>CM057483.1:112985782-118723523 GCA_030035585.1 Dugong dugon
CAGGGGTGGGAACGTCTAGGTCAACTGTCATAACAAAGTTTATTAAGAAAGTGTTCTGCATCTCACTTTGGTGAGTAGCTTCTGGGGTCTTAAAAGCTAGCGAGTAGCCATCTAAGATGTATCAGTTGGTCCCAACCCACCTGGAGTAAAGGAGAACAAAGAACACCAAAGACACAAGGAAAGTATCAGCCCAAGAGACAGAATGGGCCACATAAACCAGAGACTTCATCAGCCTGAGACCAGAAGAACAGGATGGTGCCTGGCTAACACCAACGGCCGCCCCGACAGGGAACACAGCAGAGAGTCCCTGACAGAGTGGGAGAAAAGTGGGGTGCAGAACTCAAATTCTAGTAAAAAGACCAGTCTTAACAGTTTGACTGAGGCTGGAGGGACGCCGGAAGACATTGCCCCTGGACTCTGTTTGCCCAGAGCTGAAACCATTCCCGAGGACAATTATATCACTGTAATTCCAGAACGCTTCCATCACCTCAAAAAGAAACCCTGTACTCATTTGTAGTCACCCATTAGTCTCCCTCCAGTCCCTGGCAACCACTAATCTACTGTATGGATTTGCCTATTCTGAAGATTTTGTATAAATGGAATCATATAATATGTGGTCTTTGTGTATGGTTTCTTTTACTTGGCATGATGTGTTCAATCATTCATGTTGTAGCATGTATCTGTGCATCCTTCCTTTTTAGGACTGGATAATATTCCTCTGTATGGATATATCATACTGTACATATTAACTCATCAGTTGATGGACATTTGGGGTGTTTCCAGTTTTTGGTTATTATGAATGATGCTATGAACATACATGCACAATTTTTTTTTTGTTTATTGTAGTTTAAGTGAAATTTTACATTTCCAGTTAGTCTCATACGAAAATTTGTACATACGTTGTTATGTGACCCTAATTGCTCTCTTTATACTGTGACAGCACACTCCTCCTTTCCACCCCTGATTTCCCATGCCCATTCAACCAGCTTCTAACCCTCTCTGTCTTGTCATCTCACCTCAGGACAGAAGCTGGCCTTTTAGTCTCATGTATCTACTTGAGCTAAGATGCACACTCTTCACGAGTATCATTTTATGTCCCACAGTCCAGTCCAATCTTTGTCTGAAAAGTTGGCCTCAGAAATTGTTTTAGTTCTCGGCTGATAGAGAATCCGGGGGCCATGCTTTCCAGGGTTCCTTCAGTCTCAGTCAGACCATTAAGTCTGGTCTTTTACTAGAATTTGAGTTCTGCACCCCACCTTTCTCTAGCTCTATCAGGAACTCTCTGTTGTGTTCCCTCTCAGGGTGGTCATTGGTAGTAGCCGGACACCATCTAGTTCTTCCAGTCTCAGGCTGATGAAGTCTCTGTTTTATGTGCCACGCACAATTTTTTGCGTGAACATTTGATTTCCATTCTCTTGGGTGTATACCTAGGAGTGAAACTGCTGAGTGATAGGACAATCCTGTGTTCAACTTTTTTAGAAACTGCCAAACTGTTTTCCAAAGCGACTTTACCATTTTACATTCCCACCAGTACTGGATGACGGTTCCAGTTTCTCCACATCCTCTCCAACACTTGTTATTTTCCATTTTTTTTAGCATAGCCTCCTAGTTGGTGTGACTCATGGGGTTACTATAAGCTGGAATCAACTCGAAGACAACGGGTTTGGTTTTTGGTTTTTAGTTGGTGTGAAGTTGTATCTCTTGTGATTTTGATTTCATTTCCCTCATGACTGATTATATTGAGCATGTTTTCATGTACTTATCAGATACGTGTATATCTTCTCTGGAGAAATGTTTATTTAAGTCCTTTGCTCATTTTTTAAAAATTGCATTATTTGACTTTTTGTTGTTGAGTTGTAGAACTTCTTTATATATTCTTGATATTAAACCCTTATGAAATTTATGGTTCCCAAATATTTTCTCCCCTTCTGTAGGTTTTCACTTGCTTTTATTTTCCTTCTTGGTTCAATACTATTTATTAAACTACAAACCTAATTTAGTTTTCACCAGTTTTCCCACTAATGTCCTTCTGTTCCAGGATCCATTCCAGGATCCCACATTGCATTTAGTCATAGTGTCTCCTTTGCTCCTTCGATCTGAGGGTTTCTCAGTGTTTCTTTGCCTTTCATTGCATTGACACTTGACACTATGGTGTCAATTATTTATAGACACAATTATTTTAAAGAATATCCCCCAGTCTGGGTTTGTCTGATTTTTTTCTCATAATTATGTTGGGGTAATGCGTTTTTGGCAAGACTATCACAGAAGGGATGTTGTGTTCTTCTCAGTGTATCATATCGGGGGTTCATGATGTCACTATATCTTATTGTGAATGATGTTAACCTTGGTCACTGAGTTAAAGTGAAGTCTGCCGGGTTTCTCCACTGTAAAGTTACTATTTATCGTTTGCAATTAATAAATAGATATATATTTTTCTTATTGTATTTATTTTTTTTAATTGTGCTTTAGATGAAAGTTTACAGAGCAAATTATTTTCTCATTAAACAGTTAATACACATATCATTTTGTGACATTGGTTGCCAACCCCATGACATGTCAACACTCTCCACTTCTCAACCTTGGGTTCCCCAGTACCAGCTTTCCTGTCCCCTCCTGGCTTCCTGTCCTTGCCCCTGGATTGGTGTGCCCATTTAGTCTCATTTTGTTTTATGGGCCTATCTAATCTTTGGCTGAATGGTGAACTTCAGGAGTGACTTCAGTACTGAGTTAAAAGGGTGTCCCGGGGCCATACTCTCGGGGTTTCTCCAGTCTCCGTCAGACCAGTAAGTCTGGGCTTTTTTTTGAGTTAGAATTTTGTTCTACATTTTTCTCCAGCTCTGTCCAGGACCCTCTATTGTGATCCCTGTCAGAGCAGTCCGTGGTGGTAGCTGGGCACCATCTACTTGTGCTGGACTCAGTCTGGTGGAGGCTGTGGTAGCTGTGGTCCATCAGTCCTTTGGACGAACCTTTACTTTGTGTCTTTGGTTTTCTTCATTCTCCCTTGCTCCAGATGGGGTGGGACTAGTGGAGTATCTTAGGTGGCCACTCACAAGCTTTTAAGGCCCCAGATGCTAGGCACCAAAGTAAGATGTAGACTATTTTCTTTATAAATTATGTTTTGCTAATTGAGCTAGATGTCCTCTGAGACCATGGTCCCCAGCCCTCAGCCCAGTAATTCAGTCCCTCAGGGAGTTTGGATGTGTCTATGAATCTTCCATGACCTTGCCTTGGTCAAGTTGTGCTGGCTTCCCCAGCACTGTGTACCGTCTTACACTTCACCAAAGTAACCACTTAACTATTGTCTATTTAATGTTTTTCCCTCCTTACCCCTTCCCTCCCTCATAACCATCAAAGATTGTTTTTTTGTGTGTGTAAACATTTTCATGAGTTTTTATAATAATGGTCTCATACAATATTTGTCCTTTTGTGATTGACTTATTTCACTCAGCATAATGCCCTCCAGATTCATCCATGTGATGAGATGTTTCACATATTCATCATTGTTCTTTATTGTTGGGTGGTATTCCATTGTGTGTATGTACCATAGTTTGTTTATCCATTCATCTGTTGATGGGCACTTAGGTTGTTTCCATCTTTTTGCTATTGAATAATACTGCAATGAACATGAGTGTGCATATGTCTATTCGTGTGACTGCTCTTATTTCTCTAGGATATATTTGTAGGAGTGGGATTGCTGGATCATATGGTATTTCTATTTCTAGCTTTTTAAGGAAGCACCATACCATTTTCCAAAATGGTTGTACCATTTTGCATTCCCACCAGCAATGCATAAGATTTCCAATCTTCCCGCAGCCTCTCCAACATTTGTTATTTTCTTTTTTTTGATTTGTGCCAGTAATGTTGGGGTGAGATGATATCTCATTGTAGTTTTGATTTGTATTTCTGTAATGGCTAGTGATCGAAAGCATTTCCTCATGTGTCTGTTAGCTGCCTGAATGTCTTCTTTGGTGAAGTGTCTGTTCGTGTCCTTTGCCCCTTTTTAAATTGGATTATTTTTCTTTTTGTTATAGAAGTATTGGATTTTCCTACAGATTTTGGAGATTAGACCTTTGTTGGATTTGTCATAGCTAATATTTTTCCCCATCTTTACTTTCTTAATAAGGTCCTTTGATGCATGAAAGTTTTAAAATTTGAAGTTCAATTTATTTATTTTTGTTACTCACGCTTTCGATGTCACTTCTAAGAAACTGCTTAAATCTATGTTTTCTTCTAAGAACTTTATAGATTTAGATTTTACATGTTTGTTTTTGATGCATTTGAGGCAATTTTTATATATGGTGTCAGGCAGGGGTCCAACTTCATCATTTGTATGTGTAGATTCAGGTTTTTTTCCCACCATATGTTGAAAAGACTGTTCTTTCCTTATTGAATTTTCTTGGTATGCTTGTTGAAAATCAATTGCCCATAAATGTGTGGATTTGTTTCTTGTTTCTCAATTCTATCTCATTGCTCTATATGTCTATCTTTATGTCAGTACCACACAGTCTTGATTACTATAGCTTGTATTATTTCCATATGAATTCTAGAATCAGCTCATTGATTTTCAGGGAAAAAAAAGGCCAACTGAGATTTTGATAAATTTGTAGATCAGTTTGGAGAGTATTGCCAGTCAACAATACTATCTTCCAATTCATGAACATGGAATGCCTTTCCACTTACTTAGGTCTTCTGTATGAGGTCCCATTTATTTTGTCCTTTGCGTCTCATGATTTTGTTGTCATATCTGATAATCTATCATTAAAAACTAGGCCCTGCAACAACACCCCTGCATTTTCTTCTAGGAATTTTATGGATTTAGTTTTCATATTTAGGTCCTTGATCCATTTTGAATTGGTTTTTGTGTATAGTGTGAGTCATGGATCTTGTTTCATTCTTCTGCATGTTGAAATCCAATTTTCCCAGCACCATTTATTGAAGAGATTCTTTCTTCCCCATTGAATAGACTTAGCATCCTTGTCTAAAATCAGTTGACTATGGATGTATGAGTTTACTTCTTGAAGGAAAACAGCTTCTTCCCTAGCGTGAGTTTCGCTTCCCACTGTCTCCATAACTACTTACCTATAGTAAGTATACATCCCACAGGAGGTAGTTTCTCCTGGTGACTTTTAATGCACCGTATCATTAATCAGAAAATGCAGGCTTGCAAAATTTTGCAAAATTGCAAAATGCAGTCTTGTAACTAGAAGGGAAAGCATAGTCTTTTTGCTTACACATCCTAGTCACAGGATAGCTATGCTGTTCGCACCTGAACAAAGACACCTTCCTGGTAACAGAATGGCCAGGCCAGCTGTGCCTGAACAAAGGTCCCTTCCTCTTACTCCCTTTCCCTTTTCTCATACACTTTAGCACTTATATTCCTCTGGTCTAAGGTATATAGGAAACCTCAGATCCCTTTGTCCCTTCGTTTCTTTTACCGACGACAGACACATCATGGGGCATGTGTAGAGGTTTCCTTGTCATCTCACACTGGGCTGAGGGTCTGAGGAAGACCAACCCAGTAATGAATCTTATCCTATTCCCTTTTTTCTAATTGCTATTTAAGTAATAAAGAGAGCTAAAGCCCTGCACGAGCTCATTTTTCAACTATGGCTTACTGCAGTTTCTAGCAAAGTATGAGCAGGGTACATGGCTGTGTGGCAAAAGAGAGTAATTGACATGACATTTTGGTCCAAGCTAAAGGGTGGTCGCCATTCGACCAATCAGAGCAGAGGATCCAGCTCAGACACAAATGAGCTATGGCATTCCCTTTCCTGACTCTGGGAGGAGGCAGGTCATAAATGGGATCCTGATATACCCCCATTACCTCAACTGAGCTGGCATTCACGTAGCTACATGAATGCTGAAATTCAGCAGGTCAGAGAATGTGAATCCCACCATACCATCCTCTGGTTTAATGAAGGTCTAGATCTGTTTTCATAGCTGTTCAGGGCACACCTACATGTAGGCCACCCAGACTGGGACAGGGAATGATATGGAATATCAACTTAGACTGGAGATTGTGCAGGAGAGGGCTGAAGGTGCCTATGAACAAGCCACCTCATGCACAAAGGTGCAGACTTTTACTGGAAAAGAGATTCGGGAGATTAAGAATAGGTTTGGGCAGAAGTCAAGAGAGTGTATTTTAACCTGGCTGCCTGGCTCCATGTTGAAGGGGCACAGACAGTTTTAATGAGTCAAAGTGGTGGAGTGTGGGGAGGCTGACTGCTAATCCTATCTCGGAATAAGCCCTGTTGTGACTTGAGCTGCATGACCCAGAGCCTCCAGCTGCTGAGGCCGCAGTGGCTGCCGTTGTACCAGTGGCTCCAGCAGCTCTGGCACAACGGCAGCCTGGACAACAGCAGCTACCACACCTGGCAAGGGAACCCTCTCCACAGCCCCTGTACTGGTGGAATATGCAATGGGTAAAGACCTGCTACCTCCACTCTAGGGGATCTGCCTCACATTACTACCAAGTCCTGGCAGACTGAGGAAGAGGAAGTGATGACCCAAAGCCAGGTGGGAATGGGCGAATGGGTGTTTAGCTCTGCTGAATCCTTGTGTTAGATCATACCACACTGCAACATAGGAGTACTGATGATTTCATTGCAAAGGGGCCTCCCAAGTGGAAGGATAAACTGGTGATATGGTTGTGCCCTGGTAACAACAAGGGATCCTTCTCCAAGGGGCCTGGGATGGAGAGGATGGGTGCACCAACAACCTGCTGCCCCCACCCCCCAGTTGTTAGATCAAGGGATAGATAAGAACCTCATCAATGGTCTTCCCCACCCCAGAACTGTGGGGAAACAAATTGTAGAAAGGGGCCCCAAGCAAAGGCATTAGGGGCAGGAAAGCATGCCTCTGGTGTGGCACATGCCCCATAAGTTAGGACTGTCTGTAAAGAAACAGAGAAGTTGCCAGCACTTCCCTTCGCTCTGACAGGGGAACTTGAGGGTGAGGAAGACCCTGAGCATGGGCCCACCTCTTCCCTATATCATGTCTTGTCTAAGTTAAAGCAGAATTAGGGGTGAGGCCAAGACTCTCATCTTTCTCCAGGGGACTGGAGACCCTATGCCCCACTACAGGTGGAATTTGGGGAAAGTATGCAAACCTATATAGCCATGCTAAACACAGGGGCTCAAATGACTATAATTCCAGGAGACATAGACGGGAGAGGGAAACGTGTCCACCTGAGTGATTTTGGTCATAGAGGAAAGGTTTGAGGGAGGAAGGTCACTGCTTGCTTGTGGATTGGACCTGATGACGCTATTGATGCATCAGTGGTCATGTTTCCTGCCACTAAATACATTGTTGGTATATATCTCCTGCATCAGTGTAGCTACAACCAGTGCTCACAGATGCCTGAAGGGATACACTCCCCAAGCCAAGAGGATCCTGGATATTGTTGTGGGATGAGTCAGTAACGAACTGCCCTAGAAACATCCTAAGCCCCAGAAGACGGTACAGCAAAAACAACACTGAATACCTGGAGGGAAATGGACATTACCTTACTAGTAAAAGACCTACTCACTGCCAGTGTCTTCTGGGCAGCTATCTTCCCTCTGGTGTGGCTTGTCAATAAGGTCAGTGGAGCCTGAAACCTAACCATAGACTATCGCAGGTTGAACACGGAGGTTCCCTCATTGGCCCCAGCTGGTCCTGATATAGTGACTGTGACTGAAAATATAATGGCTTCAGAGAGAGAATGGTATGCTATAGTGGACCTGTTAAACACTTTCTTTTCCATACCTCCCCAGGAAGAGGATAGAGATTAGTTTGCCTTCACTTGGAGTGGCCTACAGTATACCTTTAAAGTGCTATCCCAAGGTTACCTCAACCTCCCCACCATATGCCACCGCTGGGTGGGGCTGGAATTAGGCTGGAATAAAATGGACTAAAAGTGTGCAGTATTTCCACTATATAGATGATGTGCTACTGGTTGAAGAAGCCAGATTGGCAGTAGCAATAGCCCTAGAGAAGATGCTCGAGACCCTGGAAACTGCCAAATGGGCTGTGAACCAAGACAAAATCCATGCCCCAGCAAAGCAGGTAACCTTGAGGAGCATAAGGGCAGGAGCACAGAGGCAAATTCCTGGTCCATTCTGGGAGAAGCTACTAACCCTAAGTCCTCCCACTATTAAAAAAGAGGCAGAACAACTCATTGACATTTTTGCCTGTTGGAGACAGCATATTACCTACTTGAGAATTTTACTGACTCCCTTATACCAATTACCAAGCAAATTAGGCCATTTCCAATGGGAAGGGGAGCAACAGCAAGCATTTCAAGATTCCAGGTTTCCCCTTTGAGCTCCAAGTATCGGCCACACAAACTTATGCCAATTTGGCCCTCTGGCAAAAGGAGGCCTCTATTGGTATCCGACGTCCTTTGGGTTTCTGGACCAGGAAGTTACCAGAAGCTGCCGCTTGGTGTACCCCTTTTGAGAGGCAATTATGTGGATGCTATTGGGCCCTGGTCGACACTGAATGAATTACTCAGTGATCAGAGGTGCTCATGTGCCTGGAAATTCCGATCATGTCATGGGTAATTGGGGTCCAGATACCCACCCTAGAGGAGCCCAACAGCAGGGCATTATTAAATGGAGATGGTACATTTAAGACTGGGGCACTCTGAACCCCAGGGAGTGTCCAAGTTGCATGAGATGGTAGCCAACATCCCAATGGGAGAGCACAACTCGGATGAGAGCCCTCATGATGTGCCGTCCCCTGTACACAACGGGGACCATGGCTTGAGGATGCCCCCCCAGGATGGGCAATGATGACTCTGCTAAGCTCAAACTCTCTGGGGTGCGTTAGGCAGCTGCTGCAGTTTTCCTGCCACTGGACAGATCTACACTAAGACTGTTGTTGTTGTTGTTAGGTGCCACCGAGTCGATTCCGACTCATAGTGACCCTATGCACCACAGAACGAAACACTACCCGGTCCTGCACCATGCTCACAATTGTTGTTATGCTTGAGCCCATTGTTGCAGCCACTATGTCAATCCATCTCGTTGAGGGTGTTCCTCTTTTTCACTGACTGTCTACCAAGCATGATGTCCATCTTCAGGGACTGATCCCTCCTGACAACATGTCCAAAGTATGTAAGATGTTGTCTCGCCATCCTTCCTTCTAAGGAACATTCTGGTTGTACTTCTTCCATGACAGATGTGTTCATTGTTTTGGCAGTCCATGGTACATTCAATATTCTTCCCCAACACCACAACTCAAAGGCGTCAATTTTTCTTCGGTCTTCCTTATTCATTGTCCAGCTTTCACATGCATGTGAGGAGATTGAAAATACCATGGCTTGGGTCAGGCTCATCTTAGTCTTCAAGGTGACATCTTTGCTTTTCAACACTTTAAAGGGGCCTTTTGCAGCTGATTTGCCCAACACAATGCATCATTTGATTTCTTGACTGCTGCTTCCATGGGTGTTGATTGTGGATTCAAGTAAAATGAAATCCTTGACAACTTCAATCTTTTCTCCATTTATCATGATGTTGCTTATTGGTCCAGTTGTGAGGATTTTTGTTTTCTTTATGTTGAGGTGTAATCCATACTGAAGACTGTGGTCTTTGATCTTTGTCAATAAGTGCTTCAAGTCCTCTTCACTTTCAGCAAGCAAGGTTGTGTCATCTGCGTAATGCAGGTTGTTCACGAATCTTCCTCCAATCCTGATGCCCCTTTCTTCATATAGTCCAACTTCGTGGATTATTTGCTCAGCATACAACACTAGGACTGGAGAAGGGTAAAGTGCCCAATGGGTGGAGTTATTTGCTGTGGTTATGGCAGTTCAGTGCTCCTCTCCAGAGTCCCCTGTTTACATCTACACAGAATCCTGGGCAGCGGCCAGTGGCCTGGCAGTGTAGTTGGATTCCTGGATGGACATGAACTGGAAAATTAAAGGCTCTCCTATTTGGGGCAAAGAGGTATGGCATTAGCTGGCCGATTGGCCAGGAACTATATTTGTCACTCATGTTGATGCTCATGGCCGAGGCCATCACAAAGATGAACAAGCATGGAACCAGAAGGCTGATCATGCTTGCACAGAGGCCCTATTCACCAAGCTTGCAGAGGTTGACACACCATCAGGGAGGAGTATCAGAATGAAGAGATGGATGAAGAAGATATCCCAGACCAGGTACTACAGGAGATCAAAGAGATCTCCCAACAATCATCAGTGGCCAGCTAGATCCATCACTGCATGGAACATGGATCCTAAGACTATGACTGCCTGGGCCACCAATCATGGCATCCCTTTGACTCGTTTGGAAGCCTACACTGCTGTCTACCAATACAAAGTGTGCCAGCTGCAGATCCGTGTTTCCCAAGGACATTTAAGCAACATTCCTCAAGGTGCTGGCAAGTAGACTTACAGAACCACTACCTCCCTTACATGGCCATGCCTATGCCTTGACTGCAGTGGACACTCTTTCAGGATATAGTATGGCTTTCCTGTTAGACAAGCAAATGCAGTGTACACTTAGACAAAAGACTCGGCCAAGTGTTTGGATATCCAGATGGTATCTACTCTGAGAAAGATACCACTTTACCACCCAGAGTACATATTCCTGGGGTCACACTTATGGTATTAGGTGGGTTTTCCATGTACCCTATCACCTACAAGCTGCATAGCCATAGGAAGTTTCAAGGGACGCTTAAAAAGGGAACAGTGATGAATCCATAGGACAATGCATTTACTGGCTGGAGTTTTGGCTCCTTGCTGCCCTTTGGAAACTCAATAGTGCAGTAAGGTGTAAAGGAAACACAGCCCTGTCTTGCTTCTTGGTGGAGGGGGATGGGAGAAGGGCAGCACCTGGACAACAGGGGGTGCAAATCCGGCCTTACACATATAGAGATGAGGAGTGTTTTTCAGGAGATCACCCCTATACTAAGTGGGCAGAGAGTGGAGAGAGATATATAGATACCATGAGTGATGGGATCACTTGTTTTCCGGTAATACCTCATAGTGGTTCCCTGGGTGTTGAGAGGTCAGAGCCATCAGAAGAAGCATGGCTAGGCTAAAACTGGACTAGAGGTTTTAAATACAGAAGGAGCAATTGTCCAATGGACTGGCCCAATGAGACCTAAGGGTGACATACAAGAAACAGAGGGAAGGAGGGTCCCATTGATGGGGCCCCCTGGCCACCTAGGAGAAAGGTGGAGCTACCTGTGGGTGGTGATGGCACAACAGATATAACTGCCCACCACAGAACCAGGTCGTGAAATATGAGTCTGTATTAACAACCAATGGCATAAAGGAAAGGTGGTCACATCCAGAAAGGGACAGACAGACTGGGTGGCCATTGAGGGACAGAGTGAGATCACCCAGATTGGCAGGGAGCATTGCTTCCCTTGGGAAGTGAGACAAAACCTGAGGGTGGAGGGAGGAGGCGAGGACCACTAATATTGTTCTCTGCTTTTCTTTCCACAGCTCCGGCAATGTTTCATTTCAGCATCCTAACTTGTTTCTGCAGCTGATACATGCCATGACTGACGAAGTGGGTCACACCAACTGTTGAGTCTGCACCTAAACCTTCCACTCGCCTTGGAGTGGAGCCCCACTCTGGACTGTCCCACTGATCTTGTGCAGTGTTATGGATCACTTTTCTGTGGCCTGGCCTTTCTAGCCATGGTCTTGTAACTCCCACCCAAGTGATTGGGCGGGACTGTGTGATAAGCTAATTCCTGTCCACCAAAGGAATTGGTCAGCTTTGCCATCTCGCTTGGTCTGAAATGAGCCATGCCAGAGGTGAGGAAGAGAGAGAATCCCACCACTACCAAGGAAGAATGGCCAGGAGCCAGCACGTCTTTTGGACCCAGGATCCCTGCTCTGAGAAGCTCCTAGAACCAGGAGACAGAGAGAGAGAAAGAGCTTGAGAAGTGGTGGCAGAGACCCGGCAACAGAGACCTCACAGCAGGAGACAGTGTGGTGGGATTCCCAGCCCATGGAGAGAGAAAGCTGAGTGCGTTTGATCAGAGGCCGAGGGCCAGGGAGAGGTGTGCCTGCGAGCACGATTGGGAAGAACTGTATCCTGAGTGTTCCTGAACCTGGATTGTAATCTGTTACTTCCCTAATAAACCCCATAACCATGAGTATGGTCTGTGAGTTCTGTGTGGCCATTGCAATGAATTATCAAACCCAACAGAGAAGTGGAGAGTGCCGTGGTAGGGACAATTGGTGTCAGAATTGGTAAAGACGGCAGAGAAAGGAGGCATGTCTGACCTCCACCTCATAGGAATCAGCCTTGGGCTATTGATCTTGATTCTCCTTCCCCCTTGTGAAGTTAGAGGAAGTCAGACACTATCCCAAGACAATTTTTACACCTTGGATGAGATGCAAGCCAGCCACCATCCTCACCTGAATATCACTGGGCCTTTCCCTCTCTGGAAAGTGATGCCACCAATGGTTTTCAACCATCTCTCTTACAATGTGGACACATTAACTGAGAGACACTTTTGTTTTACTGGAAACCAGACTGATGGACATGGAAAATCTGTGGGACAGAGTTCCTGTCTCATAATTCAGTGGTGGTGGGGGGATGGATATTGATTTAAAAACACCTCCACTTTCTGTAGGGATTTAACCCATTTTGCTAAATTTTTTTGCCTTTTTAAACTGCACCCTGGGAATTACCCACTGTTATATCATAGGAGTCATAAATAATGTCACCATTTACGACTGTAGGGCTAATACTGTAGTACTTTGCTGGTTAAAAGGAGGCCTGGTGGTGCAGTGGTTAATCAAGCACTTGGCTGCTAACCCAGAAGTCTGAGTTTCGAACTCACCAGCCGATCTATGGGAGAAAGATGTGACAGTCTGCTTCCGGAAAGATTAAAGCTCTGGAAACCTTATGGGGCAGTTCTTCTCTGTCCTATAGGGTCGCTATGAGTCAATGGCAAAGGGCTTGGTTTTTTTGATTTTATGCTGGTTAAATGGGGCCACAACTGGCTGCCCCAGAGGAGCTTACTCCCTGTGCCTCTGGTAATACTTGAGACTACTCTATAGAGATAGTACGAAACAGCCTGTAGGGATTATAAGGGATAATGTTTTGTGTGTGTCTATATAGGGTCGCTATGAGTCAGAATCTATTCAACAGCAATGGGTTTTTGGTTATACAGCTTACAGGAGCCCTGCTTGCCCAGTGGTTAGCTCAGCTGCTAACCAAAAGGTTCGCAGTTTGAATCCACCAGCCACTCCTTGGAAACCCTATGGGGCAGTTCTACTCTGACCCTGTCCTATAGGCTCACTATGAGTTGGAATCGACTCGATGGCAAAGGGTTTGGTTTGTTATAGAGCTTACAAGAAGTTTACTTGCAAATTGCACAGGGAGTTTTTATGTTGCTTACAGGGTCCATCGTTGACATTACACTCTGAACTACCCAGAGGATCGTTTAGGAACTGACGGCTAGACGTCAACCAGCTAGAAAGCAGGGAATGCTTGCCCATTTAGATGCAACTTTGACTGGGAACTGGAAAAGACCCCTTACTGCCAGAAAATTGACACAGTGCTCCTTCTTACGGGCCATGTCCTTTGTTTTGGGTGATGGTGTTGCTTGCACAGGGCGCTATAATATCTGATTACAAATGGTTTTAGAATGGGTAGCCCTAGAGCTAGAAAATGCCATTAACAAGCTCAGAGGAGCACTAGACAAACTGAATAAAGAAGCGACACAGAAATCCTCCCTCTCTCTCTCCAGAATCAGCTGCCCTTAGACTATTTGCTAGCCTCTCAAGGAGGGGTCTGTGCTCTAGTGAGGTCATGGTGCTGTGTTTTTGTAAAGCACTGCTACAACAAAATCCATCAGGGAGTAGTTGAGGCCCAAACCCTGGCGAGGCGAGGAGCCCAAGCTACCTATGTACCCCCAGACAATTCTTTATAAAACCTGTTCAGCTGGCTGCCAACTGGATGGGGTGCATGGTTGTTTTCAATTCTCCAAACAGACTTGATCATCCTACCTGGAGTTATCACAATTGTGGGACTGATTAAAAATGTTATAACCTTCCTTGAACACTGTTACACCTCAACAGTGGTTGTCAAGCTTATTACAAGACAGAGGGCTACCAGCCTACATCTCAGCATATTAGGAGGCTACTGGGCATATGACACCCAAATAGACTAAAATAAATGTGTCAGGAGACTCTGGGATAGAGGAGGTAGACTGAAAGGAAAGCAGCTGCTTCCCCAAAGGTCTCTATGACTACTTACTTGTACTAAGTATGTACCCCAGGAGAGACGGTTTCTCCTGGTGACTATTAACCTGATGTATCATTAATCATAAAATACAGAGTTTCAAAATTAGTCTTGTAGCTAAAAGGGGAAGGACTATTCTTTTCAGTTATTGTCATGAACTGAATTGTGTCCCCCCAAAATATATGTCAACTTGGTTAGGCCATGACAGTAGTGTGTGGTTGTCCTCCATTTTGGGATTGCAATTTTATGTTAAAGAGGATTAGAGGGGGATTGTAACACCACCCTTATCCACATCACATCCCTGACCCAATGTAAAGGGAGTATCCCTGGAGTGTGGGCTGCACCACCTTTTATCTCTCGAGATAAAAAGGAAAGGGAAGTGAACGGGGGTGGGGGACCTCATACCACCAAAAAAGCAGTGCCAGGAGCAGAGTACGTCCTTTGGACCCAGGGTCCCTGCGCAGAGAAGCGCCTAGTCTGGGGGAAGATTGATGAGAAGGCTGACAGAGAGAGAAAGCCTTCCGCTGGAAGTGATGCCCTGAATTTGGACTTTAGCCTACTAGACTATGAGAAAATAAATTTCTCTTTGTTAAAGCCATCCACTTGTGGTATTTCTGTTATAGCAGCACTAGATGACTAAGACAGTTATGCACCCTTGTTGCAGAATGGCTATGCTGTTTGCACCTGGACAAAGACATCTTCCTGGTAACAGAATGGCCAGGTTAGCTGTGCCTGAATAAAGGCCCCTTCCTGTTACCCCCTTTCCCTTTTCCCATGCACTCCAGCACATATATCTCTCCAAACCAAAAACCAAACCCGTTGCTGTCAAGTCGATTCTGACCCATAGCGACCCTGTAAAACAGGGTAGAACTGCACCATAAGGTTTCCAAGGAGCGGCTGATGGATTTGAACTGCTGACCTTTTGGTTTCCAGCCGAGCTCTTAACCACTGCACCACCAGACCAAAAAAAAAAAAAAAAACCCAAACCCATTGCCGTCGAGTCGATTCTGACTTATAGCAACACTGTAGGACAGAGTAGAGCTGCCCCATGGGGTTTCCAAGGAGCAGCTGGTGGATTCCAACTGCCGATTTTTAGTTAGCAGCCAAATGCTTAACCACTGCACTCTCTAGTCTAAGGTATATAAGAAAACTCGGGTACATTCGCTTTTTTGCCTGTGATGCATTGTGGGGCATGCACAGAGGAGGTTTCCTTGTCATTCAACCCTGGGACAAGGGTCTGAGTAAGACTGACACCATAAAGAATCTTACCCTATTCCTCTTCATCTTAATCGTTATGTAAGTAATAAAGTCACTAGATAATGTCAATTATTTTCTGAGAACTACAGCCCTGCACAAGCTCATTTTTCAACTACAGCTCATTGCATTTCTGGACTCTCAATTCTATTCCATTGGTTTATATGTATATTATTATACCAAACTGTACTGATTAATGAATCTGTAGAGTATGTTTTGAAATCAGGAAGTGTGATTCCTCCTAATTGCTTCCTCAAAATTGCTTTGGCTATTCGGGATATCCAATTCCAATGGAGGATTGTTTTTTTTCTATTTTTGTAAGAAAGTTATTGTAATTTTGATTGGCATTTCATTAAATCTATAGATCACCTTAGTAGTATTGACATCTTAACAAAGTTAAGTCTTCCAACGCATGAAATGGAGTGGGTTTCCTTTTATTTAGGTCTTTTTTTAAAAAATATTTTATTGTACTTCAGGTGAAGGCTTACAGAATAGTTTCTCATGAAACAGTAGTACACATGTTGTTTTATGACATTGGTTAACAACCCCACAACATATTAACTCTCTAACTTCTCAACCATTGTTTTTTGGTGAAAATACACATAGCCAAAGATACACCGTTTCAAAAATTTCTACGTACACAGTTCAGTGACATTGACTACATTCTTCCAATTGTGCTGTTATTCTCACTTAAGATGAAGGCTTACAGAAAAAAATAGCTTCTCGTTTAACAGTTACTACAAATGTTGCCCATGACAATGGTTAACAATCTCACAACACAACAACAATATCCTTACCCAACCTTCTGTTCCCTATCACCAGCTTCCTTGTCCCCTTCTGCCTTCTAGCCCTTGTCACTGGACTGCTGTAGCTCATTAGTCTCAATTGGTTTTACGGGGCTGTCCAATCCCAGGCTGAACAGTGAACCTCGGAGGTAACTTCACCACTGAGCTAAAAGGGTGTCTGGGGGCCATACTCTCGGGGTTTGTCCAGTCTCCTTTAGGCCAGTAAATCTGGTATTTTTTTTTTTTTTTGTGAGTTAGAATTATGCTCTACATCCTTCTCCAGCTCTGTCCAGAACCCTCTGTTGTGATTCTGGTCAGAGCAGTCAGTGGTGGTAGCCAGGCCCCATCTAGCTGTACTGGACTCAGTCCGGTGGAGGCCTTGGTAGCTGTGGACAGTTAGTTCTTCGGACTAATCTTTTCCTTGTATCCCGTACTCTTCATTCTCCTTTGCTCCAGAAGGGATGAGACCACTGGAGTATCTTAGATGGCCGCTCAAAGGCTTTTAAGACCCCAGACACTACTCACCAAGGTAGAATGTAGCCCATTGTCTTTATAAGCTGTGTCATGACAATTGAGCTAGATGTTCCCCGAGACCATGTACCCCAGAGCCTCCGCCCAGCAATTCAGTCCCTCAGGGAGTTTGGATGTGTCTATGGGGCTTCCATGACCTTTCCTTGTACAGGTTGTGCTAGATTCCCCTGTACTGTGTACTGTCTCACCCTTCACCCAAGATACCACTTATCTATTGCCTATTTAGTATTTCCCGCCCACCCCTCGCATCACTGGTAACCAAAAAACATTGCTAAATTTTGTGTGCGAACTTTTTCATGGGTTTTTACAATAGAGGTCTCATACAATATTTGTTGTTTTGTGATTGACTTATTTCACTCAGCATAATGTCCTCCAGTTTCATCCATGTTATGAGATGCGTCACAGATCCATTGTTCTTTCTCGTTGCATAGTACTCCATTGTGTGTATGTACCATAGTTTGTTTATCCATTCATCTGTTGACGGGCATCTAGGTTGTTTCCATCGTTTTGCTATTGTGAACAATGCTGCTATGAACATAGGTGTGCATGTCTCTATTCGAGTGACGACTCTTATTTCTCTAGGATATATTCCTAGGAGTGGGATTGCTGGATCGAATGGTATGTCTATTTCTAGCTTTCTGAGGAAGCGCCATATCATTTTCCAAAATGGTTGTAACATTTTCCATTCCCACCAGCAGTGCATAAGAGTTCCCATCTCCCCGCAGTCCCTCCAACATTTGTTATTTCCAGTGTTTTTGATTCGTGCTAGTAATGCCGGGGTGAGATGGTATCTCATTGTGGTTTTAATTTGCATTTCTCTAATGGCTAGTGATCGCGAGCATTTCCTCATGTGTCTGTTGGCCATTGGAATGTCTTCTTTGGTGAAATGTCTGTTCATTTTCTTTGCCCATTTTTTTATTAGGATTACTTGTCTTTTGTTGTAGATGTGTTGGATTTTCTTGTAGATTATGGAGATTAGACCTTTGTCTGACTTGTACTGTCCAAAAATTTTTTCCCAGTCTGTAGGTTCTCTTTTCACTCTTTTGGTGAAGTCTTTTGAAGAGCATAGGTGTTTGATTTTTAGAAGATCCCAGTTATCTAGCTTATCTGTTGGGGTTTGTGCGTTGATGGTTATGGTTTGTATCCTGTTAATGCCATGGATTAAGGCCTGAGGTGTTGGTCCTATTTTTTCTTCTATAAACTTTATAGTTTTAGGCTTTATATTCAGGTCTTTGATCCATCTTGAAGTAGTTTTTGTATACGGTGTGAGGTATGGGTCCTGTTTCATTTTTTTGCAGATGGATATCCAGTTTTGCCAGCACCATTTGTTAAAAACACTGTCTTTTCCCCATTTGATGGACTTTGGGCCCTTGTCGAAGATCAGGTGACCGTAGGTGGATGGATTGACATCTGGGTTCTCAATTCTGTTCCATTGGTCAATGTATCTGTCGTTGTACCGGTACCAGGCTGTTTTGACAACTGTACCTGTATAGTAGGTTCTGAAGTCAGGTAGTGTGAGTCCTCCAACTTTCTTCTTCTTCTTCAGTAGTGCTTTGCTTATTCAGGGCTTCTTCCCTTTCCATATAAAGTTAATTATGAGTTTTTCCATCTCTTTGAAGAATGCTGTTGGTATTTGGATTGGAATTGCATTCTATTTGTAAATTGCTTTGGGTAGAATTATCATTTTCACAATGTTGAGTCTGCCTATCCATGAGCATGGTATGTTTTTCCATTTATGTAGATCCCTTTGGGTTTCATGCTGTAGTGTCTTGTAGTTTTCTTTGTATAGGTCTTTTACATCCCTGGTTAGATTTATTCCTAAGTATTTTATCTTTTTAGGGGCTATTAAAAATGGTATTGTTTTCCTGATTTCCTTTTCATTGTTCTCCTTACTGGTGTATACGAATCCAACTTATTTTTGAATGTTTATCTTGTATCCTGCTACTCTACTGAATCTTTCTATTAGTACCAGTAGATTTCTCGTGGAGTCTTTAGGGTTTTCTATGTATAGTATCACATCATCTGCAAACAAGGACAGTTTAACTTCTTCATTACCAATTTGGATGCCCTTTATTTCTTTTTCTTGCCTTATTGCTCTAGCTAGAACTTCCAGCACAATGTTAAATAGGAGTGGTGATAAAGGGCATCCTTTTCTTGTTCCTGTTCTGAAGGGGAATTTTTTCAGCCTCTCTCCATTAAGAATGACGTTGGCCGTTGCTTTTGCGTAGATGTCTTTTATTATGTTGAGAAATTTCCCTTCTATACCTATTTTATTGAGAGTTTTTATCAGGAATGGGTGTTGGACTTTGTCAAATGCCTTTTCTGCATCAATTGAGATGATCATGTGATTCTTTTCTTTCCTTTTATTTATGTGGTGGATTACATTGATTGATTTTCTAGTGTTGAAGCAACCTTGCATACCTGGTATGAATCCTTCTTGGTCTTGGTGTATTATTTTTTTAATATGATGCTGAATTCTATTGGCTAGAATTTTGTTGAGAATTTTTGCATCTATATTCATGAGAGATATTGGTCTGTAATTTTCTTTTTTTGTGACGTCTTTGCCTGGTTTTGGTATCAGCGTTATGCTGCCTTCATAGAATGAATTTGGAAGGGTTGCTTCTTCTTCTATGCTCTAAAATAACTTGAGAAGTACTGGTACAAGCTCTTCTGTAAATGTTTCGTAGAATTCTCCAGTGAAGCCATCTGGGCCAGGGCTTTTTTTGTTTGGGAGTCTTTTCTATTACCTTTTCAATCTCTTCTCTTGTTATGGGTCTGTTCAGATTTCCAACATCACTTTGTTGTACTTTGGGTAGGCCGTGAGTTTCTAGAAATTTATCCATTTCCTCTAGGAGTTTAAATTTGTTGGAGTATAGTTTTTCATAATATTCTGTTATAATCCTTTTTATTTCAGTTGGGTCTGTTGTAATGTCCCCCATTTCATTTCTTGTTTGGGTTATTTGCGTCCTCTCCTGTTTTTCTTTTGTCAGTCTGGCCAGCGGTTTGTCGATTTTGTTGATTCTTTCAAAGGACCAACTTTTGGTTTTGTTGATTCTTTCTATTGTTTTTCTGTTCTCTATTTCATTTATTTCTGCTCTGATCTTTAGTATTTCCTTAGTTCCGGTGGTTGTGGGCTTTTTTTTTTGCTGTTCTCTTTCTATTTGTTTGAGTTCTATAGCTAATGTTTTGATTTTGTCCCTTTCTTCTTTTTTCATATATGAATCTATTGCTATAAATTGTCCTCTGAGGACTGCCTTTGCTGTGTCCCAAAGGTTTTGGTATGATGTGTTTTCATTCTCATTGGATTCTGGGAATTTTTTGATTCCATCTCTGATTTCTTCTATTACCCAGTGATGTGTAAGCAGGGTATTATTCAGTTTCCATGTAGGTGATTTTTTTTCCTTGCTCTTTCTATTGTTAATTTTTACCTTCATGGCATTGTGGTCAGAGAAGTTACTTTGAATTATCTCAACGTTTTGGAGTTTTTTGAGGATTTCTCTGTGGCCTAAGATGTGGTCTATTCTGGAGAACTTTCCATGTGCATTGGAAAAGAATGTGTACTTTGCAGCGGTTGGATGGAGTGTTCTATATGTCTATGAGGTCAAGTTGGCTGATTGTGCCCTTTAAGTCTTCTGTATCTTTGCTGAGTTTCTTCTTAGTTGTTCTGTCCTTTACTGAGAGTGGTGTGTTGAATTCTCCTGCTATTATTGTGGAACTGTCAATTCTTCTTTTCAGTGTTGTTAGAGTTTGTTTTATGTATTTTGGAGCCCTGTCTTTGGGTGTGTAGATGTTTATTATGGTTATGTCTTCATGATGGATCATCCCCTTAATCATTATATAGTGTTCTCCTTTGTATTTTATGGTAGATTTTGTCTTAAAGTCTATTTTATCTGAGATTAGAATTGCCACTCCTGCTCTTTTTTGGTAGTTATTAGCTTGATATATTTTTTCCAACCTTTGACTTTTAATAAATTCACATTTTTGTTTCTAAGGTGTGTCTCTTGTAGACAGCATATTGATGGATCCTGTTTTCTTATCCATTCTGTCACTCTCCATCTCTTTATGGGTGCATTGAGTGCATTTACATTCAGTGTAATTATTGATAGATGTGAGTTTGTTGCTGTTATTTTGTAGTGCTTTTTTCTGTGGTGCTGGAGTTTTCTTTGTTCTTCTTACTATCTTGTGCTGAGTTACTTTTGTTTGTGGATTTTTTTTCGTTTCTTTTGTTTTTGTACATTTTGTTTTGGCCGAGACTTTATGTTTTTTGTCTTTATTTTTATGAATTGGTTTGTTAACTTTCTTTGTGGTTACCATGAATTTTACCCTTATCTTTCTAAGTTGAAGCAGTCTACCATTACTTGGTATTGCCTTGCCTTCCTCTCCATTAGAAAGTTCTATACCTGTACAATTTATTCCCTCTTTTATTGTTTTGATGTTGTTGTCATTTATTTACTGCTCTGATTCACTGTTGTATTTCTTTTGGTTTTGGATTGTCCTTGAGAGTTCATTTCCTAGATTGGTAGCTGGCTGGTATGATCCTGCGTCCTAGGTTCTGCCTGTGAGCTGAAGCTGTTTGTCCTCAGATCAAAGAACTCTCTTTAATAATTCTTGTAAGTTTGGTTTGACTTTTACATCTTCCCTTAATTTCTGTTTATCTGGAAATGACCTAATTTCACCATCAAATCTGAATGAGAATTTTGCAGGATATATTATTCTTGGCTGACAATTTTTTTTTTCAAGATTTTATATATGTCATGCCATTGCCTTCTTGCCTGAATGGTTTCTGCCGAATAATCTGAGCTTAGTCTTATTGTTTCTCCTCTGTATGTGACTTCTTGTTTTTCACGAGCTCTTCTCCAGATTCTTTGGTTGTCTTTGGTTTTGGCGAGTGTCAATATGATATGCCTTGGTGATTTTCTTTTGGGGGGTCTCTTCTATATGGGGTTCGTTGAGCTTCTTGGATGGCCAGCTTCTCATCTTTCATGATATTGGGGAAGTTTTCTGTCAGCAGTTCCTCAATGATACTCTCTGTTTTTTCTTTTTTCTCCCCCTGTTCTGGAATTCCAATCACTCATAATTTTTTGCTTTTAATTGTGTCCCACATAACTCTCAGGGTCTCTTCATTTTTCTTTGTTCTCTTTTCTGGGTTTTCCTCAAACAGTGTTGTATCCAAGTGTTTGTCTTCAATTCTGCTGAGCCTGTCTTCCACCGTTTCAAATATGCTTCTCAGCCCTTCTATGACATCATCCTATTCTGAAATCTTGTTGTTTATCTTTTGGATTTCTAATTGTTGTTTTTGTATATTTTCTAGTTGTGAATTTATTTTGGCATTTTGTTCCTGCATCATCTTCCTGAACTCTTCCAATTTTTTGTCTGTATTTTCCATGAATTTATCTATTTTTTCCTCATGTTTGTCAGCTTTTTGCCTTAGTTCTTGGAGAATTATTAGAGATTTGAATTCCCTCTCAGGTAGTTCTAGTGCCTTTTCTTCTACTGGAAAATCATCTGGTGTCTTATTTTGGGTGCCTACTGGAACCATCCTGTCCTGTTTTTGTAAATGCTTTTATATCATCTGCTGTCTTCTGGGCATTCAGTAGTTATTTTTCTCGTTTATTGATTGTAGATTTGTTTGTTTCATCCCTTTTTTAAAAAAAAAATTTGAGTATGTCTGAGCAGGTGGACTGTGTTTTCTTTCTTGTTTGCTCGTCTGTGCGCTCAATACTTTTTGTCTCCTTCTCCAACTGGCAGGGTCAGTTACTCAGATATTGTATAGCAGGGCAGGTCTAGCTGATGAGGAGTTACTGGGACGGGTTGTTTGTGGCACCTACTACAGCCACCAGGGCAGGTCAGTAATCAGTGCAGGGTAGGTTCCAGTAGGCCGTGCCTGTGCTGCTCGGTGGTGTGACATCAAGTGCACGGTGCAGGTAGGCAAGATGCAGCGGGGAGATTGTTATGTGTGGAGCTAAGGTGGATATGGGAGAGAGGAGAGAGGAACAGGAGCCAAAAACATACAAACAAACAAAAAAGAATGCTAGGGGAGCTTGCTGTTGGGATGGAGAGATGAAAGACTATGAAATGGAGAAAAACAGAAAGGGGAAGAGGAAGTAAAGAAAAGAGTGAATAAATAAAAATCAGAAAGGTTAAAGAACTGCAAAGTTCCCAGGGATCCCACTGATGCAGCTATGAGGTCTGGGGAAGTCGCTCTCAGGTGTCACAGTACAGCCTGGGTAGAAGGCCTAGAGGTATACAACACCTTGTATTCAGGGATCAGAAAGAGAAGGAAGATATAGAGAGATGAGAAACTGAGCAATGAGGAAAAACTAACAGGGAAATAGAGGGGAAAGAAAACAAATTAAAAAAAAAAGAACAAGAAAGCCCCCCTGCAAAAAAAGAAAAAAAAAACCAACAAAAAAAGAAATGCTCTCAGGGATCTCTCTGCACATCTGTGAAAGCTGAAGGGGAGTTCCTTGGCACGCAGCTCTGCCTGGCCAGAAAGGGCTCCCAACTCAAGGAAAGGAAAAGAAAACAAACAAACCATTCAAAACGAACAAACGAACAAAAGCCCCAGGATCCCACCAGCACAGTAGCCCAGACCGGGAAGCAGCTCCATACTTGAATGGAGCTCTGCAGCCCCTCAGGAAGAAATAAAGATGGCATATAGAGCCAGACACTCGAGCGAAAGGAGGGGGAGGCCACGAGAGGCAAGCAAGAAATCAAAAGAAGCAGAAAAAAAAAAAAAAAAAAAGGAATACCAGCAGCCAACAAATGGCACTCAGAGAGCCAGCTAGTGCGGGCTAGTGTTTCTGGACAAGTGACTGTGTCCACGGGAAGTAAAGGAGGCCGAGTGTGGGTGAAGAAGGGTAGAGAGTGGGAAAGCGTATATCACAAATTGCAGGCGCTCTGGAGCCCCTCAGGAAGAAGCAGAGATGGCGCACGGAGCCAGGCACTCGAGTGAAAGGAGGGGAGGTGGCGAGAGGCAAGTGAGAAATCAAAAGAAGCAGAAAAAAAGCAACACTAGCAGCCAACAAATGGCACCCAGAAAGCTGCCCACTTGGGTGTGCGGATTCCAAGCAGCTGGTGCTTCCCGGTCAAGAGACCGTGGCCGTGGGAAGCAGAGGAGGCTGAGCAGGGGCGAAGATGAGTGAGGGGTGGGAAAGTGCACACCACAAATTACCAGTTGTTTTGTCTCCCGCTGGATGCTCCGTGAGGCTGCTTTCTCGTACCCCTGTTTGCTGGTCTCCAATAGGAGTCCAAGATGGTGGATCTGCACTGTGTTAGCTGGTAGGGGACCTCTGCATGAATCTCTCCTCGCTCTCCATTCTCTGTCAGTTTTCTCACTCCGTTTGGTGCTTGGCTGAGTTCTTTATCTCTTCATTTGATGTTTTAGGGTTTCAGGATTGTTGTATTCTCTGTTTGGCTTAGGTTTTCAGATCTTTGCTGTGGAGGGACGGCATAGTGCTTCTGCCTAGAGTGCCATTTTGCCGGAACTCTAAATATTTTGGTCTTGTTTAATCTTTCAGCAGTATTTTAAAATTTTCATAGTATAAGTCTTTCACTTCCCTGTTTAAATTTATTCCTACATATTTTATCCTTTTCAATGCTATTGTAAATTAAATTATTTTCTAAATTTCCTTTTCAGGTTACTCATTGCTGTCGAATAGAAGCTCAACTGATTTTTGTGTGCTGATCTTGTATGCTGCAACTTTGATTAATTCTTCTATTAGTGCTAAAAGCTTTCTTGTAGATTCTTCGGGGTTTTCTATATATAGGTTCATGTCATCTGCTAACAGGCATAATTTTACTTTTTACTCCCCAATTTGGATACCTTTTATTTCCTTTTCTTGCCTTACTGCTCTAGCTAGGACTCAATATAATAGTGAAAGCAGGCATCCTTGTCTTGTTCCCAATCTCAACAGGAAAGCTCTCAATCTTTCTCCATTGAGTATGATATAGGTTGTTGGTTTTTCATAAATGCCCTTAATTGTATTGAGAAATTTTCCTTCTATTCCTATCTTATCAAGTGTTTTATCAAGAACATTGTTGGACTTAATCAAATACCTTTTCTGCATCGACTTAGATGATCATATAATTCTTTTCCAATGTTCTATTAATGTGGTGTATTACATTGATAGATTTTCAGATATTGAACCACCCCTGCATTAATGGGATAAATCTCACTTGGACATGATGATAATTCTTTTTATATTGTTGGATTATGCTTACTAGTATTTTGTTGAGAATTTTTGCATGTATATTCATAAGGGATATTGGTCTGTAGTTTTCTTTTCATGTGATGTCTTTCACCTTGGTATCAGGGTAATGTATTTATGTCTTCTTTAATTTCTTTCAACAATATTTTGTAGTTTTCAGTGTACACGTCTTGCACCTCTTTCATTAAATTTGTTCCTAAGTATTTTGTTCTTTTTGATGCTATTGTAAAGAGTTTACTATTTAAAATAATATTTTATTGTGTTTTCAGTGAAAGTTTACGTAGGACATTAGGCTCCCATTTGACAATTTCTACACAAGTTGTTCTGTGACATTAGTTACATTTTTCACAATATATCAACATTCTCTTTAATTGCATTCTGGTTGTTCCATTTCCAGTACTCTAGATTCCCTATCCCCTTGTCTTCTCATCTTTTCTTTAGAGATCTTTTGAGATCTTTAGAGACCTTTTGGTCTCATATAGATAGTTTTTTAATGGAGACCCATACTCACCAATAATATCCTTTATTTTGTGTGCCAATCTTTATTTCATTAAAAGGTAACCTCAGAGATAGTTTCAGTTCAAGGTTTAAAGAGTATCTCAGAGTGATAGTCTCAGGGCGTCCTCCAGTCGCAACTGGTCCAGTAGGTCTGGACTTTTTAAGAATTGAGTTCTGTGTCACATTTTTCTCCCATTCTATCCAGGTCCATCTATTGTGTCCCTGTTCAGAACGGTTGGTAGTGGTAACTGGGCACTATCTAGTTCTTGTGATCTTAGGGTAGATGAAGCTGTGGCTTGTGTAGGCTATTAGCCCTGTAGACTAGTTTCTTCTTTGAGTCTTTGGTTTCCTTCTTTGTCTCTCTCTCTCCTTTTTTGAAAATCTTTTTTATTTTATTGTATTTTTGGTGAAACTTTACAAGCAAATTAGGTTTCTATTTAACAATTTCTATACATATTGTTAAGTGACATTGGTTATATTTTCCATGGTGTGTCAGCATTCTCATTATTTGCATTCTGGTTGTTCTGTTTCCATTGTTCTAGCTTCCCTGCCCTCTTTACTTTCTCATCTTTGCTTTAGGGGAAATATTGACTGTTTGGTCTCATATAGATGATTATTTCAAGGAGCACAGTGCTCACGGGTGATATTGTTTATTTTCTAGCCTATCTATTGAAAGGTAAACTCTGGGAGTGGCTTCAATTCCAAGTTTAAAGAGTATCTCAGGACAATAGTCTTGTAGGATCCTCTAGTCTCTAGTGGTCTAGTAAGTCTGGCTTTTTTTAGGAATTTGAGGTTTGTTCTACATTCTTCTCTTATTCTATCCAGGACCATCTATTGTGTCCCTGGTCAGAATTGTTGTTAGTGGTAGCCAGACATCATCTAATTCTTCTGGTCTCAGGGTAGATGAGGCCAGGGTTCTTGTGGGCTATTATTCCTGTAGACTAGTTTCTTCTTTGAGTTTTTGGTTTCCTTCTTTCTCTTTTGCTCCTAACAAGTAGAGACCAATAACAGTATCTTAGATGGCCACTTGCAAGCTTTTAATACCCCAGACACTACTCACCTTACTGGGATGCAGAACATGAGCTTTGTGGTACCAAGTGACTGAATTTTCTCATAAGACTAAGGACTTAAGCCTTCAAACCCAAAAAACCATTCTATCAAGGTGTTTGGTGTTGTCTGAGAAGTATCTGTAACTGTTTCCTCTATGAATATATATGCATGCACACGTATATCTGAACACACACATTCATATAGATACTTCTATCTGTGCATACGTATGTACTCACCTGTACCTACCTGTACACATATATGCCTATACACTTATATATGTGACCTTACATTCATTTTTTGTTTATTGGTGGTGGTGGTGTCAAACTTTATATATCATATTCTTTAGCACAAATATCCTTTTCTCTTGTGCATCATTTATTTTGGCCAAGTTGTGCTCATTACACCCAGAGTTTGTGCTATTCTTCCCATCACCAAAAATAACAAGTATCTACAATCTAGACAGTGACTCTCACCGCCCCACCCCCATCCCTGGGAGCCATCAATGAGCATTGGTCTCTGTATATATGTCTGCTGTTGTCTTCTTGTAAAAGTGGAATCATACAACGTTTATACTTTTATGATTGTATAATAGTTTTCTTAATTTTATTTTCAGACTGTTTATTACAAGTATATAGCAATACAATTGATCTTTGTACAGTAAAACCCTTGAAAGCCTGAACCTGTGTAAGGACATAACCTGTCTGAGAAGGAAAACTAAAATGTTTTCCACTAATAGAGGGCAATAGAAAAGTGGTAAGACTGCATCCTGTCAAAGGTTGAAAACTTGCGAGACCCAGAAAAACAAGGCAGTTCCATCGAGTTCCTGCTCTCACAGATTTCACTGTATATTTATCACGTGTCCTATAAATTGATGAATTAGTTTGTCAACTCTAATAGATTTTTTTTGTGGTTGCCTAGGATTTTCTATATTTAAGATTATGCTATCTGCAAATAAATATATTTTTACTTCTTACTTTCTAATCTGGTTACTTTTTATTTCTTTTTCTGGCCTAATTGCTCTAGCTAGACCCTCCAGTACAATGCTGACCACCAATGGTGAATGAACATCCGTGTCTAGTTCCTGATCATAAGAGGAAAACTTTCAGTCTTTCACCATGGAGTATGATGTTAGCTGTGGGTTTCTCATAGATGCACTTTATCAGGTTGAGAAAGTTCCCAGTTCGTTAAGCGTTTTTAATCATGAAAAGATGTTGAATATTTCAAAATGCTATTTCTGCAGCAATTGATATTATCATGTAGTATTTGTCTTTTACTCTATCAATATAGTGACATAGTGATATAGTGTTTGTCCTTTATTCTGTCAATATAGTGAATAAGAAAGACCAAAGAAGAATTGATGCATTTGAACTATGGTGTTGACAAAGAATATTGAATACATCATGGACTGCCAGAAGAACGAACAAATCCGTCTTGGAAGAAGTACAGCCAGAATGCTCCTTAGAAGTGAGGGCAGTGAGACTTTGTTTCACTTACTTTGGACATATTATCAGGAGGGACTAGTCCCTGGCAAAGGACATGATGCTTCTTAGAGAGTCAGCAAAAAAGAGGAAGACCCTCAACGAGATGTATTGACACAGTGGCTGCAACAATGGGCTCAAACACAGCAGGAGGAAGACATGGACAAAGTTTCCTTCTGTTATACATAAGGTTGCTATGAGTTGGAACCGACTTGATTGCACCTAACAACAACATGTTGAACCAACCTTGTATTCCTGGGATAAATTCCACTTGTCAGGATGTGTAATCCTTTTTTTTAACTTTAAAAAAATTATATTTTATTTATTTATTTTCTGTTGAGAATATACACAGCAGAACGTACGCCAATTGAACAATTTCTACAAGAACAATTCAGTGACACTGATTACATTCTTCAAGTTGTGCAACCATTCTCACCATCCTTTTCCAAATTGCTCCTCCCCCATTAACAAAAACTCACTGCCCCCTAAGTTTTCTATCTGATCTTTTGAGTTGCTGTTGTCAATTTCATCCCGTATAGATAGTTGTTGTAAGAGTACAATGCTCAAGGCAGGCATTCATTACTAGTTAAGCTAAAGTATTGTTTGGTTTTAAGAAGACTTCAGGGGATATTTTTGGTTTAAAGTTCAAGGTTTAAATATTATCTCAGACCAATAGTTTTGGGGGTTCACCCAGCCTCAATGACTCCAGGAATGAAATCCTTTTAATATGCCACTTGATTTTGTTTGCTATTATTTTGTTGAGGATTTTTGCACCTATATTCATAAGCGATATTGGTTTGCAGTTAGTTTTTTCTTGTGATATCTTTGTCTGGCTTTGGTATCAGGTAACTAGTGGACTCATATACTGATTTGGGAAGTGTCTATTCACTTCTATTTTTTGGAAAAATTTGAAAAATATTGGTGTTAATTCCTTTTTAAACATTTGAAATAATTCATTAATTAGCAAAGCCTTTTGGTTCTTGCAATTGCTTTGTGGGAAGTTTTTTGATTACCGATTCATTCCTTTTACCTGTTATAGGTCTATTTATATTTACTTTTTCTTATGTAATCAGTTGTGGTAGCTTGTGTCTTTGTAGGAATTTGTCCATTTTATCTAGGTTATCTAATTTTGGGGAATCTAATTTGTGTTCATAGTATTCCCTTATAATACTTTTTCTTTCTGTATGTTCCATAGTAATGTCCCCTCTTTTACTTATGATTTTAGTAATTTGTCTTCTCTCTTTTTTTTCTTAGCCTAGCTAAAGATTTGTCAATTTTGTTGCTTTTTTCAAAGTACCAGCTTTTTGTTTTCTCTGTTGTTTTTCCATTCTCTATTTCAGTTGTCCCCACTCAATGGTTACTATTTATTTTGTTCTGTAAGCTTTGAGTTAGTTTGTTGTTCTTTTGATAGTTCTTCAAGGTATAAAATTAGGTTATCTATTTGAGATTTCTTCTCTTTTAACGTAGGTGTTTATAACTGTTAATTTCCCTTTAAACACTACTTTCACTGTGTCTCATAACTTTTGGTATATTGTGTTTTATTTTCATTCATTTCATAGTATTTTGTAATTTCCCTTGTGATTTCTTTTTGGCCCATTTGTTATTTGGGTGTGTGCTATTTAATTTCCACATATTTGTGAATTTTTCAAATTTCCTTCTGTTATTGATGTCTCTACTCTGTCCTATTGGGCCGCTGTGAGTTGGAATCAACTCGACAGCAAAGTGCTTGGTTTGGGTTTATTGATGCCTAATATTATTCCATTGTGGTTGGAAGCCATATTTTGTATAATTTGAATCCTTTTAAATTTATTGAGATTATTTAATTAGCATAACATGTGGTCTATCCTGGAGAATGTTCCATGTGCCCTGGGGAAGAATGCATATTCTGCTGTTGTTGAATGGAGTGTGCTCTGTAAGTCTTTGAGGTCAAGTTGGTTTATAGTGTTCAAATTCTCTATTTCCTTTTTTATCTTCCGTCTAGATGTTCTATCCATTATTGAAAGTGATATATTGAAATCCCTGACTGTTATTGCTCAATTTTCTCTTTCTCTCTTCATTTCCACCATTTTTTGCTTCAAATATTTTGGTACTCTTTTTAGGTTTTTATATATTTATGATTGTTATATCTTCTTCATGGATTGACCCTTTTATCATTATAATATTGTTATGGATTGAATTGTGTCCCCCCAAAATGTGTGTCAACTTAGCTAGGCCATGATTTCCAGTATTGTGTGGATGTTCCCCGTTTTGTGTTCGGATGTGATTTTCCTATGTGTTGTAAATCATACCTCTGTGATGTTAATGAGGTGGGATTAGCGGCAGTTATGTTAATGAGGCAGGACTCAACCTACAAGATTAGGTTGTGTCTTAAGTCAATCTCTTCTGAGATATAAAAGAGAGAAGCGAGCAGAGAGACATGGGGACCTCATACCACTAAGAAACAAGAGCCAGGAGAATAGCATGTCTTTTGGACCCAGGTTCCCTATGCTAAGAAGCTCCTAGAATAGGGAAGATTGATGACAAGGACCTTCCCCCTGGAACCGACAGAGAGAGAAAGTCTTCCCCTGGAGCTGGCACCTTGAATTTGGATTTCTCACTTCCTAGACTGTGAGAGAAAAAGATTTCTCTTTGTTAAAGCCATCCACTTGTGGTATTTCTGTTGTAGCAGCACTAGATGACTAAGACAAATATGTACTTCCTTGCTCTGGTAACATGTTTTTGTCTTAAAGTGCATTTTGTCTGATATTTTCGTAGCTACTTCAGCTCCCTTTTGGTTACTCTTTGCATAGTATATCCCTTTCCACCTTCTATTTTCAATCTTTCTTGTGTCTTTGATGCTGAAGTGTGTTTCTTATAGATAGCATATATTTGGATCATTTTTAAAATCCATTTTCCAATCTCTGCATTTAATTAGAGTGTTTATTCAATTTATATTTAATGTAATTCCTAATACAACCTTATAATTTATGTCTGCCATTTTGCTATTTCTTTTCTATATGTCTTATGGCTTTTTTGTTTTTCTTTTCTTCCATAACTTCTTTCTTTTGTACTAAATGGATATTTTTAAGCATACAATTTTAATTACCTTGCCTTTTACTGTATTTTTGAGTTATTTTCTCAGTGGTTTTTGGGTCTTAATGTAACATCTTAATTTATAGCAATGTAGTTTATATTAATACTAACTTAATTTCAGTTGTATACAGATATTTGCTCATAAATAACTGTTTTCTCTACTCCCTCCTTTGTGCTGTTATTGTCATACAAATTACATCTTTATGCATTATATGCCTGTCAACACAGATTCATAATTATTGCTTTACGTAGTTGTCTTTTAAATTAGATAGGAGAAAAGAAGAGTTACAAACAAAAGAGGCATGTATACTGTTATTTATATTCACTTATGTAGTTATCTTTACTAGTACTCTTCATTTCTTCATGTGAATTTGAGTTACCATGTAGTATTCTTTTATTTCAACTTAAAATATACTATTTAGTATCTCTTGTTGAACAGGTTTGCTAGTGATAGATTTTTTTAGTTTATGATTGTCTGGGAAAGTCTTTAATTTCTCCTCAATTTTTGGAGAGAAATTTTACTAGATACAGATTTGTTGTTTGACAGTCTTTCTTTTGGCACTTTCAATATGCTGTCCCACTGCCTATGGTCATCATGGGTTCTGATGACAAAGTAATTGTTATTGAAGAAGATTGCTTGTACTTGATGAAATGTTTCCTTTTGAACCTTTCTTGATTCTCTTACTGTGTTTTTCTTTGGAAAGTTTATTATGATGTTTCTAGATATGAATCTCCTTGAGATTTTCCTACTTCAAGTTCATTGATCTTTACGGATGTGTAGGGTAAGATTTTATATGAAATTTGTGAAGTTTTTGGCTTTATTTCTTACATAATTTTATGCATCCTTTCTCTCTCCTCTCTCAAATTCAAACTTACATTATGCCTATGTTGATACAGTATTTGGCTTTTTATGTCTCTGAGGCTCTGTTCATTTATCTTCATTCTTTTCTCTTTCTGTTCTTCAGACTGGATAATCTCAGTTAACTTATTTTCATGTTTGCTTCTGCCTATTCAGATTTGCTCTTGAACACCTCTAGTGAATATTTCATTTCAGTTATTTTACTTTTAAACTTCTGAATTTCTATTCATTTTTTTTATCATTTATTTTTACTGATATTTTTTATTTGACTAGGCATTTTTCTCATACTTTAGTTTTTAGACATGTCTTTCTTTAGTTTATCATATTTAAAATAGTTGATTTAAAGTTTTTGTGTAGTAATTTCAGTGTCTGCTTCCTCAGAAGCAATTTGTATTGATTGCTTTTTTCCTGTGTATGAGCCATACTTTCTTATGAATTTGCATGCCTTGTAATATTTCATTGAAAACTAGACATTTTAAATGATGTAATGTGGAAATTCTGAACATCAGATTCTTCTCTCCTCCCCATGGTTTGCTATTTGTGCTGCTATTTTAGTAGCTGTTGTTTGTTTATTTCGTGACTTTTCTGAACTAATTCTGCAAAATCAGTATTTTTTGTTTTGTGAGGGCCCTGAAGTTTTTGATTAGTTTGGTTGTTGTTAGTTGCTGTCAGGTCTGCTCTGACTCATGGTGACCTTACGTATAACAGAACAAAACATTTTCTGGTCCTGCACCATCATCACAATGATTGGTATGTTTGAGCCCATTTTTGTAACCACCATGTCAATCCATCTCATGGAGGGTTTCCATTATTTTTGCAGACCCTCTACTTTATCAAACATGATGTCTTTTTCTAATGATTGGGCTTTCCTGATGATGTGTCCAAAGTAAGCAAGATGAGGTCTCACCATCCTCACCTCTAAGGAACATTCTGTTTGTACTTTCTTCAAGACTGATTTGTTCATTCTGGCAGTCCACAGTATACTAAATATTCTTTGCAAATACCACAATGCAAATACATCGATTCTTCTTTGATCTTCCTTTTTCATTGTCCAGCTTTCATATGCATATGAAGTGATTGAAAAGATCATGATTAGGGTCAGGTGAACCTTAGTCATCAAAATGGCATATTTGCTTTTTAACACTTTAAAGATGTCTTTTGCAGCAGATTTTCCCAGTGCAATATATTGTATGATTTCTTGTCTGTTATTTCCATGGACATTGTTGATCCAAGTAGAATGAAATCGTTGACAACTTCAATTTCATTGTTATTTATCATGATGTTTACCGATCCAGTTGTATTTTTGCTTTATGCTCAGGTGTAATTCATACTGAAGGCTGTAGTCTGATCTTCATCAGTAAGTACTTCAAGTCATCTTCATTTTTGGCAAGGAAGGGGGTATCATCTGCATATTGCAGGTTGTTAATGGGTCTTTCTCCAATCCTGATGCCACATTCTTCTTTATATAATTTGCTTCTTGAATTATTGGCTCAAGATACATATTGAAGAAGTAAAGTGAAAGAATACAATCATGCCACATGCCGTTTATGATTTTAATACATGCAGCACTCCCTTGTTCTATTTGAGTGACTTCCTCTTGACCATGGACAGGTTCCGCATAAGCGCAATTACGTGTTCTGGAATTCCCATTCTATATAATGTGATCCATAATTTGTTATGATCCACCCTGTTGAATAGTTTTGTGTAGTTGATAAAACACAGGTATCTTTTTGGTATTCTTCTGCATTTGGCCAAGATCCACCTGACATCAACAATGATATCCCTCATTTCATGTTGTTTTTGAATTATCTTCAGCAAAATTTTGGTAGCATGTGATATTAATGATACTGTTCAATAATCTCCACATTCCTTTTGATGGTCTTTCTTTGGAATGGGCACAGATATGGATCTCTTCCAGTCAGTTGGCCATGCAGCTGTCTTACAGATTTCTTGACATAGACGAGTATGTTCTTCCAGTATTGCATCTGTTTGTTGAAGCATCTCAACTGATATTTTGTCAATTCCCGAAACCTTGCTTTTTGCCAATGCCTTCAGTGCAGCTTGAACTTTTTCTTTTGGTACCAGCAATTCTCGACCATATGCTACCTCCTGAAATGCTGAATGTTGACTAATTTTTTTGGTACAGTGACTATGCCTATTCCTGTGTCATTCCTTTTTTTTTTTTTTTTGCCCATAGAATCCTTCAATATTGCAACTCAAGGCTTGAATTTTCAGTTGTTTCAGCCTAAGAAATGCCCAGTGTATTCTTCCCTTTTGGTTTTCTAACTCCAGGTTTTGCATATTTCATTATAATACTTTATCCGGTCTTCTTGTACCTCTCTTAGAAATCTTCTTTTATTCCTCTACTTCATCATTTCTTCTGTTCGCTTTAGCTAGCTACTCTGTGCTTAAGGGAAAGTTTCAGAGTTTCTTCTAAGATCCATTTTGGTCTTTTTCTTTGCTGTTTTTTTAATGACCTCTTACTTTCTTCATGTATGTTGTCTTCAATATCATCCCACAATTCTTCTGATGTTTGTTCATTAGTGTTCAGTGTGTCTAATCTATTCTTGAGAAGGTCTCTAAATTTAAGTGGGATATATTCACGGTCATAATTTGGTTCTCGTGGACTTGCTTTGATTTTCTTCAGCTTCAACTTGAACTTGTATATGAGCAATTGGTTGTCCATTCTAAAGTTGGCCCCTGTCTTTGTCTTGACTGATGATATTGAGCTTCTCCATTGTCTCTTTCCACAGCTGTAGTTTATTTGATTCCTGTGCAATCCATCTTTCAATGTCCACGTGTATAGGCATAGTTTGTGTTGTTAAAAAAAAGTATTTCTGATGCATAAGTCATTGGTCTTATAACATATCACCATGTGGTCTCCAGCATCGTTTTTCTCACCAAGGCTGTATTTTCCATCTAGTGTTCCTTCTTCTTTATTTCCCACTATCATATTCCAGTCACCAGTAATTATCAATTGCATGTTTGATCAATTTCAGGCTGAAGCATTCGTAGTTTGTGTGAAAATCTGAATAATAGTGGTATTAACTTGTTTTCTTTGTAGTCTATGGATATTAACCTATCCCTGAAAATGTTGTATTTCAAGATAGATCTTTATTTTTTATTGTACTTTAGATGAAGGTTTACAGAACCAATAGTTTCTCATTAAACACTTAGTACACATATTGTTTTATGACAATGGTTAACAACCCCACGACATGTCAACACTGTCCTTTCTCAAACTTGGGGTCCCTATTACCAACTTTCCTGTGCCCTCATGCCTTCTAGTCCTTGTCCCTGGACTGTTGAGCCCCTTTAGTCTCATTTTGTTTTATGGAGCTGTCTAATCTTTGGCTGAAGGGTGAACCTCAGAAGTGACTTCATTACTGAGCTAAAAGGGTATTCAGGGGCCATACTCTCAGAGATTCTCCAGTCTCTGTCAGACCAGTAAGTCTGGTCTTTTTTTGTGACTTAGAATTTTGTTCTACATTTTTTTCCAGCTCTGTCTGGGACCCTCTGTTGTGATCCCTGTCAGAGCAGTCAGTGGTGGTAGCTGGGCACCATCTAGTTGTACTGGCCTCAGTCTGGTGGAGGCTGTGGTAGTCGTGGCCATTAGTCCTTTGGACTAATCTTTCCCCTTGTATCTTGTTTTCTTCATTCTCCCTTGGTCCCGAAGTGGTGAGACCAGTGGAGTATCTTAGATGACCGCTCACAGGCTTTTAAGACCCCAGACGCTGCTCACCAAGGTAGAATGTAGAACATTTCTGTATAAACTGTATTATGCCAATTGAGCTAGATGTTCCCCGAGACCATGGACAAGATATATCTTTAAATGATCTTTCTGAGCATGAATGCAACATAGTTCCTCTTCAGTTTCCTGTTCCTAACATAGTAAACCATACAATTTTCAGATTCAAAATGGCCAACGCTGGTTCATTTCAGTTTGTTAATGCCTAGGATATTGATCTTCAAGTGTTCCATTTCATTTGTGATGACTTCTAATTTTCCTTGATTCATAGTTCGCACATTCCACCTCTAACGAATATTTGCAACTGTAACTTCTCATTTTGAGTCATGCCACATCAGCAAATTAAAGTCCCAAATGCTTTATTCCACACACATCATTAAAGTGGACTCTATTATGAGGAGACAGCTCTTCCCTAGTTGTATTTTGAGTGCCTTCCAACCTGAGAGGCACATCTTCCAGCACTATATGGGATAATGTTCTGCTGCTATCTATAAGTTCTTTTTTTTTATAGCAATAGACATACAAAAAATATACAATAGCTCATCAATTTGTACATGTACACTTCAGTGACTTTGATTACATTCTTCAGGTTATGCAGCCATACTCTTGACCTTTCCTAAAACTATTCCACCACCATTAACATACATTCAATGTATTCTAAGCAAAGCCCCCTACTTTTCCCCTTCCTCCCCGAACTGTTAATCATTAATTACTTATGGTTTCTATATAATTGCTTATTTCATATAAGAGATATCATACAGTATTTGTCCTTTTGTATCTGACTTATTTTGCTCAGCATAATGTCCTCTAAGTTCATCAATGTTGTGGCATGTATCAGGACGTCACTCCTCTTTATGGCTGAGTAACATTCCGTTGCAAGTATATACCACTTTTTTTTTTAATCCATTTATCTGTTGATGGGCATTTCAGTTGTTTCCACTTTTTGGCTATTGTGGATAGTGGTGCAGTGAACATTGGTGTACATGTCTTTTTTCATCACTGTTTCCAGATCTTTGCGGTATATGCCTAAGAGTGGAGTTGCTGGGTTGTATGATGATAATTCAATGCTCAACTTTTTGAAGAACTGCCAACCTGTTTTCCACAATGGTTGTACCAGCTTGCAATCTCATCAACAATGGGTGAGGATTCCTGTTTCTACACAACCTCGCCAACACCTAGTATTTTTTTTTTTTACAATTGCCATTCTAATGGGGGTGAGATGGTATGTCATTGTGGTTTTGATTTGAGCCCTGGTGGTGCAGTGGTTAAAGCACTTGGCTGCTAACCAAAAGGTTGGCAGTTGAAACCCACCAGTGGGAGAAAAATATGTCAGTCTGCTTCTGCAAAGATTTACAGCCTTGCATTAACAGGATACAAACCATAACTAACAATACACAAACACCAGAAGTTAAGTTAGATAACTGGAATCTTCTAAAAATTAAACACTTATGCTCATCAAAAGACTTCACCAAAAGAGTAAAAAAAGAACCTACAGACTGGGAAAACTTTTTTTGGCTATGACAAATCCTACAAATGTCTAATCTCTAAAATCTACAGGAAAATTCAACCTCTCTACAACAAAAAGACAAATAATCTAATCCTCTTTATAACAAAAAGACGAATAATCCATTTTAAAAAGTGGGCAAAGGATATGAACAGACATTTCACCAAAGAAGAAATTCAAGCTGTTAACAGATACATGAGGAAACACTCATGATCACTAGCCATTAGAGAAAGGCAAATCAAAACCACAATGAGATACCATCTTATACTGACTTTACTGGCAAGAATCAAAAAAACAGAAAATAACAAATATTGGAGATGCTGTGAGGAGATTGGAATTCTTATGCACTGCTGGTGGGAATGCAAAATGATATAAGCATTTTGGAAAACGATATGGTGCTTTCTTAAAAAGCTAGAAATAGAAATATCATGTGATCCAGCAGTTCCACTCCTAGAAATATATCCTAGAGAAATAAGAGCCATCACAGGAATAGACATATGCACACCCACGTTCACTGTTGCATTATTCACAACAGCAAAAAGATGGAAACAACCTGGATGCGCATCATCAGATGAATGGATAAACTGTGGTACATACACACAATGGAATACTACACAACTATAAAGAACAATGATGAATCTGTGAAGAATCTCACAACAGTGGATGAATCTGGCGGGTATTATGCTGAGTGAAATAAGTCAACCACAAAAGGACAAATATTGTATGAGGCCACTATTATAAAAACTCATGAAAATGTTTTTACCCAAAAAGAAACCATCTTTGATCGTTATAAGGGAGGGGACGGGTGGAGAGCGAAAACACTAAATAGACAATAGATAAGTGATAACTTTGGTGAAGGGTAAGACCCTACACAAAACTGAGGAAGCCAGCACAACTTGACCAAGGCTCCAAAGAGACATCCAAACTCCCAGAGGGACCAAGTTATTGGGCTGAGAGCTGGGGACCATGGTCTGGAGGAACATCTAGCTCAATTGGCATTAACATAGTTTATAAAGAAAATATTCTACATTCTACTTTGGTGAGTAGTGTCTGGGATCTTAAAAGCTTGTTGAGTGGCCATCTAAGATACTCCACTGGTCTCACCCCATCTGGAGCAAGGGAGAATGAAGAAAACCAAAGTCACAAGGGAAAGATTAGTCCAAAAGACTAATGGACCACAAGTACCACAGCCTCCACCAGACTGAGTCCAGCACAAGTAGATGGTGCCCGGCTACCACCACAGACTGCTCCGACAGGGATCACAATAGAGGATTCCATACAGAGCTGGATAAAAACGTAGAACAAAATTCTAAGTCACAAAAAAAAAAAAAAAAAAAAGACCAGACTTATGGGTCTGAAAGAGACTGTAGAAACCCCAAGAGAGTATGGCCCCCAGACATCCTTATAGCTCAGTAATGAAGTCACCCCCCAGGTTCACCCTTCAGCCAAAGATTAGACAGACCCATAAAACAAAATGAGACTAAATGGGCACACCAGCCCAGGGGCAAGGACGAGGAGGCAGGATGGGACAGGAAAGCTGGTAATGGGAAATCCAAGTTTGAGAATGGAATTGTTGACATGTCGTGGGGTTGACAACCAACGTCACAAAGCAATATGTGTATTAATTGTTTAATGAGAAACTAGTCTGCTCTGTGAACCTTCATCTAAAGTGCACTAAAAAAAAAATTTAGAGACTTGGAAACCCTGGGGGGCAGTTCTACTCTGTCTTATAGGGTCTCTACGAGTCGGAATTGACTTGACGGCAGTGGGGTCTTTTTTTTTTTTTTTTTTTTAAGTGGCTAATGGCTTGAGCATTTCTTCATGTCCTTGTTGGCCATTTGAATATTCTCCTTGATGAAATGTCTGTTCCAGTCCATTGTCCACTTTTTTGATTGAGTTGTTTGACTTTTGTTGCTCAGTTGTAGAAGTGTTTGATAAATTTGAATATTAGATCCTTATAAGATATATAGTTCCCCCAAATTTTCTCCCGTTCTATAGGCTGTCTTTTCCCTTTTTTGATAAAGTCTCTTGATGAACAGAAGTATTTAATTTTTATGAGGTCTTATTTGTCTATTTTATTTTTTTGCTGCTCTTGCTTTTGTTGTTGTATTAGTTAGTTCATTACAAAAAACCCAGGTCCCACAGCTTTCTCCCTACATTTTCTTCTATGATTTTTATGGTTTTAGTTTTCAGATTAAGGTCCTTGATCCATTTTGAATTGATTTTTGTGTATGGTGTAAAGATTGGATTTTGGTTCATTCTTCTGCATTTGTTGAAGAGACTTTTCCTTCCCCATTGGATGGATTTATCACCCTTGATGAAAATCAGTTTTGCATAATTTTATGGATTTATTTCTGGGCCCTCAATTCTATTCCATTGGTCTATGTGTCTGGTATCCTACCAGTACCAGGCTGTTTTAATTACTGTAGCTTTACAGTGTGTTTTGAAGTCAGGAAATGTGAATCCTCCTACTTTATTTTTCTTTAGGGTTGCTTTAGCTATTCAGGGTCTCTTGCCCTTCCATATAAATTTGAAGATTGGCTTTTCTATTTCTGTCAAGAAGGCTGTTGGAATGTTGATGAGGACTGCATTGAATTTATAGATTGCTTTGCATCCATAGAGCTTTCATTGGCTAATTTTTGAAAGCAAGCTGCTAGGTCCTTTCTCCTAGACTGTCTGAATCTGGAAGCTCCACTGAAACCTGTCCACCATGGGTGACCCTCCTGCTATTTGAAATGCTGGTAGCATATCTTCCATTATCATAGAAACATGAAAGCCACTACAGTATGACAAACTGACAGATGGGTGATGTATTGAATTGATTAGTGATCTGCTAATAATTGGATAGAGACTTCCTTAAATGCCTGTGGTTAGGTGAATAACGTATCCCCCCCCCCCAAATTCATGTATTAGTTATTATAATTGTGAATGTTACCTTATGTGGCAAAGGTACTTTGTAGACGTGATTAAGAATCTTGAAGTAGACGGATTATTCTGCATTATCCAGGTGGGCACAAAATGTAAGCACAAGTGATCTTATGAAGGGAAGCAGAGGGAGATTTGACAAACAAAAGAGGAGATGGCAATATGACCATACAGGCAGAGATTGGAGTAATGTATCCACAAGCTAAGGAATGCCAGCAAGTAACAAAAGCTTGAAGAAGCAAAGAGTGGATTCTTCTCTAGAGTCTTTAAAGGGAGTGTGGTCCTTTTTTCACCTTGATTTCATCATACAGTTATTGGTCTTTGACTTCTGGACTCTAGAACTGTGAGAAGATAAACTTCTATTGTTTTAAGCCACGGAGTTTGTGGTAGTTTGTTATAGCATCCATAGAAAACTAATGAATGCCCAGAACCAATAAATCTTCCAGTATTTACCAAGAGTCTCTGTGTTAAGGCATGCCTTCAATACTAAGTGAGGAAGTGGACAAGTCTGCCTTAGGTTTCACTTCCTGCTTGCACAGGGTTTCAAGGTTAGCCAGAGGTGAGACCTAGATAATTTTCATGTCTTTCCTGATTATGTTCATAGCCCTGGGAACGCACACAGCCCTAAGCATGCATGTGGCCTTCTAGAGTCCCAGGAAAATGTCAAACTTTTCCAAAGCCACTCTGAACATCTTATTTCCTAGCTTTTCCTTTTAAATTTTTTGGTTGGTCTACTGTTTTTCTCAACTGTTATCCAGTGCCTCTGACAACCATGACGTTAAACAACTGTCTCTAAAAGGTTTTCACAAATGCACCCATGGAAAAGGATGTTTGCACTGGGTAAGCAGTGAGTCAGGTCAAATGAAGAGATATTTTGATAGTGGGGTTTTCCAACGAATCACCAGACAGGTAAAATAATGACAAATCTCTGGAAATGAGGCTTTTAAGGAATTGACTTGATGACAATGGGTTTTGTTTGTTTGTTTGTTTTTTAAACCTCATTCTGTCCTCTCTGGTGGCTGCCATGTTTCTGGTTTTCTTCATGATTGTGGGGAGTTGGTTTTTAAGGTTTCTGTGGTGCTAAGGAGAAGGAGATGGGAATAGGGTGTGTTAAAATGCCACAAAGATTGGTGTTCCTACTGGGATTCAGCCATTTGTCTTGAATAAATGTTCCCTGGATTTCTGAAAAAGTTGTTTATGACAATTTTTGTCAGTTCTTTCATTCTTTTTATGGAAAAGAATGTTTTGGTGGTTATTATGCCACTGTTTTGCTGATGTCCTAGAAAATAATTTCTTTTGAAGAATATATGGGGCTCACAATATATGAAGCCAGAAAACTGGTCTTGTAAAAAGCAGAGGCAAGAGGTGAGGCCAAGATGGCGGAATAGGTCAAACTCTTCCTGTGGTCCCTCTTACAAGAAAGACCCCCAAAAAACAAGTGAATCGATTATATATGACAATCTAGGAACGCTGAACATCAAAGGCAAAGTTGAGGAATCAAACTGAGTGGCAGGGGGAGGGAGAGATGGTTCAGAAGCAGCAAGGAATTGCCAGACCTCACCAAGTGGGAGACAGTGCCCTTCAGGCCAGATTGGCTCGTGTGCAGGGTGAGGCAAGCAGTGGTGCTTGGGAGGCATTGTCCACATCAGGAGAGACCCAGAAGCAGAGAGTCTATTCAAGCATCCAGAACCAGTGAAAAGCAGTGCTCAATCAGCAAAAGATAAGTACTTGCATCTGACTTACTGAGTGGATCAAAAACAACTTTTTCAGAAAAAACTCTTCCATTTACCTGCCCCCTCCCTGCTCTGCACTGGGTCCTAGCCAGCTTGAGCAATTACCAAGTCCCCTGGGCTTGAAGTAGGACCCATCACCTGCCCTGAGCCATTCTCTCGGCCTTGGAGAGGGAACAAATTAACAAAGAGGGAAAAATAATCTGCAGGCTCCCCTAAGCCCAAAACTCAGGATAGGCACAGCTCCTTTGCCTAGGCACAAGCATAAGGGGTCCACGGACTTTGAATGCCTTTCTCCCTGTATAGACCTTTGTAGGCCCATCTCAACAGTGTAGGCCTTCATTACCAAAGTACATCAGGGTATATACCCAAAGTCTAACTTCAACTGTTTCAGCTATATGGTGAAGTGATAGGTTCATGACATTTGAAACTGCTCTGCCCATTAAGCAGGGTCTTCTATCCACATCAGGGGCCTGAGGACTGGTGTCTCCACCCACACCACCTAGCCACCCATGACATGGGTCCAAGAATCAGTGGTGTCCCCCAGTCCTTACAGCCAACAGCACTGGGTGCTCATAGTTTGGCTGCAAAACTCACCCACCTATGAGCTTTAGAGAATAGAGACATGCTTTCCTCCCCGAGACTCAGGGGCAGCCTTCAGCCCCCTGCTTTGCTCAGCACGTGACCCCCTATTGCAGCCAGATACCTATGCCTACATCAATCACCCATGCCTGTCTAAGACTGTAGGTGAGAGCCTACACCACACACTTGGTGACCAACTACCTGGACACCTAAGTTGAATTCATAAAAGAAAAATAAACGGAATCCTGGGCTCACATACCTAGTAATAGATCTAACAACCTGGTGACAGGACGTTAGAGCTTCAAAGGCAGCAAAAATCAAACTAGCTCACTAGCTATTTGGGCATATCAAAACAAAACAAGAATCTAGGACACAGTAAGCAAACATAAAATAAATAAATATACTTATTGATGGCTCAGAGACAACAATCAATATCAAATCACATAAAGAGGCAGACCATGATGGCTTCAGCAAGCTCCCACAATAAAGAATCAAGAAATTTTTCAGAGAAAGAGAATTTCTTGGAATTACCAGACGTAGAATAGAAAAGATTAATATACAGAACCTTTAAGATATCAGGAAGGAAATTAACCAAAACGCGGAACAAGCCAAGGAACACACAGACAAAGCAATAGAGGATCTTAAGAAGATTCTTCAAGAGCATAATGACAAATTTAATAGGCTGCAAGAATCCATAGAGACACAGAAATCAGAAATCCAGAAGATTAACAATAAATTTCAGAATTAGACAACTCAATAGAAAGCCATAGGAGCAGAATTTTCAGGCAATAGAAGTCAGAATTAGTGAGAATGAAGATAAAGCACTTGACACCAGCTTATCTGAGGAAAAATCAGACAAAAGGATTTAAAAAATAAAGAAACTCTAAGAATTATGGGGGACTCTATCAAGAGGAATAACCTAAGAGTGATTGCAGTACCAGAATGGGGGAGGGGGGAGGGATAACAGAAAATACAGAGAAAATTGTTGAAGATTTGTTGGCAGAAAACTTCCCTGATATCATGAAAGATGAGAAAATATCTATCCAAGATGCTCATCAAACCCCACATAAGGTAAATCCCAAAAGAAACTCACCAAGACATATTATAATCAAACTTGCCTAAACCAAAGATAAAGAGAGAATTTTAAGAGAGGCTAGGGATAAATGAAAAGTCATCGACAAAGGAGACTCAATAAGACTAAGCTCGGACTACTCAGCAGAAACCATGCAGGCAAGGAGACAATGGGATGACATGTATAAAGCCTTGAAGGAAAAAAAACTGCCAGCCAAGAATTATATATCCAGCAAAACTGTCTCTCAGATTTGATGGCGAAATTAAGACATTTCCAGATAAACAGAAGTTTAGGGAATTTGCAAAAACCAAACCAAATTACAAGAAATACTAAAGAGAGTCCTCTGGTTAGAAAATCAATAACATCACATAACAACCTAAGACTAGAACACAGGACAGAGCAACCAGATATCAACCCAGACAGGGAAGTCACCAAAATAAATCAAAGCTAAAACACTGAAAATAGGGAAACAGAGATGTCAATATGTAAAAGATGACAAAAATAGGGACTAAAAAATGTAGACATAGATTTTTCATATGGAGAGGAAGTCAAGACAATATAAAGAAATAAAAGACTGGTTTAAACTTAGAAAAAGAGGGTTAAATATTAAGGTAACCACAAAGGAAACTAACAATCCTACACATCAAAATAAAAAACAAGAAAAACATAGACTTAGCAAATACAAAATCAACAACAATGAAAAAGATGAAAAGAAAATACATAAAGAAAAGCAACTCAGCAGAGAAAATTAAGTGGAACAAAGAAACTGTCAACAACACACAAAAAAGACATCAAAATGACAGCACTAAATTCATGACTACCAATAATTACACTGAATGTAAATGGACTAAATGCACCAATAAAAAGACAGAGAGTAGCAGAGTGGATAAAAAACACGATCCGTCTATATGCTGCCTACAAGAGACACACCTTAGACTTAAAGACACAAACTAAAACTCAAAGGATGGGAAAAAATATATAAAACAAACAACGTTCAAAAGAGAGCAAGAGTGGCAATATTAATCTCTGACAAAATAGACTTTAAAGTAAAATCCACCACAAAGGATAAGGAAGGACACTATATAATGATTAAAGGGTCAATACACCAGGAGGACATAACTATAACAAATATTTACGCACCCAATGATAGGCCTCGAAAACACATAAAACAAACTCTAACAGCATTGAAAAGAGAAATAGACAGCTCCCCAATAATAGGAGAGACTTCAACACACCACTTTCTGTGAAAGACAGAACATCCAGAAAGAAGCTCAGTAAAGACACGGAAGATCTAAATGCTACCATCAACCAACTCGATCTCATGGACATATAGTGAACACTCCACCCAGCAGCAGCCAAGTGTACTTTTCTTTTCTAATGCACATGGAATATTCTCCAGAATAGACCACATATTTGGCCATAAAGCAAGCCTTAACAGAATCCAAAGCATCGAAATATTACAAAGCATCTTTTCTGACCATAAAGCCATAAAAGTAGAAATCAATAACAGAAAAGCAGGGGCCACAGTGACTGGTCTTCCAGTCAAGGACTTGCCAAAGGCATAGTCTAGTTAGGATTCTACTAAATACATGTCACCACTGCTGGGGGTGACATAATGAATTCTTAACTATCTCCACTCCTTTGTTTCATAATTCCAGATGCAAAGATTTGATTGGTTGTCATGTGTGTATACTTAGGTGGACAGGGGTCAGCTATAGTATGTATTTAGCAATTTCAGGTTTTATAGTGGGAATCATTTTGCTGCTATAGAACGATTCTCACACAATGAGTCTCCAAGTATAGGCTAGGACTCACATGCTGGTGGCCAAAATTATAAACATGGATGAGCCACACATTGTCAAAATCAATGGTCAGTTCTCAGTTTATATCTTACATGACCTAATGACTGCATTTACCCAGTTAATCACTTTCTTATTCTTAAAACACTTTCTTCATTTGGCCTCTGGAAAACAACTCTTCTAGTTCTATTGACTGACTACAGGTAAAAAATTCTGTAATTAGAGAGTTCAAAATGCTTCAGTTTTGAAATACTATATGAAAGTACTGCCTCCTATCTTTCTTTTTTTTAATTTTGTAAATACTGACAGAGTGTGTGACTTCTTTAAGAGAGAGAGTGAGGGACAAAGAGAGAGCGTAAGCCAGTGCATGGAGCATTGTTTGGGAAGGAAGAGCTCTTTTCTTCTCTTTGGGATCTTTAGACATTATTGTGTAAGAGTGCAATGTTTGGAGCTACTAAATTCATCTTGTGACCGTGAAGAAAGTTGCTTACATGCCAAAAACAGTCGAACATAATAGTGGAGACTTTAATAAAGTCATTCAGTTACTGAAGTAGTCGATGCTATAATTGACCTATCTAAAGAAATCAAAAGACACATTGCATTGGGCAAATCTGCTGCAAAAGACCTCTTTAAAGTATTGAAAAGCAAAAATGTCACCTTGAAGACTAAGTTGTGCCTGACCTAAGCCATGGTGTTTTCAATCACTTCATGTGCATGCGAAAGCTGGATGATGAATAAGGAAGACCAAAGGAGAATTGATGCTTTTGAATTGTGGTGTTGGCGAAGAATATTGAATATACCATGGACTGCCAAAAGAACAAAGAAATCTGTCCTGGAAGAAGTACAACCAGAATGCTCCTTAGAAGCAAGGATGGTGAGACTAAGTCTCACATAGTTTGGTCATGTTATCAGGAGGAACCAGTCCTTGGAGAAGGACATCATGCTTGGTAAAATAGAGGGTCAGTGAAAAAGAGGAAGACCCTCAACGAGATGGATTGACACAGTGGCTGCAACAATGGCTCAAGCAGAACAATAATTGTGAGGATTGCGCAGGACGGGGCAGTATTTCTTTCTGCTGTACATAGGGTCACTATGAGTCAGAACCAACTAACTAACGACAACTAAGATTTGTTATGTGAGAAAATAAATCTCTCCTTATTGTTGAGTTTGACTTTCCGTTCCTTATGGGCAAACGTATCCTCACACCAAACTCCACCATCATTTCTAACACCATCTCTCAGGAAACTGTTTGGCTAATTGAGGGAGAAGATGTACAAGGTTTAGAGAAACAGAGCCATGGCAACATTCACACTTCATTTTTGACAAATACATATTTTAGTTTAGTGGTTCAACTTGAGGATAAAGAGAGAGACTTCATGTGTAATGAAATTATTTATGTTAGAGCTACCATGTTGGACAATTGGTGAATTCTCTATTTGGATTGCATAGTCTGAACAAAGTTAGTTCAGATTTTGTGATTGAAAAGGCCTGCTTCTCCTGACTCCAGCATTTAAAAATGTCTTGGAATTCCTAGTACATGGCATGCATGCTTCTTTAAACCTCTCTGTCTTTGCTGACACTGCTCTCTCTGCCTGAAATGTTTTTCAGACATTTCTTATTCTAATTCTTATTCATCCTCTAAGACTCAGTTCAGGCATATCCTCCAATAAACCTCCTGGGAACTCCTAGATGGACTAGGAATTTCTCCTTTGTATTCTTACAGCACCATGTATGTACTTCTTCTATAACACCACCTTATATTGAATTTATTTGTTTATAGGTCATTTTCCTGGACTAAGCTGTAAACTGTAAGGCTCTTGAGAATGGAGAATGTGTCTAAATTTATTTCTTTATCTTTAGTATTTAGCACAGAAACTGGCACACAGGAAGTGCTTAGTAAATGATTTCTTTGAACTATGGAATTCCTTTGAGTAGTTTTCACAACAAAGTTATTTAAGTAAACAGATCTGGAGCATCCAAGTTGATAATTCAACCAACTCCAGTAAAAAAAAAAAATGCATTCAATTGATTTGCAGCTACTAAATGTTTATTTGTCCTGTTGGAATCAATAAAAGAGCATCAAAATGCTCCTTGACCCCCAAATTCTACTCTTTGACAAACATCACCACCATCACCTTTGTCCTCTCTCTCTTCTTTGCTTCCTCTTCAAACTGCAGAACAGAGAGCTTGCCATTTCCATCTGGGAGGCTGGCCAGAGAGGGAGACAGGTATGTCATAGCATGGAGGGAGGGTGTATAGGCTTACTATTATTCAAAAGGAAAACTGAGATCAAGCATCAAAGTCCACAGCAAAGGAAAGAGCGGGGAGGAGAAAGGCAGTTTGCAAGCGGAGCCTGCAGCCTGGCAGGCGGGCTGAGACTGTGCTTGGTAATAGCTAAGTGGCTGGAGCTTCAAGGTAACTACTTCATTGATTCACTTGTCTTTCCTTTCCAGTCCACTGTTTCTGGAATTCAGGAGCTTCTGCATTTGAGCTGGGGATGTGCATTTCTCTGTGTATCTTTTCTCTGTGTTGGGAGAGGATTGCATGTGAAAACTGCTAATGGGTAAGCAAACTAGAGGTCCAAAAGCAGACAAGGCTGTTTCCTGAAGAGGGATTCTGAAAATTCTTATTGCTTTCATCATTTGGTTAATTAAAATTTTTTAAAACATCTCGATACTAGCATTTCTTCTTATGAACAGACAAAAGCCATAGATTCAAGCTATTTGAAGGGGTTGGGAATACTGCTGAAAATTTTCTCCTACTAGTAGAAGAAAGATGATTTCTTAATTCTTGCTTAAATTTGTTTTCTCCTGTTGTTTCCACTTCAGGTTCAGCTGTTACCTACTTTACTTTCTTTGATCTCTCTGAACCAGAGAAACATAAAGGGGGGAGGGAAATCACGTTTCAGATTTAATTCGTTGTGTTCATTTTTTATAAATGAGTGTATATTTAAGACAGACTGGTGAAGAGAGAAAGATCTCAGGCTTAGTAAAACTGGATCATGCATAAACTGTCTGATTTCCTTAGAAAGTAATTTCAGTCACATTTTCTGGTAGAAATCGGGTCATTATGAAGAGGTTACAATATAGTATGTTTTGATATATCTGACTTTTTTGGTGCTTTGCTTTTAAAAATATTGGATCTTGGTTGCAAGTGCTACAATTAGGAAACAATGAGCTATTTTCCTCAATGCCTTTGAAATACTGAAACATGGAGCTCAGCTATTGTGGGCTTTCAGTATAAAACTGGGCTCAAAGATTTAAATGGTTTAAACCGTTTAAATTACACATTGTCTCCTTTAACTTCCTCCTTGCAGAGGCTTTTATTTCTTTGATGTCTGAGAGCACCTAACAACAAGCCCTTAGCTGTCTCTGATTTATGAGCAGATGAGAATTAATGAGGCAACGTTTCAGAGTTCCCTAAAATGCTATTTCCCAAACAAGTATTTCAAAAACTGTTGGATGAATGGATTGAATGAACTGTATTTTTTTTTTTTTGCTTCCTCATGAGTAAAGCAAGCTGAACAAACAGGAAACACTGGGATGGGGAAATGGAGAAGTGGGTAATATCAAAAAAATTTTAACATGCAAAAGAGATTTTACATTGCAAATACATACAAAACAGATCAAAAGTCTTCCTGTTTGGGAAGTATGTCCTTCCTGACTTCCATTTTCCTTCTTTAAAAAAACAAAACAAAACAAACTCCAAGAAACTTTTTTCAAGACTCCTAGTTGTAGTCTTAAGAATAACTTTCAGAGTAAAATTTCTATTTGTTTAAAAAGATGGTTGTGCTTGTGCCGCAGAGAGGTGGAAGTTGAGGGTTCATGATAGTTCTAGCCCTGACTTTTTTCCTTCTGACTTCTTCCTCCAGAAATATTCTTCCCTTAGAATTTAGCTATCAATGCTGTTGCTAATGCGAGAGGTGGTGCAGCGACAGCAGGGTCTTAGCTAGCAAATTCTTCATCGGATCTCCAGGAGACCTGGACTGCTTGTATGAGCAGCAGCGTATCTGTTATGTTCTGCTTCTTGCACTCCATGCCCCCTTCAGAGATCCTCTGATTGAGGTAAGCGTTATCGAAGTACAAACGTTATTGTCTTTCTACATAATAGGAGGTATTATTGTGGCATATTTTTTGTTAGAAATATCAGTTTGGGCAACTTTTGTTTGAAGCTTCATTTTGAGATTTTTATTTGGAGGCTCCATCTGGAGGTCTTTTGGTAAAAACTGCAGTTCTGGATTTTATGGTTGTGTTTCTGGTTCTCTTTTTTGTCTCCTGTTCTTTTCTGTGTTAGCTAACAAAGGAAAATGGGAAATAATAATAACAAGAGTGACAAAAGCCCCCCTCCGGGACCCCTGCTGCCTACATGGTTCGAAACTTTGGTGCTGCTGCTGGTCAGTATTTAGAAAAATGGCACAATCTCACTAAGGACCATGAGGCTGAACAGTGGCCCCTATGGGAAAGTTTTGATTTGACTAAAATATTATATTTGAGATGCAAACTAGAAAGTCAAGGGTCTCGTAAAACAACCACTGTGGGAAATTTTTTATAATTGGTATTTTGAGTTGAGACATCAACATCATGACAAATTTGCCTCTCTACAGGTAGTGTTTAAGCAAGCCAAACAAATCCAAACAGTACAAAAAAGATTAGAAGGAAGTGCAACATTGGACTCAGTCAAATCATTGCCTTCCAAACCAGACTTAGAGAATTTGGATTTATCTTGAAATGCTATTTGCTAGGTCAGAAGATATTGGGCCCACCATGCCCTTAGTAGTTAAACAAAGGGCTGAAGGCAGGAACCCTGAGGTCTCTTTCTACCCATGGTCCAAGGCCAAACTTCAGACAATTGTAAAAGAGTTCCCTGATCCAAGAGAAAATCCCCACAAATTTATTCATGAATTTAGGATATTAGCTGAAACATATGAGCCCGGTGCCGCTGATATCTATAATTTAATAAAGATGTTGTTAGGTCCCCGTGATGCCCATCAGTGGATGGAAACACTACAATGGGTAGATCCTGAAAAAGCTTAGTGTCCCTGAGGGTGCCTTGGAGCCCTGGTGAAGCAGTGGTTAAGAGCTACAGACACTAACCAAAGGGATGGCAGTTGAAATTCACCAGCCGCTCCTTGGAAATCCCATGGGGCAGATCTACTCTGTCCTACAGGGTTGCTATGAGTCAGAATCGACTTGATGGCAATAGGTTTGGTTTTTCTTTTTCTTTTTGGTTTATGGGCGCCTCTGGTACAAGTGTTAGAAGAGAAGCCAAGAAATTAATAGGAGAACTTATAAACTGTTTCTTCAACGTTTTCCCTCCAAAAATCAATTGGGCAAAATTACAAGCTTGCAATAAAGAAAAAGATGGATCTACCTATAACTGTAGAGATAGGGTAACTAAAATGTTCATAGAACATTCAGGGTTAAAAATTACTGATGCAGGGGTTAAGGTCGCCTTTAATTCACTGTTTGTAGGAGGATTAAATCCTGAATTAACCCAAATGATAAAAAGGCATCAGTTAAGTTGGGAAAGCATTGATACTTCTGTATAAGCCACTTTAGCCTATAAATTAAACCAAACTATGGAACAGCAAAAAAAAGAGGCTGGGAAAAAGAAAACAGAGAAAAGGTAATAGCTCTCTCATTGCAGCAATTACAGAAACCTCTGGGAGCAGAGCCAAAGCAAGGAAATTGTTCCACCAATAATACTTGAAAAAGGGTAAACCTAACCACAGCAGGCCATAACCACAGAAGACCAACTTGTCTGTCAGAATCTGAAAGCTTGAAAACTACATCAAAGGAGTAGGACAGAGTGCTCTGACTGGTTCAATGGATAGTGGACTTGTGTACCAAAAACTAAATAACAGTTTACCCCAGGAATCTAGTTAAAGATCTACCCAATATCATACATAGCCCACATAACAAATTAAAAAAAACCATCATATGACAGACCCAGGACCCCTGCATCAAGAGACCAAATTGTTACAGAAGAAAAACAAGAAAAGGTCACCCAATCATGGTCTTCGTTCTTAGAGTTTACTTTAATCAATCATAGTCTGTAAGTAATTTACTCATAATGAGTCAGCACCTGTCAAAACAGTATAAAGAGCACTTATAGCTTGTATTTCTTTGGATTTTGGTTTGTTAATAGCCTGAGTGCTTGCAGCCAATTTCCCATTCTGTTTTCTGGTATGTCACAATATGTATTCAAGAGACATCATAAAGGAATAATTTCTAGGTGAGTGAGGAACATGGATGAGGAGAAAGAATAAAGTATTAAAGATTATTTTGAGGTTTCTAAATTTCAAGTTTGGATGACTGGGGAAATTGTAGTACTACTGACAGGAAAAAAAAGTTGAAAAATATGACTGTTTTAGCTAGAAAAATAAAGACAGAAATAATAACAACTTACATTTCACAAAACACCTTCACATACATGAAAGTGGTTTTGGACATGCTGAATTCAAGGTGCCGCCAAATTATGCAGTAAATAATTACTAATATGGGACTGAGGTTTAGGAGAGAAAGAGGCCAGGATTTGGGAAACATATATATAAAGGTGATAGTTGGAAAACCTGAAGAGAATGAGTTCTCTGAAGGAGAGATCAGAGAGCAAAGAACGTAGCTCTGAAGCATGAACAGTCACTGTTCAGGATGGTTTGAAGAAAGAGAGAAGATCCAGTGACAGAAATGAAATTAGAATGGACAGAGATGTAGGAAGAGACTCAGAAAAGTCTAGGATTACCAAGTCCAAGGGAAGGAAGAGTTTCATGAAGGAGAGTATGGTCATTAATTTTGAATGCTGAAAGATTAAAAAAAAAAAGAGAACTAAAGAAAGGTGGTTAGCATGCCATGTTTGACCTTGGAAACAGTGGTTCTAGTAATGTGGTAGGTGCAGGAGTTGGAATATGAGAGGTAAGGAATGAATGGACAGTGTAGAGCTAGTAAGTGTTGGTCCTATTGTGGTCGCCTATATTCATTTGTTTAAAATTAATCTTCTGATACAGCATAGAGATATCACTTTTTACCACACAGTGGCAAAATTTTAGAAATCTAAATAATACCAAGTCATGTTGGGTATGTGGGGATACAGTAGAAATATAGACCAGACCCATTTTAGAAAGCAATATGACACTACATAATCAAATTAGGTATATACGTACCCAGTGACCCAGCAACCCCACTGCTAGATACATAGCCCAAAGACATTCTCCCACAGGTCAACAGGAAACATGCCTAGGCCTGTACATTGGAGAGGGGAATTGGAGGCAATCTGGGTGTCTGTCACTGGGAGAGGGGATGGTAAAGCGTGGTGGATGCACACCACAGCTTGTAATGCCATAATTAGAAGCAAGGGATTAGAGGTACACATAGCAACATGGAAGGATCTGAGAAATATAGTGCTGAGAGCTTAAAAAGAAGAATGATCAATGAAATATATAATACAATAACAAGCATATATTTTAAAATGAATATATACAGACAACAAAATCCATTTTAGAAGAATACACACAAACAAAAAGATGCACACTAAACAGAATGGCCACCAATGTTGGGGGGAAGGGTAGGAATGGGAATGTAATGTGTGCATATAAATAGAATAACAAAAAAAAATCACAAAAGAGGGGGCTTTGCATGAACTGTGATAATGTGCCATGAATTGAGATGTGTGATCATCTGACACACCCACATTCAGGACATTGAAAGAAACATTCCAAGGGCAAAGCATGTACTTTTTTTTTTGGCTGTGTACATAGGGTGCTTTATTCTCCACAGAGCAATACATGTTAAGGTGGGTTGGACTTGGGCCGATGTCCCCATATGTACAGAACTGAATAAAGTGTGTCCCTGAGAAGAAATATGATTTGCTTTAATGTGGAAAGGGAGATGGGGAAGATGGAGGTGGACATTAAAACCAGGGAAGTGTTCAGTCCTGTTCTGCTTCTGGCCTGGAATGCAGGGTAAGATAAGGCAGCTCAGCCTCACCATGTCCAGGCTGGGGATGCCTGCTGGGCTTGGAGGGCCTTCTGTACCACATCTTCCTACAGAGCATCCAACATGTCCTGAGCCCAGGCAGGAACCCCTGGTGCAGGCAGGCTTATTCCAGCCAATGTGCTTTTCATCAGCTCTCCGTGTTCTGGGTCCAGGGGAATAGAGCTGTGGTTGTTCAATACTGTAGCTCCCTCCACCTCTTAATCTTCACTTTCTAATGGAGAGTGTGGCAAATGCAGCCCCAGGACTTGGATCGGCTCCTGGATGTCAGCAATTACATCTTCTCCATTCCTCGCTGGTACCAGCTCCACGTCCTCTTGTTCAGTATCATAGGCTGGGTTCTCTAGAGAAGCAAAACCAGTAAAGCACACAAATACATATAGAGAGACATTTATATCAAAGAAACAGATCATGCAATTGTAGAGGCTGTAATGTCTCAAGTCCGTGGATTAGGATAGAGGCTTCTCCCGATTCACATAGCTGCAGGGGCTGGCGAACCCAAGATCCACAAGTTGGAAAGCAGGACTCTGCTCACAGGCAGTGAAGATTGATGAATTCCAGGATCGGCAGATAAGCTGATAGCCCAAGTCCCAAGAACCGGAGGTCAGACAAACAGGAGGCAGCCACACAATACAGAGTGGGCAAAAATCCAGAACGTCTGCTTGTATTCAGATGCAGGCCACACCCCTTTCAACTGATTGGCTACTCACAGAAAATTCCATCATGGGAGTGATCACATATAAACACTGAGAATCATAGCCCAGCCAAGTTGATATACAATCTTAATCATCATCCCTTGTCAACTTAGCATATGTACACATTTCCTTAAACCATACATAATCTCTGAATAAAGACAATTAGAAAGTCATACTTGTGCCTAACATGACACAACTAACATAGGTACAATAAAAAACACACTAGCCCTGTTTACATCTTATATTTTATAAGTGAAGGAAACAAAAATATTTGAAGCACACATACAAAGCAGAAATACTCATAACAATTACAGTCCCCATTTCTACAACTGGTCAGCTGGCTGTAACTGGTATTTAGAACTACCTTCTTCCACCACCCATTCTGTATTCCCTTTTCCCTTGGCAAGCACCTCAACGGGTCATGGTTCTTTGCCTGGTGGGGTGACCCAAACCTTCATTCCTGAAGGGTCAGGGTCATTAGTAGTCATGTCGGAGTTGGATTGCTGTAGTTTTCCATTGACTTTAATCACAGGGCATGGTACTACTAAGAGACGCCCTAAGGGATTTCCTGCATTCCAGACATACTCTTCTTTACCTCCATTATGTAATATCAATCCAATTTCCTCTTGGTAATCAGGATCAATCACACCAGCCAGTATGGTAACTCCTTTCTTTGCCTGTTGGTCCAGAGGCATAAGGAGCCAAAAGTGGCCAGGTGGCATTCTTAGCTTCCAGTTCAGTGGAATCATTGATGTGCCTCCAGATGGGAGCATTTCTCCCTTTGGAACTAAGACCTCTAGGCCTACAGAGCATAAGGTCACAGGGACAGGAAGCAAAAATCTTGCAAGTGGGTCACTAGGGGTAATAGTGAGTGGTGCCACTCCCATTTCCACCCCTTGATTCCTGGACCCATGAATCCTGGCTATGGGAAAAACAGCACCATATATTGGATACTAGTTTAGAGCATATACAGCCTCCTGGAGAACATTGCCCCAACCCTGCAAGGTATTGCCACCTAGCTGATGCCGTAATTGTGTCTTTAGAAGGCCATTCCATCATTCTATTAAGCCAGGTGATTCAGGATGATGGGGAACATGGTAAGACCAGTGAATTACATGAGCATGGGCCCACTGCCACACTTCATTTCCTGTGAAGTGAGTCCCTTGATATGAGGCAATGCTGTGTGTTATACCATGATGGTGAGTAAGGCACTCTGTAAGTCTATGGATGGTAGTTTTGGCAGAAGCATTGTGTGCAGGGCAGGTAAATCCATATCCAGAGTAAGTGTCTATTCCAGTAAGGACAGCTGCCCTTTCCATGATGGAAGTGGTCCAATATAATCATCTTGCCACAAAGTTGCTGGCTGATCACCTCAAGGGATGGTGCCATATTGGGGACTCAGTGTTGGTCTCTGTTGCTGGCAGATTGGGCACTAAGCAGTGGCTCTAGCCAAGTCATCCCTGGTGAGTGGAAGTCCATGTTGCTGGGACCATGCATAACCTCCATTCCTGCCACCATGGCCACTTTGTTCATGAGCCCATTGAGCAATGACAGGAGTAACTGGGAAAAGAGGATGACTGGTTTCCACAGAATTCATCATCCTATCCACTTGATTGTTAAAATCCTCCTCTGCTGAGGTCACCTTTTGGTGAGCATTCACATGAGACACAAATGTCTTCACTTCATTGGCTCATTCTGAGAGGTCTATCCACATACCTCTTCCCCATAAATCCTTGTCTCCAATTTTCCAATCATGTTTTTTTCCAAGTCCCTGAAGATCCAGCCAAACCATTGGCCACAGCCCATGAATCAGTATATAATTGCACATCTGGCCATTTCTCCTTTCAAGCAAAGTGAACAACCAAGTGCACTGCTTGACGTTCTGCCCATTGAGAGGATTTCCCTTCATCACTCTCCTTCAGGGAGGTCCCGGAAAGGGGCTGTAGGGCTGCCGCTGTCCACTTTCGAGTGGTGCTTGCATATTGCGCAGAACCGTCTGTAAACCAGGCACGAGTTTTCTCTTCTTCAGTCAACTGATCATAAAGAACTCTCCATGAGGCCATAGGTGTGGACTGGAAGATGGAAGGTAATGAGACAGGAGTTGAGACCTTGGGCATTTGGGCAATTTTCCCATGGAACTAACTTGTGTCTTCCGGTCCTGCTCGGGCCTGGTCTCATATATACCACTTCCATTTAATGATGGAGTGCTGCTGTGCACGTCCAACTTTATGACTCTGTGGGTCAGACAACACCCAGTTCATGATGGGCAGTTCATGCTGCATTTTGACTTGGTGTCCCATGGTTAAGTGTTCAGTTTCTACTAAGGCCCAGTAAGAAGCCAAATGTTTTTTCTCAAAAGGAGAGTAGTTATCCACAGAGGATGGTAGAGCTTTGATCTAAAATTGTAAGGGTCTGCACTGTGATTCACCAATAGGGGCCTGCCGAAGACTCCAAACAGCATCTCTATCTACCACTGACACTTCAAGCACCATTGGATCAGCTGGATCATATGGTCCAAGTGGCAGAGCGGCTTGCACAGCAGCCTGAACCTGTTTCAGAGCCTTCTTTTGTTCCGGTCCCCACTCAAAACTAGCAGCTTTTCTAGTCGCTTGATAAATAGGCCAGAGTAGCATACCCAAATGAGGAATATGTTGCCTCCAAAATCCAAAGAGGCCCACTAGGCATTGTGCTTCCTTTTTAGTTTTGGGAGCAGCCAGATGCAATAACTTATCCTTTACTTTAGAAGGGATGTCTCGACATGCCCCAAACCACTAGACCGTAGAAATTTCACTGAAGTAAAAGGTGCCTGAATTTTTGTGGGATTAATTTCCCCCCCCGCTAGCACACAAATGTTTTACCAATAAGTCCAGAGTCATTGACACTTCTTCCTTACTAAGTCCAATCAGCATAATGTCATAAATGTAATGGACCAGTGTGACGTCTTGTGGAAGGGAAAGGCAATCAAGGTCCCTGCGGACTAAATTATGACATAGGGCTGGAGAGTTGATGTAGCTCTGAGGTAGGCAAGTAAAGGTGTACTGCTGGCCTTGCCAGCTGAAGGCAAACTACTTCTGGTGGTACTTTGAAACAAGTATGGGGGAAAAGGCATTAGCCAGATCAGTAGCTGCATACTAGGTACCAGGAGATGTATTAATTTGCTCAAGCAATGAAACTACATCTGGAACAGCAGCTGCAATTGGAATCATCACCTGGTTAAGTTTTTGACAATCCACTGTCATTCTCCAAGATCCATCTTTTTTTTTGCACAGGCCAAATAAGTGAGTTGAATGGGGATGTGGTGGGAATCACCACCCCTGCATTCTTCAAGTCCTTGATGGTTCCAATAATCTCTGCAATCCATCCAAGAAAGTGGTATTGCCTTGGTTTACTATTTTCCTAGGTAGGGGCAGTTCTAATGGCTTCCACTTGGCTTTCCCTACCACAGTAGCCCTTACTCTATTTGTCAAGGATCAAAAGTGAGGGTTCTACCAGTTGCTGAGTATATCTATTCCAATTATGCATTCTGGAACTGGGGAAATCACTATGGAATGGGCTTGGGGACCCACTGGACCTACTGTGAGATGGACATAAGCCAAGATTTCATTAATAACCTGGCCTCCATATGCCCCAACTCTGACTGGTAGGCCACAGTGATGTTTTGAGTCTCCTGGGATTAGTGTCAGTTCAGAGCCAGTATCCAGTAATCCCCGAAAAGTCTGATTATTTCCTTTTCCCCAATCAACAGTCAGTCTCGTAAAAGTTCATAGATCCCTTTTGGGAAGGCTGGTAGAAAGATTAAGGGTAAAAATTTTTGCCAGTGTATTCTAGTCCTTCCTCAAGGGGACCTGGCCTCCCTTTCATTCAAGGTGTTGTGGGTCTTTAAACTCATTCAAATCTAGCAATTCAAGTTAGACTGCTGTTAAGTTGTCCTAGAATTCATCTGTTTGTACAGATCAAGTACATATTTAGTAGATTTCCTATCTATTTCACTCCTAGGTACACCATGACTAAGTAGCCAACAGCATAAGCCCATAAGAGTCAGACTATTCTGATTACTGTTTTGACTCTGCTGTCCATTACTGTAACCATGCCCACCTTGTCTTTGTAGATTGAGTGCAGCCACTTGGCCCCTACTACCACGGGGCCAATCAGCCTCATTCTAGTTCGGTGTCTTAATTCAGTTAGGACAGTTCCCACTGTCAAATCTCACTTACATAAAACAGCAATCACAACAGTCTTCAAGGATGCTGGAACTCCCTTTACAAATTTGTTCCTCACAGTTGTGGTAAAAAGTGTGTCCTCTGGGCACTCCATGTGTGGGTCTGTGGGTCTAACTTGATAAATCCACTCTAGCATGCCAATTTCCCTAAGCCTTTGGATACCTTCTTCTACAGTATACCAAGGCAGGTCTGGTACTTCAACTTGATTTAGTGCAGGCCACCTCGTAACCCATGCTTCAGCAACCCAACCAAATAAACTATTACATCCTTTCTTAACTTCTAGCTGAAACATTGCATGAACAATCTGTGCTTAATGGACCCATATCAATAAACTCAGACTGATCCATCTTTATGTTCCTTTCACCATTATCCCACACCTTTACTAGTCATTCCCACACATATTCTCCAGGTTTCCATTTGTACATATTAGAAAAGTCAAGCAGTTCTTTTGGAGTGTAGCCTACCTCCTCCTGGGTCACACTTTGTACTTCACCTTTTAGGGCTCGCTGTGACGTAAGCCTAGTAATAAGTCTAGAAGCCAGTATTAGTAGTGTGGAATTGTTTTGAGAACATTCAGCATTGTCTTGTAAAGCATCTGCCTCAGGCAATGCTACAGACAAGGACTCAGGTAAGGGCTCTTTAGAGGCAGCTGGGCTAGGGCTAATCTCCTCAGATGGGGGTGGAGGGGCTAATGGTTTTTCTGGGAAGGGTGGTTTAGCAGACAAACATGAAGTAATCTCTTCAGATGGGACTGGTTCTGCTGGCAGGAGTGATTCAATGGAATTTAGGGGCTCAGTGTCTCCAGCTTCCGGATTACCTGCCCATATGTTCCCATCCTAACTTTCAGGATCCCATTTCTTCCCAATCAATGCCCTTACATTAACTTCAGAGACCTCTTGAGGTTGGCAATTGAGCTGGCATTGTAATTCAGCCACTCTTGCAATAAGACTCTGGGTTTGGTTTTCTGCAATTTGAGCTCTGTTACTACAAGAAATAATGCTTTTTTTCAAAGCACAAGTGGAAGCCTTGAGGTCATGTATGCGGTCCTTGCACTTTGACTCTGAAGTCCTGAGTGCATCTCTTTCTTTCACCAGTTTGTCTAGTGAAAGTAGGACCAACCAACCAGCTTCCTTATACTTCTCATTTTGACAAAACTGTAGAAAGATGTCACGCATGTGTTCAACCTGAGCGTTGCCTTTCACTAATACCTGATGTACTGGTGGTGATATTTAGTGTATTTGTGTCGACACCTCATGCCATGGATTATCAGTGCCCTCTTTAATGCTGGAAGTAGAGTCAGCAACATATTTAACACTAACTGAACTTGAGAACCAATTTAAAAAACTCATCCTTACAATTTTGTTTCTCTAGAACCACTTTCAGTACCAAATGTCTTAGGCTGGGTTCTTCAGAGAAGCAAAACCAGTAAAGCGTATATATATATATATTTATGTCAAAGAAACAACTCACCCAATTGTAGAAGCTGGAACGTCCCAAGTCCTTGGATTAGGATAGAGGCTTCTCCTGATTCACATAGCTGCTGGGGCTGGCAAACCCAAGATCGGCAGGTTGGAAAGCAGGACTCTGCTCACGGGCAGTGAAGATCAATGAATCCCAGGATTGGCAGATAAGCTGATAGCTCAATTCCCAAGAATCGGAGGTCAGACAAACAGGAGGCAGCCTCAGAATCCAGAGTGAGCAAAAATCCAGAACATTTGCTTATATTCAGATGCAGGCCACAACCTCAAGGAAACTCCCTTTCAACTGATTGGCTACTCACAGCTTATTCAGTCATGGGAGTGATCACATATAAACACTGAGAATCATGGCCCGGCCAAGCTGACACACAATCTTAACCATCACATTCAGGATCTTGGTTCAGGGGCTGATAGGAGTAGTCAGCTGGGCCTGCTCCTGCTTCTTCCTGCTCTTGTGCTTCTCACTGCTCCAATCCCCAGTGCCTTTTGTGGAGTTCACGTGCAGCCCCAGTTCCTCAGTCTGATTTGAGAAGAGATGCTCTGAGCCCCTGGTGTCTTCCCCTAGAACTACTGCTGCCATCTGGGGCAGAAGCTACTCAGAGCCCAGTATACTATTTTTCTATGCTGAAATTCTCAAGTTAAAAATAAAGTTAAGTAGCAAAAGATTATGCTTTTGCTTGGCTTTTTTGGTGTGTAGTGCACATGTGTGTAGAAAATTAATGCTTATAATCAGAATCCCCACACTCTAAATCCTGACTTACAACCATCTCTTTTCGTTTTGCAGCTCAAATGGACATGCCAGAGAAATCAAGTTGTACCAAACCAAGTGAGGATTTCAGTCATTTCTCTGGGATTATTGAACTCAATGTAGGTGGTCAGGTGTAGATCACTCGTTACACTGCTTTGGTTAGTGTTCCTGGTTCCCTGCTCTGGGAAATGTTCAGTGAAAAGAATCATTGCTCCCTGATCCAGGACAGTGAAGGGAGATTCTTTGTAGATCGAGATGGTTTCCTCTTCTGCTATGTGCTAGACTACATGAGATACTGGCATGTAGTGATTCTTGACCACTTTTCAGATTTGAGTAGGCTCCAGAGAGAAGCAGAACATTTCAACTTGCTACAGATGGTCAAGATGTTGACTGAAAAAATGAACAAACTCAACTCATTTGGCAATGACGTATGCCAAAGTGACCTAGAAGAGCTGTCCTCCAACATTGACATTATATGTAATCTCTCTTCAAATACTGCCACTCAAGGTAGTGGTCCTTATAACTCTCTAGCTCCGGGAACTAGTTCTGACCTCAAGAAGGAGTGTTTCATCATTATTGGCTATTGAGGTCTTTATACCCTGGGTTGGGACAGCCAAACAGATGCCAACTTCTGCCATGTGGCCAGAATCATGGTAAGACCTCGCTGGCCAAATAAGTATTTGGAGATACTCTGAATGAAAACAGATCGTTCTTCTAAGTGGTACACTTCTAGATACCAAAAAACAAACAAACCAAAAAAAACCAAACCCACTGCCATCGAGTCAATTCATAGCAACCCCATAGGGTTTCCACAACTGTAAATTTCTACGGAAGCAGACTGCCACATCTTTCCACTGGTGTTTTCAAACCACTGACCTTTTGGTTAGCTGTTTAATGCTTTTAGCACTGTGCCAAATTTAGCTTCCTGGAACAAGCCTTTGACAAACCAGCTGAGGCTGGCTTCCACATGGTAGCATGCAACTCCACTGGAACCTGCACTGTCACGTATGACTAGGCAGAAGACAAGATCTAGACCTCTTACACTGAATATGTTTTTTACCGTGAGTGAAACTTTTATTATTTTATGGAACTTTTTTTTTTATTGTACTTTCAGGTGAACATTTACAGAACAAATAGTTTCTCATTAAACAGTAGTACACATATTGTTTTATGACATTGGTTAACAACCCCACGACATGTCAACCCTCTCCCTTCTCAACCTTTTTTTTTTTTTTTTTGGTGAAAATATATGTAGGCAAAGATACACCATTTCAAAAATTTCTACATGTACAGTCCAGTGACATCGACTATGCTCTTCTAATTGTGCTACTATTCTCACTTTAGATGAAGGTTTACAGAACAAAATAGTTTCTCGTTAGACAGTACACATGTTGCCCTATGACAATGGTTAACGACCTCACAACACATCAACACTGTCCTTACTCAACCTTGGGTTCCCTATCACCAGCTTTCCTGTCCTCTTCTGCCTTCTGGCCCTTGTCCCTGGACTGCTGTGCCTCATTAGTCCCATTTTGTTTTATGAGGCTGTCCAACCCCCTGCTGAACGGTGAACCCGGAAGTGACTTCACCACTGAGCTAAAAGGGTGTCTGGGGGCCATACTCTCGGGGTTTCTCCAGTCTCCTTTAGGCCAGTGTCTTAGACAGCTAGTGCTGCTCTAACAGAAATACCACAAGTGGATGGTTTTAACAAAGAGAAGTTTATTATCTCACAATCCAGTAGGCTACAAGTCCAAATTCAGCACCAGGAAAAAGCTTTCTCTCTCTGTCATCTCTGGAGGAAGGTCCTTTTGATGCATCTGTCTTCCTTTGGTCTGGGAGCTTCTATGCGCAGTAACCTCAGGTCCAAAGGATGCACTCTGCTAGCGGCACTACTTTCTAGGTGGTATGAATGAGGTTCCCATATGTCTCTGCTCGCTTCTCTCTTTTATAGCTCAAAAGAGATTGCATTAAGACTCTAATCTTGTCAACCTCATCAGTATAACCTCATAACAGTGACAGAATTTACAACACATAAGGAGATCACATATAATCTCATCATAGTGATAGAGTTTACAACACATAAAGAAATCACATCAGATAACACAATCATACAATACTGGGAATCATGACCTAGCCAAGTTGCTGCACACATTTTTTGGGTGACACAGTTCAATCCATAACAGTCAGTAAATCAGATTTTTTTTTGTGTGTGTTAGAATTTTGTTCTACATCCTTCTCCAGCTCTGTCCAGAGCCCTCTGTTTTGATCCTGGTCAGAGCAGTCAGTGGTGGTAGCCAGGAACCATCTACCTGTACTGGACTCAGTCTGGTGGAGGCTTTGGTAGCTGTGGTCCATTAGTCTTTTGGACTAATCTTTTCCTTGTACCCTGTTGTCTTCATTCTCCCTTGCTCCCGAAGGGATGAGACCAGTGGAGTATCTTAGATGGCTGCTCACAGGCTTTTAAGACCCCAGACACTACTCACCAAGGTAGAATGTAGAATATTGTCTTTATAAACTGTGTTATGCCAATTGAGCTAGATGTTCCCCGACACCATGGTCCTCACAGCTCTCCGCCCAGCAATTCAGTCCCTCAGGGAGTTTGGATGTGTCTATGGAGCTTCCATCACCTTTCCTTGTACAAGCTGTTCTGGCTTCCCAAGTATTGTGTACTGTCTCACCCTTCGCCAAAGATACCACTTATCTATTGCCTATATAATATTTCCTCCCCACCTCTCCCCTCCCTGGTAACCAACAAAGATTGTTACATTTTGTGAACTTTTTCATGGGTTTTTACAATAGAGGTCTCATACAATGTTTGTCCTTTTGTGATTGACTCATTTCACTCAGCATAATGTCCTCCAGTTTCATCCATGTTATGAGATGCTTCACGGATTCATCATTGTTCTTTCTCATTGCATAGTACTCCATTGTGTGTATGTACCATAGTTTGCTTATCCATTCATCTGTTGATGGGTATCTAGGTTGTTTCCATCTTTTTGCTATTGTGAACAATGCTGCCATGAACATAGGTGTGCATACGTCTATTCTAGTGAGGACTCTTATTTCTCTAGGATATATTCCTATGAGTGGGATTGCTGGATCGAATGGTATTTCTATTTCTAGCTTTCTAAGGAAGCGCCATATCATTTTCCAAAACGGTTGTATCAATTTGCATTCCCACCAGCAGTGCATAAGAGTTCTGATCTCCCCGCAGCCTCTCCAACATTTGTTATTTCCAGTGTTTTTGATTCGTGCCAGTAATGCCGGGGTGAGATGGTATCTCATTGTGGTTTTAATTTGCAATTCTCTAATGGCTGGTGATCGTGAGCATTTCATGTGTCTGTCGGCCGCGTGAATGTCTTCTTTGTTGAAGTGTGTGTTCATTTCCTTTCCCATTTTTAATAGGATTATTTGTCTTTTTGTTGTAGAGGTGTTGGATTTTCCTGTAGATTATGGAGATTAGACCTTTGTCTGACTTGTACTGTCCAAAAATTTTTTCCCAGTCTGTAGGTTCTCTTTTGACTCTTTTGGTGAAGTGTTTTGAAGAGCATAGGTGTTTGATTTTTAGAAGATCCCAGTTATCTAGCTTATCTTCTGGGGTTCGTGTGTTTATGGTTATGGTTTGCATCCTGTTAATGCCGCGTATTAGGGCCTGTAGTGTTGGTGCTAGTTTTTCTTCTATGAACTTTATAGTTTTTGGCTTTATATTCAGGTCTTTGATCCATTTTGAAGTAGTTTTTGTATACGGTGTGAGGTATGGGTCCTGTTTCATTTTTTTGCAGATAGATATCCAGTTTTGCCAGCACCATTTGTTAAAAAGACTGTCTTTTCCCCATTTGATGGACTTTGGGCCCTTGTCGAAGATCAGGTGACCAAACATGGATGGATTTACATGTGGGTTCTCAATTCTGTTCCATTGGTCAATGTACCTGTCGTTGTACCAGTACCAGGCTGTTTTGATTACCGTAGCTGTATAGTAGGTTCTGAGGTCAGGTAGTGTGAGTCCTCCAACTTTATTCTTCTTCCTCAATAGTGCTTTACTTACTCGGGGGTTCTTCCCTTTCCATATAAAGTTAATGATTAGTTTTTCCATCTCTTTGAAGAATGTTGTTGGTATTTGGATTGGGATTGCTTTGTATTTGTAAATTGCTTTAGGTAGAATTGTCATTTTCACAATGTTGAGTCTACCTATCCGTGGGCATGATATGTTTTTCCACGTTCATAGATACCTTTCAGTTTCTTGTAGTAGTGTTTTGTAGTTGTCTTTGTATAGGTCTTTTACATCCCTGCTTAGATTTATTCCTAAGTGTTTTATTTTTTTATGGGCTATTATAAATGTTATTGTTTTCCTGATTTTCTTTTTATTGTTCTCTTCATTGTTGTATTGGAATCCAACTGATTTTTGTATGTTTATCTTGTATCCTGCTACTCTGCTGAATCTTTCTATTAATTCCAGTAGATATCTCGTGGAGTCTTTAGGGTTTTCTGTGTATAGTATCATATCATCTGCAAACAGGGACAGTTTAACTTCTTCATTACCAATTTGGATGCCCTTTATTTCTTTTTCTTGCCTTATTGCTCTAGCTAGAACTTCCAGCACAATGTTAAATAAGAGTGGTGATAAAGGGCATCCTTGTCTTTTTCTTGTTCTGAAGGGGAATGTTTTCAGCCTCTCTCCCTTAAAAATGATGTTGGCCATTGGTTTTGCATAGATGCCCTTTATTATGTTGAGAAATTACTCTTCTATACCTATTTTATTGAGAATTTTTATTAGGAATGAGTGTTGGACTTTGTCAAATGCCTTTTCTGCATCAATTGAGATGATCATGTGATTCTTTTCTTTCCTTTTATTTATGTGGTGGATTACGTTGATTGATTTTCTAATGTTGAACCATCCTTGCATACCTGGTATGAATCCTACTTGGTCGTGGTGTATTTTTTTTATATGATACTGAATTCTATTGGCTAGAATTTTGTTCAGAATTTTTGCATCTGTAGTCATGATAAATACTGGTCTGTAATTTTATTTTTTTGTGGTGTCTTTGCCTGGTTTTGGTATCAGTGTTATGCTGGCTTCATAGAATGAATTTGTAAGTGTTGCTTCCTTTTCTATGCTCTGAAATAGCTTGAGTAGTACTGGTACAAGCTCTTCTGTGAATGTTTTGTAGAATTCTGCAGTGAAGCCATCTGGGCCAAGGCTTTTTGTTCATTGGGAGTTTTTTTTTTTTTTTTTTAATAACCTTTCTCTTTATAACCAATCTTTTCTCCTGTTATTGTTTGTTCAGATTTTCAACATCACTTTGTTGTAGTTTGGGTAGGTAATGTGTTTCTAGAAATTTATCCGTTTCCTCTAGGTTTTCTAATTTGTTGGAGTATTGTTTTTCATAATATTCTGTTACGATCCTTTTTATTTCAGTTGGGTCTGTTGTAATGTCACCCATTTCATTTTCTATTTGGGTTATTTGAGTCCTCTCCTGTTTTTCTTTTGTCAGTCTGGCCAGTGGTTTGTCGATTTTGTTGATTCTTTAAAAGAACCAACTTCTGGTTTTGTTGATTCTGTCTATTGTTTTTCTGTTCTGTATTTCGTTTATTTCTGCTTTGAAATTTATTATTTCCTTTCTTCCGGTGGCTGTGGGTTTTTTTTTTTTCTGTTCTCTTTCTATTTATTTGAGTTGTGTAGTTAATGTTTTGATTTTGTCCCTTTCTTCTTTTTTGTTGTGTGCATCTATTGCTATAAATTGTCCTCCGAGGACTGCCTTTGCTGTGTCCCAAAGGTGTTGGTATGGTGTGTTTTCATTTGCATTTGATTCTAGGAATTTTTTGATTCCATCTCTGATTTCTTCTATTACCCAGTGATATGTAAGCAGAGTATTATTCAGTTTCCATGTCATTGATTTTTTTTCTTGCTCTTTCTGTTGCTAATTTCTACCTTGATTGCGTTGTGGTCTGAGAAGATAATCTGAATTATCTTGGCACTTTAGACCTTGTTGAGCATTGCTCTGTGGCCTAAGATGTGGTCTATTCTGGAGAACATTCCATGTGTATTGGAGAAGAATGTGTACTTTGCAGCTGTTGGATGGAGTGTTCTATATATGTCTATGAGGTCATGTTGGCTTATTGTGCCCTTTAGGTCTTCTGTATCTTTGCTGAGTTTCTTTTTAGCTGTTCTGTCCTTTACTGAGAGTGGTGTGTTGATATCTACTATTATTGTGGAACTGTCAGTTTCTCTTTCCAGTGTTGTTAGAGTTTGTTTTATGCATTTTGGAGCCCTGTCATTGGGTGTGTAGATGTGTATTATGATTATGTCTTCATGATGGTTCTTCCCCTTAATCATTATATAGTGTCCTTCTTTGTCTTTTATGGTAGATTTTGTTTTAAAGTCTATTTTATCTGAGATTAGTGTTTCCACTCCTGCTCTTTTTTGATAGTTGTTAGCTTGACATAATTTTTCCAACCTTTGACTTTTAATAAATTCACTTCTTTGTTTCCAGTTTGTGTCTCTTCTAGACAGCATATTGTTGGATCTTGTTTTCTTACCCATCCTGTCACTCTCCATCTCTTTATGGGTGCATTGAGTCCATTTACATTCAGTGTAGTTATTGATAGATATGAGTTTGTTGCTGTAATTATGCAGCAATTGTTTTTTGTGGTGCTGACGTTTTCTTTGTTCTTCTTACTCTCCTGTGGTGAATTACTTTTGTTTGTGGATTTTTAAAATTTGTTTTGTTTTTGTAGGTTTTGTTTTTGCTGAGACTTTATGTTTTTCCTCTTTATTTTTATGAGTATGTTTGTTAACTTTCTTTGTGGTTACAATGAATTTATCCTTATCTTTCTAAGTCTGAGGCAGTCTATTATTGGTATTGCCTTGTCTTCCTCTCCATTAGAAGGCTCTATACCTACACCGTTTATTCCCTCTTTTATTTTTCTGATGTTTTTGTCATATACTGATTAACTGCTCTGATTCCCTCTTGTGTTTGTTTTGGTTTTGGATAGTCCTTGAGAGTTCATTTCCTAGATTGGTATCTGTCTGGTACAATCCTGTGTCCTTGGTTCATCTTGTGAGCTGAAGTTGTTTGTTCTCAGATCGAAGAACTCCCATTAATAATTCTTGTAAGTTTTGTTTGGTTTTTTCATATTCCCTTAATTTCTGTTTATCTCGAAATGTCCTGATTTCACCATCACGTTTGAACGAGAGTTTTGCAGGATATATTCTTCTTGGATGGCAATTTTTTTCTTTCAAGATTTTATATATGTTATCCCATTGCCTTCTTGCTTGCTTGGTTTCCGCTGAATAATCTGAGCTTAGTCTTATTGTTTCTCCTCTGTATGTGACTTCTTGTTTTTCATGAGCTGCTCTCAGGATTCTTTGTTTATCTTTGGTTTTGGCAAGAGTGATTATTATATGCCTTGGTGACTTTCTTTTGGCATTTATCCTGTGTGGGGTTCTTTGAGATTCTTGGATGGCCAGTTTTTCATCTTTCATGATATTGGGGAAGTTTTCTCTCATCAGGTCTTCAATGATCCTATCTGTCTTTTCTGTTTTCTCCCCTGTTCTGGAATTCCAATCACTTGCAAATTTTTGCTTTTGATTGTATACCACATAACTCTCAGGGTCGCTTCATTTTCTTTGTTCCTTTTTCTGAGTTTTCCTTAAACAGAGTTGTATCCAAGTGTTTGTCTTCAATTCTGCTGATCCTGTTTTCCACCATTTCAAATATACTCCTCAGCCCTTCTATGACACTGTCCATTTCTGAAATCTTGTTGGCTATCTTTTGGATTTCTAAATTTTTTGTATAGTTTCTAGTTGTGAATTTATTTTGGCATTTTGTTCCTGCATTATTTTCCTGAATTTTTCCATTTTTTTGGTCTGTATTTTACATGAATTTGTCTGCCTTTTTCATGAATTTGTCTATTTTTTTTGTCGTTTTTGTCTGTTTTTTGCTTCAACTCTTGGATAATTCTGAGTATTAGCGATTTGAATTCCCTATCAGGTAGTTCTAGTGCCTTTTCTTCCACTGGAAAGTCATCTGGTTTTTTATTTTGGATGCCTACTGGAACCACCCTGTCCTGTTTTTGTAAATGTTTTGATATTGTCTTGTGTCTTGGGGCATTCAGTAGTTATTTTTATCATTTATTGATTGTAGACTTGTTTGTTTCATCATTTTTTTTTTTAAATTTGGCTATGTCTGAGAAGGTGGGCTGTGTGTTCTTTGTTGTTTGCTTGTCTCCAATTAGCAGGCTCAGTTGCTCAGATACAGTACAGCAGGGCAGTTCTAGCTGAAGAGGAGTTACTGGAATGGGTTGTTTGTGGCACTTACTACAGCCACCAGGGTGGGTCGGTAATCAGTGCAGGGCAGGTTCTGGTAGGCTATGCTTATGCTGCTTAGTGGTGTGATGTTAAGTGCACGGTGCAAGTAGGCCGGATGGAAGGGGGAGATTGTTATGTGTGGAGCTATGATAGATATGGGAGAGAGGAGAGAGGAACAGGAGCCAAAAACATACAAACAAAAAATATGCTAGGGGAGCTTGCCGTTGGAGTGGAGGGATGAGAGCCTATGAAATGGAGAAAAACAAAAAGGGAAAGAAGAATTAAAAAGAAAATGAATGAATAAATAAAAATCAGAAAGGAAAAAGAACAGCAAAGCTCCCAGGGATCCCACTGGTGTGGCTATGAGGTCTGGGAAAGTTGTTCTCAGGTGTTGCAGTACAGCCTGGCTAGAAGGCTTCGAGGTATTCAGTGCCAGTTATTCAGGGAACAGGAAGAGGAGGAAGGTATAGAGAGACAAGAAACTGAGTTATAAAGAAGGACAAAAAGGGAAAAAGATGGAAAAGAAAACAAAAGAAATTAAAAAAAAAGAACAAGAAAAGCCCCCGAGAAGAACAGAAAAAAAAAAAAACATGAAAAAATGCTCTCAGGGAGCCCTCTGTGCATCTGCACAAGCCGAGGGGGTGGGTCCCAAGCCGTGCAGCACCTCCTGGCCAGAACAGGCTCCCAACTCGAGAAAAGGAACAGAAACAAACAAAGAATTCAAAACAAAGAAAAAAACAAAAGCCCAGTGATCCCACCAGCATGGCAGCCCAGACCGGGAAGCAGTTCCATGCTTCAACGGAGCTCCGCAGCCCCTCAGGAAGAAGCGAAGATGGTTCACGGAGCCAGGTATTTGAGCAAAAGGTGGGGGAGGTGGTGAGAGGTAAGGAAGAAATCAAAAGAAGCTGTAAAAAGCAACACCAGCAGCCAACAAATGGCACTCAGGTGGGCGGGTGGAATCCAAGTAGCTGGTGCTTCCCAGAGAAGAGACTGTGGCTGTGGGAAGCAGAGGCAGCCGAGTGGGAGTGAAGAAGTGTGGGGGATGGGAAAGCATATATCGCAAATTATCAGTTGTTTTGTCTCCTGTTGGAAGCTCCGTGAAGCTGCTTTCTTGTACCCCCTATTTGCTGGTCTCTGATAGGAGTCCAAGATGGTGGATCCATGCTGCGTTAGCTGATAGGGAACCTCTGCATGAACCTCTTCTCACTCTCTGTTCTTTGTCAGTTTTCTCACTCCATTTTGTGCTTGGCTGGGTTCTTTATCTCTTCATTTGATGTTTTAGGGTTTCAGGATTGCTGTTTTCTCTGTTTGGCTTAGTTTTTTTTGATCTTTGCTGTGGAGGAACAGCATAGTGCTTCTGCCTAGAGTGCCATTTTGCCAGAAGTCATGAGTGAAACTTTTAAAAAATCACCCAGAAAATACAAACCAAAAAGAAACTCTTCCTCCACTTCTGTCCCTCTGCCAATTATCTCCATTAGAAACAGACACATTACTCTTGGAACTTAAATCCTCTTTCTAATCTTGGAAAATGCCACTCCCTTCACCATAACTAGTTGATGTTTCTTTACTTCCTTCTTATACATCATTCCATTCACCCTGGTTTCCAGTTTGCCTTGGATTCTGGAGCTGAATGCCCTTTGGGGAAAAGTATTCTATGTGTAGACATATGTATATGCAATCATGACAGATAGTAGTGGTGTATTTGTTGAGTGAATTAAGTTAGATTAGAGCCATAAAGTTTAGTCAGTAGAGAAATGCTGAGCCACAGCTTCCAAACTGGTTCTCAGTACCATATCTTGGACTTCCTTATATAGCTTACTGTTTGTATTTACCTAGGGAAAACCCAGTAATTATCAATGCATCCTGATTGCATGTTTGATTAATTTCAGACTGCAGAGGTTGGTAAAAGTCTTCAATTTCTTCATCTTTGGCCTTAGTGCTTAGTGTGTAAATTTGAGTAATAGTTGTATTAACTGGTCTTCCTTGTGGGCATATGGATATTATTTTATCACTGAGTGTTGTACTATAGGATAGATCTTGAAATGTTCTTTTTGATGATGAATGCAATGCCATTCCTCTTCAAGTTGTCATTTCTGGCATAGTAGACCATATGATTGGCCATTACCAGTTCATTTCAGCTCACTAGTGCCCAAGATATCCATGTTTATGTGTTCCATTTCATTTTTGACAATTTCCAATTTTCCTAGATTCGTACTTTGTACTTTCCATGTTCTGATTATTAATGGATGTTAGCAGCTGTTTCTTCTCATTTTGAGTTGTGCCTCATCAGCAAATGAAGGTCTCGAAAGCTTGACTCCATCCACTTCATTAAGGTTAACTCTACTTTTAGGTGGCAGCTCTTCCCCAGGTGTCTTTTGAGTGCTTTCCAACCTGAGGGGCTCATCTTCTGGCACTACCTCAGACGACGTTCTGCTGCTATTCATAAGTTTTCGTTGGCTAGTTCTTTTCAGAAGTAGACTGCCAGGTCCTTCTTCCTCCTCTGTCTTAGTCTAGAAGCTCAGCTGTAACCTGTCCACCATGGGTGACCCTGCTGATATTTGAATACCGGTGGTATAGCTTAGAGCAACACAACAACACGCAAACCCCGACATTTGGACAAACTGACAGACGTGTGACAGGATGCATTGATAATTACTGACGATTGGAATGTGAAAGTTGGAAACAAAGAAGAAGGATCGGTAGTTGCAAAATATGGCCTTGATGATAGAAACGATGTCGGAGATCAGATGACAGATTTTTGCAAGGCCAACGCCTTATTCATTGCAAATACCTTTTTTTCAACAACATAAATGGTGACTATACATGTGGATTTTACCAGATGGAATACACAGGAATCAAATCGACTACTTCTGTGGAAAGAGACGATCGAAAAGCTGAATACCATCAGTCAGATCAAGGCCCGGGGCCGACAATGGAAGAGACAATTGCTCTTATGCAAGTTCAAGTTGAAGGTGAAGAAAATTAGAACAAGTCCACGAGAGCCAAAGTACAACCTTGAGTATATCCCACCTGAATTTAGAGACCATCTCAAGAATAGATTTGACGAGTTGAACACTAATGACCGAAGACCAGACGAGTTGTGGAATGACGTGAAGGACATTGTACATGAAGAAAGCAAGAGGTGATCAAAGAGACAGGAAAGAAAGAAAAGACCAAAATGGATGTCAGAAGAGACTCTGAAACTTGCTCTTGAACGTTGAGTAGCTAAAGTGAAATGAAGAAATGATGAAGTAGAAGAGCTGAACAGAAGATTTCAAAGGGCGGCTCAAGAAGAAAAAGTAAAGTATTATAATGACATCTGCAAGTAGCTGGAGATAGAAAACTAAAAAGGAAGAACACGCTCTACATTTCTCCAGGTAAAAGAACTGAAGGAAAAATTCAAGTCTCAAGTTTCAATATTGAAGGATTCTACAGGGAAAATATAAAACGACACAGGAAGCATCAAAAGAAGATGGAAGGAATATACAGAGCCACTGTACCAAAAAGAATTGGTCAACTTTCAACCATTTCTGGAGGTGACATATGATCAGGAACTGATGGTACTGAAGGAAGAAGTCCAAGTTGCATTGAAGGCATTGGAGAAAAATAAGGCTCTAGGAATTGATGGAATACGAATTGAGGTGTTTCACGAACGAATCCAGTGTTGGAAGTGCTTACTCATCTATGCCCAGTCATTTTGGAAGACAAGTACCTGGCCAACCGACTGGAAGAGATCTATATTTATGCCTATTCCGAAGAAAGGTGATAAAATACAATGCGGAAATTATTGAACAATATCATTAATATCACATGTAAGTAAAATTTTACTAATGATAATTCAAAAGTGGCTGCAGCAGTATGTAGACAAGGAGTTGCCAGAAATTCAAATCGGGTTCAGAAGAGGACATGGAATGTGGAATATCATTGCTGATGTCAGATCCTGGCTGAAAGCAGAGAATACTGTAAAGACATTTACCTGTGTTTTATTGACTATGCAAAGGCATTCAGTTGTTTGGATCATAATAAATTATGGATAACATTGCAAAGAATGGAAATTCTGGAACACTTAATTGTGCTCATGAGGAAACTGTACATAGATCAAGAGGCAGTCGTTTGAACAGAACAAGGAGGTACTGAGTGGTTTAAAGTCAGGAAAAGTGTGTGTCATGGCTGTATCCTGTCACCATATTTATTCAGTTTGTATGCTGACTGTATGAACAAGAACGTGGCATCAGGATTGGAGGAAGACTCATTAATAACCTGCCATGAGAAGGACACAACCTTGCTTGCTGAAAGCCAAGAAGACTTGAAGCACTTTCTGATGAAGATCACATACTACAGTCTTCAGTTTGGATTGCCCCTCAACATAAAGAAAACAAAAATCCACACAACTGGACCAATAAGCAACATCATGATAAATGGAGAAAAGTTTGAAGTTGTCAAGGATTTCATTTTACTTGGATCCACAATCAACACTCATGGAAGCAGCAGTCAAGAAAGCAAAAGATGCATTGCACTGGGCAAATCTGCTGTAAAAGACCTCTTTAAAATGTTGAAAAGCAAAGATGTCACCTTGAAGACTAAAGTGCACCTGACCCAAGCCAAGGTATTTTTAATCGCCTCATATAAATGTGAAAGCTGGACAATGAATAAGGAAGGTACAAGAAGAATTTATCCCTTTGAATTATGGTGTTGGCGAGGAATATTGAATATACGATGAACTCCCAAAAGAACGAACAAATTTGTCTTGGAAGGACTACAGCCAGAAACCTCCTTAGAAGCAAGGATGATGAGACTTGGTTTCACATATTTTGGACATGTTATCAGTAGGGATCAGTCCCCAGAGAAGCACATCATGCTTGGTAGAGAGTCAGCAAAAAAGAGGAAGATCCTCAAGGAGATAGTTTGACACAGTGGCTGCAACAGTGGGCTCAAAGATAACAATTATAAGGATGGCACAGGACCAAGCAGTGTTTTGTTCTGTTGTACATAGGGTCGTTATGAGTTGGCACCTAACAACAACAGGGAAAGTCCTGCATATGGTATGCTCACTTTGAACTAGAGATTACTACAGCAAATGTGAATGTTCTTTTTTAAATTGTTATATAAATATATATATTCTTTTTTACCTAGAATTTGCTATTGTTTTTACCCAGACTGTGCTGTGCGGAAGAAGGCAAGATGAGTCCTCCAGGAAGTTTATAGAAAAGTCAATCCATTCTAAAATCATCAATTATTCTTAACAAGAAAGTGGGTAGAAACAGAGCAATTCACGTAACTCATTATTACCAAGAATAAAATGCTGAACATTTAAATTGCTTTACTTGAAAAGGATAGTGAGGGATCAGCTGGTGAGTATCATGGCTATTACACAGACGTAGGCAGGTATACCATTTTACAAGACTACCCTAAATTATCTGTTTTAGTCACTTGAATTGAAATGCAAGAGCATACAGGTAAGGGAAGGATAAGCAAAGAATTGCTTTTTGTAAATATTTATATGTGTATGTGTGTACATATTCAGAAACCCTGGTAGTGGTTAACAGCTATGGCTGCTAACCAAAAGGTTGGCAGTTGCAACCCACCAGGCTCTCCTTGGAAACCTTATTGGGCAGTTCTCATCTGTCCTATAGGGTCGCTACAAGTCAGAATTAACTCGACAGCAATAGCTTTTATATATACATGTGTGTGTGTGTGTGTGTGTGTGTGTGTGTGTGTGTGTGTATGACCAGTGAAAACCAAACTATTACATATATATATGTTTGGCTATTACATATATGTATATGTAATAGTTTGGTTTTCACTGGTCATATAATTGAATGTCAGTGTCGACTTTAACTTATTTTTTCTTTACTAGCTAAGTGTTTGTGTGTCTGTGTCTGGGATGAGGGTGGGAGAAAGGAGAGGAGGAAATGGGGAAAGGGAGGAGAATTAAGGAAAACAAAGTACAATTTATTTTCTGCAATCCCTACTGGTGATTTATTACTCAAGTTGAAAGCAAACACTCTCATATGAATACTCCAGGGACTTGGGACAAATGATTGACTTACTGGAGACAAGTCAAGAAAAAGAGAGTTGGAGGGCTCATTTTAGGGGATGTTTAGCTCCTTTTTGAATAGCTTTACAACACCCCAATGATCAACTGGCATTTTCTTTCCTTTATTGCTTCCTTGATGTTTCTTATTTGCCACAACCACAGTCTCTCTTGATTTCTTTGATAGTCAGGACTCTTTGGTTGCAAGAAACTAAAACCCATCAAAGTGGCTTGAGAAAAAAGTAGAAATCAATTAACAGGTAGAACAAGGAAAAAAGCTAAAATATATGAAAACGGAATAACACCTTGCTTAAAAACAACTAGATGATAGAAGAAATCAAAGAGGGAAACAAAAAATTCCTAGAATCAAATGAGAATGAAAACACATCATACCACAATCTTTGTCACACAGCAAAGGCAGTGCTCAGAGTTCAATTTATAGCAATAAATGTACACATCAAAAAAGAAGAATGGGCCAAAACCAAAATGTTTGCCCTACAACTCAAACAAATAGAAAGAGAACAGCAAAAGAGCCCATAGGCACCAGAAGAAGGTAAATAATAAAGATTAGAGTAGAAATAAATGAAATAGAGAACAGAAAAAAAAAATAGAAAGAATCAACAAGATCAAAAGTTGGTTGTTTGAAAAAAATGAACAAAATTGACAAACCATTGGCCAAACTGACAAAGAAAAACAGGAGAGGAAGCACATAACCCAAATAAGAAATGAGATGGTGTACATTACAACTGACTCAACTGAAATAAAAAGGATCATAACAGAATATTATGAAAAATAGCACTCTGACAAATTTGAGAACTAGAATGGACAAATTTGTAGAAACACACTACCCACCTAAACGAACACAAACTAAGATAGAAAATCTAAACAGACACATAAAAAGAGAAGAGACTGAAGAGGTAATTAAAAAAAAAAAACAAACAAACCTCCCAAGAACAACAACAACAAAAATCCCTCACGTGGATGGCTTCACTGGAGAATTCTATCAAATATTCAGAGAAGATCTCACACCAGTACTACTCAAACTATTTCAGAACATAGAAAAGGAAGGGATACTTCCAAATTCATTCTGTGAAGCCAGCATAACCCTGACACCAAGGCGAGGAAAAAACTAACTAGAAAACCAAAACCGTGGCTGTCGAGTCGATTCTGACTCATAGTGACCCTATAGAACAGAGTAGAACTGCCCCATAGAATATCCAAGGAGCACCTGGTGGATTTGAACTGCTGACCTTTTGGTTAGCAGCCATAGCACTTAACCACTACACCACCAGGGCTTCCTAAATAACCACAAAAAAAAGAAAATTACAGACCAGTATCTATCGTGAATATAGATGCAAAAATTCTCAACAAAATTCTAGCCAATTCAGCATCATATCAAAAAAAAAAAAAAAAAAAAAAAAAAAAAAAAAAAAAACCCCACCAGCAACAAGTTGAATTCTTACCAGGGATCAATGAAATCCTCCACATACACAGAAGAAAAGAAACACATGATCATTTTATTCAATGCAGAAAAGACATTTAATAAATCCAACACTCATTTCTGATTTAAAAAACTCCCAGTAAAATAGGAACAGAATGGTAATTCTCAATATAATTAAGGGCATCTATTCAAAACCAACAGCCAACATCATTCTCAATGGAGAGAGCCTGACACCACTCCCTCTGAGAATGGGAACAAGAAAAGGATGCCCTTTATCACCACTCTTATTTAACATTGAGCTGGAAGTCCTAGCTAGAGCAAGAAGGCAGGAAAAAGAAGTAAAGATCATCCATACTGGAAAGAAAGAAGTAAAACTATCCCTATTTGCAGACAATATGATACTATATGTAGAGAACCCTAAAGATTCCACAAGAAAAGTACTGGATCTAATAGAAAGATTCAGCAGATTAGCAGGATACAAGATAAACATACAAAATTAAGTTGGATTCCTGTACAAAAACAAAGACCCGTTTGAAAAGGAAGTAAGGAAAACAATACCATTTATAAAAATCCCTAAAAATATGAAATACTTAGGAATAAATCTAAGCAGGGATGTAAGAGATCTATACAATGAAAACTACAAAATGCTGTTGCTAGAAACCAGAAGAGAACTACATAAATGGAAAAATATACCAAGCGCATGGATAGGAAGACTCAACATTGTGAAAATGTCAATTCTACCCAAAGTAATCTACAGATATAATGCAATACTTATCAAAATATAAACAGCATTTTTTAAAGAGATGGAAAAACTAAGCATACATTATTGAAGAGGAAGAAAAAAGTAGGAGAACTCATACTACCTGATCTCAGAACCTACTATACAGCCACAGTAGTCAACACAGCCTGGTCCTGGTACAACTACAGACATATAGACCAATGGAACTGAATCAAGAACCCAGATGTAAATCCATCTACCTATGGTCAACTGATCTTCGACAAAGGACCAATGTCCATTAAATGGGGAAAAGATAGTCTTTTTAAAAAATGGTGCTGGAAAACTGAATGTCCTTCTGTAAAAAAGTAACAGAACGCATACCTCACGCCATACACAAAAAGTAATTCAAAATTATCAAAATATAAAATGTATCTAAATATAAAACCTAAAATGATAAAGATCATGGAAGAAAAAAACAGGACAACAGTAGGGGCCCTAATAATAGCATAAAGAAAGTACAAACTATAACTAACGATGCACAAACACCAGAAGACAAATTAGATAACTGAGAGCTACTAAAAATTAAACACTTAATGCTCATCAAAAGACTTCACCAAAAGAGAAAACGAGAACTACAGAGAGGCAAAAATTGTTTTGCTAGGACATATCCAACAAGGGTGTAATCTCTAAAGTCTGTAGAATACTTTAACACCTCAGTAATAAAAAGACAAGTAATCAAATTAAAAATGGGCAAAGGATATGAACAGACACCTCACCAAAGAAGACATTCAGGCAGCTAATAGATACATGAGGAAATATTTGTGATCATTAATAATAATAATAATAAAACCCAGAGAATAACAAATGTTGGAGAGGTGGAGAGGTTGTAGGGAGATTGGAACTCTTATGCACTGCTGGTGGGAATGTAAAATAGTACAATCACTATAAAAAAAGATACTGTGCTTCCCTCAAAAACTAGAAATAGAAATACCATATGATCCAGCAATCCTACTCTTAGAAATATATCTTAGAGAAATAAGAGCTGTCACAAGAATAGACATATGCACACCCATGTTCATTGCAGCAGTATTCACAATAGAAAGAAAATGGAAACGCCCTAAGTGTTCATCAACAGATGAATGGATTAACAAATTAAGGTACATACACACAATAGGATACTATGAAACGATAAAGAACAATGCTGAATCTGTGAAACATCTCACAACATGGATGAATCTGGAGGGCATTATGCTGAGTGAAATAAGTCAATCACAAAAGGACAAATATTTATGAGACTACTATTATAAAAACCCAAGAAAAGGTTTACCCACAGAAAAAAACAATGTTTGATGGTCAAGAGGGAAGGGGTGGAGAGGGGAAATCACTAACTAGATTGTAGACAAGTGTTAACTTTGGTAACACACAATATAGAGGAATTCAGCACAACCTAACCAAGGCAAAGTCATAGAAGCTTTCTAGACAAATCCAAACACACTGAGGGATGGAGTTACTGGGTCTGAGGGCTGGGGACCATGGTCTCGGGGACATCTAGGTCAATTGGCATAACAAATTTTATTAAGAAAATGTTCTGCATCCTACTTTGGTGAGTGGCATCTGGGGTCTTAAAAGCTTGTAAGCAGCCATCTAAGATGCCACCCTGTTCAGCTAGCAAGTAGTCCAGAGCTATACGGTGGTCTAAGACCACCCTCAACAGAGAGTCAATGATCTTTTGTTGATCTTTGATGGCTTGAGCAGTGGATTGTGCAATACTTTCTATGGACAAAGTCAGATTATGGAGGGTGGCTTCATGATAGGCAAATCCTCCTCAAGGAGCTGCCTGTCCCAGTCAGGATTAAAGCTAGTGCGCTCTTTCGTCTATAACTTGAGTTTTGGTTAGAGGCCCGGTATATGTGGACACTGTTGCCTGAGAAAGACAAAAATACGAGGGAGCATTGACTGGTGGTAGTGACAGGGTCGATGCAAGGAGATGCCCACCCATAGTCTGGATAGTGATAAACTGGGCTGCTGCTATTTGAGTATGAGCTGTATCCACATATCCAGATATATCCATTGGGGGCACATAAAGATTCAGTGATGCTAGCTGAACAGGGAGGCATTTGTGCAGTAGTCAACACTTCTTGCTGTACTTATGTCAACACCTCCAGAGAGGTGGAAATAAATGTGAAAAAGATTTACGAGAAAGCTAATTGGCTACACAAGTTGAACCAAGGCCCAACTTCACAGACTATCTGGTATATGGTAAAGGCTGCAATCTGGAGCTTAACCTGGTTTCTTCCCCTTCTAGGACCCTTGAGTATGGTCGTCCTGCTACTTGTATCCGGACCTTGTTTGCTTAACCTTTTAGTAAAGTTTGTGTCTCTCAGGTTTCAGAAGTTCCACCTGCAGGTGATGTTACGACGGGGATATCGCCCCATCTCCCCCAAACTGGGTCCAGCCAGAGCCCAGTTGTGTGCTAATGCCCCTAGCTAGCATGAAGATTCAGTGATGGTGCAGTTATTGAGGGTGACATTGGTCTGCTCGAGCCAAGTGTTGCTGTGTAAGTTCAGGGCTAGGGGACCATAAGGTTCAGGTCAGTATACAGGGCTTGGGTATTCTCTCCTGTGGTATTGTAAATATGCTTCGGAAGTAATTGACTGTACCCAGGGGTGTAAGCCCTATGTGGTTGGACAAGCAATAGTTAGGGAGCAAATAAAAAGTTCTTGGGAAATTCCTGGATATCTTCCCTTGGTAGGTGCCCCTGTGCAGCAGACTTGGTTGGTCAGATTAGTCTGGAGACAAATTATCTCATTCCAATTGTCTGGGGCTTTTGCTTCAGAGTTGGTGAGACTTTGGATAGTCTGTTGGACAAAGTCCCTATTGTAATTAGAGGAATTAAACTCTTGGTCAATGGGCTGTGAACAGATAGAATAGGTTCCGTTCTCAACCCAGGAAATGTTAATCCCACATATGGGAGTGAATGAAAGATGGGCCCAGAGGGAGACCCATCGAGTGGGGAATCTGGTGGTGTTTTTAGTAGGTGGAGGTATTTGGCTGTAACTGATGACCGGGACTGCTTCTACGTTGTCTTTAGTTATGGTGGAGGGGGAGAGTTGAACCAGACCCAGCAGTCTTTTAAGCGGAGAGTGTTCGAGGTACTTATGAGATAGTTATCTCACCATTACAGGGGCCTGCCTCTCCCCCAGAGAGACATAGGAGATAAGCAAACAGGATATAAGGCTGTAAGTGGGTGGGAAATGTGAATGAGCCATGAACAGAACTAGTTGGAAGTTGGTCACTGAGCCCAGTGGGAAACAGGCACCAGATCATACAAAGCCAGAAAATAACTACCAATAAGGCAACACAATCCGCATAGCCACCACGGGATGACAATCATCTGGCACAATTGTCTATCACTTTAAATTCTCTAAAGCCTGAGTCTCCCAATTATCACTGTCCTGCCAATTCTTACTGTTTTGCAGGGTTCGTTGGTTGATATGGGGAGTAGGAGTCCGTTTGATGTCAGAGTGGAGGATGCACGCTCCCCTTTTGGTGATTTTGACTTCAGTGGGCGGTTTACATCAACACCTCAAAAAGTCCCTTCCATTTCCTACCAGGTCTGTAGTGTTCCGGGTCTTGATGTGGAGAGAGACTCTTGGTTGTGGAAAAGTCTGCCACTTCACATACCTGTAAAGAGAGTCAAGCACCCCCGCCACAGAACACAAATATTGGTTAATTGCGAGCTAACTTTGCTCATGCATGTTTTTAGCGTCTAGGGTGTTTTCAGGAAACAAAGTATTTAAGCCCTCCCAAAAGTTATGGAGGAGGAGACGCTTGAACATAAGCTCAAAAGGGCTTACCTTAAGCTTTGTTTAAGGTGCAACCCTAATCCTGAACAGAGCCAAGGGAAGGGCCTTAACCCATGTTGACTAGGTCTTCTGGCAAAGGTTGGCCAGATGAGCTTCAATAGTCTGGTTCACTCTTCCTACTTTTCCACTGGACTGGGGTCTCCAGGCACTGGGAAGATGCCACTTAGTTCCTAGTTGTCGGGCCACAAGCTGTGTGACCTGAGCAGACCCGGAGGGACTTGAACCCTCGACAGGGCAGCTACAGAGGGACTCAGACCCTCCAGTAGTGTTCACTCTTGATGGTCTGAGGAAGGCCAAACCTGGGGATGATGTCTTCCAGCAGTCTTTGGCAAATTCTGTGGCCTTTTCAGTCCTGCAGGGGAATGCTTCAACTCAACTGGAAAAGGTGTCTACAGACACCAGCAAATACCTGCAATTACCTGGAGCCTGGGGCATCTCAGTGAAGTTTATCAGCCAATCTCCTCTCGGAACATATTCTTGGTACTGGGTCCCCTCTGGCACTGCCAAGAAGGTCTTGGGGTTGTTTTTTTCCCTGGCAAGTGACACACTGTCATAACGTCTCTGAAAATAGCCTGCAAATTTCTGGCCAACAAAGTGTCTTTTTACCTAATCATACATCGCTTCCCGTCCATATTGAGTGGCCTTGTGTAGGTGCTTTTAGTATGCCTCCTATCCCTCATACAGAGTCACTTATTCTTTTTCTGGAGCTGCCACTAATGGGCCACATAAAGGTCTTTGTCACTGTAACCAGGGTCTTCTGTGGCTCGTGCAGAGCTAGGGTGTGGAAAGAGGGCAATCACTATTACTGGTCTACTGGGGTCATTGTTCTGCCCTCCCGCTTGGCCTCTAAGTCAGCCCTTCAGTTTCCCTGGACCACTGCTGTATCTCCCTGCTGATGTCCCTTGCAGTTTACCACAGCCAGAGCGACGGGGAGTAACACCGCCTCAAGAAGGTGAAAAATCTGTTGGCCATGTTTGATTTCTTTACCTGCTGAATTCACTAGTTCTTCCCAGTGGGGGTTGAGGTCATGCCCCACTAGGGCCCGCTGGTCTTCTCCTCTCAGGGGCCTATCCTGTACTGCTGCTAGGAAGGTAAACTGGTGCTTTCAGTCTTTGTTTTCCCTGTCATTATAGGCCTTGAATGCCATCTCGACTAGGTGTCCTGGATCCTGATCAGTACATTGACTAAAGACTCTATAAATCCTTTTGAGGAAAGCTGAAGGATCTTCATCTTGGAGACTCTGGTGGGACTCAAACACACAACATTTGAGTGCCTCCATCTGTCTAGAATCCAATGTGATATCCATTGTGCCATGGAGCCAGATAACTCATCTTTATGCTGTTTAATTTCATACACCTTATTCCAATTTAAGAGCTTAGGCACTCCACCTTTAAGGCCCACTAAGAGACAGTCCCAGTAACAGGTGAGCATATCACACTCTGCCATGTGACTGTGATCCCAGCAGGGGTCTTGAAGGGGAAAGATGTCATCAACTGCATCTCCGGTCAGCTGATCGTCATCTCATCTCTGGGCTTCCTCTTGGGCCTTGTCTAGGACCATTCAACTCTCCTCTGGGGAGAGGAGGGTGCTTAAGAGGGATTGACCTTCTGCCCATGGGGGATCAAAAGATGGCAGTAAACAGTTCATATATTTTCTTCGAGTTCTCGCAATATCCCGGAGTGTAAGTCTTCCAGCTAATCAGGCCCACTGTACTAAAGGGGACATGAACCCGAACCAAGCCCCCGTCTGCTGCTGGAGTTTGGCAGAGGGGATACTGGCTGGAGGCTGGCCCTTCCTGTTGGCTCTGCCATGGCTCTTCAGCACCCTGGGCTACATTTGTCCCTTGATAGGGTGCCTCCGCCTCGTATGTGGTGACGGCAAGTGAAGATCCTCAGGACATTTGGATGGCCCTGCTTTTCTGTTTGATTCTCCCCACTTCCCCCCCGGCTCCAGGAAATAATGGTCGCTGAGAAGGGGGGCAGGAGCGTGCTTCCCACCCTCTCCTGCCAGCCCATTCCTTCTCGCCCAGCTCCCGCCACCATCCCGCACAGGTCTGGGAGGAGAGCTTTGCTCACTGCTGGAGTCAAAAGGGTTGTCCGCCCGCCACTAGCACTAGCTGCGGTGTGGTGGACTTTTTCTTTTCCTAGGATCATAACCGAATTTATCCCAATTCTCCAAAATACACCCTAAGGGTGAACACTCCGGAATGCTTTTAGTATTACCCATGTTCTTACTCCTATACACTCACACAAAGACAAAGAACACCAGTTCCAGATGCACTTAGAATCTTACATTGCTTTTGTAGACCCTTGTTGTTATAGCCATAAAGTTCTGCATATAAGGCATTACGTTCCACTTTTCTTCCCTCTTACAAAATAGGTCTAGCTGTAAAATGGTATTATAAGCTATAGACTTGAAGCTGGGCCAAGTCTCTTGGTCCCCTAGTTGGTACTGGGGCCAAGGTACATTACAAAGGAAAATTTGCTTTTTCTTCTTCATTCCCTCAGACTTGAAAAAATCCCAATTCTTTATGATGCGCCCCAGAGGTGAGTCACAAGGTATCGAACTTTTGTTCCCCATTCCCTTCAAGTATTTATCACTACTAGGTTCTCGGTTACCACGATTCCTAACCCAAGCCCACTGTCAAGATTTATACTTCTTGGGGTTACAGTTTACCCAGAGGTGAAAAACCACCCTTTTCCATTTGGAGAGGAAAGAGAAAGGAAATAAAGGATAGAGAGCAGAGAGAGAGGAGAGAAAGAGAGAGAGAAAAGAAGAGTGTTCCGAAGGAGTATCACTGATGGTAGGGTGACCTCAGAGGGACTCGTACCCTCAAATAGCCAATAGGATGACCACAGATGGACTCAGAGGGACTCTAACCCTTAGGCTACCAATGGCGAGAGGGACCCCAACTAAGAGAGGATGGGTCCCAGGGGTCACAACCCCTTACTTCCCTCATTTTGTAACAGGACCCTAACCCTTGGGATCTGGCCTTAGGATTGCACTTTTGCCACCATCTTGCCTAGTTCCCGTGACCAGTGGAACAACCTGATTGAGTGCACTTACCTTAATTTAGGGCCTTAATTTAGGGGAGGGACTCAAATCCTCTCCCGTCCAGTTTCTGTTTCCAAGCAAGAGGTGGGGACTTGGTGGACTTGGTCCTGGGGCAGGGATCACGGTGGCCACCAGAGACTCCTTACCGATCAAACGAGATCGGGGCACGCCATAAGGGGTTGCAGGGGTCTGGATAGTCACCACCCAGGTTTCAGAGTCCTTGGGTCCAGGCAGAGCTGCCAAAATTTATAACTGGATTCCTCAGGTTCTTGTCCTGTCTTGTTAGCTGATCAAAATAAGATAGATGCCAATTTCAAGGGAAACAGAAAGTGACAATTTATTGTCTGCACAGACAAGGAGCAACGTGGGGCCTAGTGACTGAAAGACCATGTGCTCTGATGCATTCATTCTTTATCCATGTTAATACTTTCAATCAAGGCTTGCTGTGGCTTAGAAGTTACTGGATCTTTAAGGTGACTTTGCACAGCTCTGATCTGATCACTGTGAGTAAGTTTCATAACTTTTACTCCTAAAGGACACTCTTATATTCTAATCCTCATTTTTTGGGAGGTGGGGATGGGAGCACAATCTTTCCTATTTCTGTCCCTCCTCCTCCACCTCATATTCAGTTTAAATCCCAGAAGCTAATTATTCATCTTTTGAAGCCAATGTATAATTCTGGGCATGCAGTTCTGGAATTGTCAGGGTACTGTGAGTGCTTATGGACAGGCAAGTGTGTTTCTGCAATTCAAATATAGGCTAGAAGTGACACATGTCAGAATAAAAACATTCCTAGGCTGGTAGACAGAATTTTCAAATATCTTCCCAGTTTTTATTTATAAGGGATGGTGTTGAATCTGATAGGACAGGCGGGATTTGTGCAGGTAGGTCAAAGACTTTATCAGGTGGATAGGATTCCTCCAGCCTGGTTTCTAAAGTTCAGGCTGAGAATGGGTCTGGGACAAGAAGGAAGAAGGAAGGGAGGGAGAGAAATTGGAAGGGAGGAAGGAGATCAAAATATGTTGAACATGTTTTATATTCGGAGAACTGCTAAGTGGTTTTAATACATTACTTATTCAATCTGCATAACCATCCTCTGTGGAGGGTTTTATTTTATTATCTCCTTTTTTAGAAAGGATAAAATGGAGGCCCAGAGAGGCTAAGTAAAATGCAAAATGTTACACAGTTAGATTTAGGATTTAAACCTAAGGTTTTATGACTTCAGAATCCATATTCTTCATATTACACTGTATAGACTGAGTAAACACTACAGGGAAAGGATTACATGCCGGATACAAACTCAGGCAGAACACATGACTCAAAGCTCATTTCAGCCTGTAACTTAGGCTGAGACACTTCATGTGGCTTGATTCCCTCCAGGTGAGTCCTTCGAGTTTAAGGGACTAGGTAATCCAGTGTTGCACCAGTGATTTCAGATTCTCTTATTCAGAGGGACACTTGGGCTGGAGTAGCAGGGTACCATGTGTCTGTTGTTAGATGCTGTCGAGTTAGTTCCGACTCATAGTGACCTTATGTACAACAGAACAAAACACTGCCTGGTCCTGCGCCATCCCCAAAATCATTGCCATGTCTGAGCCTATTGCAGCCACTCTGTCAACCCACCCCCTACAAGATCTGCCTGTTTTTCGCTGACCCTCTACCTTACCAAGCATGATATCCTTCTCCAGGGACTGGTCCCTCCTGGTAACATGTCCAAAGTATATAAGTCTCGCCATCATTGCGTCTAAGGAGCACTCTGGCTGTACTTCTTCCAAAACAGACTTGTTTGTTCTTCTGGCAGTCGATGGTATATTTAACATTCTTTGCCAACACCGTAATTCAAAGTCATCAATTTTTCTTCCGTCTTCCTTATTCATTGTCCATGAGCCTATTCAGAGTCAAATCTTGGTGTGAAGGAGCCTCAGAACATTGTGATAGCCATAAAATTTACAACCCTTAAGCCATAAAATTCCCTACCTTCTACTACACAATTACTGTATGGTAGTAAACATAGAAGAATGCTATCTTGGGGGACTTAACGATTTGTTAGAAAACTACACTTGTTTAACAAAATGATAAATATTTGAAGGTGAGGCCAAGATGGTGGAGTAGTCAGATGCTTCCGGTGGTCCATCTTACAACAAAGACCAAAAAAATCCAAGTGAATCATTTATATATGACAATCTAGGAGCCCTGAACATCAAAGGCAAAGTTGAAGAAATGGAATGAGTGGCAGGGAGAGGGACAGATGGTTTGCAAGCAGTGAAGAGTTGCCAGATCTGACCCAGTGAGAGCCTGAGCTCATCAGGCCTGATCAGCTCGTGGTGCACAGTGAGGCAGGCAAGCAGCAAGAGCTTGAGAGGCATTTTCCACATTGGGAAAGACCCAGCAGCAGAGAGTCTACTCGACCATCTAGAACTAGTAAGAAGCAGCCCTCAATCGGTGAAAGATAAGTACTTGCATCTGGCCTACTGCAGGGATCAAAAACACCCGCCTTAGGGAAAAACCTCTCTCCCATTTACCTCCCTGCTCCCTGCTCTTCACTGGGTCCGGGACCGGCTTCAGCAATTGCCAAGTCCCCTGGGCCAGAAGTAGGACCCATCACACACCCTGAGCCATTCTCCTGGCCTTGGAGAGTGAGCAAATTAACAAACAGGAAAAAATAATCTGACAGCTCCCCTAAACTAGGAATTCAGGGTAGGCACAGCTCCTTTGCCTAGGCACAGGCATAAGGGATCTATGGACTTTGAGTGTCTTTCCCCCTGCATAGACTTGTGTGGGCCCATTTCAGCAGCATAGGCTCTCATTACAACAGTACACCAGGGTATATACCTGAAGTCTAACTTTAACTGTTTCAGCTGTGAAGTAGCAGCTTTCTGACATTTGACACTGCTCTGCCCATTAAGCAGGGTATTCACCTACCCACATTAGGGGTCTGAGGACTGGTGGCTCCACTCATGCCACCAAGCCACCTGCAACAGGGGCCCAAGAATAAGAGATGCCCCCAGTCCTTACAGCCAACAGCATTGGGTGCTCATAGTCCAGCTGCATAACCCACACATCTATGAGCTCTAGGGAACAGGGACACGCTTTCCTCCTGGATACTCGGGGGCAGTGGTCGGCCCCCTGCCTTGCTCAGCCTGTGTCCCCCTGCTGCAGCCTGATGCCTGTGCCTACACCAATCACCCATGCCTGTCTAGGACTGTAGGTGAGAGCCTGCACTACACACTTGGTGACCCACTACCTGGAAACCTGAGCTGAATCCATACAGAAGAAGTGGGCAGACTACTGGGTTTGCTTACTCAGTGGCAGTTTTGGCAACATGGTGGCAGGACATTGGAGCTTCAGTAACTCCAGTGATAGGGCTAGCTTACACAAGCAGCCTATTAGGGCATATAAAAAAAAAATCAACAACAAAACAAGAAGCTAAGACACAGTAAGCAAACATAAAATAAATATAATAAATTCTTGATGGCTCGGAGACAACAGTCAATATCAAATCACATAAAGAGGCAGATCATGATGGCTTCAGCATGGTCCCAAAATAATCTAGAAATTTTCTGAGTTAAAAAATTTCTTGGAATTACCAGAGACAGAATACAAAAGATTAATATACAGAATTCTTCAAGAGATCAGGAAGGAAATTAAAGAAAATGCAGAACATGCAATAGAGGAACTTAAGAAGATTAGAGAAGAGCATGATGACAAATTTAACAGTCCGCAAGAATCCATAGAGAGACAGCAATCAGAAAATCCAGAAGATTAATAATGAAATTTCAGAATTAGACAACTCAATAGGAAGTCAATAGGAGCAGAATTAGACAACTCAGTAGAAAGTCAATAGGAGCAGAATTGAGACAATGGAAGTCAGAATTAGTGAGAATGAAGATAAAGCACTTGACACCAACTTATATGAGGAAAAATCAGATAAAAGAATTTTTTTTTAAATGAAGAAACCGTAAGAATTATGTGAGATTTGATCAAGAGGAATAACCTATGAGTGATTGGAGCACCAGAACAGGGGGGCATAACAGAAAACACAGAGAATTGTTGAAGATTTGTTGGCAGAAAACTTCCCTGAAGTCAAGAAAGATATCTATCCAAGATGCTTATCTAACGCCACATAAAGTAGATCTCAAAAGAAAGTCAACAAGACATATTGTAATCAAACTTGCCAAAACCAAAGATGAAAAGAGAATTTTAAGAGCAGCTAAGGATAAACAAAAAGTCATCTACAAAGGAGAATCAATAAGACTAAGCTCGGACTACTCAGTAGAAACCACGCAGGCAAGAAGGCAATGGGATGACATATATAAAGCCTTGAAGGAAAAAAATTGCCGGCCATGAACTATACAGAGAGCAAAAGTGTCTCTCAAATATGATGGTGAAATAAGGGCATTTCCAGACAAACAGAGGTTTAGTGAATTTGCAAAAACCAAACCAATATTACAAGAAATAATAAAGGGAATCCTCCGGTTAGAAAATCAACAACATCAGATAACAACCTGTCTTAGTCATCTAGTGCTGCTACACCAGAAACACCATAGATGAATGGCTTTAACAAAGAGAAGTTTATTTCTTCACAGTAAAGCAGGCTAAAAGTTCAAATTCAGGGTGTCAGCTCCAGGGGAAGGCTTTCTTTCACCGTCGACCTTCTCATCAGTGTTCCCCCAGACTAGGAGCTTCTCCACGCAGGGATTCTGGGTCCAAAGGACACGCTCTGCTACTGGCGCTGCTTTCTTGGTGATATGAGGTCCCCCTGTTTCTTTGCTCACTTCCCTCTTTTATATCTCAAGAGATTACCTCAGGGCACCATCCAATCTTCTAGACTGATCCCTGCCTTACTAACACAACTGCAGCCCATCTTCCATCATTAACATCATACAGGCAGGATTTACAATATATAGGAAAATCACACAATACCAGGAATCATGGCCCATCCAAATTGATAAACACATTTTTTGGGGGTCATAATTCAGTCCATGACATTCCACCCTTTGACCCCCCCAAATATCACATCCTTGCAACATGCAAAACATATACATCTCATATCATAGCAAAAGTCTTAACTTTAAGTCCAAAATCCAAAAGTTCCTCTTCATCTGTGAAATCTAGAATACAAGTTATCTGCTTTCAAAGGTACAACAGCAGAACAGGCACAAGCTAAACATTTCCATTACAAATGGGAGAAACTGGAGGGAAAGAAGGGATAACAGGCACCAAGCAGGTCAGCAGAACACATTTCATTAGCCCTCAAGGCTTTGAAAATAATCTTCTGTCCTCTGAGACAATTTCCACAATGACTCTGTCCTCCAGACTCTAGGTATTGGCCACATTCTCCTTGGCCCTGGGCTTCAGCTTCTCCTTCCAGGCCCACTGGGACAGCAACTCTGCTCCCTTGGCTGTAGGCTCACCATTCTTCCAGTCCACCTCAGTGGTGACTCCACCTTTAGAAATACCAGAGGCCATGGTTCCATCCTTTGAAATCCCAGAGGTCATGGCCATACCTTTTGAGACTGAGGCAGCTTGGCTTCTTGTGTTCCTTGTCTCTTCATCTTCTGCTTCTGTCTCCTGTTGCCTCTCAGCCCTTGGGCCTCAAGCCTGCATCTTTCCTGCTGGGGCAAGTGTTCCAAAGCTCGGTAGCTCCACCAAAAAGTGCTCGGAGGCACCCCACTTCACCAGAAAGCATCGTGTGCACAGGCACTCAGCTCTCTCTCTCCATGGGTTGGCTCCAGTGCTGTCTCCCACTGGTTTTCTAGTTCTGCTGCTGTTGGTTCTCTGCTACTGCTGTTCCTCTGCCACTGCAGGTTCTCTGCTGCTGGTGGTTCTTTGTTGCTGCCACTGCTGTATCTATTCACAGTTTCAAAACCACTTCCACATTTTAGGTATCTGTTAGAGCAGCACCCCACTCTCTCGGTACCAAATTCTGTCTTAGTCATGTAAGTTGCTATAACAGAAATACCGCAAGTGGATGGCTTTAACAAAGAGTTTATTTCCTCAGAGTAAAGTAGGCTAAAAGTCCAAATTCAAGGCATCCGCTCCAGGGGAAGACTTTCTCTCTCTGTCGGCCTTCTTCTCATTAGTGTTCCCATGGACTAGGAGTTTCTCCACGCAGGGAACCCAGGTCCAAAGGACGTGCTCTGCTCCTTGCACTGCTTTCTTGAGGGTATGAGGTCCCCTTGTCTCTCTGCTCACTTCTCTCTTTTATATCTCAAGATATTGCCTAAGGGCACAATCCAATCTTGTAGACTGAGCCCTGCCTTATTAATGCAACTGCCGCCTATCCTCCATCATTAACATCATAGAGGCAGGATTTACAACATACAGGAAGATCACACAATACCAGGAATCATGGCCCAGCCAAACTGATACACACAATTTACAGAAACAAGCCAAGACTAGAACACAGGACAGAGCAACCAGATATCAACCCAGATAGGGAAGTCACTAAAATAAATCAAAGCCAAAACACTGAAAATAAGGGAACAGAGATGTCAATATGTAAAAGATGACAACATTAAAACAAATAAAGGGATTAAAATGTAGACATAGATTTTTCATATGGAGAAGAAGTCAAGATGATATAAATAAATAAGAGACTGGTATAAACTTAGAAAAATAGAGGTAAATATTAAGGTAACAACAAAGGAAACTAACGATCTTACCCTTCAAAATAAAAAACAAGAAAATAAAGACTCAGCAAATACAAAATCAACAACAATGAAAAAGATGAAAAGAAAATACATAAAGAAAAACGACTTCACACAGAAAATTAAGTGGAACAAAGAAACTGTCAAGAACACACAAAAAAAGACATGAAAATGACAGCACTGAACTTATACCTATCAATAATTACGCTGAAAGTAAATGAACTAAATGCACCAATAAAGAGACAGAGAGTGGCAGATTGGATTAAAAAACACGATCTGTCAATATGCTGCCTACAAGAGACACACCTTAAACTTAAAGACACAAAACAAACTAAAGCTCAAAAGATGGGAAAAAAATATCAAGCAAACAACACTAAAAAAAGAGCAGAAGTGGCAATATTAATCTCTGACAAAATAGACTTAAAAGTAAAATCCACCACAAAGGATAAGGAAGGACATTATATAATGATTAAATGAGGATATAACTCTAATAAGTATTTAAACACCCAATGACGGGCTACAAAATACATAAACTCTACAGCATTAAAAAGAAAGATAGACAGTGCCACAATAGTAGGAGGAGATTTCAACACACCAATTTCGGTAAAGGATAGAACATCCAGAAAGAAGCTCAAAAAAGACATGGAAGATCTAAATGGTACAATTAACCAACTCGATCTCATAGACATATACTGAACAGTCCACCCAACAGCAGCCAAATATACTTTCTTTTCCAACACACATGGAACATTCTCCAGAATAGACCACATATTAGGCCATAAAGCAAGCCCTCAGAGAATGCAAAGCATTGAAATATTACAAAGCATCTTTTCTGACCATAAAGCCATAAAAGTAGAATTCAATAACAGAAAAAGCAAGGAAAAAAATCAAACACATTGAAACTGAACAACACTTTGCTCAAAAACAAGTGGGTTATAGAAGAAATTAAGGATTGAATAAAGAAATTCATAGAACCAAATGAGAATGAAAACACATCCTACCAGAACCTTTGGGACACAGAAAAAGCAGTGCTCAGAGGTCAGCTTATAGCAATAAATGCACACATCCAAAAAGAAGGGCCAAAATCAAAACATCAAGTCTACAACTGGAACAAAGAAAGCACCAAAAGAAGCCTTCAGGTTCCAGAAATAATAAGAATTAAAGCAGAATTAAATGAAATAGAGAGTAGAAAAATAATGGAAAGTGTGAACAAGACCAAAAGCTGGTTCTTTGAAAAGATCAACAAAATCGATAAACCACTGGACAAACTGACAAAAGGAAAACAGGAGAGGAAGCAAATAACCCGTATAAGAAACAAGATGGGTGATATCACCACACATCCAACTAAAATTAAAAGAATCATAACAGAATACTATGAAAAATTGTACTCTAACAAATTTGAAAACCAAGAGGAAATGGACAAATTTCTAGAAACCCACCACCTACCTAAACTAACAGAAACAGAGGTAGAACAACTAAATAAACCTATAACAAAAGAAGAGATTGAAAAGCTAATTAAAAAACTCCCACCAAAAACTTCCTGGCTCGGATGGTTTCACTGGAGAATTCTACAAAACTTTCAGAAAAGAGTTAACAGAACTACTACTAAAGGTATTTCAGGGCATAGAAAAGGATGGAATACTCCCAAACTCATTCAATGTAGCCAGTATAACCCTGATACCCAAACCAGGTTGAGAAACCACAAAAAAAGAAAATTATACACCAATATCCCTCATGAACATTGATGCAAAAATCCTCAACAAAATACTAGCCAATAGAATTCAGCAACATATCAAAAAATAATTCACCATGATCAAGTGGGATTTATACCAGAAATGCAGGGGTGGTTCAACATTAGAAAAACAATCAGTGTAATCCATCACATTAATAAAGAAAAGACAAGAACCACACGATTTTATTAATCAATGTAGGAAAGACATTTGAACAAGTCCAACACCCATTCATGATAAAAACTCTCAGCAAAATAGGAATAGAAGGGAAATTCCTCAACATAATTAAGGGCATTTATACAAAGCCAACAGCCAACATCATCCTAAATGGAGAGAATTTGAAAGCATTCCCCCTGAGAACGAGAATGAGACAAGGATGCCCTTTATCACCACTCTTATTCAACATTGTGTTGGAGGTACTAGACAGAGCAATTAGGCAAGAAAAAGAAATAAAGGGCATCCAAGTTGGTAAGAAAGAAGTCAAAATATCTCTATTTGCAGATGATATGATCTTATACACAGAAACCCCAAAGAATCCACAAGAAAACTAGTGAAACAAATAGAAGATTTCAGATAAGTATCAGGATACAAGATAAACATACGAAAATCAGTTGGATTCCTCTACATCAACAAGGAGAACTTCAAGTAGGAAATCACCAAATCAATACCATTTACAATAGCCCTCATGTAGATACAATACTTAAGAATAAATCTATCCAGAGACGTAAGAGACCTATACAACGAAAACTACAAGACACTACAGCAAGAAACCAAAAGAGACCTGCATACGTGGAAAAGCATACCTTGCTCATGGCTAGGGAGACTCAACATTGTGAAAATGTCAATTCTACCCAAAGTGATCTACAGATACAATGCAATCTCAATCCCAATTCCAATGGCATTTTTTAATGAAATGGAGAAACAAATCACCAACTTCATATGGAATGGGAAGAGGCCCCGGATAAGTAAACATTACTCATGAAGAAGCACAAAGTGGAAGACCTCACACTACTCTGTTTTAGAACGTAGTATACAGTCAAGGTAGTCAAAACAACCTGATGCTGGTACAACAACAGATACATAGATCAATGGAGCAGAATTGAGAATCCAGATATAAATTCATCCAAAATCTATCCAGCAGCTGATATTTGACAAATGCCCAAGGTCTGTTAATTGGGGGAAAGACAGTCTCTTTAACAAATCGTGCTGGCATAACTGGATATCCACCTACAAAAATCTGAAACAAGACCCATACCTCACACGATGCACAAAAATGTATCAAAGACCTAAATATAAAATTGAAAACGATAAAGAGCATGGAAGAAAAAATAAGGACAATGCTAGGAGCCCTAATACATGGCATAAACAGAATAGGAACCATAAGTAACAGTGACCAAGCACCAGAAGAGATACTAGATGACTGGGAACTCCAAAAATCAAACACTTATGCTCATCAAAAGACTTCACCAAAAAAGTAAAAAGACAACCTACAGATTGGGAAAAATTTTTTGTCTATGACGAATCCGATTAGCGTCTAATCTCTAAAATCTACAAGGTACTGCAAAACTTCAACAACAGAAAGACAAATAACCCAATTAAAAAGTGGGCAAAGGATATGAACAGGCACTTCACCAAAGAAGATATTCAGGCAGCTAACAGACACATGAAGAAATGCTCACGATCATTAGCCATTAGAGAAATGCAGATCAAAATGACAATGAGATATCATCTCACCCCAACAAGGCTAACATCAATCCAAACAACACAAAATAATAAATGTGGAGAGGTTTTGGAGAGATTGGAACACTTATAAACTGTTGGTTGGAATGTAAAATGGTACAGCCACTTTGGAAATTGATTTGGCGCTTCCTTTAAAAGCTAGAAGTACCATACGATCCAGCTATCCCACTCCTTGGAATATATCCTAGAGAAATAAGAGGTATCACGTGAATAGCAGCACTGTTCATGATAGCAAAAAGATGGAAACAATCTAGGTGCCCATTAGTGGATGAATGGATAAACAACTATGGTATATCCACACGATGGAATACTACACAACGATAAAAAACAACGAGGAAGCCATGAAACATCTTATTACATGGAGGAACCTGGAGGGCATTATGCTGAGTGAATTTAGTCAATCACAGAAGGACAAATACTGTATAAAACCACTAGTATAAGAAATCATGAAAAGGTTTAAACACAGAAGAAAACATTCTTTCGTGGTCATGAGGGTGGGGAGGGAGAGTGAGTGTTATTCACTGAGTAGATAGTAGACAGGAATTATCTTAGGTGAAGGGAAGGACAGCACACACTACAGGCGAAGTCAGCAGAACTGGACTAAACCAAAGCTAAGAAGTTTCTTGAATACAATCAAACACTTTGAAGGAGAGAGTAGCAGGGGCATGGATCTGGGGACAATGGTTTCAGGGGACATCCAGGTCAATTGGCATAGCAAACTTTTTAAGAAAATATTTTGCATCCTACTTTGGTGAGTGGCATCTGGGGTCTTAAAAGCTATCAAGCCACCGTCTAAGATGCATCTATTTGTCCCAACCACCTGGAGTAAAGGAGAATGAAGAACACCAAAGACACAAGGAAAGTATTAGCCCAAGAGACAGAAAAGGCCTCATATACCACAGACATCATCAGCCTGGGACCAGAAGAACTAGATGGTGCCCACCTACCACCTATGACCACCCTGACAGGGAACACAACAGACAGTCCCGGATGAAGCAGGAGAAAGATGGGATGCAGAAATCTAATTCTAGTAAAAAGACCAGACTTAATGGTCTGACTGAGACTGGAGGAACCCCAGAAAGCATAGCCCCTGGAGTCTCTGTCAGCTCAGAACTAAAATCATGCCCGAGGCCAACTCTTCAGACAAAGATTAGACTGGACTATGGTACATAAAATGATACTCATGAAGAGTGTGCTTCTTAGCTCAATTAGATAGATGAGACTAAATGGGCAGCTCCTGTCTGGAGGTGAGATGAGAAGGCAGAGAAGGTCAGGAGCTGGTGGAATGGACATGGAAAATTAGGGGTGGAAAGAAGTATTGTGCTGTCACAGTATAGGGAGAGCAATTAGAGTCATATAACAATGTATGTATAAATTTTTGTATGAGAGACTAACTTGAAAAGTAAACTTTCTCTTAAACTGGAACAATAAAAAAAAAAAGAATGATAAATATTCAAGTAAGAAGTGACTTTAAAGCTGATCTAACCTTATTTCCTTACTTTGCTGGAAAAAAAAATTGGGTCCCTGGGGAGGTAAAATTATTTATTCAAGGCAGCTGGTGCAGAACTGGGCCTAAAATCAAGATTTTCACACTCCTCCAGCACAGTCCTCACTTTTCTTCACATTGCAAACCTTACTCCATGGAAAAAGCAGGAAGAATGTCCTCTAGTGCAAAGAACAATGAAATGACTAAATTACTTTTTTTTGAGGTCACATTCATATTTTTACCAATGCAATTGATCCCTTGAGATAAATTAACTTTCCAACAATTAGAACTGTCCAAATTAGAACAAACTACAGCTATTGACAGTTCTATTTTTAGGAATGTTCAAGATTACCACTTGGTGGAAGAAATAATGGGAATTCAAGAACCTAATTGAGTAGGTATAGAACAACCTTACATAACGTCCACAACTTTGAGATAAGGATATTTGATAACTTATATGATTCCCCAAATCTAAATCTTTGTTGTTGTTAGATGTCGTCAGGTCCATTCTTACTCACAGTGACCCTATGTACAACAAAATGAAACACTGCCTGGTCCTGTACCATCCTCAAAATCGTTGCTGTGTTTGAGCCCATTGTTGCAGCCACTCTGTCAATCCATCTCGTCGAGGGTCTGCCTGTTTTTTGCTGACCCTCTACCAAGCATGATGTTCTTCTCCAGGGACTGATCCCTGCTGATAACATGTTCAAAGTATGTGAGATGTAGTGTTGCCATCCTTGCTTTTAACGGTGTATTTCTTCCAAGACAGATTTTTTCATTCTTTGGGCAGTCTATGGTATATCTTTAGTACCTCCTCCACCCCCTCAACTCCAGTTCTACTATTGCATTGTTTGAAGAACATCTCCTTGATGTTCAAAACCACATTGATAATTGTTATACTCTACTGTCTCTCCCATCCCAAATCAGCTTTTTTTCCCTTTCAACTTTCCTATTTCTGTTAATAACACAATTATCCCAAAGTTGTCTTTGACTTTTATTGTTCACTTTCCATTTGCATCTAATCAATCACCAGTTTTCATTTATTATTCCTGGGCAGTGTCTCTCTTCTTTGTTCCTTTCTTTGCATTATTGCTGCCAATGTTTCTAGTCCAGAGTCTCTGGCATGGATAGGCATAATAGCATAGTTACTAGTTTTCCTGCCTTCTGTTTCCCCTTCCTCTAATCCGTCCTCCAGACTTTTCTTAGACTAATCTTCTTAATGTCCCACTTTTGCATGTGATCTTTTTGCTAAAAAACTTCAATGGCTTCCCCTGGCAAAATAAAGTCCAAATAGCTTACCCTGGTCTTTGTAATTCTGGCTACTCAAAAGGCAATTTCCTTAATATTGAGGAAAGACTAGTAAAAATTGCAACTAACATGATCTGCAATTTAATCAAATATTGATTCCAACTAATAACACATGCTCATTCAGATAGGTTCATTTTTTGGTTACATGTATTAACAGTTAAATCCCATATCTGAAGTGATGAAGCTGACTTACAGTATCTGCAGCTTTAGGCTTAGTGTGGAGCCTTCCTTTGAAAGGCCCTTCCCTTCACCTGTTATTTTCTACAGATTTGTTTCAGTTGTATGCTGATTCTTACGTACTTTCACAGCACATGTACAGATGGGCTGTACGTATATCTAAGTATGAGTAATCTGATTTTTGTCTTGTAATTTCCAAAAGGACCCATGATGGGTACTATGGATTGGTTCCCGCAATATCCATTCTAATACCGTCTAGTATGCAGAGGCTGGAAAGCTAATACTAATAATACAGCTAGGATTCTGAGCCTGATTGATGTTTTACCAATCAGATACGATACACTTCTGTGAGACTTTGATTTAAAAACGAATCACATGAGAGAGAGGACAGAGTGTAGGGTATTCATTTTGCCAGTGACAACTGTGGCAGAGGTGACATAGTTTTGGAACTTGCAGATATAACAGCAGCTTCCACGTTTGGTAGGCAGTCTCCTGAACTGTCAGCTCCATGCAGTAACAGGGACAGCTTCCCTAATTTTGGGCAAGATAGAGTGTTTTAGGGGGCTAGTATTTGTTCCTAGAAACAAAAAAGACTAGTGCCTGCACTCTTCAAGTCCTTCCAACGAGCTCATAAGCACTAAATCTTTTCTATGAAATTCTTTTCTGCTTAAACTAGATAAAGTGGATTCGGTTGTCTTCAACTGAACACTTACCAATAAAGAAGTTCTGTAATAATTTCTTGTATCTTCCTACAAATTTATAACAGTAGAAAAGGACAAAGAAAACAACAATTATGAACATTTTGGCAATCTTTTTGCTTTTGGAAAACATTTTTTCATGTTGTTAAATCATGCATTGTCTTTTAAAAATATATTGTCTTTTAAAAATTAGTACATAACAGATGAAGCTAAAACTCCTCTTGACATCTACCTTCTATGTTGATTCTCTCCCCCGTCACCTGAGGTAAACTCAATTATGAGTTTTGGGCATGTCTTTCCAAATATTTTTAAATGTCAATCAAACTTTAAAGTGCATATGTCTAAGTCAATAGAAAATGTATATTAGTTTCATGTCTTTTCATATAAATAGTATTTTTCCTATATACTTCATTCTAGTACTTGATTTTTTCAGTCACTATTCTTTTTTTTGAGATCTATTCATTTTGATATACGTAGATTTAATTAATTTCTTTTAACTTCTTTTTAGTATTGCACTGACTATGCGCACCATGTTTTGTTTTTTCTATATTCCTACTGGTGTATAGTCTCTGATATTCTGCTATTTCTACTCTGACTCTTCCTTGCTGAATTCAGTAGCAAAATCTATTATATTTAATAATCATAATCTTGGGACTCTTTGCACTTCAGTAACATTCTTGTGTCCATCATGCAGCAAGCCATTAAATTAAGTTAGGGCCTTCCCTTTCCCCAGATTAAGGAAACACTAATGGAAGAAAGAAGACACAAGCATTTAGTGCAGTTTAATTTTGTGTCCGTTATTAAAATTTAAAAAGAAAATTATTATTATCTTCCCCTTCTCTGTATGAATACAGTGGTTTGGCTCCAGGGACCTAAGGAAAGATGAAGGTCTGGCCTTGTATTTTGGAGTGGGACATCCTGAAGAAAAAAACACTGGAACTAAAAATAAAGAAGAAGACAGCAAAAAGTAAAATAGAATACTAAAAACTCAGATGTAAGAGTTGGGAGGGCTCTCAGAAGATCACTGACTTATCCTCTAGCTACAGGTAGAAAAAATGACACTATACTCATTTATAGATAAAAAAATTACCAATGCTTGAAGAGGGTTATTTCAATTCAATAAACATTAATTGAGTTTTACCTATCTATAAAGTGTTATGCTGGGCACTGGGTTAAGTGAACTTCTCAAACGCTACATGACTATTACTTCAAAAGATCAGGGAATTGTTTGAAAAACCCAGCAATTTTCCAGGAAAATTTTAGTAATAGACACTAGTGTTATTTTAGGACATATGACATTTCAGTGAAATGAGGTGTGATGCTCTTCCTGTTGATTTTTTAATTAAGGTTTAAATATTACTACCCACTTGTCTGTCACTTTGTCATACTGTGTTGGCTTGCATGTTGCTGTGATGCTGGAAGCTATGCCACCAGCATTTCAAATACTAGCAGGATCACCAATGGTGGGTAGGTTTCAGCAGAGCTTCCAGACTAAAACAGACTAAGAAGAAGGACTTGGCAGTCTACTTCTGAAAAAATTGGCCAGTGGAAACCTTATGAATAGCAATGGAACATTATCTGATATAGTGCTGGAAGATGCGTCCTTCAGGTTGAAAAGCACTCAAAATATGACTGTGGAAAAGCTGCCTCTTCAAAGTAGAGTTGATATTATTAAGTTGGATGGAGTCAAGCTTTCGGAACCTTCATTTGCTGATGTGGCATGACTCAAAATCAGAAGATACAGCTGCAAACATCCATTAATAATCAGAAAGTAGAATGTATGAAGTATGAATCTAGGAAAATTGGCAGTGGTCAGAAATGAAATGGAACAGATAAAGATCAATATTCTAGGCATTAGTGAGCTGAAATGGACTGGTAATGATCATTTTTAATTGGACAATCATATGGCTTACTATGCCAGTAATGACAACTTGAAGAGGAATGATGTCACAGTCATTGCCAAAAAGAACATTTCAAGATCTATCCTGAAGTATAATGCTGTCAGTGATAGGATAATATCCATACACTAACAAGGAAGACCAGTTAATAAGACTTATTATTCAAATTTATGCACCAACCACCAGTGCCAAAGATGATGAAATTGAAATTTTTTTAAATCAACTTTTGTAGTCTGAAATTGATCAAACAAAAAATCAAGATGCATTGATAATTACTGGTGACTGGAATGCGAAATTTAGGAACAAAGAAGAAGGAACAGTAGTTGGAAAATATAACATTGGTGATAGAAATGACTCAGGAGATCACATGATAGAATTTTGTAAGACCAACGACTTCTTCATTGCAAATACCTTTTTTCAAAAATGTAAACGGCGACTATACATATGGATCTCGCCAGATGGAATACACAGAAATCAAATCAACTACATCTATGGAAAGATGGAATACACAGAAATCAAATCAACTACATCTATGGAAAGAGACAATGGAGAAGCTCAATATTATCAATCAGAACAAGGCCAGGGGCTGACTGCAGAACAGAGCCATCAATTCCTCCTTTGCAAGTTCAAGTTGAAGATGAAAAACATTGAAACATGTCCACGAGAGCCAAAGTATGACCTTGAATACATCCCATCTGAATTTAGAGATCATCTCAAGAATAGATTAGACACATTGAACACTAATGACTGAAGACCAGACGAATTGTGGAATGACATCAAGGACATCATACACGAAGAAAGCAAAAAACCATTAAAAAAACAGGAAGGAAAAGAGCAAGATGGATGTCAGAAGAGACTGAAAGTTGCTCTTGAATGTAGAGTAGCTAAAGAAAAAGGAAGAAATTATGAAGTAAAAGAGCTGAACAGAAGATTTGAAAGGGCAGCTTTCAAATGTGCAAAGACTTGGAGTTAGAAAACCAAAAGGGAAGAATATGCTCGGCATTTCTGAAGCTGAAAGAACTGAAGAAAAAATGCAAGCCTTGAGTTGCGGTATTGAAGGATTCTATGAGCAAAATACTGAACAACACAGGAAACATCAAAAGAAGATGGAAGGAATACAGAGTCACTGTACCAAAAAGATTTGGTCAACGTTCAACCATTTCAAGCTAGCATATGATCAAGAACTGACAGCATTGATGGAAGAAGTATAAGCTAAACTGAAGGCATTGGTGAAAAACAAGGCTCCAGGAATTGACAGAATACGAATTGATATGTTTCAACATACAGATGCAACGCCGGAAGCTCTTGCTCGTGTATGCCAAGAAATTTGGAACACAGCTACCTGGCCGACTGACTGGAAGAGATCCATATTCATGCCCCTTCCAAAGAAAGTTGATCCAGTGGAATGCAGAAATTATTGAATAATATCACACACAAGAAAACTTTTGCTGAAGTTAATTAAAAAACTATTGCAGCAGTATTTAGATAGGAGACTGTCAGAAATACAAGCCGGATTCAGAAGGGGATGTAGAATGAGAGAGATCATTGCTGATGTCAGATGGATCCTGGCTGAAAGCAGAGAATACCAGAAAAATGTTTACCTGTGTTTTATTGACTAAGCAAAGATATTCAATTGGGTGGATCATAACAAATTATGGACAACATTGTTAATAATGGGTATTCCAGAACACTTGATTGTGCTCATGAGGAACCTGTACACAGATCAAGAGGCAGTCATTCGAACAGAACAAGGGGCTACTGCATGGTTTAAAACCAGGAAAAGTGTGCGTAAGAGTTGTATCCTTTCACCATACTTATTCAATCTGTATGATGGCCAAATAATCAGAGAAGCTGGACTATATGAAGAAGAAAGTGGCATCAGGATTGGAGGAGGACTCATTAACAACCTGAGATATGCAAATGACACGACTTTGCCTCCTGATAGAAAAGAGGACTTGAAGCACTTACTGATGAAGATCAAAGACTACAGCCTTCAGAATGGATTATACCTCAACATAAAGAAAACAAAAATCCTCACAAATGGACCAATAACCAACATCATGATAAATGGAGAAAATATTGAAGCTGTCTACGATTTCGTTTTACTTGGATCCACAATCAACAACTGTGGAAGCAGCAATTAAGAAATCAAACGACGTATTGCGTTCGACAAATCTGCTGCAAAAGACCTCTTTAAAGTGTTGAAAAGCAAAGATGTGACCTTGAAGACTAAGGTGCGCCTGACCAAAGCCATGGTATTTTTTCAATCGTCTCATATGCATCTGAAAGCTGGACAATGAAAAAAATAGAAGAATTGTTGCCTTTGAATTATGGTGCTGATGAAGAATATTGAATATGCCATGGACTCTCAGAAGAACAAATAAATCTGTCTTGGTATAAGTACATCCAGAATGCTCCTTGGAATCTAGGATGGCCAGACTTCTCATGCGCTTTGGACATGTTATCAGGAGGAACCAGTTCCTGGGGAAGGACACCAGGCTTGGTAAAGTAGAGGGTCAGTGAAAAACAGTAAGTCCCTCAAATAGATAGATTGACACAGTGGCTGCAACAACGGACATAAACATAGCAACGATTATGAGGATAGTGCAGGACCTGGCAGTGTTTCGTTCTGTTGTTCATGTGATCTTTATGAGTTGGAACTGACATGAAGACACCTAACAACAGCAGCCAATGGGTAAACTGGAAAAAGTTTCATTTCATCAAAGACCCCACCTCCAAATCCCACCTGAGTATTTTGTCATTATCAGTCTAAACTGTTCAGTGTTAGAGATCTTGACTTGAAAATTATCCTTCTCTGAGTATAAACTCACGTTATATCTTGTCTTCTCACTTTTTCTACTCCTTAACTCAATTCATTTACCCAGCCCTTCAAATCTATCTTTTTTTAAAAAATTTTTTATTGTTGTAGTTAAATGAAATTTACATTTCAAGTTAGTCTCTCATACAAAATTTTATACACACATTGTTATGTGACCCTAATTGCTTACCCCATTCTGTGACAGCACACTCCTCCTTTCTGCCCATGATTCCCCATGACCATTCAACCAGCTCCTAACACTCTCTGACTTCCCATCTCACCTCTGGACAGAAGCTGTTCCTTTGGTCTCTTGTATCTACTTGACTAAGAGGCATACTCTTCACGAGTATCACTTTATGTCCCACAGTCCAGTCCAACTGAAGAGTTGGCCTCGGAAACTGTTTTAGTTCTAGGCTGATAGAGAATCCAGGGGCCATGCTTTCCAGGGCACCTCCAGTCTCAGTCAGACCATTAAGTCTGGCCTTCTTACTGGAATTTGAGTTCTGCACTCCATCCTTCTGCTGCTCCGTCAGGGATTCTCTGTTGTATTCCCTGTCAGGGTGGTCATTGGTGTAGCCAGGCACCATCTAGTTCTTCTGGTTTCAGGCTGAAGTATCTGGTTTATGTGGCCCATTCTGTCTCTTGGGGTAATACTTTCCTTGTGTCTTTGGTGTTCTTCATTCTCCTTTACTCCAGGTGGTTGGGACCAATTGATGCATCTTAGATGGCCGCTTACCAGCTTTTAAGACCCCAGATACCACTCACCAAAGTAGGATGCAGAACATTTTCTTATTAAGCTTTGTTATGCCAATTTACCTAGATGTCCCCTGAAAGCATGGTCTCCAGACCCCTACCCCTGCTACTCTGTCTCTCAAAGTATTTGATTGTATTCAGGAAACTTCTTAGCTTTGGTTTAGCCAAGTTGTGCTGACTTCCCTGTAGCATGTGTTGTCCTTCCCTTCACCTAAGATGATTCTTATCAACTATCTAGTTAGTGAATAACCCTCACCCTCCCTCCCCACCCCCATAACCATCAAAGAATGTTTTCCTCTGTGTTTAAAGCTTTTCTTGAGTTCTTACAATAGTGGTCTTATACAGTATTTGTCCATCTGTGACTGACTAAATACACTCAGCATAATAAGTTCCAGCATCCACCATGTTATACGATGTTTCACAGCTTCATCAGTGTTCTTTATTGTTGTGTAATATTCCATTGTGTGGATATACCATAATTTGTTTACCCATTCTTCCGTAGATGGACACCTAGGTTGTTTCCATCTTTTTGCTATTGTCAACAGTGCTGCAATGAACATGGGTATGCATATATCTATTCGTGTGACAGCTCTTATTTCTCTAGGATAAATTCCAAGTTGTGGGATAGCTGGATTGTATGGTACTTCTAGCTTTTAAAGGAAGCGCCAAATCAATTTCCAAAGTGGTTGTACCATTTTACACTCCCACCAACAGTTTATAAGTGTTCCAATCTCTCTAAAACCTCTCCACATTTATTATTTTGTGTTGTTTGGATTGATGTTAGCCTTGTTGGGGTGAGATGATATCTCATTGTCATTTTGATCTGCATTTCTCTAATGGCTAATGATCGTGAGCATTTCTTCTTGTGTCTGTTAGCCGCCTGAATATCTTCTTTGGTGAAGTGCCTGTTCATATACTTTACCCATTTTTTAATTGGGTTATTTCTCTTTTTGTTGTTGAGGTTTTGCAGTATCTTGTAGATTTTAGAGATAAACGCTGATTGGATTTGTCGTAGCCAAAAATTTTTTCCCAGTATGTAGGTTGTCTTTTGACTCTTTTGGTGAAGTCTTTTGATGAGCATAAGTGTTTGACTTTTAGGAACTCCCATTTATCTCGTCTCTTTTCTGGTGCTTGAGCATTGTTACTTAGGGTTCGAATTGTGTTTACACCATGTGTTAGGGCTCCTAGAGATTCCTTATTTTTTCTTCCATGATCTTTATCGTTTTCAATTTTATATTTATGTCTTTGATCCATTTTGAGTTAGTTTTTGTACATGATGTGAGGTAAGGGTTTTCTTTCAGTTTTTTGCAGATGGATACCCAGTTATGCCAGCATCATTTGTTAAAGAGACAGTCTTTTCCCCAATTAATGGACTTTGGGCCTTTGTCAAATATTAGCTGCTCATAGGTGGATGAGCTTATATCTGGATTCTCAACTCTGTTCCATTGGTCTATGCATCTGTTGTTGTACCAGTACCAGGCTGTTTTGACTACCGTGGCAGTATAATAGGTCCTAAAATCAGGTAGTGTAAGGCCTCCCACTTTGTTCTTCTTCTTGAGTGATGCTTTATTTATTCGAGGCCTCTTCCCTTTCCATATGAAGTTGGTGATTTGTTTCTCCATCTCATTAAAAAATGCCTTTGGAATTGGGATCGGGATTGCATTGTATCTGTAGATCGCTTTGGGTAGAATTGACATTTCCACAATGTTGAGTCTCCCTAGCCTTGACCAAGGTATGCTTTTCCACTTATGCAGGTCTCTTTTGGTTTCTTGCAGTAGTGTCTTGCAGTTTTCATTGTATAGGTCTCTTACGTCTCTGGATAGATTTATTCCTAAGTATTGTATCTTCATGAGGCTTATTGAAAATGGTATTGATTTGGTGATTTCCTACTTGAAGTTCTCCTTGTTGGTGTAGAGGAATCCAACTGATTTTGTATGTTTATCTTGTACCCTGAAACTTTGCTGAAATCTTCAATTAGTTCCAGTAGTTTTCTTGTAGATTCTTTGGGGTTTTCTGTGTATAAGATCATGCCATCTGCAAATAGAGATACTTTGACTTCTTCCCTACTGATTTGGATGCCTTTTATTTCTTTTTCTTGCCTAATTGCTCTTGCTAGGACCTCCAGCACAATGTTGAATAAGAGTGGTGATAGAGGGCATCCTTGTCTGGTTCCTGTTCTCAAGGGGAATGCTTTCAAAGTCTCTCTATTTAGGATTATGTTGGCTGTTGGCTTTGTATAAATGCCCTCAATTATATTGAGGACTTTCTCTTCTATTCCCATTTTATTGAGAGTTTTTATCATGAAGGGATGTTGGACTTTTTCAAATGACTTTTCTGCATCGATTGATAAGATCATGTGGTTCTTGTGTTTTGTTTTATTTATGTGATGGATTACATTGATTATTTTTTTAATGTTGAACCACCCCTACATACCTGGTATAAATCCCACTTGGTCATGGTGAATTATTTTTTTGATATGTTGCTGAATTCTATTGGCTAGAATTTTGTTGAGGATTTTTGTGTCAATGTTCACAAAGGGTATTCGTCTCTAATTTTCTTTTTCTTTTTTTGTGGTGTCTCTACCTGGTTTTGGTATCACGGTTATGCTTGCTTCATAGTATGAGTTTGGGAGTATTCCATCATTTTCTATGCTCTGAAATACCTTTAGTAGAAGTGGTGTTATCTCTTCTCTGGAAGTTTGTTAGACTACTCCAGTGAAGCCATCCTGGCCAGGGCTTTTATTTGTTGGGAGTTTTTTAAATAACGTTTTCAATCTATTCTCTTGTTAATGGTTTATTTAGTTGTTCTACCTCTGTTTGTGTTAATTTAGGTAGGTAGTGAGTTTCTAGAAATTTGTCCATTTCCTCTAGGTTTTCAAATTTGTTAGAGTACAATTTTTCATAGTAATCTGTTATGATTCTTTTAATTTCAGTTGGGTCTGTTGTGATATCACCCATCTCATTTCTTATACGGCTTATCTGCTTTCTCTCCTGTTTTTCTTTTATCAGTTTAGCCAATGGTTTATCAATTTTGTTGATCTTTTCAACTAACCATCTTTTGGTCTTGTTAGCTCTTTCAATTGTTTTTCTATTCTCTATTTCATTTAATTCTGCTCTAATTCTTATTATTTCCTTCATTCTGGTGCCTGTAGGCTTCTTTTGCTGTTCTCTTTCTACTTGTTCCAGTTGTAGGGTTAATGTTTTGATTATGGCCCTTTTTTTCTTTTTGGATGTGTGGATTTATTGCTATAAACTGACCTCTGAGCACTGCTTTTGCTGTGTCCCAAAGGTTCTGGTAGGATGTGTTTTCATTCTCATTTGATTCTATGAATTTCTTTATTCCATCCTTAATTTCTTCTATAACCTAGTAGTTTTTGAGCAAGGCGTTATTCAGTTTCCATGTGTTTGATTTTTTTCCTTGCTTTTTGTGTTTTTGATTTCTACTTTTATGACTTTATGGTCAGAAAAGATGCTTTGTAATATTTTGATGCTTTGGATTTTCTTAAGGCTTGCTTTATGGCCTAATATGTGGTCTATTCTGGAGCATGTACCATGCGCGTTGGAAAAGAAAATATACTTGGCTACTGTTGGGCACAGTGTTCGGTATATGTCTATGAGATCAAGTTGGTTGATTGTAGCATTTAGATCTTCCATGTCTTTACTGAGCTTCTTTCTGGATGTTCTGTCCTTCACTGAAAGTGGCATCTTGAAATCTCCTACTGCTATTGTGGAGCTGTCTATCTCTCTTTTCAGTCTTGTTAGAGTTTGTTTTATGTATTTTGGAGCCCTGTTGTTGGGTGCGTAAATGTTTATTTTAGTTATGTCCCCCTGGTGTATTGACCTTTAATTATTATATAGTGCCCTTCCTTATCCTTTGCGTTGGATTTTACTTTAATGTCTATTTTGTCAGAGATTAATATTGCCACTCCTGCTCTTTTTTGAGTGTTGTTTGCTTGATATATTTTTTTCCATGCTTTGAGTTTTAGCCTAGTTTTTGTCTTTATGTCTAATGTGTGTCTCTTGTAGGCAGCATATAGATGGATCAAGCCTTTTTATCCAATCTGCCAGTCTCTGTTTCTTTATTGGTGCATTAAGTCCGTTTACATTCAGCATAATTAGTGATAGGTATGAGTTTAGTGCTGTCATTTTGATGTCTCTTTTTGCATGTTGTTCACAGTTTCTTTGTTACCCTTAATTTTCTGTGCTGCTTAGTTTTTCTTTATGTATTTTTTCCATCTTTTTCATTTTTGTTGATTTTGTGTTTGCTGGGTCTTTATGTTTTTCTACTTTTTAATTTTGATTTGTAGGTTTGTTAGATTCCTTTGTGGTTACCTTAATATTTACCCCTATTTTTCTAAGTTTATACCAGTCTTTTATTACTTTATATCGAGTTGACTTCCCCTCCATATGAAAAATCAATGTCTGCATTTTTTAAATCCCTCTTTTTTGTTTTAATGTTGTCATTTTTTACATATTGGTGTCTCTCCCTGTTTTCAATGTTTTAGCTCTGATGTATTTTCGACTTCCCTATCTGAGTCAGTATCTGGTTGCTCTGTCCTGTGTTCTAGTCTTGCATTGTTATCTCATGTTGTTGATTATCTAACCGTAGGACTCCCTTTAGTATTTCTTATAATTTTTGTTTGGTTTTTGCAAATTCCCTAAATTTCTGTTTATCTGGAAATGCCCTAATTTCACCATCATATGTGAGAGACAGTTTTGCTGGATGTACAATTCTTGGCTGGCTGTTGTTTTCCTTCAAGGCTTTTCATATGTCATCCCATTGCCTTCTTGCATGGTTTCTGCTGAGTAATGCGAGCTTATTCTAATTGACTCTCCTTTGTAGATGACTTTTCTTTTATCCTTAGCTGCTCTTAAAATTCTCTCTTTATCTTTGGTTTTGGTAAGTTTGACAATAATATGTCTCGGTGACTTTCTTTCGGGATCTACCTTATGTGGGGTTTGATGAGCATCTTGGATAGATATCTTCTCATCTTTCATGATATCAGGGAATTTTTCTGCCATCAAATCTTCAACAATTTTCTCTGTATTTTCTGTTATCCCCCCTGTTTTTGTACTCCAATCACTCGTAGGTTATTTCTCTTGATAGAGTCCCACATGACTCTTAGAGTTTTTCATTCTTTTTAATTCTTTTACCTGATTTTTCCTCAAATAAGTTGGCATCAAGTGCTTTATATTCAATGTCACTAATTCTAACTTCTACTGCCTCAATTCTGCTCCTATGACTTTCTATTGAGTTGTCTAGTTCTGAAGTTTTATTGTTAATCTTCTGGATTTCTGATTGTTGTCTCTCTATGGATTCTTGCAGCCTATTAAATTTGGCATTATGTTCTTGAATAACTTTTTTAAGTTCCGCTGCTACTTTTTCTGTATGTTCCGTGGCAGGGTCTGTATTTTGTGGAATTTCCTTTCTAATTTCTGTAAGAGTTCTGTATATTAATCTTTTGTATTCTGCCTCTGGTAATTCCAAGAAATTTTCTTCCTTGGAAAATTTCTAGATTATTTTGGGAGAATGCTGAAGCCATCATGGACTGCCTGTTTATGTATTTTGATATTGAGTGTTGTCTCTGAGCCATCAATTAGTTATTATAATTTTATTTTGTATTTGTTTAGTGAGTCCTAGCTTCTTGTTTTGTTTTGTTTTGTTTTGATATGCCCCAATAGGCTGCTCGTGTGCGCTAGTTTGATGGTTGGTGCCTTTGAAGCTCTAAAGTCCTGTCACAAGGTAGTTAGTTTTGTAACAAATTACGTGCACACACAAAATGTAACAATCTTTGTTGGTTACCAGGGATGGGAGGGGTGGGGAGGAAATACTAAATAGGCAATAAATAAGTGGTATCTTGGGTGAAGGGTGAGACAGTACACAATACAGGGGAAACTAGCACAACCTGTACAAGGAAAGGTCATGGAAGCCCCATAGGCACATCCAAAGCCCCCGAGGGACTGAATTGCTGGGCGGAGGGCTCTGGGGACCATGGTATGTGGGAACATCTAGCTCAATTGGCATGACACAGCTTATAAAGACAATGCTCTACATTCTACCTTGGTGAGTAGTGTCTGGGGTCTTAAAAGCCTGTGAGTGGCCATCTAAGATACTCCACTGGTATCATCCCTTTGGGAGCAAGGGAGAATGAAGAGTACAGGATACAAGGAAAAGATTAGTCCAAAGGACTAATTGTCCACAGCTACCAAGGCCTCCACCGGTCTGAGTCCAGTACAGCTAGATGGTGCCCGGCTACCACCACTGACTGCTCTGTCCAGGATCACAACAGAGGGTTCTGTACAGAGCTGGAGAAGGATGGAGAGCATAATTCTAACTCACACACACACAAAAAAGACCAGATTTACTGGCCTAAAGGAGACTGGAGAAACCTTGATATTATTGCCCCCAGACACCCTTTTAGCTCAGTGATGAAGTTACCTCCGAGGTTCACTGTTCAGCCTGGGAGTGGACAGCCCCGTAAAACCAAATGAGACTAACGAGGTACAGGAGTCCAGTGACAAGGGCCGGAAGGCAGAAGGGGACAAGGAAGCTGGTGATAGGGAACCCAAGGTTGAGTAAGGATATTGTTGATGTGCTGTGAGGTTGTTAACCATTGTCATAGGGCAACATGTGTAGTAACTGTTAAATGAGAAACTATTTTGTTCTGTAAGCCTTCATCTTAAGTGAGAATAACAGCACAATTGGAAGAGCGTAGTCAATGTCACTGAACTGTGTATGTAGAAATTTTTGAAACGGTATATCTTTGGCTATGTGTATTTTCACCTAAAAAAAAATGGTTGAGAATTTAGAGGGTCAATATGTTGTGGGGTTGTTAACCAATGTCATAAAACAACATGTGTACTACTGTTTCATGAGAAACTATTTGCTCTGTAAGCCTTCACCTGAAGTACAATAAAAAAAAAAAAAAGTATGTGCACCCAGGATTCTGTTAAATTTTCCTATATGGGTTCCGCTCAGGTGTCCAGGCAGTCTCCAAGTGTTTTGTGCAGGCTCTCACTTACATTCTTAGAGAGGCATGGGTGACTGCTGTAGGCACTGGTATCTGGCTGTGGTAGGGGGGTCACATGCTGAGCCAGGCGGGGGTGATCGTTGTCCCTGAGAGTCTGAAAGGAAAGCATGTCCCTATTCCCTAGGGCGAGTAGGTAGGTGAGTTTTGCAGCTTGACTATGAGCAACCCACTCTGTTGGCTGTAAAGATTTGAGGGCACCACTTTTTCTTGGACTCCTGTAGCAGGTGACTAGGTGGTGCAGGTAACACCACTAGTCCTCAAGCCCCTTGTGCGGATTGGTAATTGTGCCTGCTTAAGGGGCAGGGCTGTGTTGAGGGTCAAAAATCTGCCACTTCACTGCTGAAACAGTTGAAGTTAATCTTCAGATGTTTACCCTGTTTTACTGTGGTAGTGATGTCTAACACTGTTGAGATGGGTCTCCACAAGTCTATACAGGGGTGTAAGTCACTCAAAGTCTGTGAACCCCTTATGCCTGTGCCTAGCAAATGAGCTGTGCTGACCCTGAATTCCTGGCTTAGGGGGGCCAGTAGGTTATATGTTCCACCTCCAAGGCCAGGAGAATGGGTCAAGGTGCCTTTTGGGAGCTACTTCTTGCCCAGTGGTCTCCTGGTGCAGAGCATGGAGGGAGGAGGTAAAAGGGAGAGAGGTTTTTCCCAAATGGGCTTTTTTTTTTTCTTCTAAATCCCCACAAAGGGCTGCATGCATGTTCTTATCTTTAGCTACTTGGGAGTTGCTTTTCACTGGTTCGGAATCTCCAAGCAGAATCTCTGCTGCAGGATCTTTCTCGATGTGGAAACTGCCTCTGAGCATGCGTGCAGCTGTTGGCCGGCTTCGTTGCATACCTGGGAGCTAGTCGGGGCTGAAGAGCTGTGACTCCAGCCGTCGTCCAGCACTTCTCGCTTCTTCAGAACCGTCTCCCTCTCCCCCCGCCACTCAGTCCGATTCCTCAACTTTGCCTTGTTCAGGGCTCCTAGATATTCTTATACAATCAAATCACTTGTTTTTCCAGGTCTTTGTTGTAAGAGGGATATAGGAAGCCATCTGACTACTCTGTCATCTTGGCCCTGCCTCTCAATTCTATCTTATAAATGGTCATTCCTATGTTAAACATTGTCATAATTATCATTAACTAAATGCCTACCTCCTATATACCAAATATTTTATATATTTTATCTTATTTAATCTTCACAAAAGCCTGCAAGGCAGATATTATTGCCCTTGTCTAACAAATGAGAAAGTGACATATTCATGGTCAAAGATTGAGTAAATGCAGGATACATGTTTTGGACCTTTGTCTGTATGATTCAGTGAGCCGTGATCTTTCCACTTCAGCCTAGTTACTTTGGCTATCACCCTCCTTTTCCTGTCATCCTTACCTCCTTGACCTTGTGAGGTGCTGTTCTTACTAGTTCCAAACTTAGGAAGATCTTATCATCCTCTTTCTTTGATCTTATTTCTCAGCTTTAGAGTATTGCTGGAGAAATTCACAAAGCCTAGTTGATTTTCTTCCATTACAAAGACATGCCATTTAATCTTAGCCAGCTCAAAGTATAATATTTTGATGCAACTATGACAAAATGGCCACATCAAACTGTAAAGTCACTTTTGAAACTAGTATATATATATATATATATATATACAACAGATACATGTGATTCACAAAGGCTAATGGAGGATATTTACTTTCTATTTTATTTACGAATTTTTTGAATTTTGTATTTTTGTCTATTTTTTATTGTACTTTAACTGAAAGTTTACAGATTCAAGTTAGTCTCTCACACTAAAATTTATGCATACATCGTTATGTGACTCTAATTGCTTTCCCTATACTGTGACAGCACACTCCTCCTTTCCACCCCAGATTTCCCGTGTCCATTCACCCAGCTCCTGACCCTCTCTGCCTTCTCATCTCACCCTGGACAGGAGCTGCCCATTTGGTCTCATGTATCTACTTGAGCTAAGAAGCACACTCTTCACCAGTATCATTTTATGTCCCATAGTCCAGTCTAATCTTTGTCTGAAGAGTTGGCAACGGTCATGGTTTTAGTTCTGGGTTGACAGAGACTTCAGGGGTCATGCTTTCTGGAATTCCTCCAGTTTCAGTCAGACCATTAAGTCTAGTTTTTTTTTACTAGAATTTGAGTTCTGTGCCCCACTTTCTTCGTGCTCCATCCAGGACTGTCTGTTGTGTTCCCAGTCAGGGTGGTCATTGGTGGTAGTAGGGCACCATCTAGTTCTTCTGGTCTCAGGCTGATGGAGTCTCTGGTTTATGTGGTCCTTTCTGTCTCTTGGGCTAATAAATTCCCTGTGACTTTGGTGCTCTTTATTCTCCTTTACTCCTGGTGGTTGGACCAATTGATGCATCTTAGATGGCCACTCGCTAGCTTTTAAGACCCCAGACGCCACTCACCAAAGTAGGATGCAGAATATTTTCATAAAATTTGTTATGCCAATTGACCTAGATATCCTCAGAATCCCACTCCTGCTACTCTGTCCCTCAAAATGTTTGACTGTATTCAGGAAAATTCTTAAAGTTGGTTTAGTCCAGTTGTGCTATCCTCCCCTGTAGTTTATGCTGTCCTTTCCTTCACCTAAGATAATTCTTGTCTACTATCTAGTTAGAGAATAACCCTTTACCTCCCTTCCCACCCAGGTAACCATTAAATAATTTTTCTGTGTTTAAACCTATTCTTGAGTTCTTATAATGGTGGTTTCATACAACATGTGTCCTTTTATGACTGACTAAATTCACTCAGTATAATGCCCTCCAGATTCCTCCATGTTATAAGATGTTTCACAGATTCATCATTGTTCTTTATCATTAGATAGTATTCCATCGTGTGAATATACCATAATTTGTTCATCCATTCGTCCATTAATGGACACCCAGGTTGTTTCCATTTTTTGCTATTGTGAACAGTACTGCAATGAACATGGGTGTGCATATATCTTATTTCTCTAGGATATATTACAAGGAGCTGGATTACTGGATCATATGGTACTTCTGTTTCTAGCTTTTTAAGGAAGCGCCACATCGATTTCCAAAGTGGCTGTACCATTCTACCTTCCCACCAACATTTTAAAAGTGTTCCAGTTTCTCCAAAACCTCTCCAACATTTATTATTTTATGTTTTTTGGATTGATGTTAGCCTTATTGGGGTTTCTTGGTATCTCAGTGTAGTTTTGATTTACATTTCTCTAATGGCTAATGATTGTGAGCATTTCTTCACGTGTCTCTTAGCTGCCTGCATGTCTTCTTTGGTGAAGTGCCTGTTCATATCCTTTGCCCATTTTTTAATTGGGTTGTCTTTCTGTTGTTGAGGTTTTGCAGTATTTTGTAGATTTTAGAGATTAGACACTAATTGGATTTGTTGTAACCAATTTTTTCCCCAATCTGTAGGTTGTCATTTTACTCTTTTGATGAAGTCTTTTGATGAGCATAAGTGTTTGATTTTTAGGAGCTCCCAGTTATCTAGTCTCTCTTCTGTTGCTTGTGCACTGTTAGTTATGTTTCCTATTCTGTTTATGCTATGTATTAGAGCTCCTAGCATTGTCCCTCTTTTTTCTTCCATGATCTTTATCGTTTTCAATTTTATATTTAGGTCTTTAATCCATTTTGAGTTCTTTTTTTGCATGGTATGAGGTATGGTCCTGTTCCAGTTTTTTACAGGTGGATATTCAGTTATGCCAGAACCATTTGTTAAAGAGACTGTCTTTCCCCCAATTAACAGACTTTGGGCCTTTGTCAAATATCAGCTGCTCATAGGTGGATAAATTTATGTCTGGAGTCTCAATTCTGCTCCATTGACCTATGTATCTGTTGGTGTGCCAGTACCAGGATGTTTTGACTACCTCAGTGGTATAATAGATTCAGAAATTGGGTAGTGTGAGGCTTTCCACTTTGTTCTTCTTCTTGAGTAATGCTTCACTTTTCCAGGGCCTCTTCCCTTTCCATGTGAAGTTGGTGATTTTTTTCTCCATCTCATTAAAAAATGCCGTTAGAATTGTGATCGGGATTACATTGTATCTGTATATCGCTTAGGGTAGAAGTGACATTTTCACAATGTTAGTTCTCTTATCCATGAGCAAGGTATGTTTTTCCACGTATGCAAGTCTCTTTTGTTTTCTTGCAGTAGTGCCTTGTAGTTTTCATTGTATAGGTCTTTTACGTCTCCAGTTAGATTTATTCCTAAGTATTTTATCTTTTGGGAGGTTATTGTAAGTGGTATTGATTTGGTGATTTCCTACTCGAAGTTCTCTTTGTTGGTGTAGAGGAATTGAACTGATTTTTGAATGTTTATCTTTTATCCTGATGCTTATCTGAAATCTTTTATTAGTTCCACAAATTTTCTTGTGGACTCTTTGGGTTTTCTGTGTATAAGATCATACCATCTGCAAATAGAGATACTTTGACTTCTTCCCTACCAATTTGGGTGCCCTTTATTTCTTTTTCTAGCCTAATTGCTCTGGCTAGGACCTCCAGCACAATGTTGAATAAAAGTTGTGATAAAGGGCATCCTTGTCTGGTTCCTGTTCTCAAAGGGATTGCTTTCAAACTCTCTCCATTTAGGATGATGTTGGCTATTGGCTTTGCATAAATGCCCTTAAGTATGTTGAGGAATTTCCCTTCTATTCCTATTTTGCTGAGAGTTTTTATCACGAAAGGGTGTTGGATTTTGTCAAATGCCTTTTCTGCATCAATTGATAAAATCACGTGCTTCTTGTCTTTTGTTTTATTAATGTGATGGATTACATTGATTTTTTTTCTTTAATGTTGAAACATCCCTGCATGCCTGGTATAAATCCCACTTGATCATGGTGAATTCTTTTTTTGATATGTTGTTGAGTTCTATTGGCTAGAATTTTGTTGAGGATATTTGCATCAATGTTCATGAGGGATATTGGTCTGTAATTTTCTCTTTTTGTGATGTCTTTACCTGGTTTTGGTATCAGGGTTATGCTGGCTTCATAGAATGAGTTTGGTAGTTTTCCATCCTTTTTTATGCTCTAGAATACCTTTAGTAGTTGTGGTGTTAACTCTTCTCTGAACGTTTGGCAGAATTCTCCAGTGAAACCGTCAGGGCCAGGACTTTTTTTTTTTGCTGGCAGATTTAAAATTACCTTTTCAATCTTTTATTTTGTTATAGGTTAATTTAGTTTTTCTACCTCTGTTTGTGTTAGTTTAGGTAGGTAGTGAATTTCTAGAAATTTGTCCATTTCCTCTAGGTTTTCAAATTTGTTAGAGTACAATTTTTCATAGTATTCTGTTATGATTCTTTTAATTTCAGTTGGGTCTGTTCTGCTATCACCCATCTCATTTCTTATACAGGTTATCTGCTTCCTCTCGTGTATTTCTTTTGTCAGTTTGGCCAGTGGTTTATCGATTTTGCTGATCTGTTCAAAGAACCAGGTTTTGGTCTTGTTAACTCTTTCTATTGTTTTTCTATTCTCTATTTCATTTAATTCTGTTCTAATTCTTATGCTTTCCTTCATTCTGGCACCCGAGGGTTTCTTTTGCAGCTCTCTTTCTGCTTGTTCCAGTTGTATGGTTAATGCTCGTATTTTGGCCCTTTCTTCTTTTTGTTTGTGTGCATTCACTGGTATAAGCTGACCTCTGAGCACTGCTTTTGCTGTGTCCCAAAGGTTCTGGTAGGATGTGTTTTCATTCTCGTTTGAGCCTATGAATTTCTTTATTCCATCCTTAATTTCTTCTATAATCCAGCTGGTTTTGAGCAAGGTGTTATTCAGTTTCCATGTGTTTGCTTTTTTTCCTTGTGGTTTCTGTTATTGATTTATACTTTTATGACTTTATGGTCAGAAAAGATGCTTTGTAATATTTCAATGCTTTGGATTTTGTTAAGGCTTGCCTTACGGCCTAATATGTGGTCTATTCTGGAGAATGTTCCATGTGCCTTGGAAAAGAAAGTATATTTGGCTGCTCTTGGGTGGAGTGTTTGGTATATACATGAGATCAAGTTTGTTGATTGTAGCATTTAGATTTTTCCATATCTTTATTGAACTTCTTTCTGGATGTTCTGTTCTTCACCAAAAGTGCTGTGTTGAAATCTACTATTATTTTGGAACTATCTCTCTTTACAATGCTGTTAGTGTTTGTTTTATGTATTTTGGAGCCCTGTTGTTGGGTGCATAAACATTTATTATAGTTTATTCTCCTAGTGTATTGACGTTTTAATTATTATATACTGTCCTTCCTTATCCTTTGTGGTGGATTTTACTTTAAAGTCTATTTTGTCAGAGATTAATATGGTCATTCTTGCCTTTTTTTGGGTGTTGTTTGCTTGGTATATTTTTTCTCATCCTTTGAATCTTAGTTTGTTTGGGTCTTTAAGTCTAAGGTGCGTCTCTTGTAGGCAGCTGAGAGATGGATCGTGTTTTTTTTTTGTTTTTGTTTTTTGTTTTTTTCCGTTCTGCCACTCTCTTTTTCTTTATTGGTGCATTTAGTCCATTTACTTTTAGCGTAATTATTGATAGCTATGAGTTTAGTGCTGTTATTTTCTTGTCTTTTTTTGTGTGTTCTTGACAGTTTTGTTCCACTTAATTTTCTGTGCTGAGTTGTTTTGCTTTATGTATTTACTTTTCATTTTTGTTGATTTTGTATTTGCTGAGTCTGTATATTTTTCTTGTTTTTCATTTTGACGTGTAGGATTGTTAGTTTCCTTTGTGGTTACCTTAATATTTACCCCTATTTTTCTAAGTTTATACCAGTTTTTTTATTTCTTTATATCACCTTGACTTCCTCTCCATATGAAAAATCTATGTCTACATTTTTTTGTCCCTCTTTTTTGTTTTAATATTGTCATCTTTTACATATTGATGTCTCTGTTTCATTATTTTCAGTGTTTTAGCTTTGATTTACTTTTGTGACTTCCCTATCTGGGTTGATATCTGGTTGCTCTGTCCTGTGTTATAGTCTTGGGTTGCTATCTGATGTTAGTGATTTTCTAACTGGAGGTCTCCCTTTAGTGTTTCTTGTTATTTTGGTTTGATTTTCACAAAGTCACTAAACTTCTGTTTATCTGGAGACACCCTTATTTTGCCATCATATTTGAGACAGTTTTGATGTATATATAATTCTTGGCTGGCATTTTTTTTCCTTCAAGGCTTTATATATGTCATCCTATTCTTTCTTGCCTTCATGGTTTCTGCTGAGTAGTCCGAGCTTAGTCTTATTGACTGTCCTTTGTAGATGACTTTTTGTTAATCCCTAGCTGCTCTTAAATTTCTCTCTTTATCTTTGGTTTTGGCAAGCTTGGCTATAATATGTCTTGGTGACTTTCTTTTGGGATCTACCTTTTGTGGGGTTCTATGAGCATCTTGGATAAATATGGTCTCATCTTTCATGATATCAAGGAAGATTCCTGCCAACAGATCTTCAACAATTCTCTCTGTATTTTCTGTTAACCTCCCCTGTTCTGGTACTCCACTCGCTCTTAGGTTATTCCTCTTGATAGCGTCCCAGTAGTTCTTAGGGTTTCTTCATTTTTTTAAAATCCTTTTATCTGATTTTTCCTCAAATGAGTTGTTGTCAAGTCCTTTATCTTCAGTCTCACTAATTCTGACTTCCATTGCATCAGTTCTGCTCCTATGACTTTCTATTGAGTTGTCTAATTCTGAAATTTTATTGTTAATCTTCTGGATTTCTGACTGCTGTCTCTCTGTGGATTCTTGTAGCATGTTAAATTTGTCATTATTCTCCTCTCTAATCTTAATGTCCTCTACTGTTTGGTCTGCATTTTGCCTGATCTATTTCCTGATGTCTTGAAGAGTTCTGTATATTAATCTTTTGTATTCTGCCTCTGGTAATTCCAAGAAATTCTCTTCCTCTGGAAATTTCTTGATTCTTAGTTTTGCGAGCTTGCTGAAGCCATCATAGTTTGCCTCTTTATGTAATTTGATATTGACTGTTGTCTCTGAGCTATCAATAAGTTATTATATTTATTTTATGTTTGCTTACTCTGTCCTAGCTTCTTGTTTTGTTTTGTTTTCATATGCCTTAATAGGCTGCTTGTGTGAGCTAACCCAATCACCGGCGCCCCTGAAGCACTAATGTTCTGCCACCAGTTTGCCAGACCTGCCACTAAGTATATGAGCCCAGAAGTCTGCCCACTCTTCCTGTATGGATTCAGCTCAGGTGTCCAGGTAGTCGGTCACCAAACTTGTGGTGGAGGCTCTCACCTATAGTCATAGACAGGCATGGGTGATTCGTGTAGACACAGGCATCCATCTGCAGCAGGGGTTCACAGGCTGAGCAAGGCAGGGAGCCGATAGCTGCCCCCAATTGTCTGGGAAGAAAGTGTGTCCCCGTTTCCTATAGTGCATAGGTGGTTGGGTTTTGTAGCCAGACTATGAGCACCCAATGCTGTTGGGTGTAAGGACTGGGGAGCACCAGTTATTCCTGTGCCCCTGTTACAGGTGGCTATGTGACTTGGGTGGAGGCACCAGTCCTCAGGTCTCTGATGTAGGTAGGTGAAGACCCTGCTTAATGGGCAGAGCAGTGTGAAATGTCAGAAACCCGCCACTTCACAAGTGAAACAGTTGAAGTTAGACTTCAGGTATATACCCTGGTGTGCTGTGGTAATGAGGGCCTTTGCTGTTAAAATGAGCCCATGCAAGTCTCTGCAGGGAGAAAGGCACTCTGAGTCCGTGGCCCCCTTATGCCTGTGCCTAGGCTAATGAGCTGTGCCTACACTGAGTTCCTGGCTTAGGGGAGCTGGCAGATTATTTTTTCCCCTCTTTGTTAATTTATTCCCTCTCCGAAGCTGAAAGAATGGCTCAAGGAGCGTGAAGGTTCCTACTTCTGGCCCAGGGGACTCAGCAATCACTGAATGTGTCCTGGGCCCAGTACAGAGCAGGGAGCGAGGAGGTAAATGGGAGAGAAGTTTTTTCCAAAGGAGAGTGTTTTTGATCCTCTCATTAGCCCAGATGCAAGTACGGATCTTTAGCTGATCTAGGGCTGCTTTTGATTTGTTCTGGATGGTCGAGTGTACTATCTGTGGCTGGGTGTTTCCTGATGTGGGAAATGCCTCCTGAGCGTCGCTGCTTGCCTCACCGCACACCGGGAGCTGATCCGTCCTGAAGGATGCCGGCCCCCACCGGGTCAGGTCTGGTATCTCCTCGCTGCTTCTGAACCATGTCTCCCAACCCTGCCACTCAGTCTCATTCCTCAACTTTGCCTTTGATGCTCTGGGCTCCTAGATTGTCACATATAATTGATTCACTTTTTTTTGGATCTTTGTTGTAAGAGGCACCACCGGAAGTGTCTGACTATTGTGCCGTCTTGGCCCTGCCTGTATTATTTTTAATATCAGAAAAATCAATAAAGATATTTTGAAAGTCCATTCAAAGTGGATTCATATCTAACAACAACAATGATTTTATAAAATGTGCCACATGCTGGTACTATTCTAAGTTCTTTACAGATATTATTAATTAATTTAATACTAACAACAACCTCATGAAATGGGTATATCATTATTATCTCCATAAGATAGAATGAGAAAATCAAGGTACAAAGAAATTAGGCAACCTGCTCAAGTTTATATGAGTAGTAAATAATATTCAACCAGTTATGAGTACTGCCTCTATATCTTTAGTATGAAGAATTCTATCTATCTACATCTATATCTTTATCTGTATATATATATATGGAGAGAGAGAGATAGGAAGCAGGAGAGACTTGTTATAAATTTAATTTAGGATTTTGTGGTACTTGGAATAGAGAGCACAGTAGAGACTGTGGTCTCAATATTCTCTGCTTCTGCACCCCTCAGCCTCCCCTGAGTGTTAATATATATCCTATCAAGCAAAGTTAGTATAATCAGGAATCATAAAAAGAATAGAGATGTCCATCTTGTACATTTTAAAATAGAAAATGGAATGATTTTCATTATTTAGTGTGTTCGGCTGAATAATGGTCCCTAAAGATATCTATGCCTTAATCCCAGAACCTGTGAATATGTTATATTACATGGAAAAAGGATCTTTGCAGATGTAATTAAGCTTACAGACCTTAAGATAGGGAGAATATCCTGGATTATTTGAGTGGCCTCAAGCTAATCACATGAATCTAAGAAAACACCAGAACTTTCTCTGGCTGGAAGCAGTAGAGATGTGGTGGAAGAAGAAGCAGGAAATAAGTGGCAGATGGGAAAGTTTTAGAGATTTGAAGCATGAAATGGACCTGTCATGAGTGGGATTATGTCCCCCCGAAAATGTGTGTATCAATTTGGCTGGGTCATGATTCCCAGTTTTGTACGATTGTGTACCATTTTGTAATCTGATGTGATTTCCTTATGTGTTGTAAACTCTATCACTATGATGTAGTAAGATGGATTAGTGGCAGTTATACTGATGAAGTATACAAAATTGGATAATGTTTTAAGCCAATCTCTTTTGCGATATAAAAGAGAGAAATGAGCAGAGACACATGGGAACCTCATACCACCAAGGAAGCAGTGCCAGGAGCAGAGTGTGTCCTTTGGACCTGAGATTCCTGTGCAGAGAAGCTCCTAGAACATGGGAAGATTGATGACACGGTCCTTCCTCCAGTGCTGAAGGAGAACGCATTCTCCTGGAGGTAATGCCCTGAATTTTGACTTGTAGCTTACTCGACTGTGAAAAAATAAATTTCTCTTTGTTAAAGTCATCTACTTGCGGTATTTCTGTTATAGCAGCACTAGATGACTAAGACAGGACATGACCTGTTGTTGGAAAGAGAGGGGCACATGGAAAGCATGAGAAGGAATGTAGGCAGCCTCTAGGACAGGAGAGCTTGTTAATAGTCAGCAAAAAAAAAAAAAAAAAAAAATGAGGATCTCAGTCTTATGGCTGTGAGGAACTAAATTCGACTAACAACCTAAAAAAGCTTGGGAACAGATTTATCCCCAGAGCCTTAAGAAAGGAGCATAGACCTGCTGACAACACCTTGATTTGGGCCTTGTAAGACTAAGCAGAGGATTCCCACTGAATCATTAAGTATTTAGAACTCTGATTGAAGTAACTGTGAGACAATAAATGTGTTTTCTTTTAAGCTGCTAAATTTGTGGTGATTTGTTATAGTAGCAATAGAAAACTAATACATTTATCAACTAAATCTATTAAATAATCAAATTCTTATTACTTTAAGGGAGAAATCAGAGAATTTAAAATACAGCCTTTAATTATAAACGAATTCTCAGAGAGGGAGCAAACAAATGTCTCAGAATGATTTTTGGCCCTTTCTGAGATGAGCAAGAGTGGTAAACAAATGTATTCCAGTTACAGGTGGTTTGTCTGTTCTCATCAAATTCCTCAATCTTGCTCCATCTCTCATACTATTTGTGGATCTCACTCCACGTCTCGCTTTATCCCTGATATATTTCCCATTTTCCTTTCTCACCCCATCCCTAATTGTCAGTCCAGTCTTAGGAACCAGGGATGGAGTATGGATGTAATTTCATACATTACTTAGGAACAAAACATATAAACTAACTGGAAATTTAACGGGATTTTTTTGGCCACATCAATATGTCTCTGGAAGTAAAACAGCTGTGCCAAAACCACCACGTCAAAATGTCATGTATCCAGGTGGATCATCACTAATATTCTGCAATCTTTTGATTTTTCATATAGTAGGTTCCCTATTCCGAATATTTTCCATTATTTTGAAGCCCTAAACACATATGTGTATTTCCTTCATAATCAGCAGATGATCTTGCCTTTCATTTCACAGAAGAGCCCAAGTCTTTCTATATCAGACCTTTCCAGAATGCAACTCTGTTTCTGTTGGTCATGTAAGTGGATTCTTCTTTTTTTTTTTTTTTTTTTAATATATATTTTATTGTACTTCAGGTGAAAGCTTACAGAGCAAATAATTTCTCATGAAATAGTAGTACACATGTTGTTTTTTGACATTGGTTAACAACCCCACAACGTATTAAGCCTCTAAATTCTCAACCTTTTTTTTTGATGAAAATTACAGATGGCCAAAGATACACCGTTTCAAAAATTTCTACATTCACAGTTCAGTGACATTGACTACGCTCTTCCAACTGTGCTGTTATTCTCACTTAAGATGAAGGCTTACAGAAAAAATAGTTTTTCATTTAACAGTTACTACACATGTTGCCCTATGACAATGGTTAACAATCTCACAGCACATCAAGAATATCCTTACTCCACCTTGTGTTCCCTATCACCAGGGGGCTTCCTTGTCCCCTTCTGTCTTCTGGACCTTGTCAGTGGACTATTGTACCTCTTTAGTCTCATTTGTTTATTTATTTATTTTTATTTTATTTAAACACCATTTCAAAACTTTTTACTTACACATTTAAGTGATATTGACTATGCTCTTCCAATTGTGCTGCCATTCTCGCCCAAGATGAAGGCTTACAGGACAAAACAGCCTCCCATTTAATAGTTACTACAAATGTTGCCCTATAGCAGTGGTCAACAATCTCACAATACATCGACAGTGTCCTTATTCAATTTGTGTTCCTTATCATCAGTTTCCTACTCTCCCTCTGCCTTCTGGCCCTTGTCACCGGACTCCTGTACATCGTTAGTCCCATTTAGTTTTACTGGGTGTCCATTCCCAGGCTTAACATCGAACCTTGAAGGTAACTTCCCCTCTGAGCTGAAAGGGTGTCTGGGGGCCACACTCTCGAGGTTTCTCTAGTATTCTTTAGGCCAGTATATCTGGTATTCTTTTTTTTTTTTTTTTTTTTGGGGAGTTAAAATTATACTCTACATCCTACTCCAGCTCTGCCCAGAACCCTCTGTTGTGATCCTGGTCAGAGGAGTCATTGGTGGTAGCCGGGCACCATCCAGCTGTACTGGGCTCAGTCCCGTGGAGGCCTTGGTAGCTGTGGACCATTAGTCCTTCGGACTAATCTTTTCCTTGTATCCTGTTCTCTTCGTTCTCCCTTGTTCCCGAAGGGATGAGATCAGTGGAGTATCTTAGATGGCCGCTCATAGGCTTTGAAGACCCCAGACACTACTCACCAAGGTAGAATGTAGAGCATTATCTTTATAAGTAGTGTCATGCCAATTGAGCTAGATGTTCCCCGAGATCATGGTCCCCAGAGCCCTCCGTCCAACAACTCAGTCCCTCGGGGGGTTTGGATGTGTCTATAGGGCCTCCATGACCTTTCCTTGTGCAGGTTGTGTTAGTTTCCCCTGTACTATGTACTATCTCATCTCTCACCCAAGTTACCACTTACCTATTACCTATTTAGTATTCCCCCCCCCCCCATCCCTGGTAACCAACAAGGATTGTTACATTTTGCATGTGAATTTTTTCATGGGTTTTTACAATAGAGGTCTCATACAATATTTGTCCTTTTGTGATTGACTTATTTCACTCAGCATGATGTCCTCCAGTTTCATCCATGTTATGAGATGGTTCACCGATTCATTGTTCTTTCTCGTTGCATAGTACTCCATTGTGTGTATGTACCATAGTTTGTGTATCCATTCGTCTGTTGATGGACATCGAGGTTGTTTCCATCGTTTTGCTATTGTGAATAATGCTGCCATGAACATAGGTGTGCATATGTCTATTCGAGTGATGACTCTTATTTCTCTAGGATATATTCCTAGGAGTGGGATTGCTGGATCGAATGGTACGTCTATTTCTAGCTTTCTGAGGAAACGCCATATCATTTTCCAAAATGGCTGTATCATTTTGCATTCCCACCAGCAGTGTATAAGAGTTCCCGTCTCCCCGCAGCCCCTCCAACATTTGTTATTTCCAGTGTTTTTGATTCGTGCCAGTAATGCCGGGGTGAGATGGTATCTCATTGTGGTTTTAATTTGCATTTCTCTAATGGCTAGTGATCGCGAGCATTTCCTCATGTGTCTGTTGGCCATTTGAATGTCTTCCTTGGTGAAGTGTCTGTTCATTTCCTTTGCCCATTTTTTGATAGGATTGGTTGTCTTTTTGTTGTAGAGGTGTTGGATTTTCTTGTAGATTATGGAGATTAGACCTTTGTCTGACTTGTACTGTCCAAAAATTTTTTCCCAGTCTGTAGGTTCTCTTTTAACTCTTTTGGTGAAATCTTTTGAAGAGCATAGATGTTTGATTTTTAGAAGATCCCAATTATCTAGTTTATCTGTTGGGTTTTTTGTGTTGATGTTTATGGTTTGTATCCTGTTAATGCCATGTATTAAGGTCTGAAGTGTTGGTCCTATTTTTTCTTCTATGAATTTTATAGTTTGAGGCTTTATATTCAGGTCTTTGATCCATTTTGAAGTAGTTTTTGTATATGGTGTGAGGTATGGGTTAAGTGGATTCTTCTTGATGTACATAAATAACACCTACTTTGGCAGTTTTCTCAGAAGAATTTCAAGGCCTAGGGTTCACCATGAATTAATGTGTGTTTGTGTATTTGTAGTTGTTTATGTGTATTTAATATATGTTAGATTTGCATGTGTGTATTCAATGATTGACTCATTAAAGACTCATCACTGACCTGGTATTATATGCCAGACATTGTTTTATGCACTGAGGATATAGGACTAAACCAAGAAAAATGAAGGCTCTGCCCTTATAGCACTTACATTTAAGTGGGTGAGGTAGATGATAAACAATAACAAAACAATAAATATAACATCAGGCAGTGACAAGTGTTATGAAGAAAAAAATAGTGTAAGGAGATAGGGATGTCAAGTGATATTTTATATAGGGTAATTGTGGAAAACCTCACTGTGGAACTAATACTTGAGTAGAAATATGAGTCTTCATTCAAATGGATACTAAGGGGAAGAGTTTTCCAGGAAGAAGAAACAGCAAGTACAAAGCTCTGAGGCAGGAGTGCTTGCAGTATTTGAGTAATAGGAGGCCAGTGTGACTGGAACAGTGTGAGCAAGAGGTAGAGTTGCAGGATATGAGGTCAGGGAGGTAGTGTACAGCCAGATTACGCAGGTCCTTTTGGGCAACGGGGATGATTTTGGATTATATTCTGAGTATGATGCGAGTAGAGAAGGTTTTGAACAGAGGAGTAATATGATTCGACATATTAAAAGATTGTTTTGGCTAATATGTACAGAATAAACTTCTGTAGTCAATGGTGAAAGTAGGGAGACCATTTAGGAAATTATTTGTCTAGGCAAGAGAATCAGTTTTCTAAGGGCAATGTGAAATCCTGCCCCTAGCTGTATTACATTCACCTTGAAATGTCTCCTTCACACCCTTGTCCTTTATCTTTCCAGGTTTCAACATGTCTCCATAGGTAAACATTGTTCTTAGTTTCTTTTGTATCATTCCAGAGTTTTTTTCACACCTATGTAAATAAATGCAAGTATAGATTATTATTTTACCCTTTCATACATTCACAAAAGACAACATTTTTGTGCACATTGCTTTTTTTTTCCACTTAGTGTATCTTGACGATCTTGCATTTCCTACAGATATACAGGTATATTTGTAGCATACATTCCAAGCAGTGGGTCTGCTTGGTCAAAGAATTTACACATTTTTAGTTTGGGTAGATATTGCCAAATTGCTCTCCATATGGTTTTGCACCAATTTTCACTCTCACCACCAATGTGTGAAAGTGCTTATTTCTCCACAGCCTTGAGTATGGATCAGTTCTGAGAAAGGAATGGTTAGTAAATTGAGTGTTAGTCTGGTGGTTCTCAGAGTGACAAATTGCCACTTGAGGTAAGCAGATAATAATTATTCTGCCAAAATTGCATTTTAAGATTGAGAAAGGGGCCTTCTAGGTGGAAAATATTTGCTTATCCATTCATAAGATGGACTCAAAATGGGAGGAACATCAATAAGATCTTTCTCAAAATTGAAAAGAAGATAGACGTCCACTGCAATTTCTATTTATATAATTTCAGGGACAGGAAGAATAGAGCAACTTTGAAGAATTGTAAATTCCTTACACTTGCTCTCTTTTTTTATTTTTTGTTATCCTTTGTTGTTTTTAAAATAAATAGAGTCTGGATACTTGTCTTGGGCAGCAAACAAAGTTGCAAATGAGCAGACTGTGTTCCACGAAGAAGAACTTTAAAAAGGAGCTATGAGTGTGGCAACAATAAAAGGCAAAGAAGGCAACCAGAAGAACCATAAGTCTTACATGAATAAAAGGAACAAATCGGGAGCCAGTGGAGGCTACAGAAGAAGCCCAAGAACTGAGAAATAGAAAGACTAATGTGAGGTTATATAATATGCACAATAGCTCCCACACCTCAAGAAGCATTATCTTAAAGTTCCCACCATCCACCTGCCACTCAGGTTATCAGAAATAAGAGATAGAGAATTCTTTGTCATTCTTTTCAATTTCAATAGAAAAATCAGCTGCACACCTACTATGTGCCAACTCAATACTAAGTGCAGAGTGGAACCACTGAGTTCTGGATTATTTGGCAACCATACAAAAAAATTACCCATATTTTCAGGGAAAATGGCATGTTCTCATGCAGGATGAAGATGGAAAAAGAGATGCTAGTGAGCTTCCTTTCTCCTGCAGTTGTTATCATGGCTGTGCAGGGGCCGTCAAATACTTTCTTGACTTTTTAAAATTTTCATTAAGAAAATCGCAAGAACACAAAGGCAGTACAAAAAGGGTTCTCTTATTCCTTGAGATCCATGAAGAAGTAGAGAAAATTATTAGGACAACAGGAAATCTTTTTCCTCAGAGAAGTTAATTAATATTCATGCACATGAGTCTGTTCTATAGTAATGTTTCTAAAACTTGGATGTCTATTGTCTTAGACTTGGTTCTCTAGAGAAGCAAAACAAGTATGTGAGTGTGTGTATATATATATATATATATATATATATGTATATGTATAGAAAGAGAGAAAGAAATGTATATCAAGGAAATGGCTCACGTGATTTTTAGAAGCTGTAACGTCCCAAGTTTGTGTGGCAGGAAAGAGGATTCTCCTGAGTCACGTAGCCACAGGGGCTGGTGAACCCAAGATCGGCAGACTGGAGAGCAGGGCTGTATCAGGCTGTGAAGATCGATGAATCTCAAGATCGGCAGGCAAGTTGCTAGCTCAAGCCCCAAGAACTGGAAGTCAGACAAACAGGAGCCAGCTGCAGGATCTAGAACAGGCAAAAGCCCCAGCAAGGAGAGCAGGAAGAGCTAGGAGGGCAGAGAGATGAAGGCTGGTGTGGTGGGGGGGATGCAGTGAGCCGTCACAGGCCCTGTCCCAGACCATAGCACAGCAGATCCCATCATGGGGGTGATCACGTATCACATCTCAACAAGGAAGTGATCACAACAGTATGCAACTGCCAAAACACCGAGAATCATGGTCCAGCCAAGTTGACACAAAATCTTAACCATCACATCTATCAACCATTTAATGGGTGTTTAGCAAACATAAAGGTTCTCTAGGTGGTGCAAATGGTTATTGCATTTGGCTGCTAAACAAAAAGGTGAAGGTTCAAGTCCACTTAGAGGCACCTTGGAAGAAAGCCCTGGCAATCTGCTTCTGAAAAAAATCAGCCATTAAAAACACCATGGTGCACAGTTCTACTCTGACACGCATAGGGTCACCATGAATCAAATCAACTCAACAGCACCTGGTTGGTAGCACACATGTGGAACACCAATTTTAGGTAAATATTAAAAATTACATGTTTGAAATAATAAAAATAAAATATATTTTAAAATTACTTATGATAGTTTAATATCAGAGGGAAAATATATTGTTTACAGTATGTCTAAGGTAGCTAGGGCCATAGGTAAGGTTTCATATTCAGTTAGTTTCTTTCCTTAACCTTTATTTGAATCTACTAAAAAAAATGTAAAATCTTAAATCACAATTACAGGTTTGTTAAATATTAAATAAAAATTAATGACTGTACCAGGTGGAAAATCTTTTCAAGAACAATAAATCAAAACGGTCAATTGTGCCAGGTACAAAACTTGACAGAACAATAGGAAGTTTTCAAATTATTCTAACTGTAGAGACTTTCCAAAAGAAACAACTTGACATTGAAAAATGTTTCTCATTCACAGTACCAGAGCAACAAACCCCCAACAAACAAGTATATCTATGAAACCAATGACAGAAAGAATCCTGCTTTATAAAACCATCCCTTCAATTAAGGATGCATCTAAGACCCAATCATTTGTAACTTCCCTACCGCAAATCCCCTAACTGCTTTTAAAAACTCCATACTTGCGTTGTTCAAAGGAGCTCTTCCTCTTTTAGAGCTTAATGAATATTAAAAACATAATGGTAGTCTTGAAAAATCAGAATTAATCTCACATTTCAAATTTGTTGAATATATCAGGAAACAACTGTTTTCTCTGAAATGAAGAAGATACATGATCTCCAGCTGACCTAGGCTGGAAAAATACTCCCTAACAAGACATTCTTTTTCTTGAGTCCCCTTGAAATCCTATGTTTTCAACAAAAATGTTGAAAGTTATAGGGACTATTTAGGTGAAAGTGTAGAAGGTATTTTGCAGTTGGTGTGCTCTGAGAATACGATGATCTACATACAATTAATCTATACCAGTGTGCTTCAAACGTGAGAATGAATCAGAATCACCTGGAGGGCTAGTTAAAGAACAGAGAAGCTAAAGTGAAAGGACGAAATGATAAAGTAAAAGAGCTGAAGAGAAGATTTCAAAGGGAGTCTCAAGAAGACAAGGTAAAGTATTATGACAAAATGTGCAAAGACCTAGAGTTAGAATACCAAAATGGATGAAAATGATTGGTATTTCTCAAGATGAAAGAACTGAAGAAAAACTTCAAATCTCTAGTTGCAATAATTAAGGATTCTATGAATAAAAAACTAAATGACACAGGAAGCATCAAAGTTGATAGAAAGGGAGTTCCAGCAAAATGGCTCTCTAGGCAGAAGGACCACGCTGTCCCTCCACAGCAAAGATCCGAAAAACTAAGCCAAACAGAGAATACAAAAATCATGAAACCCTAAAACATCAAATGAAGAGATAAAGAACTCAGCCAAGCACCAAATGGAGTCAGAAAACTGACAGAGAACGGAGAGCAAGGACAGATTCATGCAGAGGTCCCCTACCAGCTAACGCAGCACGGATCCACCATCTCGGACTCCTATCGGAGACCAGAAAATGGAGGTACGAGAAAGCAGCCTCACGGAACATCCAGCAGGAGACAAAACAACTGCTCCACACATAACAATCTCCCCGCTGCATCCTGCCTACCTGCACTGTGCGCTTGACATCACACCACCAAGCAGTACAGGTACGGCCTACTGGAAGCTGCCCTGCACTGATTACCGACCCACCCTGGTGGCTGTAGTAAGTGCCACAAACAACCTGTCCCAGTAACTCCTCTTCAGCTAGACCTGCCATGCGGTACCATATCTGAGTGACTGACTCTGCCAGTTGGAGAAGGAAGCAAAAAGTATTGAGCACACAGACGAGCAAACAACAAAGAACACACAGTCCACCTGCTCGGACACAGTCAATATATTTTTTTTTTAAAAAGGTATGAAACAAACAAATCTACAATCAATAAATGAGAAAAATAACTACAGAATGCCCTGAAAACAGAGACAATATCAAAACATTTACAAAAATAGGACAGGATGGTTCCAGTAGGAGTCCAAATTAAAACACCAGATGACTCTCCTGTGGAAGAAAATGCACTAGAAGTACCTGACAGGGAATTCAAATTGCTAAAACTTGGAATTTTCCAAGAACTGAGGTAAAAAGCCGACAAACATGAGGAAAAAATAGACAAATTCATGGAAAATACAGACAAAAAATTGGAAGAATTCAGGAAGATGATGCAGGAATAAAATGCCAAACTAAATTCACAACTAGAAATTATACAAAAACAACATTTAGAAATCCAAAAGATAAACAACAAGATTTCAGAAATGGATGATGTCATACAAGGGCTGAGAAGCAGATCTGAAACCGTGGAAGACAGGATCAGTGAAACTGAAGACAAACACTTGGATACAACTCGGTTTGAGGAAAACTCAGAAAAAAGAACAAAGAAAAATAAAGACACACTTAGAGTTAAGTGGGACACAATTAAAAGCAAAAATTTACAAGTGATTGGCATTCCAGAACAGGGGGAGAAAACAAAAAACACAGAGAGGATCTTTAAGGAACTGCTGACAGAAAACTTGCCCAATATCATGAAAGATGAAAAGCTGGCCATCCAAGAAGCTCAACGAACCCCGTATAGAAGAGACCCCAAAAGAAAATCACCAAGGCATATCATATTCACACTCGTCAAAACCAAAGACAAACAAAGAATCCTGAGAGCAGCTCATGAAAAACAAGAAGTCAGATATAGAGGAGAAACAATAAGACTAAGCTCAGATTATTCGGCAGAAACCATGCAGGCAAGAAGGCAATGGGATCACATACATAAACTCCTGAAACAAAAAAATTGTCAGCCAAGAATAATATATCCTGCAAAACTCTCGTTCAAATTTGATGGTGAAATTAGGTCATTTCCAGATAAACAGAAATTAAGGGAATATGTAAAAGTCAAACCAAACTTACAAGAATTATTAAGGGAGTTCTCTGATCTGAGGACAAACAGCTTCAGCTCACGGGCAGAATCTAGGACACAGAGTCGTACCAGCCAGATACCAATCTAGGAAATGAACTCTTGAGGACTATCCAAAACCAAAAGAAAAACAACAGGGAATCAGAGCAGTTAATCAATAAATGACAACAAACTCAAAACAATAAAAGAGGGAATAAACAGCATAGGTATAGAACCTTCTAATGGAGCAGAAGGCAAGGCAATAGCAAGTAACGGTAGACTGCTTCAAACTTAGAAAGATAAGGGTAACATTCATGGTAACCACAAAGAAAGTTAACAAACCAACTCATAAAAATAAAGACGAAAAACATAAAGTCTTGGCAAAAAAGAAACCTACAAAAACAAAAGAAATGGAAAAAAAATCCACAAAAAAAAGTAACTCAGCATAAGAGAGTAAGAAAAACAAAGAAATCTTCAGCACCACAAAAAAAAAAAGCACTAAAAAATGACAGCAACAAACTCACATCTATCAATAATTACATGGAATGTAAATGGACTCAATGCACCCATAAAGAGATGGAGAGTGACAGAATGGATAAGAAAACAGGATTCATCAATATGGTGTCTACAAGAGACACATCTTTGAAACAAAGATGTGAATTTATTAAAAGTCAAAGGTTGGAAAAAATATACCAAGCTAACAACTACCAAAAAAGAGCAGGATGGCAATTCTAATCGCTGATAAAATAGACTTTAAAACAAAATCTACCATAAAAGACAAAGAAGGACACTATGTAATGATTAAGGGGAAGATACATCATGAAGATATAACCATAATAAACATCTACACACCTAATGACAGGGCTCCAAAATACATAAAACAAACTCTAACAACACTGAAAAGAGAAATTGACAGTTCCACAATAATAGTAGGAGACTTCAACACACCACTCTCAGTAAAGGACAGAACAACTAAGAAGAAACTCAGCAAAGATACAGAAGACCTAAAGGGCACAATCAGCCAACATGACCTAATAGAAAATATAGAACACTCCAATCAACCACTGCAAAGTACACATACTTTTCCAAAGCACATGGAACGTTCTCCAGAATAGACCACATCTTAGGCCACAGAGCAATCCTCAACAGATCCAAAACGTTGAGATAATTCAAAGTATCTTCTCTAACGACAATGCCTTCAAGGTAGAAATTAACAATAGAAAGAGCAAGGAAAAAAAATCACCTACATGGAAACTGAATAATACCCTGCTTACACATCACTGGGTAATAGAAGAAATCAGAAAGGGAATAAAAAAATTCCTAGAATCAAATGAGAATGAAAACACATCATACCAAAACCTTTGGGACACAGCAAAGGCAGTCCTCAGAGGATAATTTATAGCAATCGATGCACATATCAAAAAGGAAGAAAGGGACAACATCAAAACATTAACTACAGAACTCAAACAAATAGAAAGAGAACAGAAAAAAAAAAAAAAAAGAAAGCCCACAACCACTGGAAGAAAGGAAATAGTAACGATCAGAGCAGAAATAAATGAAATAGAGAACAGAAAAAGAATAGAAAGAATCAACAAAACCAAAAGTTGGTTCTTTGAAAGAATCAACAAAATCGACAAACCACTGGCCAGACTGACAAAAGAAAAACAGGAGAGGACGCAAATAACCCAAACAAGAAATGAAATGGGGGACATTACAACAGACCCAACTGAAATAAAAAGGATTATAACAGAATATTATGAAAAACTATACTCCAACAAATTTAAACTCCTAGAGGAAATGGATAAATTTCTAGAAACTCACGGCCTACCCAAAGTACAACAAAGTGATGTTGGAAATCTGAACAGACCCATAACAAGAGAAGAGATTGAAAAGGTAATAGAAAAGACTCCCAAACAAAAAAAGCCCTGGCCCAGATGGCTTCACTGGAGAATTCTACGAAACATTTACAGAAGAGCTTGTACCAGTACTTCTCAAGTTATTTTAGAGCATAGAAGAAGAAGCAACCCTTCCAAATTCATTCTATGAAGGCAGCATAACGCTGATACCAAAACCAGGCAAAGACGTCACAAAAAAAGAAAATTACAGACCAATATCTCTCATGAATATAGATGCAAAAATTCTCAACAAAATTCTAGCCAATAGAATTCAGCATCATATTAAAAAAATAATACACCAAGACCAAGAAGGATTCATACCAGGTATGCAAGGTTGCTTCAACACTAGAAAATCAATCAATGTAATCCACCACATAAATAAAAGGAAAGAAAAGAATCACATGATCATCTCAATTGATGCAGAAAAGGCATTTGACAAAGTCCAACACCCATTCCTGATAAAAACTCTCAATAAAATAGGTATAGAAGGGAAATTTCTCAACATAATAAAAGACATCTACGCAAAAGCAACGGCCAACGTCATTCTTAATGGAGAGAGGCTGAAAAAATTCCCCTTCAGAACAGGAACAAGAAAAGGATGCCCTTTATCACCACTCCTATTTAACATTGTGCTGGAAGTTCTAGCTAGAGCAATAAGGCAAGAAAAAGAAATAAAGGGCATCCAAATTGGTAATGAAGAAGTTAAACTGTCCTTGTTTGCAGATGATGTGATACTATACATAGAAAACCCTAAAGACTCCACGAGAAATCTACTGGTACTAATAGAAAGATTCAGTAGAGTAGCAGGATACAAGATAAACATTCAAAAATAAGTTGGATTCGTATACACCAGTAAGGAGAACAATGAAAAGGAAATCAGGAAAACAATACCATTTTTAATAGCCCCTAAAAAGATAAAATACTTAGGAATAAATCTAACCAGGGATGTAAAAGACCTATACAAAGAAAACTACAAGACACTACAGCATGAAACCCAAAGGGATCTACATAAATGGAAAAACATACCATGCTCATGGATAGGCAGACTCAACATTGTGAAAATGATAATTCTACCCAAAGCAATTTACAAATAGAATGCAATTCCAATCCAAATACCAACAGCATTCTTCAAAGAGATGGAAAAACTCATAATTAACTTTATATGGAAAGGGAAGAAGCCCTGAATAAGCAAAGCACTACTGAAGAAGAAGAAGAAAGTTGGAGGACTCACACTACCTGACTTCAGAACCTACTATACAGGTACAGTTGTCAAAACAGCCTGGTACCGGTACAACGACAGATACATTGACCAATGGAACAGAATTGAGAACCCAGATGTATATCCATCCACCTACGGTCACCTGATCTTCGACAAGGGCCCAAAGTCCATCAAATGGGGAAAAGACAGTGTTTTTAACAAATGGTGCTGGCAAAACTGGATATCCATCTGCAAAAAAATGAAACAGGACCCATACCTCACACCGTATACAAAAACTACTTCAAGATGGATCAAAGACCTGAATATAAAGCCTAAAACTATAAACTTCATAGAAGAAAAAATAGGACCAACACTTCAGGCCTTAATCCATGGCATTAACAGGATACAAACCATAACCATCAACGCACAAACCCCAAAAGATAAGCTAGATAACCGGGATCTTCTAAAAATCAAACACCTATGCTCTTCAAAAGACTTCACCAAAAGAGTGAAAAGAGAACCTACAGACTGGGAAAATAATTTTGGACAGTACAAGTCAGACAAAGGTCTAATGTCCATAATCTACAGGAAAATCCAACACCTCTACAACAAAAAGACAAATAATCCTATTAAAAAATGGGCAAAGGAAATGAACAGACACTTCACCAAAGAAGACATTCCAATGGCCAACAGACACATGAGGAAATGCTCGCGATCACTAGCCATTAGAGAAATGCAAATTAAAACCACAATGAGATACCATCTCACCCCAGCATTACTGGCATGAATCAAAAACACTGGAAATAACAAATGTTGGAGGGGCTGCGGGGAGATAGGAACTCTTATACACTGCTGGTGGGAATGGAAAATGATACAACCATTTTGGAAAATGATATGGCGCTTCCTCAGAAAGCTAGAAATAGGCATACCATTCGATCCAGCAATCACACTCCTAGGAATATATCCTAGAGAAATCAGAGTCGTCACTCGAATAGACATATGCACACCTATGTTCATGGCAGCATTGTTCACAATAGCAAAACGATGGAAACAACGTAGGTGCCCGTCAACAGATGAATGGATAAACAAACTATGGTACATACACACAATGGACTACTATGCAACAAGAAAGAACAACAATGAATCTGTGAACCATCTCATAACATGGATGAAACTGGAGGACATTATGCTGAGTGAAATAAGTCAATCACAAAAGGACAAATATTGTATGAGACCTCTATTGTAAAAACCCATGAACAAGTTCGCACACAAAATTTAGCAATGTTTTTTGGTTACCAGGGATGCGAGGGGTGGGCGCGAATTACTAAATAGGCAATAGATAAGTGGTATCTTGGGTGAAGGGTGAGACAGTACATAGTACAGGGGAAACTAGCATAACCTGTACAAGGAAAGGTCATGGAAGCCCCATAGACACATCCAAACTCCCTGAGGGACTGAATTGCTGGGCGAAGGCTCTGGGGACCATGGTCTCGGGGAACATCTAGCTCAATTGGCATGACACATCTTATAAAGACAATGCTCTACATTCTACCTTGGTGAGTAGTGTCTGGGGTCTTAAAAGCCTGTGAGCAGCCATCTAAGATACTCCACTGGTCTCATCCCTTCGGGAGCAAGGGAGAATGAAGAGAACAGGATACAAGGAAAAGATTAGTCCAAAGGACTAACTGTCCATAGCTACCAAGGCCTCCACCGGACTAAGTCCAGTACAGCTAGATGGTGCCCGGCTACCACCACTGACTGCTCTCACCAGGATCACAACAGAGCGTTCTGGACAGAGCGGGAGGAGGATGTAGAGCATAATTCTAACTCACACACACACAAAAAAGACCAGATTTACTGGCCTAAAGGAGCCTGGAGAAACCTCGAGAGTATGGTCCGCAGACACCCTTTTAGCTCAGTGGTGAAGTTACCTCCGAAGTTCACTGTTCAGCCTGGGAGTGGACAGCCCTGTAAAACCAAATGTGACTAACGAGGTACAGGAGTCCAGTGACAAGGGCCGGAAGGCAGAAGGGGACAAGGAAGCTGGTGATAGGGAACCCAAGATTGAGTAAGGATATTGTTGATGTGTTGTGAGATTGTTAATCATTGTCATAGGGCAACATGTGTAGTAACTGTTAAATGAGAAACTATTTTGTTCTGTAAGCCTTCATCTTAAGTGAGAATAACAGCACAATTGGAAGAGCGTAGTCAATGTCACTGAACTGTGTATGTAGAAATTTTGGAAAAGGTGTATCTTTGGCTATGTGTATTCTCACCAAAAAAAAAAAAAAATGGTTGAGAATTTAGAGGGTTAATATATTGTGGGGTTGTTAACCAATGTCATAAAAGAAAATGTGTACTACTGTTTCATGAGAAATTATTTGTTCTGTAAGCCTTCACCTGAAGTACAATAAAATTACAAAAAAAAAGATGATAGAAAGAATATACAGAGTGACTGTTCCAAAAAGAATTTTTCAACATTCAACTATTTCATGGTCAAGAACCACTGGTACTGAAGGAAGAAGTTCAAGCTACACTGAGGGCTTTCACCGGCGAAAACTGAGGTTTCAGAAATTGACAGAATATTATCTGAGATGCTTCAACAAACAGATGTAAGTGTGTAAGAGCTTACAGCTGAGTGGAAGAGATCCCTACTCGTGCAATTTTCAAAGAAAGGTGATGAAATGGAATTCTGTAATTATTGAACAATATCATTAGTGTCACATGGTAGCAAAATTCTGCTGAAGATAATTAAAAAATGACTGAAGCCACACATTGACAGAGTGCTACCAGAAGCTCAAGATGAATCCAGAAGTTGACGTCAGATGAAACTTAACTAAAAGCAGAGAACACCAGAAAGTGTTTTATTGACTACACAAAGGCATTTGACTGTGTGGGCCATAACAAATTATGGATATCATTGTGAAGTATGTGTATTTCATGACACTTAATTGTGTTCATGCAAAACCAGTATAGATCAAGAGGCAGTCGTTTTAACAGAACAAGGGGGATACCGCATGGTTCAAAACTGGAAAATGTATGTGGCAGGGTTGTATTCTTTAACCTAACTTAGTCTGTATACTGAAAAAATAATCCAAGAAGCCAGGCTATATGAAGAAGAAAGGGGGCATCAGGATTGTAGGCAGATTCATTAACAACCTGCAATATGCAGATGACACAGCCTTGCTTGCTGAAAATGAAGATGACTTGAAGCACTTACTGATGAAAGTCAAAGTTGACAGCCTTCAGTATGGATTATGCCTGAATATGAAGAAAACAAAAATAATCAGAACTGGACCAATACACAACATCATGATAAATGGTGACAAAATTACAGTTCTCAAGGATTTCATTCTACTTGAATTAACAATGTTCATGGAAGCAACAGGCAAGAAATCACATGACTGAGGGCTGAGCATCATGGTCTCTGGGGACATCTAGCTCAATTGGCATAACGTAGTTTGTAAAGAAAACGTTCTACATCTTATTTTGGTGAGTAGTGTCTGTGGTCTTAAAAGCTTGTGAGCGGCCATCTAAGATACTGCACTGGTCCCACCCCATCTGGAGCAAGGGAGAATGAAGAAAACCAAAGACACAAGGTAAAGATTAGTCCAAAGGACTAATGGACCACAAGTATCACAGCTTACACCAGATTGAGTCCAGCACAAACAGATGGTACCTGGCTACCACCACCAGCTGCTCTGATAGAGATCACAATAGAGGGTCCCAGACAGAGCTGGAGAAAAATGTACAACAAAATTCTAACTCACTGAAAAAGACCAGACTTACTGATTTGACAGAGACTGGACACCCTTTGAACTCAGTACTGAATTCACTCCTGAGGTTCACCCTTCAGCCAAAGATTAGACAGGCCGATAAAACAAAATGAGACTAAATGGGCACACCGCCCAGGGGCAAGGATGACAAGGTAAGAGGGGACAGGAAAGCTGGTAATGGGGAACCAAAGGTTGAGAAGCGTAGAGTGTTGACAGGTTGTGGGGTTGGTAACCAATGTTACAAAACAATATGTGTACTAATTGTTTAACGAGAAGCTAGTTTGTTCTGTAAACCTTCATCTAAAGTACAATAAAAACAAACAAACAAAAAAGAATGTTCCTTAGAAGTGAGGATGGTGACACATTGGATCACTTACTTTGGACACATTATCAGGAATAACCAATCACTAGAAAAGGACACCATGTTTGGCAAAATAGAGTCAGCAAAAATGAGAAAAACCATCAATGAGATGAATTAATACAGTAGCTACAACAATGGAGTCAAACATACCAACAATCATGAGAACGGCACAGGAGTGGGAAAAGTTTCATTCTGTTATACATAAAGTCATCATGAGTTGGAGCCAACTGAGCAGCAACTAACAACCACTTCATTAGAAGATCTGAGCCTTTTAAAATCACACATCTGCAAGGGGTTGTCTGTTTATCCCTGCCCTACATTTCTATAATTTGTACACATAGACATGAGTTATGGTAGGTCTTCACCATACATACTGAGGTGGAAATTTATCAATGGGCCTCTTAATCGGGATCTACATACTTTGTATTCAGGTAGACTTGAGTTCAAACACCATCTTGGCCACAAACTAGCTGTGTGACCTTAGATAGGTTATTTAAACTCATTTTACTCATCTATAAATTAGGGATAAAAATCCTCCTTTACAAGGCTGTCATGAGGATTAAATAAAATGACTGGCACTAGTTGTCACTTGATACATTGTTTGATTGCTTCTATTTCTGTTTCTTCCTCTTCTTCGACAGGATGCCAATTACGTAACTTTTGTAGCCGACACTAAGGTTTTCCCTGGAGTGGGAATATTCATTAAGTGGTTTTGTCATAAAGAGAAACATCCAAAACCCAACATAGTAAGTAGTGGTGTCAAATAAAACACTTCCAGACTTAGAGAGAAAGACGCTTTATTCAGAAAGAAAAAGGGAAAAGGAAAGGGAATATTGCAATAGTGGTACTACTAAAATATAGGGAACACTCCAACCAAGCATCTCAAAGAATTAGGGAAAAAAGTTTCTCTTTTATACAGACTGAGAATAAGCAAGGCTAGAAAAACCCAGTTGTGTGAGAGTGGAATGAAATGTGATGTCATCGAATAGTACATAAAAATGTTTTGCACTGTGGTCAGCCTATTCTCTGGGAGAGGCCCTGAAAAAGTGGTAGTATGTTGGCTCAGACTGAGGTGGGCCAGAGTTTAGGGACTTTGGGGAAGAAGTTTAACCCAAGTCTGGTTAATAAGCATTTTGTTTCTGATTGATCAATGAGGAAAAGCAATTCTGTTGCTCATTCATGAGACAAGGAATGGGAATTTGGAGGGTCTGTCTGATCTTGGGAGTCCCTGAGTGCTGCAAATAGGTAACACACTTGACTGCTAACTGAAAGGTTTGAGGTTCAAGTCCACCCAGAGGTGCCTACTTCTGAAAACCCTATGGAGCACAGTTCTACTCTGACACACGGTATTGCCCTGAGTCCTAATCTACTAGAAGGCAAGTGGTACTGGTATACTTTATTCAGATTTCCTTAGTTTTTACCTAATGTCCTTTTTTAAAAAATAATATTTTACTGTGTTTTTGGTGAAGGTTTACACAGCAATTTAGGTTCCCATTCAACAAGTTCTACACAAATTGTTCAGTGACATTGGTTACATTCTTCACAATGTGTGAACATTCTCATTATTCCCGTTCTGGTTCTTCTATTTCCATTAATCTAGTTTCCCTGCCCCCTTACATTCTCATCTTTGATTTAAAGTAATTGTTAACTGTTTGGTCTCATAGAGATGATTTTTTAAACAAGCATAGTACTCAGAGATGATATTCTTTATTTCGTGTGCCAATCAGTTATTTAGATAAAATGTGGCTTCAGGGGCTAGTTTCAGCTCAAGGTTTAAAGAGTATCTCAGGGCAATGTCTCCAGGAGTCCTCTAGTTTCAGCCAGACCAGCAAGTCTGGATTTTTAAAGATTTGAGGTTCTGCTCTACATTTCCCTCCCATTCTATTATGGGCCATCTATTGTGGCCTTGGTCAGAACAGATGGAGTGGCAGCCAGGCGCCATCTAGTTCTGGTCTCAGGGTAGATGAGGCCGTGATTTTTTAGACTCTTTGTCCTGTAGACTAGTTTCTTCTTTGAGTCTTTTGTTTTCCTTCTTTCTCCTTTGCTCCCCAAAAACAAAGACCAAAAGTTGTATCTATAATGGCCACTCACAAGCTTTTAAAACTCAACACTACTCACCAAACTAGGATGTAGAACATAAGCTTTATGAAGTATATTATGCCAATTGACCCAGTTGTCCCATGAGACTATGGTCCTAGCCTTCAAACTCAGAAAACCAATCCTGTAAAGTGTTTGGTTATGTTTAAAAAGTATCTGTAACTGTGCACCCTATGTGCTTTATTCTACATATGAATACACTTGCATACACACACATGCACACACATATACATATGCATACATCTATGTATATACACATATATACTCACATATACATACCTATACACATATATGCCTACATACTTACATATATACCTGCACATATAGTTTTTGGTTGTTGTTGATGTTGTTGCCAAACTACATATACCACAGCAATTACCAAACCTAATGTCCTTTTTCTGTTCAGGGATTCCATTCCTGATCCCAGATTACTTTTAATCTTCATGTCTTCTTAGGATCCTCTTGCCTACTTTTAAGATATTAAAAAGTTATCATTGTAAATAGGACCACCATAATAATGCCTACATCTCATAATTATGATCATTGAAGGACCAACACCAATACTTTTTCCCTTTTATAATTTTAAATATATACAACAAAAATTTATCTTCTTAACCATTTTAAGTGTACAACTAGGCAATATTACAGTAATTATATTCACTGCGTTGTACAACCATCATCATTATCTATTAAGTTTTTCATCATCCGAAACAGAAACTCAGTACCGCTTAAGCAGTAACTTCCCATTTCCCACTATCCCCAGCCCCTGAGATTAACTTTTGTCTCTATTCATGTGCCTATTCTAGATATTTGTCTTTTTGTATCTCATCAATTTCACTTATCATGTTTTCAAGGTTCATTATGTCATACCATGTATCAGAATTTCATTAATCTCTGTATCTAAATAATATTCCATTGTATCTATATAACATATTTTGTTTATCCATTTATCTGTTTTTTTTTTTATATATACTTTATTGTACTTCAGGTGAAAGCTTACAGAGCAAATAGTTTCTCATGAAATAGTAGTACACATGTTGTTCTATGACATTGGTTAACAACCCCACAACGTATTAAGCCTCTAAATTCTCAACCTTATTTTTTTTTTGATGAAAATTACAGATGGTCAAAGATACACCGTTTCAAGAATTTCTACATTCACAGTTCAGTGACATTGACTACGCTCTTCCAACTGTGCTGTTATTCTCACTTAAGATGAAGGTTTACAGAACAAAATAGTTTTTCATTTAACAGTTACTACACATGTTGCCCTATGACAATGGTTAACAATCTCACAGCACATCAAGAATATCCTTACTCCACCTTGTGTTCCCTATCACCAGGGGACTTCCTTGTCCCCTTCTGTCTTCTGGACCTTGTCAGTGGACTATTGTACCTCTTTAGTCTCATTTGTTTTTTTTTTTTAATTTAATTTTATTTTATTTAAACACCATTTCAAAACTTTTTACTTACACATTTAAGTGATATTGACTATGCTCTTCCAATTGTGCTGCCATTCTCGCCCAAGATGAAGGCTTACAGGACAAAACAGCCTCCCATTTAATAGTTACTACAAATGTTGCCCTATAGCAGTGGTCAACAATCTCACAATACATCGACAGTGTCCTTATTCAATTTGTGTTCCTTATCATCAGTTTCCTACTCTCCCTCTGCCTTCTGGCCCTTGTCACCGGACTCCTGTACCTCGTTAGTCCCATTTAGTTTTACTGGGCTGTCCATTCCCAGGCTTAACATCGAACCTCGAAGGTAACTTCACCTCTGAGCTGAAAGGGTGTCTGGGGGCCACACTTTTGAGGTTTCTCTAGTATTCTTTAGGCCAGTAAATCTGGTCTTCTTCTTTTTTTTTTTCTTTGGGAGTTAAAATTATGCTCTACATCCTTCTCCAGCTCTGCCCAGAACCCTCTGTTGTGATCCTGGTCAGAGGAGTCATTTGTAGTAGCCGGGCACCATCCAGCTGTACTGGACTCAGTCCGGTGGAGGCCTTGGTAGCTGTGGACAATTAGTCGTTTGGACTAATCTTTTCGTTGAATCCTGTTCTCTTCATTCTCCCTTGTTCCCGAAGGGATAAGATCAGTGGAGTATCTTAGATGGCCGCTCATAGGCTTTTAAGACCCCAGACACTACTCACCAAGGTAGAATGTAGAGCATTATCTTTATAAGTAGTGTCATGCCAATTGAGCTAGATGTTCCCCGAGATCATGGTCCCCAGAGCCCTCCGTCCAACAACTCAGTCCCTCGGGGGGTTTGGATGTGTCTATAGGGCCTCCATGACCTTTCCTTGTGCAGGTTGTGTTAGTTTCCCTTGTACTATGTACTATCTCACCTCTCACCCAAGTTACCACTTACCTATTACCTATTTAGTATCCCCCCACCCCCCCATCCCTGGTAACCAACAAGGATTGTTACATTTTGCATGTGAATTTTTTCATGGGTTTTTACAATAGAGGTCTCATACAATATTTGTCCTTTTGTGATTGACTTATTTCACTCAGCATAATGTCCTCCAGTTTCATCCATGTTATGAGATGGTTCACAGATTCATTGTTGTTCTTTCTCGTTGCATAGTACTCCATTGTGTGTATGTACCATAGTTTGTGTATCCATTCATCTGTTGATGGACATCGAGGTTGTTTCCATCGTTTTGCTATTGTGAATAATGCTGCCATGAACATAGGTGTGCATATGTCTATTCGAGTGATGACTCTGATTTCTCTAGGATATATTCCTAGGAGTGGGATTGCTGGATCGAATGGTATGTCTATTTCTAGCTTCCTGAGGAAACACCATATCATTTTCCAAAATGGTTGTATCATTTTGCATTCCCACCAGCAGTGTATAAGATTTCCCGTCTCCCCGCAGCCCCTCCAACATTTGTTATTTCCAGTATTTTTGATTCGTGCCAGTAATGCCGGGGTGAGATGGTATCTCATTGTGGTTTTAATTTACATTTCTCTAATGGCTAGTGATCGCGAGCATTTCCTCATGTGTCTGTTGGCCATTTGAATGTCTTCCTTGGTGAAGTGTCTGTTCATTTACTTTGCCCATTTTTTGATAGGATTGGTTGTCTTTTTGTTGTAGAGGTGTTGGATTTTCTTGTAGATTATGGAGATTAGACCTTTGTCTGACTTGTACTGTCCAAAAATTTTTTCCCAGTCTGTAGGTTCTCTTTTAACTCTTTTGGTGAAGTCTTTTGAAGAGCATAGATGTTTGATTTTTAGAAGATCCCAATTATCTAGTTTATCTGTTGGGTTTTTTGTGTTGATGTTTATGGTTTGTATCCTGTTAATGCCATGTATTAAGGCCTGAAGTGTTGGTCCTACTTTATCTTCTATGAATTTTATAGTTTGAGGCTTTATATTCAGGTCTTTGATCCATTTTGAAGTAGTTTTTGTATATGGTGTGAGGTATGGGTCCTGTTTCATTTTTCTACAAATGGATACCGAGTTTTGCCAGCACCATTTGTTAAAAAGACCGTCTTTTCCCCATTTGATGTATTTTGGGCCCTTGTCAAAAATCAGGTGACCGTAGGTGGATGGATTTACATCTGAGTTCTCAATTCTGTTCCATTGGTCAATGTCTCTGTTGTTGTACCAGTACCAGGCTTTTTTGAGTACTGTAGCTGTATAGTAGGTTCTCAAGTCAAGTAGTGTGAGTCCTCCAACTTTATTCTTCTTCTTCAGTAGTGCTTTACTTATTCGGGGTTTCTTCCCTTTCCATATAAAGTTAATAATTAGTTTTTCCATCTCTTTGAAGAATGTTGTTGGTATTTGTATAGGGATTGCATTGTATTTGTAGATTGCTTTAGGTAGAATTGCCATTTTCACAATGTTTAGTCTGCCTATCCATGAGCATGGTATGTTTTTCCATTTATGTAGATCCCTTTGGATTTCATGCAGCAGTGTTTTGTAGTTTTCTTTGTATAGGTCTTTTATATTCCTGGTCAGATTTATTCCTAAGTATTTTATCTTTTTAGGGGCTATTGAAAATGGTATTGATTTCCTGATCTCCTTTTCATCGTTCTCTTTACTGGTGTATAGGAATCCAACTGATTTTTGAATGTTTATCTTGTATCCTGCTACTCTGCTGAATCTTTCTGTTAGTTCCAGTAAATTTCTCGTGGAGTCTTTAGGGTTTTCTATGTATACTATCGTATCATCTTCAAACAGGGAGAGTTTAACTTCTTCATTACCAATTTGGATGCCCTTTATTTCTTTCTCTTGCCTTACTGCTCTAGCTAGAACTTCCAGCACAATGTTAAATAGGAGTGGTGATAAAGGGCATCCTTGTCTTGTTCCTGTTTTCAAGGGGAATGTTTTCAGCCTCTCTCCATTAAGACTGATGTTGGCTGTTGTTTTGCATAGATGCCCTTTATTATGTTGAGAAATTTCCATTCTATACCTATTTTATTGAGAGCTTTTATCAGGAATGGGTGTTGGACTTTGTCAAATGCCTTTTCTGCATCAATTGAGATGATCATGTTCTTTTTTTCTTTCCTTTTATTTATGTGGTGGATTACGTTGATGGATTTTCTAATGTTGAACCATCCTTGCATACCTGGTATGAATCCTACTTGGTCGTGGTGTATTATTTTTTTGATATGATACTGAATTCTATTGGCTAGAATTTTGTTCAGAATTTTTGCATCTATATTCATGAGAGATATTGGTCTGTAATTTTCTTTTTTTGTGATGTCTTTGCCTGGTTTTGGTATCAGCGTTATGCTGGCTTCATAGAATGAATTTGGAAGTGTTGCTTCCTCTTCTATGCTCTGAAATAGCTTGAGTAGAACTGGTACGAGCTCTTCTGTAAATGTTTTGTAGAATTCTCCAGTGAAGCCATCTGGGCCAGGGCTTTTTTTGGTTGGGAGTTTTTTTATTACCTTTTCAATCTCTTCTCTTGTTATGAGTCTGTTCAGATTTTCAATATCACTTTGTTGTAGTTTGGGTAGGCCGTATGTTTCTAGAAATTTATCCATTTCCTCTAGGTTTTCAAATTTGTTGGAATATAGTTTTTCATAATATTGTGTTATATTGTGGTTGTAGGCTTTTTTTGTTGTTCTCTTTCTATTTGTTTGAGTTCTGTAGTTAATGTTTTGATTTTGTCCCTTTCTTCTTTTTTGATATGTGCATCTATTGCTATAAATTGTCCTCTAAGGACTGCCTTTGCTGTGTCCCAAATGTTTTGGTATGATGTGTTTTCATTTTCATTTGATTCTAGGAATTTTTTGATTCCATCTCTGATTTCTTCTATTACTCAGTGATGTGTAAGCAGATTATTATTCAGTTTCCATGTGTTTGATTTTTTTTCCTTGCTCTTTCTAGTGTTAATTTCTACCTTGATGGCATTTTGGTCAGAGAAGATACTGTGAATTATCTCAGCATTTTGGATCTTGTTGAGGATTGCTCTGTGGCCTAAGATGTGGTCTATTCTGGAGAACGTTCCATGTGCATTGGAAAATAATGTGTACTTTGCAGCGGTTGGATGGATTGTTCTATATATGTCTATGAGGTCCAGTTGGCTGATTGTGTCCTTTAGGTCTTCTGTATCTTTGCTGAGTTTCTTTTTAGTTGTTCTGTCCTTTACTGAGAGTGGTGTGTTGATGTCTCCTACTATTATTGTGGAACTGTCAATTTCTCTTTTCAGTGCTGTTAGAGTTTGTTTTATGTATTTTGGAGCCCCGTTATTGGGTGCATAGATATTTATTATGGTTATGTCTTCATGATGGATCATTCCCTTAATCATTATATAGTGTCCTTCTTTGTCTTTTATGGTAGATTTTGTTTTAAAGTCTATTTTATCTGAGATTAGAATTGCGACTCCTGCTCTTTTTTGATAGTTGTTAGCTTGATATATTTTTTTCCAACCTTTGATTTTTAATAAATTCACATCTTTGTTTCTAAGGTGTGTCTCTTATAGACAGCAAATTGATGGATCCTGTTTTCTTATCCATTCTACCACTCTCCGTCTCTTCATGGGTGCATTGAGTCCATTTACATTCAGTGTAATTATTGATAGATGTGAGTTTGTTGCTGTCATTTTGTAGTGCTTTTTTTTGTGACGCTGAAGTTTTCTTTGTTCTTCTTACTCTCTTGTGCTGAGTTACTTTTGTTTGTGGGTTTTGTGTTCATTGCTTTTGTTTTTGTAGGTTTTGTTTTTGTTGAGACTTTATGTTTTTCGTCTTTATTTTTATGAGTTGGTTTGTTAACTTTTTTTGTGGTTACCATGAATTTTACCCTTATCTTTATAATTTTGAAGCAGTCTACCGTTACTTGGTATCGCCTTGCCTTCCTCTCCTTTAGAAGGTTCTATACCTATGCCGTTTGTTCCCTCTTTCATTGTTTTGATGTTGTTGTCATCCTTTGATTGATTTCTCTGATTCCCTGTTGTATATCTTTTGTTTTTGGAAAGTCCTCTGTAGTTCAGTTCCTAGAATGGTATCTGGTTCATGTGAACCTGCGTCCTAGGTCCTAGGTCCTGCCTGAGGGCTGAAGCTGTTTGTCCTCAGATCGAAGAACTCCCTTTAATAATTCTTGTAAGTTTGGTTTGACTTTTGCATATTCCTTTAGTTTCTGTTTATCTGGAAATGACCTAATTTCACCATCAATTTTGAATGAGAGTTCTGCAGGATATATTATTCTTGGCTGACAATTTTTTTCTTTCAAGATTTTATATATGTCATCCCATTGCCTTCTTGCCTGCATGGTTTCTGCTGAATAATCTGAGCTTAGTCTTATTGTTTCTCCTCTGTATGTGACTTCTTGTTTTTCATGAGCTGCTCTCAGGATTCTTTGTTTGTCTTTAGTTTTATCGAGTGTGAATATGATATGTCTTGGTGATTTTCTTTTGGGGTCTCTTCTATATGGGGTTCGTTGAGTTTCTTGGATGGCCAGCTTTTCATTTTTCATGATATTGGGAAAGTTTTCTGTCAGTAGTTCGTCGATGATCCTCTCTGTGTTTTCTGTTTTCTCCCCCTGTTCTGGTATGCCAATCACTCGTAAGTTTTTGCTTTTAATTGTGTCCCACATAACTCTCAGGGTCTCTTCATTTTTCTTTGTTCTTTTTTCTGAGTTTTCCTGAAACAGAGTTGTATCCAAGTGTTTGTCTTCAGTTCCACTGATCCTGTCTTCCATGGTTTCAAATCTACTTCTCAGCCCTTCTATGACACCGTCCATTTCTGAAATCTTGTTGTTTATCTTTTGGATTTCTAATTGTTGTTTTTGTATAATTTCGAGTTGTGAATTTATTTTGGCATTTTGTTCCTGCATCATCTTCCTGAATTCTTCCAATTTTTTGTCTGTATTTTCTATAAATTTGTCTATTTTTTCCTCATGTTTGTCAGCTTTTTGCCTCAGTTCTTGGAAAATTCCGAGTATTAGTGATTTGAGTTCCGTATCAGGTACTTCTAGTGCATTTTCTTCCACAGGAGAGTTATCTGGTGTTTTTATTTGGACGCCTATTGGAGCCATCTTGTCTTGTTTTTGTAAATGTTTTGATATTGTTTGCTGTTTTGGTGGCATTCAGTAGATATTTCTCTCATTTATTGATTGTAGATTTTTTTTGTTTTTGTTTCGTCCTTGTGGTACAGCTGGGCAGATCTAGCTGAGGAGGAGCCACTGGGACGGGTTGCTTGTGGCACTCACCGCAGCCACCAGGACGGTCGGTAGTCAGTGCTGGGCAGGTTCCAATAGGGCGTGCCTGCACCGCTTGGTGGTGTGATGTCTAGTGCACGGTGCAGGTAGGTAGGGTGCAGAGGGAAGATGGTTATGTGTGAAGCTAAGCGCAGTTTACCGGTCGTTCTGTCTCCGACCAGATGCTCTGTAAGGCTGCTCTCCCATTCACTGGTCTCCGATAGGATTCCAAGATGGTGGATCTGCGCTGCGTTAGCTGGTAAGGAATCTCTGCCTGAGTCTCTCCTCGCTCTCCGTTCTCTTTTAGTATTCTCACTCCGTTTGGTGTTTGGCTGAGTTCTTTATCTCTTCATTTGGTGTTCTAGGGTTTCAGGATTGTTGATTCTCTGTTAGGCTTAGTTTTTCGGATCTTTGCTGTGGAAGGACGGCATGGTGCTTCTGCCTAGAGCGCCATCTTGCCCCCTCCCCCCCCCTTATCCATTTATCTGTTGATGTACAGTTGAATTGTTTCTACCTTTTAGCTATTGGGACTAATGCCTCATTGAATATTGGTGTACAAGTATCTGTTTGAGTCTTTGATGTCAAGTCTTTTGGGTATATACCTAAGAGTGGAATTGTTGGATCATATAGTAATTCTTTTTTATTGTGCTTTAGGTGAAAGTTTACAGAGGAAATTAGTTTCTCCTTCCACAATTTATACTCAGATTGTTTGTGACATTGATTGTACTCCCTGCAACATGTCAGCATTCTCCCCTTCTCCACCCTGGGTTACCCGTTTCCATTCGTTCCATTTTTCTGTCCCTTCCTGCCTTCTGATCTTGACTTTTGGGAATGTGTTGCCTATTTGGTCTCATTTACATGATCGAGCTTAGAAGCATGTTCCTTACCAGTGTTACTGTTTGTTTTCTAGACCTGTGTAATTTTTGGCTGAAGGGTGAACTTTGGGAGTGACTTCAGTTCTGAGTTAAAAGGCTGTCTGGGGGTGATAGTCTCGGGGTTCCTCCAGTCTCTGTCAGACCAGTAAGTCTCGTCTTTTTTTGTGAATTAGAATTTTGTTCTACATTTTTCTCCTGCTCTGTCTGGGACCCTGTATTGTGATCCCTGTCAGAGTGGTCGGTGGTGGTAGCTGGGCACTATCTAGTTGCTCTCGGCTCAGGCTGGTGGAAGATGGGGTAGTTGCTTGGGCTAACATTTCCCTTGTGTCTTTGGTTTTCTTTATTCTTCTTTGCTCTGGATGGGATGAGATTGGTAGATGTACCTTAGATGGCTGCTCACAAGCTTTTAAGACCCCAGACACTACTCATCAAAGTCAGAAGTAGAACATTTTCTTTATAAACTATGTTATGCCAATTGACTTAGATGACCCCAAGACTGTGCTCCCCAGTCCTCAGCCCAGTAATTCAGTCCCTCATGGTGTTTGCATGTATCTATGAAGTTTCTATGACTTTTCCTTCGTCACGTTGTGCTAACTTCCCCTATAATATGTACTATCTTTCCCTTCACCACAGTTACCACTTATCTATTATTTCCCCTCCTCATGCTTCCCCTCCCTTGTAACCATCAAAGATTTTTTCTGTGTGTAAACCTTTTCTTAAGTTTTTATAATAGGGGTCTCACACAGTATTTGTCCTTTTGTGATTGACTTATTTCATTTGGCATAATGCCCTCCAGATTCATCCACATTATAAGATGTTTCACAGATTCAACATTGTTCTTTATCATTGGGTAGTATTCTGTTGTGTGTGTACCGTAATTTGTTTATGCATTCATCTGTTGATGGGCACTTAGGTTTTTCCATCTTTTTGCTATTGTGAATAATGCTGCATTGAATATGGGTGTGCATATGTCTATTCATGTGACGGCTTATATTTCTCTAGGATATATTCCTAAGAATGGGATTGGTGGATCATATGGTATTTCTATTTCCAGCTTTTTAAGGAAGCCCCATATTATTTTTCATAGTGGTTGTACCATTTTGCATTCCCACCAGCAGTGCATAAGAGTTCCAATCTACCCACAACCTCTCTAACATTAGTTATATATATATATTTTATTAATGCCAGTAATGTTGGGGTTAGATGGTATCTCAATGTAGTTTTGATTTGCATTTCTCTAATGGCTAATGATTGTGAGCATCTCCTCATGTGTCTGTTAGTTGCCTGAATGTCTTCTATGGTGAAGTGTCTGTTCATATCCTTTGCCCATTTTTTAATTGGGTTGTTTGTCTTTTTATTGTTACAGTGTTACAGTATCTTACAGATTTTAGAGATTAGACCCTTATCGGATAGGTCAGAGCCAAAAATTTTTTCCCAGTCTGTAGGTTGTCTTTTTATTCTTCTGGTGAAGTCTTTTGAAGTGCATAAGTGTTTAATTTTTAGGAGACCCAGTTATCTAGTTTATCTGCTGGTGTTGTGCATTGTTAGTAATGGTTTGTATCCCATGTATGACGTATATTAGGGCACCTAACCTTTTCCCAGTTTTTATTTCCACGATCTTTATAGTTTTAGGTTTTATATTTAGGCCTTTGATCCTTTTTGAATTAGTTTTTGTGTAAAGTGTGAGGTATGGGTCTTGTTTCATTTTTTTACAGATGGACATCCAGCACCATTTGATAAAGCCACAGTCTTTTCCCCATTTAATGGACTTTGATTCTTTGTCAAAGATCAGCTGACCATAGGTGGATGGATTTACGTCTGGGTTCTCAGTTCTGCTCCATTGGTCTATATGTCTGTCATTGTACTGGTAGCAGGCTGTTTTGACTACCATGGCTGTACAGTGGAGCCCTGGTGGTGCATTGGTCAAGAGCTCGACTGCTAATAAAAAGGTAAGCAGTTTGAATCCACCAGCCACTCCTTGGAAACCGTATAAGGCAGTTCTACTCTGTCCTGTATGGTTGCTATGAATCAGAATCGACTCAATGGCATTGGGTTTGGTTTGGCTTTATAAATATGTTCTGAGATAATGTAGTGTGAGGCCTCTTACTTTGCTCTTCCTCTTCAGTAATGCTTTACTTGTCTGGGGCCTCTTTCCATATAAATTTAATGATTAATTTTTCCATCTCATTAAAAACACTGTTTGTGTTTGGATTGGGATCACATTATATCCGTAGATCTCTTAGGGTAGAATTACATTTTTACATTTTTCTCTTGCTATCTATAAGCATGGTATGTTTTTCCATTTATGTAGGTCTCTTTTGGTTTCTTCCAATCATGTTTCTTAGTTTTCTTTGTATAGCTCTTTTATGTCCTGGTCAGATTTATTCCTAAGTATTTTATATTTTCAGGGGTGATTATAAATGGTGTTGTTTTCTTGATTTCCTTTTTGAAGTTCTCTTTGTCCAAGTATAGGAACCCAGCCGAATTTTGTATGTTGATCTTGTATCCTGCTACTCTGGTGAATCTTTCTATCAGTTCCAGCTGTTTTCTTGTGGAATCTTTAGAGTTCTCTATGTATAGTATCATATCTTCTGCAAATCGGGATAGTTTTATTTCTTCCTTCCTAATTTGGATGCACTTTATTATTTTTTTCTTTGCCTCATTGCCCTAGCTAGGACTTCCACCATAATGTTAAATAGGAGTGGTGATAAAGGGCATTCTTGTCTTTTTTTCTATTCTCAAGGGGAATGCTTTCAGACTCTCCGTGTTGAGAATGAAGTTTGCTGTTGGTTTTGTATAGTTGCCTTTCATTATGTTGAGGGACTGGATGAGATCCACATTAATGTTTGTTCCCAACAATGTTGATCCAACTGAAGGCAGAAATTATTTAGCAATATCATTAAAATCACAGGCAAGTCAAATTTTGCTGAAGATCATTCAAAAGTGGCTGCAGCAGTATATCAACAGGGAACTGACAGAAATTCAAGCCAGATTCAGAAGAGGACGTGGAACCAGGGATATCATCGCTGATGTCAGATGGATTCTGGCTGAAAGCAGGGAATACCAGAAAGATGTTTACCTGTGTTTTACTGACTCTGCAAAGGCATCCAACTGTGTGGATCATAACAAATTATGGATAACATTGTGAAGAATGGGAAGTCCAGAACACATATTTGTGCTCATGAGGAAACTGTACACAAATCAAGAGGCAGTAGTTTGAACAGAACAAGGGGATACTGCATGGTTTAAAATCAGGAAAAGTGTGTGTCACGGCTGTATCTTTCACCATACCTATTCAATCTGTATGCTGAGCAAATAATCTGAGAAGCAGGACTCTATGAAAAAGAATGGGGTACCAAAATTGGAGGAAGATGAATTAACAACCTGCACTATGCAGATGACACAAGCTTGCTGGCTGAAAGGGAAGAGGACTTGAAGCACTTACTGATGCAGATCAAAGACCACAGCCTTCAGTATGGATTACACTTCAACATAAAGAAAACAAAAATCCTCACAACTGGACCAATAAGCAACACCATGATAAAAGGAGAAAAGATTTAAGTTGTGAAGGATTTTGTTTTGCTTGGATCTACAATGAACACCCATGAAAGCAGCTGTCAAGAAATCAAAAGACGCAGTGCATTGGGCAAATCTGTTGCAAAAGACCTCTTTAAGGTGTTGGAAAGCAAAAATGTCATCTTGAATTCTAAGGCAAGCCTGACCCAAGCCATGGTATTTTCAATCTCATCACATGCATGCCAAAGCTGGACAATGAATAAGGAAGATCGAAGAATTGATGCCTTTGAATTGTGATGTGGGTGAAGAATACTGAATATACCACTGATAGCAAAAAGAATGAACAAATCTGTCGTGGAAGAAGTACAGCCAGAGTGCTTCTTAGAAGCAAGGATGGCGAGACTACATCTTACATACTTTAGACATGTTATCAGGAGGGATCAGTCCCTGGAGAAGGACATCATGTTTGGTAAAGTACAGGGTCGTTGAAGAAGAGGAAGATCCTCAACAAGACGGATTGACACAGTGGCTGCAACAATGGGCTCAAGCATTACAACGATTGTGAGGATGACACAGGACTGAGCAGTGTTTTGTTCTGTTGTACATAGGGTCACTATGGGTCGGAACTGGCTCAAGGGCACCTAACAGCAACGAAAACATTCCTACTTTATCGAGAGGTTTTTAAAAAAAAACAGGAATGGGCGTTCGACTTTATCAAATGCCTTTTCTGCATCGATTGAGATCATCATGTGATTCTTTTCTTTTGTTCTATTTATGTGGTGGATTACGTTGATTGATTTTCTAATGTTGAACTTTACTTACATACCTGGTATGAATCCCACTTGGTTGTGGTGTATTATTTTTTTGATATGATGCTGAATTCTATTGGCTAGAATTTTGCATCTATATTTATGAGAGATATTGGTCTGCAATTTTCTTTTTTTGTGATGTCTTTACCTGGTTTTGATATAAGGGCTATGCTGGCTTCATAGAATAAATTCAGGAATATGTCTTCCTTTTCCATGTTCTGAAATAATTCACGTAGTACTGATGTGAGCTCTTCTTTGAACGATTGGTGGATTTTGCCTTAAAGTCTATTTTATCTGAGATTAGTATTGCTATTCCTGCTCTTTTTTGATTACTGTTTGCTTTACATATTTTTCCACCCTTTGATTTTTAATATATTTATGTCTTTGTGTCTAAGGTGTGTCTTTTGTAGACAACATATTGATGGGTTGTGGTTTTTTATTTTTTTATTTTTTATCCAGTCTCTCACTCTCTGTCTCTTTATGGGTACATTTAAACTGTTTTCATTCAGTGAGATTGTCGATAGCTCTGAGTTTATTGCTGTCATTTTGTTGTGCTTTTTTTTTTTTGTGGGGCTGATATTTTATATGTTCCCTACTTTCCTGTGCTAAATTTCTTTCTTTCTTTTTTGTGGAATTTCTTTTGTTATTATAGATTTTTTGTGTTTATTGAATCTTTATGTTTTTATTCTTTTTTATTTTCTTGAGTAGGTTTGTTAACTATCTTTGTAATTGTGTTGAAATTTGCACTTATCTTCCTAAGTTTAAACCAGTCATTTATTACTTGATATCATGTTGATTTCCTCTCCACTTGAAAGATCTATACCTATGCTGTTTATTGATCCTTTTATTGTTTTGGCATTGTCATTATTTTCCAGATTGGCATCTCTGGTTCCCCATTTCGTTTAGTTTAGTTTTATTATTGGGAGGTGTCTTAGTTATCTAGTGCTGCTATAACAGAAATTCCACAAGTGGATGGTTTTAACAAAGAGAAATTTATTCTCTCACAGTCAGGGTGCCAGCTTCAGGGGAAGGCTTTCTCTCTCTGTCAGCTCTAGGGGAAAATCCTTGTCATCAGTCTTACCCAGTCGAGGAGCTTCTCAGAACCGGGACCCCTGGGTCCAAAGGACTTGTTCTGCTCATTGTATTGCTTTCTTGGTGGGATGAGGTCCCCATGTCTCTCTTCTGGCTTCTCTCTTTTATGTCTCAAAAGAGATTGGCTTAAGACACAATCTAATCTCGTAGATTGAGTCCTGCCTCATTAACATAACTTCCACTAATCTCATCTCATTAACATCATAGAGATAGAATTTACGAAACATAAGAAAATCACATCAGATGGCAAAATGGTGGACAATCACACAATACTGAGAATCATGGCCTAGCCAAATGGATACACATATTTTTGGGGGACACAATTCAATCCATGACAGGAAATCTTTACCTGGGTTGGTAGATACTGTCCTTTGTCCTAGCCTCAGGTTGTCTGATGTTGTTGGTTGTCTAACTGCAAGACTCCCTTTAATAATTCTTGTAAGTTTGATTTGGTTTTTCCAAATTCCCTTAATTTCTATTTATCTGGAAATGTCCTAATTTCACCATAGTATTTAAGAGAGAATTTTGCAGGATATATTATTCTTCTCTGGCAGTTTTTTTCTTTCAAGGTTTTGTATATTTCATCCATTTGCCTTCCTGCCTGCATGGTTTCTGCCACATAATCAGAGCTTAGTCTTACTGTTTCCCCTTTGTAATTGACTTTTCTTTTTTCTTGAGCTGCTCTCAGGATTCCTTCTTTGTCTTTGGTTTTATTGAGTGTGATTAGGAGTTGTCTTGGTGATTTTCTTTTGAGGTCTATCCTATACGGGGTTCATTGTGCTTCTTGGATAACCAGCTTTTTGTCTTTCATAATATTAGGGAAGTTTTCTGTCAGCAAATCTTCAATCTCTGTGTTTTCCATTTTCTTCCCCTGTTCTTAAATTCCAATCATGTGCAAACTTTTGCTCTTGATTGTGTCCTGTGTAAGTCTTAGGTTTTATTCATTTTTCTTCATTCTTTTCTCTAATTTTCCCTCAAAGTGGCATCCATGGATTTGTCTTCAACGTTTCAAATGTGTTCCTAAAACCTTCTATTGAGTTGTCCATTTCTGAAATTTTATTATTTATCTTTTGTATTTCTAGTTGCTGATTTTGTATGATTTCTAATTTTTAGGTTTTTTTTTTTGGTGTTTTGTTCTTGTAGTATTTTCCCTAATTCTTCTATTGCTTTATCTGTGTTTCTCTTGATTTGGGCTATGTTTTCTTTGGTTTTGTCTGTGTTTTCTATGATTTTGTGTATTTTTTCCTTAGCTTCATGCTTTTCTTGATCTCTTTCCTAATTTCTTGCACAGCTGGAAATATTAGTCTTTTGAATTACATATCTGGTAGTTCCAATGCTTTTTCTTCTACCAGAAGATCATCTAAGTCTTTATTTTGGTCGCTTGTTTGAGCCATTTTGCCTTTTTTTTAATGTGTTTGATATTTTCTGATGTCTCTGAGAGATTCAGGTATTATTTTCTTTATTTATTGATTGTATGTTTGTTTCATCTGTTTGTCTTGTTATGTCTGAGCAGGCAGGCTGGGCATGATTTTCTGCTTGCTCATCTGTAGACATGATAACTGTCACCACTTTATCTGGATGGGCAGGGTAGGTCACTCTGCTGTGATGCAGAGTGGCAGGTCCAGAGTGTAGGGAGGTTATGGGGGGCTGGGTGGCTCAGCTCTGACACAAAAGGAATGGCCTGTGAGGGGGAGGGGTGCAAGGCCAGGTCGCTTGGCTGAGGCATAGCAGAGTGGAGCATGTGTGTGGGAGGGACACAGTACAGGGTTGCTGGGATGTGATGCAATGGGCAGTGTTAGCAGGGAGGGATGTTCACAGGCCTGGATACTCAGCTGCAGGGCTTCAGGGTGCAGCTGGCTGGAAAGGATGTTCATGGGCCAGGACTCTCAGCTGTGGTGCAGCAGCACCGAGCTGGTGGGTAGGAGGGGCTGGGTTGTTTCACTGCAGTGCCATGGTTTGGAACTGATAAGGAGGAAGGGGGAGCCAGACTGGGTAGCCCACTTTCAGTGCAGCCTGCAAGAAGGGAGGGGGCTTGGGGCTGGATGACCTGGCTGTAGCTTATTTTTTTTGGCTGTAGCTTACTGCCAGGGAGCTGGTGGTGAGTGAGATGCATGGTTGTGTCACTCTTTTGTGATGCATCAGGGCTGAACCAGCAGGGAGGGATGGGGCATTGGGCTGGGTCACCAGGATTTGTCACAGAAGGGCAGAGCTGGCAGGGAGGCAGGGGCATGGGGCCATGTTGCCTGGCTGTGGCACAGTGGGGCAGAGCTGGCAGGGAGGGAGGGGACATGGATGCAGGGTCTCACTGCAGCAGTGCAGACAGTGGTGAGGAGGTGCTGTGCCAGGTTGCTCAGCTGTGTCGCAATAGGACTGGCCTGCAAGAAGGCTTGCAGAGTTGGATTGCTCAGCTGCAATGCAGTGTGGTGTGGTTGTCGGGAAAAGAGAGGCTGAAAGGGTGAAAGGAGAGGGCAAAGAGGTCTCAATGAGGGAGTGGAATGGGGGAGATTGTACTGTGGTCCCCAGCAGTTGAGGCTGCTGGAATGGGGCGATTCTTGCCAGTACTCACCAGAAGGGTGGGAGTTGTAGGATCATGTTCCTCTGGTTACTGTGTGAGAGTATCTGGACAGTTCCTTGAACTGCAGCCAGCAAATGGGATTTTACTTTGCTCTGGGTGTATCTGTGCCATTCCTCTAACTTCTATTGGGAGTTCCATGAAGGTGCCTTTCTGTGCTGTTTGTGTGGGGTTTTTGGCTTTATCTCAAGATGGCTGCACTGTGCTGTGCCAGTAGACAGAGAACTTCCACTCCATATCTCTACTTGTTCGCTGTTTTCAATCAGCTTCTTCTTTTCAGTGGCTTCTGATCTAATACTTTATCCCTTCATTTAAAGTTAAGGGTTCCAGGATTGATGTCTGTATCTTTTCTACTTAGTATGTTTTGCCTTTGTTGCAGATGGATGGCCTGGTGGGTTTGACTAGTCTGCTATCTTCTCATGTAATACCTCAATGTTTAAATTTTTTTAGGAACCACTGGAACCTTTTCCATGGTCCTCCCTCCCTCCCGTTTCCATAGAGTCAATTCTGACTCATAGTGACACTATAGCTTAGCTGCCACCATTTTAAATTCCTAACAGCAATGCATGAATGTTCCAGTTTCTCTACAGCCTCATCAACATTTCGTATTTTCCATATCTCTGGTAGTAGTCATCCTAGTGGGTGTGAAGTGTTATTTCATTGTGTTTTTGATTTGCATTTCCCTTGTAACTAACGACATTGAACAGCTTTTCACGTGCTTGTTTTTTGTTTGTACATATTCTTTGGAGAAATTTCTCTTCAACCTTTGCACATTTTAAAATTAGGTTGTTTTTCTTTTTGTGGTTGAGTTGTAGGAGTACTTTGTATATTCTGGATGTTAAACTCTTATTAGATATGATTCCTGGATATTTTCTTCCATTTTTTAGGTTGTCTCTTCACTTTCTTCATGAAGTCCTTTGATGCATAAAAGTTTTTTACTTTTAACAAAGTTCAATTTAACTTTTTTTTGCTGCTCTTGCTTTTGATGTCATGTTTAATAATCCATTGTCAAAAACAACAGCTTCTAAGAGTTTCATCTTGTAGTTCTTATATTTAGGTCATTGATCTATTTTGAATTAATTTTTGTATATGGTGTGAGGTATGAGTCCACATTTATTCTTTTGTGTGTGGACATCCAGTTGTCCTAGCATCAACTGTTGAAGAGACTGTTCTTACTCCATTAAAAGGAGTTGGCAACCTTGTCTAAAATCAATTTACCATGATGTATGGTTTTATTTCTGTACTCTCTTTTCTATTAATCTATATGTCTATCCTTATCCCAGAACCACACTGTTTCAATTACTTTAGCTTTATAGTATGCTGTGAAATTGGGAAGTGAAGTGTGAGTCCTCCTGCTTTGTTCTTTTTCAAGATTGTTTTGCCTATTTGGGGCTCCTTGAAATTCCGTATGAATCTGCGATCATCTTTTTCATTTCTTCCAAAAGAAGGCTATGGGATTTTTCATAAGGATTTCATTGAATCTTTAGATTGCTTTGGGTAGTATTGACATCTTAACAATATTAAGTCTTCCAGCTCATGAAAACGGGATCTCTTTTCATTTATTTAGGACTTCTTTAAATTCTTCTAGTAATGTTTTATAGTTTTCTTTGTACAAGCCTTTCATCTCTCTGGTTAAATGTATTCCTTGGTATTTTGTTCTTTTAGATGCAATTATAAATGAAATTCTTACAAATTTCATTTTCAGATTGTTCATTGTGTGTCGATCTTGTACCATACGACATTGCTTAATTGATTAGCTCCAGTAGTTTTCTTGTGGATTCTTGGTATTTTCTACATATAGAATCATGTCTTCTGCAAATAGAGATAGCTTTGCTTCTTCTTATTTAACTAGTATTATAGAACTTTCTCTTCTATTTCCTAATTTATCTGACTATAACTTCCAGTAGAATGTTGAATATTAGTAGTGAAAGCAAGTATTTGTGTCTTGTTCCCAGTCTTAGGGGGAAAGCTTTCATTTTCCCCCATTGAGTATGTTGTTATCTGTTGGATTTTCATAAATGCCCTTTATCATGTTGGTAATTTCCCTTCTATTCATAATTTTTGGAGTGTTTGTATCATGACAGTGTGCTGTATTTTATCAAATGCATTTTCCTCATCAATTGATATGGTCATGTAACTTCTTTTCTTCATTTTATTAATGTGGTACATTACATTGATTGATTCTCTGATTTTGAACCACGCTTGGCTTCCTGGGATAAGTCCCACTTGGTCATGGAGTATAATCCTTTTAGTATGCTGTTGGATTTCATTTTCTAGCATTTTGTTGAGGATTTTTGCATCCATATTCATAAGGGATATTGGAGTGTAGTTTTCTTTTCTTGTAGTGTCTTTGCCTTGGTATCAAGGTAATGTTGGTCTCATAGAGAAGTGTTCCTTCATCTTCCTTTTTTTTTTTCAAAGAGTTTGAGAAGGATTGGTGTTATTTCTTTTTTAAATGCTTGGTAGAATTCAACAGCGATGGCATCTGGTTCTGGAATTCTTTTGGGAGGTTATTATTAACTCTATCTTTCATTTCTGAATTTAGTTATTTGTGGCTTTTCTCTTTTTTACCTTGCCAGTCAAGCTAAATGTTTGTCAACTTTATTGATCTTTTCAAAGAAGTAGCTTTTGGTTTTATTGATTCCCTATATTGTTTTTCTATCCTCTATTTCATTTATCTCTGTTCTAATCTTTGTTATTTACTTCCTTTTGTAGCTTTGGTCTTAGTTTCCTCTTCTTTTGCTAGGCTCTTAAAGTGTAAAGTTAGATTATTGATTTGAGATCTTTCTTCATTTTTAAAATAGAAATTTACAGTTATAAAATTTCCACTGAGCTTTGCCTTTGTTACATCCCATAAGCTTTGATACGCTGTACTTTCATTTTCATTCATCTTTAAGTCTTTTCTAATTTTCTATATGATTTCTTTGACCCTTTTGTTGGTTAATAGAGTGAATTTAATTTGTGAAGTTTCCAGTTTTTCTTGTGTTAGTTTGTATAATTTCAATCTTTTTATATTTATTGAGACTTGTTTTCTCACCTAGCATATGGTCTATCCTGGAGAATGACCCATGTGCACTGGAGAAGAATGTGTTCTGCTATTGTTGTTAGGTGCTGTCGAGTCGGTTCTGACTCATACAACCCTAAGTATAACAGAACGAAACACTGCCCGGTCCTGCACAATCCTCAAAATTGTTGTTATGCTTGAGCCCATTGTTGCACCACTGTGTCAGTCCATCTCATAGGACTTCGTCTTTTTCGCTGACCCTCTACTTTACAAAGCATGATGTCCTTCTCCAGGGACAGGTCCCCCCGATAACATGTCCAAAGTACTTAAGATGAAGTCTCGCTGTTCTCTCTTCTGGGGAGCATTCTAGCTGTACTTTTTCCAAGACAGATTTGTTCGTTCTTCTGGCAGTCCATGGTGTATTCAATATTCTTCACCTACACCATAATTCAGGGGAATCAATTCTTCCTTACTAATTGTCCAGCTTTCACATGCATATGAGACGATTGAAAACACCATGGCTTGGGTCAGGCACACCTTAGTCCTCAAAGTGACATCTTTGCTGTATAACACTTTAAAGACGTCTTTTGCAGTGGATTTGCCCAATGTGATACGTCATTTGATTTCTTGACTTCTGCTTCCCTGGGTATTGATTGTGGATCTGTCTAAAATGAAATTCCTGACAACTTCAATAATTTCTCTGTTTATCATGATGTTGCTTATTGGTTCAGTAGTGAAGATTTTTGCTTTCTTTATATTGAGATGTAATCCATACTGAAGGCTGTAGTCTTTGATCTCCATCAATAAGCACTTCAAGTCCTCTTCACTTTCAGCGAGCAAGGTTGTGTCATTTGCATATCACAGGTGGTTAATGAGTCTTCCTCCAATTCTGAAGCCACGTTCTTCTTCATCTAGTCCAGCTTCTCCGATTATTTGCTCATCATACAGGTTGAATAACTATAGTGGAAGGATACAACCTTGATGCACACCTTTCCTAATTTTAAACCACACAGTCAATATCTCCTTGTTCTGTTCGACTGACTGCCTCTTGTTCTATGCACAGGTTCCTCATGAACACAATTAAGTGTTTAGGAATTCCCATTCTTTGCAATGTTATCCATAATTTGTTATGATTCATAAAGTTAAATGCCTTTGCATAGTCAATAAAACACAGGTAAACCTGCTTTCAGCTAAGATCCATCTGACATGAGCAATGATATTCCTCATTCCAAATCCTCTTCTGAATCCAGCTTGAATTTCGGACAGTTCCCTGTCAATGTATTGCTGCAACTGCTTTGTATTATCTTCAGCAAAATTTTACTTGCATGTGATATTAATGATATTGCTTGATAATTTCTGCATTCTGTTGAATCACCTTTGTTTGGAGTAGACACAAATATGGATGTCTTCCAGTCTATTGGCCAGGTACCTCTCTTCCAAAAATTTCTTGACATTGATGAGTCAGCGCTGCCAGTGCTGTATCATTTGTTGAAACATCTCAATTGGTATTCCATCAATTCCTGGAGACTTGTTTTTCCCCAATGCCTTCAGTGGCATTTGAACTTCTTCCAGCAATACCATTGGTTCTTGATCATATGCTACCTCCTCAAATGGTTGATTGTTGACCAATTCTTTTTTTTTCAGTGACTCTGTGTATTCCTTCCAACTTCCTGGGTGGAGGGTGTTACATATGTCTGTTAGGTCTGCCAAGCTAATAGTGTTGTTCAAACCTCTGTTTCCTTATTGACCTTCTTTTTAGATATTCTACCCATTATTGAAAGTGGTGTCTTAAAGTCTCCAACTATTATTGTAGAAATTTCTCTTTCTCCTTTTTATTCTGTCAGTGTCTACTTTATATATTTTGGGGTTTTCCTGTTTCATACTTATGTATTTATAATTGTTTTAATCTTGATGAATTACCCTTTTAATCATTGTATAATGTCCTTTGTCTCTTGTCACAGGTTTTGACTTGGTGTGTATGTTTTTGTGACATTTATATCACCACTCTAGCTCTCTTTTTTTTACTGTTTGCAAGAAATACTTTTTCCATACTTCCACTCTCAACCTATTTGTGTATTTTTGTGTCTATTTTTCTCTTGTAGACTGTGTATAGTTGTATCATGTTTTCTTATTCATCTTGTTAATCTCTGTTATTTGATAGGAGAGTTCAAACCATTTACATTTAAAGTAATTACTGATAGGGACTTACTCCTATCATTTTGCTATTTGTTTTCTTATACTTTTTAATCTCTCGTTCCCTTCAATACTGCCTAATTATGTGTGTAGGTGATTTTTTGTGCTGAGTCATTTTGACTTCTTTTCCCTTCCTTTTGTGTATTTTTTTTAAGTTATTTTCTTTTGAGTTACCTGTGGGCTTACATTTAATATCCTAAGTTTATAATAACCTAGTTTAAACTGATATCAACTTAACTTCAATAACATACAAAAACTGTTCTTAAACCACTCTTGCTTTTATGCTTTTGTAACATTTTGCATCTTTATGCATTGTGTGCCCAATAGTATAAATATGTAATTGTCCTTTATTCGTATTTTAAATATCATGTAGGACATAAGTGGAGTTATAAACCAAAAACACTTTAATACTAGCCTTTATATTTATCTATGAAATTACCCTCACTGGAGATCTTTTTTTTTTTTTTTTTTTGAGTTATTGTCTAGTGTCCTGTTATATCAATATGAAGGACTCCCCCTCTAACCTTTTTTTTGTAGACCAGGCCTTTTGGTAATGAACTTCCTCAGGTTTTGTTTATCTGGGAATGTCTCTATTTCACCCTTATTTTTGAAACACATTTTTACTAGGTACAGAATTATTGTTTGACAGCTCTTCTTTTGGCACTTTAAAAATATCTCATTTCCTTGTGTTCTCAATGGTTTCTAAGGATAAATTTGTTCTCATTTTTTTAAAATTGTGCTTTAAATGAAAGTTTACAGTTCAAGTTAGTTTCTCATACAAAAATCTATACACATATTGTTATGTGACCTTGGTTGCTCTCCCCATACTGTGACAGCACACTCCTCTTTTCCACTCGGGATTTCCCGTGTCCATTCAACCAGCTTCTGTCCCTTTCTGCCTTCTCATCTAGCCTCTGGGCAGGAGTTGCCCATTTAGTCTCATGTATCTACTTGAGCTAAGAAGCACACTCTTCGTGAGTATCATTTTATATCTTATACACCAGTCTAATCTTTGTCTGAAGAGTTGGCTTTGGGAGTGGTTTTAGTTTTGGGCTAACAGAGAGTCCAGGGGCCATGTCTTCTGGGGTCCCTCTACTGTCACTCAGACCATTAAGTCTGGCCTTTTTACTAGAATTTGAGTTCTGCACCCCACTTTTCTCCTGCTCCGTCAGGGACTCTCTGTTGTGTTTCCTGTCAGGGTGGTCATTGGTGGTAGGCAGGCACCATCTAGTTCTTCTGGTCTCAGGCTGATGGAGTCTCTGGTTTATGTGGTCCTTTCTGTCTCTTAGGCTAATATTTTCCTTGTGTCTTTGGTGTTCTTCATTCTCCTTTGCTCCAGGAGGGTTGAGAACAATTGATGCATCTTAGATGGTCACTGACTAGCTTTTAATACCCCAGATGCCACTCACCAAAGTGAGATGCAGAACATTTTCTTAATAAACTTTTTTATGCCAATTGACCGAGATGTTCCCTGAAACCATGGTTCCCAGACTCCCGCCCCTGCTACTCTGTCCCTTGAAGTGTTTGATTGTATTCAGGAAACTTCTTAGCTTTGGTTTAGTCTACTTATGCTGACTTCCCCCGTATTGTGTGTTGTCCTTCCCTTCACCTGAGATAATTCTTCTCTACTCTCTAGTTAGTGAATAACCCTCTCCCTCCCTCCCCACCCTCATAACCATCAAAGAACATTTTCTTCTGTGCTTAAACCTTGTCTTGAGTTCTTATAATAGTGGTCTCATACAATATTTGTCCTTTTGCGACTGACTAATTTCAATCAGCATAATGCCTTCCAGATTCATCCATGTTATGAGATGTTTTGCAGATTCATGGTTGTTCTTTATCATTGCGTAGTATTCCATTGTGTGAATATACCATAATTTATCTATTCATCTGTTGATGAGCACCTTGGTTGTTTCCATTTTTTTGTTATTGCAAACAGTGCTGAAATGAACATGGGTGTGCATATATCTATTCTTGTGACTGCTCTTATTTCTCTAGGATATATTCCAAGGAATGGGATTGCTGGATTGTATGATACTTCTATTTCTAGCTTTTTAAGGAAGTGCCAAATTGATTTCCAAAATGGTTGTATCATTTTACATTCCCACCAAGAGTTTATAAGTGTTCCAGTCTCTCCACAACCTCTCCAACATTTATTGTTTTGCGTTTTTTGGATTAATGCTAGCCTTGTTGGGGTGAGATGGTATCTCATTGTAGTTTTGATTTGTCTTTCTCTAATGGCTAATGATTGTGATCATTTTGTTCTTATTTTTATTAAGTATCCCTTGTATGTGATGATTTGTTTCACTCTTACTACCTTCAAGATTATCTCTTTTTCGTGGTTTTTTTTAAGAGTTTGATTATAATATGTCTTGGTGTGGATCTCTTTGGGTTTACCCTACTTGGATTTAATTGTGCTTTTTGTGTATGTAGATTTATGTGTTTCATCAATTTTAAGACATTTTGGCCTTTTTTCTTCAAATGTTCTCTTCTCTTTTCTTGCTCTCTTTGCCTTCTGAGACTCCTATAATATGTATGTTGGTCTATTTGATGACGTTCTAGAAGTTCCTTAGGCTTTGTTCACTTTTCTTCATTCCTTTTTCTTTTTGATCCTTGGACTCAGTATTTTTCAATTGTCCTTTTTTCAGGTTTACTGTTTCTTTCTTCTACCTGACTAAACCTGTTTTTCATGCAGTCTAGCAAATTTTTTATTTCATTTCTTGCACATTTTAGCTCTAATATTGTTGTTTGTTTCTTATTATAATTTCTATCTTTTTATTGATATCTTCATTTTGTTCATGTATCCTTTTCCTGATTTATTTTTTCTGTCTTTTCTTTAGCTCTTTTTGTATATTTTATACTGTTGTTTTAAAGTCTGTCTTGTAAGTCCATTTTATGGGCTTACACAGGAATGGTTTTTGTTCTTTCATTTTGAATGGGCCATCCTTTCCTGTTTCTTTACATGTCATGATTTTTTTTTGAAGTCATGTATTTTGCATATTATAGTGTGGCAACACTGGAAATCAGATTCTTCACTTCCATGATTTGCTGTTTTTTGGTTTTTTTTTTTTTTTTAATTATTGACGTTTGCAATTGTCCATTTATTTAGGGACTTCTAACTATTTTGTCAAGACTGCCTTCCTGGACTCTGTGAACACTGAAGTATCTTTCCTTAACTTTTTTTCAGCTAGTGTTTTGACTGCAATTTCCTTGAATGCCAGGGTTAAAAAAATAAACAGACTTCTCTCAGTCTTTCAGATTGACTTTGTGCTGGGGCACTCCTTCAACACTTAATCAGGTTTGCACTTAGTTTAAGGATTAGCCTGAGGTGAAAGCATAAAATCTTCTCAGGTAATTTTTGAGTATGCACTTTGTCCTGGGTATTTGCATGGTTTCTTCAATTCCCCTGTATACACAGTGTTTTTTGAAAGCTTTAGTTTCTGGAAGAAATTCTTTCCCTGACTTCTCCTTCCAGTGTTTAGGTGCTTATTGTATGCCTTAATCAAACTCTTTAGCACCAGGTGGCTACTGGTAATCACAGTTTTAGATTATTGTCCATTGCTCCTCAGCCTTGCAAGAGCTCTGAGATAGTCAAAACTCATGTCACCACTCTTCCATTCTTGAGTCAGCCCCCATACAGATTAGAACACACACACACACACATTAATTTGCAAATAAAGTCTGCTCTGCTCAGTGTAGAACCAGAGACAATACTCCCTCTCTGGTAGTGTGGGTACAGTCACTTTAAGATGACCATGCTAAGCTGAGAAGGGTGTGGTGTGCAGGCAAGAGTTTTCTACTGTTTATCTGTTGCCATTTTCTTGATTCAGAGTTTGCTTAGTTGCATTAACCCTTTGCTTGGTTTCCATAGCTCTCACAAATTTGGTTCTGCAAATTTCTTCTTCTTCTTTGTTTTTCTGGAACTTTTGTAGGGAAATGGGAACATGTAGCTTCTCACATCACCATCTTGCTCCGACCTCCCAACGCTAATACTTTGCCAAGTTGCCCAAGTGACAACACCGAGGAGGCAATCTGACTGTAAAAGAAGTGGAAGAGCAGGGAATTATTCAAGAAGTCACCATGGAAACAGCCTCTCCTTCAGCATTTGTCATTTAAAGTCTTCAGAAGCATTCATGCACATCAAATAGATAATACTTTTTTTTAGATAGATGAACCTAACTTTAACTCAGTTGGGAGGTTCTTGCAATAATGAAGAAAGCCTGTTCTTGCTACAGGGAGATTTACTGGGAAAAGATAGTGCCTCTATTTCAAATGTCTTTGTATTAGTATTTTAAGATGTGTTAGTCCAGCCCATACATACAAATATCTTTCAAGGAACATTAAGGCATGTCTTTTGTATTATAATTATGGTTTTATATATATGTTTGTAAGAACTTGTATTTGTGTTTAATTTTCTCTTTTTCTAAAATAAGATTTTGTATTTTGTAATATGAAATAGATTTATGGACACGAACCCCAGTTTAGAACACCGTGCCTGTAGGAAATAATGGTTTGACTTGTGATGACTCAATTTGAGATCATTGTCCAGGAATCAATTAACTGTAAGCAGGATATCTACTGCCTGGTTCTCTAATTGTTTCACTGTGTTACTCTTATATCTTCAAATAGTCTCTTCAAGAATAGAGACCATGGTTGTTCCTTTCCTGTTTTTGTTTTTTTCTTAATCCTATTGTGTTGTTGTTGTGTGTCGTGGAGTCGACTAGGACTCATAGTGACCATGTATGACAGAGTAGAACTGCCCCATAGGGTTTCCTAGGCTGTAATCTTTATGGAAGCAGATCACTAGGTCTTTTCTCCCACAGAGCTGCTGGTGGGTTCAAATTGCCAACCTTTTGGTTAGCAGTCAAGTGCTTAACAATTGCTCCACCAGGGCTACTTTATGCTATTGTTGTTCTTTATAAATACAGATGAATAGATGTTCAAGAACTCAGTGAATGCTTGTTGATTGACTGATAAACTTTGATGATGCAACTAATTCTATTTTCATGACTTGCATTAAATCCAACTTGTTTTTGAATTTGTTAACTTTTCTATATTCTGTTGTTTTAGCCTCTATACTTATCCCTAACTATTTCTTAAGTGCTCATATTTGTTACAAGGGTTTTGTGAGGGAATGATTATAAATTATCTAAAATGATCTCTATTACTGTAAAAAAATAGATTTAACAACATACATAGTTATATCTAACCTAATTAAGTAACACAGACAAACAAAATACCTTGGGGGCACAAGTGACCTAATTGTTTAATAATAATAGAATGGCTAGCTAATAATGCTACCTCACATTTCTTGAGCACTAAATATATACATACACTAGGCCTGGTGTTAAATGTTTTCCATTTCTCATGTCGTTTAATCTCACAACAACCTTATAATTGACTTATTGTTATTATTTCCATTTTACAGATCAGGAAATGGAGGCTAGTCAAGGTGAATGAATTTTCCAAGGGCACATAACTCATAAGTGCTAGAGCTCAGAAACTCGAAACCAATTTAACTTCAAAGTCCATATGTCTAACAATTATGCTATGTAGCATTTTTTGAGTGCTTGCCTTGTCTTTATACATATTGGTTCTATTTCTGAAAACAGCACTATTCATTAATTAACTCATCAGAGATTTATTGGTGACCTTTGAAATGCCAGGTATATAATATTATCCTCATTTTACTGTTGAGGAAGTGGATCCTTAAAAGTTAGCTGCCCAAGATCACTAGCTGTATCCTAGAGCTTAGATGTAAAATGGAAATAATAATAACATCCAACTGATAGAGTTATTATAAAAACTAAATGAGTTAATACACTTGGAAATCTGAGAACAGAGCTTGGCACATAGCAACAGCTCAGAAAATATTTACTTATTATTACTATTGTTATTATTACTACTACTTCTTCTCAGGTCTTATTGAATGTTACCAGGCAGATATGCAGGATTAGTGTTATCCATTATTTCAGGAGAAACAGAATTTTTATGGGAAATCCACTCAATTTATAATATTGGCAAGTAATTGTAATTTAAAACATTATACTGACCAACATTTTGCAGGTCAAACAAAATACATCAGTGGAATGGACTTAGAGTGTGGACCACGAGCTTGCAACTTCTGCTTTATGGTTTTTCTTCTTGCTTTTGCCTGCCATGTTTAGTCTCATATTTACTCACACTTTGAAGAATTTGCCCTGATTGGGACTGCCATCTCTGGTTTAGCTGGTTTAGTATCTACATCTGCCCATGCCCATGACTCAAATTCTATTGCAGGAAATAGGTTCTGTTAATTTGCCCGTGCTTTCTCAGGCTTCATGCTTGGTTTAGACTTCCCCTTGTCTAGTCTTAGCCTTGACCACCTGACTTTACGAGGGAGCCAAGACAGAACACAGACTATACCCCCACATATCCAATTGATATATGACACCAGAATTCTAGTATAATGTTTAGTTTATCTAGATGTGATCTCCAGGTAAACAGATTATGTGTACAGCCAGCCATTTTGACATGCCAGTGACTCACCTTGGCAAAGGCAAGATTGCAATAAACTTTGGTCTCTTTTTAGGCTGTCATGATGCTACATAGTGAGGCAGTAAAGTGGAGATTTGGCTATTGTTTGCAGACAGACAAGACAGATTATTTCCATCTTACAGTAAATGTAGCCCAAAATTATTTTTGGAATAGTTGGCTTTGATTAAAATATACAGCTGTCCAATTTTCACTCTACTTGAGAGTTGCCATAATTTTAAGGCACAATCACATTTTATTTATATAATTAAATGCCCAAATATCTTTGATAATTAAAGATGTGTAGCAATAAGCTTGCCAGTGGCCATATAAAGAGAATTCTCTCTAAACAGAAGACTTCCATGAGAACTCAGCTGCTAATGGCAGGACTTTCTGAAATTTCTTTTATGAATGAGAAATCACAAGTCTGTCTGTGAAAGATTCTCTTATCTCAAACACCTTCTTAATTATATCCCCACCCAGTATTATTAGCTCTTTCAGTCCTTTGAGATAACACCATTTATCCATTTTAAAATTCATTTTTTATATATTCATTAGTTCAGTCTGTCCTTGAAAACAGCAGTCACAGCTTAGAGCCCACCAGCCACCCTCTTTCTATAATTGATGCCACTTTTGTTCTGAAGATAAGGCAAAGAAAGCAAAGCACACAGAAAATTTAACATATCCAGCCTTGCTGCCTGACAAAGCCTTCCATTTCTAATTCTCAGGATCTCACTGAGATGCAAAAATACACTGACTGAAGAGCCTTTTTTCCCTCTCCTTTCAAAATTGCCCATTTGTAATTCCAAGCTATAAACATTATACTGAAACTCAGAGAGGCTGTCAATTGACTGGAAAAGAGACTTACATGGTAGGCTGACAATGACACTCAACCTGGCAGAAAAAGAACAGAGCAGAAGACATTTGGATCAAGACAACTGGGGAGAGACAGAAAGAATAAAAAAAGATGGAAATTGCAAGCATAAAAAAAGTTTTTCTTTCCTGGTGAAATTAAGGAGTGTTCAGTGGTATATAACCTCTGAATTTTAGAGTAAATGAGTCCAGAACATAGCTGGGGTGGCCAATGGCACTAGTTGCAGCTTATGGATCACAAAGTAAAAGAAGCAGAAAAAATTCCAATGGAATTTTTTAAAGCCCTCTCCCCCTCCCCCGTTCTCCCCTACTCAAGAACACTATGCTAGCTGACATACATTCACAGGATCAGCATCTGGTAATTTAGAGAAAGAAGGTGCGAGAAATTGACAGCTTCATGTATTAATGCTGTCCTGTGGTAATTACATTTATTAATATAGCTTGGTGTTAAGTGTACCAGTTTTGTATTTCAAATATTTCAAGAGTACTGGGAAAGGGAGGTATGCCAACCAAGGAACATTTCATTCAACCAATTACTAGAAGAAATTATTCATGTTCAATGGATGCATGCTATTGACTATGAGAACTAAATGAGAAAGTAAGATGTCTCCTTGGCTTATCTGAGAATAAGATTTCCACCTGAGCTCCAGTGATAAACTCATTTCTGATGCCTTTCAGGAATGTTGGGGATGACAGGAGGGAAGAAGGCTTTCTCTTTATTTTGACTTACTGCATAATTATTGTACATCTGGACTCCATCTAAACCTTCATTCCATTTCATTTCCTTGTCTTAAGGGACCCACTGTCTCCATTTCTTCATCTCTTATTCATTCCTCAATAACATACAAATTTTATTGTTATCATTTTAGAGAGATCTGATTATTTATGACCTTTGATGACCTTTTAATTGTTAAACCTGATGATCTTCTCTCAATACCCATCTTTGATGTCTCCTGTAGCATTTGACACTGTAAAGCATCATATCCTTGAAATTTTTTTGTCCCTTGACTTCCTTGACATTGCATTATCTTGGTTCTGTTTTACCCTATTTGAATTTTGTCCTCTCTTTCATTACTCTTATAGTCCCATCTCACCTTTGGATAGCAGACCTTTCTCCCTCAATCCCTGAAAATGCTAAAGCCTTCTCTACGATTTCTGAGAATTTCCAGGGGTGTTATCATAATTTCATCTGTTTTGAGCTCTTTGAGTTAAAAAGATGGAGTACTCTGGAGTAAAACAGACCTGAGTTTGAATGTCAGTTATAGTATTTATTAATTAAGTGACAAGGGTCAAATTACTTTACTTCACTTCACTGAGCTTCAGTTTGTTCAAATGTAAAAGAGAAATTACATCCATTCTTACCTTTACTGTGTTGTTCTGAGAATGAAATAAGCAAGTATTTGTAAAGTACTCAGAGTAGTGCATAATAAAAGTTTACTACTATGCAGTCTTTTGTTTTGTTTTCATGTCAGCCCATGCAAAACTCTGTTCTTACCAATTCTACAAGAAATCACTCGTTCCAGGCCTTTGATGAGCTTAGTACATGACAGAGGATTTGCAGGTCACAGAAAGAGATCATATCGTGTCATATCCAGTTTTTGCGATCTTACTGTTTTGACTATCTTCTCCCCCACCCACACATGTATTTCTCACATCTAGGAGCAAACAAATTTCTTTACTTTTGACTTCTTCACAACCGTTTCATATCTTCTTTTGTAGCTTAAGTATACTTTTAGAATCTCTACTCTACCTCAAGCAATTTATAAAATTATTTCTTCCCAATAAATGCAGTAATTTCCCTGAGAGGATATCTTGTATGTAAGATTTTCTTCATCTTTGTACAACTGTTCTATTTACTTCTAAGTGTTTATCCTGTCCACTTACGAAAAGGACTTAAAGTGACTTTCAGTAAACGACAAATACATGCTAAGGGTGTTAAAATAGAAACAAACAACTCAGAAACACATAGAAGGAGGAGGAAGTAAGTATAATAGATATTTTCCCATCATGGGGCTGATATTCATGGTTTTGATTATTTGAAAGTGATCTTAAATATCTTGACCCATAGTAATTTGTCATGTTCCTGAGCTTCAAATTTGAACACCTGCAATGAGGGGCTGATGTGCTACCAACATCTAGTAAATGAGCTTTCGAATGGCTCATCACTTACATCAACCTTGCTTGGTTGGTCTCTAATAATGATTATGGCTTCCGTTTATGGAGTACTTACTATGTTCCAGGATGGCGGTGCAGGTGGTTAATGTGCTCGCCTGCTGACCCAAAAGTTGGAGGTTCAGGTCCATCCAGAACACTTGAAAGAAAGGCCTGGCACTCTACATCTGAAAATTCAGCCAATGAAAACTTGATGGAACACAGTTCTACTCTGACATACATGGGGTTGCCATGAGTTGCAATCAACTCCATATTAAGTGGTTACTATGTTTCAGGCATTGTGCTAAGCACTTCGTGTACTATATTTCACTAAAACCTATGATGTAGCTCCCCATTTTACAGATGATGAAATTGAGACTTGGCAAGGTTAAGCAGTTTCTTCCAGTTCACAAATCTAAGAAGGGCTGTTGTGAAGATACTTTCCACGCCAAAGCCCATGCACTCAATCATCATCATGTTGTACTGTATCTTTCTATTTGTTGTACACATCAACTCTTAATGAACTGTTAAAAATATTGTTTTATTTGTTTGTTTTAAAAAACGGCTGTCAATGGGGAAAGTTTTTTTTTTTTAAATATTTTATTGTACTGCAGGTGAAGGCTTACAGAACAAATAGTTTCTCATGAAACAGTAGTACACATGTTGTTTTATGACATTGGTTAACAACCCCACAACATATTGACCCTCTAAATTCTCAACCCTTTTTTTTTTTAGGTGAAAATACACATAGCCAAAGATACACCGTTTCAAAAATTTCTACATACACAGTTCAGTGACACTGACTACGCTCTTCCAATTGTGCTGTTATTCTCTCTTAAGACGAAGGCTTATAGAACAAAATAGTTTCTTATTTAACAGTTACTACAAACGTTGCCCTATGACAATGGTTAACAATCTCACAACACATCAACAATATCCTTACTCAGCCTTGGGTTCCCTATCACCAGCTTCCTTGTCCCCCTCTGCCTTCTGACCCTTGTCACTGGACTCCTGTACCTCGTTAGTCTTATTTGGTTTGATGGGGCTGTCCACTCCCAGGCTGAACAGTGAACCTCGGAGGTAACTTCACCACTGAGCTAAAAGGGTGTCTGGGGGCCACACTCTCAAGGTTTCTCTAGTCTCCTTTAGGCCAGTAAACCTGGTCTTTTTTTTTTTGTGAGTTAGAATTATGCTCTACATTCTTCTCCAGCTCTGTCCAGACCACTCTGTTGTGATCCCGGTCAGAGCAGTCAGTGGTGTTGCCGGGCACCATCTAGCTGTACTGGACTGAGTCCGGTAGAGGCCTTGGTAGCTGTGGACAATTAGTCCTTTGGACTAATATTTTCCTTGTATCCTGTTCTCTTCATTCTCCCTTGCTCCCAAAGGGATGAGACCAGTGGAGTATCTTAGATGGCCGCTTACAGGCTTTTAAGACCCCAGACACTACTCACAAAGGTGGAATGTAGAGCATTGTCTTTATAAGCTGTGTCATGCCAATTGAGCTAGATGTTCCCCGAGACCATGGTCCCCAGAGCCCTCCGCCCAGCAATTCAGTCCCTCAGGGAGTTTGGATGTGTCTATGGGGCTTCCACGACCTTTCCTTGTACAGGTTGTGCTAGTTTCCCCTGTACTGTGTACTGTCTCACCCTTCACCCAAGATACCACTTATCTATTGCCTATTTAGTATTTCCCACCCACCCCTCCCATCCCTGGTAATGAACAAAGATTGTTACATTTTGTGTGTGAACTTTTTCATGGGTTTTTACAATAGAGGTCTCATACAATATTTGTCTTTTTGTGATTGACTTATTTCACTCAGCATAATGTCCTCCAATTTCATCCATGTTATGAGATGCTTCACAGATTCATTGTTGTTCTTTCTCGTTGCATAGTACTCCATTGTGTGTATGTACCATAGTTTGTTTATCCATTCATCTGTTGACGGGCACCTACGTTGTTTCCATCGTTTTGCTATTGTGAATAATGCTGCCATGAACATAGGTGTGCATATGTCTCTTCGAGTGACGACTCTTATTTCTCTAGGATATATTCTTAGGAGTGGGATTGCTGGATCGAATGGTATGTCTATTTCTAGCTTTCTGAGGAAGCGCCATATCATTTTCCAAAATGGTTGTATTATTTTGCATTCCCACCAGCAGTGCATAAAAGTTCTGATCTCCCCGCAGCCCCTCCAACATTTATTATTTCCAGTGTTTTTTATTCATGCCAGTAATGCCGGGGTGAGATGGTATCTCATTGTGGTTTTAATTTGCATTTCTCTAATGGCTAGTGATCGCGAACATTTCCTCATGTGTCTGTTGGCCATTTGAGTGTCTTCTTTGGTGAAGTGTCTGTTCATTTCCTTTGCCCATTTTTGAATAGGATTATTTGTCTTTTTGTTGTAGAGGTGTTGGATTTTCCTGTAGATTATGGAGATTAGACCTTTGTCTGACTTGTACTGTCCAAAACTTTTTTCCCAGTCTGTAGGTTCTCTTTTCACTCTTTTGGTGAAGTCTTCTGAAGAGCATAGGTGTTTGATTTTTAGAAGATCCCAGTTATCTAGCTTATCTGTTGGGTTTTGTGCGTTGATGGCTATGGTTTGTATCCTGTTAATTCCATGGATTAAGGCCTGTAGTGTTGGTCCTATTTTTTCTTCTATGAACTTTATAGTTTTAGGCTTTATATTCAGGTCTTTGATCCATTTTGAAGTAGTTTTTGTATACTGTGTGATGTATGGGTCCTGTTTCATTTTTTTGCAGATGGATATCCAGTTTTGCCAGCACCATTTGTTAAAAAGGCTGTCTTTTCCCTATTTGATGGACTTTGGGCTCTTGTGGAAGATCAGTTGAGCATAGGTGGATCGATTTACATCTAGGTTCTCAATTCTGTTACATTGGTCAATGTATCTGTCATTGTACCAGTACCAGGCTGTTTTGACTACTGTAGCTGTATAGTAGGTTCTGAAGTCAGGTAGTGTGAGTCCTCCAACTTTATTCTTCTTCTTAAGTAGTGATTTACTTATTCGGGCCTTCTTCCCTTTCCATATAAAGTTAATGATTAATTTTTCCAGGAGAAAGAAAGTTTTGATGAAAACTGAAAAGGTACTTAATCAGTGGTCATTCCAGAATTTCTACATCAGTGGCACCAAGGATCAACAATCATTTGGGGGCCTGAGGTGGAAGATAATATCTTGAACCTGTGTTGGTATAGCAAGCATACTGTTTTCAGACTGTATGGTTACTTGGGGGTGGCCTGAAACTGCTTTTTCATACCAAGCACAGAGCTTGTAATTTAAATTATACGTTTATTTGAGGTGTGTGAGAGGGCTGGTTGAGAATATTGGCGGGGAGGTTGCAAAAGCTCCAACCCCCAGTTTCACTTGTATTATGAGAATATATCCAGGCAATATTTTATGACACATGTATATGAGATACAGGAGAAAGTCAAGGGTCTGCAGAAATATTTCCACTTGCTGCATGAATATTCCCAGAGCAGCTCCCCAACAAGTCTATTGGATAGAGAGGAGAGAATTTCTTCTCTAGTAACCTTCGCTGCTTTTTCCCGTTCATGGTTCCTGCAATGACATCTCCCAGAGTTTATTGCAGTACAATGCAAGGAGCCAACAGTTTCTGAGGGATGAACTATTCCTAGAAACAATAAATTAAAGGCTTATAGTTTCCTAACTCTTCTCTCAGCTCTTTGGATGTTAGCAACAGCCAACACCTTATCGAACTGACCTGAATGTAGCTTCATTTCAGGGTGACACTTCTCTCAACAGTATGAACTTGGACTAAATGTTTATCAGATATGGACCAGAGAAATTCTCAGACACATCCACTTGGTTAGCTGTCTTGCAATGAACCTGTGCCTTTACAGCATCTTTATTCCTCTATGATCATGTTTCATTTGCTTTGTGAATCAGGATCATTAACTCAGTGCCTCCAATCTTAATCCTCTCACCATGGGGCCTAACCGACTCTCTAATTCCTAGAATGGAAGTGGCAAACTGGATGCTAGTGGGCCAAAGGCAGCCCACAGAAGCTTTTACTTGTGCTAAATATTGTTGGTCCACACAATGTTTATTTTTTAAATCAATTGCCACAATTCAAAAAGCATGATATTTCACATAGGAAAAAACAATTTGGGCTTGTGATGGTTAAGATTGTGTGTCTACTTAGCTGGGCCATGATTCTCAGTGTTTATATGGGATCACTCCCATTATTGAATATGCTGTGAGTAGACAACCGATGAAAGAGTTTCCTTGGGGGTGTGGCATGCATCTGAATATAAGCAGACGTTCTAGCATTTTGCTCACTCTGGATCCTGGGGCTGCTTCCTGTCGTCTCACCTCCTGTTCTTGGGACATGAGCTCTCAACCTGTCTGCCGAACTTGGGATTCATGGATCTTCACAGCCTGTGAGCAGAGCCCTGCTCTTTGACCTGCTGATCTTGAGTTCACCAGCCCCTGCAGCTGTGTGAATCAGGAGAAACCTTGCAGGCTTGACTTCCGATCTTGGAATTTGCCAACCTTCAACAGCCTGTGAGCGGGAGCCTTGCTCTCCTACCTGCTGATCTTGGGCTCACCAGCTTCTGCGGCTGAGTGAATTGGGAGAGACCTCTACCCTGATCCATGGACTTGGGACATTCTAGCCTCTACAATTTGGTGAGAAGTTTTCTTGATATAAATCTCTCTCTCTATATATATATATATATCCTTTACTGGTTTTGCTTCTCTAGAGAACCCAGCCCAAGACATTTGGTACCGAGAGTGGTTCTAGAGAAACAAAATTGTAAGGATGAGTTTTCTAAATTGGTTCTCAAGTTTGGTTAGTGTTGAAGATGTTGCTGACTCTGCTTCCAGCAGTAAAGATGGCACTGTTTGTCCATGGCATGAGGTGACAATACAAATATGCAAAATATCACCACCAGTAGATCAGGTATTGGTGAAGGGTGAGGCTCAGAGTGAACACATGTGTGATATCTTTCTACAACTTTGTCAGAATGAGAAACATAAGAAACCTGGTTAGTTTGTCCTACTTTCGCTAGACAAACTGGGGGAAGAAAGAGATGCACTCAGGGCTTCAGAGTCAAAGCTCAAGGGTCGCATACATGACCTCAATGCTTCCACTTGTGGTTTAAAAGAAAGCCTTATTTCTTGTAGTAACAGAGCTCAAATTGCCGAAAACCAAACCCAGAGTCTTATTGTAAGAGTGGCTGTATTACTATGCCAGCTCAATTGCCAACATTGAGAGGTGTTTGAAGGTAAAGTAAGGGCACTGATTGGGAAGAAATGGGATCCTGAAACTTGGGATGGGGACATATGTGTAGATAATCAGGTAGCTGGGGACACTGAGCCCCTAAATTCCATTGAATCACTCCTGCCAGCAGAACCAATCCCACCTGAAGAGATTACTTCATGTTTGTCTGCTAAACCACCCTGCCCAGAAAAACCATTAACTCCTCTATTCCCATTTAATGAGATTAGCCCTAGCCCAGCTGCCTCTAAAGAGCCCTTGCCTGAGTCATTGCCTGGGGCATTTCCTGAGGCAGATGTCTTACAAGACAATGCTGAATGTTCTCAAAACAATTCCACACTACTAATACTGGCTTCTTGACCTATAACTAAGCTTAAGTTTCAGCCAGCCCTAAAAGGTGAAGTACAAAGTGTGACCCAGGAGGAAGTACGCTACACGCCAAAAGAACTACTTGAATTTTCTTACATGTACAAACAGAAACCTGGGGAATATGTGTGGGAATGGCTATTAAGGGTGTGGGATAGTAGCGGGGCCGAGATGGAGGAATAGTCAGATGCTTCCAGGGGACCCACTTACAACAAAGACCCGGAAAAAAAGATTTTATTATATATGGCAATCTGGGAGCCCTGACCATCAAAGGCAGAGTTAAGGAACCGGTCTGAGTGGTAGGAGGAGGGAGGGACTGTTCGGAAGCAGCAAGGAGTTGCCAGACTAGACCCAGCCAAAGCCTGAGCCCTTCAGGCCTGAGCAGCTCGTGGGTGAGTGGTGAGGCGGGCAACCGGTGGTGATTCAGGAGACCCAGCGCCAGAAAGTCTACATGGCCACCCAGAACCAGTGAGAAGCAGCGCTCATCGGTGAATGATAACTACTTACTTACGGCCTACCACGCGTACTAAAAACACCCCCAACAGGGAAAAACCTCTCTCCTATTTACCTCTCTGCTCCCTGCTCTGCACTGGGTCCCAGACCAGCTTCAGCAATTGCTGAGTCCCCTGGGCCAGAAGTAGGATCTGTCACACACCCAGAGCCATTCTCTCTTCCTTAGAGAGTGAACAAATTAACAGGGAAAAAATAAACTGCCAGCTCCCCTAAGTCAGGAACCCAGTGTAGACACAGCTCCTTTGCCTAGGCACAGGCATAAGGGGTCCATGGACTCTGAGTACCTTTCCCCCTGCATAGACTTGTGTGGGTCCATCTCAACAGAGTAGGTCCTCATTACTGCTATACAACAGGGTATATACCAGAAGCCTAACTTCAACCATTTCAGCTGTGAAGTGGCAGGTTCTTGACATTTGACATTGCTCTGCCAATTAAGCAGGGTCTTCACCTATGCACTTCAGGGGCCTGAGGACTGGTGGCTCCACCCACACCACCTAGCCACCTGCAATAGGGGCCAATGAATAAGAGGTACCCTCAGTCCTTACAGCCAATAGCATTAGCTGCTAACAGTCAGGCTGTAAAACCCACCCACCAATGTGTTTTAGAGAACACACCTTCCTCCTGGACACTCGAAGGTGGCCGTCAGCCCCCTGCCTTGCTCACAGTGTATCCCCCTGCTGCAGCCAGATGCCTGTGCCTACACCGATCACCCGTACCTGTCTAGGACAGTAAATGAGAGTCTACACCACTCACTTAGTGGCTATCTACCTGGGCACCTGAGATGAATCCATACAGGAGGAGTGAGTGGAATCCTGAGCTCACATACTTAGTAACAGATCTAACCACCTGGTGACAGGACATTAGAACTTCAATGGTGCCAATAATCAAAATAGCTCATACGAGAAGCCTATTTGGGCTATTAAAACAAAACAAGAAACTAGGACACAGTAAGCAAACATAAAATAAATATAATAACTTATTGATGGCTCAGAGACAACAGTCAATATCAAATCACCTAAAGAGGCAATCCATGATGGCTTCAGCAAGCTCCCAAGACAAAGAATCTAGAAAATTTCCAGAGGAGGAAAATTTCTTGGAATTACCTGAGGCAGAATACAAAAAATTAATAAACAGAAGTCTTTGAGAAATTAGGAAAGAAATTAAGCCAAACTCAGAACACGCAATAGAGGAAATTAAAAGATTAGAGAAGAGCATAATGACAAATGTAACAGGCTGCAAGAATCCAGAGAGAGACAGCAATCAGAAATCCAGAAGATTAACAATAAAATTTCAGAATTAGACAACTCAATAGAAAGTCATAGGAGCAGAATTGAGGCAAAGGAAGTCAGAATTAGTGAGAATGAAGATAAAGCAGTTGACACCAACTTATTTGAGGAAAAATCAGATAAAAGGATTAAAAAATGAAGAAATCCTAAAAATTATGTGGGACTCTATTAAGAGGAATAACTTACGAGTGATTGGAGTACCAGAACGGGGGCGGGGGGGGGATAACAGAAAATACAGCAAGAATTGTTGAAGACTTGATTGCAGAAAACTTCCCTGATATCGTGAGAGATGACAAGATATCTATCCAAGATGCTCATCGAACCCCACATAAGGTAGATCCCAAAAGAAAGTCACCAAGACATATGATAGTCAAACTTGCCAAAACCAAAGATAAAGAGAATTTTAAGAGAGACTAGGGTTAAACAAAAAGTCGTCTACAAAGGAGAGTCTGTAAGACTAAGTTCCGATTACTCAGCAGAAACCGTGCAGGCAAGAAGGCAATGGGATGACATATATAAAGCCTTGAAGGAAAAAAAAAAAAAAAAACTGCCAGCCAATAATTATATATAGCCAGCAAAACTGTCTCTCAAATACCATGGCGAAATTAGGGCATTTACAGATAAACAGAAGTTTAGGGAATTCGCAAAAACCAAACCAAAATTACAAGAAATACTAAAGGGAGTCCTCCAGTTAGAAAATCAGTAACATCAGCTAACAACCCAAGACTAGAACACAGGACAGAGTAACCAGATATCAACCCAGTTATGGAAGTCACAAAAGTAAATCAAAGCTAAAACACTGAAAATAGGGAAAGAGATGTCAATAGTAAAAGATGACAACATTAAAACCAAAAAGAGGGACTTAAAAAATGAAGACATAGATTTCTCATATGGAGAGGAAGTCAAGGCAATATAAAGAAATAAAAGACTGGTATAAACTTAGAAAAACAGGGGTAAATATTAAGGTAACCACAAAGGAAACTAACAAACCTACAAGTCAAAGTAAAAAACTAGAAAAATATAGACTCAGCAAACACAAATCAACAACAATGAAAAAGATAAATACAAAATACATAAACAAAAATGACTCAGCACAGAAAATTAAGTGGAACAAAAAAACTGTGAACAACACACAAAAAAAAGACATCAAAATGACAGCACTAAACTCATACCTATCAATAAATGCGCTGAATGTAAAGGGACTAAATGTACTAGTAAAGAGAAAGAGGGTGGCAGATTGGATTAAAAAAAAAAGATCCATTTATATGTTGCCTACAAGAGACATAACTTAGACTTAACGACATCAACTAAAACTGAAAGTATGGAAAAAATAAATCAAGCAAACAGCACTCAAAAAAAGAGCAGGAGTGGCAATATTAATCTCTGACCAAATAGGCTTTAAAGTAAAATCCACCACAAAGGATAAGGAAGGACACTATATAATGATTAAAGGGTAAATAAACCAGGAGGACATAACTATAATAAATATTTATGCACCCAATGACAGGGCACCAAAATACATAAAACAAACTCTAAAAGCACTGAAAAGAAAGATAGACAGCTCCACAATAATAGTAGGAGACTTCAACACACCTCTTTCGGTGAAGGACAGAACATTCAGAAAGAAGCTCAACAAAGACACGGAAGAGCTAAATGCTACAATCAACCAACTTTATCTCATAGACATATACCAAACACTCAACCCAACAGCAGCCAAGTATACTTTCTTTTCTAAGGCACATGGAAAATTCTCCAGAATAGACAACATCTTAGGCCCTAAAGCAAGCCTTAACAGAATCCAAAGCATCAAAATATTACAAAGCATCTTTTCTGACCATAAAGCCATAAAAGTAGAAATCAACAACAGAAAAAACTACGAAAAAAGTCAAACACATGGAAACTGAACATTTTTCTCAAAAACTACTGGGTTATAGAAGAAATTAAGGTTGGAATAAAGAAATTCATAGAATCAAACGAGAATGAAAACACATCATACCAGAACCTTTGGGACACAGCAAAAGCTGTGCTCTGAGGTCACTTTATTGCAATAAATGGGCACATCCCAAAAGAAGAAAGGGCCGTAATCTAAACATTAACCCTACTACTGGAACAAGTAGAAAGAGAGAAGCAAAAGAAGCCCTCAGGCACCAGAAGAAAGGGAACAATAAGAATCAGAGCAGAATCAAATGAAATAAAGAACAGAAAAACAATGGAAAGAATTAATAAGACTAAAAGCTGGTTCTTTGAAAAGATTAACAAAATTGATAAACCATTGGCAAAACTGTCAAAAGAAAAACCAGAGAGGAAGCAGATAACCAGTAAATGAAATGGGATGGGTGATATCACAAGAGACCTGACTGAAACTAAAAGAATCATAACAGAATGTTATGAAAAACTGTACTCTAACAAATTTGAAAACCTAGAGGAAATGGACAAATATCTAGAAACTCACTACCTACCTATTTCTAGAAACTCACTACCTACCTAAACTAACACAAACAAAGCTAGAACAACTAACTAAACCCATGATGAAAGAAGAGATTGAAAAGTTAATTTAAAAACTCCCAACAGAAAAACCCCTGGCCCAGATGGCTTCACTTGAGAATTCTGCCAAACTTTCAGAGACGAGTTAACAGTACTTCTGCTAAAGGTATTTCAGAGCATAGAAAAGGATGGAATACTCCCAAACTTATTCTATGAAGCCAGCATAACAGTGATACCAAAACCAGGTAAAGACATCACAGAAAAAGAAAATTACAGACCAATATCCCTCATGAACATTGATGGAAAAATCCTTAACAAAATTCTAGCCAATAGAATTCAGCAACATATCAAAAAAAATAATTCACCATGATGAAGTGGGATTTATACCAGTTATGCAGGGATGGTTCAACATTAGAAAAACAATCAATGTAATCATCACATAAATAAAACAGAAGACAAGAATCACATGGATCTTATGAATTGATGCAGAAAAGGCATTAGACAAAGTCCAACACCCGTTCATGATAAAATCCCTCAAGAAAATAAGAATAGAAGGGAAACTCCTCGATATAATTAAGGGCATTTATACAAAGCTAACAGTCAACATCATCCTAAATGGAGAGACTTTGAAAGCATTCTTCTTTAGAACAGGGACCAGACAAGGATGCCCTTTATCACCACTCTTATTCAACACTGTGCTGGAAGTCCTAGCCAGAGCAATTAGGCTATAAAAAGAAAAAAAGGGCATCCAAATTGGCAGGGAAGAAGACAAAGTATCTTTATTTGCAGATGATATGATGCTATACACAGACAATCCCAAAGAATCCACAAGAAAACTACTAGAAGTAATAGAAGATTTAAGCAAAGTATCAGGATATGAGATAAACATACAAAACTCAGTTGGATTCCTTTACACCAACAAAGGGAACTTCGAAGAGGAAATCACCAAATCGATACCATTTTCAAGACCCCTGTGATGGTTAAGATTGTGTGTCAGCTTGGCTGGGCCATGATTCTCCGTGTTTTAATGTAATCACTCCCATGATTGAATATACTGTGTATAGCCAATCAGATGAAAGGGAGTCTCCTTGGGGGTGTGGTCCGCATCTGTATATAAGCAGATGTTCTGGCTTTTTGCTCCCTCTGGATCCTGCGGCTGCTTCCTGTCATCTCATCTCCCGTTCTTGGGACTTGAGCTGTCAGCTTATCTGTCAAACCTGGGATTCGTCAATCTGCACAGCCTGTAAGTGGGAGCCCTGCTCTCTGACCTTCCGATCTTGGGCTTGCCAGCTTCTGCAGCTGTGTGACTTGGGAGAGGCCTCTACCCTGATCCATGGACTTGGGACGTTCTAGCCTCTACAATCACGTGAGCTGTTTCCTTGATATAATCTCTCTCTATATATATATTTATACACTTTACTTGTTTTGCTTCTCTAGAGAACCCAGCCTAAGACATTTGGTGACGGGAGTGGTTCTAGAGAAACAAAATTGTAAGGATGAGTTTTCTAAATTGGTTCCCAAGTCTGGTTAGTCATAAAGACGTTGATGACTCTGCTTCCAGCAGTAAAGAGGTCACTGCTAGTCCATGGAGTGTGGTGGCAATACAAATACACAGAATATCACCACCGGTAGATCAGGTATTGGTGAAAGGTGAGGCTCAGGGTGAACACATGTGTGATATCTTTCTACAGCTTTGTCAGAATGAAAAGTATAGGGAAGCTGGTTGGTTTGCCCTACTTTCGCTAGACAAACTGAAGAAGGAAAGAGATGTGCTCAGGGCTTCAGAGTCAAGGCTCAAGAGCGGCATACATGACCTCAAGGCTTCCACTTGTGCTTTGACAGAAAGCCTTATTTCTTGTAGTAAAGAGCCAAAATTGCTGAAAACCAAACTCAGAGTCTTATTGTAAAAGTGGCTGAATTACAACGCCAGCTCAATTGCAAACCTCGAGAGGTGTCTGAGGTTAAAGTAAAGGCATTGATTGGGAAGAGATGGGATCCTGAGACTTGAGATGGGGACATATGGGCAGATAATCAGGAAGCTAGGGACATTGAGTCTGTAAATTCTGTTGAATCACTTCTGCCAGCAGAACAAGTCCCATCTGAAGAGATTACTTCATGTTTGTCTGCTAAACCACCCTGTCCAGAAAAACCATTAGCCCCTCCACGCCCATCTGAGGAGATTAGCCCTAGCCCACCAGCCTCTAAAGAGCACTTGCCTGAGTCTTTGCCTGGAGCATTGCCTGAGGCAGATGCTTTACAAGACAATGCTTAATGTTCTCAGAACAATTCCACACTACCGATTCTGGCTTCTAGATCTATAACTAGGTTTAAGTCCCAGCTAGCACCAAAAGGATAAGTACAAAGTGTGACCCAGGAGGAGGTACGCTACACTCCAAAAGAACTACTTGAGTTTTCTAATATGTACAAACAGAAACCTGGGGAATATGTGTGGGAATGGCTATTAAGGGTGTGGGATAATGGTGCAAGGAACATAAAGATGGATCAGTCTGAGTTTATTGATATGGGTACACTGAGCACAGACTGTTCCTTCAATGTTTCAGCTTGAGAAGTTAGGAAAGGATGTAATAGTTTATTTGGTTGGGTTGCTGAAGCATGGATTATGAGGTGGCCTACACTAAACCAAGTTGAAGTACCAGACCTGCCTTGGTATACTGTAGAAGTGGGTATCCAAAGGCTTAGAACAATTGGCATGCTAGAGTGGATTTATCAAGTTAGACCCACAGACCCACACATGGAGTGTCCAGAGGACACACCTTTTACCACAACTGTGAGAAACAAATTTGTGAAGGGAGCAAGCGCCAGCATCCTTGAAGACTGCTGTGATTGCTGTTTTATGTAAGCCAGATTTGGCAGTGGGAACTACCCTAACTGAATTAAGACACCTAACTACAATGGGGCTGATTGAACCCCGTGGTAGTAGGGGCCAAGTGGCTGCACTCAATCTACAAAGACAAGGTGGGCGTGGTTACAGTAATGGACAGAGGAGTCAAAGTAGTAATCAGAATAGTCTGTCTCGTACGTACTTAAGGAGTTGGCTACTTAGTCATGCTGTCCCTAGGAGTGAAATAGATAGGAAATCTACTAAATATTTACTTGATCTATACAAACAGATAAATTCTAGGTCAGGTGAACAGCAGTCTAACTCAAATCCCCAGAATAGAGAGTCATGGTCCCTCAATCAATTCCCAGATTTGAGCGAGTTTAAAGACCCACAACCCCTTGAATGAAGGGGAGGCCGGATCCCTTTGAGGAAGGACTCCAATACACTGCCAAAAACTTATACTGTTAATCTTTCTCCCAGCCTTCCACAAAGGAATCTACGGCCTTTTACAAGAGTGACTGTTCACTGGGGAAAAGGAAATAATCAGAGTTTCAGGGATTACTGGATACTGGCTCTGAGCTGACACTAATTCCAGGAGACCCAAAACGTCACTGTGGCCCACCAGTCAGAGTGAGGGCATAAGGAGGTCAGGTTATTAATGGAGTCTTGGCTCATGTCCATCTCACAGTAGGTCCAGTGGGTCCCCGAACCCATCCTGTAGTGATTTCCCCAGTTCCAGAATGCATAATTGGAATAGATATACTCAGCAATGGGCAGAACCCCCACATTGGATCCCTGACAAATAGAGTAAGGGCTATTATGATAGGAAAAGCCATGTGGAAGCCATTAGAACTGCCTCTACCTAGGAAAATAGTAAACAAAAAGCAATACCGCATTCCTGGAGGGATTGCAGATTACTGCCACCATCAAGGACCTGAAGGATGCAGGAGTGGTGATTCCCACCACATCCCCATTCAACTCGCCTATTTGGCCTGTACAAAAAACAGATGGATCTTGGAGAATGACAGTAGATTATTGAAAACTTAACCAGGTGGTGACTCCAATTACAGCTGCTGTTCCAGATGTAATTTCACTGCTTGAGCAAATTAATACGTCTCCTTGTACCTGGTATACAGCTATTGATCTGGCTAATGTCTTTTTCCCCATACCTGTTTCAAAGGACCACCAGAAGCAATTTGCCTTCAGCTGGCAAGGCCAACAATACGCCTTCACTTGCCTACCTCAGGGCTACATTAACTCTCCAGCTCTATGTCATAATTTAGTCCACAGGGACCTTGATCACCTTTCCCTTCCATAAGACATCACACTGGTCCATTACATTGATTACATTATACTGATTGGACCTAGTAAGGAAGAAGTGTCAATGACTCTGGACTTACTGGTAAAACACTTGCGTGCTAGAGGGTGGGAGATTAGTCCCACAAAAATTCAGGCACCTTCCAATTCAGTGAAATTTCTAGGGGTTCAGTGGTGTGGGGCATGTCGAGACATTCCTTCTAAAGTTAAGGATAAGTTATTGCATCTTGCTGCACCCACAACTAAAAAGGAGGCACAATGCTTAGGGGGCCTCTTTGGATTTTGGAGGCAACATATTCCACATTTGGGTGTGCTACTCCGGCCTATTTATCAAGTGACTCGAAAAGCTGCTAGTTTTGAGTGGGGACCAGAACAAGAGAAGGCTCTGCAACAGGTTCAGCCTGCTGTGCAAGCCATTCTGCCACTTGGACCATATGATCCAGCTGATCCAATGGTGCTTGAAGTGTCAGTGGCAGATAGAAATGCTGTTTGGAGTCTTTGGCAGGCCCCTATTGGTGAATCACAGCGCAGACCCTTAGGATTTTGGAGCAAAGCTCTGCCATCCTCTGCAGATAACTACTCTCCTTTTGAGAAACAACTTTTGGCTTGTTACTGGGCCTTAGTAGAGACTGAATGCTTAACCATGGGACACCAAGTCACTATGTGGCCTGGGCTGCCCATCATGAACTGGGTGTTGTCTGACCCACAGAACCATAAACTTGGACATGCACAGCAGAAATCCATCATTAAATGGAAGTGGTATATTCGAGACAGGGCCCAAGCAGGACCCAAAGACACAAGTAAGTTGCATGAGGAAGTGGCCCAAATGCCTATGGTCTCCACTCCTGTCACATTACCTTCCATCTCCCAGTCTGCACCTATGTCCTCATAGGGAGTTCCTTATGATCAGTTGACTGAGGAAGAGAAAACTCGTGCCTGGTTTACAGATGGTTCTGTGTGATATGCAGGTGCCACTAAAAAGTGGACTGCAGGAGCACTACAGCCCCTTTCTGGGACCTCCCTGAAGGACAGTGGTGAAGGGAAATCCTCTCAATGAGCAGAACTTCGAGCAGAGTACCTGGTTGTTCACTTTGCTTGGAAGGAGAAATGGCCAGATGTGCGATTATATACTGATTCATGGGCTGTGGCCAATGGTTTGGCTGGATGGTCAGGGACTTGGAAGGAACATGATTGGAAAATTGGAGACAAGGATGTATGGGGAAGAGGTATGTGGATAGACCTCTCCGAATGGGCTAAAGACGTGAAGATATTTGCATCTCATGTGAATTCTCACCAAAGGGTGACCTCAGCAGAGGATGATTTTAACAATGAAGTGGATAGGATGACGCGTTCTGTAGAAACCACTCATCCTCTTTCCCCAACTACTCCTGCCATTGCTCAATGGGCTCATGAACAAAGTGTCCATGGTGGCAGGGATGGAGGTTATGCATGGGTCCAGCATCATGGACTTCCACTCACCAAGGCTGACATGGCCACAGCCTCTGCTGAGTGCCTAATCTGCCAGCAGCAGACACCAACACAGAGTCCCTGACATGGCACCATCCTTCAAGGTGATCAGCCAGCAACCTGGTGGCAAGTTGATTACATTGGACCACTTCCATCATGGAAAGGGCAGAGTTTTGTCCTTACTGGAATAGACACTTACTTTGGATATGAATTTGCCTTCCCTGCATGCAAAGCTTCTGTCAAAACTACCATCCGTGGACTTACAGAATGCCTTATCCACTGTTATGGTATCCCACACAGCATTGTCTCAGATCAAGGGACTCACTTCACAGCAAATGAAGTGCGGCAGTGGGCCCATGCTCATGGAATTGACTGGTCTTACCATGTTCCCCACCATCCTGAAGCAGCTGGCTTGATAGAACAATGGAATGGCCTTCTAAAGACACAATTACGGCGCCAGCTAGGTGGCAATACCTTGCAGGGTTGGGGCAATGTTCTCCAGGAGGCTGTATATGCTTTAAACCAGCATCCAATATATCGTGCTGTTTCTCCCATAGCCAGGATTCACGGGTCCAGGAATCAAGGGGTGGAAATGGGAGTGGCACCACTCACTATTACCCCTAGTGGCCCACTTGCAAGATTTTTCTTCCTGTCCCCTTGACCTTATGCTCTGTAGGCCTAGAGGTCTTAGTTCCAAAGGGAGGAATGCTCCCACCTGGAGAGACATCACTGATTCCATTGAACTGGAAGTTAAGAATGCCACCTGTCTACTTTGGGCTCCTTATGCCTATGGCTCAACAGTCAAAGAAGGGAGTTACCATACTGACTGGTGTAATTGATCCTGATTACCAAGAGGAAATCAGATTGATAGTACATAATGGAGGTAAAGAAGATTATGTCTGTAATGTAGGAGATTCCTTGGGGCGTCTCTTAGTACTACCATGTCCTGTGATAAAAGTCAATGGAAAACTACAGCAACCTAATTCTGACATGACTACTAATGACACAGACCCTTCAGGAATGAAGATTTGGGTCACCCCACCAGGGAAATAACCACGACCAACCGAGGTGCTTGCAGAGGGCAAAGGAAATACAGAATGGGTGGTGGAAGAAGGTAGTTCTAAATACCAGTTACGGCCACATGACCAGTTGCAGAAATGGGGACTGTAATTGTTGAGTATTTGTACTTTGTATGTGTGCATCGAATGTTTTGTTTCCTTCACTTATAAAATATAAACTGTAAATGGGGCTAGTGCGTTTTTGATTGTACGCGTGTTAGTTGCATCATGTTAGGCACAAGTATGATTTTCTCATTGCCTTTATTCAGAGATTATGTATGGTTTAAGGAGATGAGTACATGTACCAAGTTGACAAAGGTGGATTGTGATGGTTAAGATTGTGTGTCAACTTGGCTGGGCCATGATTCTCCGTATTTTAATGTAATCACTCCCATGATTGAATATACTGTGTATAGCCAATCAGATGAAAGGGAGTCTCCTTGGGAGTGTGGCCCGCATCTGTATATAAGCAGACGTTCTGGCTTTTTGCTCCCTCTGGATCCTGTGGCTGCTTCCTGTCATCTCATCTCCCGTTCTTGGGACTTGAGCTGTCAGCTTAACTGTCAAACCTGGGATTCGTCGATCTTCACAGCCTGTGAGTGGGAGCCCTGCTCTCTGACCTTCCGATCTTAGGCTTGCCAGCTTCTGCAGCTGTGTGACTTGGGAGAGGCCTCTACCCTGATCCACGGACTTGGGACGTTCTAGCCTCTACAATCATGTGAGCTGTTTCCTTGATATAATCTCTCTCTCTATATATATATTTATACACTTTACTTGTTTTGCTTCTCTGGAGAACCCAGCCTAAGGCAACCCCCAAGGAGGTAAAATACTTAGGAATAAATCTAAGCAGAGGCATAAAATATCTATACAATGAAAACTACAAGACACTACTGCAAGAAACCAAAAGAGACCTGCATAATTGGAAAGACATACATCGCTCATGGATAAGAAGACTCGACATTGTGCGAATGTCAAATCTACCCGAAGTGATGTACAGATACAATGCAATCCCTATCCAAAATCCGACAGCATTTTTCAATGAGATGGAGAAACAAATCACCAAGTTCATATGGAAAGGGAAGAGGCACTGAATAAGGAAAGCATTACTCAAGAAGAAGAACAAAGTGGGAGGCCTCACACTACCTGATTTTAGAACCTATTATACTGACACGGTAGTCAAAACAGCCTGGTAGTGGTACAACAACAGATACAGAGACCAATGGAACAGAAGTGAGAATCCACATATAAATTCATCCATCTGTGAGCAGCTGATATTTGACAAAGACCCAAAATCCATGAATTTGGAAAAGACAGTCTCTTTAACAAATGGTGCTGGCATAACCGGATATCCAAGTGAAAAAAAAACTGAAACAAGACACATACTTCACACCATGCACAAAAAGTAACTCAAAATGGGTCAAAGACTCAAATAGAAAATTGAAAACTATAAAGATCATGGAAGAAAATATAGGGATAACTCTAGAAGCCCTAACACATGGCATAAACACAATATGAACCATAAGTAACAATGTGCAAGCACCAGAAAAGAGACTAGAGAACTGGGAACTCCTAAAAATCAAACACTGATGCTCATCAAAAGACTTCACCAAAAGCGTAAAAAGACAACCTACAGAATGGGAAAAAAATTTTGGCTACCACAAATCCAATTAGCATCTAATCTCTAAATCTACAAGATACTGCAAAACCTCAATAACAAAAAGACAAATAACCCAATTAAAAAATGGGCAAAGGATATGAACAGGCAGTTCGCCACAGAAGATATTCAGGCAGCTAATAGACACATGAAGAAATGCTCACGATCATTTGCCATTAGAGAAATGCAGATCAAACTAAAATGAGATATCATCTCACCCCAACAAGGCTAGCTTTAATCCAAAAAACACAAAGTAATAAATGTTGGAGAGGTTGTGGAGAGACTGTAACACTTTTACATGGTTGGTGGGAATGTAAAATTGTACAGCCACTTTGGAAATTGATTTGGCACTTCCTTAAAAAGCTAGAAATAGAAGTACCATATGATCCAGCTATCCTGCTCCTTGGAATATATCCTAGAGAAATAACAGCCATCACACAAATAGATATATGCACACCTAAGTTCATTGCAGCACTGTTCACAATAGCAAAAAGATGGAAACAACCTAGGTGCCCGTCTATGGACGAATGAATAAAGAAATTATGGTATAACCACAGAATGGAATAGTATGCAACGATAAAGAACAACGATGAAGCTGTGAAACATCATATAACATGGAGGAAGCTGGAACTTACTATGCGGAGTGAATTTAGTCAGTCACAGGACAAATATTTTATAAGACAACTATTATAAGAACTCCAGAAAAGGTTTAAACACAGAAGAAAACTTTCTTTGATGGGACGGAGGAGGACGGTTATTTACTAACTAGATAGTAGATAAGAATTATCTTAGATGATGGGAAGGACAACACAGACTACAGGGGAGGTCAGCACAACTGGACTAAGCCAAAGGTAAGAAGTTTCTTGAATACAATCAAACACTTTGAGGGACAGAGTAGCAGGGGTAGGAGTCTGGGAACCATGCTTTCAGGGGACATGTAGGTCAATTGGCATAACAAGTTTTATTAAGAAAATGTTCTGTATCCTACTTCAGTGAGTGGTTTCTCGGGTCTTAGAAGCTTGCAAGGGGCCATATAAGATGCATCAATGTGTTCCAATCACCTGGAGTAAAGGAGAGTGAAGAAAATGAAAGACACAAGGAAAGTATTAGCCCAAGAAACAGAAAGCTTCACATAAACCAGGGGCTTCATCTGCCTGAGACTAGAAATACAAGATGGTGCCAAGCTACCAACAATGACTGCCCTGACAGGGAACACAACAAAAAGTCCCGGATGGAGCAGGAGAAAGGTGGGGTGCAGAACTCAAATTCTACTAAGAAGACCAGATGTAATTTTCTGACTGAGACTGAAGGAACCCCAGAAAGCATGGTCCCCAGATTCTCTATCAGCCCAGAACTAAAACAATTTCCAAGGCCAATTCTTTAGACAGGGATTGGACTGGACTGTGGGACATAAAGCAATAGTCGTGAGGAGTATGCCTCTTAGCTCAAGTAGATACAAGAGACTAAATGGGCAGCTTCTGTCTGGAGGTGAGATGGGAAGTCAGGGAGGATTAGGAGGTGGTTGAATGGACATGGTGAATCAGGGGTGGAAAGGAGGAGTGTGCTGTCACAGTATGGGGAGAGTCACATAAGAGTGTATGTATAAATTTTTGTATGTGAAAAAAAAAGAGTGTGGGATCATGGTGCAAGGAACATAAAGATGGATCAGTCTGAGTTTATTGATATGGTTCCACTAAGCACAGATTATTCATTCAATGTTTCAGCTCGAGAAGTTAGGAAAGGATGTAATAGTTTATTTGGTTGGGTTGCTGAAGCATGGATTACAAGGTGGCCTACACTAAACCAAGTTGAAGTACCAGACCTGCCTTGGTATACTGTAGAAGTGGGTATCCAAAGGCTTAGAACAATTGGCATGTTAGAGTGGATTTATCAAGTTAGACCCACAGACCCACACATGGAGTGTCCAGAGGACAAACCTTTTACCACAACTGTGAGAAACAAATTTGTGAAGGGAGCAAGCGCCAGCATCCTTGAAGACTGCTTTGATTTCTGTTTTATCTAAGTCAGATTTGACAGTGGGAACTGCCGTAACTGAATTAAGACACTTAACTACAATGGGGCTGATTGGATTCCGTGGTATTAGGGGCCAAGTGGCTACACTCAATCGAAAAGACAATGTGGGCGTGGTTGCAGTAAGGGACAGAGGAGTCAAAGCAGTAATCAGAATAGTCTGACTCATATGGACTTATGGTATTGGCTACTTAATGAAGGTGTCCCTAGGAATGAAACCAATAGAAAATCTGCTAAATATTTACTTGATCTGTACAAATGGATGAATTCTAGGTCAGGTGAACAGCAGTCTAACTCAAATCGCCAAAATAGAGAGTCATGGTCCCTTAATCAATCCCCAAATCTGAGCAAGTTTGAAGACCCACAACCCCTTGAATGAAGGGGAGGCTGGGTCCTCTTGAGGAAGGACTCCAATACACTGCCAAAAACTTATACTGTTAATCTTTCTCCCAGGCTTCTCCAAAGGAATCGTACTTTTACGAGAGTGACTGTTCATTGGGGAAAAGGAAATAATCAGAGTTTCAGGGATTACTGGATACTGGCTCTGAACTGACACTAATTCCAGGAGACCCACCAGTCAGAGTGGGGGCATAGGGAGGTCAGGTTATTAATGAAGTCTTGGCTCATGTCCGTCTCACAGTAGGTCCAGTGATTCTCCGAACCCATCGTCTAGTGATTTCTCCAGTTCCAGAATGCATAATTGGAATAGATATACTCAGCAATGGGCAGAATCCCTACATTGGATCCCTGACAAATAGAGTAAGGGCTATTATGGTAGGAAAAGCCATGTGGAAGCCATTAAAACTGCCCCTATCTAGGAAAATAGTAAACCAAAAGCAATACAGCTTTCCTCGAGGGATTGCAGAGATTACTGCCACCCTCAAGGACTTGAAGGATGGAGCGGTGGTGATTCCCACCACATCCCCATTCAACTCGCCTATTTGGCCTTCGCAAAAAACAGATGGATCCTGGAGAATGACAGTATATTATTGAAAACTTTACCGGGGTGACTCCAATTACAGCTGCTGTTCCAGATGCAGTTTCACTACTTGAGCAAATTAATACATCTCCTCGTATCTGGTATGCAGCTATTGATCTGGTTATTGCCTTTTTCTCCATACGTGTTTCAAAGGACCACCAAAAGCAGTTTGCTTTCAGCTGTCAAGGCCAGCAATACAACTTCAGTTGCCTACCTCAGGGCTACATCAACTCTCCAGCCCTAAGTCATAATTTAGTCCGCAGGAACCTTGTTTGCCTTTCCCTTCCACAAGATGTCACACTGGTCCATTATATTGATGACATTATGCTGATTGGACCTAGTAAGGAAGATGTATCAATGGCTCTGGACTTATTTGTAAAACCTTTGAGCTAGAGGGTGGGAAATTAATCCCACAAAAATTCAGGCACCTTCCACTTCAGTGAAATTTCTAGGGGTTCAGTGGTGTGGGGCATGTCAAGACATTCATTCTAAAGTGAAGGATAAGTTATTTCATATTGATGCTCCCACAACTAAAAAGGAGGTACAATGCCTAGTGGGCCTCTTTGGATTTTGGAGGCAACATATTCCTTATTTAGGTGTGATAGCCTGGCCTATTTATCAAGCGACTCAAAAAGCTCCTAGTTTTGAGTGGGGACCAGAAGAAGAGAAGCCTCTGAAACAGGTTCAGGCTGCTGTACAAGCTGCTCTGCTACTTGGACCATATGATCCACCCGATCCTTTGGTGCTTGAAGTGTCAGTGGCAGATAGAGATGCTGTTTGGAGTCTTTGGCAGGCCCCTATTGGTGAATCACCGTGCAGACCACTACGGTTTTAAAACAAAGCTCTACCATCCTCTGCAGATAACTATGCTCCTTTTGAGAAACAACTTTTGGCTTGTTACTGGGCCTTAGTAGAGACTGAACAGTTAACCTCGGGACACCAAGTCACTATGTGGCCTGGGCTGCCCATCATGAACTGGGTGTTGTCTGACTCACAGAGTCATAAATTTGGACATGCACAGCAGCACTCCTTCAATAAATGGAAGTAGTATATTCGAGATCGGGCCTAAGCAAGACCCAAAGGCACAAGTAAGTTGCATGAGGAAGTAGCCAAAATGCCCATGGTCTCCACTCCTATCACATTACCTTCCGTCTCCCAGACTGGCATGTATGGCCTCATGGGGAGTTCCTTATGATGAGCTGACTGGTTTACAGATGTTTCTGTGAGATATGCAGGCACCACTTGAAAGTGGACAGCGGCAGCACTACAACCCCTTTCTGGGACCTCCCTGAAGGACAGTGGTGAAGGGAAGTCCTCTCAATGGGCATAACTTAGAGCAGTGTACCTGGTTGTTCACTTTGCTTGAAAGGAGAAATGGCCAGATGTGCAATTATATACTGATTCATGGGCTGTGGCCAATGGTTTGGCTGGATCTTCAGGGACTTTGAAAAAACATGATTGGAAAATTGGAGACAAAGATGTATGGGGAAGAGGTATGTGAATAGACCTCTCAGAATGGGCCAAAGAAGTGAAGATATTTGTGTCTCATGTGAATGCTCACCAAAGGGTGACCTCAGCAGAGGAGGAGTTTAACAATCAAGTGGATAGGATGACACATTCTTTGGAAACCAGTCATCAACTTTCCCTATCTACTCCTGTCTTTGTTCAATGGGCTCGTGGACAAAGTGGCCATGGTGGCAAGGATGGAGGTTATGCATGGTCCAAACAGCATGGACTTCCACTCACCAAGGCTGACTTGGCTACAGCCATTGCTGAGTGCCCAATCTGGCAGCAGCAGAGACCAACACTGAGTCCCCGGTATGGCACCATCCCCTGCTCATCAGCTAGCAACCTGGTGGTAAGTTGATTACATTGGAACACTTCCATCATGGAAAGGGCAGCATTTTGTCCTTACCCGAATAGACACTTAGTCTAGATGTGGATTTGCCTTCACTGCATGCAATGCTTCTGACAAAACTACCATCCGTGGACTTAAAGAATGCCTTATCCACCATCATGGTGTAACACATAGCATTGCCTCATATCAAGGGACTCACTTCACAGGAAATGAAGTGCAGCAGTGGGCCCATGCTCATGGAATTCACTGGTCTTACCATGTCCCCCATCATCCTGAATCACCTGGCTTAATAGACACAATTATGGCATCAGCTAAGTGGCAATACCTTGCAGGGTTGGGGCAATGTTCTCCAGGAGGCTGTATATGCTCTAAACCAGCTTTCAATACATGGTGCTCTTTCTCCCATAGCTAGGATTCATGGGTCCAGGAATCAAGGGGTGGAAATGGGAGTGGCACCACTCACTATTATCCCTAGTGACCCACTTGCAAGATTTTTCTTCCTGTCCCCACGACCTTATGCTCTGCAGGCTTAGAGGTCTTCGTTCAGAAGGGAGGAATGCTCCCACCTGGAGACACATCACTGATTCCATTGAACTGGAAGCAAAGAATGCCACCTGGTCACTTTTGGCTCCTTATGCCTCTGGATCAACAGGCAAAGAAGGGAGTTACCATACCAGCTAGTGTGATTGATCCTGATTACCAAGAGGAATTCAGATTGATATTTCATAATGTAGGTAAAGAAGAGTATGTTTGGAATGCAGGAGATCCCTTAGGATATCTCTTAGTTCTACCATACCCTGTGATTAACGTCAATGGAAATCTACAGCAACCTAATTCTGAAATAACTTCTAATCACCCAGACCCTTCAGGAATGAAGGTTTGGGTCACCCCACCAGGCAAAGAACGAGACCAGCCGAGGTGCTTGTTGAGGACAAAGGAGGTATGAAATATGTGGTGGATGAAGATAGTTCTAAATACCAGTTACGGCCACGTGACCAGTTGCAGAAACTGAGACTGTAATTGTTATGAGTATTTCCTTCACTCATAAAATATAAGAAGTAAACAGGACTAGTGCGTTTTTGATTATATGCATGTTAGCTGTATCATGTTACGCGCAAGTATGACTTTCTAATTGTCTTTATTCAGAGATTATGTATGGTTTAAGGAGATTATGTATGGTTTAAGGAGATTATGTATGGTTGACAAGGGGATGGACTGTGATGGTTAAGATTGTGTGTCAACTTGGCTGGGCCATGATTCTCAGTGTTTATATGTAATCATTTCCATGATTGAATATGCTGTGAGTATCCAATCAGATGAAAGGGAGTTTCCTTGGGAGTGTGGCCTGCCTCTGAATATAAGCAGACCTTCTGGCTGTTTGCTCTCTCTGGATCCTGGGGCTTCTTCCTGTCATCTCACATCTGATTCTTGGAACTTGAACTGTCAGATTTCTGCCGAACTTGGTGAACTTGAGTTCACCAGCCCCTGCAGCTACGTGAATCAGGAGAAACCTTGCAGGCTTGCCTTCCGATCTTGGAATTCTCCAACCTTCACAGCCTGTGAGTGGAAGCCCTGCTCTCTGTCCTGCCAACCTTGGGCTCGCCAGCTTCTGCAGCTGCATGGATTGGGAGAGGCCTCTACCCTGATCCATGGACTTGGTACTTTCTAGCCTCTACTATCGCATGAGCAGTTTCCTTGATATAAATCTATCTATCTATATATTTATACGCTTTGCTGGTTTTGCTTCTCTAGAGAACCCAGCCTAAGAAAAGGCTTCTCTTTAAAATCCAGACTATCTGGCAACAATGAGCCCATATTCTTACATGTCAACAGATGATTGGAACGAATTTGCAGCTGCTTGCCTTTGATTACTCTTCGATTTCCAAATTTCCCATCACGCTCTACTGTTTCTCCCAACAAGATACTTGGCCTGCTTCACTATATTTGATTGGTAAACCTGTAGAAATTCGAGTTTGAAACCTGCCCTACAAAGTCCTTTACAACTGCCCCAGCACCAGTGGCTCCATTTGGGATTCTCTCTCTCACCATTTTTCCAGGGTATTATACCTCCTTTCATTTTTTAAAAAATAATATTTTATTGAGTTTTGATGAAAGTTTACACAGCAAATTAGGTCTCCTTTTGACAATTTCAGCACAAATTGTTCAGAGATATTAATTGCATTTATCACAATGTATCAACATTCTCTTTGATTGTGCTCTGTTTGTTCCATTTCCAGTACTGAAGTTTCCCTGCCCCCTTATATTCTCATCTTTGCTTTGGAGTAATTGTTGACCTTTTTTTTCTCAGAATGGTGGTTTTTAAGTAGAGCACCGATGCTGCCAGTAATGTCGTTTATTTTATGTGCCACTCTGCTATTTCGCTAAAAGGTGATATCAGGGATTAGGCTTGGTTCTGGGTTTAAAGAATGTCTCAGGGTGATAGCCTCAGGGAGTCTTATGTTCCAGTGTGTCTGGCTTTTTCTTTTTTAAATAAGGATTTGAGAATTGCTCCACATTTTTCTCCCATTCTATCCAGGAATATCTATTATGATCCCAGTCAGAACAGTCAGTGGTTGTAGCTGGGGCATCATCTAGTTCTTCTTATGTCAGTGTAGATAAAGTTGTGGCTCATGTAGACTGGTTTCTTCTCTGAGCTTCTGGTTACCTTTTTACTGTTTTGCTCCTGGTAAGTACAGAACTATAGTTGTGTCTTAGATGGTCACTCGAAAGCTTCTAAGACCCCAGAAGCTACTCGCTTCACTAGGATGCAGATCATGATTTTTGTGAACTATGTTATGCCAATTGACTGAGTTGTTCCATGAGACTACAGTCCTAAGTTTTCAAATCCAGAAAACCAATCTTGGAAGGTGTGTTTGTGGAGTATCCGTATTTGTATGTATTTTCAATGAATATATGTGCCGATACCCACATTTTGTATTTACATGTACCTATAGATTTTTCCATCTTTTCTATGTACACACCTGTACCAACCCTTATACCAATATGCCTATACACATCCGTATGTGCTCAACACTTTTTCTACTTTGATTGTGCTCTGCTCACTACATCCACATTTGGCGCCACTTTTCCCATCATCAGAAAATAACAAGTCTCTGTGATCTAAAGCGTGCTTTCCCCTATCCCCCTCCTCTCCTTGGTAACCACCAATGGACGTTGGTTTCTCTCTATATATCTATTCTTGTCTTCTTATAAAAGAGGGATCGTACAACAATTGTCCTTATATGCTTCACTTATTTCACTTAGCATTATGCCCTCCAGGGCCATCCATGTTATAATATATTTTGCAGACTCATCATTGTTCTTTTTGGTTGCATAGTCTTCCATAGTATGTATGTACCACAATTTGCTTATCCATTCATCCATTGATGGACACTTCTGTTGTTTCCATTTATTTGCTATTGTGAATAAAGCAGCAATGAACATAGTTGTGCATATGTCTGTGTGCAAATTTTGTTAGGTTTTAGGGTATATACCTAGGAGTGGGATTGCTGGATCATAGGGTAGATCTATTTGTAGTTTTTTGAGAATGTGTCATACCGTTTTCCATAGTGGTTGTACCATTTTACAGTCCCACCAGCAATGGATAAGGATTCCAATCTCCCCACATCCTTGCCATGTTGTTACCTTTTTTTTTTAAATTGGTGCCATTTTAGCCAGGGTGTGTGTGTGTGTGTGTGTGTGTGTGTGTGTGTGTATAAGCCCTGGTGGTACAGTGGTTAAAAGAAGCTTGGCTGCTAACTAAAAGGTCAGCAGTTCGAATCCACCAGCCACTCCTTGGAAACCCTATTTGGCAGTTCCACTCTGTCCTATCCTATAGGGTCACTATGAGTTGGAATCGACTCCGCAGCAACAATTTTTTTTTTTTAAAGGCTAATGATCGTGAACATCTTTTAATATGTTCGTTGGATGCTTGGATGTCCTTTTTGGTGAAGGTTCTGTTCATCCCCTTTGCCCACTTTGTGATTGAGTTATTTGTCTTTTTTGTTGAGTTGTTGCAGTGTTCTATAGATTTTAGAGATTAGACCCTTATCGGATAAGTTGATTCCAAAGATATTTTCACAGTCTGTGGGTTGTCTATGTATTCTTTTAACAAAGTCTTTTGATGAGCATAAGTTTTTATTTTTTATGAGGTTCCATTTATCTATTTTGCCTTCTTCTATTTGTGCATTTGTTGTTATGTTCGTTATCCTATTTTTACAAAAGATTAGGTCACATAGTTTTCTTCCATTAATTTTATGGTTTTAGGTTTAACGTTTTAGGTCTTCAATCCATTTTGAGTTAGTTTTTGTGTATGGTGTGAGGTATGGGTCTTGTTTCATTTTTATGCAGGTAGATATCCAGTTTTGCCAGCACCGTTTATTAAACAGACTGTTTCTGCCCGACTGAATGGAATTTGACCCCTTGTCGAAAATCAGCTGTACCTAGATGGCTGGGTTTAATTCTGTCTTCTCAATTCTCTTCTATTGGTTTATGTGTCTGTCTATCATTGAACCAGTACCAAGCTGTTTTGATTACAGTGGCTGTATAGTATGTTTTGATATCGGGGATTGTGAGGCCTCCTACTTTGTTTATTTTCTTCAATATTACTTTTGCTGTTCAGAGTTTCTTTCATTTCCATATGGAGTTGGTCATTAGTTTTTCCAATCCAGTGAAGAATGTTGTTGGGATGTGTGTCGGGACTGCATTGTATCTGTAGGGAGTTTTAGGTAGAATTGACGTTTTCACTATATTAAGTCTTCCAATCCTTGAGCACAGGATGTTTTTCCATTTTTGTAGGTCTCCTTTAATCTCTTCTAGAAGTTTTTTTTTTTTTTTTGTAATTTTCATTCTATAATCCTTTTATGTCCCTGTTTAGGTTAATTCCTAGGTATTTTATTGATTTGGGGGCTATTGTAAATGGTATTGTTTCCCTGATTTCTTTTTCTTAGTCTTCTTTAGTGTGGAGGAACCCAACTGATTTTTGTGTGTCCATCTTGTACCCTGAAACATTGCTAAATTCTTCTATTAGTTCTAGCAGTTTTCTTGTGGAATCTTTAGGGTATTTTATGCATAAGATCATGTTATCTGAAAAAGATGATTTTACTTCTCCCTTTACAATTTGGGTACCTTTTATTTCTTTTTCTTGTCTTATTGCTCTGGCTAGGACTTCCACTACAATGTTGAAATGTTTTTGTTGTTGTTGGTAGGTGCATCGAGTTGGTTCTTACTTATATTGACCCTATGTACAACAGAAAGAAACACTGCTCTGTCCTGCCATCCTCACAGTCATGAGGATCCTTCGTCCCATCCCTCAGCCCATTGTTGCAGCCACTGTGTCAATCCATCTAGTTGAGGATCTTCCTGTTTTTCACTGACCCTGTATCAAGCATGATGTCCTTCTTTAGGGACTGGTCCCTCCTGATAATATGTCCAAAGTGCGTGAGATAAAGTATCCCCATCCTTGCTTCCAAGGAGCATTCTGGCTGTACTTCTTCCAAAACAGATCTGTTTGTTCTTCTGGCATTCCGTGGTATATTCAATATTCTTCACCAACTCTGTAATTTAAAGGCATCAATTCTTCAGTCTTCCTTATTCACTGTCCAGTTTTCACATGCATATGAGGAGATTGAAAATACCGTAGATGGGTCAGGCACACCTCAGTCCTTAAAGTGACATCTTGGCTTTATAACACTTTAAAGAGGTCATTTGCAGCAGATTTGCACAATGCAATACGTCATTTAATTTCTTGACTGCTACTTCCATGGGAGGGAAATGATTGTGGACCCCAGTAAAAAGAAGTCCTTGACAACTTCAATCTTTTCTCCATTTATCATGATGTTGCTTATTTGTCTAGTTGTGAGGATTTTTGTTTTCCTTATGTTGAGATGCAACCCATACTGAAGGCAGTAGCTTTTGATATTCATCAGTAAGTGCTTTAAGGCCTCTTCAGTTTCAGCAAGCAAGGTTGTGTCATCTGCACATCACAGATTGTTAATGAGTCTTCTTCCAATCCTGATGCCTCATTCTTCTTCATATAGTTCAGCTTCTCAGACTATTTGCTCAGCATACAAGTTAAATAAGTACAGTGAAAGGACACAACCTTGACACACATCTTTCCCGACATTAAGCCATGCAGTATTCCCTTGTTCTGTCCAAAGGACTGCCCCTTGGTCTAAGTACAGGTTCCTCATAAGCACACTTAAGTGTTCTGGCATTCCCATTCTTTGCAATGTTATCCATAATTTGTTATGATCCACATAGTCAAATGCCTTTGCATAGTAAATAAAACAAAGGCAAACATCTTTCTGGTATTCTCTGTTTTCACTCATGGTCCATGTGACATCAGCAGTATTATCTCTCATACCACATCCTATTCTGAATCTGGCTTGAATTTCTGGCAGTTAGCTGTCGATGTACTGCTATAATCCTTTTGAATGATCTTTAGCAAAATTTTACTTGTGTACGATATTAATGATATTGTTAGACAATTTCCACATTCTGTTGGATCACCTTTCTTTGGACAGGGCACAAAAATGGATCTCTTCCGTTGGTGGGCCAGGCAGCTGTCCTCCAAATTTCTTGGCATAGACGCGTGAGCACCTCCAGCCCTGCATCCGTTCGTTGAAACATTTCAGTTGGTATTCTGTCAATTCCTGGAGCTTTGTTTTTCCTTAATCTCTTCAGTGCAGCTTAGACTTCTTCCTTCAGTACCATCGGTTCATGATTATATTCTACCTCTGAAGCGTCTGGATATCAAGCAGTTCTTTTTGATACAGTGACCCTGTGTATTCCTTCCATCTTCTTTTGATGCTTCCTGCATTGTTCAATATTTTCCTCGTAGAATCTTTCAGTATTGCAACTAAAGTCTTGAATTTTTATTCAGTTCTTTCAGGTTGAGAAATTCTGAGCGTGTGCTACCCTTTTGGTTTTCTAACTCCAAGTCTTTGCACATTTCATTATAATACTTTTCTTAGTCTTATCAAGCCACCCTTTGACATCATCTGTTCAGCTGTTAGTTCATCATTACTTCCTTTTGCTTTAGCTACTCTATGTTCAAGTTTCAGAGTCTCTTCTGACATACATTTTGTTTTTTTCTTTCTTTCCTGTCTTTTCAATGACCTCTTTTTTCTTCATATATGATGTCCTGGATGTCATCCCACAACTCGTCTGGTCTTCGGTCATCAGTGTTCAATGAATCAAATCTACTCCTGAGATGGTCTCTAAATTCAGGTGAGATACACTCAAGGTTATATTTTGGTTCTTGTGGACTTGCTCTAATTTTCTTCAGCTTTAACTTGAATTTGCATAGGAGTAATTGATGGTCTGTTCTGCAGTCGGCCCCTGGCCTTATAACTGATGATACTGAGATTTTCCATCGTCTCTTTCCACAGATGTAGTCGATTTGATTTCTGTGTATTCCATCTGGCAAATTTCACGTGTATAGTTTATGTTGTTGAAAAAAGACATTTGCAATGAATAAATCATTGGTCTTGCAAAATTCTAGAATGTGATCTCTGACACCGTTTCTATCACAAAGGCCATATTTTCCAACTACTGAGACTTCTTTTTTTCCAACTTGCACATTCCAATCATCAGTAATTATCCATATATCTAGATTGCATGTTTAATCCAATTCAGACTGCAGAAGTTGGTAAAAAAAAATTTCAATTTCTTTACTTTTGGCCTTAGTGTTTCCTGCGTAAATTTCAATAATAGTCATGTTAACCGATCTTCCTTGTGGTCTTATGAATATTATCTTATCACGGATAGCATTGCACTTTAAGATAGATTTTGAAATATTCTTTTTGACAATGAATGTGATGCCATTCCTCTTCGATTTTTCATTCTGAGGATAGTAGACCATAGGATTGTCTGATTCAAAATGGCCAATACCAGTCCATTTCAGTTCACTAATGCCTAGTATATTGATCAATGTTAAATAAGAGTGGTGATAATGGGCATCCTTGTCTTGTTCCCATTCTCAAAAGGAAGCCTCTCAACCTTTCTCGGCTGAGTATATTGGCTGTTGGTTTTGGATTAAAACAACAACAACAAAAAACGTGTTGCTACTAAGTCGTTTCTGACTCATAGTGATCCTATAGGACAGAGTAGAACTGCCCCAGAGAGCTTCCAAGGAGTGGCTTGTGGATTCGAACTGTTAACCTTTTTGTTAAAGCCTGAGCTCTTAACTACTGAGAAATTTCCCTTCTATTCCTACTTCGCTGAGCATTTTATCAGGAAAGTGTTGAATTTTATTGAATGCTTTTTTGCATCAGTTGATATGATCATATAGTTCTTTTTCTTTGTTTTATTTCTGTAGGGCATTACATTGATTGATTTTCTATTGTTGAACCACTCTTGTAATGCTGGTATAAATCCTACTTGATCATTTTGTATGATTTTTTTTTTTTTTATACATTGCTGAAGTCTATTGGCTAGAATTTTGTTGAAACTTTTTGCATTTATGTTCATAAGGAATATGGGTCTGTAATTTTCTTTTTTTCTGATGTCTTTGCCTGGTTTAGGTATCAATGTTATGCTGGCTTCATGGAAAGAGATTGATAGTGTTCCTTTCTGTTCTATGTTTTTAATAGGATAGGTGTCAACTCTTTTCTGAATGTTTTGTAGAATTCTCCAGTGTAGCCATCTGGTCCTGAATTTATTGTTTGTTTTTGATGACATCTTCAATCTTTTCCTTTGTAATGAGTCTGTTTAAATATTCTACCTCTGTTTGTATTAGTTTGAGTTGTTGTTGTGTGCCATTGAGTTGATTCTGATTCAGTTTTTAGGTATTTGTCCATTTCATCTAGATTTTCAAATTTGTTGGAGTATAATTCTTCATGGTAATCAGTTGTATAGGTTGTAATGTCACCAATTTCATTTCTTAATTTGATTATTTGCCTCTTCTTTTTTGCTTCTTCCGTCAGTCTAACCAGTGTTTTGTCTATTTTATTTACCTTTCAAAGAACCAATTTCTGTTCTGTTGATTCTTTCTGTTGTTTTTCTATTTCTTTTATTTCTGCCCTGATCTTTATTATTTCCTTTTTTTCTGGTAGATTTAGTTTCTTTTTCTCTTCCTTTTCTATTTGTTCAAGTTGTCAGTTTAAGTTAATGATCTTGAATCTTTCTTGTTTTTTAATGTAGGCATTTATTTCTATGAATTTCCCTCTAAGTGCTGCTTTTGCTGTGTCCCAAAAGTTTTTAATATGATGTATTTTCATTTTCATTTGATTCTAGGAATTTTTTAATTTCACTTTTTTGTTTCTTCTATGACCCTATAGTTTTTTAGAAGTGTATTATTTAGGTTTCCACATATTTATTTATTTTTTCCTGTTGTTGATTTCTAGCTTCATATCATTATGGTCAGGGAAGATGCTCTGTCTGATTTCAATCTTTTTAAACTTGTAGAGACTTGTTTTGTTTCCTAGCATATCTTTATTCTAGAAAATGATCCATGTGCATTGAAGAAGAATGTGTATTGTTCTGATGCTGAGTGGAGTGCTCTATATATGTCCATTAAGCCCAATTGGCTTATGGTTTTATTTAAGTTCTCTATGTCTTTAATGATCTTGTTTTTAGATGTTCAGTCTAGAATTGAAAGTGATGTGTTGAAGTCTTCTACTATTATTCTGGGGTTGGCTATTTCTCCTTTCATATTACTCAGTATTTGTTTTGTGTATTTTGATGCATTGCAGTTAGGTGCATACATATCTATAAATGTTATGTCTTCTTGCTGGGTTGACCCTTTTATTATGATGGAATGTCTTTCTGTATCTCTTGTAATAGCATTTACTTTAAATTCTATTTTATCCCACCTTTCATATTAACAGCACTGGGTAGACCTGTTTTTTTTTAAATTTTTTTATTGTTGTAGTTTAGATGAAGTTTACATTTCAAGTTAGTCTCCCATACAAAAATTTATACATATGTTGTTATGTGACCCTAATTGCTCTCCCTGTACTGTGACAGCACACTCCTCCCTTCCACCTCTGATTCTCCATGTCCATTCAATGAGCTCCTAACTCTCTCTGCCTTCCCATCTCACCTCCAGATAGAAGCTGCGCTTAGTCTCTTGTATCTACTTGAGCTAAGAGGCACAGTTACTTTATGTCCCACAGTCCAGTCCAGTCCAGTCCAATCCCTGTCTGAAGAGTTGGCCTTGGAAATTGTTTAAGTTCTGGGTTGATAGAGAATACGGGGACCAAGCTTTCTGGGGTTCCTCCAGTCTCAGTCAGACCATTATGTCTGGTCTTCTTACTAGAATTTGAGTTCTGCATCCCACCTTTCTCCTGCTCCATCAGGGACTCTCTGTTGTGTTCCCTGTCAGGGCGGTCATTGGTGATAGCCAGGCACCATCTAGTTCTTCTGGTCTCAGGCTGATGAAGTCTCTGGTTTATGTGGCCCTTTCTGTCTCTTGGGCTAATACTTTCCTTGTGACTTTGGTGTTCTTCATTCTCCTTCACTCCAGGTGGTTGGGACCAATTGATGCGTCTTAGAAGGCCACTTTCAAACTTTTAAGACCCCAGATGCCACTCATCATAATAGGATGCAGAACATTTTCTTACTAAGCTTTGTTATGCCAATTGACCTAGATGTCCCCGGAAACCATGGTCCCAAGACCCCTACCCTTGCTACTCTGTCTCTCAAAGTGTTTGATTGTATTCATGAAACTTCTTAGCTTTGGTTTAGTCCAGTTGTACTGACTTCCCCTGTAGTGTGTGCTGTCCTTCCCTCCACCTAAGATAATACATGTCTACTATGTAGTTAATGAATAACCCTCCTCCTCCCTCCCCATCCTTGTAACCATCAAAGAAAGTTTTCTTTTGTGATTAAACCTTTTCTGGAGTTCTTATAATAGTGATCTTATACAATATTTGTCCTTCTGTGACTGACTAAATTCACTCAGCATAATGACCTCCAGCTTCTTCCATGTTATAAGATGTTTCACGGCTTCGTCGTTGTTCTTTACTGTTGCATTGTATTCCATTCTGTGGATATACCATAATTTGTTTATCCATTCATTCGTTGATGGGCACCTAAGTTGTTCCCATCTTTTTGCTATTGTGAACAGTGCTGCAATGAACATGGGTGTGCATGTATCTATTCGTGTGATGGCTCTTATTTCTCTAAGATATATTCCAAGCAGTGGGATAGCTGGATCCTATGGGACTTCTTTGCTCTTTAAGGAAGCACCAAATCAATTTCCAAAGTGGCTGTACCATTTTACATTCCCACCAACCGTGTAAAAGTGTTACAGTCTCTCCACAACCTCTCCAACATTTATTATTTTGTGTTTTTTGGATTAAGGCTAGCCTTGTTGGGGTGAGATGATATCTCATTGTAGTTTTAATCTGCATTTCTCTAATGGCAAATGATCGTGAGCATTTCTTCATGTGTCTGTTAGCTGCCTGAATATCTTCTGTGGCGAACTGCCTGTTCATATCCTTTGCCCATTTTTTAATTGGGTTATTTGTCTTTTTGTTATTGAGGATTTGCAGTATCTTGTAGATTTAGAGATTAGATGCTAATTGGATTTGTGGTAGCCAAAAATTTTTTCCCATTCTGTAGGTTGTCTTTTTACTCTTTTGGTGAAGTCTTTTGATGAGCAACAGTGTTTGATTTTTAGGAGTTCCCAGTTCTCTAGTCTCTCTTCTGGCGCTTGCAAATTGTTACTTATGGTTCATATTGTGTTTATGCCATGGGTTAGGGCTCCTAGAATTGTCCCTATTTTTTCTTCCATGATCTTTATAGTTTTCGATTTTATATTTGAGTCTTTAACCCATTTTGAGTTACTTTTTGTGCATGGTGTGAAGTATGTGTCTTGTTTCAGTTTTTTTCACTTGGATATCCAGTTATGCCAGCACCATTTGTTAAAGAGACTGTCTTTTCCCCAATTAACGGACTTTGGGCCTTTGTCAAATATCAGTTGCTCATAGGTGGATGAATTTATGTCTGGAGTCTCAATTCTGTTCTATTGGTGGGTAGGCCTGTTTTTCTTGTTAAGTGCCATCCTGTCGATTCTGACTCATGATGACCCTATGTACAACATGAAGAAACACTGTCTGTTCCTGCACCATCCTCACAATCATTGCTATGTTTGAGCCCATTGTTGCAGCCATCGTGTCAATCTATCTCTTTTAGGGTCTTCCTCATTTTCACTGACCCTCTACTTTACTGAGCTTGATGTCCTTCACCAGGGACTGATCTCTTCTTATAACATGTCCAAAGTATGTGAGACAAAGTCTCGCCACCCTCGCTTCTAAGGAGCGTTCTGGCTGTACTTCTTCCAAGACATATTTTTCCGTTCTTCTGGCAGTCCGTGGTATAGTCAGTATTCATATTTCAAAGGCAACAATTCTTCTTCGGTCTTCCTTATTCATTGTCCACCTTTCACAAGCATATGAGGCGATTGAAAATACCGTGGTGTGGTCAGGCACACCTTAGTCCTTAAAGTGACATCTTTGCTTTTTAACACTTTAAAGAGGTCTTTTGCAGTAGATTTGTCAAATGCAATGTGTCGTTTGATTTCTGGACTGCTGCTACCATGGGCATATTGTGGATCCAAGTAAAATGAAATCCTTGACGACTTTAGTCTCTTCTCTATTTATCATGATGTTGCTTATTGGTTCAGTTATGAGGATTTTTGTTTTCTTTATGGTGAGGTGTAATCCATACTGAAGGCTGTGGTCTTTGTTCATCAATAAGTACTTCAAGTACTTCCTTATCTCCTCTTTACTTTCAGCAAGCAAGGTTGTGTCATCTGCATAACGCAGGTTGTTAATGAGTTTTCCTTCAATCCTGATGCCTGATTCTTCTTCACATAGTCCAGCTTCTTGGATTTGCTCAGCATACAGATTGAATAAGTAGGCTGAAATGATACAACCCTGACGCTCAACTTTCCTGACTTTAAACCACGCAGTATCCACTTGTTGTGTTTGAAAGACTGCCCCTTGGTCTAAGTACAGGTTCCTCATGAGCACACTTAAATGTTCTGGAATTTCCATTCTTCGCAATGTTATCCATAATTTGTTATGAGCCACACAGTCAAATGCCTTTGCGTAGTCAATAAAACAAAGGTAAACATCTTTCTGGTATTCTCTGTTTTCAGCCATGATCTATGTGACATTAGCAATGATATCTCTTGTACTACATCCTCTTTTGAATCTGGCTTGAATTTCTGGCAGTTCTGTGTCGATGTACTGCTGTAACCACTTTCGAATGATCTCCAGCAAAATTTTACTTGTGTGTGATATCAATAATATTGTTCCATATTTTCTGCATTCTTTTGGATCTCCTTTCTTTGGAACGGGTACAAATATGGATCTCTTCCAGTCCTTTTGTGGTATTCCAAATTTATTGGTATAGACGATTGAGCGCTTCCAGAGCTGCCTCGGTTTGTTGAAGCAATTGGTATTTCGTCAATACCTGGAGGCTTGCTTTTGGTCAATGCCTTCAGTGAAACTTAGACCTCCTCTTTCAGTACCATCAGTTCTTTGTCACATGCTACTCCTGAAATGGTTGAAAATCGAGCAATTCTTTTTGGTACAGTGACTCTGTGTATTCCTTCCAGCTTCTTTGATGCTTCCTCGATTGTTCAATATTTTCCCCGTAGAATCCATCATACTGCAACTTGAGGCTTGTATTTTTTCTTCCGCTCTTTCAGCTTGAGAAATACAGAACATGTTCTTCCCTTTTTGTTTTCTAACTCCAGGTCTTCACACATTTCATTATAATACTTTACTTTGTCTTCTCGAGCATATCTTTGAAATCTTCTGTTCAGCTCTATTAGATCATCATTACTTCCTTTTGCTTTAGCTACTCTGTGTTCAAAAGCAAGTTTCAGAGTCTTTTCTGGCATCCAGTTTTGTCTTTTCTTTCTTTCCTGTCTTTGAAATGACCTTTTGCTTTCTTCACGTATGATGACCTTGATGTCATTTCACAACTTGTCTGATCTTCAGTCATTAGTGTTCTGTGTGTCAAATCTATTCTTGAGCTGGTCTCTAAATTCATGTGGGATATACTCAAGATCATACTTTGGCCCTTGTGGACTTGTTCTAATTTTCTTCAGCTTCAACTTGAACTTATATATGAGTAATTAATGGTCTGTTTCACAGTCGGCCCGACCTTTTTTTGACTGATGTTATTGAGCTTTTCCATTGTCTCTTTCCACAGATGTAGTTGATTTGATTCCTGTGTATTTCATATGGCAAAGTCTATGTGTATAGTCACCGTTTATGTTGTTGAAAAAAGGTATTTGCAATGAAGAAGTCATTGGTCTTGAAAAATTCTATCATGTGATCTTCGGCTTCATTTCTATCACCAAGGCCATATTTTCCAACTATCAATCTTTCCTCTTTGTTTCCAACTTTCTCCATCCAATCACCAGTAATTATCAATACATCCTTGATTGCATGTTTGATCAATTTCAGACTGCAAAAGTTGGTAAAAGTTTCCAGTTTCTTCATCTTTGGCCTTACTGGTTGGTGCCTAAATTTGAATACTAGTTGTACTAACTGGTCTTCCTTGTAGGCATATGGATATTATCCTATCACTGACAGCCTTGTACTTCAGGATAGATCTGAAATGTTCTTCTTGAAAATGAACACAATGCCATTCCTCTTCAATTTTTCATTCCCGACATAGTAGACCGTATGTTGGTCTGATTCAAAACGGCCAATATCAGTCCATTTCCACTCACTAATGCTTAGAATTTGGCTGTTAATCAAAAGGTCAGCAGTTTGAATCAACCAGGTGCTCCTTGGAAACCCTAAGGGGCAGTTCTACTCTGCCCTATAGGGTGGCTATGAGTCAGAATCTACTCGATGGCAACAGGTTTGGTTTTTGTGGTTTGGTATAATGCCTAGAACATCGATCTTTATGCATTCCTTTTCATTTTTGACCACTTCCAATTTTCCTAGATTCATAGTTCGTACATTCCACGTTCCTATTATTAATGGATGTTTACAGCTGTTTCTTCTCATTTTGAGTCGTGCCACATCGGCAAATGAAGGTTCTGAAAGCTTGACTCCATCCACTTCATTAATGTCGACTCTACTTTGAGGATGCAGCTCTTCCACAGTCATATTTTGAGTGCCTTCCAACCTGAGGGGCTCATCTTCCAGTACTGTATTAGACAATTTTCCACTGCTATTCATATGGTTTTCACTAGCCAATTTTTTCAGAAGTAGACTGACCAGGTCCTTTTTCCTAGTCTGTCTTAGTCTGGAAGCTCAGCTGAAACCTGTCCACCAAGGGAGTCCCTGCTGGTATATGAAATACCAATTGCAAAGCTTCCAGTATCATAGCAACACGCAAGTCACCACCATATGAAAAACTGACAGACACATGGTGGTGGGTTGACCTGAGAATCCTGAATTACAGCAGCCAGATATTAGGCAGGAAGTGTGTTAACTCAGTCAAATGAAGACTCAAAAAATCTGAGAAGGCGCTGTTAAATCACTGACTAATGTTAAATTCTGGAGATTAACCTGACATATACCCTTTGTACTTTAAACTCAGATTTCCTATGATTTTTGCTAACATTTAGAAATTTTGAATTTTGGAGGAATTCTAAAAATTCCTCAAATTTTTAGGAAATCATATTTACTGAAGTTTGCAAAAGGTAGGAAACCAATATTTAATAAACATTTACATGAATGAGGTGCTATGAAGGTATTACATTCACTCATTTCACAACCTCCCTAAAAATTCTGGGAGGGATATATTATTATCTTCATTTTGCAGATAAAAATATTGAGGCCCAGAGAAGTTGTGACTTTCCCCAAATCATATTAGTATGTGGCAGACCTGGGATCAAGCCAAAATCTATCTGACTATAAGCCTGTGTTTTTCCATTCTCCTATGCTTCCTTCTGACCAAACTTCTGACTTTATTTTGTAGATAATTCATAATTTATTTATGTTTATTTTAATGAACAGGTGGCTTCTCCCTTTTGGTTTTTCTGTCCATTATTTGGCTCATATATTAACCATCCACCAGCTAGGGAAAATTGCTTCTGAGTAAGGAGCATTTCATCTACATCAATGAAGTCTATCACTGACTCCCAGCCCTGCCCTGCTGAGTGCTGTGCCCCTGAGTAGGATTGTTGTGGACCCCCAGACCCCTGGATCCCACCCAGTGCCAAGCCCTGGCCCTGCTCCCCAAGCACTGAGCGTGCGTGTGGGACCAGCATAAAACTCCGTAACTCACCCCACTCCAACCTTCACTCTGCCTCTCTGAGCGCTGCATCTGTGAGTGGGACCAGCGCAGACATCTGGACCCCTGGAATCCTCCCCACCGTGCTGCCCCCAGGCCCGCCCAGCCAGTCCAAATTCATGCTTCAGACAAATATCCATACTTACCCCTCCTGCCCCCTCTGGATCACTCTGCTGCACCATAGCTGAGCCTCCAGCCCTTCCCAACTGAACAAGGTGGTGAGTGAGAACTATTGTTCTCACAGAAGACCAAGCAACAAAACACTCCCAGCCTGCCCATAGATAAAACAAAAAAGCAGGACAAAGCAAACAAACTTATAATTAATAAACAAACAAAAAAAATTCCTGAATGTCTCGGAGACGCCAGACAATATCAAAACATATAAAAAAAACAGGACAGGTTGGCTCCAGTAAGCTACCAAAATAAGACACCAGATGACGTTCTTATAAAAGAAAAGTCAATAGGGACCTTCATTTGCTGATGTGGCACGACTGAAAGGAGAAGAAACAGCTGAAAACATCCGTTAAAAATAGGAAGGTGGAATGTACGAAGTACGAATCTAGAAAAATTGGAAGTTGTCAAAAATGAAATGGAATGCATAAACATCAATATCCTAGGCATTCGTGAGCTGAAATGGACTGGTATTGGCCATTTTGAACTGGACAATATTGTGGTCTACTATGCTGGGAATGACTATTTGAAGAGAAATGACTTTGCATTCAACGTCAAAAAGAACATTTCAAGATCTATCCTGAAGTACAAGACTGTCAGTGATAGGATAATATCCATACGCCTACAACGAAGACCAGTTAATACAACTAATATTCAAATTTACGCACCAACCACTAAGGCCAAATATGAAGAAATTGAAGAATTTTACCAACTTCTGCAGTCTGAAATTCTATTGGCTAGAATTTTGTGGAAGATTTTTGCATCTATGTTCATGAGGGATATTGGTCGGTAATTTTTTTTCCTTGTGGTGTCTTTACCTGGTTTTGGCATCAGGGTTATGCTGGCTTCATAGAAAGAGTTGGGGAGTAGTCCATCTTTCTCTATACTCTAAAATACCTTTAGTAGTAGTGGTGTTAAGTCTTCTCTGAAAGTTTGGTAGAATTCTCCAGTGAAACCGTCAGGGGCAGGGATTTTTTTTTGCTGAGAGTTTTTGAATTACCTTTTCAGTCTCTTCTTTTGTTATAGGGTTTATTTAGTTATTCTACCTCTATTTGTGTTAGTTCAGGTAGGTAGTCTGTTTCTAGAAATTTGTCCATTTCTTCTAGGTTTTCAAATTTCTTAGAGTACAGAGTTCTATAGTGTTCTGTTATGATACTTTTAATTTCAGTTGGGTCTGTTGTGATATTGCCTATCCAATTTCTTATTCAGTTATTTGTTTCTTCTCCTGTTTTTCTTTTGTCAGTTTGGCCAACAGTTTACCGATTTTGTTGACCTTTTCAAAGAACGAGATTTTGGTCTTGTTAACTCTTTCAATTGTTTTCCCTTTCTCTATTTCATTTAATTCTGCTCTAATTTTTTATTATATGCTTTCTTCTGGTGCCCAAGGGCTTCTTTTGCTGCTCTGTATTTGTTCAAGTTGTGGGGTTTATGTTTTGATTTTGGCCCTTTCTTCTTTTGGATTGGAGCATTTATTGCTATAAATTTACCTCTGAGCACTGCTTTTGCTGTGTCCCAAAGGTTCTGATAGGAAGTGTTTTCATTCTCACTTGATTCTATGAATTTCTTTATTCTGTACTTAATTTCTTCTATAACCCAGTAGTTTTTTAGCAAGGTGTTGTTCAGTTTTCACATGTCTGATTTCTTTTCCTTGCTTTTTCTGTTAATGATTTCTACTTTATGGCTTTATGGTCAGAAAAGAAGGTTTGTAATATTTCAATGCTTTGTATTCTATTAAGGCTTGCTTTATAGCCTAACATGTGGTCTATTCTGGAGAATGTTCCATGTGTGTGGAAAAGAATGTATACCTGGTTGCAGTTGGGTAGAGTGTTCTGTATATGTCTATGAGATCAAGTTGGTTGAGTGTGGCATTTAGATCTTCCATGTCTTTATTGAGCTTCTTTCTGGATGTTCTGTCCTTCACTGAAAATGGTGTGTTGAAATCTCCTACCACTATTGGGAGCTGCCTATCTCTCTTTTCAATGCTGTTAGAGTTTGTTTGGTGTATTTTGGAGCCCTGTCATTGGGTGCATAAATATTTATTGTAGTTATGTCCTCTTGGTGTATTGACCATTTAATCATTATAGAGTGTCTTTCCTTATCCTTTGTGGTAGATATTACTTTAAAGTCTATTTTGTCAGAGATTAATATTGCCAATCCTGCTCTTTTTTGAATGTTGTTTGCTTGATATATTTTTTCCATCCTTTGAGTTTTAGTTTGCTTGTGTCTTTAAGTCTAATCTGTGTCTCTTGTAGGCAGTATATAGACAGATCGCGATTTTTTTAATCTATTCTGCCACTCTCTGTCTCTTTATTGGTGCATTTAGTCCGCTTACGTTCAGCATAATTATTGTTAGGTATGAGTTTAGTGCTGTCATTTTGATCTTTTTTTGGTGTTGTTAACGGTTCCTTTGTTCCACTTAATTTTCTATGCTGAGTTATTTTTCTTTATACTTTTTCTTTTCATCTGTTTCATTGTTGATTTTGTATTTGCTGAGTCTTTATGTTTTTCTTGTTTTTTATTTTGATGTGTAGGATTATTAGTTTTTCTTTGTGGTTACATTAATATTTTCCCCAAATTTTCTAAGTTTAAACCAATTTTTTATTGCTTTATATCACCTTGTCTTCCTCTCCATATGAAAGATCTATGACTACATTTTTTCGTCCCTCTTTTTTGTTTCAATGTGCCATCTTTTACATATTGCCATCTCTCTTTCCCTATTTTCAGTGTTTTACCTTTGATTTGTTTTTGTGTCTTCCTTATCTGGGTTGATATCTGGTTGCTCTGTCCTATGTTCTAATCTTGAGTTGTTATCTGATGTTATGGATTTTCTAACTGGAGGACTCCATTTAGTATTTCTTGTAATTTTGGTTTGGTTTTTGCAAATTCCCTAAACTTCTGTTTATCTGGAAATGCCTTAATTTCACCATCATATTTGAGAGAGAGTTTTGCTGTATATATATTTCTTGGTTGGCATTTTTTTTCCTTCAAGGCTTTATATATGTCATTCCATTGCCTTCTTGCCTACATAGTTTCTGCTGAGTAGTCAGAGTTTAATCTTATTGAATCTCCTTTGTAGATGACATTTTGTTTATCCTTAGCTGTTCTTAAAATTATCTCTTTATCTTTGATTTTGGTAAGTTTGACTATCATATGTCTTGGTGACTTTCTTTTGGGATCTACCTTATGTGGGGTTTGATGAGCATCTTGGATAGATATCTTCTCAACTTTCACGATATCAGGGAAGTTTTCTGCCAACAAATCTTCAACAATTCTCTCTGTATTTTCTGTTATCCCTCCCTGTTCTGGAACTCCAATCACTCATAGGGTATTCCTCTTGATAGTGTCCCACATAATTCTTAGGGTTTCTTCATTTTCTCTTAATCCCTTTATCTGATTTTTCCTCAAATAAGTTGATGTCAAGTGCTTTATCTTCAGTCTCACTAATTCTGACTTCCATTGCCTCAGTTATGCTCCTATGACTTTCTATTGAGTTGTCTAATTCTGAAATTTTATTGTTAATCTTCTGGGTTTCTGATTGCTGTCTCTCTATGGATTCTTGAAGCCTGTTAAATCTGTCATTATGCTCTTCTCTAATCTTTTTAATTTCCTCTATTGCATGTTTTGCATTTTGCATGATCTCCTTTCTGATCTCTTGAAGAGTTCTGTATATTAATCTTTTGTATTCTGCCTCTGATAATTCCAAGAATTTCTCTTCCTCTGGAAAATTCCTTCATATTTTATTCTGAGAGCTTTCTGAAGCCATCATGTTCTGCATTTTTATGTGATTTAATATTGACTGTTGTCTCCAAGCCATCAATAAGTTATTATATTTATTTATTTTATGTTTGCTTACTGTGTCCTAGCTTCTTGTTTTGTTTGACTATGCCCAGATAGGCTGCTCTTGTGAATCTATGCATGGGTGAAAGGTATTCAAAGTCCATGGACCCCTTATGCCTGTGCCTAGGCAAAGGAGTTGTGCTACCCTAAGTTCTCAGCATAGGAGAGCTGGCAGATTATTTCTATTGGTTAATTTGTTCCCTTGCCAAGGCCGGGAACATCGCTCAGGGAAAGTGATGGATCCTTACTTCTGGCCCAGGAGACACAGCAATGGCTGAGGTCAGCCTGGGACCCAGTGCAGCGTGGGTAGGGGTAGGTAAATGGGAGAGAGATTTTTCCCAAAGGTTGTGTTTTTTGATCCACGTAGTAGGTTAGATGCATGTACTTATCTTTTGCCAATTGAGCACCACTTTTCACTGATTCTGGAGGCTTGAGTAGACGCTCCACCATTCAGTCTCTCCTTATGTGGAAAAGGCGTCCGGAGGGCCACTGTATGCCTCACCTTGTGTGCTGGCTGCTGGGTACTGGTTCCCACAGGGTCAGGTCTGGCAACTCCTCACTGCTTCTGAAAGGCCTCTCCCTCCCCCTGCTGCTCAGTCTGATTCCTCAACTTTGCCTTTCATGTTCAGGGCTCCTAGGTTGTCAATTGTCATATATAATCTATTCACTTGTATGAGAAACTAACTTGAACTGTAAACTTTCATTTAAAGCACAATAAAAAAATGAAAAGAAAGAGCTGCAAACATCCATTAGTAATTGAAATGTGGAATGCACAAAGTAGGAATCAATGAAAATTGGAAGTCATCAAAAATGAAATAGAATGCTTGAAGATCAATATCCTAGGCATTAGTGAGCTGAAATGGACTAGTATTGGCCTTTTTGAATCAGACAATCATATGGTATTCTATGCTAGGAATGACAAATAGAAGAGGAATAACATCACATTCTTGTCAAAAATAACATTTCAAGATATATCGCAAAGTACAACACTGTCAGTGTAGGATAATATCCATAAGCCTACAAGAAAAAAACAGTTAATACAACTATTATTCAAATTTACTGACCAAGTACTAATGCCAAAGATGAAGAAATTATAGGTTTTTACCAACTTCTGCACTCTGAAATTGATCAAACATGCAGTCAAGATTCATTGACAATTACTGGTGATTGGAATGTGAAATTTGGAAACAAAAAAGAAGAATCAATAGTGGGAGAATATGGCATCAGTGACAGAAACGATGCTGGAGATAATATGGTAGAATTCTGCAAGATTTATTCATAAGAATAAAGCTTTTCAATAACATAATTGACAACTATACATGTGGACCTCCCCAGATAGAATATGCAGGAATTAAATTGACTATATCTAGGGAACGAGATGTTGTAGAAACTCAGTGTCATCAGTCAGAACAATCTCAGGGCCGGCTGCAAAACAGACCATCAGTTGTTCACATGCAAGTTCAAGTTGAAGCTGAAGAAAGTTAAAACAAGTCCATATGACCTTGAATAGAGTCTGCATGAATTTAGAGACCATCTCACGAATAGATTTGATTGCACTGAAGAGTTATGACTGAAGATCAGAAGAGTTGTGGGATGACATCATGGGCATCATGCATGAAGAAAGCAACAGATCATTAAAAAGACAGAAAAAAAAAGACCGAAATGGATATCAGAATAGACTCTAAAACATGCTCTTATATAAAGAGTAGCCAAAGCGAATGGAATAAATAATGAAATATAAGAGCTGAACAGAAGATTTCAAAGGATGCCTAGAGAAAACAAAGTATTACAATGAAATGTGCAAAGATCTGGAGTTAGAAAACCAAAAGGGAAAAACATGCTCAGCATTTCTCAAGCTGAGAGAACTGAAGACAAAATTCAAGCCTCAAGTTGCAATATGGAAGGATTCTATGGGCAAAAAATTGAATGATGTAGGAAGCATAAAAAGAAGATGGAAGAAATACACAAAGTCACTGTACCAAAAGAACTGGTCAAAGTCCAATCATTATACAAAAAAAACAAAACAAAACAAAACCTGTTCTGTAAAGTCAATTTCACGTCATAGTGATCAACCACTTCTGGTGGTAGTATATGGTCAAGAACCGATGGTACTGAAGGACTTCTTCAGTCCAAGGTGCACTGAAGGCATTGGCAAAAATCAAGGCTCCAGGAATTGATGGAATACCAATTGAGATGTTTCAACAAATGGATGCAGTGCTGGAAGTGCTCACTTGTCTATGCCAAGAAATTTGGAAGAGAGCAACCTGGCCAGCCAACTGGAAGAGATCCATATTTGTGCCCATTCCAAAGAAAGATGATCCAACGGAATGTGGAAATTATTAAACAATATCATTATATCACACCCAAATACAATTTTGCTGAAGATCATTCAAAAGTGGTTGCAGTAGTACACAAACAGGAAACCGCCAGAAGTTCCAGCCGGATTCATAAGAGGACTTGGAACCAGGGATATTATTGCTGATGTCAGCTGGATCATGGTTGAAAGCAGAGAATACTAGAAAGATGTTTACCTGTGTTTTATTGACTATGCAAAGGCATTGGACTGTGTGGTTCATAACAAATGACGGATAATGTTATGAAGAATGTGAATCCCAGAACTCTCAATTGTGTTCATGTGAAACCTGTACATAGACCTTGAGGCAGTCATTAGAAGAGAACAAGGGGATACTGTGTGGTTTAAAATTGGAAAATGTGTATCAGGGTTGAATCCTTTCACCATACTTATTCAATCTGTATGTTGAGCAAATAATTGGAGAAGCTGGACTATATATGAAGAAGAACGTGGCATCAGGATTGGAGGACAACTCATTAACAATCTGCAGTATGCAACTGACACAACCTTGCTTGCTGAAAGTGAAGAGGACTTGAAGCACTTACTGATGAAGATCGAAGATTATTTTTTTATTCTTTTAGGTATAGATTATACCTAAACATAAAGAAAATAAAAATCCTCACAACTGGACCAATAAGCAACATCCTGATAAATGGAGAAAATTTTGACATTGACAAGGATTTCATTTTTTTTTTTTTTTTTTGGCTCCACAATCAATGCCAGTAGAAGCAGCTGTCAAAAAATTAAATGACGTATTGCATTGGGCAAATCTGCTAGAAAAGACTTCTTTAAAGTGTTAAAAAGCAAAGATGTCACTTTGAGGACTAAGGTGGGCCTTGCCCAAGCCATTGTATTTTCCATTGCCTCATGTGCATACAAAAATTGGGCAATAAAAAAGGAAGACTGAGGAAGAATTGATCCATTTGAATTGTGGTGTTAGCAAAGAATACTGAATATACCATGGACTGCCAGAAGAATGCACAAATCTGTCTTGGAGGAAGTACAGCCAGAACGCTCCTTAGAAGGGAGAATGGAGAGACTTTGGCTTGCTTTGGACATGTTATCAAGAGTGATCAGTTTCTAGAGAAGTGTATCATGCTTGGTAAAGTAGAGAATCAGTGAAAAAGAGAAAAACCCTCAATGAGATGGATTGAAACAGTGGCTGCAATAATGGGCTGAATCATAGCAATAATTGTGAGGGTGGCTCAGGACTGGACAGTGTTTCGTTCTGTTGTACAGAAGGTCGCTGTGAGTTGAAACTGACTCGACAGTACTTACCAACACCTATAAAAACTACAGTTCAGGCCTTACATTTACAACAATCTATTTTAACTAGATACCTACAATGAACATACAAACAGTAAGTAACATCCAATATTAACATACTTAAGCTGTAGCCCTAATTCTTTCTTACCTCCCTCCATCTCTTTTATTGTATCACTTAACATATCATATGTTCTGTTAGGATAACTTTGTACTTATTTCTTATACATTTGATTATATGAAGCTTGTAGCACATTAAAACTAAATTTACTTATTAAAAATACCCTTCAACAGGCCTTTTCTTTTGCCCATACCAATATCTTTATTGGAGATTTCTCCTTTATTTTTAGATTTCTTTCCCTTGTACTGTTTTAGGTAGTTGTCTAGTGTTCTTTTCTTTCCACTTTGAAGACCACCTTTTAGTAGTTCTCGCAATGCAGGTCTGGTAGTTACAAATTCCGACAACTTCTGCTTGTCTGGAAATGTCTTGAATATGCCCATGTTTAAATACATGGATAGTTTTGTCAGATAAAGAATTCTTTGTTGACAATTGGTTTCTTTCAGTGCTTCATGTATATGTATATATCTTTCCATTGCCTCCTGGCCTCCAAGATTTCAGCACTTAATCTTATTGAAAGCCCCTTATGTATTATTTGGGAGTTTTCTTTTGCAGCTTTTAAGATTCTTTCCTTTTCTTTGGTCTTTAGGGGTTTGATTACAATGTGTCTTGGTGAAGACCTTTTTGGGTTCACTCGGAGTTCACCAATATTCCTGGATTTGCACGTTTATTTCCTTACTCAGGTATGGAATATTTTCTGTTACAATTTCTTCAAATATTCTTTCTGTTCCTTTGTTTCTTTCCTCACCTTCCAGAATCCTCATAATATGTCAATGGGTTCTTTTTTTTTATTCATTTATTTTTTAATTGTACTTTAGATGAAGGTTTACAGAACAAACTAGTTTCTCATTAAACAGTACACATATTGTTTTATGACATTGGTTAACAACCCCATGACATGTCAACACTCTCTCTTCTTGACCTTGGGTTCCCTATTACCAGCTTTCCTGTCCCTTACTGCCTTCTAGTTCTTGCTCTTGGGCTGGTGTGCCCCTTTAGTGTCATTTTGCTTTATGGAGCTGTCTAATCTTTAGCTGAAGGGTGAACCTCGGGAGTGACTTCATTACTGAGCTAAAAGGGTGTCCAGGGGCCATACTCTCAGTAAGTCTGGTCTTTTTTGTGAGTTAGAATTTTGTTCTACATTTTTTTCCAGCTCTGTCTGGGACCCTCTATTGTGACCCCTGTCAGAGCAGTCAGTGGTGGTAGCCGGACACCATCTAGTTGTACTGGACTCAGTCTTGTGGAGGCCATCGTAGGTGTGGTCCATTTGTACTTTGGACTAATCTTTCCCTTGTATCTTTTTTCTTCATTCTCCCTTGCTCCCAAGGGGTGAGACCAGCGGAGTATATTAGATGACTGCTCACCGGCTTTTAAGACCCTAGACGTTACTCACCAAAGTAGAATGTAGAGCATTTTCTTTATAAACTAAGTTATTCCAATTGAGCTAGATGTTCCCCGAGACCATGGTCCCCACAGCCCTTAGCCCAGCAATTCAGTCCCTCAAGGAATTTGGGTGTGTCTACGGAGCTTCCATGACCTTGCTTTGTACAAGTTGCATTGGATTCCCCAGTATTGTGTACTGTCTTACCCTTCACCAAATTTTCCACCTATTTATTGTCTATTTAGTGTTTTTCCATCCCCATCCCTCCCCTCCCTAGTAACCATCAAATATTGTTTCTTTTTGTGTGCAAAATTTTCATGAGTTTTCATAGTAGTGGTCTCATACAATATTTGTCCTTTTGTGATTGACTTCTTTCACTCAGCATAAGGGCCTTAATCAGTGGGTTCTCTTGGTTGTGTCCCAAAGTTCCATTCAGTTTTTTGTTGAATTTTCTTTGTTTTCTCTCTTGCTTCTCTTGGGATTAGGTAAATTCAGTTATTTTTTCCTCTTGTTCATTTACTCTTTCTCCTGCCTCCTCTGATATATTGTTGTTTGCCTCCCTAGCATTTTCCAGTTCAGTTATTGTGTTCCTCAACGCCAGTAGTTCTCTTTCTTTCTTTCTTATGTTTTATATTTTCTTATTAAGATTCTCGTATTGCTTTGTGATCTCCATTAGTTTGTTGTTTGTATGATCTTTGAATTCTTTGAGTATATTTAAATTTGATGTTTGGAAGTCCTGTATTTCTTCTATTATCTTTACTTCCATGAGAGTTATTTCTGCTTCTTTATTCTATAAATTGGGCCATCTTCTCTTGCTTTCTTGTATATCTTACAAGTTTTTTTTTTTTTTTTTTTTGAGCCTTGGGCATTTGAATACTTGGCTGTGGTAACTCTGGATTTCAGATTCTTCTCTCTCCCCAAAAGGTTTTTATTCTATTTATTATTATTATTATCACTTCCTCTAAGCTCCCCTAGAGGAAGCTCTTGCTGTATGGTTCTTCCAGCACTTAGCACTTTGACAGAATTACTATGCAGAAAGTGAGATACCAGAACCTTGGGAATTCCTTTGCTTGGTTTGGCAGCAGTCAGGTAATATGGAGGTGCTTGCAGTCCTCCTTCTTCTCCAACTGACACAAGTCTCCAGTCTGATTTCAAAGCCCTCAAGTAGATCCTTTATCCTTTTTATGGGGTATATGCATTTTGTTTTGGGTGTGGCTCTCCAGCTCCTCCTCTTTTCCCTTTTTTCCCCTTTAGTCTGAAAGTGTCAAGTCTATGAATACAGGGGTGGTACAGATTTTTTTTTCCATTTGAGACCCAAGTTTTCTCAGAACCATCAGCATAAGTTTTACTGCCTCTTTCCTGCTCTTAGCGAGTGGAATTCTTTTGTTGTATTTTTGTCCCACAGTCAGGCTCTTGGAGCCTCAGTGGTGCAGTGGTTAAGAGTTTAGCTGCTAACCAAAAGGTTGGCAGTTTGAATCCACCAGCCGCTCCTTGGAAACCCTATGGTGCAGTTCTACTCTGTCTTATACAGTCTATGAGTGGGAATCGACTCGACAGCAATGGGTTTTATGGGTCAGCCTCTTATCAGGAGCTGTTTGCAATTCATGAGTAATGTCCTGCAGCCGCTGGCTGTGGTTTTACTGTACTAGGGAGTAGGCTGACAAGTTCCCAGACAGCAGAGAAAGACAAAGCTTCTTACCATATCTATTGTCTTCATTTCTTTTTAGGTTCCAAGATAGATGTTGGGTTGGTTTCCAGGATTCTATATTTGTAATTATATTTCCTTGTTCATGCTCTTTTGCTGTTTATTTCCTATAATTGTTGAGGGGAATTTGAGATGAGCTTCTGCTCAAATCGCCCTTTTGGGGAGGATCCCCGATAAAGGATTCTTGAAGAAGAAGAATAAAGTACAGGGATTCACACTTCCTAATTTCAAGACATATTATAAAGCTACAGTGATTAAGACTGTCTAAAATTGAAAGTTCAGAAATAAATCCATACATCTATGGTCAACTGATTTTCAACAAGGGTGCTAAGTCCATTCAATGAGGGAAGGAAGAGTCGCTTCAATAAATGGTGCTGGGAAAATTGGATTTCCAGATGCACAAGAATGAAGCAAGATCTATGCCTCACACCATACACAAAAGCCAATTCAAAATAGATCAGGGACCTAAATGTAAAAAGTAAAACCATAACATTCTTAGAAGTAAATGCAGGGGCAAGGCTGTGGGACCTAGTTTTTAATGATGCACTATCAGATATGACAACAAAAGCACAAGCAGCAAAAGACAAAATAGATAAATGAAACTTCATAAAAATTAAATACTTTTGTACATCAAAGGAATTTACCAACCAAGTGAAGAGACAACCTACAGATTGGAAGAAAAATTTGGGGAAAAATATATCTGATAATGGTCTACTATCCAAAATATATACATTAAAAAAAAGTTCTACAGCTAAACAACAAAAAGACAAACAACTCAGTCAGAAAATAGGCAAAGGTATTCTGTAATACTTTTTGGACTCGGCAAACTTTGCTGTAGAAGCATGCTTGTCCATTTTCCTACTCTTGCCTATTCTGTAATATTCTTTGGACTTGGACAGACATAGCTCTAGCAACATGCTTGTCCATTTTCCCACTTTTGTCGGTTCTGTGATATTTCCTCAGACTGGGGCAGACATGGCTCTGGCAGCATGGCTGTCCATTTCCCACTTTTGCCCCTTTGAAAATATGCCGAGTAAAACTTACTTTTTGCTTCAAAAAAAGAAAAGAAAATAGGCAAAGGACTTGAACAGACATTTCTATAAAGAGGATATCCAAATGACCAACAAGCACATGAGAAGATGCAAAATGTCAGTAGCCATTAAGGCAATGCAAATCAATACCACAATCAGATACCTCCGTTAGAATGGAAATGATTAAAAAAAAAAACAAAACTGAAAACAACAGGTGTCGACAAGGTTGTGGAGAAACCGGCACCTCATCCATTGCTGGTGGGAATGTAAAATGGTACAAACACTGTGGAAAACAATTTGGCAGCTCCTCAAAAAGTTGAACATAGAGCTACCATATGACCCAAGAATCCCAATCTTAGGTTGTTGTTAGGTGACTTTGAGTCGGTTCTGACTGATAGTGACCCTGTGTACAACAAAAAGAAACACTGCCCAGTCCTGTGCCATCCTCACAATCGTTGCTATGTGAGCCCATTGTTGCAGCCATTGTGTCAATCCATCTCATTGAGGATCTTCCTCTTTTTCACTAGACCTCTACTTTGCCAGTCCTAGGTATATGCCCAGAAACAGTGAAGGCAGAAATGCAAACAGAAACCTGTACACCAATATTCATTGCAGCACTTTTTAACAATAGCCAAAAGGTGGAAACAACTGAAATATCCATCAACAGATGAATGCACTAAAAAGACAGTAGTATATACACACAATGAAATACTGTTTTTGTTAGGTGCCACTGAGTTGGTTCTGATTCATAGTGACCCTACGTGGAGCAGAACAAAACACTACCCAGTCCCATGCCATCCTCATGATCCTTGTTATGCTTGGGCCCATTGTTGTAGCCATTGTGTCAATCCATCTCGTTGAATGCCTTCCTCTTTTTTGCTAACCCTCTACTTTACCAAGCATAATGTCCTTCTCCAGGGACAGATCCCTCCTGATAATATGTTCAAAGTATGTGAGACGGAGTCTCGCCATTCTTGCTTCTAAGGAACATTCTGGCTGTACTTCTTCCAAGACAGATTTGTTCCTTCTTTTGGCAGTCCATGATATATTCAATATTCTTCACCAACACCACAATTCAAAGGCATCAATTCTTCTTTGGCCTTCCTTATTCATTGTCCAACTTTCACATACATATGAGGCAGTTGAAAACACCTTGGCTTGGGTCAGGTGCACCTTAGTCCTTAAAGTTACATCTTTACTTTTTAACACTTCATAGGGGTCTTTTGCAGCAGATTTGCCCAATGCAATGCATCTTTTGATTTCTTGACTGCTGCTTCTGTGGGTGTTGATTATGGATCCAAGCAAAATGAAATCTTTGACAACTTAAATCTTTTCTCCATTTATCATGATGTTGCTTATTGGCCAGTGGTGAGGATTTTTATTTTCTTTATGTTGAAGTGTAATCCATACTGAAGACTATAGTCTTTGATCTTCATCAGTAAATGCTTCAAGTCCTCTTCACTGTCAGCAAGCGAAGTTGTGTCATCTACATATCGCAGGTTGTTAATGAGTCTTCTTCATCCTGATGCTACTCAGTCATAAAGAGAAATGAAGTCTTTATGTATGCCACAACATGGAATAACTTTGAAAACATCCCGCTGAGTAAAATGTCAGTCAGAAAAGGACAAATACTGTATGATCTCACTTATATGAAATGAAATAAGAAAATATATAGACACCAAAGATTGTCAGAGCTTACTAGGAGTGGGAGGGGAGAAAGGGAAGTTTTTGCTTAGGAAGCATTAAGTTTATGTTAATGGTGGTAGAATGATTTGGAAAAGGACAGCAGGAATAGGTGCACTACTTGAGGAATGTAATCAATACCATTAAATTGTACATCTAGAAATTGTTGAGGTGGAGTATGCTTTACTATAAAAAATAAGGCAGGAGGGAAGCTACAGCCCTTTCAATTGCTAAAATGTTGCTTGACTTTGTGTTTCCAAGCTGCGGCATCTCAACTTTTACATCAAGTGATTAAGGCACACACTTTATGTAAATCATTATAAAAGAGCTCTGTAGGCATTATCCCTTACTGAAAAACTACACTATCATTACCACCAACAATTTTCTGGAAAGGTTGAAATGACCAATGGCATCCTTAAATGAAAATCAGCAACATTTTCAGAAACTTTTGTGATCCCTTGGGCAAAAGTACTACCACAAGCTCTTATGGCCTTATGGTTCACTTCTTTGAGACACATTAGTTGTCCCCCTATGAATCAGTACCCGGAAGGTCCATACATTTAGAGATTTCACCTCCAATACTAGACTCTGCCCTACTGAATACAGACATTGAAAGTATTGCAAGGGACTTATGTACTATACCCAGTCATATCACCAACAGGTTATGGATGCCTTCCCATAAGATCTTCCTAAACAGCCACTTCATGCTCTTCAATCAGGAGATTTTATCTATTGGAAGACAGCACGAAAAAACTGCTCTTGAACCTCATTGTAAGGAACCTTATCAGGTACTGTTAACAACAAATACAGCAGTGATATTCAAGGGAGTAAATCTTTAGGTTCATGTTTCATAATTAAAGAAGTAATTCAGAATTTCACCCAGCTGGAAAGCTACTCAAGTATGGGATCTAAAACTTAGGATTCTCAAAGATCCTCCAGAAGGAGCCAATCTTCAGAAGCAGACAGCTGACCCAAAGCCTTCAGAACTAGCAGACCCCTTGTTTTCTGCCTGGAATGTCCTTCCCCTAGAAAGCCTCATGACTTGTTCCCTCATTTTCTTCAACGTCTACTAAATGTCATTTTATCTGAGAGTTCCTCCCTGACTATGCTATATAAAATAATACTCCCTTGTCACTGTCTACATGCTTTCCTTGTCTTCATAGCACTTAATTTATCTTTACTTGATTATTTTGTGTCTGTCTCCCTACCAGAATGCAAGCTCAAGGAGGGTAGGAATTGCTATCTGTCTTGTTCACTGTTGAATCCTCAGCTCTTAGAATAGTCCCTGGCACATAGTAGACAGACTATAAATTTTTGTTGAATAAATGAATGGTAGGGAAGTTACCTAAAGGAAAGGCAAGATTGAGGGAAGAGTTTTTGTTGATGTTTTTAAGAATTGGACATGTTTTCATGATTAGGAGAAAGAGCTAAAGAGATGAAGAAATTGAAGACAGAGAAAAGAATATATGGGAAAACAGATGGGATTTACAATCACAATTGGAGTTTTGGGAAGCAGAAGGAAAATCATCTTTTTAATCAGGAGAGAAAGAAGGGCTTCATGGGAAGAGGGAGGAAGATGAGCATTTATTGAATGCATGATTTGCATCAGGTTGTATATTAGTTATTTTCTCTTACATCATTCTCATCGAATCTTCACAAAAAGAACTTTAAGGTATATTTTATCATGCCAACCTTTCATTTTTATTTATTTATTTATTTATTGTGCTTTAGGTGAAAGTTTACAGAGCAATTTAGTTTCTCATTAAACAATTAACACACAGATTGTTTTGTGACATTGGTCACAAACCCCACAACTTGTCAACAGTTTCCCCTTCTCCATCTTGAGTTCCCCATTTCCATCTGTCCAGCTTTCCTGTCCCTTCCTGCCTTCTCATCCTTACCCTGGACTGGTGTGCCCATTTAGTCTCATATACATGGTTGAGCTAAGTGTATTATTGTTTGTTTTATGGGCCCGTCTAATCTTTAGCTGAAGAGTGAACCTCATGAGTGACTTCAGTACTGAATTAAAAGGGCGTCTGGGGGCCATACTCTCAGGGTTTCTCCAGTCTCTGTCAGATCAGTCTGGTCTTTTTTTGTGAGTTAGAATTGTGGTTTACATTTTTCCCCAGCTCTGTTTGGGACCTTCTAGTGTGATCCCTGTCAGAAAATCTGTGGTGGTAGCTGGGAACCATCTATTTGTGCTGGACTCAGTCTAGTGGAGGGTGTGGTAGTTGTGATTCATTAGCCCTTTGGACTACTGTTTCCCTTGTGTTTTTGGTTTTCTTCATTCTCCGTTGCACCAGATGAGATGGGACAAGTAAAGTATCTTAGATAGCCACTCAAAAGCTTTTAAGATCTCATTTGCTACTCACCAAAGCAGGGTGTAGAACATTTTTTTTTTAATAAACTATTTTATGCCAATTGAGCTAAGTGTCCCCTGAGACCATGGTCCTCAGCCCAGTAATTCAGTCCCTCAGGGAGTTTGGATGTGTCTATGAATCTTCCATGACCTTGCCTTGGTCAAGTTGTGCTGGCTTCCCCAGCATTGTGTACCGTCTTACACTTCACCAAAGTTACCACCTAACTATTGTCTATTTAGTGTTTTTCCCTCTCCACTCCTCCCCTTCCTTGTAACCATCAAAGATTGTTTCTTTTTGTGTGTAAACCTTTTCATGAGTTTTTATAATAATGGTCTCTTACAATATTTGTCCTTTTGTGATTGATTTATTTCACTCAGCATAATGCCCTCCAGATTCATCCATGTTACGAGATGTTTCACAGGTTTATCGTTGCTCTTTAATATTGGGTAGTATTCCATTGTGTGTATGCACCATAGTTTGTTTATCCATTCATCTGTTGATGGGTACTTAGGTTGTTTTCATCTTTTTGCTATTGTGAATAATGCTGCAATGAACATGGGTGTGCATATGTCTATTCGTGTGACGGCCCTTATTTCTCTAGAATATGTTTCTAGGCGTGGGATTGCTGGGTAGTACGGTATTCATTTCTAGCTTTTTAAGGAAGCACCATATCGTTTTCCAAAATGGTTGTACCATTTTGCATTCTCATCAGCAGTGAATAAGAGCTCCAATCTCCCTGCAGCCTCTCCAGCATTTGTTATCTTCTGGTTTTTTTTTTTTATTTGTGCCAGTAATATCAGGGTGAGATGGTATCTCACTGTAGTTTTGATTTACATTTCTCTAATGGCTTAGTGATCATGAGTCTGTTAGCCACCTGAATGTCTTCTTTGGTGAAGTGTCTGTTCATATCATTTGCCCATCTTTTAATTGGATTATTTGTCCTTTTGTTGTAGAGATGTTGGATTTTCCTACAGATTTTAGAGATTAAACCTTTGTCCGATATGTCATAGCCAAAAAATGATGCCAACCTTTTAAAAATAATGAGAGACTCATAAAGTTTAAGTAACTTGCCAGGGATGATACAAGTAGCAAGTGGCAGAACCAGGATTAGAATCCAGTTATTTCTGACTCCACAAATTCCATGACATTTATAATATACATACTGCATCTCACAAATATAAATTAGTTTTCATTGCTAGGGAGGGAGGAAGAGGCATTGAGGGAGTTCAATTCTCAGTGAGCAGTATTTTCTCTGTGTAAGTTGTCTTGTGCTGAGAATGAGGGAGCAATATGGAACAAGGCCTTACGGGAAAGTTTAGAACAATTGAAGTAGGGAGTTGACTGAGGACAAATGAAAGTGTGGCTGAGATCCTTTGAAGGTCTTGGATGAAATCTGAGAGGAAGCCTCAGGAAGGATGCATTCTGCAGAGTGAAAGCATTTCCAACCTTAAAAAGTCAGTGGAATCTACTTCCTGTGTTTACCTGAAATATTCAAGGAACTGCCTGACCTCCAGTAATCAGCCTGGGAATATTTCCAAGTAGTTTTTGAACCACAGTTTTGTTTTGCTGCCCTCCACAGTTCAATGTGCTTTGTCTGGAAAGCCCCCCTTAGTCAATAAAGTGGCTAGGTCGGGTGGAAATGCCACACAAAATTGGAAACACAGAAAGGAGACAGATAAGGAAGGAGCACTAGAGCACCAAAAAATTCAGCTCTACAAAGGAACTGTAGTGATTTAGAGCTAACATTTTGAAGACACCTGAACCACAGGTTCCTTGGCTCTGTTTTTAGGATTATTAGTAATAAAGATAGCTATATACTGGGTACTTAGCAAATATTGTCTCTAATTCTTATGACAACTCCACAAGTTAGGCAGTAAAATACCAACGAGGATATCAAAGTCCACATAGACAAAATGACCTGTCCAAGGCCGTACAGCTGGTAAGTTGTGGAATCAGTTTTCAACCCAGGTCTATTTAGATTGAAAGCCCATTTTTTTTGCCACTCCACTATGCTGCCTCACCATGTGGACTGATTTCCATGCCCACAATCAGTTAAATGAGTTTCTCCTTTTATCGAATATTGACTCATAGACATACTTTTACAATTATGGGTCACAACTCATTTGTGGATCATAATACCAGAATTTTTTAAATAAATATAGACTAGAATAGAAAATATCAAAGTGCATTATACACCTTTGTAAAGAAGAATCCTGAATACTCATTTCATTAATAAAATTTTCCTTAATTTTCTTAGTTCTTAGGTTGTAATTTTTGTAATTTGTTTTTCTATGTTGTATTTAAGAGTAATAAATCATATCAGTTACTTTTTAATTTTTTATCTAACGTGAAAGTTTTATGAAATTTTTTTACATATATATACTGCATCATCCTTAGAAACCCTATGGGGCAGTTCTACTCTGTCCTATAGGGTCACTATGAGTCTGAATTGACTCTGCGGCAACATTTATTTATTTATTTATTTTATATTGGATCATGATATAAAATGTATTTCTTATTGTGGGTCACGGTCAAAAGTGTTTGAAAAACTCAGATCCAAGGTCTCTATGAATGAGTCCTTCCTTGTTAAGGACTAGCTAATGAGGTCAGAGAGAATGAGGAGAAAAGGAGAGAGTAAATTCACAACATATACTTAATCCTTTTAATGTTTCGACTTTCAAAAAATTATCTATGTGGTTTTTTTGCCTAAAACTTCCAAGAGTTCTTTATTGGTGTAAGGTACCTTTTCCCCTTTCTCTCTCTTAAAGGGATAACTTTAAAAAATGAGAAAAGTACAGAGACTAACAAAACGAACACAAACGTTTCCTTCACCAGGACTAATAATTATGAACATTTTGCATTATTTGCTTTATCTTCTTTAAAACAAAAGAAATAAAACATCACAGGGCTCCTTTCCTGACCCATGCCAATTCTTGCCCATAAGCAACTACTGTCACAAATTTAGAACTTACACATTTCCTCCATGTCCATTTGTACATACATAAATAACTATAAAATGTATAGCATACTTTATATATATAATTGTGTATGCTTTCGACACAATTTACATAAATGATGTCACACTTCATGTATCATTCTGCAGATTACTTTATTCATGTATCATTATATTTTTAAGGGCAATACATACTCTAATATTCTAATCCATTCCTTTTAACAGCATGCTGTCTGTTATTTCATTGTATATTTTATTTATTTGTTATCATTACCATTTTATTTATTATAATCATTTTAATGGATATTTAGGTTGTTTCTAGTGTTTTCACTATTAAAAAACTGCTGCAATAGGCATCTTTTTACTTTCCTTGCACACATGTATGAGAGTTTATCTAGGTGTTTATCCAGAAGGAAAATCGGTGAGTCTTAGGGTATACACAACTTCAGCTCTATTAGATATTGTCAAATTGCCCTCTGAAGTAATACCATTAATTTTACTCCTATGAAAAATAACTGAAAGTTCTGGTTTCTCCACATCTTCAACAACACTTGATATTATCATGCCAAAATTTTTGCCAATCTGATGGTATCTCAATGTTATTTTAATCTGTATTTCCTTGATCACTAGTGAGGTTGACCATCTTTTCATATGTTTATTGGCTATTTCTTTTTTGTTGTAGAGATATAGATAACACAACATTTGCCAATTCAACCTTTTTTTCCACTCAACTCTTCTTTCTTTTTTTTTTAATTTTATTGTGGTGAAAATATGCATAACAAAACGTGCCACCTCAACAATTTCTACATGTACAATTCAGTAACACTGATTACATTCTTCAAGTTGTGCAACCATTATCGTTCCACCATCATTAATATAATCTTAATGCCCCCATGTAAAAACTCTCCCTTTCCCCTCCCTCATGCCCCTGGTAGCCACTATATACATGCTTATTTCATATAAGTGAGATCATACAGTATTTGTCCTTTTGTGACTTATTTCACTCAGCATGATGTTAACATTCAAGGTTCATGAATAAGCCACTTGACTCTTACCTTCAACCCAGTCCTTTCTCTGGTTTATATGAAAGGCTGGCACACAAGCATGTTGTGATTCTTGAGTCTTTGCTGGAGTTTTGAGGTCAAGGGAAAGATTCATATTGCTTAACTTCTGGTTTTCTACTAAAAATCTTCCATCCAACATCAGGATTTTGTGTGGGAGAAAAAGGAATGGGATGAAGGCTATAAAGATGCTGTCTTTTAAAATAAGAATTCGAGTGTTTTAGCAATTTAAACTATGTGAATGTGTAATTTGATTTAAAAGTAAACATTAAACAGGTAAACAGCTTTTAAAAAAATTCTCATCTAAGATGGCGCTCTAGGCAGAAACACCACGCCGTTCCTCCACAGCAAAGATCCGAAAAACTAAGCCTAACAGAGAATCAACAATCCTGAAACCCTAGAACACCAAATGAAGAGATAAAGAACTCAGCCAAACACCAAACGGAGTGAGAATACTAAAAGAGAACGGAGAGCGAGGAGAGACTCAGGCAGAGATTCCTTACCAGCTAACGCAGCGCGGATCCACCATCTTGGATTCCTATCAGAGACCAGCAAACGGGAGAACAGCCTTGCAGAGCATCTGGTCGGAGACAGAACGACCGGTAAACTGCGGTGCGCGCTCTCCCACCACCCACCCCTCTCCGCCTCAGCTGGGGATCCCCTGCTTTCCGTGGCCAGGGTCTCTGGGCTGGGGGGTGCTGGTGCTTGGATTCCGCGCGCCTGGGCTGGCGGCTTTCTGGGAGCCGTTTGCTGGCAGCTAGCGAACCTTTCTCTGCCGCCTCCCCCTCCTTTTGCCTGGGTGCCTGGTTCCGAGTGCCGTCTCTGCTCTCTCCTGCGGGGCTGTAGGGCTGCGTGCGGGCGTGTGGCTGTTTCTGGGTCTGGGCTCCCGCGTGGGTGGGATCCCGGGGCCTTTGTTCGTTCGCCCCTCTGCTTTCCGTGGCCGGGGTCCCTGGACGGGGGGGCGCCGGTGCTTGGGTTCCGCGTGCCCGGGCTGGGGGCTTTCTGGGAGCCGTTTGCTGGCACCTAGAGGACCTTTTTCTGCCGCCTCCCCCTCCTTTTGCCTGGGTGCCTGGGTCCGGGTGCTGTCTCTGCTCTCTCCTGCGGGGCTGTGGAACTGCGTGCGGGCGTGTGGCTGTTTCTGGGTCTGGGCTCCCGCGTGGGTGGGATCCCGGGGCCTTTGTTCGTTCACCCCTCTGCTTTCCGTGGCCGGGGTCCCTGGGCGGGGGGGCGCCGGTGCTTGGGTTCCGCGCGCCCGGGCTGGGGGCTTTCTGGGAGCCGTTTGCTGGCACCTAGCGGACCTTTTCCTGCCGCCTCCCCATCCTTTTGCCTGGGTGCCTGGTTCCGAGGGCCATCTCTGCTCTCTCCTGCGGGGCTGTAGGGCTGCGTTCGGGCGTGTGGCTGTTTCCAGGTCTGGGCTCCCGCGCGGGTGGGATCCTGGGGCCTTTGTTCGTTGGCCCCTCTGCTTCCCGTGGCCACGGTCACTTAACCCCGAGACTATCGGCTTCTTGGAATTCGCGCCCCTGAGTGGGGGCTCTCTGGGTCCCATTTGTAGGCACTGACTGCTGGTGTTGCCCTTTTTTTTTTTTTTTTTTTTTTTTTCTCAATTTTATTTTTCTTCCTTTTTTGATTAGTTTTGTCATATTTTACCTCTTTTTCTCTTTTGTCTTTCTTCATTGCTTAATTTCTTGTCCCTCTATCTCTTCCTTCTCTTTCTGATCCCTGAATACCAGGCGATGTATGCCTCTGTACCTTCTGGCCAGGCTGAGCTGTGAAAATTGAGACCGACTCCCCCAGACCTCATAGCTGCATCGGTGCGATCCCTGGGAACTTTGCAGTTTTTTAACTTTTCTGATTTTCATTTGGTCATTCTTTCCTTTTCTTTCTCTTCCCCCTTCTGGTTTCCTCCATCCCATAGTCTCTCATCTGTACATTCCAACGACAAACTCCTCTAGCATTCTTTTATGTTTGTACGCTTTTTGCTCCTCCTCCTCTCTCCTCTCTCCCATATCCAGCTTAGCTTCACACATAACCATCTTCCCGCTGCACCCTACCTACCTGCACCATGCACTAGACATCACATCACCAAGCGGTGCAGGCACGCCCTATTGGAACCTGCCCAGCACTGACTACCGACCGTCCTGGTGGCTGCGGTGAGTGCCACAAGCAACCCATCCCAGTGGCTCCTCCTCAACTAGATCTGCCCAGCTGTACCACAAGAACGAAAAAAAAAAAAAAAATCTACAATCAATAAACGAGAGAAATATTTACTGAATGCCCCGAAAACAGCAAACAATATCAAAACATTTACAAAAACAAGACAAGATGGCTCCAATAGGCGTCCAAATTAAAACACCAGATAACTCTCCTGTGGAAGAAAATGCACTAGAAGTACCTGATACGGAACTCAAATCACTAATACTCGGAATTTTCCAAGAACTGAGGCAAAAAGCTGACAAACATGAGGAAAAAATAGACAAATTTATGGAAAATACAGACAAAAAATTGGAAGAATTCAGGAAGATGATGCAAGAACAAAATGCCAAAATAAATTCACAACTCGAAATTATACAAAAACAACATTTAGAAATCCAAAAGATAAACAACAAGATTTCAGAAATGGACGGTGTCATAGAAGGGCTGAGAAGTAGATTTGAAACCATGGAAGACAGGATCAGTGGAACTGAAGACAAACACTTGGATACAACTCTGTTTCAGGAAAACTCAGAAAAAAGAACAAAGAAAAATGAAGAGACCCTGAGAGTTATGTGGGACACAATTAAAAGCAAAAACTTACGAGTGATTGGCATACCAGAACAGGGGAAGAAAACAGAAAACACAGAGAGGATCATTGAGGAACTGCTGACAGAAAACTTTCCCAATATCATGAAAGATGAAAAGCTGGTCATCCAAGAAGCTCAACGAACCCCATATAGAATAGACCCCAAAAGAAAATCACCAAGACATATCATATTCACACTCGCTAAAACTAAAGACAAACAAAGAATCCTGAGAGCAGCTCGGGAAAAACAAGAAGTCACATACAGAGGAGAAACAATAAGACTAAGCTCAGATTATTCAGCAGAAACCATGCAGGCAAGAAGGCAATGGGATGACATATATAAAATCTTGAAAGAAAAAAATTGTCAGCCAAGAATAATATATCCTGCAAAACTCTCATTCAGATTTGATGGTGAAATTAGGTCATTTCCAGATAAACAGAAACTAAAGGAATATGCAAAAGTCAAACCAAACTTACAAGAATTATTAAAGGGAGTTCTTCGATCTGAGGACAAACAGCTTAAGCCCTCAGGCAGGACCTAGGACCTAGGATGCAGGTTAACATGAACCAGATACCATTCTAGGAACTGAACTACAGACGACTTTCCAAAAACAAAAGATATACAACAGGGAATCAGAGAAATCAATCAAAGGATGACAACAACATCAAAACAATGAAAGAGGGAACAAACGGCATAGGTATAGAACCTTCTAAAGGAGAAGAAGGCAAGGCGATACCAAGTAACGGTAGACTGCTTCAAAATTATAAAGTTAAGGGTAAAATTCATGGTAACCACAAAAAAAGTTAACAAACCAACTCATAAAAATAAAGACGAAAAACATAAAGTCTCAACAAAAACAGAACCTACAAAAACAAAAGAAATGAACACAAAATCCACAAACAAAAGGAACTCAGCACAAGAGAGTAAGAAGAACAAAGAAAACTTCAGCATCACAAAAAAAAGCACTACAAAATGACAGCAACAAACTCACATCTATCAATAATTACACTGAACGTAAATGGACTCAATGCACCCATAAAGCGACGGAGAGTGGCAGAATGGATAAGAAAACAGGATCCATCTATTTGCTGTCTACAAGAGACACATCTTAGAAACAAAGATGTGAATTTATTAAAAATCAAAGGTTGGAAAAAAATATATCAAGCTAACAACTATCAAAAAAGAGCAGGAGTGGCAATTCTAATCTCAGATAAAATAGACTTTAAAACAAAATCTACCATAAAAGACAAAGAAGGACACTATATAATGATTAAGGGGATGATCCATCATGAAGACATAACCATAATAAATATCTATGCACCCAATGACAGGGCTCCAAAATACATAAAAAAAACTCTAACAGCACTGAAAAGAGAAATTGACAGTTCCACAATAATAGTAGGAGACTTCAACACACCACTCTCAGTAAAGGACAGAACAACTAAAAAGAAACTTAGCAAAGATACAGAAGACCTAAAGGACACAATCAGCCAACTGGACCTCATAGACATATATAGAACACTCCATCCAACCGCTGCAAAGTACACATTCTTTTCCAATGCACATGGAACGTTCTCCAGAACAGACCACATCTTAGGCCACAGAGCAATCCTCAACAAGATCCAAAATGCTGAGATAATTCACAGTATCTTCTCTGACCACAATGCCATCAAGGTAGAAATTAACACTAGAAAGAGCAAGGAAAAAAAATCAAACACATGGAAACTGAATAATAATCTGCTTACACATCAATGGGTAATAGAAGAAATCAGAGATGGAATTAAAAAATTCCTAGAATCAAATGAAAATGAAAACACATCATACCAAAACCTTTGGGACACAGCAAAGGCAGTCCTCAGAGGACAATTTATAGCAATAGATGCACATATCAAAAAAGAAGAAAGGGACAAAATCAAAACATTAACTACAGAACTCAAACAAATAGAAAGAGAACAACAAAAAAAGCCTACAACCACCGGAAGAAAGGAAATAGTAAAGATCAGAGCAGAAATCAATGAAATAGAGAACAGAAAAACAATAGAAAGAATCAACAAAACCAAAAGTTGGTTCTTTGAAAGAATCAACAAAATCGACAAACCACTGGCCAGACTGACAAAAGAAAAACAGCAGAGGGCACAAATAACCCAAATAAGAAATGAAATGGGGGACATTACAACAGACCCAACTGAAATAAAAAGGATTATAACAGAATATTATGAAAAACTATATTCCAACAAATTTGAAAACCTAGAGGAAATGGATAAATTTCTAGAAACATACGGCCTACCCAAACTACAACAAAGTGATATTGAAAATCTGAACAGACCCATAACAAGAGAAGAGATTGAAAAGGTAATAAAAAAACTCCCAACCAAAAAAAGCCCTGGCCCAGATGGCTTCACTGGAGAATTCTACAAAACATTTACAGAAGAGCTCGTACCAGTTCTACTCAAGTTATTTCAGAGCATAGAAGAGGAAGCAACACTTCCAAATTCATTCTATGAAGCCAGCATAACGCTGATACCAAAACCAGGCAAAGACATCACAAAAAAAGAAAATTACAGACCAATATCTCTCATGAATATAGATGCAAAAATTCTGAACAAAATTTTAGCCAATAGAATTCAGTATCATATCAAAAAAATAATACACCACGACCAAGTAGGATTCATACCAGGTATGCAAGGATGGTTTAACATTAGAAAATCCATCAACGTAATCCACCACATAAATAAAAGGAAAGAAAAAAATCACATGATTATCTCAATTGATGCAGAAAAGGCATTTGACAAAGTCCAACACCCATTCCTGATAAAAGCTCTCAATAAAATAGGTATAGAAGGGAAATTTCTCAACATCATAAAGGGCATCTATGCAAAACCAACAGCCAACATCATTCTTAATGGAGAAAGGCTGAAAACATTCCCCCTGAAAACAGGAACAAGACAAGGATGCCCTTTATCACCACTCCTATTTAACATTGTGCTGGAAGTTCTCGCTAGAGCAGTAAGGCAAGAGAAAGAAATAAAGGGCATCCAAATTGGTAATGAAGAAGTTAAACTCTCCCTGTTTGCAGATGATATGATACTATACATAGAAAACCCTAAAGACTCCACGAGAAATTTACTGGAACTAATAGAAAGATTCAGCAGAGTAGCAGGATACAAGATAAACATTCAAAAATCAGTTGGATTCCTATACACCAGTAAAGAGAACGATGAAAAGGAGATCAGGAAATCAATACCATTTTCAATAGCCCCTAAAAAGATAAAATACTTGGGAATAAATCTGACCAGGAATATAAAAGACCTATACAAAGAAAACTACAAAACACTGCTGCATGAAACCCAAAGGGATCTACATAAATGGAAAAACATACCATGCTCATGGATAGGCAGACTCAACATTGTGAAAATGGCAATTCTACCTAAAGCAATTTACAAATACAATGCAATTCCGATACAAATACCAACAACATTCTTCAAAGAGATGGAAAAACTAATTATTAACTTTATATGGAAAGGGAAGAAACCCCGAATAAGTAAAGCACTACTGAAGAAGAAGAATAAAGTTGGAGGACTCACACTACCTGACTTGAGAACCTACTATACAGCTACAGTACTCAAAACAGCCTGGTACTGGTACAACAACAGAGACATTGACCAATGGAACAGAATTGAGAACTCAGATGTAAATCCATCCACCTATGGTCACCTGATTTTTGACAAGGGCCCAAAATACATCAAATGGGGAAAAGACAGTCTTTTTAACAAATGGTGCTGGCAAAACTGGATATCCATTTGTAGAAAAATGAAACAGGACCCATACCTCACACCATATACAAAAACTACTTCAAAATGGATCAAAGACCTGAATATAAAGCCTCAAACTATAAAATTCATAGAAGAAAAAATAGGACCAACACTTCAGACCTTAATACATGGCATTAACAGGATACAAACCATAAACATCAACACAAAAAACCCAACAGATAAACTAGATAATTGGGATCTTCTAAAAATCAAACATCTATGCTCTTCAAAAGATTTCACCAAAAGAGTTAAAAGAGAACCTACAGACTGGGAAAAAATTTTTGGACAGTACAAGTCAGACAAAGGTCTAATCTCCATAATCTACAAGAAAATCCAACACCTCTACAACAAAAAGACAACCAATCCTATCAAAAAATGGGCAAAGGAAATGAACAGACACTTCACCAAGGAAGACATTCAAATGGCCAACAGACACATGAGGAAATGCTCGCGATCACTAGCCATTAGAGAAATGCAAATTAAAACCACAATGAGATACCATCTCACCCCGGCATTACTGGCACGAATCAAAAACACTGGAAATAACAAATGTTGGAGGGGCTGCGGGGAGACGGGAACTCTTATACACTGCTGGTGGGAATGCAAAATGATACAGCCATTTTGGAAAATGATATGGCGTTTCCTCAGAAAGCTAGAAATAGACGTACCATTTGATCCAGCAATCCCACTCCTAGGAATATATCCTAGAGAAATAAGAGTCATCACTCGAATAGACATATGCACACCTATGTTCATGGCAGCATTATTCACAATAGCAAAACGATGGAAACAACCTCGATGTCCATCAACAGACGAATGGATACACAAACTATGGTACATACACACAATGGAGTACTATGCAACGAGAAAGAACAATGAATCGGTGAACCATCTCATAACATGGATGAAACTGGAGGACATCATGCTGAGTGAAATAAGTCAATCACAAAAGGACAAATATTGTATGAGACCTCTATTGTAAAAACCCATGAAAAAATTCACATGCAAAATGTAACAATCCTTGTTGGTTACCAGGGATGGGAGGGGGGGGGGGATACTAAATAGGTAATAGGTAAGTGGTAACTTGGGTGAGAGATGAGATAGTACATAGTACAGGGGAAACTAACACAACCTGCACAAGGAAAGGTCATGGAGGCCCTATAGACACATCCAAACCCCCCGAGGGACTGAGTTGTTGGACGGAGGGCTCTGGGGACCATGATCTCGGGGAACATCTAGCTCAATTGGCATGACACTACTTATAAAGATAATGCTCTACATTCTACCTTGGTGAGTAGTGTCTGGGGTCTTAAAAGCCTATGAGCGGCCATCTAAGATACTCCACTGATCTCATCCCTTCGGGAACAAGGGAGAACGAAGAGAACAGGATACAAGGAAAAGATTAGTCCGAAGGACTAATGGTCCACAGCTACCAAGGCCTCCACGGGACTGAGCCCAGTACAGCTGGATGGTGCCCGGCTACCACCAACGACTCCTCTGACCAGGATCACAACAGAGGGTTCTGGGCAGAGCTGGAGTAGGATGTAGAGTATAATTTTAACTCCCAAAAAAAAAAAAAAAAAAAAAAAGAAGACCAGATATCCTGGCCTAAAGAATACTAGAGAAACCTCGAGAGTGTGGCCCCCAGACACCCTTTCAGCTCAGAGGGGAAGTTACCTTCAAGGTTCGATGTTAAGCCTGGGAATGGACACCCCAGTAAAACTAAATGGGACTAACGATGTACAGGAGTCCGGTGACAAGGGCCAGAAGGCAGAGGGAGAGTAGGAAACTGATGATAAGGAACACAAATTGAATAAGGACACTGTCGATGTATTGTGAGATTGTTGACCACTGCTATAGGGCAACATTTGTAGTAACTATTAAATGGGAGGCTGTTTTGTCCTGTAAGCCTTCATCTTGGGCGAGAATGGCAGCACAATTGGAAGAGCATAGTCAATATCACTTAAATGTGTAAGTAAAAAGTTTTGAAATGGTGTTTAAATAAAATAAGAATAAATAAATAAATAAATAAACAAATGAGACTAAAGAGGTACCATAGTCCACTGACAAGGTCCAGAAGACAGAAGGGGACAAGGAAGCCCCCTGGTGATAGGGAACACAAGGTGGAGTAAGGATATTCTTGATGTGCTGTGAGATTGTTAACCATTGTCATAGGGCAACATGTGTAGTAACTGTTAAATGAATAACTATTTTTTCTGTAAGCCTTCATCTTAAGTGAGAATAACAGCACAGTTGGAAGAGCGTAGTCAATGTCACTGAACTGTGAATGTAGAAATTTTTGAAACGGTGTATCTTTGGCCATCTGTAATTTTCATCAAAAAAAAAGGTTGAGAATTTAGAGGCTTAATACGTTGTGGGGTTGTTAACCAATGTCAAAAAACAACATGTGTACTACTATTTCATGAGAAACTATTTGCTCTGTAAGCTTTCACCTGAAGTACAATAAAATATATATTAAAAAAAAAAAAAAAAAAAAAAATTCTCATCTAACATTACCATTTTCCCCAGGTCCCTCCTCTGTTTTTCTGCTAATTCAGCATTTTTCATATATACAATTGAGTGAGATCAATTACATCAATCATGTTGTTCAACCATCACCAATATCCTTTGGCCAAATTCTCAACCCCCATAAACAAAAACTCAATGCTTTCTAAACAATAATTCCCCCCACTGCCCCCTCCTTCCATCCCTGGTAACCACTATTAAACTCTGATCTCTATGTATTTGCCTATTCTAGGTACTTTATATCAGTGAGATCATACATTTGTTGTTTTCTGATTGACTGATTTCACTCAGCATAATGTTTTCAAGGTCCATACATGTTGTGACATGTATCAGGGCTTCATTCCTCTTTTTGGGCAGAGTAATCTTCCATTGTATGTATGTAACCACATTATGTTTATCCATTCATCTGTTGATGGACATTTGGGTTGTTTCCACATTTTGGCTATTGTGAATAGTGCTGCAATGAACACTGGTGTACATGTGTCTGTTTGTATCACTGCAGTCAAGTCTCTTGGGTACATATGTAAAAGTGGAATTCCTGGGTTATAAGGTAGTTTTGAGCAATTTCAGGCCCCTGGGTGGCACAGACGGGAACTACTAATCAACTTTGGCTTCTAAATTTGGTCTCTATTCAATTGTCTATTTTAGATATTTAATATAAGTGGAATAATGCAATATTTGTTTTTTTTTTGTGCATGTGTGTGTGTCTGTGAATGACTTACTTCACTCAGCATAATGATTTCAAGGTTCATCCATGTTGTAACATGCATCAGGACTTCTTTTCTCTTTATGGCCAAGTAATACTCCATTGTACATATGTACCACATTTTATTTAGCCATTCATCTGTTGATGGACATTTAAGTTGTTTTTACCTTTGGATATTTTGAATAGTGCCACAGTGAACATTGGTGTACATGTATCTGTCTGTGTTCCTGCTTTCAACTCTTTTGGGCATATACCTAGAAACCTAGAAGTGGAATTGCTAGATTGTAAGGCAATTCTATGGTTAACTTTTTAAGGAACCACCAAACTGCTTTCCACAGTGGCTGCATCGTTTTGCATTGCCACCAGCAGTAGATCTGGGTTCTGACTTCTCCATATCCTCACCAACATTTGTCATTTTCCTTTTTTTTTTAATCTTAGCCATTCTAGTGAAGTCGTATCTTATTGTGGTTTTGATTTGTATCTCCTTAATGATTAATGGCATTGAGCATCTTTTTTTGTGCTTACTGACCATTTGAATATCCTCTTTGGTGAAATGTCTGTTCAGATCCTTTGCCCATTTTTCAACTGGGTTGTCTTTTTCTTGTAAAGTTGTATGAGTTCTTTTCATATATTCTGGATATTAAACCCTTATTGGATATATGGTTTCCACAAATTTTCTTCCAGTCTGTAAATTGTCTCTTCACTTTGTTGATAAAGCCCTTTGATGTACAAAAATGTTTAATTTTAATTAGATCTCATCTATCTACTTTGTCTTTTGTTGCTTGTGCATCTGGTGGTGCATCTAAGAACTCGTTGAAGTCAAAACAGTCTGGTACTGGTGTAATGACAGACATATAGACCAATGGAATATAATTAAGAGTCCAGAGTTAAGGGTGAACATCTATGGTCTATTAGTCTTTAGCAAAAGTGTTAAATCCATCAAATAGGGAAAGAATCATCTTTTTAGTAAATTATTCAGGGACAACTGGATTTCCACATACAAAAGAATGAAGTTAGAACCATACCTCACACCATATACAAAAACTTGCTCAAAATAGATCAAAGAACTAAATGTACAACTTAAAACCATAAAACTCTTAGAAAACATAAGGTTAATGCTTTAACTATTTCATTTTGTCTTCTGTGAGTTGCCTGTTCATATATTTTGCTTACTTATCTTTTGCGATTATTTGTCTTTTACTTACTAGTGTGAAAGTGCTCTTAGGGGGTTTATTATTAAATTTGGATATTCTGAAACATGGATAAGAATTTTGGTAATTATTACTGCCACAAATCTATCAAGCAAAGCTTTCAGTTCCATTTTCTTTGCCATAATAATAATAACAGTTGTAGCTACCATTTATTAAGTATCTACCACACCATGCTAAGGCCTACATTATCCCTTTTAATCCTCTCAGTAACTCTGCAAACTATGCGGCTATCACAAAGGCAAAAGTGCTATAATACTTGATGGAATTGAAGAGGTAATATAGTTTGTTGTATAAGATTAGAATCAGACATATCTGTATTTGAACTCACTTTCGATACTTATTAGCTGACTGACTTGGTCTCTTACTAGTTTTATGATTCTGCATAAACTGCATAATATATTTGAGCCTCGGTTTTCTCGTTTATAAAATAAGGATAATGATAGCAACCTTGTAGAATTATTGAGAGAATTAAATGGGACAACAGTGTGGTGAATATTTAATAAATAAAAGCTACACTATTATTATTATTATGGCAAGGAAAATACAACAGATGGCCTTACTTGATATATTTTTGACAGATACAACTACCAAAATCCTCTTCAATACTTAAAAATATTGAAATTCAATAACAAACTCACTAGAAACACTGATTTACCAAGTTGTTCTCCCTGTTTTTCAGTTCATACAATAAAAATGGCTTGCACTGAAAGAGTGGTGTCCATTTACAAAGCACATTCACTTACATTATGTCATTTAATTCTTATAACAAATTTGAAAAACAAGTAATACTTTTAAAGAGAAAGAAATTTCTCAAGGAATACATTGAAGGCATGGAACCTTGCCAAAGTCCACAAAGTTAGTAAATGACAGAGCTAAGATTCAAAAAACAGTTGTGGACCCCAAGATTAGTGTTCTTTCTACCATGCCACAGCTGTTGCTCCTTAGATGGCTGATGCTCCTCCCTAACCCACATTTAAGAATACAGAACTTAAAGTTTCCTGAGCTTCTCAATTCGTGGTGAAACTTTTTACAGAATCATATAATATTAGGAAAACATGATGCCATAGTTTATTGAGTCCAACTTCTCTCCCAGTGCACAATTTTCTGGCAGTTGGTCAGCCATAATGTGCCCAACTACTTGTACCTATTGGTCCTAGATTCACCATTTGTTGCTGTTGTTGTTAGGTGCTATCGAGTCTGTTCTGAAGCATAGCAACCCTGTGTGCAACAGAATGAAACACTCCCTGGTCCTGCGCCATCCTTACAATCATTGTTATGCTTGAGCCCATTGTTGCAGCCACTGTGTCAATGTATCTCATTTGAAAGTCTTCCTCTTTTTTGCTGACCCTCTACTTTACAAAGCATGATGTCCTTCTCCAGGGACTGATCCTTCCTGATAACATGTCCAAAGTATGAGAGAAGACTCGCCATCTTTGCTTCTAAGGAGCATTCAGCTTGTACTTCTTCCAAGACAGTTTTGTTTGTTCTTTTGGCAGTACACGGTATATTCAATATCCTTTGCCAACATCATAATTCCAAGGTGTCAGTTCGTCTTCAGTCTTCCTTATTTATTCACCAGCTTTCCCATGCATATGAGGCAATTGAAAACTTCACGGCTAGGGTCAGGCGCATCTTAGTCTTCAAGGTGATATCTTTGCTTTTTAACACTTTAAAGAGGTCTTTTGCAGCAGATTTGCCCAATGCAGTGTGTCTTGACTGCTGCTACCATGGGCATATTGTGGATCCAAGGAAAAAGAAATCCTTGACAGTTTTAATCTTTTCTTCATTTATCATGATGTTGCTTATTGGTCCAGTGGTCAGGATTTTTGTTTTCTTTATGTTGAGGTGTAATCCATACTGAAGGCTGTAGTCTTTGATCTTCATCAGTAAAGTGCTTCAACTCCTCTTCACTTTCAGCAAGCAAGGCTGTGTCATCTGCATATCACAAGTTGTTAATGAGTCTTCCTCCAATCCTGAAGCTGCTTTCTTCTTCATATAGTCCAGCTTCTCTGATTATTTGCTCAGCATACAAATTAGATAAGTATGGTGAATGGATACAACACTGACGCACACTTTTCCTGACTTTAAACCACACGGTATCCCCTTGTTCAGTTTGAACGACTGCCTCTTGATCTATGTACAGGTTCCCCATGAGTACAATTAAGTGTTCTGGAAGGCCAATCCAGAACCTTAAAAAACAAGTCCAATGCTATTTCTAAAAGCCAGCCTTCCAAAACTTTGAGAGTGTTCTCATTTAGTCCTTAAAGATTCTCTTTTTCCTGTCTAGGAATATCACAGTTCTTTTCACTTTAGTTCGTATGCAATGTTTTCCTTTATCATCCTGATCACTTTCTCTAGACATACTCCACATAATCACTGTACTTTGCACAAAGAAATTCCCAGAATTGTACACAATTTTTTAGAGCAAATGTTCTTAACCATAAATGGAACCCAAATTACCTTCAAAGATTTTTAAAATATACAGATCTGAGTCACCCCTTCAAAAGACTCAGATTTAATAGTTCTGTTACTGAGTCAGCATGCATATTTTGAACAAGTTCTGAAGGTAATTCTATTACGCAATCACAATTAAGGAATCACTGTTATAGCAAAAGTGCTTCTCCACCATCTGGACACTTTGATTTTATAGTCTAAATTCTGTAGGGCCAAAAGAGTGTGTGTTGCCTACATGGAAGGGGAAAAGTCCATAGAGGCATAGAGATTATATGCCTTGAAGTTATTTGGATGAGTTTTGGATGACTGTGGCAGTAAGTAAGGCTATTTGACATGCCTTGGGGACCAGAAATCCACTGTTGGTGAATTAATTATTTGAAGAACATGGATACTCTTCCACTAAGAGCACTTAAAAGCCAGTGACAACTAATTGCAATGTGTGGGTTGGTGCAGAGTACCTTTTGAGACATATGCTTAGCTCAGAAGATAATGGCTTCTTTTTTGGGGGAATTGCCTTCCTCCTAGATTTACAGTGTTGAAGTTTAGGTAGCCATGTTGGTACTGTGTTACCCAGCCTACAGCTATAGCTGATTGAGCCAAGGTGTACATCTGACCCACATTGAGCTAATAATATTCTTTCACTTGACAATTTGGAATTAGGAGCAAGAGATAGTCAAGTTAAGTTACTTTAGGTGGCTGGAATTGTAACATGTAAGCTTGGAAGTTTGTCAGGGTCATATTTTGTGCACAGTATGCAAAGACAAGCAAAGAAAGTTGGTCTCCTGCAAGAAGATAGGATAAGGCAGACCTCCAGAGAGAAGCTGAAAAAAATAGTTGAGAGCTAGCTGGAACTGGCTGCATAAGCTCAATTACCACCATTGCTGAATAATTGATTCCCACCATTATTAACCCCTGATTTGTCCCATGATATTTTTTCCTTCTGTCTCCGTTCTCCTATTCCAGTCCCTATAAAAGTTTAAGATTAAGTAAAGTTTCTCGTTGGAGGGTGGCAAAACAAATTGATAGCCTTCAAAGGTTGCCAGTAACAGGATTAACTCATCTGCGATGTAACAATCGTGACTAATGGCACCAGATAACCTTCAAGGATTGCCAGTAAGTAGTTAGATCATCTGGGATGTGCAAATCTCGACTACCGTGAAGAGAAACTATAATCCTGTCCATATAAAACCTTCAGCCAGTCTCCAGTCATGGAGACAGGTCTTTTGGAGGAGCTCATTCCCCTCTGTCTCCTGAATATCGATGTGCAATAAAACCCTCTTGCTGCTCACCTCACCCCTGTCTCAGTTTTGGCTTTTGCAGCAGGTGGCTCAAATCCACGATTTGCAGTAACGTAATCATAATGGTTTCTCAGTTTCTGATTCTAGTCCCTTTCTGAGACCCAGCTGAACACCTGCCCTTGTATTTCAAAATACTCCCTTGTATATTTTTATGCAAATCCCCCTTTTTGGTTACATTAAGCTAAGTTGGTTTCTGATACTTGCAAACAAACAGTTTTAAGTTAAACGATGCCGTCTTCAGGTTTTGAGGCAACTGATTTTTAGAGTGCTTGGCATTGACACAATTAAAGCAACTGGAGCCCTCATCCACAGAGAAAACAATTAATGAAGGATATAGCTGTGTTAAGCATACTCCACACCATTGCGGCTTTTGGGGGGGGAACCTAAATGTAGGCCCACCCTACAGCTGTCTCTCAATTTTCTTTTTGTTTAAATTCAAGCACTTTACTTCAGTCAAGTGAAATGTATAAATAGTAACAAACATGTTACTGCTTTTTAAAATCAGAATTTTTGTTGTTGCGTGGCACTGTTCAATGGTACACAGAACTGCTTTGTTCTTCAAAGAATGTCTTCAAAAAAACATGCAACAGAAGACAATACATACATTATTGTTGTTGTTAGGTGACGTTGAGTCAGTTCCAACTCATAGGGACTGTCATGGATTGAATTATGTCCCCCAAAAAATGTCTGTATCAATTTGGCTGGGCCATGATTCCCAGTATTGTGTGATTGTCCTCTCAATTTTGTGATAGTAATTTTCTGTTAAAGAGGATTAGGGTGGGATTGTAACACCCTTACTAAGGTCACATCCTGGATCCAATGTAACGGGAGTTTCCCTGGGGTGTGGCCTGCACCACCTTTGTTTTTTTAATTTTAATTTTATTTTTTTAAAATTGTACTTCAGGGGAAGGCTTACAGAACAAATAGTTTCTCGTGAAACAGTAGTACACATGTTTTATGGCATGGGTTAACAACCCCACAACATATCAACCCTCTAACTTCTCAACCTCTTTTTTTTTTGGTGGAAATACACATAGCCAAAGATACACCATTTCAAAACTTTCTACATGCACAGTTCAGTGACATTGACTACGCTCTTCCAATTGTGCTGTTATTCTCACTTAAGATGAAGGCTTACAGAACAAAATAGTTTCTCATTTAACAGTTACTACAAATGTTGCCCTATGACAATGGTTAACAATCTCACTACACATCAACAATATCCTTACTCAAACTTGTGTTCCCTATCACCAGCTTCCTTGTCCCCTTCTGCCTTCTGGCCCTTGTCACTGGACTCCTGTACCTCATTAGTCTCAACTGGTTTTACGGGGCTGTCCACTCCCAGGCTGAACATTGAGCCTCGGAGGTAACTTCACCATTGAACTAAAAGGGTGTCTGGGGGCCATACTATCAAGGTTTCTCCAGTCTCCTTTAGGCCAGTAAATCTGGTCTTTTTTTTTTTTTTTTTTTTTGTGAGTTAGAATTATGCTCTACATCCTTCTCCAGCTCTGTCCAGAACCCTCTGTTGTGATCCTGGTCAGAGCAGTCAGTGGTGGTAGCCAGGCACCATCTAGCTGTACTGGACTCAGTCCGGTGGAGCCCTTGGTAGCTGTGGCCCATTAGTCCTTCGGACTAATCTTTTCCTTTTATCCTGTTCCCTTCATTCTCCCTTGCTCCCAAAGGGATGAGACCAGTGGAGTATCTTAGATGGCCGCTCACAGGCTTTTAAGACCCCAGACACTACTCACCAAGGTAGAATGTAGAGCATTGTCTTTATAAGCTGTGTCACGCCAACTGAGCTAGATGTTCCCCAAGAACATGGTCCCCAGAGCCCTCCGCCCAGCAATTGAGTCCCTCAGGGAGTTTGGATGTGTCTATGGGGCTTCCATGACCTTTCCTCATACACACAAGATACCACTTATCTATTGCCTATTTAGTATTTCCCCCCTCACCCCTCCCATCCCTGGTAACCAACAAAGATTGTTACATTTTGTGTGTGAACTTTTTCATGGGTTTTTACAATAGAGGTCTCATACAATATTTGTCCTTTTGTGATTGACTTATTTCATTCAGCATAATGTCCTCCAGTTTCATCCATGTTATGAGATGCTTCACAGATTCATTGTTGTTCTTTCTCGTTGCATAGTAGCCCATTGTGTGTATGTACCATAGTTTGTGTATCCATTCATCTGTTGACGGGCACCTACGTTGTTTCCATCGTTTTGCTATTGTGAACAATGCTGCCATGAACATAGGTGTGCATATGTCTATTCGAGTGACGACTCTTATTTCTCTAGGATATATTCCTAGGAGTGGGATTGCTGGATCGAATGGTATGTCTATTTCTAGCTTTCTGAGGAAGCGCCATATCATTTTCCAAAATGGCTGTATCATTTTCCATTCCCACCAGCAGTGTATAAGAGTTCCTATCTCCCCGCAGCCCCTCCAACATTTGTTATTTCCAGTGTTTTTGATTCGTGCCAGTAATGCCAGGGTGAGATGGTATCTCATTGTGGTTTTAATTTGCATTTCTCTAATGGCTAGTGATCGCGAGCATTTCCTCATGTGTCTGTTGGCCATTGGAATGTCTTCTTTGGTGAAGTGTCTGTTCATTTCCTTTGCCCATTTTTTAATAGGATTATTTGTCTTTTTGTTGTAGAGGTGTTGGATTTTCCTGTAGATTATGGAGATTAGACCTTTGTCTGACTTGTACTGTCCAAAATTTTTTCCCAGTCTGTAGGTTCTCTTTTCACTCTTTTGGTGAAGTCTTTTGAAGAGCATAGGTGTTTGATTTTTAGAAGATCCCAGTTATCTAGCTTATCTGTTGGGTTTTGTGCATTGATGGTTATGGTTTGTATCCTGTTAATGCCATGCATTAAGGCCTGAAGTGTTGGTCCTATTTTTTCTTCTATGAACTTTATAGTTTTAGGCTTTATATTCAGGTCTTTGATCCATTTTGAAGTAGTTTTTGTAAATGGTGTGAGGTATGGGTCCTGTTTCATTTTTTTGCAGATGGATATCTAGTTTTGCCAGCAGCATTTGTTAAAAAGACTGTCTTTTCCCCATTTGATGGACATTGGGCCCTTGTAGAAGATCAGGTGACCGTAGGTGGATGGATTGACATCTGGGTTCTCAATTCTGTTCCATTGTGCACCACCTTTTATCTTACAAGAGATAAAAGGAAAGGGAAGCAAGCAGAGAGGCGGGGACCTCATACCACCAAGAAAGCAGTGCCAGGAGCAGAGCGCATCCCTTGGACCTGAAGTTACTGCGCTGAGATGCTCCCAGACTGAGCGAAGACTGTTTGTTAAAGCCATTCACTTGTGGTATTTCTGTTAGAGCAGTACTAGATGATTAAAACAGTGACCTTATGTACAACAGAACAAAACACTGCCCTGTCCTGTGCCATCCTCACAATCGTGGTTATGCTTGAGCCCATTGTCACAGCCACTGTGTCTATCCATCTCATTGAGGGTGTTCCTCTTTTTCATTGACTCTCTACCAAACATAATGTCCTTCTCCAGGGACTGGTCCCTCCTGATAACATGTCCAAAGTATGTGAGACGAAGTCTCTCTATCCTTGCTTCTAGTGAGCATTCTGGCTATACTTCTTCCAAGACAGATTTGCTTGTTCTTTCGGCAGTCCATTGTATATTCCATATTCTTAGCCAACACCAAAATTCAAAGGCATGAAAATCTTCAGTCTTCCTTATTCATTGACCAGCTTTCACATGCATATGAGGCAGTTTGAATCTAGCAGCTGCCCAGCAACTAGTTTGGGATTTTTTGGTTATACAGGAAAGTAGGCTTTTGTGATGCTAAGATGTTTTAGCAACAAAAATATAGAGTGAAAGTTGTCTTTTTCAGCACACCCAAGAATGCAAGAGATTTCTTGCATCTTTTTAGGTTTAATAATTAATAAATAATCAATAAAAATTGTCTTTTAATTAAGCTTTGAGTGCAATATGCATTGAAGTTAGAGGATGACATCTCAAGTCATATATCCTCATTCTACTGAAATAGGTTTACTCTCCTTTACCTTTCCAATTATGCATTCCTGAACTGGGGAAATCACTACAGGATAGGTTCAAGGACCACTGGACCTACTGTGAGACAGACATCAGCTAAGACTCCATTAATAACCTGACCTCCATATGCTCTCCCACTAACTGGTGGACCACAGTGACATTTTGGGTCTCCTTGAATTAGTATCAGTTCAGAGCCAGATTCCAGTAATCCCTGAAAAGTCTGATTATTTCCTTTTCCCCAATGAACAGCCAGTCTCATAAAAGTATGTTGATTCCTTTGGAGAAGGCTGGGAGAAAGATTAACAGTATAAGTTTTTTGACAGTGTATTGGAGTCCTTCCTCAAGGGGACATGACCTCCCCTTCATTCAAGGGGTTGTGGGTCTTTGAACTCACTCAAGTCTGGGAATTGATTGAGGGACTGTGACTCTCTTTTCTGGTGATTTGAGTTAGACTGCTGTTCACCTGACCTAGAATTCCTTCGCTTGTACAGATCAAATAAATATTTAAGTAGATTTCCTATCTATTTCACTCCTAGGGACATTATGACTAAGTAGCCACTGCCATAATTCCATAAAAGTCAGACTATTCTGATTATTGCATTTACTCTTCTGTCCATTATAGTAACCACATCCACCTTGTCTTTGTCAGTTGAGTGCCACCTCTTGGCCCCTACCACCACAGGGTCCAATCAACCCCAATGTAGTTAGGTCTCACTGTCAAATCTGACTTACATAAAATATCAATCAAAGCAGTCTTCAAGGATGCTGGGGCTCCCTTCACAAATTTGTTCCTCACAGTTGTGGTAAAAGTTGTGTCTTCTAGGCACTCCATGTGTGGGTCTGTGGGTCTAACCTGATATATTCACTCTAGCATGTCAATTTTCCTAAGGCTTTGGATACCTTCTTCTATAGTATACCAAGGCAGGTCTGGTACTTCAACTTGATTTAGTGTAGGCCACTGTGTAATCTATGCTTCAGTGACACAACCAAATAAACTGTTAGATCCTTTCTTAACTTCTTGAGTTGAAACACTGAAAGAAGAATCTGTGCTTAGTGGACTCATATCAATAAACTCAGACTGACCCATCTTTATGTTCCTTGCACCATTATCCCACACCCTTAATAGCCATTCCCATACATATTCCCCAAGTTTCTGTTTGTACATAATAGAAAAGTAAGCAGTTCTTTTGGAGTGTAGTGTACTTCCTCCTGGGAAACACTTTATACTTCACCTTTTGGGGCTCGCTGGGACTTAAGTCTAGTTATAGGTCTAGAAGCCAAAATCTGTGGTGGAGATATGTTTTGGGAACATTCAGCATTGTCTTTTAAAGCATTTGCTTCAAGCCATGCCACAGGCAATTACTCAGACAAAGGCTCTTTAGACATAGCTGGCTTAATCTCATTAGATGGGGGTGAGGGGCTAATGTTTTACTGAGGAGGATGGTTTAGCAGGTAAACTTGGGGTAATCTCTACAGATGGGAGTGAGGGGGCTGGTTCTGTTGGCAGGAGTGATTCAACAGAATTTAGGGGCTCAGTGTCTCCAGCTTCCTGATTATCTGCACATATGTCTCCATCCTAAGTTTCAGGATCCCATTTCTTCCCAATCAATGCCCTCACTTTAACTTCAGATGCCGCTCGATGTTGGCAGTCGAGTTGCTGTTGTAGTTCAGCCACTCTTACGATAGGACTGTGGGTTTGGTTTTCAGCAATATCAGCTCTTTTACTACAAGAAATAAGGCTTCCTTTCAAAGCACAAGTAGAAACTTTGAGGTCGTTTACACAGCACTTGAGCTTTGACTCTGAAGCCCTGAGCTCATCTGTTTCTTTCACCAGTTTGTCTAGCGAAAGTAGCGTTACCGAGCACAATATGTTCACCATTGTACTCTCGTTAAGAATAACTAAGAGTCAAGTGGATTTAAAGCAAGGCATAGTTTATTACTCACAGTGAGTAAGGAGACAAGGACACTCCTCTCAAAGCACTGTCTCCTGGAACAAAGAGCTGGAGGAAGTTTTATACTACATGGGTAAGGGGAAGTCATACATATTTATTAATTTCATATATATTCAAAAAGGGGTTGGGCTAGGATTTGGCATGGAAGTGGCTGTTGGACTTCTTGCTTCTGAAATGGGCTCGGTCACTGCTCAATGATGTATGTCCAGTGATTTTGGTTCCTTGGCATGGGTCTTTTTGTTCCTAGGCAATACTTATTATGGGATGGGGCCATCTGGCAGCTGCAAGTGGAAAGATTATGAGGAAGCAGACAACATTGTGAAAATGTTTAACTGACCTTACTTGTTGTTTAATGTCTTTTTCTGTCCCTAGCTGGTTTCAGTAGAACCAGCCAACCAGTTTCCTTATACTTCTCATTATGACAAAATTGTAGAAAGGTATCACACATGCAGTTACCAAGAGCCTCGACTTTCACCAATACTGGATCTATTAGTGGTGATATTTTGCATATTTGTATAGCCCCCTCACACCATGGATTAGCAGTGCCCTCTTTACTACTGGAAGTAGAGTTATCAACATCTTTAAGACTAAACAGACTTGAGAACCAATTTAGACAACTCATTCTTACAATTTTGTTTGTCTAGAACCACTCTTGGTACCAAATGTACTAGGCTAGGTTCTCTAGAGAAGCAAAACCAGTAAAGCCTATAAATATATATAGAGAGAGATTTCTCATAAGGTTGTAGAAGCTGGAAAGTCCCATGTCCATAGGCCAGGATAGAGGCTTCTCCTGATTCATGTATCCACAGGGGCTGGTGAACCCAAGATCTGCAGGTCAGAGAGAAGGGCTCTTGCTCACAGGCTGCAAAGACTGACAAATCCCAAGATCAGCAGGCAAGACCACAGGCAAGCTGGTAACTCAAGTCCCAAGAACCAGAGGTCAAATGAACAGGAGCCAGCTGTAGGATCCAGAGCAAACAAAGGCCCATGAGCCTTGCCAGAATGTCCACTTCTATTCAATGCAGGCCACTTTCTGATGGAAACTCCCTTTCAACTGATTGGCTACTCACAGCAGATCCCATCATGGAGGTGATCATATTATATCAAATCTCACCATGGAAGTGATCACAACATCATACAACTGCAAAATCACTGAGAATCATGGCCCAGCTAAGTTGACACACAACCTTAACCATCACAGGAAGCACGGAGGAAGAATTTATAGGCTCTGGTAACTAATTAGGTATAAAAAGTGAGGGAAAAATGAAGTTGATGATAACATTCACGTTTATAGCCTTGGTAGAGGCAAGGACTGAAATATGAAGCATAGCAAACTGAGCAGGTTTTGGAGGAAAGATGCAGAATTTGTTTTTAGACGTATTATATTCAAGACACTCTGAAACATCCAATTTGACATATCTAGTAAAGAATTGGAAATTTACATTTGGAGGTTGAGAGAAGTCAAGCTTGTAATGGAGATACCATTCATCCTTTCCCTCATTTGTCCATTCAGCAAATATTTATGAATTATTTACTATGTGAAGGACACTCTGTCAGGTTCCAAGGATAGAGCAATAAAAAAATTGACATAATGTCTTTCTTTGTGGAGTGTACAGTCTAGCAGAGAGAAAGCAAGACACTTTGAATAAGTAATTACAAGTAGATTGTTTATAACCAAGTATAGGGTGCTATAGGAACATTTAATAGGTAGACAAAATCTTGCCTAGAAGAAAGAAGGGGATATGATATAAGACTTCATGAAATAAATAATTTTTAAGTTGACACCTGAATAATAAGTAGAAATTATCCATATGAATCCTGAGGGGAATACTGCTGTATGCATAAGGAGCCGCATGTGTGAAGAAATGAGGCAGGAAAAAGCATGATATATTAGAAGCATTGAAAGAAGGGCAGGGTGCCTACAGAAGAGCATGAGGAAAAATAAATAGAGGCTAGAACTTGCAGGGCCTTTCAAGTCACTTTAAGTGTTTTGGTTTTTAATTTAAGGACAACGGGAAACCACTGAAGTGTTTTAGATAGAGAAATGACATTTTGAAAAAAATCACTCCACTACTATGTGGAGAATTGACCGATAAAGAGCAAGAGTGAAAGTAGAGATATCAGTTAAGTTTTTTGTTGTTAGGTGCCATCAGGCCAATTCTGACTCGTAGCCACCCAATGTACAACAGAACGAAACACTGCCCAGTCCTGTGCCATCCTTGCAATCATGGTTATGCCTGACCCCATTGTCAAAGCCACTGTATCAATCCATCTCATTGAGTGTCTTCCTCTTTTTTGCTGACCCTCAACTTTACCAAGCATGATGTCCTTCTCCAGGAACTGGTCCCCCTGAAAACATGTCCAAAGTGAGTGAAATGAAGCATCACCATCCCTGCTTCTAAGGAACATTCTGGTTGTACTTCTTCCAAGACAGATTTGTTTGTTCTTCTGGCAGTCCATGGTATATTCGATAGTCTTTTCCAGTACCATAATTCAAAAGCCTTAATTCTTCCTCGGTCTTCCTTATTCATCATCCAGCTTTCGCATACATATGAAGTCATTAAAACACAATAGCTTGTATCAGGATCACCTTAGTTTTCAAGGTGATGTATTTGCTTTTCAACACTTTGAAGAGGTCTTTTGCAGCAGATTTGCCCAATGCAACGCGTCTTTTTATTTCTTGACTGCTACTTCCATGGGTGTTGATTGTTGATCCAAGTAAAATGAAATCCTTGACATCTTCAATCTTTTCTCCATTTATGATGATGTTGCTTATTGGTCCAGTTGTGAAGATTTTTGTTTTCTTTATGTTAGGGTGTAATCCATAATGAAGGCTGTGGTCTTTGATCTTCATCATTAAGTGCTTCAAGTACTCTTCACTTTCAGCAACCATGACTGTGTCATTTGCATAATGCTGGTTGTTAATGAGTCTTCCTCCAATCCTGATGCCACGTTCTTCTTCATATAGTCCAGTTTCTTGGATTATTTGCTCAGTATACAGATTAAATAAGTATGATAAAAGGATACAACTGTGATGCACACCTTTCCTGACTTTAAACCACACAGTATCCCCTGTTCAGTTTGAATGACTGCCTCTTGATCTATGTACATGTCCATCATGAGCACAGTTTAGTGTTCTGGAATTCCCATTCCTCGCAATGTTATTCATACTTTCTGATGATCCACACAATTGAATGCCTTTGCATAGTTTATAAACCACAGGTAAACATCTTTCTGGTATTCTCTGCTTTCAGCCAGGATCCATCTGACATCAGCAATGATATCCCTTGTTCCATGTCCTTTTCTGAATTTGGCTTGAATTTCTGGCAGCTGCATGCTGATACACTGCTGCAGCCACTTTTTAGTGATATTCAGCAAAATTTTACTTGTATGTGATATGAATAATATTGTAAGATAATTTCTGCATTCAGTTGGATCAGCTTTCTTGGGAATAAGCATAAATATGAATCAGTTAGTAGGCAATTGAAATATTGTGGGAGGAGGTACAGCCAAGATGGTGGAGCAGGCAGACGCTTCCGGTGGTCCCTCTTAAAACAAAGACCCCAAAAAAACAAGTGAATTGATTATATATGACAATCTAGGAGCCTTAAACATCAAAGGCAAAGTTGAGGAATCAGACTGAGTGGCAGGGAAGGGAGAGATGGTTTGGAAGCAGTGAGGAGTTGCCAGACCTGACACGGAAGTAGCTGGAGCCCTTCAGCCCGGATCAGCTTGGGGGTATGTGGTGAGGCAGGAAAGCAGCAGCACTCAGGAGGTGTTCTGAAGATCAGGAAAGACCCAGAGGCAGAGAGTCTACTCGGCCATCCAGAACCAGTGAGAAGCAGCCTTTGATTGGCAAAGATAAGTACTTGTATCTGGCCTACCACGTGGATCAAAAACACCCCACTTCGGGAAAAAACCTTTCTCCCATTTACCTTCCTGCTCCCTGCTCTGCAATGGGTCCAGGACAGCTTCAGCAATTCCTGAGTTCCTTGGGACAGAAGTAAGACCTGTCATGCGCCCTGAGCCACACTGCTGCCCTTGGAGAGGGAACAAATAAACAAACAGGGGAAAAATAATCTGCCAGCTCCCCTAAGCCAGGAACTCAGGGTAGGCACAGCTCCTTTGCTTAGGCACAGGCATAAGGGATCCACAAACTTTGAGTGCCTTTCCTCCTGCATAGACTTCTGTGGGCCCATTTCAACAGCATAGGCCATCATTACCACAGTACAACAGGGTATATACCTGAAGTCTAACGTCAGCTGTTTCAGCTGTGAAGTGGCAGGTTTGTGACATTTCACACTGCTCTGCCCATTAAGCAGGGTCTTCACCTACTCACATCAGGGGTCTGAGGACTGGTGGCTCCACCCACACCATCTAGCCACCTGCGACAGGGGCCCAAGAACAAGAGGTGCTCCCTGGTCCTACAGACAACAGTATTGGTAGCTCATAGTCTGGCTGCAAATCTCACCCAACTTACGTGCTCTAGGGAACAAGGACATGCTTTCCTCCTGGAAACTCAGGGGTGGCTGTCGTCCCGCTGCCTTGTAAATCGTGCATCTCCCTGTTGCAGCTGGATGCCTATGCTTACACCAATCACCCATGCCTGTCTAGGACTGTAGGTGAGAGCCTGCACCACACACTTGGTGGCCGACTATCTGGACACCAGAGCTGAATCTATAAAGGAGGAGTGGGCAGACTCTGGGGATCCCATATTTAGTGGCAGGTCTGGCCACCTTGTGGCAGGCTGTTTGAGCTTCAGGGGTGCCGGTGACCTGGCTAGCTCACATGAGTTGCCTATTTGGTCATATCTAAACAAAACAAAACAAGAAGCTAGGATACAGTAAGGAAACATAAAATAAATAAATATAATAACTTATCGATGGCTCAGAGGCAACAGTCAATATCATATCACATAAACAGGCAGACCATGACGGCTTCAGCAAGCTCCCAAAATAAAGAATCTAGAAATTTTCCAGAGGAAGAAAATTTCTTGGAATTACCAGAGGCAGAATTCAAAAGATTAGTATACAGAACTCTTCAAGACGTCTGGATGGAAATTAGATAAAACGCAGAACATGCAATAGAGGAAATTAAAAAGATTAGAGAAGAGCATAATGAAAGATTTAACAGGCTGCAAGAAGCCATAGAGAGACAGCAATCAGAAATCCAGAAGATTAACAATAAAATTTCAGAATTAGACAACTCAATAGAAAGTCATAGGAGCAGAATTGAGGCAACAGAAGTCACAATTAGTGAGCTTGAAGATAAAGCACTTGACATCAACTTATTTGAGGAAAAATCAGATAAAAGGATTAAAAGGAATGAAGAAACCCTAAGAATTATGTGGGATTCTATCAAGAAGAATAACCTACGAGTGACTGGAGTATCAGAATGGGGTGGGGGCTGATAACAGAAAATACAGAGAGAATTGTTGAAGATTTGTTGGCAGAAAACTTCCCTGATATCATGAAAGATGAGAAGATACCTATCTAAGATACTCATCAGACCCCACATAAGGTAGACACCAAAAGAAAGTCACCAAGACATACTATAATCAAACTTGCCAAAACCAAAGATAAAAAGAGAATTTTAAGAGTGGCTAGGGAGAAAAGAAAAGTCATCTGCAAAGGAGAGTTAATAAGATTAAGCTCAGACTACTCAACAGAGTCCATGCAAGCAAGAAGGCAATGGGATGACATATATAATCCTTGAAGGAAAAAAAAACTGCCAGCCAGGAAATATACATCCAGCAAAACTGGCTCTCAAATATGATGGTGAAATTAGGGCATTTCCATAAACAGAAGTTTAGGGAATTTGCAAAAACCAAACCAAAATTACAAGAAATACTAAAGGGAGTCTACCAGTTAGAAAATCAACAACAACTAGAACACAGGACAGAGTAACCAGATATAAACCCAGATAGAGAAGTCACAAAAATAAATCAAAACTAAAACACTGACAATAGGGAAACAGAGATGTCAATATGTGAAAGATGGCAACAATCAATCATATAGAGGGACTAAAAAATGTAGACAAAGATTTTTCATACGGAGAGGAAGTCAAGGCGATATAAAAAAATAAAAGACTGGTTTAAACTTAGAAAAGTAAGGGTAAATATTAAAGTAACCACAAAGGAAATTAACAATCCTACACGTCAAAATGAAAAACAAGAAAAATATAAAGACTCAGCAAATACAAAATCAACAACAATGAAAAAGATGAAAAGAAAATACATAAAAAAAAATGACTCAGCATAGAAAATAAGTGGAACAAAGAAACTGTCAACACCACCAGAAAAAAAGACATCAAAATGCCGGCACTAAACTCCTACCTATCAATAATTACACTGAATGTAAATGGACTAAATCCATGAATAAAGAGACAGAGAGTGACAGAATGGATAAAAAAAACATGATCCATCTATATGCTGCCTACAAGAGACACACCTTAGACTTAAAGACACAAACAAGTTAAAACTCAAAGGATGAAAAAAATATCAAGCAAACAACACCCAAAAAATAGCAGGAGTGGGAATATTAATCTCTGAAAAAAAAAAGACTTTAAAGTAAAATCCACCACAAAGGATAAGGAAGGGCACTATATAATGATTAAAGGGTCAATACAGCAGGAGGACATAACTAAAATAAATAGTTACACACCCAACAACATCAGGGCTCCAGAAAACATAAAACAAAATCTAACAGCATTGAAGAGAGAAATAGACAGCTCCACAATAATAGTAGGAGATTTCAACACACCATTTTCAGTGAAAGTCAGACCATCCAGAAAGAAGCTCAACGAAGACATGGAAAATCTAAATGTTACCATCAACTGACTTGATCTCAAAGACATATCAAACACTCCACCCAACAACATCTAAGTATACTTTCTTTTCCAATGCACATGGAACATTCTCCCGAATAGGCCACATATTAAGCCATAAAGCTAGCCTTAACAAAATCAAAAGCATCAAAATATTGCAAAGCATCGTTTCTGGCCATAAAGCCATAAAAGTAGAAATCAATAACAGAAAAAGTAAGGAAAAAAAAAAAATCAAACACATGGAAACTGAACATCACCTTGCTCAAAAACTACTGGGTTATAGAAGAAATTAAGGATGGAATAAAGAAATTCATAGAATCAAACGAGAATGAAAACACATCCTACTGGAACGATTGGGACAGAGCAAAAGCAGTGCTCAGAGGTCAGTTCATAGCAATAAATGCACACATTGAAAACAAAGAAAGGGCCAAAATAAAACATTAACCCTACAAATGGAACAAGTGGAAAGAGAGCAGCAAAAGAAACCATCGGGCACCAGAAGAAAGGAGATAATAAGAATTAGAGCAGAATTAAATGAAATAGAGAATAGAAAGAAAATTGAAAGAGTTAACAAAACCAAAAGCTGTTTCTTTGAGAATATCAACAAAATTGATAAACCATTGTCCAAACTGACAAAAGAAAAACAGGAGAGGAAGCAGATAACCAGTATAAGAAATGAGATGGGTGATATCACAACAGACCCAATTGAAATTGAAAGAATCATAACAGAATACTATGAAAAATTGTACTCTAACAAATTTGAAAACCTAGAGGAAATGGACAAATTTCTAGAAACTCACTACCTATGTAAACTAACACAAACAGAGGTAGAACAACTAAATAAACCTATAACAAAAGAAGAGATTGAAATGGTAAATTAAAAACTGCCAACAACAACAACAACAAAAAAAAGCCCTGGCCCGGATGGCTTCACTGGGGAATTCTACCAAACTTTCAGAAAAGAGTTAACACCACTACTTCTAAAGGTATTTCAGAGCATAGAAAAGGATGGAATACTCCCAAACTAATTCTATGAAGCCAGCATAAACCTGACACCAAAACCAGGTAAAGACACCACAAAAAAGAAAATTAGAAACCTATATCCCTCATGAAGATTGATGCAAAAATCCTCAACAAAATTCTAGCACATAGAATTCAGCAACATATCAAAAAAAAAAAAAAATTCACCATGGCCAAGTGGGATTTATACCAGGTATGCAGGGATGGTTCAAAATTAGAAAAACAATCAATGTAATCCATCACATTAATAAAATAAAAGAGAAGAACCACAGGATTTTATAAATTATTGCAGAAAAGGCATTTGAGAAAGTCCAGCACCTATTCATGATAAAAACTCTCAACAAAATATGAATAGAAGGGAAATTCCTCAACATAATTAAGGGCTTTTATAAAAGTCAACAGCCAACATCATCCTAAACTGAGAGAGTTTGAAAGCATTCTTCTTGAGTACAGGGACCAGACAAGATTGCCCTTTATCACAACTGTTATTCAACATTGTGTTGGAGGTCCTAGCCAGAGCAATTAGGCTAGAAAAAGAAGTAAAGTGCATTCAAATTGGTAGGGAAGAAGTAAAAGTATCTCCTTTTGCAGATGATATGATCTTATACACAGGGAATCCCAAAGAATCTACAAGAAAACTACTGAAAGTAATAGAAGATTTCAGCAAAGTATCAGGATACAAGATAAACATACAAAAATTATTTGGATTCCTTTACACCAGCAAAGAGAACTTCAAAGAGGAAATCAGGAAATTAATACCATTTACAATAGCCCCCAAGAATATAAAATACTTCGGAATAAACCTAACCAGAGGTGTAAAAGACCTATACAATGAAAACACAAGACACTAGTGCAGGAAACCAAAAGAGCCCTGCATACGTGGAAAAACATACCTTGCTCATGGATAGGAAGACTCAACATTGTGAAAATGTCAATTCTACCCAAAGCGATCTACAGATACAATGCAATCCCGATCCCAATTCCAAAGGCATTTTTTAATGAGATGGAGGAAAAAATCACCAACTTCATATGCAAAGGGAAGAGGCCCCGCATAAGTACGGCATTACTCAAGAAGAACAAAGTGGGAGACCTCGCACTACCTGATTTTAGAACCTATTATACCACGAGGGTAGTCTAAACAGCCTGGTACTGGTACAACAACAGATACATAGACCAATGGAACAGAATTGAGAATCCAGTCATAAATTCATCCACCTATGAGCAGCTGATATTTGACAAAGTCCCAAAGTCCATTAATTGGGGAAAAGACATTCTCTTTAACAAATCGTGCTGGCATAACTGAATACCCATCTACAAAAAACTGAAAGAAGACCATACTATACTCTATGCACTAAAATGAACTTAAAATGGATCAAAGACCTAAATATAAAATCAAAATCGATAAAGATTATGGAAGAAAAAATAGGGACAACACTAGGAGCCCTAATACATGGCATAAACAAAATATGAACCATAAGTAACAATGCACAAAAACCAGAAGAGAAACTAGATAACTGGAGCTCCTAAAAAATCAAACACTTATGCTCATCAAAAGACATCACCAAAAGAGTCAAAAGACAGCCTACAGACTGGGAAAAAGTTTTTAGCTACAACAAATCTTATCAACATCTAATCTCTAAAATCTACAAGATACTGCAAAATCTCAACAACAAAAAGACAAATAACCCAATTAAAAAATGGGCAAAGGATATCAACAGGCACTTTGCCAAAGAAGACAGTCAGGCAGCTAATAGACAAGTGAAGAAATGCTCATGATCATTAGCCATTATAAAAAAGCAAATCAAAACTACAGTGAGATACCATCTCACCCCAGCAAGGCTAGCATTAATCCAAAAAACACAAAATAATAAATGCTGGAGAGGTTGTGGAGAGACTGCAACACTTATACACTGCTGGTGGGAATGTAAAATGGTACAATCACTTTGGAAATCTATTTGGCTCTTCCTTAAAAAGCTAGAAATAGGAGTACCATATGATCCAGCTATCCCACTCCTTGGAATATATCCTAGAGAAATAAGAGCCATCACGCAATAGATATATGCACACCTATGTTCATTGCAGCACTTTTCACAATAGAAAAGGATGGAAACAATCTAGGTGCCTATCAACGGACGAATGGATAAACAAATTATGGCATATTCACAGAATCTGGAGGGCATTATGCCGAGTCAATTTAGTCAGTCACAGCAGGACAAATATTGTATATGACCACTATTATAAGAACTCAAGAAAAGGTTTAAACTCAGAAAACAATGTTCTTTGAAGGTTACCAGGGTGTGGAGGAACAGTGAGGGTTATTCACTAACTAGATATTAGACAAAAATTATCTTAGGTGAAGGGAAGGACAGCACACACTACAGGGCAAGTCAGTACAACTGGACTAAAGCAAAGCTAAGACATTTTCTGAACACAATTAAACACTTCGAAGTACAGAGTAGCGGGGCGGGGGTCTATGGACCATGGTTTCAGGAGACATGTAGGTCAACTGGCATAACAAAGTTTATGAAGAAAATATTCTGCATCCTAGTTTGGTGAGTGGTGTCTGGGGTCTTAGAAGCTCGTGAGCAGCCATCTAAGATGCATTAATTCATCCCAACCCACCTGGAGTAAATGAGAATGAATAACACCAAAGACACAAGAAAAGTATTAGTCCAAGAGACAGAAAGGGCCACGTAAACTAGAGACTGCATCAGCCTAAGACCAGAAGAACTAGATGGTGCCCAGCTACCACCAGTGACAGCTCTGACAGGGTACGAAACAGAGAGTCCCTGCTGGAGCAGGAGAAAAGTGGGGTGAAGAACTCAAATTCTAGTAAAAAGACCAGACTTAATGGTCTGAGATTGGAGGAGCCCCAGAAAGCATGGCCCACAGACTCTCTGTCATTCTAGAACTAAAACCATTCCCGAGGCCAACTCTTTAGCCAAAGATTAGACTGGAGTATCAGACATAAAATGATACTCGTGAAGAGCGTGCTTCTTAGCTCAAGTAGATACATGCGACTAAATGGGCAGCTTCTGTCTGGAGGTCAGATGAGAAGGCAGAGAGGGTCAGGAGCTGGATGAATGACATGGGAAATCAGGGATGGAAAGCAGTGTGTTGTCACAGTACAGGGAGAGTAATTAGGGTCACATAACAATGTATGTATAAATTTTTGTATGAAAGACTAACTTGAGTTGTAAACTTTCACTTAAAGTACAATTTAAAAAATATTCTGGGAGAGATATAATGGTGAATTGGACTAACATGGCTGCTCTGGAATGAGTGAATTGAATATATTCCAACAACATTCTGAATCGAAAAATTCTGGACTATAAGGGGTCATAAAAAATGCGTAGCATACTTTCCTAATTGATGAATGAACCCCTGGCTAAGTGGATGTCTCATCACTAGTAACTCACTAGGACTCACTACTTTCTAAAAAGTCTCAGTCTATCATTGGACAAGGAAAGATATTCTTTGATTGGAAGAAAAAGTCTACTTCCCTGTAGTTTTTTTTTCAAAGGCGGGTAGGATATGGTTGCTGGATTAAGGATAGGGTTCTATGATGTTTGGAACAAGGAGCCCTCACCTTTGATGACAGGTGCTAATAAAATGAGAATGTTGAGCTGATATAGAAATTCATGGAAGATATCCAAAAGACAAAAGTATGGAAAAGAGCCAGAGATGGGAACTGTAGTCAAGATTTTTAAATTTGAACCAGCGAGGCAAAATTGAGCAAAAACTGGCAAGGATCTAATGAAGGTTGTAAGTGGTAAATAATTCATTTGAAAATCGTTTAAACCATAAAAGAAGCTTATGGGATTGCTTCCATAACCTAAAGTCTAGCGGTAGTGTGGGCTTCAGGCATGGTTTATTCTGGCCTTCCTCCTTATTTCTTTGATATTCTCTAGGCTCTCTCTTCTCTATATTTCAGCCTTGTTCTCAGGCTGTCTTTCCTAACAGAAGCAAAAGGGGTCCAGCAATTGTAATCTTCTGTCTGCGTAACACAAAGTCCAAAAGAAAAGAGGACATCTGCCCTAACCTTACCAGAAAGAAGAGATTCATTCCAATTGGATTATGTGCCTACCCCTGAAGTAGTCACAGTGGCTAGAGGAATGTGCTCTGTTTCCATACATGGAGCTGACTTCCCTAGAACCACATGGGTCTACTAAAGAAACTGGGGCTGCTGGGAAGCACAGAAAGAGGAATAGATGCTGAGAAAGCAACCCAAAGTATGCTCACTACATAAAGGTTTTAATTTAGGACTTGCTTGTATGGGTCAACAAACACATGATGCATGGGTACGTTGGCTAGCTTAAATTAAAGGGTGAAAGATGAGATAGACTACTTACCTACTTTTATCTTCCTTCTAAATCTTGGAATTATACAGTTAATCAAGTCTATCTTCCGCAGGAGAGCACTTCATACAACAGTACACACTTCTCGTGTCCTCTCCCAAGCCTTCTTTTTTCCATGCTAAAAGTAACTAATTCTGTTGATCATTCTTCATATAAAATAGATCTTCATAAAGCGGTTTTTTATCCATTCACCATGCTAATCACTCACTTCTGATCATCTCTCCACTTTGTGTACATTCATCTTAAAGTATAGGACCCAGAACTGAACGTGAAATCCAAGATGTGCTCAGATATTTTACCTCCATTATTTTGGATAATTCTATTAATGAGGTATAGAGTGGAATTAACAAAGCAAACAAACAAACAAAAAACAGCAAACAAACAATAGCTTTAAAATTGAAACCGAGAAAAACCTCCGCATGGATATGATTTCCTTGGATCAATGAAAGTGGCCCATGCAGATGACTGTAAGGTCATTCTAAACTTTTAGTGCATCGCAAGGTTTTGATGATAAGTAGTTATTGAAATTACTGTTGCATCAACTGTTAGAGTAGAAATGAACTTTCCTTTACTTCCACAAGTAGAGTAACTTTATTGCCCTAGAACAAAGTATCTTTACTACAGAATCTAGATGGTATCACAAACATTCTGAATTGGATAAGCCAAGTGTAAGTGATTTCCAAAACGTATCCTAAGGCATGCATAATTCAATACAGATGTTCTGGATTTAAAAAAAAAACTTCAAATGTGCAAGGAGAGGAATAGTGACTAAAAATGATTTGTCTGCATGGCAAAAAGTTATTTCAGTAGTTGGGAAAAGAAGTCATGTCAGACAAGAAGGAAAAAAGATAGCTTATGTTTGAGACTGTAGGAAAATTCCTCCTTTTCTACATCCATTCAGATCCAAAACCTTTCTTAGACACATCTTACCCCTAAACTCATGCACCTCTCAAGCCATTTCTGAACAGCACTGAAATAATTATCCAGTTCAGCTATTTTGTGACTCATGTCAAGTTGGGCTGACAGCCATCTTATCATAATCATGGCTAACTCCCAACCCTGAGCTTTCAAGTGACATAATTGATAGCAATAGCAATTACATTGATCCTGCAGCCATGTGATGTTGACACGGATGTCCAACACTCGCTTCCTCCTGGGAACTGGCAAAAGTAGAACTAAAACAGATATAAGATCCAAGGTAAGAGTACAATTTGACCTATGAGAGATGGGATTAATACATCGGCAGTTCAAAGAGAGTTTGACCAATTTCACTTCTAAGAATTTATCTAACAAATATACTTAAAAATGTGTGAAGTGACATACTTACAAGGATATCCATTGCCACATTCTTTGTAATAACTTAAGATTGCGAACTACCCAAATGTCCATCATTATCAAACCAGGAAAATATATTTTAGTTCATTTGCATAATTGAATATTATATAATTGTTTAAAAAAATGAGGTATCTCTATAAGTACTAGTATGGAAAAAGCAAGGTGCAGAATTCTGTGAACAGTACTCTTACATTTGTGTACAAAAGGATATAAAAGACACATAAGCCTATATTCTTGCTGTTTATGCACAGATACCTCTGGAATTATATACAAGGAATCATAAACTATGTTTGCTTCCAGGGAGACGAAATGGGGAGCTGGGAGCAGGAAAGGAAGAGAAACTTACTTTTCATTCTATACATTTTGGTACTTTCTGAAATTTGTGACATGTATGCATTAACATAGAAAAAATAATACATCTTGGGATTTCTTTTTTCCTGAAAGGCAAGAATAGATTTAAAAAATTAGAGATAAAATATGAAGGACACTTTCCAGGGGTTGAGAATAAGTGGAATGCATAGAGTCGTGAAGCACTTGAAAGTGCAAAATGAAGTGTCAAACTGAGATTAAGAATTTAATACTGGTAGGCGGGGCCAAATGGCAGAATAGTCAGATGCATCCTGTCATCCCTCTTACAATAAAGACTGGAAAAAACAAGTAAATAGGATATATAAGACAATCTAGGAACCCTAAGCATCAAACAAAAAGCTGAAGAACTGGACTCAGTAACAGGTGAAAGGAGAGACAATTCAAAAGCAGCAGAAATGGGGAATTATGGATCACAGGATCGCCGGTATCCTGCTAGCTGAATCTGCACAGTGCACACATGTTTAGCCAAGCAGCAACATCTCAAGCCAAAACCCACTCCATCTGGTGCAGCTAAGCAGCAGTGAATCTGCACACATCTCCATTAGACCTGCAAAAGTTAAGCGCAAGCTGCCAACCCACCATGCGTGCACAATAATCCTTCCCCCACTAGAGCTCCATGGCTGAGAAGCACTCCCTTCTCCTCATCCACCCCCCTTCCCGCTCCGACACGAGTCTGGTGGCATTCAACACTGCCATGCTCCCTAAGCTGGGAACTCACAGACAGGTCGGGAGGCATCTGCTCCTTCACCTATCCACTGGCATAGGGGGTCCACCAACTTGCAATGTCCTTCACCCCCGCCAATCAACCACACCAGTACCTTGTTGGACGAACCTGCACAGCATGCCCTCATTAGGGTAAAATGGGTAGGGGTTCCACCTGAAGCTCATTTTCACCTGCAGCAGCCAAGTGGGAGCTGCTGATGTGTGACGTTCGACACCACCCCGTCGCTAAGAAGGGGCCTCACACCCCCACACCTGGGGCCTGAGGGCCAGTGGTACCACCCACTCCATCTCGCCACTCATGACAGGGGCCTGAGAATTAGTGGTGCCCCCCAATCCCTCCAGCCAATGGCACCAGCTGCCCAAGGAACAGCTGCACTAAACCTCCACTATGTGCTCTAGTGGACAGGGGCACACCCTCCATCTGGGCATCTGGGGGTAGATGGCAGCCCCCTACCTTGCCCCCCACTGAAACCAGAGAGCTGTGCCTGCTCTGAACACCCCCAAGCAGCCCTGCCCACCCAGGACTGTAGGTGAGAGTCTCCACACCACACACTTGGTGAACAATGACCTGGGCACCTGTGCCAGAATCAACTGGTAAGCAGCAGAGCACACACAAAACACCCAACTCAACAACCAGAGAGAACACCCCCTGCACCCACAGCTAGGTGACTAGCAGGACAGATTCATCACTTCATCAAAAATGCTGCCTATATCTTCAACACCCCTGCAGGTACAGTGAATAGACTCCTGGGCCCTCACACTTAGCCACTGCTCTGAACACTTGGAGACAGGAGGTCAGAGCTTCAGTGAGGCCAGATTAAAGACCAGAGTAGCATACAGTTCAGCCTACTTGGACATATCAAAACAAAACAAAACAAAAATTCAGGACACAGTAAAGAAACATTAAATAAATAAATATAATAACTTCCTTATGTCTCAGAGACAACAGTCAATATCAAATCATATAAAGAAGCAGGACAAGATGGCTGCAGCAAGTGACCAAAATAAAGAACCAGAAAACCTTCTGGAGGAAGATAAGGCAATGGAACTACATGATAAAGAATTCAAAAGCCTAATATACAGAGCTCTTCAAGAGACCAAGAAGAGCAGGCAAAACACAGACCAAACCAGGGAACACACAGACAAAGCGATAGAAAAATTCAACAAAACAATACAAAAACGAAATGATAGAATAAACAAGCTGACAGAAACCATACAAAAACAGCAACTAGAAATCTAAGAGATTAACAACAAAATTTCAGAATTAGAACAACTGAATAGAAGGTCATCAGAGCAGAATTGAGACAATGGAAGTCAGAATTAGTGGGATTGAAAATAAATCACTTGACACTAATTTGTTTGAGGAAAAATCAGAAAAAAGAATGAAGAAAAATAAAGGAAGCCTAAGAATTATGTCGGATACTAACAAGAGAAAAACCTATGAGGGACTGGAGTACCATGGGGAGGGGGCTGTAATGGAAAACAGAGAGAATTGTCAAAGACTTGCTGGCAGAAAACTTCCTTAATACCATGAAAGAGGAGAAGATATCTATCCAAGAAGCTCAACGAATCCCGTACAGAATAGACCCCAAAAGAAAGTCACCAAGACATATCATAATCAAACTTGCCAAAACCAAAGGCAAAGAATCCTGAGAGTTGCTAGGGATAAATGAAAAGTCATCTACAAAGGAGAACCAATAAGCTTAAGCTCTGATTACTCAGCAGAAACCATGCAGGCAAGAAGGCTACGAGATGACATATATAAAACTTTTAGGAGGAAAAAAATTTCCAAGAATTATAGATCCACCAAAATTGTCTCTCAGATATGGTGATGAAATTAGGTCATTTCCAGATAGACAGAAATTAAGAGAGCATGTAAAAACCGGACCAAATTACAAGAAATATTAAAGGGAATCCTCTGTTTAGAGAACCAACAACATCAGACAACAATCCAAGACTAGGACACAGTTCAGATCAACCAGATACCACCTAGATAGGGAATTCACAAAAACAAAACTAAACTAAAAGACTGAAAATAAGGAACCAGAGATGTCAATACATAAACAATGCAATCGTCAAAATAACAACAACAATAAAAAGGAATAAACTATGTAGTCATAGAACTTCCATAGGGAGAGGAAGTCAAGGTGATATCAATAAATCAAAGACTGATTTAAACTTTGAAAAATAAATGTAAATCTCAAGGTAACCACAAAGGAAGCTAAAAAACCTACCCATCAAAATAAAAAAGAAGAAAAACTTAAAGACTCAGCAGACACAAAATCAACAATAATGAAAGAGATGAAAAGAAAATCTGTAAACAAAAAGAACTCAGCACAGAAAACTGTGAAACAAAGAAACTGTCACCCCCCCCCACACAAAATACAACAAAATGACAGAAGTAAACTCAGTCCTTTCAATAATTTCACTGAATGTAGATGACCTAAATGCATCAGTAAAGAGACAGAGAATGGATAAAAAACATGATCCATCTATATGCTGTCTACAAGAGCCACACATTAGACACAAAGACATAAACAAGCTAAAACTCAAAAGATGGACAAAAATATATCAAGCAAGCAATCACCAAACAAAGAACAAGAATGGCAATATTAATCTCTGAAAAAATAGACTTTAAAGTAAAATCCACTATAAAGGATAAAAAAGGACACTATATAATGATTAAAGGGTCAATACACCAGGAGTACATAACCATAAAAATTATCTACACACCAAATGACAAGGCTGCAAAATACATAAAAAAAATTCTAACATCATTGTACAGAGAGATAGACAGTTCCACAATAATAGTAGGAGACTTCAACACACCACTTTCAGTAAAGGACAGAACATCTAGAAAGAAACTCAATAAAGATACAGAAGATCTAAATGCCATAATCAACCAATTCAACCTCATAGACACATACAGAACATCCACCCAAAGCAGCAATGTATACATTCTTTTCCAATGCGCATGGAACAGTCTCCACAAAAGACCACATTTTAGGCCACAAAGCAAGCCTTAACAAAAAAAAAAAATCAAAATAATAGAAAGCATCTTCTCTGATCGTAATGCCATAAAGATAGAAATCAATAGCAGAAACAGCAAGGAAAAAAAAAAAAAGAAAGAAAACCAAATACATGGAAACTGAAAAACACCTTGTTTTAAAACTCCTGGGTAATAGAAGAAATCAAGAATGGAATAAAAAAGTTCATAGAATCAAATGAGAATGAAAACATGTTACCAAAACCTTTGGGACACAGAAAAAGCAGTGTCCAGAGGTCGATTTACAGCAATAAATGGACACATCAAAGAAGAAGAAAGGGCCAGAATAAAAACATTAACCCTACAACTCAAATAGAAAGAGAGCAGCAAAAGAAGTCCTTAGGCACCAGAAGAAAGAAAATAATAAAGATTAGAGCAGAAATAAATGAAATAGAGAACAGAAAAACAATTGAAGGAATCAACAAGACCAAAAGTTGATTCTTTAAAAATATCAACAAAGTGGACAAACCACTGACCAAACTAACAAAATAAAAACAGGAGAGGAAGCAGACAACCAGTATAAGAAATGAGATGCATGATATCACAACAGACCCAACAGAAGAAAAAAAAAAGGATCATAAGAAAATACTGTGAAAAATTGTACTCCAACAAATTTGAAAACCTAGAGGAAATGGGCAAATTTCTAGAAACACACCACCTACCTAAATGAACACAAACTGATGTAGAAAAACAAAACAGATCCATAACAAAAGAAGAGATTGAAGAGATAATTAAAAAAAAAAAAGCCCTCCCCCCCCCCCCCCAAGAAGCCTTGGCCTGGACAGCTTCCCTGGAAAATTCTACCAAACTTTCAGAGACAAGCTAACACCAATACTACTCAAGCTATTTCAGAGCTTAGAAAAGGAAGGAATACTCCTGAACTCATTCTATGAAGCCAGCATAACCCTGATACCAAAACCAGGCAAAGACATCACAAAAAAAGAAAACTATAGACCAATAACCCTCATGAATATAGACACAAAAATTCTCAACAAAATTATAGCCAATAGAATTCAACAACAAATCAAAAAAATAACACATCGTGGCCAAGTGGGATTCATACAATGTATGTAGGTATGGTTCAACATTAGAAAATCAATCAACATAATCCACCACATAAATAAAACAAAAGAAAATAATCACATGATCATATCAATCAATGCAGGACAGGCATTTGACAAAATCCAACATTCATTCCTGATAAATACTCTCAGCAAAATAAGAATAGAAGGGAAATTTCTTGACATAATAGAAGGCATTTACACAAAACTGACAGCCAGCATCATTCTAAATGGAGAGATATTGAAAGCATTCTCCTTGAGAATGGAAACCAGACAAGGATGCCGTTTATCACCACTCTTATTAACATCACACTGGAAGTCCTAGCTAGAGCAATAAGGCAAGAAATAGAAATAAAGTGTATCCAAATTGGTAAGGAAGAGGTAAAACTATCCCTGTTCGGAGGTGATATGATCTTATACATAGAAAACCTCAAAGAATCCACAAGAAAACTACTGGAACTAATAGAAGATTTCAGCAAAGTAGCATGATACAAGATTAACGTACAAAAATCAGTTGGATTCCTCAACACCAACAAAGAGAACTTCGTAAAGTAAACTACCAAATCAATACCATTTACAACAGCCACCAAGAAGATAAAGTACTTAGGAATAAATCTAACCAGTGATGTAGAAGACCTATACAAAGAAGACTATAAAATACTACTGCAAGAAATTAAAAGAAACCTAAACAAGTGGAAAAACATACCATGCTCATGGATAGGAAGATTAACATTGTGAAAATAACAATTCTAACCCAAAGTGGTCTATAGATACGATGCAATCCCGATCCGAATTTCAATGGCATTCTTTGATAAGTTGGAGAAACAAATCACCAACTTTATATGGAAATGGATAAGTAAAGCATTACTGAAGAAGAACAAAGTGGAGGGCTTCACACTACCTGATTTTAGAAACTATTATACAGGCACGTAGTCAAAACAGCCTTGTACCAGTACAACAACAGACACATAGACCAATCAAACAGAATTGAGAACCCAGACATAAATACATCCATCTACAAGCAGTTGATATTTGACAAAGCCCCAAAGTCCATTAAATGGGAAAAAGACAGTCTCTTTAAAAAATGGTGCTGGCATAACTGGATGTTCATAAGTAAAGAAATGAAACAAAATCCATACTTCAGGAGGCAGGGCCAAGATGGCAGCATAGTCAGACTGGCAAAAGGCCTGAAAAAACAACTGAATTGATTACATTTGACAATATATGAGCACTGAATATCAAAGGCAAAGTTGAGGAATTGAACTGAGTGGCAGGGGGAGGGAGAGACGGTTTGGAAGCAGCAAGGAGTTGCTAGACCTGACCTGGAAGGAGCTGGCACCCTTCAGGTCGAATCAACTGCTGGTGCACGGTGAGGCAAGCAGTGACGCTCAGGAGGCATTTTCCACATCGGGAAAGACCCAGCGACAGAGATTCTACTCGGCCATCCAGAACCAATGAGAAGCAGCCCTAGATCAGCGAAAGATAAGTACTTGCATCTGGCCTAATGAGCGAATCAAAAACACCCCTCTTCGGGAAAAACCTCTCTCCCATTTACCTCCCCACTCCCTGCTCTGCACTGAGTCCCGGACGGCTTCAGCAATTGCCGAGTCCCCTGGGCTGAAAGTAGGACCCATTATGATCCCCGAGCCATTATCCTGGCCTTGGAGAGGGAACAAATTAACGAACAGGGGGAAAAATAATCTGCCAGCTCCCCTAAGCCAGGAACTCAGGGTAGGCACAGCTCATTTGCCTAAGCACAGGCATAAGGGATCCACAGACTTTGAAAGCCTTTCCTCCTGCATAGATTTCTGTGGGCCCATTTCTACAGCATAGGCCATCATTATCTCAGTACAACAGGGTATATACCTGAAGTTTAACTTCAACTGTTTCAGCTGTGAAGTGGCAGGTGTGTGACATTTGACACTGCTCTGCCCATTAAGCAGGGTCTTCACCTACCAACATCAGTGGCCTGAAGACTGGTGACTCCACCCACGCCATCTAGCCTCCTGTGACAGGGGCCCAAGAACAAGGACACCCAGTCCTTACAGACAAGAGCATTGGGTGCTTATAGTCTGGCTGCAAAACCCAATCGCCTACTTGCTCTAGGGAACAGGGACACACTTTCCTCTCAGACATGAGGGGGTGGCAGTTGGCCCCGTCTTTCTCAGCGTGTGATCTCTTGCTGCAGTCAGATGCCTGTGCCTACACCAGCCACCCATGCCTGTCTACCACTGTAGGTGAGAGCCTGCACCAAACACTTGGTGGATGACTACCAGGACACCTGAGCTGAATCCATGCAGGGGGAGTGGCTGGACTCCTGGGCTCACTTACTTAGTGGCAGGTCTGGCCACCTGACGGCAGGACTTTGGAGGTTCAGGGGTGCCACTGATGGGGCTAGCTCACAAGAGCAGCCTATCTGGGCATATCCAAATAAAATAAAACAAGAAGCTAGGAGACAGTAAGCAAACATAAAATAAATAAATATAATAACTTATTGATGGCTTGGAGACAACAGTAAATATTAAATCACATAAAAAGGCAGAACTTGATGGCTTCAGAAAGCTCTCAAAATAAAATATGAAGGAATTTTCCAGAGGAAGAGAAATTCTTGGAATTATCAGAGGCAGAATACAAAAGATTAATATACAGAAGTCTTCAAGAGATCAGAAAGGAGATCAGGCAAAACACAGAACATGCAATAGAGGAAATTAAAAGATTAGAAAAGAGCATAATGACAGATTTAACAGGCTGCAAGAATCCTTAGAGAGACAGCAATCAGAAATCCAAAAGATTAACAATAAAATTTCAGAATTAGACAACTCAATAGAAAGTCATATGAGCATAATTGAGGCAATGGAAGTCAGAATTAGTGAGATTGAAGATAAAGCACTTGACACCAACTTATCTGAGGAAAATGCAGATAAAGGGATTAAAAAAATGAAGAAACTCTAAGAATTGTGTGGACTCTATCAAGAGGAATAACCTTCGAGGGATTCGAGTACCAGAATAGGGAGGGATAACAGAAAATACAGAGAGAATTGTTGAAAATTTGTTGGCAGAAAACTTCCCTGATATCGTGAAAGTTGAGAAGATATCTATCCAAGATGCTCATCAAACCCCACATAAGGTAGATCCCAAAAGAAAGTCACCAAGACATATTATAATCAAACTTGCCAAAACAAAAGATACAGAGAAGATAAAGATAAGAGAAGCTAGGGATAAATGAAAAGTTGTCTACAAATTAGAGTCGATAAGATTAAGCTTGGATTACTCAGCAGAAACCATGCAGGCAAGAAGGCAATGGGATGACATATATAAAGCTTTGAAGGAAAAAAATTGCCAACCAAGAATTATATATCCAGGAAAACTCTCTCAAATATGATGGCAAAATTAGGGCATTTCCAGATAAACAGAAGTTTAGAGAATTTGTGAAAAAACCAAACCAAAATTACAAGATATACTAAAGGAAGTCCTCTGGTCAGAAAATCAGTAACATCAGATAACAACCCAAGACTAGAACACAGGACAGAGCAACCAGATATCAACCCAGACAGAGAAGTCACAAAAATAAATCAAGGCTAAAACACTGACAATAGGGAAACAGATGTCAATATGTAAAAGATGACAACATTAAAACGAAAAAGACGTACTAAAAAATGCAGATATAGACTGTTCATATGGAGAAGTAGTCAAGGCAATATAAAGAAATAAAAGACTGGTATAAACTTAGAAAAATAGGGCTAAATATTAAGGTAACCACAAAGGAAACTAACAATCCTACACCTCAAATAAAAAAACAAGAAAAATATAAAGACTCAGCAAATACAAAATCAAAAACAATGAAAAAGATGAAATGAAAATACATAAAGAAAAACGACTCAGCACAGAAAATTAAATGGAACAAAGAAACTGTCAACAACACACAAAAAAAGACATCAAAACGACAGCACTAAACTCATACCTATCAATAATTATGCTGAATGTAAATGGACTAAAAGCACCAATAAAGAGACAGTGGCAGATTGGATTAAAAAAACACTATCTGTCGATATGCTGCCTACAAGAGACACACCCTAGACTTAAAGACACAAACAAACTAAAACTCAAAGGATGGAAAGAAAATAAATCAAGCAAACAACACTCAAAAAGAGCAGGAGTGGCAGTATTAATCTCTGACAAAACAGACTTTAAAGTTAAATCCACCACAAAGGATAAGGAAGGACACTATATAATGGTTAAAGGTGAAACACACCAGGAGGGCATAACTATAATAAAAGTTTACACACCCAAAAGCAGGGCTCCAAAATACATAAAACAAAGTCCAACAGCACCGAAAGGAGAGACAAACAGCTCCACAATAGTAGTAGGAGACTTCAACACACCACTTTCGGTGAAGGACAGAAAATACAGAAAGGAGCTCAACAAAGACACAAAAGAGCTAAATGCTCCAATCAACCAACTTTATCTTATCGACATATACCGAACACTGCACCCAACAGCAGCCAAGTATACTTTCTTTTCCAATGCACATGGAACATTCTTCAGAATAGACCACATATTAGGCCATAAAGCAAGCCTTAACAGAGCCTAAACATCGAAATATTACAAAGCATCTTTTCTGACCATAAAGCCATAAAAGTAAAAATCAATAACAGAAAAATGAAGGAAGAAAAATCAAACACATGGAAACTGAAAAAAAAACCTTGCTCAAAAATTACTGGGTTATAGAAGAAATTAAGAATAGAATAAAGAAATTCCTAGAATTAAATGAGAACGAAAACACATCCTACCAGAACCTTTGGGATACAGCAAAAGTAGTGCTCAGAGGTCAGTTTATAGCAAGAAATGCACACATCCAAAAAGAAGAAAGGGCCAAAATCAGAACATTAACCCTTCAACTGGAACAAGTAGAGAGCAGCAAAAAAAGCCCTCTGGCACCATAAGAAAGGAAATAAGACTTAGAGGAGAATTAAATGAAATAGAGAATAGAAAAATAATTGAAAGAGTTAACAAGACCAAAAGCTGGTTCTTTGAAAAGATCAACAAAATTGATAAACTGTTGGCCAAACTGACAAAAGGAAAACAGGAGAGGAAGCAAATAAGCCGAATAAGAAATTAGATGGGTGATATCACAACGGACACAACTGAAATTAAAAGAATTACAACAGAACACTATGAAAAATTGTACTCTAACAAATTTGAAAACCTAGAGGAAATGGACAAATTCCTAGAAAGTCAGTACCTACCTAAACTAACACAAACAGAGCTAGAACAACTAAATAAACCTATAACAAAAGAAGAGATTGGAAAGGTAATTAAAAAACTCCCAACAACAACAAAAAGCCCTTGCCCAGACGGCTTCACTGGAGAATTTTACCAAACTTTCAGAGAAGAGTCAACACAACTACTACTAAGGGTGTTTCAGAGCATACAAAAGGATAGAAAACTACCAAACTCATTCTATGAAGCCAGCATAACCCTGATACCAAAACCAGGCAAAGACACTACAAAAAAAGAAAATTACAGACCAATATCCCTCATGAACATTGATGCAAAAATCCTCTACAAAATTCTAGCCAATGGAATTCAGCAGCATATCAAAAAATAATTCACCGTGATCAAGTGGGATTTATACTTGATTGGATTTATACTGATTGCAGGTATGGTTCAACATTAGAAAAACAATCAATGTAAACCATCACATTAATAAAACAAAAGAGAAGAACCACAAGATCTTATCAATAAATGCAGAAAAGGCATTTGGCAAAGTCCAGCACCCATTCATGATAAAAACTCTCAACAAGATAGGAATAGAAGGGAAATTCCTCAATATAATTAAGGGCGTTTCTACAAAGCCAAAAGCCAACATCATCCTAAATAGAGAGACTTTGAAAGCATTCCCCTTGAGAACAAGAACCAGACAAGGATGCCCTTTATCACCACTCTTGTTCAACGTTGTGCTGGAGGTCCTAGCCAGAGCAACTAGGCAGGAAAAAAAATAAAAGTGCATCCAAATTGGTAGGGAAGACATAAAAGTATCTCTATTTGCAGATGATATGATCTTATATACAGAAAACCCCAAAGAATCCACAAGAAAACTACTGGAAGTAATAGAGGATTTCAGCAAAGTTTCATGATACAATCTAAACATACAGAAATAAGTTGGATTCCTGTACACCAACAAAGAGAACTTCGAAGAGGAAATCACCAAATCAATACCCTTTACAATAGCCCTCAGGAAGATAATATACTCAGGAATAAATCTAACCAGAGATGTAAAAGACCTATACAGCAAAAACTACAAGACACTACTGCAAGAAACCAGAAGAAACCTGCATAAGTGGAAAAACATACCTTGCTCATGGATATGAAGACTCAACACTGTGAAAACGTCAATTCCACCCAAAGCTATCTACAGATTCAATGCAATCCCAATCCCAATTCCACCCGCATTTTTTAATGGGATGGAGAAATAAATCACCAATTTCATTTGGAAAGGGAAGAGGCTCTGGAGAAGTAAAGCATTACTCAAGAAGAGGAACAAAGTGGAAGGCCTCACACTACCCGATTTTAGAACCTATTATACTGTCATGGTAGTCAGAACAGCCTGGTACTGGTACAACAACCGATACATAGACCAATGGAACAGAATTGAGAATCCAGATGTAAATTCATCCACGTATGAGCTGCTGATATTTGACAAAGGCCCAAAGTCCATTAATTGGGGTAAAAGTCTCTTTAACAAATGGTGCTGGCATAACTGGATATCCATCTGCAAAATTTGAAACAAGACCATACTATACACCATGCACAAAAACTAATTCAAAATGGATCAAAGACTTAAATATAAAATTGAAAATGATAAAGATCATGGAAGAAAAAATAGGGACAACTCTAAAAGCCCTAACGCATGGCATAAACAGAATATGAACCATAAGTAACAATGTACAAACAGTAGAAGAGAAACTAGATAATTGGGAACTCCTAAAAATCAAATACTTATGCTCATCAAAAGACTTCACCCAAAGAATAAAAAGACAACCTACAGACTTGGAAAAAATTTTTGACTACGACAAATCCGATCAGCATCTAATCTCTAAAATCTACAAGATACTGCAAAATCTTAACAACAAAAGGGCAAATAACCCAATTAAAAAAATGGACAAAGGATATGAACAGGCACTTCGCCAAAGAAGACAGGCAGTTAACAGACACATGAGGAAATACGGTCATTAGTCATTAGAGAAATGCAAATCAAAACTACAATATGATATCATCTCACCCCAACAAGGCTAGCATTAATCCAAAAAACACCAAATAATAAATGTTGGCGAGGTTGTGGAGAGACTGAAATACTTGTACAATGTTGATGGTATTGAAAAATGGTACAATCACTTTGGAAATTGAGTTGGCACTTCCTTTAAAACCTAGAAATAGAAATATCATAGGATCCAGCAATTCTGCTCCTTGGAATATATCCTATAGAAGTAAAAGCCACCACACGTATAGATATATGCACACCCATGCTCATTTCAGCACCGTTCATGATAGCAAAAAAGATGGAAACAACCTAGGTGCCCATCAACGGACGAACGGATAAACAAATTATGGTATATTCATAAAATGGAATACTATTCATGATCAAGAACAAAGATGAATACATGAAACATCATAAAATGGAGGAATCTGGAGGGCATTAGTCAGTCACAGAAATATTGTGTAAGACCACTATTATAAGAACTCTAGAAAAGGTTTAAACACAGAAGAAAACATTCTTTGATGATTACAAAGGTGGGGGGGGGGAAGGGTTATTCACTAACTAGATAGTAGACAAGAATTATCTTAGGTGAAGAGAAGGGGAAGTCTGCACAACTAGATAATAGACAAGTGTCAACTTGGTGAAGGAAAAGATGGCAAACAATATAGGGGAAGTCAGCACAACCAGACTAAAGCAAAGCTAAGAAGTTTCCTGAATACAACCAAACACTTTGGGGGACAAAGTAGCAAGGGCAGGGGTCTGTGGACCATGGTTTCAGGGGACATCTAGGTGAATTGGCATAACAAAGTTTATTAAGAAAATGTTCTGCATCCTACTTTGGTGAGTGGCGTCTGGGGTCTTAAAAACTAGCGAGCAGCCATCTAAGATGCGTCAATTTGTCCCAACCCACCTGGAGTAAACGAGAATGAAGAACACCAAAGTCACAAGGAAAGTATTAGCCCAAGAGACAGAAAGGGCCACATAAACTGGAGACTGCATCAGCCTGAGACCAGAAGAACTAGATGGTGCCTGGTTACCACCAGTGACCGCCCTGACAGAGAACACAACAGAGTCCCTGATGGAGCAGTAGAAAAGTGGGGTGCAGAACTCAAATTCTAGTAAAAAGACCAGACTTAATTGTCTGAATGAGACTGGAGGAGCCCTAGAAAGCATGACTCCCAGACTCTCTGTCAACCCAGCACTAAAACCATTCCTGAGGCCAACTCTTCAGACAAAGATTTGACTGGACTATGGGACATAAAATGATACTCGTGAAGACTGTGCTTCTTAGCTCAAATAGACACATGAGACTAAATGGCAGCTCCTGTCTGGAGGTGAGATGAGAAGACAGAGAGGGTCAGGAGCTTGTTGAATGAACTCGGGAAATCAGGGGTGGAAAGGAAGAATAAGCTGTCACAGTATAGGGAAAGCAATTAGGGTCACATAAACAATGTATGTATAAATTTTTGTATGAGAGTCTAACTTGAATTGTAAACTTTCACTTAAAGTATGACAATAAAAAAAAAAAAACAAGAATCCATACCTCACACCATAAACAAAAACTAACTCAAAATAGATCAAAGACCTAAATATAAAATCTAAAACGATAAAGATCATGAAAGAAAAATATAGGGACAATGCTAAGGACCCTAATACATGACATAAATAGTATACAAACCATAATTAATAATGCACAAACACCAGAAGAGAAACTAGATAACTGGGAGCACCTAAAAATTAAACACTTATGCTCATCAAAAGACTTCACCAAAAGAGTAAAAGGAGAACATACAGACTTGGAAAAAAATTCTGGCTATGATGTATCCAACAAGGGTTTCTTCTCTAACATCTGCAAAATACTTTTACTCCTCAATAACAAAAAGATAAATAATCCAATTTAAAAATGGGCAAAGGATATGAACAGATACTTCACCAAAGAACACATTCAGGTGGCTAACAGACGCATGAGGAAATGCTCTCTATCATTAACCATTAGAGAAATGCAAATCAAAACTACAATGAGATACCCTCTCATGCCGATATTACTGGCACTAATGCAAAAAACACAAAATAACAAATGTTGAAGAGGTTGCAGGGAGATTGAAACTCTTACGCACTGCTTCTGGGAATGTAAAATGGTACAACCACTTTGGAAAAAGATATGACGCTTCCTTAAGAAGCTAGAAATAGAAATATATAATCCAGCAATCTCACTCCTGGGAATATATCTTAGAGAAATAGGAGCTGTCACACGAATAAACATATGCACACCCATGTTCACTGCAGCACTATTCACAAGAGCAAAAAAATCGAAACAACCTAAATGCCCATCAACAGATGAATGGACAAATAAATTATGGTACATATACACATTGGAGTACTATGTAATGATAAAGAACACTGATGAATTCGTGAAACACCTCACAACATGGATAAATCTGGAGGCCATTGTGCTGAGTGAAATAAATCAGCCACAAAAGGACAATTATTGTATGAGACAACTATTGTAAGAACTCAAGAAAAGGTTCACACACATTAAAAAACACTCTTTAATGGTTATTAGGATAGGGAGGGAGAGGGATGGGAAATCAGTAACTAGATAATAGACAAGTGTCAACTTGGTGAAGGAAAAGACGGCAAACAATATAGGGGAAGTCAGCACAACTGGATTAAAGCAAAAGCATAGAACACATAGACATATCCAAACACTTTGAGGGACTGAGTACCTGGGGCTGGGGACTTGGGACCATAGTCTTAGGGGACATCTAAGTCAATTGTCATGACACAGTTCATAAATGTTCTACATCTCATTTTGGTGAGTAGTGTATGGCGTCTTAAAATCTTTTGAGGGGCCATCTAAGATACATCTATTGGTCCTATCCCCTTTGAAACAATGGAGAATGAAGAAAACCAAAGACACAAGGAGAATATTAGCCCAAAGGACTAATGGACCACGTGAACCACAACCTCCACCAGCCTGAGCCCAGAAGAACTAGATGTTTCCTAGCTACTACCTTCAACCACGCTGACAGGGATCACAACAGAGAGTCCCAGACAGAATGGGAGAAAAATGTAGAACAGTATTCAAATTTATGGAAAAAGTCCAGACTTACTGGTCTGACAGAGACTGGAGGAACCCCGAGACTATGGCCCCTGGACACTCTGCTAACTCTGAACTGAAACCACTCCAGTTGCCTACTTTTCCAAAGTCTACTTTTTCAACAAAGATTGTTGTTGTTTTTGTTAGGTGCCATCGAGTCCGTTTCGACTCATATCCACCCTATGTACCACAGAACGAAACACTGCCCGGTCCTGCGCCATGCTCACAATCCTTGTTATGCTTGAACCCATTGTTGCAGCCATTGTGTCAATCCATCTCGTTGAATGTCTTCCTCTTTTTAGCTGACCCTCTACCTTACCAAGCATTATGTCTTTCTCCAGGGACTGATCCCTTCTGACAACATGTCCAAAGTATGTAAGACTTAGTCTTGCCATCCTTGCTTCTAAGGAGCATGCAGGTTGTACTTCTTCCAAGACAGATTTGCTCGTTCTTTTGGCAGTTCATGGTATATTCAGTATTCTTCACCAACACCGCAATTCAAAGGCGTCAATTCTTCTTCAGTCTTCCTTATTCATTGTCCATCTTTCACATGCATAGGATGCCATTGAAAATATCATGGCTTGGGTCAGGTGCACCTCAGTCTTCAAGGTGACATCTTTGCTTTTCAATGCTTTAAAGGGTCTTTTGCTGCAGATTTACCCAATGCAATGCGTCCTTTGATTTCTTGACTACTGCTTCCATGGGTGTTGATTGTGGATTCAAGGAAAATGAAATCCTTGACAACTTCAATTTTTTCTCCGTGTATCATGATGTTGCTTATTGGTACAGTTGTGAGGATTTTTATTTTCTTGATGTTGAGGTGTAATCCATACCGAAGACTGTGTTCTTTGATATTCATCAGTAAGTGCTTCAAGTCCTCTTCACTTTCACTAAGCAAGGTTGTGTCATCTGCATATCATAGTTTGTTATTGAATCTTCCTCCAATTCTGATGCCCTGTTCTTTTTCGTATAGTCCGGCTTCTCGGATTATTTTCCTAGCATACAGATTGAAAGGTATGGTGAAAGAACGCAATCCTGACGCACACCTTTCCTGACTTTAAACCACGCAGTATCCCCTTGTTCTGTCCAAACAATTGCCTCTTGATCTATTTACAGATTCCTCATGGGCACAATTAAGTGTTCTGGAATTTCCATTCTTTGCAATGTTATGCATAAAACACAGGTAAACATCTTTCTGGTATTCTTTGCTTCTAGCCAGGATCCATCTGACTTCAGCAATGATATCCCTGGTTCCACGTCTTCTGAATTTGGCCTGAATTTCTAGCAGCTCCTTGTCAACATACTGCTGCAGCCACTTTTGAATGATCTTCAGCAAAATTTTACTTGCGTGTAATATTAATGATATTGTTAGATAATTTCTGCATTCAGTTGAATTGTCTTTCTTAGGAATAGGCATAAATATGGATCTCTTCCAGTCAGCTGGCCAGGTAGCTGTCTTCCAAATTTCTTGGCATAGACAAGTGAGCCCTTCCAGTGCTGCTTCTGTTTGTTGAAGCATCTCAATTGATATTCCATCAATTCCTGGAGCCTTGTTTTTCACCAATGCTTTCCGCGCAGCTTGGAATTCTTCCTTCAGTATCATTGGCTCCTGATCATATGCTACCTCTTGATGACAAAGATTAGACACGCCTATAAAACAAAAAATAACACATGTGAAGAGCGTCCGTCTTAGTTCAGTCAAATATACAAGACCAAATGGGCAACTCCCGTCCAAAAGCAAGATGAGAAAGCAGGAAGGGACAGAAATTGGACGAATGGACATAGGTAACCCAGGGTGGAAAGGGGGAGTGTGCTGTCACATTGTGGGAATTGCAACCAATGTCACAAAACAATGTGTGTATAAATTTTTGAATGACAAATTAACTTTAGCTGTAAACTTTCATCTAATGTTCAATAAAAAAATTTTTTAAAAGAATTAAATACCAAATCTTGACAGTTATGATCAATTTGTGATTTGGAAATCTAAGGGTTGAATGGATTTCTGGATAAGGATGGTTGGAAGAGCAAAGGTAATTGCTTTCAGTCCTACTCAAGTCTCCACTGAAATAATATTACAGTAGTAATAAAAGGAATAAACCCACAACAATGAAGAGAATAAAAAGGAGGTGGAGGCATTTGATAAATGAAACAAGGAGAAAAGCCTCAGGCTAGAAGATTGTCTGAGAAATGGTAATGGATCTGGCAAAAGGAACCCTGGAGAGGTTCTCGGCTTGAAATTTACAGAGGCTATGCAAGACAAGAGTGAGAAGTGGGTCTGCAAATCGGGAGACTAACTGAAGGACTTTATACCAATCTTCTCCTTCCTCCTTTCCCTTTTCCCCACCTTGACTTCAGAGAACAGGCAGCCCAGTATTTACCAAGAAGAGATATAAGGCTCTTCTCTAAAGAAATGGAATAAAATACCTGGGGAAAAGAGGTTTCTCGTGTGGATGATCATGCACTATAGTACACTCTCCTCATTTCAGCAGTTAGATTATCCAGTAGCATGAAAATCTGCTGCATGCCTACTCACTTTAAATCAAAGGAGAACGGTTTATATGCTCCAACCCAACTTTCCCCACCTTACTCAAAATTCCCATTCAGAATCTATACTCAAAGGAGAGGTCTAGCCAGAAAACAGAGCTACTTGCACAATAGAAAAGTAAACCCAAATGAGCTTGCTGGGAGGGTGGTCTCCCTTTACAATGCCCATTTGGGCCACCTAAACTGAGGCTTTGGACTCAGAGCATTCTCTATAATAAGGAGGCTGTTTATTGTGTCTCACTCTTTCTCCCAGTTTCTACTTGTCAGAGATTGCTTCCTCGCTGTTCTGAGCTCACAGTAAGTTTCTGTCTCCATTACTACCCATAACTACAGAATTAATCTTGTAGCTGGAGGGAAGCTGGTCACAGGATGGCCACACTGTTTGCTTCTGAACAAAGGCACCTTCTTGGTCACAGGATGGTTGTGTTACCTGCACCAAAACAAAAATACCCTTCTCTTACCCCCTTCTTGCTTCCCTGTAGTCCATCACATACACCCTTCTGGTTTATCTATATAAGCCTCAGGCCTGTGTTCCTCTTCGTTCTCTCATCTATGGTGCATTGAGGGGCATTCATGGAAGTGACAAAGCATCTCACCTTTGGATGGGAGTCTTTTAGGAGTACCTGGCTCTTGATAAACCCTGCTCCATTTATCATCATCCTGATTACCTAAGTAATAAAAGCCTGTGACCATGCCAGTGAGTAGTATGATTATTCATTCTGATCCAAAGAGCTCTTCACTGTTTCATCTGATTTATTTCACTTGATACATTGCAGAGCTCTTCTTTTGCAATTATGAGCAGACAGTGACGAAGAATCACTAAGCAACGTAAACATTCAGAGGTGAGATAAACACACAGAAAACTGACCCTGGAGGAAACAGAGATAATTCAATGAACAAAAGAGAAATTGTTTAAAAAAGGAAGAAAAGAAAAACTAGTCAATACATAGTAGAAGCCCTCTGAACTAATCTCCACTTAAACAGCTTACCAGAATAACTAACAATCATCATTTCCTCCATAAAGCATACTGATGGATGCTTACAGCATACTGACGGCTACTCTCTAGTTACTTGCTCTATTCCACTTCCACCATTTGAGTAATATAAACACACCAAGAGTCGTTTTTTTGTTTGTTTGTTTTTTCTTGTACTCAAATCTAATTTTTCTACTTGTACTTTAAATGGTAATTATGTTATTTAATTAAATAGCATATATACTGATGAAATATGCATGCCAAAAAGCCATTGCGTTTATCAAAACTAATCTGAAAGATTTGGAATAGAAAGTTGACTTAAAATTATTATCAAATTAGTTGTGTCCAAGGCAATTACAAAATACTATAAAAAATCACAAAATCTGGAAGTATTATTCACTTAGATTGCTTCACAATTGTTTTAAATTATTACTCCACTTTAAAGAAACGGGAACTGTAAAACATTTTTACATTAAGAGTATAGTTTAGGCAAGAAAGTTTAAAAAAAATTCAATCAGTGGATCAATGTTCAAAGAAAATGCCTTTGACCCTACATCAAAAATGATGCATGAATATACATTTGCTCTATGTATTCTAATTTACAGGAATTAGAATGACACCAGATATCTAAGCAACACTGGCTACCAGAAGGCAACAGAACAATGCCTTTAAAGTTCCTAAGTAAAATGATTTTAAGCCTAGAATTCTATACACAAGTAAATGATAGTAACTTTAGATTTGATAATAATTTTAAACTAACCTGATTACATGGGTCTGGCACTGACCAAATTAGCAAAATATGCAATTGTTAATAGGACAAGTCCTCTGTTGGAATTCATTACATTTTCTTTCTGTATAATTTCTCTCACTTATAGCACCCCTGCTCAGGTTGAGGCCCCCAGTTCCCAGCAGGTTTCAAGAGGAAAAATAACTGGAAAAATTCCTTCACATCAAAATATTTATGGTACAATATGTTACTCTTCCCAAGGAATTTGGGTTTTTTTAAAGAAGGGTAATGCTGTGGCTTTAAGGAATGAAATTCTATGTAGGATGTTGTAAATATAATAATACCTTAATGGAGATTTCTTCTCCAGAGCCTCTCAATCTCTACTATGTAAAAAAATACATATTAAAGTCAGCTATTGGTAAGATTTTTATAGTTACCACTCTGTGTATAGGACTTTGCTCATGTTACATACTATCAAGACTTTTGGAGGCATATGCAGATCTTTTTTCCTTAGTTAGGAATTTGAAGCTGGACTAATTTGTTTTTTGTGAACACCCTCTTAGTGTTCCAAAGGAACGCATTTGGTCTCTAATCTAGACTACCCACATTTAGCAACACACACTCTGAATTGCTACTTCATTTCTTGCTGAGAGATGTACAGAAACTAAACTTAATCTAAATTTACCGAGGAATGTTGAAGGATATGAATAATACACTGTCAAAGAATTATGAGGAACAAAATGTCAGAGTAAGTCTGATAAAGAATTATGAAAGAATAGAACATCAGAGTAAGCCTGATAATGAATTATGAAAAACAAGACATCAGAGTAAGCTCAATGTAACTACTGATATAAACTGAATAGCTCCTGTTTACTAAAAGTTGGATGAAGTAAAACAACTGTAAATGTGGCTGATAATCCACTACAACTTTGTTGTCATTTACTAGCTAGCATTTAGAGTATGTGTTTTGCTCAGTAATAAACTTAGCTGATTTTGTATTTATGAGTTGGCTTGTTCCTTTGACTCTCAATTTCTTTTTTACCCCAACAATTTGGCAGCAAGGATGGGATTCTTCAAGTGAGCCCTCCCACTGGGTGAATTTGTCAGAGAATTTGTGGCCACCTTTGATCAAGCTAGACATTTTGTCTGCTAATAGTCTCCCTTCGATTACTTTGGTTCAGCGGGGTTGGAATCCCAGGAAAAATTCTGAACTCTTACTGCAAATTTTTAGTAAAATGGGTAATATTGGCTCTAATGTCCCATCTGGTTTGACATCATCTTTAATGCTAGAAAATATAGAAAGCCCAAAGTTCTGTCAACAGATCTCTCTTGAAAGGCTTATTTCACTCTTTCATGTTTGAAATGGGCATACTTATTAAAACTCTGTTTTGCAATGGCCATAAGAAGGCTCTTTTGAGGTAAACAAATTGTTGTACTTTCAGGGATTTTTTTTTTTTTAGAAAATCACCACCCAAAACAAATAGATTATTGGTATTCTGGGATATTACTCAGGAAATAAACAAAAGAATGAATTGGACAGCCATAAAGAATGAATTAGGAAAAAATGCCTCTTAAAAGTTATGCATGACTGCCAGGAGGACTGGACATGACAAGAATCCATATGCCTTTTTCCCTAACTGATACTACCCATCTTAATAGCTCTTTTTCTGTTCTCCCAGAAGATCCACAAAAGTTCGCTGAGGTGCTCTGCAGCATATTTTCAGTCTACAGCCCTATCCATGGGCATGTACAATGCCTTCTGTGTGGAGTGTTGCCTCCAGTTGACTTCTCAACAATTGGAACAGACACTAGAGGGGCCAAATTAGAACCCCCACCAATCAGAGAGTATCATGGCCTCAGCAAGATGACCACTGCCTCCTCCAAATGAGATTTCTCCTCATGCTTTGGAAACCCAACATGAAGAACTGTTAATGGCAGTCCTTGAAGACTTTCCGCAGAAAGTGAGCTGGGACAAACTGCGATGTTGCACTCAGAAGCTGCTGATTTTCATCAGTAGTTCGCTGAGGTGTATTCTAATTTTATGGGGATGGATCCAGGAGCAGATCAGCATAGACCTTTGGTCCTCTCCACTTCTGTGACAGCCTTTTTTTTTTTTGCCTGGAATCAAACACAAGTAAGGGAAAATATAGTTGATGGCAAGGAAACATAGTTTCTCAGCAATTGGAGCAGCAACTCAGTTTTGGAAAATATGGCAAAAGATGAAGAAGATCAAAAGAAACTTGAGACTGCAAGGTTACCTTCACAGATAAGGAAACAAACCATTATCTGGGGCCACCAACAAATAAGAGGGGGCTTCCTAATGAAAAGTCAATATGTCACTATTGCAAAAAGTCAAGATATTGGAAAAAGAAATGCTGGAAAATGCAAGGGATGCAATCTAACCCTGAAGATTTACACCTTCTCCAGGAGATTTTCCTCCCAGGAAATCATTGGCAAATGGTGAGAACTAATGATCAAATTTGACATCATGGGGGAACCCAGAAGCCAGGAATAGGAGAAGCTTATAAATGTCTTATTTTTTTTCTCTGCCTTAATCTTTCCCATCCTCTCTTATGGAAACTGGAGTCACGTATTCTGCAATTTCTACTGAAGTTTTTCATTTTCATGCAACCTAGGAAAACATAAAAGTTGTATCTCTGGACAACCTTCTACTTGTTCTATCTCTTCTGAGGTTCTCATTAATACAAGTCCTCTGTTAGAGTAGCATGCCTTTCTCTTGTCTCATGATGCTCTTTCTAGTCAGAATAGCAGCTGAGATTATTCAAAATGGATCTGTTGTATAAATACCAGTTGCTGTTAAGTTGATTCTGACTCATGGTGACCCCATGTGTGTCAGAGTAGAACAGTGGTCCGTGGGGTTTTTGGTGGCTTATTTTTCAGAAGGAGATCACAAATTTTTGTTCTGAGGCACCTCTGGCTGGGCTCGAACCTCCAACCTTTTGATTAACAGCTGAGTGCCTTAACCATTTGCACCATCCAGGGACTTTACTGTATAAACTAAGGCCTACCATATTCTGTATTCCAGGTGGAGTGTTTTTGGAGCTCCTGGGTGGCAAGGCACCTGAGTTAGTTAATGTATGCCTTCCAAAAGAAAAGGAGGGCATGGGAGAGTGGCAGTCTCACCCGAGGCAGGAAGAGCAACCTAAGTTACAGGAAACAGATCCATCCATCTTTATTGGCCCTAGGGAAAAATCAGGACCTCAAAATGATTTTGCCCAGTTCAGTCATGGCTGACGAAGCAAAACCCAAATAGATCCAAACTTTGAAAATGTGGGTAAAGTGGAATGATAAGTAGAATGGGAAAAAATTATGGGTTGAAGCCCTGCTAGAAACTTAATCTCCCTCTTAGAAAACAAGGGCAGTGTGCGTGTTGCATAGTAACCAAATCTCTTGACCGGCAGAGTTGGAAACAAGGCGCCCTGCTCAAAGAAGCTGGCTGACCGTGCTGCTTTGAATGCATATCACTATCCATAGTCCTGGCAATAATCCAATCTCCTGCATCAGGCCCCTGAAACAGCTCACTACACCTCTTCCAAGTCTCCTATTCCAATTCCAGGGCTTTGACCCATAATTTTTCAAGTTCCGTTTATTGTTCCATTTCACCCAAATTAGAAAAATTCAGGTCTGTTCCAATTTCGCTTCATCTGCCATGACAGAACTGGTTTGGACTGGTTAGAAGCCCTGGAACAAAAGATACTGGTTTTATAAAAGAGATCAATCCCATTGTTATAGCTTACAACAACAAAAGCATGGCCATGTGTACAAAACCATGTGTAAAACAATATCTCACTTTCTACTTCAAATACAAGGAATATTATCTGTAATTAGAGAACAAGAAAAACAGGACATAACAAAAAACGGGAATTACTTTTTTAATAGTTTAATAGTTACCCTGACCATTATAATTTTGATACTTATTTTATTTCATATCAGTCAAAAGTGGATCTTATTCTTTCTCATTTAAAAAATAAATATCTCAAAGGTAACGCCAAATGAGGGTGAAATGTACACAGCTTGATGAAGGTAAATGATGCCACTAAAAATACACAAGAAAAAAGGACCTGTTGGTAATTACTATGGCATATATAATAATGAAACAACAGCAAAAACAATAAAAAAATATATGTGTAGGTATATATGCATGTATGTAGGCATATATGTGCATATATATATGTGTGTGTTTATACATAGGTGTATGCATATGTATATGCATCTGTGTGACTATATGCACATACATTTATATATATAATAAAGCACATGGGGGCACAGTTACAGATACTTCTTAGACATAACTAAACACCTCATTGGATTAGATTTCTAGGTTTGAAGGATTAAGACCATGGTCTTATGGGACATCTCAGTCAATTGGCATAATATAGTTCATAAAGTTATGGTCTACACACTCGCTTGGTGAGTAGAGTCTGGGGTCTTAAAAGCTTGCAAGCAGCCATCTAAGATACAATTATTGGTCTCTACTCATCTGGAGCAAAAGATAAATAAGAAAACCCAAGATTAGAAGAAGAAACTAGTATACAGGACAAACAGTCTACATGAACCACGACCTCATCTACCCTGAGACCAGAAGAACTAGATGGTGCCCCGTTACCACTACCAACCATTCTAATCAGGGCCACAATAGATGGACCCTGATAAAATGGGAGAAAAATGTAGAATAGAACCTCAAATTCCTAAAAACAGAACAACAAAAACAAACAAACAAACAAACAAACCCCAGATTTACTGGACTTGTTGAGACTGGAGGACTCCCCAAGACAATTACCTTGAAACCTTGAACCAAAACTAACTCCTGAGGTCACCTTGTAGTTGAATAACAGATTGGCTCACAAAACTATGACTATCACCAATAAGCACTGCACTCCTTTAAAAAAAAATAACCTATATGAAGCTAAACAGTTAAAAATTACTTTAAAACAAAGATGAAAATGATAGGGGGCAGGGAAACTAGATTAATGGAAAAAGAACACCTAGAATGGAAATAATGAGAAGGTTCACATATTGTGAAAAATGTAACCGATGTCACTGAATAACTTGTGTAGAAATTGTTGAATGGGAATCTAAACTGATGTGTAAGCCTTCACCAAAAACACAGTAAAATATTATTAAAAGAAATAAAAAATAAGTATCTCAACCTCATGTGATTTTGTATTAACTACAAAATTGTCCTGAAGATGGTTTAAGTCTCGAGAAATTCATTTCCTTGTCAGTGATGCTTATGACCCACTGATTGGGTGGTTAAAATTGAGAAGAAATGAAAAAATTCAAACCTGTCCACAATTTGAAATCAATGTTACTCAAATATTAAATAATACAATCGTAAATATCACCACTCATTGTGTTACAGAATATAATGATTGGAAGGAACTGCTAACCAATAGAGGTGAGTATACTCAAATAGAATGTCTCCAAGCAATACAACAGGACTGCCACTGCTCTCTTTTATATCTGTTGGGTTAAAAAAATATATGAACATAAAGAAGAGGAACAAATACCATGGCCCAAATGCTGGGGTTGGTTTCCTCAAAAGGTCTGAAATATATCACCCCATAAAAATAAGCCTATGCTGTTTATTGTTGTTGTTAGGTGCCCTTGAGTCGGTTTCTACTCACAGCGACCATAAGCACAACAGAACGAAACACTGTCCAATCCTGAACCATCCTCAGAATCATTGCCATGCTTGAGCCCATTGTAGCAGCCACTGTGTCAATCCATCTCATTGAGGGTCTTCCTCTCTTTTGCTGACCCTCTACTCTACCAAATATGATGTCCTTCTCCTGGGACTGGTCCCTCCTGATAACATGTTCAAAGTATATGAGACAAGTCTAGCCATCCTCACTTCTATACAGCATTCTGGCTGTGCTTCTTCCAAGACAGATTTGTTTGTTCTTCTGGAAGTCCATGGTATATTCAATATTCTTCGCCAACACCATAATTCAAAGGCATCAATTCTTACTCATTGCCCAGGTACACCTTCGTCCTCAAAGTGGCATCTCTGCTTTTTAATACTTTAAAGAGATCTTTTGCAGCAGATTTGCCCAAAGCAATAAGTCGTTTGATTTATTGACTACTGCTTCCATGGGCGTTGATTGTGGATATAAGTAAATTGAAATCCTTGACAACTTCAATCTTTTCTTTCTTTATCATGGTGTTACTTATTGGTCCAGTTGTGAGGATTTTTGTTTTCTTTATGTTGAGGTGCAATCCATACTGAAGGTTGTAGTCCTTGCTCTTCATCAGTAAGTGCTTCAAGTCCTCTTCACTTTCAGCAAGCAAGGTTGTGTCATCTGTGTATTGCAGGTTGTTAATGAGTCTTCTTCCAAATCATGATGCCACGTTCCTCTTCATATAGTCCAGATTCTCAAATTTGGTTTTGGATTATTTGGTCATCATACATATTGAATAAATATGGTAAAATGGTGCAACTCTGAAGCACACCTTTCCTGATTTTAAACCACGCCTTATCTCCTTGTTCTGTTGAGACTATGTATGCCTCTTGGTACAAGTTCTTCATGAACACAACTAAGTGTTCTGTAATTCCTATTCTTTGCAATGTTATCCATAATTTGTTATGATCCACAGAGATGAATGCCTTTGCATAATCAAACACAGGTAAACATCTTTCTGGTATTTTCTGCTTTCAGCCAAGATCCATCTGACATCAGCAATGATATCTGTGGTTCTATGTCCTCTTCTGCATCCGGTTTGAATTTCTGGTGCATAGAAAAATAAGATGCTAAAAGTAATCAATTAATCACAAAGAACTAGGATATGATGAAAGATAATTTTTGTGCTTTACTAATAAAGAATCTGATTTAACTATGTACTGATTGCTATACATCACAGGTATATTTTCAAACACTATTTATCTTAGGTTAATATTCTTTTAAATTTTTTAAGGTTAATCACTGCTTTATTATGTTTACTGCTTTGGACTTTCTTGGGTATACAAGAAATTAATAATGTCTCAGAGAGAAATCAAGCCTCTAATACAAATTGTATGGAAAAACTGATATCAAGTAGTATCAAAAAGGGGAATAATTGTGTTGAAACTAAACTTAACTAATCTTACTGAGGAATGTTGAAGGATGTGACTAATCATATATGCTGGATACACTGTCATAGAATTATGAAGAACAAAAGGTCAGAGTAAGCTTGATAAAGAATTATGAAAGAATAGAATAGCATACTATGCCTGATAATTATTGAAAACAGGATGTCAAAGTAAGCTGAATGTAACTTCTGGCAAAAATTGAATAACTGCTGACTGTTCACTAAAAGTAGGGTGACATATCACTACTGTTGTTTTAAATTCCATAAAACTAGAGCTGAAAATCCGCTAGGACTTTGTAGTCACTTTCTGGCTACCCACATATATTTAGGGTATTTGTTTTACACAATAATGAAATTAGCTAATCTGTATTTATGCATCGCCATGTTCCTTTGAATTTCTTCTTTTTTCCCCAGCTAAAGAGCAGTCTGAAGAACAATTTGGATCCATATTCTGAAGGATCTGTTTACAGAATCGAGAGTTAGGGGCTAGAGGAACAAGAGTAATTAGACAGTTATATAGCATTAATGACTATTATTTATTGTATTGACTTTATTATATTATGTTCCTTCAGTACAATTAAGAAGTTGGAAATGTAAGAGTGTTTTGTGTAATAACTTAATCTTTCTCCTGGCATATTAACTAATTCAGTTTAAAATTACTTATTTACTTTACAGAGTGATAAATAGGCTACAAAGTCACTGGACATTTTATGCTGTTTGCACACTTAACCTCTGAAAGTTTATGTAAAGGCTGCAGTTAGTCTTGCCAAGGGAGCCAACTCCTAAATATGCTCTACAAGGTACCTCCTCCAGGTGTAGCTGCCAGGGTTAATTGTAGATGAAGCTGGGGAAGAGTTCTGATGAGACATCTTCAGGTCTCTGCAGGGACTCAGTGCAGTGGAAAATCAAAACACTTGCTTATCACAATGGAATAAAATGTTCTTCAGTGATGGCCTCCCTGCTGTTCTTGGCAGATAGGCGGGAAGATGCCAAGCAGTGGCCACTGTTGAAGGGAAAACTGGAATTAATTACTATTTGGGTTCACTTAATTAAACCTTATTTCAGCTGGGTCAGGAATCCCAATCTCTGCCACCACACCTTTGCTTTCCACCCTAGGTATGCACAGAGACATTCTTTTGTGGCACGGTCAATTTATGGAATAATAGCAATCCTTATGAAGCATCTCTTACATTGTTCCAGAAACTTTGCATTTTACTTCTCATTTAATCCTTTAATCAAATTTAAACTTGAAGATAGATCTTATTTACCCCATTTTACAGATGCAGAAACTGAGGCTCAGAGAGGTCTAACAATTTGGGTAATGTCAAACAATTAATAAAGGACCCGGAATACAAGCCTGCATATCTCTATCTCTAAACAAGTGTTTCTCAATATGGTTACACCTTAGAATCAATGAGGTGGCTTTTTAAAAATCCAGATGTCCAGACTAGTGCCCCAGACAAATAAATCAGAATGGGTGTGTTGGGTGTGGGCTGTGGATCCCAGGCATCAGTATTTTTTAAAGCTCCCCAGATGATTCCAATGTACAACCAAGGTTGTGAACAACTATTTTAAGATCTATGCTCTTTCCCCTATACTATTTTTCTCCAAACTTGCTCTCTCATAAAAATCACTTAAGGAGGTTTTTGGAAATACAGATTCCTATGTTCCTCCCCGAGATAGTCTGATCTACTTGGTCTCTGTGGGGCGAGTGAAGTCCTATTTTTATTTTTTTTATTTTTTATATATATTTTATTGTACTTCAGGTGAAAGCTTACAGAGCAAATAGTTTCTCATGAAATAGTAGTACACATGTTGTTTTTTGACATTGGTTAACAACCCCACAACGTATTAAGCCTCTAAATTCTCAACCTTTTTTTTTGATGAAAATTACAGATGGCCAAAGATACACCGTTTCAAAAATTTCTACATTCACAGTTCAGTGACATTGACTACGCTCTTCCAACTGTGCTGTTATTCTCACTTAAGATGAAGGCTTACAGAACAAAATAGTTTTTCATTTAACAGTTACTACACATGTTGCCCTATGACAATGGTTAACAATCTCACAGCACATCAAGAATATCCTTACTCCACCTTGTGTTCCCTATCACCAGGGGGCTTCCTTGTCCCCTTCTGTCTTCTGGACCTTGTCAGTGGACTATTGTACCTCTTTAGTCTCCTTTGTTTATTTATTTATTTATTTTTTTTATTTTATTTAAACACCATTTCAAAACTTTTTACTTACACATTTAAGTGATATTGACTATGCTCTTCCAATTGTGCTGCCATTCTCGCCCAAGATGAAGGCTTACAGGACAAAACAGCCTCCCATTTAATAGTTACTACAAATGTTGCCCTATAGCAGTGGTCAACAATCTCACAATACATCGACAGTGTCCTTATTCAATTTGTGTTCCTTATCATCAGTTTCCTACTCTCCCTCTGCCTTCTGGCCCTTGTCACCGGACTCCTGTACATCGTTAGTCCCATTTAGTTTTACTGGGGTGTCCATTCCCAGGCTTAACATCGAACCTTGAAGGTAACTTCCCCTCTGAGCTGAAAGGGTGTCTGGGGGCCATACTCTCGAGGTTTCTCTAGTATTCTTTAGGCCAGTATATCTGGTCTTCTTTTTTTTTTTTTTGGGAGTTAAAATTATGCTCTACATCCTACTCCAGCTCTGCCCAGAACCCTCTGTTGTGATCCTGGTCAGAGGAGTCATTGGTGGTAGCCGGGCACCATCCAGCTGTACTGGGCTCAGTCCCGTGGAGGCCTTGGTAGCTGTGGACCATTAGTCCTTTGGACTAATCTTTTCCTTGTATCCTGTTCTCTTCGTTCTCCCTTGTTCCCGAAGGGATGAGATCAGTGGAGTATCTTAGATGGCCGCTCATAGGCTTTTTTTTTTTTTTTTTTTAATATATATTTGATTGTACCTCAGGTGAAAGCTTACAGAGCAAATAGTTTCTCATGAAATAGTAGTACACATGTTGTTTTTTTTGACATTGGTTAACAACCCCACAACGTATTAAGCCTCTAAATTCTCAACCTTTTTTTTTGATGAAAATTACAGATGGCCAAAGATACACCGTTTCAAAATTTTCTACATTCACAGTTCAGTGACATTGACTACGCTCTTCCAACTGTGCTGTTATTCTCACTTAAGATGAAGGCTTACAGAACAAAATAGTTTTTCATTTAACAGTTACTACACATGTTGCCCTATGACAATGGTTAACAATCTCACAGCACATCAAGAATATCCTTACTCCACCTTGTGTTCCCTATCACCAGGGGGCTTCCTTGTCCCCTTCTGTCTTCTGGACCTTGTCAGTGGACTATTGTACCTCTTTAGTCTCCTTTGTTTGTTTATTTATTTATTTATTTTTATTTTATTTAAACACCATTTCAAAACTTTTTACTTACACATTTAAGTGATATTGACTATGCTCTTCCAATTGTGCTGCCATTCTCGCCCAAGATGAAGGCTTACAGGACAAAACAGCCTCCCATTTAATAGTTACTACAAATGTTGCCCCATAGCAGTGGTCAACAATCTCACAATACATCGACAGTGTCCTTATTCAATTTGTGTTCCTTATCATCAGTTTCCTACTCTCCCTCTGCCTTCTGGCCCTTGTCACCGGACTCCTGTACATCGTTAGTCCCATTTAGTTTTACTGGGGTGTCCATTCCCAGGCTTAACATCGAACCTTGAAGGTAACTTCCCCTCTGAGCTGAAAGGGTGTCTGGGGGCCACACTTTCGAGGTTTCTCTAGTATTCTTTAGGCCAGTATATCTGGTCTTCTTTTTTTTTTTTTTTTTTTTGGGAGTTAAAATTATGCTCTACATCCTACTCCAGCTCTGCCCAGAACCCTCTGTTGTGATCCTGGTCAAAGGAGTCATTGGTGGTAGCCGGGCACCATCCAGCTGTACTGGGCTCAGTCCCGTGGAGGCCTTGGTAGCTGTGGACCATTAGTCCTTCGGACTAATCTTTTCCTTGTATCCTGTTCTCTTCATTCTCCCTTGTTCCCGAAGGGATGAGATCAGTGGAGTATCTTAGATGGCCGCTCATAGGCTTTTAAGACCCCAGACACTACTCACCAAGGTAGAATGTAGAGCATTATCTTTATAAGTAGTGTCATGCCAATTGAGCTAGATGTTCCCCGAGATCATGGTCCCCAGAGCCCTCCGTCCAACAACTCAGTCCCTCGGGGGGTTTAACAAGAAACTCAGGAAATTCTTATGATCAGCAAAGTTTGAGAAACACTGCAAGGTACTATACTTTCTCCTAGTGCAGGTTAAAGTCTTATATATACCCACAATTATAGAATCCTTTGCCACTTCATTAAACAAACAAGAGCATCTTAAATTCTGACTTGTGATGGTGTTGATTTTTTTATTGTTGTTGAAAATATACACAGCAAAACATACACCAGTTAAACAATTTCTACATTCTTCAAGTTGTGGGACAATTTTCACCCCCTTTTCCAAATTTTCTCCCTCATTAACATAAAATCACTGCCCCGTAAGTTTATTATCTGACCTTTCGAGCTTGGGTTGCCAATTTGATCCCATATAGATGGTTCTATAAAAGAGCTCAATGCTCAAGACAAATATTCTTTACTAATTAAGCTAACTCATTGTTTGGTTTAAAGAAGATGTCAGGGTATGTTTTTGGTTTAAGATTTAAAGTATAAAGATTATCTCAGGGTAATAGTTTCGGGGGTTCATCCAGCCTCCATAGCTCCAGAAAGTCTGGACTCACAAGAATTTAATATTCTGTGCTATATTTTCACCCCTTTTGATAAAGGTTCTTCTATAGGTCCTTTGGTCAAAACGCTCAGTAATGATCACAAAAGAACAAATATTGTATGATCTCATTTTTAAAAAGACAAGAGTATATAGAAATATAGACATCAATGTTCATTGGTGGCTGCCAGGGATGGAAGGGGAAGGGAGAGATAATCACTCTCTGGATAGTAGACATTTGTTATTTTTGGTGATGGGAAAGGAATGTTGATGAAGTATGCACAATTTGACCAAGATAAATTATGTCACTAAGAAGTGCACAAGAATAAGGGATTATTTGGTAAGTTGTATAACATATACTGTTTTGCAACAATGGCAACAGCCAAAAAATATGTGTGTGGTTACATAGGTAGGTACTTGTATATGTTGTTGTTGTTAGGTGTCATTGAGTTGGTTCCAACTCATAGAGACCCTATGTACAACAGAATGAAACACTGCCCTGTCCTGCGCCATCCTCATAGTCGTTGTTATGCTTGAGCCCATCGTTGTAGCCACTGTGTCAATCCATCTCATTGAGTGTCTTCCTCTTTTTCACTGACCCTCTACTTTACCAAGCATGATGCCCTTCTCCAGGGATTGGCCCCTTCTGATAACATGTCCAAAGTATGTGAGACGAAGTCTTGCCATCCTCCCTTCCAAAGAGCACTCTGGCTGTACTTCTTCCAAGACAGACTTATTCATTCTTCCAGAAGTCCATGGTATATTCAATATTCTTCACCAACACCGTAATTCAAAGGCATCAATTCTTCTTCAGTCTTTCTTATTCATTGTCCAGCTTTCACATGCACATGAAGCAAGTGAAAACACCATGGCTTTTTTTAAAAAAACACTTTAAAGAGGTCTTTTGCAGCAGATTTGCCCTATGCAATGTGTCATTTGATTTTGTGACTACTGCTTCCATCAGCATTGATTGCGGATCCAAGTAAAATTAAATCCTTGACAACTTCAATTTTTTCTCCATTTATCATGATATTGCTTATTAGTCCAGTTGTGAGGATTTTTGTTTTCTTTACGTTGAGGTGTAATCCATACTGAAGGCTGTAGTCTTTGATCTTCATGAATAAGTACTTCAAGTCATCTTCACTTTCAACAGTCAAGGTTGTGTCACCTGCATATTGCAGGTTGTTTGTGGTCTTCCTCCAATCCTGATGCCTTGTTCTTCTTCATATAGTCCAGCTTCTCAGATTATTTGCTCAGCATACAAATTGAATAAGTATGGTGAAAGGATACAACAGTGACACACATCTTTCCGGACTTTAAACCATGCAGTACCCCCTTGTTCTGTTCAAATAGTTAGGTATACGTATGTATATACACATGCATGTATAGGTATATCTATAAGAATATGTATATACATGTACGTATGTGCAACATATATATTCACATATAAATAATAAAGCACATAAGTGGCATAGATACTTCTTAGACATAACCAAACACATAATGGGATTGGTTTATTGGGTTTGAAGGCTTAAGACCACAGTCTTTTGGGACAACTTGGCCAATTGGCATAATATACTTTGTAAAGTTTAACATCCTAGTTTGGTGAGCAGTGTCTGGGGTCTTAAAAGTTTGCAAGTAGCCATCTAAGATATAACTATTGACTGGAGCAAAAGAGAAAGAAGGAAACCAAAGACTCAAAAATGAAACTAGTCTACAGGACTAATAGTCTACAAGAACCAAAGCTTCATCTACCCTGAGACCAAAATAACTAAATGGTTCCCACCTACCACTACTGACTATTCTGATCAGGGACACAATATATGGACCCTGAGAGAATGGGAGAAAAATGTAGAACAAAACTCAAATCTTTAAAAAGTCAGATTTATTGGACTTGTTGAGATTAGAGGCACCCCCGAGACTATCACCCCGAGATACCCTTTAAACTTTGAACTGAAACTACTCCCGGAGGTCATCTTTCAGCTAAATCAAAGATTGGCTCATAAAATAAACAGTATCACCCATGAGGACTGTGCTCCTTTAAAAAAGTATCTATACGAGACCAAACGGTCAATATTTACTCTAAAGCAAAGATGAGAAGGTAATGGGAGGCAAGGAAAGTAGATTAATGGAAACAGAACAACCAGAGGGAAATAATGAGAATGTCGACACGTTGTGAAAAATGTAATCAATGTCACTGAATAATTTCTATAGAAATTATTAAATAGGAACCTAATTTGCTATGTAATTTACACCAAAAACACAATAAAATATTATTTAGAAACATGTTCAATAATGGTAGCTGGGCAACATCTAGTTCTTCTGCTCTCATGGTAAGGGAGGCAGTTGTTCACATAGGCAATTAGCCACACATTCCATTTACTCCTATTACTGACTTTTCTTCTTCCTCTGTTGCTCCAGGTGAATAAGGACTAATTGTAATGTGGATGGCTGCTTGCAAGATTTTAAGACCCCAAACACTGCACAACGAACTGAAAGGTAGAACAGATACACTAAAAATGATATTAGGTCAATTAACTGGGATGTCTCATGAAACCATGACCTGAAACCAAGAAACCAAATCTTATGAGATGTTTGGTTGTACATAATCAGTTCAGTAGCTGCTCTCTTTTTTTGTAAAAATATATATCACACAACATTTGACAATTCAAGTTTTTATACGTGTGCAACTTATTGACATCAATTACATTAATAGGCTGTGCAACTCTTAATCAGTGTAAATTTATCATCACTGTAGAGAGAAACTCAGTGTTCCATAAGCAAAAAACTCTCCCTTTCCCCTTCCCTCTCACCCTTGGTGACCATTAACCAACTTTAGTGTCTATACATTTGCCTGTTTTTATACAAGTGAGGTCATACAATAGTTGTCTTTTTTTGATTAACTTATTTCACTTAGCATAATGTCTTCAAGATCCATCCATGTTGTAACATGTATCAGGACTTCATTTCTCTTGCTGATTGAGTAGTATTTCACTATATGTATCGCCACACTTTGTTTATCCATTCATTCATTCATGGGCATTTAGCTTGTTTCCACCTGCTGGCTATTATAAATAGTGCCACAATGAACATTGATGTACAAGTCTCTGAGTCTCTGCTTTCAAGTCTTTTGGGTATATACCTAGGGTGGAATTGCTGGATCATACAGTATATCTGTTTTTAGTTTTTTGAGGAATTGCCGTCCTGTGTTCCACAACAGCTGTACCATTCTGCATTCCTACCAGCAATGAATGCACAAGGGCTCCAATTTCCCCACATCCTTGTCAACATTTTTAATTTTCCTTTTTTAAAATTTTAATCTTACCCATCCTACTGGAGTGAAATAGTATCTCATTGTGATTTTGATTTGCATTTCTCTGATGGCTAAAGACTTAAAGCATTTTTCATGTGTTTGTTGTCCACTTGGATAGTCTCTGTTAATGTGTCTGTTCATGTCCTTTGCCCATTTTTTATTGGGTTATTTGACTTTTTGTTGTTAAGCTCTAGTTTTATGTATATTTTATTTTTTAGTTGTGCTTTAGGTGAAAGTTTACAGCTCAAGTTAATTTCTCATTCAAAAATTTGTACATATATTCTTTTGTAACATTAGTTGCAATCCCCACAATGTGACATCACACTCTCCTTTTCCATCTCAGGTTCCCTGTGTCCATTCAACCAGTTCTTGTTCCTTCCTGCCTTCTCATTCTGCTTTGGACAGGAGCTGCCCATTTGGTGTCGTATAGCTGATTGAACTAAGAAGCACATTCTTCACATGTATTATTTTTTATTTTATAGACCTATCTAATCTTTGTCTGAAGAGTGGGCTTTGGGAATGGTTATGGTTCTGAGTTAACAGTGCATCCAGGACCCTAGTTTTGGGGATTCCTCCAGTCTCTGTCAGACCATTAAGCCTGGTCTTTTTATGTGAATTTGAGTTCCATTCTACATTTTTCTTCTGCTCTGTCTGGGACTTTATATATATTTTAGATATTAGACCCTTATCAGATACGTTGTTCCCAAAGATTTTTTTTCCCAGTGTTGATATTTTTTCCTTTCTTTCTTTTTTTTTTTTTCATTATGTTTTAGGTGAAAGTTTAGAGAGCAAATTAATTTCTCATTAAACAGTTAATGCACAAATTGTTTTGTGACATTGATTGCCAACCCGGTGATGTGTCAACATTCTCCCCTTCTCCACCACAGGTTCCCTGTTTCCATTCTTCCAGTTTTCCTCTCCCTTCCTACCTTTGCTTGTGGGTTGGTGTGCCCATTAGTCTCATATACATGATTGAACTATGAAGCATGTCCTTCATGTGTGTAATTGTTGGCCCTATAAACCTGTCTAATCTTTGGATGAAGGGTGAATTTCAGGAGTGACTTCAGTACTGAGTTAAAAGGATGTCCAGTAGCCATACTCTTGGGGTTTCTCCTGTCTCTGTCAGACCAGCAAGCCTGGTCTTCTTTGTGTCTGATTTTGAATTTTATTCTACTTCTTTCTCCTGTTCTGTCTGGGACCCTTTATTGTGATCCCTGCCAAAGCAGTCAGTGGTGGTAGCTGGGCACCATCTAGTTTTTCTGGGCTCAGTCTAGTAGAGGTTGTGGTAGCTGTGGTCCATTAGTCCTTTGGACTAATCTTTCCCTTGTGTCTTTTGTCTTCTTCATTCTCTTTTGCTTCAGCTGGGATGGGACGAGTATATGTATTGTAGATGGCTGCTCACAGGCTTTTAAGACCCCAGATGCTACTCACTACAGTTGGATGTATAACATTTTCTTTATAGACTATGTTATGCCAGTTAAGCTAGATGTCCCCTGAGACCATAATCCCCAGCTCTCAGCCCAGTAGCTCACTCTCTCAGGGAGTTTGGATGTATCTGTGTAGCTTCTGTGACTTTGGCCTGGTCAAGCTGTGCTGACTTCCCCAGTATTGTGTACTGTCTTATCCTTCACCAAAGTTATCACTTATCTACTATCTAGTTAGTATTTTTCCCTAGTGTTGATAATTTTATATTTATTTTTCCCATTCCAGATTGGAACTTTCTACAAGGTGGGTACCATCTTTGTACTTTTTTTTAACTCCACAGTGCTTATCCTAGTCTGTCTTTTTACTTAGTTGTGGTCCAAAAATGTTTATTGAATGAACAATTATTCAGTGTCAAATAGTTATTATTTAGCAGCAATATAAATCCCATAGGGTGATTGAAACAGATTATTTAAATGAGCCACAATTTGTAGAATGAATATAGAAAAGCAATAAGTATCTGCAGTTTACCATCACTCATACAATATTTGTAGGATACTAGACAGCAATAAGGAGTCCCTGGTGGCTAAAATGGTTAAGTGTCCGACTACCATCTGAAAGATTGGCAGTTGAAACCCACCCAGAGGTTTCCTAGAGATAGTCCTGCTCATCTGTTTCTGAAAAGTCACAGCCTTGAAAACCCTATGGAGCAGTTCTATTCTGCACACATGGGGTCACCATGAGTTGGAATCAACTCGACGGCAACTAACACCACCAACAACAGACAGCATTATCAAAGAGATGTAGACTATTCTTCAGTGGTGTCAGTGATGCTGAAAGTTTAAGCTAGGTGTCAACACAAGTCCTCTTCCCAGGAAAGGACCTCACCTGCACAGAAGGAGGTGGCCAAACTTATTCTGAGGTGCTTGTTAAAAATGTAATCTCTTGTTGCTAACCAATATCCAGAATAGCAGTAGTTACTCCTTTAGAGAATTTCCTGTGATAGATAGCCTATTCTTTGAATGGAATGAAACTTCTAACAACGCTCAACTCTCTCTTTCTCACCACACTCATAACTGTGACTGATGGAAATTTGTCCCCCTCTGGTGATGTATGTCATATTACAAGAGACAATGATGGCTTCTTACTCCTGTTCATCCTCCTTCATTTCTGTGTCTATCATATAGTAAATATATCAAAGAGTAAAGTCTTAAACATAACTTTTACTTCTTTCTTAGAGTCTAAAAGAGATGTGTTAAACTCATGCGCCTAAAGGAGTGATGCAGGTAATATAAATGTGTGAAGCTCCCTTTAGATGACCATGAGGGATGGTGAACTGAAGAGTGTGTACTCTGACTAAAAGCGTTAAAAAAAAAAAAAGAAACAAACCAGAAATTAAAAGTCTGGGCCAACTCCATCTAGGAGCCATTTCTGACCGCAAGTTATGAGAATATCCCAAATGGGAGTGTCTTCCTCAGGATGGATGTGGCCTGAAACTGATGTGATCTCAATAGACCAGAACTTGGCAGATGCCAGAATCTCATTTTTGGGTTTCCAATTTGTTCAAATCCATGAGTGATTGAATTGGGTCTCAAAGTAGCATCAGAACAAGCAAAATCTGTACCACAACAGCCTCTCTCCAACACCCAATTTGGTCTAATCTTTCTTACAGTACTTTCCTCATTACCTCATCTCACCTCATCTCTTATACATCAGATAAAGACATGTTTCTCCATGGTCCTTCTCCTTCAAGGGTATTATGTCAGTGGTGGGGAGAGTAAGATAGGTAAGTGGTTGGAAGTGTTATCTCTCATAAGCATATTTCCACCAAACACCCAAAGAAGGAATAGAGCTAAATATTATTTATTATGTAAATGGTGGAAATAAAAAAATAATTTTTTGGCTGGGTCATATTGACCATATTATCTTTGATTCATGGTATAATTTGAGCCAAAACATACTCACTGTCTTAACCCTGAACTTGTTTGTATACTGTTTCCTTCCATTTGTCTAAGGGGATAAAAACCATATCGATATGGTATAGAAAATTCCTAATATAATTCCTATTTTATAATTTTTATCCCACAATCCCATGGTTAGGTAACCACACACATAATTTTAACAAATATACTATACAGACCCCTTCCATATCAGTTTGTGCAACACATACCTACTCTTGAGTTCTCTGTTAATTAAGCTAGCCAGATTTATGTACAATACCAATAGTTCATATATGCTATATGCTTGCCTAAACTAGCTGTCAACACAAATCTTTTTCCCAGGTAGGAATCTCACCTGCACAGAAGGAAGTAACTAAACTTATTCCTGAAAATATAGTGATAAATTCCATTGTCCATGAATGAGCCCCTCCCAGAAACCTTGTCTTTGTAAAGAAAATAGAAATAAATGATTGCTCTGCCTTCAAACTTCAGAAAATGTATCTCCTCTTATGCCATAACCCTCACTCCACCCCCACACATGTCTCTAGTGAAATAAATGCCTTCAAAACAGCCAATCAGAACTTTGAAAAACAGTGCCCTCTGTCTTGGGATCCTGGGGTATTTTATTTCAAACAAAGCATTTCCTAGCTGCTGCTGATACTATGATACTATTCCTAAAAGTAAGCCAGTGGTTTTGAATTGTTATATCTTACAACCTTTTATGATTTCAGAGTGCTGATCCACCAATGTCACTACCGCTGCCTTTGAGGCATGTTCTGAGGACTTTCTACTAGATACCCAAAGACTGCAGCTACTCAAGTATGCACCAGTGTTCTCCTGCTTAATGTTTTCGTAGTAGTGATAAGGAGTTTGTGCAGCCTACTTTTGCTAAAGGAGGAACCTACCAATATCCCTTATGAATACAGATGTAAAAATCCTCAACAAAGTACTAGCAAACCAAGTCCAGCAGATTATTAAAAGGATTATGTATTATGACCAAGTGGGATTTATCCTAGGAATAGAAGAGTGGTTCAACATGCAAAAAAACAAACAAAAAAAAAAGACTTGTACACTTAACACTATAAAACATTGCTGAAACAAATTAAAGAAGACATAAATAAATGGAAAAACATCCCATGTTTGTGGATAGGAAGATGTAATATTGTTAAGATGGCAATACTCCAAAAAGTGATTTACAGATTCCATGCAATTCCTATCAAAATATCAATGGTCTTTTGTGCAAAAATGTAAAAGCCAATCCTAAAATTCATATGGGATTGCGAAGAACTCTAAATAGCCAAAACAGTCTTTAAAAAAATAATAACAAAATTGGAGGGCTGAAACTTTCCAGTTTCAAAACTTACTACAAAACTATGGCAACCAAAACAGTGGGGTACTTACATAAGGACAGGCATATAGATCTCAGGAATAGAATTGGAAGTCCTGAAATAAGCCCATATATCTGTGGTCATTTGATTTTTAGCAAGGGTGCCAAGTCCTTCCAATGGGGAATAAGTGGTCTCTTTAACAATTGGTTCTAGAACAACTGAATATCCACATGCAAAATAATGAAGTTGAACCCTCCATATACAAAAATTAATTCACAATGGATGAAAAACCTAAAAATAAGAGCTAAAACCATAAGATTCTTAGAAGAAAACATATAGGTAAACTTCATGGTGTTGGTTTTGGTAATGGTTTCTTAAATATAACACCAAAAGCAAAGGAAAAAAAAGGGCAAACTGGACTTCATCTAAATTAAATGCTTTTGAACATCAAACGACACTGTCAAGGGAGTGAAAAGACAATTTAAAGAATGGGAGAAAACATTTTCAAATACGTGTCTTTTGAGGGTCTAGTATCCAGAATATATAAAGAACTCTTACATCTCAACAACAAAAAGATAAACAACCCAGTTTAAAAATGGGCGAAGGACTTCAATAGATATTTTTCCAAATAATATATACAAATGGCAATTAAGCACATGAAAAGATGCTTAATGAAAAGGTGTTATGGAAATATAAACCAAAACAACCTTCAGATATCACCAGATACCTACTACAATGGCTATATAAAAAAACAAATTGAGAAATAACTAGTACTGATGAGGATATGGAGAAATTGGAACCTCCTACATTGCTGGTGGCAATGTAAATGGTGAAACCACTGTGGAAAGCAGTATGAAGGATTCTCAAAAAGTTTAACATAACAGTATGCACAAAATGGAATTAAAACTGTATCAAGGACCTAAATGTGAAAACTAAAACGATAAAATTCTTAGAAAAAATATAGGGATGAGGCTGTGGGGTCTAGTGTTTAATAATAGATTGTCAGATATGATAACAAAAGCTTGAGCAGTAAAAGACAAAATATAGATGGGACCTCATAAAAAATAAATACTTTTGTACATCAAAGGACATTATCAACAAAGTGAAAAGACAACTTACAGATTGGGAGAAAATTTTCAGGAATCATATATCAGATAAAGACCTAATATCCAAAATATATGTAAAACTTTTATCACTTAACAACAAAAAGGCAAACAACCCAATCAAAAAATTGGGCAAAGGACTTCAACAGACAATTCACCAAAAAGGATATTCAAATAGCCGACAAGCACATGAAAAAATGGTCAACATCATTAGCCATTAGTAAAATGCAAATCAAAACCACAATGAAGTATCACCTCACCCACATAAGAATGGCAATGATCAAAAACGCGGCAAACAACAAGTGCTGGTGAGGTTGTGGAGAAACTGGAACCCTCATCCATTTCTGGTGGAAATGTAAAATGGTACAAACACTGTGGGAAACTGTTTATTGGTTCCTCAAGAAATTAAACATAGCATTACCAATCTTAGGTATATACCCAGAAGAAGTGAAGGCAGGAGCTCAAACAGAAGCTTGCACACCAGTGTTCATTGCAGCACTTTTCACAATAACCAGATGGTGGAAACAATCGAAATGTCCATTAACAGAAGAATGAATTTAAAAAAATGTGGTATATACAGATATAAAGAGAAATGAAGTCCTGATGCATGCCACAACATAGATGAACCTTGAAAACATAATGCTGAGCAAAATAAGTCAGTTGCAAAAGGACAAATACTGTATGATCTTACTTGTATGAAATAAGCAATTATATACAGAAAAAAATTATTAGTTGTTACCAGGAGTTGAGAGGGAGGGGGAGAGGAAGTTTATTTTTTGGGGGGGACATTGAGTTTATGTTAATGGTGGTGGAATATTTTGGAAAAGGATAGAGACAATGGTGGCACAATATGGAAAACATAATCAATGTCGTGGAATTTTAAATGTGGAAGTTGTGCTAGTGAATGTTTTGATGGGTAAATTTTCGCCACAATGAAAACTTTTTAAAAAGAAACTAAAAATAGAATTTACCATATGATTCAGCAATTTCACTCCTAGGTATGTACTCAAAATAATTTAAAATAGGTTTTCAGACAAAAAATTGTACATGAATGTTCATAGCAGCACTATTCACAATAGCCAAAATGTGGAAACAACCCAAATGTCCATCAACAGATGAATGGATATAATAAAATCGTATATACATATGATGGAATACCATTCAGCCATAAAAAGAAATAAATACTGATACAGACTACAGCATGTTGAACGTTGAAAACTTTATGCTGAGTGAAAGAAGCCTGACACAAAAGGTCACATGTTGTATAAATACCATTTACATACAATATTAAAAATACACAATTCCGTAGAGACAGAAAGCAGATGTGTGGTTTCCAAGGTCTGGGGATAGGGAGGCATGAGGATCAACAGCTTAATGGGTATGGTGTTCCTGTTTGGGGTGATGAAAGAGTTTTGGAACTGGATAGTGGTGATGGTCGCACAACATTGTGAATATACTTAATGTCATTGAATTGTACATTTTAAAAATGATCAAAATGGTAATTTTTATGCTTTGTATATTTCACCACAATAAGAAAAACTACAGTAGAGTATTTCTTTTCTCTGTGGTTACGGTCGTATCTCCCCCTGCCTTTTATTCCTAAAGAACTGGCATACTAGGGCTCACTCAGACTTCCTCACTAGGTTTCTATCATCCAGATTACACTTACACAGCCCCCCAACCCCACAGGGATTCTGCTTTTAGTGTCTTGTGCAAATGTTGGATAAATTTATGATAAAGGCTTGCTGGTGAAAGTGACCCTTAAAAACTAAAACCAAATCCATTGCCATAGGGTGGATTCCAGCTTATAGAGACCCTATAGGACAGAGTAGAAATGCCCCATGGTTTCCAGGGAGTGGCTGGTGGATTTGAACCACCGACCTTTTGGTTGGCAACCATGCTTTTAACCACTGTGCCACGAGGGCTACACTAATCTCCTATATTTTCAGAAATTTTGACCACTTTTCCCATGTCTTAGTCTACTTTTGTTTTCTATTTTCCTTTTCCCTGCCATTACGGAATTTTTCTGATTTCTCTGGTGCCCAGTTTCCCTCTTGTCCCTGCTACTGCTATCCTTTGACCTCCTCCGACTACTCTCCCTGCTCATCTGGCTTGCTGTTTATCCACTGAACCTAGGCATTTTTTTTTTTTTGGACTTTCCCAAGCTGCATCTGACCAATAACCAGTAGCTATTATGCCCAAATGCTGATTGAGAATACATGAACCAGAACAGTCATGGCAGAAAGAACAACCAGAGACCAGGATGACAAGCCCTAGTGAAGTGGTTAAGCTCTTGGGCACCAGAGGAAGATTCCCTGGATTTCAATCTGGGCTGTGTGACTTACCTGCTGTGCTTCTAGCCTTTCTGTGCTGTGAATTTTGGTCAGTTACAAAAGAGACTGTATGATTCCACGTATATGAAATATCTAGAACAGGCAAACGTATACAGACCTAAGGTTCTTAGTGGTTTCCAGAGGTAGGCAGGAGGGAGGGGGTAAAGGGGTTTATTGCTTAGGAGATGATGAGCTTCTCTTAAGGGTGATGGAAAATATTGGAAACAGATAATGGAGATAGTTGCACAACATGATGAATACAATTAGTGTTACAAAACTGTAAAAAATGTTGACATCTCAAACGTTTTGTTACAAACATATTCATCACAGTAAAAAAAAATTGAGGATGGAAATAATACATAATACCTACTTTCATAGGGTGAATGGAAGGTTAATACATTGGAATATAGTAAATGCTAGCTACATTCTTTGCGTTTCCATTTCTGCCTTCTTTGGGGACAGTGAAACTCAACCTAACTGTATATTGGAATCACTTAAAGTACTTAAAAAAATCTTAATGCCCAGGCCACACTTCAGATGAATTAAATCAGAATATCTGGGGGTGAGATCTAGACATCAATATTTTAAAAGCTCTAAGAAGTTTGAAAAGGGCAAAGGAAGAAAGAATAATACCTTCTACCTGCACAAAATTATTTTCACATTGCATGTGATGAAACCCTGTATATTTTTATCCAATTTTGCAGATATGGAAATTTGGACCTAATCAGTTAAGTGACATTTGGGTACACAGACAAAAAACAAATGTACAAGTAGAGAATGGGGTGGGGCTGAATGTAACAGCAACATGTGTGAAACACATTTGTGGTTGAGTTGACACAGCTTAATGTAAAACAACGATATGATGAAGCTGCCAAAAATATGGTTCTGGAGGTGGGGCCAAGAAGGCAGAGTAGTCAGATGCTTTTGGTAAACCCTCTTACAACAAAGTCCCGAAAAAACAAATGATTATATATGGCAATCTGGGAGCCCTGAACATCAAAGGCAGAGTTGAGGAACCAGACTGAGTGGCAGAGGGAGAGACGGTTCGGAAGCAATGAGGAGTTGCCAGACATGACCCAGAGAGAGCCTGAGTCCTTCAGCCTTGAGCAGCTTGTGGATGAGCAGTGAGGTAGGCAAGTGGCAGTGCTCAGGATGCGTGTTTTCCAAACTTGGAGAGAGCCAGCGCCAGAAAGTCTACACGACCACCCAGAAACAGTGAGAAGCAGCCCTCATTGATGAAAGATAAGTACTTGCACATGGCATACCACGTGGATCAAAAACACCCCCTTAGGGAAAAACCTCTCTCCCATTTACCTCCCCACTCCCTGCTCTACACGGGTCCTGGACCAGCATTGGCAATTACTGAGTCCACTGGGCCGGAAGTAGGATCCATTCTCCCTGCCTTGGAGAGTGAACAAATTAACAAACAGGGGAAAAAATAAAATGCCGACTCTCCTAATCCAGGAAACCAGGGTAGGCACAGCTCCTTTGCTTAGGCAGAGGCATAAGGGATCCACGGACTTTGAGTGCCTTTCCCCCTGCATAGATATGTGTGGGCCCATCTCAACAGCATAGGCCCTCATTAGTGCAGTAAAACAGGGTATATACCTGAAGTCTAACATCAACTGTTTCAGCTGTGAAGTGGCAGGTTCTTGACATTTGACACTGCTCTGCTTATTAAGCAGGGTCTTCATATACACACATCAGGAGCCTGAAGACTGGTGGCTCCACCCACGCCACCTAGCCACCTGCGATAGGGGCCCATGAATAAGTGGTCCCCCCCCCCCCACCAGTCCTTACAGCCAACAGCATTAGCTGCTCATAGTCTGGCTGCAAAACCCATCCACCTATGTGCTCTAGGGAACAGGGACACACCTTCCTCCTGGACACTCGGGGGTGGCCGTCAGCCCCCTGCCTTGCTCAGAGTCTGTCACCCTGCTGCAGGCAGATGCCTGTGCCTACACCAATAACTCATGCCTGACTAGGACTGTAAGTGAGAGCCTACACCACACACTTGGTGGCTATCTACCTGGGCACCTGAGCTGAATCCATACAGGAGGAGTGGGCAGACTCCTGAGCTCACATACCTAGTAACCTATCTAACCACTTAGTGACAGGACATTAGAGCTTCAAGGATGCCAATAATCAAACTAGCTAACAAAAGCAGCCTATTTGGGCATATCAAAACAAAACAAGAAGCTAGGACACAGTAAGCAAACATAAATTAAATAAATATAATAACTTATTGATGGCTCGAGGACAACAGTAAATATTAAATCACATAAAGACACAATCCATGATGGTTTTAGCAAGCTACCAAAATAAAGAATCTAGAAATTTTCCAGAGGAAGAAACTTTCTTGGAATTACCAGAGGCAGAATACAGATTAATATACAGAACTCTTTAAGAAATTAGGAAGGAAATAAATCCAAATGCAGAACAAGCAATAGGGAAATTAAAAAAATTATAGAAGAGCATAATGACAAATGTAACAGGCTGAAAGAATCCATAGAGAGACAACAATCAGAAATCCAGAAGATTAACAATGAAATTTCAGAATTAGACAACTCAGTAGAAAGTCATAGGAGCAGAATTGAGGCAATGGAAGTCAGAATTAGTGACACTGAAGATAAGGCACTTGATAACAACTTATTTGAGGAAAAATCAGACAAAAAGATTTTTTAAAAAATGAAGAAAAACTAAGAATTACATGGGACTCTATCAAGAAGAATAACCATAAAAGGGGGGATAACAGAAAACACAAAAACATTGAAGATTTGTTGGCATAAAACTTCCCTGATATCGTGAAAGATGACAAGATACCAATCCAAGATGCTCATCAAACCCCACACAAGGCAGATCCCAAAAGAAATTCACCAAGATATATTATAATCAAACTTGCCAAAACCAAAGGTAAAGAGAGAATATTAAGAGAGGCTAAGGATAGACAGAAAGTCATATACAAAGGACAGTCAACAAGAATAAGCTTGGACTACTCAGAAGAAATCGTGCAAGCAAGAAGGCAATGGGATGACAGATATAAAGCCTTGAAGGAAAAAAATTGCCAACCAAGAATTATCTATCCAGCAAAACTGTCTCTCAAATATGATGGTGAAATTAGGGCATTTCCAGATAAACAGAAGCTTAGGGAATTTGCAAAAACCAAGCCAAAATTACAAGAAATACTAAAGGGAGTCCTCCGGTTAGAAAATCAGTAACATCAGATAACAACCCAAGACTAGAGAACAGGACAGAGCAACCAGATATCAACCCAGATAAAGAAGTCACAAAAGTAAATCAAAGCTAAACCACTAAAAAGAGGAAAACAGACGTCAATATGTAAAAGACGATAACATTAAAACCAAAAAGAGGGACTTAAAAAAGGTAGACATAGATTTTCCATATGGAGAGGAAATCAAGGCAATATAAAGGAATAAAAGACTGGTATAAACTTAGAAAAATAGGGGTAAATATTAAGGTAACCATAAAGGAAACTAACATTCCAACAAGTCAAAATAAAAAATATAAAGGCTCAGAAAACACAAAATCAACAACAATGAAAAAGTTGAAAAGAAAATACATAAAAGCGACTCAGCACAGAAAATTAAGTGCAACAAAGTAACTGTGAACAATACACACACACAAAAAAAAAATCAAAATGATAGCACTAAACTCATACATATCAATAAACATGCTGAATGTAAATGGACTAAATGCATCAGTAAAGAGACAGAGAATGGCAGTTTGGATAAAAAAATATGATCCATCTCTATGCTGCCTACAAGAGAAACCCCTTAGGCTTAAAGACACAAACAAATTAAAACCCAAAGGATGGAAGAAAATATATCAAGCAAACAATGCTCAAAAAAGAGCAGGAGTAGCAATATTAACCTCTGACAAAATGGACTTAAAAGTAAAATCCACCACAAAAGATAAGGAAGGACATTCTATAATGATTAAAGGGTCAATACACCAGGAGGACATAACGATAATAAATATTTACACACCCAATGACAGGGCTCCAAAATATATATAACAAACTCTAACAGTACTGATAAGAGACATAGACATCTCCACAATAATAGTAGGAGACTTCAACACACCACTTTTGGTGAAGGACAGAACATCCAGAAAGAAGCTCAACAAAGACACAGAAGATCTAAATGCTACAATCAACCAACTTGATCTCATAGACATATGCCGAACACTCCACCCATCCGCAGCCAAGTATCCTTTCTTTTCCAATGCATATGGAACATTCTCCAGAATAGACCTTAACAAAGTCCTAAGTATCAAAATATTACTAAGCATCTTTTCTGACCATAAAGCCATAAAAGTAGAAATCAACAACAGAAAAAGCAAGGAAGAAAAATCAAACACATGGAAACTGAACAACACCTTGCTCAAAAACTACTGGGTTATAGAATAAATTAAGGATGGAATAAAGAATTTCATAGAATCAAATGAGAATGAAAACACATCCTACCAGAACCTTTTGGACACAGCAAAAGCAGTGATCAGAGGTCAGTTTATAGTAATAAATGTACATATCAAAAAAGAAGTAAGGGCCATAATAAAAACATTTAACCCTACAACTGGAACAAGTAGAAAGAGAGCAGCAAAAGAAGCCCTCAGGCACTAGAAGAAAGGAAATAATAAGAATTAGAGCAGAATTAAATGAAATAAAGAATAGAAACACAATTGAAAGCGTTAACAAGACCAAAAGCTGGTTCTTTGAAAAGATCAACAAAATTGATAAACCATTGGACAAACTGACAAAAGAAAAACAGGAAAGCAGATAACCCATATAAGAAATGAGATGTGTGGTATCACAACAGACCCAACTGAAATTAAAAGAATCATAACAGAATACTATAAAAAATCGTACTCTAACAAATTTGAAAGCCTAGAGGAAATGGACAAATCTCTAGAAACTCACTACCTACCTAAACTAGCACAAACATAGGTAGAATAACTAAATGAACCCATAACAAAAGAAGAGATTGAAAAGGTAATTAAAAAATTCCCAACAACAACAACAACAAAAAGCACTGGCCTGGATGGCTTCACCCGAGAATTCTACCAAACTTTCAGAGAAGAGTTAACACCACCACTACTAAAGGTATTTCAGAGCATAAAAAAGGATGGAATCCTCCCAAACTCATTCTATGAAGCCAGCATAACCCTGACACCCAAACCAGGTAAAGACACCACAAAAAAGAAAATTACAGACCAATATCCCTCATGAACATTGATGCAAAAATCCTCAACAAAATTCTAGCCAATAGAATTCAGCAACATATCAAACAAATAATTCACCATGATCAGGTGGGATTTATACCAGGTATGCTGGGATGGTTCAACATTAGAAAAACAATCAATGTAATCATCACATAAATAAAACAGAAGACAAGAACCACATGGATCTTATCAATCGATGCAGAAAAGGCATTTGACAAAGTCCAACACCCATTCATGATAAAAATTCTCAATCAAATAAGAATAGAAGGAAAATTCCTAAATATAATTAAGGGTGTTTATACAAAGCCAGCAGTCAACATCATCGTAAATGGAGAGACTTTGAAAGCTTTCCCCTTGAGAATGGGAAACAAATAAGGATGCCCTTTATCACCACTCTTATTCAACATTGTGCTGGAGATGCTAACCAGAGCAATTAGGCTAGAAAAGGAAATAAAGGGCATCCAAATTGGTAGAGAAGAAGTCAAAGTATCTCTATTTGCAGCTGATATGATCTTATACACAGAAAACCCCAAAGAATCCACAAAAAAAAAAAAAAAAAACTACTGGAACTAATAGAAGATTGCAGCAAAGTATCAGCATACAAGATAAACATACAAAAATCAGTTGGATTCCTTTACACCAACAAAGGGAACGTGGAAGAGGAAATCACCAAATCAATACCATTTACAATAGCCCCCAAGAAGATAAAATACTTAGGAATATATCTAACCAGAGACGTAAAAGATCTATACAGTGAAAACTACAAGACACTACTGCAAGAATCCAAAAGTGGAAAAACATACCTTCCTCATGGACAGATAGACTCAACATTGTGAAAATGTTGCTTCTACCCAAAGCGGTCTACAGATACAATGCAATCCCGATCCAAATTCCGCTGGTATTTTTTTTAATGAGATGGAGAAACAAATCATCAACTTCATACGGAAAGGGAAGAGGCCCCGGATAAGTAAAGCATTGCTGAAGAACAAGAACAAAGTGGGAGGCCTCACACTACATGATTTTAGAACCTATTATACCAGCACAGTAGTCAAAACAGCCTGGTACCGGTGCAACAACAGATCCATAGACCAATGGAACAAAATTGAGAACCCAGACTTAAATTCATCCACCTGTGAGCAGGTGATATTTGACAAAGGCCCAAAGTCCGTTAATTGGGGAAAAGACAGTCGCTTTAACAAATGGTGCTGGCATAAGTGAATATCCATCGGCAAAAAACAGAAACAAGACCTATATCTCACTCCATGCACAAAAGCTAACTCAAAATGAGTCAAAGATTTAAATATAAAATTGAAAACGGTGAAGATCATGTAAAAAAGATAGGGACAAAGCTTAGGAGCCCTAACACATGGCATAAACAGAATATGAACCATTAGTTACAATGCTCAAGCACCAGAAGACAGACTAGATAAATGGGAGCTCCTAAAAATCAAACACTTATGCTCATCAAAAGACTTCACCAAAAGAATAAAAAGACAACCTACAGACTTGGAAAAAATTTTTGGCTATGACAAATCTGACCAGCGTCTAATCTATAAAATCTACAAGATACTGCAAAACCTCAACAACAAAAAGACAAATAACCCAATTAAAAAATGGGCAAAGGATATGAACAGGCACTTTGCTAAAGAAAATATTCAGGCTGCTAATGGAGATATGAAGAAATGCTCACGATAGTTAGCCATTATAGAAATGCAGATCAAAACTACAATGAAATATCATCTCACCCCTACAAGGCTAGCCTTAATCCAAAAAAAAAAAAAAAAAAAACCAAACAAACAAACACAAAATAATAAATCCTGGAGAAGTTGTGGAGAGACTTGAACACTTACACACTGTTGCTGGAAATGTAAAATGGTACAATCACTTTGGAAATTGATTTGGCCCTTCCTTAAATAGCTAGAAATAGAAGTACCATATGATCCAGCTATCTCACTCCTTGGAATATATGCTAGAGAAATAAGAGCCATAACACGAATAGATATATGCACAGCCATATTCATTGCAGCACTGTTCACAATAGCAAAAAATGGAAATGACCTAGATGCCCATCAACGGACAAATGGATAAACAAATTATGGTATATCCACACAATGGAACACTATGCAATGTTAAAGAACACTGATGAAGCCATGAAACATCTTATAGCATGCAGGAAGCTGTAGGTTATTATGCTGAGTGAATTTAGTCAGTCACAGAAGGACAAATATTGTATAAGACCACTAGTATAAGAACTCCAGAAAAGATTTAAGTACAGAAGAAAACATTCTTTGATGGTTACGAGGGTGGGGTGGGGAGGGTGAGGGCTATTTACTAAGTAGATAGTACATAAGAATTATCTTAGTTGAAAGGAAGGACAGCACACACAACAGGGGAAGTCAGCACAACTGGACTAAACCAAAGCTAAGAAGTTTCATGAATACAATCAAACACTTTGAGGGACAGAGTATCTGGGGTAGGGGTCTGGGGACCATGCTTACAGAGGACATCTAGGTCAACTGGCATAACAAAGCTTATTAAGAAAATGTTCTGCATCCTACTTTCGTGACTGGAATCTGGGTCTTAAAAGCTTGCAAGCAACCATCCCAGATGCATCAACTGGTCCCAACCACCTGGAGTAAAGGAGAATGAAGAACACCAAAGACACAAGGGAAGTAGTAGCCCAAGTGACAGAAAGGGCCACATAAACCAGAGACTTCATCAGCCTGAGACCAGAAGAACTAGCTGGTGCCTGGCTACCACCAATGAGCGCCCTGACAGGGAATACAACAGAGAGTCCCTGATGGAGCAGGAGAAAGGTGGGGTACAGAACTCAAATTCTAGTAAAAGACCAGACTTAATGGTCTGACTGAGACTGGAGGAACCCTGGAAAGCATGGCCCCTGGATTCTCTATCAGCCGAGAACTAAAACAATTTCTGAGGGCAACTCTTCAGACAGGGATTCGACTGGCCTGTGGGACATAAAGTGATACTCGAGTGGAGAGTGTCTGTTAGCCCAAGTAGATACAAGAGACTAAATGGGCAGCTTCTCTCCGGAGGTGATATGGGAAGGCAGAGAGGGTTAGGAACTGGTTGAATGAAAATGGGGAATCAGGGGTGGAAAGGGGAAGTGTGCTGTCACAGTATGGGGAGAGCAATTAGAGTTACATAACAATGTATGTGTAAATTTTTGTATGGGAAAAAATAAAAAAAAATTTTAAAAGTCAATATGATTCTAAGTTACTTCAACAGAAATATTGTACTGAATGCAGAAGTTCTCCTTCTGCTCAAAGCTTGTCAGACCACACCTGGAATCTTGTGTTATGTTCTTTCAGGTGTCACAACTATAAAGAAATAAAGGAGGGAAAATAGGATAGAAATGTATTTGAAGCCACAGCAATATGGGGAATAAAGAAAGAAACTGGGAGTTTCCAAGCCTACAAAAATAAATTTTATCACAGACCTAATCACAGAGTTCACAAATTGGAGGGCTGCCATCCAAAGAAAAAGAAATTAAATATATCCTATACTGTCTAAATAGGAGAACTGGGGTATCATCTGGAAAAATTAAAAAGACCCATTTCAAGTCAACCTGAGGAAGAACTTTCAAATAATTAAAGCTGTTTCAAAAGGAAGTGGATCCTAGAGAGGTGATGTCAGTGAAAATAGTTAAGTAGGGAACTACAGGGCTCCATCCATCCCTGCACAAAAACAACCAATTAGCTGGAAAAAATACTGTCAGAATCAACTTTTGAAATTTTGGAATCTAGTCAAAAGTTTATGACAACCAGGGGAAAGGTTAATGAAGATAGTAACAGCTGCATTGTGGTAAAAGTGTGCTGTGGTATTCTGCTGTGATGGTTAATATTATGTGTCAAGTTGCCTGGGCCATGATTCTCAGTGTTTTGGCAGTTGTATAATGTTGTAATCACTTCCTGTTGAGATATGATACGTGATAACCCCCATAATGGGATCTGCTGTGGTACTAGTGAAGGCGGGGCCTGTGGCAACTCATCGCCCACCTCAGCCTTCATCTCTCCACCCTCCACCACCTGGCTCTTCCTGCTCGCCTTACCAGGGCTTTTGCTTGTTCTGGATCTTGCCACTGGCTCCTGTTCATCTGACCTCAGGTTCTTGGGACTTGAGCTGGCAGCTTGCCTGTGGTCTTGCCTGCCAATTCATCGATCTTCACAGCCTGCTACAGCCCTGCTCTCCACCTTCCGATCTTGAGTTCGCCAGCCCCTGCAGCTACATGAGTCAGGAGAAACCTGCAACAGCCTTGCTTTCCAGCCTGCCGATCTTGGATTCATCAGCTCCGGTGACTGTGTGAGTCAGGAGAAGCCTTTTTCCTTCCCCACAGACTTGGCATGTTACAGCCTCTAAAAACTGTGTGAGCCATTTCCTTGATATAAATATCCCTGTATATATATTTATTTATTTGTATGCTTTACTGGTTTTGTTTCTCTAGAGAACCCAGACTAAGACACTTGCCTACTATCCCCCACCCCTCATAATAATGGTGTTCATGAAGATGGCAGTCTGCACTCCTAGTGCGGGTTACTAGTGTAGGAAAGAGCAATATAGTCTTCAATCTTAAAGAATTGTGCTTAAGTGTTTTGATCTGCCTGGTAGCTTCCTGAAAAACCAGCAAAAAGGTTTGCCATTGTTTTGTTTGACTTGGAGGATTCCCAGGGCTGGGGAAGCTACCTAGGTGGTGTTTGCTTAAAGCATTTAAAGGCAAAAGTATTTTGCTACAGCAGACTGGGACTAGGTATAACCTTCAGGAGAACCAAGAGATAAACCAAAAAGCCTGGGAAGGAAGAGGTTGGGAAACAAGATATGTGAGAGAACAAAGGCTTTTAAAATATCCTGCATATACTGGGGAGTCAAGAAGGCCATGTGCATTCTCAGGGATAGGTGCAGGCTCAGAAAAGACTAGACAACACCATAAACTTTCACCTCTGGCTGACTTTTGGGTGGGATCCAGACAAACAGGAATTGAAAGCTAAGGCACAGTTACAAGCAGCCTGGCTAAGCATTGAAGGGGTGCACAAATACATAGCCAATCTGCAAAGAACTGGGAGAGTATTTTTTCCTTTTTCTTTACTTTTTTTTTGCTACAGGAATTTAAGGAAACTATTAAAACAATAACTGACAACTAAGCTAATGGAACACAGACTATAGTGGTAGCATATGACAGAATGCAAACTTTACATAGTTTTAAAAAATCACTAAACAAACAAACAACAAAAACCCCACAGCAAACAGCAATAACAAATCCCTGATATCCAGATTTCCAACAGTATAATATTCAAAATGTTCAGATTTTACCAAAAAAAATTGTGAGTCATGCTAAGAAACCAAAGATTATGGCCCATTCACAGGAAAAAAATAAATTGACATAAACTGTCCCTGAGGAAGCACAGACATTGGATTTACCAGATAAATACTTTAACTGTCTTAATTATGCTCAAAAAGCTAAAGGAAAACATGAATAAAAACTGAATGAAACCAGGAGAAAATATCTCACCAAATAGAAATCCAAAACTCTTTGCCGTTGAGTCGATTCCGACTTATAGTGACCTGGTGACATAGTGGTTAAGAGTTTGGCTGCTAATCAAAAGGTCGGCAGTTTGAATCCATCAGGCAATCCTTGGAAACCCTATGGGGGCAGTTCTACTCTGTCCTATAAGGTCACTATGAGTCGGTATGTGTCACCAAATAGAGATAACAATAAAAATGAAATGAAAAATTTACTACAGGGATTCAACAGCAGATTTGAGCAGGCAGAAGAAAGAATCAATGAACTTGGAAATAGGTCAACTAAGGCTTTCCAGTCTGAGGAATAGAAAAAACAAAGAATGAAGTGAACAGACTAACGATACATATGGGACACCACCAAGAGTAACACCATATGTATAACTGGAGTCACAGAGGGAGAGGAGGGAAAGAAAGGAGCAGAAATAATATATGAAGATATAATGGCTAAAAACTTCCAAAATTTTATGAAAGATATGAATCTACAAATCCAAGAATTTCAACAATCCTCAAGCAGAATAAACTTAGATACCCATATGGAAACATATTATATAGTCAAACTGTCTAAAAGTAAACACAAAGAGAAAATCTTGAAAGCAGCAAGAGAAAAGTGACTGGTCACATACAAGGGGTCTTCAATAAGATTAACAGCTGATTTCTCTTCAGAAGCCATGGGGTTCACTGGGCAGTGAAACGACATATTTAAATTGCTGAATAAAAAAACTATCAACCAAGAATCCTATATTTGGCAAAAGTATCCTTCAAAAATGAAGGAAAGCTTAAGACATTGCCATATGAATGAAAACAGAGAAAGTTCATCATTAGTAGACTTTCCCTACAAGAAATGCTAAAGGGAGTCCACTAGGCTGAAACAAAGGGACACTAGAAAGTAAATTAAAGCCATATGAACAAATAAAGTATGATATTAAAGGTACCTTCATATGTAAATATAAAAGATGGTATTCTTATATTTTTGATTTGCAACTCCTCTTTTTTTCTATGACTTAAAAGACAAATTACAAAAGAATAATAATCTACTTTAATGTACATACAATATATAAATATGTAATTTACGAAATTAACAACATAAAGTTGGGGAATGGAGTTATAAAGAAGCAGAGTTATTGTATACTATTGAAACTAAGAGGATATTAGCTCAAAATTGATTGTTATAAAATAAAAATACTAACTGTAATCTCCAGAGTAACCACTAAAGAGAAAATTTTAAAACATAAAATACAAAAAAACCAATAAGGGAATCAAAATGAATGATACACTAAAGATAATAATAATAATAATTACTCACAAAAGAATGCAGTAATGAAGGGATTGACAAACAAGAATTATACAAGACATATAGAAAAAATAGAGAAATGGCAGAAGTATTACTTTATCAGGAATTACTTTAATTGTAAATTGATTCAACTCTCCAATCAAAAGAGAAAGATTGGCAGAATAAGTTAAAAAATATGTATGACCCAACTATAAGCTGTTTCAAGAGACTCACTTTATATACTGTGTCACAAATAATTTGAAAGTGAAAAAAATGGGAAAACATGTTCCACACAAATAGTAACCAAAAGAGAGCTGGGGTGGATATACTAATATCAGACAAAATAGACACTATGACAAAAACTGACACAAGAGAATAAGTAAAACATTACTATTGATAAAAGGGTCAATCCATCAATAAAATATGACAACTACAAAGCTATACACCTAATAACAGAGATCCAAAATATATGAAGTAAAAAACGACGGAATTAAAGGGAGAAATGGACATCTGTCAATACTTCATTTTTAATGCTGGACAGAAAAACACGACAGAAGATCAATAAGGAAAGAAAGGACTTGAACACTACTATACACCAACTAGATCTAACTGACTTGACTTATTTAGTGCACTCTACTCAACGACAGCAGAATACACATGGTTCTCAAGTGCATATGGAACGTTTTCTAGGGTAGCCCATATGTTAGGTTACAAAACAAGTCTCAATAAATTTTAAAAGGTTGAAATCATACAAAATATCTTCTCCTACCACAATGGAATGAATTTAGATATCAATAATAAAAGGAAAACTGGAAAATTCACAAATATGTGGAAATAAAACAATACACTCTGAACCAAGGAAATTACAACTAAAATTAGGAAATACTTTGAGATGAACGAAAATACAACATGCCAAAACTTATGGGATGCAGCAAAAACAGTGGTCAGAAATTAAAGAAGACTAGAGGCATGGTCAACATGGCAGACTAGTTAGACGCTTCCTATATCCCTCTTACAACAAAAACCTGGAAAAACAAGTGATTTGATTCTATGTGAACATCTGGCAGCCCTGAACAAAGCAAGATTAAGAAACCCATCACAGTCATACTAGAGAGGAAGACCGTTTGGAAGAGGTGAGGAGCTCTAGAGCCACAGAGGTGACACAGCAGAGACACAGCCACACTGGTCCGTGGTGAAGCAGGCAAACAGCTGTGCTGTGCACACGCTTGAGAAGCAGTTTCCACATCGAGAGAGAACCGGCAGCAGAGATTCTGCTTGGACACTCCGAACCAGTGAAGAGCAGCTCCCAAGAATATGAATGCACTCTTCCGTGGTGAGTTAAAAAAAAAAGCCCATTTGGGAAAAACCTCTCACCCTTTCACCTCCTACCTCTGCACTCTGCACTGGATTTGGGAAAAACCTGTCTTCCTTTTACCACCTTCCTCCCCGCTCTGCACCAGGAGTCCACTGGGCTGGAAATAGATACCAAAAGGCGCCCTGACCCATTCTCCTGTCCTTGGAGAGGGAACAAATAAGCTGCTGGCTCCCCTAGATCAGGAACACAGGGTCAGCACAACTCCTTTGCCACCCATAGAAATCAGGGGTATGCAGACTCTGAGTGCCATACACCCCTATGTAGACTTGTGGGGACCCATCTCAACAGTGATAGCCCTCACTAACACAGTACAACAGGGCAAATATCTGAAGTTTAACTTCAACTGCTTCAGCTGTGAATGGGCAGATTTGTGACCCTCGAAACAGCCCTGCCCCTCAAGTAGGCACTTTTATCGATCTGCAGCAGGGTCTTGAGGACTGGTGATAGTTCCTAAAGTGCCTAGTCATCTGCTTCAGGAGTTCAAGAAAAAGTGGTGCCCTCGAGTCTTTGCAGCCAACGTAGTGGGTCGCTCTGAGACCGGCTGCAAAACTCACCTACCTATTCACCCTAGAGAATAGGGATACACTTTTATTTCAGACTCTCAGGGGCAGCCGCCGGCCCCCTGCCTGGCTCAGGGCGTGATCCCCTACCACAGCCAGAGTCCAGTGCCTGCACCAATCACCCATGCCTCTCTAGGACTGGGGGTGAAAGCCTGCATCACACATTTGGTGATCGACTACCTGCAAACCTGAGCTGATCCCATATAGGAAATTTTAACGAACTCCGGCGTGCACATACTTAGATACAGAAACAATTACCTGGTGACAGGACATTAGAGATCAAAAGGTGTCAAAAATGAAATGAGTGCACACAAGCAGCCTATTTGGGCATATCAAAACAAAACAAAATAAGAAGCTAGGTCTCACTAAGCAAACACAAAATAAAATTATAATAAATTATTGATGGCTCAGAGACAACAGTAAGTATCAAGTCACATAAAGAGGCAGTCCATGATGGCTTCAGCAAGCTCCCAAAATAAAGAATCAATAAATTCTCTGGAGGAAGAGAACTTCTTGGAATTACCAGAGACAGAATACAAAAATTAATATACAGAACTCTTCTAGAAATAAGAGAGGAAATTCGAAAGAACGCAGAAACAGCCAGGCAACATACAGACACAGTGGCAGCGGAACTTAAAAAAGTTATTCAAGAACATAATGCCAAATAGTCTGCAAAAATCCATAGAGAGACAGCAATCAGAAATCCAGAAGATTAACAATAAAATTCCAGAATTAGACAACTCAATAGAAAGTCATAGGAGCAGAACTGAGGCAGTAGAAGTTAGAATTAGTGACATCGAAGATAAAGCTCTTGATGCCAACTTATTTGAGGAAAAATCAGATAAAAGAATTAAAAAGAATGAAGAAACTCTAAGAGTCATGTGGGACTCTATCAAGAGAAATAACCTACGAGTGATTGGAGTACCAGAACAGGGGGGATAACAGAAAATACAGAGAAAATTGTTGAAGATTGTTGATAGAAAACTTCCCTGATATCACGAAAGATGAGAAGATATCTATCCAAGATGCTCATCGAACCCCACATAAGGTAGATCTCAAAAGAAAGTCACCAAGACATATTATAATCAAACTTACCAAAACCAAAGATAGAGAATTTTAAGAGCAGCTAGGGATAAAACAAAAGTCATCTACAAAGGAGAGTCAATTAGAATAAGCTCGGACTACTCAGCAGAAACTATTCAGGCTAGAAGGCAGTGGGATGACATATTTAAAGCCTTGAAGGAAAATAAATGCCAGCCAAGAGTTATGTAACCAGCAAAACTGTCTCTCAAGGGGAGTTCTGGCAAAATGGCGCTCTAGGCAGAAGCACCACACCGTCCCTCCACAGTAAAGATCCAAAAAACTAAGCCAAACAGTGAATACAACAATCCTGAAACCCTAAAACATCAAATGAAGAGGTAAAGAACTCAGCCAAGCACCAAATGGAGTGAGAAAACTGACAGAGAACGGAGAGCGAGGAGAGATTCATGCAGAGGTGTCCTACCAGCTAACGCAGCATGGATCCACCATCTTGGACTCCTACTGGAGACCAGCAAACGGGGGTATGAGAAGGCAGCCTCAAGGAGCATCCAGCGGGAGACAAAACAACCGGTAATTTGCGGTGTGTGCTTTCCCACCCCCCACACCTCTTCGCCCAGGCTCAGCCTACTCTGCTTCCCGAGGCCACGGTCTCTTGACTGGGAGGTGCCAGCTGTTTGGATTCCACACACCCAAGCGGGCAGCTCTCTGGATGCCATTTGTTGCCTGCTGGTGTTGCTTTTTTCCACTTCTTTTGATTTCTTCCTTGCCTCTCGCCATCTCACCCTCCTTTCGCACGAGTGCCTCCTCCGTGCACCATCTTTGCTTCTTCCTGAGGGGCTGCAGAGCTCCATTTGAGTGTGGAGCTGCTTCCCGGTCTGGGCTACTGCACTGGTGGGATCCCAGGGCTTTTGTTCATTTGTGCATTTTGAATAGTTTGTTTCTTTTCTTTTCTTTTTCTTGAGTTGGGAGCCCTTCATGGCCAGGCGGACCTGCGTGGCAAGGAACTCCCCTTCAGCTTCCACAGACGTGCAGAGGGATCCCCGAGAACATTTCTTTTTCCGTTGGGTTTTTTTTTTTTTTCCTGTTTTTTTGTGGGGAATTTTTGTTCTTTTTTTTTAATTTGTTTTGTATTCTTTTCCCTCTTTTTTCCTTTTTGTCTTCCTTCATTGCTCAGATTCTCGTCCCTCTAGATCTTCCTTCTCTTTCTGATCCCTGAATACCAGGCGTAGAATACCTCTATGCCTTCTAGCCAGGCTGTATTGCAACACATGAAAGCGACTTCCCCAGACCTCATAGCTGCATCTGTGGGATCCCTGTGAATTTTGTGGTTCTTTAACCTTTCTGATTTTTATTTATTCATTCTTTTCTTTTCTTCCTATTCCCCTTTCTGTTTCTCTCCATTTCATAGTCTCTCATCTCTCCATTCCAACGGCAAGCTCCCTTAGCATTCTTTTTTGTTTGTTTGTATGTTTTTGGCTCCTGTTCCTCTCTCTTCTCTCCAATATCCATCTTAGCTCCACACATAACAATCTCCTCACTACATCCTGCCTACCTGCACTGTGCGTTTGACATCACAACACCAAGCAGCACAGGCATGGCCTACTGGAACCTGCCCTGCACTGATTACTGACCTGCCCCTGTGGTTGCAGTAAGTGCCACAAACAACCCGTCCCAGTAACCCCTCTTCAGCTAGACCTGCCCTGCTGTACGGTATCTGAGTGACTGACCCTGCCAGTTGGAGAAGGAGACAAAAAGTATTGAGCACACAGACGAGCAAACAACAAAGAACACACAGTCCGCTTGCTCAGACATAGTCAAATTTTTTTTTAAAAAAGGGATGAAACCAAGAAATCTACAATAAATAATAGAGAAAAATAACTACTGAATACCCTGAAAACAGCAGACACTATCAAAACATTTACAAAAATAGGACAGGATCGTTCCAGTAGGCGTCCAAAATAAAACACCAGATGACTCTCTTGTGGAAGAAAATGCACTAGAACTACCTGATAGGGAATTCAAATCTCCAAGAACTGAGGCAAAAAGCTGACAAACATGAGGAAAAAATAGACAAATTCATGGAAAATATAGACAAAAAATTGGAAGAATTCAAGAAGATGATGAAGGAACAAAATGCCAAAATAAATTCACAACTAGAAATTATACAATGACAACCATAAGAAATCCAAAAGATAAATAACAAGATTTCAGAAATGGACAATGTCATAGAAGGGCTGAGAAGCAGATTTGAAATGGTGGAAGACAGGATCAGTGGAATTGAAGACAAACACTTGGATACAACTCTGTTTGAGGAAAACTCAGATAAAAGAACAAAGAAAAATGAAGAGACACTGAGAGTTATGTGGGACACAATCAAAAGCAAAAGTCTGCGAGTGATTGGAATTACAGAACAGGGGGAGAAAACAGAAAACACAGAGAGGATCATTGAGGAACTGCTGACAGAAAACTTCCACAATATCATGAAAGATGAAAAGCTGGCCATCTAAGAAGCTCAACGGACCCCATATAGAAGAGACCCCAACAGAAAATCAACAAGGCATATCATATTCACACTCACCAAAACCAAAGACAAAGAATCCTGAGAGCAGCTCATGAAAAACAAGAAGTCACTTACAGAGGAGAAACAATAACACTAAGCTCAGATTGTTTGGCAGAAACCATGCAGGCAAGGAGGCAATGGGATGCCATATATAAAATCTTGAAAGAAAAAAATTGCCAGCCAAGAATAATATATATTGCAAAACTCTCATTCAAATTCGATTGTGAATTTAGGTTATTTCCAGATAAACAGAAATCAAGGGAATATGTAAAAGTCAAACCAAACTTACAAGAATTATTAAAGGGAGTTCTTAGGTCTGAAGACAGACAGCTTCAGCTCACAGGCAGAAACTAGGACGCAGTGTCGTATGAACCAGATACCAATCTAGGAAATGAACTCTCGAGGACTATCCAAAACCAAAAGAAATACAACAGGGAATCAAAGCAGTTAATCAATAACTGACAACAACATCAAAACAATAAAAGAGGGAATAAACAACATAGGTATAGAACCTTCTAATGGAGAGGAAGGCAAGGCGATACCAAGTAATGGTAGACTGCTTCAAAATTAAAAATATAAGGGTAAAATTCACGGTAACCACAAAGAAAGTTAACAAACGAACTCATAAAAATTAAGAGGAAAAACATAAAGTATCAGCAAAAACAAAACCTACAAAAACAAAAGAAATGAAAAAAAAATCCACAAAAAAAGTAACTCAGCACAAGAGACTAAGAAGAAAAAGAAAACTTCAGCACCACAAAAAAAGTGCTAAAAAATGATAGCAACAAACTCACATCTATCAATAAATACAATGAATGTAAATGCACTCAATGCACCCATAAAGAGATGGAGAGTGACAGAATGCATAAGAAAAGAGGATCCATCAATATGTTGTCTACAAGAGACACACCTTAGAAACAAAGATGTGAATTTATTAAAACTCAAAGGTTGGAAAAAAATATATCAAGCTAACAACTACCAAAAAAGAGCAGGAGTGGCAATTCTAAGCTCAGATAAAATAGACTTTAAAACGAAATCTACCGTAAAAGACAAAGAAATACAGTATATGATGATTAAGGGAATGATCCATCATGAAGACATAACCATAATAAACTTCTACGCACCCAATGACAGGGCTCCAAAATACAGTTAAAAACTCCAACAACACTGAAAAGAGAAATTGACAGTTCCACAATAATAGTAGGAGACTTCAAAACACCACTCTCAGTAAAGGACAGAACAACTAAGAAGAAACTCAGCAAAGATACAGAAGACCTAAAGGGCACAATCAGCCAACTTGACCTCATAGACATATATAGAACACTCTATCCAACCGCTGAAAAGTACACATTCTTTTCCAATGCACATGGAACGTTCTCCAGAATAGACTACATCTGAGGCCAAAGAGCAATCCTCAACAAGATCCAAAACTTTGAGATAATTCAAAGTATCTTCTCTGACCACAAGGCCATCAAGGTAGAAATAAACAATAGAAAGAGCAAGGGAAAAAAATTAACTACATGGAAACTGAATAATACCCTGCTTACACATCAATGGGTAATAGAAGAAATCAGAGATGGAATCAAATAATTCCTAGACTCAAATAAGAATGAAAACACATCATACCAAAACCTTTGGGACACAGCAAAGGCAGTCCTCAGAGGACAATTTATAACAATAGATGCACATATCGAAAAAGAAGAAAGGGACAAAATAAAAACATTAACTACAGAACTCAAACAAACAGAAAGAGAACAGCAAAAAAAGCTCACAACCACCGGAACTAAGGAAATACTAAAGATTAGAGCAGAAATAAATGAAATAGAGAACAGAAAAACAATAGAAAGAATCAAGAAAACCAAAAGTTGGTTCTTTGAAAGAATCAACAAAATCGACAAACCACTGGCCAGACTGACAAAAGAAAAACAGGAGAGGACACAAATAACCCAAATAAGAAATGAAATGGGGGACATTACAACAGACCCAACTGAAATAAAAAGGATTATAACAGAATATTATGAAAAACTATACTCCAACAAATTTGAAAACCTAGAGGAAATGGATAAATTTCTAGAAACACACTGCCTACCCAAACGACAACAAAGTGATGTCAAAAATCTGAACAGACCCATAACAAGAGAAGAGATTGAAAAGGTAATAAAAAAAAACTCCCAACAAAAAAAGCCCTGGCCCAGATGGCTTCACTGGAGAATTCTACAAAACATTTACAGAAGATACATACACTCAATGGAGTACTATGCAAAGAGAAAGAACAATGATGGAGCTGTGAACCGTCTCATAACAAGGATCAAACTGGAGGACATTATGCTGAGTGAAATAAGTCAATCACAAAAGGACAAATATTGTATGAGACCTCTACTGTAAAAACCCATGAAAAAGTTCACACAAAATGTAACAACCTTTGTTGGTTACCAGGGATGGGAAGGATGGGGGGGAAATACTAAATAGGCAATAGATAAGTGGTATCTTGGGTGAAGGGTGAGACAGTACATAGTACAGGGGAAACTAGCATAACCTGTACAAGGAAAGGCCATCGAAGCCCCATAGACAGATCCAAACTCCCTGAGGGACTGAATTGCTGGGCGGAGGGATCTGGGGACCATGGTCTTGGGAAACATCTAGCTCATTTGGCATTACACAGCCCATAAAGACAATGCTCTACATTCTACCTTGGTGAGTAGTGTCTGGGGTCTTAAAACCCTATGAGCGGCCATCTAAGGTACTCCACTGGTCTCGTCCCTTTGGGAGCAAGGGAGAATGAAGAGAACAGGATACAAGGAAAAGATTAGTCTGAAGGACTAACTGTCCACAGCTACCAAGGCCTCCACCGGACTGAGTCCAGTACAGCTAGATGGTGCCCGGCTACCACCACTGACTGCTCTGACCAGAATCACAACAGAGGTTTCTGGACAGAGCTGGAGAAGGATGTAGAGCATAATTATAACTCACATAAAAAAGACCAGGTTTACTGGCCTAAAGGAGACTAGAGAAACCTCAAGAGTATGGCCCCCAGACACCATTTTAGCTCAGTGGTGAAGTTGACTTCAAAGTTCACTGTTCAGCCTGGGAGTGGACAGCCCCGTAAAACCAAATGAGACTAACGAGGTGCAGGAGTCCAGTGACAAGGGCCAGAAGGCAGAAGGGGACAAGGAAGCTGGTGATAGGGAACCCAAGGTTGAGTAAGGATAGTGTTGATGTTTTGTGAGGTTGTTAAGCATTATCATGGGGCAACATGTGTACTAACTATTAAATGAGAAACGCCTTTGTTCTGTAAGCCTTCATCTTAAGTAAGAATAACAGCACAATTGGAATAGCGTAGTCAATGTCAATGAACTTTGTATGTAGAAATTTTGGAAAAGGTGTATCTTTGGCTATGTGTATTTTCACCAAAAAAAACAAAATGTTGAGAAGTTAGAGGGTTAATATGTTGTGGGGTTGTTAACCAATGTCATAAAACAACATGTGTACTACTGTTTCATGAGAAACTCTTTGTTCTGTGAGCCTTCACTTGAAGTACAATAAAATATATATAAAAAAAAATGTACAGAAGAGCTTGTACCAGTACTACTCAAGCTATTTCAGAGCATAGAAGAGGAAGCAACACTTCCAAATTCATTCTATGAAGCCACCATAACTCTGATACCAAAACCAGGCAAAGACGTCACAAAAAAAGAAAATTACAGACCAATATCTCTCTTGAATACAGATGCAAAAATTCTGAACAGAATTCTAGCCAATAGATTTCAACATCATATCAAAAAAATAATACACCACGACCAAGTAGGATTCATACCACATATGCAAGGATGGTTCAACATTAGAAATTCAATCAACGTAATCCACCACATAAATAAAAGGAAAGAAAAGAATCACATGGTCATCTCAATTGACTCAGAAAAGGCATTTGACAAAGTCCAACACCCATTCTGGATAAAAACTCTCAATCAAATAGGTATAGAAGGGAAATTTCTCAACATAATAAAGGGCATCTGTGCAAAAGCAATGGCCAACGTCATTCTTAATGGAGGAGGCTGAAAACATTTCCATTGAAAACAGGAACAAGACAAGGATGTCCTTTATCACCACTCCTATTTAACATTGTGCTGGAAGTTCTAGCTAGAGCAATAAGGCAAGAAAAAGAAATAAAGGGCATCCAAATTGGTAAAGAAGAGGATAAACTGCCCCTGTTTGCAGATGATATGATACTGTGTATAGAAAACCCTAAAGACTCCACGAGAAATCTACTGGAACTAATACAAAGATTCAGCAGAGTAGCAGGATACAAGATAAACATTCAAAAATCAGTTGGATTCCTATACACCAGTAAGGAGAATGATGAAAAGGAAATCAGGAAAACAATACCATTTTCAATAGCCCCTAAAAAGATAAATACTTAGGAATAAATCTGAGCAGGGATGTAAAAGACCTATACAAAGAAAAGTACAAAACACTACTGCATGAAACCCAAAAGGATCTACAAAAATTGAAAAACTTACCATGCTCATGGATAGGCAGACTTAACATTGTGAAAATGTGAATTCTACCCAAAGCAATTTACAAATAGAAAGTAATCCTGATCCAAATACCAACAACATTCTTCAAAGAGATGAAGAAACTAACCATTAACTTTATATGGAAAGGGAAGAAGCCCCGAATAAGTAAAGCACTACTGAAGAAGAAGAAGAAAGTTGGAGGACTCACACTACCTGACTTAAGAACCTACTATACAGCTACAGTAGTCAAAACAGCGTGGTACTTGTACAACGACAGGTATATTGATCAATGGAACAGAATTGAGAACTGAGATATAAATCCATCCATCTACGGTCACCTGATCTTCGACAAGGGCCCAAAGTCCATCAAATGGGGAAAAGACAGTCTTTTTAACAAATGGTGCTGGGAAAACTGGATATCCATCTGCAAAAAAATGAAACAGGACCCATACCTCACACCGTATACAAAAACTACTTCAAAATGGATCAAAGACCTGAATATAAAGCCTAAAAGTATAAAGTTCATAGAAGAAAAAATAGAACCAACACTTCAGGCTTTAATACATGGCATTAACAGGATACAAACCATAACCATCAACGCACAAACCCCAACAGATAAGTTAGATAACTAGGATCTTCTGAAAATCAAACACCTATGCTCTTCAAAAGACTTCATCAAAACAGTAAAAATAGAAACTACAGACTGGAAAAAATTTTTGGACAGTACAAGTCAGACAAAGGCCTAATTTCCATAATCTACAAGAAAATCCAACACCTCTACAACAAAAAGACAAATAATCTTATTAAAAAATGGGCAAAGGACATGAACAGACACTTCACCAAAGAAGACATTCCAATGGCCAACAGACACGTGAGGAAATGCTCGCGATCAGTAGCCATTAGAGAAATGCAAATTAAAACCACAATGAGATACCATCTCACCCCGGCATTACTGGCACGAATCAAAAACACTGGAAATAACAAATGTTGGAGGGGCTACGGGGAGATAGGAACTCCTATGCACTGCTGGTGGGAATGCAAAATGATACAACCATTTTGGAAAATGATATGGCGCTTCCTCAGAAAGCTAGAAATAGACATACCATTCAATCCAGCAATCCCACTCCTAGGAATATATCCTAGAGAAATAAGCGTCGTCACTCGAATAGATATGCACACCTATGTTCATGGCAGCATTGTTCACAATAGCAAAACGATGGAAACAACCTAGATGCCCGTCAACAGATGAATGGATAAACAAACTATGGTACATACACACAATGGAGTACTATGCAACAAGAAAGAACAACAATGAATCTGTGAAGCATCTCATAACACGGATGAAACTGGAGGACATTATACTAAGTGAAATAAGTCAATCACAAAAGGACAAATATTGGATGAGACCTCTATTGTAAAAACCCATGAAAAAGTTCACACACAAAATGTAACAATCTTTGTTGGTTACCAGGGATGGGAGGGGTGAGGGGGAAATACTAAATAGGCAATAGATAAGTGGTATCTTGGGTGAAGGGTGACACAGCACACAGTACAGGGGAAACTAGCACAACTAGTACAAGGAAAGGTCATGGAAGCCCCATAGACACATCCAAAGTCCCTGAGGGACTGAATTGCTGGGCGGAGGGCTCTAGGGACCATGGCCTTGGGGAACATCTAGTTCAATTGTCATAACACAGTTTATAAAGACAATGTTCTACGTTCTACTTTGGTAAGTAGTGTCTAGGGTCTCAAAAGCCTGTGAGCAGTCATCTAAGATACTCCACTGGTCTCATCCCTTCGGGAGCAAGGGAGAATGAAGAGAACAGGATACAAGGAAAAGATTAGTCCAAAGGACTAATTGTCTGCAGCTACCAAGGCCTCCACCGGACTGAGTCCAGTACAGCTAGATGGTGCCCGGCTACCACCACTGACTGCTCTGACCAGAATCACAACAGAGGTTTCTGGACAGAGATGGAGAAAGATGTAGAGTATAATTCTAACTCACAAAAATAAAAAAGACCAGATTTACTGGCCTAAAGGAGACTGGAGAAACCTCTAGAGTACGGCCCCCAGACACCCTTTCAGCTCAGTGGTGAAGCTACCTCCGAGGTTCACTGTTCAGCCTGGGAGTGAACAGCCCTGTAAAACCAAATGAGACTAACGAGGTACAGGAGTCCAGTGACAAGGGCCAGAAGGCAGAAGGGGACAAGGAAGCTGGTGAGCGGGAACCCAAGGTTAAGTAAGGATATTGTTGATGTGTTGTGAGATTGTTAACCATTGTCATAGGGCAACATTTGTAGTAACTGTTAAATGAGAAACTATTTTGTTTTGTAAGCCTTCATCTTAAGTGAGAATAACAGCACAATTGGAAGAGCGTAGTCAGTGTCACTGAACTGTGCATGTAGAAATTTTGGAAATGGTGTATCTTTGGCTATCTGTATTTTCATAAAAACAAAAAAGGTTGAGAAGTTAGAGGGTTAATATGTTGTGCGGTTGTTAACCAATGTCATAAAACAACATGTGTACTACTGTTTCATGAGAAACTATTTGTTCTGTAAGCCTTCACCTGAAATACAATTAAATATAAAAAAAAAGAAAAGAAAAAAAACAACAGTCTCTCAAATATGATGGCGAAATTAGGGCATTTCTAGATAAACAGAAATTCAGGGAATTTGCGAACACCAAACCGAAATCACAAGAAATACTAAAGGGCGTCCTACAGTTAGATAATCAATAACACCAGCTAACAACACAAGAGTAGAACACAGGATAGAGCAACCAGATATTGACTCAGATACGGAAATCAAAATTATATGAAAGCTAAAACATTGAAAATAGGGAACAGATATCAATATGTAAAAAAAAAAAAGAGTATAATACTAAAACAAAAAAAGAGGGACTTAAAAAATGGAGACATTGATTTTCTATGTGGCGATATAAACTTATAAAAGACTGGTATAAACTTAGAAAATTAGGGGTAAATATTAAGGCAACCACAAAGGAATCTAACAATCCTACAGATCAAAATAAAAAAGTAAAAAAACATAAAGACCCAGCAAACACAAAATTTACAACAAAGAAAACGATGAAAAAAATACATAAAGAAAAACAACTCAGCACAGAAAATTGAGGAGAACAAAGAAACTGTGAACAACACACTAGAAGAGATATCAGGATGACAGCACTAAACTCATACCTATCAATAATTACACTGAATCTAAACGGACTTAATGTACCAATAAAGAGACGGAGAGTGGAAGATTGGATAAAAAAGCATGATCCATCTATATGCTGCCTACAAGAGAAGCACCTTACACTTAAAGCCACAAACAAGGCTAAAACTCAAAGGATGGAAAAAAATATATCAAGCAAACAACGCTCAAAAAAGAGCAGGAGTGGCAATATTGATCTCTGACAAAATAAACTTTAAAGTAAAATCCACCACAAAAGATAAGGTAGGCCACTAAGTAGGAAACTTCAACACACCACTTTTGGTGTAGGACAGAACATCAAGAAAGAAGCTCAACAAAGACACAGAAGAGCTAAATACTACAATCAACCAACTTGATTTCATAGACATATACCAAACTCTGCACCCAACAGTAGCCAAGTATACTTTCTTTTCCAATGCGCATGGAACATTCTCCAGACTAGACCACATATTAGGCCATAACGCAAGCCTTAACAAAATCCAAAACATCGAAATACTACAAAGCGTCATTTCTGAACATAAAGCTATAAAAGTGGAAATCAACAGCAGAAAAACCATGGAAAAAAAATCAAACACATGGAAACTGAGCAACACCTTGCTGAAAAACAACTTGGTTATAGAAGAAATTAAGGATGGAATAAAGAAATTCATAGAATCAAACGAGAATGAAAACAGATCTTACCAGAACCTTTGGAACACAGCAAAAGCAGTCCTCAGAGGTCAGTTCATAGCAATAAATGCACACATCCAAAAACAAGAAAGGCTCATAATCAAAGCACTAACCCTACAACTGGAGCAAGTAGAAAGAGAGCAGCAAAAGAAGCCTACAGTTGCCAGAAGGAAGGAAATAATAAGAATTAGAGCAGAATTAAATGAAATAGAGAACAGAAAAACAATTGAAAGAGTTAACAAGACCAAAAGCTGGTTCTTTGAAAAGATCAACAAAATTGATAAACCATTGGACAAACTGACAAAAGAAAAACTGGAGAGGAAGCAGATAACCCGTATAAGAAATGAGATGGGTGATATCACAACAGACCCAACTGAAATTGAAAGAATCATAACAGAATACTATGAAAAATTGTACTCTGACAAATTTGAAAAACCTAGAGGAAATGGACAAATTTCTAGAAACTCTCTACCTGCCTAAATTAACACAAACAGAGGTAGAACTAAATAAACTCATAACAAAAGAAGAAATTGAAAAGTTTATTAAAAAACTGCCAACAAAAAAACCCTGGCCCGGATGGCTTCACTGGAGAATTCTACCAAGCTTTCAGAGAAGAGATAACACTACTTCTACTAAAGGTATTGCAGAGCATAGAAAAGGATGGAATACTCCAAAACTCATTCTATGAAGCCAGCATAATCCTGATACCAAAACCAGGTAAAGGCACCACAAAAATAGAAAATTATAGACCAATATCCCTCCTGAACATCGAAGCAAAAATCCTCAAAAAAATTTCAGCCAATAGAATTCAGCAAAGTATCAAACAAATAATTCACCATGATCAAGTGGGATTTATACCAGGTATGCAGGGATGGTTCAACATTAGAAAAACGATCAACGTAATCCATCACATAAATAAAACAAAATACAAGAACCACATGAACTTATCATCAATGCAGAAAAGGCACTCAACAAAGTCAAACACACATTCATGATAAAAACTCTCAAAAAAATAGGAATAGAAGGGAAATTCCCCAGTATAATTAAGGGCATTTATACAAAACCAACAGCCAACATCATCCTGAATGGAGAGACTTTGAAAGCATTTCCCTTGAGAACGGGAACCAGACAAGGATGCCCTTTATCACCACTATTATTCCACATTGTGCTTGAGGTCCTAGCCAGAGAAGTTAGGCTAGAAAAAGAAATAAAGGGCACCCAAATAGGTAGGGAAGAATGCAAAGTATCTCTATTCACAGATGATATGACCTTATACATGGAAAACCCCAAGGAATCCACGAGAAAACTACTGGAACGAATAGAAGATTTCAGCAAAGTTTCAGGATACAAGATAAACATACAAAAATCAATTGGATTCCTTTACACCAACAAAGAGAACCTCGAAGAGGAAATCACCAAATCAATACCATTTACAATAGCCTCCCAAAAGATAAAATACTTAGGAATAAATCTAACCAGAGATGTAAAAGATCTTTACAGAGAAAACTACAAGACACTACTGCAGGAAACTAAAAGAGACCTGCATAAGTGGAAAAATATACCTTGCTCATGGATAGGTAGACTCAACATAGTGAAAATGTCAATTCTACCCAAAGCAATCTACAGATACAATGCAATCCCAATCCAAATCCCAGCAGCGTTTTTTAATGAGATGGAGAAAAAAAATCACCTACTTCATATGGAAAAGGAAGAGGCCCCGGATAAATAAAGCACTACTCAAGAAGAAGAACAAAGTGGAAGGCCTTACACTACCTGATTTTAGGACCTATTATACTGCCACAGTAGTCAAAACAGCCTGGTACTGGTACAATAACAGATACATAGACCAATGGAACATAGTTGAGCATCCAGATATAAGCTCATCCACCTATGAGCAGCTAATATTTGGCAAAGGCCCAAAGTCCATTAATTGGGGAAAAGACAGTCTTTTCAACAAATGGTGCTGGCATAATTGGATATCTATCTGCAAAAAACTGAAACAAGATCCATATCTCACACCATGTACAAAAACTAACTCAAAATGGATCAAAGACTTAAATATAAAATCGAAAACGATAAAGATCATGGAAGAAAAAACAGGGACAATGCTAGGAGCCCTAATACATGGCATAAACACAATACAAACCATAAGTAACAATGCACAAGCACCAGAAGAGAGACTAGATAAATGGGATCTCCTAAAAATCAAACACTTATCTCATCCAAAGACTTCACCAAAAGAGTGAAAGGACAACCTACATACTGTGAAAAAATTTTTGGCTACGACAAATCCGATCAGCGTTTAATCTCTAAAATCTACAAGATACTCCAAAACCTCAACAAAAAGACAAATAACCCAATTAAAAAATGGGCAAAGGATATGAACAGGCACTTCACCAAAGAAAATATTCAGGCAGCTAGCAGACACATGAAGAAATGCTTACGATCATTAGCCATCAGAGAAATGCAGATCAAAACTACAATGAGATATCATCTCACCTCAACAAGGCTAGCATTAATCCAGAAAACACAAAATAACAAATGCTGGAGAGGTTGTGGAGAGACTGGAACACTTATCCACTGTTGGTGGGAATGTAAAATGGTACAACCACTTTGGAAATCGATTTGGTGCTTCCTTAAAAAGCTAGAAAATAGAAGTACCATACGATCCAGCTATTCTGCTCCTTGGAATATATCCTATAGAAACAAGAGCCGTCACACGAATAGTTATATGCACACCCATGTTCATGATAGCCAAAAGATGGAAGCAACCTAAGTACCCATTGATGGACGAATGGATAAACAAACTATAGTATATCCACACAATGGAATAGTTGCAACGATAAAGAACAATGATGAAGCTGTGAAACATTGTATAACTTGGTGGAAGCTAGAACTTATTATGCTGAGTGAATTTAGTCAGGCACAGAAGGACAAATACTGTATAAAACCACTATTATAAGAACTTAAGAAAAGGTTTAAACACAGAAGAAAACATTCTTTGATGGTTATGGGGGTGGGGAGGGATGGTGAGAGTTATTCCCTAACTAGATAGTAGATAAGAATGATCTTAGGCGAAGGGAAGGACAGCACATACTACCAGGGAAGCCAGCACAACTGGACTAAACCAAAGCTAAAAAGTTTCCTGAATACAACCAAATACTTTGAGAGACAGAATAGCAGGGATGTGGTGTCTGGGGTCCATGCTTTCAGGGGACTTCTATGTCAATTTGCATAACAAACCTTATCAAGAAAATGTTCTGCATCCTACTTTGGTGAGTGGCATCTGGGGTCTTAAAAGCTTGTAAGCCACTATCTAAGATGCATCAATTGGTCCCAACCACTTGGAGTAAAGGAGAATGAAGTACACCAAAGACACAAGGAAAGTATTGGCCCAAGAGACAGAATGGGCTACATAAACCAGAGACTTCATCAGCCTGAGACAAGAAGAACTAGATGGTGCCCAGCTACCACCAATGAACGTCCTGACAGGGAAGACAACAGAGGGTCCCTGATGGAGCAGTAGAATGATGGGATGCAGAACTCAAATACTAGTAAGAAGACCAGACTTAATGGTCTGACTAAGACTGGAAGCACCCCAGAAAGCATGGCCCCTGGTCTCTCCATCACCCCAGAACTAAAACAATTTCTGAGGCCAACTCTTCATACAGGTATTGGACTGGTCTGTGGGACATAAAGTGATACTCCTGAAGAATGTGCCTCTTAGACAATAGATATAAGAGACCAAAGGGGCGGCTTCTGTCCAGAGGTGAGATGGGAAGGCAGAGAGAGTTAAGAGCTGGTTGAATGTTCATGGGGAATCAGGGGTGGAGGGGAGGAGTGTGCTGTCGCAGAATGGGGTGAGCGGTTGGAGTCTCATAATAATGTATGTTAAAAAAAATTCTGTATGGGAGACTAACTTGAAATATAAACTTCATTTAATTACATCAATTAAAAAAAAAGAAATTAAAGAAGACCTAAGTAAATGGAAAGTAACCCCATGTTTATGGATGAAAGACTTAATATTGTTAAGATGTCAATATTCCCCAAAATGATCTACAAATTCTATGCAATTCCTATCAAAATCTCAAAGCGACTTTTTCGGAAATGGAAAATCCAATTCTAAAATTTTTATGGAATTGTTAGGAACCATGAATAAACAAAACAATCTTAAAAAAGAAAGACAAAATTGGAGGACTCACACTTCCTGATTAAAAAACGTAGTACAATGCTACAGTAATCAAAACTGTGTGCTACTGGCACAAGGATAGGCATATAGGTCAATGAAATAAAATTGAAAATCCAAAAACAAACCCATATATCCATGGTCAGTTTATTTTCAATATGGGTTGAATGTAGGTTTTTAACATCTCCGTTATAAAATAAGACCCAAAATCAATTACTTAACATTAAATCTTAAGCAAATAGAATAAGAAACACAAGCTAAACACAAATGTAACAGAAGGAATGAAATAAAGATTAAATTGGAGATAAACAAAATAGAGAATAAAAAACAGATTTTTAATGAAACTAAAAGTTCGTTTTTTGAAAAGATAAAAAAAATTGACAAAACTTTAGCTTGACTAAACAAGAAAAACAATACAGAAGATTCAAATGGGAATTTCAGAACACTTAATTGTGCTCATGCAGAACTTTGTTCAAACAGAACAAGGGGATACTGAGTGGTTTAAAGTCAGGAAAGGTGTGCATCAAGGTTGTATCCTTTCATCATACTTATTCAATCTGTATGCTGAGCAAATAATCCGAGAAGCTGGATTGTATGAAGAAGAACACAGCATCAGGATTGGAGGAAGACTCATTAACAATCTGTATTAGGCAGATGACGCAAACCTGTTTGCTGAAAGTGAAGAGGACTTGAAGCACTTACTGATGAAGATCAAATCTACAGCCTTCAGTGTGCATTACACCTCAACATAAAGAAAACAAAAATTCTCACAACTGGACCAATAAGCAGCATCATGATAAACGGAGAAAATATTGAAGTTGTCAAGGATTTCATTTTACTTGGATCCACAATCAATACCATGGAAACAGCAGTCAAGAAATCAAAGGAAGCATTGCACTGGGCAAATCTGCTGCAAAAGACCTCTTTGAAGTGTTAAAAAGGAAAGATGTCACCTTGAAGACCACTTTGCACCTGACCCAAGCCATAGTATTTTCAATCGCCTCATATGCATGTGAAAGCTGGACAATGAATAAGGAAGACTGAAGAAGAATTGAAGCCTTTGAATTATGGTGTTGGCAAAGAATATTGAATATTTCACGGACTGCCAAAAGAACGAGCAAATCTATCTTGGAAGAAGTACAGGCAGAATGCTCCTTAGAAGCAAAGATGGTAAGACTAGATCTCACATACTTTGGATATGTTATCAGGAGGGATTAGTCTCTGGAGAAGGACATCATGCTTGGTAAAGTGGAAGGTCAGCAAAAAGAGGAAGACCCTGAACGAGATGGATTGACACAGTGGCTGCAACAATGGGCTCAAGCATAACAAGGATTTTGAAGATGGCGCAGAACTCGGCAGTGTTTCGTTCTGTTGTACATAGGGTAGCTGTGAGTTGGAACTGACTCGATGGCATCTAACAACAACAACTAGGAATGGAAGGTAACTTCTTCAATATGATAAAGGGCATTTATGAAAATCCCACAGCTAACATCACACTCAAAGGTGAATACTTTCCCCGTAAGATCAGGGACAAGGGGAGGATGCCTACTTTTGCCACTTTTATACAATATTGTACTGGACATTCTCAACAGAATAATTAAGTAAGAAAAATAAAATGCATCCAAATCAGAAAGTAAGAAGTAAAACTATCTCTAACCATAAATTACATTATCTTATATACAGAAAATCCTAATGCTCCACAAAAAAATAGTAGCACTAATAAAGGAATTCAGCAAAGTTGCAGGGCACAAGATGAACACCTAAAAATCAGTGTATTTCTATATACTTGTAGTAAACAATCTGAAAATGAAATTAATAAAACAATTTAATGTGCAATAGCATCAAAAAGAATAAAATACTTAGGAATAAATTTAACTAAATTGATGGAAGACTTGTATACTGAAAGCTACAAAACATTGCTGAAACATTTTGAAGAACACTTAAGTAACCAGAAAGTTATCCCCTGTTCATGGACTGGAATACTTAATATTGTTAAGATGGCAATACTCCCCAAAACAATCTACAGACTAAATGCAGTCCCTATCAAAATCCCAAAGGCCATTTTTGCAGAAATGTTAAAGCCAATCCTAAAATTCATATAAACAATCAAAACAATCTTGAAAAAGAGAAACAATGTTAGAGTCCTCACACTTCACAATTTGCAAACTTACCACAAAATTACAATAATCAAACAGGATGGTACTGGCATAAAGATAGACAAATAGATCAATGCAATAGAATTGAGAATCCAAAAATAAACCCATATATCTATGGTCAATTGATTTTCAACCAGACTGCCAAGGGAATTCAATGGGGGAAAGAACAATATCTTCAACCAATGGTGCCGTGACAACCAGATATTCACTTGCAAAATCATGATGTTGGACCCTTACTTCACACCACATACAAAAATTAACCCAAAATGGATGAAAGTCCTGCATGTAAGAGGTACAGTTATAAAAGTCTTAGAACAAAACCTCTAAAATATTCGTGATTTTGGATTTGGCAATGGAATCTTAGGTATGACACCAAAAGCATAAGCAGCAAAAGAAAAAAAAAATAGACAAAAAACTTTAGTTCATCAAAGTACGCTATCAAGAAAGTGAAAAGACAACCTACAGAACGGGAGAAAATATTTACTAATCTTACATCTGATGAGAGCCTTTGTTGTTGTTAGGTGCCATCTAGTTGGTTCTGACTCATAACAACCCGATGTACAACAGAGTGAAACACTGCCTGGTCATGCACCTTCCTCACAATCCTTGCTATGTTTGAGCCCATTGTTGCAGCCACTGTGTCAATTCATCTCATTGAAAGTCTTCCTCTTTTTCACTGACCTTGTACTTTACCAAGCATGATGTCCTTCTCCAGGGACTGGTCCCTCCTGATAACATGTCCAAAGTATGTGGCAAGAAGTCTTGCCATCCTTGCTTCCAAGAAGCACGCTGGCTGTACTTCTTCCAAGACAGATTTGTTTGTTCTTCTGTCAGTGCATGGTATATTTAATATTCTTTGCCAACACCACAATTCAAAGGCATCAATGCTTCTTCAGTCTTTATTCATTGTCCAGATTTCACATGCATATAAGGCAATTGAAAATACCATGGCTTGGGTCAGGTGTACCTTAGTCCTCCAAGTGACATCTTTGCTTCTTAACACTTTAAAGAGGTCTTTTGCAGCAGATTTGCCCAACCCAGTGCATCATTTGATTTCTTGACTGCTGCTTCCCTGGGCATTGATTGTGGATCCAAGTAAAATGAAATCTTGTCAGCTTCAATATTTTCTCCCTTTATCATGATGCTGCTTATTGATTCAGTTGTGAGGATTTTTGTTTTCTTTATGTTGAGGTGTAATCCATACTGAAGGCTGTAGATTTAATCTTCATCAGTAAGTGCTTCAAGTCCTCTTCACTTTCAACAAGTAAGATTGTGTCATCTGCATATCTCAGGCTGTTAATGAGTCTTCCTCCAATTCTGATGCTGTGTTCTTGTTCATATAGTCCGCTTCTTGGATGGTTTACTTAGCATACAGATTCAATAAGTATGGTGAAAAAGATACAACCCCAACACACACCTTTCCTGATTTTAAACCACTTATCCCCTTGTTCTATTTGAACAAGGTTCTTCATGAGCACAATTAAGTATTCTGGAATTCCTGTTCTTTGCAATGTTATCCATAATTTGTTATGATCAACACAGTCGAATGCCTTTGTATAGTCAATAAAACACAGATAAACATATTTCTGGCATTCTCTGCTTTTGGTCAAGATCCATCTGACATTAGCAATGATATCCCTGGTTCCAAGTCCTCTTCTGAATTCAGCTTGGATTTCCGGCAGTTCCCTGTCAATGTACTGCTGCAACCATTTTTTAGTTATCTTCAGCAAAACTTTACTTGCCTGTGATATTAATGATATCGTTCAATAATTTTGGCAATCTGTTGAATCACTTTTCTTTGGAATGAGCACATATATGGATCTCTTCCAGTCAGTTGGCTGGGTAGTTGTGTTCCAAATTTCTTGGCATAGATAAGTGAGCACTTCCAGTATTGCATCCCTTTGTTGTAACATCTTAATTGGCATTCTGTCAATTCCTGGAGCCTCATTTTTCATCAATGCCTTCAGTGTGGCTTGGATTTCTCCTTTCAATATCATTGGTTCTTGATCATATACTACCTCTTCAAATGGTTGAACATCGACAATTTCTTTTTGGCACAGTAATTCGGTGTATTCCTTCCGTCTTGTTTTGATGCTTCCTGCATCTTTCAATATTTTACCCATAGAATCCTTCACTACCGCAACTCTAGGCTTGAATTTTTTTCAGTTCTTTCAGCTTGAGAAATGCCAAGTGGGCTCTTCTCTTTAGGTTTTCTAATGCTGGGTCTTTGCATATTTCATTAGAGTACTTTAATTTGTTTTCTCATGCTGCCCTTTGAAATCTTCTGTTCAGCTCTTTTGTGATGCTCATAATTTCTTCCATTCACTTTAGCTATTCTCTGTTCAAGCACAAGTTTCAGAGTCTCTTCTGACATCTATTTTGGTCTTTTCTTTCTTTCCTGAGTTTTTAATCTTGAAAACAATTTGCTGAGTTGAAGAGTCAGGTACAAAAGTCACGTATTGTATGATTTCACATATATCGGAAATATTCAGAATAGATAAACTCATAGAGACAGAAAGCAAAATAGTGGTCGCCAGGGGCTAAGGAGATTGGTGAATGGGAAGAAACTGCTTAATTGATACTGCATGTCCTTTTGGTACAAAATGCCACTAAATTGTACACTTTATAATGGTTACTTTTATTTTATGTGACTTTTACATCAATAAATACAAAGGCAGTAAATTCTAACAATATGGATGAATCTCACAAACATAGTGGTGAGTGAGTGAAGCCAGACACAAAAGAGTACGTACTTGATTATTCCATTTATATAAAGTTCAAAAACATTCAGTGTAGTCTTTTAGAAGTCAGGATAGTGGTTAGCCTTGGGGATAGTGATGGGATGGAGCCATGAAGGAACATCTGGGTTGCTAGTAATCGCTTGTTTCTTGCTTTGGGTGCTAATGACATGGATGTATTCACTTTTTGAAAATCCATTGAACTGTAGAGTTATCATATGTGTACTTTTCTGTATATATGTTATACTGCAATTGTTTAAAAAAGGGTAGTGGTTTCCCTGAAATTGGAGATATTCGAGTTGTATGGCAGACGGAATTAAAGCACTAGGTGGATGTTTGGAGTAGATAATCTTTCATAGCCTAAAGAGTTAATTATATGATTTCAAGATCTTATGGCATTAGGATCTAATAACCTTAAAAGCCAAAACTGAGATTTTTAGGTCAAGATACCCTCTTCCTGAATGGTCACTGTCTTTTTCTTCAGTGATGATCTGTTCAATGCTTCTTTGACTCACCAGCCCATATGTGTGACACGTTACACATCCTCTTTATAGACATGTTAAGGACTTCAGTTAACTTTAGCCTTGGAATCTTTTAATCTCACCCATTGTGTTTTGATATTACACCTTTAACTCTAAACGTAACTCTATCCAGCCAGAAGAAAAACCAGGTACCCTAGTACCAGGAAACACTAGAAGCCAAGCTGAGGGTGTCAAATTCTTTCTTCAGTAACAAGAGGATTTCCCAGGGGAGAAATGGTAACATAATATTCCTTCTACTCAATTCTACTGAAGAGAACCAGAAGCATCCAAAATGGAGAGGAAAATTATACGAACTCTAACGTGAAAGGTAATAAATGGAGATAATACTGAAACACCCCACTGATTCCCTTATGTTAAAGGATGGAGAGCTGTAAACATGAGTGAGCTTCCAGAACAACAGGGAACACCTTGTCTGGAGTCTGACAATATTTCCCTTCCCCATCCCCCTGCTCCAGTAATGTTCTCCAAGAAAGGTTAGAATAGAGGTTGGAACAGAGTTTGAAAGAGAAAGCAGTCCACTAGGCAGGGACATTTTTTCCTTCCTAAAGCCAGTCTGGGAAGAAGTCAGAAAGACAAAACTCGAAGGACTTGGGGAACACAATTAAATTGTCACATTCAGAGCAGCAGATCATTGTATGCTCCCTTTGGTCTCAGTTATTAAAGTGGGTTTTTTTTTTTTTTTGCCTGAAACTCCTGCCTAGACCAGTTAGTTTGATGCAGGGAGAGGAGGAAGGAGGGAAACACTGACCTTTGTGATTTCTGCATTCCTCATACCACCTACATACTGATCAACCTGAATGAATAAATATAAGCAGTCAGTAAAAATGCACTAGACATTTGAGGAGAATTAAACAGAAAATTGTAATGCAAAAATTCTAAGTAAACTATTAGCAAATAAAATCCAGGAACATATTTCAAGAATACACAGCAGTGTAGGGTTTAGTCCAAGAGCACAAGGATGAGTCAGCACACCAATACTGTGATGCAATACAATAATGAGTCATAAAAGAGAAACCACATGATTATTCTGATAGATGCTAAAAGTATTTAATAAAATGCAACATCTGATCCTGTCTTGGAAAAAGTAAATCTGAAATTAAATAAATTTCCTTGACTTGATAACTAGGATTTATAAGAAACAAACTACAAACATACTTAAATTTAAATAATTAAATCCATTGCAATTAAAGTCAGGACCATGGTATTCTATAGAAGAAGGTATCCAAAGGCTTAGGGAAATTAGAATGTTAGAGTGGATTTATCATGTCAGACCCACGCACCCATCCCTGAGTGTCCAGAAGACACACCTTTCACCAAGACTGTGGAAAAATTTGTGAGGGGAGCACCAGCATCCTTGAAGAGCACAGTGAACGCTGTTTTCTGTAGGTCAGATGTTATAGTGAGGACTACCACCATTGAACTGCGAAATCTAAACTGAACGGGGTGATTGGATCCCAGGGTGGCCAGGGCCAAGTGGTAGCACTTAATCACCAAAGACAAAGTGGGCATGGCTATACCATAATGGACAGCAAAGTCAAAGCAGTAATCAGAAATTTGATTCAGATAGAATTATGGCGATGGTCAAGATTTCTCTAGAAGTTAAAAAAACATGAAACCTACTAAATAATTACTTTATCTACATAGGCAGAAGAGTTCTAGGGCAAGTGAAGAGAAGTCTAACTTGAATCACCAAAATAGAGAATCACAGCCCCTCAATTCCCAAATTTGAGCCATTTTACAGACTCATAACCCCTTGAATAGAGGGGAGGCTGGGTCCCCTTGAGGAATAATCCCACAACACTGCCAAAAATTTATACTGTTAATTTTTCTCCCAGCCTTCCCCACAGGGATTTACAGCCTTTTTCCAGGGTGATTGTGCATTGGGGAAAAGGAAAATATCAGTATTTTCATGGATTGCTGGACAGTGGTTCTGAACTGGCACTAATCCCAGAAGATTCAAAACATCACCGAAGTCTACTAGTCAGAGTAGAAGTGTATGGAGGTCAGGTAAACAATGGAGTTCTAGCTCAGGTTCATCTCACGGTGGGTCCTGAACACATCCTGTAGTGTTTTCCCCAGTTCCAGAATGCATAATCAGAATAGTCGTACTCAGCCATTGGCAGAATACCCACGCTGGTTCCTTGACATGTGGAGTGAGGGCTATTATAATAGGAAAGGACAAGTGGAAGCCACTAGAACTGCCTTTACCTAGGAAAATAGTAAACCAAAAGCAATACCGCATTCCTGGAGGAATTGCAGAGATTGTTGTTGCATGCCATTGAGTCGATTCCAACTCACAGCAACCCTATAAGACAGAGAAGAACTTCCCCATGAGGTTTCCTAGCCTGTAATATTTATGAGTGCAGATCACCAGGTCTTTTCTCCCATGGAGCGGCTGTTGGATTCAAACTGACCTTGTGGTTATCAGCTGAGCACTTAACCATTGTGCCACTCAGGCTCCTTTTGCAGAGATTAGTGCCATTATTAAGGAATTGTAGGGCTCAGGATGTTGATTCCCACCACAACCCCATTCAACTTGCCTATTTGACCTGTGCAGACAACAGGTGGATCTTGGAGAACTGCAGTGAACTATTGTAAATTTAGCCAGATGGTGACCCCAATTGTAGCTGCTATTCAAGATGTGATTTCATTGCTTGAGCAAATTAATATATCTCTTGGTACCCAGTATGCAGCTATTTATCTGGCAAAGGCTTTTTTTTTTATTGTTGTAAAATATATATAACATTTGCCAATTCAACATTTTTCAGGTGTACAATTTAACGATATGAATTACATTAATTATGATGTGCAACCATCACTCGTAATCATTGCCAAATTTGCCATCATCATAAACAGAAACTCACTGCTTCCTAAACAATGTCTCCCCTGACCCCCTCCCTCCTACCCATGGTAACCACTAATAAACACTATACTCTATACATCTCCCTATTTTTGTCATTCCGCATAAGTGAAATCATACAATATTTGTAATTTTGCTATTGATTTGTTTCACTCAACATAATGTTTTCCAGGTGCATCCATGTTGTAGCATGCATCAGAACTTCATTTATCTTCATGACTGAGGACTATTCCATTGTATAAATGCAGCACATTTAGTTTATCCGTTCTTCTTTTGAGGGACATTTAGGTTGTTTTCACCTTTTGGCTATTGTGAATAGTGCTGCAGTGAACATCGGTGTATATGCGTCTGTTTGTGTCGCTGCTTTAAGTTCTCTTGTGTGTATACCTAGGATTGGGATTACTAGGTCATATAGTAGTTCTATGTTTTGCTTTTTGAGGAATTTCCAAACTGTTTTCCACAGCAGCTGTACCATTTATTTTGCATTCCCAACAGTAATGAATAAGGGTTCCAATTTCTCCATAGCCTCACCAACATTTTTTTTTTTTAATCTTAGGTGTCCTAGTAGGAGTGAAGTGTTTTTTGTTTTGTTTTGTTTTCTTTTCTTTTGTTGTTGTTGAGAATATACACAGGAAAACACACCAATTCAAAAGTTTCTATATGAACAATTCAGTGGCATTGATTAAATTCTTCGAGTTGTGCAACCATTCTCACCCTCCTTTTTTGATTTGTTCCTCCCACATTAACGTAAACTCACTGCCACTAAATTTTCGATCTAATCTTTTGAATTGCTGTTGTCAATTTGATCCCATGTAGATAGATCTTGAAAGAGCACAATGCTCAAGGCAGACATCCTTTACTAGTTAAGCTAAACTTTGGTTTGGTTTTAAGGGAGATATTTTTGGTTTAAAGTTTAAGAATTATTTCAGGGCAATAGTTTCAGGGGGTTCATCCAGGCTCTATGGCTCCAGAAAGTCTGGAGTCCATGAGAATTTGAAATTATTTTCTGCATATGTCCCCTTTAGATCAGGATTTTTCTATAGAATCTTTGATCAAAATGTTCAGTAATTCAGTTCTTCTGGTCTTATGGTAAAGGAGGCAGTTGTGTATGGAGGCAATTAGCCACACATTCCACATCTCCTTCTTCCTCTGTTGCTCCAGGGAAGTAGAGACCAATTGTTGTGCTTTGGATGGATGCTTGCAAGCTTTTAAGATCCCAGGCACTACGCGAGGAACTAGGAGGTAGAAAAGAGGCACTAAACACGTTATTGGGTCACTTAATTGGATGTCCCATGAAATCATGACCCTAAACCTCCAAACCAAGGAACCAAATCCCATGAGGTTTTTGGTTTTACATAATCAGCCTCAGCAGCTACTGTTTTGTGTGTGTTGTGTCGTTGTTGTAAATATATCTAATCGCACAACTTTTGCCAATTCAACTTTTTACAGGTGTACAACTTATTGACAGCAATTATTACAATCAGCTGTGCAACCCTACCCTTAATCAATGTGATTTTTCCATCACCATTAACTCCCCCTTACACCCTCCCTCCCACCCCTGGTAACCACTAATAATAAACTTTGGTTTTTATACGTTTGCATTTTCCTGTGTTTTTATATAAGTGAGATCATACAATATTTGTCTTTTGTGATTAACTTATTTCACTCAGCATAATGTCTTCAAGTCCCATCCATATTGTACCATATTGTATCAAGACCTACATTTCTCCTACTGGCTAAGTAGTATTTCATTGTATGTATGTACCACATTTTGTTTATTCATCCATGTGTTGATGGGCATTTAGGTTGTTTCCACATTTTGGTTATTGTGAATAGTGCTGCAGGGGACACTGATGTGTAAGTGGGTGTGAAGTGGTTTTGATTTCCAAGTCTCTAATGGCTAGTGACGTTGAGTATCTTTTCATGTGCTTGTTGGCCATTTGAATATCCTCTTTGTTAAATTGTCTGTTCAACTCCTGTGCCCTTTTTTTGATTGGTTTGTTTGTCTTTTTATTGATAAGTTGTAAAATTTTTTTTAAATATATTTTCGATATTAGACCCTTATTAGATACACAGTTCCTGAAAATTTTCTTCCAATCTGTAGATTATCTTTTCACTGTTGTAATAAAGTCCTTTGATGAACAAAAGTATGTCATTTTATGATGTTTTATTTATCTATTTTGTCTTTTGCTGCTCTTGCTTTTGTTGGCATATCTGATAATCCATCATTAAAAAAATATAGGCCCTGTAGCCACTCCCCTATATTTCTTCTAAGAATTTTATGGTTTTAGTTTTCACATTTAACTCTTTGATCCATTTTGAATTGGTTTTTGTGTATAGTGTGAGACATGGATCCTGATTAACTCTTCTGCTTGTGGAAATCCAATTTCCACAGCACCATTTACTGAAGAGACTCTTCTCCCATTGAATGGACTTAACACCTTTGTTGAAAATCAGTTGACCCTAGATGTATGGATTTATTTCTGGACTGTCAATTCTATTCCATTTGTCTATTATTATACTAATACCAGACTGTTTTGATTACTGTAACTGTATAGTATGTTTTCAAATCAGGAAGTTTGAGTCCTCCTATTTTATTCTTGTTTTTCAAAATTGCTTTGGCTGTTTAAGGCCTCTTGCCATTCCATATAAAATTGAGGATTGGTCTTTCCAGTTATGTAAAGAAGGCTGTTGGAATATTAATTTGGTTGTGTTGAATCTATAGATTTCTTTGAGTAGTGTTGACACCCTAACAATATTAAGTCTTCCAATCCATGAATATGGAGTGTCTTTCCATTTATTTAGGGCATCTTTAATCTCCTTCCGAAATGTTTCATAATTTTCATTGGATAAGTATTTCACATTCCTGGTTAAATTTTTTCCTAGGCATTTTATTCTTTTGGATGCTATGTAAATGGAATTGCTTTCTTAATTTCCTTTTCAGAGTTCTCATTGCTGGTGTATAGAAAGCAAATGCTTTTTGTGGATTAACCTTGTACCCTGCAACTTTGCTAATTTCCTTTATTAGTTCTAGAAGCTTTGTTGTAGATTCTTTGAGATTTTGTGTATATAAGATCATGTCACTTTAAATAGAGATAATTTTACTTCTTCCTTTCCAATTTGGTTAAGTTTTATTTCTTTTTCTTCTCTATTGATCTCTCTAGGACTTCCAATACACTATTGAATAGGAGTGCTGAGAGCCGGCATCCTTGTCTTTTTCTCAGTCTTGAGGGGAAAGCTCTCAAACTTTCTCCATTTAGTATAATGTTGGCTACTGGTTTTTTATAAATGTCCTTAATCATATTGGGGAACTTCCCTCTTATTTCCATCTTGTTTAGCATTTTTATCAAGAAATGGTGTTGAACTTTATCAAATGCTTTTTCTGCATCAGTTGAGATGATCATTTGGTTCTTTTCCTTTGTTGTATTAATGTGATGTATTACATTGATTTATTTTTCTGTTGAACCATCCTTGTATTCGTAGAATAAAACTCACTTGGTAGTGGTGTATAATTCTTTTAATATGCTGTTGGATTCTGTTTGCTAGTATTTTGTTGACAATTTTTGCATCTGTATTAATAAGGGATATTGGTCTGTAGTTTTCTTGTGGTGTCTTTGTTTGGCTTTGGTATCAGGGTAATGCTGGCTTCATGGAAATGAGTTAGGAATTACCCCTACCTTTTTCACATTTTGGAAAAGTTTGAATAAGATTTATGTCAATTCTTCTTAGAATGTTTGGTAGAATTGTCCAGTGAAGCTGTCTGGTCTACTACTGTTTTGTTGTTGTTGTTGGAAAGTTTTTAATTACTCTTTCAATCTCTTATAGGTCTGTTGAGATGATGTGTTTCTAAGAATTTGTCCATTTCATGTAAGTTATGTAGTTTGTTGGTATAATTTTTTTAATAGTATTCTGGTATAATCCTTTTAATTTCTATCAACTTGTTTACAATGCTTCCACTTTCATTTCTTATTTTAAGTATTTACATCTTTCTCATTTTCTTTGTCAGTCTAGATAAAGATTTGTCTATTTTGTCCATCTTTTCAAAGATCCAATTTATGTTTGTTGATTCTCTCTACTGTTTTTCTATTCTCTATTTCTGCTCTGATATTTGTTATTTTTTTCTTATAGTAGCTTTTGGCTTAATTGTCTATTTTTTTCTAGTTCCTCAAATTGTACAGTTAGGCTATTGATTTGAGATCTTTCTTCTTTTTTAATGTAGGCATTTATTGCTATAAATTTCCCTGAGTACTGCTTTTACTGCATCCCATAGGTTTTGGTATATTTTGTTTTGATTTTCATTCAACTACAAGGTTTTGTTTTGTTTTTTAATTTCTCTCTTGATTTCTCCCATGATCCACTAGTTGTTTAATAGTGTGTTGTTTAATTTCCACATATCTGTGTGTTTTCCAGTTTTCCTTCTGCTGTTAATTTTTAGTATTATTCCCTTATGGTCAGAGAAGTTACTGTGCATAATTTTAAACTTATTGAGACTTTTTTGTGACCTAACATAGGTCTATCCTGGAGAATGACCCATGTGCACTGGAGAAAAATTTGTATCATTCTGTTGTTGAGTGGAATATTCTATATATGTCCATTAGGTCTAATTGGCTTATGACGTTCAAGTCCTCTATTACCTTACTAATGTTATTTCTAGATATTCGATCAGGTATTGAAAGTTGTGTATTTATGTCCCTGACTATTATTGTGGAGTTGTCTGTTACTCCACTCATTTCTATCAGTATTTCATATATTATGGGACATTTATGCTAGGTTCATGTATATTTATAATTGTTATATCTTCTTAATGAACTGACCCTTTTATCCTTATACAATATCCTTTTTCATATCTTATAACAGATTTTTAATTAAAATCTATTTTGTCTAATATCAATATGGCCACCTATGCTCTCATTTGGTTACAATTTGAATGGGTTATTTTGTTGCATCCTTTTATTTTCAGTCTGTTTGTGTCCTTGGGCCTAACATATGTCTCTTGTATACAGCATATGGTTGGGTCATTTTTTAAAAATCTATTCTGCCACTCTCTGCCTTTTGCTTGGAGTATTTAATCAATTTCCATTTAAGGTAATTACCTACAAAGAAGGACTTATTTCTGTTATTTTGCTAATTTTTTTTTGTAAGTCTCATACTTTCTTTGCCCTATTCCTGCAATTTTGTTACTGTTTGTGTTTAGTTGCCTTTTTGTGTTGAAACTTCTAGATTTATATTTTCTTACCTTCTATGTGTATATTTTAGATATTTTCTTTGTAGTTACCATAAAGATTACATTTAACACCTTACATTTACAAAAACCTAGTTTAACTTGGTACCTACAAGTAACATACAAAAAAGTAACATACAACATTAACATACAAAAAAATCTATTCCTAATTTGTTCCTCCCTCCCTGTCTCTGTTGTCTTATCACCTATTGCATCATTAGAGTCCTATGCCTGTTAGGATACATTTATATTTATTTCTTATGTATTTGCTGTTATAAATCTTGTAGGACATAACAACTAAATTTACCAAACAAAAATACCATAAAACTGGCCCTTTTATTTGACAGTGCAATTACCTTTACTGAAGATCTCTCTTTTATTTTTTATGTTTTCTCCATATACAGCTTAAAGTAGCTGTGTTGGATCTTTTCTTATCCGTCTGAAAAACTCTCTTTAGCAATTCTTGCAAGAGAGGTCTGGTGGTAATGAATTCCCACAACTTTTGTTTATCTGGGAATGTGTTGACTTCACCCCGTTTGTGAAGGTTACTTCGGCAGATAAAAAATTCTTGGTCAACAGTTCTTTTCTTTCAGCCCTTTTTATATATCATTCCATTGCTTTTTGGCCTCCAAGGTTTCTGAGGAGAAATCGGCACTTAATCTTATTGAGGATCCTTTATATGTTATGCTATGCTTCTCCCTTGCTGCTTTCAGAACTCTCTCCTTGTCTTTGGTTTTCAAGAGTTTGATTACTATATTCTTGGTGTAGATCTCTTTGGATTTATTCTGCTTGGAGTTTGCCCAGCTTCCTGGATTTTCAGGTTTAATTTCTTACTTAAGTCTGGAAAGTTTTCTGCCATTATTTCTTCAAATATTCTTTCTGTCCTTTTTTTTTTCTTTCCTCTTCTTCCAGGATTTCTGTTATATGTATGCTGGTTCATTTGATGGTGTCCCACAATTCTGTTGGGCTTTGTTGATTTTTCTTTATTCTTTCCTCCTGTTTATCTTGGGACTCAACAAGTTCATTTATCTTATCCTCTAATTCACTGTTTCATTCTTCTGCCTGCTCAAATCAATTCTTGAATTTCTTCCTTGCATTTTTAATATTAGTTACTGTATTCCTCAGTTACAGTATTCTGTTTGGTTCTTTTAATGCTTTCTACCAACTTATTGAGATTCTCATTGTTTCCTGATTTCTTTTAGTTGGTTTCTGTGTGTTCTTTAAATTATTTGAGCGATAATTAATGTTGTTGTTTTAAAGTCCTCTATTTTGCCCGTTATCTGGGCTTCCATAGGGATGATTTCTGCTTCTTCGTATTGCTCTTTCAATTGGCACATTCTTCTGTGTTTCCTTGTGTGTCTTAAAATTATTTGTTGAACCTGGAGCATTTCAGTATCATACTGGGGTAACTCTGGAACTTAGAATCTTCTCTTTCACCAAGGATTGTAATCGTGTATTTGTTTCTTTTCTTTTTTTTCCCTTCCCCTAATTGTTTAAGACAGTAATAGTCTATCTGCTCAACAACCTCCTGTAACTATTGTTGAAAGGGTTGCCCTCCAAACTGTGTGTGGTTAACAAGTACTATAATTCAAAGCCCTTGTTCTCATAGTGTTTCGAAGGAAATTTTCTTATACTTCAGGGAGAAAGACGAACAGCAGAGTACAGAAAGTATTGATCTTCCAACTCCTTAGGGACAACGGTTATAATCTGATGTAGGCTGTAGTCAACTGCATGTTTAGTGCTTCTTCCAAGCTACTTTTTGTAATGTATGTTCCAATTTTGTTATCTTTGCAGGCTGATTCCACTAGAGGGAGCTCTGGCTCTTTGATTTTGCTGCACTGAGCCCACAATAAAAAACCAAACCCATTGCCTCTGAGTCCCACAGAGTAGAACTGCCCCATAGGGTTTCCAAGGAATAGCTGGTGGATTTGAACTGCAGTTGTAGCTCTTAACCACTGCATCACCAGAGCTCTGGCACTGAGACAGCACCAGGAGATGGCTGAAATCTCTCCACTTGTCTGAATCCTTCTGGGCACCACTGGACCAAGCCTTCTCTGAAAACTGTGCAACCCCAAAGCCTTAGAGGAGAAGATCCACACTACCCTCCCTGGCACCATCCAGCTGTTCTGGGAAACTGAGCCTTTGTCTCCACCTCCATGGAGGGGCTGAGGAATGAGAGGTTCTAGCCATTTGGTGCATATAATTCACCTAGGAAAGATCAGCAGCCCATCTCTTTATCAGCCACTTCCTTAGCTGATTTAAATGTCTGGTCTGCTTCCAGAGCACCTAAATAGTTCCAGTAGCTCTTTCACAGGCTATAGGTGATTTGATGGAGAGGCAGATCACAATCACCTCCAAATCTACCTTTTTGTTATAAAATTTTCAAGTCTTCAGGAGCAACTTTTCTCAGAATTCCACCCCTATAAAAACTATTGTTTACAACAATTAATTTGATTAAGTTAATTAATTTGATTCATGATGCTTGGAGGACATACAAACTTGTTTCAATCCTGCCTGAAGGTAGGCAGAGGGACTGATGTCTCTGTCAGAATCTTGCATACTTCATTTTTTCTGACAGCCTCCAGACAGATATGACGAATCTGACACAACAGACCATCAACAAAAGCTAAGTCTGTTCGCCACTCTCCTGGGCCAAGGGAGGACAACTTGCAGTTCATGGCTTGCAGCCTGTAGCTCACAGTTCATGGCTCATAGGCCACTTCTGGTTGCTCCAGCCTCACTGGTGTGGGGGCTGGGCTGTAGGGGCACCCATGTGATAGAGAGAAAAAACTTCCTGCCTTGTCAGCTGGCCCACTCTCTTTTTCAGCTTTCGGATAGGTGCTTTGTCTCTTGAACTGGTTTATAGGGCTCTGAATCTATCAGTTCCACTGCATTGTTTGTTCTATTTTGTTCCTTTTTTCTTTAATTTTCATTGAGGGATGGAGGCATTCAACTACCTATGCCACCATCTTGAGGAGAAGTCCAAATGCTTTTATTTTTTTTAATCTAACATGATTTATTTTTAATGAATTTTTTAAAAATTTTATTGTGCTTTAGGTGAAAGCTTACAGCTCAGGTTAGTTTCTCATTCAAAAATTTATACATGTATTGTTTTGTGACATTGGTTGCAATCCCCACAATATGACAGTACTCTCCCCCTTTTCACCCAGGGTTCCCTGTGTCTGTTCATCCTGTTCCTGTCCCTTCCTGCCTTCTCATCTTGCTTTTGGGCAGGAGTTGCCAATTTGGTATCCTATACTTGATTGAACTAAGAAACACATTCCTCACATGTGTTATTGTTTGTTTTATAGGCCTGTCTGATCTTTGCCTGAAAGGTGGGCTTCGGGAGTGGTTTCAGTTCTGAGTTTGCAGAGTGTTCTGAGGCCATAGTCTCGGGGGTTCCTCCAGTCTCTGTCAGACCGGTAAGACTGGTCTTTATTTATGATTTTGAATTTTGTTCTACATTTTTCTCCTGCTCTGTCTGGAATTCTCTGTTGTGATCCCTGTCAGGGCACCATCTAGTTTTTCTGGGTTCAGACAGGCAGAGGTTCTGGTTCATGTGGACCTTTAGTCCTTTGGGCTAATATTTTTCTTGTGTCTTTGATTTTTTTTATTCTCCTTTACTCCGGATGGGATGGGACCAATAGATGTATCTTAGATGGCCACTTGCAAGATTTTAAGACCTCAGACACTACTCACCAAAGTAGGATGTAGAACATTTTCTTTATGAACTATGTTATGCCAATTGACCTAGATGTCCCCCAAGACTATGGTCCCAAGCCCCAAGCCCCAGCAACTTAGTCCCTCAAGGTGTTTGAATGTGTCTAGGAAACTTCTATGCCTTTGCTTTGGTCAAGTTGTGCTGACTTCCCCTATACTGTGTGCTGTCTTTCCCTTCACGAAAGTTACCACTTGTTTGCTATCTAGTGATTTCTTCTCCTCTTCCCTCCACACACTTATAACCATGAAAGAATGTTTTCTTCTGTGTGTAAACCTTTTCTTGAGTTCTTATAATAGTGGTCTCATGCAATGTTTGTCATTTTGTGACTGACTTATTTCACTTAGCATAATGCCCTCCAGATTCATCCATGTTGTGAAATGTTTCCCGGATTCATCACTGTTCTTTATAGTTGTGTAGTATTCCATTGTGTGTATGTACCATAATTTGTTTATCCATTCATCTGTTGATGGGCATTTAGGTTGTTTCCATCATTTTGTTATTATAAATAGTGCTGCAATGAACATGGGTGTGCATATATGTCTGTTCGTGTGACAGCTCTCAGTTGTCTAGGGCAAATGCTTTTATCTTGATTCCTGTTAGTAAAGACCAACAGAAACTCCCTGGCTGGTGCGAACAGATAACACAATCACGTGCTGACTGAAATGTTGGAGGTTTCAGTCCATCCAGAGAGATGCCTAGGAAGAAAGGCCTGGTGATCTATTTCATTAAAACTCTATGGAACACAGTTCTACTCTGACACACACAGAGTTGCCATGAGTTGGAATTGATTTGATGGCAACTTTTTTTTTTTTTAAGTCCATCATAAGCAGTATGGTTTTGATTGGCAAGGCCTGCAATATACCTTCATTGTCTTACTAAGGGGTATATCAACTCTCCAACTCTATGTCATAATTTAGTCCAAAGGAATCTTGATCACTTTTTCTTTCCACAACACATCCCATTGATCCATTAAATTGATGACGTCATGCTGATTGGACCTAGTAAGGAAGAAGAGTAGCAACTACTCTAGACATTTGCTTGCTGGAGGATAGGAAATAAACCCAACAAAAATTCAGGAACTTACACCTCATTGAAATTTGTAGGAGTCCAGTGGTGTAGGGTTTGTTGAAATACCTTCCTAAGATGAAGGATAAGTTGTTGCATCTGACTTCTCCTATAACTAAAAAAGAGGCACAATGCCTAGTGGACCTCATTGAATTTGGAGGGCAACGTATTCCTCATTTAGGTGTGGTATTCTGACCCATTTACTGAATGACTCAAAAAACTGCTTGTTTTGAGACAAGAGAAGGCTCTGCAACACATCCAGGTTGCTGTTCAAACTGCTTTGCCAAGTGGGCCATATGATCTGGCAGATCCAATGTTGATTAAAATGTCAGTGGCAGATAGAAATGTTATTTGGAGCTTTTGTTAGGTCCCTGTAGGTGAATCATAGTGCAGACTGTTAGGATTTTTGAGCAAAGCTCTGCAGTTCTCTGCAGATAACTACTGTCCTTTTGAGAAACAACTTTGGCTTCCTCCTGGGCCTAGTAGAGATGGAATATTTAACCATGGGCAACCAAGTTATCAAGCGACCTGAGCTGTCCATCATGAACTGGGTCTTGTCTGAACCACAAAACCACAAAATTGAGTGTGCACTTGATTATCAGATGGAAGTGGTACAGATGAGTTCTGGCTCAAGTTGACTCAGAAGACACAAATAAGTTATATGAGGAAGTTGCCCAAATGCCCATTGTCCCCACTCCTGCTATATCACCTTCTCTCTCCCAGCTTGCACCTATGGCTTCATGGGGAGTTCCCTATGATCATTTGACTGAGGAAAAGAAAGCTCGTGCTTGATTTACAAATGGTTCTGTACAATATGCAGGCAATACTCAAAAGTGGGCAACTGCAGCACGGTAGTCCCTTTCTGGGACATCCCTGAAGACAGTGGTGAAGGGAAATCCTCCCATTGGGCAGAACATCCAGCAATATACCTTGTTGTTCCCTTTGCTTTGGAGAAGTGGCCAGATGTGTGATTGTATACTGATTAACGGACCGTGGCCAATAATTTGGCTGGATGGTCAGGGATTTGGAAGGAACGTGATTGGAAAGCTGGTGACAAGCAAGTCTGGGGAAGCGGTATGTGGATTGAACTGTCTGAATGGGTAAAGAAACGTGAAATATTTGTGTCTAATGGGAATGCTTACCAAAGGGGTGATCTCGTCCGAGGAGGATTTCAATAATCAATTTGATAGGATGATATTGTCTGTGAATACCAGTCAATCTCTTTCCCAAGCCATTGCCAATGGGCTCATGAACAGTGTGGCCATAGTGACAGGGATGGAGGTTATGCATGGGCTCATCAACATGGACTTCCACTCACTAAGATGAACCTGGCTACAGAGCTGCTGAGTGCCCAGTCTGCCAGCAGCAGAAACCAACAGTGAGTCCCTGATATGGCACCATTCCCTAGGGTGAGTACCCAGCATCCTGGTGGCAAGTTGATTACATTGGACTGCTTATAACATAGAAGGGGTAGTGTTTTGTTCTTATTGGAATAGACATTCTGAATATAAACTCGCATTCCCTGCAGGCAATGCTTTTTCCAAAACAACCATTTGTGGACTCACATAATGCCTATCCACTATCACAGTATTCCACACAGCACTCCTTCTGATTAAGGAGCTCATTTCACTGCAAATGAAGTGTGCCAGTGGTCCCATGCTCACGGCGTTCTCCATCATCCTGAAGCAGCTGACTTGATAGAATGGTGGAATGGCTTTTTATAAACTCAATGACAATGCCAGCTAGGTGGAAATACTTTGAAGGGCTGGGACAATGTTCTCCAGGAAACTGTATATGGTCTAAATCAGTGTCCAAATATGGTGCTCTTTTTCCCATAGCCAGGATTTACAGGTTTAATAATTAAAGGTGGAATATGGTAGTGGCACTACTCATTATTATCCCAAGAGATTCACTGGCAAAATTTTTGCTTCCTGTCCCCACAAAATTATGTTCTGCTGTTCTAGTGGTCTTAGTTCTAAAGGGAGTAGTGTTCTCACCAGGAGACACAAAAATGATTCCATAAAAGCAGAAGTTAAGACTGCTATCTGGCCCTTAGGGCTCTTCGTGCCTCTGACTTAACAGGCAAAGTAGGGAGTTGCTGTACTGGCTGGTGTGATTGTTCCTGATTACCAAGGAGAAATTGGACTGTTATTACACAATGCAGGTAAAGAAGAGTGTGTCTAGAATACCGATCCCTTGAGCCGTCTCTTAGTACTGCCATGCCCTGTGATTAAAGTTAATGGAAAACTACAACCCAATTCAGGTAAGACTATTAATGGGCCAGACTCTTCAGGAATAAATGTTTGGGTCATCCCCTAGGCAAAGACCTATGACCAGCTAAAAGCAAAGGGAATATGGACTGGGCGGTGGAAGAAAATAGTTATAAATACCAGCTATGATCAGTTGCAGAAAGGAGGACTGTAATTGTGATTGGTATTTCTTTCTTTTGTTGTTATGAATTTATACACACACACATATGTATATGTGTTGTTGTTGCTGTTAGTTGCTGTGGAATCGATTCCTACTCATAGTGACTCCATTTGTGCAGAGTAGAACTGCTCCATAGGGGTTTCAAGGCTTTGACCTTTCAGAAGCAGATGGTGAGTCCTGTCTTCCTAGGTGCCTCTGGGAGGGTGGGTTCAAACCTCCACCTTTCAGCTAGTAGTCAAGCTCTTAACAATTTGCACTATCTAGAGAAAGAATTTGTGAGGTTAATTTCATGTGTCAACTTGGCTAGGCTATGGTGCCCAGTTGTTTGGTTAAACACTAGTCCAGAAGTTGTTATGAAGTAGATACATGTGATTAAATCAGTTGGCCTTGAGTAAAGCAGATTACTCTCTGTCTTAGTTATCTAGTGCTGCTACAACAGAAATACCACAAGTGGATGGCTTTAACAAAGAGAAATTTATTTCCTCACAGTTAAAGTAGGCTAAAAGTCCAAATTCAGGGCATCATCTCCAGGGGAAGGCTTTTTCTCTCTGTCGGCCTTCTTCTCTTCGGTGTTCCCCTGGACTAGGATGTTCTCTGCACAGGGACCCTGGTCCAAAGGACGCGCTTTGCTCCCAGCACTGCTTTCTTGATGGTATGAGGTCCCCCTGTCTCACTGCTCACTTCTGTCTTTTATATCTCAAGAGATTGCCTCAGGATACACTCCAATCTTGTAGATCCAGTCCTGCCACCCATCCTCCCTTATCAACATCATAGAGGCAGGATTTACAACATATAGGAAAATCATACAGTACCAGGAATTATGGCCCAGCCAAACTGATACACACATTTTTTGGGGGGACATAATTCAATCCATGACACTCTCCATATGGACCTTACCAGTCATTTGAAAGCCATAAGAAAAGAACGGAGTTTCACTAGGATGTATTCTGCCTCCAGACTATAAATAGACATCTTGCCAGAACACTTCCACACTTTCCATTTCCTGACCTTCAGGTTTTAGGATACAAGACTGATGGAATTTCCAACCTGTTACCTGACCTGCAGATCTTGGTCTTGCCAGCTCCCACAATCACATGAGCCAATTCCTTATAATCTCTCTCTTTTCATCTCCCTCTTCCCCCTCCTCTCCCCCCCCCCCCATACATATACTGGTTCTGTCTCTCTAGAGAACCCTAACTAAGATAAAGACTATATCTACAACTTGGAGTGGAATTTTTTTTTTAATGATATAATTTCTTGATTCTATAAAAGAGGAATTTGAATACAAATTGTCTGAAAACTGAGTGGTAACTTGCAACAAAATTATTGACCAGTTGACAAACTGGGGAAAACAAGGTATGAAACAAAGTATGAAAGACAAAGAACTAATATTTCTTCTAATCAATTGGAAAAATATGAATACTTTAATAGTAAAAAAGGCTGAGATACAAATAGTTCATTCATATAAAGATTGTTCCTTATGGTCAGTAAACATATAGAAAATTCTTAGCCCCACTAAACATCAAAATCATTTAAAGTGAAACAATGATATATTTGCTTAAACATCAAATGGCCACAGATGAAAATAATGACAGTGTTGAGAAAAAAGATAGAACAATAGAAATTCTACATTTTTATTAGGAGTATAAATGGTGAGGAGTCCCTGGGTGACACAAACAGTTAAGCACACAGTCACCAGCTGAAAGGTTGGTGGATGGAACCCACCCACCTAAAGATGCCTCAGAAAACAGGCCTGGTGATCTGCTTCCAAAATTCCATAGCCTTGAAAACACTATGGAGCAATTTTACTCTGCACACATGGGGTCGTCACGAGTTGGAATTGACTCAATGGCAACTAACAACAACAATATAAATTGGTAAGGTCCTTGGGTGGTTACCTGGCTACCAACCAAAAAGTTGGAAGTTCAGACCCACCCAGCAGTGCCACAGAAGAAAGGCCTGGCATTCCGCTTCCATAAAAATTAAAGCTAAGAAGACCCTATGGAGCTCAGTTCTACTCTATGACACATGGGGTCACCATGAATCAGAATCAACTGGATGTCAAGTAGTTTTTTTTTATTTTTAATAAATTGGTACATCCTTTCTGGAGGGCAATTTGCCATTACCTGTTTATATTTTAAATATGTGTGGTGCAGTGAGTTCCTTTATGTGGCCCTTTGCCTTAGTTCTTTGGAAAAACAGCTTGGGAGATTTTCCCCCTAAATCCTGAGGACTTGTTACCTTTGCCCTAATTCTTTGGAGAAGCAACTTGGGGGACCTCCCAGGGTGCTTTGTACTCCAGAGGGTTTGTTACTGTTGCCTAGGGGAGAAGCCTATCTCTGCCAGTAGAAAATGTTGTTTTGGTACAAGACCTGAGTTGATTGACATCTCATGGGTAATTGAGGATTGGTTGAACTCTGATCTGGTGAGGGAGGCCCCGTCTTGTAACTGAGGAAGACTGGGATATATAAACCACTGAAATGCAGAGGTTTCCAGAAGCTTCCTGGTTGACAGGAGCCTGGAGGGGAGTGTGATCTGGTCAGAAGCTGTCCTGCACTGAAGGGAGGGAGGGATATGCTCTCCAGTTTGGGGGAGACTTCCAGATCTTGTCTGTGTACTTCCTGATCCTAATCCCAAGTTGTTCCTGTTACTTCCAAGTTGATCCTGATCCTGAGTTGTAGTCTGTTACTTCCTTAAAAAAACACATAACTGTGAGTATGGTCTGTGTGCTCTGTGTAGTCATTGCAATGATTTATCAAACCCAGCAGAAAAGTAGAGTGCCATGGGGAAGACAGTTGGTGTCAGAAATGGGAAAGAAATTGGAGAGTGGAGGTATGTCTGACCTTCCCTTCATAGGAACCAGCTTTGTGCTGATTCTGATTCTTACCCCACATGAACTTAGACTATTCACTACGCTATAATGTATATGGAGCCCTGGTGGCATAGTGGTTAAGACCTTGGCTGCTAACGAAAAGGTTGGCAGTTCAACTCTACCAGCTGCTCCTTGGAAACCCAATGAGGCAGTTTTACTCTGCTCTATAGAGTTGCCATGAGTCAGAACCTACTCAATGGCAGTGGGTACAATGTGTATACTATTTTATTCAGCAATTCCACTTCTAGGAATTGATTCTGCAAATATATCTGAAGAGGTGAGCAAAGTTAAATGTGCAAGTATGATAAATAGAGAAATTTTATAAGAAAAAATTGGGAACAACCCAAAAGTCCAATAATAAGAGATAAGTAAATGACAGTCTATTCACAAATTGGAATATTATGTGTACATTGAAAAGAAGGAGATAAATCTCTACATATTGACTTGGAAAATATATATGTTAACCAAAGTGTTAACATGTCCCCCATCCTCCTCTTTTCCTAAAAATTGGATGTGAGTGGGGACAGGAATTTTATTTTTATTTTATACATTTCTGATTTTTTTTCCTATATAAGAAATATATGTCACTTTATAATTTTAAAAGTGAAAATCTGGGAATAAAAGAGAAGACATTTATAATATAAAATTAAATTTAAAAGAAAAGATTAAAAATTATATTTATGGTATGATATTGAATTGTTTTAAATACATATATTAAAAATTCATAACACTGGAAGAAAAACCACCAAAATTATAATAATGGTTATCTCTGGTCATGAGTGTTTTTTTTCTTATTTTATTCATTATATATATATTTTAAATTTTGCTTACAATAAGCATATATAATTTTTATAATAAAGTAACTCTTATTTTAAAGGTTAAAGGGTGCATATGCATTTAGAAGATGAGAGACAAACTCAAAGAAGCATTCTGTACATAAATGTTTACAGCAGCTTTATTCATAATTGCCAATACTGTAAACAACTAAGATGTCCTTCAAACAAACTACAATACATCAATACCACAGAATATTATTCAGCAATAAAAAAATGAGGTACCAAGTCACTAAAAGATATTAGTGATGTTAAATGCAAATTACAATGTGAACTACTCTTAGGTTTATACCCTAGGGATCTAATAGAAGTGACACAGACATATGTTCACCACAGCACTATTCACACTAGCAAAAAGATGGAAACAACCTAAGTGCCCATCAACGAATGAATGAATAAGTAAAATGTGGTGCATACATACAATGAAATACTACTCAATGATAAAGAAAAATGAGTTCCCAAAACATTCTGGAACATGATGAACCTGGAGAACATTATGTTGAGTGAAATGTCAATCACATGCAAAAAAATACCATATGTTCTTACTTTTATGAAATGACATAAACAATACACAGAAATTAATGTTCATTAGTGGTTACCAGGGATGGGGGGGATTCACTGTATAGATAGTAGATACTTCATAATTATGGTGATGGGAAAAGTAACACCGAATGAAGGTAAAGTGTACACAGCTTGATGAAGATAAACTATGCCACTAAAAAGTGCACAAGAAAAAAAGGACCTGTTGCTAATTGCTATGGCATATATAATTTTGAAACAACAGCAAAAACAACCAAAAAATATATGTGTGGGTATATATATGCATGTACTTAGGCATATATGTGTATTTAAAAAAAAAAAACCTGTTGCCATCTAGTCTATTCCAACTCATAGTGACCCTATAGGACGGAGTAGAACTGCCCCATAGTGTTTCCAAGGAGCGCTTGGTGGATTCGAACTGCCAAGCTTTTGGTTAGCAGTTGTAGCTCTTAACCACTATGCCACCAGGGTTTCCATATGCATATAGGTATGTAGATATGTGTGTATACATAGGTGTATGCATATGTATATGCATCTATGTGACTGTATGCACATATATTCATATATATAATAAAGCACATAGGGGACACAATTACTGATACTTCTTAGACATAACAAAACACCTCAAGGGACTGGATTTCTGGGTTTGAAGGATTAGGACCATAGTCCTATGGGACATCTCAGTCAATTGGCATAATACAGTTTATAAAGTTATGTTCTACATCCTAGTTTGGTAAGTAGTGTCTGGGGTCTTAAAAGCTTGCAAATGGCCATCTAAGATACAACTATTGGTCTCTACTCATCTGGAGCAAAAGATAAAGAAGGAAACCAAAGACTCAAAGAAGAAACTAGTCTACAGAACAAATAGTCTACATGAACCACAGTCTCTTCTACCCTGAGACCAGAAGAACTAGAGGGTGCCCAGCTACAACTACTGCCCATTTTAATCAGGGCCACAATAAATGGACCCTGATAGAATGGGAGGAAAATGTGGAACACAAATTCAAATTCCTAAAAAATACAAAACAAAAAACAGGTCCACTGGACTGGTTGAGACTGGAGGACTCCTCGAGATTATTGTCCCAAGATATTCCTCAAACCTTGAACCAAAACTAACCCCTGAGGTCACCTTGTATCTAAATAACAAATTGGTTAAAAAAAAATAATGAATATTACCTGTAAGTACTGTATTCTTTTAAAAAGCCACCTACATGAGACCAAAGGTCAACAGTAACTTTAAAACAAAGATGAGAATGTAAGGGGCAAGAAAACTAGATTAATAGAAGCGGAACAACCAGAATGGAAATATGAGAATGTTCACGCATTGTGAAGAACGTAACCAATGTCACTGAATAACTTATGTAGACATTGTTGAATGGGAACCTGCTATGTGAAAGAAGCCAGTTTGAAAGGGTACATACTGCATGATTTCAATTATATGACATTCTGGAAAAGGCAAAACTATAGCAATGATAAAAAGTTCAGCGGTTACTGGGGGCTCAGGGGAGGGAGTCGAACAGGTAAAGCACCAGGCATTTTTTGGGGCAATGCAACTATTCTATTTGATACTATAATGGTGGATACATGACACTATGCATTTGTTGAAAGCTATAGACTTTTAAAGCACAAAGAGTCAAACTTATTGTATGCAAAATTATACAAATAATTTAGCAATTTGGAAGATCGCAGGTTGGAGGCAGACTATGACAAAACAATCTGTATTACAAACATATGAAACAACCTCACTGAAGGGCATGGGGGAAAAGCTGCTGACTTAAGAAATTTGGAAATAAATGAAGTTTGTAAGACAAAAGGCAGAAAAAATTGTACATAAGGACTGTACTCCAGTTTATAAAGTAGATAAACCCATGCAGGTACAGGTTAACAATTGTCATATCTCTATACACATATCCTGGAATTGAATAATTAAGTAAACAGGTGACAGGTGGTGGAAGCCAGGTTTCTCACTGTTGGAGTGGACAGTTACAGGTAAGCAAGGGGAGGAAGCTAGAATGATCCATATGGATTATTAATTGATCCATATGGTAATGAATTCTAGTTGAAATCATTAGTAAGAACTCAAGTTTAGCTTAATATACATACAGATGGTTACATTTAGAAATATTTATAGATATGTATGAATATATATGGGCTAGTATACACACATATATTTCCTTGTTCTGTCAGCTGAGAGGACCTAGAAGCAATGAAAGCTCAGTAGCAATGAACACGCCTAATACCCAGATCTTGGTTTCTAATATCATTCTCCAATAAAAGAAACCAGGGCTCCTTGGAGAAGAAGTGGGCCAGGAAATATACAAGATGAGTCTGGGGCCTCTTGTGGTGCCAGAAAGTAAGGAAGTGCTCAAAAAAAAAAAAAAAAAAAAAGATGAAGTTATGTCAAAAGGCTTGGGGGGCAACCTGAAAGAGAAGCCAATGGCCAAATCTGGAACGATTTGAGCAACAAAATAGTGTATTACAGCCAAAGTATTAAATGAGTCTATACTGATATAATGATTGAACAAATAAATAAATGTGGAGGAGAGACAAATCTCCCATGCAGAAGAATTTCAAATAATTTATGTAGACACTGTGCCTCCTAGGAGATAGAGCATAATTCCTGCAGTGCAATGGATCATTCTTATATGACCTTTTTCACCATGGTCTTGTAACTCCCGCCAAATGATTAGGTGGGACTATGTAAATAAGGTGATTGTGGCCCACCAAGGAGATTGGGCAGCTTGCTAATAATGCAAATAAGAGGCATGGCACCCTTGTGGGGGTAGGACCACGCAAATGAGGTGTATGGAATCCTAACGGGATTAGTCAGTTTTGCCATCCCATCAGGCTTAAAATGAGCCATCCCTGAAGTGGAAAGGGTACCTGACTATCACCAAGAAGAGACAGGAGCGGAGTGTGTCCTTTGGACCTGTAGTTCCTGTGGTGAGAGCCTCCTAGACCTAGGAGACAAAGAGAGTTGTAACACCAGAGACAGCACAAGACAGTGAGAAGCAGAAGCAGAGAAACGGTCAGCAGCAGAACCAGGATTCCTGCACAAGATGGCACTGTGGGCTTCCCAGCCCAGAGCAAGGCAGTTACAGTAGGTGTGCTGACCCACAAAGCGAGACTGCTGAACGCCTTCGAGCAGGAGGCTTCCTGGCGGAGTGGGGAGCCCCCAGGCACTTACTGGTGGAGCTAAAGAGCTTTTTAACACTTACCCGAGTAGGGCTGAAGCTGGGCCAAGGGGCCAAGAGGCTGAGGGTCAGAGAGAGGCCTGCCTGCAGGCACAGCTGAGAAGAAGCTGTTCTGTTCGAAGACCTGTATCCTGAGTCCTTCCTGATCCTGAATTGTAACCTGTTACTTCCCTAATAAACCAAATAACTGTGAGTATGCTCTGTGAGTTCTGTGTGGCCGTTGCAGCGAATTATCAAACCCAGCAGAGAAGTAGAGAGTGCTGTGGGAGGGCTGGCTTTTGTGTCAGAATTGGTGAAAAGGTTGGAGAGTGGAGGTATGTCTGACTTCTGCTTCATAGAAATCAGCCTTGGGCTGTTGATGCTGATAATGGTTCTCTCTCCCTCTCTTGAAGTTGGAGGAGGTCAGGCACCTCCGTCAAGCCATTTTTATAACTACCCATTCCTTAACTGTGGGTTACACATAGTACATTCCTTCCAGAGTACAGTATTGAAAAGAGGTAAAAAAGAGTAATTTCACAATGGATAAACCTGACAAATACTACCTGGAGCCAGGTGATCAAGGCCAGCATCAACAATGATAAGTCATGCTGATAGTATTTCTTGATATGATGTGATGACAATGGAAATTTGCCTCTGCAATCTTCCTCCAAAAAATCCATAACGCCAGTATAATCATAAGAAAAACATCAGACAAATCCCAATTGAGGGACATCTCACAAAATACCTCACCAGTACTCCTCAAAACTCTCAAGGTCATCAAAAACAAGGAAAGTCTGAGAAACTGCCATAGCCAAAATAGCCTAAGGAGACTTGATGACAAAATGTAATGAAGTACCCTAGATGAGATGCTGGAACACAAAAAGAACATTAGGTAAATAATAAAGAAATCTAAATGAAGTACAGACTTTAGTTAATAATAATATATCAATATTGCTTCAGTAATTGTAACAAATGTGCCATACTAATATAAGAAGTTAATAATAGGGGAAACTGTGTGTGGGGTATATGGGTACTTTCTGTACTATCTTCAAAAATTCTCTGTAAAGCTAAAACTGTTTTAAATTTTTTAAAATTTATTTTAAAAAAAAGTCATTGAGGCTAAAACCATTTTGACATAGGAATGGATCCAGAAATGGGAGCAAGCCTGTTAGTGAAGAAACAAGGCTGAGCTAATTTCCCCAGTGGCCTCAGGTCACATGATATGTGGCAACTCAGTTTAAGGCCCATGACAAGGAAAAATATCTACACAGAGAATGGATGACTGGATGAGGACAGGTCATCAGTATAAGAGTATGTGGAGAGGACCTTGATTTAGCTGGCAAAACCAGTTTACATACACACACACACCACTTACACACATATTTGAGATTCAATTCACATTCCTTGAGTAAGGAAGCTGATGTGTGCTTCAATCTGTCACTGATTGCAGAATGCTCTTCTCCATACCCTTTGGAATCTTAGGGCAGTTTACAAATAAGATAAAGCATAGTGACTTAGAATCTTAAGGTACTTTGATGTAAGGACACCCACTTGGATGTCATGTAAGGCAAGGGACGAACATGTTTTTGCTCCCAAAGAATCATTTCACTAAAAAATTACATATAAAATTTTTATAAATACCCCTGGCCATCACATCTTACATTCTCCTCTCAGTTTCAGCTCCTTCAACAACCACTGCGAATAACAGGGGACAGGGGAATATTATCAAGAGAAACAGAAGGTGAGAGTACCCTTATAACCCTCAACCTCAAACAGAATCTTTTCACCTCAGGCATCCCTCCTATTTTCTCCCCCAAGCCCTCATCACTTTGTAACATTCTGTTTAAAAATCTTTGTCGTTTGGGTCCTTTTCCCACATGCAGCATCAATAGATTAAATGAATATTGAAATTACCTAGATCTTATGTGTCAACTCAGATGTATGCAGTTTACTACTGAGATGCTGTTTACCAAACCAGGAAATGCAGGATAGAAATTTTGAAACATGACTTTATTCTGGAACAACTTTGACCCCAGATCTTGTAACTACAGGGGAAAGTATATTGGGAGAATATAAGATTTGGAAGGAATCTTTTATTGTTTTAGTTGCCTTTGAGTCAATTCTGATTCAAGGCAACCCCATGTGTGCAGAGTAGAACTGCTCCACAGGGTTTTCAAGGTTGTGAAATTTCAGAAGCAGATGGACAGACCTGACTTCCAAGGCATCTCTGAGTAGATTCAAACAGCCAACATTTCGGCCAGTAGTGGAGCACTTAACCATTTGCATGGTTTGTGTCACGTGGGGACCCAGGAATCTTAGAGGTCTTCTAATTCAAAATTATACATAATCCATAAAACCATTCTTGAACATTTCTGCCAAGTGGGCTTCAGCTTAAACAGCTCCAGTGAGGAGGGCCTCTTCAACTGCTAACCTATTTCTAAGAGTAGGCCAAAATTCTGACTTCTTGTAACATCTGAATTGATCTGCCTTCTGGAGCCAATCCAAGTGAATGTTACCCCTCTTCTACTTGATAAGCCTTCAATTATTTGAAGAAAACATCTACAGTCTGCAATCTTTAGACTAAAGCATTCTTGACCCTTTCAATAATTTCCTTCCTGTATCTGTTTTCAAACGAGTTACCACCCTGGTCGCTTTCCAGGTTGTCTGTCTTAATTGTGGCACTCTGAAATGACCCATATCTCCCAACATAAACTATCAAGTAGAGAATAAAATATTATCAAGGCCTTCCTTGTTCTGGACATCATGTCTCTATTAACAGAGCCTAACATTTCATTACATTTGTGTGCATGTTGTAACTTCACATGGCTGACTCATATTGAATAACCATATAACCACTTACCCTTGGTAACTGAACTTTTGATATTAAGTACAGGACTTTATATTTGATCCTACAAACAATCCTACCAGAAGTGGCTATTTTTTTCTCTGCCTCCAAAGAATTTTTTGGATCATATTAGAGCCATCCAGTACATTTGTTCTGCCTGTATGATTTTCAATAGGATGAGTATTCTAGTTTGTTTTCATGCTAGTCACTGAAAAATAACGTCAGTGGGACAGGACTGAGGTTGGAAACCTCTGTGCATGTTGATCGATCCATTGTTTAACACTGTTAATTCAAATTACTAACCCACCTACTGTCTTATCATTATTATCTAGCTCATATTACTCCATTTTATTCTCAAGGACATTCTAAGAAACTGTCAAACACTTTCATGAGGTTTACAATGTTTATTGCCTTCTGAGTCTTAGAGACCGCTCAACAACAGGCATCCTCCAGAGCAGCTGAAGCACAAGTGGCCCATGTGATTGCCAATTCGGAGACATACGTATTAGGCCACTGTGGACAGATGCATTGAAGGGCAGTTTTAAGATTAGCCACAAACTCTAAAGTCAAAAAGGCAAACTCCAAATTGCAGTTATTGATTTGTGACAAAGCTTCTGACATGTGTACTTATACATAATCCACTCCAAGGTGAACAGCAGCAGAGATGTATTTGTTTAACAACAGCTAATGTGTCTCCTAAGGAGCCCTGGTGGTGCAGTGGTTAAATGCTTGGCTGCTAACCAAAAGGCTGGCAATTCAAACTCACCAGCCACTCCGTGGGAGAAAGATGTGGCAGTCTGCTCCCGTAAAGATTTACAGCCTTCAACACCCTATGGGGTAGTTCTACTCTGTCCTATAGGGTCGCTAAGAGTTAGAATGGACTTAACGACAGTGGGTTTTTAATGTGACTCCTGAACAACACCTGGAAGCCCAGCTAGTATGAATTTATTGTAAAATCTCTATGATAGATTAAGAGACAGAATCATGGGGAGGCAGTATATTGTCCTGGTTGCACTCTGAAATCGCAAAGCCGGACAAGTTACTTAACCTCTTTAAACCTATTTCCTCATCTGTAAACTGAGGAATATAATAGCATTACCTTACAAGGTTGTTATGAAAATTGAACATAACAGTGAATACACGTTTGCTATTATTGTTATCCCAGTGTAACAGAAAAACTGATTTAGTTTGACAAGACAATCTAGTGAAATCCATGCTAGGGCTCAGTAATCATCTTTTTTTCTTTCTTTCTTGTTTATCAGCTATCCTTTTAATAATTAATTATAGAATTTTTCCTGAAATTACCTTAAGTTTGCTAATTTATACATTGGATCAAGAAGTTCTGAAGTTGGATTTTGGAAGTGCTGTTTTAGAGATCCCAGATCTGTGTTCAGATGCCTCTGTACATCCAAAGCTGCAGTATATGTATGTTGCCCCTGTATGTTGGGACTAAAAAAAAAAAAACAAAAAACTCGTAAGGGTAGCTTACCCAGAAATTTGGTGGTTTAGGGTTTTTATCTATCATCAAAGTGTAGAAAGCGTAGGCAAGTGCATACACCACCTGATGAAGCTTGCACTTTGGGGTGGCTCCTGTCTGATATCTGCCAAATCATGCTTCTCCTATTTTTAGAAAATTGCTTTTACCTGAGTCTCCTAACAGACCTATGGGAAGATGGCAGCATAACCGGTCTCCAATTTTTGCTGTTCCTCCCACAAACCAACAGAAATTGTCCCAGGAAAACAAAAATCGAGGGAAACCTGTACAAGCCATGAGGGCAGCACAATGTTCAAGGAATTTCTGCAAGACATGATGCTGATGGAGCTATATTGAAGGATACCACCTTTACCGAGAAAACTCTGTGATATCCTGACAAATCGAGAAAATCCTGGCAGAAACCCACTAATACTATCTAGTTTGAAGGAGCAAAGACTGGAGGTGGGGGCGGGCAATGGAAAAGACTGGAATGAGAACCTCTCTTACTAGAGGTTACATTTTATTTAAGCTTCCCAGTATATTTTTGAAGTAAAATAATATCAAATTAGGGTTATCAAAATTGCCACATAATTTATAATTTTTACATTGAAGCTGTATGAATGAACATCTTTCCATCTGGTCAGTCTGGCTCTATGGCTGGAGTTATCAACACATTTGGGAATAATGTCAAAAGTGTGAACTTGAGTCCCTTCGTAAATTGAAGACCCAGGCCAAATGGCTCTCCTGACACCCTAACCCCAATCACTGGGCTAGGTTCTGACAGGAATCATTCCACTTATTGCTGTCTTGACACTGAAAATCAATAGCACTTGGAGCAGGCTGCCCCCTCAGTGGGCAAGCTCAGCCATATCCAATCACAGGTGTCTTCTGAAGTGATTTACACGGTTGTCTCCACCTGATACAAGAGTTTTCTTTACTAAAGCAGCAGGTCTTGTTTTAACGTTGTATATCAACCCCCACCCCCACCCCAACCACACACACAGGTTGTGAGAGTTCATATAGCACATACCTGAAGTAGCTGTCAAAAGAGCAAATGTGGAAAGCTGCCCACGGGTGAAGTCTTCCTACTGGGGTTGCTCTTGGCCCTCACTCCCTACTACCTCACCCTCCTAGACCCAACAGCCAACAATATAAACTTACACCATCCAGCTGTCCAGCGTAGGCCTAGGGAAGGGGTGACAACCAAGTAAACAGTGACAAGATACGAGAATCACCTCCACTCTCTTATTGGAGGGAATGGGTAGCAGGTTATAGATACCTTTTTTGACTCAATGATGAATAAATCATGGATAAATAGTAGATGAAGAAAACCAAACAACAACAACAGAGCCTGGAAGAAGAGCCTGGAACATAATAGGTGAAAATTACATTATGCGAAGGATGGAGGAAGAGCAGTTAAAAGCGATAAAGAAGAGGCCAAAATAAAGTTACAAACAAAAATTAATGAGCTATAAAGTGGAAAAACATTAGAATTAATAAATTAAAAACTTGGCTCTTTTCAGGGAGAAAACAAAAATAGATTAAAAAATAGTTAAACATTTGGCAAAGCAAATTAAGACTTCTGTTCCTTGAACGTTTGAAATTAATTCACCTGCTAAACTGGGCCAGGCCTCAGACAACAGTCAGTTTTGCCTGTGGTTATCAGCTTATTGCTATCCTTTATGCCTCTGGCTGATTTTACTATTTTCCTATAAAATCATCCATTTCATTAGAATTTTAAAATTTATTATGGCCAACTTTGTCTCTGTGATTATCCCAAACACCCAGCATCATATAGCAGTGAAATAATAAATCACCATTTCCTAAGTTGGTTTTCTGAGGAACAGTAGTAGGCCAAATGTTACCGGGTGTGTTTAAAAGAAAAAAAGTGGTTCTTTACTCAAATAAGTTTGGGAAGTGCTGAGTTAAAAAGTTGAACAGTTTTTCTTTTTTTTAACTGAAGAACTTACTCATAAAAAAATACTAGCCAACATTTATTGTACAATAAATCTCAAAGACTATAGTATACAGCATTTTTCAAACTTAATTACTTGACCATCTCTCAGAAGAATGTTTCACAAAACACGATTTAGAATTGATGCAGCAAACATATTCTGGTCAAAATGAGAAAAAGATAAGGATGCCACTGTCACCTTCATTATTTAGCACTATTCTGGAAGTCTTTAACCCATGCAGTCAGAAACTGTTATAAATTTTACAAAGAACATATTATTATAACTTATCATTGATATGATTGCCTATTAGGAAAACCCAAAAGGATCAACTAAATACCCTTGAAATTACTATTTTATATTAATATTTTAATAGTCTAATTTTAATCTATGCGAATAAATTCCTCTCTAACCATGACCATATAGGTAACACACTGAGTAAGAGCTCCCACTTGCAGTATCAATATCTGTGTTTCCTCTGTGTCCATAATTACCTAGGAATACACTTATCACAAATTATACAGGACTTAAAACTTTCTTGAAGGATGTAAAAAGCTTTTCAAAAAGGAGGCAACATACTGTGTTTCTGAAAAGAACTGCAATTCTGTTCTCAACGTCATATCAATTTGAGGCAATCTCAACCAAATTCCCAATTTATTTTTGTTTTGGGAGGGGGAATTTATTAACTGTAAAGTTTACCTGTTAAAATAAACATCAGGATCATCAGAAAATTATGAAAAAAAAAGTAATCAATAGGAGGACTTGCCTTAAGATATGAAGTCCTACTTCTAACATAATAACTACAGGCTGATGTACTCCAGCTACAATAGGTAGTTCAGTGATACTGAAGAGAATACAAACACAGAATGGAGTATGTGTATATATATATATACGCTTTATATAAAGTTTATTAAATGTACATATATATACAAATAAAATTTCAAATGGGGGAAGATGAACTACTGGCTAACAACAGGCTAATCCTTTGGGGAAAAAAAGTTAGAATACCTGCATCTATACATCAGGGGCCCTGGTGGTGCACTGGTTAAGCGCTCAGCTGCTAACCAAAAGGTGGGTGGTTTGAACCCACCAGCCACTTTGAGTGAGAAAGATGTAGCAGTCTGTGAAGATTACAGGCTTGGAAACCCTATGGGGTCAGTTCTACTCTGTCCTATGGGGTCGCTATAAGTCAGAATCAACTAGATGGCAATAGGCTGGTTTGACACATCAAAATAATTCCAGATGGCAAAATTTTTTTTAAATAAAATGGTAAGTTAGAAAAAGAAATATAGGATAAAATTTACATACTCTTGAGGTGGGGCAATCCTTCAAAATGTGGTCCTAAGGCCAGAAGGCAAAAATGAAAAGATTTATCCATTTTTTTATTATTTTATTATTTTTTTAGTCATTTTTTATGCATTTTCCCTGTGCACAAGAGAAATAACTGATAAAGGCAGAAGATACAGTTTCCTTTATATATAGCAGTTAGAAGTAATTCAAACATCACATGACACTTTCAGGGAAAGTTATATTTCCAATTACAAATCAAAATGCATATTAGGGTCTCTTTATGGGAGAAGCTGAGAAGAAAAGCCTTACGTAAAAAGCACTTTCCTGGCATTACTACACTGATCCTTCAGGTTGCACGAAGATTAAGATCATATACAATCTGCGAATGCTGACACAATGTTACACTGAAAGTTTTCTGTACAATTAAATGTATACTTACAGATAATCAGAATAAACATTTCTACTATATTTTAACTGAACTTGCCTAGCCAACATTTTCACTGAGTTTATCAAAGATGCTGTAAGATTCTACAAAACTGGGAGAAGTAGTTTCAGAAATACTTATTTTATTCTTTCTCATTTTGGTTACATGTATTCTGCTCAGTCTATTGTAATGTTTCTAAAACATGCACAGTTCCAACTGCGCTTACTGTACTGTGTACAAATATAGCAAAAAAAGTAAGTGGTATAAATCTTACAGCATTTTGCTAGCAAAAATACATGCCAAACTCACAATAAGCAATATTATACCACAAATTAGAGTGCTTCAAATAATTTGCTTCTAATATGTTCGTTCTACGTTAAATTACTATCATAGGCTAATGTTAAAATGCAAATAAACTGGACATTTGTGGAACAAAACTTGTTCACTCAACTGTGACAGTTGATACCTGTTTCCAAAAACCACAATAAATGCAGAGTAAAGAGAAGTGTTTGCATGCAGCACTTCTGAGCGAAACAGTATTGATTCTCATCATTCACAACGGAGAAGGAAGGAAACAGAAGGAAGAAAGGAAGGGAAGGAAAGGGAAGGGACTCCACCTTAAAATGCATCATATTAGATTTATAACTAGACAGATTTAAAAAGAATTAAAATGAAAGTAAACCACGGGGGTGTGTGTGTTTAAAGATTTAAGAGCCATTATCAAAAATAAGATACATTTTTTTCAAGGTACAGAAACGTAATTACGATGGCTGGGAGCCCAGCAGCCTCTCAATGGCTGCATTGATGTCGCCTCCTGTTGCTATAAGGGCCTGCAAGTTTGCTTCACGGTTTAAAAACCCCATTGCGTTGAGCTGTTCCAGTTGTTGCTGAAATCTGACTTCTGGATTTGGCAGCTGTGGAGTATTTGCTCCAGCCAGAGCCTGCACCATTTGCTGGATGAACTGCTGGTTGGGTCCAGATTCTGATGTTGGACTCGTGGTTTCACTGGGTGCAGAGCTAGACACCGTGGACCCAGTGTGGCCAGCAGAGCCAGCAGGGCCGCCGGAGCCAGTGGAGCCAGGGGGACCTGCGGGGCCAGTGGGTCCTATGGGCCCAATGGGGCCTATGGGGGTAAATGGGACTATGGGGCTTATGGGGCCTATGGGAGTGACTGGGCCTACTGGGCCTATGGCGGTTCCCAGCACCCCCACCCCCACCCCTGGAGTGAAGCTTGGAATGAGGCCAGGTGCTTCTGTGGCTAATGTCTGTAGCCCCTGTTGGATCTGCATTAAAGCTTGCATTGCTCTTGGGTTTGACATGGCTGACAGTGTATCTGGATTCTGCATCTGCTGCAGGAAAGCTGGGAGTTGTGGACGCATCTGCTCCTGCAGCTGAGGATTTGCAGCAAACAGCGGGTTATTCAGCATCATCTGTGCAGCCAGATCTGGATTCTGGCTCAGAGACTGCATCATGCTTCTCATGTAGGGTGCAGACAGCATATTCTGGATCAGCTGGGGGTTTTCAGTTATCTGTTGCAGCAGGCTCTGCATTCCCGGGGTACTGAAGACGCTGGCGACATAACTGGCTGCAGCCACGGTGTTCCCAGTAGTACTGCTGGAGCTACTGCCAGATCCACTCCCACTGCTCGTAGTCGTACTGGTGGTCGCAGAACTCTGAGTAACCGGTGGTGGCGCCCATGGGTTGGGTAGTGGATCTCGATTTTCTGTGCGGGAAGGCTGTGTACCCTCCCCGGAGGAGGAACTGCTCCCCACCGAGGCAAACGGATTACCCCCAAACTGCTCTTGTGCAGCATTCAGCATAGGCTCTTGAATGTCAGTATACATGCGCCTTAGAGCATTGTAGCCACCTGGGATGCTTTCGAGATTGCTCAGAGCCAGGTCTTGATTTCTCATCATTTCTTGCATCATGGCTGGATTCCTGGCGATTTCGAGGGTCTGCCTCATTATATCTGGGTTGTTAAGCAGGTGACTTATTTCTGGGTTTCTCTGAATCAACTGTTGCATCTGCGGATTGGCCATAATGAGCTGCCTCATCAGATCGGGATTCGAAAGCATGCTCTGAACAAAGGGATTTTCCATGATTTGGATCATCATCTCAGGGCTGGACATAAGCTGCTGCTGCATCTGGCTCTGGAGCTCAGAGAAGTTGGTCGAGCTCAAACCAAGGCTGCTAAGGCTTGCAAGTCCTCCCAGGTTCCCCAACCCAAATGGGTTGCTATTTGTGGAAATCGGTGTGGAGTTACTCCTGGGAGTCGATGCCGTGGTAGTAGTAGTTCCCGCGGCATTGCTAGGCTGCGTGGACTGGCCCTGAGGTCGGTTCTGGCTTTTGATGACAAGGTGAACAGTCAGTCCATCATGGATGCCGTGCTGGATCAAGGTATCTTGATCTTTTAAGATTTTTCCGGCAAAAATCAACACTAGCTGGTCGGTTTGGGATTTGAAGCGTTTCGAAATCGCTTCCTTAAACTGCTGGACCGAGCTATTCTCGGGCACAGCGAACTCCTCTTTCTCTTTGGGGGTCTTCACAGTGACTTTGATGATTTTGGGTTCGGCCGGAGAAGCAGCCGAGCCTTGGGCCGCAGCAGGGCCGCGGGAGGGGTGCGGGGGGCCGTTGCTCTCGCCGTTCTCAGCCATGGCGGCCGCAGTGACGCAGGCAGGCAGGGAAGGCGCGGGCTGGTGAGCGAGAGAGCGAGGGAAGGAGAAAAGAGGCGCCGCCACAGCAGGCTGGGCCTGGCCGTGTGGGGAGCGCTTAGCACCGTACCTCTGAGATGAAGGCTGCGGTTTCCTGGTCCTCCGGTGGTGAGAGGGCTGGCGTAGGCCGTGGGCCGAGATATCCGGGCTTAAGGCTCTGAGTCTCCGCAACCGCCTTGTGATCCGACCGCGGGCACTCCCAGCAACTCCTGCAGCCGCTCCGCCCGCTCCTCCCCGCCCCTTCCCCTCCCCCAGCTCTGCGCCCGCCTCCCCGCCCCGCTGTTGACGGCGCCAGGCCCAGATTGCTGGAATTGACTTCGTCAAAATTAAAAACTTCAGTACGAAAGGGGAGAGAGGGGCTGAGACAGACGGAAGGAGACGGGGAAAAAGGGAGAGAGAGAAGAGAAGAGTGGAAGGGGGGAGGGAGGGAGAGAGAGAAGGAAATAAGTGTCTGTAAAGGACATTAGAAGACAAATGGAGAATATGTATTAGCAGTCTGTAAGGCAGTAAAAGGAGCCCTGGTGGCGCAGTGGTTAACGCCTTGACTGCTAACCAAAAGGTCAGAGGTTCGAAACCACCGGCTGCTCCAGTGGAGAAAGATGTGGCAATTGACTTCCATACAGATTTACAGCCTTGAAAACCCTATGGGGTCGCTCTGAGTCGGAATCAAAGATGAAAAGCCTGAATGGAACAGAACCTATGCAACAGACATAAAAGGAATAATAAAGAACTCTGACAAAGCAAAAAGGAAAAGAGGAACACCCTCCAACTGCGGAAGGAGAGAAGACTGGGCAAGAGCTTGCGTTTTACAAAAGAAGTGCAAATGGACAACAGACATAAAAAAGAATCATCAAACTCACTAGCAATCCATGAAATTGTTATTAAAACAATGAGATTCCATTTTTAGCTTATGTTGGCAAAGATGAAAAATAATGATAAACCTTACCATTGTCAGGGAGATGACAAAATGCACTTTCATGCTGTGAATTGTTATAATCCTTTTACAGTTATTTGAAAATACGGTCAACATTTTAAATGTGTTCACCTTTATTTAGAAATGGAACATCTAGAGACGTGGACTAAGAAAATAATCAGATAAGGATGCAAAAATACACATATATAAAATTATTATTAAAAAAATACAATCAGTGTCTTTACACAGAACTGGTCAAATGTGTTATGATATTACAATAAAATAATATGCATTATGTTTTTTAAAAATGGCTAGTTATATGAGATAAACAATCTTTAATCCTATGTGTGAAACAGACATTAGTTATAGGGAGATCCTAGGCTATTTTCACTTTATATATTTTTATATTTAGAAATTTTACAAGCATGTACATTTTAATGCCAAAATTACAATATATTTTTCTTTTAAAATAAATGTTTGAATAGTTTGCATATGTAAACTGTATGTGTATGTGTAAAAATAAGTCAAACACTATACAGGCAGTCCTGCTTTAGAATGGCTGACAACTCGTACTTAAGAAGCGACTGCAGTAAAGCCTATTATACTAAAAATTTGAGTTAAATACATACAGTGGTTCATAATAACAAAAGCAGGCACTACTTTGTGACCTTCATGAAAACATTGTGGGTTTGAAAGTGTTTTTTAAGTGTTTTATATGCATAGAAAAGTACAATATATACTATATACTAAGACAAACATTTCACTAACTGACGCTAAGTAAGAACAATATGTACCTGTTCTGACTTATCTACAAATTGGACTTAAAAACACACTTAGAACAGATCTTGTCTGTAACCGTACACTGATATGTTAATGATGCTTATTACTGAGTGCTGAAATTATGAACTATTATTTTCTTTTTAATAAGGTTTTTAATTTTCTGATGGTTTTTACAAGTATGCAGTGCATTTATAATTTTTTGAAAATCAGAAAGTTATTTTGAGGGGTAGGCTATATTAGGTAGAAATTGGCAGGCACAAAATTGCAGTGGCATATATTAACATATTTACCTAACTTCTTTACAGATCAAGTTGGAGAAATAAAAATGTAGCAGTGCTGAGAAAGGGAACTTGAATAATAAAAGAAATAATTTCAAATTTATGTATAAATATCTAACTCTGAGATAACAATCATATAGAAATATTTTTACACTAGTATCCAAAGAATATTTAACAACATTTGAAAGTCATTAGGCCACAAATACCTTAATAAATCTCAAGACTAAGAAAAAAATATGGTGCCTAAATGTCCATAAATAAGGGAATGGGTTAATATAGTATGATGAATATGATTAACAGAATACAGAAAGTAAAAGAAATAAACTAGATTTAAATATATCAATATGTACACATCTCAGAAACCTAATTAGCACATGAAAAACAATACTCTTGGTGTTTATAGATGAATTCATGTGTATGTGAAGCTATTAAAAATATACTAGATTGGAAAAGAGGTGTAGAAATTGGAACCCTCATACATTGCTGGTAGGAATGGAAAATGGTACAGCCATCATGAAAAACAGCCTGGTAGTTCCTCAAAAAGCTAGAGGTAGAGCTGCCATATGACCCAGCGAATCCACTCCTAGGTATATACCCTCAAGGTCTAATAGAAGTGACACAAACAGACATATGCATAACTGTATTCACCATAGCACTATAGCATTTTTACTCAAATAACTTGTGCCTTCTGTGTTTTTTTGCCAGCCTCGCCCTCCTACCCCTCACACACCCCTCAAGGTATTTTCGAAAGCATGCTATGCTAATTTTTTTTACAGCAACATGTGGAAGAGGATTGGCATGGCTTCCCTTGTGAGGGTTCCTGAGGGGGGGCAGGTCCAGCAAACAAACACAGAAGGTGCGTGTTATTTGCATAAAAGTATGGTATTCACAATAGCAAAAAGATGGAAACAACTTAAGTGTCCATCAACAGATGAATGCATAAGTAAAATGTGATACATACATACCATGGAATACTACTCTGTGATAAAAATGAGTTTCTAAAACATCTTGGAACATGGATGAATTTGGAGGACATTATGTTGAGTGAAATAAGCCAATCACAAAAAAGTAAATACTGTATGTTCTCACTTTTATGAAATGACATGAACAAGTAAATATACAGAAACCAACGTTTATTAGTGGTTACCAGGGATGAGGGGGAGGGGGAATTCACTCTATAGATAGTAGATACTTGTTATTTTTGGTGAGGGGAAAGGTAACACCAAATGAGGGTGAAGTATACACAGCTTAACAAAAGTAAACGATATCCCTAAAAAATACACAAGAAGAAAGGACTTGTTGGTAATTGCTATGGCATATATAATTTTGAAACAACAAAAAAAATATGTGCTGCTATATATGTATGTATGTAGGCATATACGTGTATAACCAAGAAAAACCAAACTTGTTGCCATAGACTCCATTCGATTCTGACTCATAGTGAACACATATGACAGAGTAGAACTACCCCATACAGTTTCCAAGGCTATAAATCTTTACAGAAGCAGACTGCCACATCTTTCTCCCTTGCAGCTGCTGGTGGGTTTGAACTACCAACCTTCTGATTAGCAGCTGAGTGCTTAACAACTGAGCGACTAGGTCTCCTTGTATATGTATGGGTATATATATGTGTGTGTGTGTGTGTGTGTGTGTAGGTGTATGCATATGTATATGCATCTATGTGACTGTATGCACATATGTTCCTATATATAATAAAGCACATAGGGGGCACAGTTACCGATACTTCTTAGACATAACCAAACACCTCGAGAGATTGGATTTCTGGGTTTGAAGGATTAGAACCATAGTCCCATGGGGACATCTCAGTCAGTTGGCATAATATAATTCACAAAGTTATATCCTAAATCCTAGTTTCATGAGTAGTGTCTGGGATCTTAAAAGCTTGCAAGCAGCCATCCAAGATACAATTATCGGTCTCTACCTGTACAGAGCTAAAGAGAAAGAAGGAAACCAAAGACTCAAAGAAGAAACTTGTCTACAGGACAAATAGTCTACATGAACCACAGCCTCATCTACCCTGAGACCAGAAGAACTAGATGGTGCCCGGCTACCACCTCTGACTATTCTGATCAGGGACACAATACGTGGACCCTGACAGAATGGGAGAAAAATGTGGAACTCAAACTCAAATTCCTAAAAACAAACAACAACAAAAAAGATCTACGGTCTGGATGAGACTGGAGGACTCCCCGAGACTATTGTCCCAAGTTACTCCTCAAAACTTGAACCAAAACTAACCCCAGAGGTCACCTTGTAGGTAAATGTCAAATTGGCTAAGAAAAATAATGAATATCACCTGTAGGTACTGTGAGCTTTTAAAATGCAACCTACATGAGACCAAAGGTCAACAATAACTTTAAAACAAAGAGGAGAATGTAAGGGGCAAGGAAACTAGATTAATGGAAATGGAATACCCAGAACGGAAATATGAGAATGTTCATGCATTGTGAAGAATGTAACCAATCTTGCTGAACAACTTGTGTAGAAATTGTTGAATAGGAATCTAAACTGTGTAAATCTTCACTGAAAACACAAAAAAATTATTTAAAAATGGAAATATATTTGAGTAATTTATACAAAAATTGCACCAGTAGTTGTTACCCACAAGGAAGAGGAAATGGAATAGGATACAGGATAGTGATTAAAGGGAACTTGAATTAAATTTGTAAAAATGCATTTCATTTTTAGAGTGGAAGCAAATATGGCAAAATATCAGTAATAGTTAATTCTGGGTAGTGAGAATATGAGTATTTCTTATAATAAATATTGTTTATATTTTTTAAAAATTTCTCAAAAAACTGAAGAGAAAAATAAGAAAATGTTACAAGCCACCTTCTTTAATCTAAATAGAATAAAGGTAGATATTAATAATGGAAGTGTGGTGAAAAACCCGACCACTTGGAAATTAAAACAAAACACTTGAGAAAAAGTGCAAATTAAAGTTCTTATTAGAGTGAATTTAGAAATAATAACAATGAGAATCCCTTAGAGTAGTCTGAGGCACTGTATAAAAATGCAGATTTCTAGGCCTCATGCCAAACCTACTCATATAAATGATGCCCAGGAATCTGTATCCTTAACAAACCATCAGCTTAACAATATTTGATTTATGCCATACTATGTGGACCACACAACACACACACACACACACAAACACACAGGAAGCATTAAAAGAAGATGGAAGGAATACACAGAGTCACTATACCAAAAAGAAGTGGTCAACGTTCAACCATGTCAGGAGGCAGCATATGATCAGGAACCCATGATACTGAAGGAAGAAGTCCAAGCTGCACTGAACACACTGGCAAAAAACAAGGCTCCAGGAATTGACGGAATATCAATCAAGATGTTTCAACAAATGGATGCAGCACTGGAAGTGCTCACTCATCTATGCCAAGAAATTTGGAAGACAGCTACCTGGCCAACCGACTAGAAGAGATCCGTATCTATGCCTATTCCCAAGAAAGATGATCCAACCGAATGTGGAAGTTGTCGAACATTATCATCAATATCACATGCAAGTAAAATTTTGCTGAAAATCATTCAAAAGCAGCTGCAGCAGATTCAGAAGAGGACATGGAACCAGGAATAACAATGGTGATGTCAGATTGATCCTGGCTGAAAGCAGAGAATACCAGAAAGATGTTTACCTGTGTTTTATTGACTGTGCTAAGGCATTTGACTGTGTGGATCATAACAAATTATGGATAACATTTCAAAGAATGGGAATTCCAGAAAACCTAATTGTGCTCATGAGGAACCTGTACATAGACCAAGATGCAGTTGTTGGAACAGAAGAAGGGGATACTGTGTGGTTTACAGTCAGAAAAGGTGTGCATCATGGTTGTATCCTTTCACGATACTTATTCAATCGGTATGCTGAGCAAATAATCCGAGAAGCTGGAATATATGAAGAGGAAAGGAGTATCATGATTGGAGGAAGACTCATTAACAACCTGCGATATTCAGATGACACAGTCTTGCTTGCTGAAAGTGAAGAGAACTTGAAGCACTTACTGATGAAGATTAAAGACCACACCTCAACATAAAGAAAACAAAAATCCTCACAACTGGACCAATAAGCAACAACATGTTAAATGGAGGAAAGATTGAAGTTGTCAAGGATTTCATTTTACTTGTATCCACAGTCAACACACACGGAAGCTGCAGTCAAGAAATCAAAAGACGAACTGCATTGGGCAAATCTGCTGCAAAAGACCTCTTTAAAGCTCTGAAAAGCAAAGATATCACCTTGAAGACTACGGTGCGCCTGACCCAAGCCATGGTGTTTTCAATCGCTTCATATGCATGTGAAAGCTGGACGATGAATAAGGAAGACTGAAGAAGAATTGACACCTTTGAATTGTGGTGTTGGCCAAGAGTATCGAATATACCATGGACTGCCAAAAGAACAAACAAATCTGTCTTGGAAGAAGTACAGCCAGGATGCTCCTTGAATGCCAGGATGGTGAGACTATGTCTCCTGTACTTTGGACATGCTATCAAGAGGGACCAGTCTTTGGAGAAGGACATCATGCTTGGTAAAGTGTAGGGTCAGTGAAAAAGAGGAAGACCCTCAATGAGATGGACTGACACAGTGGCTGCAACAAAGGGCTCAAACATACCAATGATTTTGAGGGTGTAACAGAACCGGACAGTGTTTTGTTCTGTTGTACATAGAGTTGCTATGAGTTGGAACTGACTGGATGGTACCTAACAACAACAACAACAGGCATCCAAATAAAGGCATTACAAAATGGACAACAGAAAAAAAAAAAAATGAAGGAGGCAGGGCACTGGCTACAAAATGTTAAAAGCAAACATTAATGAATTAGCAAACAGAAAAAGGGTAAAATTTGTTAAATAAATCTAAGACGTTCTTTGAAGAAACAAGTCAAATAGCCAACCATTATTAGTTCAGTGATTGTTTTAGCTTATAATTCCCTCACAAAATACACAGCAGGGAAGCACAAGCACATTTGCCGTATCCCAGAAGCTGGCCAAAACATATTTCTTTTAGTTCTCCTCCTTTATCTTATAAATTAAGGAATATTTTACATTTTATTCCAAAAGAAATCCATTTTAATGTTTTAAATTACTTACAATGAAATAAAGTTAACAATCTAGTAGTTGAACAAATATGCCTTAGCTATTAAGAAGCACATTAATGAGCTGAAAGTTAAGGAAAGAGCAACAAAACAAATACACAAAAGTAGAATTGCGTGAGTAAATTTAACCGATGAAGGGGATATTTTTGAAAATTATGAGGGAATACTTTGTACAAATCTTTGCAAATAACAATCAAAAACTGATGACTGTACTATTTTTTCTTGGACGGTATACTTGATCAAAATATATTCAAGAAGTAAAAAATGTGACCAGACCGTGTAAAAAAAAAAACAAAACAAGGAATTAAATAATTAACTTTAAAAAATTAGCTTCCTTGTTCAAGACGGCAGCTGAGCTTATGCTTTTACTTCCTTTTCTTACCCACGTCCCATTGAAGTGACAGAAATGGCATGGGAAAAATAATAAACTTTTTAACAATATTGGGAAACTGAAGAGTGTCATCCATAAAGCTTTTTTTTAAAATGTGTTTTAGGTGAAAGTTTACAGTGCAAATTAGTTTCTCATTCATAAATTTATACACAAATTGTTTTGTGAACCATCAATAAATCTTCATGCTAAATACCAATATAAATTCTAGATGAAAAATGAGATAATGAGATTTGCAGAGAAATATTAGGCAAATATTTATGTGACATAGGCATGGTGACAACCTTTCTAAAACAACAAAGACAAACCATAAATGGAAATGTTGATAGATTTGATTAAATAAGGATTTAAACTACTATATGTTGTAAATACATTACAAATTAGGTTAAATACAAGCTAAAAAATGTAACATATATAATACACAAGGTTTTAATATCTTTTATATACACACACTTCTTGCAAATCAACAACAAAATAAGAGCACCTCAAGGGAAAAAGAGACAAAAGACATGAACTAGTGTATTAGAAAATGAAAAAGGGCAAAAAGAAAAAGTAGAAGAGTGGAAGAAAGGAAGTAGGGAGGGAGAGAGGGAAGGACAGAAGGAGAAATAAAAGAGTATTTTATCTTCTTTAAATAAAAAATACATATTAAATAAATGAAATATGTTTTCAGTCTATAAAATTAAAAAGACTGATATAATAACCAGTATTCACATAGTGGATCCAGATTGTCTAGGTTCAAATTCTAGTTTTATCACTTCCACTGTTAGCTTCATGACACTGAGCAAGTATCTTAATAATTAACCTCTCTATATCTCAATATACTTCATCTATAAAATTAAGGGCTGTTTTGAGAATCAAATAAATTAACATATGTTAAGCACTTAGAATAGCGGTTCACACATAGTAAGCAATATATGAGTATTATTACTGTTATTGTTATTATTAGAAACAAATACTTCATACTCTGCTGGTGATTAGGTTACTTGGTAGGTACAACTTATCTGAAGGACAATTTGTTAATAAACACCAAAAGTTTAATAAAATGTGCAGAAAATTTTATGGAGCAATTCCTTTTTAGGAATCTGAATGATCATCCTGAAAGAATTTGCGTTGCAGCAATAATAGAGAAAACATTGACAATAATGTAAGTGGCAGAAAAATAATCCACAGAGTAAAATCCCGTTTTATGTGCATGTATATGTATGGTTAAGAATGTAGCTATATATTGGCCCAGAGGTGATAAAACTTCTTTGAGAGTGAATTTACACCTGGAGTAGAGGCAGTATTCTATAGTCTATAAAAAAATTATTGTAGGAAAATGTGTAACTGGCACCAGGAGAAAGAGATACATTGTAGTGGTAAAAAAAAAAAAATCCCTGCTATTGAAGTCTGGAGGTGATTGTACTAATTAAATATTGTGTTGTCTTCCTGAGAAAGGCCTGGCAATATACCTCTGAAAATTCAGCCACTGAAAACCCTGTGGAGCACAGTTCTACTCTGACACACATGTGGTCTCCATGAGTGGGAGTTGACTGGAGAGCAATTGTTTCTGTTTTTATTTTGTCTTCCTGGAGTGTATCTACAGAACCTAAGGGAAGTTTCATGATTTTTCCTCACTCCTGCTCGTGAAACGGGGTAAATATACTGTCAGAACTAGAGAAGTAACAGGATGTTATAGTGGCAAGAGCATACATAGACTTGAACCAAACAGACCTGGGTTTCAACTCCACCTCTGTCACTTATGGCTGTGTGACCTAGAGCAGTTCATTCACTTTTCTGAATCTTGGTTTCTTTCCAGCTAAAATGGGACAAACGTGCATACCTTACAGAGTTGTAGTTACTGGCACTTAAGTACATGAAAGAGACAATAAAATGAATAATGAATGAAAATAAATCATCTTTGCTCTTAAAGTAAATGAATGTTTGCTTTAGGTAAGTTAGGTTAAGAAATGAAAACAAAACAATACTGATAAAGGATTAGAATAGAGATACAGTCTATCTTGCAGGCGTATATTCTGTTCTGGCAATGTACATTCAAGTTATCTATCACCTTTGTTCTGACTTCATGCTCCTTATATAACTTATAATAATTTTGCTTTTTCATTTAGTTTGCATATAAGGAAGTAATGTCTAAGTTCCTGTCTAAATTTCTTGGATGTCCAGAAATTCTAGTGTTAGATATTCACTTTAATCTTTAGGACATAAATTACAAACCTGCAACTCGTGGACTGGCTTTTGCCTGCCAACACCTAAAACTTGGCAAATTTCCCACACAAAACCAGATTTCAAGCCTCTCTTTTAAAATTGGATGATCTGACTACATTGGGCCCACAGATTTGAAGGGCCGTGATTTGACTGGAGCTGAGTGAGTAGCAGGTACACTTATAAACAAGCATGTATTCTGATTTGCCAGTCTCCGCCAGGTCGACTTCGTACATTTTCTTATATAGGTGGAGCGCTGGTGGCACACTGGTTAAGAGCTACGGCTGTTAACAGGTTGGTAGTTCGAATCCACCAGCTGCTCCTTGGAAACACTATGGGACAGTTCTGCTCTGCCCTATAGGGTTTCTATGAGTGGGACTTGATGGCAACTTTTTTTTGGTATAGGCATTACACTTTTTGGCTGGGGCAGCTTTACTCTGTCACATGGGGTCACTATGAATCAGAATTGACTCAAAGACACCCAATAATAACAATGGGGGAGATCAAGCCTTCCCTTCCCTTACTCTGTCTCCCGAAGAGTAGAAGCACTGAAGCACTAAGGTGAGCTGGAAAAGTCCAAGAACACAATTGGGTCACTTTCTTAGATGGTGGAGTATTTACCCTATTGTTGTTATTGTCAGTTGGTGTTATGGATTGAATTGTGTTCCCCCAATATATGTGCTGTAAATCCTAACCCCTGTACCTGTGGTTATAACCTATTTTGGAATTTTCTTTGTTATGTTAATGAGGCAATAATAGTGTGGGGTGTTTTTTTTCCTTAATTAAAAAAAATCACTTATTTTGCCATTGTTGAAAATATACAAGGCAAAACATGCAGCAATTCAACAGTTTCTACATTTACAGCTCAGTGACATTGTTTACATTATTTGAGTTGTGCAACCATTCTCACCCTCCTTTTCTGAGTTGTTCATCCCCCACTAACATAAACTCACTGCCCCCTAAGTTTCCTATCTTTCAAGCTGCTGTAGTGTAGGGTGTGCTTTAAGTCAATATCTTTTGAAATATAAAGGAGCAGATTAAGCAAGCCCAAACTGAGTGGAAGATATATGCCACATGACCACTGTCTTAGTTATCCATTGCTGCTATAACAGAAATACCACAAGTGGGTGACTTTAATGAGTAGAACTTTATTCTCTCACATTCTAGTAGGCTAGAAGTCCAAATTCAGGGCGCCAGCTCCAGGAGAAGGCTTTCTCTCTCTGTTGGCTCTGGAGGAAGGTCCTTGTCATCAATTTTCCTTTGGTCTAGGAGCTTCTCAGCACAGGGACCCCAGGTCCAAAGGACACACTCTGCTCCTGACACTACTTTCTTTTTTAATTTTTTTTATTGTACTTTAGATGAAGTACAGAACAGTTTCTCATTAAACAGCTGGTACACATATTGTTTTATGACATTGGTTAACAACCCCAAGACATGTCAACACTCTCCCTTCTCAACCTTGGGTTCCTTATTACCAGCTTTCCTGTCCCCTCCTGCCTTCTAGTCCTAGTCCCTGGGCTGCTGTGCCCCACTAGTCTTGTTTTGTTTTATGGGGTTGTCTAATCTTTGGCTGAAGGGTGAACCTCGGGAGTGGCTTCATTACTGAGCTAAAAGGGTGTCCGGGGGCCATATTCTCAAGGTTTCTCCAGTCTCTGTCAGGCCAGTATGTCTGTTCTTTTTTTGTGAGTTAGAATTTTGTTCTACATTTTTCTCCAGCTCTGTCCGGGACCCTCTGTCGTGATCCTTGTCAGAGCAGTCAGTGGTGGTAGCTGGGCACCATCTAGATGTACTGGACTCAGTCTGGTGGAGGCCGTGGTAGCTGTGGTCCATTAGTCGTTTGGACTAATCTTTCCCTTGTGTCTTGTTTTCTTCATTCTCCCTTGCTCCCGAAGGGGTGAGACCAGTGGAGTATCTTAGATGGCTGCTCACAGGCTTTTAAGACCCCAGACGCTACTCACCAAGGTAAAACGTAGAACATTTTCTTTATTAACTATGTTATGCCAACTGTGCTAAATGTTCCCTGAGACCATAGTCCCCACAGCCCTCAGCCCAGAAATTCGGTCCCTAAGCGGGTTTGGATGTTTCTATGGAGCTTCCAGGACCTTGCCTTATACAAGTTGTGCTGGCTTCCGCAGTATTGTGTACTCTCTTACCCTTCACCAAAGTTACCACTTATCTATTGTTTATTTAGTGTTCCCCTCCATCCCTCCCATCCCTCGTAACCATCAAAGATTATTTCTTTTTGTGTGTATACCTTTTCATGAGTTTTTACAGTAGTGGTCTCATACAATATTTGTCCTTTTGTGATTGACTTATTTCACTGAGCATAATGTCCTCCAGTTTCATCCATGTTATGAGATGCTTTGCAGATTCATCATTGTTCTTTATCGTTGTGTAAAACTCTATTGTGTGTATGTACCATAGTTTGTTTATCCATTCATCTGTTGATGGATATCTAGGTTGTTTCCATCTTTTTGCTATTGTGAACAATGCTGCAATGAACATGAGTGTGCATATGTCTATTCATGTGACGGCTCTTATTTCTCTAAGATACATTCCTAGGAGTGGGATTGCTGGATCGTATGGTATTTCTATTTCTAGCTTTTTAAGGAAGCGCCATATGGTTTTCCAAAATGGTTGTAACATTTTGCGTTCCCACCAGCAGTGCATAAGAGTTCCAGTCTCCCTGCAGCTTCTGCAATGTTTGTTACTTCCAGTTTTTTTTATTCATGTCAGTAATGCTGGGGTGAGATTGTATCTCACTGTGGTTTTGATTTGCATTTCTCTAATGGCTAGTGATCATGAGCATTTCCTCATCTGTCTGTTGGCTGCTTGAATGTCTTCTTTGGTGAAGTGTCTGTTCCTTTCCTTTACCCATTTTTTAATTGAATTATTTGTCTTTTTGTTGTAGAGGTGTTGGATTTTCTGGTAGATTTTAGAGATTAGACTTTTGTCTGACTTGTAATGTCCAAAATTTTTTTCCCACTCTGTAGGTTCTCTTTTTACTCTTTTGGTGAAGTCTCTTGATGAGCATAAGTCTTTAATTTTTAGAAGATCCCAGTTATCTAGTTTATCTTCTGGAGTTTGTGTGTTGTTGATTATGGTTTGTATCCTGTTAATGCCATGTATTAGGGCTTCCAGCATTGATCCTATTTTTTCTTCTATGAACTTTATAGTTTTTGGCTTTATATTTAGGTCTTTGATCCATTTTGAATTAGTTTTTGTGTATGGTGTGAGATATGGGTCCTGTTTCATTTTTTTGCAGTTGGACATCCAGTTTTGCCATTTGTTAAAAAGACTGTCTATTCCCCATTTGATGGACTTTGGGCTCTTGTCGAAGATCAGGTGATTGTAGGTGGATGGATTTACATCTGGGTTTTTGATTCTGTTCCATTGGTCAATGTATCTATCATTGTACTGGTACTAGTCTGTTTTGGCTACCATAGCTGTACAGTAGGTTCTGAGGTCAGGTAGTGTGAGTCCTTCTACTTTCTTCTTCTCCTTCAATAGTGTTTTAGTTATCAGGGGCTTCTTCCCTTTCCATATAAAGTTAATGATTAGTTTTTCCATCTTTTTAAAGAATGTTATTGGTATTTGGATCGAGATTGCATTGTATTTGTAAATTGCTTTGGGTAGAATTGTCATTTTCACAATGTTGAGTCTACCTATCCATGAGCATGGTATGTTTTTCCATTTATGTAGCTCTCTTTTGCTTTCTTGCAGTAGCGTTTTGTAGTTTTCTTTGTATAGGTCTTTTACATCCCTGGTTAGATTTATTCCTAAGAATTTTATTTTTGGGGGGCTATTCGAAATGGTATTGTTTTCCTGATTTCCTTTTCATTGTTCTCTTTATTGGTGTAAAGAAAAAACAACTGATTTTTATATGTTTATCTTGTATCCTGCCACTCTGCTGAATCTTTCTTTTAGTTCCTGTAGTTTTCTCCTGGAGTCTTTTGGGTTTTCTATGTATATTATCATATCATCTCCAAATAGGGTCAGTTTTACTTCTTCATTACCAATTTGGATGCCCTTTATTTCTTTTTCTTGCCTTATTACTCTAGCTAAGACTTCCAGCAAAATGTTAAATAGGAGTGGAGATAAAGGGCATCCTTGTCTTGTTCCTGTTCTCAAGGGGAATGTTTTCAGCCTCTCTCCATTAAGAATGATGTTGGCCATTGGTTTTGCATAGATGCCCTTTATTATGTTGAGAAATTTCCCTTCTATACCTATTTTATTGAGAGTTTTTATCAAGAATGGGCATTGGACTTTATCAAGTACCTTTTTTGCATCAGTTGAGATGATGATGTGATTCTTTTCTTTCCTTTTATTTATGTAGTGGATTACATTGATTGATTTTCTAATATTGAACCATCCTTGCATACTTGGTATGAATCCTACTTGGTCGTGGTGTATTATTTTTTTGATATGATGCTGAATTCTATTGGCTAGAATTTTGTTGAGAGTTTTTGCATCTATATTCATAAGAGATATTGGTCTGTAATTTTCTTTTTTTGTGGCATCTTTGGCAGTACTTTCTTGGTGGTATGAGGTCCTCCTGTCTCTCTGCTTGCTTCTCTTTTTTAATTCTCAAAAGAGACTGACTCAAGATACAACCTTATCTTGTAGATTGAGTCCTGCCTCATTAACATAACTGCCATTAATCTCACCTCATTAACATCATAGAGGTAGGATTTACAACCCATAGGAAAATCACATCAGATGACAAAATAATGGACAATCACCCAGTACTGGGAATCATGGCCTAGCCAAGTTGATACACATTTTTTGGGGACACAGATTAATTCATAACAACCACCAAGGAACCTCCGCCCAGAGTGGGCAGAGACAGAGAGAAGCTTTCCCTAGAGCCAGTGCCCTGAATTCGGAATTGAGAAAAAAATTCCTGTTCATTAAAGTCACCCACTTATGGTATTTGTGTTATAGTAGCACTAGATAACTAAGACCATTTCCTTCAGGTAGGCTCCAACTCAAGATGACCTTATGTATAAAATAGTATACAAATTATAACATAGTGAATTGTCTAAGTTCATGAGGGATAAGAATTAGGATAATCTCAAATCTGGTTCCTATGAAGAGGAGGTCAGACATTCTTTCACTATCCAATTTCTTCACCATTTCTGACACCAACCTTCACACCCATGGCACTCTGTGCTTCTCTGCTGGGTTTGATAATTCATTGTAATGGCCACACAGTGCACACAGGCTGTCTTCACAGTTATACAGTTTATTAAGGAAGTAACAGGCTACAACTTGGGATAAGTCTCTCTGCCACTGGGCTCCCAGCATTGGCCTCTCTACTGTTGGCCTGTCTGCAACCAACTGGCCCAGCTCATAGCCAGTCTAGCAGCCTGCTCAGCTCTCTCAGCTGCTGCTCTTCTAGCAGCAGCCCTCTGCCATTGGGCTCTCTGCCAAAGGCTGGTAACTGGCTGAGCTCACAGCCCAGCTCTCCTAGCAGCAGCTTTCTGCTGTTGGACTTCTCTGCCTTTGGGCTTCCCTGCTGTCAGGTGCTCTGCTGTCAAGCTACCTGCCATCCGCCTCTCTGCCATTGTGCTTTCCATTGTTAACTGACTAAGCTCATAGCCAGTGCAGCAGCCCACTCAGCTGCTGCCCTCCCAGCAACAGCCTTCCACCACTGGGCCTGTCTGCTGTCTGGTGCTCTGCTGTTGGCATCTCTTCCCTTGGCCTCTGTGCTGCTAACTGGCCCTATTCGTGGCCAGTGTAGTAGCTTCAGAATCACTCAGCTCCCACATTTCTCCGCTTTTCAGCCCAGGTCTTAGCCAGCATCTCTCTCTCTTCCCGGAGGCCCCTCTGAAACCTCTGCATTTCAGCCATTGATATACCTCAATCCTCTTCAGTTACAAGGTGGGGCCACCCTCACCAGACCAGAGTTCAACCAATCCTCAACTACCCGTGAGATGTCAATTAACTGAGGTCTTGTAAATTACCAGGCGAAAGTATTAAACCATCAAGTTGTTTACAGCTTACCCAGGAAATGTTTAGCAACCCCGGAAATCCCCTGGACAAAAGTAACAAACCCTCTGGGACAGAAAACAGCTTGGGAGTCCCCACACTCAAGTTGCTTCTCCATAGATCTAGGGCAAAGGTAACTCCTTAGGGCTACGGGGAAAAATCTCCCAAGCTGTCCTTCCAAAGAACCAATGCAAAAGGCCTCATAAAAGTGAGACAGGCAGCCTCAGGATTCAATACTTCAAGGAGACAAAGGCAGCCTCAAATCTCAGCACTTCTAAGAGACACCTGCTCTTGCTTATCCTCCTACACTGAGCAAAATATGCTACACATTCTTCTGAAACTGTCCTTGACAAGATAGCTATAGAGTGGACCAGAAATTGTCCTTGACAAGATAACCACAGAACAGCCATAGTGGGCCCCAGCCAGTCTTAACAGGCTTTCTATGCTATCTCAACACTTCAAGTGATCTATTAGCTCACCAAGTGCAAAATACATACAAGCCCTGAGCGCCTGCGTGAAGGTCAATCCTGAATATTTATGATGAATTTGCTTTTCCTTGACTGCTCTCTGTAAAAGCCCACCTTCCCAAGCTGCCTGTGAGCAGTCTTGGAGGCAACAGCTCCAATTGCACTTCTCCTTTTACAACAAAATAAAGGCATTTTTTCCATCTCCCACCTCCGCCTCTTATTTATTGGCTATAGCAAGACACTCTGAGCAAAACCTGGGGTTTTCACCAGGCAGCAAAGGAACTCATTGCCCCACATCAGCTGATAAGTTATAGAAACAATTTATGAAGATGGATCATTATGAGACTTTTGGCATATTAGTTGGAAGAAGCTTAAAGATGGAAGGAAATTGACATTCTTCTGTTCCACCTATTTATTTATTAAAAAAATTTTTTGGTGCTTGTATAATTTTGTTGTTTATAGAATTATATAAATACAATTATAAAAACAAGGAATTAAAAGACTTGCTAGAAATGAGTGATATTCACATATGGATAAATAAACTAATAGAAAAAGAAGGCCCCTAAATTTGGTTCCAATCAAATTTTACTTTTTATACTTAATATTTATCAGAGCTAAGAATATATTTATATTTTTTGATCAAGTGTTTACTAACAATAATTGTAATGATAATGTAATGCAGAATGATATTTTTTTTGCCTTTAAAACTTTATGGTCCTAGAACTTTTTTAAAGTTAATTTTAATTTGTATAGTTTTTGTGGTAGAGAAGTATGATCAATGAAAGGTTTTTTAACATAAAATGTATAAAATTAAGTTAAAAATTCTATAGTGGAAATGGAAGTACATATCAAAAGAAAAAAGAAACAACGTAAACTTTCCAACTGTCAAAGAGTCTGTTCATGTATTTTAAAAACAAATGACGTTGTTATTGTTGTTAAGTGTCACTGAGTCACCTCCGACTCATAGTGACCCTGGGTACATCAGAACCAAACACTGCCTGGTCCTTCACCATCCTCACAATAGTTGCTATGCTTGAGCCCATTGTTGCAGCTACTGTGTCAGTCCATCTAATTGAGGGTCTTCCTCTTTTTTGTTGACCCTCTACTTTACCAAGCATGATGTCCTTCTCCATCTCCAGGGACTGGTCCCTCCTGATAATGTGTCCAAAGTATGTGAGTCAAAGTCTCACTTCTAATGTGCGTTCTGGCCGTACTTCTTCCAAGACTGATTTGTTCCCTCTTCTGGCAGTCCCTGGTATATTCAATATTCTTCACCAATACCAAAATTCAAAGGCTTCAATTCTTCTTTGGTCTTCCTCATTCATTGCCCAGCCTTCACTTGCAAATGAGGCGATTGAAAACACCATGGGCTAGGTCAGGCTCACCTTAGTTCTTAAAGTGACAGCTTTGCTTTTTAACAACTTTAAAGAGGTCTTTTGCAGCAGATGTGCCCAGTGCAGTGTGTCATTTGATTTCTTGACTGCTGCTTCCATGAGCATTGATTGTGGATTGAAGTAAAATGAAATCTTGACAACTTCAATCTTTTCTCCATTTAGCATGATGTTGCTTATTGGTCCAGTTGTGAAAATTTTTATTTTCTTTATGTCGGGGTGTAATCCATGCTGAATGCTGTAGTCTTTGATATTCATCAGTAAGTGCCTCAAGTCTTTTTCACTTTCAGCAAGCAAGGTTCTGTCATCTGAATATTGCAGGTTGTTAATGAGTCTTCCTCCAATCCTGATGCCCCATTCTTCTTCATATAGTCCAGCTTCTCGAAATTATTTGCTCAGCATACAGAATGAATAAGTATGATGATACAACCCTGATGCACACCTTTCCTGATTCTCAACCACTCGTATCCACTTGTTCTGTTCGAATGACTGCCTCTTGTCTATGTACAGGTTCTTCATGAACAAAATTAAGCGTTTTGGAATTCCCGTTCTTGACAATGTTATCCATAATTTGTTATGATCCACACAGTTGAATGCCTTTGCATAGTCAATAAAACACAGGTAAACATCTTTCTGGTATTTTCTGCTTTCAGCCAAGATCCAGCTGACATCAGCAATTATATCCATGGTTCCAAGTTCTCTTCTGAATCCGGCTTGAACTTCTGGCAGTTCCCTGTCCATGTACCGATACAACCACTTTTGAATGATGTTCAGCAAAATCTTACTTGTGTGTGTTATTAATGACGTTGTTTGACAATTTCCGCTTTCTGTTGGATAATTTTTCTTTAGAATGGGCACAAATATGGATCTCTTCCAGATGGTTGGACAGGTAGCTGTCTTCCAAATTTCTTGGCATAGACTAGTGAGTACTTCCAGTGCAGCATCTGCTTATTGAAACATCTCAATTGGTAATCCTTCAATTCCTGGAGCCTGTGTTTTGCCAGTGCCTTCAGTGCAGCTTTGGCTGCTTCCTTCAGTATCATTGGCCCTTGATCATAAGCTACCTCCTGAAATGGCTGAACACCGACCAATTCTTTTTGGTATCGTGACTCTATGTATTACTTCCATCTTCTTTTGATGCTTACTGAGTCGTTCAATATTTTCCCTATAGAATCCTTCAATATTGCATCTCGAGGCTTGAATTTTTTTCTTCAGTTCTTTCAGCTTGACAAATGCTGAGTGCGTTCTTCCCTTTGGTTTTCTAACTACAGGTCTTTGCATATTTCCTTTTGATACTTTGTCTTCTCAAGTTGGCCTTTGAGATCCTCTGTTTAGCTCTCTTACTTCATCATCTCTTCCCTTCACTTTAGCTATTCTACTTTCAAGAGTAAGCTTCAGAGTCTCTTCTGACATCCATTTTGGTCTTTTCCTTTATTTCTGTCTTTTCAATGACCTCTTGCTTTCTTCAAATATGATGTCCTTGATGTCATTCCACAGCTCGTCTGGTCTTCAGTCGTAAGCATCAATGCGTCAAATCTATTCTTGAGATGGTCTGTAAATTCAGGTGGGATATAGTCAAGGTCATACTTCGGCTATCATGGACTTCTAATTTTCTTCAGCTTCAACTTGAACTTGGGTATGAGCAATTGATGGTCTCTCTTTCTCAGTCAGCCCCTGGCTTTGTTCTGACTGATGATATTGAACTTTTCCATTGTCTGTTTCCACAAATGTAGTCAATTTGATTCCTGTGTATTCCATCTGGTGAGAGCCACATGTATCGTCACCATTTATGTTGTTGAGAAAAGGTATTTGCAATGGAGACGGCATTGGTCTTGCAAAATTCTATCATGCGATCTCTGGCATAGTTTCTATCAGTGACTCTGTGATATTTTACAACCACTGTTCCCTCTTTGTTTCCAACTTTCACATTCCACTCACCAGTAATTATCAATGCATCTTGATTGCATGTTTGATCAATTTCAGACTGCAGAAGTTGGTAAAAATCTTCAGTTTCTTCATCTTTGTCTTTAGTGGTTGATGTGTAAATTTGAATAATAGTCATATTAACTGGTTGTCCTTGTAAGTATATGGATATTATCCTATTACTGACAGCTTTGTACTTCATGATAGATCTTGAAATGTTCTTTTTGACAATGAATGCAACACCATTCCTCTTCAATTTGTCATTCCTGGCATAGTATACCATATGATTATTGGATTCAAAATGACAAATACCAGTCCATTTCGGTTCACTAATGCCTAAGCAGCAGTCAGGAAATCAAAAGACACATTGCATTGGGCAAATCTGCTGCAAAAGACCTCTTTAAAGTGTTGAAAAGCAAAGATGCCACCTTGAAGACTAAGGTGCACCTGACCCAAGCCACAGTATTTTCAATCGCATCACATGCATGCAAAAGCTGGACAATGAATAAGGAAGACCAAAGAAGAACTGACGCCTTTGAACTGTGGTGTTGTTGACGAATATGGACTGTCAGAAGAATGAACAAGTCTGTCTTGGAAGAAGTACAAATAGAATGCTCCTTAGAAGGAAGGATGGAAAGACTGCACCTAACATACTTTGCATAGGTTGTCAGGAGAGATCAGTCCCTGGAGAAGGACATCATACTTGATAAAGCAGAGGGACAGCAAAAAAGAGGAAGACCTTCAACGAGATGGATTGACACAGTGGCTGCAACAATGGGTTCAAGCATAACAATGATTGTGAGCAAGGCACAGGAGCGGGCAGTGTTTTGTTCTGTGGTGCATAGGGTCGTATCAGTCGGAACTGACTTGATGGCACCTGACAACAACAACAACAACCACAATCCCTAAGATGGAGCCCTGGTGGCATAGTGGTTAAGAGCTCGGCTACTAACTAAAAGGTTAGCAGTTCAAATCCACGAGCCACTCCTTGGAAACCCTATGGGGCAGTTCTACTCTGTCCAATAGGGTCGCTATGAGTCAGAATCGACTGGACAGCACAAAACAAAACAATGCCTATGATATCAATGTTTATGCGTTCCATTTCATTTTTTTTTAATTCCAAAGTTTTTTATTTTATTTTATTTTTTATTGTACTTCAGGTGAAGGCTTACAGAACAAATAGTTTCTCATGAAACAAAAGTACACATGTTGCTTTATGACATTGGTTAACAACCTCACAACATATCAACCCTCTAACTTCTCAAAGTTTTTTTTTTTTTTTTTTTTGGTGAAAATACACAGAGCCAAATATACACCATTTCAAAAATTTCTACATGCACAGTTCAGTGACATTGACTACGTTCTTCCAATTGTGCTGTTATTCTCATTTAAGATGAAGGCTTACAGAACAAAATAGTTTCTCATTTAACAGTTACTACAAATGTTGCCCTATGACAATGGTTAACAATCTCACAACACATCAACAATATCCTTAATCAGCCTTGGGTTCCGTATCAGCAGCTTCTTTGTCCCCTTCTGCTTTCTGGCTCTTGTCACTGGACTCCTGTACCTCGTTAGTCTCATTTCATTTTATGGGGCTGTCCACTCCCAGACTGAACAGTGAACCTCAGAGGTAACTTCACCACTGAGCTAAAAGGGTGTCTGGGGGCCATACTCTCGGGGTTTCTCCAGTTTCCTTTAGGCCAGTAAATCTGGTCTTTTTTTTTGTGAGTTAGAATTATGCTCTACATCCCTCTCCAGCTCTGTCCAGAACCCTCTGTTGTGATCCTGGTCAGAGCAGTCAGTGGTGGTAGCCGAGCACCATCTAGCTGTACTGGACTCAGTCCGGTGGAGGCCTTGGTAGCTGTGGACAATTAGTCTTTTGGACTAATCTTTTCCTTGTATCCTGTTCTCTTCATTCTCCCTTGCTCCCGAAGGGATGAGACCAGTGGAGCATCTTAGATGACCGCTGACAGGCTTTTAAGACCCCAGACTCTACTCACCAAGGTAGAATGTAGAACATTGTCTTTATAAGCTGTGTCATGCCAATTGAGCTAGATGTTCCCCGAGACCATGGTCGCCAGCGCCCTCTGCCCAGCAATTCAGTCCCTCAGGGAGTTTGGATGTGTCTACGGGGTTTCCATGACCTTTTCTTTTACAAGTTGTGCTAGTTTCCCCTGAATTGTGTACTGTCTCACCCTTCACCCAAGATACCACTTATCTATTGTATATTTAGTATTTCCCCCCATCCCTCCCATCCCTGGTAACCAACAAAGATTGTTACATTTTGTGTGTGAACTTTTTCATGGGTTTTTACAATAGAGGTCTCAAACAATATTTATCCTTTTGTGATTGACTTATTTCACTCAGCATAATGTCCTCCAGTTTCATCCATGTTATGAGATGCGTCACAGATTCATTATTGTTCTTTCTCATTGCATAGTACTCCATTGTGTCTATGTACCATAGTTTGTTTATCCATTCATCTGTTGACGGGCACCTACCTTGTTTCCATCGTTTTGCTATTGTGAACAATGCTGCCATGAACATAGGTGTGCATATGTCTATTCGAGTGACGACTCTTATTTCTCTAGGATATATTCCTAGGAGTGGGATTGCTGGATCGAATGGTATGTCTATTTCTAGCTTTCTGAGGAAGCGCCATATCATTTTCCAAAATGGTTGTATCATTTTGCATTCCCACCAGCAGTGCATAAGAGTTCCCATCTCCCCGCAGCTCCTCCAACATTTGTTATTTCCAGTGTTTTTGATTCGTGCCAGTAATGCCGGGGTGAGATGATATCTCATTGTGGTTTTAATTTGCATTTGTCTAATGGCTAGTGATCGCGAAAATTTCCTCATGTGTCTGTTGGCCATTGGAATGTCTTCTTTGGTGAAGTGTCTGTTCATGTCCTTTGCCCATTTTTTAATAGGATTGTTTGTCTTTTTGTTGTAGAGGTGTTGGATTTTCCTGTAGATTATGGAGATTAGGCCTTTGTCTGACTTGTACTGTCCAAAATTTTTTTCCCAGTCAGTAGGTTCTCTTTTGACTCTTTTGGTGAAGTCTTTTGAAGAGCATAGGTGTTTGATTTTTAGAAGATCCCAGTTATCTAGCTTATCTCTTGGGTTTTGTGCGTTGATGGTTATGGTTTGTATCCTGTTAATGCCATGTATTAAGGCCTGAAGTATTGCTCCTATTTTTTCTTCTATGAACTTTATAGTTTTAGGCTTTATATTCAGGTCTTTGATCCATTTTGAAGTAGTTTTTGTATACGGTGTGAGGTATGAGTCCTGTTTCATTTTTTTGCAGATGGATATCCAGTTTTGCCAGCACCATTTGTTAAAAAGACTGTCTTTTCCCCATTTGATGGACTTTGGGCCCTTGTCGAAGATCAGGTGACCGTAGGTGGATGGATTTACATCTGGGTTCTCAATTCTGTTCCATTGGTCAATGTATCTGTCGTTGTACCGGTACCAGGCTTTTTTGACTAATGCAGCTGTATAGTAGGTTCTGAAGTCAGGTAGTGTGACTCCTCCAACTTTATTCTTCTTTTTCTGTAGTGCTTTACTTATTCGGGGCTTCTTCCTTTCCATATAAAGTTAATGATGAGTTTTTCCATCTCTTTGAAGAATGTTGTTGGTATTTGGATAGGGATTGTGTTGTATTTGTAAATTGCTTTGGGTAGAATTGTCATTTTCACAATGTTGAATCTGCCTATCCATGAGCATGGTATGTTTTTCCATTTATGTAGATCCCTTTGGGTTTCTTGCAGTAGTGTTTGGAGTTTTCTTTGTATAGGTCTTTTACATCCCTGGTTAGATTTATTCCTAAGTATTTTACCTTTTTAGGGGCTATTGAAAATGGTATTGTTTTCCTGACTTCCTTTTCATCATTCTCCTTATTGGTGTATAGGAATCCAACTGATTTTTGAATGTTTATCTTGTATCCTGCTACTCTGCTGAATCTTTCTATTAGTTCCAGTAGATTTCTCGTGGAGTCTTCAGGGTTTTCTGTGTATAGTATCATATCATCTGCAAACAGGGACAGTTTATCTTCTTCATTACCAATTTGGATGCCCTTTATTTCTTTTTCTTGCCTTATTGCTCTAGCTAGAACTTCCAGCACAATGTTAAATAGGAGTGGTGATAAAGGGCATCCTTGTCTTGTTCCTGTTTTCAAGGGGAATGTTTTCAGCCTCTCTCTATTAAGAATGATGTTGGCCGTTGGTTTTGCATAGATGCCCTTTATTATGTTGAGAAATTTCCCTTCTATACCTATTTGATTGAGAGTTTTTTTCAGGAATGGATGTTGGACTTTGTCAAATGCCTTTTCTGAGTCAATTGAGATGACCATGTGATTCTTTTCTTTCCTTTTATTTATGTGCTGGTTTACGTTGATTGATTTTCTAATGTGGAACCAACTGTGCATATGTGGTATGAATCCTACTTGGTCGTGGTGTATTATTTTTTTGATATGATGCTGAATTCTATTGGCTAGAATTTTGTTCAGAGTTTTTGCATCTATATTCATGAGAGATATTGGTCTGTAATTTTCTTTTTTTGTGACATCTTTTCCTGGTTTTGGTATCAGAGTTATGGTGGCTTCATAGAATGAATTTGGAAGTGTTGCTTCCTCTTCTATGCTCTGAAATAGCTTGAGTAGTACTGGTACAAGCTCTTATGTAAAAGTTTTCTATAATTCTCCAGTGAAGCCATCTGGGCCATGGCTTTTTTTCGTTGGGAGTTTTTTATTACCTTTTCAATCCTGTCTCTTGTTATGGGTCTGTTCAGATTTTCAACATCACTTTGTTGTAGTTTGGGTAGGCTGTGTGTTTCTAGAAATTTATCCATTTCCTCTAGTTTTTCAAATTTGTTGGAGTATAGTTTTTCATAATATTCTGTTATAATCCTTTTTATTTCAGTTGGGTCTGTTGTAATATCCCCCATTTCATTTCTTATTTGTGTTATTTGTGTCCTCTCCTGTTTTTCTTTTGTCAGTCTGGCCAGTGGTTTGTCGATTTTGTTGATTCTTTCAAAGAACCAACTTTTGGTTTTCTTGATTCTTTCTATTGTTTTTCTGTTCTCTATTTCATTTATTTCTGCTCTGATCTTTACTATTTCCTTTCTTCCAGAGGTTTTGGGCTTTTTTTGCTGTTCTCTTTCTATTTGTTTGAGTTCTGTAGTTAATGTTTTGATTTTGTCCCTTTCTTCTTTTTTGATGTGTGCATCTATTGCTATAAATTGTCCTCTGAGGACTGCCTATGCTGTGTCCCAAAGGTTTTGGTATGATGTGTTTTCATTCTCATTGGATTCTAGGAATTGTTTGATTCCATGTCTGATTTCTTCTATTACACAGTGATGTGTAAGCAGGGTATTATTCAGTTTCCATGTAGTTGATTTTTTTCCCTTGCTCTTTCTATTGTTTATTTCTACCTTGATGGCCTTGTGTTCAGAGAAGATACTTTGAATTATCTCAACGTTTTGGATGTTGCTGAGGATTGCTCTGTGGCCTAAGATATGGTCTATTCTGGAGAAAGTTCCATGTGCATTGGAAAAGAATGTGTACTTTTCAGCGGTTGGATGGAGTGTTCTATATATGTCTATGAGGTCAAGTTGGCTGATTGTGCCCTTTAGGTCTTCTGTATCTTTGCTGAGTTTCTTCTTAGTTGTTCTGTCCTTTACCGAGAGTGGTGTGTTGAAGTCTCCTACTATTAATGTGGAACTTTCAATTTCTCTTTTCAGTGTTGTTAGAGTTTGTTTTATGTATTTTGGAGCCGTGTCATTGTGTGCGTAGATGTTTATTATGGTTATGTTTTCATGACGGAGCTTCCCTTTAATCATTATATAGTGTCCTTCTTTGTCTTTTATGGTAGATTTCGTTTTAAACTCTATTTTATCTGAGATTAGAATTGCCATTCCTTCTCTTTTTGGTAGTTGTTAGCTTGATATATTTTTTTCCAACCTTTGACTTTTAATAAATTCACATCTTTGTTTCTAAGGTGTGTCTCCTGTAGACAGTATATTGATGGATCCTGTTTTCTTATCCATTCTGTCACTCTCCATCTGTTTATGGGTGAATTGAGTCCATTTACATTCAGTGTAATTGTTGATAGATGTGGGTTTCTTGCTGTTATTTTGTAGTGCTTTTTTTTGTGGTGCTGACTTTTTCTTTGTTCTTCTTACTTTCTTGTGCAGAGTTACTTTTGTTTGTGGATTTTTTTTCATTTCTTTTGTTTTTGTAGGTTCTGTTTTTGCTGAGACTTTATGTTTTTCCTCTTTTTTTTATGAGTATGTTTGTTAACTTTCTTTGTGGTTACCATAAATTTTACCCTTATCTTTCTATGTTTGAAGCAGTCTACCATTACTTGGTATCACCTAACCTTCCTCTCCATTAGAAGGTTCTTTACCTATGCCGTTTATTCCCTCTTTTATTGTTTTGATGTCGTTGTCATTTACTGATTAACTGCTCTGATTCCCTGTTGTGTTTCTTTTGGTTTTGGATAGCCCTCGAGAGTTCATTTCCTAGATTGGTATCTGGCTGGTAGTATCCTGTGTCCTAGGTTCTGCCTGTGAGCTGAAGCTGTCCTTAGATCAAAGAACTCACTTTAATAATTCTTGTAAGTTTGGTTTGACTTCTACATAGTCGCTTAATTTCTGTTTATCTGGAAATGACCTAATTTCACCATCAAATTTGAACGAGCGTTTTGCAGGATATATTATTCTTGCTTGGCAATTTTTTTCTTTCAAGATTTTATATATGTCATCCCATTGCTTTCTTGCCTGCATGGTTTCTGCCAAATAATCAGAGCTTAGTCTTATTGTTTCTCCTCTGTATGTGACTTCTTGTTTTTCACGAGCTGCTCTCAGGATTCTTTGTTTGTCTTTGGTTTTTGCGAGTGTCAATATGATATGCCTTGGTGATTTTCTTTTGGGGTCTCTTCTGTATGGGGTTCTTTGAGATTCTTGGATGTCCAGCTTTTCATCTTTCATGATACTGGTGACGTTTTCTGTCAGCAGTTCCTCAATAATCCTCTCTGTGTTTTCTGTTTTCTCCCCCGTTCTGTAATTCCAATCACTCGAAGATTTTTGCTTTTGATTGTGTCCCACATAACTCTCAGGCTCTCTTCATTTTTTTTTGTTCTTTTATCTGAGTTTTCCTTAAACAGAGTTGTATTCAAGTGTTTGTCTTCAATTCCACTGATCCTGTCTTCCACCATTTCAAATCTACTTCTCAGCCCTTCTATGACATCATCCATTTCTGAAATCTTGTTATTTAAGTTTCAGATTTCTAATTGTTATCTTTGTATAATTTCTAGCTGTGTATTAATTTTGGCATTTTGTTCCTGCATTATTTTCCTGAATTCTTCCAATTTTTTGTCCGTATTTTCCGTGAATTTTTTCTATTTTTTCCTCATGTTTGTCAGATTTTTGCCTCAGTTATTGGAGAATTCTGAATATTAGAGATTTGAATTCCCTATCAGGTAGTTCTAGTGAATTTTCTTCCAGAGGAGAGTCATCTGGTGTTTTATTTTGGTTGCCTACTAAAGCATCCTGTCTTGTTTTTGTAAATGTTTTGATATTGTCTGCTGTCTTCGGGGCATTCAGTAGTTATTTCTCTCGTTTTTTGAATGTAGATTTGTTTGTTTTATCCCTTTTTTAAAAAAAAATTTGTCTATGTCTGAGCAGGCAGACTGTGTGTTTTTTGTTGTTTGCTCATCTGTGGGCACAATACTTTTCACCTCCTTCTTCAACTGGCAGGGTCAATCACTCAGATATGGTATGGCAGGGCAGGTCTAGCTGAAGAGGAGTTACTGGGATGTTTGGTTTTTGGCACTTACTATAGCCACCAGGGCTGGTCAGTAATCAGTGCAGGGCAGGTTCCAGTAGGCCGTGCCCGTGCTGCTTGGTGGTGTGATGTCAAGCGCACAGTGCAGGTAGGCAGGATGCAGCGGGGAGATTGTTATGTGTGGAGCTAAGATGGATATGGGAGAGAGGAGAGAGGAGCAGGAGCCAAAAACATACAAACAAACAAAAAAGAATGCTATGGGAGCTTGCCGTTGGAGTGGAGAGATGAGAGTCTACGAAATGGAGAAAAACAGAAAGGAGATGAGGAAGAAAAGAAAAGAATGAATAAATATGAATCAGAAAGGTTAAAGAACCGCAAAGTTCCCAGGGATCCCACTGGTGCAGCTATGAAGTCTGGGGAAGTCACTTTCAGGTGTTTCAGTACAGCCTGGCTAGAAAGCGTAGAGGTATACAATGTCAGGTATTCAAGGGACAGAAAGAGAAGGAAGATATAGAGAGACGAGAAAATGAGCAATGAAGAAAGACAAAAAGGGAAAAAGAAGGAAAAGAAAACAAAAGAAATTAAGAGAAAAAGAAAAACAAGAAAGGCCCCCAAAGAAACTTAAAAAAAAAAAAACAATGTAAAAATAAATGCCTTCAGGGATCCCTCTGCACGTCTGTGGATGCCGAAGGGGAATCTCTCTGCCACACAGCTCAGCCTGGCCAGAAAGGTCTTGCAACTCAAGAAAAGGAAAAGAAAACAAACAAACAATTCATAACAAACAAATGAACAAATGCCCCAGGATCTCACCAGTGCAGCAGCCCAAATTGGGAAGCAGCTCCACACTCGAATGGAGCTCCGCAGCCCCTCAGGAAGAAGCAAAGATGGCATACGGAGCCAGGTACTTGAGTGAAGGGAGGGGGAGGTGGCTAGAGGCAAGTAAGAAATTAAAAGAAGCAGAAAAAAAAGCAACACTAGCAGCCAACAAATGGCACTCAGAGAGCCAGGTAGTGTGGGGTGGTATTTCTTGACAAGAGACTGTGTCCGTGGAAAGCAGAGGGGGCCGAATGTGGGTGAAGAAGGGTAGAGAGTGGGAAAGCATATATCACAAATTACCAGAGCTCTGTAGCCCCTCACGAAGAAGCAAAGATGGCGCACGGAGCGAGTTACTCGAGCGAAAGGAGGGGGCGGTGGGGAGAAGCCAGGAAGAAATAAAAAGAAGTGGAAAAAAAGCAACACCAGCAGCCAACAAATGGCACTCAGAGAGCCAGCCGTTCCAGTGTGTGGAATCCAAGCAGCCGCTCTTTCCCAGTCAAGAGACTGTGGCCGCAGGAAGCAGAGGAGGCCGAGTCTTGGTGAAGAAGGGTGGGGCGTGGGAAAGTGTATATCGCCAATTACCGGGAGGCTGCTTTCTCGTACCCCCTGTTTGCTGGTCTCCGATAGGAGTCCAAGATGGCGGATCTGCACTGCTTTAGCTGGTAGGGGTTCGCTGCATGAATCTCTCCTCACTCTCCGTTCTCTGTCAGTTTTCTCACTCCATTTGGTGCTTGGCTTAGTTCTTTATCTCTTCATTTGATGTTTTAGGGTTTCAGAATTGTTGTATTCTCTGTTTGGCTTAGTTTTTCGGATCTTTGCTGTGGAGGGACGGTGTGGTGCTTCTGCCTAGAGCGCCATTTTGCTGGAACTCCCTCCATTTCAGTTTTGATGATTTCCAATCTTCCTAGATTCTTACTTCATACATTCCATGTTCCTGTTATTAATGGATATTTGTAACTGTTTCCTCTCATTTTGAGTCATATGACATTAGCAAATGAAGGTCCCAAAACCTTGACTCTATCCACAACATTAATGTTGACTCTGCTTTGAGGAGGCAGCTCTTTCCTAGTCATATTTTGAGTGCCTTCCAACTTGACACACTCATCTTCTGGCACTATATCACACAATGTTCTGCTGCTATTCATAAGTTTTTCACTGGCTAATTTTTTCACAAGTAAACAGCCAGGTCCTTCTTCCTAGTCTGTCTTAGTCTGGAAACTCAGCTGAAACCTGCTCACCACGGGTGACCCTCCTGGTATTTGTAATTCTGGTGGCATAGCTTCCAGCATCACATCAACACGGAAGCCACCACAGTATGACCAACTGACATATGCATGGGGTGATCAAACAAATGATGGTGGATCTCAAATTGGTACAGTATTTAGATTCTATTGGATACATCTAAGAATAGCATACAATTTATTTCAAAATATCACTATTTATAATACACCAGAAGTTACTTTATTGCAACTATTTAAGCTTATGATGACAATCTTTAGATGTCAACTTAAATGTGTGTCAGTGGTTTGCAGTTGTTCAAAATTCTTCTAAGTGGTATATAAGCAAAGACTTTTGATGTTCATTGCTTTAAGGGCTGCTTTCCTGGCTCTGGTCATCTGCTTTGCAGGTCTAGAGACTCACTCTTGTCAGTCTCTAGCGGGGTTCAGGATCTGAGAAACTGACTCACAGAAATGAAAAAGCACATGAGACTGAGAAAAACACGAGAACAACAATTTATTAGTTTCCAGTAAGAAATAGCACTTTCACACCTTTTGGAAGTACTCTTGTCTTTGCATTCAGCACATTTTCCCCATAAAATTAAACGGAAAACTAAGTCAAAATCCGAACTAGAAAGTGAGAGATAGTAATTGGCCTTAGAGTATCAATTGTAATCCCAGCACATTATTTATCAGAGCAGACACAGGCAAGATCATTTGAAGGATGTGCAAAAAGATATAGTAGAATAGTTGGGATGTAAATCATGATTTAGAAAATCATAAACCAAAGATTTAATGGCATAAATTTATGCTTGTGCTGTACAGACATCTCCCAACAGAGATGGTGTTGCTTGTGGGAGTGGAAATATTGGAACTCTAATGGTTTAGATTCCTTTATCGGTTGGGTAATGCCAATGTTTACTGCAGTGATTTTCTTTTCTCTATGCTTTTATGGCTCACCAATCTCTTCAGGCCCTTTAGATTCACACATTCTTTCCTTAGATGTTAATATACATTAGTCAATCAGGTTACCATATGCTCATGCCTTAGGGGGCTAAGAGTCATTCTGTCTCCTTCAGATGATTTTGCATCTGTTTTCTCTGACTAATGATGTGTTGATCCTACAATTAAATTCTCAAAGGGCGATCAAATAGCCCTTATTTCTGGTTCTTGAGAGGGGAGCAGTGGAGTGGAACTTCATCATAGTTTCTAGTCGGATGTCGCTGCTTAGGAAGAGCAACATCAATGAAGTAAGCAAATACAGTCTCTTTCTAGTTAAAATATGGAAATTAGTAACACATTATCGTGGAAGACGTTCATAGTGTTGTGACGTCAGAAGGACTACATCGTTACGCACATACACTCACCACATGTATATGAGAATTTAGTGTGTGCTGTAGTCATCACTCAAAGCATGCAGAAGTAATCAGAGAAAAACTCGTAAGGCAGAAGTTAGAAAGAAAATAGGAGAGGGGATAAATCTAACTGGAAGTGAAAAAACTGTAAATGGCCAAAAAAAGAAGATTTGAAAGCAAGTTTTTGTGAGGAAATGAGGCCAGAGGACATTAGCCACCGAGGAAAAAACCATGTTGGATAATGATGAAGTCAGCAGAAAGTGATGGGAAGGGAATACCAAGAGTCATGAAATGGAAGAAAAGACAAAGAATATTTGAATGGCAGTCCCATTCTAAATGGGCTTCTAAATGAAACCCAAATCCTATTCAGAAGGGGAGAAATAGTACAGAGTCTCAGACATGATATGAACAGACCCACAATTGAGAGATACCTTTAAGATTTTGAGAGAAGAGGAAATGGGTGCTATTCTGGTCCAAGAAACTGGGTTTAATACAAACTAGGTTACATGATTATGTATAAAGTTTTTGGTTGGGAAACTTCCTACTGGTCATTAGGTGAAGAGAGAATTTGATTTTTTATTATTGTTGAATTTTTAAAGTTTTTCTCAACAGAAAGAAATTAAGAATGGAAAACATAGACCTGAGTAATTTTTGATGTGTATCCATTTCCTGAATATGTCTAATAAAGTGAAACATCTATGGGGGAAGAAAAGCTAATTCAGAAAAATGGTGACTCATCTGTACAGAGGAACAAGTTATTTTTAAGGGAAACTACAATTATGTCTCAGAGTAAAAGAATGAGGCTGGTAAATAAGAGGTGACCTTTGCTGATATGGGCAAGCATGACATTTGTAGTAGGTCAAGAATAGTACTTAAGTAAAATTTCTCTCCCAGAGCCAGAAATTTGTGGGTATGAATACATTCAATGGAAGACTCAACTTTATAATTTCCTCTAAAAATTAGATAAACAATTCTACAGACAGCATTGAGTAGCCACCTTAGGTTTTTTTCTTGTAGCTGGACTTCCAGGATATTCAAAAAAGTGTGCATCACTTCCTAGAAGACATTTGTAAGGACTGTCTGTCCACATAGGGACTTGAAGATCTGCCTGGTGAGGACAAGTGTCTTAATAAGAAAAGGAGAGTTATGAAATTAATTATGAGAACAATTATGATGATCATTAGCTAAGGGATGGCATTTAATTTATTGAATCTCCTAGCAACTAGGTTCTACTAGGTACTCACTATTCCCATTGTATAGATGAAGGAAATGAGGTGCAAATTATTAAGTCACTTGCCCAAAGTCATACATCTAATAAGTAGCAGAGCTAGGATTCAAACCCAGTCAATTCTGCTCACACACAAGAATGTTGGACAGGGCCTTAATTTTTAAATGAGATGTGTATATTTAGTTGTGGCTATTGATTAGAAGTGCCACTATGCAATAGTTAAATGATAACAGTATTGTCTTGAAGAAAACATAAACCCACAACCAGCCATATAGTTAAATTGAAAGGAAAAAATTTTAAAGTAAATATATACAAAAATGCACAAAGCATGTGTGTAGATAGAGCTCAATGAACACACCTTGATCAGGATCGAGATTAAGAAGCAGAATATTACTATTCCCCCAGTGGCCACCCTTCTGTTTCCTTCCAGTCACAAATCCTCCCAAAGGTAACCACTACCCTGAATTCTAATAATGGATTTGTTGTACCTGTTGTTGGACTTCATATAAATGGAATTAACAAGTATATACTACTTAGCATCTGGCTTCTTTTGCTCAACACTGTAAGATTTACCCCTCTTGTTTTGTGTAGTAGTAGTTCATGCATTCTCATTGTTGGAATGGAATATTTTTTAAATTTAGTTTTAAGAAAATTCACAGGTAACCTCTTTTTGCTGAACTATATGGGTCCACCAAAATAGCAGGACAATTTAATCAGTCAAATAGCAATATAACGTAGTAGTAAAAACAGGTTTTGGCTTTTGAAGTTAGTCAAATTCCAGTTAGCCTGGAATTTAAACATAATTTCTTTATAAACTGGCTCTATAACCTTGGACAATCCACTTAATATCTCTGTGCTTCCATTTCTCCAAATGAAAAATGAGGATGATACTATCTATGTCACAGAAGTTGTGAAGATAAAATGAGATAGTGTATGTAAAGTGCCTGATACAAGGCCTAGCACATTGTAGATGGTCACTAAATTGGTAGTAGTCATTGTTTTAATTATTATAGCTAAGGCCCAAATACTTAGTCATAAAAGCTGACCAGTTTAATAGTAAAAATAATTTTCTTGCAAAAATATACGTTTAGCTATTAATATGTTACATTTGGATGGTGGAATCTCTGCATCTTATGAGTTCTGTAAGGCAAAAAATTCTCATTTCTCTTACCGAGGTGTTCAGAAACCCCTAGAGCGGTCCATGAACATAATCTAAGGGAGCAGAAAGTTTTCTATAAGAATTTCATCTTTGTAGCTTTTTGTTTTGACCATATTATAATAGAATTTAATAAAAGCACATTCTGGTTCATCTGGTTGAACACCTTATAACTGAGTACTGCCATCAGTTTTGGGGCCTTTCTTAATAACTGCTTCTGTGGCAAGTTACTTTTCATTTAGTGAAATAAGAGAACAATGGTGAAATTAACTTGCAAATGCTGTGTTCTCACCAAGGCAAGGCACCAAGGCAAGTTACACAAGAAATGGTTCTATAGTAGTAGGGATAGAAAAAATATAGTCAGAGAATTGAATTTTTCCACAGCATATGTTGATACAGACATGAGCATTTAAAATAACATACACCATAGCAGTTAGTAACACATTCATGTTACAAATGGCAAATTATTTATAGCAAAACAATAACACCTAAACATCATGTGGTGCAATGGTTAAAGCGCTTGGCTGCCACTCCGTGGCAGACAGTTGTGGCAGTCTGCTTCTGTGAAAGATTTATAGCCTGGAAACCCCATGGGATAGTTCTACTCTGTCCTATAGGGTCACTGTGAGTCAGAATCAACTCAATGGCAGTGGATTTGGGTTTTTATTGTTCTACGTGAAGACAGACTAAAGAGGCATGACAACTAAATACAATGCCTGAGTTTGGACCAGGAAAAAAAGCCAGAAAGGGTATTATGGAAATAATTGGGGACTGTATATTAGTTAATATTATTGTATCAGTGTTAAATATATTGTGTATATAAAGGTGTTTTGGTAGTGTAGAGAATATACCCTTGTTCTTAGGAGATACATGTTGCAGTATTTATGGGTGAAGTGTCATGTTGTCTACAACCAACTTTCACATGGTTCATCGGAAGGAGTCGGGGGAAAGATAAAGCAAACATAGCAAATTGTTAACAATTGGTGAACCTAAATAAAGAGCATAGAGGTTTCAATTTTAATTCTTTGGTTGTTACTGTAGGCTTGAAATTTCAAAATAAAAAGTTGGAGAAAAATGATAGTATTTGCTGAAATGTTGGATATGGGGGTGAGAGAAAAAAATCAAGGATAATTTCTAGGTTTTTGGCCAGATCAACGGGGTGTATAGTGATGCTATTCAGGAAGATGAGGACGATAGTGTCATGTGAAGGTGAGACTGAAGACAGTGTGAGAATGAAGAGTTCTCTTATGGTCATGGTCAGTGTGAAATACTTAGACATTTGAGTGAAGATGTCCCACAGACAGTTGGATTTATAAGTCTGGAGCTCAGGGATTCAGGTAGAACTGGATATGTATATTTGTCCATTATCAGCATGTAGATAATATTTAAAAGCTTTGGAACTGGATAGGATCTGTTAGTGAAAGAATGTAGAGAGGAGACAAAGCCTAGGACTGACTCCTGGAACACTGTAAGAAGTCTGGAAGAGGAGGAGCAGAAACTGAGGAGTAGTCATTGTGGTAGGAAGAAAACCAGAAAAATGTATCATAGAATTCAAAAGAGGAGAGATATTGAGAAGGAGGGAGCAGCCCACCGTATGAGATGATTCTAAGAGTTCAAGATGAAGGGAAAAATTTGTCAATATATTTGGCATAAAGGTCATCAACAACCTTGTCAAGAGAAGTTTATTTCCTCATAGTCAAAGTAGGCTAAAAGTCCAAATTCAAGGTGTCAGCTCCAGGGGAAGGCTTTCTCTCTCTCGGCCTTCTCATCAGTGTTCCCCCAGACTAGGAGCTTCTCAGCACAGGGAACCCTGTCCAAAGGACGCGCTCTGCTCCCAGCACTGCTTTCTTGATGGTATGAGGTCCCCCTGTCTCACTGCTCATTTCTGTCTTTTATATCTCAAGAGATTGCCTCAGGATACACTCCAGTCTTGTAGATCCAGTCCTGCCTTACTAACACAACTGCCATCCATCTTCCCTCATTAACATCATAGAGGCAGGATTTACAACATATAGGAAAATCATACAGTACCAGGAATCATGGCCCAGCCAAACTGATACACACATTTTCTGGGGGGACATAATTCAATCCATGACATTCCACCCTTTGGCACCCCAAAAATCACATCCTTGCAACATGGAAAACACATTCACCCCATCATATCATAGCAAAAGTCTTAACTCCAAGTCCAAAATCCAAAAATTGCTCTTCATCTGTGAAATCTAGAATACAAGTTATCTGCTTCCAAAGGTACAATGGCAGAACAGGCATAAGCTAGACATCTCCTTTACAAATGGGAGAAATTGCAGGGAAAGAAGGCATAACAGGCACCAAGCAAGTTAGCAGAACACATTACATTAGCCCTCAAGGCTTTGAAAATAATCTTCTATTCTCTGAGACAATTTACATAATAGCCCTGCCCTCTAGACTCTAGGTATTGGCCACAGTCTCTGGATTCTGAGTGGAAGCCCATCAGCCCTGGGCTTCAGCTCTGCCTTCCAGGCCCATTGGGACAGCAACTCTGCTCCCTTGACTTTAGGCGCACCATTCTCCCAGTCCATTGGAGTGACAATTCCACCCTTAGAAACACCAGAGGCCATTGCTCCACCCTTTGAAACCCCTGAGGTCATGGCCATACCTTTTGAGACTGAAGCAGCTCACCTTCTTGTGTCCCTTGTCTCTTCAGCTTCTGCTTCCCATGGCCTCTCAGCCCTAGGACCTCATGCCTGCATCTGCCCTGCTGGGGCAAGTGTTCCAAAGCTCAGTAGCTCCACCGGTATAAGTGCCCAGAGGCACCCCACTCCGCCAGGAAGCCTCCTGCGCACAGGCACTCAGCTCTCTCGCTCCGTGGGTCGGCTCCAGTGCCGTCTCACACTGGTTTCCTGGTTCTGCTGCTGTTGGTTCTCTGCTGCTGCTGCTGCTGGTCCTCTGTCACTGCCGCACGTCTATCCATTCACAGTTTTAAAACCACTTCCACATTTTAGATATCTGTTAGAGCAGCACCCCACTCTCTTGGTACTAAATTCTGTCTTAGTTATCTAGTGCTGCCATAACAGAAATACCACAAATGGATGGTTTTAATGAAGAGAAGTTTATTTCCTCATAGTCAAAGTAGGCTAAACGTCCAAATTCAAGGTGTCAGCTCTAGGGGAAGGCTTTGTCTCTCTTGGCCTTCTCATCAGTGTTCCCCCAGACTAGGAGCTTCTCAGCACACGGACCCTGGTCCAAAGGACGCGCTCTGCTCCCAGCGCTGCTTTCTTGATGGTATGAGGTCCCCCGTCTCACTGCTCACTTCTGTCTTTTATATCTCAAGAGATTGCCTCAGGATACACTCCAGTCTTGTAGATCCAGTCCTGCCTTACTAACACAACTGCCATCCATCTTCCCTCATTAACATCATAGAGGCAGGATTTACAACATATAGGAAAATCATACAGTACCAGGAATCATGGCCCAGCCAAACTGATACACACATTTTTTGGGGGGGACATAATTCAATCCATGACAAGTGAGTTGACCGGAATGATTGGGAAGGAAGCTAGACTGGAGTGAACTGAAGAGTGAAAGTATAGTAAAGCAGGGAGTGGAAATAATTCTCTAAAATTTAAAGAAATAGAGTGGCAGCTAGAGCAGTTTGGGCAGTCAGGGGTAAGTTACATTTGGTAAGATGGAAAATGTTAGATCATATGTGTAAGCTGGTGGTAATAATGTTGGAGAGAGGAACAGAATGATGATTTAGTAAAGAGGGAGTTTAATTAAAGGAGTGAACTTCTTGAGAAGATGAAAGGATATAGGATCCAGAGTACAAGTGTGGGACTTATCTTTGATAGAAACAAGGACAGGAGAGATGACAATAGATAGGTGTGGCAGGTTTAGAGATTTAAAAGGAGAGGGGGAGATAAGGAAGATCTGATACTTTTTATTTTCTCAATGAAATATTAGGTAACATTAACTGAGAGTGAGGGGAAAGGGGAGTGGGAGCTTCTAGAACAGTGGGGAAGCAGACCTACTAGGGAAACATAGTAGGATGTCAGGCAGTGTTGAATGCCAATTTAAAGTTTTGGTCATGCATTTTTAAGTGCAACCAGGCAGCTTAGGTGTGTGATTTTTAAAAATTTTTTACAAGTAGCACATGTGCTTTTAACAAGATGGGACGTATGCTCTCCAGTTTGCCTCAGCCCTCTTTTGCATTTCCTTTTTCAGTGCATCTGCCCTTCTTCACTCATTTACATTACCCATTTGGCCCCTGAAGGTATTTGAGCATGCAACTCTTGATGTACATAGAGAGAGAAGCAGTATATTACCTGTTGTCATACCAAAAAATCTTCACAAGAGGGATTTGTTAATTTTGGAGAGTTCTTCAACACGAAATTCCTGGACTTTAAGGGATATATCATTTGGTTGGAGAGTCACTTACCTACAGGGCCTTGCACACAGCAGTAGTTCAATAACTATTGAATGAATTAAAAAAAATGCAGGTATGAACACATGGAATTGCTGTGAGAATTCAATATTTAAATCTGTGGATGGATTAGATAAACGTTAAGATTTCCGTTGCTCTGAAATTTGGATTCAATAATCCAAAACAATACAAAGCCATCAGTATAGCATACGATAGAGTCCCTGAGTGGTTAATGAGATAGACTGCTAATAGAAAGTTGGAAGTTTGAGTCTGGCCAGAGGCACCTCCAAAGAAAGACCTGGCAATTAACTTCCAAAAATTAGCCTTTGTAAGCCCTATGGAGACAATTCTACTCTGACACACTGGAGTCACCATGAGTTGGAATCAACTCACTGGCAACTGGTTGGTTATATCATACTATTTCAAATTGAATATAATTACACAATTGGGATTTTAAATCTGGAACGGACCTTTGAGACTATACTGTCCCTCCCCAATTCCATTATTTAACAGAATAATAAGTTGGAGGCCCAGAGGAGATCTTTTTATGTTTTGTTACGTTTCCTTTCAAGATTCAGAGAAATGACTACCCTGTCCACTTTGCTACACCTAGGGCAAATGTTAAAGTATCTGTATCAGTTTTCTATTACTGCTATAACAAATTACCAACAGCATAGAGTCCTTAAAATAACAAAAGTCCACCAAATACATGAAAATATGCTCATTGTCATTAGCCATAAGACCCATGCAAATCAAAACCACAATGAGATACCCTTTCACTCCCACTAGGATGGCTACATGGTATTAGCCATTTTGAATCGGGCAATCATATGTGGTCTACTATGCTGGGAATGACAAATTGAAGAAGAAAGACGTATTCATCATCAAAAAGAACATTTCAAGATCTATCCTGAAGTACAATGCTGTCAGTGATAGGATAATATCCATACACCTACATGGAAACAGTTAATAAAACTATTATTCAAATTTATGTACCAACCACTGAGGTCAAAGATGAAGAAATTGAAGATTTTCACCACCTTCTGCAGTCTGAAATTGATTGAACATGCAACCAGGATGCATTGATAATTACTGGTGATTTGGAATGCAAAAGTTGGAAACAAAGAAGAAGGATTGATAGTTGGAAAATATGGCCTTGGTGATAGAAACAATGCCAGAGATCACATGACAGAATTTTGCAAGACCAACCACTTCTTCACTGCAAATATCTTTTTTCAACAACATAAACAGAAACTATACACGTGGACCTTGCCAGATGGAATACACAGGAATCAAATTGACTTCATCTATGGAAAGAGATGATGGAAAAGCTCAATATCATCAGTCAGAACAAGGCCAAGGGCCAACTGCAGAACAGATCATCAATTGTTCATAGGTGAGTTCAAGTTGAAGTGAAGAAAATTAGAACAAGTTCACGAGAGCCAAAGTATGACCCTCAGTGTATCCCACCTGAATTTAGAGACCAACTAAAGAACAGATTTCACGCATTGAACAATAATGACGGAAGACCAGAAGAGTTGTGGAATGACATTAGGGACATCATACATGAAGAAAGCAAGAGGCTATTAAAAAGACAAGAAAGAAAGAAAAGACCAAAATGGATTTCAGAAGAGACTCTGAAATGTGATCTTGCACATAGAGTAGCTAAAGCAAATGGAAGACATGATGAAGTAAAAGAGCTGAACATAAGATTTCAAAGGGCGGCTCAAGAAGACAAAGTAAAGTATTATAATGACATGTGCAAAGACTTGGAGTTAGAAATTCCAAAGGGAAGAACCTGCTCAGCATTTCTCAAGCTGAAAGAACTGAAGAAAAAACTCAAGCCTCGAGTTGCAATATTGAAGGATTCTACAGGGAAAAAAATATTGAACAACGCAGGAAACATCAAAAGAAGATGGAATAAATACACAGAGTCACTATAGCAAAAAGAACTGGTCAACGTTCAACCATTTCGGGAGGTAGCATATAATCAAGAGCTGATGGTACTGAAGGAAGAAGTCGAAGCTGCTCTGAAGACACTGGTGAAAAACAAGCCTCCAAGAATTGATGGATTACCAGTTGAGATGTTTGAACAAACAGATGCAGCACTGGAAGTGCTCACTCATCTATGCCAAGGAATTTGGAAGACAGTTACCTGGTCAACCAACTGGAAGAGATCCATATTTATGCCTACTCCAAAGAAAGGTGATCCAACTGAATGTGGAAATTATTGAGCAATATCATTTATATCACACGCAAGTAAAATTTTGTTAAAGATCATTCAAAAGCTGTTGTAGCATTACATGGACAGGGAACTGCCAAAAATTCAGAAGCGGATGTGGAATGAGAGATATCATTGATGATATCAGTTGGATCCTGGCTGAGAGCAGAGAATACCAGAAAGATGTTTACCTGTGTTTTATTAACTATACAAAGGCATTTGACTATGAGGATCATAACAAATCATGAATAACATTGTGAAGAATGGGAATTCCAGAATGCTTAATTGTGCTCACGAGAAACCTCAAACAAAACAAGTGGATACTGAGAGGTTTAAAATCAGGAAAGGTGTGTGTCAGGGTTGTATCCTTTTACCATACTTAATCTGTTTGGTTGGTCCTACTTTAGCTAGACAAAGTGGTGAGAGAAAGATGAGATGAGATAAGGGCTTCAGAGTCACAGCTGAAGTGCCACACAAATGACCTGAAAGTCACCCCTTGTGCCCCAAAAGTCTTATTTCTTGTACTAACAGAGTCTTATCGTAAGAGTAGCTAAATTATGCCAATTGAATTCCCAACTGTCTTAGTCATCTAGTGCTGCTTTAACAGAAACACCACAAGTGGATGCTTTTAACAAAGAAAAATTTATTTCCTCACAGTAAAGTAGGCTAGAAGTCCAAATTCTGGGCATCAGCTCCAGGGGAAGGCTTTCTCTCTCTGTCGGCTCTGGAGGAAGGTCCTTCTCATCAATCTTCCCCTGGACTAGGAGCTTCTCATCACAAGAAACCTGAGTCCAAAGGATGCGCTCTGCTCATGGCACTGCTTTCTTGGTGGTATGAGGTCCCCAAATCTCTGTTTGCCTTTCTTTCTTTTTATCTCTTGTGAGATAAAAGGTGGTGCAGACCGTACCCCAGGGAAACTTCCTTTACATTGGATCAGGGATGTGACAAGAGCAAAGGTGTTACATCCCACCCTAATCCTCTTTAACCATAAGCAGAGATTATGATTTATGACACATAGGAAAATCACAAAATATAGGACAACCACACAATACTGGGAATCATGGCCTAACCAAGATGACACATATTTTTGGAGGACACAATTCAATCCATGACTCTCCACATTTGGCCCCCCAAAATTCATGTCCTTACCACATGTAAAACACATTAACCCCATCACATCATAGCAAAAGTCTTAAATCAGCTCCAAGTCCAAAATCCAAAAATTCCTCTTCATCTGTGAAATCTATAATACAAGTTATCTGCTTCCAAAGGTACAATGGCACAACAGGCACAAGTTAGACATTTCCATTACCAGTGGGAGAAACCAGAGGGAAAGAAGGGATAACAGGTACCAAGCAAGTCAGCAGAACCCATTACATTAGCTCACAAGGCTTGAAAATAATCTTCTGTTCTCTGAGACCAATTACACCATGGCCCTGCCCTCTAGATTCTAGGTATTGGCCACACTCTCCATATACTGAGTGGAGGCCCCTCGGCCCTGGGCTTCAGCTCCACCTTCCAGGCCCACTTGGACAGCAACTCTGCTCCCTCAGCTTTAGGTGCACCATTCTCCTATTCTATCTGAGTGGCAACTCAACCTTTAGAAACACCAGAGGCCATGGCTCCACTTTTTGAAACTCCAGAGGCCCTGGCCATACCTTTTGGGACTGAGGCAGCTCGGCTTCTTGTGTTCCTTGTCTCTTCAGCTTCTGCTTCCTGGTTCCTTGGCCTCTCGGCCCCTCAGGTCTCCCTGCACAAGTCTGTCCTGCTGGGGCAAGTGTTCTAAATCTCTGTAGCTCCACCAGTAATTGCCTGGAGGCACCCTCCACCAGTAAACTTCAGCCAGAAGGCACTCAGCTCTCTTGCTCTGTGGGTTGGCAAGCCTAGCTCCACCGATAAGTGCCAGGAGGCACCCCACTCTGCCTGGAAGCCTCCTGCACACAGGCACTCAGCTCTCTCGCTCCGTGGGTCAGCTCCAGTGCTGTCTGGTGCTGGTCTCCTGGTTCTGCTGCTGCCAGTTCTCTGCCGCTGCCAGTTCTCTGCAGTTGCCGGCCCTCTGCTGCTGCTTCTCACTGTCTGTGTTGTCTCCAATGTAAGAGTTCTCCTCATTTCCTTCTGAGTCCTCTATTCATTCACAGTTTCAAAATTGCTTCCACATTTTAGGTATCTGTTAGAGCAGCACCCTACTCTCTCTGTACCAAGTTCTGTCTTAGTCATCTAGTGCTGCTTTAACAGAAACACCACAAGTGGATGGCTTTAACAAAGAGAAATTTATTTCCTCACAATAAAGTAGGCTAGAAGTCCAAATTCAGGGCATCAGCTCCAGGGGAATGCTTTCTCTCTCTGTCGGCTCTGGAGGAAGGTCCTTCTCATCAATCTTCCCCTGGACTAGGAGCTTCTCATCACAAAAAACCTGAGTCCAAAGGATGCGCTCTGCTCATGGCACTGCTTTCTTGGTGGTATGAGGTTCCCAACTCTCTGTTTGCCTCCGTTATTTTTTATCTCTTGTGAGATAAAAGGTGGTGCAGGCCATACCCCAGGGAAACTCCCTTTACATTGGATCAGGGATGTGACAAGAGCAAAGGTGTTACATCCCACCCTAATCCTCCTTAACCATAAGCAGAGATTATGATTTATAACACACAGGAAAATCACAAAATGTAGGACAACCATGCAATACTGGGAATCATGGCCTAACCAAGCTGACACATATTTTTGGGGGACACAATTCAATCCATGACACCGACATTGAATGGTGTCTGAAGTTAAATTGAAGGCATTGAGACAGAAGCAAACAGTCACATACAAAGGGGCCCCAATAAGATTAAGTGCCGATTTCTCCTCAGAAACACTGAGGTCAGAAGATAATGGAATGATATATTTAAAGTGCTGAAAGAAAAACAACTGTCAACCAAGAATAGTATACCCAGGGAAACTGTCCATCAAGAATGAGGGTAAAATTAAAACATTCCCAGCCAAACAGAAGCCGAGACAGTTAATATCCACCAGACCTGCCCTACAAAAAATACTAATGGGAGTTCTGTAGTTGGAAGGAAAATGACACTAGAAAATAATTCAGAGCTATACATAAAAAGAAAGATCCTTAATGAAGGGAAATGAAATGTATGGACAACTATAAGGGCTAGTAATGAGGTATTCATGCTTGATAATTCTAAATGCTTTGTCCTTCATGTTTTTTAATAACAAATATATAAAAGGCAAGGACAAAATTATGTAACCTGACAAATGAAATATAAACATGTAATTAGTGATAACAACAACAAAAGGAAAAGAAAAGGAATGGTATAGCTATAGAATTTCTTGTATATTACTGCAATTAAGTTGATATTAACTTACCCTAGAATGTTATAAATACAATATCTTAAACATAATATTCATGGTAACCACTAAGAAAATATATTTAAAAAAATACACAAAAATAGAAGTGAACAAAGAAGGCTCACTACAATAAACCAACAAAAACACAAAAGCAAGGAGTTCTAAAGGACAAAGACAAAGAAGGCATAAGACACACAAAAAAACAAATAACAAAATGGCAGAACTAAGTCACTTCTTATCAGTAGTTACAGTGAATGTAAATGGACTAAATGTTCCAGTCAAAAGGCAGAGAGTGGCAGAATGGATTAAAAAAAAAAAAAAAGCATGATCCGACTATATGCTGTTTATAAGAGACAACCTTAATCTCAAGGACACAAATTGGCTAAAAGTAAAAGGATTGAAAAAATAGTCCATGCAAATCATAACCATAATCTTAATATCAGGCAAAGTAGACTTTAAGATAAAATCTGTCAGAAGATATGAAGATGGACATTATATAGTGATAAAAAAGCTCACTTCATCAAAAAGATGTAAAAATCATAAATATATATGCACTGAACTTCTGGGCACCTAAATATATAAAGCAAACACTGATAGAATTGAAGGGAGAAATAGTACTACAATAACAGTTGGTGTCTTTCATACACCACTTGCAATATTGGGCAGGACATGCAGAAAGAAGATCAATAAGGAAAAATAGGACATGAATGACACTATAAACCAACTAGACTGAATGGACATATATAGAACGCTCCACCCCAAAACAGCATAATATACGTTCTACTCCAGTTCACATAGATCATTCTCCAAGATAGATCACATTTTAGGTCACAAAGCAAGTCCTGACAAATTTAAAAAGATTGAAATCATAAAAAGTATTTTTTCTGACCACAACACAGTGAAGCAAGACATCAAGAACAAACAAACAAAAAAAAAAAAAAGGAAAATACACAAATATATGGAAATTAAACCTCACACTATTAAACTACCAAATGGGTCAAGGAAGAAATCAAAAGAGAAATCACACATTTCTTACACTCAAATGAAGACAAAAGCACAACATACCAAAACTTAAGTGATGAAGCGAAGGCATTACTCAGAGGGAAAATTACAGCAATAAATGCTTACATAAAAAAAGAAGAAAGATCTCAAATTAATAGCCTAACTTGACTACTCCAGGAACTAGAAAGAGAAGAGCAAACTAAACCTAAACATGTCAGAAGAAAGAAAATAACAAAGATTAGAGCAAAAATAAATAAAATTGAAAACAGAAAAATAGTAGAGCATCAATAAAACCAGACGATGGTCCTTTGAAAAGATCAATAAAATTGACAAACCTTTAGCTAGACTGACAAAGAAGAGAAAAGATGCAAATAACCAAAATAAAAAATGAAAGAGGTGACATTACACCTGACCTGATAGAAATAAAGAGAATTATGATAGAATATTATGAACAACTGTATGGGAACAACTGGATAACCTAGATGAAATGTACAAATCTTAGAAGCACACAACCCACCCAAATTAACTCAAGAGGAAATAGAAAGTTTCAACAGATACATAACAAGAGATCGAATCACTGATCAAAAACTTCCCAACAATGAAAAGTCATGGAGAGATGGCTTCACTGGGGAATTCTACCAAACATTTAGAGAAGAATTGACACCAATACTGTTTAAACTCTTCCAAAGATAGAGAAAGAAGGAATACTTCCTAATTCATTCTATGGGGGCAAATATAACCCTGATATCCAAACCAGACAATGACACCATAAAAAGGAAAACTACAGGTCAATATCTCTTATGAATATAGATATGAAAATCCTCAACTAAATAATAGTGAACAGAATTCAACAACATACTAAAAGTGTCATACACCATGACCAAGGTGGATGTATTCCAGGAATGCAGATGTGGTTCAACATTAGAAAATCAATCAATGTAATACATCACAACAACAGAACAAAGGAAAAGAATCACATGATCATCTTTATGGATGCAGAAAAAGCATTTGATAAAATCCAACACCCTTTCTTGATGAAAACCCTAAACAATATTGGAATACAATGTAAATTATTCAATATGATTCAGAGCATATTTGAAAAGCCAACAGCCAACATTATATTTAATGGAGAAAGACTGAGAGCTTTCCCCTTGAAGTCAGGAACAAGATAAGTGTGCTTACTCTCACCACTTTTATTCAATATTGTGTTAGAAGTCCTAGCCAGAGCAATAAGACAAGAAAAAGAAATAAAAGGTATCCAGATTGGAAAGAAGTAAAATTACCTCTATTCATGGATGATATGATGCTATATACAGAAAATCCCAAAGAGTTCACAAGAAAACTTCTAGAGCTAGTAGAGAAATTTAGCAAAATTGCAGGGTACAAGGTCAACAAAGAAAAATCAGTTGGGTTTCTACACACCAGCAATGAGAAATCTGAAAGAGAAATTAGGGAAACAATTCCATTTACAATAGCATCTAAGAAAATAAAATACCTAGGAATTAATCTAACCAGGGACATGAAGGACTCACACAATGAAAACTATAAAACACTGCTGAAAGAGATTAAAGAAGACTTAAATAAATGGAAAGATGTTCTATGTTCATGGATTGTAAAACTTAATATTGTTAAGATGTCAATACTACCCAAAGTGATCTGTAGATTCAACGGAATCCTGATCAAAATTCCAACAGCCTTCTTTACAGAAATATAACACAAATCCTCAATTTTATATGGAAAGGCAAGATGCCCTGAATAGATAAAACAATGCTAAAAGAGAAGAACAAAGTGGGAGGACTCACATTTCCTGATTTTAATACATACTACACAGCTACAGAAATTAAAACAGACTGTTAGTGGTATAACAATAGACACACAGACCAATGGAATAGAATTGACAGTCCAGAAATAAACTCACACATCTACAGTCAACTGATTTGTGACAAGGGTGCTAAGCACATTCTACAGGGATAGAAAAGTATCTTTGATAAATGGTGCTGGGAAAATTATATTTCCATACACAGAAAAATGAAACAGGATCTTTGTCTTACACCATACACAAAAATAAAAATTTCAAAATGGATTTAGTACATAAATGTGGAAACTAAAACCATAAAATTATTAGAAGAAAAAGCAGGGGCAACACTGTCAGGCCTAGCTTTCAACAAAGGATTGTTGAATATAATAACAAAAGTAAAAAAGTAGCAAAAACAAAATAAATAAATGGGAGGTCATAAAAATTAAAAACTTTTATTCACCAAAAAAGTAAAAAGATAAGCTACTGACTGGGAGAATATCTTTGGAAATCATATATCTGACAAGAATCTAATAACCAAAATATAAATAAAACTTTGACAACTTAACAACAGCAAAAAAAAAAAAAAAGACAAATAACCCAATCATAAAATGAGCAAAGGACTAGAATAGATATTTCACCAAAGAGGATATTCAAATGGCCACCAAACACAGGAAAAGATGCTCAGCGTCGTTAGCCATCAGAAAGATGCAAATCTAAACCACAATGAGATACCATTACACTCCCACTAGGATGACTAAGATTAAAAAAAAAAAAGCAGAAAATAACAAATGTTGGTAAGGCTTTGGGGAAACTGGAACCCTTATCCACTGCTGGTGGGAATACAAAATGGTACAGATGCTGTGGAAAGCAGTGTGGTGGTTCCTCAAAAAACTAAAAATAAAACTACCATATGACCTAGCAATTCCACGCTTAGGTATGTACCCAAAAGACTTGAATGCAGAGACTCAAAATTGACTTGTACACCAATTTTCGTTGCAGCACTATTAACAATAGCCAAAAGTTGGAAACAACCCAAATGCCCATCAACAGAAGAGTGGATAAACAAAATGCGGTACATACATTAAATGGAATACTATTCAGCCAGTAGCAGAAATGAAGTCTGGACACATGCTACAGTATGGATGGAGCTTGAAGACATTATGCTGAGTGAAATAAGCCAATCACAAAAGGACAGATATTGTATGACCTCACTTATATAAAAAGACAAGAAAAGGTAAATGCATAGAGATCGAAGTTTATCAGTGGTTTACCAGGGGTGATAAAGAGGGGGAAAAGTGGAGTTAACAGTAATGGAAAAACTGCATTGATTAAGGGTAGCGATGCACAGCTGATTATTGTAATTGCTGTGAATAAGTTGTACACCTGTAAAAAATTGAATTGGCAAAATTCATGTGACAGATATATTTACAACAATGACAAAAAAGACTAGCCACTGAGGCTACTTATGTACAACCAAACACCTCATGGGATTTAGTTCCTTGGTTTTGAGGTTTAGGGCCATGGTTTCATGGTTATCCCAGTTAATCAGCCTAAGATCATATTTAGTGCTTTTTTTCTACCTTCTGGTTCGGTGTGTAGTTGCTGTGGTCTTAAAAGCTTGCGAGTGGTCATCCATAGCACAACAATTGGTCTGTATTCACCTGGAGCAACAGAGGAAGAAGGAGAATCAGGAATAAGAAAAGGATATGGCATGTGTGGCTAATTGCCTCCAAGAACAACTTACTCCTTTTCCATGAGACCAGAAGAACTGGATGGTATTCAGCTACCATTACTGAACATTTTGATCAAAGATTCCATAGACGAATCCTGATTAGAAGGGGAAGAAATTCAGAACAGAATTTAAAATTCTCATGGACTCTAGACTTTGTGGAGCCATTGAGAGTGGAAGAACCTCTGAAACTATTGCCCTGGGATAATCTTTTAACCTTGAACCAAAAACATCCCCTGAGTTCTTCTTAAAACCGAACAGTAGTTTAGTTTAACTAGTAAAAAAGGTATGCCTTGGGTATTGTGCTCTTTTAATAACTATCCATATGGGATCAAATTGACAACAGAAACTCAAAAGATTAGACGGGAACCCTAGGGGCAATGATTTTGTGTTAATGAGAGAGGAACAACTCAGAAAAGGAGGGTGAGAATTGTTGCACAGCTCAAATAATGTAATCGATGCCACTAAATGGTACATGTAGAAACTCTTGAATTAGAGTATGCTTTGCTGTGTATTTTCTCAACAACATCAACAAAATAAATAAAACTTAAAGAAAAATAAACGAGTCATTTGTTGACTCATCAGCAGGTCCAGTTTATGCAAATTTTATTAGTACATAAAGCCTATATAGGCTTTCTGGAAAGCCATTCCACCTGGATCGTGGATCCTGGATTGTCATATTCTTTTATTTAATGCATATGTAACCAAACACACCTATGCCACATCACAGACATCATATATAGACCTCAGATTTATTAAAAAAAGATGTTTATTGAGAGTGTAATCAGAAAAACAGGATCACATCCCATATCTGAGAAAAAGAGAGTCGTTAATTTTGAATTATAGTGGCAGCTTGAGGCTTGAAATGAGGTGGAATCATTTCTATTAGATTGATACATAGGATTTGCTGGAAATTACATGAACATTTGAGAGCTGGGGACCCTAGTAACCTGTCTGAGTCTCAGTGCATATCACAGGTAGCAGTATATAGGAGATATTATGCCATGTCTATGGTCACCAAACATCCTAGAAGGCCATTTTTTTCCAGCCATGGAAGAACCTTGGTGACAAGTTGGCATGTTGCACTGAAAAAGAATCAAAACGTAAGTGTTAGCTTTCTCCATCAGACTGTATAGCCACTTGTTTTGTTAGTACATACTCCCCTTTTCCCCATATCCCCCAATGACCCCCACTCCTAAATACCTTACTCTTTTGAAGAATATGCTAGTGTGATTATAGGTCTTAGAAGACTGACTTCTATGTAGTCCTCTGCCTATGCCTGATTATCTGAACAACACTTAAAAATGTTAAAGCAGTGCAAGTGGCTTCTGCCGTTCCTTGCTATTTGGATTTGTGTAACAAGGCCACTGGAGCCCCGGTGATGCAGTGGTTAAGAACTCAGCCGCTAACCAAAAGGTTGGCAGTTTGAATCCACTAGCAGCTCCTTGGAAACCCTATGCAGCAGTTCTACTTTGTCTTATAGGGTCGTTCTGAGTCAGAATCATCTCAACTGCAATGGGTTTAACAAGGTTCACTAGTCAGCATTCTGAAAACTACTGTACTAGATAACTAACTGTCCTTGGCCTCTGTGACAATAGGGTTTAGAAATAGTCACCGTTGCACTTTTCCTGATGGTAGAGCTCCAATCACTTCACCAACAATAACTGACAATGCTCCCCACAGTCGCTGATGTCTCCAAGGGTGACAAAGATGCTTATCTGGTCCATTTCTCCCACATCTGTTGGGCACCTGGTATTTCTCTGCCCTCCCCCCATCCCCGGCACTGGTATCCAGAAGAGAAGTCTGCTTAAAACTTTAGTCAAATGAATATGGCCTAAAAATCTGTTGCCATTGAGTCGATTCTGACTCATAACCACCCTATAGGACAGAGTCAAACTGTCCCATAGGGTTTCCAAAGCTATAAATCTTTATGGAAGCAGACTGCTATATCTTTCTCCCACAGAGTGGCTGAAGAGTTCAAACCACTGACCTTTCAGCAGAGTACTTAACCACCGCAACACCAGGACTCCTTGAATATGGCCTACTACCATTTTATTTTCACCTGCACTATACGTCACAGGACTGGACTAAGATTGGTTCCTGTTTGTCTTTAACTTATCGGATAAAACCCTGGAAACTTCATATCTCTATCTGATATCTCTCACTTTCTGATATACCCTTTCTAAGTTGTTGTTCGCTGTTGTTGAGTCAGCCTCAACTCATGGCAACCCCTTACACAATGGAATGAAATGCTGTCCAGTTCTGCGCCATACCCATGATTGGTTGTGATGCCTCTCGAAGAAGAAAGATACACCCCCTTTTGAGACCAGTCTTGGATTTCTGGTCCTTTCCTGCAGGTGGGTGGGATCTGCATCTCTGCCTGTGTTTCCAAACATTTCTTGTAATTACTCTTCTACCTAGGTTCAGCAACTCCTCCCACTCTCCTAGCTTTGATGCCTTGACTGGGCCTCCCCAATGAACTTCAGCTTTCAGAATCTCCTCAGCAAAGTTCTAAGTATCCTCTAGTGAATAGAGAATGCTGACCTTGGTTGTCAAGCTACTATTTCTGCTTAGACGTTATGCTTTAGAGAAGCTCCCCTGACATTTCTAGCTAAACTAGAACCCATCCCATCACTCTGTCCTCTTATACTACTTTACAAATGTATTCTTAGTAACTACCACTACCTACCTTGGTATATATTTTTGCTTGCATATTATCCCCACAGGAATGGAAGCTCCATCCTTGTGAACTTGCTCTGTTGCATTCTACACTAGAAGACCAGTGCCTACAGGAGAGCCTAGCACATCGTAGGTGTTCAGTAAATATCTGTTGAGTGCAGAGATGAATTAGATTGCAATAGGATCCTGTCCCCAGCTCACTGATAATTGGTACTGGTCATGTATTTTTCCCTCTTGGTCAAACTCCATAGCTCATTAACCCTGGTGTCAGTTTTGAAGTCCCTGTGTTTTCTGGGGCTTGTAGGTTTTTATGCTTATCCAGTGTTTTCTTAAATCTTAAACTTTTTATCTTTTTCTCTCTTCTCTCAGATAACTTTGAATAAGAAACTTCAAAGATTAGAGAAAAGGAAGGTGATAGGAAGAAAAGCTGTAGAAAGAAAAAGGCCATTTCCCCATGGGTAAGGCAGGATATTGTATGTAAAAGAGCATGGATTTTAGACTCCAGGAGTCCTAAGTTCAAGTTCTGACTTAGTCAGGTCACTTAGTACCTTTGTGACTGTAGGCAAGTTACTTAAATCTTCCAAGTCTTAGTTTCTTCTTCTACAAATTGGGGTCAATAATAATATCTGCTTCATAGGGTTGTTGTGAAAATTAAATGACAATATGTATATAGCAATGTCAATTATCTTCCTTATTATGTCTACTCTCCTGAATTTTGTTTCTTACCTTGCTTTCCATGAGGAAAAACAGAATGTTTCAACAAGTGGGACACATATAATACTTTGCCACTCCTGACATTCCTCTCATCCCATATACCTCAATTGTGGGAAAAAGAGAACCAAAAGCAAATGAAAACCTCATATACACTAGACTGTCTTGTCTGGAAAGATTTGAGAAACATCTTCCCCTACAATAATTTTAAACATTACATATAATGTTCCCCTTAGCAAACACTACAACTCTTTCACAACTTTTACAGCTTGCATGTGGAAGAGAGGTTCACAAAACTGATTCCCAAAAGAATATGTATTCTACACAAACAAGTCATCTTTATACAATTATCCTGCATGTTAGTGTGTCAGTCTAATATTTCTGAAATATTAACAATAGCTACCATGTATTGAGTACATAGTATTTCCATATGCACTCATGAAACCCTCACAACAACATTTTGAAGTGGGTGTCCTTATTATCACAATTTTACAGCTGAGGAAGCAAAGGCTCAGATAGGTAACTTGTCCAAAGCTCTCACAGCTAGAAATTGGGGGAGTTGGGATTTGGACCTAGTCAGTCTAGCACCAGAGTCTAGCTTGTGCTCTTAACCACAACACTTCTTGGCTAACATGCCAGGCTCCTGCCCAAAACCCTTCAAGTCTGGGCTTTGTTTGGTGACATTAGGTCTAAACGCTTCATCTTTAAGTCTTCAAATTCTTTCTAGTGAAACATATCTGCCCTTACTCCACTCTGCACCCTCTATTTCTCATCAAGTTGTCACACTCAGCACCTGTCAACTAGTCTGTGCTGCAGCCTTTGCTCGGGTGTTTCCTCTTTCTAGAAACACCATTTTCTAGGCTACTCCAGTGGTTCTCAAGCTTTATTGTGCATCAGAATCACTTGGAGGGTTTGCTAAATACAGATTCCATTCTTCTAGTCCTGGACCACATCCTGGCCCCATCTAGTCCACGTTTTCCTTCTTACAACTAAAAAACTGTGGATATAATACGAAGCTATAGAAGACTGAAAGGAGGAAAAAAGAAGATAGACTGCCTAACGGCTTCAGGACTTGAGGAATAACACTGTGGTGAGTTCTCTAAGAACTCTTATTGCTTCCTATATATCCCCCTGCCCCCTGCAAGGCTCTGCCGAAGCCTCCAATTTGAAACTACCAACAGCAACAGAGGAAAAAAAATCCAAAAACAGGCTCTTCCTCCTTGCCAAAATGCAGAGAAAAGGGCAGCCTAACAAAACAGAGAAACTTTTTTACAATACCCACCCTACTCCAGCCAAACACCAGTGGAAAACTGTCCCCTTCTCCCACAGTTTCAGCAGCATAGAGTAGGGAACTAATCCCTAGTCCTGTGGAACAATATGGCATCACTCTGATTCCCCTACCAAGTGGTGTCTGCACAGCTTAGTAAGAAGCTGCTATTCTATCCCCAGCCTAGCAGAAGTGACACTCTGATCCACAGCAGGGTGGTGTCAGCAGGCTGAGCAGAAATCTGATCTTCCATCATCTGCTTGGCCGAAGCAGATGGTGGCTCTCCAAATCCCCTGCTAGAATAGTGTTGGCATGATCAAGCGGGGAGATGATCTTCCATCCTCCCCCTCGCAGAAACAAGTGGTGCTTCAACTCCCCTTCCTGAGTATGGTCAACAGGTATGAGCAGACAGTTGATATTAAATCCCCATGAAAGCAGGTGGTCCTCTGATTGCCCCACCAAGGTAGTTAGGAGGATCCAGTGGTGAGATGACAGCCTCCATCCTCACTGGGCATCAGTGAGACTCAACCAGGTGGTCTGAGTCAGGACTAGTCAGCACTCTACTTTTTTTCCACCCCTGGTGTCAGGGAGCCCAATGAGGAAGTGAAATTTCACAATTTCACATTCCACCTGACAGCTACAAGAATGTGAGGCAGGATTAGTTGGCATTTGGACCTCCAACTCCCACCCCCCTCAGTGGGGTCAGATGGAGAACTGAACCTTCACTCCCATCTGGCATCAATGGGACTGAAGGAGGTCATATGAGGTAGACACCCCACTTCTCCAACACCCTGGTGCCACCTGGTGGAAAGGGGAACAGAGCCTCCACTCCGACCTGGGATCAATGAGGCAAAATAAGGCAGAATGAGGTGGTGGGAAGTGGGAATAGTTGGCACTGCATTTTCCCTCATCCCCACCCCCAGTGTCAGCAGAGCCAGGGAGGACCTGAGCTTCTGCCCTTGCCCTGCATCAACAAGTTACTGTAAGTCATTTTTGTGCTTCCACCCTCTCTGATGTCAGTTACGGTCCAGTAGGGAGCTTACACATCCACTCAGAGGTAATGAAGTAGTGAATTAGTGACCCACTTTCACTAGGAAAGTGTTAGAACTACTGAGGACAAAGCTTTCCACCTCTGTCAGTAATGAAGTAGTGTGAGTCAGTGCTTCACTTTTGCTTGGGTGGAATTGGCGGTACCCAGCTAACAGATAACATCCATCTGGCCCTTGTGCTATGCCTAAACAATGGGACTGCCTACCAAAAAAGAGAAGATTAAAAAGGATCTAGAGTCTAATAATATCCAAAATATTCAGGATATGATAGAAAATAATTTATCATACCAATAATCAGGAAAATCACAATTTAATGAGAAAAGACTATCAACATATGCCAACAAGATGAATCAGATGTTGGAATTATCTGAAAAGGATATTAAAGCAGTCATCACAAAAATGTTTCAATAATCAATTACAAATTTTCTTGAAATAAATTAAAAAAATTAGAAAATCTCACCAAAGAGATAGAAGTTATATATAAAAAAAAAAAACCAAATGGTAATTATAGAACTGAAAAATACAAAAATTGAAATTAAAAACTTGCTGGATGGACTAAATAGTAGAGATGGCAGAGACAGAATCAATGAACTTAAGACCACATCAATAGCATTTACCCAATCTAAACAACAGCAATAAAAGAGACTGAAAAAAATGAAGAGAGACTCAAGGACCTTTGGAACAATAACCAAAGACCTAACATTCATATATTCTGAGTCCCAGAGCGAAAGGAGAGAGAGAGAGTGAGATTGAAAAAGTATTCAAGGAGTTATGGCTGTAAAATTCCCATATTCAGCAAAATACAAAAATCTACAGAATTAAGAAAGTAAGCAAACCCAAAACAGGATAAATCCAGAGAAATCCATGCCAAGACACATCATAGTCAAACTTCTAAAATCAAAAGCTTAAAAAAAAAAATCCTAAAAGAGTCATAAAGAAATGAAGCATTACTTATAAAGGAACATAAAATCAAATGACAGTGGATTTCTTATCTGAAACCAGGGACGCCAAGAAGTGACACAACATTTTCAAATGCTGAAACTTTAATAACTGTCAACTGCAAATACAAAGAAACTATCCTTCAGTAATGAAGGGGAACTAAAGATATTCCAGATGAAGGAAAATTAAGAGAATTTGTCACTAGCAAACTTACCTAAACTGAAAGAAAATGATAACAGAAGAAAGCTGGGATCTGCAGAAAGAAAAGAATAACAGAACGGGTAAAAATAGCAGTAAACTATTATGAGTTTCTTAAATCATATCTGATGGCAGAAGCAAAAATCATAACACCACTTGATGTCATGCTGAATGTATGTAGAGGAAATACTTACAACAATTATCCTGAAAAAAATAGGAAGGATAAAAGGACTTCACTTGAAATGATGAAATGTTGTTGGCAGTAGACTGTGATAAATTATGTGTGTATTTTGCAATGGAGTCCTGGGTAGTGCAAATAGTTAATGTGCTCAGCTGTTAAATGTTTGAGACCACCCAGAAGACCCTCAGAAGAAAGGCCTAGTGATCTACATCTGAAAAATCAGCCACTGAAAACCCTATGGAGCACAGTTCTACATTGACACATATGGGTTCACCATGAGTTGGAATTGACTCGGCAGCAACTGGTATATAATGTAATACTTACAGCAACCACTAAGAAAACTGTACAAAGCAATATACTACAAAAATTATAAATAAATCAAGATGGAATACTAAAAAATGTTCAAGAGAAAGAGAAGAAAAGTGAAGTAGAGGATCAAGAAGCAGAAGAAACAAGAAGAAAACAATTAGATGGCAGACTTAAGCTGTAACTTATCAATAATTACCTTAAATCTGATAGTCTAAATACACCAATTAAAAGACAGAGATTGTGGAAACAACCCAAATGCCCATCAACAGATTAATGGATAAACAAAATGTGGTATATATGCACAGTGGAATATTACTCTGCCATAAATAAAAATGAAGTCCTAATACATGACACAAAATGGACAAACCTTGAAAACATTGTGCTGAGTGAAATAAGTCAACCACAAAAAGAAAAATATTATATGATATCACTAATATGAAACACTTAGAATAGGCAAATGCATAGAAATCAGAGTTTAACAGTGGTTACCAGGGGTGGGCGGGAAGAAGAAAGAAGGAAATCTTTGCTTAACTAGCACTGAATTTCTGTTTTGGGGGATGGAAAATATGGCAATGTATGTTGGTGATGATTGCACAACATGATTGATGTAATTGGTTTCATTGAATTGTACTAGTAAATGTTGATTTGGCAAATGTTGTGTTACTTATATTTTTACAACAATTATAAAAAAGAGGTTAGCAGATTCAATTAAAAATCTGATCTATCTATAGGCTATGCACAAAATATTTACTTCCAATACAATGACATAAGTAAGTTTAAAAGTAAAGGATAGAAAAAGGTATACCATGCAAGCATTGATTTTAAAAAAAAAGGAATGGCTATATTAATATCAGATAAAGTAGACTTTAGAGCAAAGAAAATTGCTAGTGATAAAAAGGAACATTCAATCATGATAAAGGATCAACTCACCAGAAGGGCATAATGATCCTAAATGTGTATGCACAAAACAACAGAGCACCAAGCTATATGAAGCAAAAACTGATAGAGCAGAAAAAATATATAGACAAATCCACAACTGTACTTAAGGGCACAATACCCCACTCACAGCAATTGATAGAACTACTAGGCAGAAAATCAGTAAGGATATAGAATAACAAAACACCACAATCAACCAAAAGGGTCTGATTGACATATATAGAACAGTTCACCCAATAACAGCAGAACACATATTCTTCTCAAGAGCCCATGGAACATTAAAAAGTAGGCCGTATCATGGGTCATGAAATAAATCTCAACAAATTTAAAATAATTGAAATCATACAGAGAATGTTCTCTAATCATGATGGAATCAAAGTAGAAATCAATAATGGAAAGACAATAGGAAAATCTCCAAATATTTGGAAATTAAACAACTCATTTCTAACAATCTATAGGTTAGTGAAGACATCTCAAAAGTAAAAAGTACACAAAATTGGGTGAAAATGAGTGGGAAATTTACAGCTGTAAATGCCTACATTAAAAAAAAAGATCTCAAATCAATAATTTAACATTACACAATGAGGAACTTGAAACAGAAGATCAAACTAAGCCAAAGCTAACAGAAGGAAGGAAATAATAAAGATTACAGCAAAGATAAATGAAATAGTAAAGAAAACCAATAAAGAAAATAAATGAAACAAAAATATGGGTATTTGAAGATATCAATAAAATTTATAAGCCTCTAGCAAAACTGACAAAATTGAAAGAGGGAAGAGATAAATCATCAGTACAGGAAATAAAATGGGATATCACTACAGATCCTGCACCCATTAAAAGGATAATAAGGGAGCATTACAAACAACTTTACATTTGTAAATCCAACAACTTAGAACAAATGAATCAAATCCAAAAACCACAAAGTTCCAAATTTAATCAAGATGAAATAATCTGAATTGTTATATATCCATGAAAGAAATGGAATTTGTAATTTGAAATCTCCTCTCCCCCCCCCCCCAAAAAGGAATTTGTAATTGAAAAGATCCCCATAAAAGATGTTAGGCCCAGATGATTCATTGGAAAATTCTAAGAAATGTTTGAAGAAGAATTAACAGCAAGTTTACACAATCTGTTCCAGAATATAGATGCTAGTATTATACTGATACCAAAACCAGACAAAGGCAGGACAAAAAAAGAAAGCTACAGACCAATGTCTCTCATGAACTTGATGCAAAAATCCTCAACAAAATATTAGTAAATTGAATCTAGTCAAAGAATTCTACATCATGAACAAGTGTGACTCACTTCAGCTATGCAAGGTTGGTTCATCATTTTTAAAATCAAAGTAACCTACCATATTAACAGACTAAAGAAGAACAATCCTATGATTATAAAAATTGATGCAGAAAAAGCATTTGACAAAACTCAACACCTATTCATGAGAAAAACTCAGCAAACTAGAAATATAGAGAAACTTCCTCAACCTCATAAAAAGCATCTATAAAAAGCCAGAAGATAACAGCGCATTTAATTTGAAAAATTGAATGCTTTGTCTTTAGGATCAAAAAAAAGGCAATGAGGTCTGCTCTTAACACTGCTACTCAACATAGCCAGTGCAATAAGGCAAGAAAAACAAATAAAAGACATACATATTGGAGAGGAAAAAGTAAAGCCGTCCTTATTTGCAGATGACATGATTGTTTATGTGGAAAATCTTAATGAATATGCAAAATCTCCTAGAGCTAAAAATAAGTGACTTCAGTAAGGTCACAGGATACAAGATTAATACACAAAAATCAATCACATTTGTTTATATTAACAATAAACGTGGAAACTGAGATTAAAAAACACAATATTATTTATATTTGTTCCAAAGAAAATGTAATATTTAAGTATAAATCTAACAAAACATGTACAGAATTTGTATGCTGAAAATTACAAAACAATAATGAAATAAATCAAGACCTAAATAAATGGAGAGACATGTTTATGAATTTGAAGACTCAACATAGTAAATATGTCAATTCCTCCAAAATTTATCTATAGGTTTAATGTAATTGCTACCAAAATCCCAGTTAAGTATTTTGTAGAAATAAATAAGCTTATTCTAAAATTTATATGGAAAGGCATAAGCCCTAGAATAACTAAGACAATCTTGAAAAAGAAGAATAAAGTACTAGGAATGACTCTATTCAAGAGTGTGAAGAGACACATGGATCAAAGGAACATAATAGAGGATCCAGAAATAACACCACACAAGCATGATCAACTGAGTTTTGACAAATTTCCAAAAGTAGTTCAGTGGGGGAAGGATAACCTTTTCAACAAGCGGTGCTGGAGCAATTGGACATCCCTGTGGGGAGGGGAGGCGGGGAATGAACCTCAACCCAAACTTCAAACCTTATATAAAAATTAACTCAAAATGGATCACAAAGTTCAATGTAAAACATTAAACTATAAAACTTTCAGGAAAAAAAACTCATAGTAGAAAGTCTTTGGGACCTAGGGATATGTGAAGAGTTCTTAGAATTGACACCAAAAGTACAATCTACAAAAGGAAACACTGAGAAATTGGACCCAATCAAAATTAAAAATTTCGTTTTGCAGACAAACCTGTGAAAACCTACATACAGAGAGAAAATAATTGTAAACTACATATCTGACAAAGGTCTTGTATCTAGAATATATAAAGAACTCTCAAAACTCAACATTATAAAAACAATCCATTTGTAAAATGGGCAAAACATATAGTCAGATATCTCACTGAAAAGGATACACAGATGGCAAACAAACACACGAAAAGATATTCAACATCATTAGCCATTAAGGAATTGTAAATTAAAACCACAATGGGATATTGTTACATCTTTCAGAATGGCTAAATTACAAAAATAAACAAATCAATTAATTAATTAGATGTAACACCAAATGCTGACAAGAATGAAGAACTGGATCAATAATTTATTGCTGCTGGGAATGTAAAATGGCACAGCCATTCTGGAAGAGTATGGCAGGTTATTACAAAACTACACATGCACTTTACTATACTACCCAACAATAACACATTTGGACATTTGTTACAGAGAAATTAGAACTTATTTTCACACAAAAACCTGTACATGAGTATTCTTAGAAGTTCTATTTGTTATAGACAAAAACAGGAAACAGTCCAGATGTCCTTCCATAGGTAGATGGTGTCTTAGTCATCTAGTGCTGTTGTAACAGAAATACCACAGGTGGATGGCTTTAACAAAGAGAAATTTATTTTCTCACAGTCTAGTAGGCTGGAAGTCCAAATTCAGGGCGTCAGCTCTGGGGGAAGTCTTTCTCTCTGTGTTAGCTCAGGAGGGAAGTCCTTATCAACAATCTTCCCCTGGACTAGGAGCTTCTCCGCGCAGGGACCCCAAGTCCAAAAGATGAGCTCTGCTCCTGGCACTGTTTTCTTGGTGGTATGAGATTTCCCACTCTCTGCTTGCTTCCCTTTCCTTTTATCTCTTATAAGATAAAAGGTAATGCAGGCCACACTCCAGGGAAACTCCCTTTACACTGGATCAGGGATGTGACCTTAGTAAAGGTGTTACAATCCCTCCTTAATCTCTTCAACATAAACTTACAATCACAAAATGGAGGACAATCACACAATACTGGGAATCATGGCCTAGCCAAGTTGACACATATTTTGGGGGGGACACAATTCAATCCATGACATATGGTTAAACAAACTGGGATACATCTATACCATGGATATACTACTCAGCAATAAAAAGGAATGAGAAGGAATATAAAAGACTGATACATGTAAAGATTTGGATGAATCCTCAGAGAATTATGCTGAGTGAAAAAAAATCTTAAAAGGTCACATACCGATTAATCTATGTATAAAACATTCTTTAAGTGGCAAAATTATAGAGATGGAGAACAGATTACTGGTTGCCAGTGGTTAGGGACAGAGCAGGAGGGAATGGAGTGGGGATAGACCAAGGGATCCTTGTGGTGATGGTACTGTTTTGTGTCTTGGCTGTGGTGGTAGTCACATGAATCTACTGTTATTAAATTGCATAGACCCAAACACACACACACGCACACACACACACACACAAGTGCAAGTAAAATTTGTCAACTTGGAATAAGATGGCTCAATTGTATCAATGTTAATTTCCTTGTTGCTGTATTGTACTATAGTCATGCAATACATAATTATGGGGGGAGTTGGGTAAAAGGTAGAAAGGATATCTCTGTATTATTTCTTACAACTATAAATAAATTTACAATTATCTCAAAATAAAAAGTAAAAAAAAAAAAAAAAAAAAAAAACAGATCACTGGGCTCCATTCTCAGAGTTCCAGATTCCGTAGCTCAGGGTGTGTCCCAATAATTTGTATTTATCACAAGTTTTCAGTTGATGTTGATGCTGCTGATCAGGCACCAGTCTTTGAAAACCACTGCATTACTTATTCCTATCTGTCCTTCAAAGCCTGCTCATATCCCACAGCTGACCTGATTATTCCAGTTTTCAATACATGCTCTAAGCTTGACTCTCGAAAAAACGCCTAAAATGTGCCAGACATAGAACTAGGCACTTCACAAATATCATATTATTTAATCCTAACAAATGTCTCTGTAAGACAAGTATTATTATGCCCATTTCATAGATGAAGAGTCAGCTTCAGAGAGGTTAAATAACTTTCGCATAGTCACACAGTTAACAAGTGAAATAAAATTTTCAAAATCTCTCTGAAGACCTGCAATATTTCATTTACACTACAGTTCCTTTGCAGAGAAAACATGACTTTTTTTTAGAGAAATCATTATTATAGTCCATTGCTTGAGCATCTTCTGCACAGCAGTAATTTTACATGTATTGACTTATTTAATCTTCCCAACAATCCTGCAAAACAGATGAGATACTGTAAGACCCAGAGAAGACAGGTAAATTTCCCAAAGTTACATAGCTAAGAAGTGAAATGAGGACGATGAACCCTTGTCTGACTCCCCCAACTAGGATTTAAACAGCTATTTAAAACAATACATGAATACTATTTGAAATACTAATATAACATTAACATAACATATATAATATAACAGATAGATTAGAGTTTGTTATATGTTATGTAATATAACATATAACAAACTCTAAGCAAATAAAACAAATCATGGGTACTTGTGAGACTTCTGCTTCAAGATGGCAATCTCAGCTTCTGTATTTAACTTTCACTCTTTCAAATTCCCATGCAAATAACCAAATGAATACAATAATACAAATAATAAAGGGAAAGAAAAGAGGTGTTACCCAAAGGCCAGAAACTTTGAAAAATTTCTGTGAACATAGCACGAGCAAAATATTATTCATAGCATGCAAAGGAAAAGCCTACATGGGGAATAAGTGGAACCCACACCCCAGTGGAACTCCAAGTCTATATCCTTGAATTGGAGCAGCAAAGGACTGAATCAAAGAAATGTATTCCTTGCTTATGCCCCAAGATTCAGGCAATCAATTTGGTTGACTTAAATCGTTTATATTTGATTCATGAAAAATGAATTAGTTCTTTAACAAATATCTTTAAATTATTTTAAAAAGAAATTAAATGAGGGAAAAAAAACAGAACTATAAGTAGCTACACAGATTATTCACTACTCCCCATAAAAGATACCAGGCCCAGTTCGGTAGTAAACTTCTACCCAACTTAAACAGAATAGTTAATTCCAACCTCATTCGTACTGTTTCAGTGTATAGGAAAAAAAAGGTAACACTACAAATTTGATGAGGCTAATATAGCCTTAAGAAGCCCTGGTCAAGCAAAGGTTAATTACTCGGCTGCTAACAAAAAGGGTGGCAGTTCAAATCCACCATCTGCTCCACAGGCACCTGGTGATCTGCTCCTGTAATGATTGCAACCTAAGAAACCTTATGAGGCGGTTCTATTCTGTCATATAGGGTCGCTATGAGTTGAAATTGAATCAAAGGCACACAACAACAACAATGTAGCCTTGATTCAAAACTGGACAGGAATAGTACATACTGTATTTTTACACAAATAACATTCACTTTCTATGTTTTTTTGCTAACCGTGTCCTCCCTCCACAAGGTACTTTCATAAGGGTGCTACACTAATTTCTTTACAACAACATCTAAAAAAAAATTGGCATAGCAGTGCTTATGAAAATACCTCAATGGGGGGGGGGGTGTAGTTGGCAAACAAACGTAGAAGGCACACGTTATTTGTGTAAAAATACGGTATGTGAAAAGAAAAATAGGGCCCAATCTCATCCAAGCACTCAGATGAGGAGGATTGTCAATAAACATTAAAACCACACTCATATTATTTGTAATGTGGTGTGTATAAGAATGCTTAAGTTAATTTTACTGTAAACTTTATATAGTTCTCATGTCATAGTGTGGGTTTAGTAATTCTCAACTTCTCCTTTATTTTGTTTTCATAAAGCTACACATCAAAGGAATTCTCCATGTATTTTCATAAATATATAGACTGGGTAAAAATGAAGCAAAATTTCTGGTACCTAGAGTAGGTAAGCCATGTAAAATATGCCTCTTTATGTTATTTTGTTGTTTTAACAAGGCTTATTTCTATCTGACAGTTTGTTGTACTGTGGTGGCTTGCATGCTGCTATGATGCTGGAAGCTATGCCGTTAGTATTTCAAATGCCAGCAGAATCACCCACTGTGGACAGGTTTCAGTGGAACTTCCAGACTAAGACAGAGTAGGAAGAAGGACCTGAAGATCTACTGCCAGAAAAAAAAAAAATTGGCCAATGAAAACCTTGTGGATAACAATAGAACATTGTCTTATATACTGCTGTACGGTGATCCCTTCAGGTTGGAAAGCACTTAAAATATGACTGGAGGAGGGCTGCCTCCTCAAACTAGAGTTGTCCTTAATGATGTGGTTGGAGAAAAGCCTTCAGGAACCTCATTTGCTGATGTGGCACGACTCAAAATGAAAAGTAACAGCTGAAAACATCCATTAGTAATTGGAGCATGGAAAGTACATATTATGAATGAATAAAAATCGCAAGTCATCAAAAATGAAAAGGAAAGCTTGAAGATTGATTATCCTAGGCTTTAGTGAGTTGAAATGGACTGGTATTAGCCATTTTGAGTCCAACAGCCATACAGCCTACTATGCTGGGAACACAAACTGAAGAGGAATGGCATTTCATTCATTGTTTAAAATAACGTTACAAGATCTATCCTGAAGTACAATGCTGTAAGTGATATTATTCATATGCCTACAAGGAAGACCAGTTAATATGATTCAAATTTACGTACCAACCACGAATGCCAAAGATAAAGAAATTGAAGTTTTTTACCAACAGCTGCAGTCTGAAATTGTTCAAACCTGAAATCAACACGTATCAATAATTACTGGTTACTGGAATGTGAAAGTTACAAACAAAGAAGAAGGATGAGTAGTTTAACAATATGGCCTTGGTGACATAAATGATGTCGGAGATAGCATGATAGAATTCTGCAAGATCAATAATTTATTCATCAAAAATACTTTTTTACAATAACACAATTGATGACTATACACGTGGACCTGGACAGTGGATTACACGGGAATCAAATTGACTACATCTGTGGAAAGAGAAGGTGGAGAAGCTCAAAGTCATCAGTCAAGGCAAAGCCAGTGGCTAACTGCAGAACAAACCATCAATTATTCATATGCAAGTTGAAGTTGAAGCTGAAGAAAATCAAAACCAGCCCAGGAGAGCCAAGGTACAACTTAAAATACATCCTGCCTGTATTTCAAGACCATCTGAAGAATAGACTTGATGCACTAAACACTAATGACTGAATACTAGAAGAGTTGTGGGATGGCATCAAGGATATTATAGATGAAGAAAATAAAAGGCCATTAAAAAGACAGGAAAGAAGAAAAGGTCAAAATGATGTCTGAAGAGACTTTGAAACTTGCTCTTTAAGTACACAGTAAGTAAAGTGGATGAAGAAATGAAGTAAAAAAGGTGAACAGAAGCTTTCAAAGGGTCGCTTGAGAAGACAAGGTAAAGTATTATAATGAAATTTGCAAAGACCTGGGGTTAGAAAACCAGAAGGGAAGAACACTGTCAGCATTTCTCAAGCTGAAAAAAAAATGAAGGGAAAATTCAAGGCTTGAGTTGTAATACAGAAGGATTCTATGGGCAAAAAATTGAATAATGCAGGAAGTATCAAAAGAAGATGGGAAGAATGCACAGAGTAACTGTACCAAAAAGAATTGGTCGACGTTCAATTATTTAAGGAAGTAGAATATGATCAAGAACCACTGGGACTGAGAGAAGATGTTCAAGCTGCACTGAAGATGTTGGTAAAACATAAGTCTCCAAGAATTGATGGAATTCCAACTGAGATGCTTCAACAAACAGAAGCAAAGTTGGAAATGCTTACTTGTATCAAGAAATTTGGAAAACAGCTTCCTGGACAACCAACTGGAAGAGATTCATACTTGTGCACATTCCAAGGAAAGGTGATCCAACAGAATGCGGAAATTATCAAACAATATCACGAATATCACATCTTAGTAAAGTTTTGCTGAAAATCATTCAAAAATGACTGCAGCTGAGGTTGGGACAAGATGGCGGAGTAGTCAGATGCTTCCGGTGGACCCTCTTACAACAAAGACCTGAAAAAACAAGTGATTCGATTATATATGGCAATCTGGGAGACCTGAACATCAAAGGCAGAGTTGAGGAACCAGACTGAGTGGCAAGGGGAGGGAGAAACAGTTCGGAAGCAGTTAGGAGTTGTCAGACCTGACCTGGCGAGAGCCTGAGCCCTTCAGGCCTGAGCAGCTCGTGGGTGAGTGGTGAGACAGGCAAGCGGTGGTGCTCAGGAGGCACCTTTAGCAAACCAGAAGAGACCCAGTGACACAGAGTCTAAACGGCCACTCAGAACCAGTGAGAAGCAGCCTGCATCAGCAAAAGATAAGTACTTGCATATGGTTTACCACGTTGATCAAAAACACCCCGCTTAGGAAAAAATCTCTCTCCCATTTACCTCCCTGCTCCCTGCCCTGCACTGGGCCCTGGACCAGCTTCAGCAGTTGCCGAGTCCCCTGGGCCAGAAGTAGGATCCATCACAAGCCCAGAGCCATTCTCCCTGCCTTGGAGAGTAAACAAATTAACAAAGAGTGGAAAAAATAAACTGCCGGCTCCCCTAAGCCAGGACGCCAGGGTAGGCACAGCTCCTTTGCATAGGCACAAGCATAAGGGAGCCACGGATTTTGAGTGCCTTTCCCTCTGCATAGACTTGTGTGGGTCCATCTCAACAGCATAGGCCCTCATTACTGCAGTACAACACGGTATATACCGGAGCCCTAACTTCAACTGTTTCAGATGTGAAGTGGCAGGTTCTTGACATTTGACACTGCTCTACCCATTAAGCGAGGTCTTCACCTACCCACATCAGGAGGGCCTGAGGACTGGTGGCTCCACCCACACCACCTAGCCACCTGCAGTAGGGGTCCATGAATAAGAGGCGACCCCTAGTCCTTTCAGCCAACAGCATTAGCTGCTCATAGTCTGGCTGCAAAACCCACCCACCTATGTGCTTTATGGAACACACCTTCCTCCTGGACACTCAGGGATGGCTGTCAACCCCCTGCCTTGCTCAGAGCGTGTCCCCCGCTGCAGCAAGATGCCTGTGCCTACACCAATCACCCATGCTGGTCTAGGACTGTAAGTGAGAGCCTACATCACCCACTTGGTGGCTATCTACCTGAGCACCTGAGATGAATCTATACAGGACAAGTGGGTGGGCTCCGGAGCTCACATACCTAGTAACAGTTCTAACCACCTGCTGACAGGACATTGGAGCTTCAAAGATGCCAATAATCAAACTAGCTCATATAAGCAGCCTATTTTGGCATATCAAAACAAAACAAGAAGCTAGGTCTCAGTAAGCAAACATAACATAAATAAATATAATAACTTATTGGTGACTCAGAGACAAGAGTCAATATCAAATTACTTAAAGAGGCAATCCATGATGGCTTCAGCAAGCTCCCAAAATAAAGAATCTAGAAATTTTCCAGAGGAGGAAAATTTCTTGGAATTACCAGAGGCAGAATACAAAAGATTAATATACAGAACTCTTCAAGAAATTAGGAAGTTAAGCAAAATACAGAACCCACAATAGAGGAAATTAAAAAGATTAAAGAAGAGCATAATGACAAATGTAACAGGCTGCAAGAATCCATAGAGAGATAGCAATCAGAAATCCAGAAGATTAACAATAAATTTCAGAATTAGACAACTCAATAGAAAGTCATAGGAGCATAACTGAGGCAATGGAAGTCAGAATTAGTGAGACTGAAGATAAAGCACTTGACACCAACTTATATGAGGAAAAATAAGATAAAAGGATTAAAAAAATGAAGAAACCTTAAAAATTATGTCGGACTCTATCAAGAGGAATAACCTACGAGTGATTGGAGTACCAGAACGGGGGGGGGGGGGGGGAATAACAGAAAATGCAGAGAGAATTGTTGAAGATTTGTTTGCAGAAAACTTCTCTAATATTGTGAAAGATGAGAAGATATCTATCCAAGATGCTCATCTTACCCCACATAAGGTAGATCTCAAAAGAAAGTCACCAAGACATATTATAATCAAACTTACCAAAACCAAAGATAGAGAATTTTAAGAGCAGGTAGGGTTAAACAAAAAGTCATCTACAAAGAGAGTCAATAAGAATAAGCTCAGACTACTCAGCAGAAACCATGCAAGGAAGAAGGCAATGGGATGACAAATATAAAGCCTTGAAGGGAAAAAAAAAAAAACCTTCCAGCCAAGAATTATATATCCAGCAAAACTGTCTCTCAAGTATGATGGTGAAATTATGGCATTTCCAGATAAACAGAAGTTTAGGGAATTTGCAAAAACCAAAAGAACATTACAAGAAATAACAAAAGGGAGTCCTCTGGTTAGGAAATCAGTAACATCGAATAACAACCCAAGACTAGAACACAGGACAGAGCAACCAGATATCAACCCAAATAGGGAAGACACAAAAGTAAATCAAAGCTAAAACACTGAAAATAGGGAAACAGATGTCAATATGTAAAAGATGACAACATTGAAACAAAAGAGGGACTTTAAAATGTAGACATAGATTTTTCATATGGAGAGGAAGTCAAGGTGATATAAAGAAATAAAAGACTGATACAAACTTTGAAAAATAGTGGTAAATATTAAGGTAACCACAAAGGAAACTAACAATCCTACATGTCAAAATTAAAAAACTAGAAAAATATAAAGACTCAGCAAACACCAAATCAACAACAATGAAAAAGATGAAAAGAAAATATATAAAGAAAAACGATTCAGCACAGGACATTAAGTGGAACAAACAAACTGTGAGCAACACAAAAAAAAGACATCAAAATGACAGCACTAAACTCATACCTATCAATAATTACGCTGAACGTAAATGGACTAAATGCACCAATAAAGAGACAGAGAGTGGCAGATTGGATAAAAAAACACGATCCATCTATATCCTGCCTATGAGAGACACACCTTAGACTTAAAGACACAAACAAACTAAAACTCAAAGGATTGAAAAAAAATATATGAAGCAAACAACACTGAAAAAAGAGCAGGAGTGGCAATATTAATCTCTGACAAAATAGACTTTAAAGTAAAATCCACCACAAAGGATAAGGAAAGACGCTATATAATGATTAAAGGGTCAATACACCAGGAGGACATAACTATAATAAATATTTACGCACCCAACAACAGGGCTCCAAAATACATAAAACAAATTCTAACAGCACTGAAAAGAGAGATAAACAACTCCACAATAGTAGTAAGAGACTTCAACACACCCCTTTTGGTGAGGGACAAAACATCCAGAAAGAAGCTCAAAAAAGATAGGAAAGAGCTAAATGCTACCATCAACACGTGTCTGGCTGCACTGGGGGGTATGTGTGGAGCAAGGCAGGGGGCTGACTGCTGCCCCTGGATGCCTGGGAGGAGGATGTGTCCCTGTCCCCTATAGCTAGTAGTGGGGGGTTATTGCAGCTGGTGCTTGGGCACCTGGTACTGTTGGCTGGAGGCACTGGGAGGCACCGGGAGGCACCACTAATTCTCGGACCCCTGTCGTGGGTGGCTAGGTGGAGATACCTGTGCCTGCTCAAAATACTCCTACACAGCCCTGCTCGCCTAGAACTGTAGATGACAGTCGGCACCACACACTTGGTGACCAATGACCTGAACACCTATACTGCACCTTCACAAGAAAAGTGAACAGACTCCTGGGATCACACACTTAGGAGCTGCTCTGACCACCTGGAGACAGGACGTGAGAGCTTCAAAGATGCCAACAACCAAAGTAGCTCACACGTCCAGCCTACTTGTGCATATTAAAACAGAACAAAAAGTCAGGACACAATAAACAAACATACAATAAATGAATAAATATAATAACTTATTGATGCCTTAGACAACAGTCAGTATCAAATCACATAGAGAAGTAGGTTGAGATGGCTCCAGCAAGCAACCAAAATAAAGAACCAGGAAACCTTCCATAGGAAAATAAGGCAATGGAACAATCTGAGAAAGAATTCAAAAGACTAATATACAGAGCTCTCGAAGATATCAGGAAGGAGATCAGGCAAAACTCAGACCAAGTTAAAGAACACACAGACAACGCAATAGAGGAATTCAGGAAAACAATACAAGAACAAAACAACAAAATTAAAATGCTACTAGAAACCATATAAAGACAGCAACTAGAAATTCAAAAGATTAACAATAAAATTTCAGAATTAGACAACTCAATAGAAGGTCATAAGAGCAGAATTGAGACAATGGGAGTAAGATTAGTGAGCTTGAAGATAAACCACTTGACACCAATTTATTTGAGGAAAAATCAGAAAAAAGAATGGAAAAAAATGAAGAAAGCCTAAGAATTATGTGGGATACTATCAAGAGGAAAAACTGAGTGATCACAGTACCAGAGTCGGGGGAAGATGGACAACAGAAAACACAGACAGAATTGTTAAAGATTTGCTGACAGAAAACTTCCCTGATATCATGAAAGATGAGACGATATCTATGCAGGAAGCTCAATGAAACCCATATAGGGTAGACCGCAAAAGAAAGTCACCAAGACTATCAAAATCAAACTTTCCAAAAACAAAGACAAAGATAGAAATGTCAGAGTGGCTAGGGATACACAAAAAGTCATCTACAAAGGAGAACCAATAAGATTAAGTTCTGACTACTCAGCAGAAACCATGCAGGCAAGAAGGCTATGCAATGACATATGTAAATTCTTGAAGGATGAAAATTTCCACCAAGAATTATATATACAGCAAAACTGTCTCTCAAAAACTATGGCAAATTTAGGTCATTTCCAGATAAACAGAAGTTAAGGGAATTTGTAAAACCAAACCAAAATTACAAGAAATATTAAAGGGAGTCCTCCAGTTAGAGAACCTACAATATCAGACAACAATCCAAGACTAGAACACAGAACAAATCAACCAGTTATCAACCCAGATAGGGAATTCACAAAAACAAATCAAAGCTAAAAAGCTGAAAACAGGGAACCAGAGATATCAATATGTAAATGATGACAATGTCAAAACAAAAAAGAGAGAATAAACATTGTAGTCATAGAACTTCCATATGGAGAGGAAGTTAAGGCAATATCAAGGAATAAAAGATTGCTTTAAAATTAGAAAATTAAAGGCAAATTTCAAGGTAACCACAAAGGAAGCTAACAAACCTACTGACCAAAATAAAAAAGAAGAAACACATAAAGACTAAGCAAACACAAAATCAACAATAATGAAAAAGATGAAAAGAAAATACATCAGGAAAAGGCACTTCTTTTAAGTGAAACAAAGAAAAAACAAACAACAACAAAAAAATATCAAAATGACAGCAGTAAACTCACACCTATCAATAATTACTCTGAACTTGAATGGCCTAAATGCACCAGTAAAGAGATAGAGAGTGGCATAATGGATTTAAAAAACATCCATCTATCTGCTGTCTACAAGATACACACCTTAGACACAAAGACATAAACAAACTAAAACTCAAAGGATGAAAAATATCAAGCAAACAACAATCAAAAAAGAGCAGGAGTGGCAATAGACAGCTCCACAATAATAGTAGGAGACTTCAACATCCCACTTTCAGTGAAGGACAGAACATCTAGAAAGAAACTCAATAAAGATATGGAAGATCTAAATGCCACAATCAATCAACATGACCTCAAAGACATATGCAGAACACTCCACCCAACAGCAGTAAAGTATACATTCTTTTCCAATATACATGTAACACTCTCCAGAATAGACCACATTTTAGGCCAAAAAGCAAGCATTAACAGAATCCAAAACATCAAAATAATACAAAGCATCATAATGCCATAAAAATAGAAATCGTAACAGAAATAGAAAGGAAAAAAAAAAAAAAACCAAATACATGGAAACTATACCACACCTTGCTCAAAAACTGCTGGATTATAGAAGAAATCAAGGATGGAATAAAGAAATTCCTAGAATCAAATGAGAATGAAAACACATCTTATGAAAACCTTTCATATACAGCAAAAGGAGTTCTTACAGGTCAATTTATAGCAATAAATGAGCACATCCAAAAACAAGAAAATGTCCAAATCAAAACATTAACCCTACAACTTGAACAAATGGAAACAAAACAGTAAAAGAAGTTCTCAGTCACCAGAAGAAAGGAAATAATAAAGATTAGAGCAGAAATAAATGAAATAGAGAATAGAAAAACAATTGAGAGTCAACAAGACCAAAAATTGGTTCTTTGAAAAGATCGACAAAATCGACAAACCATTGGCCGAATTGACAGAAGAAAAACAGGAGAGGAAACAAATAATCCAAATAAGAAATGAGATGGGTGATATCACAACAGACCCAACTGAAATAAAAGAATCATAACAGAATACTATGAAAAATTGTACTCCAACAAATTTGAGGAAATGGACAAATTTCTAGCAACACACCACCTACCTAAACTAACTCAAACCAAGATAGAAAAATTAAAGAAACCTGTAACAAAAGAAGAAATTGAAGAGATAATTAAAAAAATCCCAACAACAACAACAAAAAAAAAAAACCCTGGCCTGGGCAGCTTCACTGGGGAATTCTACCAAACTTTCAGAGAAGAGTTAATACCAGTACTACTAAAGGTATTTAGGAGCTTAGAAAGGAAAGAATACTCCTGAACTCATTTTATAAAGCTGGTATAACTCTGATACAAAAACTAGGCAAAGACACCACAAAAAAGGATATTATACACCAATATCCCTCCTGAACATAGATGCAAAAATTCTCAACAAAATTCTAGCCAATAGAATTCAACAGCATATAAAAAAATTAATACTTCATAACTAAGTGGGATTCATACCAGGTATGCAGGGACAGTTCAACATTAGAAAATCAATCAATGAAATCCATCACATAAATAAAAAAAGAAAAAGACCACGTGATTTTATCAATGGATGCAGAAAAGACATTTGACAAAGTCCAACACCTATTCGTGCTAAAAACTCTCACCAAAATAGGAATAAAAGGGAAATTCCTTGACGTAATAAAGGGCATTTATACAAAGCCAACAGCCAGCATCATTCTAAATGGAGAGAGACTGAAAGCATTTCCCTTGAGAACTGGAACCAGACAACGATGTCTTTTATCACCACTCTTATTCCACATTGTGCTGGAGGTCCTAGCCAGAGCAATAAAGCAAGAAAAAGAAATAAAGAGCATCCAAATTGGTAAGGAAGTAGTAAAATATCTCTATGTGCAGATAATATGATCTTATACACAGAAAACCCCAAAGAATCCACAAGAAAACCACTGGAACTAATAGAAGATTTCAGCAAAGTAGCAGGATACAAGATAAACATACAAAAATCAGTTGGATTCCCCTACACCAACAAAGAGAACTTGGAGAAGAAAATCACCAAATCAATACCGTTTACAATAACCTCCAAGAAAACAAAGTACTTAGGAATAAATCTAACCAGAGATATAAACGGCCTATACAAAGAAAACTACAAAACACTACTGCAAGAAACCAAAAGAGAACTACATGAGTGGAAAAACTTACCATACTCATGGATAGGAAGTCTCAACATTGTGAAAATGTCGATTATACCCAAAGCGATCTACAGATACAATGCAATCTCGATCCAAATTCCAACAGCATTTTTGGATGAGATGGAGTAACAAATCACCTAATTTACATGGAAAGGGAAGAGGCTCCAGAGAAGTAAAGCATTACCGAAGAAGAAGAACAAAGTGGGAGACCTCACACTACCTGATTTTAGAATGTATTATACAGCCACGTAGTCAAAACAGCCTGGTACTGGTATGACAAGGGACACAGAGACCAAAGGAACAGAATTGAGAACCAGATATAAATACAACCTATAAGCAGCTGATATTTGACAAAGGCCAAATGTCCTTTAAATGGAGAAAAGACAGTCTCTTTAAGAAATAATGCTGGCATAACAGGATGTTCATCTATAAAAAAAGAAACAGGGGCCATACCTAACACCATACACAAAAACTAACTCAAAATTGAACATTGATCTAAACATAAAATCCAAAACGACAAAGATCATGGAAGAAAAAATAGGGACAATGCTAGGGGCCCTAATACATGGCATAAATAGTATACAAACCATAACTAACAATGCACAAACACCAGAAGAGAAACTAGATAACTGGGAGCTCCTAAAAATCAAATACTTATGCTCATCAAAAGACTTCACCAAAAGAGTAAAAAGAATGTACAGACTGGGAAAATATTTTGGCTACAACATATTCAGTAAGGGTCTGATCTCTAAAATCTACAAGATACTGAAAGACCTCAACAACAAAAAGACAAATAATCCAATTTAAAAATGGGCAAAGGATATGAACAGGCAGTTCACCAAAGAAGACATTCGAGCAGGTAATAAACACATGAGGACATTCTCATAATCATTAGCCATTAGAGAAATGCAAATCAAAACTACAATGAGACACCATCTCACCCCAACAAGGCTGGCACTAATCCAAAAAAGACAAAATAACAAATGTTGGAGAGGTTGTGGAGAGATTGAAACTCTTATGCACTGCTGGGTGGGAATGTAAAATGATACAACCACTTTGGGAAACGATATAGCTCCTCCTTAAAAAGCTAGAAAGAAATATCATATGATCCAGCAATCCCACTCCTAGGAATATACTCAAGAGAAATAAGAGCTGTCACATGAATAGGCATATGCACCCCCATGTTCATTGCAGCACTATTCACAATAGCAGAAAGATGGGAACAACCTAAATTACCATCAACAGATGAATGGATAAACAAATTATGGTACATACACACAATGGAATACTACACAACGATAAAAAACAATGATGAATCCATGAAACATCTCACAACATGGATGAATCTGGAGGACATTATGCTGAGTGAAATAAGTCAGTAACAAAAGGACAAATACTATATGAGACCACTATTATAAGAACTCAAGAAAAGGTTTAAATGCAGGAAAAAGCATTCTTTAACGGTGACCAGGGTGGGGAGGGAGAAGGAGGGGAAATCAGTGACTAGATATAGACAAGGGTCAATTTCAGTGAAGGGAAGGACAACACACAATACAGGGGAAGTTAGCACAACTGGACCAAAGCAAAAGCAAAGAGGTTTCCTGGACATATCCAAACACTTTGAGGGACAGAGTAGCTGGGGCTCGGGCCTGGGGACCATAGTTTCAGGGGACATCTAGGTCAACTGGCATAACATAGTTTATAAAGAAAATGTTCTACACTCCACTTTGGTGAGTGGCATTTGGGGTCTTAAAATCTTGTGAGCGGCCATCTAAGATACATCTATTGGTCCCATTCCACTCAGAGCAAAGGAGAATGAAGAAAACCAAAGACACAAGGAAAATACTAGCTCAAAGGACTAAAGGACCAAATGAACCAGAGGCTCCACCAGCCTGAGACCAGAAGAACTAGATGGTGCCTGGCTACCACCAATGACCGCCACCAATGTTCCTGACAGGGAACACAACAGAGAGTCCCAGACAGAGCAAGATAAAAATGTGGAACAGAATTCAAATTCACATAAAAAGACCAGACTTAGTGGTCTGACAGAGACTGGAGGAACCCCTGAAACTACAGCCCCAGACACTCTGTTAACCCAGAACTGAAACCATTCCAGAAGCCTACTTTTCAGACAAAGATTAGATAAGAGTATAAAACAAAAAATAATACACGTGAGGTACATGCTTCTTAATTCAATAAGATATGAGACCAAATGCGCAGCTCCTGTCCAAAAGCAGAATGAGAAGGCAGAAAGAGACAGAAACTGGTCGAATGGACACAGGGACCCTGGGATGAAAAGGGTGTGTGTACTGTCCCATTGTGTGCATTGCAACTAATGTCACAAAACAATATGTGTGTAAGTTTATAAATGAGAAATTAGCTTGAAATGTAAACTTTCACCTAAAGCACAATAAAAAATAATAATGTGACATGAAATAGTTAAAGTGGTTGTCACTAGGTAGAGGAAATGGGTGTTAGGGGCTACTTTTTTTTTTTATCATAAGCCCTGCTGTGTGATTTGACTTTTCTTTTCTTTTTTTTTTAAAACATATGCATGTATTACTTTTATTTAAAAAAAAAAATACATGCCAAGGTCTGTGTAGTTTTTTTTGACTGGAATTATATTAACTCATTGTGATGTTTCTCTTAATTTTAAACAACTTAATATGACATACAAGACCTTCCAAAATCTTTCTGTCTGTCAGTCCTGCCTCCTTTGGTGCTCACTCTCCAGGACACGTGAAGTATGGGCAGCTTATCAAACTCACGACTCTATCTTCTGCTATGCAGCCTAGGGATTTCCCTCTGATGGCTCAGTACCTAGCCTTTCTCAGCAAAGCCTTCTCTGTGTGCCCTGCCAGTAACCCTCTTTGGCCCATTCTCCACTCCCCCACTCAAAACTGATCCCCCCTACTTCCTGCTCTCACTGCCCCAGATATAGCCTTTCATTACACCACTTAATCTAAAAGAGGAATAAGACATGAAAAGATAAAAGTAGTAACCCTGACACATGTTACAACATGGATGAATCTTGAAAACATTATGCTGAGTGAAATAAGTCAGTCACAAAAGGACAAACATTGTATGATCCCATTTATATAAAATATCTAGAACAGGCAAGTATACAGAGATCAAAGTGTATTCAGGAGAGGGTGGGAGGGAGAGGAAAATGAAGACACAGTGGTTAGTGGACACTGAGCTATTGAGAGTGATGGAAAAATTTGGGAATGGTTAATGGTGATGGTTGAACAACATGATGAACACATTTAATGTCACTGAATTATACATGTGAAGATTGTTGAAATGGCAAATATTTTGCTACCTATATATTTACCACTATATATATATATATATATACACACACACACATATATATATAAAATCCTGGTGGCATAGTGGTTAAGAGCTAAGGCTACAGCTGCTAACCAAAAGGTCAGCAGTTCAAATCCACCAGACACTCCTTGGAAACCCTATGGGGCAGTTCTACTCTGTCCTGTAGGGTCACTATGAGTTGGAATTGACTCGACGGCAATGGGTTTGTTTTTTTTTTTTGGTTTATATACACACACAAACACACCCACCCACCCACACACACACAGAAGGGAAAGACTTCTTTTTCTGGGAAGATGGAGTAGACATATTTTTCCCTCTTTATCCCAAAAAAGTACAGCTAAAAACTCTGGACATGATATATAAAAGAAACATAAAAAGACTATGAAAAGTAGAAAGAAAAAGACAACCGTTGGGTACCTGGAGTCCTGAAGAATGACATGGTGGTGAGTTTTCTGGGTTTTCTTTTTGCCTCACATATCCCAGATTGGTGCTGGAGAAGCTGGCAACCCAATACACCAATGAGTTCAGACAGGAAAACCTCAACAAAAGCCAGCTCTCTCTAGCCAAAGAACTAAAAAAGGGACAGCCTAGCAAGACAGAATACTTTTAGACCATAATGCCCTACTTCAGCAAAACATCACAGAAAAATTTGTGGCCCCACCGCCACCTCATCAGCAAAGATGGAGGGGGAGCCTAGACTTAACATACTCACCAGGCTGTAATGAGGCACTCCAACTCTTGCCCCCCATGGGCATTAAAGAGTCAACCCTTATGGAAAGTTGGGACTTTCACTACCTTCCAACCGTAATAAGTCCCCCTTCACATGTTCACATGGTGTCTTTGAAGGTCAGCTGGGGAACAGAAATGAGGCACCCCTCTACCTCCCACCAAGATGGTGTCAGCAAGGGCCTAGTAAGAAACCTGGACTTCCACCCCTACTTGGCAACGATGAGGCAGTGCTCCAGTTCCCCACACTAGCAAGGTATCTGAGGAGGCGTGCTAAAACTAGAAAAAAGAGCAAAATAAACCCAAATCAAGCAGAAATAAGGAAATAATACCATTAAGCACAAGAATCAATAAAGTAAAAAACAGAAAAACAAGGGAGAAAATCAATGAAAAGCTGATTCCTGGAATAGATCTACAAAATTAAGAGACCTCTAGCAAGACTGGCAATATAAAAGGGAGAGGATACAGATAGTCTCTGACTTATGACTGGTTCTGTTCCAATGACTCCATCGTAAATCGATTCTGAAGTAAGTCGAATACCTCATTTTTTTTTTTTTTTTGTTTTCATTATTATTGCTTATTATTATCAGTATCTTTATAAATCTGATCTTTGTCTTTGAGATTTGGAAACTTTACATGTAAACTTACAGATATATTTTAACACTGTATATAGTACATATTACTAACAATAAGATGTACAAAAAAGTAGTAAATGCAGCTTCATCATAACTTGAATAAATCATAAGTTGGAGACTGCCTGTACACAAATTACCTGTATCAGGAATGAGACAGGAGATGTCACTAGTCTTGGAGACTTTAAAAAGATAATAAAAGAATATTATGGACAACCGTATGTCCACAAATTTGGTAACTTTGATGAAAAGGACTGATTTCTTGAAAAGTAAAAATTACCACAACTCATCCAATAAGAAACATAATTTAGATAGTCCTACAACTACTAAAGAAATTGAATTCATAATTTAAAAAATGCAGAAAAATAAATCTCTGGGCCCAGAAGGTTTTACTAGAGAATCCTACCAAATAAAGAAGAATCACATGATTTATTTCAGAAATTAGATAAGGGAACATTCTTCAACTTATTTTATGAAGTCAGTATTATCCTGATACCAAAAGCATACATAGTACATGAAAAGAATACTACAGATCAATATCCCTCATGAATACAGAAGCAAAAATCCTTAACAGAATATTAGCACATGGAATTCAGCGATATACAAGAAGAATTATATAGTCTGACTAAGTGGAGTTTAATCTAGGAATGCAAGATGATTCAATATTTGAAAACCAATTAATGTAATCTTCCCAATTATAGTTAAGAAAAAAAAATCACATGGTCATATCAATAGATGTAGAAAATGCATTTGACAATATTCAACACCCATTCAAAATAAAAACTCTCAGAAAGTTAGGAATAAAAGTGACTACCCCAATTTGGACCTGGGGGTCTACTTCTGAAAAAATTAGCCAATGAAAACCTTATGACTAACAGTGGAACATTGTCTGATATAGTGCCAGAAGATGAGCCCCTCAGGTTGGAAGGCACTCAAAATATGACTGGGGAAGAGCTGCCTCTTCAAAGTAGAGACGACCTTAATGATGTGGATGGAGTCAAGATTTTGGGACCTTCATTTGCTGATGTGGCACGACTCAAAATGAGAAGAAACCGCTGCAAACATTCAGTAATAATCGGAATGTACGAAGTATGAATCCAGGAAAATTGAAAATCTTCAAAATTGAAATGGAATTCATAAACATCGATATCCTAGCATTGAGCTGAAAGGAATAGTATTGGCCACTTTGAATTGGACAATCACATGGCATACTAAGCCAGGAACAAAAATTGAAGAATAATGAATTTGCATTCATTGTCAAAAATAACATTTCAAGATCTATCCTGAAGTGCAACGGTGTAAGTGATAGGATAATATCCATACGACTACCATGAAGACCAGTTAATGACTATTATTCAAGTTTACTCACCAATCGCTAAAGCCAAAGATGAAGAAATTGAAGACTTTTACCAACTTCTACAGTCTGAAATTGATCACATATGCAATCAAGATGCATTGATAATTACTGGTGATTGGAATGCGAAAGTTGGAAACAAAGAAGAGGGAACAGTGGTGGGAAAAAATGGCCTTGGTGATAAAAATGATGCTGGAGATCACATGATAGAATTTCTCAAGATCAACAACTTCTTCATTGCAAATATCTTTTTTCAACAACGTAAAAGACAACTATACACGTGGACCCGGCCAGGTGGAATACATAGGAATCAAATCAACTATGTCTGTGGAAAGAGACAATGGAAAAGCTCAATAGCAACAGTGAGAACAAGGCCAGGGACTGACTGCAGAATAGACCATCAATTGGACTAAAAGAATTGATCCATGTTCAAACTTTTCAGGAGGTAACATATGATCAGGAACCAATGGTACTGAAGACGTTGAAGCTGCACTGAACTCATTGGCGAAAAACAAGGTTCTAGGAACTGACGGAATACCAACTAAGATGTTTCAACAAACAGATGCAGCACTAGAAGTGCTTACCTGTCTATGCCAAGAAATTTGGAAGACAGCTTCCCAGTCAACCAACAGAAAGAGATCCATATTTATGCCTATTCCAAAGAAAGGTGTTTCAAACAAATGTGGAAATTATCGAACAATATCATTAGTTTCACACAAGTAAAATTTCGCTGAAGATCATCCAAAAGTGGCTGCAGCAGTACATCCACAGGGAACTGCCAGAAATTCAAGCCAGATTCAGAAGAGGACATGGAACCAGGGATATCATTGCTGATATCAGATGGATCCTGGCTGAAAGCAGATAATACCAGAAAGACGTTTACGTGTGTTTTATTGACTATGCAAAGGCATTCGACTGTGTAGATCATAACAAATTATGGATAAGATTAAGAAGAATGGGAATTCCAGAATGCTTAATTGGGTTCATGAAGAACCTACACACAGATCAAGAGGCAGTCGTTTGAACAGAACAACAGGATACCGCACGGTTTAAAGTCAGGAAGGGTATGTGTCAGGGTTGTACCCTTTCGCCATACTTATTCAATTTGTATGCTGAGCAAATAATCAGAGAAGCTGGACTATAGGAAGAAGAACGGGGCATCAGAATTGCAGGAAGATTCATTAACAACCTGCGTTATGCAGATGACACAACCTTACTTGATGAAAGTGAAGAGGACTTGAAGCACTTACTATTGAATATCTAAGACCACAGCCTGCAATATGGATTATGCCTCAACATAAAGAAAACAAAAATCCTCACAACTGGACTACTAAACAACATCATGTTAAACTGAGAAAAGATTGAAGTTGTCAAGGATTTAATTTTACTTGAATCTACAATCAACACCCATGGAAGCAGCAGTCAAGAAATCAAACGACGCATTACATTGGACAAATCTGCTGCAAAAGACCTCTTTAAAGTGTTAAAAAGCAAAGATGTCACCTTGAAGACTAAGGTGCACCTGATCCAAGCCATGGTGTTTCAATCCCCTCATATGCATGTGAAAGCTGGACAAAGAATAGGGAAGACTGAAGAAGAATTGAAGCCTTTGAATTGTTGTGTTGGTGAAGAGTATTGAATACACCATGGACTGCCAGAAGAAGGAACAAATCTGTCTTGGAAAAAGTACAGCCAGAATGCTCCTTAGAAGCAAGGATGTTGAGAGTATGTCTCACATACTTGGGACATGTTATCTGGAGGGATCAGTCCCTGGAGAAGGACATCATGCTTGATAAAGTAGACGATCAGTGAAAAAATAGGAAGACCCTCAACGAGAAGATTTGATGCAGTGGCTTGAACAATGGGCTCAAGCATAAAGATTGTGAGGATGGTGCAGTACTGGGCAGTGTTTCATTCTGTGGTACGTAGGGTCACTATGAGTCAGAACTGAATTGACGGCACCTAACAACAGCAACAACAACAATAAACATGTGAAAACTGTAATTGAAAATCCAATACAATTTACAATCACTAAGAAAAAATAAAATATTAGGTATAAATCTAACAAAACATGTACTAAATTTGAATTCTGAAAATGACAAAAGGCAGATAAAAGATATCAAAGAAGATCTCAATAAATGGAGAGACATACTATGTTCATAGATGGAAGAATCAGCATAATTAAGATGTCTATTGTACCTAAACTGATACATAGATTTAAGGCAATCCAGATCCAAATTCCAGCAAAAGTTTTTGTAGATATTGACAGGATTATTTTAATATTAATACGGAAATGTGAAGAAACTAGAAAGGTAAAATAATTTTGAAAAAAAAAAAACGAGAGAAATCACTCTATCAGATTTCAAGAGTTATTATTAATTATTATTATTGTTAATTCTTAATCTAGACTGTGATATTAGTGGAGGGATAGACACATAGGTACAGGAAATAGACTAGAGAATTCAGAAATAAATCCACACAAATATGCTCAACTGACTTTTGACAATAGTGCAAAAGCAAATCAATGGAGGAAGGATAGTCTTTTCAACAAATGGTGATGAGCAATTGGACAAGCATAGGTAAAAATAAATAAATAAACCTTTACTTAACCTTATATATTATACAAATTTAACTCAAAATGGGTAATAGTTTTAAATGTAAAACTATAAAACTTTAAAAAGAAACATAGGAGTAATTTTTCAGGATCTGGGAGATGGTAAAAATTTCTTAGAGATGATATCAAAAGTACAGTTCATACAAGAAAAAATAGATAAATTGGACTTCATCAAAATTAAAAACTTTCACTCTGTAAAAGATTCTGTGAAGAGAATGAAAAGATAAGCTACAGGCTGGGAAAAAATATTTGCAAACCCCTTATCAGACAGAGGACTAGTATCTGGAATATATTTAAAAACTCTTCAAATTCAACAGTAGATAAACAATCCAATTAGAACATAGGTATGAGACAAGAAGAGACATATCAAGAAGATATAAGGATGGCAAATTAACACGTGAAAAGATGTTCATCATCACTAGCTATTAAGGAAATACCAATGAAGAATCATAGTGAGATAGCTCTACCTACTTATACGAACAGCTAAAGTAACAAAAATAGTGATAATACCAAATGATAATGAAGATGCAAATAAACTAAATCTCTCATATATTGTTGGTGGGCATGTGAAATGGTACAACCACCCTGGAAAACAGTTTGGCAGTTTCTTAAATTACTAAGCATACATTTACACATTTACCATACCAGTTTAGTTGCTGTAGAATTGATTCTAACTCATGGTGACTCCGTGTGTGTCAGAGAAGAACTGTGCTCCGTAGGGTTTTCAATAGCTGATTTCAAAAGTAGATCTCCAGGCCTTCTTTCAAGGTGCCCCTGGCTGTACTTGAATCTCCAGCCTTTCAGTTAGCAGCCAAGCATGTTAACACTTTGCAAGACCCAGGTACACCCACACTTACCATATAACCCAGCAATCGTACTTCTGGGCATTTCCCTCCCTCCAAAATGAAATTTAGTTCACACAGATACCTGATTACAATTATTAATTGCAGCTTTAATTGTAATAGGCAAAAATTGGAAAAAACCAAAATATTCCCCAATAGGTGAAAGGTTAAACAAGCTGTGGTATGTCTGTACCACGGAATATTACTCAACAATGGAAAGAAATTAACTATTGATTGATATACGTAACAATTTGGATCAATCTCAATCCATTATGCTGAGTTAAGAACAACCAATATCAAAAGACCATATACTTTATGATTTCAGTTATATAACATTCTTGAAATGATAAAATAATAGAGATGGCAGACAGATTAGTGACTGTCAGGAATTTACGGATGGTGGTGGTAGTCGTGACAGGAGTGTGTAACTGTAATGGGGTAGCATGAGGGTGATCTTTCTGTTGATGGAATACTTTTGTATCTTGATTGCAGTGGTGGTTATACAAACTACACATGTGATAAAATGACATAGAACTAAGCATACACATTGTACCAATGTCTGTTTCCTGATGTTGATATTGTACTATAGTTATGTAAGATGTGATTTTTGGGATATACTGGGTATGTATACTATCTTTGTAACTTCCTGTGAATCTATCATTATTTTCAAATAAATTTTTTTTAAAGTCAGGAAATCCATGAGGGCATGGACGTGCTCTGTCTCACTCCAGCGAAAATCACTATCCTGAGCATAAAATAGGTGTCAAATTTATATTTTAAATAAATGAATGAGACTAAATCAATTAAATAAACTGCTCAAGACCATACAGCTTCCCCCCCTACAAACCTTGCTTATTATAAAGATGAAACCTCCTCCTTGCAGTGGGCTTATTGATAGGATTTCTGCTAGTGACCGTGGGCACCAGGGCCTCCAAACTTCTTGGATTCGAAGTGATGAGAGTCAGCTACCAGCAAGGTCTAGTCATACTGGGTGAGGATGTCTTTGATCTCCTTCGTGGAAGCCTCATCCACATATTTCTTGGAATATGCAACCAAGGCTTTGGAGATAGACTGGCAGATTGCATAAATATGGGCCACGTGACACCACTCTTCACAAGGACACAGATGTCCACAGCAGCAAATTGCTCTTTGTTCAGAAGCAGAACAGGTTCCAGTAGCTTGCATGGCAGTGTGTGAAGCTCGATCATCTCCAAGGGCCATCCCTTCACCTTGATGAAGCTATTGTCCTGTCTGCAGTGTGTCATGGCTATGACAGTCTTCTTGCACCAGAAGACCTGCACAGACTGTACCAAACCCTTGAATGGCATGGCTCAAGACCATACATACAGCTTTTATGTGAGGGTCTGTTGGGGGGGTGGGTCCTGGGATTCACCTTCAAATCTATCTGAACTCCAACAACACAATCCTTCCATCATACTACACTGTCTCATATTGTAAGTAGTGAGAGACAACCTGGACTATCTAGCCCCAAAACCTTCACTGAACTGAGATGAAACTGAGATCCAGACAAGAAATGAATTATTCAAGGTGTCCCATAATATTAATACTATATCTGCCCCTAGAATCCAAGGCTCCTGACTGTAGTCTCTGTACTTTCTGCCATACTACCCTGTAAGCAAAGACTGGGAAGGCAGTGTGGTGCCAAGGTCAGACAAAGGCACTAAGGTCAGACAAACCCAAGAAACAATCCAAGTTTCTCTCTTTTGAACTCTGTGATCCTGGATAAGACATCTCTAAGATTCAAGTTTATAATCCATAAAATGGGGTTAATCAATAAGATTTTATATCACATAAATTTATTGTGAGGATTCTATGATATAATCCATATTTAAAAGATAAAAAAAGCAGTTAAAGCAGTGGATTTTTTTCATTTATTTTTCCCCAGTACCTAACATAGTGTCTGACACCTAGTAGATATTTCGTAATGTTTGCTACTTTAATTTTAATATAATCTGCCCTTCATTAAAATATGAAAACACGAATTATTAATAAATAGTTTTTGGCAAAAGAATGTTTCAACATATGGGGAACATATGGAAAAATTATGCAAGAGGTCTTTGTTGCAAAAAGTTTAGGAAACCACTATATTATGTTGACATCTGAACCCTTCGCCTTCACATCACACACACACACACACACACCCTGTGACCAACAAATTAGGGGAAAAGATTGGGGAAGGTTGCAGGAAGAAACAATTTGATAAATACATATAGCTAGACAGAGCATGGTGTCAAAGAAGTGTGATAACAGACTATAGACAACCATCTTGGTAGGCAAGAGAAGTTAAGGGGTAGGATGACTGGCAGAAAGCAAAGCTCGTCACAGAGAAACTTGGATTATGAAGCAAAGCATCAGTCATGAAAAATCAAGATAGGAATTTCCCCTGTCTTGCAACCAAGGGAAAAGATGGGTTCTTGTCATAAGACTCAAATAGAAAGCCCAGTTATTGAACTAGGGTCTAATACCAGAGCATGTGCAACAGAAAGGTTTGTGACTTTGGGAAGTCACTTTACCTCTTGAACCTCAACTTCCACATCAGAAAAAACGGGAGAGCCTCCTCTTCCAAGATTGTGAAGTAGGTAGCAGAACGTCTCCATTCTTCCACAATTCAAGAAAAAAAGAAACAAAATAGCACGAACAATGTGGTGGAACTTGTGGACTCGGAGCTCTAACAACCAATCCAAGAAATAAAGTAACTGGCTGAAGGCGGAAGAAGGAACAAGACTACAGGTAGGAATTTTTTTCTCTCCATCGCTTATGAGAGTCTCTCCCAACCTGTTCCCATGTAAACTGGGAGCTGAAAACAAAATGAGTGGTGAGTTGAGCCGCCCTGTGAAATACAAATGGTGATCTGGCTCCCTAGGGCTAGGAGAGTTGTACAGGAACTTAATTTTACTGACAGTCTGCTTTTTCAAAGTCTTAGTATCTTTCTGGGGCACACAGGAAAATTGATACATAGGGAGAAACCAGCCCCCTTACAATCCTACAAGACTGAAAAAGAGGGGAAGGGAATAATTTACTTTGCCTCCAGGCTTCACGCATGATGTCCTTCTCCAGGGACTGGTCCCTCCTGATAACATGTCAAAAGTACAAGAGAAGGTCTCTCCATCCTCGCTTCTCTCATCCCTGGAGAAAAACATCATGCTTGGTAGAGGGTCAGAGAAAAAGAGGGAGACCCTCAGCAAGATGGATTGACACAGTGACTGCAGCAATGATTGTGAGTATGGTGCAGGACTGGATAGTGTTTCATTCTGTTGTACAAAGGGACACTATGAGTCAACTGACTCAGTGGCACCTAACAACAACAACTAGGCTCCATAATAATAGACACTCATTGTAACTTAATGGGTATAAACAATAGGGTTATTCTCTGAGCCTGCCTCCAGAGACTTAAAACTTACCAAAACACTTAAAACCTGTGGAATCAGATAAAAACCTTTTAGCAACAAAAGAAGTGCCTGAGGTCCCACCACAGAAGTGGAGGGAGGGGCACACGTCCCCAGAATGGCTGAGTCAGTGCTGGAAGAACTAAAGAGCCAGAGCACCCTCTAGTGGAATTTAGGGGAAGAAGGAGGAAATAAAGGGAAAAAATTCCTGGGGAAAGTGAAGATTCAAATTCCAGAATTACCACAATAATATATCCAAATGCCTTATGTTCAACAAAAAATCATAAGGTATACAAGAACACAGCACAAGATGGCCCACTTAAAAGAACATTTTGTTTGTTTTATATATATATTTTTATTGTAATTTAGATGAAGGTTTACAGAACAAATAGTTTCTCATTAAACAGTCAGTACACATATTGTTTTGTGACATTGGTTTATAACCCCACAGCATGTCAACAAGCTCCCTTCTCGAACTTGGAGGACACTTTTTTTTTTTTTTGGTGAAAATATACATAGCCAAAGGTACACCATTTCAAAAGTTTCTACATGTAAAATACAGTGACATTGATTACATTCTTCTAGTTGTGCTGCTAGTCTCACTATCCTTTTCCAAATTATTCTATCAACATTATCTGCAACTCACTTTCCCCTAGAGTTCCCATAAAAACTTCTGAGTGGCTGTTGTCAATTTGATCTCACATAGATAATTCTTTCTATTTTTGTACCTTAGATGAAAGTTTGCAGAAGAAATAGTTTCCCATAAAAGAGTTAGTACACATATTGCCCTATGACAATGTTTAACAACCCCATGACACGTCAACACTGTCCCTTCTCAACCTTGGGTTCCCTATCACCAGCTTTCTTGTTCCCTCCTGCCTACTAGTCCTTCTTCCTGGACTGTTGTGCCTCATTAGTTCCATTTTGTTTTATGAGGCTGTCCAATCCCTGGCTGAACGGTGAACTTCAGGAGTGACTTCACCACTGAACTAAAAGAGTGACCGGGGGCCATACTGTCAGAGTTTCTCCAGTCTGTCAGGCCAGTAAATCTGGTCTTTTTTTTTTTTTTTTTTTGTGAGTTAGAATTTTGTTCTACGTCCTTTTCCAGCTCTATCCAGGACCCTCTATTGTGATCCCAGTCAGAGAAATCTGTGGTGGTAGCTGGGCACAACATAGCTGTACTAGACTCAGTCTGGTGGAGGCCTTGGTAGATGTGGTCCATTAGTCCTTTGGACTAATCTTTTCCTTGTATACTGTTCTCTTCATTCTCTCTTGCTCACAAAAGGGTGAGAACAGTGGAGTATCTTAGATGGCTGCTTACAGGCTTTTAAGACCCCAGATGTTACTCACTAAGGAAGAATGTGGAACATTGCCTTTATAAACTGTGTTATGCCAATTGAGCTAGATATTCCCTGAGACCATGGACCCCACTGCCCTCCGCCCAGCAATTCAGTCCCTTTTCTCTTTTCTGCTGGGTTTGGTAATTTACTGCAATGTCTCACAGAACTCACAAACTGTACTTACAGATAAAAGGTTTCTTAAGGTAGTAACAGGCTAAAACTTGGGATCAGGATCAACCTGAAAGTAACAGGAACAGGATCAACTTAAAGGTAACAAGCTACAAGGATGTGTCTATGGAGCTTCCATGACCTTTCCCTGTACAAGTTGTGCTGGCTTCCCCAGTATTGTGTACTGTCTTACTCTCCACCAAAGTTACCACTTATCTATTGTCTATTTAGTTCCCCTGCATACATCTCCCATCCCTTGTAACCAAGAAAGATTGTTTCTTTTTGTGTGTTAACTTTTACATGAGTTTTTACAGTAGAGGTCTCATACAATATTTGTCGTTTTGTGATTGACTTATTTCACTCAGCATAATGTCCTCCAGTTCCATCCATGTTATGAGATGCTTCACAGATTCATCAATGTTCTTTCGCATTGAATAATACTCATCGTGTGTATGTATCAGAGTTTGTTTATCCATTCTTCTGTTGATGGGCATCTAGGTTGTTTCCAACTTTTTGCTATTGTGAATAGTGCTGAAATGAATGTGGGTATGCATATGTCTATTCGTGTGACAGCTCTTATTTCTCTAGGATATACTCCTAGGAGTGGGATTACCGGATCGTATGGTATTCCTATTTCTAGCTTTCTAAGGAAGCACCATATCGTTTTCCAGAATGGTTGCATAATTTTGCAATTCCACCAGCAGTGCATAAGAGTTCCAATCTCCCTGCAGCCTCTCGTACATTTGTTCTTTCCAGTGTTTTTGATTCTTGCAAGTAATGCCAGGGTGAGATGGTATCACACTGTGGTTTTAATTTGCATTTCTCTAATGGCTAGTGATCGAGAGCATTTTCTCATGTGTCTGTTGGCCGCTTGAAAGTCGTCTTTAGTCAAGTGTCTGTTCGTTTCCTTTTCCCATTTTTTAATTGGGTTATTTGTCTTTTTGTTGTAGAGGTGTTGGATTTTCTTGTAGACTCTAGAGATTAGACCTTTGTCTGATATGTAATGTCCAAAAAGTTTTTCCCAGTCTGTAGGTTGTCTTTTTACTCTTTTGGTGAAGTCTTTTGAAGAGCATAGGTGTTTGATTTTTAGAAGATCCCAGTTATCTAGCTTATCTTCTGGAGTTTGTGCATTGATGGTTATGGTTTGTATCCTGTTAATGCTGTGTATTAGGGACCGTAGTGCTGGTCCTATTTTTTCTTCTATGAACTTTATAGTTTTTGGCTTTATATTTAGGTCTTTGATCCATTTTGAATTAGTTTTTGTACATGGTGTGAGGTATGCGTCCTGTTTCATTTTTTTGCAGATGGATATCCAGTTTTGCCAGCACCATTTGTTAAAAAGACTGTCTTTTCCCCATTTGTTTGACTTCCGGCCCTTGTTGAAGATCAGGTGACCGTAGGTGGATGGATTTACATCTGGGTTCTCAATTCTGTTCCACTGGTCAATGTATCTGTCGTTGTACCAGTACCAGGCTGTTTTGACTACCAAAGCTGTATAGTAGGTGCTGAGGTCAGGTAGTGTGAGTCCTGCAACTTCTTCTTCTTCTTCAGTAGTGCTTTACTTATTCAGGGCTTCTTCCCTTTCCACATAAAGTTAATGATTAGTTTTTCCATCTCTTTGAAGAATGTTGTTGGTATTTGGATCGGGATTGTGTTGTATTTGTAAATTGCTTTCGGTAGAATTGTCATTTTCATTATGATGAGTATACCTATCCATGAGCATGGGATGTTTTTCCATTTATGTAGATTTCTTTTGGTTTCTTGCAGTAGTGTTCTGTAGTTTTCTTTATATACGTCTTTTGAATTCCTGGTTAGATTTATTCCTCAGTATTTTATTTTCTTAGGGGCTATTGAAAATGGTATTGTTTTCCTGATTTCCTTTTCATTGTTCTCTTTATTGGTGTCTAGGAATCCAACTGATTTTTGTATGTTTAGCTTGTGTTCTGCTACTCTGCTGAATCTTTCTATTAGTTGTAGTAGTTTTCTTGTGGAGACTTTGGGGTTTTCTATAGATAGTATCATATCATCTGCAAACAGGGACAGTTTAACTTCTTCATTATGAATTTGGATGCCCTATATTTCTTTTTCTTGCCTTATTGCTCTAGCTAGGACTTACTGAAAAACGTTAAATAGGAGTGGAGATAAAGTGCATCTTTGTCTTGTTCCTGTTCTCAAGGGGAATGTTTTTAGCTGCTCTCCATTAAGAATGATGTTGGCTGTTGGTTTTGCATAGATGCCTTTTATTATGCTGAGAAATTTCCCTTCTATAGCTAATTTATTGAGAGTTTTTATCAGGAATGGGTGTTGGACTTCATTAAATTCCTTTTCTGCATCAATTGAGATGATCATGTGATTCTTTTCTTTCCTTTTATTTATGCGGTGGACTACGTTGATTGGTTTTCTAATGTTGAACCATTCTTGCATACCTGGTATGAATCCTACTTGGTGGTGGTGTATTATTTTTTTGGTATGATGCTGAATTCTATTGGCTAGAATTTTGTTGAGAATTTTTGAATCTATATTCCTGAGAGATATTGGTGTGTAATTTTCTTTTTTTGTGGTGTCTTTGCCTGGTTTTGGTGTCAGGGTTCTGCTGGCTTCATAGAATAAATTCGGAAGTGTCGTTTCCTTTTATATGTTCTGAAAGACTTCAGTAGTACTGGTACAAGCTCTTCTCTGAGTGTTTGGTAGAATTCTCCAGTGAAGCGATCTAGACCAGGGCTTTTTTTTTGTTGGATTTTTTTAAATTACCATTTCAGTCTCTTCTCTTGTTATGGGTATGTTCAGATTTTCAACATCACTTTGTTGTAGTTTGGGTAGGTAGTTTGTTGCTAGAAATTTATCCATTTCCTCTAGGTTTTCAAATTTGTTGTAGTATAGTTTTTCATATAATACTCTGTTATTATCCTTTTTATTTCAGTTGGGTCTGTTGTAATGTCTCCCAATTCATTTCTTATTTGGTTTATTTGTGTCCTCTCCTGTTTTTCTTTTGTCAGTCTGGCCAGTGGTTTGTCGATTTTGTTGATCCTTTCAGAGAACCAACTTTTGGTTTTGTTGATTCTTTCTATTATTTTTTCATTCTCTATTTCATTTATTTCTGCTCTGATCTTTATTATTTCCTTTCTTCTGGAGGCTATGGGCTTTTTTCGCTGTTCTTTTTCTACTTGTTTGAGTTGTGTAGGTAACGTCTTGATTTTGTCCCTTTCTTCTTTTTTGATGTGTGCATCTATTGCTATAAATTGTCCTCTAAGGACTGCCTTTGCTGTATGATATGTTTTCATTCTTGTTTGATTCTAGGAATTTTTTGATTCCATCTCTGATTTCTTCTATAACCCAGTGGTTTGTAAACAGGGTGTTATTCAGTTTCCATGTACTTGATTTTTTTTCACTTGGTCTTCCTGTTGTTAATTTCTGCCTTGATGGCATTATGGTCAGAGAAGTACTTTGTATTATCTCAGTGTTTTGGATCTTCTTGAGTATTGTTGTGTGGCCTCAGTTGTGGTCTATTCTGGAGAACGTTCCATGTGCATTGGAAAAGAATGTGTACTTTGCAGCTGTTGGGTGTAGTGTTCTATATATGAGTTCAAGTTGGCTGATTTTGCCCTTCAGGTCTTCTGTATCTTTGCTGAGTTTCTTTTTAGATGTTCTGTCCTTTACTGAAAGTGGTGTGTTGAAGTCTCTTACTATTATTGTGGAACTGACAACTTCTTTTTTCATCACTGTTAGAGTTTGTTTTATGTATTTTGGAGCCCTGTCATTGGGTGTGTAGATGTTTATTATGGTCATTACTTCATGATGGATCATCCCCATAATATAGTGTCCTTCTTAGTCTTTTACTGTGGGTTTTGTTTTAAAGTCTATTTTATATGAGATTAGTATTGCCACTCCTGGTCTTTTTTGTTAGTTGTTTGCTTGATATATTTTTTCCAACCTTTCATTTTTAATAAATTTATTTCTTTGTTTTTAAGGTGTGTCTTTTGTCAAAAGAATATTGATGGATCCTGTTTTTTTAATCCATTCTGTCACTTTCTGTCTCTTTGTGGGTGCATTGAAGCCATTTAGATTCAGTGCAATTATTGATAGATGTGAGTTTATTGCTGTCATTTTGTAGTGCTTTTTTTGTGGTGCTGACTTTTTCTTTGTTCCTCTTACTCTCCTGTGCTGAATTCCTTTTTGCTTGTGGACTTTTTTTCTATTTCTTTTGATTTTGTAGGTGTTGTTTTTACTGAGATTTTATGTTTTTCCTCTTTATTTTTATGAATTTGTTTGTTAACTTTCTTTGTGGATACCATGAAATTTACCCTTATCTTTCTAAGTTTAAAGCAGTCTAGTATTATTTGGCATCTCCTTGCCTTCCTCTCCATTAGAAGGTTCTAAGCCTACACCTTTTATTCCCTCTTTTATTGTTCTGATGTTGTTGCCATTTACAGATTAACTGCTCTGATTGCCTGTTGTATTTCTTTTTGTTTTGGATAGTCCTTGAGAGTTCATTTCCTAAATTGGTATCTGACTGGTACGATCCTGCATCCTAGATTTAGCCTGTGAGCTGAAGTTGTTTGTTCTCAGATCAAAAGACTCCCTTTAATAATTCTCTTAAGTTTGGTTTGCTTTTTAAATAGTCCCTTAATTTCTGTTTATCTGGAAATGTCCTAATTTCACCATCATATTTGAACGAGAGTTTTGCAGGATATATTATTCTTGGCTGGAAGTTTTTTTCTTTCAGTGGTTTATATATGTCATCCCATTGCCTTCTTGCTTGCATGGTTTCTGTCAAATAATCCGAGCTTAGTCTTATTGTTTCTCCTCTGTATGTGACTTTTTGTTTTTCTCGAGCTGCTTTCAGGATTCTGTGTTTGTCTTTGGTTTTGGCAAGTGTGATTATGATATGCCTTGGTGATTTTCTTTTGTGGTCTATCCTATATGGGGTTCTTTGAGCTTCTTTGATGGCCAGATTTTCATCTTTCATGATATTGGGGAAGATTTCTGTCCCCAGGTCTTCAGTGATATTTTATGTGCTTTCTGTTTTCTCCCCCTGTTCTGGAACTCTGATCACTCGTAAATTTTTGCTTTTGATTGTATCCCACATAATTCTCAGGGGGTCTCTTCGTTTTTGTTCATTCTTTTTTTGAGTTTTCCTCAAACAGAGTTGTATCCAAGTGTTTGTCTTTGGTTTCTCTGATTCTGTCCTCCACCATTTCAAATATGCTCCTCAGCCCTTCAATGACAATGTCCCTTTCTGAAATCTTGTTATCTTTTGGATTTCTAACTGTTGTTTTTGTATGATTTCTAGTTGTGAATTTCTTTTGGAATTTTGTTCCTGTATTATTTTCCTGAATTCTTCCACTTTTTGCCTGTACTGTCCATGAATTTATCTGCGTTTTCCACGAATTTGTCTATTTTTTCCTCATTTTTGTCTACTTTTTGTTTCAACTCTTGGATAATTCTGAGTATTAGAGATTTGAATTCCCTATCGGGTAGTTCTAGTGCCTTTTATTCTACTGGAAAGTCACCTGTTGTTTTATTTGGGGCACCTACTGGAACCATCCTGTCCTGGTTTTGTAACTGTTTTGATATTGTCTGCTGTATTCGGGGCATTCAGTAGTTATTTTTCTTGTTTACTGATTGTAGATTTGTTTGTTTCATCCCTTTTTTTTTTGTTTTATTTGGCTATGTCTGAGCAGGTGGCCTGTGTGTTCTTTTTTGTTTGCTCATCTGTGGGCACGATATTTTTGCCTCCTTCTCCAATTGGCAGGGTCATCCACTCAGATATGGTACAGCAAGACAGGTCTAGTTGAAGAGGTGTTGCTGGAATGGATTGTTTGTTTCACTTACTACAGCCACCAGGGTGGGCCAGTAATCAGTGCAGGGCAGGTTCTGGTAGGCTGTGCCTGTGCTGCCTGGTGGTGTGATGTTAAGCGCACAGTGCAGGTAGGCAGGATGGAGGGCGGAGGTTGTGATGTGTGGAGCTAAGATGGGTATGGGAGAGAGGAGAGAGGAACAGGAGCCAAATTTGTACATACAAACAAAAGAGTGCTAGGGGAACTTGCCGTTGGAGTGGACAGATGAGAAACTATGAATTGGAGAAAAACAAAAAGGAGAAGAAGAAAAGAAAAAAAAAAGAGTAAATAAAAAGTTGAAAGAAAAAAAGCTCCCAGGGATCCCACTGGTGCAGGCACAAAGTCTAGGGAATTTGCTCCCAGGTGTTGAAATACAGCCTGGCTAGAATATGTAGAGGTGTCACTCAGTGCCAGGTATTCAGAGGACAGGAAGAGAAAGAAAGTATAGAGAGATGAGAAACTGAGTAGTGATGAAGTCAAAAAGGAAAACAAAACAAAACAAATTAAAATAAAGAACAAGAAAAACCCTCAAACAAACAGAAAAAGACACGAAAAAAGAAATGCACTCAGGGATGCCTCTGGGCGTCTGCCTAAACTGAGGGGGTAGGTCCCAAGCTGCGTAGTACTGCCCAGTTAGAACTGGCTCCCAATTTGAGAAAAGAAAAAGAAAACAAACAAATCAAAACAAACAAAGAAAAAGACCCCGGATCCCACCAGCGTGGCAGCACAAGCCAGGAAGCTGTTTCACAGTCAGGTGGAGTTTCACAGCCTTTCAGGAAGAAACAAAGATGGGTCACGGAGCCAAGTATTTGAGAGAAAGGAGGGGGAGGTGTTGATAGATAAGGAAGAAATCAAAAAGGAGCAGAAAAAAGCAATACTGGCAGCCAACAAATTGCTCTCAGGGAGTCGACCAGTGCAGGTGGGTGGAATCCAAGTAGCTGGTGTTTCCTGGACAAGAGAATGTGGCCACAGGAAGCAGAGGAGGCCATGTGGGGGGAAGAAAGGTGGGGGGGTGGGAAAGTGTATATTGCTGTTTACTGGTTATTCTGTCTCCTGCTGGAAGCTCCGTGAAGCTGCTTTTTTGTACCCCCTTTTCGCTGGTCTCCAATAGGAGTCCAAGATGGCAGATCCACACTGCATTAGCTGATAGGGGACCTCTGCATGAATCTCTCCTCTCTCTCCATTCTCTGTCAGTTTCTCACTCCATTTGATGCTTGGCTGAGTTCTTTATCTCTTCATTTGATGCTTAGGGTTTCAGGATTGCTGTTTTCTCTGTTTGGCTTAGGTTTTTGGTTCTTTGCTGTGGAGGGATGGTGTGGTGTTTCTGCCTAGAGTGCCATGTTTCCCAGAAGTCTCCATTTCTGAAATCTTGTTGTTTATTTTTTGGATTTCTAATTGTTGTTTTTGTATGATTTCTAGCTGTGCATTTATTTTAACATTTTTTCCTATATTATTTTCTTGAATTCTTCGATTTTTTTGTCTGTATTTTCTATGAATTTGTCTTCATTTTCCATGAATTTGTCTATTTTTTCTTCATTTTTGTCTGTTTTTGCTTCAACTCTGGTATAATTCTGAATATTAGAGATTTGAATTCCTTATCAGTTAGTCCTACTGCCTTTTCTTCTACTGGAAAGTTATCTGGTGTTTTATTTTGGACACCTACTGGAACCAGACTGTCCTGTTTTTGTATGTTTTGATATTTTCTGCTGTCTTTGGGTTATTCAGTAGTTATTTTTCTCATTTATTGACTGTAGATTTGTTTGTTTCACCCTGCTTTTTTGTTTTATTTGGTTACGTCTGAGCAGGCGGGCTGTGCGTTCTTTGTTTGCTCATCTGTGGGCATGATACTTTTCACTTCCTTCTCCAATGGGCAGGGTCAGTCACTCAGGTATCTTGCAACAGGGCAGGTCCGCTGAAGGGGAGTTGCTGGGAGGGGTTGTTTGTGGCATGTACTTGGGATGATAGCGCAGTCTGGGAATCAGTGCAGGGCAGGTTCCGGTAGGCTGTGCCTGTGCTGCTTTGGAGTGTGATGTTCAGTGCACGGTGCAGGATGGCAAGAAGGAGGGGGAAGATTGTGATGTGTGGAGCTAAGATGGGTGTGGGAAAGATGAGAGAGAGAGAGGAACAGGAGGCAAAAACATACACACAAACAAAAAAGAATGCTAAGGGAACTTGCTATTGGAGTGGAGAGAGACTGATAAATGGGGAAAAAAAGAAAAAGGATAAAAGAAAAAGTAAGTAAATCGAGAAACTGTAAATGAAGAAAGACAAAAAGGGATTAAGAGAGAGAAGAAGACAAAACACAGAAACAAACAAAAAAGAAAAAAAACAAGAAAAAAGAAATGCCCCCAGTGATCTCCCTGTGCATCTGCACAAAGTAAGGGAGTAGTTTCCAAGCTGATAAAAGAAAAAGAAAACAAACAAATACATCAAAAGAGAACAAATCAGAGCAAACAAACAAAAAGCCCCGGGAACCCCACCAGGGTGGTAGCACAGGCCCAGAAGCAGTTTCACACTCGAGCGGTGTTTCACAGCCTTTCAGGAAGGAGTAAAGATGGCACACAGAGCCAGGTATTTGAGAGAAAGGAGGGGGAGGTGGTGAGAGGTTAGGAAGAAATGTAAAGAAGCAGAAAAAAGCAACACCATCAGCCAAGAAATGGCACTCACTGAGCCGGCCAGTGCAGATGGGTGGAATCCAAGCAACACCAGGGCGAAACCAGTGTTTTCCAGCTAAGACACTGTGGCCGCAGGAAGCAGAAGAGTCCGAGTGGGAGCAAAGAAGGGTGGCGGGTGGGAAAGAGTATATTACTGCTTACTGGTTGTTCTGTCTCCTGCTGGAAGTTCCATGAAGCTGCTTTCTCGTACCACCTGTTCCCTGATCTCCGATAGGACTCCAAGATGGTGGATCCACATGGCAGTAGCTGATAGGGGACCTCTGCATGTATCTCTCCTCACTCTCTGTTCTCGGTCAGTTTCTTATTCCATTCTGTGCTTGGCTGAGTTGTTTATCTCTTCATTTGATGCTTAGGGTTTCAGGATTGACATGTGACTCTGTTTGACTTAGTTTTTCAGATCTTTGCTGGGGAGGGACAGTGTGGTGTTTCTGACTATAGCACCATGTAGCCGGGAAGTCCTAAAAGAACATTTTTAAGAAGCTAAAATTAGTGCTATGGAGACCAGGATAATGTGAAAAATAGAGAACTTTCAAACAACAATGTTAAATATGTTCAAAGACTGCAAACAACACAGAGACAATAAACTAATGGAGATCAGGAAACAAAATGAGAAACTCAATAAGGAGATAGACAACATAAAAAAGAACCAAATATGAATCTTGAAATTGAGGAATAAAAAAATAATTGGAGAATGCAAGGGAGAGATTCAACTGTAGTTTCGAACAGACAGAGGACAGAATGGATGAGGTAGAGTACATGGTAAGTGAACTTATCAAGTCTCAAGAGAAAAGACAAAGAAAAGACAATATAGCCAAATGGAGTTGTGAGACACCATCAAGAAATCCAACAAAAGGATCATGGGTGTCCTAGAAGAGAAAAGAAAGAAATAGAAAAAATATTCCAAGATATAAAGACAGAAAATTTTCCAGACCCAAATAAGGAGTTGAACTTGAAAATCCAGGAAACTAGGGAGCCCTGATGGTGCAGTGATTAAGCATTTGGTTGCTAACCAGAAGGTCAGTAGTTTGAATCCACTAGCTGCTCCTTGGAAACCCTATGGGGCAGTTCTAGTCTGTCTTATAGGATCACTATGAGTCAGAATCAACTAGACAGCAACAGGTTAGGTGAACTCCAGGCAGAAGGAATACAAAGAAGTCTACACAAAGATGCATTGTAATCATATTCTTGAAAACTAAAGACAAGGAGAGAATTCTGAAAGCAGCAAGAGAAAAGCACAGTATATAACATATAATGGGTCCTCAAAAACACTAAGTGTCAATTTCACCTCAGAAACTGTGGAGGCCCAGAGGCAATGGAACAACATATATAAAATACTGAAAGAAAAGAATTGGCAGCCAAGAATTATATACCCACTAAAATTGTTCCTCAAAAATGGAGGTGAAATGAACACATTCCCAGATAAACAAAATTTGTTGGAATTTATTACCACCAGACATGCTCTACAAGAATTACTAAAAAAAGTCCTTCAGATAGAAAGGAAAAGATACCTGACAGGTACTTGAAGCCACACATGTGAAAATACTGAAATATAATATAATAGATAGATTTCCAATAAAAATAAAGGAATGGGCAAATAAAAAGTCCAGTTGTATGGAATCTCCAATGGGAATATTTAGTAGTTAAGTTCTACAAGCACTGTAACATCAAACGCATAAGAAATAAGTACAAATTTAACCTAACAGACACAGTATTTATAATGATACAATTGGTGCCACAACAACAGAGATGGGAGAGGAAGTAGAAAATGCACAGGGAGATCACTGGGGGCATTTCTCTTTTCTTGTTTTTTTCCCACCACTTGGTCTCTCTTGGCGTGGAAAACGCATCCTGAGCACCACTGCTTGCATCACTGTGTACCAGTTCCTGCCAAATCAGGTCTGGCAACACCTTGCTGCTTCTGAACAGTCTTTCCCTCTCCCTGCCACTCAGTCCGATTCCTCAACTTTGCCTTTGATGTTCTGGGCTCTTAGATTGTCATACGGAATTGATTCACTTTTTTTTTCAGGTCTTTGTTGTAAGAGGGTCCACAGGAAGCATCTGACTACTCCTCTGTCTTGGCTCCCCACCTCAGATTCTTCATTCTTGGTGGTAAGAGGTACCTCTCTTCCCTGCTAAATTATCTCTTTTATATTTCAAAAATGAACATCTCAAGATACAACCTAATCTTGTAGATTGAGACCTGCATCACTAACATAAGTGCCTCTAATCTTGCCTCACTAATATCATAGAGTTAGGATTTACAACACATAGGGAAATCATGTCAGATGACAAAATGATGGACAACCACACAATACTGGAAATCATGGCCTAGCCAAGTTGACACACATTTTTGAAGGATACAATTCAATCTATGACACCTAGGAACTAAAAGTCACTATACAAGCAGATACATGAACACCTATGTTCATTGCAGCACTATTCACAATAGCAAAAAATGTGGAAACAAACTAATGCCCATCAACAGACGAATTGATAAACAAAATGTGGTACATACATACAATGCAATATTACTCAACCATAAAGGTAAATGAAGTCCTGATGCAAGTTACAGCCTGGTGAATCTCAAAGACATTATTCTGAGTTAAATAAATCAATCACAAAATTACAAATACTGTATGACGTTACTTATATGAATGGACAAGAATAAGTAAATATATACAGACCGAAGGTTATTAGTGGTTACCTGGAATGTGAGGGGGAGAGAGAGAGGGAACTATTCTCTAGGATGTAGCGAGTTTATGTTTATGATGATGGAAAAATTGGCATTTAAGGGTAATGCTTTCACAACTTGATGTATGTAACTGACATCACTACGCTGTACACCACAAAATGGGTGAAATGGAAAATATTGTGTTACAGATAATTTTACAACAACAACAGCAAACCAAAAAAAAAAAGAGGCTAACGTTGCTGGTACTGCTTAGGGACATTCCAATATCTCTCATAGAATTAATTGTGTTGGTTTGAAGGCACAGGGTCATAGCTTCCTAGGAATTTCCAGTCAATTGGCCTAAAACTGTTTTTAGAGTTACTATTCCACTTCCTAGTTCAGTTAGTAGTGCCTGGGGTCTTAAATACTTGCCAGCGGCTATTCAAGATGCAACAATTGATCTCTATTCACCTGGACCAGCAGAGGAAGAAGGAGACCCAGGAATCAGAGAAGGAAATAGACTACCTCCATGAACTACTGCTTCTCTTGCCATGAGACCAGCAGGACAGGATGTTGCATGGGCACCACTACTGAATGTTTTGATCAAGGAATCAATAGATGAATCCTGGATCTACTGGGTCCGAAGGAACCCCAAAATCTATTCCTCTGGGAAAATCTTCAAACCATCGTTGAAATTATCCCCTGAAGTCATCTTTAAACTAAGCAACTAAATTATTTTTTTTATTGTACTTCAGGTGAAGGCTTACAGAACAAATAGTTTCTCATGAAACAGTAGTACACATATTGTTTTATGACATTGGTTAACAACCCCACAACATGTCAACCCTCTAACTTCTCAACCTTTTTTTTTGGTGAAAATACACATAGCCAAAGATACACCATTTCAAAAATTTCTACATGCACAGTTCAGTGACTTTTGGCTCTTCCAATTGTGCTGCTATTCTCACTTAAAATGAAGGCTTACAGAACAAAATAGTCTCCGATTTAACAGTTACTACACATATTGCCCTATGACAATGGTTAACAATCTCACAACACACCAACAATATCCTTACTCAACCTTGGCTTCCCTATCTTCCCTATCACCAGCTTCCTTGTCCCCTTCTGCCTTCTGGCCCTTGTCACTGTACTTCATTAGTCCCATTTGTAGTTTTAGGTTTTATATTTTATATTTTGAGTTAGCTTTTGTGTATGGTGTGATGTGTGGGTCCTGTTTCATTTTTTTAAAGATGGACATCCTATTTTGCCAGCACCATTTGTTAAAAAGACTGTCTTTTCCCAATTTAATGGATTTTTTTGGTCCTTTGTCAAAGCTCAGCTGCCCATAGGTAGATGGATTTATGTGTGGGTTCTCGATTCAGTTCCACTGGTCTATTTTCACAGTCTGTTGTGATCCTGGTCAGACCAGTCAGTGGTGGTAGCCGGGCACCATCTAGTTGTACTGGACTCAGTCTGGTGGAGGCCTTGGTAGCTGTGGTCCATTAGTCCTTTGGACTAATCTTTTCCTTGTAACCTGTTCTCTTCATTCTCCCTTGCTCCCGAAGGGATGAGACCAGTTTAGTATATTAAATGGCTGCTCACAGGCTTTTAAGACCCAGACACTACTCACCAAGGTAGAATGCAGAACATTGTCTTTATAAACTGTGCTATGACAATTGAGCTAGATGTTCCCCGAGACCATGGTCCCCACAGCCCTCCGCCCAGCAATTCAGTCCCTCAGGGAGTTAGGATGTGCCTATGGGGCTTCCATGACCTTTCCTTGTACAAGATGTGCTAGTTTCCCCTGTATTGTGTACTGTCTCACCCTTCACCCAAGATACCACTTATATATTGCCTATTTAGTATTCCCCCGCCCACCCCTCCCATCCCTGGTAACCAACAAAGATTGTTACATTTTGTGTGTGAACTTTTTCATGGGTTTTTACAATAGAGGTCTCATACAATATTTGTCCTTTTGTGATTGACTTATTTCACTCAGCATAATGTCCTCCAGTTTCATCCATGTTATGAGAAGCTTCACAGATTCATTGTTGTTCTTTCTCGTTGCATAGTACTCCATTGTGTGTATATACCATAGTTTGTTTATCCACTCAACTGTTGATGGGCATCTAGGTTGTTTCCATCGTTTTGTTATTGTGAACAATGCTGCCATGAACATAGGTGTGCATATGTCTATTCGAGTGACGACTCTGATTTCTCTAGGATATATTCCTAGGAGTGGGTTTGCTGGATCAAATGGTATGTCTATTTCTAGCTTTCTGAGGAAGTGCCATATCATTTTCCAAAATGGTTGTATCATTTTGCATTCCAACCAGCAGTGCGTAAGAGTTCTGATCTCCCTGCAGCCCATCCAACATTTGTTATTTTCAGTGTTTTTGATTCGTGCCAGTAATGCCGGGGTGAGACAGTATTTCATTGTGGTTTTAATTTGCATTTCTGTAATGGCTAGTGATCGCGAGCACTTCCTCATGTGTCTGTTGGCCATTTGAATGTCTTCTTTGGTGAAGTGTCTGTTCATTTCCTTTGCCCATTTTTAAATAGGATTATTTGTCTTTTTGTTGTAGAGGTGTTGGATTTTCTTGTAGATTATGGAGATTAGACCTTTGTCTGACTTGTACTGTCCAAAATTTTTTTCCCAGTCTGTAGGTTCTATTTTTACTATTTTGGTGAAGTCTTTTGAAGAGCATGGGTGTTTGATTTTTAGAAGATCCCTGTTATCTAGCTTATCTATTGGGGTTTGTGTGTTGATGGTTATGGTTTGTATCCTGTTAATGTAATGTATTAAGGCCTGTAGTGTTGGTCCTATTTTTTCTTCTATGAACTTTATAGTTTTAGGCTTTATACTCAGGTCTTTGATCCATTTTGAAGTAGTTTTTGTATACGGTGTGAGATATGGGTCCTGTTTCATTTTTTTGCAATTAGATATCCAGTTGTGCCATTTGTTAAAAAGACTGTCTTTTCCCCATTCGATGGACTTTGGGCCTTTGTCGAAGATCAGCTGACCGTAGGTGGATGGATTTACATCTGGGTTCTCAATTCTGTTCCATTGGTCAATGTATCTGTCGTTGTAACAGTACCAGGCTGTTTTGACAACTGTAGCTGTATAGTAGGTTCTGAAGTCAGGTAGTGTGAGTCCTCCAAATTTCTTCTTCTTCTTCAGTAGTGGTTTACTTATTCGGGGTTTCTTCCCTTTCCATATAAAGTTAATGATTAGTTTTTCCATCTCTTTGAAGAATGTTTTTGGTATTTGTATTGGGATTGCACTGCATTTGTAAATTGCTTTGGGTAGAATTGTCATTTTCACAATGTTGAGTCTGCCTATCCGTGAGCATGGTATGTTTTTCCATTTATGTAGATCCCTTCGGGTTTCATGCAGTAGTGTTTTGTAGTTTTCTTTGTATAGGTCTTTTACATCACTGGTCAGATTTATTCCTAAATATTTTATCTTTTTAGGGGCTATTATAAGTGGTATTGTTTTCTGGACTTCCTTTTCATTGTTGTCCTTATTGGTGTATAGGAATCCAACTGATTTTTGAATGTTTCTCTTGTATCTTGCTACTCTGCTGAATCTTTCTATTAGTTCCGGTATACGTCTTGTGGGGTCTTTAGGGTTTTCTATGTATAGTATCATATCATCTGCAAACGGACAGTTTAACTTCTTCATTACAAATTTGGATACCCTTTATTTCTTTTTATGCCTTATTGCTCTAGCTGGAACTTCCAGCACAATGTTAAATAGGAGTGGTGATAAAGGGCATCCTCGTCTTGTTCCTGTTTGAAGGGGAATGTTTTCAGCCTCTCTCCATTAAGAATGATGTTGGCCATTGGTTTTGCATAGATGCCCTTTATTATGTTGAGAAATTTCCCTTCTATTTTATTGATAGTTTTTATCAGGAATGGGTGTTGGACTTTGTCAAATGCCTTTTCTGTGTCAATTGAGATGATCACGTGATTCTTTTCTTTCCTTTTATTTATGTGGTGGATTACGTTGATTGATTTTCTAATGTTGAACCATCCTTGCATATGTGGCATGAATCCTACTTGGTCGTGGTGTATTATTTTTTTGATATGATGCTGAATTCTATTGGCTAGAATTGTGTTCAGAATGTTTGCATCTCTATTCATGAGACATATTGGTCTGTAATTTTCTTTTTTTGTCGCTTCTTTTCCTGGTTTTGGTATCAGCGTTATGCTGGCTTCATAAAATGAATTTGGAAGTGTAAGCAACTAAATTATTAAAGAATGTTCTCCATAAGTATCGTGCTCTTTTAAAGAATTATCTATATGAGATCAAATAGTCAACAGTATCTCGAAAGCGTAGATGAGTTTAGGGGGTAATGAGTCTAAGTCAATGGTTGTGAAACAATATGGGTAGAGATAAGGAGAATGGTAACACAATGCATAGAGTGTAACTGATGTTATTGAATTGTACATATAGAAACTGATGAATGGGTGTATCTTCTGTATATATTTTCACCGAAATTAAAATTAAAAAAAACAGGGAATAAAATAACTTCATCAAGTTGCTCTATAGATTGGACTATCACAGTGCTTGATATAGTGCTTAAAACATGGTACTCATAATTTTTGTTATTGCCATTATTACAGACTGAGTTATGAATCACCAAGTTATGGAAGTGTGGCCTTCTTTAAGACTTTAGAGCCCTGCTTGGTCTCAGAGTCTGTATTAGTATAAGCCCTCAAATAGGAATTAAAGAGCTGCCTTCCTAGCACTCCGGGCTTGCATTGGAAATATTAGACGTTTAGAACGTCAACACACAAATGGTATTTTTCTTGAAGACTAGTGCATTGTAATCTGTCCAGTTCTTGGTTTTCAAACAGCTTCCTGTGATTTGTATAAAAAAATATGAGCATAGATCTTGCTTTAGTGAAATATATTAGCATGTGAAAAGGAGAAGCAGTGTATATTTACATACGACTAACATGTTCTCAGAAAAATAACATGTCAGTACACTCTGTAAAACTCATTCCATTTTTTATTGTTATGTTTTAAGTAAAAGTTTACAATTCAAGTTAGTCTCTCATACAAAATTTATACATAGATTGTTTTGTGACCCTGCTTGCTCTCCCTACACTGTGGTAACACACTCTTCCTTTCCACCCCGGATTTCCAGTGTCCATTAAACCAGCAATTAACCCTCTCTACCTTCTCATCTCGCCTCCGGATTAGAGCTGCGCATTTAATCTCATGTATCTACTTGACCTAAGAAGCACACTCTTCAAGAGTATTATATTCTGTCCCATAGTCCAGTTTAATCTTTGTCTGAAGAGTGGGCCTCAGGAATGGTTTTAGTTTTGGACCTACAGAGAGCCCAGGGGACACGTCTTCCAGGGTACCTCCAGTCTGAATTAAACCAATAAGTCTGGTTTTTTTTTTACTAGAATTTGAGTTCTGCACCCCACTTTTCTCCTGCTCCATCAGGGACTCTGTTGTGTTCCTTGTCTGGGCAGTCATTGTGGTAGCTGGGCAACATCTAGTTCTTCTGCTCTCAGGCTGATGTCTCTTGGGCTAATACTTTCCTTGTGTCCATGGTGTTCTTCATTCTCCTTTGTTCCAGGTGGGTTGGGACCAATTGATGCATCTTAGATGGCCACTTGCTAGCTTTTAAGACCCTAGTTGCCACTCACCAAAGTGGGATGCAGAACATTTTCTTCAAAAACTTTGTTATGCCAATTGACCTAGATGTCCCCTGAAACCAAAAACTCATTCCATTTGTCTCCCAGGGAAAACTGAGACACTGAATTTGTATTTTAGTCTGTAATCAAGGGAAGGTTAATCCATTTTCTTGTTCTCTTTAAAAAAAATAAGGAGCCCTGGTGTGTAGTGGTTAAAGTGCACTGCTAACAACCAAAAGGTAGGTGATTTGAAACTTCCACAGGAGAAAGATTTGCGAGTCTGCTTCCATAAAGATTTACAGCCTTTGAAACCTTACAGGGCAGCTCTACTCTGTCCTATAGAACCAAAATGAGTCGGAATAGACTAGAAGGCAGTGGATTTTTTAAAAAAATAAAAAGGACAGTTCATTTCACTCCTTTAATATCCACCAACTAGAGCCAAAGGTATTTGGTTGTAACAAAGGAGTGACACTTAGTAACTGTTGTTGTTGTTAAGGGTCCTTGAGTCAATTCAGACTCATAGTGACCCTACGTGCAACAGAATGAAACACTGCCTGGTCTTGCACCATCCTCACAATCCTGTTATGCTTGAGCCCGTTGTTGCAGCCACTGTTGCAATCCATCTCGTTGTGGGTCTTCCTCTTTTTCGATGACCCTTTTCCTTACCAGTCAGTCCTTCTCCAGGGAGTGATCCCTCCTGATAACGTGTCCAAAGTAAGACATAGTCTTGCCACCCTTGCTTCTAAGAAGCATTCTGGTTGTACTATTTCCAAGACAGATTTGTTTGTTCTTTTGGAAGTCCATGGTATATTCAATATTCTTCGCCAACACCACAATTCAAAGGCGTCAATTCTTCTTTGGTCTTCTTTATTCATTGTCCAGATTTTGCATGCATATGATGCAGTGGAAAATAAACCATGGCTTAGGTCAGGCACACTTTAGTTTTCAAGGTGACATCTTTGCTTTTCAACACTTTAAAGAGGTCTTTTGGAGCAGCTTTGCCCAAAGCAATGAGTCTTTTTGATTTCTTGACTGCTGCTTCCATGAGTGTTGATTTTGGATCCAAGTAAAAAGAAATCCTCGACATCTTCAATCTTTTCTCTGTTTATGATGATGTTGCTTATTGGTCCAGTTGTCAGGATTTTTGTTTTCTTTATGTTTAGGCGTAATCCATACTGCAGGATGTGGTCTTTGATCTTCGTTCAGTAAGTGCTTCAAGTCCTCTTCAATTTCAGCAAGCAAGGTTGTGTCATCTGAATATCGCAGGTTGTTAATGAGTCTCCCTCCAATCCTGATGTCTCGTTCTTCATATAGTCCAGCTTCTCGGATTATTTGCTCAGCATACAGATAAAAAAGGTGCGGTGAAAGGATACAACTCTGATGCACACCTTTTATTAACTAGGGACTGAATATAGCTGCAGAAAGAGTCCTTTCCTGTCAGAGGAAGGAAGGATTGAAGCAATACTCTGGTTGTTTAGCAAGCCATGGTGAGGAATTTAGTTAATAGGTTTCTAGTCCTGGCTTAGTTTTGTAGAAACCATCAGCTCTGGAATCAGAACCTAACTGAACCCCATTTTCCAAATCTATAAAAGCAAAAGAATCATACCTACCATGTAGAATTGTTGAAAAGTTTAGAGATTATCTATCTCTCTCTATATATATCTGTATACGTTTATATAAATAAAGGCCCTAGGAACATAGAAGGCATTCAACACATGATCGTATTATTAGCTCACAATTTGTCGTGTTTATTTAGTTACACAATAACTGATACACAATAACTCTTCAAGTTGGCTTAATGAGTCTCCTAAGTCCCACCACAAGCAAGTTCTACAGTAAAGGTTTTCTCTCCAGATCTAAATTTGTCTCACAGTCCATTCGGCCTATGACAGGCTTTCTATATTTGTGGGCATGGTCTTACTCCTTTATATCCCATGATTTTAAGCTCATTTCCTGATACTTAATTCCCATCAGATTATTTCTGATGGTGGTTACCCTACTCTGTTTTCTTCTATTTTAAAAGGGATCTCAGATTTCCCAGAAACATTGGACGGTAGCTGTTTTCTCATGAATTGGTCCTGCTTTGGAAGTCCCCATTTCCACAGCAAAAGAAGAAAAAAGAAAGACTCAAACAGTTAGTTTTAAGATGGGCTGCATGGCTTGGTGGAACAGCCATGGACTCTGGCATCAAAGAAATGTGGGTTCAAATATTGTTCAGCCACATATGATATTTACTGGAGTTACCACCTCCTCTAGGTGGAGAGGTAGAAGAGGCACAGAATTTCAATCCCTATTTCTTACCATTTACTAGCTTTGCAATATTGAACAATCCATTTCAGATTGTTCTTCTGAGTCTTTGGTTCCTCTTCTGTAAAATCAGAAGAACACCCTCGTTGCAGGACTGGTGTAAGGACTACATAAAATAAGGAATGTTCAATACCTAGTACAACGACTAGTCAGAGCAGCACTCAAGAAATGATACTTATTTTTATAACTTTGAGATTTAAATTTGCCACATCAAGGTGACTCCTTTATTCTGAATGTTCATGGCTGATGCTAAGGTAGAGAAATGAAGCATCGTTACCCTGTATTGAAAAAATTGTTACAGCTTAGAATAAAATTTTTGTATGTTCAGTAGAGATCATGGATGCAACTTCATGGTGTTAACTTATACCTTTGTTTTCCGATGATTAATGTAATGGTCCCCAAAGTAATGTATCTGCACTCCAGTGAGGGGAGGCATAAAATAATCTGCTGTGTTGTGGGAAGAAAATATTACACTTCTACTTATATTACTTTATAAGATTTGTATTTTTGTGCATGTTTTATAAAGTAAAAATTTGTACTATAGTGCATGTACATAATTTTACATAAAAGTGTATGTATTGGAGGTATATGCTTCTTATCACCACCTTCATTCACTCAGCTGTAGCCACACTGGCCTTGAACACAAACACACTCTTTTTTTCTCAATCATGTTTATTTACTTTATGTTTTCATTGTGTTTTAAATGAAGGTTTACAAAGCAAACTAGTTTCTTATTAAACAATAAGTACACATTGTTTTGTGACATTGGTTGCCAACCCCACGACATGTCAACACTCTCCCCTTCTCTACCTTGGTTCCCCATTACCAGCTTTCCTGTCCCCTCCTGCCTTCTGGTCCTTGGCCTTGGGCTGTCCATTTGGACTCATTTTGATTTATGGGCCTGTCTAATCTTTGGCTGAAGGGTGAACTAGGGCACTTAGGTTGTTTCCATTTTTTGCTATTGTAAATAATGCAGCAGTGAACATAGGTGTGCATATATCTATTCATGTGACAGCTTTTATTATTCTAGGGTATACTCTTAGGAAAGGGATTGCAGGGTCCTATGGTACTTCTATTTCTAGCTTTTAAGGAAGGGCCATATCCTTTTCCAGGGTCATATCATTTTATATTCCCTCCAGCAGTGCATAAAATTTCAATCTACCCTTAGCCTCTCCAACATTTGTTATTTTCTGTTGTTTTTTTTTTAATTAGTGCCGGTAATGTCTGGGTGAGATGGTATCTTGTTGTAGTTTGGATTTGCATTTCTCTAATGGGTAGTGATAGCGAGCATTTCCTCATATGTCTGTTAGTTGCCTGAATGTCTTCTTTGGTGATGTGTCTGTTCACATTCTTTGCCCATTTTTTGATTGGATTGTTGTGATGATTAAGACTGTGTGTCAAAATGGCTGGGTCATGATTCTCAGTGTTTTGGCAGTTGTATAGTGTTATGATCACTTCCCTGTTGATTTTCAATGTGTGATCACCCCCATGATTAGATCTGCTGTGAATAGCCAGTATTTTTTTTTTAATTGTACCACAGCTGAAGGTTTACAGAACAAATAGTTTCTAATTAAACAGTAGTACACATATTGTTTTATGACTTTGATTAACAACCCCATGACATGTCAACCCTCTCCCTTTTTTTTTTTTTGGTGAAAATATACATAGCCAAAGATACACCATTTCAAAAATTTCTACATGCACAGTTCAGTGACATTGACTACGTTTTTCCAGTTGTGCTGCTATTCTCACTTTAGATGAAGGTTTACAGAACAAAATAGTTTCTCATTAAACAGTACATGTGTTGTCCTATGACAATGGTTAACAACCCCACTACACGTCAACGCTGTCTTTACTCAACTTTGGGTTCCCTATCACCAGCTTTCCTGTCCCCTTCTGCATTCTAGTCCTTGTCCCTGGACTGCTGTGCCTTATTAGTCCCGTTTGTTTTATGGGGCTGACCAATCCCCAGTTGAACAGTGAACCTCGGAAATGACTTCACCACTGAGCTAAAAGGGTGTCTGGGGGCCATACTCTCGGGGTTTCTCCAATCTCCTTTAAGCCAGTAAATGTGGTCTTTTTTTTGTGTGTTAGAATTTTGTTCTACATTCTTCTCCAGCTCTGTCCAGAAACCTCTGTTGTTATCTAGGTCAGAGCAGTCAGTGGTGGTAGCCAGGCACCATCCAGCTGTACTAGACTCAGTCTGGTGGAGGCCTTGGTAGCTGTGGTCCATTAGTCCTTTGGACAAATCTTTTCCCTCTATCTTGTTCTCTTCATTCTCCCTTGCTCCCGAAGGGGTGGGACCAGTGGAGTACCTTAGATGGCTGCTCACAGGCTTTTAAGACCTATTTTTTTTTCTATGAACTTTATAGTTTTTGGCTTTATATTTATCTCTTTGATCCATTTTGAATTAGTTTTAGTATATGGTGTGAGGTATGGGTCCTGTTTCATTTTTTTGCAGATGGATATCCAGTTTTGCCAGCACCATTTGTTAAAAACATTGTCTTTTCCCTATTTGTTGGACTTTTGGCCCTTGTTGAAGATCAGGTGACCATAGGCGGATGGATTTACATCTGGTTTCTCAATTCTGTTTCATTGGTCAATGCATTTGTCATTGTACCAGTACTGTTGTTAATTTCTACCTTGATGGCATTGTGGTCAGAGAAGATACTTTGAATTATCTCAGTGTTCTGGATCTTGTTGAGGATTGCTCTGTGGCCTAAGATGTGGTCTATTCTGGAGAACGTTCCATGTGCATTGGAAAAGAATGTGTACTTTGCAGCGGTTGGATGGAGTGTTCTATATATGTCTATGAGGTCAAGTTGGCTGATTGTGCCCTTTAGGTCTTCTGTATCTTTGCTGAGTTTCTTCTTAGTTGTTCTGTCCTTTACCGAGAGTGGTGTGTTGAAGTCTCCTACTATTAATGTGGAACTTTCAATTTCTCTTTTCAGTGTTGTTAGAGTTTGTTTTATGTATTTTGGAGCCCTGTCATTGGGTGCGTAGATGTTTATTATGGTTATGTCTTCATGATGGATCATCCCCTTAATCATTATATAGTGTCCTTCTATGTCTTTTATGGTGGATTTTGTTTTAAAGTCTATTTTATCTGAGGTTAGTATTGCCACTCCTGCTCTTTTTTGGTAGTTGTTAGTGTGATATATTTTTTTCCAACCTTTGATTTTTAATAAATTCACATCTTTGTTTCTAAGGTGTGTCTCTTGTAGACAGCATAGTGATGGATCCTGTTTTTTAATCCGTTCTGTCACTCTCCATCTCTTTATGGGGGCATTGACGGCATTTATATTCAGTGTAATTACTGATAGATGTGAGTTTATTGCTGTCATTTTGTAGTGCTTCTTTTTTGTGGTGCTGACATTTTCTTTGTTCTTCTTACTCTCCTGTGTTGAATTCATTTTGTTTGTGGATTTTTTTTATTTCTTTTGTTTTTGTAGGTTTTGTTTTTACTGAGACTTTATGCTTTTCCTCTTTATTTTTATGACTAGGTTTGTTAACTTTCTTTGTGGATACCATGAAATTTACCCTTATCTTTCAAAGTTTGAAGCAGTCTATTATTACTTGGTATCGCCTTGCCTTCCTCTCTATTAGAATGTTCTATACCTACAACGTTTATTCCCTCTGTTATTTTTCTGATGTTGTTATCATTTATAGATTAACTGCTCTGATTCCCTGTTGTATTTCTTTTGGTTTTGGATAGTCCTTGAGAGTTCATTTCCTAGATTGGTATCTGGCTGGTATGATCCTGCATCCTAGATTCAGCCTGTGAGCTGAAGTTGTTTGTTCTCAGATCAAAAGACTCCCTTTAATAATTCTCTTAAGTTTGGTTTGGTTTTTACATAGTCCCTTAATTTCTGTTTATCTGGAAATGTCTTAATTCCACCATCATATCTGAACGAGAGTTTTGCAGGATATATTTTTATCGGCTGGCAATTTTTTCTTTCAAAGTTTTATATATGTCATCACATTACCTTCTTGCATGGTTTTGGCCGACTAATATGAGCTTAGTCTTATTGTTTCTCCTCTGTATGTGACTTCTTGTTTTTCACAAGATGCTCTCAGGATTCTTTGTTTTTGGTTTTGTCGAGTGGAATTACAATATGTCTTGGTGATTTTCTTTTGGGGGTCTATCCTCTATGGGGTTTTCTGAGCTTCTTGGATGGCCAGTTTTTCATCTTTCGTGATATTGGGGAAGTTTTCTGTCAGCAATTCTTCAGTTATCCTCCCTGTGTTTTCCATTTTCTCCCCCTGTTCTGGAACTCTGATCACTTGAAAATTTTTGCTTTTGATTGTATCCCACATAATTCTCAGGGTCTCTTCATTTTTCTTTTTTTTTTTTTTCCTGAGTTTTCATCAAACAGAGATGTATCCAAGTGTTTGTCTTCAATTTCACTGATCTTGTCTTCCACCATTTCAAATCTGCTCCTCAGCCCTCCTGTGAAACTGTCCATTTCTGAAATCTTGTTGTTTATCTTTTGGATTTCTAATTGTTGTTTTTGTATAATTTCTGGTTGTTAGTTTATTTTGGCATTTTTTCCTGCATTAGTTTCCTGAATTCTTCCTTTTTTTTGTCCGTATTTTCCATGAATTTGTCTGCCTTTTTCATGAATTTGTCTATTTTTTCCTCATTTTTGTCTGCTTTTTGCTTCAACTCTTGGATAATTCTGAGTTTTAGAGATTTGAATTCCTTCTCAGGTAGTTCTAGTGCCTTTTCTTCTGTTGGAAAGTCATCTGGTGTTTTACTTTGGATGCCTACTGGAACCATCCTGTCCTGTTTTTGTAAATATTTTGATATTGTCTGCTGTCTTTGGGGTATTTAGTAGTTATTTTTCTCATTTATTGATTATAGATTTGTTTGTTTCATCCTTTTTTTTAATTTGGCTATGTCTGAGCAGGCGGGTTGTTTGTTCTTTGCTGTTTGCTTGTCTGTGGGCACGATACTTTTCACCTCCTTCTCCAATTGGCAGGGTCAGTCGCTCAGATATGGTACAGCTGGTCAGGTATAGCTGAAGAGGAATTGCTGGGATGGATTGTTTGTAGCACTTACTACCACCACCAGGGCGGGTCGGTAATCAGTACAGGGCAGGTTTTGGTAGGCCTTGCCTGTGCTGCTTGGTGGTGTGATGTTAAGCACACGGTGCAGGTAGGCATGATGGATGGGGGAGACTGTGTTGTGTGAAGCTAAGATGGATATGGGAGAGAGGAACAGGAGCCCAAAACATACAAACAAAAAAGAGTGCTAGAGGTGCTTGCAGTTGGAATAGAGTGATGAGAGAATATTAAATGGAGAAAAACAAAAAGGGGAAGAAGAAGAAGAAAAAGAAAAGAATGAATAAAAAAATTAGAAAGAAAAAAGAACAGCAAAGCTCCCAGGGATCCCACCATTGCGGCTATGAGATCTGGGGAAGTTGTTCCCAGGTGTTGCAGTACAGCCTGGCTAGAAGGCATAGAGGTATTCAATGCCAGGTATTCAGGGGACAGGAAGAGAAGGAAGGTATAGAGAGACGAGAAACTGAGTAATGAAGAAAGACAGAAAGGGAAAAAGAGGTAAAAGAAAAAGAAACAAATTTTAAAAAAAGAACAAGAAAAGCCCCCCCAAAATCAGAAAAAAAAATGCACTCAGGGATCCCTCTGCACAACTGCACAAGCTGAGGGGGTAGGCCCCAAGCTGCATAGCACTGCCTGGCCAGAACGGGCTTCCAACTCTAGAAAAGAAAAGAAAAGAAACAATTCAGAACAAACAAACAAAAGCCCCAGGATCCCACCAGCGTGGCAGCCCAGACCGGGAAGCAGTTCCACACTCTAACAGAGCTCTGCAGCCCCTTAGGAAGAAACAAAGATGGCACAAGGAACCAGATATTTGAGTGAAAGGAGAGGGAGGTGGTGAGAGGTAAGGAAGACATCAAAAGAAGTGGAAAAAAGCAACCCCAGTAGCCAACAAATGGCACTCAGGGTGTCGGTCAGTTCGGGCGGGTGGAATCCAAGCAGCCAGTGCTTCCTGGCCAAGAGACTGTGGCCGTGGGAAGCATAGAAGTCAAGTGGGGGGGGGGGGAGCAAAGTGGGGGGGTGGCAATGCATATATCGCCAATTACCGGTTGTTCTGTCTCTACTGGAAGCTCTGTGAAGCTGCTTTCTCGTACCCCCTATTTGCTGGTCTCTGATAGGAGTCCAAGATCCGCACTGTGTTAGCTGATAAGAGACCTCTGCATTAACCTCTCCTCACTCTCTGTTTTCTGTCAGTTTTCTCACTTCATTTGGTGCTTGGCTGCGTTCTTTATCTCTTCATATGATGTTTTAGGGTTTCAGGATTGCTGTTTTCTCTGTTTGGCTTAGTCTTTTGGATCTTTGCTGTGGAGAGACAGCGTTGTGTTTCTGCCTAGAGTGCCATGTTGCCAAAAGTCCAATAGCCAATCTTTTGATAGGGAATTTCCTTGGGCACGTGGTCTGCACTGAATATAAGTTGACGTTCTGGCAAGGTTTAGGGGGTTTTTGCTCATACTGGATCCTGCAGCTGGCTCCTGTTCATCTTACCTCTGGTTCTTGGGATTTGAGCTAGTAGCTTACCTGCAATTTTGGGATTAATATATCTTCACAGCATGTGAGCAAGAGCCCTGCTCGCTGACCTGCTGATCTTGGGATCGCCAACCCCTGTGGCTATGTGTATCAGGAGAAGCCTCTATCCTGACCCACGAACTTGCGACATTCCAGCCTCTACAAATGCATGAGCCGTTTTCTTGATATAAATCTCTCTATATATACATATTTATATGCTTTACTGGTTGTGCTTCCCTAGAGAACCCAGCCTAAGACATTTGGTACAGAGAACAGCTTTAGGGAAACAAAATTGTAAGAATGAGTTTTCTAAATTGGTTCTCAAGTCTGATTAGACTTAAAGATGTTGATGACTCTGCTTCCAGTAGAAAAGAGGGCACTGCTAATCCATGGCATGAGGTGGCAATACAAATACACAAGATATCACCACCAATAGATCAGGTATTGGTGTAAGGCAAGGCTCTGAGTGATTGCATGTGTGATATCTTTCTACAATTTTGTCACAATGAGAAGTATAAAGAAGCTTGTTGGTTGGTCCTACTTTCGCTAGACAAACTGGCGAAAGAAAGAGATGAGCTCAGGGCTTCAGAGTCAAAGCTCAAGTGCCACATAAACGATCTCAAAATTTCCACTTGTGCTTTGAAAAAAAGCCTTATCTCTTGTAGTAACAGAGCTGATATTGCAGAAAGCCAAATCCAGAGTCTTATTGTAAGAGTAGCTGAATTACAACACCAACTCAACTATCAAACTCCAGAGGTGTCAAAAGTTAAAGTAAGGAAATTTGTTGGCAAGAAATCGGATCATGAAACTTGAATGGGACATATGGACAATCAGGAAGCTGGAGACATTGAGCCCCTAAATTTCGTTGAATCACTCCTACCAACAGAACCAGCCCTGTAACTCCCATTTGAAAAGAACACTCCATGTTTGTCAGCTAAACCATCCTGACATAGTAAAACTATTAGTCCCTACACTCCCTTCTAATGAGAATAGCCCAGCTGCCTCTGAAGAGCCCTTGTCTCAGTTATTGCCTGGGACATCGTCTTAGGCAGATGCTTTACAAGACAATGCTGAATGCTCTCAAAGCAATTCCCCACTACCTATTTTGGCTTCTAGATCTATAACTAGACTTAAGTTCCAGTGAGCCCCAAAAGTTGAATTACAAAGTGTGACCAGGAAGAGGTATGCTACACTCCAAAAGAACTGTTTGACTTTTCTAATATGTATAAACAAAAACCTGGGGAATATGAGTGGGAATGGCTATTAAGGATGTGGGATAATGGTGCAAGGAACATAAAGATAGATCAGTCTGAGTTTATTGATATGAATCCACTAAGCACAAGTTCTTCATTTAGTTTCAGTTCGAGAATTTAGGAAAGGATCTAATAGTTTATTTTGTTGGGTTGCTGAAACATGGATTACGCGGTGGCCTACACTAAATCAAGTTGAAGTACCAGACCTGCCTTGGTATACTCTAAAAGAAGGTATCCAAAGGTATGCTCTACAACATACTAGAGTGGATTTATCAGGTTAGACCCACAGACCCGCACATGGAGTGTCCAGAGGACATGCCTGTTACCACAACTGTGAGGAACAAATTTGTGAACAGAGCCCCAGCATCCTTGAAGATTGCTGTGATTACTATTTCATGTAAGTCAGATTTGACAGTGGGAACTGCCATAATTAAATAAAGACACCTAACTACAATGGGGCTGATCAGACCCTATGGTGGTAGGGGTCAAGTGGCAGCACTCAATCCATAAAGATGGGCGTGATTACTGTAGTGGACAGTGGAGTCAAAGCAGTAATCAGAATAGTCTGACTCGTATGGACTTATGGCGTATGCTACTTAGTCATACTGTCCATAGGAGTGAAATAAGAAATATACTAAATATTTACTTGATCTGTACAAATGAATGAATTCTAGGGAAGGGGAACAGCAGTGTAACTCGAATAGCCAGAATAGAGAGTCACGGTCCCTCAGTCAATTCCCAGACTTGAGTTGAAAGACCCACAACCATTTAAATGAAGGGGAGGCTAGGTTCCCTTGAGGAAGGACTCCAATACACTGCCAAAAATTTATACCATTAATCTCTCTCCCAGCCTTCCCCAAAGGAATCTAAAGCCTTTTATGAGATTGACTGTTCATTGGGGAAAAGGAAATAATCAGACTTTTCAGGGATTACTAGATACTGGTTCTGAGCTGACACTAATTCCAGGGGACTCAAAATGTCACTGCGGCCAACCAGTCAGAGTAGGGGCATATGGAGGTCAGGTTATTATTTGAGTCTTGGCTCATGTCCATCTCACAGTAGGTATTGCAGGTCTTCGAAACCATCCGGTAGTGATTTCCCTGGTTCAGGAAAGCATAATTGGAATAGATATACTCAGCAACTGGCAGAACCCTCACATTGGATCCCTGACAAATGTAGTAAGTGCCATTATGTTAGGAAAAGCCAAGCGGAAGCCATTAGAACTGCCCTTACTTAGGAAAATAATAAACCAAAAGCAATACCACATTCCTGGGGAGATTGCAGAGATTACTACCACCATCAAGGGCTTGAAGGATGCAGGGGTGGTTATTCCCACCACATCCCCCTTCAGCTCGCCTATTTGACCTTTGCAAAAAACAGATGAATCTTGGAGAATGACAGTAGATTGTTGAAAAATCATCCAGGTGGTGATTCCAATTTCAGCTACTGTTCCAGACGTAGTTTCATTGCTTGTGCAAATTACTACAACTCTTGGTACCTGGTATGCAGCTATTGATCTGGCTAATGCCTCTTTCTCCATACCTGTTTTGAAAGACCACCAAAAGCAGTTTACCTTCACCTGGAAAGACCAGAAATACACTTTCAGTTGCCTACCTCAGTGATATATAAACTCTCCAGCCCTATGTCATAATTTAGTCAGCAGGGAACTTGATTGCCTTTCCCTTCCACAAGACATCACAGCGGTCCATTACATTGATGACATTATGTTAATTGGACCTAGTAAGGAAGAAATGTCAAGGACTCTGGATTTATTGGTAAAACATTTGTGAGCTAGAGGGTGGGAAATTAATCCCACAAAAATTCAGGCACCTTCCACCTCAGTGACATTTCTAGGGGTCCAGTGGTGTGGGGGCATGTCAACATATTCCTTCTAAGGTGAGGGATAAGTTATTGCATCTGGCTTTTCCCACACCTAAAAAGGAGGCACAGTGCCTAGTGGGCCTCTCTGGATTTTGGAGGCAACATATTCTTCATTTGGGTATGCTACTCCAACCTATTTGTCAAGTGACCTGAAATGCTGCTACTTTTGAGTGGGGCCCAGAACAAGAGAAGGCTCTGCAACAGGTTCAGGATGCTGGGCAAGCCGCTGTTCCACTTGGGCCATATGATCTGGCTGATCCAGTGGTGCTTGAAGTGTCAGAAGCAGATAGAGATGCTGTTTGGAGTCTTTGGCAGGCCCCTATTGGTGAATCACAGCGCAGATCCTTAGGATTTTGGAGCAAAGCCCTGCCATCCTCTGCAGATGACTACTCTCCTTTTGAAAAAGAGCTCTTGGCTTGTTACTGGGCTTTAGTAGAGACTGAACACTTTGCCATGGGACACCAAGTCACTGTGTGGCCTGAGCTGCCTATCACAAACTCGGTGTTGTCTGATCCATAAAGTCAAAGAGTTGGACGTGCACAGCAACACTCCATCATTAAATGGAAGTGGTATATACGAGATCAGGTCTGTGCAGGACCTGAAGGCACAAGTAAGTTCTATGAAGAAGTGGCCGAAATGTCCATGGTCTGCACTCTCTGTCACATTATCTGCCCTCTCCCAGAATGCACCTATGGCATCATGGGGGAGTTCCTTATGATCAGGTGACTGAAGAAGAGGAAACTCATGCCTGGTTTACAGATGGTTCTGCACAGTATGTAGGCACCACTTGAAAGTGGACAGCGGAAACACTACAGCCCCTTTCTGGGACCTCATACCCCCAAGAAAAATAGCCAGGAGAATAGCACTTCCTTTCGACTCAGTATTCCTGCACTGAGAAGCTTCTCGATCAAGGGAAGATTGATGACAAAGACCTTCCTCCAGAGCCTACAGAGAGAAAGCATTCCCCTGGAGCTGACACCCTGAATTTGGACTTCTAGCCTACTAGACTGTGAGGGAATAAATTTCTCTTTGTTAAAGCCAACCGCTTGTGGTATTGCTGTTATAGCAGCACTAACTAACTAACACAGTTGTATTTTTGTTGTAAAGGTATTGGATTTTTTCATAGAGTTTAGACATCAGATCTGAGTCAGATTTATCAAAGCCAAAAATTTTTCCCATCTGTAGGTTCTCTTTTTACTCTTTTGGTGAAGTCTTTTGATGATCATAAGTGTTTAATTTTTAGAAGATACCAGTTATCTAGCTTATCTTCTGGTGTTTATGTGTTGTTAGTTATTGACTGTATCCTATTTATGCTGCATATTAGGGCCTCTAGCATTGATCTTATTTTTTCTTTTGTGATCTTTATAGTTTTTGGTTTTATATTTAGGTCTTTGATCCATTTTGAATTAGTTTTTGTGTATGATGTGAGATATGGGTCCTGTTTCAATTTTTTGCAGATGGACATCCAATTTTGCCAGCACCATTTGTTACAAAGACAGTCTTTTATCCATTTGATGGACTTTGGGCCTTTGTCAGAGACCAGGTGACCATAGGTGGATGGATTTACATCTGTGTTCTCGATTCAGTTCCATTGATCAATGTATCTGTCATTGTACCATTACCAGGCTGTTTTGAATACCGTAGCTGTACAGTAGGTTCTGAGGTCAGATAGTGGGAGACCTACTTTATTCTTCTTCAATAGTGCTTTACTTATCCAAGACCTCCTTCTCTTTCTATATAAAGTTAATGATTAGTTTTTCCATCTTGTTAAAGAATGCTGTATATGTATATGTGTATGTATATGTATATGTATATGTATATGGATCCAGATTGTGTTGTGTTTGTAGATTGCTTCGGGTAGAATGGACATTTTCACAATGATGAGTCTACCTATCCATGAGCATTGTACGTTTTTCATTTTATGTAAGTCTTTTTTGGTTTCTTGCAGTAGTGTTTTGTAGTTTTCTTTGTATAGGTCTTTTACATCCTTGGTTAGATTTATTCGTAAGCATTTTTTTGTTTTAGGGGCTGTTATAAAATGTGTTGCTTTCCTGATTTGCTTTTTGTAGTTCTCTTTATTAGTATATAGGAATCCAACTGATTTTTGTATGATTATCTTGTATACTGTTACTCTGCAAAAGCTTCTGTTAGTTCCATTAATTTTCTTGTGGAGTTCTTTGAGTTGTCTATGTATATAATCATATCATCTGCAAATAGAGATAGTTTTACATCTTACTTACCAATTTGGATGCCCTTTATTTCTATTTCTTGCCTTATTGCTCTAGCTTGGACTTCCAGCCCAATGTTAAATAGGAGTGGCGATAAAGAGCATCCTTGTCTTGTTCCTGTTCTCAGGGGGAAGGTTTTTAGCCTTTCTGGTTAAGAATGATGTTGTCTCTTGGTATTGTATAGATGCCCTTTATTATGTTGAGGAATTTCCCTTCTATACATAGTTTATTGAGAGTTTTTATGAGGAATGGGTGTTGGACTTTATCAAATACCTTTGCTTCATTGACTGAGATGATCATGGGATTCTTTTGTTTCATTTATGTGGTAGATTATGTTGATTGATTTTCTAATGTTGAACCATCCTTGCATACCTGGTATGAATCACACTTGGTTGTGGTGTGTTTTTTTATATGATGTTTAATTCTATTGGCTAGAGATTTATTTAGAATTTTTACATCTATATTCATGAGAGATATTGGTCTGTAATTTTCTTTTTTTTGTGGTGCCTTTGTCTGGTTTTGCTGGCTTCATAGAATGAACTCAGAAGTATTGTTTCCTTTTGTATGTTCTATAATAGTTTGAGTACTATGGGTGCAAGCTCTTCTCTGAATGTTTGGTAGAATTCTCCAGTGAAGCTTTCTGGGCTAGGGCTTCATTTTGTTAGGAAGTTTTTTTTATTACCTTTTCAATCTCTTCTCTTTTTATGGATCTGTTCAGATTTAGACCTCAGTTTGTATTAGTTATGTAGGTAGTGTGTTTCTAGAAATTTGTCCATTTCCACTATGTTTTCAAATTTGTTGGAGTATAGTTTTTCATAGTACTCTGTTATGATCCTTTTTATTTCAGTTGGGTCTGTTGAAATGTCCCCCATTTCATTCCTTATTTGGATTATTTGCATCCTTTTATGTTTTTCTTTTTAAAATTTGGCCAATGGGTTTGTTGATTTTGTTGATTCCTTCAAAGAACCAACTTTCGGTTTTGTTGATTCTTTCTATTGTTTTTCTCTTCTCTATTTTGTTTATTTCTGCTCTGCTCTTTATTATATTCTTTCTTCTGGTGGCTGAGGGCTTCTTGTTCTATTTCACTTTGTTTGAGTTGCATAGCTAATGTTTTGATTTTGTCCCTTCTTTTTTTATCGTTGTGCTTTAAGTGAAAGTTTACAATTCAAGTCAGTCTTTCATACAAAAATTTATACATATATTGTTATGTGACCCTTGTTACTCTCCCTATATTGTGACAGCACACTCCTCCTTTCCACCCGGGATTTCCCGTGTCCATTGAACCAGCTTCTGACCCTCTCAACCTTCTCGTCTTGCCTCTGGAAAGGAGCTGCCCATTTAGTCTCATGTATCTACTTAAGCTAAGAAGCACACTCTTCACAAGTATCATTTTATGTCCCATAGTCCAGTCTAATATTTGTCTGGAGAGTTGGCCTCGGGAATGGTTTTAGTTTTGGGATAACAGAGTCTGGGGGCCATGTCTTCTGGGGTCCCTCCAGTCTCAATCAAATCATTAAGTCTGGTCTTTTTTACTAGAATTTGAGTTCTGCACCCCACTTTTCTCCTGCTCTGTCAGGGACTTTCTGTTGTGTTCCCTGTCATGGCTGTCATTGGTTGTAGCCAGGCACCATTTAGTTCTTCTGGTCCAAAGCTGATGAAGTCTTTGTTTTATGTGGCCCTTTCTGCTTTCCTTGTGTCTGTGGTGTTCTTCATTCTCCTTTACTCCAAGTGGGCTGGGACAAATTGATGGATCTTGGATGGTGGCTAGCTAGTTTTTAAGACCCCAGATGCCACTCATCCAAGTGGGATGCAGAACATTTTTTTAATAAACTTTGTTATGCCAATTGACCTAGAAGTCCCCTGAAACGATGGTCCCCGGAACCCTGCCCCTGTTACTCTGTCCCTCAAAATGTTTGGTTTTATTCAGGAAACTTCTTAGTTTTTGGTTTAGTCCAGTTGTGCTGACTTCCCCTGTAGTGTGTGCTGCCCTTCCCTTCACCTAAGATAATTCTTGTCTACTATCTAGTTAGTAAATAACCCTCTCCCTCCCTCTCCACCTTCGTAACCATCAAAGAATATTTTCTTCTGTGTTTAAATCTTTTCTTTAGTTATTATAATTCTGGTCTTATACAATATTTGTCCTTTTATGACTGACTACATTCACTCAGCATAATGCCTTCCAGATTCCTCCATGTTATGTTTCAAGGATTCATTGTTCTTCTTTATTGTTGCTTAGTATTCCACTGTATGAATATACCATAATTTGTTTATCCATTCATTCATCGATGGGCAACTAGGTTGTTTCCATCTTTTTGCTATTGTCAACAATGCTGCAATGAATATGGATGTGCATATATCTAGCCGTGTGACCGCTCTTATTTCTGTAGGATATATTCCAAGGAGCCGGATAGTTGGATCTCATGGTACTTGTATTTCTAGATTTTCAAGGAAGTGGCAAATTGATTTCCAAAGTGGTTATAACATTTTACTTTCCCACCAACAGTATATAAGTGTTCCAGTCTCTCCACAACCTTTCCAACATTTATTATTTTGTGTTTTCTGGATTACTGCTAGCCTTGTTGAGGTGAGACAGTATCACATTGTAGTTTTGATTTGCATCTCTCTAATGGCTAAAGATCGTGAGCATTTCCTCATGCGTCTGTTAGCCACCTGAATGTCTTCTTTGATGAAGTGCCGGTTCATATCCTTTGCCCATTTTTTAATTGGGTTATTTGTCTTTTGGTTGTTGAGGTTTTGCCGTATCTTGTAAATTTTAGAGATTAGGCACTGATCAGATTTGTCATAACCAAAATTTTTTTCCCAGTCTGTAGGCTGTCTTTTTACTTTTTTGATGAAGACTTTTGAGGGGTGTGTTTCATTTTTAGGAGCTCCCAGTTATCTAGTTTCTGTTCTGGTGTTTGTGTATTGTTACTTATGATTTTTATTCTGTTTATGCCATGTATTAGGGCTCTTAGGGTTGTCCTTAATTTTCCCTTCATGATACCTATTGTTTTAGATTTTATGTTTAGGTTTTTGATCCATTTCGAGTTAGTTTTTGTGCATGGTGTATGGTATGGTTCTCGTTTCACTTTTTTGCAGATAGATATACAGTTATACTAGCACCATCTGTTAAAGAGACTTTCATTTCCCCAATCAGTGGACTTTAGGCCTTTGTCAAATATCAGCTGTTCATACGTGGATGAATTTACGTGTGGATTCTCAATTCTGTTCCATTGGTCTATGTGTCTGTTAGTATAGCAGTATCAGGGTGCTTTGAGTACTGTGGCTGTATAATAGGTTCTAAAATCAGGTAGTGTGAGGTCTCCCACTTTATCCTTCTTTAGTAATGCTTTACTTATACGGGGCTTCTTCCCTTTCCATATGTAGCTGTTGATTTGTTTCTCCACCTCATTAAACAATGCCGTTGGGGTTTGGATCGAGATTGCATTGTATCTTAGATGGCTTTGGGTAGTATTGATATTTTCACAAAGTTGAGTTTTCCTATCCATGAGCAAAGTATGTTTTTCCACTTATGCAGATCTCTTTTGGTTTCTTGCAGTAGTGTCTTGTAGTTTTCATTGCATAGGTCTTTTACTTCTCTGGTTAGATTTATTCCTAAATAGTTTATCTTCTTAGGGGCTGTTGTTAATGGTACTGATTTGGTGATTTCCTCTTCGAAGTTATCTTTGTTAGTGTAGAGGAATTCAACTGACTTTTATATCTTTATTGTGTATCCTGATACTTTGCTGAAATCTTCTATTAGTTGCAGTAGTTTTCTTGAAGATTCTTTGAGGTTTTCAGTGTATAAGATCATATCATCTGCAAAAAGAGATACTTTTACTTCTTCTTTACAGATTTGGGTGCCTTTTATTTCTTTTTCGAGCCTAATTGCTCCGGCTAGGACCTCCAGCACAATATTGAATAAAAGTGGTGATAAAGGGCATTCTTGTCTGGTTCCTGTTCTCAAGGGGAATGCTTTCAAAGTCTCTCCATTTAAGATGATGTTCTCTGTTGGCTTTTTAAAAATGTGCTTAATTATTTTGAGGAATTTTCCTTCTATTACTATTTTGCTGAGAGTTTTTATCATGAATGGGTATTGGACTTTGTCAAATGACTTTTCTCTATCAGTTGATAAGATCATGTGATTCTTGTCTTTTGTGTTATGTGATGGATTACATTGATTGTTTTTCTACTATTGAACCACCCCTGCATACCTAGTATAAATCCCACGTGATCATGGTGAATTATTTTTTTGATATGTTGTTGAATTCTACTGGCTAGAATTTTGTTGAGGACTTTTGCGTCAATGTTCTTGAGGGATATTGGTGTATAATTTTCTTTTTGTGTAGTGTCTTTACCTGGTTTTGGTATCCGGGTTATGATGGCTTCACAGAATGAGTTTGGGAGTACTCCATCATTTTATGTGCTCTGAAATACCTTTAGTAATAATGATGTTAAATTTTCTCTGAAAGTTTGGTAGAATTTTCCAGTGAAACCGTCCTGGACAGGGTTTTTTTAAATTAATTGGCAGTTTTTTAATTACTTTTTCAGTCTCTTCTGTTGTGATAAGTTTATTTTGTTTTTCACCTCTGTTTGTGTTAGTTTATGTAAGTAGTGAGTTTCTAGAAACTTGTCCATTTCCTCTAGGTTTTCAAATTTGTTAGAGTACAGTTTTTCATAGTATTCTGTTATGATTCTTTTAATTTCTGATGTGCCTGTTGTGATATCAGTCATCTCATTTCTTATACATGTTATTTCCTTCCTCTCCTGTTTTTCTTTTGTCAGTTTGGCCAATGGTTTATCAATTTTATTGATCTTTTCCAAGAACCAGATTTTGGTCTTGTTAACTCTTTCAGTTGTTTTTGTATTATTTATTTCATTTTATTCTGCTCTCATTATTATTATTTCCTTTCTTCTGGTGTCTTCTGTTACTGCTATGTTTCTACTTGTTCAAGTTGTAGAGTTAATGTTTTGATATTGGCCCTTTTTTCTTTTTGGATGTGTGCGTTTATTGCTATAAACTGATTTCTGAGAACTGCTTTAGCTGTTTCCCAAAGGTTCTGGTAGGATGTGTTTTCATTCTCATTTGCTTTTATGAATTTCTGTATTCCATCCTTAATTTCTTCTGTAACCCAGTAGTTTTGTGCTAAGTAGTGTTCAGTTTCTATGTGTGTGTGTGTGTTTTAACTTGCTTTTTCTGTTATTGATTTCTACGTTTATGACTTTATGGTTAGAAAAGATGCTTTTTAATATATTCATGGTTTGGATTCTGTTAAGCCTGATTTTATGGCGTAGTATGTGATCTATTCTGGTGAATGTTTCATGTACGTTGGAAAAGAACATATACTTGGCTGTTTTTGAGTGGAGTGTTTGATATATGTCCATGAGATCAAGTTGGTTCATTGTAGCATTTAGGTCTTCCATGTCTTTATTGAGCTTCTTTCTGGATGTTCTATCCTTCACTGATAGTGGTGTGGTGAATTCTCCTACTATTATTGTGGAGCTGTTATCTCTCTTTTCAGTGCTGTTAGAGTTTGTTTTATGTATTTTGGAGCCCTGCTTTTGGGTGTGTAAATATTTTTTATAGTTATGTCCTCTGGGTGTATTGACCCTTTAATCATTATATAGTGTCCTTCCTTATTCTTTGTGCTGGATTTTACTTTAAAGTCTATTTTGTCAGAGATTAATATTGCCACTCCTGCTCTTTTTTGAGTGTTGTTTGCTTGATCTATTTTTCCCATCCTTTGAGTTTTAGTTTGTTTGTGTCTTTAAGTATAAGGTGCATCTCTTTTAGGCAGCATATAGATGGATCGTGTGTTTTATCCATTCTGCCACTCTCTGTGTCTTTATTGGTGCATTAAGTCCGTTTACATTCAGCGGAATTATTGATAGGTATGAGTTTAGTGCTGTCATTTTGATGTCTTTTTTGTGCGTTCTTAATAGTTTCTTTGTTTCACTTAATTTTCTGTGCTCAGTCTTTTTTCTTATGTATTTTCTTTTCATTGTTGTTGATTTTGTATTTGCTGAGTCTTTATTTTTTTTCATTTTGATGTGCAGGATTGTTAGTTTCTTTTTTTATTACCTTAATATTTACCCCTATGTTTCTAAGTTTAAACCAGTCTTTTATTTCTGTATATTACCTTGATTTCCTCTTCATATGAAAAATCTATATCTACATTTCTTAGTCCCTCTTTTTTGTTTTAATGTTGTCATCTTTTACATATTGACATCTCTGTTTCCCTATTTTCAGTGTTTTAGCTTTAATTTACATTTATGACTTCCCTATCTGGTTTGCTATTTTGTTGCTGCCCCTTGTGTTGTAGTCTTGGATTGTTATCTGATGTTAATGGTTTTCTAACTGGAGGACTCCCTTTAGTATTACAACTAATTTTGGTTTGTTTTTTGAAAATTCCCTAAACTTGTGTTTATTTAGAAATGCCCTAATTTCACCATCATATGTGAGAGACAGTTTTGCTGGGTATAGAATTCTCAGCTGGCAAGATTTTTTTCCCTCAAGGCTTTATATATGTCATCCCATTGCCTTCTTGCCTGCATGGTTTCTGTTGAGTAGTCCGAGCTTAGTCATACAGACTCTCCTTTGTAGATGACTTTTCGTTTATCCCTAGCCATTCTTAAAATTCTCTCTTTATCTTTGGTTTTGGCAAGTTTGATTTTAACATGTCTCGGTGACTTTCTTTTGGGATCTACCTTATGTGGTGTTTGATGAGCATCTTGGAGAGATATCTTCTTATATTTCACAATATCAGGGAATTTTTCTGCCAACAAATCTTCAATAGTTCTCTATGTATTTTCTGTTATCCCCCCGCCCTCCCGTTCTGGTACTCCAATCGCTTGTAAGTTATTCCTCTTGATAGAGTTCTGCATAATTCTTAGAGTTTCTTCATTTTTAAAATACTTTTCTGTGATTTTTCCTCAAATAAGTTGGTGTCAAGTGCCTTATCTTCAATCTCACTAACTCTGACTTCCATTGCCTCAATTCTACTCCTATGACTTTCTATTCAGTTGTCTATTTCTGAAATTTTTATTGTTAATCTTCTGGATTTCTGATTGCTGTCTCTGTATGGATTCTTGCAACCTATTAAATTTGTCATTATGCTCTTCTATAATATTCTTAGGTTCTTCTATTGCTTTGTCTGTGTGTTCCTTGGCTTGTTCTGTGATTTGCCTGATCTTCCAGATCTTTGAAGAGTTCTAAATACTAATCTTTTTTATTCTGCCTCTGGTAATTCCAAGAAATTATCTTCCTCCAGAAAGTTTCTTGATTCTTTGTTTTGGGATCTTGCTGAAGCCATCATGGTCTACCACTTTATGTGATTTGATATTTACTGTTGTCTTGGAGCCATCAGTAAGTTATTATATTTCTTTATGTTATGTTTGCTTACTGTGCCCTAGTTTCTTTTTTTGCTTTGTTTTGATATGCCCAAATAGGCAGCTCATGTGAGCTAGCCCAATCACTGGTACCCCTGAAGTGCCAACGTCCTTCCATCATGTTGCCAGACCTGCAACTAAGTATGTGACCCTAGGAATCTGTCCACTCCTCCTGTATGGATTCAGCTCAGGTGCACCAAGTGTGTGGTGCAGGCTCTCACCCCCTAGTCCTAGACAGGCATGGGTGATTGGTGTAGTCACAGGCATCTGGCTGCAGCAGGGGTTCACATGCTGAACAAGGTAGGGTGCTGACGGCCACCCCCTAGTATCCGGGAGGAATGTGTATCCCTGTTCCCTAGATTGCATAGGTGTGTGGGTTTTGCAGTCAGACTATGAACACCCAATGCTGTTGGCTGTAAGCACTGGGGGCAGCACTTATTCTTAGACACCTCTCGTGGGTGGCTAGGTGGCATGGGTGGAGCCATCATCCTCAGGCCCCTGATGTGGGTAGGTGAAGACCATGTTTAATGGGAAGAGCAGTGTCAAATGTCACAAACCTGCCACTTCACAGCTGAAACAGTAAAAGTTAGACTTCAGGTATATACCCTGTTGTACTGTGGTAATGAGGGCCTAAGCTGTTGAAATGGGCCCACACAGGACTATGCAGGGGTGAGAGGATTTCAAAGTCTATGGATCCCTTATGTCTTTGCCTATGCAAATGAGCTGTGCCTACCCTGAGGTAGCTTAGGGAAGCTGGCAGATTAATTTTCCCAGTTTGGTAATTTGTTCCCTCTCCAAGGCTGGGAGAATGGCTCACATCGTGTAACCAGTTGTACTTCCAGCCCAGTGGACATGACAATCACTGAAGCCAGCCCAGGACCCAGTGCACAGTGTGGAGGGGGGAGATAAAAGGGGAGAGGTTTTTCCCAAAGAGGGTGTCATTTGATCCACATGGTAGGCGTGGCACAAATACTTCTTTTGCTGATTGAGTGATGCTTTTCACTGGTTCTGGTTGCCTGAGTAGACTCTCTGCCTCTGGGTCTCTCTCCATGTGGAAAATGCTTGCCGCGCACCACTGCTTGCCTCACTGCCCACTTGAGCTTATCCAGCCTGAGGGGTGCTGACTCCCACTGGGTCAGGTCTGCCAAGACCTTTCTGCTTCCGAACCGTCTCTCCCTCCCCCTGCCACTCAGTCCGATTCCTCAACTTTGCCTTTGATGTTTAGAGCTCCTAGATTGTCATATATAATTGATTCACTTGTTTTTTTTTTTTTTTTGGTCTTTGTTGTAAGAGGGACCACAGGAAGTGTCTGACTACTCTGCCATCTTGGCCCCGCCTCCCCCTTTCTTTTTTTATGTGTGCATCTATTGGTATAAATTGACTCTGAGCACTGGCTTTGTTGTGTCCCAAAGGTTTTGGTATGATGTGTTTTCATTCTCATTTGATTCTAGGAGTTTTTTGATTCTATCTTTAATTTCCTCTACTACCCTGTGGTTTTTATGCAATGTGTTATTCAGTTTCAATTATTTGATTTTTTTCCCTTGTTCTTCCTGTTACTAATTTCTACTTTAATGGGGTTGTGATCAGAGAAGATGCTTTGTATTATCTCAATGTTTTGGATTTTGTTGAAGGTTGATTTGTGGCCTTAGATGTGGTCTATTCTGGAGAAGGTTCCCTGTGAGTTAGAAAAGAGTGTCTACTTTCCTGCTGTTAGGTGGAGTGTTCTGTTTATGTTTATGAGGATAAACTGATTGATTGTGACCTTTAGATCTTCTGTATCTTTGTTGAGTTTCTTTTTAGGTTTCCATCCTGCTATTATTGTGGAACTAGCAATTTCTCTTTTCAGTGATGTTAGAGTTTGTTTTATGTATCTGGGAGCCCTGTCGTTGGATGAATAGATGCTTATTATGGTTATGTCCTCATGGTGGATCGTCCATTTAATCATTAGCCGATGTCCTTTCTTGTCTTTTATGGTAGATGTTGCTTTTAAGTCTATTTTATTGCCACTGCTGCTCTTTTTTTGGTTGCTGTTTGCTTGATATATTTTTGCTATCCTCTGATATTTGATATATTTCTGTGTTTGTTTCTAAGATGTGTCTCTTGTAGACAACATATTGCTAACTTGTTTTTTTTGTCCTTTATATCACTCTGTCTGTTTGTGTGTGCTTTATTGATAGGCGTGAGTTTATTGTTGTCATTTTGTAGTGCTTTGTTTGTGTGTATTGCTGACGTTTTCTCTGTTCCTTTTACTCTCCTGTGCTGACTTCTTTTAGTTTTAATTTTTTTCATTTCTTTCATTTTTGTAGATTTTGTATTTACTGAGACTTTTGTTTTTTTCTTCTTTATTTTGATGAGTAGGTTTGTTAACTTTCTTTGTGGTTACCTTGAAATTTATCTCTATCTTCCCAAGTTTAAACCAGTCTTTTATTACTTGATATCACCTTGACTTTCTCTCCATTTGAAAGTTCTATACCTATACTTTTTATTACCTCTGTTATTGTTCTGATGTTGTTGTCATTTACAGATTTACTTCTCTGGTTGCCTATTGTAAGTCTTTAGTTTTGTTTTATCTTTGAGAATTCATTACTTAGGTTGGTATCTGGCTGATACTGTCCTGCGTCCTAGATTCAGGTTGTTGTCTGATGTTGTTTGTTCACTAACCAAAGACTCCTTTTAATGGTGTAGTATTTTTGGTTTAGTTTTTACATATTTCTTTAATTTCTGTTTTTTGGAAATGTCCTAATTTGGCCATCATATTTAAATGAGAGTTTTGCACGATATAGTATTCTTGTTTGACAATTGTTTTCTTTCACAGTTTTATATACATCATCCCACTGCCTTCTTGTCTGCAAGGTTTCTGCTAAGTAATAAGAGCTTAGTCTTATTGTTTCCCCTTTGTATGTGACCTTTCATTTTTTTTTGAGCTGTTCTCAGGATTCTTTCTTTGTCTTTGGTTTTATTGAGTTTGATCACATGTCTTGGTGATTTTCTTTTGAGGTCGATCTTACATGGGGCTCGTTCAGTTTCTTGGATGGTCAGCTTTTCATCTTTCATGATATTAGGGAAGTTTTCTGTCAGAAAATCTTCACTGATCCTCCCTGTGTCTTCCAATTTCTCCCCATTCTGGAACTCCAATCACACACTTTTTTTCTTTTTTCTTTTGATTGTATCCCACGTCTTTCTTAGGGTTTCTTAATTCTTCTTTCTGATTTTTCCTCAGAGTAAGTGGTGTCCAAGGATTTGTCTTCAATTTAGCTAATCCTGTCTTCCATTGTTTCATATATGCTCCTAAACCTTTTTATTACACTGTGTATTTTGAAATCTTATTGTTTAACTTTTGGATTTCTTATTGCTGTTTTTGTATGATTTCTAGGTGTGTATTTATTTTGACATTATTCCTGTATTATTTTCCTGAATTCTTCCATTGCTTTGTCTGTGTTTTCCTGATTTTGTCTGCATTTTCCATGATTTTGTCTATTTTTCCTCATTTTTGCCTGCATTTTCCTTCATCTCTTGGTGAGCCCTGAATATTAGAGTTTTGAAGTCCCTATCAGGTAGTTCCAGTGCCTTTTCTTCTGCTGAAATGTCATCTCATGTTTTATTTTGGTTGTTTTCTGGAGCCATCCTTTTTTTTTTTTTTTTTTTAATATGTTTTGATATATTCTGCTGCCTCTGGGACATTTGGGAATTATTTTCGTCTTTTGTTGATTGCAGATTTGTTTGTTTCACACTGCTTTTTTTGTTTTGTTTACTTATGTTGGAAATGCTGGTGGCATAGTGGTTAAGGGCTAAGCCTGCTAACCAAAAGATCAGCAGTTCGAATCCACCAGGTACTCCTTGGAAACTCTATGGGGCAGTTCTACTCTATCGTATAGGGTTACTATGAGTCAGAATCAACTCGACGGCAATGGGTTTGGTTTCTTCTGTATTTTAGTTATGTTTGGGCAGGTGCCTGGGGGTGTTTTGTGCTTATTTGTCTGTGAGCATGATACTTCTCACTACCTTGTCCAGGTGGGCAGTGTCGTTTGCTCAGCTATGGTGCAGCAGAGCAGGTCCAGCAGGGGGCGGTTGTTAGGGCTGGGGAGCATTGCAGGGCAGGGTCTGGCAGATCACATAGGTGCCACTTGTAGTGCGGTGCTCAGAGAGCAGTGTAGATAAGCAGGAGGGAAGGTGGCGGATGTGATGTACAGAGCTAAGTGGGTGAGAGAAAGAAACAAAAGCAAAAAAATGTGAATAAAATGGTGGTGTGGTAGGATTCTTCTGGTGGGGGCAGGGCAGACTTCGAGAGGTTGTATGCCCGTGGAGCTGTAACCTGACCATATGAATGTCAGTAAATTTCCATTAGTCCTTAAACTAGCCCAAGCCAGATTTGGCCCACCCCACATGCACAGAAGGGCCAGCTGTGGCCACCAGTTGACTTCAACAGAGGATGCAGCAACAGGTGGAATGAACCAGAAGGAAATCAAGACCTGGACCCTGTTCCCAAAGGAGAGGTCTGACAACAACCACCTCACCTCCTGTTTCCTGACCACCATCTAGAATTTTCCCTCCCCAGTACGCCTGGGGGACCACCATCTTGCTGCCCAAATCACATATAAGCCCTCCCAGCTCCTTGCTCTGTGCACTGCAATAAAATTACTTTCTTTTTCTCAAAGTCTGGTGTCCAGATAATTGGCAACTCTGAGCATGCCAGACAAGGACCGACCTTTCCCAGTTCAGTAACAAAGCCTGCCGGTGAGGATGGTGCAGACCCATGGAGGCTGTGTGTGGGTGGCTCTCTAGCCAAGCAGTTTGGCACAACCCACCAAGAAGGGGAGGGAACTACACACATGGCTAGCTGGGTGGAAGAAAGAAAAGAAAGGAAGGGAGAGGAAAGAAACCAGAAAAGTCAAGAAAACAATAACAAAAATAAACAAAAAAACCCCAAAACCAAAACCAAAACAAACAAAAAGAAAGAAACAAAAAACGGTGCTGAAGGAGCCAGCTGGGGTGGGGGTGGGGCACAGGGTGGACCCGGGCAGCAGTGAGCTGGCGTCTCTCTGGCTGTGTGACTGTGGCCCATTGGAAAGTGCAGAGGCTACGTAGAGGGAGGTAGGGTGGGAGGTGGGAAAATGTGTATCCCTGGTTGCCTGTTGGGAGCTCCGTGAAGTTGCCTTCCTATACTCCCTGTCTGAGTTCCTTGGTGGCTGTAGTCCAAAATAGAGAATGCCTGCCTCGTTAGCTGGTAGGGGACCTCCACTCCATAGCTTTTCTCGTTCTCTGTTCTCTGTCAGTTTCTTATTCCATTCAGGGCTTGATCAAGTTCTTTATTCCTTCATTTGATACTTAGGATTCCAGGATTGACGTTTGAATCTGTTTTACTTAGTGTCATGGATTGAATTGCATCCCCCCAAAATGTGTGGCAACTTGACTAGTCCATGATCCCCAGTATTGTGTGATTGTCTGCCATTTTGTTATCTAATGTGATTTTCCTTTGTGTTGTAATTCCTATCTCTATAATGTTAATGAAGTGGGATTAGCGGCAGTTATGTTAATAAGGCAGGGCTCAATCTATGAGATTAGATTGTGCCTTAAGTCAATCTCTTTTGCGACATAAAAGAGAGAAAAGAGCAGAGAGATGAGGGGACCTCATACCACCAAGAAACTAGAGCAAGGAGAATAGTGCATCCTTTGGACCTAGGATTCCTGCACTGAGAAGCTGCTTGTCCAGGGGAAGGTTGATGACAAAGACCTTCCTCCATAGTTGACAGAGAGAGAAAGCCATCCTCCAAAGCTGGCTCCCTAAACTCATACTGCTAACCTACTGGACTATGAGAGATTAAATTTCTCTTTGTTAAAGCTATCCACTTGTGGTATTTTTGTTATAGCAGCACTAGATAACTAAGACAGAATTAGCTACCAAGAGAGGGGGTGCTACTCTAACAAATACCTAAAATGTCGAAGTGGTTTTGAAACTGAATGGATGGAAGCTGGAAGAGTTTTAAGATAGCTTTGAAGAGACTGTTGGTGCAATTATGGATATCAAAGACAATTCTGGTAAGGACTCAGAAGGAAATGAGGAGAGCTGTTACACTGGAGACAATGCAGATGGCAAAAAGCACCAGCAGAGAAACAGAAACAGCAGAACCAGGAGACCAACGCAAGACAGTGCTGGAGCCAACCCATGGAGCCAGAGAGCTGAGTGTCATTGCACAGGAGGCTTCCTGCTGCAGTGGGGTGCCTCCTGGCACATATTGGTGGAGCTAAGGAGCTTTGGAACATTTGCCCCAGCTGGACAGACGTGGTATGATGGTTAAGATTGTGTGTCAACTTGGCTGGGCCATGATTCTCAGTGTGATCACTCCCATAATTGAATATGCTGTGAGTAGCCAATCAGTGGAAAGGGAGTTTCCTTGGGGGTGTGGCATGCATCTGACTTTCTGGCTTTTTGCTAACTCTGAATCCTACAGCCGCCTCTTGTTCATCTGACCTCCGGTTCTTGTGACTTGAGCTGTCATCTTATCTGCAGAACTTGGGATTCTTCAATCTTCACAGCCTCTGAGCAGAGCGCTGTCCTCTGATCTGATGATCTTGAGTTTGCCAGCCCCTTCAGCTATGTGAATCAGGAAAAACTCTGTGGTCTTGCATGCCAATCTTGGAATTCATCAACCTTCACAGCCTGCGAGCCAGAGTCCTGCACTCCGACCTACTGATCTTGGGCTTGCCAGCTTCTGCAGCTGCATGAATTGGGAGAGGCCTCTACTCTGATCCAGGGACTTGGGACGTTCTAGCCTCTACAATTGCATGAGTTATTTCTTTGATATAAATCTTTATATATATATATATATATATTTATATGCTTTAGTGGTTTTGCTTCTCTAGAGAACCCAGCCTAAGATATTTGATACCAAGAGTGGATGCAGAGAAACAAAATTGTAAGGATGAGTTTTCTAAATTCATTCTAAAGTCTGGTTAGTCTTAAAGATGCTGATGACTCTGCTTCCAGCCGTAAAGAGGGCTCTGCTAATCCCTGGCATGAGGTGGTGATAAAAATATGCAAAATATCAAAACCAGTAGATCAGGTATTGGTGAAAGGCAAGGCTCGGGGTGAACACATGTGTGGTATCTTTCTACACCTTTGCCAGAATGAGAAGTATAAGGAAGCTGGTTGTTTTTTCCTACTTTTGCTAGACAAACTGGCGAAAGAAAGAGATGTGGTCAGGGCTTCAGAGTCAAAGCTCAAGTGACATATAAATGACCTCAAGGCTTTCATTTGTGCTTTGAAAGAAATCCTTATTTCTTGTAGCAACAGAGCTGAAACTGCCAAAAACCAAACCCAGAGTCTTATTGTAAGAGTGGCTGAATTGCAATGCCAGCTCAATTGCCAACCTTGAGTAGTGTCTGAAGTTAAAGTAAGGGCATTGATTGGGAAAAAATGTGATCCTGAAACTTGGGATGGGGACATATGTCCATATAATCAGGAAGCTTGGGACAATGAGCCTCTGAATTCCATTGAATCACTCGTGCCAGCAGAACGAGTCCCATCTGAAGAAATTACTCCATGTTTGTCTGCTAAACCACCTTGCCCAGAAAAACCATTAGCCCCTCCACTCCCATCTAATGAGATTAGCCCTAGCCCAGCTGCCTCTAAAAAGCCCTTCCTGAGTCATTGCCTGGGGCATTGTCTGAGGCAGATGCTTTACAAGACAATGCTGAATGTTCTCAAAACAATTACACACTAGTTATTCTGGCTCCTAGACCTATAACTAGACTTAAGACCCAATGAGCCCCAAAAGGTGAAGTACAAAGTGTGACCCAAGAGGAGGTACGGTACACTCCAAAAGAACTGCTTGACTTTTCTAATATGTACACACAGAAACCTGGGGAATATGTGTGGGAATGGCTATTAAGGGTGTGGGATGATGGTGCAAGGAACATAAAGATGGATCAGTCTGAGTTTATTGATATCGGTCCACTAAGCACTGATTGTTAATTCAATGTTTCAGCTCAAAAAGTTAGGAAAGTTTCAATAGTTTATTTGGTTGGGTTGCTGAAGCATGGATTACGCGGTGGCCTACACTAAATCAAGTTGAAGTACCAGACCTGCCTTCGTATAGTGTAGAAGAAGGTATCCAAGGTTTTAGGGAAATTGGCATGCTAGAGTGGATTTATCAGGTTAGACTCACAGACCCACACATAGAGTGTCCAAAGGACATGCCTGTTACTACAAATGTGAGGAAGAAATTTGTGAGGTGAGCTCCAGCATCCTTGAAGACTGCTGTGATTGCTATTTTATGTGAGTCAGATTTGACGGTGGGAAGTGCCCTAACTGAATTAAGACACCAAACTACAATGGGGCTGATTGGACCCCATGGAAGTGGGGGCCAAGTGGCAGCACTCAGTCGACAAAGACAAGGTGGGTGTGGTTAACATAATGGACAGAGGAATCAAAGCAGTAATCAGAATAGTCTGACTTGTATGGAATTATGGCATTGGTTACTTAGTCATGGTGTCCCTAGGAGTGAAATAGATAGGAAATCTACTATTTACTTGATCTATACAAACGGATGAATTCTAGATCAGCTGAATAGCAGTCTAACTTGAATCACCAGAATAGAGACTCATGATCCCTCAATCAATTCCCAGATTTGAGCGACTTTAAAGATCTACAACCCCTTGAATGAAGGGGAGGCCGGGCCCCCTTGAGGAAAGACTCCAAAACACTGCCAAAAATTTATGCTGTTAATCTTCCTCTCCACATTCCCCAAAGGGATCTATGGCCCTTTGTGAGAGCGACTGTTTATTGGGGAAAAGGAAATACTCAGACTTTTCGGGGATTACTTGATACTGGCTCTAAACTGACACTAATTCCAGGAAACCCAAAACGTCAGTGTGGCCCACCAGTCAGAGTGGGGGCATACGGAGGTCAGGTTATTAATGGAGTCTTGGCTCATGTCCATCTCCTGGTAGATACAGTGTGTCCCAGAGCCCCTCCTGTAGTGATTTCCCCAGTTCCAGAATACATAATTGGAATAGATATACTCAGCATCTGGCAGAACCCCCACATAGGATCCCTGACAAATACAGTAAGTGCTATTGTGGTAGGAAAAGCCAAGTGGAAGCCATTAGAACTGCCCCTACCTAGGAAGATAGTAAACTAAAAGCAATACTGCATTCCTGCAGGGACAGTAGAGATTACTGCCACCATCAAGGACTTGAAGGATGCAGGGATGGTGATTCCCACTTCATCCCCATTCAACTCGCCTATTAGGCCTGTGCAAAAAAAAGACATGGATATTGGATAATGACTGTAGATTATTGAAAACTTAACCAGGTGGTGACTCCAATTGCAGCTGCTGTTCCAGATGTAGTTTCATCGAGTGAGTGAATTACTACATCTCCTGGTACCTGGTATGAAGCTATTTGATCTAGCTAATGCCTTTTTCTCCATACCTGTTTCAAAGGGCCACCAGAAGCAGTTTGCCTTCATCTGGCAAGGCCAGCAATACACCTTCACTTGCCTACCTCAGGGCTACATTAACTCTCCAGCCCTATGTCATAATTTAGTTGGCAGGGACCTTGATCACCTTTCCCTTCCACAAGTCGTCACACTGCTCCATTAAATTGATGACATTATGCTGATTGGACTTAGTAAGGAAGAAGTGTTAATGACTCTGGTCTTATTGGTAAAACATTTGTGAGCTAGAGGGTGGGAAATTAATCTCACAAAAATTCAGGCGCCTTCCACTTCAGTGAAATTTCTAGGGGTCTAGTGGTGTGGGGCATGTTGAGACATTCCTTCTAAAGTGAAGGATAAGTTATTGCATCTGGATACTCCCACAACTAGAAAGGAGGCACAGTGCCTAGTGGGCCTCTTTGGATTTTGGAGGCAACATATTCCTTATTTGGGTGTGTTACTCTGGCCTATTTATCAAGTGACTCTAAAACCTGCTAGTTTCGAGTGGGGATCACAAGAAGAGAAAGCTCTGCAACAGGTTCAGGCTACTGTGCAAGCCACTCTGCCACTTGGACCATATGACCGAGCTGATCCAATAGTGCCTGAAGTGTCAGTGGCAGATGGAGGTGCTGCTTGAAGTCTTTGGCAAGATCCTATCAGAGAATCACAGGCACAGACCCTTAGGATTTTGGAGCAAAGCTCTGCCATCCTCTACAGATAACTACTCTCCTTTTGAAAAAAAATTTTTGGCTTGTTAATGGGCCTTAGTAGAGACTGAACGCTTAACCATGGGACATCAAGTCACCATGAAGCCTGAACTGCCCATCATGAAGTGGGTGTTGTCTGACCCACAGAGTCATAAAGTTGGACGTGCAAGGCAGCACTCCATCATTAAATGGAAGTGGTATATACAAGATCGGGCCCGAGCAGGACCCGAAGGCACAAGTAAGTTGCATGAGGAAATGACCCAAATTCTCATGGTCTCCACTCCTGTCACATTACCTTCCATCTCCCAGTCTGCACCTATGGCCTCATGGGGATTTCCTTACGATGAGTTGACTGAGGAAGAGAAAACTCGTGCCTGCTTTACAGATGGTTTTGTGAGGTATGCAGCCACCACTTGAAAGTGGACAGAAGCAGCACTACAGTTCCTTTCTGGGACCTACTTGAAGGACAGTGGTGAAGGGAAATCCTCTCAATGGGCAGAACTTTGAGCAGTGCACCTGGTTGTTCACTTTGCTTGGAAGGAGAAATGGCTGGATATGCATTTGTATACTGATTCATGGACTGTGAACAATGGTTTGTCTGGATGGTCAGAGACTTGGAAGGAACATGATTGGAAAACTGGAGACAAAGATTTATGGGGAAGAGGTATGCAGATAGAACTCTCTGAGTGGGCCATAGAAGTGAAGACATTTGTGTCTTCTGTGAATGCTTACCAAATGTTGACCTCAGCAGAGGAGGATTTTAACAATCAAGTGGATAGGATGATGTGTTCTGTGAAACCAGTTATCTTCTTTCCTCAGTTACTCCTGGTCATTGCTCAACGGGCTCATGAACAAAGTGGCAATGGTGGCAGGGATGGAAGTTATGCATGGGCCTAGCAACATGGACTTCCACTCACCAAGGCTGACTTGGCTAGAGCCACTGCTGAGTGCCCAATCTGCCAGCAGGAGAGACCCACACTGGATCCCCGATATGGCACCATCCCTTAAGGTGATCAGCCAGCAACCTGTGGCAAGTTGATTACATTCGACCACTTCCATCATGCAAAAGGCATCGTTTTGTCCCTACTGGAATAGACACTTACTCTAGATATGGATTTCCCTTCCCTGTACACAATGCTTCTGCCAAAACTACCATCCATGCACTTACAGAATGCCTTATCCACCTTCGTGGTATCCCACACAGCATTGCTTCAGATCAAGGGACTCACTTCACAGCAAATGAAATGCAGCAGTGGGCCCATGCTTATGAAATTCACTGGTCTTACCATGTTCCCCATCATCCTGAAGCAGCTGGCTTGATAGAACAATGGAATGGCCTTCTAAAGACACAATTATGTCACCAGCTAGGTGGCAATTCCTTGCAGGGTTGGGGCAATGTTCTCCAGGAAGCTATATATGCTCTAAGCCCACATCCAATATATACTGCTGTTTCTCCTATAGCCAGGATTCATGGGTCCAGGAACCAAGGGGTGGAAATGGGAGTGGCACCATTCACTATTACCCCTAGTTATCCAGTTGCAAGATTTTTGCTTCCTGTTCCCTCGACCTTATGCTCTGCAGATCTAGAGGTCTTAGTTATAAAGGGAGGAATGCTCCCACCTGGAGACACATCACTGATTCCATTGAACTGGAAGCTAAGAATTCCACCTGGCCACTTTGGGCTCCTTATGCCTCTGAATCAACAGGCAGAGAAGGGAGTTACCGTACTGGCTGGTGTGATTGATTCTGATTACCAAGAAGAAATTGGATTGATATTACATAATGGAGGTAAAAAAGAGTATGTCTGGAATGCAAGAGATCCCTTATGGCATCTCTTAGTACTAAAATGCCCTGTGATTAAAGTCAATAGAAAACTATAGCAACCGAGTTCCAACGTGACTACTAATGACCCAGACCCTTCAGGAATGAAGGTTTGGGTTTTCCCACTAGGGGAAGAACCACAACCAGCTGAGGTGCTTGCTGTAGGCAAAGGGAATACAGAATGGGTGGTGGAAGAAGGTAGTTCTAAATACCAGTTACTGCCATGTGACCAGTTCCAGAAACAGGGTCTGTAATTGTTATGAGTATTTCTGGTTTATATGTGTCCATCAAATATTTTTGTTTCCTTCACTTATAAAATGTAAGATGTAAATGGGGCTAGTGCTTTTTTGATTGTACTTGTGATAGTTATATCATGTTAGGTGCAAGTATGACTTTCCAATTGTCTTCATTCAAAGATTATGTATGGCTTAAGGAGATGTGTACATGTGCCAAGGTGAAAAGGGGTGATGATTAAGATTGTATGTCAACTTGGCTGGGCTATGATTCTCAGTGTTTATATGTGATCACTCCTATGATGGAATTTTCTGAGTAGCCAAACAGTTGAAAGGGAGTTTCCTTGGGAGTGTGACCTGCATCCTAATATAAACAGATGTTCCGGCTTTTTGCTCTCTCTGGATTCTGTGGCTGCCTCTTGTTCAGTTCTTTGGACTTGAGCTGTCAGCTTATCTGCCGAACTTGGATTGGCCTATCTTCACAGCCTTTGAGAGTGAGCCCTGCTCTCCGACCTGCTGATCTTGTGCTCACCAGCTTCTGTGGCTGTGTGAATTGGGAGATGCCTCTACCCTGATCCATGGACTTGGGACATTCTGGCCTCTACAATTGCGTGAGCTCTTTCCTTGATATATATATATATATATATATATATATATATATATATATATATATACACACTGTACTGGTTTTACTTCTCTAGAGAACCCAGCTTAAGACACATGGGTAGTGAGGCACAAAAGGCCAAGATGCCAAGGAACCAGGAAAAAGAAGCTGAAGAGACAAGGAACACAGGAAGCAGACCTGTCTCAGTCTCAAAGTGTAGGGAATCTGGGGCCTCAAAGGGTGGAGTTGCCACTCAGATGGACTAGCAGAATGGGGCTTCTTGGAGACTGGTGTTGCCCAAAGCCGAGGGAGCAGAATTGCCATCCCAGTGGGCCTGCATGGCAGAGCTGAAGCTCAGGGCCGAGGGGTCTCCACCCAGAATCTGGAGAATGTGGCTGTCTTAGGCTGGGTTCTCTAGAGAAGCAAAACCAGTAAAACGTATACATATATAGAGAGATTTATATCAAGGAAACAACTCAGACAATTGTAGAGGGCAGAATGTCCCAATTCCGTGGATCAGGGTAGAAGCCTCTCCCAATTCACACAGCCAGAGAAGTTGGCAAGCCCAAGATCGGCAGGTCAGAGAGCAGGGGTCTGGTTCACAAGCTGTGAAGGTTGACGAATTCCAAGATTGGCAGGCAAGACCACAGAGTTTTTCCTGATTCATGTAGCTGCAGGGGCTGGAAAACTCAAGATCGGCAGGTCAGAGGGCAGGGCTCTGCTCAGAGGCTATGAAGATTGACAAATCTCAAGATCGGCAGATAAGCTGACATCTCAAGTCCCAAGAATCAGAGCTGAGACGATAGGAGGCAGGTGTGGGATCAAGAGTGAGCAAAAAGCCAGAAAGTCTGCTTATATTCAGGTGCAGGCCACACCCCCAAGGAAACTCCATTTCATCTGATTGGCTACTCACAGCATATTCAATCATGGGAGTGATCACATATAAACACTGAGAATCATGGCCCAGCCAAGTTGACACACAATCTTAACCATCACAGTGGCCAACATCTAGAGTCTGGAGGGCAGAGCCATTGTGTAAATGGTCTCAGAGAACAGAGGATTATTTTCAAGCCTTTAGGACTAATGTAATGTGTTCTGCTGACTTGCTTGGTGCCTGTTATCCCTTCTTTCCCTCCAATTTCTCCCATTTGTAATGGAAATGTCTAGCTTGTGCCTGTTCCACTATTGTAATTCGGAAGCAGATAACTTGTATTCTAGATTTCACAGATGAAGAGGAATTTTTGGATTTTGTACTTGAAGTTCATTTAACACTTTTGCTCTGATATGATAGGATGAATATGTTTTAAATATGGCAAGGACATGAATTTTTGGTGGCCAGATGAGGGAACCTCATACCACCAAGAAACAAGAGCCAGGAGAATAGCATGTTCTTTGGACCCGGGGTCCCGGAGCTGAGAAGCTCCCAGACTAGGGGAAGGTTTATGACAAAGACCTTCCTCCTGAGCCGACAGAGAGAGAAAATCATCCCCTGGACCTGACACCCTGAATTCAGACTTCTAGCTTACTAGACTGTGAGAGAATAAATTTCTCTTTGTCAAAGCCATCCACCTTGGTGTTTCTGTTATAGCAGAACTATATAATTAAGACACTTAGTGTTTCAGGTCTTTGCTGCAGAAGGACGGCATGGTGCTTCTGTCTATAGCGCCATGTTGGCTCCTCCCCCATAACAAACATACTTCTGCCTGAGGGTTGTTGCACTTACTGTTTCTTTTGCTTGAAATTATCATTTCCTAGATATTCTTATGGCTCACTGCCCCACTTCATTTAGGTATCTGCAGAAATTCTTCCCTGACTACCTTATGTGAATTAACAGCTCTAGGCAGTTTTCATCCCCTTTCCCTGATTTATTTTTATTCATAGCACATTTATACACTATTTTTTATTTGCCTATCTGTTATAGAGTAACAACTTTCACCAAAGCCTTCTGCAACAAATAATTTTTTATCGTGATATATCAGAAAACAAAAATGGAAAATTACCTGCAAGCACTCAGGCTATAAACAGACAAAAATCCAAAGAAGTACAATCTATAAATGCTTTTTATACAATTTTTACAGGTGCTGATTCGTTATGAGTAAATTACTTACAGTGTATGATTGCTTAAAGTAAATGCAAATAACTAAGATCATCATTGGGTGAACTTTTCATATTTTTCTTTTCTAAAAATTTAGTCTCTTGGCTCAAGGGTCCAGGCATGTCATATGATGGTTATTTTTTGTTTGTTATGTGGGCTACATGTGATATTGGGTAGATTTTTAAATCATTTCTTGGGGTAAATTGTTATTTAGTTTTGGTGCGCACATCTACCATTGAACCGGTTAGAGCACTCTGTGCTACTCCTTTGATGTAGTTTCCCTATTGTTTTAAGCTTTTCAGATCCTGACAAACAAGTTGGCCTTTTGTGGTTATGGCCTGCTGTGGTTAGCTTAACACTTTATCAATCCCTCCTTTTGATCACTGATTACTGGAAGTACATCAGTGATCACAAGATGATGCCTGGACTTTGCTGGGCTCCTAGATGGCAGCCATGACAGATACTTTAAACTCACGATCTGGTTTTCACCAGATACCATCTGTTTTTTTGCCAGGGTCATTAGGCGAGGGTTACAGCTCTGTTGACCATGTTTCAAAAGTGGGCAGAATCAATACACATTATTCGTTTAGGAGTTGGATGTGCTCTAGGGCACGCCAGCAACTGCACATTTAAACAAAATATAGATTAAACCAGTTAATATTATTATCATTAAGTCTTGCATGAATGAGTGAGTCCAAGATCCTATCCCTTGGGGTAGCCATCCAGATAAATCTAGGATTTGTAAAGGAGGAATAGAATGCAGCCAAACAGTCTGCTGTCTAATTTTATGGATATCTTGTTATATAATTCCAGAGATATTTATCCAAGAGCAACTGGATGTATTGGCTACCGCCCATACCCCTCCTTGTTGTGCCAATAAGAAGTCTAATGTAATCCGATTGTCCAGGACCACGTTTGCCAGAGAAGTTAATGATTTTTGTTGAGCTGACATTCTGCCAGCAACATTATCAGCAATTTGTGCCATTGTGGCAGACAGGTTTTGTAAAGATTTTTCTAACTCTATTAACTCTATTATATCATATGAAAGAATTAATGTTCTTAAAAATTACCAGCCCCACTCTGGCTGTTCTGCTATGGGGTTTTCATATACTATTCTTTTGGTTGGCGCCCTGGTGGCACAGTGGTTAAGAGCCCAGCAGCTAACCAAAAAAGTCTGCAGTTCGAATCTACCAGCTGCTGCTTGGAAACCCTACAGGGCATTTCCTTTCTGTCCAACATGGTCCCCATGAGTCAGAATCAACTTGACGGCAACAGGTTTGTTTTTTTGTTCTTTTTTGGTTATTGAAATTAGTTTGATGTCACTCATCCAATGCTGGCTAGCATTTTTGGAATAAATGTCAAAGGGGACACCCATTGATCCTAAGGTATTTGCATTGTCCACACATCTACACATGGAATAGCCCATGCATAAGGACTGTCCCTAGGAAAGGGGTTGTTTAAGCCACTGTAATTAAACCCTCCACATAGGAACACTTAACCATAAGGGGCACAAATGACAGTATTGGCAAGAGGCACAGGAATAGAAAAATTTACATGCATTATCCATGTCTCAACTAGATGATGATGATGATTATTATTATAATTATAATTATCAGAACAGCGATTGTCATAAATAGGATTATTGTATTTGTTATATTTAGGGTATGGTTTGTTTAAGGTTTTTAAACAATTCTGATACCAATGATCATAACACCTAGGTGATTCAGGATAGTATTCAGTAAAATATAGTCCTAATTATCCTTCCTGTAGACAGGAAACTTGGGGATTAACTACCTTTGCTCTTTTACAATCTATACCTAGGCATCATATACCTGTAAGATTGAAGCAAGGAATACTTGGGTGAAAAGGCATGCTAGGGGGATGGCACAATTTAACCCTTATTGCTTGTTTTAAGGCAGAGCTATAATTTGTTGTTGGTGAAGGGATAACATGATAGTTTAATATTGAGGAGGCTAAAGGATCTAAATTGTCTTATACAGATTTAAGATAATGATAGCATATCCAACAATCAGTTAAATTCCCTGCACCAGCAACTGATTGAGCTAAATTTACAAACGCATTTTCTTCCCAGGCTATAGTTAAGATATATATGGAGAAGATTAGAGTTATCTTAATTAAACCCATAATAATATAGATGAATAACAGACAATGGGTAAAATATAGCGACTATCAGGATTGTTGCTATGATTAAACAGACTAAACCACGAACTTCAACCCAATGTATTTAACACTCCTGTTTTCAATATATATTGATTATAATAGAAAATAAGGTAAGTTAGTATAAGTCCTACTAATTCAGCCAACTGGATTTTCCATCCCTTCACTTTCTGGTATAGGTTGGAGGGAAGGTTCAGCCTTCAGTGGAGGACGATTACTGGTGGTACGTAGGCAGCAATTAAACTTCAGTTTTAGTCCTCCTTCTGGTTCAATAACCCATCTAGAAACTTTGGTTTTCTTCAGCTGGGATAGATGCATCCACGATTTTACTCCCTGTAATTTAGCAGCACAATCATTAGTTAATAGCACTAAATAGGTCCTTTCCATCGAGGGTCAAGGGAATTCTTAATTTGGTGACGTTTCCAATATACATGATCTCCTGGTTCAGGTCTATAATTTGAAGAATTGGAAACAGGTGTGCTTGTCTGATACGCATGTTGCAGCTGGTAAGCATTATCTTTAGTATATTGAACTAATTCTTGACAATATTTTAGCAGATTAGTAGAAAGGAGATTTGACTCAATATTGTTAATCCCATAAGGTAATGTCATAGAATGGCCAGTTATAATTTCAGAAGGGATTAGTTTGTGAGGACCAAAGGGAGTTAATCTTAAATTCATTAACACCAGGGGAAGAGCCTGGGGCCAAGCAAGTCCTAATGAAGAGGTTAATGTAGCTAATTAGTTCTTTATAATACCATTGGTTCTTTCTACCAGTCCTGAAAACTGGGGATGATATGGACAGTGCAAGCGCTGTCGGATGGGAAAAATTTTGCACATAATGGTTACTACTTGCTCAGTAAAATGGGTTCCTCGATCACTACAGAGAATTCCTGGGTATCCCAAGTAGGAATTATATTTTCTAAAAGCTTCTTTGCGACAAAGGTGGCAGTGGCATTCCTACATGGAAAAACCTCTACCCAATGAGAATATCTACAAATTATGACCAATATATACATGTATCCCTATGAGGGAGTTAATTGAATAAAACCCATTTGCCTTTCCAACATAGATCTGGTAGGAAAAGGGTACCTAACAACAGGGGTACTGAGTTCTTTCACTGAATTAAATTCAGCATAGTTTTGGCATTGTCTGACTACCCTATTTTCAGCCCTCCAAAAGTGACCCCAATGGTATTTTTTCTTTCTTTATACTGTCTTATCCTGTCCTAAATGATCTCTTGAATGAAAACCAGTAGCTACTGGGTTGTGTAAATCCTTAGGGAGTAGATACTGATTATTTGGTTCCATCCACAACCCTGTTTGCTGGTTTATCTGACATCCTTCAGCTTTCCATTGATCTTGTTCAGAGAAGGGCAGCTTTTTGATGTAATGACAGGCTATGCCACTTTTCTTCCCCATTCCCCTGGGTCCTTGATCTGAGGTTCAGGCAAAGGGGTATTTTGTCCATTAACAAATCTGGCATTGGTCCCATCCAAAAAATGGTATATGGGTGGGTGATGCTTTTTATTTTCAGTTCCTCCAGCCATTAGCATTAGTCTAAATTCTGACACTAGTTCACTTCTTACCTCATTTAGATACTGGGCCACTACCTTAAAATTTCCCCCCAAAGTTTTTTTCTAAAAACGCAATAAGAACTTCCTCCCATACACATTTGATTTAAAATAGACAAGTTAATAATAATGTAAGGTGGAGACCTTGAAGTATTACTTGTCTGTTTCCGGGGCCCATCCATAATTGGATGGTGGCATCTAGAGTATACTGTCTTAAGATTCAACTAAGTACCTCTTCTGGGAGCTAACCGTTGATGTTGTTTTATTATTTGAAAACCTGGGTAAGTTATGAATGGTGACTGGGAGTTAACAAGAGGAGGGGGAAGACCACTAATTCTTTGATCTTGAATATTTGGAGAGCCTGTGCTAATTCCCTTAAAATGTGTGGAGGTCCTATTTTACTCAGTTGTTGAGACTAAATATTCCTGAACGGGGGTCCGAGCAGACAGTATAGCAACTTTGTCAACCAATCTATTTCCCTTTACTTCCTCTGTTTGGGGACCTTTTCGGGTTGATGAGATTGTATTATTTTTTAAATTGTATTTCAGGTGAAGGCTTACAGAACAAATAGTTTCTCATGAAACAGAAGTGCACATTGGTTAACAACCCCACAAGATACGAACACTCTAACTTCTCAACCTCTTTTTTTTTTTTTTGGTGAAAATACACATAGCCAAAGATACACCATTTCAAAAATTTCTACATGCACAGTTCAGTGACGTTGACTACGCTCTTCCAATTGTGCTGTTAATCTCACTTAAGATGAAGGCTTACAGAACAAAATAGCTTCTCATTTAACAGTTACCACAAATGTTGCCCTATGACAATGGTTAACAATCTCACAAAACATCAACAATATCCTTACTCAGCCTTGGGTTCTATATCACCAGCTTCCTTGTCCCCTTCTGCTTTCTGGCCCTTGTCACTGGACTCCTGTACCTTGTTAGTCTCATTTGGTTTTATGGGGCTGTCCACTCCCAGGCTGAACAGTGAACCTCGGAGGTAACTTCACCACTGAGCTAAAAGGGTGTCTGGGGGCCATACTCTCAGGGTTTCTCAAGTCTCCTTTAGGCCAGTAAATCTGGTCTTGTTTTTGTGTGTGTGTGTGTGTGTGAGTTAGAATTATGCTCTACATCCTTCTCCAGCTCTGTCCAGAACCCTCTGTTGTGATCCTGGTCAGAGTAGTCAGTGGTGGTAGCCGAGCACCATCTAGCTGTACTGGACTCAGTCCGGTGGAGGCCTTGGTAGCTGTGGACAATTAGTCCTTCGGACTAATCTTTTCCTTGTATCCTGTTCTCTTCATTCTCCCTTGCTCCTGAAGGGATGAGACCAGTGGAGCATCTTAGATGACCGCTCACAGGCTTTTAAGACCCCAGACACTACTCACCAAGGTAGAATGTAGAGCATTGTCTTTATAAGCTGTATCATGCCAATTGAGCTAGATATTCCCTGAGACAATGGCCCCCACAGCCCTCTGCCCAGCAATTCAGTCCCTCAGGGAGTTTGGATATGTCTATGGGGCTTCCATGACCTTTCCTTGTACAAGTTGTGCTAGTTTCCCCTGTGTTGTGTACTGTCTCACCATTCACCCAAGATACCACTTATCTGTTATCTATTTAGTATTTCCCCTTCACCCCTCTCATCCCTGGTAACCAACAAAGACTGTTACATTTTGTGTGTGAACTTTTTCATGGGTTTTTACACTAGAGGTCTCATACAATATTTGTCCTATTGTGATTGACTTATTTCACTCAGCATAATGTCCTCCAGTTTCATCCATGTTATGAGATACTTCACAGATTCATTGTTGTTCTTTCTCGTTGCATAGTACTCCATTGTGTGTATGTACCATAGTTTGTTTATCCACTCAACTGTTGATGGGCTTCTAGGTTGTTTCCATCGTTTTGCTATTGTGAACAATGCTGCCATGAACATAGGTGTGCATATGTCTATTCGAGTGACGTCTCTTATTTCTGTAGGATATATTCCTAGGAGTGGGATTGCTGGATCAAATGGTATGTCTATTTCTAGCTTTCTGAAGAAGCGCCATATCATTTTCCAAAATGGTTGTATCATTTTGCATTCCCACCAGCAGTGCTTAAGTGTTCCGATTTCCCCGGAGCCCCTCCAACATTTGTTATTTCCAGTGTTTTTGATTCGTGCCAGTAATGCCGGGGTGAGATGGTATCTCATTGTAGTTTTAATTTGCATTTCTCTAATGACTAGTGATTGCCGGCATTTCCTCATGTGTCTGTTGGCCATTTGAATGTCTTCTTTGGTGAAGTGTCTGTTCATTTCATTTGCCCATTTTTAATAGGATTTTTACTTTTTGTTGTATAGGTGTTGGATTTTCTTGTAGATTATGTAGACTAGACCTTTGTCTGACTTGTACTGTCCAAAAAATTTTTCCCAGTCTGTAGGTTCTCTTTTTTCTTTTTTAGTGATGTCTTTTGAAGAGCATAGGTGTTTGATTTTTAGAAGATCCCAGTTATCTAGCTTATCTATTGGGTTTTGTGCATTGATGGTTATGGTTGATATCCTGTTAATGCCACGTATGAAAGCCTAAATTGTTGGTCCTAATTTTTCTTCTGTGAACTTTATAGTTTTAGGCTTTATATTCAGGTCTTTGATCCATTTTGAAGTAGTTTTTGTATACGGTGTGAGGTATGGGTCCTGTTTCATTTTTTTTGCAGATGGATATCCAGTTTTTCCAGCACCATTTGTTAAAAAGACTGTCTTTTCCCCATTTGATAGACTTTGGGCCCTTGTTGAAGATCAGGCGACCGTAGGTGGATGGATTTACATCTGGGTTCTCAATTCTGTTCCATTGGTCAATGTATCTGTTGTTGTACCAGTACCAGGCTGTTTTGACTACTGTAGCTGTATGGTAGGTTCTGAAGTCAGGTAGTGTGAGTCCTCCAACTTTCTTCTTCTTCTTCAGTAGTGCTTTACTTATTTGGGGCTTCTTCCCTTTCCATGTAAAGTTAATGGTCAGTTTTTCCATCTCTTTGAAGAATGTTGTTGGTATTTGGATCGGGATTGCATTGTATTTGTAAATTGCTTTGGGTAGAATTGTCATTTTCACAATGTTGAGTCTGCCTATCCATGAGCATGGTATGTTTTTCCATTTATGTAGATCCCTTCGGGTTTCATGCAGTAGTTTTTTGTAGTTTTCCTTGTATTGGTCTTTTACATCCCTGGTCAGATTTATTCCTAGTATTTTACCTTTTTAGGGGCTATTGAAAATGGTATTGTTTTCCTGATTTCCTTTTCATCGTTCTCCTTATTAGTGTATAGGAATCCAACTGATTTTTGAATGTTTATCTTGTATCCTGATACTCTGCTGAATCTTTCTATTAGTTCCAGTAGATATCTCGTGGAATCTTTAGGGTTTTCTGTGTATAGTATCATATCATATGCAAACAGGCACAGTTTAACTTCTTCATTACAAATTAGGATTTCCTTTATTTCTTTTTCTTGCCTTATTGCTCTAGCTGGAACTTCCAGCAGAATGTTAAATAGGAGTGGTGATAAAGGGCATCCTTGTCCTGTTCCTGTTTTCAAGGGGAATGTTTTCAGCCTCTCTCCATTAAGAATGATGATGGCCATTGGTTTTGCATAGATGCCCTTTATTATGTTGAGAAATTTCCCTTCTACACCTATTTTATTGAGAGTTTTTTTTTTTTTAATCAGGAATGGGTGTTGGACTTTGTCAAATGCCTTTTCTGTGTCAATTGAGATGATCATGTGATTCTTTTCTTTCCTTTTATTTATGTGGTGGATTACGTTGATTGATTTTCTAATGTTGAACCATCCTTGCATACCTGGTATGAATCCTTCTTGGTCATGGTGTATTATTTTTTTGATATGATGCTGAATTCTATTGGCTAGAATTTTGTTCAGAATTTTTGCATCTATATTCATGAGAGATATTGGTCTGTAATTTTCTTTTTTTGTGGCGTTTTTGCCTGGTTTTAGTATCAGCGTTATGCTGGCTTCATAGAATGAATTTGGAAGTGTTGCTTCCTCTTCTATGCTCTGAAACAGCTTGAGTAGTACTGGTACAAGCTCTTCTGTAAATGTTTTGTAGAATTCTCCAGTGAAGCCATCTGGGCCAGGGCTCTTTTTGGTTGGGAGTTTTTTTTTTTATTACCTTTTCAATCTCTTCTCTTGTTATGGGTCTGTTCAGATTTTCAACATCACTTTGTTGTCGTTTGGGTAGGCTGTGTGTTTCTAGAAATTTATCCATTTCCTCTAGGTTTTCAAATTTGTTGGAGTATAGTTTTTCATAATATTCTGTTATAATCCTTTTTATTTCGGTTGGGTCTGTTGTAATGTCCCCCATTTCATTTCTTATTTGGGTTATTTGTGTCCTCTCCTGTTTTTCTTTTGTCAGTCTGGCCAGTGGTTTCTCGATGTTGTTGATTCTTTCAAAGAACCAACTTTTGGTTTTGTCAATTCTTTCTATTGTTTTTCTGTTCTCTATTTCATTTATTTCTGCTCTGATCTTTAGTATTTCCTTAGTTCTGGTGGTTGTGGGCTTTTTTTGCTGTTCTCTTTCTATTTGTTTGAGTTCTGTAGTTAATGTTTTGATTTTGTCCCTTTCTTCTTTTTTGATATGTGTATCTATTGCTATAAATTGTCCTCTGAGGACTGCCTTTGCTGTGTCCCAAAGGTTTTGGTATGATGTGTCTTCATTGTCATTTGATTCTAGGAATTTTTGATTCCATCTCTGATTTCTTCTATTACACAGTGATGTGTAAGCAGGGTATTATTCAGTTTCCATGTAGCTGATTTATTTTTCCTTACTCTTTCTATTGTTAATTTCTACCTTGATGGCCTTGTGGTCAGAGAAGATACTTTGAATTATCTCAACGTTTTGGATGTTGTTGAGGATTGCTCTGTGGCCTAAGATGTGGTCTATTCTGGAGAATGTTACATGTGCATTGGAAAAGAATGTGTACTTTGCTGCGGTTGAATAGAGTGTTCTATGTATGTCTATGAGGTCAAGTTGGCTGATTGTGCCCTTTAGGTCTTCTGTATCTTTGCTGAGTTTCTTCTTAGTTGTTCTGTCCTTTACTGAGAGTGGTTTGTTGAAGTCTCCCACTAATATTGTGGAACTGTCTGTTTCTCTTTTCAGTGTTGTTAGAGTTTGTTTTATGTATTTTGGAACACTGTCATTGGATGCGTAGATGTTTATTATGGTTATGTCTTCATGATGGACCATCCCCTTAATCATTATATAGTGTCCTTCTTTGTCTTTTATGATAGATTTCATTTTAAACTCTATTTTATTGGAGATTAGTATTGCCACTCCTGCTCTTTTTTGGTAGTCGTTAGATTGATATATTTTTTTCCAACCTTTGAGTTTTAATAAATTCACATCTTTGTTTCTATGGTGTGTCTCCTGTAGACAGCATATTGATGGATCCTTTTTTCTTATCCATTCTGTCACTCTCCGTCTCTTTATGGGTGCGTTGAGTCCGTTTACATTCAGTGTAATTATTGATAGATGGAAGTTTGTTGCTGTCATTTTGTAGTGCTTTTTTTTGTGGTGCTGATGTTTTCTTTGTTCTTCTTAGTCTCTTGTGCTGAGTTACTTTTGTTTGTGGAATTTTTTTTTCATTTCTTTTGTTTTTGTAGGTTTTGTTTTGGCTGAGACTTTATGTTTTTCCTCTTTTTTTATGAGTATGTTTGTTAACTTTCTTTGTGGTTACCATAAATTTTACCCTTATCTTTCTAAGTTTGAAGCAGTGTACCATTACTTGGTATCACTTTGCCTTCCTCTCCATTAGAAGGTTCTATACCTATGCCATTTATTCCCTCTTTTATTGTTTTGATGTTGTTGTCATTTACTGATTAACTGCTCTGATTCCGTGTTGTATTTTTTTTGGTTTTGGATAGTCCTCGAGAGTTCATTTCTCTGATTGGTATCTGGCTGGTATGATCCTGCATCCTAGGTTCTGCATGTGAGCTGAAGCTGTTTGTCCTCAGATTGAAGAACTCACTTTAATAATTCTTGTAAGTTTGGTTTGACTTTTACATATTCCCTTAATTTCTGTTTATCTGGAAATGATCTAATTTCAGCATGAAATTTGAATGACGGTTTTTCACTATATATTATTCTTGGCTGACCATTTTTTTCTTTCAAGATTTTATATATGTCATCCCATTGCCTTCTTGCCTGCATGGTTTCTGCTGAATAATCAGAGCTTAGTCTTATTGTTTCTCCTCTGTATGTGACTTCTTGTTTTTCACGAGCTGCTCTCAGGATTCTTTGTCTTTGGTTTTGGTTAGTGTGAGTATGGTATGCCTTGGTGATTTTCTTTTGGGATCTGTTCTATATGGGGTTCGTTGAGCTTCTTGGATGGCCAGCTTTTCATCTTTCATGAGATTGGGGAAGTTTTCTGTCAGCAGTTCCTCAATGATCCTCTCTGTGTTTTCTGTTTTCTCCCCCTGTTCTGGAATGCCAATCACTCGCAGATTTTTGCTTTTGATTGTGTCCTACATAACTCTCAGTGTCTCTTCATTTTTCTTTGTTCTTTTTTCTGAGTTTTCCTGAAACAGTGTTGTATCCAAGTGTTTGTCTTCAGTTCCACTGATCCTGTCTTCCACCGTTTCTAATCTGCTTCTCAGCCCTTCTATGACATCGACCATTTCTGAAATCTTGTTTATCTTTTGGATTTCTAATTGTTGTCTTTGTATAATTTCTTGTTGCAAATTTATTTTGGCATTTTGTTCCTGCATTATTTTCCTGAATTCTTCCAATTTTTTGTCCGTATTTTCCATGAATTTGTCTATTTTTTCCTCATGTTTGTCAGCTTTTTGCCTCAGTTCTTGGAGAATTCTGAGTATTAGAGATTTGAATTCCCTATCAGGTAGTTCTAGTGCATTTTCTTCCAGAGGAGAGTCATCTGGTGTTTTATTTTGGATGCCTACTGGAACCATCCTGTCCTGTTTTTGTAAATGTTTTATTTTCTGCTGTTCTCGGTGCATTCAGTAGTTATTTCTCTCATTTATTGATTGTAGATTTGTTTGTTTCGTCCCTCTTTTTAAAAAAAATTGACTATGTCTGAGCAGACAGACTGTGTGTTCTTTGTTGTTTGCTCATCTGTGGGCACAATACTTTTCGCCTCCTTCTTCAACTGGCAGGGACAGTCACTCAGATATGGTACAGCAGGGCAGGTCTAGCTGTAGAGGAGTTACTGGGATGGGTTGTTTGTGGCACTTACTACAGCCACCAGATCGGGTCAGTAATCAGTGCAAGGCAGGTCCCAGTAGGCCATGCCTGTGCTGCTTGTTGGTGTGATGTCAAGTGCATGGTGCAGGTAGGCAGGATGCAGTGGGGAGATTGTTATGTGTGGTGGTAAGATGGATATGGGAGAGAGGAGAAAGGAACAGGAGCCAAAAACATACAAACAAACAAAAAAGAATGTTATGGGAGCTTGCCGTTGGAGTGGAGAGATGAGAGACTATGAAATGGAGAAAAACAGAAAGGAGAGGAGGAAGAAAATCAAAGAATGAATAAATAAGAATCAGAAAAGTTAAAGAACCGCAAAGTTCCCAGGGATCCCACTGGTGCAGCTATGAGGTCTGGGGAAGTCACTCTCAGGTGTTTCAGTACATCTTGGCTAGAAAGCATAGAGGTATACAATGTCAGGTATTCAGGGAACAGAAAGAGAAGAAGATATAGAGAGGAGAAACTGAGCAATGAAGAAAGACAAAAAGGGAAAAAGCGGAAAAACAAAACAAAAGAAATTAAAAAAAAGAACAAGAAAGGCCCCCCCCCAAAAAAAAAAAACAGAAAAAAGTACCCAACGAGAAAAGAAATGCCCTCAGGGATACCTCTGCACGTCTGTGGAAGCCGAAGGGGAGTCTCCCTGCCATGCAGCTCAGCCTGGCCAGAAAGGGCTCCCAACTCAAGAAAAGGTAAAGAAAAGAAACAAACAATTCAAAACAAACAAACAAACAAAAGCCCCGGGATCCCACCAGCGCGGTAGCCCAAATTGGAAGCAGCTCCACACTCGAATGGAGCTCTGCAGCCCCTCAGGAAGAAGCAAAGTTGGCGCATGGAGCGAGGTACTCGAGCAAAAGGAGGGGGAGGTGGGGAGAGGTAAGGAAGAAATAAAAAGAAGTGGAAAAAAAGCAACACCAGCAGCCAACAAATGGCACTTAGAGAGCCACCCGTTCGGGTGTGTGGAATCCTAGCAGCTGCTCTTTCCCTGTCAAGAGTCTGAGAAGCAGAGGAGGCCGAGTCGGGGTGAAGAATGGTGGGCGGTGGGAAAGCATATATAGCCAATTACTGGTTGTTTTGTCTCCTGCTGGAAGCTCCGGGAGGCTGCTTTCTTGCACCCCCTGTTTGCTGGTCTCCGATAGGAGTCCAAGATGGCGGATCCGCACTGCGTTAGCTGGTAGGGGACCTCTGCATGAATCTCTCCTCGCTCTCCATTCTCTGTCAGTTTTCTCACTCCATTTGGTGCTTGGCTGAGTTCTTTATCTCTTCATTTGATGTTTTAGGGTTTCAGGATTGTTGCATTTTCTGTTTGGCTTAGTTTTTTGGATCTTTGCTGCAGAGGGACGGCGTGGAGCTTCTGCCTAGAGTGCCATTTTTCTACATCTCTTGATTTTTTGACTATTGTTTTCATGTGTGTTGATTGTGAATCCAAATAAAATGAAATCTTTGACAACTTCAATCTTTTTTCCGTTTATCATGATGTTGCTTATTGGTCCAGTTGTGAGGATTTTTGCTTCCTTTATGTTGAAGTGTAATCCATGCTGAAGGCTGTAGTCTTTGATCTTCATCAGGAAGTGCTTCAAATTCTCTTCAGTTTCACTGAGCAAGGTTGGGTCTTCTGCATAACACAGGTTATTACTGAATCTTCCTCTAATCCTGATGCCCATTTCTTCTTCATATAATCCAGCTTCTCTGATTATTTGCTCAGCATACAGACTGAATAAGTATGGTGAAAGGATATAACACTGACGCACACCTTTACTGACTTTAAACCACACAGTATCGCCTTGACCTTGTTCTGTTCTTTCAACTGCCTCTTGATCTATGTACAGGTTCCTCATGAGCACAATTACGTGTTCTGGGATTCCAAATCTTGGCAATGTTATCCCATAATTTGTTATGATCCACATAGTCGAATGCCTTCGCATAGTCTATGAAACACAGGTAAACATCTTTCTGGTATTCTCTGCTTTCAGCCATGATCCATCTGACATTAGCAGTGATATTCCTAATTCCATGTCCTCTTTGAGTACGGATTGAATTTCTGGCAGTTTCCTCTCATACTGCTGCAACTACTTTTAAATGATCTTCAGCAAAATTCTACTTGCATGTGATATTAAAGATATGTTCAATAATTTGGATGACAGCTACCTGGCCAACTGACTGGAAGAGTTCCATACTTATCCCTCTTCCAAAGAAAAGTGATCCAACCAAATGCAGAAATTATCAAACAGTATCATTGATATCACATGCAAGTAAAATTTTCCTGAAGAAGATTTTGATAATTATAGATAGGTTCATCTTTTACTTGATTGCAAGGCATTTAACTTTGCCCAATTGATTTTTGGAAGGAAAACTTTGAAGAAACAGCCTACAAGTTCTTGTATTAATTTCTTGGTTTCGGTTCTATTAGTTGTACCTGAGGCACTTACAGGGACACTTAAAATTCTTTCAGGATCTACCCATTTTGCTGCTTCCATCCATCAGTGTGCGTCACCAGGACCTAACAATATGTTTATTGTATTATATCTGTTTTAGCTAATATTCTAAATCCATGAATACATTTATGGATATTTTCCCTTGGGTCAGGGAACTCTTTCACAATTTCCCTAAATTCAACCTTAGACCATAGGTGGAAATAGACCTCAGGTTTCCCACCTTCAGCCCTTTGTTTAACTACCAAGGGCATGGTGGGCACAATAGCTTCTGACCTAGCAAATGGTATTTCAGATAAAGCTGAATTCTCTCAGTTTGGATAGAGATTAGAAGGCAATGATTTGACTGAGTCCTACGTTGTACTGCCTTCCAACTCTTTTTTCAATACTTGAATTTGTTTGGCTTGCTTAGACACAACTGCCTTTAGGGAGACAAATTTGCCATGATATTGCCTTAGAGATGAGTCTAAATACCAATTATAAAAAAATTTTCCACTGTGGTTGCTTTACGTGAGACGCTTGACTTTCTAGTTTACATCTCAAATATAATATTTTAGCCAAACCAAAACTTCCTCATAGGGGCCACTGTTCAGCCTCATGGTCCTTAGTGAGATTGTGCCATTTTTCTAAACCCTGACCAGCAGTGGCACCAAAATTTTGAACAATATAGGCAGCAGGGGTCCCAGACGGGGGGGCTCTTGTCACTCTTGTTATTATTATTTCCCATTCTCTTTTGTTAGCTAACACAGGAAAGAACAGAAGACAAAAAAGAGAAATACAATCATAAAATCAAGAACTGAAGTTTTACCAAAAGACCTCAGATGCAGCTTTCAAACAAAAATCTCAAAATGAATCATCAAACAAAAGCTACAAAACTGGTTTTTTTAACACATAATGTGTCACATCAATATTTCCTATTATGCAGAAAGGCAATATAGTTCTCAGTTCAATAGCGCTTATCTCAGTCAGAGGATCTCTGAAGTGGATGCGGAATGCAAGAAGCAACAATGGATCAGCTGTGGTGCCAACAAGAATTTCAGACCTCCCGGGGATCCAACTAGGAATTTGGCTAGTGAAGACCCTGCTCGCTGAGCCAACCTATTGTAACGTGACAACTTTCACCAAAGCCTTCTGCAACAAAGAAATTTTTATTGTGACATATCAGAAAACAGAAATGGGAAATTGGCTGCAAGCACTCAGCTTATAATCAGAGCAAAATCCAAAGACGTACAATCGATAAGTGATTATTATACCATTTTGACAGGGGCTGCTGATTCATCATGAGTAAATAACTTACAGATTATGATTGGTTAAAGTGAAAACAAAGAACTAAGATCATGATTGGGTAACCTTTTCATGTTTTTGTTTCCTAACAATTTGGTCTCTTGGCTTAGGGGTCCCAGGCCTATCATATGATTTGTTGTTAGGTGCTGTCGAGTCAGTTCCGACTCAGCGACCATATGTACAATAGAACAAAACACTGCCCTGTCCAGTGCCATCCTCACAATTGTTGTTATGTTTGAACCCATCATTGCAGCCACTGTGTCAATCCATCTTGTTGAGGGTCTTCTTCTTTTTCACTGACCCTCTACTTTACCAAGCATTATGTCCTTCTCCAGACTGGTCCCTCCTGATAAGATGTCTAAAGTATGTGAGATGACGTTTCGTCATCCTTGCTTCTAAGGAACATTCTGGCTGTACTTTTTCCAAGACAGATTTGTTCTTTCTTCTGGCAGTCTATGGTATATTCAATATTCTTCGCCAACACCATAATTCAAAGGTGTCAATTCTTCTTCAGTCTTCTTTATTCATTGTCCAGCTTTCACATGCATATGAGGCTATTGAAAACACCATGGCTTGGTGCACCTTAGTCCTCAAAGTGACATCTTCACTTTTTAAGTCTTGAGAGAGATCTTTTGCAGCAAATTTGCCCAAAGCAATGCATCCTTTGATTTCTTGACTGCTGCTTCCATGGGTGTTGATTGTGGATCATGTAAAATGAAATCTTTGACAACTTCAATATTTTCTCCATTTATCATGATGTTGTTTATAAGTCCAGTTGTGAGGATTTTTGTTTTCTTTATTTATGTTGAGGTGTAATCCATACTGAAGGCTGTAGTTTTTGATCTTCATCAGTAAATGCTTCAAGTCTTCTTCACTTTCAGCAAGTAAGGTTGTGTCATCTGCATATTGCAGGTTGTTAATGAGACTTCCTTCAATTCAGATGCCATGTTCTTCTTCATATAGTTCAGCCTCTCAGATTATTTCCTCAGCATACAGATTTAATAAGTATGGTGAAAGGATACAACCCTGATGCATACCTTTGCTGATTTTAAACCACTCATTATCCCCTTGTTTTGTTCTAACGACTGCCTCTTGGTCTATGTACAGGTTTCAAATGAGTCCTATTAAGTGATCTGGAATTTCCATTCTTCGCAATGTTATCTATAATTTGTTATGATCTACACAGACTTTGCATAGTCAATGAAACACAGGTAAACATCTTTATGGTGTTCTCTGCTTTCAGCCAAGATGCATCTGACATCAGCAATGATATCTCTCATTCCATGCCTTCTTGTAAATACAGGTTGAACTTCTGGCAGTTCCCTGTGGATGTACTGCTGCAACCACTTTTGAATGATTTTCAGCAAAATTTTATTTGTGTGTGATATTAATGATATTGTTTGATAATTTCTACATTCGGTTGGATCACCTTTCTTTGGAATAGGCATACATTTGGATCTCTTTCAATCGTTTGGCCGGGTAGCTGTCTTCCAAATTTCTTGGCACAGATGAGTGAGCACTTACAACGCTGCATCCGTTTCTTGAAATATCTCAATTGGTATTCCATCAATTCCTGGATCCTTTTTTTTGCCAATGCCTTCAATGCATGTAAAACTTCTTCCTTCAGAACCATCAGCTCTAGATCATATTCTACCTCCTGAAATGGTTGAACATCGACCAATTCTTTTTGATACAGTGACTCTGGTATTCCTTCCATCTTCTTTTGATGCTTCCTGTGTCGTTCAACATTTACCTCGTAGAAGCCTTCAATATTGCAACTCGAGGCTTGAATTTTTTTATTCTCTTCTTTCAGCTTGAGAAATGCTGAGCGTGTTCCTCCCTTTTGGTTTTCTATCTCCAGCTCTTTGCACATGTCATTATAATACTTTACTTTGTCTTCTCGAGCCACCCTTTGAAATCTTCTGTTCAGCTCTCTTACTTCATCATTTGTTCCTTTTGCTTTAGCTATTCTACGTTCAACAGCAAGCTTCAGAGTCTCTTCTGACATCCTTTTTGGTTTTTTCTTTCCTTCCTGTCTTTTCAATGACCTCTTTATTTATTCATGTATAATGTCCTTGATGTCATTCAACAACTTGTCTGGTCTTCAGTCTTTAGTGTTCAATATGTCAAATCTATTCTTGAGATGGTCTCTAAATTCAGCTAGGATATACTCTAGGTTGTACTTTGGCATTCATGGACTTGCTCCAATTTTCTTCAGCTTCAACCTGTACTTACATATTAATAATGATGGTCTGTTCTTCAGTCAACCCCTGGCCTTGTTCTGACTGATGATATTGAGCTTTTCCATTGTCTCTTTCCACAGAAGTAGTTAATTTGATTCCTATGTATTCCATTCGGTGAGGTCCATGTGTACAGTCGCTGTTTATGTTGTTGAAAAAAGGGTATTTGCAATGAAGAAGTTTTTGTTCTTACAAAGTGCAATCTCTGGTATTGTTTCTATCACCAAGACCACTTTTCCAACCACTGTTTCCTCCTCTTTGTTTCCAACTTTCACATTCCAATCACCAGTAATTATCAATGCATCCTGATTGCATGTTTAATCAATTTCGGACTGCAGAAATTGGTAAAAATCTTCAATATCTTCATCTTTATCCTTAGTGGTTGGTGTGTACATTTTAATAATAGTCATATTAACTGGTCTTCCTTGTAGGCATATGGATATTATCCTATCACTGACAAAGTATTTTAGGGTAGATCTTGCAATGTTCTTTTCTTGTCCTATGATGGTAGTTTTTTATTTGTTATGTGGGCTACGTGTGATATTGTGTAGATATTTAACTTGCTTCCTGAGGTAAATTTTGTACGCTTGTCCACAGTCCACTGAACCAGTTAGAAAACTCTTTCTTACTCCTTTGTTATAGTTTCCTATTGTTTTAGCTTTTCAGATTCTGACAAACAAGCTGACCTTTTGTGGTTATGGCCTGCTGTAGTTAGGTTAGCCCTTCATCAGTGTTTACAGTTTTGCCCATTGGAAGATCAACTCCATGAAGGCAGAGACTCTCATTTTCCCCCAACATTAAATCCTCAGTGTCATAATAGGTTCTCAATAAATATTTGTTGAATGACTTCTCAATTTTTTGAGTGATTGTGGTACGTGATTTAAAAAGTTTGGAAATCACTGCTTTGGAAGCAAGAGAGGGCCACTTTAATAGATATTTAAAGATAGAATAAAAATTTTGAAAACTTCCTAGGTTACATTCTAGCTCCCACAGATTTGCAAATTGCTTGTGAATATTTACGTTTTGTAGGAAAACTAGCCTGATTTTAGCAGGAAAGAACTGAGTGACTCTTTATTTTTCTATTTAAGTATTTTTCCATTTCAGCAGTGTAACTTTGGGAAAATTACTTGACGTCCATAAGCCACAGTTTCCTCATCCATAAAATAGAAATAAAACAGTCCACACTTTGGTTATGAAATATAAGGGAGGTTGTCGTTGTTGTTGTTATTTGCTGTAGAGTTGGCTCCAACTCATGTCAACCGTATGTATAACAGAACGAAACATTGCCTTGGTCCTGTGTCATCCTCAGAATTGTTTGTGTTCTTGAGCCCATTGCTGCAGCCACTATGCCAATCCATCTCGCTGAGGTTCTCCCTTTTTTTGCCGACCATCTACTTTACAAAAACTGATGTCCTTCTCCAGTGATTGGTCTTTCCTGATGACATGTCCAGTGTAACCTAGAAGAAGTTTCACTATCCACATTTCTAAGGAACATTTCTGTTGTACTTATTCCAAAATTGATTCAATTCAAATATGTCAATTCTTCTGCAGTCTTCCTTTTTTATTGCCCAGCTTTGGCATACAGATGAGGTGATTGAAAAGACTATGGCTTGGGTCAGGTGCACCTAAGTCATCAAAGTGATATCTTTGCCTTTTAGAACTTCAGAGATCTTTTTAGCAGATCTTCCCAATGCAATAATGTCATATGATTTCTTGACTGCCGCTTCCATGCACATTGATTGTTGATCCAAGTAGATTGAAATAGTTGGCAACTTCGATTCTTTCTCCAGTAAGAGAGGTAAAATATCTAACGCTGCATCTAACACATAATTATTATTCAGGAAATAATAGATAATATTATAATGCCTCAAAATTACAGTTCGGAGAACTAATTTTTTTCAGTATTTTAGGACTTTTCTTCTAAATTGATCTCATTCTCTGATGAACTCCAAGGGATTGTTCAAGGTCACCCCAAAGAACACATCACAATACATAAAATTATTTGTTCCATTACTTTGTTGTTGCTTTTTAAAATTTGTATCTTAGTCTTTTAAAAAAATGGTTTGCATGTTGGTATAACAAACACAAGAGCTCTGTGTACATTACTTGAATATTTTAGTCTTTTTCGGGATCTTGTTTTTCACATACTGTTTTACACAAATTCTTACTGTTTGCTCTCTTTTTTATTTTTTTAAATTTTACTTTAGATGAAGGTTTACAGAACAAACTAGCTTCTCATTAAACAGATAGTACGTATACTGTTTTATGACATTGATTAACAACCCAGTGACATGTCAATACTCTCCCTTCTCTACCTTGGGTTCCATATTACCAGCTTTCCTGTCCTCTCTTGCCTTCTTGTCCTTGCACCTGGACTGGTGTGCCCCTTTAGTCTTCTTTTGTCCTATAGACCTGTTTAATCTTTGGCTAAAAGTTGAATCTCCAGAGTGACTTCATTACAGATCTAAAAGGGTGTCTGGGGGCCATACTCTCGGGGTTTCTCTAGTCTCTGTCAGGCCAGTAAGTCTGGTCTTTTTTGTGAGTTAGAATTATATTCTACATTTTTCTCCAGCTATGTCTGGAACCCTCTATTGTGATCCCTGTCAGAACAGTCAGTGGTGGTAGCCAGACACCATCTAGTTGTACTGGACTCAGTCTGGTGAGGCCCTGGTAGTTCTGGTCTGTTAGTCCTTTGGATTAATCTTTCCCTTGTGTCTTTAGTTTTCTTCATTTACCCTTGCTCCTGAAAGAGTGATACCAGTGGAGTATCTTAGATGGCTGCTCACAGGTTTCTAAGACCCCAGATGCTACTCACAAAGTAGAATGTAGAACATTTTCTTTATAAACCATCTTATGCCAATTGAGCTAGATGCTCCCTGAGACCATAGTACTCCGCAATTAAGAAGCTTGATTGGATAAAAAAATTCTCCTCTGAGTAAATGAACTCTTTCCAGTCAATAGTCTCAATTGTCTTTCTGACAAAGGCACACATAGCAGGATAAAGAAGGTCATGACATTAGTGAGCCAGAAGCATTTGAAAATGAATTTACATGTAGTCATCTAGCCTGCCCAGAAGAAGTGGTGCTTCAGATTCATGGGAATTTGAACTTGGGTCAGGCCTGGGGCTGACTGTTGAGTCCACTTTAGCACTGATGTATATATAGAGAGAGCTCTTGTGGCAGTGGTTAAGAGCTCGGTTGCTAACCAAAAGGTTGGCGGTTCAAACCCACCAGCTGCTCCTTGGAACCCTATGGGCAGTTCTACTCTGTTCTGTAGGGTCACTTTGAGTCTGAATCGACTCGATGGCAGCAGGGGTTTATATGTATATATCCAATTTGATATCAAAAATAAATAAAATTTATTGAAGGAAAGAACCCCAGGAGAGTATGTGTTCAGTTTGTCTGTAACGGTATGCTCTGCCATATAGACAGAACAAAGGAATATTTAACAGGTAGATTGAATATAAACAACTCTTTCTTATCAAAGCAATGGCAGGAAAGGAGGTGAGATTTACAAGGATGGCAATTAACTGTAAAATTTTCTTTACATCAGTTTCTAGTCTAACACAAATCTCTCATTCTTTTTTTTTTTTATCTACAGACGCTGCCAAAAGAAGAAATGTTTATCATATTTCAAATGACACAGTTGTAAATTAGCAACTGGCAGCTTTCCACATAAAACTTCATCTTAGCAAGTGAAACTTGGTTATAGTCAAAATTAGCCAAGGACATTCAGGTGTTCTATCCCTAAATGTCCATTGTGTGGTTATATAGAAACATGGACTGCGATGCGCTCCATTCAGTCTTTTGAAGAACTGCTTGTACAGTCATAGTTGTGGGGAGAAACAACTCCTATTTTTTTTAAAAAAAGTTTTTTTTAAAGTGGTATTAAATATAAGTCTTAGCACCTTTGGCATTTTTGTCCAAATAGACTTCGACGTATGAAGTGGGAACATAACCCTCTTCATCTTCATTTCTCTGAATGCTGGTCCACCCATCAGCTCTGTCTTCCTCTATAACATACAATGTTTCACCTTTAACTACTGAAATGGTTCCTTCATTCTGACCTTCAAACATGTAGAGAGCTTTACAAGTCCCTAGGGCTGGAACAGGCTCCTCGTCATCAAATTCGTCTTCGAAATCTGTGGCCAGCACCTTCACCTCACTCTCCTGACTTGCTCTTCTGTGAAACTTCCATCTGGGCTTTCCCAGTCTTGAGCACAGTTATTGACTGACGGTAGGTTTTGGGCACCATACATTCCACTCTGTCGGCAGGCCTGTTCACTTCATACTGGAAGCCTGCTTTCAACCTCAGTCAGCCAGGCCTCAAATTTCGGGACCTCTAGTCGAAGTTTTTCTATATTTTGGCCAACTTCTGTTAATTTGTGATCTAAACTGGCTGGTTCTCCCATCTGCGGATTCTTTAGATAGACATCTTTCATTTTTGTTATGGCATCTCTTTGATCCATTTCCTTTTGGATTTCTTTATTTAATTCATCGACTTTCTGCTGTAGCTTTTTCCTTCTCTGTTCAGGTGGCAGGTTGGTGAAATCCTCTGGTGTTGCACACCCATGCTTTAGGCTCCTGAAGCAGTGGATTTTGGGTTTGGAGGTCATGAACTCGTTGAAGCGAAGGGAGAGGGTTTCCTTTTGCTGCCTGGGAGACTGGGGGCCGTTGGGAACAGCAGAGGGTGAGGCAGAAGACTGGGGACGGTTAAAAACAGCAGAGTGAGGCAGAGGCAGGGGGCGGAGGGGGAGGCTGATGGGGGATGTTAAAAGGGACGTAAGCTTATTTTTTTGATGAATGGCCATAACTTTCCTTTGGATTTGCCCCCAGGTTTGTGCTCTTGTTTGTCTTCTCCTCTGGAATTGAAAAGGCTGTTATCTGATACAGTGCGCTTCATTGGCTGAGTGCAAGCCTCAAATTCGATGTCTCCAGGGGGCTCAAACCCTGACTTATACGTTTCTATCACCAGCTGTGAATCATTTTTCTGATCAATTGATTCAGCTGCCTTTACTATTCCATCCAAGCACTTGCCAATAATTGGTATCATCTGTCAGTCAACCTCTGCATATGTCTTCATTGTTTCTCCAATTCTCACTATCCTCGTTTCCTCCATCTCTTGTATTTTCTGAAAGGTGTTGGGTATGTGTGCATGGTAATATTCATGCTGCTCATGGTTGAATTTTCTGGAAAATTGATGGTAATCTGATTTGCTGTCTTCTGCTGTTTGTTGACGTATTTGAGCTTGTTGTCGTGCCTTTTCAACATCTACTTTTGTAACATTTATGTCAGCATCCATTTTCTCAAAATACTGTTATGCTCGGTCAGCCTCTTTGCAATCCCACTCAAATCATCTTTTACTTGATTCAAGTTGCTTCCAGCAAGTCTCTATGTGCTGCTGTGCCTTACATCCATCATGAAAATGCGATTTCCTCTCCTGCTTCAGTTCTTGGACATAGCGTGCTAACTCCACCGTGATCTGTGAGGTCATATTCTCGGAGATAACTTTATGCTGTCCAGCATAGTCGTTCATTTCATTCAGGGTGGAAAGAAAAGCTTTACACGATGTATACTTGTATTCTTCCTCCTTCTAGTTCTTTTTAGGTTGGTATTTCTTTGAAAGATTCCTGAGTTGTTTTGCCAGCTGAGTTCAATCTCTGTCCTTTCCTTTACAAATTTGATGTATTTCTCAAGAATATCAATTCCCCACTGTGTGTGTTTTTCTAAGTTGTCAAACTGATCCTTTTGCGACTGCGGCAGCTCAGCTCCTTGTGTCCCTTGTCCCTTCAGCTTTTGCTTCTGTTTCCTGTGGCTTCTCAGCCCTCGGGCCTCAACGCCCACACCTGTCCCACTGGGCAGGTGTTCTAAAGCTCTGTAGCTCCACCGGTAAGTGCCCGGAGGCATCCCACTTCACCAGGAAGCTTCCTACGCACAGGCACTCAGCTTCCTTGCTCCATGTGTCGGCAAGCCTAGCTCCACCAATAAGTGCCCAGAGGCAACCCACTCCACCAGGAAGCCTCCTGTGCACAGGCACTCAGCTCTATCGGTTCGTGGGTTGGCTCCAGAGCCATGTTGAGCTGCTGTTGGTTCTCTGCCACTTCTCTGCCACTGCCACTCCTCTATCCATTGACAGTTTCAAAACTGCTTCCACATTTTAGTACCTGTTAGAGCAGCACCCCACTCCTGGTACCAAATTCTGTCTTAGTCATCTAGTGCTGCTCTGACAGAAATACCACAAGTGGATGGCTTTAACAAAGAGAAATTAATTCTCCCACAGTCCAGTAGGCTACAAGTCCAAATTCAGGGTACCAGCTCCAGGGAAAGGCTTTCTCCCTCTGTCGGCCTGCTCATCAACGTTCCCCTGGACTAGGAGATTCTCTGCACAGGGACCCCAGGCCCAAAGGATGCACTCTGCTCCTGGCACTGCTTTCTTAGTGGTATGAGGTTCCCCCCAAATCTCTCATTCTTGATACAATTATAACTAAGGTAATATTTCTAAAATGAAAAGTATAAGCAATTCAACATGAAAGTGTAATGATACGGAAGTTTAGTGATATATTTGCAGCTGGGCCAATTTAATTGGAATCTTTGGATACAGAACTATTAGTTATTGTGTGCCATCGAGTTGATTCTGACTCATAGCAACCCTATTAGTTAGTAAAGTGTAAATAAACTCTGTGTATTTAGCTGAGAGAAAAAGAGATAACGCCTAGATGTTTGCTGAGGAACTTCTTTTAAGGTAGTTAAAACCACATGCTTATCTATAGGCTTTAATTTAACAACTCATTGAAGCTTTTTCTAAGGCCAGATGAGGAACACATAACAAGCACTACCAAGCTTTGTTTTTCAAATGGCAAACTTTAACAGAAATCAAACTCAGTTCAATTTTAGAGTAAACCAAACCAAGTCCATTGCCATTGAGTTGATTTCGACTCATAGTGACCTTATAGGACAGAGTAGAACTGCCCCAAGGAGCTGGTGGATTCAAACTGTCAGCCTTTTAGTTAGCTGCCAAGCTCTGAACCACTGTGCCACCAGGGCTCCATTTCAGAATGGAGTGCCTAATTTTAGTTCTGAAACCACACCCAATTAGAACCGCTGGCACCTCAAAATTTAAAAGTTCCTCACACATCTTCCCCTTTTGATCAATCTACTACTAGGGGGCAGCAGATAATCCACAAAGAAATTACCCGTCTTCTGCAAGGACTTGGAATCACTGGGAATGACCATTTGTGTGAGTCTTTAAGCTACTGCTTCCAGGTGTCTGCTCTCTGCAGGGAACTGGATCTCACCATGTTTCTCTAAGAAATTCAGATGAAGACGTCTTTTCTCCTTATTGTAGCTAGGCTACTCTTCTGGCAGTTTTCTTAGACTTTGGATGCTCTTCCTTAGCAACTAGACAGTGTTTGGTTTTTCAGTAGCTGGGTACCATCTGACTTCACCTTGCGATAGTTTTGGGTTTTATCTTCAGGGTGGATAGATTCCGATGAGGGAGAATGTAGGAAACAGGGCCACATTAAAAGAAATAACTGGCATTCTAAACAGGGTATGACTTCAGAACTAAACCTCATCTTCCTTAGAAAAATCAGCTTCTTTTAAATATGTAATTCACTGCCTGGTCATATGCTTTGAGGGTGGCTGTGGCAATGAGAAGCACAATGCATTATACATTTAACAAGTCCTATAATAATAATTACAAAGATTAGAAGAAAAAAACATGTTAATAGAAAGGAGTGTATTCCATATCTGATGTTTTGGGGTAACCACCTAAAAATGCCAAGGAAGGAACGAGCTGTCATGGAGAGGAATACTATGCAACAAAGAGAGCTTTTGGTATATATTTTTTAAATTTTTTTATTCTACTTTAGATGAAGGTTTACAGAACAAATAGTTTCTCATTAAACAGTCAGTGCACGTACTGTTTTATAACATTGGTTAACAACTCCACAACATGTCAACACTCTCTCTTCTCGAACTTGAGGACCTTTTTTTTTTTTTTGGTGCAAATATACATAGCCAAAGTTACACCATTTTGAAAGTTTCTACACACAATTCAGTGACATCGATTACATTCTTCCAGTTGTGCTGCTATTCTCACTATCTTTTTCCAAATTATTCCATAACCATTATCTTCAACTCACTTGTCCCCTAGGCTTTCCATCAAACCTTTTGAGTTGCTGTTGTCAATTTTATGTCACATAATTTTTTTGTACCTTAGATGAAGGTTTGCAAAACAAATAGTTTCTCATTAAATGGTTAGTACACATACTGCCCTATGACAATGGTTGACAACCCCATGACATGGCAACGCTGTCTCATCTCAACCTTGGGTTACCTATCACCAGCTTTCCTTCCCCCTCCTGCCTTCTAGTCCTTGTCCCTGGACTGCTGTGCCTCATTATTCACGTTTTGTTTTATGAGTCTGTCCAATCTCCAGCTGAATGGGAAACTTTGGGAATGATTTCATCACTGAGCTAAAAGGGTGTCCGGGGGCCATACTCTTGGAGTTTCTCCAATCTGTCAGGTCAGTAAATCTGGTCTTTTTTTGTGAGTTAGAATTTTGTAATACATCCTTTTCCGGCTGTGTCCAGGACCCTCTATTGTGATCCCAGTCAAAGCAGTCGGTGGTGGTAGCTGGGCACCATCTAGCTGTACTGGACTCAGTCTGGTGGGGGCCATGGTAGCTGTGGTCCATTAGTCCTTTGGACTAATCTTTCCCTTGTATCTTGTTATCTTCATTCTCCCTTGCTCCTGAAGGGATGAGACCAGTGGTGTATCCTAGACAGCTGCTCACAGGCTTTTAAGACCCCAGAAGCTACTCACCAAGGTAGAGTGTAGAGCATTGTCTTCGTAAACTGTGTTATGCCAATTGAGCTAGGTGTTCCCAGAGAACATGGTCCCCACAGCCCTCCACCCAGAAATTCAGTCCCTCAGGGAGTTTGGAAGTGTCTATGGAGCTTCCATGACCTTTCCTTGTACGTTGTGCTGGCTTCCCCAGTAATGTGTACTGTTTTACCCTTCTCCAAAGTTATCACTTATCTGTTTAGTTCCCCCCCCCCCCACTCCTCCCATCACTTGTAACCAACAAAGATTGTTTCTTTTTGTGTGTAAACTTTTACATGAGTTATACAGTAGAGGTCTCATACAACATTTCTCCTTTTGTGATTGACTTATATCACTCAGCATAATGTCCTCCAGTTTTGTTCCTCTTACTCCCCTGTGCTGAGTTCCTTTTGTTTGTGGATTATTTTTTCATTTCTTTTGTTTTTGTAGGTTTTGTTTTTACTGAGACTTTATGTTTTTCGTCTTTATTTTGATGAGTAGGTTTGTTAACTTTCTTTGTGGTTACCATGAAATTACCCTCATCTTCCTAGATTTGAACCAGTCTATTATTACTCGGTATCACTTGACTTCCTCTCCAATTAGAAGGTTCTATATCTACACTGTTTACTGTCTCTTTTATTGTTCTGATGGTGTTTTCATTTACAGATTAACCTCTCAGGTTCCCTTTTGTAATTCTTTTGGTTTTGCATAGTCCTTAAGAGTTCATTTCCTAGGTTGGTATCTGGCTAGTACAATCCTGCGTCCTATATTCAGCCTGTGGTCTGATATTGTTTGTTCTAAGATTGAAGGACTTCCTTTAATAAGTCTTGTAATTTGGCTTAGTTTTTACATAGTCCCTTAATTTCTGTTTATGTGTAAAGACCTAATTTTGCCATCATATTTGAAAGAGAGTTTTGCAGGATATATTATTCTTGGCTGACAATTTTTTTCTTTCAAGGTTTTATATATGTCAACCCATTACCTTCTTGCCTGCATGGTTTCTGCTGAATAATCCGAGCTTAGTCTTATTGTTTCTCCTCTGTATGTGACTTCTTGTTTTTCTTGAGCTTCTCTCAGGATGCTTTGTCTTTGATTTTAGCGAGTGTGATTATGATATGCCTTGGTGATTTTCTTTTGGGGTCTATCCTATATGGGGTTTGTTGAGCTTCTTGGATGGTCAGCTTTTCATCTTTCATGATATTGGGGAAGTTTTCTGTCAGCAATTCTTCAATGATCCTCTCTGTGTCTTCTATTTTCTCTCCCTGTTCTGGAACTCCGATCACTCACAGATTTTTGCTCTTGATTGTATCCCACATAATTCTCAGAGTCTCGTCATTTTTCTTTATTCTTTTTTCCAATTTTCCTCAGAGTTGTATCCAAGTGTTTGTCTTCAATTCTGCTGATCCTGTCTTCCACCATTTCATATCTGCTCCTCAGCCCTTCTATGACACTGTCCATTTCTGAAATCTTGTTTATCTTTTGGATTTCTAATTGTTGTTTTTGTATAATTTCTAGTTGTGAATTTATTTTGGCATTTTGTTCCTGCATTATTTTTCTGAGTTCTTCTATTTTTTTCTGTATTTTCCATGAATTTGCCTATTTTTTCCTCATTTTTGTCTGCTTTTTGCTTCAACTCTTGGATAATTCTGAGTATTAGAGATTTGAATTCCCCATCAAGTATTTCTAGTGCCTTTTCTTCTACTGGAAAGTCGTCTGATGTTTTATTTTGGAAACCTACTGGAACCATCCTGTCCTGTTTTGTAAATGTTTTGATATTGTCTGTTGTCTTCGGGGCAGTTAGTAGTTATTGTTCTCGTTTATTGAATATAGATTTGTTTGTTTCCTCCTGTTTTTTTTTTTTTTTAATTTGGCTATGTCTGAGCAGGCGGGCTGTGCATTCTCTTTTGTTTGCTTGTCTGTGGGCACGATACTTTTCACCTCCTTCTCCAATTGGCAGGGTCAGTCGCTCAGATATGGTACAGCAGGGCAGGTCTAGCTGAAGAGGAGTTGCTGGGATGGGTTGTTTGTGGCACTTACTACAGCCACCAGGGCGGGTCAGTAATCAGTGCAGGGCAGGTTCCGGTAGGCTGTGCCAGTGCTGCTTGGTGATGTGATGTTAAGGGCACAGTGCAGGTAGGCATGATGGAGTGAAGAGATTGTGATGTGTGGAGCTAAGATGGGTATGGGAGAGAGGAGAGAGGAACAGGAGCCAAAAACATACAGACAAAAAAGAGTGCTAAGGGAGCTTGCCATTGGAGTGGAGAGATTAGATACTATGAAATGGAGAAAAACAGAAAGGGGAAGAAGAAAAGAATGAATAAATAAAAATTAGAAAGAAAAAAGGCCAGAAAAGCTCCCAGGGATCCCACCAGTGCATGTAGGAGGTCTGAGGAAGTTCTTCCCAGGTGTTGAAGTACAGCCTAGCTAGGAGGCGTAGAGGTATTCAGCGCGAGGTATCCAGGGGACATGAAGAGAAGGAAGGTATAGAGAGACAGGAAACTGAGTAATGAAGAAAGATAAAAAGGGAAAAAGGGGGAAAAGGAAACAAAACAAATTTTAAAAAAAGAAGAAGAACCACCGCCCCCCCAAAAAAAACACAAAAAAAGAAATGTCCTCAGGGATCCCTCTGTGCATCTGCCCAAGCTGAGGGAGTAGATCTCAAGCCACAAAGCACTGCCCAGCCAGAACGGGCTCCCAACTCGAGAAAAGAAAAAGAAAACAATCACACACAAAAAAGCCCCGGGATCCCACTAACCTGGCAGCATGGACAGGGAAGCAGTTCCACACTTGTACAGAGCTCCACAGCCCCTCAGGAAGCAGCAAAGTTGGCACACGGAGCCAGGTATTTGAACAAAAGGAGGGGTAGGTGGTGAGAGATAAGGAAGAAATCAAAAGAAGTAGAAGAAAGCAACACCAGCAGCCAACAAATGGCACTCAGGGAGTCGGCCAGTGCAGGCGGGTGGAATCCAAGCAGCCAGTGCTTCCCGGCCAAGAGATTGTGGCCGCGGGAAACAGAGAAGGCCCAGTGGGGGTGAAGAAGAGTGGATGGAAAAGCATATATCACTGTTTACCAGTTGTTCTGTCTCCTGCTGGAAGTTCCATGAAGCTGCTTTCTTGTACCCCCTATTTGCTGGTCTCTGATAGGAGTCCAAGATGGTGGATCTGAGTTGCATTAGCTGATAGGGGACTTCTCCATGTATGTCTCCTCGCTCTCTGTTCTCTTTCAGTTTCTTATTCCATTTGGTGCTTAGCTGAGTTCTTTATCTCTTCATTTGATGTTTAGGATTTCTGGGTTGCTGTTTTCTCTGTTTGGCTTGTTTTTCAGATCTTTGCTGTGGAGGGATGGCATTGTGCTTCTGTCTAGAGCGCCATGTTGCCGGAAGTCCTTGGTATATTTTAGAGATGTCTTGTTCTACTTCTCCAGTGGTATTTATTCACCAATAGCAAGAGGTATTGGAGACAGCACAAATTCCTCTTTTCTGAGCTAAAATAAAGTCTATAATGCTATTCAGTGGTCCAATACCAACTTTGCTAAGGACTCTAAAGATACTTGTTGTGCCGTTATTACATTAGCAACATTATTAGCAATTTGGGCCACGGCGGTAGACAGATTAGGAAGGGACATTTTAACTTTTATTTTTTATTGTACTTTAGATGAAGGTTTACAGAACAAGCAGTTTCTCATTAAACAGTTAGTACACATATTGTTTTATGACATTGGTTAACAACCCCACGACATGTCAACACTCTCCCTTATCTACCTTGGGTTCCCTATTACAAGCTTCCCTGTCCCCTCCTGCTGTCTAGTCCTCATCCCTGGGCTTTTGTGCCCCATTAGTCTCATTTTGTTTTATGGGGCTGTCTAATCTTTGGCTGAAGGGTGAAACTTGGAAGTGACTTCATTACTGAGCTAAGAGGGTGTCTGGGGGGTCATACTCTCAGGGTTTCTCCAGTCTCTGTCAGGCCAGTAAGTCTGGTCTTTTTTTGTGAGTTACAGTTTTGGTCTATATTTTTCTCCAGCTCGATTCAGGACCCTCTGTTGTGATCCCTGTCAGAGCAGTCAGTGGTGGTAGCTGGGCACCATATAGTTGTATTGGACTCAGTCTGGTGGAGGCCGTGGTAGTTGTGGCCCACTAGTCATTTGGACCAGTCTTTCCCTTGTGTCTTATTTTCTTAATTCTCCCTTGCTCCCAAAGGGGTGAGACCAGTGGAGTATCTTAGATGGCTGCTCACAGGCTTTTAAGACCCCAGACGCTACTCACCAAGGTAGAATGTAGAACATTTTCTTTATAAATTATGTTATTCCAATTGAGGTATATGTTCCCCGAGAAGGAATGGACATTTTTAATTGCACAATTACAAATAGTAGTACATAAGAAAGACCATCCTCATCCTGAGTAATCAGCTATGGGATTGCTTGTAAGGACAAGGTCTCTCTTCTGTCTGCATATTAATTCTGAATCACTGTTGTATAGTAAGCTGTTACTGTATGAATGGATACTCATGGGAACTCCTAATATTCTTAAAGTACATTGGCCTCTCATACTCTAGCGATCTAAACATGGCAAAGCCTAAGTATAAGATGAATTATTAGATTTTTCTTTTTTTTTTTTTTGCTGTATAAGTTGATCCTCTATATAAAAAGACATATCCAGATGGGGCACATATCATGCCTTTTCCAGTTTGGATATCAGGAAATGGAATGGACTGCTTAGGTCTTTTAAGCCAGGTTGCAGTTAATGGGTCATCACAGGTGGGCAATTCTCCAAAATTTAAGGGTCTCTGGAGACGAGCACAAATAGGGAGATTTGAATTAAATTCAATACAGTCATCAATTATTAAGGGATAATATCTAGCACTATTAACCAAAACTTGACATCTTGTGACCAGAGTAGAACGTTCTAGCCATATATGAGAAAGACTGAAACAGGGAGTTAATGGATAAGTAAATAATTCTGGAGGTGGCCATTGTTTGACATGGATGGCTCATTTAAATAGTTTCATATAATCCATAGTAAAATTAGGTTGACTTTATAATCTAATACTGGCATGGCAAGAGGATCAGTGTGGTCCTGTGTGGATGGTGGGGTAGAGTGACATACCCAACATTCTGTTAAAATGTTGGCAATGACAACTTATTGAGCTAACCTGATTAAAGCATTTTCTTTTCAGGCATCTGTGGTGGTTATATCAAACAAAAATAAAAAACTTAACTCTATAATAAAAAGATGAATTAAACAATATAGTAAAGCAAAAGGAACCTAATGAGCATAAAACATGTTTTCTTATCTAATAATTCACTAAGAAATGAATACAAAAACCAAAACCAAACCTGTTGCTGTCGAGTCAATTCCAACTCATAGCAACCCTACAGGACAGAGTAGAACTGCTCCATAGGGTTTCCAAGGAGTAGCTGGTGGATTTGAACTGCCGACCTTTTGGTTAGAAGCCTAATCCTTAACCAGTGAGCCACCAGGGCTCCTAGAAATGAATACAAGTGGGTAACAAAATACTATTTTAAAAATGTTATCAGTATTAACCTATTTTAATAACTAGTATAAGAAATGAAAAGTTTAAACTTCTAGGCTTAAAGATATACAATGAGTACTAGAAAGAAAATATAATAATTCTACAGGTGAAAAAAATAGTCAAGACTATTAAAATACTAACTGTTAAGAACCAGAGCTCATAGATTTTCAGCAGCTCACATGTGATCTTGTGCTGTGGCTTTGGGGTCAGTGGCTGGCTTTGAAGCAGCTTGTTTCAAATCACTGAAACGCTGATTCAGTCTGAGTTTCAAATCTCTGGCTGGCAAGTCCAGATGATTTCTTTGGTTTTCTTTCACTGTGATAAATGAATCTAAGGCTTAAGTCCTTCTATTTTAGCTGTAGAAGGATTAGTTAAAAGGACAAGATAGGGTACCCTACAATGAGGTTCCAATGATAGTCTTTTAGCTGTTGTCTTTTCCAATAAACATAATCTCCTGGGTTAATATTAATTAAGGGAGGATGGTCAGATTTCTGCTCCTCAAATGCCTCTTTAACTTGTGAAAGGTGTTTCCTAAAGTACTGCATTAAAGATTGACACTATTTTAATAATTCAGGATATACTAAATTAGGATTAGTAGAGAAAATGTAAGGAAGGATCATAGGCCTTCCAGTTATTATTTCATAAGGAGTAAGTTTATGAGAGCCAAAAGGAGTGCTTATTAAATTTAGAAAGACTAAAGTGAGAACTTCAGTCCAGGGCAACCCTCAGAATTCAGAAAGTTTAGCAAGCTGATTTTTTATTATACCATTAGTTCTTTTTGCAAGACTGGAGGACTGTGGACGGTAAGGACAATGTAATTTCTGGTATATGGGGAAAACTTGCCACAATTCTCAAATAACTTGTCCAGTAAAATGAGTTTCATGATCATTGCAAAGAATCTTGGGTGCTCCCCAGGTGAGTATTATGCTTTCAAGGGATTCTTTGCCACAAAAGAAGCAGTAGCCCATCGGCAAATAAAAGCTTTTACCCAGTGTGAAAATCTACAAATCATTACTAGGACATATTTGTAACCACTCAAAGGTGGAAGCTATATAAAGTTCAACTGCTATTTGAGCACTGGCCCAGAAGGCAAAGAATATTGTCCAGGAGAAGTCTTAAGATGTTACCCAGGATTATAAGGAGGGCAGATAGAAGAGTGAACAGTCACATGCTTGGCTGCTTCAGAAAACTTTCCCCACCAGTATTTCTTTAAAACTTCAATCATTTTATCTCTTCTTACATGAGTATTCTCACATAGAGTCTTCATCATATTAACATACAAAAATTTAGGAAGAACAAATTTTGGCATTAGGTCCTGTCTTAGTTATCTAGTGCTGCTATAACAGAAACACCACAAGTGGATGGCTTTAACAAACAGCAATTTATTCTTTCACAGTTTAGGAGGCTAGAAGTCTGAATTCAGGGTGCCAGATCCAAGGGAAAGCTTTATCTCTCTGTCATCACTGGTGGAAGGTCTTTGTCATCAATCTTTCCCTGGTCTAGAAGCTTCTCAGTGCAGTGACCCCAGGTGCAAAAGATGCACTCTGCTCCTGCCTCTTCTGTCTTGGTGGTAGGAGGTTCCTCTCTTCTCTGCTCAATTCTCTCTTTTATGTCTCAAAAGAGATTGACTCAAGATTCAACCCTAATCCTGTAGACTGAGTCCTGCTTCATTAACATAATTGCCTCTAATCCTGCCTCATTAACATAGAGGTTAGGATTTACAACACATAGTATAATCACATCAGATCACAAAATGGTGGACAACCACACAATACTGGGAATCATGGCCTAACCAAGTTGACACAAATTTTGGGGGGATGCAATTTAATCCATATCAGGTCCTAACCATAGCCTAGCATCAGGATCTTGATAACAGCATGACATTTTCTGTGTTTCATCTTCTTTAGACTGAGCCAATTGCTGATGTTTTAAAAGCTGTTCCTTGGTGGGTGCGAATGTATCAGTTGTTTCACTTTAACAGCTCTCTATAGATTCTTCCAAAAGCCCCTCTGTACCCTCTTTTGCTATTACAGGGACAACTAATTTTGGAAGCAGCCTTTTTTTAGCTGCATCTGCTAAATTGTTTCCGATAATTTCCTCAGTTTGGGGCACTCCCTTTGGCTGGTGTGTTTGTATTTTAAGTACAGCAATTTCAGAAGGGAGCAGTAAGGCATCCAATAAGTCTGCTACGAAAGCCCCATTTTAATAGTATTGACAAAGGAGGTTAAAAAGCTCTTTGTTTTCATAACATTCCAAAATCATGCATAATTTTATGCTTGTATTTCCATTCTGTAAAAATTGTCATGAATTTCTCTTTAGCTAATTTGCATGCAGAGGTAAGAGCAATAAGTTCAGTTTGTTGAGCTGACTTACCTTTGGAGAGCTGCTGGCTTTCAAGAACTTTGGTAGAAGTTGTTGTAGCATAGCCAGCCTGATAGCGAGAACTAGGAGTTAGTTTCAAATAAGAGCCGCCTATAAATAATGTGATATCAGGGTTTGCCAAAGGAGTTTCTTTTAAATCACTCTGAGGAGTCAGAAGCTGCTTGGTCAAGTCGAGTTATGGGAAAGACAGTCATCTTTATCAGCTGTAGAGAGAAGGGTAGCCGGGTTTAATGTGGCTACCATATGTAACCTAATATTAACAGCTGCCAGAAGGAGCACTTCATAAGAAGTGAGTCTTCTAGCAGATATATGTTGGGTTAAAGCAGAATTAAGAAATGCAGATACAGCATGTGGTACATATATATTTAAAAGTTTTCCCAAGACTACTTCTACCATCTTTTCCACTAACTTTGCGGTACTGGCCTCTGCTCTAAGACACTGTGGGTAGGCTCTGGCTATGGAGTCCAGCTGAAGGCTATACTAACCTACAGGTTTACTTTGTCCCCCGTGTTTCTGAATAAGAACACTTAATGCATTACCAGAAATTTCATGTACAATGTGAAGTCTAAATTGATAGTTAGGAAATCTTAAAGCAGGTGTTTTAATAAAAGCATCTTTTAATTTAATTATCATCTCTTGATCCTTGGGGATAAGATAGAATGGATCAGGTCCAGAAGCTTTTTAAATATTTATATAAAGTTTGTGTCATTAAAGAATAGGAATCCAAACTTGACAATAACTACAAAGGTCTAGAAATCTCCATAATAGTGTCTTTGTCTTAGGCAAGGGAAAAGTGACAATAGCCTCTTTTCTCTTGAAGCCAATAGAAATGTCTTTTGCAGAGATTAAATGACCTAGGTGTTTGACAGAAGGCTGAGCTAATTGCAATTTTTCTTTTATAACTTTATGTCCATCAAGGACTAAATGTTTTAACAATTCAATACTATCTTAACAGAGTAGATTTATTTGGAAATTGCAGAGGCTGCAAATCTGCATGTAAAATTTGAGAAAAATAACTGGGAGCCCCTGTTTAACCCTGGGGCATGACATTCCAAGCTGTTAATTTTCCCAAGTAAAAGCAAACAGATATCTACTTTTCGGGTTAATAGGAATACTGAAAATGCACTACAAAGGTTTATAACAGTAAACCACAAGGCTTCAGAGGGAACATTAGAAAGTAGCAGATGTGGATTAGGGACAATGGGGTACTTAGGAATAACAATGTGGTTTATTGTACGTAGATCTTGAACAAATCTCCAACCCCTTCTATGAAGTTTCTTTACTGGAAGGATAGGGGTGTTGCAAGGGCTAGTGCAGGAGACAAGTAATCCTTTAGAAAGAAATTCTTGAATAATAAGAGTTATACCTTCTTTTGCTTCCCATTTAAGTGGGTGTTGGGGGATCTTAAGCAAAGGATTAGATATGTCCACTTGGATTTTAATAGGTTCAGCAGACAAAACTTTACTAACATCTATATGATTTATGGCCCACAGAGTTTTGAGGACTTGAGAAATAACTTCAGTGGGAAGAGGATCTATTGAAACAGAATTTTGAAGAGGCATTGTAAAAGTTTGCATATGGCAAATGACATCTTCTTTTTGAGTGTTGTTTATTCCTCACTTGTCAGGTAAGATTATTAATATTTCCTGCTGTTTATTAAATTGTAGATGAAAATTCCATTTAGATAAAATATCTCTTCCTACTAAATTAACAGGTGTTTCAGGGCTCAGCAGAAAGGAAGATGAAAATCTTCCATAGAGCCAAGAGAGTTTCGTACAGGTTGAGAATGAAATCGTGTTTGTTCTTTAGTTGTAACTCCCACTATAATTGAAGTCTTTTTACTGTGGGGCAGGGGCTTTTTTAGGCAAATGTGATTTATCACAGATAAGGTAGTCCCTGAATCAACTAAAAAAGTACAGGGTTCTCCATTAATATACATAATTTTTCTCCTTGTTTAGAGTTTAGAGTTACCATAGGAAGTCTCTGTTTTTTCCTGGAAGCCCCTTCATTCTGAATCAGGGGAAGGAAGATCTGAGGTAGAAACCTTCTGTTTATTCTTTAACTTAAAGCATTCTCTTTTCTCATGACAAGGGTTTTTACAAAAGTTGCAGAAACTAGATTTAGGCCTATCGGAGGGTTTAAAACTATTTTTTTTTTTTCTGAGTAGGCTCGTGTAACTGTTGTAACTGGAAGGCCATTAACTTATTTAATTTATTATTTTAAGCAGTTTGCTTTGTTGTTAATTCCTCGATGGAAGCTGCTTTCCAATCTAAAAGATGCTTCTTGACTAATGCTGAAATTTCAGGCTTGAGGCCAGAAGTAAATATTGCATTAAAAGCTCCTTTTGTTCCCTCGTCTGATGGGTTCAACCCAGAATGTTCTGAGAATTTATGAAATAATCTGGATTGACAATCATAAACATTTCCATCTCTGTGTTGTGTAGAAGAGTGGACTTTTGTCCAGTTGATTTTTTGGGGAAAGGCATTAAGGATTGTGTTATGCAATTCATTGGCTTTGTCCTTAATTCCTTTGAGAAGGACATTGGCCATTTTGCCGGTATCTAAAGCTAAATCATTTTGAAGTTTTTCCATTCAACACATTCTAACCATAATTTTGCTTCCCTAGGGCCAACTAACATATGGACTAATTGATATAAATCAGCCAATCCCGGCTGGTAAACATTAATAAGGACTCTGAATCCTTTAGTAAATCTGTGAGGATCCTCATGTCATGAATAAGATCCTCTGTCTTTGAATCTTTAGTAGATTCTCTCAAAAATAAAGGAAGTTCACACAGAGATTTTTAGAAGGACAAGGAGGCAGAATAGGATATAGAGAAGAGGTTACCAGGCAGGAAACAGAAGGAGCTGCAGCAAGGGGTGTGAGTATAGCAGATCTCTGGCTTTCTAATTCATTCTTTATTTTTCTTAGTTAATTCAGAAATGGAATTCTGCAATTCTTTATTCTGTTCAGTCAATTTAGATACAGAATTCTGCAAAGAAGATACTATACTCTGTTTGGTGGCACATCCTGACTTCAATTTACCAGTCTGAAAAAATGTCCCATAGCGATTTTTTATCCGGGACTTCCTCAGTGATTCACAGACAATTCAATCTAACAAATTCAAAAGTTCTATAATTTGTCTATTCATTCAAACTGCCTTCAGTAAAATCATACTAAGTAGATAAAAATAAGCAAGAGGAAGAACCATAATGCTTATTTATATAATGAGCAGGAGTTTTCAGAGGAAACTCCAACTTTCCTTTTGAATTGGCATTCTCCATATTTCCAGAGGCAGTGCAAATTAGATTTGGAGGCTTTTGAAACAAAAGGTCAGAGCTCTCAGCTTCTCTTTAACAAAAGAGTGCCACAGAGTTTGGAAATGTGGCTTCTCAAAGTTCTGAGGTCCTTAAGCAATGACCCTGAGTTACCTGAAACAAAGGAACTTATGTCCTATTCAAAAGATAGAAGAGAAAGACAAATCCTTCAATAAAAGTTGGACAGCCTCTGTACAAAGTAAGCACGGCTGGGACCCAAGAAATATTTACCTGCCTCAACTCCTGGGATCCCGTGAAAAGCGGACAGGCCCAAGAGGACTTTCTGGAGACAGAAGCTCTAATTTTCTCACTGCCCCGGATGCTGCAGAGGTAAAACCTTTTGGGTCCCTTCGTGGTGTTGCCAATAAATGTCCTAGTGAAGTCACCAGACCAACACTCCAATCTGATATTAAAAACAAATAAAATTTATTGAAGGAAGGAACCACGGGAAAGCATGCATTTGGTTTGGCTGTAACGGTACGTTCTGCCTTACAGACAAAGCAAAGAGATATTTAACAAGTAGACTGAGTACATACAGACAACTGTTTAATATTAAAGCAATGGCAGGAAAACCAAACAAAAACCAAGCCTGTTGTTGTCAAGTCGATTCTAACTCATAGTGACCCTATAGGACAGAGTAGAACTGCCCCATAGGGTTTCCAAGGAGCACCTGGTAGATTTGAACTGCCGACCTTTTGGTTAGCAGCCGCAGCTCTTAACCACTATGCCACCAGGCAGGAAAATAGGTGAGATTTACAAGGATGGCAATTAACTGTAAAACTTTGTTTACATCAGTTTCTAACCTAACACAAATCTCTCATTCTTGATACCATTCAACTAAGGTTATATTTCTAAAATGAAAAGTATAAACAATTTTGACATGAAAGTGTAAAGATACGGAAGTTTAGTGATATATTTGGAGCTGGGCTAACTTATTTGGAATCTTGGGATACAGAAATGACCATTAGTTAGGAAAGTATAAATAAACTCTGCTTATTTAGCCGAGGGAAAAAAGATAATGCCTAGGCTCTTGCTGAGGAATTTCTTTTAAGGTAGTTAAAACAACATGTTTATCTATAGGCTTTAATTTAAAAACTCAATGAAGCTTTTTATAAAACCAGCTGAGGGAACACTCTTAACATAACAAGCACGACTGAACTTTGTTTTTCAAACAGCAAATTTAACAGAAGTCAAATGCTATTATGAGAGTAGAAGTAAAACTCTCAGCTTAATTTCAGAATGGAGTGTGTAATTTAATTCTGAAATCCCCCCAATTAGTCCTGCCGGCACCTCAAAATTTTAAAAGTTCTTCACACTATATCTATATGTATCAAAGGGATTAGCAGTCCTTATATATATACACACATATATTCATATATGTTATACAAACATATATATTATACATATACGTATTTAAAAAACATTGCCATCAAGTCGATTCTGACTCATAGTGATCCTATAGGACAAAGTAGAACTGCCCCATAGGGTTTCCAAGGAGTCGCTGGTGGATTCAAACTGCTGACCTTTTGGTTAGCAGCCGAGCTCTTAACCACTGTGCCACCAGGGCTCCACATATACATATACATACACATATACATACACGTATACATATACATATGTTATATATATATATATATCAAAGGGATTATATATATATATATCAAAGGGATTAGCAGTCCTGTGGGGAAGTGGGGAAAACAGAAGATGGACTACTTAGTTGGGATGTCTTTGTATGGCATGCTAGATGGCTAGAATGGGAGAAGCAGCGGCCACAAACTGGACTTCTGAAAGGCTTAGCTACAGTGGCTTCTGGTAATGCTTGGTGAGTTTATCAGAATGGGCAAAATGACAGTTGCATCCATACCATGTGAATTTATATGGCTTCTTACCTGCAGAGAGAGGAAGAGGCTAGAAAGGATCCAGGTTACAGGCTGAACCAGTTTTCCCAGGCCAACTTGTATTAAAACCACCCAGAGGGGTACTCACACCCTGAATGTGATGTTACTCATTGGGGAGCTTTTGCTGAACATAGTTGGAAAATGAGCAGAAGCAAAAATGTCAGATAATGAACAATATCATTGTCTCAATAGAGTGAGAAGAGCTGTGAGGTCTATGGTTAAGAAGTTGTGGAAAACAAATGATTTTACTTTAATATATTGTTCTTCTTGGGGCCTAGTATTGGTTTACATTTACTATTCCAAGTACGAGACAAAGGAGACACAAGAGTGGAGTTAATGAAGGGGAAAATTGAGGTAGAAAGAGAAGGAAAAATGGATCTTCTTTCCTCCAGCTATCTTCCTATCCCCAAAAAATCTTCCAGCTGGAAGGAACCACCACTTGGCTCAATATGTATGATTGTACCTTTTTCTGGAAGATGGTCACACTATTATTTAAGTTAGCCAGGCTTAAGAACCTTGAAGTCATCTTTGATTTCTTCTTTTCCTTCACACAGCTAATCCTAATCCTCCAACCCGTATGTGTGAGTTAATCAGTCAATCCACAGATATATAGAGAGCCACCTCTTCACTTAATAATATGTGCTATTAATTACATTGTTTGATAATTTCTGAATTTGGTTGGATCACCTTTCTTGGGAATAGGCATAAATATGGATCTCTTCCAGTCAGTTGGCCAGGTAGCTGTCTTCCAAATTTCTTGGCATAGACGAGTGAGCACTTCCAGTGCTACATCCGTTTCTTGAAACTTATCAGTTGGTATTCTGTCAGTTCCTGGAGCCTTGTTTTTCGCCAATGCCTTAAGTACAGCTTGAACCTCTTCTTTTAGTACCATCAGTTCCTGATCATATGCTACCTCTTGAAATGGTTGAACGTCGACCAATTCTTTTTGGTATAGTGACTCTGTGTATTCCTTCCATCTTCTTTTGATGCTTCCTGCGTTGTTTAATATGTTCCCAGTAGAATCATTCAATATTGCAACTCGAGGCTTGAATTTTTTATTCAGTTCTTTCAGCTTGAGAAATGTCGAGGTGTGTTTTATTCTGTTGTACATAGGGTCACTATGAGTCAGAACCAATTCGTCGGCATCTAACAACAATCTCTTCACAGTGGTGTAGGAGAAAATAAGTAAGACTAAGTTTTGCTTTTTGTCCCCAAGGAACTTATTGTCCAATTGAAGACAAAAAAAAAAAAAAAAAAAAAAACAGAAAACAAAATTCTATCAAGATAAACTGAGCACAATAGGTATTCAGAGGAGAGCGAATATCTATATGGATTGAAGGGGTTAGAAAAGGCTTCAGAGAGAATTCATGACTTGGGTTGGGTCTTCAAGGATAAATAGGATTTGGTTAGTAAAGCAGAAGGAAGAAGGGGATTTTCAAGGCAGAAGCAGCAACATATGCAGATGTAGGGCACGGAAATGAGTGTGATGTGTTCTGTGAAGAGTGCAACAACACACACGATGCAGCGGAGTATGTAAGGTAGGCTCATATTTTGGAAAGTTATGAATGCTAAATTAAAAAATGGTGACAGCTGAAATTTTAAGGAAGAGGATAATATTATCAGAGGTAGGATTTTGACATACTCTTCTGGAATTAAACACTATATTGGAGACAGTGAAGACTAATGCTGGAGGACAACTACAAGATTGAAGTAACACTCCTTGAGAAGAACCATAACCAATTTAAAGAATATTTGGGCTTCACAGCAGGTATGTGGAGATACAGCTCTGTTTTTAATTTTATTGGTGAGTGTGATACCTTGTATCACAGATTTTATCCCCTCTTCCACCACCTGCTCACCCGATCCTATCAATAGTTCTCTCCACCTCCATAATCAGAAATCCTGAGATTTCTCATTCAATTGTCATTTTATATAAACAAGTTCCATAACCCTCCCAATGCTCAAACCTCTGTACCATTGAAAAGGTTTCCAGAATTATTTTTAAGTCCCCTATACAGTCATTGTATTGATTGGCAGTTGAAATAGGCAAGAAAAGAGCTACTCTTTGAGTAAGTCAGTCCTTTGTTGCTGCAGAAATATTCTATCTCCTCCCTCTCCTCCATGCAATTAATTAAGCATGATGCAGGGATTAAGGGGAAAAAAGACCCAGCTGTGGAGTTGTTAACTGATTTATTTGCACTTATTTTACTGTGGAGTATTTTTAAAAATAATTTATTTTACTTTTTGTTGTTGCTGTTGAGAATATCCACAACAGAACATACACCAATTCAACAATTTCTACATGTACAATTCATTGACATTGATTACATCTTCAAGTTGTGCAACCATTCTCATCCTCCTTTTCCAAAATTGTTCCTCCCCAATTAACATAAAGTCACTACCCCCTAAGTTTCCTGTCTAATCTTTCAAGTTGCTGTTGTTGATTGGATCCCATTTAGATAGTTCTTAAAAATGCTCAAGGCAAACATTCTTTATTAATTTAGCTAAACTGTTATTTGGTTTAAAGAAGACTCCAGGGGATATTTTTTTGGTTTAAGATTTAAAGATTATCTCAGGGCAATAGTTTCGAGTTCATCCAGCTTCCATGGCTCCAGAAATTCTGGATTCCATGAGTATTTTAAATTCTGTTCCACATTTTTACTTCTTTTGATCAGAATTCTTCTGTAGAATCTTTGATCAAAATGTTCAGTAATAGTAACCAGGCATAATCCAATTCTTCTGATTGCATGACAAAGGAGGCAGTTGTTCGTAGAGGCAGTTAGCCATACATTCCATTTCCCCCTATTTCTGACTCTCCTTCCTCTGTTGCTCCAGGTGAATAGAGACCAATTGTTGTACCTTGGAATGGCCACTTGAAAGCTTTTAAGATCCCAGGCACTACACAAGGGATCAGGAGGTAGAACAGAAGCACTAAGCACAATACGAGGTCAGTTGACTGGGATGTCCCATGAAACCATGACCCTAAACCTCCAAACCAAGAAAGCAAAACCCATAAAGTGTTTGGTTGTACACAAGCAGACTCAGGAGCTGCTCATTGTTTTTGGTTGATATATATATATCACAAAACATTTGCCAATTCAACTTTTTACAGGTGTACTCAATTACGTTAATAGGCTGTGCAACACTTACCCTTAATGTGTATTTACCATCACCATAAAGAGAAATTCTGCTTCATAAACAATAACATCTCTTTCCCCTTCCTTCCCATTCCTGGTAACAACTAATAAACTTTGGTCTCTATATCTTTGCCTGTTCTTGTCTTTTTATATAAGCGAGGTCATACCATATTTGTCCTTGTGTGATTGACTTATTTCACTCTGCATAATGTCTTCATGCTCCATCCATGTAGCATGTATCAGAACTTCATTTCTCTTTCTGACTGAGAAGTATTCCATTGTACGTATGTACAACATTTTATTTTTCCATTCATCGGTTGATGACCATTTAGGTTGTTTCCACCTTTTGGCTATTGTGAATAATGTTGCAATGAACATCCAAGTACATATGTCTGTTCGCTTCACTGCTTTCGAGTCCCATGGGTATATTCCTAGCAGTGGAATTGCTGGGTTATATGTAGTCCTATTTTTAGTCTTTTTGAGGAACCTCCACACTGTTTTGTACAATGGCTGTAACATTTTGCATTCCCATCAGCAATGGATAAGTGTTTCAATTTCCCCACATCTTCATCAGCATTTGTTATTTTCCTTAGCCATCTTAGTGGGAGTGAAAAAGTATCTCATTGTGGTTTTGATTTGCATCTCTCTGATGGCTAAAGAACTTGAATATCTTTTCATATGTTTGGTGGCCATTTGAATATCTTTCTTTGTGAGATGTCTATTCAAGTCCTTTGTCCACTTTTTGATTGAGTTATTTGTCTTTTTGTTGCTAAGTCGTCAAAGTTTTATTTATATTTTGGCTATTAGATTCTGATCAAATATATGGTTTCCAAAGATATTCTCCCAATTGGTAGCTTGTCTTTTTACTTTTTTGGTTAAGTCTTTTGATGAACAAAGTATTTAGTTTTTATGAGGTCCCATTTATTTATTTTGTCTTCAGCTGTCTGTGCTTTGGTTATAATATTAGATAATAATTGTTAAAAGCTAGGCCTCACAACCTTGCCTCAACATTTTCTTTTAATAATTTTATGGTTTTAATTTTCACATTTAGGTATGGTGTGAAGCATGGGTCCTGTTTTGTTTTTCTGCATGTGGAAATCTGGAAATCCAATTTTCCTAACACCATTTATTGAAGAGACTCTTCTTTCCCTATCAAATGGACTCAGCACCCTTGTCAAAAATCAGTTGACCATAGATGTGTGGGTTTATTTCTGGACTTTCAATTCTATTCCATTGGTCTATGTGTCTGTTAATATACCAGTAACAGGTTCTTTTGAATACTTTAGCTGTATAAGGTATTTTGAAATCAGGAAGTGTGAGTTCTTCTACTTTGTTTTTCTCCTTCAAAATTGCTTTAGCAATTTTGCCATTAACGTGTAGTATTTTTTAAAATTTAAATGACATTACTGAATGGGAGTGGGATGGGTAGGCAGCAAAATATTTTCAATGCTTATAGTGTCTAAGGTCTGAATTTGACCCTACATTTGGGATTAATTTTCTTTCCATGGATATGAATAATGAAAAATCACTTAACCAGCAGTAAAACTCCACTAATTTATATCTGTAGTTTAAAAAATACTGGTTTTTGAGGTAGACTAAACTTGGCTGCAAATATCAGCTCAGCTACTCATTAGCTCTGTGATCATGCACCAATAAAATTGAGAAAATACCTACCTGGCATGGTTGTCATGAAGACGAGAGATACTATGTAAAGCACTCAGCACAATACCTGGCAAATATTAAGCAATCTATAAACTGAAGCTTTTCTCGTGCGTGATACCAAAGAGCATTTATTCCAGGGGAGATGGAGTCTTGATTACCACTCAAAGAAAGAGACAATAAAAAGACTAAGAAATCCTAACAATGAGCTACTCCATACTGTGGAATATATGGCACCCTTCTCTTAGTTGAGGATCTTGTAAACAGAGAGGGGCTTCTCTTTTGCCAGAATTGAGTGTGTGTGTGCGTGTGCGTGTGCGTGTGCGTGTGTGTGTTATAACAGTAAGTATAGTAAATGCCAGGTGACTCCAATAGCAATTGGGTTGGAACAGACCTTAGATATGACTTCATCTATGATTTACAAATGAGAAAACAAAAGCCTAGTGAGTAGAAGTGATGCAGTTACATGTAGCAATGTTGAGATTGACTCCAACTCTGAGTTTATAGTCTTTCCTCTTTTTACCTGACAGGGTTGCTTCATTTCAGAAATGGCAGAAGTCAGAAAAAGAACTATTATGTGCAGTGCATTTTCATTTTTTGGGTCCAGGGGCCACTTTGAGAACATGATAAGAGCTGTAGAGCTCCTCTATAAAAAATGCACATATCTTTATATGCATAAACACACACCCCCACACACAATTTTACAAACAATTTCAGAAAATTTAAAAATCCATTGAAATCCAAGCAACCCAGATCAAGAATCACTGTTACACTGAATTTTTATGAGGTATGACTGAGTGAAACAAAGCAGAAAAAAAACTCAAGATGAAGTCATTCTAGAAGATACTGTTCGTTACAAGTTACCTTGGAAGAAATTCCATTGCTGCTGCTCTACATGATGATTCCAATAAAACTATCCACGCTTGCGTGACAGAAGCCTTATCACATAAATTATAGCATTGCAAATTCAACTTGGTTCAGTTTCACAGTATTTAGCAAAAACAAAGCAAAACAAAATGATAACAAAAATAAGATTGCAAAAGAAAGAAAAACTGGGAAAGATATTTGCAATACATATCACAGACAAAGAGTTCATTTCCTGATATAGACACTTTAAAAACAACTTTTAAAAACTAAAAATGGGCAAAGACCTTCCCACACCCAGTGATACCATCTGGCAAGGGAACAAGGGCAAAGGGGATCATACCACATATCCACTCAGCCTTGGAAACACTCTCCATCCACCACAGGGAGAAGGGGCCCTGCTATAAGAAGTTCTAGGTCCAGGAAGTTCTCTTCATCCCTCCACTCTCATCCCTGCCCTGAGTTTAAAGAACATTTCCACCACCTAGAGACACCAGGTGGCCTGGTTTAGGGAAACTCCTTCTGCACCCTCAAACAGCACCAGCAGAGACCAGTGAGAGTCCTAATTGCATGAGTTATACCAAGTAGAATAAAATAACACTGAATAGGCTCTGAAAATCAGACTGTCACTGGAATCACACGACACAAAAGTAGGCCAGGACCTGCATGACAAACCTAAACAGTGTGACTTTCTGCAAAAATTAATGAATAGAATCCAGAGTCTTCTAATATAATAGCCAAAATGTCTGTAATACAACGGATAATCACCAATAATCACAAGAACAAGAAAATCACAACTTGAATGAGAAAAGCTAATTAACTAATGCTAACAGCTAGATGAATCAGATATTGGACTATATGACAAGGATTTCAAAGGAACCATCATGAAAATGATTTAACAAGCAATTGTAAGTTCTCTTGAAACAAATAAAAAAATAGAAAATCTCGGCAAAGAAATACAAGTTACTAAAAAACAAATAGAAATAATAGAACTAAAAAATACAATAAACTGAAATAAATAACATGTTGGATGGACTCAGAAGTAGAGTGGAGATGATATAGGATAGGATCAGTGAACTTGAGAACAGATCAGTAAAATTTAAGCCATCCAAATAACACAGAAAAAATAGACTAAAAAAATAAACAGAGCCTCAGGGACCCGTGGAACTGTTGTAGTGTAACGACTTGTACTCTGCTTAAAGTAAAAAATAAGAGATTTATTGAAAGTAAAGAGACAGCTTGAGCTGGCAGAGACTGAATTTCAGAGTGAAAGCCAGCACTTCAAAATGGTGAAGCTGTGGCAACATTCTTATGGTGGAGAACAAAGAACTTGAAGTACACTACTTGACTGGTAGTTACAAATTTAGATCATCACTTGATTGCTAGTTACAAACTTAGACCATCACAAGGAAGAGCTTCCTGAAACAGGGTTCACAAGGTGGAAGTTTCTGAAATGGGGCTAGTAAAGCAGGATTTATGATTAATTGTAGACCAGATCAACTTCAGCTCACAGTTCTTTGAAATGTAAAGTACGGCCATCTGGTTAAAGGGGATGGGTTAGTGCTTTGGTAATTGCAGAATAGATTTCCCAAGAGTGGATTGTTAAGATAACTGGCTTAAGGCAAAATCATTTCCTGGGGACATCTTACACAAAGGATTTGATAGCATTCGAGCAACGACCCTCAGGGGGCATTCTGCTGGGATTCCTTTCAGCTTAATCACAGAACAACATTTCCTTGGCGGTATGATTATAATTATATAAAGCTTAACTGTTGCTAAGGAAAAAAGGAGAACTAACAGAAGGGAAGTTAGACCTAGACCTCAAGCTAGCCATTCAGATTTTACGAAGCACCTCAGTTTTAAATTCCATTACACATTTCTTCCTTTTGATCAAGGATTTTGAGATAAATTCTTTCATCAGTTCATTGACCACTATTCTGAAGACTTTCTTCTGCATGGACTTTGAACAGGTGATTATACTAGATGGTTGCTTGTTTAACAAGTCTTTAAGACCCTAGATGCTACACCTTTGAAAAGGTAGCCTGGCACTATCTGACATCTTCACCATGCCATAACTTTAGCCTCTTGCTTCTGTGATCTCATTGCATGAGGGTTAGTGCAGGGTAGGACACATTAGAGGAATAACCTGGCACCCGAAGGCTTACTCAAGGAATAGGATCAAGTCAATCTGGAATATAAGTACTTTCAAAGTACATCATTTTTATCATAAGCATTAAATTGGTCCTTTGGGTCACAGCATTTGTTAAAAATTTTGTGCAACATTTAACCATTCCTATAATTATTAAAATCATGATGAGTAACAGTCTGGTTAATAATATAGACTTAATCCATGATCCAACACCTGTATGCAACCAGCTAAAAATATCTAAGAAGTGGGAGCCTGATGGTAGAGGTACATAGAGCCAAGTAGCCTTTTGGCATATTTTTTCAATACCTTGCTCAACTTCATTTGAAGTATTTATCCAGGTGCAACATGAAGTGTTAGTGATGGCACAAACTCTTCCTTGCTGTGCTAGGATGAAATTGACAACTATTCTGTCGTCTAGTACCACCTTCACAGGGGAGTTTAAAGATCTATGTTGGACTGCCATTCCTTTGTCAATATTTGTTCCACAGTGTTAGATAAATTCTGGACTGCATGTTCTAAGTCAGAAACTCCATACCAAGGAAGAAATACCCTTAAGGAGAAGTAAACTAGGCCAGGGTTCTCTTTTAAAGTGTTTACACTTAGCTGGCTTTGGTCGTCTCTAGACCATTTGTTTCCTCTTATTTCTAATAATTTTAAATTTTCAGTCTAGTGGAGGCTTTTATTGTAAGAGTGAACATTTAAGGGAACTCTTAAATGGCCTAATGCACATTGGCCATCCATGCTCCATCCATCTAAACAAGGTAAAACCCAAGTAAAGACTTTGAGGAGGCGGGGCCAAGATAGCAGAGTAGTCAGACGCTTCCAGTGGACTCTCTTACAACAAAGACCCGAAAAAACAAGTAATTCGATTGTATATGGCAATCTGGGAAACCTGAACATCAAAGACAGAGTTGAGGAACCAGACTGAATGGCAGGGAGAGGGAGAGACAGTTTGAAAGCAGAGAGGAGTAGCCAGACCTGACCTGGTGAGAGACTGAGGCCTTTGGGCCTGATCAACTCGGGGGAGGGGGGAGCAGTGAAGCAGGCAAGGCCAGCTGTGCACAGGAGGCACATTTTCCACACTGGGGGAGACCTAGCACCAGAGACTCTACACGGCCACCCAGAACCAGAAGCAGCCCTCCAGGAAAGATAAGTACTTGCATACGGCTTACAGCGCAGATCAAAAACACCCCCCTTAAGGAAAAACCTCTCCCATTTACCTCCCCCCTCCTGCTCTGTACTGGGTCCCAGACCAGCTTCAGCAATTGCTGAGCCCTCTGAGCCGGAAGCAGGATCCATCACACGCCTGGAGGCATTCTCCCTGCCTTGGAGAGTGAACAAATTAACAAATGGGAAAAAATAAACTGCTGGCTCCCATAAGCCAGGAAGCCAGGGTAGGCACAGCTCCTTTGCCTAGGCATAGGCATAAGCGATCCACGGACTTTGAGTGCCCTTCCTCCTGCACAGACTTGTGTGAGCCCATCTCAACAGCATAGGCCCTAATTACCGCAGTACAACAAGGTATATACCTAAAGTCTAACATCAACTGTCTCAGCTGTGAAGTGGCAGGTTCTTGACATTTGACACTGCTCTGTCCATTAAGCAGGGTCTTCACCTACCCACGAGGGGCCTGAGGACTGGTGGCTCCACCCATGCCACCTAGCCACCTGCGATAGGGGCCCATGAATAAGAGGTGCCCCCCAGTCCTTACAGCCAGCAGCATTAGGTGCTCATAGTCTGGCTGCAAAACCCACCCACCTACACGCTCTAGTGAACAGGGACATGCCTTCCTCCTGGACACTCGGGGATGGCCGTCAGCCCCCTGCCTTGCTCAGAGTGTGTCCCCCTGCTTCAGCAAGATGCTTGCACCAACACCAATCACCCATGCCTGTCTAGGACTGTAAGTGAGAGTTTACACCACAGACTTGGTGGCTATCTACCTGGGAACCTGAGCTGAATCTATACAGGAAGACTGGGTGGACTCCTGAGCTCACATACCTACTAACAGATCTAACCATCTGGTAACAGGATATTGAAGCTTCAAAGGTGCCAAGAATCAAACTAGCTCATAGGAGCAGCTCATTTGGGTATATTAAAACAAAACAAGAAGCGCTGTAAGACACAGTAAGCAAACATAAAATAAAAAATTATAATAACTTATTGTTGGCTCGGAAACAACAGTCAATATCAAACCACATAAAGAGGCCATCCATGATGGCTTCAGCAAGCTTCCAAAATAAAGAATCCAGAAATTTTCCAGAGGAGGAAAATTTCTTGGAATTACTATAGGCAGACTACAAAAGATTAATATACAGAACTCTTCAAGAAATTAGGAAGAAAACTAAGCAAAACACAGAACACATAATAGAGGAAACTAAAAAGATTGGAGAAGAGCATAATCACAAATTTAACAGGCTGCAAGAATCCATAGATAGACAGCAACCAGAAATCCAGAAGATTAGCAATAAAATTTCAGAATTAGACCACTCAATAGACAGTCATAAGAGCAGAATTGAGGCAATCGAATTCAGAATTAGTGAGATTGAAGATAAAGCACTTGACACCAACTTATTTGGGGAAAAATCAGATAAAAGAATTTTAAAAAAAATGAAGAAACCCTAAGAATTATGTGGGATTCTATCAAGGGGAATAACCTACTGGAGCACCAGAATGGGGGTGGGGGTGGGGGGAATAACAGAAAATACAGAGAGAATTGTTGATGATTTGTTGGCAGTAAACTTCCATGATATCGTGAAAGATAAGAAGATATCTCTCCAAGATGCTTATCGAACCCCACATAAAGTAGATCCCAAAAATAAGTCACCAAGACATATTATAATCAAACTTACCAAAACCAAAGATAAAGAAAGAATTTTAAGAGGCGGCTAGGGATAAACAAAAAGTTATCCACAAAGGAGAGTCCATAAGAATAAGCTCGGACTACTCAGCAGAAACCATGCAGCCAAGAAGGCAATGGGATGACATATATAAAGCCTTGAAGGAAAAAAAACTGCCAGCCAAGAATTATGTACCCAGCAAAACTGTCTCTCAAATATGATGGCGAAATTAGGGCATTTCCAGATAAACAGAAGTTTAGGGGATTTGCAAGAATCAAAGCAAAATTACAAGAAATACTAAAGGGAGTCCTCTGGTTAGAAAATCAGTAACGTCAGATAACAACCCAAGAATGAAACACAGGACAGAGCAATCAGATATCAACCCAGATAGGGAAGTCACAAAAGGAAATCAAAGCTAAAACACTGAAAATAAGGAAACATGTCAATATGTAAAAGATGAGAACATTAAAACAAAAAAGAGGAACTTAAAAATGTAGACAGATTTTTCATATGGAGAGGAAATCAAGGCAATATAAAGAAATAAAATACTGGTATAAACTTAGAAAAATTGGGATAAATATAAAGGTAACCACAAAGGAAACTAACAATCTTATAAGTCAAAATAAAAAAACTAGAAAAATATAAAGACTCAGCAAACACAAAACCAACAACAATGAAAAAGATGAAAAGAAAATACATAAAGAAAAACAACTCAGCACAGAAAATTGAGTGGAGCAAAGAAACTGCAAACAACACAGAAAAGACATCAAAATGACAACACCAAACTCGTACCTATCAATAATTACACTGAATGTAAATGGACTAAATGAACCACTAAAGAGACAGAGAGTGGCAGATTGGATAAAAAAACACGATCCATCTATATGCTCCCTACAAGGGACACACCTTAGACTTAAAGATACAAACAAACTAAAACTCAAAGGATTGAAAAAAATATATAAAGAAAACAACACTCAGAAAAGAGCAGGAGTGGCAATATTAATCTCTGACAAAATAGACTTTAAAGTAAACTCCACCACAAAGGATAAGGAAGGGCACTACATAATGATTAAAGGGTCAATAGACCAGGAGGACATAACTATAATAAATATTTATGCACCCAACGACAGGGCTCCAAAATACATAAAACAAACTCTAACAGCACTGAAAAGAGAGATAGACAGCTCCACAATAGTACTAGGAGACTTCAACACAACACTTTTGGTGAAGGACAGAACATCCAGAAAGAAGCTCAACAAAGACACGGAAGACGTAGATGCTACAATCCACCAACTTGATCTCATAGACATATACCGAACACTTCACCCAACAGCAGCCAAGTACACTTTCTTTTCCAACACACAAGGAACATTCTCCAGAATAGACTACATATTAGGCCATAAAGCAAGCCTTAACAAAATCCAAAATATCTTTTCTGAAACAAGACCCATACCTCACACCATGTACAAAAACTAACTCAAAATGGATCAAAGACTCAAATATAAAATCGAAAATGATAAAGATCTTGGAAGAAAAAATAAGGACAATGCTAGGAGCCCTAATACATGGCATAAACAGAATATGAACCATAAGTAACAATGCACAAGCACCAGATAAATGGGAGCTCCTAAAAATCAAACAGTTATGCTCATCAAAAGACTTCACCAAAAGAGTAAAAAGACAACCTACAGACTGGGAAAAAAATTTTGGCAATGACAAATCCGAGAAGCATCTAATCTCTAAAATCTACAAGATACTGCAAAACCTCAACAACAAAAAGACAATAACCCAATTAAAAAATGGGCAAAGGATAAAAACAGTCACTTCGCCAAAGAAGACATTTAGGAGGCTAACAGACACATGAAGAAATGCTCAGGATCATTAACCATTAGAGAAATGCAGATCAAAACTACAATGAGATATCATCTCACCCCAACAAGGGTAGCATTAATCCAAAAAACACAAAATAATAAATGTTGGCAAGGTTGTGGAGAGATTGGAACACTTTATACACTGTTGGTGAGAATGTAAAATGGTACAACCACTTTCGAAATTGATTTGGCGCTTCCTTAAAAAGCTAGAAATAGAAGTACCATACGATCCAGCTATCCCGCTCCTTGGAATATATCCTAGAGAAATAAAAGCCATCACATGAATAGATATATGCACACCCATGTTCACTGCAGCACTGTTCACGATAGCAAAAATATGGAAACAACCTAGGTGCCCATCAGCGGATGAATGGATAAACAAATTATGGTATATCTACACAATGGAGTACTACACAAGATAAAGAACAACAATGAAGCCGTGAAACTTTACATGGAGGAAGCTGGAGGTCATTATGCTGAGTGAATTTAGTCAATCCCAGAAAGACAAATATTGTATAAGACCACTATTATAAGAACTCAAGAAAAGGTTTAAACACAGAAGAAAAAATTCTTTTATGGTTATGAGGGTGGAGAGGGAAGGGGAGGGTTATTTACTGACTAGATAGTAGATAAGAATTATCTTAGGTGAAGGGAAGAACAGCACTCACTGCAGGGGAAGTCAGCACAACTGGACTAAACCAAAGCTAAGAAGCTTCCTGAATGCAATCAAACACTTTGAGGGACAGAGTAGCAGGGGTAGGGGTCTGGTGGGGACCATGCTTTCAGGGGACATCTAGGTCAACTAGCATAACAAACTTATTAAGAAAATGTTCTGCATCCTTCTTTGGTGAGTGGCGTCTGGTGTCTTAAAAGGTTGTAAGCGGCCATCTAAGATGCATCAATTGATCCCAACCACTTGGAGTAAAGGAGAATGAAGAACACCAAAGACACAAGGAAAGTAGTAGCCCAATAGACAAAAAGGGCCACATAAACCAGAGACTTCATCAGCCTGAGACCAGAACTAGATGGTGCCCGGCTACCACCAATGACCACCCTGACAGGGAACAAAACAGTGAGTCCCTGATGGAGCAGGAGAAAGGTGGGGTGCAGAACGCAAATTCTAGTAAGAACACCAGACTTAATGGTCTGACTGAGACTGGAGGTACCCTGGAAAGCATGGCCCCTGGATTCTCTATCAGCCCACAACTAAAACAATTTCCGAGGCCAACTCTTCAGACAGGGATTGGACTGGACTGTAGGACATAACTTGATACTCGTGAGGAGTGTGCCTCTTAGCTGAAGTAGATATAGGAGACTAAACCGTCAGTTTCAGTCTGGAGGTTAGATGGGAAGGCTAAGAGGGTTAGGAGCTTGTTGAATGGACATGGGGAATCAGGGGTGGAAGGGAAGAGTGTGCTGTCACAGTATGGGGAGAGCAATTATAGTCACATAACAGTGTATGTATAAATTTTTGTATTGGAAAAAAGAAAAAGAAAAAAAGACTTTTCTATTGGTGCTTTCCCCTAAGTATTCTGATTCTCCGCATAAAAATATATATCCTGGTTGTACACAAATTATTCCCACTCCTGTCTGATTTTCAGGAAGAGGGGTAGTTTGATTTGCTTTTTAAGCAAATTTTCAGTGAGAAAATTATTGAAAATGTACAATTCACCTAACTCTGACTGTCTTTTAAGACAGGGATAAATTGAGGCCCTCTGATTGTTGGCACTGAAGAAGTTTACTAATGTTGTGCAGTGTCGGTTGTTCTCTATAAAAGGAATAGGGCATCCATTGGCATAAGTAAACTTAGGATGTGTCCAGATACGAGTGATATAAAAGCAAGGTACTAAAGGGTAAGTATGGGAGCCAGATGGATGGCATAATTTTATGCAAATGGCTCTTTTAGCAGTGGCACTGGTATTCACTACGGCATTGGGTACAAAACTATAATTAAAACTGGTAAGGCCACCTGGTCAGTATGATCACGTCCAGCTTTTGGGATTTGATGGCAAATCCAGAAATCAGTCACATTACTGGCACTAGCCATTGATTGGCCTAGTCTAACAAAAGCATTTTCATGCCAAGCGTCAATGTATATTACGAGTATGAAAAAGAGATATCTTAAGAAAAGATTTATAATAAAGGAAGACTGCCTAAAATAGTATATAAGAGAAAAAGCATACAAATAACAGCAATAAGGAAGTAGGTTCCTTGAGTTATTGGCCTAAAAGATAATACAGTGGTGGACAAATGGAAGAGTAGAAAAATGGTTACAATACTAAAGGCAAAAATGTATATAAGGACTTCCATGTTTATATCACAAAAACGAGAAACTGGATAATAATAAATGCCTTACCAGTCAATAAAACCTAATTCGTAAAATAAAGTTACTTCAATGGCTATAGGTATCAAGCAAAAAACAACTATCTTGATAGTTTGTATTACCATGTAATAATATGTACTTTATGCAGTAAAGCAATTACTATGAAGATACCCTAGAGTAAAAAGCAAAGTTCAAAAATGTCCTCGATTTCAATTTTCATGAGGTCTTGTTCCATGATCTTGAGAAAAGCTGTCTGCCTCTGTTGCGGTCATCTGCTTCTGGCCACCGGCCGGGTCGATTTCAGTTTGAGTCCCTCAGTTGGTTGGACTGTTCAGATGAGAGCCGTGGTCTTCTTTAACCGGAGAAATGAATCTAAGTCTTAACTCCCTGTAATTTAGCAGGAGAAGGATTACTGAGAAAGACCAGGTAAGATTCCTTCGATCCAGGTTCTAGAGAATCTTTTAATTAGTGTCTTTTCCAGTAAACATAATATACAGATTGAATATTAGACAGTGTAAATACTTCTTGCTTTTGACTGTCAAAAGCTTCTTTAACTTGTGTAAAGTATTCTTTAGAATATTGGATCAAAGATTTACAATATTGAAATAGGTCAGAATGAATTAGATTTGATTCCAGGCAGGTTGCCCAATAGGGGAGGGCCATTGGCCATCCAGTGATAATTTCATGAAGAGTCAGTTTGTGACGTCCAAATGGAGTAGTCCCCAAATTTAAAAGCACTAGAGGCAAGGAAATTGTATTGATTTGAAAGCCTCTCCAGTTGCGTTGCTATTATACTATTAGTTTTTTCAACTAGACCAGAGGATTGAGAGTGGTAGGGACAATGAAATCTCTGAAAAATAGGGAAAATTTTGCATAGCTCCTTAATTATTTGGCCAGTAAAATGGTTGCTTCGGTCACTACAGAGGACACTTGGACCTCCCAAGTGGTGACAATGTTCTCGAGAATTTTCTTAGCTACAAAAGCAACAGTAGCTTGACGACTGGCGAAAGATTCTACCCAGTGACAAAATCTGCAAATCATTACTAATACAAACTTGTAACCATTCAGTGGGGAGGGGTGGATAAAATCAACCTACCCTTCAAGCATTTGTCTTGAAAGCAGAGGAAATGTCCCAGATGAGCTTTATAAGGTTTGCCAGAATTAAATTGAGAATAGGACACTGGGAAGCCAGTTGTTCAGCAGATTCATAAAAGTGTCCCCATCGATATTTCTTTGAAATTTCTATCATTTTATTTCTTCCCAAATGGGTATTCATATGCAATGCCTCCAGTACGGTGGTTTGCAGTGATTTGGGAGGAATTAAGTTCTCATTAGGTCCTATCCATATCCCAGTGGTGGAACACTGGGAGCATCCACACTTTTTCCATTTTTCAATCTCATCATGTGTGTCTGATTTTTGATATTCAAATAAATCCTTTAAGGCAACTCCTCCATGACTGAAGGCATCCTCTATAATCAAGCTAAAGGGTTATCATTCAAAACAGTGCCCCAGTGTGAGGGACCATACATAACTGTTAAAAGATTTTTAGGATTTTATTGACAGAATTGAAACAAGGAGGAGTGTGATCCTTAAAACTGTGGGAAAATACATGGTCCACAGCAGCAGAAAAATCTCCCCACTAATAAGTTTCCAAAGCTTGGATAAATTCATCTGTTATTATTCCTATATTATCATGCCAATAACTTAGAATCATAGGGACATGCAAGCATTGTGGCAAAATGGGTTTATTATTAGGCCTGATCCACAATCCAGTGGTTGGATTCTGATGACAGGCTGCTCCCATTCTCTAATTTCATCTGTGGGGGTCAATTGTTGGTGTTTAAGAAGTGACTTTGAAATTTCTTTTGGGTCAAATTTTGGTGGGCAACATTTTACAGGTGTTAAGTTTACAGGTGCCATAATTGTTTTATTATTAATATTTATCCTCTCCTTTTCATCATGATTGTGAGTGGGATCATCAAACTCATGAATGAGGGCAACATCCTTAAAGGGCGATTTGGAAGCAGCCTGTTTAGCTGCTGTATCAACCAGGTCATTTCCTTTAATTTCCTGTGTTTGTGGCACACCTTTGGGTTGAATTTTAATTACAATGATCTCAGAAAGGAGCAAAAGGGCTTCTAAGAGGTCTGCTACTAGGAGGCCATTTTTATTTTGAGTTCTGGAAGAGATTAAGAACCTCCTTTGTTTCCAAGACATACCAAAATTACATAACAACCCCAAATCCATACCTTGAGTTACTGATGGTCCAGAAGCCAGTTTACAAGCCTCACGAGTGTGATTAGTTTAGCTTACTGAGCTGAAGTGACTTCAGGAAAGACACCACATTCGAGTTCCTCATTTGAGGTGGTCAGAGCATATCCTTCCTGGTAATGACAGCTGGTAGGTTCAGGCTTTAAATATGACCCATAAACAAATATAAATAAATCAGGATTTGATAATGGAGTTTCTTGTAAATCTTGTCTAGGAGACAAAAGCTGTTCAGTAAGATTTAAGCAAACATAAGGTGATGGTCATCATCATTAAATAGAGGTAACAACATAGCTAGATTCAGAGAAGTTACAGTACGTAACAGAATATTAGAAACTGCCAACAGGAGAACTCCATAAGAAGTCAGCCTGCTGGCTGAAAGATGTTGAGTTAATGTTGAATCTAAAATAGCTGACACTGCATGAGGAACAAAAATGTCAAGAAAATTCCCAAAGGGAGCCAAGATGACAGCTTAGTCACATGCACCACAGCGTCCCCCTGCACCAAAGACCAAAAAAACCAAGGAAAACAGAAGCAGAGAACAATCCAAGAACGCTGACTATAATAGAAGTCTAAGGACTGAACCAAATACACACTGGAAGGAATAAGGAAAGCAGTGAAAAAGGAGTAACACGGAATGGTGGAGCTCAGCCAGCTGTTCCGATGTGCCGTGGTTAACTTAGGACGAAGCCAGCAGCAACCTTGTGTGAAGAAAACAGCAAGGCAACTTCAAGACTTTCCTAAAAAGAATAGAGAACTCCTATAGATAAACACGGAAAGAAGCAGAGACAGGGAGGGTGCCGGATCCAGAACTGGAGATATTCAGGAGCGGTGGCCCTTCAAGGGGTGAGTGCATGCACTAGGCAGTGGACTCACAGAGTGTTGGCAGAAGCTCTCCCACACAACTGGTCCCCGAGCAGCTCCTCCTCCTTGCACTGGAGAGGACAGGTCCTGCTCGCTGGCTGCAGCAGATGCAAGGTGCCCTGGCACCCAAGTATCTTAGCTGAGGAAACACACTACTCCACATTCCATCCTCCTGATCAGAGGTGGTAGATGACCCCATACCCTGACCACCTTGCCTGACTGGGGAACCATAAATGAGCCTATCCTCTTCCTCCGCCTCCACCCAACTCCGTCCATTACTTCCCCTTGCTCACCTGATGAGCGAGACTAGGTGCACCCCCCTGTGTGTGCCCACCCACCACCTATTCTTCCCCCAAGGCCCTGGTGTAGGACAGCAGCTGGACAGTGAGGGAGCTCACCAACCTATCCCTCCTCCTTCCCCTCATCCAGTGAAAGACAGCACTTCTGTGGGTGCATATGCCAGATGTGACTCCATCCCTTAATCTGGCCAGCAAGAGGTAGAAAAGCCGTGACTGCGTGCATCTTTCTGTAGCCACTTACTCCCTCCCCACATCCCTCATGAGGCAGCACTTCTGTATGTGCATTCACCAGGCACGACTCTCTTCCTTAAGCCACACAGCAAGGGGCAGAGGAACTGTGACTGTGTGCACATCCCACAACAACCCCTTCCCCCCCAACAACTGATGCTAGGCTGCATCACCGTACATGCATTTGCCAGATGCACCTCTCTCCCTTAACCCACCCAACAAGGGGAAGAGAAAATGTGACTGTGTGTGCATCCCCAAGCAGCTTCTTCCTCCTTCCCCTTGCCTGACTCAAGGAAGCACCTCTGTGCTCCATCCCTTAACCCACCCAGCGAGAGGCAGAAGAGCCATGATGTGCGCACATCCCCCCACAGTCCCTTCCTCCCTCCCCCACATGACATGAGGCATTGCCACTGTGCATGCATTCTCCAGGAGCCACCCTACCCCTCAACCCGCCCAGCTAGGGGCAGAAGAAACACAACTACGCATCCATCCGCCAGCAGCCCCTTCCTTCCTCCCCTCACCTGACACAAGGTGACACCACTGTGCATGTATCTATCAGGACTGAATTCATCCTTTATCCTGCCCAGCAAGGAGCAGAGGAGTTGTGACTATGTGCGCACCCAACCTGGAGCCCTTTCCTCCCTCCCCTTGCCCAGCACAGGGTGGAAGAAGAGTGAGTGCATGTGTACCCATCCGCTGCACCTTTATCCCTCTTTCTGCCACCAAGACAGATGCAGTGAGACTGAGTGAACATCCACCTGCCGTTTCTTCCTCCTTCCCCTTGCCCAGGAGAAGATAGAGGTAGACTCTGTGAATATCGCCCCCCCGCGCCATCTCCCTACCTCCCACACTTCCTTCCCCTGCAACCAGCAAGAAGAGAGGAGCAAGCCCCTGCTCCTCTACCACACCCACCACATCGGCCACCCTACTTGCATGGAGAGGATCATTTCCTGGTCCTGAGCCACCAAACTGAAGACAGACAGAGGCCAAATCCAAAACAACCCACCCTCAGCTGCCCCACAAGATCAGTAAATAGAAGACCTAAGCTCCCACACCTACCTGCTACTCCACCTGCCCAAATACAGGTAAGGAGGGCTCCAGCATGGCCAGTCCAATGACCAGAGCACCACTCCTGCCACATCTGCCAGGAATCACCAAAACAAAACAAACAAAAAACAGGACCCAGAAAACAATTATACAAATAAAAAATGAATATAGTAACCCCTTCAGTATGGATTACACGTTAACATAAAGAAAACAAAAATCTTCACAACTGGATGAATAAACAGCATCATGATAAGGGGAGAAAAGACTGAAGTTGTCCAGGATTTCATTTTACTTGGATCCACAATCAACACCCATGGAAGCAGCAGTCAAGAAATCAAAAGATGTATTGCATTGGGCAAATCTGTAGCAAAAGACCTCTTTGAAGTGTTGAAAAGCAAAGATGTCACCTTGAAGACTAAGATGCTCCTGACCCAAGCCATGGTATTTTCAATCACCTCATCTGCATGCAAAAGCAGGACAATAAATAAGGAAGACCGAAGAATAATTGACGCCCTTGAATTGTGGTGTTGGTGAAGAATATTGAATATACTATGGACTGCCAAAAGAACGAACAAATCTGTCTTGGAAGAAGTACAACCAGAATGATCTTTAGAAGCAAGGATGGCAAGACTACGTCTTACATACTTTGGACATGTTGTCAGAAGGGATCAATCCCTGGAGAAAGACATCATGCTTGGTAAAGTAGAAGGTCAGTGAAAAAGAGGAAGACCCTCAATGAGATGGACTGACAGAGTGGCTCCAACAATGGTTCAAGCATAACAATGATTATGAGCATGGTGCAGGACCGGGCAGTGTTTCATTCTGTGGTGCATGGGGTTGCTATGAGTTGGAACTGATGTGACGGCACCTAACAACAACAATAACCCCTTAATGTCCTGGAGACAACAGACAATACCAATGCACCTGAAGAGCAGGGAAAGATGGTCCCAGCAAGTAATCATAATAAAGAACTAGAAATCTTCCCTGAGGAAGAAAAGATAATGGAGCTTCCTGATAAGGAATTCAAAAGGCTTATGTATAGGGTCCTCACAGGAATCAAGGAAAACACAGACAAAACTATGGAGAACACAGACAAAACCAAAGAATACACAAACAAAACACCAGAAGAATTCAGGAAAAAAATACAAGAACAAAATGACAAAATAGACAATTGGAAACGATACAGAGGCAGCAACTAGAAATCCAAAACCTTAACAATAAAACTGCAGAAATTGACAACTCAATGGAAAGTCATACAAGTAGAATTGAAACAATGGAAGACAGGATCAGCAGAATAGAAGGCCAATCCTTTGACACCAATCTGTTTAAGGAACAATTAAAAAAAAAAAAAAAAGAAGGAAGAAAGCCTAAGAGTTATGTGGGACACTATTAAGAGGAATAACTTGTGTGTGATCTGAATCCCAGAAGGGGAGACGTCAACAGAAAGCACAGAGAGAATAGTGGAAGATATGTTTGATAGAAAACTTCCCTAATATAATGAAAGATGAAAAGATAGTCATACAAGAAGCACAAAGAACTACATACAAGATAGATCCCAATAGAACACCGAGACATATCATAATAAAACATTCCAAAACCTGAAAGCAGCTTAGGAAAAACAAAAGATCACCTACAAAGGGGCAATGATAAGACTAAGTTCTGATTACTAAGCAGAAATCATGCAGGCAAGAAGATAATGGGATAATATATATAAAACATTGAAAGAAAAAAACTGCCAACCGAAAATTATATATCCAGCAAAATTATCCCTCAAATATGATGGTGAAATTAGAACATTTCCAGATAAACAGAAATGAAAGGAATTTGTAAAATCCAGACCAACTGTACAAGCAATATTACAGGGAGTCCTTCAGACAGAAAACTAATAACATAACAGACAAAACTTGAGATTAAAACACATGACAACATCAGACAGATATCAATTCAGATGAAGAACCCTCAAAAATAAAATAAACCTAAAAGATGGAAAACAGGTAACCAGAGATATTAATCTGTAACTGACAACCACTTCAAAACATAAACAGGGAATAAAGGGAATAGGTGTAGAACTTTCATAGGAGAGAAAGCCAAGGTGATATCGAGGAAAAAATTAAGTGTAACCACAAAAAAGTTAACAAATTTACTCATCAAAATATAAAAGAAGAAAATCATAAAGATTCTGCACACACAAAACCAAAAACAACAAAGGAAATGAAAAGACAAATCTCAATCAAAACAAAACAAACAAAAAAAAAAAAAAAACTTGGCATGGAAAATTAAGTGGAATGAAAAACAGTCAACACTATAAAAAAAAATCGTAAGAAAATGACAGCAATAAACTCATACCTATTGATAATCACTCCAAGTGTAAATGGCCTAAATGCACCAGTAAAGAAATGGAGTGTGGCAGAATGGATAAAATAACATGACCCATCAATATGCTGTCTGCAAGAGACACACCTTAGACACAAAGATATAAATAAGCTAAAATTTAAAGGACTGAAAAATACATATCAAGCAAATAATGACCAAAAAAGAGCAGGAGTGGAAATATTAATCTCTGATAAAATAAACTTTAAAGCAAAATCCAGTATAAAAGACAAAGAAGGACATTACATAATGATCAAAGTTTTAATTAACCAAGAGGACATAGCCATAATAAATATATACACATCCAACGACAAAGCTCCAAAATACATTTTAAAAAACTCTACCAGCACTGAGAAGAGAAATAGACACTTCCACAATAATACTAGGAGATTTTAACACACCACTCTTGGTGAAGGACAGAGCAACTAGAAATAAACTCAACAAAGACACAAAAGATCTAAACACCACAAGCAACCAACCTGACCTCATAAATATATACATAGCACAGCACCCAACAGTGGCAAATTACTCATTCTTCTCCAATGCTCATGGATTATTCTGCAAAATAGACCACAATTTAGGCCACAAAGAAAGCCTCAACAAATTCAAAAACATCAAAATAATACAAAGTATAAATCAGTAACTGGAAGAGCAAGAAAAAAAAGTCTAATAAATGGAAACTAAATAACACCCTGCTTAAAAACTACTGGATAATATAAGATATCAAATATGAAATTAAAAATTTCCTAGAATCAAATGAGAACAAAAACACAACATATCAAAACCTTTGGCACACAGCAAAACAATGCTCAGATGTCAATTTATAGCAATAAACACACACAATAAAAAAGAAGAAAGGACAAAAATCAAAACATTAACCCTACAACTCGAACAATAAGAAAGAGAGCAGCAAGAGAAGCCCACAGTTGCCAGAAGAAACAAAATAATAAAAATTAGAGCAGAAATAAATGAAACAGAAAAACAATAGAAAGAATCAACAAGACTAAAAAACTGGTGTTTTGAAAGGATTAATAAAATTGACAAACCACTGGCCAAACTGACAAAAGAAAAATAGAAGATGCAAATAACCCAAATAAGAAATGAGAGGGATGATATTACAACAGAACCAACTGAACTAAAAAGATCATAACAGAATACTACAAAAAATTGTACCCCAAAAAATTTGAAAAACTAGAGGAAAAGGATAAATTTCTAGAAACACACCACCTACCTAAACTAACACAAACTGAGGTAGAAAATGTGAACAGACCCGTAATAAAAGAAGAAATGGAAGGGGTCATAAAAAAAATTCCCAACAAAAACAGAAGCCCTGGTCCAGATAGCTTCACTGGATAATTCTACCAAACATGCAGAGAAGAGTTGACATCAATTCTAATGAAACTATTCCAGAACACAGAAAATGAAGGAATACTCCTGTACTCATTATATGAAACCAGCATAACCTTAATAGCAAAGCCAGGCAAAAAAACAAAAAACCAAACCCATTACCGTAAAGTTGATTCTGACTCATAGTGACCCTATAGGACAGAGAATTGCTGACTTTTTGGTTAGCAGCCAAATGCTTAACCATTATGCCAAAGCAGGGAAGGACCAGGCAAGGACACCACTAAAAAAGAAAACCACAGAACAATATCTGTCATGAATATAGATGCAAAAATTCTCAACAAAACTCTAGCCAGTAGAATACAGCAGAATATAAAAAAAAAAAATACATCACGACAAGTGGGATGCATACCAGGTATGCAAGATTTGTTCAACTTTAGAAAATCAATCAAAGTAACCTAGCACATAAATAAAACAAATGAAAAGAATCACATAATCGTATCAATTGATGCAGAAAAGGCATTTGATAGAGTCCAACACACATTCTTGATAAAAACTCTCAGCAAAATAGGAATAGAAGGGAAATTCCTCAACATAATAAAGGGAATTTATACAAAACCAACAGCCAACATTATCCTCAATGGAGAGAATCTGAAAGTATTCCCCCTGAGAATGGGAACCAGACACAGATGAACTTTATCATCACTCTTATTCCACATTATATTGGAAGTCCTAGTGAGAGCAATGTTGTTGTTGTGAGATGCCATTGAGTCAGTTCTGACTCATAGTGACCCTATGTACCACAGAATGAAACACTGCCCGGTCCTGTGCCATGCTCACAATCATCGTTATGCTTGAACCCACTGTTGCAGCCACTATATCAATCCGTCTTGTTGAGGGTCTTCCTCTTTTTCTCTGACCCTCTACTTTACCAAGCATGATGTCCTTCTCCAGGGACTGATCCCTTCTGACAATATGTCCAAAGTATGTAAGATGTAGTCTTGCCGTCCTTGCTTCTAAGGATCATTCTGGTTGCACTTTTTCCAAGAGAGATTTGTTCGTTCTTTTGGCAGTCCATTCAAAATTCTTTGCCAACACCACAATTCAAAGGTGTCAATTATTCTTCAGTCTTCCTTATTCATTGTCCAGCTTTTGCATGCATATGAGGACATTGAAAATACCAAGGCTTGGGTCAGGCGCATCTTAGTCTTCAAGCTGTTATCTTTGCTTTTCAACACTTTAAAGAGGTCTTTTGCTGCAGATTTGCCCAATGCAATGCGTCTTTTGATTTCTTGACTGCTGCTTCCATGGGTGTTGATTGTGGATCCAAAGAAAATGAAATCCTTGACAACTTCTGTCCTTTCTCCATTTATCATGATGTTTCTTATTGGTCCATCTGTGAGGATTTTTGTTTTCTTTATGCTGAGGTGTAATCCATCCTGAAGACTGTGGTCTTTGATCTTCACCAGTAAGTGCTTCAAGTCCTCTTCACTTTCAGTAAGTAAGGTTGTATCATCTGCATAACGCAGGTTGTTAATGAGTCTTCCTCCAGTCCTGATGCCCCATTCTTCTTCATATAGTCCAGGTTCTCGGATTATTTGCTCAGCATATAGACTGAACAGGTATCGTGAAAGAATGCAACCCTGATGCACACATTTCTGGACTCTAAACCACACAGTATACCCTTGTCCTGTCCAAACAACTGCCTCTTGATCGATGTACAGGTTCATCATGAGCACAATTAAGTGTTCTGGAATTCCCATTCTTTGCAATGTTATCCATAATTTGTTATGATTCACACAGTCGAATGCCTTAGCATAGTCAATAAAACACAGGTAAACATCTTTCTTGTATTCTCTGCTTTCAGCCAGAATCCATCTGACATCAGCAATGATATTCCTGGTTCCCCGTCTTCTTCTGAATCTGGCCTGAATTTCTGGCAGTTCTCTATCAACCTACTGCTACAGCCGCTTGTGAATGATCACCAAAATTTTACTTGTGTGTGATATTAATGATATTGCTCGATAATTTCTGCATTCGGTTAGATCATCTTTCTTGGCAATAGGCATAAATATGGATCTCTTCCAGTCGGTTGGCCAGGTAGCCGTCTTCCATATTTCTTGGCATAGATGGGTGAGCTCTTCCAGTGTTGCTTCCATTTGTTGACATGTCTAAACTGATATTCAGTCAATTCCTGAAGACTTGTTTTTTGCCAATACTTTCAGCGCGGCTTGGACTTCTTCCTTCTGTACCATCGGCTCCAGATCATATGCTACCTCTTGAAATGGTTGAACGTCGACCAATTCTTTTTGGTATAATGACTCTGTGTATGCCTTCCATCTTCTTTTGATGCTTCCTGCGTTGTTTAATATTTTTAATGTTTTTAATATTTTCCCCATAGAACTCGAGGCTTGAATTTTTTCTTCTTTTCTTTCAGCTTGAGAAATGCCGAGTGTGTTCCTCCCTTTTGGTTTTCTATCTCCAGATCTTTGCACACGTCATTATAATACTTTACTTTGTCTTCTTGAGCCTCCCTTTGAAATCATCTGTTCATTTCTTTTAGTCCATCATTTCTTCCTTTTGCTTTAGCTACCCGATGTTCAAGAGCAACTTTCAGAGTTTCTTCTGACATTCATTTTGGTCTTTTCTTTCTTTCCTGTCTTTTTAACTACCTCTTGCTTTCTTCATGTATGATGTCCTTGATGTCTTTCCACAACTTGTCTGGTCTTCAGTCATTAGTGTTCAACGTGTCAAATCTATTCTTGAGATGGTTTCTAAATTCAGGTGGGATATCCTCAAGTTTGTACTTTGGCTCTCGTGGACTTGTTCTAATTTTCTTCAGTTTCAACTTGAAGTTGCATATGAGCAATTGATGGTCTGTTCTGCAGTCAGCCCCTGGCCTTGTTCTGACTGATGATTTGAGCTTTTCCATCGTCTCTTTCCACAGATGTGATCAATTTGATTCCTGTGTATTCCATCTGGCGAGGTCCATGTGTATAGTCACCATTTATGTTGGTGACAAAAGGTATTTGCAATGAAGAAGCTGTTGGTCTTGCAAAATTCTATCATGCGATCTCTGGCATTGTTTCTATCACCAAGGCCATATTTTCCAACTACTGATTCTTCTTCTTTGTTTCCAACTTTCGCATTCCAATCACCCGTAATTATCAATACACTCTGCTTGCATGTTCCTTCAATTTCAGACTGAAGATTCTGGTAAAAATCTTCAATTTCTTCGTCTTTGGCCTTAGTGGTTAGTGAGTAAATTGGAATAATAGTCGTATTAACTGGTCTTCCTTGTAAGAATATAGATATTGTCCTATCACTGACAGCGTTGTACTTCAGGATAGATCTTGAAATGTTCTTTTTGACAATGAATGCAACCGCCATTCCTCTTCAAGTTGTTGTTTCCAGCATAGTAGACCATATGATTGTCTGATTCAAAATGGCCAATACCAGTCCATTTCAGCTCACTAATGCCTAAGATATCCATATTTATGTGTTCTATTTCATTTTTGATGATTTCAATTTTCCTAGATTCATACTTCTTACATTCCACGTTCTGATTATTAATGGATGTTTGCAGCTGTTTCTTCTCATTTTGAGTCGTGCCACATCAGCAAATGAAGGTCCTGAAAGCTTGACTCCATCTACGTCATTAAGGTTTACTCTACTTTGAGGAAGCAGCTCTTCCCCAGTCATCTTTTTAGTGCCTTCCAACCTGGGTGGCTCATCTTCCGGCACTATATCAGACAATGTTCCGCTGCTATTCATAAGGTTTTCACTGGCTAATTCTTTTCAGAAGTATACTGCCAGTTCCTTCTTCCTAGTCTGTCTTAGTCTGGAAGCTCAGCTGATACCTGTCTTCCATGGGTGACCCTGTTGTTATCTGAATACTGGTGGCATAGCTTCCAGCTTCACAGCAACATGCAAGCCCCATAGTACAACAAACTGACAGACATGTGGGGGAGTGAGAGCAATAAGGCAAGAAAAAGAAAAAATGGGCATCCACAGTGGTAAGGAAGGAGTAAAACTATCCCTATTCGTAGATGACATTATTCTATACATAGAAAATCCTAAGGACTCCACAAGAAAGCTATTGAAACTAATAGAAACATTCAGCAAATTGGCAGGATACAAGATTAACATAAAAAATCAGCTGGATGCCTCTACATAAACAAAGATAACTGTGAAAAGGATATTAGGAAAACAATACCATTCATAATAGCCTCCCAAAAGATAAAATACTTAGGAATAAATCTAACCAGGGACGTAAAAGACTTATACAAAGAAAGCTACAAAATATTACTGCAAGAAACCAACAGAGACTTACATAGATGGAAAAACATACCATGCTCTTGGAGAGGAAGATTTAACATTGTGAAAATGTCCATATTACCCAAAGCTATATATAGACATAATGCAATCCCGATCCAAATACCAATAGCATTCTTCACCGAGATGGAAAAACTAATCACTAACTTTATATGGAAGGAAAAGAGGCCCCATATATGTAAAGACGTATTTAAAAAGAACAAAGTAGGAGGCCTCACACTACCTAATCTCAGAACCTATTACGCAGCCACTGTAGTCAAAACAGCCTGGTACTTTTACAACAACAGACACATAGAACAATGGAATAAAATTGAGAACCCAGACATAAATCAATCCACCTATGGACACCTGATCTTCAACAAGGGATCAAAGGTTATTGAATGGGGAAGAGAGTCTCTTCAACAAATGGTGCTGGCAAAATTGGATATCTATCTGTAGAAAAATGAAACAGGATCCACACATCACATCATACACAAAAACTAACTCAAAATGGATCAAAGACCTAAATATAAAACCTAAAACTATAAACATTATGGGGGAAAAATTAGGGACAAAGCTATTGGCCCTAATATATGGCATAAATAGATAACCAAGTGTCTTAGTCATCTAGTGCTGCTATAACAGGAACACCAGAAGTGGATGGCTTTAACAAAGAGAAGTTTATTCTCTCACAGTCCAGTAGGCTACAAGCCCAAATTCAGGGCGCCAGCTCCAGGGGGGAAGGCTTTCTCTCTCTGTTGGCTCTGGAGGAAGGTCCTTGTGATACTTCAGTCTTCCCTTAGTCTGGGAACCTCTCAGTGCAGGAACCTCAGATCCAAAGGAAGCACTCTGCTCCCAGCACTGTTTTCTTGGTGATATGAGGTTCCCATGTCTCTCTGCTCACTTCTCTCTTTTATATCTCAAAAAAGATTGGCTTAAGACACTATTTAATCTTCTATACTTCATCAGTATAACTGCAGCTAATCCATTTTATTACATCATAGTGATAGAGTTTACAACACGTAAGGAAATCACATCAGATTACAAAACAGTACACAATCATACAATAATGGGAATCATGATCCAGCCAAATTGATACACACATTTTTTGGGGGCATAATTCAATCCGTGATACCAAGCACAACTAAAAATTCACAAACAGAAGAAAATGAAGTAGATATATGGGATTTCCTAAAAATTAACACTTATGCTCAACAAAAGACTTCTCCAAAAGCATAAAAAGAGAACCTACAGACTGGGAAAAAAATTTAGCTCTGACATATCCGACAAGGGTAAAATCTCTAAAATTTGTAGGAAATGTCAACACCCCAACAAAAAAGACAAATAATCCAATTAAAAAACGGGCAAAGGAAATGAGCAGACACTTTACCAAAGAAGACATTCAGGCCACTAACAAAGATATGAAGAAATGTTCACTATCATTAGCAATTTTAGAGACACAAATCAAAACTACCATTAGATACCACCTCATCCCAACATTACTGGCACTAATAAAAAAAAGAAAAGAAAATAACAAACGTTGGTGAGGATGTGAGGAGACTGGAACTCTTATTCACTGCTGGTTGGAATGTAAAATGGTACAACCACTATGGAAGATGGTATGGCGCTTCCCCAAAAAACTAGAAATAGAAATACCATATGATCCAACAATCCCATTCCTAGTTATATACCCGAAAGAAATAAGAGCCCTGATATGAATAGACATATGCACTGCCATGTTCTTTGCAGCATTATTCACAAAAGCAAAAAGATGAAAGCAACCTAAGTGCCCATCAACAGATGAGTGGTTTAACAAACAGTGGTAATTACACACGATGGAATACTACACAATGATGAATAATGATGAATCCATGAAACATCTCACAATATGGATGAATCTGGAGGGCATTATGATGAGTGAAATAAGTCAATCATAAAAAGGCAAATATTGTATAAGACTGCTTTTGTAAAGTAACAACAAAAGGGTTACACACAGAAAAAGAAAAAAAGACTCTTTGATGGTTACCAGGGATAGGAGGGGGAGGGAGGGAAAATTACCAAAGAGATAGTAGACAGGAGTTAATATTGGTTAAGGGAAAGACAATATACAATATCAGAGAAGTCAGCCCAACATGACCAAGGCAAGAGAGGACACTGAGAGGAACGCAGGAATAAAAGACAACTATGGTGACTACTATTGCATAGACAATTCTGCAACAATGGAATCAACAAACAATAATCTATGAGTTTATACATACATAGATAGGTATGCAAAGAGGTGAGGGAGGGGCTGAAGGAACACACCCATCAGTAGATACAGGTTTGAAGATGGAAATTTCTAAGTACATGACTGTAGATGCTCCTCATACATTGTAGCAATAGGATACTATCAGTAAGACATGCCTGTTGAGAGTTATGACAGACCAGTAAATCATTGACATATTGTAATAATGTAGACCCTTGAGTGAACTGTAAAGGCTGAAAATCAGCATGTAAAATCTGAGAAAAGTAGATCAGGAACTCAGTAAAACCTTGGGGTATTACAGTCCACGTGAATTGTTGATCTCTCCCAAGTGTAAGCAAATAAGTATTGGCTATCTGGATAAACTGGTATGCTAAAGAAAGTGCTGAAAAGATTGACCACTGTAAATTGAGCTTCTTCAGGAGGTACGTTAGAAAGAAACAAGTGAGGATTGGGGACTACTGGGAATCTTGGAATTACTATACGGTTAATAGCACGTAGGTCCATCACAAATCTCCGGCCTCAATTGCTAGGTTTCTTAACAGGAAAACTGGAGTGTTGCAGGGACTAGTGCAAGGAATAATTAAGCCTTTAGCAATAAAGTCTTGAATGATAGGGACAAGCCCATTTTTAGCTTCTCATTTTAAAAGGTACTGTGAAATTTTAGGTAGATATTTGGAAGTATCTATCTGGATTTTAATTGGTTCTACTGACAGTATTCGGTCAATGTCAGTAGACACATGATAGCTCATAGATTCTCAGGAGCAGAGGAAGGGTCTTCCACAGAATTGGATAAATCAGGGGGAAAGAACTTCTTGTAATGGCAAACTAAGTGCCTGTGAGTACCAACAACTTCTTCATTTAAAGTATTTTCTATTGCAGAGTCTATCTGTAAATCTAATACCATCTCTCCTATTTCTAAGAATTTTATTTGATAATTTCATTTGGATAACAGACATTTTCCTCATAAATGTACTGGGGTATTTAAACTTAGTAAAAATGGATACATGTCTTCTATAGGTCCCAAAGAAACAGAAACAGGTTGGGAATGGCTTAGACTTTGTTCCTGGTTGTTGTTGTCATTCTTAGGTGCTGTTGAGTTGGTTCTGACTCATAGTGACTTTATGTACAACAGAATGAAACACTTCCTGGTCCTGCATCATCCTCACAATCATTATGCTTGAGCCCATTGCTGCAGCCACTGTGTCAATTCATCTTGTTGAGGATCTTCCTCTTTTTGATGACCCTCTACATTATCAAGCATGATGTCCTTATCCAGGGCCTGGTCCCTCCTGAAAACATGTCCAAAGTATGTGAGACAAAGTCTCACCATCCTTGCTTCTAAGGAGCATTCTGGCTGTACTTCTTCCAAGACAGATTTGTTCATTCTTCTGGCAGTCCATTCAATATTCTTCACCAACACCATAATTCAAAAGCATTAATTCTTCGATCTTCCTCATTCATTGCCCAGCTTTCACATGCATATGAGGTGAAAGAAAACACCATGACTTGGGCCAGGCACACCTTAGTCCTTTAAAATGATATCTTTGCTTTTTAACACTTTAAAGGGATCTTTTCAAGCAGATTTGCCCAATGCACTGCATCATTTGACTTTTTGACTGCTGCTTCCATGGGCGTTAATTGTGGATCCAAGTAAAATGAAATCCTTGACAACTTCAGTCTTTTCTCCCTTTATCATGATGTCACTTATTGATCCAGTTGTGAGGATTTTTGTTTTCTTTATGTTGAGGTGCAGTCCATGCTGAAAGTTGTAGTCTTTGATCTTCATCAGTAAATGCTTCAAGTCCTCTTCGCTTTCAGCAAGAAAAGTTGTGTCATCTGTGTACTGAAAGTTGTTAATGAGTCTTTCTCCTATCCTAATGCTGCAGTCTTCTTCATATAGTCCAGCTTCTCAGATAATTTGCTCAGCATACAGACTGAATAAGTATGGACAGGAGGCATTTTCAGCTTCCAGTTCAAAGGAATCAGTGATGTGTCTCCAGGTGGGAGAATTCCTCCCTTTGGAACTAGGACCTCTAGACCAGCAGAGCATAAGGTCATGGGAACAGGAAGCAAAAATCTTGCAAGTGGGTCACTAGGGGTAATAGTGAGTGATGCCACTCCCATTTTCATCCCTTGATTCTTGGACTCATGAATCCTGGCTATGGGAGATGCAGCCCCATATATTGGACACTGGTTTGGAGCATATACATCCTCCTGGAGAACATTGCCCCAATCCTGCAAGGTATTGCCAACTAGTTGGCACTGTAATTGTGTCCTTAGGAGGACATTCCATCGTTCTATCAAGCCAGCTGCTTCAGGATGATGGGGAACATGGTAAGAACAGTAAATTCCATGAACATGGGCTCACTCCTACTCTTCATTTGCTGTGAAGTGAGTCCCTTGATCAGAGGCAATACTGTGTGGGATACCATGATGGTGGATACGGCATTCTATAAGTTCATGGATGGTAGTTTTGGCAGAAGCATTGCATGCAGGGAAGGCAAATCCATATCCAAAGTAAGTGTCTTTTCCAGTAAGAACAAAACACTGCCCTTCCCATGATGGAAGTGGTTCAATGTAATCAACTTGCCACCAGACTGCTGGGTGATCACCTCGAGGGTTGGTGCCATATCGGGGACTCAGCGTTGGTCTCTGCTGCTGGCAGATTGGGCACTCAGCAGTGTCTGTAGCCAAGTTGCCATTGGTGAGTGGAAGTCCATCTTGAAGGGCCCATGAATAACCTTCATCCCTGCCACCATGACCACTTTGTTCATGAGCCCATTGAGCAATGACAGGAGAAACTGGGGAAAGAGGATGACTGGTTTCCACAGAACGCATAATCCTATCCACTTGACTGTTAAAATTCTCCTCTGCTGAGGTCACCCTTTGGTAAGCATTCACATCAGACACAAATATCTTCACTTCTTTGGAGCATTCAGAGAGGTCTATCCACATACCTTTTCCCCATAAATCTTTGTCTCCAGTTTTCCAATCATGTTCCTTCCAAGTCTCTGACCATCTAGACAAACCTTTGTTCACAGTCCATGAATCAGTATACAAACGCATATCCGGCCATTTCTTCTCTCAAGCAAAGTGAACAACCAGGTGCACGCTCGAAGTTCTGCCCATTGTGAGAATTTACCTTCACCACTGTCTTCAGTGAGGTCCTAGAAAGGGGCTGTAGTGCTGCCGCTGTTCACCTTCGAGTGGTACCTGCATATCGTGCAGAACCATGTGTAAACCAGGCATGAGTCTTCTCTTCTTCATTCAACTGATCATAAGGAACTCCCCATGAGGCCATAGGTGTAGACTGGGAGATGGAAGGTAATGTGACAGGAGTGGAGGCTATGGGTATTTGGGCCACTTCCTCATGCAACTTATTTGTGCCTTCAGTTCCTGCTCAGGCCCAATGTCATATATACCACTTCCATTGAATGATGCAGTGCTACTGTGCAGTCCAACTTTATGACTCTGTGGGTCAGACAACTCCAAGTTCACGATGGGCAGCTCAGACATCATGGTGACTTGGTGTCCCATGGTTGTGTTCAGTCCTTACTAAGGCCAAGTAACAAGAAAACCTGTTTCTCAAAATGAGAGTAGTTATCTGCAGAAGATGGTAGGGCTTTATTCCAAAATTCTAAGTGTCTTCTCTGTGATTCACCAATAGGGGCCTGCCAAAGACTCCAAACAGCATCTCTATCGCCACAGACACTTCAAACACCATTGGATTATCCATATCATATTGCCCAAGTGGCAGAGCGGCTTGTGCAGCAGCCTGAACCTGTTGGAGAGCTTTCTCCTGTTCTGGGCCCCACTAAAAACTAGCAGCTTTTCTAGTTGCTTGTTAAATAAGCCAGAGTAGCACACCCAAATGAGGAATATGCTGCCTCCAAAACCCAAAGGGGCCCACTAGGCATTGTGCCACCTTTTTAGTTGTGGGAGCAGCCAGATGCAATAACTTATCCTTCACTTTAAAAGGAATATCTCAACATGCCCCACACTGGACCCCTAGAAATTTCACTGAGGTGGAAGGTGCCTGAATTTTTGTGGGATTAATTTCCCACCCTCTAGCATGCAATTTTTTTTTTTTTGCAGATTCATTGACAGTTCTTCCTTACTAGGTCCAATCAGCATAATGTAATCAATTTAATGGACCAGTGTGATGTCTCGTGGAAGGCCAAAGTGATAAAGGTCCCTGCTGACTAAATTATGACATAGGGCTGGAGAGTTGATGTAGCTCTGAGGTAGGCAACTGAAGGTGTATTGCTGGCTTTGTCAGCTGAAACAAACTGCTTCTGATGGTCCTGCCAAACAAGTATGGAGAAAAAGGCATTAGCCAGATCAATAGCTGCATACCAGGTACCAGGAGTTGTATTAATTTGCACAAGCAATGAGACTACATCTGGAACGCAGCTGCAACTGGAGTCACCCCCTGGTTAAGTTTTCGATAATCCACTGTCATTCTCCAAAATCCTTCTGTTTTTTGCATAGGCCAAATAGGTGAGTTGAATGGGGATGTGATGGGAATCATCACCTCTGCATCCTTGAAGTCCTTGATGGTGGCAGTAATCTCTGCAATCCCTCCAGGAATGCAGTATTGCTTCTGGTTTACTATTTTCTGATGTAGGGGCAGTTCTAAGGGCTTCCACTTTGCTTTTCCTAACATAATAGCCCTTATTCCATTTTTCAGGGATCCAGTGTGGGGGTTCTTCCAGTTGCTGAGTATGTCTGTTTCAATTATGCATTCTGGGACTGGGGAAATCACTACAGGATGGGCTTGGGGACCCACTGGACCTACTGTGAAACTGACAGGAGCTAAGACTCCATCAGTAACCTGATCTCCATATGCTCCCACACAGACTGGTGGGCCACAGTGATGTTTTGGGTCTCCTGGAATTAGTGTCAGTTCAGAGTCAGTATCCAGTAATCCCCGAAAAGTCCGATTATTTCCTTTTCCCCAATGAACAGTCACTCTCGTAAATAGCCACAGATTACTTTGGGTAAGGTTGGGAGAAAGATTAACAATAAAAGTTTTTGTCAGTGTATTGGAGTCCTTCCTCAAGGGGACCCTGCCTCCCCTTCAATAAAGGGGTTATGGGTCTGGAATTAACTGAGGGGCCGTGACTCTATTCTGGCAATTTGAGTTAGAATGCTGTTCACTTGACCTTGAGTAGTTCCGCTTGTACAGACCAAGTAAATATTTAGTAGATTTCCTATCTCTTTCACTCCTTGGGACACCACGACTAAGTAGCCAACACCATAAGTCTATAGGAATCATATTATTCTGATTACTGCTTTGACTCTGCTGTCCATTATGGCCACCAAGCCCACCATGTCTTTGTCGATTGAGTGCCGACACTTGGCCCCTACCACCATAGGCTCCAATCAGCCGCGTTGTAGTTAGGTGTAGTTAGGTGTACTTCAGTTAGGACAGTTCCCACTGTCAAATATGACTTACATAAAATAGCAATCACAGCAGTCTTCAAGGATTCTGGGGCTCACTTCATAAATTTGTTCCTCACTGTGGTGGTAAAATTGTGTCCCTTGGGCACTCCATGTGTGGGTCTGTGCAACTAACCTGATAAATCCACTCTAGCATGCCAATTTCCCTAAACTGTTGGATACCTTCTTCTACAGTATACCAAGGCAGGTCTGGTACTTCAACTTGATTTAGTGTAGGCCACCATGGTATCCATGCTTCAGCAACCCAACCTTTCCTTACTTCTGGAGCTGAAACATTGAATGAAGAATCTGTGCTTAGTTTGCCCATATTAGTAAACTCAGACTGATCCATCTTTATGTTCCTTGTACTATTATCCCATACCCTTAAAAGCCATACACACACATAGTCCCCACGTTTCCGTTTGTACATATTAGAAAAGTCAAGCAGTTCTTTCGGAATAACCTCTTCCTGTGTTAAACTTTGCACTTCACCTTTTGGAGCTCGCTGGGCTTTAAGTCTAGTTATAAGTCTAGAAGCCAAAATCAGTGGGGAAATGTTTTGAGAACATTCAGCATTGTCTTGTAAAACATCTGTCCCAGGTAAAGTCCCAGGAAATGACTCAGACAAAGGCAATTCATATGCAGCTGGGTTAATCTCATCAGATGGGAGTGGAGGGCTAATGGTTCTGTTGGCAGGAGTGATTCAATGGAATTTAGAGGCTCAGTGTCTCCATCTTCCTATTTGCTCTTATGTCCCCATCCCAAGATTCAGGGTGCCATTTCTTCCCAATCAATGCCCTCACTTTAACTTCAGACACCTCTTGAGTTTGGTAGTTGAGTTGGTGTTGTAATTCAGCCACTATTACAATAAGACTCTGGGTTTGGTTTTTGGCAATAACAGCTCTGTTACTACAAGAAATAAGGCTTTCTTTCAAGGCACGAGTGGAAACTTTGAGGTCATTTATACGGCACTTGAGCTTTGACTCTGAAGTCCTGAGCTCGTCTCTTTCTTTCACAAGTTTGTCTAGCGAAAGTAGGACCAACCAACCAGTTTTCTTATACTTCTGATTATGACAAAATTGTAAAAAGGTATCATTCATGCAATCACCCATACCTGATCTGTTGATAGTGATACCTGATCGACTTTCACCAATACCTGATCTATTGGTAGTGATATTTTGCATATTTGAATTACCACCACACTCCATGTATTAGCAGTGCCCTCTATACTGCTGGAAGCAGAGTCATCAACATCTTTAAGACTAACCAGACTTGAGAACCAATTTAGAAAATTAATCCTTACAATTTTGTTTCTCTAGAACCACTCTTGATACCAAATGTTTTAGGCTGGGTTCTCTAGAGAAGCAAAACCAGTAAAACATTAACTATATATATATAGGGAGAGGTTTAGTTCAAGGAAATAGCTCACACAGTTGTACAGGCTGTCTCATCCCAAGTCCATGGGTCAGGAAAGAGGCTCTTCCTGATTCACATAGCCACAGGAGCTGGCCAACTCAAGATTGGCAGGCCAGAGAGCAGGGCTGTTGCTCACAGGTGGTGAAGATAAACGAATCCCAAGATTGGCAGGCAAGACCACAGGTAAGCTTCTAGCTCAAGTCCCAAGAACCAGAGGTCAGACGAACAGGAGCCAGATGCAGGATCCAGAACAAGCAAAAGCCCTTGTGCCCTGCCTGAACATCTGCCCACACTTGATGCAGGCCACGTGCCCAAAGAAACTCCCCATTAACTCATTGGCTACTCACAGCACATCCCATCATGAGGGTGATCACATATCAAATCTCAACAGGGAGGTGATCACAACATATATGACTTCCAAAACACTGAGAATCATGGCCCAGCCAAGTTGACACACAATCTTAACTACCACAGGTGGTATCAATAAAGTGTGTAACAGTAGCTTTAGTTTGAGCTTGTAACATGAAACCAGGAATGTTAGCCCTGATACCTAAAGATTCTGCCAGATTTTTCCACTTGGCCCTTTCCATCCACCTTTGTGCACCACCTGGCTGATTAACATATTTATTAAATTATATAAGTCAGCTAGGCCAGGTTCATAAGTTTCAGCTTAAATTCTAAATTCTTGGGTACACTTGTTGGATCTTTCAGAGTATTAGGGAATTCTTTTACAATTGTGCAAAGTTCCACTTTGGAGCAAGGGGCAAACATGGCATGAGGGGATTTCTGAGCCTCTTCCAGATATTTAACTTTAAAAGGCATTTCAGAAATGTGTTTTTCCTCTGTAGGTTCTATAGGATAATATGGGAGTTCAGATGAGGTATTATTCTCAGAGGAATAAGACGGTAAAGGTGGGTAAAGAGGAGTGGCTGCTAGAGGGGCAGAGGAAGGGAATAGGAGCCAGGCATCGGAGGCTGGGGTGGACTAGAGACCCTGGGGACTCTGCATTTTGGGAAAGAGAAGGTATTGGAGCTGTTCCTGGGTAGGAAGCCGCCACGTTCAGAGCTCTGACATCATTGTAATTCTTTAATTTGTTTGGCCTGTTTGAAATGGTCTCTGGCAGGGAGGTGAATTTATCATTCTGATGTCTCTTGGAAGCTTCCAGGTAGCATGAAAAAAAGGCTTCCCAGTTTTTGTTTTATTAGAGAGCCTTTGGCTTGTAATTTACTGCGCAGAAATGTTAATTTGTCTCAATCAAACGAGTTCCACAACGACGATTGATCTGTCAGCCTCCCCTCAGTGAGCGCATACCAGTGGTCCATGAACAAAATTGAACCGGAGCCATAATGTTTAACCATATGGGCTGGCAGAGTCCCCAAGTGGGGTCCTGAGCGAGTCTGACAAGGCATTCAAGTATTTAAAACCTTAAGTATGTACGAAACTTTACAAAGAGAGTTGATTAACCAGGCTGGCCACTAGATGTCAGCGTAACCTAACTTAGTTTGGTAACAAACCCAACGTGGTGTTTTGAGAGGCAAGCCGAAAACAAAGGCAAGACAAAGACACTGACGATAGATCTCTCAAACAGCCATCTTCGCAGTACGCAGAGGCTTCAATTCCAAAGGGCTTACTTCAACCGGTTTCTGAGAGCTCGCCCGAGGAGATGGTTCAAGCCCAAAGGGTTTGTGCTTCGTACAGAAAGCGTGCCAGGTCCTCAGCTTCTCGGGAATGCAGAAGATGCGATGCCGTTGAATGCTGCCAACTATGCCAAAGAGATATTGTAGTGTAATGACCTGTACTCTGCTTAAAGTAAAAAGAAAAGAGATTTATTGAAATTTACTGAATTTCACAGAATGAAAGCCAACACTTCAAAATGACAAAGACATTCTAATAGAGGGATAATAAAGAACTTGCGTACACTATTTGATTGATAGTTAAAAATTTAGATCATCACTTGATTGGTAGTTACAAACTTCGATCGTTGCAAAGCAGGACTTCCTGAAATGGGGCTTGCAGGGCAGGACTTCTTGAAACTGAGCTCACAAGGCAGGACTCCTAAAGTGAGACTTAATATTGATTGTAGACCAGATCAACTTCAACTTGCAGTTCTTTGAAATGTAAAGTCGGCCATCTGGTTAAGGGGGAGTACATTAGAGCTTAGGTGATTATAGAATAGATTTTCCAAAAACAAATTGTTGAGATAACTGGCTTAAGGCAAAATCATTTCCTGAGGACATCTTGCACAAAGGATTTGATAACCTTTTGAGTAATGACCCCCAGGGGACATTCTGCTGACATTCCCTTTGGCTTAATCATAGAAAAACATTTCCATGGCTGCATGATTAAAATTACAGAAAGTTTAACTGTTGCTAAGGAAAAGAAGCAGAACTAACAAAAAGGAAGTCGGACCCAGACCTCAAGCCAGCCATTTCAGATTTTACCAGACACCTCAATTTTGAATTCTCTTACACAGGGATAATAACAACACATCCAACATTCATATCATCAGAGTCCCGGAAGAAGTGGAGAGAGTGGGGCTGAGAGAGTATTTGAAGAAATAATAGCTGAAAACGTCTCAAATTTGGCAGAACATATAAAACCATAGATTCAAAAAGCTGAATGAACCGCAAATAGGATAAATGCAAAGAATCCATGCAAAAATACATCAGAATGAAACTTCTGAAAATTAAAGAGAAATAAAATATGTATATATATATTTTTCAGATGCTGAAAGAAAAGAACTGTCAACCACCAATTCTATGTCCGGTGAAATTCTCTTTCAGGAATAAAGGACATTCTCAGACAAAGAAAAACTAAAAGAATTTATCACTAGCAGACCTACCCTTAAAGAATTGCTAAAGGAAATTCCTCAAAAAGAGAGGCAACGATAGAAAAAAAACAACTTGCAGTTTCAGGAAGGAAGAAAGAATAACAGCAAGAGCAGATACAGTGGTAAATACAATAGACTACTTATCCATCCACCACCTGTTTGGCCTATTGTGGCAACTTGCATGTTGCTGTGATGCTGGAAGCTATGCCACTGGTACTTCAAATATCAGCAGGGTCACCATGGTAGACAGATTTCAGTGAAGTTTCCAGACTAAGACAGATTAGGAAGAAAGGCCTGGTGATCTAATTCTGAAAATTAGCCAATAAAAACCTTATGGATCACAACAGAATATTATATGATTCACTTGCTTTGGACACGTCATCAGGAGGGATCCATTGCTAGAGAAGGACATCACGTTTGGTGAAGTAGAGAACTTGCATGGGCCAGGGGAACCTTGGTGAGATGGATTGACACAAGCGCCACAACAGTGGACTCAAACATGGTGATGATCATGAGAACTGGCAATGATGTTTCATTACACTGTGTGAATCAAAGTAGACACAATGGCATCTATCTATCTATCTGTATCTTCATGAGTTTTCTAAATTATGTGTGATGATTGAAACAGAAATGATAACATCATATCATACACAAGACAATGATATTTCAAGTTGGGAGAGTAAAAGAACCTAAATGGAAGTAAGGTTTCCACACTTTATTGAAAGTAGTAAAATGTTGCTATCTGTAGACTAGGACAAGTCACATATGTATACTATAATAATCAGAGCAATTACTAAGAAAACTATATAAAATGATGCACCTCCCCAAAAATAAATAAATAAAGATGGGATCCTAAAACATGTTCATGTAATCCATAGGAAGTCAAGAAAAGAGAAACAGAGGAAGAAAAATCAGAGGAAGCAAATTGAAAACAAATAATAAAATGGCAAACTTAAACTCTAATACATCAATAATTACCTTAAATGGAAATGGTCTACATACACCAATTAAAGGACAAAGATTGTCATAGTGAATAAAAATCATGACCCAAGTATACACTTTTTATAAGGCACTCATTTCGAATTCAACAACATAGGTAGTTTGAAAGTAAAAGGTATATTCCACGCAAACATTAATTTTTAAAAAAGCAAGAGTGGCTATGTTAATATCAGACAAAGTAGACTACCAAACAAAGTATTAGTGACAAACAGGGACATTACATCATGATAAATACATCAATCCATCCAGGACACCATAAAGATCTTAAATGTATATGAACCAAAGAAAAGAGCCTCAAAACACATGAAGCCAAAATTGATAAAGTTGAAGGGAAATAGGCAAATCCACACTAAAATGGCAATTTCGATATTCCCCTCTCAGCAAGTGATAGAACTACTAGACAGAAAAGCACAAGACTATAGACTCCGAAGAAGACAAGCCTGGCCATCGGCTTCTGAAAGGTCCCAGCTTTGAAAACCCTATTGATCAGTTCTGCTTTGCATACGTGGGGTCACCGTGAGTCATAATCAACTCCAGGGCAACTAACTAACAACAGCAACAACAGAATGTCAACGAACAGGAACTAACTGACATCTATAGATGTCAAGAGAGATCTGAATTATGTATATCTAAGTTAATTCCACAATGGTGCAGATGCAATGGGTGGATTCAGCAGAGATGAAAAAAGTGAAAGTTCAAGGGGCTTGTTTTCCAGGGCTAAAGAAGGTAAGGCTTTCCAACAACAGAAGAATCTTTTTTCAAGCACTTAAGGAACATTCACCAAGATAGACCATATCCTACATCATAAAACAAACCTTAAGAAATTTAAAATAATTAAAGTCATGCACAGTATATTCTCTTACTGTAATGAAATTACTAGAAAGGCAACAGGAAAATCTCTGACCACTTGCAAATTAAACAACACACATGGAAATAATTCATGGTTCTAAGAGGAAGTCTCAAGAGAAATAAAAAATACATTGAATTGAATGACAATAAAAACACAGCAAAATTTGTGGGAATACACATTTAGTGCTACCTACATTAACATGGAAACACACAAGCTGAGCTGATAATCAGACTGCACTGATCATCTTCAGTACAGGCATGTATGTAGACGCTCAACCCTCCCTGAACATTCAGGTACACATATAGTACAATTAGAACTACTTGCCAGCTTCAACTGTGGGATTTAAACATTTCAGAGGGAGGTAATGATTAGAAATAAAGTAAGCAATGCTCTCAGAATGAAGAAATACACCCTAAATAAAAGTTTTCTTTTTTGGTGAAAAATAATAACATTTATAATACTAGTCATCAGGATTATTTATTGGTATGTTCTGATTTAGTGAGAGAAAACTATAACTTGTAGAACTAGTCAAACATTCTAGGCTTTGACTTTAGTGTGTCTAAACCTGCAAGGGGACACAGTCCTTCTGAAGAACATTGCAACTCTTTGAAGACGTTAACAAATAAATGTTTAAATAAAAAAAAAATAGACAATTCCATCAAGAGCCATTGCTCCCATAAAATGAGCAACCTCCTTAAAGTTAGCCTCATTAATGCTTAGAGACCAAACAATCAGGAAGTTGATCTCACACTTCTGAAAATTGAAAAAAAAACTTTTCATTTTTCCTAGACCTGGCTCCTTTTCTCAGGACACCATGGCAGAACAACTTCAAACAATGAAACTAATTGGCTTTGGCTCCTGGGAGGTTGGCAAGAGAGAGATGAATTATACAGTTAATCTCACAATGGTGCATACACAATGGGTGTTTTCAGCAGAGGTGACATTCCTAGACCCCAACAGAAGCAAAAGTGAAACACCCAGAGGCTTGTTTTCCAGGGCTAAAGAAAGTATGGCTTTCCTAGTTTTCCTCTATCAGATGATCAAGAAATGACTATTCTATTTTGGACCCCAGGAGAATTAGAACCTCTTACAACAACAACAATAAGGGCATTTAACATTTATTGAACTTTTTCTATGTGCCAAATACTGCATTAAGTACCTTACATGGATTAGCTCATGTAATCCTCACAACCATCCTGTATGACGTAGATACTACTATTATCCCCTTATACAGATGATGAAACTGAGACTTAGAGAGGTCTAATTCCTCACAATATATAAATGGTAGAGTACAAGATTCAAATTCAAAAGTCTGATTCCACTTAGTATGTCTCTCAACATATGATAATAATAGCAATAACTGATGATGATGACAATAAATTTTTACCTTTAATTCAAAGCTAGGCAACGAATAAGGACGATTGGAAGCATTGATGCACTTGAATTATGGTATTGGCAAAGAATATTGAATATACCATGGACTGCCAGAAGAACAAATAAATCTGTCTTGGAAGAAGTAAAGCCAGAATACTCCTCAGAAGTGAGGATGGTGAAACTTCATCTTGCCTACTTTGGACTTGTTATCAGGAGGGAACAGTCCCTGGAGAATTACATCATGCTTAGTAGAGAGTTAGCATAAAAGAGAAAGTGTCTCAATAAGATGAACTGATACAGTGGCCACAACAATGGGCTCAAACATAGCAACAACTGTGAGGATGGCACAGAATCGGGCAGTGTTTTGTTCTATTGTACATAAGGTAGCTATGAGTCGGAGCCAATTCGACCCTTAACAACAGCAACATAGAATTCTGCAGTTTATGAATTTCTTTTTGTTAAGTCATTCTATTTTCATGACAACCCTAAGGGGTAGAGCTATTATCTTCATTTTACAAATGAGGAAAGTGGAGTTCAGAGAGGTTAAATACTTTGCCTAAGATCATACAGCTAGGTAGGGTCAAGATAAACTTTGAACCCAAGTTGTCTACCTCCCTAGCTTGTCTTCTGTTTAAAAAAATTTTTTTAGAGGCAAGAGTTAAAATGACTTCCCTAAAAGAGCCAAACAAAAATTAGACATAAGAACATTTACAAGAAGCAGCAACTTTAAATTTAGGCAAGTTTTAACTTATCAGCATGAGTTAGCATGACTCATCCAATCAAGGTAAGCCAGCTTGGCATTCAGTGACCAACTTTCCCAAAACAAAAGAAAGATTAAAAGCGATTAACCAATCAAAGTAAAAGGCAAGATACTCATCTAAGCTTTAAAAAGGCATTGCATAATTTGGAAGAGGATAGTGATAATGGGTGCACAATATGAAGAATATAATTAATGTCACTCAGTTTTCCGTGTGGAAATTGTTGAATTGGGAAATGTTTTGTTGCATATATTTTCACCACAATAAAAAAAGGTATTGTGACTATGTAAACTTAAGCTCCTCAGTTTGGGTAGTCTCTGTTGGTGAACAGTTTTCTGGAGAAATACCTCCCCTCCAAAACAAACCCGTTGCCATCCACTCAATTCCGACTCATAGCGACTCTATCGGACAGAGCGGAACTACCCCATAGAGTTTCCAAGGCTATAGTCCTTACGGAAGCAGACTGCCACATCTTTCTTGTGGGTTTGAACCCCTCTCATTAAATAAAACTTTTTAAATCTAATTGACTTGTTGATTAGATTTTTTTTGACAATTCTGGTGTCAGAAGAAGTAGAATCCAGAAAATACCCTGACACCATGGCTGATGAGTACCTCTAGGTACCCATAGGACCTTTTGAGCCCACTGATCTCTTGTCATCATTGGAGCCCAAGGGGCAAGTGTCTCTCAGATATGAGCTCTGCTCTCTTTGGGTTTTGAGCTCCCATGCATTAAAAATGAAACAGAGTTTCTGTAAAATAGAAGAAGAGTTTTACTCAGATTCAAAGATTTGTAAATCGGGAAGCCCCAAAATGAAAGTTCAAAATGGCATTCTGAAGAGGGAACATAAGCACACGTCCTGTATATTCAATTTTGTAGAACTCTGTATAGAGTTGGGAAACAGTATGGGGGTACATTTGATTGGTTGATATTCAACATACTCTTTAAGACTCATTTGCCAAGAATTCTAATGGTTCGGGTACTCAACTTTAGCCTCAGTCTACTGCATTCCAGAGCTGGTTCCTGCAGCGATCTGGGTGGGCCACTTCAGAATGTTGCAGAACAAGTTATCTTGGTCAAGTGTGGTCATGGGTCACATACTCTAAAAGGCTGAAGCACGTGCCTAGGACAATGAAATCCAATTCAGACCTGTGTCAGCCATTTTAGTTGTCTCAAGCTCCTCAGTTTTAGAGTGCGCTTTCACATGGGTTTATTAAGCACTAAGGGTAGCCCTGACTCAGGCTTGGAGCCTGGACGTCATCTTGGTAAGTCACCTTCTGTTCTGTCTATTTGACGTAAGCTATGTGAATCCTTGTGCCTTCAGACAACTGTTGGACGGGGACACAAGTTTAGATATAGTTGTCTTAGGGATTCGATGCATGAGCTCTTTCTGTTCTAAATCTCCTTCTCCTCCCCTTCTAAAACCCTTTTCTTACATGTCTTCACTACGGAACATCTTTTTTTTTTTTAAATTGTGGTGAAAATATGCATAACAAAACACACGCCATCTCAACAATTTCTACATGTACTATTCAGTGACATTGACTACATTCTTCAAGTTGTGAAACAATTCTCACTATCTTTTTCCAAATCATTCCACCACCTTTAATATAAATTTAATGCCCTCTAAGCAAAAACTTCCCTTTTCCCTCCCCCACTCACCCCTGGTAACCACTAATAATCTTTGGTTTCTATATATTTGTTTATTTCATATAATTGAGATCATACAGTATTTGCCTTTTGTGACTGACCTATTTTGATCAGCATGATGTTTTCAAGGGTCATCCATGTTGTGACATGTATCAGGACTTAATTTCTCTTTATGGCTGAGAAGTATTCCATTTTTTATCCAATCATCTGTTGATGGACATTTCTGTTGTTTCCACCTTTTGCTCTTGTGAAAAATGCTGCAATATACAGGTTTCTGTTTGCATTCCTGCCTTCAGTTCTTCTGGGTATACATCTAGGATTCAGATTGCTGGGTCATATGATAGTTCTATGTTTAACTTTTTGAGAAACTGCCAAACTGTTTTTCACAGTGACTGTATCATTTTACATTCCCACCAGCAATAGATGAGAGTTCTAGTTTCTCTACAACCTCACCAACAGCTATCATTTTCCTTTTTTTTTTTTTGGATCATTTGGATTCTAATAGGGGTGAGGTGATATCTCATTGTAGTTTTGATTTGCATCTCTCTATGGCTAATGATGGAGCCCTGGTGGTGCAGTGCTTAAGAGTTACGGCTGCTAACCAAAAGTTCAGCAGTTCGAATCCACCAGTCGCTTATGGGGCAATTCTACTCTGTAGCTATGAGTCGGAATCGACTCGACACCAATGGGTTTTGGTTTGGATGGCTAATGATGTTGAGAATCTTTTCATGTGCTTGTTCTCAATTTGGATATCCTATTTGATGAAATGTTCACTACAGAGCCTCTTGTAAGTTTTTTAGTTAAATGGATTGACTGTACCAAGAATGACTTGAATTTACAGTGGCTACTTCAGGGAACTGGGTTCCCGTTTTCTTTGTCTTTTTCATCTTTGTTTGCCATCTTTCATGTTATTGATTTGTGTTGTGCCATCTAAAAGTGTTGTGCTGTCTAAAAGTGTTGATTGTCACAAAAAGAAGAATCATAGGGTAGAACACAGGCATAGGAGCTGCCCTCACAAACCAGTGACTTTGCAGTTGTCACCGGACCAGAGTACTTGGGCAAACTTTGCTTTGGGTCACCTATAAAATCAGATGAGGTTCTCCTTCCATCTTGTTTTTTTTTTTTTTTTTTTTTGTCCTGAGAGCTTATTTTTGATCCAGAGAGAACATTCTCTCTGGTTTTCCTCCTGCCAGGGGATGAAGATTGTCAGGTCTTTGTTCACAGGTGCCCAACTGCCAAGTTGGGGGCATGAGACACAAAGTGTATAAGCATTACATTCCTACCAACCATTGTCAGCTCTCATGGGGTTGTTTAAGTTTCAATCCTCTCCTCTTATAGGAAAAACTCCTGCTTCTTATATGTTGTCTCATTCCTAACTCTTGCGCCTATCTTTCTAAATGGCATAACTTTACCAGCAATGATTGGGGTCTTCAGTGGTCATTTTGGAAAACTTTTGACATGAGTAAACTGATTCATTTTAAGAGGTGCACTAGAAAACATTGGATCTTATACCCTGTAAACAGAATGGGATGCTTTTTTGATTGATATAATGAGGCTTCTAAAAGGAAGAGCTATTCCAAAATTGCCTCTCTAGGAAATTCTTTAAGGCATGCATAAAAACCAAAAACCCACTGCTGTCGAGTCGATTCCAACTCATAGTGGCCCTAAAGGACAGAGTATAACTGCCCCCATAGGGTTTCCAAGGAGCGCCTGGTGGATTCGAACTGCCAACTATTAGGTTAGCAGCTGTAGCTCTTAACCTCTACGTGACCAGGGTTTCCAAACACGCATAAGACAGGGTTAAATCTCTGCTGTCAGAAGCAGTAACTGTGAGTCTTTCCACTCCCCTATCTGTATGTATGTGTATGCTATGTACGCATATGTAATATTTTCCTACCTCTGGATGGTATTACCAAATGAGAGTATAATATCCCTTCATGGAGCTTTATTCTGATTGGTTTAGAGATAAATAAGCACTTATATAAATTGAATATTGCTAGTATTTCGAGAAATTAATAAAAGTAATTTATTCTGACAGTTTTTAAAAAATATTTTACTATATTTTACTGATGCAAAACTAGAATTTTAGTTTCTCTGTTAAAAACTTGGACAGTTATGCCTCAAGTTTTTACTGAAGCACCATCTTATTCTTCATAAGCCCTCCAGTAGGACCTGCAAGAATGAAAATTTCTGAAGGAATCCATCCTAATTAAGTTTGTGGATGACCTACTTCTTTGCTCAATTTCTAAAGAAAATTCTCAGACCTCACAGAAACCCCAACTGAAAACACTGACTTAAAATTATTTGTTGATAAGTCTTACTTAAAAAGTGAGAAAAGAAAATAGCAGACTGATTATGCCATAACCATTTACACTGGCCTCATAAAAAGGGAACCCTAACAGACCTTGCCTTATGTGTCTCTTCTTTTTCGATAATAAATGCATATAGTGCTTTCCATGAATTCTGTGAGTCATTCCAGTGAATTATTGAACCCAAAGGAGTAGTGGGAGCCAGCAGTTCAGAAGTGAAGGAGCCTAGGAGAGCTCTGAGCTTGTGGCTGATATCTTGATGGAGTAGTGGGAAACTCTGAATTTGTAGCCAGCAGGTCAGAAGTGAAGGTGTCATGTGGACTCCCAAACTCATGGCTGACATCTGCCTATTTGGCAGTCTAAGGGATGGTAAACAGGATTCACCAGAATGACCCCAATTCACAGAAAGAGAAAGGATAAAAGAGTGGGATACTGAGAAACCACTGATACCTGGATGGCTACCTAGTCAGCCATGGCATAAAAGTGCAGGTGTGCTACAATCAGTTACTAAGGCTAAAAGTTAACAGTGGAACTTAGAGGTGGTGGAGCTAACTCCTGGGGAGATGGCCCACTGGATGCATAAGGAAATGCAAAGTAACAAGAAAAAGGAGAAATGCACAGTATCTTGGTTATTGTTATCTCTAACAGCTAAAATGAAAGTAATAGATGAACCAAGCTTAGATTCTGGCCTCTCCAAACTAGGGCCTATAGTCTCAGCACCTCTACCAAAGGAATGTGTTGGGGAAGATCCTGATGCTGGGGTTGATCCTGATGCTGGGGTTAGTTTAGATTTGGCTGGTCTTAGGTACTGCCACCTGTCTAGGAGAAATTTCCTAGGAAAAAGTTATGCCAAAACAACAGATAACAAAGGAGGCTAGACTTAGTCCCGAGAGAATAGTGAGGAAAGACAGAAGGAAGGGTCAAGAAACCCTTCCCAGCAGGGTGGAAAACTTCTTTATTTTCCATTTTGAGGCTTACATTTGATTTAGGATTCCCTTCACAAGTGCAATATTTTTTTACCTTTGAGGTTTTTAAAACTTAATTTTTTTGTGAAAATATACACAATAAAGGATATACTATTCTCAACAAATTCTGCATGTACAATTCAGTGACACTGTTTACATTTTTCAAGTTGAGTACCCTTTCCAAATTATTCCACCACCATCAAGAATGTATAGTCATTATTGCCTAAGCTTCTCATCTAACTTTTTGAGATGCTGTTGTCAATCTTGTCCCACATAGATAACATATTTTAAAAAGCAAAATGCTCAAAGCATACATACTTTACTAATTAAGCTAAGCTGTTGTTTGTTCCAAAGTGGACTTCTGAAAAAGGTTTATGGTTTAAAGATTATATCCCATAGTTTTGGGTGTTCATCCAGCCTCAATGCCTCCAGAAGTCTGAATTCCATTGAGAATTTAAAAGTATTTTCCATTTTTATCCCCCTTTTGATCAAGATTCTTCTATAGAATTTTACATCAAAACTTTCAGTAATGGTAGCCAGGCACCATCCAGTATTTGTGGTCTCATGGCACAGAAGGCAGATGTTCACAGTGGCAGCATTTCCTCCTCTGATTCCTGAGTCTTCTTTTTTCTCTGATACTCCAGATGAATGGAGACCTATTGTTGTAGCTTGTGTGGCCACTTGCAAGTTTTTAAGACCTCAGGCACTAAGCAATGAACTAGGAGGTAGAAAGGAAGCAAGGAAAAACAATATTACGCCAATTGGCTGAGATGTCCCATGAGATCATGACCCTAAATCTCCAAATAAAAAACAAACAAACAAACAAAAAAGCATGAGGTGTTTGATAGTACATGAGCTGCATCAGAGACTGCTCTCTCTACCTCTCTCTCTTTAATATGTGTTACACGATGTTTGTCATTTCAACATTTTTCAGATATACAGCTTAGTGATATCAATTAAATTAATAGGTCATGCAATCTTTATCTTCAATCTGTGCCAATTTTCCCATTACCACAAACAGAAACTTACCACTTCCCAAGTAATTACTCCCCTTTTCCCCCCCGTCATCCCACAGGGAGGAAATTTTGAAATAGTTATTAAGAAATGAAGTGAATAAAGAAAATGTTAATGGGGACAAAACAAAGCAGAAACAGAAAGGGACTTTACCCAGTAAAGTGCAAGCCTTTAGAATATTAATAAGAAATGGGGGGATGGAGCCAAGATGGCAGTGTAGTCAGACACTTCCTATATACCTCTTACAACAAAGACCTGGAAAAACAAGTGATTTGATTGTATATGAATATCTAGGAGCCCTGGACAAGGCAAAGTAGAGGAATCAGACTGAGTGACAGGAGAGAGAGAGACGGTTTGGAAGAAGCCAGCAGCACCAAAGCGGCGGTGGCAGGATGGCAACACTACAGCCGTGCTGGCAACTCTTCAGCCACGCCGAGTCTGCAGTGAAGCAGGCAAACAGCTGTGTGCGCACTCAGAAAGCAGTTTCCACATTGCGAGACATCTGGCAGCAGAGATTCTGCATTCTCCTGGCCTTAAGGGAGCAAATAAGCTACTGGCTGCCCTAAGCCAGGAACACAGGGTCGGCACAGCTCCTTTGCTAGGCACAGGCATAAGGGGTCCACAGACTCTGAGTGCCTTACACCCCTATATAGACTTGTGGAGACCCATCTCAACAAAGTTAGCCCTCACTAACATAGTACAACAGGGCAAACATCTGAAGTTTAACTTCAACTGCTTCAGCTGTGAACGGGCAGATTTGTGACCCTCTAAACAGCCCTGCCCCTTAAGTAGGCACTTTTATTGATCTACAACAGGAGCTTGAGGACTGGTGGTGTCTCCTAAAGCTCCTAGTCACCTGCTACACAAGTCCAAGAAAAAGTGGTGCCTTTAAGTCTTTACAGCCAACAAACTGGGGTGCGCATAGTCCAGCTGTAAAACTCACCTACCTACTCGCCCTAGGGAATAGGGACACGCTTTCCTTTCAGACTCTCAGGGGCAGCCATCAGCCCCTGCCTGGCTCAGCACATGACCCCCTACCAAAGCCAGAGTCCAGTGCCTGCACCAATCACCCATTCCTCTCTAGGACTGGGGGTGAGAGCCTGCACCACACACTTGGTGACTGACTGCCTGGACACCTGAGCTGAAACCATATAGGAAAATTTAATGACTTCTGTGTGCACATACTTAGTTACAGAACTAACTACCTGATGACAAGACTTTAGAGCTGCAAAGGTGTCAATAAACAAAATAGCACACACAAGCAGCCTATTGGGGGCATATCAAAACAAAACAAAATAAGAAGCTAAGACTCACTAAACAAATACAAAATAAACTTACAATAACTTATTGATGGCTCAGAGAAAACAGTCAATATCAAGTCACATAAACAGGCAGTTCATGATGGCTTCAGCAAGCTCCCAAAATAAAGAACCAATAAATTCTCTAGAGGAAAAGAATTTCTTGGAATTACCATAGGCAGAATACAAAAGATTAATATACAGAACTCTTCTAGAAATTAGAAAGGAAACTCTATAAAATGTAGAAAATGCCAAGGAACATACAGGCAAAGAGGTAGCGGAACTTTAAAAAGTTATTCAAGAACATAATGACAAATTTAATAGGCTGCAAGAATCCATAGAGAGACACCAATCAGAAATCCAGAAGATTAACGATAAAATTTCAGAATCAGACAACTCAATAGAAAGTCATAGGAGCAGAACTGAGACAGTAGAATCTAGAATTAGTGACACTGAAGATAAAGCACTTGATGTCAAATCATTTGAGGAAAAATCAGTTAAAAGAATTAAAAAGAATGAGGACACTCTAAGATTCGTGGGACTCTATCAAGAGAAATAACCTACGAGTTATTGGAGTACCAGAACAGGGGCTGATAACAGAAAATACAGAGAAAATTGTTGAAGATTTGTTGACATAAAACTTCTTTAATATCGTGAAAGATGAGAAGATATCTATCCAAGATGCTCATCGAACCCTACATAAGGTAGATCCCAAAAGAAAGTCACCAAAACATATTATAATCAAACTTACCAAAACCAAAGATAAAGAGAGAATGTTAAGAGTGGCTAGGGATAAAAGAAAAGTCATCTACAAAGGAGAGTCAATTAGAATAAGCTCTGACTACTCAGCAGAAACCATGCAGGCAAGAAGGCAATGGGATGACATATATAAAGCCTTGAAGGAAAACAACTGCCAGCCAATAATTATATATCCAGCAAAACTGTCTCTCAGATATGATGGCAAAAATTAGGGCATTTCCAGATAAACAGAAATTCAGGGAATTTGCAAAAACCAAACCAAAATTACAATAAATATTAAAGGGAGTCCCATGGTTAGATAATCAATAACACCAGATAACAATGCAAGAGTAGAACACAGGACAGAGCAACCAAATATTGACTCAGATAGGGAAATCAAAAACACACCAAAGCTAAAACTTTGAAAATTGGGAAACAGAGATATCAGTATGTAAAAAAGGAAAACATTAAAACAAGAAAGAGGGACTTAAAAAATGCAGATATTGATTTTTCATATGGAGGGGAAGTCAAGACGATATAAAGTAATAAAAGACTGGTATATACTTAGAAAAACAGGGGTAGATATTAAGGTAACCACAAAGGAATCTAACAATCCTGAAAATCAAGATAAAAAGTAGAAAAACATAAAGACCCAGCAAACACAAAATCTACAACAATGAAAAAGATGAAAAAAAAAAATACATAAAGAAAAATGACTCAGCACAGAAAATTAAGGGGAACAAAGAAACACACAAAAAGAGATATCAGGACGACAGCACTAAACTCATCAATAATTATGCTGAATGTAAACGGACTTAATGAACCAATAAAGAGACGGAGAGTGGCAGATTGGATAAAAAAGCATGATCCATTTATATGCTGCCTACAAGAGACGCACCTTAGATTTAAAGACGCAAACAGGTGAAAACTCAAAGGATGGAAAAAATATATCAAGCAAACAACACTAAAAAAGACCAGGAGTGGCAATATTAATCTCTGACAAAATAGACTTTAACATAAAATCTGCCACAAAGGATAAGGAAGGGCATTATTTAATGGTTAAAGGGTCAATACACCAGGAGGACATAATGATAATAAATATTTAGGCACCCAAAAACAGGGATCCAAAATACATAAAACAAACTGTAACAGCTCTGAAGAGAGAGATAGCTCCATAAGAGTACTAGGAGACTTCAACACTCCACTTTCAGTGAAGGACAGAACATCCAGAAAGAAGCTCAAGAAAGACACGGAAGAGCTAAATGCTACAATCAACCAACTTGATCTCATAGACATATATTGAACACTGCACCAAACAGCAGCCAAGTATACATTCTTTTCCAATGTGCATGGAACATTCTCCAGAACAGACCACATATTAGGCCATAAAGCAAGCCTCAACAGAATCCGAAATATCGAAATACTACAAAGCATCTTTTCTGACCATAAAGCCATAAAAGTGGAAATCAACAACACAAAAAGCAAGGAAAAAAAATCAAACACATGGAAACTGAACAACACCTTGCTCAGAAACTACTGGGTTATAGAAGAAATTAAGGATGGAATAAAGAAATTCATAGAATCAAACGAGAAGGAAAACACATTCTATCAGAAACTTTGGGACACAGCAAAAGCAGTGCTCAGAGGTCAATTTACAGCAATAAATGCACACATCCAAAAGGAAGAAAGAGCCATAATCAAAGCATTAACCCTACAACTGGAACAAGTAGAAAGAGAGCAGCAAAAGAAGCCCACAGGCGCCAGAAGGAAGGAAATAATAAGAATTAGAGCAGAATTAAATGAAATAGAGAATAGAAAAACAATTGAAAGAGTTAAAAAGTCCAAAAGCTGGTTCTTTGAAAAGATAAAAAAAAAAAAAATGATAAACCAACGACCAAACTGACAAAAGAAAAACAGGAGAGGAAGCAGATGACCCATATAAGAAATGAGATGAGTGACATCACAACAGACCCAACTGAAATTAAAAGAATCATAACAGATCAGTATGAAAAATTGTACTCTGACAAATTAGAAAACCTAGAGGAAATGGACAAATTTCTAGAAACTCATTGCCTACCTAAAGTAACAGAAACAGATGTAAAACAACTAAAGAAACCCATAAAAAAAGAAGAGATTGAAAAGGTTATTGAAAACTGCCAACAAAAAAAGCCCTGGCCTGGATGGCTTCACTGGAAAATTCTACCAAACTTTCAGAGAAGAGATAACACCACTTCTACTAAAGGCATTTCAGAGCATAGAAAAGGATGGAATACCCCCAAACTCATGCTATGAAGCCAGCATAACCCTGATATCAAAACCAGGTAAAGACACCACAAAAAAAGAAAATTACAGACCGATATCCCTCATGAACATTGACACAAAAATCCTCAAAAAAACTCTAGCCAATAGAATTCGGCAACATATCAAAAAAATAATTCATCATGATCAAGTGGGATTTATACTAGGTATGCAGGGATGGTTCAATATTAGAAAAACAATCAATGTAATCCATCCCATAAATAAAACAAAAGACAAGAACCACATGATCTTATCAATCGATGCAGAAGAGGCATTCGACAAAGTCTAACATCCATTCATGATAAAAACTCTAAAAAAAAAAAAAAAAAGGAATAGAAGGGAAATTCCTCAGTATAATTAAGGGCATTTATACAAAACCAATAGCCAACATCATCCTGAATGGAGAGACTTTGAAAGCATTCCCCTTGAGAACAGGAACCAGACAAGGATGCCCTTTATCACCACTATTATTCAACATTGTGCTCGAGGTCCTAGCCAGAGCAGTTAGGCTAGAAAAAGAAATAAAGGGCATCCAAATAGGTACGGAAGTCGAAGTATCTCTATTCGCAGATGATATAATCTTATACACGAAAAACCCCAAGGAATCCACAAGGAAACTACTGGAACTAACAGAAGATTCCAGCAAAGTTTCAGGATACAAGATAAACATACAAAAATCAACTGGATTCCTTTACACCAACAAAGAGAACCTCCAAGAGGAAATCACCAAATCAATACCATTTACAATAGCCTCCCAAAAGATAAAATACTTAGGAATAAATCTAACCAGAGATGTAAAAGATCTTTACAGAGAAAACTACAAGACACTACTGCAAGAAACTAAAAGAGACCTGCATAAGTGGAAAAATATACCTTGCTCATGGATAGGTAGACTCAACATAGTGAAAATGCCAATTCTACCCAAAGCAATCTACAGATATAATGCAATCCCGATCAAAATTCCAGCAGCTTTTTTTAATGAGATGGAGAAACAAATCACCAACTCCATATGCAAAGGGAAGAGGCCCCAGATAAATAAAGCACTACTGAAGAAGAAGAACAAAGTGGGAGGCTTTACACTACCTGATTTTAGGACCTATTATACTGCCACAGTAGTCAAGACAGCCTGGTACTGGTACAATAACAGATACATAAACCAATGGAACAGAGTTGAGAATCCAGATATAAGCTCATCCACCTATGATCAGCTAATATTTGACAAAGGCCCAAAGTCCATTAATTGGGGAAAAGACAGTCTCTTTAACAAATGGTGCTGGCATAATTGGATATCTATATGCGAAAAACTGAAACAAGACCCATATCTCACACCATGTACAAAAACTAACTCAAAATGGATCAAAGACTTAAATATAAAATCAAAAATGATAAAGATCATGGAAGAAAAAACAGGGACAATGCTAGGAGCCCTAATACATGACATAAACACTATACGAACCCTAAGTACAATGCACAAGCCCCAGAAGAGAGACTAGATAAATGGGAGCTCCTAAAAATCAGACACTTATGCTCATCCAAAGACTTCACCAAAACAGTAAAATTACAACCTACAGACTGGGAAAAAAATTCTGGCTACGACAAATCCGATCAGCGTTTAATCTCTAAAATCTACAAGATACAGCAAAACCTCAACAACAAAAAGACAAATAACCCAATGAAAAAATGGGCAAAGGGTATTAACAGGCACTTCACCAAAGAAGATATTCAGGAGGTTAACAGACACATGAAGAAATGCCCACGATCATTAGCCATTAGAGAAATACAGATCAAAACTACAATGAGATAGCATCTCACTCCAACAAGGCTAGCATTCATCCAAAATACACAAAATAATAAATGCTGGAGAGGTTGTGGAGAGACTGGAACACTTATACACTGTTGGTGGGAATGTAAAAGAGTACAACCACTTTGGAAATCGATTTGGTGCTTCCTTAAAAAGCTAGAAATAGAAGTACCATACGATCCAGCTATCCCGCTCCTTGGAATATATCCTAGAGAAGCAAGAGCCATGACACGAATAGATATATGCACACCCATGTTCATCGCAGCACTGTTCACAATAGCAAAAAGATGGAAGCAGTCTAGGTGCCCATCAATGGACGAATGGATAAACAAACTATGGTGTATCCACACAATGGTATATTACACAGTGATAAAAAACAACGATGAAGCTGTGAAACATTGTATAACATGGTGGAAGCTGGAACTTATTATGCTGAGTGAATTTAGTCTGTCATAGAAGGACAAATATTGTATAAGACCACTATTATAAGAACTCAAGAAAAGGTTTAAACACAGAATAAAACATTCTTTGATGGTTACGGGGGAAGGGAGGGAGGGTGAGGGTTGTTCACTAACTAGATAGTAGATAAGAATGATCTTAGGTGAAGGGAAGGACAGCACACACTACAGGGGAAGTCAGCACAACTGGACTAAACCAAAGCTAAGAAGTTTCCTGAATAGAATCAAATACTTTGAGAGACAGAGTAGCAGGCGTAGGGGGTCTGGGGACCATCCTTTCAGGGGACATCTAGGTCAATTGGCATAACAAAGCTTATTAATAAAATGTTCTGCATCCTGCTTTGGTGAGTGGCGTCTGGGGTCTTAAAAGCATGCAAGTGGCCATCTAAGATGCATCAATTTGTCCCAACCACTTGGAGTAAAGGAGAATGAAGAACACCAAAGACACAAGGAAAGTATAAGCCCAAGAGACAGAATAGGCCACATAAACCAGAGACTTCATCAGCCTAAGACCAGAAGAACTACATGGTGCCTGGCTACCACCAATGAACATCCTGACACGGAACACAACAGAGGTTCCTTGATGGAGCAGTAGAAGGATGAAGTAAAGAACTCAAATTCTTGTAAAAAGACCAGACTTAATGGTCTGACTGAGACTGGAGGTGCCCTGGAATGCATGGCCCCTGGGCTCTCTATCAGCCCAGATCTAAAACAATTTCCGAGGCCAACTCTTCAGACAGGGATTGGACTGGGCTGTGGGACATAAAGTGATACTCATGAAGAGTGTGCCTTTTAGTCAAGTAGATACAAGAGACCAAAGGGGCAGCTTCTGTCCAGAGGTGAGATGGGAAGGCAGAGAGAGTTAGGAGCTGGTTGAATGGTCATGGGGAATTAGGGGCAGAAAGGAGGAGTGTGCTGTTGCAGAATGGGGTAAGCAATTAGGGTCTCATAACAATGTATGTATAAAAATTTTGTATGGGAGAGTAACTTGAAATGTAAACTTCATTTAATTACAACAATAAAAAAAATAATAAAAAACCGAAATGAACTGAGTAAGGCAGACATTGATAGGGTTAAAAAGGTCTTAATACAGTAGTATTGGAGTTTGGGTGGATCAATAAGAGCCCCTACTGGTCTTCTGACATTAACCAGTTGCCGTCAAGTCTCTTCTGACTCACGGTGACCTCATGTGTTGCAGAGTCTAACAGAACTCCATAGGGTTTTCATGGCTGTGACCTTTCTGAAGCAGATTGCCAGATCTTTTTTTTATTATGCTTTAGGTGAAAGTTTACAACTCAAGTTAATTTCTCATACGGAAATTTACACATGTATTGTTATGTGACACTATTTGCAATCCTTACAATGTGACAGCACACTCCCCCTTTCTGCCCTGGTTTCCATCCAAGCAGCTCTTCTCCCATCCTACCTTCTCATCCTGCCTCTGGACAGGAGCAGCCCATTCGGTCTCCTGTAGCTGCTTAAACTAAGAATCACACTCTTCACGAGTATTATTTTATGTTTTATACTCCAGTCTAATCTGTCTGAAGAGTGGGCTTCGGGAATGGTTTTAGTTATGGGTTAACAGAGCTTCCGGGAGCCATGGCTTTGAGGGTTCCTCCAGTCTCAGACCATTAAGTCTTGTCTTTTTACGTGAATTTCAGTTCTTCTTCACACTTTTCTCCTGCTCCATCAGGTACTCTCTATTGTGTTGTGTTCCCTGTCTTGGCAGTCAGTGGTCAAGATAAGTCAGCTTGGCATTCAGTGACCAACTTTCCCAAAGCAAAAAAAAAAGATAAAATATGATTAACCAATTGAAGAAAATCATCTAAGCTTTTAAAAGACATAGTAACTGTGTGAACTCATGCCCCTCACTTTGTGTGCTCCCTTTTTTCTTGCTCAATAAACCCTTTTAACTCTGACTCATTGATCAGATTTTTCTTTGAACATTTCTTAACCACTATGCTCTCTGAGTTGTGCAGTTTTATTATTTTTACTCTCTTCTGACGCTGAATCACTTTACTGTCATCTACATAGAAGGACATTTGTGTGGATTTGGTATAAGCATATATTTAATCTGTGAGAGAACAAAGCAATCTCCAACCTTCAGTTGATAATCCCAGTAAATATTTTTATTTTTTCCGTGTAGTTTGGGGTAATGATGATGTCATATATGGGAAAGAGCCCTTGATTGGGAGGCAGTAGACCAAGTTCCTGTTTCCTCCTCCGTAAAGAAGATAATGATATCTTCCCAACTCATAGGGTCCTTGTGTTGTTGTGCACCATTGAGTCATAACAACTCTCTGTGACAGAGTAGAACTGCCCTATTATTTTTCCTAGGTTGTAATTTTTTATGGGAGCAGATCATCAAGTCTTTTCTTCCATAGAGTCACCAGTGAGTCCAAACTGGCGACATTTTCATTAGCAGCTGAGCACTTAACTATTGCATCACCAGGGCTGTCTATAGGGTCCTTGTTTTTGTTGTTAGGTGTCATTGAGTCAATTCCAACTCATACTGACCCCGTGTACAACAGAATGAAACATTGCTCGGTCCTGCACCATCCTCACAATGGCGAACCCATAGGGTTTCCAAGGCTGTAAATCTTTACAGAGGCAGACTGCCACATTTTTTTTTATCGTGCTTTAAGTGAAACTTTACAATTCAAGTCAGTTTCTCACACAAAAATTTACACACTCATTGCTATGTGACCCTAGTTGTTCTCCCTATATAGTGACAGCACACTCCTCCTTTCCATCCCTGATTTCCCATGTCCTTTCAACCAGCTCCTGACCCTCTCTGCCGTCTCATCTCACCTCTGGACAGGAGCTACCCATTCAGTCTCATGTATCTACCTACACTGAGAAGCACACTCCTCATGAGTATCATTTTATGTCCCATAGTCCAGTCTAATCCTTGTCTAAAGAGTTGGTCTCTGGAATGGTTTCAGCTCTGGGCCAACAGAGAGTCTGGGGGCCATGTCTTCCAGGGTCCCTCCAGTCTCAGTCAAACCATTAAGTCTGATCTTTTTACTAGAATTTGAGTTCTTCACTCCACTTTTCTCCTACTCCGTCAGGGACTCTCTGTTGTGTTCCTTTTCAGGGCGGTCATTGATGGCAGCCAGGCACTAGCTAGTTCTTTTGGTCTCAGACTGATTGAGTCTCTGGTTTATGTGGCCCTTTCTGTCTCTTGGGCTTAAATTTTCCTTGTGTCTTTGGCATTCTTCATCCTCTTTTGCTCCAGGTGGATTGGGACCAATTGATGGATCTTAGATGGCCGCTAGCTAGCTTTTAAGACCCTAGAGGCCACTCATCAAAGTGTGATGCAGAACATTTTATTAATAAACTTTGTTATGCCAGTTGACCTACCTGTCCCCTGAAAGCATGGTCCCCAGACACCCGCCCCCACTACTCTGTCCCTTGAAGTATTTGGTTGTATTCAGGAAACTTCTCAGCTTTTTTTTTACTCCAGTTGTGCTGACTTCCCCTGTAGTGTGTGTTATCCTTCCCTTCACCTAAGATGATTCTTGTCTAATATCTAGTTATTTAATACCGCTCTCCGTCCCTCCCCACCCTCGTAACCATCAAAGAATATTTTCTTCTGTGTTTAAACCTTCTCCTGAGTTATTATAATACTGGTCTTATACAATATTTGTCCTTCTGTGACTGACTAAATTCACTCAGCATAAAGCCCTCCAGATTCCTCCATGTTATAAGACGTTTCACGGATTCCTCATTGTTCTTTATCATTGCATCGTATTCCACTGTGTGAATATACCACAATTTGTTTATCCACTTGTCTGTTGATGGGCACCTAGGTTGTTTCCATCTTTTTGCTATCGTAAACAGTGCTGCAATGAACACGCATGTGCACATATCTATTCGTGTGATGGCTCTTATTTCTCTAGGATATATTCCAAGGAGCGGGATAGCTGGATCATATGGTACTTCCGCTTCTAGCTTTTTAAGAAAGTGCCAAATTGATTTCCAAAGTGGATGTACCCTTTTACATTCCCACCAACAGTGTATAAGTGTTCCAGTCTCTCCACAACCTCTCCAGCATTTATTATTTTGTGTTTTTTTGGATGAATGCTAGCCTTGTTGGAGTGAGATGCTATCTCATTGTAGTTTTAATCTGCATTTCTCTAATGGCTAATGATCGTGAGCATTTCTTTATGTGTTTGTTAGCTACCTGAATATCTTCTTTGGTGAAGTGTCTGTTCATATCCTTTGCCCATTTTTTAACTGGGTTATTTGTCTTTTTGTTGTTGATGTTTTGCTGTATTTTGTATATTTTAGAGATTAGATGCTGATTGGATTTGTCATAGCCAAATAATTTTTCCTAGTCTGTAGGTTGTCTTTTTACTCTTCAATGAAGTCTTTTGATTGGCATAAGTGTTTGATTTTTAGGAGCTCTCAGTTATCTGGTTTCTCTTCTGGTGGTTGTGCATTGTTACTTATGGTTCATACTGTGTTTATGCCATGCATTAGGGCTCCTAGCATTGTCCCTATTTTTTTTCCATAATCTTTATCATTTAAGATTTTATTTTTAGGTCTTTGATCCATTTTGAGTTAATTTTGGTGCATGGTGTGAGGTATGGGTCTTGTTTCATTTTTTTGCAGTTGGATATTCAGTTATGCCAGCACCATTTGTTAAACAGACTGTCTTTTTCCCAAGTGATGGAACTTGGGCATTTGTCAAATATCAGCTGCTCATAAGTGGATGAATTTACATATGGATTCTGAATTCTGTTCCATTGCTCTATGTATCTGTTGTACCACTACCAGGCTGTTTTGACTACCATGGTGGTATAATAGGTTCTAAAATCAGGTAGTGTGAGGCCTTCCACTTTGTTCTTCTTCTTCAGTAATGCTTTACTTATCCAGAGCCTCTTCCTTTTCCATATGAATTTGGTGATTTGTTTCTCCCTCTCATTAAAAAATGCTTTAGGTGAAAGTTTACAGCTTAAGTTAATTTCTTATACAAGAATTTATACACATATTGTTTTGTGACATTAGTTGCAATCCTCTCAATGTGACAGCACACTCCCCCTTTCCGCCCTGGGTTCTCTGTGTCCATTCTATCAGATACCTGTCCGTTCCTGACTTCTCATCCTGCCTCCGGGCAGGAGCTTCCCATTTGGTCTCATGTATCTGCTTGAACTAAGAAGCACATTCTCGAGTATTATTTTTTTGTTTTATAGTCCTGTCTAATCTTCGTCGGAAGAGTGGGCTTTGGAAATGGTTTTAGTTCTGGTTTAACAGAGAGTCCAGGGGCCCTAGTTTCGGGGGTTCCTCTAGTCTCTGTCAGACCATTAAGTCTGGTCTTTTCACTAGAATTTGAGTTCTGCTCCACACTTTTCTCCCACTCTGTCCAGGACTGTCTGTTGTGTTCCCTGTCAGGGTGATCATTGATGGTAGCCAGGCACCATCTAGTTCCTCTGGTTTCAGGCGGGTGGAGTTTCTGGTTTATGTGGACCTTTTGTCTCTTGGGCAAATATTTTCCCTGTGTCTTTGGTGTTATTCATTCTCCTTTGCTCCAAGGGGGTTGGGACCAATTGATGCATCTTAGATGGTGGCTCGCTAGCTTTTAAGACCCCAGACGCCACTCACCAAGATGGGATGCACATTTTCTTAATAAAATTTGTTATGCCAATTGACCTAGATGTTCCCCCAAAACTATGGTCCCCACGCCCCAGTCCCAGCTACTCTGTCTCTCAAAGTGTTTGGATGTGTTCAGGAAATTTTTTAGCTTTTCTTTGATCCAGTTGTACTGATTTCACCTGTATTGTGTGTTGTCCTTCCCTTCGTTGAAGATGATCCTTGTCTACCATCTAGTTAGTGAATTCCCCACCCCCTCCCTCCCCACCCTCATAATGTTCAAAGAATGATTTCTTCTGTGTTTCAACCTTTTCTTTTTAAAAATTTTTTAATTGTACTTTAGATGAAGGTTTAAGAACAAATAATTTCTCATTAAACAGTCAGTGTACATATTGTTTTATGACATTGGTTAATAACCCCACGACAAGTAAACATTGTCCCTTCTCTACCTTGGAGGACCTTTTTTTTTGGTGAAATTATACATAGCCAAAGTTACACCATTTCAAAAGTTTGTACGTGTATAATTCAGTGACATCGATTACATTCTTCCAGTTGTGCTGCTACTCTCACTATCCTTTTCCAAATTATTCCATCACCATTATCTTCAACTCACTGTCCCCTAGGCTTCCTGTGAAACCTTTTGAGTTGTTGTTGTCAATTCGAATCCGCATATATAATTCTTTTTTTTGTATCTTAGATGGCATACAGAACAAATAGTTTCTCATTAAACAGTTAGGACACATATTGCCCTATGACAATGGTAAACAACCCCACAACATGTCAACACTCTCCCTTCTCAAACTTGGGTTCCCTACTGCCAGCTTTCCTGTCCCCTGCTGCCTTCTAGTCCTTGTCCTTGCACTGCTGTGCCTCATTAGTTCCTTTTTGTTTTATGAGGCTGTCCAATCCCTGGCTGAACGGTGAACTTCGGGAGTGACCACTGAGCTAAAAGGGTATTCGGGGGCCATACTCTCAGGGTTTCTCCAGTCTGTCAGGCCAGTAAATCTGGTTTTCTTTTTGTGAGTTAGAATTTTGTTCTACATCCTTTTCCCGCTCTGTCCAGAAACATCTATTGTGATCCCGGTCAGAGCAGTCAGTGGTGGTAGCCAGGCACCATCTAGCTGTACTGGACTCTGTCTGGTGGAGGCCATGGTAGCTGTGGTCCATTAGTCCTTTGAACTAATCTTTTCTTGTATCTTGTTCTCTTCATTCTCCCTTGCCCCCAAAGGAGTGAGAACAGTGGAATATCTTAGATGGCTGCTCACAGGCTTTTAAGACCCCAGACACTACTCACCAAGGTGAAATGTAGAACATTGTCTTTATAAACTGTGTTATGCCAATTGAGCTGGATTTTCCCTGAGACCATGGTCCTACAGCCCTCTGCCTAGCAATTCAGTCCCTCAGGGAGTTTGGAAGTGTCTGTGGAGCTTCCATGACCTTTCCTTGTACAAGTTATGCTGGCGTCCCCAGTATTGTGTACTGTCTTACACTTCATCAAAGTTACCACTAATCTATTGTCTATTTAGTTCCCCTCACCCCTCCCATCCCTTGTAGCCAACAAAGATTGTTTCTTTTTGTGTGTTAACTTTTACATGAGTTTTTACAGTAAAGGTCTCATACAATATTTGTCCTTTTGTGATTGACTTTTTTCACTCAGCATAATGTCCTCCAGTTTCATCCATGTTATGATATGCTTCACAGATTCATCATTGTTCTTTACCTTTGTATAATACTCCATTGTGTGTATGTACCATAGTTTGTTTATCCATTCATCTGTTGATGGTCATCTAGGTTGTTTCCATCTTTTTGCTATTGTGAACAGTGCTGCAGTGAATATGTGTGTGCATATGTCTATTCGTGTGATGGCTCTTATTTCTCTAGGATATATTCCTAGGAATGGGATTGCATTTTGTAGTGCTTTTTTTTTTTTTTTTTTTGTGGGTGCTGACTTTTTCTTTGTTCCTCTTACTCACCTGTGCTGAGTTCCTTTTTTGTGGATTTTTTTTCATTTCTTTTGTTTTTGTAGGTTTTATTTTGACTGAGACTGTATGTTCTTTATTTTGATGAGTAGGTTTGTTAACTTTCTTTGTGGTTACCTTGAAATTTACCCTTATTTTCCTAGAGTTGAACTCGTCTATTTTTACTTGGTATCGCCTTGCCTTCTTCTCCATTAGAAGGTTCTATACCCACACCGTTTATTCCCTCTTTTATTGTTCTAATGCTGTTGTCATTTACAGATTAACCTCTCTGGTTCCCTGTTGTAATTCTTTTGGTTTTAAGTAGTCATTTAGAGTTCATTTCCTAGGTTGGTATCTGGCTAATACACTCCTGTGTCCTATATTCAGCCTGTGGTCTGATGTTGTTTGTTCTCAGATTGAAGGACTCCCTTTAATAATTCTTGTAAATTTGGTTTGGTTTTTACATAGTCCCTTAATTTCTGTTTATCCGGAAATGACCTAATTTCACCATCATATTTGAATGAGAGTTTTGCAGGGTATGTTATTCTTGGCTGGCAATTTTTTTCTTTCAAGGTTTTATACATGTCATCCCATTGCCTTCTTGCCTGCATGGTTTCTGCTGAATAATCCGAGCTTAGTCTTATTGTTTCTCTTCTGTATGTGACTTTTTGTTTTTCCCGAGCTGCTCTCAGTATTCGTTTTCTCTTTGGTTTTACTGAGCGTGATTATGATATGCCTTGGTGATTTTCTTTTGAGGTCTATCCTATATAGGGTTCATTGAGCCTCTTGGATGGTCAGTTTTTCATCTTTCATGATATTGGGGAGGTTTTTTGTCAGCACTTCTTCAATGATCCTCTCTGTGTTTTCTGTTTTCTCCCCCTGTTCTGGAAGTCTGAGAACTCACAGATTTTTGCTTTTGATAGTATCCCACTTAAATATCAGGGTTTCTTCCTTTTTCTTTATTCTTTTTTCTGATTTTTCCTCAAACAGGGTTGTATCCAAGTGTGTGTCTTCAATTTCACTGGTCCTGTCTTCCATCATTTCAAACCTGCTCTTCAGCCCTTCTATGACACTGTCCATTTCTGAAATCTTGTTGTTTATCTTTTGAGTTTGTAATTGTTGTTTTTGTATGATTTCTAGTTGTGAATTTATTTTAGCATTTTGTTCCTATATTATTTTCTTGAATTCTTCCATTTTTTGTCTGTATTTTCTGTGAATTTGTCTGTGTTTTCCATGAATTTGTCTATTTTTCCTCATTTTTATCTGCTTTTTGCTTAAACTTATGGATAATTCTGAATATTAGAAATTTGAATTCCTTATTAGTTAGGTCTAGGGCCTTTTCTTCTACTGAAAGGTCATCTGTTGTTTTATTTTTGATGCCTACTAGAACCATCCTGTCCTGCTTTTGTAAATGTTTTGATATTTTCTGCTGTCTTCAGGGCATTCAGTGGTTATTTCCTCATTTATTGATTGTAGATTTGTTTGTTCATCTTGCTTTTTTGTTTTATTTGGTTATGTCTGAGCAGGCGAGCTGTGCATTCTTTGTTGTTTGCTCGCCTGTGCACCTGATACATTTCACCTCCTTCTCCAATGGGAAGGGTCAGTCACTCAGGTACGGTACAACAGGGAAGGTCCAGCTGAAGGAGAGTCGCCTGTATGGGTTGTTTGTGGCATGTACCACGGCTGACAGTGCATACCAGGAATCAGTGCATGGCAAGTTCCAGTAGGCCATGGCTGTGCTGTTTGGGAGTGTGATGTTCAGTACAAGGTGCAGGTAGGCAGGAAGGAGGGGGTAGATTGTGATGTGTGGAACTACGTTGGGTATGGGAAGGATGAGAGAGAGGAGAGAGCACCAGGAGCCAAAAAAGATACTAACAAACAAAAAAGAGTGCTAAGGGAGCTTGCTATTGGAGTGGAGAGATGAGAGACTGAGAAATGGGGAAAAAGAAAAAAGGTAAAAGAAAAAAATGAATAAATTGAGAGACAGGTAATGAAGAAAGACAAAAAGGGAATAAGAGAGAGAAGAAAACAAAACAAAGAAACAAAAAAAAAAAAATCAAGGAAAAAGAAATGCCTCCAGGGATGTCCCTATGCATCTGCGCACAGTCAAGGAGTAGCTTCCAAACCACGAGGGACTGCCAGGCCAGAAGGGGCTCCCAAGCCAAGAAAAAAAAAGAAAGCAAACAAATAAATCAGAACAGGACAAATCAGAGGAAACAAACAAATAAAAAAGCCTCGGGGGGTCCCACCAGCGTGGCGGCTTAGGCCCGAAAGCAGCCCCACAGTCGAGTGGTGCCTTGCAGCCTCTCAGGAAGAAGCAAAGATGGCACAAAGAGCCAGCTATTTGAGAGAAAGGAGGGGGAGGTGGTGAGAGGTAAGGAAGAATTCTAAAGAAGCAGAAAAAAGCAACACCAGCAGCCTACAAAAGGCACTCAGGGAGCTGGCCAGTGCGGGTGTGTGGAATCAAAGTGACATTAGGGTGAAGCTGGTGCTTCCTGGCCAAGAGACTGTGGCTGCAGGAAGCAGAGGAGGCTAAGTGTAGGTGAAGAAGGGTGGGGGGTGAGGAAGCCTATATCGCTGTTTACCGGTTGTTCTGTCTCCTGCTGGAAGCTCCATGAAGCTGCTTTCTCATACCCCCTGTTCACTGATCTCCGATAGGAGTCCAAGATGGCAGATCCATGCTGTGGTAGCTGATAAGGGACCTCTGCATGTATCTCTCCTCACTCTCTGTTCTTGGTCAGTATCTTATTCCATTGGGTGCTTGGCTGAGTTCTTTATCTCTTCATTTGATGCTTAGGGTTTCAGGATTGACGTGTGACTCTGTTTGACTTAGTTTTTCGTGGAGGGACAGCGTGGTGCTTCTGAGTATAGTGCCATGTTGTCAGGAAGTCATCAGCCTTTTCTTGAGTTCTTTATAATAGTGGTCTCATACAATGTTTGTCCTTTTGCGAATGACTGATTTCACTCAGGATAATACCCTCCAGGTTCATCCCTGTTGTGAGATGTTTCGAGGATTCATCATTGTTCTTTATTGTTGCCTAGTATTTCTTTGTGTGTATGTACCAAAATTTGCTTATTCATTCATCTGTTGTTGGGCACTTAGGTTGTTTCCATCTTTTTCCTTTTGTGAACAGTGCTGCAATGAACATGGATGTGCATGTATCTATTCGTGTGACACCTCTTATTTCTCTATGATATATTCCAAGGAGTAGGATTGCTGGATCATATGGTACTTCTATTTTTAGCTTTTAAAGGAAGTGCCAAATTGTTTTTTAAAGTGGTTGTACCATTTTACATTCCCACCAGCAGTACAAAAGTGTTCCAGTCTCTCCACAACCTCTCCAACATTTATTATTTTGTGTTTTTTGGATTAGTGGTAGCCTTGTTGGGGTGAGATGGTATCTCATTGTAGTTTTGATTTGCATTTCTCTAATGGCTAATGATCATGAGCATTTCCTCATGTATCTGTTAGCTGCCTGAATGTCTTCTTTGGTGAAGAGTCTGTTCATGTCCTTTGCCCATTTGTTAATTGGATTATTTATCTTTTTGTTGTTGAAGTGTTGCAGTATCTTGTAGATTTTTGAGATTACACCCTTATCAGATATGTTGTAGCCAAAATTTTTTTCTCATTCTGTAGGTTGTCTTTTTACACTTTTGGTGAATTCTTTTGAGGAGCATAAGGGTTTGCTTTTTAGAAGCTCCCAGTTATCTAGTTTCTCTTCTGGTGTTTGTGCATTGTTTGTTATGGTTTGTATATTATTCATGCCATATATTAGGGCTGTTAGCATTGTTCCTATTTTTTCTTCCATGATCTTTATCGTTTTAGATTTTATGTTTAAGTCTTTGATCCATTTTGATTTAGTTTTTGTACATGGTGTGAGCTATGGGTCTTGTTTCATTGTTTTGCAGGTGGATATCCAGTTATGCCAGCACCATTTGTTAAAGAAACTGCCTTTTCCCCAATTAACGGACTTCGGGCCTTTGTCAAATAACAGCTGCTCATAGGTGTATGAATTTACGTTTGGATTCTCAATTCTGTTCCACTGGTCTATGTATCTGTTGTTGTACCAATACCAGGCTGTTTTAACTACTGTGACGATATAATAGGTTCTACCTTTGGGTAATGTTAGGCCTCCCACTTTGTTCATCTTCTTCAGTAATGCTTTACTTCTCTGGGGCCTCTTCCCTTTTTATATGAAGTTGGTGATTTGTTTCTCCATCTCATTAAAAAATGCCGTTGGAATGTAGATCAGGATTGCATTGTATCTCTATATCACTTTGGGAAGAATTGATATTTTCACAATGTTGAGTCTTCCTGTCCATAAACGTGGCATGTTTTTCCACTTGTGTAGGTCTCTTTTGGTTTCTTGCAGAAGTGTCTTGTAGTTTTCTTTGTATAGGTCTTTTATGTCTCTGGTTAGGTTTATTCCTAAGTACTTTATCTTCTTGGGACTATTGTAAATGATATTGATTTGTTTATTTCCTTTTTGAAGTTCTCTTTGTTGGTGCAGAAGTATTCAACTGATTTTTGTGTATAAGAAGATCATATCATCTGTGAATACAGATACTTTTACTTCTTTCTTACCAGTTCAGATGCTCTTTACTTCCTTTTCTTGCCTTATTGCCCTGGCTAGGACCTCCAGCACGATGTTGAATAAGAGTGGTAATAAAGGGCATTCTTGTCTGGTTCCGGTTCTCAAGAGGAATGCTTTCAGTCTCTCTCCATTTAGTATGATGTTAGTTGTTGGCTTTGTATAAATGCCCTTTATTACATCGAGGAATTTTCCTTCTATTCCTATATTGCTGAGAGTTTTTATCAGGAATGGTTTTTGGATTTTGTCAAATGCTTTTCTGCATTAATTGATAAGATCATGTGGTTCTTATCTTTTGTTTTATTTATGTGATGGATTACAGTGATTTGTTTCTATGTTGAACCTTCCTTGCATACCTGTTATGAATCCCACTTGGTCATAATGAATTATTTTTTTTTTTTTTTGATATGTTGTGGAATTCTGTTGGGTAGAATTTTGTTGAGGATTTTTGCATGAATGTTCATGAGGGATATTCGTCTGTTATTTTCTTTTTTGTGGTGTCTTTACCTGGCTTTGGTAAAACCATAAAATTCTTAGAAGTCAATGTAGGGGCAATGCTGTCAGTCCTAGCTCATTTTCTCTCTTAGTTAACAAATGATAAACCTGAACAAGATGCCTTAAGAGTGTCTCCTTAGTGTTGCCTTTACATACCTTGTCTACCTTTATGCCATTGTTCATGCTGTCCCTCATTATACACACCTGGAATGCTATTTCTCCTTTCCTATGTTTTTTGAAGTTCTTCATTTCCTTGGTGCAGGGGAGGGAAGGAACATCTTATTATCACTTGCCCCATTAAACAGTCTTTAAAAGTTCTATGCTACATGATCTCTTCTGTTTCTAAATTTTTGCAATTAATAGTTAATGTCATATAGTTGTTGTTGTTGCATGTATCATCTTGACTCTGACTAATAGTGACCCTGTGTGACAGAGTAGAAATTCTCCGTAGGGTTTCCTAGACTGTAAATCTTTCTGAGAGCAGATTGCCACATCTTTCTTCCACACAGAAGTTGCTGGATTTGAACTGTCCACCTTTCAGTTAGCAGTTGAGTGCTTAACTGTTGCTCCAGTAGAACTTCTTTTCATATAGTTATTAGTAGTACCCATGTACCCATTTGTTTTCTTACTGTTTCATGATTGTTAATCTTATCTTTCTAGGGTGTTGTGCAAATACAATTTGACATAAAATCCTGAAGACCTTGTAATGCCAGGCTAAAAAGTTTATAATTTATTCTATAAGGAAGGTATTTTAGCCGAATGTGTGTTTTGTCTGAAACTGAGATCTAAAAATATTAACCTGTCAGTTTTATGTAAAATGGATCACAGAGAGACCAGCAAACAGGCATTTGCAATAGCCTGGTTAAAGGTAATGAGAGGTTGAGCGTAAGCAGTGGTGGTGGAATTGGGGAGGAGAGAATGAAATGCATAAATATTACTTATAAACAGGAGGGTTTTGCACCTGATTAGTTGAGGGCAGGGGTAAAATGAGAACAAAGAAACCAAGATGACTCCATGGTTGAGGGCTTGGGTCACTGAAAGTATTTTGGTGCCATTAAAAGAAAAGAAAAGCAAATTAGAAATAGAAAGATCGTATGACCCAGCCATTCCACTCTTAGGTATATACCCTAGGGACCTAAAAGTAATGACATGAACAGACATGTGTACATTAAGATTCATTGCAGCATTATTCACAATACCAAAAAGTGGAAACCACCCAAGTGCCATCAACAGATGAATGGATAAACAAAATGTGATGCTTACATACAGTGGAATACTATTTAGCCTCAAAGAAAAATGAAGTCCTCATACTTGCTACAATACGGATGAACCTCGAACACATTATGCTGAGCAAAAATAAGCCAATCACAAAAGGAGAAATATTGTATTGCCTCATTTATATAAAATGACACGAATAGGTAATTATATAGAGACCAGTGGTTACAAGTGGTTACTATGGGTGGTAGGAGGGGGAGGAGGGAAAATCACTGTCTGGGGAGAAGTGAATTTTTGTTTATGGTGATGGAAAAATTGGCATTGACTAAGGGTAATGATTACATAACTTGACAAGTGTACTTGTTATAACTAATCTGTACAACGTAAAAAAGGGTGAAATGGCAAATTAAGTGTTTTATATAATTTGACAACTACAACAGCAGCCCCCCCCCCAAAAAAAAAAGTCTGTGTCTGTTGATACTACTTAGGTACAACTAAACACTTCATGGGATAGATTTTCTTGGTTCGAAGGTTTAGGGTCAGAATTTTTGGGTTTATCCAGTCAATTGTTTCAGAGTGTCTGTTTTACTTCTTAGTTCAGTGAGTAGCAACTGAAGTCTTAAAAGCTTGATGGCAGCCACAGAGATACAACAATTGGTCTCTATTCGCCTGGAATTGCAGAAGGAGAAAGAGACCCAGGGACTGGAGAAGGAAATGAACCAGTGAAGAACCAATTGCAATAATCTAGTTAAACGTAATGAGATGTTGAACCTAAGCAGCAGCGGTGGGAATGGAGAGGAGAAAATGAAATTCATAAGGTATTATTTATAAGTTTCATGGAGGTTTAGTTGTCTCCATGAACTACTACCTCATCTGTTATGAGACCAGAAGAGATGGATGGTGCCTGGCTACTGCTACTGAACATTTTGATGAATGACCCAACAGATGGATCATGATCAAAAGGAGGAAAATCAGGGAAGAAAACTTCAAATTCATATGGAAACAAAAATTACTGTATCCATTTCCACTGGATCCATCCAGTTCCACTAAGGGAACTCCTGAGTCTATTGCCCAGAAATAATCTTTAAGCCTTGAACCAAAATTATCCCATGAAGCCATTGTTAAACTAAACATTTTAGCTCAATTAATAAAGAAGCTTTGCCTTGAGCATTGCACTCTTATAAAGTATTATCTATATGAGTTCAAACTGACAACAGTCAATATAAAGCACAGATGAGAACTTTAAGGGGCAGAGAGTCTAAATTAATGCTGCTGTAACAATATGGGTAGAGACAGTGAGAATGGTGACACATTGTGAAGTACGTAACCCATGTGATTGAACTGCACATGTAGAAATTGTGAACACTTGTATGTTTGATTGTGTATACTGCCACCAAAACTAAATTTAAAAAAAAATAGAAAATAAAAGAAAGATGAAAAGTAGAGTTCATTCAGATTTCGGATTTGGATGGGTTATATTTTATCTATTGAGGAATGGGAGGGGCTGGCAGGCCCTTAAGGTAGAAATTGTGCTTGGAAGAGAGTTTAGAAATGGTGTAAAGTTTTGTGAGTCATTTCCAAAGAAGTAATAGAGATATAGAATATAAAGAGAAGAGGGCCAAGGCCAGCTTATATCACATATAGAATGTAAGTTAATACTGTGTATATATATATACATATATATATATATATATATATATATATATATATACACTACACACATACACAGACACACACACATACACACACACAAGACACGTAAGTATATATCCTAACCTAAGAATGTACTTTTTTTTGCTGCTAATTTACTAGTAATATATTGTCAATTTAATTCTAATGGCTGCTGGGCCTACCTCATTAAATACACTGAATCCAGTGATTTCATTTGGTATGGTGTGGTCACTAAGGTTGTTTTTATGGCTGTGGGCCCACCATCAAGTGTAAGATCATGGAATTTTCAACATCCATGCTCTTCATGCTGGAAAACCGTTGGTATAACTGTGTGCCAGCAGGTACAAATTGCTCTCCTGACCTCTTCCGCTTAATGAATATGTTATTATTCACTGTCACTAATTTAGGCAAGTTGAAGAAACTGGTGAAATCAAGCAAGGTTTGGGTGAGTAATGCTAGTGTGGGCAAAATTTGGGTGGACAATTCTTGGATGCTCAAGATTTGTCTGGGCAAGGTTTCTGTGGAAGGGGTGGTTGAGCAGCAAGACTAACTATAATTGTCAACTGGCTCTGACTTTATTTGAGTGAATATTGAATGATACTTAGGAGCCTGGTAAAGCCCTGTACATAGATGAGTTGTATCAGGTAGAATCACGTTGATGTTCACACTATATGGTGCAGAAAGAGACTTTTCCTTTGCAAAGAAATCATCCACCACAGAGGCACTCTCACTACGATACTTCTTGCCTAGGACCATTAGAGTGGTGCCTCATTGGTGAAGCATTTGTCTATTTAGAATGCAGTCATGCGTTGCTTAACGCTCATGATACGTTCTATGAAATAAGACGTTATGTGATTTGGATATTATGCGAACACGATATTATATACTTAGCAAAGGTATATGGGTTACCATTTGTTTCACTTCCAAATTGCTACTTCTCCTTTTCCTCTTGCTGCTGCTATCAATAGCATTGGTTTTGCTGCATATTGGAGCCATAATGCACTTCACAGTAATATCTTCAAAAGAAAATTAAACAGAGAGATAATGTCACAACACTTAAGGGATATGCAATACATGAGATTATATGCTGCTGTCTACGAGTCGAAGCATACACTGTTTTATGGTAAACTTTTTATTTGTAAGTAAGGAAAGTTTACATTAAAATAATGGTAGAAAGTACAGTAGAGTACGTACAAAAGTCAGTAACATAGGAGTTTATTATGATTATCAAGACATGTGTTATAGGTTATATATGTACTGTACCATTATACACCTGGTAGCACAATCACTTTGTATACAAGAGACATGAGATACACGTGTTGAGCTTTGGGAAGCTGTTGCATTGCTACGTCTGGTTAAGTCCACTACGTCTCGTTCTCCAGTCAGGATTTCTGAACTCTGTTATAACCTTATGGGAACACGGATGTATATGCGGTCGGACATTGCCCGAATCGACATTATGCAGTGCATGACTATATATTTGGGATTAAGGTTCAGGATGCATCGGGGAAAGGGGGGGAAATAGATACCTCAAAACAACTGACTACCTTGTATTTGACCAATTTGTGAGTATTCAATGCATGCTAAACCAGTACTAAATTTATTCTGGTTTCTATATTACTCTTTTACCCTGTTTTTCCCTTTGTCTTATTTTATCTGTCTTATTTGCCTTAAAATTTTTCAGGAACAAGGCAGAGAATACATAAATAAATAAGCAAACAAATCACACATAAATAAATATTGACAGTCTCTCTTGCTAAAAATTGAATTTATGATATGTTCATTAATTTTTTTCCCAATTTAACTAGACACATTTAATCCATGATTTTTTTATGGGTAGAGTGGGAAGACCAAAGAAGAACTGATGCATTTGAATTGCGGTGTTGGCGAAGAGAGATCTAACACAAAAAGTTTAAGGTTTGCCTACAGATTACAGTCTTAACCTAACCAAAAAGCCTTAATGATAGGGTTGGTTTCTAAGCAACAGAGTTTGAATCTGGGTGAAAGGTAGGCAACAGGGTTTGAATCTGTGTAATAGGTTATATTCAGCCTTAGCATTATTTCAGCCATTTTTTTTAGGTCAGATGCCTCTTAATTTTATATCACATATCATTCCCTCCTCTTGATCAGGGATTTTGAAGAACATCCTTTGATCACACTTACAGGATTATTCTCATCTGCACAGGTTTGTCAATATACTGCACCCAGGCGGTGCCTCAATATTTGTAGTTTTCTCATATTAAGCCTATATTTCCCCCATAATTGGGGACCACTGGTCCTTGGTTTCTAGGCAGCTCCATTAAGTCCACCATGCAATGGCTGAACAGCCATCTTCAGTGATCTTGGTATATAGAATGGTTAGCGTATGGCCACATTGGAGGAAAAACCTGACCTATTTTCAAAAGGCTAATCTAAGTCATGAGACTTCTCTAGTTTTGGGTTCCCAAATGCATTGTTGATACACATAATTCTCTGAGCATGTGATAAAGTGAGGTTATCAGTGCCTATGGTAGATGCACATTTTATGACACATTTTTTAATTCTGATAATAACAAGTATTATTAATATAATTAACCCAGTTTGCAACAGAGATCATAACCAAGAATCTTTATTATTTGGTAGCCAACTGAAGATATCAAAAAAGGATGGTAAAGTCATAGGGGGTATAGAATGTAACCAAACAGCTTTTTGATGAATCTTAGCAATATCCAAGCAATAAAAAAGGAAACAATGGGAGTACAACAAGTGTAAGAATCATTATTAGAACATAAATATCAAAAAGGAATAATATCATAAATATCTAACAACTATGATTACTCTTATTATTGCTAGACTGAGTCCAAAAATTTCTACAGCTGTATCAAAAATAAGAGGCTTAAGTTCACAAGGAAAAAATAATACATTAAAACAAGGGACAATACCCCAAGTCTGCAACCCACTAACAAGACTAAAAGGACGATAACAATCAGAAACAAGAGTAAAGATTTTAATAGGCTGCATGAGCCTTGTCTACAGGCCTGATCTGGGATCTTGGAAATGTAAGTAGTCTACTCAGATGTCGTCTGCTTCTCTTCCGGGAGGTGTCTGAATTTTAGCGAAAGTCCTTCAGTTGATTGAACAGTCCATTCAAGAGTGGTTGCTTTCTTTAGCTGGGAGACATGAATCCATATTTTAACTCTCTGTAATTTAGTGGCACAAGGATTAGCAAGGAGAACTACATATGGTTCTTTCCAACGAGGCTCCAGCGAAATTTTTAGTTGATATCCTTTTTTATACTGGAACAATATCAGGTAGATTTGGAATTTTAGTTTTTGGCTGTTAAAGACTCCTTTAATGTGTGAAAACATTCTTTAGAGTATAAGATTAAAGATTGACAATACTTGTCAATATTAGTGTTCATATAAGCAACATAAATGAGGACCATTTGGTTTTGAAGGACTACTTTCCCTATCATAGTAATTTTAGCATTCATTTCTTGGAGTCCACAAGTGGAATCATTTAAAACATTCTGAATATACTTAGAACTTTAACATGTGTCATACGGCTTTTAATCTATAGGATATTTTATAGCCAACATAATGTTACTAGTTAATGAAACAACTGATTCTTGTATTAAAAGAGAGAAAGGAAAATAAAAATGGTTTCCTATATCTAGAAATTAGAACACTGAACATCAGCAATGTTCTCATAAAAATCTTATAATAATTCTTTCAATTTACCCAGTCCCATGTAGCTAATTTTAGTTCTATGTTATTCTAGATCAGCAGCAACTTGAGAAACCTCATCAGTTTCTACACAAGAGATCTAAAAATTTTGATTTAGTTCAAGTGTAACCATGTCTGAAATATTATAGTCCTTTTTATGAGTTTTATACTCCATTTTTTTGTGTTTTCAGTGAATCAGCAAGGTATTATTTATCTGTGAATGACAGACTTAAAAATGGCTATGGTTAACTTATAATAATTCTTAAAAGTGAAAAAATCTGGTGGAAATTAATTACAAAAGGAATGCAAAGATAAATAAAGTCAAATAAAAACTTTAGACAAAATATTTTTAACCACAATGATTAAGTTAATTTTTAAAGAGCTTTGGATATAGCACACAATAGTACCATATAGTCAGAATATGTCAAGAATATATTAAGCTAAACATTTGAATGGTAAAAAAACTTTATGGGTAAGCAATATAAATTTCAAAGTAAAAACTATTAGCTTTGATAATGTCAAATTTAAAAGAAACAAAGTTGTGATCAAGTTAGCAATTAAAATAATAAAATTATGACATGATATCATGTGCTTATTTGTCTAGTATCATGCAACTATCACTGACAGAAATTTTAACTCCAATAAGATTTGGTACTTTTTCTGTTTTAACATGTTTCATATAATTTATAACATATGAAATAAACCCCTTTTTGTATTTTTCTTTTTTATAAAACAGAAATCCTGTGCAGCTTTTGATAAAGTTTTAAAGTTGTCAGGAGTTTATCACAGATTACCAAGAAACAATACTTAAGTTATTTAAAGTAAAAATTTAAAGGCTAAACAAACAAACTTCAGCTTTTTCTAAAGCCATGCGACTTGGTTTCACATCAGGAATTTTATTTTATTTTATCTGTCTTCAAGACAGATTATGCAAAGAATACATTAATTCTTTAACCTAGTAATCAAAGAAAAGTTTGTTTTTTTATTGATGTAATTAAATGAAGTCTACATTTCAGGTTAGTCTCCCATACAGAATTTTTTTTTAACGTACATTGTTATGAGATCCCAACCGCTCACCCCATTATGCGACAGCACACTCCTCCCCTCCGCCCCTGATTCCCCATGAACATTCAATCAGCTCCTAACTCTCTGTGACTTCCCCTCTCACCTCTGGACAGAAGTCGCCCCTTTGGTCTCTTGTATCTACAAGTCTAAGAGGCACATTCTTCACAAGTATCACTTTATGTCCCAAAGTCCAGTCTAATACCTGTCTGAAGAGTTGGCTTCGGAAATTGATTTAATTCCAGGGTGATGGAGAGACAAGGGGCCATGCTTTCCGGGGAGCCTCATCTTAGTCAGACCATTAAATCTGGTCTTCTCACTAGAATTTGAGTTCTGCATCCCATCATTTTACTGCTCCATCAGGGACCCTCTGTTGTGTTCCCTGTCGGGACATTCACTGGTGGTAGCCGGGCACCATCTAGTTCTTCTGGTCTTAGGCTGATGAAGTCTCTGGTTTATGGGGCCTATTCTGTCTCTTGGGCTTATACTTTCCTTGTGTCTTTGGTGTTCTTCATTCTCCTTTACTCCAAGTGGTTGAGACCAATTGATGCATCTTACATGGCCGCTTGAAAGCTTTTAAGACCCCAGATGCCACTGACCAAACTAGGCTGCAGAACATTTTCTTAATAAGCTTTGTTATGACAATTGACATAGATGTCTCCTGAAAGCATGGTCCCCAGACCCGCTACCCCTGCTACTTTGTCTCTCAAAGTATTTGATTGTATTCAGGAAACTTCTTAGTTTTGGTTTAGTCCAGTTGTGCTGACTTCCCCTGTAGTGTGTGCTGTCCTTCCCTTCACCTAAGATCATTATTATCTACTATTTAGTTAGTGAATAACCCTCACCCTCCCTCCCCACACCTGTAACCATCAAAAAATGTTTTATTCTGTGTTTAAACCTTTCCTTGAGTTCTTATAATAGTGGTCTTATACAGTATTTCTCCTTATGTGCCTGACTAAATTCACTCATCATAATAAGTTCTAGCTTCCACCAAGTTATACGATGTTTCACAGCTTCATCATTGTTCTTTATCGTTGCATAATATTCCATTGTGTGGATATACCATAGTTTTTTTAATCCATTCGTCCATCGATGGGCACTTTGGTTGCTTCCGTTTTTGGCTATTGTGAACAGTGCTGCGATGAACGTGGGTGTTCATATATCTATTCGTGTGATGGCTCTTGTTTCTCTAGGATATATTCAAGGAGCGGGATAGCTGGATCGTATGGTACTTCTATTTCTAGTTTTTTAAGGAAGCGCCAAATCGATTTCCAAAGTGGTTGTACCATTTTACATTCCCACCAACAGTGTATAAGTGTTCCAGTCTCTCCACAACCTCTCCAGCATTTGTTATTTTGTGTTTTCTGGATTAATGCTAGCCTTGTTTGGGTGAGATGATATCTCATTTTAGTTTTGATCTGCATTTCTCTGATGGCTAATAATCGTGGGCATTTCTTCATGTGTCTGTTAGCTGCCTGAAAATCTTCTTTGGTGAAGTGCCTGTTCATATCCTTTGCCCATTTTTTAACTGGGTTATTTGTCTTTTTGCTGTTGAGGTTTTGGAGTATCTTGTAGATTTTAGAGATTAAACGCTGATCAGATTTGTTGTAGACAGAATTTTTTTCCCAGTCTGTAGGTTGTATTTTTACTGTTTTGGTGAAGTCTTTGGATGAGCATAAGTGTCTGATTTTTAGGAGCTCCCATTTATCTAGTCTCTCTTCTGGTGCTTGTGCATTGTATTTAGGGTTCGTATTGTGTTTATGTCATGTATTAGGGCTCCTAGCATTGTCCCTGTTTTTTCTTCCATGATCTTTATCATTTTTGATTTTATATTTAAGTCTTTGATCCATTTTGAGTTAGTTTTTGTACATGGTGTGAGATATGGGTCTTGTTTCAGTTTTTTTGCATATAGATATCCAATTATGCCAGCACCATTTGTTAAAGAGACTGTCTTTTCCCCAATTAATGGACTTTGGGCCTTTGTCAAATATTAGCTGCTCATAGGTGGATGAGCTTATATCTGGATTCTCAACTCTGTTCCATTGGTCTATGTATCTGTTATTGTACCAGTACCAGGCTTGTCTTGACTACTGTGGCAGTATAATAAGTCCTAAAATCAGGTAGTGTAAGGCCTCCCACTCTGTTCTTCTTCAGTAGTGCTTTATTTATCCGGAGCCTCTTACCTTTGCATATGAAGTTGGTGATTTGTTTCTCCATCTCATTAAAAAAAGCTGCTGGAATTTGGATTGGAATTGCATTGTATCTGTAGATTGCTTTGGGTAGAATTGGCATTTTCACTATGTTGAGTCTACCTATCCATGAGCAAGGTATATTTTTCCACTTATGCAGGTCTCTTTTAGTTTCTTGCAGTAGTGTCTTGTAGTTTTCTCTGTAAAGATCTTTTACATCTCTGGTTAGATTTATTCCTAAGTATTTTATCTTTTGGGGGGCTATTGTAAATTGTATTGATTTGGTGATTTCCTCTTGGAGGTTCTCTTTGTTGGTGTAAAGGAATCCAGTTGATTTTTGTATGTTTATCTTGTATCCTGAAACTTTGCTGAAAGCTTCTATTAGTTCAAGTAGTTTTCTTGTGGATTCCTTGGGGTTTTTCATGTATAAGATCATATCATCTGCGAATAGAGATACTTCGACTTCCCTACCTATTTGGATGCCCTTTATTTCTTTTTCTAGCCTACCTGCTCTGGCTAGAACCTTGAGCACAATGTTGAATAATAGTGGTGATAAAGGGCATCCTTGTCTGTTTCCTGTTCTCAAGGGGAATGCTTTCAAAGTCTCTCCATTCAGGATGATGTTGGCTATTGGTTTTGTATAAATGCCCTTAATTATACTGAGGAATTTCCCTTCTATTCCTGTTTTTTTGAGACTTTTTATCATGAATGGATGTTAGACTTTGTCGAATGCCTTTTCTGCATCGATTGATAAGATCATGTGGTTCTTGTCTTTTGTTTTATTTATGGGATTGATTATGTTAATTATTTTTCTAATGTTGAACCATCCTTGCATACCTGGTATAAATCCCACTTGGTCGTGGTGAATTATTTTTTGATATGATGCTGAATTCTATTGGCTACAATTTTGTTGAAGATTTTTGCGTCAACGTTCATGAGGGATATTTGTCTGTAATTTTCAATTTTTGTTCTTCCTGTACCTGGTTTTGGTATCAGGGTTATTCTGGCTTCATAGAATGAGTTTGGGAGTATTCCATCCTTTTCTATGCTCTGAAATACCTTTAGTAAAAGTGATGTTTTCTCTGAAAGTTTGGTAGAATTCTCCAGTGAAGCCATCAGGGCCAGGGCTTTTTTTTGTTGGCAGTTTTTAATAACAGTTTGAATCTCTTCTTTTGTTATGGGTTTATTTAGTTGTTCTACCTCTGTTTGTGTTAATTTAGGTAGGTAGTGAGTTTCTAGAAATTTGTCCATTTCCTCTAGGTTTTCAAATTCATTAGTGTAAAATTTTTCATGGTATTCTGTTATGATTCTTTTAACTTCAGTTGGGTCTGTTGTGATATCACCCATCTCTTTTCTTATACGGGTCATCTGCTTCCCCTCTAGTTTTCTTTTGTCAGTTTGGCCAGTGGTTTATCAATTTTGTTGATCTTTTCAAAGAACCAGCTTTTGGACTTCTTAACTCTTTCAATTTTTTTCCTGTTCTCTATTTCATTTAATTCTGCTCTAATTATTATTATTTCCTTCCTTCTGGCACCTGTAGGCTTCTTTTGCTGCTCTCTTTCTACTTGTTCCAGTTGTAGGGTTAATGCTTTGATTACGAGCCTTTCCTGTTTCTGGATGTGTGCATTTATTGCTATAAACTGACCTCTGAGCTCTGCTTTTGCTGTGTCCCAAAGGTTCTGGTAGGATGTGTTTTCATTCTCGTTTGATTCTATGAATTTCTTTATTCCATCCTTAATTTCTTCTACAACCCAGTAGTTTTGAGCAAGGTGTTGTTCAGTTTCCATGTGTTTGATTTTTTTCCCTTGCTTTTTGTGTTGGTGATTTCCACTTTTATGGTTTTATGGTCAGAAAAGATGTTTTGTAGTATTTCGATGTTTTGGATTTTGTTAAGGCTTGCTTCATGGCCTAATATGTGGTCTATTTTAGAGAATGTTCCATGTGCATTTGAAAAGAAAGTATACTTGGCTGCTGTTGGGTGCAGAGTTCGGTATATGTCTATGAGATCAAGTTGGTTGATTGTAGCATTTCGCTCTTCTGTGCCTTTGTTGAGCTTCTTTCTGGACGTTCTGTCCTTCACCAAAAGTGGTGTGTTGAAGTCTCCTAGTACTATAGTGGAGCTGTCTATCTCTCTCTTCAGTGCTGTTAGAGTTTGTTTTATGTATTTTGGAGCCCTGTTGTTGGATGCCTAAATATTTATTATAGTTATGTCCTCCTGGGTCATTGACCCTTTAATCATTTTATAGTGCCCTTCCTTATCTTTTGTGGTGGATTTTACTTTAAAGTTTATTGTGTCAGAGATTAATATTGCCACTCCTGCTCTTTTTTGAGTGTCGTTTGCTTGATATATTTTTTTCCATCCTTTGAGTTTTTGCCTGTTTGTGTCTTTATGTCTAAGGTGCATCTCTTGTAGGCAGCATATAGATGGATCATGCCTTTTTATCCAATCTGCCACTCTCCGTCTCTTTATTGGTGCATTAAGTCCGTTTACATTCAGTGTAATTATTGATAGGTATGAGTTTAGTGTTGTCATCCTGATATCTCTTTTTGTGTGTTGTTCACAGTTTCTTTGTTTTCCTCAATTTTCTGTGCTGAGTCGTTTTTCTTTATGTATTTTTTTTCCATCATATTCTTTGTTGTGGATTTTGTGTTTGCTGGGTCTTTATGTTTTTCTACGTTTTTATTTTGATTTGTAGGATTGTTAGACTCCTTTGTGGTTACCTTAATATTTACCTCTGATTTTCTAAGTTTATACCAGTGTTTTATTACTTTATATCTCCTTAACTTCCCCCCATATAGAAAATCAATGTGTTTATTTTTTAAGTCCCTCTTTTTTTGTTTTAATATTATTCTTTTTTTTTTTACATATTGATATTTGTTTCCTTATTTTCAATTTTTTAGCTTTCATGTAATTTCGATTTCCGTATCTGAGTCAACATCTGGTTTTTCTGTCCTGTGTTCTAGTCTTGCATTGTTAGCTGGTGTTATTGATTATCTAACCGTAGGACTCCCTTTAGTATTTCTTGTAATTTTGGTTTGGTTTTTGCAAATTGCCTGAACTTCTGTTTATCTGGAAATGCCCTAATTTTGCCACCATATTTGAGAGACAGTTTTGCTGGATATATAACTCTTGGCTGACAGTTATTTTCTTTCAAGGCTTTAAATATGTCATCCCATTGCCTTCTAGCCTGCATGGTTTCTGCTGAGTAGTCTGAGCTTATTTTAATTGACTCTCCTTTGTGGATGACTTTTCTTTTATCCTTAGCCCCTCTTAAAATTCTCTCTTTATCTTTGGTTTTGGTAAGTTTGATTATAATATGTCTTGGTGACTTTCTTTTGGGATCTACCTTATGTGGGGTTCGATGAGCATCTTGGATAGATATCTTCTCATCTTTCACGATATTAGAGAAGTTTTATGTCAACAAATCTTCAACAATTTTCTCTGTATTTTCTGTTATCCCCCCCGTTCTGGTATTCCAATCACTCGTAGGTTATTTCTCTTGATAGAGTCCCTCATGACTCTTAGAGTTTCTTCATTCTTTTTAATTATTTTATCTGATTTTTCCTCAAATAAGTTGGCATCAAGAGCTTTATCTTCAATGTCACTAATTCTAACTTCTACTGCCTCAATTCTGCTCCTATGACTTTCTATTGAGTTGTCTAATTCTGAAATTTTATTGTTAATCTTCTGGATTTCTGATTGTCTCTCTATGGTTTCTTGCAGCCTATTAAATTTGGCATTATTTTCTTGAATAACTTTTTTAAATTCTGCTAATACTGTGTCTGTATGTTGCCTTGCTGTTTCTGCATTCTGTCGAATTTCCTTTCTTATTTCTAGAAGAGTTCTGTATAATAATTTTTTGTATTCTGTCTCTGGTAATTCCAAGAAGTTCTCTTCTGCCAGAGAATTTATTGATTCTTTATTTTGGGAGCTTGCTGAAGCCATCATGGACTGCCTCTTTATGTGACTTGATATCGACTGTTGTCTCTGAGCCATCAATAATTTATTATAATTTTATTTTGTGTTTGCTTAGTGAGACCTAGCTTCTTATTTTGTTTTGTTTTGATATGCCCAAATAGGTTGCTCGTGTGCATTCATTTCATTTTTGACACCTTTTGACCTCTAATGTCCTGTCACCAGGTAATTGTTTCTGTATCTAAGTATGTGCACGCCGGAGTTCGTTAAAATTTCCTATATGGGATCAGCTCGGGTGTGCAGGTAGTCGATCACCAAGTGTGTGATGCAGGCTTTCACCCCCAGTCCTAGAGAGGCATGGGTGATTGGTGCAGGCAGTGGAGTCTGGCTGTGGTAGAGGATCACACGCTGAGCCAGGCAGTGGGCTGACGGCTGCCCCGAGAGTCTGAAAGAAAAGCGTGTCCCTATTCTCTAGGGTGAATAGGTAGGTGAGTTTTGCAGCCGGGCTAAGAGCACCCCACTCTGTTGGCTGTAAAGACTCGAGGGCACCACTTTTTCTTGAACTCCTGTAGTAGGTGACTAGGCACCTTAGGAGCTACCACCAGTCCTCAAGACCCTGCTGCAGATTGATAAAATTGCCTACTTGAGGGGCAGGGCTGTTTCGAGGGTCACAAATCTCCCCATTCACAGCTGAAGCAGTTGAAGTTTAACTTCAGATGTTTGCCCTGTTTGTACTGTGGCAGTGAGGGCTAACGCTGTTGAGATGTGTCCCCACAAGTCTACACAGTGGTGTATGGCACTCAGAGTCTGCGAACCCGTGATTTCTGTGGCCAGCAAAGGAGCTGTGAAAACCCTGTGTTCCTGGCCTAGGGGAGCCAGCAGCTTATTTGTTCCCTCTCCAAGGCCAGGAGAATGGGTCAGGGCGCCTTTTGGGATCTACTTCTGGCCCAGTGGACTCCCGGTGCAGAGCAGGGAGGAAGGAGGTGAAAGGAAGAGAGGTTTTTCCCAAATCTGGTGCATAGCGCGGAGGTAGGAGGTAAAAGGGAGAGAAGTTTTTCCCAAATCTGGTGCAGAGTGCAGAGGTAGGTGATAAAAGGGAGAGAGGTTTTTCCCAAATGGGCTTTTTTTTTTTTAATCGCTGCAAAAGTGTGCACGCGTGTACTTATCCTAGCCTCTTGGGAGCTGCTCTTCACTGGTTCGGAGTGTCCAAGCAGAATCTCTGCTGCCGGGTCTCTCTCGATGTGGAAACTGCTTCTCAAGTGCGCACACAGCACAGTTGTTTGCCTGCTTCACTGCAGACCAGTGTGGCTGTGTCTCTGCAGTTTTGCTGCTGTGGCTCTAGCACTCCTCACCTCTTCCAAATGGTCTTCTTCTCCCGTATGACTCAGGTGGATTTCTTAACCTTGCCTTGTTCAGGGCTGCCAGATGTTCATGTAGAATGAAATCACTTGTTTTTCCAGGTCTTTGTTGTAAGAGGGATATAGGAAGCATCTAACTACTCCTCCATGTTGACCACCCCTCCAAATAAACGTATTTTATATAATATTTAGCTTAAGTTACTTAGAAAGGATCTGCCTTTAAAATTTACATATTACAGAACACAAAAATCTTTGTTAGAACAAATTCAACTTTATTACTTCCTGGAAATATTTGGTCTATTAAACTGATATAAATGTTTATTTATCATTGAAATAATCAGTGTAAGTTCTTAGAAGAAATGATATAATTTAATTTAATAATACCAATCAGAGGTAGGGGATTATCATATTTTCATAACTTTATTTTCTGCATGCTTTATTGGATCCTTTAGAGAAGCAATTTAGAATAATTTGTTTCTTTTTAAAGGCCTTGTTATACCAATTAAAATAATCAATTCATCATTTTTTGGTGCACTTTTCAAATATATTAATTTACATTAAAGTTTCTTAGAGTAATTACAGAAAGCACAGGTGCAAAAAATGCAGTTTTTCTTGGAAAAGACAGCTTAATGAAAAATGGTAATTATCAGCCAATTTGATAAAAGACAGAAACTTGAACATGACATTAGAGGTAAGCTCTCAAAACAAAATGAAACACCAGTTTGTGAGGCTAGCCTAAAAACCAAGTTTAAACATAAGATAGTATATGGGACATTTTTCTAAACCTAATTAATTTTGCTGTCTAAGACCTAGTCTCTTATTTTAAACATATTAATTTCTTTAATTGGAGAGTACTGTCAGCAACCAGGCTAGAACAGATTTTAAAGGGGCAGATAAGAGCAGGGCCTTGACGTCTTACTTTGTTAATTTGACTTGGAAAAACCTTAGGGATGGTGTCTAAAAGGAGCTTAGCTACTGCTTTTGTTTGATCTAATAATTCAATGCCTGAAGCATTGGGTTTAATCATTAACGACTTTTAAGGGTTTTTTAATGTGCTTCTTCAGCCCATTGTTGGGCTTCCCCTGATCCTATTAACATATTAATCAATTGAAACAAATCTGGTAAACCAGGTTTGTAAGTTTTTTTTAATGCAGCTGCATATTTACAGGTGTCATAACTGTCCTATGATTGTTAACTATTCCCTCCTTTTCATCATGTTTGCAAGTGGGATTTTTGAGGTCATGAATGAGGGCAGTGTTCTTAAAAGATGATTGTGAAGTTGTTTTTTTTTTTTTTTTTTTTTTAACAATTGCAGGGGGCTAGTGGTGCAGTGGTTAAGAACTTGGCTGCTAATCCACCAGTTGCTCCTTGGAAACCCTATGAGGCAGTTCTATTCTCTCCTATAGGGTCACTGTGAGTCAAAATCAACTCCACAGCAAAGGTTTTCCATTTTTGACTAGGGAGTAAAAGTTACTGTAGGAGGTTTATCTTTTCTTCAGGGTATTTAGTTTGAAAAAGTGTTTTAAAATGAAGTTTCCACCTGTTTTTAACAGGAAGTTAGGATTTAGAGTCTTAATAACCAGTCCTGAAATTGCCTGAATTTACTGTTATTTCTAGGGCTTTTTTGAAACGGGAATTTTTCCCTTGGTTGGGTTTGTAGCTGCTGAGGCTGTAAAGACCATTAATCTGCTTGTCTTAGCAGTTTGTTTAGTTTCTGTAGTTTGAGCTAGTTCGTGAGTCAGATCTGTTCAACCTGTTAGTCTGAAAATAAGAGCAATTTTTCACTCAAGCCTACGTCTTTTTACTAAGGTTAAAAGTTCAGAATTAAGGGTGTTTTTAATATTTGGTGAGTAAGAAAGTAGAGACAAGTAGAGAGAGAAAACGGCCAGCAAAGGAGGAAAGGGAAATTTACTAGGTGCCTGAAAATGACTTAACTTTGCCGATTTATTCTAGAGCCCTTTTTTCCAATTCACTGCACAGAAAAGTTAATTTTGACATGTCAAATTACTCCCCCATATGCACAATTGGTCCTGTTAGACTATTTTTAGTGAAAAGCATACCACCGATACAGTAACAAACAAGAAGCTGGTCCATCTCCTTAATGGGCACTGACCATGATCACTAAAATAGTAACCACATGTGTGAAAGCAATTAAACCTTGCTCCAGAGTCTATGTGGAAAAAAATAAAATAGAAAATAAAAGACAACAAAGAACCCATTAGGGATGTTTTAGGGAAACACAGCGACTTCAAACAGCAGGACCAAGCCAGGATTCCAAATGAAACCATTTGATGAACTCAACAAATAGGTTCATTAGTTAACCGAGAGTAAAGCATAAGACCGTTAATAAACCTCAGAGAATCTTCAGCCGAAAGGAGGGAGGATATTCCATCCAAGAAGTCTTACCTAGAGTGACCTCTAAGAGCCCAGGGAAAAGGTTCGAACACAATGGGTGCGTGCTGGCTGACGCTCTGGTCCGCAATTTCTCAGGGTCGCAGCAGGTAAGTTACTTTTGGATCCCAACGCTGCCACCAGAAATGTCAAAGAGAAAACTCACAGTTTGTTTGAAAAGAAATTAAAGGAAGTTAATTACGGGTTTGAAATCAATTTAAACTGGGGATCTCCATGGCCCGTAAAAACTAAACCACAATGTCCAAGACACAGTAATTACAAAGATAATTTTATAGGGCTGAAACAAAGAACGGAGTCTTCAATATTCAGATTGGTATACAGTGACGGAGGTCAGTCAAAGGCAGGGCAAAGCAAAGTGTAATTTTTAACATTATTTGTTATATCAATACGCTTGGAATACATTGATTTGCTAAAAGACATTATTACAAATATTTGTAATTGTGAGAGGTGTTTCATAGTGTCACAAAACAGTGACATGACGATAGCATGACAGCTACTTTCAGGAACAGGTTGTTAAACATTACCTCATCCAGAGCATGAGCTCTCCTGTGGAGATCTAACACAAAGAGTTTGATAAGGTTTGGTTAAAGATTTACAGTCTCAGCCTAACCACATAGCCTTAACAACATAGGGTTGGCTTCTAAGCAAAAGATTGAATCTGGGTGAAAGGTAAACAACAGGGTTTGAACTTGTATAATAGGTTACATTCAGCCTTAGCAGCCGTTTTTTTTTTTTTTTTTTTTTTTTTAGGTCAGAGCCTCTTGATTTTATATCCTATATCAAGAGATTGTTAAATTCATTCAAGTGGGATCAATATTTGGCTTATGTCACTTATGTCTATGCTTTCTTGAGGCATGATATTTTCTTGTCCTTGTTTCCCAAGAACAATTTCACTGTTTTATAAAGTGTTACAGGTGTCAGTGCTATGGGCAATATCTTTTCTTTGTTTCATATCTAGGTTGGTCCACTGGGAACATATTCTTTAATGACATTTGATATTGTTAGGAAGTCCCACTTAAACTACAAAAAGTAAAAGTTGAGACTTCTGATTCTTCCAAGATGGAGTAGACCCATTCCTCTCAGATCTTCCCCCTTACATCCAAAAACTCCTGAACATTAAAAAAAAAAAAAAGCATAAGTTGGAAAGAAAAAAGGTAGACACCCTAGAGGACTTGGCACCTGAGAAATGACACAACATATGAGTTCCCTGGATTTCCTTTTTGCCTTCCATATATTTCAGACAGGACACTGAAGAAGCTTCCAACTTTGAACTTTCAGCAGGCATGGACAAAACAAAGTTTCAAGAAAAACCTGTTCTTCCAGCCAAATCACTGTGGAAAGGGTGGCATAACAGAACAGAAAGATTTTTTTGACAATACTTATCCTATTTTAGCAAAACACTAATGGAAAAAGCACGCTCACTAATGAATTCAGAGGCATCAAGTGGGAAGTTGATCTTTCACACCAACACTACCCTGGGGAAGCGGACAGCAGGTGGTGTCAGCAAGGCCATTTAAGGAGCTAATCCCCCGCCTGGAGAGAGCAGGTGACAATTGAATTCCCCTGCTTGAGTAGTGTTCTCAGGACTAAATAGGCAGCTAATCTTCCAATCTCCACCAAGGAGAACCAGGTGCTGCTCTATTCCCCTGCCAGGATAGTGTTGGCGGGTCTGAGTGGGAAGCTATTCTTCCAGTCCACACCTGATAGAAGCAGGCAGTACTCTAATTCTCCAGTTAGTGTAGTGTCAGCAGGGTAAAGTGCAAACTGAGCCTCTACCCTCACCCAGCAGCACAAATAAATGAGACTGTGTGAGGTAGGGCTAGTTACCTCTATGTTTCACCCAGTCCCCTATCCCCATCCAGCTTCAATAAAAATAAACAAGGTGGTGCAAGTCAGAGCTAGTGAGCACTCCACATTCCCTCCAAACTTGGTATCAGTGAGGCCGAGTGAAAAGCTGAACTGCCACATCTACCTAGTATGAACTAGGTGGGATGAAATGGTGTGAGGCAGGGTAGTTCACATTCCCTTTCCCCCTTTATGTATCGGGGGACCATCAAAGAGCTGAGCTTCCACGTCCACTCTGCAGCAACAAAGTGGTGTGATTCAGCCCTCTGATTCCCCATTCACCCTGGTGATGGTGATTTTATAATCCCCCGCTGTGAGGCAATGAGCAGTGTGAGTCAGTGAAATACTATCACTAGTAAAGTGTCAATGGGCCATGGGCCAAGAAGGGAGCAAAACATACACATTCACCCAGCCCTCCAGCTATGACTGAACAGGGGTACTGACTGTTAAAAAAAAAAAGAAAGAAAGAAAGAAAGAAAATTAAGTAGGTTCCAGAGCCTCATAATATAATATGTCAAAGCGTTCAGGATAAAATTAAAATTCACTTATACTAAGAACAAGGAAAATAAACACTTGAAGGAGAAAAGACAATCTACTGTTGATATCAACAAGAAGATAAATGTTGGAATTATATGAAAAAGATTTTAAAGAAGCCATCCAAAATGTTTCAATAATCAAGTATGAATTTTCTTAACACAAATTCAGGAAAAAATATGTTATAAAAAAGAACACATGGAAATTATACTTCTGAAAATACAGTAACCAAAATAAAAAGCTCAATGTATAGGATCATCAGCAGAACTGAGCCGAGAGAGGATGTAATCAGTGAATTTGATGATAGATCAATAGAATTTATCCAATCTGAATGAGAGAAATTGCATTTAAAAACAAATGAGCAAAGCTGGAGGGACTGGCGGGACAATAACATAAGATTTAACACCCTTATCATCAGAGTCTCAGAAGGAGAGGCAAAAAATGTGGGAATAAAAAGTAATTAAAGAAATAATGGTTGAATCTTCCCAAATTTGATGAAAGACATAAACCACAGATTCAAGAACCTAAGCAAGACCCAAACAGGATAAAATCAAAGAAATTCATGCCAAGACACATCATAAGAAACTTCTGGAAACTAAAGACGAAGAAAAAAAAAATGAAAGCAAACAGAAATGACATTTTACTTATAGGGAAATATCAATTGAAATGACAACATATTTTTCATCTGAAAACATGGGCGCAAGAAGGAAATAGCACAACATTTTTCTAGTACTGAGAACTGTCATCCATGAATGCTATATCCAGTGAAAGTATCCTTCGTGAATGAAGGGGAAATAAAGAACTCAGATGAAGAATTTGTTGCTAGCAAACTTGCCCTTAAACAATGGCTAAAGGAAATTCTCTAAGCAGAAATTGATTGAAAGTACATGAATTTTCACTGCAGCATTACTTACAATAACCAAAAGGTGGAAGCAACCCAAATGTTCACCAACAGATGAGTGGATAAACAAAATGTGGTACGTACAATGCAATGGGATGTCATTTAGCCATACAGAAAAGAAGTTCTGATAAGTGCTATGATATGGATGAAACTTGAAAACGTTATGCTGAATGAAATTAGTCATGAAAGGACAAATATTGTATTATCTCACTTATATAAAATATCTAGAACAGGCACATACATAGAGACAAAAGTTCTTTAGTGGTTACCACAGAATTGTGGAAAGGGGGTATAAAGGGTATTGAGCTTCCATTTGGGATAATAAAAAACTTCTGGAAATGGATATTGGTGACAGTTTCACAGGATGGGGAATGTAATTAATGTAACTGAATTGTATACTTAAGAGTATACAATGGCATGTTTTTGTGATCTATATTTTGCCACAATAAAAATAGAATTAATTGATAACAGAGGAAGGACTTGAACTTGAGAAAGGAAAGGAGAATATAAAAATTGGTAAAAACAGGGGTCAACATAATACACTATCTTATGAGTTTCTTACATCATATTTGATGATGGAGGTGAAAATTATAACATCTGAAGCAGTACTCAATGTATGTAAAAGAAATACAAGAAATATTTTAAAAAGTGGGGAGGGTAAGGGGACATAAATAGAAGTAAGGTTTCAATAGTTCATTTAATGGCTAAAGTATTGATACCAGCAAGCAGTGTTGTTATTTATACATATTGTAATACCTAGAGCAACCAAAAAAAAAAATCTTTACAAATATACTCAAAATCCATATAAATAAATCAAGATAGAATTATAAAAAAAAAGTTCAAATAAACTGCAGAAAAGTAAGAAAAGAACAATAGAGGAAACAGAAAACAAAAAATAAAATGGGATACTTAATCTCTAACATAACAATAATTACCTTAAATGGAAAATATCTAAATACACCAGTGCAAAGAGAGAGATTTGGCAGGGTCTATAAAATGAACAAGTGCAACAATACGCTATGTAATAGAAACTGACTTCAAATGCAACAAGATAGGCAAGTTGAAGGTTGTTGCTTTTGTTATGTGCCCTCGAATATGTTCCGATTTACAGTGACCTATGTAAACAGAATGAAACACTGCCCAGTCCTGTGCCATCCTCACAATCATTGCTATATTTGAGCACATTGTTGCAGCCATCTTGTTGAGAGTCTTCCTCTTTTTCACTGACCCTCTACCAAGCATAATGTCTGTCTTAGTCATCTAGTGCTGCTCTAACAGAAATACAAGTGGATGGCTTTCACAAAGAGAAATTTATTATCTCACAGTCTAGTAGGCTAGAAGTCCAAATTCAGGGCGTCAGCTCCAGGGAAAGGCTTTCTCTCTCTGTCGGCTCTGGAGGAATGTCCTTGTCATCATCAGTCTTCCCCCGGGCTAGGAGTTTCTCTGCACAGGAACCTCAGGTCCGAAGGATGTGCTCTGCTCCTGGTGCTTCTTCCTTGGTGGTATGAGGTCCCCAATTCTCTGCTTGCTTCCCTTTCCTTTTATCTCTTACAAGAGATAAAAGGTGGTGCAGGGCACACCCAGGGAAACTCCCTTTACATTAGATCAGGGATGTGACCTGGGTTAGGGTGGTGTTACAATCCCACCCTAATCCTTTTTAATGTAAAATTACAATAACAAAATGGAGGACAACCACACAACACTGGGAATCATGGCCTAGCCAAATTGATACACACATTTTTTGGGGGACACAATTCAATCCATGACAATGTCCTTCTCCAGGGACTAGTCCTTCCTGATAACATGTCCAGAGTATGTGAGACAAACCCTCACCATCCTTGCTTCTAAGGTGCATTCTGGCTGTACTTCTTCCAAGACAGATTTGTTTATTCTTCTGGCAGTCCATGGTACAGGTACACCTTGGAGATACTGTGGATTTGGTTCCAGACCACTGCAATAAAGTGAATATTTCTTTAAAGTGAGTCACACAATTTTTTTGGTTTCTCAGTGCATATAAAATTTATGTTTACACTATAGTGTAGTCTATTATGTATGCAATAGCATTACGTCTAAAAAAATGTACATACTTTAATTAAAAAAAACTTTATTGCTAAAAAATGCTAACCATCTTCAGAGCCTTCAGTGAGTCGTAATCTTTTTGCTGGTGGAGCGTCTTACCTTGATGGTGATGGCTGCTGGCTGAGCAGGGTAGTGGCTGCTGAAGTTTAGAATGGCTGTGGGAATTTCTTAAAATAAGACAATGGTGAAATGTGGTGCATCTATTGACTCTTCCTGTCACGAAAAATTCCACTGTAGCATGCAATGCTGTTTGATAGCATTTCACCCTCAGTAAAACTTCTTTCAAAATTGAGATCAATCCTCTGAAACCCTGCCACTGCTTTATCAACTAAATTTATGTAATATTCTAAATCCTAAGTTGTCATTTCAACAATGTTCACAGCTTCTTCACCAGGAGTAGATTCCATCTCAAAAAATCACTTTCTTTGCTAACCCATAAGAAGCAACACCTCATCCATTAAATTTTTATCATGAGATTGCAGCCATTAAGTCACATCTTCAGGCTTCACTTCTAATTCTAGTTCTCTTTCTATTTCCACCACATCTGCAGTTACTTCCTTCACTGAAGTCTTGAACCCCTCAAAGTCATCCATGAGCTTGGAATCAACTTCTTCTAAACTCCTGTTAATGTTGATATTTTGACCTCCTCCCATGAATCACGAATGTTCTTAATGGCATTTAGAAGGTGAATCTTTACAGAAGATTTTCAATTTACTTTGTCCAGATCCATGAGAGGAATCACTATCTATGGCAGCGATAACTTTATGAAATGTATTTCTTAAATAATAAGACAGGAAAACCGAAATTACTCCTTGATTCATGGGATGCAGAATGGATGTTGTGTTAGCAGGCATGAAAACAACACTAATCACCTTGTACATCTCCATCAGAGCTCTTGGGTGACCAGGTGCATTGTCAGTCAGCACTAATATTTTGAAAGGAATCTTCTTCTGAGCAGTAGGCCTCAACAGTGGGCTTAAAATATTCAGTAAACCATGTTGTAAACAGATGTGCTGTCATCCAGGCTTTGTTGTTCCATTTATAGAGCACAGGCAGAGTAGATTTAACATAATTCTTAAGGGGTCTAGGATTTCAGAATGGTAAATGAGCATTGACTTCAATTTAAAATCACCAGGTGCATCAGCCCCTAACAGGAGAGTCAACCTGTCCTTTGAAGCTTTGAAGCCAGGCATTAACTTCTCCTCTTTAGTTATGAAAGTCCTAGATGGCATCTTCTTCCAATATAAGGCTGTTTTGTCTACAATGAAAATCTGTTGTTTAGTGTAGCCACCTTCATCAATTATCTTAGCTAGATCTTCTGGATAACTTGCTGCAGCTTCTACACCAGAACTTGCTGCTTCACCTTGCACTTTTATGTTACGGAGATGGCTTCTTTCCTTAAACCGCATGAACCAATCTCTGCTAGCTTCAAACTTTTCTTCTTCAGCTGCCTCATCTCTCTCAGCCTTCATAGAATTGAAGAGAGTTAGGGCCTTGCTCTGGATTAGGCTTTGGCTTAAGGGAATGTTGTGGCTGGTTTGATCTACTAGCAAGATCGCTCAAACTTTCTCCACATCAGTAATAAGACTCTTTTGCTTTCTTATCATTCGTGTGTTCACTGGAGTAGCACTTTTAATTTCCTTCAAGAACTTTTCCTCTGCATTCACAACTTGGCTGTTTGGAGCAAAAGCCTAGCTTTTGACCTATCTTGGCTTTTGACATACCTTCCTCATTAAGCCTAATCATTTCTAGCTTTGATTTAAAGTGAGAGATGTGTGACTCTTCCTTTCGCTTGAACACTTACAGGCCAATTGTAGGGTTATTAATTGGCTTAATTTCAATATTGTCCTGTGTCAGAGAGTAGGGAGGCCTGAAGAGAGGGAGAGAGATGGAGGAACAGCTGGTTGGCGGCACAGTCAGAACACACACATTATCGATTAAGTTCACCATCTTATATGGGCACAGTTTGTAGTGCCCCAGAACAATTACAATAGTAACATCAAAGATCACTTATCGCAGATCACCATAACAGATAAGATAATAATGAAAAAGTTTGAAATATGTGAGAATTACAAAAATGTGACACAGAGACACGAAGTGAACACATGCTGCTGGAGAAATGGTGCCAATAGACTTGCTCGACGCAGGGTTGCCACAAACATTCAATTTGTGAAAAAAGCAGTATCTGTGGAGCACAATAAAACAAGGTGTGCCGGTATATTCAATATTCTTAGCCAACACCATAATTCAAATGCATCAATCTTTCCTCCATCTTCCTTATTCATTGTCCAACTTTCGCACGCATATGAGATGATTGAAAACACCATGGATTGGGTCAGGAGCACCTTAGTCCTGAAAGTGACATCTTTGCTTTTTAACACTTTAAAGAGATCTTTTGCAGCAGATTTGCCCAACATAATACGTCCTTTGATTTTTTTGACTGCTGCTTTCATGGACATTCATTATGGATCCAAGTAAAACAAAATCCTTGACAACTTTGATATTTTCTCCGTTTATAATGATGTTGCTTATTAATTCAGTTGTGAGGATTTTTGTTTTCTTTATGTTGAGGTGTAATCCATACTGAAGGCTGTAGTCTTTGATCTTCATCAGTAAGTGCTTCCAGTCCTCTTCACTTTCAGCAAGCAGGGTTGTTGTCATCTGCATATTACAGGTTGTTAAAGAGTCTTCCACCAATCCTGATGTAGCTTTCTTCTTCATATAGTCCAGCTTTGCAGATTATTTGCTCAGATACAGATTGAATACGGTGAAAGGATTCAACCCTGATAGACACCTTTCCTGACTTTAAACCGCACAGCATTCTTGTTCTGTTTGAACGACTGCCTCTTGGTCTATGTGCATGTTCTGAACAAGCATAATTAAGCATTTTTGAAATCAGCATTTTCCCCCTTTTGATCAAGATTCTTCTATAGAATCTTTTATCAAAATATTCAGTAATGGTAGCTGGTTACCATCCAGTTTTCTGGTCTCATGACAAAGGAGGCAATTGTTCATGGAGACAATTAGCCACACATTCCATATCCTCCTTCTATTCGACACTCCTACTGTTGTTCTAGTTGAATAGAGACCAATTGTTGTGACTTTGCTGGGCCCTTGCAAGCTTTAAAGATGCCAGGCACTACACAATGAACTAGGAGGTAGAACAGAAGCACTAAAGTTATTAGGCCAATTAACTGGGATGTCCCATGAAACTATGACCCTAGACCTCCAAACCAAGAAACCAAATACCACGAGGTGTTTCATTGTACATAAGCAGCCTCAGCAGCTACTCTTTTTTTGTTGTTTTTGTCAATATGTCTATCACACAACTTTTGCCAATTCAACTTTTTACTGGTATACATCTTATTGACAGCAATTATAATAACTGGCTGTGCAACCCTACCCTTAATCAACATGATAATTCCATCACTGTTAACCCCTCCTTTCCTTCTCCGTCCTGCCCCAGTAGCCACTAATAATAAATAATAATAAACTTTGTTCTCTATACATTTGCTTTTTCTTGTCTTTTATATAAGTGAGGTCATATATATTTGTCTTTTTGTGATTAACTTATTTCACTCAGCAGAACGTCTTCCATCTCCATCCATATTGTAGCACTTATCAAGACTTAATCTCTCCTACTGATTGAGTATTATTCTGTTGTATGTATATACCACATTTTGTTTATCCATTCATCTATTGACGGACATTTAGGTTGTTTCCGACTCTTCTATTTCTTCTTGAGTCAACATAGGAAGTTTATGTGTTTCTAGTAAATTGATCATTTTATCTATGTTATCTAATTTGTTGGCATACAATTGTTCATAGTGTTCTCCTTTGATTTTTATTTCTGTAAGGTGAGTTGTAATGTTCCACCTTTCATTTCTGATTTTAGATATTTGCAACTTCCCTCTCTCTTTTTTATTTGCCAGTCTAGCTAAAGGTTTGTCAATTTTATTGATCTTTTCAAAAAACAAACTTCTAGTTTCACTGATTCTCTGTATTGTTTTTCTATCTTTTATTTTCTAACTCATTTATCTCTGCTCAGATCTTTGTTATATTCTTCCTTCTTATTGCCTTGGGCTTGATTAGCTCCTCTTTTTCTAGTTCCTCAAGTTGTAAAGTTAGGTTATTGATTTGAAATCTTCCTTTTTAATGTAAGCATTTATAACTATCAGTTTCCATCTGAGCACTACCTTTGCTGTAACTCATACGTTTTGGTATGTTATACTTTCATTTTCTTTCAACTCTAAATATTTTCTGATTTCTCTTTTGATTTCTTTCTTGACCATTGGTTTTTTAATAGTGTGTAGTTTAATTTCCATATATTAGTGTATTTTCGAGTTTTCTTTCAGTTATTAATTTCTAATTTCTCTCCATTTTGATTGGAAAAGTTACTTTGTATGATTTTGATATTTTTAAATTTATTGAGACTTACTTTATGACCTAATATGTGGTCTATCATGGAGAATGATTCATGTGCACTGGAAAGGAATGTATATTGTATTGGTGTTGAGTGGCGTGCTGTATTTGTGTCTGTTAAATCTAGTTGGTTTATAGTGACATTCAGGTCTTCTTTTTCCTTATTGTTCTTCTTTCTAGATGTTCTGTCCATTATTGAAAGTAGTGTATCGAAGAAACTATTATTTCAGACCTGTCTATTTATCCCTTCAACTGTGTCAGTGTTTGCTTTATATACTTTAGGGCTCATATGTTAGGCACAGATATATTTATAAGTGTTATATATTCTTGATTAATTAACCCTTTTATCATTATATGGGTGAGCCCTGGTGGTGCAGTGGTTAAGCACTCAGCTGCTAACCAAAAGGTTGGCAGTTGGAACCCATTAGCCACTCTGCAGGAGAAAGACGTCACAATATGCTTCCATAAAGATTACAGCTTTAGAAACCCTGTGGGACAGTTCTACTCTATGCTATAGGGTTGCTATGGGTTAGAATCGACTTGACAGCAACGGGTTTGGTTTTGGATCATTATGAGATACCATTATTTATATCTTATAAGAGATTTTGATTTAAAATCTATTTTGTCTGATATTAAAATCACTACCCCACCTCTCTTTTGATTATTATTTAAGATGGAATTTTTTGCATCCTTTCACTTTGAATCTACTTGTTTGTTCACAGCGTATAGTTTTGTTATTTTTACTTTTTATTTTATTGTTGTACCTTAAGTGAAAGTTTACAATTCAAGTTAGTCTGGCATACAAAAATTTATGCGTGCATTGTTATGTGACCCTAGTTGCTCTTCCTATACTCTGACAGAACTTTCCTCCTTTCCACCCCTGATTTCCTGTGTCCATGCAACCAGCTCCTAACCCTCTGCCTTTTCATCTCACCTCTGGACAGGATCTGCCATTTAGTCTCATGTATCTACTTGAGCTAAAGAGCACACTCTTCCAAGTATCATTTTAAGTCCTATAGTCCAGTCTAAACTTTGTCTGAAGAGTTGGCCTTGGGAAGGGTTTTAGTTCTGGGTTGACAGAGAGTTTGGGGGCCATGCTTCACGGAGTTCATCCAGTCTTGGTCAGACCATGAAGTCTCGTCTTTTTACTAGAATTTGAGTTCTGTACCACACTTTTCCCCTGCTCCATCAGGGACTGTCTGTTGTGTTCCCTGTCAGGGCAGTAGTTGGTGATAGCTGGGCACCATCTAGTTCTTCTGGTCTCAGGCTGATAAACTCAATGTTTTATGTGGCCCTTTCTTTCTCTTGGTCTAATACTTTCCTTGTGACTTTGGTGTTTTTCATTCTCCTTTACTCCGGGTGGATTGGGACCAATTGATGCATCTTAGATGGCTGCTTGCAAACTTATAAGAACCCAGACGCCACTCACTAAAGTGGGATGCAGAACATTTTCTTAATAAACTTTGTTATGCCAATTGACCTAGATGTCCCCTGAAACCATGGTATCCGGACCTCTGCCCCTGCTACTCTTTCCCTTGATGTGTTTGGTTGTATTCAGGGAATTTCTTAGCTTTGCTTCAGTCCAGTTGTGCTGACTTCCCCTGTAGTGTGTGCTGTCCTTCCCTTCACCTAAGATAATTCTTGTCTACTATCTAGTTAGTGAATAACCTTCAACCTCCCTCCCCACCCTCATAACCATCAAAGAACGTTTTCTTTTGTGTTTAAACCTTTTCCTGAGTTCTTGTAATAGTGGTCTTATACAATATTTGTCCTTTTTGACTGATTAAAGTAGCTCAGCATAATGACCTCCAGATTCCTCATTGTTATATGATGTTTCACGGATTCATTGTTGTTCTTTTAGTTGTTCTTTTTAGTATTCCATTGTGTGAATATATCATAATTTGTTTATCCATTCTTCCGTTGATGGGCACCTAGGTTGTTTCCGTCTCTTAGCTACTGCGAACTGTGCTGCAATGAACATTAGTGTGCATGTATATATTCATGTGACGGCTCTTATTTATCTATGATATATTCCAAGGAACAGGATTGCTGGATTGTACTGTACTTCTATTTCTAGCTTTTTAAGGAAGTTCCAAGTCAATTTTCAAAGTGCTTGTACTCTTTTACATTCCCACCAACAGTGTTCCAGTCTCTCCACAACCTCTCCAACATTTATTGTTTTATGATTTTGGATCAATGCTAGCCTTGTTGGGGTGAGATGGTATCTCACTGTAGTTTTGGTTTGTAGTTCTCTAATGGCTAACGATCCTGAGCATTTCTTTATGTATCTGTTAGCCTCCTGAATACCTTCTTTGGTGAAGTGTCTGTCCATGTCCTTTGCCCATTTTTTAATTGGGTTGTTTGTCTTTTTCTTGTTGAGGTGTTGCAGTATCTTGTAGATTTGAGAGATTAGATGCTGACTGGATTTGTCGTAGCCAAACTTTTTTCCCAGTCTGTAGGCTGTCTTTTGACTCTTTTGGTGAAGTCTTTGGATAAGCATAATTGTTTGATTTTTAGGGGCTCCCATTTATCTAGTCTATCGTCTGGTGCTTGTGCATTGTTACTTACAGTTCATATTCTGTTTATGCCATGTATTAGGGCTCCTAGCATTGTCCTTATTTTTTTCCCATGATCTTTATTGTTTTTGATTTTATATTTAGGTCTTTGATCCATTTTGATTTAGTTTTTGTGTATGGTGTGCGGTATGGGTCTTGTTTCATTTTTTTTTTTTCTGCAGATGGATATCCAGTTATGCCAGCACCATTTGTTGAAGAGACTGTCTTTTTCCCAAAAAACAGACATCAGGACTTTGTCAAAACCAGCTGCTCATAGATAGATGAATTTATGCCTGGATTCTCAATTCTGTTCCATTGATCTATGTATGTGTTGTTGTACAAGTACCAGGCTGTTTTGACTACTATGACAATATAATAGGTTCTAAAATCAGGTAGTGTGAGGCCTCCTACTTTGTTCTTCTTCAGTAATGCTTTACTTATCCAGGGCCTCTTCCCTTTGCATATGAAGTTGGTGATTTGTTTCTCCGTCTCATTAAAAAATGTCATTTAAATTCATATCGGGATTGCACTGTATCTGTAGATACTATGTTGAGTCTACCTAACAATGAGCAAAGTATGTTTTTTCACTTATGCAGGTCTCTTTTGGTTTCTTACAGTAGTTTCTTGTAGTTTTCATTGTATAAGTCTTTTATGTCTCTGGTTAGATTTATTCCTAAGTATTTGATCATCTTGGGGGCTATTGTAAATGATATTGATTTGGTGATTTCCTCTTCGAAGTTTTCTTTGTTGGTGTAGAGGAATCCCACTGATTTTGTATGTTTATCTTGTATCCTGATACTTTGCTGAAATCTTCTATTAGTTCCAGTAGATTTCTTGTGGATTCCTTGGGGGTTTTCTGTGTATAAGATCATATCATCTGCAGAGATACTTTTACTTCTTCCTTACCAATCTGGATACACTTTATTTCTTTTTGTAGCCTAATTGCTCTGGCTAGGGCCTCCAGCACAATACTGAATAAGAGTGGTGATAAAGGGCATCCTTGTCTGGTTCCTGTTCTCAAGGGGAATGATTTCAAACTCTCTCCATTTAAGATGATGTTGGCTGTTGGCTTTCTTTAAATGCCCTTAATTATGTTGAGGAATTTCCCTTCTATTCCTGTTTTGTTGAGAGTTTTTGTCATGAATGGGTGTTGGTCTTTGTCAAATGCCTTTTCTGCATCAATTGATAAGATCTTGTGATTATTGTCTTTTGTTTTATGAATATGATGGATTACGTTGATTGCTTTTCTAATTTTGAATGAACCCTGCATACCTGGTATAAATCCCAGTTGATCATGGTGAATTTTTTTTGATATGTTGCTGAATTTTATTGGCTAGAATTTTGTTGGGGATTTTTGCATCAATGTTAATGAGGGATATTGGTCTGTAATTTTCTTTTCTTTTTTTTTTGTAGTGTCTTTACCTGGTTTTGGTAGCAAGGTTACGCGGACTTCATAGAATGAGTTTGGTAGTATTCCATCCTTTTTAATGCTCTGAAATACATTTAGTATTAGTGGTGTTAACTCTCCTCTGAAAGTTTAGTAGAATTCTCCAGGGAAACTGTCTGGGCCAGGGCTTCTTTTTGTTGGGAGTTTTTTTTTAACTACCTTTTCAAACTCTTCTTGTTACAGGTTTATTTAGCTGTTCTACCTCTGTTTGTGGTATTTTCGGTAGGTAGTGAATTTCTTAAAATTTGTCCATTTCGTCTAGTCTTTCAAATTTGTTAGACTACACTTTTTCATAGTATTCTCTTATGATACTGTTCATTTCAGTTGGGTCTGTTGTGATATCACCCAACTCATTTCTTATACAGGTTATTTCCTTCCTCTCCTGCTTTTCTTTTGTCAGTTGGCCAATGGTTTATTGATTTTGTTGATCTTTTCAAAGAACCTGCTTTTTGTCATGTTATCTCTTTCAATTGTTTTTCCATTTTCTTTTTCTTTTAATTTTGTTCTAATTCTTATAATTTCCTTTCCCCTGGCACCTGAGGGCTTCTTTTCAGCTCTCTTTCTACTTGTTCCAGTTTTAGGGTTATTGTTTTGATTTTGGCCTTTTCTTCTTTTTGAAAGTGTGCATTTATTGCTATAAACTGACCTCTGAGTACCACTTTTGCTGTGTCCCAAAGATTCTGGTAGGATGTGTTTTCATTCTCATTTTATTCTATGAGTTTCTTTATTCCATCCTTATTTTTTTCTATAACCCAGTAGTTTTTGAGCAATGTGTTGTTCAGTTTCCATGTGTTTGGTTGTTTTTCCTTGTTTTTTCTGTTATTGATTTCTACTTTTATGGCTTTATTGTCAGAAAGATACTTTGTAATATTTCGATGGTTTGGGTTCTGTTGAGGTTTGCTTTATAGCCTAATATGTGGTCTATTCTAGAGAATGTTCCACGTGCACTGGAAAAGAAAGTATACTTGGCTACTGTTGGGTGGAGTGTTTGGTCTATCTCCATGAGATCAAGTTGGTTGATTGTGGCATATAGATCTTCCATTTCATTACTGAGCTTTTTTCTGGATGTCCTTTCCTTCACTGAAAGTGGTGTGTTGAAGACTCCTGCTATTCTTGTGGAGCTGTCTATCTCTGTTTTCAATACTCTTAGAGTTTGTTTTCTGTATTTTGGGGCCCTGTCAATTGGTATGTAAATATTTATTATTGTTATGTCCTCCTGGTGTATCGACCTTTTAATCATTATATAGTGTCCTTCCTTATCCTTTGTGGTGGATTTTACTTTAAAGTCTATTTTGTCAGAGATTAATATTGCCACTCCCGCTCTTTTTTGAGTGTTGTTTGCTTGATATATTTTTCCCATGCCTTGACTTTTAGTTTGTTTGTGTCTTTAAGTCTAAGGTGTGTCTCTTGTAGGCAGCATATAGACGGATCATGTTTTTTTAATCCATTCTGCCACTCTCTGTCTCTATTTGTGCATTTAGTACATTTACATCCAGCGCAATTATAGATAGGTATGAGTTTAATATTGTCATTTTGATGTGTTTTTTTATGTGTTGCTGACAGTTTCTTTGTTCCATTTAATTTTCTGTGCTAAGTTCTTTTCCTTTATGTACTTTCTTTTCATCTTTTTCATTGTTGTTGGATTGTATTTGCTGAGGCTTTATATTTTTCTTGTTTTTTATTTTGATGTGTAGGATTGTTATTTTCCTTTGTGGTTTTCTTAATATTTACCCCTATTTTTCTAAGTTTAAACCAGTCTTTTATTTCTTAATATTGCCTTGACAGACTTCTGGCAACATGGTGCTCTAGGCAGAAGCCCCACGCCATCCCTCCACAGCAAAGATACGAAAAACTAAGCCAAACAGAGAAAAAAGCAATCCTGAAACCCTAAAACATCAAATGAAGAGATAAACAACTCAGCCAAGCACAAAAAGGAGTGAGAAACTCACAGAGAATGGAGAGCAAGGAGAGATTCATGCAGAGGTCCCCTATCAGCTAATGCAGTGCAGATCTGCCATCTTGGACTCCTACCAGAGAAGAGGAAATAGGGGGTATGAGAAAGAGCTTCACGGAGCTTCCAGCAGGAGACAGAACAACCGGTAACTGGCGATATACACTTTCCCACCGCCCCACCCTTCTTCACCCTTACTTGGCCACCTCTGCTTCCTGCTGCCACTGTCTCTTGGCCAGAAAGCATGGGATGCTTGGATTCCACCTGCCCACACTGGCTGACTCCCTGAGTGCAATTTGTTGGCTGCTGGTGTTGCTTTTTTCCACTTCTTTTGATTTCTTCCTTACCACATCCTCCTCCTTTCGCTCACATACCTGGCTCTGTGTGCCATCTTTGCTTCTTCCTAAGGGGCTGCAGAGCTATGTTCGAGTGTGGAACTGCTTGCTGGTCTGGGCTGCTACGCTGGTGGGATCCTGGGCTTTTTGTTTGTTTGTTTGTTTTGAATTGTTTCTTTGTTTTCTTTTTCTTTTCTCGAGTTGGGAGCCTGTTCTGGCCAGGCAGTGTTACGTGGCTTGGGACCTACACCCTCAGCTTGAGCAGACGCACTGAAGGATCCCTGAGGGCATTTCTCTTTTTGTGGGTTCTTTTTCTGTTTTGGGGGGGCTTTTCTTGTTATTTTTATTAATTGGTTTTGTTTTCTTTTCTCTCTTTCCCTTTTTGTATTTCTTCATTATGCAGTTTCTCGTCTCTCTATACTTCCTTCTCTTCCTGTCCCCTGAATACCTGGTGCTGAATAGCTCTACACCTGCTAGCCAGGCTGTACTTCAACACCTGGAAATAAATTCACCAGACCTCCTAGAAGCACTGGTAGGATCCCTGGGAGCTTTGCTGTTCATTTTTCTTTCTAATTTTTATTTATTCATTCTTTTCTTCTTCTTCCCCTTTATGTTTTTCTCCATTTCATTGTCTCTCATCTCTCCACTCCAATGGCAAGCTCCCCTAATACTCCTTTTGTTTGTTTGTATGTTTTTGGCTCCTGTTCCTCTCTCCTCTCTGCCATACCCATATTAGCTCCACTCATGAAAATCTCCCCCTCCTTTCTGCCTACCTGCACCACGTGCTTAACCTCACACCACAGAGCAGCACAGGCACAGCCTACTGGAACCTGCCCTGCACTGATTACTGACCTGCCCTTGAGGCTGTAGTAAGTGCCACAAAAAACCCATCCCAGCAAATCCTCCTCAGCTAGGCCTTCCCTGCTGTACCATATCTGACCAACTGACCCAACCAATTGGAGAAGGAGAAAAAAACTATCATGCCCACAGATGAGCAAACAACAAAGAACACACAGCCCACCTGCTCAGACATAGCCAAATTTTAAAAAAAGGATGAAACAAACAAATCTACAATCATTAAATGAGAAAAATAACCACTGAACGCCCTGAAGACAGCAGACAATATCAAAACATTTACAAAAACAGGACAGGAAGGTTCCAGTAGGTGTCCAAAATAAAACATCAGATGACTTTTCAGAAGAAAAAATGGCACTAGAACTACCCGATAGGTAATTCAAATCTCTAATATTCAGAATTTTCCAAGAGTTGAAGCAAAAAGCAGACAAAAACGAGGAAAAAATAGACAAATTAATGGAAAAGGCAGGCAAATTCATGGAAACTACAGACAAAAAAATAGAAGAATTCAGGAAACTAATACAGGAACAAAATGTCAAAATAAATTCACAACTAGAATTTATACAAAAACAATTAGAAATCCAAAAGATAAACAAGATTTCAGAAATGGACAGTGTCACAGAAGGTCTGAGGAGCAGCTTTGAAACAATGGAAGACAGGATCAGTGGAATGGAAGACAAACACTTGACTACAACTCTGAGGAAAACTCAAACAAAAAAAGAAAGAAGAAGAAAAATGAACAGACCTTGAGAATTATGTGGGATACAGTCAAAAGCAAAAATTTGCAAGTGGTCGGAGTTCCAAAAAGGGGAAAAAACAGAAACACAGAGAGGATCATTGAAGAACTGTTGACAGAAAGTTTCCCCAATATCCTGAAAGATGAAAAGCTGGCCATCCCAGAAGCTCAACGAACCCCACATAGGATAGACATCAAACAAAAGTCAACAAGGCATATCATAATCACACTCACCAAGACCAAAGACAAACAAAGAATCCTGAGAGCAGCTTGTGAAAAACAAGAATTCACATACAGAGGAGAAACAGTAAGAATAAGCTCAGATTTGTTGGCCGAAACCATGCAGGCAAGAAGGTAATGGGATGACATACATAAAACCTTGAAGGAAAAAATTGCCAACAAAGAATAATACATCCTGCAAAACTCTCATTCAGTTATGATGGTGAAATTAAGACATTTCCAGATAAACAGAAATTAAGGGAATATGTCAAAACCAAACCACACTTACAAGAATTATTAAAGGGAGTTCTTCCATCTGAGAACAAACAACATCAGCTCACAGGCTGAATCTAGGATGTAGGATTGTACAAATCGTATACCAATCTAAGAAATGAACTCTCAAGGACTATCCAAAACCAAAAGGAATACAACAGGGAAAGAGAGAAGTTAATCTGTATGTGACAACAACATCAGAACAGTAAAAGAGGGAATAAATGGTGTAGGTATAGAACCTTCTAATGGTGTGGAAGGCAAGGTGATACTAAGTAATAATAGACAGCTTTAAACTTAGAACAATAACAGGAAATTTCACGGTAGCCTCAAAGAAAGTTAACAAACCTATATATCAAAATAAACAGGAAAAACATAAAGTCTCAGTAAAAACAAAACCTACAAAAACAAAAGAAATGAAAAAAAATCCACAAACAAAAGGAAATCAGCACAAAAGAGTAAGAAGAATGAAGAAAACATCGACACCACAAAAAAAAAACCACTACAAAATGACAGCAATAAACTCACATCTATCAATAATTACACTGAATGTAAAGGGACTCAAGGCATCCATAAAGAGATGGAGAGTGACAGAATGGATTAAAAAAAACAGGATCCATCAATATGCTCTTTACAAGAGACACACCTTAGAAACAAAGATGTGAATTTATTAAAAATCAAAGGTTGAAAAAAAATATATCAAGCTAACAACTACCAAAAAAGAGCAGGAGTGGCAATACTAGTCTCAGATAAAATAGACTTTAAAACAAAATCCACCATAAAAGACAAAGAAAGACACTATATAATGATTAAGGGGATGCTCCATCATGAAGACATAACCATAATAAACATCTACGCACCCAAAGACAGGGCTCCAAAATACATAAAACAAACTTTAACAGCAGTGAAAAGAGTAATTGACAGTTCCACAGTAATAGTAGGAGACTTCAACACACCACTCTCAGTAAAGGACAGAACAACTAAAAAGAAACTCAGCAAAGATACAGAAGACCTAAAGGGTACAATCAGCCAACTTGACCTCATAGACATATAGACCACTCCATCCAACAGCTGCAAAGTACACATTCTTTTCCAATGCACATGGAACATTCTCTAGAATAGACCACATCTTAGGCCACAGAGCAATCCTCAACAATATCCAAAAGGTTGAGATAATTCAAAGTATCTTCTCTGACCACAATGTCATCAAGGTAGAAATTAACAACAGAAGGAGCAAGGAATAAAAATCAATTACATGGAAACTGAATAACACCTTTCTTACAAACCAGTGGGTAATAGAAAAAATCAGAGATGGAATCAGAAAATTTCTAGAATCAGGGAAGTGTGGCAACATGGCGCTCTAGGAAGAAGCACCACGCCATCCCTCCACAGCAAAGATGCGAAAAACAAAGCCAAACAGAAAACAGCAATCCTGAAATCCTAAATATCAAATGAAGAGATAAAGAACTCAGCCAAGCACCAAATGGAATAAGAAACTGACAGAGAACAGAGAGCTAGGAGACATACATGGAGAGGTCCCCTATCAGCTAATCTAGCATGGATCCACCATCTTGGACTCCTATCAGAGAACAGCAAATAGGGGGTACGAGAAAGCAGTTTCATGGAGCTTCCAGCAGGAGACAGAACAACCAGTAACTGGCGATATACACTTTCCCACCCCTCCAAACTTCTTCATCCCCACTCGGCCGCCTCTGCTTCATGCGGCCACAGTCTCTTGGCCAGGAAGCACAGGCTGCTTGGATTACACCAGCCCGCACTGGCAGGCTTCTTGAGTGCCATTTGTTGGCTGCTGCTGTTGCTTTTTTCCACTTCTATTGATTTCTTCCTTACTTCTCACCACCTCCCCCTCCTTTTGCTCACATACCTGGCTCTGTGCGCCACCTTTGCTTTTTCCTGAGGGGCTGTGGAGCTCCGTTTGAGTGTGGAACTGCTTCCCAGTCCATGCTGCCATGCTGGTGGGATCCCGGGGCTTTTTTGTTTGCTGGTTTGTTTTCAATTGTTCGTTTGTTTTATTTTTCTTTTCTCGAGTTGGGACACATTCTGGCTGGACGGCGCTGTACAGCTTAAGACCTACCCCCTAAGCTTGTGCAGACTCACAGAGGGGTCCCTGAGGGAATTTCTTTTCTCATGGTTTTGTTTTTTTGGGTTTCTTTCTTGTTTTTTTATTTTAATTTGTTTTGTTTTCTTTTCCCTCTTTTTCCCTTTTTGTCTTTCTTCATTACTCAGTTCCTCATCTCTCTATACCTTCCTTCTCTTCCTGTCCCCTGGATACCTGGCACTGAATACCTCTACGCCTCCTAGCCAGGCTGTACTTCAACACCTGGGAACAACTTCCCCAGACCTTGTAGCTGCACCAGTGGGATCCCTGGGAGCTTTGCTGTTCTTTTTTCTTTCTAATTTTTATTTATTCATTCTTTTCTTTTCTTTTTTTACCTCTTCTTCCATTTTTATTTTTCTTCATTTCATATATTTCATAGTCTCTCATCTCTCCACTCCAACTGCAAGCCCCTAGCTCTCTTTTGTTTGTTTGCATGTTTTTGGCTCCTCTTCATCTCTCCTCTTTCCGATACCTATCTCAGCTCTACACATCACAATCCCCCCCTCCATCCTGCACCATGCACTTAACATCACACTACCAAGCAGCAAAGGCGTGGCCTACTGGAACCTGCCCTGCCTGCCCTGGTGGCAGTAGAAAGTGTCACAAACAACACATCCCAGCAACCCCTCTTGAGCTAGACCTGCCCTTCTGTACCCTATCTCAGTGACTGACCTGCCAATTGGAGAAGGAGGCAAAAAGTATTGTGCTTACAGATGAGCAAACAACAAAGAACACACAGCCCACCTGCTCAGACATAGCCAAATTTAAAAAAAAAAGGATGAAACAAACAAATCTACAATCATTAAACGAGAAAAATAACCACTAAACGCCCTGAAGACAGCAGACAATATCAAAACATTTACAAAAACAGGACAAGATGGTTCCAGTAGGCATGAAAAATAAAACACCAGATGTATTTCCAGTGGAAGAAAAGGCACTAGAACTACCTGATAGGGAATTCAAGTCTCTACTACTCAGAATTATCCAAGAGTTGAAGCAAAAAGCAGACAAAAATGAAGAAAAAATAGAAAAAAAATCATGGAAAAGACAGACAAATTCATGGAAACTACGGACAAAAAATGGAAGAATTCAGGAAAATAATGTAGGAACAAAATGCCAAAATAAATTCACAACTAGAAGTTATTCAAAAACAACAATTAGAAATCCAAAAGATAAAACAACAAGATTTCAAAAATGGACAGTGTCATAGAAAGGCTGAGGAGCAGATTTGAAATGGTGGAAGACAGAATCAGTGGAATTGAAGACAAACACTTGGGTACAACTCTGCTTGAGAAAAATCAGAAAAAAGAACAAAGAAAAATGAAGAGATCCTGAGAATTATGTGGGATACAATAAAAAGCAAAAATTTGCAAGTGATCGGAGTTCCAGAATAGGAGGAGAAAACAGAAGACACAGAGAGGATCGTAGAAGAATGGCTGACAGAAAACTTCCCCAATATCATGAAAGATGAAAAGCTTACCATACAAGAAGCTCAACAAACCCCATATAGGATAGACCCCATAAGAAAATCACCAAGGCATATCATAATCATACTCACTAAAATCAAAGACAAAGTATCCTTAGAGCAGCTCAAGAAAAACAAGAAGTCACATACAGAGGAGAAACAATAAGACTAAGCTCGGATTATTCAGCAGAAACCATGCAGGCAAGAAGGCAATGGGATGCATACATAAAACATTGAAAGAAAAAACTTGCCAGCCAAGAATAATATATCCTGCAAAACTCTCTTTCAAATATGATGCTGAAATCAGGTCATTTCCAGATAAACAGTAATTAAGGGACTATGTAAACCCAAACCAAACTTATGAGACTTATTAAAGGAAGACCTTTAATCTGAGCACAAACAATATCAGACTACAGGCTGAATATAGGACACAGGATCGTACTAGCCAGATACTAACTTAGGAAATGAACTCTTAAGGACTATGCAAAACCAAAAGGATTACAACAGGGAACCAGAGAGGTTAATCTGTAAATGACAACAGCATCAGAACAATAAAAGAGGGAATAAACGGCATAGATACTGAACGTTCTAATGGAGAGGAAGTCAAGCAATACCAAGTAATAATAGGCTTGTTCAAATCTAGGAAGATAAGGGCAAATTTCACGGTAACCACAAAGAAAGTTAACAAACCCACTCATCAAAATAAAGATGAAAAAATAAAGTCTCAGTAAAAACAAAACCTACAAAAACAAAAAATGAAAAAAAAATCCACAAACAAAAGGAACTAAGCACAGGAGAGTAAGAGGATCAAAACTGGAGGACAGTATGCTGGGTGAAATAAGTCAAAAACAAAAGGACAAATATTGTATGATATCTCTACTGTATAACTCATGTAAAAGTTTACACACAAAAATAAACAATCTTTGTTGTTTACGAGGGATGGGAGGAGTGGTGGGGAACTAACTAGATAAGTGGTAAATTTGGTGACGATTAAGACAGTACACATTACTGGGGAAGCCAGCACAACTTATACAAGGAAGGGGCATGGAATCACCATAGACACTTGCAAACTCCCTGAGGGACTGAATTGCTGGGTGGAGGGCTGTGGGGACAATGGTCTTGGGGAACATCTAGCTCAGTTGGCATAACACAGTTTATAAAGACAATGTTCTACATTCTACCTTGGTGAGTAGCATCTGGGGTCTTAAAATCCTGTGAGCAACCATCTAAGATACTCCACTGGTCTCACACCTTTGGGAGCAAGGGGGAATGAAGAGAACAGGTTACAAGGAAAAGATTAGTCCAAAGGACTAATGAACCACGACTACTACGGCCTCCACCAGACTGAGTCCGTTACAGTTAGATGGTGCCCAGCTACAACCAATGACTGCTCTGACCGGTATCACAATAGAGGGTCCTGGACAGAGCTGGAAAAGGATGTAGAACAGAATTCTAATTCACAAAAAAAGACCAGATTTACTGGCCTGACAGACTGGAGAAACCCTGAGAGTATCGCCCACGGACACCACACCCTTTTAGCTCAGTGGTGAAGCCCCTCCCAACGTTCAGCCGGGGATTGGACGGCCTCATAAAACAAAATAGGACTAATTAGGCACAGCAGTCCAGGGCCAAGGACTAGAAGGCAGGAGGGGAAGGAAAGCTCGTGATAGGGAACTCAAGGTTGAGAAGGAACAGTGTTGACATGTCATGGGGTTGTTAACCATTGTCATAAGGCAATACGTGTAGTAACTGTTTAATGAGAAACGCTTTGTTCTGCAAAACTTCATATAAGGTACCAAAAAAAAACCAGAATTATCTATGTGAGATCAAATTGACAACAGCAACTCAAAAGGTTTGTTGGGAAGCCGAGGGGGCAGTGAGTTGAAGATAATGGTGATGGAATAATTTGGAAAAGGATAGTGAGAATAGCAGCACAACTGGAAGAATGTAATCGATGTCACAGAAATGTACATGTAGAAACTTTCAAAATGGTGTAACTTTGGCTATGTATATTTTCACCAGAAAAAAAGATCCTCAAGGTCGAGAAGGGAGAGTGTTGACATGTCATGGGGTTGTTAACCAATGTCATAAAACAATATGTATACTGAATGTTTAATTAGAAACTATTCTGTAAACCTTCACCTAAAGTACAATTAAAAAATTTAAAAAAATATTGGAGAGCAGAACAATTAAATAAACCTTTAACAAAAGAAGAGATTGAAAAGTTAATTAAAAAACTCCCAATAAAAAAAAAGCCCTGGCCCAGAGAGTTTCAATGGAGAATTCTACCAAACTTTCAGTGAAGAGTTAACACCACTACTACTAAAAGAATTTCAGAACATAGAAAATGATGGAATACTCCCAAACTCATTTTATGAAGCCAGAATAACCAAGATACCAAAGCCATGTAATGACACCACAAAAAAAGAAAATTACAGACCAATATCCCTTATGAACATTGACACAAAATCCTCAATAAAATTCTAGCCAATAGAATTCAGTGACATATAAAAAAAATAATTCGCCATGGTCAAGTTGGATTTATACCAGGTATGCAGGGATTGTTCAACATTAGAAAAACAATCTTAGGAACCCTAATACATGGCATAAACAGAATACGAACCGTAAGTAACAATGCACAAACACCAGAAGACAAACTAGATAACTGGGAACTCCTAAAAATCAAACACTTATGCTCATCAAAAGACTTCACCAAAAGAGTAAAAAGACAAGGGAAAAAAATTTTGGCTATGACAAATCTGATCAACATCTAATTTCTAAAATCTACAAGATATTGCAAAACCTCAACAACAAAAAGACAAATAACCCAATTAAAAAATGGGCAAAGGATATGAACAGGCACTTCGCCAAAGAAGATATTCAGGCAGCTAACAGACACATGAAGAAATTCTCACGATTATTAGCCATTAGCGAAATGCAAATCAAAACTACAATGAGATACCATCTCACCCTAACAAGGCTAGCATTAATCCAAGAAAACACAAAGGAATAAATGTTGGAGAGGTTGTGGAGAGACTGGAACACTTATACACTGTTGGTGGGAATGTAAAATGGTACAAACATTTTGAAAATCAATTTGGCACTTCCTTGAAAAGCTAGAAACAGAAGTACCATACCGTCCAGAAATCCCATTCCTTGGAATATATCCTAGAGAAATAAGAGCCATCACACAAATAAATATATGCACACCCATGTTCATTGCAGCACTGTTCAAGATATCAAAAAGATGGAAACATCCTAGGCGCCCATCAACAGGCAAATGGATAAACGAATTATGGTATATTCACACAATGGAATACTGTGCAACGATAAAGAACAAAAAGAAAGCCGTGATACATCTTATAACATGGAGGAAGCTGGAGGGCATTATGACAGGTGAATTTAGTCAGCCACAGAAGGACAAATATTGTGTAAGACCACTATTATAAGAAGGCAGGAAAAGGTTTAAACACAAAAGAAAACATTCTTTGATGGTTACAAGGGTGGGGAGAGACGGTGAGTGTTATTCACTAACTAGGTAGTAGACAAGAATTATCTTAGGTGAAGGGAAAGACAGCACACACTACAGGGGAAGTCAGCACAACTGGACTGAAGCAAAGCTAAGAAATTCCCTGAATACAACCAAACACATCAAGGGAGAGAGTAGCAGGGGCAGAGGTCCGGATACCATGGTTTCAGGGGACATCTAGGTCAATTGGCATAACAAGGTTTATTAAGAAATTGTGCTGCATCTTACTTTGGTGAGTGGTGTCTGGGGTCTTAAAAGCTAGTCAGTGACCATCTAAGATGCATCAATTGGTCCCAACCTACGTGGAGTAAAGGAAAATGAGGAACACCAAAGTCACAAGGAAAGTATGAGCCCAAGAGACAGAAAGGGCCACATAAACCAGAAACTTCATCAGCCTGAGACCAGGAGAACTAGATGGTGCCTGGGTACAACCAATGACTGCCCTGACAGGGAACACAACAGAGAGTCCCTTATGGAGCAGGAGAAAAGTGGGATGCAGAACTCAAATTCTAGTAAAAAGACCGGACTTAATTGTCTGACTCAGTTTGGAGAGACCCCAGAAAGCATGGCCCCCTGACTTTCTGTCAACGCAGAACTAAAACCATTCCCAAGGCCAACTCTTCAGACAAAGATTAGACTGGACTATGGCACATAAAATGATACTCGTGAAGCGTGTGCTTCTTAGCTCAAGTAGATACATGAGATTAAATGGCAGCCCCTGTCTGGAGGTGAGATGAGAAGACAGAGAGGGTCAGGAGCTGGTTGAATGGACAAGGGAAATCTGAGGTGGAAAAGAGGAGTGTGCTGTCACAGTATAGGCAGAGCAATTAGGGTCACATAACTATGTATAAATATTTGTATGAGAGACTAACTTGAATTGTAAACCTTCACTTAAAATACAACAATAAAAAAATAAGTATATTGGCAAAAAAAAATTCCTAGTATTAAACGAGAATAAAAACATATTATACCAAAACCTTTGGGACACAGAAAAGGCAGTCCTCAGAGGACAATTTATAGAAATAGATGCACACATCAAAAATGAAGAAAGGGACAAAACCAAAACATTAACTCCACAACTCAAACAAATAGAAAGAGAACAGCAAAAAAAGCTTACAGTCACCAGAAGAAAGGAAGTAATAAATATCAGAGCAGAAATAAATGAAATAGAGAATACAAAAAGAATAGAAACAATTAACAAAACCAAAAGTTGGTTCTTCAAAAGAATCAACAAACCACTGGCCAGAATGACAAAAGAAAAACAGGAGAGGACACAAATAACCCAAATAAGAAATGAAATGGGCGACATTACAACAGACCCAACTGAAATAAAAAGGATTATAACAGAATATTATGAAAAACTATACTCCAAGACATTTAAAAACCTAGAGGAAATGAATAAACTTGTAGAAACTCACTGCCTACCCAAACTACAGCAAAGTGATGTTGAAAATCTGAACAGACCCATAACAAGAGAAGAGATTGAAAAGGTGTCATGGTTGGAATTATGTCCCCCGAAAAATGTATCAATTTGGCTGGACCATGAATCCCAGAATTGTGTGGTTGGCCTCCAATTTGTGATTGTAATTTTATGTTAAAGAGGATTAGGATGGGATTTTAACACCACCCTTACCTAGGTCACATCCCTGATCCAATGTAAAGGGAGTTTCCCTGGGGTGTGCCCTGCACCACCTTTTATCTCTCAAGAGATAAAAGGAAAGAGAAGCAAGCAGAGAGTTGGGGGCCTCATACCACCAAGAAAGAAGCACCGGGAGCAGAGTGCGTCCTTTGGACCCGAGGTTCCTGCAGAGAAGCTCCTAGTCCAGGGGAAGACTGATGACAACAAAGATCTTCCTCCAGAGCCAACAGAGAGAGAAAGCCTTCCCCTGGAGCTGACGCCCTGAATTTGGACTTCTAGCCTACTAGACTGTGAGAAAATAAATTTCTCTTTGGGAAAGCCATCCACTTGTGCTATTTCTTTTAGAGCAGTGCTAGATGACTAAGACAAAAGGTAATACAAAAAACTCTCAACAAAAAAAAAAAAAGCCCTGTCCTAGATATCTTCACTGGAGAATTCTACCAAACATTCAGAGAGCTTGTACCACTACTACTAAAGCTATTTCAGAGCATAGAAAAGGAAGAAACACTTCCGAATTCATTATATGAAGCTAGCATAACCCCAATACCAAAACCAGGCAAGGACACCACAGAAAAGGAAATTAGAGGCCTAGATCTCTCATGAATATAGATGCAAAAATTCTGAACAAAATCCTAGCCAATAGAATTCAGCATCATATTAAAAAAAATACACCACGACCAAGTAGGACACATACCAGTTATGCAAGGATGCTTCAACATTAGAAAATCAATCAACGTAATCCACCGCATAAATAAAAGGAAAGAAAAGAATCACATGATCATCTCAATTGACGCAGAAAAGGCATTCGACAAAGTCCAACACCCATTCCTGGTAAAAACTGTCAATAAAATAGGTATAGAAGGGAAATTTCTCAACATAATAAAAGGCATCAATGCAAAACCAGCATCCAACATCATTCTTAATGGAGAGAGGCTGAAAACATTCCCCTTAAGAACAGGAACAAGACAAGGATGCCCTTTATCACCACTCCTATTTAACATTGTGCTGGAACTTCTAACTAGAGCAGTAAGGCAAGAAAAAGAAATAAAGGGCATCCAAACTGGTAACGAAGAAGTTAAACTGTCCCTGTTTGACGATGATATGATACTTTACATAGAAAACCCTAAAGACTGCACGATAAATCCAATGGAACTAATAGAAAGACTCAGCGGAGTAGCAGGATATAAGATAAACATACAAAAATCAGTTGGATTCCTATACGCTAATAAAGACAATGATGAAAAACAAATCAGGAAAACAATACCATTTATAATAACCCCTAAAAGAATACAATACTAAGGAATAAATCTGACCAGGGATGTAAAAGACCTATACCAAGAAAATTACAAAACACTACAGCAAGAAACCCAAAGGGATCTACATAAATGGAAAATCATACCATGCTCATGGATAGGTAGATGCAACATTGTGAAAATGACAATTCTACCCAAAGCAATTTACAAATACAATGCAATCCCAATCCAAATACCAACAACATTCTTCAAAGAGATGGAAAAACTAATCATTAACTTTATATGGAAAGGGAAGAGGTCCCGAATAAGTAAAGCACGATTGAAGAAGAATAAAGTAGGAGGACTCACACTACCTGACCTCAGAACCTACTATATAGCTACGGTAGTCAGAATAGCCTGGTACTGGTACAACAACAGATGCATTGTTCAGTGGAACAGAATTAAGAACCCAGATATAAATCCAGCCACCTACGGTCACCTGATCTTCGACAAGTGTCCAAAGTCCATCAAATGGAGAAAAGACTGTCTTTTTAACAAATGGTGCTGGCAAAACTGGATATCCATGCAAAAAAATGAAACAGGACCCATAACTCACAATAGATACAAAAAATAATTCAAAATGGATCAAAGACCTAAATATAAAACCAAAAACCATAAAGTTCATAGAGGAGAAATTAGTACCAACTCTACAGGCCCTAATACACGGAATTAACAGGATGCAAACCATAACCATCAACACACAAACCGCAGAAGATAAGCTAGATAACTGGGATCTTCTAAAAATCAAACACCTATGCTGTTCAAAAGACTTCACCAAAAGAGTAAAAAGTGAACCTACAGACTGGGAAAAGATATTTCAACAGTAGAAGTCAGACAATGGTCTAATCTCCATAATCTACAGAAAATACCAACACCTCTACAACAAAAAGACAAATAATCCTATTAAAAAATTGGCAAAGGAAATGAACAGACACTTCACTAAAGAAGATATTCAAGCTGCCAACAGACAAATGAGGAAATGCTCATGATCAGTAGCCATTAGAGAAATGCAAATTAAAACCACAATGAGATACCTTCTCACCGCGGCATTACTGGCACAAATCAAAAACACTGGAAACAACAAATGTTGGAGGGGCTGTGGGGAGATCAAAACTCTTATGACTGCTGGTGGGAATGCAAAATGATACAACCATTTTGGAAAATGATATGGCACTTCCTTAGAAAGCTAGAAATAGAAATACCATACGATCCAGCAATCCCACTCTTAGGAATATATCCTAGAGAAGTAAGAGTCGTCACTCGAATAGACATATGCACACCTATGTTCATGGCAGCATTGTTCACAATAGGAAAAATGGAAACAAATTGGATGCCAATCAACAGATGAATGGATAAACGAACTATGGTACATACACACAATGGAGTACTATGCAAGGATAAAGAACAATGATGAATCTGTGAAGCATCTCATAAAATGAATGACACTGGAGGACAGTATGCTGAGTGAAATAAGTCAATCACAAAAGGACAAATATTGTATGAGACCTCTATTGTAAAAACCCATGAAAAAGTTCATACACAAAAAGTAACAATCTTTGTTGGTTACCAGTGATGGGAGGGATGGGGGGGGGGAATACCAAATAGGCAATAGATAAGTGCTGTCTTTGGTGAAGGGTGAGACAGTACACAATACTGGGGAAACCAGCACAACTTGTACAAGGAAAGGTCGCAGAAGCTCCATAGACACATCCAAACTCCCTGAGGGACTGAACTGCTGAGCGAAGGGCTGTGGGGACCATGGTCTCATGGGACATCTAGCTTAGTTGACATATCACAGTTTATAAAGGCAATGTTCTACTTTCTCCCTTGGTGAGTAGCGTCTGGGGTCTTAAAAGCCTGTGAACAGCCATCTAAGATACTCCACTGGTCTCACCCCTTTGGGAGCAAGGGAGAATGAAAAGAACAGGTTACAAGGAAAAGATTGTCTAAAGGACTAATGGACCACAGCTACCCAGCCCTCCATCAGACTGAGTCCAGTACAGATAGATGGTGCCTGGCTACCACCACTGACTGCTCTGATCAGGATCACAACAGAGTATTCTGGACAGAGCTGGAGAAGGATGTAGAACAAAATTCTAACACACACAAAAAAAGACCAGAGTTACTGGACTTAAAGAGACTGGAGAAAGCCTGAGAGTATTGCCCTCAGACACCTTTTAGCTCAGTGGTTAAGTCGCTTCCGAGGTTCACCGTTCAGCTGGGGATTGGATAGCCCCATAAAACAAAACGGAACTAATGAGGCACAGCAGTCCAGGGACAAGAACTAGAAGGCAGAAGGGGACAGGAAACCTGGTGATACGGAACCCAAGGTTGAGTAAGGACAATGTTGACATGTAGTGAGGTTATTAACCATTGTCATAGGGCAACATGTGTACTAACTGTTTAATGAGAAACTGTTTTGTTCTGTAAACCTTCATCTAAAGTGAGACTAGCAGCACAACTGGAAGAACATAATCTCTGTAACTGAAATGTTGATGTAGAAATTTTTGAAATGGTGTATCTTTGGCTATGTATATTTTCACCAAAAAAAAAAAAAAAAAAAAAAAAAAGGCCGAGAATGGAGAGGGTTGACATGTCATGGGATTGTTAACCAATGTCATAAAACAATATATGCACTGACTATTTAATGAGAAACTAATTGTTCTGTAAACCTTCACCTGAAGTACAATAAAAAACGTTGCCTTGACTTCTTCTTCATTTGAAAAATCTATGTTTACATTTATTAGTCCCTCTCTTTTGTTTTAATGATGTCATCATTTACATACTGATATCTCTGCTTCCCTTTTCTCGTTGTTGTAGCTTTGATTTATTTTTGTGACTTCCCTATCTAATTCAGTATCTGGTTTCTCTGTCCTGGGTTCTAGTCTGGTTTTGTTATCTGATGTTATGGATTTTCTAAACAGAGAACTCCCTTTAGTATTTCATGTAATTTTGGTTTGGTTTTTGCAAATTCCCTAAACTTCTGTTTATCTGGAAATGCCCTAATTTCACCATCATATTTGAGAGACAGTTTTGGTGGATATATAATTCTTGGCTGGCAATTTTTTTCTTTCAAGGCTTTTTATATGTCATCCCATTGCCTTCTTGTCTGCATGGTTTCTGCTGAGTAGTCCGAGCTTATTCTTGTTCACTCTCCTTTGTAAATGACTTTTTGTTTATTCCTAGCCACCTCTTATAATTCTTCCTTTATCTTTGGTTTTGGTGACTTTCTTTTGGGATCTATCTTATGTTGGGTTCGATGAGCATCTTAGATATCCTCTCATCTTTCATGATAACAGGGAAGTTTTCTGTCAAGAAATCTTCAACAATTCTCTCTGTATTTTCTTTTATCCCCCCCTGTTCTGGTACTCCAATTACTTGTAGGTTATTTTTCTTGATATAGTCCCACATAAATCTTAGAGTTTCTTAATTTTTTAAATCGTTTTATCTGATTTTTCCTCAAATAAGTTGGTGTCAAGTGCTTTATCTTCAATCTCACTACTTCTGACTTCCATTGCCTCAATTTGGCTCTTATGACTTTCTATTGAGTTTTCTAATTCTGAAATTTTATTGTTAATCTTCTGGATTTCTGACTGCAAGAATCTGTGAATTCTTGCACCCTATTAAATTTGTCATTATGCTCATGAATAAGCTTTTTAAGCTCCGCTACTGCTATGTCTGTATGTTCTTTGGATTTCTCTGCATTTTGAAAAATTTCCTTCCTTATTTCTTGAAGAGTTTTGTATATTAATCTTTTGCATTCTGCCTCTGGTAATTCCAACAAATTCTCTTCCTCCCGGAAATTTATTGATTCTTTATTTTAGGATCTTGCTGAAGCCATCATATTCTGCCTCTTTATGTGATTTGATATTGACTGTTGTCTCTGAGCCATCAATAAGTTATTATAATTTTTTAATTTTATATTAGCTTAGTGTGTCTAGCTTCTTGTTTTGTTTTGTTTTGATGTGTCCAAATAAGCTGCCCATTTGAATATTGTTGCCTGTGAAACTCTAATGTCCTGTCACTATGTACTTAGATCTGTTACTAAGTATGTGAGCTCAGGAATCCATTAAATTTTCCTGTATGGATTAAGCTCAGGTGTCCAGGCAGTCTGTCACCAAGTGTTTGGTGCAGGCTCTCACCTACAGTCTTAGAGAGGCATGGGTGATTGGTATAGGCACAGGTATCTGGCTGCAGCAGTGTGTCACATGCTGAGCAAGGCAGGGGGCTGACAGCTGCCCCTGAGTGTCCAGGTGGAAGACGTATCTCTGTTCCCTAGAGCACGTAGGTGGGTGGGTTTTGCAGCAGGACTATGAGCACCCAATGCCATTGACTGTAAGGACTGGGGGAGGCACCTCTTATTCTTGGGCCCTTATTGCAGGTGAAGCTGGCCAGGACCGAGTGCAGAGTGGGGATGGAGGAGGTAAATTGGGGAGAGGTTTTTTACCAATTTTTTTTTAAAATCTCTGCAGTAGGCCACATGCAAGTACTTATTTTTAGCCACTTGAGTGATGCTTTTCACTGGTTATGGGTGTCTGAGTAGACTCTGCTGCTGAGTCTCTCTCAGTGTGAGTGAGTGGAGTTGTTTGCCTGCCTCACTGCACACCCTGAGCTGAGCCGGCTGAAGGACAGTGGCTCCTGCCAGGTCAGGTCTGGCAATTCCTTGCTGCTTCCGAACCATCTCTCTCCCGCCGTCACTCAGTCTGATTCCTCAACTATGCCTTTGATTTTTAAGGCTCCTAGATATTCATATAGAATCAATTCACTTGTTTTTTTCAGGTCTTCATTGTAAGCGGACATAGGAAGCCGTCTGACTTCTCCACCATCTTGGCCCCACCACCCTCTGTGTTTTCTGTTATCCTCCCTCCCCCATTCGGGTACTCCAACCACTCATAGGTTTTCCTTTCGATAGAGTTCCACATAATTCTTAGGGTTTCTTCAGTTGTTTAATTCTTTTATCTGATTTTTCCTCATATAAGTTGGTGTCAAGCGCTTCATCTTCAGTCTCTCTAATTCTGACTTCCATTGCCTCAATTCTTCTCTCATGACTTTCTATTGAGTTGTGTAATTCTGAAATTTTATGGTTAAACCTCTGGATTTCTGTTTGTTGTCTCTCTGTGGATTCTTGTAGCCTGTTAAATTTGTAATTATGCTCTTGTATAATCTTCTTAAGTTCTTCTATTGTTTGGACTGAGTTTTGCCTCATTTCCTTCCTGATATCTTGAAGAGTTCTATATATGAATGTTTTGTATTCTTTCTCCGGTAATTTCAAGAAATCCTCTTCCTCTGAAAAGTTCCTAGATTATTTTGAGAGCTTGCTAAAGCCATCATGATCTGCCTCTTTCTGTGATTTGATATTTACTATTGTCTCTGAGCCTTCAGTAAGTTATTATATTTATTTACTTTATGTTTGCTTACTGTGTCCTAGCTTCTTGTTTTGTTTTGATATGCCCAAACAGGCTGCTCATGTGAGCTAGCCCAATCACCAGTGCCCCTGAAGCTCTAACATCCTGCCACCAGGTGGCCAGACTTCTCACTACGTATGTGAGCCCCGGAGTCTACCCACTCCTCTTGTATGGATTCAGCTCAGATGTCCAGGTAGTTGGCAATCAAATGTGTGGTTTAGGCTCTCATCTACATTCCTAGACGGGATGGGTGATTGATGTAGGCACAGGTATCCAGCTGCAGCCAGGGGTCACATGCGGAGCAAGGCAGGGTGCCAATGGCCACCCCTGAGTGTCTGGGAGGAAAGTGTGTCCCTGTTCCCTAGAGCGCATAGATGATTGGATTTTGCACCCAGACTATGAGCACCCAATGCTGTTGGCAGTAGGAGTGGGGGGCGCTACTTATTGTATGGCCCCTGTTGCTGGTAGCTAGGTGGCATGTGTAGAACCACCAGTCCTCAGGCGCTGATGTGGGTAGGTGAAATCCCTGCTTAATGGGAAGATCAGTGTCAAATGTCATGAACCTGCCACATCACAGCTGAAACTGTTGAAGTTAGACTTCAGGTATATACCCTGTTGTACTGTGGTAATGAGGGCCTACACTGTTGAAATGGACCCACACAAGTCTCTGCAGGGGTAAAGGCGCTCAAAGTCCTGTGCCTTGGCAAAGGAGCTGTGCCTACCCTGAGTTCCTGGCTTAGGGGAGCTGGCAGATTAGTTTTTCCCCTATTTGTTAATTTGTTCCCTCTCCAAGGCCAGGAGAATGGCTCAGGGTGGATGATATGTCCTACTTCCAGCCCAGGGGATTTGTCAGTCGCTGAAGCTATCCTGTATCCAGTGCAGGGCAGGGAGGGGAGTGGGTAGGTAAATGGGAGAAAGTTTTTTCCCAAAGGGGGTGTTTTTGATCCGCATAGTAGGCCAAACGCAAGTACTTATCTTTCATCAGTTGAGGGCTGCTTCTCACTGGTTCTGGATGCCTGAATAGACTCTCTGCTGCTGGCTCTCTCCCAATGTGGATAATGCCTCCCGAGTGCCCATGCTTGCCTCACCATGCACCAAGAGATGATCTTGCCTGAAGGGCTCCGGCTTCCACCGGGTCAGCTCTGGCAACTCCTCGGTGCTTCTGAACTTTCTCTCCCTCCCCCTGCCACTCAGTCTGATTCCTCAACTTTGCCTTTGATATTCAGGGCTCCTAGATTGTCATATATAATTGATTCACTTGTTTTTTCAGGTGTTTGTTTTAAGAGGGATCACCGGAAGTGTTTGACTACTCCGCAATCTTGGCCCTGGCCCCTTTGTTTTGTTATTTTTTTTAAAAAAATGTATTCTGACACTCTCTGCCTTTTAATTGGAGCATTTAGTTCATTTACATTTACTGGAAGGGAAAGACTTCTCCCATTTTGTTATGTGTTTTTGCGTGTCTTATTCCTTACTATCATTGTTGTCCTTAGCTGCCATTGAGTCAGCCCCCAACTCATGGAAACCCCATGTGTTGCATAGTAGAACTGTCCCATGGGTTTTTCTTGGCTGCAACCATTATGGAGGCAGATTGCCAAGCCTTTCTTTCATGAAACCACTGGATGGGCTCAGACTGCCAATCTTTAAGTTGCAACATTACTGTAAAGGATACAAAGCAGGATCACCATAAAAAGAGACACAGGGGGCAAGGTGTGGAGTTTCTGTGTCCCAAAAAGAGCATGGCACTCTCCCTAGAGCAGATGTTTTACACCAGCCAGGAAGCTCATGGAGATTCAGTGCTCAGAGCCTTTATTCGCTGTCTCATCACTTAATACAAACTCCAATAACTCTTCCCTAAAGTTGGTCAATATTATTAGGTGATCACAAGGTATTACATGGTGGGTCTTCCTGGCCTGGCCAGCCCTTACCCGAGAGTCACCTCATCACCTACCTAACCTGTTAGTTAGATGTGGTCTGAAGTCCTTATCAAAGATACTTTAATTTCAAGTTTTTTTTTTTTTTTTGTAAGGAGATAATCTCTGAGGAACTCAGGACAAAGACAAATTTCTTTGGGTAAAGTTAATTTAAACCCCACACCATGAAATCACCTTTAATGGAATTTTTTGTCTATGTACATCTTGTAGCTACTGTCTAGATTCCTTCCTTTCCCATCTGAAGGATTTCCTTTAGCATTTCTTGTAAGGCAGGTGTCTTAGTCAACTAGTGCTACTCTAACAGGAATACCACAAGTGGATGGCTTTCACAAAGAGAAATTTATTTTCTCACAGTCTAGTAGGCTAGAAGTCCAAATTCAGGGAGTCAGCTCCAGGGGAAGGCTTTCTCTCTCTGTCAGCTCTGGAGGAACGTCCTCGTCATCATCAGTCTTTCCCCAGACTAGGAGCTTCTCTGTACAAGAACCTCTGGTCCGAAGGATGTACTCTGCTGCCAGTGCTTCTTTCTTGGTGGTATGAGGTACCCAGTTCTCTGCTTGCTTCCCTTTCCTTTTATGTCTTACAAGAGATAAAAGGTGGTGCAGGACACACCCAAAGGAAACTCCCTTTACATTGGATCAGGGATGTGACGTGGGTTAGGGTGGTGTTACAATCTCACCCTAATTCTCTTTAACATAAAATTACAATCACAAAATGGAGGTCAACCACACAACTCTGGGAAACATGGCCTAGCCAAATTGATACACACATTTTTGGGGGGACATAATTCAATCCATGACATTCCACCCTTTGGCCCCCCCAAAAATCATGTCCTTGCAACATGCAAAACATATTCATCTCATCATATCATAGCAAAAGTCTTAACTCCAAGTCAAAAATATGAAAATTCCTCTTCATCTGTGAACTCTAGAATACTAGTTATCTGCTTCCAAAAGTACAATGGCAGAACGGGCACAAGCTAGACATTTCCATTACAAATGGGAGAAACTGGAGGGAAAGAAGGGATAACAGGTACCAAGCAAGTCAGCAGAACACATTACATTAGCTCTCAAGGCTTTTAAAATAAACCTCTGTTATCTGAGACAATTTACACAGTGGCCCTGCCCTTTAGACTTTATGTATTGGCAACACTCTCCAGATTCTGAGTGGAGGCCCCTTGGCCCTGGGCTTCAGCTCTGCCTTTCAGGCCCACTGGGCCAGCAACTCTGCTCCCTCAGCTTTAGATGCACCATTCTCCCAGTCTATCTGAGTGGTGACTTCACTTTTAGAAACACCAGAGGCCATGGCTCCACCATCTGAACCCCTGAGGTCATGGTCATACCTTTTCAGACCAAGGCAGCTCAGCTTCTTTTGTCCCTTGTCTCTTGAGCTTGTTTTCTGGTTTCTTGGCCTCTTGGCTCCTCGGGCCTCATGCCTGCATCTGCCCTGCTGAGGCAAGTGTTCCAAAGCTCTGTAGCTCCACCAGTAAGTCCCCGGAGGCACCCCACTCTGCCAGGAAGCCTCCCGCACATAGGCACTCAGCTCTCTCGCTCTGTGGGTCGGCTCCAGTGCCGTCTGGCCCTGGTCTTCTGGTTCTGCTGCTGTTGGTTCTTTGCTGCTGCCACCGCTCTATCCATTCACAGTTTCAAAATCGCTTCCACATTTTAGGCATCTGTTAGAGCAGCACTCCACTCTCTCGGTACCAAATTCTGTCTTAGTCATCTAGTGCTACTCTAACAGAAATACCACAAGTGGATGGCTTTCACAAAGAGAAATTTATTATCTCACAGTCTAGTAGGCTAGAAGTCCAAATTCAGGGCGTCAGCTCCAGGGAAAGGCTCTCTCTGTCTGTCGGCTCCGGAGGAACGTCCTCGTCATCATCAGTCTTCCCCCAGATTAGGAGCTTCTTTGTGCAGGAACCTCGGGTCCAAAGGACGTGCTCTGCTCCCGGTGCTTCTTCCTTGGTGGTATGAGGTCCCCAGTTCTCTGCTTGCTTCCCTTTCCTTTTATCTCTTACAAGAGATAAAAGGTGGTGCAGGTCACACCCCAGGGAAACCCCATTTACATTGGATCATGGATATGACCTGGGTTAGGGTGGTGTTACAATCCCACCCTAATCCTTTTTTATGTAAAATTACAATAACAAAATGGAGGACAACCACACAACACTGGGAATCATGGCCTAGCCAAATTGATAAACACATTTTTTAGGAACACAATTCAATCCATGACAGCAGGTCTACTGATTATGCACTCTCTGAGCTTTTGTTTGTCTAGAAATGTCTTAATTTCACCCTTATTCTTGAAGGGCAGTTTTGTCAGATTCAGTATTAATTTTTGATGGTTCTTTTCTTCCAGCACATGAAATATATCATTACATTGCCTTCTGGCCTCCAAAGTTTCTAAGGAGAAATTGGCACTTAATTTTATTGGGGATCCTATATATATAACTGTTTGTGTCTCTTATCATTTTCAGGATTCTGTCTTTATCTTAAGGTTTGTCAAGAGTTTGATTATAATGTGTCTCAGTGGATCTTTTTGGTTTTATCCTTCTTGGAGTTTAGATCTGTTGTTAAGTCCTTCCAATTAGTTCTTTTTTTTAAATTTCAATTATTGTGTTTCAGTTTTAGTATTTATACTTGGTTTCTTGGTTTTGTAGTGTCTATCTGGAACACAACAACAACAATCTCTTTATTTATATTGTCATTTTGTTCATGCATCATTTTCCTGATTTCCTTTAGTTCTTTGTTGTGTTTTCCTTTAGTTCTCTGAGCTTGTTTAATATTGTTATATTTTTCCAATATATTCATTATTTGGGCTTCCATAAATGCAATTTCTCTCCCTGCATCTTTTCACTTGACTATGTCATTATTTCCAGTTTCTCTGTGTGCCTTGTGACTTTTTTGTCAAATCTGAGGCATTAGAATTTTACTAGGTATTAGCTTTCTCAATTTCACCAAATACATGGTGCTTTGGACTGTGCTCATTTATGGAAGAAACTCTTAACCAAATACAGCCTTCAGACTTTGCTTCCTTTCATTCATTGTGATATTTCTGGAAAAGGCCAGACCAAAGTTTAAGTCCTTCAGTGGCTCCCAGTCAAATCAGGAAACACACACTAATCAATCTGCCCTCAGCCAGACACATCCTTAAGTCTTTGGTGACCACTCCATTTACCACTGTTTTATGGCTCCAATTCCAGTCAGACCAAGGTTTCTATTCTTTAGTGGATACCAAACTGATCAGAAAGCACGCACTGATTAAACCAAACTCAGACGGGTATAGTTTCAATCTTTGGTTGCTGCTCCCTCCACTCCCCTGTGAGGGCTCTGTTTTCAGTAAGATCACAGTTTCAGCCTTTCAGGCCCCATCCTGACCAGTCAGAATACACAGTCTTAGCAGTTTGCTGGCAGGATATGTCCTATTTACTTTGGCAATAGTAATCAGGGCTATTTCCAGTGCACAGGAGACCTGTGTGTTGGCTGCGAGTGCAGGTGCAGCTGCAGCTCTATTGCAGTCATCTATCTGCCATGCTAGGATGGGGAGGCGTGGGAACACTCTGAACAGTCAATAAGGGTGATTTGTCCTGTTTGTTTTGGAATCAGAAATCAGGGCCCTTTCCAGTTCGCAGGAGAGTCATGCATTGGCTGGAGGTTTGCTGTGGCTGTAGTTCAACTGAATTCATCTGTCTGCTGCATTGGGAAGAGGAGAGACAAAGCCAGTTGAAGAAATACTTTTCCTACTGTATGAGATTCTTCCTTGTTTTGATTAAATTTTCAACTCCTTGCTGTGGTCCTTTGCACACCATTTCAGAGTTCTCACAGGGCTGATGTCAGCCCTCTACTTGCTTTTCTTTCTTTTTTTTAATATTTTATTGTACTTCAGGTGAAAGCTTACAGACCAAATAGTTTCTCATGAAATAGTAGTACACATGTTGTTCTATGACATTGGTTAACAACCCCACAACATATTGAGCCTCTAAATTCTCAACCTTTTTTTTTTTTTTTTGATGAAAATACAGATAGCCAAAGATACACCGTTTCAAAAATTTCTACATTCACAGTTCAGTGACATTGACTACGCTCTTCCAACTGTGCTGTTATTCTCACTTAAGATGAAGGCTTACAGAACAAAATAGTTTTTCATTTAACAGTTACTACACATGTTGCCCTATGACAATGGTTAACAATCTCACAACACATCAAGAATATCCTTACTCCACCTTGTGTTCCCTATCACCAGGGGACTTCCTTGTCCCCTTCGGTCTTCTGGCCCTTGTCACTGGACTACTGTACCTCATTAGTCTCATTTGTTTTTTTTTTTTAATTTAATTTTATTTTAACACCATTTCAAAACTTTTTACTTACACATTTAAGTGATATTGACTATGCTCTTCCAATTGTGCTGCCATTCTCGCGCAAGATGAAGACTTACAGGACAAAACAACCTCCCATTTAATAGTTACTACAAATGTTGCCCTATACCAGTGGTCAACAATCTCACAATACATCGACAGTGTCCCCTTATTCAATTTGTGTTCCTTATCATCAGTTTCCTACTCCCCCTCTGCCTTCTGGCCCTTGTCACTGGACAACTGTACCTCGTTAGTCCCATTTAGTTTTACTGGGCTGTCCACTCCCAGGCTTAACATCGAACCTCGAAGGTAACTTCACCTCTGAGCTGAAAGGGTGTCTGGGGGCCACACTCTTGAGGTTTCTCCAGTATTCTTTAGGCCAGTAAATCTGGTCTTTTTTTTTTTTGGGAGGAGTTAAAATTATGCTCTACATCCTTCTCCAGCTCTGTCCAGAACCCTCTGTTGTGATCCTGGTCAGAGCAGTCAGTGGTGGTAGCCGGGCACCATCTAGCTGTACTGGACTCAGTCCGGTGGAGGCCTTGGTAGCTGTGGACATTTAGACCTTTGGACTAATCTTTTCGTTGAATCCTGTTCTCTTCATTCTCCCTTGCTCCAGAAGGGATGAGACCAGTGGAGTATCTTAGATGGCCGCTCATAGGCTTTTAAGACCCCAGACACTACTCACCAAGGTAGAATGTAGAGCATTATCTTTATAAGTAGTGTCATGCCAATTGAGCTAGATGTTCCCCGAGACCATGGTCCCCAGAGCCCTCCGTTCAAAAACTCAGTCCCTCGGAGGGTTTGGATGTGTCTATAGGGCCTCCATGACCTTTCCTTGTGCAGGTTGTGTTAGTTTCCCCTGTACTGTGTACTATCTCACCTCTCACCCAAGTTACCACTTATCTATTACCTATTTAGTATTCCCCCCCCAACCCTGGTAACCAACAAGGATTGTTACATTTTGCATGTGAATTTTTTCATGGGTTTTTACAATAGAGGTCTCATACAATATTTGTCCTTTTGTGATTGACTTATTTCACTCAGCATAATGTCCTCCACTTTCATCCATGTTATGAGATGGTTCACAGATTCATTGTTGTTCTTTCTCGTTGCATAGTACTCCATTGTGTGTATGTACCATAGTTTGTTTATCCATTCATCTGTTGATGGGCACCTACGTTGTTTCCATCGTTTTGCTATTGTGAACAATGCTGCGATGAACATAGGTGTGCATATGTCTATTCGAGTGATGACTCTTATTTCTCTAGGATATATTCCTAGGAGTGGGATTGCTGGATCGAATCGTATGTCTATTTCTAGCTTTCTGAGGAAACGCCATATCATTTTCCAAAATGGTTGTATCATTTTGCATTCCCACCAGCAGTGTATAAGAGTTCCCATCTCCCGGCAGCCCCTCCAACATTTGTTATTTCCAGTATTTTTTATTCACGCCAGTAATGCTGGGGTGAGATGGTATCTCATTGTGGTTTTAATTTGCATTTCTCTAATGGCTAGTGATCGCGAGCATTTCCTCATGTGTCTGTTGGCCATTTGAATGTCTTCCTTGGTGAAGTGTCTGTTCATTTTGTTTGCCCATTTTTTGATAGGATTGTTTGTCTTTTTGTTGTAGAGGTGTTGGATTTTCTTGTAGATTATGGAGATTAGACCTTTGTCTGACTTGTACTGTCCAAAAATTTTTTCCCAGTCTGTAGGTTCTCTTTTGACTCTTTTGGTGAAGTCTTTTGAAGAGCATAGATATTTGATTTTTAGAAGATCCCAGTTATCTAGTTTATCTGTTGGGTTTTTTGTGTTGATGTTTATGGTTTGTATCCTGTTAATGCCATGTATTAAGGCCTGAAGTGTCAGTCCTATTTTTTCTTCTATGAATTTTATAGTTTGAGGCTTTATATTCAGGTCTTTGATCTATTTTGAAGTAGTTTTTGTGTATGGTGTGAGGTAGGGGTCCTGTTTCATTTTTCTACAAATGGATATCCAGTTTTGCCAGCACCATTTGTTAAAAAGACTGTCTTTTCCCCATTTGATGTATTTTGGACCCTTGTCAAAGATCAGGTGACCGTAGGTGGATGGATTTACATCTGGGTTCTCAATTCTGTTCCTTTGGTCAATGTCTCTGTTGTTGTACCAGTACCAGGCTGTTTTGAGTACTGTAGCTGTATAGTAGGTTCTCAAGTCAGGTAGTGTGAGTCCTCCAACTTTATTCTTCTTCTTCAGTAGTGCTTTACTTATTCGGGGTTTCTTCCCTTTCCGTATAAAGTTAATAATTAGTTTTTCCATCTCTTTGAAGAATGTTGTTGGTATTTCTATCGGGATTGCATTGTATTTGTAAATTGCTTTGGGTAGAATTGCCATTTTCACAATGTTGAGTCTGCCTATCCATGAGCATGGTATGTTTTTCCGTTTATGTAGATCCCTTTGGGTTTCATGCAGTAGTGTTTTGTAGTTTTCTTTGTATAGGTCTTTTACATTCCTGGTGAGATTTATTCCTAAGTATTTTATCTTTTTAGGGGCTATTGAAAATGGTATTGATTTCCTGATCTTCTTTTCATCGTTCTCTTTACTGGTGTATAGGAATCCAAGTGATTTTTGAATGTTTATCTTGTATCCTGCTACTCTGCTGAATCTTTCTATTAGTTCCAGTAGATTTCTCATGGAGTCTTTAGGGTTTTCTATGTATAGTATCATATCATCTGCAAACAGGGAGAGTTTAACTTCTTCATTACCAATTTGGATGTCCTTTATTTCTTTCTCTTGCCTTATTGCTCTAGCTAGAAGTTCCAGCACAATGTTAAATAGGAATGGTGATAAAGGGCATCCTTGTCTTGTTCCTGTTTTCAAGGGGAATGTTTTCAGCCTCTCTCCAGTAAGAATGATGTTGGCTGTTGGTTTTGCATAGATGCCCTTTATTATGTTGATCCCTTCTATACCTATTTTATTGAGAGCTTTTATCAGGAATGGGTGTTGGACTTTGTCAAATGCCTTTTCTGCATCAATTGAGATGATCATGTGATTTTTTTCTTTCCTTTTATTTATGTGGTGGATTACGTTGATGGATTTTCTATTGTTAAACCATCCTTGCATACCTGGTATGAATCCTACTTGGTCTTGGTGTATTATATTTTTGATATGATACTGAATTCTATTGGCTAGAATTTTGTTCAGAATTTTTGCATCTATATTCATGAGAGATATTGGTCTGTAATTTTCTTTTTTTGTGATGTCTTTTCCTGGATTTGGTATCAGCGTTATGCTGGCTGCATAGAATGAATCTGGAAGTGTTGCTTCCTTTTCTATGCTCTGAAATAGCTTGAGTAGAACTGGTACAAGCTCTTCTGTAAATGTTTTGTAGAATTCTCCAGTGAAGCCATCTGGGCCAGGGCTTTTTTTGGTTGGGAGTTTTTTTTTATTACCTTTTCAATCTCTTCTCTTGTTATGGGTCTGTTCAGATTTTCAGTATCACTTTGTTGTAGTTTGGGTAGGCCATTTGTTTCTAGAAATTTATCCATTTCCTCTAGGTTTTCAAATTTGTTGGAATATAGTTTTTCATAATATTCTGTTATAATCCTTTTTATTTCGGTTGGGTCTGTTGTAATGTTCCCCATTTCATTTCTTATTTGGGTTATTTGTGCCCTCTGCTGTTTTTCTTTTGTCAGTCTGGCCAGTGGTTTGTCGATTTTGTTGATTCTTTCAAAGAACCAACTTTTGGTTTTGTTGATTCTTTTTATTGTTTTTCTGTTCTCTATTTCATTTATTTCTGCTCTGATCTTTACTATTTCCTTTCTTCCGGTGGTTGTAGGCTTTTTTTGTTGTTCTCTTTCTATTTGTTTGAGTTCTGTAGTTAATGTTTTGATTTTGGCGCTTTCTTCTTTTTTGATATGTGCATCTATTGCTATAAATTGTCCTCTGAGGACTGCCTTTGCTGTGTCCCAAAGATTTTGGTATGATGTGTTTTCATTTTCATTTGATTCTAGGAATTTTTTAATTCCATCTCTCATTTCTTCTATTACCCATTGATGTGTAAGCAGATTATTATTCAGTTTCCATGTGTTTGATTTTTTTCCCTTGCTCTTTCTAGTGTTAATTTCAACCTTGATGGCATTCTGGTCAGAGAAGATACTTTGAATTATCTCAACATTTTGGATCTTGTTGAGGATTGCTCTGTGGCCTAAGATGTGGTCTATTCTGGAGAACGTTCCATGTGCATTGGAAAAGAATGTGTACTTTGCAGTGGTTGGATGGATTGTTCTATATATGTCTATGAGGTCCAGTTGGGTGATTGTGTCCTTTAGGTCTTCTGTATCTTTGCTGAGTTTCTTTTTAGTTGTTCTGTCCTTTACTGAGAGTGGTGTGTTGAAGTCTTCTACTATTATTGTGGAACTGTCAATTTCTCTTTTCAGTGCTGTTAGAGTTTTTTTTATGTATTTTGGAGCCCTGTCATTGGGTGCATAGATATTTATTATGGTTATGTCTTCATGATGGATCATCCCCTTAATCATTATATAGTGTCCTACTTTGTCTTTTATGGTAAATTTTGTTTTAAAGTCTATTTTATCTGAGATTAGAATTGCTACTCCTGCTCTTTTTTGATAGTTGTTAGCTTGATGTATTTTTTTCCAACCTTTGATTTTTAATAAATTCACATCTTGTTTCTAAGGTGTGTCTCTTGTAGACAGCAAATTGATGGATACTGTTTTCTTATCCATTCTGCCACTCTCCGTCTCTTTATGGGTGCATTGAGTCCATTTACGGTCAGTGTAATTATTGATAGATGGAAGTTTGTTGCTGTCATTTTGTAGTGCTTTTTTTGTGGTGCTGAAGTTTTCTTTGTTCTTCTTACACTCTTGTGCTGAGTTACTTTTGTTTGTGGATTTTGTGTTCATTTATTTTGTTTTTGTAGGTTTTGTTTTTGTTGAGACTTTATGTTTTTCGTCTTTATTTTTATGAGTTGGTTTGTTAACTTTTTTTGTGGTTACCATGAATTTTACCCTTATCTTTATAATTTTGAAGCAGTCTACCCTTACTTGGTATCGCCTTGCCTTCCTCTCCTTTAGAAGGTTCTATACCTATGCCGTTTGTTCCCTCTTTCATTATTTTGATGTTGTTGTCGTCCTTTGATTGATTTCTCTGATTCTCTGTTGTATTTCTTTTGTTTTTGGAAAGTCCTCTGTAGTTCAGTTCCTAGAATGGTATCTGGTTCATGTGAACCTGCGTCCTAGGTCCTAGGTCCTGCCTGAGGGCTGAAGCTGTTTGTCCTCAGATCGAAGAACTCCCTTTAATAATTCTTGTAAGTTTGGTTTGACTTTTGCATATTCCTTTAGTTTCTGTTTATCTGGAAATGACCTAATTTCACCATCAAATTTGAATGAGAGTTTTGCAGGATATATTATTCTTGGCTGACAATTTTTTTCTTTCAAGATTTTATATATGTCATCCTATTGCCTTCTTGCCTGCATGGTTTCTGCCAAATAATCTGAGCTTAGTCTTATTGTTTCTCCTCTGTATGTGACTTCTTGTTTTTCACGAGCTGCTCTCAGGATTCTTTGTTTGTCTTTAGTTTTAGTGAGTGTGAATATGATATGTGTTGGTGATTTTGTTTTGGGGTCTCTTCTATATGGAGTTTGTTGAGCTTCTTGGATGGCCAGCTTTTCATTTTTCATGATATTGGGAAAGTTTTCTGTCAGTCATTCGTCAATGATCCTCTCTGTGTTTTCTGTTTTCTCCCCCTGTTCTGGTATGCCAATCACTCGTAAGTTTTTGCTTTTAGTTGTGTCCCACATAACTCTCAGGGTCTCTTCATTTTTCTTTGTTCTTTTTTCTGAGTTTTCCTGAAACAAAGTTGTATCCAAGTGTTTGTCTTCAGTTCCACTGATCCTGTCTTCCATGGTTTCAAATCTACTTCTCAGCCCTTCTATGACACCATCCATTTCTGAAATCTTGTTGTTTATCTTTTGGATTTCTAATTGTTGTTTTTGTATAATTTTGAGTTGTGAACTTATTTTGGCTTTATGTTCCTGCATCATCTTCCTGAATTCTTCCAATTCTTTGTCTGTATTTTCCATAAATTTGTCTATTTTTTCCTCATGTTTGTCAGCTTTTTGCCTCAGTTCTTGTAAAATTCCGAGTATTAGTGATTTGAGTTCCCTATCAGGTACTTCTAGTGCATTTTCTTCCACAGGAGAGTTATCTGGTGTTTTAATTTGGACGCCTATTGGAGCCATCTTGTCTTGTTTTTATAAATGTTTTGATATTGTTTGCTGTTTTGGGGGCATTCAGTAGATATTTCTCTCATTTATGATTGTAGATTTTTTTTTTGTTTCGTCCTTGTGGTACAGCTGGGCAGATCTAGCTGAGGAGGAGCCACTGGGACGGGTTGTTTGTGGCACTCACTGCAGTCCCCAGGACGGTCGGTAGTCAGTGCTGGGCAGGTTCCAATAGGGCGTGCCTGCACAGCTTTGTGGTGTGATGTCTAGTGCACTGTGCAGGTAGGTAGGGTACAGCAGGAAGATGGTTATGTGTGAAGCTAAGCTGGATATGGGAGAGAGTAGAGAGGAGCTGGAGCAAAAAGCATACAAACATAAAAGAATGCTAGGGGAGCTTGTCGTTGGAATGTACAGATGGGAGACTATGGGATGGAGGAAACCAGAAGGGTGAAGAGAAAGAAAAGGAAAGAGTGAACAAATAAAAATCAGAAAAGTTAAAGAACTGCAAAGTTCCCAGGGATCCCACCGATGTAGCTATGAGGTCTGGGGGAGTCGGTCTCAGTTTTCACAGCACAGCCTGGCCAGAAGGTACAGAGGCATACATCGCCTGGTATTCAGGGATCAGAAAGAGAAGGACGTGATAGAGAGTCGAGAAATTAAGCAATGAAGAAAGACAAAAGGGAAAAAGAGGGAAAAGATGACAAAGCTAATCAAAAAAAGAAGAAAAATAAAATTAAAAAAAGAAAGAAAAAAAGCAACACCAGCAGTCAGTGCCAACAAATGGGACCCAGAAAGCCCCCACTCAGGGGCGCGAATTCCAAGAGGCCGGCAGTCTCGGGATTAAGAGACCATGGCCATGGGAAGCAGAGGGGCAAACGAACAAAGGCCCCGGGATCTCACCAGCGTGGCTGCCCAGACCTGGAAGCAGCCACACGCCCGAACGCAGCCCCACAGCCCCACAGGAGAGAGCAAAGACGGCACTCGGAACCAGGCACCCAGGCAAAAGGAGGGGCAGGCGGCAGAAAAAGCTTCACCAGCGACCAGCAAACGGCTCTCAGAAAGTCGCCAGCCCGGGCGCGTGGAATCCAAGCACCGGCGCCCCCCAGCCCAGGGACCCTGGTCACGGAAAGCAGGGGAGCCCCAGCTGAGGCGGAGAGGGGTGGGGGTTGGGAAAGCATGCACCGCAGTTTACCGATTGTTCTGTCTCCCACTGGATGCTCTGCAAGGCTGCTCTCCTGTTCGCTGGTCTCCGATAGGAATCCAAGATGGTGGATCCGCGCTGCGTTAGCTGATAAGGAATCTCTGCATGAGTCTCTCCTCGCTCTCCATTCTCTTTTAGTATTCTCACTCCGTTTGGTGTTTGGCTGAGTTCTTTGTCTCTTCATTTGGTGTTCTAGGGTTTCAGGATTGTTGACTCTCTGTTAGGCTTAGTTTTTCGGATCTTTGCTGTGGAGGGATGGCGTGGTGCTTCCGCCTAGAGTGCCATGTTGCCCCGCCTCCTCTACTTGCTTTTCTTGATGCTTCTGTGAGAAAGGTAGAGATCTTAGACCTGCTCACATCGCCTTCTTCCCAGAATGCCTCACTTAAAGTCTATTTTGTCTGATATCAGTATAGCCACCAAACTCTCTTTGGGTTACTACTTGTGTGAAATATCATTTTCTATCCTTTCACTTTCAACCTATTTGTGTCTTTGTATGTAAAACGAGTCTCTTGCAGGCTACATGTAGTTGGATCATGTTTTTCCATTGTGTCAATATCTGCCTTTCAATTTACATTTAAGTAATCACTGATAAGGGAGGATTAACTTCTAACATTTTGCTATTTGTTTTCTATATATCATAACCTTTTTGTTCCTCAATCCCTCCATTACTGTCTTCTTTTGAGTCTGATGTTTTACAGTAGTTTTCTCCTTTTGTTTCCTTTTCTGTATATTTTCTTAGTGGTTATCCTGGAGATTACAATTAACTTCCTTCATTTCTAACAGTCTAGCTTAAATTGACACTAATTTAGCTTAAGTAGCATAAGAAACTCCACTCCTACGGTGTTATACCCCCTCTCTATGATTATTGTCACAAATTATACGTTTATAAATTTTGTTTCCATTAACATAGATTTATAATTGATAATTTATGCATTTATATTTTAAATAATGTAGGAAAAAAGAGGAGTTACAAAGCAGATATTTACCTTTTGTATTTACCTTTGCTAGTGTTCTTTATTTCTTCACATGGCTTCGAGTTCCTGCCTAGTATTTTTCCACTTCTTTCTCAAAGACTCTCTCTAGCATTTCTTGTAGGGCAGCTCTACTCATGATGAACTTCTTCTGCTTTTGTTTATCTGGATATGTCTTAATTTCTTCATTTTTAAGGATAGTTCTCATGGACATAAAATTTTGTTGTTGTTGTTTTCAGCTCTTTAAATGTGTCATCTCATCACTCTGCTCTCCAAGAAATTACTTGTTAATCTTATTGAAGACCTCTTGTATGTGACGAGTTGCTTCTCTTTTGCTGCTTTTAAGATTCCCTATTAGTCTCGGGCTTTTGAAGGCTTGATTATAATGTGTCTGTCTTAGTTATCTAGTGCTGCTATAACAGAAATACCACAAGTGAATGACTTTAATAAAGAGAAATTTATTCTCTCACAGTCTAGGAGGCTAGAAGTCTGAATTCAGGGTGACAGCTTCAGGGGAAGGCTTTATCTCTCTATTAGCTTTAGGGAAATGTACTTGTCATCAATCTTCCCCTGGTCTAGGAGCTTCTCAGCACAGGGATCCCGGGTCTAAAGGATTCTCTCTGCTCCTGGCACTACTTTCTTGGTGGTATGAGATTCCCCTGTCTCTCTGCTTGCTTCTCTCTTTTACATCTCAAAAGAGATTGACTTAAGACACCAACTAATCTTATATATTGAGTCCTGCCTCATTAACGTAACTCCCTCTAATCCTGCCTCATTAACATTATACAGGTAGGATTTACAACACATAGGAAAATCACATCAGATGACAAAATGGTGAACAATCACACAATACTTATAATCATGGCCTAGCCAAGTTGACACATATTTTTGGGGGACACAAGACAATCCTGAATGTTCTCAAAACACATCCCCATCAGCCATTTTGGCTTCTAGACTTATAAGTAGACTTAAGTTCCAGTGAGCCCCAAAAGGTGAAGTACAAAGTGTGACCCAGGAGGAGGTACACTACCATCAAAAAGAACTGCTTGACTTTTCTAATACGTACAAACAGAAACCCGGGGAATATGTGTGGGAATGGCTATTAAGTGTGTGGGACAATGGTGCAATGAACATAAAGATGAATCAGTCTGAGTTTATTGATGTTGGCCCACTAAGCACAGATTCTTCATTCAATGTTTCAGCTCAAGAGGTTAGGAAAGGATCTAATAGTTTATTTGGTTGGCTCACTGAAGCATGGATTATGCAGCGGCCTACACTAAATCAGTTGAAGTACCAGACCTACCTTGGTATACTGTAGAAGAAGGTATCCAAAGGCTAAGGGAAATTGGCTTGTTAGAGTAGATTTATCAGGTTAGACACAAAGACCCACACATGGACACTCCTTTTATGACAACGGTGAGGAATCCCCATATTGGATCCCTAACATGTGGTATAAAGGCTATTACAGTAGGAAAGGCCAATTATAAGTCATTAGAACTTCCCCTACCTAATAAAATGTAAACCAAAAGCAATACAGCATTCCTGGAGGGATTACAGAGATTACTGCTACCATCAAGGACTTGAAGGATGCAGGGGGGTGATTCCCACCACATCCCCATTCAACTCCCCTATTTGGCCTGTGCAAAATACAGATGGATCTTGCAGAATGAGAGTGGATTGTCAAAAATTTAACCAGGTAGTGACTCCAATTGCAGTTGCTCTTCCAGATGTGATTTAATTGCTAAAACATATTAATATATCTCCTGGTGCTTACTATACAGCTATTGATCTGGCTAGTGTCTTTTTCTCCATACCTTTTTCAAAGGAACACCAGAAGCAGTTTGCCTTCAGCTGGAAATGCCAACGATAAACCTTCACTATCCTACCTCAGGGGTATATCAAATCTCCAGACCTATGTCATAATTTAGTCCGTAGGGAACTTCATCACTTTTTTCTTCCACAAGATGCCACGCTGGTCCATTACATTGATGACTTTATGCTGATTGGGCCTAGTAAGGAAGAAGTGTCAATGACTCTGGACTTACTGGTAAAACACTTGCATGCCAGAGGGTAGGAAATTAATTCAACAAAAATTCAGGCAACTTCTACCTCAGTGAAATTTCTGGGAGTCCAGTGGTTTGGGGCATGTCAGATATTCCTTCTAAAGTGAAGGATAAGTTATTGCATGTGGCCCCTCCCACAACTAAAAAGGAGGCACAGTGCCTATTGAGCCTCTGTGGATTTGGGGGACAACATTTTCCTCATTTGAGTGTGCTACTCAGGCCTACTTATCAAGTGACTCAAAAAGCTGCTAATTTTTAGTGCCACCGAGATCAAGAGAAGGCTCTCCAACAGGTTCAGGCTGCCGTCCAAGCAGCTCTGCCACTTAGGTCATATGATCCAGCTGATTCAATGGTGCTTGAAGTGTCAGTGGCAGACAAAGATGCTGTTCGGAGCTGTTCGCAGAACTCAATTGGTGAATCACAGGGCAGACCCTTGGGATTTTGTAACAAAGCCCTGCCATCCTCTGCAGGAAACTACTCTCCTTTTTGGGAAACAGGTTTAGGCTTGTTACTGGGCCTTAGTAGAGTCTGAATGCTTAACCATGGGACACCAAGTCACCATGCAGCCTGAGCTCCTCTTCATGAACTGGGTGTTGTCTGACTCACAGAGGCATAATGTTGGACGTGAACAGTGGCACTCCATCATTAAATTGAAGTGGTATATACAAGATCAGGCCCAAGCAGGACCTTAAGGCACAAGTTTCATGAGGAAGAGGCCCAAATGTCCATGGTCTCCACTCCAGTCACGTTAACTTCCATCTCACTGTCTGCACCTATGGCCTCATGGAGAGTTCCTTATGATCAGTTGACTTAGGAAGAAAAAACTTGTGCCTGGTTTACAGATGATTCTGTGCAATTTGCCAGCACCACTCGAATGTGGACAGCAGCAGCACTACCACCCCTTTCTGAAAGACAGTGGTGAAGGAAAATCATTCCAATGGGCAAAACTTCAAGCAAAGCACCTGGTTGTTCACTTTGCTTGGGAGGAGAAATGGCCAGATGTGCGATTGTATACTGATTCATGATCTGTGGCCAATGATTTGGCTGGATGGTCAGGGACTTGGAAGGAACATGATTGAAATATTGGAGGAAAGGAGGTATGGGGAAGAGGTGTGTGAATAGACCTATCTCAGTGGGCCAAAGAAGTGAAGATGTTTGTGTCTCATGTGAATGCTCACCAAAGGATGACCTCAGCAGAGGAGAATTTTAACTATCAAGAGGATAGGATGACGTGTTCTGTGGAAACCAGTCATCATCTTTCCCCAGCCACTCCTGACATTGCCCAATGGGCTCATGAACAAAGTGGCCATGGTGGCAGGGATGGAGGTTATTCATGGGGCCCAGCAATATGGACTTCCACTCACCAAGGCTGACTTGGCTACAGCCACTGATGAGTGCCCAATCTGTCAGCAGCAGAGACCAACACTGAATCCTTGATATGTCACCATCCCTCCAGGTGATCAGCCAGCAACATGGTGGCAGGTTGATTACATTGGACCACTTCCATCATGGAAAGGGCAACGTTTTGTTCTTGCTGGAATAGATACTTACTCTGGATATGGATTTTCCTTCCCTGCATGCAATGTTTCTGCCAAAACTACCATCCGTGTACTTACAGAATGCCTTATCCACAGTCATGGTATCCCACAGAGCATCACCTTGGATCAAGGGACTCACTTCACAGCAAATGAAGTGTGGCAATGGGCCCATGCTCATGGAATTAACTGGTTTTACCACGTTCCTCATCATCCTGAAGCAGCTGACTTGATAGAATGATGAAATGGCCTTCTAAAGACACAATTAAAGTGTCAGCTAAGCGGCAATACCTTGCAGGGTTGGGGCAATGTTCTCCAAGAGGCCGTATATGCTCTAAACTAGCGTCCAATATATGGTGCTATTTCTTCCAAAGCTAGGATTCATGGGTCCAGGAATCAAAGGGTGAAAGTGGGAGTGGCATCACTCACTATTGACCCTAGTGACCTATTCACAAAATTTTTCCTTCTTGTCTCCGCGACCCTATGCTCTGCAGGTCTAGAAGTCTTAGTTTCAAAGGGAAGAATGTTCCCACCTGCAGAGACATCACTTATTCCATTGAAATGGAAGTTAAGAATGCCACCTGGCCACTTTGGGCTCCTTATGCCTCTAGATCAAGAGGCAAAGAAGGAAGTTACCATACTGGCTGATGTGATTGATCCTGATTACCAAGAGGAAATCAGATTGATATTATATAATGGAGTTAAAGAAGAGTATGTCTGGAATATAGAAGATCTCTTAGGGCGTTTCATAGTACTACCATGCCCTGTGATTAAAGTCAATGGAAAACTACAGCAACCCAATTTTGACACAACTACTAATGGACCAGACACTTCAGGAATGAAGATTTGGGTCACTTCACCAGACAAAGAACCGCGACCAACTGAGGTGCTTGCAAAAAGCAGAGGAATACAGAATGGGTGGTAGAAGAAGGTAGTTCTAAATATCAGCTAAGGCCACATGACCAGTTGCAGAAACGAGGACTGTAGTTGTTATAAGTATTTCTTCCCTGTAAGTGTGCATCAAATATTTTTGTTTTCTTAACTAATACGATATAAGATGTAAACAGGGCTAGTTCATTTTCAGTTGTACCTGTGTCAGTTGTATCATGTTAGATGAGAGTATAACTTTATATTTGTCTTTATTCAGAGATTATGTATGGTTTATGGAGATGTATACAGGTGCCAAGTTGACAAGGGGTCAGTTGTGATCGTTAAGGTTGTGTGTGACCTTGGCTGGCCATGATTCTCAGTGGTTTGGCAGTTATGATGTAGTTTGGCAGTAGTATAATGATGTAATAACTTCCATCACGAGATCTGATATAATGTGATCACCTCCATGATGGCACCTGCTGTGAGTAGCCAATCAGTGGAAAGGGAGCTTCCTTGGGCATGTGGCCTGCATCCAATATAGGTGAACTTTCTGGCAAGGTTCGTGGGCTTTTGCCCGCTCTGGATCCTGCAGCTGGCTCCTGTTGGTCTGACCTTCGGTATTTGGGACTTGAGATAGCAGCTTACCTGTCATCTTACCTGCCAAACTTCAGATTCATCACTTTCTGGAGCCTGTAAGCCAGGAGAAGCCTCCAGTCTGACCCACGAACTTGGGACTTCCCAGCCTCTGCAACCTCATGATTGGTTTCCTTGATATAAATCTCTTTCTATATATATTTATACACTTTACTGGCTTTGCTTCTCTAGAGAACCCAGCCTAAGACAGTGTGTTTCTAGGAATTTGTCCATTTCACCACAGTTTTCAAATTTGTTGAAGCACAATTTTTAATAGTATTCTGTTATGATCCTCTTTATCTCATTTGGATATGTTGTGATATCTCTCCAGTTTCATTTCTAATTTTGGTTATTTGCTTCTTCTCATTTTTTCCTATGTCTTTATAGCCAGTGGTTCATATATTTTATTGACCTTTTCAAAGAACCAACTTTTGATTTTGTTGATTCTTTCTATTGTTTTTCTCTTTTCTATTTAGTTTATTTCTGCTCTGATCTTTACTATTTCCTGTCATCTGATAGTTTGGGGCTTCTTTGGCTCTTTCTTTTTTATTTGTTCAAGTTGTTTTAAGTTACTGATTTTGGATCTTTCTTCTTTTTAATGTATGCATTTGTTGCTATGAATCTGAGTACTACTTTTGCTGTGTCCCAAAGGTTTTGATATGTTGTTTTAATTTTTGTTTGATACTAAGTATTTTTGAATTTCACTTTTGATTTCTTCTATGACTCTGTAGATTTCCAGTAGTGTGTTATTTAGTTTCCATGTAATTATATTTTTTCCTTATTCTTCTTTTTGTTGATTTCTAGCTTCATACTCCTATGGTCAGAGAAGTTGCTTGGTATGATTTCAAACTGATTAAATTTTTTGAGACTTGTGGTTTAGCATATGGTCTATTCTGGGAAATGATCTGTGTGCACTGGAGAAACATATGTATTGTTCTGATGATGAGTGGAGTGTTCTACATATGCCCATTAGGTCAAATTGACTTATGGTTTTCTTTAAGTCTTCAGTGTCCTTATGGATCTTCTCTTTAGATGTTTTGACTAGAATTGAAAATGGTGTGTTGTAGTCTCCAACTATTATTGTGGAGTTATCTGTTTCTTCTTTCATATTAGTATTTGTTTCATGTTTTTTTGAGCATTGATGTTAGGTACAAATACATTTATAATTGTTACGTCTTCTTGCTGGATTGACGATTTCATTATTATGTAATATCCTTCTTTATATCTTCTAATAGATTTTGATTTAGAGACTATTTCATCTGATATCAGTATGGCTACCCCTGCTCTTTTTTGGTGACTGGTGGCATGGATTATTTTTCCCCATCCTTTTATTTTCAATCTGTTTGTATCCTTATGTCTAAGCTGTGTTTCTTGTAGGCAGAAAAAGGCTAGATCATTGTTTTTAATCCATTATGTCACTCTGCCTTTTGCATGGGGGAGTTTAGACCATTTACGTTTAAAGTTGTTACTAAAAAAGAAGTCATTTTTTTTTTCCGGAGTGTCTGTAATGGTTAATGTTAAGTGTCAACTTGGCTAGGCCATGATTCTCAGTGGTTTGCCAGATATTATGTAATAATCCTCCATTTTGTGATATGATATGAGTAGCAAATCAGTTGGAAGGGGAGTTTCCTTGGAGGTGTAGCCTGCATCCAATATGTATGGATTTTCTGGCAAAGCTCATTCACTCTCTCCATCCTGCATTTTCCTTGTCATCCTCTGACCTCCTATTCTTGGGATGTGAGCCAGCAGCCTGCTGCCTGACCTGCAGATTTTGGATTCATCAGTTCCCACAACCCTATGAGCCTGGAGCCTACCATCTTACCTGAAGATTTGGGGTTCGTTAGCCTCTGCAACCAGGTAAGTCAAGAGAAGCCTCCATCCTGCTAAATGACCCACGAATTTTGAATTTGCCAGCCTCCACAATTGCATGAACCACTGTCTTAAAATAAATCTCTCTATATACATTTTGGAAACCCTGGTGGCTTGGTGGTTAAATGCTATGGCAGCTAAGCAACAAGTCAGCCATTCAAATCCACCAGGCGCTCCTTGGAAACTCTATGGGACACTTCTACTCTGTCCTATGGGGTAGCTATGAGTCAGAATTGACTAAATGGCAATGGGTTTGTTTTTTTTTTTTGGGGGGGCGTTTATATATATTTCATAATTCTGCAAAGCTGCTGCAAAAGGCCTCTTTAAAGTGTTAAAAAGCAAAGAAGTCACTTTGAGAATTAATGTATGTCTGAACCAAGCCATAGTATTTTCAGCTGCCTCATATGCATGCAGAAGCTTGACAATGAATAAGGAAGACCAAAGGAGAATGTATGTCTTTGAATTATGGCATTGGTGAAGAATATTAAATATACCATGGACTACCAGAAGAACGAGCAAATCTGTCTTGGAAGAAGTACAGTCAGAATGCTTCTTAGAAGCGAGGATGGCGAGACTTCATCTCATGTACTTTGTACATGTTATCAAGTACTTCATGCTTGGTAAAGTAGAGGGTCAGTGAAAAAGAGTAATACCCTCAATGAGACAGCTTGACACAGTGGCTGCAACAATGGGCTTAAACATAGCAACGATTGTGAGGATGGTACAGGACCAGGCAGTGTTTCACTTGTTGTACATAGTGTTGCTATGAGTTGGAACAGACTCGATGGCACCTAACAAGCACAACATGTAATTTATATATATGCTTCATTGGTTTTACTCCTCTAAAGAATCCAGCCTAAGACAATGTCTTATAACTCCTTTGGTTTTATTCTCATTTTTCTTTAGTTTTTTGTGTTTAGCTGTTTTTTTGTGTGATGAGCCTTTTTGAGTTCTTCCTTCTTTTGTGTATTTTTTCTAGGTGGTTTTTACTGGTTACCACAAATATTACATTACAAACTTGGAATTGAAACAACATTTAAAATAGAAACAACAAGCAACGTAAATTAACATACTAAAATTATTCCTGTTTACTCCTCCCTCCCCTTTTCTGTTGGTAAATCTCCACTGACATCATTATACTTCCTATATTTGATAGGTTTAATTTCTACTTATTTCGTACACACTTGACGCTGTATTGCTTGTAGAACTTAATTACTGAGTTTATTCCCTGAAAACATTGTATACCTTGTCTTATATTTGCCCATGCTCTTATGTTTTTTGGAGACCTCTCTCTCTTCACTTTTATTTGATGTGTAGATTTGAGGGTTTTTTTTTTTAATATTCTTTCCTTTCAATTTGGAGATACTATGTAATCCCTTAAGTATTATTCCCTTAAGTAATATTGGAGGAGCTGATCTGGTAGTGGTAAATTCCCAGAAATTCTGCTTCCTTGGGAATGACTTGATTTCTCCCTCTTTTTGAATGACAACTTTGCTGAATAAAGCATTCTTGGTTGACAATTGTTTTACTTCAATGTTTTATATATGGCATTCCATTGTCTTTTGGGCTCCAGGATTAAATATCCTTTGTCGTCAAGTCAATTCCTACCCATAATGACCCTATAGGACAGAGAAGACCTGTTCCATTGGGTTTCCAAGGCTATAATCTTTACAGAAGCAGACTGCCACATTTTCTCCCACAGAGCTGCTGGTGGATTCAAATTGCCGACCTTTCGTTTATCAGCCGAGTGCTTAACCAATTTGCAACCAGGCCTTCAGAGTCACCAGGGAGAAATCCACACTAATTCTTATGGTGGACCCTTCATATATTATATTGTTCTTTTCTCTTTCTGCTTTCAGAATTCTCTCCTTGTCTTTGGTTTTCACGAATTTTATTGCAATGTGTCTTGGAGTGGACCTCACTGTAATTCTCCTGTTTGGAATTCATGTAGCTTCTTGTATTTGCAGGCTTGGTTCCTTATTCGGGTCTGGGAAATTCTCTATGATTATCTCTTGGAAAATTATTTCTATGTCTTTATTATTACAATGACACCCTGGAATTCAAAAAATTCTAATGTTAGATTTCTTAATTGAATCCCACATTTCCATTTGATTTGTTTTTCTCTGTTCTTATCTCCTGTTTCTCTTCAAACTTAATAAGTTCAATTACTAAGTCTTCTATTGTACTTAGTCCATCTTCTGTCTGCTCGAATCTACTGTTGAATGTTTCTCTTATATTTTCTAATTCAGTTATTTTAGTCTTCAATTCCATTATTTCTCTCTTTTTAAAAATGTTTCCAATCTTTTAATAGTTTCTCATTTTGTATCATAATATCCATTAGTTTGTTTTCTCTGTGTTCTTTGCTTTCTTTAAGCATATTTAACACTATTGTCTGAAAGTGTTCTATTTTTTTCCTGTTATCCTGGTCTCCACAGGATAAATTTTCACTTCTTTGTGTTTTTCTTTTGATTGATCCATCTTATCTTGTGATCCTGTATGTTTACATACATGCATAATTATACAAGATCATAATTTCACAACTTGTTTTCAAGGATAATAATAATAGTTATCAATTTTTGAGCACATAACTATATGTCAGACACTGTATTAAGCACTTTGAGTTAACTTTTTTAAAGTTCATAAACACCATATGGAGGTAGATGTTCATTCACCAATTATTGAGCATCTGCTAGGCACTTTTCTATGTGCAGGGAATATAGTGATGAACAGAACAAAGTTCCTGTCATCATGATCTTACAGTATTTATATCACCATCAAATCCATTTTACAGATGAGGAAACTGAAGCTTAGAGAAATCTGTAACGTAATTAACATCGAATAATTAGTATGTTGGAGCAGGGCTTAGTACTGAGATCGTTCTCTTTATATCCAAAATCCTTCTCAGGACATTACAGTTAACAAATATTTTGCTAAGAAAGTTAGCTTTACCCTATGCTTTACACGTTCTTCCATGTACTGAAACATAACAAGTATTCCCATTGTCAACTGAAGAATGTTTTTTTAGACCTAATTTACCAAAATAGACAAATGACTGAAGGAAAATATCCTGAAACGATAAACATTCTTTTTTTGTTGTTTTTTTAAATTTCCCATTAAGTTTGTTACTGTGACAACAAACTCTGCTGATGCTTTACAGGTGATAGAACATAAAAAGAAATAAGAAAGACTTGTGTTTAAGTTGTGCAGTTCAAATGATATATGCTCTACAATAAGGCTTGGTGCCCATAGATCACCTCGTCATCTTTCACTGGTGAACCTCCTGACAAGGCAGATAGTGAGTCTTCAACTTCTTACAATAGAGAAATCTGACAGACCCAGAGAGACTAATCCTCATAATCTGTTTCTGATCCCTGCAAAACCTTCCAGAGCCTATCTCCATGACAGCCCTGCTACTACTTAGGAAAAAATGGGGTTGGAAGCTTGATTGATCACAGAAGGAGGTTTTCCAAGCTGAAGGACATCTGGCAGCCTTACCAATGATGGCAAGGTGCTGACTAAATCTAAGAATAAGCCAATGTATTCCTTCACTGCCTATTTCCTGATCCTGCAGATCGCTAAGGTGCTTGGGAGCAGAATCTAATAGTTTTAGTAGTAAATAATAAAGTTGCTCTTAGGAAAGTTCTATCAAAGACACTGAAATGGTCCTGTTAACTACTGAAGGTCAAATAGCTCACTAACATATAGACTTCCTATGAAACAGAGAGTAAAATTCAAACTCCTTGCCATTGCCTACAAGATCTGGCCCCCGCTTACTATGTTGACTGTCTCCTAAGCAAGTCCATTTCAATTTTCAGTGCTGCTTTTTTATTTAGGGTACATTGACTTGGGTTTAATTACTTCATTTTCAATGCCAATAAATTTAATTGCGTAATTTAAAAGGAATAATACTGTGATGGTTAAGATTGTATGTCAACTTGGCTAGGCCATGATTGTCAGTGTTTTGGCAGTTGTATAATGTTGTGATAACTTCCCTGGTGAAATCTGATATGTGATCTCTCCCGTGATGGAATCTGCTGAGTGGGTACTGGTGGGGGTGGGGCCTGTGGTGGCTCACCGCTCCCTCAGCCTTCATCTCTCCACCCTTCACCAGCTACTTCCTTCTTGCTTACCTTGCCAAGGTTTCTGACTTGTTCTGGACCCAGCAGCTGCCTCTTGTCATCTCACCTCCAGTTCTTGGGACTTGAGCTAGCAGCTTACCTGTTGATCTTGTGATTTGTCAATCTTCAAAGCCTGTAAGCAAGAGTCCTGCTCCCTGACCTGCTGATCTTGGGTTTGCCAGCCCCTGCAGTAATGTGAATCAGGAGAAAACTTGCAGTCTTGCCTGCTGATCTTAGAATTAATTGCCCTTCACAGCCTTTGAGCAGGAGCCCTGCTCTTTGACCTGCAGCTTCCTGAATTCAGAGAGACCTCTACTGTGATCCAAGGACTTTGGACGTTCTAGCCTCTACAATCACATGAGCTCTTTCCTTGATACAAAATTCTCTTCATATATATTTATACAATTTACTGGTTTTGCTTCTCTAAAGAACCCAGCCTAAGACAAATAGTGAGAGTGCTAGAGGATAAACCTTTTCAATTTGAATTTGAGACTTATGTATAATTATGCTAATCAAGAATGAAGAGTGGGAGTAGGTGTTATGGTGATATGTGTGGAATGCAAGTGACTTAAACTTGAAGGAAAATAAGCAAATTCTGCATTCTGAAGATTAGAATGTACTTACTTCTCGTCTATTTTGCATGCCATTACATGTCTAAGTGCTTTCTGCCCATGACTTTCCTAACCATCTGACTTCTTTTTTTCTTTTGATTTTCTTTTTTTTTAAATTTTTTTATTGTACTTTAGATGGTTTACAGAACAAATAGTTTCTCGTTAAACAGTCAGTACACAAATTGTTTTATGACATTGGTTAACAACCCTAAACATGTCAACACTCTCCCTTCTTGACCTTGGAGGACTTATTTTTGGTGAAAATATACATAGCCAAATTTACACCATTTTGAAAGTTTCTACATGTATAATTCAGTGACATCAATTATATTCTTCCAGTTGTGCTGCTATTCTCACTATCCTTTTCCAAATTATTCCCTCACCATTATCTTCAACTCACTGCCTCGTGCACTTCCCATCAAAACTTTGAGTTGCTGTTGTCAATTTGATCTCACATAGATAATCCTTTTTTTTTTGTACCTTAGATGAAGGTTTGCAGAACAAATAGTTTCTCATTAAACAGTTAGCATACATATTTCCCTATGACAATGGTTAACAACCCCAAGACATGTCAACACTGTCCGTTCTCAAACTTGGGCTCCCTATCACCAGCTTTCTTGTCCCCTCCTGCCTTCTAGTACTTATTTATGGACGGCTGTGCCTCATTAGTCCAGTTTTGTTTTGTGAGGCTGTCCAATCCCTGGCTGAATGATGAACTTCGGGAGTAACTTCACCACTGAGCTAAAAGTGTATCTGCGGGCCATACTCTCGGGTTTCTCCAGTCTGCCAGGCCAGTAAGACTGGTCTTCTTTTTGTGAGTTAGAATTTTGTTCTACATCCTTTTCCAGATCTGTCCAAGACCCTCTATTGTGACCCCGGTCAGAGCAGTCAGTGGTGGTAGCTGGGCAACATCTAGCTGTACTGGACTCAGTCTGGTGGGGGCCGTGGTAGCTGTGGTCCATTAGTCCTTTGGGCTAATCTTTTCCTTGTATCCTTTTCTCTTCATTCTCCCTTGCTCCCGAAGGGGTGAGACCAGTGGAGTATCTTAGATGGCCACACACAGGCTTTTAAGACACCAGACGCCACTTACCAAGGTAGAATGTAGAACATTGTCTTTATAAACTGTGTTATGCCAATTGAGCTAGATGTTCCCTGAGACCATGGTCCGTACAGCCATCAGCCCAGCAATTCAGTCCCTCAGGGAGTTTGGAAGTGCCTGTGGAGCTTCCATGACCTTCCCTTGTACAAGTTGTGCTGGCTCCCCCAGTATTGTGCACTGTCTTACCCTTCACCAAAGTTACCACTTATCTATTGTCTATTTAGTTCCCCCACCACTCCCATCCCTCATAACCAACAAAAATTTTTTCTTTTTGTGTGTAAACTTTTTCATGAGTTCTTACAGTAGAGGTCTCATGAAATATTTGTCCTTTAGTGATTGACTTATTTCACTCAGCATAATGTCCTCCAGTTTCATCCATGTTATGAGATGCTTCACAGATTCATCATTGTTCTTTACCATTGCATAACACTTCATTGTGTGTATGTACCATAGATTGTTTATCCAATCATCTGTTGATGGGCATCTAGGTTGTTTCCATTTTTTTGTTGTGAACAGTGCTGCAATGAATATGGGTGTGCTTATGTCTATTTGTGTGATGGCTTTTATTTCTCTAGGATATATTCCTAACAGTGGGATTGCATGTTTTAGTGTTTTTTTTTTTTTTTTTGTGGTGCTGCCGTTTTCTTTGTTTCTCTTACTCTCCTGTGTGGAATTCCTTTTGTTTGTGGATTTTTTTCATTTCTTTTTGTTTTTATAGGTTTTGTTTTTACTGAGACTTTATGTTTTTCTTCTTTATTTTGAAGGGTAGGTTTCTTATCTTTCTTTGTGGTTACCTTGAAATTTACCCTTATCTTCCTAGAGCTGAACCAGTCTATTATTACTTGGTATTGCTTGCCTTCCTCTCCATTAGAAGGTTCTATACCTACACTGTTTATTCCCTCTTTTATTGTTCTGATGCTGCTGTCATTTACAGATTAACTTTTCTGGTTCCCTGTTGTAATTCTTTTGGTTTTGCATAGTCCTTAAGAGTTGATTTCCTAGGTTGATATCTGGCTGGTGCAATCCTGTGTCTTAGATTCAGCCTGTGGTCTGATATTGTTTTTTCTTAGATCAAAGCGCTCCCTTTAATAAGTCTTGTAAGTGTGGTTTGGTTTTTACATAGTCCCTTAATTTCTGTTTATCTGGATATGACCTAATTTCACCATCATATTTGAATGAGAGTTTTGCAGGGTGTATTATTCTTGGTTGGCAATTTTTTACTTTCAAGGTTTTATATACATCATCCCATTGCCTTCTTGCCTGCATGGTTTCTGCTGACTAATCTGAGCTTAGTCTTATTGTTTCTCCTCTGTATGTGACTTTTTGTTTTTCTTGAGCTGCTCTCATAATTGTTTGTCTTTGGTTTTAGCGAGTAAGATTATGATATGCGTTGCCAATTTTCTTTTGGGGTCTATCCTATATGGAGTTCATTGAACTTCTTGGATGGTCAGCTTTTCATCTTTCATGATATTGGGGAAGTTTTCTGTCAGCAATTCTTCAATGATCCTCTGTATGTTTTCTGTTTTCTCCTTCTGTTCTGAACCTCCAATCACTTGCAAATTTTTGCTTTTGATAGTTTCCCACATAATTCTTAGGGTTTATTCATTTTTCTTTATTATTTTTTCTGATTTTTCTCAAACAGAGTTGTATCCAAGTGTGTGTCTTCAATTTTGCTGATCTTTTCTTCCATCGTTTCAAACCTGCTCCTCATTCCGTCTATGACACTGTCCGTTTCTGAAATCTTGTTGTTTATCTTTTGGATTTCTAATTGTTGTTTTTATATGATTTCTAGTTGTGAATTTATTTTAGAATTTTGTTCCTATATTATTTTCTTGAATTCTTCCTTTTTTTGTCTGTATTTTCCAAGAATTTGTCAATTTTTTTCCTCATTTTTGTCTGTTCTTTGATTAAACTCTTGGATAATTCTGAATATTAGAGGTCTGAATTCCCTATCAGTTAGGTCTAGTGCCTTTTCTTCTACTGAAAGGTCATCTGGTTTTTTATTTTGGATGCCTACTGGAACCATCCTGTTTTCTTTTTGTAAATGTTTTGATATTGTCTGCTGTCTTCAGGGCATTCAGTGGTTATTTTCCTCGTTTATTGATTGTAGATTTGTTTGTTTCATCCTACTTTTTTGCTTTATTCGGTTATGTCTGAGCAGGCGAGCTGTGCATTCTTTGTTGTTTGCTCATCTGTGGGCACGATACTTTTCACCTCTTTCTCTGATAGGCAAAGTCAGTCTCTCAGGTATGGTACAGCAGGGCAGGTCCATCTGAAGGGGAGTTGCTGGGATGTGTTGTTTGTGGCATGTACCAGGGCTGACAGTGCAGATCAGGAATCAGTGCAGGGCATGTTCTAGTAGGCCATGCTTGTGCTGCTTGGGAGTGTCATGTTCAGCACACAGTGCAGGTAGGCAGGAAGGAGGGGTAGATTGTGATGTGTTGAGCTAAGATGGGTATGGGAAAGCGGAGAGAAAGGAGAGAGTAACAGGATCCAAAAACATAGACACAAAGAAAAAAGAGTGCTAAGGGTGCTTACTATTGGAGTGGAGAGATGACAGACTGAGAAATGAGGATAAACAAAAAGAAAAAACGAAAAAGGGTAAAAGAAAAAAATGAATAAATCGAGAAACTGGGAATGAAGAAAGACAAAAAGGGAATAAGAGAGAGAAGAAAACAAGACAAAGAAACAAAAGAAAAAAAATGATATGCCCCAGTGATGTCCCTGTGCATTTTCACAGAGTAAGGGAGTAGCTTCCAAGATGTGTGGTATCACCCGGCTAGAAGGGGCTCCCAAGCCAATTAAAGAAAAAGAAAACAAACAAATCAAAACAGAACAAATCAGAGCAAACAACAAAAAAGCCCCGGGGGTCCCACAGCATGGTGGCACGGGCCAGGAAGCAGTTTCACAGTCCAGCAGTGTTTCACAGCCTTTCAGGAAGAAGCAAAGATGGCACACAGAGGCGAGGTATTTGAGAGAAAGGAGAGGGAGGTGGTGAAAGGTAAGGAAGAAATATAAAGAATCAGAAAAAAGCAAAACCAGCAGCCATGAAAAGGCACTCAGAGAACCTGCCAGTGCAGGCGAGTGGAATCCAAGCAACACCGGGGTGAAGCTGGTGCTTCCCGGCCAAGAGACTGTGGCTGCAGGGAGCAGAGGAGGCTAAGTGGGAGTGAAGAAGGGTGGGGATGGGAAAGCCTATATCACTGTTTACCGGTTGTTCTGTCTCCTGCTGGAAGGTCCGTGAAGCTGCTTTCTCATACACCATTCACTGATCTCCAATAGGAGTCCAAGATGGTGGATCCGTGCTGCAGTAGCTGATAGGGGACCTCAGTGTGTATTTCTCCTTGCTCTCCGTTCTCGGTCAGTTTCTTACTCCATCCCGTGCTTGGCTGAGTTCTTTATCTCTTCATCTGATGCTTAGGGTTTCAGGATTGATGTGTGAGTCTGTTTGATTTAGTTTTTCTGATCCTTGCTGCGGAGGTATGGGGTGGTGCTTCTGATTGTAGTGCCATGTTGCCCGGAAGTCCACCATCTGGCTTCTTTAGTAAAATTTCCCAGACGGTTTCTGATTATTCTCACTGAAAATGAACAGGACATTAGAGCTATCAACTGTTTGACCCTTGGATGTGTCTGTGTGTGTGTGTGTGAGAGAGAGAGATGTCAGTTTGAGGTACAAAAATGAGAACAGGAATAAATGAAAAGTTAAAGGAGAAGGAGTTTTCCTGATGTAATCATTGCTTCATTCCATAGTAGAACTATTTCAGGAAGGATAGAGTTTAGTCTTATTCGGTGACTTTGGAGTGGGACTCATAGCCACACACCAAAACATATTTAAGTTGCCTTGTCTTTTAGATACTCTGCCCTAGAACCATGGAACCTCAAGAATTTCTATATAAGGAGCTCATTCATTCATTCGTTAAACAAATACTTATGGATCTTCTCATATGTTGCAGGCATCCTTCCTGGAAATAAGTTTACTGCAGTGCACAAATAACCAAAAATTCCCATTCCCATGAAGATGAAATTCTAGCAGGAGGAGACAGAGAAAAAAAGAGCAAACTATGAAATACACCAGATAGTGATAAGTACTATAGAGAAACATAAAGCTGAGAAAGGAAATGAGGGAGAGCTTATTACTTTAAATAAGATCATCAGGGAAGACCAATTCAATCTGATTGTGGGAGGATGTCTTAGGCTTGGTTCTCTAGAAAAGCAAAACCAGTGAAATGTCAGAGACAGAGACAGAGAGAGAAAGAGACAGATTTATATCAAGGAAATGGCTCATGTAGTTGTAGAGGCTGGAAAGTTCGATGTCCCTGGGTCAGGTTGGATGCCTCTCCTGATTCACATAGACACAGGGGCTGGAGAATTCAAGATCAGAAGGTCAGGCTCATAGGCTGTGGAGGTCGATGAATCCCAAGATCAGCAGGTAAGATGGCAGGTAAGCTTCTTGCTCAAGTCCAAGAACCAGAGGAAAGATGAATATGAGCCAGCTGCAAGATCCAGAGTGAGCAAAAACCAAAGAGTCTTGCCATGAAGTCCACCTATATTGAATGCAGGCCACACTCCCAAGGAAACTCCTTTTCAACTGACTGACCATTCACAACAGATCTGATATGGAGGTGATCACATTACATCAGCTCTCATCATGGAGGTGATTACATCATTAAAAAGCTGCCAAACTACATCATAACTGCCAAACCACATCATAACTGCCAAACCACTGAGGATCATGGCCCAGCCTAGTTGACACACAACCTTAACCATCACAGGGGCCTATCTAGTAGATTACTTTGAATCATTTTACAAAACAAGGACAAAATGTCAATTGCCTTTATACTAATAAACATTTGAAAACACACACTTAAAAACTTACAGCTACATTAGTAATGAAGGGCTTATAAAATCTCTGAGCAGTTTTCAGTTTGTTAAAGAAAATTAACACAAGAAGTGGTAAACGATTTTAAAAATTCACTAAAGCATAAAGTGGAAAAAGAAGTTTCTCTCCCCATTTGTGTCTTCAATTCCATTTCCCAGAGGTAAACGTTGTGTGTGTGTGTGTGTATGCTTCCAAATATTTTCTATGCATATATGATCATGCACGTATGAGCAAGCATATATTTATATCTATATGTTATGCCTTCTATAAAACACAAATTGGATTGTATTTTTCCAAAAGGTTCTGTGCCTTTCTTTATCTACTTAATCAGCGTATATATGTCAACCTTGTTCTTATTAGTAGGGCCATAGCATGCTGGTGCGTGCATGTACCATAATTTACTTAACAAATTAAGTTGTTTTATTTTTTCTCTATTAAAAATAATGCTGTGGAGATACAAGACATCTGTTTTAGGCCAAAATGGAGTGATAGGAACAAAATTAATCCTCTATCTTGAAAGAAAATCAATAAAGCTAGAGGAAGTATATAATAAAACAATTTTCAAGGCCCTGTACATCAGACAATGAAGAACAATGATCCCAAAGAGATAGGAAACAAATGAAGTAAACCCTAAATTGCTCCAGCTTACTGCTTTAGGAGATTTTCCAAGGTGTGGAACAGGGAGCTGGATACCAGGCAAAGCATGTTGGACTCCCTGAGTTAGGGTACAGAGCCAGAAGTCTGCAGATACTAAGCCAGCTAACATTCACTGGAAATCTGTAGATGGACACTCTCAGTTGTTCAGCAGAGTACTGATTGGTGCCTGCATGGGAAGAAACTGAGGCCAGGAAAAGAACTATTCAGGATGATTAGAGAGAGCAGTGCCTGGCACTCACACAGAGCTGAAAATAGCGCCTGTTTCCCCCCAACCAGACTAAAGAACCTCAAAATTCCCAGAACATTGGGTACAGTAAACAGAAAGTAAAGAGTAATAATTATTCCTACGTTAACTGTTGCTCTTGCTCTAAGAAATCTTAAAAGTAATAACCCAAGGAATCAAATGTTTCCCAAGTAATTTAACTGTATCTTAGGACAAAGTTTAAAAATATTTATAGGAAAATGAAAATATGCCACACTCCACAGGGTAAAATTCACTATGCCTGGTATCCAATTAATGACTATTATTAATGTGAAGATGCATAAAAATATGATCCATAATGTGAAGAAAAATAAAACAATGGAAACATACAAAACTGACACAGATGTTAGAATTAGCACTCCAGGACATTAAAAATAGTAATTATAACTGTATTCAGATGTTCAAAAACTTAAACAGAGACATGGAAGATTTAAAGAAAACCAAAATTGAGTTTTTAGAAATGAAAACTAAAATGCCTATGATGGAAAATACAGTGGTGGATGTTAATAAAAAAAATTAAACATTGTGCTAAAAAATTAGTAAATTTGAAAACATATCAATGGAAACTATTCAAAATGAGACACAGGAAGAAAATAATTTAAAAACAAACAAAAAACATCAGCTTTCTGATTAATATTATGTGTCAACTTGGCTAGGTTATGATTCTTAGTGATTTGGCAGACACTATGAAATCACCTTCCATTTTGAGATCTGATGTGGGCAGCCAATCAGTTGAAAGAGGCATTTCCTTGGAGGTATGGCCTGCCTCCGGTATATAAATGGATGTTCTGACAAAGCTTGTTCTATCTCAACTCTGCACTCTTCTTGTCACCTGACCTCTGTTTCTTGGGACATAAGCCTGCAGAAATTTTCAGACTGCTGTCTGATCTGCAGTTTGGATTTGCCACACCTGCAACCCTGTGAGCCAGCAGAGGCCTATAGCCTGCTGCCTGACCTGCTCATCAACCCCCGCAACCATGTGAGCCAGCGGAAGCCTTCAGACTGCCTCCTGAACGAAGAATTTGAGACTTGCCCGCCCCCACAATTGCATGAGCCAGTTTTGAAGTGAATCTCTCTCTATATATTTATATATACACTTCACTGGTTTTGCCCCTCTAGAGAGCCCAGACTAAGATGTTTGGTACCGAGCGTGGTTCTAGAGGAACAAAATATTAAGGATGGTTTTTCTGAATTGGTTCTCAACTCTGGATGGATTTAAAGGCACTAATGACTCTATTTCCAGTAGTAAAGAGGGCATTGTTAGTCCATGACATGATATGGCATTAAATATATGCAAAGTACCACCACCATTGGATCAAATATTTGTGACAGACAAGGCTCTGGGTGATCATATACTTGATACCTTTCAACATTTTTGTCAAACTGGCAAATATAATGAAGCTAGCTGGTTGGTCCTACTTTCACTAGACAAAGTGGAGAAAGAAAAGGCTTCAGATTCCCAGCTCAAGCACCGAATAAAAGAACTAAAAGTTGCTATTTGGGCCCTGAAAGAAACCCTTACTTCTTGTAGTAACAGAGCCAATATTGCTGAAAACCAAACCCAGAGTCTTATCCTAAAGGTGGCTGAATTACAATGCCAATTGAATTACCAACCTTGAAAGGTGTCTGAAGTTAAAGTGAGGGCATTGATTAGGAAGATATGGGACCCTAAAAATTGAGATGGAGACATATGGGCAGATATGAATCCAGGGACATCAAGCCCCTAAATTCTGTTGACTCACCCTTGCCAGTGGAACCAGCCCTTCCAAACCGACCTGAGGATACCAACCGAACTTTGTCTGCTAAATCAACTTTGCCAGTAAAATCAGCCCTTCCAACCCCATCTAAGGAGATTAATCCAGATGAACCTGAGGAGTTCTTGCCTGAGACATTGCCTGGGGAATTGTCTGAGGCAGCTTCTGAAGTGTCACCTGAGACAGATGATTTGCAAGACATTTATGAATGTCCCCAGTACTCACCCCCACCACTCATTTTTGCTTCTAGACCTATAACTGGACTCAAGTCCTAACGAGCCCCAAGTGGTTAGGTACAAAGTATGACTCATAAGCAGATATACTACACTGAAAAAGAACTGCTTGATTTTTCTAATGTATACAAACAGAAATCTGGGTGTGGTATAATGGTGCAAGGAACATAAAGTTAGATCAGTCTGAGTTTATTGAAATGAACCCACTAATCAGAGATTCTTCATTGAATGCTTCAGGTCTAGAGGTTAGAAAAGGATCTAATAGTTTATCTGGTTGGTTGACTGAAACGTGGACCAAGAGGTGGACCTACACCAAATGAAATTGAAATGCCAGAACTGTCTTGGTATACTGTATAAGAAGGTATCCAAAGGCTTATGGAAACTAAAATGTTAGAGCGGATTTATCATGTCAGGCTCACTGACCCATCGAGGGAGTGCCCAGAGGATAAAACTTCCACCACAAATATAAAGAATAAATTTGTGAAGGGAGTTCAAGAATCCTTGAAGATTGCTCTATTATGTAAGTCAGATTTTACAGTGGAAACTTCCCTCACTAAATTGGGGAGCCTAAGTACAATTGAGGTGATTTGGTCCTGGGATAGCAGGGGCCAAGTGGCAGCACATAATCACTAAAGACTAGGTGGGCAAGGTTACCATAATAAACAGAAAAGTCAAAGCAGTAATCAGAATAGTCTGACTTGCATGAACTCATGACGTTGGCTACTTAGTCATGGTGTTCCTAGCAGTAAAATAGATGTGAAACCTACTAAATATTTACTTTATCTGTACAAGCAGAAGAATTCTTGGACAAGTGAATGGAATTCTAACTTAAATTGCTTAAAATAGAGAGTCATGGCCCCTTTATCAATTCCCAGCTTGAGCCAGTTTACAGACCCACAACTCCTTGAATGAAGGGGAGCTGGGTCCCCTTGAAGACGGACCACACTACACTGCCAGAAATTTATACTGTTCATCTTTCTCCCAGATTTCCCCAAAGAGATCTACAACCTTTTATGAGAGTGACTGTTGATTGGGAAAGGAAAATAATCAGCCTTTTGGGATATCACTGAACACTGGCTCTGAACTGGAGCCCTGGTGGCACAGTGATTAAGAGATTGACTGCTAACCAAAAGGTCAGCAGTTCAAATCCACCAGCCACTCCTTGGAAACCCTATGGGGCAGTTCTACTCTATCCTATAGAGTTGTTATGAGTCAGAATCAACTGGTCAGCAATGAGTTTTTGCTGTTGTTTGGCTCTGAACTGACACTAATTCCAGGAGACCCAAAGTGTCACTGTGGCCCACCAGTCAGAATGGGGGCATGTGGAGATCAGGTTATTAATGGAGTCTTATCTCAGGCCCATCTCACAGTGCATCCAGTGGGTCCCCAAACCCATCCCGTAGTGACTTCCCCAGTTCCAGAATGCATAATTGGAATACACAAACTCAGTGACCGACAGAACCCCCATACTGGATTCCCTAACATGTGACATAATAGCTATCATAGTAGGAAAGGCCAATTAGAAGCCATTAGAACTTCCCCTAAGAAAATAGTAAACAAAAGCAATACTGGATTCCTGGAAGGATTTCAGGGATTACTGCCACCATCAAGGAATTGAAGGATGCTGGGATGGTGATTCCCACCAAGTTCCCATTCAAGTTACTTATTTGACCTGTGCAGAAAACAGACAAATCTTGGAGAATGACAATAAATTATTGTAAAATTAACCAGGTGGTGACTCAAATTGCAGCTGCTGTTCCAGATGTGGTTTCATTGTTTGATCAAATTAATATATCTCCTGTACCTTGTATGCAGCTATTGATTTGAGCCAATGCCTTTTTCTCTATACCTGTTTCTGAAGACCATCATAAGCAGTTTGCCTTCATCTGGTAAGGCCAGCAATACACCTTCACTGTTGTATCTCAGCGGTATATCAACTCTCCTGCCCTATATCATAATTTAGTCCACATGGAACTTGATTGCCTCTACCTTCCACAAGACATCACATTGGTACATTACATTGATGGCCTTATGCTGATTGGACCTAGTAAGGAAGAAGTATCAATGACTCTAGACTCATTTGTAAGACATTTGTGTGCCAGAGGATGGAAAATTAACCCAGCAAAAATTCAGGTGCCTTCCACCTCAGTGAAATTTCAAGGAATACAGTGGTGGGAGGTATGTGGAGATATTCCTTCTAAGGTGAAGGTTAAGTTGGTCCATTTGGCACCTCCTACAACTAAAAGGGGGGCACAATGTCTGGTGGACCTCTTTGGATTTTGGAGACTGCATATCCCTCATTTAGGTGTGCTACTCCTAACTACTTACCAAGTGGCATGAAAAGCTGCTAATTTTGAGTGGGCCCAGAACAAGAGAAGTCTCTGCAACAGGTTCAGGCTGTCATACAGGCCCCTCTGCCACTTGGTCCATATGACCCAGCTGATACAATGGGGTTGAAGTATCAGTGACAGCTAGAGATGCTGTCTGAAGTCTTTGGTGCGTCCCTATTGACAAATCACAGCACAGATCCTTAGGATTTTGGAGCAAAGCCCTGCAATTCTCTGCAGATAACTACTATCCTTTTGTGAAATAGCTTTTGGCTTGTTACTGGGCTTTAGTAGAGACCGAATTCTTAACCATGGGACACCAAGTTACCATGTGGTCTGAGCTACCAATGATGAACAGGGTGTTGTCTGACCCACACAGTCATAAAGTCAGACATACACAGAAGCACTCCATCATGAAATAGAAGTGGGCTTGAGCAGGCCCTGAAGGAACAAATAAGTTACATGAAGAAGTGGCTCAAATGCCCTTGGTCCCCACTCCTGTCCCATTACCTTCCATCTACCAGTATGCGCCTATGACCTCATGAGGAGTTCCTTACGATCACTGAATGAGAAAGAGAAAACAAGCTTCTGGTTTACAGGTTGTTCTGTGGGCTATGCAGACACTACTCGAAAGTAGACAGCTGCAACATTGCAGCCCCATTCTGAGACTTCCCTGAAGGTCACTGGTGAAGAGAAATCCCCACTGGACAGAAACTCAAGCAGTGCACCTAGTTGTTCATTTTGCTTGGAAGGCGAACTGGCCACATGTGTGTCTGTATACCAATTCATGGGCTGTGGCCAATAGTTTGGTTGGATGGTCAGGGACTTGGAATGAATATGATTGGAAAATTGGTGACAAGGAGGTATGGGGATGAGGTATGTGGATAGACCTCTCTGAATGGGTCAAAGAAGTGAAGATATTTGTGTTTCATGTGAATGATCACCAAAGGCTGACCACAGCAGAAGAGGATTTTAGCAATCAAGAGAACAAGATGATGCATTCTGTGAATACCAGTCATCCTCTTTCCCCAGCCATTTCTGTCATTGTCCAATGGGCTCATGAACAAAGTGACCATGGTGGCAGTGACTGAGCTTAAGTATGGACTCAGCAATATGGATGTCCACTCACCAAGGCTGACTTATCTATAGCCACTGCTGAGTGCCCAATCTGTCAGCATCAGAGACCAACACTGATATGACACCATTCCTTGGGGAGATCAACTAGCAACCTGCTGGCAGGTTGATTACATTAGCCCCCTTCCATCATGGAAAGGGCGGTGTTTTGTTCTTACTAGGACAGACACTCTGGATGTGCATATGCCTTCCCTGCACACAATGCTTCTGACAAAACTACCATCTGTGGGCTTACAAAATGCCTATCCACCATCATGTTATTCCACAAAGAATTGCCTCGGATCAAGGGACTCACTTCACAGCAAATTAACTGTGGCAATGCACCCATGCTGATGGAATTCACTGGTCTTATGTTCCTCATCATCCTGAAGTAGCTGGCTTGATAGAATGAATGATGGAATGGTCTTTTAAAAACTAATTATGGTGCCAGCTAGGTGGAAATACTTCTCAGGGTCGGGGTCATGTTCTCCAGGAGACTGTATATGCTAAAATCTGTGTCCAATGTATGGTGCTGTTTCTCCCTGTCTTTGTTATCTAGTGCTGCTATAACAGAAATACCACAAGTAGATGGCTTTAACAAAGAGAATTTTATTCTCTTACAGTCTAGGAGGCTAAAAGTCCAAATTCAGGGTGCCAGCTCCAGGGGGATGCTTTCTGTCTCTGTCGGCTCTCGGAGAAGGTCCTTGTCATAAATCTTCCCCTGGTCTAGGAGCTTTTCAATGCAGAGACCTTGGGTCCAAAGGACACACTCCTCTTCTGGTTCTTCATTCTTGGTGGCATGAGGTCACTCTCTTCTCTGCTCGATTTCTTTCTTTTATATCTCAAAGAGATTGACTCAAGATACAACCTAATCCTCTAGATTGAGTCCGGCCTCATTAACATAACTGCCTCTAATCCTGCCTCATTAACGTCATAGAGGTTAGGATTTACAACACATAGGATAATCACATTAGCTCATAAAATGGCGAACAACCACACAATACAGGTAATCATGGCCTAGCCAAGTTGACACACATTTTGGGGGGACACAGTTCAACCCATAACACTCCCATAGCCAGGATTCATGGGTCCAGGAATCAAGGAGTGGAAATGGGAGTGACACTATTCATTGTTAACCCTAGTAACCCAGTTGCAAAATTTTTGCTTTCTGTATCCATGACCCTAAACTCTGCTGTTCTAGAGGTCTTAGTTCCAAAGGGAGGAATACTCCCACCGGAAGCCACAACACTGATTCTATTGAACTGGAAGTTAAGGAAGCCACCCAGCCACTTTGTGCTCTGGATCAACAGGCAAAGAAGGGAGTTACCATATTGGCTGGTTGTGATTGATCCTGTTTACCAAGGGGAAATTGGACTGCCATTACATCATGGAGGCACTCCTTGGAAACCCTATGAGACACTTCTACTCTGTCCTACAGGGTCGCTATGAGCTGGAATCAACTCGACAACAATGGGATTTTTTTTATTACATCATGGAGGTAAAGAAGAGTATGTCTGGAATACATGAGATCCCTCAGGGCGTCTCTTAGTACTACCTAGCCCTGTGATTAAAGACAATGGAAAACTACAACTACCCAATTCAAACAGGACTACTAATGGCCTAGACCCTTCAGGAATAAAGGTTTGGGTTACCCCACCAGACACATAACCATGACCAGCTGGGATGCTTGCTGAAGGCAAAGGGAATATGGAACGGGTAGTGGAAGATGGTGGTTCTAAATACTAGCTATGACCACATGACTAGTTGCAGAAATGAGGACTGTAATTGGTTTAGGTGTATTTTTTCCTTGGTTTGTTGTGTGTGTGTGTGTGTGTGTGTGTGTGTGTGTGTACCAAACACAAACCCACTGTAGTTGAGTCAATTCTGACTCGTAGTGACTCCATAGGGTTTCCAAGGCTGTAAAGCTCTATGGAAGCAGACTGCCACATCTTTTTCCCACGGAGCAGCTGGTGATTTTGAACCGCCGACCTTTTGGTTAGCAGTCAATCGCTTTAACTACTGTGCCACCTGGGCTCCTTTCATATAAATATACACACATACGCATATATTCAGATATATATAACATATATGTATGCATTTGTAACCCGATAGGGATGGGTCTTGCCCGGTGCAACCCCTCAAGTCAATTGAGAGACATCAGGCCTTTGAGAAAGAGAAAGTAGGCTTTATTGCAAGCCAGTCAAGCAAGGAGCTTGGAAACAAATTGTCAAATCAAGCTCCCTGAGGTTGGGAATTTTAGGGCAATTATAGGGTTCAGGATAGGGAACTTACGCTTCATGAAGTTTCTGGGAATAGGTGGGCAATTTCGGGAACTAATTAACATGTATAGGGGTGCAGTAGGGGTGCAATATGACGGCTGGTGAGTATGACACATGAAGTTTATCTAAGGACAACTTTACAGCTTATTGCTCATGTCCAAATGGGGGGTGGGGGTGGCGGTTGGTGAGTAATGGAGTGGCCTTGAGCAGAGAAGCAGTAAGACCACTTTGGGCTGTTACACAGAAATGCCTTATCAGAAACTCACAGGACTGGGGTAGGATGGTGATGGGAGGAGGGGGAACAGTTTAACCCTGGCAGTTACAGTCCCTCTTCTGGTTTTCAGGGTCTTCAGTCTTGACGATAGATCTTTATGTAGATGGTGGCCTGTGCCTCCAGAACTTTGAGTTTGCTGACTGGTGTAAGTGTATGCATTATAGGTTCTGAGGTTTGTTAAGAGGAACTCGGTCAGACGTCTGAAGCATCATGATGTTCACAGCTGCTAGGCAATTTTGAATGAACCTGGCAAGACAGTTTAAGAGGCAGGGCAAAAGCAGATTAGTAAAAGAATTATCAGCAGAGGAACAAGAAGCCGGAGCCAGTGGAAACTGGGAAACAGGGAAGTTACCTATGACCACCAGTCAGATGGAGTTTTTAGCTGCTGTAAAAAGAGAAGGAAGAACATAATGATTGCTAAGACAGTAAAGGCAATGTAAACATTAAGAGCACAATTATGATGGAGGGTCTCTGGGTTGGAGGGGCACAGGTTAGGCATTAGCTTTTTTTTTAATATAGATATTTTAAGTCTTGCACAGGCTCGCAGGTCCAGTTGTTTTGTTGAGGTTGTTTTTGTTGCAGAGGATCTTCCAGGGGCGGCACCGGTTTGAGGTGAGTGTGATGCACCCAAGCTTTGATGTTTTTGAGTTTAGCTGACCAGCGAGTGGTTAAAAGAACAGTGTACGGTCCAGTCCACTGGAGTTCAAGGGGCCCTGCTTTCCAGGTTTTCTTCAGAACTTGGTTACCAGGCTGGAATGGGTGAAGAGGGGCATCAACAGTATATTTCAGACGACCAAGAGTATACCCGTGAATAGGATACAGGACACCAAAGACAACAAATAATGTCAGAGAGAGAGCTCCCTGGTAACAGAAACCTGAGGGTTGGTTAAAGGTAAGTTATTTTTAAGAAATGGTTTTCTATGTATAATTTTGAAAGAGCTGAATTTCAGCTCTCTTCTGGGGGTGACCCCTACCAGCAAGAGGGCTAAGGGCAAAGCTTGGGGCCAGGTTATCTTTGTTTCTTGACAGATTTTGGCAATTTGGTTTTTTTAGGGTGTGATTCATCTTTTCAACTTTTCCACTTGACTGTGGTCTCCAGGCTGAGTGTAAGCTCTAGGTGATTCCTAAAAGTCTAGAGACTTCTTGTGAAACTTGTGAGGTGAAGTGAGATCTGTTGTTGCTTCTGATCATTGCAGGCAGGCTGAACCTGGGGATGATTTCATTAAGGAGCCATTTTGTAACTTCTGATGCTTTCTCTGTTTTACAAGGGGAGGCTTCTACCCAATCAGAAAAGGTGTCAATGAACACCAGCATAGATTTTTAATTGTCAGGGGCTCTTGGCATGTCAGTGAAGTCAACTTGCCAGTCTTCTGAACTCTGTCCTTGATACTGGATTCCAATGGTATGGGGCCTGGTTGTTTTTGTGTTGTTTTGGGGCATATATGACAGGAACAGATTGCCCGCTGGTTGACTCAATGAGAGTTTTCTCCAATAATGTGTTTAGAGACCAGGTTGTAAAGGGCTTCATGCCTGTAATGGGTAGAACGATGTGCTTCATGGAGAAGGGAGTCCATCAAGTGTTCTGGAATCATAACATTTCCTTTATGGGTACGTTTCCATCCATGAAAACCTATTGTTGCTCCACATTCAGCTGCTTGTTTGAGATCTCTAATAGTGTAATTTGGAGCTGTTTCTGGAAGTTGTAAAGACAGGATTAAAGTTAGATGTCTACTAGCCTTTGAATTCACAGTTTGTTCAGCAGCAGCTCTGGTGGCTTTGTTGGCTTTAGCATTGCCTGAGACAGTATTGCCAAAGTTCCGTTTTGATGTCCCAGACAATGCATGATGGAAACTTGTGTGGGCATTTTCACAGCTTCAAGTGGGTCTAAAATTCCTGTGGCATACTTAATGTCATTCTAAGCCAATGTTAAAAGCCCCTTTCTTTCCAAATAGCTCTGTGAGCATGCAGGGCTCAGAAGGCAAACCTGGAAATCATGTAAATGTTGGTTGTTTTACCGGCAGCTATTTGGAGGGCTTGCATGAGAGCAATTAACTCTTCTTTCTGTACTGAGGTTCCAGGTGGAAGAGGACAGGGTTCAAGGCCATCAGTTTGAGTTACCACTGCAAAGCTTGCTTTTTGAGTTCCACTTTTTTTTAAAGCTGCTTCCATCTGTGTAGAGGGTTAAGTCTGGATTTGAAATGGGCTGGTTGGACAAGTCTCACTGACTGGAATAGACTTCTTCAATAGTTTGGAGGAGGTCATGGACAAGCTCACCTGCAGGGTTTGTTGGTAACAGGCTGGCTGGGTTCAGGATAGAAGTTACCTTAAGCAGGGCCTCTGGATTGTCCAGGAGCTGAGCTTGGTAGGGGGCCGTTCGGCCTGCTGTGAGCCAGAGCCCACCTTTCTGCTCCAGTATAGTGATAACTGCATGAGACACGAACACAGTCACAGGCTGACCTAAGGTAAACTTTTCAGCTTCAGCTAAAAAGAGGCAAGTTGCTGCTATTGCCCTAAGATAGGCCAGCCATCCCTGAGGGACTGGATCTAGAGGTTTAGAAAAATGTGCTACTGGTCTTTTCCAAGGACCTAGTTGTTGCATTAAGATGCCTGCTGCGACTCCCCCCTCTTTCATGTACGTACAGTTTGAAGGGCTTTCTGAGGTCCGCAATTCTGTGCCTCAGGGTGGAGGTTAGCTTTTCCTTGATTTTCAAGAAAGCTTGTTGACATTCATCTGTCCATTCAAAAGGGTCAGAGTCCTTTCCTCGGGTGGTTTCATAGAGAAGCTTTGTTATTAATCCAAAGTTCCGGATCCAAATTCTGCAAAAACCAACCATACCTAGAAAGCCTTGAAGTTGCCTCCAGGTAGTCGAGGTGGAGATCTGGAGGATCTCTTGTTTGCTCTCCAGCAGCAGGGCCCACTTACCTTGAGAAGTCTGGAAACTTAGGTAAGTTATCTTTTGTTGTGAGATCTGAGCCTTGGAAGTGTATACTCGATTACCAGCCTGGGCTAGAAAGCTCAAAGTTAGAATTCTGTATTTTATCTGAGTCCTCTTTGGTAGGATTAGAGACAAGGAGGTCATCTACATATTGAAGAAGGAGACCCTGAACCATCTGTAGACCTCGGAGATCTTTTGTTAGGACTGTTTCAAACAGGGTGGGACTATTTTTGAACCTCTGTGGGAGAACAGTCCAGCAATGTTTTCCCCTCGAATAGGGTTCCTCCCATTCAAAGGCAAATATTTCCTGAGATTCAGGGGCTAAAGAAATGCAGAGGCCTAGGACATTAAACCAGGCATAGTCTGGAGACAGGGAGGTTAGGAGAGTATACGGGTTTGAAACTATAGGGTACAGGTCTTTAGTTACCTGACTGACTGTGCATAAGTCCTTCACAACTGATATTTGCCTGTTTTTGGCTTCTGTATTGGGAGTACTGGAGTATTGAAAGCGAATTTACACTGGCAGTTTAGCCCTGCTTGTAGAAGTCTTTTTTGTTACCCTGATTACTTGTGTAGTTCGGGGAAAAGTGATCCTTTCAGGAGATTCAAAACAGAATAGTTTGTTCCTGTATCAGCAAGAAAATCTACAAGGTTATTTTCTACCTTTAATGTAACCAAGGGCTCGGTGGATGAAGCTTGAGAGGTGGATGGATGCCGTCAGCTCTTATCAGTCTGAATTTTCAGGCTAGGCAGATTGAAGCATCTTAGGGACTTTGGCTGGCTTTCTGGTTTGGACTTTCCTTCTTCCAGTGCCCCTCCTGTTTACAATAAGCACACTGATTTTGACCTAACAGTGGGGAGACTTCTTGACATTGCCCAGGGCAGTTGTCCATTCAGATAGTTATGTTAGCCTGGTTCAAAAGGCCCCTGAACCAGAGCGTCTGCAAAGAAAGCCGTTTGCTGTTTGAATTTCTGGGTTTCTTTCTTTTTCTGGACCTGGTCTCTGTTGGTTACACTTTAAAGGCTATTTCAACTAATTGTGCTAGGCTTATACCTAGACTTCCTTTGAATTTTTGTAACATTTTTTTAGTGTCTGGTTACTTTGCCCAATAAATACCATGTTTATAATTTTTGCATTCTCTGGGTTTTCTGGGTCTACATCTGTATATTGTCAGAATGTGGGAAAAATTCTTTCAAGGTAGATAGATCCTCAGTTGGTCCTTGAAAGAACTCATAGATATTACTTAAATTTTTTTTGTTTTGGAGCACCCCTTTCAACCCTGTAATAATACAAGTCTGAAAATGATTGAGCCTGCCATTTTCCAGAGGATTATTAGGTTCTCAGGTAGGCTCAGAAGAAGGTATTACTAAATCAGGAGCTTGTTGAATAGGGTTGTTGGGCTGATGGAGGTGCTCTGCTTCTTCCCTGCCTATTCCTAAGACTAATCTCCACTCCTCCGTGTTCAAAAGAATATCCAGGAGTGCCTGACAATCAGCCCACGTTGGGCAAAGGGTGATGAGGTGGAAGTAAAAAGATCTGCCATACGTTATGGGTTTTCTCGATAAGGAGGGAGATTGTTTTTCCAATTGAACAAACCAGATGCAGAGAATGGAGTTTGTACCCAGACTAATCCTGGAGTTCCATTTTCTTCCTGCCCAGTAGGAACTTGTCTTAGTGGATAATGCCCTGTTTCCTGTTGCCCTGTTTCAGGTAGGGAAGTCCCCCATCCAAAAGTCGCAACAGTTCTCACGTGCGGTGGGGAAACCATTTCTGAGGTTGGCTCAGCTGGCCCAGATGGTTCCAGCAGATTCAAGGGTGGGGCTGACGGTGGAGGAAGAGGGAAAAAAAATCATCTTCCCCTGGGGAATCAAAGACCTTTTGTCTCTTTGTCTCAGTTTCAACCATAATTTTGCATTGCTTTTAAATGTTTTTGTTGTTATACAAGGACATAAAGGCATCAACATACATTTTCTCATCCCATTTAATTTCCTGAGTGCAAAACAAATCTAACTGGAGAATAGTATTACAATTTAGGGAACAATTTTGAGGCTAATATTCCCCCATCAGCCAATTGATATTGTGGCCATGCAACGTTGCAGAAAAACTTTATCCTAGCTTTTTTTCATAGGATCATAACAAAAAAAAAAAAAATCCCAATTAGTTAGGATGTATTCTATGGAGCGACACTTTGGTATATCTTGTGCGTTCCCCATATCTGAGCCTAGGCCAAAACCAGAAACCAGAAAAAATAGGATATAAGCTAAAACCAGAAAAATCTGGAGTACTAGAACCACAACGACCAAAGTGCAACAGGCGTTTCTTGTGACCAGAGCAGTATAACCGTCAACCACCCAGATTCTGACAAAAATGACAGTTCTCTTGGGCTCACATCGGCATAACCCTCAGCCAGCCAGATTCTGACAGAAACAGCAATTTTCTTGGGTTCGCCCCGGCTCCTAAGTCACTCACCTCCTTAGAAGCCCTTAGGTATTTGTGAAACCATTCACACAGCACTCACCAGATTAGTATCTTTACCCAGAATCCATTTCTCAATCTCAAAAAAAGCAGGTTGCCATAGGTCCAGGAGCAGCTCCGGCCATGAAGGTTGGTTCTGCCATTGTCTTCTGGAGAAATTAGCTGGTGCACACTGAGGGGAGGCGGTTGTGCCCAGTGGCTTGAGGTGCTGCCAAGAGCCAGGCGGCCTAAACTAGAAGCAGAATAAAGGTCCCATCTAGGTCGCTAGAATTTGTAACCCAATGGTAATGGGTCCTGCCTGGCATGACCCCTCGAGTCAGTTGAGAGACATCAGGCCTTTGAGAAAGAGAAAGTAAACTGTATCGAAAGCCTGTCCAGCAAGGAGCTTGGAGACAAAGTCTCAAATCAAGCTCCCCTAGGCTGGGGATTTTAGGGCATTTACAGGGTTCAGGATAGGGAACTTATGCATAATTCACAAAGTTTCTGGGAATAGGTGGGCAATTTCAGGAACTAATTAACATATATGGAGTGCAGTGGGGGTGCTCTGGGACATCTTCAAATGGTCAAATATACATTGGAGTCCCCAAAGGAGAGAAACGGGGGGAAGATATTTGAAGAAACAATTGCTGAGAATTTTCCAAATTTGATGAAAATAATAAACTCAAAGGTCCAATGAACTTTAGATAAAGAAAACTTTACCAAGGCACATACATCATAATCAAATTGTTCAAGGCCCATGATAAAGAGAATATCTTTAAAAAAGAGAGTGTAAAAAGAAACATTATGTACAGAGGAACAATGATAAGGATGACAGCATAGCTCTCCTTGGACATAATGCAATCAAGAAAACAGAGGGGCAATATCTTTCAAATACTAAAAGAAAAATTTTGTTAACCTAAAACTCTATAACCAGAAAAAAACATGTTTCAAACATGAAGGAGGCTAAAGACTTTTTAAGAAACACAAAAGCAGAAATAATTCATTACCAGGAGGCATACACTTCAAAAAATGTTAAAAGAAGTCCTTTAGGCAGAAGAAAAATGACACTGGTTGCAAGTATGGATCTACACACACACGCACACACACGCACACACACACAAGAAAGAGAGCAATAAAATAAAAAGAGCACTGGAAATGGCAACAATATAAGTAAATACATAATAATTTTTCTCATTACTTGAATCTCTTTAAAAGACTGTTTAAAGAAAAATAGTAACAATATATTGTGGGATTTATTACAAATGCATAACTAAAGTGTATGAAAATGATATCATAAAAGCAATTAAGAAAAAATAGAAATGTACTGTTATAAAGCTTTTATACTGTACATGAAAAAAACAAACAAACCTGTTGCCATAGAGTCGATTCCAACTCATAGTGACCCTATAGGACAGAGTAGAAATGCCCCATAGGGTTTCCAAGGAGTAGTTGGTGGATTTGAACTGCTGACCTTTTGGTTAGCAGCCATAGTTCTTAACCACTGCACCACCAGGGCTCCATACTGTACATAAAGTGGTATAATATCACCTGAAGGCATATTGTAATGCATAACATAAACCCTAAAGCAATCACTAAAATAAGAAAAAAAAGTTATAGCTAATAAACTGACAAAGGAGATAAAATGTAATTATAAAATAAATTTGAAAGTTCATGGAACAAGATCGTGGCATAAGTAGTTGCCTGCTCCCATTCCCTGCTAAACAGCAGCAACAACAACAAAGCAGAAACCAGCAGAATCAACTTTATCAGATCTCTGTAAACCAACCAAACTAAATGAATGCTAAGTAAAAAAAACAGGTGATGGCAAAATGATAGGAAAGCCTTGGTTTATTATATGCCGTGATCCATCCCTTCCCCAGCATGGTGTCATTTTAAAGCTGCAGCAGTCCACTTTCCCAGAGAGGGAGCTGGTCTCTGGATCCAGAAGGAGCAGAGAAGACTTTACACAAAAATTATTGTAAGTCTGTTCTAATGTGTCTGAGTGATGCCTGAAGGACAGTTAAACTATCTCCAAGCTCTTGCAGGATGGTGGGATGATGAGCAATGGGAGAAGAGTGTAAACACCTGTAGCCACCTGGAATTAAAGAGTATGATTAAAGCATACAATAAATGCTAAAGCCTGGAAGTAGAAGCCAAGGGAGGGTTTCTTTGTGACATTAGTGTCTTCAAAAGTGCCTTGTATATGGAGGAATTGAGAAAGCCACACAAATACCCAAGGCAACACAGACACCCAGGCTCAGAAAATACTTGAGAGGACTTTATGTTTTCACTTTGTTCTGATCCTTAGGCTCAGTGTAAACTGGGCTAAGTGTTGAAGGAGTGTCCCAGCACAGAGACAATCTACATAGACTGAGAAAATTTGTTTTATTCCCTAATGTTTAAGAAAATCTACTTCAAAAAACTAGTTAAACACAGCTAAGGAACAGCTAATTCAGTGTCCACAAACAACTAGTAAGTCAGTCTTTGCAAAACTATTTAGGGAGATTACTAAACAAATGTACTACCATATCCTTCAACAATTAAAAACAAACAACAAAAAGACAAAAAAAAATTACTAATAAACCCTAAGAAAGAGGAGAATGTGATTTTCAGGGTCACCACATGAAAATATTTAAAAGCCCTATTTTCAACAACAAAAAACAAACAAACAAACAAACAAACCACAAAGTACACAAAGAAACTGGAAAGAATGGTGTATTCAAAAGAGCAAAATTAAGTAGCATGAATTGTCCCTGTAGAGGACCAGATAAAAACTTACTAGAATAGGCTTCGAAACAACAATATTAAATATGCTCAAAGAACTAAAGAAAAACAAGGAGAAAGATATAAAGGAAATCGGGAAAATTATACATAAACAAAAGGAGGCTATCAATAAATACATAGAAATGATAAAAGGGAACCAAAAAGAAATACTGGAGCTGAAAAGAACAACAATTGAAATAAAGAATTCACTGGAGGGGTTCAAGAGCATGTTTGACCAGGCAGAAAAAAGAATTACTGGACTTAAGGATGGGATAATTGGGAATCCTGGGAAGATGGTGGCATAAACAAACCATTGTTGCAACTCTCCCTCACAGATACAAGGAAATGGTACTCGGCTCTGAGGGACTCTGACTACGGGAGCAGAGGATCGCAGCAAGTAACTGCAGACAGGCAAAAATCAACAAATCAACAATGAATCACATATGATAGGAAAATGACTTCTCCCACCATCCCTGCACCTCCCCCAGCCACATGGGTGGATGGCTGTTGTGAACTGGGGTAGTGGCCCTAGAGAAAGAACTTGCTTCCCTAACCACCACAGCCCCTGCCTGTACTAAGAGACAGGACTCCAGGCTTCTGCCCTAAAATCAAGAAGGCAGGCTTCCCCAGGGGTCCGTTTGGAGTGTGCCAGCACCTCCCCCACCAAGACAGTGTCGGTCGCAAGCCTACCAAGAATTGCTACAGAAACCCCGTGCAGTGGAGTCTGCTGTCATAGTCAACACTCTACCTGCCTCCCTGAGCACCCCATAGCTCAGGCCTCTGAAACCAACAGGACAGACCTCCCAGGGAGTCAGTTCTGGTCTGTTTGCTCCCCCTTTCAGTCAGTGATGAGGACTACTTACAGAAGCTGCTGTGTGCTAAGAAGCAGGCATATTTAGTGGAGGATACACCTGCATCCAACATGTTCTGGAGCAGGGGGAGGCTCTGATAGAAACAAGGCAGACCTCCCCAGCGGTCCATTTGGAGTATGCCAACATCTCGACCACTGTTGGCTGCAAGTCTACTGCTATTTGCCTCAGAAGGTCTGTGCAGTGGAGTATGCTCCCATAGTAAACACTCTACCGGTCTCCCTGCACACCCCATAGTTCACACCTCTGAAACCAACAGGCAGACCTCCTGGGAAGTCAGTTTAGGTCTGTCTGCTCTCCATTTTGGTCTATTTTTAGTTGTTTTAAGGAACTGCCACACGGCTTTCCACAATGGCTGCACCATTTTGCACTCCCACCAGCAGTAAATAAGGGTTCCAATCTCCCAATAGCCTCGCTAATATTTGTTATTTTCAAGTTTGGTTTTTTTTTTTAATCTTAGCCATCTTACTGGGAGTGAAATGGTATCTCACTGTGGTTTTGATTTGCATCTCACTGATGACTAATGACGCTGAGCATCTTTCCATATGTTTGGTGACCATGTAATGTCCTGTTTGGTAAAATGTCTATTGAAATCCTTTGCCCATTATATGTTTGGGTTATCTGTCTTTTTGTAGCTAAGTTGTCTAAGTTTTATATATATTCTGGTTATTAGAGGTTTCTGAGGATATTCTCCCAGTCAGTAGCTTGTCTTTCCACTTTTTTTGGTAAAGTCTTTTGATGAACAAAAGTTTTTAATTTTTATGAGGCTCCATTTATTTATTTTGTCTTTTGCTTGTTATTATATTAAATAATCCATTGTTGAAAGCTAGGCCTAACAGCGTTGCCCCTGCTTGTTCCTCTAAGAATTTTACGGTATTAGTTTGCACATTTAGTTCCTTAATCCATCTTGAATTTGTTCTTGTGTATGTTGTGAAGCATTTATACTGTTTCATTTCTCTATGTGGAAATCCTATTTTCCCAGCACCATTTGTTGAAGAGACACTTCTTTCCCCATTGAATGGACTTTGCGTGCCATTCAGAATTCAGTTGACCATAAATGTGCGTGTTTACTTCTGGACTCAATTCTATTCCGTTGGTCTATATGTCTATTGTTATACCAGCATCAGGCTATTTTGGTTACTGTAGCTGTATGTTGTTGTTAGGTGCCGTCAAGTCAGTTCTGACTCAGAGCGACCCTGTAGCTGTATAGTATGTTTTAAAATCAGGAAGTATGAGTCCTCCTCCTTTGTTCTTCTCTTTCAACTTTTTTTAGCTATTTGGGGCCTCTTGCCATTCCATACACACTTGAGGATTGGCTTTTTCTATTTCTGCAAAGAAGGTTGTTGGAATTTTTATTGGGATTGCATTGAATCTATAGATTGCTGTGGGTAGTATTGACATGTTAACAATATTAAGTCTTCAATCCATGAACATGGAACATCTTTCCATTTATTTACGTTTTCTTTAATCTGTTTCAGCAGTGTTTTATAGTTTTCAGTGAATAAGTCTTTCACATCCCTGGTTAGATTTATTCCTATTCTATTCTCTTAGATGCTATTGTAAATGGAATTGTTTCCATAATTTTCCTTTCAGATTTCCCATTGATTTTTTTTGCTAATGTTGTACCCTGCAACTTTGCTACATTCCTCTATTACCTCTAGAAGTTTTTTTTGTAGACTCTTTGGGATTTTGTATATATATGATCATATCATCCACTAATAGAGATAATTTTGCTTCTTCTTTTCCAATCTGGATAACTTTTAGATCTTTTTCTTGTCTTATTGCTCTGGCTAGGACTTCTAATACAATATTGAATAGAGGTGGTGAAAGTAGGCACCCTTGTCTTGCTCCTGATTTCAAAAGGAAAGCTATCAGTCTTTCTCCATTAAGTATATTGTTGGCTGTTGGCTTTTCAAATATACCTTGAATCATATTGAATAATTTACACTGTATTCCAGTATTCTTTAGGGTTTTCATCAAGAAAAGGTGTTGGATTTTATCAAATACTTTTTCTGCATGCAAAGATATGACAATGTTGTTCTTTTCCTTTGTTCTATTGATGTGATGTATCACGTTGATTGATTTTCTAATGTTGAACCATCCCTGCATTCCTGGAATAAACCTCACTTGGTCATGGTGTATTACTTTTTTAATATTCTGTTGGAGTCTGTTCACTAGTATTTTGTTGAGGATTTTTGCATCTGTATTCGTAAGAGATACTGGCCTGTAGTTTTCTTTTCTTGTGGTGTCTTTGTCTGGTTTGGATATCAGGGTTATGTTTGCTTCATAGAATGAATTAGGGAGTATTCCTTCTTTCTCTATCTTTTGGAAGAGTGTAAACAGTATCGGTGTCAATTTTTCTCTAAATGTTTGGTAGAATTCCCCAGTGAAGCCGTTTGGTCCAGGACTATATTTTGTTGGGAAGTTTTTGATCACCGATTCAATCTCTTCACTTATTATGGATCTATTGAGACATTCTATTTCTTCACGAGTCAGTTTGGGTAGGTTGTATGCTTCTAAGAATTTGTCCATTTCTTCTAGGTTATCCAGTTTTTTGCTGTACAGTTGTTCATAATATTCTGTCATAATTTTCTTTATTTCTATCAGGTCAGTTGTAATGTCCCCTTTCATTTTTTATTTTGGTTATTTGCATCTTTTCTCTTCTTTTCTTTGTCAGTCTAGCTAAAGGTTTGTCAATTTTATTGGTATTTTCAAAGAACCAGCTTTTGGCTTTACTGATTTTCTCTGTTGTTTTTCTGTTATTGATTTTGTTTTTTCTCCTTTGATCCTTGTTATGTCCTTTCTTCTGGTGGATTTAGCCTTAGTTTGCTCTTCTTTTCTATTTCCTGGAGTTGTCAAGTTAAGCTGTTGATTTGAGACCTTTCTTCTTGTAAGCTGTCATGGATTGAATTGTGTCCCACAAAAAATGTGTGTAGCAACTTGGCTGGGTCATGATTCCCAGTATTGTATGATTGTGTAATCTGATGTGATTTCCTTATGTGTTGTAAATTCTATCACGTGATGAGGTTATACTGATGAGGTTGACAAGATTAGATAGTGTCTTAATGCAGTCTCTTTTGAGATATAAAAGAGAGAAGTGAGCAGAGACACATAAGAACCTCACACCACCAAGAAAGCAGCACTGGGAGCAGAGTGCATCCTTTGGACCTGAGGGTCCTGCACAGAGATGCTCCCAGACCGAGGAAAGAGACTGATGGATCACAAGGACTTTCCTCCAAAGCCGATAGAGACAGAGAGCCTTCTCCTGGAGCTGATGCCCTGAATTTGGACTTGTAGTCTCCTGGACTATGAGAGAATAAATTTCTCTTGTTAAAAGCCATCCACTTGTGGTATTTCTGTTAGAGCAGCACTAGATGACTAAGACATAAGCATTTATTGCTATAAGTTTCCCTCTGAGTACTGCCTTCACTACATCCCATAAGTTTTGGTATATATTGTGCTTTTATTTTCATATGATTCTAAGAAATGTGTGATTTCTCTTTTGATTTCTTCCTTGATCCATTGGTAGTTTAATAGTGTGTTGTTTAATTTCCATATATTTGTGTATTTCCCAGGTTTTTTTCTGTTATTGTTTTCTAGCTTCACTCCATTGTGGTCAGAGAAAATATTTTGTATGATTTAATTCTTTTTAAATTTATCAAGACTCCCTTTGTAACTGAAAATGTGGTCTATTCTGGAGAATGATCCATGTGCACTGGAATAGAATATATATTGTGCTTCTGGGGGGTAGAGTGTTCTATATGTGATTGTTAAGTCTAGTTGGTTTATATTGTTATTCAGGTGCTTTGTTTCCTTGTTGATCTTCATTCTAGATGTTCTGTCCAATATTGAAAGTGGTGTATTGAAGTTTCCAACTATTATTGTAGTACTATCTATTTATCCCTTCAATTCTATCAGTGTTTTTTTTTTTTATATATATTTAGGTGCTCTAATGTTGAGTGAATATACATTTTGTTAAATCTTCTTGATGAATTGACCCTTTTATCACTATATAATGTCTGTCTTTATCTCTTCTGACAGATTTGGTCTTAAAGTCTATTTTTCTGCTATTAAGATTGCCTCCCCAGTTATCTTTTGGTTATTATTTGCATGGAATATTTTTTTCCATCCTTTCAATTTTAATCTGTGTCCTTGTAAAGAACATACACAGGCACTCCTCACTTATCTACTGTCTTGTTATTTGACATTTTGTATTTGGGACAATAGTAAGAAATCTACTATGTGACTATTTTTCACATTAATGATGTACATCTGGCTGTAACAAATGCTGAGGAGTGAGGCGAGAGTACCACTGGCTGTGATGGTTAAGATTATGTGTCCATTTGGCTGGGCCATGAATCTCAGTGGATTGGCAGTTATGTAATTATTTAATTTGGCAGTTATATAATTGTAATGGTTAAGATTGTGTGTCACCTTGGCTAGGCCATGATTTAGTTGTACTTTGGCAGTTGTATATTGTTGTGATCACTTCCCTGCTGAAATTTGATACGTGCTAACTCCCATGATGGAATCTGCTGAGTGATATCAGCTGGGGTGGGGCCTGTGGCAGCTCACCCACCCCTCAGCCTTCTCTCCACCCTCCTCCACCTGATTCCTGCCTGCCTGTCTAGCTGGGCCTTTGTTTGTTCTAGATTCTGCAGCTGAATCCAGTTCGTCTGATCTCTGGTTCTTGGGACTTGAGCTGATGGTTTTCCTGCCGATCTTGAGATTTTTCGATCTTCACAGCCTGCTAAAGCCTGGTCTCCGGCCTGCCGATCGTGGGTTCACCAGCCCCTGCAGCTGTGTGAATCAGCAGAAGTTTGTAACAGCCCTGCTTTCTGACCTGCCAATTTTGAGTTTACCAGCCCTTGCGGCTAAGTAAATCAGGAGAATCCTCTTTCCTGCCCCCATAGACTTGAGACGTTACCCAGCCTCTAAAAATCACATGAGCCATTTCCTTGATATAGATCTCTCTCTCGCTCTCTATATATATGTATATATACGCTTTACTGGTTTTGCTTCTCTAGAGAACCCAGCCTAAGACAATAATAATGTATTCATCCTCTATTTTGTGACATGATGTAGTCATCTTCCATTTATGCATAATGCTGATTTTCACATAACAAACTGGTCTTTGGAACCTAACCAAGTGGATAAGTGAAGAGTGGGAGTAGTTGGATCATGGTTTTTTATCTTGTCTGCCACTCTCTGCCTTTTGATTGGAGCATTTAGTCCGTTTACATTCACTGCAATTACTGATAAGTGACTTACTTCTGTCATTTTGTTACTTGTTTCTTGCGTATCTTAAGCCTTCATTGTCTTTGTTCTTTAGTACTGCTTGCTTTCGTGTTTTTTGGTTTATTGTAGCGGGCCTTTTTAGTGCTCTTCTCCTTTCCTTTCATGTATTTTTTGTATATATTTTCTTACTGGTTACCATAAATGTATTTATAACATTCTAGTGTAAATTAGCACCAACTTAACTTCAGTAACATACAAGAAGTTCAATATATATACCATTCTTCTCCCCACCTTTTGTTGTTGTTATCACTAATTATGACTTTATATTTCATGTGCCCTGTAACATAATTTTATCCTTGCATTTTATATTTTTATTATAAAACATGAAGGGAAAAACATTTACAATTATCAAGTATGAATACTTTATTACTAGCCCTTATAATTGTCCATTTATTTCCCTTCATTAGGAATCTTTCATTTTATGTATACCTTTGAATTATTTTCTAGTCTTTTTCCTTCCATCCACAGAACTCCCATTAGTACTTTTTGTAGGGCTGGTATGATGATATGAACTCTCTCAACTTCTTTGTCTTAGAATGTTTTAATTTCACCCTCATTCTTGAAGGATAGTTTCACTGGGTATAGTATTCTTGGTTGACAGTTTTGTTTGTTTGTTTCAGCACTTTAAATATGCCATTCCATTGTCTTCTGGCCTAGAATGTTTCTTAGGAGAAATAGATGCTTAATCTTTTGGGGAATCCTTTATATATGACTGCTTGCTTCTCTCTCACTGTTTTCAGGATTCTGTCTTTATCTTTACTTTCTTTTTTTTTTAAAGGCCAGACTAACTGGACCAGTTGAGACTGGGGGACTTCCTGAGACTATTGCCCTGAGACTTCTTTTTATTTTTATTGTACTGTAGATGAAAATTTACAGAACAAATTAGTTTCTCATTAAACAGTTAGCACACATATTATTTTACAACATCAGTTAACAACCCCACAACATGTCAACACTATCCCTTCTTGAACTTGGGTTCCCTATTGCCAACTTTCCTGTCCTCTCCTGCCTTCAAGTCCTTGCCCCTGGGCTGGTGTGCCCCTTTAGTCTTGTTTTGTTTTATGGGCCTGTCTAATCTTTGGATGAAGGGTGAATATCAGGAGTGACCTCAGCAATGAGTTAAAAGAGTCTCCAGGGGCCATACTCTTGGGGTTTCTCCAGTTTGTCAGGCCAGTAAGTCTGGTCTTTTTTTTGAGTTATAATTTTGTTCTATATTTTTCTCCAGCTCTGTCAGAGACCCTCTATTGTGATCCCTGTCAGAGCAGTCAGTGGTGGCAACCAGGCATCATCTGGTTGTACTGGACTCAGTCTGGTGAAGGACATAGTAGATGTGGTTCATTTCTCCTTTGGACTAATCTTTTTGTTCAATAGTTAGTTTTCTCCATTCTCCCTTGCTCCTGAAGGGGTGAGACCAGTGGAGTATCTTAGATGGACGCTCACAGGCTTTTAAGACCCCAGAAGCTACTCACCAAAGTTGAATGTAGAATATTGTCTTTATAAACTATATTATGCCAATTGAGTTAGATGTTCCCCGAGACCATGGTCCCCACAGCCCTCAGCCCAGCAATTCGGTCCCTCAGGGAGTTGGGATGTGTCTATGGAGCTTCGATGACCTTGTCTTATACAGGTTGTGATGGCTTCCCCAGTATTGTGTACTGTCTTACTCTTCACCAAAATTACCACTTATCTATTTTCTATTTAGTGTTTCTCCATCTCTAGCTCTCCCCCCATAAACATCAAAGATTGTTTCTTTTGGCATGTAAACTTTTACATAAGTTTTTACAAAAGTGGTCTTTGTCCTTTTGTGATTGACTCATTTCATTCAGCATAATGCCCTCCAGATTCATCCATGTTCTGAGATGCTTCGCAGATTCATCATTGTTCTATACCGTCGCATAATACTCCATTGTGTATATGTACCATAGTTTGTTTATCCATCCATCTGTTGATGGGCATCTAGGTTGTTTCCATCTTTTTCTATTGTGAGCAATGCTGCAATGAACATGGGTGTGCATATGTCTATTCGTGTGATGACTCTTATTTCTCTAGGATATATTCCTAGGAGTGGGATTGCTGGATCATATGGTATTTCTATTTCCAGCTTTCTAAGAAAGCACCATATTGTTTTCAAAATGGTTGTATCATTTTGCATTCCCACTAGCAGTGTATATGAGTTGTGATCTCCCAGCAGCCACTCCATCATTTGAAGTTTCCTGTTTTTTTGATTCGTGCCAGTAATGCTGGGGCGAGATGGTATCTCACTGTAGTTTTGATTTGTATTTCTCTAATGACTACTGATCGGGAGGATTTCCTCATGTGTCTGTTGGCCGCTTGAATGTCTTCTTTGGTGAAGTGTCTGTTCATTTCCTTTGCCCATTTTTAATTGGATTTTTTTTGTTGTTACAGAGGTGATGAAATCTTTTGTAGATTTTAGAGATTAGACTTTTGTCTGATTTGTAATAGCCAAAATTTTTGCCAAGTCTGTAATATCTCTTTTTACTCTTTTGGTGAAGTCTTTTGATTTGTGTAAGTGTTTAATTTTTAGAAGATCCTGGTACTCTAGTTTAGCTTCTGGAGTTTGTGTGTTGGTTATGGATAGTATCCTGTTAATGCCATGTATCAGGGCCTAGCTTTAATCCTATTTTTTCTTCTATGAACTTTATAGTCTTTCGCTTTATATTTAGATCTTTGGTCCATTTTGAATTAGTTACTGTATACGGTGTGAGTTATGAGTCCTATTTCTTTTTATTTTTGCAGACGGACATCAGTTTTGCCAGCACCATTTGTTAAAAAGACTGTCTTTTCCCCATTTAATGGACTTTGGGCCCTTGTTGAAGATCAGGTGACCGTAGGTGGATGGATTTACATATGGGTTCTCAATTCTGTTCCATTCATCAATGTATCTGTCGTTGTACAAGTACCAGGCTGTTCTGACTACCGTAGCTGTATAGTAGGTTCTGAGTTCATATAGTGTGAGTCCTCCTACTTCATTCTTTTTCTTAAATAGTGCTTTACTTATCCAGGACTTCTTTCCTTTCCATATAAAGTTAATGATTAGTTTTTCCATCTCTTTAAAGAATGTTGTTGGTATTTGGGTCATGAATGCATTGTATTTGTAAATCACTTTGAGTAGAATTGTCATTTTCACAAAGTTGAGTCTACCTATCCATGAGCATGGTGTGTTTTTCCATTTATGTAGATCTCTCTTGGTTTCTTGCAGTAGTGTTTTGTAGTTTTCTTTGTATAGGTCTTTTATATCCCTGCTTAGATTTATTCCTAAGTATTTAATTTTTTTAGGGGCTATTATAAATGGTATTGTCTTCCTGATTTCCTTTTCATTGTTCTCTTTATTGGTCTATAGGAATCCAACTGATTTTTGTATGTTTTTCTTGTATCCTGCTACTCTGCTGAATCTTTCTATTAGTTCCAGTGGATTTCTCGTGCAGTCTTTAGGGTTTTCTATGTATAATATCATATCATCCTCAAACAGGGATAGTTTAACTTCTTCATTACCAATTTGGATGCCCTTTATTTCTTTTTCTTGCCTTATTGCCCTAGCTAGAACTTCCAGCACAATGTTAAATAGGAGTGGTGATAAAGGGCATCCTTGTCTTCTTCCTGTTCTCAAGGGGAATGTTTTCAGCCTCTCTCCATTAAGAATGATGTAGGCTGTTTGTTGTGCATAGATGTGCTTTATTGTATTGAGAAATTTCCCTTCTATACCTATTTTATTGAGAGTTTTTGTCAGGAATGGGTGTTGGACTTTGTTGAATGCCTTTTCTGTGTCAATTGAGATGATCATGTGATTCTTTTCTTTCCTTTTATTTGTGTAGGGATTACATTGATTGATTTTCCAATGTAGAATCATCCTTGCATACCTTGTATGAATCCTACTTGGTCGTGGTGTATTTTTTTTTTTTTGATATAATGCTTAATTCTATTGGCTACAGTTTTATTGAGAAATTTTGTATCTATATTCATGAGACATATTGGCTTGTAATTTTCTTTTTTGTAGTGTCTTTGTCTGGTTTTGGTATCAGCGTTATGCTGGTGTCATAGAATGAATTTGGAAATGCTGCTTCCTTTTCTATGTTCTGAAGTAGTTTGAGTAGTACCGGTATAAGCTCTTCTCTGAATGGTAGAATTCTCCAGTGAAGCCATCTGGGCCAGGACTTCTTTTTGTTGGAATTTTTTTATTACCATTTCAATCTCTTCTCTTGTTATGGGTGTCTTCATGTTTTCAACACCATTTTGTGTTCGTTTCTAGAAATTGTCCATTCTTCAAGGTTTTCAAATTTATTGGAGTATAGTTTTTCATAATACTCTGTTATGATCCTTTGTATTTCAGTTGTGTCTGTTGAAATGGCACCTATTTCATTTCTTATTTGGGTTATATGCATCCTCCCCTGTTTTTCTTTTGTCAGTTTGCCCAGTGGTTTAGCGATTCTGTTCATCCTTCCAGATAACCAGCTTTTGATTTTGTTGATTCTTTCTAATGTTTTTCTACTCTGTATTTCCTTTATTTCTGATTTGATCTTGATTATTTCATTTTTTCCTGTATCTGTGGGTTTCTTTTGCTATTCTCTTTCTATTTTTTGAGCTGTGTAGCTAATGTTTTGATTTTGTCCCTTTCTTCTTTTTTTTGATGTGTGCATCTATTGCTATAAGTTGTCCGTCGAGGAATGCCTTTTATGAGTCCCAACGATTTTGTTATGGTGTATTTTCATTCTTGTTTGATTCTAGGAATTTTTTATTTAATCTTTGATTTATTCTATTACCCAGTGGTTTTTAAGCAGGATGTTATTCAGTTTCCACGTGATTGATTTTTTTCCCTTGCTCTTCCTGTTGTTAATTTCTACTTTGATGGTGTTGTGGTCAGAGAAGATCCTTTGTATTATCTTAGTGTTTTGGATTTAGTTGAGGGTTGCTCTGTGGCCTAGGATGTGGTTTATTTTAGAGAAAGTTCCATGTGCATTGGAAAAAAATGTGTACTTTGCAGCCGTTGGGTGGAGTGTTCTATACCTGGACGGAGTGTTCTGTATGTGGTCACATTGGCTGATTGTGCCCTTTAGGTCTTCTGTATCTTTGTTGGGTTTCTTTCTAGATGTTCTGTCCTTTACCAAGAGTGATGCGTTGAAGTCTCCTACTATTACCGTGGAACTGACAATTTCTCTTTACACTGCTGTTAGTTTTTTTATGTATGTTGGAGCCCTGTCATTGGGTGCACAGATGTTTAGTATGGATATGTCTTCATTATGGATTGTCCCTTTATGATGGATATAGTGCCCTTCTTTGTCTTTTATGGTGAATTTTGTTTTAAAGTCTATTTTATCTGAGATTAGTATTGCCACTCCTCCTCTTTTTTTGGTAGCTGTTTCCTTGACATTTTTTTTCCCATCATTTGATTTTTAATACATTTACATCTTTGTTTCTAAGGTGTGTCTCTTGTAGACAAGATATTTATGGATCCTGTTTTTTAATCCATTCTGTCACTCTCTGTCTCATTGTGGTTGCATTTAGGCCATTTACGTTAGTGTAATTATTGATAGGTGTGAGTTTATTGCTGTCATTTTGTAGTGCTTTTTTGGGGGGGTGCTGACATTTTCTTTATTCTTCTTACTCATGGTTTCATAGGACATCCCAGTTATTGGCCTAACAACGTGTTCAATGCCTGGGGGTCTTAAAAACTTGCAACTGGTCATTCAGGGCACAGCAATTGGTCTCTATTCACCTGAAGCACAAGGGGAGAATGAGAGTCAGGAATAGGAGGAGGAAATGGAATGTGTGGCTAATTGCCTACATGAAGAACTGCCTTCTTTGCCATGAGAGCAGAAGTGGATGGTGTCTGGCTACCGTTAATGAACATTTTGATAAAAAATTCCATAGAAGGATCCTGATCAAAAGAGGGAAAAGGCAGAACAGAATTTCAAGTTCTCATGGATTGTAGCCTTTCTAGAGCCATGGAGGGTGGATGAACCCTTGAAACTACTGCCATGAGATAATCTTTAAACCTTAAACCAAAAATATCCCCTGAAGTCATCTTAAAATGGAAAAGTAGTTTAGCTGAACTAGTAAAAAAAGGTCTGCCTTGATCATTATACTCTTTTAAGAACTATCTATATGGGATCAAATTGACAACAGCAACTCATAAGATCAGGTAGGAACCTTAGAGGGCAGTGAATTTATGTTAATGAAGGAGGAGCACCTCAGAAAAGGAGGGTGAGAATGGTTGCATAACTTGAAAAATGTAATCAATGTCACTGAATTGTGCATGTAGAAACTGTTGAATTCGTGTATGTTTTGCTATATATGTTCTCAACAACAACAAAATAAATGAATTTTAGAAAAAATGGGATAATTGTAATTATTAAGGCCTACAGAATGAAAAGTAAAAAAAAGGGAACTAAAAAAAAGATAAACAGGGCTTATGGGACTTGTGTGGTGACATCAAGCAGAGCAACGTACACATTATGGGAGTACCAGAAAAGAGAAGAGAGAGAGAGAAAGGGACAGAAAGAATATTTGAAGAAACAAGGTTAAAACTTCCAAAATATAAAAAAGCACATGAATCTACACACCCAAGAAGCTCAACAAACTCCTAGTAGGAAAAACCCAAAGATATCCACACCAAGACATATTATAATTAAATTGCTTTAAAAATAAAATAAAACTATACTAAAAAGAAAGAGGGAGAGAGAGAGAATCTTGAAAGCTGCAAGTGAGAAGTGAATTCTCATATACAAGTGATTCTCCATAAGATTAAGCACTGACTTCACCTCAGAAACCATGGAGGCCACAGACAGTGGGATGACATATTTAATGTGATGAAAGAAAAGAAATGTCAGCCACAAATTCTATTTCCAGTAAAACTATTCTTCAATGATGACAGTGAAATTAAGCCATTACCACATAAATAAAAGCTGATAAAGTTTGTTACCACTAGGCCTTCTCTTCAAGAAATTCTGAAAAGAGTTCTAGATGCTAGATACTAGACTATAAATTAAAGCTGTGTAAAGAAATAAAGATCTCTGGTAAAATTAATATAATGGGCAAATACAAAGGCCAGTTTTATTGCATTTTTTGTCTATGACTTTACTTGTTATATCCTATGAAATTTGGAAGACAAATGCATAAAAATAATAACAAATTTATGTTATTGGGTACACAATGAATAAAGATGTAATGTGTGACACAAGAAAAGGGGGAGGAGAAGTTGTGCAGGGACATAGTTTTTGTATGAAGTTAAGTTATTATCAATAAGTAGTTTATTATAAATTTAGAATGTTAAATGTAATACTGATGGTAACCATAAATAAAATATCTAAAAATATACACAAAATTATACAAGAAGAGAATAAAAATGGCTCAGTACAAAAAAAAAAACTAAACACATAAAAAGGAAGTATTGAAGAAATAAAGGACAAAAATCTATAAGATGCATAGAAAAAAAAATAGGAAAATGGCAGACATAAGTCTTTCCTTACTGGTAATAACCTTGAATGAAAATAGATTAAACTTTCCAAACTAAAGAGAGACATTGCAAGAATGGATAAGAAAAGATGATCCAACTATATGATGTCTACAAGACTCACATTACAGCCTAAGGCATAAATATGTTGAAAGTGAAAGGATGGGAGAAATTCTGCAGACAAATAGTAAGTGAAAGAGAGTCAGAGTGGTTATATTAATATAAGACAAAATAGACTTTAAATAAAACACTTTTACAAGAGACATGGAAGAACATTGTCTAATTATAAATTGGTTAACTTATGAAGAAGATATAACAATTATCAATATATATGTATCTAACAGCAGAGGTTCAAGTATATGAAACAAACATTGACATACTTGAAGGGAGAAATAAGCAGTTCTACAATAATAGTTGGAAACTTTAATACACCACTTCAATAATAGATAGAACATCTAGCCAGAAGACTAATAAGGAAATAGAGGAGTTGAACAACACTATAAACCAACTTGATCTAACAAACATATATAGAATACCCCACACCACAGCAGAATACACATTCTTCTCCAGTGAGTATGGATTATTCTCCATGACAGACCATATGCTAGGGCACAAAACAAATCTCGAAAGTTTTAAATGCATTTAAATCATACAAAGTATCTTCTCTGACCACAAAGGAATCAAACTAAATATCAGGAACAAATAGAAACCTGTATATTTCACAAATATGTGGAAATTAAACAACACACTACTAAACAACTAATGAATTAAAGAAGAAATCATGAGGAAAATTAGCAAAAAGATAGAGATGAATGAAAATGAAATCAAAACATGTCAAAACACATGGCATGTAGAAAAGCCATGCTCAGAAGAAATTTTATAGAAAGATCTCAAATCTATCACCTAACTTCATACCTTGAAGAACTAGAAACAGACGAGCAAACTAAACCCAAAGCTAGTAGTAGGAAGATAATAATAAAAATTATATTGGAGATAAATGAAATAGAGAATAGAATAAAAATAGAATCAGTTAAACCAAAATTTGGTTCTTTGAATTGATCAATAAAATTGGTAAACACTTACCTAGACTGAGAATGATAAAAATAAAGAGTACATAAATAAGATAAGACATGAAATTGGAGAAATTACTCAAAAAAACTATACAAAAGCTAGATAACTGGGATCGTCTAAAAAATTAAACACTTATACTCATCACAAGTCTTCACCAAAAGAGTAAAAAGAGAACCTACAGAGTGGGAAAAAAAATTTGGACATTAGAAGTCAGACAAAGATCTAATCTCTAAAATCTACAGGAAAATCCAACACCTCAACAAAGAGACAAATAATCCAAGTAAAAAATAAGCAAAAAAAAAAAAAAAGAAAAAGAAAAAGAACAGGCACTTCACCAAAGAAGATATTTAAGCGGCAAACAAACACATGAGGAAACTCTTGCGAGCAATAGCCATTAGAGAAATACAAATCAAAACCACAAGAAGATACCATCTCACCCCGGCATTACTGGCACGAGTCAAAAAACCTGGAACAACAAATGTTGGAGAGGCTGCGGGGAGATCGGAATTCTTATGCACTGCTGGTGTGAATGCAGAATGATACAACCATTTTGGAAAAAGATATGGCCCTTCCTTAAAAAGCTAGAAATAGAAAATACCATACGATCCAGCAATCCCACTCCTAGGAAAATATTCTAGAGAAATAAGAGCCGTCACACGAATAGACATATGCACACCCATGTTCATTGCAGCATTGTTCATAATAGCAAAGAATGGAAACAACCTAGTTGCCTGTTATGGATTGAATTATGTACCTCCAAAAGTGTGTAACAATTTGGCTAGGCCATGATTCCCAGTACTGTGTGGTTGTACTCAATTTTGTGATTGTAGTTTTATGTTAAAGAGGATTAGGGTGGGATTACAACACCTCCCTTACCTAGCCTGCATCCCTGATCCAATGTAAAGGGAGTTTCCCTGGGGTGTGGCCTGCACCACCTTTTGTCTCTCAAGAGATAAAAGGAAAGGGAAGTAAGCAGAGAGTTGAGAACCTCATACCACCAAGAAAGCAGCACCGGGAGCAGAGCACGTCCTTTGGACCTGAGGTCCCTGTGCCTGAGAAGCTCTTTAACCAGGGGAAGATTGCTGACAAGGACCTTCCTCCAGAGCAAACAGAGAGAGAAAGCCTTCCCCTGGAGCTGATGCCCTGAATTTGGACTTGTAGCCTACTAGACTGTGAGAGAATAAATTTCTCCTTGTTAAAGGCATCCACTTGTGGTATTTCTGTTATAGCAGCACAATGCCCATCAACAGATGAATGAATAAACAAACTATGATGCATACACACAATGGAGTGTTATGCAACGATAAAGAACAATGTTGGATCTGTGAAGCATCTCATAACATGGATGAATCTGGAGGACATTATTCTGAGTGAAATAAGTTGATCACAAAAGGACAAAAATATTGTATGAGACCATTACTGTAAAAACTCATAAAAGGTTTACACACAAAAGGAAACAATCTTTGATGGTTACAAGGGATGGGAGGGGTGGGGGGAAATTCTAAATAGACAATAGATAAGTGGTAACTTTTGTGAAGGGTAAGATAGTACACAATATTCGGGAAGCCAGCACAACTTGTACAAGGAAAGGTCATGTAAGCTCCATAGACACATCCAAACTCCCTGAATGACTGAATTGCTGGGCTGAGGGCTGTGGGGACCATGGTCTTGGAGAACATCTACCTCAATTGGCATAACATAATTTATAAAGTAAATGTTCTACATTCTACCTTGGTGAGTAGTGCCTGGGGTCTTAAAAGCCTATGAGCAGCCATCTAAGATACACCACTAGTCTCACCCCTTTGGGAGCAAGGGAGAATGAAGAAAACAAGATACTAGGGAAAGATTAGTCCAAAGGACTAATGGACCACAACTGCCACGGCCGCCACCGACTGAGTCCGGTACAACTAGATGGTGCCCATCTGCCACCACTGACTGCTCTGACAGGGATCACAACAGAGAGTCCCAAACAGACCTGGAGAAAAATGTAGAACAAAATTCTAACTCACAAAAGAAGACCAGACTTACTGACCTGACAGAGACTGGAGAAACCCTGAGAGTATGGCCCACTGACACCCTTTTAGTTCCATAATGAAGTCACTCCTGAGGTTCCCCCTTCAGCCAAAGATTAGACAGGCACATAAAACAAAACGAGACTAATGGAGCACAACACCCCAGGGACAAAGACTAGAAGGCAGGAGGGGACAAGAAAGCTGGTAATAGGGAACCTAACGTCGAGAAGGGTGAGTGTTAACATGTTGTGGGGTTGTTAACCAATGTGATAAAACAATATGTGTACTAACTGTTAAATGAGAAAATATTTGTTCTGTAAACCTTCATCTAAAGTACAATTAAAAATACATAAAAATAAAATAAAATAACCCCGGGGTGGGGAGAGAAAACCTCCCAACAAAGAAAAGCCCAAAATAAGCTGGCTTCACTGAAGAATTATACCAAACATTAAAAAAGAGTCAATGTCAATTTCGTTCAAACTCTTCCAAAAAACAGTAAAGTAGGAAACCCTTCCCAACTCACTGTGAGGCAAGTATTACCTTAATACCAGAGCCAGATAAAGACACTACAAGAAAGAAAGCTACAGATCAACACTCCTTTTGGTCTCAACAAAATACTAGCCATGAAGTCCAACAGCGTATATGAACAATTATACAGCATGACCAAGTGGAATTCATCACAGAAATTCAATGGTGCTTTAACATAAAAAATTTACCAACGTAACACACCACATTCATATAATAAAGGAAGAAAAAAAGAAAAGAAACATGCTCATCTCAATTGATGCAGAAAATGCATTTGAAAAAATCCTACACATTTTGATGATGAAACATTCCAATACTAGAAGTATAAGGAAAAATCCTCAACATGATGAAGGTAATTTACAAAACAAAACAAAACAAAAAAACCCACAGCTAACATACTCAATAGTGACAAATTGTAAACTTTCCCCCTAAGATCTGGAAGAAGACAAGTATGACCACTTTCACCGCTGCTATTCAGCATTGTTTTGGAAAGTCTAGCCTAAACAATGAAAGAAGAAAAGGGAATAAAAGTCATTTAAGTCGGAAAAGAAGAAAACTATCTCTATTTCTGGATGACAAGATCATATATACAAAAAAAATCCCAAAGCCTCTAGATCTAATAAATAAATTCTGCAAAGTTGAAGGTACATGATACTCACACACACACACAAATAATTTTGTTTCTATGCATCAGAAATGAATAATCTGAAAAGATATTAAGATTAATTTTGATTTTTAATATATTATCTAAAAGGATAAATTATCTAGGAATAAATTTACCTAGCCAAGAAGATAAAAGACTTGTACATTTAAAAGTATTAAACACTGCTGAAAGAAATTGAAGGAGAAGTAATTAAGTGAAAAGACATCCCGTGATCATGGATTTGAAATCTCAATATTATTAAAATGTCAATAATACTGAAATTGATCTCCAGATACTGCACAAAAAACCAGTTGCTGTCAACATGATTCTGACTCATGGCAACCCCATGTACATCAGAGGAGAACAGCGCTCTATAGGGTTTTAATGGCTGTGACCAATTAATATCTATGGCCAATTGATTTTTGACAAGGGTGCCAAGTTTATTCATTGGGAAAAGACTAGTCTATTCAACAAATTGTGCTGGAACGTCCAAATTTCCACATGTAGAAAAATGGAGTTGGACCCCTCTCTCACACCAGATACAAAAATTGACTCAAAATGGATCAACAACTTAAATACAAGAGCTAAAGTCATAAAACTCTTGGAAGGAAATATAGGAGTAAATCTTCAGGACCTTGTATTTGGCCGTGGAGTCCTAGATATCACACCAAAAGCATGAACAATAAAGGGAAAAAAAATTAGGTTCATTAAGTTAAAAAAAATTCTGCATTAAAGGACATTATCAAAAAATTGAAAAAAAACAACCTACATATGGGAAAAATATTTGGAAATCATGTACACCTACTTCTCACTTATTGACTCCCTTGTTATCTGACATTTCACATTTACGACAGTAGTAAAAAATCCACTATACAACTACTTTGTGCATTAATGATGCACATCTGACAGTAATGGATGTTGAGGTTCAAGGCAAGAGTAATGCTGGCTGTGATGGTTAAGGTTATGTGTCAACTTGTCTGGACCATGATTCTCAGTGGTTTGGCAGTTATGCAATGGTGTAATTTGGCGGGTATGTAATGATGTAATTTGTCAGTTGTGTAATGATGTAGTCATTCTCCATTTTGTGATATGATGTGGTCATCCTCCATTTTTTGCATAACACTGGTTTTTCTAAAATGACCTGGTCTTTGGAACCTAACCATGTTGATAAGTGAAGAGTAAGTGTATTTTATAAGGGTTTAATAACCAGAATATATAAAGAACTATAAGTCAACAACAAAAAGGCAAATAATCCAAACAAAAAAGTGGGTAAATGACTTAAATAGATATTTTTCCAAAGAAGATATACAAATGATCAATAAACACATGAAAAGTACTCAAAGCCATTACTCATTAGAGGAAAGCAAATCAAAATCACATTGAGATGCCACTTCACACCCACTAGGATGATTATTGTAAAACAAAAACAGAAAATCAGAAGTGTTGTTGAGGACGTGGATAAACTGAAACCCTCATGTATTGCTGGAGAGAGTGCAAAATGATACAGTCACTATGGAAAACAGTTTGGCAACTTCTCAAAAAGTTGAAAATAATTATAATAAGCCCCTGAAATTCCACTCCTGGGTATTTACTTAAAAGAATTGAAAACCAGAACTCAAACAGATACTTGTGCAGCAATGTTCAATGCAGCATTATTCATAATAGCCAAAAGGAAGGAAAAATCTCAAGCGTCCATCACCAGATTAATGGATAAATAAAATGTGGTATATATGTACAATGGAATATTATTCTACCTTAAAAAGGAATGAAGTTCTAATATACGCTTTAACATGGATGAACCTTGAAAACATTATGCTAAGTGAAATAAACCAGATACAAAGGGATAAATATTGTATGATCCAATGTATATGAAATATCTAGAATAGGTAAATTCACGAAGACAGAAAGTAGATGAGTGGTTACCATGAGCTGTGGGGAATGCAGAGTGTAAAAATGGCGTGGCAGAGGCATCTGACCTCCTCTAACTTCACGAAGGGGAAAGAGAATCACCACGAGCATCAGCCCAAGGCTGATTCCTATGAGGTGGAGGTCAGACATACCTCCTCTCTCCAAGCTTTTTACCGATTCTAACACCAAATATCTCTCCAATGGCATTCTCTACTTCTCTGCTGGGTTTTATAATTCATTGTAATGACCGCACAGAACTCACAAACTGTACTTACAGTTATGGGGCTTTTTAGGGAAATAACAGGTTACAATTCACGACAGTTCTTTGATCAGAACAACCTTTTCTCAGCTGTGCCTGCGGCAGGCATCTCTCTGGGTATCTGGCCCTCGGCCCCTCAGCCCAGCCTCTGCCCTGCTTGTGAAAGTGTTAAAAAGCTCTTTTGCTCCTCCAATAAGAAGTTCCCTGAGTCATCCCACTCCATCAGTAAGCCTTGGCGAGAAGGCATTCAGCTCTCTAGCTTCGTAGGTCCACAAGCCTAGCTCTGCTGACAAGTGCCCAGATACCTCCATTCTGCCAGCAAGCCTCCTGCCCAAAGGTGCTCAGATTTTCTAGCTCTGTGAGCAAGGAAGCCCACTGCTGTCTCCTGGTTCTGCTGCCTCTGGTGCCACCTTTTCTCTGCGGCTCCTCCTTGCCATCTCCACCATCTCTGGTGTTACTGCTCTCTCTCTCTCTGTCTCCTAGGTCTAGGAGGTTCACAGTTCAGGGATCCAAGGTCCAAAGGATGCACTCCACTCCTAGCTCTTCTTTCTTAGTGGTAATGAGGTCCCCCCTGCTTACCTCTGGGATGGTTCATTTTAAGCCTAGCGGGATGGTAAAACTGAACAGTACCCTTGTTAAGGTTCCATATACCTTGTTTTCATGGTCCCACCCCCACAAGGGTGCCATGTACCTTATTTGCATTATTAGCAAGCTGTCCAATCCCCTTGGCAGGCCACAAACACTTTATTTGCATAGTCCCACTCAATCATTTGGTGGCAGTTACAAGACCATGGTGAGAAAAGCTATGTAAAAGCGATCCATCGCACTCCAGAGAGTTACTGCTTAATGGATACAGAGATTCTGTTTCGGGTGATGAAAAAGTTTTGGAAACAAATAGTGGTGATGGTTGTACAACATTGTAAGTGTGATTACTACTACTGAATTATACACTTGAAAATGAATAAAATGGCAATTTTATATACATATGTAAATATGTATATATATATTAAATTAATCCAAATGAGGATTCAATTTTATGAGACTACATGAAACACACTTTATGTATAAAGACAAAGCTAGGTTAAAAGAATGAAAAAAAGATATAATATGCTAACATTAGTCAAAAGAAAGGTGGAGTGGCTATATTAATATTACACAAAGTAGATTTCAGAGCAAAAGAAATGTTGCCAGGGATAAAGAAAGTAATATAATAAGAAAGGTATCAATTCATCAAGAGGACATCATAATCTTTAACATGTATATATTGATAAAAGATCTTCAAAATACATGAAGCAAAAATTTTTAGAACTGCAAAAAGAAATACACAAAACAGTCAAAGATTTTGATACCCCTTTGCACTAACCAGTCCAGGCAGACTAAGATCACCCACTTGTGATGTCAAATTTTGTGGTGAATAACAAATCCCACTCCACACACCAGCTATGTACTGTGGAGATCTCATGTTCCTTTCCCTGTTCAGTTCAGACCTCAGCTGCCCACGCAACCTTTCTCTCTCTCATCCCCTGCCACCTGGGGCTGAGTTAGTAGGTACCAATTGTGAAGTTGGGAGTCCACATGACTCCCTACACTTCAGACAAGTTGGCTCTAAATTTAGGGTTTTCCTTTACCCCTTCAGAGTACCAACTGCAAGCTTAGGAGTCCACATGACTCCCTCTATTTCAGACAAGCCAACCCCCACTACTCCTTTCAGTTCTATAATTCAGTGGAATGACTCACAGAATTCACAGAGAGCATACTATACTTACTACAGATTTCTTACAACCAAAATGATAGAAATGAAGAGATACATGCATAGGGAAAGGTTCAGAAGAGGTCTTGTCTTAGTTATCTAGTGCTGCTATAACAGAAATACCACAATTGGATGGCTTAAACAAACAGAAATTTACTCTCAAAAAGACTATGAGGCTACAAGTCCAAATTCAGAGTGCCAGCTCCAGGGGAAGTCTTTCTCTCTCTATCGGCTCTGGGGAAAAGTCCTTGTCATCAATCTTCCCCTGGTCTAGGAGTTTCTCAGCACAGGGACTCTGAGTCCAAAGATGCACACTCCTGGCTCTTCTTGCTTGTAGTAATAAAGTCACCCTGTCTTTTTGTTCACTTTTCTCTTTTACATCTCAAAAGAGATTGACCCAAGATACAACCTAATGTTGTAGATTGGATCCTTACTCATTAACGTAACTGTCTCTAATCATGTCTCATTAACATAACAAAAACAACCCATTCCCAAATGAGATTACAACCACAGGTATACACAAAACATATTTTGGGGGGGACACAGGTCTCAATGTGGAGCTTCCATTTCCCAAAGAGGGATGTGCTACCTTCTGCTGTGCATGGACACCCACCAGGAAGTTCTATCAGAGCCTCAGTGTTCAGAGCTCTTATCAGCCTCACCACAGGTCCATGATAATTTACATCATGCCTCGTGGGCTTAGTAAGAATCAATCCTTCATTTATTAGCCTCAGGTATAGTCTGGCTCTCAGGAACCAAAACCAAAAGCCAAATGGCTTTCTGTAAGGTGATTCCACACATGAGCCCTTTACTTATAATTGGCATGACAACTAGACAGAAATTCAGCAAGGATATAGAACAGACGGATAATAGTGTAAACCAGTTAGACATAACAGACATTTCTAGAACACTCCATTCAGCAACATCAAAATACACATTATTTCCAAATGCAGATAGGACATTTACGGAGATAGACTATATTGTGGGCTTTAAAACAAGTCTTTGTAAAATTAAAAGGATTATAATCATATAAAGTATGTATTCTGACCACAATGAAATTAAATTAAAAATCAGTAAAGAAAGATCTATGTATAATCCCAACTGTTGGGAAAGTAAACAACACACTTCTAAATAAGCTGTGGGTCTAAGAAGAAATCAAATGGGAAACTGGAAAGTATTTTAAATTGTAATAAAATAAAAGCATAACATCAACTTTTGTGGGTTGCTACAAAAGTCATACATAGAGGAAAATTTATAGCACTGTAAACTTATATTAGAAGAGAAGACAGATCTCAAATCAATTACCTCCACTTCCATCTTATTAAACTAAAACAGGAAAGGTAATTAAACTCAGAAAAAGGAGAAGAAAGGAAAGAATAATTATGAGAGAGAAAAATCAATGGAATAAGAAAACAGAAAATACACAAAACCAGAATATGATTCTTTGAGATCAAATTGATAAATCTTTAACCAAAATGATCAGGAAAAAGAGTTGATACAAATTATCAATATCAGGAGTGAGAGAGCTGATGTTATTACAGATTCTATAGACATTAAAAGGACAATAAGGTAATGTTTTGAACAACTTTATACCAGTAATGTCTACTAATTCAAGAAAAAAATGTAGCCAGAATAGCACTATATCTATTTTTTAAAATGGAATTTGTAGTTAAAAATCTTTGAAGAAAGAAATATCAAGCCATATATGGCTTTACTGGTGAATGCTACCAAGCATTTAAGAAATAATATCAATTTTATACAAACTATTCCAGAAGGTTGAAGAGTAATTCCCAGCTCATTCTAAACCAGACAACGAAATTATAAGAAAAGAAAATCACAGACTCCTATCCCACACAAACATAGACGCAAAAGTTTTAAAAATTAGCAAGTAGAATTCAACAATATATGAAAAAGGATAATACACCATGACCAAGTGGGGTTTATTCCTGAAATTCAAGGATGGTTTGGCAATCCACCATATTCAAATATTAAAAAGAAAAAAAAGTAACCTTATTAATAGATGCAGAAAAAGGATTTGAAATTCTTTTCTAATAAAAAGCCTCAGCAAACTAAGAATAGAAGATGTCTTAGTCATCTAGTGCTGCTATAACAGAAATACCACAAGTGGATGGCTTTAACAAACAGAAATTTATTCTCTCACAGTCTAGTAGGCTAGAAGTCCAAATTCAGGGCATCAGCTCCAGAGGAAGGCTTTCTCTGTCGGCTCTGGAGGAAAGTCTTTGTCATCAATCTTCCCCTGTACTAGGAGATTCTCAAGCAGGAACCCCGGGTCCAAAGGATGCGCTGTACTCCTGGTGCTGCTGCTTTTTTTGTGGTATGAGGTCCCCTTGTCTCTTTTCTCACTTCTCTATTTTATATTTCAAAAGAGATTGGCTCAAGACACAATCCAATCTTGTAGAATGAGTCCTGCTTCATTACCATAAATGCCTCTAATCCCAACTCATAAACATCATAGAGGTAGGTTTTACAACACATAAGAAAATCACATCAAGTGACAAAATGGTGGACAATCACACAATACTGGGAATCATGGCCTAGCCAAATTGATACACATATGTTTGGGGGACACAATTCAATCCATGACAGATGGTAACTTTCTCAACTTGATAAAGGACATCTATGACAAATCTACAGCTAACATCATATTTAATAGTGAAAAACTGAATTATTTTCCCTTAAGATCAGTAAAAAGAAAAAGATGTCCACTGTAACCACTTATATATAACATTGTACTGAAATAGAAAGCCAGTGAAACAAGACAAGAAAAAAGAATATAAGACATTCCAATTGCAAAGGAAAAAATAAAGCTGTCTTTATTCATAGATAACATGATTGTTTATGTAGTAAATCCAATGTCATGTATTAAAAAAATATACTGGAATTAGATTACTGGCCACGATGGTCGACTAGTCAGATGCCCTAAACCATCCACCTGCATCAAAGCCCTGAAAACCCAAGTAAAACAGATACAGACGTCAATCCTAAAACCCTGAAACTTAAAAGAAGGGATAAAGTATTAGATTGGAAGTTACTGAGGAAAAGAAACTGATAGAAAATGGGGGAGGAATACAGATATGGAAGGGAGGTTTCTGACCAAATGGCATGACTCAGCATGGCCATCCCAGAATAAAGTCAACCACCCCGGATGCAGAAAGGCATCTCCATGGAATTTCCAGTAGGAGACAGAGGCACGGCATGGACACACCCAAGATTAGTAAGACCACGTTTGCTGACTGTAACTCAAGGAGAAGCGCACCTCTCTCACTCAATAACTACAGGAGCAAGCTCCTACAACCCTCACCTCTCTGGTGAACAGCAGCTATAATCGTCCCTTTGCAGTAACCTCAGCTGCTGGGAACCAGAGTACGACCCACCCTATTGCCCTCCTCCATCTAACCTCCTCTGTTCCTGAATTCACCACCACTCTAACCACTCTCCACTCTGCTGCCTATGGTCCCGAGGGACCCGGCCTGGACCCCAGGCCCCTTCCCGACAGCTCCAAACCCCTTCTGCTACCTGTCACAGCACCCAGGTGATGCAGCTTGGACCCCAGGTCCTTCTCTGCTGGCTCGGGGCCACCCCACAGATCACAGGAGCCCTGCTGCAGCCCATAGCCCAGTTCAAGCTGAAGACAAATGAGCCATCCCTAGCCCTTCCCTTCCTGCTGGACCTAACCTACTGCACTATAACTGAGCAACTGGCCTGCCGGCCAGGACAAGGTGGTGAGAACTATCGTGCCAGAGATGACCAAGCAACAAAGTACACCTAGCCCACCTGTCCAGACACAACCAAACAAAACAAAAAAAGAGGATGAAACAAAGAAACTACAATCAATAAATAAGTTAATACCTGAATGTCAGACAATATCAAAAATTAAAAAAAAAAAAAAACAAAACAGGATAAGATGGCTCCAGTAAGTGACCAAGGTAAAGCACCAGTTGCTCTTCCAGAAGAAGAAAAGGCACTGGAACTACCTGATCGGGAATTCAAATTCAGAGCTCTCTAAGAGTTTAGGAAAGAGATCAAGTAAAACGTAGAAAAAATCATGGAAAACACAGACAAAACCAACAAAAACATAGTCAAAATCAAGGAAAACATAGACAAAGCTATAGAAGAACTCAGGAAAATAATACAAGAACAAAGAATCATAATAAATAAACAGTTAGAAATCATACAAAGACAGCAATTAGAAATCCAAAAGATAAACAAGAAAATTTAAGAAAGGAACAACTTAATAGAAAGTTTTAGGAGAAAATTTGAAACAATGCAAGACAGAATCCATGAAATTGAAGACAAATCCATGGATGCCATTTTTTTGAGGAAAAATCAGAGAAAAGAATGGAGAAGGATGAAGAAAACCTAAGAACTATGTGGGATACAATCAAGAGAAAAATTTACGTGTGATCAGAGTTCCAGAATGAAGGAGAAAATGGAAAACACAGAGAGGATCATTGAAGATTTGCTGATAGAAAACTTCCCAAATATCATGAAAGATGAAAAGCTGACCATTCAAGAATATCAATGATAGACCCCTAAAGAAAGTCACCAAGACATATCATAATCACCAAAACCAAAGACAAAGAAAGAACACTGAAAGCAGCTTAAGAAAAATGAAAAGTCACATACTAGGGGGAAAAAATAAGACTAAGCTCTGATTACTCAGCAGAAACCATGAAGGCAAGAAGGCAATGGGAGGATAGATATAAAACCTGGAAAGAAAAAATTGCCAACCAAGAATAATATATCATTCAAAATTCTCAAATATGATGGCAAAAATAGGACATTTTCAGATAAACAGAAATTAAAGGAATATGTAAAAACCAAGCCAAATTTACAAGAATTATTAAAGGGGGTTCTTTGGTTAGAAAACAAACAACATCAAACAACAACATGAATCCTAGACCCAGGTCTGTATTAGTCAAATACCGACCTAGGTAATGAACTCTCAAGGATGAAACAAAACTAGAGTAATCCAAACAGGGAACCAGAGAAGTCCATCTGTAAATGACGACAATGTCAGAACAATCAAAGTGGAAACACATGGTGTAGATACAGAAATTTCAAATGGAGAGGAAGTCAAGGTGATATCAAGTAATAAAAGACTGGTTCAAACTTAGGAAGATAGTGGTAAATTTCAAGGTAACCACAAAGAAAGTTAACAAACCTACTCATCAAAATAAAGAAGTAAAAACAAAGTCTCAAAAAACACAATATCTACAATGACGAAAGGAACTGAAAAAATCCACAAACAAAAGGAGCTCAACACAAGACAGCAAGAGGAGCAAAGAAAATGTAAACACAAACAAACAAAAACACTACAAAATGACTGTGGTAAACTTACACCTTTGATAATCATACTGAATGTAAATGGCTTAAATGCACCCATAAAGAGACAGAGAGTGACAGATAGGAAAAAAACATGACTCATCAATATAGTGTCTACAAGAGACACATCTTAGACACGAAGACATATATAAAAAATCAAAGGATGAATAAAAGTATATCAAGCAAACAGCAACCAAAAGAAAAAAAAGCACGAGTGGCAATACTAATCTCAGATAAAATAAACTTTAAGACAAAATTCACCAGAAAAGGAAGGATATTACATAATGATTAAAGGGACAGTCCACCATGATGATGTAATTATAATAAATACCTACGTACCCAATAACAAGGCTTCAAAAACAAACCCTAATGTCATTGAAAAGATTAATTAACAGTTCTGTAATAATAGTAGAAGATTTCAACACACTCTCTCAGGAAAGGACAGAACACCTGGAAAGAAACTCTGCAAAGATATAGATCTTAAGGCCACAATCATCCATCTTGACCTCATAGACATAGATATAACACTCCTAACAGCAGCAAAGTATATATTTTTTTCAAAACTACTGGAATTAATGTATGCATTTAGCAAGGTTGCAGGACACAACAAAATATATATAAAAAATTGTATTTCTATAGTCTAGCAATTTCAAATTAGAAATTGAAATTTTAAAAATGCCAGTTAAAATAGCATTAAAAATATTAAATACTTAGGACAAATCTGACTGAGAACGTGCAAGATCTGTACACTAAAACTAAAAGCATTGCTAAAAGAAAAACAACCCCAACAAATATTCCAGCATGTTAGGTAGAAGTTGACAAGCTGATCTAAAATATACATGGAAAATTAAAGAACCTAGAAGAGCGAGGACAACTTTGAGAAGGAAGAACAGAGTTAAATGGATAATACTATCTGGTTTCAAATCTTTATTATAAAGCTACTGTAGTCAAGGCAGAGGTACCGGCATTAAGAAAGACAAAGAAGTGTATACACCAACTAGACCTAACAGAAATTTATGGAACACTCCATCCAACACAGCAGAATACACATGTTTCTTAAGTGAGCATAGGTCACTGTACAGGATATACCATATATTAGGTCACCAAACAAGTTTCAATAAATTAAATAAGATGGAAGTCATATAAATATCTTTTCCAATCACAATGGAATTAAGTTAGAAATCAACAACAGAATGAAAAGCTGGAAAATTATCAAATGTGGAGAAACTAAACAACACACTTAAACAACTAATGGGTCAAAGAAAAAAATCACAAGAAAAATTAGAAAATACGTAGAGATGAATGAAAATGAACACACAATATACCAAAATTTATAGGATGTATCACATTCAGTACTCAGTGAAATTTATAGATGTGAACACAAACATTAAAAACAGAAATATCACAATTCTACTAAGTAACTTTACACCTTGAGGAACTACAAATAGAAAAGTAAATTAAACCCAAAGCTATAAGAAAGAAGGAAATAAAAAAGTTTAGAGTGGAGATAAATGAAATAGAGAATAGAAAAAAAAAAAGAATCAATGAAAGAAAAGTTTGTTATTTGAAATGACCACCAAAATTGACAGGACTTTGCTAGACTGACAAAAAAGAGAGACAATACAAATAACTAATATAAGAAGTAAAAGTGGATACATTCCTATGAACCTTACAGAAATAGAGAATTATAAGAGAATGCTATTAACAATTGTACAGAAACAAATTAGATAGTGTAGATAAAATGGACAAATTCCTAGAAACACACGAATTACCTAAGTTGACTCAAGAAGAAATAGAAAATCTCAACAGATCTATAACAAGTTGAGAGATTGGGTCAGTAACCAAAAAACTTCCAAAAAAGAAAAGTACATAATGAGAATAGCTTCACTGTGAAATTCTACCAAATATTTAAATATTTAAAATCAACCTTTCTCAAACTCTTGCAAAAAAATGAAGAGAAACACTTCCTAACTCGTTCTGTGAGGCAAGCATTATACTGATATCAAAGCCAGATAAAAATATCACAGAAAAAGAAAATTACAGACCATTACTCCTTATGAATGTAGATGCAAAAGTTCTCAACAAAATACTAACACATCAAATCCAACTTCACTCTCAAAAAAAAAAAAAAAAACACTGTCATAGAGTCGATTCTGATCATAGTGACCCTATAGGACAGAGTAAAACTGTCCCACAGGGTTTCCAAGGCTTTGAAGCTTTACAGAAGCAGACTGCTACATCTTTCTCCCATATAGTAGTTGTGGGTTTGAACCGCCAACATTTTGGTTAGTAACTGAGCGCTTTAACCACTGTGCAACGAAAATAAGCTAAACCAAACCAAACCCTCGCCCCAACAGGGCTCTTCAAATCAAATCCAATAGCATATTAGAAGGATTATGCACCATGACCAAGTGGAATTTATTACAGGAATGCAATGGTGGTTCAACATTTAAAAATCAATGTAATAAAACATTAATAGAACAAAGAAAAAGCACATGATCATCTAAAATGATGCAGAAAAAGGTATTGCATTTATGAAAAACCCACAGCAAACATCATACTCAATGGTGAAAGAGTGAAAACTTTCCCTCTAAAATAAGGAAACGGATAAGGACTCCTACTCTCACTACTGCTAATCAACATTATACTAGAAGTTCTAGCCAGAGCAATTAGGGAACAAAAAGGGAAAAAGAATTCAAATTGGAAATGAAGAAGTAAAACGATCTCTATTCACAGATGACATGATTCTAAGTTCCAAAGTAGCTACAAGAAAGCTACTAGAGCTAATAAACAAATTCAGCAAAATTGCTGGGGACAAGAGCAACACAAAAAAATCAGTTGTTTTCCTATATGCCAACAATGATGATTTAAAAATGAGATTAAGGAAATAATTCCATTTACAATAATATCTAAAACAATAAAATATCTAGGAATAAATTTACCAAGCAGGAGAAGGACACTGAGAACTGAAAACTATTTCTGAAATTAAAGAAGACAAATAAAAAGACACCCTGTTTTCATGGACTGGAATACTTAATATTGTAAAGATGTTAATACTATCCAAAGTGATGTACAGATTCAATGAAATCCCCATGAAAATTCCAACAACCTTCTTTGAAGAAATGGAAAAGCCAATCCTTAAATTTATATGAAATTGTAAGGGTCCCAGAATACCCAAACAATCTAGAAGAAGAAGAACAAAGTCGGAGGACTCTGACTTCCCTATTTCAAAACATACTACAAAGACACAGTAATCCAAATAGTCTGCTACTGGTATAATGATACCATACAGACCAATAGAATTGAAAGTCCAAAGTTAGACTGATACATCTATGGCCAGTTTTGATTTTTTTTTATTATTTTTTATATTTTATTTTTATATTTTATTGTACTTCATGTGAATGCTTACAGAAGAAAAAGTTTCTCATGAAACAGTAGTACACATGTTGTTTTATGACATTGGTTAACAACCCCAAAACATATTAACCCTCTAAATTCTCAACCTTTTTTTTTTTTGTGAAAATACACATAGCCAAAGATACACCGTTTCAAAAATTTCTACATACACAGTTCAGTGACACTGACTACGCTCTTCCAATTGTGCTGTTAGTCTCACTTAAGATAAAGGCTTACAGAACAAAATAGTTTCTCATTTAACAGTTGCTACAAATGTTGCCCTATGACAACTGTTAACAATCTCACAACACATCAACCATATCCTTACTCAAACTTAGGTTCCCTATCACCACCTTCCTTATCCCCTTCTGCCTTCTGGCCCTTGTCACTGGACTCCTGTACCTCGTTAGTGTCATTTGGTTTTACCGGGCTGTCCACTCCCAGGCTGAACAGTGAACCTCGGAGGTAACATCACCACTGAGCTAAAAGGGTGTCTGGGGGCCATACTCTCGAGGTTTCTCCAGTCTCCTTTAGGACAGTAAATCTGGTCTTTTTTTGTGAATTAGCATTATGCTCTACATCCTTCTCCAGCTCTGTCCAGAACCCTCTGTTGTGATCCTGGTCAGAGCAGTCAGTGATGGTAGTCGGGCACCATCTAACTGTACCGGACTCAGTCCAGTTGAGGCCTTGGTAGCTGTGGACAATTAGTCCTTCGGACTAATCTTTTCCTTGTATCCTGTTCTCTTCATTCTCCCTTGTTCCCGAAGGGATGAGACCAGTGGAGTATCTTAGATGGCCGCTTACAGGCTTTTAACACCCCAGACACTACTCACCAAGGTAGAATGTAGAGCATTGTCTTTATAAGTGGTGTCATGCCAATTGAGCTAGATGTTCCCCAAAACCATGGTCCCCAGAGCCCTCCGCCCAGCAATTCAGTCCCTCAGGGAGTTTGAATGTGTCTATGGGGCTTCCATGACCTTTCCTTGTACAGGTTGTGGTAGTTTCCCTTGTATTGTGTACTGTCTCACCCTTCACCCAAGATACCACTTATCTATTGCCTATTTAGTATTTCCCCCCACCCCAACCCTCGCAGCACCGGTAACCAACAAAGATTGTTACATTTTGCGTGTGAACTTTTTCATGGGTTTTTACAATAGAGGTCTCATACAATATTTGTCCTTTTGTGATTGACTTATTTCACTCAGCATAATGTCCTCCACTTTCATCCATGTTATGAGATGCTTCACAGATTCATTGTTGGTCTTTCTCCTTGAGTATTACTCCATTGTGTTTATGTATCATAGTTTGTTTATCCATTCATCTGTTGATGGCATCTAGGTTGTTTCCATTGTTTTGCTATTGTGAACAATGCTGCCATGAACATAGGTGTGCATATGTCTATTCAAGTGACGACTCTTATTTCTCTAGGATATATTCCTAGGAGTGGGATTGCTGGATCGAATGCTATGTCTATTTCTAGCTTTCTGAGGAAGCGCCATATCATTTTCCAAAATGGTTGTATCATTTTGCATTCCCACCAGCAGTGCATAAGAGTTCACATCTCCCCGCAGCCCCTCCAACATTTGTTATTTCCAGTATTTTTTATTCACGCCAGTAATGCTGGGGTGAGATGGTATCTCATTGTGGTTTTAATTTGCATTTCTCTAATGGCTAGTGATCGCGAGCATTTCCTCATGTGTCTGTTGGCCATTTGAATGTCTTCCATGGTGAAGTGTCTGTTCATTTCCTTTGCCCATTTTTGAATAGGATTATTTGTCTTTTTGTTGTAGAGGTGTTGGATTTTCTTGTAGATTATGGAGATTAGACCTTTGTCTAACTTGTACTGTCCAAAAATTTTTTCCCAGTCTGTAGGTTCTCTTTTGACTCTTTTGGTGAATTCTTTTGAAGAGCATAGGTGTTTGATTTTTAGAAGATCCCAGTTATCTAGCTTATCTGTTGCGTTTTGTGCGTTGATGGTTATGTTTTGTATGCTGTTAATGACATGAATTAAGGCCTGTAGTGTTGGTCCTATTTTTTTCTTCTATGAACTTTATAGTTTGAGGCTTTATATTCAGGTCTTTGATCCATTTTTAAGTAGTTTTTGTATACGGTGTGAGGTATGAATCCTGTTTCATTTTTTTGCAAATGGATATCCAGTTTTGCCAGCACCATTTGTTAAAAAGACAGTCTTTTCCCCATTTGATGAACTTTGGGCCCTTGTCGAAGATCAGGTGACTGTAGGTGGATGAATTTACATCTGGGTTCTCAATTCTGTTCCATTGGTCAATGTATATGTCGTTGTACCAGTACCACGCTGTTTTGACTACTATAGCTGTATAGTAGGTTCTGAAGTCAGGTAGCGTGAGTCCTCCAACTTTATTCTTCGTCTTCAATAGTGCTTTACTTATCCAGGGCTTCTTCCCTTTCCATATAAAGTTAATGATTAGTTTTTCCATCTCTTTGAAGAATGTTGTTGGTAATTGGATCGGGATGGAGTTGTATTTGTAAATTGCTTTGGGTAGAATTGACTTTTTCACAATGTTGTGTCTGCGTATCCATGAGCATGGTATGTTTTTCCATTTATGTAGATCCCTTTGGGTTTCATGCAGTAGTGTTTTGTAGTTTTCTTTGTATAGGTCTTTTACATCCCTGGTCAGATTTATTCCTAAGAATTTTATCTTTAGGGGCTATTGAAAATGGTATTGTTTTCCTGATTTCCTTTTCATCGTTCTCCTTACTGGTGCATAGGAATCCAGCTGACTTTTGAATGTTTATCTTGTATCCTGCTACTCTGCTGAATCTATTAGTTCCAGTAGATTTCTCGTGGAGTCTTTAGTGTTTTCTATGTATAGTATCATATCATCCGCAAAAAGCGACAGTTTAACTTCTTCATTCCCAATTTGGATGCCGTTTATTTCTTTTTCTTGCCTTATTGCTCTAGATAGAACTTCCAGCACAATGTTAAATAGGAGTGGTGTTAAAGGGCATCCTTGTCCTGTTCTTGTTCTCAAGGGGAGTGTTTTCAGCCTCTCTCTGTTGAGAATGATGTTGGCTGTTCGTTTTGCATAGATGCCCTTTATTATGTTGAGAAATTTCCCTTCTATACCTATATTCTGCGTCAATTGAGATGATCATGTGATTCTTTTCTTTCCTTTTATTTATGTGGTGGATTACGTTGATTGATTTTCTAATGTTGAACCATCCTTGCGTACCTGGTATGAATCCTCCTTGGTCGTGGTGTATTATTTTTTTGATATGATGCTGAATTCTATTGGCTAGAATTTTGTTCAGAATTTTTGCATCTATATTCATGAGAGATATTGGTCTGTAATTTTCTTTTTTGTGATGTCTTTGCCTGGTTTTGGTATCAGTGTTTTGATGGCTTCATAGAATGAATTTGGAAGTGTTGCTTCCTCTTCCATGCTCTGAAATAGCTTGAGTAGTACTGGTACAAGCTCTTCCATAAATGTTTTGTAGAATTCTCCAGAGAAGCCATTTGGGCCAGGGCTTTTTTTGGTTGGGAGTTTTTTTTATTACCTTTTCAATCTCTTCTCTTGTTATGGGTCTGTTCAGATTTTCAATATCACTTTGTTATAGTTTGTTTAGGCCGTGTGTTTATAGAAATTTATCCATTTCCTCTAGGTTTTCAAATTTGTTGGAGTATAGTTTTTCATAATATTCTATTATAATCCTTTCTATTTCAGTTGGGTCTGTTGTAATGTCCCCCATTTCATTTCTTATTTGGGTTATTTGTGTCCTCTCCTGTTTTTCTTTTGTCAGTCTAGCCAGTGGTTTGTTGATTTTGTTGATTCTTTCAAAGAACCAACTTTTGGTTTTCTTGATTCTTTCTATTGTTTTTCTGTTCTCTATTTCATTTATTTCTGCTCTGATCTTTAGTATTTCCTTAGTTCCGGTGGTTGTGAGCTTTTTTTGCTGTTCTCTTTCTATTTGTTTGAGTTCTGTAGTTAATGTTTTGATTTTGTCCCTTTCTTCTTTTTTGATATGTGCATCTATTGCTATAAATTGTCCTCTGAGGACTGCCTTTGCTGTGTCCCAAAGGTTTTGCTATGATGTGTTTTCATTCTCATTTGATTCTAGGAATTTTTTGATTCCATCTCTGATTTCTTCTATTCCCCACTGATGTGTAAGCAGGGTATTCTTCAGTTTCCTTGTAGTTGATTTTTTTCACTTGCTCTTTCTATTGTTAATTTCTACCTTGAATGCATTGTGGTCAGAGAAGATACTTTGAATTATCTCAACGTTTTGGATTTTGTTGAGGATTGCTCTGTGGCCTAAGATGTGGTCTATTCTGGAGAACGTTCCATGTGCATTGGAAAAGAATGTGTACTTTGCAGTGGTTGGATGGAGTGTTCTATATAAGTCTATGAGATCAAGTTGGCTGATTGTGCTCTTTAGGTCTCCTGTATCTTTGCTGAGTTTCTTCTTAGTTGTTCTGTCCTTTACTGAGAGTGGTGTGTAGAAGCCTCCTATTATTGTGGAACTTTCAATTTATCTTTTCAGTAGTGTTAGAGTTTTTTTGTGTATTTTGGAGCCCTATCATTGGGTGCGTATATGTTTATTATGGTTATGTCTTCATGATGGATCATCCCCTTAATCATTATATAGTGTCCTTCTTTGTCTTTTATGATAGATTTTGTTTTAAAGTCTATTTTATCTGAGATTAGAAGTGCCACTCCTGCTCTTTTTTGGTAGTTGTTAGCTTGATATATTTTTTTCCAACCTTTGACTTTTCATAAATTCACATCTTTGTTTCTAAGGTGTGTATCTTGTAGACAGCATATTGATGGATCCTTTTTTCTTATCCATTCTGTCACTCTCCGTCTCTATGGGTATACTGAGTCCATTTACATTCAGTGTAATTATTGATAGATGTGAGTTTGTTGCTGTCATTTTGTAGTGCTTTTTTTGTGGTGTGAAGTTTTCTTTGTTCTTCTTACTGTTTTGTGCTGAGTTACTTTTGTTTTGTGGATTTTTTTTTCATTTCTTTTGCTTTTTTTGAGACTTTATGTTTTTCGTCTTTATTTTTATGAGTTGATTTGTTAACTTTCTTTGTGGTTACCATGAATTTTACCCTTATCTTTCGAAGTTTGAAGCAGTCTACCATTACTTGGTATCGCCTTATCTTCCTCTCCTTTAGAAGGTTCTATACGTATGCTGTTTATTCCCTCTTTCATTGTTTTGATGTTGTTGTCATCCATCGATTGACTGTTCTGATTCCCGGTTGTATTTCTTTTGGTTTTGGATAGTCCTCAAGAATTTATTTCCTAGATTGGTATCTGGCACGTACGATCCTGCATCCTAGGTTCTGCCTGTGGGCTGAAGCTGTTTGTCCTCAGATCGAAGAACTCCCTTTAATAATTCTTGTAAATTTAGTTTGATTTTGCATCTTCCCTTAGTTTCTGTTTATCTGGAAATGACCTAATTTCACCATCAAATTTGAACGAAAGTTTTGCAGGATATATTATTCTTGGCTGATAATTTTTTTCTTTCAAGATTTTATATACGTCATCCCATTGCCTTCTTACCTGCATGGTTTCTGCCAAATAATCTGAGCTTAGTCTTATTGTTTCTCCTCTGTATGTGACTTCTTGTTTTTCATGAGCTGCTCTCAGGATTCTTTGTTTGTCTTTGGTTTTGGCGAGTGTCAATATGATATGCCTTGGTGATTTTCTTTTGGGATCTCTTCTATATGGGGTTCATTTAGCTTCTTGGATGGCCAGCTTTTCATCTTTCATGAGATTGGGGAGGTTTTCTGTCAGCAGTTCCTCAACGATCCTCTCTGTGTTTTCAGTTTTCTCCCCCTGTTCTGGAATGCCAATCACTTGTAAATTTTTGCTTTAAATTGTGTCCCACATAACTCTCAGGGTCTCTTCATTTTTCTTTGTTTTTTTTCTGAGTTTTCCTGAAACAGAGTTGTATCCAAGTGTTTGTCTTCAGTTCCACTGATCCTGTCTTCCACCGTTTCAAATCTGCTTTTCAGCCCTTCTATGACATCATCCATTTCTGAAATCTTGTTGTTTATCTTTTGGATTTCTAATTGTTGTTTTTGTATAATTTCTAGTTGTGAATTTATTTTGGCATTTTGTTCCTGCATCATCTTCCTGAATTCTTCCAATTTTTTATCTGTATTTTCCATGAATTTGTCTTTTTTTCCTCATGTTTGTCAGCTTTTTGCCTCAATTCTTGGAAAATTCCGAGTATTAGAGATTTGAATTCCTTATCAGGTACTTCTAGTGCATTTTCATCCACAGGAGAGTCATCTGGTGTTTTATTTTGGATGCCTACTGGATCCATCCTGTCCTTTTTTTGTAAATGTTTTGATATTGTCTGTTGTTTTCGGGGCATTCAATACTTATTTATCTAGTTTATTGATTGTAGATTTGTTTGTTTTGTCCCTTTTTTAACAAAAAATTGACTATGTCTGAGCAGGCGGACAGTGTGTTCTTTGTTGTTTGCTCGTCTGTGTGCTCAAAACCTTTTGCTTCCTTCTCCAACTGGCAGGGTCAGTCACTCAGATACGGTACAGCAGGGTAGGTCTAGATGAGGAGGAGTTACTGGGATGGGTTGTTTGTGGCACTTACTGCAGTCACCAGGGCGGGTCGGTAATCAGTGCAGGGCAGGTTCCAGTAGGCCGTGCCTGTACTGCTTGGTGGTGTGATGTCAAGTGCATAGTGCAGGCAGGCAGGATGCAGCAGGGAGATTGTTATGTGTGGAGCTAAGATGGATATGGGAGAGAGGAGAGAGGAACAGGAGCCAAAAAACATACAAACAAACAAAAAAGAATGCTAGGGGAGCTTACCGTTGGAATGGAGAGATGAGAAGCTATGAAATGGAGAAGAATAGAAAGGGGAAAAGAAGAAAAGAAAAGAATAAATAAATAAGAATCAGAAAGGTTAAAGAACCACGAAGTTCCCAGGGATCCCACCGATGCAGCTATGAGGTCTGGGGAAGTCGGTCTCAGGTGTCGCAGTACAGCCTGGATAGAAGGCGTAGAGGTATACAACACCTGGTATTCAGGGAACAGAAAGAGAAGGAAGATATAGAGAGACGAGAAACTGAACAATGAAGAAAGACAAAAAGGGAAAAAGAGGGAAATGAAAACAAAACAAACTAAAAAAAAAAAGAACAAGAAAGTCCCCACAAAAAAAAAAACAGGAAAAAAAAAACAAAGAAAAAGAAATGTTCTCAGGGATCCCTCTGCACATCTGTGGAAGCTGAGGGGGAGTTCCTTGCCACGGAGCTCTGCCTGTCCAGAAAGGGCTCCCAACTCAAGAATAGGAAAAGAAAACAAACAAACAATTCAAAATTAACAAATGAACAAAAGCCCCGGGATCCCACCAGCGCAGTAGCCCAGTCCGGGAAGCAGCTCCACACTCGAATGGAGCTCCTCAGCCCCTCAGAAAGAAGGAAACATGGCACACGGAGCCAGGCACTTGAGCTAAAGGAGGGGGAGGCAGCGAGGGGCCAGCAAGATATCAAAAGAAGCAGAAAAAAAAAAAAGCAACACCAAGAGACAACAAATGGCACTCAGAGAGCCAGCTATTGTGGGCTTGTGTTTCTGGACAAGAGACTGTGTCTGCAGGAAGCAGAGGAGGCCGAGTGTGGGTGAAGAAGTGTGGAGAGTGGGAAAGTGTATATCACAAATTGCTGGTGCTCTGCAGCCCCTCAGGAAGAAGCAAAGATAGCTCACGGAGCCAGGCACTCGAGGAAAGGAGGGGGAGGTGGCGAGAGGCAATTGAGAAATCAAAAGAAGCAGAAAAAAAAAAGCAACACTAGCAGCCAACAAATGGCACGCAGAGAGCCGCCCGCTTGGGTGTGTGGAATCCAAGCAGCCGGTGCTTCCCAGTCAAGAGACCGTGTCCGCGGGAAGCAGAGGAGGCCGAGCTGGGGCGAAGAGGGGTGGGGGTGGGAACGCACACCGCAAATTGCCGGTTGTTTTGTCTCCCGCTGGACGCTCCGTGAGGGTGCTTTCTCGTACCCCCATTTGCTGGTCTCCGATGGGAGTCCAAGATGGTGGATCTACGCTGCGTTAGCTGGTAAGGGACCTCTGCATGAATCTCTCCTCAGTCTCCGTTCTCTGTCAGTTTTCTCACTCCGTTTGGTGCTTGGCTGAGTTCTTTATCTCTTCATTTGATGTTTTAGGGTTTCAGGATTGTTGTATTCTCTGTTTGGCTTAGTTTTTCGGATCTTTGCTGTGGAGGGACAGCGTGGTGCTTCTGCCTAGAGTGCCATTTTTCTGGAACCTCTTTTCCCATTCCCACCCATTGCCATCGAGTTTATTCTGACCCTATAGGACAGAGTAGAACTGTCCCATTGGGTTTCCAAGGTTGTAATCTTTACAGAAGCAGACTGCTACATCTTTCTCCTGTGGAGTAGATGGTGGGTTTGAACCACCAAGTTTTCAGTTAGCAGTTGAGTGCTTAACCACTGCACCACCAGGGCTCCTTGTTTTTTCTGTTACAGTTTTTTAAATTTATTTATAGTATTTCCTTTTGACTACTTCTTAGAGTTTCCATCCTTATACTTACATTACCCATCTATTTTTTCATGTTGTCCACTCTTTCCATTAAAGTCCTTTGCTTAGTTATTTTAAATCCCTTTCTGATACTTCCAAAATCTCTGTCATATCTGAATCTGGTTCTAATGCTTGCTCTGTCTTTTCAGAGTGTGTTTTTTTGCCTTTTAATATGGTTTGTTGAAAGCCAGATATGAAGTACCAGTTAAAGGGAACTCAAGTAGATAGCCCTTTGGTGTGAGATTTTATGTTTATCTGACTAAGAGTTAAGATGTATTTACTGTTTATTGTAGCTGTGGTGTCAGAGGCTAAAATTTCCTGTGTTGTCCTTGTTTTTCTATTCTCTGTTTTCTTCTTTTTTAATATTTTATTGTGTTTTTTGGTGAAATTTTACACCGGAAATTAGGTTCTCATTTAATAACTTTTAGACATATTGTTCAGTGACATTGGTTACATTCTTCACAATATATCAGCATTCTCCTTATTTCCATTTTGGTAGTTCTCTTTCCATTAATCTAGCTCCTTGTTCCCCCTAGCCTTCTCATCTTTCGTCTACGGTAAATGTTAACCATTTGGTTTCACCTAGATGATTATTTTGAGGAGCACAGTACCTACAGGTGATAGTAATCATTTTATGGCTCAGTCGGTCATTTGGCTGAAAGGTGACCTCTGGGAGTGGTTTGAGTTCCAAATTTAATTAGTATCTCAGGTGAATAGTCACGGGAGTTCATCTAGTCTCTACCGGTCCAGTAAGTCTGGATTTTTTTTTTTTTTTTTTTTTTTTTAGGTATTTGAGTTTCGTTCTACACTTTTCTCCCATCCTATCTGGGACAATCTAATGGGTCCCTGGTAGAAATGGTCGGTAGTTGTAGCTGGGCATCATCTAGTTCTTCTGGTCTTAAGCTAGGTAATGTCGGTGTTTGTGTAGACTATAGGTTCTATAGACTAGTTTCTTCTACGAGTCTTTGGTTTCCTTCTTTGTCTTTAGCTCCAAACGAGTAGAGAGCAATACTTGTATCTTAGATGGCTGCTCGCAAGCTTTTAAGACCCCATATGCTACTCAACAAACTAGGATGTAGAACATTGTCTTTATGGGCTGTATTATGTCAGTTGACTGAGTTGTCCTACAAGACTACAGTCTTAAGCTCTGAAACCCAGTAGACCAATCCTGTGAGGTGTTTGGTTGTGTCTAGGAAGTATCTATAACTGTGCCCCCATGTGCTTTGTTTTATACTTGAAAATATATGCAGCACACATAAACATGTATACACATGTGCTTACAGTTATTGATATACGCCTTCCAGTACAAATTTATGCACTTATATCTCTATGTAACCAAACACCTTTTTTTAGTTATTATTACTGTTGTTGCAAAATTGTATACCATCAATGAATTTTATTTTTTACAAATTTCCAGATAAATTGTTCACTGACATTAGTTATATTTATCACAATTTGTCAGTATTCTCTTTATTTGTGTTTATACTCGTCTATTCTCAAACATTCGTCTTTACTATGGTTGTGCTGTGCTCCTTACTTCCACACTCGGAACCACAATTCCCATCACCAAAAGTAACAAGTCTCTAAGTTCTAAAGAGTACTTATCCCTCCCCCCTTCTCCCTGGTAACCACCAATGAATATCTGTCTGTCTCTATATATCTGTTCTTGTCTTATTATAAAGAGGGATCATACAATGTATGTCCTTATATGCTTGACTTATTTCACTTAGCATTATGCCCTCCAGGTCCATCCATGTTATAATATGTTTCACGGACTCATCATTGTTCTTTATGATTGTGTAGTATTTCTTTCTTTCTTTATATATATACCACAATTTGCATATACATTCATCCTTTGATGGGCATTTTGTTTGTTTCCATTGTTCTGCTATTGTGAATAAAACTGCAATGAACATAGGAATGCACATATCTGGTCGTGTCAGTAGTTTCAGGTCTCTAGGATATATCCTAGGAGTGGGATTGCTGGATCTTAAGGAAGCTTTATTTCTAGTTTTTTGAGGAAGCACCAAACCATTTTCTATAGTGATTGTACCATTTTACAGTCACACCAGCATATCCTTGTCAACATTCATTGTTTTCTATTTTTTTAATCAATGCCATTAAATGACGCAGGAAGCATCAAAAGAAGATGGAAGGAATACACAGTCACTGTACCAAAAATAATTGGTCGACGTTCAACCATTTCAGGAAGTAGCATATGATCATGCTAGTAAGAGTGAGATGGCTTCTTATTGTAGTTTTGATTTGCATCTCTTTAATGGCTAATGATTGTGAGCATCTTTTCATGTGTTTGTTGGCTGTTTGGATGTCTTCTTTGGTGAAGGTTCTTATTGTGTCCTTTGCCCGTTTTATAATTGGGTTATTTGTCTTGTTGAGTTGTTGAAGTTTTCTATAAATTTTGGAGATTAGACCGTAATCTGATATGTCTTCTCCGAAAAATTTTTCCCAGTCTGTAGGTTCTCTTTTTACTCTTTCGATAATGTCTTTTGAAGAGCAGAAGTTTATAATTTTTATGAGATCCTTTTGATCTATTTTGTCTTCTTATGTTCGTGCATTTGTTGTAATGCTTGTTATCCTACTTTTACAGAAGATTAGGTCCCATAGTCTTCTCTCCCTGTTTTCTTCCAGGAATTTTATGGTTTTGTATTAGGCAAATCTGCTTTTTAACACTTTAAAGAGATCTTTTTTAGCCCAATACAATGCTTCCTTGATTTCTGGATTGCTGCTTCCATGGGCATTGCTTGTGGATCCAAGTAAAATGAAATCTTTGACATCTTCAATATTTTCTCTGTTTATCATGATGTTGTTTATAAGTCCAGTTGTGAAGATTTTAATTTTCTTTATGTTGAGGTGTAATCCATACTGAAGGCTGTAGATTTGATCTTTATCAGTAAGAGCTTCAAGTCCTCTTCACTTTCAGCAAGCAAGGTTGCGTCATCTGCGTAAAACAGGTTGTTAAAGAGTCTTCCATCAATCCTGATGCCACATTCTTCTTTGTTCAGCCCAGCTTCTCAGAATATGTGCTCAGAATACAGATTGAATAAGTATGGTGGAAGGATACAACCCTGACACACACCTTTCCTGGCTTTAAACCACGCAGTATCCCCTTGTTCTGTTTGAAAGACTGCCTCTTGATCTGTGTCACTTTAAGGACTAAGGTGTGCCTGACCCAAGCCATGGTTTTTTCAATTGTCTCATATGCATGTGAAAGCTGAGAAATGAATAAGGAAGACCCACAAAGAATTGATGTATTTGAATTATGGTGTTGGTGAAGAATATTGAATATACCTTGTACTGCCAGAAGAACAAACAAATCTATCTTGGAAGAAGTACAGTCAGAATGCTCCTTAGAAGCAAGGATGGGAAGACTTCGTCTCACATAGTTTGGACATGTTATCCAAAGGGACCAGTCCCTGGAGGACATCATGCTTGATAAAGTAGAGGGTCAGCTAAAAAGAGAAAGACCCTCAATGAGATGGATTGACACAGTGGCTGCAACGATGGGCTCAAGCATAACAATGAGTATGAGGATGGTGCAAGACTGGGCAGTGTTTCATTCTGTTGTACAAAGGCTCACTATGAGTTAGAACAGTCTTGATGGAACCTAACAACAACAACAGCGTTCGGGGTTTCTTTCCTTCACATATGATCTTGGTCATTAATTTTTCCATTTCAGTAAAGAGTGTTGTTGCGATTTGTATTGGGATTGCATTGAGTTTGTAGATCACTTTAAGTAGGATTGACATTTTCAGTATATTAAGCCTTCCTATCCATGAGCACGGGATGTCTTTCCTTTTTTGTAGGTCTCTTAGTCTGTTGTAACAGTGTTTTATAATTATTATTGTCCCTGGTTAGGTTAATCTCTAGGTATTTTATTGATTTGGGGGCTATTGTAAATTTTATTGTTTTTTTTATTTCTGTTTTTGGAGTAATCTTTGTCAGTGTAGAGGAATGCAACTGATTTTTGTGTGTTGATCTTGTATCCTGCAATGTGCTAAATTCTTCTATTAGTTCTAGCAGTTTCTCTTGTGGAATCTTTAGGGTCTTCTGTGTATAGGATCATGTCATCTGCAAACAGTGATAATTTTACTTCTTTTCCAATTTAATTACCTTTTATTTCTCTTTCTTGTCTTATTGCTCTGGCTAGGACTTCCAGTACAATGTTGAATAAGAATCGTGATAATGGGCATCCTTGTCTCGTTACTGTTCTCAGAGGGAAGTTTCTCAACCTTTCTCCATTGAGTATGATGTTGGCTGTTTGTTTTTCATATATGCCCTTAATTATGTTGAGGAATTTCCCTTTTATTCCTATTGTGCTGAGAATTTTCATAAGGAAAGTGTGTTGAATTTTATCAAATGCCTTTTCTGCATTGATTGACATGATCATGTTGTTCTTTTCCTTTGATTTATTTATGCGACGGATTACACCGATTGATTTTTTGATGCTGAACCGCCCTTGTAATCCTGGTATGAATCCCACTTGATCGTAGTGTATGACTTTTTTGACATGTTGCTGTAGTCTGTTGGCTAGAATTTTGTTGAAAGTTTTTGAATCTATGTTCATGAGGGATATTGGTCTGTAGTTTTTTTTTTTTTTTCTTTTTTTGTGATGTCTTTGCCTGATTTCAGTATCAGGGTTGTGCTGGTTTCATGGAAAGAGTTACGTAGTGTTCCTTCTTCTTCTATGTTTTTGAAGAGCTTGAGAAGGATTTGTGTCAATTCTTCTCTGAATGTTTAGTAGACTTCTCCAGTGTAACCATTTGGTCCTGGGTTTTTTTGGTAGTTTTTTGATGACATCTTCAATGTCTTCTTTTATGATGGGTCTATTTAAATTTTATACCACTGTGATAATTTTGGCAAGTAGTGCATTACTAGGAATTTGTCAATTTCCTCTATTTTTTCAAATTTGTTAGAGTATAATTTTTCATAGTAGTCGGTTATGATCTTCTTTATCTCTGATGAATTGGTTGCAAAGTCACCAATTTAATTTCTTAATTTGGTTATTTGCCTCTTCTGGCTTTTGTCTTTTGTAAGTCTAGCTAGTGGTTGGTCTATTTTGTTGATCTTTCCAAAGGATCAACTTCTGTTTTTTTTTTTTTTAAATATTTTCTTGTACTTCAGGTGAAGGCTTACAGAACAAATAGTTTCTCATGAAACAGTAGTACACATGTTGTTTTATGACATTGGTTAACCACCCCACAACATATTAACCCTCTAAATTCTCAACATTTTTTTTTGTGAAAATACACATAGCCAAAGATACACCATTTCAAAAATTTCTACACACACAGTTCAGTGACTTTCACTACGCTCTTCCAATTGTGCTGTTATTCTCACTTAAGATGAAGGCTTACAGAACAAAATAGTTTCTCATTTAACAGTTACTACAAATGTTGCCCTATGACAATGGTTAACAATCTCACAACACATCAACAATATCCTTACTCAATCTTGTGTTCCCTATCACCAGCTTCCTTGTCCCCTTCTGCCTTCTGGCCCTTGTCACTGAACTCCTGTACCTCGTTAGTCTCATTTGGTTTTACGGGGCTGTCAACTCCCAGGCTGAACAGTGAACCTAGGAGGTAACTTCACCACTGAGCTAAAAGGGTGTCTGGGGGCCATACTCTCGAGGTTTCTCCAGTCTCCTTTAGGCCAGTAAATCTAGTCTTTTTTTGTGAATTAGAATTATGCTCTACATCTTTCTCCAGCTCTGTCCAGAACCCTCTGTTGTGATCCTGGTCAGAGCAGTCAGTGGTGGTAGCCGGGCACCATTTAGCTGTACTGGACTCAGTCTGGTGCAGGCCTTGGTAGCTGTGGACAATTAGTCCTTAGGACTAATCTTTTCCTTGTATCCTGTTCTCTTCATTCTCCCTTGTTCCCGAAGGGATGAGACCAGTGGAGTATCTTAGATGGCCGCTCACAGGCTTTTAAGACCCCAGACACTACTCACCAAGGTAGAATGTAGAGCATTCTCTTTATAAGCTGTGTCATGCCAATTGAGCTAGATGTTCCCCAAGACCATGGTCCCCACAGCCCTCCGACCAGCAATTCAGTCCCTCAGGGAGTGTGGATGTGTCTATGGGGCTTCCATGGCTTTTCCTTGTACAGGTTGTGCTAGTTTCCCCTGTATTGTGTACTGTCTCACCCTTCACCCAAGATACCACTTATCTATTGCCTATTTAGTATTCCCCCCCACCCCTCCCATCCCTGGTAACCAACAAAGACTGTTACATTTTGTGTGTGAACTTTTTCATGGGTTTTTACAATAAAGGTCTCATACAATATTTGTCCTTTCGTGATTGACTTATTTCACTCAGCATAATGTCCTCCAGTTTCATCCATTTTATAAGATGCTTCACGGATTCATTGTTGTTCTTTCTCATTGCATAGTACTCCATTGTGTGTATGTACCATAGTTTGTTTATCCATTCATCTGTTGATGGGCACCTACGTTGTTTCCATCGTTTTGCTATTGTGAACAATGCTGCCATGAACATAGGTGTGCATATGTCTATTCGAGTGACGACTCTGATTTCTCTAGGATATATTCCTAGGAGTGGGATTGCTGGATCGAATGCTATGTCTATTTCTAGCTTTCTGAGGAAGCGCCATATCATATTCCAAAATGGTTGTATCATTTTGCATTCCCACCAGCAGTGCATAAGAGTTCCCATCTCCCCGCAGCCCCTCCAACATTTGTTATTTCCGGTGTTTTTGATTCGTGCCAGTAATGCCGGGGTGAGATGGTATCTCATTGTGGTTTTAACTTGCATTTCTCTAATGGCTAGTGATCGCCGGCATTTCCTCATGTGTCTGTTGGCCATTTGAATGTCTTCATTGGTGAAGTGTCTGTTCATTTCCTTTGCCCATTTTTAAATAGGATTATTTGTCTTTTGGTTGTAGAGGTGTTGGATTTTCTTGTAGATTATGGACATTAGACCTTTGTCTGACTTGTACTGTCCAAAAATTTTTTCCCAGTCTGTAGGTTCTCTTTTTACTCTTTTGGTGAAGTCTTTTGAAGAGCATAGGTGTTTGATTTTTAGAAGATCCCAGTTATCTAGCTTATCTGTTGGGTTTTGTGCGTTGATGGTTATGATTTGTATCCTGTTAATGCCATGCATTAAGGCCTGAATTGTTGGTCCTATTTTTTCTTCTATAAACTTTATAGTTTTAAGCTTTATATTCAGGTCTTTGATCCATTTTGAAGTAGTTTTTGTATATCCAGTTTTGCCAGCACCATTTGTTAAAAAGACTGTCTTTTCCCCATTTGATGTACTTTGGGCCCTTGTTGAAGATCAGGTGACTGTAGGTGGATGGATTTATATCTGGGTTCTCAATTCTGTTCCATTGGTCAATGTATCTGTCATTGTACCAATACCACGCTGTTTTGACTACTGTAGTTGTATAGTAGGTTCTGAACTCAGGTAGTGTGAGTCCTCCTACTTTATTCTTCTTCTTCAGAAGTGCTTTAGTTACTCGGGGCTTCTTCCCTTTCCATATAAAGTTAATGATTAGTTTTTCCATCTCTTTGAAGAATGTTGCTGGTATTGGGATCGGGATGGAGTTGTATTTGTAAATTGCTTTGGGTAGAATTGCCATTTTCACAATGTTGAGTCTACCTATCCATGAGCATGGTATGTTTTTCTATTTATGTAGATTCCTTTGGGTTTCATGCTGTAGTTTTTTACAGTTTTCTTTGTATAGGTCTTTTACATCCCTGGTCAGATTTATTCCTAAGTATTTTATCTTTTTAGGGGCTATTGAAAATGGTATTGATTTCCTGATTTCCTTTTCATCATTGTCCTTACTGGTGTATAGGAATCCAACTGATTTTTTAATGTTTATCTTGTATCCGGCTACTCTGCTGAATCTTTCTATTAGTTCCAGTAGATTTCTCATGGAGTCTCTAGGGTTTTCTATGTATAGTATCATATCATCTGCAAACAGGGACAGTTTAACTTCTTCATTACCAATTTGGATGCCCTTTATTTCTTTTTCTTGCCTTATTGCTCTAGCTAGAAATTCCAGCACAATGTTAAATAGGAATGGTGATAAAGGGCATTCAACTTCTGGTTTTGTTAATTCTTTCAATTGTTTTTCTATTTTCTATTTCATTTATTTCTGCCCTGATTTTTCTTATTTCTTCTTTTTTTCTGGTTGCTCTTGAATTCCTTTAGTCTTCCTTTTCTCTTTTCACTTTTGATCACTTTTGATTTCTCATATGACCCAATAATTTTTTAGTAGTGTATTTAGTTTCCATGTGATATTTTTCCCCTTATTTATCTTGTTGTTGATTTCTAGCCTCATGCAGTTATTGTCCAAGAAGAAGCTTTGTGTGATTTCAATGTTTTTAAATTTGTTGAGACTTGTTTTGTGTCCTAGCATATGGTCTATTCTGGAAAATGATTGATGTGCCCTGGAGAAGAATGTGTATTGTTCTGATTTTGGGTGAGTGTTCTCTATATGTCCATCAGGTCCACCTGGCTTATGGTTTTAAGTTTTCAATGTCTTTAGTGATTTTCTTTTTCGATGTTCTGTCTGTAATTGAAAGTGTTGTTTTGAAGTCCCCTACTTTTTTTGTGTAGCTGTCTATGTCTCCTTTCATATTAATCAAAATTTGTTTCATGTATTTTGTTTCATTGCTATTAAGTGCATATATATTTATAATTGTTATGTCTTCCTTTTTTCTGGTATCCTTCCTCTTGACAATTTTTTATTGTGTTTTAGGTGAAAGTTTACAGTGCAAATTAGTTTCTCATTCAAAAATTTATACACAAATTGTTTTGTAACATTGGTCAAAATTTCCACAATGTATCAGCACTGTCCCATTTTCCCTTTACACCCCGACTTCCCTGTGTCCATTCATCCAGGTTTTCTGTCCCTTTCTGCCTTCTCATCTTTGCTTTTGGGTCTGTGTTGCCCATTTGGTCTCCTATAGCTGATTGAACTAAGGAGCATGTTCCTGACATGTGTTGTTGTTTTATATACCAAAAAAAAAAAAAAAACCATACCATCGAGTCGATTCCAACTCACAGCAACCCTATAGGATAGAGTAGGACTGCCCTATAGGGTTTCCAAGAAGTGGATGGTGGATTTGAACTGCCAACATTTTGATTTACACTCAAATGCTTAACCACTGAGCCACCAGGGCCCCTTATTTTTTATAAACTTGTCAAATCTTTGGAGCCCTAGTGGTGTAGTGGTTAACAGCTCAGCTGCTAACCAAAAAGTTGGCAGTTAGAATCCACCAACTACTCTTGGAAACCCTATAGAGGCTGTTCTACTCTATTCTATAGGGTCACTATGAGTTGGAGTCGACTCGATGGCAACAGGTTTTTTGTTTGGTCTAATCTTTGACTGAAATGTGGACTTTGGGAGTGGCTTCACTTCTGAATTATCAGGGTGTCTGGAGGCCATAGTCTTGGGGGTTACTCCAGTCTCTGTCAGACCAGTAACTCTAGTCTTTTTTGTGAGTTTTGTTCTACATTTTTGTCCCACTCTCTCTAGAACCCTCTGTTGTGATCCGTTACAGAGCCGTTGGTGGTGCTGGCTGGGAACCACCTTGTTCTTACGGGATCAGGCTGGAGGAGGCTGTGGTTCATGTGGCCCATTGGTCCTTTGGACTGGTATTTTCCTTGTGTATTTTGTTTTCTTCATTCTCCTTTGCTTCAAACGTGATGGGATGAATAGATGCATTTTAATTGGCCGCTCACAATCTTTTAAGGCCCCAGACACTACTCATCGAAGTAGGATATAGAACATTTTCTTTATGTTATACCAGAGGAACTAGATGTCCCCCGAGAGCATGGTCCACAGCCCTCAGCCCAAGTAACTCGGTCCCTCAAGGTATTTGGATGTGTCTATAGCTTTGCCTTGGTCAAATTGTGCTGCCTTCCCTTATATTGTGTGTTGTCTTTGCTTTCACCAAAGTTAACACTTGTCTACTGTTTAGTTCCTGATTTCCCCTCTCTCATAACCATCAAAGATTATGTTTCTATGTGTATACTTTTTCTTGAGATTTTGTAATAATGGTTGCATACAATTTTGTCCTTCTGTTACATATACCCACCACTTTGGGTAAAATTGATGTTTTCACAATGTTGAGTCTTCCTATCCATGAGCATGATATGTTTTTCCACATATGTAGGTCTCTTTTCGTTTCTTGCAATAGTGTTTTGTAGTTTTCTTTGTATAGGTATTTTACATTTCTGGTTAGATTTATTCCTAAGTACTTTATTCTCTTGGGGGATATTGTAAATGGTATTGATATGGTGATTTCCTTTTCGAAGTTCTCTTTGTTGGTGTAGAGGAATCCAACTGATTTTTGTATCTCAATCTTGTATCCTGCTACTTTGCTGAACTCTTCTGTTAGTTGTAGTAGGTTTCTTGTGGATTCTTTGGGGTGTTCTGTGTATAAGATCATATCATCTGTGAATAGGGATAATTTTACCTCCTCCTTCCTAGTTTGAGTGCTCTTTATTCCTTTTTCTTGCCATGAAGTGACACAATGATAACAGATTTTTTTTTTAATTTCTTTTTCTTGCCTTATTGCTCTAGCTATGACCCACACACAATGTTGAATAAGTGTGGTGATGATGAGCATCTTTGTCTGATTCCTATTCTCAAGGGAATGCTTTCAGTTTCTCTCCATTTAGAATGATGTTGTCTGTTGGTTTTTGTATTATTATTTTTGAATTTATTATTTTGAGGAATTTCCCTTTTATTCTTATTTTGGTGAGAGTTTTTATCAGGAATGGGTGTTGGAATTTTTGAAATGCCTTTTCTGACTCCATTGATAAGATCATGTGGTTCTTTTGTTTTATTTATGTGGTGGCTTACGTTGACTGATTTTCTAATGTTGAACCAACCCTGCATACCTGGTATGAATCCCACTGGTTCATGATGTATTATTTTTTTGACATGCTGCTGAATTCTATTGGCTAGAATTTTGTCGAGGATTTTTGCATCTATGTTCATGATGGATATTGGTCTGTAGTTTTCTTTTTTTATGGTGTCTTGACCTGGCTTTGGTATCAGGCTTATGCTGGATTCATAGAATGAATTCAGGAGTATTCGTTCATTTTCTATGCTCTGAAATAGCTTTAGTAGTATTGATGTTACCTTTTCTCTGAAAGTTTGGTATAATTCTCCAGGAATGCCCAGGCCTGGGCTTTTTCTGTGTGTGTGTTGGGAGGTTTTTTTTTTTTTTTTTTTTTAAATTACCTCTTCAATGTCTTCTTTTGTTATGGGTTTGTTTAGTTTTTCTACTTAAGTTTGGGTTAGTTTAAGTAGGCAGTGTGTTTCTAGAAATTTTTCCATTTCCTCTAGGTTTTTAAATTTGCTGGAGTACAATTTTTTTGTAGCATTCTGTTATGATCTTTTTTTATTTCATTTGGGACTGTTGTGATATCACCCATCTATTTTCTTATTCAGATTATTTGCTTCCTCACCTGTTTTTCTTTTCTCAACTTGGCCAATGCTTTGTCAATTTTGTTGATCTTTTCAAGGAACACACTTTTGGTCTTCTTGAGTCTTTCATTGATTTTCTCATCTTTATTTAATTTATTTCTGCTCTAATCTTTGTTATTTCCTTTCTTCCAATAATAAACTAGTTAACTGGGAGCTCCTAAAAATCAAACACTTGTGCTTATCAAAAGACTTCACCAAAAGAGTGAAAAAAGAACCTACAGACAGGGGAAAAAATTTTGGCTATGACATATCTGATAAGGCTCTACTCTCTAAAATCTGCAAGATACTGCAACACCTCAACAACGAAAAGACAAATAACCAAATTAAAAAATGGGCAAAGAATATGAACAGACACTTCACCAAAGATATTCAGGCAGCTAGCAGAAACATGAGGAAATGCTCACAACCATTAGCTGTTAGAGAAATGCAAATCAAAACTACAATGAGATCCCATCTCGCCCAAACAAGGCTGGCACTAATCCAAAAAACACAAAATAATAAATGTTGGAGAGGTTGTGGAGAGATTGGAAGTCTTATGCACTGCTGGTGGGAACGTAAAATGGTACAACCCTTTTGGAAAATGATTTGGCACTTCCTTAAAAAGCTAGCAATAGAAGTACCATACAATCCAGCAATCCCTCCTAGGAATATATCCTAAAGAAATAAGAGCCGTTACATGAGTGGACATGTGCACACCCATGTTCATTGCAGCACTGTTCACAATAGCAAAAAGATGGTAACAACCTAAGTGCCCGTCAACAGATGAATGAATAAACACATTATGGTATATACACACAATTGAATACTATACAATGGTAAAGAACAATGATGAATCCACAAAACATCTCACGACATGGATGAATCTGGAGGGCATTATGCTGAGTGAAATTCGCCAGTCACAAAAGGACAAATATCGTATGAGACCGCTATTATAGGAACTCAAGAAAAGGTTTAAACACAGAAAAAAGCATTCTGTGATGGTTACGAGTGTGGGGAGGGAGGGAGAGGGAAATTAACTAACTAGATAGTAGACAAAGATCAACTTTGGTGAAGGGAAGGACAATAGACAATACAGGGGAAATCAGCACAATTGGACCAAAGCAAAAGCTAAGAAATTTCCTGGACACGTCCAAGCACTTTGAGGGACAGAGTAGCTGGGGCTGGTGTCCAGTGACCATAGTTTTGGGAGACATCTAGGTCAATTGGCATGACAAACTTTATTAAGAAAATGTTCTGCATCCCACTTTGGTGGGTGGTATCTGCGGTCTTAAAAGCTTGGGAGCAGTCTTCTAAGATGCATCAATTGGTCCCAACCCACTTGCAGTAAAGGAGAACGAAGAAAACCAAAAACAGAGGGAAAATATTAGTCCAAGAGACTAAAGGACCACATAAAACAGAGACTCCACCAGCCTGAGACCAGAAGAACTAGATGGTGCCCAGCTACCACCAATGATCACCTTAAAAGGGAACACAACAGAGAGTCCCAGACTGAGTGGGAGAAAAGTGTGGAGCAGAACTCAAATTCACATAAAAAGTCCAGACTTAATTGTCTGACAGAGACTGGAGGAACCCCCGAAACTATGGCCCCCACACGCACTGTTAACCCAGAACTGAAACCATTCCCGAAGCCCACTCTTCAGAAGATTGGACAGGACTATAAACAAAAAATAACACACCTGAGGAGTGTGCTTCTTTGTTCAATTAGATACACGAGACCAAATGGGCGGCTCCTATCTGGAAGTAGTATAAGGCAGGAACTGGTTGAATGGACACAGGGAACATGGGGTGGAAAGGCATAGTGTGCTGTCACATTGTGGGGATTTCAACTAATGTCACAAAACAATATGTGTATAAATTTTTGCATGAGAAATTAACTTGAGTTGTAAACTTTCACCTAAAGAGCAATAAAAAAAGGTGTGTTTTCATTTTCACTTGATTCTATGAATATTTTTATTCAATCTTTGATTTATTCTGCAACCCAGTAGTTTTTCAGTAAGATGTTGTTCAGTTTCCATGTATTTGATTTTTTTCTTTGCTCTTTCTTATTTCTTCTTTTATGACATTATGATCAGAGAAGATGCTCTGTATTATTTCGATGTTTTGGATTATGTTAAGTCTTGTTTTGTGGCCTAAAGTGTGGTCTGTTCTGGAGAATGTTACATGTGCATTGGAAAAGAATGTATACTTTGCTGCTGTTGGTATGTACATGTGTAAGAGGGCAAGTTAGTTGATTGTGACATTTAGATCTGCCATATCTTTATTGAGTTTCTTTCTAGATGTTCTCTCTTTCACTAAAAGTGGTGTGTTGAAGTCTCCTACTATTATTGTGGAGCTGTCTATCTCTCTTTTCAATGCTGTTACAGTTTGTTTTATGAATTTTGGAACCCTGTCATTAGATGCATATATATTTATTATGGTTATTTCCTCCTGGTGTATTGACACTTTACAGTGTCCTTCTTTATCCTTTATGGTGGATTTTGCTTTAAAGTCAGTTTTGTTGGAGATTGATACTGCCATTCCTGCTCTTTTTTGGTCGTTGTTTACTTGATATATATTCTTTTACCCTTTGAGTTTTGGTTTGTTTATGTCTTTGTGTCTCTTGTAGACAGAATATGGATGGATCATGTTTTTATCCATTCTGCCACTGTCTCTTTTCTGGTGCATTTAGGAGATTTACATTACAGTAATTATTGATAGGTATGAGTTTACTGTTGTAATTTTGGTGTATTTGTTCCAATTAATTTTCTGTGCTGAGTTCTTTTAGTTCATGTATTTTCTTTCGAGCTCTTTCATTATTGTTGATTTTGTGTTTGCTGAGTCTATGTCTTTCTTCTTTTTTATTTTGATAGATAGGTTTGTTAGCTTCCTTTGTGGTTACCTTGAAATTTACCTTTATATTTCTAAGTTTAAACCAGTCTTTTATTTCTTGATATTGCCTTAACTTTCTTTCCATATGTAAGTTCAATGACGACACTGTTTATTCCCTCTTTTTTGTTTTGACATTGTTGTCATTTACATATTGACATCTCTAGTTCCCTATTTTCAGTCTTTTAGCTTAGATTTGTTTTTGTGAATTCTCTACCTGGGTTGGTATCTGGTTGATCCATTCTGTGTCCTTGTCTTGGATTGACATCTTGATGTTGTTGGTTCTTGAACCAGAGGACTCCCTTTAATATTTCTTGTAATTTTGGTCTGGTTTTTACAAATTCCCTTAATTTCTCTTCATCTGGAAATGACCTAATTTTACCATGGTATTTGAGAGACATTTTTGCTGTGTATATAATTCTTGGCTGGCAATTTCTTTCCTTCAAGGCTTTATATATGTCATCCCCTTGCCTTCTTGCCTGCATGGTTTCTGCTGAGTAGTCAGAGATTAGTCTTACTGGCTCTCCTTTGTAGGTGACTTTTTGTTTATCCCAGCCACTCTCATGATTCTTTCTTTGTCTTTGGTTTGGCAAGTTTGATTATGACACGTCTTGGTGAATTTCTTTTGGGATCTATCCTGTATGGGATTCGTGGAGCCTCTTGGATAGATATCTTCTCATCTTTCATGATATTAGTGAAGTTTTCTGCCATCAAATATTCAAAAATTCTCTTTGTGTTTTTCGTTATCCGTCCTGTCCTGGTACTCCGATCTCTCGTAGGTTTTTTGTCTTGATAGTGTCCCACATAATTCTTCAGCTTTCTTTCTTTTTTTTTTTTTCTTTTTTTTACATTCTGTTTCTGATTTTTCCTCAAACAAATTGATGTCAAGTGATTTATCTTCAATCTAACTAATTCTGACTTCCATTATCTCAATTCTGCTCCTATGACCTTCTCTTGAATTGTCTAATTCTGAAATTTTATTGTTAATCTTTTGGATTTCTAGTTGCTGCCTCTATATAAATTCTAGCAGCCTATTTATTCTGTTATTTTGCTCCTGTATTGTTTTCCTGAATTCTTCCATTGCTTTGTCTGTGTTGCTTGTCTTCGTCTGAGTTTTGCCTGATCTTCTTTGTGATCTCTTGGAGGGCTCTGTATATTAGTTTTTTGAATTCTTTATCAGGTAGTTCCATTGTTTTATCTTCCTCTGAAAGGTTTCCTGGCTCTTTATTTTGGTCGCTTGCTGGAACCATCTTGTCCTGCTTCTTTGTGTGATTTGATATTGACTCTTGTCTCCAAGGCATCAATAGGTTATTTTATATATATAGTTTTTGTTTACTGCGTCCTGTATTTTTGTTTTGTTTGGGCCTGTGAGCTACTTTGGTTTTTGGCATCATTGAAGCTCTCACATCCTGTCTCCAGGTGGTCAAAACAGCTATGAGGTGTGTGAGCCCAGGAGTCTGTTCACTGTTCTTCCAGGGGCACAGTTATTTAAGGCACAAGTGTCTAGGTCATTGTCACCAGTGTGTGGTGCAGACTCTCACTTACATTCCTCAATGGGGAGGGCTGTGTGGGGGTGTTCAGACCAGGCACAGGTCTCTGGTTGCAGACTGGGGTGATGTGTGGGGCAAGGCAGGGGGCTGATGGCTGCCCCTGGGTGCCTGGATGGAGGGCTTGTCCATGTCCCTTAGATTACATAGTGCAGGGGAAGGGAGATGTGCAGCATGTCCTTGGGTGTCTGGTGCCTTTGGCTGGAGGGATTGGGAAGCACCAATAATTTTAAGACCCCTGTCCTGGGTGGCAAGATGGAGTGTGTGGTACTGCTGGCTTTCAGGCCCCCACTGTGGGTAGGTGAGACCACTTAGGTGGCGGGACAGTGTCAAATGTCACAAGTCTGCAGCTCCCCCTTGGCTGCTGCAGGTGAAAATGGGCTTTAGGTCTATGCCCTGCTGTTTTATGCTAATGAGGGTGTGCAGTGTTGAATTGGCTCACAAGGATTGGGCAGGGGTGAAGGTGCTACAAGTCCAAGAACCCCTTACACTGGTGGCTGGGTGAAGGGGCAGAGCCTCCAGACTGGCCTGGAGTTCCTAGCTTTGGGGACGTCATGTTGTTGAATGCTGTGGTACTGGTGTCAGAGTAGGAGGAGTGGGTGAGGGGAAGGGAGTGCTTCTCTTCTGTGAAGCTCTAGGGCAGGGAGGTGTTATTTTGCCAGCATATGCTGTAGTTTGGGAGCTTGTACTTAACTTTTGCAAGTCTGGTGTCACTCTTCTTTGGTTCTGGAGGTGTGTGCAGATTTGCCGCTGCTTGGTTGCACCAGATGTGGTGGGCTTCTGCTTGGAATGTTAATGCTTGCCTCAGCCCATGTGTGCAGTGCAGACTCAGCAGGGTGCTGGTGATCCCGTGATCTGTAGTTCCACATTTCCACTGCTTCTGAATTGTCTCTCCTTCCACCTTCTGCTCAGTCTGATTTTTCAGCTTTGTCTTTGATGGTTAGGGTTCCTAGATTGTCATATATATTCAATTCACTTGTTTTTTGGGGGTCTTTGTTGTAAGAGGTATGACAGGAAACATCTGATTTCCCTGCCTGTGGAGTACTATTTTTCATATAATTCTTTTATGATCCTTTTTATTTCAGTTGGGTCTGTTGTAATGTCCCCCATCTCATTTCTTATTTGGGTTACTTGCTTCCTCTCCTGTTTTTCTTTTGTCAGGTGGGCCAGTGGTTGTCAATTTTGTTGATCATTTCAAAGAACCAACTTTTGGTCTTGTTGAGTCTTTCTATTGATTTTCTCTTCTCTATTTCATTTATTTCTTCTCCAATCTTTATTATTTCCTTTCTTCTGGTGACTGTTCTCTTTCTATTTTTTGAGCATAGGGCTAACGTTTTGATTTTGGCCCCGTCTTCTTTTTTGATGTGTGAGTTTATTGATATCAAATGACTTCTGAGCCTTTTCTGTGTCCCAACGGTTTTGGTATCATGTGTTTTCATTCTTATTTGATTCTAGAAATTTTTTTTAATTCCCTCTTTGATTTCTTCTATTACCCAGTGTTTTTAAGCAAGGTGTTATTCATTTTCCATGTATTTGATTTTTTTCCTTGCTCTTCCTATTATTGATTTCTACTTTTATGGCATTTTGATTATATGTGTTTTGGGCTTTATTCAGGGTTGCTTTGTGGTCTAAAATGTTGTCTATTCTGGAGAATGTTCCATGTGCATTGAAAAAGAATGTATACTTTGCTACTGTTGGGTGGAGTGTTCTATATATATCTATGAGGTTATGTTGGTTGATTTTGGCCTTTAGATCTTCTGTATCTTTGTTGAGTTTCTTTCTAAATCTTTCTATTACTGAGAGTGGTGTGTTGAAGACTCCTACTATTATTGTGGAATTACCTATTTCTCTTTTCAATGTTGTTAGAATTTGTTTTATGTATTTTGGAGTCCTGTTTTGGGTTCATAGGTATTTATTAAGGTTATCCCTTTAATCGTTATATAATGTCCTTCCTTGTCTTTTATGGTTGGTTTTGCGTTAAATTCTATTTTATCTGAGATTAGTATTGCCACTTCTGCCCTTTTTTTGGTTGCTTTTTGCTTGATATATTTTTCCCTACTTTGATTTTTAATATATTTATTCCTTTTTGTCTAAGATATGTCTCTTGTAGACAGCATATTGATGGGCCACGTTTCTTTATCCGTTCTGCACTCTTTATTTTTATAGGATCATTTAAACCATTTAAATTCAGTGTGATTATTGATAGGTATGAATATTGCTCTGCTTTTTTTTTGTGGTGCTACTTTTTCTTTGTTCCTTTTATTTTCCCATGGTAAGTTCCTTTTTTTCCTGGTCTTTCTTTTCTTTTCTTTCATTATTACAGATTTTGTGTTTACTGAGACTTAATGTTTTTCTTCTTTTTTATTATGATGAGTATGTTTATTAGCTTTCTTTGTGGTTACCTTGAAATTTATCCTCATCTTCCTAAGTTTGAGCCAGTCTTTTCTTAATTGATATCGCCCTGACTTCCTCTCCATTCGAAAATTGTATACTTACACAATTTATTCCTCTTTTTATTGTTTTGACGTTGTCGTCATTTATTGATTGATGTCTCTGTTTCCCTGTTTTAAATCATTTGGTTGTGTTTTATTATTGACAGTTGTTTACCTAGGTTGGTATCTGGCTGATTCTGTGCTGTTTCCTAGACTCACATTGTTGTCTGATGTTGTTGGTTCTCTAACCAAAGGACTCCCTTTAATATTTCCTGAAAGTTTGGTTTGGTTTGTACAAATTCCCTTCGTTTCTATTTATCTGGAAATGTCCCGATTTTGCCATTATTTTTGAGAGAGAGTTTTGTAGGATATATTATTCTTGGTTGGCACTTTTTATTTTTCTTTCAATGTTTTATGTATGTCATCCCATGGCTTTTTGCCTACATAGTTTCTTGATGAGTAATCAGAGCTTAGTCTTGTAGTTTCCCCTTTTGTAAGTGACTTTTCGGTATTCTTTTTGTCTTTGGTTTTGGCAATTGTGATTACGATTATGATACATCTTAGTGACTTTCTTTCGGAGCCTATCCTATATGGGGTTCCTTGAGCTTCTTGTATAGTTATCTTTTCATCTTTTATGATATTTGGCAAGTGTTCTGGCAGCAAATCTTCTCTGTGTTTTCCATTTTCTCCCCCTGTTCTGGAGCACTGACCATGCACAAATTTTTGCTCTTGTGTCCCACATCATTCTTAGGTTTTCTTCATTCTTTTCTCTCATTTTTCCTCAATCAAAGTGGCATCCATGGATTTGTCTTCAATCTCACTGATCCTGTGTTCCATTGTTTCAAAATTTCTCCTAAAATCTTCTATTGAGTTGTCCATTTCTGAAATCTTAATGTTTACATTTTTGATATCTAGTTTCTGGTTTTGTACGAGTTCTTATTATTTGTTTATTTTGATTTTTTTCTTGCATTATTCTCCTGAATTCTTCTTTTTCTGTGTTTTTCTTGATTTGGGCTATATTTTCGTAGATTATGTCTGTGTTTTTGGTGATTTTTGTCTTTTTTTCCTTGTTTTTGTCAGTGTTTTGCTTGATCTCTTTCCTAATCTCTTGGAAAGCCCTAAATATTAGTCTTTTGAATTTCATATCAGGTAGTTCCACAATCTTTTCTTCTACTGAATGGTCTTCTGATTCTTTATTTTGCTACAGCCATCTTGTCCTACTTTTTAATGTGTTTTGATATTGTCTGCTGTCTCCAAGACATTAAGGTATTATTTACTGTATTAATGTATTGTGTGTTTGTTTAGTCCTGCTTGTTTTGTTTTGATATGTCAGCGCAGGCAGGCCAGGCATGTTTTTGTGCTTGCTTGCCTGTGGAATGATAGCTCTCATCAACTAGTCCAAGTGTGCAGGGCAGCAGCAGGCAGGGGGAGCCTACTTTGCTGTACGTTGGTTTGGTGAGGTGGTTGAGAGAAGACTGGCAGGCACTGTCTGTTTTCTGACGTTGGTCCAGTGGTGTGGGAGCATGCACAGTCACTTGCCAGATGGGAGAGTGTCAGATGGGGAGTGGTAATAAGACAGAGGTTTCCCAAGCTGTGGAAAATTCCACTGCCTCAAGCAGCCTGCTTAGCACGCCCCATAGCTTTACGTTAGAATTCTGGTTCCCCTCTCCTTAACTGCTGCCCCAAAACTAGAGGAAATTGGCAGAAACCTGTTTAGGCACCATGTTGACATTCAGGATAACGTTTTAGACCTCATACATAGTAACTTCCTTGCCTCTGGGTGGAGTTTAACCACCATTTTCTGAACATGCAATGCATGAAGTTATATGTAAACCCCACTGTGCCTGTGTAGTATGATTAAGAATGTTGCTGATGTAACCTGTATGAACTTCCTACTTGTAAACCCATTACAAGTAGCCTTCCCTCTCACCCTCACTGAGCAGTCTTGGCAGTGGCACCTCCGACTGTCTCCTTTCCTTGTTCAACAAAATTAAGGAGGCTTCCCCTACTCTTCCACCTCAGTCTCTCATTTATTGGCTGATACAAGTCATGCAGAGCAGAACCTGGGGTTTCCACCTGGCAACGTTTCTGGCAAGCCAGCCAGGAGTCATCTGCTAGGTTCTGGATGTGGATCAGACAACAGACTGGCCCTGCTGTCTGTTGCCACTAGGAGATTTCTCCTGGAGACCTTGGAGCAACCCTGGAAGCCAATCCAACTCAGACCCAACAGTGATTCCATTGGAGACAGAAATGTGCCTGGGTTATTTGGCAAGTACCTAGGTAAGGCCTTAGAAGAGTCCCAAGAAGCAGGAAGAATTGACCATTGAGGACATTGAAGGCTCTAGGTATCTGGGGTTATTTGGTAAATAACAGGGTAACTCCTAGGTAAGGCCTTAGAAAATTCCCAAGAAGTGGAAGGAATTGACCATTGAGGGTGTAAAAGGTTCTATGTATTTGTTGTTAGGTTGGTGCATCAAATTAGGTTGTGTCAGTGTGTAAATGTGTGTCTGGAGAATGCAGAATGTTCAAGGGGTCCAGGAATGCAGCCCGCTAGGATTCATTCTTAAGGACTAGAAATATTTCAGCTCAGACCCTATAAAAAGAAAAAGATTATTTTCTTTTGTAACACCGCATAGCCTCAATATGAATTGGCAGATGAGGACAAGTGGCTAGCAAATGTGTCTCTAAATTGTAATACTATCCTCCAACTTGATCTTTTCTGCCCTGGTGTTGGGTTCACTGCCACATAAGCTGAGTGGAACAGTCTTTGGGTACCCCAATTTGGTGACTAGGGAAAATGAAAGCAACACAAGGCCCACTGGTTCTTGGGAGAGCCATAGCACAGCCAAGCCCATGGGCAATGTCATGGATTGAATTATGTCCCCCCAAAAACGTGTGTATCAATTTGGTTGGGCCATGATTTCTGGTATTGTGTGATTTTCCTATATGTTGTAAATCCTGCCTCTATGATGTTAAAGAGGGAGGATGGGCGGCAGTTGTGTTAGTGAGGCAGGACTCAGTCTACAAGATTGGATTGTATCTTGAGTCAATGTCTTGAGATATAAAAGAGAGAAGCGAGCAGAGAGACAGGGTAGGGAACCTTATAACACCAAGAAAGCAGTGCCAGTAGCAGAGAGTTTCCTTTGGACCAGGGGTCCTTGTGCAGAGAAGCTCCTTGTCCAGGGGAAGATTGATGAGAAGGCCGACAGAGAGAGCAAGCCTTCCCCTGGAGCTTATGCCCTGAATTTGGACTTTTAGCCTACTTTACTGTGAGGAATAAACTTCTCTTTGTTAAAGCAATCCACTTGTGGTATTTCTGTTATAGCAGTACTAGATGACTAAGACAAGCATGCACCCCTTCTGACAAGTCCCGTCAGGAGATGCTGGTATGGTCTGGGTCCACCAACCTTTCTCAACAAGTGATCTTTAGAACTGGAAAAACCACTGCCCCAGGTATCGGTAAGAAACTAAGAGAATGCAGGATCTTTTTGCCTCCATCTTCAGCACTCATAATCTTAACTGGGCAGATTGTCAGGTTCTGCTAGATGTGATCCTGACCCCCGAAGAAAGGCACATGGTCCTAGAAAAGGTTAGGGCCAAGGCTGACAAGTGCCACAAAGTACAGGCAGTAAATCAGCTGAGGGTAGAGACTTTCCCTGTAGGGGACCCTGGTTGGGATCAGAATACTGCCAAGGGACTGACCTGCCTTGCTTATCATAGGGAGCACCTTTTAAAATGGTTGAAGAAAGGGGTGCTTAAAAAAAAAACCTTAACAAAATATATGGAATCAAACAAGAACCAACCGAAGATCCCTGTAAGTTTCTGAAAATAATTTATGAGGCTTTTAGACAGTTCCCAGACACGGATCCTGAGAGTCCTGAAAACACTCGCATGGTGAATATGATTTTTATCTGGCAGTGTGCCCCAGATATATAGAGAAAACTCAAAAAACTTGAGGGAGGTATGGAGTTGGGGATCTCACAGCTTGTTGAGCTTGCCTACCAGGTATATTCCAATCAGGACTGGGAACAGGAAGAGAGAAAATCACCAATCAGAAGAAACAGGCCACATTTCTGGCTGCCACCTTGTGGTGAAATGACCTGTCTCCCAGTGGCCCAAGAAGAGGAGGGCTCCTGAGGAGAGAAGGAAGTAAGAGGCCCCTACCTCCATTAAGCTGAGACCAGTGCACCTGGTTCAATGGGAGAGGACATTGGAAGAGAAAGTGCCCTAAATTCCTACCAGAAGTAAGAAAGAGCCTGGGGCTGCCAAGTGGCCCATGATTCCAATGGGGGAAGACTCAGATTGAGGAGGACTGTAGAAGAGTCCCCCACCTGAGCCTCTGCTTATAATGAAGGTTAAGGGGACCTGTACAGTTTCTAGTGGATACTTGAGCAACGCACTCTGTCCTGACCCAGAAAAAGACAGCCCCAATGAAGCAAACTGTGTTGGTTGTGGGAGTCTCAGGTAAGATGGAGAATCCTCCCTTCCTCCAGTCCCTAACCTGCTCCATACAAGGGAAGTCATTAACACATTCTTTTCTTTACATGCCTGGCTAACCCATTCCTCTGCTGTTAAGAGACTTGTGCAAACTGCAAGCTCAAATTTCTTTTGATAAAGGGATCATGCAGATGTAGGTACCACCAGATAATGGATGGCGATTGCAGCTGGCCCTTACTGCTGAGTCACCCACCAATTACAGTGAGGAAGAACACTACTAGGGATTTGGTAGGACCAGACATCAAGGATGCAGTAGTTCAGTGGGTATAGGCCAACAAGGTGCCAGTATTAACCAAAAATGTTCCCCTGGTGGCGCGCTCCTACCCAGCATAGTTCCCTCCCCAACTTAAGCAATACCCCATGCAGGTGGAGGCCCGACAGGCACTGGGAAAAATCATCACCAGATACCTGAAACATGGGCTGCTCAGACCATGTCAGTCACAGTTAAACACCTCCTTCCTGCGGGTGAAGAAGAAAAATGGAGAATACTGGTTCTTTCAGGATCTGTGAGCTGTCAACCAGGTAACAGTCACCAGCCTCATTGAGTACGATTGCCTCCAGAATACCATAGAGCTTTTAAACTTTCTAGGAAAAGCAGGGTATCAGGTTTTGGAAGAAAAATCTCAGGTCAACAAAAAGGAGGTGATTTATCTGGGTTTTAAAATCAGACAGGGAGAGCGAGAACTCCTCCCCACCCAAAAAGATGCTATCTGCAGATTGGTGGCCCCTACCAACCAGAGACAACTCCGAGATTTTTTTGGAATGGCTAGTTCTTGCCACATCTGGATCCCAAATTTCAGACTTATTGCCAAGCCTTTACGCCAAGCCTTAGAGGGAAAAGACACAGACCTCTTAGAATGGACCAGAACAGAGTAACAAGCTTTTGATACCATTATATGATTGGGTTAAGAGACATTTAACTGGACCAAAGGTCCACACCACTATTTTGGCAGTGGTAAGGAGCTACCATACCTGCACGAAAAATAATCCCAAGAATACTGCTGAAGCTCCCGCAGGGGTCCAGCAAACTGAGGCAATGCTTACAGACGTCTGGCAGGTGGATTTCACTGAGATGCCGTGACATCCCAGGAATTACAAATATCTGCTACTCTTTATCAACAGCTTCAGTAACTGGGTTGAAGTTTTTCCTTGCAGGAAAGGCCAGCGAGGTTGTGAGACACCTCCTGAATAAAGTTATCCCTCGATTCGGGCTTCCCATCTCCATTGGCAGTGACAACGGGCCCCATTTTTAGGCCTTGATGGTGCAATCGGTGACAGCCGCACTGGATATTAATTAGAACTGATACACAGCCTGAGGATCTCAGTCCAGCGGTAAAATAGAGTGGGCTAACCAGACTCTGAAGAGGCACCTAGCAAAGCTGTGCCAAGAGACCAAGTTGTATAGACAAAGGCACTGCCTATGGCTCTGTTGAGAGTTCGGTCCTCCCCTAGAGGAAAATGAAAACTTAGTCCATTTGAGCTATTTAGGTGCCCTTTATTAGAGAACCCCAATATGACCAACATAGCTTGCCTTAATAATGACCAACCTCCCTCCCTTCCTCCACGAGGTTGGAGATGTTCAAGTTACTAAATACTTGCAGTCTGTTTGGGTGGCTCTGTCTTCTCTCCACAGATATGCTCACCTGAGGAGCCCACCTGAGCCAGAAGTGTCCCTCCATCTGTTCCAGGCTGGTGACTGGGTCCCTCTCAAGGTGTGGAAAGCCAACCCCCTTCAACAGAAGTGGACTGGCCCCTTTGAAGTCCTCTTGACTACCCCAACGGCTGTCAAACTCAATGGGCTCGAAACTTGGATACACCATACTCGAATATAGAAAACCACCCCGCCGGACACTGAGGGACAAATTCAACAGAACTATGAAAATTGGACTTGTGAGCCAGTCGAGGACCTGAAGTACTTGTTTTCCCAACACCCTCCTGAATGGGTGAGATTCCCCAAAGATTCTTAACACTGCTAATAATCTAGGTGTTAGTATTCTCTCTCCTACACCTGTGTACTCTACTTGACCAGGTTAGATTGCTGTAGACCTTTGAGTGAGCAGAATCAACCATTAACAGGGTGATGTGGTTATTCCTAGGAGTCTCCCTCTGTGTAAATGGGATGGGATTTCAATGCTCTGAATAGGTTGCACCAGCCAGTTGTACATCATATTGCACGGGCTAGCAATTGCTGGATTTGTTTACACTCCCCTTCGCATGTAGGGCAAGGGTTACCCATAATCCCTGTACCTCCCCATCCAACTTACTGGCTAAACAAAGAGGGGACACAATTAAGAAATAAAAACAAAACCCTAGGCAGAGTCCAATACACCATTGTGAGGTCGGTCTACCCATAATACCTCAACAGTAGATCAGTGGCCATGATGAAAGGCCAACTGTTCAAGCCTATGTCCAATATTTACCCCCTCCCCAAGAACATGCCAAACAATTCTGAGCCAGGTTATAGTTCAGAATGGATGCTGGTCCTGAATGACCAACGTCCAAAAAGAAAAGGAGGGAATAAGACAGAGGTCCCCAGGCTGTGGAAAATTCCACTGCCTCAGGCAGCTTGCTTGACACGCCCTGTAGCTTTACATTAGAATCTTGGTTCCTTTGTTTGACATACCCCACAGCTTTATATTAGAATCATAGTTCTTTTGCTTGGCACGCCCCTTAAGTTTACATTAAAATCCTGGTTCCTTTGCTTGACACACCCCGTAGCTTTACATTAAAATAATCCTGGTTCCCCTCTCCTTAACTGCTGCCCCAAAACTAGAGGAAATTGGCAGAAACTGGTTTAGGCACCATGTTGACATTCAGGATAACCATTTAGACCTCATATATAGTGACTTCCCCACTCTGGGTGGAGTTTAACCGTGGTTTTCTGGACACGGGATGCATGAAGTTATATGTAAACTCCATTGTGCCTGCGTAGTATGATTAAGAATGTTGCTGATGTAACCTGTATAAACTTCCTACTTGTAAACCCATTAAAAGTTACCTTCCCCCTCACCCACACTAAGCAGTCTTGGCAGCAGCAGCCCTGACTGTCTCCCTTCTTTGCGCTATGAAATAAGGGCGACTTTCTACTCTCCCACCTCCGTCTCTGGTTTATTGGCTGAGATGAGTCACGGCAAGAAGAACCTGGGGTTTCAACCCGGCAACAGTACGGGCTCATTTTCCTCTGTTGAGCAGCTAGCCGAGTGGCAGGAGGGCAGGGGCAGTGCGGGCCCAGTGCACGGTGGACCTGAGCTGGGGATGCTTCAGCTTCGGTGGCATGGGGAGGAGTGACAGGACTAAGTGGGGGGAACAAAGAAAAGAAAAGTGAGAGAAAGAAAAAGAAGGATAGACGGCAGTCAGGGGTGGGGTGGACCTAGGGGCTGATGAGAAGTGGAGGAGGTGGTGTATGGGGCTATGTGGGAGAGAGAAAGAAAACGAAGAAAGGGAAAACAAATAGCACTGCAGGAGCTGTAGGATGAGTTCAGGGCTGACTTGGCTTGGCAAAGTGTCAGTGGGTCTCTAGCCACGGAGGTGAGGTGCAGCCTCACAGGAAGAGGTAGAGGTAGTGTATAGGGCTAGGTGGGAGGGAGAGAGAAAAGGAAGAAAGTGGAAAAAGTGAAAAAAGGGAAAGAAAAAAATTAATGAAGAGAAAGAAAGCCTTGGTGAGAGCTGGTGGCTGTGAATGGGGCAGAACAGTGGTGGTGGTGGGCCTGTGGCTCTCTAGCCACGGCAGCACTGTGGCAGGAAGGGGTAGAGGTGGGTATGGGACTAGGTGGGAGGGAGAAAGAAAAGGAAGGAAGGGGAAAACATGGCACAGTAGGATCCAGCAGATGGGGGCAGGGTAGACCCAGGATGGCTGCTGCCTAGTAGCTCTCTAGCCCAGCAGTGCTGCACGGCCCATGAGGTACGAGTGGGGTTGGCGTATAGGGCTAGGTAGGAGGGAAGAAGAAAAGGAGGAAAGGGAAAAAATGGTGTGGCAGGAGCTGGCTGGGGGGTGGGGCAGACCCGAGTTGGCAGCTAGTTGGTGTCTCTCTAACCAAGGCAGCTTGGTGTGGTCTGGCTGGAAGGGGTAAAGGTGGCATATGGGGCTAGGTGGGAGGGAGAAAGAAAAGGAGGAAAGGGGAAAAATATGACGTGGCAAGAGCTGGTGGCTGGGGACAAGGGGAGCCTAGGGTGAAGGTGGGTCAGTGTCTCCCTAGCTGAACAGCACAGGATGGACTATTGAGAAGGGGTGGGGATGGCATATGGGATGGAAAGGGGAGGGTCGGGAAAGTGTGTTTCTCTGGTTACCCGGTGCTCTGTCTCCAGCTGGGAGCTCCGTGAAGTTGCCTTCCCATTCTCCTTGTCGTTGTTGGCTGTACTCCAAGATGACGATGCTGTGCCCTGTTAATTGGTAGGGGGCCTCCATTCCATATCTCTTCTTGTCCTCTGTTTTCCTTCAGTTTCGTCTTCCATTTTGTGTTTAATCTAGTTCTTTATCCCTTCATTTGATGCTTAGGGTTCCAGGATTGACGTTTGTATCTGTTTTACTTAGTTTTTTGGGTCTTTGCTGCAGAGGGTCAGCATGATGTGTCTACCTCAGATGCCATGTTCGCTCTGCCTGTTGTTATGACTTCTTGTTGAATTGACTCTTTTATTATTAAGTAATGTCCACGCATCTGTCTGTTTGTTGTACTGTAGTGGCTTGTGTGTTGCTGTGATGCTGGAAGCTATGCCACGGGTATTTCAAATAACAGCAGGGTCATTGATGGTGGACAGGTTTCAGCAGAGCTTCTAGGCTAAGACAGAGTAGGAAGAAGAACCTGGTGGTCTACTTCTGGAAAAATTGGCCAGTGAAAATCTTAAGAATAACAGTGGAATATTGTCTGGTGTAGTGCCGGAAAATGAGTCCTTTGGATTGGAAGGCTCTCAAAATATGACTGGGGAAGAGCTGCCTCCTCAAAGTAGAGTCAACCTTAGTGAAATGAATGGAGTAAAGCTTTTTGGGACCTTCGTTTGCTGAAGTGGCACAACTCAAAATGAGAGGAAGCAACAGAAAAGATCCATTAAAATTCGGAATGTGGAATGTACAAAGTATGAATCTAGGAAAATTGTAAATCATCAAAAATGAAATGGAACACATAAAGATGTACATCCTAGGCGTTGGTGAGCTGAAATGGACTGGTATTGGCCATTTTGAATCAGACAATCATATGGTCTGCTATGACAGGAATGACACATTAAAGAGGAATGGCATTGCATTCATCATAAAAAGAACATTACAAGATCTATCCTGAAGTACAATGCTATATGTGATAGGATAATATCCACGCCTACAAGGAAGACCAGTTAATACGACTATTATTCAAATTTACACACCAACCACTAATGCCAAAGATGAGGAAACTGAAGATTTTTTACCAACTTCTGCAGTCTGAAATTTATCAAACATGAAATCGAGATGTGTTGATAATTACTGGTGATTGGAACGTGGAAGTTGGAAACAAAGAAGGATCAGTAGTTGGAAAATATGGCCTTGGTGATAAAAACAATGCCGGAGATCACACGATAGAATTTTATAAGACCAACTACTTCTTCACTGCAAACACCTTTTTTCAACAGCATAAACAGCTACTATACACGTGGACCTAGACAGATGAAATACACAGGAATCAAACTGACTACATCTGAGGAAAGAGAAGATGGAAAAGCTCAATATCATCAGTCAGAACAAGGCCAGGGGCCAACTGTGGAATAATCAGTTGCTCATATGCAAGTTCAAATTGAAGCTGAAGAAAATGAGAGCAAGTCCACAAGAGCCAAAATATGACCTTGAGTATATCCTCCCTGAATTTAGAGACCATCTCAATAATAGATTAGATGCATTGAACACTACGACCAAAGACAAGCTACCCTTTGAAATCTTCTGTTGGACGAGTTGTGGAATGACATCAAGGACATCATACATGAAGAAAACAAAGGTCATTAAAAAGATGGGAAATAAAGGAAAGACTAAAATTGATGTCAGAAGAGTCTCTGAGACTTGCTCTTGAATGTCGAGTAGCTCGAGTAGCTAAAGCAAATGGAAGAAATGATGAAATAAAAGAGCTGAACAGAAGATTTCAAAAGGTAGCTCGAGAAAACAAAGTAAAGTATTATAATACAATGTGAAAAGACCTGGAGTTAGAAAACCAAAAGGGAAGAACACACTTGGCATATCTCAAGTTGAAGGAACTGAAGAAAAAACTCATGCCTTGAGTTGCAATATTGAAGGATTCTACGGGGAAAATATAGACCAATGCAGGAAACATCAAAAGAAGATGGAAAAAATACACAGAGTTACTGTACCAAAAAGAATTGGTCGATGTTTAACCACTTTAGGAGGCAGCATATGATCAAGAACCAATGGTACTGAAGATAACAAAGCTTATTAAGAAAATGTTCTGCATCCTACTTTGGTGAGTGGCATCTGGGGTCTTAAAAGCTTGCAAGCAGCCATCTAAGATGCATCATTTTTTTCCAACCACCAGGAGTAAAAGAGAAAGAAGAACACCACAGACACAAGGAAAGTATTAGCCCAAGAGACAGAAAGGGCCACATAAACCAGAGACTTCATTAGCCTGAGACCAGAAGAACTAGACGGTGCCCGGCTACCACCAGTGATCGCCCTGACGGGGAACACAACAGAGAGTCCCGGATGGAGCAGGGAAAGGTGGGGTGCAGAACTCAAATTCTAGTAAGAAGACCAGACTTAATGTTCTGACTGAGACTGGAGGAACCCCGGAAATCATGGCCCTTGGATTCTCTATCAACCCAGAACTAAATTTCCAAGGCCAAGTCTTCAGACAGGGATTAGACTGGACTGTGGGACATAAAGTGATACTCGTGAGGAGTGTGCCTCTTAGCTCAAGTAGATACAAGAGACTAAATGGGCAGCTTCTGTCCGGAGGTGAGATGGGAAGGCAGAGAGGGTTAGGAGCTGGTTGAATGGATATGGGGAATCATGGGTGGAAAGAAGGAGTGTGCTGTCACAGTATGGGGAGAGCAATTAGGGTCACATAACAATGTAAATATAAATTTTTTATGGGAATAAATTAAAAAAATTTTAAAAAGCAAACAGAGAAAGGAACCAATGGTACTGAAGAAAGCAGTCTAATCTTCACTGAAGAGAATGGCAAAAAACATGGCTCCAGGAATTGATGGAATACCAACTAAGATGTTTCAACAAACGGATGCAGCACTGGAGGTGCTCCCTTGTCCATGACAAGAAATTTGGAAGACAGCTTTCTGGCCAATCGACTGGAAGAGATCCATATTTATGCGTATTCCCCTAAAGGGTGATCCAACAGAATGTGGAAATTATCAAATAATATTATTATTATCACGCACAAGTAGAATTTTACCGAAGATCATTCAAAAGCCATTGCAGCAGTACATCGACAGGGAACTGCCAGAAGTTCAAGCTGGATTCAGAAGAGGACATGGAACGAGGGATATCATTGCTGATGTCAGATGGTTCTTGACTGAAATTAGAGAATGCTAGAAAGATGATTACTTGTGCTTTAATGACTATGCAAAGGCATTTGACTGTGTGGATCTTAACAAGTTATGAATAACATTTAGAAGAATGGGAATTCCAGAACAGTTAATTGGTCTCATGAGGAACCTGCAAGTAGACCAAGAGGCAGTTTTTTTAACAGAACAAGGGGATACTGCATGGTTTAAAATCAGGAAAGTTGTGTGTCAGGGCTGTATCCTTTCACCATATTTATTCAATCTGTATGCTGAACAAATAATCCTTGAATCTGGACTACAGGAAGAAGAACGTGGCATCAGGATTGGTGGAAGACTCTTTAACAACCTTCGACATGCAGATGAAACAACCTTGTTTGCTGAAAATGAAGATGACTTGAAGTACTTACTAATGAAGATCAAAGACTACAGCTTTCAGTATGGATTGCACCTCAACATAATGAGAACAAAAATCCTCACAACTGGACCAATAAACAACAACATCTGATAAATGGAGAAAAGATTTCATTTTACTTGGATCCACAATCAACACCCATGGAAGCAGCAGTTAAGAAATTAGACAATGTATTCCATTAGGGTAAATCTGCTGCAAAAGACCTCTTTAAAGTGTTCAAAAGCAAGGATGTCACTTTGAGACTAAGGTCCGCCTGACCCAAGCCATGGTATTTTCAATCATCTCATATGCATGGGAAAGTTGGACAATCAATAAGGAAGACCGAAGAAGAATTGACCCCTTTGAATTATGGTGTTGTCAAAGAATATTGAATATACCATATACTTCCAGAAGAATGAACAAATGTGTCTTGGACGAAGTACAGCCGGAATTCTCCTTAGAAGCAAGGATGAGGAGACTTCGTCTCAAGTACTTTGGACATGTTTTCAGGAGGGACCGGTCCCTGGAGAAGGACATCATGATTGGTAAAGTGGATAGTCATAGAAAAAGGAAAGACCTTCACTGAGATGGATTGACACAGTGGCTGCAAGCATAGCAAAGATTTTGAGGATGATGCAAGACCAGGCAGTGTTTTGTTCTGTTTTACATAGGGTCTCTGTGAGTAGGAACCAACTCGAGGGCACCTAACAACAACAATGTCCTTCATTATCCTTTGTAACAGATTTTGATTGAAAGTCTATTTTATCTGATATCAGTATAGCCACCCTTGCTCTTTTTTGTTTACTGGTTGCATGGAATATTTTTCTCCATCCTTTTATTTTCAGTCTATTTGTGTTCTTTATCTAAAGTGAGTTTCTTGTAGACAGCAAAATTATGGATCATGTTTGTTTTGTTTTTAAATTCATTCTGCCATTCTCTACCTTTTGCATGGGGCATTTATAGCATTTACATTTAAGGTTGTTACTGAAAAAGAATTGTCTACCTAACTCATTTTGTTATTATTATTATTTTTAGTGTTTCGTATCTTGTTTGTTTATTATACTGATTCTTCTGTTTTTGTTTGTATTTGGGTCCTTTCTTGTGATGAGCCTTTTTGTTAACTTGCTTCTTTTCTCCTGAATGTTTCTTCTTAGTGATTTCTTAGTGGTTACCACATGTGTTACATTACATGACTTACAATCAGTACTGCATCTAGCACAAGAATAACTGTTAACATACAACCTTGACATAATAGATCTATTAAATCTATTCCTGATATGCTCCTCTCTCCCTCATTTCTGTTGACGTGTCTCTATTAACGTCAATATCCAACCTATATTTGGTAGGTTCAGTTTGTACTTCTTTCTTAATGTTCTCACCTTTCCATTTTGAGTACCCCCTTGAGTAGTACTAGCAAAGCTGACCTGGTAGTGGCAAATTCCCAGAGCTTCTGTTTGTTTGGTAATATCTTGATTACTCCCTCATTTTTGAATTACAACTTTGCTGGGTAAAGTATTCTTTGTTGGCAGTTGTTTGGGTTCAGTAATTTATATACTTTGCTCCATTGTCTTCTGGCCTCTAGAGTTTCTGGGGAGAAAGTCACACTGATTCTTATGAAAGACCTTTGGTATGTTAAATTGCATATTTCTCTTGCTGCTTTCAAAATTCTCTCCTTGTCTTTGGTTTTTGAGAATTTTATTAGGATAGGTCGAGGAGGTGATCTTTTTGTTTCTCTTCTGATTGAGGTTCATGTAGCTTCCTGTATTTGCAGGCTTGCTTCTCTGCTCAGGTCTGGGAAATTCTATCTTTTGGAAAATTGCTTCTGTGCCTTTATTGTTGTCATGGTTCTCTGGGATTCCAATAATTCTAATGTTAGATTTCTTAATTGAATCCCACATTTCTTTTTGGGTTTGTTCACTTTTCTTTTCTTTTCTCTTGTGACTTGATAAGTTCAGCTATTTTGTCTTCTAATTCAGCTATTCTATCTTCTGCTTGTTCAACTCTATTGTTGAGTGCTTCTCTTGCTTTTTCTAATTCAGATATTTTATTTTTCAGTTCCAGTAGTTCTCTTTGGTTTGTGTGTGTGTGTGTGTGTTTTCAAATTCCTTGTTGAATCTCTCATTTTGTTCCTCCATTTGCTTCCTGAACTCCAAAAGTTTACTTTCTGTGGTTTTTTTTTTTTTTTTTTTTTTTGCTTTCTTTAAACATGTTTTGCACCATAGTCTGAAAATTATCAATTCTTTGCATTATTCTGGACTCCATAGGAGAGATTTCCACTTCTTCATGTTTTGCTTTAGAGTATTCCTTCTTCTCTTGTGCTTTTGTGTTTTTAGTAGTTTTTGTTGAACTTGAGCCATTTTGTTATCTTTTCTACAAATTTTTTATTTAGTTTACTGTGGGAAAATTCAATATATCTGTAGGTTTTGTCTCTGGGATTCAATAAGCATATGTTTAGGAGAGTTACTGGACACCTCCAATGTTGTGCACAGTGAGGATAGACTTTACTGTGGTGACAGTGAGCTTATTTTTTTTTTTTTTTAGCTTTTCCCTCTCTGACACCCCTGCATTAGCACATCCACTATCCACGGTGTCCTGCTGGGGTCTGCCTCCTTCTTGCCTGTCAGTCTGGACCATTTCCCTTGCTCTGTTGCCCTTGCAGCGTTTCCCAGTCCTAGTGTCCATTAGTTTCAAGCCTCAACGAAGTTCAGCAGTACTTTCGTGCACCATTAAGGTCTTCCTTTCCCCCTTCTCACTTGTTCAGCCTGAGAACTCCCTCAGCCAGTTTGCACTGCCTTAAAAAAATCTGCCTCAGATAAGCTCCCTTTCTGTGTTGCCAGCTTCGGGCATTACCCAGTCCTGTCCTAAAATGGCTGTGATGAGCTTGTGTGCCTGCTGTTAGCACATAGGATCTCTTGGTTTCTGTGCTGACCCTATTCCTCCTCTCCCCCACTTCTAGACTCACCCGATTCTTCAATTTCTCAGCTGCTATCTGGAATTCTAAGATCTCAGTCAGTGCTTACTTCTATTCATTGTTCAGGGTGTAAGTTGCTGGGGGAGTAAGTAGATAGGAGCATTCACTCACTTTGCCATCTTGCTCCATCCCCTGTTCCCTGTTTTTCTTTGGGTTTCCCTAGAGACTCTTTCTTAGATAGTGTCTTAGTTGTCTAGTGCTGCTGTAACAGAAATACCACAAGTGGATGGCTTTAACAAAGAGAAATTTATTCCCCCACAGTCTAGGAAGCTAGAAATCCAAATTCAGGGTGCCAGCTCCAGGGGAAGGCTTTCTCTCTCTGTCGGCTCAGGGGAAAGATCCTTGTCATCAATCTTCCCCTGATCTAGGAGCTTTTCAGCACAGGGACCCTGGGTCCAAAGGACGTGTTCCCCTCCTAGTTCTTCATTCTTGGTAGTAGGAAGAGGTCCTCCAACTCTCTGTTCGCTTCTCTCTTTTATATCTCAAAAGAGATTAACTCAAGATACAACTTAATCTTGTAGTTTGAGTCCTGCCACATTAACATAACTGCCTCTAATCCTGCCTCATTAACATAATAAAGGTAGGATTTACAACACATGGGATAATCACATCAGATGACAAAATGGTGAACAATCACACTATACTGGGAATCATGGCCTAGCCAAGTTGACACACATTTTGGGAAGACACAGTTCAATCCATAACAGATAGGATCTGAGGCTTGTAGTTCTTTCAGCTGTAATCTCCTGTTATTATACAGGAGTCCTATTGGTGTAGTGATACAGTGTGGTGGTAGGGAAAGTATTATCTTATGCTTAGGTGTTAATCTTTTAGTAAGCTTGTGACCCTGGGTTGTGACCTCTACAAGTGCTTCTCAGCTTTTTCCACCCCCTTAAGTGGGACAGGCAGGCTAGAGGAGGCTCCTTCCACTGAATCCGTTGCCATCAAGTCGATTCTGACTCACTGCAACCCTAGACGACATAGTAGAACTGCCCCATAGGGTTTCCAATGCTGTAAATCTTTATAGAAGCAGATTGTCACGTCTTTCTCCTGTAGAGTGGCTGGGTTTTAACAGCAGACCTTTCAGTTTATTAGCCAAGTGCCTTGACAATTGTACCACTAGGGCTCCTTAGAGGGGGTTGGAGTTTGGTATTTCCATTCTCCCATGTAGAAAGTTAAAGGGGACTTAAATTGGGTATTTCCATCTCCCAGTTGGCTAGACTTTTGTAAAACCCAAATCAGTTAAGGTCTGGTAAAATAATTTCCCTTAGGACGGGCATTTTTTAAGGGGAACAGAGAGCTCTTTGTGTATTTCAAAATACTTTCCCCCTCCCCTTAACAGAAGCATGAGGGAATTTTCTGCTGGTCTTCACAGTGAGAATCCTATGGGGGTGGCTGGATGTAAAATTCATGAAACATGGGGGTACCCTTAAGACTAAGACCCCACAGAGTTTTTAACTCTCAATCTAGTCCACACTGAAGCCTCAACATTTCATCAATTTCAAGTTAAAGTGTCCTTACTGCTACTGGCTCCAGCTATGGGATTCTGCTGCCATTAAGCTGTGATTCTCTGTAGATACCCATCTGTCTCATCACTTTTCATGGGAGCTATTTTCCTATGATGCAATGCTATGATTTTCAGCTTCTCAGCTTTCTTCTTGCTGTAAAGAAGGGTGTGATGACTTCCAACCTCTTTACATGTCAGACTGGAAACAGAAGTCCCTCCACCACTCAGAATTTGATGATCATCATGTAGACATAATGATTTGAATGACCATACATCTTCACATAGACATTTCTTCCTTTAGTCTAGTTGAGTGTTTCTCAAACATTAGAGAGCATGTGTATTATTGTACTAGGTTGTATTCTTAAAACCATATACACTATGCTTTATGGTTTAGTTAGGAGAGTTCCAAAGGTAATAGCAATTTATATACTTTTGCATATTCATGCAGATTTTATTACCTAACCACCTCATGAATCAGAATCCAACTAAACGTACTAAACGTGAAGACATTGGCAAATGCAGAAGCTGAGCATGAGGCCAGAATGGGGATACAAAAGATATAGACCAAATAGTGTGTAGTTTGAGGCAGAATACAGGGAATGATTTATACTTAAAAGTTCAAACCAGAACTGAAATAGTGAAGACCATAAGAATGGTGAAGGGACAGTCCAGAGTTCCAGGCTAGGGAGTACTTCCAGACAGAGAACACTAGAATATAGAATTAGAAAGATCTAGTTAAACTTGGTCTGAGTCTCAATTCCACCCCTCCTTGTAATTCCTGCTGGTCCTAGCAGCTTAGTTTCTTTACCTTTCTCTGGATCAGCACTCCTATGTACTTGTGTGTTTTCTTTATTCTGCCCCCATAGCACCTTGATGTAGAATCCAGCCTCTTCACCAGTTTCCACAATAAAACCACTTGAAGTATTTTGTGATTTTTTGGGAGATTTTAATGAGAAGCATTTTGAGGGGATTATAATAATTGCTACATACTATCCTGATAGAGCCACATCTCCCACATATATGCATCCCCAATTCTCTCTATTCTACTCTATCTTCTCTCCTTTCTCTTTCTTCTCATCTCCAGCATCACCCACACCAGATGCCTGAAAGGGACTGAGTATTAATTAGACTTAGTGAAGGTCAAAGACATTTGTTAACAAACCAAGAACTTGATGCCATTCTTAGATCAGAAAATATAACACACTGGAAGGTCCTGCTGGAGATGGGTGGAGGATAGGCAGGAATGAGTTTCATAAAACAGAAAATGGAACTATTGTGAAAGGATGCCAGACCAGCAGTTTCCCTGGGAAAATGTGTTAATCTCTGTCCAAGGCCCATGGTAACATTAAATCTGTACATTGACAGATAACATGAGATAAAGTTATTGATTCAACTTTGGGACACAGTGTGACAAACTAAGAAACGATTTAGGAACTGTAGCTTTAACATGGAGTTTTGGGGATTTCCAAGGAATTTTAGCAGTTTTACAGGACAACCAGGATAGGATGTTTGAAAATGGGATGTTTGAAATCTCTAAAAATCTAGGATATGTTTTCACTACAGCACCTGTGATAAGAGTGGGGTTGGGAGTCACAAAGATTCCCCCATGATCAATACGGGGCTGCTTAAAGCCCTTAGGAGAATCATAATGAAGCACTTAGACACTGGGACTGAGGCCAGTGTTCAAGACCATGTGCTCTGGGACAAATGTCAAACTTAGGCAGAAATAAAGTCTAGAAACCCAAATGGAATAAGCTGACTCTGTAATAACAGCAATAATTTATAATGAGAAGAAGTAGTAAGTGAAGTAGTCATTCAGTTTGGTCACCAAAATCTGGACCTCTATACACACACACACACACACAGACACAAAACTAAACTTTATACCTCCTTGTGGTCAATGAGTTGTGAGCAGAAGCACTGTGTGAGTCACTTCCAGACTTGAATCAGATTCCTTCATATTATCCTCCTTCACCTCGGTGATTATAAAAGCATGTGTCAAGAAACGATCTCCATCTGCCTAGGTCCCCAAGTGATGAAGATGAGGAGAGCATGACCCATGTTAGACATTTAGTGTGAATGAAAACAAAAAAAAACTTTTGTTATGTTAAACCACTGAAATTTTGGGATTGCTACTATAACATAACTCAGCCTATCCTGATTGCTCTTAATACAGAAATTTTCCCTAATCAATTAATTAACTCAACAAATACTTATTGAGCTCCTATTTTGATACAGGCATGGTTCAGGATGCTGGGAACACAGAAGTGAACAAGACAAAGTCCTTGCAATCATGAAAGCTATAGTCAAGAAAACTGGTAGAGGATCCTGCAGCAGCAGTCTACTAACATTAAGCCTAAGACTCTCCTAAGTATTCATCCTTATAGAAGAGTTAGGAACAAGCATGAAAGGGCCAGAAAACTTATCAGAGTTCCTAGTCCAAGTCCTTATCACATCTTGATCACTCCAATAAAAAAGCTTAATCTCTCACCTCTTACATCCAATCAATGACCTAGTCCTGTTGATTTAATCTCCATAACATCTCTGATAGCTAGTTCCTCTTTTTGATCCCTACTACCATTATGCTGGTTTATGCCACTATCAACACTCTATTACTATAAGCAACTGTCAGTACTTTGGCTTTATCTATTTTTCAGGTTATCTAATTGGTCTAAATTCCAGGCATATGAAATCACAGTCTATTCCTAGAAAGTGCCATAAAAGATGTATCTATTTCCTACTTGTGTGTCTCTCTGTTCCCTTTTTCTCTGAACCCCAGTAAGTACCCTACACCCACTATATAAGATGGTGAGTACACTTAAACTGAGACTTAAAAGAGGGAAAATATTTAGCAATGAATAATACACTGTTTATCAGTGAAGGATATACACTTACACTTCGACTTTAAAAAATGAGTACTGTTTATCAATGAAGAAGAATCAGTGATGATATGTAATGATGATATACAGTAGTTGTAAGGAATAAATGCAATAATACATGTAAATTACATATAGTAGATGACACAACAGAGTTCAACAAATATTAGTCCTTATTACTATTACTGTTTTTGCAGCTGAGTCCATATTCAGGAAGGATATATTCTAAGTCTAAAAGAATGACGCAGCTCTGTATGTATGCACCAGGAAAAAATCTCTAAGACAATGAATTTTTTTTAAAAGCTACAAAACAATAACATGAGACCAAATAATTCTGAAACACAGCTGTAATTGAGAACTACTGCAAGGAAGAACATTTCTAATAACAAGAAATGCAGCTTCACATCCTTTTAGCAACCAGTCCTGACTCAGAGTTCTCTGCTTACCTAGGAGGAAGGACTGAATATTGATCAGGAAACCCTGGTCTCAGCAGCCAGTGGTCTCCAAAGTGGGGATGTGAATCCTTTTGCTGCACAAGAAGACCCACTGAAGTATGGGAAGAAAGTTACTATAATTCTATTCATACTTATTTTTAAATCCCAATTTTTTGTCTATTTTACAAGGTATGTTATATGGCAGTACAGTATTACCTTTTTTTGCAAGCGCTTGCAAGTTGTGACTGTTAGGAAAGTGGAATTGTGCCTCCTTGTATCCTCTTTCCTTTGGTCCTAATTTTGCCCTTTCGGGGCCCTGGTGGCACAGTGGTTAAGCTTTTGGCTGCTAACCAAAAGTTCAGCAGTTGAAACCCACCAGTCGCTCCTTGGAAACCCTATGGGGCAGTTCTACTTTGTCCTATAGGGTGGCTATGAGTTGGAATCAACTAAACTGCAACAGGTTCTATTTTTAGTCTTTCTTTTTTTTCCTGCCCTTTCAGATCACACAGAGCAAGCCTTCCCCAAGTAGAATAAACCTTGTTATCAAAACAGGCTGGCCATGTATGAAGACAGTGCTCGTATACATCCTCAGCGTACAGGGTAAGCACCACTCCCCTTCTAATTTCATTTATATGTAACATGGTTTTTGTAACCCTTACCATTCTAGTCATCTTCCTGTAGAAGTGTTTCCAATTGTTAATTTTCCTTATAAAATACAGCATCCAGCACTCCAGGTGTGTTCTGATCAATGTTGACAACAGTGGAATAGCTACTATTACTTCTCTTTATCCTAATTTATTGTCCAAAGTCTCAAACATAATTAATTTTCAACTATAAATAACCACAAAGTTTTTACTCATTTATTCACTTACTCAAACACTCTTTTTGAGCATATTTTGTGTACTCTGCAATGTACTGAAATACAAGGACTGAATAGGCATGGGTGACTTTAGTGACTTCAATCTATACATGAATTTAAGACGTGTTCCTCCAAAAAAATATAAACAAGAAAAAACTGTGTATGTAAACTATACTTCAATAAATTTAGTGTTTTAAAAAGGTGTGATACAATGTAGACTGTGGTTAATAACATTTGAGCATTTGGCATAATCAGGGGAGGCTTTCTGGGAGAGATGCATGAGGGGATGTTTTTTGCTAACATCTAGCTGAGGAGTTTGGACTTTTTCCAGATGGCAACAATGAATCATTGAAGAGTTTTACTCAGTGAAATAACAAGCTCATATATGTGTTTTTGACCTTACTCTTGCTGTTTTGTGATGGATAGATTGAAGATATGTGAGAATAGAGGTGAGAGATGATAAAGGCCTAGACTAAACAATTGGCAGGTAGGATGGAGTGGACAAAATCAAGCAGAGAGATATTTCGGGGGTAGAATGGCAAGATATGTGTGGAACAAGGGAGAGGCAGAGCCTCTTCATACTGGCTAGTGAAATTTATTGTCAACTATACAAGAATTTTTTTTTTTTTTGGTGTTTCCATACTTTATATTCATACCTGCATATAGTATGGCTTCTGCTTATTTTATTTATGTGTTACTTTATTTAACAGTCACTGGAACATAGCACTTATTATGTGCCAGGCAGTGATCTAAGCACTTTACAAAGTTAACTCATAGCCTATGAGGTACCTGTACCCGTTGCCATGGGGTCGATTCTGACTCATAGCGATCCAATACGACAGAGTAGAACTGCTCCATAGGGTTTCCAAGGAGCGGCTGGTGGATTCAAACAGCCGACCTTTTGGTTAGCAGCTGAGCTCTTTTTTTTTTTTTTTTTTTTTGACCCCATGTGTTCAGAGTAGAACTGCTGCATAGGAATTTCTTTTTTTTTTTTCACTTTCAAAAATTTATACATACATTGATATGTGACCATAATTGCTCTCCCCATACTGTGACAGCACACTACTCCTTTCCACCCCTGATTTGTCATGTCCATTCCACTACCTCCTGACCCTCTCTGCCTTCCCATCTCACCTCCGGACAGAAGCTGCTCATTTAGTCTCTTGTATCTACTTGAGCTAAGAGGCACACTCCTCACGAGTATCACTTTATGTCCCACAGTCCAGTCTAATCCCTGTCTGAAGACTTGGCCTCGGAAATTTAGTTCTGGGTTGATAGAGAATCCAGGGGCCATGATTTCCGGGGTTCCTCCGGTCTCAGTCAGACCATTAAGTCTGGTCTTCTTACTAGAATTTGAGTTCTGCACCCCACCTTTCCCCTGCTCCATCCGGGACTCTCTGTTGTGTTCCCTGTCAGGGCGATCATTGGTGGTAGCCAGGCACTCTCTACTTCTTCTGGTCTCAGGCTGATGAAGTCTCTGTTTTCTGTGGCCCTTTCTGCCTCTTGGGCTAATACTTGTGTCTTGGGTGTTCTTCATTCTCTTTTACTCCAGGTGGTTGGGACAAATTGATGCATCTTAGATGGCCACTTGCAAGCTTTTAAGACCCCAGACGCCCCTCACCAAAGTAGGATGCAGAACATTTACTTTTTTTTTTTTATTGTACTTTAGGTGGAGGTTTACAGAACATATAGTTTCTCATTAAACATTCAGTACACATATGGTTTTACGACAATGGTTAACAACCCCATGACATGTCAACACTCTCCCGTCTCGGCCTTGGAGGACCTTTTTTTATTTTTGGTGACAATATACATAACCAAAGATACACCATTTCAAAAATTTCTACATGCAAAATTCAGTGACATTGATCATGTTCTTCCAGTTGTGCTGCTATTATCACTATAGATGAAGGTTTACAGAACAAAAAAGTTTCTCATTAAACAGTAAGTACACATATTGCCCTATAACAATGGTTAACAACCCCACTACATGTCAACACTGTCCTTACTCAAACTTGGGTTCCCTATCACCAGCTTTCCTGCCCCCTTCTGCCTTCTAGTCCTTGTCCCTGGACTGCTGTGCCTCATTTGTCCCATTTTGTTTTATGGGGCTATCCAATCCCCAGCTGAACGGTGAACCTCAGGAGTGACTTACCACTGAGCTAAAACGGTGTCTAGGGGTCATACTCTTGGGGTTTCTTCAGTCTCTTTCAGGCCAGTAAATCTGGTCTCTTTTTGTGTGTTAGAATTTTGTTCTATATCCTTCTCCATCTCTGTCCAGAACCCTCTGTTGTGATCCGGGTCAGAGCAGTCAGTGGTGGTAGCCAGGCAACATCTAGCTGTACTGGTCTCAGTCTGGTGGAGGCCATGGTAGCTGTGTTCCATTAATCCTTTGGACTAATCTTTTCCTTGTATCCTGTTCTCTTCATTCTCCCTTGCTCCCAAAGGGGTGAAACGAGTGGAATATCTTAGATGGCTGCTCACAGGCTTTTAAGGCCCCAGACGCTACTCACCAAGGTAGAATGTAGAACATTGTCTTTATAAACTGTGTTATGCCAATTGAGCTAGATGTTCCCTGAGACCATGGTCCCCACAGCACTCTGCCCAGCAATTCAGTCCCTCAGAGAATTTGGATGTGTCTCTGGAACTTCCATGACCTTTCCTTGTACAACTTGTACTGGCTTCCCCAGTATTGTGTACTGTCTTACCCTTCACCAAAGTTACCACTTATCTATTGGCTATTTAGTATCCCCCTCCATCCTATCCCTCGTAACCAACAAAGATTGTTACTTTTTGTGTGTAAACTTTTTCGAGTTTTTACAATAGAGGTCTCATACGATATTTGTCCTTTTGATTGACTTATTTCACTCAGCATAATGTCCTCCCGTTTCATCCATGTTATGAGATGCTTCACAGATTCAACATTGTTCTTTACCATTGCATAATACTCCATTGTGTGTATATACCATAGTCTATCCATTCATCTGTTGATGGGCATCTAAATAGTTTCCATCTTTTTGCTATTGTGAACAAAGCTGCATTGAACATGGGTGTGCATATGTCTATACTTGGGATGGCTTTTATTTCTCTTGGATGTATTCCTAGGAATGGGATTGATGGATAGTATGGTATTTCTATTTCTAGCTTTCTAAGAAAACACCATATCATTTTCCAAAATGGTTGTATCATTATACATTCCCACAAGCAGTGCATAAGAGTTCCGATCTCCCCACAGCCTCTCCAACATTTGTTATTGCCAGTGTTTTTGATTTGTGCCAGTAATGCTGAGGTGAGAGGGTATCTCATTGGTTTTAATTTGCATTTCTCTAATGGATAGTGATCATGAGCATTTCCTCATGTGTCTGTTGGCCGCTTGAATATCTGCTTTGGTGAAGTGTCTGTTCATTTACTTTGCTCATTTTTTAATTGGATTATTTACCTTTTGGTTGTAGAGGTGTTGGATTTTCTTGTAGATTATGGAAATTAGACCTTTGTCTGACTTGTAATGTCCAAAAATTTTTTCCCAGTCTGTAGGTTCTCTTTTTACTCTTTTGGTGAAGTCTTTTGAAGAGCATAGGTGTTTGATTTTTAGAAGATTCCAGTTATCTAGCTTATCTTCTGGGGTTTGCGTGTTGATGGTTATGGTTTGTATCCTGTTAATGCCATGTATTAGGTCCTGTAACATTGATTCTATTTTTTCTTCTATGAACTTTATAGTTTTTGGCTTTATATTTAGGTCTTTGATCCATTTTGAATTAGTTTTTCTATATGGCGTGAGGTATGGGTCCTGTTTCTTTTTTCTTTTTTTTGCAGATGGATATCCAATTTTGCAAGCACCATTTGTTAAAAAGACTGTCTTTTCCCCATTTGATGGACTTTGGGCCCTTGTTGAAGATAAGGTGACCGTAGGTGGATGGATTTACATCTGAGTTCTCAATTCTGTTCCATTGGTCAATGTCATTGTACCATTACCAGGTTGTTTTGACTACCGTAGCTGTACATTAGGTTCTGAGGTCAGGTAGTGTGAGTCCTCCAAAGTTATTCTTCAATAGTGCTTTACTTATTCGGGCCGTCTTCCCTTTCCATATAAAGTTAGTGATTAGTTTTTCCATCTCTTTGAAGAATGTCATTGGTATTTGGATAGGGATTGCATTGTATTTGTAAATTGCTTTGGGTAGAATTGTCATTTTCACAATGTTGTGTCTACCTATCCTTGAGCATGGTATGTTTTTCCATTTATGTAGATCCCTTTGGGTTTCTTGCAATAGAGTTTTGTAGTTGTCTTTGTATAGATCTTTTACATCCCTGGTTAGATTTATTCTTAAGTATTTTATTTTGGGGGGGGGGCTATTATAAATGGTATTTTTTACCTGATTGCCTTTTCATTGTTCTCTTTATTGGTGTATAGGAATCCAACTGATTTTTGTATATTTATCTTGTGTCCTGCTACTCTGCTGAATATTTCTATTAGTTCCAGTAGATTTCTCATGGAGTCTCTAGGGTTTTCTATGTACAGCATCATATCATCTGCATACAGGGACAGTTTAAGTTCTTCATTACCAATTTGGATGACCTTTATTTTTTTTTTTTTCTTGCCTTATTGCTCTGGCTAGAACTTCCAGAACAATGTTAAATAGGACCGGTGATAAAAGGCATACTTCTGTTGTTCCTGTTCTAAAGGGGAATGTTTTCAGCCTTTCTCCATTAAGAATGATGTTGGACATTGGTTTTGCAAAGATGCCCTTCATTATATTTAGAAATTTCCCTTCTATACCCATTTGATTGAGAGTTTTTATCAGGAATGGGTATTGGACTTTGTCAAATGCCTTTCCTGCATCAATTGAGATGATCATGTGATTCTTTTCTTTCCCTTTATTTATGTGGTGGATTACGTTGATTGATTTTTTAATTTGAACCATTCTTGCATATATGGTATGAATCCTAATTGGTTGTGGTGTATTATTTTTTTGATATGATGCTGAATTCTATTGACTAGAATTTTGTTAAGAATTTTTGCATTTATACTCATGAGAGATATTGGTGTTTAATTTTCTTTTTTGTAGCATCCTTGCCTGGTTTTTGTATCAGGGTTATGCTGGCTGCATAGAATGAATTCAGAACTGTAGCTTCCTTTTCTATGTTCTGAAATAGTTTGAGTAGTACTGTTACAAGCGCTTCTCTGAATGTTTTGTAGAATTCTCCAGTGAAGTCATCTGGGCCAGTGCTTTTATTTTGTTGGGAGATTTTGTATTATCTTTTCAATCTCTTCTCTTGTTATGGATCTGTTCAGATTTTCAGCATCAGTCTGTTGTAGTTTGGGTAGGTAGTGTGTTTCTAGAAATTTATCCATTTCCTCTAGGTTTTCAAATTTGTTGGAGTATAGTTTCTCACAATACTCTGTTATGATCCTTTTTATTTCAGTTGGGTCTGTTGTAACATCACCCATTTCATTTCTTTTTTGGGTTATTTGAGTCCTCTCCTGTTTTTCTTTTGTCAGTCTGGCCAGTGGCTTGTCGATTTTGTTGATTCTTTCAAAGTACTAACTTTTGGTTTTGTTGATTCTTTCTATTGTTTTTCTATTCTATATTTCATTTATGTCTGCTCTGATCTTTATTATTTCCTTTTTTCTGGTGGCTGTGGGCTTTTTTTTTGCTGGTTTTTTTCCTATTTGTTTGAGCTGTATAGTTAATGTTTTGATTTTTCCTTTTCCTCTTTTTTGATGTGTGCATCTATTGCTATAAATTTTCCTCTGAAGACTGCCTTTGCTGTGTCCCAAAGGTTTTGGTACTATATGTTTTCGTTTTCATTTGGTTCTAGGAATTTTTTGATTCCATCTCTGATTTTTTCTATTATCCAGTGGTTTTTAAACAGGGTATTATTCAGTTTCCATGTAATTGATTTTTTTTCCTTGCTCTTTCTATTGTTAATTTCTACCTTGATGGCATTGTGGTCAGAGAAGATATTTTGAATTATCTCAGTGTTTTGGATCTTGTTGAGGATTGCTCTTTGAACTAAATGTGGTCTATTCTGGAGAACGTTCCATGTGTATTGGCGAAGAATGTGTACTATGCAGCTGTTGGATGGAGTGTTGTATGTATGTGTATGAGGTCAAGTTGGCTGATTGTGCCCTTTAGGTCTTCTGTATCTTTGCTGAGCTTCTTTTTAGTTTTTCTGTTCTTTACTGAGAGTGGTGTGTTGAAGTCTCCTACTATTATTGTGGAACTGTCAATTTCTCTTTTCGGTACTGCTAGAGTTTCTTTCATGTATATTGGAGCCCTGTCATTGGGTGCGTAGAAGTTTATTATGCTTATGTCTTCATGATGGATCATCCCCTTAATCATTATATAGCGTCCTTCTTTGTCTTTTATGGTGGATTTTGTTTTAATGTCTATTTTATCTGAGATTAGAATTGCCACTCCTGCTCTTTTTGGTAGTTGTTAGCTTGATATATTTTTTCCAATCTTTGATTTTTAATACATTTACATCTTAGTTTCTGATGTGTGTCTCTTGTAGACAGCATATTGATGGATCCTGTTTTTTTATCCATTCTATCATTCTCCGTCTCTTTATGAGTGCATTGAGGCCATTTACATTGAGTGTAATTATTGATAGATGTGAGTTTATTGCTGTCATTTCGTAGTGCTTCTTTTTGTGGTGCTGACTTTTTCTTTGTTCCTCTTACTTTCCTGAGCTGAAATCCGTTTGTTTGTCGATTTTTTATTCATTTCTTTTGTTTTTATAGGTTTTGTTTTTACTGAGTCTTTAGGTTTTTCTTCTTTATTTTGATGAGTAGGTTTGTTACATTTTTTTGTGGTTACCTTGAAATTTACCGTTATCTTCCTAGATTTGAACCAGTCTATTATTACTTGCTATCGCCTTGCCTTCCTCTCCATTAGAAGGTTCTATACCTACACCATTTATTCCCTCTTTTATTGTTCTGATGTGGTTGCCATTTACAGATTAACTTCTCTGATTCCCCGTTGTATTTATTTTGGTTTTGGATAGTCCTTGAGAGTTCATTTCCTAGATTGGTATCTGGCTGGTATGATCTTGCATCCTAGATTCAGTCTGTGAGCTGAAGTTGTTTGTTCTCAGATCGAAGGACTCTCTTTAATAATTCTTGTAACTTTGTTTTGGTTTTTATATATCCCTTATTTTTTGTTTATCTGGAAATGCACTAATTTCACGAACATATTTGAATGAGAGTTTTGCAGGATACATTATTCTTGGCTGGCAATTTTTTTTTTCAAACTTTTATGTATGTCATCCCGTTGCCTTCTTGCCTGCATGGTTTCTGCTGAATAATCTGAGCTTAGTCTTATTGTTACTCCTCTGTATGTGACTTCCTGTTTTTCATGAGATGCTCTCAGGATTCTTTGTTTGTCTTTGGTTTTGGCGAGTGTGACTTTCTATTGGGTTCTATCCTATATGGGGTTCGTTGAGCTTCTTGGATGTCCAGCTTTTCATCTTTCATGATATTGGGGAAGTTTTCTGTCATCAGTTCTTCAATGATCTTCTCTGTATATTCTGTTTTCTCCCTCTGTTCTGGAACTCTGATCACTCGAAAATTTTTGCTTTTGATTGTATCCCATATAATTATCAGGGTCTCTTCATTTTTCTTTGTTCTTTTTTCTGAGTTTTCCTCAAACAGAAGTGTATGCGTTTGTCTTCAATTCTGCTGACCCTCTCCTCCACAGTTTCAAATCTGCTCCTCAGCCCTTCTATGACATTGTCCATTTATGAAATCGTGTTGTTTATCTTTTGGATTTCTAATTGTTGTTTTTGTATAAATTCTAGTTGTGAATTTATTTTGGCATTTTGTTCCTGTGTTATTCTCCTGTATTCTTCCATTTTTTGGTCTGTATTTTCCATGAATTTGACTACCTTTTCTATGAATTTGTCTATTTTTTCCTCATTTTTGTCTGCTTTTTGCTTCAACTCTTGGATAATTCTGAGTATTAGAGAATTGAATTCCTTATTAGGTGGTTCTAGTGCCTTTTCTTCTATTGGAAAGTCATCTGGTGTTTTATTTTGGACTCCTACTGGAACCATCCTGTCCTGTTTTTGTAAATATTTTGATATTGCCTGCTATTTTCGGGGCATTCAGTAGTTATTTTTCTCGTTTATTGATTGTAGATTTGTTTGTTTCATCGTTTTTTATATTTGGCTGTCTGAGCTGGTGGGCTGTGTGTTCTTTGCTGTTTGCTTGTCTGCGGGCACAATACTTTTCACCTCCTTCTTCAATTGGCAGGAACAGTTGCTTATATATGGTACAGCAGGACAACTCTAGCTGAAGAGGAGTTGTTGGGATGGTTTGTTTGTGACACTTACTACAGCTACCAGGGTAGGCCAGTAATCAGTGGAGGTCAGGTTCTGGTAGGCCTCGCATGTGCTGCTTGGTGGTGTGATGTTAAGCACATGGTGCAGGTAGGCAAGATGGAAAGGGGAGATTGTGATTTGTGGGTATGGGTGAGAGGAGAGAATGGAGAGAGGAACAGGAGCCAAAAACATACAAACAAAAAAGAGTGCTGGGGAGCTTGCTGTTGGAGTGGAGAGATGAGAGACTATGAAATGGAGAAAAACAAAAAGGAGGGGAAGATAAAACAAAACAAAAAATGAATAAGTAAAAGTTAGAAAGAAAAAAGAGAAGAAAAGCTTCCAGGGATCCCACTGGTGAGTCTACGAGGTCTGGAGAACTTGTTCCCAGGCGATGAAGTACAGCCTCGCTAGAAGGCGTAGAGGTGTCACTCAGCACCAGGTATTCAGGGGACAGGAAGAGAAGGAAGGTATAGAGAGACAAGAATTTGAGTAACAAAGAAAAACAAAAAGGGAACAAAACAAATTTAAAAAAAAATAACAACCCCCCCCCCAAAAAAAAACAGGAAAAAAGAAATACTCTCAGGGATCCCTCTGTGTGTCTGTGCAAACTGAGCAGATAGGTCCCAAGCTGTGCAGTACCACCTGGCTAGAAGGGCTCTCATGCACAAAAACAAAAAGAAAACAAACAATTCAAAACAAACACACACAAAAAAAGCCCTGGGATCCCACCAGCATGGCAGCATGGACCGGGAAGCAGTTTCACATTCGAGAAGAGTTTCACAACCTTTCAGGAGGAAGCCAGGTATTTGGGCCGAAGGAGGAGGAGGTTGTGAGGGGTGAGGAAGAAATCAAAAGAAGTAGAAAAAAGCAACACCAGCAGCCAACAAATGGCACTCAGGGAGTCGGCCGGTGCAGGCGGGTGGAATCCTACCAGCTGGTGCTTCCTGGCCAAAAGACTGTGGCCGTGGGAAGCAGAAGATGCAGAGTGTTTGTGAAGAAGTGTGGGGGTGGGAAATCCTGTATCACTGGTTACTGGTTGTTCTGTCTCCTGCTAGAAGCTCCTTGAAGCTGCTTTCTCGTACCCCTGTTCACTGGTCTCTAATAGGAGTCCAAGGGGGTGGATGCGTGCTGTGTTAGTTGATAGGGGCCTCTGCATGTACCTCTCCTTGCTCTCTGTTCTCTGTCAGTTTCTTATTCCATTTGATGCTTGGCTGAGTTCTTTATCTCTTCATTTGATGCTTAGGGTTTCAGGGTTGCTGTTTTCTCTGTTTAGCTTAGTTTTTCAGACCTTTGCTGTGGAGGGATGGCGTGGGGCTTCTGCCTAGAGCTCCATGTTGTCAGAAGTCTCCGGAACATTTTCTTAAGAAGCTTTGTATACCAATTGACCTAAAAGTCCCCTGAAACTGTGGTCCCCAGACACTTACCCCTGCTACTCTGTCCCTCAAAGTGTTTGATTGTATTCAGGAAACTTCTCAGCTTTAGTTTAATGCAGTTGTGCTGACTTCCCATGTAGTGTGTGCTGTCCTTCCCTTCACCTAAGATAATTCTTATCTATTATGTAATTTGTAAATAACCTTCATCCTCCCTCCCCATCCTCGTAACCATCAAAGAATGTTTTCTTCTGTGTTTAAACCTTTTCTCGTGTTCTTATAATAGTGGTCTTATACAATATTTGTCCTTCTGTGACTGAGTAAATTCACTCAGCATAATGACCTCCAGCTTCCTCCATGTTATGTTTCACAGCTTCATTGTTGTTCTTTACCACTGTGTAGTATTTCACTGTGTGGATATACCACAATTTGTTTATCCATTCGTCAGTTGATGGACACCTAGGTTGTTTCCATTTTTTGCTATTATGAACAGTGCTGCAATGAATATGGGTGTACATATATCTATTCATGTGATGGCTCTTATTTCTCTAGGATATATTCCAAGGAGCATGATAGCTGGATCATATGGTACTTCTATTTCTAGCTTTTTAAGAAAGCACCAAATTGCTTTCCAAAGTGGTCGTACCATTTTACATTCCCACCAAAAGTGTATAAGTGTTCCAGTCTTACCACAACCTCTCCAGCATCTATTATTTTGTGGTTTTTGGATTAATGCTAGCCTTGTTGGGGTGAGATGATATCTCATTGTAGTTCTGATCTGCGTTTCTCTAACGGCTAATTATCATTACTATTTCTTCATTTTTCTGTTAGCCTCCTGAATATCTTATTTGGCGAAGTCCCTGTTAATTTCCTTTGCCCATTTTTAAAATTTGGTTGTTTGTCATTTTGTTGTTGAGGTTTTGCAGTAGCCTGTAGATTTTAGAGATTAGACTGTGAGCGGATTTGTCCTAGCCAATTTTTTTTTGCCAGTCTGTAGGTTATGTTTTTACGCTTTTGGTGAAGTCTTTTGATGAGCACCAGTGTTTGATTTTTAGGAGCTCCCATTTATCTAGTCTCTCATCTGGTGCTGGGGCACTGTTACTTATGGTTCATATTGTATTTATGCCGTGTATTAGAGCTCCTAGCCTTGTCCCTATTTTTTCTTCCATAATCTTTATCGTTTTAGATTTTATATTTTAAGTCTTTGATCCATTTTGTGTCAGTTTTTGTGCATGGTGTGAGGTATGGGTCTTGTTTCACTTTTTTGCAGATGGATAGCCAGTTATGTCAGCACCATTTGTTAAAGAGACTGTCTTTTGTCGCAATTAACAGATAGTGGGCCTTTGTCAGATATCAGCTACTCATAGGTGGATGAATTTATGTCTGGATTCTCAATTCTCTTCCATTGGTCTATGTATCTGTACCAGGCTGTTTTGACTACCGTGGTGGTATAATATGTTCTAAAATCAGGTAGTGTGAGGCCTCCCACTTTGTTCTTCTTCAGTAATGTTTTACTTATTTGGGACCTCTTCCCTTTCCATATGAAGTTGGTGATTTGTTTCTCCATCTCATTAAAAAATGCCGGTGGAATTTGAATCAGGATTGTATTGTATCTGCAGATCACCTTGGGTAGGATTGACATTTTCACAAGGTTGAGTCAACCTATCCATGAGCAAGTTATGTTTCTCCACTTATGCAGCTTTCTTTCAGTTTCTTGCAGTAGGGTCTTGTAGTTTTCATTGTACAAGTCTTTTATGTCTCTGGTTAGATTTATTCCTAAATATCTTATCTTCTTGGGGGCTATTGTAAATGGTGTTGATTTGGTGATTTCCACTTCGAGGTTCTCTTGGTTGCTGTAAAGGAATCCAACTGATTTTTGTATGTTTATCTTGTATCCTGATACTTTGCTGAAATATTCTATTAGTTCCAGTAGTTTTCTTGCAGATTCTTTAGGGTTTTCTGTGTATAAGATCATATCATCTGCCAATAGAGATACTTTTACTTCTTTCTTACTAATCTGGATGCCCTTTATTTCTTTTGCTAGCCTAATTTCTCTGGCTAGGATCTGCAACACAATGTTGAATAAGACTGGTGATAAAGGGCATCCTTGTCTGGTTCCTGTTCTCAAGGGGAATGCTTTCAGACTCTCTCCATTTAGGATGACATTGGCTGTTGGCTTTGTTTAAATGCCCTTAATTATGTTGAGGAATTTCCCTTATATTCTTATTTTTGCTGAGAGTTTTTATCATGAATGGTGTTGGACATTGTGAAATGCCTTTTCTGCATCGATTGATAAGATCATGTGGTTCTTGTCTTTTGTTTTATTAATTTGATGGATTACATCGATTGTTTTTCTAATGTTGAACCATCCCTGCATCCCTGGCATAAATCCCACTTGATCATGGCGAATTAGTTTTTTGATATGACGCTGAATTCTATTGGCTAGAATTTTGTTGAGGATTTTTGCGTCAATGTTCATGAGGGATATTGGTCTGTAGTTTTCTTTTTTTGTGGTGCCTTTACCTGGTTTTGGTATCAGGGTTATGCTAACTACATAGAATGAGTTTGGGAGTATTCCATCCTTTTCTATGCTCTAGCAAACAGACCAGACTTAATGGTCTGACTGAGACTGGAGGAACCCCGGAAAGCGTGACCCCCGGACTATCTGTCAACCCAGAACTAAAACAATTCCCGAGGTCAACTCTTCAGACAAAGATTAGACTGGACTGTAGGACATAAAATGATAGTCGTGAAGAGTGTGTTTCTTAGCTCAAGTAGATACATGAGACTAAATGGGCAGCTTCTGTCCAGAGGTGAGATGAGAAGGCAGAGAGGGTCAGGAGCTGGTTGAATAGACACAGGAAATCAGGGGTGGAAAGGAAAATTGTGCTGTTACAGTATAGGGAGAGCAGTTAGGGTCATATAACAATGTATGTATAAATTTGTGTATGAGAGACTAACTTGAATTGTAAACTTTCACTTAAAGTACAATTGAAAATATATATACATATATACACAATTTTTTTTGTGACATTGGTTGCAATCCCAGCATTGTGTAGGCACTCTGCCCCTTTCCCTTTTCACTCTGGGTTCTCCGTGTCCATTCGTCCAGTTTTCCTGTCCCTTCCTGCCTTCTCATCTTTGCTCTTGGGCAGGTCTTGCCCATTTAGTCTCATATACTTGATTGAACAAAGAAGCATGTCCGTCATGCGTGTTATTGTTTGTTTTATAGGCGTCTCTAATCTTTGGCTGGAAGGTGAACTTCAGGAGTGGCTTCAGTTCGGAGTTACCAGGGTGTCCGGGGGCCATAATCTTGAGGTTTTCTCCAGTCTCTGTCAGACCAGTAAGTCTGCTCTTTTTTTGTGAATTGGAATTTTGTTCTATATTTTTCTCCCTCTCCATCCGGTGCCCTCTATTGTGATCCCTATCAGAGCCATTGATGGTGGTAATTGGGCACCATATATTTCTTCTGGGCTCAGACTGGTGGAAGCTTTGGTTCATGTGGTCCATTATTCCTTTGGACTAATATTTTCCTTGTGTCTTTGGTTTTCTTCATTCTCCTTTACTCAGGAAGGGATGGCTCCAATAGATATATGCCATTCCCAAGCTTTTAAGACCCCAGACTCTACTCACCAAAGTAGAATATAGAACATTTTCTTTATGAACTGTTATACCAATTGATCTAGATGTCCCCCAAGATCACAGTACTCAGCCCTTAGCCCAGTAACTCGATCCCTCAAGGTGTTTGGATGTGTTTAGGAAGCTTGTATGACTTTGCTTTGGTTAAGTTGTGCTGACTTCTCCTATATTGTGTGTTGTCTCTCCCTTCACCAAAGTTAACGTTTGTCTACTGTCTAGTTATTGATTTCCCCTCCTCACCCCTCCTCTCCCTGGTAACAAAGATTGGTTTTTTCCGTGTGTAAATATTTTCTTGGGTTTTTATAACAGTGGTCTCATACAATATTTGTCTTTTTTGTGATCGACTTATTTGTCTCAGCATAACGCCGACCAGATTTCATCCATGTTGTGAGATGTTTCACTGATTCATCATTTTTCTTTATTGTTGCTTAGTATTCCATTGTGTGTATTACTATCATTTGTTTATCCATTTATCTGTTGATGGGCATTTAGATTGTTTCCATCTTTTTGCTATTGCGAGTAATGCTTCAATGGGTGTGCATATGTCTATTCTTCTGATAGCTGTTATCTCTCTAGGATGTATAAGTAGGAGTGGGACTGCTGGATCATATGGTATTTCTATTTCCAGCTTTTTAAGGAGGCGCTGTATTGTTTTCCATAGTGGTTGTAGCATTTTACATTCCCATCAGCAGTGCATAAGAGTTCCAATCTCCCCACAGCCTCTCCATTTATTATTTTCTGTTTTTTTTGATTCATGCCAGTAATGTTGGGGTGAGATGGTATCTCACTGTAGTTTTGATTTGCATTTCTCTAGTGGCTAATGATCGTATTTCCTCATGTGTCTGTTAGCCTCCTGAATGTCTCCTTTATGAAGTGTCTGTTCACATTCTTTGCCCATTTTTTAGAATTATTTTTGTTCTTTTTGTTGAAGCGTTGAAGTATTCTATATTTTAAAGATTAGCCCTTTGTCGGATGTCATAGCCAATTTTTTTTTCTTAGTCTGTAGGTTCTCTTTTTACTTTTTTGGTGAAGTCTTTTGATGAGTATAAGTCTTTAATTTTTAGGAGCTCCCAGTTATTTAATTTATCTTCTTGTGTTTATGCGTTATTAGTTATGGTTTGTATTGTATTTATGTCATGTATTCAGGCCCCTAGCATTGTCCCTATTTTTAATTCCATGATCTTTATCATTTTAGGTTTTATATTTAGGTCTTTGATCCATTTTGAGTCTTTTTATGTGTGTGTATGGTATGAGGTATGGGTCCTATTTCATTTTTTTTACAGATGGACATCTAGTTTTGCCAGTACCATTTGTTAAAAAGACAGTTTTTTTCCCCATTTAATGGACTTTGGGCCATTGTCAAAAATCAGCTGACAGTAGGTGTATGGATTTACTTCTTGGTTCTCGATTCTGTTCCATTGGTCTGTATGTCTGTTGTTTTACTAGGCTGTTTTGACTACCGAAGCTGTATAGTAGGTTCCAAGATCAGGTAGTATGAGGCCTCCTACTTTATTATTTTTCTTCAATAATACGTTGCTTATCTGGGGCTTCTTTCTTATCCATATAAAGTCAATGATTAGTTTTTTCATTTCACTGAAGTATGCTGTTGGCATTGGATCAGGATTGCATTATATCTTTAGATTGTTTTGGGTAGAATTGACATTTTCACAATGTTGAGTCTTCCTGTCTATGAGAAAGGTATGTTTTTCCACTTATGTAGGTCTCTTTTGGTTTCTTGCAGTAGTGTCTTGCAGTTTTCTTTGTATATAGGTCTTTTACATCCCAGGTTAGATTTATTCCTAAGTATTTTATCTTTTTAGGGTTTATTATAAAAGGTATTATTTTCCTGATTTCCTTTTCAAAGTTCTCTTTGTTGGTGTATAGGAATCCAACTGATTTTTGTATGTTGATCTTGTATCCTGCTACTCTGCCTAATCTTTCTATTAGTTTGTAGTTTTCTTGTGGAATCTTTGGGGTTCTCGATGATAGGATCATATCATCTGGAATAGGTATAATTTTACTTCCTCATTCCCAATTTGGCTGCCCTTTATTTCTTTTTATTGCCTTATTGCTCTAGCTAGGACTTCCAGCACAATGTCAAATAGGAGTGGTGACAAAGGACATCCTTGTCTCATTTCCATTCTCAGGGGGAATGCTTTCAGCCTCTCTCTGTTGAGAATGATGTTGGCTATAGATGTATAGATGCTCTTTATTATGTTGAGGAATTTCCCTTCTATTTCTATTTTATTGAGAGTTTTTATCAGGAATGGATGTTGGACTTTTTCAAATGCCTTTTTCTGCGTTGATTGAGATGGTGATGTGATTGTTTTCTTTTGTTCTATTTATGTGATGTATTATGTTGATTGATTTTCTAATGCTGAGCCATCCTTGCATACCTGGTATGAATCCCACTTGGACATTTTTTGATGTGATGCTGAATTCTATTGGCTAGAATTTTGTTGAGAATTTTTGCATCTATATTCATGAGAGATATTGGTCTGTAGTTTTCTTTATTTGTGGTGTCTTTGCCTGGCTTTGGTATCAGGGTTGTGCTGGCTTCATAGAATGAATTTGGGAGTATTCCTTCCTTTTCTAAGCTCTGAAATAGTTTGCGTAGTACTGGTATGAGCTCTTCTCTGAATGTTTGGTAGAATTCTCCACTGAAGTTGTCTGGGCCAGGATTTTTTTGTTGTTGTTGGGAGTTTTTTTTTTTTTAATTACCTCTTAAATTTCTTCTTTTGTTATGGATCTGTGCAGATTTTCTATCTCAGTTTTTGTTATTTTGGGTAGGTACTAACAATATTCTGAGTATTTCAACTCTTTGCAAAAGATATGGATTTTGGCAAAGTGGCAGTATTGCACAGATTTATGAGTGAGACACACCTAGATTCAAATCTCGCCTCTACACAGCAGGCTTGAGGCTTTCTCCCCAGGTTCCTCAATGTGACAAGGTTTCCATATCAATAAGCTCCACCTCCCCACCCCCAACTATCCTTAAGTAGCATCTTGAGCCAAAAAAAAAAACCAAAATCATTGCCATAGAGTCGATTCCGACTCATAGTGACCCTGAAGAACATAGTAGAACTGCCTCAGAGGGTTTCCAAGGAGCACCTGGTGGATTTGAATGGCTGACCTTCTGGTTAGCAGCCGTAGCTCTTAACCACTACACCACCAGGGTTTCCAGCATCTTGAAGCAGGAGAGAATGATAGGAATTTGAAAGACTGAGCTTTTACTCAATAGAGGATGAAATTTCCCAAAGAGATTATTTAAACCAGCAGGAGTCTGATATGGTAGTTATTTTAAAGTTTTAAGCTTAAGGTCTCCTTCTCCTGCATGTCTACTACCTCAGGGAGGTGGTGATGTGGTGATGGGGTGTTTGTGGTGAATTTTGATGAGTAATAGAAAATAAAGATGTGGAAAATGTGATGTTTCCTTTGGAAAAATAAGTAACAACTTCCTAGTTAGATGATTTGGGGAAGTTACAAGTTACTTAAAAGTTCTGAGGTTCAGTTTCCTTACCTGTAAAACGTAGAAAACAGTATCAATGTTGTGGGGATAAAATGAGACTATATATGTGTATATGGATGGATGGACGGGTGGACAGATAGATAGGAAGATAGATAGGGCCTGGCACATAAAAAAAAAAAAACCAAAAGCCACTGTCATTAAATCAATTCCGACTCATAGGTACCCCATAGGGTTTCCAAGGCTGTAAATCTTTCCAGAAGCAGACTGCCACATCTTTGTCCCATTGAGCAGCTGGTGGGTTCAAACCACAGACCTTTTGGTTAGCAGCCGAGTGCTTTAATCACTGTGCCACCAGGACTCCATAAATTATTTTATAGTCCAGAATTGCAAGCCCCTTCTCTCCCAACCTTCTCATAATGGTTCTTATACTTAGAATTCAGTGCTAGCTTCACAAGTCTTATTATCATCATAGAGGCAACTTTTGACCTACCAGCTCTATAAAATGATTTTGTTCTCCCTAACTTCCTGGAAGATATTATCTCTCCCTATTAACATATACACTGATTCCTCAGATATTTGGATCAAATTAGACAATCTTCAGAACTTTATATTATCTAAACATCCATTATTTGGCACATGAATGACAAAATTGGCAGTAGTTTCATCTATAGAAAGGCAACACTGGGACGATTCCTTCACCAAGGGCCTTTTCCATAGAATAAGGACAAGAAACTAATAAAAATAAATCCTCATCAAAGTCATGTATGGTGACAATCTAATCATGCTGAACTGTAGCTTATGAGATTAATATAGTGGGAATATCAAATATGTCTCTAAACATAGGGCCAGTGTAACTGACTACTTAATAAGCAGAAGAGTTTAAGACTTTTGAGGAATTTGGGAGGTAGTATGCAGAGCTCACAAACTTGAATGCTTTCTGAGTGAGAGTAAGAAAATGACATAAATATGTGAAGTGGTCAGGAATAAGATAATAGGGAGTTGTGGGTTCTGTGAGAAACTCCACCTAAGCCATAACCCATCTAAAGGCATTCCAATTGAAAAAAACATTAAATACTGTGCTAACCAAACATAATGGGTCTGTGTGCTGGATTTAGCCATAGAGTAAACGTTTTCAGTTCCTGAAGTGTAAAAGAGTACCATGGGCTCTGAAGCTAGGTGGACCTGATTGAATCTCATCTCTATTACTTACTAGCTGTGTCACATCAGACTAGTCATTTAACTTTTCCATTCCTCAGCATTCTCATCAATAAAATGTGGGTAATGATAGTGTGTACTTCACACGGTTATTGTGAAGATTAGGCTTAGTACCTGGTACACCATAACAACAAACAAATGTTAGCTGTTATTAACGTGTCTCTCAATCAAATATGTCATGTGGGGAACAAGAAGATTTTAGACATAGTTATTTCTGCAAGTTCCCGTGTAGTGGGTGGGATGGGACATAGAAATAGCTTGCTATCCTTTCACCAGAACAGTGCCTGGGAGAACTTGGCCCAATAGATAACTAAATGGCTTTGAAGTTGTAACCTCCGTTTCTTCCTCCCTCCTGCTGAGTATAGCCAGGTTGCTTCAATGATTTTATCTCAGATTGTTGATTCTTGGTCTCCATTGTAGCTCCTCACTAAGGCTGGAGGCTGGCGCATGAATAACAGCCCAATTAGTTGGGGGGCTTGCTGGACCCTACACTCATAATTCCAATCACTTTTTAGAAGTCATTTCTGGTCCACTCACACCTTTGGACAATGATACTTGCTGCAGTCATTGTATTCCCTTTGGACTCTCCCTAGTGGTGGCCAGACTTTCACTTCCAGTCTCTGTCCTTTCCAAGCCATTACCCCAGTTGGCTTCAGCTCACTCACTCCCTCAGCATGCCTCCTATGAACTTTCAGCATACCTTACAGTTGGGTTATGACAATTTTAATATTACTATATTTTACCTGGTGAAACATAGGAGTTAAGGCTGCTAACCAAAAGGTTGGCAGTTCAAATCCACCAGGCGTCTATTGGAAAACCCTATGGGGCAGTTCTACTCTGTCATATAGGGTCACTATGTGTTGGAATCGACACAGCAATGGATTTTTTTTTTTTTTATATTCTACTATTATAATATTCTACTATTACAATTCTACTATAACAAGTATAATAAGTAGAATAGGATGATTCACCACTATTATTTTTATCTCACAAGAAAAGTTGACAACATAATTCTGTTTGCAACATACATCATTCTCAAAAGTCTTTTTTTACTCACCACCTCAGAGTCCAATTTCACAAACTGATGTTATGGATTGAATTGTGTCCCCAAAAAAGATATGTTGAAGTCCTAAGCCTTGCACCTGTGTGAATCTGACCTTGTTTGGGGGAAAATAGAGTCTTTCTCTGAAGGTTGTTGTTGTTAGATACTGTGGAGTGGACTCCAACCTGCAGTGACCCCATGTACAACAGAACGAAACACTACCTGGTCCTGTGCCATCATCACAATCGTTGCTATGTTTGAGCTCTTTGTTGCAGCCATTGCTGTGACAGTCCATCTGGTTGAAGGTCTTCCTCTTTTTCGCTGACCTTCTGCTTTACCAAGCATTATGTCCTTCTCCAGAAACTGGTCTCTCCTGATAACATGTCCAAAGTACGTGACATGAAGTCTTGCCATCCTTGTTTCTAAGGAGGGTTCTGGTTGTACTTCTTCCAAGACAGATTAGTTCTTTCTCCTGGCAGTCCATGGTATGTTCAATATTTTTCACCAACACCATAACTCAAAGGTATCAGTTCTTCTTCGGTCTTCCTTATTCATTGTCCAGCTTTCATATGTATACGAGGCAATTGGAAATACCATGGCTTGGGTCAGGCTCACCTTAGACCTCAAAGTGATGCCTTTGCTTTTTAACGCTTTAAAGAGGTCTTTTGCAGCAGATTTGTCTAATGCAATATGTCTTTGAAGGTATTATCAATTAAATCATACCTGAGTAGGGTGCATCTTAATCCTATATGACTGGTGTCTTATAAAAGAGGAGGGCAGACACAGAAACAGCTTAACAGTGAGGAAGGAAAAAACATTTTTCCTTGCAGTGTATTAACATACCCTCACAGAGTCCTCATTCCCCCTCAACAGTTTTTCTCTAACTGTTGAGGAGCACTAGAAACCGACTTAGCAGCAAATCTTCTAGTTATTGTCAAAATGAGCAGCCTAGTATTAACTCTGTTAAGACTAAGAAAGAGTGTTGTATTTTGCAGACCATCTCCAACATGATATATACTCAACACATGGATGCTAGAATAAAATATCTCCACGACCTTAAGTAATGGCTGCCCTCTGAGAACAATTTCAGAAAAAAAAATTAGACTTATTGGACAAGGTCGAGGAAAAAGAATTTAAAATCTAACCAAAGCATAACAAAGAGACGGAGCTTTAACACAATCAAGCTGGAATGTTACTCCATATGAGTGAATGAATAAAACTAAACTAAAAGTAAATAGAAGGGTAGTCTGCATGGAATCTAGAGAGGGAAGCCCAAAGAGCAAAAATGTGTCTGCTGGTTCCATATACTTCCCAAGAGAAGGTGACCTTACCTGCAAATATGATTGTCTGGTCCACTGGCAGGTATTTCTCTGAAGTAAATGAGTGCTTCAGACTATCGTCGTGTTTTAAATCATTAAAACAATTCAACCAGCTCTCCTTCCTCTGATGTCATGGTCACCAAGCATCCTTCTGATTATTCTTTAGCTCCACAGGGAAGAGAAGACATTGACTAGTAAATAATAGCCCACATTTAGCACTTTCTTTGTGCCAGGGATTGAACCTCAATTAATCCTCAAAACAGCCTTATGAAGCAGGGCTCATCATTCCCATTTTACAAATGAGGAAACTGAGTCACAGAAAGGTAAAGTAACTTGTTTAATATCACAGGGCTAGTAAATGGAGGAGCCAGCATTGACCATGTAGTTCAGCTTCAGAGCTACACTCTATGCTATTAGTCTATTCAGTAGTCTAGATTACATAACACTTCACTTTTTTAATAACAATTTACGAGCAGACGTTTTAGTTCCTCTGAAGCCACATACAAAACAAAGTTTTCTTGACCTGCAAAAGTGACCTTCTGGGGGATATGGTCTTAAGAAGTTAGCCAGTCTCCCTTGTTTGGGGAGGGATTGGCTTTTAAAAAATTATTAACTAAGCTAAACAAGTTAAAAATGACTACATATAGTCACTGTAAAAATTCAAACAACAAAGAGATAACCACTTTTTTTTTAATGTTTGTTTTTATTGTACTTTGGATGAAGGTTTACAGAAAAAATAGTTTTCTCATTAAAGAGTTAGTACACATATTGTTTTATGAGAATGGTTAACAACCCCACAACATGTCAACGCTGTCCCTCCTCAACCTTGGGCTCCCTATGACCAGTTTTCCTGTCCTCTCCTGCCTTCTAGTCCTTGTCCCTGGACTGTTGTGCCCCATTAGTCTCCTTCTGTGTTATGGGGCTGTCTAATCTTTGGCTGAACGGTGAATCTTGGGAGTGAATTCATTACTGAGCTAAAACGGTGACCCGCGGCCATATTCTCAGGGTTTCTCCACTCTCTGTCAGGTCTGTAAGTCTGGTCTTTTTTTGTGAGTTACAATTTTGTTCTGCATTTTTCTTCAGCTCTGTGCAAGAAACTCTGATGTGATCCCGTCAGAGCAGTCAGTGGTGGAAGCCGGGCACCATCTAGTTGTACTGGACTCAGTCTGGTGGAGGCCATGGTAGCTGTGGTCCATTAGTCCTTTGGACTAAACTTTCCCTTGTATCTCATTTTCTTCATTCTCCCTTGCTCCCAAAGGGGTGAGACCAGTGGAGTATCTTGGATGGCTGCTCACAGGCTTTTAAGACAGCAGACACTACTCACCAAGGTAGAATGTAGAACATTTTCTTTATAAACGGTGTTATGCCAATTGAGCTAGATGTTCCCCGACACCATGGTCCCCATAACCCTCCAACCATCAATTCAGTCCCTCAGGGAGTTTAGATGTGTCTATGGACCTTCCGTAACATTTCCTTGTACAAGTTGTCATGGCTTCGCCAATTTTGTGTACTGTCTTACCCTTCACCAGAGTTACCACTTATCTATTGTCTATCTAGTATTCCCCCTCACTCCTCCCATCCCTCATAACCAACATTGTTTGTGTGTGAACTTTTTCATCAGTTTTTACAGTAGAGGTCTCATATAGTATTTGTCCTTTTGTGACTGACTTATTTCACTCATCATAATGTCCTCCAGTTTCATCCATGTTATGAGATACTTCACAGATTCATCATTGTTATTTATTGTTGCATAATACTCCATTGTGTGTACGTACCATAGTTTGTTTATCCATTCCTTTGTTGATGGGCGTCTAGGTTGTTTCCATCTTTTTGCTATTGTGAACAATGCCGCCATGAACATGGGTGTACATATGTCTGTTCGTTTGACGGCTCTTATTTCTCTAGGGTATATTCCTAGGAGTGGGATTGCTGGATTCTATGATATTTCTATTTCTAGCTTTCTAAGGAAGTGCCATATCATTTTCCAAAACGGTTGTATCATTTTGCATTCCCACCAGCAGTGCGTACGAGTTCCGATCTCCCCGCAGCCCCTCCAACATTTGTTATTTCCAGTGTTTTTGATTCTTGCCAGTAATGCTGGGGTGAGATGGTATCTCATTGTGGTTTTAATTTGCATTTGTCTAATGACTAGTGATCGCGAGCATTTCCTCATGTGTCTGTTGGCCGCTTGAACGTCTTCTTCAGTGAAGTGTCTGTTCATTTCCTTTGCCCAATTTTTAATTGGATTATTTGTCTTTTTGTTGTAGAGGTGTTGGATTTTCTTGTAGGTTGTAGAGATTAGACCTCTGTCTGACTTGTAATCACCAAAATTTTTTTCCCATTCTATAGGTTCTCTTCTTACTCTTTTGGTGAAGTCTTTTGATGAGTGTAAGTGTTTGATTTTTAGAAGATCCCAGTTATCTTGCTTATCTTCTGGGGTTTGTGTGTTGTTGGTTATGGTTTGCATCCTGTTAATGCCATGTATTAGCTCCTATAGCATTGATTCTATTTTTTCCTCTATGAACTTTATAGTTTTGGCTTTATAGTTAGGTCTTTGATCCATTTTGAATAAGTTTTTGTATATAGTGTGAGGTATAAGTCCTGTTTCATTTTTTTTGCAGAAGGACATCCAGTTTTGCCACCAACATTTGTTAAAAAGACTGTCTTTTCCCCATTTGGGCCCTTGTTGAAAATCAGGTGACTGTAGGTGGATGGATTTGCATCTGGGTTCTCAATTCTGTTACACTGGTCAACGTATCTGTCGTTGTACCAGTACCAGGCTGTTTTGACTACCGTAGCTATATAGTAGGTGCTGAGGTCAGGTAGTGTGAATCCTCCTACTTTATTTATCTTCTTCAATAGTGCTTTACTTATTGGGGGCTTCTTCCCTTTCCATATAAAGTTAATGATCAGTTTTTCCATCTCTTTCAAGAATGTTGTTGGTATTTGGATCGGGATTTCATTGTATGTGTGAATTGCTTTGGGTAGAATTGTCATTTTCACAATGTTGAGTCTACCTATCCATGAGCTTGGTATGTATTTCCATTTATGTAGATCCCTTAGGGTTTCTTGCAGTAGTGTTTTGTAGTTTTATTTGTATAGGTCTTTTACATCCCTGGTAAGATTTGTTCCTAAGTATTTTTTTTTAGGGTCTATTATAAATGATATTGTTTTCCTGATTTCCTTGTCATTGTTCTCCTTATTGGTGTATAGGAATCCAACTGATTTTTATGTTTATCTTGTATCCTGCTACTCTGCTGAATCTATCTATTAGTTCTAGTAGTTTTCTCATGGAGTTTTTTGGGTGTTCTATGTATAGGATCATATCATCCTCAAACAGGGCCAGTTTAACTTCTTCATTACCAATTTGGATGATCTTCATTTCTTTTTCTTGCCTTATTGCTCTAGCTAGAACTTCCAGCACAATGTTAAATAAGAGTAGTGAGGACTTCCGGGCAAAAATGGTGCTATACTCAGAAGCACCACACCATCCCTCTGCAGCATAGATCAGAAAAACTGGGTCAAACAGAGTCACACGTCAATCCTGAAACCTAAGCCTCAAATGAAGAGATAAAGAACTCATCCAAGCACCAAATGGCATATGAAAATGACGGAGAACAGAGTGCAAGGAGAGATACATGCAGAGGTCCCCTATCAGCTACTGCAGCACGGATCCGCCATTTTGGATGCCTATCAGAGATCAGCAAACAAGAAGTATTAGAAGGCAGCTCCACAGAGCTTCCAGAAGGAGACAGAACAACCGGTAACCCACGATGTAGGCTTTCCTACTCTCTCACATTTCTTCACAACCGCTTAGCCTCCTCTGCTTCCTGCAGCCACGGTCTACTGGCTGGGAAGCACGAGCTTCCCCCCAGTGCCACTTGGATTCCACCCACCTGCACTGGCCTTCTCCCTGAGTTCCATTTTTTGCTATTGGTGTTGCTTTTTTCCACTTCTTTGGATTTCTTCCTTGCCTCTCACCACCTTCCCCTCCTTTCTCTCAAATACCAGGCTCTGTGCACCATCTTTGTTTCTTCCTGAAGGTCTGTGGAACACCACTTGACTGTAAGGCTGCCACCTGGCCTGTGCTGCCACAGTGGTGGGACCCCTGGGTTGTTTTTCTTTTTCTTTGCTCTGATTTGTTCTGTTCTGATTTGTTTGTTTGTCTTTTTTTTCTTTTCTCAGCTTGGGAGCCCCTTCTCACCAGGCAGTGCCATGCGGCTTGGAAGCTAGTCCCTTACTCTGTGCAGATGCACAGGGACATCCCTGAGGGCATTTCTTTTTCCTTGTTTTTTTTGTGTGTTTGTTTTTTTTTTTCATTTCTTTGTTTATTTTCTTCTCTCTCTTATTCCCTTTTTGTCTTTCTTCATTTTGTTTCTTTATTTATTCATTTTTTCTTTTACCCTTTTTTTCTTTTTGTTTTTCCCCATTTCTCAGTCTCTCTTCTCTCCACTCCAATAGCAAGCTCGCTTAGCACTCTTTTTTGTTTGTGTGTATGTTTTTGGCCCCTGTTCCTCTCTCCACTTTCTCATCTTTCCCATACCCATCTTAGCTCCACACATCACAATCTACCCCCCCCTTCCTGACTATCTGCACCATGTGCTGAACATCACACTCCCAAGCAGCACAGCCTACTGGAACCTGGCCTGCACTGATTCCCAGTCTGCACTGTCAGCCGTGGTATGTGCTACAAATAACTAATCCCAGCAACTCTCCTTCAGCTTGACCTGCCCTGATGTACCATACCTGAGTGACTGACCCTGCCCATTGGAGAAGGAGGTGAAAAGTATTGTGCCCACAGACAAGCAAACAACAAAGAATGCACATCCCGCTTACTCAGACATAACCAAATACAACAAAAAGCAGGACGAAACAAAGAAATCTACAATCAATAAACCAGGAAAATAACCCCTGAATGCCCCGAAGAGAGCAGACAATATCAAAACATTTACAAAAACAGGACACGATGGTTCCAGTAGGCATCCAAAATAAATAGACCAGATGACCTTCCAGTAGAAGAAAAGGCACTAGACCTAACTGACAGGGAATTCAAATCTCTAATATTCAGAATTATCCAAGAGTTTAAGCAAAAAGCAGACACAAATGAGGAAAAATAGACAAATTCATGGAAAAGGCAGACAAATTCATGGAAAATACAGACGAAAAAGGAAGAATTCAAAAAAATAATACAGGAACAAAATGCTAAAATAAATTCACAACTAGAAAACATACAAATAAACAATTGGAAATCCAAAAGATAAACAACAAGATTTCAGAAATGGACAGTGTCATAGAAGGGCCGAGGAGCAGGCTTGAAACAATGGAAGATAGGATCAGTGAAATTGAAGAGAAACAATTGGCTAAAACTCTGTTTGCAGAAAATCAGAAAAAAGAACAAAGAAAAATGAAGAAATCCGTAGAATTATGTGGGATACAATCAAAAGCAAAAATCTTCGAGTGATCAGAGTTCCAGAAGAGGGGAAGAAAACAGAAAACACAGGGAGGATCATTCAAGAATTGCTGAAGAAAACTTCCCCTATATCATGAAAGATGAAAAATTGACCATCCAAGAAGCTCAAAGAACCCCACATAGGATAGACCCCAAAAGAAAATCACCAAGGCATATGAGAATCACACTCGCCAAAACCAAAGACAAACAAAGCATCCTGAGAGCAGCTCAAGAAAAACAAAAAGTCCCATACAGAGGAGAAACAATGAGACCAAGCTCAGATTATTCAGCAGAAACCATGCAGGCAAGAAGGCAATGGGATGACATATATAAAAGCTTCAAAGATAAAATTACCAGCCAAGAATAATATATCCTGCAAAACTCTCACTCAAATACGATGGTGAAATTAGGTCATTTCCAGATAAACAGAAATTAAGGGACTATGTAAAAATCAAACCAAACTTATAAGACTTATTAAAGGAAGTCCTTCGATCTGAGAACAAACAGTATCAGACCACAGGCTGAATATAGGATACAGGATTGTACTAGCCAGACACCAACCTAGGAAATGAACTCTTAAGGACAATACAAAACCAAAAGAATTACAAAAGGGAACCAGAGAGGTTAATCTTTAAATGACCACAGCATCAGAACAATAAAAGAGGGAATAAACGGCATAGGTATAGAACCTTTTAATGGAGAGGAAGGCAAGGCGATACCAAGTAATAATAGACTGGTTCAAATCTAGGAAGATAAGGGTAAATTTCAAGGTAACCATGAAGAAAGTTAACAAACCTACTCAACAAAATAAAGAAGAAAAACATCAACTCTCAATAAAAACAAAACCTACAAAAACAAAAAATGAAAAAAAAAATCCACAAAAAAAAGGAACTCAGCACAGGAGAGTAAGAGGAACAAAGAAAATGTCAGCACCACAAAAAAAAAAAAAAAAAAAAAAAAAAAAAAGAGCACTACAAAATGTAATCACACTCCTAGGAATATATCCTAGAGAAATAAGAGCAGTCACACTAATAGACATGTGCACATCCGTATTCATTGAAAAACTGTTCACAGTAACAAAAAGATGGAAAGAACCTAGATGCCCATCAGCAGATGAATGGATAAACAAACTATGGTACGTACATACAATGGAGTATTATACAAAGGTAAAGAACAATGATGATTCTGTGAAGCATCTCATAAGATGGATGAACCTGGAGGATATTATGCTGAGTGAAATAAGTCAATCTCAAAAGGACAAATATTGTATGAGACCTCTAGTGTAAAAATTCATGTAAAAGTTTACACACAAAAATAAACAATCATTGATGGTTACAAGGGATGGGAGGGGTGGGGGGGAGAACTAAATAGATAAGTGGTAATTTGGTGAAGGGTAAGAGAGTACACATTACTGGGGAAGCCAGCACAACTAATACAAAGAAAGGTCTTGGAAGCTTCATAGACATTCCAAACTCCCTGAGGAACTGAATTTCTGGGCGGAGGGCTGTGAGGACCATGGTCTCGGGGAACATCCAGCTCAATTGTCATAACACAGTTTATAAAGACAATATTCTACATTCTACCTTGGTGAGTAGTATCTGGGGTCTTAAAAGCCTGTGAGCAGCCATCTAAGATACTCCACTGGTCTCACCACTTCAGGAGCAACGGAGAGTGAAGAGCAAAGGATACAAGGAAAAGATTAGTCCAAAGGAATAATGGACCACAGCTACCACGGCCTCCACCAGACTGACTCCAGTACAGGTAGATGGTGCCCAGCTACCACCACTGACTTTTCTGACCGGGATCATAACTGAGGGTCCTGGACAGAGCTGGAAAATGATGTAGAACAGAATTCTAACTCAAAAAAAAAAAAAAAAAAGACCAGATTTACTGGCCTGACAGACTGGAGAAACCCCAAGAGTATGGCCCCTGGACACCTTTTTAGCTCAGTAGTGAAGTCACACCTGAGGTTCACCCTTCAGCCAAAGATTAGACAGCCCCATAAAACAAAACGAGACTAATGGGCCACAACAGTCCAGGGACAAGGACTAGAAGGCAGAAGGGGACAGGAAAGCTGGTGATATGGAACCTAAGGTTGAGAAGGGACAGTGTTGACATGTCATGGGATTGTTAACCATTGTGATAGGGCAATATGTGTACTGTTTAATGAGAAACTATTTGTTCGGCAATCCTTCATCTAAGGTACAAAAAAAAGAATTATTTATGTGAGATCAAACTGACATCAGCAACTCAAAAGTTTTGGTGGGAAGCCTAGGGGACAGTGAGTTGAAGATAATGGTGATGGAATTATTTGGAAAAGGATAGTGAGAATAGCAGCACAACTGAAAGAATATAATCGATGTCACTGAATTGTACGCGTAGAAACTTTTGAAATGGTGTAACTTTGGCTATGTATATTTTCACCAAAAAAAAGGTCCTCAAGATCGAGAAGGGAGAGTGTTGACATGTTGTGGGGTTGTTAACCAATGTATAAAACAATATGTGTACTGACTGTTTAATGAGAAACTATTTGTTCTGTAAACCTTCATCTAAAGTACAATAAAAAATTAAAAATAAAAATAAGAGTGGTGATAAAGGGCATCCTTGTCTTGTTCCTGTTCTCAAGGGGAATGTTTTCAGCCTCTCTCCATTAAGAATGATGTTGGCTGTTGGTTTTGCATAGATGCTCTTTATTATCTTGAGAAATTTCCCTTCTATACTTATTCAGTTGAGAGTTTTTATAAGGAATGGGTGTTGGATTTTGTCAAATGCCTTTTCTGCATTAGTTCAGATGATCCTGTGACTCTTTTCTTTCCTTTTATTTATGTGGTGCATTACGTTGATTGATTTTCTAATACTGAACCATCCTTGAATACCTGGTATGAAACCTACTTGGTCGTTGTGTATTATTATTTTTTATATGATGCTGAATTCTATTGGCTAGAATTTTGTTGAAAATTTTTGCATCTATATTCATCAGATATTGGTGTGGAATTTTCTTTTTCTCTGGCATCTTTGCCTGGTTTTGGTTATGCTGGATTCATAGAATTAATTTGGAAGTTTTGCTTCATTTTCTATGTTCTGAAAGCATTTGAGTAGTACTGGTATAAGCTCTTCTCTGAATGTTTGGTAGAATTCTACAGTGAAATCATCTGGACCAGGGCTTTTTAGTTGGGAATTTTTTTTATTACCTTTTCAATCTCTTCTCTTGTTATAGGTCTGTTCAGATTTTCAACATCATTTTGTGATAGTTTGGGTAGGTAGTGTGTTTCTAAACATTTATCTATTTCCTCTAGGTTTTCAAATTTGTTGGAGTGTAGTTTTTTATAATACTCTGTTATGATCCTTTTTATTTCAGTTGGTTCTGTTGTAATGTCACCCATTTCATTGCTTATTTGGGTTATTTCCATCCTCTCCTGTTTTTCTTTTGTCAGTCTGGCCAGTGGTTTGTCTTTGAAAGCAGAGAACCAACTTTGGGTTTTGTTGATTCTGTCTATTGTTTTCTATTCTCTATTTCATTTATTTCTGCTCTGATCTTTATTATTTCCTTTCTTTTGGTGGCTGTGGGCTTTTTTTGCTGTTCTCTTTTTATTTGTTTGAGTTATGTAGTTAATGGTTTGATTTTGTCCCTTTCTTCTTTCTTTATGTGTGCATCTATTGCTATAAATTGTCCTCTGAGGACTGCCTTTGCTGTGTCCCAGAGGTTTTGGAATGCTTTATTTTCATTCTCATTTGATTCTAGGAATTTTTTGATTCCATCTCTGATTTCTTCTATTACCCATTGATGTGTAAGCATGGTATTATTCAGTTTCCATGCAACTGATTTTTTTTCCTTGCTCTTGCTGTTGTTAATTTCTGTCTTGATGGCATTGTGGTCAGAGAAGATACTTTGAATTATCTCAACGTTTTGGATATTGTTCAGGATTGCTCTGTGGCCTAATATGTGGTCTATTCTGGAGCATGTTCCATGTGCATTGGAAAAGAATTTGTACTTTGAAGCTGTAGGGTGGAGTGTTTTATATATGTCTATGAGGTCAAGTGGTCTGATTGTACCCTTTATGTCTTCTGTATCTTTGCTGAGTTTCTTTTTAGATGTTCTCTCCTTCACTGAGAGTGTTGTGTTGAAGTCTCCTACTGTTATTGTGGAACTGGAAATTTCTCTTTTCAGTGCAGTTAGAGTTTATGTATTTAGGAGTCCTATCATTGGGTGCATAGATGTTCATTATGGTTATGTCTTCATGATGGATTGTCCCCTTAATCATTGTATAGTGTCCTTCTTTGTCTTTTATGGTGGATTTTCTTTTAAACCCTATTTTATCTGAGATTAGTATTGCCATTCCTGTTGTTTTTTGTGATTGTTTGCTTGATATATTTTTTCCAACCTTTGATTTTTAATAAATTTCCATCTTTGTTTCTAATGTGTGTCTTTTGTAGACAGGATATTGCTGGATCCTGTTTCTTTAATCCATTCTGTCACTCTCTGTCTCTTTATGGGTACATTCAGGCCATTTACGTTCAGGGTAATTATTGATAGGTGTGAGTTTACTGCTGTCATTTTGTAGTGCTTTTTTTGTGGTGCTGATGTTTTCTTTGTCTTACTCTTCTGTGCTGAATTCCTTTTGTTTGTGAATTTTTTTCATTTCTTTTATTTTTGTGAGTTTTGTTCTTACTGAGACTTGATGTTTTCCTCTTTATTTTGATGAGTAGGTTTGTTAACTTTCTTAGTGATTACCTTAAAATTTACACTTATCTTCCTTAGTTGGAAGCAGTTTATTATTACTTGGTATTGCCTTGCCTTCCTCTCCATTAGAAGGTTCTATACCTATACATTTTATTCCCTCTTTTATTGTTCTCATGCTGTTGTCATTTACAGATTAACCTCTCTGGTTCCCTTTTGTAATTCTTTTGGTTTTGTATTGTCCTTAAGAGTTCATTTCCTAGGTTGGTGTCTGGCTAGTACAATCCTGTATCCTATATTCAGCCTGTGGTCTGATACTGTTTGTTCTCAGATCGAAGGACTTCCTTTAATAAGTCTTGTAAATTTGGTTTGATTTTTACATAGTCCCTTAATTTCTGTTTATCTGGAAATGTCCTAATTTCACCATCACATTTGAATGAGAGTTTTGCAGGATATATTATTTTTGGCTGGCAATATTTTTCTTTCAAGGTTTTATATACGTCATCCCATTGCCTTCTTGCCTGCATGGTTTCTGCCGAATAATCTGAGCTTAGTCTCTTATTGTTTGTCCTCTGTATGTGACTTTTTGTTTTTCTCGAGCTGCTCTCAGGATTCTTTGTCTTTGGTTTTGGCGAGTGTGAGTATGATATGGTTTGGTGATTTTCTTTTGGGGTCTATCCTATATGGGGTTCATTGAGCTTCTTGGATGGTCACCTTTTCATCTTTCATGATATTGGGAAGTTTTCTATCAGCAGTTCTTCAATGATCCTCTCTGTGTTTTCTGTTTTCTCCCCCTCTTCTGGAACTCCGATCACCGGCAAATTTTTGCTTTCGATTGTATCCCACATAATTCTCAGGGTCTCTTCATTTTTTTTGTTGTTGTTGTTCTTTTTTCTGATTTTTCCTCTACAAGAGTTGTATCAATGTGTTTGTCTTTAGTTTCACTGATCCTGTCTTCCATCGTTTCAAACCTGCTCCTCAGCCCTTCTATGACACTGTCAATTTTTGAAATCTTGTTGTTTATCTTTTGGATTTCTAATTGTTTGTTTTGCATGATTTCTAGTCGTGAATTTATTTGAGCATTTTGTTCCTGCATTATTTTCCTGAATTCTTCCATTTTCTGTCTGTATTTTTCATGAATTTGTCTGCCTTTTCCCTGAATTTGTCTACTTTTTCCTCATTTGTGTCTGCTTTTTGCTTAAACTCTTGGATAGCTCTGAATGTTAGAGATGTGAATTCCCTATCAGGTAGTTCCAGTACCTGTTCTTCTACTGGAAAGTCACCTAGTGTTTTATTTTGGATTTGTACTAGAACCATCCTGTCCTGTTTTTTAAATGTTTTGATATAGTCTGCTGTCTTTGGGACATTCGGTAGTTATTTTTCTTGTTTATTGATTCTAGATTTGTTTGTTTTGTCCTGCTTTTTTGTTTTACTTGGTTATGTCTGAGCAAGTGGACTGTGTGTTCTTTGTTGTTTGCTCATCTGTGAGAACAATATTTTTCTCCTCCTTCTCCAATTGGCAGGGTTAGTTGCCCAGATATGATACAGCAGGGCCGGTCTAGCTGAAGAGGAGTTGCTGGGATGGGTTGTTTGTGGCACATACTAGGGCTGAAAAGGTTGGCCGGGGATCAGTGCAGGACAGGTTTTGGTAGGCCATGCCTTTGCTGCTTGGGGGTGTGATGTTCAGCATATGGTGCAGGTAGGCAGAATGGATGAAGGAGATTGTGATTTGTGGAGCTTAGATGGGTTTGGGAAAGATGAGAGAGGAACAGGATTGGAAAACATACAAGCAAACAAAAAGAGTTCTAAGAGTGTTTACCATTGGAATGGATAGATGAGTGATTAAGAAATGGAGAAAAACAAAAAGGAGAAGAAAAGAAATGAATAAATGAAAATTAGAAAGAAAAAAGAAAAGAAAAATGCACTAAGGATCACACCAGTGTGGCTGCGAGGTCTGGGGAAGTTGCTCCCAGGACATGAAGTACAAGCTGGCTAGACGGGTTAGAGGTGTCACTCAGCACCAGGTATTCTGGAGACAGGAAGAGAAGGTAAGTACAGAGGGACGAGAAACTGAGTAATGGAAAGACAAAAAGGGAAAAAGAGAGAAAAAAAGAAAATTAACAAATTTCTAAAAGAGCAAAAAATCCCCCTCCCCAAAACAGGAAAAAAAAAAAAAACAAGAAAAAAGAAATTCCCTCAGGGATCCCTCTGCACATCTGTTCAAACTAAGGGGGTAGGTCCCAAGACACGCAGAACTGCCCAGCTAGAACAGGTTCTCAATTTTAGAAAAGGAAAAGAAAATAAAAAAAAAATAAACAGATCAAAACAAACAAACAAAAGTCCTGGAATCCCACCAGAGTGGCAGCACAGTCTGGAAAGCAGTTTCACATTCCAGTGGCATTGCACAGCCTTTCCGAAAGAAGGAAAGATGGCGCATGGAGCCAGGTATTTGAGAGAAAGGAAGGGGAGGTGGTGAGAAGTATGGAAGAAATCAAAGGAGTGGAAACACGCAACACCAGCAGCCAACAAATGGCACTCAGGGAACCAGCCAGTGCGGGCGGGTGGAATCCAAGCAGCACTGGGGTGAAGCCTGTGCTTCGTGGCCAAGAGACTGTGACTGCAGGAAGCAGAAGAGGCCGAGTGGAAGTGAAGAAGGGTGGGGGTTCGAAAAGCATATATCACTGGCTACCTGTTGTTCTATCTCCTACTGGAAGCTCCATGAAGCTGCTTTCCCATAACCTTTGTTCAACAATCTCCGACAGGAGTCCAAGATGGCAGATCCATGCTGCATTAGCTTTTAGGGGACCTCTTCATGTATCTCTCCTCACTCTGTTCTCTGTCAGTTTCTTATTCTGTTCGGTGCATGGCTGAGTTCTTTATCTCTTCATTTTGTGCTTAGGGTTTCCGAACTGATGTTTTCTTTGTTTGACTTAGGTTTTCAAATCTTTGCTGTGGAGGGACGGCATGGTGCACCATGTTGCCCGGAAGTCCTGAGAGAGGTAACAATTTTTATTTACTTTTTTTTTCACTGAGCTTTAAATGAAGGTTTACACTTCAAGTTAGTTTCTCATAAAAAACTGTATACACACACTGCTATGTGACCCCAGTTGCACTCCCATATTATGACAGCACACTCCTTTCCACCCCAGATTTCCCATGTAGATTCAACCAGCTCCTTTCCCTTTCTGCCTTCTCATCTCACCTCCAGACAGGAGCTGCCCATTTAGACTCATGTATCTACTTAAGCTAAGAATCACACTCTTCACGAGTATCATTTTATGTCCCATAGTCCAGTCTAATCTTTGTCTGAAGAGTTGGCTTTGGAAACGATTTTAGTTTGAGGTAAAAGAGAATCCAGGGGCCATGTCTTCTGGGGTCCCTCCAGTCTCAGTGAGACCATTAAGTCTAGTCATTTTACTAGATTTGAGTTCTGCACCCCACTTTTCTCATGCTCCTTCAGGGACTCTCTGTTGTGTTCCCTGTCAGGGAGGTCATTGGTGGTAGCCAGGCACCATCTAGTTCTTCTGGTCTCAGGCTGATGAAGTCTCTGTTTTATGTGGCCCTTTCTATCTCTTGGACTAATACTTTCCTTGTGTCTTTGATGTTCTTCATTCTCCTTTGCTTCAGATGGGTTGGGACCAATTGATGCATCTTAGATGGCTGCTCAATAGCAGAACATTTTCTTAATAAATTTTGTTATGCCAATTGACCTAGATGTCCCCAGAAACCATGGTCCCCACATCCCTTCCCATTATATTCTGTCCCTTGAAGTGTTTGGTTGTATTCAGGAAACTTCTTAGCTTTTGGTTTAGTCCAGTTGTGCTGATTTCCCCTGTACTGTGTGTTGTCCTCCCCTCACCTAGGATAATTCTTGTCTACTATCTAGTTAGTGAATACCCCTCTCCCTCCCTCCACACGCTCGTAACCATCGAAGAATGTTTTCTTCTGTGTTCAAGCCTTTTCTTGGAATCTTATAATAGTGGTCTTATACAATATTTGTGCTTTTGCAATTGAATAATTTCACTCAGCATAATGCCTTCCAGATTTTTCATCTTATAAGATGTTTCACGGATTTATCGTTATTCTTTATCGTTGTGTAGTATTCCATTGTGTGAAAATACCATAATTTGTTTATCCATTCATCCCTTAATGGGCACCTAGGTTGTTTCCATCTTTTTGTTATCGTGAACACTGCTGCAATGAACATGGGTGTGCATGTATCTATTTGTGTGATGGCTCTTATTTCTCTAGGATATATTCGAGGGAGTGGGATTGCTGAATCATATGGTACTTGTTTTTCTAGTTTTTTAAGAAAGCACCAAAGAGATCTCCAAAGTGGTTGTATCATTTTACATTCCCACCAGCAGCAAATAAGTGTTCCAGTCTCTCCACAACCTCTCCAACATTTACTCTTTGGTGATTTTTGGGTTAATGCTAACCTTACTGTTGTGAGATGGTATCTCATTGTAGTTTTTATTTGTATTCTCTAATGGCTAATGTTCATGAGCGTTCCCTCATTTATCTGTGAGATGCCTGAATGTCTTATTTGGTGAAGTGCCTGTTCATATCCTTTGCCAATTTTTAAATTTGGTTATTTGTCTTTTCGTTGTTGAGGTTTTGTGGTATCTTGTAGATTTTAGAGATCAGACCCTGATCAGATTTGTCATAACCAAAAAAATTTTCCACGTCTGTAGGTTGTGGTTTTACTCTTTCGGTGAAGTATTTTGATGAGCATAACTGTTTGATTTTTAGGACCTCCCAGTTATCTAGCTTCTCTTCTGGTGTTGGTGCATTGTTACCTAATAGGTTGTATTCTGTTTATGCCAGGTATTAGGGCTCTACCGTTGTCCCTATTTTTTATTCCCTGATCTTTTTCGTTTTTTATTTTATATTTAGGTCTTTGATCCATTTTGAGTTAGTTTTTGTGCATGGCGTGTTTCAGTTTTTTGCAGATGGATATCCAGTTTTGCCAGCACGATTTGTTAAAGAGACTGTGTTTTCCCCAATTAACAGACTGTGGGCCTTTGTCAAATATCAGCTGCTCATAGGTGGATAAATTTACATCTGGATTCTCAATTTTGTTCCATTGATCTATGTATCTGTTGTTGTAACAGTACCAGGCTGTTCTGACTACCGTCGTGGTATAATAGGTTCTAAAATCAGATAGTGTGAGGCCTTCCACTTTGTTCTTCTTCATTAATGCTTGACTTATCCAGGGCCTCTTGCCCTTCCATATGAAGTTGGTGATTTGTTTCTCCATCTTCTTAAAAAATGCAATTGGAATTTGGATTGCGATTGCATTGTATCTGTAGATTGCTTTGGGTATAATTGACATTTTCAACACTTTTGAATCTTCCTATCCATGAGCAAGGTATGTTTTTCCACTTATGAAGTTCTCTTTTGGTTTCTTGCAGTAGTGTATTGTGGTTTTCATTATATAGGTCTTTTACTTCTCTGTCTAGATTTATTTCTAAGTATTTTACCTTCTTGCGGGCTATTGTAAATGGTGTTGGTTTGGTGATTTCCTCTTCAAAGTTCTCTTTGTTGGTGTAGAGGACTACAGCTGATTTTTGTATGTTTTTCATGTATCGTGATACTTTGCTGAAATCTATTATTTCCTGTAGTTTTCTCATGCATTCTTTGGGGTTTTGTGTGTATAAGTTCGTCATCTGCAAATAGTGATACTTTTACTTTTTCCTTACCTATTTGGATGCCCCTTATTTCTTTTTCTAGACTAATTGCTCTGGCTAGGGCCTCCAGCACAATGTTGAATAAGAGTGCTGATAAAGGGCCTCCTTGTGTGGTTCCCGTTCTCAAGGGGAATGCTTTTAGACTCTTTCCATTTAGGATGATGTGGGCTGTTGGTTTTTCTATAAATGCCCTTAATTATGTTAAGGAATTTCCCTTGTACTCTTATTTTGCTGAGAGTTTTTATCATGAATGAGGGTTGGACTTTGTCAAATGCCTTCACTGCATCAATTGAAAAGATCATGTGGTTCTTGTCTTTTGTTTTATTTATGTGATGGATTAAATTGATTATTTTTCTAATGTTGAACCATCTCTGAATACCTGATATGAATCCCACTTGCTCATGGTGAATTTTTTTTTGATATGTTATTGAATTCTGTCGGCTAAAATTTTGTTGAGGACTTTCGTGTCACTGTTCATTAGGGATATTGGTCTTTACTTTTCTTTTTTTGTGGTGTCTTTACCTGGTTTTGGTATCAAGTACTGGTTTCATAGAATGAGTTTGGGAGTATTCCATCCTTTTCTATACTCTGAAATTCCTTTTGTAGTAGCGATGTGAAAGTTTGGTGGAATTCTCTAGTGAAACCACCCAGGCCAAGGCTTTTTTTGTTGTTGAGAGTTTTTTAATTACTTTTTCAATCTCTTCTTTTGTTACAGGTTTATTTAGTTGTTCTACCTCTGTTTGTGTTAGTTTAGGTAGGTATTGTGTTTCTAGAAATTTGTCCATTTCCTGTAGGTTTTCAACTTTGTTAGAATAAAATGTTCCATAGTATTCTGTTGTGATACTTCTAATTTCTGTTGGGTCTGTTGTGATATCACCTATATCATTTTTTATTCAGGTTAGTTGTTTCTTCGTCTTCTTTTTTTTTGTCAGTTTTGTCAGTTGTTTATCCATTTTGTTGATCTTTTCAAAGAAGCTTTTGGTCTTGTTAACTCTTTCAGTCGTTTTTCTATTGTCTATTTCATTTAATTCTGTTCTAATTTTTATTATTTGCTTTCTTCTGGTGCCTGAGGGCTTCTTTTGCTGCTGTCTTTGTTTTTGTTTGAGTTGTAGGTTTAATGTTTTAATTTTGGCCCTTTCTTCTTTTTGGATGTGTGCATTTATTGCTGTAAACTGACCTGTGAACACCACTTTTACAGTGTCCCATATGTTCTGGTAGGATGTGTTTTCATTCTTGTTTGATTCTATGAATTTCTTTATTCCATCCTTGATTTCTTCTGTAACCCAGTAGTTTTTGAGCAAGGTGTGACTCTGTTTCCATGTGTTTGAATTTTTTTCCTTGCTTTTTATGTTATTAATTTCTACTTTTTTGGCTTTATGGTCAGAGAAGATGCTTTGTAATATTTCGATGCTTTGGATTCTGTTAAGGCTCGCTTTATGGCCTAATATGTGGTCTATTCTGGAGAATGTTACAGGTGTGTTGGAAAAGAAAGTATATTTGAATGCTGTTGGATGGAATGTTCTGTGTATGTCCATGAAATCAAGTTGGTTGATTGTGGTGTTTGATCTTCCATGTCTTTATTGAGCTTCTTTCTGGATGTTCTGTCCTTCACTGAATGTGATGTGCTGAAGTCTCCACCTATCAATGTGGAGCTGTCTATTTCTCTTTTCAGTGCTGTTAGAGTTTGTTTTATGTAGTTTTGAGCCCTGTCATTGGGTGCATAAATACTTATAATGGTTATGTCCTCCTGGTGTATTGACCCTTTACTCATTATATAGTGTTCTTCTTTATCCTTTGTGGTGGATTTTCCTTAAAAGTCTATTTTGTCAGAGATTAATTGTGCCACTCCTGCTATTTTTTGATTGTTGTTTGCTTGATATATTTCTTCCGTCCTTTGAGTTTTAGTTTATTTGTGTCTTTAAGTCTAAGGTATGTCTCTTGTAGGCAGCATATAGATGGATCATGTTTTTTTTAATCCATTCTGCCACTCTCTGTTTATTTACTGGTGCATTTAGTCCATTTACATTCAGTGTAATTATTGATAGGTATGAGTTTAGTACTGTTATTTTGATGTTTTTTTTGTGTGTCATTGACAGTTTCTTTGTTCCACTTAATTTTCTGTTCTGAATAATTTTTCTTTATTTATTATCTTTTCATCTTTTTCATTGTTGTTGATTTTGTATTTGCTGAGTCTTCGTGTTTTTCTAGTTTTTTTTATTTTGATGTGTAAGATTGTTAGTTTCCTTTGTGGTTACCTTAATATTTGCTGTTATTTTTCTAAGTTTTAACCAGTATTTTATTTCTTTATAACGCCTTATCTTCCTCTCCATATGAAAGATCCATGACTACTTTTTTTAGTCCCTCTTTTTTGTTTTAATGTCGTCATCTTTTACATATTGACTTCTTTGTTTCCCTATTTTCAGGCTTTTAGCTTTTATTTACTTTTGTGTCTTCCCTAAGTGGGTTGATATCTGGTTGCTCCGTCCTGTGTTCTAGTCTTGGGTTGTTAGCTAATGTTAGTGATTTTCTAACCAGAGGATTCCCTTTAGTATTTCTTGCAATTTTGGTTTGGGTTTTGCAAATTCTCTAAACTTTTGTTTATCTGGAAATGTTCTAATTTCACCATGACATTTGAGAGACAGTTTTGCTAGACATATAATTCTTGGCTGGCAGTTTTTTTCCTTCAAGGCTTTATATATGTCATCCCATTGTCTTCTTGCCTGCATGGTTTCTGCTGAGTAGTCTGAGCTTATTCTTATTGACTATCCTTTGTAGAGGAACTTTTGTTTATCCCTAGCTGCTCTTAAAATTCTCTCTTTATCTTTGGTTTTGGCAAGTTTGCTTATAGTACGTCTTGGTAACTTTCTTTTGGGATCTACCTTATGTAGGGTTCGATGAGCATCGTGGATAGATATCTTTTCATCTTTCATGATATTAGAGAAGTTTTCTGCCAACAAATCTTCATCAATTTTCTCTGTATTTTCTGTTATCCCCCCCACCCCGTTATGGTATTGCAATCACTCCTAGGTTATTCTTCTTGATAGAGTCCCACATAATTCTTAGGGTTTCTCCATTTTTTAAAATCCTTTTATCTGATTTTTCCTCATATAAGTTGGTGTCAAGTGCTTTATCTTCAATCTCATGAATTCCAATTTCCATTGCCTCAGTTCTGCTCCTATGACTTTCTATTGAGTTGTCTAATTCTGAAATTTTATTGTTAGTCTTCTAGATTTCTTATTGCTCTCTATGGAGTTTTGCAGCCTATTAAATTTGTCCTTATGCTCTTCTATAATCTTCTTAAGTTCCTCTATTGCTTTGTCTGTGTGTTCCTTGGCTTGTTCTGCATTTTGCCTGATATCTTGAAGAATTCTGTATGTTAATCTTTTGTATTATACCTCTGGTAATACCAGGAAATTCTCTTCCTCCAGAAAATTTCCTGATTATTTGTTTTGAGAGCTTGCTGAAGCCATCATGGTCTGCCTCTTTATGTGATTTGACGTTGACTGTTGTCCCTAGCCATCAAAAACTTATTATATTTATTTATTTTAGGTTTTCTTACTGTATCCTAGCTTCTTGTTTTGTTTTGATTTGCCCAAATATGCTGCTTGTGTGAGCTGGTTTGATTATTGGCAGCTTTGAAGCTCTAACGTCCTGTCACCAGGTGGTGAGATCTGTTACTAGGTATGTGAGCTCAGGAGTCTGTTTAATTTTGTTGTATGAATTCAGCTCAAGTGTCCAGGTAGTTGGTCACCAAGTTTGTGGTGCAGGCTCTCACCTATGGTCCTAGATGGACAGCGGTGATTGGTGTAGGCACAGGTATCTGGCTGTAGTAGGGGGTCACATGCTGAGCAAGGTAGGGGGCTGACAGCTGCCCCCGAGTGTCTGGGAGGAAAGTATGTTCCTGTTTTCTAGAGTGCTTGTGAGTGGGGTTTGTAGCTGGACTCTGAGCATCCAATGCTTTTGGCTGTAGGGACTGGGAGGTACCACTTATTCTTGGACCCCTGTCTCAGGTGGCTAGGTTGTGTGGGTGGAGTCACCAGTCCTCAGGCCCCTGATGTGGGTAGGTGAGGATCCTGATTAATGGGCAGAGTGGTGTTAAATGTCACGAATCTGCCTCTCCACTGAGATAACCATTTTTAATGGATCCTTTACAATGCAATTGACTTGCATGTTAGGGAAAATAATTATCTTTTTCTTCCATAGCCAAGTGCAAGGACTCCACATTAATCACCCTTGAAATAGAGTGTTGTACCTTGTTTTTTGGTTCAAAGTTAGCGTGGGCCAGAGCTTTGACAGTAGGGACTAACTGCATTCTTCATGGATTATGTTAAAATAAGAGGCAAAATATGCCCAGTTACTTTTTTTCTGTAATGTTCTTTGTTGTTATTGCTTACCTGTTATTGTTGTTTGAAGTTACTAAAATTTAAAAATCTATGAGATCGGTAACCTTGACTGTCTTATTCATTGCTATATCTATCCCCTGTGCCTCATAAAGAGCCTAGACTAGGCCATCAATACATGCTTATTGAATGAATTAATGAACAAATATATAAATGACTGTGTTAGACGGATGAGGTACCCTGGTGGCACAGCAGTTAAAGCACATGGCTTCTAACCAAAATGTCAGTAGTTCAAAACCACCAGCAGCTCTGTGGGAGAAAGATGTAGCAGTCTGCTTCCTTAAAGATTTATGGCCTTGGAACCCCTATGGGGCAGTTCTACTCTTTCCTGTAGGCTGGCTATGAGTCAGAATTGACTCAACGGCAGTGGGTTTGGTTCTTGGTTTGGTGTTGGAGGGAATAGCCACCAGGCTATCCTCTCAAGATCACTTCTATAATTCCTAACATACTAGACCCCATTGATGGACTCTCTCCAGTTATGCTGTCACTCCATTCTAGGAACTAGAAACGGGGCATGGTTCCAGAGGAATTTGAGGAAACATGATATTCTCTGAAATAGTTCCATTACTGGTTTTATGACAACATAAAGCAAAATTCTGTCTGCCGTTACCAACCATCAAAAAGTTAAGTGCGGGGCTTCCGGCAAAATGGTGCTCTAGGCAGAAGCACCGTGCCGTTCCTCCACAGCAAAGATCTGAAAAACTAAGCCAAACAGAGAAAACAGCAATTCTGAAACCCTGAAACATCAAATAAAGAGATAAAGAACTCAGCCAAGCACCAAATGGAGTGAGAAAACTGGCAAAGAATGGAGAGTGAGGAGAAATTCATGCAGAGTTCCTCTATCAGCTAACGCAGCGTGGATCCACCATCTTGGACTCCTAACGGAGAACAGAAAATAGGGGGTACGAGAAAGTAGCTTCACAGAGCTTCCAGCAGGAGACAAAACAACAGGTAATTTGCGATATACACTTTCCAACCCCCTACCCTTCTTCAACCCGATTCTGCCTCCTCTGCTTCCCGTGGCCACAGTCTCTTGGGCGGGAAGCACCAGAAGCTTGGATTCTACTTGCCCACACTGGCCGGCTCCCTGAGTGCCATTTGTTGGTTACTGGTGTTGCTTTTTTCTGCTTCTTTTGAACTCTTCCTTACCTCTCACCAACTCTCCCTCCTTTTGCTCTAATATCTGGCTCAGTGCACCATCTTTGCATCTTCCTGAGGGGCTGTGGAGCTCCATTCAAGTGTGGAACTGCTTCCCTGTCTGGACTGCCATGCAGGTGGGATCCCAGGGCTCTTGTTATTTGTTTGTTTTGAACTGTTTGTTTGTTTTCTTTTCCTTTTCTCGAGGTGGGAGCCCTTTCTGGCCAGGCCGTGCTGCATGGCTTCGAACCTAATCCCTTGGCTTGTGCAGACGTGCAGGAGGGATCCCTGAGGGCATTTCTTTTTACACGTTTTTTCTTTTTTCTGTTTTTTGGGGAGGGCTTTTCTTGTTCTTTTTTTTTTAAATTGTTTTGTTTTGTTTTCCCTCTTTTTCCCTTTCTGTCTTTCTTCATTACTCAGTTTCTTGTCTCTCTATACCTTCCTTATCTTCCTGTTCCCTGAATACCTGGTGCTGAATAACTCTATGCCTTCTACCCAGTCTGCACTGCAACACCTGAAAACAACTTCCCTTTACCTCATAGCTGCACCAGTGGGATCCCTGGGAGCTTTGCTGTTCTTTTTCCTTTCTAATTTTTATTTACTCATTCTTTTCTTTTCTTTTCTCTTCCCCTTTCTGTTTTTCTCCATTTCATACTCTCGCATCTCTCCACTCCAACGGCAAGCTCCCCTAGCATTCTTTCTTGTTTGTTTGTATGTTTTTGTCTCCTGTTCCTCTCTCCTCTCTCCCATACCCATCTTAGCTTCACACATAACAACCTCCCCCCTCCATCCTGCCTACCTGCACCGTGCACTTAACATCACACCACCAAGCACCACAAGCACGGCCTACTAGAACCCCCCCTACACTGATTACTGACACACCCTGGTGGCTGTAGTAAGTGTCACAAACAATCAATCCCAGTAACTCCTCTTCAGTTAGACCAGCCCTGCTGTACGATATCTGAGCCACTGACCCTGCCGATTGAAAAGGAAGCAAAAAGTATCATGCCCACAGATGAGCAAACAACAAATAACACACAGCCAGCCTGCTCAGACATAGCCAAATTTTAAAAAAACAAAAATGAAAAAGACCATATCTACAATCAATAAACAAGAAAAATAACTACTAAATGCCCAGAAGACAGCAGACAATATCAAAACATTTACAAAAACAGGACAGGATGGTTTCATTAGGATTCCAAAATAAAACACCAGATGACTTTCCAGTAAAAGAAAAGGCACTGTAACTACCTGATAGGGAATTCAAATCTCTAATACTCAGAATTATTCAAGAGTTTAAATAAAAAGCAGACAAAAATTAGGAAAAATAGAGAAATTCATGGAAAAGGCAGACAAATTCATGGAAAATACAGACAGAAAATGGAAGAATTCAGGAAAATAATGCAGGAACAAAATGCCAAAATAAATTCACAGCTAGAAATTATACAAAAACAACAATTAGAAATCAAAAAGATAAACAACAAGATTTCATAAAAGGATGGTGTCACAGAAGGGCTGAGGAGCAGATTTGAAACAGTGGAAGACAGGATCAGTGAAATTGAAGACAAACACTTGGATACAACTCTGTTTGAGGAAAACTCAGAAAAATGAAAAAATGAAGAGAACTTGAGAGTTATGCGGGATACAATCAAAAGCAAAAATTTTTGAGTGATCAGAGTTCCAGGACAGAGGGAGAAAACAGAAAAAAAAAAAAAGAGAGGATCATTGAAGAAATGCTGATAGAAAACCTCCCCAATATCATGAAAGACGAAAAGCTGACCATCCAAGAAGCTCAACGAACCCCATACAGGATAGACCCCAAAAGAAAATCACTAAAGCATATCATAATCACACTCGCAAAAACCAAGAACAGAGAAAGAATCCTGAGAGCAACTTGTAAAAAACAACAAGCTGCATACAGTTGGGAAAAAATTAGACTGAGCTCAGTTTATTTGGCAGAAACCATGCAGGCAAGAAGGCAATGGGATGACATATATAAAACCTTGAAAAAAAAATGCCAACAAAGAATAATATATCCTGCAAAACTCTCATTCAAACACGATGGTAAAATTAGGACATTTCCAGATAAACAGAAATTAAGGGAATATGTAAAAACAAAACCAAATTTACAAGCATTATTAAAGGGAGTTCTTCGATCTGAGAACAAACAACTTCAGCTCACAGGCTGAATCTAGGATGCAGGATCATACTAGCTAGATGCCAGTCTAGGAAGTGAAGTCTCAAGAACTATCCAAAACCAAAAGAAATACAACGGTGAATCAGAGCAGTTAATCTGTAAATGAAAACAACATAAGAACAATAAAAGAGGGAATAAAAGGTGTAGGTATAGAACCTTCTAACAGAGAGGAAGGCAAGGAGATACCAAGTAATAATAAACTGCTTAAAACTTAGAAAGACAAGGGTAAATTTCATGGTAAACAGAAAGAAAGTTAGCAAACCTACTCATAAAAATAAAGAAGACAAACATAGTCTCAGCCAAAACAAAACCTACAAAAACAAAAGAAATGAAAAAAAGATCCACAAACAAAAGTAATTCAGCACAGTATAGCAAGAAGAACAAAGAAAACGTCAGCAACAACAAAAAAAGAACTACAAAACAACAGCAGTAAACTCACATCTATCAATAATTAAACTGAAAGTAAACGGACTCAATGCACCCATAAAAAGATGAGCAGTGACAGAATGGATAAGAAAACAGGGTCTATCAATATGCTGGCAACAAGAGACAAACAAACCTTAGAAACAATTATGTGAATTTATTAAAAGTCAAAGGTTGGAATAAAATATATCAAGCTAACAACTACCAAAAAAGAGCAGGAGTGGCAATACTAATCTCAGATAATATAGACTTTAAAACAAAATACACCATAAAAGACAAAGTACACTATATAATGATTAAGGGGATGACCCATCATGAAGACATAACCATAATAAACATCTACGCACCCAATGACAAGGCTCCAAAATACATAAAACAAACTCTAACAGCACTGAAAAGAGAAATTGACAGTTCCACAATAATAGTAGAAGAATTCAACACAACACTCTCATAAAGGACAGAACATCTAAAAAGAAACTCAGCAAAGATACAGAAGACCTAAAGGGCACAATCAGCCAACTTGATCTCATAGACATATATAGACCATTCCATCCAACAGCTGTAAAGTACACATTCTTTTCCAATGCACATGGAACGTTCTCCAGAATAGACCACATCTTAGGCCACAGAGAAACCCCCAACAAAATCCAAAACGTTGAGATAAGTCAAAGTATCTTCTCTGACCACAATGCCATCAAGGTAGAAATTAACAATAGAAAGAGAAAGGAAAAAAATCAGTTACATGGAAACTGAATAATACCATGCTTACACATCACTGGGTAATAGAAAAAATCAGAGATGGAATCAAAAAATTCCTAGAATCAAATGAGAATGAAAACACATCATACCAAAACCTTTGGGACACAGCAAAGGCAGTCCTCAGAAGACAATTAATAGCAATAGATGCACACATCAAAAAAAAAGAAAGGGACAAAATCAAAACATTAACTACAGAACTCAAACAAATAGAAAGAGAACAGCAAAAAAAGCCCACAACCACTGGAAGAAAGGAAATAATAAAGATCAGAGCATAAATAAATGAAATAGAGAACAAGAAAACAATAGAAATAATCAACAAAACCAAAAGTTGGTTCTTTGAAAGAATCACCAAAATCGACAAACCACTGGCCAGACTGACAAAAGAAAAACAGCAGAGGATAACCCAAATAAGAAATGAAACGGGCGACATTTCAACAGACCCAACTGAAATAAAAAGGATATAAGAGAATATTATGAAAAGTATACTCCAACAAATTTGAAAACCTAGAGGAAATGGATAAATTTCTAGAAACACACAGCCTACCCAAACTACAACAAAATGATGTTGAAAATCTGAACAGACCCATAACAAGAGAAGAGATTGAAAAGGTATTTTAAAAATTCCCAACAAAAAAAGGCCCTTGCCCAGATGGCTTCACTGGAGAATTCTACAAAACATTTACAGGAGAGCTTGTACCAGTACTACTCAAGCTATTTCAGAGCATAGAAAAGGAAGCAACACTTCCGAATTCATTCTATGAAGCCAGCATAATGCTGATACACAAAACCAGACAAAGACGTCACAAACAAAGAAAATTACAGACCAATATATCTCATGAATATAGATGCAAACATTCTCAACAAAAGTTTTTCTAATAAAATCAGCATCATATCAAAAAAATAATACACCACGACCAAGTAGGAGTCATACCAGTTATGCAAGGATGGTTCAACATTAGAAAATCAATCAACATAATCCACCACATAAATAGAAGGGAAGAAAAGAATGACAAGATCATCTCAATTGATGCAGAAAAGGCATTCAACAAAGTCCAACACAAATTCATGATAAAAACTCTCAATAAAATAGGTATAGAAGGGAAGTTTCTCAACATAATAAAGAGCATCTATGCAAAACCAACGGCCAGCATCATTCTTAAAGGAGAGAGGCTGAAAACATTCCCCTTGAGAACAGGAACAAGACAAGGATGCTCTTTATCACCACTCCTATTTAACATTGTGCTGGAAGTTCTAGCTAGACCAATAAGGCAAGAAAAAGAAATAAAGGGCATCCAGATTTGTAATGAAGAAGTTAAACTGTCCCTGTTTTCAGATGATATGAAACTATACATGGAAAACCCTAAAGAATCCACGAGAAATCTACTGTAACCAAAAGAAAGATTCAGCAGGGTAGCAGGATACAAGATAAACATACAAAAATCAGTTGGATTCCTATACTCCAATAAAGAGAATGATGAAAAGCTAATCAGGAAAACAGTACCATTTATAATAGCCCCTAAAAACATAAAATACATAGGAGTAAATCTAACCAGCAATGTAAAAGGCCTATACAAAGAAAACTACAAAACACTACTGCAAGAAACCCAAAGGGATCTACATAAATGGAAAAACATACCATGCTCATCGATAGGTAGACTCAACATTGTGAAAATAACAATTGTACCCTAAGCAATTTACAAATACAACACAATCCCAATCCAAATACCAACAACAGTGTTCAAAGAGATGGAAAAACCAATCATTAACTTTATATGGAAAGGGAAGAAGCCCCAAATGATTAAAGCACTATTGAAAAAGTAGAATAAAGTTGGAGGACTCACTACCTGACCTCAGAACCTACTATACAGCTACAGTAGTCAAAACAGCCTGTGACTGGTACAATGACAGATACATTGACCAATGGAACAGAATTGAGAACCCAGATGTAAATCTATCGGCCTACAGTCACCTGATCATCGACAAGGGCCCAAAGTCCATCAGATGGGGAAAAGACAGTCTTTTTAACAAATGATGCTGGCAAAATTGGATATTCATCTTCAAAATAATGAAACAGGATCCATACCTCACGCCATATAGAAAAACTAATTCAAAATGGATCTAAAACCGAAATATAATGCCCAAAACTATAAAGTTCATAGAAGAAAAAATAGGACCAACACTACAGGCCCTAATACACGGCATTAACAAGATACAAACCATAACCATCAACACACAAACTCCAGAAGATAAGCTAGATAACTGGGATCTTCTAAAATACACATACTTATGCTCTTCAAAAGAGTTCACCAAAAGAGTAAACAGAGAACCTACAGACTGGGAAAAAATTTTGGGGCAGTACAAGTCAGACAAAGGTCTAATCTCCATAATCTACAAGAAAATCCAACACCTCTACAACAAAAAGACAAAAAATCCTATTAAAAAATGGGCAAAGGCAACGAACAGACATTTCACCAAAGAAGACATTCACATGGCCAACAGACACATGAGGAAATGCTCGCGATCACTAGCCGTTAGAGAAATGCAGATTAAAACCACCATGAGATACCATCTCACTCTGGCATTACTGGCACGAATCAAAAACATTGGAAATAACAAATGTTGGAGGGGCTGCGGGGAGATTGGAACTCATGCACTGCTGGTGGGAATGCAAAATGATACAACCATTTTGGAAAATGATATGGCGCTTCCTTAGAAAGCTAGAAATAGAAATACCATACGATCCAGCAATCCCACTCCTAGGAATATATCCTAGAGAAATAAGAGTCATCACTTGAATAGACATATGCACACCTATGTTCATGGCAGCATTGTTCACAATAGTAAAAAGTTGGAAACAACCTAGATGCCCATCAACTGATGAATGGATAAACTATGGTACATACACACAATGGAGTACTATGCAATGAGAAAGAACAATGATGAATTTGTGAAGCTTCTCACAACGTGGATGAAACTGGAGGACATTATGCTGAGTGAAATAAGTCAATCACAAAAGGACAAATATTGTATGAGACCTCTACTGTAAAAACCCATGAAAAAGTTTACACACAAAAAGTAACAATCTTTGTTGGTTACCAGGGATGGGAGGGATAGGGGGTAAATACTAAATAGGCAATAGATAAGTGCTATCTTTGGTGAAGGTTGAGAGAGTACACAATTCTTGGGAAACCAGCACAACTTGTACAAGAAAAGGTCTTGGAAGCTCCCTAGACACATCCAAATTCCCTGAGGGACTGAATTTCTGGCCAGAGGGCTGTGGGGACCATGGTCTCGGGGAACATCTAGCTCAATTGGCATAACACAGTTTATACTTTATTATACAATGCTCTACATTCTACCTTGGTGAGTAGCATCTGGGGTCTTAAAAGCCTGTGAGCGGCCATCTAAGATACTCCACTGGTCTCATCCCTTCGGGAGCAAGTGAGAATGAAGACAACAGGACACAAGAAAAAGATTAGTCCAAAGGACTAATGGACCACAGCTACCAAGGCCTCCACCAGAATGAGTCCAGTACAGCTACATAGTGCCCGGCTACCACCACTGACTGCTCTGACCAAGATCACAACAGAGGGTTCTGGACAGAGGTGGAGAAGGATGTAGAACAAAATTCTAACACACACACAGAAAAGACCAGATTTACTGGCCTAAAGGATACTGGAGAAATCCCGAGATTATGGCCCTCAGACACCCTTTTGCTCAGTGGGGAAGTCACTTCCAAGGTTCACCATTTAGCCAGGGATTGGACATCCCCATAAAACAAAACGAGACTAATGAGGCACAGCAGTCCAGGGACAAGAGCTAGAAGGCAGAAGGGGACAGGAAAGCTGGTGATAGGGACAAGGTTGAGTAAGAACAGTGTTGATGTGTGGTGAGGTCATTAACCATTTTCATGGGGCAACATGTGTAGTAACTGTTTAATGAGAAACTATTTTGTTCTGTAAACATCTAAAGTGAGAATAGTAGCACAATTGGAAGAGCATAGTCGATGTCTCTGAACTGTGCATGTAGAAATTTTTGAAATGGTGTATCTTTGGCTATGTATATTTTCAACAAAAGAAAAAGTCAAGAAGGGAGAGGGTTGACATGTCGTGGGGTTGTTAACCAATGTTATAAAACAATGTGTGTACTACTGTTTAGTGAGAAACTATTTGTTCTGTAAACCTTCACCTGAAGTACAATTTTAAAAAAGTTAAAATAAGTCAAGTGCATGAAAATGAAAATGTGCTGTCCCTGACAAGGTGAGCAGGATCCTCTGTGAAATAGTTATTTAGAGCTTCTGGCTAATTTTCAATATGCTGACCCACGTATCAAATACTCCAATAAAGTAGCTAAATGCAGGTTTTAGACCCTCAAAGACACTCTCTAAAGTCTCTGGACATCTGAAGGTAAACACTGCTGCACATATCAAGCCTCTCAGCGTCCCCAAATGTAACTCTCAGCACCCCACCCCTGGGAAACAAATTTAGTATGACTCCCTGACTTACTGGAACTATATTTAATAATTTATTCTATATCTCTTTCTAAATTCACAGACGATGCTCTGTCTTCAGCTCCATAAGTTAAATATCCCACTGGACTAACTTATCTTTAGCTCTTGAGTACAAGACCAGGTTCTTCTTTGATTCATGAGAAAGTAGTACCTCCCAGGGTATAGATGATTCAACTCACCCCTTCAGCCAGATCTATCTACTCTATCTGTGTCCTAAGTAACCCATTGCAGTTGCCATCATGTGCAGACTAAAGTGTCTCTGGTACTTTCCAAATGTTTATTCTTTCACAGCCAATGTGAACACATATATATTCTGACAAATAACTTTCACATAATCTCCTGAAACTGCTATAATGAGAACAATATGTACCTGGCACATGCTGTGCATGTTATGTAGCGGGTAGTTAGAGAAGAGAATGTTTCCTTTCCCACTATGCCCTTTTGCCCTCTTATCAAAGCCAGAAGACAGAGCAGACAGTTATTTCCCAGGAGACAATTTCTGGTATAATAAGCAAACACCTCCACAGGTCCCAGGAAAGTGTAATGCTCACTTATTTCTATGAGTAGGTCTCTAATCTGAATCTAAAAACATTGATATTCACACTCTTACAAGAATCACATAGTATATTAGCACCTAGAGCTGCACCCAAAGAAGTACAAAGAGGAGTGCTATGGTAGAATTCAAGAATCCCTGGGTGGAGCAAATTGTTAAAATGCTCAGCTACTGATCAAAAGGTTGGTGGTTTGAACCCACCCAGAGGTGTCTCAGAAGAAAGGCCTGGAATTCTGCTTCTGAAAGGTCACAGCCATGAAAATCTTATGAGCAGTTCTACTCTGCAACACATGTGGTCGCCATGAGTCAGAACCCATTCAATGGCAACTGGAGTGGACTGATGATGGAATTCACAGCTGTGATCCAGAACAAATCTCACTTTAACGAAAAGAATGGGGAAGGAAGGATAAAAGAAAAGACAATTTTGGCTTTTCCAACACTGTTTTTGTCATTCTGGGGAGTGCTTCAGTCTTCTCTGTGGGAGGTTCAAACATGCAAAGTCTTGGATTTTTGCAGCAGTTCAGTTTAGGTTCTGACTCATCCTACAGTCTGCAAATTGTTGCATCCACTGTGCTAGGCAGAAGTGTCGATAATTTGTCTTCTCCCCAAGAACTTTGTGTGGAAGGCATTCAGGCACTGGTAGTAAATAAGACTGCCCGGGATTTATTACTTTGATGACCCTTTGGATCAAGGGTAAAAAAGGAGCAGCCCTTGGGGTATGGTGTGTGGATACTGAGGCTTGGAAAGTTGAGAAGTAGGCAATGGCTTTTGCTTTGAGGCCAGAAACAGCTTACGCAGGCAGCTTGCCAAGCACTTTGGGATCACCTCATTGGAAGCTATAGCTACCCTGTCAGTCAGTCAGTAAGTCATCAATGGTCCCTTGGCCTCTGCCACATCCTTGGATTATTTCTCTTTGTGGCTTCACAGATTAGGTGGAGAACAACTAGGAAAAGCACACTGTCTGATTTCTAAAGAGAAATCAAAATAGAAACCATATATGGAGAAACCTTTCAGATCAGGAAAGGTTTAAACCACAGGCAAATAAACCTGCTAGGGGAAGCCCCCAAACTAACCTGTCAGGGCAAGAGAAGACGTGAAAGTAAAGACCCTGAAAAGTCCAGGGATGACCACTCCCGGCATTCAGAGGAATTCCTGAACTCTATCAATGCCATAAAGCAAGAGTCACAACTCAAGTGCTCACAGGGGCCAGACAGATAACATACATGTGTGAAGTGGACTGGATGGGCATTGTGGCAAACTGGAGAGTCCATGCTCTATTTGAAGGGGACGAACGCTACTCCCCCCGTGTCTGTCAGTTCGTTGTACTGTGGTGACTTGTGTGTTGCTTTGATGCTGGAAGCTATGCCACCGGTATTTCAAATACCAGCAGGGTCACCCATGGTGTACAGGTTTCAACTGAATCTTCCAGACTAAGGCAGACTAGGAAGAAAGATCTAGTGGTCTACTTCTGAAAAAAATTATCCAGTGAAAACTTTATGAATAGCAGCAGAATATTGTTTGATATCATTAATATCACACAAAAATAAAATTTTGCAAAAGATCATTCAAAAGCAGTTGCAGCAGTACATCAACAGGGAACTGCCAGAAATTCAAGTCGGATTCAGAAGAGGACGTGGAACGAGAGATATCATTGCTGGTGTCAGATGGATCCTGAATGAAAGTAGAAATACCAGAAAAATGTTTACCTGTGTTTTATTGACTATGGGAAAGCATTGGATTGTTTGGATCATAACAAATTATGGATAACATTGCAAAGAATGGTAATTCCAGAACACTTAATTGTGCTCATGCGGAACCTGTAAGTAGACCAAGAGGCAGTTGTTCAAACACAACGGGGATACTGCATGGTTAAAGTCAGGAAAGGTGTGCATCAGGATTGTATTCTTCACCATACTTATTCAATCTGTATGCTGAGCAAATAATCCAAGAAGCTGGAGTATTGGAAGAAGAACAGGGCATCAAGATTGGAGGAAGACTCATTAACAACCTGGGATATTAGATGACACAACCTTGATTGCTGAAAGTGAAGAGGACTTGAAGCACTTACTGATGAAGATCAAATCTACAGCCTTCAGTATGGATTACATCTCAACATAAAGAAAACAAAAATCCTCACAACTGGACCAATAAGCAACATCATGATAAATGGAGAAAATATTAGTCAAGGATTTTGTTTTAGTTGGATCCACAATCAACACCCATGAAAGCAGCAGTCAAGAAATCAAAAGACACATTGCACTGGGAAAATCTGCTGCAAAAGACCTCTTTAAAGTGTTAAAAAGCAAAGGTGTCACTGTAAGAACTAAGGTGTGCCTGACCCAAGCAATGGTGTTTTCAATCACCTCATATGCATAGGAAAGCTGGACAATGAATAAGGAAGACTGAAGAATAATTGACGCTTTTGAATTGTGATGTCAGTGAAGAATATTGTATATACTATTGACTGTCAGAAGAACAAACAGTCTGTCTTGGAAGAAGTACAGCCAGAATGCTCCTTAGAAGCAGAGATGGCGAGACTTTGCCTCACACGCTTTGGACATGTTATCAGGAGAGACCAGTCTCTGGAGAAGGACATCATGCTTGGTAAAGTAGAGGCTAAGCAAAAAAGAGGAAAACCTTCAATCAGATGGATTGACACAGTGGTTGCAACAATGAGCTCAATTGTGAGGATGATGCAGGAACAAGCAGTTTTGTTTTGTTGTTCATAGTGTTGCTATGAGTTGGAACCAACTCAATGGCACCTAACAACAATTGCTACTCAGCTCTAACAATGGCTGTCATGCAGGTAAGTGGGCCCAATGTGGCCAGCTCTTTTGCTATTTTAAGAGAAGTCAAAAATTTGGATTTTTATATGAAATTTCCTGATTTTTAGTGCTGAAAACTATCTCCCCCCATCTATCATCTCTCTTTATCTATGTATCATCTATCTTTCCTCTATGTACAACAAAGCAAAACGCTGCCCAGTCCCTGGCCATCTATCTATCTATCTTTCTATCTATCTATCTACCTATCTATCTTTCTTATCTATGTAGCTTTCTATCTACCTATTATCTATCTTTCTATCCTCTACGAAAACCAAATAAATTTTTAAATCTGTGAACCAAAAGAGGACCACCGGGGTGCTGTTTCTAAGTGCCGACACAAAAACCTTAGAACAATGGTTCTTTCTGGAACACAGATACCTGAGAGAATTTGATTAAACATAAGGAAACTCTCTCTAGAAAACTATACCAACAGCCACACACAGATTTGCTTATACTTTCAGAGGGTTTATGAACCTCTGCTTGGATTCAGCTTAAGCATCACCTCCTCTATGAAACCTTTCCTGACTGTACATACATGTTTTTCCATATTGAACCCACCCTCCTTTATGACCCTACTGCATCTTGTACAGATGCAGTAACACCTCTGTGACACAATTTCCTGCATATGTAAATTGGGTGCCAGGTACCTCACCTTTGGTTGACAAGGATTATTTGAACAGTCCTCTGGGGAGAGGGAAGACAGGAGAATCAGGCTTCTTCTTTTGCCTGGCTTGGTGATCTCCTTGATAATTTCCTTGTCCACATGATCCAAACTGAAGGTATGTAAGGTGCCTGATTGTTGACTCCGGTGCGGGTAGGAGATCTACTCTCTGTTCTCTGCTGAGCGAACACAAAAATACAGAAGCCTAAATAAATTTCCATCAGTTTTACTTCATACTCCCAAAAAGAGAATTCAAATCATACAGAGTTGGGGTGGGGTGGTGTGAAAAGTCAAGCACTGCACTACTTTTTTCTCTCTCTTAGAGCACTAACTATATGTCGGTTACTGTTCTATAAGCTTTACATCTATTACCTCATTTAACTCTAAGGTTAGCCCTACAAGACAGATATTCTTAATTATTCCTATATCAAAGACAAGAAAATTGAAGGATAGAAAGGTGAACTAATTTTTGTGGAGTCACACAGCTAATGATGTTTAGAGAAGCTGGAATTCCAGTCCAGACAGTCTGACTCCAGATTCTGAGCTCTTAACTACTATGCTACACTACCCTTCAGCCACCCAATGATCTAACTCTGTACCCTATTTTATATCCATAGTCCATCCATCAATGTGTCCAATAATTCAACCAAATATGCTACATACAAGATTCATATTGTCCATGCTGGCATAACTTTTAAACCTTATTATGAGGAAAAAAGTTTTTACCTCCTTCCTGACTTTGAGTTACACAGCAAAGTTTTAGTCTATTAAATTAGGTAGGTTCCTCTACCTTCTTCCAGGGCACCAGCCCTATGAGACAGAGTCTCATTCTGGTTTGAGCCAGTGAGGTGCTAGTGTGCTATTCCCAGAGGGTTGGGTATTGCCTTCTTCTCATTTTCTTTGTTGGCCTAGAATCCCTAAAATGAGTTGTGTTGTAATTGACCTCTTCCTGTTTCCACATTTCTGCAACTATCCTCATCCTAATCTCTTGTAACTCAATTTCCCTTTGCACACCTTAGACCAAACCGGAATGTGGATGAACTCATTGCACTCTATTCAGGATCAGTTTGTTGTTGGCCCACCCCAGGGGCCAAAGTTCTGCCATACTTCCCTAAACATACACACCCCTGCTCTGCTATCTTCTATTCTTTTCCTTGAGTTTGGTTTCTCTGGTGGATAGCTGGTGTTTTTGCATCCATTCCACCTTCAACCAGTAACAGCATCCTGATTTTGTTCTTGGGAACCAACCCTCTTTCTTCTAATCATCCTGCTGACCTTAACCCATGACTCTCAGATAACAAGGTAGATATGTGGCCCAGGCCAAGCCAATTTGTCCCTGAAGCCACGTAATTTATAAAGAAATGGATATGTAACTCAAGCCAGACCAATCCTACGACTGTTGTGGAAAATACTGGGAAATATTTACAAGGAACTCACTGTTTAGTTTCTCCTCTTCTCTTTGAGAATAGAGACCTTGTCTTATTGCTCTTTGATCCCCAACACATACCACCTACTAGGGATTCAAAAGAGCTAATGATTTCCCTAAATAAATGCTTTCCTAATGCTTCACTCAATTTTTGTTGGCTCTGCTACACAAGTGGTGACTCCTATTCTGGTAGAGTCTTAAAGTACCATGCCACCTGCAAGTTCATTTTGAGATTTTTTTATACACTCCTCCCTTTTCCCTCCTTAGCTAATTCAGAGTTATCTCTGTGGATTGGTGGAATGGGTCTTAACCAAGTTATATTGCACGGGTTCATGTATAGTTTTCAGGACTGTTTTAATGAACCTGCATACTTTCTAAGCTATCACATACCTTGTGTCTGTGGAGGTGCAATATAAGTCAGACCCTGATCTTCTGACTTTCATAAGAGTTCTAGACCAGGCACCAAGGGAACAGTAGAACAACTGTATACTCTTCAAATTTCCAGAATGAACTATCGAACTAAGGACATCAAAAGGTGAAACACATGTGCTTTCAATACACCTCTATACTTTCATTGAAGTGGTTCTTTCAATTATTTTTCTCATTCTTTTCTATCAACTCATAGAGCTCAGACACAGGTCCCTGAGCACTGGATCAGAGGAAAATGTGAGCAAAAACACTGTACTGTACTGAGTCTTATCTTTCCTCTTTGACACTGATTTTTGAACCAAATCTGTTCATGTAGATTAGATTCTCTCTCCTTTAGAGGGAATTCTTTCCCAAATGTAGTTCCTACTATGAATAATCCCTGGAAGAGCCACCTCCTCCAGTCATTCCTAAATCCTAGGGTATACAAATTTAAATTCAAAGTGATATCCCTGAAATACAAATATAGAAAGAGATTTGGATTATAAAATATCAAGAACTAAATATTCAATATCTCTAAGCTAATTGCTGAAGAACAGACATTGATAAAAAAAAAAAGAAAACATCACAGCATAAATAGCAACACTAAAACTCAAAGCAGGTACAAGACAAGCCTCTCTGAAACAGGAAATCATCATCATCATTATCATAATTGCTAAAATTTGTTAAGTACTTAGTATGCTAGGCACTAGTCTAAGTACTTTGCATAACCTTTGTCCTGAGATGCAAACTGGAGGCCTGTGAAGGCCCTCACTTGGCTAAGCAATTCTCCTCTCCAGTAAATTCCTGACTTCATCTGTCCTGTAGAGAAAGCTTCATTGGGGAAATCTGAAAATCTTCTCTTTCCCTAACCAGCTCACCATCTGTTGACCTTACTACATAGTTTATTTCTCTAAAAAAGTTTGGTCTGTATTTTCCATATCTTTCTTTAAATGTATACTAACATATATAAACATATTTACCCGCAAAGAAAAATGGCAGACTTCTGCAATTCACGTATTACACATGATATTTAAGTTTCCTAAGGGTTTTATCTTCAATTTCAAATAAAATAAACACAACAATTTTGGGACAGAGGGCCATGATTAAATTCCTTCTCAATTTAATGTTAATTTCTGTTGATAAAGTGGATTAAAAAAAAAAAAAGCCTGTTGTCGTCAATTCGTAGCAACCCTATATAGGACAGAGTAGAACTGCCCCCTAGGGTTTCCAAGAAGTTGCTGGTGGATTTCAACTGCCGACCTCTTAGTTAGCAGCCCAACTCTTAACCACAGCACCACCAGGGCTCCGGTAAAGTGGATATATGAGTGGAAAATGAGAGGCACAAATTAGTTCTTGGACAAAAGTTCAAATTTTGACCCATAGCACATAGAGAGACATTCATTTCAGGTTTCAAATAACCTCATTTGACATTAACTTAATCTTCCTAAAATGTTGCTTTGGTGATATCAATCTCCTGTTCATAAACCTTCAGTGGCTCCTCATTACCTATAGGCAAACTCTTTGGCCTGATTTTCAATATCTTTAAGGAACTATCCTCAGTCTTCCTTATTTTTTCCTATCTTCAACAAATATGCATTGAGTCTACTGTATGTCAAATTCTAATAAAACTAGAGATACATGTTGTTAGGTGCTGTTGAGTCAGTTCTGACTCATAGCGACTGTTATGTACAACAGAACAATACGTAGATGAGCAAAATAGATATGGGCTATCTTAGGCTGGGTTCTCTAGAGTATCAAAACCAGTAAAGCATATAAATATATATAGAGAGAGATTTATAACAAGGGAATGGCTTACACAATTGTAGAGGCTAGAACAACCCAAGTCCATGGGTCAACATAGAGGCTTCTCCTGATTCACATAGCTGCAGGGGCTGGCGAGCCCAAGATTGGCAGATCAGAGAGCAGGGGTCTTGCACACAAGCTGCAAAATATCGATGAATCCCAAGACTGACAGGCAAGACAGCAGGTAAGCTGCTAGCTTAAGTCCCAAGAACCGGAGGTCAGACAAACAGGAGCCAGTTGCAGGATCCAGAGCAAGCAAAAGCACAGGAGCCTTGTCAGAAAGTCCGTCTATATTTGATGCAGGCCGCACCCCCAAAGAAACTCCCTTTCAACTGATTGACTACTCACAGCAGATCCCATCATGGAGATGATCACATTACATCACATCTCATCATGGGAGTGATCACATCATCACACGACTACCAAACTACATCATAACTGCCAAACCACTGAGAATCACAGCCCAGCCCAGTTGACATGCAACCTTAATGATCACATGGACCTTGCCACATGGAGCTTAAATCCCAATGAAGTATCCATATAATTAACAAATAAATAATACTTAATGATAGTGTCAGATAGTGATGAGTGCTATGAAAAACAGAAAAACCAAAGTGAAAGGATAAAAAGTGAAAGTGGTGCTATTTTATACAGGATGGTCAGGGAAGGCCTCTGACAAGGTGACATTTGAGAAGATAGCCTGTATAAAATGAAGGAGTGAACCATGCAGCTATTTAGGGAGGAAAACAGACCAGGCAGAGGGAATGACACCTCAAAGATTTGAAGGTGGTAATGTTCCTGATGTGTTCAAGGAACAGCAAGGAGACTAGTGTGGCTGGAGTGAAATGAATGGAGGGAGGGGTAGGAGATGAAGTCAGAGAGGTATCTAGGAGCCAGAATTTTTAGAACCTTGAAGGCCATTGTAAAACTTTGAAATCTGAGAAATATGGGGAGGCTTTGGAGATTTTGAGCATAAAGTTGGCTTGATAATTTCGGTTGCTTTGTGGAAAATAGACTGTAGGAGGACAAGAGCAAAAGCTGGAAGTCCTACAGTGGAAAGATGATGGTAAATAGAACTAGGATTTCTATGGATTTCATTTGAATTTTTTCCATTACTTTTTTTTTAAATTGTACTTCAGGTGAAGGCTTACAGAACAAATAGATTCTCATGAAACAGTAGTACACATGTTGTTTTATGACATTGGTTAACAACCCCACAACATATTAACCCTCTAAATTCTCAACCTCTTTTTTTGGTGAACATACACATAGCCAAAGATACACCGTTTCAAAAATTTCTACATACACAGTTTAGTGACATTGACTACACTCTTCCAATTCTGCTGTTATTCTCACTTAAGATGAAGGCTTGCATAACAAAATAGTTTCTCATTTAACAGTTACTACAAATGTTGCCCTATGACAATTGTTAACAATCTCACAACACATCAACAATATCCTTACTCAACCTTGGGTTCCCTATCACCAGCTTCCTTGTCCCCTTCTACCTTCTGGCCCTTGTCACTGGACTCCTGTACCTCGTTAGTCTCATTTGGTTTTACCGGGCTGTCCACTCCCAGGCTGAACAGTGAACCTCGGAGGTAACTTCACCACTGAGCAAAAAGGATGCCTGGGGGCCATACTCTCAAGGTTTCTCCAGTCTCCTTTAGGCCAGTAAATCTGGTCTTTTTTTTTTTGTGAGTTAAAATTATGCTCTACATCCTTCTCCAGCTCTGTCCAGAACCCTCTGTTGTGATCCTGGTCAGAGCAGTCAGTGGTGGTAGCTGGGCACCATCTAGCTGTACTGGACTCAGTCCAGTGGAGGCCTTGGTAGCTGTGGACAATTAGTCCTTCGGACTAATCTTTTCCTTGCATCCTGTTCTCTTCATTCTCTCTTGCTCCCGAAGGGATGAGACCAGTGGAGTATCTTAGGTGGCCGCTCACAGGCTTTTAAAACCCCAGACACTACTCACCAGGGTAGAATGTAGAGCATTCTCTTTATAAGCTGTGTCATGCCAATTGAGCTATATGTTCCCCGAGACCATGGTCCCCACAGCCCTCCGCCCAGCAATTCAGTCCCTCAGGGAGTTTGGATGTGTCTATGGGGCTTCCATGACCTTTCCTTGTACAGGTTGTACTAGTTTCCCCTGTATTGTGTACTGTCTCACCCTTCACCCAAGAAACCACTTATCTATTGCCTATTTAGTATTTCACCCCCCACCCATCCCATCCCTGGTAACCAACAAAGATTGTTACATTTTGTGTGTGAACTTTTTCATGGGTTTTTACAACAGAGCTCTCATACAGTATTTGTCCTTTCGTGATTGACTTATTTCACTCAGCATAATGTCCTCCAGCTTCATCCATGTTATGAGATGCTTCACAGATTCATTGTTCTTTCTCGTTGCATACTACTCCACTGTGTGTATGTACCATAGTTTGTTTATTCATTCATCTGTTGATGAGCATCTAAGTTGTTTCCATCGTTTTGCTATTGTGAACAATGCTGCCATGAACATAGGTGTGCATATGTCTATTCGAGTGACGACTCTTATTTCTCTAGGATATATTCCTAGGAGTGGGATTGCTGGATCGAATGCTATGTCTATTTCTAGCTTTCTGAGGAAGCGCCATATCATTTTCCAAAATGGTTGTATCATTTTGCATTCCCACCAGCAGTGCATAAGAGTTCCCATCTCCCCGCAGCCCCTCCAACATTTGTTATTTCCAATGTTTTTGATTCGTGCCAGTAATGCCGGGGTGAGATGGTATCTCATTGTGGTTTTAATTTGCATTTCTATAATGGCTAGTGATCGCGAGCATTTCCTCTTGTGTCTGTTGGCCATTTGAATGTCTTCTTTGGTGAAGTGTCTGCTCATTTCCTTTGCCCATTTTTGAATAGGATTATTTGTCTTTTTGTTGTAGAGGTGCTGGATTTTCTTGTAGATTATGGAGATTTGACCTTTGTCTGACTTGTACCGTCCAAAAATTTTTTCCAGTCTGGTTCTCTTTTGACTCTTCTGGTGAAGTCTTTTGAAGAGCATACGTATTTGATTTTTAGAAGATCCCAGTTATCTACCTTATCTGTTGGGTTTTGTGCATTGATGGTTATGGTTTGTATCCTGTTAATGCCAGGTATTAAGGCCTGAAGTGTTGGTCCTATTTTTTCTTCCATGAACTTTATAGTTTTAAGCTTTATATTCAGGTCTTTGATCCATTTTGAAGTAGTTTTTGTATACGGTGTGAGGTATGGGTCCTGTTTCATTTTTTAGCAAACGGATATCCAGTTTTGCCAGCACCATTTGTTAAAAAGACTGTGTTTTCCCCATTTGATGGACTTTGGGCCCTTGTCGAAGATCAGGTGACCGTAGGTGGATGGATTTACATCTGGGTTCTCAATTCTGTTCCATTGGTCAATGTATCTGTCATTGTACCAGTACTAGGCTGTTTTGACAACTGTAGCTGTATAGTAGGTTCTGAAGTCAGGTAGTGTGAGTCCTCCAACTTTCTTCTTCTTCTTCAATAGTGCTTTACTTATTTGGGGCTTCTTCCCTTTCCATATAAATTTAATGATTAGTTTTTCCATCACTTTGAAGAATGTTGTTAGTATTTGGATCGGGATTGCGTTGTATGTGTAAATTGCTTTGGGTAGAATTGACATTTTCACAATGTTGAGTCTGCCTATCCATGAGCATGGTATATTTTTTCATTTACGTAGAGCCCTTTGGGTTTCATGCAGTAGTGTTTTATAGTTTTCTTTGTATAGGTCTCTTACATCCCTTGTCAGATTTATTCCTAACTATTTTATCTTTCTAGGGGCTATTGAAAATGGTATTGATTTCCTGATTTCCTTTTCATCGTTCTCCTTACTGGTGTAGAGTAATCCAACTGATTTTTGAATGTTTATCTTGTATCCTGCTACTCTGCTGAAACTTTCTATTAGTTCCAGTAGATTTCTCATGCAGTCTTTACGGTTTTCTATGTATAGTATCATATCATCTGCAAACAGGGACAGTTTAACTTCTTCATTACCAATTTGGATGCCGTTTATTTCTTTTTCTTGCCTTATTGGTCTAGCTAGAACTTCCAGCACAATGTTAAATAGGAGTGGTGATAAAGGGCATCCTTGTCTTGTTCGTGTTTTCAAGGGGAATGTTTTCAGTCTCTCTCCATTAAGAATGATGTTGGCCATTGGTTTTGCATAGATGCCCTTTATTATGTTGAGAAATTTCCCTTCTATACCTATTTGATTGAGAGTTTTTATCAGGAATGGGTGTTGGACTTTGTCAAATTCCTTTTCTGCATCAATTGAGATGATCATGTGATTCTTTTTTTTCCTTTTATTTATGTGGTGGATTACGTTGATGGATTTTCTAATGTTGAACCATCCTTGCATACCTGGGATGAATCCTACTTGGTCATGGTGTATTATTTTTTTGATATGATGCTGAATTCTATTGGCTAGAATTTTGTTCAGAATTTTTGCATCTATATTCATGACAGATATTGGTCTGTAATTTTCTTTTTTTGTGACGTCTTTGCCTGGTTTTGGTATCAGTGTTTTGCTGGCTTCATAGAATGAATTTGGAAGTGTTGCTTCCTCTTCTATGCTCTGAAATAGCTTGAGTAGTACCAGTACAAGCTCTTCCGTAAATGTTTTGTAGAATCCTCCAGTGAAGCCATCTGGGCCAGGGCTTTTTTTGGTTGGGAATTTTTTTTTATTACCTTTTCAATCTCTTCTCTTGTTATGGATCTGTTCAGATTTTCAGCATCACTTTGTTGTCATTTGGGTAGGCTGTGTGTTGCTAGAAATTTATCCATTTCCTCTAGGTTTACAAATTTGTTGGAGTATAGTTTTTCATAATATTCTGTTATAATCCTTTTTATTTCAGTTGGGTCTGTTGTAATGTCCCCCATTTCATTTCTTATTTGGGTTATCTGTGTCCTCTCCTGTTTTTCTTTTTTCAGTCTGGCCAGTGGTTTGTCGATTCTGTTGATTCTTTCAAAGAACCAACTTTTGGTTTTCTTGATTCTTTCTATTGTTTTTCTGTTCTCTATTTCATTTATTTATGCTTTGATCTTTACTATTTCCTCTCTTCTGGTGGTTGTGGGCTTTTTTTGCTGTTCTCTTTCTATTTGTTTGAGTTCTGTAGTTAATGTTTTGATTTTGTCCCTTTCTTCTTTTTTGATATGTGCATCTATTGCTATAAATTGTCCTCTGAGGACTGCCTTTGCTGTGTCCCAAAGGTTTTGCTATGATGTGTTTTCATTCTCATTTGATTCTAGGAATTGTTAGATTCCATCTCTGATTTCTTCTATTCCCCACTGATGTGTAAGCAGGGTATTATTCAATTTCTATGTAGTTGATTGTTTTTCCTTGCTGTTTCTAGTGTTAATTTCTACCTTGATTGCATTGTGGTCAGAGAAGATAGTTGGAATTATCTCAACGTTTTGGATCTTGTTGAGGATTGCTCTGTGGCCTAAGGTGTGGTCTATTCTGGAGAACGTTCCATGTGCGTTGGAAAAGAATGTGTACTTTGCAGTGGTTGGATGTAGTGTTCTATATAAGTCTATGAGGTCAAGTTGGCTGATTGTGCCCTTTAGGTCTTCTGTATCTTTGCTGAGTTTCTTCTTAGTTGTTCTGTCCTTTACTGAGAGTGGTGTGTTGAAGTCTCCTACTAGTATTGCGGAACTGTCAATTTCTCTTTTCAGTGTTGTTAGAGTTTGTTTTATATATTTTGGAGCCCTGTCATTGGGTGCGTAGATGTTTATTATGGTTATGTCTTCATGATGGATCATCCCCTTAATCATTATATAGTGTCCTTCTTTGTCTTTTGTGATAGATTTTGTTTTAAAGTCTATTTTATCTGAGATTAGAATTGCCATTCCTGCTCTTTTTTGGTAGTTGTTAGCTTGATATATTTTTTTCCAACCTTTGACTTTTAATAAATTCACATCTTTGTAAGGTGTGTCTCTTGTAGACAGCATATTGATGGATCCTGTTTTCTTATCCATTCTGTGACTCTCCATCTCTTTATGGGTGCATTGAGTCCATTTACATTCAGTGTAATTATTGATAGATGTGGTTTTGTTGCTGTCATTTTGTAGTGCTTTTTTTGTGGTGCTGAAATTTTCTTTGTTCTTCTTACTGTCTTGTGCTGAGTTACTTTTGCTTGTGGATTTTTTTTTCATTTCTTTTGTTTTTGTAGGTTTTGTTTTTGTTGAGACTGTATGTTCTTCGTTTTTATTTTTATGAGTTGGTTTGTTAACTTTCTTTGTGGGTACCATGAATTTTACCCTTATATTTCTAAGTTTGAAGCAGTCTACCATTACTTGGTATCGCCTTGCCTTCGTCTCCATTAGAAGGTTCTATACCTATGCTGTTTATTCCCTCTTTCATTGTTTTGATGTTGTTGTCATCTATCGATTGACTGCTCTGATTCCCTGTTGTATTTCTTTTGGTTTTGGATAGTCCTTGAGAGTTCATTTCCTAGATTGGTATCTGGCACGTACGATCCTGCATCCCAGGTTCTGCCTGTGGGCTGAAGCTGTTTGTCCTCAGATCGAAGAACTCCCTTTAGTAATTCTTGTAATTTTGGTTTGATTTTGCATATTCCCTTAGTTTCTGTTTATCTGGAAATGACCTAATTTCACCATCAAATTTGAACGAGAGTTTTGCAGGATATATTATTCTTGGCTGACAATTTCTTTCTTTCAAGATTTTATATATTTCATCCCATTGCCTTCTTGCCTGCATGGTTTCTGCAGAATAATCTGAGCTTAGTCTTATTGTTTCTCCTCTGTATGTGACTTCTTGTTTTTCACGAGCTGCTCTTAGGATTCTTTGTCTTTGGTTTTGGCGAGTGTGAGTATGATATGCCTTGGTGATTTTCTTTTGGGTTCTCTTCTATATGGGGTTCGTTGAGCTTCTTGGATGGCTAGCTTTTCATCTTTCATGGTATTGGGCAAGTTTTCTGTCAGCAGTTCCTCAATGATCTTCTCTGTGTTTTCTGTTTTCTCCCCCTGTTCTGGAATTCCAATAACTCGTAAATTTTTGCTTTAACTGTGTCCCACATAACTCTCAGGGTCTCTTCATTTTTCTTTGTTCTTTTTTCTGAGTTTTCCTGAAATAGTGTTGTATCCAAGTGTTTGTCTTCAGTTCCACTGATACTGTCTTCCACAGTTTCAAATCTGCTTCTCAGCCCTTCTATGACATCATCTATTTCTGAAATCTTGTTGTTTATCTTTTGCATTTCTAATTGTTGTTTTGTATAATTTTTAGTTGTGAATTTATTTTTGCATTTTGTTCCTGCATCATCTTCCTGAATTCTTCCAATTTTTTTTTTTTTTATTTTCCATGAATTTGTCTCTTCTTTTCTCATGTTTGTCAGCTTTTTGCCTCGGTTCTTGGAAAATTCCGAGTATTAGAGATTTGAATTCCTTATCAGGTACTTCTAGTGCATTTTCTTCCACAGGAGAGTCATCTGGTGTTTTAATTTGGACACCTACTGGAACCATCCTGTCCTGTTTTTGTAATTATTTTATATTGTTTGCTGTTTTGGGGGCATTCAGTAGTTATTTCCCTCGTTTATTGATTGTAGATTTGTTTGTTTCATCCCTTTTTTAAAAAGGAAAAAACTTTAAGTATGTCTGAGCAGGCGGACTGCGTGCTCTTTGTTGTTTGCTCATCTGTGCACTCAGTGCTTTTCACCTCCTTCTCCAACTGGCAGGTTCAGTCACTCAGATATGGTACAGCAGGTCAGGTCTAGCTGAAGAGGAGCCACTGGGATGGGTCATTTGTTGCACTCACTACAGCCACCAGGGCAGGCCAGTAATCAGTGCTGGGCAGGTTCCAGTAGGTCGTGCCTGCACTGCTTGGTGGTGTGATGTCAAGTGCATGGTGCAGGTAGGCAGGATGCAGCGGGGAGATGGTTATGTGTGGAGGTAAGCTGGATGTGGGAGAGACGATTGAGGAACAGGAGCCAAAAACATACAAACAAACAAAAAAGAATGCTAGGGGTGCATGCTGTTGGAATGGAGAGACGAGAGACTATGAAATGGAGAAAAACAGACAGGGGAAAAGGAAGAAAAGAATGAACAAATAAAAATCACAAAGGTTAAAGAACTGCAAAGTTCCCAGGGATCCCACCGATGCAGCTATGAGGTCTGGGGAAGTTGCTCTCAGGGGTCGCAGCACAGCCTGGCCAGAAGGCACAGAGGCATACAAAGCCTGGTATTCAGGGATCAGAAAGAAAAGGAAGATACAGAGAAACGAGAAACTGAGCAATGAAGAAAGACAAAATGGAAAAAGAGGGAAAAGAAAACAAAAGAAATAAAAAAAAAAAAGAACAAGAAAGGCCCCCCAAAAAAACAGGAAAAAAAAAAAGAAATGTCCTCAGGGATCCCTCCGCACATCTGTGGAAGCTGAAGGGGAGTTCCTTGCCACACAGCTCCGCCTGGCCAGAAAGGGCTCCCAACTCAAGAAAAGGAAAAGAAAACAAACAAAGAATTCAAAACTAACAAACGAACAAAAGCCCGGGGATCTCACCAGCACGGCAGCCCAGACCAGGATGCAGCTGCACACTCGAATGGAGCCCCGCAGCCCCTCAGGAAGAAGCAAAGATGGCGCTCGGAGCCAGGCACTCAAGCAAAAGGAGGGGGAGGCAGCGAGAGGCAAGTAAGAAATCAGAAGAAGCAGGAAAAATAAAAAGCAATACCAGCAGCCAACAAATGGCACTCAGAGAGCCAGCCAGTGCAGGCTGGTGTTTCTGGACAAGAAACTGTGTGTGCGGGAAGCAGAGGAGGCTGAGTGTGGGTGAAGAAGGGTGGAGAGTCGGAAAGTGTATATCACAAATTGCTGGCACTCTGGAGCTCCTCAGGAAGAAGCAAAGATGGCGCTCAGAGCCAGGCACTCGAGCAAAAGGGGGGGGTCGGCGAGAGGAAAGTGAGAAATCAAAAGAAGCAGAAAAAAAAGCAACACTAGCAGCCAACAAATGGCACCCAGAAAGCCTCCCGCTTGGGTGTGTGGAATCAAAGCAGCCGGCGCTTCCCGGTCAAGAGACTATGGCCGCAGGAAGCAAAGGAGGCCGAGCCGGGGTGAGGAGGGGTGGGGGTGGGAAAGTGCACCCCGCAAATTACCAGCTGTTTTGTCTCCCACTGGACGCTCCGTGAGGCTGCTTTCTCGTACCCCCATTTGCTGGTCTCCGATAGGAGTCCAAGATGGTGGATCCGCACTGTGTTAGCTGGTAGGGGACCTCTGCATGAATCTCTCCTTGCTCTCCATTCTCTGTCAGTATTCTCACTCCATTTGGTGCTTGGCTGAGTTCTTTATCTCTTCATTTGATGGTCTAGGGTTTCAGGATTGTTGCATTCTCTGTTTGGCTTAGTTTTTTGGATCTTTGCTGCAGAGGGACGGCGTGGAGCTTCTGCCTAGAGTGCCATCTTGCCGGAACGCTCTCCATTACTTTTTAAAACTGTTTTGAAAACCTATGGTTTAGAATACTATTGTATATCAATAATTTTAATACTTATCATTAATTCTTTATTTATTTTTATCTTATGTCTCCAATAAGTTCCTGAAAGACGGGGGACAATGTATTCTCCCCTCTTTTATGCCATGCTGACTTAATTACAGTTGTCATACTCCTTTATGACTCTATGCCAAGAATCACAAACTCAAAAACCTACAGCAATCAGGTGAGTAAAATATATGAGGAAAGAAGGCCAAGTGTAAAGCAAATGGAAGAGGGAGAGACAGTGACAAACTGGAGCACTCAAATGCTTCTCTAAAGATGACAGGCACTACTTCCCCCAGCTAGTTGTCATCATGTGGAATTACTGGCTGAGTGTCTCCAAATCTTCTAGTTATTCAAGAAAAGCCAGAAACCCAGTTTTTATGGGAAGTCTACTGACTTTTGTTTATAAAAGTATTCTACTGACTTTTATTTATTTATATATAGGAGTCCTGGTGATGTAGTGGTTAAGAGCTTGGCTGCTAACCAAAAGGTCAGCGGTTCAGATCCACTAGCAGCTCTTTGGAAACCCTATGGGGAAGTTCTACTCTGTTCTGTAGGGTCACTATGAGTCGGAACCCATTCAACAGCTCCTAACAACAACAGAAAATATATATAGAGAGGCAACTAATTCAATGTAAAAAAATACCACAGGGACCAAATAAAACACACCTGCAGTCCGAATTTTGCCCAAGGGAAGTCCGTTTGTAAGCTCTGCTTCTTTGCCTTTCTTATACTATTCTCTTTTCCCAAAATATTCTTCCCTACCCACTGGGAAACCCTATCCCCACCAATAATCCATCTAGTAACTCACCACTCTTTAAGACTCAGTACAAGTATCATCTCCTCTAAGAAGCATGTTGATAACACTTCTACTTCCATCACCTTCCCTTGAAGGGTTTAGAGTCAGGAGGGGAATAGAACAAACATAATTTCAATACAATACATTTTGATGACTCTAGGAGTGTGATCAGGGAAAGCTTCATAGAGCAAGTGACACTAAACTGAGTCTTGAAAGACAAGTGCAAAGGTAGCCAGGTGAAGAATGGTAAATGTGACGCATAAGGCATGGTACAGCACACTGTGTCATGGAAGCACAAGCCATTCAGTACTGCTAGAGTATAAACTAAGAGGCAATGAATGTAAAGAGATAAAGCAAGAGCAGTATACAGGGGCATAGTATGCTGGGCTAGAAAGCTCAAATTTTATCTACAAAGTGATGGGAAGCCATTATATAATTTTATAAAGAGGAGTGATAGAGTTTGTCTGCTGTTTATGTAGATCATTCTGGTAGCAGAATGAAAAAAAAAATTTTTTTTTTGTAGGCTATAGTTGGGAGGGACAAGCCTGGAAGCTGGGTTACAAGCTAGGAGGTTAATGTAGTAGTCCAGGTGAAAGATTATGAAGATCTAAATCATGAGTGCAATAATAAAACCAAAACCAAACCCGTTGCAGTGAAGTCAATTCCGACTCATAGTGACCCTATAAGACAGAGTAGAACTGCTCCATAGGGTTTCCAAGGAGGGGCTAGTGGATTCGAACTGCCGACCTTTCAGTTAGCAGCCGAACGCCTAACCACAGCACCACCAGGGCTCCAGAGCAATAATAGGAATGAAGAAATGTTTAGGAAGTTCAAATGGCATGGTTTAATGATTGGATATAGAGGTAGGATAAAGGGAAAAATTAGAAAGGCCTCCATGTTTTTGGCTTGAGTGACTGAATTGATGGTGGAAACATCAACTGAGATAGGGTAAGCAGGAGGTGTTCAAAATTTCAGTTCTGGATGTGTTGAATTTAAGATATTTGTGGTATATGCAAGGATATATCCAGGCATAAATATACAATAGGTAGTTTATTTTAGTCTTGATCTCATGGGAGAAATGGGGGCTGAAGATATAAATTTGTGAATCATCATAAATACAGAATTACATTCAGTTAAGCAGGTTGTGTACTATCCAAGGTTGAGGGGCTCAGATGAGATTGAAATTCAGTGTACATGTTGCTCACTAAACCATGCACCCTGACATAAGGCTGAATCTGCCTTAGGGAAGATGTGATTTTCAAAAATTAGCACAATGTTATTGTTCACTAGCAAAGCAGTGTGTCCACAGGAATGTGTCTCACAAAAGTGTCATATAGGATAGTGGTATCCCTAAAATTATACATGATCATTAAATCAATGTGAATGGATGAGCTCTTCCAAGGACAATGTGTATCTCAAGAAGAGCAATGAGCTAAAGCTAGATCCTCGAGGAAAGCTGACATTTAAGGTACTGGCAGTGAACATAGAGTAGATTGTTAAGCAAATATTTAGAAAATGAATGAAATAAACAGAAAAAGGAGACAGAGAAGATGGTCAAAGAGCTATAAGAAAAACAGAAAAGTATGGTATTACAGAAACCAAGCAAAGAGAATTTACAGACACATTTGGCAAAACTGGGTGGTGGGTTCATATTTGTTGTATTATTTTCTATGTTTTTCCTTTTAGTTTGAAATACTTCATAATTAAAATTATTTAATAAAATATTTTGAATTATAAATCCTATATTACAAAGAGATCTGGTAATATAAGACTGAAAACCATTACTTTTTTTTTTGCATTTTGTTCGTGTTATCTATTGAAATGTATGTCCCCCCAATTAACTGTAAGATACTTGAAGCCAGAGAATTGTCTTAGTTATTGCTGTATCTCCAGAACCCAGAAGAGTATGTGGCATAGAGCAGGCACTCAATAATGTTTTCTGAACAAATAAATGAATGGCTGCCCTTAGTGTCTAATGCAGGGCATCACATGGAGTTGGCCTTCCAAGAATGGTTATTAATTGCTTGACTGATTGAATCAATGACAAATTAGCTGCTCTCTCTTAAGGTTTCAGCTGGATGAGAGACCGTCTTTTTCCCCACTCTGGTAGGATCTGTGTGCCTGCATGTGCTGGCTCAGAAGTCAAAATAGATTAAAATCTTATTAACTCTACCAATTTGGAATTTGTGATGATTCCATCAGGGGCTGGGCTGTAACATATCTTACACGGAAAAGGATCACAAAGCAGTACTAGAGAGCATCTTGGCAGAGTCACTAATCAGGACTTGGTCCGCAACTTTGTAAGCCCAGATGTACTGTATTAATTCACTCATACGATAAATTACCCTATAAAACCCAAATGCCCAATTATTAATTTCGAACAAGATCCTTACTTTTCTATTGATTGTCATATTACATAACTAGGACATAACTAAGAACCTGCCTTTCCCAGTATTGGGGCCCCCGGTATACCAAATGAGTGATCAGAAGCTTGCTTGGAGACCAGAGCATTGGAGCAGAGGGAACTGGATAGGCTTGATAGAAGTTTCATTATGATCACGGAAAAAACCTGATGCATGATCCATGGATCAGAAGAGAACCCACCTCTTCAGTGATCAGAATCTATGTGTCTGCCATATCTTGTGTCTTGATCTCTTGGAGAGTACAAAAGAGACACTGCCAAATTTCTGCACCTTTTTAGAGGCAATGCAGGCCATCAATTTTAAAAGTATTTTATTTATTTTTGGTGGCAATATACACAACCAAACATACATTCGTTCCCAATTTCTACATGAACAGTTCAATAACATTGGTTACACACTTCACACTGTGTCACCACTCTATCTCTACACATGTTGTTTTATCACAATTAATTTAGGCTCTCTGCCCCTTAAAGTTCTCATTTTTGCTTTGATAGCTGCTGTCAGTTTACACTTATGCAGATAATTCTTTATAAGAGCACTATGCTCAAGACAAAAATTCTTTATTAATTGGGATAACCTCTTGTTTAGGTTAATGATGACTTCATGGGAAAGTTTTTGTTCAAGGTTTAAAGATTATTTCCAGGCATTAAGTTCCTCCAGTTTCAATAGATCCAGTAAGTCTAGTTTCCATATGAATTTGACCTTCTGATCCAGCTTTTCCTCCCTTTGATTTGGATCCTTGATCAGAACATTCAGTAATGGTAGCTGGACACTATCCATTTCTTCCAGTCTCATGGTAATGGAAGTAGTAGTTTATGGAGGCAACTAAACCTACAGTCCATTTTCTTCTCCAGTTCCTGGGTCTCCTTCTTCTGCTTTTCCAGATGAATAGAGATCAATTGTTGCATCTTGCGTGGCCACTTGAAAGCTTATAAGACCCCAGGCACTACTCGCCCAACTAGGAGGTAGAACAGAAACTCTAAAAACAACATTAGACCAATGGATAGAACCATGAAACCATGGCCCTAAACCTTTGAACCAAGAACACTAATCTCATGAAGTGTTTAGTTTATCTAAGTGAGGTAGTCCCTGATTTACGATGTATTCAAGTTACAACGAACTGCACTTACAATGACCATCTGGGTTTTTTTTTTTTTTTTTTTTTTTTACATCTTATTGTTAGTAATATGGCTTGGAAAACATGGACGAAAATGCTGATTGCTTTGCTAAAGCCAATAGGCAGATTCAGGAAGCAGTGAGATGTTACAGAAAATATATATAGAAAAAAAAAGGACAATACAGAAGACTCTCACTAATTTTCTCACTAGAACTCCATCCCCATTCCTAGGGATAATCCAGATGATTCAAAACCTTTCACAAGTGGAGTTATTACCACAACTGACAACATGCCAACATCATCCAACTCTTCTTCATTTTCAGAGTAAATTTTTATGATTTGTGTGTTTTTTATGTATGTATTAAAATATATTTGTAAGTTTATATGTAGTGTTTCCAACCCCCAAAGACAAATAATGTTCAGATATATAAAGATACTGATAATAAAAGGTAATAATAATGAAAGCTAAAAGAAAAATAAAAAGAGATATTCAACTTACCTCAGAACAGGCTTACCATGGAGCCGTGGGAACGGAACCCCATTGTAAGTCGAGGACTACCTGTAGTATCAACAGGCACAGCCTTTTTTTCCTGCTGCTGCTGTAGTCGTAAAATTATATAAAACACTTCTTTTGCCGTTTTGTCCCCTCTCTTTTTTTTTTTCCTGGTGTACAGCTTAATGATGACAGCTGTATTTGACTGGTTGTGTAATCATTGCCCTTAGTCAATGCCAATTTTCTCACCATCATAGACAAAAATTTACTACTTCCTAGTGAGTGATTTCTCCTTTCCTTCCCTCTCCACCCCTGGAAACTACTAGTAACCACTGGTCTCTATATAATTATCTATTCTGGTCATTTCATATAAGTGAGACCATACAATATTTGTCCTTTTGTGATTGGCTTATTTTGCTCCCGATAACGTCTTCAAGGTTCATCCATGTTGTAGCACGTATCAGAATTTCATTTTTCTTTAAGATTGAATAGTATTCCATTGTATGTATGTACCACATTTCATTTATCCATTCATTTGTTGATGGGCACTTGGGTTGTTTCCACCTTTTTGCTACTGTGACTAATGCTACAATGAACATCAGCGTACATATGTCTGTTCGTGTCTTTGCTTTTAGGTCCCTAGGATATATGGAATTGCTAGGTCATAAGGTAATTCTATTTTTAAGTTTTTGAGGATTTGCCATGCTGTTTTCCACAATGATTGTACCATTTTACATTCCCACTAGCAGTGGATAAATGTTCCAATTGCTCCACATCCTTGACAACATTTGTTCTTTTCTATTTTTTTGATCAATGGCAGGCCATCCATTTTTACTGAGTTTTCCTTCAGCTATATTAATACCATTGATTGGCCCAAAATTTACTTCAATTTTGTCAGGGTTTAATTAGATTTCTAGGTCTTATCCTTCCTGCTTTGACCAAGGAGACAGCCATCTCCTTGCCTTTCAAGGTAACTTCTGTAGATCTTACTCAATATATGGTGATTTTATTAGTTTAACTCTAAGAGTGCAACATTTATTCCCAAGATCACTGTAGCTTTATATACTGGCCACAGACAAGGTCTTCAACTTTGTTTGGCCTATGTTTTGTTTGACCCATGCAGTGTTTAAATAAATTAGTTCTTAACAATTTAAATTCCAATGATTTCACATAAAATATGAAATTTGGGTTGCTGTTGAAAAATTGACAACACGAGAACCACATTTCTGCATGGTAACAGTTGGTTCAGTCTGAGAAGCGGCTGCTCCCTTTAGATGGGCATGTGCATCTAGTTTGCCACAGTCCAGACCTCTCCATATTATCCTCCAACACTGAGGCCCTGTGTCAATAGTCATTTATTACGCTTGTTTTTCTTATACCTTACCTGCTTCACTTATTTATATTACCTACTTGATCCCTGTAGATATTTGAGTTTGCAAGCCTTGGATTACCTTTAAAGAAATGACCTACCATGTAAATGAACAGTGTGGGTATAAACAAAATTTCAGGAGAAATGAGGAGTCCCTGGGTAGCTAACTGAAAAGTTGGAGGCTCAAGTCCACCCAAAGGTGCCTCAGAAGAAAGGCCTGGCAATCTACTTCTGAAAAATCAGCCTTTGAAAACACTATTGAGCACAGTTCTACTCTGACACACATGGTGTCACCATGAGTCAGGATTGACTCAACTGCGGCTGCTTTTATTATATATCATGAACTATTGAAGGGAAATAACATAGCTCAAGCATCCACAGTTTCATTAAAAACAATCCATGAAAAATAGTCTATTTAATGCAGCAACTTAAAGAATTATACATTTTTCTTCTATATTCCTTACAGTCATTGTCTTTTTTGGAAAATGCTGCATTTTAGTTTCTGTATGTATTTGAAGGTAATTAAACTGTATTTCTTTAAAAGAAGCTACTGACTTAGAGTCATCACTGATCCAGGCTGGCTGTCATCCAGTTATCTCACATTAGTGGGGGGTGAGCATCTGGAGCATGAAGAAAAGTCACTCTCTGGTCTGGCATATCTTTATATGCTTCCTCCTTTCCATAAAAGTGTGTCTAGGCCTGGCCAGAAACCATTGAGTATATACTGAAGCTAAGAAAGTTTCCTGGGATGAAGAGTTAGAAACTTTAAAGGTTATAATCCTTGCAGAGAATCAAAATGAAGAATCATAAGATTTTCTGGAGATTTTGTCTATAAACTGTTCTAGAAAATTTTAATTGTTCTTGTCAGCAAAAATTCTACCTTTTAGACAACTCACTTTTTGTTGTTGTTATTGCTTTGGTATTCCCTTTCTATTAAATTGAAGGGGGTGCACATGCTTACCAGTAATCAGTTCTGTTTATCTTTCTAATAATATTTTTAAAGAGTTTGCTCTAGTCAAAATGTTTGGCCTGATGTTGGGTGGAAAATATCGTGGATGATTGGAAGTTATCTTCTTTTAAAATTGAATTATTCTTGGGTAGGGAGAGAGGGTGGGGTTGATTGCTCTGAATCATGGGTGAAGTTCTTGAGGCAATCTTTTTCCTTTTCAAGATGCATGAGTGTTGTGTGTGTGCATTTGTTTGTGTTTATGTCTGTATGTGTCTGCATCTCTTTCTGCTGGGTGTTTCTCTGTCTTCCTTTGTCTTTTTTTTTTGTCAATTAGCAGCTGATTATGACTGGTACCACTTCCTTATTGAAACTTAGGATGGCTACTGAAACAGATACAAACTTCCTGATTCTAGTCCTCAGAGAGTTATGGGCTTAAACTGATTCAGAGTCAGACTCATGTTGGAGGAGGAGACCACACCTTTCCTCATATCAAGATCTTCAGACATGACATGGGTGCTGACCTACTGGGTCAACTTTTCAGAGCCCTTCACAAGTGCTTGATGGCTTTCCTGGTCCTCTGGTAGGACATAGGCCCACCCGCTGCTTCCGGCCAGGCCAGTAGCATGAACAGTACCAGCCTTTTCCTGGCACACACTCAGCAAGACAACATGGTTTTCCTGGGCTATAAAAGCAGACATAGTCCTTCTCTGGACACAAACAGTCCTCAAATCCAAACGTCAGGGCAACAGCAGAGTGAGACACAAGGCTTCTTCATTCTCTCCATCTGAGTCAATGTGCTTCTTGAGAGGGAGTTCTTAACTGGAATTCATGGATAGGTTTTAGAGGGTTTCAAATCCCTGAAACTGCAAACTGGTATATTGTGTACATTTTACTGGGTAGAGGGTTCATGACTTTAATCAGATTATCTAAGGGAGTCATAACCTAAAAATATTAAGAATCACTTATCTAGGGGAAGGACAAAGTGAGGGGGTGCAACAGCAGTAATAGAAGTAGAGTTTGAAGGCAAGGATTCCACATTCTTGGAGAAAGAATGTTTTAAATTTAATTTGCATTGTATATTAAGCACTAACAAAATGAAGTGAAAACTTATTCTCAACTACTCTCAATTCTTTTTTTCTTTACAAGTGTTTAGTTTAGCTCAACAACATTTCTTGATGGCCTGCTACATGCCAGGCCCTATGCTAAGTAGTTGGAGATACAGAGATGAATAAGGCACATACCCTGTTCTTGAGCAGCTCAAGTTCTGGTGGGAGAGATATAAATAATTCACTTCAAGACAACTTGGGAAGCACAATGCTAGACACATACAGAGTGTGCTATGGGAATTCCCATAAAAGGGGAATTCCCATAAAAGGGCAGATGCAGCAAGTTTATGAGATAAATATTATTATCCCAGACATAAAGAAGTTGTGACTTGCCCTTAACCTCTTAGTTACATGACCTAGCAGTATGCTAGAACCTGGGTCTTTTTAAAATTATTGTTGTAAAATTATACTTAAGACAACATTTGCCAATTTGATATTTTTCAGGTGTACAAATTAGTGATATCAATTATGTTAATCATGTTGTGCAACACTCACCAATAATTGTTGCCAAATTGTCCATCTTCATGAGCAGAAACTCACTGCTTCCTATGCAATGACTCCCTCTTTACCCCTCCCTCCTGCCCCTTGTAGCCACTAATAAACTTTGGTCTCTATACATTTGCCTATTCTTGTTATTTCATATAAGTGAGATCACATAATATTTGTCCTTTTGTGATTGACTTATTTCATTCAGAATAATGTTTTCAAGGTTCATGCATGTCGTAGAATGCATCAGGACTTCGTTTCTCTTTATTAATGAGTAGTGTTCCATTGTATGTATGTACCACATTTTGTTTATCCATTCATCTGTTGATGGACATTTGGGTTGTTTCCACATTTGGGCTGTTGTGAAAAGAGCTGCAATGAATATTGGCCTTAGATTTCTGTTTGCATTCCTGCTTTCACTTCTATTGGGATTGGGATTGGGATTGCTGGATCATATGGTACTTCCACATTTAACCTTTTGAGGAACTGCCAAGTTGTTTTCCATAGCACCTGTACTATTTTGCATTTCCACTAGCAATGAATGAGGGTTCCAGTTTCTTTATGCGGTGCAGTGAATCACTTTTATATGTCCCTTTTAGCCATGGTTTTATAACTATCACAAAATTATTGGCTGGGATTATGCAAATAAGGTGATTAAAACACAGGACTATGTAAATGAGGTGACTGTGACCTACCAAAGGGATTGGTCAGTTTTGCCATCCATCCTGCTACACTTAAAGGGCTAATCCCACAGAGGTTCAGGGGGATTTTGCCACCATTAAGAAAAAGAGTATGGAGCAGAGCGCGTCCTTTAGACCAAGGACCCAAAGTCCTTGCGATGAGAACCTCCTAGACCCAGAAGGAAAAGTAAACACTGGAGATGGCGAGAGAAAGTGGCAGTGAGCCTGCCCAGCCCAGGGAGTGAGAGCTGAGTGCCTTCGGGCAGGAGACTTGCCTGCAGAACTAAAAAAGGTGTAACAGTTGCCGGTGCAAGGCAGAGGCCAGAGTATGCCTTGTGCAGGGGTTACCTCAGAGGATCCTTTGCAGGGTCTTTTTTCAGTGGGGTGAAGCCATACTCTTCTGGACAGGAGGCTTGCCAGCAGAGCTAAAAGAGCTATAACACTTGGTTGTGCAAGGCAAGAGAGGCCTGAGTGTGCCCTGTGCAGGGGTTGCATGCCTCTCCTCCAACCCCTGGACTGCAGGGGCCAGGGTAGCATGGCGGGAGCCAGAAGCAGAGGCTTAGAAGGCCCCAGGGTCAAAGGCTTGCGAGATCCTATGCAGAGGTCTTCCAGCTGGCAGCAAGGCCCAGAGAGGCCCAGTAGCACAGAAGCCTCAGGAGCCCTGCAGGCCCCCTGAGCAGTGTGGTGGTAGCCGAGGCAATGGTGACATGAACATGGCATCTCACCTGAACCATGGCACACCTTCCCAGCAACATAAAAATGGACATGGGTAATTTGAGGAAGGGTAAGCTGTTCTCCCTTGGGAATTTGTTGTTATTGTTTACTTTTGCTTTCTATAATAATAATAATGGTTTTCACTTTGCCAACACTGTGTAAGCATCTCATGTGTCCAGCTTGACCACAGATGAATGTAGCACTCATCGAATAGTTGATGCCAGTGGGTATATGTGTCTCATTCTTAGCAGTCTAATGGCTGCCTGAAAGTTTGAGGTGCAGCCTGTCTGCATGTGCAGTGCAGATAGACAGACATGTGCATACACTTTATAACTTCACTAACACTTGTTATTTCCTGGTTTGTTTGTTTGTTTGTTTTTTATCATTGCTGTTCTAATGGGGGTTAGGCAGTATCTCATTTTTTTAAAATAATATTTTATTATGTTCTGGTGAAAGTTTACACAGTAAGTTAAGTTCCCATTTAACAATTTCTAAACATATTGTTCAGTGACATTGGTTACATTTTTCACTGTGTCAACATTCTCACTATTTCCATTCTGGTTGTTCCATTTCAATTAATCTAGCTTCACTGCCTCCCCTTACCTTCTCATCTATGCTTTATTGTAAATGTTGATTATTTGGTCTCATATAGATGACTTTTTTGAAAGAGCTCAGTGCTCACTGGTGATATTATTTATTTTATGAGCTAATCTGTTATTTAGCTGAAAGGTGACCTCCGGGAGTTGTTTCAGTTCAAAGTTTAAAGGGTATCTCAGGGCAACAGTCTCTAGCCACTACTGGCCCAGTAAGTCTGGCCTTTTTTAAGAATTTGTGTTTTGTTCTGCATTTTTCACCCATTCTATCTGGGACCATCTAGTGTGTCCCTGATCACAATGGTCAGTAGTGATAGCCGGGCACCATCTATTCTTCTGGTTTCAGGATAGATGAGGCCGTGGTTTGTGTAACTATTAGCCTTGTTGTGCAGTGGTTAAGAGCCATAGCTGCTAACCAAAATGTTGGCAGTTCGACTCCACCAGCCACTCCTTGGAAACCCTACGAGAGAGTTCTACTCTGTCTTATAGGGTCACTTATGAGTCAGAACAGTTGTTGTTGTTGTTTTTTTTTAATTAGTCCTGTAGTTTCTTCTTTGTGTCTTGGGTTTCCTTCTTTCTCTTTTGCTCAAGACAGGTAGAGACCAAGAGTTGTATCTTAGATGGTGGCTCACAAGTTTGCAAGACTCCAGACTCTACTCACCAAATTATAATGTAGAACATAAACTTTATGAACTATGTTATGCCAATTGACCAAGTTGTCCCACAAGGCTATGGTCCTAAGCCTTCAAACCCAGTAAACTAATTCTGTGAGGTGTTTGGTTATATCTAGGAAATATCCGTAACTGTGCCCCCTATGTGCTTTATTTTATATGTGAATATAAATATGCAGCACACACAAACATGTATATACATATGCTTACAGATACACCTATACATGCAGAGGCATATACTCACGTCTTCTTATACACATGTATGTATACATATCTACCTATATAACCACACACATATTTTTTATTGTTATTACTGTTCTTGCATAATTGTACATGTTATAACATTTACCAAAAACATCCTTTATTCTTGTGTACTTCTTAGTGTCATCATTTTCCTTGGTCAAGTTGTGCAGACTTCAGCCACATTCAGTATTTTTTCCCATCACCAAAAATAACAAGTGTCTACTGTCTAGAAAGTGATTCTCCTCCATCCCCCAGTAACCTACAAAGAACACTACTTTCTGTATGTATACCTATTCTTGTCTTTTTATAAAAGTAAGATCATGCAATATTTGCCTTTTTGTGATTGACTTATTTCACTCAGTAGAATGTTCTCTAGATTCATCCATGTTATAAGATGCTTCGAGAACTCATCATTATTCTTGAAAGCTGCATTTGTTTGTCCGTTCATCCATTGACAGGCACTTAGGTTGTTTCCATCTTTTTGCTATTGCGAATAATGCTGCAATGAACATAGGTATGCATATGTCTATTCGTGTCACTGCTATTAGATCTCTAGGGTATATACCTAGGAGTGGGACTACTGGATCATAAGGTATTTGTATTTCTAGCTTTTTGAGGACGCATCATACCATTTTCCATCTTACAATCCCACCAGCAGTGGATAAGGGTTCCAATCTCCCCACAACCTCACCAGCATTTGTTTTCTGTTTTTTAATCGGTGTCATTTTTGCAGGGGTGAGATGATATCTCACTATAGTTTTGATTAGCATCTCTATAATGGCTAATGATTACAAACATCTATTCATGTATTTGTTGGCTGCTTAAATGACCTCTTTGGTGAAGTGTCTGTTCATGTCCTTTGTCCATTTTTTAGTTGGATTGTCTTTTTGTTGTTGACTTGTTGAAGTTTTCTATATATTTTAAAGATTAGACTCTTTTCAGGCATGTCATTCCCAAAGATTTTTGCCCTGTCTGTAAGATCTTTTTTTACATTTTTGATAAAGTTTTTTGATGAGCGTAAGTATTTACTTGTTAGGAGGTCCTAGTAATCTAATTTGTCTTCTGTTCATGCATTTGTAGTTGTGTTTGATAATCTGTTTCTAGAGAAATTTAGGTTCTGCATTTTTGCCCCTATATTATCTTCCAGGACTTTATAGTTTTAGCTTTAACATTTAAGTCTTTGATACATTTTCAGATAGTTTCTGTATATAGTGTGAGGTATGGATTCTGTTTCATTTATCTGAAAACAGATATCCGGTTTTGTAAGCACCATTTTTAAAAAGACAGCTTCTTCTCCATTGAATGGGCTTTGCCCCTTTGTTGAAAATCAGCTACTCATACATGGATACATTTACTTCTGGGTTCTAAATTTTATTCCATTAGTCTATGTGTCTATCACTGAACCAGTACCAGTCTGTTTTGATTAATGTGGCTGTATAGTATGTTTTGAGATTGGAAGGCATGAGGCCTCCTACTTTGTTCTTCTTCAACATTGCTTTGGCTATTCCGAACCTCTTTCCTTTCTATATAAAGTTAGTGATTAGTTTTTCCATTTCAGTGAAGAACGATGTTGGAATTGGGAATGGGATTGCATCATATCTACAGGATGTTTGGGTGTTATAGACATTTTCACAATGTTAAGTCTTGCAATCCATGAGCATGGAATGTTCTTCAATTTATGTAGGTCTCTTTTAGTTTCTTGCAGTAGTGTTTTATAGATTTCATTGTATAAGTATTTTACAACATTGGTTAGGTTTATTCCTAGGTATTTTATCCTTTTGTGGGCTATTGTAAATAATATTGTTTTCTTGATTTCCTTTTTGGGGTTTTCCTTGTTACTGTAAAGGAACCCAAACAATTTTTGTGTGTTGATCTTCTATCCTGCCACTTTTCTGAATCTTTCTATTAGACCCAGTAGCTTTCTTGTGGAATCTCGGATTTTGTAGGTATAGGATAAAGCCATCTGCAAATAGAGATAGTTTTACTTCTTCCTTTCCAATTTGGAATCCTTTTATTTCCCTTTCTTGCCTTACTGCCCTTGCTGGGACTTCTAGTACCCTAAGTTACATTTTAATAGGGAAATAATTTCATAAATATTTATATAAATTAAGACCCTTTCAGTTGTAAGCAGTGGAAAATGCAACATCTCAAAATGGATTAAGCAAAAAGGGATTTTTTAAAAAATTAACTCGTGTAGTTGAACAGTGTGAGTTGATCCAGGTCTCAAACCATGTAATAGAACTTACTTTCTCTCTCTTCATTTCTTGGCTCCACTTTCTCTGTGTTGGCTCCAATCTCAGTCCACATAGTCACAAGATGGCTGCAGTTGCTCTAGACCCTGTAGTCTCTCAGATTTACATCCAGCATAAAAAGATAAACATCACTTCTTCTCCCTCAAGCTAAACCTTGGGGATTAATTGTGATTAAGCATTATTAACTAGAATCGTGGCTCAGGGGTTACTTCATGGAAGATGGAACCTCACTCAAACTACACAGATTATGAATAAGGAAACTGGAATATCCCAGGAGGAAAACAGAAATAATGATCACCAAATGATGTGTCTAACACTTGTCTGCCAGTTTGTCTTACTGTGGTGGCTTGAGTGATGCTGAAAGTTATGCCACCGGTATTTCCAATGCCAGCAGGGTAATGCATGGTGGATACATTTCAGCAGAGCTTCCAGACTACGACAGACTAGGAAGAAGGACATGGCGATCTACTTCTTAAAAAACTGGCCAGTGAAAACTTTATGAATAGCAACAGAACATTGTCTAATAGAGTGCTGCAAGATGAGTCTCTCAGGTTGGAAGGCATTCAAAACACAACTGGGGAAGAGCTGCCTTCTCAAAGTAGAGTCGACCTTAATGATGTGGATGGAGTCAAGCTTTCGGGATCTTCATTTGCTGATGAGGTACAACTCAAAATGAGAAGAAATAGCTGCATATATCCGTTAATAATTGGAACATGGAATGTAGGAAGTATGAATCTAGGAAAATTGGAAGTCGTCAAAAATGAAATGGAACACATAAAGATCAATAGCCTAGGCATTAGTGGGCTGAAATAGACGGGTATTGACCATTTTATTTATTTTTTCTTTTTTTATTGTTGTAGTGTAAATGAAGTTTACATTTCAAGTTAGTCTCCCACAAAAAAAAGTCTACATACATTCTTATGTGATTCTAATTGCTTTCCCCATACTGTGACAGCACACTCCTCCTTTCCACTCCTGATTCCCCATGTCCATTCAACCAGCTCCCAAACCTCTCTGCCTTCCCATCTCACCTCCAGACAGAAGCTGCCAATTTAGTCTCTTATATTTACTTGAGCTAAGAGGCACACTCCTCACGAGTATCACTTTTTGTCCCACAGTCCAGTCTAATCCCTGTCTGAAGAGTTGGCCTCAGAAATTGTTTTACTTCTGGGCTGATAGAGAATCCAGGGGCCATGCTTCCCAGGGTTCCCCCAGTCTCAGTCAGACCATTAAGTCTGGTCTTCTTACTAAAATTGGAGTTCTGTACACCACCTTTCTTCTACTCCATAAGGGACTCTATGTTTTGTTCCCTGTCAGGGTGGTCATTGGTGGTAGCTGGGCACCACCTAGTTCTTCTGCTCTCAGGTTGTTGAAGTCTCTGGTTTATGTCCCTTTCTGTCTCTTGGGCTAATACTTTCCCTGTGTCTTTAGTGTTTTTCATTCTCCTCTACTCCAGGTGGTTGGGAGCAATTGATGCATCTTAGATAGCCGCTTGCAAGCTTTTAAGACCCCAGATGTCACTCACCGAGTAGGATGCAGAACATTTTAAAAATAAGCTTCATTATGCCAGTTGACCTAGATGTTCCCTGAAAGCATGGTGCCCGGATCCCTACCCCTGCTCTTCTGTCCCTCAAAGTGTTCGATTGTATTCAGGAAATTTCTTAGCTTTGGTTTAGTCCAGTTGTGCTGACTTCCCCTGTAGTGTGTGCTGTCCTTCCCTTCACCTAAGATAATACTTGTCTACTATCTAGTTAGTGAATAACCCTCACTCTCCCTCCCCACCCTCGTAACCACCAAACAATGTTTTCTTCTGTGTTTAAACCTTTTCATGAGATCTTATAAAAGTGGTCTTATACAATATTTGTCCTTCTGTGACTGACTAAATTTACTCAGCATAATGCCCTCCAGACTCCTCCATTTTATAAGATGTTTCATGGCTTCATCATTGTTCTTTACCGTCATGCAGTATTCCATCGTGTGCATATACCATAACTTGTTTATCCATTCTTCCGTTGATGGGAACCTAGGTTGTTTCCATCTTTTTGCTATTGTGAACAGTGCTGCGATGAACATGGGTGTGCGTACATCTATTCGTGGTATGGCTCTTATTTCTCTAAGGTATTTTCCAAGGAGCTGGGTAGCTGAACATATGGTACTTCTATTTCTAGCTCTTTAAGGAAGCACCAAATTGATTTCCAAAGTGGTTGTACCATTTTACATTCCAACCAACAATGTATAAGTGTTCCAGTCTCTCCAAAACCTCTTCAGCATTTATTATTTTCTGTTTTTTGGATTAATGCTAGCCTTGTTGGGGTAAGAAGATATCTCATTGTAGTTTTGATCTGCATTTCTCTAATGGCTAATGATCGTGAACATTTCTTCATGTGTCTGCTAGCCGCCTTAATATCTTCTTTGGTGAAGTGCCTGTTCATATTCTTTCCTCATTTTTTTAATTGGGTTATTTGTCTTTGGTTGTTGAGGTTTTGCAGTATCTTGTAGATTTTAGAGATTAGATGCTGATCGGATTTGTCGTAGCCAAAATTTTTTTCCCAGTCTGTAGGTTGTCTTTTGACTCTTTTGGTGAAGTCTTTTGATGAGCATAAGCGTTTGATTTTTAGGAGCTCCCAGTTACCTAGTCTCTCTGCTGGTGCTTGTGCCTTTTTGCTTATGGTTCGTAGTGTGTTTATGCCATGTATTAGGGCTCCTAGCGTTGTCCCTATTTTGTCTTCCATGATCTTTATCACTTTCGATTTTATATTTAAGTCTTTGATCCATTTTGAGTTAGTTTTTGTGCATGGTGTGAGGTATGGGTCTTGTTTCAGTTTTTCTGCAGATGGATATCCAGTTATGCCAGCACCATTTGTTAAAGAGACTGTCTTTTCCCCCAATTAATCGACTTTGGGACTTTATCAAATATCAGCTGCTCATAGGTGGATGAATTTATGTCTGGATTCTCAATTCTGTTCCATTGGTTTATGTATCTGTTGTTGTACCGGTACCAGGCTGTTTTGACTACAGTGGCAGTATAATAGGTTCTAAAATCAGGTAGTGTGAGGCCTCCCACTTTGTACATCTTCTTCAGTAATGCTTTACTTATCTGGGCCCTCATTGCTTTCCATATGAAGTTGGTGATTTGTTTCTCCATCTCATTAAAAAATGCAGTTGGAATTTGGATTGGGATTGCATTGTATCTGCAGATCGCTTTGGGTAGAACTGACATTTTTCACAATGTTGAGTCTTCCTATCCATGAGCAAGGTATGTTTTCCACTTATGCGGGTCTCTTTTAGTTTCTTGCAGTAGTTTCTTGTAGTTTTCATTGTATGGGTCTTTTACATCTCTGGTTAGATTTATCCCTAAGTATTTTGTCTTCTTGTGGGCTATTGTAAATGGTGTTGATTTGCTGATTTCCTCTTCGAAGTTCTCTTTCTTGGTGTAAAGGATTCCAATTGATATTTGTATCTTTAGCTTGTATCCTGAAACTTTGCTGAAATCCTCTATTAATTCCACTAGTTTTCTTGTGGATTCTTTGGGGTTTTTTTGTGTATAAGATCATATTACACGCAAATAGAGATACTTTGACTTCTTCCCTACCAATTTGAATGCCCTTTATTTTTTTTTCTATCCTAATTGCTCTGTCGAGGACCTCCAGCACAATGTTGAATAAGAGTGGTGATAAAGGGCATCCTTTTCTGCTTCCCATTCTCAAGGAGAATGCTTTCAAAGTCTCTCCATTTAGGATGATGGTTGACTGTTGGCTTTATATAAATGCCCTTAATTATACTGAGGAATTTCCTTTCTATTCCTATTTTGTTAAGTTTTTATCATGAATGGATGTTGGACTTTGCCAAATGCCTTTTCTGCATCTAGTGATAAGATCATGTCATTCTTGTCTTTTGTTTTATTTATGTGATGGATTGCACTGATTGTTTTTCTAATGTTGAACCTACCCTGCATACCTGGTATAAATGCCAGTTGATCGTGGTGAATTATTTTTTTTCATATGCTGCTGAATTCTATTATCTAGAATTTTGTTGAGGATTTTTGCATCAATGTTCATGAGGGATTTGGTCTGTAATTTTATTTTTTGTTGTGTCTTTACCTGGTTTTGGTATCAGGGTTATGCTGGATTCAGAGAATGAGTTTTGGAAGTATTCCATCATTTTCTATGCTCTGATATTCCTTTAGTAGTAGTGGTGTGAACTCTTCTCTGAAAGATTGGTAGAATTCTCCAGTGAAGCCATCCTGGCAAAGGCTTTTTTTTTGTTGGAAGTTTTTTAATTACCTTTTCAATCTCTTCTTTTGTTATAGGTTTATTTTGTTATTCTACCTCTGTTAAATTAGATAGTTAGTGAGTTTCTAGAAATTTCTCCCTTTCCTCTAGGTTTTCAAATTTGTTAGAGTACAATTTTTCATAGTATTCTTTTATGATTCTATTAATTTCAGTTGGGTCCGTTGTGATATCACCCATCTCATTTCTTATACAGGTTATTTCCTTCCTCTCCTGCTTTTCTTTTGTCAATTTGGCCAATGGTTTATCAATTTTGTTGATCTTTTCAAAGAACCAGAGTTTGGTATTGTTAACGCTTTCAATTGTTTTTGTATTCTCTATTTCGTTCAATTCTGCTCTAATTCTTATTATTTCCTTTCTCCTGGCCCCTGAGGGCTTCTTTTGCTGCTCTCTTTCTACTTGTTCCAGTTCTAGTGTTAATGTTTTGATTGTGGCCATTTCTTCTTTTTGGATGTGTGTATTTATTGCTATAAACTGACCTCTGAGCACTGCTTTTGCTGTGTCCCAAAGGTTCTGGTAGGATGTGTTTTCATTCTCGTTTGAGTCCATGAATTTCTTTATTCCGTCCTTAATTTCTTCTATAACCCAGTAGTTTTTGACCAAGGCGTTGTTCAGTTTCCATGTGTTTGACTTTTTCCTTGCTTTCTCTGTTGCTGATTTCTACTTTTCGGGTTTTATGGTCAAAAAAGATGCTTTGTAATATTTCAATGCTTTTGATTTTGTTAAGGCTTGCTTTATGGCCTAATATGTGGTCTATTCTGGAGAATGTTCCATGGGCGTTAGAAAAGAAAGTATACTTGGCTTCTGTTGTGTGGAGTGTTCGGTATATGTCTATGAGATGAAGTTGGTTGATTGTACCATTTACATCTTCTGTGTCTTTGTTGAACTTCTTTCTAGATGTTCTGTCCTTCACCGAAAGTGGTGTGTTGAAGTTTTCTACTACTCTAGTGGAGCTGTGTCTCCTCTTTTCAGTGCTGTTAGAGTTTATTTTATGTATTTTGGAGCCCTGCCATTGGGTGCATTAATATTTATTATAGTTATGTCCTCCTGGTGTATTGACGCTTTAATCTTTCCTTGTCCTTTGTGGTGGATTTTACTTTAAAGTCTATTTTGTCAGAGATTGATATTGTCACTCCTGCTCTTTTTTGAGTGTTGTTTGCTTGATATATTTTTTCCATCCTTTGAGTTTTAGTCTGTTTGTGTCTTTAAGTCTAAGGCATGTATCTTGTAGGCAGCCTATAGACGAATCGTGTTTTTTCATCCAATTTGTCACTCTCTGTCACTTTATTGGTGCATTGGGTTCATATACATTGAGCACAATTATTGATAGACATGAGTTTAGTGCTGTCATTTTGATGCCTTTTTTGTGTGTTATTGACAGTTTCTTTGTTCCACTTAATCTTCTGTGTTGAGTCATTTTTTTTTTTAATGTATTTTCTTTTCGTTTTATTCATTGTTGTTGGTTTTGTATTTGCTGAGTCTTTATATTTTTCTGGTTTTTTATTTTGACATGTAGGATTGCTAGTTTCCTTTGTGGTTACCTTAATATTTACCCCTAGTTTTCTAAGTTTATACCAGTCTTTTATTTCTTTATATATCACCTTGACTTCTTCTCAATATGCTAAATCTATGTCTACATTTTTAAATCCCTCTTTTTTGTTTTAATGTTGTCATCTTTTACATATTTTACTGTTTTCAGTGTTATAGCTTTGATTTACACTTGTGACTTCCCTATCTGGGTTGATATCTCATTGCTTTGTCCTGTGTTCTAGTCTTGGGTTGTTATCTGATGTTACTGATTTTCTAACCAGAGGACTCCCTGTAGTGTTTCTTGTAATTTTGGTTTTGTTTTTGCAAATTCCCTAAACTTCTGTTTATCTGGAAATGCCCTAATTTCGTCATCATGTTTGAGAGACTGTTTTCCTGGATATATGAATCTTGGCTGGCATTTTTTTTTCCTTCAAGGCTTTATATATGTCATCCCATTGCTTTCTTGCCTGCATGGTTTCTGCTGAGTATTCCAAGCTTATTCTTATTGACTCTCCTTTGTAGATGACTTTTCCTTTATCCCTAGCCCTCTTAAAATTCTCTCTTTAGCTTTGGTTTTGGCAAGTTTGATTATAATATGTCTTGGTGACTTTCTTTTGGGATCTACCTTATGTGGGGTTCGATGAGCATCTTGGATAGATATCTTGTCATCTTTCACAATATCAGAGAAGTTTTCTGCCAACAAATCTTCAACAATTTTCTCTGTATTTTCTGTTATCTTTCCCTGTTCTGGTACTCCATTCACTCGTAGGTTATTCCTCTTAATAGAGTCCCACACAATTCTTAGGGTTTCTTCATTTTTTTAATCTTTTTTTCTGAGTTTTCCTCAAGTAAGTTGGTGTCAAGTGCTTTATCTTCAATCTCACTAATTCTGACTTGCATTGCCTCAAATCTGCTCCTATGAATTTCTATTGAATTGTCTAATTCTGAAATTTTATTGTTAATCTTCTGGATTTCTGATTGCTGTCTCTCTATGGATTCTTGCAGCCTGTTATATTTGTCATTATGCTCGTCTCTTATCTTTTTCATTTCCTCTGTTGCGTATTCTGTGTTTTCCTTAATTGCCTTCCTAATTTCTTGAAGAGTTCTGTATATTAATCTTTTGTATTCTGCCTCCGGTAATTCCAAGAAATTTTCCTCCTCTGGAGAATTTCTAGATTCTTTATTTTGGGAGATTGCTGAAGCCATCAAGGACTGCCTCTTTATTTGATTTGAGATTGTTGTCTCTGAGCCATCAGTAAGTTATTATATTTATTTATTTTATGTTTGCTTACAGTGTCCTAGCTTCTTGTTTTGTTTTGATATGCCCAAATAGGCTGCTCGTATGAAGTAATTTGATTATCGGCACCTTTGAAGCTCTAGTGTCCTGTCACCAGGTGGTTAGATCTGTTACTAGGTATGTGAGCTCAGGATTCTGCCCACTCCTCCTGTATGGATTCAGCTCAGGTGTCCAGGTAGACTGGCACCAAGTGTGTGGTGCAGACTCTCACCTACAGTCCTAGACTTTCATGGGTGATTGATGTAGGCACAGGCATCTGGCTGCAGCAGGGGGACACACTCTGAGCAAGGCAGCAGGCTGAAGGCCACCCCTGAGTGTCCAGGAGGAAGGCATGTCCCTGTTTTCTAGATCACATAGATAGGTGCGGTTTGCAATCAGACTATGAGCACCCAGTGCTGTTGGCTGTAAGGACTGGGGGGCATCTCTTATTCTTGAGTCCCTATCGCAGGTGGCTAGGTGGTGTGGGTGGAGCCACTAGTCCTCAGGACCCTCATGTGGAAAGGTGAAGACCCTGCTTAATGGGCAGAGCAGTGTCAAATATCAAAAACCTACTACTTCACAGCTGAAACAATTGAAGTTATACTTCTGGTATATACCTTGTTGTACTGTGGTAATGAGGACCTACACTGTTGAAATGGGTCCACATAAGTCTCTGCAGGGGGAAAGGCGCTCAAAGTCCATGGATCCCATATGCCTGTGCCTAGGAAAAGGAGCTATGCCTACCTTGGGTTCCTGGCTTATGGGAGCCAGCAGTTTATTTTTTCCCCTGTTTGTTAATTTGTTCACTCTCTAAGCCTGGGAGAATGACTCACGGCATGTAATGGATCCTACGTCCAGCCCAGGGTACTTGGCAATTACTGAAGCCGGTCCAGGACCCAGTGCAGAGCAGGGAGGGGAGGAGATAAATGGGAGAGCGGTTTTTCCCTAACGCTGTTTTTTTTTTTTTAAATCTGAACGGTAGGCTATACGCAAGTACTTACCTTTTGCCGATTGTGGGCTGCTTCTCACTGGTTCTGGGTGGCAAAGTAGACTCTCTGCTGCTGGGTCTTCTCTGGTGTGGAAAATGCACCTCCCGAGCACAGCTGCTTGCCTGCTTCACCACTCATCCATGAGCTGATCAGGCTTGCAGAGCTCAGGTTCTGGCCGGGTCAGGTCTGGCAACTCCTCGCTGCTTCTGAACCATCTCTCCCTCCCCCTGCCACTCAGTCTGGTTCTCAACTTTGTCTTAGATGTTCAGGGGTCCCAGATTGTCATATATAATAGATTCACTTATTTTCTCAGGTCTTTGTTGTAAGAGGGTCCACCAGAAGTGTCTGACTACTCCACCATCTTGGCCCTGCCTCATATTTACCATTTTAAATCAGACAATCATATGGTCTACTATGCTGGGGGTGACTAATTGAAGAGGAATGGCATCACATTCATTGTCAAAAGGAACATTTCAAGATCTATCATTAAGTACAATGCTGTCAGTGATAGGATAAAATTCATACACCTACAAGGAATACTAGTAAATATAACTATTACTCAAATTTATGCACCAACCACCAATGCCAAAGATGAGAAAATTGAAGATTTTTTACCGACTTCTGCAGTCTGAATTTGATCAAACATGCAATCAAGATGCATTGATAACTACTGGTGACTGGGATGCAAAAGTTGGAAACAAAGAAGGATTGGTAGTGGGAAAAATGTGGCCTTGGTGATAGAAAGTCATTGCAAATATCTTTTTTCAACAACATAAACAGCAACGATACACTTGGCACTTGCCAGATGGAATACACAGGAATCAAATCGACTACATCATGGAATGTAGTCCGTCAGCTCAGTATCATCAGTCAGAACAAGGCCAGGAGCTGACCGCAGAACACACCATCAATTGTTCATATGCAAGTTCAAGTTGAAGCTGAGGGAAATTAAAACAAGTCCACGCGATCCAAAGTAAGACTGAGTATATCACACCTGAATTTAAAGATGATCTCAAGAATATATTTGATGCACTGAACACTAATGACCGAAGACCAGAAGAGTTGTGTGATGACATCTAGGACATCATACATGAAGAAAGCGAAAGTCATTAAAAAGACGGGAAAGAAAGAAAAGAGCAAAATGGTGGTCAGAGGAGACTCTGAAGAGGCAGAGCCAACATGGCACTATAGACAGAAGCACCATGCTGTCCCTCCACAGCAAAGACCCAAAAAACTAAGTAAAACAGAGACAAACGTCAATCCTGGAACCCTAAGCTCAAAGGAAGAGATAAAGAACTCAACCAAGCACCGAATGGAATAAGAAACTGACAGAGAACACGGAGCAAGGAGAGAAACGAAGTGGAGGTCCCTCATCAGCTAAAGCAGCACGGATTCACCATCTTGGACTCTCTTCAGAGATCAGCGGACAAGGAGTATGGGAAAGCAGCTTCATGGAGCTCCCAGCAGGAGAGAGAGCACCCAGTAACCAGTGATACACGTTCCCACCCCTTACCCTTTTTGCCCCTGCTCGGCCTCCACCGCTTCCTCAGCTGGGAAGTGCTGGCTTTGTGCCACATGGATTCGCCCTGTCCACACTGGCTGGCTCTGTCAGTGCCATTTCTTTGTTGCTCATGTCGCTTTTTTTGGCTTCTTTTGGTTTCTTCCATCTCTCACTTCCTCCTCCTCCTTTCTATTGAACACCTGGCTCCGTGTGCCATCTTGGTTTCTTCTTGACAAGCTGTGAAGTGCTGTTCAGCTGGGGAACTGCTTCTCCAGTCCTTGCCGACATAATGGTGGGATCACTGGGGTTTTTTTCTCTTCTTTTTTCTTTTTTTACTTCATTTCTCTATTTCTTAACTCTCTCTACTTACGTTCTTTTCCTATCAGCTGAAGACCTGCTGTTGTGTGCCATCTCTGACCCTTCAAGCCAGACTGCATTATGCAGCTTGGGAGCCACTTTCCTGGTCGCCAGTGGGATCCCTGGAGGTTTTTCTCTCTTTTTAATTTTTATTTATTTATTCTCTTTTTCTTTTTTCCTTTTTGTTTTTCTTCATTTCTTGTCTTTCCACTCCACTGGCAGGCCCCCTGAACACTTTTCTGTGGCACTCATTTCTCTCTCCTCTCTCTTCATTACCATACCCAACTTAGCTCCACACATCACAACTTCCTTCTTCCCTCCTACATATCTGCACTGTGCAGAGAACATCACATCCCTGAGCAGCACAGGCACAGCCTGCTGGAACCTGCCCTGCACTGACCCCCAGAATGTCCTGTCAGCCCAATATGTGTCACAAACAACCTATCCCAGTCCCTCCCCTTCAGCTGGACCTTCCCTGCTGCACCAGAGCTGAACAACCAGCCCTGCCCATTGAACAAGAAGGTGAAAAATATCATGCCTACAGATGAGCAAACAGCAAACAATGCTCGCCTGATCAGACATATCCAAATAAAAGAAAAAAGAAGGATGAAACACATTTACAATCAATAGACAAAGAAAATAACTACCGACTCTCCCAAAGACAGCAGACAATATCAAAACATATTAAAAAACAGAACATGATGGTTCCAGTAGGCATCCAAAATAAAACATCAGATAATTTTCCATTAGAAGAAAAGGAACTGGAACTACATGATGGGGAATTCAAACCTCTAATATTCAGAGCCATCCAAGAGTTGAAGCAAAAAGCAGATAAAAATGAGGGAAAAAATAGACAAATTCATGGAAAATACAGACAAAACAATGGAACAATGCAGGAAAATAATACAAGAACAAAATGTCAAAACAAATTCACAACTAGAGATCATACAAAACAACAATTAGAAATCCAAAGGATAAATAACAAGATTTCAGAAATGGACAGTGTCATAGAAGGTCTGAGGAGCAGGTTTGAAACAGTGGAAGACAGCATCAGCGAAATTGAAGAAAATACTTGGGTACCACTTTGTTGGAGGGAAAATCAGTAAAAAAGAATGAAGAAAAATGAGTAAACCCTGAGAATGATGTGGGATACAATCAAAAGCAAAACTTTCTGAGAACAAGGGGAGAAAATGGAAAACACAGAAAGGATCATTGAAGAATTGCTGACAGAAAACTTCACGAATATCATGAAAGATGAAAAGCTGACCATCCAAGAAGCTCAATGAACCTCATATAGGATAGACCCCAAAATAAAATCACCAAGGCATATCATCATCACACTCACTAAAACCAAAGAGAAAGAAAGAATCCTGAGAGCAGCTCAAGAAAAACAAAAGGTCACATACAGAGGGAAACAGTAAGATTAAGCTCTGATTACTCAACAGAAACCATGCAGGCAAGAAAACAATGGGATGACATATATAAAACCTTGAAAGAAAAAATTGCCAACCAAGAATAATATATCCTGCAAAACTCTTATTCAAATATGATGGTGAAATTAGAATATTTCCAGATAAACAGAAATTAAGGGAATACGCAAAAACTAAATCAAACTTACAAGAATTATTAAAAGGAGTCCTTTGCTTTGAGAACAAATAATATTAGACTACTGCCTGAGTCTAGGATGCAAGAAAGCACCAGCCAGATACCAACCTAGGAAATGAAACTTCAAGGACTACTCAAAACTAAAAGATTTACAACAGGGAACCAGATGACAACAATGTCAGAAAAATAAAAGAGGGAATAAATGGTGTAGGTATAGAACTTTTTAATGAAGAGGAGGGCAAGGTGATACCAAGTAATAAAAGACTAGGAAGATAAGGGTAAATTTCAAAGTAACCACAAAGAAAGTTAACAAACCTACTGGTCAAAAAAAAGAAGAGCATCAAGTCTCAGTAAACACAAAATCTACAAAAGGAAAAGAAATTTAAAAATCCACAAACAGAAGGAATTCAGCACAGGGGAATAAGAAGAACAAAGAAAATGTTGACATCACAAAAGAAAAAAAACCCACTACAAAATGACAGCAATAAACTCACACCTATCAGTAATTACACTGAACATAAATGGCCTCAATGCACCCATAAAGAGATGGAGAGTGACAGAATGAATAAAACAATAGGATTCATCAATATGCTGTCTAACAAGAGTCACACCTTAGAAACAAAGTTGTAAACTTATTAAAAATCAAAGAATGGAAAAACATATCTTAAGCAAACAGCTACCAAAAAAGAGCAGGAGTAGCAATACTAATGTCAGAGAAAATAGACTTTAAAACAAAATTCACAATACAAGACAAAGAAGGGCATTATATAATGATTAAAGAAGACATAACCATAATAAATATCTATGAAACAAAAACAGAGCTCCAAAATACATAAAACAAATTCAAACAGCACTGAAAAGAAAAAAATAGACAATTCCACAATAATAGTAAGAGACTTCAACACAGCACTCTCAGTAAAGGAAAGAACATCTAGAAAGAATTTCAACAAAAAACCCAGAAAATTTAAAGGCCACAATCAGCCAACTTGAACTTATAGACATTTATAAAACACTCCACCCAACAGCTGCAAAGTACACATTCTTTTTCAAAGCACATGGAATGTTCTGCACAATACACCATATCTTAGGACACAAAACAACCCTCAACAAAATCCAAAACATTGAGAGAATACAAAGTATCTTCTCTGATCACAACCCTGTAAAAGTAGAAATTAGCAACAGGAAGAGCAAGGAAAAAAATCGATTACATGGAAACTGAATTACACCTTGCTTAAAAACCACTGGGTAATAGAAGAAATCAAAGATGGAATCAAAAAATTCCTCGAATCAAATGAGTATGAAAACACATCATATCAAAATCTTTGGGACACAGCAAAAAGGCAGTGCTCAGGGGTCAATTTATAGCAATAGACCCACACATCAAAAAAGAAGAAAGGAACAAAATTAAAACATTTAGCTACACAATAGGAAGAAATACAAAGAGAACAGCAAAAGAAGCCCACAGCCACAAGAAGAAAGGAAATAATAAAGATCAGAGCAGAAATAAATGAAATAGAGGATACAAAAACAATAAAAAGGATCCACAGTACCAAAAGTTTGTCCTTTGAAGGGATCAACAAAATCGACAAATGACTGGCCAAAATGACAAAAGAAAAACTGGAGAGGACCCAAATAACCCAAATAAGAAATGAAATGGGGGACATTAGAACAGACCCAACTGAAATAAAAAGGATCATAACAAAGTACTATAAAAAATTATACCCCAACAAATTTGAAAACCTAGAGGAAATGGGAAAAATTATAGAAACACACTACCTACCCAAAATAACACAAACTGAAGTTGAAAATCTGAACAGATCCATAACAAGAGAAGAGATTGAAAAAGTAAAAAAAAAAAAAAAAAAAAAAAACAAGAACTCCCAACAAAAAAATTTCTGGCCCAGACGGCTTCACTGGAGAATTCTTTGAAACCTTCAGAGAAGAACTTACACCAGTACTACTCAAACTATTTCAGAATATAGAAAAGGAAGCAATACTTCTGAATTCATTCTATGAAGCCAGCATGACTTTGATATCAAACCCAGGCAAAGACACCACAAATAAAGAAAATCACAGACCAGTGTCTCTCATTCTTATAGATGCAAAAATTCTCAATAAAATTCTACCCAATAGAATTCAGCACCATCTGAAAAAATAATACACTGTGACCAAGTACAATTCATATCAGGTATGCAAGGATGGTTCAACTTCAGAAAATCAATCAACGTAATCCACCTTATAAATAAAAGAAAAGAATCACATGATCATCTCAATCAACACAGAAAAGGTATTTGACAAAGTCTGGCACCCATTCCTGATAAAAAGTCCCAATAAAATAGGCAGAGAATAAAAATTCCTCAACATAATAAAGGGCATCTCTACAAAACCAACAGCCAACATCATTCTCAATAGAGGCTGAAAACATTCCCATGAGAACAGGACTAAGACAAGGATACCCGTTATCACCACTCCTATTTAACATTGTGCTGGAAGTCCTAGCTAGAGCAATAAGGCAAGAAAAAGAAATAAAGGGCATCCAGATTGGTAATGAAGAAGTAAAATTGTCCCTATTTGCAGATGATATGATATTATACATAGAAAACCCAAAAGACTCCTGGAGAAAACTACTGGAACTAATAGATTCAGCAGAGTAGCTGGATACAAGGTAAACATAAAAAATCAGTTGGATTCCCATACACTAATAAAGAGACTGATGAAAAGGAAATCAGGAGAACAATAACATTCATAATATCCTATAAAAAATAAAATACTTAGGAATAAATCTAACCTGTGATGTATAATACCTGTACAAAGAAAACTACAAAACACTACTGCAAGAAACCAAAAGAGATCTACATAAATGGAAACACATACCATGCTCATGGATGGGTAGACTCAACTTTGTGAAAATGACAATTCTACCCAAAGCAATCTACAAATACAATGCAATCTCGATCCAGATACCAACAGCATTCTTTAAAGAGATGGAAAAATGAATCAATATCTTTTTATGGAAAGGGAAGAGGCACCGCATAAGTAAAGCATTATTGAAGAAAAAGAGTAAAGTAGGAGGACTCGCACTACCTGACATCAGAAGCTACTATACAGGTACGGTAGTCAAAACAGCCTGGTACGGATACAATAACAGATACTTTGATCGACGGAACAGAATTGAGAATCCAGATATAAATCCAACCACCTACGGTCACCTGATCTTCGACAAGGGCCCAAAGTCCATCAAATGGGGAAAAGACAGTCTTTTTAACAAATGGTACTGGCAAAACTGGATGTCCATCAGGAAAAAAATTAAACAGGACCCATACCTCACACCATACACAAAAACTAATTCAAAATGTATCAAAAGCCTAAATATAAAGCTAAAAACTACAAATTTCATAGAAGAAAAAATAGAATCAAAGCTAAAAGCCCTAATACATGGCATTAACAGGATACAAACTATAACTAACAACATACAAACTCCAGAAGATAAGCTAGATAACTGGGATCTTCTAAAAATTAAACACTTACGCTCATCAAAAGACTTCACCAAAAGAGTAAAAAGAAAACCTACAGACTGGGGAAAAAAATTTGTCTATTACAAATGCAACAAAGATCTAATCTCTAAAATCTACAGGAAAATCCAACACCTCTACAACCAAAAGACAAATAATCCAATTAAAAAATGGGCAAAGGAAATGAACAGACACTTCACCAAAGAAGACATTCAAGCAGCTAACAGACACATGAGAAATGCTCGCAATCACTAGCAGTTAGAGAAATGCAAATCAAAACCACAATGAGATACCATCTCACCCCGGCATTACTGGCACAATTCAAAAAAAAAAAACAGAAAATAACAAATGTTGGAGAGGCTACGGGGAGATTGGAGCTCTTATGCACTGCTGATGGGAATGTAAAATGGTACAAACACTATGGAAAACAGTGGTGCTTCCTTAGAAAGCTAGAAATAGAAATACCATATGATCCAGAAATCCCACTCCTAGGAATATATCCTAGCGAAATAAGAGTCGTCACTTATGCACACCCATGTTCATTGCAGCATTGTTCACAATAGCAAAAAGATGGAAACAACCTAGATGTTAAACAAACTATGGTATATACACACAATGGAGCACTAAGCAATGATAAAGAACAATGATGAATCTGCGAAGCATCTCACAACAATCTGGAGGGCATTATGCTGTGTGAAATAAGTCAACCACAAAAGGACAAATATTGTATAAGACCACTACTAATAAACATATGAAAAGATTTACACACAAAATGAAACAATCTTTGATGGTTACTAGGGAGTAGAGTAGTGGGAAGGGAAAAACACTCAGTAGACAATAGATAAGTGGTAACTTTCGTGAAGGGTAAGACAGTACACACTATTGGGGAAGCCAACACAACTTGTTCAGAGCAAGGTCATGGAAGCTCCATGGACAAATCCAAACTCCCTGAAGGACCGAATTACTGGGCTGAGGGCTGTGGTGACTACGGTCTCAGGGAACATCGATGTTATGCTTAAGTGGCATAATATAGTTTATAAAGAAAATGTTCTACATTCTACTTTGGTGAGTAGCGTCTGGGGGTCTTAAAAGCCTGTGAGTGTCCATCTAAGGTATTCCACTGTTCTCACCCCTTAAGCCATAAGGGAGAATGAAGAAACCTAAAGACACAAGGGGAAGATTAATCCAAAGGACTCACGGCCTCTACCAGACTGAGTCCAATACAACTAGATGGTGCCCAGCTATCACCACTGACTGCTCTGACAGGGACAAAAATAGAGGGTCCCAGACAGAGCTGGAGAAAAACGTAGAACAAAATTCTAACTCACAAAAAAAGACCAGACTTACTGGTTTGACAGAGACTGGAGAAACCCTGAGAGTATGGCCTCCAGACATCCTTTTAGCTCAGTAATGAAGTCACTCCTGAGGTTCACCCTTTAGCCGAAGATTAGACAGGCCCATAAAACAAATGAGACTAAAGGAGCACACCAGCCCAGGGGCAAGGACTAGAAGGCAGTAGAGGACAGGAAATCTGGTAATAGGGAACCCAAAGTTGAGAAGGGAGAGTGTTGACATGTCGTGAGGTTGTTAACCAATGTCATAAAACAATGTGTGTACTGTTTAATGAGAAGCTAGTTTGTTCTGTAAACCTTCATCTAAAATGCAATAAAAAGAAGAAACTCTGATACTCGTTGTTGAACGTAGAGTAGCTAAAGCAAAAGTAAGAAATGATGACATAAAAGAGCTGAACAGAAGATTTCAAAGGGCAGCTCAAGAAGACAAAGTAAAGTATTATAATGAAATGTGCAAAGACCTGGAGTTAAAAAAACAAAAGGGAAGAACACACTTTGCATTTCTTAAGCTGAAAGAACTGAAGAAAAAATTTAAGCTTCGAGTTGCAATATTGAAGGATTCTATCGGCAAAATATTGAAGACACATAAGCATCAAAAGAAGATGCAAGAAATACACAAAGTCACTGTACCAAAAAGAATTGGTCGATGTTTAACCATTTCAGGGGACTGTGTATGATCAAGAGTCGATGATACTGAAGGAAGACGTCCAAGCTGCAGTGAAGGCACTGGTGAAAAACAAGGCTCCAGAAATTGATGGAATGCCAATTGAGATGTTTCAACAAATGGATGCACAATCAATGTCTATGTAAGCAACAGTCACAAAATCAAACAACGTTTTGCATTGGGCAAATCTGCTGCAAAAGATGTCTTTAAAGTGTTAAAAAGCAAAATGTCACTTTGAGGACTTAGGTGCTCCTGACGCCAGCCATGGTGTTCCAATTGCCTCATATGCATGCAAAAGCTGGGTAAGAATAAGGAAGACGGAAAAAGAATTGATGCCTTTGAATTATGGTGTTGGTGAAGAATATTGAATATACAATGGACTGCTAAAAGAACAAACAAATCTGTCTTGGAAGAAGTACAGCCAGAATGTTCCTTAAAAGCGAATATATGAGATTTTTGTCTCACATACTTTGGACATGTTATCAGGAAGATCCAGTCCCTGGTGAAGGACATCATGCTTGGTAGAGTGTCGCCTAAAGAGAGGAAGATCTTCAACGGAGATGGATTGACATAGTGGACGTAACAATGGGCTCTAACATAACAAGGTTGTGAGGATGGCGCAGGACTGGGCAGTGTTTCATTCTGTTGTACATAGGGCCGCTATGAGTCAGAACCTTCTTGGCAGCACCTAACAACAACAATAAATGATGTATGAATACTTAATGGAAAAAAACAACAACAGATATCTACAGTAATAACTGTTTGGGTTTTCGGTAAAGTAACACCAGTTATCCAGAGTTCTAGGGGAATAGGTTTCTCTAAGACTCACTGTAGGAACAGATTACCATTTGTTACTTTGAGTATATCACATCTGGTATCTTTAGGGACTAGCAAGTGGTTAGAAGCTTTTAGCCTATCCGTACAACCTATCATTGTCCAGTTGCCTTCACAAACAACACATATGCACGTGCCACAGTGTAGAAATGTTTTAAGACACTATTGTTTACTACTTCCCTTGTGACTTCTGATCTTGGCATTTTCTGTTCTATGTATGCCTCTATGCCACTCTCTTCCCTTTTCTTCACTCTGCTCTTTATTTTTCATATATATTTATTTTATTTTATATCACTTCTCCCACTTACTTGCCATTTCTAGAAAAAGCTTGCATTATGTAGACATCATTAATCAATAAAAATTATTCTTTTCTTATGATTGTATGTTTGTCTAATAGAATATACCTGGTGTAATTTTTCAATCTCTCCTTGCCAAGCCCTTTTTAGTGCTCAACCAGAGATTTAGGCTTCATAACTGCATGTTGTGCATTAGCTTGACAGAGCCATATCTGTACAAGCACTGCAGTGTCACAGGAATAAATCACTAATACAGTGTTAGATAACTAGATCACCAATCAGAGACAAGTCACCTAACAGTTTTATAAAGTTGGTAGTACAAGCCAGATGGAATTCTGAAACCAAATAGTGCACAGTATATATTCTTTATTGGAAAAGGGAGAGTCGTTTTATTAACTGAAAGTTAGATCTTTTAAAATGTCTCCCAAAAAGCTATCTGGTTTTAGAAAAACTTACTAAATCTTTTATTTTGAAATAAAGAGATATAAAAATTTAGTAATTGGAAAATAGCTTATCATTTCAAAGATGCTGAACTAATATTTGAAGAATAATTACCCTACCCATGGTACACATCTGTCTGTCCTTAATCCCGCAGTAACATTTCCTGGGGCTTTTTTTAAGGGCTCTTATTAATTACTCATAATTCAACTAAATCTGTTTAAGAAATAATAATTGAGAACCATTATATTCCAGGGATTATTTTAGGTGCTTGGGATATAACAGTAAACATGACAAAATCCCTACCCTCAGAAAACTCACAATTTAGTGGGATAGACAAACCATAAAGAAGTGAAGAACAAATATTTTACTATAATTTCAGATAGTGATAAGTACTTTGGAAACATATTGAAACCAAAACCATTGCCGTGGAGTCGATTCTGACTCATAGCTACCCTGTAGGACAGAGTAGAACTGTCCCATAGGGTTTCCAAGAAGTGGCTGGTGGATTTGAACTGCCGACCTTTTGGTTAGCAGTCTGAGCTCTTAACCACTGCGCCACCAGGGCTCTACAAATTGAAAAGCACGGTAAAAAATCAGAGTGTGACGAGGGGAGTGGAGTGTGGGGCTTTTTTATGGTCAGAAAGGATATTTCTGAGGGGGCAACATTTGAGCAGAGGCCTGAATGAAATGAAGAAGCAAGCCATGTGAATATTAGAGAAAGGAGTGGCCCAAGCAGAAGGAACACCAAAGTAAGAGGCCCAGATGCACTAGCAGGATTAACATGTTCATAGAACAGCAAGGAGGACAACATGGACAGAATTCAGTAGGCCAGGGGGAGAGTGGTAGGAGATGAGATAAAAATGAGTCATGGGGGTCCTTATAAGTCTTCTTAAGCAATTTGTGGTTTGTTCTAAGTGTGATGAGAGGCCATCTGAGAGAATTTTTGTTTTGCTTTTGTTTTGTGTGTGTATACATGCATACACAAGTGCCTGTGATTTGCTTTTCTCTTTAATTTTTAAAACATTTTTATTATGAAAAGCTTTGAACATACACAAAAGTAGAGAGAATAATAAAATGAACTCTCTTTTACTCATCACCCAGCTTCAACAATTATCAAGTCATGGCCTCTCTTATTTCATCTATGCCCCCATTTATTCCCCCTTATACCTGCAGATAATTTTGAAGCAAATCTCATACATCCTATCTTTTCATCCATAAATATTTCAGTATGTGTTTCTAAAAACTAAGGACCATCTGAAAGTTTTGAGCACAGGAGTGACACTATATTTTCATTTTAAAAGGATTAGTCTCATTACTGCCTTAATAACAGACTAAAAGAAGGCAGTTGAGAATTCAATCAGTTATGAGTTTCTTGCCAAGTGAGAAATGAGGAAGGCTTAGATTTGTACTTTTATAGATTTCCTTTGGATAAAAAAATGTTCCATTGTCTTTAAAAAAAGTTTGAAAATAACTGGGATGGGTTTTTTTTAATACTATTTTTTTAATTCTTCATGGTGTTTAGCCTGTGTCTCCAATGAAACTACAAGTTTAGTGTCAAATCATGGAGATATTAGGATGCTGTGCCAAAATGCTTGAACTGTATTCCTTGGGCAATGAGCAGGCATGGAAGAGTCTTGAGGAGGAGAGCGACAGGATCCGACAGTTTGTGAAAGAAGATGGATTGATTGTGAAGGTAGGCAAGAGAATGGTGGCAAGTAGAATATTGAAGAGGCTATTTGAACAGTCTAGACAAGAGGGCAAGACAGATTCATGCAGGAAGAAAATAAATCAAATTTTGAACATCTTGTATATAAGGTCACTTTGGGCATATTTGTTTTGGACATATTGTATTAGGGATGACTTTGGTGCACTCATGTAGAAATGTCTAGCCAGCATTGGAAAGTGAGGTCTGGAGCTCCAGGGAGAGAGATACACATAAATGCCTAGAAAGGTACAGACCTGAGAGTAATTGACTTATGGTAGCTGTTGAAATCTTGATGTTAGAGTGAAAAAAGAAAAGATTAGAACTTTAGGAACACCAGCATTTATAAGAGGTAGTCAGTAGAAGAGAAGTCAGTGAGAAACTACTAAGGTGAAGCAACAAAATGCAGTACTTTGGAGTTTACCAGAAACTTGACTTTGCCATGTCCTAAGTGATCTTGGGTGAGTTATTTAACCTTTCTGATCCTTAGTCTCAACTGTAAAATCAAGATAATACCTACCTCCTAAGGCTACTGTGAGGATTATACAAGATAATGTAAGTAAAATGCCTAGTACATTGTAGATACTCTCCAAATAGCAATTTATTATCATTATTACTCAGGTCAGACACAGATTAGAGTTGAAATCTTGAAGTGATATCAACACCATAATGGCCAAGCAGTGTGGATCCAGAAATGAACAGATGAGGGGCAAGCCAGCCAGGAGCCAGGTAACATAGAGACTGAGTAGGATATGGATTAGGCAAAGGAGCTGTTGCCATCATGGCTATTAAGTCAGAATCAGGTCTGTAGAGAGAGGCAAACATAGTCAGTCACACCTCAGAGCCAAGCTCCTTCAGTAGCACAAGGAGTATCTCTCCTTATGAAAGCCTTAGAAAGGCAGAACCATGGAGCTTTCTGGTGACCCTTCCCAGGCTCAATAACATCAGAGATTTGCAGAGGCACCAATGCCTCATGACATTTCCATGGTCCAGAGGTTCAGTTTCTGAAGAGTTAATCAAGTCATCTACCCCTTTAACATCTTCATGAGCCAGGAGTTCCAGCTTCATCTCACCGTGGATTTACATCTGGATCAATTTTTAATGTAACTATTATTACTATTACCTATCATTGTTGACAACGTATTGCATTAGACAAATCTACTGCAAAAGACCTCTTTAAAGTATTAAAAAGCGTTGATGTGTTGTGAGGTTGCTAACCATTGTCATAGGGCAAAATGTGTACTAACTGTTTAATGAGAAACTATTTTGTTTTGTAAACCTTCATCTAAAGTGAGAATAGCAGCACAATTGGAAGAGTGTAGTCGACGTCACTGAACTGTGCAAGTAGAAATTTTTGAAATGGTGTATCTTTGGCTATGTATATTTTCACCAAAAACAAAAATTAGAGAAGGGAGAGGGTTGACATGTCGTGGGGTTGTTAACCAATGTCATAAAACAATTATGTGTACTACCGTTTCATGAGAAACTATTTGTTCTGTAAACCTTCACCTGAAGTACAGTTAAAAAGAAAGAAAGACTGAATTAAAAGCAAAAATAAAGTATTAAAAAGCACAGATGTACTAGCTCAATTGGCATGACACTACTTATAAAGATAATGTTCTACATTCTACCTTGGTGAGTAGTGTCTGGGGTCTTAAAAGCCTGTGAGTGGCCATCTAAGATACTACACTGGTCTCATCCCTTCGGGTGCAAGGGAGAATGAAGAGAACAGGATACAACGAAAAGATTAGTCCAAAGGACTAATTGTCCACAGCTACCAAGACCTCCACTGGACTGAGTTCAGTACAGCTAGATGGTGCCCGGCTACCACCACTGACTGCTCTGACCAGGATCACAACAGAGGGTTCTGGACAGAGCTGGAGAAGGATGTAGAGCATAATTCTAACTCACAAAAAAAAAAAAAAAAAAAAAAAAAAAAAAAAAAGACCAGATTTACTGGCCTAAAGGAGACTGGAGAAACCTCAAGAGTATGGCCCCCAGACACCCTTTTAGCTCAGTGGTGAAGTTACCTTCGAGGTTCACTGTTCAGCCTGGGAGTGGACAGCCCAGTAAAACTAAATGAGACTAACAAGGTACAGGGGTCCAGTGAAAAGGGCCAGAAGGCAGAAGGGGAGTAGGAAGCTGATGCTAGGGAACACAAGTTTGAGTAAGGATACTGTTGATGTGTTGTGAGATTGTTAACCATTGTTATAGGGCAACATTTGTAGTAACTGTTAAATGGGAGGCTATTTTGTCCTGTAAGCCTTCATCTTAAGTGAGAATAACAGCACAATTAGAAGAGCGTAGTCAATGCCACTTAAATGTGTACGTAAAAAGTTTTAAAAGGGGGTATCTTTGGCTATGTGTATTTTCAAAAAAAAAAAAAAAAAGCTGAGAATTTAGAGGGTTAAAATGTTGTGGGGTTGTTAACCAAAGTCATAAAACAGCATGTGTACTACTGTTACATGAGAAACTTTTGTTCTGTAAGCCTTCACCTGAAGTACAATAAAATATTATTTAAAAAAAAAAAAAAGCACAGATGTCACTTTGAGAACTAAGGTGTACCTGACCCAACCCGTGGAATTTTCAATTGCCTTATATGCATGTGAAAGCTGGACAATGAATAAGGAAGACCGAAGTAGAGTTTATGCCTTTAAATTATGGTGTTGGTGGAGAACATTGAGTATATCATGGACTGCCAAAACAACGAACAAATCTGTCTTGGAAGAAGTATAGCCAGAATGCTCATTAGAAGCAAGGACAGCAAAGACTTCGTCTCACATACTTTGGACATGTTATCAGGAGGGACTAGTCCCTGGAGAAGAACATCATGCTTGGTAAAGTAAAGGGTCAGCGAAAGAGAGGAAGATCCTCAATAAGCTGGATTGACACAGTGGCTGCAGCAATGGGCTCAAGCATAGCAACGATTGGGAGGATGGCGCATGACCGGGAGGTGTTTCATTCTGTTATACATGGGTCGCTACAAGTTGGAAGCGACTCGACCGCACTTAGCCAAAACAAAATCATTGTTGGGTACCAAATACATGCCAAGCATTGTTAGGCGTTTTGGATACATTAGATACTTTATTTCAAAACCATCTCGATCTTCATACAACCTTGTAAGACTGGTGTTATTACCATTGTATTGATGAGTAAATTAAGGCTGGGAGAGGTTAAAGGCCTCATCCAAAATAACCCAGTTAGAAAGTGGTAAACCTGGTCTGTCTGCCTTTAGTGCCTGTTATGAATTGAATTGTGTTCCCACAAAAAGTGTTAGAATCCTAACCCCTATACCTGTGGTTGTGATCAAATTTGGAAATAGGGTGTTCTGTATTATGTTAATAAAACTATATCAGTATAAGGTGTGTCCTAAACCTAATCCCTTCTTTTTGTTTGTTTGTTTTTATTTTTTTATTGTGCTTTAGATAAGGTTCGCAGAGTAAATCAGTTTCTCATTAAACAATTAATGCACATATTGTTTCGTGACATTGGTTGCTAACCCCAAGTCATGTCAACACTCTCCCCTTCTCGACCTTAGGTTCCCCATTACCAGCTTTCCTGTTCTCTCCTGCCTTCTTGTCCTTGCCCCTGGGCCAGTGTGCCACTTTAGTATCATTTTGTTTTAGGGGACTTTCTAATCTTTGGCTGAATGGTGACCCTCAGGAGTGACTTCAGTAATGAGTTAAAATGGTGTCCAGAGGCCATACTCTTGGGGTTTATCCAGTCTCTGTCAGGCCAGTAAGTCTGGTCTTTTTTTCTGAGTTAGAATTTTGTTCTACATTTTTCTCCACCTCTGTGTGGGATCCTTTATTGTGATCCCTGTCACACTAGTCGGTGGTGGTAGCTAGGCATCATCTAACTGTGCTGGACTCAGTCTGGTGGCGGCTGTGGTACTTGTGGTCCATTAGTCCTTTGGACTAATCTTTTCCTTGTGTCTTTGGTTTTTCTTCATTCTCCTTTGCTCCAGACGAATGGGACCAGTGCAGTATCTTAGATGGATGCTCACAAGCTTTTAAGACCCTGGACGCTACTAACCAAAGTAAGATGTAGAACATTTTCTTTAAAAAATATGTTATGCCAATTGAGCTAGATGTCCCTCGGTACCATGGTCCCCACAGCCCTCAGCCCAGTAATTCGGTCCTTCAGGAAGTTTAGATGTGTCTATGAAGCTTCCATGACCTTGCCTTGGTCAAATTGTGCTGACTTCTCCAGTATTGTGTATTGTCTTACCCTTCACCAAAGTTACCACTTATCTATTTTCTAGTGAGTGCTTTTCCATTCCCATTCTTCTCCCTAGTAACCCTCAAAGATTGTTTCATTTTGTGTGTAAACATTTTCATGAGTTTTTATAACAGTGGTCTCATACAGTATTTGCCTTTTTGTGATTGACTTATTTCACTCAGCATAATGCCTTCCAGATCATCCATGTTGTGAGATGTTTCACAGATTTATATTGTTCTTTATTGTTGCATAGTATTCCGTTGTGTTTTATGTACTATAGTTGGTTTTTTTTTATCCATTCATCTGTTGATGGGCACTTAGATTTTTTCCGTCATTATGCTATTGTGAATACTGCTGCAATTATCATGGGTGTACATATGTTTATTAGTGTGACAGCTCATTTCTCTAGGCTATATTGCAAGGAGTAGGATTGCTGGATCATATGGTATTTCCATCTCTAGCTTTTTAAGGAGATGCCGTATTGTTTTCCATAGTGATTGTACCATTTTACATTCCCACCAGCAGTGAATAAGAGTTCCAATCTTCCCACAGCCTCTCCAATATTTATTATTTTCTTTTTTTTTAATTCGTTCCAGTAATGTTGGTGTAAGATGGTATCTCATTGTAGTTTTGATTTGCATTTTTCTAACAGCTAGTGATCATGAGCATTTCCTCATGTGTCTGTTAGCCCCCTGTCTTCTTTGGTAAAGTGTCTGTTTATGTCCTTTGCCCATTTTTTAATTGGATTATTTGTCTTTTTATTGTAGAGGTGTTGGATTTTCCTGTAGTTTTAGAGACTAGACCTTTGTCGGATTTGTCATAGCCAAAATTTTTTTCCCAGCCTGTAGGTTCTCTTTTTACTCTTTTGGTGATGTCTTTCGATGAGCATAAGTGTTTAATTTTCAGAAGATCCCAGTTATCTAGCTTATCTTCTGGTGTTCATGTATTGTTAGCTATGGTTTGTATGCTATTTATGCTGTGTATTATTAGGGCCTGTAGCATTGACCCTATTTTTCTTCTATGATATTTATAGTTTTTGGTTTTATGTTTAGGTATTTGATCCATTTTGAATTTGTTTTTGTGTATAGTGTGAGGTACTGGTCCTGGTTCATTTTTTTAGAGACGGACAACCAGTTTTGCCAGCCTCATTTTTTAAAAAGATTATCTTTTCCCCATTTAATAGACTTTGGGCCTTTTTGAAGACCAGGTGACCATAGGTGGATGGATTTACATCTGGGTCCTCGATTCTGTTCTATTGAACAATGTATCTGTCTTTGTACCAATACTAGGCTGTTCTGACTACCATAACTGTGTAATAGTTTCTGAGGTCAGGTAGTGTGAGTCCTCCTACTTTATTCTTTTTCTTCAATAGTGTTTTACTTATGCAGGGCGTCTTTCCTTTCCATATAAAGTTAATGATTAGTTTTTACATCTCATTAAAGAATGCTGTTGGTATTCGGATTGGGATTGCATAGTGTTTGTAGATTGCTTTGGGTAGAATTGACATTTTCATAAAATTGAGTCTTCCTATCCATGAGCATGGTATGTTTTTCCATTTAGGTAGGTCTTGTTTGGTTTCTTAAAGTAGTGTTTTGTAGTTTTCTTTGTAGACACCTTTTATGTCCCTGGTTAGATTCATTCCTAAGTATGCTATATTTTTAGGGGCTATTATAAATGGTATTGCTTTCCTGATTTCCTTTTTGTAGTTCTCTTTATTGGTGTATAGGAATACAACTGATTTTTGTCTGTTTATCTTGTATCTTGCTACTCTACTGAATCTTTCTATTAGTTCCAGTTGTTTTCTTGTGGAGTCCTTTGGTTTCTCTATGTACAGTATCATATCATCTGCAAATAGTGAAAGTTTTACTTCTTCTTCCCAATTTGGACGCCCTTTATCTCTCTTTCTTGTCTTATTGCTCTAGCTAGGGCTTCCAGCACAATGTTAAATAAGAGTGGTGATAAAGGGCATCCTTGTCTTGTTCCTGTTTTCAAGGGGAATGTTTTCAGACTCTCCCCATTAAGACTGATGCTGACCATTGGTTTTGTACAGATGCCCTTTATTATGTTGAGGAATTTTCCGTCTATACCTATTTTACAGAGAGTTTTTATCAGGAATGAGGGTTGGACTTTGTCAAATGCCTTTTCTGCATCGATTGAGATGATCGTGTGATCCTTTGGTTTTATTTATGTGGTGGATTATGTTGCTGATTTTCTAATGTTGAACCATCCTTGCATACCTGCTATGAATCCCACTTGGCTATAATGTATTATTTTTTTGCTATGGTGCCGAATTCTATTGACTAGAATTTTGTTGAGAATTTTTGCTTCTATAAGAATAAGAGATATTGGTCTGTAATTTTTTTTTTGTGGTATCTTTGCCTGGTTTTGGTATCAGGGTTATGCTGGCTTCATAGAATGAATTCCGAAGCATGCCTTCCTTTTCAATGTTCTGAAATAGTTTGAGCAGTACTGGTATAAGCTCTTTTCTGACTGTTCCGTAGAATTCTCCAGTGAAGCCATCTAGGCCAAGTCTTTCTGGGAGGTGGGGTGGGGGAGGAGTTTTTATATTACCTTTTCAATCTCTTCTCTTGTTATAGGTCTGTTCAGATTTTTGACTTCAGTTTGTGTTAATTCCGGTAGGTTGTGTGTTTCTAGAAATTTCTCCATTTCTTCTAGGTTTTAAAATTTGTTGGAGTATAATTTTTAATAGTACTGTTATGATCCTTTTTATTTCAGTGAGCTCTACTGTAAAGTTCCCGATTTCATTTCTTATTTGCACCCTCTTCTGTTTTTCTTTTGTTCTTTTGGTCAATGGCTTGTCGATTTTGTTGATCCTTTCAAAGAACCTACTTTTGGTTTTGTTGATTCTTTCTATTGTTTTTCTATTCTCTATTTCATTTATTTCTGCTCTGATCTTTATTATTTCCTTTCTTTTGGTGGCTGTGGGCTTCTTTTGCTGTTCTCTTTCTATTCAAGTTGTGTAGCTAATGTTTTGATTTTGTCCCTTTCTTCTTTTTTGATGTGTGTGTCTAGTGTTATAAATTGACCTCTGAGGACTGCCTTTGCTGTGTCTCAGAGGTTTTGGTATGATATGTGTCTTAGTTATCTAGTGTTGCTATGAGAGAAATACCACAGGTTGATGGCCTTAACAAAGAGAAATTTATTCTCTTCCAGTCTAGGAGGCTAGAAGTCTGAATTCAGGATACCACCTCCAGGGTAAGGCTTTCTCTTTCTGTCATCTCTGGGGGAAGGTCCTTGTCATCAATCTTCCCTGATTGAGGAGTTTCTCAGGTGTAGGGGCCCTCGGTCCAAAGGATACACTCTGCCCTCAGTGCTGCTTTCTTCATAGTATGAAGTTCCCATGACTCTATGCTTGCTTCTCTCTTTTATATCTAAAAAGAGATTGGCTTAATACACCATTCAGACTTGTAGATTGACTTCTGCCTCATTAACATAAGGTCCACTGGAAGCTGATCAATAGAAACTGACTCTGCAGAGGACGGAGGGTGAACATATAGATGACCCTGATGTGAATTGGAAGATTTTACCAAATCTAAAGCTTCTGGAAGGCAGAGCCAACTTGGAGCTATAGATAAAAGCACCACGCTGTCACTCCACTGCAAAGATTCGAAAAATTAAGTGAAACAGAGACAAACGTCAGTCCTGGAACCCTAAGCATCAAATGAACAGATAAAGAACTCAACCAAGCACTGAAGGGAATAATAATCTGACAGAGGACAGAGAGTGAGGAGAGATAAGGAGTGAAGGTCCTCATCAGCTAATGTGGCATTGATTCTCCATCTTGGGCTCCTCAGCCATAGAGATCGGTGGACAGGGAGCACGGGAAGCCCACTTCCTGGAGCTCCTAGCAGGAGACAGAGCACCTAGTAACCACTGATATACACTTTCCCACCCCCCAGGCTTCCTCCCCCTGCTTGGCTTCTGTCGCTTCCCGGTGGGCTGATGTTAGGCAGTCTCTGAGGTGCTGGCTCATACCACTTGCAATTGCCCTGCCCACACCAGCCAGCTCCTTCAGTGCTACTTTCTTGTTACTATTGTTGCTTTTTTTTTTGGCTTGTTTTTTTCCCTCTCTCTCTCTCACCTCCTTCCCTTCCTTTCTCTCGAATACCTAGCTCCATGTCCCAACTCCACTCCTTCTTGATAGGCTGTGAAGCACTGCTTGGCTGCAGAACTGCTTCCCCAGTCCACATCACCACACCAGTGGGATCCCTGGGGGCATTTTTCTTTTCTTTTTTGCCTTTTTGTTTTTCTTCATTTTTTGGTTTCTTATTTCTCTTTATTTTCCTTCTTTTCCTGTCTTCTGAATACCTGGCTCTGTGTGCCATCTCCACTCCTTCTCGATGGGCTGAGAAGCACTGCTGGGCTTGGGAGCCAATTCCTTAGTCTGTGCAACCAAGCCATTGGGCTCTTTTGGGGATCTTTTTTCTTTCTTTTCTCAGTTTCTTGTCTCTCTACCATCCTTCCCTTCTTTTCTCCTGAACACCTAGCGCTGTGTACCATCTCTGCTTCTTCTAGACAGGCTATGCAGTGCCGTGCCCTGGGGAGCCACTTCCCAGATCTATACCACCACAACAGTGGGCTCCCTTGGGGATTTTTTTCTTTGCTCCATTTCTTGTCCCTCTCTATCACTCTTCCCTTCCTTTCTCCTGAACACCTGGCAATGTGTGCCATCGCTGCTCATTCTAGACAGACTGTGCAGCGCCAAGCAGCTGGGGAGCCATTTCACTGGTCTGTGGCGCCATGCCAGTGGGATCCCTGAGGGCATTTCTTTTCAGTTTTTTTCCTTTTACTTTTTTCCTGTTTGTTTTTCTCCATTTCTCAGTTTCTTGTCTCTCTCTACTTTCCTTCTTTTCCTGTCTCCTGAATACTTGGCATTGTGTGCCATCTCCACTCCTTCTTGACAGGCTGTGCAGTGCCAGTTGGATGGGGACGAACATCCAGTGGGCTCCCTTGGGGCATTTTTTTCTTTATTCTTTCTTTTTTCTGGGTTTCTTGTCTCTCTGTACCTCCTTTCCTTACCCTTCTCCTGAACGTCTGGTGACATGTGCCATCTCTGTTCCTTCTGGACAGGCTATGTAGTGCTGTTTGGCTGGGGAACCATTTCCAGTGGGCTCCCTTGAGACATATTTTTCCCTTTCTTTCTTCTTTCTTACTTTTTCTCAGTTTCTTGTTTCTCTCTACCTCCCTTCTTCTCCTTCCTCCAAAACCACCTGGCGTCTTTTTTTCTTTGTCTTCTTGGTTTCTTGTCTCTCTCTACATTCCTTCCATTCCTTTCTCCCAAACACCTAGCTGAGTATGCCTTTCTTTTTGTAAAAAAAATTAGTTTCTTATCCCTCTCTCCCTTCCTTCCTTTCCTTTCTCCCACCCACCTAGCTGCCTGTGCTGTAACTGTCCCTACCTGATGGGCTGTGCCTCACTTCCTGGCTAGAAAGCCACCAGCACATGCCTTCCCTCGGTCTGTTCCACTCCAACAGCACATTTATTTTTGGCTCATGTTTCTCTCCCCTCTTTATCTTCTTTCCCATACCCACTTAGCTCAACACATCACAAACTCCCCTTTCTTCCTGCATAACTACACCATGCACTGAATGTCTCACAGCTGAGCAGCACAGGAACATTCTACCAGAACCTGCCCTGCACTGACCACTGGCCCTGCCCTGTTGCCCCCAGAACATGTCACAAAAAAAATCCCAGCCCCTCCTTTTCAGCTGGACTTGCCCTGCTGCACCATAGCTGACTGGCTGCCCCAGCCCATTGGACAAGGTGGTGAGAAGCATTGTGCCCACACACAAGTAAACAACAAAGAACGCCCAGCCAGCCAGCTCAGACATTACCAAACAAAATGAAAAGCCAGGACAAAACAAATAAATCTACAATCAGTGAATAAAAAAAAAACTACTGAATGTTCCGAAGACTGCAGATACATAAGAACTTATCAAAACATATAGGAAAAAAGGACAGGATGGTTACAGTAGGTGTACAAAATAAAACACCACAGGACCTTCCAGCAGAAGAAAAGGCACTGGAACTATCTGATAGGGAATTCAAATTTCTAATATTTGAATTGAAGCTAAAAGCAGACAAAAATGAGGAAAAAAATAGAAAAACTCACAGAAAAGGCAGACAAAATCATGTAAAAGACAGCAAAACAATGGAGTAATTCAGGAAAATAATACAGAAAATATTTCAAAACAAATTCACAACTAGAAATCATACAAAAACAATTAGAAATCCAAAAGCTAAACAAGATTTCAGAAATGGATAGTGTCATAAAAGGTCTGAAGATCAGGTTTGAAACAATGAAAGACAGAATCAGTGAAAATGAAGACAAATACATGGTACCACTTTGTTTGATGAGAAATCAGAGAACAGAAAGAAGAAAAATGAAGAAACACTGAGAACGATGTGAGATACAATCAAAATAAAAAAATTTGTGAGTGATTGGAGTTCCAGAAGAGGGGGAAAAAATGGAAAATACAGAGGGGATCATTGAAGAATTGCTGACAGAAAACTTCCCTAATATCATGAAAGATGAAAAACTGACCATCCAAGAAGCTCAACGAACCCCATGTAGGATAGACCACAAAAGAAAATCACCAGGACATCATAATCACAGTCCCTAAAACCAAAGACAAAGAAAGAATCTTGAGAGTATCTCAAGAAAAATGAAAAGTCACATACAGAGGGGAAACAATAAGACTAAGCTCTGATTATTTGACAGAAACCATGCAGGCAAGAAGGCAATGGGATGACATATATAAAACCTTGAAAGAAAACGATTGCCAACCAACAATAACATATCCTGCAAAACTCTCAACTATGATGGTGAAATGAGGATATTTCCAGACAGACAGAAAATAAGGGAATATGTGAAAACCAAACCAAACTGAAAAGAATTATTAAAGGGAGTCCTTCAGTTTGAGAAAAAAACAACATCAAATTACAGCCTTAATCTAGGCCGTAAGACTGTATTGGCCAGATACCAAACTAGGTTATGAACTTGACAGCAACACCAGAACAATAAAAGAGAGAATAAACAGTGCAGGTATAGAATTTTCTAATGGAGAGGAAGGCAAGGTGATACCAAGTAATAAAAGGCTGGTTCAAACCTAGGAAGATAAAGGTAAATTTCAAGGTAACTACAAAGAAATTTAACAAACCTACTCATAAAAATAAATAAGAAAAACATAAAGTCTCAGTAAACACAAAAATTACAAAAACAAGAAATGAAAAAGTCCACAAACAAAAGGAATTCAGCACAGGACAGTAAGAGGAACAAAGAAAACGTCAGCACCACAAAAAAATCACTACAAAATGACAGCAATAAACTCACACCTGTCAATAATCACACTGAACGTAAAAGGCCTAAATGCACCCATAAAGCGACAGAGAGTGACAGAATGGATAAAAAACGAGGATCCATCAATATACTGCCTACAAGAGACTCACCTTAGAAATAAAGACATAAATTTATTAAAAATCAAAGGATGGAAAAACTATATCAAACAAACAGCTACCAAAAAAGAGCAGGAGTGGCAATACTAATCTCAGATAAAATAGACTTTAAAACAAAATCCACCATAAGAGATGAAGAAGGGCATTATATAATGATTAAAGGAACGACTCATCATGAAGACATAATCATAATAAATACGCACCCAATGACAGGGCTCCAAAATACATAAAACAAACTCCAACAGCTCTGAAAAGAGAAACTGATAATTTCACAATGATAGTAGGAGATTTCAACACGCAACTCTTCATAAAGGACAGAATATCTAGAAAGAAACTCAACAAAGATACAGAAGATCTAAAGGCAACAATCAGCCAAATTGACTTCATAGACATATAGAACACTCCACCCAACAGCTGCAAAGTGCACATTCTTTTTCAATGCACATGGAATATTTTCCAGAATACCCTATATCTTAGGACACAAAGCAACCCTCAACAAAATCCAAAATATTGAAATAATACAAAGTATCTTCTCTGATCACAACCCCATCAAAGTAGAAATTAACAAAAGGAAGAGCAAGGAAAAAAACAAATACGTGGAAACTGAAAAACAACATGCTTTAAAACCACTGGGTAATAGAAAAAATCAAATATGGAATCAAAATATTCCTGGAAGCAAACAAGAATGAAAACACATCATACCAAAACCTTCAGGAAACAGCAAAGGCAGTACTCAGAGGTCAATTTACAGCAATAGATGCACATATCAAAAAAGAAGAAAAGGACAAAATCAAAACGTGAACTAAACAACTTGAACACATAGAAAAAGAACAGGAAAAGAAGCCCATTGCGACCAGAAGAAAGGAAATAATAAAGATCAGGGAAGAAATAAATAAAATAGACAATACAAAAACAATAGGAAGAATCAACAAAACCAAAATTTGGTTCATTGAAAGGATCAACAAAATCAACAAACCACTGGCCAAACTGACAAAAGAAAAACAGGAGAGGAGGCAAATAACCCAAATAAGAAATGAAATGCGGGCTTTACAACAGACCTAACTGAAATAAAAAGTGTCATAAGAGAATATTATGAAAAACTATACTCCAACAAATTTGAAAACCTAGAGGAAATGGATAAATCTCTAGAAGCACACTACCTACCCAAACTACAACAAAGTGATGTTGAACATCTGAACAGACCCATAAAAAGGGAAGAGACTGAAAAGATAATAAAAAAAATCCCAACCAAAAAAAGCCCTGGCCCAGATGGCTTCACTGGAGAATTCAGCAAAACTTTTACAGAGAGTTTGTACCAGTACTACTCAAGCTATTTCAGAACATACAAAAGGAAGCAACACTTTCAGATTCATTCTATGCAGCCAGCATAACGCTGATACCAAAACGAGGCAAAGACGCCACAAAAAAAGAAAATTACAGACCAATATCTCTCATCAATATAGATGCAAAAATTCTGAACAAAATTCTAGCCAACAGAATTCAGCATCATATCAAAAAAAAAATAATACACCACGACCAAGTAGGATTCATACCAGGTATGCAAGGATGGTTCAACATTAGAAAATCCATCAACGTAATCCACCACATAAATAAAAGGAAAGAAAAGAATCACATGATCATCTCAATTGATGCAGAAAAGGCATTTGACAAAGTCCAACACCCATTCCTGATAAAAACTCTTAATAAAATAGGTATAGAAGGGAAATTTCTCAACATAATAAAGGGCATCTATGCAAAACCAATGGCCAACATCATTCATAATGGAGAGAGGCTGAAAACATTCCCCGTGAAAACAGGAACAAGACAAGGATGCTCTTTATCACCACTCCTATTTAGCATTGTGCTTAAAGTTCTAGCTAGAGCAATAAGGCAAGAAAAAGAAAAAAAGGACATCCAAACTGGTAATGAAGAAGATAAACTATCCCTGTTTGCAGATGATATGATACTATACATAGAAAACCCCAAAGACTCCATGAGAAATCTACTGGAACTAATAGAAAGATTAAGCAGAGTAGCAGGATACAAGCTAAACATTCAAAAATCAGTTGGATTCCTATACACCAATAAGGAGAACTATGGAAAGGAAATCAGGAAAACAATACCATTTATAATAACCCCTAAAAAGATAAAATACTTAGGAATAAATCTGACCAGGGATGTAAAAGCCCTATACAAAGAAAACTACAAAACACTACTGCATGAAACCCAAAGGGATCTACATAAATGGAAAAACATACCATGCTCATCGATAGGCAGACTCAACATTGTGAAAATGACAATTCTACCCAAAGCAATTTACAAATACAACGCAATCCAGATCCAAATACCAACAACATTCTTCAAAGAGATGGAAAAACTAATCATTAACTTTATATGGAAAGGGAAGAAGCCCCGAATAAGTAAAGCACTACTGAAGAAGAAGAAAGTTGGAGGACTCACGCTACCTGACTTCAGAACCTACTATACAACTACAGTAGTCAGAACAGCCTGGTACTGGTACAACGATAGATACATTGACCAATGGAACAGAATTGAAAACCCAGATGTAAATCCATCCACCTACGGTCACCTTATCTTCGACAAGGGCCCAAAGTCCATCAAATGGGGAAAAGACAGTCTTTTTAACAAATGGTGCTGGCAAAACTGGATATCCATCTGCAAAAAAATGAAACAGGACCCATACCTCACACTGTATACAAAAACTACTTCAAAATGGATCAAAGAATTGAATATAAAGCCTAAAACTATAAAGTTCATAGAAGAAAAAATAGGACCAACACTACAGGCCTTAATACATGGCATTAACAGGATACAAACCATAACCATCAACGCACAAAACCCAAGAGATAAGCTAGATAACTGGGATCTTCTAAAAATCAAACACCTATGCTCTTCAAAAGACTTCACCAAAAGAGTCAAAAGAGAACCTACAGACTGGGAAAAAAATTTTGCACGGTACAAGTCAGACAAAGGCCTAATCTCCATAATCTACAGGAAAATCCAACACCTCTACAACAAAAAGACAAATAATCCTATTAAAAAATGGGCAAAGGAAATGAACAGACACTTTACCAAAGAAGACATTCCAATGGCCAACAGTCACATGAGGAAATGCTCACGATCACTAGCCATTAGAGAAATGCAAATTAAAACCACAATGAGACACCATCTCACCCCGGCATTACTGGCACGAATCAAAAACACTGGAAATAACAAAGGTTGGAGGGGCTGTGGGGATATCGGAACTCTTTTGCACTGCTGGTGGGAATGCAAATTGATACTACCATTTTGGAAAATGATATGGTGCTTCCTCATATAGCTAGAAATAGACATACCATTCGATCCAGCAATCCCACTCCTAGGAATATATCCTAGAGAAATAAGAGTCGTCACTCGAATAGACATATGCACTCTTATGTTCATGGCAGCATTGTTTACAATAGCAAAACAATGGAAACAACCTAGATGTCCATCAACAGTTGAATGGATAAACAAACTATGGTACATACACACAATGGAGTACTATGCAACGAGAAAGAACAATGATGAATCTGTGAAGCATCTCATAACATGGATGAAACTGGCGGACATTATGCTGAGTGAAATAAGTCAATCACAAAAGGACAAATATTGTATGAGACCTCTATTGTAAAAACCCATGAAAAGGTTCACATACTAAATGTAACAATCTTTGTTGGTTATCAGGGATGGGGGTGGGTGGGAATACTAAATAGGCAATAGATAAGTGGTATCTTGGGTGAAGGATGAGACAGTACACAATACAGGGGAAACCAGCCCAACTTGTACAAGGAAAGGTCATGGAAGCTCCATAGACACATCCAAACTCCCTGATGGACTGAATTGCTCGGTGAAGGGCTGTGCGGACCATGTTCTCGGGCAACATCTAGCTCAATTGGCATAACACAGTTTATAAAGACAATGTTCTACATTCTACCTTGGTGAGTAGCGTCTGGGGTCTGAAAATCCTGTGAGCAGCCATCTAAGATACTCCACTGGTCTCATCCCTTCGGGAGCAAGGGAGAACAAAGAGAACAGGATACAAGGAAAAGATTAGTCCAAAGGACTAATGGACTACAGCTACCAAGGCCTCCACCAGACTGAGTCCAGTACAGCTAGATGGTGCCTGGCTACCACCACTGACTGCTCTGACCAAGATCACAACAGTGGGTTCTGGACAGAGCTGGAGAAGGATGTAGAACAAAATTCTAACTCACAAAAAAATGACCAGATTTACTGGCCTAAAGGAGACTGGAGAAACCCTCAGAGTATGGCCCCCAGACATCCTTTTAGCTCAGTGGTGAGGTTACCTCCGAGGTTCACGGTTCAGCCTGGGAGTGGACAGCCCCATAAAACCAAATGAGACTAATGAGGTACAGGAGTCCAGTGACAAGGGCCAGAAAGCAGAAGGGGACAAGTAAGCTGGTGATAGGGAACCCAGGGTTGAGTAAAGATAGTGTTGATGTTTTGTGAGGTTGTTAACCATTGTCATAGGGCAACATGTGTACTAACTGTTAAATGAGAAACTATTTTGTTCAGTAAGCCTTCATCTAAAGCGAGAATAGCAGCACAATTGGAAAAGCGTAGTCGATGTCACTGAACTATGCAAGTAGAAATTTTTGAAATGGTGTATCTTTGGATATGTATATTTTCACCAATAAAAAAATATTTGAGAAGGTAGAGGGTTGACATGTTGTGGGGTTGTTAACCAATGTCATAAAACAATATGTGTACTAACTACTGTTTCATGAGAAACTACTTGTTCTGTAAACCTTCACCTGCAGTACAATTAAAAAAAAGACGCTAGAAATAGAAATACCATATGATCCAGCAATCCCACTCGTAAGAATATATCCTAGAAAAATAAGAGCGGTTACATGAATAGACATATGCACACCCATGTTCGTTGAAGTACTATTCACAGTAGCAAAAAGATTTAAATAACCTAAATGCCCTTCAACAGATGAATGGATAAACAATTTATGGTACATATACACAATGGAATACCATACAACGACAAAGAAAATGATGAATCTGAGAAACATCTCACAACATGAATGAATCTGGAGGGCATTATGGTGAGTGAAATAAGTCAGTCACAAAAGGACAAATATTGTACGAGACCACTATTAGAAGAACTCAAGAAAAGGTTTAAACAAACAAATATAAAAGCATTCTTTGATGGTTATGAGGGTGGGGAGGAAGGGGGAGGAGAAATCACTAATTAGTAGGCAAGGATCAACTTCGGTGAAGGGAAGGACTATGCACATTACAGGGGAAGTCAGCACAACTGAACCAAAGTGAAAGCAAAGAAGTTTCCTAGACACATCCAAATACTTTGAGGGACAGAGTAGCAGGGGCTGGGTCCTGGGGGCCATAGTATCAGGGACATCTAGGTCGATTGTCATGACATAATTTATAATGAAAATGTTCTACATTCCACTTTGGTGAGTAGCATCTGTCGTCTTAAAAGCTTGCAGTCATCTAAGAAACATCTAATGGTCCCATCCCACTTGGAGCAAAGGACAATGAAGAAAACTAAAGACACAAGAAAAATACTATCCCAGTGGATTAAAGGACCAAATGAACCAGAGACTCCACCAGCCTGAGACCAGAAGAACTAGATCATGCCCGGTTACCACCAATGACCGCCCTACAGGGAACACACAGAGAGTCCTGGACAGAGCAGGAGAAAAATGTAGGAAAGAAATCAAATTCACATAAAAGAAACCAGACTTGATGGTCTAACAGAGGCTGGAGGATCCCCCAAGTCTATGGCCCCCAGACGCTCTGTTAATCGAGAACTGAAATCACTCCCAAATCTCACTCTTCGTACAAAGATTAGACAGGACTATAAGATAAACAATGATACACTTGAGGAACTTGCTTCTTGGTTCAGTCGGATATACGAGACCAAAGGGTGACTCCTGTCTGGAGGCAGGATGAGAGGGCAGGAAGGGACAGGAACTGCTCGAAGGGACACAGGAACCAGTGATGGAAAGGGGGAGTGTACTGTCACATTGTGGGGATTTCAACCAATGTCACAAAACTATATGTGTATAAATTTTTGAATGAAGAAAAGAAAAAAAAAAAGTGATGGGACTGGGGAGGGGAAAACAACACAGAGACGTTCCAAGATATTTTTAAGCGTTTGTCTGCTAACCAAAAGATTGGCCGTTCGAGCCTACCAGCTGCTTTCCAGGAGAAAAAACCTGGAGATCTCCTCCTGTAAAGAGTTACAGCCTAGGAAACCCTGTGGGGCAGTTCTGCTCTGTCCTATAGGGTCGCCATGAGTTGGAATCAACTAGACGACACACAACAACACTTCTTAAGCAGGGCGATGGGTACCTGGTTGTTCACTTTATTTTTCTTTGTACTTATATACATTGTTCTATATATATTTCAAAATTAAAAAGTTACCCTAACATACAATATTTGTCCTTTTGTTACTGGCTTACTTCACTCAGCATAATGTTTTCGTGGTTCATCTGTGCTGTAGCATGTATCAGGGCTTCATTTCTCTTTATGGCAGAGTATTACACCATTGTATGTGTGTACCACATTTTGTTTATCCATTCGTCTGTTGGGGGAGATTTAGGTTGTTTCCATCTTTTGACTATTGTGAATAGTGCTGCAATGAAATATTGTATGATCCCACTTGTATGAACTACCTAGAATAGGCAAATATATAGTGGTTACCAGGGGTGGAAGTGAGAGGGAAAAGGAGAGTCATTGCTTAGGGGCACTGAGATAATAAGGGCAATGGAAAAAATTGGAAATGGATAGTGGAAATGGTTGCACATGATGAACATAATTAATGTCATTGAATTGTACATGTAAAAACGTTGAAATGGCAAATGTTTTGCTATTTTTATACTTAACACAATTTTAAAAAGTCACCCTAAAAAAAACCCAAAAAAACATGTTCCCATTCAACAGCTTCTACACATAATGTTCAGATACATTGGTTACGTTGTTCACATTGTGTCCACATTCTTATTATTTCTCTTCTAGTTGTTCCATTCCTATTTACTTAGTCTCACTGACCTCCAACCATCTCATTCATGCTTTAGACTGTTATTAATTTGTTCTTATACAGATAATTTTTTAAAAGAGCACAATACTCAAGGGTGACATTCTTTACTTTTTTAAGCTGCTCTTTAGCTAAAAGGTGACATCGGGGATAGTTTCGGTTCAAAGTTTAAAAAGTATCTCAGGGCAATAGTCTCAGGGATTCCTCTAGTCTCAATGGATCCGTTAAGTCTGGATTCTTTGAGAATATGAAGTTGTGTTCCACATTTTTCTCCCTTTCTATCAGGATCCATCTATTGTGACCCTGACCAGAATGTTGAGTAGTGGTAGCTGGGCACCATCTAGTTCTTTTTGTCTCAAGGGAGAGGAGGCCGTGGTTCATGGAGACAATTCGTCCTGTAGTTCCTTCTCTGACTCTTGGGCTTCCTTCTTTCTCTTTTGCTCCAGAAAAATAGAAACCAATAGTTTTATCCTAGATGACTGCTCACAAGCTTTTAAGACTCTAAACACAACTCAACAAACTAGGATCTGAACATAAATTTTATGAACTATATTATGCCAATTGACTGAATAGTCCCACAGGACTATGATCCTAAGTCTTCAAACCAAGAAAACTAACCCCATAAGGACACTGGTTATATCTAAGAAGTATCAGCTTCTGTATCCCTTATTTGTTTATACATATTTGTTAGTGGCATCAGTTACATTAGTCAAGCTGTGCATACTTCACCCACATTCAGTGCTACCTTGCTGTGGTGAAATGAGTTCCTTTATGTGGACTTTTGCTGGTTCTTTGGAAAACAGCTTGAGAGATTGTTCCCCTAAGTCCTGTTTTTGCCCTAGTTTTCTACCCCCAGAGGGTTTGTTACTTTTTTCCAGATTGATTGACATTTCTTGGATAAGCTGTAAACAATTTGGTTTGATACTTTTTATCTGGTCCTGGACTGCAACCTGCCCTGTGATTGGTATATGCCTTGCAGGGATTAGTCAGTAGACTATGCAAATGAAGTTAGTTGTAGTCCAGCTGTGCCTACTATGCAAAGAAAGTGTCTGTGGACTACTGAGAGGGGATTGGTCAGTTCATGGCCCTGGTGGGAGAGCCATGCCTTGAAATTTATGAGGAGTTTGTGTATATATACAGCCAACCCAACAGAGGTTTGGGTAAATAGAAAGAAGAAGAGAAGCAGTAGGAAGAAGAGAGGGGGGGAGCATGGAACCTCTAGTAGAGCTGTAACACTGGTCAAGGGCTGTAGCACTGAAGACCACAAGAGGCCCAGAAGGGACCCAGCAGCAGGGCTAACAGTGACAGACAGCAGGGCTGAGAGGAGCCTGTCCTGAGGGGGTCCAGAGGAGTCTGTCCTTGTGATGGTTAAGATTGTATGTCAACTTGGCTAGACCATTATTTTCCGTGTTTTAGTAGTTGTATAATGTTGTGATCACCCCCATGATGGAATCTGCTGAGTGGTACTGGTGGAGGCAGGGCCTGTGGCAGCTCACCACCCTCTCAGTTTCATTTCTCTGACTTCCACAGGTTACCTTCTGCCTGCTCGCCTTGCCAAGGTTTTTGGCTTTTTCCAGACTCAGCAGCTGCCTCTTGTTTTCTCACCTCTGGTTCATGGGACTTGAGCTAGCAGCTTACCTGTTGATCTCAAAATTCATCGAACTTCTCAGCCTGCAAGCAAGAGTCCAGTTTCCTGACCTGCTGACCTTGGGTTCGCCAGCCCCTGCAGCTACATGAATCAGGAGAAACCTGATTGTCTTGTCTGCTGATCTTGGAACTGACCTTCACAGCCTGTGAGCAGGAGCCCCTCTCCGACCTGCCGACCTTGGGTTCACCAGCTTCTGTGGCTACGTGAACTGGGAAAGGCCTCTACCTTTATCTGTGAACTTGGGAAGTTTTAGAATCTACAACTGTGCGAGCTATTTCCTTGCTATAAATAAATATATATATATATATATACGCTTTACTGGTTTTGCTTCTCTAGAGAACCCAGCCTAAGACAGTCCTCAAGGGCCTGAGAGGAGCTGGGAGAGCTGTCCTGCACTGAAGAAGGGAGACTCTGCCTACATACTCCATGATCCTGATTCCTGAGTCATAGCCTGTTCCTTAATAAGTCACTTAACTGTAAGTATGGTCTGTGAGTTCTCTGTAGCCATTGCAGTGGATTATTGAACGTAGCAGAGAATTAGGGGGTGCCATGGGCAGGACAGCTGGTGTCAGAATTGGTAAAAAGGTTGCCCTCCACCTCACAAGGATCAGCTTTGGACTGATTCTGGTCATTATCCCCACTGAAATCAGGCAGGTTCTGATACTACTGTTACTACTGCCACCATTTTAGTTTCCCATCACCATAAACAAAAAGTGACTATGATCTAGAGAATTGATCCCCCCTCTCCCACCCTCCCCCACCCCTGGTAACCACCAATGAACATTAGTTTCTGTATATATATCTATTGTCATTTCATGAAATTGAGATCATACAATAGTTGTCCTTTTGTGACTGACTTATTTCGATCAGCATAATGTGCTCCAGGTTCATCCACCTGCACAGTGTTTCAGGAACCCATTTCTCTTTATGGTTGTGCAGTATTCCATTGTATGTATGTACCACATTTTGTATATCCATTCATCAGTTGAAGAGCACTCAGGTTGTTTCCACCTTTTGGCTATTGTGAATAGTGCTGCAATGAACATCAGTGTACATATGTCTTTTTGTGTCTCTTCTATTAGATCCCTAGGGTATATACCTAGGAAAGGAATTATTGGGTCATAAGTAGGTTCTATTTTTTAATTTTTTAATCACTATACTGTTTTACACAGTGGTTGTACCATTTACATTCCCACCTGCAGTGGATAAAGGTTCCAATCTCTCCACATCCTCACCAACAACTGATGTTTTCTATTTTATTTGATCAATGTCATTTTAGCAGGGGTGAAGTGGTATCTCATTGTAGTTTTGATTTACATCTCTCTAATGACTAATCGGAGCCCTAGTAGTGGAGTGGTTAATAGCCCGGCTGCTAACCAAAAGTTTGGCAGTTCTAATCCATCAGCCGCTCCTTGGAAACTTTATGAGGAAGTTCCACTCTGTCCTGTAGGGCCTCAGTGAGTTGGAATCAACTCAATGGCATTGTTTTTTGTTTTTTTTTTAATGATTAATGTGAGCCCTGGGGGTGCAGTAGTTAAGAGTTCAACTGCTAACCAAAAAGGTTGGCAATTTGAATCCACCAGGCACTCCTTGGAAACCCTATGGAGTAGTTCTGCTCTGTTCTATATGAGGTGGCTACGAGTCAGAATCAGCTCGACATCAACAGGTTTGGTTTTTTGGAATGACTAATGACAGTGAGCATCTTTCTATGTGTTTGTTGGCTGTCTGAAAGTCCTCTTTGATGAAGTGTCTGTTCATGTCCTTTGCTCATTTTTTGATTGGGTTGTCTTTTTGTTAAGTTAAGGAGCACAATGAGCTCAGCTGCTAAACAAAAAGTTGGTGGTTCCAGAACCACAAGCCACTCCACAGGAGAAAAATGTGGCAGTTAGCTTCCATAAAGATTTCAGCCTTAGAAATCCTATGGGGCAGTTCTACCCTGTCCTATAGAGTTGCTATGAGTCAGAATCGACTTGATGGTAATGGATTTTGTTTGGGTTTCGTTGTTAAATTGTAGAAATTTTATATACAGTAAAATCTGCAAAAGCTGGAACCTGAGTAAAGTGAAAACCTGTCAGAGAAGGAAAACTCAAATATTTTCCACTAATAGACAGCAATAGAAAAATGGTAAGACTGCAGTCTGTCAAAGGTGGAAAACTTGTGAGACCCGGAAAAACAAGGCAATCACATCAAGTTCCAGCTCGCACAGGTTTCACTGTATATTTTGGATATTAAACTCTTATTGGATATGTCATTTCTGAAGATTTTTCCCCAGTCTGTAGGTTGTCGTTTCACTCTTTTGATAGTCTTTAAAAACCAAAAACCCAAACCCATTGCCATGGAGTCAATTCCGACTCATGTTGTTGTGTTGTTAGGAGCTGTCGAGTCAATTTCGACTCATAGCGCCCTATGCACAATAGAACGAAACACTGCCCGGTCCTGCGCCATCCTCACAATCGTTGTTATGCTTGAGCCCACTGTTGCAATCACTGTGTCAATCCATCTCGTTGAGGGTCTTCCTATTTTTTGCTGTCCCTCTACTTTACCAAGCATGATGTCCTTCTCCAGGGACTGATCCCTCCTGATAACGTAGGGTTTCCAAGGAGTGGCTGGTGAATTCCAACTACCGACCTTTTTTTGGTTAGCAGCCGTAGCTCGCCATAGCTCTTAACCACTGTGCCACCAGGGCTCCTTGATAGTCTTTAGATGAATGTAATTATTAATTTTTATGAAGTCCCAGTTATCTAATTGGTCTTCTGCTATTCATGCATTTGTAGTTGTGTTTGATAATCAACTGTTAAAAAACATTAGGTCCCATAGTTTTGTCCCTATGTTTTCTTTCAAGAACTTTATAGTTTTAGCTTTAACATTTAGGTCCTTGATCCATTTTGAGTTAGTTTTTGTGTATGGTGTGACATATGGGTCCTGTCTCATTTTTCTGCATGTGAATATCCAATTTTGCCAGCAGCATTTATTGAGGAGACCATTGAATAGACTGTGACTCCTTGTTGAAAATCAGTTGTCCATAGATGGATGGATTTATTTCTGAGCTCTCAATTCTATTCCATTGGTCTATGTGTCTATCATTGAACCACTACTAAGCTGTTTGGATTACAATAGCTGTAGTCCTGATTTATGATGTGGTTCCATTCCGACAACTCCATCTTAAGTCCGTTCTGACAACTCCATCGTAAGTCTGTTCTGACATAAGTCCAATACCTCATTTTTTATTTTTCAGTATTATTGCCTTTTATTATATGTATCTTTATAAATCCAATATTTATTTGTCTTTGGGGGTTGGAAACATTACATATAAACTTACAGATATATTTTAATACATACATACATAAAAATATACAAATCATTAAAAAAGGATGGTTGTAAGTGCAGTTCGTCAAAACTTGAATACATCGTAAACCAGGGACTACCTGTACTATGTTTTGAAATCTGGAAATGTGAGGCCTCCTACTTTGTTGTTCTTCAAAATTGCTTGGGCTATTCGGAGGCTCTTTCCTTTCAATATAAAATTAGTGATTAGTTTTTCCATTTCAGTGAAGAACGCTGTTGAAATTTTGATCGGGATTGTACTGTATCTGTAGATTGCTTTGGATAGTACTGACATTTTCAAATGATAAGTCTTCCAATTTGTTCCAGCAGCTTTCTTTTGGAATCGTTGAGATTTTCTATGCATAGGATCATGTCATCAGCGAATATAGTTTGTCTTAGTGATCTAGTGTGTTATAACAGAAATACCACAAGTGGATGGTTTTAATGAAGATAAATTTATTTCCTCACAGTCAAAGTAGGCTGAAAGTCCAAATTCAGGGCGTCAGCTCCAGGAGAAGGCTTTCTCGCTCTGTTGGTTCTGGAGGAAGTTCCTCATTGTAATCAGTCTTCCCCTGGACTAGGAGCTTCTCTGCACAGGAACCTCGGGTCCAAAGGACGCATTCTGCTCCCGGTGCTTCTTTCTTGGTGGTATGAGGTCCCCAATTCTCTGCTTGCTTCCCTTTCCTTTTATCTCTCAAGAGATCCTCTACATTGGATCAGGGATGTGACCTGGGTAAAGGTGGTGTTACAATCCCACCCTAATCCTCTTTACCATAAAACTACAATCACAAAATGGAGGACAACCACACAATTCTGGGAATTATGGCCCAGCCAAATTGATACACACATTTTTTGGGGGACATAATTCAAACCATGACAGAGTTTTACTTCTTCCTTTCTAATTTGGATAATCTTATTTCTTTTCCTTGTCTTATTGCTTTGGCTAAGACTTCCAGTACAATACTGAATAGAAGCGGTCATAGTGGGCATCCTTGTCTTTTAAGGGGAAGACTCTCAGTCTTTCTCCATTGAGAATAATGTTGGCATTTTTTTCATATATGCCCTTAATCATGTTAAGGAATTTCCCTTCTCTTCCTATTTTGCTGAGAGTTTTTTTTATCAGGAAAGGGTGTTGGATTTTATCAAAGGCCTTTTCTGCATCTATTGAGATGATCATGTGATTCTTTTGTTTTATTAATGTGGTGTATTATATTGATTGATTTTCTAATCTGGAACTACGTTTGTATTCCTGGAATAAATCTCACTTGGTCATGATGCATAATTTTCTTAATATGTTGCTGAATTCTGTTTGGTAAAATTTTGTCGAGACTTTTTGTGTCTGTATTGATGAAGGATATTGGTCTGTAATTTTCTTTTCTTATGATGCCTTTTTCTGGCTTTGGGATCAGAGTAATGCTGGGTTCATAGAATGAGTTAGGGAGTATTCCTTCCACTTCTGTATTTTGGAAGAGTTTGAGTAGGATTGGTGTCAATTCTTCTCTGAATGTTTCGTAAAATTCCCCCATGAAGCCATTTGGTCCTGGGCTTTTTTGTTGTTGACAGGTTTTTGAAGACTGAGTCAGTCTCTTCTCTTGTTATAGGTCTGTTTAGATTTTTCTACCTCTATTTGTGTTAGTTTAAGTAGGACATGTGTTTCTAGGATTTTGTCCATTTCATCTAAATTTCCAAGTTTTTTGGAGTACATTTTTTCACAATATTCTGTTATGATCCTCTTTATCTCATTTGGCTCTGTTGTAATGTTTTCCATTTTATTTCTTATTTTGGTTATTTGTGTCTTCTCATTTTTCCTTTGTCAGTCTAGCCAATGGTTTGTCTATTTTACTGATTATTCAAAAGAGCCAACTTCAGGTCTTGTTGAGTCTTTCTATTGTTTTTCTATTCTCTATTTCATTTATTTCTGCTCTAATGTTTATTATTTCCTTTCTTCTGATAGCTTTGAACTTATTTTAATCGTCTTTTCTATTTCCTTAAATTGTAGAATTAAGCTATTGATTTGGCATCTTTGTTCTTTTTAAATGTAGGCATTTATTGCTATTAATTTCCTTTTGAGCACTGCTTCTGCTGTGTCCCCAAGGTTTTGGTATATTGTGTTTTCATTATCGTTTGATGCTAAGTATTTTTTAATTTCACTCCTGTTTCATTCTCTGACCCATTGGTTTTTGAATATTGTGCTATTTAGTTTCCATTTATTTATTTATTTATTTTAATCCCTCATTCTTCCTGTTTTTGATTTCTAGCTTCACTCTATTATGGTCAGAGAAGATGTTTTGTATAATTTAAATCTTTTAAAATTTATTGAGATTTTCTTTGTGTTCTAAAATATGTTCTACTCTGGAGAATGATCCATGTGCATTGTAGAAGAATGTATATTCTGCTGCTATTGGGTGGAGTGTCCTATGTATGTCTGTTAATAGAGTTACTCAACTCTTCTATTTCTTTGCTGTTGTCTTTCTAGTTGTTCTATCCATTATTTAAAGTGATGTATTAAAGTCTCCTAGTATTATTGTAGATCTGTTTATTTCTCTTTTTAATTCTGTTACAGTTTGCTTTATAAATTTTGGGGCTGTGATGTTAGTTATGTAGATATTTATAACTGTTAAATCTTCTTGGTGAGTTGACGCTTTTATCATTATATGGTATCCTTTTTGTCTCTTATAATGGATTTTGACTTAAAATCTATTTTGTCAGACTTAAAGTCTATGGGTTGTACATATGTCGGATGCTCATAATTCGGGGACTACCTGTGTCTCGGTTTCCCTGTAATCTAAGTTTACATTTATTTTATTGTTATATATATCCAGGTAAATTTTAAGTGTCATTATTTTTTTTCTGGAGAACCCCCTTCAGTATTTCTTGTAGAATCAGCCTGGCATTAACAAATTCTCTTAATTTTTATTTATCTGGGAATGTTTTAATTTCACTCTCATTTTTGCGTAATAATTTTGTTGGATATATTATTCTTGGCTGACAGTTCTTTTCTTTCAGCACTTTAAATATGTCATCCCATTGTGTTCTTGTTTGCATGGTTTCTGAAGTGAAGTCAGCACTTAATCTTATTGGGGTCCCTTTTTATGTGATATTTAGCTTTTCTCATGCTGCTCTTAAAATTTTCTCTTTCTCCTGGGCTCTCAAGAGTTTGATTATAATATGCTGTGTTGAGTTCCTTTTAGTATTTATCCTGTATGGAGTTTGTTGCACTTTTTGGAAGGGAAAATTCCCATATTTCATGATGTTTGGGCAATTTTATGAGATTATTTGTTCAGAGATTCATTCTGAGCCTACCTCTCTCTCTTCTTGCTCTGGAATTCCCATCATGTGTAAATTAGTCTTTTTTCTGTTTGCTTCTCAGACTGCACAATCTCAAAGATGTTGTCTTGAGTTCACTTGTCCTCTTTTCTGTCATTTCAATTCTACTTCTGTGCTTTTCTATGGTGCTGTTAATTTCTGTTACTTTACTTTCAAGCTCCAGCATTTCTAATTTTTTTTTTAAGGCTTTCAATCTCTTTATTGAAATTTTTTTTGATCTTGTATTGTTTTCCTGACTTCCTGTAGATCTTTATCTGTGTTTTCTTTGATCTCTTTGAGCATTTTTAGTACTAATGCTTTGAAATCTTTGTTGGGTAATCCATTATTTATTCTTCCTCAGGGATTATTTCTGACCGTTTCCATGCTTCATTTGCTTGTGCCATCCTTTCCTGTCTCTTCATATATTTTATACTTGTTTGCTGCCTGTGTGACATTAATGTTTATTTATTTGTTTGTTTTCACTTTAGAAGATCACGGGAGAGGCAGAATCAACATGACGCTGTAGAAAGAAGCACCATGCCATCCCTCTGCAGCAAAGACCCAAAAAACTAAGTAAAACAGATACAAACATCAATTCTGGAACCCTAAGCCTCAAATGAAGGGATAGAGAACTCCATCAAACACTGAATGGACTAAGAAATTGACAGAGAACAGAGAATGAGAAGAATTACAGAGTGGAGGTCCCCTACCAGATAACTTGTTGTGGATTTGCCATCTTGGACTAAAGCCACCTAGAAACAGAGACAGGGAATATGAGAGGGCAACTTCATGGAGCTCCCAACAGGAGACAAAGCATCTGGTAACAAGGGATACATGCTTTCCCACCCCCACCCTTCTTCCCCTACACAGCCTCTGCTGCGTTCCAACAGGCCATGGTTGTTCAGCCAGAGAGACACCAGCTCACTACCACCTGGGTCCACTAAGCCTCAACCAGTTGGTTCCTTCAGTGCTATTTTTTGGCTTTGTTTATTCTCTCTCCTTTCCTTCCTTCCTTTCCTTTCTCCCACCCAGCTAGCCCTGTGTGATGTCCCCTCCCCTTATTGATGGGTTGTGCCACACCACTTGGCTAGACAGCCACCAGCACACAGCCTCCTCGGGTCCACGTCAGCTCTGCTGGTAGGCTCCCTTAGTGCCATTTTTTTCACTTTCTTCTCTCTCTCTCTCCCTTCCATCCTTTCCTTTCCCCAACCCACCTAGCCCTGTTAGCTGCCCCTGCCTGTTCTTAATGGGCAGTGTTTCACTGCTTGGCTAGAGAGCCACTGGCACACTGCCTTTCCGGGTCTATGCTGCCCCCACCAGCCAGCTCCTTCGCACCATATTTTTTTGTTTTGTTTTTTCTTGTTTGTTTCTTCTCTCTCTATCCTTTCCTACTTTCCTTTCTTCCATCCACCTAGCCTCGTGTGCCACCACCCCCTTCTTGACGGGTTGTGCTGTACCACTCAGGTAGACAGTCTCTGGCACACGGCCTCCCTGGATCTGTGCCGCCCCAAAGGCTGGCTCCCTCAGCGCCATATTTTTTATTTTTCTTTATATTTCCTGTTCTCCCTTTTCCTTCTCCCTCCCACCTAGACCCTGCACTGCCTCCACCTCTTCCTGGTGGGCTGTGCTGTACCACCTGGAGAGACATACATCAGCTCTCTGCCACACCAATTTTGACCCAACCCCAATGGCTGGCTCCCCCCAGCACCATATTTATTTTTGATGTTGTTTTGTTTTTTCTTGTTTCTTCTCCTTTCATTCTTTCCTTTCCTTTATCCTGCCAACCTAGCCTTGTGCATTGCCCATGCCCCTTCTCGACAGAATGAGCCACACTGCTTGTCTAGAGAGCTAATGACACACAGCATCACCAGCTCTGCCCCGCCCCACCTGCCAAATCCTACCACACTGTCATTTTATTTACTTTTTTCTTTTTTCCTTCTTTTTTTGCTTCTGTTTCTCTCCTCTTCTTTCTCTCACCCACTTAACTCTGCACATCACATCCTCTCCCTTCCCTCCTATGTATATGCACCACGTGCTGAACACTGAGCCACCAAGCAGCACTGGCGTGGATTCTCAACCCCCGGATGCTGTCTTTCATGGCCCAAGGCCCTGCCTCATCAGCATCAGTTATGCTGCAAATGACCCATCTCCACCACTCCCTCTGCTGGACCTGCCCTGCTGCACCACAGCTGAGCAATGGGCCCTGCCCACCTGGACAAGGTGGTGAGAAGTATTGTGCCCACAGGTGAGCAAGCAATAAAATACACCCAGCCCTCCTGCCCAGACATAACCAAATAAAATGAAATAGCAGGATAAAATAAACAAATCAACAATCAATAAATGAAGAAAATAATTCCTGAATGACCCAGAGAGAGCAGAAATAACATAAAAAAACAGAACAGGATGGCTCGAGAAAGAGACCAAAATAAAACACCAGATGACTTTCCCGTAGAATAAAAGGCACGAAACTAGCTGTTAGGGAACTTAAAACTCTAATATTCAGGGCTCTTAAAGAGATTAGGAAAGAGATGAGGGAAAATGCAGACAAAAATGAGGAAAAATAGGCAAAATCATGGAAAATACAACAAAATCAGGGAAAACATAGAAAAACCAATGCAAGAATTGAGGAAAATAATACAGGAACAAAACATCAAAATACACAAAAAACTGGAAATCATACAAAAATAGCAATCAAAATTCCAAATGATAAACAACAAGATTTCAGAAATGGACATTCCATAGAAGGTTTTAGGAGCAAATTTGAAGCAGTGGAAGACAGGATCAGTGAAACTGAAGACACATCCTTGGATACCACTTTGAGGAAAAATCAGAGACAATAATGAAGAAAAATGAAGAAATCCTAAGAATGATGTGGAATACAATCAAACGCAAAATTCTGTGTGTGATCAGAGTATCAGAACGGGGAGAAAATGAAAAACACAGAGAGGATCATTGAAGATTTGCTGACAGAAAACTTCCCTTATATTGTGAAAGATGAAAAGCTGACTATCCAAGAAGCTCAACGAACTCCATATAGGATAGATCCCAAAAGAAAATCACCAAGACATATCATAATCACACTTGCTAAAACCAAAGACAAAGAAAGAATCCCGAGAGCAGCTCAAAACAAATAAAAAGTCATATACAAAGGGGAAACAATATGACAAAGCTCTGATAACTCAGCAGAAACCATGCCGGCAGGAAGGCAATGGGATGACATATGTAAAAGCTTGAAAGAAAAAACTGCCAATCAAGAATAATATATCCTGCAAAACTATTTCTCAAATATGGTGATGAAATAAGGACGTTTCCAGATAAACAGAAATTAAGTGAATATGTAAAAACCAAACCAGACTTACAAGAATTATTAAAGGGAGTCATTTGATTAGAGAACAAACGTCAGTCAACAACTTGAATCTAGGAACAGGACAGCATCAGCCAGATACCAACCTAGGTAATTAACATTCAAGGATAAAACAAAACCAAAAGATTTACAACAGGTCACCAGAGATGTCAATATATACATGAGAACAATGTCAGAACAATAAAAGAGTGAATAAAAAGTGTAGGTGTAGAACTTTCAAATGGAGAGGAACTAAAGGCGATATTAAGTAATAAAAGACTGGTTTAAACTTAGGAAGATAGGGGTAAATTTCAAGGTAACCACAAAAAGTTAACAAACATAATCACCAAAATGAAGAAGAAAAAGTCTCAGTAAACACAAAATCTACAAAAACGAAAGAAACGTGCAAAAAAAAAAGATCCACAAACAAAAGGAATTCAGCACGAGAGACAAAGAAGAACAAAGAATGTCAGCACCACAAAGAAAAATTAAAAAAACTGCAAAATGACAAGAATAAACTTACACCCATCAGTAATTACAGGGAATGTAAATGCCTTAAACACACCCATAAAGAGACAGAGTGAGAGAATGGATAAAAAAAGCACTCATCAATATGCTGTCTACAAGAAATACATCTTAGAAACAAAGACATAAATATATTAAAAATCAAAGGATGAAAAAGTATATCAAGCAAATGGCAACCCAAAAAGAGCAGGAGTGGCAATATTAATCTCAGATTAAACAGACTTTAAAACAAAATCCACCATAAAAGACAAGGAAGGATATTATATAATGATTCAAGGGAAAATCCAGCTTAAGGACATAACCAAGGTTCCAAAATGCACAAAACAAATCCTAACAGCACTGAAAAGAGAAACTGAGAGTTCCACAAAAATAGTAGGAGATTTCAACACACCACTCTTGGTAAAGGGCAGAACATCTAGAAAAAAACTCAGCAAAGATGCAGATGCTCTAAAGGCCACAATCAACCAACTTGACTTCATAGACATATACATAACACGCCACCCAATAGTACCAAAGTAGACATTCTTTTCCAATGCACATGGAATGTTCTCCAGAAGAGACCACATTAGGCCACAAAGCAACCATCAACAAAATCCAATACAATGAGATAATACAAAGCATTATCTCGTGTGACAATACAACAGAAGTAGAAATTAATAATAGGAAGAGCAAGTGAAAAAAAAATCAAATACATGGAACCTGAATAACACCTTGCTTGAAAACCACTGGGTAATAGAAGAAATAAAAGATGAACTAAAAAATTTCCAAGAATCAAATGAGAATCAAAACACATCATACCAAAACCTTTGGGACACAGCAAAGGCAGTGTTCATAGGACAAATTATAGCAATAGATGCACACATCAACAAAGAAGAAAGGGACAAAATCTAAACATTAGCTATACAACTGGAACAAAGAGAAAGAGAAGAGCAAAAGGAGAATATAGCCATCAGAAGAAAGGAAATAATAAAGATCAGAGCAGAAATAAATGAAACAGAGGATTAAAAAAATAGAATCAACAAAACCAAAAGTTGGTTTGTTGACAAGATCAACAAAATTGATAAACCATTGGCCAAATTGACAAAAGAAAAACAGGAGTGGACACAAATAACCCAAATAAGAAATGAAATGGGGGACATTACAACAGACCCAAATGAAATAAAAAGGATCGTAACAAAGTACTATGAAAAACTATACTCCAACAAATTTGAAAACCTAAAAGGAATGGGAAAATTTATAGAAACACACTACCTACACAAACTAACACAAACTGAAGTTAAAAATCTGAACAGACCCATACCAAGAGAAGAGATTGAAAAGGTCATTAAAAAAAAAAAAAAACTCCCAACAAAAATTAAGCCCTGGTCCAGATGGCTTCACTGGAGAATTCTACCAAACATTCAGAAAAGAGCTTGCAGCAGTACTACTCAAATTATTTCAGAACATAGAAAAGGAAGTGGCACTTCCAAATTCATTCTATGAAGCCAGCATAACCCTAATACAAACACCTGGCAAAGACATCACAAAAAAGAAAATTACAGACCAATATCTCTCATGAATATAGATGCCAAAATTCTCAACAAAATCCTAGCCAATAGAATTCAGCATCATATGAAAAAATAATACACCGTGACCCAGTGGAATTAATACCAGGTATGTAAGAATAGTTCAACATTAGGAAATCAATCAACATAATCCACCACATAAATTAAACAAAAGAAAAGAATCATATGATCATCTCAATCCACACAGAAAAGGCATTCGACAAAGTCCAACACCAATTCCTGATTAAAAAAAACTCTCAATAAGATAGGTGTAGAAGAGAAATTCCTAAACATAATAAAGGGCATTATGCAAAACCAATGGCCAACATCATTCTTAAAGGAGAGAGCCTGAAAACATTCCCCCTGAGAACAGGAATAAGGATGACCTTTATTACCACTCCTGGTTAATATTGTGCTGGGGGTCCTAGCTAGAGCAATAAGGTAAGAAAAAGAAGAAAAGGGCATCCAAATTGGGAAGGAAGAAGTAAAACTATCCCTATTTGCAGATGATACAATACTATACATGGAGAACCCAAATGACTACACATGAAAACTACTGGAACTAACAGAAAGATTTAGCAGAGTAGCAAGATACAAGATAAACATACAAAAATTAGATGGATTCCTATACACCAATAAAGAGAACTACAAAAATGTAATGAGGAAAGCAACACCAATTATAATAGTGCTTAAAAAAATAAAATACTTAGGAATAAATCTAACAAGGGACATGAAAGACATATACAAAGAAAACTACAAAATACTACTGCAAGAAACCAAACTAGACCTACATAAATGGAAAAACATACTATGCTCATGGATAGGTAGACTCAAACATTGTGAAAACTTCAATTCTACCCAAAGCAATCAACTAATACAATGCAATCCCCATCCAAATACCAACAGCATTCTTTAACAAGATGGAGAAACTAATCATTAACTTTATAGGGAAAGGAAAGAGGGCCTGGATAAGTAAAGCACTACTGAAGAGAGGAATAAAGTAGGAGGACTCGCATCACCTGACCTCAGAACCTACTATGCAGCTATGGTAGTCAAAAGAGCCTGGTACTGGTACAATGACAGACACATTGACAAATGGAACAGAATCAAGAACCCAGAAGTAAATCAATCCACCTACGGTCACCTGATCTTTGACAAAGGCCCAAAGTCCATTTAATGAGGAAAGAAAATCTTTCACAAATAGTGCTGGCAAAACTGGACATCTATTTGTAAAAAGAAATGAAGTAGGACCCATACCTAACACCATGCACAAAAACGAATTCACAATGGATCAAAGACCTAAATATAAAACCAAAAGCTATACAGATCATAGAAAAAAAAATAGGGTCAACACTAGAGGCCCTAATACACAGCAAAAATAGCATACAAGCTATAATTAACAATACACAAACACCAGAAGATAAGCTAGATAACTGGGATCTTCTAAAAATTACATATTTATGCTCATCAAAAGACTTCTTCAAAAGAGTAAAAAGAGAACCTACAGACTGGGGAAAAAATTTTGGCTATGACAAATCCGACAAAGGTCTAATCCCTTAAAATCTATAGAAAAATCCAACAACTCTACAACAAAAAGACGATCCAATTAAAAAAGAGGCAAAGGGTATGTACAGACACTTCACCAAAGAAAACATTCAGGCAGCTAACAGACGAATGAGGAAATGTTCGAGATCACTAATCTTTAGAGAAATGCAAACTAAAATTACAATGAGATACCCTCTCACCCTAACATTAATTATTAGCACGGATCAAATATTTTGGAAAATATTAAACGACGTAGGGAGCATAGAAAGAAGATTGAAGGAATACACAGAGTCACTATACCACAAAGAATTGGTCGATGTTCAACCATTTCACCAGGTAACATATGATCGGGAACCAATGGTACTGAAGGAAGAAGTCGAAGCTGCACAGAAGGCACTGGCGAAAAAGAAGGCTCTGGGAATTGACGGAATGTCAATTTAGATGTTTCATTAAACGGGTGCAGCGCTGCAAGTGCTCACTCGTCTATGCCAAGAAATTTGGAAGACAGTTATCTCACCAATCGACTGGAAGAGATCCATATGTATGCCTATTCCCAAGAAAGGTGATCCAACCAAATGTAGACATTATCGAACAATATCATTAATATCACATGCAAACAAAATTTTGCTGAAGATCATTCAAAAGTGGCTTCAGCAATATATCGACAGGGAACTGCCAGAAATTCAAGCCGGATTTAGAAGAGGAAGCAGAACTAGGGATATCATTGCTGACGTCAGATGAATACTGGCTGAAAGCAGAGATATCAGAAAGATGCTTACCTGTGTTTTATTGACTATGCTAAGGCATTTGACTGTGTGGATCCTAATAAATTATGGATAACATTGAGAAGAATGGGAATTCCGAAACACTTAATTGTGCTCATGAGGAATCTGTACATGGATCAAGAGGCAGTTGTTCTAACAGAACAAGTGGATACTACATGGTTTAAAGTAAGGAAAGGTGTGCATCAGAGATGTATCCTTTCACCATACCTATTAAACCTGTATGCTGAGCAAATAATATGAGAAACTGGACTATATGAAGAAAAACGGGGCATCAGGATTGGAGGAAGACTCATTAACAACCTGCGTTATGCAGATGACACAACCTTGCTTGCTGAAAATGAAGAGGACTTGAAGCACTTACTGATGAAGACCAAAGACCATAGCCTTCAGTGTGGATTACACCTCAACATAAAGAAAACAAAAATCCCCACAACTGGACCAATAAGCAACATAATGATAAATGGAGAAGAGACTGAGGTTGTCAAGGAATTCATTTTACATGTATCCACAATCAACACCCATGGAAGCAGCAGTCAAGAAATCAAAAGACGCATTGCATTGGGCAAATCGGTTGCAAAAGACCTCTTTAAAGTGTTGAAAAGCAAAGATGTCACCTTGAGGACTAAGGTGTGCCTAACTCAAGCCATGGTGTTTTCAATAGCTTCATATGCATGCGAAAACTGGACAATAAGGAAGACAGAAGAAGAATTGACGCCTTTGAATTATGGTGTTGGTGAAGAATACTGAATATACCATGGAGTGCCAAAAGAACAAACAAATCTGTCCTGAAAGAAGTACAACCAGAAGCCTCCTTAGAAGCGAGGGTGGCGAGACTACGTCTCACATACTTTGGACAGGTTATCAGGAGGGATCAGTCCCTGGAGAAGGACATCATGCTGGGTAAAATAGACTGTCAGCTAAAAAGAGGAAGACCCTCAATGAGATGGATTGACAGAGGCTGCAACAATGGGCTTAAGCATAGCAGCAATTGTAAGGATGGTGCAGGACCGGGCAGTGTTTTGTTCTCTTGTGCATAGGGTCTCTGTGAGTTGGAACTGACTCGATGGCACCTAACAACAACAGCTACAACAACGGATAAAAAAAAAAACCAAAATAACAAACTCTGGAGAGGCTGCAGGGAGCTTGGAACTCTTATGCACTGCTGATGGGAGTGTAAAATGGTATAAATATTTTGGAAAACGGTATGGCGCTTCCTTGAAAAGCTAGACATAGAAATACCATAGGATCCAGCAATCTTACTCCTAGGAATAGATCCTAGAGAAATAATAGCCGTCACATGAATAGGTATATGCACACCCATGTTCACTGAAGCATTATTCACAATAGCAAAAAGATGGAAACAACATAAGTGCCCATCAGCAGATGTATAGGTAAATAAACTATGGTACATACACACAATTGAATACTTTGCAGCAATAAAGAACAGTGATGAATCTGCGAAATATCTCACAATATGGATGAATCTGGAGGTCATTATGTTGAGTGAAATAAGTCATTCACAAAAGGACAAATACTGTATGAGACCACTATTATAAAAACTCATGAAAAGGTTTACACACAGAAAGAAACAATCTTTGACGGTTACTAGGAAGGGGAGAGGTAGGGAGGGAAAAACACTAAACAGACAATAGATAAGTGGTAACTTTGATGAAAGGTAAGACAGTACACAATACTGGGGAAGTCAGCACAACTTGACCAAGGCAAAGTCACAGAAGCTTCACAGACACATCCAAACTCCCTGAGGGACCGAATTACTTGGGCTGAGTGCTGGGGACCATGGTCTCAGGGCACATCTAGCTCAATTGGCATAACATAGATTATAAAGAAAATGTTGAACATCCTACTTTGGTCAGTAGTATCTAGGGTCTTAAAAGCTTGTGAGCAGCCATCTAAGATACTCCACTGGTCCACCCTGTCTGGAGCAAGGGAGAATGAAGAAAACCAAAGGCACAAGGGAAAGATTAGTTCAAAGGACTAATGGACCACAAGTACCACAGACTCCACCAGACTGAGTCCAGCATAACTAGATGGTGCCTGGCTACCACCACCGACTGCTCTGACAGGGATCACAATAGAAGGTCCTGGACAGAACTGGAGAAAAACGTAGAACAAAATTCTAACTCACAAAAAAAGACCAGACATACTAGTCTGACAGGGACAGGAGAAACCCCAAGAACATGGCCCCTGGACACCATTTTAACTCAGTATTGAAGTCACTCCTGAGGTTCACCCTTCAGCCGAAGATCAGACAGGCCCATAAAACAAAATGAGACTAAATGTGCACACCAAAACAGGTGTAAGGATGAGAATGTAGGAGGGGACAGGAAAGCTGGTAAGGGGGAAACCAAGGTAGAGAAGGGGAGAGTGTCGACACATTGTGTGGTTGGCAACCAATGTCACAAAACAATATGTGTATTAATTGTTTAATGAGAAACTAATTTGCTCTGTAAACCTTCATCTAAAGAAAAATAAATAAATAGATTATGAGGGACACTCATCCCAAGCAAAATTACAAACCAAAAAAAAAAAAAAAAAAATCAGGAGATCAGCTTCTTTCCTTTCTCTTTAGAACGCGTCTCTTTCTTGTTGCTATTTTTCAGGGTTCACAGGGTCTCCTTTCCTAGCTGTTCTCATCCTGAGACAGCTTGCTCAGTTGCTTTGGCCTGTGCTACTTCAAGATCACTTCTCTGTGGCTTGGCACTTCCAGCATCTGGGAAAGATGTGTGTGATTGTGATGTTGGGCTTGGGTGGGGGTGTCAGTGATGTCAAGCTGGGATGAGGCGTGGCTGCTGCATCAGTCTTGGGCAGTCTGGGGCCTCACCCTAGGGTGTTGCACTGAAGCAGGGTCAGCAGGAGGGACTGGGGTCAAGGCCACTGGCTCTGCTCACGTCAGAGTTGATGCTGCAAGCGCCACGCTGGTCCGGATGGAATCCCGGGCATGGCACAGGTCCGGGGAGGGGGTGGTGTCCCGGGCTCCATGTAGGTCTAGGGAAGGTGATTTAAGCTCTGCACCAGATAGAGGTGTGGTGGTGGTTATGGTGCAGGTCCAGGGGGCGGTACCGCAGGTGTTTTGCTGGTCCTGGACAGGCGCTTCAGGTTTCTGGGTGAGGCATATGCTACTGTGAGTTTGGGTTTGGGTAGGTGTGTCCACAGCGTCGGGGCAGTTGCTCTTGGAGTGTTGGGCTGAGATGGTCGTGTTTATGACATCAGGTTGTAGTGGGCTCACCTTAGGGGGATGGTCAAGGCAGGGGCAGGCAGCCTGGGTGGTGTTCCTGCCATGGGTGTCTAGGTGGAATTCCTGCCTCAGGCCAGTCGGTTCCTGGCAGGGAGCTCAGCCTATGGATGCCTCCCACCGTAAATGGCTGGGGTAGCCTCCAATGGATGGCTGGGCTGAGGAGCACCTCCAGCTGTCTCGAGCAGATGGGCCTCCTGAGTAATGCGTGTTTATGGGACCAATTCCCAGTGATTACAATTTGTTGTAATCCCCAGGCTAGGGGTGCACAACTCACAGGTTGTCATGCCATTGCACCTTCTCTGAGCCTTTCCCTCGTGGCACTCGCACCAGCCTTCCCATTCCTTGCCTGGGATTTCCTACTGTTCAGTCTGCACCACTCTTCTCAGGCAGCTCTCCCCTGGAGTTCCTGGGATTCCACTGTATGCTACATCTGAGCCCCACTCTTTCCCAGGTTGCCCAGTCCTGGTAAGCATTCCAAGCACATTGTCACTCTGTTCCAGGGCCAGTTTCTTAATTTCTCCAACTTGGTATGTTTTCTCCATGCTGCTCCCTCCTTGTGCTCTCTGCTTGGGGGTGACCCTTGTCTCCACGCCAAGATGGCTGTAATGAACTGAGCTGCCAAGCCAATAATCTGCCAAACTGTTTTCCTACCGTGTGTATTCAACCTTCCTCTTGATTTCTTCTTGCCTCTTGGTTCTATAACTCTTCAGTTGCTGTCTGGGATTCTGAGATCTTTGGTTTCAGCACATCTTAGATTTATATTTCTGACATTGCTGCAGGGGGAATGTGTGACCACCTATGCCAGAATCTTTCCTCTTCCTCCATAGGGTTTTTTTTTTTTTTTTTATTGTTGCAGTTTAAGTGAAAGTTTACAATTCAAGTTAGTCTCTCATACAAAAATTTGTACATACATTGTTATGGGACCTTAATTGCTCTCCCTATACTGTGACGGCACACTCCTCCTTTCCACCCCTGATTTCACATGTCTATTCAACCAGCTCCTAACCCTCTCTGACTTCTCATCTCACCTCCGGACAGAAGCTGCCCATTTATTCTCATGTATCTACTTAATCTAAGAGGCACAGTCTTCATGAGGATAATTTTATGTCCCACGGTCCAGTCCAATCTTTGAAGAGTTGGACTCGGGAATTGTTTTAGTTCTGGGTTGACAGAGAGTCTGTGGGCCATGCCTTCCGTGTTTCCTCCAGTCTCAGACCATTAAGTCTGGTCTTTTTACTAGAATTTGAGTTCTGCCTCCCACCCTTCCCCCGCTCCATCAAGGAATCTCTGTTTTGTTCCCTGTCAGGTTGGTCATTGGTGATAGCTGGGCACCATCCAGTTCTTCTGGTCTCAGGCTGATGAAGTCTCTGGTCTATGTGGCCCTTTCTGTAATTGGGCTAATACTTTCCTTGTGTCTTTGGTGTTCTTCATTCTCCGTTACTCCAGGTGGTTGGGACCAATTGCTGCATCTTAGGTGGCTACTTGCAAGCTTTTAAGACCCCAGATGCCAGTCACCAAAGTAGGATGCAGAATATTTTCTTAAAAATTTTGTTATGGCAATTGACCTAGATGTCGCCTGAAAGCATGGTCCCCAGGCACTCGCCCCTGCTACTCTGTCCCTCAAAGTGTTTGATTGTATTCAGGAAACTTCTTAGCTTTTGTTTAGTCCAGTGGTGCTGACTTCCCCTGTAGTGTGTGCTGTCCTTTCCTGCACCTAAGATAATTCTTGTCTAGTATCTAGTTAGTGAATAACACTCACCCTCTCTCCATACCCACGTAACCATCAAAGAATGTTTTCTTCTGTGTTTAAACCTTTTCTAGAATTCTTATAATAGTAGTCTTATACAATATTTGTCCTTCTGTGACTGACTAAATTCACTCAGCATAATGCCCTCCAGATTCCTCCATGTTATGTTTCACAGATTCATCGTTGTTCTTTATCGTTGTGTAGTGTTCCATTCTGTGAATATACCATAAATTGTTTATCCATTCATCTGCTAATGGGCACTTAGGTTTTCCCTCTTTTCGCTATCGTGAACAGTGCTGCAATGAACATGAGTGTGCATATATCTATTCGTGTGACGGCTCTTATTTCTCTAGGTTATATTCCAAGGAGCAGGATTGCTCGATTATATGGTGCTTCTATTTCTAGCTTTTTAAGGAAGTGGCAAGTCAATTTCCAAAGTGGTTGTATCATTTTACATTCCCACCAACAGTGTGTTAGTGTTCCAGTCTCTCCACAACCTCTCCAGCATTTATTATTTTGTGTTTTTTTGGATTAATGCTAGTCTTGTTGGGGTAAGATGGTACCTCATTGTAGTTTTGATCAGCAATTCTCTAATGGCTAATAATCATGAGCATTTCTTCATGTGTCTGTTAGCTGCCTGAATGTCTTCTATGGAGAACTGCCTGTTCATATCATTTCCCATTTTTTAATTGGGTTATTTGACTTTTTCTTGTTGAGGTTCTGCAGTATCCTGTAGATTTTTGAGATTAGATGCTGACCGGATTTGACATAGCCAAAATTTTTTTCCCAGTCTGTAGGCTGTCTTTTGACTCTTTTGGTGAAGTCTTTTGATGAGCATAAGTGTTTGATTTTTAGGAGCTCCCAGTTATCTAGTTTCTCTTCTGGTGCTTGTGCATTGTTACTTATGGTTCGTATTCTGTTTATGCCATGTATTAGAGCTCCTAGCATTGTTCCTATTTTTTCTTCCACGATCTTTATCATTTTTGATTTGATATTTAGGTCTTTGATCCATTTTGAGTTAGTTTTTGTGCATTGTGTGAGGTATGGGTCTTGTTTCAGTTTTTTGCAGATGGATATCCAGTTATGCCAGAACCATTTGTTAAAGAGACTGTCTTTAATGGACTTTGGGCCTTTGTCAAATTTCAGCCGCTCGTAGGTGGATGAATTTATGTCTGGATTCTCAATTCTGTTCCATTGGTCTATGTATCTGTTGTTGTAGCAGTACCAGGATGTTTTGACTACCATGGCAGTATAATAGGTTCTAAAATCAGGTAGTGTGAGGCCTCCCACTTTGTTCTTCTTCTTCAGTAATGTTTTATTTATTCAGGGCCTCTTCCCTTTCCATATGAGGTTGGCCATTTGTTTCTCCATCTCATTAAAAAATGCAATTGGAATTTGGATCGGGATTGGATTGTATCTGTAGATCACTTTGGGTAGAATTGACATTTTCACAATGTTGAGTCTCCATGAGCAAGGTATGTTTTTCCACATATGCAGGTATTTTTTGGTTTCTTCCAGTAGTATCTTGTAGTTCTCATTGTATAGGTCTTCTATGTCTCTGGTTAGATTTATTCCTACGTATTTTATCTTCTTGGGGGCTATTGTAAATGGTATTGATTTGCTGATTTCCTCTTCGAAGTTCTCTTTCTTGGTGTAAAGGATTCCAATTGATATTTGTATCTTTATCTTGTATCCTGAAACTTTGCTGAAATCCTCTATTAATTCCACTGGTTTTCTTGTGGATTCTTTGGGTTTTTTTTGTGTATAAGATCATATTACATGCAAATAGAGATACTTTGACTTATTCCTTACCAATTTGGATGCCCTTTATTTCTTTTTCTAGCCTAATTGTTCTGGCTAGGACCTCCAGCACAATGTTGAATAAGAGTGGTGATAAAGGGCATCCTTTTCTGCTTCCCATTCTCAAGGAGAATGCTTTCAAAGTCTCTCCATTTAGGATGATGGTTGACTGTTGGCTTTATATAAATGCCCTTAATTATACTGAGGAATTTGAAGTTCTCTTTGTTGGTGTAAAGGAATCTAAATGATTTTTGTATGTTTATATTGTATCCTGATACTTCGTTTAAATCTATTAGTTCCAGTAGTTTTCTTGTGGATTCTTTGAGGTTTTATGTGTATAGGATCATATCATCTGCAAATAGAGATACTTTGACTTCTTCCCTACCATTTTGGTTGCGCTTTGTTTTTCTACCCCAATTGCTATGGCTAGGACCTCCAGCACAATGATGAATAAGAGTGGTGATAAAGGGCATCCTTGTCTGGTTCCCATTCTCAGCAGGAATGCTTTCAATGTCTCTCCATTTCGGATGATGTTGGCTATTGGCTTTGTATGAATGCCCTTAATTATGTTGAGGATTTTCCCTTCTATTCCTATTTCGTTGAGAGTTATTTTCATGAATGGGTGCTGGACATTGTCAAATGCCTTTTCTGCATCAATTGATAAGATCATGTGGTTCTTGTTTTTTGTTTTATTAATGTGATGGATTACATTGATTGTTTTTCTAATGTTGAACCATCCCTGCATACCTGGTATAAATCTCACTTGATCATGGTGAACTTTTTTTTTGATATGCTGCTGAATTCTATTTGGCTAGAATTTTGTTGAGGATTTTTGCATCAATGTTCATGAGGGATATTGGTCTGTAATTTTCTTTTTTGTGATGTCTTTACCTCGTTTTGGTATCAGGGTTATGCTGGCTTCATAGAATGAGTTTGGAACTATTCCATCCTTTTATACAGTCTGAAAACTTTTAGTAGTAGTGGTGTTAACTCTTCTCTGTAAGTTTGGTAGAATTCTCTAGTGAAGCCCTCCTCGCCAGGGCTTTCTTTTTCTTTTTTTTTTGTTGGAAGTTTTTAAATTACCTTTTCAATCTCTTCTTTTGTTATAGGTTTATTTAGTTGTTCTACCTCTGTGTTACTTTAGGTAGGTAGTGAGTTTCTAGAAATTTGTCCATTTCCTCTAGGATTTCAAATTTGTTAGAGTACAATTTTTCATAGTATTCTGTTAAGATTCTTTTAATTTCAGTTGGGTCTGTTGTGATATCACCCATCTCTTTTCTTATATGGGTTTTTTGCTTCCTCTCCTGTTTTTTCTTTTGTCAGCTTGGCCAATGGTTTATCAATTTTGTTGATCTTTTCAAAGAACCAGCTTTTGGTCTTGTCAACTCTTTCAATTTTTTTTTTCCTTTATTTCATTTAATTCTGCTCGAGTTCTTATGATTTCCTTTCTTGTGGCACCTGAGGGCTTCCTTTGCTGCTCTGTTTCTAGTTGTTCCAGTTGTAGGGTTAAAGTTTTGATTTCGGCCCTTTTCTTCTTTTTGGATTTGTGCATTTATTGCCATAAACTGACCTCTGAGCACTTCTTTTGCTGTGAACCAGGGGTTGTGGTAGGATGTGTTTTCATTCTCATTTGATTCTATGAATTTCTTAATTACATCCTTAATTTCTTCTATAACCCAGTAGTTTTTGAGCAAGGTGTTGTTCAGTTTCCATGTGTTTGATTTTTTTTTTTTCCTTGCTTTTTCTGTTACTGATTTCTTCTTTTATGGCTCTGTGGTCAGAAAAGATGCTTTGTAATATTTCAATGCTTTGGATTCTGTTAAGGCTTGCTTTAAGGCCTAATATGTGTTCTATTCTGGAGAATGTTCCATGGCTTTGGAAAAGAAAGTGTATTTTGCTGCTGTTGAGTGGAGTGTTCCATATAATGTCTATGAGATCAAGTTGGTTGACTATAGCATTTGGATCTTCTGTGTCTTTGTTGAGCTTCTTTCTAGATGTTCTGTCCTTCACCAAAAGTGGTGTGTTGAAGTCTCCTACTACTATTGTGGAGCTATCTTTCATTTCAATGCTGTTAGAGTTTGTTGTATGTATTTTGGGGCCCTGTTGTTAGCTGCGTAGATATTTATTATAGTTATGTCCTCCTGGTGTATTGATCCTTTAATCATTATATAGTGTCATTCCTTGTCCTTTTTGGTGGATTTTCCTTTAAAGTCTACTTTATCAGAGATTAATATTGCCAGTCCTGCTATTTTTTGAGTATTGTTTGCTTGGTATATTTTTTTTCCATGCTTTGAGTTTTAGTTTGTTTCTGTCTTTAAGTCTAAGGTGTGTCTCTTGTAGGCAGCATATAGACGGATCGTGTTTTTTTATCCAATCTGCCACTCTCTGTCTCTTCATTGGTGCATTTAGTCCATTTACATTCTGCATAATTATTGATAGGTATGAGTTTAGTGCTGTCATTTTGATGGCTTTTTGGTGTTTTGTTGACAGTTTCTTCGTTCCACTTAATTTTTTGTGCTGAGTCATTTTTCATTATGTATTTTCTTTTCATCTGTTTCATTGTTGTTGATTTTGTATTTGCTCAGTCTTTATGTTTTTCTTGTTTTTTATTTTGTTGTGTAAGATGGTTAGTTTCCTTTGTGGTTAACTTAATAGTTACCCCTATTTTTCTAAGTTTAAACCAGTCTTTTATTTCTTTATATTGCCTTGACTTCATCTGCATATGAAAAATCTACGTCTACTTTTTTTAGTCCCTCTATTTTTTTTTTTTAATGTTGTTATCTTTTACATACTGACATCTCTGTTTCCCTGTTTTCAGTGTTTTAGCTTTATTTTCGCGACTTCCCTATCTGGGTTGATATCTGGTTGCCCTGTCCTGTGTTCTAGTCTTGGGTTTTTATCTGATATTACTGGCTTTCTTACCGGAGGACTCCCTTTAGTATTTCTTGTACTTTTGGTTTGGTTTTTGAAAATTCCCTAAACTTCTGTTTATCTAGAAATGCCCTAATTTCACCATATGTGAGAGACAGTTTTGCTGGATATAGAATTCTTGGCTGGCAATTTTTTCCTTCAAGGCTTTATATATGTCATCCCACTGCCTTCTTGCCTGCATGGTTTCTGCAGAGTAATCAGAGCTTTGTCATATTTTTTCCCTGTTGTATGTGTCTTTTTGTTTTTCTTTAGCTGCTCTCAGGATTCTTTCTTATTGACTCTCCTTTGTAGATGACTTTTTGTTTATCTCTAGCTGCTCTTAAAATTCTCTATCTTTGGTTTTGGCAAGTTTGATTAAGTCTTGGTGACTTTCTTTTGGGATCTAACTTATGTGGGGTTCAATGAGCATCTTGGATAGATATCTTTTCATCTTTCATGATATCAGGGAATTTTTCTGTCAACAAATCTTCAACAATTTTCTCTGTATTTTCTTTTATCTCCCCCATTCTTGTACTTCAATCACTTGTAAGTTATTCCTCTTAATAGAATCCCACATAATTCTTACAGTTTCTTCAGTTTTTAAATCATTTTATCTGATTTTCATCAAATAAGTTGGTGTCAATTGCTTTATCTGCAATCTCACTAATTCTGACTTCCATTGCCTCAATTCTGCTCATATGACTTTCTATTGAGTTGTCTAATTCTGAAATTTTATTGTTAATCTTCCAGATTTCTGATTGCTGTCTCTCTATGGATTCTTGTAGCCTGTTAAATTTGTCATTATGCTCTTCTCTAATCTTTTTAATTTCTTCTATTGCATGTTCTGAGTTTTGTCTAATTTCCTTTCTGATGTCTTGAGCAGTTCTACATATGAATCTTTTGTATTGTGCCTTTGGTAATTCCAAGAAATTTTCTTCATCCGGAAAATTTCTAGATTCTTTATTTTGGGAGCTTGCTGAAGCCATCATGGTCTGCCTCTTTATGTGATTTTATACTGACTGTTGTCTCAGAGTCATCAGTTAGTTATTATATTTATTTGTGTTTGCTTTCTGTGTCCTAGCTTATTGGTTTTTTTTTTGTTTTGATTTCTTTTGATATGCCCAAATAGGCTGCTTGTATGAGCTAGCCTGATCTCCAGTGCCCTTGAAGCTCCAACGTCCTGCCACCAGGTGGCCAGCCCTGCTACTAAGTATGTGAGCCCAGGAGTCTGCCCACTCCTCCTGTATAGGTTCAGCTCAGGTGTTCAGGTAGTCAGCCACCAAGAGTGTGGTGCAAGCTCTCACCTACAGTCCTAGACAGGCATGGGTGATTGGTGTAGGCACAGGCATCTGGCTGCAGCAGGGGGACACATGCTGAGCAAGGCAGGGCCTGACGGCCACCCCCGCGTGTCCAGGAGGAAAGCTTGTTCCTGTTCCCTAAATCCTGTAGGTGGGAGGGTTTTGCAGCTGGACTGTGAGCACCCAATGCTGTTGGCTGTAAGGACTGCAGGGCACCACTTATTCTTAGGCCCCTATTGCAGGTGGCTAGGTGGTGTGGGTGGAGCCACCAGTCCTCAGGCCCCTAATGTGGGTAGGTGAAGACCCTGCTTAATAGGCAGTGTCAAATATCACGAACCTGCCACTTCACAGCTGAAACAGTTGAAGTTAGACTTCAGGTATATACCCTGCTGTACTGCTGTAATGAGGGCCTACACTGTTGAAATGGACCCACACAAGTCTATGCAGGGGAAAAGGCACTCAAAATCCATGGATCCCTTATGCCTATGCCTTGGCAAAGGAGCTGTGCCTACTCTGAGTTCTTGGCTTAGGGGAACCTGCAGTTTATTTTTTTCCCTATTTGTTAATTTGTTCACTCTCCAAGGCCAGGAGAATGGCTCAGGGTGCGTGACCAGTCCTACTTCTGGCCCAGGGGACTTGACAATTCTTGAAGCTGGTCCAGGACCCAGTGCAGAGAAGGGAGCAGGGAGGTAAATGGGAGAGGTTTTTTCCCAAAGTGGGGTGTTTTTGATCTGCACAGTAGGCCAGATGCAAATAGTTATCTTTCACTGATCAAGGGCTGCTTCTCACTGGTTCTGGATGGCCGAGTAGACTGTGCCACTGGGTCTCTCCCAGAGTGGAAAACGCCTCCTAAGTGCTGCGGCTTGCCTGCCTCACTGCTCACCCCTGAGCTGATTCAGGCTGAAGGCTCTGGCTCCTGCTAGGTCAGGTCTGTCAACTCCTCACTGCTTCTGAACTGTCTCTGCCTCCCTTTGCCACTCAGTATAATTCCTCAACTTTGTCTTTGATGTTCAGGACTCCTAGATTGTCATATATAATCGATTCACTTGTTTTTTTAGATCTTTGTTGTAAGAGAGGCCACCAGAAGTGTCTGACTACTCTGACATCTTGGCCCCGCCTCCTCCATATGGTTTTTAATGGCTAATTTTTCAGTTTTTCCAGGCCTTTCTTCCAAGGTGCTTCTGGGTGTAGTTGAACCTCCAACCTTCTGGTTAGCAGTCAAAAGCATTAACCGTTTGTACCACTCAGGAACTCCATTAATGTCCTTACAATTGTTTAAAAGGCCCTAAACAATCTCCTCTTCCCTCACCCTCAACATTACCTGCCTTCATCTTGTATTCCTTTTACCACTCTTGGCTCCAGTCCAGCCGCGCTGACTTTGCTGCTGTTCCTTTAATGTTTCAAGAACCCTCCCACCTCAGGGACTTCATACTTCCTATTTCCTTTGGAATGCTTTTCCCCCAGATACACAAGACTCACTCTCTTTTTATTCAGGTCTTTGTTCAAATGTCACCCCATCATAGAGACTACTTCTGACCTCCCTAACTAAAGAAATCCCTGTATTTGTCTCCTATTGCTGCTGTAACAAATTACCACAAACTTAGTGGTTTAAAACAACACAAGTTTATTTTATAGTTCTGGAGGTCAAAAGTCTGACATGGGTTCCACTGGGCTCAAATCAAGGGATTTGCAGGGCTGTTTCTTTCTAGAGGGGCTGTAGGGGATAATCCATTTCCTTGCCTTAACCAACCTTCTAGTGGCTACCCACATTCCTTGGCTTATGGCCCCCTTTCTCCATCATCAAAGCTGGCAACAGTGAATCTTTTCTTACATCAAATCACTTTGACACTGACTCTCCTGCCTCCTTCTTCCACATTAAAAAGACCCTTGTTATTACATTGGGCTAACTGAATAATCCAGGATAATCTCTTTAAATCAATGTATTAGCAACCTTAACGCCCCCTTGCCATTCAACATAACACATTCACTGGTTCTGGGGATTAGGATGTAGACATCTCGGGGGGGGGGGGGCTTATTCTGTCTACCACAACCACTCTCCAATCACTGTGTTAATTTTCATTGCACTCATCTCCCCTCACATAGTATGTATCTATTCAATTGGTTGGAACCCTCGGTGGTGTAGTTGTTAAGAGCCTGGGATACTTCAAACTCTCCCTGAATAGGCCCTTAAATTCAAGAAGGCCATATAACTCAAGGTTAAGTGCACAAGCTCTAGAGTTACACTACCTGAATTCAAATCCCAGCTTCACTACTACTGCATAACTATGGGCATGTTTCTTATCCTCTTTGGGCCAAATTTCCCTACCTGAAAAATGGGGATAGTGATAGTACTTACCTCATGGGGTTGCTGTGAAGGTTAAATGAAATGATCTTTATAAAGCACTTAAAACCTGACACTCAACTAAAGGTAGCATTGTTTTCATTGGGCAACCCACCTCCCCTAATTTTTCATGATATCCTGTTGAGTTAGCAAATAAAGCTGGCTGAAACCAGAAAAAGCCAGTTCACTACACAAATCATTACCAACACTCTTCTCATGCTAGCAATGGCTTCCATTTTGCAACACGTTACTTACGAAACAGAAGCTTCCCAGTCACTGCTTGTCTCAAATAGTGCTTCTCAGACTTTTAGACTACTTTGAGGATCAGTGCTCTAAAACATATATATCTTAGTTGGTATAATGCCTTCAACTTATTCTTGCTAACCTGCTGAACATAGATTTTCCCACTCCTGCTCCCACATCTACATTTTTCTCTTCTTTTCCTTATAGCAGTGGTTCTCAAGTGTGGCTCCTAGACCAGCAGGATCAGCATCAGCATCACCTAGGAACATGTTAAAAATACAAATTCATGGGCCCCACTCAAGACCTACTGAATCTGTGGGGTGAGGGGCAAGAATCTGTTTTGTTGTTGTTGTTTTAATCTGTGTTTTAACAAGCCCTCTCCAGGTGGTTCTGATGCAAGCTGAAGTTTGAGAACTATTACCTCTAACAACTGTTTGAGAACTGCTTTGTTCAGGTTCGAATCCCTGCTGAGAATCTGCATTTCTAACATATTCTCAGGTGATGCTAATGCTGCTGTTCAGGGACCAATTCTGAAAACCACTAGTAGAGCAGTGGGTCTCAAAAATTTTTATACATAAGAATCACCTGGGGATAGTGTTAAAATGTAGATTCTGATTCAGTGTATCTGGGGTGGAAATGCAAATTTTCAGCAGGGGTTCAAACTGGACGGAACAGGATCAAAGCCCTGGCCTATCCTACTGACATAGTCAACAAGGCCTATAAAAAGCATTACTTCATTGTGTGACTAATCCATTAATTTTCACATCTCTGATTTTGATTCCTTCTCTCCACCTGTTTCTGTGTGCATATCTTCACATACATAACTGTCTACCTGTGTTTACTTCAGTTTCTAAGTGGCTCCATATGTGGACAAATATCTCAAAAAAATTTTTTTTTGTCACCAGAGAAGATTGCCTGGTCATCATCATAAGAAGAATTAAGTTAAATCATAACCTTATTTTTCTAACCTTTCACACATTCTGTAAGTAGTTCAAGTTAAAACTAAAATCTTAGGGAGGGCTGAACCAAGGACAAATAGGGTGGGGGTATAACTTTATGGTTTTTCCACACTCATCTAATTTAATGTTTATATCTATATCTAGATAGTCACTTTTTTTCCCTAAGAAAATCATAGTGCTACCAGGGCTCCCTTTTAACTTTGAAGTAGTCCCTTCTAAATGCTATCCCAGACACAGATAATGAGAATGTGCCAAATCATGACTCATATTGCATTAGTCACAGAGAACACACACTTGTTCATTAGTTCTTTTCATTTTCCTAGATGCTGATAGGATAAAAAATCTGGAACATCTACTTAAAAACTCTCCTTCTACAGAAGATTAATACAGCTATTAATGAAATTAGCCCCATGAGGTTCTGTTAAGACTTTAGATTTTTAATCTACATACCTTGGGCTACCTAAAAATCATGTTTTTTACTGTTCAATGAAAACCCTACTTATACCTCAACTGGGGATAATAAAATAAGATAGGGAAAGGTGAGGGACTGGTGGTTTGGATGAAGTTTCTTTATGACATTGAGACAAGCAAAATTAGATGGGTCACTATGAGTTGGAATCAACTTGACAAGTTTTTTTTTTTTTTTTTTTTTTTTTTACTGTGCTGTAGATTTCTTAAATGTTTTTATGTTCTGTTATCCTATGTATGGAAACTGGAAATTTTAGGGCTTTGCGTAATTCTAGTTAGTGGTGTCAAGCTCCATTTCTTCCAGTTCTTAATGCTTCAACTTTTCCTTAGGGGATGAAGTCAAACACACATACCAGGTTTAAAAACATTTAATACTGCTTGACTAGCATGATAAAGGTGTTATGGAATATATAAAATTAACCAATCACTCCCGGACCTCAAAGAAAAAAGACTTTATTTTCATAAAATCCTATTTTCCCTCAACTTTTTATTCATTCCTTCTCCAGCTGCAACTGGAACAGACTTTCAACACACTTCAGGCCTCAATTACTACTAGAGCCTTCCTGACTGCCATCACTCAGCCCAGATGGTCTAGCTTTTCTTTCAAAATTGCTTTCACAAAATTTCCCTGCTCAAAACCCTACCATGGTTTCTTATTTCCTATCACATTACATCTAAATTCAATTTTATTTTGTACTATTTCCCAACCAGCAGGTCTCTTTTACCTTCGATAACTGTGAAATTCGTTTGCTTTTTCTTATGGCAAAGTTGAAATAAGGAAAAGAAAAACAGACACTGAAATCCCTAACAGCGAAAGTTTATTTGCAATTGAAGTTAAGGAATATTTTTAACGCATGCTGAAAAAAAACATTAATGTTCCAAACTTATAGGTTACTATCTGATAAGGAATACAAGACAATGTTGGGAAAGGCTTTGGTATACCTAACTATTGGAACCAGATTATCAAAACACCCTATTATTAGAACCTTGCTATCGAAACACTTATATATCACCTGCTTTTATGTTATACCAACTCCATGGACAGCTCACCTTCTAACTTCTCACTGGCTATTTGAGTAAGTATCATCAAGGTTACATGTTAAGACTGGGTCATGGAGAAGAAATACAGAAATAGCAAGCATCACATTTCAGAGCCTAAATATACGAATACAACATTAACATCAATTAAAGAAGAAACAGTATTTCAACTTTTTTTTTTTCCTGAAAAAACATTTGGCAATGTTTAGCGCATAAGAAGACACTGCTTTGGTCCATCCACTCTTTCCAGCTTTTCAAAGTGTTTCCTGGCATTTCGGATGTTGATCAGAGTAGCTGCAGAAGCTGAGGGTAGGGGTGGGAAAGACACCCAACAGAATAAGTATGGGTAGCCAAAGGAATGTCTGAATAGTAAAAACAAATAAACAAAAGAGAGCCAAATCCCTGAACATATGTCATAGAGAACATACAGGAATAGGAGGTCCCTAGTTAACAAGGTTTAACTTTTCTGAATAAATAGATTTGCTTATAAGTTTTGACTAAACACAAAATTTCCAAAATAAAGTGGGACATATTGTTTTGGTTTGGGGCTAATAGTACAAAATCCATTATCTTATGTTGTATTTTAATATTAACCTAAGGTAGGAAAAGCCAGTGGATTAGAGATAATTTAAACTTCTGGGAACATCCTGGAAATGTTAGAACCTTTGTTTCAGTGGCTGTGATGAGCATGGCTGCTATGGTATGGAGGTACCAAATACCTCCCTTCCTACCCATAAAACAAATATGGGAGTACGGTACTTAGTAGTATGCAACAACATATAAAATGGCCCAGCATTTAATAGTTTAGAGCTTAAACTTACTGATCTTTAAAAAATCTACACCTTATAGAGCATAAATCATGAATACAGGCTCTCCTTTCTTTAAAATTGCTGGATTTAGTAACTTGCTTTTTGAAGTTCCAAGGAAGAAAAACATAATATCCTAGAGGCTAAAGATAATTCTTTTAAAGCTTCAAAATGTAAGTCTATTAAAAAAACCTATTTACCACAAGTACTAAAATAGGTTTTAAGTAACTAATAAGGCACTACCTGTAGAGCAATTAGTTTGAAGAATATGTGGATCTGAGCCTATGTCAGCTAAGTTTAAACTTACGAATGGAGGGATCAGACATCACGACCATCACATAAGTGTTGGATGTAAAGATGTCAATGAAAGCAGCAAAGTTGGAGTTCCTGACTTCCATGCTCTGGAAAGAAGCAGCTAGCTTGCTATAGGAGACAGGAGAAAAGTAGTTAAAGAATGTAAAATAATAACAATAAAAGAAGTTCTTATGTTTTATGTTACAATATTTTTATAGCATTGTACCTCAACTCACCACTTTATTAAGATGGTTAATTACTAACCCCACTTTGATTTCCAAGTAAACTTTAATACTGAATTGAAAATGCTTTGGAAAGTAACTGTGTCAGAAACCGGATTAGGACTTGATATTGACTGTGAAATGAAAGTGGGTGTAGACCTAGATCATTGTTAAAAATCATGTTATAAAAGATTTCTCCAATATATAAGAAGCTTCTTAAGTTGAATTTTTCCTATCATTGAGGTTAATACCTATATGCTTTCAATGTTATATTTAAATTTAAGAAGTGATCCTATTTGAAAACAAACAAGAAAATTATATTTGCTTGTAATTTGCTATTACTTCTTAAAAATGTTAGCACAGAATAGAAAATGACAAGAAATACAACTTTCTTGTTACTATATTTTATTTTTTGTCACATATTTGCCTGTTATTTGCTATTTCTTTTAAAAATGTTAGCACAAAATCAAAAGACAGTGTAAATTAAAAATACATTTACACTGTCTTTTTTATTTACTTATGTGTAGTATAGGGTCACTATGAGTTGGAATCAACTCCATGGTTTTTTTTTTGGTTTGTAGTTACCATTACATACTCTTTATCTATTCATATGGATTCAAGTTACTGTCTAGTGTCCTTTCATATGTACCTGAAAGACTCCTTTTAGTATTTCTAAATGCTAGCAGGTCTTTTAGCAAAGAATTCACTCAGTTTTGCTTTGCCCCAACTGTTATCACTGCCTCAGGCAGTTTAAATGTTAAACAATTGCTGCTGATTGTTTTCAACAAATGCCTGGGGTGGGGGAACTGTTCACAGTGAATGAACAGTCAAATAAAGACAATCCCTCCAAGTGGAGTTTCCAGAGAATTGCCAAATATGTCAGATAATGACACTTCTCTGGGATGGGACTTTTGGGGAGCTCAAACCCCATTCTGCACCCTCCAGTGGGTGCTAGGATGCTAATTTTCACGGTGACCATGATTGTGAGATTCTTGGTTTTCAAGGCTACTGCAGAGCTAGGAAGAAAGGGATGGAAATAGAGAAAGTTAAAATACCAGAAAGTTCACTGTTCTTACCAAAATTCAGCTGCATTTCTTGAATAAACCTCCTCAGATTGTTGAAAACCTTTGATTAATTTCAAGAGTTCTAAAAAATTTGATTTTGACAACTTTTGCCAGTGTTTCTCTTTGCTTTTATGGAGGAGCACATTTTTCAAGGTTTTTATCAGCCATTCCCACCAACACCGCCTGCCATCTCTTTTGATCTTACAACAACCTTATATAGACACAGATAGGCCATAATTACTATTATGATTATTCCCGTTCTTTTATAGATGAATAAACTAGGTGTGTTAATTTTTTTATCGCTTCCATAAAAAATTACCACAAACTTCGTGGTTTAACAGGAGAAAGATGTAGCAGTCTGCTCCTGTAAAGATTACAGCTTTGGAAACCCAACAGGACAGTTTTACTCTCTCCTATACGGTCCCTATGAGTTGGAATCAACTCAACAGCAAGGGCTTTTTAGGTTTTGTAGTGGTTTAAACAACACAAATTTATTATCTTATAGTTCTATAGGTCAGAAGGCTGACATGGGTTTCTTCAGGCTATGTCAAGATGTTGGCAGGGCTGCCTTCCTTTCTGGAGTCTCTAGGAAAGAATCCATTTCCTTGATCATTTAGATTGTTGGCAGAATTCACTTCCTTATGCTTGCAGAATGAAGTTCCTGGTGTCCTTGCTAGCTCTCTGCTGAGAGCTATTCCCAGCTTCTACAGGTCACCCACATTCTTTGGCTTGTGACCCCTTTTCTCCATCTTGAAAGTCAGCAATGGCAGGTCAAGTCCCTCTCACATTTAAATCTTCCCTGCCTCTTCTTCCATCCTTGAATGCTGTGACCTACTTTTTTGCCTTCCTCTTCTAGCCATGTGATTAGATTGCACCCACCCAGATAATCCAGATTAATTTCTCTATCTTAAAGTTTATAATCTTAATGCCACCTGCAAATTTCTTTTTGAATGTAACATAACGTATCACAGGTTCCAGGGATTAGGGCGTGGACATTAGTCTACCTACTACACTAGAGCTCAGAGAACTTCTGCAGCAAAGTTAGCAAGTGGCGTAGCTGGAACTAAACTGCAGGTCTTCTGACTCCCTGTTCAGTGCTCATTTCACCACCTCACTGGTGTATGCTATTGAAATTAAGTTGCTATTAATCTGAACTAGATTGTTATGAAGACAATTAATTATGGTCTCCAGGGCAACCACTTAGAAATCGAACCAGCCAAACTGCCTCTATGACCCCCTTGGTGACTTCTGGCCAACCTGCTACTTCTGAGACTAGAATCATAGAATGTTATGACCTGAATGGTCTTCTGAGCCTTGACCCATCATTTCATACATGAGGAAGATAAGTCCCAGGGAGTTAAGATCCCACTCTCAGTTCCCAGAAAACCCAGAACCACAACTGAGCCTCTCCTGACTTCCAGCTCATATGATTTTGCCATTATAATTTTTTTTCAGTTAAATATATATCTTCACAAGGTACATCATCTACTTAAACGAGCCTCATAATACTTGTCAACTATTAATAGCTATATAAAACATGGCCCACAAAACTTATATTATCCCTGTACAATGTCTTTCTAACTTCTCATAGATTTAATACGACAAACTGTTTCTTGTAACTACTCTAAGCCTCCATATAAACACAGATTTTTATATAGATCCTAGCCCACAAAAGAATCAAAGAAGAAAAACTATGTATGTTCATTTTTTTCTGTGTGCTGACTGATATTTATTAAATCTTATCCAGAACAGGGTTTCCCTTTATGATTCCTAAAAATGATATCTCAAATTATTTATAACCAGCTAGAGAGAGAGAGAGAGACTGTTCATAGCCTTCCTCCACACCCTACCCAAAGTCAATTCTAGAGATTCTGTAGGCTCTGATGATGGAGAGTGGGGAGGGCCACTTAACTGAGGCTACTCAGTTTACATCTGTCCTGGCCAGAGGATGTTAGAGCTACATTACAGTCCAATCTCAATAACCTGCAAATACAGAACAGAGGTACATGGAATCCAACTGCCATTTCTACTGGACTTCAAATTTATATGATTGTTCACACCATATTAACCTTGATGTCGTTATGCTATAGGCCACTAATAAAATCTGTATTTACAGAGCAGGTTGACACTGGTGGCAGCCTAATCTCCCATCCCTAACCTGTTCAGCCCCAGCCCTGCCCACGCCACCCGTCTGTCCCTCAGGTATCAGCTGGGGCTCATTTATGATTAGTTATCTTCTGTCTCATTACTTGTCAATCCCCTAGCTTATACCCTATAAAAACTGGTCAGAGTTTTTACATTCCGCTTACATCCCAGAAGATTTCTCTGATATCAGAATCCACAAACTTGAGGCCCAATGCCTTTCCTATAAGCCACCTCAAAATTTCTCTGTAACTTTGCTCAGTCTCCCCCTTTTTAAAAATCTTCTTCCTGTTTAAGGCTAACCTTTCCACATGTAGACTCACTTCATTCTATTCCATTTCTCTTTTCCACTGATTATTCTTTTTCCATTAATATTTGCCTTGCCTCTGGCCTCTTTCCTTTTGCCCTCAAACCTGTTCAATTCTTCCCGATCAAAAAATAAATAAATGAATGAAATACTCCCCTCTCTCCTGTCTTCTATTAGCAAGTTTCTCAAACCGAAAAAAGTTAGCACAAACACGCCAGAAAGTCTCAAAGTATGCTAAGGCATAAAGGGAGTAAATGTATACTTATTGTCTGGGCATCAAATTTTACCATGATAAGAATTTTATTATTAAATCTTTACAAAATTATGATGGTCAGTCATTTCTTCTTCCTATATTTATAATGCTAAGGTTTAAATTTTATTTAACCAAAGCTGAGACAATATAATTAAACTTTTTTCTATACTCTCTATTCTGTACTACAGATCCTGTTGTCTATTTCTGAAAAACTATTTTAATTACTCTGGTTTTATATTAAATTTTGTTATTTGGTAAGACAAATTCTCCTTTTCAAAACTGTTTGAATACTCTGTTTCTTTCTCTCCAAACAGTATCAAAAATCTCAAAAGGTTACTCTGCTTGGATGTTTTTTAAACACTTCTTCTGTATCAGTTGATTTTGCATTAAAGGGAAAGGACTTGTACCTCTATAAATTGTAGGCTTCCTTAAGAGTTTAGTTTTCTTTTTATTTGAAGGAACTATTCTGAATGTAGAAGTGCAGTCAACTACAGTTATCTGAACCCCTCAAAAACAATTTTTTCCAGAGATAAACAGATTACATTTATAAAATATCTTACCTGCAGCTCAACTTGAACTGCTTAATAATGTTGCTGATTTTCTCAAATCTGTGGGCATCGCGCTGTTCTTTACACTGATAGTGAGAAATCACCTATGAAAAAGGATATCACTCTTTGAATCCATGCAATATAGTTAAATCACCCTCTACTCCTACACACGAACCTTGCCGGATGGAATACACAGGAATTAAATTGACTACATCTGGGGAAAGAAACAATGAAGAAGCTCAATATCATTAGTCAGAACAAGTCCAGGGGCCAACAGCAGAACAGACCATCAATGGCTCCCATGTAAGTTCAAGTCGAAGCTGAAGAAAATTAAAACAAGTCAAAGTCCAAGGTCACTAGAAAGACAGGAAAGAAAGGACAAGAATGGATGTCAGAAGAGACACTGAAACTTGCTCTTGAACATACAGCAGCTAAAGCAAATGGAAGACATGATGAAGTAAAAGAGCTGAACAGAAGATTTCAAAGGGTGGCTGGAGAAGACAAAGTGAAGTAGTATAATGAATTGTGCAAAGACAAGGAGTTAGAAAACCAAAAGGGAAGAATACACTTTGTATTTCTCAAGCTGAAATAACTGAAGAAAAACCTCAAGCCTCGATTTATAATTTTGAAGGATTCTATGGGCAAAACACTGAATGACATAGGAAGCAACAAAAGAAGATAGAAGGGATACACAGAGTCATTGTACCAAAAAGAACTGGTCGATGTTCAACCATTTCAGGAGGTAGCATACGATCAAGAACTGATGGTACTGAAGGAAGAAGTCCAAGCTGCACTGAAGGCACTGGCAAATACAAGGCTCCAGGCATTGATGGAACACCAATTGAGATGCTTCAACAAACAGATGCAACCCTGGAAGCACTCACTCGTCTATGCCAAGAAATTTGGAAGACAGCTACCTGGCCAACCAACTGGAAGAGATCCATATTCGTGCCCATTCCAAAGAAAGGTAATCTAACGCAAGGCAGAAATTGTTGAACAATATCATTAATATCACAGGAAAGCAAAATTTTGCTGAAGATAATTCAAAAACGATTGCAGCCATACATCAACAGGGAACTGCCATAAATTCAAGCCAGATTCAGAAGAGGACGTGGAACAAGGGTTATCATTGCTGATGTCAGATGGAACTTGACTGAAAACAGAGAATACCAGAAAGATGTTACCTGTGTTTACTGATTATGCAAAGGCATCTGACTGTGTGGATCATAACAAATTATGGATAACATTGCAAAGAATGGGAATTCCAGAACACTTAATTGTGCTCATGAGGAACTGTACATAGACCAGCAGTCATTCAAACAGAACAAGGGGATACTGCGTGGTTTAAAATCAGAAAAGGTGTGTGCCAGGGTTGTATCCTTTCACCATACTTATTCAATCTGTATGCTGAGCAAATAATCCAAGAAGCTGGACTATAGAAGAACAATGTGGCATCAGGATTGGAGGACAACTCATTAAAAACCTGCAATACGCAGATGACAGAAACTTCCTTGCCTAAAGTGAAGAGGATTTGAAGCACTTACTGATGAAGATCAGAGACTACAGCCTTCAGTATGGATTATATCTCAACATAAAGAAAATGAAAATCCTCACAACTGGACCAATAAGCAACATCATGATAAACGGAGAAAATACTGAAGTTGTAAAGGATTTCGTTTTACTCCGATCTACAATCAATGCCTACGGAAGCAGCAGTCAAGAAATCAAACAATGTACTGCATTCAGTAAATCTGCTGCAAAAGACCTCTTCAAAATCTTAAAAAGCAAAAATGTCACTTTGATGACTAGGTGCGCCTGACCCAAGCCATGGTGTTTTCAATCATCTCATGTGCATGGGAAAGCTGGGCAACCTATAAGGAAGACCAAAGAAGAACTGAAGCCTTTGAATTATGGGAATGGCGAAGAATACTGAATACACCATGGACTGCTAGAAGAACAAACAAATCTGTCTTGAAAGAAGTACATCCAGAATGCTCTCAGAAGCAAGGATGGTGAGACTTCATCTTACGTACTTTGGACATGTTATCCAGAGGGACCAGTCCCTGGAGAAGGACATCATACTTGGTAAAGTAGAGGGTCAGCAGAAAGAGGAAGAACCTCAATGAGATGGACTGACACAGTGGCTGCAGCAATGGGCTCAAACATAGCAACGATTGTAAGGATGACACTGGATAGAGCAGTGTTTTGTTCTGTTATACACAGGGTCGCTGTGAGTTGGAACCAACTCAACAGCACCTAACAACACTCCTCCTCACAGAAGACATCTGTCAGTCTCTTTGTCACCCTGATTTTCAGGGTAGACTTGGCACCTGGCTTACTATCTCTTCTCTTTTGTCCCATACCCTGCAAACATTTTTTGTGATTTCTACACCCATAAGAATGACCCATTCAGTACTGCTTCAGTATAATTTATTACATCATTTAAGTAGTATGTATTTTGGTATATACTATTGTTCTTTCTTTCTTTAATCACTAAATGTTCATCTTATTTCAATATTTCACAAGATGTTCTTCGATAAAAAAGTACAAATCAAAAAGGAAAAATAAATTATTCTTAGTTGTTCTTGAGGTTTAGTTAAGGTATTTAATTTTAATGAAAGTGATAACTAAGTAGCTTTCGGTTATTATCTTTAAAAAGCTGAACAAGGAGAACCCAACCCCTGAGGATTTACTATTGAACCTGTTCATAAACCTGTTCATGATGGACACCCATATCAGCTAAAAATAATTCCCCTAACACTTTCAGATTTTTATAAAATCACTCAAATATTACCTACAAATGGAATATACAGATGTAATGTTTCTAGTAGGAAGTGAAACTGAACCATTAGCCAGAAGAAAATTATAAGTGAAATTTCCTGAAATGATATGAAACTTTCAAAACATAATTCCAATATCAATGGCAGAAAAGGTATCCCTTGCTTGACTTCATCTCCCTCAGTGAAAATGGTTAGTCACACCTAAACTTGGTCTTCAAGAGAAACAAAAGCAACCTGTTCCTGTTAGAGAGGAATTAGCTTATATGAGGTTAATGTCTACGACTATGTGTGGTGGATGTGGCAGGGGAATACTGGCGAAGTAGGATTCTGTCATGCCATCTACAACAAGACAGACAGAATATTTTATTTGCTTGTTGCTACCCAAACCAGCAGGAAAAGCAGACTCAGGGAAGCGTAATTCCAAGGGGGTGAACCCTGTCAAGGGGCTGAGGCAGAACGACATCCTAGGTAAGACTCCTTGTCTCAGCTGTGTCAGCTAGCAAGAATGATGGCTTGGATGGCAAAAGAAGGGGAAAAAAAAACTGCACTCTGGATTCTTTGCCGTTTGTTACTATAGTAGTGAAAGGAACCAACGTTTAATAGTTTACCAAATATATGCCAAGCCTTGTGCTAGGTGCTTAATGTTACATTGTCCCATTTTAACCCACACACATAAAAAATCCTATGATATAAATACTATTATCTCCTTCTTACAGATGGAGAAACAAGCTCAGGGAGATTAAGAAATGTGTCTAAAGTTACCAAGTATTGGTAGAGCTCAGATAGAAATTACTTACTGTGAGCTGCTCTTATTACATTTACTAAGATACTTTGGCAATTACTTATAAAATGCTTTGTGACATTTCAAATTAGTTTCTATTACTGTTATTAAAAACTTTTATTTATAAATATAATATTAGCCTTTGTATTCCTCCCTCAGGACCATGCACACAGTAGGCTCTAATATAGTTGCTGAGTTCAATTTATAAGAAAAATAAAAATATCAATGTGCCTTTTTCCCCTTCCACTTCTCCTTCTGAACTGTTAACTATTGTAACTGAGTTGACCATTGTATCTCTTCCATGTTAAAAGTTTTCAACTCAGTTTTTTGCAGAAAGGGGTGGAATGAGTTTCCTCAAATGGAAAATGTCATAATGAGAGTCAATAGGAAACAGGAATCCTTCAACAAAAATGAACAATTGTTAGCAGAAATAATCTAAACTCTATAATAAGGTATACCTGTAAAAATCTAATTTTTACTAACTACTAAAGAGCTACACATCAATGTAAGCAATGTACTTCTTTCAAAGACACAATGTACTTCTTTCAGGTCACTTGTGAATACTATTTTATAAATAAGGCTGTGCATGCTAAAGTAATGACAAGAGGAATAAAGGTTCTTCTTGAAAGTAGCAGCACACTGTTCTTCGCTGCTGAATAGAAGGTACAGCGTGAAGCACATGTGCAGAGCAGACAGTTCTCACCAGAAAAGTAGCTCTCTCAAATAGAAGCACTTCATCAGCCTCGATAATTTCAGCAAAATTCCTTAGGTTCATTTCCAGCTGCTGAACATTGGGAATCAGCTGATAAACAATGCTGGACCAAGCCTAACAGAACAGAAGCACAGTGTAATGTTACTAATAGGTAGCCAGTCCTGGATCTTTGCAAATAAATACACTATAACATATGGACAGCAAAATACGGTGATAATCGAGTCCCAAAGAAATACTAAGAGCAAGTATGATGTAACACAAATGAAATCAGAAAATGAAGCTAATATTCGATTTTTATCCTTCAGCTGGATTTTTTTTTGAAGTTCAAACACTTTGTAAAATGCTGGAGAAACTTCTTTCCAATGAGTAATTTAATTCCATGAAGTTGCCATAGGAAAAAAGTTGAAAAATCTGATCTATTGTGCTAAAATGTTTCTAATCCAGCCATTCAACAAATACTTAAGTCTAATAGTGCAGAACACTCTAAATGATCAGAACCTAATAATGCTATATTTAACATACATCCAAGAATCAATTCTTTGAAAATACCAAAGCCATGTGGATAAATGCCCCTCCCCTGAATGGGAAAATATACCACTTAAAGAGAAATTAGTGGCAGTATCATTCCAAAAGTTTTATTGTCAGCTGTATAAATAATTGATGCAACGGAATTAAAAATGTTCCACCGTGTGTTTGCCTAAAAGTGACTTCATCCAGAGAAGTATGACTAATGTAAAGAGTTGAAATTAACCACACCCTCCCTCTATTCTCTTAAGGTTCTTTTACTTGTATTTCCATTATAACAGTTCCTTCAATCTCACTCCAATTTGTCTGGTTAGGTGTATGCTGTTCTTCTCTCCCCTATTACGGGGCAGGAACCTGGTCTTAGTCATGTGTGTCTCCAACAGCATCAAGCAGATAAGCAATGAGTGCTTGCTGAATAAAATTTAATATAAAAATTTAAGTCAGATGTATGCAACATTGATGTAAGATATAGCAGTGTCATATCTGTGTTCCAATTAGTTTTATCACTTAGGCATGGGGTTCAGGTTCCAAGTTCCCAGGTCGGTGTTAATGTCACTGCTGAATTTACCTTGGAGAAGGCACCAAAGCTAACCACAGCAGAGACATTGTCACTCACAGCAGTGTTGTGATTAGCCAATTGTCTTTGGTCGTGTTATATATTGCCATCCTTCACACCGCAGTTGGTTCTTATCAGTGCGTCATGTCCATCCTTATTCACGGTTACCTGTTCTATGGGAATAAGGCTTTGAGAGAAATTCGGCCCATATTAATCTAGAAAAGTATTTCCTAGGCAGGTATCTCAAAATGATCTGTTATTAGAGTGAGGCTGGGTCAAGATAATATTGGGGAAAAAATGAATTAGATATTAAAAAATATCAACAGCTATTTCAATGTCCACTGGGGTTTTTCTCCTTGGCAATTCAAGTTTCTGTGCTTCTGGCTGTAGATACTTGTCAGATGCAGTTGATACTGAGGCTGTAGCTACCAGTGACAGAGAAGGATGCTTTCCTACATAGGGTCAGACTTGTCAATGGATACCAGAAGCAGTTCGAAAGAAAGGTATGAACACAGGAGGAACCAAAAGGAGTCAGTGGGAGAAACGGAGGAAGCCAGAAAAGGAGCTTATGTGCCAATAGGGTAATTTCAGCTTCACGAATAACACAGCTACTGTTGTAACCTCTACAACTACTGAAAGCAGTGTGGTATCCATTCTAGAAATGATAACAATCCATCTGATTGAAAGAATACTGGTCTCCAATTTGGCATGAAAGTTGAAGCCACCATACTCTATGAATAACATGCCTCATTCTAAGACCCCATTCTCCAATCTCTCCTGGAAATATGTTTCTTTTACTGTCACCCTGCTCCAAACTTAGGTAAACAAAAAACAAAACACAAACCAAATCCTTTGCCATCGATTTGATTCCGACTCATAGTTACCCTATAGTACAGAGTAGAACTGCCCCATAGAGTTTTCAAGGAGTGCCTGGTGAATTCGAACTGCCGACCTTTTGGTTAGCAGCCGTAGCACTTAACCACTACTTAGACTAGCTTATATTCTGTAGAAGTACCTGAATACTAGACATAGCTCCAATCACACTGAGACTAAAACAGGTCAAAAAGGATGATGGCCAATAAGAGACACCTTTGCTGTCACAAAGATCAGTATAAAATTAATCACGGCCAAACTGGCTAATTCAGTGTGATTTGGTGGCTCCGTCTACCCAATCTAAGATAAAAACAAAATTCTTAATGTTAAGTTTGATAGTCCTCAAACAATTTATTGTGGACTATCTCTCTCTTGGTTCAACAAATCTAGATGGCTATGAAGCCGTTTAAAATCTTTTAAGTTTTGTTAACACCCTTCTAGCTTTTTATTAACACTCTTAAAATGAGGGAACTCAGGAAAACATACACACCTTATAGAGAGTTTCATCCCAGATAGATGTTCGGAAACAAGAACATTCCAGTGGACGAGACAAACGCCTGAGATCTTCTTCTCGTTCTTTAAAGATCTGAATTAAAAAGTCCAACACATACTGATCAGCATATAACAGTTCTCCTCTTCACTTGTAAAATCAAAGACATAATTATTTCAGCATATTTTAAGTGGGATCCTTTGTTCCTTCTTAAGAGAAATTCTGAGTATGCACATTATTTCATAGAGTAGGATGGCAGAAATCATTTCATGTCAAGTTTAAAACTACAGCAGTCTAGCTACTAGAATTCTGCAGGGTTACGCTGCTTGTGCTGAATACTCATTGAGAAGCACTATGCTGGAAAATAAAATTTACCATATAGAGGAATTCTGATAAAATATATCTTATACCCTAAACTACCAAATCTGGGTAATTTTTTCCCTTTGTATGCCTTTTTTTTATTGTTGTAAAAAAATATATATATAACATAACATTTGCCAATTCAACATTTTTTTCACATGTACAATTCAGCGCCATCAGTTACATCAACCATGTGTGCAACCATCACCAATATCTATTGCCAAATCTTCCATCATAAATCTGGGTCATTTTAAGGTAGCTATACTCATACCAGAGCCCTGGTGGCACAGTGGTTAAGAGCTCATCTGCTAACCAAAAGGCTGCCAATTTGAATCCACCAGCCCGCTCCTTAGAAACCCTATGGGGCAGTTCTATTCTGTCCTATAGGGTCGCTATGAGTCAGAATCCATTTGACGGCAACAGGTTTATACTCATACCAAGATTCTGTAAATCAAAATACTTTAACCCTTGTATATATCTTTCTCTCTTACATCCATATATATACACTCGTATTATTCATGTATGCATTGTATTTATCTAGATATATACATATAACACACACACCCACACGTATCTATCCAACTTGGATACGTATCTATCTATATAATGCCCACATACATATGGAGAAATATCTACTCATACAAATATGCACAGATATTTTTCCATGAGTGTGTGGGTTTGTGGTGTGTCTGTGCATGCATACATACAAACACACACGTAGGAAAACATTTATCTTGTTTGAAACTGATTATTTAGAAAAGCACTCTAGTCATGTTTACTTCAAAACTTCCAAGTCTGAATCTTTAATGAAATAGAGTATACTTTTCTTATTTAAGCTTAAAATTCCACAAAGAATATTAATATATCTTTTGGGATATTTATATTTGCATTTGGAAAACAGTAAGATGATCACTCAAAATTAGAAGTGATTAAAAAACTCATAAGGAGCTCATTTGTTGGAGTGTTTTACATTTTTTTACTATGATTTTGACCAGGGAATAAAGTAATTTTTTAAGAAAACAAAACAGAACATATCAACAACAACAGAGCCCCCAAAAACTCAAGACCCAAGCTACATACAGCATTTTCTAATGAATTAAAATAAGAATTAATAGAGAGACAAAGAAAGACACTAGATACTTAAAAGTAGTATTTTTGAGTAAATGTAGAACCCTGTCAAATGGATTTTGAAAGCCTGTAAGCTAACATTATGAAGAATGGGGATTCCAGGACACTTAATTGTGCTCATGTGGAACCTATACATGGATCAAGAGGTAGTCCTTCAAACAGAGCAAGAGGATACTGCATGGTTAAAGGTGGAAAATGTGTGTTACATTGTTGTATCCTTTCACCTTACTTACTGAATCTGTATCCTGAGAAAATAACCTGAGAAGCAGGACTATGTGAAAAATAACACAGAGTCAGGATTGGAAGAAGACTCATAAACAACCTGCAATATATAGATAACACTACCTTGTTTGTTGAAAATTAAGACTACTTGAAGCACTTACTAACGAAGGTAAAATCCAGTATGGATTACATCTGAACATTAAAAAAATCCTCACAAATGGGCCAATAAAAAACATCATGATAAATGGAGAAGAAACTGAAGTTATCAAGGATTTCTTTTACTTGGAACAACAATCAGTGCCCATGGAAGCAGCAGTCAAGAAATCAAATAATATAGGAGGCAGAGCCAAGATGGTGGCGTAGTCAGACGCTTCTGGTGGACCCTCTTACAACAAAGACCCAAAAAAACAAGTGAATTGATTATATATGACAATCAAGGAGCCCTGAACATCAAAGGCAAAGTCGAGGAACCGGACTGAGTGGCAGGGGGAGGGAAAGACAGTTTGGAAGCAGCGAGGAGTTGCCAGACCTGACCTGGAGAGAGCCAGAGCCCTTCAGGCCTGATCAGCTCAGGGGTGAGCGGTGAGGCAAGCAAGCAGCAATGCTTCAGAGGCGTATTCCGCACCACAAAAGACCCAGCAGCAGAGAGTCTACTCAGCCACCCAGAACCAGTGAGAGGCAGTCCTCGATCAGCGAAAGATAAGTAGTTGCGTTCGGCCCACTGTGCGGATCAAAAACACCTTCTTAGAGAAAAACCTCTCTCCCATTTACCTTCCTGCTCCCCGCTCTGCACTGGGTCCCGGACTGGCTTCAGCAATTGCTGAATCCCCTGGGACAGAAGTAGGATCCCTCACACGCCCTGAGCCATTCTCATGGCCTTGGAGAGTGAACAAATTAACAAATGGGGAAAACTAAACTGCCGGCTCCCTTAATCCAGGAACTCAGGGTGGGCACAGCTCCTTTGTCTAGGCAGAGGCATAAGGGATCCATGGACTTTCAGTGTCTTTTCCCTTGCATATACTTGTGTGGGCCCATTTCAACAGTGTAGGCCCTTATTACCACAGTACAACAGGGTATACACCAGAAGTTTAACTTCAACTGTTTCAGCCGTGAAGTGGCAGGTTTGTGACATTTGACACTGCAGGGTCTTCACCTACCCACATCAGCAGCCTGAGGTCTGGTGGCTCCACCCATGCCATCTAGCCACCTGCGATGGGGCCCAAGAATAAGAGGTCCCCCCCGGGTCCTTACAGCCAACAGCACTGGATGCCATTAGTTGAGCTGCAAAACCCACCCACATATGCGCTCTAGGGAACAGGGACACGCCTTCCTCCTGACACTCGGGAGTGGCCGTCAGCCCTCTGCCTTGCTCAGAGTGTGTCCCCTGCTGCAGCCAGATGCCTGTGCCTACACCAATCACCCATGCCTGTCTAGGACTGTAGGTGAAAGCCTGCACCACACACTTGGTAGCTATCTACCTGGGTACCTGAGATGAACCTATACAGGAAGAGTGGGTGGACTCATGAGCTCACATACCTAGTAACAGATCTAACCACCTCGTACCAGGACATTAGGGCTTCAAAGGTGCCAATAATCAAACTAGCTCACATGAGCAGCCTACTTGGGCATATCAAAACAAAACAAGAAGTTAGGACACAGTAAGCGAACATAAAATAAATAAATAACTTAATTGATGGCTCAGAGACAACAATAAATATCAAATCACATAAAGAGGCAGTCCATGATGGCTTCAGCAAGCTCCCAAAATAAAGAATCTAGAAATTTGCCAGAGGAGGAAAATTTCTTGGAATTACTGGAGGCAGAATACAAAAGATTAACATACAGAACTCTACAAGAGATTAGGAAGGAAATTAACCAAAATGAAAATATGCAACTGAGGTAATTAAAAAGATTAGAGAAGAACATAATGACAAATTTAAAAGGTTGCAAGAATCCATAAAGAGACAGTAATCAGAAATCCTGAAGATTAACAATAAATTAGACAATTCAATAGAAAGTCATAGGAGCAGATTTGAGGCAATGGAAGTCAGAATTACTGAGATTGAAGATAAAGCACTTGACACCAACTTATTTGAGGAAAAATCAGATAAAAGGATTATAAAAATGAAGAAACACTTTTTAAAAATTATGTGGGATACTATTAAAAGGAATAACCTACGAGTGACTGGACTACCAGAATGGCGGGGGTGTGTGGAGGGTAACAGAAAATACAGAGAATCATTGAAGATTTGTTAGCAGAAAACTTCCCTGATATCATGAATGATGAGAAGGTATCTACCCAAGATGCTCATCGAACCCCACATAAGGCAGATCCCAAAAGAAAGTCACCAAGACATATTATAATCAAACTTGCCAAAACCAAAGATAAAGAGAGAATTTTAAGAGTGGCTAGGGATAAACAAAAAGTCATCTACAAGAAGAGTCAATAAGAATAAGCTCGGACTACTCAGCAGAAACCATGCAGACAAGAAGGCAATAGGATGACATATACAAAGCCTTGAAGGAAAAAAAAAATGTCAGCCAAGAATTATATATCCAGCAAAACTGTCTCCCAAATACGATGGTGAAATTAGGGCATTTCCAGATAAACAGAAGTTTAGGGAATTTGCAAAAACCGAATCAAAATTACAAGAAATACTAAACGGAGTCCTCCGGTTAGAAGATCAGTAACTTCAGATAACAATCCAAGACTAGAACACAGGACAGAGCAACCAGATATCAACCCAGATAGGGAAGTCACAAAAATAAACCAAAGCCAAAACACTGAAAATAGGCAAAAGAGATGTCAGTATGTAAAAGATGATAACATTAAAACAAAAAAGAGGGACGTAAAAAATGTAGACACAGACTTTTCATATGGAGAAGAAGTCAAGGCAATATAAGGAAATAAAAGACCGGTATAAACTTAGAAAAACAGGGGTAAATATTAAGGTAACCACAAAGGAAACTAACAAACCTATAAGTCAAAATAAAAAACTAGAAAAATATAAAGACTCAGCAAATACAAAATCAACAACAACGAAAAAGATGAAAAGAAAATACATAAAGAAAAAAGACTCAGCACAGAAAATTAAGTGGAACAAAGAAACTGTGAACAACATAAAAAAAAGACATCAAAATGACAAAACTAAACTCATATCTATCAATAAGTATGCTGAATGTAAATGGACTAAATGCACCAATAAAGAGATAGAGTGGCAGACTGGATAAAAAATGATGATCCGTCTATATGCTGCCTATAAGAGACACACCTTAAAGTCACAAACTAAAACTCAAAGGATGCAAAAAAATATATCGAGCAAACAACACTCAAAAAAGAGCAGAAGTGGCAAGATTAGTCTCTAACAAAATAGACTTTAAAGGAAAATCCACCACAAAGGACAAGGAAGGACACTATAAAATGATTAAAGGGTCATTACATCAAGAGCACATAACTATAATAAATATTTACGCATCCATTAATAGGGCTCCAAAATACATAAAACAACCCTAACAGCATTGAAAAGAGAGGTAGACAGCTCCACAATAATAGTAGGAGACTTCAACACACCACTTTTGGTGAAGGACAGAACGTCCAGAAAGAAGCTCAATAAAGATATGAAAGATCTAAATGCTACAATCAACCAACTTGATCTCATAGACATATACCGAACACTCCACACAACAGCAGCCAAGTAAACTTTCTTTTCCAACACACGTGGAACATTCTCCAGAATAGACCACAAATTAGGCCATAAAGCAAGCCTTAAAAAATTCAAAGCACCAAAATATTACAAAGCATCTTTTCTGACCATAAAGCCATAAAAGTAGAAATCAATAATAGAAAAAACAAGGGAAAAAAATCAAACTCTTGGAAACTGAACAACACCTTGCTCAAAAACTACTGGGTTATAGAAGAAATTAAGGATGGAATAAAGAAATTCATAGAATCAAATGAGATTGAAAACACATCTCATGAGAACCTTCAGGACACATCAAAAGCATTTCTCAGAGATCAGTTTATACCAATAAATGCACATATCCGAAAAAAAGAAAGGGACATAATCAAAACATTAACCCTAGAACTGGAACAAGTAGAAAGAGAGCAGCAAAAGAGGCCCTCAGGTGCCAGAATAAAGGAAATAAGAATTACAGCAAAATTAAACGAAATAGAGACTAGAAAAACAATTGAAAGAGTTAATAAGACGAAAAGCTGGTTCTTTGAAAAGATCAACAAAATTGATAAACCACTGGCCAAACTGACAAAAGAAAAACAGCAGAGGAAGAAAATAACCTGTATAAGAAATGAGATGGGTGATATCACAACAGACACAACTGAAATTTAAAGAATCATAACAGAATACTATGAAAAATTGTACTCTAACAAATTTGAAAACCTAAAGGAAATGGACAAATTTCTAGAAACTCACTACCGACCTAAAGTAACACAAACAGGTAGAACAACTAAATAAACCCATAACAAAAGAAGAGATTGAAAAGGTAATTAAAAAACTCTCAACAACAACAACAAAAAAAAAAAACCCTTGGCCCAGATGGCTTCACTGGGGAATTCTACCAAACTTTCAGAGAAGAGTTAACACTTCTACTACTAAAGATATTTCAGAGCGTAGAAAGGATGGAATACTACCAAACTCATTCTAAGAAGCCAGCATAACCCTGATACCAAAACCAGGTAAAGACACCACAAAAAAAGAAACTTACAGACCAATATCCCTCATGAACATTGACACAAAACTTCTCAACAAAATTCTAGCCAATAGAATTCAGCAACATATCAAAAAAACAATTCACCATGATCAAGTGGAATTTACACCAGGTATGCAGGGCAGGTTCAACATTAGAAAAACAATCAGTATAATCCATCACATAAATAAAACAAAAGAGAAGAACCACATGATCTTATCAATAGATGCAGAAAAGGCATTTGACAAAGTCCAACACCCATTCATGATAAAAACTCTCAACAAAATAGGAATAGAAGGGAAATTCCTCAGTATAATTAAGTGCATTTATAAAAAGCCAACAGCCAACATCATCCTAAATGGAGAGACTTTGAAAGCATTCCCCTTGAGAATGCGAACCAGACAAGGATGCCCTTTATCACCACTCTTATTCAACACTGTGCTGGAGGTCCTAGCCAGAACAATTAGGCTAGAAAAAGAAATAAAGGGCATCCAAATTGCTAAGGAAGAAGTCAAAGTATATCTATTTGCAGATGATAGGATCTTATACACAGAAAACCTCAAAGAATCCACAAGAAAACTACTGGAATTAACAGAAGATTTCAACAAAGTATCAGGATACAAAATAAACATACAAATATCAGTTGGATTCCTTTACACCAACAAAGAGAATCTCGAAGCAGAAATCAGCAAAATGAATACCATTTACAATAGCCTCCAAGAAGAAAAAATACTTAGGGATAAATCTAACCAGAGACGTAAAAGACCTATACAATGAAAACTACAAGAAACTACCGCAAGAAACCAAAAGAGACTTGCGTAAGTGGAAAAACACACCTTGCTCATGGATAGGAAGGCTCAACATTGTGAAAATGTCAGTTTTACCCAAAGCGATCTGCAGATACAATGCAATCCCAATCCAAATTCCAAAGGCATTTTTTAATGAGATGGAGAAACAAATCACCAATTTCATATGGAAAGGGAAGAGGCCCCAGACAAGTAAAGCATTACAAAAGAAGATGAACAAAGTGGAAGGCCTCACACTAACTGATTTTAGAAACTATTATACTGCCATGGTAGTCAAAACAGCCTGGTACTGGTACAACAACAGATACATAGACCAATGGAACAGAATTGAGAATCCAGACATAAATTCATCCACCTATGAGCAGCTGTTATTTGACAAAGGCCCAAAGTCTGTTAATTGGGGAAAAGACAGTCTCTTTAGCAAATGGTGCTGGCATAACTGGATACCCATCTGCAAAAATCTGAAACAAGACCCATACCTCACACCATGCACAAAAACTAACTCAAAATGGATCAAAGACTTAAATATAAAATTGAAAACGATAAAGATCGTGGAAGAAAAAATAGGGACAATGCTAGGAGCCCTAATATATGGCATAAACACAATATGAACCATAAGTAACAATGCATAAGCTCCGGTAGAGAGACTAGATAACTGGGAGCTCCTAAAAATCAAATACTTATACTCATCAAAAGACTTCACCAAAAGAGTCAAAAGACAGCCTACAGACTGGGAAAAAAATTTTGGCTACGACAAATCCGTTCAGCATCTAATCTATAAAATCTGTAAGATACTGCAAAACCTCAACAACAAAAAGGCAAATAACCCAATTAAAAAACGGGCAAAGGATATGAACAGGCACTTCGCCAAAGACAGTCAGGCGGCTAACAGGAACATGAGGAAATGCTCACGATCATTAGTCATTAGAGAAATGCAGATCAAAACTACAATGAGATATCATCTCACCCCAACAAGGCTAGCATTAATCCAAAAAACACAAAATAATAAATGTTGGCAAGGTTGTGGAGAGACTGGAACACTTATACACTGTTGGTGGGAATGTAAAATGGTACAACCACTTTGGAAATTGATCTGGCGCTTCCTTAAAAAGCTAGAAATAGAAGTACCATACAATCCAGCTATCCGGTCCTTGGAATATATCCTAGAGAAATAAGAGCCATCACACCACGTTTATTGCAGCAGTGTTCACAATAGCAAAAAGATGGAAGAAACCTAGGTGCCCATCAATGGACGAATGGATAAACAAATTATGGTATATCCACACAATGGAATACTTTGCAACAATAAAGAACAAAGACGAATCCGTGAAACATAACATGGACGAATCTGGAGGGCATTATGCTGGGTGAATTTAGTCAGTCACAGAAGGACAAATATTGTATAAGACCACTATTATAAGAACTCAAGAAAAGGTTTAAACACAGAAGAAAATATTCTTCGATGGTTAAGAGTGTGGGGAGGGAGGGTGAGGAGTATTTACTAACTAGATAGTAGATAAGAATTATCTTAGGTGAAGGGAAGGACAGTACACACTACAGGGGAAGTCAGCACCACTGGACTAAACCAAAGCTAAGAAGTTTCCTGAATACAATCAAACACTTTGAGGGACAGAGTAGCAGGGGTAGGTGTCTGGGGACCATGCTTTCAGGGGACATCTAGGTCAGTTGGCATAAGAAAGCTTATTAAGAAAATGTTCTGCATCCTACTTTGGTGAGTGGTGTCTGGGGTCTTAAAAGCTTGTAAGCGGCCATCTAAGATGTATCAATTGGTCTGAACCACTTGGAGTAAAAGAGAATGAAGAACACCAAAGACACAAGGAAAGTAGTAGCCCAAGAGACAGAAAGGGCCACATAAACCAGAAACTTCATCAGCCTGAGACCAGAAGAACTAGATGGTGCCCGGCTACCACTAATGACTACCCTGACAGCGAACAGCACAGAGAGTCCCTGATGGAGCAGGAGAAAGGTGGCGTGCAGAATGCAAATTCTAGTAAGAACACCAGACTTAATGGTCTGACTGAGACTAAAGGGACCCCAGAAAGCATGGCCCCAGGATTCTCTATCAGCCCAGAAATAAGACAATTTCCGAGGCCAACTCTTCAGACAGGGATTGGTCTGGACTCTGGGACATAAAGTGATACTCGTGAGGAGTGTGCCTCCTAGCTCAAGTAGATACAAGAGACTAGACTGTCAGCTTCTGTCCATGGGTGAGATGGGAAGGCAGAGAGGGTTTGGAGCTGGTTGAATGGACATGGGGAATCCGGGGTAGAAAGGAGAAGCGTGCTGTCACAGTATGGGGAGAGCAATTAGGGTCACATAACAATGTATGTATAAATTTTTATATGGAAGACTAACTTGAAATGTAAACTTAATTTAAACTACAACAATAAAAAAACAAAAAAAAAATCAAATAATACAGTGAACTAGGAAATCAGCTGCAACTGACCTCTTTAAAGTATTAAAAAGCAAAGAAGTTACTTTGATGATTATGGTACACCTGACCCAAGTCATAGTCTTTTCAATCGCCTCATATGCATGTGAAAGCTGGACAATGAAAAAGGAAGACTGAAGAACTGACTCATTCGAACTGTGCTGATGAATAATACTGAATATACTGTGGACTGCCAGATGAACAAATTCGTCTTAGAAGAAGCATACCAAAATCTTCCTTAGAAGTGAGGATGGTGAGACTTCACCTTGCTTACTTTGGACACATCATCAGGAAAGACGATTTGTCAGAAAAGGACTTCAAGTTTGGTAAAGTAGAGGGTCAACAAGAAAAGAGGGAAACCATCAATGAGATGGACTGACACAACAGCTGCAACAATGGGCTCAAACATATCAACAATTGTGAGGATGGTACAGGGCCAGGCAATATTTCATTCTGCTACACATAAGGTCACTATGTGTCAGGATTGGCTCAACGGCAACTATCAAGCTAACTAGAAACACCAAAACATACTCAAACACTGGAACACTAGAGGCAATCTTGTAAATAACTGTGGGATAAAAAGTATTCCTGATCAAGGCTATTACCAAACAATCCATTACTTAAATAAAGGGTTTCCTTAGACTTCTAGCTCCACCCCAAAGAACTGTATTCCTCTACATCAGCAGCATACTGTTTTCCTCAGCTGTACTTCTAGAAATAGAGGATCTTCTCCTGAGCTTAGACCTTAGCATTCAATCTTATTTTATATTGAGCAAACGGAGGCTAGACTATGTTGGTGACTTGCCAGTCCTGGGGTCTCATAGCTAGATAGATGTTTGGCCATTTTATTGTATCTTCTCTGGTTTAAACTTAAGTGTGTTAACTCCCATGCCAGAAAAGTAGAGACATCTGCCATATGGAAAGGGGGAAGCATGGTTTAGGAATCAATGAGTTTCTTTTTTTGGTGATGGAAAATTTGGCAATAAATATTGGTGATGATTGCACAATCCGATTGATGTAACTGGTGTCACTGAATTGCACAAATGAAAAATACTGAATTGGCAAATGTGTTATATATATTTTTACAACAATAAAAAAGGGAGCAAATATTTCTTGCTATTTCCATACTATTCTCAGCAAGAACTTTCAATATTCATTTTATATACACTTAATAAAGAGGAGTGTCTGGGTAGTACAAACAGTTAAGCACTTCACTACTAGCTGAAAGGCTGGCTTTTTAAACCTGCCCAGAGGCACCTTGGAAGACAAATCTGGTGATCTGCTTCTGAAAGGTCACAGCTTTCAAAACCCTATAGTGCAGTTCTAGTCTGCACACTTGGGGTCTCCATGAGTTGGAATTGACTCGACAACAACATACCATATGGAGTACAATGATGAGGCATCTGGCATAGTGTCCGGAGCCTTGGTGGCACAGTAGTTAAGAGCTCAGCTGCTAACCGAAAGGTTGGCAGTTCAAATTTAACAGCCGCACCTTGGGAACTCTATGCGGCAGTTCTACTCTATCCAATAGGGTCACTATGAGTCGGCATTGACTCGATGGCAACGGGTTGGCAGTGCGCCTAACATACAGTGTGGCTGGTGCTCAAACTGGTACATACCAGTTTCCTAAGTCAACCTAGTGACAGCAGCAACCCTTTTTCTTTTCAGTCCTCGTGGGTCTTCTAGCCTTGACAGTATCTCCCTGCTCTGAAGAACAGTAAAGAAGTGGCAGCAAACATATTTTAAAAATAAATAAAGGCTGAGCAACCCAATCAATTAGCATAATATAATTCTTAAAGTTTATGTTCTACCTCCCAGTATGGTGACTAGTGTCTGGGATCTTAAAAGCTTATGAGTAGCCATTTAAGATACAACTACTGGTCTTTATTTGTCTGGAACAAAAGAGAAGGAAGGAAACCCAAGAATCAGAGAAGGAACTGGATTACAGTACTAATTGTCTACATCAAACACTGTTTCCTCCACCCCGAGACAAGAAGAACTAGATGGTGCCCAGCTACCATTACTGAATGCAATAGATGAATCTTGATAAAAAGGGAGAAAAATGTGCAACAGAACTTTATATTCTTAAAGAACCCAGACTTACTGGACCTATTGAGTCTGAAGGAGTCCTCAAGACTATGGCCCTGAGTTGCTCTTCAAATCTTGAATTGAAATTATCCCCCAAAGTCACCTTTAAACTAAGTAACAATTCAGCCCAAAGAGTAGCTTGTCACCTTTGAGTATTGCATTTCTTTTTAAAAAATTATCTATATAAGACCAAAAGGTCAACAGCAATTTTAAAGCATAGATGAGAAGGTTGGGAGACAGGGAAATTAAGTAAATGAAAGTGAAACAACTAGAACAGAAATAACAAGAATGTTGACACAATGTGAAGAATGTAACCAATGTCACTGCTCATCAGGTGTAGAAACTGTTAAGGAGAGTTAAGGAGACAGCTGAGAATTTGGGGAGGCCAAAGCAACTACAATTCACAGGGCAGAGTATTCTGGGAGGAGAGAACATAAAGGAGTGAGCTGTAAGATTTACAAAGGGTTCTCTCCACTATTCAGCTCAGTACAGTCGGCCCTCAGTATCCACGAGTTTCACATCTGTGGATTCAAACAACTATGGATCGAAAATATTCGGGGGGGAAAAAAGTTCCAAAAAGCAAAACTTGAATTTGCCATGCTGAGCACTACGCTGCATCCACAGGAGTGAAGTGATGTGTAGACATACCCTGTTGTAGCCTCCCGCCATTTCACAGATCCTCAGTCTTTCTCCAGCACTCATCTGAGCACTGTTCAGCTCGAGTCTTGTTCTTTCACTTCTCGTGTTGTGAGCATCCTTTGTTTCTGTGAAAAAATGTCTCCTAAAACACAATTAAGTGGTCAAAGCATTCCCTCAAAGGCTAAGTGTGAGGGGGTTGAGGAGTGAGAAGGAGTTTAAGGTTAGTAAGGGCTGGTTGGCTAACTATGTAAAGTGCTACAGCCTCAAGAATTTCAAGATAATGGGAGAATTAGCATCAGCTGATGCCGAGGCAGTTTCATCATTCCCAGAAGAGCTCAATAAACTCACAGAAGCGAAAGGCTACCTTCCAGAGCAAGTCTTTAATTGTGATGAAACAACTATTTGCATAGCATTTATATTGTATTAGGTATTATAAGTAATCTAGAGATGATTTAAAGTATATGGGAGGATGTGAGTAGTTTATATGCAAATACTACACCATTTTATATAAGGGACTTGAGCATTCATGGATTTTGGTATCTGCAGGGGTCGTGGATACCAAGGGATGACTGGACTGATCAGCCCATGCAACATGAGGAAACTCCCAGATTCCAGAAAAGGAACCACAGGAAAGAAGCAGGAGGTACAATCCCTGAGGCTTACATAGGGCCAGTAATATTTCCTGTTCTTAATAACAGATCTTCACTACATATGAAGCAAAAACTTATAAAACTGAAAGGAGAAATAGAAAAATTTAACCCATGGTCCCTGAAGGGAAGCTCATCTGTCTAAGTGTCTCTGACAACTTAAAGAAGCCAGGGATCACATAATCAGTGATCCTGTAATTCCCTTTCAAGACAGTAAAGATTGTTACTGATGCTCATCAAACACATTCCATTACTAGCCCTAAAAAGTCTAGGCGATTACTTATAAATAAGATCAATCCATGAACAATCACCACACTTTTGAGTATTAAAAATCTGAAAAATAAAAGGGTGAGAAAATAAGCCCAAAGGATATCAAATTAATAAGGAAAACAAAAGAGAACTTTTAAAAGTTATTAAGGGAGAGGCAGGGCCAAAATGGTGGAATAGGGAGAGCTTAGTGTTGTCCCTCTTCCAACAAAGACCCGAGAAAACAGGTGAATCAGACTTATATGACAATCTAGGAACCCTAATAATCAAAAAAGCTGAAGAATCGGACTGAGCAACAACAGGTAGAAGGAGAGGCAATTCAAAAATAGTGGAAATGGGGAATTACAGGTCACGGGATCGCCTGGTGCCCTGCTGATTGAATTTGCACAGTGTACACAGGTTGAGACAAGCAGCAACATCCCAAGCCAAAACCCACCCTGTCTGGTGCAGCCAAGCAGTAGAGAATCTGCACGTACCTCCAGAACCAAACAGAACTGACACCAGACCTGTGAAAGTTAAGTGCAAGGTCCCAAACCTTGTACACCATAACCCTTCCCACCACCAGAGCTCCACGGACGAGGAACACTTCCTTATCCTCATCCATCCCCTTCCCCTCTCAGACACCAGTCCCATGGCATTCAACTGCGCCATGCCCCCTAAGCCAGGAACCACAGCTGGGTCCAGAGGCATCTGCTCCTTCACCCAGCCATTGGCATAGGACATCCACGGACTTGCAGCACCTTTCATCCCCGCCCTTTACCCCTGCCCCATTGCCTTGCGGGCTGACTGGACACTGCACACCCTCATTAGGACAAGATGAGCAAGGCATCAACTTGAAGCCCATTTTCACCTGCAGCAGCCAACTGGGAGCTGCAGACTTGTGACATTCAACACCGCCCCACCCACACCCACCCCATGGGCCTGAGGGCCAGCAGTACCACCCACTCCAACTAGCTTCCCACAACAAGGGCCTGAGAATTAGTGGTGCCTCCCAATACCTCTAGCCAACCAGCATGGGACAAAAAAGGAAAGTCACTACTACCCCCCTCACCACATGCTCTGACAGAGGCACTCCCTTCATCTGGACACCTGGGAGCCGCTCGCAGCCCCCGGGCTCGACCCCCACTGCAACCAGAAACCTGTGCCTGCTGTGAACATCACCAGGAAGCCCTGCCCACCCAGGCCTGTAGATGAGAATCCCTGCACCACACACTCAGTGACCGACAACCCGGGCACCTACGACCTAAACAACCAGTAAACGGCAGAGCACACATACAACACCCAACACAATGACCAGGGAGAACACCCACTGCACCCACAGCCGGGCGACAAGCAGGATAGATTCATTACCTCAACAAAAAATTTACATACACCTTCAGCACCCCAACAAGAACGATGAATAGACTACCAGGCTCACACGCCTAGTAGCTGCTCTGAACACCTGGAGACAGGAGGTGAGAGCTTCAATGGTGTCAATGACCAGAGTAGCACACATGCCCAGCCTACTTAGATCAAAACAAAACATAACAAAACAAAAATACAGCTTCTCTGCACAGGGACCCTGGGTCCAAAGGAAGCGCTCTGCTCCCAGTGCTGCTTTCTTGGTAGTATGAGGTCCCCACATCTCTCTGCTCGATTCTCTCTTTTATATCTCAAAAGAGATTGGCTCAAGACACAATCCAGTCTCGTAGATTGAATTCTACCTCATTAACATTACTGCCGCTAATCCCATCTCATCAATATCATAGAGACAGGATTTATAACACTTAGGAAAATCACATCAGATGACAAAATGTTGGACAATCACACAATACTGGGAATCATGACCTAGCAAAAATTGATACACATATTTTTGGGGGACACAATTCAATCCATGACACCAATAGAATTCAATTGCATATCAAAAAAATATAATAAATCATGACAAACTGGGAATCATACCAGGTATGCAGGGATGGTTCAACATTAGGAAATCAATCAATGTAATCCACCACATAAATAAAAGAAATGAAAAAAAAAACTATATGATCTTATCAATCAATGAACTAAAGGCATTTAACAAAGTTCAAAATCTATTTCTGATAAAAACTCTCAGCAAAATAGGAATAGAAGGGAAATTCCTTGACATAATAAAGGGCATTTATACAATACCAACAGCCAACATCATTCTAAACAGAGAGAGATTGAAAGCATTCCCCTTGATAATGGGAACCAGACAAGGATGCCCTTTATCACTACTCTTATTCAACACTGTGCTGGAAGTTCTAGCTAGAGCAATAAGGCAAAAAAAAGAAATAAAGGCATCCAAATTGGTAAGGAAGAGGTAAAACAATCTGTATTCGCAAATGATATGATCTTATACAAAGAAAACACCAAGGAATCGACAAGAAAGCTACTGGAACTAAGAGAAGATTTTAGCAATGAAGCAGGATACAAGATTAACATACAAATATCAGTTGGATACCTCTACACCAACAAGGAAAACTTTGAAAAGAAAATCAACAAATCAATACCATTTACAATAGCCCCCCAAAAGATAAAGTACTTAGGAATAAATCTAACCAGGGATGTAAAAGACCTATTAAAAAAAAAACACTACAAAACACTACTGCAAGAAACCAAAAGAGGCCTACATATGAGGAAAAACAAACCATGTTCATGGATAGAAAGACTCAATATTATGAAAATGTCAATTCTACTGAAAGCCATCTACAGATACAGCACAATCCCAATGCAAATTCAAACAGGATTTTTAATTTTTTTAAATTGTACTTCAGGTGAAGGCTTACAGAACAAATAGTTTCTCATGAAACAGTAGTACACATATTGTTTTATGACATTGGTTAACAACCACATGACACGTTAACACTCCAACTTCTCAACCTTTTTTTTGGTGAAAATACACATAGCCAAAGATACACCATTTCAAAAATTTCTACATACACAGTTCAGTGACATTGACTACCCTCTTCCAATTGTGTTGCTATTCTCACTTAATATGAAGGCTTACAGAACAAAATAGTTTCTCATTTAACAGTTACTACACGTTACCCTATGACAATGGTTAACAATCACACAACACATCAACAATATCCTTACTCAACCTTGGGTTCCCTATCACCAGCTGCCTTGGCCACTTCTGTCATCTGGACCTTGTCACTGGACTACTGTACCTCATTAGTTCTATTTTGTTTTAGAGGGCTGTCCACTCCTAGGGTAAACAGTGAACCTCGGAGATAACTTCACCACTGAGCTAAAAGGGTGTCTGGGGGCCATACTCTCGGGGTTTCTCCAGTCTCCTTTAGGCCAGTAAATCTGGTCTTTTTTTTTTTTTTTGAGTTATAATTATGTTCTAAATCCTTCTCCAGCTCTGTCCAGAACCCTCTGTTGTGACCCTGGTCAGAGCAGACAGTGGTGGTAGCCGGGCACCATCTAGCTGTACTGGACTCAGTCCGGTGGAGGCCTTGGTAGCTATGGTCCATTAGTCCTTCGGGCTAATCTTTTCCTTGTATCCTGTTGTCTTCATTCTCCCTTGCTCCCGAAGGGATGAGACCAGTGGAGTATCTTAGATGGCCGCTCACAGGCTTTTAAGACCCCAGACACTACTCACCAAGGTAGAATGTAGAGCATTGTCTTTATAGACTGTCGTGCCAATTAAGCTATATATTCCCCGAGACCATGGTACCTACAGCCCTCCGCCCAGCAATTCAGTCCCTCAGTGAGTTTGGATGTGTCTATGGGGCTTCCATGACCTTTCCTTGTACAGGTTGTGCTAGTTTCCCACTTATCTACTGCCTATTTAGTATTCCCCCCCAACCCCTCCCATCCCTGGTAACCAACAAAGATTGTTACATTTTTTGTGTGAACTTTTTCATGGGTTTTTACAATAGAGGTCTCATACAATATTTGTCCTTTTGTGATTGACTTATTTCACTCAGCATAATGTCCTCCAGTTTCATCCATGTTATGAGATGCTTCACAGATTCATCATTGTTCTTTCTCGTTGCATAGTACTCCATTGTGTGTATGTACCATAGTTTGTTTATCCATTCATCTGTTGAAGGGCATCTAGGTTGTTTCCATGGTTTTGCTATTGTGAACAATGCTGCCATGAACATGTGTGTGCATATGTCTATTCGAGTGACAACTCTTATTTCTCTAGGATATATTCCTAGGAGTGGGATTGCTGGATCGAATGGTATGTCTATTTCTAGCTTTCTGAGGGAGCGCCATATCATTTTCCAAAATGGTTGTATCATTCTGCATTCTCACCAGCAGTGCCTAAGGGTTCCGAACTCCCCGCAACCCCTCCAACATTTGTTATTTCCAGTGTTTTTGATTCGTGCTGGTAATGCCAGGGTGAGATGTTATCTCATTGCGGTTTAATTTGCATTCCTCTAATGGCTAGTGATCGCGAACATTTCCTCATGTGTCTGTTGGCCATTTGAATGTCTTCTTTGGTGACATTTCCTTTGCCCATTTTTTAATAGGATTATTTGTCTTTTTGTTATAGAGGTATTGGATTTTCTTGTAGATTATGGAGATTAGACCTTTGTCTGACTTGTACTGTCCAAAAATTTTTTCCCAGTCTGTAGGTTCTTTTTTCACTCTTTTGGTGGCCTTTTGAAGAGCATAGGTGTTTGATTTTTAGAAGATCCCAGTTATCTAGCTTACCTATTGGGGTATGTGCGTTGATGGTTATGGTTTGTATCCTGTTAATGCCGAGTATTAAGGCCTGAAGTGTTGGTCCTATTTTTTCTTCTATGAACTTTATAGTTTTAGGCTTTATATTTAGGTCTTTGATCCATTTTGAAGTAGTTTTTGTATACGGTGTGAGGTATGGGTCCTGTTTCATTTTTTTGCAGATGGATATCTAGTTTTGCCAGCACCATTTGTTAAAAAGACTGTCTTTTCCCCATTTGATGGACTTTGGGCCCTTGTCGAAGATCAGTTGACCGTAGGTGGATGGGTTTACATTTGGGTTCTCAATTCTGTTCCATTGGTCAATGTATCTGTCGTTGTACCAGTACCAGGCTGTTTTGAGTACCGTAGCTGTATAATGGGTTCTGATGTCAGGTAGTGTGAGGCCTCCAACTTTCTTCTTCTTCTTCTTCAGTAGTGCTTTACTTATTCGGGGCTTCTTCCCATTCCATATAAAGTTAATGATTAGATTTTCCAACTCTTTGAAGAATGTTGTTGGTATTTAGATTGGGATTGCATTGTATTTGTAAATTGCTTTGGGTAGAATTGTCATTTTCACAATGTTGAGTCTCCCTATCCATGAGCATGGTGTTTTTCCATTTATGTAGATCCCTTTGGGTTTCATGCAATAATGTTTTGTAGTTTTCTTTGTATAGGTCTTTTACATCCCTGGTCAGATTTATTCCTAAGTATTTTATCTTTTTAGGGGCTATTGTATATGGTATTGTTTTCCTGATTTCCTTTTCATCGTTCTCCTTATTGGTGTATAGGAATCCATCTGATTTTTGAATGTTTATCTTGTATCCTGCTACTCTGCTGAATCTTTCTATTAGTTCCAGTAGATTTCTCGTGGAGTCTTTAGGGTTTTCTATGTATAGTATCATATCATCTGCAAACAGGGACAGTTTAACGTCTTCATTACCAATTTGGAAGCCCTTTATTTCTTTTTCTTGCCTTATTGGTCTACCTAGAGCTTCCAGCACAATGTTAAATAGGAGTGGTGATAAAGGGCATCCTTGTCTTGTTCGTGTTTTCAAGGGGAATGTTTTCAGCCTCTCTCCATTATGAATGATGTTGACCATTGGTTTTGCATAGATGCCCTTTATTATGTTGAGAAATTTCCCTTCTATACCTATTTTATTGAGAGTTTTTATCAGGAATGGGTGTCGGACTTTGTCAAATGCCTTTTCTGCGTCAATTGAGATGATCATGTGACTCTTTTCCTTCCTTTTATTTATGTGGTGGATTATGTTGAGTGATCTTCTAATGTTGAACCATCCTTGCATACCTGGTATGAATCCTACTTGGTTGTGGTGTATTATTTTTTTGATATGATGCTGAATTCTGTTGGCTAGAATTTTGTTCAGAATTTTTGCATCTATATTCATGAGAGATATTGGTCTGTAAGTTTCTTTTTTTGGGATGTCTTTGCGTGGTTTTGGTATCAGCGTTATGCTGGCTTCATAGAATGAATTTGGAAGTGTTGCTTCCTCCTCTATGCTCTGAAATAGCTTGAGTAGTACTGGTACAAGCTCTTCTGTAAATGTTTTGTAGAATTCTCCAGTGAAGCCATCTGGGCCAGGACTTTTTTTGGTTGGGAGGTTTTTTTATTACGTTTTAAATCTCTTCTCTTGTTATGGGTCTGTTCAGATTTTCAACATCACTTTGTTGTAGTTTGAGTAAGGCTGTGTGTTTCTGGAAATTTATGCATTTCCTCTAGGTTTTCAAATTTGTTGGGGTATAGCTTTTCATAATATTGTTATAATCCTTTTTATTTCAGTTGGGTCTGTTGTAATGTCCCCCATTTCATTTCTTATTTGGGTTATTTGTGTCCTCTCCTGTTTTTCTTTTGTCAGTCTGGCCAGTGGTTTGTCAATTTTGTTGATTCTTTCAAAGAACCAACTTTTGGTTTTCTTGATTCTTTCTATTGTTTTTCTGTTTTCGATTTCATTTATTTCTGCTCTGATCTTTACTATTTCTTTTCTGCCATTGGCTGTGGGCTTTTTTTGCTGTTCTCTTTGTATTTGTTTGAGTTCTGTAGTTAATGTTTTGATTTTGTCCCTTTCTTCTTTTTTGATATGTGCATCTTTTACTATAAATTGTCCTCTGAGGGACTGCCTTTTCTCCAACAGCATTTTCTAACGAGACAGAGAAACAAATCACCAACTTTATATGCAAAGAGAAGAGGACCTGGATAAGTAATGCATTACTGAAGAAGAACAAAGCAGGAGGTCTCATATTAGCTGACTTTAGAATCTATTATACAGCAATGGTAGTCAAAACCGCCGGGTACTGGCGAAACAACAGACACAGAGGCCAGTGGAATAGATTTGAGAACCCAGACCTAAATCCGTACACCTATAAGCAGTTAATATTTGACAAAGAGCCAAAGTTCGTTAAATGGGGGGAAAGATTGTCTGTTGAACAAATGGTGCTCACATAACTGGATATCCATCTGTTAAAAAAATGAAACAAGTTCCATACTTCAAACCATACACAAAAACTAACTCAAAATGGATCAAATACCTAAATATAAAATTTAAAACGATAAACATCTGGAACAAAAACAGGGACAAGGTTAGAGGCCCTAATACGTGCCATAAATAGTATACAAACCATAACTAACAATGCATAAACACCAGAAGAGAAACTACATAACCGGTAATTCCTAAAAATTAAACACTTATGCTCATCAAAAGACTCCACCCAAAGAGTAAAGAGAACCTACAGACTTGGAAAAAGTTTTTGGCTATGACATATCTGACAAGGGGCTAATCTCTAAAACTACAAAATGCTTAAACCTCAATAATAAAGAGACAAATAATTCAGTTAAAAAATGGGCAAAGTATATGAACAGATACTTCACCAAGAAAGACATTCAGGCAGCTATTAGACATATGAGGAAATGCTCGCAATCATTAGCCATTACTCATTGCTGTCGAGTCAATTCCAACTCACAGCAACCCTATAGGACAGAGTAGAACTGACCACAGGGTTTCCAAGGAGTGGCTGGTGGATTTGAACTGCTGACCTTTTGATTAGCAACCAAAGCCCTTATAGACTGCGCCACCAGGGCTCCCATTAGTCATTAAAGAAATGCAAACGAAAGGTACAATGAGATATCATCTCACCCTGACAATACTAGCACTAATCCAAAAAAACACAAAATAACGAATGATGGAGAGTTTGCAGGGAGATTGGAAGCCTTATGTACTGCTGCTGCAAATATAAAATGGTACAACTTCTTTGGAAAACGATATGGTGCTTCCTTAACATGCTAGAAATAGAAATATCGTATGATCCAGCAACCCCATGCCTAGGAATGTATCCTAGAAAAAGAATAGCAGTCACATGAATAGACATATGCACACCCATGTTCACTGCAGCAGTATTCACAATATAAAAAGACGGAAACAACCTAAATGGCCTTCAACAGATGAATGGATAAACAAATTATGGTACCTACACATAATGGAATACTATGCAACGATGAACAATGATAAATTTGGGAAACATCTCACAGCATGGATGAATATGGAGAGCATTTTGCTGAGTGAAATAAGTCAGTCACAAAAGGACAAATATTACCTGAGACCACTAATTAAGAAGTCAAGAAAAGGTTTACACACAGAAAAGAAAAAAAATTCTTTGATGGTTATGAGGGTAAGGAGGGACTGGAAAGGGAAATCACTAGCTAAATAGTAGACAAGTGTCAACTTTTGTGAAGGGAAGGACAACACAATATAGGGGAAGTCAGCACAACTGGACCAAAGCTAAAGCACAGAAGTTTCCTAGACACATCCAAACACTTTGAGGGACCGAGTTGCTGGGGCTCGGGGCTGGCGACCATAGTCTTGGAGGACATCTAGGTCAATTGGCATAACATAGTTCATAAAGAAAATGTTTTACATCCCACTTTGGTGAGTAGCATCTGCAGTCTTAAGAGCTTGTGAGCCATCATCTAAGATGCATCTATTGGTCCCATCCTGTCTGGAGCAAAGGAGAATGAAAAAAACCAAAGACACAAGGAAAATATTAGTCCAAAGTTCTAAATGACCACATGAACCAGAGACTCTGCCAGCCTGAGACCAGAATGACTGCTCTGACAGGGATCATAACAAGGAGTTCCAGACAGAATGGAAGAAAAATATAAATGAGAATTCAAATTCAAGAGAAAAGACCCGGCTTACTGGTCTGACAAAGTGGAGGAATTCCCAGGACTATAGTCCCCGACATTCTGCTAACCTAGAACTTAAACCATTCCTGAAGCCCAACTTTCTGACAAAGATTATACAGGCCTATAAAACAAATAATAACACATGTGAAGAATGTCCCTCTTAGTTCAATCAAATATACAAGACCAAATGGGCAACTCTTGTCCAAAAGCAAGATGAAAAGGCAGAAAGGGACAGGAACTGGATGAATGGACATAGGGAGCCTGGGATGGAAAGGGGGAGCATGCTGTCACATTGTGGGGATTGCAACCAATGTCACAAAACAATATGTGTATAAATTATTGAATGAGAAATTAATTTGAGCTCTAAATTTTCACCTAAAGCACAATAATTTTTTTTTAAAGTTATGGGAAAAGGATAGTGACAATCATTGCACAACTTGAAGAATGTAATCAATGTCACTGAATTATACATGTAGAAATTGTTGAATTGACCATCTGTATGAGTCTAGAAGGTTAACATTTAATCCAAAGAAAAGATGAAAAGATAAGGGGGCAGGAAAACTGGAGTACTGCTATGGAACAACCAGAACACAATTAAAGAGAATGTTGACACAATGTGAAAAATGTAACTAATGTCATGGATCAATTCAAAAGGGAACCTAACTTGCTGTGTAAACTATCACCAAAAACATAACAAAATATTATTTAAAAAAAAAGAAATTGTTGAAATGGTGTATATTTTGTTGTGTATATTTTCACTACAATAGAAAAAAGTTACTATGCATTTTAAAAATAAATAAAGGCTGCCTGGTAATACCACATGGGCAGCTTCATTACCTAATTCTGCAAATTATTTGCTACATGAATCCTGTCTTCTTTTACTGTGGAAAATGTGCTTAAGAGTGTTTTTAAAAACAAATTACAAACGAAACAACCAGAACGGAAATACTGAGAATGCTCACACATTGTGAAGAATGTAACCAATAAATGTCACTGAAAAATCTGTGCAGAAACTGTTGAATGGGAACCTAAACTGCTGTGTAAACCTTTACCGAAAACACGATATTATTAAAAACAAACAGGACTTCCAGCAAAATGGAGCTCTAGGCAGAAGCACCATGCCGTCCCTCCACAGCAAAGTTCCAAAAAACTAAGCCGAACACAGAAAACAACAATCCTGAAACCCTAAAACACCAAATGACAAGATAAGGACCTCAGCCAAGCACCAAATGGAGTGAGAAAACTGACAGAGAACGAGGAGCGAGGAGAGATTCATGCAGAGGTTCCCTACCAACTAACGCAGCGCGGATCCACCATCCTGGACTCCTATCGGAGACCAGGAAATGGGGTACGAGAAAGCAGCCTCACGGAGCATCCAGCGGGAGACAAAACAACCAGTAAATTTGCTATAAACGCTTTCCCACCCCCCACCCTTCTTCATCCCCACTCGGCCTCCTCTGCTTCCCGCGGCCACAATCTCTTGTTGGGGAAGTACCAGCTGCTTGGATTCCACCCACCAGAACGGGTCAGCTCTCTGAGCGCCATTTGTCGGCTGCAGGTGTTGCTTTTTTCCACTTCTTTTGATTTCTTCCTTACCTCTCACCACCTTCCCCTCTTTCGCTCAAATACCTGGCTCCGTGCGCCATCTTTGCTTCTTCCTGAGGGGCTGTGGAGCTCTGGTAATTTGTGATATACGCTTTCCCACCCCCTACCCTTCTTCACCCACACTCGGCCTCCTCTGCTTCCCGTAGACACAGTCTCTTGCCCAGGAAGCACTAGCTGCTTGGATTCCACCAGCCCGCACTAGCTGGCTGAGTGCCACTTGTTGGCTGTGGGTGTTGCTTTTTTTCCACTTCTTTTGATTTCTTCCTTACCGCTCACCGCCTCGCCTCCTTTCGCTAAAATACCTGGCACCGTGTGCCATCTTTGCTTCTTCCTGACGGGCTGCGGAGATCCGATCAAGTGTGGAGCTGCTTCCCAGTCTGGGCTGCCAGGCTGGTGGGATCCCGGGGCTTTTGTTCATTTGTTTGGTTTGAATTGTTTGTTTGTCTTCTTTTCCTTTTCTTGAGTTGGGAGCCCTTTCTGGCCAGGCGGTGCTGCATGGCTTGGAACATACACCCTCAGCTTGCACAGATGTGCAGAGGGATCCCTGAGGCCATTTCCTTCTTCGTTTTTTTTTTTTACTTGGAGGGGGAGCTTTTCTTGTTCTTTTTTTAAATTTGTTTTGTTTTCTTTTCCCTCTTTTTCCCCGTCTTTCTTCATTACTCAGTTTCTTATCTCTCTATATCTTCTATCTCTTTCTGTTCCCTGAATACCTGGAATTGTATACCTCTACCTATAAAACTTCTAGGCAGGCTGTACTGCAACAACTGAGAACAACTTCCCCAGACCTCATAATTGCACCAGTGTGACCCCTGGGAACATTTCTGTCCTTTTCCTTTTCCAACTTTTATTTACTCATTCATTTCTCTTCTTCCAATTCCCCTTTTTGTTTTTCTCCATTTCATACTCTCTCATCTGTCCATTCCAATGGCAAGCTCCCCTAGGATTCTTTTTTGTTTGTTTCTATGTTTTTGGCTCCTGTTCCTCTCTCCTCTCCCCTTATCCATCTTAGCTCCACACATACAGTCTCCACGCTACATCCTGCCTACCTTCACCGGGTGCTTAACATCACACCACCAAGCAGCACAGGCACAGCCTACTGGAACCTGCCCTGAACTGATTACCGACCTGCCCTGGTGGCTGTAGTAAGTGCCACAAATGACCCACCCAGTAACTCCTCTTCAGCTAGACCTGCCCTGCTGTACCATATCTGAGTGTCTGACCCTGAAAATTGGAGAAGGAGGCGAAAAGTATTGAGTGCACAGACGAGCAAACAACAAAGAACACACAGTCCGCCTGCTCGGACATAGCCAAATTTAAAAAAAAAAGGGACGAAACAAACAAACCTACAATGAATAAATGAGAAAAATAACTACTGAATGCCCTGAAGACAGCAGACAATATCAAAACATTTACAAAAACAGGGCAGGATGGTTCCAGTAGGTGTCCAAAATAAAACGCCAGATGACTTTCCAGTGGAAGAAAAGGCACTAGAACTACCTGATAGGGAATTCAAATGTCTAATACTCAGAATTCTCCTAGAGCTGAAGCAAAAAGCAGACAAAAATGAGCAAAAAATAGACAAATTCATGGAAAATACAGACAAAAATTGGAAGAATTCAGGAAATTAATACAGAAACAAAATGCGAAAATAAATTCACAACTACAAATTATACAAAGACAATAATTAGAAATTGAAAAGATAAACAACAAGATTTCAGAAATGGATGGTGTCATAGAAGGGCTGAGAAGCAGATCTGAAACAGTGCAAGACAGGATAAATGGAATTGAAGACAAACACTTGGATACAAGTCTGTTTCAGGAAAACTAGGAAAAGACAACAAAGAAAAATGAAGAGACCCTGACAGTTATGTGGGATACAATCAAAAGCAAAAATCTGCAAGTGATTGGAGTTCCAGAACAGGGTGAGAAAACAGAAAACACAGAGAGGATAATTTAAAAACTGCTAACAGAAAACTTCCACAATATCATGAAAGATGAAAAGCTGGCCATCCAAGAAGCTCAACGAACCCCATATAGGAGAGACCCCAAAAGAAAATCACCAATGGATGTGACAATCACACTCCAATTACCAAAGACAAACAAAGAATCCTGAGAGGAGCTCATGGAAAACAAGAAGTCACATACAGAGGAGAAAAAATAAGACTAAGCTCAGATTATTCAGCAGAAACCATGCAGGCAAGAAGGCAATGGGATGACATATAAAATCTTGAAAGAAAAAATTTGCCAGCCAAGAATAATATATCCTGCAAAACTCTCATTCAAATATGATGGTGAAGTTAGGACATTTCCTGATAAACAGAAATTAACAGGATATGTAAAAGTGAAACCAAATTCACAAGAATTATTAAAGGGAGTTCGTCGATCTGAGAACAAACAACTTCAGCTGACAGACAGAATCTAGGACGCAGGATCGAACCAGCCAGATACCAGTCTAGGAAATGAACTCCCAAGGACTATCCAAAACCAAAAGAAATACAACAGGGAATCAGAGCAGTTAAACAGTAAATAACAACAACATCAAAACAATAAAAGACGGAATAAACGTCATAGGTATAGAACCTTCTAATGGAGAAGAAGGCAAGGTGATACCAAGTAATGGTAGACTGCTTCAAACTTAGGAAGACAAGGGTAAAATTCATGGTAACCACAAAGAAAGTTAACAAACATACCCATAAAAATAAATAGGAAAAACATAAAGTCTCAGCAAACACAAAACCTACAAAAACAAAAGAAATAAAAAAAAATCCACGAACAAAAGTAACTCAGTACAAGAGAGTAAGAAGAACAAAGAAAATGTCAGCACCACAAAAAAAAAAAAACACCACAAAATGACAGCAACAAACTCACATGTATCAATAATTACACTAAATGTAAATGGGGTCAATGCACGCATAAAGAGATGGAGAGTGACAGAATGGATAAGAAAACAGGATCCATCAATATGCTGTCTATAAGAGACACACCTTAGAAACAAAGAACTGAATTTATTAAAAGTCAAAGGATGGAAAAAAATCTATCAAGCTAACAACTACCAAAAAAGAGAAGGAGTGGCAATTCTAATCTCAGATAAAGTAGACTTTAAAACAAAATCTACCATAAAAGACAAAGAAAGACACTATATAATGATTAAGGGGACGATCCATCATGAAGACATAACCATAATAAACATCTACGCACAAAATGACAGGGCTCCAAAATACATAAAACAACCTCTAACAACACTGAAAAGAGAAATTGACAGTTCCACAACAGTAGGAGACTTCAACACACCACTCTAAGTAAAGGACAGAAGAACTAAGAAGAAACTCAGCAAAGATACAGAAGACCTAAAGGGCACAATCAGCCAACTTGAACTCATAAACATATATAGAACACTCCATCCAACCGCTGCAAAGTACACATTCTTTTCCAAAGCACATGGAATGTTCTCCGGAATAGACCACATCCTAGGCCACAGAGCAATCCTCAACAAGATCCAAAACGTTGAGATAATTCAAAGTATCTTCTCTGACCACAATGCCATCAAGGTAGAAATTAACAATAGAAAGAGCAAGGAAAAAAAATCAACCACATGGAAACTGAATAATACCCTGCTTACACATCAGTGGGTAATAGAAGAAATCAGAGATGTAATCAAAAAATTCCTAGAATCAAATGAGAATGAAAACACATGATACCAAAACCTTTGGGACACAGCAAATTCAGTCCTCAGAGGACAATTTATAGCAATAGTTGCACACATCAAAAAAGAAGAAAGGGACAAAATCAAAACATTAACTACAGAACTCAAGCAATTAGAGAACAGCAAAAAAAGCCCACAACCACCGGAAGAAAGGAAACAGTAAAGATCAGAGGAGAAATAAATGAAATAGAGAACAGAAAAACAATAGAAAGAATCAACAAAACCAAAAGTTGGTTCTTTGAAGAATCAACAAAATTGACAAACCACTGGCCAGACTGACAAAAGAAAAACAGAGGAGGATGCAAATAACCCAAATAAGAAATGAAATGGGGGACACTACAACAGACCCGACTAAAATAAAAAGGATTATAACAGAATATTATGAAAAAACTATACTCCAACAAATTTGAAAACCTAGACGAAATGGATAAATTTCTAGAAATGCATGGCCTACCCAAACTGCAACAAAGCGACGTTGAAAATCTGAACAGACCCATAAAAAGAGAAGAGATTGAAAAGGTAATAAAAAAAATCCCAACCAAAAAAAGCCCTGGCCCAGATGGCTTCAATGGAGAATTCTACAAAACATTTACAGAAGAGCTTGTACCAGTACTACTCAAGCTATTTCAGAGCATAGAAAAGGAAGCAACACTTCCAGATTCATTCTATGCAGCCAGCATAACGCTGATACCAAAACCAGGCAAAGACGTCACAAAAAAAAGAAACTTACAGACCAATATCTCTCAAGAATATAGATGCAAAAATTCTGAACAAAATTCTAGACAATAGAATGCAGTATCATATCAAAAAGATAATACACCACGACCATGTAGGATTCATACCCAGTATGCAAGCATGGTTCAACATTAGAAAATCAATCAACGTAATCAACCACATAAATAAAAGGAAAGAAAAGAATCACATGATCATCTCAACTGACGCAGAAAAGGCATTTGACAAAGTCCAACACCCATTCCTGATAAAAACTCTCAATAAAATAGGTATAGAAAGGAAAGTTCTCAACATAATAAAGGGCATCTATGCAAAACCAATGGCCCACATCATTCTTAATGGAGAGAGGCTAAAAACATTCCCCTTGAGAACAGGAATAGGAAAAGTATGCCCTTTATCACCACTCCTATTTAACATTGTGCTGGAAGTTCTAGCTAGAGCAATAAGGCAAGAAAAAGAAATAAAGGGCATCAAAATTGGTAATTAAAAAGTAAAACTGCCCTTGTTTGCAGATGATATGATACTATACATAGAAAACCCTAAAGACTCCACGAGCAATCTACTGGAACTAATAGAAAGATTCAGCAGAGTAGCAGGATACAAGATAAACATACAAAAATCAGTTGGATTCCTATACACTAATACGAAGAAGATGGAAAGGAAACCAGGAAAACAATACCATTTATAATAGCCCCTAAAAAGATAAAATACTTAGGAATAAATCTAACCAGTGATGTAAAAGACCTATACAAGGAAAACTACAAAACACTACTGCAAGAAACCTAAAGGGATCTACATAAATGGAAAAACATACCATGCTCATCGATAGGCAGACTCAACATTGTGAAAATGACAATTCTACCCAAAGCAGTTTACAAATACAATGCAATCCAGATCCAAATACCAACAACATTCTTCAAAGAGATGGAAAAACTAATCATTAACTTTATATGGAAAGGGAAGAAGCCCCGAATAAGTAAAGCACTACTGAAGAAGAAGAAGAAGAAGAAAGTTGGAGGCCTCACACTACCTGACTTCAGAAACTACTATACAGCTACAGTACTCAAAACAGCCTGGTACTGGTACAACGACAGATACATTGACCAATGGAAGAGAATTGAGAACCCAGATGTAAACCCATCCGCCTACGGTCAACTGATCTTCGACAAGGGCCCAAAGTCCATCAAATGGGGAAAAGACAGTCTTTAACAAATGGTGCTGGCAAAACTGGATATCCATCTGCAAAAAAATGAAACAGGACCCATACCTCACACCGTATACAAAAACTACTTCAAAATGGATCAAAGACATGAATATAAAGCCTAAAACTATAAAGTTCATAGAAGAAAAAATAGGACCAACACTTCAGGCCTTAATACATGGCATTAACAGTATATAAACCATAACCATCAACACACAAACCCCAACAGATAAGCTAGATAACTGGGATCTTCTAAAAATCAAACACCTATGCTCTTCAAAAGACTTCACCTAAAGAGTCAAAAGAGAACCTACAGACTGGGAAAAAATTTTTGCACAATACAGGTAAGACAAAGCTCTAATCTCCATAATCTACAAGAAAATCCAACACCTCTACAACAAAAAGACAAATAATCCTATTCAAAAATGGGCAAAGGAAATGAACAGACACTTCACCAAAGAAGACATTCAAATGGCCAACAGACACACGAGGAAATGCTCGCTATCACTAGCCATTAGAGAAACGCAAATTAAAACCACAATGAGATACCATCTCACCCCGGCATTACTGGCACGAATCAAAAACACTGGAAATAACAAAGGTTGGAGGGGCTGTGGGGAGATCGGTACTCTTAATGCACTGCTGGTGGGAATGCAAAATGATACAACCATTTTGGAAAATGATATGGTGCTTCCTCATATAGCTAGAAATAGACATACCATTCGATCCAGCAATCCCACTCCAAGGAATATATCCTAGAGAAATAAGAGTTGTCACTCGTATAGATATATGCACACCTATGTTCATGGCAGCATTGTTCACAATAGCAAAATGATGGAAACTACCTAGATGACCATCGACAGATGAATGGATAAACAAACTATGCTACATAAACACAATGGAGTACTATGCAACGAAAAAGAACAGTGATGAATCTGTGAAGCATCTCATAACATGGATAAAACTGGAAGACATTATGGTGAGTGAAACAAGTCAATCAGAAAAGGGCAAATATTGTATGAGACCTCTATTGTAAAAACCCATGAAAAAGTTCACACACAAAATGTAACAATCTTAGTTGGTTACCAGTGTTGGGAGAAGTGTGGCAGGAAATACTAAATAGGCAATAGATAAGTGGTATCTTGGGTGAAGGGTGAGACAGTACACAACACACGGGAAACTAGCACAACTTTTACAAGGAAAGGTCATGGAAGCCCCATAGACACATCCAAACTCCCTGAGGGACTGAATTGCTGGGCAGAGGGCTGTGGGGACCATGGTCTCGGGGAACATCTAGCTCAATTGGCATAACACAGTTTATAAAGACAATGTTCTTCATTCTACCTTGGTGAGTAGTGTCTGGGGTCTTAAAAGCCTGTGAGCAGCTATCTAAGATACTCCAATGGTCTCATCCCTTCGGGAGCAAGGGAGAATGAAGAGAACAGGATACAAGGAAAAGATTAGTCTAAAGGACTAACGGACCACAGCTACCAAGGCCTCCACCAGACTGAGTCCAGTACATCTAGATGGCGCCTGGCTACCACCACTGACTGGTTTGACCATGATCACAACAGAGGGTTCTGGACAGAGCTGGAGAAGGATGTAGAGCATAATTCTAACTCACAAAAAAAAAAAAAGACCAGATTTACTGGCCTAAAGGAGACTGGAGAAACCCTGAGAGTATGGCCCTCAGACACCCTTTTAGCTCAGTGGTGAAGTCATTTCTGAGGGTCACCGTTCAGCTGGGGAGTGGACAGCCTCATAAAACCAAAGGGGACTAATGAGGTATAGCAGTCCACAGACAAGGGCCAGAAGGCAGAAGGGTACAGGAAAGTTGGTGATAGGGAACCCAAGGTTGAGTAAGGATAGTGTTGATGTGTTGTGAGGTTGTTAACCACTGTCATAGGTCAACATGTGTACTGACTGTTAAATGAGAAACTATTTTGTTCTGTAAGCCTTCATCTAAAGTGAGAATAGCAGCACAATTGGGAGAGCGTAGTCGATGTCACCGAACTGTGCATGTAGAAATTTTTGAGATGGTGTATCTTTGGCTATGTATATTTTCACCAAAAAAAAGTTCGAGAAGGGAGAGGGTTGACATGTTGTGGGTTGTTAACCAATGTCAGAAAAAAATATGTGTACTACTGTTTCATGAGAAACTATTTGTTCCGAAAGCCTTCACCTGAAGTAGAATTAAAAAAAAAAAAGTTCACCCACACCAAAAAAAAAAAAAAGAAAAAAGAAACCTGCCCAAGGCATGGTGAGTATTATATCCCAGTTTAGCTTAAGCCAAAGAGGTCTGGCTCCAAGCCCTATTAAAGCACTTGGTACACTGTTCTCCTTAAAAAAAGTAAATAAATAAAAACAAACAAAGAAATGAGAGAACTTTATTTTGAAAGCTTATGCTGAGATTTTTTTTCCTGAAAAAGGAATGGTACAAATTTACTTATAACGCTACAAAAAAAAAAGTTTGCAAAGCACGTCAACCATTTTGTGCAGCACCCACTCTGTTTCTTACCAAGTCCCGTTGATCCTCCTGTACCAGATCCATTTTGTGCACCAAGCAAAAGATTTTGGCATCTGGCGAGTTCTGCAAAATGGCTTCCAAGCATGACTGGTAATAGTGCATGTCCTTTTCCAGTTCGCGGCTCTCCACATCAAAGACATAAATCAGAACCTCCACATTTCGGAAGATGTTGTCCCGCTGGCTAGTGAAATAATTTTCCATGAAAGTGTCTTGCCTGTAGGAAAAAAAAAATCTAGATGATAAAAAAGTCCTCAGTTTAGTCACTCCTGCTTAGACTGTACTTTTTTGGCCTAATCCGTGCAAAATATAATCTTAAATCCTAAATTTAAAGGTCTGGTCTTTACCTTCTAACTTCTTGAGCTACACCTTCCACCACCCTCTGCCACTCTTACTGTGTTCAAACACACTGACATTAAGTTCCTCAATTGGCCCATAGGGCCTTTACACATGCAGTTTGCTCTGTCACAGATGTTAGCCCTGGTGGTGCAGTGGTTAAGATCCGGGTTGCTAACCAAAAGGTCAACAGTTCAAACCCATCAGCTGCTACTTGGAAACTCTATGGGGCAGTTCTATTCTGTCCTATAGGGTCACTATGAGTTGGAATTTACTTGACAGCAACAGGATTGGTCTTATGGTTTCATCTAATTAACTCCTAGTTGTTCCTTTAGTCTACAGTTCAATCCATACTTCCTCATCCCTGACTTCCCTGACTTGGTCCAATCCATTCACCATAAGCCCTTATAACAATATATTCCTTGTCTTTTTAATACCACAAATGTAATATTACATGGTCTTGTGTGAGTTTTTAATAAATATCAATCACTCCCTAGACAGCAATTTCCATGAGGGCAAGGACTCTTACTGTTCCCATTGTTTCCCAGCTTCTAGTACAGAACCTGTCATAGAGTAGGCACTCAATGTATATTTGTTGAACAAATAATAGCCAAATACTCTAAACTGTATGAAAATGACTCCAATGATAATTTTTCAGCAGAATGCTGCTCTTTGCTCCTTAAACTGTGTGCTGTTTCTTAAGAAGTTATCAATTACCAGCTGTCTAGCAGAAAACAGTAGCATTTTGCAGTGAAAAACAGCACAGTGACTGGGTAGAGCCAACATGGCACTATAGACAGAAGCAACACACCATCCTTCCACAGTAAAGACCCAAAAAAACTAAGTAAAACACAGACAAACGTGAATCCTGGAACCCTAAGTGTCAGTGAAGAGATACAGAATTCAGCCAACCACTGAATGGAATAAGAAACTGACAGAGAACAGAGAGGAGAGATATGAGTGGAGGTCCCCTGACAGCTAACGCAGCATGGATTCGCCACCGTGGACTCCTGTCAGAGATCAGCGTGCAGGGAGTATGGGAAAACAGCTTCACAGAGGTTTCAGCAAGAGACAGAGCACCTGGTAACCAGCGATATATGCTTTCACACCCCTCACCCTTCTTCCCACTGCTCAGCCTCCACCAATTCCTAGCTGGCCATGGTTACTAGGCCAGCTGGAAGGCACTATGCTCCGTGCTGTTTGGATTCAGCCCACCTACACTGGCCAGCTTCTTTAGTGCCATTTCTTTGTTGCTGGTGTTGCTTTTTTCAGCTTCTTTTGGTTTCTTCGCTGCCTTTCACCACTTCCTCATCCTTTCTCTCAAACACCTGGCTAGGTATGCCATCTTTGCTTCTTCTTGAAAGGCTGTGAAGCGCTGCTCGGCTGGGGAACTGCTTCCCCAGTCCACGCCACCATGCTGGTAGGATCCCTGGGGCCATTTTGTTTTGTATTGTTTGTTTTCTTCTCACAGCTTGGGAGCCCCTTCTAGCCAGGCTGTACTGTGCAGCTTGGGAGACACTTCCTCAGTCTGAGCAGCAGCACTGGTGGGATCCCTGGGAGCATTTATTTTTTTCTCTTTTTACCTTTTTTCATTTCTGTTTCTCCTCTCTCTATACCTACCTTCTTTTTCTGTCTCCTAAATACCTGGCACTGTGTGCTATCTCTGCCCCTTCTAGCCAGGTATCTTAGTCATCTAGTGCTGCTATAACAGAAACACCACAAGTGGATGGTTTTAACGAAGAGAAATTTATTTCCTCACAGTTAAAGTAGGCTAAAATTCCAAATTCAGGGTGTCAGCTCTAGGGGAAGGCTTTTTCTCTCTGTCGGAACTTCTCTTCAGTGTTCCCCCAGAGTAGGAGCTTCTCGGCACAGGGAACCCAGTCCAAATTCAGGGCATCAGCTCAAGGGGAAGGCTTTTTCTCTCTGTCGGCCTTCTTCTCTTCAGTGTTCCCCCAGAGTAGGAGCTTCTCAGCACAGGGAACCCAGTACAAACGATGCGCTCTGCTCCCGGCACTGCTTTCTTGATGGTATGAGGTCCCCAACTCTCTGCTTGCTTCCCTTTCATCTCTTGAGAGATAAAAGGTGGTGCAGGCCACACCCCAGGGAAACTCCCTTTACATTGGATCAAGGATCTGACCTGGGTAAGGGTGGTGTTACAATCCCACCCTAATCCTCTTTAACATAAATTACAATCACAAAATGGAGGCTAACCACACAATTCTGGGAATCATGGCCCAGCCAAACTGATACACACATTTTTGGGGGGACATAATTCAAACCATGACACCAGGATATACTGCGTGGCTTGGGAGCCACTTCTCTGGTCTGCGTGGCTGCACCAGTGGGATCCCTGGGGGCATTTTTTCTTTTTCTCTTTTTTAAAGATTGTTTTTCTTTTCTTTTTCATTTTCTTCATTTCTCAGTTTCCCATGTCTCTACTTTCCTTCCATTCCTGTCTACTGAATATCTCGCACTGTGTGCCATCTCCACCCATTCTAGATGGGCTGGGCCCCCAGGCCCGAGAGCCACTTCCCCAGTCAACAGTGGGATCCCTGGTGGCTTTTTATTTCTTTCTTTCTTCCTTCCTTCATTTCTTTCTTTCATCTATCTATTTATTCCTCTTTTTCTTTTTCTCCATTTCTTGGTTTCTGATACATCCCCTCCAATGGCAAGCTCCATTAGAACTTTTTTGTTTGTTTTCACCCGTTTCTCTTTCCTCTCTCTATTCTTTCCCATACCAATCTTAGCTTCACACATCACAACCTTCCCCTCCCTCCTGCCTACCTGCACCATGCAGTGAACATTACACCCCTGAGCAAGACACACATGGCCTACAGGAACCTGCCCTGCACTGACCTGCGACCTGGCCTGTCAGCCCCAGTATTTGCCACAAACAACCAATCCTAGCCTCTCCCCTTCAGACGGACCTGCCCTGCTGCAGCATAGCTGAGTGACTGGCCCTGCCATTGGACAAGGAGGTGAAAAGTATTCTCTCCACAGACAAGGAAACAACAAAGAAAGCACAGCCTGCCTGCTCAGACATCACCAAATAAAACAAAAAAGCAGGACAAAACAAACAAATCTACAATCAATAAACAACAAAAAAAATAACTACTGAATGAAAGAAAGATAGCAGACAATATCAAAATATATAAAAAAACAGGACAGGATGGTTCCAGAAGGTATACAAACTAAAACACCAGATGACATTCCAGTAGCAGAAAAGGCACTACAACTACCTGATAAGGAAGTCTAGATCTCTAATATTCAGAGCTATCCAAGAGTTGAAGCAAAAAGCAGACAAAATGAGGAAAAAATAGATAAATTCAAGGAAAATGCAGATAAATTCATGAAAAATACAGACAAAAAAATAGAATAATTCAGGAAAATGATACAGGAACAAAATGCCAAAATAAATTCACAACTAGAAATCACACAAAAACAATTTAGAAATCCAAAAGACAAACAAACAAGGTTTCAGAAATCGACAGTGTTATAGAAGGGCTGAGGAGCAGGTTTGAAACAATGGAAGACAGGATCAGCAAAACTGAAGACAAACACTTGCCTCCAACTTTGTGGAAAAATGAGAAAACAGAACAGAGAAAAATGAAGAAACCCTGAGAATTAGGTGGGATACAATTAAAAACATAAACGTGTGAGTGACTGTAGAATGAAAATGGGGATAAAACGGAAAACACAGAGAGGATCACTGACGAATTGCTGACAGAAAACTTCCCTAATATCATGAAAGATGAAAAGCTGACCATCCAAGAAGCTCAACGAAGCCCATATAGGATAGACCCCAAAAGAAAATCACCAAGGCATATCACAATCACACTCGCGAAAAGCAAAGACAAAGAATCCTGAGAGCAGCTCGAGAAAAACAAAAAGTCACATACAGAGGGGAAACAATAAGACTATACTCTGATTACTCGGTAGAAACTATGCAGGCAAGAAGGCAATGGGATGACATAAACAAAACCTTGAAAGAAAAAAATTGCCAGCCAAGAATAATATATCCTACAAAACTCTCGTTCAAATATGGTGGTGAAATTAGGACATTTCCAGATAAACAGAATTTAAAGGACTATGTAAACACCAAACCAAAATTATGAGAATTATTAAAGGGTGTCCTTCAGTTTGAGAACAAACACCATCAGACCACAGCCTGAATCTAGGACACAAGATTGCAGCAGTCAGACACCAACTTAGGAAATGAATCCTCGAGGACTATTCAAAACCAAGAGATTTACAATAGGGAACCAGAAAGGTTAATCTATATATGACAACAATGTCAGAACGATAAAAGAGGGAATAAATGGTGTAGGTACAGAACTTTCTAAGAGACGTATAGAACTTCTCTAAGAGAGGAAGGCAAGGTGATACTAAATAACAATAGACTGGTTCCAACCTAGGAAGATAAGGGTTAATTTCAAGGTAACCACAAAGAAAGTTAACAAACCTACTCATCAAAATAAAGAAGAAAAACATAAAGTCTCAGTAAAAAATAACCTACAAAAACAAAAGTAATAAAAAAAAGTTCACACACACAAAAAAAGGAACTCAGCACAGGAGAGTAAGAGGACCAAAGAAAATGTCTGCACAACAACAACAAAAAAAAGAACTATAAAATGACAGAAATAAACTCACACCTCTCAATAATTACACTGAACGTAAATGGTCTAAATGCACCCATAAAGAGACAAAGAGTGACAGAATGGATAAAAAAAAACAGGATCCATCGATATGCTGTCTGCAAGAGACACACCTTAGGAACAAAAAACATGAATTTATTACAAATCAAAGGATGGAAAATAATATCTCAAACAGCTACCAAAAAACAGCAGGAGTGGCAATACTAATTTCAGATAAAATAGACTTTAAAACAAAATCCACCATAAAAGACAAAGAATGGTGCTATATAATGATTAAAGGAATGATCCATCATTAAGAAATAACCATAATAAATACCTATGCACCTAATGACAGGGCTCCAAAATACAGAAAACAAACTCTAATAGCACAAAAGAGAGAAATTGACAGTTCCACAATAATAGTAGGAGACTTCAACACACCACTCTCGGTAAAAGACAGAACATCTAAAAAGAAACTCAGCAAAGATACAGAAGACCTAAAGGGCACAATCAGCCAACTTGACCTCACAGACATGCATAGAACACTCCATCCAACAGCTGCAAAGTACACATTCTTTTCCAACGCACATGGAACATTCTCTAGAATAGACCACATGTTAGGCCACAGAGCAACCGTCAACAAAATCCAAAACATTGAGATAATACTAAGTGTCTTCTCTGACCACAATGCCATTGTCTTAGGCTGGGTTCTCTAGAGAAGCAAAACCATGAAGTGTATAAATATATATATATATATATATATTTATATACATATATATATATTTATATCAAGGAAATAGCTCATGTGATTGTAGAGGCTAGAACGTCCCAAGTCTGTGTATCAGGGTAGAGGCCTCTCCCAAGTCACACAGCTGCAGAAGCCGGCAAGCCCAAGATAGGCAGGTCAGAGAGCAGGGCTCCCGCTCATAGGCTGTGCAGATCGACGAATCCCAAATTCGGCATATAAGCTGACAGCTCAAGTCCCAAGAACTGGAGATGAAGTGACAGGAGGCAGCCGCAGGTTCCAGAGAGAGCAAAAAGCCAGAACGTCTGCTTATATTCAGATGTAGGCCACACCTCCAAGGAGACTCCCTTTCATCTGATTGGCTACTCACAGTATATTCAATCATGGGAGTGATTACATTAAAACACTGAGAATCATGCCCCAGCCAAGCTGACACACAATTTTAACCATCACGGCCATCAAGGTGGGAATTATTATCAGGAAGACCAAGGGAAAAAATCAATTACATGGAAACTGAATAACACCCTGCTTACAAACCACTGGGTAATAGAAGAAATCAGAGATGGAATAAAAAAATTCCTAGAATCAAATGAGAATGAAAACACATCATACCAAAGCCTTTCAGACACAGCAGAGGCAGTGCTCAGAGGTCAATATACAGGAATAGATGCACATACCAAAAAAGAAGAAAAGGAGAAAATCAAAACACTAGCTACACAATCGAACAAACAGAAAAAGAGCAAAAGAAGTCCACAGCCACTAGAAGAAGGAAATAATAAAGATCAGAGCAGAAATAAATGAAATAGAGAATAGAAAAACAATAGAAAGAATCAACAAGACCAAAACTTGTTTCTTTGAAAGGGTCAACAAAATTGACAAACCACTGGACAAACTGACAAAAGAAAAACAGGAAAGGACACAAATAACCCAAATAAGAAATGAAACGGGGGACATTACAACAGACCCAGCTGAAATAAAAAAGGATCATAACAGATTATTATGAGAAACTGTACTCCAACAAATTTGAAAACCTAAAGGAAATGGACAAATTTCTAGAAACACACTATCTACACAAACTAACACAAAATGAAGTTGAAAATCTGAACAGACCCATAACAAGAGAAGTGATTGAAAAGGTAATTAAAAAAACTCCCAACAACAAAAAAAAAGCCCTAGTTCAGACGGCTTCACTGGAGAATGCTACCAAACATTCAGAGAAGAGCTTATACCCTACTACTCAAACTATTTCAGAACACAGAAAAGGCAGCGACACTTCTGATTCATTCTATGAAGCCAGCATAATCCTGATACCAAAACCAGGCAAAGATGCCACAGAAAAAGAAAATTACAGACCAGTATATCTCATGAAAATAGATGCAAAACTTCTCAACAAAATTCTAGCCAACAGAATTCAGCATCATATTAAAAAAAAAAAAAACAATACAACACAACCAAGTAGGATTCATACCAGGTAGCCAAGGATGGTTCAACATTAGAAAATAAAACAACATAATCCACCACATAAATAAAGAAAAGAATCATATGATCATGTCAATCGACATAGAAAAGGCATTTGATAAAGTCCAATACTCATTCCAGAGAAAAACTCTCAATAAAATAGGTATAGAAGGGAAATTCCTCAACATAATAAAAGGCATCTATACAAAACCAACAGCCAACATCATTCTTAATAGAGAGAGGCTGAAAACACTCCCCTTGAGAACAGGAAAGACAAGGATGCCTTTACCACCACTCCTATATTTAACATTGTGCTAGAAGTCCTAGCTAGAGCAATAAGCCATGAAAAAGTAATAAAGGGCATTCAAATTGGTAATGAAGTAAAACTGTTCCTATTTGCAGATGATATGATACTATACATAGAAAACCCAAAAGACTCCAGGAGAAAGCTACTGGAACTAATAGATTCAGCAGAGTAGTAGAACACAAGATAAATATACAAAAATCAGTTGAATTCCTATACACCAACAAAGAGAACGATGAAAAGGAAATCAGGAAAACAATATCATTTATAATAGCCCCTAAAAAAACTAAAATACTTAGGAATAAATCTAACTAGGGATGAAAAAGACTTATACAAAGGAAACTACAAAACGGTACTGCAAGAAACAGAAAGACATCTACATAAATGGAAAAACATACCACGCTCATGGAAACATAGACTCAACATTGTGAACATGACAATTCTACCCAAAGCAATTTACAAATACGATGAAATCCCAATCCAAATACCAACAACATTCTTTAAAGTGATGGAAAAACTAATCATTAACTTTATATGGAAAGGGAAGAAGTCCTGAATAAGTAAAGCACTACTGAAGAACAAGAATAAAGACGGAGGAGTCGCACTGCCTGACCTCAGAACCTACTATACAGCTACAGTACTCAAAACAACCTGGTACTGGTACAACGAGAGATACTTTGATCAATGGAACAGAATTGTGAAACCGGATGTAAATCTATCCACCTACGGTCACCTGATCTTTGACAAGGGCCCAAAGTCCATCAAATGGGGAAAAGACAGTGTTTTTAACAAACGGTGCTGGCAAAAGTGGATACCCATTTGGAAAAAAATGACACAGGACCCATACCTCACACCATACACAAAAACCAATTCAAAATGGATATAAGACCTAAATATAAAGCCAAAAACTATAAAGATAATAGAAGAAAAAACAGGATCAATGCTAGAGGCCCCAATACATGGCATTAAGATGATACAAACCATAACTAACAACACACAAACTGCAGAAGATAAGCTAGGTAACTGGGATCTTACTAAAATTAAACACTTGTGCCCATCGAAAGACTTCATCAAAAGAGTAAAAACAGAACCTACAGAGTAGGAAAAAAAATATTGGCTATGACAAACCCGACAAAGGTCTAAACTCTAAAATCTAAAGGAAAATCCAACACCTCTACAACAAAAAGACAAATAATCCAATTAAAAAATGGCAAAAGAAATGAACAGACACTTCACCAAAGACATTAAAGTGGCTGACAGACACGTAAGGAAATGCTTGAGATCACTAGCCATTAGAGAAATGCAAATCAAAACCACAATGAGATACCATCTCACCCCAGCATTACTGGCATGAATCAAAAAAAGAGAAAATAACAAATATTGGAGAGGCTACAGGGAGATCGGAACTCATTTGCCCTGCTGGTGGGAATGCAAAATGATACAACCATTTTGGAAAACTATACGGCACTTCCTTAGAAAGCTAGAAATAGAAATACCATATGATTCAGCAATCTCACTCCTAGGAGTATATCCTAGAGAAATAAGAGCTGTCACACGAATAGACATATGCACATTCATGTTCACTGCAGCATTGTTCAAGTAGTAAAAAGATGGAAACAAACCTAGATGCCCATCAACAGATGAATGGATAAACAAACTATAGTACATACATGCAATGATAGAGAACAATGATGAATCTATGAAGCATCTCACAACATGCATGAATCTGGAGGGCATTATGAAATAAGTGATGTCAGTGAAATAAGTCAATCACAAAAGGCCACATAGTGTATGAGACCACTACTATAAAAACTCATGAAAAGGTTTACACACAGAAACCAATCTTTGATGGTTATGAGAGAGGGGAGGGTGGGAGGAACACTAAACAGACAATAGATAAGTGGTAACTTTGGTGAAGGATAAGACAGTACACAATACTGGGGAAGCCAGCACAACTTGTGTAAGAAAAGGTCATGGAAGCTCCACAGACACATCCAATCTCCCTGAGGGATCGAATTGCAGGGCTGAGGGCTGTGAGGACCATGGTCTCAGGGAACATCTAGCTCAAGTGGCATAACATAGTTTATAAAGAAAATATTCTACATTCTACTTTGGTGAGTAGCATCTGGGGTCTTCAATGCCTGTGAGCGACCATCTAAGATACTCCACCGGTCTCACCCCTCTGGGAGTAAGCGAGAATGAAGAAAAGTAATGATACAATGGGAAGATTTGTCCAAAGGACTAATGGACCACAACTACCACGGTTTCCACTAGACTGAGTCCGGTACAACTAGATGGTACCCAGCTACCACCACCGACTGCTTTGACAGTGATCACGATAGAGGGTCCCAGACAGAGCTGGAGAAAAATGTAGAACAAAATTCTAACTAACAAAAAAGACCAGTCTTACTGGCCTGACAGAGACTGGAGAAACCCCGAGAGTATGGCCCCCAGACACCCTTTTAGCTCAGTAATGAAGTCACTCCTGAGGTTCACCCTTCAGCCAAAGATTAGACAGGCCAATTAAACAAAACGAGACTAAAGGGGCACAGCAGCCCAGGGGCAAGGACTAGAAGGCAGGAGGGGACAGGCAAGCTGGTAACAGGGAACCCAAGGTTGAAGCGGGAGAGTGTTGACATGTCGTGGGGTTGTTAACCAATGTCATAAAACAATATGTATACTAACTGTTTAATGAGAAGCTAGTTTGTTCTGTAAACTTTCATCTAAAGTACAATAAAAAAAAAAAAAAAAGAAAAACAGCACAGTGAAAAAAATCTTAAACCTAGGTTCTAGTCCTGCACTTTGCTATTAATTAGTTGTATGACTTGGCAGAGTCATGATCTCAGTGGACCTCAGCTGCCTTATCTTTAAAATAGGGGATAACATGTTATTGCCTAAAAACAAGGAACCTGGACCATAGGGTCTCTTGACAGGGATCACAGAATTGGAAGCAATGATAATGACAAAGGTTTAGTATGGAGAGAGTTACTAGGGTGAGTGTTAAGTGATCCATCTGTTGGCAGTAATGAAGTGATTTTTTTTTTTTTACAGAGCAGTTGGCTATTTTGCTATTCTTGTAACAAATATTCAACGAGCACCTACTCTATGGCTGGCTCTATACTAGGAGCTGGGAAACATTAAGCTAACAATAACATCTATTTATTTTGTAAGGTACTCTGCTATGCATTTTTATATATATCTTAATCATCAAAACAATCCTATGAGTTGGTGCTACTTACAATCACTATTGTACAGATGAAGAAACTGTGGCTCAGAGAGTTTAAGTGATCTATATAGGGTGGCTATGAGTCGGAATTGACTCGACATCAATGGGTTTGGTTTTTGGTTTGGTTATCCAAGATAACACAGCTAATAGAACTGGGAAAAAACCTATGTATAACTCTAGCATTTAGGCTCCTAGCCAGTGTGCACCACATACTGTTGCCTTACCATAGAGATGTAAATGATCATAGGGTATGGGGCAACATCAGCATACAAGGAATAGTGAGTGTACATTTGTGATGGGACATTCAGCGAATGATTTGGTCATGAGAAAAAGAGCTGTCTCCTACTCTTCCAATTGCAGGCAACTTACATGGAGAATATGTGTTCAGGGTCTGATCTACAGTGCTAGACGGCCTGAAGATAATTAGTGAAATAATTAAGAACAGGGTAGTATGATGTGATGACTAAGAGCTCAGAACTGATGTCAGGCTGCCTGAGACAGAAACCTAATTTCTTCAGCTGCAAAAGACAGATAAGCTACCCCATACTGCAGATGCCTACATGGAACTTGTGGTACTACTACTTAAACATGTCACACATACAGAGGATATTTTCACAATTACATAAAAAGTCAGACGTTTATTTAATCAAGTGTCAAATCTGAAGTAATTTCAATGCAATGTATCTATTGTAGAGGATAGTTACTCTAGGTGTATTCTCCATGATGATTATACTAGATGCCATGATTACTGCCACTGGTTTCACAAACAAGTAAGTAGATGGTACTTACCCACCACAGTCCCAAAGGTTCAATACCAGGTTTCCCAAAAATCGAACATGAGAATGTTCAACATCAACTGGAAGATAAATATGACAAATCTAGTAATTGTAGCATGTGAGGTGAAATTCAAAATAAGCAAAGCACAAACCCATGGAATTTAGAAGGACCAAAGTGGAGTGAAATGCTCAAAGCCACAAGAAGAAGGTGATTTTCAGCTTAGTAGTGTGGTTTAGTGGCAAGGTGAGCACTTAAACTACCCTGAGCTACAGAACTGGCTCTCATGTAAGTCATTTTATTTTTTAGTAGTTTAGTACTTAGAGCAGGAAAAACCTCCAATCTCCAATCAATTTTACTAATGTTAAAATTCAACATGTAAGATAGAGACATTCACTATTTAATAGATCTTCCCTGTCCCACCTGCTCCCACTCACCTTACCCACAAAAAATCAAACAACAAGAAACAAACATGAAACATAACCAAACTGTCTCCCTCTGTTGATTTCCTTACTTCAGTTAATGACTATACCATTTTCCCATTTTTTCCAGTCAATTCTGGCTCCTCTGTCCAAATTAAATTCATTGCTAAACTCAGCTGACTATTCCTCTACATCATCTCTCAGTTCTATCCAACCCTTATTTTACGACCCATCACTAACATTAAGGCCCTCACGTCTACACTACTAAAATAGCTCCACAACTGACCTCCCCACCAGAAAGCCTTACCTACTTTACTTCACTCTCTAGGCTACTGCCAGATTCATCTTCTTAACACTACTTTGAACATGTCACTCCCCATTCTACAAACTTTCAATGACTCCTCCATGCCTATAAGGGGCATTCAAGGTCCTTCACAATTTGGCTTTCGATCTACCTTTATATTCTCCAATGATTCACCTTAATAAAGCCTTTCACTCCAGCCCAGTTTGGTTTATTCATAGTATTCCCAAACCCCACTACCTCCCCAACCCCCAACACACCTTGTATCAGCGGTCGCAAACTTGCTAATAGGGATCAGGCCAGTAAATGTATAAGAGCAAAATTGGCCACGTATGGCATGTAAACATTTACCCAAGGGGCCAGTGGGGCAGATAGCAGTTACTCAGCTCTAGCTCATTTGCCATGCAGGAATATGGGCCCAGAGTTACCAGATCTTTAAAAATTTCAATAGTAGTGGGAAATCCATATTTTTATGAAAAGTTTTAAATACTGATAACCAATTCAAATTTTTCTAAAACATTTCTTGGGCCAAACAAAACACATCTACAGGCCTTATCCAGAGTGCAGGCTGCCTGTTTGCGACCTCTGCCTTATACTTCCCTCCCCTCTATACTTTGCCTACTATGTCCATCTGCTTAGAAAGCCCTCCCCATCTTTCTTTTAAAGTTGTGTTCATTTTTCAAGACCCAGCTTAAATCCCACCTCCTCTAAAAACCCTGCCTGACCACCCCCCACTTACCGTCATCTCTCCCTCTAAATTCATTCAAACATTTACTAAGCATCTACTCTCTGCCAGGCACTAAGTCACAAAGAAGAATAATGAAAATTCTTGTCCTGGAAATTTCTCAAAGTCTAGAAATTATTATCTATACAATATATGTGACAATCAATCACACAGTGGTGCTTCTTCTATGACTATCTTAAAGCTGTTGCTTAAATTGATTGCTATCCTTTCTTTCGTGTAATTTTTTGTGCATGACTCTTCTCATAAACTAGATAAGCAGCAATGCATAGTTTAAAAAAAATAGTATGGGCTTTGGAGTCAGAGACCTCAGCTCTACTTCTCTGTGTGACCTTGGGCAAGTCACTTAACCTTTGAGTACTTTCTCTTCTATTGAAAAAGCAGGGGGGGGCATACTATTGATCTCACAGTGTTACTGTGAGGATTAAATGAGTTATCATACATAAAGTGCCTGGCACGTAGTAGGTGCTCAAACTACTTCCCTTCTCCCCTTTACTTCCCCTCCTTGGAAAAGGAATCATATCTTACATGTCTTTGTATTTCCAACAGAGTCTACGAGAGAGTAGGTGCTCAAACTGCTATTAATTTGAAGACTATGTAAACGGTCTAGTACTAAAAAAAAAAAAATGGAAAGAAGTACTACTGAGAAAGGGAAAGACAATAACAAAAGAAGTGACAGGATTTAGTGACTGTTCAGATATAGGGCACATGGGATAGAAATCTGGTTCTCATCAAGTGACCAATGGCCCCATTATCAAATCCAGTGGACTTTTCAGTCCTTGTCTTACTTTCTCCAGCATGACACTGTTGACTACTCTCTTTTTCTCAAAAAATTCTCTTCTCTTGGCCTCTGATATCATATCTATGATCTCTCAGGCAGATCTCCTTCACAGGCTCTTATTCTTCTTTCTGTCCCTTAAATGTTGGAGTTCTTGAAGATTCTATCCTTAGCCACCTTCTCTCCTCTCTACGTATCTTCCTCTGGGTAAGCTAATTTATTCATATTACTCTACTTACCATTTAGATACTGATAATTCACAAATATGTATCTCTAGTACAGATTTCTCTTTTACCTTTCTGACTCATATATTGGATATCTCCACTTGGATGAACCACAGGTATCTCAAACTCAGTATATGCAAACATAACTCATCATCTCCCCATTCTTCCCACAAAATCTATTCCTCTTTCAGTCTTCTCCATTACAGTGAATTTAACCAGTTGCCTAAGCCAAAACCTTCGCTTCATCCTTGACTCTACTCTTTTCCTCACCATTCCCTACCCTGAAATCTCTCACCAAGTCCTGTTGACTCTACCTCTAAAATACATCCCAAATCCATTCACTTTACAGCATATCTACTACCACCACTCTAACCTAAGTCAAGCCCCCGACATCTCTTACCTGGTCTGCTAAACACTCTGCTTAATTGGTCAATCTGTTTCTTCCCTTGCCTCCTTCCAATCTATTCTCTGTATTAGAGATACAGAGCTATCCCCACAACGCATATTTTTATTCCATTCTTGTTTAAAAAGAAAAAAAAATAACATGTGTCTCTGTATACAAATGATTATATACTCCCAGAAAAACAAATGCCAGGATAGCCACAAAACTACTAATGGTATTTGTCCCTAGGATGTAGGCCTGAGAGTAAGGGTGGGAGTAGACTTTTTATATTTTTGTAATACTTGCATTTTCACAAGCTTTACTTTTGCAATTAAAATTTTTAATAATAAAATACAAATCTCCATATTTAAAATACTCCTCTGTTTAAAATCCTCTAGGGACTGCCCTTTACCTTCAGTTCAAACTACTTGACTTGGTTTATAAGGCACTTTATGATCTAACCTCTTCATTCTGCTTTCCTCTTTAGTCTCATGTCTCCTGTTTGGCCTCTGGTTCTCTTACTCTTCCTGCCCTGTTGTCATAAGGGCAACTGAAGAGAACCAAGAATAGAACTCTGGGGAATCACATACACTTATGGGGCAGAAAGAAGAAAATACTCTGGTAAAGGTTTTTTGTTTTTTTATTTTTTATCTTTTAAAGGAGAGAGATGATCAAAGATGAAGCAAGAAAACTAGAGTAATAAAGCATTAAATAAAAGCCAAGGGAACAGAGAATTTTGAGAAGGAGGACATCTTAGAGACGTCAACAGTGTTTGAGACTAAAATACTTCATACTCATATTTTTATTGACAAGTTTACTATTCCAATTAATGCATTTTAACAGCCCCCTAATAAATTAATAACACCACCATTCTGTATCCTTATGCAAAATTTCAAAACACAGTAGGCTCTCAGTTTAAGAAAATAAAACCAGACTTTTTTCAGCAGTGACAAAATAGAAAAACACTAAAACATTAAAGTCAATGTAATATTTTAAAAAGAAGTACCCTTTTACTACTTCTAAAGAAAATCAGCAACTGCATATAAAGGAATATGAAGTAAAAATCAATACACTATACATACTTTGAACTAGTCTACAAGTTTAGCAATAGAACCCAGACCTCTCCTCTCTTCAGCAATGACAAATTAGCTAATGATACACTAAAACATTAAGGTCAGCATAATGTTTGTAAGTATACTTTTACTACCTTTAAGGAGATACAGTATTTGCTAATAAAGTATTATCAATAAAGGTCCTGCTTGAGATATCCTCAAGGGGAGTCCTTGTCTCATTCACAGTGCCTGGGACATAGGAAGCTCCAAAAAATACTTAAATGGCCTGCTTTAATGTACAGGGTTCATAGAATTAGCAACATTCTGTTCAGACTTTAATAATGCTGCTAGATTATTCCAAAACTATTTTAAGCAAGTTGAATAGTTATAAAACTTTGGTTACAGGACTATTCACTGGACTTGGGGTAAAAATTCTGCTGATCAGCTAAAAACAGAAATATCAGTTGGACTAGGAAACAGGTGCTTCAACAAAGTGTGCAAAGTTTAAACACAAAGACAAAGAAGTCTATCAGGAATTATTAGACTACAGTAAGGTAGATAGGCTGTAGCAAAATGAATAGAGCATGAGCGTAGATTTACGTTCCAGGTCCAACACTTACTAGCTAAGTGAGCTTAATTTCTAAGCCATACTTTCTTCAATAATTAAAATTAAGTTAATATGAGGAATAAAGTATATGAAACAGCATACAAAAGCCTGGCAAATGGCGGTTGTTTAACACACATTAGCTTTCTCTGTCTACTGAAATCATATGGTTATTTGGCCCAGATACTTAACCTGGAAGAAAAGAAAAGTTTTTAAATCTAGAAAATCAAGACAGGGAGAAGTTTGGACAGGTAGACTTTCCAGAGGCCAGAGCCACAGATGTCATGTAGAAGGAAGTCTCTAGAGACACGACAAACCATCGGACCCTGTTCTGATCAAAATTTTTTATTGGTGACTCAGTGAAAAGTAGATGAGATACTTATCAAATGTACAAAGTGCAAGAAGCTAGGAAGGATAGCTAATATGTCAGAGGTGAGAATAAGTAGCTGAAATGAAAATAACCAAAAAAAAAACCCAAACCCGTTGCTGTCGAGTCGATTCCGACTCATAGTGACCCTATAGGACAGGGTAGAACTGCCCCATAGAGTTTCCAAGGAGCACTTGGTAGATTCATACTGCCAACCTTTTGGTTATCAGCTGTAGCACTTAAGCACTACGCCACCAGGGTTTCCGAAACGAAAATAGGATGATAAAATGTTAGCATCGAGAGGGATCCAACCCCTGTTTACAGATAAGGAAAACTGAGGCCCAGAGAGATAAAATGACTTGTCCTGGACTTCACAGTTAACAAATGCAGGGCATAGAAACATATCGTGGGCTAAAATAAATAACACTGACTAATTTAACAGAGAAAAAATTTATTCTGAGGTTCAAAATATTAACTGCACAAGAACCAGAAGGAGAATATGTGTTTTTAATAACAGTATATGTGAAAAGGAATTGAGATTTTTTAATATAACTTAGTATGAAGGCCACTAGAAAAAAGGAAGGGGGAAGGGACTAACTTCACTAACTGTAATACCCTGAACAAGAGATGTAGTAGCACCACTCTGCCCTGATCAGACCACATTTGCCTTCAAGTCTTAGCACTTTAGTTTAAGAAAAATGTAGACAAGTTCAAACAAGCCCTTAAAAATGCTTCAAAATCATGTCACATGAGAAATAGTTGGAAGAAGTGGGGATATTTAATTTCAGGAAGACAAGATTTGGGAGGCAAGGGATAGACTGAGACATTAACCATCCTCAAATATCTGTAGAGTTCAAGAGAACAGAAAGAGAACCAGCTAAAAGAAATAAAAGGAAATAGACTTGGGGCTCTTTCTAAGAAATAGCTTTCTAATAATTAAAGCTGTCCCAATTATGAGAGTCAACAATACACTCCAAAAACTTTGAGAACAGAGATGAAATTTTTTTGTTATTTGTATCCTAGGGTTTGAAACATAATGTACTTATAAAACGTATTTGTAAAATATAATCTGCAACATTCTGTTCAAACTTTAACAATGCTGCTAGACTATTTCAAAACTATATTTTAAGCAAGTTGAATAGTTATGAAATTTTGGTTGCAGGAGTATTCACTGGATGTAATATTCAGAACAAGAGACAGAACAGTCCCGCTACCAGAATGAGATGCCTCATGAAATAGTGGGTGACTTGTCCCTAAAAGCATTCAAGATGCTAGAAATTCAGGTCAGGAATCTGTGAAGGCGAGATAGGGCAATGCCATCCTCACCTAGAGGCCAGGAACAAAGGCAGTATCCAGAAATGCTTGGATGCTGCAGAATGAAATGGCATTATGAACCAGAGACATAGGGGTTCTCTCAGGACTGTCCTAACAGCCATGGCAGCCCAATTAGTCTAGACTAAGAAAGAAGCCAGATTTAACTCTCACACCATAATGGGCAATAACACATTTCCCAAGACAGAACTGGAACTCCAAAGAGAACATCTAAGTGTATCCAAGAAGAGAAGTACCAGAGTATAGACTAGGTTAACCACCACCACCATCTCCACTCGTTTTCCTTTTAATGAAGACTAGGACTAACCACTGCTTTAAAAAAAATCTTAGGAAACTTTACTGTTATACTTGTTAATACTTACCAATTTCCCTTTATATAATAACAGTTAAAAATGAACATCATCTCCCCAAAACAAATAAAAGTGTTCCTATGCTTGTTTAAGATATAGCAGAATAGAGAGGAAGTTGGGCAATAGCATACCACTTCATAAGCAGCCTAGAACCTCCCGAAGAGTGTGAATGGTAGTAACCAGAATTAGGACACACTCCTCTGAAGAGGGACGCAAAGAGGGAAAACATGCTCCAAAACAAATCCCTCAACCCTCGCAGTCCCCAAGCTACTGCAACCAAGTGGGTTATGCAAATTAATAGTTAAGATCACCTGACTTTACAATAAGATAAAACATCTTACTTGTTGCACCCAGGCGACGTGTGTCTCTGGCAATATAATTTGCAAAGATAATAGACCTCATGCTGGTCTTACCAGACCCACTTTTACCCATCAACAGCACCTAAGGACAAAGTAGAGAAAAAGAAAGAGAACAAGTTAGCAATCTAGAGCAAATCAAGTCTAAAGGGACCTATTTCTCTCCTGTATTTGATGTTTTACTGAAGTACTGACAATCTGATGCGGATATTTGTAACTAACTAAACTGTTCCCCAACAGTGCAGAGATACCTAGAATTCCAGCGGGTAGGCATTTATCTCTCACGGTCACACATCTTGAGAATAGGATCACAGTAAGTTTGTTATTAATATGCAGCAGTAATATATTCAGAACTAGGTTAGAGAACTACAACCTTGAAAGGAATATGTAACCCTGATCTCTCATAATATAATGTTTTATGCACTCAACTACCTAGCAGGGGGTTTCAATATAACTGAAAGTTCTTCCTCCTTCTGCCCAAAGTCAACCTTTCCACCTCTGCCCTTGATCTCATCCCTTATGTCATAAACTTGCTCCATTAATTACTCTCTCTCCTTTTTATTTCAAAAACTACCCATGGCCTAACAGATTAAGTCCTTTAACTACATATTAAGAATCTCCTTGATCTAGCCTATCTACTTCTCTGCCCTCATCTCCTGCCACACTCCTGGCCTGGAACTTTTAGAGTCCAGCCACACTGAACTGAACTGCTTGTAGTCCCTTTGATTATTCTCAGCTCTCTGGGCTGAAGCCATTTCTTGCCTCTATGCTTTTGTTTCCTGCTGTACTCTCTGCCAGCAACTTTCCATTGCCTATTTTTCCTTCAACTAAGTCCCACTCATCCTTCAAGATTTGATTCAATGATCATCTCCTCAAGAAGCTTCTCTTACCTCATTGCTGGCTTAAGTGTCTCACCTCTGTCCTCTCATGACACTCTATGCATACTTGTGTCATTGCAAAGACTGTCATGCATTGCAGTTACCCATTATTTTTTATTCTTTTTTTGGCATCTGTCTCTCACAAGACTGTGAGCTCCTTGAGGGTATGGAGAGTCCCCTTTTGTATCTCCAATGCCTAACATATAACAGATGGTCAAAATATGTTTATCAAAAGAATGAGCAAGCTGCTAAAACAATGATACAACAGAGTTTTTAACAATGAGAATTGTCCAATGAAAAGGGTAGCCTTATGAAGGTAAGCAGCCTTCTTGTCAACGGCAGCATTTAACAAAGACAGAAAAAACACCTGTCAAAGATGCTGTAGATTCTTACACTAGGATGGAAATAGATAAGTTGATTTTTAAAAAACAATTTCAGATTTGAAACTTAGATAGTTCCAATTACCTTGCTTTTTAAATAAAGGGGCTACATGTACTACCTTAAATCCTAATATATTTTATAAGAAATTTTGAATAAAAATGTAGGGAGTATTAATGAAAATATACGGCACTCAAGCTCAATTTAAGCTAGCAATTCAGTTATATAACTTTATCTCACTAAGGAAATGTTACTAACAAACCAGTTGTAGGTTGCTACAGAAAAAGTTTTCCTTTTGTTCTTAATCATATAGAAATTTCTGGTATTTTTAGATATCCTTGTTGATAGTAACTTTACACAGGAATTCCTTTTCATCAGGAATATTTCCTTAGTTAAACAGAGTTATATAACTGAATTACTAGATGAAGTTAAGACTAAATGCAGTGCATTTCTTTTGTTTTTTAATTAAAAAAAAAACTTACCTCAATTGCTTATGAAAGACTTACCCAGGATAACTGTGTCAGGGACTGATCTAAGTGCTCTACATGAATTTACTCATTAAAACTTCACAACAACCCTATGAGACAGGTAATATTATTATTATCATTTTACAAATGAAGAAGCTGAAGCCCAAGAGGTTACGAAATGTTAAGAAATTTATTCCAGGGCTGTACTCTTAACAACTCTGCCTAAATCCCAAGGTGGGGCATAGTACCATAAGCACACAAAAGAAGAAGCATTCAATTCCATCCGGAGAACTCATGTAACACCTTACAGTCGTAACATTTGAGTTCAGTTCAAAATATTGTGCAGGCAGAGCCCTGTGTAGTGTATGTATTGTGTGTGTGTCCTGCACACAGTGCGAATTAATTTGTAAATTTGGGAAGAGTAAATTCTTTATGGCTGCCAGAGGGTGCATAGGTGTAGCAGATGGTTTAGCCAGGAACAGGTTTTTAAAGGGCATTGTAGGCCACGCAAAGTCATTTGGATTTATAGTCCATTGGCTGGGAGAAGTTATGAAAAGTTCTTAAGTATGAAGTATATGAATGACTCAGTCAGATTTATATATTAGAAAAATTAAATCTGAGAGCAATAAAGGGGACTAGAGTCAGGGAGACCACATAAAAGACACCGTATATATACATCACAAACATATTTCCTGAATAGCATCTTCTTACCTTTACCTTCGCGGTTTTGATGTATCTAAAACAAGTCTTACCTTTTTCTTCATGGCTGTATTTGGTAGCACCCACCTGTAGATACAAACCAAAACACAGTTTCCATTTTTCAATTACTTAGAAATTGGAATTAAAGAAATGAAAATAAATGCTGAAGTACAAAAGAGCATGTTTAGCACAATAGTCAAGTAGAGCAGTATGTGTGGGACCTCAGTTGAGTAGTCTCTCATTTTCCTAAATTATAAAACAGAGTTTATGCTCCCTAAGCCCTAATTACCTGCTCAGGAGATAGCTTTTAGGAAGATTTATTTAGATTATAAATAAGCCATTAAAATTCAAGATTCAATTTTTTGTTTTAAAAAAATAAGTAGATCAAACAGTGTGTTCATATTTGAATATCTCTTTAAATCAGGCTCCTATTTTTAAAATCTAGAAATATCTTTAGTTCTTCAGCCATCCTTTCAAGCTATATTTCACTAATCATAAGCATAAAGTATATAAAATACAAGTCTCAAATTCCTATTGGCACAAAAAGCACTCTCAAACCACTGGTCTCTGCCCAAGAAGCACCCCCTCTTCCTAGACTTTCTATCCGCAAAATGGTGATGTCAAATCTCCTTTACTGACAATTCAAAGCAACTCAGAACTGCCTCCTCAATTAGAACACCCCCATCCCCCATAACGATACCACCTCCTTCCTAAGGGTTGTTTCTGCTCAGTTATCACCAGTCCTTTTTACAGTTTCTTCTGTTGTAAAGATCATGATACCAATCAATGTTACTGGTAAACAGAAGCACTTTTTCATTGGGGTCTAATTTACAAGTTAAAGCACTTCCTTCCTCAGATTTAGTATGATAGCCTTCACCCACCCAAGCGATCCCTCAGGTTCCCCCATTGGAGAATCCATTCTTGGCTCCAGATTCTCTTTCTCCATCTTTTTCTCGGAGTCAGATTCTTCCATCGTGCAACAAGTCCTTTTCAGTTCCTTATGTATCCTCAGTACTTTTTTTTTCCTTATTCACCCCCCTCAGATGCCGATTTTCATCGCCTGCGGCCCTTAGGCCTGCTCTATTCTTGCCTCCGCCTTTGTCCACTGGGGGGCCGCTCTCCCCACGGTTACCTTTACCGCCCCGAACTTGGCCTCAAATCACCGCCGAGCTGGCTGGCAGGAATACCAAGTGGTTCGGTGGTGCAAGAGAAAGAGATGGAGGATGAGAGGAAAAGAGGAAGGGTCGTCCCGAGTTTGGGCCTCAAGCCCCAAGGTCTCGAAACCTAAAGGTGACTTCACCCGCAAAGGGGTGAGGACCGCGAAGGCGGAGATGGCAGAAAGAGTAGACCCGCGCCGTTAGCACCAAGAGGTGAACGCTTCAGCTGGCTTGTTCCTCTTGAGCCTGGCAGTCCGGGAGGGTTAACCGGCGGCGACGGTTCCGACTTAACTGCCGGCCCATCAGGAACCCAGGTACCTCACCACAGCCACTCGACTGCAGGCCAGGATCACGTGGCCACTTGCTATAATCACCGAGTCTGTCACGTGACTACCGTTACCCAAGGGGCGGGTGGGCCGGGGTGAATACCATAGAGAATGCTCCGGGAAAGCCAGAGTGCCGTCTGTCGCCATCATGTGGCTTTGGCTCTCAGCGCCTCTGTCCGGACAGGGCGGCAAGCCTGAAGGTCTTTTTAACAGTGAGTAGACCAGGCCCCACCCATCCGTTGCGGAGAATTAAAGGAGACGGTTGCATTTCAGTGCCTGGAAGCTAGATATTTTTACCGCTACTTTTGCTTAACGGTTTTGGGTGAGGAAGGCCAAGCATTGTTGTCGTTTTCCTGCTTTATTGTATGTTAGTGCCTGTAACCCAAGCTTGTAAATGAGTCAATACATCCAAAGTTATTAGAACTGTGTTGTCCACATAGTAAACGCTCAGTAAAATGATCGTTATTGCTGAAACCTGGGATTCATCGGAGATTTTCCCACAAACATCCATCTCCCCACTCCTTCCTATTAAAACCGGAAAGAGGGGCGTGGAGTAAGGAAATTAAATTCTCATATACTGTATAGTAAGAAGTCAATAGATAAAGTCTGGATACCGGTAGGTATATGCACACTATATTGAAATATGGAGACCACTAGAAGAAATGGCTAAAAGAGTTAAAGCAATTGTTTCCGGAGAGAGGGACTGGGGATAGGAAGGGATGGGTCAGGGGACTGTTCTTTTTCATTTTAAGCCCTTCTGTGTTATATAAATGGAATAGCACATTATGTGTTTACGATAGGCTTTTTTCATACAGCATAATAATCTGGAGATTCATCCAGTTTGTTGCGTGCACCAATAGTTTGTACCTTTTTATAGGTGATAGGAGTCCTGGTGGGGCAGTAGTTAAGAGGTCAGCTGCTAACCAAAAGGTCTGCAGTTCGAATCCACCAGCTGTTCCTTGGAAACACTATGGGGCAGTTCTACTCTGTCCTGTAGGGTCGCTGTGAGTCGGAATGGACTTCTGTGGCAAGCGGTTTGGTTTTTTGGTTAGTTTCTGTAAGGAGCCCTGGTGGCGAAGTGGTTAAGTGCTCAGCTGGTAGCTGAAAGGTCAGTGGTTAGAACCCAACAGGCTCTCCATGGGAGAAAGATGAGGCTGACTGCTTCCCTAAAGATTGCAGCCTTGGAAACCCTATGGAGCAGCTCTACTTTGTCCTACAGGGTCCCTGTCTTAGTCATCTAGTGCTGCTCCAACAGAAATACCACAAGCGGATGGCTTTACAAAGAGAAATTTATTCTCTCACAGTCCAGTAGGCTACAAGTCCAAATTCAGGGCATCAGCTCCAAGGGAACGCTTTCTCCATCGGCTCTGGAGGAAAGTCCATGTCATCAGTCTTCCTTTGGTCTGGGAGCTTCTCTGTGTAGGAACCTCAGGTCCAAAGGACACGCTCTGCTCCCAGCACTGCTTTCTTGGTGGTATGAGGTTCCCATGTGTCTCTGCTTGCTTCTCTCTTTTATATCTCAAAAGAGATTGCATTAAGACACTGATCTTGTCAACCTCATCAGTGTAACCTCATCACAATGATAGAATTTACAACACATGAGGAGATCACATATAATCTCATCATAGTGGTAGAGTTTACAACACATAAAGACATCACACCAGATAACACAATCATACAATACTGGGAATCATGACCTAGCCAAGTTGCTACACACAGTTTTTGGAGGACACAATTCAATCCATGACAGTCCCTGTGAGCCGTGTGGACTGGAAGGCACACAACAACAAGTATTTCCATGGTATGACTGTATCACAGTTTGTTTAACCATTGACCCATTGAAGGATACCTGGGTGGTTGCCAGTTTTGGGCTATTAGGAATAAATAAGCATTCATGTACAGGCTTTTGAGTGAATATAAGTCTTCATTTCTCTAGGATAAATACACAGGAGTGCAATTTCTGGATTGTATGGTAAACCCATTGCCGTCTAGTCGATTCCGACTTAGCAACACTGTAGGACAGAGTAGAACTGCTCCACAGGATTGTATGGTAGTTGCAAGTATATTTATTAATTTTTAAATTTTAATTTATTTTTGTTGGTGTTGAAAATATACACAGAAAAACATACACCAGTTCAACAATTTCTACATGTAAAATTCAGTGACATTGATTACATTCTTCAAGTTGTGCAACCATTGTCACCCTCCTTTTCCAAATTGTTCCTCCCCCATTAATATAAACCCACTGCTCCCAAAATTTCCCTATCTTTCCAGTTTCTGATGTCAATTCAATCCCATATAAATAGTTCTTAAAAGAGCACAGTGCTCAAGGAAGACATTCTTTATTTGTTAAGCTAAACTATTGTTTGGTTTAAGAAGACTTCAAGGGATATTTTTGGTTTAAGGCTTAAAAATTATCTCAAGTGCAATAGTTTCAGGGGTTCATGCAGCCTCCGTGGTTCCAGAAAGTCTGGAGTCCATGATAATTTGAAATTCTGCTGTGAATTTTTCCCCTTTTGATCAAGATTCTTCCAAGGAATCTTTGATCAAAACGTTTAGTAATGGTGGCTGGGCACCATCCTGTACTTCTGGTCTCATGGCAAAGGAGGCAGTTGTTTGTGGAGGCAATTAGCCATACTTTCCGTTTCCTCCTTCTAGTCCCGACTCTTCTTCCTCTGTCACGCAGGTGAATAGAAACCAGTTGTTGCACCTTGGATGGCCACTTGCAAGCTTTTAAGACCCCCAGGCACTACACAGCAAACTAGGAGGTAGAACAGCAGCACTAGCACGGTATTAGGCCAAAGAACTGGGATGTCCCATGAAACCATGACCCTAAATCTCCAAACCAAGGAACCAAATCCCATGAAGTATTTGGTTGTACATAAGCAGTCTCAGCAGCTGTTCTTTGTTGTTACTGTTTTGGTTGTAAGTATGTATTTCACACAACTTTTGCCAATTCAACTTTTTACAGGTGTACAACTTACTAACAGAAATTACATTAATTTGCTGTGAAACCCTACCCTTAATCAAAGTGATTTTTCCATCATTGTAAACCAAAACTCAGTGCTCCATAAGCAATAACTCCTCCTCTCCCCCACCCTCCGATTCCTGGTAACCACTAATAAACTTTTATCTCTGTACACTTGCCTGATCTTGTCTTTTTATATAAGTAAGGTCATACAATATTTGCCCATTTGTGATTGACTTATTTCACTCAGCATAATGTCTTCAAGCTACATCCATGTTGTAGCATGTATCAAGACATTATTTCTCTTTCTGGATGAGTAGTATTCCTTTATATGTATGTACTACATTTTGCTTATCCTTTCATCCATTGATGTGCTTCATGTTTGTTTTTATAAATTGAGAAAATGTTTTCCAGAGTGGCTGTACCATCTTACATTCTGACCAGCAATGTATGAGTATGATCCACTTTCTCTGCATCAGCACCAGCATTTGGTGTTTGCCATTATTTTTCACTTTAACCGTTGTGATAGTTGTATAGTGATATCTCATTGTGTTTTTAAAAATATTAATAGACTGTTTTTAGAGCAGTTTTAGGTTTACAGAAAAATTGAGCAGAAAGTACAGAGCATTCCCATATACTCACTCCCTCCCACCTCCCAGTTTCCCCTATTATTAACGTCTTGCATTGGTGTGGTACGTTTGTTACAATTGATAAATCAATATTAATACATTATTATTCACTAAAGCCTATCATTTACATAAGGAGCCCTGGTGGTACAGTGGTGAAGCTCTTGGCTGCTAAGTGAAAGGCCGGCGGTTTGAACCCATCCAGCTGTTCTGTGGGAGAAAAAACCTGGCAATCTGCTCCCATAAAGGTTGCAGCCTTGGAAACCTATGGGGCAGTTCAACTGTGTCATATAGGGTCTCTATGAATTGGAATCAACTCAACAGCACACAACAACAACAACATCATTTACATTAGAGTTCACTCTGTGTGGTATAGTTCTATGGGTTTTGACAAATGCATAATGCAATGAAATCACAATGACGGTATCATACAGAATAGTTCCACTGCCCTAAAAATCCCGTGTGCTTCACCTATTCATCCCTCTCCCTTAACCTCCACCCTGAATCCCTGGCATCCACTAATGTTCTTATTTTCTCCATAATTTTATGTTTTCCATAACATCATATACAGTCATGTGTCACAACGTCCACAATATGTTCTGTGATATCGGGCATTATGTGATTTGGACATCGTGCGAACACCGTATTATGGATGAAGGTCCTTTCAGCCATTCACTTCCAGAATAAGGAGGTTTCATCCATATTAAAAATTTGCCTTGCAAATAACCTCCCTCTACAATTAGTTTATCTAAGGTTTCAACAAATACTTCTACTGCCTTCGCATCAGCACTTGCAGACTCACCACTCACTTTTTTTTGTTTTACTGTATTTTAGATTGTGTTGTGATTGATTACTGATTGACTGCTTTTGTGTAGCCTTTCTAGCCGTGGTCTTGTAACTCCCACCCTGGTGATTGGGCAGGACTGTGTGATAGGGTAATCCACGGGGATTGGTCAGTTTTGCCTTAAAAGAGAGCCAATTCCAGAGCAGAGGGGAAGACCCCACCACCACTAAGAAAGGAGAGACCTGGCAGAAGGAGACAGTGCATTGGGCTTCCCGGCCCACAGTGAGGGAAAGCTGAGTGGCTTTGGTCAGAGACTGAGGGCCGAGGAGAGGCGTGCCTGCGAGCACAGCTGGGGAGAGGCTATCCTGATGGAAGAACTGTATCCTAAGTGTTCTTGAGCCTGAATTGTAACTGTTACTTCCGTAATAAACCCCATAACTGTGAATATGGTCTGTGAGTTCTGTGTGGTCATTGCAATGAATTATCGAACCCAGTAGAGAGTGCTGTGGGAGAGATAGTTGGTGTCAGAGTTGGTAAAGATGGCAGAGAGAGGAGGCATGTTTGACCTCTGCCTCACAGGATTCAGCTGTGGGCTGTTGATATTGATTCTCCTTCCCCCTTGGGAAGAGAGAGGAGGTCGGACAACACCCCCAAGCTGTTTTTACAGAGAAGGAGATTTACAGATCAAATTAGTTTCTCATTAAACAATACACATATTGTTTTGTGATGTTGGTAGCTACCCCCATGATATGTAAACAATCTCCCCTTCTCAACCTTGGGTTACCCGTTACCATCTTTCCTGTCCCCTCCTGCCTTCTCGTCCTTGCCCCTGGGCTGGTGTGCTCATTTAGTCTCATTTTGTTTTATGGGCCTGTCTAATCTTTGGCTGAAGGGTGAACCTCAGGAGTGACTTCAGTAATGAGTTAAAAGGGAGTCCAGGGGCCATACTCTCAGGTTTTCTCCTATCTCTGTCAGACCAGTAAGTCTGGACTTTTATTATTATTATTATGGGTTAGAATTTTGTTCTACATTTTCCTCCATCTCTGTCTGGGACCCTCTATTGTGGTCCCTGACAGAGCAATCGGTGGTGGTAGGCTGGCACCATCTAGTTGTCCTAGACTCAGTCTGGTGGAGGCTGTGGTACCTGTGGTCCATCACTCCTTTGGACTAATGTTTCCCTTGTGTCTTTGGTTTTCTTCATTCTCTATTGCTACAGATGAGGTGGGACCAGTTGAGTGTCTTAGATGGCTGCTTGCAAGCTTTTAAGACCCCAGATACTACTTACCAATGTAGGATGTAGAACATTTTCTTTATAAACTGTGCTTTTCCAATTAAGCTAGATGTCTGCTGAGACCATGGTCCTCAGACAAGTAATTCGGTCCCTCAGGAAGTTTGGATGTGTCTATGAAGTTTCCATGACCTTGCCTTGGTCAACCTGTGCTGACTTCCCCAGAATTGTGTACTGTCTTACCCTTCACCAAAGTTACCACTTATCTATTGTCTGTTTAGTGTTTTTCCCTCCCCATCCTCACCTCTCTAATAACCATCAAAGATTGTTTCTTTCTCTGTGTAAACCTTTTTGAGTTTTTATAATATTGGTCTCATACAATATTTGTCATTTTGTGATGGACTTATTTTACTCAGCATAATGCCCTCCAGATTCATCCATGTTGTGAGATGTTTCACAGAATCGTTGTTCTTTATCGTTGAGTAGTATTCCATTGTGTGTGTGTACCATAGTTTGTTTATAACTTCATCTGTTAATGGGCAACTAGGTTGTTTCCATCTTTTTGCTTCTATGGATAATGCTGCAGTGAACACGAGTGTGCATATGTCTATTTGTATGATGGCTCTTATTTCTCTAAGATATATTCGTCGGAGTGGATTACTGGAATGTATGGTGTTTCTATTTCTGGCTTTTTTTCTTTATTGTTGTAGTTTAAGTGAAAGTTTACAATTCAAATTAGTTTCTCATACAAAAATTTATACATACATTGTTATGTGACCCTAGTTGCTATGCCTGTACTGTGACAGCACACTCCTCCTTTCCACCCCTGATTTCCTGTGTCCGTTCAACCAGCTCCTGACCCTCTCTGCCTTCTCATCTCACCTCTGGATGGGAACTGTCCATTTAGTCTCATGTGTCTACTTGAGCTAAGAAGCAAACTGTTCACGACTATCATTTTATGTCTAATCTTTGTATGAAGAGTTGGCCTGGGGAATGGCTTTAGTTCTGGGTTGACAGAGAGTCTGGGGGCCATACTTTCTGGGGATCCTCCAGTCTCAGTCAGATCATTAAATCTGGTCTTTTTACTAGAATTTGAGTTCTGCACCCCACTTTTCTCCTGCTCCATCAGGGACTGTCTGTTGTGTTCCCTGTCAGGGCGGTCATTGGTGGTAGCTGGGCACTATCTAGATCTTCTGGTCTCAGGCTGATGTAGTCTGTGGTTTATGTGGCCCTTTCTGTCTCTTGGGCTAATACTTTCCTTGTGACTTTGGTGTTCTTCATGCTCCTTTACTCCAGGTGAGTTGGGACAAATTGATGCATCTTAGATCGCCAGTTGCTAGCTTTTAAGACCCCAGATGCCACTCACCAAAGTAGGATGCAGATTTTCTTAATAAATTTTGTTATGCCAGTTTACCTAGATGTCCCCTGAAATCCTGTCCCCAGACCCCCACCCCTGCTACTCTGTCCCTTGAAGTGTTTGGTTGTATTCAGAAAACTTAGCTTTGGTTTAGTCCAGTTGTGCTGACTTCCTCTGTAGTGTGTGCTGTCCTTTCCTTCACCTAAGATAATTCTAGTTAGTGAATAACTCTCTCCCTCCCTCCCCACCTTCGTAACCATCAAAGAATGTTGTCTTTTGTGTTTAAAACTTTTCTTGAATTCTTATAATAATGGTCTTACACAATATTTGCCCTTTTGTGACTGACTAAATTCACTCAGCATAATACCCTCCAGATTCCTCCATGTTGTAAGATGTTTCACAGATTCATCGTTGTTCTTCATAGTTGTGTAGTATTCCATTGTGTGAATATACCATAATTTGTTTATCCATTTATCCGTTGATGGGCACCTAGGTTGTTTCTATCTTTTTGCTGTTGTGAACAGCGCTGCAGTGGACATGGGTGTGCTATATCTTTTTGTGTGATGGCTCTTATTTCTCTAAGATATATTCTAATGAGTGAGATTGCTGGATCATATGGTACTTCTATTTGTAGCTTTTTAAGGAAGTGCCAAATCGATTTCCAAAGTGGTTGTACCATTTTACATTCCCACCAACAGTGTGTAAGTGTTCCAGTCTCTCCACAACCTCTCCAACATTTACTCTTTGGTGTTTTTTGGATTAATGCTAGCCTCGGTGGAGTGAGATGGTATCTCATTGTAGATTTGATTTGCATTTCTCTAATGGCTTGATCATGAGCGTTTCTTCATGTGGCTGTTAGCCGTATGAATGTCGTCTTTGGCGAAGTGCCTGTTCATATCCTTTGCCCATTTTTTAACTGGGTTATTTGTCTTTTTGTTGTTGAGGTTTTGCAGTATCTTGTAGATTTTAGAGATTAGAAGCTGATTGGATTTGTCGTAGCTAAAAATTTTTTTCCCAGTCTGTAGGTCGTCTTTTGACTCTTTTGGTGAAGTCTTTTGATGAGAATAATTGTTTGATATTTAGGAGTTTCCAGTTATCTAGTTTCTCTTCTGTTGTTTGTGTCTTGTTACATATGGTTCGTATTCTATTTATGCCATGTTTTGGGGCTCCTAGCATTATCCCTATTTTTTCTTCCATGGTATTTATCGTTTTTGATTTTATATTTAAGTCTTTGATCCATTTTGAGTTAGTTTTTGTGCATGGTGTGAGGTATGGGTTTTGTTTCAGTTTTCTGCAGATAGATATCCAGTTGTGCCAGCACCATTTGTTAAAGAGACTGTCTTTTCTCCAAATAACGGACTTTGGGCCTTTGTCAAATATCAGCTGCTCATAGGTGGATGAATTTATGTCCAGATTCTCAATTCTGTTCCATTGGTCTATATATCTGTTGTTGTACCAGTACGAGGCAATTTTGACTACTGTGGCAGTATAATATTTTCTAAAATCAGGTATATGTGAGGCCTCCCACTTTGTTCTTCTTCTTGAGTAATGCTTTACTTATCCGGGGCCTCTTCCCTTTCCATATGAAGTTGGTGATTTGTTTCTCCATCTCATTAAAAATGCCTTTGGAATTTGGATTGGGATTACATTGTATCTGTAGATCGCTTTGGGTAGAACTGACATTTTCACAATATTGAGTTTTCCTATCCATGAGCAAGGTTTGTTTTTCCACTTATGCAGGTCTCTTTTGGTTTCTTGCAGTAGTGTCTTGTAGTTTTCATTCTATAGGTCTTTTACATCTCTGGTTAGATTTATTCCTAAGTATTTTATCTTCTTGAGGGCTATTGTAAATGATATTGATTTGGTGATTTCCTCTTCAAAGTTCTCTTTGTTGGTGTAGAGGAATCCAACTGATTTTTATATGTTTATTTTGTATCCTGATACTTTGCTGAAATGTTCTATTAGTTCCAGTAGTTTTCTTGTGGATTCTTTGGGGTTTTCTGTGTATAAGATCATATCATCTGCAAATAGAGATACCTTGACTTCTTCCCTACCAATTTGGATGTCTTTATTTCTTTTTCTTGCCTAATTGCTCTGGCTAGGACCTCCAGCACAATGTTGAATAAGAGTGGTGATAAAGGGCATCCTTGTTTGGTTCTCATTCTTGAGGGGAATGCTCTCATACTTTGTCCTTTTAGAATGATGTTGGCTGTTGGCTTTGTATAATTGCCCTTAATTATGTTGAGGCATTTCCCTTCTATTCCTATTTTGTTGAGAGTTTTTATCATGAATGGGTGTTGGACTTTGTCAGATGCCTTTTCTGCATCATTTGATAAGGTCATTTTTCGGTTCTTGTCTTTTGTTGTATTTATGTGATGTATTACATTGTTTTTCTAATATTGAACCATCCCTGCATACCTGGTATAAATCCCACTTGATCGTGGTGAATTATTTTTGTGATATGTTGCTTAATTCTATTGGCTAGAATTCTGTTGAGGATTTTTGTGTCAATATTCATGAGGGATATTGGTCTGTAATTTTCTTTTTTGTGGTGTCCTTACCTGGTTTTGATACCAGGTTTATGCTGGCTTCATAGAATGAGTTTGGGAGTATTCCATCTTTTTCTATATTCTGAAATACCTTTAGTAGTAGTGGTGTTAAGTCTTCTCTGAATTGTAGAATTCTCCAGTGAAGCCGTCGAGACATGGGCTTTTTTTTTCCCTTGGGAGTTTTTTTTCCTTGCTTTTTCCGTTATTGATTTCCATTTTTATGGTCTTATGGTCATAAAAGATGCTTTGTAATATTTTGATCCTTTGGGTTCTGTTAAGGCTTGGTTTATGGCCTAATATGTGGTCTGTTCTGGAGAGTGTTCCACGTTCGTTGGAAAAGGAAGTATTCTTGGCTGCTGTTGGGTGGAGTGTTCGATATATGTCTATGAGATGAAGTTGGTTGATTGTGGCATTTAGATCTTCCGTGTCTTTGTTGAGCTTCTTTCTGTATGTTCTGTCCTTACCCAAAAGTGGTGTGTTGAAGTCTCCTACTATTATTGTGGAGCTGTCTATCTCTCTTTTCAATGCTGTTAGAGTTTTATGTATTTTGGAGCCCTGTTGTTAGGTGCGTAAATATTTATTATAGTTGTGTCCTCCTGGTGTATTGACCCTTTAATCATTATATAGTGTCCTTCCTTATCCTTTGTGGTGGATTTGACTTTAAAGTGTATTTTGTCAGAGATTAATATTGCCACTCCTGCTCTTTTTTGAGTGTTATTTGTTTCATATATTTTTTTCCATCCTTTGAGTTTTAGTTTGTTTATGTTTTAAGTCTAAGGTGTGTCTCTTTTAGGCAGCATATAGACATATAGTTTTTTAATCCATTCTGCCACTTTCTGTCTCTTTATTGGTACATTTAGTCCATTTATATGAATCTAATTATTGATAGGTATGTGTTTAGTTTTGTCATTTTGATGTCTTTTTTGTGTGTTGTTGAGTTTCGTTGTTCCACTTCATTTTCTGTGCTGAGTTTTTCTTTAAGTATTTTCTTTTCATCTTTTTCATTGTTGATTTTGTATTTGCTCAGTCTTTATATTTTTCTTGTTTTTTATTTTGATGTGTAGGATTGTTAGTTTCCTTTGTTCTTACCTTAATATTTGCCCCTATTTTTCTCAGTTTAAACCAGTATTTTATTTTATATCATTTTGACTTCTTTTCCATATGAAAAATCTATGTCTACATTTTTTATTCCCTCGTTTTTGTTTCAATGTTGTCATCTTTTACATACTGACATCTCTGTTTCCCTATTTTCAGTGTTTTAGCTTTGATTTATTTTTGTTACTTCCCTATCTGGGTTGATATCTGGTTGATCTGTCCTTTGTTCTAGTCTTGGGTTGTTATCTGATGTGACTGATTTCCTAACTGGAGGAATCCCTTTAGTATTTCTTGTACTTTTGGTTTGGTTTTTTCAAATTCCCTAAACTTCTGTTTACCTGGAAATGCCCTAATTTCGCCATCACATTTGAGAGGCAGTTTTGCTGGATATGTAATTCTTAGCTGGCAATTTTTTTTCCTTCAAGGCTTTATATATGTCATCCCACTGCTTTCTTGTCTGCATGGTTTCTGCTGAGTAGTCTGAGGTTATTCTTACTGATTGTCCTTTGTAGATGACTTTTCATCTATCCCTAGCTGCTCTTAAAATACTCTTTATTTTTCATTTTGGCAAGTTTGATTATAATATGTCTTGATGACTTTCTTTTGGGATCTACCTTATGTGGGGTTCAATGAGCATCTTGGATAGATATCGTCTCATCTTTCATGATATCAGAGTTTTCTGCCAACGAGTTTTCAACAATTCTCTGTATTTTCAGTTATCCCCCCCGTTCTCTACTCCAGTCACTTGTAGGTTATACCTTTTGATAGAATACCACATAATTCTTAGGGTTTCTTCATTTTTTTTAAATCCTTTTATCTGGTTTTTCCTCAAATAAGTTAGTGTGAAGTCCTTTACCTTCAGTCTCACTAATTCTGAATTCCATTGCCTCAATTCTGCTCCTATGACTTTCTACTGAGTTGTCTAATTCTGAAACTTTATTGTTAATCTTCTGGATTTCTGATTGCTGTCACTGTATGGATTCTTGCAGCCTGTTAAATTTGTCATTATGCTCTTCTCTAATCTTTAAGTTCCTCTATTGCTACATCTGTGTTTTGCGTGATATCCTTCCTGATTCCTTGAAGATTTCTGAATGTTAATCTTTTGTATTCTGCCTCTGGTAATTCCAAGAAATCCTCTTCCTCCGGAAAATTCCTTAATTCTTTATTTTGGGAGCTTGCTGAAGCCATCATGGCCTGCCTCTTTATGTGATTTTCTATTGACTGTTACCTCCGAGCCAACAATAAATTATTATATTTATGTATTTCATGCTTTCTTATTGTGTCCTAGCTTCTTGATTTGTTTTGATATGCCCAAATAGGCTGCTCATGTGAGCTAGTCCAATCACTGGTGCCCCTGAAGCTCCAACATTCTCTCGTCAGGTATCCAGACCTGCACTAAGTACGTGAGCCCAGGAGTCCGCCCACTCCTCCTATATGGATTCAACTGAGGTGCTCAGGTAGATAGCCACCATGTGTGTGGTTCAGGCTTTCACCTACAGTCCTAGACAGGCATGGGTGATTGGTGTAGGTACAGGCATCTGGCTGCAGCAGGGGGCCACAAGCTGAGCTAAGCAGGGGGCTGATGGCCACCCCCAAGCGTCCGGGATGACAGTGTGCCCCTGTTCCCTAGGACGCTTAGGTGGATGGGTTTTGCAGCCGGACTATGAGCACCCAATGCTGTTGGCTGTAAGAACTGGGGGGCACCACTTATTCTTGGGCCCCTGTCGCAGGTAGCTAGGTGGTGGTGGTTGAGTCATTAGTCCTCAGGCCACTGATGTGGGTAGGTGAAGACACTGCTTAATATGCACAGCAGTGTCAAATGTCAGGAACCTGCCACTTCACAGCTGAAACCGTTCAAGTTAGACTTCAGGTATATACCCTGTTGTACTGTGGTAATGAGGGCCTATGCTGTTGAAATGGGCCCACACCAGTATATGCTGGGGGAAAGGCACTGAGAGTCAGTAGACCTCTTATGCCTGTGCCTAGGCAAAGGAGTTGTGCCTACCCTGAGTTCTTGGCTTAGGGGAGTCAGCAAATTAGTTTTTCCCATTTGTTAATTTCTTCACTGTCCAAGGCCGGGAGAATGGCTCAGGGCGTGTGATGGGTCCTTCTTCTGGCCTAGAGAACTCAGCAGTTGCTGAAGCCGCTCCCAGACCCAGTGCAGAGCAGGGAGTGGGCAGGAAATTGGGAGAGAGTTTTTTCCCAAAGTGGGGTGTTTTTGATCTGCGCAGTAGGCCAGACGCAAGTATTTATATTTCACTGATCAAAGGCTGCTTCTCTCTGGTTATGGATGGCCGAGTAGACTCTCTGCTGCTGGGTCTGTCCTGGTGTGGAAATTGCCTCCCAAGTGCCACTGCTTGCCTGCCTTACCATGCACCATGAGCTGATCCAGCCTGAAGGGCTAAGGCTCTCGCCGGGTCAGGTCTGGCATCTCCTCACTGCTTCCGAACCATCTCTCCCTCCCCCGCCACTCAGTCTGATTCCTCAACTATGCCTTTGATGTTCAGGTCTCCTAGATTGTCATATATAATCGATTCACTTTTTTTTTCAGGTCTTTGTTGTAAGAGGGACTACCAGAAGCGTCTGACTACTCTGCTATCTTGGCCCCACCTGCCTATTTCTGGCTTTTTAAGGAAGTGTCATATTGTTTTCCAAATGGTTGCATTCCTACCAGCAGTGCCTAAGAGTTCAAATCTATCTGCAGCCTCTCCAACATTTGTTATTTTCTGTATTTTTTTGATTTATGCCAGCAATGTCAACGTGAGATGGTATCTCATTGTGGTTTTGGTTTGCATTTTTCTAACAGCTAGTGATTGCGAGCATTTCTTCATGTGTCCATTGGCTACCTGAATGCCTTCTTTGGTGAAGTGTCTTTTCATATCCTTGTCCCAGTTTTTAAATGGATTATTTGTCTTTTTGTTGTAGAGATGTTGGATTTTCCTGTAGATTTTAGAGATTAGACCATTGTTAGATTTGTCACAGCCAAAAAATTTTTACCGGTCTGTAGGTTTTCTTTTTACTCTTTTGATGTAGTCTTTTGAGGAGCATAAGTGTTTGGTTTTTAGAAGATCCCACTTATCTAGCGTATCTTCTGCTGTTTATTCATTGTTAATTGTGGTTTGTATCTGGTTTATGTGTGCATGATGGCCTCTAGCATTGACCTTATTTTTCTGTGATGTATATTTTTTTTGGTTTCATATTTAGCTCTTTGATACATTTTGAATTAGTTTTTGTGTATGGTCCTGTTTCACTTTTTTGCAGATGGATATCCAGTTTTGCCAGCACCATTTATTAAAAACACTGTCTTTTCCCCATTTGACGGACTTTGGGCCTTTGTCAAAGATCAGGTGACCGTAGGTGGATAGATTTACATCTGAGTTCTCAATTCTGTTCCGTTGGTCAGTGTGTCTCTCATTGTACCAGTACCAGGTTGTTCTGACTACCATAGCTGTATAGTAGGTTCTGAGGTCGGGTAATGTGAAACCTCCTACTTTATTCTTCTTAAATAATGCTTTACTTATCTGGAGCCTCTCTCCTTTCCATATAAAGTTAATGATTGGTTTTTCCATCTCTTTAAAGAATACTGTTGGTATTGGGATGGGGATTGCAATGTATTTGTAGATTGTTTTTGGTTGAATTGGCATTTTCACAATGTTGAATCTACTTATGCATGAGCATGGTATGTTTTTCCATTTTGGGCGGTCTCTTTTGGTTTCTTGCAATACTGTTTTGTAGTTTTCTTTGTATAGGTCTTTTACATCCCTGGTTAGATTTATTCCAAAGTATTTTATTTCTTTAGAGGCTACTATAAATGGTGTTATTTTCCTGATTTCCTTTTCATAGTTCTCTTTATTGGTGTATAGGAATCCAACTGATTTTTGTATGTTGGTCTTGTATCCTGCTACTCTGCTGAATCTTTCCAGTAGTTTTCTTGTGGATTCTTTTTCGTTTTCTATGTATAGTATTATATCATCCACAAATAGGGACAGTTTTACTTCTTCCTTACGAGTTTAGGTGCCCTTTATTTCTTTTTCTTGCCTTATTGATCTAGCTAGGACTTCCAGCAGAATGTTAAATAGGAATGGTGATAAAGGGCAACCTTGTGTTGTTTCTGTTCTTAATGGGAATGTTTTCAGCCTCTCTCCATTAAGAATGTTGTTCGGACTTCCGGCAACATGGCACTCTAGGCAGAAGCACCACGCCGTCCCTCCACAGCAAAGATCTGAAAAACTAAGCCAAACAGAGAAAACAGCAATCCTGAAACCCTAAACATCAAATGAAGAGATAAAGAACTCAGCCAAGCACCAAATGGAATAAGAAACTGACAGAGTACAGAGAGCGAGGAGACATACATGGAGAGGTCCCCTATCAACTAATAAAGCATGGATCCGCCATCTTGGACTCCTATCAGAGACCAGCAAATAGGGGGTATGAGAAAGCAGCTTCACGGAGCTTCCAGCAGGAGACAGAACAACTGGTAACTAGTGATATACGCTTTCCCACTCCCCACCGTTCACCCCCACTCAACCTCCTCTGCTTCCCATGGCCACAGTCTCTTGGCCAGGAAGCACCAGCTGCTTGGATTCCACCTGCCCACACTGGCCGATTCCCTGAGTGCCATTTTTTGGCTACTGGTGTTGCTTTTTTCTGCTTTGTTTGATTTCTTCCTTAACTCTCACCACCTCCCCCTCCTTTTGCTCAGATACCTGGCTCCGAGCACCATCTTTGCTTCTTCCTGTGGGGCTGTGGAGTTCTGTTTGAGTGTGGAGCTCCTTCCCGGTCCATGCTACCACACAGGCGTGATCCCGGGGCTTTTTGTTTGTTTGTTTTCATTTTCTTTTCATGAGTTTGGAGCCCATTCCAGCTGGGCGGTGCTGCGCAGCTTGGAACCTACCCCCTCTGTTTGCACAGACGTGCAGAGGGATCACTGAGGGCATTTCTTTTTTAATATTTTTTTTGATATTTCTTTCTCTTTTTTAAAATTTGTTTTGTTTTTGTTTCCCTCTTTTTCCCTTTCTTCATTACTCAGTTTTCTCATCTCGCTATACCTTGCTTCTCTTCCTCTCCCCTGGATACCTGGCACTGAATACCTCTATGCCACCTAGCCAGGCTGTACTTCAACACTTGGGAGCAACTTCCCAAACCTCATAGCTGCACAGTGGGAACCCTGGGAGCTTTGCTGTTCTTTTATCTTTCTAATTTTTATTTATTCATTCTTTTTTTCTTTTTCTTCCCCTTTTTTTCCTCCATTTTATAGTCTCTCATCTTTCCACTCCAACGGTAAGCTCCCCTAGCACTTTTTTGTTTGTATGTTTTTGGCTCCTGTTCCTCTCTTCTTTCTCCCATACCCATCTTAGCTCCACACATCACAATCTCCTGCCTCTATACTGCCTACCTGAACCTTGCGCATAACATCACACCACCAAGCAGCACAGGCACAGCCTACCAGAACCTGCCCTGCACTGATTACCGACCCGCCCTGGTGGCTGTAGTAAATGACACAAACAACCCATCCCAGCAACTCCCCTTCAGCTAGACCTGCCCTGCTGTATCATATCTGAGCGACTGACCCTGCCCATTGGAGAAGGAGGTGAAAAGTATTATGCCCACAGACGAGCAAACAACAAAGAACACACAACCCGCCTGCTCAGATATAGCCAAATGAAAAAAAATGATGAAACAAACAAATCTACAATCAATAAATAAGGAAAATACTACTGAATGTTCCGGGGATGGCAGACAATATCAAAACATTTACAAAAACAGGACAGGATGGTTCCAGTACGTGTCCAAAATAAAACACCAGATGAATTTCCAGGAGAAGAAAAGGCATTAGAACTACCTGAGAAGGAATTCAAATCTCTAATATTCAGAATTATCCAAGAGTTGAAGCAAAAAGCAGAGAAAAATGAGGAAAAAATAGACAAATTCATGAAAAAGTCAGAAAATTCATGGAAACTACAGACAAAAAAATGGAAGAATTTAGGCAAATAATGCAGGAACAAAATGCCAAAATAAATTCACAACTAGAAATTATACAAAACAACAATTAGAAATCCAAAAGATAAACAACATGATTTCATAAATGGACAGTGTCATAGAAGGGCTGAGGAGCAAATTTGAAACAGTGGAAGAGAGGGTAAGCAGAATTGAAGACAAACACTTGGATACAACTCTGAGGAAAAATCAGAAAAAAGAACGAAGAAAAAGGAAGTGACCCTGAGAATTATGTGGGATACAATCAAAAGCAAAACTAAGCAAGTGATCTGAATTCCAGAACAGGGGGAGAAAACAGAAGAAACAGAGAGGATCACTGAAGAATTGCTGACAGAAAACTTCCCCAGTATCATGAAAGATGAAAAGCTGGCCTTCCAGGAAGCTCAACGAACCCCATATAGGATAGACCCCAAAAGAAAATCACCAAGGCATGTCAGAATCACACCCACCAAAACCAAAGACAACGAATACTGAGAGCAGCTCAAGAAAAACAAAAAGTCACATACAGAGGAGAAACAATAAGATAAGCTCGGATTATTCAGCAGAAACCATGAAGGCAAGAAGACAATGGAATGACATATATAAAACTTTGAAAGAAAAAAATTGCCAGCCAAGAATAATATATCCTGCAAAGCTCTCGTTCAGATATGATGGTGAAATTAGGTCATTTCCAGATAAACAGAAATTAAGGGACTATATAAAAACCAAACCAAACTTATGAGACTTATTAAAGGAAGTCCTTTGATCTGAGAACAAACAATATCAGACCACAGGCTGAATATAGGACACAGGATTGTACTAGCTGGATAACAACCTAGGAAATGAACTCTTAAGGACTATGCAAAACCAAAAGAATTACAAAAGGGAACCAGAGAGGTTAATCTGTAAATGACAACAGCATCAGAACAATAAACGAGGGAATAAACAGCATAGGGTTAGAACCTTCTAATGGAGAGGAAGTCAAATGATACCAAATAATAATAGACTGGTTCAAATCTAGGAAGATAAGGGTAAATTTCAAGGTAACCACAAGAAAGTTAGCAAACCTACTCATCAAAATAAAGAAGAAAATCATAAAGTCTCAGTAAAAACAAAACCAACAAAAACAAAAGAAATGAAAAAAATCCACAAACAAAAGGAACTCAGCGCAGGAGTGTAAGAGGAACAAAACTGAAGGGCATTTATGCTGAGTGAAATAAGTCAGTCACAAAAGTACAAATATTGTATGAGACCTCTACTGTATAACTCATGTAAAAGTTTACACACAAACAGAAAATCTTTGTTGGTTACGAGGGATGGGAGGAGTGGGGGGAACTAAATAGATAATTGTTAACTTTGGTGAAGGGTAAGACAGTACACATTACTGGGGAAACCAGCACAACTTGTACAAGGAAAGGTCATGGAAGCTCCATAGACACATCCAAACTCCCTGAGGGACTGAATTGCTGGGCGGAGTGCTGTGGGGACCATGGTCTCGGGGAACATCTAAACTCAATTGGCATAACACAGTTTATAAAGACAATGTTCTACATTCTACCTTGGTAAGTAGCATCTGGGGTCTTAAAAGCCTGTGAGCAGCCATCTAAGATACTCCACTGGTCTCACCCCTTCTGGAGCAAGGGAGAACATTATACAAAGGAAAAGATTAGTCTAAAGGACTAATGGACCACAGCTACCATGGCCTCCACCAGACTGAGGCCAGTACAGCTAGATGGTACCCAGCTACCATCACTGACTGCTTTGACCCAGATCACAATAGACGGTCCTGGACAGAGCTGGAAAAGGATGAAGAACAGAATTCTAACTCACAAAAGACCTGATTTACTGGCCTGACAGACTGGAGAAACCCCGAGAGTATGGCCTCCAGATACCCTTTTAGCTCAGTGGTGAAGCCCCTCCCGAAGTTCACCGTTCAGCTGGGGATTAGCCTCATAAAAGAAAACAGGACTAATGAGGCACAGCAGTCCAGGACAAGGACTAGAAGGCAGGATAGGACAGGAAAGCTGGTGATAGGGAACCCAAGGTTGAGAAGGGAGAGTGTTGACATGTCATGGGGTTGTTAACCATTGTCATAGGGCAATATGTGTACCACTGTTTAATGAGAAACTATTTGTTCTGCAAAAGTTCATCTAAAATACAAAACAAATTATCTACGTGAGATCAAATTGACAACAGCAACTGAAAAGATTTTATGGGAAGCCTAGGGGACAGTGAGTTGAAGATAATGGTGATGGAATAATTTGGAAAAAGATAGTGAATATAGCAGCACAACTGGAAGAATGTAATCGATGTCACTGAATTGTACATGTAGAAACTTTCAAGATGGTGTAACTTTGGCCATGTATATTTTCACCATAAAAAAGGTCCTCAAGGTCGAGAAGGGAGAGTGTTGACATGTTGTGGGGTTGTTAACCAATGTCATAAAACAATATCTCTCTGACTGTTTAATGAGAAACTATTTGTTCTGTGAATCTTCGTCTAAAGTACAGTTAAAAAAAAACAAAAGAATGATGTTGACTGTTGGCTTTGTATAGATGCCCTTTATTATGTTGATGAATTTCCCTTGTATATCTATTTTATTGAGAGTTTTTATCGGGAACCGCTATGGGAGTTTGTTGAATGCCTTTTCTGTGTTGATTGAGATGATCATGTGATTCTTTTATTTATGTGGTGGATTACGTTGATTGAATTTCAAATGTTGAACCATCTTTACATACCTGATATTATTCCTATGTGGTCATGTTGTATCATTTTTTTTTAATATGCTGTATTCTATTGGCTAGAATTTTGTTGAGAATTTCTGCATCTATATTCATGAGAGGAAGACCAAAGAAGAATTGATGCCTTTGAATTGTGGTGTTAGTGAAAAATATTGAATATACCACGGACTGCCAAAAGAACGAACAAATCTGTTTTGGAAGAAGTACAACCAGAATGTTCCTTAGAAGCAAGGATGGCGAGACTACATCTCACATACTTTGGACATGTTATCAGGAGGGAGTCAGTCCCTGGAGAAGGACATTATGCTTGGTAAAGTAGAGGGTCAGTGAAAAAGAGGAAGACCCTGAATGAGATGGATTGACACAGTGGCTGCAACAATGGGCTCAACATAACAATGATTGTGAGGATGGCGCAGGACCAGGCAGTGTTTCGTAGGGTCACTGTGATTCGGAACCAACTGTATGGCACCTAACAACAGCAACAACATTCTGAAAGATATTGGTTTGTAATTTTCTTTTTTTGTCTTTGCCTTGTTTTGGTATTAGGGTTATGCTGGCTTCATAGAATGAATTCAGAAGTGTCCGTTCCTTTTTTGTGTTCTGAAATAGTTTTAGTAGTAGTACTGGTGTAAGCTCTTCTCTGAATGTTTGGTAGAATTCTCCAGTGAAGCCATCTGGGCCAGGGTTTTTTTTGTTGGGAGTTTTTTTTTTTTTTTTTTTATTACCTTTTCAATCTCTTCTCTTGTTATGGGTCTGTTTCAACTTCAGTTTGTGTTAGTTTGGGTAGGTTATGTGTTTCTAGAAATTTGTCCATTTCCTTTAAGTTTTCAAATTTGTTGGAGTATAGTTTTTCATAGTACTCTGTTATGATCCTTTTTATTTCAGTTAGATATGTTGTGATGTTTCCAATTACATTTTGTATTTAGTTTATTTGCATCCTCTCCCGTTTTTCTTTTGTCAGTTTGGCCAGTGGTTTATCAATTTTGTTGATCCTGTCAAAGAACCAACTTTTGGTTTTGTTGATTCTATTGTGTTTCTCTTCTCTATTTCATTTATTTCTGCTCTGATCTTATTATTTCCTATTTTCTGATGGCTGTAGTCTTCTTTTCCTGTTTTCTTTCTATTTGTTTGAGTTGTGTAGCTAATGTTTTGATATTGTCCCTTCTTTTTTAATGTATGCATCTATTGCTATAAATTGACCTCTGAGCCCGGCCTTTGCTGTGTAACAAAGGTTTTGGTATGACGTTATCATTCTCGTTTGATTCTAGGAATTTTTTTATTCCATCTTTTATTTCATCTATTACCCAGTGGTTTTTAAGCAGGGTATTACTCAGCTTCTGTGTATTGATTTTTTTCCTTGCTCTTCCTGTTATTAATTTTTACTTTTATGGCTTTGTGATCAGAGAAGATACATTGTATTATCTCAATATTTTGGATTTTGTTGAGGGTTGCTTTATGGCCTAAGATGTGATCTCTTCTGGAAAACGTTCCATGTGCATTGGAAAAGAATGTGTACTTTGTTGTTGTTGGGTGGAGTGTTGTGTATATGTCTATGAGGTCACGTTGTTTGATTGTACCATTTAGATCTTCCGTGTCTTTGTTGAGTTTCCTTGTAGGTGTCCTGTTCTTTACCGATAATGGTGTGTTGAAGTCTCCTAATATTATTGTGGAACTTTCAATTTCTCTTTCCAGTTCTGTTAAAGTGTGTTTTATATATTTTGAATCCCTGTCATTGGGACCATAGTTATGTATTATGGTTATGTCTTCATGGTGGATTGTTCCTTGAATCATTATATAATGTACTTCTTTCCTTTTATGGTGTATTTTATTTTAAAGTATTTTATCTGACTTAGTATTGCCACTGCTGCTCTTTTTTTGGTAAATCTTTGCTTGATATATATTTATTTCATCCTTTGATTATTTAATATATTTATGTCTTTGTTTCTAAGTTGTGTCTCTTGTAGACAGCCTATTGATGAGTCCTGTTTTTTTATCTATTCTGTTACTATTTATTGGTGTATTTAAGACATTTATGTTCAGCGTGTTTACTGATAAGTATGAGTTTATTGCTGTCATTTTCTAGTGCTTTTTTTTTTGTTGTTGTGCTAACATTTTCTTTGTTCCTCTTACTCTCCTGTGCAGAATTCCTTTGTTTGTGGATTTTTTGTTTTTTTCGTTTCTTTCATTTTTGTAGATTTTGTAGTTACTGATACTTTCTTTTTTCTGATGAGTAGGTGTGTTAACTTTCTTTGTGGTTACCTTGAAATTTACCCCTATCTTCCTAAGTTTGAACCAGTCTTTTATTCCTTGATATCGCCTTGACTTCCTTGCCATTTGAAAGTTCTATACTTACATCGTTTATTCCGTTTTATTGTTCTTACGTTGTCAGTTACTGATTTACCTCTCCGATTCCCTGTTGTAAGTTTTTTTGTTTTGTTTTATCCTTTAGAGTTCATTAGCTAGGTTTGTATCTGGCTGATGTAGTCTTCATCCTAGATTCAGGCTGTTGTCTGATGTTGTTGTAATAATTCTTTTAAGTTTGGTTTGGTTTTTACATACTCCCTTAATTTTTGTTTATCTGGAAATGACCGAGGTTCACGATCACATCTGAGCAAGAGTTTTGCAGGGTGTATTATTTTTGTTAGGCAATTTTTTTCTCTTTCAAGGTTTTATATATGTCATCCCATTGCCTTCTTGCTCCCGTGTTTCTGCCGTGTAATCAGAGCTTAGTCTTATAATTTCCCTTCTGTATATGACTTCGTTTATCTTGAGTTGCTCTCCAGATTCTTTCTTTGTCTTTGGTTTTAGCAAGTATGATTATGATATGTGTTGGTGATTTTCTTTTGGGATCTATCTATATTGGGTTTGTTGAGCTTCTTGGATAGTCAGCTTTACATCTTTCATGATATTGGGGATGTTTTCTGTCAGCAAATCTTCATTGATTCTCTCTGAGTTTTCCATTTTCTCCCCCATTCTGGAACTCTGATCATATGCCGATTTTTGCATTTGATTTTATCCCACAATGTTTCTCAATTTTTCTTCATTCTTTTCTCTGATTTTTACTCAAAGTGGTTACTAGAATTTGTCTTCAATTTCACTGATCCTGTCTTCCATTGTTTCAAATTTGTTCCTAAAACCTTCTATGGCATTGTCCATTTCTGAAATCTTGTGGTTTATTTCTTGGATTTTTATTGCTATTTTTGTATTTGTATTTGGTTATATCTGGGAAGACAGGATCAGCATTCTTTGTTTGCTTGTGTGAAGACATGATACTTCTCACCACCTTGTCCAAGTAGGCATGTCTGGTCGCTCAGCCATGGTGCGGCAGGGTAGGTCCAGTAGAGGGGAAGTGGTGGGGATGGGTAGTTTACATCATGAACTGGGGCCAGTATGGTGGGGCTGGGGGACAGTGCATGGCAGGGTCCAGTGGACCATGCCTGTGCTGCTCTGAGGTGCAGTAATCAGCGTACAATGCAATTAGGCTGGAGGGAAGGGGGAGGATGTGATGTGTGGAGCTAAGTGGGTTTGGGAAAGGAGAGAGAAACAGAAGCCAAAAGAAAAAAATGGTGGTGATGGAGCCTACCATTTGAGTGGTACAGACCTGGGGAAGCCTTGTGCTGGTGTCTTTCTAGCCAGGCTTTTTGGCACAGGCCATCAAGAAGGGGCAGAGACAGCTCACACAGCTAGGTGGGCAACAGAAAAGAAAGGAAGAGAGAGAGATAAGAAACCAGATGGGGGAAAAAAAACACACACATGGCCAAGTGGTTGGGAGAAAGGAAAGCAAGGAATGTAGAGAGAGACAAGAAACCAAAAGGAAAAAAAAGGCACACATGGCTAAGTGGTTGGGAGAAAGGAAAGGAAGGAATGTAGAGACAAGAAACAAAGAAAACAAAAATGTTCTGAGGGAGCCTACTGGCGTGGCAGCATCAACTGGTGAAGCTGTGTGCTTGGGGCTCCCCCACTGAGTGGTATGACACAGCCTGTGAAAAAGCTGCAAAGAAGGCATGTGCGACCAGATGGTCAAGAGACAGGAAAGGAAGGAAAGCAGAGAGAGACAAGAAACTGAGAAAGAAAAAAAAGCCACGAGGGTGCCCACCACCGTGACACCGTGGACTGGGGAATCCATGTTCTGGCAATTCAACAGCTGAGCAGTGTGTCACAGCCCATCAAAAGTGGAAGTTACGGCACCTGGAGAAAGGAAGGGAAGGAAGGAAGAGAGGGTCAAGAAACGTAGGGAAAAAAAAGGATGCCCCAAGGGAGCCCATCGGTGTGGCATCTCAAACTGGTGAAGCTGTGTGACTGTGGCTGCCCTGCCAAGCGGTGTGGCACAGCCTGTCATAAGCTTCAGAGGCGGCACATGCAGCCAGAAGGTCAGCAGACAGGAAAGGAAGGAAGGTGTAGAGAGACACAATGAGAAAGAAAAAGAAATGCCCTGAGGGTGCCCACTGGCTCGGTGGTACAGATGGGGAAACCGTGTTCCAGAGATTCTCCCACAAAGCGGTGTGGCACAGCTCGTCAAAAAGCAGCATAGGACATTCTGCAACATGGTACTCCAGGCAGAAGCAACACACTGTCCCTCCACAGCAAAGATCTGAAAAACTAAGCCAAACAGAGAAAACAGCAATCCTGAAACCCTAAACATCAAATGAAGAGATAAAGAACTCAACCAAGCACCAAATGGAATAAGAAACTGACAGAGAACAGAGAGCAAGGAGACATACATGGAGAGGTCCCCTATCAGCTAATGCAGCATGGATCCACCATCTTGGACTCCTATCAGAGACCAACAGATAGGGGGTATGAGAAAGCAAGTTCATGGAGCTTCCAGCAGGAGACACAAAAACCGGTAACTGGGGATATACGCTTTCCCACCCCCAACCCTTCTTCGCCCCGACTCGGCCTCCTCTGCTTCCCATGGCCACAGTCTATTCACCGGGAAGCACCAGCTGCTAGGATTCCACCTGCCCGAACTGGCCAACTCCCTGAGTGCCATTTTTGGCTGCTGGTGTTGCTTTTTTCCACTTCTTTTGATTTCTTCCTTATGTCTCACCACCTCCCTCTCCTTTTGCTCAAATACCTGGCTCCGTGCACCAACTTTGCTTCTTACTGAGGAGCTGTGGAGCTCTGTTCTAGTGTGGAACTGCTTCCTGATCAGTGCTGCCACACTGGTGGGATCCGGGGGCATTTTATTGTTTGATTTATTTTTCTTTTCTCCAGTTGGGAGCCCGTCCTGACTGGCAGTGCGGTGCGGCTTGGGACCTACCCCTCAGCTTACACAGAAGTGCAGAGGAATTCCTGAGGGCATTTCTTTGAACTACCTGAGAAGGAATTCAAATTTCTAATATTCGAATTATCCAAGAGTTGAAGCAAAAATCAGACAAAAATGAGGAAAAAATAGACAAATTCATGGAAAAGGCAGACACATTCATGGAAAATACAGACAAAAAATGGAAGAATTCAGGAAAATAATGCAGGAACAAAAAGTCAAAATAAATTCACAAATAGAAATTATACAAAGACAACAATTAGAAATCCAAAAGATAAACAACAAGATTTCATAAATGGACAGTGTCATAGAAGGGCCGAGGAGCATATTTGAAATGGTGGAAGAAGACAGGATCAGCGGAATTGATGACAAATACTTGGATACAACTCTGTTCAAGGAAAACTTAGAAAAAAGAGCAAAGAAAAATGACGAGACCCTGAGAATTATGTGGGATACAATCAAAAGCAAAAATTTTCGAGTGATCTGAGTTCCAGAATGGGGAGAAAACAGAAAACACAGAGAGGATCGTTGAAGAACTGCTGACAGAAAACTTCCCTAATATCATGAAAGATGAAAACCTGACCATCCAAGAAGCTCAACGAACCCCACCCATATAGGATAGACCCCAAAAGAAAATCAGCAAGGCACATCATAATCACACTTGCCAAAACCAAAGACAAAGAATCATGAGAGCAGCTCGTGAAAAACGAAGTCACATAGAGAGGAGATACAGTAAGACTAAGCTTAGATTATTCGGCAGAAACCATGCAGGCAAGAAGGCAATGGGATGACATATCTAAAACCTTGAAAGAAAAAATTGCCAGCCAAGAATAATATATCCTGCAAAACTCTCATTCAAATATGATGGTGAAATTAGGACATTTCAGATAAACAGAAATTAAGGGAATACGTAAAAACCAAACCAAACTGACAAGAATTATGAAGGGAGTCCTTTGATCTGAGAACAAACAACTTCAGCTCACAGGCTGAATCTAGAACGCAGGATCGTACCAGCCAGATACCAATCTAGCAAATGAACTCTCAAGGACTATCTGAAACCAAAAGAAATACAACAGGGAATCAGAGCAGTTAGTCTGTAAATGAAAACAACATCAGAACAGTAAAAAAGAGAATAAATGGTGTATGTATAGAACCTTTTAATGGAGAGGAAGGCAAGACAATACCAAGTAATAATAGACTGATTCAAACTTATAAAGATAAGGGTAAATTTTACAGTAACCACAAAGAAAGTTAACAAACATACTCATAAAAATAAAGAAGAAAAACATATAGTCTCAGTAAAAACAAAACCTACAAAAATGAAAGAAAGGAAAAAATAATCCAGAAACAAAAGGAATTCACCACAGGAGAATAAGAAGAACAAAGAAAACTTCAACACCACAAAAAATCAGTACAAAATGATAGCAATAAACTCAGATCTATCAATAATTACACTGAATGTAAATGCCCTCAATGCACCCATGAAGAGACAGAGAGTGACAGAATGTATAAAAAATTATGATCCATCAATATGCTGTCTACAAGAGACACACCTTGGAAACAGAGACATGAATTTATTTAAAAATCAAAAGCTGGGAAAAAACATATCAAGCTAACCACTACCAAAAAAGAGCAGGAGTGGCAATACTAATCTCAGATAAAATAGGCTTTAAAACAAAATCCACCGTAAAAGACAAAGAAGGACACTATATAATGATTAAGGGGAGGATCCGTCATGAAGACGTAACTATAATAAACATCAATGCACTCAATGACAGGGCTCCAAAATACATAAAACAAACTCTAACAACACTGAAAAGAGAAATTGATAGTTACACAATAATAGTAGGAGACTCCAACACAACACTCTCAGTAAAGGACAGAACATCTACAAAGAAACCCAGAAAAGTTACAGAAGACCTAAAGGGCACAATCAGCCAACTTGACCTCATAGACGTGTATAGAACACTCCATCCAACAGCTGCAAGGTACACATTCTTCTCCAACGCACATGGAACATTCTCCAGAATAGACCACATCTTAGGCCACAGAGTAATCCTCAACTAGATCCAAAACATTGAGATAATTCAAAGTATCTTCTCTGACCACAATGCCATCAAGGTAGAAGTTAACAACAAAAAGAGCAAGGGGAAAAAAAAATTACATGGAAACTGAGTAATACCCTACTTACACATCAGTGGGTAATAGAAGAAATCAGAGATGGAGTCAAAAAACTCCTAGAATCAAACAAGAATGAAAACACATCTTACCAAAACCTTTGGGACTCAGCAAAGGAAGTCCTCAGAGGAAAATTTATAGCAATAGAGGCACACATCAAAAAAGAAGAAAGGGAGAAAATCAAAACATTAATTAGACAACTCAAACAAATAGAAAGAGAATAGCAAAAAACAAAAGCAGGAGTTCTGGCAAAATGGCGCTCTATGCAGAAGCACCACGCCATCCGTCCACAGCAAAGACCCAAAAAACTAAGCCAAACAGAGAATACAACAATCCTGAAACTCTAAAACATCAAATGAAGAGATAACTCAGCCAAGCACCAAATGGAGTGAGAAAACTGACAGAGAAAGGAGAGCGAGGAGAGATTCATGCAGAGGTCCCCTACCAGCTAACACAGCATGGATCCACCATCTTGGACTCCTATCAGAGACCAGCAAACAGGGGTACGAGAAAGCATCCTCACGGAGCACCCAGCAGGAGACAAAACAACAGGTAATTTGTGGTGTGCGCTTTTCCACCCCCCACCCCTCTTCGCCCCGGCTTGGCCTCCTCTGCTTCCCGCAGCCATGGTCTCTTGACCGGGAAGTGCAAGCTGCTTGGATTCCACACACCCAAGTGGGTGGCTCTCTGGGTGCCATTTGTTGGCTGCTAGTGTTGCTTTTTTTTTATGCTTCTTTTGATTTCTCACTTGCCTCTCGCCACCTCCCCCTCCTTTCACTCGAGTGCCTGGCTCCGTGTGTCGCTTTTGCTTCTTCCTGAGGGGCTGCAGAGTGCTGGCAATTTGTGATATATGCTTTCCCACTCTCCACCCTTCATCACCCACACTTGGCCTCCTCTGCTTCCCACGGACACAGTCTCTTGTCCAGAAACAACAGCCCGCACTAACTGGCTCTTTGAGTGCCATTTGTTGGCTGCTGGTGTTGCTTTTTTTTTTTTTTCTGCTTTGGATTTCTTGCTTGCCTCTCGCAGCCTCCCCCTCCTTTCGCTCGGGTGCCTGGCTCCGTGCGCCATCTTTGCTTATTCCTGACGGGCTGCGGAGCTCCATTTGAGTGTGGAGCTGCTTCCCGGTCTGGACTACCATGCTGGTGGGATCCCGGGGCTTTTGTTCGTTTGTTCGTTTTGAATTGTTTGTTTGTTTTCTTTTCCTTTTCGTGAGTTGGTAGCCCTTTCTGTCCAGGCAGAGCTGCGTGGCAAGGAACTCCCCTTAAGCTTTCACAGACATGCAGAGGGATCCCTGAGAGCATTTCTTTTTTCATTGTTTTTTTTTTCTGTTTTTTTGGGGGGGCCTTTCTTGTTCTTTTTCTTTAATTTGTTTTGTTTTCTTTTCCCTCTTTTTCCCTTTTAGACTTTCTTCATCGCTCAGTTTCTCATCTCTATATCTTCCTTCTCCTTCTGATCCCCTAATACCAGGCATTGTATACCTCTATGCCTTCTAGACAGGCTGTACTGCAACACCTGAGAGCAACTTCCCCAGACCTCATAGCTGCATCGGTGGGATCCCTGGGAACTTTGTGGTTCTTTAACTTTTCTGATTTTTATTTATTCATTCTTTTCTTTGTCTTCCCCTTTCCGTTTTCCTCCATTTCATAGTCTCTCATCTCTCCATTCCAATGGCAAGCTCCCCTAGCATTCTTTTTTGTTTGTGTGATTTTGGCTCCTGTTCCTCTCTCCTCTCTCCCATATCCATTTTAGCTCCACACATAACAATCTCCCCACTGCATCCTGCATACTTGCATCGTGCGCTTGACATCACAGCACCAAGCAGTACAGGCACGGCATACTGAACCTGCCCTGCACTGATTACCGACCCGCCCTGGTGGTTGTAGAAAGTGCCACAAACAACCCATCCCAGTAACTCCTCTTCAGCTAGACCTGCCATGCTGTACCATATCTGAGTGATCCTGCCAGAAGGACAAGGAGGTGAAAAGTATTGAGCGCACAGATGAGCAAACAAAGACACAGTCCGCCTGCTCAGACATAGTCAAATTTTTTAAAAAGAGGGATGAAACAAATCTACAATCAATAAACGAGAAAAATAACTACTGACTACCCCTAAAACAGCAGACAATATCAAAACATTTACAAAAACAGGACAGGGTGGTTCCTGTAGGCATCCAAAATAAAACACCAGCTGACTCTCCTGTGGAAGAAAATGCAGTAGAACTACCTAATAGGGAATTCAAATCTCTAATACTCAGAATTATCCAAGAACTGAGGCAAAAAGCTGACAAACATGAGGAAAAATTAGACAAATTCATGGAAAATACAGACAGAAAATTGGAAGAATTCAGGAAGATGATGCAGGAACAAAATGCCAAAATAAATTCACAACTAGAAGTTATAGAAAAAGAACAATTAGAAATACAAAACATAAACAACAAGATTTCAGAAATGGACAGTGTCATAGAATGGCTGAGAAGCAGATTTGAAACCGTGGAATACAGGATCAGTGGAACTGAAGACAAACACTTGGATACAACTCTTGTTTCCGGAAAACTCAGAAAAAAGAACAAAGAAAAATGAAGAGACCCTGAGAGTTATGTGGGACACAATTAAAAGCAAAAATTTACGAGTGATTGGAATTCCAGAATGGGGAGAAAACAGAAAACACAGAGAGGATCATTGAGGAACTTCTGACAGAAAACTTCCCCAATATCTTGAAAGATGAAAATCTGGTCATACAAGAAGCTCAACGAACCCTATATAGAAGAGACCCCAAAAGAAAATCACCAAGGCATATCATACTCACACTCGCCAAAACCAAAGATGAAGAATCCTAAGAGCAGCTCGTGAAAAACAAGAAGTCACATACAGAGGAGAAACAATAAGCCTAAGCTCAGATTATTCGGCAGAAACCATGCAGGCAAGAAGGCAATGGGATGACACATATAATATCTTGAATGAAAAAAATTGTCAGCCAACAATAATATATCCTGCAAAACTCTAATTCAAATTTGAGGGTGAAATTAGGTCATTTCCAGGTAAACAGAAATTAAGGGAATATGTAAAAGTCAAACCAAATTTACAAGAATTATTAAAGGGAGTTGTTTGATCTGAGGACAAACAGCTTCAGCTCACAGGCAGAACCTAGGATGCAGGATCGTACGTGCCAGATACCCATCTAGCAAATGAACTCTTGAGGACTATCCAAAACCAAAAGAAATACAACGGGGAATCAGAGCAGTTAATCACTAAATGACACCAACATCAAAACAATAAAAGAGGGAATAAATGGCATAGGTATAGAACCTTCAAATGGAGAGGCAGGTAAGGTAATACCAAGTAATGGTAGACTGCTTCAAACATCGAAAGATAAGGGTAAAATTCATGATAACCACAAAGAAAGTTAACAAACTTATAAAAATAAAGATGAAAAACATAAAGTCTCAGCAAAAAAAAAAAAAAAACAAACCTACAAAAACAAAAAAAAGGAAAAACAATCCACAAACAAACTTAACTCAGCACAGGAGAGTAAGAAGAACAAAGAAAACATAAGCACCACAAAAAAAAGCACTACAAAATGACAGCAACAAACTCACATCTATTAATAATTACACTGAATGTAAATGGACTCAATGCACCCATAAAGAGAGGGAGAGTGACAGAATGGATAAGAAAACAGGATCCATCAATATGCTGTGTACAAGAAACACACCTTAGAAACAAAGATGTGAATTTATTAAAAGTGAAAGGATGGAAAAAAATCTATCAATCCAACAACTACCAAAAAAGAACAGGAGTGGTAATTCTAATCTCAGATAACTTAGACTTTAAAACAAAATCTACCATAAACACAAAGAAGGACACTATATAATGATTAAGGGGATGATCCATCATGAAGACATAACCATAATAAACATATACGCACCCAATGACAGAGCTCCAAAATACATAAACTCTAAACACTGAAACGAGAAATTGGCAGTTCCACAATAATAGTAGGAGACCTCAACACAACACTCTAAGTAAGGGACAGAACATCTACAAAGAAACTCAGCAAAGATACAGAAGACCTAAAGGGCACAATCAGCCAACATGACCTCATAGACATGTATAGAACACTCCATCCAACCACTGCGAAGTACACATTCTTTTCCAATGCACCTGGAACATTCTCCATAATAGACCACATCTTAGGCCACAAGGCAATCCTCAACAAGATCCAAAACGTTGATATAATTCCAAGTATCTTCTCTGACCACAATGCCATCAAGGTAGAAATTAACAGTAGAAAGAGCAAGGAAAAAAAATCAACTACATGGAAGCTGAATAATACCCAGCTTACACATCAGTGTGTAATAGAAGAAATCAGAGATGGAATAAAAAAATTCCTAGAATCAAATGAGAATGAAAACACGTCATACCAAAACGTTTGGGACACAGCAAAGCCAGTCCTCAGAGGACAATTTATAGCAATAGATGCATATATGAAAAAAGAAGAAAGGGACAAAATCAAAACATTAACTCCAGAACTCAAATAAATAGAAAGAGAATACCAAAAAAAGCCCACAACCACCGGAAGAAAGGAAATAGTAAAGATCAGAGCAGAAAGAAATGAAATCGAGAACAGAAAAACAATAGAAAGAATCCACAAAACCAAAAGTTGGTTCTTTGAAAGAATCAACAAAATCAACAAACCACTGGCCATACTGACAAAAGGAAAACAGGAGAGGACACAAATAACCCAAATAAGAAATGAAATGGGGGACGTTACAACAGACCCAACTGAAATAAAAAAGGATTATAACAGAATATTATGAAAAACTATACTCCAACAAATTTGAAAACCTAGAGGAAATGCATAAATTTCTAGAAACACACGGCCTACCCAAACTACAACAAAGTGATGTTGAAAATCTGAACAGACCCATAACAAGAGAAGAGATTGAAAAGGTAATAAAGAAACTCCCAACCGAAAAAAGCCCTGGCCCAGATGTCTTCACTGGAGAATTCTACAAAACATTTACAGAAGAGCTTCTACCAGTATTACTGAAGATATTTCAGAGTATAGAAGAGGAAGCAACACTTCCAAATTCATTCTATGAAGCCACCATAACGCTGATACCAAAACCAGGCAAAGACGTCACAAAAAAAAATTACAGACCAATATCTCTCATGAATATAGATGCAAAAATTCTGAACAAAATTCTAGCCAATAGAATTCAGCATCATATCAAAAAAAATAATACACCACGACCAAGTAGGATTCATACCAGGTACGCAAGGATGTTTCAATATTAGAAAATCAATCAACGTAATCCACCACATAAATAAAAGGAAAGAAAAAAATCACATGATCATCTCAATTGACACAGAAAACGCATTTGACAAAGTCCAACACTCATTCCTGATAAAAATTCTCAAGAAAATAGGCACAGAAGGGAAATTTCTCAACATAATAAAGGGCATGTATGCAAAACCAATGGCTAACATCATTCTTAATGGAGAGAGGCTGAAAACAGGAACAAGACAAGGATGCCCTTTATCACCACTCCTACGTAACATTGTGCTGAAAGTTCTTGCTAGAACAATAAGGCAAGATAGAGAAAGGGCGTCCAAATTGGGAAGAAGAAGTAAAACTGTCACTATTTGCAGATTATATGATACTGTACATAGAGAAACCAAAGGACTACATGAGAAATCTACTGGAACTAATAGAAAGATTCAGGAGAGTAGCAGGATACAAGATAAACATTCAAAAATCAGTTGGATTCCTATACACCAGTAAGGCGAACGATGAAAAGGAAATCAGGAAAACAATACCATTTTCAATAGCCCCTAGAAAGATAAAATAGTTAGGAATAAATCTGACAAGGGATGTAAAAGACCTATACAAAGAAAACTATAAAACACTACTGCATGAAACCCAAAGGGCTCTACGTAAATGAAAAAACATACCATGCTCATGGATAGGCAGACTCAACATTGTGAAAATGTCAATTCTACCCAAAGCAATTTACAAATACAATGCAATCCCTATCCAAATACCAACAACATTCTTCAAAGAGATGGAAAAACTAATTATTAACTTTATATGGAAAGGGAAGAAGCCCCGAATAAGTAAAGCACTACTGAAGAAGAAGAATAAAGTTGGAGGACTCACACTACCTGACTTCAGAACCTACTATACAGCTACAGTTGTCAAAACAGCCTGGTACTGGTACAACGACAGATACATTGACCGATGGAACAGAATTGAGAACCCAGATGTAAATCCATCCACCTACAGTCACCTGATCTTCGACAAGTGCCCAAAGTCCATCAAATGGGGAAAACACAGTCTTTTTTAACAAATGGTGCTGGCAAAACTGGATATCCGTTTGCTAAAAAATGAAACAGGACCCATACCTCACACTGTATACAAAAACTACTTTAAAATGGATCAAAGACCTGAATAAAAAGCCTAAAACTATAAAGTTCATAGAAGAAAAAATAGGACCAACACTTCAGGCCTTAATACCTGGCATTAACAGGATACAAACCATAACCAGCTACACACAAAACCCAACAGATAAGCTAGATAACTGGGATCTTCTAAAAATCAAACACCTATGCTCTTCAAAAAACTTCACCAAAAGAGCAAAAAGAGAACCTACAGACTGGGAAAAAATTTTTGGACAGTAGAAGTCAGACAAAGGTCTGGTCTTCATAATCTACAAGAAAATCCAACACCTCTACAACAAAAAGACAAATAATCCTATTCAAAAATGGGCAAAGGAAATGAACAGACACTTCACCAAAGAAGACATTCCAATGGCCAACAGACACATGAGGAAATGCTCGCGATCACTAGCCATTAGAGGAATGTAAATTAAAACCACAATGAGATACCATCTCACCCCGGCATTACTGGCACGAATCAAAAACACTGGAAATAACAAATGTTGGAGGGACTGCGGGGAGATGGGAACTCTCATGCACTGCTGGTGGGAATGCAAAATGATACAATCATTTTGGAAAATGATATGGCGATTCCTCAGAAAGCTAGAAATAGACATACCATTCGATCCAGCAATCCCACTCCTAGGAATATATCCTAGAGAAATAAGAGTCGTCACTCGAATAGACATATGCATACCTATGTTCATGGCAGCATTGTTCACAATAGCAAAACGATGGAAACAACCTAGATGCCCATCAACAGATGAATGGATAAACAAACTATGGGACATACACACAATGTAGTAGTATGCAAGGAGAAAGAACAACGATGAATCTGTGAACCATCTCATAACATGGATGAAACTGGAGGACATTATGTTGAGTGAAATAAGTCAATCACAAAAGGACAAATATTGTATGAGACCTCTATTGTAAAAACCCATGAAAAAGTTCACACACAAAGTGTACGAATCTTTGTTGGTTACCAGGGATGGGAGGCTTGTGGGGGGGAAATACTAAATAGGCAATAGATAAGTGGTATCTTGGGTGAAGGGTGAGACAGTACACAATACAGCGGAAACCAGCACAACCTGTAAATGGAAAGGTCATGGAAGCTCCATAGACACATCCAATCTCCCTGAGGGACTGAATTGCTGGGTGGTTGGTTGTGGGGACCATAGTCTCGGGAAACATCTAGCTCAATTGTCATAACACAGTTTATAAAGAAAATGTACATTCTACCTTGGTGAGTAGCATCTTGGGTCTTAAAAGCCTGTGAGTGGCCATCTAAGATACTCCACTGGTCTCACCTCTTCAGGATCAAGGGAGAATGAGGAAAACAAGATACAAGGAAAAGATTAGTCCACAGCTACCATGGCCTCCACCAGACTGAGTACAGTACAGCTAGATGGTGCCTGGCTACCACCACTGACTGCTCTGACCGGGATCACAACAGAGGCTTCTGGAAAGAGCTGGAAAAGGATGTAGAACAAAATTTTAACACACAAAAAAAGACCAGATTTACTGGCCTGTAAGAGACTGGAGAAACCTGAGTATGGCCCCCAGACACCCTTTTAGCTCAGTGCTAAGTCACTTTCGAGGTTCACTGTTCAGCCGGTGATTGGACAGCCCCATAAAATAAAACAGGTCTAATGAGGCACAGCAGTCCAGGAACAAGGACTAGAAGGCAGAAGGGGACAGGAAAGCTGGTGATAGGTAACCCAAGGTTGAGTAAGGACAGTGTCGACATGTTGTGGGGTTGTTAACCATTGTCATCGGGCAACATGTATACTGTTTAATGAGAAAGTATTTTGTTCTGTAAACCTTCATCTAAAGTGAGAATAGCAGCACAACTGGAAGAACGTTATCGATGTCACTGAATTGTACATGTAGAAATTTTTGAAATGGTGTATCTTTGGGTATGTACATTTTCACCAAAAAAAAAAAAAAGTCGAGAAGGGAGAGGGTTGATATGTCATGGGGTTGTTAACCAATGTCATAAAACAGTATGTGTACTGTTTAATGAGAAACTATTTGTTCTGCAAACCTTCACCTAAAGTACAATAAAAAAAAAAAAAAAAAGCGGATAGGGCACCTGGAGAAAGGAAAGGAAGGAAGGTAGATAGGGTCAACAAACCTAGGGATAAAAAAAAAAAAAAAAAAAACGATGCTCCAAGGGACCCCACTGTCGTGGCAGCCTGGACTGTGGAAGCAGCTCCCCAGCCAAACGCTGCAGCACAGCCCTCAATCATGGGGTTCATTAGGGAAGTAACAGTTACATTTCAGGCTCGGAACACTCTGGATACAGTTCTTCCACCAGGATAGCCTCTTTCCAGCAGTGCTTGCAGGCACGCCTCTCCTTGGCCCTCAGTCTCTGCCCAAAGGCGCTTGTCTTTCTCTCTCCATGTGCCAGGAAGCTCACTGTGCTGTCTCCTGCTGCCATGTCTCTGCTGCTGGGTCTTTCCTGCTGCTCACCACTTACTGTCACATTATGCAGGAAAAAATGTTGTTTGAAATGCTTGAACCACTTGGAGCTAGCACTAAACTCAATGTTGTAGTCTGCTTCTGCATTTTCTTTAAGAATCTTGAACAAGTTTTTTGCCTTAGCAGTAATCGCCAACGTGCTGAGAGGGATTAGCTTTTGTGTTTGGTCCTCAATCCGCATCATTAGCAATTTCTCCGTATTAGCAATATTTCTGATATAGGCCCCTCTCGAATTTTCAGCAGCCTTGTAGCTTTCAGTGGAGCTGATATTTTAACAGCTTGGAGAATTTTTTCTTTGTCTTTGAGGATCGTCGTGATTGATGAGTGTGACATGCCTAGATATGCTATTCTTGTTCTGCAGTCAGGATTTCTGAACTTTATTATAACCTTATGGGACCACAGTCATATATGCAGTTGAACGTTGCTTGAACAGACATTATGTGGCACATGACTGTAGTTGGAATCATACGGTATGTAGCCATTTCAGACTGGTTTCTTTTACTAAGCAGTATGCATCTAAGGTTCTTCCATATCTCTTTATGGCTTGATAGCTCATTTGTTTTGATCACTGAATAATGATATGCAATAATAACATATCACAGTTTGTTTATCCATTCACCTATTGAAAGTCATCTTGGTTGCTTCCAATTTTTGACAATTGTGAATACAACTGCTATAAACATCTGTGTGCAGGTTTTTATATGGGCATAAGTTTTAAACTCATTTGGGTAAATACCTAGGAGCGTGATTGCTGGATACTATGGTAAGCCTATATTTGGCTTTGTAATAAACTGTCAAAATGTATTCCAAAGTAGACGTACCATTTTGCATTTCCACCACCAATGAATGAGAGTTCCTGCTGCTTTTGGCATTGTCAGTGTTTCAGCTTTTAGCCATTCTACTACCAAAAAATACCCAAACCTACTGCCATTGAGTCTATTTCGACTCATAGTGACCATATAGGACAGAGCAGATCTTGTGCCATAGGGTTTCCCAGGCTGTAATCTTTATGGAAGCAAACTGCCACATCTTTCTCCAGAGGAGTGGCTGGTGGGTTTGAACCACCAACCTTTTGGTTAGCAGCCAAGCACTTAACCACTGTACCACCAGGGCTCTTCTGTCACTCTAATAGGTGTGTAGTAATAGCTCATTGTTGTTTTAATTTGCAATTTTCTAATGATATATGATGTTGAGCATCTTTTCATATGGTATTTGCCGTCTGTTATCTTCTTTTGGTGAGGTATCTGCTGAGATCTTTTGCCCATTTTTAATTGGGTTGTTTGTTTTCTCATATTGAGTTTTAAGAGTTCTTTGTATATTTTGGATACAACTCCTTTATCAGGTATGTGTTTAGCAACCGTTTTGTCTCAGTCTGTGGCTTGTCTTTTTATTATCCTAACAGTGTCTTTCACAGAGCAGATTTTAATTTTAATGAGATCCAAATTATCCATTTTTTCTTTCATGGATTATCCTTTTGGTATTCTACTAAAAAGTCATCGCCAATTCCAAGGTCACCTAGATCTTCTCCAATATTATTGACATTTTATAGTTTTGTGTTTCACACTTTGTGTTAATCTTTATGAAAGATAAGTGTCTGGATTCATTTTTTTTTTGCGTGTGGATGTCCAGTTGTTTCAGTATTATTCGTTGAAAAGGTATCCAGTCTCTCAAAATTAGATTATCCTTGCTCCTTTGTCAAAGATAAGTTTTGTGTGAGTCTATTTCTGGGCTCCCTATTCGGTTCCATTGATCTATTTGTCTCTTCTTTTACGAATTTCAAACAGTCTTGATTACTGTACCTTTATAGTAAATCTTTAAGTCAGGCACTGTCAGTCCATTGAGTTTTGTCTTCTTCAATATTTTATTGGCTATTGTAGATCTTTTGCCTTTCCATATAAACTTTAGAATCACTTTGTCGATAACCGCAAAATAACTTGCTGGCATTTTTTTTTTAATTGCATTGAATTTATAGATCAAGTTAGGAAGAACTGACATCTTAACAATATCGAGTCTTCCTGTCAATGACCATGAAATATCTCTCCATTGATTTAGATTTTTTTACTTATTTCATCAGATTCTTGTAGTATTACCCATATGGCGTATTTTGTTAGATTTATACATAAGTATTTCATTTTTTGGTGCTAATGTAAATGGTGTAGTATTTTTAATTTCAAATACTTACTGTTCATTTCTGGAAAATAGGGAAGCAATTGATTTTTGTATTTTAATTAACCTTGTGTCCTGCAACCTTGCTTGCTATGTTGTTGTTTTAGGTGCTGTTGAGTCAGTTCCGACTCATAGTGACCCTGTGTTCAACAGAAAGAAACATTGCTTGGTCCTATGGCATCCTCATGATTGTTGCTATGTTTGAGCCCATTGAGCCCGTTTGACGCGTCTCATCGAGGGTCTTCTTCCTCTTTTCACTAACCCTCTACTTTACCAAGCATGATGTCCTTCTCCAGGGACTGGTCCTGCCTGATAACATGTCCAAAGTATGTGAGACGAAGTCTCGCCATCCTCACCTCCAAGGAGCACTCTGGCTGTACCTCCTCCAAGACAGGTCTGTTTTTCCTTCGGACAGTCCATGGTGTATTCAATATTCTTCACCAACACCATAATTCAAAGGCATCAGTTTTTCTTCCGTCTTCCATATTCATTGTCCATCTTTCGAATGCATATGAGGCAATCAAAAATACCATGATTTGGGTCAGGCGTACCTTAGTCCTCAGGGTGACATCTTTGCTTTTTAACACTTTAAAGAGGTCTTTTGCAGAAGGTTTGCCCAATGAAATATGTCATTTTATTTCTTGACTGCTTCTTTCATGGCTGTTAATTGTGGATCCAAGTAAAATGAAATCCTTGACAACTTCAATATTTTCTCTGTCATGACATTGCTTATTGGTCCAGTTGTGAGGATTTTTTTTTTCTTTATGTTGAGGTTTAATCCATACTAAAGGTTGTAGTCTGTGATCTTCATCAGTAAGGGCTTCAAGTCCTCTTTGCTTTCAGCAAGCAAAATTTTGTCGTCTGTGTATCTCAGGTTGTTGATGAGTCTTCCTCCAGTCCTGATGCTGCGTTCTTCTTCATATAGTCCAGTTTCTCAGACTTGCTATAATTGCCTATTATTTCTAGGAGTTTTTTTTTTTTTTTGTCAATTCTTTGGATTTCTCTGCAATCATGTTATCTGTAAACAAAGACAGTTTTATTTCTTCCTTCCCAGTCTATATAACTTTTATTTCCTTTTCTTGTTTTATTGTATTTGCTAACACCTCCAGTACAGTGTTGAGTAGGAATGGTGGGAGTGGGACATCCTTACCTTGTTCCCAGTCTTAGGGGGAAAGCATCTAGTTTCTCGCCATTAAGTATAATGTTAGCCATAGGGTTTTTGTATAATATGTTCTTTAACAAGTTGAGGAAATTCCTCTCTATTCCTAGTTTGCTGAGAGTTTTTATCATGATGGGTGTTGGATTTTGTCAGATGCTTTTTCTGAATCTATTGATATAATCGTGATTGTTCATATGTGGAAAATAAAATTAAGATAATAATAAGATACCACTCAAAACTACTAGAATGGCTAAAATTCAAAACACTTATGGATTACATTAATTGAGTTTCAGATGTTGAACCAGCTTTGTATACCTGGGAAAAATACCACTTGGCTGTGGTGTATAATTCTTTTTATACATGTTGGATTTAATTTGCTAAAATTTTTAAAGGCTGTTTTCATTTATGTCCATGAAACATATTAGTTTGTAGTTTTCTTTTCTTGTAATGTCTTTGTCTAGTTTTGGTATTAGGGTAATGCTGGGCTCATAGAATGACTTAGGAAGTGTTCTCTCTGATTCTGTTTTCTGGAACACATTGTAGAGAATTGGTATCATTTCTTGCTTAAATGTTTGGTAGAATTCACCAGTGAAATCATGTAGAGATAGTACTTTCAGTTTGGGAAGGTTATTAATTTCTTTAATAAATAAAGTCCATTTAGATTATGTCTCCCTGTGTGAGTTTTGCAGATTGTGTTTTTCAAGGATTTGGTCCATTTACTCTTGGTTATCAATTTGTAGGTATAGATTTGTTTATGTTGTTGTTAGGTACTGTCGAGTTGGTACTAACTCATAGTGACCCGATAGGATGGAGTAGAACTGCCCCATAGGGTTTCCAAGGAGAGGCTGGTAGATTTGAACTGCCAACCTTTTGGTTAGCAGCCAAGCGCTTAACCAATATGCCACGAGGGCTCCAGAGTTGTTTATAATGTTCCTTTATTAACCTTTTAATGTCCATGGGATCAGCAGTGATGTATTTTTCTTTCATTATGGTTTTCAAGGCTGAAAATCTTATGGAAGCAGACTGCTACATCCTTTCTCCTGCAGAGTGGCTAGTGGGTTCAAACCACCAACCTTTTGGTTAGCAGCCGAGGACTTTAACCACTGCACCACCAGGGCTCCTTTGATAAACCTCTAGCCAGGCTAAATAAGAAAAAAGAGAACACAAAAATTACTCATACCATAAATGAAAGAAAAATACATCACTGCTGATCCCATGGACATTAAAAGGTTAATAAAGGAACATTATAAACAACTCTGGAGCCCTCGTGGCATATTGGTTAAGCGCTTGGCTGCTAACCAAAAGGTTGGCAGTTCAAATCCACCAGCTACTTCTTGGAAACCCTATGGGGCAGTTCTGCTCTGCCCTATAGGGTCGCTATGAGTCGGAATCAACTTGAAGGCAATGGGTTATGATATTAATGAGGCAGGATTAGAGGCAGTTAGTTAATTAGACAGGACTCAATCTACAGGATTAGGTTATATCTGGAGTCAGTCTCACAAGGACATTCCCCCAGAACCCAGAGAGAGAGAAACCCTTTCCCTGGAGCTGGCACCTGAATTCAGACTTCTAGCCTCCTAAACTTGAGAGAATAAACTTCTGTTTGTCAGAGCCATCTACATGTGGTATTTCTGTTACAGCAGCACTAGATAACTAAGACAGAGGTTTATCAATTTTACTGATCTTCTCAAAGAGTTAGTTATTTATTTTGTTGATTTTTTTTTCTTATTTTCCTCTTTCCAATTTCATTAATTTCTGCTCTGATTTTGTATTATTTCTTTTCTTTTGCTTACTTTGGATTTAATTTATTATTCTTTTTCCTCTTACCTAAAGTGGAATCTTAGATTATCTATTTTAAATCTTTCTTTTTTTCCTAATACATGCATTCAATACAAGTGCCTTGTAAGCACTGCTTTTGCTGCATCCCACAAATTTTGATAAGCTGTGTTTTCATTTTTATTCACTTGAAAATATCTTTCAATTTCTCTTAAGACTTTTTCTTTGACCTGTGTGTTATTTAGAAGTGTGTTTAATTTATCAAATATTTGGGATTTTCCAGCTATTTTTCTGTTATTGATTTCTGGTTTAATTCCATTTTGGTTAGACGGCATACTTTGTATGATTTTTATTCTTTTAAATTGGTTGAGTTGTATTTTATGGCCCAGAATGTAGTCTATCTTAATGAATGTTCCATGTGAACTTGAGAAGAATGTGTATGCTGCTGTTTTGGGAAGAAGTATTCTGTAAATGTTAATTAGATCCAGTTGATTGATGGTGCTGTTAAGTTCAACTGTATCCTTACCAGCTTTTTGCCTGCCGGATGTTTCAATTACTGATAGAGGGGTGTTGAAGCCCCCAACTATAATAGCGACTTGGTGTATTTTTCCTTGCAGTTCTAACAGTTTTTGCCTCACCATTTTGACACTGTGTTGTTAGGTGTCTAAACACATTTAGCTTTTTTATGTTTTCTTACAGAATTTATCCATTTAACATTTTGTATTGTCCCTCGTTATCCTTGATAATTTTCCTTGCTCTTAAGCCTGCATTATCTGAAATTAATATCAGTACTCTAGCTTTCTATTGTCTAGTGTCAACATGACATATCTTTTTTCATTACTTCACTTTTAAGACAGATGTGTCTTCATATTTAAAGTGGGTTTCTTGTAGGCAACATATAGCTTTTTTACCCATTCTGACTTTTATTTGGTCTTTTAATAGGTGCAATTAGCCTATCCAAATATAAAGTGATTATTTATATTAATATGCAGATGACAAAACCTTGCTTGCTGGCACTTACCAACAACAACAGTTAATATAACTGGATTCATCATATTTGTAATTTTTTTCTATTCATTGCCTTCTTTCTTTGCTTTTTTTAATACTTTTTCTGCCTTCTCTGGTTTTGAACATTTTTATGATTCCATTTTCTCTTTTCTCTTAGGATATCAATTATACTTCTTTTATAAATATTTACACAGGTTGTCCTAGAGTTTGCAGTACACATTTACAACTAATATAAGTCCACTTTAATAACAGTATACCACTTCATGGGTACTGCAGGTACCTTATTAGAGAGTATTCCCAATTTCTCGCTCCTGTCATTTATTACATTGCTGTCATTCATTTCATTTATCCATAAGCTATAATCACCAGCTACTTTGTTGTTTTTATTATTTTGGAAAAAAAACTTTTATCTAGGAGATCAGTTTAGAATAAGAAAAATAAAGGATTTTATTTTACCTTCGTTTATTCCTGTTCTATTGCTCTTCATTTAGATCTGAGTTTGTGACATATATAATTTTATTTCTGTTCAAAGAACTTGTTTTAACATTTCATGCATGGCGGGTCTACTGTCAGTTAATTTCCTCGAATCTTGTTCCTCTGAGAAAGTCTGTATATCTCCTTCACTTTTTTAAAAAAATAATATTTCATTGTGTTTTCAGTGGAGGTTTACACAGCAGTTTAGGCAGATTGGATACTCAGCAGTGGCTGTAGCCAAGTCTGCCTTGGTGAGTGGAAGTCCTTGTTGCTGAGTCCATCCCTGCCACCATGACCACTTTGTTCATAAATCCATTGAGCAGTGACAGGAGTGGCTGGGGAAAGAGGATGCGTGGCTACCACAGAATACATCATCCTATCCCCTCGATCGTTAAAAGCCTCCTCTGTTGAGGTTACCCTTCGGTGAGCATTCACATGAAACACAAATATCTTCACTTCTTTGGCCCGTTCAGAGAGGTCTGTCCACATACCTCTTCCCCATACCTCCTTGTCACCAATTTTCCAATCAAGTTCCTTCCAAGTCCCTGACCAACCAGCCAAAACATTGGCCATAGCCCGTGAATCAGTATACAGTCGCACATCTGGCCATTTCTCCTTTCAAGCAAAGTGAACAATGAGGTGCACTGCTCAAAGTTCTGCCCATTGGGAGGATTTCCCTTCACCACTGTCCTTTAGGGAGGTCCCAGAAAGGGGCTATAGTACTGCTGCTGTCCACTTCCAAGTGGTGCCTGCATATCATGCAGAACAATCTGTAAACCAGGCATAAGTTTTCTCTTCCTCAGTCAAATGATTATAAGAAACTCCCCATGGACCATAGGTGCAGATGGGGAGAGGGCAGATAAGGTGAGAGAAGTGGAGACCATGGGCATTTGGGCCACTTCCTCAAGCAACTTACTTGTGCCTTCAGGTCCTGCTCAAGCCTGATGTCGTATATACCACTTCCATTTAATGATGGAGTGCTGCTGGGTACATCCAACTTTATGACTGTGGGTCAGACAACACCCAGTTGATGATGGGTGGCTTAGTCCTCATGGTGACTTGGTGGCCTATGATTAAGCGTAAAGGCCCAGTAACAAGCCAGAAGTTCTTTCTCAAAAGGGTAATAGTTATCTGCAGAGGATGGTAGTCCTTTGCTTCAGAATCCTAAGGGCCTGCACTGTGATTCACCAAGAGGGGACTGCCAAGGACTCCAGACAGCATCTCTATCTGCCAATGACCTTCAAGAACCATTGGGTCAGCCCAGTCATATGCCCCAAGTGTCAGAGCGGCTTCCACAGCAGAGCCGTGCAGAGCCTTCTCTTGGTCTGGGCCCACTCAAAAGTAGCAGCTTTTCGAGTTACTTAATAGGCCAGAGTAGCACACCCAAATGAGGGATATGTTGCCTCCAAAATCCAAAGAGGCTCACCAGGTGATGTGCCTCCTTTTTAGTTGTGGGAGGGGCCAGAATCAATAACTTACCCTTCACTTCAGAAGGAATATCTTGACATGCCCCATACCACTGAACTCCTAGAAATTTCACTGAAGTGGAAGATGCCTGAATTTTTGTCAGATTAATTCCCCACCCTTTAGCATGCAAATGTTTTACCAGTAAGTCCAGAGTCATTGACGCTTCTTCCTTTCTAGGTCCAGTCAGCATAAAGTCATCTATGTAATGGACCAGTGTGACATCTTGTGGAAGAGAAAGGCGATCAAGTTCCCTGTGGACTAAATTATGACATAGTGCTAGAAAGTTAATATACCTCTAAGGTAGTACAGTAAAAGTGTATTGCTGGCTTTGCCAGCTGAAGGCAAACTGCTTCTGGTGTCTTTCAAAACAGATATGGGGAAAAAGGCATTAGCCAGATCAATAGCTGCATACCAGGTACCAGGAGATGTATTAATTTTCTCAAGCAATGAAACCACATCTGGAACAGCAGTTACAGTTGGAGTCACCACCTGGTTAAGTTTTAGATACTCCGCTGTCATTCTTCAAGATCCATCTCTTTTTTTTTTGCACAGGCCAAATAGGTGAATTCAATGGGGATGTGGTGGGAATCATCAACCCTGTATCCTTTAAGTCCTTGATGGTGGCAGTAATCTCTACAATCCCTCTAGGAATGTGGTATTGCTTCTGGCTTATTATTTGCCTAGGTAGGGGCAGTTCTAATGGCTTCCACTTGGCTTTTCCTAACATAATAGCCCTTACTCCACTTGTCAGGGATCCCGTGTGGGGGTTCTGCCAGTGGCTGAGTATATCAATCCTAATTATGCTTTCTGGAATTAGGGAAATCACTAAGGATGGTTTCGGAGACCCACTGGACCCACTGTGAGCTGAACCTGAACTAAGACTCTGGTGGGCCATAGTGATGTTTTGGGTCTCCTAGAATTAATGTCAGTTCAGAGCCACGATCCAGTAATCCCCGAAAATTCTGATTATTTCCTTTCCCCAGTGAATAGTCACTCTCATAAAAGGCTGTAGGTCCCTTTGGGGAAGGCTGGGAGAAAGATTAACAGTATAAATTTTTGGCAGTGTAGTGAGGTCCTTCCTCAAGGGGACTCAGCCTCCCCTTCATTCAAGGGGTTATGGGTCTATAAACTGGCCAAGTCTGGGAATTGATTGAGAAGACCTCACTTTCTATGCTGTTGATTCAAGTTGGAGTGCCACTCATTTGACCTAGAATTCTTCTGCTTGTACAGATCAAGTAAATATTTAGTAGATTTCCAATCTGTTTTACTGTTATGGACACTATGACCAAGTATCCAATGCCGTAAGTCGATAGGAGTCAGACAATTCTGATTACTGCTTTGAGTCCACTCTCCATTACGGTGACCACGCTCACCTTGCCTTTTTCAATTGAGTGCCACCACATGGCCCCTTCCACCATGAGGACCAATCAGCCCCATTGTAGTTAGGTGTCTTAATTCAATTAGGGCAGTTCCCACTGTTGAATCTGACTTAACATGAAATAGCAATCACATCAGTCTTCAAGGATGGTGGGGCTCCCTTCACAAATTTGTTCCTCACCATTGTGGTAAAAGGTGTGTCCTCTGGGCCCTCCAAATGTGGGTCTGTGAGTCTAACCTGAAAAATCCACTGTAACATGCCAATTTTACTAAGCCTTTGGATTCATTCTTCTACAGTATACCAAGACAGCTTGATTTAGTGTAGGCTACTGTGTAATCCATGCTTCAGTGACCCAGCCAAATAAACTATTAGACCCTTTCCTAACCTCTTGAGCTGAAACATTGAATGAAGAATATGTGCTTAGTGGACCTATATCAGTAAACTCAGACTGATCCAACTTTATGTTCCTTGTACCATTATCCCATACCCTTAATAGCCATTTCCACACATATTCCCCAGGATTCTGTTTGTACACATTAGAAAACTCAAGCAGTTCTTTTGGAATGTAGTGTACCTCCTCCTGGGTCATGCTTTGTACGTCACCTTTTGGGACTCGTTGAGACTTAAGTCTGAAGCAAAAATGGGTGTTGAGGATGTGTTCTAAGAATATTCAGCAAAGTCTTTTAAGGCATCTTCCTCAGATGATGCCCCAGGCAATGATTGAGAGACATCCCCAAGGGTGACTCAGACAAAGCCTCTTCAAACACAGCTGGGTTAATCTCATCAGTTGGGGTTGGAGGGGATAATGGTTTTACTGGAGAGGGTGGCTTAGCAGACAAAGATGGAGTAATCTCTTCAGATGGGAGTGAGTGGGCTGTTTCTGTTGGCAGGAGTGATTCAGTGGAATTTAGGGGCTCAGTATCCCCCGCTTCCTGATTATCTGTCCATACGTCCCCATCCAAAGTTTCAGTATCCCATTTCTTCCCAATCAATGCCCTCACTTTAACTTCAAACACCATTCGAGGTTGGGAATTAATTGATGTTGTAATTCAGCCACTCTTACCATAAGACTCCGGGTTTGGTTTTCGGCAGTATCAGCTCTGTCACTACAAGAAATAAGACTTTCAGAGCACAAGTGGCAACTTTGAGGTCATTTATGTGGCACTTGAACTGTGACTCTGAAGCCCTGAGCTCATCTCTTTCTTCACCACATTGTCTAGTGAAAATAGGACCAATCAACCAGCTTCCTTATACTTCTCACTCTGACAAAATTGTAGAAAGGTATCAAACGTGATCACCCAGAGCCTCACCTCTCACCAATAAGTGATCTATTGGTGATATTTTTAGTATTTCTACTGCCTCCACATGCCATGGATTAGCAGTGCCCTCTTTACTACTGGAAGCAGAGTCATCAACATCTTTAAGACTAACCAGACTTGAGAACCAATTTAGAAACTCATCCTTACAAGTTTGTTTCTCTAGAACCAGTCTCGGTACCAAATGTTTTAGGCTGGGTTCTCTAGAGAAGGAAAACCAGTGAAGCATGTATACATGCATGCATGCCTAGGTACCTATCTACCTACCTACACACATAGATATATACACACACACATACATACAATTATATATATATATAGTGAGAGAGAGATAGAAATTTATAGCAAGGAAATGGCTCATGTGGTTGTAGAGGCTGGAAAGTCCTAAGTTAGTGAGTCAGGCTGGAGGCTTCTGTCTCACGTAGCTGCAGGCCTGATGAACTCAATATTGGCAGGTCAGATGGCAAGCCTCTGGCTCACAGGATGTGGAGGCCAATGAATCCCAAGATCAGCAGGTAAGATGGCAGGCCACTGGCTCACAGGGTGCAGAGGCTGACAAATCCCAAGATCAGCAGGTAAGCTGCGAGCTCAATTCCTATGAACCAGAGGTCAGATGCAGGATTGAGAGCAAGCAAAAGCCCAGGAGCTTTGCCAGAAAGTCCACATATATTGGCTGCAAGGAAATGCCCTTTCAACTGCTTGGGTGCTCCTAGCAGATCTCACCATGGAAGTGATTACATTATATCAAATCTCATTGCATAGCTGCCAAACTACACTGAGGTGTTGAAGTATTCTATAGATTTTATAGATTAGACCCTTGTTGGATACGTCATAGCCAAAAATTGTTTTCCTAGTCTGTAGGTTCTCTTTTTACTCTTTTATTGAAGTCTTTTGATGAGTGTAAGTGTTTAATTTTTAGGAGTTCCCAGTTATCTAGTTTATCTTCTGGTGTTCGTGCATTGTTACTTAGGTTTTGTATTCTCTTTAAACCATGTATTAGGGCCCTGGTGTTGTCCTTATTTTATCTTCCATGATCTTTATCGTTTTAAGCTTTATATTTGAGTCTTTGATCCATTTTGAGTTACTTTTTGTGTATGTGGTGAAGTATGTGTACTTTTTCATTTTTTTTTACAGCTGGGCATCCAGTGTTGCGAGCACCTTTTTTAAAAGGAGCCCTGGTGGCTCAGTGGGTAAGAGTCTGGCTGCTAACCAAAAGGTCGGCAGTTCATATCCACCAGCTACTCCTTGGAGACTGTATGGGGCAGTTCTGCTCCATCCTGTAGGGTTGCTATGAGTCAGAATCGACTCAGTGGCAATGCGTATTTATTAAAAAGACTGTTTTATCCCCATTTAATAGACTTTGGTCCTTTGTCAAAGATCAGCTGACCATAAGTGGATGGATTTACATCTGAGTTCTCAATTCTGTTCCATTGGTCTATGTGTCTGTCATTATACCAGTACCAAGCTGTTTTGCCTACCGTGGCTGTATAGTAGGTTCTGAGTTTGAGTAGAATGAGGCCTTTGTTCTTTTTCTTCAATAATGCATCGCTTATCCAGTGCCTCTTTCCTTTCCATATAAAGTTGGTGATTAGTTTTTCCATCTTGTTAAAGAATGCTGTTGTATTTGGATCGAGATTGCATTATATATGTAGATCACTTTGGGTAGAATGACATTTTCACAATGTTGAGTCTTCCTATCCATGAGCATGGTAAGTTTTTCCATTTATGTAGGTCTCTTTTTGTTTCTTGCAATAGTGTTTTGTAGTTTTCTTTGTATAGGTCTTTTACATTCCTGGTTAGATTTATTCCTAAGTATTTTATGTTTTTAGGGGCTGTTATAAACAGTGTTTTCCTGACTTCCTTTTCGAAGTTCTCTTTGTTGGTGTATAGGAATCCAACTGATTTTTGTATGTTTATCTTGTATCCTGTTACTCTACTGAACTTTTCGGTTAGTTCCAGTAGTTTTCTTGTGAAATCTTTGGGGTTCTGTATGTATAGGATCATATTATCTGCATATAGGGATAGTTTTACTTCTTTCTGTCCAATTTGGATGCTCTTTATTTCTTTTTCTTGCCTTATTGCTCTAGCTAGGACTTCCATCATGATGTTGAATAACAGTTGTCACAAGGGGCTTCTTTGTCTTGTTCCCATTGTCAGGGGGAATGCTTTCACAGCCTCTCTCTGTTGAGAATGATGTTGGCTGTTACTTTTGTATAGATGCCCTTTATTATATTGAGGAATTTCCCTTCTATTCCTATTTTATTCAGAGTTTTTATCAGGAATGTGTATTGGACTTTATCAAATGCCTTTTCTGTGTTGATTGAGATGATCTTGTGATTCTTTTCTTTTGTTCTATTTATGTGTGGATTACATTGATTTTCCAATGTTCAACTACCTTTGCATACCTCGTATGAATCCCACTTGGTTGTGGTGTATTATTTTTTGATATAATGCTGAATTCTACTGTCTAGAATTTTTGCATCCATATTCATGAGAGATATTGGTCTGCATAATTTTCTTTTTGTCTCATGTCTTTGCCTAGCTTTGACATCAGGGTTATGCTGGCTTTATAGAAATAACTCCTTTTCTATGCTCTGATTGTTTGAGTAGTACTGGTGTGGTCTCTTCTCTGAACGTGTGGTAGAATTCTCCAGTGAAGCTGTCTGTGCCAGGTGTTTTTTTTTTTATTGTTGTTGGGAGTTTTTTTTTTTTTTTTTTTACCTCTTCAATCTCTTCTCTTGTTATGGGTCTATTCAGAAAATTTTCTAAGGTTGTGTTAATTTAGGTAGGCAGTGTGTTTCTAGAAATTTGTCTATTTCCTCTAGGTTCTCAAATTTGTTGGAGTATAACTTTTCAGAAAACTCTGTTATGATCCTTTTTACTTTAGTTAGGTCTGTTGTAATGTCCCCCATCTCATTTTTTATTTGGGTTATTTGCTTCCTCTCCTGTGTGTCTCTTGTCAATTTGGCCAATGGTTTGTTGGTTTTGTTGAGCTTTTCAAAAACCAACTTTTGATCTTGTTGACTGTTTCTATTGTTTTTCTCTGTTTCATTTATTTCTTCTCTAATCTTTATTACGTCCTTTCTTCTGGTGGCTGTGGGCTTCTTTTGCTGTTGTTTTTCTATGTGTTCGTGTTGTAGGGCTAACCTTTTGATTTAGGCCCATTCTTTTTTTTTTTTTTTTTTTTGATGTGTGCGTTTATTGGTATAAATTAACTTCTGAGTGCTGCCTTTGCTGTGTCCCAAAGGTTTTGGTATGATATGTTTTAATTCTCATTTTATTCTAGGAATTTCTTTATTCCTTCTTTGATTTCTTCTATTACCCAGTAGTTTTTAAGCAAGGTGTCGTTTGGTTCCCCTGTATTTGATTTTTTTCCTTGCTTTTTCCATACAGATTTTTACTTTTATGGCATTGTGATCAGAGTGAATGCTTTGTATTATTTTGATGTTTTGGATTTTGTTGAGAGTTGTTCTGTGGCCTAAAATGTGGTCTGTTCTGGAGAATGTTCCATGTGCATTGGAAAAGAATGTATACTTTGCTGTTGTTGGGTGGAGTATTCTATATATGTGTATGAGATCAAGTTGGTTGATTTTGTTCTTTGGAACTTCTATATCTTTGTTGAGTTTCTAGATGTTCTGTCCTTTACCAAGAGTGGTGTGCTGAAGTCTCCAACTATTATTGTTGAACTCTCTATTTGTCTTTTCACTACTGTTAGACTTTGTTATTTTGAATCCCTGTTGGGTGCATAGATATTTATTAAGGTTATGTCTTCTTGGTGGATTCTCCTTCTGGTATATTGTTTTTGATCACTAGCATTTGTTTTAATTATTTCTTAAGGTTTGCATCCCTCTGGTTACATTACTTATCAGTTCTTATATATTGCCCATTCTTTCCATTCGAGGCCTTAGCATATTAATTATAGATTTTTTCAATAACAGATATGATAATTCCAAAATTTCTGCTTTATCTGAATCTGGTTCTGATGTTTGCTTCACCACTTCAGATTGTATTTTTTGTCTTTTGGCATGGCTTGTAATTGCTTGTTGAAAGCTGGACATGATGTTTCGCATAAAAGACACTGAGGTAGATAGATATTTGGTGTAAGGTTTTATGTTTATCTGGCTAAGAATTAAGGCTGTGTTTACTATTTGCAGTAGCATTAGAGGCTAAAATTTCTCTTAGTATCCTTGTTTCTCTTTCCCCTGATGTCTTTGGATTTCCTTAGAGACCTCTTCTTAAATAGGGTCTGAGACTTGAAGTTCTTTTAGCTGTAATCCCCTGTATAATAGTACAATATTACAAGAGTCTTATTGATGTGGTAGTAAGGGTTTGGAATAGGGGAAGCATTCTACAATCTATCATTAGGTCTTGGTCTTTTATAAGCCTGTGTCCCTGGGTTGTGACCTACACAAGTGCTTCTTAACTTTCTGCACCCCTCTTGGGTGAGACAGGAAGGCTAGAGGGGGCTTCACCCTTGTCAAAAATCAGTTGACTGTAGTTGTGTTGGGTTTATATCTGAATTCTCATTTCCATTCCAAAAAGTTTTTCATTTTAATGAGATCCATTTATCAATATTTTCTTTTATGAATTGTACTTTTAGTGTCAAGTCTAAGAAATTTTTGCCTAGCTCTGGGTAATAAAGATTTTATTTTTTTGTATAGTTTTACACTTTGCACTTAAGTCTGTGATGCATTTTGAGTTAATTTTCATATAAACTGTGAGATTTAGGTCATGGCTCTTTTTTTTTTTTTTTTTTTTCAGCATATGGCTGTCCAATTGCTCCAGCAACATTTTGGAGAAGACTATTCCATTGAATTCATTTTTCATATTTTTCAAAAATCACCTGGCCATAATTGTATGGGTTGATTTCTGGGTCCTCTATTCTGTTCCATTGATCTGTGTGTCTGTTCCTCTGCAGATACCACACTGTCTTGATTACTGTATCAAGTACAGTGATTTCTCCCACTTTTTTCTTCACTATCAAGATTGTATTAACTATTGTACTTTCTTGGCCTTTCCATATAAATTTTCAAATAAGCTTGCCTGTGTCTACAAAAAAAACAATCTTGCTGGGATTTGGATAGGAATTGCAATGAAACCTGGATGTCAATTTTGGGGGAATTAACATATTTACTATGTTGAATCTTCCAATCAATGAACATACTCTGCCTCTCTGTAGATTTAGATCTTTTTTTATTTCTTTTATCAGTGTCTGCCTTGAACATTATGTTCTTTTAAGAGCTATCTGTGTGGAATCAAAGTAACAAAAGCAACTTGAATGATTAGATATGAACCTTAGGGGGCAGTGAGTTTATGTTAATGGAGGAACAACTCAGAAAAGGAGAGTGAAAATGGTTGCACAACTCGAAGAATGTAATCAATGTCACTGAATTGTACACATAAAAACTGTTGAATTGGTGTCTGTTTTATTGTGTATGTTCTCAACAACAACCACAAAATCAGTTGACCATAAATGTACAGGTTTATTTCTGGATGCTCAGTTCTATCCCATTGTTGTATATGTCTATCATTATACCAGCACCAAGCTGTTTTGATTAGTGTAGCTTTATAGTGTGTTTGAGACTGGGAAATGTGAATCCTCCTACTTTGTTACTTTGGCTATTCAGGGCCCTTTGCAGTTACATATAAATTTGAGAATTGGCTTTTCCATTTCTTTGAAGAAGGTTGTTAAAATTATGATAAATATTGCATTTAACCTAGGTAGTATTGGCATCTTGGCAATATAAGTCTTCCAATCCATGAGCATGGAATTTCTTTTCATTTATTTAGGACTTCTTTAATTTATTTAAGTAATATTTTGTAGTTTAAAGTGTACAAGTCTTTCACCTCCCTGATTAGATTTATTCCTAGGTATTTTTGTTCTTTTTGATGCTGTTGTAAATAAAATTGTTTCCTTAATTTGTTTTTCGTAATTCTCATTGCTGATGTTAGAAACCCATCTGAGTTTTGTGTGTTTACTCTGTACCTGCCACTTTTCTGATTTCATTTATTAGTTCTAGTAGCTTTCTTATAGAATCTTTGGGTTTTTTCTATATATGTCTTAGTTGTCTAGGGCTGCTATTATGGAAATACCACAAGTAGATGGCTTTAACAAAGAAAAATTTATTCTCTCACAGTCTAGGAGGCTAGAAGTCTGAATTCAGGGTGCCAGCTCCAGGGGAAGGCTTTTTCTCTCTGTTGGTTCTAGGGGAAGATCCTTGTCATCAATCTTCCCCTGATTGAGGAGCTTCTCAGTGCAGGGACCCCGGGTCCAAAGGATACACACGCTCCTGGCTCTTCTTGCTTGGTGGTAATGAGGTCCCCCTGTCTTTCTACTCACTTTTCTCTTTTATATCTCAAAAGAAATTGACTCAAGACACAACCTAATCTTGTAGATTGAGTCCTGCCTCATTAGCATAACTGCCTCTAATCCTGCCTCATTAACATCATGAACGTAGGATTTACAACACATAGGAAAATCACATCCGATGACAAAATGGTGGGCAGTCACACAATACTGGCATCATGGCCTAGCAAAGTTGGCACACATTTTGGCGGAACACAATTCGTACATAACCGTAAGATACTGTCATCTACTGAAAGGGTTATTTTTACTTCTTCTATTATGTGTGTATAGTAACAGTATATATACATATGTGTATATATATGTATATATATATAGTTTGTGTCAATATCTATGACCAGGACTTTGAAGTACAATGTTGAATAGCAGTGGTGAGACTGGGTATCCTTGTCTTGTTCCTGTTCTTAAAGGGAAAGTTCTCAGTCTTTCTCCATTGAATATGGTGTTAACTGTGGGATTTTTCATAAATGCCCTTTACCAGATTGAGGAATTTCTTTTCTATTCCTACCTTGTTGAGTGTTTTTATCAGGAAAGGATGTTGGATTTTGTGAAATGCCTTTATGGCACCAATTGAGATGACTATATAGTTGTTTTCCTTTTTTCTTTTAATGTGTATTACATTGATTGATTTTCTAACATTGAATGACCCTTGCATTCCTGGAATAAATCCCACTTGATCATGATGTATAATCCTTTTGATATGCTTTTGGATTCGGTTTTCTAGTATTTTGTGGAGGCTATTTGCACCTGTATTGATAAGGGTATGGGACTGTAATTTTCTATTCTTGTGCCATCTTACTCTGACTTTGGTAGCAGGGTAGTGCTACTCATAGAATTGGTTAGAAAGTGTTCCTTCCTCTTCTGTTTTTTTGGAAAATTTTAAGAAGGACTGGGGTCACTTCTATAAATGTTTGTTAGAATTCACCAGTGAAGACTACTTGTCCAGGACTTTTCTTTGTTGGGAGGATTTTGATTACTTATTCAATCTCTTCACTTGTTACAGATGGTTAGAGATCTTTTTCCCCCCTTGGGTTAATGTAGGGTGTTTATAGGTTTCTAGGAATTTGTTTTCTTTAAGTTACCTAATTTGTTGGAGTACAATTGTTCATAGTATGCTCTTATGATCCTTTTTATTTCTCTAGGGTCAGTTGCAATATCCTTTGTTTCATTCTAATTTTAGATACTTGCATTTTCTCTGTATTTTTCTTTTTTAGTCTTGCTAAAGGTTTATCAATTTTATTGATCTTTTTAAAAAACAACTTCTGGTTTCATTGATTCTCTCTATTGTTTTGAAGTCTCTCATTTATCTCTTCTCTGATCTTTATTTCCTTCTTCTGGTATCTTTGAGTTTGCTTTGCTCTTTTTTTTTATTCCTCAAGTTGTAAAATTAGATTATTGATTTGACATCTTTCTTCTTTATTAATGTAGGTTTTTCCTACTATAAATTTCCCTCTGAGCACTGCCTTCACTGTGTCCCATAGTTTGTCATGCTTTTATTTTCTTTTGGAATGAGTATTTTCTGATTTCTCTTTTGATTTATTTATGGACTCATTAACTTTTTAATAGTGTGCCACTTAATTTCCACCTATTTGTATATTTTCAGTTAACACACTGAGCTGCTAACCGAAAGGCTGGAGGTTTGAGTTTTCCCAGAGGTGCCTTGGAAGAAAGGTTTGGCAGTCTACTTTTGAAAAATCAGACATTGAAAACCCTATGGAGTGCATTTCTACTTTGTCACACATGGGATTACCCTGAGTTGGAATTGACTTGACAGCAACTGGTACTGGTATGAATTTCTAGTTTAATTCCATTGTGGTCAGAGAAAATACTTTGTATGACTTAACTTTCTAAAAATGTATTGAGTTGTGCTTTGTCACCTAACATATGGTCTCTTTTGGGGAAATATCGATGTTCACAGGAGAATTATATTGTTCTGTTGTTGGGTGGAGTGTTCTATACATGTTTGGTAGGCCTAGTTGGTTAATAGCATTGTTCAAATCCTCTATTTCTTTATTGATCTTATTTCTAAATGTTATATCATCATTGATAGTAGTGAATTGAAGTCTTCAACTATTATTGTAGAAGTGTCTATCTCTCCCTTCAATTCTGTCGCTATTGGATTTATATCTTTTATAGGTCTGTTAGGTACATATATATTTATAACTGTTATATCTTCTAGATGAATTGATCCTTTTATGATTATATAATGTCCTTATTTGTCTTTTAGAGCACATTTTGACTTGAAGTCTGTTTTGTCTTTGTCATCTCTCTGCATTGCACATGCAGACAGGCTGTGCCTCAAACTTCCAGGCAGCCATAAAACTGCTGGGAATGAGGCATGTACACCCACAGGCATCAGCCATTCCGAGTGCCGTGTTCATCTGTAATCGAGCCGGTCACATGAGACACTTACACAGTGTTGGCAAAGTGAAAGCCATTATTATTATTTACAGAAAACAAACAGTAAACAGTAACAACAGATTCTCAAAGGGGAACCACTTACTCTTCTCCAGATTACCCATGTTCATTCTTATGTCACTCGGCCCGCATGCTGTTTCAGGTCAGATACTGTGTTCATGTCACCACTGCCTCTGGCTACCACCATACTAGCTGGAGGGCCTGCACAGCTACCGAGGCTTCTGCTCTGCCACTGGGCTTCGCTGGGCCTTGCCTTGCTGGTGAGAAGACTCCCACAAAAGATCTCCCAAACTTCTGCCACTTGGCCGTTCTAGGCATCTACTGCTGGCTCATGCTATCCAGGCACGTGTTTGTCTCTCTTGCCACTATGCTACCCAGGCCTCTGCTGCCTGATGACCAGTGTGGCTCCCACCATGCTGCCCATGGAAGGAGGCATGTCACACAGGGCAAAGTTTGGCCTCTGCTCTGCATGAACAGCTGCTACAGATCTTTAGCAGCAGGCAAACCTCCTGCATGGAGGCCCCCAGCTCTCTTTCTTTGGGCCAGCAAGCCCACCATATCTCTGCTTTCAGTGTTACAGCTCTCTCTTCTGGATCTAGGAGGTTCTCAGTGCAGGAGCCACAGGTCCAAAGGACACACTTTGCTCCAGACTCTTCTTAACGGTAGTGAGTTCCCCCTGAACCTCTGTGGGATTGGCCCTTATATAAGTCAAGCAGTATGGCAAAACCAACCAATCCCTTAGATGAACTGCAAAGGCTTAATCCTGTTGGGTGGTTTTCAAGCCACTATTTGCATAGTATAAGAAGCGCTGGTGGTGCAGTGGTTAAGCAGTCAGCTGCTAACCAAAAGGTCAGCGGTTTTTCTACTCTATCTTATAGGGTCACTATGTGTCAGATTTGACTCAAGGGCGCATAACAACAACATTTTCATGCTAAATCAACCAATCCCTTGCAAGATTGTGGCCCAGCCAATCATTTTATGGGAGTTACAAAACCATTGCTAGAAAGGCCACATAAAAGCAATTTATTGCACCACAGTCTTATGTTAAAATCACCATCCCACCTCTCTTTTCATTACTGTTCCCATTGAATTTTTTTCCATCCTTTCACATTTTACCTATTTTTACCCTTGGACTAAGATATGTGTCTTATAGGCATTAAATACTTGGATAATTTTGAAAAATCCATTCTTCCAGTCTCTGTTTAGAATTTTTTATTGTTGTAAACATATAGAGAACACAGCATTTGCCAATTCAGTATTTTTCACGTGTGCAATTCAATGAAACAAATCACATTATGATGGTTAAAGTTGTGTGTCAACTTGGCTGGGCCGTAATCCTCAGTGGTTTGGCAGTTATGATGTAGTTTCACAGCTTTTTAATAATGTAATCACCTCCATAATAAGATCTGATATAATGTGATCACCTCCATGGTAAGATCTGTTGTGAGCAGCCAATCAGTTCAAAGGGAGTTTCTTTGTGAGGATACGGCCTGCATCCAATGTATGTGGACTTTCTGGCAAGGCTTGCTAGCTTTTGCTTGCTCTGGATCCTGCAGCTGGCTCCTGTTCATCTGACCTCTAATTCTTGGGTCTTGAGCTAGCAGCTTACCTGCCGTCTAACCTGCCAATCTTGGGATTCATCAGCCTTTACAGCCTGTGAGCCAGAGGACTGCTAGTTGATCGCCTTATCTTGGATTCACCAACACCTGTGGCTGCGTGAGTCAGAAGAAGCCTCCAGCCTGACAGACAAACTTGGGACTTTCCAGCTTCTACAACCACTTGAGCCATTTCCTATATATAAATATATATATATTTATACACTGTACTGGTTTTGCTTCTCTAGAGAACTCAGCCTAAGACACACATCAATCATGTTGTGCAACAATCACCAACACCCTGCCTTTTCACAGGAGACTTTGATCCTCTTACATTTTTTAAAACTTATATTATTTTTTTGTTGTCATTGTTGAGAATACACATAGCAAAAGATAACCCAATCAACAGTTTCTACGTGCACAACTCAGTGGCATTGATTACATTCTTTGAGTTGGACAACCTTTCTTTTTTCTGAGTGTTCCTCCCCCATTAATGTAAACTTACTGCCCCCTAAGTTTCTTATCTAATCTTTCAAGTGGCCATTGTCAATTTGATAAGCCATAAAGAGAGTTCTTACAGAGCCCTGGTGACACAGTGTTTAAGAGTACAACTGCTAACCAAAAGGTCAATAGTTCGAATCCACCAGCCACTCCTTGGAAACTCTACAGGGCTACTCTGTCAGAATTGACTCGATGGCAGCAGGTTTGGTTTTTTGGTTTAGATAGTTCGTAAAAGAGCATAATGCTCAAGGTTAACCTAAATTTTTATTGGTTTTACAAGGACTTCAGGAGGTATTTTTTGTTTAAGGTTTAAAGATTCTCTCAGGGCAATAGTTTTGGGGGTTCATATAGCCTCCACCAAAAGGTTGACAGTTCGAATCCACCAGGTGCTCCTTGGAAACCCTACAGGGCAGTTCTACTCTGTCCTATAGGGTTGTTATGAATCGGAATCAACTCGACGGCAATGGGTTTGGTTTTTTGGTTTATACCCTCCACAGCTCCAGAAAATCTAAATTCTATGAGAATTTGAAATTCTGTCTGCATTTTCCTGCTTTTGATCAGGATTCTTCTATAGAATCGTTGATCAAAATATTCAGTAATGTTAACCAGGCACCACCCAATTCTTCTGGTTTCATGAAAAAGGAAGCAGTTGTTCATGGAGGTAATTAGCCACATATCCATTTCCTCCTATTCCTGACTCCTTCTTTGTCTGTTGCTTAAGGAGAATAGAGTCCAGTTGTGCCTTGGATGCTGATTGAAAGCTTTTAATACCCCAGGCATTATGCAACAAACTAGGAGGTAGAACAGAATAACTAAACAAGATATTAAGCCAATTAACTGGGATGTCCCATGAAACCATGACCCTAAACCTCCAAACCAAAGAACCAAATCTTATGAGGTGTTTGGTTGTATATAAGCAGCTTCAGCAGCTACCCTTTTTATTTGTCATTGTTGAAAATATGTCTATCACACAACTTTTGTCAATTCAACTTTTTACCGGTGTGTACTTGTTGACAGAAATTACAATAATCGACTATGCAGCACTACCCTTAATCAATGTGATTTGCCATCACTGTACACTGAAACTCAGTACTCCATAAGCAATAACTCCTCCTTTCACTCTCCCTCCCACCCCTAGTAAACTTTGGTCTTTATACTTTGCCTTTTCTTGTCTTTTTATATAAATGAGGTCATACAATATTTGTTCTTCTGTGATTGACTTATTTCACTCAGCATAATGTCTTCGAGCTCCATCCATATTATTGCAAGTATCAAGACTTCATTTCTCCTACTAGCTGAGGAATATTCCATTGTATGTATTACTACATTTTTTTTAAATCCATTCATCTGTTTGATGAACATTTAAGTTGTTTCCACCTTTTGGCTGTTGTGAATAGTGCTGCTGTGAACATTGGTGTATAAGTCTCTGAGTCTCTGCTTTCAACTCTTTTGGGTATATACTTAGGAGTGGACTGGCTGGATCGTATGGTAGTTGTATTTTTAGTTTTTTGAGGAACCGCCATGCTGTTTTCCACAACAGCTATACCATTTTGCATTCCCATCAAGAATGGATTAAGGTTCCAATTTCCCCACATCCTTGCCAACATTTGTTGTTGTCTGTTTTATTATTATTTTTTAATCTTACCATCCTAGTAGGAGTGAAATGGTGTCTCATTGTGGTTTTGATTTGCAGCTGTCTGATGGCTAATAATGCTGAGAATCTTTTCATGTATTTGGTGGCCATTTGAATGTCATCTTTGGTGAAATATTTTTTCAAGTCCTTTGCCCATTTTATGATTGGATTGTCTTGTTGTTGTCAAACTTTTATATATATTTTGGTTATTAGCTTCTCATCAGATATATGATTTCCAAAGATAGTCTCCCAGTTGGTAGCTTGTATTTTCACTTTTCTGGTAAAGTCTTTTGATGGACAAAATTTTTAATTTTTATGAGGTCCCATTTATCTATTTTGTCTTTTGCTGTTTGTGCTTTTGTTATTAGATTATCTATTATAAACTAGGCCTGATAGTGTTGCCCCTGCTTTTTCTTCTAAGAATTTTATGGCTTTAGTTTGTGCATTTAGGTCCTTAATCCATTTTGAATTTGTTTTTGTGTATGGTGTGAGGCATGGATCCAGTTTCATTTTTCTATGTGTGGAAATCCAATTTTCTCAGCACCATTGATTGAAAAGACTCTTTTTTCTCCATCAGATGGATTTAGCACCCTTGTCAAAAATCAGTTGACCATAGATTGTGGGTTTATTTCTGAACTCTGAATTCTATTCCATTGGTCTGTGTGTCTATTGTTATACCAGTACTAGGCTGTTTTGATTACTGTAGTTGTATAGCATGTTTTAAAATCAGGAGGTGTAATTACTCCTACTTGTTCTTCCATTTCAACATTGCTTTAGCCCTGCAGGGCCTCTTGCCATTCCATATAAAGTTGAGGATTGGTTTTTCTATTTATGTAAAGAAGGCTGTTGGAGTTTTGATCGGTATTGGATTTAATGTATAGATCACATTGGGTAGTATTGATATCTTAACAATACTAAGTCTTCCAATCCATGAACATGGAATATCTTTCCATTTATGTAAGTCTTCTTTAATCTTTTTCAACAGTGTTTTATCATTTTCATTGTATAAGTCCTTCACACCCCTGGTTAGATTTATTCGTAGATAGTTTATTCTCTTAGATGCTATTATAAATGGAATTGTTTCCCTACATTTCCTTTCTCATTTCTCATTGCTGGTGTATAGAAACCCAACTGATTTTCATTTGTTGACCTTGTACCCTGCAACTTTGCTAAATTCCTCTGTTAGGTCTAGAAGTTTTCTTGTGGACTTTTTGAGATTTTCTATATATAGGATCATGTCGTCTGCAAATAGAGATACTTTTACTTCTTATTTTCCAATCCGGATACTTTTTTTTTTTTTTTTCGTGTTGTTCTGGCTAGGAATTCTAATACAATATTGAAGAGCAGTGATGAGAGTGGGCAGGCACCCTTGTCTTGTTCCTGATTTCAAGGGGAAAGCTCTCAATCTTTCTTCATTAAGTATACTGTTGGCTGTTCTTGTTTCATATTTACCCTGAATCATAATGAAGAATTTCCCTTCATTTCAATGTTCTTTAGGGTTTTCCTCAAGAAATGCTGCTGGATTTTATCAAATGATTTTTCTACATCCATGGAGATGATCTTGTGGTTTAATACATTTACATTTAAAGTAACAGCCTACAAAAAGGATTACCTCTGCTATTTTGCTGTTTGTTTTCTGTGTGTCTTATACATGTTTTGTCCTTCATTTCTTTCAGTATGGCCAACGTTTGTGTTTTGTTGATTTTTTGTTTTAATTCCCTTCTCCTTTCCTTTTGTGTTTTTTTTTTTTTTTTAGTTATTTGTGTTTACCATGTTGTTGAGATTTAACATCTTATGTGTATAACAACCTGGTTTAAATTAATACCACCTTAATTTCAGTAACATAAAAACTCTGTTCCTATACCACTTCTCCCCCATTTTTATCAAGTATTACATCTTTATACATCATGTTCCCTGTAACATAAATTTATACTTATATTTATGCATTTGTCATTATAAAGCATGAAGAATGTAATTATTATTACTAAGCAGAAATGCATTAAATCTTACCTTTTTATTTGCCCATGCAATTACCTTTAATGAAGTTTTTTTTTCTATATACAACTATGTAAAATTACTGTCTACTGCCCTTTCTTTTCCATTTCAATGACTCCCTTTGGCATTTCTTTTATGTAAAGAGTAGTGGCCATGAACTCCCTCAAATTTATTTATCTGGGAATGTCTATTTCACCCTCATTCTTGAAAGACAGTTTTGCTGCATATAATATTCTTGGTTGACAGTTCTTTTCTTTCATCACTTTAAACATGTTATTCCACTGCCTTCTGGACTTCAAGTTTTCTGAGGAGTACTCAGCATTTCTTCTTATTGGTGATCCTTTGTATGTGATTATTTGCTTCTCTCTTGCTGATTTCAGGATTTTCTCTTTGGCTTTAGTTTTTGAGAGCTTGATTATAGTGTGTCTCAGTGTGAATATCTTGGGGTTTATCCTACGTAGATTTCATTGAGCTTATTTTATTTGTAGATTCATGTTCTTCATCAGATTTGGAAAGTTTTCTCCCATTATTTCTATTCCTTTCTTCTTCTGGGATTCTCATGATATGTGTGTTAGTTCCTTGATGATGTCCCATATTTCCGTTAAGTTATGCTCAGCAGTGTTGACCCTCAATCTTGTAGCTTTTCAGATTCCATAATTTCAATTACCTTGTACTCTAGTTTGCTGATTCTTCTGCCAGCTCAAATCTGTTGTTAATTACTCCCAGTGTGTTTTTAATTTCAGTTATTTTAACTTTTCATTGCAGTATTTCTGTTTCTTTTTTTTTAATTGTGGTGAAAATGTACATACCAAAAACATTTTCCAGCATAATTTCCACATTTACAATTTAATGACATTGATTACATTTTTCATATTGTGCCACCGTTATTGCTGTCATTTTCCAAAATATTCCACCACCATTAACATAAATTCAATGCCTCTCAAATAAAAACTCCCCCTTTTCGCCCTCCTACCCCTGTTAACCAGTAACAAATAGTCTTTGGTTTCTATATATTTGCTGATTTCATATAAATGAGATCATACATTATTTGTCCTTTTGTGACTGATTTATTTCGCTCAGCATAATATTTTTAAGGTTCATCCATGTTGTAGCATGTGTAGAACTTCATTTCTCTTTATGGCTGCACAATATTTCATTGTATGCATATAACACATTTTGTTTATCTAATCATCTGTTGATGGCCATTTTGGTTATTTCCAACATTCAGCTGTTGTGAAAAGTGCTGCAATGAACATTCGTGTACAGGTTTCTGTTTGCATTCCTGCCTTCATTTCTTCCATGTATATACCTAGAATTGGGATTTCTAGGTCATATAGTAATTCTATGTTCAACTTTTTGAGGAACTGCCAAAATGTTTTCCATAATGGCTGCGACATTTTACATTCCCTCCAGCAATAGATGAGGGTTCCAGTTTCTCCATAACCTCACCAACACTTGCTGTTTTTCATTTTTTTGATCATTGCCATTCTGATGGGGGTGAGATGGTTTTGATTTGTATCTCCCTAATGACTAAAGATGTTCAGCATGTTTTCATGTGCTTCTTGGCTATTTGAATATTATCTTTGGTAGACTGTTCAAGTCCTTTGCTCATTGATTGTGTTTTGTTGTTGTTAAGTGCTAGAAGTTTTATATATATTTTGGATATTAGGCCCTATTCTGATACATGGTTCTCAAAATTTTTTCTCCCATCTGTCTTTTCACTTTGTTGATTAAGTCCTTTGATGAACAAAAGTATTTAATGTTTATGAGGTCCCAACTATCTATTTTGTAATTTGCTGCTCAAGCTTTTGTTTTCATATCTGATAATTGACTGCTAAACACTAGGTCGTATAGCTTCACACTTGTATTTTTTTTTTTTGTACTTTTAAAAATTTTAATTGTGTTTTAGGTGAAAGTTTACAGTGAAAATTAGTTTCTCATTAAAAAATTTTATTCAGAGGAGGCGTAGTCAACATGGCGGACTAGTTAGACGCTTCCTATATCCCTCTTACAACAAAGACCTAGAAAAACAAGTGATTTGATTCTATGTGAACATCTGGCAGCCCTGAACAAGGCAAGGTTAAGAAATCCATCTGAGTCATACTGGGGAGGAAGACTGTTTGGAAGAGGTGAGGAGTGTTAGAGCAGCAGTGGCGAAACTGCAGAGACACAGTCACACCGGTCCACGGTGAAGCAGGCAAACAGCTGTGATGTGCGCACGCTTGAGAAGCAGGTTCCATATCGAGAGAGACCCAGCAGCAGAGATTCTGCTTGGACACTCCAAACCAGTGAAGAGCAGCTCCCAAGAAGCTAGGATAAGTACATGCACATACCCTTTCGCGGCGATTAAAAATAAAGAGCCCATTTGGGAAAAACCTCTCTCCCTTTTACCTCCTACCTCTGTGCTCTACACGGGATTTAGGAAAAACCCCTCTCCCTTTTACCTCCTACCTCTGTGCTCTACAAAGGATTTGGGAAAAACCTTTCTCCCTTTTACCTCCTCCCTCCCTGCTCTGCACCAGGAGTCCACTGGGCCAGAAGTAGATCCCAAAAGGTGCCTTGACCCATTCTCCTGGCCTTGGAGAGGGAACAAATAAGCTGATGGCTCCCTGAGGCCAGGAACACAGGATCGGCACAGCTCCTTTGCTGGCCACAGAAATCAGGGGTCTGCAGACTCTGAGTGCCATACACCCCATATAGACTTGTGGGGACCCATCTCAACAGCATTAGCCCTCACTACCACAGTACAACAGGGCAAACATCTGAAGTTTAACTTCAACTGCTTCAGCTGTGAACGGGCAGATTTGTGATCCTCGAAACAGCCCTGCCCCTCAAGTAGGCACTTTCGTCAATCTGCAGCAGGGTCTTGAGGACTGGTGGTAGCTCCTAAAGTGCCTAGTCACCTTCTACAGGAGTTCAAGAAAAAGTAATGCCCTCGAGTATTTGCAGCCAACATAGTGGGGGCTCTTAGCCCGGCTGCAAAACTCACCTACCTATTCACCCTAGAGAATAGGGACACGCTTTTCTTTCAGACTCAGGAAGCCGTCAGCCCCCTGCCTGGCTCAGCGCGTGATCCCCTACCACAGCCAGAGTCCAGTGCCTGCACCAATCACCCATGCCTCTCTAGGACGGGGGGGGGGGGGGAGAGCCTGCATCACACACTGGGTGACCGACTGCCTGCACACCCGAGCTGATCCCATATAGGAAGTTTTAACAGACTCCGGTGTGCACATACTTAGTTATAGAACTATCTGGTGAAAGGACATTAGAGATAAAAAGGTGTCAAAAATCAAACTAGTGCACACGAGCAGCCTATTTGGGCATATCACAACAAAACAAAATAAGCTAGGTCTCACTAAGCAAACAAAATTATAATAAATTATTGATGGCTCAGAGACAACAGTCAATATCAAGTCACATAAAGAGGCAGTCCATGATGGCTTCAGCAAGCTCCCAAAATAAAGAATAAATTCTCTGGAGGAAGAGAACTTCTTGGAATTACCAGACAGAATACAAAAGATTAATATACAGAACTCTTCTAGAAATAAGAAAGGAAATTCGACAGAATGCAGAAACAGCCAGGCAACATACAGACACAGTAGTAGCGGAACTTAAAAAAGTTATTCAAGAACATAATGCCAAATTTAATAGGCTGCAAGAATCCATAGAGAGACGGCAATCAGAAATCCAGAAGATTAACAATAAAATTTCAGAATTAGACTACTCAATAGAAAGTCATAGGAGCAGAATTGAGGCAGTAGAAGTTAGAATTAGTGACATTGAAGATAAAGCTCTTGATGCCAACTTATGTGAGGAAAAATCAGATAAAAGAATTAAAAAGAATGAAGAAAATCTAAGAGTCATGTGGGACTCTATCAAGAGAAATAACCTACGAGTGATTGGAGTACCAGAATGGGGGGATAACAGAAAATACAGAGAAAATTGTTGAACATTTGTTGACAGAAAACTTCCCTGATACCATGAAAGATGAGAAGATATCTATCCAAGATGCTTATCGAACCCCACATAAGAAAGTCACCAAGACATATTATAATCAAACTTACCAAAACCAAAGATAGAGAATTTAAGAGCGGCTAGGGACAAAAGAAAAGTCATCTACAAAGGAGAGTCAATTAGAATAAGCTTAGACTACTCAACAGAAACCATGCAGGCTAGAAGGCAATGGGATGACATATTTAAAGCCTTGAAGGAAAATAACTGTCAGCCAAGAGTTATATATCCAGCAAAACTCTCTCAAATATGATGGCGAAATTAGGGTATTTCCAGATAAACAGAAGTTCAGGGAATTTGCAAAAACCAAACCAAAATTACAAGAAATACTAAAGGGAGTCCTACAGTTAGATAATCAATAACACCAGCTAACAACACAACACTAGAACACAGGACAGAGCAACCAGATATTGACTCAGATATGGAAATTGAAATTACATCAAAGCTAAAGCATTGAAAATAGGGAAACAGATATCAATATGTTTAAAAAAAGGATAATATTAAAACAAAAAAAGAGAGACTTAAAAAATGGAGACATTGATTTTCTATATGGAGGGGAACTTAAGGCGATATAAAGTAATAAAAGACTGGTATAAACTTAGAAAATCAGAGGTAAATATTAAGGTAACCACAAAGGAATCTAAAAATCCTACAAATCAAAATTAAAAAAGTAGAAAAACATAAAGACCCAGCAAACACAAAATCTACAACAAAGAAAAAGATGAAAAAAAAAATACATAAAGAAAAACGACTCAGCACAGAAAATTGAGGGGAGCAAAGAAACTGAACAACACACAAAAAGAGATATCAGAATGACCAGCACTAAACTCATACCTATCAATAATTACACTGAATGTAAATGGAATTAATGCACCAATAAAGAGACGGAGAGTGGCAGATTGGATAAAAATCATGATCCATCTATATGCGGCTTACAAGAGATGCACCTTAGTCTTAAAGACACAAACAGGCTAAAATTCAAAGGATGCAAAAAATATATTAAGCAAACAAACTCAGAAAAGAGCAGGAGTGGCAATATTAATTTCTGACAAAATAGACTTCAAAGTAAAATCCACCACAAAAGATAAGGAAGGGCACTATATAATGATTAAACAGTCAATACACCAGGAGGACATAACTATAATAAATATTTAGGCACCCAACAACAGGGATCCAAAATACATAAAACAAACTCTTAACAGCTGTGAAGAGAGAGATAGACAGCTCCACAATAGTAGTAGGAGACTTCAACACACCACTTTTGGTGAAGGACAGAACATCCAGAAAGAAGGTCAACAAAGACACAGAAGAGTGAAATGCTACAATCAACCAACTTGATCTCATAGACATATACCGAACTCTGCACCCAACAGCAGCCAAGTATACTTTCTTTTCCAACGCACATGGACCATTCTCCAAAATAGACCACATATTAGGCCATAAAGCAAGCCTTAACAAAATCCAAAACATCGAAATACTACAAAGCATCTTCTCTGACCAAAAAGCCATAAAAGAAATGAGCAACACAAAAAGCAGGGGGAAAAAATGAAACACATGGAAACTGAGCAAGACCTTGCTCAAAAACTACTGGGTTATAGAAGAAATTAAGGATGGAATAAAAAAATTCATAGAATCAAACGAGAATGAAAACAAATCCTACCAGAGCCTTTGGGACACAGCAAAAGCAGTGCTCAGAGGTCAGTTTGTACCAATAAATGCACACATCCAAAAATGAGAAAGGCTCATAATCAAAGCACTAACCCTACAAATGGAACAAGTAGAAAGAGAGCAGCAAAAGAAGCCCACAGGTGTCAGAAGGAAGGAAATGATAAGAATTAGGACAGAATTAAATGAAATAGAGAACAGAAAAGCAATTGAAAGAGTTGACAAGTCCAAATGCTGGTTCTTTGAAAAGATCAACAAAATTGATAAACCATTGGCCAAACTGACAGAAGAAAAACTGGAGAGGAAGCAGATAACCCATATAAGAAATGAGATGGGTGATATCACACCAGACCCAACTGAAATTAAAAGAATCATAACAGCATACTATGAAAAATTGTACTCTGACAGATTTGAAAACCTAGAGGAAATGGACAAATTTCTAGAAACTCACTACCTACCTAAATTAACACAGAGGTAGAACAACTAAATAAACCCATAACAAAAGAGAAGATTGAAAAGGTTATTAAAAAACTGCCAACAACAACAACAAAAAAAAAATCCCTGGCCCGGACGGCTTCACGGGAGAATTCTACCAAACTTTCAGAGAAGAGATAACACCACTTCTACTAAAGGTATTTTAGAGCATAGAAACGGATGAAATACTCCCAAACTCATTCTATGAAGCCAGCATAACTCTGATACCAAAACCAGGTAAAAACACCACAAAAATAGAAAATTACAGACTGATATCCCTCATGAACATTGACACAAAAATCCTCAACAAAATTTTAGCCAATAGAATTCAGCAACTTATCAAAAAATAATTCACCATGACTAAGTGGGATTTATACCAGGTACGCAGGGATGGCTCAACATTAGAAAAACAATCAACGTAATCCATCACATAAATAAAACCAAAGATAAGAACCACGTGATCTTATCAATCGATGCAGAAAAGGCATTCGACAAAGTCCAACATCCATTCATGATAAAAACTCTCAAAAAAATAGGAATAGAAGGAAAATTCCTCAGTATAATTAAGGGGATTTATACAAACCAATAGCCAACATCGTCCTGAATGGAGAGACTTTGAACTCACTCCCCTTGAGAATAGGAACCAGACAAGGATGCCCTTTATCACCACTGTTATTCAACATTGTGCTGGAGGTTCTAGCCAGAGCAGTTAGACTAGAAAAAGAAATAAAAGGCATCCAAATTGGTAGGGAAGAAGTCAAAGTATCTCCGTTTGCAGATGATATGATCTTATACACGGAAAACCCCAAGGAATCCACAAGAAAACTACTGGAACTAATAGAAGATTACAGCAAAGTTTCAGGATACAAGTTAAACATACAAAAATCAATTGGATTCCTTTACACCAACAAAGAGAACCTTGAAGAGGAAATCACCAAATCAATACCATTTACAATAGCCCCCCAAAACATAAAATACTTAGGAATAAATCTAACCAGAGATGTAAAAGATCTTTTCAGAGAAAACTACAAGACACTACTGCAAGAAACTAAAAGAGACCTGCATAAGTGGAAAAATATACCTTGCTCATGGATAGGTAGACTCAACATAGTGAAAATGTCAATTCTACCCAAAGCAATCTACAGATACAATGCAATCCCAATCGAAATTCCAGCAGCGTTTTTTAATCAGATGGAGAAACAAATCACCAACTTCATATGCAAAGGGAAGAGGCCCCGGATAAATAAAGCACTACTCAAGAAGAAGAACAAGTGGGAGGCCTTACACTACTGATTTTAGGACCTATTATACTGCCACGGTAGTCAAGACAGCCTGGTACTGGTACAATAACAGATACATAGACCAATGGAACAGAGTTGAGAATCCAGATACAAGCTCATCCACCTATGGAGCAGCTAATATTTGACAAAGGCCCAAAGTCCATTAGTTGGGGAAAAGACAGTCTCTTTAACAAACGGTGCTGGCATAATTGGATATCTATATGCAAAAAAACTGAAACAAGACCCATATCTCACACCATGTACAAAAACTCAAAATGGATCAAATACTTAAATATAAAACCAAAAACGATAAAGATCATGGAAGAAAAAATGGGGACAATGCTAGGAGCCCTAATACATGGCATAAACACAATACGAACTGTAAGTAACAATGCACAAGCACCAGAAGAGAGACTAGATAACTGGGAGCTCCTAAAAATCAAACACTTATGTTCGTCCAAAGACTTCACCAAAAGAGTGAAAAGACAACCTACAGACTGGGAAAAAATTTTGGCTACGAGAAATCTGATCAGCGTTTAATCTCTAAAATCTACAAGATACACCAAAACCTCAACAGCAAAAAGACAAATAACCCAATTAAAAAATGGGCAAAGGATATGAACATGCACTTCACCAAAGAAGATATTCAGGCGGCTAACAGACACATGAAGAAATGCTAACGATCATTAGCCATCAGAGAAATGGAGATCAAAACTACAATGAGCTATCATCTCACCCCAACAAGGCTAGCATTAGTCCGTAAAACACAAAATAAATGCTGGAGAGGTTGTGGAGAGACTGGAACACTTATACACTGTTGGTGGGAATGTAAAATGGTACAACCACTTTGGAAATCGATTTGGCGCTTCCTTAAAAAGCTAGAAATAGAAGTACCATACGATCCAGCTATCCTGCTCCTTGGAATATATCCTAGAGAAACAGCCATCACACGAATAGATATATGCACACCTATTTTCATGATAGCCAAAAGATGGAAGCAACCTAAATGCCCATTGATGGACGAATGGGTCAACTATGGTATATCCACACCATGGAATATTATGCAATGATAAAGAACAATGATGAAGCTGTGAAACAGCATATAACTTGGTGGAAGCTAGAATTTACTATGCTGAGTGAATTTAGTCAGGCACAGAAGGACAAATACTGTATAAGACCACTATTATAAGAACTCAAGAAAAGGTTTAAACACAGAAGAAAACATTCTTTGATGGTTACGGGGGTGGAGGGTGAGAGTAAGGGTTATTCACTAAGTAGATAGTAGATAAGAATGACCTTAGGTGAAGGGAAGGACAGCACACACTACAGGGGAAGCCAGCACAACTGGACTAAACCAAAGCTAAGAAGTTTCCTCAATACAATCAAATACTTTGAGAGACACAGTAGCAGGGATGCGGGGTCTGGGGACCATGCTTTCAGGGGACATCTATGTCAATTGGCATAAAACACTTATTAAGAAAATGTTCTGCATCCTACTTTGGTGAGTGGCGTCTGGGGTCTTAAAAGCTTGCAAGCGTCCATCTAAGATACATCAATTGATTCCAACCACTTGGAGTAACGGAGAACAAAGAACACCAAAGACACAAGGAAAAGTATTGGCCCAAGAGACAGAATGGGCCACATAAGCCAGAGGCTTCATCAGTCTGAGACAAGAAGAACTAGATGCTGCTCGGCTACCACCAATGAATGTCCTGACAGGGAACACAACAGAGGGTCCCTGATGGAGCAGTAGAATGATGGGATGCAGAACTCAAATTCTAGTACGAAGACCAGACTTAATGGTCTAAGACTGGAGTTGCCCTGGAAAGCGTGGCCCCTGGTCTCTCCATCACCCCAGAACTAAAACAGTTTCCGAGGCCAACTCTTCAGACAGGGGTTGGACTGGACTGTGGGAGATAAAGTGATACTTGTGAAGAATGTGCCTCTTAGACAAGTAGATATAAGAGACCAAAGGGGTGGCTTCTGTCCAGAGGTGAGATGGGAAGGCGGAGAGAGTTAGGAGCTGGTTGAATGTTCATGGGGAATCAGGGGTGGAGGGGAGGAGTGTGCTGTCGCAGAATGGGGTGAGCAGTTGGGTCTCATAACAATGTATGTTAAAAAAAATTCTGTATGGGAGACTAACTTGAAATGTAAACTTCATTTAATTACAACAATAAAAATATTCACAAATTGTTTTGTGACATTAGTTGGCAATCTTCGCAATGTGTCAGCACTCTCCCCCTTTCCCTTTCCACCCTGAGTTCTCAGTGTCCATTCATACAGGGTTCCTGTCTCTTTCTCCCTTCTCCTCTTTGCTTTTGGGCCAGTGTTGCCGATTTGGTCTCATATATTTGATTGAACTAAGAAGCACGTTCCTCACATGTGTTATTGTTTGTTTTATAAGCCTATATAATCTTTGGCTGAAAGGTGGACTTCAGGAGTGACTTCAGTTCTGAATTAGCTGGTTGTCCAGGGGCCATAGACTTGGGGGTTCCTCCAGTCACCATCAAAACAGTGAGTGACGTATTTTTTTGTGAATTTGAATTTTGTTCTATATTTTTCTCCTGCTCTGTCTGGGACCCCTAATTGTGATCCCTGCTATAGTGGTCAGTGGTGGTGGCTGAGCACCATCTAGTTCTGGGCCCAGGCTGGTGAGGCTGTGGTTCATGTGGTCCTTTAGTCCTTTGGGCTAACATTTTCCTTATGTGTTTGGTTTTCTTCATTCTCCTTTGCTCCAAACGTGCTGGGACCAATAGATATATCTTAGATGGCCGCTTGTAAGCTTTTAGGACCCCAGATGCCACCCACCAAATTAGTATATAGAACATTTTCTTTATTAACTATGTTATACCAGTTGACATACATATCCCCTGAGACCATGGTCCCCAGCCTCCAGCCCCAGTAACTCAGTCCCTTTAGGTGTTTGGATGTGTCTAGGAAGCTTCTATGACTTTGGCTTGGTCAGGTTCTGCTGACTTCCTCTATATTGTGTGTTCTCTTTCCCTTCACCAAAGTTAACACTTGTCTACTATCTAGTTAGTGATTTCCCTTCCCCACTTCTCCCATCACTCATAACCATCAAAGATTGTTTTTTTTCTGTGGGTAAACCTTTTCTTGGGTTTTTATAATAGTAGTCTCATACAATATTTGCCCTTTTGTGATTGACTGTTTCACTCAGCATAATGCCATCCAGGCTCATCCATGTTGTGAGATTTTTCGAGGATTCATCATAGTTCTTTATCATTGCATAGTATTCCATTGTGTATATGTACCATAATTTGTTTGATGGGTGCTTAGGTTGTTTCCATCTTTTTGCTATTGTGAATAATGCTGCAATGAACATGGATGTGCATATGTCTATTTGTGTGACAGCTCTTATTTTTGTAGGATATATTTCTAGGAATGGGATGCTGGATCATATGGTATTTCTATTTCTAGCTTTTTAAGGAGGTGCCATATCACCTTCCATAGTGATCGTACAATTTTACATTCACAAAAACAGTGCAAAAGAGTTCCAATCTCCCAACAACCTCTGCAACATTTGTCACTTTGTGTTTTTTTGATTAGTGCCAGTAATGTTGGGATGAGATGGTACCTCATTGTAGTTTTGATTTGCCGTTCACTAATGGCTAATGATCGTGAGCATTTCCTTATGTGCCTGTTAGCCACCTGAATGTCTTCTTTGGTGATTCACTCCTATATTCTAAGAATTTTATGGTTTTAGTTTTCACATTTAGGTTCTTGGTCCATTTTGAATTGGTTTTTGTGCATGGTGTTAGGTGTGGATCCTGATTCATTCTGTTGTGCATAGAAATGCAGTTTTCCTAGCACAATTTATTGAAGAGACTCTTTCTTCCCCAATGAATGGAGTTAGCACCCCTGTTGAAAATCAGTTAACCATAGATGTATGAATTTATTTGGACTTTCAGTTCTGTTCCACTGTCCTTTGTATCTATTATTATACCAATACTAGGCTGTTTTCATTGCTGTGGCTTTGTAGTATTTTTTGAAATTAGGAAATGTGAGTCCCCCTACTTTATTCTTCTTCTTCAAGATTACTTTAGCAATTTGGGGTCCCTTGCTCTTCCATATAAATGTGAGGATTGGCTTTTCCATTTATGTAAAGAAGACTGTTTATAATTTTGATGGGAATTACATTGAATCTATAGATTGGTATGGGTAGTATTGACATCCTAACTATATTAAGCCTTCCAGTCAATGTACCCAGGATATCCTTCCATTTATTGAGGTATTCTTTAATTTATTTTGGAGCCCTGATGGTGCAGTGGTTAAGTGTTTGGCTGCTAACCAAAAGATTGGCAGTTCGAATCCACCAGCCACTTCTTAGAAACCCCTTGGGGCAGTTCTACTCTGTCCTATAGGGTCATAATGTTTTATAATTTTCTGTATTTAAACTTTCTGGTTAAATTTCTTCCTAAGTAGAGTTCTGGCAAAATGGCCCTATAGGCAGAAGCACCACGCCGCCCCTCCACAGCAAAGATCCGAAAAAACTAAGCCGAACAGAGAATACAACAATCCTGAAAACCTAAAACATCAAATGAAGAGATAAAGAACTCAGCCAAGCACCAAATGGAGTGAGAAAACTGACAGAGAACGGAGAGCGAGGAGAGATTCATGCAGAGGTCCCCTACCAGCTAATGCAGTGCGGATCCACCATCTTGGACTCCTATCGGAGACCAGCAAACAGGGGGTACGAGAAAGCAGCCTCACGGAGCATCCAGCGGCAAACAAAACAACCGGTAATTTGCGGTGTGCGCTTTCCCACCCCCACCCCTCTTCACCCCGGCTCAGCCTTCTCTGCTTCCTGCGGCCATGGTCTCTTGACCGGGAAGCACCGGCTGCTTGGGTTCCACACACCCAAGTGGGTGGCTCTCTGGGTGCCATTTGTTGGCTGCTGGTGTTGCTTTTTTCTGCTTCTTCTGATTTCTTACTTGCCTCTCGCCACCTCCCCTGCCTTTCACTCGAGTACCTCACTCCGTGCACCATCTTTGCTTCTTCATGAGGGGCTGCAGAGCTCCGGTAATTTGTGATATACGCTTTCCCACTCTATACCCTTCTACACCCATACTTGGCCCCCTCCGCTTCCCGCAGACACAGTCTCTTGTCCAGAAACACCAGCCCACACTAGCTGGCTCTCTGAGTTCCATTTGTTGACTGCTAGTGTTGCATTATTTTTCTGCTGCTTCTTTTGATTTCTTACTTGCCTCTCGCCAACTCCCCCTCCTTTCGCTCAAGTGCCTGGCTCCATGCGCCATCTTTGCTTCTTCCTGAGGGGCTGCAGAGCGCCGGCAATTTGAGATATACGCTTTCCCACTCTCTACCCTTCTTCACCCACGTTCGGCCCCCTCTGCTTCCCGCGGACACAGTCGCTTGTCCAGAAACACCAGCCCGCACTAGCTGGCTCTCTGAGTGCCATTTGCTGGCTGCTGGTGTTGCTTTTTTTCTTTCTTTCTGCTTCTTTTGATTTCTCGCCTTTCGCTGCCTTCCCCTCCTTTCACTCAAGTGCCTGGTTCCATGCGCCATCTTTGCTTATTTCTGACGGGCTGCGGAGCTTCATTCGAGTGTAGAGCTGCTTCCCAGTCTGGACTACTGCTCTGGTGGGATCCCGGGGCTTTTGTTCATTTGTTTGTTTTGAATTGTTTGTTTTCTTTTCCTTTTCTTGAGTTGGGAGCGCTTTCTGGCCAGTCGAAGCTGCATGGCAAGGAGACTCCCCTTCAGCTTCCACAGATGTGCAGAGGGATCCCTGAGAGCATTTGTTTTTTCATTGTTTTTTTTTTTTCTGTTTTTTATTGGGGGGGCCTTTCTTGTTCTTTTTTTAAAATTTGTTTTGTTTTCCCTCTTTTTCCCTTTTTGTCTTTCTTCATTGCTCAGTTTCTCATCTCTCTATATCCTCCTTCTCTTTCTGATCCCTGAATACCAGGCGTTGTATACCTCTATGCCTTCTAGCCAGGCTGTACTGCAGCACCTGAGAGTGACTTTCCCAAACCTCATAGCTGCACCGGTGGGATCCCTGGGAAGTTTGCAGTTCTTTAACCTTTCTGATTTTTATTTATTCATTCTTTTCTTCCTCTTCCCCGTTCTGTTTTTCTCCATTTCATAGTCTCTCATTTCTCCAATTCAACAGCAAGCTCCCCTAGTGTTCTTTTTTGTTTGTTTGTATGTTTTTGTCTCCTGTTCTTCTATCCTCTTTCCCATATCCATATTAGCTGCACACATAACAATCTCTCCGCTGCATCCTGCCAACCTGTACCGTGCGCTTGACATCACAGCACCAAGCAGTACAGGCACGGCCTACTGGAACCTGCCCCGCACTGATTACCAACCTGCTCTGGTGGCTGTAGTAAGTGCCACAAACAACCCGTCCCAGTAACTCCTCTTCAGCTAGACCAGCCCTGCCATACCATATCTGAGTGAGTGACCCTGCCAGTTGGAGAAGGAGGCAAAAAGTATTGAGCGCATAGACGAGCAAACAACAAAGAACACACAGTCCGCCTGCTCAGACGTAGTCAAATTTTTTTTTAAAAAAGGGACGAAACAAATCTACAATCAATAAGCGAGAAACATAACTACTGAATGCCCTGAAAGCAGCAGACAATATCAAAACATTTACAAAAACAGGACAGGATGGTTCCAAAAGGCATCCAAAATAAAACACCAGATGACTCTCCTCTGGAAGAAAATGCACTAGAACTACCTGATAGGGAACTCAAATCTCTAATACTCAGAATTCTCCAAGAACTGACGCAAAAAGCTGACAAACATGAGGAAAAAATAGACAAATTCATGGAAAATACAGACAAAAAATTGGAAGAATTCAGGAAGATAATGCAGGAACAAAATGCCAAAATAAATTCACAACTAGAAATTACACAAAGAGAACAATTAGAAATCCAAAACATAAATAACAAGATTTCAGAAATGGATGATGTCATAGAAGGGCTGAGAAGCAGATTTGCAACGGTGGAAGACAGGATCAGTGGAATTGAAGACAAACACTTAGATACAACTCTGTTTCTGGAAAACTCAGAAAAAAGAACAAAGAAAAATGAAGAGACCCTGAGAGTTATGTGGGACACAATCAAAAGCAAAAATTTTTGAGTGATTGGAATTCCAGAACAGGGTGAGAAAACAGAAAGCACAGAGAGGATCACTGAGGAACTGCTGACAGAAAACATCCCCAATATCATGAAAGATGAAAATCTGGCCATCCAAGAAGCTCAATGAACCCCATATAGAAGAGACCCCAAAAGAAAATCACCAAGGCATATCATATTCACACTCACCAAAACCAAAGACAAAGAATCCTGAGAGCAGCTCGTGAAAAACAAAAAGTCACATACAGAGGAGAAACAATAAGACTAAGCTCTGATTATTCAGCAAAAACCATGCAGGTAAGAGGGCAATGGGATGACATATATAAAATCTTGAAAGAAAAAAATTGCCATCCAAGAATAATATATCCTGCAAATCTCTTGTTCAAATTTGATGGTGAAGTTAGGTCATTTCCAGATAAACAGAAACTAAGGGAATATGTAAAATTCAAACCAAACTTACAGGAATTATTAAAGGCAGTTGTTCAATCTGAGGAGAAACAACTTCAGCTAACAGGCAGAACCTAGGACACAGGATCGTACCAGCCAGATACCAATCTAAGAAATGAACTTGTGAGGACTATCCAAAACCGAAATAACTACAACAGGGAATCAGAGCAGTTAATCAGTAAACAACAACAACATCAAAACAATAAAGAGAATAAACGGCTTAGGTATAGAACCTTCTAATGGAGGGGAATGGAAGGCAATACCAAGTAATCGTAGACTGCTTCAAGCTTAGAAAGATAAGGGTAAAATTCATGGTAACCACAAAGAAAGTTAACAAACATACTCATAAAAAGAGACGCAAAAAATAAAGTCTCAGCAAAAACAAAACCTACAAAAACAAAAGAAATATAAAAAAAAAAACCACAAAGAAAAGTAACTCAGCACAAGAGAGTAAGAAGAACAAAGAAAACTTCAGCACCCCAAAAATCACTACAAAATGACAGCAACAAACTCACATCTATCAATAATTACACTGAATGTAAATGGACTCAGTGTACCCACAGAGTGACAGAATGGATAAGAAAACAGGATCCATCAATATGCTGTCTACAAGAGACACACCTTAGAAACAAAGATGTGAATTTATTAAAAGTCAAAGGTTGGAAACAAATATATCAAGCTAACATCTACCAAAAAAGAGAAGGAGTGGCAATTCTAATCTCAGATAAAATAGACTTTAAAACTAAATCTACCATAAAAGACGAAGAAGGTCACTATATAATGATTAAGGAGACGATCCATCATGAAGACATAACCATAATAAACATCTACGCACCCAATAAGAGGGCTCCAAAATACATAAAAGAAATTCTAACAACACTGAAAAGAGAAATGGACAGTTCCACAATAATAGTAGGAGACTTCAACACACCACTCTCAGTAAAGGACAGAACAACTTAGAAGAAACTCAGCAAAGATACCGAAGACCTAAAGGGCACAATCAGCCAACTTGACCTCATAGACATATATAGAACACTCCATCCAACCAATGCAAAGTACACATTTCTTTTCCAATTCACATGGAACGTTCTCCAGAATAGACCACATCTTAGGCCACAGAGCAATCCTCAACAAGATCCAAGCACTGAGATAATTCAAAGTATCTTCTCTCAACACAATCCCATCAAGGTAGAAATTAACAATAGAAAGAGCAAGGGAAAAAAATCTACTACATGGAAACTGAATAATACTCTCCTTACACATCACTAGGTAATAGAAGAAATCAGAGATGGAATCAAAAAATTCCTATAATCCAATGAGAATGAAAACACATCATACCAAAACCTTTGGGACACAGCAAAGGCAGTCTTCAGAGGACAATTTATAGCAATAGATGCACATATCAAAAAAGAAGAAAGGGACAAAATCAAAACATTAACTACAGAACTCAAGCAAACAGAAAGAGGACAACAAAAAAGGCCACAACCACTGGAAGAAAGGAAATAGTAAAGATCAGAGCAGAAATAAATGCAATAGAGAACAGAAAACCAATAGAAAGAATCAACAAAACCAAAAGTTGGTTCTTTGAAAGAATCAACCAAATCGTCAAACCAGTGGCCAGACTGACAAAAGAAAAACAGGAGAGGACACAAATAACACAAATAAGAAATGAATTGGGGGACATTACCACAGACCCAACTGAAATAAAAAGGATTATAACAGATTATTATGAAAAACTATACTCCAACAAATTTGAAAACCTAGAGGAAATGAATAAATTTGTAGAAACACACGACCTACCCAAACTACAACAAAGTGATGTTGAAAATCTGAACAGAACCATAACGAGAACAGATTGAAAAGGTAATAAAGGAACTCCCAACCAAAAAAAGCCCTTGCCCAGATGGCTTCACTGGAGAATTCTACAAAACATTTACAGGAGAGCTTGTACCAGTACTACTCAAGCTATTTCAGAGCATAGAAGAGGAAGTAACACTTCCAAATTCATTCTATGAAGCCAGCATAACACTGATACCAAAACCAGGCAAATACATCACAAAAAAAGAAACTTACAGACCAATATCTCTCATGAATAGAGATGCAAAAATTCTGAACGAAATTCTTGCCAATAGAATTCAGTATATTATCAAAAAAATAACACTCCACGACCATGTAGGATTCATACCCGGTATGCAAGCATGGTTCAACATTAGAAAATCAATCAACGTAATCCACCACATAAATAAAAGGAAAGAAAAGAATCACATGATCATCTCAATTGATGCAGAAAAGGCATTTGACAAAGTCCAACACCCATTCCTGATAAAAACTCTCAATAAAATAGGTATAGAAGGGAAATTTCTCAACATAATAAAGGGCATCGATGCAAAACCAACATCCAAGTAATTCTTAATGGAGAGAGGCTGAAAACTTTCCCCTTGAAAACAGGAACAATACAAGGATGCCCTTTATCACCACTCCTATTTAACATTGTGCTGGAAGTTCTAGCTAGAGCAATAAGGCAAGAAAAAGAAATAAAGGGCATCCAAATTCGTAATGAAGAAGTTAAACTGTCCCTGTTTGCAGATGATATGATACTATACATAGAAAACCCTAAAGACTCCATGGGAAATCTACTGGAACTAATAGAAAGATTCAGGAGAGTAGCAGAATACAAGATAAACATTCAAAAATCAGTTGGATTCCTATACACCAGTAAGGAGAATGATGAAAAGGAAATCAGGGAAACAATACCATTTTCAGTAGCCCCTAAAAAGATAAAATACTTAGGAATAAATCTGACCAGGGATGTAAAAGACCTATATAAGGAAAAGTACAAAACACTACTGTAAGATACCCAAAGGGATCTATATAAATGGAAAAATATACCATGCTCATGGATAGGCAGACTCAACATTGTGAAAATGAGAATTCTACCCAAAGCAATTTACAAATACAACACAATCCCAATCCAAATACCAACATTCTTCAAAGAGATGAAAAAACTAATCATTAACTTTATATGGAAAGGGAAGAAGCCCCGTATAAGTAAAGCACTACTGAGGAAGAAGAATAAAGTTGTAGGACTCACACTACGTGACTTCAGAACCTACTATACAGCTACAGTAGTCAAAACAGCCTGGTACTAGTACAATGACAGATACATTGACCAATGGAACAGAATTGAGAACCCAGATGTAAATCCATCCAACCTACAGTCACCTGATCTTCGACAGAGGCCCAAAGTCCATCAAATGGGGAAATCACAGTCTTTAGCAAATGGTGCTGGCAAAACTGAATATCCATCTGCAAAAAAATGAAACAAGACCCATACCTCACACTGTATACAAAAACTACTTCAAAATGGATCAAAGACCTGAATATAAAGCCTAAAACTATAAAGTTCATATAACAAAAAATAGGACCAACACTTCAGGCCTTTATACATGGCACTAACAGTATACAAACCATAACTATCAATGCACAAACCCCAACAGATAAGCTAGATAACTGGGATCTTCTAAAAATCAAATGCCTTTTCTCTTCAGAAGAGTTCACCAAAAGAGTAAAAAGAGAACCTACAGACTGGGAAAAAATTTTTGGACAGTACAAGTCAGACAAAGGTCTGGTCTCCCTAATCTACAAGAAAATCCAACACCTCTACAACAAAAAGACAAATAATCCTATTAAAAAATGGGCAAAGGAAATGAACAGGTACTTCACCAAAGAAGACATTCAAATGGCCAATAGACATATGAGGAAATGCTCGAGATCACTAGCCATTAGAGAAATGCAAATTAAAACCACAATGAGATAGCATCTCACCCCGGCATTACTGGCACGAATCACAAACACTGGAAATAACAAATGTTGGAGGGGTTGCGGGGAGATCTGAACACTTATGCACTGCTCGTGGGAATGCAAAATGATACAACCATTTTGGAAAATGATATGGCGCTTCCTCAGAAAGCTAGAAATAGACATACCATTCCATCCAGCTATCCCACTCCTAGGAATATATCCTAGCGAAATAAGGGCCGTCACTCGAATAGACATATGCACGCCTATGTTCATGGCAGCATTGTTCACAATAGCAAAATGATGGAAACAACCTAGGTGCCCATCAACAGATGAATGGATAAACAAACTATGGTACATACACACAATGGAGTACTATGCAAGGAGAAAGAACAACAATGAATCTGTGAAGCATCTCATAGCATGGATGAAACTGGAGGACATGCTGAGTGAAATAAGTCAATCACAAAAGAACAAATATTGTATGAGACCTCTATTGTAAAAACCCATGAAAAAGTTCACACACAAATTGTAAGAATCTTTGTTGGTTACCAGGGATGGGAGGGGTGTGGGGGGGAAATACTAGATAGGCAATAGATAAGTGGTATCTTGGGTGAAGGGTGAGACAGTACACAATACAGGAGAAACTAGCACAACCTGTACAAGGAAAGGTCATGGAAGCACCCTAGACACATCCAAACTCCCTGAGGGACTGAATTGCTGGGCAGTGGGCTGTGGGGACCATGGTCTCGGAGAACATCTAGCTCAATTGGCGTGACACAGCTTCTAAAGACAATGCTCTACATTCTACCTTGGTGAGTAGTGTCTGGGGTCTTAAAAGCCTGTGAGCGGTCATCTAAGATACTGCACTGGTTTCATCCCTTCGGGAGCAAGGGAGAATGAAGAGAACAGGATACAAGGAAAAGATTAGTCCCAAGGACTAATTGTCCACAGCTACCAAGGCCTCCACCGCACTGAGTCCAGTACAGCTAGATGGTTCCCGGCTACCACCACTGACTGATCTGGATCACAACAGAGGGTTCTGGACAGAGCTGGAGAAGGATGTAAAGCATAATTCTAGCTCACTAAAAAAAGAGCAGATTTACTGGCCTAAAGGAGACTGGAGAAGCCTCAAGAGTATGGCCCCAGACACCCTTTTAGCTCAGTGGTGAACTTACCTCTGAGGTTCACTGTTCAGCCTGGGAGTGGACAGCCGTGTAAAACCAAATGAGACTAACGAGGTACAGGAGTCCAGTGACAAGGGCCAGAAGGCAGAAGGGGACAAGAAAGCTGGTGATAGGGAACCCAAGGTTGAGTAAAGATACTGCTGATGTGTTGTGAGATTTTTAACCATTGTCATATGGCAACGTTTGTAGTAATTGTTAAATGAGAAACTGTTTTTTTCTGTAAGCCTTCATCTTCAGTGAGAATAACAGCACAATTGGAAGAGCGTAGTCAATGTCACTGAACTGTGCATGTCAAAATTTTAGAAATGGTGTATCTTTGGCTATGTATATTTTCACCAAAAAAAAAAAAATAGGTTGAGAAGTTAGGGGGTTAATATCTTGTGGGGTTGTTAACCAATGTCATAAAACAACATGTGTACTACTGTTTCTTGAGAAACTATTTGTTCTTTAAGCCTTCACCTGAAGTACAATAAAATAAAAAGTGTTCCTAAGTAGTTTATTCCTTTAGTTGCTTTTGCCAATATTAATTTTTCCTTAATTTTCTTTTCATCTAGCTCATTGCTGATATATAGAAACCAAACTGGTTTTGTGTGTTGACCTTGTACCCTGCCACTTTGCTGAATTAATTAATTATTTTTAAAAGCTTTATTGTAGTATCTTTGTTTTTCTCTGTATAGGATCATGTCATTTGCAAAAAGGGATAGTTTTGCATCCTTCTCCCAATTCGGATACTGCTTATTTTTTGTTTTTTTAGCCTAATTGCTCTGGCTAGGATTTCCAAAACAATGTTAAATACCAGTGGTGTGAGTGGCCATCCTTGTCTTGTTCCTAACTTAATGAGAAGTCTCTCATTCTTTCTTCTTTGAGTATGATGTTAGCTGTGGGTTTTCCATAAATGCCCTTTATTATATTGAGGAATTTACTTTTCATTCCTATTTTACTGAGTGTTTTTTATTATGAAAGGGTGTTTAATTTTGTCAGATGCATTTTTCTGCATTTCTTAAAATGATCATGCCATTCTTACTACTTATTCTGTTAATGGGGTGTATTACCTTGGTTGATTTTCTAATGTTGGACCATGCTTACATTCTAAGATAACTCCCACTTAATCATGGTGTATAAAAATCCCTTTAATATATTTTTGAATTCCATTTACTAGTATTTTGTTAAGTATTTTTGCATCTATGTTCATTAGGGATATTAGTCTGTAGGTTTTTTGTGGTGTCCTTGTCTGGCTTTGGTATCAGAGTAATGCTCGCTTAATACAATGTGTTCGGAACAGGGCTTCGAACCACTTCAAACCAGTTCAGTCATGGCCAAGGAAGCGAAACAGGGACAGACCTGAAGTTTAACAATTTGGCAGATTCAGCACGGTACCTGGAACAGGGAAAAGCCCTGGAATGGGAGACTCAGAAGAGGCATAGTGAGCCCTTTCCGGAGCCTGATACGTAAAATTGGATTGTTGGTAGGACTGTAGGAGAGCAACACATATTCAAAGCGGTACGGTCGGCTGCCATCTTTGAGCGAGGTGCTGCTATCTTTGAGTAGGGCAGTGCTGCTTTGTATTGTGCTTAGAATCCGAGGGCAAGAGATTTGGTTGCTGTGCAATGTGTATGCTGCCGTTGTTCTCTAAGAGGGAGCTTAAGATTCTACCAGGGTTTGACCCATAATTTTTTTCCTGTTCTGGCTATCTTCCAGTTTCAACATAACTTTAAAAAGTCAGGTTTGTTATAGTGATGCTTCTTCAGCCATGACAACCAGGCAGAATTGGTTCAAAGCCCTGGTTAGGTAGGAAGTGTTCCCTGCTCTTCTATTTTTTTGGAAAAGTTTAAGTAGGATTGGGGTCACTTCTTCTATAATTGTTTGGTAGAACTGCCCCCAATGAAGCAATGTCATGCAAGAATTTCTTGTTGGGAGGTTATTAATTACTGATTCAGTCTCTTGTTATGGGTCTATTGAGATCCATTATTTCTTCATGAGTCAATCTGGGGAGTTGATGTGTTTCAAGAAATTTGTCTAGGAGGTGGGACCAAGGTGGTGGAATAGACACTTCATGTCATCCCTCTTATAACAGAGACCCAAGAAAACAAGTTAATTGCGTATATATGACAATCTAGGAATCCTAATCATCAAAGACAAAACTGAAGAATCAGACTGAGTGACAGGTGGAAGGAGAGACCATTCAAAAACAGTGGAAAAGGGGAATTACAGATCGTGGGATTGCCAGTGTCCTGCTAGCTGAATCTGTGCAGTGCACAAGTTGAGGCAAGCAGCAGCGTCCCAAGCCAAAACCCACCCCATCTGGAGCAGCCAAGCAGCAGCGAATTTTCACATATCTCCAGAACCAAATAAGAGTGAGACCAGATCTGCTAAAGTTAAATGCACGTTCCCAAACCATCTTACATGCACCATAACCCTCCCTTACACCAGAGCTCCGAGGCTGAGGAGCATTCCCTTCTCCTCAACCATCCTCTCCCTCTCTCACACCAGTTCCTTGGCATTCAACATCACCACACCACCCCAATCCAGAAATTCACGGCTGGCTCCTTTTTCACCAGCCACTGGCATAGAAGGTCCACAGACTTTCAGTGCCCTTCACCCCCACCTGTTACTCACCCCAGAGCCTTGCAGGCTGGCTCAACACCGCATGCCCCTATTAGGACAAAATGGGCAGGTCATTCACCTGAAGCCCGTTTTCACCTGCAGCAGTCAAGTGGGAGCTACGGATTTGTGACATTCAAGACTGCTCACCCCCTAAGAAGGCGCCTTACCCACCCACACGGGGGGCCTGAGGGCTGACAATATCACCCATTCCATCTAGCTGGCCACGACAGGAGCTGAGAATTAGTGTTGCCTCCCAATCCCTACAGCCAATGGCACTAGGCGCCCAAGGAATGGCTCTAGAACTTCTCCACTACACGCTCTAAAGGACGGGCACATCTCCATCCAGGAACCCGGGGGGAAGCTGACAGCCCCTAGCCTTGCCCTCCACATTGCCCCCCACTGCAGCAAAAGACCTGTGCCTGCTCCGAACACCCCCATGCAGACCTGCCTGCCCAGGACTGTAGCTGAGAGTCTCTGCACCACATTTTCATTGACCGATGACCCAGGCAACTGCGCCACGACCAAGTGAGTGGCAGAGCACATACAACACACAACCCAACAACTAGGGAGGACATGCCCTGCACCAAGCCAGCTGACCAGCAGGACAGATTTATCACCTCACCAAAAATTTCACATATATCTTCAGCACCCCCACAAGAACAGTGAACAGACTCCCGGACTCACACACGTAGTAGCTGCTCTGACCACCTCAAGACAGAAGGTGAGAGCTTCAATGATGCTAACGACCAGAGCAGCACACACATCCAGCCTACTTGGACAGATAAAAATAAAACAAAAATACAGGATGCAGTAAACAAAAATACAGTAAATAAATAAATATAATAACTTACTGATACCTTGGAGACAACAGTCAATATCAAATCATATAAAGAAGCAGGACAAGGTGACTCCAGCAAGTGACCAAAATAAAGAACCAGAAAACATACTGAAGGATGAAAAAGCAATGGAACTACCTGATAAAGAATTCAGAAGACTAATATACAGAGCTCCCCAAGAGGTCAAGAAGGAGATCAAGCAAAACACAGACCAAACCAAGGAACACACAGAAAAAGCAATAGAAGAACTCAGGAAAACGTGGGCAGGGCCAAGATGGCAGAGTGGTCAGATGCTTCCTGTGGTCCCTCTTACAACAAAGACCCAAAAAAACAAGTGAATCGATTATGTATGACAATCTAGGAGCTCTGAACATCAAAAACAAAGTTAAGGAATCAGACTGAGTGGCAGGGGGAGGGAGAGATGGTTTGGAAGCAGCAAGGAGTCGCCAGATCTGACGCGGCAGGAGTCGGTGCACTTCAGGCTCAATTGGCTCATTTAAATGGTGAGGCAAGCACTGGCATTTGGGAGGCATTTTGCCCATCGGGATAGACCCAGTGGCAGAGAGTCTATTCGGGCATCCAGAACCAGTGAAAAGCAGTGCTCAATCAGCAAAAGGTAAGTACTTGCATCTGACCTATGCTTGGGGAAAAACCTCTCTCCCATTTACCTAACACCTCCCCACTCTACATTGGGTCCCGGGCTGGCTTCAGCGATTGCTGAGACCCCTGGGACAGAAGTAGGACCTGTCACATGCCCTGAGCCATTCTCCCGGCCTTGGAGAAGGAACAAATTAACAAATAGGGAAAAAATAATCTGCTGGATCTCCTAAGCCAGAAACTCAGGGTAGGCATAGCTCCTTTGCCTAGGCACAGGCATAACCAGTCCATGGACTTTGAATGCCTTTCACCCCTGCATACACCTGTGTGGGCTCATTTCAATACTGTAGGCCCTCATTACCACAGTACACCAGTCTATATACCTGAAGTGTAACTTCAGCTGTTTCAGCTATGTGGTGAAGTGACAGGTTCATGGCAATTGACACTGCTCTGCCCATTAATCAGGGTCCTCACCTACATCAGGGGTTTGAGGACTGGTGGCTCCACCCATGCCACCTAGCCACCAGCAACAGGGGTCCAAGAATAAGTGGAGCTCCTCAGTCCTTACAACCAACAGCATTGGGTTCTCATAATCCACTGCAAAACCCACCCACCTACATGCTCTAAGGAACAGGGACACGCTTTCCTCCCAGACACTCGGGCAGCCATCAGTGCCCTGCCTTGCTCAGTGCGTGAACCCCTACTGCAGCCAGATAGCTGTGCCTACACAAATCACCTATGCCTGTCTAGGACTGTAGGTGAGAGCCTGCACCACACACTTGGTGACCGACTACCTGGACACCTGAGCTGAATTCATACAAGAAGATTAAATGGACTCCTGGCCTCACATACCTAGTAACAGATTTAACCATCTGGTGACAGGACGTTAGAGCTTCAGAGGCACCAATAATCAAACTAGCTCACAAGAGCAGCCTATTTGGGCATATCAAAACAAAACAAAACAAGAAGCTAGGACACAGTAAGCAAACAATAAATACATAAATACAATAACTTACTGAGGGCTTGGAAACAACAGTCAATATGAAATCACATAAGGAGGCAAACCATGATGACTTAAGAAAGCTCCCAAAATAATCAAGAAATTTTCTGGAGAAAGAGAATTTCTTGGAATTACCAGAGGTAGAATACAAAAGATTAATATACAGAACTCTTCAAGAGATAAGGAAGGAAATCGTTCAAAACGAAGAACAAGCCAAGGAACATACAGACAAAGTAATAGAGTATCTTAGAAGGTTATTCAAGAGCATAATGACAAATTTAATAGGCTGCAAGAATCCATAGAGACAGCAATCAGAAATCCAGAACATAATAAAATTTCAGAATTAGACAACTCAGTATGAAGTCATAGGAGCAGAATTGAGGCAATAAAAGTCAGAAATGGTGAAATTGAAGATAAAGCACTTGACACCAACTTATATGAGGAAAAAATCAGATAAAAGAATTTTTAGAAATGATGAAACCCTAAGAATTATGTGGAACTCTATCAAGAGGAATAACCTATGAGTGACTGGAGTACCAGAACACGGGGGGATAACAGAAAATACAAAGAGAATTGTTGAAGATTTGTTGGCAGAAAACTTCTCTGAAATCATGAAAGATGAGAACATATTTATCCAAGATGCTTATCAAACCCCACATAAAGTAGATCCCAAAAGAAAGTCGCCAAGACATACTATAATCAAACTTGCCAAAACCAAAGATAGAGAATTTTAAAGTTGCTAGGGATAAACAAAAAGTCTTCTACAAAGGAGAGTCAGTAAGACTAAGCTCAGACTCAGGAGAAACCATGCAGGCAAGAAGGCAATGGGATGACATATATAAAGCCTTGAAGAAAAAAAACTGCCAGCCAAGAATTATATGTCCAGCAAAACTGTCTCTCAAATATGGCAAAATCAGGATATTTCCAGATAAACAGAAGTTTAGGGAATTTGCAAAAACTAAACCAAAAATACAAGAAATACTAAAGAGAGTCCTCCGGTTAGAAAATCAATAACATCAGATAACAAACCAAGAGTAGAACACAGCACAAAGCAACAAGATATCAACCTAGATAGGGAAGTCACAAAAGTAAATCAAAGTTAAAACACTGAAAATAAGGAAACAGAGATGTCAATATGTAAAAAAATGACAACATTAAAACAAAAAAGAGGGAATAAAATGTAGTCATAGATTTTTCATATGGAGAGGAAGTCAAGGCAATATAAAGAAATAAAAAACTGGTTTAATCTTACAAAAATAGGGGTAAATGTTAAGGTAACCACAAAGGAAACTAACAATCCTACACATTAAAATAAAAAACAATAAAAAAAGACTCAGCAAACACAAAATCAACATGAAAAAGATGAAAATACATAAAGAAAAATGACTCAACACAGAAAATTAAGTGGAACAAAGAAATTGTCAAGAACACACAAAAGAAGACATTCAAAATGACAGCACTAAACCCATACCTATGAATAATTACCCTGAATGTAGATGGACTAAATGCATAATAAAAAGACACAGAATGGACAAAAAAGCACGATCCATCTATATACTGCCTACAGAGACACAACTTAAACTTAAAGACACAAACAATCTAAAACTCAAAGGATGGAAAAAATATATCAAGAAAAAACACTCAAAAAAGAGCAGGAGAGGCAATATTAATCTGACAAAGTAGGCTTTAATGTGAAATGCACCACAAAGGATAAGGAAGGACACTATATAATGATTAAAGGATCAATACACCAGGAGGACATACCTATAATAAATTTTTACACACCAAATGACAGGGCTCCAAAATACATAAAACAAGCTCTAACAGCATTAAAAAGAGAGATGGGCAGCTCCACAATAATAGTAGGAGACTTCAACACACCACTTTTGGTGAAGGAGAGAACATCCAGAAAGAAGCTCAATAAAGACATGGAAGATCTAAATGCCACAATCAGCCAACTTGATCTCGTGGACGTACACAGAACACTCCACTCAAAAGCAACCAAGTATACTTCCTTTTCCAATGCACATTAAACATTCTCCAGAATAGACCACATATTAGGCCATAAAGCAAGCCTTAACAGAATCCAAAGCAGCGAAATATTATAAAGCATCTTTTCTGACCATAAAACCATAAAAGTAGAAATAAATAACAGAAAAAAGACATGGAAAAAAATCAAACACATGGTACCAGAATAACACCTTGCTCAAAAAGTACTGGGTTATAGAAGAAATTAAAACTGGCATAAATAAATTCATAGGATCAAATGATAATGAAAACATATCCTACCAGAACTTTTGGGACATAGCAAAAGCAGTGCTCGGAGGTCAGTTTATAGCAATAAATGCACACATACAAAAAGAAGAAAGGGACAAAAGCAAAGCATTAACCCTAAAACTGGAACAAGTAGAGAGCAGCAAAAGAAGTCCTCGGGCGCCAGAAGAAAGGAAATAATAAAAACTATAGCAGAATTAAATGAAATAGAGAATAGGAAAACAATTGAAAGAGTTAACAAGACCAAAAGCTGGTTCTTTGAAAAGGTTGACAAAATCGATAAACCATTGGCCACACTGAGAAAAGAAAAACAAGAGAGGAAGCAAATAACCTGTATAAGAAATAAGATGGGTGATATCACAACAGACCCAACTGAAATTAAAACAATCATAACAATACTATGGAAAAACTGTAGTCTAACAAATTTGAAAACCTAGAGGAAATGGAGACATTTCCAGAAACCCACTACCTACCTAAACTATCACAAAAAAAAGGTAGAACAAATAAATAAACATACCAAACGAAGAGATTGAAAAGATAAGTAAAAAACTCCCAACCAAAAAGAGCCTTGGCCGAGAAGGTTTCACTGAAGAATTCTACCAAACTTTCAGGGAAGATTTAACACCACTACTACTAAAGGTATTTCAGAGCATAGAAACGGATGGAATACTCCTAAACTCATTCTATGAAGCCAGCATAACCTTGATACCAAAACCAGGTAAAGACAACACACAAAAAGAAAATTACAGACCAATATCCCTCATGAACATTGATGCAAAAATCCTCAGTAAAATTCTAGCCAATAGAATTCAGCAACATATCAAAAAAATAATTCACCATGATCAAGTGGGATTTATACCAGTTATGCAGAGATGGCTCAACATTAGAAAAACAATCGATATGATCTATCTCATAAATAAAACTAAAGACAAGAACCACATGGTTTATCAATTAATGCAGAAAAGGTATTTGATAAAGTCCAACACCCATTCATGATAAAAACCCTCAGCAAAATAGGAGTAGAAGGGAAATTCATCAACAGAATTAAGGGCATTTATACAAAGCCAACAGCTAACATCATCCTAAATGGAGAGACGTTGAAAGCATTCCCCTTGAGAACGAGAACCAGACAAGGATGCCCTTTATCACCACTCTTATTCAACACTGCTAAAGGTCCTAGCCAGAGCAATCAGACTACAAAAAGAAATAAAGGGCATCTAAATTGGTAGGGAAGAAGTCAAAGTATCTCCATTTGCAGATGATATGATCTTATACACAGAAAACCCTCAAAGAATACACACGAAAACTACTGGAACTAATAGATATAAGCAAAGTATAAGGATACAAGGTAAACATACAAAAATCAGTTAGATTCCTCTACACCAACAAAGAGAAGTTCAAAAAGGAAATCACCAAATCAAGACCATTTATAATAGCTCCAAAGAAGGTAAAATACTTAGGAATAAATGTAACCAGAGATGTAAAAGACCTATACAATGAAAACTACAAGACACTACTGCAAGAAACCAAAAGAGACCTGCATAAGTGGAAAAACATATCCTGCTCATGGATAGGAAGACTTAACATTGTGAAAATGTCAGTTCTACCCAAAGCAATCTACAGATACAATGCAATCCCTATCCAAATTCTAATGGCATTTTTTAATGAGATGGAGAAACAAATCACCAATTTTATATGGAAAGGGAAGATGCCTGAGATAAGTAAGGCATTACTCAAGAAAAAGAGCAAAGTGGGAGGACTCACAATACCTGATTTTAGAACCTGTTATACTGTCATGGTAGTCAAAACGGCTGGTACTGGTACAACAACAGATACATAGACCAATGGAATAGAATTGAGAATACAGATGTAAATTCATCCACCTATGAGCAGCTAATATTTGACAAAGGTCTGAAGTCCATTAATTGGGTAAAAGACAGTTTCTTTAACAAATGGTGCTGGCATAACTGGATATCCATCTGAAAAAAACTGAAACAAAACCCATACCTCACATCATACACAAAAACTAACTCAAAATGGATCAAAGACTTAAATATCAAATCGAAAACGATAAAGATCATGGAAGAAAAAATAGGGACAATGCTAGGAGCCCTAATACAGGGTATAAACATAATACAAAAGATTACGAACAATGCAGAAACACCAGAAGAGACACTAAATAACTGGGAGCTCCTAAAAATCAAACACTTGTGCTCATCAAAAGACTTCACCAAAAGAGTCAAAACACATCCCACAGACTGGGAAAAAAATTTTGGCTATGACAAATCTGATCGAAGTGTAATCTCTAAAATTTACAGGATACTGCAAAACCTCGGTAACAAAAAGACAAATAATTAAAAAATGGACAAAGTATATGAACACACTCTTCACCAAAGAAGGCATTCAGGCAGGTAACAGACACAGGAAATGCTCATGATTATTATCCATTAGAGAAATGCAAATCAAAACTACTATGAGATACCATCTCACCCCAACAAGACTAGCATTAATCCAAAAAACACAAAATAATAAATGTTGGAGAGGTTGTGGAGAGACTGGAACCCACTTTGGAAATTGATTTGGTACGTCCTTAAAAAACTACAAGTAGAAGTTCCATATGATCCAGCAATCTCACTCCTTGGAATATATCCTAGAGAAATAAGAGCCATCACACGAATAGATAAATGCACACCCATGTTCATTGCAGTACTGTTCACAGTAGCAAAAAGATGGAAACAACCTAGGTGCCCATCAACAGATGAATGGATAAACAAATTATAGTATATTCACACAATGGAATACTATGGAATGATAAAGAACAATGATAAATCCTCGAAACATCTCATAATATGGATGAATTTGGAAGGAATTATGCTGAGTGAAATTAATCAGTCAGAAAAGGACAAATATTTTACAAGACCACTATTATAATAACTTAAAAATTTTTTACAACATAAACATTCTTTAATGGATATGACGTTGGGGAGCAAGGGAGAGGGGTGTCTTAGTCATCTAGTGCTGCTATAACAGAAACACCACAAGTGGATGGTTTTAACAAAGGGAAGTTTATTTCCTCACAGTTAAAGTAGGCTAAAAGTCCAAATTCAGCGCATTAGCTCCAAGGGGGGGCTTTTTCTCTCTGTTGGCCTTCTTCTCTTTGGTGTTCCCCCAGACTAGGAGCTTCTCTGTGCAGGGACCTCGGTCCAAAGGATGCGCTCTGCTCCCGGCACTGCTTTCTTGATGGTATGAGGTCCCCCTGTCTCACTGCTCACTTCTGTCTTTTATATCTCAAGACATTGCCTCAGGATACAATCCAATCTTGTAGACTGGGTCCTGCCTTACTAACACAACTGCCGCACATTCTCCCTCATCAACATCATAGAGGCAGGATTTACAACATATAGGAAAACCACACAATACTAGGAATCATGGCCCGGCCAAATAGATACACACATTTTTGGGGGGACATAATTCAATGCATGACAAGGGATATTCACTAACTAGATAGTAGACAAGAATTAGATGAAGGGGAGGACAACACACACTACAGTGGAAGTCAGCACAACTGGACTAAACCAAAGCTAAGAGGTTTTCTGAATACAGGCAAACACTTCGAGGGACAGAATAGCACAGACAGGCGTCTAGGGACCATGGTTTCAGGGGACATCTAGGTCAACTGGTGTAACAGTTTATTAAGAAAATGTTTTGCACCCCACTTTGGTGAATGGTGTCTGGGGTCTTAAAAGCTAATGAATGGCCATCTAAGATGCATCAATCGGTCCCAACCCACCTGGAGCAAAGGAGAATGAATAACACCAAAGACACAAGGAAAGTATTAGCCCAAGGGACAGAAAGGGCCACATAAACCAGAGACTTCATCAGCCTGAGACCAGAAGAACTAGATGGTGCCTAGCTACCACCAGTGACTGCCCTGACAGGGAACACAACAGAGAGTCCCTGATGGAGCAGGAGAAAAGTGGGGTGCAGAACTCATATTCTGGTAAAAAGACTATATTTAATGGGTTGACTGAGACTGGAGGGGTCCCAGAAAACATGGCCGCCAGACTCTCTGTTAGCCCAGTACTAAAACCATTCCTGAAGCCAACTCTTCAGACAAAGATTAGACTGGACAATGGGACATAAAATGATACTCAGGAAGAGTGTGCTTCTTGGCTCAAGTAGATACATGAGACTAAATTGGCAGCTCCTGTCCAGAGGTGAAATGAGAAGGCAGGGGGGGTCAGGAGCTGGTTGAATGGACACAGGACATCCGGGGTGGAAAGGAGGAGTGTGCTGTCACATTATAGGGAGAGCAACTAGGGTCACATATCAATGTTTATATATAAAATTTGTATGAGAGACTAACTAGAATTGTAAACTTTCACTCAAAGCACAAGAGTAAAAAAAGGAAAAAAAGTAAAATTTAAAATGGAAAGAATAAAAGAATTCAGAAAAAGAATACAAGTATAAAACGACAAAATAAACACATTGCTAGAAACCACACAGAAGCCACATCAGGAGATCCAAAATATTAACAATAAAATTTCAGAATTAGAGAACTCAATAGAAAGTCATCAGAGCATGATTGAGACAATGGAAGTCAAAGTTAGTGAGATTGAAGGTAAATCCTTTGAGAACAATTTATTTGAGAAATAAACAGAAAAACGAATGAAGAAAAATGAAGAAAGCCTTAGCATTATGTGGGATCCTATTAAGAAGAAGAACCTACGAGTGATTGGAGTACCAGAAGAGAGGGAGATAATGGAAATCAAGATACAATTGTTGAAGATTTGATGCAGAAAACTTCCCTAATATCATGAAAGAAGAGACTATGTATCCAAGAAACTCAACGAACCCATACAGGATATAACCCAAAAGAAAGTCATGAAGACATATCATAATCAATCTTCCCAAAACCAGAGACAAAGAAAAAATCCTTAGAGCAGCTAGGGATAAATGAAAAGTCATCTAAAAAGGAGAACCAATAAGATTAAGCTCTGACTACTCAGCAGAAACCATGCAGGCAAGAAGGCAATGGGATGACCTATATAAAGCCTTGAAGGAAAAAAATTGCCAGGAAGGAAAAACTATATCTAGCAAACAACAACCAGAAAAGAGCAGGAATGGCAATGGCAATATTAATATATGATGAAATAGAGTTTAAAGTAAAATCCACCATAAAGTATAAGGAAGGACGCTATATAATGTTTAAAGGTCAATACATCAGGAGGACATAACCATAATAAATATATACACACCCAATGACAGGGCTCCAAAATAAATTTTTTTTAAAAAAGGCATTGAAAAGGGAAATAGTTCCACAATAATAGAGACTTCAACACATCATTTTCTATGAAGGACAGTATATCTAGAAAGAAACTCATTAAAGATACAGAATATCTAAATGCCACAATCAACCAACTCGACTTCATAGACATATAAAGAACACTCCACCTAACAGCAGCAAAGGATACATTCTTCTCCAATGCACATGGAACATTCTCCAGAAGAGACCACATTTTAGGCCACAGAGAAAGCCTTAACAGAATCCAAAACATCAAAATAATAGAAAGATCTTCTCTGCTCATAACACCATAGAAGTAGAAATCAATTACAGAAGCAGCAAGGAAAAAAAAAAATCAAAAACATAGAAACTGAAAAACACCTTGCTTGAAAACTACTTGGTAATAGAAGAAATCAAGGATGGAATTTAAAAAAAAATCATAGAATGAAATGAGAATAAACACACATCTTACCAAAACCTTTGGGACACAGCAAAAGCAGTGCTTAGAGGTCAATTTATAGCAATAAACACACACATCAAAAAATAAGAAAGGGCCAAAATCAAAACATTAATCCTCCAACTCAAACAAATCATAGGAAAAGATGCCCACAGGCACATGAAGAAAGGAAATAATAAAGATTAGAGCAAAAATAAATGAAATAGAGACTGAAAAACGATAGAATCAACAGGGTCAAAAGTTGGTTCCTTGAAAAGATCAACAAAATCAATAAGCCATTGGCCAAAGCAAGAAAAGAAAAACAGGAGAGGAAGCAAATAACGTGAATAAGAAATGTGACAAGAGATATCACAACAGACCCAAATGAAATACAAAGGATCATAACAGAATACTATGGAAAAATGTACTCTAAAAAATTTGAAAACCTAAAGGAAATGGACAAATTTCTAGGAACACATTACCTTCCCAAATGAACAGAAACTGAGATAGAAAAACTAAACAGACCCATAACAAAACAAGAGATTGAAGAGGTAATAAAAAAAACTCCCGCCCCCCTCTTCAAAAAAAAAAAAAAAAAGTCCTGGCTTGGACGACTTCAATGTAGAATTCTACTAAACTTTCAGAGAAGAGCTAACACCAGTACTACTCAAGCTATTTCAGAGCATAGAAAAGGGAGGAATACTCCTGAACTAATTCTATGAAGCGAGCATAACCCTGATACCAAAGTAAGGCAAAGACACCACAAAAAAAAAAAAAATAGAAAACTACAGAACAATAGCCCTCATGAACATAAACGCAAATTTTGAACAAAATTCTAGCCAATAGAATTCAACTGCATATCAAAAATATAATACATCATGACCAAGTGGGATTTATACCAGGTATTCAGGGTTGGTTCAACATTAGAAAATCAATCAACGTAATCCACCACATAAACAAATGAAAAAAACCTCGTGTTCTTACCAGTCAACGCAGAAAAGGCATTTGACAAAGTTCAACACCCATTCCTGATAAAAAACTCTTAGCTAAATAAGAATAGAAGGGAAATTCCTTGATGTAATAAAGGACATTTATACAAAACCAACAGCCAACATCATTCTAAATGGAGAGAGACTGAAAGCATTCCCCTTGAGAACGGGAACTCTACAAGGATGCCCTTTATCACCACTCTTATTCAACATTGTGCTGGAGGTCCTAGCTAGAGCAATAAGGTAAGAAAAAGAAATAAAGGGCATCCAAATTGGTAAGAAAGAGGTAAAATTATCCATATTCACAGATCATATGATCTTATACTCAGAAAACCCCAAAACTCAACAACAACAAAAAAAAAAATACAGACAGAAAACTCCAAGGAATCCACAAGAAATAATAGATTTCAGCAAAGTAGGAAGAGACAAGATTAACATACAAAAATTCATTGGATTCCTGTACACCAAGAAAAAGAACTTTGAAAAAGAAATCACTAAATCAATACCACTTACCATGGCCCCCAAGAAGATAAATTACTTAGGAATAAATCTAACCAGGGTCATAAAAGACCTATACAAAAAAAACTACAAAACACTACTGCAAGAAACCAAAAGAGGCATACATAATTGGAAAAACATACCATGCTTATAGATGGGAAGATTCAACATTGTGAAAATGTTACTTCTACACAACGTGATCTACAGATACAATGCAATCCCAATCCAAATTCCAACAGCATTCTTTAACGAGATGGAGAAACAAATAACCAACTGTATATGGAAAGGGAAGAGACACCGAATAAGTAAAACACTACTGAAGAAGAAGAACAAAGTGGGAGACCTCACACTACCTGATTTTAGAATGTATTATACAGCCACGGTAGTCAAAACAGCCTGGTACTGGTATGACAAGAGACACAGAGACCAAGGGAACAGAATTGAGAACCAGACGTAAATCCATCCATAAGCAGCTGATATTTGACAAAGGCTCAAAAGCTGTTAAATGGGGAAAAGACAGACGCTTTAACAAATGGTGCTGGCATAACTGGATATTCATTTGTAGAAAAATGAAACAGGACCCATATCTCACACCATACAACAAAAACTAACTCAAAATGGATCAAAGACCTAAATATAAAATCTAAAACAATAAACATCATGGAAGAAAAAATAGGGACAACGCAAGGGGCCCTAATACATGGCATGAATAGGATGCAGCCGTAAGTAGCAATGCACAAACACCAGAAGAGAAACTAAATAACTGGGAATACCTAAAAATAAAATACTTATGCTCATCAAAAGACTTCACCAAAAGAGTAGAAAGAGAACCTGCAGATTGGGAGAAAATTTTGGCTGTGACGTATCTGACAAGGATCTAATCTCTGAAATCTATGAGATATTGGAACACTTCAACAACAAAAAGGCAAATAAGCCTATTAAAAAATGGGCAAAGTATATGAACAGAAACCTCACCAAAGAAGACATTCAGGTGGCCAACAGACACATGAAGAAATGCTTGAGATCATTAGCCATTAGAGAAATGAAAATCAAAACTACATTGAAATACCATCTCACCCTGACAATACTGGCACTTATCCAAGAAACACAAAATAACAAATGTTGGAGAGGTTGTGGGGAGATTGGAACACATGCACTGCTGGTGGGAATGTAAAATGATACAACCATTTTGGAAAATGATATCATGTGATTCAGCAATCCCACTCCTAGGAATAGACCCTAGAGAAATAAGAGTTTTCACACAAATAGACATATGCACACCCATGTTCATTGCAGCATTATTCACAACAGCAAAAAGATGGAAACACCCTAAGTGCCCTTCAACAGATGAATGGATAACAAATTATGTTACATATACACTATGGAATACTATGCAACAATAAAGAACAAAGATGAATCCATGAAACATCTCACAACATGGATGAATCTGGAGGGCATTATGCTGAGTGAAATAAATTAGTCACAGAAGGACAAATATTGTATGAGACCATGATTATAAGAACTCAAGGTTTAAATACATAAAAAAGCATTCTTTGATGGTTATGAGGATGGGGAGAGGGGAAGGAAAAACACTAGATAGTAGACAAGTGTCAACTTCCTTAAAGGGAAGGACAATACGCAATATAGGGGAAGTCAGCACAACTGGACCAAAGCAAAAGCATAGAAGTTTCCTAGATACATCCAAACATTTTGAGGGACCGAGTAGCTGGGGCTGGGGCCTTGACACCATAGTCTCAAGGGACATCTAGGTTAATTGGCATAATATAATACATAAAGAAAATGTTCTACTTCCACTCTGGTCTGTAGCATCTGGGGTCTTAAAAGCTTGTGGGCCACCATCTAAGATACATCTATTGGTCCCATCCCACCTAGAGCAAAGGAGAATGAAGAAAACACATGAAAAATATTAGCCCAAAGGACTAAAGGACCTCATGAACTAGAGACTCCACCGGCCTGAGACCAGAAGAACTAGATGGTGCCTGGCTACCACCAAGGACTGCCCTGAGAGGGATCACAACAGAGAGTCCCAGGCAGAGCAGAAGAAAAATGTAGAACAGAATTCAAATTCATGAAAAATGACCAGACTTACCTGTCTGACAGAGACTGGAGGAACCCCCAAAACTATACCCCTGAATGCTTTGGTAACCCAGAACTGAAACCATTCCATAAGCCCTTTTCAGACAAAGATTAGAGAAACCTATGAAACAAAAAATAACACGCGAGGAACGTGCTCTTTAGTTCAATCAAATATACAAGACCAACTTGGCAGCTCTTGTCCAAAAGTGGAGCAGGAAGGCAGGAAGGGACAGGAACTGGACGAATGGGCACAGGGAACACTGGGATGGAAAGAAGGACCAGGTTGTCACATTGTGATGATTGCAACCAATGTCACAAAACAATATGTGTATAAACTTTTGGATTAGAAATTAGCTTTAGGTATAAACTTTCACCTAAAGCACAGTTAAAAAAAATAAAAATGACTACACTTTATTAGACCTCTCATTAGAACAGGCAAGTAATGAAAAGCAAATACTCAAGTTTTTCAGAAAACATTTTATCTTTCCACAGAAATGACCTTGTCTCAGGATATATTTTGGTATTAGTCCTATAAACAGTCATTTAATAGAATAGAATAGAATTTAAAATACCCCTGTGCTAGGTGTATCATACTTCTTGATTTATGTCCTCCAAAAAGATATGTTGAAGCCCTAATCTCCAATACCTATGAATGGGACTTATTTGGAAATAGCATCTTTGCATATGTAATTAGTTAGGTTAACATGAGACCATACTGGAGTAGGGTGGCCCCTAATCCAATTTGGTGTCTGTATAAGCAGAGAAGAGACTGAGAGAATACCATGTGATGACAGAGGCCAAGATTAGAATGATTCTATTACAAGCTAAGGAATGCCTGGGGCTACCAGAAGCTGAATCAAAGTCAAGGAAGGAGCGTGGCCCTGCTGACACCTTGATTTTGGACTTTTAGCCTGTACAACTATGAGAGAATAAATTTCTGTTGTTTAAAGAAAAAAACTTAGAAGAAAACACTGAAAAAGAGCTAAAGGGAATCAGGAAAACAATACAAGGGCAAAACAAGAATTTCAATAAAAAGATAGAAATTTAAAAAAAACAAAGTACTGGAGCAGAAAAGTACAACAGCAGTAATAAAAAATTATCTAAAGGGGCTCAACAGCAGATTTGAACTAGCAGAAGAAAGAATTGGATAACTTGAATATAGGACACTTGAGAATATGCAGTCCCAAGAACAAATATTTAAAAAGAATGAAGAATAATGAACAAAGCTTAAGAGATCTGTGGGACACCATCTAGTGGAATAATATATGCATAATTAGCATCCCAGAAGGAGAAGAGAGAGAAGGGGACAGAAAGAATTTTTGAAGAAATAATGGCTTTAAATTTCCCAAATCTGTCAATAGGCACGAACTTACACATCCACGAATCTCATTGAAATCCAAATAGGATAAATACAGAAAGTGTCAAACCAAGGCATATTATAATCAAACTCTCGGAAACCAAGGAAAAAGAACACTGAGAACACTATGAGAGAAGTATCATGTACAAAGGGTCCTCAATAAGATTAAGTGCCAATTTTTCCTCAGAAACAATGGAAGCAAGAAGGCAGTGGGATTGTCAAAGTCCTGAAAGAAAAGAACTGTCAGCCAAGAATACTATATCCAGCAAAATTTTGCTGTCTGCGAGAGACATGTCTTAGGCACAAAGATACAAAGAGGTTGAAAGTGAAAGAGTGGGAAAAAAAATTCCATGCAAATAGTAATCAAAAGAGAGCAGATGTGGATATTTAATATCAGAGAAAATAGACTAAGTCAAAATCTATTATAAGAGGCAAAGAAAAATATTATAGAATGATAAAAGCATCAACCCATCTAGAAAATGGAACAAAGTCAAAATTGACTCGACAGCATCGGATTTTTTGTTGTTTTGTTTTTTAACCACACAGCCCCAAAATTTATAAACACTGACAGAATTGAAAGAGGTAATAGAAAGGTCTACAATAGTAGTTGGAGACTTTTAAAAACACACATGCGAACTTCCTGTAAGATTGTAGCATGAGCAGTTTTTTGTTCCCATAGCCCCCACATGATCACTAAGAAAAAAAAAACAGAAATCAGTAGACTCAAATCTGAAAGAAAAGCAATCGGAGAGATGCAGCAACTAAGCCAACACTGAATCAAGAAAAAGGTGACTTTGAAACAGTAGGAAAACTTTTATTTTTAACTGCCTTTGCTCCTCTCCCACCCTGGCTTGGCAGCAGCAGTAGCTGTGGTGACAGACAGTTGACTTTGCTCTCAGCAAGGTAGCCTGATCTCTAGCTCAGGAGGAGGTAGAGAATGCTTTGCTATTCAACCGTTGTGTGTGTCTGATCTGATCTGTCTGGGAGATGCATAAAGAACTAAGACAGGGCACTCTCCTCAGTTTGGCTTTCCTCAGAGCTTATGTGAGGCTAGGGGAAACAGCAAGCAATGCCTGCAGACTGTGATTGCCTTTAGCCTCCTGGGACTAAATAATGAAATTGGAGCATACAATTAATTAATTCCTAAGGGCTGAAAACACAATGTATACAGGGGAATTGAGAAAGCCACTTACATGCTCAGGAAAAAATGCATACACAGCAAATACCTAAGAAGACCATACTTTCACTTTGGGCTGAACCCTAAGCATCCTGCAAGCAAACATAAGTGTTGAAGGAAGGCCAAGAAACAGACCCAACTTTCAAATACTGAGAGAGCTTCCCTTCACCCAGGGTACAAGGAAATCTCTTTCAAAACACTAAATGTGCCTGGGCTGTAGAACAGGGAACTTAGTGTCCATGCATGTCCAGGAGGGAAGTCATTGCAAAAAAGTAGTTATGGGAGGTCACTGAGCAGACAGAGCTCTACAGCTTTCAATAAACTTAAAAAAAATCCTGGGGAAGGGGAAGAATCTTGAGTTTCCGAGCTAGCACATTTTAATATTCAAATGTCCCAGTATCGCAAAAACGTCACAAGTCATACAAAGAAAAGAGGACCATTCAGTGAATAAAATAAAATCAAAGAAACCATCCATTTGGATACCCATCTAATGGGCAGTCTAGAAGACTTTAAAACAACAGTATTAAATATTTTTAAAGAACTATAGAAAAATATAGACAAGAAACTAAATGAAGGCAGGAAAATCATACATGAAGAAAAAATGTCAATAAAGATATAGACACTATAAAAAGGAACCAAACAGAATTACCTGAGCTGAAATATATAATAACTAACATAAAAAAATCACTGGAGGGGCTCAACAGGAGCTGGCAGGAAAAGGAATTATTAAACAAGAGGTAACACTTAATTTAAGCTGGCAGGAAAAAAGGAATTACTGAACTAGAGGATAAGACTATTGAAATTATTGAGTCAAAGAAGCAAAAAGAAAATAATGAAGAAAATGAACAGAACCTAAGGGAATTGTAGGACACCATCAAGCAAACCAACATCTTCGTTACGGGAGTCCAAGAAGTAGAAGAGGCAGAGAAAGAGACAGAACAAATTTTTGAAGCAATAATGGCCAAAACTTCTCAATTTTAATGAAGGACGTGAATCTGCACATTCAAGAAGCTCAATGAACTCCAAGTAGGGTAAACCCAGAGAGACCCACAATGAGGAACATTGTAATTAAACTTTCAAAAACCAAAGATAAACCAGTAAGAGAAGCAAAACATCACATAAAAGGTATCTTCAATAAGATTAAGTGCCAGTTTCTCTTCATAAGCCATGAAGGCCAGAAAGCAGTGGGATGATAAATTTAATGTGCTGAAAGAAAACAACTGTCAACTAAGAATTCTATGTCTGACAAACCTGTCCTCCAAGGTTGAGGGTGAAATTAAGACATCCCCAGGTTAACAAAAGTTGAGGGGGTTTGTTATGACTAGACCAGCCTTACAGTAACTCAAAGACATGAATAAAGATCTCTAACATCAGAGCCCCAGAATATGTGAAGCAAACAGACAGAAAAGGATGGAGATATAGACAATTCTACAATAATAGTTGAAGACATTAATACACCACTTTCAATAATGGGTGGAACATCTAGACAGAAGATCAATAAATATATAGAGGAATTGAGTAGCATTATCAACCAACTAAATACATACGTGTAGAACATTTCACCCAAAACCAGCACAATACACATTCTTCTCCGTAAATAGAGCATAGATCATTTTCCAGGATAGACCATATGCTAGGTCACAAAACAAGTCTCCACAAATTTAAAAAATTTGAAATCATATAAAGTATCTTATTCATGCAGTAATCAAAACAGCCTGGTACTGGTATAATGATAAATATATAGACTATTGGAATAGAATTGAAAGTCTAGAAATAAAACCATATGTCTGTGGCCAATTGTTTTTTGAAAAAGGTGCTAAGTCCATTCATGAAGGAAGAATAGTCTCTTTAGTAAATGGTGCTGGGAAAATTGGATTTCCACATGCAGAAGAATGAAGCAGCATCCATTCCTCACATAACACACAAAAACCAACTCAAAATGGATCAAGGACCTAAAAGTGATAACTAAAAACATATAACTCTTAGAAGAAAACATAGGGGTATGGCTATGGGACCTATTTTATAACAATGAATTATCAGATATGACAAAGTATAAGAAACAAAGGGCAAAATAGATGAACAGGACCTCATAAAAATTAAATGCTTTTGTTCAACAAAGGTCTTTATCAATAAAGTGAAGAAACAATGTACAGATTGGGAGAAACTTTTTGGTAACCATATATCTAACAAGGGTTTAATATCCAAAATATATTTTAAAAAATAACCTCCTACAATTTAACAGCAAAAAAACAAAGAACCCAATAAAAAAATAGTCAAAGATGTTAAATGGACATTTCACCAAAGAGGATATAGAAACGGTGAACAACACATGAAAAGGTGCTCAACATCATTATCTCTTACAAACCAAACCAAACTCATTACTGCTGAGTCGATTCTTGGTCTCAGGTCAATTTGCAAAGAGGGTGAGAATCAAATCAAGAGAACCCGTTGCTGTTGAATCGATTTCCAGTCATAGGACAGAGTAGAACTGCCCCATAGGGTTTCCAGGGAGCACCTGGTGGATTCGAACTGCCGACATTTTGGTTAGCAGACAAACTCTTAACCACTATGCCACCAGGGTTTCCTCATTATCTCTTAGGAAGATGCAAATCAAAACCTCCAGATACCACCTCACTCTCACTAGAAAGGCTATGATCAATAAAATGGAAAACAAGTGTTGGTGAGAATGTGGAGAAATTGGAACCCTCATTCATTGCTGGTGGGAATGCAAAATGATACAGGCACAAACAATTTGGCAGATCCTCGAAAATTTAAAAATAGGACTATCATATGGCACATCAATCACAATTATAAGTATATACCCAAAAGAATTGAAAGCAGGAATGCAAACAGAAACCTGTACACCAGTGTTCATTGCAGCACTATTCACAACAGGCAAAAGATGGAAACAACCAAAATGTCTATCAACAAATGAATGGATAAACAAAATGTGGTATATACATGCAATGGAATATTACTTAGCCATAAAGAGAAATGAAGTCGTGACACATAACACACACAATATGGAACCTTTAAAACACTATGTTGAGTGAAATAAGTCAGTCACAAAAGGACAAATACTGTATGATCACATGTATATGAAATAGGCAAATATATAGAAACTAAAGTTTATTAGTGGTTATCAGTGGTGAGAGGGAAAAGGAAAGGGGGGAAGTTATTTTTTTATTTTTATTGTGCTTTAAGTGAAAGTTTACAGTTCAAGTCAGTTTCTCACACAAAAATACATACACACATTGCTATGTGGCCCTAGCTGCTCTCCCTGTAATGTGACAGCACATTCCTCCTTTCCACCCCCAATTTCCCGTGTCTATTCAACCAGCTCCTGTCCCTTTTTGCCTACTCATGTTGCCTCCAGACAGGAGATGCCCATTTAGTCTCATGTATCTACTTGAGCTAAGAAGCACTCTCTTCAAAAGTATCATTTTATGTCCCATAGTCCAGTCTAATCTTTGTCTGAAGAATTGGCTTTGGGAATGGTTTCAGTTCTGGGCTAACAGAGAGTCCAGGGGCCATGTCTTCCGGGGTCCCTTCAGTCTCAGACCAATAAGTATGGTCTTTTTACTAGAATTTGAGTTCTGCAGCCCACTTTTCTCCTGCTCTGTCATGGACTCTCTGTTGTGTTCCCTGTCAGGGTAGTTATTGGTGGTAGCCAAGTACCATCTAGTTCTTCTGGTCTCAGGCTGATGGAGTCTCTGGTTTATGTGGCCCTTTCTGTTTCTTGGGCTAATATTTTCCTTGTGTCCTTGGTGATTTTCATTCTCTAAAAGGGGAAGTTATTGCTTAGGAACTGATTGGAAGGATTTAAGAACTAATTTCAGCAGGCAGAAGAAACAATCAGTGACCTAGAGGATATGGTAATCAAAATTACAAAGGCTGAAGAGCAAAAAGGGAGAAAGTTAAAGACTCTTGAGTACCATCTAATGGAATTATAGGACAACATCAAGTGAACCAACATAAGCGTCATGGGAATCCCAGAAGGATACTAGAGAGAAAGAGGGACAGAAAGAATATTTGAAGAAATAATGGCAGAAAACTTTCCAAATCCATCAAATGACATAAACCTAAAAATCCAAGAAGCTTAACAAACTCCAGGTAGGATAAACACAGAGATCCATGCTGAGACACATTTTAATAAATCTCTCAAAATCTAAAAGAGGGAATACTGAAAGCAGCAAGGCAGAAGTTAATAGTCACATATGAAGAATTCCCAATACAATTAAGTTCCAATTTCTCACAAGAAGGCAATGGAATGACATATTTTAAATTTAAAATAACTGTCTACCAAGTATACTATATCCGACAAAACTGTCCTTCAAGGATGAGAGTGAAATAAGAACATTCCCAGATAAATAAAAGCTGAGAGAATTCATCACCATTAGACCTGACAAGAAATGCTAAAGGGAGTCCTTCAGATGGGAAAGAAAGGACACTAGACAGTAACTCAAAGACATCCATAGAAGGAAACATCTGCATTAAAGGTAATTTTTGAGAATTTGGGGAAGATGGTAGTGTGAGCAGGTCTAGGTTCCTGGCTGTGATGGTTAAGATTGTGTGTCAACTTGGCTGGGCCATTATTCTCAGTGTTTATATGTAATCACCCCCATGATGGGATCTGCTGTGAGCAACCAATCAGTTGAAAGGGATTTTCCTCAGGCGTGTGGCCTGCGTCCAAATATTGGCAGACATTCTGGCTTTTGCCTGCTCTGGATCCTGCAGCTGGCTTCTGTTCCTTTGACCTCTGGTTCTTGGGATTTGAGCTAGCAGCTTACCTGCCGATCTTGGGATTCGTTGATCTTTACAGCCTGTGAGCAAGAGCCCTGTTCTCTGGCCTGCTGATCTTGGGTTCACCAGCCCCTGCAGCTATGTGAATCAGGAGAAGCCTCTGTCCTGATCCATGGACTTGGGATGTTCCAGCATCTACAATCATGTGAGCTGTTTCCTTAATATAAATGTATATTTATACACTTTACTGGTTTTGCTTCTGTAGAGAACCCAGCATAAGACATTTGGTACTGAGAGTTGTTCTAGAGAAACAACAAACATGAGTTTTCTAAATTGGTTCTCAAGTCTGGTTAGTCTTAAAGATGTTGATGACTCTGCTTCCAGCAGTAAAGAGGGCAGTGCTAATCCATGGTGTGAGGTGGCGATACAAATACGCAAAATATCACCACCAGTAGATCAGGCATTGGTGAAAGGCAAGGCTCTGGGTAAACCCACTTGTATCTTTCTACAGTTTTGTCATAACGAGAACTATAAGGAAGCTGGTTGGTTGGTCCTACTATCACTAGATAAAATGGTGAAAGAAAGAGATGTGCTCAGGGCTTCAGAGTCAAATCTCAAGTGCCACATAAACAACCTCCAAGTTTCCACTTGTGAAAGAAAGCCTTATTGCTTGTAGTAACACAGCTGATATTGCCAAAAACCAAACCCAGTCTTATTGTAAGAGTGGCTGAGTTACAATGCCAGCTCAATTGCCAACCTCAAGAAGTATGTGAAGTTAAAGTGAGGGTATTGATTGGGAAGAAATATGATCCTGAAACTTGGGATGGGGTATATGGGCAGATAATCAGGAAACTGGAGACACTGAGCCCCTAAATTCTATTGAATCACTCTTGCCAACAGAACCACTCCCATCTGAAGAGATTACTCCATGTTTGTCTGCTACACCACCCTGTCCAGAAAAACAATTATCCCCTCAACTCCTATCTAATGAGATTAGCCCTAGCCCAGCTGCCTTTAAAGAGCCCTCGCCCGAGGCAGATGCTTTACAAGACAATGCTTAATGTTCTTAAAACAATTCCACACTATGGATTCTGGCTTCTAGACCTATAACTAGACCTAAGTCCCAGGGAGCTCCAAAAGGTGAAGTACAAAGTGTGATCCAGGAGGAGGTGCACTACACTCCAAAAGAACTGCTTGCCTTTTCTAGTATGTACAAACAGAAACCTGAGGAATATGTGTGGGAATGGCTATTAAGGGTGTGGGATAATGGTGCAAGGAACATTAAGATAGATCAGTCTGAGTTTCTTGATATGGGTCCACTAAATACAGATTCTTCATTCAGTGTTTCAGCTCAAAAAGTTAGGAAAGGATCTAACAGTTTATTTGGTTGGGTTGCTAAAGCATGGATTGCGAGGTGGCCTCCACTAAATCAAGTTGAAGTACCAGACGTGCCTTGGTATACTGTAGAAGAAGGTATCCAAAGGCTTAGGGAAATTGGCATGCTAGACTGGATTTATCAGGTTAGACCCACAGACCCACACATGGAATGCCCAGAGGACACACTTTTACCACAACTGTGAGGAACAAGTTTGTGAAGGGAGCTTCAGCATCCTTGAAGATTGCTGTGATTGCTATTTTATGTAAATTGGATTCAACAGTGGGAACTGCCCTAACTGAATTAAGACACCTAACTACAATGGGGCTGATTGGACCCTGTGGTAGTAGGAGCGAAGTGGCCGCACTCAATCGACAAAGACAAGGTGGATGTGGTTACAGTAATGGACAGTGGGCCAAAGCAATAATCAGAACAGTCTGACTCGTACGGACTTATGGCTTTGGCTACTTAGTCATGGTGTCCTTAGCAGTGAAATAGATAGGGAATCTATTAATATTTACTTGATCAGTACAAACGGATGAATTCTAGGTCAGATGAACAGCAGTCTCACTCAAATCGCCAGAATAGTCATGGTCCCTCAATCAATTTCCAGACTTGAGTGAGTTTAAAGACCCACAACCCTTTGAATGAAGCAGAGGCTGGGTCCCATTGAGAAAGAACTCCAATACATTGCCCAAAATTTCTGCTGTTAATCTCTCTCCCGGCCTTCCACAAAGGGATCTACAGCCTTTTACGAGAGTGACTGTTTATTGGGGAAAAGGAAATGATCACACTTTTGGGGAATTACTGGATACTGGCTCTGAACTGACACTAATACCAGGAGACCCAAACATCACTGTGGCCCACCGGTCAGAGTAGGGGTACATGGAGGTCAGGTTACTAATGGAGTCTTGGCTCATGTCTCACAGTACGTCCAGTGGGTCCCAGAACCCATCCTGTAGTGATTTTCCCAGTTGTAGAATGCATAAGTGGATTAGATATACTCAGCAACTGGCAGATCCCCCACATTGGATCCCTGACAAATGGAGTAGGGGCTATTATGGTAGGAAGAGCCAAGTGGAAGCCATTAGAACTGCCCCTACCTAGGAAAATAGTAAACCAAAAGCAATACCACAATCCTGGAGGGATTTCAGAGATTACTGTCACCATTAAGGACTTGAACGGTGCACCACATCCTCATTCAGATCGCCTATTTGGCCTGTGCAAAAAACAGATGGATCTTGGAGAATGACAGTGGATTATCGAAAACTTAACCAGGTGGTGACTCCAATTGCAGCTGCTGTTCCAGATCTAGTTTCACTGCTTGAGAAAATTAATATGTTTCCTGGTACCTGGTATGCAGCTATTGATCTGGCTAATGCCTTTTTCTTCATACCCGTTTCGGAGGACCATCAGAAGCAGTTTGCCTTCAGCTGACAAGGGCAGCAATACACCTTCAGTTACCTACATCAGGGCTACATCAATTCTCTAGGCCTATGTCATAATTTAGTCTGTAGGGACCTTGATCGCCTTTCCCTTTCACAAGACATCACACTGGTCCATTACATGGATGACATTATGCTGATTGGACCTAGTAAGTGAGAAGTGTCAATAATTCTGGACTTAGTGATAAAATATTTGCATGCTAGAGGGTGGGAAATTAATCCCACAAAAATTCAGGCACCTTCCACCTCAGTGAAATTTCTAGGGGTCCAGTGGTGTGGGACATGTCAAAATATTCCTTCTAAAGTGAAGGATGTTATAGCATCTGGCTGCTCCCACATCTAAAAAGGTGGCACAATGCCTAGTGGGCCTCTTTGGATTTTGGAGGCAACATATTCCTCATTTGGGTGTGCTACTTCGGCCTATTTATAAAGTGACTCCAAAAGCTGCTAGTTTTGAGTGGGGCCCAGAACATGAGAAGGCTCTGCAACAGGTTTGGAGTGCCATGCAAGCCGCTCTGCCACTTAGGCCATATGATCCAGCTGATTCAATGGTGCTTAAAGTTTCAGGGTCAGAGATGCTGTTTTGAGTCTTTGACAGGCCCCTAGTGGTGAATCACAGAGCAGACCCTTAGGATTTTGGAGCAATGCCCTGCCATCCTTTACAGATAACTACTCTCCTTTTGAGAAACAGATTTTGGCTTGTTACTGGGCCTTAGCAGAGACTGAACACATAACCACGGGACACCAAGTCACCATGCGGAATGAGCTGCCCATCATGAACTGGGTGTTGTCTAACCCACAGAGTCATAAATTTGGACGTGCACAACAGCACTCCATTATTAAATGGAGTGGTATATATGAGATCGGGCCCAAGTAGGACCTGAAGTCACACGTAACTTGCATGAGGAAGTGGCCAAAATGCCTATGGTCTCCACTCCTGTCACATTACCGCCCATCTCCCAGTCTATGGCTATGGCCTCATGGGGAGTTCCTTATGATCAGTTGACTGAAGACAAAACTCGAGCCTGGTTTACAGGTGGTTCTGTGCTATATGCAGGCACTACTCTAAAGTGGACAGCAGCAGTACTACAGCCCCTTTCTGGGACCTCCCTGAAGGACAGTAGTGAAGGGAAATCCTCCCAGTGAGCAGTACTTTGAGCAGGGCACCTGGTTATTCACTTTGCGTGGAAGGAGATATGGCCAGATGTGCGACTGTATACTGATTCATGGGCTGTGGTCAATGGTTTGGCTGGATGGTCAGGGACTTGGAAGGAACATGATTGGAAAATTGGAGACAAAGATTCATGGGGAAGAGGTATTTGGATAGACCTCTCTGAATGGGCCGAAGAAGTGAAGATATTTGTGTCTCAAGTCAATGCTCAGCAAAGGGTAACCTCAGCAGAGGAGGTTTTTAACAAGTGGATAGGATGACGCATTCTGTGGACGCCAGTCATCCTCTTTCCCCGGCTACTCCCATCATTGCTCAATGTGCTCATAAACAAGGTGGCCATGGTGGCAGGGATGGAGGTTATGCATGGGTCCTGCAACATGGACTTCTACTCACTAAGGCAGACTTGGATACGGCCACTGCTGATTGCCCAGTCTGCCAGCAGCAGAGACCAACACTGAGTCCCCTATATGGCACCAGCCCTCGAGGTGATCAGCCAGCAACTCGGTGGCAAGTTTGATTATATTGAACCACTTCCATCATGGAAAAGGCAGCATTTTGTCCTTACTGGAATAGTCGTTTACTCTGGATATGGATTTGCCTTCCCTGCATGCAATGCTTCTGCCAAAATTACCATCCATGGACTTACAGAATGCCTTATACACCATCATGGTGTCCCACACAGCATTGCCTCGGGTCATGGGACTCTTTTCACAGCAAATGAAGTGTAGAAGTGGGCCCATGCTCATGGAATTACTGGTCTTACCATGTTCCCCGTCATCCTGAAGCAGCCAGCTTGATAGAACAATGGAATGGCCTCCTAAAGACACAATTATGGCACCAGCTAAGTGGTAGTACATTGCAGGTTTGGGACAGTGTTCTCTGGGAGGTTGTATGTGCTCTAAACCAGCGTCCAATATATTGTGCTGTTTCTTCCATAGCATGGATTCATGGGTCTAGGAATCAAGGGGTGGAAATGGGACTGGCACCACTCACTACTATTCTTAATGACCCACTCGCAAGATTTTTGCTTCCTGTCCCCACGACCTTATGCTCTGCAGGTCTAGAGGTCTTAGTTCCAAAGCGAGGAGTGCTCACACCTGGAAACACATACTGATTCCATTTAACTGGAAGCTAAAAAATGCCACCTGGCCACTTTGGGCTCCTTATGCCTCTGTATCAAACAGGAAAAGAAAGGAGTTACCATACTGGGTGGTGTGATTGATCCTGATTACCAAGAGGAAATCAGATTGATATTACAGAATGGAGATAAAGAAGAGTATGTCTGGAATGCAGGAGATTCCTTAGAGCATCTCCCAGTAGTACTATGCTCTGTGATTAAAGTCAATGGAAAACTACAGCAACCCAATTCTGACATGACTATTAATTTCCCAGACCCTTCAGGAATGAAGGTTTGGGTTACCTCACCAGGCAAAGAACCTTGACCAGCTGAGGTTCTTGCTGAGGGCAAAGGGAATACGGAATGGGTGGTGGAAGAAGGTAGTTCTAAATAGCAGTTATGGTCACCTGACCAGTTGCAGAAACGGGGACTGTCATTGTTATATTTCTGCTTTATATGTGAGTATCAAATATTTTTGTTTTTTTTTTTGCTTATAAAATATATGATATACACATGGCTAGTGCATTTTTGGTTGTATGGTGTATTTATTTTATCATGTTAGGCACAAGTATGTCTCTTTAATTGTCTTTATTCAGAGATTATGTATGGTTTAAAGAGATGTGTACAGGTGCCATGTTGACGAGGTGGACTCTGATGGTTAAGATAGTGTGTTAACTTGGCTGTGCCATTATTCTCAGTGTTTGTATGTGATCACTCCCATGATGGGATCTGCTGTGAGTAGCCAATCAGTTGAAAGGGAGTTTCCTTGGGAATGTGGCCTACATCTGAATATAAGCAAAATTTCTGGCTTTTGCCTGCTCTGGATCCTGCAGCTGGCTCCTGTTTGTCTGACCTCTGGTTCTTGGGACTTGAGCTAGCAGCTTCCCTGTCTGTCTTGGGATATGTCAATCTTCAGAGCCTGTGAGCAAGAGCCCTGCTCTCCGACCTGCCAGTCTTGGGTTTGCTAGCCCCTGCAGCTGCATGAATCAGGAGAAGCCTTGTGGTCTAGTCAGCTGATTCTGGGATTCATCAGTCTTCACAGCCTGTGAGCAAGAGCCCTGCTCTCCGACATGCTGATCTTGGATTCGCCAGCCACTGCAGCTTTGTGAATCAGTAGAAGCCCCTGTCCTGATCCACAGAGTTGGGACATTCCAGCCTCTACAATCGCTTGAGCCATTTCCTTGATATAAATCTCTCTATATATATATTTATACAATTTACTGTTTTTGTTTCTCTAGAGAACCCAGCCTAAGACACTGGCCCATTCCACAAAATCACCAAGAAATACAATAAGAAATCTGTGCCCAGGCCAAAGGGCCTCAGAATTAGTGGGTAGAGGAGAAAAACAAGGGCTTGAAGATGCACCCAAGTCAATGATGAGTCTCATGCAGTAGGAGCAATGCTTTGTCTACTGTCCTTGTGCCTCCGCCTCCTGGTGCTGTGGATTCACAGACGATGTCAGTGGGTCATGGAGACTGACGGTTCCAGTACAGCCTACTTCTTCAGTGAACACACAGCTTGCCTACACACAGAAAAAGTCCTCAAGCTCTGGCCAAAATTAATAGAAAGATCTCCCTGGTTGTCTGTTTGGTGTGTTCCCACCCCTCCCTATTCCAGTGCTCCAGAATGATGGCTCCTTCAGTTTACCCACACTTGCCTGAACAAAGAAAAGGGACCAAATCTCTGTATACAAGATAAGTGTGCACTTACAGAGTAGTATATGGAGCTCTGAACAAGTTGGAGGACTTCACAGAGACCTGCTGGCAGTTAATACAATGTGGACTTCAGGACCCCCAAAAAGATGTAAACTTATCAGATCAGGGGAAAGATCACTAACCAAAGAATGAAGGCTCTACCCCCTGGTGGACAGATTGATTAAGGCATGTTCTATGTCCTGTTTGGGAGGCATTGAAAGACACAAACATTGGTCTGTACTTTTTGAAGCCTTCAAAAAGGGAGAGGGAGCTATCAGAAGAGAAAGAGAGGGAGTGATTCAGGGTCTAAGGGTCCTGCTGGATTACAGATTTCTTGCAGAAAATACTATTGTCTAGAACATGGTAGAATTGGGAAATCTAACTTTTTGTAAAACTCAAATGTCCCAGCATCAACAAAAAGTTACAAGAAACACATAAAAACAAATGGAAATTATAGCTCACCCAAATGGAAGAATGAAGGGAGAGGCATTGTATCCATGGAAGCCCAAATAATAAACCAATTGGAAAAATATAACTCAACAATATTTAACAAGCTCACAGAACTAAGGGAAAACACAGATAAAGACCTAAAGGAAATCAGGAAAATGATGCATGAACAAAATGAGAATTTAAATAAAGAAATAGACATTATAAAAAGAAAACAAACAGAAATTCTGGAATGGAAAGAGAAAATAACTGAAATAAATCCATTGGAAGGATTGAACAATAGATATGAGCAGGCAGAAAAATGAATAAGTGAACTAGAAGGTAAGGTAATCAAAATTATGCAGGCTGAAGAGCAATAAAGGAGAAGGTTCAAGACTATTGAGCACAGTTTAATGGAAGTGTGGAATCAAATTTGTATTAAAAATAGATATTCTTATCTCTGTTCCCTGGTTGCACAGTGGTTAGGTTTGTCTGCTAACCAAAAGGTCAACAGTTCAAATCCACCAGCTACTCCATGGAAACCCTATGGGGCAATTCTACTCTGTCATATAGGGTCACCATGAGTTGGAATTGACTCGAAGGCAATAGGTTTGTTTTGTTTTGTTTTGTTTTTTTGGGGGGGAAGTTCTTATATATAAGAAGCCCTGGTGGTGCAGTGGTTAAGTGGTCAGCTGCTACCCAAACGATCAGTGGTTCAAACCTACCAGCCACTCTGCGGGATATAGATGGTGTAGTCTGCTTCCGTAAAGATTTACAGCCTTGGAAACTCTATGAGGCAGTTCTTCTCTGTCCTACAAGGTTGCTATGAGTGAGAATCTACTCGATGGCAGTGGGTTTGTTTTGTTTTGTTTTTCTTCTTTTTTATTATACTTTAGATGAAAGTTTACAAAACAGTTTCTCATTAAGCAGTTTGTATACATATTGTTTTACGAGAATGATTAAACAACCCCACGACATGTCAACACTGTCCCTTATCAACCTTGGGTTCCCTAATACCAGCTTTCCTGTCTCCTCCTGCCTTCTAGTCCTTGTCCCAGGACTGTTGTACCGTATTAGTCTCATTTTGTTTTATGGGGCTGTCTAATCTTTGGCTGAACGGTGAACCTCGGGAGTGACTTCATTACTGAGCTAAAAGGGTGTCCGGGGGCCACACTCTTGGCATTCTACACTCTCTGTCAGGCCAATAAGTCTGGTATTTTTTTGTGAGTTAGAATTTTCTACATTTTTCTCTAGCTCTGTCCGGGACCCTCTGTTTTGATCCCTGTCAGAGAAGTCAGTGGTGGTAGCTGGGCACCATCTAGCTGTATTGGACACAGTCTGGTGGAAGCGGTGGTAGTTGTGGTCCATTAGTCCTTTGGACTGATCTTTCCCTTGTATCTTGTTTTCTTCATTCTGCATTACTTCCAAAGGAATAAGACCAGTAGAGTATCTTAGATGATGCTCACAGGCTTTTAAGACCTCAGATGCTACTCACAAAGGTAGAAGGTAGAACATTTTCTTTATAAACTGTGTTGTGCCAATTGAGCTAGATGTTCCAAGAGACCAAGGTCCCCACAGCCCTCCGCTCAGGAATTCAGTCCCTCAGGGAGTTTGGACGTGTCTGTGAAGCTTCCATGACCCTATCTTGTACAAGTTGTGCTGGCTTCCCCAGTACTGTATACTGTCTTACCTTTCACCAAAGTTACTACTTTTCTATTGTCTATTTAGTATTTCCCCCGCACCCCTACCATCCCTCGTAACCAACTAAGATTGTTTCTTTTTGTGTGTAAACTTTTTCATGAGTTTTTACAGTAGTCGTCTCATACAATATTTGTCCTTTTGTGATTGACTTATTTCACTCAGCATAATGTCCTCCAGTTTCATCCATGTTATGATTCACAGATTCATCATTGTTCTTTACAGTTGCATAATACTCAATTGTGTGTATGTACCATCGTTTGTTTATCCATTCATCTGTTGATGGGCATCTAGGTTGTTTCCATCTTTTTGCTATTGTGAACAACGCTGCAGTCTACATGGGTGTGCATGTCTATTTGTGTGATGGCTCTTATTTCTCTAGGATATATTCCTAGGAGTAGGATTGCTGGATCGTATGGTATTGCTATTTCTAGCTTTCTAAGGAAGCGCCATATCATTTTGCATTCCCACCAGCAGTGCATAAGAGTTCCAATCTCCCCGCAGCCTCTCCAACATTTGTTATTTCTAGTTTTTTTGATTTGTGCCAGTAATGCCGGGGTGAAATGGTATCTCATTGTGGTTTTAGTTTACATTTCTTGAATGACTAGTGATTGCGAGCATTTCCTCATGTGTCTGTTGGCCGCTTAAATGTCTTCTTTGGTGAACTGTCTGTTCATTTCCTTTGCTGATTTTGTAATTAGATTATTTGTCTTTTTGTTGTAGAGGTGTTGGATTTTCTTGTAGATTTTACAGATTAGACCTTTGTCTAACTTGTAATGTCCAAATTTTTTTCCCAGTCAGTAGGTTCTTTTTAGTCTTTTGATGAAGTGTTTTGATAAGTATAAGTGTTTAATTTTTAAAAGATCTGTTATCTAGCTTATCTTCTGGAGTTTGTGTGTTGTTGGTTATGGTTTGTATCCTGTTAATGCCGTGTATTAGGGCCTCTAGCGTTGATCTTATTTTTCTTCTATGAACTTTATAGTTTTTGGCTTTATATTTAGGTCTTAGATCCATTTTGAGTTAGTTTATGTATATGGTTTTAGATATGGGTCCTGTTTCAGTTTTTTGCAGCTGGACATCCAATTTTGCCAATACCATTTGTTAAAAAGACTGTTCCCCGTTTGATGGACTTTTTGCCCTTGTCGAAGATCAGGTAACCATAGGTGGATGGATTTTTATGTGGGATCTGAACTCTGTTCCATTGGTCAATGTAAATGTCGTCGTACCAGTACCAGGCTGTTGTGACTACTGTAGCTTTATAGTAGGTTCTGAGATCAGGTAGTGCGAGTCCTCCTACTTTATTCTTCTTCTTCGATAGTGCTTTATTTATCCGGGTCTTCATCCGTTTCCATATGAAGTTAATGATTAGCTTTTCTACCTCTTTAAAGAATGTTGGTATTTGGATCCGGATTGCATTGTGTTTGTAAATTACTTTGGGTAGAATTGTCATTTTCACAATGTTGAGTCTACCTATCCATGAGCATGGTATGTTTTTCGATTTATGTGGATCCCTTTGGTTTTCTTGCAGTAGTGTTTTGTAGTTTTCATTGTATAGGTCTTTTGCATGCCTGATTAGATTTATTCTTAAGTATTTTATTTTTTTAGCGGCTATCATAAATGGTATTGTTTTCCTGGTTTTCTTTTCATCGTTCTCTTTATTGGTGTTTAGGAATCCAACTAATTTTTGTATGTTTATCTTGTATCGTGCTACTCTGCTGAATCTTTCTATTAGTTCCAGTAGATTTCTCATGGAGTCTTTAGGATTTTCTATGTATAATATCATATCCTCCTCAAACAGGGACAGTTTCACTTCTTCATTACCAATGTGGATGCCCTTTATTTCTTTTTATTGCCTTACTGGTCTTGCTAGGAGTTCCAGCACAATGTTAAATAGGAGTGGTGATAAAGCACATCCTTGTCTTGTTCCTGTTCTCAAGGAGAATGTTTTCAGCCTCTCTCCATTAAGAATGATGTTGGCTGTTGGTTTTGCATAGATGCCCTTTATTATGTTGAGAAAGTTCCCCTCTGTACCTATTTTATTGAGTTATTATCAGGAATTCGTGTTGGACTTTGTCAAATGCCTTTTCTGCATCAATTGTGATGATCATGTGATTCTTTTATTTATATGGTGGGTTACATTGATTGATTTTCTAATGTTGAATTGTCCTTGCATACCTGGTATGAATCCTACTTGGTCTTGGTGTATTATTTTTTTTTTTTGATATGATGCTGAATTCTGTTGGCTAGAATTTTGTTTAGAATTTTTGCATCTATATTCATGAGAGATATTGGTCTGTAATTTTCTTTTTTTATGGTGTCTTTGCCTCGTTTTGGTATCAGGGTTATGCTGGCTTCATAGAATGAATTCAGAAGTGTTGCTTCCTTTTCTATGTTCTGAAATAGTTTGAGTAGTATTGATATAAGCTCTTCTCTGAATATTTAGTAGAATTCTTCAGTGAAGCCATCTGGGCCAGGGCTTTTTTTTGTTGGGAGTTCTTTTATTACCTTTTCAATTTCTTCTCTTATTATGAGTCTGTTCAGATTTTCAACATCACTTTCTGTTAATTTGGGCAGGTGGTGTGTTTCTAGAAATTTATCCATTTCCTCTAGGTTTTCAAATTTGTTGGAACATAGATTTTTTTTTTAAATAATACTCTGTTATGATCCTTTTTATTTCAGTTGGGTCTGTTGTAATGTCCACCATTTTGTTTCTTATTTGGGTTATTTCTGTCCTTTCCTTTTTTTTTTTTTTTTTTTGGTCAGTCTGGCCAGTGGTTTGTCGATTTTGTTGATCCTTTCAAAGAACCCACTTTTGGTTTTGTTGATTCTTTCTATTGTTTTTCTATTGTCTATTTCATTGCTTTCTGCTCTGATCTTTATTATTTACTTTCTTCTGGTGGCTGTGGTCTTCTTTTCCTGTTCTCTGTTTGAGTCTTTAGGTAATATTTTGATATTGCCCTTTTCTTCTTTTTTAATGTATGCATCTATTGCTGTAAATCGTCCCATGAGCCTGCCTTTGCTGTTTCCCAAAAGTTTTGGTATGATGTGTTTTTATTCTCATTTGAGTCTAGGAATTTTTTGCTTCCAATTCTGATTTCTTCTATTACCCAGAGGTTTGTAAGCAGGGTGTTATTCAGTTTCCATGTGACGGACTTTTTGTTCATTGCCCTTCCTGTTGTTAATTTCTACCTCAATGGTGTTATGGTCAGAGAAGATACTTTGTATTATCTCAACGTTTTGGATCTTGTTGAGGATTGCTGTATGACCTAAAATGTGGTCTATTCTGTAGAACGTTCCATGTGCACTGGGAAAGAATGTGTACTTTGCAGCTGTTTGGTGGAGTATTCTGTATATGTCTCTGAAGTCAAGTTGGCTGATTGTGCCTTTAGGTCTTCTGTATCTTTGTTGAGTTTCTTTCTAGATGTTCTTTTACCGAGAGTGGTGTGTTGAAGTCTCCTACTATTATTGTTGAACTGTCAATTTCTCTTTTCAGTGCTGTTAAGGTTTCTTCTATGTATTTTGGAGCCATGTCATTGGGTGCATAGATGTTTATTATGGTTATGTCTTCATGATGGATCGTCCCCTTAATCATTATATAGTGTTCTTCTTTGTTTTTTTATGGTGGATTTTGTTTTAAAGTCTATTTTATCTGAGATCAGTATTGCCACTCCGGCTCTTTTTTTGGTAGCTGTTTGCTTGATATATATTTTTTCCATCCTTTGATTTTTTAATAAATTTATGTCTTTCTTTCTCAGGTGTGTCTCTTGTAGACAGCATATTGATGGATCCTTTTTTTGATCCATTGTGTCACTCTCCATCTCTTTTTGGGTGCAGTTATGCAATTTACATGCAGTGTAATTATTCATAGGTGTGAGTTTATTGCTGTCATTTTGTAGTGCTTTTTTGGGGGGGTGCTGACATTTTCTTTGTTCCTCTTACTCTCCTGTGCTGAATTCCTTTTGTTTGTTTGTTTGTTTTTTTGTTGTTGTTCATTTCTTTTGTAGGTTTTGTTTTTACTGACACTTTATTTTTTTTTTCTTTATTTTGCTGAGTAGGTTTGTTAACTTACTCTGTGGTTACCTTGGAATTTACCCTTATTTTCTAGGTTTCTTCCAGTCTATTATTAGTTGATATCAACTTGCCTTCCTCTCCGTTAGCAGGTTCTATACCTACACCGTTTATTCCCTCTTTTATTGTTCTGATGTTGTTGTCATTTGCAGATTAACGTCCCTGGTTTCCTGTTGTAATTCTTTTGGTTTTAGATAGTCCTTGGGAGTTCATTTTCTATGTTGGTATCTGGCTTGTACGATCCTGCATCCTAGATTCAGCCTGTCTTCTGATGTTGTTTGTTCTCAGACTGAAGGACTCCCTTTAATAATTCTTGTGAGTTTCGTTTGGTTTTTACCTAGTCCCTTAATTTCTGTTTATCTGGAAGTGTCCTAATTTCACCCTCATATTTGAATGAGAGTATTGCAGGATATAATGTTCTTAACTGGAAATTTTTTTCTTTCAAGGTTTTACATATGTCATTCCATTGCCTTCTTGCTGCATGTTTTCTGTCGAATAATCCGAGTTTAGTCTTATAGTCTTTAGTTTAGTCTTTAGTCTTCTCTGTATGTGACTTTTTTTTTTCTTGAGCTGCTCTCAGGATTCTTTCTTTGTCTTTCGTTTTAGTGAGTGTGATTATAATATGCCTTGGTGTTTTTCTTTTGGGGTCTAGCCTATATGGGGTTCATTGAGCTTGGTTGTTCAGCTTCTCGTCTTTCATGATATTGGGGAAATTTCCTGTCATCAGTTCTTCAATGAGCCTCTCTGTGTTTTCTGTTTTCTCCCCCATTCTGGAACGCTGATCACTCGCAAGTGTTTGCTTTTGATTGTTTCCCACATAATTCTCAGGCTTTCTTCATTTTTATTCTGGTTTTTTCTTATTTTTCTTCAAACAGTTGTATCCAACTGTTTGTCTTTAATTTCACTGATCCTGTCTTCCATCATTTGAAACGTGCTCCTCAGCCTTTCTATGACACTGTCCAGTTCTGAAATCTTGTTGTTTATCTTTTGGATTTCTAATTGTTGTTTTTGTATGATTTCTAGTTGTGAATTTATTTTGGCATTTTGTTCCTGTATTATTTTCCTGAATTCTTCCATTTTTGTCTGTATTTTCCATAAATTTGTTTTTTCCTCATTTTGTCTGCTTTTTGCTTCAACTCTTGGATAATCTGAATATTAGAGATTTGAATTCCCTATCAGTTAGTTCTAGTGCCTTTTTTTTCTACTGGAAGTCGTCTCGTGTTTTATTTTGGACACCTACTGAAGCCATCTTGTCCTGTTTTTTATGTTTTGATATTGTCTGCTGTCTTCCAGACATTCAGTAGTTATTTTCCTCGTTAATTGATTGTAGATTTGTTTATTTCATCCTTTTTTTGTTTTAGTTGGTTCTGTCTGAGCAGGCGGACTGCACATTCTATGTTGTTTTCTCATCTGTGTGAACAATACTTTTCTCCTTCAATGGGCAGGGTCAGTCGCTCATGTAGTGTAGGTCCAGCTGAAGGGGAGTTTCTGGGATGGGTTGTTTGTGGCATGTACTAGGGCGGACAGGTGGGCCAGGTATCAGTTCAAGGCAGGTTCTGGTAGGCTGTGCGTGTGCTGCTTGAGGGTGTCATGTTAAGTGCACGTTGCAGGTAGGCAGGAAGGATGGGAGAGATTGTGATGTGTGGAGCTATGTTTGGTATGGGAAAAAGGAGATAGATGAGAGAGGAACAGAGGCCAAAAACAAACGAACAATAAAGAGTGCTAAGGGAGTTTGCCGTTGGAGTGTAGATTTGAGAGACTGAGAAATAGAGAACAAAAAGGAAAGAGAAAAAATGGTAAAATAAAAAGATAAAAATTAGAAAAAAAGAAAAGAAAAGCATCCAGGGGTCCCACCGTTGCAGCTGCAAGAACTGGGGAAGTTGCTCTCAGGCCATGACGTACAGCCTGGCTAGAACAGGTAGAGGTGTCACACAGTTACAGGTATTCAGGAGACAAGAAGAAAAGGTAAGTATAGAGAGATGAGAAACATAAATGAAGAAATACAGAAAGGGAAAAAGAGAAAGGAAAACAAAACAACCCCCCCAAAAAAAATACAACAAGAAAAAGAAATGCCCCCAGGGATCCCACTGCATGACTGCACAGACCAGAGGAGTAGCTCCCAAGCCGTGCAGTACTGCCTGGCTAGAAGGAACTCCCAACCCAAGAAAAGAAAAGAAAACAAACATGCAAACAAATCAAAACAGAACAAATCAAAACAAACGAACAAACAAACAAACAAAAAACCTCGGGAATCCCGCCAGTGTGGCAGCATGCGCTGGGAAGCATTTCCACAACTGAGTGGCTTTTCACAGCCTTTCAGGAAGAAACAAAGATGGCTCAAGGATCCAGGTATTTGAGAGTAGAGGAGGAGGTGGTGAGAGGTGTGGAAGAAACCAAAAGAAGTGGAACAAAGCATCATCAGCAATGAACACATGGCACTCAGCGAGCTGACCAGTGCGGTTGGGTGGAATCGAAGTGGCACAGGAATGAAGCTGGTGCTTCCCAGCCAAGAGACTGTGGCTGCAGGAAGCAGAGGAGCCCGACTGGGGTGGTGAAGAATGATGGGGGTTGGGAAAGCATATATCGATGGTTACCAGTTGTTCTGTCTCTTGCTGAAGCTTCGTGAAGTTGCTTTCCCATACTCCCTGTTCGCCGATCTCTGACAGGAGTCCAAGATGGTGGATCCATTCTTTGTTAGCTGATAGGGTACCTCTGTATGTGTCTCTCTTCTCTCCCTGTTCTCTGTAAGTTTCTTATTCCATTTGGTACTTGGCTGAGTTCTTTATCTCTTCATTTGATGCTTAGAGTTTCAGGATGGACGTTTGTCTCTGTTTGACTTAGTTTTTCATATCTTTCGTGTGGAGGGACGGCGTGGTGCTTCTGTCTATAGTTCCATATTTCACGAAGTCTCTGGGTTTGTTTTTATTGGGAGGATTTCTTATCCATGAAGTTAAAAATTCCTAACCCAAAATTAATCCTGCCAGCGATTTTTTCTCTTACCCAAAGTTGCTGATTGAATTGTCTTTCCTGTTCAAAGAGCAGATAATAATAAAACCATTAACTTGTGGCTTAATGAAAAAGATTCCTATCTTCTTAATTTAAATTTCTTGAAGTGTCAGGGCTGTAGGTGGGTGGAGGTCCAAATGTTTGGGAAGTTACCTTTTAAATGTCAACTCAGTAGCTAGTAAGTACTTTATCACCATGGAAACCTACATTCTTTAAGCAAAGGTTATTTAATTCTTTGTGAATTCTCCATTCTCTGGAAGTGGGCTTCTCTTGAAGGTGAAAAACCATTTGCCCCAATTTGCAAATTTTTTATTAAATCATAGAGTAATCAAATATTATGTTTTTCTTTTGAATTAATACGTGATTATATTTTTAATAGCACTATAGGGCAGCACCAAGTTGATCAACTTATGCATCATGGGAATTCCAGAAGGAGACGAGAGGAAAAAGGACAGAAAGAATATTTGAAAAAGCAATGGCAGAAAACTTTCCAAATCTGAAGAAAGACATAAATCCAAGATGCCCAATGAACGCCTAGCAGGATAAACCCAAAGAGATCCACACAGAGAAACATTATAATAAAGCTCTACACAATGGAAGACAGAGAGAATCATGAAATCAGCAAGAGAAATGTGAATGGTCACATTCAAAGTATCCCCAATAAGTTTAAGTGCTGATTTCTCCTCACAAACCCTAGAGGTCAGGCAGTGGAATGACATACTCAAGTGCTGAAAGAAACTAGCTGTCAACCAAGAATACTAGATCCAGGAAAACTGTCCTTCAACAATGAGGGTGAAATTAAGGCATTCCAAGGTGTGATGATTAAAGTTATATGTCAGCTTGGCTAGTCTATTATATTCAGTGGTTTAGCAGACACTGTGTAATCACTTTCCATTTTGTGATCTTATGTGAGCAGCCAGTCAGTTGAAAGGGGAGTTTCCTTGGGTGTTTGGCCTGCCTCTAGTATATAAATTGATATCTGAAAGCTCACTCTTTATTCTCAACCCTTCACTCTTCTTGTCACCTGACCTCCAGCTCATGGGACGTAAGCCTGCAGAAATCTCTGGCCTGCCACCTGACCTGAAGATTTTGGGTTTGCCAGCCACTGCAAACACATGAGCCAGCAAATGCTTTCAGCCTGCCACCTGACCCATATACTTGGTAATTGCCAGCCCCCACAATTGTGTGAATCATTTCATTACAATTGTGTGAGCCATTTCCTTGAAGTATAGTTTCTCTATATATATATCTATCTATGCTTCACTGGTTTTGCTCTTCTAGGGAGCCCAGACTAAGACACCAGGTAAACAAAAACTCAGAGAGTTCCTAACCACTAGACCTGACTTACAAATGCTAAAGGTAGTCCTTCAGATGGGAAACAGAGGACACTAAAGACACTAGACAATAACTTGAAGACATATACAGAAAAAAAAGATCTCTATTAAATGTAATTGCAGGAGCAAGTATAAGGACAAGTTATAAGGCATTTTTGCTTGGTAATTATAGTGGTTTTGTCTCATATTTTACAATGACAAATGCATAAAAATGAAGTAAAAATGAATGTTGTAGGTCAAATGACGTATAATTATGTAATTGGTGATAAAAATAACATTAATGGGAAGGAGAGGGAGGGATAGTACATGTATAGAGTTTTTGTATGCTGCTGAAGTTTGTATCAATTTCATGCAGGTTGTTATAAATATAAGGTATCAAATGTAATAGTCATGGTAACCACCCAAAAATGTAGAAAAAAAAAAATACAGCAAGGAAGGAGAAGGGAATAAAAATGGTTCACTATGAAAAAAAAAAAAAAAACTAACAAAAACAAAAGTTGGCAGTATTGGAGGAAATAAGGGACAAAAAAGGTATAAACTATACACACACACAAAAACCAGATAACAAAAATAGCAGAAACATATCATTCTGTATTGATATTTACAGTAACTGTAAATTGATAAAATGCTCTCATCAAAAGGCAGAGAGTAGCATATTGGATAAAAATAAAAAAAAAAAACAAGATCAAACTATATGCTGTCTACAAGATACACATCTGAGAGACGAGGACACAAATAGGTTGAAAGTTAAAGGGTGGGAAAAATATTCAATGCAAAGAGTAACCAAGAGAATTGAGGTTGAGTTTTTAATATCAGATACTCAAAATGTGCTCCAAGAGATAAAGAAGGTTGTCATATAATGATAAAAGGGTCAATTTAGCAAGACGTTATCAATATATCACCTAACATCAGGGTCACAAAATATATAAAGCAAATACTGACAGAATTGAAAAGAGAAAGAGACAGTTTTACAATAATAATTGGAGACTGCAATAAACCATGTTCAGTAATGGAAAGAACATCTTAGAAAGAAGATCAATGAGGAAAGAGATGACCTGAATGACATTATAAAACAACTAGATCTAACAGACTCATATAGAACACTGCACCCAATAAAAGCATAATAAACATTCTTCTCCAGTGCATAGGGACCCCTCTCCAAGGTAGGCCACATGATAGATCACAAAGCAAGTCTCAGTAAATTTAAAGAGATTGCAATCATACAAAGTATCTTCTTCTCTAACCACAATAAAGTGATAGTAGAAATAAATAATATAAAGACATGGAAAATCCAGAAATATATGAAAATTAATCTGCACTATTAAACAATCAAGGAATAAATCAAAATATAAATAAAAATACTTAGAGCTTGATGAAAATGAGAGCACAATATATCAAAATTTACTAGACACAGTGAAAGCAGCTCTCAAGGAAATTTATAGGTGTAAAAGCCTACATTAAAAAATTAAAAGATACTACAAATAACATCCTAAATTTACAGCTTGTGCAACTAGAAAAAGAATAGCAGAGAAGCAGAGCCAACATGGTGCTATAGACAGAAGCACCATGTCATCCCTCTGCAGCAAAGACCCAAAAAACTAAGTGAAACACGTACAGATATCAATCCTGGAACCCTAAGCATCAAATGAAGAGATAAAGAATTAGATCAAGCACTGAATGGAAGAAGAAACTGACAGAAAACAAGGAGAGCTATGGAGTGGAGGGCCCTGCCAGCTAGTGCAGCATGGATTCACGATCTTGAAGCACAGCCACCTATGACCCTGGACAGGGAGTATAGGAAGGCAACATCACAGGGCTCCCAATAGGAGACAGAGCATCCGATCCACACATCACATTCTCTCCCTTCCCTTCTGCCTCTGCACTGCACGCTGAGTGCCACGCCCTCGAACATAACTTGTGTGGACCTCCATACCCCTGGACTCCGCCTGGTGCTGCCTCCTGGCCCCACCCCACTGAGAACCATGCCACCTAGTTACACCAGTGTAGACCTCCAGACCCTGCCTGACCAAGTGCTGTGCCCCCGAGCAGCACTGGCGTGGACCTCCACAATCCCAGACCCTGCACAGTGCCACCCCCGTGCCTTGCCCTGCTAAGAGCCACGCCTCTGAGCAGCACCAGTATGGACCCCCTGGCCCCTGCCTTGTGCTCCCCACCAGCCTCGCCCCACTAAGCACCAGGTCCTGAGAGGTACTGGTGTGACCTCTGGACTCCTGGACCCCGCCAAGCAGCACTGCCCCAGACCCTCCCTGCTGGCACCAATTCGTGCAATAAACGACCAATGTCTGCCCCTCCCCCCACTGGACTGGCTCTGCTGCACCATAGCTGAGCAACCATCTCTGCCCACCTGGACAAGGTGGTGAGAACTATCATGCCCACAGATGAGCAAGCTACAAAACATACCCAACCCGCCCACCCAGACATAACAAAATCAGACAAAAAAGGATGAAACAAACTTACAATCAATAAATGAAAAAAATAATTCCTGAATGTCTTGGAGATAGCAGACAATATCAAAAAGTATATTAAAAAAAAAAGGACAGGATGGCTACAGAGAGTGATCAAAATGAAACACAGATTGCCTTCTGGTGGAAGAAAAAGCACTGGAACTACCTGATAGGGAATTCAAAACTCTAATATTCAGGGCTCTCCAAGAGATTGGGAAAGAGTAAAAGGAAAACACAGACAAAACTATGTAAAAATTAGACAAAATCATGGAAAATACAGACAAAAATCAGGAAAAACACAGACAAAGCAATGGCAGAATTCAGAAAAATGATTCAAGAACAAAATGTCAAAGTAAATAAACAATGAGACAATACAAAGACAGCAATTAGAAACCAAAAGATAAATAACAAGATTTTAGAAATGGACAGTGCAATAGAAGATTTTAGGAGGAAATTTGAAACAAAGGAAGACAGGATCTGCAAGATTGAAGACAAAACCTTGGATAATACTTTGAGGAAAAATCAAGGAAAATAATGAAGAAAATCTAAGTACTATGTGAGATGCAATCGAGAGCAAATTTTGCATGTGATCAGAGTTCCATAATGCAGAAAATGGAACATACAGAGGGGAATCATTGAAGACTTGCCAAGAGAAAACTTCCCTAATACAATGAAAGATGAAAAGCTGACCATCCAAGAAGCTCAACAAATCTCACATAGGATAGACCCCAAAAGAAAGTCACCAAGACATATCATAATCACACTTGCCAAGACCAAAGACAAAGAATCCTGAGACCAGCTCGAGAAAAATGAAAAATCACAAACAAAGGAGAGACAATAAGACTACACTCTGATTACTCAGCAGAAAATATGAAGGCAAGAAGGCAATAGAATCATATATATAAAACCTTGATAGAAAAAAATGGCCAATGCAAAACTCTCACTCAAATATGACGGCAAAATTAGGACATTTCCAGATAAACAGAAATTAAGGGAATATGTAAAAACCAAACCAAACTTACAAAAACTATTAAAGGGAGTCCTTCTGTTAGAAAACAAACATCAGACAACAACCTGAGTCTTGAACATAGCACAGCATCAGCCAGATACCAACCTAGGTAATGAACTTTCAAGGATAAAACAAAACTAAAAGATTTACAAAAGGGAACAAGAAACGTCAATCTGTAAATGACAACAACCTCAGAACAATAAAAGGGGGAATAAATGGCATAGCTATAGATCTTTCAAATGGAGAGGAAGTGAAGATAATATCAAGTAATAAAAATCTTGATCAAACGTAGAAGATAGGGGTAAAATTCAAGGTAACAACAAAGAAAGTTAACAAAACTCCTCATCATAATAAAGAAGAAAAACAAAGTCTCAGAAAACACAAGATCTACAAAAATGAAAAAAACTTAAAGAAAATGCACAAACAAAAGGAACTCAGCACAAGAGAACAAGAGGAAAAAAGAAAACGTCAACGCCATGCAAAAAAGCACTCCAAAATGACAGCAATGAACTCACACCTATCAATAATGACACTGAATGTAAATGGCTTAAATGTGGCCATAAACAGTGAGAGAATGGATTTAAGAAAAAGGGACCCATCAGTATGCTGTTTACAAGACACACCTTAGACATAAAGACATAAAATATATCAAAGGACAGGAAAAATATATCAAGCAAACAGCAACCAAAAAAGAGCAGAAGTGGCAATACTAATCTCAGATAAAAGAGACTTTAAGACGAAATCTACCATAAAATACGAGGAAGGATATTATATAGTTATTGAAGGGGCAATCCACCATGATGGCATGACCATAATAAATATCTACTCACACAATGACAGGGCTCCAAAATACATAAAACATTCTAACAGCACTGAACAGAGAAGTTGACAGTTTCACAGTAATAGTAGGAGACTTCAACACAACCTTTTCAGTAAAGGACAGACCATTTAGAAAGAAACTCAAAGATACAGAAGATCTAAAGACCAAAACATCACCAGACTGAGTCCAGTACAGCTAGATGGTGCCCGGCTACCACCACTGCTGCTCTGACCGGGATCACAATAGAGGGTCCTGGATATGTATAGTCCATTTTTGTCAGTTATTCCTCAATAAAGATTTTTTAAAAAAATAATGAAAAAAGAAAAAACAAAGTGTATCAAACCCAAAGCAACAGAAGAAGGTAAATGACAAAGGTCTGAGTGGAGATAAATGAAATGGAGAAGAGAAAAATAATAGAATCAATCAAACCAGAAGTTTTTTTTTTTTTTCAAAAAAGAAAGACAATGAAAATATCTAAAATCAGAAATGAGGGGGTGGAGCCAACAAGGAGTGATAGAAGCATCACGCTGTCCCTCCACAGCAAAGACCAGAAAAACTAAGTGAAACAGAGACCAACATCAATCCTGGAACCCTAAGCATCAAATGAAGGCATAAAAGACTCAATCAAGCACCGAATTGAATAAGAAACTGACAGAACAGAGAGGAGAAATACAGAGTGGAGGTCCCCTATCAGCTAACACAGCATGGATTTGCCATCTTGAACTCCTCAGCCAATGAGGTCGGCAGACAGAGAGTATGGGAAGGCAGCGTCACAGAGCTCCCAGCAGGAGACAGAGCACCCAGTAACTAGGGATACAGGCTTTCCCACCCCTCCACCCTTCTTCCAGATGCTCAGCCTCTGCTGCTTTCTCACAGGCCTTGGTCACTTGGCTGGGGAGACGCTGGCTACTTGCTGCTTGGATTTGCCCCCCCCCCCCAATACTGGCTGGCTCCTTTAGTGCCACTTTTTGTTGCTGTTGCTTTTTTCAGCTTCTTTTGGTTTCTTCTCTCTCACTCGGTCCTTTCCTTACTCTTGAACACCTGGCGCCGTGTGCCATCTCCTCTTCTTCTTGACAGGCTGTGAAGTGCTGCTCAGCTGGTGAACCACTTCCCCGGTTTGTGCTGCCATGCCAGTGGGCTTCCTGGGTGCATTTTTTCTTTTATCCTTTTTGTTTTTCTTTGCTTCTCAGTTCTCATTTCTCTCTACCTTCCTTCTTTTCCTGTCTCCTGAATACCTGGCACTTTATGCCATCTCCACTCATTCGAGACAGGCTGTGCAGTGCTACTGGGCTTGGGAGCCACATCCTTAATCCGTGTTGCCAAGCCAGTGGGCTCCCTTGGGGATTATTTTTTCTTTTCTCAGTTTCTTGTCTCTCTCTACCATCCTTCCCTTTTCTCCTGAACACGTGGGGCTGTGTGCCATCTCTTCTCTTTCTGGATGGGCTAAGCAGTGCCACTTAACTGGGGAGCCACTTCCCCAGTCCACACCACCACATCAGTGGGCTCCCTTGGGGCATTTTTTCTTTGTTCTTTTTTTCTGTTTCTTGTCTCTATCTTCCTTACTTTCCTACTTCCCAACCACTTGACTCTTTTGTTTTTCTCACTTTCTTGTCTCTTTCTACATTCCTTCCATTCCTTTCTCCTGACCACCTGGCTGCATGTGCCTTTCTGCTTTTTTTTTTTTAATATAGTTTCTTATCTCTCTCTCCCTTCCTTCCTTTCCTTTATCCTGCCCACCTAGCTGTGTGTGCTGTATCTGTCCCTTCTTGATGGGCTGTGCCTCACCACCCAGATAGAAAGCCACTGGCACATGAATTCCCTGGATCTGTGCCACTCCAGTGACAGACTCCCTCAGCCGGTTTTTTGGCTCCTGTTTCTCCACACATTACAACCTACACCCTCCCTCCTACCTGTCAGCACCGTGTGCTGAGCATCACATCCCCGAGCAGCAAAGGCGTGGTCTACCAGAATTTGACGTATACTGACCCCCAGCCTTGCCCTGTCTGCCCCAGTACGTGCCACAGACAACACATCCCAGCCACTCCCTCTCTGCTGGACCTGCCCTGTTGCACCATACCTGAACTACTGGCCCTGCCCATTGGACAAGCTGATGAGAAGTATCTTGCCCATAGATGAGCAAACAACAAAGAACACCCAGCCTGCCTGCTCAGGCATAACCAAATAAAACAAAAATGCAGGATGAAACAAATCGACAATCAGTAAACAAAGAAAATAATTATTGAATATCCTGAAGATAGCAGACAATATCAAAACATATTAAAAAAATGACAGGATGGTTCCAGTAGGCGTCCAAAATAAAACATCAGATGACCTTTCAGTACAAAAAAAGGCACTGGAACTACCTGATGAATTCAAATCTCTAATATTCAGGGCTAACCAATAGTTGAAGGAAAAAGCAGACAAAAATGAGGCAAAAATAGACAAAATCATGGAAAAGGCAGGAAAAACAATGGAAGAATTCAGGAAAATAATACAGGAACAAAATATCAAAATAAATTCACAAGTAGAAATCAGAAAAACAGCAATTAGAAATCTAAAAGATAAACAAGATTTCAGAAATGGACAGTGTCATAGAAAGTTTGAGGAGCAGGTTTGAAAGAGTGGAAGACTGGATCAGTGAGATTGAAGACAAATACTTTAGTACCACTTTGTGTGAGGAAAAATCAGAGAAAAGAAAGAAGAAAATGAAGAAACCCTAAGAAAAATGTGGAATAAAATCAAAAGCAAAAAATTTCGAGTGATGGGAGTTCCGGAATGGAAAAAAAATGGAAAACACAAACAGGATCATTAAAGAATTCCTGACAGAAAACTTCCCTAATATCATGAAAGATGAAAAGCTGACCATCCAAGAAGCTCAACAAACCCCATATAGGATTGACACCAAAAGTAAATCACCAAGGCATATCATAATCACACTCGCTAAAACCAAAGACAAAGAAATAATCCTGAGAGCAGCTCAAGAAAAACGAGAAGTCACATACAGAGGGAAAACAAAAAGACTAAACTCTGATTACTCTGCAAAAACATTCAGGCAAGAAGGCAATGGGATGACGTATATAAAACCTTGAAAGAAAAAAATTGCCAACCAAGAATAATTTATCCTGCAAAACTCTTGCTTAAATGTGATGGTGAAATTGGGACGTTTCCACATAAACAGAAATTAAGGAAATATATAAAAACCAAACCAAACTTATAAGAATTTTTGAAGGGAGTCCTTTGGTTTGAGAAAAAACAACATCAAACAACAGCCTGAATTCAGGATGCAGGACCACATCAGCCAGATACCAATCTAGGTAATGAATTCTCAAGTATTAATCAAAACTAAAAGATTTACAACAAGGAACCAGAGAGGTTAATCTACAAATGACAACAACATCAGAACAATAAAAGAGGGAATAAACGGTGTATGTATAGAACTTTTGAATGGAGAGGAAGACAAGGCAATACCAACTAATAAGAGGCTGGTTGAGACTTAGGAAGATAAGTGTAAATTTCAAGTTAACCACAAAGAAAGTTAAGAAACTTACTCATCAAAATAAAGAAAAAAACATAAAGTCTTAGTAAGCACAAAATCTACAAAAAAAAAAAGAAAAGAAAACCACAAAGTGAATTCAGCACAGGAGAGTAAGAGGAACAAAGAAAATGTCAGAACTCCCCAAAAAAGCACTACAAAATGATAGCAATAAACTCACACTTATCAATAATTTCACTGAACGTTAATGGCCTAAATACACCCATAAAGAGACAGAGAGTGAGAGAATGGATAAAAACACAGGACCCATCCATATGCTGTCTACAAGAGACACACCTGAGAAACAAAGACATAAGTTTATTAAAAATCAAAGGATGGAAAAAATATATCAAGCAAATAACCACCAAAAAAGCACAGGGGTGGCAATACTAATCTTAGGTAGGATAGACTTTAAAAGAACATCCACCATAAAAGACAAAGAAGGGCATTATATAGTGATTTAAGGGACGATCCATCATGAAGACACAGCCATAAAAAATATCTACACACCCAATGACAGGGCTCCAAAATACATAAACTCTAACAGCGCTGAAAAGAGAAATGGACAGTTCCACAATGATAGTAGGAGACTTCAACACACCACTCTCGGTAAAAGAACATTTAGAAAGAAAGAAACTCAACAAAGATACAGAAGATCTAAAGGGCTCAATCAGCCAACTTGACCTCATAGACATATATAGAACACTCCACCCAACAGCTGCAATGTACACATTCTTTTTCAACACCAACGGAACATTCTCCAGAATAGACCACATCTTAGACCACAAAGCAACCTTCAACAAAATAAAAACATTGAGATAATACAAAGTATCTTCACTGATCACAACACCTTTCAAAGTAGAAATTAACAACAGGAAGAGCAAGGGAAAAAAATCAAATAAATGGAAACTGAATAACACCCTGGTTTAAAACCACTAGGTAATAGAAGAAATCAAAGATAAAATAAAAAAGATTCCTAGAATCAAATGAGAATGAAAACACATCATACCAAAACCTTTGTTACACAGCAAAGACAGTGCTCAGAGGTCACATTGTAACAATTGATGCACACATCAAAAAGAAGAAAGGGACAAAAAATGTTAGCTCAACAACTTGAACAAATAGAGAACAACAAAAGAAGCCCACAGCCGCCAGAAGAAATGAAATCATAAAGATCAGAGCAGAAATAAAGAATAGAAAAACAATAGAAAGAACAAACCAAAAGTTTGTTCTTTGAAAGGGTCAACAAAATTTACAAATCATTTGCCAAATTGACAAAGGAAAAACATGAGAGGATGCAAATAACCCAAATAAGAAATGAAATGGGGATATTCAACAGACTCAACTGAAATAAAAAGGATCATAACAGACTACTATGAAAAACTATACTCCAACAAATTTGAAAATGTAGAGGGAATGGACAAAGTTCTAGAAACACACTACGTACCTAAACTAACACAAGCTGATGTTGAAAATCTTAACAGGCCCATAACAAGAGAAGAGATTGAAAAGGTAATAAACTCCCGAGAAAAAAAAGCCCCGTCCTAAATGGCTTCACTGGAGAAGTCTACCAAACCTTCAGGAAAGAGCTTATACCAGTACTACTCAAACTATTTCAGGACATAGAAAAGGGAGGGATACTTCTGAATTCATTCTATGAAGCCAACATAACGCTGATACCAAAACCAGGCAAAGATACCGCAAAAAAAGGTTAGAAACAAATATCTCTCGTGAATATAGATGCAAAAATTCTAAATAAATGTCTAGCCAATAGAATTCAGCATCATATCAAAAATTAATACACCACAACAAAGTGGGATTCATACCAGGTATGCAAGGATTGTTCAACATTAGAAAACCAATCTGCATAATCCACTACATAAATAAAATGAAAGAAAAGAATCACATGATCATCCCAATTGATGCAGAAAAGTCATTTGACAAAGTCCAACACCAACTCCTAATAAAAACTCTCAATAAAATAGGTATAGAAGGGAAATTCCTCAACATAATTAAGGACATCTATACAAAACCAACAGCCAACATTATTCTTAATGGAGATAGACTGAAAACATTCCCCTTGAGAACGGGAACAAGACAGGGATGCCCTTTATCACCCCTCCTATTTAACATTGTGCTGGAAGTCCTAACTAGAGCAGTAAGGCAAGAAAAAGAAAGGGAATCCATACTCGTAAGGAAGAAGTAAAACTGACCTTATTTGTGGATGACGTGGTACTATACATAGAAAACCCAAGTCTACACAAGAATACTACTGGAACTAATATAAAAATTTAGCAGAATAGCAGGTTATAAGATAAACACAAAAATCAGTTGGATTCCTATGCACCAATGAAGATAACTATGAAAAGGAAATCAGGAAAGCAATACCACTTATAATAGCCCCTAAAAAAATAAAATAGTTAGGAATAAATCTAACCAGGGATGTAAAAGAAAACTACAAAACACTACTGCAAGAAACCAAAAGAGAGCTTCATAAATGGGAGAAATACCATGCTTATGGATAGGAGACTCAACATTGTGAAAATGTCAATTATACCCGAAGCAATCTACAAATACAATGCAATCCCGATCCAGATACCAACAGCATTCTTTAAAGAGATGGAAACACATCAATATCCTTATATGGAAATGGAAGAGGCCCCAGATAAGTAAAGCGCTATTGAAGAAGAATAAAATAGGAGGACTCACAGTACCTGACCTCAGAACCTACTATACAGCTACGGTAGTCAAAACAGCCTGGTACTGGTACAACAACAGATACATTGACCAATGGAACAGAATTGAGAACCCAGATGTAAATCCATCCACCTACAGTCACCTGATCTTTGACAAGGGCCCAAAGTCCATCAAATGGGGAAAAGACAGTCTTTTTAACAAATGGTGCTAGCAAAACTGGATATCCATCTGCAAAAAAATGCAACAGGACCCATACCTCACAGCATACACAAAAACTAATTCAAAATCAATCAAAGAACTAAATATAAAACAAAAAAAAATAAAGATCATAAAAGAAAAAATAGGGTCAGCGCTAGAGGCCCTAAAACATGGCACTATCAGGATACAAGCCATAACTAACAACATGCAAACTCCAGAAGATAAGCTAGATAACCGGTATCTTCTAAAAATTAAACAGTTATGCTCATCAAAGACTTCACCAAAAAAGTAAAAAGAGAACCCACAGAGTGGGAAAAAGTTTTTGGCTATGACAATTCCGACAAAGGTCTAATCTCTAAAATCTACAGGAAAATCCAACACCTCTTCAACAACAACAACAACAAAAAACTATCCAATTTAAAAATGGCCAAAGGATATGAATAGACACTTCACCAAAGAAGACATTCAAGTGGCTAACAGACACATGAGGAAATGCTCTTGATCACTACCCATTAGAGAAATGTAAATCAAAACTACAATGAGATATCACATCACACCGACATTACTGGCACTAATAAAAAAACAGAAAATAACAAATGTTGAAGTGGCTGTGGGGAGATTGGAATTCTTATGCACTGTTGGTGGGAATGCAAAATGGTAGAACCATTTTGGAAAATGATATGGCACTTCCTTAAAAAGCTAGAAATAGAAATACTACATGATTCAGCAATCCCACTCCTAGGAATATATCACAGAGAAATAAGAGCCATCACACGAATAAACATATGCACACTCATGTTCATTGCAGCATTATTTACAATAGCAAAAAGATGGAAACAACCTAAGTGCCCATCAACTGATGAATGGATAAACAAACTATGGTACATATACACAGTGGAATACTACACAACGATAAAAGAACAATGATGAAACTGCAAAGCATCTCACAATATGGATGAATCTGGTGGGCATTATGCTGAGTGAAATAAGTCAGTCACAAAAGGGCAAATATTGTATGAGACCACTAGTATAAAAACTCATGAAAAGATTTACATACAAAAAGAAACTATCTTTGATGGTAAGAGGGAAGTGAGGGGTGGGAATGGAAAAACACTAAATAGACAATCGGTAAGTGGTAACTTTGGTGAAGGGTAAGACAGTAGACAATACTGGAGAAGCCAGCACAACTTGTACAAGTAAAGGTCATGGAAGCTCCATAGACACACCCAAACTCCCTCAGGGACCAAATTACTGGGCTTGAGGGCTGTGGGGACCATGGTCTCTGGGAACATCTAGCTCAATTGGCATAACATAGCTTATAAAGAAAATGTTCTACATTCTAGTTTGGTGAGTAGCGTCTGGGGTCTTAAAAGCTTGTAAGTGGCCATTTAAGATACTCCACTGGTGTCACCCCTTCTGGAGCAAGGGAGAATGAAGAAAACCAAGGACAGAAGGGAAAGATTAATCCAAATAACTAATGGACCACAACTACCACAGACTCCACTGGACTGAGTTCAGCACAACTAGATGGTGCCTGGCTACTACCATCGACTGCTCTGACAGGGATCACAATAGAGGGTTCCGGACAGAGGTGGAGAAAAATGTAGAACAACATTCTAACTCAAGGCAAAAGAAGACCAGACTTACTGGTTTGACAGAGACTGGAGAAACCCCGAGAGATTATGGCCCCTAGACATGCTTTTAGCTCAGTAATGAAGTCACTCCTGAGGTTCACCCTTCAGCCAAAGATTAGACAGGCCCATAAAACAAGATGAGACTAAGTGGGCACACCAGCCCAGGGGTAAGGACTAGAAGGCGGGAGGGTACAGGAAAGCTAGTAATGGGGAACCTAAGGTCAAGAAGGGGAGTGTTGACATGTCATGGGGTTGGCAACCAGTATCACAAAACAATATATGTATTGTTCAATGAGAAGCTAGTTTGCTCTGTAAACCTTCATCTAAAGTACAATAAAAAAATAAAAATGAAAGACAGGACGTTACAACTGACCATGCAGAAATAGAAAGCATTATAAGAGAATACCGTGAACAGTTGTACTCCAACAAATTAGATAACCTAGATGAAATGTACAGATTCCTAGAAGCACATAAACTTTCTATATTGACTCAGGAAGAAATAAAAGATCTCAACATACGCTTACTAAGTGAAGAGATTGAATTAATAATCAAAAACTTCTCAAAAATGAAAAGTCTAGGAACAAATGGCTTCACTAGGGAATTCTACCAAACATTTATAAAAGTGACCCTAACCCTTCTTAATCTTTTCCAAAAAGTAGAAAAGGAGGTAACACTTCTTAACTCATTCTATGAGGCTAGCATCACTCTGATACCAAAGCCAAAGACACTTCAAGAAAATCTACACAGCTATGTCTCTTATGATTTTAGATGCAAAAAGCGTCAACAAAATACTAGCAACTGAATCCAAAATGACTGTCATGACCAAGGGAGATGTATCCCAGAAATATAAGGGTGGTTCAACATTAGAAAATCAATCAATGTAATACAGTACATTAATAGAACAAAGGAAAAGAACCACATGATCTCAATTTCTGCAGAGAAGGCGTTTTGACAATACAATGTCTTTTCATGACAAAAACACTCAACAAGCTAGGAGTAGAAGGGAAATCCCTGAATCAGATAAAGGGCATTTGCAAAAATCCCATAACTAGCCTCATATTCAATAGAGAAAGACTGAGAATTTTTCACTTAAGATCAGGAATAAGACAAGGATGCCCACTCTCACCACTGCTATTCAATATTGTAGTGGAAGTTCTAACCAGAGCAATTAGGCAAGAAAAAGAAATAAATTTTCCAAATCAGGAAGGGAGAAGTAAACTGTCCCTTTTTGTGGATGACGTGATCCTATGTATAGAAGAATCAACGAATCTGGAAGAAAGCTACCAGAGCTAATAAAGGAATTCAGCAAAGTGGCAGGATACAAGATCAATGCACAAAAAATCAATTGGGTTTCTATACACCATCAATTATCACTCTGAAAAGAAATTAAGAAGAGTTTCATTTACAATAGCAACTAAAAGAGTAAAATACCTAGGAATAAATTTATTTGGGGAAGTGAAATATTTTTGGCACAGAAAAATATAAAACATTACTGAAATAATTAAAGACCTAAAGAAATGGAAGGACATTCTGTGCTCATGGATCAGAAATGGATAGTGGTAATGTTTGAATAAGATTATGAACATAATTAATGTCACTGAATTTTACATATAAAAATGTTGAATTGGAAAATGTTTTATTACATATATATTTTCCACAAAAAAGAATGAAGGTTAAATAAAAAGATTTTCAGATAAGCAAAAACTAGGAAAATGTGTTGATACCATCTGTATGTCTTAAAAGAGCCTAGTTTACACAAAGCTTGCTAAGAATAAAACAGCAAACCCTGTTAAACTTTCAGAATAATAACCACAAGAAGACAAATGTCAAATATTAACCCTTACACCAGAACCTTGAGCCCAAAGTCAGAAAAGGGCCCATCAACATAGTAAAAATTGCTCCCCTAGTTGGTGATTTAACAGGATAATGAGACATGCTAACACTATAATGAGATTAGGACTGCATTGCACTTGCGTAGTATGTTAGAAAATGTAGAAACCTGTAGTTTTATGATTTGTTAAGGACTTCTCCCTTCCTCAGAGTATAAAAGATGTGACCTGTGTAACCGAGGACAGGCAGAATCTGAGGGCTGCATTTCTCTGTGCCCCAGCTCATGCACAAGTTCGGAATAAATTCTCTCTTTGTTCCTCACCCTGGTGTTGCCTTTATTGGTGAAAGTCACACCAGGCCCAAACCCAGAACTTGAGCTGGGTAGCAGCATCAACCACAGGCCTTGGTTATGTGGTATGTTGTTAGGTGCTATCAAGTCAATTCCAACTCATAGCAACCCTATGTACAATAGAATGAAACATTGCCCAATCCTGCGCTGTCTTCACAATCTTTGTAATGCTTGAGCCCATTGTTGCAGCCACTGTGTCAATCCATCTTGTTAAGAGTCTTCCTCTCTTTTGCTGACCCTCTACTTTACCAAGCATGATGTCCTCCAGGGACTGGTCCCTCCTGACAACATGGCCAAAGTTTCTGAGACGAAGTCTCAACATCCTTGCCTCTAAGGAGCATTCTGGCTGTACCTCTTCCAAGACAGATTTGTTCATTCTTTTGGCAGTCCATAGTATATTCAATGTTCTTCACCAACACCATAATTCAGAGGCATCAGTTCTTCGGTCTTCCTTATTCATTGCTCAGCTTTCGCATGCATGAGGCAATTGAAAACACCCTGGCTTGGGTCAGGCACACCTTAGTCCTTAAAGTGACATCTTTGCTTTTTAACACTGTAAAGAGGTCTTGCAGCAAATTTTCCCAATGCAATACATCATTTGATTTCTTGACTTCTGCTTCCATGGGCATTGATTGTAGATCCAAGTAAAATGAAATCCTTCACAACGTCGATCTTTTCTCTGTTTATCATGATGTCGACCATCAGTCCAGTTGTGAGGATTTTTGTTTTCTTTATATTGAGGTGTAATCTATACTGAAGGCTGTAGTCCTTGATCTTCATCGGTAAATGCTCCAAGTCATCTTCACTTTCAGCAAGCAAGGTTGTGTCGTCTGCATATTTTAGATTGTTAATGAGTCTTCCTCCAATCTTGATGCTGCGTTGCTCTTCATATAGTCCAGCTTCTTGGATTATTTGCTCAGCATACAGATTGAATAAATATGGTGAAAGGATGCAATCCTGACGCATGCCTTTCCTGACTTTCAAACATGCAATATCCCCTTGTTCTGTCCAAACGACTGCCTGTTGGTCTGTGTACAGTTTCCTCGTGAGCACAATTAAGTGTTCTAACCATTCTTCAAAAGGTTGTCCGTGATTTGTTATGATCCACACAGCTGAATGCCTTTGCATAGTCAATGAAACTCAGGTAAACATCTTTCTGGTATTCTCTGCTTTCAGCCAGGATCCATCTGACATCAGCAATGATGTCCCTCGTTCCATGTCCTCTTCTGAATCTGGCTTGAATTTCTGGCAGTTCCCTGTCAATGTACTAATGCAGCCGCTTTTGAGTGATCTTCAGCAAAATTTTACTTGCTTGTGATGTTAATGATACTGTTCGATAATTTCCACATTCTGTTGGATCACCTTTCTTTGGAATAGGCATAAATATGGATCTCTTCCAGTCGGTTGGCCAGGTAACTGTTTTCCAAATTTCTTGGCATAGAGGAGTGAGCACCTCCAGCACTGCATCCATTTGTTGAAACATCTCATGTTTCTGTGGTATAGGTAATACAAGAGTGATTTTTTTTTATTCAGAAAGAAAATTATTCCAGTTCAAAGATAGGGAAAGCAGGAGGAAATAAAGAGTAATATGTTTACTATGTGAGTCAATCTATATGAATATTGACTGTATAAACCAACAATAGTAATAGCAATGACTTGTTGGGATGTGTGTGTGTGTGTATTATAATGTGTATAAAGTAAAGCTTCTAAATCAGGACTGCTAATGAGGGTAAAAATAAAAATTTGAAAATCCTTTCATTATCCTGGAAGAGGGTACTTTTATTTAATAATAACCACTTAAAATCAGTATTAGGACAGAGAGAAGAAAAAGATGATGGTGAGTTAATTCAAAGATTAGAAAAGGAAGAAAACAACTACCACTTGGGCTGGGGAAACAGGTTGTGTTACAGGAGAAAGGAGGAGGAGCCATGTGGTTGGTGCTGGAAGCATGGAGGGAAGGACAAGATTTTTGGGCAGGAGAGTAACTGTGCAGGGGTACTGGGACTGCTAAGAGGCCACTACTTGACAAATACTATAACTGCCAAGGAGGCAGTGAGCGCTTTCTTTGTAATAAAGCCTTGTGGTGTACATTTTGCTTTTGTGTACCTTTCTTCATGGGTGTTACATGTCACAATAAAATGGCTAAAAAAATTTAAAATGTAATTTCTATGATACAATTTTTCAGCTATTAGATTTGCAAAAATCTGAAAATTGGATATGTATGACACAACGTGTTCGTGAGATTGTAATGACAGACACTTTCATACATTTCTGTTGGAAATGTAATTAGGTACACTCTATGGAGGGGAATTTGATAGTAACAAAATTACCAATGAATATGCACTTTGATTTAGCAATCACACTTCTGTGAATCCTACAAGTATACTTACATATGAAAGAACTTTTGTGCAAGTTTAATTATTGCAGCATTTTTTTAGTAGCAAAATATTGCAAACAACACACATGCCATTAATAGGGAACTAGTTAAAATGATTATGGTACATTCTCACATGGTATGCAGCCATAGAAAGAATGAAGAAGCTCTTTATGAACTGATAGAGAATGATACTCGAAAATATTATATCAAACAGCAAGGTGAATAACAGTACTATACTACCATTTATGTAAAAAGTGGGGAGTATAAGAATGTATGTTTTTGTTTGTATTTTATAGTCAGTGCTTCTTGTATATTAAGTTTTTCCCAACCCCAATGTCTTTTTTTCACTAAGAGTTTTTACACTTTTTTGTATGACATTTAAGTCTTCAACCATCCAGAGTTTATTTTTCTGTATGGTGTGAGTTAATGATTAATTTCACCTTTTCTCCATATGTATCACTTTCCAGTTCCATTTATTGAGATTTCTCTTCTATTCACTTATCTCTTATGTTACCTTTGTCACATACCAAAGTTCCATGCATACACTAAATAATGTCAGATATTATTACTATTTTCATCATCATTATCATCAGCAGCAGAAACAGCAACAGCAGCCACACTGAGTAACTACCTTGTCCAACCCACAATTTTATTTCATGGAGCAGGCTCTTGAGGGTGGATCTCCTGCCACATTCATCATGGCCTGCAAAACAGAACCTGCGAAGTCTCTTCTTTAAGCCTGTAGGTCCAATGAATCAAACCCAGGAGACTAACCAATTCTGACCATGTTCACAAGTGACTGAACCAAAGTAATAAGTTATTAATTTATGATGAGAAACAGTACTGCTGATTTGGTTAAAATCTTTATATGTTTTATTATAGAAAAAACTCATAATCAGAAAGTTTCAAAGCATATAGAATTGGTTATTGAGTTATTGTGTTTAAAACTCTGACATCCCAATATATCCTCCACAATAGGGATATACCTACGGAATATGTAGATCAAGGCACTATCTTCCGAAGGCTGCTGAAGATGTTATCTAACTGCCTCCTCTTTGTTTTCTAATTTAAAGCCATTAGTATTCACTTTTTTGCATACAGTGAGTTTTAACACATACATAGATTCTTGTAACCTATGCTACAAACAAGATAAAGAACAATTCCAACACCATGGAAGAATTCACTTCTTCTGCCTCTTTGTACTATAGTCACACTTTTCCTCCTACCCCTAAACTCTGCTGTCAATGATCTGTTGTCCATCACTATAGTTTTGTCTTTTGGAGAATGTCACTCAGCATAATGCCTTGGAGATTCATCCAAGTTATTATGTATCTTACTCTTTTGACGTTTAAATCTAATCACCTCCTTTTGTTAATATGCTCCCACTTTACACAGAATGATCATAAGCTCATTACAGACTCAGCCTTGCCCAGTCCTAGAACCAATGGGGTCCCAACCTGGCAAGGTATTAAATGTTCCTTCCTCAGTAGTAAGTGGAGCCAGTGTGTGTTTGTGTGTGTGTGTGTGTGTAGGGGATGGTAGGTAGGAGGTGGTGTGAGAGGAAGGGAAGAGAGATTGAAAATAATCTATGGCTGATTTTAGTCTAAAATCTCAGTGCCTGAGGGTCAGTGCTTGAGTTCTGGTGCAAGGTGCTAGGGAAATCATTACACTATGGCCTCCCCTTACCAAACATGTTCCCCTCCCCCCTCCCCATATGGAGGTCAGGCTGCCTGATAAAACTTTCTGCTAGGGACTTTAGTATTCTGTCTCTCTCCCTGCACCCCACCCCCACCCTCAGTCCCAGTCCTAAACCTCAGCTGGTAGGATATGGAGCCCGATCCGTATGTCTGGTTCTCTGATTTTCACTTTGCCTGAACCTCAGCTCAGTCCCTGGTGTAGTGCTGTCTGTCATAAATTCTATATCGGCATTAGGGAGCCCTGGATGGCTTTGGAGCCGAGGGACATTTTGGAGGCATCTCAGTCGAGAGCTGCTCCCAACTTCCTTTTAGTCTACCAATTGCCAGTGGAAAGCAGCACTTCAGTTGAGAGTTGTCATTGCTATTTTCTACCTTCTCCCCTTGATTCAGACCCCTTTGGCCCTAATGCCAGATAGTATTGGACTCAAGTGTACCTCATACTCTTGTGCATGGATTATTGCACTCCACATTCCACCCCACACCCAATCCTCTGAAGTGGACCAGTTTCTCTATCCTAGTTTGTTTTTTCCATTGGTTCAGTCTCCTCTTGCCCTTATCTTTACCCCTTACTGCCCTCCCTACAGTAAGTTCTCATCATGCTCTGCATCCAGAGTCACAATAATTGTAATCATTCCCCACTCCACACCTTATATTCTAGTTAAACCAAACTATTTGCTTCTCAGATATGATTTACTCTTTCCTAACCCTGCACCTTTGCTTATGCCATGACCCCAACATGGAGTCCCCTTCCTATCTCTGCCTGTACTACCCCAACCCATCTCTCAAATGCATCATGTTGTCTCTTTCAGGATCCGCTCAGTATTATTCTGGGATTTTCTATGTTAATCTGTCGGTAATTCTCTGTTCACACTTATTACATCCTGCCTTGAATTTAACCTTTTTGCAGCCAGTCTTTATTTCCCCTACTATTTAGCATAGTAGTTGTAAATACAGGTTCTAGAACCAATCTGCCTGTGTTCCATTTATAGCTTCATCAGTGACTAACTCTGTGACCTTGAACGATATACTTAAACCCTTTTTGCATCAGTTTCCTTATCCACCAAATGAGAATAATGACAATACCTACCTAATAGGATTGTTGAGATGATTAAATGAGTGTAGGTATGTATATGTAAATACTCAATAAATGTCAGCTCTTATTATCGCCCATTGAAATTAGCACAAAGCTTCCCATGCTTGATTAGTAAATGTTTACTTGGTGGAAATGAATTGACTCTATTCTGGGACTCTATTCTGGCCCTGAACCTCGAGGTAGGGGAATTTCCTAAGTTATTAGGTTAGTTATTAAGTTTAAATCTTTAGTTTCACACAGCTTGCCCCCATAGGTCACTGTGCAATTGAGCCAAAGATGCAAGGAGAGTGGGCACTTCTAATACCAATGGGAAATTTTAGTCATACCTCTAACAGTTTTGACTCAAAATACTCATTCAGTCACTTCCTCAAATCACCCAAAGCCAAAAAGATAGAAAGATATCTCTGTCTAATAAAGCAGGAATATTTCCCAGCGAAACCTAGAAAGTCTATAAACATCTTGCCCTATCAAACTTGCTTAATACAGAGACCTAGAGAAAATATCCTTTTCCCACTCACAAGGACTTCCAAAGGGTCACCTGTCTCTAATTCTGAATCAGAAACTAAGATTTTAGTTTGCTCTGTTGTGAACTTCCCTTAGTCATGAAAAGAGATATTGGGGCAGAAAAAAACAATTTCTCTAATCTTGCTATAGTCTGTAACTCTGTTTTGTTCTGGAGTACTCTGAGAAGTGAGGATTCAGGAGTCTGCTTTCCAGTTCCCTAGCTCTGCCTGGGACTGCACAACTTTTCACTCCACCTTCATATGAGTGACAGACCTACCAGGTAAAAAAAGTCCCCCTCAGTTACACACACAAGCACCACACACACACAGACACACACATCTTTCTTTCCTTTGTGTTGAGTTTGACTTTACTTCAGCTTTAAGGTCAGTAAAGAGAACAGCTTGCTCTGATTTTCATACTAAACATTGGATCAAACCAAATTAATTTCACAAAGCACAAGGCTGGAAAAGCAGGATGTTTATTTCTTTTCATTTTCCCTCAGGGAGTCTGGGCTACAATGTGTTGGAAGTTTGGAAAGATGACCTCTGAAATCCCATGCAGTCCTAAGAAGTCATAACAGCTATGCAGCTAAAGGGGCAAGGTGGACAAACCCCACCTTTATTGCTAACTGCATGGTAAGAATCACCATGAATCCAGTTGCCATGGAAGTGGACCGAAGCATCACTTCCCACATCTCCATTTCTCCTCTCCAGCCACTTTTGTGGCATTTCCTCTCTCACCCTAACGACCCAGAGTTAGGTCAGACTTCATCCACAACCACCCTGAGCCAGGTCAAAACATCCCTGACCACCCAGAGCCAGGTCATTGGGTGCTATCCATAGGCCCAAAGAATCTGCACAACTCCCTGCTTCAGACCAGCCAGACCCACCCAACCTCCTGGGGCTGGTCACAAGCTAGAAGGACTCTGTCCTTCTTCATCAACTCCCTACGATGCCGTTCCCTGATGATAAGCCACTTAGAACAGGAGTCTTCACAAATCAACTGCCTTCACAGCCTTTCTCTGAATTTGCCACCCTGTGCTAACTCAGAGTCTCATTGACCTTGTGGGTTCTTTTTTTTCAATAATATTTTATTGTGGTTTTTTTTAAACTTTATTTATTTTTTATTGTACTTCAGGTGAAGGCTTACAGAACAAATACTTTCTCATGAAACAGAAGTACACATGTTGTTTTATGACATTGGTTAACAACCCCACAACATATAAACCCGCTAACTTCTCAACCTTTTTTTTTTTTGGGGTGAAAATACACATAGCCAAAGATACACCATTTCAAAAATTTCTACATGCACGGTTCAGTGACATTGACTACACTCTTCGAATTGTGCTGTTATTCTCACTTAAGATGAAGGATTCCAGAACAAAATAGTTTCTCATTTAACAGTTACTACAAATGTTGCTATATGACAATGGTTAACAATCTCACAACACATCAACAATATCCTTACTCAACCTTGGGTTCCCTATCACTAGCTTCCTTGTCCCCTTCTGCTTTCTAGCCCTTGTCACTGGACTCCTGTACCTTGTTAGTCTCATTTGGTTTTACCGGGCTGTCCACTCCCAGGCTGAACAGTGAACCTCGGAGGTAACTTCACCACTGTGCTAAAAGGGTGTCTGGGGGCCACACTCGGGGCTTCTCCAGTCTCCTTTAGCCAGTAAATCTGGAATTTTTTTGTGCATTAGAATTATGCTCTACATCCTTCTCCAGCTCTGTCCAGAACCCTCTGCTGTGATCCCGGTCAGAGCAGTCAGTGGTGGTAGTCGGGCACCATCTAGCTGTACTGGACTCAGTCCGGTGGAGGCCTTGGTAGCTGTGGACAATTAGTCCTTTGGACTAATCTTTTCCTTGTATCCTGTTCTCTTCATTCTCCTTTGCTCCCGAAGGGATGAGACCAGTGGAGTATCTTAGATGGCCGCTCACAGGCTTTTAAGACCCCAGAAACTACTCACCAAGGTAGAATGTAGAGCACTGTCTTTATAAGCTGTGTCATGCCGATTGAGCTAGATGTTCTCCGAGACCATGGTCCTCAGAGCCCTCCGCCCAGCAATTCAGTCCCCCAGGAAGTTTGGATGTGTCTATGGGGCTTCCATGACCTTTCCTTGTACAAGTTGTGCTAGTTTCTCCTGTATTGTTTACTGTCTCACCCTTCACTCAAGATACCACTTATCTATTGTCTATTTAATATTTCCCCCCCCGACCCCTCCCATCCCTGGTTACCGACAAAGATTGTTACATTTTGTGTGTGAACTTTTTCATGGGTTTTTACAATAGAGGTCTCATACAATATTTGTCCTTTTGTGATTGACTTATTTCACTCAGCACAATGTCCTCCAGTTTCATCCATGTTATGAGATGCTTCACAGATTCATTCTTGTTGTTTCTCGTTGCATAGTACTCCATTGTGTGTATGTACCATAGTTTGTTTATCCATTCATCTGTTGATGGGCATCTAGGTTGTTTCCATTGTTTTGCTATTGTGAACAATGCTGCCATGTACATAGGTGTGCATATGTCTATTCGAGTGACGACTCTTATTTCTCTAGGATATATTCCTAGGAGTGGGATTCCTGAATCGAATGGTATGTCTATTTCTAGCTTTCTGAGGAAGCGCCATATCATTTTCCAAAATGGTTGTATCATTTTGCATACCCATGAGCAGTGCATAAGTGTTCTGATCGCCCCACAGCCCCTCCAACATTTTTTATTTCCAGTGTTTTGATTCGTGCCAGTAATGCCGGGGTGAGATGGTATCTCGTTGTGGTTTCAATTTGCATTTCTCTAATGGCTAGTGATCGCATTTCCTCATGTGTCTGTTGGCCATTTGAATGTCTTCTTTGGTGAAGTGTCTGTTCATTTCCTTTGCCCATTTTTTAATAGGATTATTTGTCTTTTTGTTGTAGAGGTGTTGGATTTTCTTGTAGATTATGGAGATTAGACCTTTGTCTGACTTGTACTGTCCAAAACTTTTTTCCCAGTCTGTAGGTTCTCTTTTGACTCTTTTGGTGAAGTCTTTTGAAAAACATAGGTGTTTGATTTTTAGAAGATCCCAGTTATCTAGCTTATCTATTCGGGTTTGTGTGTTGATGGTTATGGTTTGTATCCTGTTAATGCCATGTATTAAGGCCTGAAGTGTTGGTCCTATTTTTTCTTCTATGAACTTTATAGTTTTAGGCTTTATATTCAGGTCTTTGATCCATTTTGAAGTAGTTTCTGTATACAGTGTGAGGTATGCGTTCTGTTTCATGTTTTTTGCAGATGGATATCCAGTTTTGCCAGCACCATTTGTTAAAAAGACTGTCTTTGCCCCATTTGATGGACTTTGGGCCCTTGTCGAAGATCAGGTGACTGTAGGTGGATGGATTTACATCTGGGTTCTCAATTCTGTTCCATTGGTCAATGTACCTGTCATTGTACCAGTACCACGCTGTTTTGACTACTGTAGCTGTATAGTAGGTTCTGAAGTCAGGTAGTGTGAGTCCTCCTACTTTATTCTTCTTCAGTAGTACTTTAGTTACTCGGGGCTTCTTCCCTTTCCATATAAAGTTAATGATTAGTTTTTCCATCTCTTTGAAGAATGTTGCTGGTATCTGGATTGGGATGGAGTTGTATTTGTAAATTGCTTTGGGTAGAATTGACACTGTCACAATGTTGAGTCTACCTGTCCATGAGCATGGTATGTTATTCCATTTATGTAGATCCCTTTGGGTTTCATGCAGTAGTGTTTTATAGTTTTCTTTGTATAGGTCTTTTACATCCCTAGTCAGATTTATTCCTAAGTATTTTATCTTTTTAGGGGCTATTGAAAATGGTATTGATTTCCTGATTTCCTTTTCATCATTATCCTTACTGGTGTATAGGAATCCAACTGATTTTTGAATGTTTATCTTATATCCTGCCTCTCTGCTGAATCTTTCTATTAGTTTCAGTAGATTTCTCGTGGAGTCTTTAGGGTTTTCTGTGTATAGTATCATATCATCTGCAAACAGGGACAGTTTAACTTCTTCATTACCAATTTGGATGCATTTTATTTCTTTTTCTTGCCTTATTGCTCTAGCTAGAACTTCCAGCACAATGTTAAATTGGAGTGGTGATAAAGGGCATCCTTGTCTTGTTTCTGTTTTCAAGTGGAATGTTTTCAGTCTCTCTTCATTAAGAATGAAGTTTGCCATTGGTTGTGCATAGATGCCCTTTATTATGTTGAGAAATTTCCCTCCCACACCTATTTTATTGAGCGTTTTTATCAGGAATGGGTGTTGGACTTTGTCAGATGCCTTTTCTGCGTCAATTGAGATGATCATGTGATTCTTTTCTTTCCCTTTATTTATGTGGTGGATTATGTTGATTGATTTTCTGATGTTGAACCATTCTTGCATACCTGGTATGAATCCTACTTGGTCGTGATGTATTAGATTTTTGATATGATGCTGAATTATATTGGCAATAATTTTGTTCAGAATTTTTGCATCTATATTCATGAGAGATATTGGTCTGTAAGTTTATTTTTTTGTGACATCTTTGCCTGGTTTTGATATCAGCATTATGCTGTCTTCATAGAATGAATTTGGAAGTGTTGCTTCCTCTTCTATCCTCTGAAATAGCTTAAGTAGTACCGGTACAAGCTCTTCTGTAAATGTTTTGTAGAATTCTCCAGTGAAGCCATCTGGGCTAGGGCTTTTTTTGGTTGGGAGTTTCTTTATTACCTTTTCAATCTCTTCTCTTGTTATCGGTCTGTTCAGATTTTCAACATCACTTTGTGGTAGTTTGGGTAGGCCGTGTGTTTCTAGAAATTTATCCATTTCCTCTAGGTTTTCAAATTTGTTGGAGTATAGTTTTTCATAATATTCTGATATAATCCTTTTTATTTCAGTTGGGTCTGTTGTAAAGTCCCCCATTTCATTTCTTATTTGGGTTATTTGTGTCCTCTCCTGTATTCTTTTGTCAGTCTGGCCAGTGGTTTGTCGATTTTGTTGATTCTTTCAAAGAACCAACTTTTGGTTTTGTTGATTCTTTCTATTGTTTTTCTATTCTGTATTTCATTTCTTTCTGCTCTGATCTTTACTATTTCCTTTCTTCCAGTGGTTGTGGCCTTTTTTTGCTGTTCTCTATTTGTTTGAGTTCTGTAGTTAATGTTTTGATTTTCTCCCTTTCTTCTTTTTTGATATGTGCATCTATTGCTATAAACTGTCCTCTGAGGACTGGCTTTGCTGTGTCCCAAAGGTTTTGGTAGGATGTGTTTTCATTCTCATTTGATTCTAGGAAGTTTTTGAGTCCATCTCTGATTTCTTCTATTACCCAGTGATGTGTAAGCAGGGTATTATTCAGTTTCCATGTAATTAATTTTTTTTCCTTGCTCTTTCTATTGTTAATTTCCACTTTGATGACATTGTGGTCAGAGAAGGTACTTTGAATTATCTCAACGTTTTGGATCTTGTTGAGGATTGCTCTGTGGTCTAAGATGTGGTCTATTCTGGAGAATGTTCCATCTGCATTGGAAAAGAGTGTGTACTTTGCAGCGGTTTGATGGAGTGTTCTATATATGTCTATGAGGTCAAGTTGGCTGATTGTGCCCTTTAGGTCTTCGGTATCTTTGCTGAGTTTCTTCTTAGTTGTTCTGTCCTTTACTGAGAGTGGTGTGTTGAAGTGTCCTACTATTATTGTGGAACTGTCAATTTCTCTTTGCTGTGTTGTTAGAGTTTGTTTGATGTATTTCGGAGCCCTGTCATTTGGTGTGTAGATGTTTATTATGGTTATGTCTTCATGATGGATCATCCTCTTAATCATTATGTAGTTGTCCTTCTTTGTCTTTTATGGTAGATTTCATTTTAAAGTCTATTTTATCTGAGATTAGAATTGCCACTCCTGCTCTTTTTTGGTGGTTGTTAGCTTGATATATTTTTTTCCAACCTTTGACTTTTAATAAATTCACATCTTTGTTTCTAAGGTGTGTCTCATGTAGAAAGCATATTGTTGGACCCTGTTTTCTTATCCATTCTGTCACTCTCCGTCTCTTTATGGGTGCATGGAGTCCATTTACATTCAGTGTAATTATTGATAGATGTGGTTTTGTTGCTGTCATCCTGTAGTGCTTTTTTTTTTGTGGTACTGACGTTTTCTTTGTTCTTCTTACTCTCTTGTGCTGAGTTACTTTTGTTTGTGGATTTTTTAAAATTTCTTTTGTTTTTGCTGAGACTAGGTTTTTCCTCTTTTTTTTACGAGTATGTTTGTTAACTTTCTTTGTGGTTACCATAAATTTTACCCTTATCTTTCTAAGTTTGAAGCAGTCTACCTTTACTTAGTATCTCATTAGAAGGTTCTATACCTATGCCATTTCTTCCCTCTTTTAGTGTTTTGATGTTGTTGTCATTTACTGATTAACTGCTCTGATTCCCTGTTGTATTTCTTTTGGTTTTGGATAGTCCTCGAGAGGTCATTTCCTAGATTTGTATCTGGCTGGTACGATCCTGCGTCCTAGGTTCTGCCTGTGAGCTGAAGCTGTTTGTCCTCAGATCGAACAACTCCCTTTAATAATTCTTGTAAGTTTGGTTTGACTTTTACATATTCCCTTAATTTCTGTTTATCTGGAAATGCCCTAATTTCACCATCAAATTTGAATGAGAGTTTTGCAGGATGTATTATTCTTGGCTGGCAATTTTTTTCTTTCAAGATTTTATATATGTCATCCCATTGCCATCTTGCCTGCATTGTTACTGCCAAATAATCTGAGCTTAGTCTTATTGTTTCTCCTCTGTATGTGACTTCTTGTTTTTCTCAAGCTGCTCTCAGGATTCTTTCTTTTTGGTTTTGGCGAGTGTGAATATGATATGCCTTGGTGATTTTCTTTTGGGTTCTCTTCTATATGGGGTTCGTTGAGCTTCTTGGATGGCCAGCTTTTCATCTTTCATGAGATTGGGGAAGTTTTCTGTCAGAAGTTCCTCAATGATCCTCTCTGTGTTTTCTGTTTTCTCCCCCTGTTCTGGAATTCCAATCACTTGCATATTTTAGTTTTTGATTGTGTCCCACATAACTCTCAGGGTCTCTTCATTTTTCTTTGTTCTTTTTTCTGAGTTTTCCTCAGAGTTGTATCCAAGTGTTTGTCATCAATTCTACTGATCCTGTCTTCCACCATTTCAAATCTACTTCTCAGCCCTTCTATGACATCGTCCATTTCTGAAATCTTGGTGTTTATCTTTTGGATTTCTAATTGTTGCCTTTGTATAATTTCTAGGTGTGAATTTATTTTGGCATTTTGTTTCTGCATTATTTTCCTGAATTCTTCCAATTTTTTGTCTGTATTTTCCATGAATTTGTCTATTTTTTCCTCATGTTTGTCAGCTTTTTGCATCAGTTCTTGGAGAATTCTGAATATTAGAGATTTGAGTTCCCCATCAGGTAGTTCTAGTGCATTTTCTTACAGAGGAGAGTCATCTGGTGTTTTATTTTGGACGCCTATTGGAATCATCCTGTCCTGTTTTTGCAAATGTTTTGTTATTGTCTGCTGTCTTCGGGGCATCCAGTAATTATTTTTCTCGTTTGTTGATTATAGATTTGTTTGTTTTGTCCCTGTTTTAAAAAAAAAAATTTGACTATGTCTGAGCAGGAAGACTGTGTGTTCTTTGTTGTTTGCTCGTCTGTGGGCACAATACTTTTCGCCTCCTTCAACTCTCTGGGTCAGTCAGTCAGATATGGTATGGTAGGGCAGGTCTAGCTGAAGAGGATTTACTGGGATCAGTTGTTTGTGGCACTTACTACAGCCACCAGAGCAGGTTGGTAATCAGTGCAGGGCAGGTTCCAGTAGGCCGTGCCTGTGCTGCTTGGTGGTGTGACATCTAGCACACACTGCTGGTAGGCAGTATGCAGTGGGGAGATTGTTATGTGTGGAGCTAAGATGGATATGGGAGAGAGGAGAGAGGATCAGGAGCCAAAAACTTACAAACAAAAAAGAATGCTAGGGGAGCTTGCTGTTGGAGTGGAGAAATGAGAGACTATGAAATGGAGAAAAACAGAAAGGGGAGGAGGAAGAAAAGAAAGAATGAATAAATAAGAATCCGGAAGGTTAAAGAACTACAAAGTTCCCAGGAATCCCACCAGTGCAGCTATGATGTCTGGGGAAGTTGCTTTCAGGTGTTGAAGTATAGCCTGGCTAGAAGGCGTAGAGGTCTACAACGCCAGGTATTCAGGGAACAGAAAGAGAAGGAAGATATAGAGAGACGAGAATCTGAGCAATTAAGGAAGACAAAAAGGGAAAAAGAGGAAAAAGAAAACAAAACAAATTTAAAAAAAAACCTATGTAAAAAGAAATGCCCTCAGGGATCCCTCTGCACATATGTGGAAGCCGAAGGGGAGTGTCCCTGACACGCAGCTCAGCTTGGCCAGAAAGGGCTCCCAACTCAAGAAAAGGAAAAGTAAACAAACAAAGAATTAAAAAAAAAAAAAGAACAAAAGCCCCGGGATCCCACCAGTGCGGCAGCCGAAACCGGGAAGGAGCTCCATACTCAAACGGTGCTCCGCAGCCCCTCAGGAAGAAGCAAAGATGGTGTACGGAGCCAGGTAGTTGAGCGAAGGGAGGGGGAGGTGGCGATTGGCAAGTAACAAATCAAAAGAAGCAGAAAAGAAAAAAGCAAGACTAGCAGCAACAAATTGCACTCAGAGAGCCAGCTAGTGTGGGCTGGTGTTTCTGGACAAGAGACTGTGTCCTTTGGAAGCAGAGGGGGCTGAGTGTGGGTGAAGAAGTGTAGAGAGTGGGAAAGCGTATATCACAAATTACCAGAGCTCTGCAGCCCCTCAGGAAGAAACAAAGATGGCGCACGGAGCGAGGCACTCGAGCGAAAGGAGGGGGAGGTGGGGAGAGGCAAGGAAGAAATAAAAGGAAGTGGAAAAAAAGCAACACCAGCAGCCAACAAATGGCACTCTGAGAGCCACCCGTTCAGGTGTGTGGTATCCAAGCAGCCGCCATTTCCAGGTCAAGAGACCATGGAAGCAGAGGAGGCCAAGTTGGGGCGAAGAAGGGTGGGGGATGGGAAAGCGTACATCACCAATTACCGGTTGCTTTGTCTCCCACTGGAAGTTCCGTGAGGCTGCCTTCTCGTACCCCCTGTTTGCTGGTTTCCGATAGGAGTCCAAGATGGTCGATCCACGCTGCATTAGCTGATCGGGGACCTCTGCATGAATCTCTCCTCGCTCTCCATTCCCTGTCAGTTTTCTCACTCCATTTGGTGCTTGGCTGAGTTCTTTTGATGTTTTAAGGTTTCAGGATTGTTGTATTCTCTGTTCGGCTTAGTTTTTCGGATCTTTGCTGTGGAGGCATGGCGTGGTGCTTCTGCCTAGAGCGCCATTTTGCTGGAACCTCTTTATTGTGTTTTTGATGAAAGTTTACAGAGCAAATTAGGTTCCTATTTGACAATTTCTACACAAATTGTTAAGTGACATTAGTTACATTTTTCACAATGTATCAATATTCTCTTCATTGCGTTCTGGTTGTTCTGTTTCCAGTTCTCTAGTTTCCCTGTCCCCTTATCTTCTATTGTTTGCTTTAGAGTAATTGTTGACTTTTGGTCTCACATAGATTTTTTTTTTAATGGCGCACTGTACTCATGGCTAATATCCTTTATTGTTGTGCCAATCTGTTAGTTTGCTAAAAGGTTACCTCGGGATAGTTTCAGCTCAAGGTTTAAAGAGCATAGTAGGGCGATAGTCTCAGGGAGTCCTCCAGTCTCAATTGGTCCAGTAAATCTGGACTTTTTAAGAATTTTATTCTGTTCTGCCTTTTTTTCCCCATTTGATCAAGGTCCCTCTATTGTGATGCTGATCAGAATGGCTGGTAGTGGTAACTGGGCACCATCTAGTTCTTCTGGTCTCAGGGTAGATGAGGACATGAGTTGTGTAGGCTATTAGCTCTGTAGACTAGTTTCTTCCCTGAGACTTTGGTTTCCTTCTTTCTTTTTACTCCTGAGGAGTAGTGACCAACAGTTGTATCTTATATGGCTGCTTGCAAGCTTTTAAGGCCCCAGATATTACTCATCTCATCAGGATGCAGAACATGAACTTTGTGATGCCAATTGACTGACTTGTATCATGAAACTAAGGTCCTAAGCCTAAAAACCCAGAAAACCATTCTTTCAAGGTGTTTGGTTGTGTCTGATAAGTATCTGTAACTGTGCCGTCTATGACTATATATGCATACACACACACCTATCTGTACATACACATACATATAGATACTTCTATCTGTGCATGGAGCCCTAGTGGCACAGTGGTTAAGGGCTACATCTACTAACCAAAAGGTTGGCAGTTCGAATCCACCAGCTGCTCCTTGGAAACCCGATGGGGCAGCTCTGCTCTGTCCTATAGGGTCACTATGAGTTGGAATTGACTCTATGGCAGTGGGTTTGGCTTTGTGTATCTCTGAAGACATATGTACTCACCTGTATCTACCTGTACACGTATTTGCCTATACACCTACATAGGTGATCATACACTCATTTTTTGGTTATTGTTGGTGTTGTTGCCAAATTATATGTGTCATATTCTTTAGCACAAGCATCCTTTCTTCTTGTGTGCTTCTTAGTGGTACTGTTTATTTTGGTCAAGCTGTGTTCATTACACCCACATTCTGTGCTACTTTTCCCATCACTGAAAATAATAAGTATCTACGTTCCAGAGGTTAGTTCTTCCTCTCTCCCCAACCCACCCCTGCTAACCACCAGTGAACATTGGTGTCTATATATATATATCTGTTCTTGTCTTCTTATAAAAGTGGGAACATACAATATTTGTCCTTATGTGATTGACTTATTTCATTCAATATTATGCCCTCCATTTCTATCCATATTATAACATGTTTTGTGGACTCATCATTGTTCCTTATGGTTGCATAGTATTCCATTGTATGCATAGATCACATTTTGCTTGTCCATTCATCCACTGAAGGACACTTAGGCTGTTTCCATTTTTTTGCTATTGTGAATAACGTTGCAATGAACATACCATATTTCCAATGTTTTTTTGCCAACCACACCCTCCACGAAGTATTTTTGTAAGTGCAGTATGCTTATTTTTTTTTACAGCAACATGTAAAAATATAGCATACTGTACTTATGAAAATACCTCACCGGAGGAGGATGCAGTTGGCAAAAAAATGTATAACGTGTGTGTTATTTGTGTAAAAATACGGTAGGTGTACATATGTCTGTTCATGTCACTTCTATTAGGTCTCTAGGATATATACCTAGGAGTGGGATTGCTGGATCATAAGGTAGTTCTATTTCTAGTTTTTTGAGGAAGCACCATACCATTTTCCATAGTGATTGTACCATTTTACAGTCCCACCAGCAATGGATAAAAGTTCCAATCCCCTTACATCCTCGCCAATATTTATTGTTATGTTTTTTTTATCAGTGCCATTTTAGCCAGGGTGAGATTGTATCTCATTGTAGTTTTGATTTGCATCTCTCTAATATCTAATGATCTTGAACATCTTTTCATGTGTTTGTTCGTCACTTGAATGTTCTCTTTGTTGAAGTGTTTGTTCATATGCTTTGCCCATTTTTTTAGTTGTTTGTCTTTTTGTTATCGATGTTTTCTATATATTTTAGAGATTAGACCCTTATTGGATATGATTTTTTCCCAGTCTGTAGGTTGTCTTTTTACTCTTTTAATAAAGTCCTTTGATGAGCATAAATGTTTAATTTTTATGAGGTCCCAATTGTCTAATTTGTCTTCTGCTATTTATACACTTGTAGTTATGTTTGTTAGCCTATTGTTTTTGTCCTATGTTTTCTTCCAGGAACTTTATAGTTTTAGGATTAACATTTAGGGATTTGATCCACTTTGAGTTAGTATTTGTGAATGATTTTGAGATACGGGTCCTGTTTTATTTTTCTGCAAGTGGATATCCAGTTTTGCCAGCATCATTTATTGGAGACTGTTTCTTTGCCCATTGAATGGATTTTTTCCCATTGTCAGAAATCAGTTGTTCATAAATGGATAAACTTATTTCTGGGTTCTTGATTCTATTACACTGGTCTATGTGTCTATTATTGAACCAATACCGGCCTGTTTTGATTACAATGGTTGTATAGTATGTTTTTATATTGGGCAGTGTGAGGCCTCCTGCTTTGTTCTTCTTCAACAGTGCTTTGGGTATTTGAGGCCTCTTTCCCTTCCATATAAAGTTGGTCATTAGCTTTTCCGTTCCAGTAAAGAATGTTGGGATTTGTATTGGGATTGCATTGTATCTGTAGATCGTCTTAGGTAGTATTGACATATTGACTATATTAAGTCTACCAATCCATGATCGCAGAATATCCTTCCATTTATATAGGTCCCATTTAGTCTCTTGTAGTAGTGTTTTGTAGTTTTCATTGTATAAGACTTTTATGTCCCTGAGTAGGTTAATTCCTAGGTATTTTATCATTTATGGGGCTAATGTAAATGATATTGTTTCCTTTGTTTCATTTTTGGAATACTCCTTGTTAGAATAAAGGAATACAATTGATTTTTGTGTGTTGATCTTGTACCCTGCAATATTGCTGAATTCTTCTATGAGAGCCAGCAGTTTTCTTATGGATTCTTTAGGTTTTTCAATGTATAGGATCATGTCATCTGTGAATAGAGATAGTTTTAAATCTTTCTTTCCAATTTGGATACTTTTATTTCTCTTTCTTGTCTTACTACTCTGGCTAGGACTTCCAGTACAATATTGAGTAAGAGTGGTGATAATGGGCATCCTTGGCTCATCTCCATTCTCAAAGGGAAGGCTCTCAGGCTTTCTTTATTGAGAATAATGTCGGCTGTTGGTTTTTGCATACATGCCATTAATTATGTTGAGAAATTTCCCTTCTATTCTTATTGTGCTGAGAATTTTTATCAGGAAAGTGTGTTGGATTTTATTAAATGGCTTTTCTGCATCAATTGAGATGATCATGTGATTCTTTTCCTTTGTTTTATTTATATGGTGAATTATATTGATTGATTTTCTAATGTTGAATCACCTTTACAATCCTGGTATGAATTACACTTGATTTTGGTGTGTGATTTTTTGATATGTTGTTGAACTCTGTTGGCTGGAATATTGTTGAAAATTTTTACATCTGTATTCATGAGGCATGTTGGTCTGTAATTTTCTTTTTTTGTGATATGTTTACCTAGTTTTGGTATCACAATGATTCTGGCTTCATAGAATGAGTTAGGGAGTATTCCTTAGTCTTCTTTGTTTTTGAAGAGTTTAAGTAAAATTGGTATCAACATTCTCTGAATGTTTTTCTAAAATTCCCCAGTGAACCCATCTGGTTCTGTTTTTTTTTTTTTTTTTTGGCAATTTTTTGATGACATCTTCAATCTCTCTCTCTCTTTTTTTTTTTTTTGTAATGGGTCTGTGTAGATTTTCAACCTCAGTTTCTGTTAGTTTAGGTAAGTAGTGTGTTTCTCAGAATATGTTCATTTCATCTAGGTTTTCAAATTTGTTGGAGTACAATTTTTCATAGTATTCTGTTATTATCCTCTTTATCTCAGTTTGATTTGTTGTAATGTCTCCAGTTTCATTTTTTATTTTGGTTACTTGCCTCTTTTTTTTTTATCAGTCTAGCCAGTTGTCTTAGGCTGGGTTCTCTAGAGAAGCAAAGCCATTAAAGGGTATAAATATGGAGAAAGATTTATATCAAAAAAAAAAAAAAAGCTCACGCTATTGTAGAGGCTGGAATGTCCCAAGTTCGTGGATTAGGATAGAGGCTTCTCCCGATTCACGTAGCTGCAGGGGCTGGTGAACCCAAGATTGGCAGGTCGGAAAGCAGGGCTCCGTACACAGGCTGTGAAGATCAGTGAATCCCAAGATCAGCAGATAAGCTAATAGCTCAAGTCCCAAGGTCAGACGAGCAGGAGGCAGCCACAGAATCCAGAGCAAGCAAAAAGACAGAATGTCTGCTTATATTCAGATGTAGGGCACACCCCCAAGGAAACGCCCTTTCAACTGATTGCCTACTCACAGCAGATCCCATCATGGGAGTGATCACATATAAACACTGAAAATCATGGCCCAGCCAAGTTGACACACAATCTTAACCATCACATAAGTTGTTTATTTTACTGAAGTTTCTATTTTCTATTTCATTTATTTTTGCTCTAATCTTTATTATTTCCTTTCTTTTGGTCGCTTTTGGCTTCTTTTCCCCTTCTTTTTCTATTTGTTCAAGTTGTCAGTTTAAGGTATTGATTTTGGATCTTCTTTTTTAACGTGGGCATTTATTGCTATGAACTTCCCTCTGAGCACTTTTTTTTCTGTGTCTTGATATGTTGTGAATTCATTTTTGTTTGATTTTAAGTATTTTTGAATTTCCCTTTTGATTTCTACTATGACCCAAAAGTTTTTAAGTAGTGTTTTTAGGTTTTTAGTTATTTAGTTTCCATGTAATTATTGTTTTTTTCCTTATTTTTCCTGTTGTTGATTTCTAGTTTCATGCCATTATAATCAGAGAAGATGCTTTGTATGATTTCAGTCTTCTTAAATTTGTTGAGAATTATTTTGTGGCCTAGCGTATGGTCTATTCTGCAAAATACTCCGTGTGCACTAGATAAAAATGTATGTTGTTCTGATGATGGTTGGAGTGTTCCATATGTGTCCATTAGGTCAAATTGGCTTATGATTTTATTGAAGTCCACAATGTCTTTACTGATCTTCTTTTTAGATATTCTATCTAGAATTAAAAGTAGTGTGCTGAAGTCCCCAACTATTATTGTGGAGTTATCTATATATCCTTTTAATTTATACAACATTTTTTTCATGTATTTTGGAGCATTGAAGTTAGCTGCATATATATTTATAATCGTTATGTCTTCCTGATGAATTGACCCTTTTTATTGAAATTGTCAAGGATTTAAATTTTCTTGGATCCATAATCAGCACCCATGGAAGCAGCAGTCAAGAAATCAAATGATACATTGCATTGTGAAAATCTGCAGCAAAAGACATCTTTAAAGTATCAAAATCAAAGATGTCACTTTGAGGACTAAGGTGCACCTGACCCAAGCTATGGTATTTTCAAATCGCCTCATATGCATGCGAAAGCTAGATAATGAATAAGGAAGACCAAAAAAGGATAGATACATTTGAATTATGGTGTTGGCAAATAATATTGCACTTGTTTGTTTTTTTTTAATTTTTTTATTGTACTTTAGGTGAAGGTTTACAGAATAGTTTCTCATTACATAGTCAGTACGCATATTGTTTTATGATAGTGGTTGACAAACCCCCAACATGTCAGAACTCTCCCTTCTCAACCTTGGAGGACCTTTTTTCTTTTTTGGTGAAAATATACATAGCCAAAGACACACCATTTCAAAAATTTCTACAAGTACAATTCAGTAACATCAATTACATTCTTCTAGTTGTGCTGCTATTCTCACTGTACTTTTCCAAATTATTCCATCACCATTATCTTCAACTCACTGCCCTCTAGGCTTCCCATCAAACCTTTTGAGTTGCTTTTGCCTATTTGATCTCACATAGATAATCCTTTTTTTGTGTGTGCCTTAGACGAAGGTTTGCAGAATAGTTTCTCATTAAACAGTACACATATTGCCCTATGACAATGGTTAACAACCCCACAACATGTGAACATGTCAACACTGTCTTTTCTGGGTTACCTATCACCAGCTTTCCTGTCCCCTCCTGCCTTCTAGTCCTTGTCCCTGGACTGCTATGCCTCCTTAGTCCCATTTTGTTTTATGGGGCTGTCCAATCCCCGGCTGAATGGTAAACCTCGGGATTGACTTCACCACTTAGCTAAAAGGGTGTCCAGGGGCCGTACTGTCGGGGTTTCTCCAGTCTGTCAGGCCAGTAAATCTGGTCTTTTTTTTGTGTGTTAGAATTTTGTTCTACATCCTTTTCCAGCTCTGTCCAGAACCCTCTGTTGTGATCCAGGTCAGAGCAGTCAGTGGTGGTAGCCAGGCACCATCTAGCTGTACTAGACTCAGTCTGGTGGAGGCCTTGGTAGCTGTGTTCCATAAGTCCTTTGGACTAATCTTTTCCCTGTATCCCGTTCTCTTTATTCTCCCTTACTCCCGAAGGGATGAGACCAGTGGAGTATCTTAGATGGCTGCTCACAGGCTTTTAAGACCCTAGACACTGCTCACCAAGGTAGAATGCAGAACATTAACTTTATAACTGTATTAAGCCAATTGAGCTAGATGTTGCCCAAGAGCATGCATGGTCCCTACAGCCCTCCACCCAGCAATTCAGTCCCTCAGGGAGTTTGGATGTGTCTATGCAGCTTCCATGACCTTTCCTTGTACAAGTGGTACTGGATTCCCCAGTATTGTGTACTGTCTTACCCTTCATCAAAGTTACCACTTATCTATTGTCTATTTAGTACTCCCCCCACGCCTCCCATCCCTTGTAACCAACAAATATTGTTACTTTTTGTGTGTAAACTTTTTCATGAGTTTTTACAATAGAGGTCTTATACAATATTTGTCCTTTTGTGATTTACTTATTTCACTCAGCATAATGTCCTCCAGTTTCATCCATGTTATGAGATGCTTCAGAGATTCATCATTCTTCTTTATCATTGCATAATACTCCATTGTGTGTATATATAATAGTTTGTTTATCCATTCTTCTGTTGATGGGCATCTAGGTTGTTTCCATCATTTTGCTGTTGTTAACAATGCTGCAATGCACAAGGGTGTGCATATGTCTATTCGTGTGACGGCTCTTATTTCTCTAGGATATATTCCTAGGAGTGGGATTGCTGGGTCATATGGTATTTCTATTTCTAGCTTTCTAAGGAAGCACCATATCATTTTCCAAAATGGTTGTATCATTATGCAGTCCCACCAGCAGTGCATAAGAGTTCTGATCTCCCCGCAGCCTCTCCAACATTTGTTATTTCCAGTGTTTTTGATTCGTGCCAGTAATGCCGGTGTGAGATGGTATCTCATTGTTGTTTTAATTTGCATTTCTCTAATGGCTAGTAAACGCGATCATTTCCTCATGTGTCTGTTGGCCGTTTGGATGTCTTCTTCGGTGAAGTGTCTGTTCATTTCCTTTGCCCATTTTTTAATAGGATTATTTGTCTTTTTGTTGTAGAGGTGTTGGATTTTCTTGTAGATTATGAAGACCAGACCTTTGTCTGACTTCTACTGTCCAAAAATTTTTTCCCAGTCTGTAGGTTCTCTTTTTACTCTTTTAGTGAATTCTTTTGAAGAGTATAGGTGTTGATTTTTAGAAGGTCCCTGTTACCTAGCTTAACTTCTGGAGTTCGTGTGTTGTTGGTTATGGTTGGTACCCTGTCAATGCTGTGTATTAGGGCCTCTGGTGTTGATCCTATTTTTTCTTTTATGAACTTTATAGTTTTGGCTTTATATTTAGGTCTTTGATCCATTTTGAATTAGTTTTTGTATATGGTGTGAGGTATGCCTACTGTTTGATTTTTCTGCAGATGGACATCCAGTTTTGCCAGCATCATTTGTTAAAAAGACTGTCTTTTCCCCCATTTGATGGACTTTGGGCCCTTATCGAAGATCAGGTGACTGTAGATGGATGGATTTACATCTGGGTTCTCCATTCTGTTCCATTGGTCAATGTACCTGTCGTTGTACCAGTACCAGGCTGTTTTGACTACTGTAGCTTTATAGTAGGTTCTGAGGTCAGGTAGTGTCAGTCCTCCAACTTTATTCTTCTTTTTCAACAGTGCTTTACTTATCCAGGGCTTGTTCCCTTTCCATATAAAGTTAATGATTAGTTTCTCCATCTCTTTAAAGAATGTTGCTGGTATTTGGATCGGGATTGCATTGTATTTGTAAATTGCTTTGGGTAGAATTGTCATTTTCACAATGTTGAGTCTGCCTATCCATGAGCGTGAGATGTTTTTCCATTTTTATAGATCCCTTTGGGTTTCTTGCAGTTGTGTTTTGTAGTTTTCTTTGTATAGGTCTTTTACATCCCTGGTTAGATTTATTCCTAAATATTTTATTTTTGAGGGGGTTATCATAAATGGTATTACTTTCTTCATTTCCTTTTCGTTGTTCTCTTTATTGGTGTATAGGAATCCAACCGATTTTTGAATGTTTATCTTGTATCCTGCTCTGCTACTGAATCTTGCTATTAGTTCCAGTAGATTTCTCATGGAGTCCTTAAGGTTTTCTATGTATAGTATCATATCATCTGCAAACAGGGACAGTTTAACTTCTTCATTACCAATTTTGATGCCCTTTATTTCTTTTTCTTGCCTCATTGCTCTAGCTAGGACTTCCAACACAATGTTAAATTGGAGTGGAGGTAAAGGGCATCCTTGTCTTGTTCCTGTTTTCAAGGGGAATGTTTTCAGCCACTCTCCATTAAGAATGATGTTGGGTGTTGGTTTTGCATAGATGCCCTTTATTATGTTGAGAAATTTCCTTCTAGACCTATTTTATTGAGTTTTTATCAGGAATGGGTGTTGGACTTTGTTGAATGCCTTTTCTGCGTCAGTTGAGATGATCATGTGATTCTGTTCTTTCCTTTTATTTATGTGGTGGATTACGTTGATTGATTTTCTAGTGTTGGACCATCCTTGCATACCTAGTATGAATCCTACTTGGTCACGGTGTATTGTTTTTTTGGTATGATGCTGAATTCTGTTGGCTAGAATTTTGTTAAGAATTTTTGCATCTATATTCATGAGAGATATTGGTCTGTAATTTTCTTTTTTTGTGGCATCTTTGCCTGGTTATGGTATCAGCATTATGCTGGTTAATAGAATGAATATGGAAGTGTCGCTTCCTTTTCTGTGTTCCAAAATAGTTTGAATACTACTGGTACAAGTTCTTGTTTGAGTATTTGGTAGAATTCTCCAGTGAAGCCATCTGGGCCAGGGTTTTTTTTTTTTTTTTTTTTTGGAGTTTTTTTATTACCTTTTCATTCTCTACCCATTATGGGTCTGTTCAGATTTTCAACATGACTTTGTGATATTTTGGGTAGGTAGTGTGTTTCTAGAAATTTATGCCTTTCCTCTAACTTTTCAAATTTGTTGAAGTATAGTTTTTCATAATACTCTGTTATGATCCTTTTTATTTCAGGTGTGTCTGTTGTAATGTCCCCAATTTGTTTTCTTATTTGGGTTATTTGCATCCTCTCATGTTTTTCTTTTGTCTGGTCAGTGGTTTGTCAATTTTTTTTATTCTTTCAAAAAACCAACTTTTGGTTTTGTTCATACTTTCTATTGTTTTTCTATCTTTATTATTTCCTTCTGGTGTCTGTGGGCTTTTTTTTTTTTTTTTTTTTTTTTTTTTGCTGTTCTCTATTTTAGTTCTGTAGTTAATGTTTTGATTTTGTCCCTTTCTTCTTTTTTGATCTGTGCATCTATTGCTCTAAATTGTCCTCCGAGGACTACCTGTGCTGTGTCCCAAAGGTTTTGGTATGATGTGTTTTCAGTCTCATTTGATTCTAGGAATTATTTGATTCCATTTCTGATTTGTTCTATTTCTCAGTGGTTTTTAAGCAGGGTGTGATTCAGTTTCTATGTAATTGATTTTTTTTCCTTGCTCCTTCTGTTGTTAATTTCTACCTTGTTGGCATTGTGGTCAGAGAAGATGCTTTGTATTATCTCAACATTTTGGATCTTGTTGAGGATTGCTCTGCAGCCTAAGATTTGGTCTATTCTGGAGAACGTTCTGTGTTCATTGGAAAAGAATGTGTACTTTGCAGCTATAGGGTGGAGTGCTCTATATATGTCTATGAGGTCAATTTGGCTGATTGTGCCCTTTAGGTCTTCTGTATATTTGCTGAGTTTCGTATTAGATACTCTGTCCTTTACTGAAAGTGGTCTGTTGAAATCTCCTACTATTATTGTGGAACTGTCAGGTTCTCTTTTTAGTGGTGTTAGAGTTTATGTATTTTGGAGCCCTGTTATTGGTGCATATATGTTTATTATTGTTATGTCTTCATGATGGATCGTCCCCTTAATCATTATATAGTGTCCTTCTTTGCCTTTTATGGTGGATTTTGTTTCAAAGTCTATTTTATCTGAGATTATTGTTGCCACTCCTGCTCTTTTTTGTTAGTTGTTTGCTTGACATTTTTCCAACCTTTGATTTTTAATAAATTTACTTCTTTGTTTCTAAGGTGTGTCTCTTGTAGACAGCATATTTATGGATCCTAATTTTTATCCATTTTGTCTCTCTCCGTCTCTTTTTGGGTGCATCGAGTCCATTTACATTCAGTGTAATTATTATTAGGTGTGAGTTTATTGCTGTCATTTTGTAGTGCTTTTTTTGTGGTGCTGACGTTTTCTTTGTTCCTCACTCTCCTGTGCTGAATGCCCTTTGTTCGTGAATTTTTTTTCCTTTCTTTTGTTTCTGTAGGTTTTGTTTTTACTGAGACTTTATGTTTTTCCTCTTTATTTTGATGAGTAGGTTTGTTAACTTTCTTTGTTGTTACCTTGAAATTTACCATTATCTTCCTAGATTTGAACCAGTCTATTCTTACTTGGTATCGGCTTGCCTTCCTCTGCATTTGAAGGTTCTATACCTACACCATTTATTCCCTCTTTTGTTGTTCTGATGTTGTTTTCTTTTACAGATTAACCTCTCTTGTTTCCTGTTGTAATACTTTTGGTTTTGGATATTCCTTGAGAGTTCATTTCCTAGATTGGTACCTGGCTGGTACCATCCTGTATCCTAGATTCAGCCTGTGAGCTGATGCTGTTTGTTCTCAGATCGAAGAACTCCCTTTAATAATTCTTGTAAGTTTGGTTGGGTTTTTACATAGACCCTGAAATTTTTTTAATCTGGAAATAACCTAATTTTACCATCATATCTGAACGAGAGTTTTGCAGGGTATATTATTCTTGGCTGACATTTTTTTTTTCTTTCAAGGTTTTATATATGTCATCCCATTGCCTTCTTGCCTGCATGGTTTCTGCCAGATAATCTGAGGTTAGTCTTATTGTTTCTTCTCTGTATGTGACTTTTTGTTTTTCTTGCACTGCCTCCGGATTCTGTCTTTCTTTTTGGTGAATGTGATTATGATATGCCTTGGTAATTTTCTTTTAGGGTCTATCATATATGGTGTTTGTTGAGCTTCTTGGATGGCCAGGTTTTCATCTTTTATGATATTGGGGAAGTTTTCTGTCAGCAGTTCTTCAATGACCCTCTCTGTGTTTTCTGTTTTCTCCCCTTGTTCTGTAACTGCAATCACTCACAAATTCTTGCTTTTTATTGTATCCCACGTAATTCTCAGGATCTGTTCGTTTTTCTTTGTTCTTTTTTTTTTTTTTTGATTTTTCCTCAACAGAGTTGTCTCCAAGTGTTTGTCTTCAATATCACTGATCCTGTCTTTCACCGTTTCAAACCTGTTCCCCTTGCCTTCTATGACACTGTCCATTTCTGAAATCTTGTTGTTTATCTTTTGGATTTCTAATTGTTTTTGTATGATTTGTAGCTGTGAATTTGTTTTGGCATTTTGTTCCTGCATTATTTTCCTTAATTCTTCCATTTTTGTCTGTATTTTCTATGAATTTGTCTATTTTTGCTCTTTTTTTCTTCTTTTTGCTTCAACTGTTGGATAGCTCTGAATATTAGAGATTTGAATTCCCTATCAGGTAGTTCTAGTGCCTTTTCTTCTACTGGAATGACATCTGTTGTTTTATTTTGGATGCCTACTGGAACTCTCCTGTCCTGTTTTTGTAAATGTGTTTGTGACATTCGGTAGTTATTTTCATCGTTTATTGATTGTAGATTTGTTTCATCCTGCTTTTTTGTTTTATTAGGCTATGTCTGAGTAGGCGGGCTGTGTGTTCTTTGTTGTTTGCTCAACTTTGGGCACGATAATTTTCACCTCCTTCTCCAATTGGCAGGGTCATTTGCTCAGTTGTGGCACAGCAGGGCAGGTCTAGCTGAAGAGGAGTTTCTGGGTTGTTTGTGGCACTTACTATGGCCATCAGGGCGGGCCGGTAATCAGTGCAGGGCAGGTTCTGGTAGGCCTTGCCTGGGCTGCTTGGTGATGTGATGTTCAGTGCACAATGCAGGTAGGCAGGATGGAGGGGGGAGACTGTGATGTGTGGGGCTAAATTGGGTATGTGAGAGAGCAGAGAGGAATGGGAGCCAAAACATACAAACAAGCAAAAAAGAGTGCTAGGGAAGCTTGCTGTTGGAGTGGAGAGATGAGACTGTGAAATGGAGAAAAACAAAAAGGAGAAGAAAAAAAGAATAAATAAAAATTAAAAAGAAGAAAATCAAAGCTCCCAGGGATCCCTTCAGTGCAGCTGTGAGGTCTGGGGAAGTTGCTTCCAGGCCGTGAAGTACAGCATGGCTAGAAGGAGTAGAGGTGTCACTCAGTGCCAGGAATTGAGGGGACAAGAAGGGAAGGAAAGTATAGAGAGATGAGAAAATGAGTAATGAAGAAACACAAAAAGGGAAAAAGAGGGAAAAGAAAAAAAAACAAAACAAATTAAAAAAAAGAACAAGAAAAACCCCCAAAGAAAAACAGAAGAAAAAAGAAACACCCTCGGGGATCCCTCTGTGTGTCTATGGAAACTGAGGGGGTAGGTCCCAAGCCATGCAGCTCTGCCTGGCAAGAACGGGCTCCCAATTCTAGAAAAGAAAAAGAAACAATTCAAAACAAACAAACAAAAAAAGCCCCGGGATCCCACCAGTTGGCAGCATGGGCCAGGAAGCAGTTTCACATTTGAGTGGCATTTCACAGCCTTTCAAGGAGAAGGAAAGATGGTGCATGGAGCCAGGTATTTCAGAGAAAGGAGGGGGAGGTGGTGAGAGGTATGGAAGAAATCTAAAGAAGCAGAAAAAAGCAACACCAGCAGCCAACAAATAGCACTTAGGGAGCCAGCCACTGTGGGCTGTTGGATTCCAAGCAACACCAGATTGATGGTGGTGCTTCCTGGCCAAGAGACTGGCCAGAGGAAGCAGAGCAGGCCGAGTAGGGGTGAAGAAGGTTGGGGAATAGGAAAGCGTATATCGCTGGTTACCGGTTGTTCTGTCTCCTGCTGGAAGCTCCAAAGCTGCTTTTTCATACCCCCGTTTGCTGATCTCTGATAGGAGTCCAAGATGGCAGATCCATGCTGCATTCCTGTTAGGGGACCTCTACATGTATCTCTCCTTGCTCTCTGTTCTCGGTCAGTTTTTTATTCTATTCAGTGCTTGGCTGAGTTCTTTATCTCTTCATTTGATGCTTAGGGTTTCAGGATTGCCATTTTCTCTGTTTGGCTTAGTTTTTTGGATCTTTGCTGTGGAGGGATGGCATGGTGGTTCTGCCTATAGCACCATGTTGCCTGGAAGTCTGAGAATATTGAATTTGGACTGCCAGAAAAACGAACACTTCTTTCTTGTTAAAAGTACAGCCAAAATGCTCCTTAGAAGTGAGGATGGTGAGGCTTCATCTCATGTACTTTGGACATGTTTTCAGGAAGGACTAGCCACTGCAGAAGGACATCATGCTTGGTAAAGTAGAGGGTCAGTGAAAAAGAGGAAGTCCCTCAATGAAATGAATTGACACAGTGGCAGCAACAGTGGGCTCAAACATAGCAACGGGTGGCACAGGAATGGGCAGCATTTCATTCTGTTGTACATAGGTTTGCTGTGAGTTGGAACTGACTTGAGGGCACCTAACAACAACGTCCTTCTTTATCTCTTGTAATAGATTTTGATTTAAAGTCTATTTTATCTGATATCAGTATGGCCACCCCCGGCTCTTTTTTGGTTTTGGTGGTTGTGCAGAATATTTTTTCCACCCTTTTATTTTCAGTCTGTTTGTGTCCTAAGGTGCATTTCTTGTAGGCAGCAAAAGGATGGATAATGTTTTTATCCATTCTGTCATTCTCTGCCTTTTGCATGCAGAGTTTAGACCATTTACATTTAAGGTTATTACTGAAAATGAAGTATCTACTCCATTCATTTTGCTAATTGTTTTTTGAGTGTCTTGTATATTCTTTTTGGAGCCTTGGTGGCATGGTGGTTAAGAGCTACAGCTACTAACCAAAAGGTTGGCAATTTGAATCCACCAGCCGTTCCTTGGAAACTGTATGGGGGCAGTTCTACTTTGTCCTGTAGGGTCACTATGAGTTGGAATCAACTCGATGGCAATGGATTTATATGTATATATATAGTCTTTGAATTGTATTCTTATTTTTTCTGTTTTTTTTTTTTAGCTGCTTTTTTGTGATGAGACTTTTTTATTTTTTCCTTTTCTTTCATGTAGTTTTTTCTAGGTGGTTTCTTAGTGGTTACCACAAATATTACATTACACAACTTGCAATTACAACAACATTTAGGATACGAACAATAACATACAACATTAACATTCTAAAACTATTCCTGTTTTGCTCCTCCCTCTCCCTTTTCTGTTAGTGAGTCTCCATTGACATCATTGTATTTCCTATATCTGATAGATTTAATTTTTACTTATTTCTTACACACCTGATGTTATATTGCTTTTGGAACTTAACTATTGAGTTTTTTTTTCCTGAAAATGTCATATACTTGGTCCTTTTATTTTTCTCTTTTTATTTTTATTTCCCTTGTGAAGATTTGAGTACTCGTTTAATGTTTTCCTTTCCATTTGGAGAACTCCCTTAAGTAATATTTACAGAGCTAGTCTGGTAATGGCATATTTGCAGAACTTCAGTTTATTTGGGAATGTTTGGATTTCCCTTTCATGTTTGAATGACAGCTTTGCTGGGTAGAGAATTCTTGGTTGGCAGTTGTTTTCCTTCAATATTTTATATATATTGCTCCATTGTCTTCTGGCCTCCAGGGTTTCTGGGGTGAAATTCGCACCAAGTCTTATGGTGGACCCTTGACTGCTGCTTTCTCTTGCTGCTTTCATAATTCTCTCCTTGTCTTTGGTTTTCAAGAGAATTATATTATGATGTATCATGGGGTGGACCTCTTTGTATTTCTTCTGTTTGACGTTCATGTAGCTTCCTGTATTCAGGTCTGGGAAATTCTCTCTGATTATCTCTTGGAAAATTCTTTATATTCCTTTATTATTACCATGATGCTCTGGAATTCCAAAAATTCTAATGTTAGGTTTTTTTAATTGAATGCCACATTTCCATTTGGCATTGTTCACATTTCTTTGTTTTTTTCTCTTTTTCTCTTGAAACTTAATAAGTTCAGCTATTCTGTCTTCTAATTCACTTATTCTGTTTTATGTTGACTCAAATCTATTGTTGAATGTTTCTCTTGCATTTTCTAATTCAAATGTTTTATTCTTCAGTTTCAGTATTTATCTTTGTTGTTGTTTTTTTAATGTTTTCAATCTCCTTATTGAGTTTCTCATTTCGTTTCCTGATCTCCACTAGTTTGTTTTCTCAGTGTTCTTTGCTTTCTTTAAACCTATTTAACAGTATTGTCTGAAAGTCTTTTATTTTTTTCCATTGTCCTGTTCTCCTTAGGGAAATTTTTTCTTCTCCATGTTTTTTTCTTTTGACTGGACTATCTTCTCTTGTGATTCTATATGTTTAATTTTATTTTACGTTTATTTAATGTAGGACATTATAATATCTTACTATGATTTTCTGGAATTCAGAGTTTTCTGTTTCAAGGAATTATTTTTCTTAGGTTTACATCCACTATCTTCTCCTAGGAGCCCTGGTAGTGCAGTGGTTAAAGCATTTGACTGCTAACCAAAAGGTCAGCAGTTCGAATCCACCAGCCAGCTGCTCTTGGAAACCCTATGGGACAGTTCTACTTTGTCCTATAGGGTCGCTAGGAGTCGGAATGACTCTACAGCATCAAGTTTTTTATCTTCTCCTAAGTTCCAGTAGAGGGCACTCTGGCCCTTTGATTCTTTCCGTACTGAGTGCAATTCTGTCTGAGGAGTTTGTACAATCAAGTCTCAGTCTATCTTCACAGGTTTTAAGTGTTTTGGAAAGTTTTAAGTCTCCAGGTGCTTACTCTGGCTAGTTTTCCCTAAGGTGGCTTACTTTATCGGTGTGTGAGGGTCCCTCTGTCTTATGTGGGTTTGGCTGTGTTGTTGTTGTTAGGTGCTGTTGAGTCAGTTCCAACTCATAGAGACTCTGGGTACAATGGAACCAAACACTGCCTGAACCTGTGCCATCCTCACAATCGTTGCTATGTTTGAGTCCATTGTTGCAGCCACTGTGTCAATCCATCTCTAGGGTCTTCCTGTTTTTCACTGATCCTCTACTTTACCAAATGTGATGTCCTTCTCCAGAGATTGGTCCCTCCTGATAACCAGTCCAAAGTATGTGAGACGAAGACACTATCTATCCTCGCTTCCAAGGAGCACTCTGCCTGTACTTCTTCCGAGACAGACTTGTTTGTTCTTCTGGCAGTCAATGATATATTCAATATTCTTCACCAACACCATAATTGAAAGGCGTCAATTCTTCTTCAGTCTTCCTCTCCATATGGCTGCACTCCTGGGGCTGGATTTTTTCACTTCCCTTTGTAGGACTGGGGCATAGATTTCCCTTCTTGGCTAATTGTACATACATGGGACTATTCCGCTAGCTGCAAGTGGAAGTGGTGGTACTCAGCTTTCCTGAGGTAAGGGTGGGGAGTGCTTTATGTCCTTCCCTCACAGGTGATCCTGAGTAGGGTCTCCCACAATGCCTAGTTATGGACAGGAAACTAGTTGTTTCCTGTGTTTCCTGTTTGATGTATTTTTCTTACCTTGGCTGATGGATAGGTCCTGCAACTCTTTAGCAGCCCCTGGTCCTAGTGCCCATCAGCCTTCGGTCTCAGTGAGATTCAATAGTACTCACTCACAGTATCTTGGCTTGTGAATTCCAATAGCCAGTCTGCACCACCTTAATCAGACTACACTTTCCTCAGTTTAGCTCCCATCCTGTGTCCTTTGTTGAGGGTGTTGCCCGTCCTCTTCTCAAAATGGGCACAGTGAGCCAAGTCCTTTGGATGCCAGTATCCAGAAACTCCCAGCTTCTCTGCCTTAGCCGCTCCTCCTCTTCCCTATTTTGGGACTCACCTCACTCTCCAACATGTTAACTGCCATCCGGAGTTTTGAAATCTCAGTCTGTGCCTGTTTTTATTCATTGTTCAGTGGGTTAGTTGCAGGAGGATAAATAGGAGCAACTATTTACTCCACCATCTAGCCCCACCTCTGATCCTGTGGGTACTTAATTCTCTATAACGGCTCATAAAATTCACAGAGATTATTACCTGTACATACAGTTATCCATTTATTACAACCAGAAATTATACAAGGAACATGCCACCCTCTCCTGTGCATGGATGTTCTCACAACTCCAGGAAGCACCAAAAAAGAGAGCTCCAAAGTCCAGGGCCTCAGTGTATATGCATGACTGGAGCTTCAATACATATGCACAAATCAATGAATGACTCTATCATGCCCCCTCCCTTCTTGAGGTTTGCTACCAGGGTGGGGCATGTGTAGCCCCTAACCATTTACACATAGTTCAGTGTTGCCTGGCTGTTTTAGAAAACAGAAGGCACTTTGATTGCTTGAGAATGTCAAGGGCTATTTTCAGAAACCAGAGACAAAAGACCAAACCAAGTTCTTTGTCCCACACAATGGTATTTTGAACACTCATTTGCCCAGCAACTACTTTTTTTTTATGTGCTCCGGTGCCAAATTGCTTGGGTGTGTAGGCTAGTTCCACCACTTCCTAATCGTATAAATGAGCAAGTAACTTAATCTTTCTAATTATTGATTTCCTTATCTGGTAAAAAATAGAGGGTTGGTTAAAATTATGCCTATTTCAGAGAGTTGTTATGAGGACTAAATGAGTTACTGCTACATGTAAAGTGCTTAAAACAGGGCCCGGCGCATAGTAAGTGCTCATAAATTTTAACAACTATGCTTAATGATGAAGATGATGAATATTTTTTCCTAGACACCGTGGTAGACACTGGAGACACAAAAGTTAGCAAGACACTCTTAGCCCCTGCCCTGGAAGAATTTAAAGTCTAGTTAGTGTACTGAAAGTTATTTATTAAGTTTTATTATTCTTTATGTGTATAGAGTATTTAAGGACTATTTTTCTGTAACTCCAGAGGTGGTGGTTTGTGAAAAAAATATAGGCGAGCTCATAGCTCCAATTAAATATTTGAAGGGTGAAGCCTCTAGGTGCTTAACAAAGAGTACTGAGTTGGAAATCCTGAGACCTGGGTTTTACTCCTTGATCTAGTTAACTCACTTTGAACTTTGTAACTCACTTTCTCGCTTTCCATATCTGTGCTTCAGTTCCTCAATTTCAAAAATAATAGGGGTGTTGAAGACAACATGCCACTATAGACAGAAGCACCATGCCATCCCACTGCAGAAAAGACCCGAAAAACTAAGTAAAACAGATACAAATGTCAATCCTGGAACGTTAAGTGTTAAGTGAAGGGATAAAGAACTCGATCAAGCTCCGAGTACAGGAAGGCAATGTTATGGAGCTCCCAACAGGAGACAGAGCACCTGGTAACCAGGGATACATGCTTGCCCACCCTCCAGCCTTCTTCCTTCTACGGGGCCTCTGCTTCTCTCCAACGGACCACAGTCGCTCAGCCAGAGAGATGCCAGCTCACTGCCACCCAGCCCCCACCAGCTGGCTCCTTCAGTGCCTTTTTTTGTTACTTTTTTGGGCCTTTTTTGTTTCTTCTCTCTCTCTCCCTTCCTTCTTTACCTTTCTCCCGTCCACCTAGCCCCGTGTGCCATCCCCATCCCTTCTCAACAGGCCATACTGCACCGCTTGGCTAGAAAGTCACCAGCACATGGCCTCCCTGGGTCCGTGCCACCCCACCAGGCTGCTCTCTCATCACCATTTTTTTTTGTTTTTTATTTCTTCTCTCTCTCTTTCTTTCCATTCTCCCATCTACCTAGCCACTTGTGCCATTCCCACCCCTTCTTGACAGCCTGTGCTGCACTGCTTGGCTAGAAAGCCACTGGCACACCGCCTCCCTGGGTCCATGCTGTCCCCATTGGCTGGTTCCCTCAGTACCATATTTTTATTTTTATTTTTTTTTCTTCTCTCTCTCTTCCTTCCTTTACTGTCTCCTGCCCACCTAGCCACTTGCACTGTCCCTGCTTCTTCTCAAAGGGCCTTACCATACCACTTGGCTAGAGAGCCACTGGCACTCAGCCTATCTGGGTGTGCACTACCCCCACCAACCAGCTCCCTCAGCACCACATATTTTTAGTTTGTTTTCTTTGTTCTTTTTTTTTTTTTAGTTTCTTCTCTTTCTCTCTCTTCCTTCCTTTCCTTTCTCCTACCCACATAGCCCTGTGCACAGCCCCTGCCAGTTTTCAAAGGGCTGTGCTGTACTTTTCAGCTAGATTCACTGGCACATGGCCTCCCCAGGTCTGTGCCGCCATCACCGACCGGCACCCTCAGCGTCATTTTTTTTTGTGTTTGTTTTTGTTTTTTCTTCTTTTTGTGCTGTTGTTTCTTCTCCCTCTCTCTCTTCCTTCCTTTCCTTTCTACCACCCACCTAGCCCCATGTGCTACCCTCCCTTCTTGATAGCCTGGGCTGTACCACTTGGCTAGATAGCCTCTGGCACATGGCCTCCCTGTGTCTGTACCACTCCCACAGGTTGGCTCCCTCAGTGCCATATTTTTTAGTTTTCTTTATCTTTACCCTTCTCCCTTTTCCTTCTACCTCCAACGTAGACCCTGCACTGACTCCACCACTTTCTGATGGGCTTGATACTCCACCTGGCAAGAGAGACAACAGCTTGCCACCACCCCATTCCACCCTACCCCCAACGGCCAGCTCCCCCAGCACCATATTTTTTTTGTTCTTGTTTTCTTTTTTTCCTCCATTTCTTGCATTTTCTTCTTGTTTCCCTTTTTTCTCTAATTTCTCTCATGAACTTAATTATGCACATCACATCCTCTCCCTTCTTTCCTGCCTATCTGCACTGCACACCAAGCACGACACCCCCTAGTGGCACCAGCGTAGACCTCTGGAACTACCCCTGCACTGCACCCTGGCCTCACCCCTTCAACCCTGGTTCATGCTGCAAATGACCCATCCCTGTCCCTCCACCCACTTGATCTGCCCTGCTGCACTGTAGCTGAGCAACCAGAACTGCCCAGCTTGACAAGGTGGTGAGAAGTATTGTGCCAACAGATGAACAAGCAACAAAACACTCCCAGCCCACCTGCCCAGACATAACCAAATAAAACAAAAAAGGACAAAACAAACACATCTACAATCAATAAATGAATAAAATAATTCCTGAATGTCCTGGAGACAGAAGACAATATCAAGACATACCAAAAAAATAAACAAATAAAAGGACAGAATGGCTCCATACAGTGAAAAAAATAATACACCAGATGACTTTCTGGTAGAAGAAAAGGCATTGGAACTACTTGATAGGGAATTCAAAACTCTAATAGTCAGGGCTGTCCAAGAGATTAGGAAAGAGATGAAGGAAAATTCAGACAAAAATAAGAAAAAGAGACAAAATCATGGAAAATACATATAAAATCAGAAAAAGACAAAGCAGAGCAAGAGTTCAGGAAAATAATAGAGAAACAAAATGTCAAAATAAATAAACAACTAGAAATCATACAAAAAGAGCAATGAGAAATCCAAATAATAAACAACAAGATTTCAGAAATGGGCAGTGCAATAGAAGGTTTTAGGAGCAAATTTGAAACAATGGAAGACAAGATCACTGAAATTGAAGAGAAACACTTAGATATCACTTTGAGGAAAAATCAGAGAAAATAATAAAGAAAAATGAAGAAACTCTGAGAAAGATGTGGGATGCAAGCAAAAGAAAAAAAACACATGTGATTGGAGTTCCAGACAGAGGGAGAAAACGGAAAACACAGAGAAAATCATTGAAGATTTGCTAAGAGAAAACTTCTCTAATATCATGAAGGAGGAAAAGCTGACCATCCAAAAAGCCCAACAAACCTCATATAGGATAGACCCCCAAAAGAAAATCACCAAGACATAATCACACTCACTAAGACCAAAGACAGAAAAATCCTGAGAGCAACTCGAGAAAAACAAAAAGTCACATACAAAGGAGAAACAATAAGACTAAGCTCTGATTACTCAGCAGAAACCATGCAAGAAGATAATGAGAGAACATATATAAAAACTTGAAAGAAAAAAATTGCAAATCAAGAATAATATATCCTGCAAAACTCTTGCTGAAATATGATGGTGAAATTTCAACATTTACAGATAAAGAGAATTTAAGGGAATACGTTAAAAAAAAAAACAAACTTGCAAGAACTATTAAAGGGAGTCCTTCGGTTAGAGAACAAGTGACATCAGACAACAGCCTGAATTCAGGATGCAGGACTGCATCAGCCAGATACCAACCTAGATAATGAACTCTCAAGGATAAAGCAAAACTAAAACATTTACAGCAGGGAACCAGAAAGGTTAATCTATAAATGACAACAATGTCAGAACAATAAAAGGGGGAATGAACTGCGTAGGTATAGAACTTTCAAATGGAGAGGAGGTCAAGGAAATATCAAGTAATAAAAGACTGGTTTAAACTTAGGAAGATAGGAATACATTGCAATGTAACCACAAAGAAAGTCAACAAACCTACTCATCAAAACAAAGAAGAAAAACAAAGTCTCAGTAAACAAAAGATCTACAAAAACAAAAGAAATTAAAAAAAATCCATGAACAAAAGGAACTCAGCACAGGAGTGTAAGAGGAACAAAGAAAACGTCAGCACCACAAAAAAAGCACTACAAAATAACAGCAATAAACTCACACCTGTCAACTATCACACTAAATGTAAACAGCTTAAATAGGGAAATAATAAATAGACAATAGATACGTGATAACTTTGGTGAAAGGTAAGACAGTACACAATTCTGTGGAAGCCAGCACAACTTGTACAAGGAAAGGTCATGGAAGTTCCATAGACACACTGAAACTCCCTGAGGGACTGAATTGCTGGGCAGAAGGCAGTGGGGACCATGGTCTCAGGGAACATTTAGCTCAATTGGCATACCACACTTTATAAAGAAAATGTTCTACATTCTACCTTGGTGAGTAGCGTCTGGGGTCTTAAAAGCCTGTGGGCAGCCATCTAAGATACTCCATAGGTCTCACACCTTCAAGAGCAAGGAAGAATGAAGAAAACAAGATAAAAGGAAAACTTTAGTCCAAAGGACTAATGGACCACAACTGCCACGGCCTCCACCAGTCTGACTCCAGTACAACTAGATGGTGCCTGGCTACCACCACTGACTGCTGTGACCAGGATCGCAACAGAAGGTCCTGGACAGAGCTGGAGGAAAATGTAGAACAAAATTCTAGCTCACAAAAAGACCAGACTTCCTGGCCTGACAGAGACTGGAGAAAACCTGAAAGCATGGCACCTGGACACCCTTTTAGCTCAGTAATGAAGTCACTCCCGAGGTTCACCATTCAGCCAAAGATTAGACAGCCCCATAAAACAAAACGAGACTAATGGGGCACAACAGTCCAGGGACAAGGACTAAAAAGCAAGTGGGGACAGAAAATCTGGTAGTAGGGAACCCAAGGTTGAGAAGGGACAGTGTTGACATATTGTGGGGTTGTTAACTATTGTCATAAAAAAAATGTGTACTGTTTAATGACAAACTCTTTGTTCTGTAAACCTTCATCTAAAGTACAATAAAAAAGAAAAAGAGAGTGACAGAATGGATAAAAAAAACAGGATCCATCAATATGCTGTCTAAATGAGACGCACCTTAGAAACAAAGACATAAATATATTAAAAATCAAAGGATGGAAAAAACATATATCAAGCAAATAGCAATCAGAATAGAGCAGGAGTGGCAATACTAATCTCAGATAAAATAGACTTTAAATCAGTGTCCACCATAAATGACAAAGAAGTCCATTATATAATGATTAAAGGGAAAATCCACCAGGAGGACATAACCATAATAAATATCTACGCACCCAATGACAGGGCTCCAAAATACATAAAACAAACCCTAACAGCGCTGAAAAGAGAAATTGATCTTCCACAATAATAGTAGGAGTCTTCAACATGCCACTCTCAGTAAAGGAAAGAACATCTAGAAAGGAATTCAACAAAAAAACAGAAGATCTAAAGGCCACAGTCAGCCAACTTGACCTCGTAGGCATATATAGAACACTCCATCCAACAGCAGCAAAATATACATTCTTTCCCAATGCACATGGAACGTTCTCCAGAATAGACCAAACTTCCGGCCAGAAAACAACCCTCAACAAAATCCAAAACACTGAGATAATACAAAGCATCTTCTCTGATCACAAGGCCATAAAAGTAGAAACTAACAACAGGAAGAGCAGGGGAAAAAAATCAAATACATGAAAACTGAATAACCCCTTGCTTAAAAACCACTGGGTAATACAAGAAATCAAAGATGGTATAAAATCCTTCCTAAAGTCAAATGAGAATGAAAACACAACATATCAACACCTTTGGGACTGAGCAAAGTCAGTGCTTGGAGGTCATTTATAGCAATAGATGCACACAAAACAAGAGAAGAAGTGGCCAAAATAAAATGTTAGCTATACAAGTCCAACAAATAGAAATAGGACAGCAAAAGAAAGCCACAGCCAGATCAGAGCAGAAATAAATGAAACAGACAATAGCCCAAAGTCCGATAAATGGGGAAAGGATGGTCATTTTAACAAATGATACTGGCAAAACAGGATATCCAACTGCAAAAATATGAAACAGGACTTCCGGATAACATGACACTATAGACAGAAGCACCATGCTGTCCCTCCACAGTAAAGATCTGAAAAACTAAGTCAAACAGACTCACCAAGATAGAATGTAGAATATGTTCTTTATAAAGTGTGTTATGCCAATTAAGCTAGATGTTCCCCAAGATGATGGTCCCCACAGCCCTCTGCTCAGTAATTCAGTCCCTCAGGGAGTTAGGATGTGTCTATGGAGCTTCCATGACCTTTCCTTATACAAGCTATGATGGCTTCGCCAGTAATGTGTACTGTCTTACCCTTCACCAAAGTTACCACTTATCAATTGTCTATTTAGTATTACCCCCCTCAACACTCCCATCCCTCGTAACCAACAAAGATTGTTTCTCTATGTGTAAACTTTTACGAGTTTTTATAGTAGACGTCGCATACAATATTTGTCATTTTGTGATTGACTTATCTCACTCAGCAGCTGTCCTCCAGTTTCATCCATGTCATGAGATGCTTCACAGATTCATCATTGTTCTTTCTCGTTGCATAGTACTCCATTGTGTGTATGTACCATAGTTTGTGTATCCATTAATCTATTGATGGGCATCTAGGTTGTTTCCATTTTATTGCTGTTGTGAACAATGCTGCAATGAACATGGGTGTGCATATGTCTGTTCGTGTGACAGCTCTTAATTCTCTGGGATATATTACTAGAAGTGGGATTGCTGGATCCTATGGTATTTCTCTTTCTAGCTTTCTAAGGAAGCGCCATATCATTTTCCAAAATGGTTGTATCATTTTGCATTCTCACCAGTACTGCATCAGATTTCCGATCTCCCCGCAGCCTCTCCAACATTTGTTATTTCCAGTGTTTTTGATTCGTGCCAGTAATGCTGGGGTGAGATGGAATCTCATTGTGGTTTTAATTTGCATTTCTCTAATGGCTAGTGATCGCAAGCATTTCCTCATGTGTCTGTTGGCTGCTTGAATCTCTTCTTTGGTGAAGTGTCTGGTCATTTTCTTTGCTCAATTTTTAATTCGATTATTTGTCTTTTTCTTATAGAGGTGATGTATTTTCTCATAGATTATAGAGATTAGACCTTTGCCACACTTGTAATGTCCAAAAATTTTTTCCCAGTCTGTAGGTTCTCTTTTTACTCTTTTGGTGAAGTCTTCGGAGAGCATAGGTGTTTGATTTTTACAAGATCCCAGTTATATAGCTTATCTTCTCGGGTTTGTGGGTTGATGGTTATGGTTTGTATCCTGTTAATGCCATGTAGTAAGGCCTGTAGCGTTGGTCCTATTTTTTCTTCTCTGAACTTTATAGTTTTTGGCTTTATATTTTCGTCTTTGATCAATTTTGAATTAGTTTTTGTATATGGTGTGAGGTATGGGTCCTGTTTCCCTTTTTTGCAGATGGACACCCAGTTTTGCCAGCACCATTTGTTAAAAAGACCGTCTTTTCCCCATTTGATGGACTTTGGGCCCTTGTCGAAGATCAGGTGACCATAGGCGGATGGATTTACATCTGGGTACTCAGTTCTATTCCACTGGTGAACTTATCTGTCGTTGTAGCAGTACCAGGCTGTTTTGACTACTGTAGCCGTATAGTAGGTTCTGAGGGCAGGTAGTGTAAGTCCTCCTACTTTATTTTTCTTTTTCAATAGTGCTTTATTTATTCAGGGCTTCTTGTCTTTCCATATAAAGTTGATGATTAGTTTCTCCATCCCTTTAAAGAATGTTGTTGGTATTTGGATTGGGATTCCATTGTATTTGTAAATTGCTTTGGGTAGAATTGTCATTTTAGCAATATTGAGTCTACCTATCTATGAGCATGGTATGTTTTTCCATTTATGTAGCTCCCTTTAGGTTTATTGCATTAGTGTTTTGTAGTTTTCATTATCTAGGTCTTTTACATCCCTGGTTAGATTTATTCCTAAGTGTTCTTTTTTTTTTTTTTTTTAGGAGCGATTATAAACGGTTTTGTATTCCTGATTTTCTTTTCATCGTTCTCTTTATTGGTGTCTAGGAATGCAACTGATTTTTGGATGTTTATCTTGTATCTTGCTACTCTGCTGAATCTTTCTCTTACTTCCAGTAGTTTTCTCGTGGAGTCTTTTGGGTTTTCTATGTATAGTATCCTATCATCCGCAAACAAGGACAGTTTAACATCTTCATTACCAATTTGGATGCCCTTTATTTCTTTTGCATCCCTTATTGCTCTAACTAGAACTTCCAGCACATTGTTAATTAGGAGTAGTGATAAAGGGCGTCCTTGTCTTCTTCCTATTCTCACGGGGAATGTTTTCATCCTCTCTCCATTAAGAAAGATGTTGGCTGTTGGTTTTGCATTCATGCCCTTTATTATGTTGAGAAATTTCACTTCTATACCTATTTTTTAAATTTTTTTTATTGTACTTCAGGTGAAGGTTTACAGAACAAATTGTTACTCATTAAAGAGTAGTACACATATTGTTATACGACACTGGTTAACAACTGCACAACATGTCAACCTTCTCCCTGCTTGACCTTTTTTTTCTTCTGGTGAAAATATACATAGCCAAAGATACACCATTAAATAAATTTCTACATGCACAGTTCAGTGACATCGACTACGCTCTTCCAATTGTGCTGCTATTCTCACTTTAGATGAAGGTTTACAGAACAAAATAGTTTCTCATTACACAGTTAGTACACATGTTGCCCTATGAAAATGGTTAACCTCACTACCCATCAACACTGTCCTTATTCAACCTTGAGTTCCCTATCACCAGCTTTCCTATCACCTTCTGCCTTCTAGCCCTTGTCCCTGGACTGCTGTGCCTCATTAGTCCTGTTTTCTTTTATGGGGCTGTCCAATCCCCGACTGAATGTTGAACCTCGGAAGAGACTTCACCACTGAGCTAAAAGGGTGTCTGGGGGCCATACTCTCGGGGTTTCTCCAGTCTCCTTTAGGCCAGTAAATCTGATCTTTTTTTGTGTGTGTTAGAATTTTGTTCTAAATCCTTTTCCAGCTCTGTCCATAACCTCTGTTGTGATCTCGGTCAGAGCAGTCAGTGGTGGTAGCCGGGCCTCATCTAGCTGTACTGGACTCAGTCTGGTGTAGGCCTTTGTAGCTGTGGTCCATAAGCCCTTTGGACTAATCTTTTCCTTGTATCCTGTTCTCTTCATTCTCCCTTGCTCCCAAAGGGGTGAGACCAGTGGAGTATATTAGATGGCTGCTCACAGGCTTTTAAGACCCCAGACGCTGCTCAGAAGGTAGAATGCAGAACATTGTCTTTATAAAGTGTGTTATTCCAATTGAGCTAAATGTTCCCTATGACCATGGTCCCCACAGCCCTCCGCCCAGCAATCAATCCCTCAGGGAGTTTGGATGTGTCTATGGAGCTTCTATGACCTTTCCTTGTACAAGTTGGCTGGTTTCCCCAGTATTGTGTACTCTCTCACCCTTCACCAAAGATACCACTTATCTATTGCCTGTTTAGTATTCCCCCCCCATCCCTCATAACCAACAAAGATTGTTACTTTTTGTGTGTGAACTTTTTCATGGGTTTTTACAATAGAGGTCTCATACAATATTTGTCTTTTTGTGATTGACTTATTTCACTCAGCATAATGTCCTCCAGTTTCATCCATATTATGAGATGCTTCAAGATTCATCATTGTTCTTTCTCATTGCATAGTACTCCATTGTGTGTATGTACCATAGTTTGTTTATCCATTCATCTGTTGATAGGCATCTAGGTTGTTTCCATATTTTTGCTATTGTGAACGATGCTGCCATTAACATAGATGTGCATATGTCTATTCGAGTGACGACTCTTATTTCTCTAGGATATTACTCCTAGGAGTGACATTTCTGGATCATATGGTGTGTCTATTTCTAGCTTTCTAAGGAAGCACCATATCATTTTCCAAAATGGCTGTATCATTTTGCATTCCCACCAGCAGTGCATAAGAGTTCCGATCTCCCTGCAGCCCCTCCAACATTTGTTATTTCCAGTGTTTTTGATTCTTGCCAGTAATGCCATGGTGAGATGGTATCTCATTGTGGTTTCAATTTGCATTTCTCTAATGGCTGATAATCGTGAGCATTTCCTCATGTGTCTGTTAGCCGCTTAAATGTCTTCTTTGCTGAAGTGTCTGATCATTTCCTTTCCCCGTTTTTTAATAGGTTTATTTTTTTGTTGTAGAGTTGTTGTATTTTATTGTAGTCTATGAAGATTAGACCTTTGTCTGACTCGTACTGTCCAAAAATTTTTTCCCAGTCTGTAGATTCTCTTTTTAATCTTCTGGTGAAGTCTTTGGAAGAGCATAGGTGTTTGATTTTTACAAGATCCCAGTTATATAGCTTATCTTCTCGGGTTTGTGTGTTGATGGTTATGTTTTGTATCCTGTTAATGCCATGTATTAAGGCCTGTAGCATTGGTCCTATTTTTTCTTCTCTGAACTTTATAGTTTTTCGCCTTATATTTTCATCTTTGATCCATTTTGAATTAATTTTTGTATATGGCGTGAGGTATTGGTTCCGTTTCCCTTTTTTTGCTGATGGACACCCAGTTTTGCCAGCACCATTTGTTAAAAAGATTGTCTTTTCCCCAATTGATGGACTTTAGGCAATTGTCGAAGATCAGGTAACCGTAGGTGGATGGATTTACATCTGGGTACTCAGTTCTATTCCATTGGTGAACTTATCTGTCGTTGTAGCAGTACCAGGCTGTTTTGACTACCATAGCTGTATAGTAGGTTCTGAGGGCAGGTAGTGTGAGTCTTCCAACTTTATTCTTCTTCTTCAGTAGTGCTTTACTTCCCTTTCCATATAAAGTTAATGATTAGTTTTTCCATCTCTTTTAAGAATGTTGTTGGTATTTGGATTGGGATTGCATTGTATTTGTAAATTGTTTTGGGTAGAATTGTCGTTTTCACAATGTTGAGTCTGCCTATCCATGAGCATGGTATGTTTTTCCATTTATGTAGATCCCTTTGGGTTTCTTGCATTAGTGTTTTGTAGTTTTCTTTGTATATGTCTTTTACATGCCTGGTTAGATTTATTCCTAAGTATTTTATTTTTTAGGGGCTATTATAAATGGTGTCATTTTCCTGATTTCCTTTTCATCATTCTCTTTATTGGTGTATAGGAATCAATTTGATTTTTGTATGTTTACCTTGAATCCTGCTACTCTGCTGAATCTTTCTGTTAGTTCCAGTAGATTTCTCATGGAGTTTTTTGGGTTTTCTATGTATAGTATCATATCAGCTGCAAACAGGGAGAGTTTAACTTCTTCATTACCAATTTGGATCCCCTTTATTTCTTTTTCTTGGCTTATTGCTCTAGGTAGAACTTCCAGCACAATGTTAAATAGGAGCGGTGATAAAGGGCATCCTTGCCTTGTTCCTGTTTTCAAGAGGAATGTTTTCAGCCTCTCTCCATTAAGAATGATGTTGGCCTTTGGTTTTGGATAGATACCCTTTATTATGTTGAGAAATTTCCCTTCTATACCTATTTTATTGAGAGTTTTTATCAGGAATGTGTGTAGGACTTTGTCAAACGCCTTTTCTGCATCAATTGAGATGATCATGTGATTCTTTTCTTTCCTTTTATTTATGTGGTGGGTTACATTGATTTATTTTCTAATGTTGAACCATCCTTGCATACCTGGTATGAATCCTACTTGGTCATGGTGTATTATTTTTTTGATATGATGCTGAATTCTATTGGCTAGAATTTTGTTGAGAATTTTTGCATCTATATTCATGAGACATATTGGTCTGTAATTTTCTTTTTTTGTGATGTCTTTGCCTGGTTTTCGTATCCACATTATGCTGGGTTCATAGAATGAATTTGGAAGTGTTGCTTCCTTTTCTTTGCTCTGAAATAGCTTGAGTAGTACTGGTAGAAGCTCTTCTATAAATGTTTTGTAGAATTCTCCAGTGAAGCCATCTGGGCAAAGGTTTTTTTTGTTGGGAGTTTTTTTATTACCTTTTCAATCTCTTCTCTTGTTATGGGTGTGTTCAGATTTACAACATCACTTTCTTGTAGTTTGGGTAGGCCGTGTGTTTCTAGAAATTTATCCATTTCCTCTAGGTTTTCAAATTTGATGGAGTATAGTTTTTCATAATACTCTGTTACAATCCTTTTTATTTCAGTTGGGTCTGTTGTAATGTCCCCCATTTCATTTTTCATTTGGATTATTTGTGTCCTCTCCTGTTTTTCTTTTGTCAGTCTGGCCAGTGGTTTGTCGATTCTGTTGATTCTTTCAAAGAACCAACTTTTGGTTATGTTGATTCTTTCTATTGTTTTTCTGTTCTCTATTTCATTTATTTCTGCTCTAATCTTTACTATTTCCTGTCTTCTGCTGCCTGTGGGCTTTTTTTGCTTTTATCTTTCTATTGGTTTGAGTTCTGTAGTTAATGTTTTGATTTTGTCCCTTTCTTCTTTTTTGATGTTTGTATTGATTGCTATAAAGTGTCTTCTGAGATCTGTCTTTGCTGTGTCCCAAAGGTTTTGGTATGATGTGTTTTCATTCTCATTGGATTCTAGGAATTTTTGATTCCATATCTTATTGCTTTTATTACCCCGTGTTGTGTAAGCAGAGTTTTGTTCAGTTTCCATGTAATTGATTTTTTTCCCTTGCTCTTCCTGTTGTTAATTACTACCTTGATGGTGTTGTGGTCATTGAAGTTAATTTGAATTGTCTCAACGTTTTGGATCTTTTTGAGGATTGCTCTGTGGCCTAAGATTTGGTCTATTCTGGAGAATGTTCCCTGTGGATTGTGAAAGAATGTGTACTTTCCATGTGTAGGGTGGAGTGTTCTATATATGTCAATGAGGTCATGTTGGCTGATCGTGCCCCTTAGGATTTCTGTAACTTTGTTGAGTTTCTGTTTGGATGTTCTGTCCTTTAGCAAGAGTGGTGTGTTGAACCCTCCTACTATTATTGTGGAACTGTTAATTTCTATTTTCAGTGTTGTTAGAGTTTGTTTTATGTATTTTGGATCCCTGTCATTGGGTGCGTAGATGTTTATTATGGTTATGTCTTCATGATGGATCGTCCCCTTATTCAGTATATAGTGTCCTTCTTTGTCTTCTGTGGTGGATTTTGTTTTAAAGTCTATTTTATCTGAGATTAGTGTTGCCATTCCTGGTCTTTTCTGGTAGTTGTTTGCTTGATGTATTTTTTCCATCCTTTGATTTTTAATAAATTCACGCCTTTCTCTCTAAGGTGTGTCTCTTGTAGACAGCATATTGATGGATACTGTTTTTTATCCATTCTGTCACTCTCCGTCTCTTTATGGTTGCATTGAGACCATTTACATTCAGTGTGGTTATTGATAGGTGTGAGTTTATTGCTGTCATTTTGTAGTGCTTTTTTTGTGGTGCTGACGTTTTCTTTGTTCCTCTTACTCTCCTGTGCTGAATTCCTTTTGTTTGTGCATTTTTTTCATTTCTTTTGTTATTACTGAGGCTTTATGTTTTTCCTCTTTATTTTGATGAGTAATTTTGTTAACTTTCTTTGTGGTTACCTTGAAATTTACCCTTATCTTTGTAAGTTTGAAGCAGTCTATTATTACTTGGTATTGCCTTGCCTTCCTCTCCATTAGAAGGTTCTGTACCTACACCATTTATTCCCTCTTTTATTGTTCTGATGTTGTTGTCTTTTACAGATTAACTGCTCTGATTCCCTGTTGTATTTCTTTTGGTTTTAGATAGTCCTTGAGAGTTCATTTCCTAGATTGGTATCTGGCTGGTACAATCTTGCCTCCTAGATTCAGCCTGTGAGATGATGTTTTTGTTCTCAGATCGAAGGACTCCCTTTAATAATTCTGGTAAGTTTGATTTGGTTTTATATGTTCCTTTAACTTCTGTCTATCTGGAAATGTCCTAATTTCACCCTTGTCTTTGAACAAGAGTTTTGCAGGATATATTATTCTTGGCTGACAACTTTTTTCTTTCAAGGTTTTAGATATGTCATCCCATTGCCTTCTTGCCTGCATGGTTTCTGCCAGATAATCTGAGCTTAGTCTTATTGTTTCTTCTCTGTATGTGACTTCTTGTTTTTCATGAGCTGCTCTCAGGATTCTTTGTTTTTGGTGAGTGTGATTATGATATGCTGTGGTTTTCTTTTGTGGACTATCCTCTATGGGGTTTGTTGAGCTTCTTGGATGGCCAGCTTTTCATCTTTCATGATATTGGGGAAGTTTTCTGTCGGCAATTCTTCATTGATGCTCTCTGAGTTTTCTGTTTTATCCTCCTGTTCTGGAACTCCAATCACTTGAAAATTTTGGTTTTCATTTTATCCCACATAATTCTCAGGGTTTCTTCATTTTTCTTTGTTGTTTTTTCTGATTTTTCCTCAAACAGAGTTGTATCCAAGTGTTTTTCTTCAATTTTGCTGATCCTTTCTTGCACCGTTTCAAATCTCCTCCTCAGCTCTTCTATGATACTGTACATTACTAAAATCTTGTGGTTTATATTTTGGATTTCTAATTGTTGTTTTTGTATGAGTTCTAGTTGTGAATTTATTTTAGCATTTTGTTCCTGCATTATTTTCTTGAATTCTTCTCTTTTTTGTCTGTATTTTCCATCAATTTGTGTGCCTTTTCCATGAATTTTTCTATTTTTTCCTCATTTTTGCTTGATTTTTGCTTCAACTCTTGGATAACTCTGAATATTAGAGATTTGGTTCCCTGTCACGTAGTTCTAGTGTGTTTTCTTCTACTGGAAAGTCATCTGTTGTTTTTTTTTGTTTTGGACGCCTACTGGAACCATCCTGTCCTATTTTGGGAAATGTTTTCATATTGTATGCTGTCTTTGGGTCATTAAGTAGTTATTTTACTCATTTTTTTTTTGTAGATTTGTTTGTTTTGTCCTACTTTTTTGTTTTCACTTGGTTGTGTCTAAGCAGGCAGGCTGTGTGTTCTTTGTTGTTTGCTTGTCTGTAGGCACTATTCTTTTCACGTCCTTCTCAAATTGGCATGGTCAGTTGCTCAGATATGGTACACTAGGCAGGTCCAGCTGAAGAGGAGTTGCTGGGGTGGGTTGTTTGTAGCACATACTAGGGCCGATAGGGCTGGCTGGGAATCAGTGCAGGGCAGGTTCTGGTAGGCTGTGCCTGTGCCACTTGGTGGTGTGATGTTCAGCACATGGTGCATGTAGGCAGGATGGAGGGGAGAGATTGTGATGTGTGGAGCTAAGATGGGTTTGGGAAAGAGGAGAGAGTAAAGAACAGGAGCCAAAAACCTACAAACAAAAAAGAGTGCTAAGAGAGCTTGCCATTGGAGTGGAGAGATGAGAGACTGAGAAATGGAGAAAAACAAAAAGGAGGAGAGAAGAAGAAAGAAAATGAATAAATAAAAATTAGAAAAAAGTAAAGAAAAGCCCCCAGGGATCACACCGGTGTGGCTGTGAGGTCTGGGGTAGTTGCTCCCAGGATGTGAAGTACAGCCTCGCTAGAAGGGATTAGAGGTGTCATTCAGTGCAAGGTATGCAGGAGACAGGAAGAGAAGGTAAGTATAAGAGACGAGAAACTGAGTAATGAAGAAAGACTAAAAGGGAAAAAGAGAAAAAAGAAAACAAAACAAATAAAAAAAGAACAAGAAAAACCCAAAAACAAACAAGAAAAAAAGAAACGCCTTCAGGGATCCCTCTGTGCATCTGTGCAAACTGAGGGGTAGGTCCCAAGCCGCGCAATACTGCCTGGCTAGAATGGGCTCCCAATTCGAGAAAAGAAAAAGTAAACAACAAACATATCAAAACAAAGAAAGAAACAAAAGCCCCTGGATCTCACCAGCGTGTCAGCACGGGTCGGGAAGCAGCTTCATATTTGAGCGGTGTTTCATAGCCTTTCAGGAAGAAGCAAAGATGGCGCATGGATCCAGGTATTTGAGAGAAAGGAGGGGGGTGATGAGACGTATGGAAGAAATCCAAAGAAGTGGAAAAAAGCAACACCAGCAGCCAACAAGTGGCACTCAGGGAGCCAGCCAGTGTGGGTGGGTGGAATCCAAGTAGCATTGGGGTGACACTGGTGCTTCCCAGCCCAGAGACTGTGGCCGCAGGAAGCAGAGGAGGCCCAGTGTGTGTGAAGAAGGGTGGGGGTTGGGAAAGCATATATCACTGGTTACTGGTTTTTCTGTCTCCTTCTGGAAGCTCCGTGAAGCTGCTTTCCCATACCCTCTGTTCACTGATCTCCAATAGGAGTCCAAGGTGGGGGATCCTTGCTGCGTTAGCTGATAGAGGACCTCTGCATGTATCTCTCCTCACTCTTTGTTCTTTGTCCATTTCTTATTCCGTTCAGTGCTTGGCTGAGTTATCTCTTCATTTGATACCTAGGGTTTCAGGATTGTCGTTTTCTCTGGCTTAGTTTTTCGGATGTTTGCTGTGGAGGGACAGTGTGGTGTTTCTGTCCACGGTGCCATGTTGCCCGGAAGTCCTTTTTTTTTTTAATGAGGGGGTGAAACATTCTGATTTTATAAAATTTTTAGCAGCAGAATCCTTTATTTAATATTAACTCTTACATAGAATTCCAATCTGAAAACCTAATACAGAGGTGCTCTGATTGAAGCAAGGTGGGACCCCAGAGTCACCTCCACAAAACTGTGAAGATTCCAAGATGTGAAGGTTTGAAACCACTTGTTAGATTTTATTTCTCTTCCACCTCAAGCATTCTAGGAGCCTATAATTCTCAATTTAAAGTTGCATATGGGAAATAAAGATATGCAAAGAGGACATAGAAGGGAAGACCCCTCTCTTTGTGTACTATATGATCTTGTACATTTCCCTTCACATGTCACAGACTGTTACTTTCGGCACATTTTATCTGAGTGACAGTGCTTGACTGTAGTGACATTTAATGAAGAAAACACACAACATAGGGAGGAAAGCAATGTTTGAAAAGGAAGGCTTTGAATCCGTGTGTCAGTGGTAGAAACAAGTATGATATTTAATAAGACTGTGTTCAAGGCACTTTATCATTTATTGAAATGTATAAGATATGATCCATTCTTTCTGTATAAAAGGGTAGATGAGGCATGTGTAGGAATAAGGAAGGTAAAAGATAATATGTGTCATAGGCCTTACATTCACATTGGCCTAGCTTCACATCTCATTTCTAACTCTTATTAGCTGTGCAAATTAGGACACGCTTCCTAATCTTTCAGAGCCTCAGTTTCCTCAAAGTAAAAAGGGGATAATGATACTTATAAGGTTGTTATGAAGATTAAAATGGATAATGTAAATTTAATAATGGCTAGGGTCTTGTCTTAACTATCTAGTGCTACTATAAGAGAAATACCACAAGTAGATGGCTTTAACAAAGATAAATTTATTCTCTCACAGTCCAGGAGGCTAGAAGTCCAAATTCAGGGTGCCAGCTCCAGAGGAAGGCTTTTTCTCTCTGTTGGCTCTGGAAGAAGGAGGAAGGTCTTTGTCATCAATCTTCCCCTGGTCAAGAAGCTTCTCAGCGCAGGGACCTCGGGCCGAAAGATGCACTATGCTCCTGTTGCTTCTTTCTTGGTGACGTGAGGTCCCTGTGTATATTTGCTAGCTTCTCTCTTTCACATCTCAAAGGAGATTGACTTAAGACACAACTAATCTTATAGATCGAGTCCTGCCTCTAACATACTGTTGCTAATCCCACCTCATTAATATACAGTAATATTTACAACACATAGGAAAACCACATCAGGTGACAAAATGGTGGACAATCACACAACACTGGGAATCATGTACTAGCAAAGTTGACACACATAATTTTGGGGGACACAATTCAATCCATAACAGGTCTAATAACTGATTTGTATAGAATACTCAATAAATGGTATCCACTCATTCATACAACAACTATGCATTAAGTACCTACTATGGGCTAAACAATGTGCTAGGTACTGGGGATACAATGGCAAACTAAGAAGGTATGGTCCTTGCATTCATGAAGACTGCAGTCTAATGGAGAAGATAGACATTAAATAAATGATTCCACCTACAAATTAAATTCCATTTGGGATAGTATTGTGCTAAGGAAAATTTCAGGGTTCTATAGGAAAATATAAAAAGGGGACATAATTTAGATGGGAGTGAAGCTGGTGGGGTTCAAGGAAGGCATCTCAGAGACAGTGACAATAAGCTGAGACATGAAGGGTCAGTAGGAGTTAATCAGGTGAAAAATAAAGGGAAGAATATTCCAGGTAGATGAAACAGCATGTGCAAATGACTTAAGGTGCAAAAGCGGTTGGTATGTTCAAGTAACTGAAAGAAGGCCAGTGTGTTTGGTGCATGGTGAATAAGGGAGAGAGTGGTGTAAGAAGATGCTGGAGGGGAAGACAGAGGCCAAATCAGGTAGGACCTTTAAGGCCACATTAAGGCCACAATTTTATTCTAAATTCAATGGAAATCCATTGAAAGATTTTGTAAAGGGAAGTGACAAGATTTAATCAATATATTGTAAAAATTTCTCTGTCTACTTTGTGGAGGAATAAGTATAAAGAGGCATATGTGGAATCAAGGAGAGCAACCAGGACCCTTGTAAAATAATCCAATCCACATTGAGGGGTGAGCGTGGGCACTGAGGGAGAGGGAGGTGTCAAGGATGCTTTCCAGATTTCTATCATGAACAAATTGTTGATGGAAAAAGCATTAAATTAAATTCAAAATAAGGAAGATGGAGCAATTGGAGGTAGAGGTAATGAAGTGTTTTATTTGAACCAAGTTTGTGATTCCTGTGAAGCACATTAAGATTTACAATTAAATATGTAGCTCTGTGGCTCAGAAGAAAAGGGAACTAGGCTGGAGATATAAATGTGAGACTTGTCGCTAACATATGGATGGTATTTATAAAGCCACTGAAGTAGATGAGACCACCTAGTTATAGAGAATAGGGGGAGAAGAGAAAAGCACTCTTGTCTGATCCCAAAGCAACTTTAACATCTAGGAGGAAAATCTGGCAAAGGATACTGGAAAGAAGCTATCAGAGAGCTAGAAGGGAAATTGGAGTATGGTGTCACTGAAGTCAAGACAAAGTGTCTCAACAAGAAGGGAGTGGTTAGCTCCGTCAAATGTTGCTGCATGGTTAAGTAAAATGATGAGTAGAAAATGGCTATTGCAACTGGCAATATGGAAATCACAGTTGACCTTAACAAGAGCAGTTTGCTGGTTTTCAAGATGGAGAAAGAGACAAAGAAAGTGGGCAGCCTGTAGAAGCTGAATATGATCCCCAAGCAACAGCCAGCAAGGAAATTGGACCTCTGTCCTACAACCAGAATTTAATTCAACTAACAACCTGAATAAGATTGGAAGGGGATTCTCCTCCAAAGACTCCAGTTAAGAGCCCAGGCTGGCTAACACCTTGATTTCAGCCTGTTTAATCCAGAGCAGAGAAACCAGCCAAGCTACACTATGCCTGGACTTCTGACCTACAGAAACTGTGAGGTAATAAAATTGTGTGGTTTTTTTTATTGTACTTCAGGTGAAGGCTTACAGAACAAATAATTTCTCATGAAACAGTAGTACACATATTGTTTTATGACATTGGTTAAGAAACCCACGACATGTCAACCCTCTAACTTCTCAACTTTTTTTTTTTTTTTTGGTGAAAATACACATAGCCAAAGATACAACATTTAAAAAATTTCTACATGCACAGTTCAGTGACATTGACTACGCTCTTCCAATGGTGCTGCTATTCTCACTTAAGATGAAGGCTTACAGAACAAAATAGTTTCTCATTTAACAGTTACTACACATGTTGCCCTATGACAATGGTTAATAATCTCACAACACATCAAGAATATCCTTACTCAACCTTGGGTTCCCTATCACCAGCTTCCTTGTCCCCTTCTGCCTTCAGGCCCTTGTCACTGGACTACTGTACCTCATTAGTCCCATTTGGTTTTACGGGGCTGTCCACTCCCAGGCTGAACGGTGAACCTCAGAGATAACTTCACCACTGAGCTAAAAGGGTGTCTGGGGGCCATACTCTTGGGGTTTCTCCAGTCTCCTTTAGGCCAGTAAAACTGGTCTTTTTTTTTGTGAGTTAGAATTATGTCCTACATCCTTCTCCAGCTCTGTCCAGAACCGTCTGTTGTGATCCTGTTCAGAGTAGTCAGTGGTGGTAGCTGGGCACCATCTAGCTGTACTGAACTCAGTCCGGTGGAGGCCTTGGTAGCTGTGGTCCGTTAGTCCTTCGGAATAATCTTTTCCTTGTATCCTGTTCTCTTCATTCTCCCTTGCTCCCGAAGGGATGAGACAAGTGAAGTATTTTATTTTATTTTTGTTTTTGTTTTTCAATTCAATGTATATTGTTCTGCAGTTGAGGGAAAGTAGATTAAAACTGACTTAAAATAATACCCCATAGACAATATTATTTAATAACTGATAAAAGTTTTTGAAATCAGTAACATTGATTATTTACAAAGTGACTTTTGTAGGAAGAAAAACAGTTCCTGCCATTCTTAAATGTGTGGTATCCTTACCAAAATACAGTTCTTTGTGGTTGTTTTTCCATTATGTGAGTAAGGTTGTTGTTAGGTGCTGTTGAGTCAGTTCCAACTCATAGGGACCCTATGCACAACAGAACGAAACACTGCCTGGTCCTGCACCATCTTAACAATCGTTGCTAGGCTGAGCTCATTGGTGCAGCCACTGTGTCAATCCATCTCATAGACAGCCTTCTTTCTTTCTTTTTTATATTTTATTGTACTTCAGGCGAAGGCTTACAGAACAAACAGTTTCTAATGCAACAGTAGTACACGTGTTGTTTTGTGACATTGGTTAACAACTCCACAATATATTAACCCTCTAAATTCTCAACCTTTTCTTTTTGGTGAAAATACAGCCAAAGATACACCGTTTCAAAAATTTCTACATACACAGTTCAGTGACATTGACTACACTTTTACAAGTGTGCTGCTATTCTCACTTAAGATGAAGGCTTACAGAACAAAATACTTTCTCATTTAACAGTTACTACAAATGTTGCCCTATAACAATGGTAAACAATCTCAACACATCAACAATATCCTTACTCAACCTTGGGTTCCCTATCACCAGCTTCCTTGTCCCCTTATGCCTTCTGGCCCTTGTCACTGGACTCCTGTACCTCGTTGGTCCCATTTGGTTTTACGGGGCTGTCCACTCCCAGGCTGAACAGTGAACCTCGGAGGTAACTTCACCACTGAGCTAAAAGGGTGTCTGGGGGCCATACTCTCGAGGTTTCTCCACTCTCCTTTAGGCCAGTAAATCTGGTCTTTTTTTTTTTTTGTGAGTTAGAATTATGCTCTACATCCTTCCCAGCTCTGTCCAGAACACTCTGCTCTGGTCCTGGTCAGAGCAGTCAGTCGTGGTAGCCAGGCACCATCTAGCTGTACTGGACTTGGTCTGGTGGAGGCCTTGGTAGCTGTGGACAATTAGTCCTTCCGACTAATCTTTTCCTTGTATCCTGTTCTCTTCATTCTCCCTTGCTCCCGAAGGGATGAGACCAGTGGAGTATCTTAGATGGCTGCTCACAGGCTTTTAAGACCCCAGACACTACTCATGAAGGTAGAATGTAGAACATTGTCTTTATAAAGTCTGTTATGCCAATTGAGATAGATGTTCCCTGACACCATGGTCCCCACAGCCCTTCCCGCAGCAGTTCAGTCCCTCAGGGAGTCTGGATGTGTCTATGGGGCTTTCATGACCTTTCCTTGTACAAGTTGTGCTAGTTTCTCTTTTATTGTGTACTGTCTCACCCTTCATCAAAGATACAACTTATCTATTGCCTATTTAGTATTTCACCCCCACCCCTCCCATCCCTGGTAACCAACAAATATTGTTACACTTTGTGTGTGAACTTTTTCATGGGTTTCTACAATAGAAGTCTCATACAATATTTGTCGTTTTGTGATTAACTTATTTCAATCAAAGTAATGTTCTCCAGTTTCATCCGTGTTATGAGATGCTTCACAGATTCATCATTGTTCTTTCTCGTTGCATAGTACTCCATTATGTGTATGTACCGTAGTTTGCTTATCCATTCATCTGTTGATGGGCATCTAGGTTGTTTTCCATGGTTTTGCTATTGTGAACCATGCTGCCATGAACATAGGTGTGCATATGTCTATTCGAGTGACAGCTCTTATTTCTCTAGGATATATTCCTAGGAGTGGGATTGCTGGATCGAATGGTATGTCTATTTCTAGCTTTCTGAGGAAACGCCGAATCATTTTCCAAAATGGTTGTATCATTTTGCATTCCCACCAGCAGTGCATAAGAGTTCCCATCTCCCCGCAGCCCCTCCAACCTTTGTTATTTCCAGTGTTTTTGATTCGTGCCAGTAATGTCATGGTGAGATGGTGTCTCATTGTGGTTTTAATTTGTATTTCTCTAGTGGCTAGTGATCTCGAGCATTTCCTCACGTGTCTGTTGGCCATTTGAATGTCTTCTTTGGTGAAGTCTCTGTTCATTTCTTTTGCCCATTTTTTAATAGGATTATTTCTCTTTTTGTTGTAGAGGTGTTGGATCTTCTTGTAGATTATGGAGATTAGACCTTTGTCTCACTTGTACTGTCCAAAAATTCTTCCCAGTCTATAGGTTCTCTTTTTACTCTTTTGGTGAAGTCTTTTGAAGAGCATAGGTGTTTGATTTTTAGAAGATCCCAGTTATCTAGCTAATCTATTGGGGTTTGTGCATTGATGGTTATGGTTTGTATCCTGTTAATGCTGTGTATTAAAGCCTGTAGTGTTGGTCATATATTTTCTTCTATGAACTTTAGAGTTTTAGCTTTTATATTCAGGTCTTTGTTGCATTTTGAGGTAGTTTTTGTATACGGAGTAAGGTTTGGGTCCTGTTTCATTTTTTTGCAGATTGATATCAAGTTTTGCCAGCACCATTTGTTAAAAAGACTGTCTTTTCCCCATTTGGTGGACTTTGGGCCCTTGTCGAAGATCAAGTGACCGTAGGTGGATGGATTTACATCTGGGTTCACAATTCTATTCTATTGGTCAATGTATCTGTCATTGTACCGGTACCAGGCTGTTTTGACTGCTGTAGCTGTATAGTAGGTTCTCAAGTCAGGTAGTGTGAGTCCTCCAACTTTATTCTTCTTCTTCAGTAGTGTTTTACTTATTCGGGGCTTCTTCCCTTTCCACATAAAGTTAATGATTAGTTTTTCCATCTCTTTGAAGAATGTTGTTGGTATTGGGATCGGGATTGCAATGTATTATATAAACTGCTTTGGGTAGAATTGTCATTTTCACAATGTTGATTCTGCCTGTCCATGAGCATGGTATGTTTTTCCATTTATGTAGATCCCTTTGGGTTTCATGTAGTACTGTTTTGTAATTTTCTTTGTATAGGTCTTTTACATCCCTGGTTAGATTAATTCCGAAGTATTTTATCTTGTTAGGCACTATTATAAATTTTATTGTTTTCCTGATTTCCTTGTCATCGTTCTCCTTACTGGTGTATAGGAATCCAACTGATTTTTGAATGTTTATCTTGTATCCTGCTACTCTGCTGAATCTTTCTATTAGTTCCAGTAGATTTCTCGCGGAGTCTTTAGGGTTTTCTATGTATAGTATCATATCATCTGCAATCAGAGACAGTTTAACTTCTTCATTACCAATTTGGATACCCTTTATTTATTTTCTTACCTTATTGCTCTAGCTAGAACTTTCAGCACAATGTTAAATAGCAGTGGTGATAAAGGGCATCCTTGTCTTGTTCCTGTTTTCAAGGGGAATGTTTTCAGCCTCTCTCCATTAAGAATGATGATGGCCTTGGGTTTTGCTAGATGGCCTTTATTATGTTGAGAAATTTCCCTTCTATACATATTTTATTGAGAGTTTTTATCAGGAATGGGTGTTGGACTATGTCAAATGCCTTTTCTGCGTCAATTGAGATGATCATGTGATTCTTTTCCTTCCTTTTATTTATGTGGTGGATTACGTTGATTGATTTTCTAATGTTGAACCATCCTTGCATACCTGGTATGAATCCTACTTGGTCGTGATGTATTATTTTTTTGATATGATGCTGAATTCTATTGGCTAGAATTTTGTTCAGAATTTTTGCATCTATATTCATGAGAGATATTGGTCTGTAATTTTCTTTTTTGTGACATCTTTTCCTGGTTTTGGTATCAGCGTTATGCTGGCTTCATAGAATGAATTTGGAAGTGTTGCTTCCTCTTCTATGCTCTGAAATAGCTTGATTAGTATGGTACAAACTCTTCTGTAAATTTTTTGTAGAATTCTCCAGTGAAGCCATCTGGGCCAGGGATTTTTTTGGTTGGGAGTGTTTGTTATTACCTTTCAATCTCTTCTCTTGTTATGGGTCTGTTCAGATTTTCAACATCACTTTGTTGTAGTTTGGGTAGGCTGTGTGTTTCTACAAATTTATCCATTTCCTCTAGGTTTTCAAATTTGTTGGAGTATAGTTTTTCATAATATTCTGTTATGATTCTTTTTATTTCAGTTGGGTCTGTTTTAATGTCCCGCGTTTCATTTCATATTAAGGTTATTTGTGTCCTCTCCTGTTTTTCTTTTGTCATTCTGGCCAGTAGTTTGTCGATTTTATTGATTCTTTCAAAGAACCAACTTTTGGTTTTGTTGATTCTTTCTATTATTTTTCTGTTCTCTATTTCATTTATTTCTGCTCTGATCTTTACTATTTCCTTTTTTCTGGTGGTTGTGGGCTTTTTTTTTTTTTTTTTTTTTTTGCTGTTCTCTTTGTATTTGTTTGAGTTCTGTAGTTAATGTTTTGATTTTGCCCCTTTCTTCTTTTTTGATAGGTGCATCCATTGCTATAAATTGTCCTCTGAGGACTGCCTTTGCTGTGTCCCAAAGGTTTTGGTATGATGTGTTTTCATTCTCATTTGATTCTAGGAATTTTTTGATTCCATCTGATTTCTTCTATTACCCAGTAATGTGTAATCAGGGTATTATCCTGTTTCCATGTAACTGATTTTTTTTCCTTGCTCTTTCTATTGTTAATTTCTACCTTGATGGCATTGTGGTCAGAGAAGGTACTTTGAATTATCTCAACGTTTTGGATCTTGTTGAGGATTGCTCTGTGGCCTAAGATGTGGTCTATTCTGGAGAACGTTCCATGTGCATTGGAAAAGAATGAGTACTTTGCAACAGTTGGATGGAGTGTTCTATATATGTCTAGGAGGTCAAGTTAGCTGATTGTGCCCTTTCGGTCTTCTGTATCTTTGCTGAGTTTCTTCTTAGTTGTTCTTTCCTTTATTGAGAGTGGTGTGTTGAAGTCTCCTACTATTATTGTGCAACTGTCAGTTTCTCTTTTCAGTGTTGTTAGAGTTTGTTTTATGTATTATGGAGCCTTGTCATTGGGTGCGTAGATGTTTATTATTGTTATGTCTTCATGATGGATCGTTCCCTTCATCATTATATTGTGTCCTTCTTTGTCTTGTATGGTAGATTTTGTTTTAAAGTCTATTTTATCTGAGATTAGAATTGCCACTCCTTCTCTTTTTTGGTAGTTGTTAGCTTGATATATTTTTTTCCAACCTTTGGCTTTTAATAAATTCACATCTTTGTTTCTAAGGTGTGTCTCCTGTAGACAGCATATTGATGGATCCTGTTTTCTTATCCAGTCTGTAACTCTCCTTTGCTTTATTGGTGCATTGAGTCCATTTACATTCAGTGTAATTATTGATAGATGTGATTTTGTTGCTGTCATTTTGTAGTGCTTTTTTTTGTGGTGCTGAATATTTCTTTGTTCTTACTCTCTTGTGCAGAGTTACTTTTGTTTGTGGATTTTTTTTCATTTCTTTTGTTTTTGTATGTTTTTTTTGCTGCAGCTTTATGTTTTTCCTTTTTTTTATGAGTATGTTTGTTGACTTTCTTTGTGATTACCATGAATTTTACCCTTAACTTTCTAAGTTTGAAGCAGTCTACCATTAATTGCTATTGCCCTGCCTTCCTCTTCATTGAAAGGTTCTATGCCTGTGCTATTTATTCCCTCTTTTATTGTTTTGATGTTGTTGTGATTTACTGATTAACTGCTATGATTCCCTGTTGTATTTCTTTTGTTTTGGATAGTCCTTGAGAGGTCATTTCCTAGATTGGCATCTGGCTGGTACGATCCTGCGCCCTAGATTCTGCCCGTGAGCTGATGTTGTTTGTCCTCAGTTCGCACAACTCCCTTTAATAATTTTTGTAAGTTTGGTTTGACTTTTACATATTCCTTTAATTTCTGTTTATCTGGAAATGACCTAATTTCACCATCAATTTTGAACAAGAGTTTTGCAGGATATATTATTCTTGGCAGGCAATTGTTGTCTTTCAAGATTTTGTATATATCATCCGTCTTCTTGCCTGCATAGTTTCTGCCAAATAATCTGAGCTTAGTCTTATTGTTTCTCCTCTGTATGTGACTTCTTGTTTTTCACGAGCTGCTCTCAGGAGTCAGTGTTTGTCTTTTGTTTTGTTGAGTGTGGTTATGATATGCCTTGGTGATTTTCTTTTGTGGTCTCTCCTATATGGGGTTTGTTGAGCTTCTTGGATGGCCAGCTTTTCATCTTTCATGATATTGGGGAAGTTTTCTGTCAGCAGTTCTTCAATGATCCGCTCTGTGTTTTCTGTTTTCTCCCCATTCTGGAATTCCAATCACTAGAAGGTTTTTGCTTTTGATTGTGTCCCACATAACTCTCAGGGTCTCTTCATTTTTCTTTGTTCTTTTTTCTGAGTTTTCCTGAAACAGAGTTGTATCCAAGTGTTTGTCTTCAATTCCACTGATCCTGTCTTCCACTGTTTCAAATCTGCTTCTCAGCCCTTCTATGACATCATCCATTTCTTAAATCTTGTTTATCTTTTGGATTTCTAAGTGTTGTCTTTGTATAATTTCTAGTTTGAATTTATTTTGGTATTTTGTTCCTGCATTATTTTCCTGAATTATTCTGATATTTTATCTGTATTTTCCATGAATTTGTCTATTTTTTCCTCATGTTATTCAGCTTTTTGCCTCAGCTCTTGGAGAATTCTGAGTATTAGAGATTTGAATTCTCTATCAGGTAGTTCTAGTGCATTTTCTTCTACTGGAAAGTCATTTGATGTTTTATTTTGGACGCCTACTGGAACCATGCTGTCGTATTATGTAAATCTTTTGATATTGTCTGGTGTCTTCGGGGCAGTCAGTAGTTATTTTTCTCGTTTATTGGTTGTAGATTTGTTTCATCCCTTTTTTAAAAAATTTGACTGAGCAGGCGGACTGTCTGTTCTTTGTTGTTTGCTTGTCTTTGGGCACAATAATTTGCGCCTCCTTCTCTAATTGGCCGGGTCAGTCACTCAGATATGGTACTGCAGGGCAGGTCTAACTGAAGAGGAGTAACTGGGACGGGTTGTTTGTGGCACTTACTTCATCCACCAAGGGCGTTCGGTAATCAGTGCAGGGTAGGTTCCAGTAGGCCATACCTGTGCTCCTTGTTGGTGTGATCTTAAGCACACGGTGCATGTAGGCTGGATGTAGTGGGGAGATTGTTATGTGTAGAGCTAAGATGGATATGGTAGAGAGGAGAGAAGAATAGGAGCCAAAAACATACAAACAAACAAGAAAGAATGCTAGGGGAGCTTGCCGTTGGAGTGGAGAGATGAGAGACTATCAAATGGAGAAAAACAGAAAGGGAAGAGGAAGAAAAGAAAAGTATGAATAAATAAAAATTGGAAAGGTTCAAGAACCACAAAGTTCCCAGGGATCCCACCGGTGCAGTTGTGTGGTCTGGGGAACTCGCTCTCAGGTGTTGCAGTACAGCCTGGCTAGAAGGCGTAGTGGTATACAATGCCAGGTATTCAGTGAACTGAAAGACGAGGAAGATATAGAAAGATGAGACACTGAGTAATGAAAAAAGACAAAAAGGGCAAAAGAGGGAAAAGAAAATAAAACAAATTTTAAAAAAAGAACAAGAAAATCCCCTAAAAAACGAAAAGAAAAAAAAAAGAAAGAAATGCTCTCATGGATCCCTCTGCATGTCTGTGCAAGCTGAGGGGGTAGTATCCTGGCCAGAATGGTCTCCCAACTCAAGAAAAGGAAAAGAAAGCAAACAAACAATTCAAAACATACAAACGAACAAAACCCCGGGATCCCACCAGCGTGGCAGCCCAGACCGGGAAGCAGCTCCACACTTGAACGGAGGTCCACAGCCCCTCAGGAAGAAGCAAAGATGGTGCACGGAGCCAGGTATTTGAGCAAAAGGAGGGGGAGGTGGTGAGACGTATGGAAGAAATCAAAAGAAGCAGAAAAAAAAGCAACACCACCAGCCAACAAATGGCACTCAGAGATCCAGCTAGTGTGGGCTGGTGGAATCCAAGCAGCCGGTGTTTCTCGGACAAGAGACTGTGTCCTCGGGCAGTAGAGGGGGCAGAGTGTGGGTGAAGAAGGGTAGGGAGTGGGAAAGCGTATGTCACAAATTACCGGAGCTCTGCAGCACCTCAGGAAGAAGCAAAGATGGCACACGGAGCCAGGTATTTGAGCGAAAGGAGGGGGAGGTGGCGAGAGGTAAGGAAGAAATCAAAAGAAGCGGAAAAAAGCACCATCAGCAGCCAACAAATGGCACTCAGAGAGCTGGCCCGTTTGGGTGTGTGGAATCCAATCAGCCGGTGTTTCTCAGACAAGAGATTGTGGCTGCGGGAAGCAGAGGAGGCCAAGTGGGGGTGAAGAAGGGTGGGGGATGGGAAAGTGTATATCGCAAATTACCAGTTGTTTTGTCTCCCGCTGGAAGCTCCGTGAAGCTGCTTTCTCGTACCCTGTTTGCTCGTCTCTGATAGGAGTCCAAGTTGCCGGATCCGTGCTGCATTAGCTTGTAGGGGACCTCTGCATGAATCTCTCCTCGCTCTCTGTCTTCTGTCAGTTATCTCACTCCATTTGGTGCTTGGCTGAGTTCTTTATCTCTTCATTTGATGTTTTAGGGTTTCAGAATTGTTGTTTTTTCTGTTCGGCTTAGTTTTTCAGATCTTTGCTGTGGAGGGACGGTGTGGTGCTTCTGCCTAGAGCGCCATTTTGCCAGAACCTATCTTCTTATGATTCTTTTAATATCAGTTAGGTCAGTTGTGATAGCGCTCATCTCATTTCTTATTGGGTTATCTTGTTCCTCTTCTGTTGTTCTTTTGTCAGTTTGGCCAATGGTCTATCGATTTTGCTGATCTTTTCAAAGAAACAGCCTTTGGTCGTGTTAACTCTTTCAATTGTTTTTCTACCTTCTATTTTATTTGATTCTGCTCTAATTTTTATTATTTGCTTTCTTCTGGTGCCCGGGGTCTTCTTTTGCTGCTCTCTACTTGTTTGAGGTGTAGAGTTAGTGTTTTGATTTTGGCCCTTTCTTCTTTTTAATGTGTGTATTTATTGCTATAAATTGACATCTGAGCACTGCTTCTGCTGTGTCTCAAAAATTCTGGTAGGATGTGTTTTCATTCTCATTTGATTCCGTGAATTTCTTTAGTCCATTCTCAATTTCTTCTGTAACCCAGTAGTTTTTGAGCAAGGTGTTGTTCAGTTTCCGTGTGTTTGATATGCTTTCCTTGGTTTTTTTGTTACTGATTTCTACTTTTATGGCTTTATGGTCATAAAAGATGCTTTGTAATATTTCAACGCTTTTGATTCTGTTAAGGCTTGCTTTATGGCCTCATACGTGTCTATTCTGGAGAATGTTCCATGTGGGTTGGAAAAGAAAGTATACTTGGGTGCTGTTGTGTGGAGTGTTCGGTATATGTCTATGAGATCCAGTTGGTTGATTGTAGCATTTAGATCTTCCGTGTCTTTGTTGAGCTTTTCTAGATGTTCTGTCCTTCACCAAAATTGGTTTGTTGAATTCCCCTACTATTATTGTGGTGCTCTCTCTCTTTTCAATGTATTTTGGAGCCCTGTTGGGTGGATAAATATTTGTTATAGTTATGCCCTTCTGGTGTATTGATCCTGTAATGATTATGTAGTGTCCTTCCTTATCATTTGTGGTGGAGTTTACTTTAAAGTCTCTTTTGTCAGAGATTAATATTGCCACTCCTGCTCTTTTTTGAGTGTTGTTTGCTTGATATATTTTTTTCATCCTTTGAGTTTTACTTTGTGGCTTTAATTCTAAGGTGTGTCTCTTTTAGGCAGTGTCTCAGTCATCTAGTGCTGCTCCAATAGAAATACCTCAAGTGGATGGCTTTACAAAGAGAAATTTATTCTCTCACAGTCCAGTAGGCTGCAAGTCCAAATTCAGAACATCAGCTCTGGAGGAAGGTCTGTGTCATGAATCTTCCTTTGGTCTGGGAGCTTCTCTGTGCAGGAACCTCAGGTCCAAAGGACACGCTCTGCTCCCGGTACTGCTTTCTTGGTGGTATGAGGTTCCCATGTGTCTCTGCTCACTTCTCTGTTTTATATCTCAAAAGAGATTGCATTAAGACACTAATCTTCTCAACCTCATCAGTATAACCTCATCACAGTGTTAGAATTTATAACACATGAGGAGTTCACATACAATCTCATCATAGTGGTAGAGTTTACAACACATAAGGAAATCACATCAGATAAGACAATCATACAATACTAGGAATCATAACATAGCCAAGGTGCTACACACATTTTTGGGGGACACAATTCAGTCCATGACATTCCACCCTTTGGCCCCACAAAAATCACCTCTTTGCAACATGCAAATCATATTCATCTCATCATATCACAGCAAAAGTCTTGACTCCAAGTCCAAAATCCAAAAATTCCTCTTCATCTGTGGAATCTAGAATACAAGTTATTTGCTTCCAAACGTACAATGCAGAACAAGCACAAGCTAGACATTTCCATTACAAATGGGAGAAACTGGAGGAGAAGAAGGGATAACAGGCACCAAGCAAGTCAGCAGAACACATTACATTAGCCCTCAAGGCTTTGAAAATAATCTTCTGTTCTCTGAGACAACTTACACAACAGTCCTGCCCTCCAGACTCTAGTTATTGGCCACAGTCTCCGGATTCTGAGTGGAGACTCCTCAGCTCTGGGCTTCAGCTCCACCTTCCAGGCCCACTTGGACAGCAACTCTGCTCCCTCGGCTTCAGGTGCACCATTCTACTAGTCCTTTGGAGTGACAACTCCACCCTTAGAAACACCAGGGGCCATGGCTCCACCCTTTGAAACCCTAGAGGTCTCGGCCATAACTTTTGAGACTGAGACAGCGCTGCTTCTTGTGTTGCTTGTCTCTTCAGCTTCTGCTTCCTGTGGCCTCTTGGCCCTTGGGCCTCACACCCGTATCTGCCCTGCTGGGGCAATTGTTCCAAAGCTCAGTAGCTCCACTGATTAAGTGCCTGGAGACACCCCACTCCTCCAGGAAGCCTTCTGCACACAGGCACTCAGCTCCCTCGCTCTGTGGGTCAGCAAGCCTAACTCCACCAATAAGTGCCCGAAGGAACCCCACTTCGCCAGAAAGTCTCTGGCACACAGGCATTCAGCTCTCTCGCTCCGTGGATCAGCTCCAGCGCCATCTCGCACTGGTCTCCTGGTTCTGCTGCTGCTGGTTCTCTGTTGCTGCCCCTTCTGTGCTGCAGCAGGTTCTCTGCCACTGCTGGTCCTCTGCGCTGCCGCACCTCTATCCATTCACAGTTTCAAAACCACTTCCACATTTTAGGTATCTGTCAAAGCAGCACCCCACTCCCAGTACCAAATGTCTTAAGCTGGGTTCTCTAGAGAAGTAAAACCAGTAAGGAGTATAAATATATATATATAGAGAGAGATTATATCAAGGAAACAGCTCACGTGATTCTAGAGGCTAGAACATCCCAAGTCAGTGGATCAGGGTAGTGGCCTCTCCCAAGTCACACAGCTGCAGAAGCTGGCAAGCCCAAGATTGGAAGGTTGTAGAGCAGGGCTCCCACTCACAGGCTGTGCAGATCGATGAATCCCAGGTTCGGCAGATAAGCTGACAGCTCAAGTCCCAAGAACGGGAGATGAGACAACAGGAAGCAGCCACATGATCCAGAGAGAGCAAAACTCCAGAACATCTGCTTATATACAGATGCTGGCCACACCCCCAAGGAGAATCCCTTTCATCTGATTGGCTACTCATAGTATATTCAATCATGGGAGTGATTACATTAAAACACGGAGAATCATGGCCCAGCCAAGTTGACACACAATCTTAACCTTCACAGGCAGTATATAGTATATATAGTTTTTTAAATCAATTTTGCCACTCTCTGTCTCTTTATTGGTGCATTTAGTCCATCTACAGGCAGCGTAATTATCGATAGGTATGAGTTTAGTGATGTCATTTTGATGTCTTTGCCGTTGACAGTTTCTTTGTGCCACTTAATTTTATGCGTGGAGTCGTTTTTCTTTATGTATTTTCTTTTCATCTTTTTCATTGTTGCTGATTTTGTATTTGCTGAGTCTTTATGTTTTTTTTTTTTTTTGTATTCTGATGTGTAAGATTGTTAGTTTCCTTTGTGGTTGCCTAAATATTTACCCCTATTTTTCTAAGTTTAAACAAATCTTTTATTTCTTTATATTGCCTTGACTTCCTCTCCATATGAAAGATCTATGGCTACATTTTTTGTTACTCTTTTTTGTTTTAATGTGTCATCTTTTACACATTGACGTCCCTGTTTCCCTGTTTACAGCGTTTTAGCTTTGATTTATTTTTGTGACTTCCCTGTCTGGTTTTATATCTGGTTGCTCTGTCCTGTGATCTAGTCTTGGGTTGTTATCTGATGTTATTGATTTTCTAACTGCAGGACTCCCTTTAGTATTTCTTGTAATTTTGGTTTGGTTTTTGCAAATTCCCTAAACATCCATTTATCTGGAAATGCCCTAACTTCACCATCATATTTGACAGACAGTTTTGCTGGGTATATAATTCTTGGCTGGCAATTTTGTTTTTCTTCAAGGCTTTATATATGTCATCCCACTGCCTTCTTGCCTGTATGGTTTCCGTTGAGTAGTCCGAGCTTAATCTTATTGACTCTCCTTTGTAGATGACTTTTTGTTTATCCCTAGCTGCCCTTAAAATTCTCTCTTTATCTTTGGTTTTCACAAGTTTGATTTTAATATGTCTTGATTTTAATATGTCTTCCTGTTGTGGGGTTCACTGAGCATCTTGAATAGATATCTTCTCATCTTTAAGGAGATCAGGGAACTTTTCTGCAAACAAATCTTCAACAATTCTGTCTGTATTTTCTGTTATCCTACCTTGTTCTAGTACTCCAATCACTTGTAAGTTATTCTTCTTGATAGTCCCACATAATTATTAGAGTTTTTCCTTTTTTAAATTTTTTATCTCATTTTTCCTCATATAAGTTGGTGTCAAGTGCTTTATCTTTAGTCTCACTAATTCTGACTTTCCATTGCCTCAGTTCAGCTCCCATAACTTTCTATTGAGTTGTCTAATTCTGAATTTTTATTTTTAATCTTCTGGATTTCTGTTTGTTGTCTGTCTATGGATTCTTTCGGCCTGTTAAGTTTGTGATTATGCTCTTCTATAATCTTTTGGCCTCAAGTGTTTCTTAGGAGAAATTGGCACTTAAACTTTTTGAGGATCCTTTATATGTGACAATTTGCTTCTCTTTTGCTGCTTTCAGGATTCTCTCTTTATAGTTACTCTTTGAAAGCCTGATTATTAATGTGTGTCAGTGCAGATCTCTTTGGGTTTATCCCGCTTGGAGTTCTTTCAGCTTCTTGGATTTTGTAGTGTCGTGTCCTTCATCAGATTTGGGAATTTTTCTGTCATTTTTTCTTCAAATATTATTTCCATCTCTTTATCTCTTCTCGTTCTGAATCCCCATGATCTGTATATTAGGTCTCTTGATGTTGTCCCATAATATTTTAGCCGTGCTCAGCCATCTTAAGCCTCCATTCTTATTGCTCTTCACCCTCTGTAGTTTTGACTATGTTATCCTCTAATTCACTGATTCTTTCTTCGACCAAATAAATCAGTTATTAAATCCTTCCATTGTGTTTTTCATCTCAGTCATTGTCTCTTTCAGTTGCAGTTTTTCTCTTTGGCTTGTTTTTAGAGTGTCTATCTTTCTTTGTTTTAAATCCTCATGTTGTTTGTGCATCACTTTCCACATTTCTTTTAGATGTTTATGTTTTCTCATAGCTCTTTATGTTTAACATTGTTATATTCTCCATTCTGTTCATTTTTCAGGTTTCCATAGATGAAGTTTCACTCTCTACATCTTGTTCATTTGGATGAGCCATTATTTTTCTTAACTTTATGTATCTTGTGATTTTTTGTTGGAGCATCGGTATTGTTTAGGTTTTTAATTTTCTCACTTCTCCCCAGTATTTGTTTTTTTGTTTGATTGTTTGTTTTTGCCCACACTGCTTTCTGCAAGTAACTCTTAGGCAGGCAGAAACTTTGGCTCTTTCTTACTGCTTCCTCTTCCTCTCTGTGATAGCTCCTTCTCCCTCCCTGGTATAATTAGGATTAGAAAGTCCCAGATCTCAGTTTCCAAATTTCAATGTCTCCTAAACACACCAGAGAACACACAGTGATCAGTCTGTCCTCCAGAGGGTGCAGACACTCAGGAAAGTTATCACACACTAATCAATCTGTCCACCAGGGGGTACAGTCCTCTCTCTGGTTATCACTCCCCCCTGCTATTTCTCTGCAACCACATTTTCAGAGAACCCACATCCAATGAGCCCCCATAGGGCTGGGTGTTGCCCTCAGGTTTTGCCTGAAGCTTTCTTCCCTGGTCTTAGAGGCTGCTTATATCTGAGCTGGCTTTCACGTGAAGCTCAGGCTGACTTTCCTCTATATCAGGAGGAGGAGGGGTTGGCATTTTCCAGACTGACCTCCGAGAGATCCGTCTTGTTGCTTTCAAGCCCCAGTGCCCCTGTGTTGGTGGAGCAGTCTCCACTTAGGTGACCCACCTCCTAACTCCACTTCAAGGGACCTCCAGTAGCAATTTCTGTCAGTCCAGCAATCAGCTAGTACCAGGTGGGAGAGGTACTAGCTTGCTCTGAATGAACCCCCAGGAAGGTCTGCCTTGATGTCAGAGCCCCACCGGTAGTATGTTGACTGTGGGTGCAGGCTCCACTCAAAGCACCCACTTCCTAGCTCACAGTAGCCTGAGTCAGCAGTTCTCAGTGCTGACTGGAAGGGAGGGGGCAGACAGACCGAAACTGACCATCCGGGAGGTTTTTCTTGTTGATTTCAGAGGCATGAGCTGTTGGGGGGGTACAGGCAGGCAGAATGTTGGCTATGGGAGCAGACTCCACTGCAGGGGACCTTCTGTAGCAATTCACAGCAGCCTGGTTGCCACGGTTACTGGTAAGGGGAGGGGCTGGCATGTTCTGTATGGACCACCAAGGAGGTCAGCCTTGTTGCCACCAGTAGTATATTGGCTGTGGGTGCAGGCTGTACTCAAGGTGCCCACTTTCTAGCTCAAAGCAGCCTAAGTCAGCAGTTCTTAGCCTGGCAGCCAACAGTAACTGGTTGGGAGAGGGGCTGATATGCTCCAAACGGACCCCCAGGGAGGTCAGCCTTGTTTATTTTAGAGCAGAAGCTTATGATCCTGTCTCCTTGCATAGATAGTGGAAGCAGGCTCCTTTGCTGGAGCTTCTTCCCCAGTTCACAGCAGCCAGCAGCCTGAATGGCTGTGGAGAGGGGCAGAGACTGGGAGAAGCAACTTTCCTACTGTATGTGACTCATCCTTGACTCCTTGAATCTTGCTCATCTGCAGTCCCCCACTGATGTCCTTTGCTCCCTGATTCAGGGTCCATCAAGGCCGAGCACAATGATAGCTCCTAATTAGTTACCATGAAATTCATGTTTTAGTGTCCCTCTCGTTAGTGACTGAATGGTGCAAGTAAGTTACAATAAGACACGGGCATTTGAGGTTTTTCAGACTATGTCAGATTTTAATATTAATTGCCATTAGACACATACTTCTGGCTGTAATGTCTGATATTTCTAACCTAGTACTCTCTCCATCTCCAAATCCTTCCATGACTCAGTATTGCCTTCAGTATGACTTAAAAGGCCCTTCAAGATTTGACCCTTGTATAATTCTAAGTTCTGTTACCACCACTCCCTCCAGTTATTTTACTCAAACATTCTTAAACTACTTGCAGGCACTCAAAGAGTCTTTCTTCTTGTCATGCACCTGTGTTTTGCACAAAATCTTTCTTCTGCCTAGAATGTCTTAACCTTCCTCCTTCACATGGCTAATTTCTATTTGTACTTCAATATTCAATGGAGTCCTCACATTCTTCAGGAAGCCTTCTCTGATTTTCTATTCCCAGCTCTCATAACTGAGGCTGTAGGGTGGTTTACATAACCTCCAAATGGGCTTAATTCTGGATAAATCCTGTATGATACCTACCATGTTGTGCCTCTGTCTCCCCAGTAAACTGTACTGGAGAATTTTCCCTAACAAACTTTACCAGGAACCTGGTAGCAGAGGAAGGCATAAAATTCTGTCTAGTATGATGTATGTCTAGTATGTCTGTCATGTATGATGTTGGGATGGCCTGTAGTTCTTCAAACATCAATGCATAACCAGTGGTAAAGGCTCTTTTGATATACAGGTAGTACCCAACATATGATGTATTTGAGTTACAACGAACTGCACTTACGACCGCCAGTGTCTCTGGAACGTTGCATCTTCCTGGGAGAGTGTTATGGGAATATGCACGCAAGGGATAAGGAAAAGATTGCTGAGTTATGTGAACATGCTCCAAGCATTTGATCAGGATAATATGATGGAAGACACCAGTGGAAAAACTGTCCATATGGCAAGAATGCTGAACTTAGAACTGCCAGTCACCAATGTGGAACAGCTCATAGATCATGAAGAAGGGGAATTGGCAGATCAAGACTTAATGGATTTTGGGACTTCTGGCAACATGGCACTCTAGGCAGAAGCACTACGCCATCCCTCCACAGCAAAGATCCAAAAAGACTAAGCCAGAAAGAGAAACAGCAATCCTGAAACCCTAAAACACCAAATGAAGAGATAAAGAACTCAGCCAAGCACCAAATGGAGTGAGAAAAAGTGACAGAGAACGGAGAGCGAGGAGAGGTTCTTGCAGAGGTCCCCTATCAGCTAATGCAGTGCAGATTCGCCATCTTGGACTCCTATCAGAGACCAGCAAATAGGGGGTATGAGAAAGCAGCTTCATGGAGCTTCCAACAGGAGACAGAACAACCGGTAATTGGCGATATATGCTTTCCCACCCCCACCCTTCTTCACCCCCACTTGACCTCCTCTGCTTTCTGCGGCCACAGTCTCTTGGCCAGGAAGCACCAGCTGCTTGGATTCCACCCGCCCGCAATGACCGACTCCCTGAGTGCCATTTGTTGGCTGCTGGTGTTGCTTTTTTCCCCTTCTTTTGATTTCTTCTTTACCTTTCACCACCTCCCCCTCCTTTCGCTCAAATACCTGGCTCCGTGCGCCATCTTTGCTTCTTTTTAAGGGGCTGTAGAGCTCCGTTTAATTGTGGAACTGCTTCCTTGTCTGTGCTGACATGCTGGTGGGATCCCGGAGCTTTCTTGGTTTGCTTGTTTTGAATTGTTTGTTTTCTTTTTCTTTTCTTGAGTAGGGAGCCCGTTTTGGCCAGGCAGTGCTACGCGGCTTGGAACCTACCCCCTCAGCTTGTGCAGACGTGCAGAGGGATCCCTGAGAGCATTTCTTTTCTTGTGGGTTTTTTTTCTGTTTTTTGGGGGGCTATTCTTTTTTTTTAATTTGTTTAGTTTTCTTTTCCCTCTTTTTCCCTTTTTGTCTTTCTTCATTACTCAGTTTCTCGTCTCTCTATACCTTCCTTCTCTTCCTCTCCCCTGAATATTTGGTGTTGAATACCTCTATGGCTTCCAGCCAGGCTGTACTGCAACACCTGGGAACAACTTCCCCAGACCTTGTAGCCACACCGGTGGGATCCCTGGGAGCTTTGCTGTTCTTTGTTTCTTTCTAATTTTTATTCATTCATTCTTTTTTTCTTCTTCCCCTTTTTATCTCCATTTCATAGTCTCTCATCTCTCCACTCCAACGGCAAGCTCCCCTAGCACTCTTTTTTGTTTATTTGTATGTTTTGGCTGCTGTTCCTCTCTCTTCTCTCCCATATCCATCTTAGCGCCACACACCACAATCTCCCCCTTTCATCCTGCCTACCTGCACTGTGCACTTCACTTCACACCCCCAAGCAGCACAGGCATGGCCTACTGGAACCTGCCCTGCACTGATTACCAACCAGCCCTGGTGGCTGTAGTAAGTGCCACAAACAACCCATCCCAGCAACTCCTCTTCAGCTGAACCTGCCCTGCTGTACCATATCTGAGAGACTGACTCTTCACATTGGAGAAGGAGGCAAAAAGAATTGTGCCCACAGTCGAGCAAACAAAGAACACACAGCCCGCCTGCTCGGACATAACCAAATAAAAATAAAGGACGAAACAAACAAATCTACAATCAATAAATGAGAAAAATAACTACTAAATGCCCTGAAGACAGCAGACAATATGAAAACATTTACAGAAACAGGACAGGATGGTTCCAGTAGGCGTCCAAAATATAAAACACCAGATGACTTTCCAGTGGAAGAAAAGGCACTAGAACTACCTGATACGGAATTCAAAACTCTAATACTCAGAATTATCCAAGATTTGAAGCAAAAGCAGACAAAAAATGAGGAAAAAATAGACAAATTCATGGAAAAGGCAGACAAATTCATGAAAAATACAGACAAAAAAATGGAAGAACTCAGGAAAATAATGCAGGAACAAAATGCCAAAATAAATTCACAACCAGAAATTATACGAAAACAATTAGAAATCCAAAAGATAAACAACAAGATTTCAGAAGTGGACAGTGTCTTAGAAGGGCTGAGGAGCAGATTTGAAATGGTGGAAGACAGGATCAGTGGAATTGGAGACAAACACTTGGATACAACTCTGTTCAAGGAAAACTCAGAAAAAAGAACAAAGAAAAATGAAGAGAACCTGAGAATTATGTGGGATACAATCAAAAGCAAAAATTTGAGAGTGATCGGAGTTCCAGAACAGGGGGAGAAAACAGAAAACACAGAAAGGATCATTGAAGAACTGCTGACAGAAAACTTCCCCAATATCATGAAAGATGAAAAGCTGGCCATCCAAGAAGCCCAACGAACCCCGTATAGAATAGACCCCAAAAGACTTAATGGATTTTGAAGAGGAAAAAAATGCTGAAGAAGAGAAAGGAGAGAAGTTGTCAAAAAAAAATTTACCGTGAAAGGATTAGCTGGAGGTTTTCCAAACTAAATCAGTTGGTTGAAAACTTGGACCCAAATGCTGATCGCTTTACTAAATTTGATAGGCAGGTTGGGGCGCAGTGATATATTACCACAAAATATATGAAGAAAAAAAGAAAAGGACCATACAGACAACCCTCAGTAATTTTCTGACTAGAAATGCCATCCCCATTACCAGTGATAATCAAGATGATCCAGAACCTTCCACAAGTGGAGTTATTACTGCAGCTGACAAAATGCCAATTTCGTCCAACTCTTCTTCACTGTCGGAGTAAATGTTTATGATTTGTGTATTTTTTGTGTATGTAGGTAGGTATTAAAGTATATCTGTAAGTTTATATTAATGTTTCCCACCCCTAAAGGCAAATAAATATTGGGTTTATAAAGATACTGATAATAAAAGGCAATAATAATGAAATCTAAAAAGAAAATGAGGTATTCGACTTACGTCAGAACCAACTTAAGATGGAGCCATTGAAATGGAACCCTGTCATAAATCAGGGACTGTACATAATTTCCACTTTTGGGATACCTAAGCACACTGAATCAAACAGAAAAAAAACTCATTTTGTTTCCACTATTATTCAGGAATTTTGCCGTTTTTGCAAATTCTTAGAAACTATCATACTCCTACTTATCTTTAGTCATCTGGAGAAGTGGGAAGAGTAAATGAAACTCAAAATCAAAACAAAACCAAAAACTCATTGGCTAAGATTCAATAATATACTGGGTTAAAATAACCTAGATATTTACTGCTAGCCTTGTTCAAAATTAGAATTTATGTTTAGTAGGCCTATGTATGAAATGAGCCCTGGTGGCACAGTTGTTAAGTGCTCAGCTGCTAACCAAAAGGGTGGTGGTTTGAACCCACCAGCCGCTCCATGGGAGAAATATGTGACAGTCTGCTTCCATAAAGATTATAGCCTTGGAAACCCGACAGGGCAGTTCTACTATGAGTTGAAATTGACTCGACGGTAATGGATTTGGTTTGATTTTGGTTAGGCCTATGTATATGGGCCTGAGACCATATCCCATGTCTGAATTAATCATATCTTCTGATAACCATGTCAACATTTAAAAGGTAATCCTGAGTCATAAAGTCATAAGGACCTGGAAGGATCTTCAAGAAGAAATCTGCCACCCACATCAACCAAACAATTGTTCCAAAGAAGGGATGGATGGTCACTCCATACTGCTATTAAAGTTAAATAAAAATTCAGTTGGATTCATGCTTTCTATGTGAAGACAGAAACACAAGAAGACTGGTCTGTAACTCCCACAAAGGACTTGTTTTCTATAATATCTGACATTAGTAATGTACTCAACTGAAAAAGAGGTACTCTAACGGACTTGTTGCTACTCAGATAGTTTTGCTGTATTCAGATTACATAAAACTTTTAAATTTATTCTGTTGTAATTCTGATAAATCTTTGCTTTGTATTTTGCTATGGACTTGCTGGATATTTCAATAGTTACGAATAGCACAGAGAAATATAGATAGGGCAATGGCAATAATTTTAAAAATGTAATGTTACTATAAAACATTAACAAAATGGAAAATTTGTAAAGGTAAAACCATCAAGCTTTCAAATTCTAAGGGTAAGATGATCAAGTTTTCTTAGTTTAATAAAGAGGAGGGAGGCCATTGCCTCTCCACTCTATTCTCTTTAAGATGTTTCCTCGAAACATAATAGGCCCCAAAAGAGGTTCAAACTTTTAATTTTACGTGCAAAATTGTGGGCCTTCTGAGACTTGGAACTATAAACACATAGCTCCAAAATTAACTCTTTCATAGTGTATACAGAAGACAATCACAACATGCATCTATTTGTTTATCAAGGAGATAGTTTTAATTGTTCTTTCTTCCACGTTATAAATTTATGTGAAATTCTGTCCAGATTTTTTAGACTTTTTTTTGCTAGCTTTATATGCTAGCAACCCCATTTTCTTTGTGAAACAGAAGTTAATTACTTCAGGTAAAAGTTATAATTAATATGTGGATTAGACTATACTTAGTAGCAAAATTTTTATAGAAATACAGCTGTGTACCTGTCTTTATTTTTCAAGGAAAAGAATAATTTTGTCTTAAAGGAGTGGCTTTTTGGGCTCCAAACTCCTTTGCACTCCACAAGCTTATTGAGGACCCTGAAGAGTTTTTGGGGGGTTATAACTATTGATATTTACCATGTTGTAAATTGAAAATGAGAAATATTTAAAATGTTTACTTACAATTCATTTGAAGGGAGCAAATGATGAACGTTGAATAACATCTTAGTGCTATTATGAAATTAGTCCTGACCTTGTGGACCCACTGAGATCACTCCTAAAATAAAGTGTCAGTGTGTTTCAAAACATGAAAGAGCCTAATGAAGAACTCAATTTGGGAGCAAATTTTATTTACCCTGTTTTATAATACCTGAGTTTGAAAAGCTATGAAATGTATTAAAATCTTAGCAAAGTTTGCTCAGTTTTGATGGCCTTGTCTCCTTTTTTTTTTTTTTTTTTAAATTTATTGCCTTCACCTATAATATGAAGGGTTATTACTTTTTTTGTGTGTAATCTGACTAGGTCACAAAGATTCTGTGTTTTGCCAGAATAACCTTCTATGGTTTATGTTGACTTTATTACGTCCTTGATTATTTAAGAAAACAAAGGAAAAAGTTAAGGATCTTTACAATCATATTACCATCTATGTTTATTTTTAAATGTTTTATTGCCTCAGGTACCCATAAATCCCATTTCTATGCTAAGTGTTTAAATCTTCTGACAACTTTTGAATTACACCTTCCCAAAATTGAATCCTAACAGTCAAATAAAATAAAACATTTAAGATATCTTTTGCACCTAAAACTGACTTTGAGATTTCCTAGAAAGTCCCTTGAAAAATCACAAAATTTGTTCTTTCACCATATAAAAAGAGAGGTGTTCAAAATAATTAGGTTTATTTGATATGTTACTATTGATGAGTAGCGTGGGAAGAGTTGTGAAATCAGAAGTGTTCTTTAGCCTTCCCTATGTTAAATGTCATAAATGGGTTCGTTTGTTTTTTTTAATGTTAAATATGTACGAGCAAAATCTTATTAATATAAATATTTCAGAAATTCTCTGCTGTATGGGAAATTCCAAGAGATTTGTCAATGCCCTCACAATCCATATTTTTCTGTTTATCATAGTCCTGGTGCTCTTTTGCCTGATTAGTATCAGACAGTAACAGTATAGTTTATCAGTCATAAATTCAGTTACAATTAAAAATGTTAACCTAGTCACAACCTTCTTTGCTTTGAATGTAGCATCTTCTAGGCTTCTAGGTTCTCAACTGAGGATTTACATCCCTTATGGAGTTATTAATATACAGGTCTATGTCAGACTTACCGAATCGCTTAATATTCTTGATAAATTCTTGGTATATTCTAATTATATGCTTGGTATATTCATGACATATTTTGTCTAAGACTATCACATTTTGTATCTCAATATGTTTTTATCTGTAAAAATGATGTCCATCCATTTTTTATAAGTTAGACGTAATGTTTACTTTCTTCTTTGAAAATAAGTTAATTCATTATGCTTGTAGATATTTTGTCTAAGTTTTTTGATTGACTTTTTCATCTTTTTTGCATGCCACAAAAAACACCAAATTATCTTCTAAGTTGCATTATTATTCTTGTTATGAACTCTCCTTAGTTATTTCACTTTTGAAAATTATCAGTAATAAGTTAATCACAGTCACTTTAAGCCTTTTACCATTTACAAATAGTTATTTGTTTTACTCTGATGCTTCCCTGAAGACTCTCTTAATCAGCTACAGACGTAGGTGCTTCATCTTTGACAAAGAAAAACCATCTCAGAGCAAGAGCCAGTATTATGCCAGGTACTCTTGGGTATAGGCTTCTGATACAACTGCTTAAATAACTTTGAGACTATACCAGTAGTTGAGCCAGAATTTCCAGAACTCTGGTAAAGAAGCCTACCACCCATCTGTCAGTTTGTCATACTGTGGTAGCTTGCATGTTGCTATGATGCGGGAAGTTATGCCAACATATTTCAAATACCAGCAGGGTCACCCATGGTGGACAAGTTTCAGCAGAACTTCCAGACTAAGACAAACTAGGAAGAAAGGCCTGGCAATCTACTTCCAAAAAATAGCCAATGAAAGCCCTATGGATCAAAACAGACCACTGGATGACTTGCTTGCTTTGGAGACATCATCAGTAGGGATTAATTGCTAGAGAAGGTGAAGTAGAGGACCAGTGAGGAGGGCAAAGGAAACCCTGGTTGAGATGGATTGGCACAATAGCCACAATGATATACATGCTGGTGTTTGTGAGGATGATGCAGAACCAGACAAAATTTCACTGTGGTGTACATAAGGTTGCCATGAGGTGGAGTTGACTTGAATGCAGCTCTATGTCTACTATATATCTATTAGAGAAGCAGATGGGTTCATGAGATTGCTAACCCAAAACAAAGCAGAACAAGAATTAATTGCAAATTACTGAATAAACTGATGAGGGATGATTGTGGGTTGTGTTTAGAATGTTAAGAAGTTTTAAACCAGCATGGAATAAAATTTTTTAATAAAAATAGATATTTTACTTTTATTTCAAGAAGGTTTTTTTATAATGTACCTAAAAATCCCTGACCCAAAATTTATCTTGCCTGTGGCTTCACTGGCCTGTTTTCTCCACCCAAAGTTGCTAATCAACTTTGCAGCATGGTTAAAAATTTTTTTCTGCTAGAACAGAGCAGATAATAACAAAACCATTACCTTGTGATTTAATGAAAAAGACTCTGGGCTTCTCCAATTTTAATTTCAAAAGTTCTCATAGCTAACAATGGGTAAAGGGACAAATTTTCAGCAGTCTCTGTTTAATGCTAGCTCAGTAGCCATTAAGTACTTCCTCACCATGGAAACTTGTATTCATTAAGCAAAAATTAATTAAGACTATGTGAATTCTCCATTCTCTGGAAGTGGTTTCCTCTTTTACGAGGAGAAGATTGCCCTGATTAGCAAATTGTTTATTACACCGTAGAGCAAGGAAAAAAACACATACAAGGAAACTGAATAACACCTTGCTTAAAAACAACTGGGTAATAGAAGAAATCAAAGAGGGAAAAAAAAATTCTTAGACTCAAATGAAAACACATCTTCCGGGCAACGTGGCGCTATAGATATAAGCACCATGCCATCCCTCCACAGCAAAGATCTGAAAAACTAAGTCAAACAGAGACACACGTCAATCCTGAAACTCTAAGCATCAAATGAAGAGATAAAGAACTCAGCCAAGCACTGAATGGAATAAGAAACTGACAGAGAGCAGAGAGAGAGGAGAGATACAGAGGTCCCCTATCAACTACCACAGCATGGATCCACCATCTTGGACTCCTATCAGAGATCAGTGAACAGGGGGTACGAGAAAGCAGCTTCATGGAGTTTCCAGTAGGAGACAGAACAACTGGTAACCAGCGATATACACTTTCACACCCAACACCCTTCTTCACACCCACTCAGTCTCCTTTGCTTCCTGCGACCACAGTCTCTTGGCCAGGAAGCACCGGCTTCATCCTGGTGTCACTTGGATTCCACCCGACCACACTGGCCTGCCATCTGAGTGCCATTTGTTGGCTGCTGGTGTTGCCTTTTACTGCTTCTTTAGATTGCTTCCTTACCTCTCACCATCCTCCCCCCAACTTTCTCTCAAATACCTGGCTCCATGTGCCATTGATGCTTCTTCCTGAAATGCTGCAAAACACTGCTCAACTGTGAAATTACTTCCCGGCCCGTGCCACGACATTGGTGGGATGCCTGGGGCTTTGTGTGTTCTGATTCTGTTTTGAGTTGTCTGTTTCTTTGTTTTCTTTTTTTTTTCTCAGCTTGGGAGCCCCTTCTAGCTGGGCAGTACAGCGTGGCTTGGGAGCTACAACCTTATTCTGCGCACATGCACGGTGACATACCTGGAGGCATTTCTTGTTTTTTTTTTTTTTTTTTTTATTTTATTTTTTGTTTCTGTTTTGTTTTCTTCTCTCTCTTTTTCCCTTTTTGTCTTTCTTCATTTCCTGTTTCTCATCTCTCTATACTTACCTTCTTTTCCTGTCTCCTGAATACCTGGCACTGTGTGACATCTCTACCCCTTCTAGCCAGGCTGTACTTCATGGCCTGAGAGCAACTTTCCCAGTCCTACCAGCTGCACTGGCGGGATCCCTGGGGGTATTTTTCTTCTTTTTTCCTCTATTTTTTATTTATAAATTTTTTCTTTTGCCCTTTTTATTTTTCTTTGTTTTTCTCCATTTCTCAGTCTCTCATCTCCCCACTCCAACAGCAAGCTCCCTTAGCACTCTTTTTTGTTTGTGTGTATGTTTTTGGCTCTTGTCCCTCTCTCCTCTCTCTCCTCTTTCCCACACATATCTTAGCTCCAAACATCACAATCTCCCTCCTCCTTATTGCCTACCTGCACCGTGCGCTGAACATCACAACCCCAAGCAGCACAGGAATGGCCTACCAGAACCTGCCCTGCACTGATTCCCGGCCCGGCCTGTCGGCCCTACTATGTGCCACAAACAACCCATCCCAGCAACACCACTTCAGGTGTACCTGCCCTGCTGTACCATACCTGAGTGACCCTGCCCATTGGAGAAAAAGGTGAAAAGTATCATGTCCCCAGACAAGCAAATAACAGAGAACACACAGCCCACCTGCTCAGACATAACCAAATGAAAAAGCAGGACAAAACAAACCTACAATCAGTAAATGAGGAAAGTACTGAATTCCCCAAAGACAGCAGGCAATATCAAAACATACAAAAACAGGACAGGATGGTTCCCGTAGGCGTCCAAAATAAAACACCAGATGAATTTCCAATGGAAGAAAAGACATTAGAACTACCTGATAGGGAATTCAAATCTCTAATACTCAGAATTATCCAGTGGTTGAAGCAAAAAACAGACAAAAATGAAAAATAAACAAGTTCATGGAAAAGGCACACAAATTCATGGAAAATACAAACAAAAAAATGGAAGCATTCAAGAAAATAATACAGGAACAAAATGCTAAAATAAATTCACAACTAGAAATCATACAAAAACAACAATTGGAGATCCAAAAGTTAAACAACAAGATTTCAGAAATGGACAGTGTCATGGAAGGGCTGAGGAACACGTTTGAAAGGATGGAAGACAAGATCAGCAAAACTCAAGACAAACACTTGGGTACAACTCTGAGACAAAATCAGAAAAAAAAAACAAAGAAAAATGAAGAACCCTGAGAATAATGTGGGATACAATCAAAAGCAAAAATCTGTGAGTGACTGAAGTTCCAGAATAAGGGGAGAAAACAGAAAACACAGAGAGGATCATTGAAGAACTGCTGACAGAAAACGTCCCCTATATCATGAAAGATGAAAAGATGATGATCCAAGAAGCTCAGTGAACCACATATACGATAGATTCCAAAACAAAATCACCAAGGCATATCGTAGTCACACTCACTAAAACCAAGACAAAGACTCTTGAGAGCAGCTCAAGAAAAACAAAAAGTCACACACAAAGGAGAAACAATAACACTGAGCTCGGATTACTCAGCAGAAATGATACAGGCAAGAAGACAATGGGATGACATACATAAAACCTTGAAAGAAAAAAATTGCCAGTCAAGAATAATATATCCCGCAAAACTCTCATTCAAATATAACGGTGAAATTAGGTCATTTCCACATAAACAGAAATTAAGGAACGATGTAAAAACCAAACCAAACTTAAAAGAATTATTAAAAGGAGTCCTTCAGTCTTAGAACAAACAACATCAGACCACAGGCTGAATCTAGGACATAGGATAGTACCAGCCAGATACCAACCTAGGAAATGAACTCTCAAGGACTATTGAAAACCAAAGAATTACAACAGGGAACGAGAGAGGTTAATCTGTAATGCCAGCAGCGTCAGAAGAATAAAAGAGGCAAAAAACAGTGTAGGTATAGAACCTTCTAATGAAGAGGAAGGCAACGCAAGATCAAGTAGTAATAGACTGGTTCAAACCTAGGAAGATAAGGGTAAATTTCAAGGTAACCACAAAGAAAGTTAACAAACCTACTCATCAAAAACAAAAGAAATGAAAAAAATCCACAAACAAAAGGAATTCAGCACTGGAGAGTAAGAGGAACAAAGAAAACTTCAGCACCACAAAAAAAAGCACTACAAAATGACAGCAACAAACCCACATCTATCAATAATTACACTGAATGTAAATGGACTCAATGCACCCCTAAAGAGATGGAGAGTGACAGAATGGATAAGAAAACAGGATCCATCAATATGCTGTCTAGAGGAGACACACCTTAGAAACAAAGATGTGAATTTATTAAAAGTCAAAGGATGGAAAAAAGTATATCAAGCTAACAACTACCAAAAAAGAGCAGGAGGGGCAATTCTAATCTCAGATAAAATAGACTTTAAAACAAAATCCACCATAAAAGACAAAGAAGGACACTATATAATGATTAAGGGGACGATCAGCATGAAGACATAACCATAATAAATATCCACGCACCAAATGACAGAGCTCCGAAATACATAAAACTCTAACAGCACTGAAAAGAGAAATTGACAGTTCCACAATCATAGGAGGAGACTTCAACACACCACTCTTGGGAAAAGACAGAACATCTAGAAAGAAACTCAACAAAGATATAGAAGACCTAAAGGGTGCAATCAGCCACCTTGGCCTCATAGACATATATAGAACACTACACCCAACACCTGCAAAGTACACATTCTTTTCCAATGCACATGGGACGTTCTCCAGAATAGACCACATCTAAGGCCACACAGCAATCCTCAAGAAGATCCAAAACGTTGAGATAATACAAAGTATCTTCTCTGACCACAGTGTCATCAAGGTAGAAATTAATAACAGGAAGAGCAAGGAAAAAAATCACTTACATTGAAACTGAACAACACCCTGCTTACACATCAGTGGATAATACAAGAAATCAGAGATGGAATAAAAAAAATCCTAGAATCAAAGGAGAATGAAAACACATCATACCAGTAATCCTGGGACACAGCAAAGACAATCTTCAGAGGAGAATTTATAGGAAAAGATGCACACATCAAAAAAGAAGAAAGGGACAAAATCAAAACATTAACTACAGAATTCAAACAAATAGAAAGAGAACAGCAAAAAAAGGTCACAGCCACTAGAAGAAAGGAAATAATAAAGATCAGAGCAGAAATAAATGAAATAGAGAATAGAAAAACAATAGATTCAACAAAACCAGAAGTTGGTTCTTTGAAAGGATCAGCAAAATCGACAAACCACTGGCCAGACTGACAAAAGAAAAACAGGACAGGATGCAAATAACCCAAATAAAGAGTGAAATGGGGGACATTACAACAGACCCAACGAAAATAAAACGGATTATAACAGAGTATTATGAAAAACTATACTCAAACAAATTTGGAGATCTAGAGGAAATGGACAAATTTCTAGAAACACACTACCTGCCCAGACTAATACAAAGTAATGTTGAAAATCTGAACAGACCCCAAAAAAGAGAAGGAATTAAAAAGATAATTAAAAAAATTCCCAACAAAAAAAAGCACTGGCCCAGATGGATTTACTGGAGAATTCTACAAAACATTCAGAAAAGAGCTTATACCAGTACTACTCAAACTATTTCAGAACATAGTAAAGAAAGGGATATTTCCAATTCATTTTATGAGGCCAGCATAACCCTGATACCAAAACCAGGCAAAGACACCACAAAAAAGAAAATTACAGACCAATATCGCTCATAAATATAGATGCAAAAATTCTGAACAAAATTCTAGCCAAGAGAATTCAGTATCGTATCAAACAAATAATACACCACAACCAAGTAGGATTCATACCAGGTATGCAAGGATGGTTCAACATTAGAAAATCAATCAACGTAATTCCCCACATAAATAAAACGAAAGAAAAGAATCACATGATCATCTCAATTGATGCTGAAAAGGCATTCAAGAAAGTCCAACCCCATTCCTGATGAAAAACTCACTAAAATAGGTATAGAAGGGAAATTTCTCAACATAATAAAGGGTATCGATGCAAAAACAAAGACCTACATCATTCTTATTGGAGAGAGGCTGAAAAAAATCCCCTTGAGAACAGGAACAAGACAAGGATGCCCTTTATCTCCACTCCTATTTAACATTGTGCTGGAAGTACTAGCTAGAGCAATGAGGCAAGAAAAAGAAATAAGGGTCATCCAAATTGGTAATGAAGAAGTTAAACTGTCCCTGTTTGCGGATGATGTGATGCTATACATAGAAAAGCCTAAAGACTCCATGGGAAAACTACTGGAACTAATAGATTCAACAGAGTAGCAGGATAGAAGATAAACATTCAAAAATCGGTTGGATCCCTAGACACCAATGAAGAGAAGGATGAAATCAGGAAAACAATACCATTTATAATAGCCCCTAAAAAAAACAGAATACTTAGGAATAAATCTAACCAGGCATGTGAAAGATGTATACAAAGAAAACTACAAAACAGTACTGCAAGAAACCAAAAGAGATCTACATAAATGGAAAAACATACCATGCTCATGGATAGGGAGACTCAACATTGTGAAAATGACAATTCTACCCAAAGCAATTTACATATACAATACAATCCCAATACAAATACCAACAACATTCTTCAAAGAGATGGAAAAACTAATCATTAACTTTATATGGAAAGGGAAGAAGGCCCAAATAAGTAAAGCACTATTGAAGAAGAAGAATAAAGTAGGAGGACTCGCACTACTTGACCTCAGAACCTAATGTACAGCTACAGTAGTCAAAACAGCCTCGTACTGGTACAATGACAGATACATTGACCAATGGAACAGAATTGAGAACTCAGATGTAAATCCATACACCTACAGTCGCCTGATCTTAAACAAGGGCCCAAAGTCCATCAAATGGGGAAAAGACAGTCTTTTCAACAAATGGTGCTGGCAAAACTGGGTGTCCATCTGCAAAAAAATGAAACAGGACCCATACCTCACACCATACACAAAAACTAATTCAAAATTGATCAAAGACCTAAATATAAAGCCAAAAACTATAAGGTTCATAGAAAAAAAATTAGGATAAACGCTGAAGCCCTGTATACATGGCATTAACAGGATACAAACCATAACCAATAACACACAAACTCCAGAAGATAAGCTAGATAACTTGGATCTTCTAAAAATTAAACACTTAATGCTCATCAAAAGACTTCACCAAAAGAATAAAAAGAGAACCTACAAACTGGGGAAAAAATTTTGGACATTACAAGTCAGACAAATGTCTAATCTCTAAAATCTACAAGAAAATCCAACACCTCTACAACAAAAAGAGAAATAATCCTATTAAAAATGGCAAAGACAATGAACAGACACTTCACCAAAGAAGACATACAAGCAGCCAACAGACGCTTGAGGAAATGCTTGCGATCACTAGAGATTAGAGAAATGCAAATTAAAATGACAATGAGTTACCATCTCACCCTGGCATTACTGGCACGAATCAAAAACACTGGAAAAAACAAATGTTGGAGAGACTACAGGGAGACCAAAACTCTTTTGCACTGCTAGTGGGAATGCAAAAAGATACAACCATTTTAGAAAATGATATGGTGCTTCCTTAGAAAGCTAGAAATAGAAATACCATACGATCCAGGAATCCCACTCCTAGGAATATATCCTAGAGAAATAAGAGCCATCACCCATGTTCATTGCAGCATTGTTCACAATAGCAAAAAAATGGAAACAACCTAGATGCCCATCAACAGATGAATGGATTAGCAAACTATGGTACATACACACAGTGGAGTACTATGCAACGAGAAAGAACAATGAAGAATCTGTGAATCATCTCATAACATGGGATGAAGCTGGAAGACATTATGCTGAGTGAAATAAGTCAATCACAAAAGGACAAATATTGTATGAGACGTCTACTGTAAAAACTCATGAAAAGTTTCCACACAAAAGGAAACAATCTTTGTTGGTTACGAGGGATGGGAGGGGGGAAACTAAATATACAATAGATAAATGGTAACTTTGGTGAAAGGTAAGACAGTACACAATACTTGGTAAGCCAGCACAACTTGTATAAGGAAATGACATGGAAGCTCCATAGACACATCCTAACTCCCTGACTGAATTGCTGGGCGGAGGGTTGTGGAGACCATGGTCTTGGGGAACATCTAGCTCAACTGGCATAACACAGTTTATAAAGACATTCTACCTTGGTGACTAGCATCTGGGGTCTTAAAAGCCTGTGAGCGGCCATCTAAGATACTCCACTGTTCTCACCCCTTCGGGAGCAAGGGAGAATGAAGAGAACAAGATACAATGAAAAGATTAGTCTGAAGGACTAATGGTCCACAGCTACCAAGGCCTCCACTGGACCGAGTCCAGTACAGTTAGATGTTGCTCGGCTACCACCACTGACTGTTCTGACCAGGATTACAACAGAGGGTTCTGGACAGAGCTGGAGAACGATGTAGAACATAATTCTAACTCACAAAATATAGACCAGATTTAGTGGCCTAAAGGAGACTGGAGAAACCCCGAGAGTATGGCCCCCAGACACCCTTTTAGCTCAGTGGTGAAGTTATCTCCGAAGTTCCCCGTTCAGCCTAGGAGTGGACAGCCCCATAAAACCAAATGGGACTAATGAGGTACAGTAGTCCAGTGACAAGGGCCAGAAGGCAGAAGGGGACAAGGAAGCTGTCATAGGGAAGCCAAGGTTGAGTAAGGATATTGTTGATGTGTTGTGAGATTGTTAACCATCGTCATAGGGCAACATGTGTAGTAACCGTTAAATGAGAAACTATTTTGTTCTGTAAGCCTTCATCTTAAGTGAGAATAGCAGCACCATTGGAAGAGCGTAGTCAATGTCACAGAACTGTGCATGTAGAAATTTTTGAAATGTTGTATCTTTGGCTATGTGTATTTTCACCAAAAAAAAAAAAAAAAAGGTTGAGAAGTTAGAGGGTTGACACGTTGTGGGGTTGTTAACCAATCTCATAAAACAATATGTGTAAAAAAAAAAAAAAGAATATCTATGTCAACTGTACAGCAGGTATGCAAAATATCAAAGCTCCTACTGATATTTATAAAGCTTTCCTTGATGTGGTGAATGGTTAATATGTTCCCTGAAAATTGATTTTGAAGACTCCCAAGGGAAAGATTAGAAATATGAGTGCACACGCTGTTGCTGGCATCAATGAACAGGGAAGAGCTTTGGAGAGCAGTAGCCATGAAGAAGCCACTTGCGGTACTTGTGAGAATACTGGGAAAGGAGAAAAATAGGAGCAATAAAATCCTCCAGAGGAAAATCTGCATTCACTTGAATCATCTGAGATGACTGGAAGAGTGCCGTGCCCACCCACTGCTTTTTCTGTGCAACCAGAAGAATCAGAAAAAAAATGAATAGAGAGTTTCAAATCTCAGAGATGCTAGACTGCAGTAGAAAATCCAGGTCCAGTTCTGAAAATGAAAGTCTGAACTGTTTTGAAAATTTACAGAGTGGATATATTAGATTTATTATCAATGTAGTTTGTGATTAAAATAGTCTTGTTAATTTGACAACAGGCTCTTTCTCTACCAAGTATTAATTTTAAAAAAGGGAGAAAAGCAAATTTTGAATACTTATACCAGAATATTTTATTAATTCCAAAGTATTCTGTCAGCTTGGTCTGTGTTTGCCTTATGAAACAGAAGCAGTATCTACAATTATTTTTTTCGAGGAATACTGTTTGCATATGTTGCTTTTACAATTCAATCTAAATATACAGTTTTGTATGCGCTGTAATAGAACAGTGTAAAAAAATTTTCAACTGATTTACAATTACATTGAATTAATTGCTTTTGTATTTTACAATACATTTTTGTACCAACATTATTGAAGGTTTTTCAACTAGATGGATACTTATATATCTTTTCTCCTGGAAATTTCTTTATAATATACTAATGTATAGCACAGAAAGCTATGCTTGAATCTGATACAGAAAATCTTATTTGAATAGAAATGATGTTAAAGAGAATTTTGAAATAAGAAAACAAAATGTTGAAGTGTTTGTTTTTGTTGTTTGTTTTTAGCAAAACACTTCCAGTGTCTCTTGGTTTTCAATTGCCCATAGGATAAAGTCCAAACTCCTAAGCAGTACATGAAAAGCATTTTGCCTACTTTTCCTACCACTCTCCCACCCCAGCATAGCTAAGTCACACGGAAATGCCTACCATTTCGCCAAATACTCCATTCACTTTGTTTACACTGTTGCCTCTGTAATGTCTTTTCTCCAGTTATCTGTCCAGCAAATCCCTATTTATTATTCTAAACTAGCTCAAAAGTTACTTCCTTTTCAATGTCTTTCCTGTCTTCCCCAGGAAGAATTACTCTCCCCATTTCCATGGCAATTTCATACATCTGTTTTTATCACATTCACATTATAAATATGTTTATGTGTCTATCTCTCACTGAACTGCCAGCTTTTTATCCTTAGCACCTGAGACAGACCTTGACACATTGGTATTTCCTCAGTAAAGGTTTGATGAATGAAAGAATGGAAACCAAACTTTGCCATCAAAAGGCTTGGGGTTAATATAGGCACGATGAGAGAGCAATTCAACGTCTTTCAATATCCATACTAAAAGTTGTTGTTTGTTTCTGTCGAGTCGATTCCGACTCATGGCAACTCCATGTGTGCAGGGTAGAAGTGTTCCCTAGGGTTTTCAAGGCTGTGACCTTTTAGAAGCAGATTGCCAGGCCTGTCTTCTGAGGCGCCTCAGGGTGGATTTGAACCACCAACCTTTTGGCTAGTACTCAAGTGCCTAACCGACTACACCACCTAGGGACTCCAAACTAAAAGTAGTTGCTTGGAATTATTTGTTAGTAATGGAATTGGCTGGCAACAGGAAAAAGCTGCGAAGTCCAGGACCAGAAACAGAAAAGTGAGGCCCTGAGGAGTAAAATGGGCACTTAAAAAGGACCTATAGCTGATGAAAGTAGAGGGGAAAAAATTGAATACAGGTTTTGGACATAAGCCCAGTTCTCTTTATGCATATAAATCTTCACATGGCATTTGAGGCTGTCCATGGCCTGGTTCCATCATGCATTTTATGCTTTATACACTACCATTCCCTTAGGTGAGCATACTCTCCAGTAGACGGAACTCCTTTTTTCATAAAACATGTCCTTCTCTCCTTAGCGTCCATGCTATTGTTCTTCGGATTTCGTCCCTCTGCTCAAAATGCAGAACAACTGCCACCTTGCTCATGTAATTTTCCATGATTCCCCACTTGAATTTAAGCTCCACTTCCTCTGTGCCCACCTCACACTTTATTAATACCATTCTTACAGCAGTAGTTACACAGGCATGGTACCAACCAGACAGGGTAGGTTTAGGAATAGATGAAGGTCAGTTGGGGCATGGGTAATCACAGTAAAGGCAGTGTTCCAAAAAGGGAGCAGTGGTAGTTCAAAGGTCAAAGAGGGAGGTCATCACATCTGGCTGGCTCATGCACTGTTGGATGCTCTCCCTCCTAGCGGAGGCTAAGGCATGGTTCTCCTCCTGAAAGTGGAGGTGTCCCTCCTCGGTGAGCCTCCAGAGGCAAGACTGAGGCCTTGAATTGGCCCCATCCGGAAGGCTGACCAGTACCTTCTCATAGCTGCCCAGGAAACAGAGACTGTGGTAGATGGTGTTCTTCCAGCCATCTGGAGCTGTCCAGAAAAAGGAGAAATGCTGTCGGGTGAAATTGTAGACTTCTTGCACATTGAGGCCACAAGGGGGGCTGTTTCTTAATGCCAAGGCAATTATGTGGCTGTAATGGAGTGGGAGCCAAGGCCAGGACCTCCTCTCCTGGCTGTTGGTTTGCCATCGCTTCTGGCTCTGGAAGCACTCCCCTTTCTTAGGGGACTGGAGAGCCACAGAGGAGTTGTCATATTGTTCCTCAGCCTCCTCTTCCATAAGCTCCCAGTCACTGGGAGAAGAAGCCAACTGCTTCTGTGGGGGAGACTGCTTGCTGGAGGAAGATGGCAGGGATTCCACCACTGTGGCCTCTGAGCAGTTAGACTGTTCATCCTTCAGTGATGGCTGAGAAGAGAGAGGCATGCTTGCCAGATCCTTCTTTTTACTGGGCTTTGGGGCCTCCTCGCCACCTAGGGAGCACACGATGTTGAGGTTCACCTACATCCACAGATTGGGTTCATAGTCAGGACCATCCTTGTCAGGATTGAGTTTCCTCTCCAGAGGCAGCTTTGGGGACTCCATTATTCGGAGTCTGTATTTGGTAAGGTTCTGCTCAGCCAAGGAGCACTGATCTGTGGTGCGGGGCAAGAAGAACTCACTCTCCATGTCCCAGTCAAGCAGCCCTGGGACCTGGCCATGGAGACTATACCAGAACTCAGGAGTTTTTAGTTTTAGGTCCATGTTTAGTGGAGAGATGGGTGGGGGAGACTTCCAAGAGGACAGAGATCTCTGAGACACTTTTCAAAACATTTGCTGGGGCACTGATTTTGATGCAATCTATTTCATCTAGGGAGCTTATTAGGAGGCCTGCTAGAAGTACTGGATAAATGAGTACCAATGCCTCAGTTATTAAGTGGTCAGACTTTGAGAAATCTCAGCCTTCTGGAGCAGAGAAGGGAAGTAACTAAAAGCAGGTTTTTAGCAGAAAAAAAGTCCAACCTGGAATTCCTGAGCTTTCACCGGAAGCAGAAGTAGAAAGTCTCCAGGTGAAGACCTGCAAACTTTGAATTATATGCAAACTAAAGTGACTTGTATAACAGATGATTATCTGGCACACCCTTCAAATCTTGCTGGGTTCATTTAATGAAGGGACAAACACATGTAGAGATCTCGTATCTCCAAGTCATCCTTAAATGGTTTAGTAAACATCATTTTACTTTTAAAGTACCTTTTTAACTTTTTTCAAGTGCTTTCACATAGATGATCTCAGCTGATTTTCATGACAGCCCTGCAAGATAACATAGTGGGTGTTATTAACCCCATATTACAGATAAATTAACTGAGATTTACAGAACTAAAGTAACTTATTTAAGATTACATAACTAACTAAGGAGCAGAACTAGATCTACAGCCCAGGTCTTCTGATCCTTTCACTATACCACACTGCCTCTTGACACATTCAATATATAAAGGCGGCAGCAGTGTCTGTAACCTGCGTTTTAGAGTAAGGTAGTAACTCTCAGAAGATGGCCTCCGTCAGTCTCAAACCAATGCTAGAAACTAACCTTGCTGTTATTTTCAATCCTGTTCTGGGAAACAGCTGACTTCCCTCTTCCTGGGTCACCTTAGGAACTGATTTTTGAACTGCACTCTGAAGACAGTAGGACCAAAGTTTAACCATGCCACACAAGGTCCTGAAAGTGCCAGAGTTTGTCTTTCCCCTAAGTTCCTCCCAATGACATTCTTAGGAAAAACAAAATGGAAAGATTTCATTTAATCCAGTCTGTAACATGCCCATTTATGAGCAGATTTCATTAAAATCACTACATAGGACTATGCCTCAAATATATCCAGCAAATGACAATGGGACCAGTTGGGGGTGGGCAGAGGGAACTGATCTGTAGTTTCCCCACCCTCAAGTTCTATTCTATGCAAAATCATTCTCCATATAGGCTACCAGAGTGGTCTTTATACTGTACAAATATAAATAGATAATAATAACAATATCGAGTGCTCTAAAAACTCTATGTGATTTAACTCACTAATCCTCAAAGCAACGCTATGAAGTACAGACACATTATTTTCACAGAGGAAAAACCATAAGGTACAAAGAAGCCTAAGTTACACAGCTAGTACGAGAGAGATGAGTTTCAAACCCAGGCAGCCTGGCTGCAAAGCATGTATTTTTACCTATAACAAAACTCTTCTGTCTCTGTAATCCAACACAAAACCCATGGCTTAATGCAGCATAAAAGGCCCTCAAGGATCCCACCTCTGCTTACCATTTTAGACTAATTTATTACCTTAGTTTCCATGCTTCATATTTCATATCCCGGAACACTGAACTGTTGGGATTACCACCACTCGTACCCCGCATGTCTTTTGTCTATGTCTCCTTGCTCAAGTGCCACCTCTGCATGGAATGGCCTAACAGCCCAACTGCCTTGACTTGGATAACATCTGCTCAAGGAGGCCTTCTCTAAAAAAATGCTGCTTCCACCACTCCCCCCATAGGGAAATAATGGATCCCCTTGACAGTGAGGCAACAGCTTTACTATGACCTGGGCAAAGCAGGAAACTGACCATAAAGATTCAGTTTATTATGCCGACTCCAGAGTGCCTAGAAGCATTTTAGCCCACACATGGGGGAGCTAGTATTACAGAATTTATCTTCCATCTTCAACAGGGAACCAGGCAACACGGTCTAATCCTTAGGGATTGGATGGTAAAACCAGGTCATCACTGTGTATTTCGTATTTTGAACTTCGAACTTCATTAAGTCATTTAATTTATAGGCATTGAGTGTCTACCTTGTTCCAAGCAGTGTATAACAGGCCTGGGATATACTGAGATGAGTAAGACACAACCCAAGAGGATATCACAGCATAACAGGAGAAGACAGACAAAAAAAGAGAAATTAAAATACAATGTGATGAAAGACACTGTGCTAGAACAGGGAGGGAAAACCAAACCTAGATGATAGGAATAAGAAGTGCTTCCTGTAGGTTTTGCTTGATCTGAGGCTCAATGACATGTTACCCAGGGGCAGAGACATGGGGAACAGGCCAGCATATGTCAGACAGGTATCTGCTACCTTGTCTCTTAAATGTGTTCCATAAAAGGAGGCAGGAGCACTTAACACATTCCATGGAAAAATACTTAAACTCGCATTTGTGGGTATCTTGTGTCCCAGGCTTCCACCCATCACAAGTGTCAATATAGGCAAAAGTGTTAATGACTGATGAAAACACTTGTTATAAACAAAGTAGAATACAGCATAATAAGTTAAATTGGAAAAAGTGGGAACTCAAAATAACCTTAGAAAAAAATACTTTTCCTGTGCATGCTTACACTCACTCCCTCTCTTCACACACAAACACACACACAATAATGATCCAGTGGTAGCAGCAGTAAAAGCAGTGCTTTTGCCTGCTTAGTCATCTAGTGCTACTATAACAGAAATACCACAAGTGGACAGCTTCAACAAAGAGAAATTTATTCTCTCACAGTCCAGTAGGCTACAAGTCCAAATTCAAGGCATGGGCTCCAGGGGAAGGCTTTCTCTGTTGGCTCTGGAGCAAGGCCCTTGTCGTCAGTCTTCCCTTGGTCTGCGAGCATCTCAGCGCAGGAACCTCAGATCCAAAGGACACGCTCTGCTTCCAGAACTGCTTTCTTGGTGGTATGAGGTCCCATCTCTCTCTGCTCACTTTTCTCTTTTATATCTCAAAATAGATTGGCTTAAGACACTATCTAATCTTGTAGACCTCAGCAATGTAACTGCCGTTAATCCATTTTAGTACATCACAGTGATAGCATTTACAACACATAGGGAAATCACACCAGATGATAAAATGGTAGGGTACAATACTGGGAATCATGACCTAGCCAAGTTGACATTTTTGGGGGACACGGTTCAATCCATGACACCTGCCATCAATTTTCAAAAGCACTCCTATGCCCATATTTTGGTCTTTGCTAAAAGAATGAGTAAGGAGGGAAGCTGATAGATGTTTTGGGGGAGGAAAAAGTCAGATTTGTCTAATCTTCTTGTTGCTACAAACCAAGAATCCTTTCAAGCATGTCAGGTACAGTGTTAAAAGGATGGAAAGTCAACTTAATGGGGTTCATTTAAAGTATATGTCTATTTATAAAGTTTAGCTATGTACTTGTGTCTACCAGTGGGTAAGCAAGAAAGAAAAAATATGAGGAACAATGAGTAAGCTATATGTGGTTCCAGAAAAACAGGTACCACATTAATGGCTGCTATGTATTGTTGTGTAGGCTGTGTGATGCCCATGGGTGCCTGATAAGGGAGCATTCCATTCAGCCTGAACTTTGTTTTCCAAACCATTTGCCCCATCCTGGAGCTGTCTCAAGTCAGAGAAGGTGGTGTTGTGGTGGTGTTAGGTGCCATGGAGTCAGTTCCAACTCATACTGCAATAGAACAAAACACTGCCCAGTCCTGAGCCATCCTCGCAGTCCTTGCTATGTTTGAGCCCACTGTTGCAGCCACTGTGTCAATCCATCTCATTGAGGGTCTTCCTCTTTTTCACTGACCCTCTACTTTACCAAGCATGATGTCTTTGTCAAGGACTGGTCGCTCCTGATAACCTGTCCAAAGTATATGAGATGAAGTCTCACCATCCTTGCTTCCAAGAAGCATCCTGGCTGTACTTCTTCCAAGACAGATCTATTCATTCTTCTAGCAGTCCGTGGTATATTCAACATTCGTTGCCAATACTATAATTGAAATGCATCAACTCTTCTTTGATCTTTCTTATTCATCGTCCAGCTTTCGCATGCACATTCCTGAAATTTACCATGGCTTGGATCAGGCTCAACTTAGTCCTCAAAAGTGACAGCTTTGCTTTTTAACATTTTAAAGAGGTCTTTTTCAACAGATGTGCCCAATGCAATAAATCCTTCGATTTTTTTTTTAATTGTACTTCAGGTGAAGGCTTACAGAACAAATATTTTCTCATGAAACAGAAGTACACATGTTGTTTTATGACATTAGTTAACAACCCCACTACATATAAACCCTCTAACTTCTCAACCTTTTTTTTTTTTTTTTTTGGTGAAAATACACAGAGCCAAAGATACAGCATTTCAAAAATTTCTACATGCACAGTTCAGTGACATTGACTACGCTCTTCCAATTGTGCTGTTATTCTCACTTAAGATGAAGGCTTACAGAACAAAATAGTTTCTCATTTAACAGTTACTACACATGTTGCCCTATGACAATGGTTAACAATCTCACAACACATCAACAATATCCTTACTCAACTTTGGGTTCCCTATCAACAGCTTCCTTGTCCACTTCTGCTTTCTGGCCCTTGTCACTGGACTCCTGTACCTCGTTAGTCTCATTTGGTTTTACGGGGCTGTCCACTCCCAGGCTGAACAGTGAACATCGGAGGTAACATCACCACTGAGCTAAAAGGGTGTCTGGGGGCCATACTCTCGGGGTTTCTCCAGTCTCCTTTAGGCCAGTAAATCTGGTCTTTTTTGTGTGGGTTAGAATTATGCTCTACTTCCTTCTCCAGCTCTGTCCAGAACCCTCTGTTGTGATCCTGGTCAAAGCAGTCAGTGGTGGTAACCGGGCACCATCTAGCTGTACTGGACTCAGTCCGGTGGAGGCCTTGGTAGCTCTGGGCAATTAGTCCTTCAGACTAATCATTTCCTTGTATCCTGTTCGCTTCATTCTCCCTTGCTTCCAAAGAGACCAGTTGAGCATCTTAGATGGCCACTCACAGGCTTTTAAGACCCCAGACACTACTCATCAAGGTAGAATGTAGAGCATTGTCTTTATAAGATGTGTCATGCCAGTTGAGCTAGATGTACCCCGAGACCATGGTCCCCACAGCCCTCCGCCCAGCAATTCAGTCCCCCAGGGAGTTTGGATGTGTCTATGGGGCTTCCATGACCTTTCCTTGTACAAGTTGTGCTAGTTTCTCCTGTATTGTGTACTGTCTCACCCTTCACCCAAGATACCACTTATCTATTGTCTATTTAATATTTCCCCCACCACCACCCCTCCCATTACTGGTAACCAACAAAGATTGTTACATTTTGTGTGTTAACTTTTCCATGGGTTTTTACAATAGAGGTCTCATACAATATTCGTCCTTTTGTGATTGACTTATTTCACTCAGCATAATGTCCTCCAGTTTCATCCATGTTATGAGATGGTTCACAGATTCATCATTGTTCTTTCTCTTTGCATAGTACTCCACTGTGTGTATGTACCATAGTTTGTTTATCCATTCATCTGTTGATGGGCATCTAGGTTGTTTCCATCGTTTTGCTATTGTGAGCAATGCTGCCATGAACATAGGTGTGCATATGTCTATTCGAGTGACGACTCTTATTTCTCTAGGATATATTCCTAGGAGTGGGATTGCTGGATCGAATGGTATGTCTATTTCTAGCTTTCTGAGGAAGCGCCAAATCATTTTCCAAAATGGTTGTATCATTTTGCATTCCCACCAGCAGTGCATAAGAGTTCCGATTTCTCCACAGCCCCTCCAACCTTTGTTATTTCCAGTGTTTTTGATTCGTGCCGGTAATGCAGGGGTGAGATGGTATCTCATTGTGGTTTTAATTTGCATTTCTCTAATGGCTAGTGATCGCGAACATTTCCTCACGTGTCTATTGGCCATTTGAATGTCTTCTTTGGTGAAGTGTCTATTCATTTCCTTTGCCCATTTTTTAATAGGATTATTTGTCTTTTTGTTGTAGAGGTGTTGGATTTTCTTGCAGATTATGGAGATTAGACCTTTGTCTGACCTGTACTGTACAAAAATTTTTTCCCAGTCTGTAGGTTCTTTTTTAACTCTTTTGGTGAAGTCTTTTGAAGAGCGTATGTGTTTGATTTTTAGAAGATCCCAGTTATCTAGCTTATCTATTGGGGTTTGTGCGTTGATGGTTATGGTTTGTATCCTGTTAATGCCATGGATTAAGGCCTGAAGTGTTTGTCCTATTTTTCCTTCTATGAACTTTATAGTTTTCGGCTTGATATTCAGGTCTTTGATCCATCTTGCAGTAGTTTTTGTATACAGTGTGAGGTATGGGTCCTGTTTCATTTTTTTGCAGATGGATATTCAGTTTTGCCAGCACCATTTGTTAAAAAGACTGTCTTTTCCCCATTTGATGGACTTTGGGCCCTTGTCGAAGATCAGGTGACCATAGGTGGATGGATTTACATCTGGGTTCTCAATTCTGTTCCACTGGTCAATGTATCTGTCATTGTACCAGTACCAGGCTGTTTTGACTGCTGTACCTGTATAGTAGGTTCTGAAGTCAGGTAGTGTGAGTCCTCCAACTTTATTCTTCTTCTTCAGTAGTGCTTTACTTATTCGAGCCTTCTTCCCTTTCCATATAAGGTTAATGATTAGTTTTTCCATCTCTTTGAAGAATGTTGTTGGTATTTGGCTCAGGATTGCGTTGTATTTGTAAATTGCTTTGGGTAGAATTGTCATTTTCACAATGTTGAGTCTGCCTATCCATGAGCATAGTACGTTTTTCCATTTATATAGATACCTTTAGGTTTCTTGCAGTAGTATTTTGTAGTTTTCTTTCTATAGGTCTTTTACATCCCTGTTCAGATTTATTCCTAAGTATTTTATCTTTTTAGGGGCTATTGAAAATGTTATTGTTTTCCTGATTTCTTTTTCATTGTTCTCCTTATTGGTGTATAGGAATCCAACTTATTTTTGAATGTTTATCTTGTATCCTGCTACTCTGCTGAATCTTTCAATTAGTTCCAGCAGATTTCTCATGGAGTCCTTGGGGTTTTCTATGTATAGTATCATATCTCTGCAAACAGGGACAGTTTAACTTCTTCATTACCAATCTGGATGCCCTTTATTTCTTTTTCTTGCCTATTGCTCTAGCTAGAACTTCCAGCACAATGTTAAATAGGAGTGGTGATAAAGGGCATCCTTGTCTTGTTCCTGTTTTCAAGGAGAATCTTTTCAGCCTCTCTCCATTAAGAATGATGTTGGCTGTTGGTTTTCCATAGATACCCTTTATTATGTTGAGAAATTTCCCTTCTATACCTATTTTACTGAGAGTTTTTATCTGGAATGGGTGTTGAACTTTGTCACATGCCTTTTCTGTGTCAATTGAGATGATCATGTGATTATTTTCTTTCCTTTTATTCATGTTGTGGATTACGTTGTTTGATTTTCTAATGTTGAACCATCCTTGCATACCTGGTATGAATCCTACTTGGTCGTGGTGTATTATTTTTTTGATATGATGCTGAATTTTATTGGCTAGAATTTTGTTCAGAATTTTTTCATCTATATTCATGAGAGATAATGGTCTGTAATTTTCTTTTTTTGTGATATCTTTTCCTGGTTTTGATATCAGCGTTATGCTGGCTTCATAGAATGAATTTGGAAGAGTTGCGTCCTCTTCTATGCTCTGAAATAGCTTGAGTAGTACCGTTACAAGCTCTTCTGTAAATGTTCTGTAGAATTCTCCAGTGAAGCCATCTGGGCCAGTGCTTTTTTTGTTGGGATTTTTTTAAATTACCTTTTCAATCTCTTCTCTTGTTATGGGGCTGTTCAGATTTTCAACATCACTTTGTTGTAGTTTGGGTAGGCTGTGTGTTTCTAGAAATTTATCCATTTCCTCTAGGTTTTCTAATTGTTGGAGTAGAGTTTTTCATAATATTCTGTTATAATCCTTTTTATTTCAGTTGGGTCTGTTGTAATGTCCCCCATTTCATTTCTTATTTGGGTTATTTGTGTCTTCTCCTGTTTTTCTTTTGTCAGTATGGCCAGTGGTTTGTTGATTTCGTTGATTCTTTCAAAGAACCAACTTTTGGTTTTGTGGATTCTTTCTATTGTTTTTCTGTTCTCTATTTCATTTATTTTTGCTCTGATCTTTACTAGTTCCTTTCTTCCGGTGGTTGTGGGCTTTTTTTGCTGTTCTCTTTGTATTTGTTTGAGTTCTGTAGTTAATGTTTTGATTTTGTCCCTTTTTTCTTTTTTGATAGGTGCATCTATTACTATAAATTGTCCTCTGAGGACTGCCTTTGCTGTGTCCCAAATGTTTTGGTATGATGTGTTTCCATTCTCTTTGATTCTAGGAATTTTTTGATTCCCTCTCTGATTTCTTCTATTACCCAGTGATGTGTAAGCAGGGTATTATTCAGTTTCCGTGTAGTTGATTTTTTTCCTTGCTCTTTCTATTGTTAATTTCTACCTTGATGGCATCGTGGTCAGAGAAGATAGTTTGAATTATCTCAACGTTTTGGATCTTGTTGAGGATTGCTCTGTGGCCTAAGATGTGGTCTATTCTGGAGAACGTTCCATGTGCATTGGAGAAGAATGTGTACTTTGCAGCGGTTGGATGGAGTGTTCTGTATATATCTATGAGGTCAAGTTGGCTGATTGTGCCCTTTAGGTCTTCTGTATCTTTGCTGAGTTTCTTCTTAGTTGTTCTGTCCTTTACTGAGAGTGGTGTGTTGAAGTCTCCTACTATTGTGGAGCTGTCAATTTCTCTTTTCAGTGTTGTTAGAGTTTGCTTTATGTATTTTGGAGCCCTGTCATTGGGTGCGTATATGTTTATTATGGTTATGTCTTCATGATGGATCATCCCCTTAATCATTATATAGTGTCCTTCTTTGTCTTTTATGGTATATTTAGTTTTAAAGTCTATTTTATCTGAGATTAGAATTGCCACTCCTGCTCTTATTTGGTAGTTGTTAGCTTGATATATTTTTTTCCAACCTTTGACTTTTAATAAATTCACATCTTTGTTTCTAAGGTGTGTCTTCCTTAGACAGCATATCGATGGATCCTGTTTTCTTATCCAGTCTGTCACTCTCCTTCGCTTTATTGGTGCATTGAGTCCATTTACATTCAGTGTAATTATTTATAGACGTCCGTTTGTTTCTGTTATTTTGTAGTGCTTTTTTTTTGTGGTGCCGACGTTTTCTTTGTTCTTCTCACTCTCTTGTGCTTAGTTACTTTTGTTTGTGGATTTTTTTTTCATTTCTTTTGTTTTTGCTGAGACTTTATGCTTTTCCTCTTTTTTTTATGACTATGTTTGTTAACTTTCTTTGTGGTTACCATAAATTTTACCCTTATCGTTCTAAGTTTGAAGCAGTCTACCATTAGTTGGTATCGCCTTGCCTTCTTCTCCATTAGAAGGTTCTATACCTATGCTGTTTATTCCCTCTTTCATTGTTTTGATGTTGTTGTCATTTACTGATGAACTGCTCTGATTCCCTGTTGCATTTCTTTTGCTTTTGGATAGTCCTCGAGAGTTCATTTACTAGATTGGCATTTGCCTGGTACGATCCTGTGTCCTAGGTTCTGCCTGTGAGCTGAAGCTGTTTGTCCTCAAATCGAAGAACTCGCTTTATTAATTCTTGTAAATTTGGTTTGACTTTTACATATTCCCTTAATTTCTGTTTATCTGGAAATGACCTAATTTCACCATCAAATTTGAATGAGAGTTTTGCAGGATATATTATTGTTGGCTGTCAATTTTTTTCTTTCAAGATTTTATATATGTCATCCCATTGCTTTCTTGCCTGCATTGTTACTGCTGAATAATCTGAGCTTAGTCTTATTGTTTCTCCTCTGTATGTGACTTCTTGTTTTTCTCGAGCTGCCTTCAGGATTCTTTGTCTTTGGTTTTGGTGAGTGTGAATATAATATGCCTTGGTGATTTTCTCTTGGGGTCTTTTATATATCGGGTTCGTTGAGCTTCTTGGATGGCCAGCTTTTCATCTTTCATGATATTGGGGAAGTTTTCTGTCAGCAGTTCCTCAATGATCCTCTCTGTGTTTTCTGTTTTCTCCCACTGTTCTGGAATTCCAATCATTTGAAAATTTTTGCTTTTGATTGTGTCCCACATAACTCTCAAGTTTTCTTCATTTTTCTTTGTTCTTTTTTCTGAATTTTCCTCGAACAGAGTTGTATCCAAGTGTTTGTCTTCAATTCCGGTGACCCTGTCTTCCACCATTTCAAATCTGATTCTCAGCCCTTCTATGATATCGTCCATTTCTGAAATCTTGGTGTTTATCTTTTAGATTTCTAATTGTTGTGTTTGTATAATTTCTATTTGTGAATTTATTTTGGCATTTTGTTCTTGCATTATTTTACTGAATTCTTCCAATTTTTTGTCCATATTTTGCATGAATTTGTCTATTTTTTCCTCATGTTTGTCAGCTTTTTGCCTCAGTTCTTGGAGAATTCTGAGTATTAGAGATCTGAATTCCCCATCAGGTATTTCTAGCGCAGTTTCTTTCAGAGGAGAGTCATCTGGTGTTTTATTTTGGACGCCTACTAGAACTATCCTGTCCTGTTTTTGTAAATGTTTTGTTATTGTCTGCTGTCTTCGGGGCATTCAGTAATTATTTTTCTCGTTTATTGATTGTAGATTTGTTTGTTTCGTCCCCTTTTAAAAAATTTTTTTGACTATGTCTGATCAGGCAGACTGTGTGTTCTTTGTTGTTTGCCCGTCTGTGGTCACAATACTTTTCGCCTCCTTCTTCAACTGGCAGGGTCAGTCACTCAGATATGGTACAGCAGGGCAGGTCTAGCTGAAGAGGAGTTACTGGGATGGGTTGTTTGTGGCACTTACTACAGCCACCAGAGCGGCTTAGTAATCAGTGCAGGGCAGGTTCCAGTAGGCCGTGCCCGTGCTGCTTGGTGGTGTGATGTCAAGTGCACAGTGCCAGTAGGCAGGATGCAGTAGGGAGGTTGTTATGTGTGGAGCTAAGCTGGATATGGGAGAGAGGAGACAGGAACAGGAGCCAAAAACATACAAACAAAAAAGAATGCTAGGGGAGCTTGCCATTGGAGTGTAGAGATGAGAGACTATGAAATGGAGAAAAACAGAAAGGAGAGGAGGAAGAAAAGAATGTGTAAGTAAGAGTCAAAAAGGTTAAAGAACCGCAAAGTTCCCAGGGATCCCACCAGTGCAGCTATGAGGTCTGGGGAAGTCACTCCTAGGTGTTTCAGTACAGCTTGGCTAGAAAGCATAGAGATATACAATGCCAGGTATTCTGGGAACAGAAAGAGAAGGAAGATATAGAGAGGAGAAACTGAGCAATGAAGAAAGGCAAAAAGGGAAAAAGAAGAAAAAGAAAACAAAACAAATTAAAAAACAAAAAACAATAAAGGCCCCCAAAGAAACAGAAAAAAAAAAAACCAACGTAAAAAGAAATGTCCTCAGGGAATCCCTCTGCACGTCTGTGGAAGCCAAAGGGGAGTCTCCCTGCCACGCAGCTAAGCCTTGCCAGAAAGGGCTCTCAACTCAAGAAAAGGAAAAGAAAACAAACAATCCAAAACAAACAAAAGAACAAAAGCCCTGGGATCCCACCAGCACTGCAGCCCAAACCGGGAAGCAGCTCCACACTTGAACAGAGCTCCGCAGCCCCTCAAGAAGAAGCAAAGATGGTGCACGGAGCCAGGTACTTGAGCGAAGGGAGGGAGAGGTGGCGAGAGACAAGTAAGAAATCAAAAGAAGCAGAAAAAAAAAAAAGCAACACTAGCATCCAACAAATGGCACTCAAGGAGCCAGCTAGTGCGGGCTGGTGTTTCTGGACAAGAGACTGTGTCGTTTGGAAGTAGAGGGGGCTGAGTGTGGATGAAGAAGGGTAGAGAGTGGGAAAGCATATATCACAAATTACCGGAGCTCTGCAGCCCCTCAGGAAGAAGAAAAGATGTCGCACGGAGCTAGGTACTCGAGCGAAAGGAGGGGGAGGTGGGGAGAGGCAAGGAAGAAATAAAAAGAAGCGGAAAAAAAGCAACACCAGCAGCCAACAAATGGCACTCAGAGAGCCACCCGTTCGGGTGTGTGGAATCCAAGCAGCTGCTGTTTCCAGGTCAAGAGACTGTGGCTGCGGGAAGCAGAGGAGGCCAAGTCAGTGTGAAGAAGGGTGGGGGTTGGGAAAGCATATATCGCCAATTACCGGTTGTTTTGTCTCCCGCTGGAAGCTCCGTGAGGCTGCTTTTTTATACCCCCTGTTTGCTGGTCTCCGATATGAGTCCAAGATGGCGGATCCGCAATGTGTTAGCTGGTAGGGGGCCTCTGCATGAATCTCTCCTCGCCTGTTCTCTGTCAGTTTTCTCCCTCCATTTGGTGTTTGGCTGAGTTCTTTATCTCTTCATTTGATGTTTTAAGGTTTCAGGATTGTTGTATTCTCTATTCGGCCTAGTTTTCAGATCCTTGCTGTGGAGGGACGGCGTGGTGCTTCTGCCTAGAGTGCCATTTTTGAAAAACCACATCCTTTGATTTCTTTACTGCTGCTTCTATGGGTGTTGATTGTGGATCCAAGTAAAATGAAATCCTTGACAACTTCAATATATTCTCCATTTATTATGATATTGTTTATTGACCCAAATGTGAAGATTTTTGTTTTGAGATGTAATCCATACTGAAGGCTGTAGTCTTGGATCCTCACCAGTTAGTGCTTCAAGTCCTCTTCGCTTTCAACAAGCAAGGTTGTGTCATCTGCATATTGCAGGTTGTTAATGAGTCTTCCTCCAATCCTGATGCTGCGTTCTTCGTATAGCCCAGCTTCTGAGATTATTTGCTCAGCATACAGATTAAAGAAGTATGGTGAAATAATACATCCCTAACACAAACCTTTCCTGATTTTAAACCATGCAGTATCCCCTTGTTCTGTTTGAATGACTGCCTCTTGATCTATGTACAGGTTCTTCATGAGCACAATTCAGTTTTCTGGAATTCCCGTTCTTTGAAATGTTATCCATAATTTGTTATGATCCACATATAGCATAGTCAATAAAACACAGGTAAACATCTTTCTGGTATTCTCAGCTTTCAGCCATGATCCATCTGACATCAGCAATGATATCCTTTGTTCCGTGTCCTCTTCTGAATCTGGCTTGAATTTCTGGCAGTCACTTGTCGATGTACTGCTGCAACCCTTTTTGAATGATCTTCAGCAAAATTTTTCTTGCGTGTGATATTAATGAGAAGATACCTCTTTCTACATCATAGAGAAGAATCATCCAATAACCATGTACCTACAAATTACTTCCTCACACAGGCATCTTTTTTCTAATTTACACAGCGACCAACAGTCATGTATACCATGAACTGGCAAGAGAGATTAGCACTGATGGATATACACAATAATCAGGTAGAAAGTATTCCAAGAAGATAAATCAACAACATAGTCTAAAGAAGAGAACTACCTAGGAAGACGCAATCCCTCATGTGCCAAGAAACAGATAGTTAGAAAGCCTTATTAATCATAATAAAATATGAATAAGGAGTAAATAAACCTTAATAATGCTAACAGACTAAATAAATATAGTAAAAGAAAAAGACAACGGGACTACCAAACATACAAAAATTAAAGAATGTTTCATTTGTATTAAAAACAAGTCACATACAAAAAACAAATAAGCAAATAAAAACTTCCACGTGACAAGGACTTAGAAGTGTCATGCTGTAACTAATTATTATTATTAAAAGGGTCTCAGACAATGCCTCATGGTTGAATCACTTTGAACTACCTAACCATGTCCTCTCCACCAATCCCCCAAGAATCAATCAGTTGAAAACTCAGATTCTGTTACTATTTGTCTGAAATAGTATTTCTTTTTTTCCTCTTAGCTAGGTAAAATTATTGAAGCCCTTGGAAAAAATAAGAATAGTAAAATTACTGAAATTCTGGGACGATATCAAAATAAGTCTAATATTAACCATAGAAAGGAAAAATACAAGTACAGAAATGAACAGGAAATAAACCCTTCAAAAAAAAAAAAAACCCTCAAACTCACTGCTGTCAGGTCGATTCCAACTCATAGCGACCCTATAAGGCAGAACAGAACTACCTCACAGGGCTTCCAAGGCTGTAATCTTTGCAGAAGCAGACTGCCACATCTTTTTCCCACAGAGCAATTGCCTGGTTCGAACTGCTGACCTTCAGGTTAGCAGCCGAGTGCTTAACCAATGTACCATCAGGGCTCCTTATTAAACCCATCCCATAACCCATTGCTATCAATTCAATTCTGACTCATAGCGACCCTGTGAGGACAGAGTAAAACTGACCCATAGGGTTTCCAAGGCTGTAAATTCTCGGGGAAGCAGACTGCCACATCTTTCTCCAATGGAGTGGCTGGTGAGTTTGAACTGCCGACTTTTCGGTTAGCAGCTGAGTGCTTTAACCATTGTGCAACCAGGGCTCTGCATTAAACCCATAGTGTTCATAATTTATAACAGATTTAAATGTAAGTGCAAAGATGTATTTGTAATCATTGTATAGGTTCCATATGCGATTTATGCTGTTTGAAGTGTTTCAAAAAATAAACACGGTAAATTTATAACTGCAGTTTAAAACCTTTAGAGCACGTAATCAAATTGGTAACTGATGTGTTGATGTTCAATAAATATTAGTTTTCAAAATTTTGCATATTTTATATTTGAATTAAATAAAATTGAACAGTAAACAAGGAACAAATAGTATTTTTCTCCATGCACAGAAGCCACTGAACACTAAAGAATCTATGAAAGAGTTTACCATTTTCATAGTTCTTTCATTAGCTTCCCTCTCTAGCAATCAGATTTTTTTTTAAATTTTTAATTGTGCATTAGGTGAAAGCTTACATAGAAAATTAGTCTTCCATTTGCTAGTTTGTACACAAAGTGTTGTAGCAATCAGATTGACTTTTCAAATTCCTGGAGACCTCCTCATTGTTCTCAGAAAAATGATGACGAATTGAATTTTGGAACAAATTAAAGTTGAAGTATCTGTGCATGTAGCAAACTCCAGGAGGCTGTTGGAATAAATGAATGCCACTTGACTTATCAACTTATCTCTGCAACATCTTACTAAACTTTAGTTTCTTCATCTATAAAATAGGAATAATAAAAAATCCAATTGATGAATTATTGAGAATATCAGATGAAATAATGTATATAAAGACACTACATTTTGTGTTTGATACATAATAAGCTTTCTATAAATGAAAGCTTTTATTTATATTATTCTTACTAACGAGGATATGCATTCTTAAACATGAAAATATCACACAGAAATCATAAAACAAAAAGGGTTTATTTTAATGACTATGCATGGAAAGCTGACTTGACTTGGCAATCATGAAATGGATTCTAACCCTTAGTTTGGGTGCTGCAATCTGAACTCTGAAACCTCAATCCAACAATGCTTTGAGTCTTGCTTTATTCCAAGGCTTTGAGAGTCATGAACTTGTCGGGGGAAAACTAAAATACCAAACCCATTGCCTCATAGCATTTCCAAGGAGCGGCTGGTGGATTCGAACTGCCGACATTTTGTTTAGTGGGCCGAGCTCTTACCCACTGTGCCACCAGGGCTTCTGTCGGGGGAAAGCACCTCTTTATTTGGAATAATTTTCTCAAGTGTTCTGAGACACTTTGAAGGCAAACAACCCCTTGTTCATTGCCACTTACTGCTTGTTCTCCTCTCCCAAGGGTTCAACCTCAAATGCCAGGGCAGGTGAGGCATATTTTCTACAAAAAAAAAAATCAAAATATAAAAACAATTAAAAACCTTGTCAACGTGGCTACATCCTGGGGAGAGAAGCGCACAGTTTGTTGTTATTGTTGTGTGCCCTCCAGTTGATTCCAACTCATAGTGACCCTATAGGACAGAACAGGGTATCCCAGACTGTAATCTTTATGAAAGCAGATCAACGTATCTCTTCTCCTATGGAAGTGCTGGGTGGGTTTGAACCACGGACCTTTCGGTTAGCAGCTGAGCGTTCTACCTTTGTGCCACCAGGGCTCCTTCACACACAGCTTAAGACACAGAAAATGTTCTACAATAGGGATTAAATGACTTGTCAAGAACATACGAACTACAGATAGTAGAGTCAGGATCCTAGGTCCAGTGCATGTTTCACACCATCTCAGCTGTTTCTGTTTTCCCCAAGAGGACAAGGCACACCAAGGTACATATATTAAACATATATTGTAGCCAGGTCAATACAGCATAGTGATTTTTACACTTTGGTAACCCTCTCCTCTTTGCTCCAAACATATAAGCAATAATGAATAAAATTACACAGACAGATCAGAAAAGACAGCCAAGCTCAAATTAAAAAACAAACATCTAATTAGACCAGAAACACAAAATGATGAGTAGAAAAGAGGCCAATGGTTTGCTGGTCTTTGGATTATCAAGAAGTAATTGGAAGTCAAGAGTTTGGTTCCTTTAGGGAAAACCAAAAAAACCAAACCCACTGCCACTGAGTTGAGTCTGACTCATATTGACCCTATAGGGCAGAACAGAACTGCCCCACAGAGTTTCCAAGGAGTGGCTAGTGGATTAAAACTATTGACCTTTTGGTTAGCAGCTGAGCTTTTAACCACTGCAATATCAGGGCTCTTCTTTGAGGAAAGGAGACCAAAAGTCAGGGGATAAGGTGGGTCTACCTCTACTTGTAAAAAGAAGCTAAAACTATATTGTTGCCAAACCCTGGCAAAGTGCAGGTCTAGTAAAGCAGAAAATCACAGACAAAACATTGAAACCCGGAGCTGAGCCAAGCTGCTCACTAGCTATTTTGACTCATTCTATTGGATCTGCTGGATCTGTGCTGTGGTATACTCAATAACATCATGAGCCAGTAATTCAGAACTGCCATTCTAAGATCTGGTAGTGGACTGACGTCTAGAAGGCTAAGAAGAAGCAATCAAAAACCTCTAGACAAGATGGGTGAGCATAGTCTAATAAAGAGAGGTAGATGAGTGGGAGAGAACAAAGACCTTCCATTCAATTTAGGCTGAAAACCATAATTCCAAAATACATGAAGAAATTTAATTACAAGAAAAATTAACAACCAGATCATTGATTTACTCCAGACAGCAATAATATTATGGTGTCATCTGAAAAATATGTTAAAATAAGTATGTTTAGGATATTCAAAGAGATGAAGCGCTAACATTTTAAAATGTATACAATAAAAGGAACAGGTAGAGATGATAAGGAAGCAATTTAAAATTCTGGAAATGAAAAATATCACTGAATTTTTTAAATGCAATAGATGATACAAACTCTGGACTGGACACTGTCAAAGAGCAAATTAGTGAATTGGAAGATACAGTACTGAAGAACTCACCAAGCAGGAAGCTGAGAGTGATAAAAAGATAATACAAAAATAATAGTTAAGAGATATGGAGGATATACTGAGAAGTTCCAGCATTCATCTAATAGAAGTTTCAGAAGAGTATGAAAAGAATGATAAGAACCAATAAATGACGAGAAATTTCTAAGAACTTTCCAGAGTTGAAGAAAGACATTTGTTCTCAGATCAAAAGTCCACTGAGTAGGATAAATAAAAATCAATCCACTCCCAAATAAATTGAATAAAACCTCATAACATCAAGAATAAAGTGTCTGGACATACATAAAGCCTTGAAGGAGAAAAATCGCCAGCCAAGAATTATATACCCAGCAAAACTGTCTCTCAAATACAATGGTGAAATTAGGGGGTTTCCAGATAAACAGAAGTTTAGGGAATTTGGAAAAAACAAATGAAAATTACAAGAAATAGTAACGGGAGTCCTCTGGTTAAAAAATCAATACCATCAGATAACAACCCAAGACTAGAACACAGGACAGTGCAACCAGATATCAACCCAGATAGGGAACTCACAAAAATAAATCAAAGATAAAACACTGAAAATAGGGAAACAGAAATTTCAATATGTAAAAGATGTCAACATTAAAACAAAAAAGAGGCAATAAAAAATGTAGACACAGATTTTTCATATGAAGAGGAAGTCAAGGTGATATAAATAAATAAAAGACTGGTTTAAACTTAGAAAATCACGGGTAAATATTAGGGTAACCACAAAGGAAACTAACAATCCTACACAACAAAATAAAAAACAAGAAAAATATAAAGACTCAGCAAATACAAAATCAACAATGAAAAAGATGAAAAGAAAATGCATAAAGAAAAACAACTCAGCACAGAAAATTAAGTGGAGCAAAGAAACTGTGAACAACACATACAAAAAGAGCCACCAAAATGACAGCACTAAACTCATACCTATCAAAAATTACGCTGTATGTAAATGGACTAAATGCACCAATAAAGAGACAGAGAGTGGCAGAATGGATATAAAAACACGATCCGTCTATATGCTGCCTACAAGAGACATATCTTAGACTTAAAGACACAAACTAAAACTCAAAGGATACAAAAAAATATATCAAGCAAACAACACTCAAAAAAAGAGCAGGAGTGGCAATATTAATCTCTGACAAAATAGACTTTAGAGTAAAATCCACCACAAAGGATAATGAAGGACACTATATAATGATTAAAGGGTCAATAAACCAGGAGGACATAACTATAATAAATATTTACACACCCGAAGACAGGCTCCAAAATACATAAAACAAACTCTAACAGCATTGAAAAGAGAGATAGACAGCTCCACAATAATAGTAGGAGATTTCAACACACCACTTTCAGTGAAGGATAGAACATCCAGAGAGAAGCTCAATAAAGACACAGAAGATCTAAATGCTACAATCAACCGACTTGATCTCTTGGACATATACCGAACATTGCACCCAAGAGCAGACAAGTATACTTTCTTTTCCAATGCACATGGAACATTCTCCAGAATAGACCACATACTAGGCCATAAAGCAACCCTTAACAGAATCCAAAGCATCAAAATATTACAAAGCATCTTTTCTGACCATAAAGCCATAAAAGCAAAAATCAATAACATAAAAAGCAAGGAAAAAAATCAAACACATGGAAAATGAACAACACCTTGCTCAAAAACTACCGGGTTATAGAAGAAATTAAGGGTGGAATAAAGAAATTCATAGACTCAAACAAGAATGAAAATACATCCTACCAGAACCTTTGGGACACAGCAAAAGCAGTGCTCAGAGGTCAGTATATAGCAGTAAATGCACACATCTAAAAAAGAAGAAAGGGCCAAAATCAAAACATTAACCCTACAAATGGAATAAGTAGAAAGTGAGCAGCAAAAGAAGCCCTCAGGCACCAGAAGAAGGGAAATAATAAGAATTACAGCAGAAATAAATGAAATAGAGAATAGAAAAACAATTGAAAGAGTTAACAAGACCAAAAGCTGGTTCTTTGAAAAGATCAACAAAATTGATAAACCACTGGCCAAACTGAGAAAAAATAAAAACTGAAGCAGAAGCAAATAACCCGTATAAGAAATGAGATGGGTGCTATCACAACAGTCCCAACTGAAATTAAAAGAATCATAAGAGAATACTATGAAAAATTGTACTCTAACAAATTTGAAAACCTAGAGGAAATGGACAAATTTCTAGAAACACACTACCTACCTAAACTAACACAAACAGAGGCAGAACAACTAAATAAACCTATAACAAAAGAAGAGATTGAAAAAGTAATTTAAAAAACTCCCCCCACCCCCCCCAAAAAGAAAGAAAGCCCTGGCTCTGATGGCTTCACTGGAGAATTCTATCAAACTTTCAGAGAAGAGTTAACACCACCACTACTAAAGGTATTTCAGAGCATAGAAAAGGATGGAATACTCCCAAACTCATTCTATGACGCCAGCATAACCAGGTAAAGACACCACAAAAAAAGAAAATTACAGACCAATATCCCTCATGAACATTGACGCAAAGATCCTCAACGGCAGTTTTTAATGAGATGGAGAAACAAATCACCAACTTCATTTGGAAAGGGAAGAGGCCCCAGATAAGTAAAGCATTATTCCAGAAGAAGAACAAAGTGAGAGGCCTCACACTACCAGATTTTAGAACCTATTATACTGCCACACTAGTCAAAACAGCCTGGTAGTGGTACAACAACAGATACATAGACCAATGGAACAGAATTGAGAATCTGGACATAAATTCATCCACCTATGAGTAGCTGATATTTGACAAAGGCCCGAAGTCCATTAATTGGAGAAGAGACAGTCTCTTTAACAAATGGTGCTGGTATAACTGGATATCCATCTGCAAAAAACTGAAACAAGACCCATACCTCACACTATGAACAAAAACTAACTCAAAATGTATCCAAAACCTAAATATAAAATCTAAAACGATAAAGATCATGGAAGAAAAAATAGGGACAATGCTACAAGCCCTAATACATGGCATAACAGAATACAAACCCTAAGTAACAATGCACAAACACCAGAGGAGAAACTAGATAACTGGAAGCTCCTAAAAATCAAACACTTATGCTCATCAAAAGACTTCACCAAAAAAGTAAAAAGACAATCTACAGACTGGGACAAAGCCGATCAGTGTCTAATCTTTAAAATCTACAAGATACTGCGAAGCCTCAACAACAAAAAGACAAATAATCCAATTAAAAATGGGCAAAGGATAAGAACAGGCAATTTGCCAAAGAAGACATTCGGGCGGATAACAGACACATGAAGAAATGCTCACAATCATCAGCCATTAGAGAAATGCAAATCAAAACTACAATGAGATACCATCTCACCCCAACAAGGCTAGCATTAATCCAAAAAACACAAAATAATAAATGTTCGAGAGTTTCTGGAGAGACTGGAACACTCATACACTGTTGATGGGAATGTAAAATGGTACAACCACTTTCGAAATCGATTTGGCTAGAAATAGAAGTACCATATGATCCAGCAATCCCACTCCTTGGAATATATCCTACAGAAATAACAGCTGTCACAAGAATAGATATATGCACACCCATGTTCACTGCAGCACTGTTCATGATAGCAAAAAATGGAAACAACGGAGGTGCAATGAATGGATAAACAAACTATAATATATTCACACAATGGAATACTATGCAATGATAAAGAACAATGATGAATCCGTGAAACATCTTGTAACATGGAGGAATCTGTAGGGCATTATGCTGAGTGAATTTAGTCAGTAGCAAAAGGACAAATATTATATAAGACCACTATTATAAGAACTCAAGAAAAGGTTTAAACAAAGAAAACATTCTTTGATGGTTATGAGGGTGTGGAGGAAGGGAAAGGGTTATTCACTAACTAGATAATAGAGAAGAATTATCTTAGGTGAAGAAAAGGACAGCACACACTACAGGGGAAGTCAGCACAACTGGACTAAACTGAAGCTAAGAAGTTTCCTGAATACAACCAAAACACTTCGAGGGACAGAGTAGCAGGGGCAGGGTTCTAGGAACCATGGTTTCAGGGGACATCTAGGTTAACTGGCATCCTACTTTGGTGAGCGTTGTTTGGGGGTCTTAAAAGTTAGCGAGCGGCCATCTAAGATGCATCAATTGATCCCAACCCCCCTGGAGTAAAGGAGAATGAAGAACACCAAAGACACAAGGAAATTATTAGCCCAAGAGACAGAAAGGGACACATAAACCAGAGACTGCATCAGCCTGAGACTAGAAGAACTAGATGGTGCCTGGCTACCACCAATGACTGCCCTGCCAGGGAACACAACAGAGAGTCCCTGATGGAGCAGGAAAAAAGTAGGGTGCAGAACTCAAATTCTAGTAAAGAGACCAGACTTCTTAATAGTCTGACTGAGACTGGAGGAACCCCAGAAAGCATGGCCCCCGGACTCTCTGTCAACCCAGAACTGAAACCATTCCTGAGGCCAACTCTTCAGACAAAGATTACACTGGACTATGGAATATAAAATGATACTCGTGAAGAGTGTGCTTCTTAGCTCAAGTAGATACATGAGACTAAATGGGCAGCCCCTGTCCAGAGGTGAGATGAGAAGGCAGACAGGGTCAGGAGTTGGTTCAATGGACATGGGAAATCAGGGGTGGAAAGGAGGAGTGTGCTGTCACAGTATAGGGAGAACAACTAGGGTCACATAACAATGTATGTATAAATTTTTGTATGAGAGACTAACTTGAATTGTAAACTTTCACTTAAAGTACAGCAATTAAAATAAAAAAATAAAGTGTCAGAAGTGGGTGCCCAATCCAATGACAGTGTTGCTGAGTTGGGTGTTGATGGAGGTATGTCGGCCCTCATAATCTCTGAGAAGCCACTGATACCTTCTCCTGCCCTTGACATGTTCTTCATCTGAAATAATCTTCTCTCATTATTTCCAAGATTATTTCAAGTGCAATATACTATTGAGACTACCAAGTTTTGTTTCATATCCATTGGGATAGAGACTTCAGAGGTGTATTTGCCTAGCTATAGGGAAGAGAATTACTTCCCAGTGCCCTGCAGCAGTGACAAAGTTGTAGATATTGATGCTTATACAAGCTGTATCAAGGATGGGCCAATTGCTGATACTAAGGCTTTCAACTGATAAAGCCAGAGTGGAGATATAGAACCACTGGTTCCCCTACAATAAGACAATATAAGACCAGGAGATTTTTTTCCCCAGTTTGAGTCAAATTTGGCTCTGCCATTTGGAGAAGATGCAGATTCAGGTGCATTCCTTTGAAGTTACCCCAATTGTTTTATATGAACACTTCCAGGACATTTGTACAGTGTGGTGGTTGCCTCAGAGGGTGCCCAGAGCTCCTTTCAGGAAGTTTACCACAAGGTATTGAAGCTTCTCACAGCCTTTTTAAAATATATATATATAAATTTATATACATTACAATGTATGTGTTCAGTTTGATCAATTTTGAAAACTGTATAAACCCATGTAACTACCGGAAACCCTGGTGGCATGATGGTTAAGAGTTTGGCTGCTAACCAAAAGGTGGGCAGTTCGAATCCACCAGACTCTCCTTGGAAACCCTATGGGCAGTTCTACTCTGTCCTATAGGGTTGCTATGAGTCGGAATCGGCTGGTTTTGTTTGGTTATGTAACTACCACCCAAAACAAATTGTGGAACATTCCCATCATCTCCTTCCAGTCACTTCTCACTCTTGCAACTACTCTTTGACTTCTATCACATAGATAAGTTATGCTTGTTACTGTGTGTTATGTAAAGATATACAACAATAATAAATAATAATAAAGCATCAATCTTAAGACCTACTAGAGGAAAAACTTTCTTCTGAAGGAAGATCAAAAATTAGACTTGAAGTAGGCAACAATAAATCCTAGAAATAATTACAAATGATGAAGTCAAATAACTGTCAGTCTAGCTATTTTTATCCAAACCATTTTTCAAGTATGAGGGCAAAATAAAGACATTTTCAGTCTTTGGTCATAGTTACTCACTTACATGCACATAACTACATGAACACAACTACATACTTAGGTAAACAATGCATTTTAGCAATGAGAGAAGTGAAATCAGAGAGAAAATAAGGGGAAAAACAAGAAACAACAATGAGGAAAGCAACTGGCAAACTATTTTTAATATGACTATGAAATTATAATAACTAACATTTGTGTTTAAAAGGGCAAAATGAAAACTGTAGACAAAAATAATAAGGAGTTCAATGGGTAGTTCATGCATATTAAATCCCTTGCCATAGTTAAGAGACTAGAAATGTTAAATAACTGAAGACTTTGTTAGAAAAATTTATAGTTATGTGTATATTTCAACACAAATAACTATTAAAAAGTCTTCAGTTATTCAATATTTCTAGTGTCTTAACTACGGCAAGGGCATTAGTATGCTTGAACTACCCATTGATCCCTTTCTTCTTATTTTTAGCTAGAGTTTTCATTTTGTTCAAGGGGCCCTGGTGGCGCAGTGGATAAGTGCTGGGCCGCTAACCAAACCCACCAGCCGCTCCCAAGGAGTAAGATGTGGGAATCTGCTTCTTCAAAGATTACAGCCTTGGAAACCCTATGGGGCAGTTCTATTCTGCCCTATAGGGTTGTTATAAGTCATAATAGACTTTACACCAATGGATTATATAGCTCAAAAATTTGAGGACAAACACAGTAAGAATATAAATATAATTTTTAGCATCCAAATCAGTAGAGGTAATTGGGGGACAAAGAAGCCAAGGAAATAGGCATTAAGCTGAAAATAGAGGAAGAAATAAGATAGTAGAAATCAGTCAAAATATATCAATAACCACAATAAATGAAAACAAATTAACGTCACTTAATAAAGATGGATTATCAGAGTAGGGTTGTTTGTAATCCAGTTATATGCTATTCACAAGAGCTACAGCTAAAAAAAAAAAAATCCTACAGCAAAGCATTAAAAATAAAAGTATAAACAAATGCCAAAACAAAAAATATTATCAATATTAGTATCAGGGAAAATAGAATTAAAGGCAAAAAGCATCGATAATAAAGAGGGACTTTCCATAACAATAAAAGAAACAATGCACCATGGACTTGAATGCATGTCACAAGTAGGCAACAAACCAAAAACTAAGAATTAAAAGGAGACATTTACAAAGCCACAAACAAGACAAAGAGATTTATACTCCACTTTCACAAACAGATCAGGAAGATTAAAAAAAAAAAAAGGATAAGAAGCTTTGAATAATAAAATTAAAAAAGGAAATATATGTGTGTGTGTGGGGGGGGGGTTCGAACTCACCAGCTGCTCAGCGAGAGAGGGTTGTGGCAGCCTGCTTTCTGAGGATTTACTACCTTAAAACCCTATGGGGCTGTTCTACTCTGTCCCATAGGGTCGCTATGAGTTGGAATCACTCAAAGGCCATGGGTTTGGTTTTGTTTGGACACACACACACACATATATATATACAGAGAAACTTATACCCAAAGAATATACATTCTTTTCAAGAATTTGCAAAAATTCACTACATTCTAGATCACAAAGGAAGATTCAAAAATTTCAAATATCATAAGACTTTGATCACAATGCAATTAACCATGAAATATAGTAAAAACAAAACAAAAAATTATAAACTTCAAAAAACACTCCTTACAATCTCATCAGTTAAAGAAGAGTTCAGAGTGAATATTACAACATATTCGAATGAAAACACTATATACTGAAACTTGTGAGATGGAGGAAAGTGGCATTTAGAGGGGAATTTATAGCAGTAAATGAACAATTTCATTGAAAAAATTAAAAATATTGAATACTAACCATGTCTTCCACCAAAAAAGACTGAAAAAACCAACAAAGTTTATAAACCTTATTAAAGGTCATAAAGATGACCTTAATAAATGAAGAAATATACCAAGTTTTTATATTCTGCAATTTACTCTAAAAATTAAATATAATTCCATTCAAAATCCCAGAAGGATTGCTAAAAAAATTTTCAGGCTGATCTTCAATATTATAGGGAAGAACAAAAGGCCAAGAATAGCTAAGGCATATTAAAGAAAATACAGTGAGGAGACTTACCCTACTAGAAATCAAGACTTATTATAAAGCTATAGCAAATTACAATGCTATTGTTAACAGAAGGGAAGACAAAAAAGCCAAGGAAATATAATAAAGAGTCCAGAAACAAACCTCACCATCAGTACTGTCTATCTTTCTTTGTTTTTCTCTTTAGGACTTATTCTCTAACACAGTATATAATTTTATTATTTTGTTTATTGTCTGTCTCTGACCACTAGAATTATAAGACCAATGATCACAGGGATATTTGTCTGTGTTTGTTTTCAATGAAGTATCCTTAGTGCCTAGAAAAAGTGCCTGGCTCAAAGTAGATGAATGATAAAGATTGGCTGAATTAATAAATAAAGACTTAATGTGAAAAAGCAAAACTATAAGTCTTTTAGAAAAAACACAGGGGAAAATACATTCACGCCCTTAGAGTAGGGAAGAATTCCTTAGAAATTATATATTTTGTAATAAAATTACTAAAAGCATATTATATCAAATTTAAAACTTGTGTACACACAACAAACAGTACTATAAAAATGGTTAAAGACAAGCCACAACAGACTGGAGAAAGAGTTATGAGACACACAAAAAAGAATACATAAGGAGCTCCTACATATCAATAAGAAAAGGACAAATAACCCAGTAGAATAACTGAAGAATATGAACAGGCCCACTCACAGAAGAAAAACCTTAAATGGTCAATGAAAACACAAAAGAGATGCTCAACCTCACTAGCAATCAGAGAAACTCAGATTAAAACAAATATAAAATGACATTAGCCATCACCAGATTAACACTGTCTAGTAAATTTGAAGACACTTAAAATTTACAATCTGGGAATTCTACTTCTAGGTACATATTTTAGAGAAATTCTTGAACATGTGCACATACAGAAATATACAAGAGAAATAGCCCTGTCTGAAATGGAAAAACAAACAAAAAACAAGCAACAGCCTAAATGTCCATAGCAGAAAAAAGGATATATAAATTACGGTATAATCATATAATGGACTACTGCACTATTAGAATAATGAACTAAAGTTACACATACCAACATGGATTAATTTCAAAAAATATATAATGCTGAATGGAAAAAACAAGTTGCAAACAAAATATATTATGCTATCATTTAAATAAAATTTAAAAGCTGCAAAACGATACCATTTTATACTTTTAGATTCAAAAACATGCAAAAGGACAAAGTAGAATAGGATTAGAGAAGAGTGCACAAGGATTTTCAACTGAGTTTATGACGTGGGAAAAAAAGAGAGAGCAATTCACACCCATAGTATTGGCAAAAATTTGCATATATGTTTACGTATATATAAAAAACATCAAGCTTTGACAAGAAGGGTAGAAAACACTCATTTACTACTTGTGGGAGCATAAATTGGTGCACCCATTTTAAAGAACAATTTGTCAGTGTTTATTAAAATTTACAATCTGCCTACATTAAAATTCAGTGATTTCTGCTACTAGGTATGTACCTCGAAAACACTTGCAACAGTGGTTACAGAAACATGTAAGAGGGTGCTCCTCACAATACTGCTTGGAATGCTGAAAATTAATGAAATATCTATCAATAAGGAAGTAGGCAAATTAAACATGGTAAAAATCACGCTAAGAAATACTATGCAGCTTTAAAAAATAATAAATTATTTGTAGGAAGAGGGAAAACACTCAATGAGAATTGTTTGGTGAAAAAAATCAAGTTGTAGAAGGTTACGTTAACCTACGGTTGACCGAAGAACTGTCTGTAGTGAGAAAAGGGCCCAGGGATAGGTGGTGATCACCAAAAGCCTACCTGTAGTGATGAGGCGTAGCCTAATGTAGCAGAGTTGACCAGAAGAGAAGAGAAATACCGTTATGGCGGAACTAACTCGAAAACGCGCCAATGCAGAAAGGAAACACCCTCGTGAGGTGGCACTTTCCACAGGCCTTCCTGTATGATGAGAAATCTGATGTGAGTGAACTGACCCATAGAAAAGAGAGACATCATGATGTAGGCGGGGCTAACTGGAGGCCTTCCAATAGAAAAGGGACAAACCTCAGGTGGGCGGGTTACCCATAGGCCTGCCTGTATGATGAAGAGGACCGTTTACGTAGGCAGGGCTGTCGAATAGACTGCCTATAAAGAGAAACATCATTACTGTGAGCAGGACTATCGAAAGACCTGACAACAGGGGGGAAAAAAAGACCTTGGTGTTGGCAAGACTTTTCAATTTTTGTGTATATATATTTTTCTATTTTCAGAATTAAGAGAGTTTTCTCTCTTTGGTCTTTTTTAGGTGCAGTTTTATTTGCATTATACTTTAGAATATTAATTCCTCTTTTGATATTTTAGCAATATCTTGATATATATATATATTTATTCATTTGTTCATTTACTTCATAAACCCACTACCCAACCTGGAACTAGGACAGTATCAGAAACTGTCATCTGCCTCAGTTGGCCCATCCCTCCCTCATACAATGCCCCCCTTGCCTCTCCCCACCCAAGGTAATGCTTATCCTGAATATTTGTTGTAATTCCCCTCTTTTATTTATTTATTTTTTGTTGAAATGAAATTCACGTAACATAAATTAACCATTTTCAGCTGTACCATTTGGTGGCATTCAGTCCACTCACAATGTTGTACAACAATCACCTCTATCTAGGTCTGAAACATTTTCATCATCCCAAAGGGAAACTCCATACACATCAAGCAGTCACTCCCTAGAGGCTGCCCACACTGGTTGGCTGATAGCTGCATCACTTCAATCTCCACTTCTATTGCCGCACCACCTTTTATCCCTCTATTTCTGTCATAACATTACCTTCTCTGACTCTGATCTTCCTGTCTCCCTCTTATAAGGATCCTTCTGATAACATTGGTCCATCTAGATAATTCAGGATAATACCGCTATCTCAAGATTAGTAATTTAATTACATTTGCAAAGTCCCTTTTGCCATGTAAGGTAAAATTTTCACAGGTTCCATGGATTAGGATGTGGACATAATTGAGGGAGGGGGCATTATTCAGCCTACTACAGTCAGCCCTCTGGCCCCCAAACAGTCACATCTGTCCTACATGCAAAATACATTGAGCCCATCCCAAGCTTCCCAAAAGTCTCAACAGCATCAACTCAAACCCAAAATCTCATCTAAGTCTCATCACTTCTAAAGTTTCAGCTCTCATCATCTACATCATCTAACTTAGGTATAGATAAGGCTCTGGGTATAATCCATCCTGGGACAAATTTCATCTCCATATATGGACCTGTGAAACTAGAAAACACATTATCTGATCTTAAAATAGAATGATAGAAGAGACAGAGGATAACAGTTACAGACATTCCAATTCAAAAATGGAGAAAATGGAAACAAAATGACTGGTCAGTCTCGAGCAATTTCAAAATCAAACTGGGCAAAGTACACTAGGTTTCAAGGACTTGAAATCACCCTCTGTGGCTTGTGGCTCTTCCCCCTGGGCCCATGACTGTTCTTTCTGGGACTGTGGCTCTGCCCTTGGAGTTATCCTTCCTTGTACATGAAAGCTAGCACATGTTTTCACCTGAGTAGTTTTAACAGCCTGTTTCCTCTCTATAGAATTTTGGAAGTCCAACAACCTTCTTTGATTTTATCCTTTCTCTGTCACCCTTGGCCCAAGATGGCAGTTTTTTTTTTTTCCTGCTGATATAGCATTCTCAAGAGCCTTATGGATCACCTGTGTACATCAAGTTGATTCGCTTCTTTAGAGAAGAGGCTCCTTCACAGATATTTCCTGGATAATCCAATCTCTATTCCTGAATTCTGCTGAGATGGCTGAGAGATTTGGTTGTTGTGTGATGCATATGCTGCCCTTGTTTTTTAAGAGGGAGATTAGGTTACTAGCAGGGCTTCAACCTGTAGTTTTTGTTATTGTTCTGGTTCACCCAAATTTTAAAAATTCTGTTTTGTTCTGGTTTTGCTTCATTGGCCATGACTGAACTGGGAAGAACCAATTCGAAGCCCTGAATTCAGCTATGCTTTCTGCCACTATATAACTAGGATTCCCTTTCATGAAGTTTCCAGAAACATGTTCCTCATTTTCTTCTGTGACCTTACCAGCAGCACCTTTAACATTCATATTCTACTAATAGTCTGTTCAAAATGATTTAAGCATTCTCTAAGATGGCATTGGAACCCTGGTGGCATAATGGTTAAGAGCTAGGGCTGATAACCAAAAGGTTGGCTGTTTGAATCCACCAGAGTCTCCTTGGAAACCCTATGGGGCAGTTCTACTCTGTCCTATAGGGTCGCCATGAGTCAAAATTGACTCGAAGGCAATGGGCTTTTTTTTTAAGACAATATAGGTTTTCTCTACCATGCTCCTCACTTCCTTCTGAGTTCCCACTAGCAGGGTCGTTAACAACCATAAGTCTACTAACAGTATGTTCCAGGCAATCTAGGCTTTTTCTATAATGCTCCTCAAAATTCTTCCACCCTCTGCCCATTGTCCAATTCCAAAGTCACTTCTAATTTTTAGGTATTTGTTACAGCAGCACTCTACTTCCAAGTACCAAAATCTGTACTAGTTTATTACTGCTGCTGTAACAAATTATCACAAATGTGGTGGTTTAAAACAACACAAATTTATTGTCTTACAGATCTGGAGGTTAGAAGTCTGAATTGGATCTTACAGGCCTAAAATCAATGTGTTAGCAAACTGCATTCCTTCTGAAGGCTCTATGGGAGAATCTGTTTCTTGCCTTTCCCAGTTTCTGGAAGGTTTTTGCATTCCTTGACTTCTGGCTACATAACTCCAACCTCTGTTTCCATCATCACATCTTCTTCTCTCACTCTGCTTCAATTGTTGCATCGCCTTCTCTGCTTCATTCTCCTGATTCCTTCTTACAAGTACCCTTATGATTACATTGAACCCACCTGGATGATCCAAAATAACATCCCCATCTCAAGATTCTTAACTTTATCACATATGCAAAGTCCATTTTGCTATGTAAGGTAACATATTCACACATCCCAGGGATTTGGACATGGATCTCTTTGGGGAGGCATTACTTGGTTTACCACAGTGGGGGGACATTAGCAATGATGGAGGACTTGAAGATTCTGAGCATGGAATTAATTATAGTTAGCATGCTGGCTATAATGATTACTTTCCACTTACAGAAATCCACTAGCTAAAGAAATCATAACTTGAGGTGTGTATAGTGGCAGTAAGGTCACTGCTAAGGGCACAGAAATTCTCATTTATTAAGGGAGAAGGGGTTGTCTTGTTCCAAGTTGATTCTGCCTTGTATTTAGTACAGAGATAAGAAGTCCTGTCTGAGTGAAGCTACATCATATTGAGTAGAACACTGGTTAAGAGTCCTGTCTGATCATTGCCAAAATAGACAAATGTATCAAAATAATAAATGTTAAAGATGGAATACTCCTCTATTTGTAATGTTGGCTTTTGATAATTTTAACCTTATAGACATTTATCAAATGTCTTTTCTTTCTATAAGCATTGTCTTGTTAATTTTACAGAACTTTTCAAACCTTACAATTATTATTTTTTATTTTAATTCTAACTTTTATGAACTAAGTCATATTCTTTTATTTTTGAAATATGTTCATAAAGTTTTTTTAAATTAAACTTTTTATGTTGAGGCAATTATAGATTCACATGCAGTTGTAAGAAATGATAGAGATCCCCTGGACCCTTTACCAAGTTTCCCATAAAGGTAACAACTACAATAAAGGTAACAACTACAAAAGTATAGTACAATATCACAACCAGGATCTTGACATTTATACAGTTAAGATACAGAACTTACCCATGATCACAAAGACCCCTCACATTGCCCTTTTATATCCACCCCCACTCCATCTTTAATCCCTGGTTACCACAAAACTGTTCTTCATGTCTATAATTTTTGTCATTTTGAGAATGCTATATAAATAAAATCATACAGTATGTGGCCTTTTGGGACTGGCTTTTTTTCACTTAGCATAATGCCCTTGAGGTCAATCCAAATTGTTATATGAATCAATAGTTCATTCTCTTTTATAGCTCAGTAGTATTCCACAGAATGTACTGCAGCTGGTTTGAAGTCCCTGGGTGGATCCCAATGGGTAATGCACTTGGCTGCTAACTGAAAGGTTGAAAGGCCAACCAGACGCAACTTGGAAGAAAGGCCTGGTGATCTACCTCCAAAAAATTAGCCTTCAAAAACGTTATGGAGCACAGTTCTACTCTTACACACATAGGGTTGCCATGAGTTGGAATTGACGGCAACTGATACTGGCAGTTGATTTAATCGTTCACCTGTTGAAAGACATCTAGGTTGTTTCCAGGTTTTGGCTATTAGAAATAAAGCTGCTATAAATATCTGTGTACAGGTTTGTGTGAACATAAGTTTTCATTTCTCTGAGACGCTTTAGTGTGCAGTTGCTGGATAATATGGTAGTTGCCTGTTTAGTTTAATAAAAGACTGCCAAACTGTTTTCTGCAGCTCTACCATTTTAAGTCCTACCAACAGTGTATGGGGAGCCCTGGTGGTGCAGTGCTTAAAGTGCTTGGCTGTTACAATGGTTCGAACCCACCAGCTGCTCCATGGGAGAAAGATGTGGTGGTCTGCTTCCATAAAGATTTACAGCCTTGAAAATCCTATGGGGCAGTTCTAATCTGTCCTGTAGGGTTGCTATGAATCAGAATCGACTCGATGGCAGTGGGCTTTTTGGTTTTTGGAACAGTGATTCAGTTTCTCTGCATCCTTTGTAGGATTTGATGTTGACACTATTTTCCTTTTAGTCATTCTAGTAGGTGTGTAATAATATTTCATTGTGAGGTTTTTAAATAACAGTTTTATTGAGATATAATTCATATACCATACAATTCATCCATTTAGTATACAACTCAATGACTTTTAGTATATTCTCAGAGTTGTGCAAACATGTGAAGAATTAATGTTAGAATCCTTTCAATAACCTAAAAAGAAGCCCCCTACCCTTGATAAGTCAGTTCCCATTTCCCCCTACCCCATCCCCACTCCAGCTCTAAGCAACCACTCATCTATTTCTGTCTCCATAGATTTGTCCATTCTGGTCATTTCTTATGAATGGAAACATACAGTATGTATGTTTGACTTCTTTCATTCAGCATAATGCTTTCAAGGTTCATCCATGTTGTAACAGGTGTGAGTGCTCCATTGCTTTTTTTATTGTGGTAACATACACAAGACATAAAATTTAACATTTTAACCATTTTAAAGTGTACATTTCAGAGGTATTAACTAAATTCACAATTTTTTTCAACCTTCACCACTATCTAGTTCCAGAACTTTCTTCTTCTTTTTTTTTTTTATTGTGCTTTAGGTGAAAGTTTACAGAGAAAATTAGTTTCTTATTAAACAATTAAAACACAAATTGCTTTGTGACGTTGATTGCCAACCCAACAATGTGTCAACACTCTCCCTTTCTCTACCCTGGGTTCCCTGTTTCCATTCTTCCAGTTTTCCTATTCCTTACTCCCTTCTCGTCTTTCCTTTTGGGCTGGTGTGTCCATTTATCCTCTTATACATGATTGAACTACAGTGCATGCTCCTCAAGTGTGTTATTGTTTGCCCTGTACACCTGTCTAATCTTTGGCTGAAGGGTGAACCTTGGGAGTGACTTCAGTACTGAGTTAAAATGGAGTCTGGGGTCCATACTCTTGGGGTTTCTTCAGTCTCTGTCAGACCAGCAAGTCTGGGTTTTTTTTGTGAATTTGAATTTTGTTCTACGTTTTTCTCCAGCTGTATCCGGGACCCTCTACTGTAATCCCTGTCAGAGCAGTTGGTGGTGGTACCTGGGCACTCAGTCTGGTGGAGGTTGTGGTAGCTGTGGTTCATTAGTCCTCTGGACTAATCTTTCCCTCATGTCTTTGGTTTTCATTTTTCTTTATTCCAGCCAGGATGGGACCAGTAGATGTATCTTAGATGGCTGCTCACAGGTTTTTAAGACCCTAGAAGCTACTCACCACAGTCGGATGCAGCACATATTCTTTATAAACTATGCAATGCCAATTGAGCTGGATGCCCCCTGAGACAATGGTCCCCAGCCCTCGGCCCAGTAATTCGGTCCCTCAGGGAGTTTGGATGTGTCTGTGAAGCTTCTGTGACTTTGCCTTAGTCAAGTTGTGCTGACTTTCCCAGTATTGCGTACTGTCTTACCCTTCACCAAAGTTACCACTTATCTGCTATCTAGTTAGTGTTTCTCCCTCCTCACCACTCCCTTCCCTCATAACCATCAAAGATTGTTTCTTTCTCTGTGTAAACGTTTTCCTGAATTTTTATAGTAGTAGTCTTATACAGTATTTGTTCTTTTCCTGAATTTTTATAATAATAGTCTTATACAGTATTTGTTCTTTTTGACTGACTTATTTCACTCAGCATAATGCCCTCCAGATTCATCCATGTTTTGAGATGTTTCCAGATTATCATTGTTCTTTATCATTGCACAGTATTCCATTGTGTGCATGTACCATAGTTTGTTTATCCATTCATCTGTTGATGGGCACTTAGGTTGTTTCCATTTTTTTGCTATTGTCAGTAATGCTGCAATGAACACAGAAGTGCATATGTCTATTCCTGTGATGGCTCTTATTTCTCTAAGATATATTCCTATGAGTGGGATTGTTGGATCATATGGTATTTCTATTTCTAGCTTTTTAAGAAAACGCCATATCATTTTCCAAAATGGTTGTACCATTTTGCATTTCCACCAGTAGTGCATAGAGTACCAATCTCCCTGAAACTTCTCCATTTGTTATTTTCTGTATTTTTTTGTTTAGTACCAGTAATATCAGGGTGAGATGGTATCTCATTGTAGTTTTGATTTGCATTTCTCTAATGGCTAATGATTGGGAGCATTTCCTCATGTGTCTGTTAGGTGCCTAAGTGTCTTCTTTGGTGAAGTGTCTGTTCATATCGTTTGCCTATTTGTTAATTGGATTATTTGTTTTTTTGTTGTAGAGGTGTTGGATTTTCCTGTAGATTTTGGAGATTAGACCTTTGTTGAATATATCATAGCCAAAAACTTTTCCCAGTCTGTAGGTTCTCTTTTTGCCCTTTTTGTGAAGTCTTTTGATGAGCATAAGTGTTTGATGTTTAGACTTCAGTTATCTAGCTTATCTTCTCGTGTATTGTTAATTATTGTTTGTATCCTATTTATGCTGTATATTAGGGCCCCTAGCATTGACCCTATTTTTTTTTTCTTCCATGATATTTAAGTTGTTGGTTTTATATTTAGGTCTTTGATCCATTTTTAATTAGTTTTTGTGTCTGGTGTGAGTTATTAGTCCTATTTCTTTCTTTCTTTTTTCTTTCTTTTTTTTTTTTTTTACAGATGGACATGCTGTTTTGCCAGCACCATTTGTTAAAAAGACTGTCTTTTCCCCATTTAATGGACTTTGGACCTTTGTCAAATCAGGTGGCCATAGGTAGATGGATTTACATCTGGGTTCTCGATTCTGTTGCATTGGTTAATGTGTCTGTCATTATACCAGTACCAGGCTGTTTTGACTACCGTAGTTGTATAATAGGTTTTAGTTCCAGAACTTTCATCATCCTGAATGGAAATCTCATGCCCATTAAGTAGTAACTCCCTTTTTCTCCTTCCTGACAACTGATAATCTGCTTTCTATTTTTATGGACTTGCCTATTCTTGATAATTCATATAAATGAATCAATATGTAGCATTTGTGTCTGGCTTCTGTTACTGAGCATGTTTTCTGGGTTCATTCATATTGTAATATGTGTACATACTTCATTGCTTTTTATGGCTGAATAATATTTTATTGTATGGATATACTGCATTTTGTTTTTTCACTCATCCATTGATAAACATTTGGGTTGTTTCCACTTTTAGGTATTGTGAATAGTGCTTCAAGTAATCTTTGTATACAAGTTCTTATTTGAACACCTGTGTCTTTGTTATCTAGTGTTAGTATTACAAAGATACCACAAATGGATGGCTTTAAGAAACAGAAATTTATTCTCTCTCAGTTTAGGAGGTTAGAAGTCCAAATACAGGGCGCCAGCTCCAAGGGAAGGCTTTCTCTCTGTGTTGGCTCTGGGTAAAGGCCCTTGTCATCAATCTTCCCTGGTCTAGGAGGTTCTCAGTGCAGGGAATTTGGGTCCAAAGGACACACTCCGCTCCCGGCTCTTCTTGCTAGGTGGTAATGATGTCACTCAGATTTGAGTGGCCCCATTCTCCTAGCTCATCTGAGTGGCGACTCTACCCCTTCAGCCCCGGCAGACCTCTTTCTTTTGCCCCTTGGGCATGGCAGCCCCATCCCCTCAGCTCTGGGCAGTTGATCTGGCCCCATCCTGCTGGCACTCGTGAATGGCAGCCCCACACTATGGAATTTAGTGAACATACGACTCTGAAACCTAGCACGCTGTGGCCCCACCCTTTGAGACACCAGAGGTCATGGTCCCACCTTTTGAGACTGAGGAAGCTCTGCTTCCTGTCCACCTTGTTTCTTCAGCTTCTGCTTCCTGGTTGCTTGGCCTCTCGGCTCCTCAGGACCTCGTGCCTCTTAGGCTACCCTGGTGTCTGCCCTGCTCAGGCAAGTGTTACAAAGCACTTCAGTTCTACCAATAAGTGCCTCGAGGTACTCCACGGTCAGTACCAAATGTCTTAGGCTGGGTTCTCACATGCACACACACACACACACACACACACACACACACACACACACATATGAGAGAGAGAGATTTATATCAAGGAAGTGGCTCATGCAGTTGTAGACATTGGAAAGTTCCAAGGCCGTGGGTCAGTCTGGAGGCTTCTTCTGACTCACACAGCTGCAGGGGTTGGCGAATCCAAGATCAGCAGGTCAGACAGCAGACCTCTGGCTCACAAGATGCAGAGGCTGATGAATCCCAAGATCAGCAGGTAAGCTGCTAGCTCAAGTCCCAAGAACCGGAAGTCAGGTGAGGATTCAGAGTGAGCAAAAGCCAGCAAGCTTTGCCAGAAAGTCCACATATATTGGATGCAAACCACACTCCCAAGGAAATTCTCTTTCAGCTGATTGACTGTTCACAGCAGATCTCATCGTGGAGATGACTATATTATATCAGATCTCATTATGGAGGTGATTACATCATTACCTAGCTGCCAAACTACTTCATAACTGCCAAACCACTGAGAAGCATGGCCCAGCCAAGCTGACGCACAGCCTTAAACATCAAACCCTATTATATGCTTACCTTTTTGAGGAATCACCAAATTGTTCCCCAGTAGCTAAATCATTTTACATTCCCTCCAGCAATGTATGAGCGTTACAATTTCTCTACATGTCAAGTCAATTACAACTCATGGTGACACCATGTCTACAGAGTAGAACTGCTCCATAGGGTTTTCAAGGTTGTGACCTTTCAGAAGCAGATCGCCAAGCCTGTCTTCTGAGATGCCTCTGGGCCAGGTTGAATCACCAGTCTTTCAGCTAGCAGTCGAGTGCTTAACTGAGCCACTGAGAAACTCCATATATTCATTCTTGTGGTATCAAGTGGTATCTCATTGTGGTATTCATTTGAATTTTCCTTAATGACTAATGATGTTGAGCATCTTTTCATGTGCCTGGTGGCCATTTTTGTGCCTTATTTAGAGAGATATATATTCAAGCTCTGTGTTGAGTATTTGGTGCTGCTAAAACAGAAATACCACAAGTGGGTGGATTTAATGAACAGAAATTAAGTTTCTCGATGTTTAGGAGGTTAGAAGTCTCAATTCAGGGGCCTGGCTCTAGGAGAAGATTCTCTCTCTCTGTCAGCTCTGGAGAAAGGTCTTTGTCTCTTTTCGGCTTCTGTTCCTTGGTTACTTGTTGATCTTCATGTGGCATGACATCTATCTTTCCCCATCTCTGCTGGCTTGCTTGCGTGCTTAATCTGCTGCTTTATATCTAAAAAGAGATTGATTTAAGACACACCTTACACTAATATTGCATCATTAACATAACAAAGAAAAAGTATTTCCAATTGCAAGTATAACCACAGGTATAGGGGTTAGGATTTAAAACACATATATTGGAGGAACACAATTCAATCCATAGCAAGTACTTTGCCCCTTTTTAAACTGAATTCTTTGTCTTTTTGTTGCTGAGTTGTAGGAGTTCTTTAAATATTCTGGATACTAGAACCTCATCACTTAAAAGATTTGAAAATATTATCTCCTATTTTGTGAGTTGTGATTTAAATATATTAATAGTATTCTTTCATGTATAATACTTTTATTTTGATGAAGTCCAATTTATCTAATTTTTCTATTGTTGCTTATGTTTTAGGTGTCATATATTAGAATCCATTGCAGACTCTGAAGCAAGATGACAGCATAAGCAGGTCAATGCTAACATGTCCCCACAGAAATACAAAAAAAATAAAAACAAAACAAGCAAAAACTGGAAGAACCAAGTTTGTCAGAACTCCCTGGTCAATGGATTACAGCAACTAAGTGAATACAGAACAAAGAAAAAGGCAATGTCAAAATGATTGGAAAGCTTTGGTTTTCTATGTGCCCATGCAATACACCCTCTCAAGCTCACTGATTGTCTTAAAGCTGCAGCATCCATCATTCTCAGAGTGAGACCGTGGTCTCCAGCTCCAAAGGGAGCAAAGTAGATTTTATTCACAAATTATTAAAAAATATGTTTGGGGGCTACATGAAGGACTGACACAAGGCTCTCATCTCTGTTTGGCTTATCTCAGAGCAGGAAAGTGGCAACCAATACCTGAAAGCTGTAACTGCTTGTAGCTGCCTGGAGCTAAAGAGCATGATGAAGGCATACAATAGATATCTAAAGATTGGGAGGAAAAATCTTGGAGAGAGATTCTTTGGGAAATTAGGGCATTCAAAATCACAATGTATGGAACAAAGACTTCAGTGTCCACACATGACCAGGAAGGCAGTCTTTGAAAAACTAGTTAGGGAAAGTCACTTAAAAACAGACTACTACAGCCTACAACAATTAAGTATTTTTAAAAAAAAGCAACCCCAGGGGAAGGGGGAGCATTGATTTCCAGAGTCACCATATTATAATATGCAAATGTCCAATTTTCAACAAAAAATTTTGCAACACACAAAGAAACAGGAAAGAATAGCTAATTCAAAAGAACTATATATGGTGACAGAAACCTGTTCATGAACACTTGGGTTGTTTCCACTCCATTACTACTGCAAATAATGATGCAATGAACATTGGTGAAGAAGTAACTGTTTGAGTCCCTTCTTTCAAGTCTTTTGGGTATATATTGTTCTTGTTAGGTGCCGTTGAGTTGGTTCCAACTCATAGCAGCCTTAAGCACAACAGAATGAAACACAATCATTGCTATTTTTGAACCCATTGTTGCAGCCACGGTGTCAATCCATCTCATTAAGGGCCTTCCTCTTTTTTGCTGACCTATTTACCAAGCATTATGTCCTTCTCCAGAGTCTGCCCTCTTAATAACATGTTCAAAATACATGAAACAAAGTCTTGCCATTCTTGCTCTAAGGATCATTCTGGCTACACTTCTTCCAAGACATATTTGGTCATTCTCCTGGAAGTCTATGGTACATTCTATATTCTTCACCAAAGCCATAATTTAAATGCATCAATTCTTCTTCAGTTTTCCGTATTCATTGTCCAGCTTTCACATACATACCTATGAGGTGATTGAAAATACCACGGCTTGGATCAGGCACATCTTAGTCCTCAAAGCGACATATTTGCTTTTTAACACTTTAAAGAGGTCTTTGCAGTAGATTTGCCCAATGCAATATGTCCTTTGATTTCTTGACTGCTGCTTCCATGGGCATTAATTGTGGATCCAAGTAAAAGGAAATCCCTGATAACTTCAATATTTTCTCTGTTTATCATGATGTTGCTTATTTGTCCAGTTGTAAGGATTTTTGTTTTCTTTATGTTGAGGTATAATCCATACTGAAGGCTGTAGTCTTTGATCTTCATTAGTAAGTGCTTCAAATCATCTTCACTTTCAGCAAGCAAGGTTGTGTCATCTGCATATCGCAGATTGTTAATGAGAGTCTTTCTCCCATCCTGATAGACCAGTTTCTCAGATTATTTGCTTAGCATACAGATTGAATAAGTATAGTGAAAGGATACAACCTTGATGCACACATTTCCTGATTTTAAACTGTGCAGTATCCCCAAGTTCTGTTTGAACGACTGCCTCTTGGTCTATGTATAGGTTCCACATGAGCACAATTAAGGGTTCTGGAATTCCTACTCTTCACAATTTTATCCATAATTTTTCATAATCCACACAGTCGAATGCCTTTGTATAGTCAATAAAGCACAGGTAAACATCTTTCTGGTATTCTCTTGTTTCAGCCAAGATCCATCTGACATCAGCAATTGATATCCTTTTTTCCACATCCTCTTTTAAATCTGGCTTGAATTTCTGGCAGTTCCCTGTTGGTGTACTGATGCAATGGTTTTTGAGTTATCTTCAGCAAAAATTTTATTTGCGTGTGATGTTAGTAATATTGTTCAATAAGTTCTTCATTCTGTTGTATCACCTTTCTTTGAATGGGCACAGATATAGATCTCTTCCAGTTGGTAGACCATGTCCTTCCGAGTCTGTTTTAGTCTGGAAGCTCCGTTGAAACCTGTCCACCATGGGTGACCCTCCTGGTATTTGAAATATTGGTGGCATAGCTTCCAGCATCACAGTACAACAAACTGATGAGTGGTGGCATTAGTGGTGGCAAACCAAAACCACAATGAGATACCAGTTCATCCTCACTTGGATGGCTAAGATTTTTTAAAAATCCCAGAAAATACATCGTGCTGGCGGGAATGCACACTCTTCACGAGTAACATTTTATGTCCCACAGTCCAGTCCAATCTTTGTCTGAAGATCTGGGCTGATAGAGAATCTGGAGGCCATGCTTTCTGGGGTTCCTCCAGTCTCAGTCAGACCGTTAAGTCTGTATTTTTTTTTTTTTACTAGAATTTGAGTTCTGCACCCCATGGTGGAAGACTCTAACAACCTGGGTTATGCTGATGACACAACCTTGCTTGCTGAAAGTGAAGAGAACTTGAAGCACTAACTGATGAAGATCAAAGACTACAGCATTCAGTATGGATTACACCTCAACATAAAGAGAACAAAAATCCTCACAAGTGGAACAATAAGCAACATCATGATGACAGAGAAAACATTGAAGTTGTCAAGGATTTCATTTTCTTTGGATCCACACTCAACACCCATGGAAGCAGCAGTCAAGAAATCAAAGGATGCATTGCATTGGAGAAATCTGCTGCAAAAGATCTCTTTAAAGCGTTAAAAAACAAAGATGTCACTTTAAGGACCAAGGTGCACCTACCCAAGCCATGGTGTTTTCAATCGCCTCATATGCATGTGAAAGCTGGACAATGAATAAAGAAGAACGAAGAAGAATTGATGCCTTTGAATTGTCTTGTTGGCAAAGAATACTGAATATACCGTGGATTGCCAGAAGAACAAACAAATCTGTCTTGGAAGAAGTACAGGCAGAAAGTTCCTTAGAAGCAAGCATGGGGAGACTTTGTCTCACGTACTTTGGACATGTTATTAGGAGGGATCAGTCTTGGAGAAGGACATCATGCTCGGTAAAGTAGAGGGTCAGCGAAAAAGAGGAAGACCCTCAATGAGATGGATTTACACAGTGGCTACAACAATGGGCTCGAACACAGCAAAGATTGTGAGGATGGCGCAGGACTGGGCAGTGTTTTGTTCTGTTGTACACAGGGTCACTATGAGTCGTAACTGACCTGGCAGTGCTTACCAACAACACTCCCCCGTGAATCTTCGTGCATTGCCCCTTCCTTCCAAAGCTTTTCAGTCTGCCTGCTGCTTTCCTCCTGTGCTTTCTCTTACCACAAGTGGCTGCAATTTGTATATTTGTCTTTAAGTGCTTTTGACAAATGCCACCCTGGATGCTGCTACAACTATGAGAGAGCTGCTAGAGGAGCAAATTAAAGATAATTCTCTGAGTCAATCCTTCAGGGAGACTCCCAACAGCCAACAGCTCAAAATGCACAATTCTTTGATAATAAAGTATATATTGCCTTCTCTGATACCAGTAGGCCACACCAGGAATGTGGGCCACCATCCCCATGGCCACCACTGAACTGGGGAGTGGAGGATCATAGGCAGTTAAGTTAAAATGCCATAACCCTCTCTTCCCAAAATTTAGTATCTTCTTTCTTCATTAAGCACTCCCCCTTGTTGTTGTATATGTTTTATTATATTTCAGGGTTCTGACAGTTTTTGCCAGCTTAATGGCTGCATCAGCGGAGAGACAGATTCTTGGATATCTGTACTCTGCCATACTTGGTGACATCAATCACTCATTTGTTTTTGTAAGAGGAGTTCACATTATTCAGAAAAAAATAACTAGAACATTCACTTCTGCAGATTCCTAAGCAACTGTATTAAATATGTTTGTTCTTTTGCTTGCTTGTTTGTTTTCAGGAAGTTCAGGGGATCTTTCCACATGTAGAATGGCCATTCAGTTGGTGGCCACAAAGAATTTAAAATCACAGTTGTAAGTGGAAGCTGCTAAATTATTCCTGAAACTGGACTGAGATGTTATAAGAGTCTCCAAAGAACTGAATTCAGGTTCATCCAACTTTCTCCACTTTAAAGATTTCCTACTGCCTAAGCCCACAGTGAATCAGTAAAACATACAGTGGAGTCAATCTTTTTCTGAGAATTGTTAAAACATCCTAGAACCATTTTTACATCACAGAATTTTTTCATAGCTCTCTAACACTTGGTCCAAGTCACAAGTTCCAGGATGTATCAGTAATCAAAGTGTGGTCTTTGGACTAACAGCATCATCATCACCTGGGAGTATAAAATGGAAAATTTTGGGCTCCTCTACAGACCTACTGGTGGAGGGGACCAGAAATTTGTTTTTTAATAAGATCTCCAGTTCTTCTTATGTACACTAAATTTTGAGAAGAATTATAATATAAAATATTATTTGCACATTTCCAGTACTTGACCAACTACTGTCTCCCCCACATCTCCAAGTAGATAATGAACCAGGCAGAAGCTTTGTCCTGGTATCAAATAGTTAAAACTAATTGTCTTTTATTTATTCTCTTTACATACTTTCTCAGTTGGAAAATTGTAAAAATTTGGGCTTCCATCTAGAATTTCATGTAGATGAATTTTATTTAGCTTTCTCTATATGGGCACTCACTTTGTTCTTTTGTTATTACCTATTGTTGATATTTGTTGTTATCTCATAATTTCAAAAGTAATTATATTACTAGGGTAGTAATTTTTATTTTGGAAACATCTGATAATTCTTTTATTTCTCTAATCTTTAATCTTCCTTGGCAAAATCTCCAAAGAAGCCATTACTAGCTATAGTTTTGGCCATTGAAATTTAATATTATTTAAATAACTTTTTTTCTAAATGATTACAACATTGTATGGCCAAGTTAGTGGTCTTATGTGGTTTCCTAATGATACTCTCTAAACCTGTAAAGACCATTCATGGAAAAAGTAAAACCTCTACTGGCTCTTTTCTATATTCAACCTGTTATATGCATTGTATCTGCATTAAAAATCAATTTGTATCAAACGTAGGCCGACTTATTTCATTGTGTATTCCAACAGATGATCCCAATTTTATCTGTATGCATCTTACATGTGTAAACCTTAACTTACCCTGGAAAGAACTTTCTTCCTTTGCACTTAAGGAAAGAAAGGTGTTTTTGGGATGGAGGAGGCTGGAGCACCAAAAAAGTCCAAAAGGACAGATTATATTCAACACTGGTGATATTCTAACAGCTTGAGTAATGAGCAAAGATACTCAGCTGAAGCAGCAAACTTGTACTTTTACTGGTAGTATGTCAAAACCAATAAAGAACCTCCATGGGTATCATTTCATCTTGATAGTAAAGGAGCTGAGGACATGAACAGTCTTTGGCAGGATCTGTCTTCCATAGGAACTGTTCCCCTGTCCTTTGATATTGTTGAGTGACTAGGTAATAAAGCATGAAATTTGAGAGCCAGAAGCATAAGTCCAACTGGTTATCCTTCTGGAGGAACATGGACTCAAAGGAAATAGTGACCTAGGGAGGGTCAATTGTAGGATGATTGGTGATACTATGACAAGTTGAGGGGTCCCTGGTCCTTTCCCCCTTCCTTGGTTGGCTATGGATGACTTGAAAGCCATTCTTTGTGATGCATAGCTTCTCCATGTACTGAACCATGACTGGTGTGATGGGGAAGGAAGAAGTGAGAAGCACACAGGACTGATTAAGGATGAGTGTAGTGGGGGAAGGGACACTTAATTTTCCTGCAGTAAGAAGTCCACTCCTATATTAGTTATCTATGGTTACATAATAAACTACCCCAAAACTTAGCAGCTTGAAGCAATAAACATATATTATTCCACTGTTTATGTAAGTCAGGAAATCAAGCATGGCTTAATGGGTACTTCTGCTTTAAGGTCTTATATAAGATTGAAATTAAGGTACTGGCTATAGTAGCAGTCTTACCTCAAGGTTTGACTGGGGAAAGATCTGTTTCCAAGCTCACTCAAGTCGTTATTAGCAAGATTCGATTTACTGCAAGCTGATGGACTGAGAGCCTCAGTTCTTTGTTAGTTGTTGGTTGGAGGCTGCCTTCAGTTTCTTATGACATGGGCCTCTCCATAAGGCAGCTTGTCACATGGTAGATGGCTTCATTCAGAATGAGCAAGTGAGCGAGTGAGAGAGAAAGACAGAAGCCAGAGTCTTTTTGTAACCTGATCTTGGAAGTGACATTCCATTATTTCTGCCATAGTTTATTCATTAGAAGCAAGTCACTTGGTTGAGCCCATACTCAAAGGAAGGGGATAACACAGGTCATGAATATCAGGAGGCTGGGATTATTGTGGGCCATCTTAGAGGCTGCCTATTACAACCTCTATAGTATGAGATACTTCATCCATTTTTCCACCTATCTGGGTTTATTTGGAAGTGAAGAGGAGATCTGTACTAGACGTGCACTAATGGAGACAATTCTGGATCAGTATAAAGTGAGAACTTCTGGTATGAAAGGCTATCGTTGTGTAGTCAATGAAAGAGAACTCTGTCACATGGAGGGTCATGGTGTTCCAGGCAGAAAGCATCTTGCCAGAGAAACTGAGCTCTCTCAGTCAGCATATGAACCATAGATTATTCTCTTCTGAGAATAGGTCAAACCTAACACAGAAAAGGAGAAAATATTTCTGTCCCCACACCATCAGGTAAGCCCCAGTACTCATCCCTAGTCCATAAGTCAGCCTTCACTCAGGTTAGAGACCACCCTTTATATCCCCACACCAAGTCACAAACCCTACGCTGGCAAGGAACTGTACTTTCCATATTCATAACATGTGATAGTCCCTTCTGAAATCATTATCTTCATTTCTATTCTAAGGAAAACCAAGCAACCTCCACACTGACCAGGTTGCAATGTGCCGTTAACAAAGGCAGAATATACCAGACAAGAGTAAAATTATATTATGGATATATAAAAATCCCTTTAAGTTACAGGAAATTAAATATGAAACAAATTTAAATTTAAAATTAAGGAAATATGGATAAAGTAATTTCTGCTTAATAATTATTTTAAAATCTACAAAATAAAATATAATCCTGGAAAACCAACAAAACTAAAGCAAATGGGTTGAAAATCATGTGGAGAAATTAGAACACTTATATGTTGTTGGTGGGAATGTAAAGTTGTACAGCTACTAGGGAAAACAGTTTGACAGTTTCTAAAAAAGTTAAACATAGAATTACCATAAGGCCCAGCAATTCCACTCCTAAGTATATACCAAAAATAAAGCAGTGACTCAAATGTTCATTGCAGAGTTATTCACAATAGCTAAAAGTGGAAACAACCCAAGTGCCCATCAACAGATGAATGGATAAACTTGGATGAACCTTGAAAACACCATGGTGAGGGAAATACGCCAGATACAAAAAGACAAATATGGTACGTTCCCACCTACATGAAATATCTGGAATAGGTAAACCCATTAAGATAGAAGAAAACTGGTGGTAACCAGGGGGTGGGGGAAGGGGAAAATGGGGGAAAATCGTCACAGTATCCACTTAAAATTGGTGAATTGTATTTTATGTGAACTGTTCCTCAATAAAGGAGCCTTGGTGGCGCAGTGGTTACAATGTTTGGTTGCTAACGTAAAGGTCAGGGGTTCAAAACCACCAGTGGTTTCATGGGAGAAAGATGTGGCAGTCTGCTTCCATATAGATTTACAGCCTTGAAAACCCTATGAGGCAGTCCTACTCTGTCCTATAGGGTAACTTTGAGTCAGAATAGACTCACTGGCAGTAAGTTAACCCTCAATAAAGATTTTAAAAAAATAAAATAATGAATTGTGTGTTTTTGGACAAAATTCATATAAATGTGCACTGGAGATACATTTTAAAACAATTAAAAACATAAAAATTATTAAAACATTGCAAATGAGCAGAATTTGCATAATGGGCTAAAATGAGTCCGAAATAAATAGAAAAATCATTTACAAATCATTCAAAAAATCCAAAATGATGAAAACACTTTAAGTCTCATCTATGTTTGGAAATTTGTTCTATGACACAGAAAAATTACCAATGATTAGCAAGCAGGGCACAAGTAGTATTTTCTATAAATTGGATATGTTGACTAAACAGTCTCTTTTAAATCATGTTTTTTCCTCAGTAATTCACATTGTCTAGGACACAGCAGGATCTAGTTCACTGTGTCTAACATCTGGAAGCAATTTTCCTCCCATCTCTATCCATGCTGCCCCAACCCATCACTCACACACACACACACACAGAGTTTTATAAAACCTACAGAAATCAAGAACACAAAACAGGAAGTTTTACTACTTTCTACATATACCATTAAATCATCACACCTAGGCAGGTTTTGTGGCACCTGATGCCTATGAAACTTGGAGAGCTCTCTTTAAGAAAAAAATACAAAGTTATAAATACAAAATTAGGTATGAAGGTGAATATTTGTCTAAAATGAGAAAATACAACACTTTACATTTTTTAAGCTTACAAACATTGTAAACATCACAAAAATTAGAAAAAAATTTTTATCAACAACCTGACCCATCTCTACAATCTTTTATTGTGCATTTGTTGGCTGTCTATTATTTGATTATCTCTTCATATGGCAGAGATTTTGTAATATAACTTGATTGACAAATTTATTTTTTAGTTATTGATAGCTGGGATACATAAACAACACAAATTCACACATATGTACTTACTATCTGCTACAGGTCTTGCTGTAAGAACCCAGGGATTTTTATAAACTCTATTTCATCCAATCTTATTAAAAAACAAAAGAAAATGAAATGTGTATGCTGCATTATTAGTATAGTCTTTTCAGGTGAGTCCTTCTGTTTTGTCTAGGCATACATGAGAACTGAATTTTCCATTTAAAATTTTACACATCTAATGACTTGAAGAAATTCCACAGAATTTTACTTAATACTTTTCAAACCTTGTTTTTCTCTCCCTACCCCCATATTTCTAAAGCCAAGCACGTTTATGTTAGGACGTGAGAAGAGTTGGTATAACTGGCAGTAGTATTCCTGGAAGTCATTTCTACATTAGGGCAGCTAACAATAAATTAACTACATGGAAGCAACTGCAAACCACATAAATATAGCTCACTAAACATAAACTAAGTTTATCCCAAACTCACCTTGCCCTTTACCAGATCCCAAATATGTTTGCAATCACACCCATGCCACCTGATAAGAGGGGTAGTATGATGGAGGTAAAGTCAGAGTGCAAAAAGACAAATTGCTGTTAACATATCTTTCAAATTTTATGAAAGCATAAGATTAAATGACATGTTGTTTACAAAAGCATAAGCTCATCAGAATATGTTGTTAAGTTCTCTCTCAGGGCCTTGGAAGGGGGCTCATTCAAGTGGCAGTCCCTGAAGCCCAAGATTCCTTAGCTTCACAGTAAATACACCAGGCCTCATACCGCAAGTCTAGAGTTCATAAGGCAAGCAAGTGCCCATTAAGAGCAAAAGTATCACATCTATTTTACAGACTTTTCAACCTTCTTTAGACAAGTTTAATCATTTTTCAAAAGAAAATTCTGTGAATTTGTGAGTTAAGATGGCAAAGATGTTTCCGCCTCCTTCTCTTGGGAATGGCATCAACACACAAAGAAAATTGAGTCACAGAAATGTAAACTCCAACATCAAGGAAACAAGGATACATTTGTGATTTTTAACTACAATATATGTAAGAAGAGTAAGGACAAAGATGTGGTAACTTACTTAGTAGAGCTGAGTGAGGTAAAATTTAAGTGTTTTCAGAGAAGCACAGAAAAAAAATGAAGCAAGCCAATTTACTCCAAAGTCCATTAGAAAGATTTTGGAATTGTAGGCACCAGAGACTCTGGAAGTTGGAGGTATGGCATGAAGATGAAAACTGGAGTGTTACTGGAAAGATGCTGGAGCAGTTAGACACTCCACACCAACCTGTCATCATAGCTGGACTTTCAAGGTGATCTCAGTTCCACAGAGGCTAAGCTTCTGTCCCCACTGGCCCTAAGACTGCTCCAGTGAGTCAAACCTTGGTTTACAGATCCAGCCCAGAGTCCAAGGCCTGTACCCTCTGTGATCTCTTTGATAGTGACATGAGGCTTGCCAAAGAGTTAGTGTCTTTAATCAAAAAAGAAAGGTGGAGGGGAACCCTAGGAAGATGGTGGTGTAAACAAATCATTGTTCTGACCTTATCCCACAAATATAACAAGGAAATGATGCTAGGCTTTGAGGGACTCTGAATAGGGGTGCAGAGGAAAGCAATGGGGAACTGCAGACAAACAAGAATCAACAAGTCACTAACAACAGGAAAATCACTTCTCCCACCATCCCTGCCCCTCCCCTAATCACAGGGGTCACTGACTGTTGTGAAATGCGGCAGTTGTCCCAGAAAAAGAGCCTATTTCCCTAACCACCATAGCACCTGCCTGTAAGAGACAGTATCCAAAGCTACTGCCCTAAAATAAACAAAGATCCCCTGGGGATCCATCTGGAGTGTGCCAGCACCTCTTCCACCCAGACACTGTTGGTTGCAAGCCTACTGTAGAATTGCTACAGAAGGCCTGTGCAGTGGAGTCTGCTCTCATGGTCAACACTCTACCTGCCTCCCTCAACACCCCATAGCAACAACAGGACAGACCTCCTGTGGAGTCAGATCTAGTCTATCTGCTCCCCCTTTCAGTCAGTGCTGAGGACTGCTGACTGAGGCTGATGTGTGCTAAGAAGCAGGCACCTCTAGTGGAGGCTGCACCACAGTCAACATACTACAGGGAGGACTCTGATAGCAACAAAGCAGACCTCCCTGGAGATCCATTTGGAGTGTGACAGTCCCTCCTCAACCCAGTCACTGTCACCTGCAAGCCAGCTGTGAATTGCTACAGAAGGGCCCTGCAGGAGAGTCACCTCTTATAGTCAGCACTCTCCCTGCCTCCCTGCACACTCCATAGCTCTGCCTCTGAAACCAACAGAACAAACGTCCCTGGGAATCAGTTAGGGTTTGTCTACCCCCTCTTCCAGTGTTCAATGAGGACTGTTGACTGAGGCTGCTGTGAGTTAGGAAGCAGGAGTCTGAGTGGAGGCTGCACTCACAAGCAACAATTTACCGAGGGGATTCTGATAGCAACAAGGCAGACCTCCACGGACTTCTGACCAAAGCATGACACCATCCTCCCCCACCTAGTAATTATTGGTTTCCAGGAAGTTGCAAACTGCTATGGAAGGCCTCTGCAGTAGAGTTTGCTCCTATAGTCAGCACTATACCTGCCTCCCTGTGTACTTCACAGCTCAGGACTCTGAAACTAACAGGACAGACCACTCTAGGAATCAGCTTAGGCCGACCTGCTCCCCCTTACAGTTGGCACTGAAGACTGCTAACTGAGGCTGCTGTGTGCTCAGAAGCAGGCATCTTGAGTGGAGGCTACACCTACAGCCAACATACTACAGGGTGGACTCTGATAGCAACAAGGCAGACCTCCCTGAGGATCTGTTGAGAGTGTAACTACCACTCTCCCAACTGGTAACTGTTGGCTGCTGGACTGATATGAGCATCTACAGAAATTTCCCTATAGTGGAGTTAAGAGATGAGTCACCTAAGTGGAGACTGCTCCCCCAACCACCAGAGGTACACTGGGGCTCTGCAGCCAACAAGACAGACCTTTTGGAAGTCATTCTGGGGAGTGCCAGCCCTTCTTCCTCCTGAAATGGAGGAAAGTCAGCTTATGCTCCCCTTGAATGCCAGCTCATATATAAGTAACCCCCACAGAGAAGGGAAAGAAACCTTGAGCAAAACTGGAAGGCAACACCGAAGGGGGAATCACTGGATATAAGCTTTCCAAAGAAAAATGTGATTGTAGAAACAGAGAAAGAAAAGGAGTAATAACCAGAGAGAGGGGACTGCACTCCCTGGTGGAAAGATCTATTACTTCATGATATTTTGCATGAGTGGCAGTGCCTGCTGGTGGACAGACTGACCAATGAGTGTTCTCTGGTGTGTTTGGGTGAGATTGAAAGTTGAAAAATGAGATCTGGAACTTTCAAATCCCAATAAAACCAGGGAGGGAGAAGGAGTGAGCTATCGAAGAGAGGGAGAGGAAATAGTAAGCAAAGGCCAAAGGCTCTGTCAACCCAAGAGTTTCTTGCAGAAAGTAATGTGGGCAAAAATAACAAATACTGAGGAAAACTGAGAAAGTTAACACACTTAAAAATTCCAATGCCCAAACAAAAAATCACAAGAAACACAAAGAACAGAGAAACAATGGCCCATCCAAATGAACATGACAAAGGGAGTGAAAGTGCATCTAGGTATGACCAAATAATGAAAAAAGAAGGACGAATATAATACAAAAAAGTTAAATATAATTTAAAAATTAAGGGGAAACATAGAAAAAGAGATAAAAGAAATTAGGAAAACAATGCAAGAACAAAATGGGGATCTAAAAAAAGAGATATTGCAACTGAAAGGGACAATAATTGAAATGAGAAACACAATAAAAAGACTTACCAACAGATTTGATCAGGCAGAAGAAAGAATCAATGAATCAGAGGATAAGATAGATAAAATTACAGATGCTGAAGAACAAGAGAGGAAGCTCAAGAAGGCTGACCACAGTTTAATGGAATTATGGAACAACAACAAGAGACCTAATAAAGGCATCATGGGAATTCCAGAAGGAGACAAGAAAGAAAAATGGACTGAAAGAATATCTGAATAATGACAGAAAACTTCCCCAACCTAATGAAGGACATGAATCTACAAATCCAAGAAGCTCAAAGAATCCCAAGCAGGATAAAACCGAAGAGATCTACATCAAGACAGCATAGTTAGGCTCCCAAAAAGTAACGATAAAAAGAGAATCCTGAAAGCAGTGAGAGAGAAGCAGTCACATACAAGGATCCCCAATAAGATTAAATGCTGATTTTTCCACAGAAACAGTGGAAGCCAGAAGGAAATGGAATGATATACTTAAAGTGCTGAAAGAAAAGAAAAAACAGTTAGCCGAGAATACTATATCCAGCAAAACTATCCCTCAAGAATGAGGGTGAAATTAAAATACTCCCAGACAAACAGAAGCTAAGAGAGTTCATATCCACTAGACAAGCCCTACAAAAAAATACTAATGGGATTTCTGTAGATAGAAGTAAAAAGACACTACAAAGTAATTCAAGCTACACATAAAAAGAAAATCCCTAATAAAGGGAAATGCATGGACAAGTATAAGGGACAGTCATGAGATATTCATGCTTGATCATTCTAAATGCTTTGTCCTTCATGTTTTTTAAAAACAAATATGTAACAGGCAAGGATAAAAATATGTTACAGGGGACATGAAATATAATGATATAATTAATGATAACAACAAACGGGGGGGGAGAGAAATGGTATACATACAGAATTTCTTGTATATTACTGAAGTTAAGTTTGTACAAACTTACCTTAGAATGTTATAAATACAAGATGTTAAATGTAATATTCATGTTAACCACTAAGAAAAAATATATATAAAAACAAAACAAGACTAAAAGGGCACACCAGCCCAGGGGCAAGGTCTAGAAGGCAGGAGGGGACAGGAGAGCTGATAATAGGGAACCTAAGGTCGAGAAGGGAGAGTGTTGACATATCTTGGAGTTGTTAACCAATGTCATAAAACAATATATGTTGTAACTGTTTAATGAGAAACTAGTTTGTTCTGTAAACCTTCATCTAAAGTACAATAAAAAAGAAGAAGAAATAGATACATATAAAAACACATACACAAAAGGAAAGGAAAAGGGAATCAAAAAGGCTCACTACAATAACCCAACAAATCAGAAAAGCAAGTAGTACTAAACTGCAAAGACAAAGAAGGCTTACGACACATTAAAAAAACAAATAAAAAATGGCATAAGTAAGTAACTTCTTATCAGTAATTACAGTTGAATGTAAATGGAATAAATGCTCCAATAAAAAGTAGAGAGTGGCAGAATGGATTAAAAAAAAACCATGATTCAACTCTATGCTGTTTACAAGAGATAAAACTTAAACCCAAGGACACAAATAGCTTGAAAGTGCAAGGATGGAAAAAAATATCCCATACAAATAATAACCAAAAAGGAACTGGGGGAAAACCTTAATATCAGACAAAGTAAATTTTAGGACAAAATCTGTCAGAAGAGATGAAGATGGACATTATATAGTGATAAAAGGGTCAATTAATCAAGAAGATTTAACAACATTTTATATATATATATATATATACACTGAACATTGGGACACCTAATTATAAACACCAAACACCGACTATGAACCAACTATACTTAACAGAGGTATATCGAACACTCCACCCTAAAACAGCACAGTAAACTAAGCCGAACAGAGAATACAACAATCCTGAGACCCTAAAACATCAAATGAAGAGTTAAAGAACTCAGCCAAGCACCAAATGGAGTGAGAAAACTGACAGAGAACGGAGAGCGAGGAGAGATTCATGCAGAGTTCCCCTACCAGCTAAAGCAGCACGGATCTGCCATCTTGGACTCCTATCGGAAACCAGCAAACAGGGGATATGAGAAAGCAGCCTCACGGAGCGTCCAGCGGGAGACAAAACAACCGGTAATTTGTCGTGTGCCATTTGTTGGCTGCTGGTGTTGCTTTTTTCTGCTTCTTTTGATTTCTTCCTTGCCTCTCGCCATCTCCCCCTCTTTTTGCTGGAGTGCCTCGCTCCATGCGCCATTTTTGCTTCTTCCTGAGGGGTTGCAGAGCGCTGGTAACTTGTGGTATACACTTTCTCACTCTCTACCCTTCTTCACCCACACATGGTCCCCTCCGCTTCCCACAAACACAGTCTCTTGTCCAGAAACACCAGCCCGTACTAGCTGGTTCTCTGAGTGCCATTTGTTGGCTGCTGGTGTTGCTTTTTTTCTCTGCTTCTTTTGATTTCTTACTTGCCTCTCGCCGCCTCCCCCTCCTTTCGCTCGAGTGCCTAGCTCTGTGAGTCATCTTTTCTCCTTCCTGAGGGGCTGCGGAGCTCCATTCAAGTGTGGAGCTGCTTCCTGGTCTGGGCTAACGTGCTGGTGGGATCCTGGGGCTTTTGTTTGTTTGTTTGTTTTGAATTGTTTGTTTGTTTTCTTTTCCTTTTCCTGAGTTGGGAGCCCTTTCTGGCCAGGTGGAGCTGCGTGGCAAGGAGACTCCCCTTTGGCTTCCACAGTCGTGCAGAGGGATCCCTGAGGACATTTCTTTTATTGTTGTTTTTATTTTTCTGTTTTTTGGGGGGGCCTTTCTTGTTTTTTTTTTTAATTTGTTTTGCATTCTTTTCCCTCTTTTTCCCTTTTTGTCTTTCTATATTGCTCAGTTTCTTGTCTCTCTATATCTTCCTTCTCTTTCTGATCCCTGAAAACCAGGCGTTGTATAACTCTACGTCTTCTAGCCAGGCTGTACTGAAACACTTGAGAGCGACTTCCCCAGACCTCATAGCTGCACCGGTGAGATCCCTGGGAACTTTGCGGTTCTTTAACTTTTCTGATTTTAATTTATTCATTCTTTTCTTTTCTTCCTCTTCCCCTTTCTGTTTTACTCCGTTTCATGGTTTCTCATCTCTCCACTCCAACTGCAAGCCCCCCTAGCATTCTTTTTTGTTTGTTTGTATGTTTTTGGCTCCTGTTACTCTCTCCTCTCTCCCATATCCATCTTAGCTCCACACATAACAATCTCCCCGCTGCATCCTGCCTACCTGCACCATGTGCTTGACATCACAACACCAAGCAGCACAGGCACGGCCTACTGGAACCTGCCCTGCACTGATTACTGACCCGCTCTGGTGGCTCTAGTAAGTGCCACAAGCAACCCATCCCAGTAACTCCTCCTCAGCTAGAGCTGCCCTACCGTACCATATCTGAGTGACTGACCCTGCCAGTTGAAGAAGGAGGTGAAAAGTATTGAGCGCACAGATGAGCAAACAACAAAGAACACACAGTCCGCCTTCTCAGACGTAGTCAAATTTTTTTAAAAGAAAGGGACAAAACAAACAAATCTACAATCAATAAACGAGAAAAATAACTACTGAATGCCCTGAAAACAGCAGACAATATGAAAACATTTACAAAAACGGGACAGGATGGTTCCAGTAGGCATCCAAAATAAAACACCAAATGACTTTCCAGTGGAAGAAAATGCACTAGAAGTACCTGATAGGGAATTCAAATCTCTAATACTCAGAATTCTCCAAGAACTGAGGCAAAAAGCTGACAAACAGGAGGAAAAAATAGACAAATTCATGGAAAATACAGACAAAAAATTGGAAGAATTCAGGAAGATAATCCAGGAATGAAATGCCAAAATAAATTCACAATTAGAAATTATACAAAGACAACAATTAGAAATCCAAAAGATAAACAACAAGATTTCAGATATGGACGATGTCATAGAAGGGCTGAGAAGCAGATTTGAAACGGTGGAAGACAGGATGAGTGGAATTGAAGACAAACACTTGGATGCAACTCTGTTTGAGGAAAACTCAGAAAAAAGAACAAAGAAAAATGAAGAGACCCCGAGAGTTATGTGGGACACAATCAAAAGCAAAAATCTGTGAGTGATTGGAATTCCAGAACAGGGGGAGAAAACAGAAAACACAGAGAGGATCATTGAGGAACGGCTGACAGAAAACTTCTCCAATATCATGAACGATGAAAAGCTGGCCATCCAAGAAGCTCAATGAACCCCATATAGAAGAGACCACAAAAGAAAATCACCAAGGCATATCATATTCACACGCGCCAAAACCAAAGACAAACAAAGAATCCTGAGAGCAGCTCGTGAAAAACAAGAAGTCACATACAGAGGAGAAACAATAAGACTAAGCTCAGATTATTCGGCAGAAACCATGCAGGCAGGAAGGCAATGGCATGACATATACAAAATCTTGAATGAAAAAAATTGCCAGCCAAGAATAATATATCCTGCCAAACTCTCGTTCAAGTTTGATGGTGAAATTAGGTCATCTCCAGATAAACAGAAATTAAGGGAAAATGTAAAAGTCAAACGAAACTTACAAGAATTATTTAAGGGTTCTTCAATCTGAGGACAAACAGCTTCAGCTCACAGGCAGAACCTAGGACACAGGAATGTACGTGCCAGATACCAATCTAGGAAATGAACACTCATGGACTATCCAAAACCAGTAGAAATACAACAGGGAATCAGAGCAGTTAATCAACAAATGACAACAACATCAAAACAATAAAAGAGGGAATAAATGGCATAGGTATAGAACCTTCTAATGGAGAGGTAGGCAAGGCGATACCAGGTCATGGTAGACTGTTTCAAACTTAGAAAGATAAGGGTAAAATTCATGATAACGACAAAGAAAGTTAACAAACACAGAGCATGGAGCCTTGGTAGTGCAGTGGTTAAGAGCTCTGCTGCTAACCAAAAGGTCAGCAGTTCATATCCACCAGTTGTTCCTAGGAAACCCTATGGATCAGTTAGTTAAACTCTGTCCTGTACAGTTGCTACAGGTCAGAATCAATTCGATGGCAATGGATTTGGTTTGGTTTTGGGTTTAGAATCAGTACATGTTCGATGGAGGGGAGAACCTGGGGTCTGAAAGGTTGTAGTCAGGAATCAATCCAGTAAGTCATGAGATTTACCACAAAACATGGTCATGTTCCTGTATAAGGGATTCCTGTGGGTGAAAAAGAAACTTCTTGGCAAACAGGCCAAACATAATTTGTCACCTTCCTGGAATAGGCTTCTCAATTTACTGCCACCCTGACCTACCCCACGTAGACTAGTGTCCTTATACCTATTTCACACAGCTCTATACAATCCCACATTCCACTTATCATGCACTGCCAATTCACATAGTTTGACTAGGCTCTGCACATAAGTCTTCAGTTGTATTCCCTGTACCTCCATGGTAGCCCCACTACACCAAAGGGCCAACTCCACACTTAGTTCCCCTGGCACTAGGCACTGTGGTGCACAAGTCACTCCCATGAGGTCTTCAGCCCAAGGAATCCATGTACTATCTAGGTACTGGAGTAGGTCTTGTCCTGAGAAGGGACTACAACATTAGCTCTGTGGTCCGTCTGCTAGCCATAGGACATATACCAAGTTCTTCACCAACCCACACAAATTCTAGTGAGCCCCATTATGACCATGGTCAGCTTCACAAACCTGGATTGTGCCCAACATGGTATAAGTACTGACTTCTACTGTCCTACCTGGGCCTACTCCATTTTTCTTGAAGCTCACACAGATGGACGTACCACACTGCCTACTTACCACAGTTCAGCCCCAATCACAACAAAGGGTACCATTCTGTCTGCCTGAATGAATCCAGCAGCATGGCCCTCAGTTTGAAACTGTATGTGGTGGTCCAAATGTGAGGGAGAAGAATAATCATTCATCATCCTCCCCCGAATGACACTTGCTGTTCATGATACTGGTCAGTCATGGCCTTTTCCCTTCTCTAGCCTGCTGATCCTATTTTCCAGTACATAGCTCCTTCTTGTACAGCCCTACTATAAAGATGCTGAAATGGAGTTATGAATTAAATCTGGGCTCACTGGGCAAAATAAGAGGAGGATAAGTACTGGAAAATATTTCATGAGAAACCCTAAAATTCTTTACCTGATGTGGGGGCACTTGGTCTGAAAAGATGTAGTTAGGAAGTCAGACCATGAATGGGAATGTCCTCACCTAGGAAAAAAAAGTCTCAGTTTTATGGATTGAGGTGTTACTGATGGAAAAGGCAGCCATCATGGGCACAAGGGATTTGCTGTCTACCCTACTGTCCTTACCACAGCTCCCAATCATTGGTGCAGCCCATGCCCTAGTGTTCACCTCTGAAGCATCCACCATTTCTATACCAAACAAGATATGGCATAAAGTCCTGATAGAAAAAATACATAGTATTGAAAATCATATTAAGATTTTTGTCATGGATTGAATTATGTCCCAGAAAAATGTGTATATCAATTTGGCTGTACCATGATTCTTGGTATTGTGTGATATTCTTATATGTTGTAAATCCTGCCTCTATGATGTTAATGAGGGAGGATGGGTGGCAGTTGTGTTAGTAAGGCAACACTCAATATACAAGGTTGGAGTGTGTCCTGAGGCAATCTCTTGAGACATAAAAGAGAGAAGTTAGCAGAGAGACAGGGGGACCTCATACCACCAAGAAAGCAGTGCCAGGAGCAGAACTTGTCCTTTAGACCCAGGATCCCTGCGCAGAGACGCTCCAATCTGGGGGAACATTGATGAGAAGGCCAACAGAGAGAGAAAGCCTTTCCCTGGAGGCGACGCTCTGAATTTGGACTTTTAGCCTACTTTACTGTGAAGAAATAAATTTCTCTTTGTTAAAGCAATCCACTTGTGGTATTTCTGTTGTAGCAGCACTAGATGACTAAGATAGGTTTGATATGAAATTTATTTACTAAAAGCTGGATAAAACAAAAATTGAATACACAATTCAAAATATCAATGCCAGACTTCACAAAAAATAAGAGGAGGAAACTCTAAAATCCTATCCTTCTACTAAAGCAATGATTCATCTGGCAAAAACTATCATAATCAACTTTTTCAGAACTCCAGAATCTAATTAAAAAAAAAAAACTTACAACAGCCAAGGGAGTGGTTAAATTTTGGTAAGAAAGCATTTTGGCATTTTAACTTACCCACCTACCATCCCACACTCCCCAGCTCAGAGGCAGCTGTGGGGACGCTGGCTTGTTTTCCTGGTGTAGCTTGCTGATGCAAGAGTGGGCAATATAAACCTTGTTCTCAAAGAAGTGTAGTAGTGCATTTTTACCTGTCTAGGGGCCCCCTGAGGGCCATAACAGGGACTAGACTTAACTTCACCTGCCTCAGAATATATTTAGGGATAGAGTGTTCTCTTGGGTGGCATTTTTTGAAAGCATTTAAAGACTAGGGAGGGAGATACATGGGGGATTAGGGCTTTAAACAGCTCCTTCATAAACCAGGAAATCTAGAAGGTGATGCATATGCCAAGGGATGGGCCCATGCTCCGAAAAGACCTGAAAAGACCTTAAGTTTTCATCTCTGAGTTTTAAGCTCCTAACGAGCAGAACGTTAAGGCTAAGGAACAGTTATAAACAGTCTGACTAAGCTAGAAGGAGTACCTCAATAAAAAGGCAATCTGCAAATACCAGGAGAGTATTTTTTTTCCTCAAGGCAGTTAGAGAAATCTCTGGCAAATGACTAGCTGACCACAAAGTTAATGGAACAGAGACTTCAAACACCACAAATAACAAAGAATACAGACTTTACAAAAATGGTTTAGAAGGACCGCTAAACAAACTAATAACAACAAAAAATAAAGCAAGAAAAACCTTGAGGAGGTAATGGGGTCTGATTTGCAAAGTTAGTGCATTATAATACATAAAATGTCCAAACTTCAACAAAAATTTGCAAGGTATGCAAAGAAACTAGAAAGAATCATGCATTTACAGAAAGAAAAAAAAAGGAAAATAACAGAAACTAGCCCTGAGGAAGTACAAACTGTGTAATTACTAGACAAAAACTCTAAATTAGCTGTCTTAAATATTATCAAAGAGCTAAAGGAAAGCATGGTCAAAAAACTAAAGGAAACCAAATGATTGACCAGATAGAGAATATCAATAAAGAGATACAAATTATTAAAGAAGGACCAAATAGAAATTCTGGAGGTAAAAAGTACAATAACCAAAATTTTAAAAATCACTAGAAAAGTTCAACAGAAGATTTGAAGAGGCAGAAGAAATAATAGGCAAACCTGAAGAGAGGTCAAATGAAATCATCCAGTCTGAGGAACAGAAAGAAAGAAAGACTGAATAAAAATTAACAGAGTCTAAGAAACTTTTGAGGCCTCATCAAGCATAGAAACGTATACATAATGGGGGTCCCTGAAAGAGAGGAGAGAGAGAATGGGGCAGAGAGAATACTTAAGAAATACTGGACAAAAACTTCCTGAATTTGGTGAAAGGCATGAATCTACACATCCAAGAAACTCAACAAACTCCAAGTAATTTAAGCTCAAAAAGATCCACACTAAGACACTTTATAATCAAACTGTTGAAAGCCAATGAAAAGAGAGAATCTGGAAAGAATCTTAAAGATAAGTTGGTATCAATTCAAACTACATTGTTATAAATTTAAGATGTTAATACTAATGCCCGTGGTAACCAATAAGAAAATATCTAGAAATATACACAAGGAAGTGGAGTCAACATGACACTATAGACAGAAGCACCATGCAGTTCCTCTGCAGAAAAGGCCCCCAAAAACTAAATAAAACCAATACAAACATCAGTCCTGGAAGCCTAAGTGTCAAATGAAGGTATAAATAACTCAGTCAAGCACCGAATGGAATAAGAAACTGACAGTGAATGAGGAGAGCTACGGAGTGAAGGTCCTCTACCAGCTAACACTGTACAGATTCGCCATCTTGGACTGCAGTCACCAAAGACCATGGACAGGGTGTATGGGAAGGCAACTTCACGAGCTCCCAACAGAAGACAGAGCACCTGGTAACCAGAGATACATGCTTTCCCACCCCCTAACCTTCTTCCCTCTATGAGGCCTCTGCAGCTTTCCAATGGACCACGGACACTCAGCTGGAGAGACACCAGCTCAGTGTCACTGGGTCTGTGCCACCGCCAATGGCTGGTTCCCCCAGGATCATTTTTTAAAATGTTTTTACTATTGTTTTGAAGACTTTTTTTGTTTCTTCTCTCTCTCTCCTTTTATCCCACCTTCTCACCCAGGTAGCACCTTGCACCGTCCCTGCCCTTTCTCAATGGGCTGTACCACCCCACTCAGCTAGAGAGCCACTGGCATTGCCTCCCCAGTTCCATGCTGCCCCAACTGGCTGGCTCAGTCAGCATCATTTCTTTTCTTAGTGTTTCGTCTCTCTCTCTCCCTTCCTTCCTTTCCTTTCTTCTGACACCTAGCCAGGTGTGCCGTCGCCGCCCCTTTTCAACAGGCTGAGACACACTGCTTGGCTAGAGACCCACTGACACATGGCAGCCCCGATCCATGCAGCCTCCACTGGCCTGCTCATTTGGCACCATATTTTTTTTGTTTTTGTTTTTTTGTTTCTTCTCTCTATATCCCTTCCTTCCTTTCCCTTCTTCCAACCAGCTAGACCCATGTGCCATCCCTGCCCCTTCTCAAAGGGCTGTGCTGCACTGCTAAGCTAGAGATCCACTGGCACACTGCCTCCCAGGGTCCTCGCCACCACCACTGGCCAGTTCTCTCAATGCCATAGTACTGTTGTTTTTTGATTATACTTTAGATGAACGTTTACAGAGCAAATTAGTTTCTCATTAAACAATCGATACACGTTGCTTTGTGACATTGGTTACTAACCGCACGACATGTCAACACTCTTCCCTTCTTGACCTTTCCTATCCCATCCTGCCTTCTTATACTTGCCCCTGGGTTGGTGTGTCCATTTAGTCTCGTTGTGTATTTTAAGCCTCTCTAATCTTTGGCTGATGGGTGAAACTCAGGAGTGACTTCAGTACAGAGTTAAAAGGGTGTCCAAGGGCCATGCTCTCAGGGTTTCTCCAGTTTCTGTCAGGCGACTAAGTCTGGTCTTTTTTTTTGTGTGTGAGTTAGAATTTTTTACTACATTTTTCTCCAGCTCTGTCCAGTACCCTCTATTGTGATCCCTGTCAGAGCAGTCTGTGGTGGTAGCCAGGCACCACCTGGTTATGCTGGACTCAGTCTGGTGGAGGCTGTGGTAGTTGTGGTCCATTAGTCCTTTGAACTAATCTTTCCCTTGTGTCTTTGGTTTTCTACATTCTCCCTTACTCCAGACTGAGTGAGATCAGAGGAGTATCTTATATGGTTTCTCACAAGCTTTAAAGACCCAAGATGCTACCGAAGTAGGACGTAGAACGTTTTCTTCATAAACTATGTTAAGCCAATTGAGCTAGATGTCCCCCGAGACTATGGTCCCCCCCTGTCTTGGGCTGGATTCTCTAGAGAAGCAAAAACAGTAAAACGTAGAAATATATAGAGAGGGATTTATATTAAGGAAATGGCTATAATATCCCAAGTCTGTGGGTCAGGATAGAGGCTTCTCCTGATTCATGTAGCTGCAAAGCCAAGATTGGCAGGTTGGAGAGCAGGGCTTTTGCTCACAGGCTGTGAAGATCGACGAATCCCAAGATCGGCAGGCAAGGCCAAAGGTAAGCTGCTAGCTCAAATCCCAAGAATCAGAGGTCACATGAACAAGAACCAGCTGCAGGATCTAGAACAAGTAAAAGCCTCTGAGACCTGCCAGAGCATCTGCCCAGACGCAATGCACGCCACACGCCAAAAGAAACTTCTCTTCAGCTGATTGGCTATTCATAGCAGATCCATCGTGGGGGTGATCACATATCAAATCTCAACAGGGAAGTGACCACAACATCACACGACTGCCAAAACACTGAGAATCATGGCCCAGCCAAGCTGACACACAACCTTAACCATCACAGTCCACCACTTGTCAACTCGGCACCTGTACACATCTCCTTAAACTATACATAATCTCTGAATAAAGGCAATTATAAAGCCATACTTGTGCCTAACATGATACAACGAACACACAACTAAAAATGAACTAGCCCAGTTTAAACTTATATTTTATAAGTGAAGAAAACAAAAAATATTTGATGCACACACACAAAGCAGAAATATCCATAACAGTTACAGTTCTCATTTCTGCAGCTGATCACGTGGCCATAACTGGTATTTAGAACTACATTCTTCCACCACCCATTCCATATTCACTTTGCCGTCAGCAACCACCTCAACTGGTCGTGGTTCTTTGCCTGGGGGGTGACCCAAACCTTCATTCCTGAATAGACTGGGCCATTAGTATTCGTGTCGGAATTGGGTTGCTGTAGTTTTCCTTTGACTTTAATCACAGGGCATAGCAGTATTAAGAGACACCCTAAGGGATCTCCTGCATTCCAGACATACTCTTCTTTACTTTCATTAGGTAATATCAATCCAATTTCTTCTTGTTAATCAGGATTAATCACACCAGCTAGTATGATAACTCCCTTCTTGCCTGTTGATTCAGAAGAATAAGAAGCCCAAAGTGGCCAGGTGGCATTCTGAGCTTCCATATCAATGGAATGAGTGATGTTTCTTCAGGTGGGAGAATTCCTTCCTTTGGAACTAAGACCTCTAGACATGCAGAGCATAAGGTCACAGGGAGAGGAAACAAAAATCTTCCCAGTGGTCACTAGGGGTAATAGTGAGTGGTGTCAGTCCCATTTCCATCCCTTGACTCCTGGACCCATGAACCCTGTCTATGGGAGATACAGCACCACATATTGGACGCTGGTTTAGAGCATATACAACCTCCTGGAGAGAATTTCCCCAATCATGCAAGGTATAGCTACCTAGCTGGCACCATAATGGTGTCTTTAGAAGGCCCTTCCATCGTTTTATAAAACCAGCTGCTTCAGAATCATGTGGAACATGGTAATACCAGTGAATTCCATAAGCATGGGCCCACTGCTGCACTTCAGTTGCTGTGAAGTGAGTCCCTTGATCTGAGGCAATGCTGTGTGGAATACCATGATGGTGGATAAGGCATTCTGTAAGTCCACAGATGGTAGTTTTGGCAGAAGCATTGTGTACAGGGAAGGCAGATCCATATCCAGAGTGTCTATTCCAGTAAGAACAAAATGTTGCCCTTTCCGTGATGGAAGTGGTCCAATGTAATCAACCTGCTACCAGTTTGCTGACTGATCACCTCAAGGGACGGTGCCATATTAGGGGCTCAGTGTTGGTCTCTGCTGCTGGCAGATTGGGCACTCAGCAGTGGCTGTAGCCAAGTCAACCTTAGTGAGTGGAAGTACATGTTGCTGGACCCATGCATAACCTCCCTCTCTGCCAACATGGACACTTTGTCCAAAAGCCCATTGAGTAATGACGGGAGTAGCTGGGGAAAGAGGATGAGTGGTTTCCTCATAATGGGTCATCCTATACATTTGATTGTTAAAATCCTCCTCTCCTGAGGTAACCATTTGTTGAGCATTCCTATGAGACGCAAATATCTTCACTACTTTGGTCCATTCAGAGAGGTATATCCACATACCTCTTTCCCATAAATCCTTGTCTCCAATTTCCAGTCTTGTTTCTTTCAAGTCTCTGACCATCCAGCCAAACCATTGGCCACAGCCCATGAATCAGTATACAGTCGCACATCTGGCCATTTCTCCATCAAAGCAAAGTGAACAACCAGGTGCACTGCTCGAAGTTCTGCCCATTGGGAGGATTTCTCTTCATCACTGTCCTTTAGGGAGGTCCCAGAAAGGGCTTATAGTGCTGCTGCAGTCCACTTTAGAGTGGTGCCTGCATATTGTGCAGAACCATCTGTAAACCAGACATGAGTTTTCTCTTCTTCAGTTAGCTGATCATAAGGAACACCCCATAAGGCCATAAGTGCAGACTGGGAAATGGAAGATAATGTGACAGGAGTGGAAAACATGGGCATTTGGGCCACTTTCTCATGCAACTTACTTGTGACTTCAGGTCCTGCTCTGGCCGGATTTCATATATACCACTTCCATTTAATGATCGAGTGCTACTGTGCACACCCAATTTTATGACTGTGGGTCAGACGGCACCCAATTCATGATGGGCAGCTCAGGCCTCATGGTGACTTGGTGTTCCATGGTTAAGCTTTCAGTCTCAACAAAGTCTCAGTAACCAGCTAAAAGCTGTTTCTCAAAAAGAGACTAATTATCTGCAGAGGATGGCAGTGTTTTGCTCCAAAATCCTAAGGGTATGCGCTGTGATTCACCAATAGGGGACTGCCAAAGAGTCCAAACAGCACCCCTATCATCCATGGACACTTCAAGCACCATTGGATCAGGCAGATCATATGGCCCAAGTCTCAAAGCAGCTTGAACAACAGCCTGAACCCATAGCAGAGCCTTCTCTATTTTAGGCCCCACTCAAAACTACAAGCTTTTTTAGTCACTTGATCAAGAGGCTGGATTAGTACACCCAAATGAGGAATTTGCTGTCCCCCAAATCCCAAGAAGCCCACTAGGGGTTGCGCCTTCTTTTTATTTGTGGAAGAAGTCAGATGCGGTAAATTTCCTTCACTTTAGAAGGAATGTCTCAATATGCCCCACACCATTGGACCCCAAGATATTTCACTGAGGTGGAAGGTGCCTGAATTTTTGTGGGAGTAATTTCCCATCCTCTAGCAAGCAAATGTTTTACCAATAAGTCCAGAGTCATTGACACTTCTTCCTTACTAGGTTCAATCAGCATAATGTCATCAATGTAATGTACCAATGTGGTGTCTTGTTGAAGGGAAAGGCAATCAAGGTCCCTGTGGACTAAATTATGACATAGGGCTGGAGAGTTGATGCAGCCCTGAGGTAGGCAACTTAAGATGTATTGCTGGCTTTGCCAGCTAAAGGCAAACTGCTTCTGATGGTCCTTAGAAACAAGTATGGAGAAACAAGACCAATAGCTGCGTACCAGGTACTCGAGATGTGTTAATTTGCTAAAGCCAGGAAACGACATTTGAAACAGCAGCTGCAATTGGAGTCATCACCTGGTTAAGTTCTCGATAATCTACTGACGTTCTCCAAGATCCATCTTTTTTTTTTTTTGTACAGGCTAAATAAGCGAGCTGAATGGGGATATTGTGGGAATCATGACCCCTGTATCCTTCCAGTCCTTGATGGTGGCAGTAAACTCAAATCCCTCCAGGAATGTGGTATTGCTTTTAGTTTACTACTTTCCTAGGTAGGGGCAGTTCTAATGGCTTCCACTTAGCTTTCCCTACCATAATAGCCTTACTCCATTTGTCAGGGATCCAAAGTAGGGGTTCTGCCAGTTGCTGAGTGTATCTATTCCAATTGTCCATTCTGGAACTGGGGAAATCACTACAGGATGTGTTCAGGGATCCACTGGACCTACTGTGAGACGGACATGAGCTTAGACTCCATTAATAACCTGACCTCCATACACCTCCACTCTGGTGGACCACAGTGATGTTTGGGTTTCCTGAAATTAGTGTCAGTTCAGAGCCAGTATCCAGTAAGCCCCAAAAAGTTGAACAGTCACTCTCAGAAAAGCCTGTAGATCCCTTTGGGGAAAGGTGGGAGAAAAATTAACAGTATAAGTTTTTGGCAGTGTATTGGAGTCCTTCCTCAAGGGGAACCAGCCTCCCCTTCAATCAAGGAGTTGTGGGCCTGTAAACTTGCTCAAATCTGGAAATTGATTGAGGGACCGTGACTCTCTATTCTGGCGATTCAAGTTAAACTGCTGTTCACTTGACCTAGGATTCATCCACTTGTACAGATCAAGTAAATAGTATATTTCCTATCTATTTCACTCCTAGGGACACGATGACTACGTAGCCAAAGCCATTAGTCCATATGAGTCAGACTATTCTGATTACTGTTTTGACTCTGCTGTCTATTATGGTAACCACGTCAACCTTATTTTTGGTGATTGAGTGCCACCACTTGACCCTTACCACCATGGGCTCCAATCAGCCCCATTGTAGTTAGGTGTCTTAACTCAGGCCAGTTCCCACTGTCAAATCTGACTTATATAAAATAGCAATCACAGCGTCTTCAAGGATTCCGGGGCTGTCTTCACAAATTTGTTTCTCACCTTTGTGGTAAAAGGTGTGTCCTCTGGGTACTCCATGTGTAGGTCTGTGGTTCTAACCTGATAAGTCCACTCTTGCATCCCAATTTTCCTAAGACTTTGGATACCTCCTTTACAGCATACCAAGGCGCGTCTGGTACATCAACTTGATTTAGTGTAGGCAGCCACATAATCCATGCTTCAGCAACTCAACCAAATAAACTATTAGAATCTTTCCTAACTTCTCCAGCTGAAACACTGAATGAAGAATCTGTGCTTAGTGAGCCCATATCAGTAAACTCAGACTGATCCATCTTTATATTCCTTGCACCATTATCTCACCTCTTCATAGCCACTCCAACACCTATTACCCAGGTTTCTGTTTGTATACATTAGAAAAGCCAAGCAGTTCTTTCTTTCAGAGTGTAGCATACCTCCTTCTGCATTACACTTTGTACTTCATCTTTTGGCACTTTCTGGGACATAAGTCTAGTTATGGGTCTAGAAGCCAAAATTGGTGGGGAAATGTTTTGAGAACATTTGGCATTGTCTTGTAAAGCATCTGCTTCAAGAGATGTCCCAGGCAATGGCTCAGATAAAGGCGCTTTAGATGCAGCTGGTTTAATCTCATTAGATGGTAGTTGGGGGGCGGGGGGCTAATGGTTATGTTGGCAGGAATGATTGAATGGAATTTAGGAGCGCAGTGTCTCCAGCTTCTTGATTATTTGCCCATGTAGCCCCAAGCCATGTTTCAGGATCCCATTTCTTCCCAAGCAATGCCCTCACTTTAACTTCAGACACCTCTCAAGGTTGGCAGTTGAGTTAGCATTGTAATTCAGCCAGTCTTACAATAAGACTCTGGGTTTGGTTTTCGACAATATCAGCTCTGTTATTAGAAGAAATAAGGATATCTTTCAAGGCACAGGTGGAAACATTGAGGTTGTTTATGCAGCACTTGAGTTTTGACTCTGAAAGCCTGAGCACATCTCTTTCTTTCAACAGTTTGTCTAGAAAAAGTAAAACCAACCAACCAGTTTCCTTACACTTCTCATTATGACAAAATTGTAGAAAAATATCATGCATGCAATCATCACATGTCTCTCCTTTCACCAATACCTGATCTGTTGGTAGTGATATTTTGAATATTTGAATTGCCACCTCATGTCATGAATTAGCAGTGCCCTCTTTACTCTGGAAGCAGGGTCATCAAAGTCTTTAAGACTAATCAGACTTAAGAGCCAATTTAGAAAATTCATGTTTACAATTTTGTTTCTCTAGAGCCACTCTCGTTACCAAACATTTTGGGCTGGGTTCTCTAGAAAAGCAAAATAAATAAAACGTATAAATATATATATATAGAGAGAGATTTATATCCAGGAAATGGCTCAAGCTGTTGTAGAGGCTGTAAATTCCAAAGTCTGTGGATCAGGATAGGGGCTTCTCCTGATTCACTTAGCTGCAGGAGCTTGTGAAACTAAGATCAGACAACAACCTGAATCTAGGACACAGGAGAGCATCAGCCAGATACCAATCTATGTAATCAACTCTCAGGGATAAAACAAAACTAAAGCATTTACAACAGGGAACCAGAGATGTTAATCTACAGATGACAAAGCATCAGAACAATAAAAGAGGGAATAAATGGTGTAGGTATAGGACTTTCCAATGGAGAGGAAGTCAAGGCAACATCAAGTAACAAAAGATTGGCTTAAACTTAAGAAGATAAGCATAAATTGCACTGTAACCACAAAGAAGGTTAACAAACCTACTGATCAAAACAAAGAAGAAAAACATAAAGTCTCAGTAAACACAAAATTTACAAAAATGAAATAAAAGGAAAAAAGATACACAAACAAAAGGAATTCAGCACAGGATAGTAAGAGGAACAAAGACAACATCAATATCACAGAAAAAAAAGGCACTACAAAACGACAGCAATAAACTCTCATACCTATTGATAATCACACTGAACAAATATGGCTTAAGGCACACATAAAGACACAGAAAGTGACAGGATGGATTGAAAAAACAAGACCTATCGATATGCTGTCTACAAGAGACACATCTCAGAAACAAAAACAGAAATATATTAAAAATCAAAGACTGGAAAAATATATATCAAGCAAACAGCAATCAAAAAAGAGCAGGAACGACAATACTAACTCAGATAAAATACTTTATAACACAATCCACCATAAAAGATAAGGAAGGACAATATATAATTATTAAAGGGACAATCCACCATGATGACATAACCATAATAAATATCTACACAACCAATGACAGTGCTCCAAAATACATGAAACAAACTCTAACAGTACTGAAAATAGAAATTGACAGTTCCACAGTAATTGTAGGAGACCTCAAGACACCACTCTCAGTAAAGGACAGAACATCTAGAAAGAAACTCAACAAAGATACAGAAGATCTAAAGGCCACAATCAACCAACTTGACCTCACAGACATATATAGACCACTCTACACAAGAGCGGCAAAGTATGCATATTTTCTAACACTAATGGACCATTCTACAGAATAGATCACATCTTAGGCCACAAAACAACCCTCAACAATATCCAAAATACTGAGATCTTCTCTGATCACAATGCCATAAGAGTAGAAACTATTAAAAGCAAGAGCAAGGAAAATAAATCAAATACATGGAAACTGAATAACTCCCTGCTTAAAAATCACTGGATAATAGAAGAAACCAAAGATGGAATAAAAAAATTCCTAGAATCAAATGACAATGAAAACACATCATACCAAAATCTTTGGGACCCAGCAAAAGTCATGCTCAGAGGTCAATTTATAGCAATAGATACATACATCAAAAAAGAAGAAAGGGACAAAATCAAAACATTAGCTACACAGCTTAAACGAATAAAATGAGAACAGTAAAAGATGCCCACAGCCACCAGAAGAAAGGAAATAATAAAGATCAGAGCAGAAATAAATGAAACAGAGAACAGAAAAACAATAGAAAGAATCAACAAGACCAAAAATTGGTTCTTTGAAAGGATAAACAAAATTGGCAAACCATTGACCAAATCGATAAAAGAAAAACAGGAGAGGAAGAAAATAACCCAAATAAGAAATGAAATCGGGGACATTACAGCAGACCCAACTGAAATAAAAAAGATAATAACAGAATACTATGAAAAATTGTACTCCAACAAATTTGAAAACCTAGAGGAAATGGACAAATTTCTAGAAACACACTACCTACCTAAACTAACACAAAATGAGGTTGAAAATCTGAACAGACCCATAACAAGAGAAGAGATTGAAAAGGTATTAAAAAAAAAAAAAAAAAAAAACCTCTCAACAAAAGAAAACTCTGGCCCAGATGGCTTCACTGGAGAATTCTACCAAACACTCAGAGAAGAGATCATACCAGAATTCTACTCAAAATATTTCAGAACATAAAAAAGGAAAGGATACTTCCACATTCAGTCTATGAAGCTGGTATAACCCTGATACCAAAACCATGCAAAGACACTACCAAAAAACAAAATAACAGACTACTATCTCTCATTCATATAGATGCAAAAATTCTCAACAGAATTCTAGCCAATAGAATTAGCATCATATAAGAAAGTAATACACCCCGACCAAGTGGGATTCATCCCGGGTATGCAAGGATCGTTCAACATCAGAAAATCAATCAAGGTAATCCACCACAAAAATAAAGCAAAAGAAAAGAATCACATGATCCCTGTTTGCGAATGATATGATAATGTACATAAAGAACCCAAAACACTCCACAAGAGAAGTACTGGAACAAATAAAAAGATTCAGCAGAGTAGCAGGAGACAAGATAAATATACAAAAATCAGTTGTATTTCTAGACACCAATAAAGAGAACTACAAAAAGGAAATCAGGAAAGCAATATCATTTATGTTGTTGTTAGGTACCGTCGAATTGGCTCTGACTCATAGTGACTCTACGCACAACAGAATGCAATTCTGCCCGATCCTGCGCCACGCTCACAATTATTGCTATGCTTGAGCCCGTTGTTGCAGCCACTGCGGCAATCCATCTCGTTGAAGGTTATCTTAGTCATCTAGTGCTGCTATAACAGAAACACCACGAGTATTTCTTTAACAAAGAGAAATTTATTTTCTCACAGTCTATTAGGGTAAAAGTCCAAATTCAGGGCGTCAGCTCCAGGGGAAGGCTTTCTCTCTCTGTCAGCTCTGGAGGAAGGTCCTTCTTGTCAATCTTCTCCTGGACTAGGAGCTTCTCCACACAGGAATCTTGGGCCCAAAGGATGCACTCTGCTCCTGGTTCTCCTTTCTTTGTAGTACGAGGTCCCCAACTCTCTGCTTGCTTCTCTTTCCTTTTATCTCTTGTAAGATTAAAGGTGGTGCAGGCCACACCACAGGGAAACTCCCTTTACATTGGACCAGGGATGTGAACTTAGTAAGGGTGTTACAATCCCACCCTAATCCTCTTTAACATAAAATTATAATCACAAAATTGAGGACAACCACGCAATACTGGGAATCATGGCCTAGCCAAATTGATACACACATTTTCGGGGGCACATATTTCAATCCATGACAAAGGTCTTCCTTTTTTTCGCTGACCCTATACTTTATCAAGCTTGATGTCTTTCTCCAGGGACTGCTCCCTCCTGATAATATGTCCAAAGTATGTGAGACGTAGTCTCACCATCCTTGCTTCTAAAGAGCATTCTTGTTGTACTTCTTCCAGGATTGATTTGTTCATTCTTTTGGCAGTTCATGAACTGGTATATTCAATATTCTTCACCAACACCACAATTCAAAGGCGTTAATTCTTCCTCGGTCTCCTTTATTCATTTTCCAGCTTTCACACACGTATGAGGGGATTGAAAACACCATGGCTTGGGTCAGGGGCACTTTAGCCCTCAAGGAGGCAACTTTGCTTTTTAATACTTTAAAGAGATCTCTTGCAGCCAATTTGCCCAATGCAATGTGTCTTTTGATTTCTTGACTGCTGCTTCCGTGGGTGTTGATTGTGGATCCAAGTAAAATGAAATCCTTGACAACCTCAATCTTTTCTCCATTTATCATGATGTTTCTTATTGGTCCAGTTGTGAGGATTTCAGTTTTCTTTATGTTAATCCATACCGAAGGCTGTGGTCTTTGATCTCCATCAGTAAGTGCTTCAAGTCCTCTTCACTTTCAGCAAGCTGTGTTGTGTCATCTGCATAACGAAGTTGTTAATGAGCCTTCCTCCAATCCTGATGCCCCGTTCTTCTTCATATAGAAATTTGGAAGACAGTTACCTGGCCAACTGACAGAAAAAGAGCCATATTTATGCCTATTCCAAAGAAAGGTGATCCAACTGAATGAGGAAATTGTCGAACAATGTCATTAATATCACACAGAAGTAAAATTTTGCTGAAGATCATTCAAAAGCGGCGACAGCAGTATATCGACAGGGAACTTCCAGATATTCAAGCCGGATTTAGAAGAGGACGTGGAACCAGGGATATCATTGCTGATGTCAGACGGATCCTGGCTGAAAGCAGAGAATACCAGAAAGATGTTTACCTGTGTTTTATTGACTACTCTACGGCATTTGACTGTGTGGATCATAACAAATTATGGATAACATTGCAGAGAATAGGAATTCCAGAACGCTTAATTGTGATTATGAGGACTCTGTACATGGATCAAGTGGCAGTTGTTTGAACAGAACAAGGGAATACTGTACGGTTTAAAGTCAGGAAAGGTGTGTGTCAGGGTTGTATCCTTTCACCATACCTATTCAATACCATTTATAATAGCCCCTAAAAAAATAAAATACTTAGGGATGTAAAAGACCTATACAAAGAAAACTACAAAACACTTCTGCAGGAAACCAAAAGAGACTTACATGAATGGAAAAAAATACCATGCTCATGGATAGCTAGACTCAACATTGTGAAAATATCAGTTCCACCCAAAGAAATCTACAGATACAATGCAATCCCTATCCAAATACCAACAGTATTCTGTAACAAGATGGAAAAGCTAATCATTAACTTTGTGTGGAAAAGAAAGAGGCCCTGGACAAGTAAAGCACTACTGAAGAGGAAGAATAATGTAGGAGTCCTCACACTACCTGACTCAGAATCTACTATACAACTACGGTAGTTAAAACAACCTGGTACTGGTACAAGGACAGATACATTGACCAATGGAACAAAATAGAGATCCCAAATGTAAATTCATCCACCTATGGTCACCTGATTTTTGACAAATTCCCAAAGTCCAGTAAATGGGGGAAAAGACAGTCTTTTAAACAAAGGTGTGCAAAACTGGTAGTCCATCTGTAAGAAAATGAAACAGGACCCTTACCTCACACCACACACAGAAATTAATTCAAAATGTATCAAAGATCTAAACATAAAAGCAAAATCCATAAAGATCATAGAACAAAAACCAGTCACAGCTAGAATCCCTAATACAAACAATAATTAACAACACACAAACACAGAAGATAAGTTAGATAACTGAGATCTTCTAAAAATTAAACACATGCTCATCAAAAGACTTCACCAAAGAGTAAAAAGAGAACCTATATATTGGGAAAATTTTTTGGCTTTGACATATCTCACAAAGGTCTAATCTCTAAAATCTACAGGAAAATCCAACATCTCTACAACAAAAAGACAAAGAATCCAATTAAAAAATGGGCAAAGAAAATAAACAGACACTTCACCAAAGAAGACATTCAAGTGGCCAGACACATGAAGAGATGTTTGTGATCACTAGTCATTAGAGAAATGCAATTCAAAACATCAATGAGATACCATCTCACTCAGGCATTACTGGCACGAATCAAAAAACAGAAAATAACAAATGTTGGCCAGGCTGCGGGGAGCTTGAAACTCTTATGCACTTTTGGTGGGAATGCAAAATGGTACAATCATTTTGGAAAACAATATGATGCTTCCTTAAAAAGCCAGAAATAGAAATACCATATGATCCAGAAATCCTGCTTCTAGGAAATATATTCTAGAGAAATAAGAGCCATCACATGAATAGACATATGTACACCCATGTTCATTGCAGCATTATTCACAATAGCAAAAAGATGGAAACAATCTATAAGCCCATCAACAGATGAATGGATAAACAAACTATGTTACATACACACAGTGGAATACCACAGAAGGATAAAGAATAACGAATCTGAGAAACATTTCACAACATGGATGAATCTGGAGGGCATTATGCTGAGTAAAATAAGTCCATCACAAAATGACAAATAGTGTATAACAGTACTATTATAAACACTCATGAAAAGGTTTACACACAGAAAGAAACAATCTTTGATGGTTACCAGGGAGGGGCGTGATGGGTAGGAAAAAAACACTAACTAGACAATAGTTAAGTGGTAACTTTGGTGAAGGATAAGACAGTACACAGTACTGGGAAAGTCAGCACAACTTGACCAAGGCAAAGTCATGGAAGCTTCATAGACAGATTCAAACTCCACGAGGGACCAAATTACTGGACTGAGGGCTGGGAAGCATGGTCTCGGGGGACATCTAGCTCAATTGGCATAACATAGTTTATAAAGAAAATGTCTACATTGTACTTTGGTAAGTAGTGTCTGGAATCTTAAAAGCTTATGAGTGGCTATCTAAGATACTCCACTGCTCCCACCCGATCTGGAGCAATAGAAAATGAAGAAAATCAAAGACACGAGGGAAAGATTAGTCCAAAGGACTAATGAACCACAACTACCACAGCCTCCACCAGACTGAGTCCAGCGCAACTAGATGGTGCCCCACTACCATCAGCGAGTGTTCTGACAGGGATCACAATAGAGGATCCCAGAAAGAGCTGGATAAAAATGTAGAATAAAATTCAAGGTCACAAAAAAAATACTAGACTTACTGGTGTGACACAGACTGGAGAAACCTCGACTGTATGGCCCCCTGGACACCCTTTTAACTCAGTAATGAAGTCACTCCTGGATTTTATGCTTCAGCCAAAGATTATAGAGGCCCATAAAACAAACAATAATATACGTAGCTCATCCATGTATATGGACTATATGGACACACCAGCCCAGGGGCAAGGATGAGAAGGCAGGATGTACAGGAAAGCTGGATGAATGGAAATGGGGAATCCAAGTTGGAGAAAGGGAGAGTGTTGACACATTGTGAGATTGGCAACCAATGTCACAAAACAGTATACGTATTAATTGCTTAAGGTGAAATTAACTTGCTCTTTAAACCTTCATCTAAAGTACAAAAGACAAGTGTATAAAAATAAATAAAAATACACACACACACACACACACACACAAAAAAAAAAAAAAAAAAACAACGAGGAGGGACTCAAAATGGTACTCTAGGAAAAAAAAATCAATGAACCCAAAAGAAGACAGTAATGAAAGTCTTAGAAAAAAATATTTAAGACCTGTAGAAAGCAAATACCAAAAGGCAAAATAAATCCTCCCTTATCAGTAATCACTGTAAATGTAAATAAATTAAACTCTCCAATAATAGGCAGAGAATGGCAGAATGGATTAAGAAAAAAAACTACCATATTTTAACGCAAATAACATATGTGTTATGTGTTATTTTTGCCAACTTCACCTTCCTCCCATGAGGTATTTTCGTAAGCCCGCTATGATAAAATTTTTTTTACAGAAATATGTGAAGAAAAGTTAGCATAGTGTGCTTATGAAAATACTTTGTGGGGAGTGGGTGTGGTTGGCAATAAAAAGTCTAACACGTGTGTTATTTGTGTAAAATATGGTACCTTTATACTATCTACAAGAGGCTCGCTTTAGATCCAAAGACACAAACAGATTGAAAGGGAAAGGAAGGAAAATATATTCCATGAAAATAATAAACAAAAGAGATCTGTGTTGGCTGTACTAACGTCAGACAAAATAGACTTTAAGTCAAAACATGTCACAAGAAACAAAGAAAGATATATATTGATAAGTGGTCAATTCATCACCTTAAACCAAAAATATCCCCTGAAGTTTCCTTTAAACCAAACAATAGTTAGCTTAATTAATAAAGAATGTCTGCCTTCAGCATTGTGCTTTTTTAAAGAACTATCTATATGGGATCAAATTGACAACAGCAACTTGAAATAGTATGCTTAGGGGGCAGTGAGTTTATGTTAATGGTGGAGGAATAATTTGGAAAAAGAGAGGGAAAATGTTTACACAACATGGAGAATGTAATCAATGTCATCAAATTTTACACGTAGAAATTGTTGAATTGATGTTTGTTTTGCTGTGCATCTTTTCAACAATAAATAGATAGATAAACAGATAGCTAAATGAATGAATGAATAAAAAGTTTTGAAAAATCAATTGGCCAAAAAGAAGATATAAAAATCATAAACAGTTATGAATATGAAATATAATATGAAGGAAAAGAACAACTTGACAGAATTGAAGGTAGAAATAGAGACTTCTACAATAATATCTGTAGATTTCAATACCTCACATTCAATAATAGATAGAATAGCCAGACAGAAGATCAATAAGGAAACAGACTACTAGAACAACACCACGAACCAACTATAGCTAAATAAACCAAATCTGTTGTCATCGAGCCAATTTCAACTCAGAAGGACCCTATAGCACAGAGTAGAACTGCCCCATAGGGTTTCCAAAGAGCTGTTGGTGGATTTGAAATTGCCAATCTTTTGGTTAGCAGTTGTACTTTTAACCACTGTACCACTAGGGTTCCTGACCTAAATATCATATAGGAAATTTTCTACTGAACCCCAGCAGAATACACATTCATCTCAGGTGCACAAATTAGACAACAAAGATGGAATGGACAAACTCCTAGAAACACACAAATTACCGAAATGGTCTCACAAAGAAATAAAAAAATCTTAATAGACTTATGAAGCAAAGAGATCGAATCAGTAGTTAAAAACCACCCAAGAAAGACAGCGCCCAGGACCAGATAGCTTCACTGGTGAATTGCACCAAACATCAAAGGAAGAATTAACAGCAATCCTTCTCAAACTCTCCAAAAAAAGTAACAAGAAAGAACACACATAACGCATTCTAGAAGGACAAAATTACCCTGATACCAAAGCCAGAAAAATATATCACAAGAAAATTTTAAAGAAAAACCTACACCGATGTTCCTTATAAACATAGATGCAAAAGTTCTCAACAGAACAGTAGCAAATTGATCCCAGGATCATATTAAATGGATTATATAACATGACCAATCCATGGAATACACTTTCTTTATAGAACGAAGGGGGAAAAGCACACGATCATCTCAATTCATGCATAAAAAGCATTCAACGAAACCCAACACCCTTTCGTGATAAAAACACGAAGCAAACTAGGAATGGAAGGGAAATTCCACAACATGATTAAGGACATTGATACGTGTCTGAGGCTGGGTTCTCTAGAGAAGCAAAACCATTTAAGTGTGTGTATATATATATATATATATACATATATATGTATATATATAAAGAGAGAGACATAGAGAGATTTATATCATGGAAATGGCTCACGTGGTTGTAGAGGCTAGAACTTCCCAAGTGAGTGAGTCAGGATAGAGGCGTCTTCTGATTCAAGTAGGTGCAGGGGCTGGTGAACCCAAGATCAACAGATTAGGGATCAGGGTAGGTCAGAGAGCAGGGCTCTTGTTCATAGGCTGCAGAGATCAATGAATTCCAAGATTGGCAGGCAAGACTGCAGGTAATCTGCTAGCTCAAGTCCCAAGAACTGGAGGTCAGATGAACAAGAGCCAGTTTTAGGATCCAGCATGAGCCAAAAAACCCCCGAGCCTTGTCAGAATGTCCACTTGTATTCAATGCAGGCCACATGGCCAAGGAAACTCCTTTTCAACTGATTGGTTACTCACAGCAGATCCCATCATGGTGGTGATCACGTATCAAATCTCAACAGGGAAGTGACCACAACATCACATGACTGTCAAAACACTGAGAATCATGGCCTAGCCAAGTTGACACTCAATCTTAACCATCACAGTCCATCCCTTGTCAACTTGGCACCTGCACACGTCTCCTTAAACCATACATAATCTCTGAATAAAGATAATTGTAAAGTCACAATTGCACCTAACATGATACAATCAATGAACACACATACAAAGCAGAAATACTCATAACAATTACAGTCTTCATTTCTGCAACTGATCACGTGGCTGTAACTGGTATTTAGTACTACCTTCTTCTACCACCTATTCTGTATTCCCTTTGTCCTCAGCAAGCACCACAGCTGGTGGTGGTTCTTTGCATGGGGTGGGGGGCTCTGACCCAAACCTTCATTCCTGAAGGGTCTGGGCCATTAGCAGTCGTGTCGGAATTGGGTAGCTGTAGTTTTCCATTGACTTTAATCAAAAGGCATGGTAGTACTAAGAGACACCCTAAGGGAACTCCTGCATTCCAGACATACTCTTGTTTATGTCCATTACATAATATCAATTTCCTCTTGGTATCAGGATCAATCACACCAGCCAATATGTTAACTCCCTTCTTTGCCTGTTGATCCAGAGGAATCAGGGGCCCAAAGTGGACAGGTGGCATTCTTAGCTTCCAGTTCAAAGGAGTCATCGATGTGTCGCTAGGTGGCAGCATTACTCCCTTTGGAACTAAGACCTCTAGACCTGCAGAGCACATAAGGTAGCGGGGACAGAGGCAAAAATCTGGAGAGTGGGTCACTAGGGGTAATAGTGAGTGGTGCCAGTCCCATTTCCACCCCTTGATTCCTGGACCCATGAATCCTGGCTATGGGAGAAACAGCTGGTTTAGAGCATATACAGCCTTCTGGAGAACATTGCCCCAATCCTGCAAGGTATTGCCACCTAGCTGGTGCAGTAATTGTGTCTTTAGGCCATTCCATCATTCTATCAAGCAAGCTGCTTCAGGGTGATGGGTAACATAGTAACACCAGTGAATTCCATGAGCATGGGCCCATTCCCTCACTTCATTTGCTGCAAAGTGTGTCCCTTAATCCGAATCAATGCTGTGTGGAATATCGTGACGGTGGATAAGGCATTCTGTAAGTCCACATATGGTAGTTTTGGCAGAAATATTGTGTGCAGAAAAGGCAAGTCCATACCCAGAGTAAATGTCTATTCCAGTAAGAACAAAATGCTGCCCTTTCTTTGATGGAAGTGGTCCATTGTAACGAACTTGCCACCAGGTTGCTGGCTGATCTCAAGGGATGGTGCCATATTGGGGACTCAGTGTTGGTCTTTGCTGCAGACAGGCTGGGTACTCAGCAGTGGCTGTAGCCAAGTCGACCTTAGTGAGTGGAACTCCATGTTACTGAGCCCATGCATAGCCTCCGTCCCCGCCACCATGGACACTTTGTTCATTAACCCATTGAGCAATGATGGGAGTAGTTGGGGAAAGAGGATGTGTGGTTTCCACAGAAAGCGTCATCCTATCCTCTTGACTGTTAAAACCCTCCTCTGCTGAGGTCACCATTTGGTAAGCATTCAGATGAGACACAGATATCTTCACTTCTTTGGCCCATTCAGAGAGGTCTATCCACATACCTCTTTCCCATAAATCCTTGTCTCCAATTTTCCAATCATGCTTCTTCCAAGTCCCTGACCATCCAGCCAAACCACTGTCTACAGCCCGTGAATCAGTATACAATCGCACATCTGGCCATTTCTCCACTGAAGCAAAGTGAACAACCAGGTGCACTGCTCGAAGTTCTGCCCATTGGGAGGAGTTCCCTTCACCACTGTCCTTCAGGGAAGACCCAGAAAGGGGCTGTAGTGCTGCTGCAGTCCACTTTAGAGTGGTGCCTGCATATCGTGCAGAACCATCTGTAAACTAGGCATGAGTTTTCTCTTCCTCAGCCAACTGATCATAAGGAACTCCCATTGAGGCCATAGGTGCAGACTGGGAGATGGAAGGTAATATGACAGGCGTGAAGAACATGGGAATTTGGGCCACTTTCTCATGCAACTTACTTGTGCCTTCAGGTCCTGCTCGGGCCCAATCTCCTGTATACCACTTTCATTTAATGATGGAGTGCTGCTGTGCACATCCAACTTTATGGCTTCGTGTGTCAGCAAACACCATGATGGGAAGCTCAGATCGTATGGTGACTTTGTGTTCCATGGTTGAGGATTCAGTCTCTACTAAGGCCTAGTAACAAGCCAAAAGCTGTTTCTCAAAAGGAGAGTAACTATCTGCAAAGGATGGCAGGGCTTTGCTCCAAAATCTTAAGGGTCTGCGCTGTGATTCATCAATGGGGGCCTGCCAAAGACCAAAACAGCATCTCTATCTGCCACTGCCACTTGAAGCACCATTGGATCAGCCAGATCATATGGCCCAAGTGGCAGAGTGGCTTGCATGGCAACATGAACCTGTTTCAGAGCCTTCTCTTGTTCTGGTCCCCACTCAAAACTAGCAGCTTTTTGAGTCACTTGATCAATAGGCTGGAGTAGCACACCCAAATGAAGAATATGTTGCCTCCAAAATCCAAAGAGGCCCACTATGCATTGTACCTCCTTTTCAGTTGTGGTAGGAGCCAGATGCAATAATTTATCCTTCACTTTAGAAGGAATATCTCTATATGCACCACACCACTGGACCCCTAGAAATTTCACTGGGGTTTAAGGTGCCTGAATTTTTGTGAGATTAATTTACCACCCTCTAGCATGCAAACTTTCTACCATTAAGTCCAGAGTCATTGACTCTTCTTCCTTACTAGGTCCAGTCAGCATATTGTCATCAATGTAATGGACCAGTGCAACGTCTTTTGGAAGGGAAAGGTGATCAAAGTACCTGTGGACTAAATTATGACATAGGGCTGGAGAGTTGATGTAGCTCTGTGGTAGACAACTGAAGATGTACTGCTGGCCTTGCCAGCTGAAGACAAACTGCTTCTGATGGTCCTTGGAAACAAGTATGAAATAAAAGGCATTAGCAAGATCAATAGCTGCATACAAGGTACCAGGAGATGTATTAATTTCTCAAGAAAATACTGTGAGACTGACATGAGCTAAGACTCCATTAATAACTTGACCTCTATATGTCCCCATTCTGACTGGGGGGCCACAGTGACATTTTGAGTCTCCTAGAATTAGTGTCAGTTTACAGTCAGTATCCAGTAATCCCCCAAAGGTCTGTTTATTTCTTTTTCCCCAATGAACAGTCAGTCTTGTAAAAGGCCATAGATCCCTTTGGGGAAGGCTGGGAGAAAGATTAACAGTATACTTTTTTGACAGTGTATTGGAGTCCCTCAAGGGGACCCGGCCTCCCCTTCATTCAAGGGGTTGTGGTTCTTTAAACTAGTTCAAGTCTGGGAATTGATTGAGGGACCTTGACTTTGTATTCTGGTGATTCGAGTTAGACTGCTGTTCACTTGACCTAGAATTCATCTGTTTGTACAGATCAAGTAAATATTTAGCAAATTTCCTATCTATTTCACTCTTAGGAACACCTTGACTAAGTAGCCAATGCCATGAGTCTATACGAGTCACTCTATTCAGATTACTGCTTTGAGTGTGTTGTCCATTATGGTAACCACGCCCTTCTTGTCTTTGCCGATTGAGTGCCGCCACTTGGCCCCCAATCAGCCCTATTGTTGTTAGGTGTCTTAATTCTGACTTACATAAAATAGCAATCGGCAGTCTTCAAAGATGCTGGGGCTCCTTTCACAAATTTGTTCCTCACAGTTGTGGTAAAAGGTTTGTCCTTTGGGAACTCCATGTGTGGGTTTGTGGGTCTAGCCTGATAAATCCACTCTAGCATGTCAATTTCCCTAAGCCTTTGAAAACCTTCTTCTACTGTATATCAAGGCAGGTCTTGTATTTCAACTTGATTTAGTGTAGGCCACCACGTAATCTGTGCTTCAACGACTCAACCAAATATGCAATTAGATCCTTTCCTAACTTCTCAAGCTGAAACATTGAATGAAGAATCTGTGCTTAGTGGATCCCTATCAATAAACTCAGACTGATCCATTTTTATGTTCCTTGCACCATTATACCATGCCCTTAATAACCATTCCCACACATATTCTGCAGGTTTTTGTTTGTATATTTTAAGAAAAGTCAAGCAGTTCTTTTGGAGTGTAGCATACCTCCTCCTGGGTCACACTTTGTACTTTACCTTTTGGGCCTTTCTGAGACTTAAGTCTAGTTATAGGTCTAGAAATCAAAATCGGTAGTGGGGAAGTGTTTTGAGAACATTCATCATTGTCTTACAAAGCATTTGCCTCAGGCGATGCCCCAGGCAATGACTCAGTCAAGGGCTCTTTATTTGCAGCTGGGTTAATCTCATTAGATGAGAGTGGAAGGGCTAATGGTTTTACTGGGGAGTGTGGTTTAGCAGACAAACGTGGAGTAATCTCTTCAGATGGAGTGAAAAGGCTGATTCTTTTTACAGGAGTGATTCAACAGAATTTAGGGGCTCAGTGTCTCCAGATTCCTGATTATTTTCCCATATATCCCCATCCCAAGTTTCAGGATCCTATTTCTTCCCAATCAGTGCTCTCACTTTAACTTCAGACACTTCTTAAGGTTGACAATTGAATTGATGTTGTAATTCAGCCACTCTTATGATAAGACTCTGGGCTTGGATTTTGACAAAATCAGCTCTGTTATTATAGGAAATAAGGCTTTCTTTCAAGGCACAAGTGGAAACTTTGAGGTTGTTTATGCAGCTCTTGAGCTTTCACTTTGAAACCCTGAGATCATCTCTTTCTCACTACTGTGTCTAGTGAAAGTAAGACCAACCAAATAGCTTCCTTATACTTCTCATTATGACAAAATTGTAGAAAGGTATCACATATGCAATCACCTAGAGCCTCACCTTCCACTAATACCTGATCTATTGGTGGTGATATTTTGCATATTTGTATTGACTCCTCATGCCATGGATTAACGGTGCCCTCTTTACTACTGGAAGCAGAGTCATCAACATCTCTAAGACTAACCAGACTTGAGAATCAATTTAGAAAAGTCGTCCTTACAATTTTGTTTCTCTAGAACCACTCTCGGTACCAAGCGTCTTCAGCTGGGTTCTCTAAAGAAGCAAAACCAGTAAACCATATAAAAAATATATATGTGTATAGATAGATAGATATAGAGAGATTTATATCAAGGAAATTGCTCAATCAGTTGTAGAAGCTAGAACTTCCCAAGTCCGTGAGTCAGGATAGAGGCTTCTCCTCATTCACGTAGCCACAGGGGCTGGCAAACCCAAAATCGGCAGGTCAGGGAGCAGGGAAGTTCAGAGAGCAGGGCTCTTGTTCACAGGCTTCAAAGATCAATGAATCCCAAGATTGGCAGGCAAGACCACAGGGAAACTGCTAGCTCAAGTCCCAAGAACCAGAGGTCAGATGAACAGGAGCCAGCTGCAGGATTCAGTGTGAGCAAAAAGCCCCAGACCGTTGCCAGAATGTCCACTTATATTCTATGCAGGCCACAATTCTAAGGAAACTCCCTTTCAACTGATTTGCTTCTCACAGCAAATCCCATCATGGGGGTGATCACATATCAAATCTCAACAGGGAAGTGGTCATAACATTATATGACTGCCGAAACACTGAGAATCATGGCCCAGCCAAGTTGATACACAATATTAACGATCACAGTACTCAATGGTGAAAGCCTGAAAGCTTCCTCCCTATGACCAGGAACAAGATAAAGATGCTCACTTTTGTCACAGCTACTTAACATTGTACTAGAAGTTCTAGTTAGAGCAATTAGGCAAGCAAAACAAAAGGCATCCAAAGTGAAAAGGAAGAGCAAAATTATATCTCTTTGAAGATGACATGATATTATAAACATAAAATCCTAATGAATACACACATGCACAGAAACACCTAGTACAGCCAATAAATTCAGGAATGTTCCATGAAACGACATCAACTTAAAAATTCCAGTTGTATTTCTATTACTAACAATAAAAAATCCAAAAAAGAAATTAACTAAAAAGGCATCTAAAATAGCATTAAAAGAATAAAATGTCTAGGAATAAACTTCATAAAGGAGGTAAAGACTTGTACACTGAAAGTTACACATTGCTGAAATAAATTTAAGACTTACATAAATGGAAAGACAATCCTGTTCATGGATTGGATGATTTAATATTGTTAAATATGACAATAATCCCCAAAGTGATCTACAGAGGCAATGTAATCCCTGTCAAAATCCCAATGGTCTTTTTAGCAGAAACATAAAAGCTGACCTTAAAACATATAAGGAATTGCAAGGGACCCTGAATAACCAAAATAATATTGACAAAGAACAAAGCTGAAGAACTCACATTTCCACACTTTGATTACAAAGCTACAGTAATCAAAACAATTTGGTAAGGTGGAATTCTGACAATATACAAGCATGAGCAGATCGAAGATCCTAGCCCTCCCCACAAGAACACCAAAAAAAGCAACAAGAACCCCATGTTCAGCCCTGTAAAGACTGAATCACGTATCAAAGAACCACAGCAAAGAACTGCAAACTGAATAAAAACAAGAATGAAACATACGGTAGGAAAAGTGCTTCTTTCACTATCTTCATCCCTCTCCCTCCTGGCACGGCAGACAGATAGCCCTAATGGCTCCATCACTGCTCCACATCAGCAGCCAGTACATAGTTCTCTTGTGCACTGAGAAGAACCCTGATCTCTGGCAATGAAACTAATTGTACAGATGTCCTGGGCAGACTGTTAAGTGTGTCCCCACTCCTTCCTCTCCTGACATGGTGAGCCTAAATGTCACTCTTCTGTGCACTGGGAATGGCCTAGATATCTGACTCCAAAATTAATATCACAGATCTCCCAGGCAGACTGTTCAGAGTTTTCCCACCTCTCTCTGTCCTGGCATGACACACAGATTGCCACAGTTGCAGACCTAGTCAACTCACATACTCCTGTACGTTGGGAAGGGACCCTATATTTAGTTCCAAAATAAATAGGTCATATTTTGCTAGTGGACTGTTTTGGAAGTATATTCTGACCAATTTGGAGGCAGCCTGAAAGACTGTAACTGTAGCCTGGGTGGACTTGCAGCCCTCACAGAACAGGGGAGGGAGCAGTGACCAAAGACCAAGGACTTTACCTACCTGAGGGTGATCTATTCAGTGATTTTTCAATTGATTTGGGAGAGTACAAAGATGACTTCACAAATTAGGGGAGGGGGTGATAACCCAAAGAATAAAGACTGCAACTCCTGAGAGTGGATTGATTAGTGTGTGTTTTTGGATCTGTCTGAAAATTGCTGAAAAACTGAAAACTTGGTTTGACTTAAGTGGGAGATACTACAGGGAGAGAGAAGAAATTATAATCAAAGTATGAAGATGGTGCCCTCCTGAGAGTTTCTTGCAAAGATTTGCACTGTCAAAAGTATTGTATATTCAAAGGAATTGAAAAAGCTAACACCTTGACAAACTCTGATTTCCCATCTTCAACAAAAATCACAAGGCACAAAAAAAACTGAAATGATGACCCATTCAAGAAAACAAGATGATGAGAGAAAAATAGAATTTATGGAAACTCAAATAATAAACAGATTGGAAGACTATAATACAACAATATCAAAGAAGCTCAGAGGACTAAAAGAAAACACAAACAAATCCGAAAAACAATGCATGAAGAAATGAGCATATAAAGTGATAGACATGGTAAAAATAAAACAAACAATATACTGAAAATGAAGGACACAACAAGTGAAATTAAATTCATTTGAATGATTGAAAAATAGATATGAACTGGCAGAAGAAAGAATCAATGATACAGAGGATAAAGTAATATAAATTATGGAGGCTGAGGATCAACTAGGGATAAACATCAAGACTGCTGAACATAGGCTAATGGAAATTGTAAACTAATATACACATTATGGGAATCCCAGAAGGCAGTGAGAGACAAGGGACAGAAAGAATACTTGGAGAAATAATGGCATAAAATTTTCCAAATCAGATGAAGGCCATAAACCCACAAATTCAAGAAGCAAAACCAACTCCAAATTGGATAAACCCAGAGATCCACGACAAAAGACTTTATAATCAGTGTCTTAGTTATCTAGTGCTATAACAGAAATACCAAAAGTGGATGGCTTTAACAAAGATAAATTTATTCTCTCACAGTCTAGGACGCTAGAAGTCCAAATTCAGGGTGCCAGCTCCAGGAGAAGGCTTTCTTTCTCTGTCGGCTCTGGAGGAAGGTCCTTGTCACCAATCTTCCCCTGGTCTAGGAGCTTGTCGACGCAGGAACCCCAGGTCCAAAGGATGCGCTTTGCTCCCGGCACTGCTTTCTTGGTGGTATGAGGTCCACTTGTCTCTCTGCTCACTTCTATCTTTTATATCTCAAAAGATATTGACACAACCTGATCTTGTAGATTGAGTCCTGCCTCATTAACACAACTGCCTCTAATCCTACCTTATTAACATCATAGAGGTAGGATTTACAACACATCGGAAAATCACATCAGATCAAAATGGAGGACAATCACACAATACTGGGAATCATGGACTAGCCAAGTTGATACACATTTTTGTGGGACACAATTCAATCCATGACAATCAGACTATCAAAAACTAAAGATAAAGAGAAAATCCAGCAAGCAGCATGACAGAAGTGAACAGTTACAAAGGACCTCCAATAAGATTAATTGCTGATTTCTCCTCAGAAATCTTGGAAGACAGAAGGCAAAGGATTGACATATTTAAAGTGATGAAAGAAAAGAACTGTCAACCAAGAATACGCTATTCAGCAAAACTGTCCTTCAAGCATGAGGGCAGAATTAAAACATTCCCAGATAATCAAAAGCTAATAGAGTTCACATCCAGTAGACTGGCCCTACAAGAAATGCAAAAGAGAGTCTTTCAGACGGGAAAGAAAGAACACTAGAAAGCAACTAATAGAAAAAATGATACACAGAAAAAATACATGTGCAAATATAAGGGAAAATTTAAGGTATTTTTGCTTGATGTTTCTAATTGTTATATCCTTCGTGCTTTATAATGAGAAATGCATAAAAAGTAAGCATAAATTTTTGTTACAGAACACATGATGTATGAAGGTGTAGTACGTGCTAACAACAACATAAACAGGGAAGGGAGGAAGAAAAGATAATAGGTATAGAGTTTTTGCATGTTACTGAAGTTAAGTTGGTATCAATTTAAACCAGGTTGTTATAAATATAAGATGTTAGGTGTAATCTTCATGGTAAACACACAAAAAAAATCTTAAAAATACATACAAAAGAAAAGGAGAAGGGAATAAAAATGGGTCATTAAAAAGTAAATAAAACATAAAAGTTGGCAGTATTGGAGGAAACAAGGAACAAAGAAGGCATGTTGTTCTGCTGTTGTTAGATGCCACCGAGTCAGTTCCAATCATAGCGACCCTATGTACAGCAGAACAAAACGCTGCCCGGTCCTGTGTCATCACACAAACTTTGCTATGTTTGAGCCCATTTTTGCAGCCACTGTGTCAATCTACCTCATTGAGAGTATTCCTTTTTTTTGCTGACCCTCTACTTTACCAAGCATGATGTTCTTCTCCAGGTACTGGTCCCTCATAATAACGTATCCAAAGTAAGTGAGACAAAGTCTCACCATCCTCACTTCTTTTTTTAATTTTTATTTTTTTATTGTGGTAATTAAATGAAGTTTACATTTCAAGTTAGTCTTCCATACAAATTTTTTTTACATACGTTGTTATGAGACCCCAACCTCTCACCCCATTTTGTGACAGCACACTCCTCCCCTCTGTCCCTGATTCACCATGAACATTCAACCAGCTCCTAACTCTCTCTGCCTTCCCATCTCACCTCTGGACAGAAGCCGCCCCTTTGGTCTTTTGTATCTACTAGACTAAGAGGCACACTCTTCATGAGTATCACTTTACGTCCTCCAGTCCAGTCCAATCCCTGTCTGAAGAGTTGGCCTCGGAAATTGTTTTAGTTCTGGGCTGATAGAGAGTCCAGGGGCCATGCTTTCTGGGGCACCTCCAGTCTCAGTCAGACAATTAAGTCTAGTCTTCTTACTAGAATTTAAGTTCTGCATCCCATCATTCTACTGCTCCATCAGGAACCCTCTGTTGTGTTCCCTGTCAGGACATTCATTGGTGGTAGCCGGGCACCATCTAGTTCTTCTGGTCTCAGGCTGATGAAGTCTCTGGTTTATGTGGCCCATTCTGTCTCTTGGACTAATACATTCCTTGTATCTTTGGTGTCCTTCGTTCTCCTTTACTCCAAGTGGTTGGGAACAATTGATGCATTTTAGATTGCCGCTTGCAAACTTTTAAGACCCCAGACACCACTCACCAGAGTAAGATGCAAACATTTTCTTAATAAGCTTTGTTGTGCCAATTGACTTAGATGTTCCCTGAAAGCATCCCCGCATCGCTGCTACTCTGTCTCTCAAAGTATTTGATTGTATTGAGGAAACTTCTTAGCTTTGGTTTAGTCCGGTTGTCCTGGCTTCCCCTGTACTGTGTGCTGTCATTCCCTTCTCCTAAGATGATTCTGTGTTTAAACCTTTTCTTGAGTTCCTATAATAGTGGTCTTATACAGTATTTGTCTTTCTGTGACTGACTAAATTCACTCGGCATAATAAGTTCCAGCTTCCACCATATTATACAATGTTTCACAGCTTCACCGTTGTTCTTTATCCTTGCGTAATATTCCATTGTGTGGATATACCATAATTTGTTTATCCATTCATCCGTTGATGGGCACCTAGGTTGCTTCCATCCTTTAGCTATTGTGAACAGTGCAGCAATGAACATGGCTGTGCATATATCTATTCCTGTGACGGCTCTTGTTCCTCTAAGATATATTCCAAGGAGCAGGATAGCTGGATCATATGGTATTTCTATTTCTAGCTTTTTCAGGAAGCGCCAAATCAATTTCCAGAGTGGTTGTACCATTTTACATTCTCACAAACAGTGTATAAGTGTTCCAGTCTCTCCACAGCCTCTCCATCATTTATTATTTTGTGTTTTTTGGATTAATGCTAGCCTTGTTGGGTGAGATGATATCTCATTGTAGTTTTGATCTGTATTTCTCTAATGGCTAATGACCGTGAGCATTTCTTCATGTGTTTGTTAGCCTCCTGAATATCTTCTTTGGTGAAGTGCCTGTTCATATCCTTTGCCCATTTTTTAATTGGGTTATTTGTCTTTTTGTTGTTGAGGTTTTGCAGTATCTTGTAGATTTTAGAGATTAAACGCTGATCTGATTTGTCGTAGCCAACATTTTTTTCCCAGTCTGTAGGTTGTCTTTTGACTCTTTTGGTGAAGTCTTTTGATGAGCATAAGAGTTTGATTTTCAGGAGTTCCCAGTTAGCTAGTCTCTCTTCTGGTGCTTGTGCATTGTTACTTATGGTTTGTATTGTGTTTATGCCATATATTAGGGCTCCTAGCATTGTCCCTATTTTTTCTTTCATGATCTTTATAATTTTCGATTTTATATTTAAGTCTTTGATCCATTTTGAGTTAGTTTTTGTGCATGGTGTGAGGTATGGGTCTTGTTTCAGTTTTTTGCATACAGATATCGAGTTATGCCAGCACTGTTTGTTAAAGAGACTGTCTTTTACCCAATTAATGGACTTTGGGCCTTTGTCAAATATTAGCTGCTCATAGGTGGATGAGCTTATATCTGGATTCTCAACTCTTTTCCATTGGTCTATGTATCTGTTGTTGTACCAGGACCAGGCTATCTTGACTACCGTGGCAGTATAATAGGTCCTAACATCAGGTAGTGTAAGGCCTCTCACTTTGTTCTTCTTTTTGATAATGCTTTATTTATTTGGGGCCTCTTCCCTTTCCATATGAAGTTGATGATTTGTTTCTCCATCTCATTAAAAAATGCCGGTGGAATTTGGATCGGGATTGCATTGTATCTGTAGATTGCTTCGGGTAGAATTGACATTTTCACTATGTTGAGTCTACCTATCCGTGAGCAAGGTATATTTTTTCACTTGTACAGGTCTCTTTTAGTTTCTTGCAGTAGTGTCTTGTAGTTTTCTCTGTAAAGATCGTTTACATCTTTGGTTAGATTTATTCCTAAGTATTTTATCTTCTTGGGGGTTATTGTAAACAGTATTGATTTAGCGATTTCCTCTTCGAGGTTCTCTTTGTTGGTGTAAAGGAATCCAACTGATTTTTGTATGTTTATCTGGTATCCTGAAACTTTGCTGAAATCTTCTATTAGTTCCAGAAGTTTTCTTGTGGATTCTTTGGGGTTTTCTGTGTATAAGATCATATCATCTGAAAATAGAGATACTTTGACTTCTTCCGTACCTATTTTGATGCCCTTTATTTCTTTTTCTAACCTAACTGCTCTGGTTAGGACCTCCAGCACAATGTTGAATAATACTGGTGATAAACGGCATCCTTGTCTGGTTCCTGTTCTCAAGGGGAATGCTTTCAAAGTTTCTCCATTTAGGATGATGTTGGCTGTTGGTTTTGTATAAATGCCCTTAATTATATTGAGGAATTTCCCTTCTATTCTTATTTTATTGAAAATTTTTATCATTAATGGGTGTTGGACTTTGTCAAATGCCTTTTCTGCATGGATTCATAAGATCATGTGGTTCTTGTCTTTTGTTTTATTTATGTGATGGATTACATTGATTGTTTTTCTAATGTTGAACCATCCCTGCATACCTGGTATAAATCCCACTTGGTCATGGTCACTATCTTCACTTCTAAGGAGAAATCTGACTGTACTTTTTCGAAGACAGATTTGTTCTTGCTTCTAGCAGTCCATCGTATAGTCCATATTCTTCGCCAACACCATAATTCAAATACATCAATTTTTCTCTGGTCTTCCTTATTCATTGCCTAGCTTTCACATGCATATGAGGCAACTGAAAATACCATGGCTTGCGTCAGGTGCACCTTAGTCCTCAAAGTGACATCTTTGGTTTTTATCTCTTTAAAGAGGTATTTTGGAGCAGATTTGTCCAATGCAATGCAGCGTTTGATTTCTTGACTCCTACTTCCATGGGTGTTGATTGTGAATCTAAGTAAAATGAAATCCTTGACAATTTCAATCTTTTCTCTGTTTATCATGATGTTGTTATTGCTCAGGTTGGGAGGATTTTATTTTCTTTATGTTGAAGTGTAAAAGAAGGCATAGGATAAAAGAAAAAGTAAAAATGACAAAAGAAAGTCCTTCCTTACCAGTAATTACCTTGAAAATGGACTAAATGCTCCAATCATAAGTCAGAGAGTGGGATAATACACTAAAAAAAAAAAAAAGAGCCAACTCTATTTTATCTACAAGAGGCACATCTTAGACACAAGGACACAAACAGGTTGAAAGTGAAAGATGGAAAAACATTCCGTGCAAATAGTAACCATAAGAGAACTGGGGTGGTGATGTTTATATCAGAAAAAATAGATCTTAAGTCAAAATCAGTCAGAAGATACAAAGAAGATTATATAATGATAAAAGGGTCAATTCATTCATAAAATATAATAATTATAAATACATATGCAACAAACATCAGAACCCTAAAACATAAAACAAACACAGGGAGAAAGAGACTTCAATACGTCATTTTAATAATGGAAAAACATCTAGAAAGAGTATGAGTGAGGAAATAGAGGGCCTGAATGCCACTATAAACCAAGCAAGACCTTACAGACAAATATACAACACTCCACACAACAACAGAACAATTATGAATTCATCTCCTGTGCACATGGGTCATTCTTAGGAATAGACCATATGCAAGGTCACAAAAGAAGTCTCAATAAATTTTTAAAAATTGAAATCATACAAAGTATCTTCTCTTCCCACAATGGAGTGAAATTAGAAATGAATAACAAAAGGAAAACTTGAAAGTATAGAAACGTGAAAATTTAGCAACACACTATAAAACAACTGATGGATCAAGGAAGAAATCAAGAGAGAAACTTCAAAATACTTAGAGTGAAATGAAACGAAAGCACACATACTAATTCATTTGGGAATCAGTGGGAATTTCAATCAGAAAAAAATCATAGCAGTAAATGCCTTTATTTAAAAAGATCTAAAATTAATAACCTAACACTACAAATTGAGGAATTAGAAAAACAAGAGCAAATCAAGCCCACAGCTTCCAGAAGGAGGGAAAGAATAAAGATCAAAGCAGGGACAAGTAAAATAGAAAATATAGAAACAATAGAGGGAATAAATGAAGCCAGAAGTTGTTTTTAGAAAAGATTAGTAAAATTGACAAACTTCTAGCTAGACTGACAAAGAAAAAAGAGAGAAGATGCAAACATCTAAAATCAGAAACTGGTTTTACAACAGACTCTACAGAAATACAAAGAGTCATAAAATAGTATGAACAACAGTACTCTGAAAAATTGTATAACCTAGATAAAATAGACAAATTTCTAGAAACATATAAACTTCTTACATTGATTCAAGAAGAAACAGAAGATCTCAACAAATATATAAGTAACCAAAAACCCCCAAACAAAGAAAAGTTTTGGACCAGATGGCTTCACTGGGAAATACTAACAAACATAAATAGAAGAAGCAACCCCAATCCTTCTTAAACTTTTTTAATTACTAGAAAAGGAGTGAACACTTCCTAACTCATTCTATGAGGCCAGGATTGGTCTGATACCAAAGCTACATGAAGAAATCACATATAATCTCAATGAGTAATCTCAGACCAATATCCCTTATTAATATGAATGCAAAAATCCTCAACAGAATACAAGCAAACCGAATGCAACAGCATATTAAAAGAATTAAACACCATGACCAAGTAATATTTATTCCAGAAATGCAAGGATGGTCCTACATTAGAAAATAAATCAATGTAATGCACGTCAATAGAACAAAGGAAAAGAACCACGTGAATGTCTCAACCAGCATAGAAAAGGAAATTGGTGAAATCCAACATGATTCTTCATAAAAAATACTTAACAAACTAGGAATAGAGGGGAAATTTCTCAATATAATAAAGAGTACTTACTAAAAACAAAACAAAACAAACAAAAAACCCACAGCTAATATCATATTCAACAAAGAAAGACTGAGCGCTCCCGCCTTGAGAATGTGAACAAGACAGTGACGCCTGTTCTCACAACTGCAATTTGTTTTGTACTGGAAGTCCTAACCAGAGTCATAAGACAAGTTAAAGAAATAAAACGTATCTAAATTGGAAAGGAAGAAGTAAAACTATCCCTATTCGCAGATATAATCTGATACAGAGAAAATCCTAATGAATCCACAAGAAATTTTCTAGAGCTCATAGAAGAAATCAGCCAAATTGCAGGGTACAAGGTCAACAAATAAAAAACAGTTTGCTTAATACATGGCATTAACAGGATACAAACCATAAACATCAACACACAAAACCCAACAGATAAACTAGATAACTGGGATCTTCTAAAAATCAAACGCCTATGCTCTTCAAAAGACTTCACAAAAGAGTCAAAAGAGAACCTACAGACTGGGAAAAAAGTTTTGGACAGTACAAGTCAGACAAAGGTCTAATCTCCATAATCTACAAGAAAATCCAACACCTCTACAACAAAAAGACAAACAATCCTATCAAAAAATGGGCAAAGGAAATGAACAGACACTTCACCAAAGAAGACATTCAAATGGCCAACAGACACATGAGGAAATGCTCACGTTCACTAGCCATTAGAGAAACACAAATTAAAACCACAATGAGATACCATCTCACCCCGGCATTACTGGCACGGATCAAAAATACTGGAAATAACAAATGTTGGAGGGGCTGCGGGGAGATGGGAACTCTTATACACTGCTGATGGGAATGCAAAATGATACAACCATTTTGGAAAATGATATGGCGTTTTCTCAGAAAGCTAGAAATAGGCATACCATTCGATCCAGCAATCCCACTCCTAGAAATATATCCTAGAGAAATAGGAGTCGTCACTCGAATAGACATATGCACACCTATGTTCATGGCAGCATTGTTCACAATAGCAAAACGATGGAAACAACGTAGGTGCCCATCAACAAATGAATGGATAAACAAACTATGGTACATACACTCAATGGAGTACTATGCAACGAGAAACAACAAGAATGAATCTGTGAAGCATCTCATAACATGGATGAAACTGGAGGACATTGTGCTGAGTGAAATAAGTCAATCACAAAAGGACAAATATTGTATGAGGCCTCTATTGTAAAAAGTCATGAAAAAATTCACATGCAAAATGTAACAATCCTTGTTGGTTACCAGGGATGGGAGGGGAGGGGGGGAATACTAAATAGGCAATAGATAAGTGTTATCTTGGGTGAGAGGTGAGACAGTACACAGTACAAGGGAAACAAACACAACCTGCACAAGGAATGGTCATGGAGGCCCCATGGACACATCCAAACTCCTCGAGGGACTGAGTTGTTGGACGGAGGGCTCTGGGGACCATGGTCTCGGGGAACATCTAGCTCAACTGGCATGACACTACTTATAAAGATAATGCTCTACATTCTACCTTGGTGAGTAGTGTCTGGGGTCTTAAAAGCCTGTGAGAGGCCACCTAAGATCCTACACTGGTCTCATCCCTTTGGGAGCAAGGGAGAATGAAGAGAACAGGATACAATGAAAAGATTAGTCCAAAGGACTAATTGTTCACAGCTACCAAGACCTCCACCGGACTGAGTCCAGTACAGCTAGATGGTGCCCGGCTACCACCGCTGACTGCTCTGACCAGGATCACAACAGAGGGTTCTGGACAGAGCTGGAGAAGGATGTAGAGCATAATTCTAACTCACACACACAAAAAAAAGACCAGATTTACTGGCCTAAAGGAGACTGGAGAAACCTCAAGAGTATGGCCCCCAGACACCCTTTCAGCTCAGAGGTGAAGTTACCTTTGAGGTTCACTGTTCAGCCTGGGAGTAGACAGCCCAGTAAAACTAAATGAGACTAACGAGGTACAGGAGTCCAGTGACAAGGGCCAGAAGGCAGAGGGGGAGTAGGAAGCTGATGATAAGGAACACAAGTTGAGTAAGGCTACTGTTGATGTGTTGTGAGATTGTTAACCATTGTTATAGGGCAACATTTGTAGTAACTGTTAAATGGGAGGATATTTTGTCCTGTAAGCCTTCATCTTGGGTGAGAATAGCAGCACAATTGGAAGAGCATAGTCAATGTCACTTAAATGTGTATGTAAAAAATTTGGAAATGTGTATCTTTGGCTATGTGTATTTTCACAAAAAAAAAAAAAAAAAAAAAGCTGAGAATTCAGAGGGTTAAAATGTTGTGGGGTTGTTAACCAAAGTCATAAAACAGCATGTGTACTACTGTTACATGAGAAACTGTTTGTTCTGTAAGCCTTCACCTGAAGTACAATAAAATATTAAAAAAAAATCAGTTTGGTTTCTATACAACGGCAATAAGTAATCTGAAGAGGCAATTAAGAAAGCAATTCCATTTACAATAGCATCCAAAAAATAAAATACCTAGAAATAAATTTAACCAGGGAGGTGAAAGGCTTATAAAATGAAAATTGTAAAATACTGCCAAAAGAGAATTAAAGAAAACCTAAGTACGTGGAAAAACATTCTGTGTTTATGGGTATGAAGATTTAATATTGTTAATAAGTCAATACTACGAAAAGGTATCTATAGAGTCAATGAAATACCCCATCAAAATTGCAACAGTCTTCTGTGCAGAAATGGAAAAACCAGTACTCAAATTTATATGGACTTGCAAGTAACTGAGGATAGCCAAAGCAATCTTGAAGAAGAACAAAGCAGAAAGACTCACACTTCCCGATTTCAAAACATACTATAAAGCTACGGTAATCAATCTAGTACTAATAGAATAATAGACATATAGGCAAATGGAATACAATTGAGAGTCCAGAAATAAACCCATACATTTACATTCAATTCATTTTGGACAAGGGTGCTAAGTTCATGCAATGGGGAAAGAATAACATTTATAATAAATGGTGCTGATACAACTGGATATCCACATACAAAAGAATGAAGCTTACCTTAAATCATACGTGAAAATTAACTCAAAATGGATCAAGGATATAATTTTAAAGACTAAAACCATAAAACTCATAGAAGGAAATATACAGATATTGCTTCAGGAGCTAGATTTTAACAAGTTTTTTAGATATGACACCAAAACTGCTAGCAACAAAAGACATAATATACAAATTGGATTTCATCAAGATAAAAAAAGAAAAAAAAAACTTTTATTCAACAAAGGACTTTAAAAACAAAGTGAAGGGACAACTTACAGACTAGGAGAAAAATTTTGGAAACCATATATTGGGTAAAAGTTTAGTATCCACAATATGTAAAGAACTCCTACAACTTAATAATAAAAATACAAACAACCCAATCAAAAAATGGGGAAATTATTTGAATAGACATTTCATCAAAGAAGAAATACAAATGGCAACAAACAGAAAAGATGTTCAACATCATTAGCCATTAAACTAAAAAATCAAACCCACAGCCATCAAGTCAATTCTGACTTATAATGAACCTATAGGATACAGTAGAACTATAGGACAAAGTAGAACTGCCCCATAAGGTTTCCAAGGCAGAAGATTGCCACATCTTTCTCCCGAGGAGAGGCTGGTGGGTTCGAACTGCCGACCTTTCAGTTATCAGTTGAGCATTTTAGCCACTGAACCACCAGGGCCCACTCATTAGCCATTAAAAAAAAAAAAAAACCTGTTGCCTTCGAGTCGATTCTGACTCATAGCGACCCTATAGAACAGAGTAGAACTGTCCCGCAGGGTTTCCTAGGAGTGGCTGGTGGGTTTGGACTGCCAACTCTTGGTTAGCAGCTTAGTTCTTAACCATTGTGCAACCAGGGCTCCCATTAGCCATTAGAGTAAATAAAAACCACAATTACATACAACTTCATCCTCCCCACTATGATGGCTAAGATTAAAAAAAAGGAAAATAACAAACCTTGGAGAGGATGTGGAGAAATTGGAACATTTATCCATTGCTGTTGGGAATATAAAATGGTACATCTACTGTGGAAAATTGTGTGAAGGTTTTTCAAAAAGTTAAACACAGAAAAACCACATGACCCAGTAATTCCACTCCTAGGTATATACCCAAGAGACTTGAATGCAGTGATGCAAACAGATACACGCACACCAATGTTCATCGTAGAACTATTCACAATTGCCAAAATGTGGAAACAACCTAAATATCCACCAAGAGATGAATGAATAAAAAATATAATATATATGTACCATGCAATATTACTCAGCCATAAGGAGAAATTAAGGCCTAATACTTGCTACAACAAGGATGAACCTTGGAAACGTTGTGCTGAGTGAAGTAAGTCAATCACAAAAGGATAAATACTGTGCAATCTCACTCATATGAAATAGCTAGAATAGGCAAATATATAGAGATCAAAGTTTATTTGTGGTTACCAGGGGTGGGGGGGGGTGGGACTGAGGGAGACTTTTTTAGGAAGCATTGAATTTCTGTTTATGGTGATGGAAAATTTAACAACAGATACGGGCTATGGTTGCACAGTATGATTAATGTAATTGATGTCAGTAAATTTTACATCTGAAACGTTAAATTGACAAAAGTTTGCTATCTATATTTCTACAACAATTAAAAAAAAAATCTCCCCAAAAAGAAAAGTCTTTGACTAGGTGGATCCCTGGGAAATACCACCAAACATTAATAGAAGTGACCCCAATCCTTTTCCAATAAATAGAAGAGGAAGCAACTCTTTCTTACTCATTCTATGAGGCTACCATTACTTTGATACCAAAGCCATATGAAGATATTACAGCAAAATAAACAACTATAGACTAATATCCCTTATGAATATAGATGCAAACTCAAAAAATACTAGCAAACCAAATCCAAAAGCATATTAAAAGATTTATACACCATAATCAAGTGGGAGTCACATAAGGAATGCAAGGGTGGTTCAACCATAGAAAATCAATAAATGTAATACATCACACTAATAAAACAAAATGAAAGAACTACATGATTGTCTTAATAGATACAGAGAAATAATTTGACCAACAACATCTTTCTGATAAAACACTCAACAAGCTAGAAATAGAATGGAAATTCCTCAGTCTGATAAAGGGTGTTTATGAACAACACACAGCTAACATCATATGCTTTGGAGAAAGTCGGACAGCTTTACCCTTCAGATCAGGGACATGACACAGGTGACTACTTTCACTATTGCTATTCAATATTGTAGTAAAGCTCTTAGCCATCGTAATTAGGCAGGAAAAGAAATAAAAGTTATCCAAATCAGGAAGGAAGAAGTAAAAACAATCCTTTTTTGTAGATGTTGTGTGCCATCGAGTTGATTCCAACTCATAGTGGCCCCATATAACAGAATAAAACTTCCCCATAGTGTTTCCTAGGCTGTAAACTTTACAGAAGAAGACTGCCAGGTCTTTTCTCTCGAAGAGCCACTAGTGAGTTCAAACTGCCAGCTTTTCAGTTAGCATCCAAGTGCTTAACCATTGCACCACCATGGCTCCTTTTTGTGGATTAGGATGGTATGATTCTATATGTAGAAGACTCCAAAAATTCCACAAGAAAGCGACTATACCTGTTGCTGTCGAGTAGATTCTGATTCATAACGACCCTACAGGACAGAGTAGAACTGCCCCATAGGGTTTCCAAGGAACAGCGGGTTGATTCTAACTGTAGACCTTTTGGTTAACAGCCGAGCTCTAACCAGGAATATATAAATGAATTCATCAAAATGGCAGGATACACAGGCAACACACAAAAATTAATTGTATTTCTATACACCATCAATGAACAATCTGAAAAGGAAATTAAGGGAACAATTCCATTTACAAGAGCACTTAAAAAGAAAAAAATACCTAGAAATAAATTTAACCAAGGAAGGGGAAGACTGGTATACTAAAAACTATAATTTAATTGCTAAGAGAATTTAAAGAAGACTGAAATAAACGGTAGGACATTCTGTGTTCATGGACTGGAAGACTTAATATGGTTAAATGTCAATATTACCCAAACAATCTACAGATTCAACACAATCCTCATCAAGATTACAATAGCTTTCTTTGAAGAAATGGAAAAGACAACCCACAAATTTAAATGGAACTGTAAGGTGCATCATACAGTGAATCAATCCTGAAAAGAACAAAGTAAGAGGACTCACACTTCCCCACCCTAAAACATCTTACAAAGCTACAATAATTAAAACAGTCTAGTACTAGTATAATGGTAGACATATCATCAATGGAACAGCACTGGCAGTCCAGAAAGAAACCTATATATCTATGGTCTATTAATTTTTGACAAGGCTTCATTCAAAAGGGAAAGAATAGTCTCTTTAATAAATGGTTTTGGAAAAACTAGATTTCCACACGCAATCCCTCAGTCAATGAATAAACGTGTAAAGAAATCAAGCAGAGCTATGGTTAAGATGGCAGTTTAGTCAGATTCACTGTAACTCCCCCTAAAACAAAGACTTGAGAAACTAAGTAAAACAGGCACAAATAATGACCTCAGACCCCTGAACATCAAATGGAGGTCTGGAGAATAGGACTGATCACCAAATGGAAGGAGAAATAAAGCAAAACCAGCAGGAGATTCATGGATCATCCAAAACCTGCCTGCTGGCCTGGTTCAATATAACTATTTAGGCTATTTAGGTTAATGGCAGCAACATCAGCCCTGGGTGAGGAGCCCAGAAAGGTAACTTCATGGAAAATACAGCTGGAGGCAGAGATACTGTGTAAACAAACTTGGAAGGAAACAAGGTGAGAAGAAGTCATCCCAGGTTAGATCAAGCCCAAGTGGGTGATGCATGGGAGGGTCATATCTTTGAAATTAGGGAAACACAGGGAAGTGATACCGGAGCAAAGTAAGATGGTCTGAATTGTTGGAACCTCAGAATGGAGGATAGATAGGACAGTGAGTGCACATCTTCAGAGGGGCAAACAAAAAAACAGGAGGGCAGAGGCGAGATTCAGTGTTCTTGCAGATTTCAGAGAAGAGAGGGAGGTAGGAACTAAGGCTCAGATTGCACATAAGCTGTGATGCTCTTCCATTTTGATGGGAGATGTCATTTGAATAATAACCCACAGCATAATAACTAGAATTCACTCCCCAACTTGTCCCATACAGCCTCATCTTCCCATGTCTTTGGGTGGGCCCCTCTCAGGATTCACGGGCCTCCACAACTCTCCCACCAACCCCTCCTGGCCCACTTCTGCACCCCCACCACTGCCTGGGCCAATTCTGCAGGCCTCTATGCCCCATACTCCTCAATTCCTGGGCCACTTCTGCAGGCCTCAGCATCCCACCTTCCTGCCCATCCTCTCAACCTGTTCTACTCTCCAGGATCTGCACTAACCACTCATGCCAATGTGGAGAGACAACATTATCCCTCAAGATCTGCGAAGGGATCCTGACCACACATCACCTGACACCTCATATCAGGGAAGGAACTTGCCCTCACACATCCAAGCAATCCTCTAAGGGAAGCCATACAGACCTAACAACATAGGATCCCCAGGTTTGTGTGACCCACCATATCCATCAGTGAGAGGAAAGCACACCAAGCCAACCAACAGCACCCAAGTCATACATGGACCATTAACACAAAACAATTAAAACAATACAAAGGATAGGAAGAAATCCAAAGAAAAAAGGAAGAAGCTAAGCTCCTGGTATATCAAAACAAAGGCAAAACAAACAAAAATTAAAAAATAAAACAAAGAGAACCAAACAAATATACGATCAAAATATGTGTGTATATACAAAACCAAAACAAACTCATTGCCATGGAGTTCATTCCAACCGATAGTGACCCTATAGGACAGAGTAGAGCTACCCCTTAAGGTTTCCAAGGAGTGGCTGGTGGATTCAAACTACTGAGCTTTCGGTTAGCAGCCAAGCTCTTAACCACTATGCCACCAAGGAGATATACGTATATATATATACATATATATATGTATATGTGTGTATATATATATATATATATATATATATATACACACACACACACACACATATATATATACACACACATATATATGTGTATGTGGAAACTCTGGTGGCGTAGTGGTTAAGAGTTTGGCTGCTAACCGAAAGCTCAGTAGTTTGAATCCACCAGGTGCTCCTTGGAAACCCTATAGGGCAGTTCTACTCTATCCTATAGGGTCACTATGAGTCAGAATTGACTTGAAGGCAATGGTTTTTTGAAAAAATATGTTTATGTGTATATGTACGTATGTATAATAAACCCTTAATGCCTCAAAGACAACAGTTAATTATAAACCATATGAAGAGACAGGAAAAAGTGAATTAAGAAAACAAAATAAAAGGGCAGAAAAAGTCTATGAGGAAGAACAGATAATAGAACTATTGAACAAAGACTTCAAAAAGCTAGTATTAATTCTCCTCAAAGAGATCAATGAGAACGTGGGAACAAAAGACTAGAAGAGTTCAGGAAAACAGTACAAGAATAAAACAACAAATTAAATGAAGAAATACCAAAACCTAAAAAACCAAACCTGTTACCATTGGGTTGATTGGACTCATAGTGATCATATAGGTCAAACTACAATGGCTCCATAGTTTCCAAGGAGTGGCTGGTGGACTCAAACTGCTGATATTGTTTCTAGCAAATGAGCTCTTAACCAATGTGCCATCAGGGCTCCAAATAAATAAAATTCTAAACAAAAACAACTAGAAATTCAGAAGCTTAACAACAAAATAACAGAAATAAACATGTCAACTGGACACAGAAGTATAACTGAAGCAATGGTAGGAAGAATAAGTGAAATAGAAAACAAAATCTTTGATATTACGCAGTATGAAGAACAAACAGAAAAAAGATGGAAGAAAAATGAAAGCCTAGGATTTATGTGGGACACTATCAAGAGGAATCATATACATATATTAGGAATCCCAGAAGAGGAAGAGGGAAAAAATGTCCAGAAAGAATCTTTGAAGAATTAATGGCAGAAAACTTCCCAAATATCATGAAAGTCAAGAAGATTTTCTTCCAAAAAATTCAATGAACTCCGTATAGTATAGCCCGCGAGAGAAAGTCACCAAGACATATCATAATCAAATTTTCCAGATCCAAAGACAAAGAAAGAATTTTGAGAGCAGCACGTGAAAAGTGAAATATCACTTACAAAATGTCCCCAGTAAGATTAAGCACTGACTTCTCACCAGAAACTATGCAGGCAAAAGACAATAGGATGACATATGCAAAGTCATGAAAGAAAAGAACTTTCAACCAAGAATTATATATCCAGAATAATTATCATTTAAAAATGAAGGAGAATTTGAGACGTCATAGAAGCAGAGAATAAGACAATTTGTAATCACCAAACCATTATACAAGAAATATTAAAAGGAGTCTTTCAGATAGAAAAACAGACAACAACCTGAGGTAAAGACTCATGATAGAATCACCCTGATACCAAGCCAGGAGAAGATATCACAATACTAAAATAAAGTTAAAAGTAACTACAGGGAATCAGAGATGCAAAGTTGTAATTGATCTCATAAAAACAAAAGGGTGTAGCTGTAAAACTTATACATAATGAGGAAGTTAAGGTGATTTCAAGATATAACAGACTGTTTTCAATGTAAGATGTTAAATATAAACCTCATGGTAACCACAAAGAAAATTAATAAATCTATTCACCAAAACATAGAAGGAAAACAAGAAGATTCAGTAAACACAGAAACAATAATAAATGAAAGCCTATATACAAAAAAACTTCAGCACAGAAAGTAAAGAATAAACCATTACCAGCACAAAAAAGCGTAACAAAATGGCTGCAGTAAAGTCATCCCTATTAATAATCACATTGACTGTAAATGAATTAAATGCCCCAGTCAAGAGAAACAGAGAGGCAAAATGGATTTTAAAAAATAGGACCCATCAATACGGTGCCTACAAGAGACACCCCTTAGGCAGAAAGGCATAAAGAGGGTAAAAGTCAAAGGACGGGGGAAAAAAAAGAACAAGAAAATAGTAAGTAAAAGAGAGGAGTGACAAATATTAATGTCTGACAAAATAGACTCTAAGTCAGTATGTATTATAAGAGACAAAGAAGGACATTATATAATAATAAGAGCTGATTCACCAAGAAGACACAATTATAAATATTTATGCACCCAAAACCAGCCCCAAAATTTATAAAACAAATTCTAACAGAATTAAAAGAATATACACTTCTACAATAATGGTAGTAGATTTTAATACACTATTGTTGACAACAGATGGAACAATTAGAAAGAAGATCAATAAAGACATAGAAGACCTGAATAACACTATTAACCAACTGGACCTAACAGACATATATAGAACACACCACTCAACAGGAGCACAGTACGCATTCTTCTCCAGGGCTGGTGGAACATTCTCCTGAATGGACCATATCTTAGGTTACAAAGCAAACCTCAATAAACTAAAAAAAAAAAAAACTGAAATAAAACAAAACGTCTCTGACTATAACAGTGTGAAGCTAGAAATCAATAACAGGAAGAATAAGGAAAAACATACATGAAAACTAAATAACACATTACTAAAAACTATTGAGTTATAGAAGAATTCAAAGGTGAAATTAAAAAATACATAGAATCAAATGAGCATGAAAACACAGCAAACCAAAACCTATGGGATGCAGCAAAAGCAGTGCTCTGAGGGAAATTCATAGTAATAAATGCCTATATTAAAAAAGAAGAAAGATGCAAAATCAATAACTTAACCCGACAATTTGCACAAATAGAAAATGAGGAGCAAAAGGAAACCAAAGCTACTAGAAGAAAGGAAATAATAAAAGCCAGAGAAGAAATAAATGAAATAGAAGACAGAAAATCAGTAGAAAGAATCAACAAGACCAGAAGCTGGTTCTTTGAAAGGATCAACTAAATAGATAAACCACTGGCTAGACTGACAAAGGAAAACAAACAAAACGAGAAGAAGCAAATACAGGCAGTCCCCAGGTTATGAAAGTCTGACTTACGTATAACTCGTAGTTACAAACCACCCCCTGTAAAGCCTATTATATTAAAACTATTATGTTAAAAATATGAGGTACATACAATGGTTTATAATAACCAATGTGCACTACTTTGTGAAGCTCATCAAAATATTATTACTATTACTATATTATCATATTAAAGATGTTTTAGTGTATCTGGAGGATTCTGGGAAGATAGCAGAGTAAACAGATCATTGTTCCAATCCTCCTCCACAAGTACAACAAGAAATACAACAAGGAAATGACACTCAACTTTGAGGGACTCTGAATAGGGGAACAGAGGAAAGCAGCGGGGAACTGCAGACAGGCAAGAATCAACAAGGAGTTGCCTACAGTAGGAAAACCACTTCTCCCACAGTCCCTGCTCCTCCCCCCTGCCACAGGGGTCACCGACTGCTGTGAACTGGGCAGAGGCCACAGAAAAAGAGCTTGTTTCCCCAACCATGATACACCCTGCCTGTACAGAGACAGGACTCCAAGCTTCCTCTCTAAAATCAACAAGGCAGACCTTCCCGGGGGTTCTGTTTAGAGTGTGCCAGCACTTCCCCTACCAAGACACTGTCAGCTGCAAGCCTACTGTGAATTGCTACAAAAGGCCCCTATAATAGAGTCTTCTCCCATAGTCCACACCCCACCTTCCTCCCTGCACACCCCATAGCTAAGGCCTTTGTATCCAAGAGGATACAACCCCCCAGGGAGCCAGTTTGGGTCTGCCTGCTCCTTCTTCCAGTTGGCACTGTGGACTGCTGACTGAGGCTGCTGTGTACTAAGAAGCAGGTATCTTGAGTGGAGGCTTCACTCACAGACAGCAGACTACAGTGAGGGCTCTGATAGCAATAACACAGACTTCCCTGGAGGTTTGTTCAGAGCTTGACAATCCCTCTCCCACCCAGACCCTGTCACCTACAAGCTGCAGTGAATTGCTACAGAAGGCCCCCGGAGTGGAGTCGGCTCCTGTAGTCAGCACTCTATCTGCCTCTCTGGACACCTCATAGCTCAAACCTCAGAAACCAATAGGGCAAACTTCCCTGGGGGTCAATTTGGGTTACTCTGCCCCCACTTCCAGTTGTCGCTGAGGACTGCTGTCTAAGGCTGCTATGTGCTAGAAAGCAGGTATCATGAGTAGAGGCTGCATTCACAGCCAAAAAACTACTGGGGGGGGGGGGGTTGAGTACTGACAGCAACAAGACAGACCTCTGTGGGTATCTTACCAGAGTGTGACAGCCCCTCCCTCACCTGGTAACTCTTAGTTGCCAGGGTGTTGCACACTGCAACAGAAGGCCCCTGGAGTGGAGTTTGCTCACATAGTCAGCACTCTACCTGCCTCCCTGTGCACCCCATAGCTCAGGCCTCTCAAACCAACAGGACAGATCTCCCCGGAGATCAACTTGGGTCCATCTGCTTCCCCTTCTGATTGGTGCTGAGGACTGCTGACTGAGGCTGCTGTGTGCTAGGAAGCAGACATCTTGAGTGGAAGCTACACCCACAATGACATACTATGGGGTGGGCTCTGATAGCAACAAGGAAGGCTTCCCTTGGGGTCCATTTGGAGTGTGACTACCCCTCCCCCAACTGGTAACTGTTAGCAGATGGACTGATATAAACTCCTACAGAAGGTTCTCTACAGTGGAGACAGAAGGGGGGTCACCTAAGTGGAGACTGCTCCCCCAACCACCACAGTCCACTGTGGTTTTGAAACCTACAAGAAAGACCTCTCAGAGGTACTTCTGGGGAGTGCAAGCCCTTCCTCCCCCTGAAATGGAGGAAAGTCTGCCTGTGCTTTCCCTGATTTCCAGCTCAGATATAAGCAACCCCCACACAGTAGGGAAAGAAAACTTGAGCAAAACCAGAGTGCAACACTGAAGGGGATTCACTGGGTGTGAGTTTTTCAGCTAAAAACATGCTTGCAGAAACGTGATTGTGTCTCTGGCACACCAGGAGATCTGTTTTTTTTTTTTAAGTTTTTTATTGTACTTTAGGTGAAGGTTTACAGAACAAATATTTTCTCATTAAACAGTCAGTACACATTGTTTTAGGACATTTGTTAACAATCTCATGACGTGTCAACACGCTCCTTTCTCGGCCTTGGAAGACCTTTTTCTTTTGGTGAAAATATACATAGCCAAAGATACACCATTTCAAAAATTTCTACATGTACAATTCAATGACTTTGATTACGTTCTTCCAGTTGTTCTGCTATTCTCACTTTAGATGAAGGTTTACAGAACAAAATAGTTTCTCATTAAACAGTAAACATACTGCCCTATGGCAATGCTTAATAACCCCACTACATGTCAACAGTGTCTCTTCTCAACCTTGGGTTCACTATTACCAGCTTTCCTGTCCCCTTCTGCCTTCTAGCCCTTGTCCCTGGACTGCTGTGCCTCATTAGTCCCGTTTTTTATGGAACTATCCAATCCCCGGCTGAATGGTGAACCTCAGGAGTGACTTCACCACTGAGCTAAAAGGGTGTCTAGGGGTCATACTCTCGGGGTTTCTCCAGTCTCTTTCAGGCCAGTAAATCTAGTCTTTTTTGTGTGTGTTAGAATTTTGTTCTACATCCTTCTCCAGCTCTGCCAAGAACCCTCTGTTGTGATCCCAGTCAGAGCAGTCAGTGGTGGTAGCCGGCCGCCATCTATCTGTACTGGACTCAGTCTGGAGGAGGCCTTGGTAGATGTGGTCTATTAGTCCTTTGGACTAATCTTTTCCTTGTATCCTGTTCTCTTCATTCTCCCTTGCTCCCGAAGGGATGAAACCAGTGGAGTATCTTAGCTGGCTGCTCACAGGTTTTTAAGACCCCAGACACTATGCACCAAGGTAGAATGTAGAACATTGACTTCGTAAACTGTGTTATGCCAATTGAGCTAGAGGTTCCCTGAGACCATGGTCCCCACAGCCCTTCGCCCAGCAATCAGTCCCTCAGGGAGTTTGGATGTGTCTATGGAGCTTCCATGACCTTTCCTTGTACAAGTTGTGCTCGTTTCCCCAGTATTGTGTACTATCTCACCCTTCACCAAAGATACCACTTGTCTATTGTATATTTAGTATTCCCCCCAACCCCCATGCCTCCTAAGCAACAAAGATTGTTACTTTTTGTGTGTAAACCTTTTCATGAGTTTTTACGTTACAGATCTCATACAATATTTGTCCTTTTGTAATTGATTTTTTCACTCAGTATAATGTCTTCCAGTTTCATCCATGTTATGAGATGTTTCACAGATTCATCATTCTTCTTTATCCTTGCATAATACTTCATTGTGTGTATGTAGCATAGTTTGTTTATCCATTCCTCTGTTGATGGGCATCTAGGTGGTTTCCGTCTTTTTGCTATTGTGAACAATGCTGCCATGAACATGGGTGTGCATATGTCTATTCGTGCAACTGCTCTTATTTCTCTAGGATATATTCCTTGGAGTGGGATTGCTGGATCGTATGGTATTTCTATTTCTACCTTTCTAAGGAAGTGTCATATCATTTTCCAAAATAGTTGTATCATTTTGCATTCCCACCAGCAGTGCATAATTGTTCCGATCTCCCCACAGCCTCTCCAACATTTGTTATTTACAGTGTTTTTCTCTAATGGCTAGTGATTGCAAGTATTTCCTAAAGTGTCTGTTGGCCGCTTGAATGTCTTCTGCGGTGAAGTGTCTGTTCATCTCCTTTGCCCGTTTTTTAATAAGATTATTTGTCTTTTAATTGTAGAGGTGTTGGATTTTCTTGTAGATTATGGAGACGAGACCTTTGTCTGACTTGTACTGTCCAAAATTTTTTTCCAGTCTGTAGGTTGTCTTTTTACTCTTTCTGTGAATTCTTTTGAAGAGCGTAGGTGTTTGGTTTTTAGAAGATCCCAGTTATCTAGCTTATCTATTGGGGTTTGTGCGTTGATGGTTGTGGTTTGTATCCTGTTAATGCTGTGTATTAAGGCCTGAAGTGTTGGTCCTATTTTTCCTTCTATGAACTTTATAGTTTTCGGTTTTATATTCAGGTCTTTGATCCATTTTGAAGTAGTTTTTGTATACGGTGTGACCTTTGGGTCCTGTTGCATTTTTTTGCAGATGGATATCCAGTTTTGCCAGCACCATTTGTTAAAAAGACTGTCTTTTCCCCATTTGATGGACTTTCGGCCCTTGTCGAAGATCAGGTGACCATCGGTGGATGGATTTTCACCTGGGTTCTCAATTCTGTTCCATTGGTCAATGTATCAGTCGTTGTACCAGTACCAGGCTGTTTTGACTACTGTAGCTGTATAGCAGGTTCTGAGGTCAGGTAGTGTGAGTCCTTCAACTTTATTCTTCTTCTTCAGTAGTGCTTTACTTATTCAGGGATTCTTCCCTTTCCATATAAAGTTAATGATTAGTTTTTCCATCTCTTTGAAGAATGTTGTTGGTATTTGTATTGGGATTGCATTGTATATGTAAATTGCTTTGGATAGAATTGTCATTTTCACAATGTTGAGTCTACCTATCCATGAGCATGGTATGTTTTTCCATTTATGTAGATCTCTCTTGGTTTCTTGCAGTAGTGTTTTGTAATTTTCTTTGTATACGTCTTTTACATCCCTGGTTAGATTCATTCGTAAGTATTTTATTTTTTAGAGGCTATTATAAACGGTATTGTTTTCCTGATTTCCTTTTCATCGTTCTCCTTATGGTGTATAAGAATCTAACTGATTTTTGTGTGTTTATCTTGTATCCTGCTACTCTTCTGAATCTTTCTATTAGTTCCAGTAGATTTCTACTGTAGTCTTTAGGGTTTTCTATGTATAGTATCATAGCATACGCAAACAGGGACAGTTCAACTTCTTCATTATAAGTTTGGATGACCTTTATTTCTTTTTCTTTCCTTATTACTCTAGTTAGAACTTCCAGCATAATGTTAAATAGGAGTGGTGATAAAGGGCCTCCTTGTCTTGTTCCTGTTCTCAAGGGGAATGTTTTCAGCCTCTCTTCATTAAGAATGATGTTGGCTGTTGGTTTTGTGTAGATGTCCTTCATTATGTAGAGAAATTTCCCGTTTATACCTGTTTGAGAGTTTTTATCAGGAATGGGTGTTGGACTTTGTCAAATGCCTTTTCTACATCAATTGAGATGATCATGTGATTCTTTTCTTTCCCTTTAATTATGTGGTGGATTACGTTGATTTTCTAATGTTGAACTATCCTTGCATACCTGGTATGAATCCTACTTGTTTGTGGTGTGTTATCTTTTTGATATGATGCTGAATTCTATTGGCTAGAATTTTGTTGAGAATTTTTGTGTCTATATTCATGAGAGATATTGGTCTGTAATTTTTTTTTTGTGGCATCTTTTCCTGGTTTTGGTATCAGCGTTATGCTGGCTTCTTAGAATGAATTTGGAAGTGTTGCTTCCTCTTCTATGCTCTGAAATAGCTTGATTAGTACTGGTGCAAGCTCTTCTGTAAATGTTTTGTAGAATTCTCCAGTGAAGCCCTCTGGGCCAGGGTTTTTTTTGGTTGGGGGTTTTTTAAATTACCTTTTCAATCTCTTCTCTTTTTATGGGTCTGTTCAGATTTTCAACATCACTTTGTTGCAGTTTGGGTAGGCCATGCTTTTCTAGAAATTTATCCATTTCGTCTAGGTTTTCAAATTTGTTGGAGTATAGTTTTTTCATAATATTCTGTTATAATCCTTTTTATTTCAGTTGGGTCTGTTGTAATGTCCCCCGTTTCATTTCTTATTTGGGTTATTTGTGTCCTCTCCTGTTTTTCTTTTGTCAGTCTGGCCAGTGGTTTGTCGATTTTGTTGATTCTTTCAAAGAACAAACTTTTGGTTTTGTTGATTCTTTCTATTGGTTTTCTGTTCTCTATTGCATTTATTTCTGCTCTGATCTTCATTATTTCCTTTTTTCTGGTGGCTGTGGGCTGTTTTTACTGTTCTCTTTCTATTTGTTTGAGATGTGTAATTAATGCTTTGATTTTGTCCCTTTTTTCTTTTTTAATGTGTGCATCTATTGCTATAAATTGTCCTTTGAGGATTGCCTTTGTTGTGTCCCAAAGGTTTTAGTAGGATGTGTTTTCATTCTTGTTTGATTCTAGGAATTTTTCTATTCCATCTCTGATTTATTCTATTACCCAGTGGTTTGTAAGCAGGGTGTTATTCAGTTTCCATGTAATTGATTTTTTTCCTTACTCTTTCTGTTGTTAATTTCTACCTTGATAGCATTGTGGTCAGAGAAGATACTTTGTATTATCTCAACATTTTGGATCTTGTTAAGGATTGCTCTGTGGCCTAAGATGTGGTCTATTCTGGAGAACATTCCATGTGCTTTTGAAAAGAATGTGTACATTGCAGCTGTTGGATGGTGTGTTCTACATATGTTTATGAGGTGAAATTGGCTAATTCTGCCCTTTAGGTCTTCCGTATCTTTGCTGAGTTTCTTTTTAGTTGTTCTGTCCTTTACTGAGAGTGGTGTGTTGAAGTCTCCTACTATTATTGTGGAACTGTCAATTTCTCTTTGCAGTGTTGTTAGAGTTTGTTGTATGTATTTTGGAGCCCTGTCATTGGGTACGTAGATGTTTATTATGGTTATGTCTTCATGATGGATCATCCTCAATCATTATATAGTGTCCTTCTTTGTCTTTTATGGTGGATTTTGTTTTAAAGTCTGTTTTATCTGTGGTTAGTATTGCCATTCCTGCTCTTTTTTAGTAGTTGTTACCTTGATATATTTTTTTCCAACCTTTGATTTTTAATAAATTCATGTCTTTGTTACTAAGGTGTGTCTCCTGTAGACAGCATATTGATGGATCCTGTTTTTTATCCTTTCTGTCACTCTCTGTCTCTTTATGGGTTCATTGAGTCCAATTACATTCAGTGTAATTATTGATAGGTGTGAGTTGATTGCTGTCATTTTGTAGTTGTTTTTTTTTTTTTTTTTTTTTTTTTTTGTGATGCTGACGTTTTCTTTGTTCTTTTTACTCTCCCTTGCTGAATTCTTTTTGTTGGTAGATTTTTTTCATTTCTTTTGTATTTGTAGCTTTTGTTTTTACTGAGACTTTATGTTTTTCCTCTTTATTTTGATGAGTAGGTTTGCTAACTTTCTTTGTGATTGCCGTGAAATTTACCCTTATCTTTCTAAGTTTGAAGGAGTCTATTATTACTTCGTATCGCCTTGCCTTCCTCTCCATCAGAAGGTTCTATAACTACACCGTTTACTCCCTCTTTTATTGTTCTGATGTATTTGTCATGTGCAGATTAACTGGTCTGATTCCCTGTTGTATTTCTTTTGGTTTTGGATCGTCCTTGAGAGTTCATTTCCTTGATTGGTATCTGGCTGGTACAATCTTGCGTCCTAGATTCAGCCTGTGAGCTGAAGTTGTTTGTTCTCAGGTCAAAGGACTCCTTTTAATAATTCTTGTAAGTTTGGTTTGGTTTTTACATATTCCTTTAATTTCTGTTTATGTGGAAATGTCCTAATTTCACCAAAATATTTGAAAGAGAGTCTTTTCAGGATATATTATTCTAGGCTGGTAATTTTTTTTCTTTCAAGATTTTATATATGTCATCCCATTGCCTTCTTGCCTGCATGGTTTTTGCTGAATAATATGAGCTAAGTCTTATTGTTTCTCCTCTCTATGTGACTTCATGTTTTTTACGAGCTTCTTTCAGAATTCTTTGTTTGTCTTTGGTTTTGCCTAGTGTGATTATGATATGCCTCGGTGATTTTCTTTTTGGGTCTATCTTATATGGGGTTCGTTGAGCTTGGAAAGCCAGCTTTTCATCTTTCATGATATTGGGGAAGTTTTCTATCAGAAGTTCTTCAATGATCCTCTCTGTGTTTTCAGTTTTCTCTCTCTGTTCTGAAACTTGTATCACTCATAAATTTTTGCTTTTGATCGTATCGCACATAATTCTTAGTGTCTCTTCATTTTTCTTTCTTCTTTTTTCTGAGTTTTCCTGGAACAGAGTTTTATCTAAGTGTTTGTGTTGAATTCCACTGATCCTATCTTTCACCATTTCAAACCTGCCCCTCAGCTCTTCTATGACACTGTCCATTTTTGAAATCTTGCTGTTTATCTTTTGGATTTCTAATTGTTGTTTTTGTATAATTTCTAGTTGTGAATTTATTTTGGCATTTTGTTCCTGCATTATTTTCCTGAATTCTTCCATTTTTTTTGTCTGTAGTTTCCATGAATTTGTCTATTTTTTCCTCATTTTTATCTGCTTTTTGCTTCAACTCTTGGAGAATTCTGAGTATTAGAGATTTGAATTCCCTATCAGGTTATTCTAGTGCATTTTTTTCTACTGGAAAGTCATCTGGTTTTTGTATTGGATGCCTACTGGAACCATCCTGTCCTGTTTTTGTAAATGTTTTGATATTGTCTGCTGTCTTCAGGGCATTCAGTTGTTATTTTTCTCTTTTATTTATTGTAGATTAGTTTGTTTTGTCCTTTTTTAAAATTTGGCTATGTCTGAGCAGGCAGACTGTGTGTTCTTTGTTGTTTGCTCATCTGTGGGCACGATACTTTTCACCTCCTTCTCCAATTGGCAGGGTCAGTTATGGTACAGCAGGGCAGGTCTAGTTGAAGTGGAGTTGTTGGGATTGGTTGTTTGTGACACTTACTACAGCCACTGGGGAGGTCAGTAATCAGTGCAGGGCTGGTTCTTGTAAGCCATGCCTGTGCTACTTGGTGATGTGATGTTAAGCACATGGTGCAGGTAGGCAGGATGGAGGGGGAAGATTGTGACGTGTGGAGCTAAGATGGGTATAAGAGAGAGGAGAGAGGAACAGGAGACAAAAACATGAAAACAAAAAAACTGCTAGGGGAGCTAGCTGTTGGAGTCGAGAGATGACAGACTATGAAATGGAGAAAGAGAAAAAGGGGAAGAAAAAAAGAATGAATAAATAAAAATTTGAAAGAAGAAAGAACAGCAAAGCTCCCAGGGATACCACTGGTACGGCTAGGAAGTCTGGGGAATTTGTTCCCAGGTGTTGTAGTACAGCCTGGCTAGGAGGTGTAGAGGTATTCAGCGCCAGGGTTTCAGGGGTTAGGAAGAAAAGGAAGGTATAGGGAGACGAGAAACGGAGTAATGAAGAACGACAAAAATGGGAAAAGAGGGATAGAAAACAATGCAAATTAAAAAAAGAACAAGAACCCCCCCCAAAAAAAAACATTTAAGAAAACACACAATAGAAATGCTCTCAGGGATCACACTGTGCTTCTTCACAAGCTGAGGGGGTAGGTCGCAAGCCCCGCAACACTGCACGGACAGAACAGGCTCCCAATTCGAGAAAAGAAAAATAAAACAAACAAACAATTTAAAACAAATAAACAAAAAAAAGCACCGGGATCCCACCAGTTTGGCAGCACTGACTGGGAAGCAGTTCCACACTCAAACGGAGATCCCCAGCCCCTCAGAAAGAAGCAAAGTTGTCTCATGGAGCCAAGTATTTAAACGAAAGAAGGGGGAGGTGGTGAGAGGTAAGGAAGAAATCAAAAGAAGTGGAAAAAAAGCAACACCAGCAGCCAACAAATGGCACTCAGGGAGTCTGCCAGTGCAGGTGGGTGGAATCCAAGCAGCCGGTGCTTCCCGGCCAAGAGACTGTGGCCCTGGGAAGCAGGAGATCGAGTGGAGGTGAAGAGGGATGGGAGGTGGGAAAGTGTATATCACCAGTTCCCAGTTGTTCTGTCTACTGCTGGAAGCTCCATGATGCTTCTTTCTAGTACCCCCTATTTGCTGGTCTCTGATAGGAGTCCAAGATGGTGCTGCATTAGCTGATAGGAGACCTCTGCGTATATCTTTCCTTGCTCTCTGTTCTCTGTCAGTTTCTTATTCCATTTGGTGCTTCGCTGAGTTCTTTATCTCTTCTTTTGATGCTTAGGGTTTCAGGATTGCTGTTTTCTCTGTTTGGCTTAGTTTTTTGGATCTTTGCTGTGGAGGGACGGCCTGGTGCTTCTGCCTACAGTGCCATGTTACCTGGAACTAGATCTGGTCTTTTTTTTGTGAGTTAGAATTTTGTTCTACTTTTTTCTCCAGCTGTGCCCAGGATCCTCTATTGGGATCCTTGTCATAGCAGTCAGTGTTGGTAGCCGGGCATAATGTAGTTGTGCTAGACTCAGTCTGGTGGAGGCCGTGGTACTTGTGGTCTGTTAGTCCTTTGAACTAACCTTTCCTTTGTGTCTTTAGTTGCATTCATTCTCCCTTGCTCCAGATTGGGGTGGGACCAGGGGAGCATCTGAGAGAGTCTCACACAAGTTTTAAGACCCCAGACGCTACTCACCAAAGTAGGATTTAGACATTTTCTTTATAAACTATTTTGCCAATTGAAATGCCCCCAAACTGTGGTCCCTATCCCTGAGCCTAGTAATTCATTCCCACAGGGAGTTTGGATGTGTCTGTGAAGCTTCCATGACTTTACCTTGGTCAAATTGTGCTGACTTCCCCAGTAATGTGCACTCTCTTACCTTTCACCAAGGTTACCACTTATCTATCATCTAGTTAGTGTTTTTCCCTCCCACTCCGCCCCTCCCTCATAGCCTTCAAAGATTGTTACTTTCTGTGTGTAAACATTTTCATGAGTTTTTACAGTAGTGGTCTCATACAATATTTGTCCTTTTGTGATTGAATAATTTCAGTCAGCATAATGACCTCCAGATTCATCCATGTTGTGAGATGTTTTGCAGATTCATCATTGTTCTTTATTGTTGCTTAGTATTACACTGTGTGTATGTACCAGAGTTTGTTTATCCATCTGTTGATGGGCACTTAGGTTGTTTCCATCTTTTTGCTATTGTGAATAATGCTGCAATGAACAGGGGAGTGCATATGTCTATTAGTGTGATGGCTCTTATTTCCCCAGGATATATTACTCGAAGCGGGATTGCTGGATCCTATGGTATTTCTATTTCTAGCTTTTCAAGGAAGTGTCATATTGTTTTCCAAAATGGTTGTACTATTTTGAATTCCCACCAAAACTGCATAAGAGTTCCAATCTTCCTACAGCCTCTCCAAAGTTTGTTATTTTCTGCCTTTTTTTTTTTTTTTTTGATTCATGCCAGTAATGTCAGGATGAGATGGTATCTCACTGTGGTTTGATTTTAATTTATCTAATGGATAGTGATCACAAGCATTTCCTTAAGTGTCTGTTAGGCGCCTGAATGTCTTCTTTGATGAAGTGTCTTTTCATAATCGTTTGCCCGTTTTTTAATCGGATTATTTGTCTTTTTGTTGTAGAAGTGTTGGATTTTCCTATAGATTTTAGAGATTAGACCTTTGTCAGATATGTCAACGCCAAATTTTTTTCCCAGTCTGTATGTTCTCTTTTTACTCTTTTGGTGAAGTCTTTTGATGAGCATAAGTGTTAATTTTTAGAAGATCCCAGTTATCTAGGTTATCTTCTGGTGTTTGTGTATTGTTAGTTACAGTTTGAATCCTATTTATACTGTGTATTAGGGGCCCCTAGCATTGACCCTATTTTTTCTTCTATGATCTTTATAGTTTTTGGTTTTATATTTAGACCTTTGATCCATTTTGAATTAATTTTGTGTATGGTGTGAAGTATGAGTCCTGTTTCATTTTTTTTTTACAGATGGACATCCAGTTTTGCCAGCACTGTTTGTTAAAAAGCCTGTCTTTTCCCCATTTAATGGACTTTGAGCCTTTGTCAATGATCAGGTGACCATAGGTGGATGGATTTACATCTCAGTTCTCAATTCTGTTCCACTTTTCAGTGTATCTGTCATTGTATTTGACTACCATAGCAGTATAGAAGGTTTCTGAGGTCAGGTAGTGTGAGGCCTTCTACTTTCTTCTTCTTCAGTAGTGCTTTACTCATCAAGGGCCTCTTCCTTTCCATATAAAGTTAATAACTAGTTTTTCCATCTCGTTTAAGAAGGCTGTTGGCTTTTGGGTGGAGATTTCATTGTATTTATAGGATGCTTTGAGTAAAATTGACATTTTCACAATGTTGAGTCTACCTATCCGTGAGCATGTATTTTTTCCATTTACATAAGTCTCTTTTGGTTTCTTGCAGTATAGTTTTGTAGTTTTCTTTTTATAGGTCTTTTAAATCCCTGATTAAATTTATTCCTAATTGTTTTATTTTTTTAGGGGCTATTAAATGGTATAAGAACTCTGGTGGTGCAGTCATTAAGATCTTGGCTGCTAACGAAAGGATCGGCAGTTCAAATCCACCAGCCGCTCCTTGGAAACCCTGTGAGGCAGTTCTACTTCTTCCTATAGGGTCATTGTGATTTGGAATTGACTCAACAGCAATGGGTTTGTTTGTTTTTAGTTTTATAAATTGTATTGTTTTCATGATTTCCTTTTCAAGGTTCTCTTTATTGTTGTATAAGAATTCAACGGATCTTTGTATGTTTACCTTGCATCCTGCTGCTCTGCTAAATCTATTAGTTCCAGTAGTTTTCCTGTGGAGTCTTTTGGGTTCTCTATGTATAGTATCATATCATCTACAAACAGAGATAATTTTACTTCTTTCTTACTAGTTTGGATGGCCTTTATTTTTTTCTTGCCTGACGGCTCCAGCTAGGATTTCCAACATAGCATTAAATTGGAGTGGTGATAAAGGGCATCCTTGTCTTGTTCCTGTTCTCAAGGGGAATGTTTTCAGCCTCTCTCCATTGAGAATGATGTTGGCTGTTGGTTTTATAGAGATGTGCTTTATTATATTGAGGAATTTCCCCACTATTCCTATTTTATTGAGAGTTTTTATCAAGAATCCATGTCAGACTTTATCAAAAGCCTTTCCTTGGTTGATTGAGATGATCATGTGATTCTTTTCTTTTGTTCTATTTATGTGGTGGTCTATAAATTGATTGATTTTCTAACGCTGAACCATCTATTTTGTCTGAGATTTGTATTGCCACTTCTGTTCTTTTTTGATTGCAGTTTGCTTGAGGTATTTTTTCCATCCTTCGATTTTTAATATATTTATGTCTTTTTTTCTAAGGTGTGTCTCTTGCAGACAGCATGTTGATGGGTCCTGTTTTTTAATCCATTTTGTCACTCTCTGTCTCCTTTATGAGTGTATTTAAGTCATTTACAGTCAGTGTGATTATTGCTAAGTATGAGTTTATTACTGTTGTAGTGGTTTTTTTTGGGTGCTGATGTTTTCCTTGTTCCTTAGTCTCCTGTGCTGAATTCCTACTGTTGTGGATTTTTTCATTTCTTTCATTTTTGTAAATTTTGCTTTTACTGAGACTTTATGCTATTCTTCTTTATTTTGATGAATAGGTTTGTTAACTTTCTTTGTGGTTACTTTGAAATTTACCCCATCTGCCTAAGTTTAAACCAGTCTTTTGTTACTTGATATAGCCTTGACTTACTCTCCATTTGAATGTTCTATGCCTACAGCATTTATTCTCTCTTTTACTGTTCTGATGTTGTTGTCATATACAGATTGCCGTCTCTGATTCCCTGTTGTAAATTTTTTAGTTTTGTTTTATCCTTGAGAGTTCATTACCTAAGTTGGTGTCTGACTGATGCTGTCCTGTGCCTAGATTCAGGTTGTTGTCTGATGTTGTTTGTCCTCTAACTGAAGAACTCCCTTTAAAAATTCTTCTAAGTTTGGTTTAGTTTTTACATATTCCTTTAATTTCTGTTTATCTGGAAACATCCTAATTTCACCATCATATTTGAGTGAGAGTTTTGCAGGCTATATTATTCTTGGTTGGCAATTTTTTTTCTTTCAAGGTTTTATATATGTCATCCCTTTGCCTTCTTGCCTACATGGTTTATGCAGAGTAATCAGAACTTAGTCTGAATGTTTCCACTTTGTATGTGATTTTTTTATTTTTCTTGAGCTGCTGTCAGGATTCTTATTTTGTCTTTGGTTTTGGCAAATGTGTTTAAGTGTGAAGTCTTGGTGACTTTCTTTTGGGGTCTATCTTATATGTGGCTCATTGAGTTTCTTGGATGGTCAGCATGTCGTTTTTCATGATATTACAGAAGTTTTCTATTGGAAAATCTTCAATGATCCTCTCTGAGTTTTCTGTTTTCTCCCCATTACAGAACTCCAATCACCCACAAATTTTTGCTTTTGATTGCATCCCACATCATTCTCAGGTTTTCTTCACTTTTCTTCATTGTTTTCTCTGATTTTCCTGCAAAGAGGTATCCAAGGATTTGTCTCCAATTTCTCTGATTCTGTCTTTTATTGTTTCAAATTTACCACTAAAACCTTCTATTAGACTATCCATTTCTGAAATCTTGTTGTTTATCTTTTTGATTTCTAATTGCTGTTTTTGTATGATTTCTAGTTATTTATTTATGTTGACATTTTGTTCCTGTTTTATTTTCCTGAATTATTCCATTGCTTTGTCTATGTTTTACCTGATTTTGTCTTTATTTTCCATGATTTTCTCTTTTTTTCCCTTATTTTTGTTTGGGTTTTCCTTCATCTCTTTCCTGATCTCTTGGAGAGTCCTCAATATTAGACTTTTGAATTCCCTATCAAGTGGTTCCATTGCCTTTTCTTCTACTGGAAGGTCATCTGGTGTTTTATTTTGGTTGCTTACTGAAGCCATCCTGTCCAGTTTTTTTCTATGTTTTTTATTGTCTGCTATCTCCAGGACCTTCAAGAATTATTTTCTTCATTTATTGATTGTATATTTGTTTTGTCCTTTTTTGTTTTATTTGTTTCTGTCGGGGCAGGCTGGCTGAGCTTGTTTTGTTGCTTGCTCATCTGTGGGCACAATACTTTTCACCACCTTGTCCAGGTGAGCAGGCCTGACAGCCAGGCAGGTCCAGCGGTGGGAAGGGGTGGAGAAGGGTCTTTTGGGGTGTGAGCAGGGCCTGATGGGGCGGAGCCAAGGGGCAGTGTGGGACGGGGTCTGGCAGTCTGGGGTTCTGCATTGGTGCCACTTGGGAGCACAGCACTTGGCTCGTGGTGCAGATAGGTAAGAGGGAAGGAAAGGGATGTGATGTGCAGAGCTAAGTGGGTGAGAGAAATAAAACAGAAGCAAAAGAAATAAATAAAATGGCGGTGCAGTGGAATTTGGCAATTGATGGAGGGGCAAAGCCTGGGAAGCCAAGTGCTGGTGGCTTGCTCCCTGAGAGTTGTGGTTTGGCCTGTCAAGAAGGAGTGTGGGCCATGCATGGGCCTAGGTGGACAGGAGAAAGGAAAGGAATGAAGGGAAAGATAGAGAAGAAACAAACAAAACAACAACAAAAATAAATAAATATGGTGTGAGGTAGCCAGCCATTGGGGGAGTGGCTTAATGGGGATGGTGGCAAGCTGGTGTCTTTCTCTCAGGGCAGCATGGAGTAGCCCTTCAGGGAGGGGCAGAAACAGCACAGGGCATAGGTGGGAAGGAGAAGGAAAAGGGAGAAGGGGAAATATAAAGAAAAATAAAAAAACATGGCACTTCCTGATTTTAAAACATCTCTACAGTTGCAGTAATCAAAACAGCCTGGTACTAGTATAGCAATAGACACATACACCAATAGAATATAATTCGGAGCTCAGAAATAAACCCACACGTCTATGGTAAATTGATTTTTGACAAGGTAGCTAAGTTGATGTGACGGGCAAAGAAAAGTCTCTTCAATAAATGGTCCTGGGAAAATTGGATATCCACCTGTGTATGTGGTGAAGACCTAGAGATGCTGGGTGCAAGAAGCTCTCTAGCTGAGTGGTGTAGCACAGCCCTTGAGAAAGGTGGTGTGGTGCATGGAGCTAGGTGGGTGGGATAAAACAAAGGAAGAAAAAGAGAGAGAGAGAAGAAACAAACAAACAAAAAACAAACAAAAAAAGGTGCTTTGGAAGCCAGTTAGTGATGGCAGCGCTGACAGAGGGAGGCCGTGTGCTAGTGGTTCTCTCGCTGAGCAATGCAGCATCACTTTGAGAAAGGGTGGGGACACTGCACAGGGCTAGGTGGGCATGAGAAAGGAAGGCGGGGGGAGAGAGGGAGAGAGAAGAAACAGAAAAAAAGAACAAAGCAAACAAACTAAATGAAGTCTCTGAAGGAGCTGGCTAGTTGGGGCAGGGAAGACCTTAGGAGATTGTGTGCCAGTGGCTTTCTAGCTGAGCGGTGTGGTATGGCCCTTTGAGAAGGGGCAGGGACAGTGCAGTGGACTAGGTGAGTAGGAGAAAAGAAAGGAAGGAAGGGAGAGAGAGAGAAAAGAGACAAACAAAAACCAACCAACTAAACAAAAATATGGCCCTGAGACAGTCAAGTAGTGGGGGTGGCACAGACCCAGAGAAGCTGTGTACCAATAGCTCTCAAGCCGAGCAGTGCAGCAGAACCTTTTAGCAGGGGTTGGGACATCCCACAGGGCTAGGTGTGCAGAAGAAAGGAAAAGAAGAAAGGGATAGAGAGAAGAAACAAAAAAAGAAAAAGAAAAATATGGCACTGAAGGAGTTGACTGGTAGGAGCAGTATGGGCCTGGGGAGGCCATGTGCTTGTAGTTTTCTAGCCAAGTGGTGCAGCACAGCCTGCCACGAAGGGGCAGGGACAACACACAGAGCTAACTGGACAGGAGAAAGGAAAGGAAGGGAAAGAGAGAGAAGAAACACAAAAAAAATGGCGCTGAAGGAGCAGGCTTGTGGGGGCAGCACAGACCCAGGAAGGCTGTGTACTGGTGGCTTTCTAGCCAAGTGGTGCAGCACAGCCCATTGAGAAGTGGTGGAGAAGGTGTACAGGGCTAGCTGGGTGGGAGAAAGGAAAGGAAGGAAGGGAGAGAGAGAGAGAAGAAACAAAAAAAGTCAAAAAAAAATTTTTTTTTAAATGTGGCTCTGGGACGGAGAGTGGCAGAATGGATAAGAAAACAGGATCCATCAATTTGCTGTCTACAAGAGACACACCTTACAAACAAAGATGTGAATTTATTAAAAATCAAAGGTTGGAAAAAAATATATCAAGCTAACAACTATCAAAAAAGAGCAGGAGTGGCAATTCTAATCTCAGATAAAATAGACTTTAAAACAAAATCTACCATAAAAGACAAAGAAAGACAGAATATAATGATTAAGGGGATGATCCATCATGAAGACATAACCATAATAAATATCTATGCACCCAATGACAGGGCTCCAAAATACATAAAAAAAACTCTAACAGCACTGAAAAGAGAAATTGACAGTTCCACAATAATAGTAGGAGACTTCAACACACCACTCTCAGTAAAGGACAGAACAACTAAAAAGAAACTCAGCAAAGATACAGAAGACCTAAAGGACACAATCAGCCAACTGGACCTCATAGACATATATAGAACAATCCATCCAACCGCTGCAAAGTACACATTCTTTTCCAATGCACATGGAACGTTCTCCAGAATAGACCACATCTTAGGCCACAGAACAATCCTCAACAAGATCCAAAATGCTGAGATAATTCACAGTATCTTCTCTGACCACAATGCCATCAAGGTAGAAATTAACAATAGAAAGAGCAAGGAAAAAAATCAACTACACGGAAACTGAATAATACCCTGCTTACACATCACTGGGTAATAGAAGAAATCAGAGAGGGAATCAAAAAATTCCTAGAATCAAAGAGAATGGAAACACATCATACCAAAACATTTGGGACACAGCAAAGGCAGTCCTCAGAGGACAATTTATAGTAATAGATGCACCTATCAAAAAAGAAAAAAGGGACAAAATCAAAACATTAACTACAGAACTCAAACAAATACAAAGAGAACAGCAAAAAAAGCCCACAACCACTGGAAGAAAGGAACTAGTAAAGATCAGAGCAAAAATAAATGAAATAGAGAACAGAAAAACAATAGAAAGAATCCACAAAACCAAAAGTTGGTTCTTTGAAAGAATCAACGAAATCAACAAACCACTGGCCATACTGACAAAAGAAAAACAGGAGAAGACACAAATAACCCAAATAAGAAATGAAATGGGGGACATTACAACAGACCCAACTGAAATAAAAAGGATTATAACAGAATATTATGAAAAACTATATTCCAACAAATTTGAAAACCTAGAGGAAATGGATAAATTTCTAGAAACATACGGCCTACCCAGACTACAACAAAGTGATATTGAAAATCTGAACAGACCCATAACAAGAGAAGAGATTTAAAACGTAATAAAAAAACTCCCAACCAAAAAAAGCCCTGGCCCAGATGGCTTCACTGGAGAATTCTACAAAACATTTACAGAAGAGCTCGTACCAGTTCTACTCAAGTTATTTCAGAGCATAGAAGAGGAAGCAACACTTCCAAATTCATTCTATGAAGCCAGCATAATGCTGATACCAAAACCAGGCAAAGACATCACAAAAAAAGAAAATTACAGACCAATATCTCTCATGAATATAGATGCAAAAATTCTGAACAAAATTCTAGCCAATAGAATTCAGTATCATATCAAAAAAATAATACACCACGACCAAGTAGGATTCATACCAGGTATGCAAGGATGGTTTAACATTAGAAAATCCATCAATGTAATCCACCACATAAATAAAAGGAAAGAAAAAAATCACATGATCATCTCAATTGATGCAGAAAAGGCATTTGACAAAGTCCAACACCCATTCCTGATAAAAGCTCTCAATAAAATAGGTATAGAATGGAAATTTCTCGACATAATAAAGGGCATCTATGCAAAACCAAAAGCCAACATCATTCTTAATGGAGAGAGGCTGAAAACATTCCCCTTGAAAACAGGAACAAGACAAGGATGCCCTTTATCACCACTCCTATTTAACATTGTGCTGGAAATTCTAGCTAGAGCAGTAAGGCAAGAGAAAGAAATAAAGGGCATCCAAATTGGTAATGAAGAAGTTAAACTCTCCCTGTTTGCAGATGATATGATACTATACATAGAAAACCCTAAAGACTCCACGAGAAATTTACTGGAACTAATAGAAAGATTCAGCAGAGTAGCAGGATACAAGATAAACATTCAAAAATCAGTTGGATTCCTATACACCAGTAAAGAGAATGATGAAAAGGAGATCAGGAAATCAATACCATTTTCAATAGCCCCTAAAAAGATAAAATACTTAGGAATAGATCTGACCAGGAATATAAAAGACCTATACAAAGAAAACTACAAAACACTGCTGCATGAAATCCAAAGGGATCTACATAAATGGAAAAACATACCATGCTCATGGATAGGCAGACTCAACATTGTGAAAATGGCAATTCTACCTAAAGCAATCTACAAATACAATGAAATCCCGATACAAATACCAACAACATTCTTCAAAGAGATGGAAAAACTAATTATTAACTTTATATGGAAAGGGAAGAAACCCCGAATAAGTAAAGCACTACTGAAGAAGAAGAATAAAGTTGGAGGACTCACACTACCTGACTTGAGAACCTACTATACAGCTACAGTACTCAAAACAGCCTGGTACTGGTACAACAACAGAGACATTGACCAATGGAACAGAATTGAGAACTCAGATGTAAATCCATCCACCTACGGTCACCTGATTTTTGACAAGGGCCCAAAATACATCAAATGGGGAAAAGACAGTCTTTTTAACAAATGGTGCTGGCAAAACTGGATGTCCATTTGTAGAAAAATGAAACAGGACCCATACCTCACACCATATACAAAAACTACTTCAAAATGGATCAAAGACCTGAATATAAAGCCTCAAACTATAAAATTCATAGAAGAAAAAATAGGACCAACACTTCAGGCCTTAATACATGGCATTAACAGGATACAAACCATAAACATCAACACAAAAAACCCAACAGATAAACTAGATAATTGGGATCTTCTAAAAATCAAACATCTATGCTCTTCAAAAGATTTCACCAAAAGAGTTAAAAGCGAACCTACAGACTGGGAAAAAATTTTTGGACCGTACAAGTCAGACAAGGGTCTAATCTCCATAATCTACAAGAAAATCCAACACCTCTACAACAAAAAGACAACCAATCCTATCAAAAAATGGGCAAAGGAAATGAACAGACTCTTCACCAAGGAAGACATTCAAATGGCCAACAGACACATGAGGAAATGCTCGCGATCACTAGCCATTAGAGAAATGCAAATTAAAACCACAATGAGATACCATCTCACCCCGGCATTACTGGCACGAATCAAAAATACTGGAAATAACAAATGTTGGAGGGGCTGCGGGGAGATGGGAACTCTTATACACTGCTGGTGGGAATGCAAAATGATACAACCATTTTGGAAAATGATATGGCGTTTCCTCAGAAAGCTAGAAATAGACATACCATTCGATCCAGCAATCCCACTACTAGGAATATATCCTAGAGAAATAAGAGTCATCACTCGAATAGACATACGCACACCTATGTTCATGGCAGCATTATTCACAATAGCAAAACGATGGAAACAACCTCGATGTCCATCAACAGATGAATGGATACACAAACTATGGTACATACACACAATGGAGTACTATGCAACGAGAAAGAACAACAATGAATCTGTGAGGCATCTCATAACATGGATGAAACTGGAGGACATCATGCTGAGTGAAATAAGTCAATCACAAAAGGACAAATATTGTATGAGACCTCTATTGTAAAAACCCATGAAAAAATTCACATGCAAAATGTAACAATCCTTGTTGGTTACCAGGGATGGGGGGGGATACTAAATAGGTAATAGGTAAGTGGTAACTTGGGTGAGAGGTGAGATAGTACATAGTACAGGGGAAACTAACACAACCTGCACAAGGAAAGGTCATGGAGGCCCTATAGACACATCCAAACCCCCCGAGGGACTGAATTGTTGGACGGAGGGCTCTGGGGACCATGATCTCGGGGAACATCTAGCTCAATTGGCATGACACTACTTATAAAGATAATGCTCTACATTCTACCTTGGTGAGTAGTGTCTGGGGTCTTAAAAGCCTATGAGCAGCCATCTAAGATACTCCACTGATCTCATCCCTTCGGGAACAAGGGAGAACGAAGAGAACAGGATACAAGGAAAAGATTAGTCCGAAGGACTAATGGTCCACAGCTACCAAGGCCTCCACGGGACTGAATCCAGTACAGCTGGATGGTGCCCGGCCACCACAAATGACTCCTCTGACCAGGATCACAACAGAGGGTTCTGGGCAGAGCTGGAGAAGGATGTAGAGCATAATTTTAACTCCCAAAAAAAAAAAAAAAAAGAAGACCAGATTTTCTGGCCTAAAGAATATTAGAGAAACCTCAAGAGTGTGGCCCCCAGACACCCTTTCAGCTCAGAGGTGAAGTTACCTTCGAGGTTCGATGTTAAGCCTGGGAATGGACATCCCAGTAAAACTAAATGGGACTAACGAGGTACAGGAGTCCGGTGACAAGGGCCAGAAGGCAGAGGGAGAGTAGGAAACTGATGATAAGGAACACAAATTGAATAAGGACACTGTCGATGTATTGTGAGATTGTTGACCACTGCTATAGGGCAACATTTGTAGTAACTATTAAATGGGAGGCTGTTTTGTCCTGTAAGCCTTCATCTTGGGCGAGAATGGCAGCACAATTGGAAGAGCATAGTCAATATCACTTAAATGTGTAAGTAAAAAGTTTTGAAATGGTGTTTAAATAAAATAAAATAAAAAAATAAATAAATAAACAAATGAGACTAAAGAGGTACAATAGTCCACTGACAAGGTCCAGAAGACAGAAGGGGACAAGGAAGCCCCCTGGTGATAGGGAACACAAGGTGGAGTAAGGATATTCTTGATGTGCTGTGAGATTGTTAACCATTGTCATAGGGCAACATGTGTAGTAACTGTTAAATGAAAAACTATTTTGTTCTGTAAGCCTTCATCTTAAGTGAGAATAACAGCACAGTTGGAAGAGCGTAGTCAATGTCACTGAACTGTGAATGTAGAAATTTTTGAAACGGTGTATCTTTGGCCATCTGTAATTTTCATCAAAAAAAAAAATAAGGTTGAGAATTTAGAGGCTTAATACGTTGTGGGGTTGTTAACCAATGTCATAGAACAACATGTGTACTACTATTTCATGAGAAACTATTTGCTCTGTAAGCTTTCACCTGAAGTACAACAAAATGTATTTAAAAAAAAATGTGGCTCCGGGGTAACCAGCTGTTGGGAGCAGGGTGGACCTGGGTGGCAGTGAGCTGATGTCTCTGTGGTTGAGAAACTGTGGCCCTTTGGAGAGCAACTGAGACTGCATAGATGGAAGAAGGGTGGAAATAACAAAGTTCAGAGCATAATAACTATAATCAAAAACAGAAAAACAATAGAGAGAATCAATAAAAACAGAAGTTAGTTCTTTGAAAAAAGTCAGTAAAACTGACAAAACCTTAGCTAACCTGACAATCAAAAGACGAGAAAAGTTGCAAATAACCAAGATAAAAAAAAAATAAAGACAGGACATTACAACTGACCCGATAGAGATAAAGAGAATTATGACAGAATATTATGAACAACTGTATGGCAGCTAACTGTATAGCCTAGAAGAAATGGACAAATTCTTAGAAGTGCACAACCTACCCAAAGTGACTCAAGAGGAAATAGAAAGTCTTGACAGACACATAACAAGTGAAGAGATTGAATCAGTAATCAAAAACCTCCCAACAACAACAAGTTCCGAAGCAAATGATTTCACTGGGAAATTCAGCCAAACATTTAGAGAAGAACTGACACTGGTATTGTTTAAACTTTTCCAAAAGATAGAGAAAGAAGGAGTACTCCTTATTCATTCAAAGAAGCAAAGGTAACCCTGATAACAAAAACAGACAAAGACACCACAAGTAAAGAAAACTACAGGCCAATAACTCTTATGAATATAGGTGCAAAAATCCTCAACAAAATGTAAGCAAACAGAATCCACCAGCATATTAAAAGGGTCATACACCATGACAAAACGGGATTGATTTTGGGAATGTAGGATGGTTCAACATTAGAAAATCTATCAATGTAATACACCATATCAATAGAACAAAGGAAAATAACCACATTACCAACTCCATGGATGCAGAAAAAGCATTTGATAAAATTCAACACCCTTTCTTGATGAAAACCCTAAAGAAGATTGGAGTAGAAAGGAAACTCCTCAGTATGATTCAGGGCATATACGACAAGCTAACAGCCAACTTTATACTTAATGGAAAAAGACTGAGAGTTTTCTCTTTGAAATCAGGTACAAGACAAAGGTTCCCTCTCTCACCACTTCCATTCAACATTGTATTTAAATTCTTAACCAGAGCAATAAGACAAGAAAAAGGCCTCTAGATAGGAAAAGATGAAGTAAAATTATCTCTATTTGCAGATGATAAGATCTCATATATAGAAAATCCCAAAGAGTCCACAAGAAAACTTCTAGACCTAATAGAGGAATTTAACCAAGTTGCAGGGTACAAGGTCAACAAACAAAAATCAATTGGGTTTCTATACACAAGCAATGAGGAATCTGAAAGGGAAACAATTCCATTTGCAATAGCATCAAAGAAAATAAAATACGTAGGAGTAAATCTAACCAGGGATGTGAAGGACTTATACAATTAAAATTATAAAGCACTGCTGAAAGAAATTAAGGAAGATTTAAATAAAAGAAAGATGTTCCCTGATCATGGATTGGAAGACAATATTGTTAAGATGTCATTACTACCAAAAGTGATCTACAGATTCAATGCAATCTCGATCAAAACATCAACAGCCTTCTTTACAGAAATAGAAAATCCAATCCTCAAATTTATTTGGAATGGTAAGAGGCCCTGAATAGCTAAAGCAATGATGAAAGAGAAGAACAAAGTGAGAGGACTCACACTTCCAGATTTTAAAACATCTATACAGTTGCAGTAATCAGAACAGCCTGGTACTGGTATAACAGTAGACACATAGACCAATGGAATAGAATTCAGAGCCCAGAAATAAACCCAGACATATACAGTAAACTGATTTTGACAAGGTAGTTAAGTTGATGTAATTGGTGAAGAAGAGTCTCTTCAATAAATGGTGCTGGGAAAATCGGATATCCACATGCAGAAAAATGAAACAAGATCCACGCCTCACACAATATACAAAAACAAATTCAAAATGGATTAAGGAACTAAATGTGCAAACTGAAACCATAAAGTTTTTAGAAGAACAAGCAGAGGCAATGCTCTCAGGCCTAGCTTTCAACAGTGGATCATCTAATATAATAAGAAAAGCACCAACTGCAAAAGTCAAAATAAGTATATGGGACTTGATAAAAATAAAAAAAACTTTTGTTCATCAAAAGACTTTACCAAAAAAGTGAAAAGACAAATCTTAAGATAAGAATATCTTAGATAAGATCTTAGGAAACCATATATCCTACAAGAATCTAATAACTAAAATATATATAAAACTTCAACAACTTAAGAACAAAAAGACAACCCAATTATAAAATGGGCAGAGACTTGAATAAGACATCTCACCAAAAAGGACTTTTAAATGGCCACCAAACACCTGAAAAGATGCTCAGGGTCATTACCCTTCAGAAAGATGTAAATCAAAACCACAATGAGATACTATTTCACTCCCACTAGGAAGGCTAAGATAAAAAACAAACAAACAAATGAAAAACAAATGTTGGCCAGCATGTGGGGAAATTGGAACCCTTATCTACTGCCGGTGTGAATGTAAAATTGTACAGCCATTGTGGAAAATGGTGTGGCAGTTTCCCAAAAACCTAAAATAGAACTACCATATGACCCTGCAATTCCACTTCTACCCAAAAGACATGAAAGCAGACACACACACACACACAAAAAAAAACTTGTACACCAATGTTCATTGCAGCACTATTCACAATAGCCAGAAGGTGGAAACTATCTAAATGCCCATCAACAGAAGAGTGGATAAACAAAATGTGGTACATACATAAAACGTAATACTTCAGTAAGAGAAATGAAGTCTTAATACATGCTACAGTATGGATGGAAGTTGAAGACACTATGCTAAGCAAACTAAGTCAATCACAAAAGGACAAATATTGTATGACATCACTTGTACAAAAAGACAAGAAAAGGCAAAATAAATTCATGGATGCTTTAGTGTATCTGGAAGTGTTTCTTTAATGATTTGTATTTATGCATCGAAAAGTACACTATATACTAAGACAACCATTCAACTAACTGACATTAGATACAATCTGTTAATAACTATTCTGAAATATGTACATTTCCAACTTAAAGACAGACTTAGGAACTGAACTTTTTCATACCCTAGGGACTGCCTGTAACCAAAAGAAGAAATGAAAGTTGAGACATTACAACAGAACCATCTGAGATAAAGAGGACCATAATTGAATACTATGAAAAATTATACTCCAACAAATTTGAAAACCTAGAAGAAATGGATAAATTCCTAGAAACATAAAACCAACCTAAACTAACACAAATAGAGATAGATAATCTAAACAGAAACGTAACAAAAGAAGATATTGAAGATGTCATCAAAATCTCCCAACAGAGGTAGGGCCAAGATGGTGGAGTAGTCAGACAGCTTCCTATATCCCTCTTACAACAAAGACCTGGAAAAACAAGTGATTTGATTTTATATGAATATCTAGGAGCCCTGAACAAGGCAAAGTTGAAGAATCGGACTGAGTGGCGGGGGGAGAGAGAGATGGTTTGGAACAAGCGAGGAATTGCCATACCTGACTCTGTGGGAGCTGCAGGTCTTCAGCCCGGACTGGCTCCGGGTGTGCAGAGAGGCGGGCATACAGCTCTGCACGCTCACTTGGGAAGCAGTTTCCACGTCGAGAGAGATCTGGCAGCAAAGATGTTGCTTGGACACTCTGAACCAGTGAAAAGCATCACACAAGTGGCTAAAGATAAGTACATGCATGTGCCCTTTCACAGAGATTTTTAAAAAATCCCATTTGGGAATAACCTCTCTCCCATTTACCTCCTCCCTCCCCGCTCTGCACTGGTCTGGCTGGCTTCAGAGATCTCTGAGTCCCCTGTGTCAGAAGTAGATCCCATAAGGAGCCCCGACCCATTATCCTGGCCTTGGAGAGGAAACAAATTAACAAACAGGGAAAAAATAAGCTAATGGCTCCCCTAAGCCAGGAACTCAGGGTTGGCACAGCTCCTTTGCTAGGCACATGCATAAGGGGTCTGAAGAATTTGAGTGCCTTCCACCCCGTATAGACTTGTGTAGACCCATCTCAACAGAGTAAACCCTCACTATGACAGTACAACAGGGTAAACACCTGAAGTCTAACTTCAAACGTTTCAGTTGTGAAGTGGCAGAATTGTGACGCTTGACACTGCTCTGCCCTTTAAGCAGGTTCCTTACCTGTCCACATCAGGGGCTTGAGGACTGGTGGCTCCACCCATGCCACCCAACCACCTGCTGCAGGGGTCCAAGAATAAGTGGTGTCCTCGAGGTTTTACAGCCAACAGAGCAGGGTGCTCATAGTCCACATGCAAAACTCACCTATCTACTCACTCTAGGGAACAGGGACATGATTTCCTTTCAGACACTCAGGGGCAGCCTAGTCAGCCCCCTGCCTTACTCAGTGCATGACCCCCTACTGCAGCCAGATACCTGTGCCTACACCAATCACCCATTCCTTTCTAAGACTGTAGGTAAGATCCTGCACCACACTTTGTGACCGACTGCCTGGATACCTGAGTTGAATCCATACAGGAAAATTTAATGGACTCCTGGGTGCACATACTTAGCTATAGACCTAACTACCTGGTGACAAGATCCTGGCTCTTCAAATATTCCAATAAGCAAACAAGTGCACACAAATGGCCTATTTGGGCATATCAAAACAAGAAGCTAAGATACACTAAACAAATATAAAATAAAATTATAATACCTTATTGATGGCTCGGAGACAACAGGCAAAATCAAATCACATAAAGAGGCAGTTCATGATGGCTTCAGCAAGCTCCAAAATAAAGAATCAATAAATTCTCTGGAGGGAGAGAATTTCTTGGAATTACCAGAGGCAGAATACAAAAGATTAATATATCGAATTCTTCAAGAAATTAGAAAGGAAATTTAGCAAAACACAGAGAAATGCCAAAGAACACACAAACAAAGTAGTAGCGGAACTTAAAAACTTATTCAAGAGCATAACGAGAAATTTAAGAAGCTGCAAGAATCCATAGAGAGACAGCAATCAGAAATCCAGAAGATTAACAATAAAATTTCAGAATTAGACAACTCAATAGAAAGTCATAGGAGCAGAACTGAGGCAGTAGAAGTCAGAATTAGTGACGCTTAAGATAAAGCACTTGACACCAACTTATTTGAGAAAAATCAGATAAAAGAATTAAAAAGAATGAAGAAACTCTAAGAGTTACGTGGGACTCTATCAAGAGAAATAACCTACGACTAACAGGAGTACCAGAACAGGGGGGATAACAGAAAATACAGAGAGAATTGTTGAAGATTTGTTGACAGAAAACTTCCCTGATATCATGAAAGATGAGAAGATATCTATCCAGGATGCTCATCGAACCCCACATAAGGTAGATCCCAAAAGAAATTCACAAAGACATATTATAATCAAACTTTCCAAAACCAAAGGTAAAGAGAGAATTTTAAAAGCAGCTAGGGATAAAAGAAAAGTCATCTACAAAGGAGAGTCAATTAGAATAAGCTCTGGCTACTCAGCAGAAACCATGCAGGCAAGAAGGCAATGGGATGACATATATAAAGCCTTGAAGGAAAACAACTGCCAGCCAAGAATTCTATATCCAGCAAAACTGTCTCTCAAATATGATGGCGAAATTAGGGCATTTCCAGATAAACAGAAGTTCAGAGAACTTGCAAAAACCAAACAAAAATTACAAGAAATACTAAAGGGAGACCTCCGGTTAGAAAATCAATAACATCAGATAACAACACAAAACTAGAACACAGGACAGAGCAACAAGATATCTATTCAGATAGGGAAGTCACAAAAATACACCAAAGCTAAAACATTGAAAATAAGGAAACAGATATCAATGTGTAAAAAGGACAACATTAAAACAAAAAAGAGGGACTTACAAAATGTAGACATAAATTTTTCATACGGAGAGGAAGTCAAGGTGATATAAGGAAATAAAATACTGGTATAAACTTAGAAAAATAGGGGTAAATATTAAGGTAACCACAAGGAAAACTAACAATCCTAGAAACCAAAATGAAAAACTAGAAAAATATAAAGACTCAGCAAACACAAAATCAACAACAATGAAAAAGATGAAAAGAAAATACATAAAGAAAAACGACTCAGCACAGAAAATTAAGCGGAAAAAAGAAACTGAACAACACACGCAAAAAAAGAAAAAAACCATCAAAATGACAGCACTAAACTCATACCTATGAATAATTACCCGTAATGTAAATAGACTAAATGCACTAATAAAGAGAGAGAGAGAGTGGCAGTTTGGATAAAAAAGCATGATCCATTCATATGCTGCATACAAGAGACACACCTTAGACTTAAGGACACAAACAAGCTAAAACTCAAAAGATGGAAAAAAATATATAAAGCAAACTACACTCAAAAAGGAGCAGGAGTAGCAAGGTTAATCTCTGACAAAATACACTTTAAAGTCAAATCCATCACAAAACGTAAGGAAGGACACTATATAATGATTGAAGGATCCATACACCAGCAGAACATAAATATAATAAATATGCACCCAAAGACAGCATTCCAAAATACATAGAACAAACTCTAACAGCACTGAAAAGAGAGATAGACAGCTCCACAATAGTAGTAGGAGACTTCAACATACCACTTCCAGTGAAGGACAGAACATCCAGAAAGAAGCTCAATAAAGACACAGAAGAGCTAAATGCTACAATCTGCTAACTTGATCTCATAGACATATACCTAACACTCCACCCAACAGCAACCAAGTATAATTTCTTTCCCAACGCACATTGAACATTCTCCAGAATAGATCACATATTAGGTCATAAAGTAAGCCTTTACAAAATCCAAAGCATCGAAATATTACAAAGCTTCTTTTCTGACCATACAGCCATAAAAGTAGAAATCAACAACAGAAAAAGCAAGGAAAAAAAATCAAACACATGGAAACTGAACACCACCTTCTTCAAAAACTACTGGGTTATAGAAGAAATTAAGAATGGAATAAAGAAATTCATAGAATCAAATGAGAATGAAAACACTTCCTACCAGATCCTACGGGACACAGCAAAAGCAGTGCTCCGAGGTCAGTTTATAGCAATAAATGCACACATCCAAAAAGACTTAAGTACCAAAATCAAAACGTTAACCCTACAACTAGAACAAGTAGAGAGCAGCAAAAGAAGACCTCAGGCACCAGAAGAAAGGAAAAAATAAGAATTAGAGCAGAATTAAATGAAATAGAGAATAGAAAACTGATGGAAAGGGTTAATAAGACCAAAAGGTGTTTTTCTGGAAAGATCAACAAAATTGATAAACCATTGGCCAAACTGACAAAAGAAAAACAGGAGAGGAAGCAAATAACCCGTGTATGAAATGCAATGGGTGATATCACAACAGATTAAACTGAAATTAAAAGAATCATAATAGCATACTATGAAAAATTGTACTCTAACAGATTTGAAAACCTAGAGGAAATGGACAAATTTCTAGAAACTCACTACCTACCTAAACTAACACAGAAGTAGAACAAATAAATAAACCCATAACAAAAGAAGAAATTGAAGAGGTTGTGAAAAACTTTCAAGAACAACAAAAAACCCTGGCCTGGATGGCTTCACTGGAGAAATCTACCAAACTTTCAGAGAAGACTTAACACCACTTCTACTAAAGGTATTTCAGAGCATAAAAAATGATGTAATACTCCCAAACTCATTCTATGAAGCCAGCATAACGCTGATACCAAAACCAGGTAAAGGCACCACAAAAATAGAAAATTACAGACTGATATCCCTCATGAACATTGACGCAAAAATCCTCAACAAAATTCTAGCCAATAGAATTCAGCAACATATCAAAAAATTCACCATTATCAAGTGAGATTTATACCGGGTATGTAGGGATGGTTCAACATTAGAAAAACAATCAATGTAATCCATCACATACATAAAAGAAAAGACAAGAACCACATGATCTTATCAATCAATGCAGAAAAGACATTAGACAACGTCCAACACCCATTCATGATAAAAACTCTCAACAAAATAGGAATAGAAGGTGTCATGGATTGAATTGTGTCCCCAAAAATACCTGTCAACATGGCTGGGTCATGGTTCCCAGTATTGCATAGTTGTGTACCATTTTGTATATCTGATGTGATTTCCTTACGTGTTGTAAACTCTATCACTACGATGAGGTTATATGTGATTTCCTTACGTGTTGTCAATTCTATCACTTTGATGAGGTTATATGTACAAGATTAGTGTCTTAATCCAATCTCCATTGAGATATAAAAGAGAGAAGCCAGTGGAGACACATGGGGACCTCACACCCCCAAGAAAGCAGTACAGGGAGCAGAGCAAACCCTTTGGACCTGAGGTTCCTGTGCTGAGATGCTCCCAGACCAAGGGAAGACTGATGCATCACAAGGGCCTTCCTCCAGAGCCGACAGAGAAAAAGAGCCTTCTCCTGGATCTGACGTCCTGAATTTGGACTTGTAGCCTACTGGACTGTGCGAAAATAAATTTCTGTTTGTTAAAGCCATCCAATTGTGGTATTTCTGTTAGAGCAGCACTAGATGACTAAGACAGAAGGGAAATTCCTCAATATAATTAAGGGCATTTATACAAAGCCAACAGCCAACGTCATCCTAAATGGAAAGACTTTGAAAGCATTCCCCTTTGAGGACGGGAACAAGACAAGGGTGCCCTCTATCAACACTCTTATTCAACATTGTGCTGGAGGTCCTAGCCAGAGCAATTAGGCTAGAAAAAGAAATAAAGGGCATCCAAATTTGTAGGGAAGAAGTCAAAGTATCTCTATTTGCAGATGATATGATCTAATACACAGAAAACAACGAAGAATCCAAAAGAAAACTACTGGAACTAATAGATTTCAGCAAAGTTTCAGGATACAAGATAAACATAGAAAAATTAGTTAGATTCCTTTACACCAAAAAAGAAAACATCAAAGAGGAAATTACCAAATCAATACCATTTACAATAGCTGACAAGAAGATAAAAAACTTAGGAATCTATCTAACCCGAGAAGTAAAAGATATATACAAGGAAAACTACAAGACACTACTGCAAGAAACTAAAAGAGACCTGCATAAGTGGAAAAAGATACCTTGCTCATTGATAGGTAGGCTCAACATTTTGAAAATGTCAATTCTACCCAAAGTGATCTACAGATGCAATGCAATACGGATCCAAATTCCACCAGCATTTTTTAATGAGATGGAAAAACAAATCACCAACTTCATATGTAAAGGGAAGAGGCCCAGAATAAATAAAGCATTACTCAAGAAGAAGAACAAAGTGGGAGGCCTCACACTACTTGATTTTAGAATCTATTATCCCCCAACGGTAATCAAAACAGCCTGGTATTGGTACAACAATAGATACATAGATCAATGGAACAGAGTTGAGAATCCAGAGATAAATTCATCCACCTATAAGCAGCTGATATTTGACAAAGGCCCAAAGTCCATTAATTGGGGAAAAGACAGTCTCTTTAACAAATGGTGCTGGCATAACAGGCGATCCATCTGCAAAAATCTGAAACAGGACCCAAACCTCACACCATGCACAAAAACTAACTCAAAATGGATCACAGGCTTAAATATAAAATCAAAAACGGTAAAGATCATGGAAGAAAAAATAGGGACAGTGCTAGGAGCCCTAATACATGGCATAAACAGAATACAAACAACAAGTAACAATTTACAAGCACCAGAAGAGAGACTAGATAACTGGGAGCTCCTGAAAATCAAACACCTATGCTCATCAAAAGACTTCACCAAAAGAGTCAAAAGACAACCTACAGACTGGGAAGAAATTTTTGGCTACAACAAATCTGATTGGCGTCTAATCTCTAAAATCTATAAGATACTGCAAAACCTGAACAACAAAAAGAAAAATAACCCAATTAAAAATGGGCAAATGATATGAACAGGTACTTCTCCAAAGAAGATATTCAGGTGGCTAACAGACACATGAAGAAATGCTCACGATCATTAGCTATTAGAGAAATCCAGATCAAAACTACAATGAGATATCATCTCACCCCAACAAGGCTAGCATTAATCCAAAAAACACAAAATAATAAATGCTGGAGAGGTTGTGGAGAGACTGGAACACTTATACACTGTTGGTGGGAATGTAAAATGGTACAACCACTTTGGAAATTGATTTGGCACTTCCTTAAAAAGCTCGAAATAGAAGTACCATACGATCCAGCTATCCAGCTCCTTGGAATATATCCTAGAGAAATAAGAGCCGTCACATGAATAGATATATGAAAACCCACGTTCATAGCAGCACTGTTCACAATAGTAAAAAGATGGAAACAACCTAGATGCCCATCAATGGACGAATGGATAAACAAACTATGGTATAGCCACACAATGGAATACTACGCACCAATAAAGAACAACTACGAAGCTGTGAAACATAACATGGAGGAAGCTGGAACTCATTATGCTGAGTGAATTTAGTCAGTCACAGAAGGAAAAATACTGTATAAGACCAGTATTATAAGAACTCAAGAAAAGTTTTAAACGCAGAAGAAAACATTCTTTGATGGTTACAAGGGTGGGGGGAGGGAGGATGAGGTTTATTCACTAACTAGATAGTAGATAAGAATTATATTAGGTGAAAGGAAGGACAGCACAGACTACTGGGGAAGTCAGCTAAACTGGACTAAGCCAAAGCTAAGAAGTTTCCTGAATACAATCAAATACTTTGAGAGACAGAGTAGCAGGGCTAGGGGTCTGGGGACCATGCTTTCAGGGGTTATCTAGGTCAATTGGCATAAAAAGCTGATTAAGAAAATGTTCTGCATCCTACTTTGATGAGTGACTTTGGGGGTCTTAAAAGCTTGCAAACGGCCATCTAAGATGCATCAATTGGTCCCAACCACCTGGAGCAAAGGAGAATTAAGAACACCAAAGACACAAGGAAAGTATTAGCCCAAGAGACAGAAAGGGCCACATAAACCAGAGACTTTGTCAGCCTGAGACCAGAAGACCTATATGGTGCCTGGCTACCACCAATAACCTCCCTGACAGGGAACACAACAGAGAGTCCCTGGTGGAGCAAGAGAAAGGTGAGATGCAGAAGTAAAATTCTAGTAGGAAGACCAGACTTAATGGTCTGACTGAAACTGGAGGAACTCCAGAAAGCCTGGCTCCTGGATTCTCTATCAGCCCAGAACTAAAATAATTTCCGAGGCCAACTCTTCAGACAGGGATTGGACTGGACTGTGGGACATAAAGTGATACTCGTGAGGAGTGTGTCTCAGCTCAAGTAGATACAAGAGACTAAATGGGCAGCTTCTGTCTGGAGGTGAGATGGGAAAGCAGAGAGGGTTAGTAGCTGGTTGAATGGACAGGGGGAATCACGGGTGGAAAGGAGGTGTGTGACGTCCCAGTACAGAGAGAGTGATTAGGGTCACATAACAATGTATTTATAAGGGAGACTAACTTGAAATGTAAACTTCATTTAAACTACAACATTTTAAAAATAATTAAAAAAAAACTTCCAACAAAAAAAAAAGACTTCGGCAACATGGCGCTCTAGGCAGAAGCACCACGCCATCTCTCCACAGCAAAGATCCGAAAAACTAAGCCAGTGAAAACAGCAATCCTGAAACCCTAAAACAACAAATGAAGAGATAAAGAACTCAGCCATCTTTTCTTCTAAGGAGCATTCTGACTGTACTTCTTCCAAGACAGATTTGTTCGTTGTTTTCGCAGTCCATGGTATATTCAATATTCTTCGCCAACACCGTAATGCAAAGGGGGTCAACTCTTCCTCAGTTTTCCTTATTCATTGCCCAGCTTTCACATGCAATTGAGGCTATTAAAAACACCGTGGCTTGGGTCAGGCACAACTTAGTCTTCAAGGTGACATCTTTGACTTTTTAAACTTTAAAGAGGTATTTTGCAACAGATTTGCCCAATGCACTGCGTCCTTTGATTTCTTGACTACTGCTTCCATGGGTGTTGATTGTGGATCCAAGAAAAATGGAATCCTTGACCACTGCAATCTTTTATCTGTTTATCATGACGTTGCTTATTGGTCCAGTTGTGGGGATTTTTGTTTTATATTAATATCACAGAGGTAGGATTTACAACAAATAGGAAAATCACATTAGATGACAAAATTGTGTACATTCGCACAACACTGGGAATCGTCGACTAGCTAAGTTGACAAACATTTTTGGGGGACACAATTGAATCCATAAAACCAGGAATGCAAGCATTGTTCAACATTAGAACATGAACAATGTAATTCACCACATAAATAACACAAAGGAAAATAACCACATGATTATCTCCACTGATGCAGAAAAGGCATTTGATTAAGTTGAACTTCCTGTAAAAGACTCTCTTAAAAACAGGTATAGAGTTCTGGCAAAATGGTTCTCTAGGCAGAAGCACCACGCCGTCCCTCAGCAGCAAAACTAAGCCGAACAGAGAATACAACAATCCTGAAACCCTAAAACATCAAATGAAGAGATAAAGAACTCAGCCAAGCACCAAATGGAGTGAGGAAACTGACAGAGAACGGAGAGTGAGAAGAGATTCATGCAGAGGTACCCTACCAGCTAACACAGCATGGATCTGCCGTCTTGGAATCCTATCGGAGACCAGCAAAAAGGGGGTATGAGAAAGCAGCCTCACATAGCTTCCAGAGGGAGACAAAACAACCGGTAATTGGCGATATACGCTTTTCCACCCCCCACAATTCTTCACCCCAACTTGGCCTCCTCTACTTCCCATGGCCACAGTCTCTTGACCGGGAAGCAGCGGCTGGGTGGATTCCACACACCCAAACGGATGGCTCTCTGAGTGCCATTTGTGGGCTGCTGGCGTTGCTTTTTTTCTGCTTCTTTTTATTTCTTCCTTGCCTCGCCCCACCTCCCCCTCCTTTCGCTCGAGTACCTCGCTCTGTGCACCATCTTTGCTTCTTCCTGAGGGGCTGCAGAGCTCTGGTAATTTGTGATATACGCTTTCCCACTCTCTACCTTTCTTCACCCACACTCAGCCCCCTCTGCTCCCAAAGGACACAGTCTCTTGTCCAGAAAAACCAGCCCGCACTAGCTGGCTCTCTGCGTGCCATTTGTTGGCTGCTAGTGTTGCTTTTTTTTTTCTGCTTCTTTTGATTTCTTACTTTCCTCTCGCCACCTCCCCCTCCCTTCGCTCAAGTACCTGGCTCCGTATGCCATCTTTGTTTCTTCCTGAGGGGCTGCGGAGCTCTGTTCAAGCATGGAGCTGCTTCCCGGTTTGGGCTGCACCACTAGTAGGATCCCGGGGCTCTTGTTCGTTTGTTTGTTTTGAATTGTTTGCTTGTTTCGTTTGCTTTTCTTGAGTTGGCAGCCTTTTCTGGCCAGGCTCAGCTGTGTGGCAGGAAGACTCCCCTTCGGCTTCCACAGATGTGCAGAGGGATCCCTCGGGGCATTTCTTTTTATGTTGGTTTTTTTTTTTTTCTGTTTCTTTGGGGGCCTTTCTTGTTTGTTTGTTTTTTTTAATTTGTTTTGTTTTCTTTTTCCTCCTTTTCCCTTATTGTCTTTCTTCATTGCTCAGTTTCCCATTTCTCTATATCTTCCTTCTCTTTCTGATCCCTGAATACCTGGCGTTGTATACCTATACACCTTCTAGCCAGGCTGTACTGCAACACCTGAGAGAAACTTCCCCAGACCTCACAGCTGCACCGGTGGGATCCCTGGGAACTTTGCGGTTCTTTAACCTTTCTGATTCTTATTTATTCATTCTTTTCTTTTCTTCCTTCTTCCATTTCTGTTTTTCTCCATTTCATCGACTCTCATCTCTCCACTCCAACAGCAAGCAACACTGGCATTCTTTTTTGTTTGTTTGTATGTTTCTGGCTCCTGTTCCTCTCTCCTCTCTCCCATATCCATCAGCTCCACAAATAACAATCTACCCACTGCATCATGCCTACCTGTGCCCTGCGCTTGACATTACAGCACCAAGAAGCACAGGCACGGCCTACTGGAACCTGCCCTGCACTGATTATCGACCTGCTCTGGTGGCTATAGTAAGTGCCACAAACAACTGATCCCAGTAACTCCTCTTCAGCTAGACTTGCCCTGCCATACCATATCTGACTGACTGACCTGGCCAGTTAAAGAAGGAGGCAAAAGTATTGTGCCCACAGACGAGCAAACAACAAACAACACACAGTCTGCCTACTCAGACATAGTCAAATTTTTTTTAAAAGGGACGAAACAAACAAATCTACAATCAATAAACGAGAAAAATAACTACTGAATGCCCCGAAGACAGCAGACAATAACAAAACATTTACAAAAACAGGACAGGATGGTTCCAGTAGGTGTCCAAAATAAAACACCAGATGACTATAGTCTGTAAGAAAATGCACTAGAACTACCTGATAGGGAATTCAAATGTCTAATACTCAGAATTCTCCAAGAACTGAGGCAAAAATCTGACAAACGTGAGGAAAAAATAGACAAATTCATGGAAAATATGGACAAAAAATTGGAAGAATTCAGGAAAATAATGCAGGAACAAAATGCCAAAATAAATTCACAAGTATAAATTACACAAAGACAACAATTAGAAATCCAAAAGATAAAAAACAAGATTTCAGAAATGGACGTGGCACAGAAGGGCTGAGAAGCAGATTTGAAACGGTGGAAGACAGGATCAGTGGAATTGAGGACAAACACTTGGATACAAATCTGTTTGAGGAAAACTCAGAAAAAAGAAAGAAGAAAAATGAAGAGACCCTGAGAGTTATGTGTGATACAATCAAAACCAAAACTAAGCGAGTGATTGGAGTTCCAGAACAGGGGGAGAAAACAGAAAACACAGAGAGGATCACTGAAGAACTGCTGACAGAATACTTCCCCAATATCATGAAAGATGAAAAACTGGCCATCCAAGAAGCTCAACGAACCCCATATAGAAGAGACCCCAAAAGAAAATCACCATGGCATATCATATTCACACTCGCCAAAACCAAAGACAAACAAAGAATCCTGAGAGCAGCTTGTGAAAAACAAGAAGTCACATACAGAGGAGAAACAATAAGATTAAGCTCATATTATTTGGCAGAAACCATGCAGGCAAGAAGGCAATGGGATAACATATATAAAATCTTGAAAGAAAAAAGTTGCCAGCCAAGAATAATATATCCTGCAAAACTCTCGTTCAAATATGATGGTGAAATTAGGTCATTTCCAGATAAACAGAAATTAAGGGAATATGTAAAAGTCAAACCAAACTTACAAGAATTATTAAAACGAGTGTTTTGATCTGAGGACAAAGAGCTACAACTCACAGGCAGAACCTAGGAGGCAGCATCGTACGAGCCAGATACCAGTCTAGGAAATGAACTCTCAAGGACATCCAAAACAAAAAGAAATACAACAGGGCATCAGTGCAGTTAATCAGTAAATGACACCAACATCAAAACAATAAAAGGGGGAATAAACAGCATAGGTATAGAACCTTCTAACAGAGAGGAAGGCAAGGCAATACCAAGTAATGGTAGACTGCTTCAAACTTAGAAATATAAGGGTAAAATTTATGGTAACCACAAAGAAAGTTAAAAAACATAGCCATAAAAAAAGAGGAAAAACATAAAGTCTCAGCAAAAACAAAACCTACAAAAACAAAAGAAATGAAAAAAAAATTCCACAAACAAAAGTAACTAATCAAAGAGAGTAAGAAGAAAAAGAAAAGGTCAGTACCACAAAAAAAAAAAAGCACTACAAAATGACAACAACAAACCCACACCTATCGATAATTACACTGAATGTAAATGGACTCAATGCAGCCATAAAGAGATGGAAAGTGACAGAATGGATAAGAAAACAGGATCCATCAATATGCTGTCTACAGGAGACACACCTTAGAAACAAAGATGTGAATTTATTAAAAGTCAAAGGATGGAAAAAATTATATCAAGCTAACAACTACCAAAAAAGAGCAGGAGTGGCAATTCTAATCTCAGATAAAATAGATTTTAAAACGAAATCTACCATAAAAGACAAAGATGACACTATATAATGATTAAGGGGATGCTCAATCATGAAGACATAACCATAAAAAACATCTACGCACCCAATGACAGGGCTCCAAAATACATAAAACAAACTCTAACAACACTGAAAAGAGAAATTGACAGTTCCACAATAATAGTAGGAGACTTCAACACACCACTCTCAGTAAAGGACAGAACAACTAAGAAGAAACTCAGCAAAGATACAGAAGACCTAAAGGGCACAATCAGCCAACTTGACCTCATAGACATATATAGAACACTCCATCCAACCGCTGCAAAGTACACATTCTTTTCCAATGCACATGGAACGTTCTCCAGAATAGACATCTTAGGCCACAGAGCAATCCTCAACAAGATCCAAAACGTTGAGATAATTCAAACGATCTTCTCTGACCACAATGCCATCAAGGTAGAAATTAACAATAGAAAGAGCAAGGAAAAAAATCAACTACACGGAAACTGAATAATACCCTGCTTACACATCAGTGGGTAACAGAAGAAATCAGTGATGGAATCAAAAAATTCCTACAATCCAATGAGAATGAAAACACATCATACCAAAACCTTTGGGACTCAGCAAAGGCAGTCCTCAGAGGACAATTTATAGCAATAGATGCACACATCAAATAAGAAGAAAGGGACAAAATCAAAACATTAAATACAGAACTCAAACAAATAGAAAGAGAACAGCAAAAAAAAAAAAAAAAGCCCACAACCACTGGAAGAAAGGAAATAGTAAAGCTCAGAGCAGAAATAAATGCAATAGAGAACAGAAAACCAATAGAAAGAATCAACAAAACCAAAAGTTGGTTCTTTGAAAGAATCAACAAAATCTACAAACCACTGGCCAGACTGACAAAGGACAAACAGGAGAGGACACAAATAACCCAAATAAGAAATGAAATGGGGGACATTACAACAGACCCAATGAAATAAAAAGGATTATAACAGAATATTATGAAAAACTCTACTCCAACAAATTAGAAAACCTAGAGGAAATGGATAAATTTCTAGAAACACACGGCCTACCCAAACTACAACAAAGTGATGTTGAAAATCTGAACAGCCCCATAACAAGAGAAGAGATTGAAAAGGTAATTTAAAAAACTCCCAACCAAAAAAAGCCCTTGCCCAGATGGCTTCACTGGAGAATTCTACAAAACATTTACAGAAGAACTTGTACCAGTACTAATCAAGCTATTTCAGAGCATAGAAGAGGAAGCAACACTTCCAAATTCATTCTATGAAGCCAGCATAACGCTGATACCAAAACCAGGAAAAGATGTCACAAAAAAGAAAATTACAGACCAATATCTCTCATGAATATAGGTGCAAAAATTCTCAGAAAAATTCTAGCAAATAGAATTCAGCATCATATCAAAAAAATAATACACCATGACCAAGTAGGATTCATACCAGGTATGCAAGGATGGTTCAACATTAGAAAATCAATCAATGTAATACACCACATAATTAAAAGGAAAGAAAAGAATCACATGATCATCTCAATTTACACAGAAAAGGCTTTTGACAAAGTCCAAGACCCATTTCTGATAAAAACTCTCAATAAAATAGGTATAGAAGGAAAATTTCTCAACATAAGAAAGGACATCTATGAAAAACCAATGGCCAACTTCATTTTTAATGGAGAGAGGCTGATAACATTCTCCTTGAAAACAGGAACAAGACAAGGATGTCCTTTATCACCACTCCTTTTAACATTGTGCTGGAAGTTCTAGCTAGAGCAATAAGGCAAGAAAAAAAAAAAAAGTAAAGGGCATCCAAACTGGTAATGAAGAAGTTAAACTGTCCCTGTTTGAGGATGATATGATACTATACACAGAAAACCCTAAAGACTCCACAGAAATCTACTGGAACTAATAGAAAGATTCAGCATAGTAGCAGGATACAAGATAAACATTTAAAAATCAGTTGGATTCCTATACACCAATAAGGAGTACGATGAAAAGGAAATCAGAAAGACAATACAATTTTCAATATACCCTAAAAAAATAAAATACTTAGGAATAAATATGACAAGGGATGTAAAAGACCTATACAAAGAAAACCACAAAACACTACTGCAAGAAAACCAAAGGGATCTACATAAATGGAAAAACATACCATGCTCATGGATAGGCAGACTCAAGATTGTGAAAATGACAATTCTACCCAAAGCAATTTACAAATACAACGCAATCCCGATCCAAATACCAACAACAATCTTCAAAGAGATGGAAAAACTCATCATTAACTTTATATGGAAAGGGAAGAAGCCCCGAATAAGTAAAGCACTACTGAAAAAGAAGATTAAAGTTGGAGGAGTCACACTACCTGACTTCAGAACCTACTATACAGCTGCGTTAGTCAAAACAGCCTGGTACCAGTACAACGATAGATACCTTGACCAATAGAACATAATTGAGAACCCAGATGTAAATCCATCCACCTACGGTCACCTGATCTTCAACAAGGGCCCAAAGTCCATCAAATGGGAAAAGACAGTCTTTTTAACAAATGGTGCTAGCAAAACTGGATATCCATTTGCAAAGAAATGAAACAGGACCCATACCTCACACTGTATACAAAAACTACTTCAACATGGATCAGAGACCTGAATATAAAGCCTAAAAGTATAAAGCACATAGAAGAAAAAATAGGACCAACACTTCAGGACTTAATACATGGCATTAACAGGATACAAACCATAACCATCAATGCACAAACCCCAATAGATAAGCTAGGTAACTGGGATCTCCTAAAAATCAGACACCTATGCTCTTCAAAAGACTTCACCAAAAGAGTAAAAAGAGAACCTACACACTGGGAAAAAATTTTTGGACAGTACAAGTCAGACAAAGATCTAATCTCCATAATCTACAAGAAAACCCAACACCTCTACAACAAAAAGACAAATAGACCTATTAAAAAATGGGCAAAGGAAATGAACAGACACTTCACCAAAGAAGACATTCAAATGGCCAACAGACACATGAGGAAATGCTTACAGTCACTAGCCATTACAGAAATGCAAATTAAAACCACAATGAGATACCGTCTCACCCCGGCATTCCTGGCACAAATCAAAATCACTGGAAATAACAAACGTTGGAGGGTCTGCGGGGAGATCGGAACTCTTATGCACTGCTGGTGGGAATGCAAAATGATACAACCATTTTGCAAAATGATATGGCGCTTCCTCAGACACCTAGAAATAGACATACCATTCGATCCAGCAATCACACTCCTAGGAATATATCCTAGAGAAATAAGAGTCGTCACTCGAATAGACATATGCACATCTATGTTCATGGCAGCATTGTTCACAATAGCAAAACGATGGAAACAACCTAGATGCCCATCAACAGATGAATGGATAAACAAACTATGGTACATACACACAATGGAGTAATATGCAACAAGAAAGAACAACAATGAACCTGTGAACCATCTTATAACATGGATGAAACTGGAGGACATTATGCTAAGTGAAATAAGTCAATCACAAAAGGACAAATATTGTATGAGACCTCTATTGTAAAAACCCATGAAAAAGTTCACACACAAAATGTAACAATCTTTGTTGGTTACCAGGGATGAGGGGGGATATTAAATAGACAATAGATAAGTGGTATCTTTGGTGAAGGGTGATACAGTACACAATAGAGGAGTAACTAGCACAACTTGTACAAGGAAAGGTCATGGAAGCCCCATAGACACATCCAAACTCCCCGAGGGACTGAGTTGTTGGACGGAGGGCTCTGGGGACCATCGTCTCAGGGAACATCTACCTCAATTGGCATGACACAGCTTATAAAGAGAGTGTTCTGCATTCTACCTTGGTGAGTAGTGTCTGGGGTCTTAAAAGCCTGTGAGCGGCCATCTAAGATACTCCAATGGTCTCATCTCTTCGGGAGCAAGGGAGAATGAAGAGAACCGGAATCAAGGAAAAGACTATTCTGAAGCACTACTTGTTAATAGCTACCAAGGCCTCCACTGGACTGAGTCCAGTACAGCTACATGGTGCCTGGCTACCACCACGGACTTCTCTGACCAGGATCACAACAGAGGGTTCTGGACAGAGCTGGAGAAGGATGTAGAGCATAATTCTAACCCACAAAAAAAAAAAAAGATCAGATTTACTGGCCTAAAGGAGACTGGAGAAACCCCAAGAGTATAGCCCCCAGACACCCTTTTAGCTCAGTGGTTATATTACCTCTGAGGTTCACGGTTCAGCCTGGGAGTGGACATCCCCGTAGAACCAAATGAGACTAACGAGGTACAGGAGTCCAGTGATAAGGGCCAGAAAGCAGAAGGGGACCAGGAAGCTGGTGATAGGGAACCCAAGGTTGAGTAAGGGTATTGTTGATGTGTTGTGAGATTGTTAACCATTGTCATAGGGCAACATTTGTAGTAACTGTTAAATGAGAAATTATTTTGTTCTGTAAGCCTTCATCTTAAGTGAGACTAACAGCACAATTTGAAGAGCATAGTCAATGTCACTGAATTGTGCATGTAGAAATTTTTGAAATGGTGTATCTTTGGCTATGTGTATTTTCACCAAAAAAAAAAAAAGGTTGAGAAGTTAGAGGGTTGATATGTTGTTGGGTTGTTAACCAATGTCATAAAACAACATGTGTACTACTGTTTTATGAGAAGCTATTTGTTCTGTAAGCCTTCACCTGAAGTACAATTTTAAAAAAAGAAAAATAAAAAAACAGGTATAGAAGGGAAATTCCTGAACATAATTAAGGGCATATATACAAAACCCACTCCCAACCCTATTCTAAATGGAGACATACTGAAAGCCTTCCCCTTGAGAACGGAAAGAAGACAAGGATGTCCTTTATCACCACTCTTATTCCATATTTTACTGGAAGTTTTAGTCAGAACAATAAGGCAAAATAGAGAAATAAAGTGTATCCAAATCAGAAAGGAAAAAGTAAAACTATCCTTATTCACAGATGACACGGTCCTATACGTAGAAAATACCAGTGACTTCACAGGAGAGCATCTGGATCTCATAGAAGAATGCAGCAATGTTGCAAGGTACAAGATCAACACATAAACATCAGTTGGGTTCCTTTACACTAACAGGGAGAATTCTGAAAAGGAAACCAAGAAAATAATAGCGTCTACAATAGCTCCCCAAAAGATAAAATACCTAAGAATAAACCAAATCAGTGATGTAAAAGACTTATACAATGAAAACAACAAAACACTACTACAAGAAACTAGAAAAGACCTACATAAATGTAAAGATATTTTATACTCATAGACTGGAAGATTTAATACTGTGAAAATGTCAATACTACCAAAAGCAATAGATGTGATGCAATCCAGGTCCAAATTCAAACAACATTCTTTAATGAAATGGAAAAACTAATCACCAACTTTATATGGAAAGGAAAGAGGCCGCAAATAGCCCAAGTCATATTGAAGAAGAACAAAATAAGAAGCTTTGCACTCCCCTATCTCAAAACATACTATACAGCTACAGTTATCAAACGGCCTGGTAATGGTTCACTGACAGACACATAGTTCAGTGGAATAGAATTAAGAACCCAGAAATAAATCCATCCACCTATGAACAACTGATTTTTGACAAGGGGATAAAGTCTGTTCAATGTGGAAGAAACAGTCTCCTTAACAAATGGTGCTGGCAAAATTGGATAACCACTTGTAGAAAAATGAAATACTAGGATGGCTATCAAAAAATTGAAACCAACAGCTGTTGACAAGAATATGGAGAAATTGGGACACTTATCCATTGCTGGTGGGATTGTAAAATAGTATAGCTACTGTGGAAAACATTTTAGAGGTTGCTCAAAAAGTTAAATATAGAATTACCATATGATCCAGTAATTCCACTCCTAGGTATAAGGCAAAAAAGAATTGAAAGCAGGAACACAAACAGATCCATGTACCGCAATGTTCATTGCAGCACTATTCACAATAGCCAAAAGACGAAAACAACCTAAATGTCCATCAACAGACGAATGAATAAAACAATGTGGTATGTACATAAAATGGAATATTACTCATCCATAAAGAAAAATGAAGTTCTGATACAACTTGGATGAACCTTGGAAAACTTATACTTAGGGAAATGTCATTCACATGAGGGCAAATATTGTATGACCCCACTTGTATGAAATGTCTTGAATGGGTAAATGTATAGGACCCAAAGTTTGTTAGTGCTTACTATGGGTGGGAGGGAGGGGGAAAGACGGAGTCATTTATTAGGAGATACTGAGTTTCTGTTAATGGTGGTGGGAAAATTCTGAAACAAATAGTGGTAAAGGTTGCACCACATGATTAACATAATGTCACAGAATTGTGTATGTAAAAAATGTTAAAATGGCAAATATTTTATTATATATATGTCTACCAACAACAATATGTCTAACAACAACAACAACAACAACAAAAAATGTGGTACTGGCATAAGGCTAGCTATATAGATCAATGGAATGGAATCAAGTGTCCAGGAGTAAACCATTCATCTGTGGTCAGTTGATTTTTGACAAGGGTGCCAAAACCACCGAATGAGGAAAGAACAATCTCTTTAACAAACCGTGCTGAAACAACTACTTATCCACATGTAAAAGAATTGTGTTAGACCCCCACCTCATGCCTTTTACAAAATAGAACTTACGGTGGATCAAAGACTTCAATATAAGGGCTAAACTATAAAACTTTTAGAAGTAAACAAAGAGTAAATACTCATGACTTTGTATTTGGCGATAGTTTCTTAGTTATGAAACCAAAATTACAAAGAACAAAAGAAAAAAATAGATAAATTAGACTTCATCAAAAGACAACTCATATAATGTTAGAAAATTCATGCAAATCATATACCTAATAAGGGTCTTATATCCAGAAGGTATAAAGAACTCTCAACAGCTCAAAAAAAGATGAACAATCCAATTAAAAACTAGGCAGAGGACTTGCATAGACATTTCTCCAAAGATGATGTACAAATGGCCAATAAGTGCATAAAAAGATATTCAACTTCATTTGTCATAAGGAAATGCAAATCAAAACCACCATTAGATACCATTTCACATCCACTAGGATGGCTATTAAAAAAAAAACTTCCTCAAAATAAGAAGTTTTGGTGAGGATATGAAAAAATTGTAGGAATGTTAAATAGTGCAAACACTGTGGAAAAGAGTTTGGAGCTTTCTCACAAAGTTAACACAGAATTACCACATGACCTAATATTTCCATTCTTGGGTATATTCCCAAAATAACTGAAAACAGGAGTTCAGATAAAAACTTGTACATAAATGTTCACAACAGCACTATTCCCAATACGTAAAATGTGGAAACAATCCAAACTTTCATCAATGGATGAATGGATAAACAAAATATGGAATATCCATACAATGGAACTTTACTCAACAACAGAAAGCAGTGAAGTACTGATACATGCCACAACATGGATGAACCTTGAAAACATTATGCTAAGTGAAAAAAGTCATATATATATAAAGTATGAAATATTTATCTACATATATATATATAGTATGAAATATTCTGAATAGGCAAATTGTAGAGACAGAAAGGAGGTTAATGGTTCCTGAGGACTGGGGCAGAAAGGAAATGGGGAGTTACTACTTACTGGATCTTCCTTTTGGAGTGACGAAAAATGTTCTGGAACTAAATAGAGTGGTGATGGTTGCACAACATTATGAATGTATTAAGTAGCACTGAATTGTACACTGTAAAGTAGATAAGATGGTAAATTTTATGTTAGTTTTATTTTACAACCAAAAAAATCAATGAGAACTTTAAAAAGAAAAAAAAGTAGGCAGTTTAGTGCAGCAGAAACATTGACCCCAAAATGGTATTATTTTTCCCCTTAAAAAAATCTTATACAGTAGGACTTACTGCAAAATGGCGCTCTAGGCAGAAGCACCACACCATCCCTCCACAGCAAAGATCTGAAAAACTAAGCCGAACAGAGAAAACAGTAATCCTGAAACCCTAAAACATCCAATGAAGAGATAAAGAACTCAGGCAAGCACCAATGGAGTGAGAAAACTGACAGAGAACAGAGAGTGAGGAGAGGTTCATGCAGAGGTCCCCTATCAGCTACTGCAGTGTGGATCCGCCATCTTGGACTCCTATCAAAGACCAGCGAATAGGGGGTATGAGTAAGCAGCTTCATGGAGCTTCCAGTGGGAGACAGAACAACTGTTTCTCATCTATCCACTCCAACAGCAAGCTACCACTAGCACTCTTGTTTGTTTGTATGTTTTTGGTTCCTGTTCTTCTCTCCTCTCTCCCATATCCATATTAGCTCAACACATAATAATCTCCCCCCTATATCCTGCCTACCTACACCGTGTACTTAACATCACACCACCAAGCAGCACAGGCACGGCCTACTGGAACCTGCCCTGCACTGATTACCGAACCACCCTGGTAGCTGTAATAAGTGCCACAAACAACCCAACCCAGTAACTCCTCTTCAGCTAGACAGGGCAGCTGCTGTACCGTATCTGAGTAACTGACAATACCAATTGGAGAAGGAGGCGAAAAGTATCATGCCCACAGACGAGCAAACTACAAAGAACACACAGCCCGCCTGCTCAGACATAGCCAAATTAAGAAAACAAAAGGATGAAACAAATAAATCTACAATCAACAAACAAGAAAAGTAACTACTGAATGCCCCTAAGACAGCAGATAATATCAAAACATTTGCAAAAACAGGTAAGGATGGTTCCAGTAGGCATCCAAAATAAAACACCAGATGACTTTCCAGTGCAAGAAAAGGCACTAGAACTACCCGGTAGGGAATTAAAATCTCTAATACTCAGAATTCTCCAAGAACTGAGGCAAAAAGCTGACAAACATGAGGAAAAAACAGACAAATTCATGGAAAATATGGACAAAAAATTGGAAGAATTCAGGAAAATAATGAAGGAACAAAATACCAAAATAAATTCACAACTAGAAATTATACAAAACAACAATTAGAAATCCAAAAGATAAACAACAAGATTTCAGAAATGGACGGTGTCATAGAAGGGCTGAGGAGCAGATCTGAAAGGGTGGAAGACAGGATGAGTGGAATTGAAGACACTTGGATACAGCTCTGTTCCAGGAAAACTCAGAAAAAAGAACAAAGTAAAATGAAGAGACCCAGAGAGTTATGTGGGATACAATCAAAAGCAAAAATTGTCGAGTGATTCGAATTCCAGAACAGGGGGAGAAAACAGAAAACACAGAGGGGATCATTGAAGAACTGCTGACAAAAAACTTACCCAATATCACGAAAGATGAAAAGTTGGCCATCCAAGAAACTCAACGAACCCCTTACGGATAGACCCCAAAAGAAAATCACCAAGACATATTATATTCACACTCACCAAAACCAAACACAAACAAAGAATTCTGAGAGCAGCTCATGAAAAACAAGAAGTCACATACAGAGGAGAAAAAATACGACTAAGTTCAGATTATTTGGCAGAAACCAGGCAGGCAACAAGGCAATGAGATGACATATATAAAACCTTGCAAGAAAAAACTTGCCAGCCAAGAATAATATATCCTGCAAAACTCTCATTCAGATATGATGGTGAAATTAGGACATTTCCAGATAAACAGAAATTAAGGGACTATGTAAAAACCAAACCAAACTTACAAGAATTATTAAAGGGAGTTCTTCAATCTGAGAACAAACAACTTCAGCTCACAAGCAGCATCTAGGGCATAGGATCTTACCAGCCAGACACCAATCTAGGAAATGAACTCTCAAGGACTGTCCAGGGCCAAGGGAGATACAGCAGGGAATCAGGGCAATTGATCAGTGGGTGACAACAACATCAAAACAATAAAAGAGGGAATAAACAACAGAGGTATAGAACCCTCTAATGGAGAGGAAGGCAAGGCAATACCAAGTAATGGCAGACTGTTTCAAACTTAGAAAGATAAGGGTAAAATTCGTGGTAACCATAAAGAAAGTTAACAAACATACTCATAAAAATAAAGAGTAAAAACATAAATTCTCAGCAAAAACAAAACCTACAAAAACAAAGAAATGAAAAAAAATCCACAAACAAAAGTAACTCAGCACAAGAGAGTAAGAAGAACAAAGAAAACGTCAGCACCACAAAAAAAGCACGACAAAATGACAGCAACAAACCCACATCTATCAATAATTACACTAAATGTAAATGGACTCAATGCACCCATAAAGAGATGGAGAGTGACAGAATGGATAAGAAAACAGGATCCATCAATATGCTGTCTACAGGAGACACACCTTAGAAACAAAAATGTGAATTTATTAAAAGTCAAAGGTTGGAAAAAAATATATCAAGCTAACAACTACCAAAAAAGAGCAGGAGGGGCAATTCTAATCGCAGATAAAATAGATTTTAAAACGAAATCTACCATAAAAGACAAAGAAAGACACTATATAATGATTAAGGGGACGATCCAACATGAAGATATAACCATAAAAAACATCTATGCACCCAATGACAGGGCTCCAAAATACATAAAACAAACTCTAACAACACTGAAAAGAGAAATTGACAGTTCCACAATAATAGCAGGAGACTTCAACACACCACTCTCAGTAAAGGACAGAACAACTAAGAAGAAACTCAGCAAAGATACAGAAGACCTAAAGGGCACAATCAGCCAACTTGACCTCATAGACATATATAGAACACTCCATCCAACCGCTGCAAAGTACACATTCTTTTCCAATGCACATGGAACGTTCTCCAGAACAGACATCTTAGGCCACAGAGCAATCCTCAACAAGATCCAAAACGTTGAGATAATTCAAACTATCTTCTCTGACCACAATGCCATCAAGGTAGAAATTAACAATAGAAAGAGCAAGGAAAAAAATCAACTACACGGAAACTGAATAATACCCTGCTTACACATCAGTGGGTAACAGAAGAAATCAGTGATGGAATCAAAAAATTCCTACAATCCAGTGAGAATGAAAACACATCATACCAAAACCTTTGGGACTCAGCAAAGGCAGTCCTCAGAGGACAATTTATAGTAATAGATGCACACATCAAAAAAGAAGAAAGGGACAATATCAAAAAATTAACCACACATCTCAAACAAATAGAAAGAGAATAGCAGAAAAAGCTCACAGCCACCGGAAGAAAGGAAATAATAAAGATCAGAGCAGAAATAAATGCAATAGAGAACAGAAAAACAATAGAAAGAATTAACAAAACCAAAAGTTGGTTCTTTGAAAGAAGCTACAAAATCGACAAACCACTGGCCAGACTGACAAAAGACAAACAGGAGAGGATGCAAATAAGCCAAATAAGAATTGAAATGGGTGAAATTACAAAAGACCCAACTGAAATAAAAAGGATCATAGCATAATATTATGAAAAACTATACTCCAACAAATTTGAAAACATAGAGGAAATGGATAAATTTCTAGAATCACACTACCTACCCAAACTACAACAAAGTGACGTTGAAAATCTGAACAGACCCATAAAAAGAGAAGAGATTGAAAAGGTAATTTAAAAAACTCCCAACAAAAACAAGCCCTGGCCCAGATGGCTTCACTGGAGAATTCTACAAAACATTCATGGAAGACCTTGAACCAGTACTACTCAAGATTTTTCAGAGCATAGAAAAGGAAGAAACACTTCCAAATTCATTCTATGAAGCCAGAATAACGCTGATACCAAAACCAGGAAAAGATGCCACAATAAAAGAAAATTACAGACCAATATCTCTCATGAATATAGGTGCAAAAATTCTCAACAAAATTCTAGCCAATAGAATTCAGCATCATATCAAAAAAATAATACACCACGACCAAGTAGGATTCATACCAGGTATGCAAGGATGGTTCAACATTAGAAAATCAATCAACGTAGTCCACCACCTAAATAAAAGGAAAGAATCACATGATCATCTCAATTGACACAGAAAAGGCATTTGACAAAGTCCAACACCCATTCCTGATAAAAACACTCAATAAAATAAGTATAGAAGGGAAATTTCTCAACATAATAAAGGGCATCTATGCAAAACCAACGTCCAAGTAATTCTTAATGGAGAGAGACTGAAAACATTCCCCTTGAAAACACGAACAAGACAAGGATGCCCTTTATCACCACTCCTATTTAACATTGTGCTGGAAATTCTGGCTAGAGCAATAAGGCAAGAAAAACAAACAAAGGGCATCCAAATTGGTAGTGAAGAAGTTAAACTGTCCCTGTTTGAGGATGATATGATACTATACACAGAAAACCCTAAAGACTCCATGAGAAATCTACTGGAACTAATAGAAAGATTCAGCAGAGTAGCAGGATACAAGATAAACATACAAAAATCAGTTGGATTCCTATACATCAATAAGGAGAACAATGAAAAGCAAATCAGGAAAACAATACCATTTATAATAGCCCCTAAAAACATAAAATACTTAGGAATAAATCTGACAAGGGATGTAAAAGACCTATACAAAGAAAACTACAAAACACTACTGCAAGAAAGCCAAAGGGATCTACATAAATGGAAAAACATACCATGCTCATGGATAGGCAGACTCAACATTGTGAAAATGTCAATTCTACCCAAAGCAATTTACAAATACAATGCAATCCCGATCCAAATACCAACAACATTCTTCAAAGAGATGGAAAACCTAATCATTAACTTTATATGGAAAGGGAAGAAGCCCCGAAAGAGTAAAGCACTACTGAAGAAGAAGAATAAAGTTGGAGGAGTCACACTACCTGACTTCAGAACCTACTATACAGCTGCAGTAGTCAAAACAGCCTGATATTAGTACAATGACAGATACATTGACCAATGGAACAGAATTGAGAACCCAGATGTAAATCCATCCACCTACGGTCACCTGATCTTCAACAAGGGCCCAAAGTCCATCAAATGGGGAAAAGGCAGTCTTTTTAACTGGCAAAACTGGATATTCATCTGCAAAATAAATGAAACAGGACCCATACCTCACGCCATATACAAAAACTAATTCAAAGTGGATCAAAGACCTAAATATAAAGCCAAAAACTATAAAGTTCATATAAGAAAAAATAGGACCAATGCTACAGGCCTTAATACACGGTATTAACAGGATACAAACCATAACCATCAACACACAAACCCCAGAAGATAAGCTAGATAACTGGGTTCTTCTGAAAATCAAACACCTATGCTCTTCAAAAGAGTTTGCCAAAAGAGTAAAAAGAGAACCTACAGACTGGGAAACAAAATTTGGACAGTACAAGTCAGACAAAGGTCTAATCTCCATTATCTACAAGAAAATCCAACACCTCTACAACCAAAAGACAAATACCTATTAAAAAATGGGTAAAGGAAATGAACAGACACTTCACCACAGAAGACATTCAAGCGGCCAACAGACACATTAGGAAATGCTCGCGATCACTAGGCATTAGAGAAATGCAAATTAATACCACAATGAGTTACCATCTCACCCCGGCATTACTGGTACGAATCAAAACCACTGGAAATAGCAAATGTTGGAGGGGCTGCAGGGAGATCGAAATTCTTATGCACTGCTGGTGGGAATGCAAAATGATACAACCATTTTGGAAAACCATATGGTGCTTCCTTAGAAAGCTAGAAACAGACATTCTATATGATCCAGTAATCCCACTCCTAGGAATATATCCTAGAGAAATAAAAGTCGTCACTTGAATAGACATATGCACACCTATGTTCATGGCAGCATTGTTCACAATAGCAAAAAATGTAAACAACCTAGATGCCCATCAATAGATGAATGGATAAACAAACTATGGTACATACACACAGTGGAGTATTATGCAACAATAAAGAACAATGATGAATCTGTGAAACATCTCATAACATGGATGAAACTGGAAGACGTTATACTGAGTGAAATAAATCAGTCACAAAAGGAGAAAAATTGTATGAAACCTCTATTGTAAAAGCCCATGAAAAAGTTTACACAAAAAAAGTAACAATCTTTGTTGGTTAGGAGGCATGGGGGCTGGGGGGAATACTAAATATACAATAGATAAGTGGTATCTTTGGTGAAGGGTGAGACAGTACACAATACTGGGGAAACCAGCACAACTTGTACCAGGAAAGGTCATGGAAGCTCCATACACACATCCAAACTCCCTGAGGGAATGAATTGCTGGGCGGAGGGCTGTGGGGACCATGGTCTTGGGGAACATCCAGCTCAACTGGCATAACAAAGTTTATAAAGGCAATGTGCTACATTCTACCTTGGTGAGTAGTGTCTGGGGTCTTAAAAGCCTGTCAGCAGCCATCTAAGATACTATACTGGTCTCCCCTTCGGAAGCAAGCTAGTGTGAAGAGAACAGGATATAAGGGAAAGATTAGTCCGAAGGACTAATGCACCACAGCTAGCAAGGCCTCCACCAGACTGAGTCCAATACAGCTAGATGTTGCCTGGCTACCACCACTGACTGCTCTGACCGGGATCACAACAGAGGGTTCTGGACAGAGCTGGAGAAGGATGTAGAACAAAATTCTAACTCACAAGAAAAAGACCAGATTTACTGACCTAAAGGAGACTGGAGAAACCCTGAGAGTATGGCTCCCAGACACCCTTTTAGCTCATTGGTGAAGTCACTTCTGAGCTTCACCGTTCAGCCAGGGATTGGACAGCCCCATAAAACCAAATGGGACTAATGAGGCACAGCAGTCCAGGGACAAGGACTAGAAGGTAGAAGGGGACAGGAAGGCTGGTGACAGGGAACCCAAGGTTGAGTAAGGATAATGTTGATGTGTTGTGAAGTTGTTAACGATGAGGCAACATGTGTACTGTTTAATGAGAGACTATTTTGTTCTGTAAACATCCATCTAAAGTGAGAATAGCAGCACATTTGTAAGAGCGTAGTCAGTGTCACTGAACTGTGGTTGTAGATATTTTTGAAATGGTTTATCTTTGGCTATGTATATTTTCAAAAAAAAAATGGTCGAGAAGGGAGAGGGTTGACATGTCGTGGGTTTGTTAGCCAATGTTATAAAATAATATATGTACTACTGTTTCATGAGAAACTATTTGTTCTGTAAACCTTCACCTGAAGTACATTTAAAAAATTTTTTAAAAAAGAAAAAAATTATGTACAGTAAAGCAAACTTTTCCTGTAAAAGGCCAGATAGTAAATATTTTATGCTTTTTGATCCATATAGTCTGTTTTGCAACTACTCAGCTCTGCCCATGTGGTGCAAAGACAGCGTAGACAAAAGGAGAACAAATGGCCAACAAGGGTCCACAGGCTTGAGACCCCCGCAAAAGAGTAACAAACATGTGGACTAGTATTTGAGAATACTCATTTTGACTAAGTGGGTAATTTTTAACAATTAATAACAATGCTGTTAAGAAATGAAATAGTAATAGTTGATTTAAGATAATGCAAGTAAAAGTACATTAAATGACCAAAGGTAAAAGGGTTTCAAATTTCTTTAAAAAGAGACAATATGTTTCTAATATGTATACGTATTTGCAAATTTTACTACTTAAAAATGCAATGATTAATATTTAATTCTAATTTTCTGCTTGACAAAACTGTACATTTCTAAGAAATGACATTGAACTTGTCACTCAAAGTCCAAAGATAGCCCCTGTCAGACTTGATCTTGGGTCCCCCGTGTATGATCATCACTTCCCAGCTCAGTATTTCTGAGTCCTTGAACAGACCTATGAACCTACTTGGTGTGGTTCCAAGTACTCTGTTCAGGGAGAAGGGGGTTCTATCTGCTTCCTAATCTTATTGACATCTCTTGCTCTTTGATTCTAGAAAGTCTTGGCCATTTTATTTTCTAAGGCTTTTGGCTGTCAAATATGCTTCCTGCAATTCAGCACATGGCTTCTTCAAGTACAGGGCCGAGGGTGGGAAAAGGCAGGCTAAGTCACTACCTAAAGCCAGGCTGGGAGCTCATTTTGTTGAGGTATGTGTTCATTCTGTGTGGGGAAGAGGATGTGAACAATGAGTGAGTGTAAACAACATACAACAGAAGGGATGCATGTCTCACTACTCCCAGAAGGAGGGTTCTTACTCCAGAATGTGAGTTATACCCTCCTGGGCACTTGCTGTCTTTGAATCTGGCTTTGTCCTAAAAGTGTCTTCAAGAGAACCCACTAAAGTTAGATAAATTAAGGAATTTCAGGTTTTACATGTCAAAAGATCAGTTTAGAATGGGAAGAGTGTTTACCCAGAAATATATTAATGCGGTTCTGTGCTGAGGGAGTACTGTAGGAAAAGAGGAGACATTGGGGTCCATGGATCATCTGTGAGTAATAATACCCTGCCCAGAACAGCCTCCACCCCTGCCCTTCACTCCCTGAGCCAGTCTCCACCCACATAGACCAGAACTCTGCCTGCTTTCCACATACCTCAGTGAAACTCCACCCATATTAGGGCTTCTTCACTTCACGCATTTCTATGCCTATCCTAGTCACACATACTTTGGACATACTGCCAGGAGAGACCAGTCCCTGTAGAAGGACATCATGCTTGGTAAAGTAGACAGTCAGCAAAAAAGAGGAATACCCTCAACGAGATGGAATGACACAGTGGCTGCAACAATGGGCTCAAGCGTAACGATTGTGAGGAAGTAGCAGGACGGCGTAGTTTTTCATTTGGTTGTACATAGGGTCGCTATGAGTCAGAATCAACTCGATGGCACCTAACAACAACATCCTAGTCACACCCAGAAACCCATACTGCTTGTCCAGGCCCCTCAAACATGAAGGCCCTTAAACCACCCAATACACATAACCTCAAATCAGATACTGCTTCACCTACCCCAGGGCTGCAGACCTCAGGTCACATCAGCTGTAAACTGTCACACCCCATTTGCCTAGACAGGACCACCTACAGATGCCACAGAGCCTCCTCCTTGGGGACAAGCCTCTGTCAGTCACACCCATGCCCAGGTCTTTCTCTTCACCAAAGACATACAAGCTGTCACAAATCAGTCTCACTCACAGTGGAAGTGTGGTGTATAGTGGAAGAAAGTGGTCCTTCCCAGCCATTCAGTCACTTCGTCAGACTTGACTGTGAACTTATCCACAACACAGAGGCTCTCTCCCCAACCCAGTTCACATCAGGTTCTGCCCATCACTTCAGGCTGTTTTCTACACATTCCCACCCACTTGTCCTCACAGACGGGCCTCTAGCCAACCCTGCCAATATCAGATTCTGCCACACTAACTCATTCAGTTTTTTGCTGCCTGAGAGACTTTTATTTTTAATTCAAGTTAGATTGTTTCCCTCCCCAGGTTGTTATTCTTCAACACCTCCTCACTTCCATAAGGCTTCAAACTACCTCATTAGTTCACTAGATGCTTCATGATCATAACTGCACTCACAATAGAAGATAGTTATAGAAGGAGATTTCCCTAGAGTGATGTTTGTACCAAAGACTTCCTAAATGTGAGGGCGCTGGAACTTTGATTGCTAGATTCAGGAAATGTCTCTCTTCATAAAGAAGGCTTAAATTATCATGCTGCTTTTCCTATGGTTTTTATTTGCTCTGTGTTCTGTGGGGATCCCTGTTTGCAGCCACACTTCCCCCATACAAGGGGCTTTGGTGGGCCTGGCAATGTGTTCAGTGTAGGGGGTGTTACCTAAACTGACCCAGCTATTTCACCACCTACTGTCTCAGGGACTCCTCCCAGACTCTACCTCCAACCCTTAGAACCTGAATGCTTTGTCACATTGTCCTGAGTTCTTGTTCTTCTAATTCTATGCCCAGGCCCTTCAGACTGTCAGTTTGGCTGGAAGAGTTGGTTCCATCTCAGCATTCTTCTTGGATACTGCCATTATTCCTGCTTTGGAACCACAATCTCACTCAAGCATCTCATTCCTTGCCAGACCCAGGTAGAGCTCTCTAACTACTCTCTCAGGTGTAGCACCCCAGGTCCTCACATGCCCAGGAGGGGAGTTTGACTGGGCTGGGTACTTAGGAGTAATGACTAGGATATCCTAACCAAGGCAGCAAAAGTTATGAGTGTTTTTATTCTCTTTGACTTCCAGGACCACATATATGCTCTTCCATCTGCTTGGAACATTTTCCTCTAGCTCTTCACCACGTAACTCCTAATCATCCTACAGTTCTCAGTTTATAGGTCACTTATTTTCCTTTGGATGCTTTCCCTGATCACATTAAACTAGATTAGATTTTTCTGGTCCATGGTGGAAATTCACATGAAAGCACATATTCATAAGAGTCCTATTCCCATCTACTTTTAACTGCACGTTTAATTCTCTGTCTCCATTACCTGACTGTGAGCTCCATCTTGTAATCTCAATGTCTTTTCCAGTGCTTAAACATACTAAGTAACACAATACTATTTCTGGCTTGAATAAATGATGTGCCTGTCTTAGAGTAGGTGATCAACAAGTAGTAACCATTGCAATGGATGCTACAATTCTATTCTGGGACAGCAGTGGTTGGAAAAGAGGAAATAGGCAGTTACAGAGAGAACACTGCAAGTTGATGAACACTGAAGAGGGTCTTGAGGGAGGAAATTGGGTAATGCAAACAGTTAATCGACTACCAACCAAAGAGTTGGAAGTTCGAACCCACCCAGTAACACTGCTGAAGAAGGGCCTGGCAATCTGCTTCTGTAAATATTACAGCCAAGAAAATCCTATGGAGCAGTTCTACTCTGTAATACATGGAGTCAACATGTGTCAGAATCAACTTGACAGCAAAAAATATGGTTTGGTTTCGATCATATTGTTTACCAGCCATGATTTAACACTTCCAGATTTCATTTACTATAGTTTTTATAGACTATTTGTATTGTCGGTAGGAATGTATCTCTTCTTGCCCTTGTATTTCAAATAATATATGCTTATATTTGATTTTTGCTTTTAAATAATATGGTCCCGTTTTAAACCTGAAAAAAATAAGGTTGTAGTCTTAAGGAAAAGGTACAATATTGGGATACAAATCTATACATAGAATATTATCTCAGTAATGTAAAATATTTTATATATCCCAACAAACATATGGAGAATGAAAACACTGGACAGTAAAAAAAGCCCATATGCCAAAATGTTAATAACACTTGCCTTTGTTTAATTCCCTTGGAGTGCCTGGCTTGTAGTAATGACGTATCTGTTGCCCTTATCATTATTATTCTGTTTCTTTATAGTTTTATCTTCTCTGTAAACATATTACTTCATGAGAAGTGAAAAAACTGATGAAATAATAACATAAAAATTATGGAAACAACAAATGAGAAGTTCATAAAACCAGCACTACAACTATGTTCTGTACATCATCATTAATGTCTGTTAGAGAGAAGAGGGAAAAGTTCAACACACAATCTTTTTTTCTATTTCCACTCACATTTTTCCAGGTGTAAATATGACACTGGTACATTGAAGATTATAAACATGAGCTTCTGTCGTATTACTCTCACCCTAACATTTGGGCTCCAGTTGTGAGGCAGAATGAAGTTAAAGAGTTTACCCAAAGTGACAAAGTTTGTGAGTGGCAGAGCCAGGATACAGACTCTGTGTCCATGGTTCTAAGAACATGCTATACTGCCTCTCTCATAATGGTCTATATTAGTTAGGATCCCATTGGCTGCAAGAAACAGGAAAATATTATTCAAAATGCCCCCCAAAAATAAGGAATTTCATAATTTCACACGTTATACATCCAGTGGTGAGATGGGATCCAGACAAGGATTGTCAGTAGCTCAGTGAACTCATGTCCTTTTCTTCTCACCACTCTACCATCCTCAATGCTGGCCTCATCCTCAGGCTTGTGGATCTTGAGATGGCTGCCCCAGTTCCAGTCCTCACACTCAAGCAGGGAAATATCCAAGAACATAAAAGGACCATCCCTTCCTAGGTCTCTTTTGTATGGGAAAGGTAACTTTTCCCACTCCCACCCCAGCAGCAGACATCCCCTGCCAGCACATTGTCCAGCACTGGGTCATGGGTCCTCAAAACCACTTCCAGTTTCAATTATTCCCTAGGAGGACTCAAGGACTGAGCATAGAGTTATACTCATGACTAAGATTTATTACAGCAAAAGGATACAAAGCTACATCAGTAAAGGGAAAACGCACATGTAGTGATGTCCAGAAACTAGCCCAAGCTTCCAAGAGTCCTCTCCCAGTGGATTCACACAATTTATTCCACCAGCAATGAATTATGACAACACGAATGAAGTGTTGACTACCAGGGAAGTTCATTAGAGACTCAGTGCCCAAGGTTTTTATTGTGGGCTGGCTATGTAGGGATCAACTGCACAGTGTGTACTAAAATTTTAGACTTTCAGAAGGAAAACAGGTGTTCAGTATAAACCATATTGCTTATAAAAACAGCGTAGGCCCAGTAAACCACTCTAATCAGCTAGAGAATGGTGAGAATCCTTTTGAAACCCAAGTTCTCAGATGCCAATAAAAGGCCATCCTTGTAAGCAGGCCCTTCAAAGAAGAGCACTATCAGGCTTGATAAGTTAATTCTTTTCTGCACACACACCCATTCTTAAACCAGTCACTGGAAACAGGACTGACACTATCTTGTTATCTTGACTGGAATCAACTAATGACTTTGGGGTAGTATGAAAGTGGGGAGCTCAACAACAGTGTTTGGACTTAGTCTGAAGCAGAGTAAAACTAGACTGGTTGTAGGGACACAGGAACTTTAGAATGTGGTGAGAGATGACATCTTGTTTACATATAAATTGTCACTTTAATGTCATGGAAATGAGAATGTCCAGTACACTCATCTCACAATAGGTTAAGATTTGCTGAATGCACCAGAACGACCTCTCTAGGGAAAGACTGGGCATTGCAAATGTTTGCTTCCCTGGCTGACCAAACTTCCCCTTATTACTGACACAGTTTTTCTTTGGCTATAATAATACTTTTCAAGGGAGGCAGACCAAGATGATGGCATGAACATGCTCTCACCTCCTGACCCCTCAACAAAGCAAAAACAAAAAAATAAAAATAAGAGAGAGAGAGAAGTACAAATTGGTAGAATCAATGATATCACAACTCTAGAAAATAGTCAAAGGGCTGCACTATCTAAGTAAACATCAAATCAAGAAAAAGATGACATAAATGGTAAAAAAAAAAAAAAGTCTTATTTTTCCCCCAGTTCATGCCCCCCCCCCTCCTCAGTTTGTAGTGGCCATCTTAAAGTGACAGCACTCTGAGACAGGAGTTTGGTCTTAATTGGTGACAGCCACACTCCAAGACAGGGAGCCTGGTGTTAAAGCATTAACAGCAGTCACTCAAAAATGGCAAGCTTGTCTTAAAGTACTGACAGCCAACACTTACAGAGAGGGAGCCTGATCTTAAAGTGACAACAGCTGATATTCCCAGACAGGGACTCTGGTGTTAAAGTAGTGATAGCTGGCCCTCCTAGATGGGGAGTATGTTATTAAAGCAAGAGTGGAGGAGACAGCCCAAGATGGCAGCTTTGTCAGACACACCATCCTGTCCCTCTACAGCAAAGGCTGAAGAAACCAAGTGAATCAGATACAGATGACAATCCTGGAACCCTGAGCATCAAATGGAAAGATAAAACTTAACAAAACGAAAATAAAGCTAAAAAACAGGGAACAAGAGGAGTTAAGCTGTAAACCATGACAACATCAAAACAAAATTGGGGAACTAAAGATGTAGTTATAGAACTTCCATACGGGGAGGAAGTCAAGGCGATTTCAAGACATAACAGACTATTTTTAAGAGGATTAAGGTGAACTTCAGGGTAACCACAAAGAAAAGTAATAAATCAACTCACCAAAATAAAGAAGAAAACAAAAAAGACTCAGTAAACACAAAAACAACAAAAATCGATAGGAAAAGAAAATCTATATAGAAAAAGAACTTAGCACAGAAGATTAATAGGAACAAAGAAACCATTAACACAACACAAAAAAGTATAACAAAAAGACAGCAATGAATCCATACCTATTGCTAATCACATTGAATGTAAATGGATTAAATGCACCAGTCAAGAGACAGAGAGTGCTGGAATGGATTAAAAAAAAATCAGTATGTTGCCTACAAGAGATACATCTTAGACAAAAAGACATAAATATGTTAAAAATCAAAGGGTGGAAAAAATATATCATGCAAACAGTATCCAAACGAGAGCAGGGGTAGCAATAATAATTTTATATAAAATAGACTTTAAGTCAAAATCCATTATAAGAGACAAATAAAGTCATTATATAATGATTAAAGAGTCAATCCACCAAGAAGACATAACAATAATAGATATACACTCAGTGACTAAACCCATTGCTGTCAAGTCAATTCCGACTCATAGTGACCCTACAGGACAGACTAGAATTGCCCCATAGGGTTTTCAAGGAGCAACTGGTGGATTTGAACTGCTGGCCTTTTGGTTAGCAGCCCTAGCTCTTAACCACTGCACCACCAGGGCTCCTGCACCCAATGACAGACCTCCAAAATACATAAAACAAACTCTAACAGAATTGAAAAGAGAAATAGACAGTTCTACAATAATAGTAGGAGACTTGAACCCATCACTTTTGACAATGGACAGAACAGCTAGAAAGAAAATTAAGATACAGAAAATCTAAATAACACAATCAACCAACTTGACCTCACAGACATATACAGAACACACCACCCAACAGCAGCATAGTACACATTCTTATTTAACTCACATGGTTCATTCTCCAAAATAGACCATATTCTATGCCACAAAGCAAGCCTCAATAAATTAAAAAAATAACGCAAAGCTTCTATTCTGACCATAACGCCAGAACACTAGAAATTAATGAGAAAAAGCAAGGAAAAAAATTAAATACATGGAAAGTTAATAACACCTTACTTAAAAACTACTGGGTCATAGAAGAAATTTTTAAAAATCTTAGAATCAAATAAGAATGAAGACTCAACATACCAAAACCTCTAAGTCACAGCAAAAGCTGGGCTCAGAGGAAAATTTACAGCAATAAATGCACACATCCAAAAAAGAAGAAAGATCCAAAATCAATAACTTAACCTGACAATTTTAATAAATAGGAAAGGAACAGCAAAGAAAGTCCAGTCACCAGAAGAAAGGAAATAATAAAGTTCAGAGCAGAAATAAATAGAAAATGAAAAGCAATAGAAAGAATCAACAAAACTAGAAGTTGGTTCTTTCAGAAGATCAATAAAATTGACAAACCACTGGCCAAATTGACAAAGGAAAAAAATGAGATGTAAATAACCAAAATAAGAAATTAAATGGGTGACATTACAACAGAACCAACCAAGATAAAGAGGATTATTACATAATATTATGAAACATTTAATTCTAACAAATTTGAAAACCTAGAAGAAATGGACAAATTTCTGAAAACACAGTATCTACCTAAACTAACACAGAGATAGAAAACCTAAATAGACCCATAACAAAAGAAGAAAGTGAAGATGTCATTTAAAAAAAAAAAAAAACTCCCAACAAGAACAGCCAAGGCCAAAATGGCTTCACTGGAGAGTTGTACCAAACATTCAGAAAAGAGTTGACACCAATTCTACTCAAACTATTCCAGAAAGTAGAAAAGGAAGGAATACTCCCAAACTCATTCTATGAAGCCAACATAACCCTGATACCAAAGCCAGGCAAAGACACCACAAAAAAAGAAAATTACAGACCAATATCCCTCATGAGCATAGAAGCAAAAATTCTCAACAAAATTCTAGCCAACAAAATACAACAGTATGTCAAAACAATAATACATGATGATCAAGGAGGATTCATTCCAGGGATGCAAGGGTGGTTCAACATCAGAAGATCAATCAACATAATTCACCACATAAATAAAACAAAGGAAAAGAATCACATGATCACCTCAATTAATGCAGAAAAGGCATGTGATAAAATCCAACACCCTTTCCTGATAAAAACTCTCAGCAAAATAAGAATAGAAAGGAAATGCCTCAACAGAATTAAGAGCATATATACAAAACCAACAGCCAACATCAATCTCAACAGACAGAGATAAAAGCATTCCCCTTGAGAATAGGAATGAGACAAAGATGCCCATTATCATCACTCTTATTTAATATTGTACTGGAAGTCCTAGCCAGAGAAATAAGGCAAGAAAAGGAAATAAAGTGTATCCAAATTGGTAAGAAAGAAATAAACTATCCCTATTCACAGGTGACATAATCCTATACATAGAAGATTCCAAAGATTCCACAAGAAAGTTACTGGAACTAATAGAAGGATTCAGCAAAGTGGTAATGTACAAGATCAACATACAAAAATCAGTTAAATTCCTCTACAATAACAAGGAGAACTCCAAAAAGGAAAACAAGAAAGCAATACCGTTTACAATAGCCCACAAGAGGATAAAATACCTAGGAATAAATCTAACCAGGAACGTAAAAGACTTATACAAGGAAAACTACGAAACACTACTGCAAGAAACCAAAAGAAAGCTACATACATAGAAAAACATACCATGCTCATGAATTGGAAGATTTAACATTGTGAAAATGTCAATACTACCCAAAGCAATCTATAGATATGATGCAATCCAGATCCAAGTCCAAACAACATTCTTTAAAGAAATGGAAAAACTAATCATCAACTTTATATGGAAAGGAAAGAGGCCCCAAATAGCTAAAGCATTATGGAAGAAGAACAAAGTAGGAGGCCTCACACTTCCCAATCTCAGAACTGATTATACAGCCACGGTAGTAAAAACAGCCAGATACTGGTACAATGACAGATGCATAGACCAGTGGAACAGAATTGAGAATCTGGAAGTAAATCCATCCAGCTATGGATAGCTTATTTCCCGCAAAGGGTCAAAGTCTATTCAATGGGGAAGAGATGGTCTCTTTAACAAATGGTGCTCGAAAAACTTGATATCCATTTGCAGACAAATGAAATATGATACATACCTCACACTATACACAAAAACTAACTCAAAATGGATCAAAGACCTAAATGTTAAACTTAAAACTATAAAGTTCCTGAAATATAACATAGGGACAAAGCTAGGGGTCCTAATTTATGGCATAAATACACTATCAAACGTAAGTAAAAATGCACACTCAACAGAAGATAAACTAGATAACTGGTGCCTCCTAAAAATTAAATACTTATGCTCATCAAAAGACTTTACCAAAAGAGTAAAAAGAGAATCTATAGACTGGGGGAAAAAAATTGGCAATAACATATCTGACAAGTGTCTAATCTCTAAAATATGTGGAAAACTTAAATATCTCAACTACAAAAAGGCAAACAATCCAATCATAAAATGGGCAAAGGACATGAACAGACACTTCACCAAAGAAGACATTCGGGCGGCTAACAAACACATGAAGAGATGCTCGTGATTATTAGCCATTAGAGAGATGCCAATCAAAACTACAATGAGATACCATCTCACCCCTACAAAAATGGCACTGATCAAAAAAAAAAAAAAAAAAAAAACCACAGAAAACAACACATGCTGATGAGGTTGCAGGGAGATTGGAACTCATATACACTGCTGTTGCGATTGTAAAATGGTACAACCAGTATGGAAAACGGTACGGCACTTCCTCAAAAAACTAGAAATAGATATACCACATGATCCAGCAATCTCACTCCTAGGTATATATTCTAGCGAAATAAAAGCAGTGACACGAGTAGACATCTGTACACCCAAGTTCATTGTATCATTAATCACAATAACAAGAAGATGGAAACAACTTAAGTGTCTGTGAATGGATGGATGGATAAAAAAAATGTGGTACATACGTACAATGGAATACTATGCAAAGATAAATAATAATGATGAGTCAGTGAAATATAACATGGATGAGTCTGGAGGACATTATGTTGAGTGAAATAAGTCAACCACAAAAGGACAAATATTGTATGATATTACATTAATAAAAAGTCTCGAATAGGTTTACACTCAGAAAGCAATGTTCTTTGATGCTTATCAGAGATGGGAGGGGGAAGGAGGGCTTACTAGATAGTAGACATGTGTTAATTCTGGTGAAAGGAAAGGCAATAAACAATATAGGGGAAGTCAGCACAGTGTGAACCAGGTAAATGAAGACACTCAGAGGTAAGCAAGAATAAAGGCCAACTATGGTAAATGCTATACATATACAATTCTGCAACAATAATAATAATGATAAAAAAATTTTGTGAGTGATTATGTAGGTAGATATGTATGCTATATGGGTGTGGGAGGGTGTATGGGAGCATATGCATGAGTACGTATAGGCATACTTGTGGGCATTTGTATATACATATTTGTATGTGAAGGAACCCTGGTGGCGCAGTGGTTAAAGTGCTTGGCTGCTAACTGAAAGGTCGGTGGTTTGAACCCACCAGCTGCTTCGCAGGAGAAGGATGTAGCAGTCTGTTCCTGTAAAGATTTACAGCTTTGGGAACCCTATGGGGCATTTCTACTCTATCCTATGGGGTTGCTATGAGTAAGAATCAACTCAGTGGTAGTGGGTTTTTGATTATTTGTATGTGTTCCATATATATTCATATATATAATAGAGCACATAAGGGGCACAATTATGGAAATTTCATAGACGTATCCAAATACCTCATGGGACTGAGTTACTGGGCTTGAAAGATAAGGACCATAGTTTTGAGGGACATCTAAGTCAATTGGTACAACATAGTTCATAAAGATGATGTTCTACATCCTAGTTTGGTGAACAGTGTCTGGGGTCATAAAAGCTTGTGAGTGGACACCTAAGATACAACTATTGTTGTCTTCCCATTTGGAGCAAAAAGAGTGAAGAAAACCAAAGGCTCAAGGAAGCAATTAGTCCACAGGACTAATGGCCCAACAAGAACCACAGCTTCCTCCAGCCTGAGACAAGAAGAACTAGATGGTGCCCAGTGACCACTACAGACCGCTGTGACCAAGGACACAATAGAAGAGCCTGGTTAGAATAGGAGAAAAATGTAGAACAAAACTCAAATTCATAAAAAAGACCAGACATACTTGCCTGATAGAGACTGCAGGAACCCCTAAGACTATTGCCCTTTTAACTTGGAACTGAAGCCACTCATGAAGGCTACCTTTCAGCCAAATAATAGAATGGCCGATAAAATAAACAATACCATTCCTGAGGAATGTGCTCCTTAGAACAAGCAACTATATGAGACCAAACAGGCAACATTTTCCCAAAAACAAAGATGAGAAGGCAAGGAGGGGCAGGGATACTGGAGGGATGGAAATGAGGAAGGTAAGGTGGAAATGAGGAGAGCGCTGACACACTGTGGGTATAGCAACCAATATCATGGAAAAATTTGTGTATGAATTGTTGAATGGGAAACTAATTTGCTGTGTAAACTTTCACCTAAATCACAATAAAGTGTTCAAAAATAAATAAAGCAGGGGCGGACACACTTTCAGAAAAGAAGTCTGATGTTAAAGTGGTGCCATCCAGCCCCCCACCCACACCCCGGACAGGGAGCCTGGTTTTCTTATAGTGGCTGAGGCAAAAAATTAAGACTTTGAAAAGCACCATGCATACAGAGGAATTGAGAAACCACACACATGCCCAGGGCAAGACATGCACTCAAAATTACCTAAGACAACCCGAACACATTCACCTTGGGCTGATCCCTAGGCTCAGTGCAAGACTGTCTAAGTGCTGAAGGAGGGCACCAGCACAGGCCCAATTTGAAAAGACTGGGATAGGTTTGTTGTTTTGTTTTTATCTTTTCCTTCTTCTTCCCCTGGCATTTCTAAAAATATCTGTCAAAACACTAGCTGACCACAAGCTAAGAAACAGAGTCTTCACTGTGCACACGTGTCCAGGAAGGTAATCTTTGCGAAATTGTTGGAGAAAATCACTGAATAAACACATGTCTATAACCTTCAAAAGTTAAAAAAAAAAAAGTAAACCCGGAGAAGGGGCAAAAAACCTTACAAGGTGTAAAAACAAAGAGGAAAGGATGAACCAAGCAAAATAATAAAGAGACAGAAACCATCCCTGAAGAAGCACACATAATGGACTTTCTAGACAAAGACTTGTTTTTTAAATTATACTTCAGGTGAAGGTTTACAGAACAAATAATTTCTCAATAAACAGTAATACACATATTGTTTAATGACTTTGGTTAACAACCCCACAACATGTCAACCCTCTCCCTTCTCGACTTTTTTTGTTTTGGTGAAAATATACATAGCCAAAGATACACCATTTCAAAACTTTCTACATGCACAGTTCAGTGACACTGACTACGCTCTTCCAATTGTGCTGCTATTCTCACTTTAGATGAAGGTTTACAGAACAAAATAGTTTCTCATTAACAGTTAGTACACATGTTGCCCTATGGTTAACAACTTCACAACACATCAACATTATCCTTACTCAACCTTGGGTTCCCTGTCACCAGCCTTCCTGTCCCCTTCTACCTTCTAGTCCTTGTCCCTGGACTGCTGTGCCTCATTAGTCGCATTTGGTTTTATGGGGCTGTCCAATCCATGGCTGAACAGTGAAGCTCAGAAGTGACTTCACCACTGAGCTAAAAGGTGTCTGGGGGCAATACTCTCGGGGTTTCTCCAGTCTCCTTTAGGTCAGTAAATCTGGTCTTTTTCTTGTGAGTTAGAATTTTGTTCTACATCCTTCTCCAGCTCTGTCCAGACCCTCTGTTGTGATCCCGGTCAGAGCAGTCAGTGGTGGTAGCCGGACACCATCTAGCTGTACTGGACTCAGTCTGGTGGAGGCCTTGCGAGCAGTGGTGCATTAGTCCTTCGGACTAATCTTTTTCTTGTATTCTGGTCTCTTCAGTCTGCCCTGCTCCCGAAGGGATGAGACCAGTGGAGTATCTTAGATGGCTGCTGACAGGCTTTTAAGACCCCAGACGCTACTCACCAATGTAGAATGTAGAACATTGTCTTTATAAACTGTGTTATGTCAATTGAGCTAGATGTTCCCCAAGACCACGGTCCCCACAGCCCTCTGCCCAGCAATTCAGTCTCTCAGGGAGTTTGGAAGTGTCTAAGGAGCTTCCAAGACCTTTTCTGGTACAAGTTGTGCTGGTTTCCCCAGTATTGTGTATTGTCTCACCCTTCACCAAAGATACCACTTAACTATTGTCTATTTAGTATTTCCCCCCCCCCCCACCCCTCACATCCCTGGTAACCAACAAAGTTTGTTACTTTTTGTGTGTAAACTTTTTCATGAGTTTTTACAATAGAGGTCTCATACAATATTTGTCCTTTTGTGATTGACTTATTTCACTCAGCATAATGTCCTCCAGTTTCATCCATGTTATGAGATGCTTCACAGATTCATCGTTGTTCTTTCTCATTGCATAGTACTCCATTGTGTGTATGTACCATAGTTTGTTTATCCATTCATCTGTTGATGGACATCTAGGTTGTTTCTATCTTTTTGCTATTGTGAACAATGCTGCCATGAACATAGGTGTGAATATGTCTATTCGAGTGACGACTCTTATTTCTCTAGGATATATTCCTAGGAGTGGGATTGCTGGATCGAATGGTATGTCTATTTCTAGCTTTCTGAGGAAACGCCATATCATTTTCCAAAATGGTTGTATCATTTTGCATTCCCACCAGCAGTGCTTAAGAGTTTTGATCTCCCCGCAGCCCCTCCAACCTTTGTCATTTCCAGTGTTTTTGATTCGTGCCAGTAATGCCGGGGTGAGATGGTATCTCATTGTTGTATTAATTTACAGTTCTCTAGTGGCTAGTGATCGCGAGCATTTCCTCATGTGTCTGTTCGCCTCTTGAATGTCTTCTTTGGTGAAGTGTCTGTTCATTTCCTTTGTCCATTTTTTAATAGGATTATTTCTCTTTTTGTTGTAGAGGTGTTGGATTTTCTTGTCTGACTTGTCTGACTTGTCTGACCTGTCTGACTTTGTCTGACTTGTACTGTCCAAAAATTTTTTTCCCAGTGTGTACGTTCTCTTTTTACTCTTTTGGTGAAGTCTTTTGAGTATAGGTGTTTGATTTTTAGAAGATCCCAGTTATCTAGCTTATCTTCTGGGGTTTGTGTGTTGATGGTTATGGTTTGTATCCTGTTAAGGTCATGTATTATGGCCTGTAGTGTTGGTACTATTTTTTCTTCTGTGAACTTTAGAGTTTTTGCTTTATATTTAGGTCTTTGATCCATTTTGAATTAGTTTTTGTATATGGCGTGAGGTATGGGTCCTGTTTCATTTTTCTTGCAGATGGATATCCAGTTTTGCCAGTTAAAAAGACTGTATTTTCCCCATTTGATGGACTTTGGGCCCTTGTCGAAGATCAGGTGACCGTAGATGGATGGATTTACATCTGAGTTCTGTAGACAAAGACTTTTAAAAAACATTGTTGAATATGTTTAAAGATCTAAAGGAAAACCCAAACAACTAAAGGAAATCAAGAAAATGATATAGGGACAAAATTGGAATTTCAGTAAAGATACAGAAATTTTTAAAAAGAACCAATCATAAATATTGGAGTTGAATCAATGAAAATAAAAGTTGGTTCTTTGAAAAGATCAAAAAAATTGATAAAATTTTATCTAGATCGACAAGGAAAAGAAGAGAGAGGATGTAAAGAACTAAAGTCATAAATGAAAGTGGTGACATCACTACCAATCCTAAGAGAAATAAGAATTATTGTAAGAGATTACTATGAACAATTGTATACCAACAAATTAGATAACCTAGATGAAATGAAAAAAAAATTTTCTAGGAAGACACAAACTACCCAAAGTGACACAATAAGTAATAGAAAATATCAACAAATCTATAACAAGTGAAGAGATTGAAGCAATAATCAAAAACTTTCCAACACAGAAAAGTCCAGGACCAGATGACTTCTCTGGTGAATTCTACTAAACATTTAAAGAATAATTAAACACAATCCTCCTCAAACTCTTCCAAAATATAGAAGATGAGAGAGCATTTTTTTACTTCATTCTATGAGGCCAGCTTTATCCTGACATCAAAGAGATGAAGACACCACAAGGAAACTATAGACCAGTATCCCTTATGAATGCAGATGAAAAAAATCACAACAAAATACTGGCAAAACAAATCCAACAGCATATTAAAAAGGACTACGCACCATGACCAAGTGAGATTTATTCCTGGAATGCAAAAGTGATTCAACATAAGAAAATCAATCAATGTACTATGCCAAATTAATACAACAAAGGAAAAGAACCATGTGATCATCTCAAATGATGCAAAAAAAGGCATTTGAAAAAATCCAACACCATTTAAACACCCTTTTATCATTAAAAGATAAAAACACTCAACAAACAAAGAATAGAAAGGAAATTCTTCTATATGGCAGAGCATTTAATAAAAATGCACAGCTTACAACATAGTCATTGGTGAAAGAATGAAAGCTTTTACCCTAAGATAGGGAACAATATAAGGATACCTACCTTCACCACTTCTATTCAATATTTTATAGGAAGTTCTAGACAGAGCAAGAGACAAAATAAAATTCATCCAAATTTCAAAAGAAGTAAAAATGTATTTGTAGACAACATGGCCCTATATATAGAAAATCCCAAAGAATCCACAAGAAAGCTACTAGATCTAATAAATGATTCAGCAAATGGGACAGGGTAAATCATTACAAATAAAAATCAGTTTTGTTTTTATACACTAGCAATAAATGATCTGAAAAGAAAATCAACAAAAAATTCCATTTACAATAGCATATAAAATAATAAAATAACTAGGAATAATTTTAGCCAGGGAGGTGAAAGTCTTGGACAGTGAAAACCCTAAAACATTACTAAAAGAAATTTAAAAGACCTAAATAAATGGAAAGACCTCCCAAGTTCATGGATTGGAAGATTTAATATTAAGACATCAATACTACCCAAAGCATTTTACAGAATAAACATAATCTTTATCAAAATTTCAACAGCTTGTTTTGCAGAAATGGAAAAGCCAGTCCTAAAATTAATATGGAATTGCAAAAAGCCCTGAATTATCGTTGTTGTTTGGTGACGTTCAGTCTGTTTCAACTCATAACGATCCTACATAAAACAAAACACTGTCCGGTCCTGCGCCATCCTCATAATCATTGTTATGCTTGAGCCCATTGTTGAAGCCACTGTGTCAATACATCTCGTTGAGGGTCTTCCTCTTTTACGCTGACCCTCTACTTTACCAAGCATGATGTCCTTCTCCAGGGACTGATCCCTCCTGATAACATGTCCAAAGTATGAGAGATGTAGTCTCGCCACCCTTGCTTCTTAGGAGCATTCTGGTTGCACTTCTTCCAGGACAGATCTGTTTGTTCTTTTGGAAGTCCATGATATATTCAATATTCTTCTCCAACACCACAGTTCAAAGGCGTCAATTCTTCTTCGATCTTCCTTATTCATCACCCAGCTTTTGCATGCATAAGAGGCTATTGAAAATACCATGACTGGGGTCAAGCACACATTAGTCTTCAAGGTGACATCTTTGCTTTTCAACACTTTAAAGAGGTCTTTTGCAGCAGATTTGCCCAGTGCAACACATTGTTTGATTTTTTGACTGCTGCTTCCATGGATGTTGATTGTGGATCCAAGTGAAATGAAATCCTTGACAACTTCAATCTTTTCTCTGTTTATCATGATGTTGCTTATTGGTCCACTTGTGAGGATTTTTGTTTTCTATATGTTGAGGTGTAATCCATACTGAAGGCTATGGTCTTTGATCTTCATCAGTAAGGGCCTCAAGTCCTCTTCACTTTCAGCAAGCAAGGTTGTGTCATCTGCATAACGCAGGTTGCTAATTAGTCTTCCTCCAATCCTGATGCCCCATTCTTCATATAGTCCAGCTTCTCAGGTTATTCGATCAGCATACAGATCGAATAGGTATGGAGAAAGAATACAACCCTAACGCAGTTTTCCTGACTTTAAACTACATGGTATCCCCTTGTTCTTTTCAAACGACTGCCTCTTGATCTATGTACAGTTTCCTCATGAGCACAATTAAGTGTTCTGGAATTCCCATTCTTCACAATGTTATCCATAATTTATGATCCACACAATCGAATGCCTTTGCATAGTCAATGAAACTCAGGTAAACGTCTTTCTGCTATTCTCTGCTTTCAGCCAGGATCTATCTGACATTAGCAATGATATCCCTGGTTCTGCTTCCTCCTCTGAATCCAGCTTGGATTTCTGGAAGTTCCCTGTCCTGTTGTGATTGACTTATTTCACTCAGCATAATGTCCTCCACTTTCATCCACGTTATGAGATGCTTCACAGATTCATCATTGTTCTTTCTCGTTGCATAGTACTGCGTTGCAACTGCTTTTTAATGATCTTCAGCAAAATTTTACTTGTGGAGGCAGAGCCAACATGCCGCTATAGACAGAACCATGCTGTCCCTCCACAGCAAAGACTTGAAAAACTAAGTACAACAGAGACAATGTCAATCCTGGAGCCCTAAGCGTCAAATGAAGAGATAAAGAACTCAACCAAGCACTGAAGAAACTGACAGAGAACAGAGGGCGAGGAGAGATACGGAATGGAAGTCCCCTATCAGCTAACGTGGCAAGGATTCACCGTCTTGGACTCCTCAGCCACCGAGATCAGAGACCAGGGAGTACAGCTTCAAGGAGCTCCCAGCAGGAGAAAGAGCACCCGGTAACCAGTGATATATGCTTTCTCACCCCTCATCCTTTCTCCCCCTGCAACCCAGCTGGCCACGGTTGCTTGCTTTGCCATGCCACTTGGATTTGTCCCGCCCACACCAGCATGCTCCTTTAGTGCCTTTTTTTATGTTCCTGTTCTTCCTTTTTTCAGTTTCTTCTCTCTCACCTCCTTCCCTTACTTTCTGTCGAACACCTGGCTTCTTCTTGACAAGCTGTGAAGCTCCGCTTGGCTGGGGAACCCCTTCCCCATTCCAAGCTGCCACACCGGTGAGATCCCTGGAGGTATTTTTTTCTTTTTTCCTTTCTGTTTTTCTTCGTTTCTCAGTTTCTCGTCTCTCTCTACTTTCCTTCTTTTGCTGTCTCCTGAATACCTGGCGCTGTATGCCATCTCCGCCCCTTCTAGAAGGGCTGTGAAGTGCCTAGTGGTTTGGGAACCACTTCCCTGGTCTGAACCATCAAACCAGTGGGCTCACTTGGGGATTTTTTTTTCTTTTCTAGATTTCTTGTCTCTCTCTACCATCTTTCCTTTCTTTTCTCCTGAACATCTGGTGTCATGTGCCATCTCTGCTTCTTCTAGACAGGCAGTGAAATGTGAAGCAGCTGGAGATCCAGTTCCCCAGTTCTTGTGACCACACCAGTGGGCTCCCTTGGAGCATTCTTCTTTTTTTTTTTTTTTCTCTCTTCTTTAATTTTCTCCCTCTACCTTCCTTCCTTGTCCTTCTCCTGAATACCTGACACTATGTGCCATCTCTGCTGCTTTTTCTTTTCTCCTTTTTTTTAAAATTATACTTTAGGTGAAGGTTTAAAGAACAAATAGTTCCTCATTACACAGTCGGTACACATATTGTTTTATGACATGGGTTAACAACCCCACGACATGTCAACCCTCTCCCTACTTGATCTTTTTTTTGGGTGGGTGGGGGTGAAAATATGCATAGCCAAAGATACATCATTTCAAAAATTTCTACATGCACAATTCAGTGACATCTATTATCTCCTTCCAGTTGTGCTGCTATTCTCACTTTAGATGATGGTTTACAGAATAGTTTCTCATTAAACAGTTACTACACTTGTTGCCCTATGACAATGGTTAACAACCCCACTACATGTCATCAATGTCATTACTCGACATTGGGTTCTCCATCACTAGCTTTCCTGTCCCCTTCTGCCTTATAGTCCTTGTCCATGGACTGCTGTGCCTCATTAGTCCAGTTATGTTTTATGAGGCTGTCCAATCCCTGGCTGAACAGTGAACCTTGGAAATGACTTCACCACTGAGATAAAAGGGTGTCTGGGAGCCATACTCTTGGGGTTTCTCCAGTCTCTTTCAGGCCAGTAAATCTGATCATTTTTTGTGTGTTACAATTTTGTTCAACATCCTTCTGCAGCTCTGTCCATAATTCTCTGTTGTGATCCCAGTCAGAGAAGTCAGTGGTGGTAGCTGGGCACCGTCTAGCTGTACTGGACTCAGTTTAGTGGAGGCCTTAGTAGCTGTGGTCCATTAGTCCTTTGGACTAATCTTTTTCTTATATCCTGTTCTCCTCATTCTCCCTTGCTCCCAAAGGAGTGAGAGCAGTGAAGTACTTTAGATGGCTGCTCACAGGCTTTTAAGACCCCAGACGCTACTCACCAAGGTAGAATGTAGAACACTGTCTTTATAAACTGTGTTATGTCAATTGAGCTAGATGTTCCCCAAGACCATGGTCCCCACAGCCCTCCGCCCAGCAGGGAGTTTGAATGTGTCTATGGAGCTTCCATGACCTTTCCTGGTACGTGTTGGCTTCCCCAGTATCGTGTACTGTCTCACCCTTTACCAAAGATATCACTTAACTATTGTCTATTTAGTATTTCCCCCACCCCTCCCATCCCTCTTAAACAACAAATGTTGTTTCTTTTTGTGTGTAAACTTTTTCATGAGTTTTTACAATAGAGATCTCATGCAATATTTCTCCGTTGGTGATTGACTTACTTCACTCAGCACAATGTCCTCCAGTTTCATCCATGTTATGAGATGTTTCACAGATTCATCATTGTTCTTTCTCGTTGCATAGTACTCCATTGTGTACCATACTTTGTTTATCCGTTCATCTGTTGATGGGCATCTAGGTTGTTTCCATCTTTTTGCTATTGTGAAAAATGCTGCCATGAACATGGGTGTGCATGTGTCTATTCGTGTTATGGCTCTAATTTCTCTAGGATATTTTCCTAGGAATGTGATTGCTGGATCGTATGGAATGTCTGTTTCTAGCTTTCTAAGGAAGCGCCAGATCATTTTCCAAAATGGTTGTATCGTTTTGCATTCCCACCAGCGGTGAATAATTGTTCCGATCTCCCCACAGACACCCCAACATTTGTTATTTCCAGTGTTTTTGATTCGTGCTAGGAATGCCAGGGTGGTTTTAATTTGTATTTCTCTAATGGTTAGTGATTGCGAGCATTTCCTCATGGGTCCGTTGGCCGCCTGAATGTCTTCTTTGGTGAAGTGTCTATTCATTTCCTTTGCCCATATTTTAATAGGATTATTTGTCTTTTTGTTGTAGAGGTGTTGGATTTTCTTGTAGATTATGGAGATTAAAACTTTGACTTGTACTGTCCAAAATTTTTTTTTCCCCAGTCTGTAGGTTCTCTTTTTACTCTTTTGGAGAAGTCTTTTGAACAGCATAGGTGTTTGATTTTTAGAAGATGCCAGTTATCCAGCTCATCTTCTGGGGATTGTGTGTTGATGGTTATGGTTTGTATACTGTTAATGCAGTGTATTAGGGCCTGTAGCTTTGGTCCTATATTTTTTCTATGAACGTTAGAGTTTTTGGCTTTATATTTAGGTCTTTGATCCATTTTGAATTAGTTTTTGTATATGGCGTGAATTATGAGTCCTGTTTCATTTTTTTGCAGATGGATATCGACTTTTGCCAGCACCATTTCTTAAAAAGGCTGTCCTTCCCCATTTGATGGAATTTGGGCACTTGTCAAAGATCAGGTGACTGTAGGTGGATGGATTTACATCTGGGTTCTCAATTCTGTTCCATTGGTCAATGTATCTGTCATTGCACCAGTACCAGGCTGTTTTGACTATCGTAGCTGTATAGTAGGTTCTGAGGTCATGTAGTGTGAGTCCTCCTACGTTATTCTTTTTCTTCAACAGTGCTTTACTTATCTGGGGCTTCTACCCTTTCCATATAAAGTTAATGATTAGTTTTTCCATCTCTTTGAAGAATATCGTTGGTAGTTGTAAATTGCTTTGGGTAGAATTGTCATTTTCACAATGTTGAGTCTACCTATCCATGAGCATGGTATGTTTTCCATTTATGTAGATCCATTTGGGTTTCTTGCAGTAGTGTTTTGTACTTTTCTTTTATAGGTCTTTTATATCCCTAGTTAGATTTATTCCTAAGTATTGTATTTGTTTTAGGGGCTCTTGTTACGGGTCTGTTCAGATTTTCAACATCACTTTGTAGTTGTTTGGGTAGGAAGTGTGCTTTTAGAAACTTATCCATTTCCTCTATGTTTTCAAATTTGTTGGAGTATAGTTTTCCGTAATATTTTGTTATGATCCTTTTTATTTCAGTTGGATGTGTTGTAATGTTGCCCATTTCATGTCCTATTTGGGTTATTTGCATCCTCTCTTGTTTTTCTTTTGTCAGTCTGGCCAGTGGTTTGTCGATTTTGTTGATTCTTTCAAAGAACCAACTTTTGGTTTTGTTGATTCTTTCTATTGTTTTTCTGTTCTCTATTTCATTTATTTCTGCTCTGATCTTTATTATTGCCTTTCTTCTGGTGGCTGTTGGATTTTTTGTTGTTGTTGTTCTCCTTCTATTTGTTTGAGTTGTGTAGTTAATGCTTTGTTTTTGTCTCTTTCTTCTTTTTTGATGTGTGCATCTATTGCTATAAATTGTCCTCTGAGGACTGCCTTTGCTGTGTCCCAAATGTTTTGGTAGGATGTGTTTTCATTCTTGTTTGATTCTAGGAATTTTTTGATTCCATCTCTGATTTCTTTTATTACCCAGTGGTTTGTAAACAGGGTGTTATTTAGTTTCCATTTATTTTATTTTTTTCCTTGCTCTTTCTGTTGTTAATTTCTACCATGATGGCATTGTGGTCAGAGAAGATACTTTGTATTATCTCAGTGTTCTGGATCTTGTTGAGGATTCCTCTGTGGTTTAAGAAGTGGTCTCTTCTGGAGAAAGTTACATGTGCATTGGAAAGAATTGAAAAGAATGTGTAGTTTACAGCTGTTGGATGGAGTGGTCTATATATGTCTATGAGGTCAAGTTCGTTGATTGTGCCCTTTAGGTCTTCTGTATCTTTGCTGAGTTTTTTTTAAGATGTTCTGTCCTTTACTGAGAGTGGTGTGTTGATGTCTCCTTCTATTATGGTGGAACTGTCAATATCTCTTTTCAGTGTTGTTACAGTTTGTTTTATGTATTTTGGAGCCCTGTCATTGAGTGCATAGATGTTTATTATGGTTATGTCTTCATGATTGATCATCATCTTAATCATTATATAGGTCCTTCTTTGTCTTTTATGGTGGATTTTGTTTTAAATTCTATTTTATCTGAGATTAGCATTGCCACTCCTGCTCCGTTTTAGTAGTTGTTAGCTTGATATATTTTTTCCACCCTTTGATTTATAATAAATTCACATATTTGTTTCTAAGGTGTGTCTCTTGTAGACAGCATATCGATGGATCCTGTTTTTTTATTCATTTTGTCACTCTATGTCTCTTTATGGGTGCATTGAGGCCATTTATATTCAGTGTGGTTATTGATAGATCTGAGTTTATTGCTGTCATTTTGTCGTCCTTTTTTATGTGGGGATGACTTTTTATTTGTTCCTCTTACTCTTCTGTGCTGCATTCCTTTCATTTGTGGATTTTTTTTATTTCTTTTGTTTTTGAAGGTTTTGTTTTCACTGAGACTTTATGTTTTTCCTCTTTATTTTTATGAGTAGGTTTGTTAACTTTCTTTTTGGTTACCTTGAAATTTACCTTTATGTTTCTAAGTTTGAAGCAGTCTGTTATTACTTAGTACTGCCTTGCCTTCCTCCTCATTAGAAGGTTCTATACCTACTCGGTTTATTCCCTCTTTTATTGTTCTGAAGTTGTTGTCATTTACAGATTAACTGCTCTGATTCCCTGTTGCATTTCTTTTCGTTTTGGATAGTCCTTGAGAGTTCATTTCCTAGATTGGTATCTGTCTGGTACGATCTTGTGTCCTAGATTCAGCCTGTGAGCTGAAGTTGTTTGCTCTCAGATCAAAAGACTCACTTTAATAATTCTTTTAAGTTTGGTTTGGTTTTTACATATTCCCTTAATTTCTGGTTATCTGGAAATGTCCTAATTTTGCCAACATATTTGAACTAGAGTTTTGCAGGATATATTATTCTTGGCTGGCGATTTTTTTCCCTTCAATGTTTTATGTATTTCATCTCATTGCCTTCTTGCCTGCATGCTTTCTGCCGAATAATCTAAGCTTAGTCTTATTGTTTCTCTTCTGTATGTGACTTCTTGTTTTTAACGAGCTGCTCTCAGGATTCTTTGTTTGTCTTTGGTTTTGGCGAGTGTGATTATGATATGCCTTGGTGATTTTCTTTTGGGGTCTATCCTATATGGGGTTCATTGAGCTTATTGGATGGGCAGCTTTTCATCGTTCATGATATTGGGGAAGTTTTCTGTCAGCAGTTCTTCAATGATCCTCTCTGTGTTTTCTGTTTTCTCCCACTGTTCTGGAATTCCAATCACTCACACATTTTTGCTCTTGTTTGTGTCCCACATAACTCTTAGGGTCTCTTCATTTTTCTTTGTTCTGTTTTCTAAGTTTTCCTCAAACAGAGTTGTATCCAAGTGTTTATCTTCAATTCTGCAGATTTTGTCTTCCACCCTTTCAAATCTGCTCCTCAGCCCTTCTATGACACTGTCCATTTCTGAAATCTTGTTGTTTGTTGTTTATCTTTTGGATTTCTAATCGTTGTTTTGTATAATTTCTAGTTGTGAATTTATTTTGGCATTTTGTTCCTGCATTATTTTCCTGAATTCTTCTATATTTTTTGTCTGTGTTTTCCATGAATTTGTCTGCCTTTTCCATGATTTTGTTTATTTTTTATTCATTTTTGTCTGCTTTTTGCTTCAAGTCTTGGATAAATCTGAGTATTAGAGATTTGAATTCCCTATCAGGTAGTTATAGTGCCTTTTCTTCTCTTGGAAAGTCATCTGGTGTTTTGTTTTGGACACCTACTGGAACCATCCTGTCCTGTTTTTGTAAATGTTTTGATATTGTCTGCTGGCTTCAGGGCATTCAGTAGTTATTTTTCTCGTTTATTGACTGTAGATTTGTTTGTTTCATCCTTTTTTTTTACATGGCTATTTCTGAGAAGGTGGGCTATGTGCTCTTTGTTGTTTGCTCATCTGTGAGCATGATACTTTTCGCCTGCTTCTCCAGTTGGCAGTGTCAGTCACTCAAATATGGTACAGCAGGGCATGTCTAGCTGAAGAGGAGTTGCTTGGATGGGTGGCCTGTGGCACTTACTACAGCCACCAGGGCTAGTTGGTAATCAGTGCAGGGCAGATTCCACTAGACCATGCCTGTGCTGCTTGGTGGTGTAATGTTAAGTGCACAGAGCAGGGAGGCAAGACGTAGGGGGGAGATTGTTATGTGTGGAGCTAAGATGGATATGGGAGAGAGGAACAGAGCCAAAAAATAAAAGCAAACAAAAAAGAGTGCTTGGGGAACTTGCCGTTGGAGTGGACAGATAAGAGACTATGAAAAGGAGGAAAACAAAAACAGGAAGAAGAAGAAGAAAAAAAAGAAAATAACGGATAAATAAAAATTAGGAAGAGAAGAGAAAAGAAAAGCTCCCAGGTATCCCACTGGTGTGGCCACGAGGTCTGGGAAGTTGTTCCCAGGTGTTGCAGTACAACCTGGCTAGAAGGCATAGACGTGCAATTCAGTGCCAGGTATTCAAGGGAAAGGAAGAGAAGGAAGGTATAGAGAGATGAGAAACTGAGTAATGAAGAAATACATAAAGGGAAAAAGAGGGAAAAGAAAAGAAAACAAATTTAAAAAAAGAACAAGAACCCCCCCCAAAAAACCAAACAAAAAAAAACATGAAAAAAGAAATGCCCTCAGGCATCCCTCTGCATGTCTGTGCAGCTGAGGGGGTAGGTCCCAAGCAGCGCAGCGATGCCCGGCTAGAAGGGGTTCCCAACTCAAGAAAAGAAAAAGAAACCAAACAAACAATTCGTAATGAACAAACCAAAAAAAGCCCTTGGATCCCACCAGCATGCAGCATGGACCGGGAAGCAGTTCCACACTCAAATGGAGCTCCAAAAAGCAAAGATGTCACACGGAGCCAGGTATTTGAGCGAAAGGAGGGGGAAGTGGTGAGAGGTAAGGAAGAAATCAAAAGAAGAAGATAAAAGCAACACCAGCAGCCAGCAAAAGGCATTCAGGGAGTCAGCCAGTGCAGGCGGTTGGAATCGAAGCAGCCGGTGCTTCCTGGCCAAGAGACTGTGGCCGGGGAAAGCAGAGGAGGCCGAGAGGGGGTGAAGAATGGTTGGGGGTGGGCAAGCAAATACCACGACCTGTTGTTCTGTCCCCTGCTGGAAGCTCCGTGAAGCTGCTTTCTCTTACCCCTGTTCGCTGGTCTCTGATAGGAGTCCAAAATGGCAGATCTGTGATGCTTTAGCTGATAGGGGGGCCTCTGCATGTATGTCTCCTCACTGTCTCTTCTCTTTCAGTTTCTTATTCCATTTGGAGCTTGGCTGAGTTCTTTATCTCTTCGTTTGATGTTTAGGGTTTCTTGGATTGACGTTTTATCTGTTCAGCTTAGTTTTTCAGATCTTTGCTGTGGAGGGACGGTGTGGTGCTTCTGCCTAGAGAGCCATGTTGACCGAAGTCCTCTGCTCCTTCTTGATGGGCTGCACAATGCCACTTGGCTGGGGACCTACTTCCGGTGGGTTTCCATGGGGCATTTTTTCCTGTACTTTCTTCTTTTATTTTTTTCTGTATTTCTTGTCTCTCTCTACCTCCCTTCCTTTCCCTTCTCCTGAACACCTGGCACTGTGTGCCATCTCTGCTCCTTATGGACAGGCTGTGCAGTGCTGCTTTGCTGGGGACTTGTTTCTAGTGTGCTCCATTAGGGCTTTTTTCCCCCTTCTTATTTCTACTTTTTTTTCTGTTGCTTGTCTCTCTCTCCCTCTTTCCTTTCCTTCTTTCCAACAACCTGGCTTTTTTTCTCAGTTTCTTGTCTCTACATTTCTTCCATTCCTTTCTCTCAAGCACCTAGCCACATGTGCCTTTCTCCTTTTTAAAAAAAATGTGGTTTCTTATCCCTCTCTCCCTTCCTTTCCTTTCTCTCACTCACCTAGCTGCGTGTGCCCTATCTGTCCTTTCTTCATAGGCTGTGACCCACAGCCTGGCTAGAAAGCCACCATCACATGGCTTCCCTGTATCTGCACTTCTCTAATGGCAGGCTCCCTCAGCACTTTTTTTTGCCCCTGTTTCTTGCTCTACTTTCTCATACCCATGTAACTCCACACATCACAACCTCCTCCCTCCTTCTTGCCTATCTTCACCGTGCACTGATCTTTGCACCCCTAAGCAACACAGGCATGGTTTACCTGAACCTGCCTTGCGCTGACCTCTGCCTAGTGCTGTCAGCTCTAATACGTGCCACAATAACCCAACACAGCCCCTCCCCTTCTGCTGGACCTGCCCTGCTGCACCGTAGCTAAGCAACTCACCCTGCTCTTTGGACTAGGTGGTAAGAAGTTTTGTGCCCACAAAGGAGCAAACAGCAGCCTGCCTGCTCAGACATAACTAAATAAAACAAAAAATCAGGACAAAACAAACAAATCTACAATGAATAAATGAATAAAATAGCTACTGAATGTCCTGAAGACAGCCGACAATATCAAAATAGATTTTATTAAAAAGCACAGGATTGTTCCAGTAGGCATCCAAAGTAAAACACCAAATGACCTTCCAGTAGAAGAAAAGGCACTGAAACTACCTTATAGGGAATTCAAATCCCTAATATTCAGAGCTAGCTAAGATTTGAAGGAAAGAGTAGACAAACATAATGAAAGAATACACAAAATCTTGGAAAAAGTAGACAAAATCATGGAAAACACAGACAAAGCAAAGGAAGAATTCAGGAAAATAATACAGGAACAAAATGTCAAAGTAAATTCACAACTAGAAATCATAAAAAAACAAAATTAGAAATTCAAAAGATAAATAACAATGTCATAAAAGGTCTTAGGAGCAGGTTTGAAACAATGAAAGACAGGATCAGTGAAATTGAAGATGAATAGATACCACTTTGCTTGATGAAAAATCAGAAAAGAATGAAGAAACCCTGAAAATGTTGTGGGATACAAATAAAAGCAAAAATTTGTGAGTGATCAAAGTTCCAGAACAGGGGAAGAAAATGGAAAGCATAGAGAGGATTATTGAAGCATTGCTGTCAGAAAACTTCCCTAATATGAAAGATGAAAAGCTAACCATCCAAGAAGCTCAACGAACCCAATATAGGATACATCCCAAAAGAAAATCACCAAGGAATATCATAATCACATTTGCTGAAGACAAGGAAAGAATCCTGAGAGCAGTTCAAGAAAAATGAAAAGTCACATATAGATGGGAAAAAATAAGACTAAGCTCTGATTACTCCACAGAAGCCCTGCAGGCAAGAAGGGAATGGGATAACATATATAAAATCTTGAAAGAAAAAAATTGTCAACCATGAATATTATATCCTGCAAAACTCCTGCTCAAATATGATGGTGAAATTAGCTCATTTCCAGGTAAAAAGAAATTAAGGGAATATGTAAAAACCAACCCAAACTTACAAGAATTATTAAAGGGCGTTCTTTGGTTTGAGAATAAACAACATCAGGTGACAGGCTAAATCTAGGATGCAAGACCGCATCAACCAGATATCAACCTAGGGAACTCTCATGGATTAATCAAAACTAAAAGATTTACATCAGGTAACCAGAGAGGTTAATCTGTAAATGACAACAACATCAGAACAATAAAAGAGGAAATAAACTGTATAGCTATAGAACTTTCAAAAGGAGAGGAGGGCAAGGCAATACCAAGTAATAAAAGACTGGCTCAAACTTAGAAAGATAAAGGTAAATTTCAAGTTAACCACAAATAAAGTTAACAAACTTACTCATCAAAATAAAGGAGAAAAACATAAATTATCAGTAAACACAAAATCTATGAAAACAAAAGAAATGAAAAAAAATCCACAAGCAAAAGGAATTCAGCACAGGAGAGTAAGAGGATCAAAGAAAATGTCAGCACCACAAAAAAACACTACACAATGACAGCAATAAACTCACACCTATCAATAATTACACTGAACATAAATCTCCTAAATGCACACATAAAGAGACAGAAAATGATAGAATGGATAAAAAAACAGGATCTATCAATATTCTGTATACAAGAAACACACCTTAAAAACAAAGACATAAATTTATTAAAAATCAAAGGATGGAAAAATATATATCAAGCAGCAGCTACCAAAAAAAGAGCAGGATTGGCAATACTAATCTTAGAGAAAATAGACTTTAAAACAAAATCTACCATATATATATATATATATGTGTGTGTGTGTGTGTGTGTGTGTGTGTGTATGGGTCCTGTTCTATTTTTTTGCAGATGGACAAGTTTTGCCAGCATCATTTGTTAAAAATACTGTCTTATATATATATATATATGTATGTATATATATATATATAATTATTAAAGGGAGGATCCATCATGAAGACATAACCATAATAAATATCTATACACCCAATGACAGGCTGCAAAATACGTAAAACAAACTCTAAGAGCACTGAAAAGAGAAATTAACAATTCCACAATAACAGCAGGAGACTTAAATATATCACTCTTGGTAAAGGACAGAACATCTAGAAAGAAACTCAACAAAAACACAGAATATCTAAAGACAATAATCAGCCAACTTGACCTCATAGACATATATACAACACTCCACACAGCAGCTGCAAAGTATATATTCTTTTCCAATGCACATGGAACGTTCTCCAGAATAGACCACATCTTAGGCCACAAAGCATCCCTCAACAAAATCCAAAACACTGAGATTATACAAAGTATCTTCTCTGACCACAATGCCATCACAGTAGAAATCAACAACAGGAAGAAGAAGAAAAAAATCAATTACATGGAAACTGAATAACATTCTCCTCAAAAACCAAAGCGTAACAGAAGAAATAAAAGATAGAATTAAAAAATTCCTAGGATGAAAACACATCATACACTTGGGACACTGCAATGTCAGTGCTCAGAGGTCAGTTTATAGCAATAGATGCACACATCAGAAAAAATGAAAGGGACAAAATCTAAACATTACCTACACAACTCTAACAAATAGAAAGAGAACAGCAAAAGAAGCCCACAGCCACCAAAAGAAAGGAAATAATAAACATCAGAGCAGAAATAAATGATATAGAGAATAGAAGAACATTAGGAAGAATCAACAAAACCAAAAGTTGGTTCTTTGAAAGGATCAACAAATTAGACAAACCACTGGCCAAACTGAAAAAATAAAAGCAGGAGAGGATGCAAATAACCCAGATAAGAAATGAAATGGGGGACATTACAACATACCCAACTACAATAAAAAGGATCATAACAGAGTACTATGAAAAACTATACTCCAACAAATTTGAAAACCTAGAGGAAATGGACAAATTTCTAGAAACAAACTAACTTCCCAAACTAAAACAAAAAGATGTTGAAAATCTGAGCAGATCTATAACAAGAGAAGAGATTGAGAATGTAATTTAAAAAAAAATCCCAACCAAAAAAAAGCCCTGGCCTAGATTGCTTTACTGGAGAATTCTACCAACATTCAGAGAAGAGATTACACCAGCAGTACTCAAACTATTTCAGAACATAGAAAAAGAAGTGACATTTCCGAATTCATTCTATGAAGCCAGCATAACTGTGATACCAAAACCAGGCAAAGACATCACAAAAAAAGAAAATTACAGACCAATATCTCTCATGGATATAGATGCAAAAATTCTCCACAAAATTCTAGCCATTAGAATCCAACATCATATCAAAAAAAATAATACACCACAACGAAGTGAGATACATACCAGGTATGTAAGGCTGGTTCAACATTAAAAAATCAATCAATGTAATCCACCACATAAATAAAACAAAAGAATACCATGATCATCTCAATCGATGCAGAAAAGGCATTCAACAAAGTCCAACACCCATTCCTGATAAAAACTCTCAATAACATAGGTATAGAAGGGAAATTCCTCAACATAATAAAGGGCATCTATACAAAACCAACATCTAACATCACTCTTAATGGAGAGAGTCTAAAAACATTCCCTTGGAAAACAGGAACAAGACAAGGATACCCTTTATCATCACTCCTATTTATCATTGTTCTGGAATTCCTAGTGTGAGCAATAAGGCAAGAAAAAGAAATAAAGGGCATCCAAATTGATAATGAAGAAATAAAACGGTCCCTATTTGCAGATGGTATGATACTATACATAGAAAACCCAAAAGACTCCACAAGAAAACTACTGAAACTAATAGAAAGATTCAGCAGAGTAGCAGGATATAAGATAAGCAAACAGAAATCTGTTGGATTCCTATACACTAATAAAGAGAATGAAGAAAAGGAAATCAGGAAAAATACCATTTATATAAAAAAAATAACTATTGCCATTGAGTGAGTTCCAACTCATAGCAACCCTATAGGCCAGAGTAGAACTACCTCATACAGTTTCCAAGGATCACCTGGTGGATTTGAACTGCTGACCTTTTGGTTAGCAGCCATAGCTCTTAAACACTATGTCACCAGGGTTTCCACCATTTATAATAGCCCCTAAAAAAATAAAATACTTAGGGATAAATCTACCTAGGGATGTAAAAGACCTATACATAGAAAACTACAAAACACTGCTGCAAGAAACCAGAGATCTACATAAGTGGAAAAACATACCATGCTCATGGATAGGTAGACTCAACATTGTGAAAATTTCAATTCTACCCAAAGCAATCTATATATACAATGACATCCGATCCAAAAACCAACAGCATTTTTTAACGAGATGGAAAAACTAACAAATTTATATGGAAAGGGAAGAAGCCCCGGATAAGTAAAGCACTATTGAAGAAGAATAAAGTAGGGGGACTCACACTACCTGACCTCAGAACCTACTATACAGCTATGGTAGTCAAAACAGCCTGATACTGGTACATCTCCAGATACATTGAACAATGGAACAGAATTGAGAACCCAGATAAATCCATCCACCTACGATCAACTAATCTTCGCAAGGGTCCAAAATCAATAAAATGGGGAGAAGACAGTCTTTTTAACAAATGATGCTGGCAAAACTTGTTGTCCATCTGCAAAAAAAGTAGAACGGGACCCATACTTCACACCACACACAAAAGCTAATTCAAAATTGATCAATGACCTAAATATAAAACTAAAAAGTTTAAAGATCTTAGAAGAGAAAATAGCATCAATGCTAGAGGCCCTAATACACAGCATTAACAGGATTCAAACCATAACTAAAATAAAAACTCCAAAAGATTAAGCTACATAACTGGGATTTTCTAAAAATTAAACACTTATGCTCATCAAAAGAGTTCACCAAAAGTGTGAAAGGAGAACCTACAGGCTGTGAAAATATTTTTGGCTATGGCAAATCTGACAAAGGTCTAATCTCTATAATCTACAGGAAAATCTAACACCTCTACAACAAAAAGACAAATAATTCAGTTGCAAAGTGGTCAAAGGAAATGAACAGACGCTTCACCAAAGAAGACATTCAGGCAGCTAACAGACACTTGAGGAAATGCTCATGATCACCAGCCATTAGAGAAATGCAAATCAAAACCACGACGAGATGCCATCTCTCCCCGGTATTACTGGCACGAATCAAAGAAACAGAAAATAACAAATGTCTTTGGTTTTCTTCATTCTCCCTTGCAGGGAGATTGGAGATCTCATGCACCGCTGGTGGGAATGTAAAATGGTAGAACCATTTTGGAAAATGATATGGCTCTTCCTTAGAAAGCTAGAAATAGAAATATCATATGATCCAGCAATGCCACTCCTAGGAATATACCCTAGAGAAGTAGGAGCCGTCACATGAATAGGCATAAATATCTCTCTTCCAGTCGATTGGTCAGGTAGCTGTCTTCCAAATTTCTTGACATAGACAAGTGGGCACTTCCAGTGCTGCATCCGTTTGAGGAAACATCTCAATTGGTATTCCGTCATTTCTTAGAGCTTTGTTTTTCGCCAATGCCTTCAGTGTAGCTTGGACTTCTTCCTTCAGTACCACTGGTAACTCATCATATGCTACCTCCTGAAATGGTTGAACGTTGACCAGTTCTTTTTGGTACAGTGACTCTGTGTATTCCTTCCATCTTCTTTTGATACTTTTTGTGCTGTTTAATGTTTTCCGCATAGAATCCTTCCATATTGCAACTCGAGGCTTGAATTTTTTTTTCCAGTTCTTTCAGCTTGAGAAATGCCGAGCTTGTTTTCCCTTTTGGTTTTCTATCTCCAGGTCTTTGCACATGTCATTATAATACTTTATTTTGTCTTCTTGTTCCGTCGTTTGAAATCTGTTCAGCCCTTTTACTTCATCATTTCTTCCTTTTGCTTTAGCTATTTGACATTCAAGAGCAAGTTTCAGAGTCTCTTCCAACATCCATTTTGGTCTTTTCTTTCTTTTCTGTCTTTTTAATGACCTCTTGCTTTCTTCATGTATAATGTCCTTGATGTCATTCCACAACTCATCTCATCTTCTGTCATTGGTGTTAACTGACAAATCTATTCTTGAGATGGTCTGTAAATTCAGGTGGAATATACTCAAGATTGTACTTTGGCTCTTGTGGACTTGTCCTAATTTTCTTCAGTTTAAACTTGAGCTTGCATATGAGCAATTGATGAGTGTGTTCTGCAGTCAGCACTGGCCTTGTTGTGACCGATGATATACTGAGCTTTTCTATCATCTCTTTCCACAGATGTAGTCGATTTGATTCCTGTGTTTTCCATCTGGCAAGGTCCACGTGTATAGTCACCGTTTATACTGCTGAAAAAAAGGTATTTGTAACCAAGAAGTAGTTGGTCTTACAAAATTCTATCATGCAATCTCTGGCATCATTTCTATCACCAAGGCCGTATTTTCCAACTACCCATCCTTCTTTTTTGTTTCCACCTTTTGCATTCCAATCACCAGTAATTATTAATGCATCCTTATTGCATGTTTGATCAATTTCAGACTGCAAAAGTTGGTAAAAATCTTCAGTTTCTTCATCTTTGGTCTTAGTGGTTGGTGTGTAAATTTGAATAATAGTCGTATTAACTGGTCTTCTTTGTAGGTGTATGGATATTATCCTATCACAGACAGCACTGTACTTCAGGATAGATCTTGAAATGTTTTTGATGATAAATGCAACAATTATATGATCTACTATGAGAATGTCATATTGAAGAGGAAGGGTATCACATTCATTGTCAAAAGGTGTGCGTCAGTGTTGTATCCTATCACCATACTTATTCAGTCTGTATGCTAAGCAAATACTGAGAAACTGGACTATGTGAAGAAGGAGGTACCAGGATTGGAGGAAGACTCATTAATAACCTGTGATACGCAGATGATACAACCTTGCTTGTTAAAAGCAAGGAGGACTTGAAGTACTTAATAATGAAGATCAAAGACTACAGCCATCAGTATGGATTACACACCAACACAGAGAAAACAAAAATCCTCACAACTGGACCAATAAGAAACATCATGGCAAATGGAGAAAATATTGAAATTGCCAAGGATTTCATTTTACTTAAATCCATAATCCATGCCCACGGAAGCAGTAGTCAAGAAATTCAATGAGGAGGTCGGGGGCAAGATGGCGCTCTAGGCAGAAACACCACGCCGTCCCTCCACAGCAAAGATCCGAAAAACTAAGCCTAACAGAGAATCAACAATCCTGAAACCCTAGAACACCAAATGAAGAGATAAAGAACTCAGCCAAACACCAAACGGAGTGAGAATACTAAAAGAGAACGGAGAGCGAGGAGAGACTCAGGCAGAGATTCCTTACCAGCTAACGCAGCGCGGATCCACCATCTTGGATTCCTATCGGAGACCAGCAAACGGGAGAGCAGCCTTGCAGAGCATCTGGTCGGAGACAGAACGACCGGCGATGTATGCCTCTGTACCTTCTGGCCAGGCTGAGCTGTGAAAATTGAGACCGACTCCCCCAGACCTCATAGCTGCATCGGTGGGATCCCTGGGAACTTTGCAGTTCTTTAACTTTTCTGATTTTTATTTGGTCATTCTTTCCTTTTCTTTCTCTTCCCCCTTCTGGTTTCCTCCATCCCATAGTCTCTCATCTGTACATTCCAACGACAAGCTCCCCTAGCATTCTTTTATGTTTGTACACTTTTTGCTCCTCCTCCTCTCTCCTCTCTCCCATATCCAGCTTAGCTTCACACATAACCATCTTCCCGCTGCACCCTACCTACCTGCACCGTGCACTAGACATCACATCACCAAGCGGTGCAGGCACGCCCTATTGGAACCTGCCCAGCACTGACTACCGACCGTCCTGGTGGCTGCGGTGAGTGCCACAAGCAACCCATCCCAGTGGCTCCTCATCAACTAGATCTGCCCAGCTGTACCACAAGAACGAAAAAAAAAAAATCTACAATCAATAAACGAGAGAAATATCTACTGAATGCCCCGAAAACAGCAAACAATATCAAAACATTTACAAAAACAAGACAAGATGGCTCCAATAGGCGTCCAAATTAAAACACCAGATAACTCTCCTGTGGAAGAAAATGCACTAGAAGTACCTGATACGGAACTCAAATCACTAATACTCAGAATTTTCCAAGAACTGAGGCAAAAAGCTGACAAACATGAGGAAAAAATAGACAAATTTATGGAAAATACAGACAAAAAATTGGAAGAATTCAGGAAGATGATGCAAGAACAAAATGCCAAAATAAATTCACAACTCGAAATTATACAAAAACAACAATTAGAAATCCAAAAGATAAACAACAAGATTTCAGAAATGGACGGTGTCATAGAAGGGCTGAGAAGTAGATTTGAAACCATGGAAGACAGGATCAGTGGAACTGAAGACAAACACTTGGATACAACTCTGTTTCAGGAAAACTCAGAAAAAAGAACAAAGAAAAATGAAGAGACCCTGAGAGTTATGTGGGACACAATTAAAAGCAAAAACTTACGAGTGATTGGCATACCAGAACAGGGGGAGAAAACAGAAAACACAGAGAGGATCATTGAGGAACTGCTGACAGAAAACTTTCCCAATATCATGAAACATGAAAAGCTGGTCATCCAAGAAGCTCAACGAACCCCATATAGAAGAGACCCCAAAAGAAAATCACCAAGACATATCATATTCACACTCGCTAAAACTAAAGACAAACAAAGAATCCTGAGAGCAGCTCGTGAAAAACAAGAAGTCACATACAGAGGAGAAACAATAAGACTAAGCTCAGATTATTCAGCAGAAACCATGCAGGCAAGAAGGCAATGGGATGACATATATAAAATCTTGAAAGAAAAAAATTGTCAGCCAAGAATAATATATCCTGCAAAACTCTCATTCAGATTTGATGGTGAAATTAGGTCATTTCCAGATAAACAGAAACTAAAGGAATATGCAAAAGTCAAACCAAACTTACAAGAATTATTAAAGGGAGTTCTTCGATCTGAGGACAAACAGCTTAAGCCCTCAGGCAGGACCTAGGACCTAGGACGCAGGTTAACATGAACCAGATACCATTCTAGGAACTGAACTACAGAGGACTTTCCAAAAACAAAAGATATACAACAGGGAATCAGAGAAATCAATCAAAGGATGACAACAACATCAAAACAATGAAAGAGGGAACAAACGGCATAGGTATAGAACCTTCTAAAGGAGAAGAAGGCAAGGTGATACCAAGTAACGGTAGACTGCTTCAAAATTATAAAGATAAGGGTAAAATTCATGGTAACCACAAAAAAAGTTAACAAACCAACTCATAAAAATAAAGACGAAAAACATAAAGTCTCAACAAAACCAAAACCTACAAAAACAAAAGAAATGAACACAAAATCCACAAACAAAAGGAACTCAGCACAAGAGAGTAAGAAGAACAAAGAAAACTTCAGCATCACAAAAAAAAGCACTACAAAATGACAGCAACAAATTCACATCTATCAATAATTACACTGAACGTAAATGGACTCAATGCACCCATAAAGCGACGGAGAGTGGCAGAATGGATAAGAAAACAGGATCCATCTATTTGCTGTCTACAAGAGACACATCTTAGAAACAAAGATGTGAATTTATTAAAAATCAAAGGTTGGAAAAAAATATATCAAGCTAACAACTACCAAAAAAGAGCAGGAGTGGCAATTCTAATCTCAGATAAAATAGACTTTAAAACAAAATCTACCATAAAAGACAAAGAAGGACACTATATAATGATTAAGGGGATGATCCATCATGAAGACATAACCATAATAAATATCTATGCACCCAATGACAGGGCTCCAAAATACATAAAAAAAACTCTAATAGCACTGAAAAGAGAAATTGACAGTTCCACAATAATAGTAGGAGACTTCAACACACCACTCTCAGTAAAGGACAGAACAACTAAAAAGAAACTCAGCAAAGATACAGAAGACCTAAAGGACACAATCAGCCAACTGGACCTCATAGACATATATAGAACAATCCATCCAACCGCTGCAAAGTACACATTCTTTTCCAATGCACATGGAACGTTCTCCAGAATAGACCACATCTTAGGCCACAGAACAATCCTCAACAAGATCCAAAATGCTGAGATAATTCACAGTATCTTCTCTGACCACAATGCCATCAAGGTAGAAATTAACACTAGAAAGAGCAAGGAAAAAAAATCAAACACATGGAAACTGAATAATAATCTGCTTACACATCAATGGGTAATAGAAGAAATCAGAGATGGAATTAAAAAATTCCTAGAATCAAATGAAAATGAAAACACATCATACCAAAACCTTTGGGACACAGCAAAGGCAGTCCTCAGAGGACAATTTATAGCAATAGATGCACATATCAAAAAAGAAGAAAGGGACAAAATCAAAACATTAACTACAGAACTCAAACAAATAGAAAGAGAACAAAAAAAAAAGCCTACAACCACCGGAAGAAAGGAAATAGTAAAGATGAGAGCAGAAATCAATGAAATAGAGAACAGAAAAACAATAGAAAGAATCAACAAAACCAAAAGTTGGTTCTTTGAAAGAATCAACAAAATCGACAAACCACTGGCCAGACTGACAAAAGAAAAACAGCAGAGGGCACAAATAACCCAAATAAGAAATGAAATGGGGGACATTACAACAGACCCAACTGAAATAAAAAGGATTATAACAGAATATTATGAAAAACTATATTCCAACAAATTTGAAAACCTAGAGGAAATGGATAAATTTCTAGAAACATACGGCCTACCCAAACTACAACAAAGTGATATTGAAAATCTGAACAGCCCCATAACAAGAGAAGAGATTGAAAAGGTAATAAAAAAACTCCCAACCAAAAAAAGCCCTGGCCCAGATGGCTTCACTGGAGAATTCTACAAAACATTTACAGAAGAGCTCGTACCAGTTCTACTCAAGTTATTTCAGAGCATAGAAGAGGAAGCAACACTTCCAAATTCATTCTATGAAGCCAGCATAACGCTGATACCAAAACCAGGCAAAGACATCACAAAAAAAGAAAATTACAGACCAATATCTCTCATGAATATAGATGCAAAAATTCTGAACAAAATTCTAGCCAATAGAATTCAGTATCATATCAAAAAAATAATACACCACGACCAAGTAGGATTCATACCAGGTATGCAAGGATGGTTTAACATTAGAAAATCCATCAACGTAATCCACCACATAAATAAAAGGAAAGAAAAAAATCACATGATTATCTCAATTGATGCAGAAAAGACATTTGACAAAGTCCAACACCCATTCCTGATAAAAGCTCTCAATAAAATAGGTATACAAGGGAAATTTCTCAACATAATAAAGGGCATCTATGCAAAACCAACAGCCAACATCATTCTTAATGGAGAAAGGCTGAAAACATTCCCCCTGAAAACAGGAACAAGACAAGGATGCCCTTTATCACCACTCCTATTTAACATTGTGCTGGAAGTTCTAGCTAGAGCAGTAAGGCAAGAGAAAGAAATAAAGGGCATCCAAATTGGTAATGAAGAAGTTAAACTCTCCCTGTTTGCAGATGATATGATACTATACATAGAAAACCCTAAAGACTCCACGAGAAATTTACTGGAAGTAATAGAAAGATTCAGCAGAGTAGCAGGATACAAGATAAACATTCAAAAATCAGTTGGATTCCTATACACCGGTAAAGAGAACGATGAAAAGGAGATCAGGAAATCAATACCATTTTCAATAGCCCCTAAAACGATAAAATACTTAGGAATAAATCTGACCAGGAATATAAAAGACCTATACAAAGAAAACTACAAAACACTGCTGCATGAAACCCAAAGGGATCTACATAAATGGAAAAACATACCATGCTCATGGATAGGCAGACTCAACATTGTGAAAATGGCAATTCTACCTAAAGCAATCTACAAATACAATGCAATTCCGATACAAATACCAACAACATTCTTCAAAGAGATGGAAAAACTAATTATTAACTTTATATGGAAAGGGAAGAAACCTCGAATAAGTAAAGCACTACTGAAGAAGAAGAATAAAGTTGGAGGACTCACACTACCTGACTTGAGAACCTACTATACAGCTCCAGTAGTCAAAACAGCCTTGAACTGGTACAACGACATATACATTGACCAATGGAACAGAATTGAGAACTCAGATGTAAATCCATCCACCTACGGTCACCTGATTTTTGACAAGGGCCCAAAATACATCAAATGGGGAAAAGACAGTCTTTTTAACAAATGGTGCTGGCAAAACTGGATATCCATTTGTAGAAAAATGAAACAGGACCCATACCTCACACCATATACAAAAACTACTTCAAAATGGATCAAAGACCTGAATATAAAGCCTCAAACTATAAAATTCATAGAAGAAAAAATAGGACCAACACTTCAGGCCTTAATACATGGCATTAACAGGATACAAACCATAAACATCAACACAAAAAACCCAACAGATAAACTAGATAATTGGGATCTTCTAAAAATCAAACATCTATGCTCTTCAAAAGATTTTACCAAAAGAGTTAAAAGAGAACCTACAGACTGGGAAAAAATTTTTGGACAGTACAAGTCAGACAAAGGTCTAATCTCCATAATCTACAAGAAAATCCAACACCTCTACAACAAAAAGACAACCAATCCTATCAAAAAATGGGCAAAGGAAATGAACAGACACTTCACCAAGGAAGACATTCAAATGGCCAACAGACACATGAGGAAATGCTCGCGATCACTAGCCATTAGAGAAATGCAAATTAAAACCACAATGAGATACCATCTCACCCCGGCATTACTGGCACGAATCAAAAACACTGGAAATAACAAATGTTGGAGGGGCTGCGGGGAGACGGGAACTCTTATACACTGCTGGTGGGAATGCAAAATGATACAGCCATTTTGGAAAATGATATGGCGTTTCCTCAGAAAGCTAGAAATAGACGTAGCATTCGATCCAGCAATCCCACTCCTAGGAATATATCCTAGAGAAATAAGAGTCATCACTCGAATAGACATATGCACACCTATGTTCATGGCAGCATTATTCACAATAGCAAAACGATGGAAACAACCTCGATGTCCATCAACAGACGAATGGATACACAAACTATGGTACATACACACAATGGAGTACTATGCAACGAGAAAGAACAATGAATCGGTGAACCATCTCATAACATGGATGAAACTGGAGGACATCATGCTGAGTGAAATAAGTCAATCACAAAAGGACAAATATTGTATGAGACCTCTATTGTAAAAACCCATGAAAAAATTCACATGCAAAATGTAACAATCCTTCTTGGTTACCAGGGATGGGAGGGGGGGGGATACTAAATAGGTAATAGGTAAGTGGTAACTTGGGTGAGAGATGAGATAGTACATAGTACAGCGGAAACTAACACAACCTGCACAAGGAAAGGTCATGAAGGCCCTATAGACACATCCAAACCCCCCGAGGGACTGAGTTGTTGGACGGAGGGCTCTGGGGACCATGATCTCGGGGAACATCTAGCTCAATTGGCATGACACTACTTATAAAGATAATGCTCTACATTCTACCTTGGTGAGTAGTGTCTGGGGTCTTAAAAGCCTATGAGCGGCCATCTAAGATACTCCACTGATCTCATCCCTTCGGGAACAAGGGAGAATGAAGAGAACAGGATACAAGGAAAAGATTAGTCCGAAGGACTAATGGTCCACAGCTACCAAGGCCTCCACGGGACTGAGCCCAGTACAGCTGGATGGTGCCCGGCTACCACCAATGACTCCTTTGACCAGGATCACAACAGAGGGTTCTGGGCAGAGCTGGAGTAGGATGTAGAGCATAATTTTAACTCCCAAAAAAAAAAAAAAAAAGAAGACCAGATATACTGGCCTAAAGAATACTAGAGAAACCTCGAGAGTGTGGCCCCCAGACACCCTTTCAGCTCAGAGGGGAAGTTACCTTCAAGGTTCGATGTTAAGCCTGGGAATGGACACCCCAGTAAAACTAAATGGGACTAACGATGTACAGGAGTCCGGTGACAAGGGCCAGAAGGAAGAGGGAGAGTAGGAAACTGATGATAAGGAACACAAATTGAATAAGGACACTGTCGATGTATTGTGAGATTGTTGACCACTGCTATAGGGCAACATTTGTAGTAACTATTAAATGGGAGGCTGTTTTGTCCTGTAAGCCTTCATCTTGGGCGAGAATGGCAGCACAATTGGAGGAGCATAGTCAATATCACTTAAATGTGTAAGTAAAAAGTTTTGAAATGGTGTTTAAATAAAATAAAAATAAATAAATAAACAAACAAAGGAGACTAAAGAGGTACAATAATCCACTGACAAGGTCCAGAAGACAGAAGGGGACAAGGAAGCCCCCTGGTGATAGGGAACACAAGGTGGAGTAAGGATATTCTTGATGTGCTGTGAGATTGTTAACCATTGTCATAGGGCAACATGTGTAGTAACTGTTAAATGAAAAACTATTTTGTTCTGTAAGCCTTCATCTTAAGTGAGAATAACAGCACAGTTGGAAGAGCGTAGTCAATGTCACTGAACTGTGAATGTAGAAAATTTTGAAACGGTGTATCTTTGGCCATCTGTAATTTTCATCAAAAAAAAAGGTTGAGAATTTAGAGGCTTAATACGTTGTGGGGTTGTTAACCAGTGTCAAAAAAAACAACATGTGTACTAGTATCTCATGAGAAACTATTTGCTCTGTAAGCTTTCACCTGAAGTACAATAAAATATATATTAAAAAAAAAAAAAAAAAGAAATTCAATGACATATTGCATTAGGCAAATCCGCTGCAAAAGATCTCTTGAAAGTGTTAAAAAGCAAAGGTGTCACCTTGAAGACTAAGGTGTGCCTGACCCAAGCCACAGTATTTTCAATCACCTCATATACATTCGAAAGTTGCACAATGAATAAGGAAGACTGAAGAAGAACTGACGCCTTTGAATTGTTGTCAAAGATTATAGAATATACCATGGACTGTCAGAAGAACAAACAAATCTGTTTTGGAAGAAGTACAGCCAGAATGCTCCTTAGAATTGAGGACAGAAGGACTTCATCTTACGTATTTTGGACATGTTATCAGGAGGGATCAGTCTCTTGAGAAGGACATCATGTAAAGGTTAAGATTTTGTGTCAACTTGGCTGGGCCATGATTCTCAGTGTTTTGGCAGTCATATGATGTTGTAGTCACTTCCCTGTTGGGATCTGATGTGTGATCGCCCCCATGATGAGATCTGCTTTGAGTAGCCAATCTCGAGGGGGAATTTCCTTGGGCACGTGGCCTGCACGAGTGTGGGCAGGCATTCTGGCAGGGCTTGGGAGCTTTTGCTTGTTCTGGATCCTGCAACTAGCTCCTGTGTGTCTGATCTCTAGTTCTTGGAACTTGAGCTAGCAGCTTACCTGTGGTATTGCCTGCCAATCTTGGGATTCATCAGTCTTCACAGGCTATGAGCAACAACCCTGCTCTCTGACTTGCCAATCCTGGTTTCATCAGGCTCTGCAGCTACGTGAATAAGTAGAAGCCTCTATCCTGACTCATGGACTTGGGAAGTTACAGCCTCTATGACATGAGTCATTTCCTTGATATAAATCTCTCTCTCTTTCTATATATATATATTTACACTCTTTACTAGTTTTGCTTCTCTACAGAACCCAGCCTAAGACATTTGGTACTGAGAGTGGTTCTAGAGAAACAATTGTAAGGATGAATTTTCTAAATTGGCTCATAAGTTTGGTTAATCTTAAAGATGTAGATTACTCTGCAACCAGTAGTAAAGATGGTACTGCTAATCCATGGTGTGAGGTGGCAATTGAAATATGCAAAATATCACCACCAATAGATCAGGTATTGGTGAAAGACGAGGATCTGGGTGATTGCATGTGTGATACCTTTCTACAATTTTGTCATGATGAGAAGTATAAGGAAGTTGCTTGGTTGGTCCTACTTTTGCTAGACAAACTGGTGAAAGAAAGAGATGAGCTCAGGGCTTCAGAGTCAAAGTTCAAGCGCTGTATAAATGACCTCAAAGGTTCCACTTGCTCCTTGAAAGAAAGCAATATTTCTTGTAGTAATAGAGCTGATATTGCCTAAAACAAAACTCAAAGTCTTATTGTAAGAGTGGCTGAATTACAACACTAACTCAACTGCCAATCTCAGAAGGTGTCTGAAGTTAAAGTGAGGGGATTGAATGGGAAGAAATGGAATCCTGAAACCTGGAATGGGGACATATGGGCAGATAATCAGGAAGCTGGAGACACTTAGCCCCTAAATTCCATTGAATCACTCTTACTAATAAAACCATTAGCCCCTCCACTCCCATCTAATGAGATTAACCCAGCTGCATCTAGTGTCATTGTCTGAGTCATTGCCTGGGACATCACCTGAGGCAGATACTTTACAAGACAATTCTGAATGTTCTCAAAACAATTCCACACTACCAATTCTGGCTTCTAGACCTACAACTAGACTTAAGTGTCAGCAAGACCCAAAAGGTGATGTAGAAAGTGCAACCCAAGAGGAGATACGTTACACTCCATAAGAATAGCTTGATTTTTCTAATATGTACAAATAGAAACCTGGAGAATACGTGTAGGAATGGCTATTATGAGTGTGGGATAGTGGTGCAAGGAACATAAAGATGGATCAGTCTGAGTTTACTGATATGGACTCACTAAGCACAGATTCTTCATCCAATGTTTCAGCTGGAGAAGTTAGGAAAGAATGTAATAGTTTATTTGGTTGGGTTGGTGATGCATGGATTTCACGGTAGCCTACACTAAATCAACTTAAAGTACCAGACCTGCCTTGGTATACTGTAGAAGAAGGTATTCAAAGGCTTAAGGAGATTGGCATGCTAGAGTGGATTTATCAAGTTAGACCCACAGACCCACAAATGTAGTGTCCAGAGGACACACCTTTTACCACAATGGAACCCCAGCATCCTTGAAGACGGCTGTGATTGCTATTTTATGTAAGTCAGATTTGACAGTGAGAACTGACCTAACTGAATTAAGACACATAACAACAATAGGGCTGACTGGAGCCCATGGTGGTAGGGGCCAGGTGGTGGCACTCAATCAAGAAAGACAGGGTAGGCATGGTTCCTGTAATGGACAGCAGAGTCAAAGCAGTAATAAGAATAGTTTGACTCATATGGATTAATGGCATTTGCCATGGTGTCTCTAGGAGTGAAATAGAAAATCTACTAAATATTTACTTGATCTGTACAAGTGGATGAATTCTAGGTCAAGTGAACAGCAGTCTAACTCTAATCACAAGAATAGAAAGTCACAGTCCCTCAATCATTTCCTAGACTTGAGCAAGTTAACAGACCCACAACTCCTTGATTGAATGAAAGGTCAGGTCCCCTTGAGGAAGGACTCCAATACCCTGTCAAAAACTTATACTTTTAATCTTTCTCCCGGCCTTCCCCAAAGAAATCTACAGTCTTTTATGAGAGTGACTGTTCATTGTGGAAAAATAAATAATCAGACTGGATACTGGCTCCAAACTGACACTAATTCCCTGAGACCCAAAATGTCACTGTGGCCCACCAGTCAAAGTCGGGGCATATGGAGGTCTTAGCTCATGTCGGTCTCACAGTAGGTCCAGTGGGTCCCCGAACCCATCCTGTAGTGATTGCCCCAGTTCCAGAATGCATAATTGGAATAGATATACTCAGCAACTGGCAGAATCCCCACTTTGGATTCCTGGCAAGTGGAGTAAGTGATATTATGGTAGAAAAAGCCAAGTGGAAGCCATTAGAACTGCCCCTACCTGGGAAAATAGTAAACCAAAAGCAATACAGCATTCCTGGAGAAATTTTACAGATTACTGCCACCATTAAGGACTTGAAGGATGCAGGGGTGGTGATTCCCACCACATCCCATTCAACTCCTCTATTTGACCTATGCAAAAACAGGTGGATCTAGGAGAATCAGAGTAGATTATAAAAAACTTAACCAGATAGTGACTCCAATTGCAGCTGCTGCTCTAGATGTAGTTACATTGCTTGAGCAAATTATTACATTTCCTAGTACCAGGTATGCAGCTATTGATCTGGCTAAAGCTTTTTTCTCCATACCTGCTTTGAAGGACCATCAGAAGAAGTTTGCCTTTAGCTGGCAAGGCCAGCAATACACCTTCAGTTGCCTACCTCAGGGCTACATCAACTTTCCAGCCCTATGTCATAATTTAGTCTGCAGGGACCTTGATTGCCTTTCCCTTCTACAAGACATCACACTGGTTCATTACATTGATGACATTATGCTGATTGGACCTAGTAAGGAAAAAGTGTCAATGACTCTGGACTTACTGGTAAAATATTTGCATGCTAGAGGGTGGGAAACTAACTCCACAAAAATTCAGTCACCTTCCACCTCAGTGAAATTTCCAGGGGTCCAGTGTTGTGGCGTGTCGAGATATTTCTTCTGAAGTGAAGAAAAAGTTATTGCACCTGGCTCCTCCCACAACTAGAAAGGAGGCACATCGCCTAGTGGCCCTCTTTGGATTTTAGAGGCAGCATATTTCTCATTTGGGTGTGCTACTCTGGCCTATTTATCAAGTGACTCGAACAGCTGCTAGTTTTGAGTGGGGACCAGAACAAAAGAAGGCTCTGCAACAGGTTCAGGCTGCTGTGCAAACTGCTCTGCCACTTGGGCCATATGATCCAGCTGATCCAATTGTACCTGGAGTGTCCTTGGCAGATAGAGATGCTGTTTGGAGTCTTTGGCAGGCCCCTATCGGTGAATCACAGCTCAGACCCTTAGAATTTTGGAGCAAATCTCTGCCAACCTCTGCAGATAACTAGTCTCCTTATGAGAAACAGCTCTTGGCTTGTTACCTGGGCCTTAGTAGAGACTTAACACTTAATCATGAGACATTAGGTCACCATGCGGCCTGAGCTTCCCATCATGAACTGGGTGTTGTCTGACCCACAGAGTCATATAGCTGGACGTGCATAGTAGCACTCCATCATTAAATGGAAGTGCTTTATATGAGATCGGACCCGAGCAGGACCTGAAGGCAGAAGTAAGTTGCATGAAGAAGTGGCCCAAATGTCCATGGTCTCCACTCCTGTCACATTACCTTCCATCTCCCAGTCTGCTCTTATGGCCTCATGGGGAGTTCTTTATGATCAGTTAACTGAAGAAGAGAAAACTCGTGCCTGGTTTACAGATGGTTCTGCATGATATCCAAGCACCACTTGAAGGTGGACAACGGCAGGACTACGTTCCCTTTCTGGGACCTCCCTGAAGGACAGTGGTGAAGGGAACTCCTCCCAATGGGCAGAACTTCGAGCAGTGCACCTGGTTGTTCACTTTGCTTCGATGGAGAAATGGCCAGATGTGTGACTGTATACTGATTCGTGGGTTGTGGTCAATGGTTTGGCCTCATGGTCAGAGAATTGGAAGGAACAAGATTGGAAAATTGGAGACAAGGATTTATGGGGGAGAGGTATGTGGATAGATCTCTCTGAATGGGCCAAAGAAGTGAAGATATTTGTGTCTCATGTGAATTGTCACCAAATGATGACCTCAGCAGTGGCGGATTTTAACAATAAAGTGGATAGGATGAAGCCTTCTGTGGAAACCACTCATCTTCTTTCTCCAGCTACTCCCATCATTGCTCAATGGGCTCATGAACAAAGTGGCCATGGTGGCAGGGATGGAGGTTATGCATGGGCCCTGCAACATGGACTTCCACTCACCAAGGCCGACTTGGCTACAGCCACTGCAGAGTACACAATCTGCCAGCAGCAGAAACCAACACTGAGTCCCTGGTATGGTACCATCCCTCGAGGTGATCTGCCAGCAACCTGGTGACAGGCTGATTACATTGGACAACTTCCATCACGGAAAGGGCAGCATTTTGTTCTTACTGGAATAAACATTTACTCTAGATATGGATTTGCCTTCTCTGCACGCAATGCTTCTGCCGAAACTACCATCTACGGACTTACAGAATGCCTGATCCACCGTCATGGTATCCCACACAGCATTGCCTAGGATCAAGGGACTCACTTCACAGCAAATGAAGTGTAGCAGTGAGTCCATGCTCATGGAATTCACTGGTCTTATCATGGTCCCCATCATCCTGTAGTAGTTGGCTTAGTCGAACGATGGAATGGCCTCCTAAAAACACAATTACAGTGCCAGCTAGGTAGCAATACCTTCCAGGGTTGGGGCAACATTCTCCAGGAGGCTGTGTATGCTCTAAACCAGAGTCCCATATATGGTGTTGTATCTTCCATAGCCAGGATTCATGGGTCCAATAATCAAGGGGTAGAAATGAGACTGGCACCACTCACTATTATCCCTAGTGACCCACTTCTAAGATTTTTGCTTCCTGTCCCTGCAACCTTATGCTCTGCAGGTCTAGAGGTCTTAGTTCCAAAGGGGGGAATACTTCCCCCTGGAGACACATCACTGATTCCATTGAACCAGAAGCTAAGAATGACACCTGGCCACTTTGGTCTCCTTATTCCTCTGGATCAACAGGCAAAGAAGGGAGTTAGCATATTGGCTGATGTGATTGATCCTGATTACTAAGAGGAAACTGGATTGATATTACATAATGGAGGTAAAGAAGAGTATGTCTGGAATGCAGGAGATTCCTTAGGGTGTCTGTTAGTACTACCATGACCTGTGATTAAAGTTAATGGAAAACAACAGCAACCCAAAAGCCATGACTACTAATGGCGCAGACCCTTCAAGAATGAAGGTTTGGGTCACTGCATCCCCCAGTCAAAGAACCACTACCAGCTGAGGTGCTTGCTGAGGGCAAAGGGAATATGGAATGGGTGGTGGAAGAAGGTGGTTCTAAATACCAGTTACGGCCACGTGATCAGTTGCAGAAACTAGGACTATAACTGTTATGAGTGTTTCTACTTTGTATGTGTGTATCAAATAATTTTGTTTTCTTCCCTTGTAAAATATAAGGTAAAATATAAGAGCTAGTGCTTTTTCGGTTGTATGTGTGTTTGTTGTATTATGTTAGGGGTGAGTATGACTTTATAATTATCTTTATTCAGAGATTATGTATGGTTTAAGGAGATGTGTACAAGTGCCAAGTTGACAAAGTGTGGACTGTGATGGTTAAGATTGTGTGTCAACTTGACTGGGCCGTGATTCTCAGTGTTTTGGCAGTCATATGATGTTGCAGTTACTTCCCTGTTGGGATTTGATGTGTGATCGCCCCTATGATGGGATCTCCTGTGAGCAGCTAATCAGTTGAGGGGGAGTTTCCTTGGGCATGTGGCCTGCATCGAGTGTGGGCAGGCATTCTGGCAAGGCTCGGGGGCTTTTTGCTGATTCCGGATCCTGCAGAACCTCCGGTTCTTGGGACTTGTGCTAGGAGCTTACTTGTGGTCTTGCCTGCCAGTCTTGGGATTCGTCGATCTTCACAGGCTGTGAGCAACAGCTCTACTCTCTGACCTGTCGATCTTGGTTTTTCCAGCCCCCGCAGCTACGTGAATCAGGAGAAGCCTCTATCCTGACTCACGGACTTAGGACATTACAGCCTCTACAAACACATAAGCCATTTCCTTGATATAAATCTCTCTGTATATATATATTTATACCCTTTACTGGTTTTGCTTCTCTAGAGAACCCAGCCTAAGACACTTGGTAAAGTAGAGGGTCAGTGAAAAAGAGGAAGTCCCTCAATGAAATGGATTCACACAGTAGCTGCAACAATGAGCTCAAACACAGCAAGGATTGTGAGGATGGTACAGGACCTGGCGGTGTTTTGTTCTGGAGTACATAGGGTCTCTATGAGTCAGAACCGACTCAACTGCATCTACAACAACAACAACCTATATAGATATTCATAATACATTTTAAAAAAATTATACTTTGCACAGCTCTTGGCCTGATTGTGATCTGGAACACAGATTTATTATCTATTACTACAACTTTGCATATCTCTGTTCTGCCTCTGTATTTTATTGTTTATTCACCACATAATTACACTTATTTCTAAGTTATTCTGAGATTCCCTAGGTTTGCCCCACATAACATGCAGATATGATTTACCTCTTAATTAATTCTCTGTAGGCTTTAGCTTTGGACATACTGTTATAAGAATCCCTTTTCTCTGTTGCCAATCTATTTCTATCAAATTCTAGGAATGGATGACATTGGCAACATATCCTGGAATCCTGGAGATGATGCTGTATATTTTGGCAATGTGATAGGTTAGACTTGGGGGTCCTATTACTCGGTAGCCAAAGACAACTAATATTTATTAATCACATTTTCCTGAGTCAGGCACTGTTCTTAGAGCCCTTAATCATAAAACAAGAGTCCTATTACTTAATGACCAAATTTACAGATGAGGACACTAAGGCATACAGAGGCTCAATAACTTGCGAAGGGTATCACATCTCATGTCATGTGGAACCGGGTTTTGATCTCAGGTTTACCTTAAGAATGCATGTCCTTAACTACAATGTGCTCTGCTTTCCTTCTGGATAACCAGAAGAGGAAAGATGTTGGAATTCCTATTCTTCTTCTTCTGATTGTAGTGTTATCCAGTGGAAAGGGCATGGGTGATAATAATAACCTATATCACTGCATTTTTTTCTGAGTATTAACTGAGAGAATGTACCTAAAGTGTCTTCCACAGATCCTGACATATTTATCATTGTTCAAAAAGACATCTTTTTTAATTCTATGAGGAGAGATTACGGGTAATTTAGACTGTTATTCTCTTATATTTTCCAAATTTTTTTAAACAAACATGATTTATTTTTGTAATCAGAAAAACAACTACAGGTGTATTTTTATTAACAAATATGTCATAATGGGGAGAGGTGCTTCATCTTGAGCCTAAGCAAATCGGCGGGGCAAAAAGTCAATTTGCTTGAGGAATTGAGGTTAAATTCCTTTTTGAAGATAACACAGTGAGAGAACAGTGGAACAAATTTTCAACCCTAGGATTCAGTCCAGTTTACATTAAACCAAGCTATAATAATGCTATTTATTTTAATTCACGGTCACCACCCTCAATCCCAGCAGCCCTCCCTCAGGAGGAGTAGTGGTGGTGGTGATTGGCTGTAAATGGTAGCCGCTGCTAATTGAAAGGCCACTGGTTTGAATGCATCAGGCATTCTGTGACAGAAAGCTGTGACAGTCTGCTTCCGTAAAGATTTACAGCCTTGGAAACTCTATGGGGCAGGTATACTCTGTCCTATATGGTTGCTATGAGTCGGAATTGACTTGAAGGCAATGGGATTGAAAATCAAAGGGAGAGTTTCTGGGACAATGAAAGTGATGTCACAGGGAAGGGAAAAGCCTTCAGTAGCAGCCAGGGAGGGAGGGAAGGTGAGTTTCTCAGAATAACAGGCTTGTTAGTTTATTTCTATTATAATATGTACATATAAATGAGAATACATTCTAACTTTTGCTTTGAATCTACATCTTTTTAAAATGGATTATCTTTTTAATATGTAAAAAATTCAAAGAATGCAAGTGGCTGTACAATTCAAATTTGTATAAAACAAAAAGAATGACAATGTAGGTATGTTTTAAATGACATGGAAAGACTTCTCTTAAATAATTTTATTATAGATATTTTCAAACATATTCAAAAGAACAAAGAATAATCTGACTAAACCACCAAGTACCCATCACTCACCCAACATTCATCAATGAGAGAGTAGAGTAGATGAAGCGAAATTGGCCATATAATGGTAACTGTTCAAGCTAATAAGGAGGGCAATATTTTTTCTCTCTACTTTTGTGTGTATATGAAAGCTTCGATAATTCCTTTTATTTTGTGTCACAAAAACTGTTACAGGTATCATCTGAGAAAAAAAATACAATATACATTTAATATGAATAAAGAACACACATACATATATCACCTACCTATGGAGAGAGAGAAATGCACTCAAATGGGCATAACTCCAGATTCCAAACTTCTTCTCCACCCACTATTGCTCTACTCTGGTCTGAGCCACCATCTCTTGCCCTTATAATGTCTACTTTCAACACAGTAGTCAGTAATCCTATTAAATATTGAGTCAGTTTTTAACTGTTCCTCTGCTTTTATCCCAGAAATGGCCCTCAATCTCACTCAGCTTAAAAGTTAAAGTCCTTAAAACGGCTTACAAGCTCCATCCACATTACTTCTTTCACCTTTTCTCCTGCTCTTCTCACCCTCCTTTCCTCTGCTCCTGTTTGCTGTTCTCAAACACGTCAAGCTCTTTTCCACGTCTGGGTCTTTGTGTAAGTTGTTTGCTCTACCTGAAATACTCTTCCCCGGAGATTTTCACGTCTAAATCCTTCAATTTCTTCAAGTCTTTGTTCAGGTGTAACTTCAGTGATGCATATCTAACCACTCTTTTTTAAAATGCCACCCCACTGTCATTCCAGAACCTCACTGATCCCAACACCTACTCTTTCCCCTTTTTACAATAGACAGCAGAGTAAAGATTTAAGCCCATGTCTGACTAAACTCACACCTTAGTTTTTCCCAAAATTCAGTGCCCAAGATGACTTTAATGGACAAAAATTTTTTAAATCAAATAAAGCTAACATATTTATTTTATTAGAAAATATTTTTAAAAGCATTAAAAAATCCTTGGAAACCCTATGGGGCAGTTCTACTCTGTCCTATACAGTCATTATGAGTTAGAATCGATTCATGGCAATTTTTTTTTTTTACCTTCAATAGCATACAAAAACTCTATTCCTATACAGTTCTACCCCTCTTCATATGTTGTTATTGTCACAAATTACATCTTTATATATTTTGTGCCCAATAAAATAGATTTATAATTATTTTTATGCGTTTTTCTTTTAAATTATGTAGGACATAACAAGTATAGTTTCAAATCATAATTACAATAAAATTGACCTGTATATTTGCCCAGAAAATTACCTTTACTGGAGATCTTTATTTCTTCATACAGTTTCAAGTTTCTGTACTGTGTCCTTTCATTTCATCCTGAAAGACTCTCTTTAGCACTTCTTATAGGGTAGGTCGTGTGGTAATACACTCTCTCAGCTTTTGTTTATCTGGGAGTGTCTTAATTTTATTACCATTCTGAAGGACAATTTTCCAGGTATAGAATTCATGATTGACAATTTCCCAGATACAGAATTATTTAAATGTGTCATTCCACTGTCTTCTGGCCTCTTTGTTTTGTTTTGAGTTTGACAATTTATTGATATTTTAGTAAAGACATTCATCTCAGTTATTTCTCTCTCCCGTCTTGACCTTAGGTAAATATTTCATTTGGGTCAAGAAAAGAATATGTAGGAGAGGGATAATTATTATTTTAACAAAAAACAGTAAATGAATGAAAATGGAAAGTTTGCCAATATTAAAGTAAGTTAAATTCATGTATCTTGATATAATTAAATCATGTAAGTAAGAATAGTTCTGTATATATTTCCATTGTTTTACTTGGGACTTATTCTAAACTTATATGCAAGTGAACAAGGTATTAGGAATAAACGTCAGGCGGCTTCTCTGGAGTTATTACCTGTTAAAAGAGCTCAGCGAGCAGTTACCACCAATAAAATAGTCTGACCAAAAACCCATTGCTGTCGAGTCAATTCCGACACATAGTGAGTGACCCTATAGGACAGAATAGAAGTGCTCCATAGGGTTTCCAAGGAGCAGCTGGTGGATTTGAACTGCTGACCTTTTGGTTAGCAGGCGAGCCCTTAACCACTGTGCCACCAGGACTCCAAATAGTCTGAAGCGTCCTCCAAATATAACATTGTAGGAATTTTGAAGGAAATCATTATATTTTCTGTTTCTTTTGTTTGTGACTATGCTTTTAAAGATGTGTTTAACTGTCACATTAAGAAAAAAAGACTTCATATACAATACAAAAAGAAAATACCATCCCAAACCCCACAACACATAGAACAAAATATATAAGGACAGAAGATTCCATAAAGTGTTTGAATATGCATTTTCTTTCCTTCTATTTTCAGCATCTAAAATGTGCTTTTGAGAGGCAGTCAGTCAATGCATACACGCTTAAAATAAACCATAGTATTCTCTTAGTAAGAACTCCTGTAGTAAGGTCAATTCAAATTGGATTTCACAAATTAGTAACTTAAAAGCTGTCTTAGTCATCTAGTTCTGCTCTAACAGGAATACCACGAGTGGATGGCTTTAACAAAGAGAAGTTTATTCTCTCACAGTCCAGTAGGCTACAAGTCCAAATTCAGGGCTTCAGCTCCTGGGGAATGCTTTCTCCATCTGCTCGGAGGAAGGTCCATGTCATCAGTCTTCCCACGGTCTGGGAGGTTCTCTGCCCAGGAACCTCAGGTCCAAAGGAAGCGCTCTGCTGCTGGCACTACGTTTTTGGTGGTATGAGATTCCCCAACTTTCTGCTTGCTTTCCTTGCCTTTTATCTCTTGAGAGATAAAAGGTGGTGTAGGCCACACCCCAGGAAAACTCCTTTTACATTGGATCGGGGACGTGACCTGGGTAAGGTGGTGTTACAATCCCACCCTAATCTTCTTTAACATAAAATTACAGGATGCAGGGGAGGCTTGGTCAACATGGTCAAATAGTTAAACGCTTCCTATATCCCTCTTACAACAGAGACCTGGAAAAACTAGTGATTTGATTCTATGTGAAGACCTGGCAGCCCTGAACAAGGCAAGGTTAAGAAATCCATCTGAGTCATACGGGAGAGGAAGACCATTTGGAAGAGGTGAGGAGCGCTAGAGCTGTGGCAGCGAAACTGCAGAAACACAGCCACACTGGGCTGCGGTGAAGCAGTCAAACAGCTGTGCTGTGTGCGTGCTCGAGAAGCAGTTTCCACATCGAGAGAGAACCTGCAGCAGAGATTCTGCTTGGACACTGAACCAGTGAAGAGCAGCTCCCAAGAAGCTAGGATAAGTACATGCGTGCACAATTTTGCAGTGATTAAAAAAAAAAAAAGCCCATTTGGGAAAAACCTCTCTCCATTTTACCTCCTGCTTCTGGCTCTACACTGGATTTGGGAAAAACCTCACTCCCTTTTACCTCCTCCCTCCCCACTCTGTACCGGGAGTCCACTGGGCTGGAAGTAGATCCCAAAAGGCGCCCTGACCCATTCTCCTGGCCTTGGAGAGGGAACAAATAAGCTGCTGGCTCCCCTTAGGGCAGGAACACAGGGTTGGCACAGCTCATTTGCTGGCCACAGAAATCAGGGCTCCGCAGACTCTGAGTGCCATACAACCTTGTACAGACTTGTGGGGACACATCTCAACCGTGTTAGCTCTCACTGCCACAGTACAACAGGGCAAACATCTGAAGTTTAACTTCAACTGCTTCAGCTGTGAACGGGCAGATTTGTGACCCTCAGAACAGCTCTGACCTTCATGTGGGCACTTTTATCAATCTGCAGTAGAGTCTTGAGGGCTGGTGGTAGCTCCTAAAGTGCCTAGTCACCTGCTACAGGAGTTCAAGGAAACGTGGTGCCCTCTAGTATTTGTAGCCAGCAGAGTGGGGTGCTCTTAGCCGGGCTGCAAAACTCACCTACCTATTCACCCTAGAGAATAGGGACTTGCTTTTCTTTCAGACTCTCAGGGGCAGCTATCAGCCCCCTGCCTGGCTCAGCAAGTGATCCCCTACCACAGCCAGAGTCCAGTGCCTGCACCAATCACCCATGCCTCTCTAGGACTGGGGGTGAGAACCTACATCACACACTTGGTGACCGACTACCTGCACACCAGAGCTGATCCCATATAGGAAGATTTAATGGACTCCGGTGTGCACATACTTAGTTACAGAACTAACTATCTAGTGACAGGACATTAGAGATCAAAAGGTGTCAAAAATCAAACTAGTGCACACGAGCAGCCTATTTGGGCATATCAAAACAAAACAAGAAGCTAGGTCTCACTAAGCAAACACAAAATAAAAATATAATAAAATACTGATGGCTTGAAGACAACAGTAAATATCAAGTCACATAAACAGGCAGTCCATGATGGCTTCAGCAAGCTCCCAAAATAAAGAATCAATAAATTCTCTGGAGGAAGAGAACTTCTTGGAATTACCAGAGACAGAATACAAAAGATTAATATACAGAACTCTTTTAGAAATAAGAAAGGAACTTAGACAGAATGCAGGAAAAGCCAGGCAACGTACAGAAGCAGGAGTAGCGGAACTTTAAAAAGTTATTCAAGAACATAATGCCAAATTTAATAGGCCGCAAAAATCCATAGACAGACAGCAGTCAGAAATCCAGAAGATTAACAATAAAATTTCAGAATTAGACAACTCAATAGAAAGTCATAGGAGCAGAATTGAGGCAGTAGAAGTTAGAATTAATGACACTGAAGATAAAGCTCTTGACGCCAACTTATTTGAGGAAAAATCAGATAAAAGAATTAAAAAGAATGAAGAAACTGTAAGAGTCATGTAGGACTCTATCAAGAGAAATAACCTACGAGTGATTGGAGTACCAGAACAGAGGGGATAACAGAAAATGCAGAGAAAATTGTTGCAGATTTGTTGACAGAAAACTTCCCTGATATTATGCAAGATGAGAAGATATCTATCCAAGATGCTCATCGAACCTCACATAAGGTAGATCCCAAAAGAAAGCCACCAAGACATATTATAATCAAACTTACCAAAACCAAAGATAAAGAGAGAATTTTAAGGGCGGCTAGGGATAAAAGAAAAGTCATCGACAAGGAGAGTCAATTAGAATAAGCTCAGACTACTCAGCAGAAACCATGCAGGCTAGAACTAACTACTAACTATGGGATGACATATTTAAAGCCTTGAAGGAAAATAACTGTCATCCAAGAGTTATATATCCAGCAAAACTGTCTCTCAAGTATGATGGCTAAATTAGGGCATTTCCAGATAAACAGAAGTTCAGGGAATTTGCAAAATTACAAGAAATACTAAAGGGAGTCCTATGGTTAGATAATCAATAACACCAGCTAACAACGCAAGACTAGAACACAGGATAGAGCAACCGGATATTGACTCAGATATGGAAATCAAAATTACATCAAAGCTAAAACATTGAAAACAGGGAAACAGATAGCAATATGTAAAAAAAAAAAAAAGGATAATATTAAAACAAAAAAAGACGGACTTAAAAAATGAGACATGGAAGGGAAGTTAAGGTGATATAAAGTAATGAAAGACTGGTATAAACTTAGAAAATTAGGGGTAAGTATTAAGGTAACCACAAATGAATCTAACAATCCTACAAATCAAAATAAAAAGTAGAAAAAAATAAAGACCCAGCAAACACAAAATCTACAAAATGTAAAAGATGAAAAAAAATACATAAAGAAATACACAGAAATACAAAATACAAAGAAATACACAGAAAATTGAGAAGAACAAAGACACTGTGAACAACACACAAAAAGAGATATCAGGATGACAGCACTAAACTCATATGTATCAATAATTACACTGAATGTAAAAGGACGTAATGCACCAATAAAGAGACGGAGAGTGGCAGATTGGATAAAAAAACATGATCCATCTATATGCTGCCTACAAGAGATGCACCTTAGACTTAAAGACACAAACAGGCTAAAACTCAAAGGATGGAAAAAATATATATCAGGCAAACAACACGCAAAAAAGAGCAGGAGTGGCAATATTAATCTCTGACAAAATAAACTTTAAAGTAAAATCCACCACAAAAGATAAGGAAGGGCACTATATAATGATTAAAGGGTCAATACACCAGGAGGACATAACTATAATAAATATTTAGGCAACCAACAACAGGGCTCCAAAATACATAAAACAAGCTCTAACAGCTCTGAAGAGAGAGATAAGCAGCTCCACAATAGAAGTAGGAGACTTCAACACTCCACTTTCGGTGAAGGACAGAACATCCAGAAATAAGCTCAACAAAGACACAGAAGAGCTAAATACTACCATCAACAAACTTGATCTCATAGAGATATACCCAACTCTGCACTGAACAACTGCCAAGTATACTTTCTTTTCCAACGCACATGGAATATTCTCCAGAATAGACCACATATTAGGCCATAAAGCAAGCCTTAACAAAATCCAAAACATCGAAATATTACAAAGCATCTTTTCTGACCATAAAGCCATAAAAGTGGAAATGAACAACACAAAAAACAAGGGAAAAAAATCAAAACATGGAAACTGAATGACACCTTGCTCAAAAACTACTGGGTTATAGAGGAAATTAAGGATGGAATAAAGAAATTCATAGAATCAAACGAGAATGAAAACAAATCCTACCAGAACCTTTGGAACACAGCAAAAGCAGTACTCAGAGGTCAGTTTATAGCAATAAATGCACACATCCAAAAACAAGAAAGGCTCATAATCAAAGCATTAACCCTACAATGGGAACAAGTAGAAAGAGAGCAGCAAAAGAAGCCTACAGGTGCCAGAAGGAAGGAAATAATAAGAATTAGAGCAGAATTAAATGAAATAGAGAACAGAAAAACAATTGAAAGAGTTAACAAGTCCAAAAGCTGGTTCTTTGAAAAGATCAACAAAATTGATAAACCATTCGCCAAAGTGACAAAAGAAAAACTGGAGAGGAATCAGAAAACCTGTATAAGAAATGATCTGGGTGATATCACAACAGACCCAACTGAAATGAAAAGAATCATAACAGAATACTATGAAAAATTGTACTCTGACAAATTTGAAAACCTAGAGGAAATGGACAAATTTCTAGAAACTCACTACCTACTTAAATTAACACAGAGGTAAAACAACTAAATAAACCCATAACAAAAGAAAAGATTGAAAAGGTTATTATAAAACTGCCAAAAAAAAAAAAAAAAGGCCCTTGCCCAGATGGCTTCACTGGAGAATTCTGCCAAACTGTCAAAGAAGAGATAACACTACTTCTACTAAAGGTATTTCACAGCATAGAAACGGATGGAATACTCCCAAACTCATTCTATGAAGCCAGCATAACCCTGATACCAAAACCAAGTAAAGACACCACAAAAATAGAAAATTACAGATATCCTTCATGAACATTGATGCAAAAATCCTTCACAAAATTTTAGCCAACAGAATTCAGCAACATATCAAAAAAATAATTCACCATGACCAAGTGGGATTTATACCAGGCACACACACATGGTTCAACATTAGAAAAACAATCAGTGTAGTCCATCACATAAATAAAACAAAAGACAAGAACCACATGATCTTATCAATAGATGCAGAAAAGACATTCAACAAAGTCCAACACCCATCCATGATAAAAACTCTCAAAAAAAAAATAGGAATAGAAGGGAAATTCCTCAGTATAATTAACGGCATTTATACAAAACCAATAGCCAACATCATCCTGAATGGAGAGAGTTTGAAAGCATTCCCCTTGAGAACAGGAACCAGACAAGAATGCCCCTTATCACCAATATTATTCAACTTTGTGCTCGAGGTCCTAACCAAAGCAGTTAGGCTAGAAAAAGATAGGTAGGGAAAAAGTCAAAGTATCTCCATTTGCAGATAATATGATCTTATACATGCAAAACCCCAAGGAGTCCACAAGAAAACTACTGGAACTAATAGAAGATTACAGCAAAGTTTCAGGATACAAGATAAACATACAAAAATCAATTGGATTCCTTTACACCAACAAAGAGAACTTGGAAGAGGAAATCAACAAATCAATACCATTTATAATACCCCCCAAAAGATAAAATACTTATGAATAAATCTAACCAGAGATGTAAAAGATCTTTACAGAGAAAACTACAGGACACTACTGCAAGAAACTAAAAGAGACCTGCATAAGTGGAAAAATATACCTTGTTCATAGATATGTAGACTAAACATAGTGAAAATGTCAATTCTACCCAAAGCAATCTACAGATACAAAGCATCCCGCTCCAAATTCCACCAGCATTTTTTAATGAGATGGAGAAACAAATCACCAACTTCATATGGAAATGGAAGAGGCCCTGAATAAATAAAGCACAACTCAAGAAGATGAACAAAGTGGGAGGCCTTACACTACCTGATATTATTACCTATTATACTGTGTCGGTAGTCAGTACAGCCTGGTAGTGTACAATAACAGATACATAGACCAATGGAACAGAGTTGAGAATCCAGATATAAGCTCATCCACCTATGAGCAGATAATATTTGATAAAGGCCCAAAGTCCATTAATTGGGGGAAAAGACAGTCTCTTTAACAAATGGTGCTGGCATAATTGCATATCTATATGCAAAAAACTGAAACAAGACCCATATCTCAAACCATGTACAAAAACTAAATCATAATGTATCAAATACTTAAATGTAAAATTGAAAATGATACATGGCATAAACACAATACAAACCATAAGTAACAATGCACAAGCTCCAGAAGAGAGACTAGATAAATGGGAGCTCCTAAAAATCAAACACTTATGCTCATCCAAAGACTTCACCAAAAGAGTAAAAAGACAACCTAGAGACTGGAAAAAATTTTTGGCTACGACAAATCCGATCAAGGTTTAATCTCTAAAATCTACAAGATACTCCAAAACCTCAATAGCAAAAAGACAAATAACCCAATTAAAAAATGGGCAAAGGACATGAACAAGCACTTCACTAAAGGAGATATTCAGGCAGGTAACAGACACATGAAGAAATGCTGGAGAGGTTGTGGAGGGACTGGAACACTTGTACACTGTTGGTTGGGATGTAAAATGGTACATCCACTTTGGAAATAGATTTGGCACTTCCTTAAAAAGCTAGAAATAGAAGTACTATACAATCCAGCTATCCAGCTCCTTGGAATATATCCTAGAGAAACAAGAGCCGTCACACGTGATATATGCACACCCATGTTCATCGCAGCACTGTTCACAATAGACAAAAGATGGAAGCAATCTAAGTGCCCATCGATGGACGAATGGATAAACAAACTATGGTGTATCCACATAATGGAATATTACACAACGATAAAGAACAATGATGAAGTTGTGAAACATCATATAACTTGGTGGAAGTTAGAACTTATTATGCTGAGTGAATTTAGTCAGTCACAGAAGGACAAATACTGTATAAGACCACTATTATAAGAACTTAAGGTTTAAACACAGAAGAAAACATTCTTTGATGGTTACGGGAGTGGGGAGGGATGGTGAGTGTTATTCACTAACTAGATAGTAGATAAGAAACTTCTTAGGTGAAGGGAAGGACAGCACACACTACAGGGGAAGCCAGCACAACTGGACTAAACCAAAGCTAGGAAGTTTCCTCAATACAATCAAATACTTTGAGAGACAGAGTAGCAGGTATGCGGGGTCTGGGGACCATGCTTTCAGGGGACATCTATGTCAATTGACATAACAAAGCTTATTAAGAAAATGTTCTGCATCCTACCTAGGTGAGTGGCGTCTGGGGTCTTAAAAGCTTGCAAGCGGCCATCTAAGATGCATCAATTGGTCCCAACCGCTTGGAGTAAAGGAGAACGAAGAACACCAAAGACACAAGTAAAGTATTGGCCCAAGAGACAGAATGGGCCACATAAACCAGAGACTTCATCAGCCTGAGACCAGAAGAACTAGATGGTGCCCGGCTACCACCAATAAACGTCCTGACAGGGAACACAACAGAGGGTCCCTGATGGAGCAGTAGAACGATGGGATGCAGAACTCAAATTCTAGTAAGAAGACCAGACTTAATGGTCTGACTAAGACTGGAGGCACCCCAGAAAGCATGGCCCCTGGTCTCTCCATCACCCCAGAACTAAAAAGATTTCCTAGGCTAACTCTTCAGACAGGTATTGGACTGGATTGTGAGACATAAAGTGATACTTGTGAAGATTGTGCCTCTTAGACAAGTAGATACAAGAGACCAAAGGGGCGGCTTCTGTCCAGAGGTGAGAGGGGAAGGCAGAGAGAGTTAGGAGCTGGTTGAATGTTCATGGAGAATCAGGGGTGGAGGGGAGGAGTTTGCTGTCACAGAATGGGGTGAGTGGTTGTGGTCTCATAACAATGTATGTTAAAAAAATTTCTGTATGGGAGACTAACTTGAAATGTGAACTTCATTTAATTACAACAATAAAAAAAATTTAAAAAATTACAATGACAAAATGGAGGACAACTGCACAATTCTGGGAATCATGGCCCAGCCAAATTCATACACACATTTTTTGGGGGACATAATGCAAGCCATGAGAAGTGCTTTGACAAAGTACAGAAAGTGCATCTTCTCATTTCCCATCTTCATACAATATCAATTTCATTTTTGGGTGTTCATACCTTTTAAAAAATAAAAACAGCCAAATATTTAAGCAATATGTACATTTAAATTTTTTGTTGGTTATTTGTATTTTAAAAGAAACAGCTTACTCAAATTCTGGTGTAAATGCTTTCAAGAACTAGCTAATAAAAAAAACAAGAAAAGCACTTCAAAATGATGATTTCCATTGGTGGCAAATGGTTGTTATTTGAAGACTACTGAAGGCAAACAAGACTCATTAAAGTGAAGTGAGCAATTTCAAATATTCAACAGTTTACATAAAACTTCAAAAAATGCTTAATTCCTCTTCCAGCCAATTGACGCTCTAGGCAGAATCACCAAACCGTCCCTCCACAGCAAAGATCTGAAAAACTAAGCCGAACAGAGAAAACAACAATCCTGAAACCCTAAAACATCAAATGAAAAGATAAAGAACTCAGCCAAGCACCAAATGGAGTGAGAAAACTGACAGACAATGGAGAGCGAGGAGAGATTCATGCAGATCCCCTACCAGCTAATGCAGAGTGGATCCACCATCTTGGACTCCTACTTGAGACCAGCAAACGGGGGTACGAGAAAGCAGCTTCACGGAGCTTCCAGAGGTAGACAAAACAACCGGTAATTGGCGATATACGCTTTCCCACCTCCCACCCTTCTTCACCCCCACTTGGCCTCCTCTGCTTCCTGTGGCCACAATCTCTTGTCCAGGAGACACCGGCTTCTTGGATTCTACACAACCGAACGGACTGGCTCTGTGAGTGCCATTTGTTGGCTGCCGGTGTTGCTTTTTTCCGCTTCTTTTGATTTCTTCCTTACCTCTCACCCCTTCCCCCTCCTTTTGCTCAAATACCTGATTCCGTGCGCCATCTTTGCTTCTTCCTGAGGGACTGCAGAGCTCCATTCGAGTGTGGAGCTGCTTTCCGGTCTCGGCTGCCATGCTGGTGGGATCCTGGGGCTTTTGTTCATTTGTTTGTTTTGAATTGTTTGTTTGTTTTCTTTTCCTTTTCTTGAGTTGGGAGCCCTTTCTGGGCAGGCTGAGCTGCGTGTCAAGGAGACTACCCCCTCGGCTTGCACAGATGTGCAGAGGGATCCCTGAAGGCATTTCTTTTTTTGGTGGGTTTTTTCTTCTGTTTTTTGGGTGGCTTTTCTTGTTTGTTTTTTTTTTTTAATTTATTTTGTTTTCTTTTCCCTCTTTTTCCCTTTTTGGCTTTCTTCATTACTTAGTTTCTCATCTCTCTATATCTTCTTTCTCTTTCTGTTCCTTGAATAGCTGGCAATCTATACCTCTAAGCGTTCTAGCCAGGCTGTACTGCAACACCTAAGAACGACTTCCCCAGACCTCACAGCTGCATGGTAGGAAAACTGGGAACTTTGCAGTTCTTTAACCTTTCCTATTTTTATTTATTCATTCTTTTCTTCCTCTTCCCCTTTCTGTTTTTCTCCATTTCATAGTCTCTCATCTCTCCACTCCAACGGCAAGCCCCCCTAGCATTCTTTTTTGTTTGTATGTTTTTGGCTCCTGTTCCTCTCTCCTCTCTCCCATATCCATCTTAGCTCCACCCATAACAATAACCCTGCTACATGCTGCCTACGTTCACCTTGCGCTTAATATCACTCCTCCAAGCAACACAGGCACAGCCTACTGGAACCTGCACTGCATTGATTACTGACACGCCCTGGTGGCTGTAGTAAGTGTCACAAACAACCTGTCCCAGAAACTCCTTTTCAGATAGACCCGCCCTGCAGTACCATATCTGAGTGACTAACCCTGCCAATTGGAGGAGGTGAAAAGTATTGTGCCCACAGACAAGCAAACATCAAAGAACACACAGTCCACCTGCTCAGACATAGTAACAATTTTTTAAAAAAAAACTAAGAAACAAACAAATCTACAGTCAATAAATGAGAAAAATAACTACTGAATGACCCGAAGACAGCAGACAATATCAAAACATTTACAAAAACAGGACAGGATGGTTCCAGTAGGCATCCAAAATAAAACAACAGATGACTTTCCAGTGGAAGAAAATGCACTAAAACTACCTGATAGGGAATTCAAATCTCTAATACTCAGAATTCTCCAAGAGCTGAGGCAAAAAGCTGACAAACATGAGGAAAAAGGAAAAATTCATGGAAAATACAGGCAAAAAATTGGAAGAATTCAGGAAAATCATGCAGGAAAATAATAACAAAATAAATTCACAACTGGAAATTATACAAAGACAACAATTCAAAATCAAAAAGATAAACAAGATTTCAGAAATGGACTGAGTCATAGAAGGGCTGAGAAGCAGATTAGAAAGAGTGGAAGACAGGATGAGTAGAATTGAAGACAAACACTTGGATATAAATTTGTTTCAGGAAAACTCAGAAAAAAGAAGGAAGAAAAAGGAAGAGACCCTGAGATTTATGTGGGATACAATCAAAAGCAAAAATTTGTGAGTGATTAGAATTCCAGAACAGGGGGAGAAAACAGGAAACACAGAGAGGATCATTGAGGAACTGCTGACAGAAAACTTCCCCAATATCATGAACGATGAAAAGCTGGCCATCCAAGAAGCTCAATGAACCCCATATAGGAGAGATGCCAATAGAAAATCACCAACGCATATCATAATCACAGTCTCCAAAACCAAAGACAAACAAAGAATCCTGAGAGCAGCTCGTGATAAACAAGAGGTCACATAAAGAGGAGAACAATAAGACAAAGCTTAGATTACTCGGCAGAAGCCATGCAGGCAAGAAGGCAATGGGATGACATATATAAAATCTTGACACAAAAACACTGTTAGCCAAGAAAAATATATCCTGCAAAACTCTCGTTCAAATTTGATAGTGAAATTAGGTCATTTCCAGATAAACAGAAATTAAGAGAATATGTAAGAGTCAAACCAAACTTACAAGAATTATTAAAGGGAGTTCTTCAATCTGAGGACAAACAACTTCAGCTCACAGGCATAATCTAGGGCGCAGGAACGTACCAGCCGGATACCAATCTATTAAATGACCCCTCAAGGACTATCCAAAACCAAAAGAAATACAACAGGGAATCAGAGCAGTTAATCAGTAAATCACAACAACATCAAAACAATAAAAGAGGGAATAAACGGCATAGGTAATGAACCCTCTAATGGAGAGGAAGGCAAGGCGATACCAAGTAATGGCAGACTGTTTCAAACTTAGAAAGATAAGGGTAAAATTCATTGTAACCACAAAGAAAGTTAAAAAACATACTCAGAAAAAAAGAGGAAAAACATAAAGTCTCAGCAAAAACAAAACCTACAAAAACAAAAGAAATGAAAAAAAAAATCCACAAACAGAAGTAACTCAGCACAGAAAAGTATGAACAAAGGAAACTTCAGCACGACAAAAAAAATCACTACAAAATGACAGCAAAAAACTCACATCTATCAATAATTACACTGAATGTAAATGCACTCAATGCACCCATAAAGAGACGGAAAGTGACAGAATGGAGAAGAAAACAGGATCAATCAATATGCTGTCTACAAGAGACACACCTTAGAAACAAAGATGTGAATTTATTAAAAGGCAAAAGTTGGAAAAAAATATATCAAGGTAACAACTACCAGAAAAAAGCAGGAGTGGCAATACTGATCTCAGATAAAAATAGACTTAAAAATGAAATCTACCATAAAAGACAAAGAAGGACACTATATAATGATTAAGGGGACAATCCATCATGAAGACATAACCATAATAAACATCTACGCACCCAGTGACAGGGCTCCAAAATACATAAAACAAACTCTAACAACACTGAAAAGAGAAATTGACAGTTCCACAATAATAGTAGGAGACTTCAACACACCACTCTCAGTAAAGGACAGAACAACCAAGAAGAAACTTAGCAAAGATATAGAAGACCTAAAGGGCACAATCAGCCAACTTGACCACATCGACATATATAGAACCCTCTATCCAACAGCTGCAAACTACGCATTCTTTTCCAATGCACATGGAATGTTCTCCAGAATAGACCACATCTTAGGCCACAGAGCAATCCTCAACAAGTTGCAAAACGTTGAGATAATTCAAAGTAGCCTCTCTGACCACAATTTCCATCAAGGTAGAAATTAACAACAGAAAGAGCAAGGAAAAAAAATCAATTACATGCAAACTGAATAATACCTTGCTTACACATCATGAGGTAATAGAAGAAATCAGAGACGGAATCAAAAAAATTCCTATAATCAAATGAGAATGAAAACACATCATACCAAAACCTTTGGGACACAGAAAAGGCAGTCCTCAGAAGACAATTTATAGCAAAAGATGCACATATCAAAAAAGAAGAAAGGAATAAAATCAAAACATTAACTACAGAACTCAAACAAATAAGAAGAGAACAGCAAAAAAAGCCCACAACCACTGGAAGAAGGAAATAGTAAAGATTAGAGCAGAAATAAATGAAATAGAGAACAGAAAAACAATAGAAAGAATCAACAAAACCAAAAGTTGGTTCTTTGAAAGAATCAACAAACTCGACAAATCACTGGCCAGACTGGCAAAAGCAAAACAGGAGAGGGCACAAATAACCCAACGAAGAAACGAAATGGGGGACATTACAGCAGACCCAACTGAAATAAAACGGATTATAACAGAGTATTATGAAAAACTCTACTCCAACAAATTTGAAAACCTAGAGAAAGTGGATAAATTTCTGGAAACACACAGCCTACCCAAACTACAACAAAGTGATGTTGAAAATCTGAACAGACCCATAACAAGAGAAGAGATTGAAAAGGTAATAAAAAAAACTCCCAACCCAAAAAAGCCCTGGCCCAGATGGCTTCACTGGAGAATTCCACAAAACATTTACAGAAGAGCTTGTACCAGTACTACTCAAGCTACTTCACAGCATAGAAAAGGAAGCAACACTTCCAAATTCATTCTATGAAGCCAGCATAACCCTGATACCAAAACGAGGCAAAGAAGCCCCAAAAAAGAAAATTATAGACCAATATCTCTCATGAATGTAGATGCAAAAATTCTTAACAAAATTCTAGCAAATAGAATACAGCATCATATCAATAATGTAATACACCACTACAAAATAGGATTCATACCAGGTATGCAAGGATGGTTCAACATTAGAAAATTAATCAGCATAATCCCCCACATAAATAAAAGGAAAGAAAATCACATGAGCATCTCAATTGATGCAGTAAAAGAATTCGACAAAGTCCAACACCCGTTCCTGATAAAAACTCTCAATAAAATAGGTATAGAAGGGAAATTTCTCAACATAATAAAGGGCATCTATGCAAAACCAATGGCCAACATCATTCTTAATGGAGAGAGGCTGAAAACATTCCCCTTGAAAACAGGAACAAGACAAGGATGCCTTTTATCACCACTCCTATTTAACATTGTGCTGGAAGTTCTAACTAGAGCAATAAGGCAAGAAAAAGAAATAAAGGGTATCCAAATTGGTAATGAAGAAGTTAAACTGTCCCTGTTTGCAGATTATATGATACTATACACAGAAAACCCTAAAGACTCCATGAGAAATCTACTGTAACTAATAGAAAGATTCAGCAGAGTAGCAGGATACAAGACAAATATTCAAAAATCAGTTGGATTCCTATACACCAATAAGGAGAACGATGAAAAGGAAATCAGGAAGACAATACCATTTTCAATGGCCCCTAAAAAGATAAAATACATAGGAATAAATCTGACCAGGGTTGTAAAAGACCTATACAAAGAAAACTAAAACACTACTGCATGAAACCCAAGGGGATCTACATAAATGGAAAAACATACCATGCTCATGGATAGGCAGACTCAACATTGTGAAAATGAAAATTCTACCCAAAGCAATTTACAAATACAATGCAATCCTGATCCTAATACCAACAACATTCTTCAAAGAGATGGGAAAACTAATCATTAACTTTATATGGAAAGGGAAGAAGCCCCGAATAAGTAAAGCACTACTGAAGAAGAAGAAGAAAGTTGGAGGACTCACACTACCTGACTTCAGAACCTACTATACAGCTACGGTAGTCAAAACAGCCTGGTACCAGTACAACTACAGATACCTTGACCAATGGAACAGAATTGAGAACCCAGATGTAAATCCATCCACCTACGGTCACCTGATCTTCGACAAGGCCCCGAAGTCCATCAAATGGGGAAAAGACAGTCTTTTTAACAAATGGTGCTGGCAAAACTGGATATCCATCTGCAAAAATATGAAACAGGACCCATACCTCACACCGTATACAAAAACAACTTCAAAATGGATCAAAGACCTGAATATGAAGCCTAAAACTATAAAGTTCATGGAAGGAAAAATAGGACCAACACTTCAGGCCTTAATACACAGCATTAACAGGATACAAACCACAACCATCAACGCACAAATCCCAACAGATAAGCTAGATAACTGGGATCTTCTAAAAATCAAACACCTATGCTCTTCCAAAGACTTCACCAAAAGAGTAAAAAGAGAACCTACAGACTGGAAAAAGTTTTTGGACGGGACAAGTGAGACAAAGGTCTAATCTCCATAATCTACAAGAAAATCCAACACCTCTACAACAAAAAGACAAATAATCCTATTAAAATTGGGCAAAGGAAATGAACAGACACTTCACCAAAGAAGACATTCCAATGGCCAACAGACACATGAGGAAATGCTCTCTATTACTATCCATTAGAGAAATGCAAATTAAAACCACAATGAGATACCATCTCACCCTGGCATTACTGGCACAAAAAACACTGGAAATAACAAAGGTTGGAGGGGTTGCGGGGATATCAGAACTCTTATGCACTGCTGGTGGGAATGCAAAATGATACAATCATTTTGGAAAATGATATGGCTCTTCCTCAGGAAGCTAGAAATAGACATACCATTCGATCCAGCAATCCTACTCCTAGGAATATATCCTAGAGAAATAATAGTCGTCACTTGAATAAACATATGTACACCTATGTTCACGGCAGCATTGTTTATAATAGCAAAACGATGGAAACAACCTAGATGCCCATCAACAGATGAATGGATAAACAAACTATGGTACATATACACAATGGATTACCATGCAACGAGAAAGAACAACAGTGACTCTGTGAAGCATCTCATAACATGGATGAAACTGGAGGACATTATGCTGAGTGAAATACGTCAATCACAAAAGGACAAATATTGTATGAGACCTCTGTTGTAAAAACCCATGGAAAAGTTCACACACAAAATGTAACAATCTTTGTTGGTTACCAGGGATGTGAGGGGTTGGGGGGAAATACTAAATAGGCAATAGATAAGTGGTATCTTGAGTGAAGGGTGAGACAGTACACAATACAGGGGAAACTAGCACAACTTGTACAAGGAAACGTCATGGAAACTCAATAGACACATCCAAACTCCCTGAGGGACTGAATTGCTGGGTGGAGGGCTCTGGGGACCATGGTCTCGGGGAACATCTAGCTCAGTTGGCATAACACAGTTTATAAAGACAATGCTCTACATTCTACCTTGGTGAGTAGTGTCTGAGTTCTTAAAAGCCTATGAGCCACCATCTAAGATACTCCACTGGTCTCATCCCTTCGAGAGCAAGGGAGAATGAAAGGAACAAGATACAAGGAAAAGATTAGTCCAAAGGACTAATGGACCACAGCTACCAAGGCCTCCACTGGACTGAGTCCAGTACAGATAGATGGTGCCCGGTTACCACCACTCACTTCTCTGACCAGGATCACAACAGAGGGTTCTGGACAGAGCTCACAAAATAAGACCAGATTTACCGGTCAAAAGGAGACTGGAGAAACCCTGAGAATATGGCCCCCAGACACACTTTTAGCTTAGTGGTGACGTTATCTCCGAGGTTCACTGTTCATCCTGGGAGTGGACAGCCCTGCAAATGACCAAATGGGACTAATGAGGTACAGTAGTCCAGTGACAAGGGCCAGAAGGCAGAAAGGGTCAAGGAAGCTGGTGATAGGGAACCCAAGGTTGAGTAAGGATACTGTTGATGTGTTGTGAGATTGTTACCCATTGTCTTATGGAAACATGTGTAGTAACTGTTAAATGAGAAACTATTTTTGTTCTGTAAGCCTTCATCTTAAGTGAGAATAGCAGCACAATTGGAAGAGCATAGTCAATGTCACTGAACTGTGCATGTAGAAATGTTTGAAATGGTTTATCTTTGGCTATGTGTATTTTCACCAAAAAGAAAGGTTGAGAAGTTAGAGGGTTGACATGTTGTGGGGGTGTTAACCAATGTCATAAAACAATGTGTGTACTACGGTTTCATGAGAAACTATTTGTTCTGTAAGCCTTCACCTGAAGTACAATAAAAAAAAGCTTACTTCTAAAGTGTCAAGCATCTGTATCTACTGATAGCAATGTAAAAACTACTTTATAACTTTAAAGAAAACAGATGCCCATAAGAAAAAAAAACTGTATTTAATTTTATCTAAATTTACTTTCAGTCAATATTCCAGTAACATTTTTCCTCCTAATACAATACTCCCTTTCTATAAGGCTTTTCCTGGGAGGCCAAAGAATTTATATAATAATGGAATTAAGTTGGGGAGTAATTGCTTGCATTTTGAACCATTTTAAATAGGCAATAAGTTTTTGCTTCCCTATTAATTTGCTAATAGTTTTTATTTCATAAAAAAATATGCAATTCTTAAAAAGGTACCATTTCTGACTTATTATCTGTGACCTTTGGAAGCTAATCACAGGAAACTACAAAATTAGTAAATGTCTTGAAATCTGTATATAAAACGTAAATTACTTCTAATTTCAAACTCTTATTTATTAGTGTACCACTTTAACTAAAGTAAAAAAGCTGCTCCAAAGGTAGTCTTAAACCATTCTTTAAAAAAGGAAACTCTACCTTTAACTTTACACCCCCACACACACCCCAGTCACAAAACACATCATGTGATTGTCTTGACCATGGACATTTCCAAGATGAGATTTTATATTTTTCTCCCATAGCTTCTGATTATCAGAAAATGCATGCTTTTCTTTGTTGAAGGAGCTTGGTCCTGCTGATGTTGGTGTATCCCTTCCCATATTCTTCATCCTCATCTTTGCTTCTGGAGGCATTTCCTCTGATTCACTGTCTTCATCTTCGTTAAATCTGCTGCTACTGAAAGGATTTTTTAAAAAACTTTTTATTGTACTTCAGATGAAGGTTTACAGAGCAAACAGTTTCGCATTAAACGGTCAGTACACTTATTGTTTTATGACATTGGTTAACAACCCCACTACTGAAAGGATTTTTGGAGCAAGAGCTGGAACTGTTTCTTTAGGCTTGTCTGATTTAAGTTTGATGATATGATGGATGCTTTCTTTGTTGTCTGACTACCTATGGCAAATCCAAACTTGAAGATATTTGTAGGTTTTGTTGGGAAGTCTCCAGTTTCTTCTTCAGCTGATCGGTTCTCAGCGCTCCGACTAGAACATTCCTCTTCGTTACTGGAAAAAACAGTCTTACTTTTCACAATTTTTTCTGCTTCTTCTTCAGGTCCTCTGGCGACTCCAGCTCATTGCAGATTCTCCGGCTTCTCCTCTCCCTGCTTCCGGTCCCCCATTTCCCCTGCCGCTGTGTGTCCTGCAGCCACGCCAAGGACATCATGGCCCCGCTTGGCCTCTGTGGTTTCTGAAGAGAAATTGGCATTGAGTCTTATTATGGATCCCTTGTATGTGACGATTTGCTACTCTTTTGCTGCTTTCGAATTTCCCTCTTTATCTTTCATATTTGAGAGTTGCATTGTAATGTGTCTTGATGTGACTGTCTCTGGATTTATTCCGTTTGGAGATCTTTGAACTTCTTGTATATGTGTAGATTCATGTCTTTTGTCAAATTTGGGAAGATTTTGACCATTATTTCTTCAAATATTCTTTATAAGCCTTTCTCCTTTTCTTCACCTTCTGGGACTCCCATGCTGTGTAAGTTGGTCTGCTTGATGGTGTTCCACAAGTCCTTTAGGTTCTGTTCACCCTTCTTCACTCTTTTTTCTCCTCAGACTTGAACATTTTAATTGTCCTATTGTCAGGTTTGTTGGTTCTTTCTTCTGACTACTCAGATCTGTCACTGAATGCCTCCAGTGAATTTTTCATTTCATTTATTGCACTTTTCAGCTTCAGTGTTTCTGTTTGGTTACTTTTTATAATTTCTATCTGTTTATTAATAGTTTTATTTTGGTCATGCATTGTTTTCCTGATTTCCATTAGTTTTTTAATTTTTTTTTAAATCTGTGTTTTCTTTTATCTCTTTGAGCATATTTAATACTATTATTTTAAAGTCATTGTCTAGTAAGTCCATAATCTGGGCTTCCACAGGGATGGTTTCTGTCACTTTATTTTGTTCTTTTGAGTGAGTCTTCCTTTCTGTTTCTTTGCATATCCTATGATTTTATTTGTTGAAAACTGGACATTTGACTATTATAATATGTAACTCTGGAAATCAGATTATCTCCCTTTCCCAGGTTTGCTATTTTCCCCCTTAATTGTTAAAGATTGAGGTAGTTTGTTTGTTTAGTGACTTCTTCTAACTATTTTTGCAAAGACTGTCTTCCTGGTCATGTGTGTACACTGAAGTCCCTGTACCTTAGCCTGTGTTCAGCTAGTGTTTTGACAGAGTTTTCCTTGAATGCCAGGAAAAAAATAAACGAAAATATTTCCCAGGATTTTCAAATCAGATCTCTGCCAGGGCACGCCTACAACACTTATCCAGGCTTGGACTGACCCCAGAGATCAGACTGAGGTGAAAGCGTAAAGTCTTCTCTGCTATTTTCTGAACATGTGTCTTTCTCTGGGAATGTGTGTGGCGTTCTCAATTCCTCCTTACGCACTGTGATTTGAATGCCCTACTTTCTCAAAGTAACTCTGTCCCCAACTTCTCCTCCTTAGGTGTCTATCGTATACCTTAATTGCAATTGTTAGCTCCGGGATGGCTACAGGCAGTTACAGTTTTGGGGCACTGCCTGCCTCTTTTCTGCCCTGCATGAACTCTGATATAGGCACAACAGAGATGAGCACCTTGCTTTTATCCTTCAGGTAGCCCCCAGACAGGCTAGAACAAACAAACAGTAATTTGTTAATAAAATCTTCTCTGCTTCCTCTGGAGCCACAGACCAGGATTCCTCTCTGGGAATGTGGGCCACCCAGGTTTAAGACAGTGAATGAGCTGAGGAGAGGATGGGTCACAAGCACATAGAAAACCAAGACTTTCCTACCATTTTGATATGACCTTTTTCTTGATTCAGCATTCACTGAGTTGTTGTAAACTTTTAACCAATTCCCACTGTTCTGATGAATTTGTTTCTGCTTGTTGTTTTGGTAGTTCTGTGGGGTAGGAGGGAACCTGGAACTGCTTGCACTGTCATCTTTCTCCAGAGTTTTAGCTGTACTTTTTAACATCAATTTTAACTTTTTTATTAAGTTGCTTGACTGTATTTATTTTTTCACCTACATTTATAGCAAGTACAATTTTTACTTAAATAAAAATAGTAAGCTTAATGCAGTAGAGGTGCTATATGGATATAACAAATATCCTAACAGTAACGCAGAAATGACTGAAGTCTCTGAAGTTTCTCCCTTGAGTCAGGATATGAACTGGCTTAAATGAGGGTATGAGCAGCCTCTGTGTGAAGTAGAAATGAGTCAGGGTTCTATCTCTCCAGCACCACAGACCTGTCCATAATAGTATACAGGGCACCTGAAACACATTTGATTCCTAGCCAGATGCCTACATGTGAACTCCAGACGGGAAAAGTTTTTTTTTTTTCCCTATCAATGACACTACCAAAGATTAAATAATCAATTAAACATTTAGTTATGCATACCATATTTTAGGTTGTCCTGGATACTGATTATGCAAAGAACATGAAAAGATGGCCCTTACATTTCAAGGATCTCAACGAACAATGGTCAGTAGGACACATAAATGGAAAGACTGTAAGTGTTGAATTAGAAGCTTTACAAGACCAGTGAAAGTGCAGCAACCCAAGTGAAGAGCACTCAGTGAAACAAAAAGAGAAGATAGAAGGAAAACTCTCACTTCCTAGGTATGAGTTTATTGACATTTCACTGGTTATTGGGGTCACACTCTTGGTTCTATCAATGTTAAACACCATGTATCTGATAATCCTTCTGTGCTGTACCAAATGCAGTCCCACTGAGTTATGGATTGAATTGTGTCCCTCAAAAATGTGTGTCAACTTGGCTAGGCTACGATTCCCAGTATTGTGTGGTTGCCCACCATTGTGTCATCTGATGTGATTATCCTATGTGTTGTAAATGCTAACCTCTATGATGTTAATGAGGCAGGATTAGAAACAGTTACCTTAATGAGTCAGGACTCAATATACAGGATTAGGTTGTATCTTGAGTCAGTCTCTTTTGAGATATGAAAGACAGAAACGAGCAGAGAGGAGAGGAATCTCATGCCACCAAGAAAGAAGTATCTAGAGCAAAGCACATCTTTTGGACCCAGGGTCCCTTCTCTGAAAACCTCCTAGACCAGGGAAAGATTGACGACAAGGACCTTCCCCCAGAACCAACAGAGAGAGAAAGCATTCCCTGGGAGCTGGTGCCCTGAATTTGGACTTCTAGCCTCATAAACTGTGAGAGAATAAACTTCTCTTTCTTAAAGCCATCGACTTGTGGTATTTCTGTTACAGCAGCACTAGATAACTAAGACACACTGTGAGGCCATGTTCCAGGTTGGGGAGTAGCAAAGTGTTCAGTCATGCATATACTCATATTAGATTACAACCCAAAGGTGTAAATGAAATACAGGAATCTCCCTGAGGTTGAAACTGTTAGGGCTCACCAATGACTAGATTAACTCTGCTTCCTGATCACACAGCCAAATATCATTTACAAGCCCCTTTTGCTTCTAGAAGAGACATTGTTGTCACGTTTTGTCCAATGGAATGTCAGCAAGTTATGTATGTTGCTTCTAGACTGGCCATGAAGAATCCCACATGACTCTTCTTTCCTCGTCTCTCAAGCATATAGTTGTCATTAAAGATCAATTTATAAGGTAGTGGAGTCACAGAATGGAAGGAGTTCAGATACTTGAGCTTGTTGCTTGGAAGAGAGACACCCAGGAAAGTCTCCTGACAAGGAACATCCTCAAGGGTCTTTGTGGAATGAAAAACATTTTTTTTTTGTTTGTTTTTGCTAAGCTTCTGACGTTCATAGGTTGGTTGTTACAACAGCTGGGGTTACTTAAGCTAACACATACACAAATGAGTCAAGAGAAATTTGGGGAGCAGGGTGGTCTATCTTTATTCATTTATCATATAATATTATGAAGAACTGTGTAAGGACTATGATAATTGCTATCCTTTTTCAAACAAAGAACATGGTCCATCACCGTTAATTCAATACCCTTTTACTGACTGAGTACCATGCTTCAGGCTCAGTTTTGGGCACAGATGACACAAAGATATTTTAAACTGTGTCCCAGCACTTAAAGAGCTCATGGTCAAGTGGGCAGACAGACATGAAAACAGGTTAATTGTACTAAAAATAGTGATATAGCTGTGACAGAAAGAGCCAGGGGACCCTGCAGACACAGAGGAGAGACGTTATAGTCTGAAGGGTAAGGAAGTTTTACAAACCATGTTTCATAATGAAGCTACACCTGAACACTTGTCAGTGAAGTGTTGCTGACATAGATACAGGAAAGAGAGCTGGCTCTGGTGTCAGACAGACCACGATGTGAACTCCAGCACTGCTACTTACTAAGCTTCATTACTTAAACCAGTATCATCCATTTCCTCTTCTGTACAGGGAGAATTTTGACACTTTCTTGACATTTTGACACCTCAATATCTTTGGGAAATGACAAGTGGAAAGAGCCTGTCATACAAGTGATCATCCATAAAGGTCATCAGGTCATCAATAAGATTGTTCATGTGTCTTCCCCCTTGAACACTGTGAGGTCCTTGGTAGCAAGGACCCTGTCTGCCTTTCTATGTCCCCCATTCATTCTGCATAGCACCTAGCAATTTGTTAGTGTTGATAAATTCTTGTGCAGCCAGATCAGAACCAGGCCTCAGCCTTTTCCATCTAAAAACTTGGGTTTAACTTGAGGACTCTTTGCAATTCTAATATCCTGTATTTCTATGAAAACTGATTATATGGTTACATTAATGTCAATCTCCTTTATAGTGTTGCATTGTGATCATTGTCATGATTTTTTTATGCATATCGTTGCACTGCACATGACTAAGGCTGGGCCAGATATGGTTCCTCACTCTCCACCAAGTTGAATAACACAGAAATAATCATTTTATACACAATGGATTTAATATAATAGTAAAATTATTATTATCTATAATAAATACCATTTACTAACTTATGAAGTGACAGTTTTTGTAAAAATAATTGCAAGTTTTAAATGATTTTTGCTAAATCACATACTGCAGTTTTATTTCAATGAGTGCTTTTTCCAGGCCGTGGAAAATGACTTGGACTTTTTGTGTATCCTAGAGGAACTGCACAGTTTTGCAGGGTGGCACTTCTAATTGAGGGAGAGATTGAGAATGACACATAAATTTCTGATGTTGGTGACTGAGTAGATTGTGATGTCATTCATCAAAATTGTGCAACCAAGAGAGAGAGAGAATCCTTTGGGGAACAAGTTTTGAGAGTTATGGGTGCAAATTTGGATGAAAGAATGGAAAGTTAACATGAATGGATGTGTACAAAGTGTGCAACAGAAAGAGGTCCAGTGGGAGAGGCAGGTCACTCTTGTCATTATAATCTCAGTTCAAATCTTGCTTCTGCCACTTATTAGTTATACAGTGGTACAGTAAAGGATTAACTTTTCCCAAAGGAAGATTTGCCCTTGACTGGCTGCTGGAAGGTAACCTCTAAGACCTTGGAAAGTCTTGTCTGACAAGGGTTTCTTTGTTTACCTAGGGGCCTTTGGGCACATCAGATAGTCTATGCTAACAGTGTGATTTATGATGGCGGTTTTGGGCCATCCAGTATCACCTTGATATCTGGAGGGGTTGGAGACTAAAGTCAGCCATGCAGGTGGTCAGCCATGCCTACAAGACCGAACCTCAACACAGATCCTGGACACAAAGACTCAAGTGAGCTTTCCTGGTGGGAATACTCCATGCAAGTTGCCACACATCATTGCTGCAAACTCCACTGGTAGGTGACAACTGGAAGCTCATGCCTGGGACTCTCCTGGACCTTGTCCTATACACCTCTTTGCTTTTCTGATTTTAGTCTGTATTTTTTCACTGTAATAGACTGTAATCATGAATGTAACAGCTTTGCTGAGTTCTGTGAGTCCTTCTAGCCAATTATTGAGCTTGAGGTTTGTCTTGTGGACCCCCGATCTGCTACAGCCTTGGGAAGATTGCTTGCCCCATATTAAATGAGGCTTCCTCGCCTGTAAACATGGGGATTATACATACCCACAGTGTTGTTATGAAGATAAAATGAGAAAACTTCCATTGATTTTTAAGCACATTTCCTGGGAGATTTCCACATTATGGACTGATTTTAATTCCTAAGAATCCAACACACCCACGTATTACATAAAGAAATCCATTTGCCTTGATACTCTGATCACCAAACAAACAGAATATAGTCAGATTCCTGTGCATGCATCTTATATTGGTAGAATTAAGTGTCTTTATTTGCAGGATGGACTGGGAAGCCTCCACAGAGAAACGTCACCCTAAGTGAAGAGCAATCCAGACAGATAAGCTAACTCAGGAACAAATCCTTAGTTTTCTGAGGATAAAAAGTGACATTGTCTGCTTCTGACCAGCATTTGTTATATAAGTTATAGGGAAAGATGGGGCACAATCAGTAAATTCTCTAGTACCCATGTACAAATGGGAACAGACAAAAGGGGCCAAAATTTTGTCCACAATGTATATGTTTATTGGATGATTTAAAAAAGCATAATTAGATCATTAAAGCCACTTTGGGACCTTAATAAGGAAATGAGGAGGAATATTGACATTACACACACATGCACACTCGTACACACACACACACGCACACGTAAAAACTGCATAATATGCTTTGTAAACATCTCTAACCTTTCCCTCTCCCTGAAGAAGCCGCCCTATCTTCACTCTTTCCAAAAACTCCATCATATCCAGCCACTTTGTCTCACACACACATACACACTACAACAGCTTCTCCAGCTCTCTGGTCTCTTCCTCCAACAGTTTTTACTAGGACAGAAACCTAGTTATCTCCCAGCTGCCTATTGCATTTTCCTTTTTTTTTTTTTTTTTGAATCCTGATCGGTTCAGAAATCTGACCCTGAACCAAGTGTTTTTAACAACCAAAAACTCTGATTCTCCTTCTCTCATTTTAATTCTATGTTGTTACGGATTGAATTGTGTACCCCAAAAAAATGTGTGTCGACTTGGCTAGTCCATGATTCCCAGTATTGTGCAATTGTCCACCATTTTGTGATCAGATGTGATTTTCCTATGTGTTCCAAATCCTACCTCTATGGTGTTAATGAGGTGGGATTGGAGGCAATTAAGTTAATGAGGCAGGACTCAATCTATGAGATCAGGCTGTGTCTTAAGTCAATCTCTTTTAAAATGTGAAAGAGAGAAGTGAGCAGAGAGACATAGTGACCTCATCTCACCAAATAAGTAATGCCGGGAGCAGAGGGCATCCTTTGGTCCAGAGGTTTCTGTGCTAAGAAGCTCCTTGACCAGGGGAAGATTGATGACAAGGATCTTCCCCCAGAACTGACAGAGAAAACCTTTCCCTAGGGCTGGCACCCTGAATTTTGACTTCTAGCCTCCTAAAGTATGAAAGAATAAATTTCTCTTTGTTAAAGCCATCCGTTTGTGGTATTTCTGTTATAGCAGCACTAGTTAACTAAGACACGTGTGCTCCATACATTAGCCTTAATGAAAAGTATATTTATAAACTGTACTTTCTGACACACTTGACACTCTGGAAGAGTCAATTTAAATATCTTAGACTCTTACTGTCTTGCTGATACACTGCTGCCTCCATAAAATAGTCATGGAATATGGCTTTTTAAAACAAATTATTCCTCCATCCTAAGAGAAATTCTAACCAATACAATATCTTATTTTAATTACTCTGTATCTTCTCCACAGAAAAACTCCAGCTGAGAAATGTAGGAAAGATAAAATATTAAAAAATCACAACTTTGCATCCCCCATTGATATAAATGACTCAAGTAAGAATCGTCAATGGATGCTAAAATTGTAAGGTAAAAAAGTTGATGGAACAACAGTAGATTTGCATAACAAAAATATCAACCCTCAGGTTATTTGCTAATTGCAGAGAGAGAAAAAAATGCTTTTGCAATGGAGAGATCTGGCAGTTATCACTTTGACCAAGAAATCAAAATTACCATTGCACTTAGTGGGACAATAAGACATACATGCCTCCTGATATGATGCATCAGGAGCAGTATTGCCTATATACCATTATTGCTATAAATACTTAAAATTAATCTTATGTCCTACACACTATCAGTTTATTAGAAATATTGATGATAGTGCAAGAGATTAAGGACGTCACAAGGAAAAAAAAGAGAAATCCAGAATGTGAGACATTCTCTAAGACAGCTTGCCTGGTGTTTTCCATAAGTCAGTGTCATGGAAACAAAATGGAGAGATGTGGTGACCATTCTAGATTAACAGAAAATAAAGAAACATAACAACCATACGTAATACATAAATATTTATTTGACACTGGTTTTATTGAAATAGTTATAAAACACAATTCTGACATATTTGGTGAAATTTCACTATGGAATGGGTATCAGGTGTTATTAAGAAACTACTATCTGTTTTCTTAGGTTTGATAATAGTATTGTGGTTATATAGCTATATGTTGAATTATCTAAGGATAAAATGTCATAATGTCTAAAACTTACTTTCATGTAGGTAGAAGAATATATACATATATACTTGTGCTTATGTAGTGAGAAAGATAAAGCAAATATATCAAAATATGAAAATCTACTGAATATAACTAATAAACATACATTTCATTTATATTGTTCTTCCAAACTTTTCTGTTTGACATTTTCATAATGAAAAGTTGAAAAAAATGACACAGTAAAGGAAAATTCATTTCTTTCTGCTGGAGAATATTGTGTTTTGATGTGATACCTCAAATTGTATCAACAATTCTGGAACCTTGAGGAGATCTAGGCTTAGGGAGTGTCTATATCATGAGGATGAAAAAAAAAAAAGAAATATAGAGATAACACGATTGCTTCATAACAACACTGCAACAGTGAATTAACCAAACCAGGAAGCACAATGCCCATGGACTAGCTATTATCTAACATTTAACTTTTTACTTATTGTTGAAGCCAGATTTCCTGGATATTTCTGTTATTGTAGAGGAGAACATCCTAAATGATATATTCTCACTCTCTCCAGAAGATCATTTTTGTACCCTCTGGGTAACAGAGGGATCCCTGGTGGTGCAGTGGTTAAGCGTTAGCTGCTAACCAAAAGGTCAGCAATTCAAATCCACCAGCTGCTCCTTGGAAACCATATGAGGCAGTTCTACTCTGTCCTATAGAATCACTATGAGTCAGAATCGACTCAATGGCAACGAATGTGGTTTTTGGTTTTGGGTAGCAGAGAGACAGAGATTTATGCTGACAATTAAGGATTCTCGTAGTGGCTCTGAAGAGGCCTCATCCATTCCCTTTGTGGCTTCCCAACAAGTTCCATGAACCTATCCATGGCTGTGCCAGTTCCTACTGTGGCCACTAAAGGGTAAATCCTCACTCCTGGTAGAACCTTCTCCAGGGAGGTGCGGGCTGACTTCAATTATTTACAGTCAATTATTTTAAGCTCTCTTAGCACAGAAGAAATTTCTTCTAGCAAAGGAAAAGGATCTAAGCCCTAGATGCATTGACAAAATGAAAAGATAAAAATGACACCATTCCTGTCACCGTAGCTGGGCACACTAGACTCACAGGGGTGCAAGCTTGCTTTCCCTACACAATGATTTTTGGCTCACACAGGGCATGGTGTTGATGGCTCTTTCTGAACTGTGGGATTGACTGTGTGGGTTTCCTGGTTTCCCATCCTAGGGAGAACAAGAGAAGTGGAGTTGGGTTTCAGGGCCTCATCCTAACAGGATGGCTAGAACTGCAGCTCTAAGGTTTATAACCTACCTGTGGCCTCACAAAACTCCTGTCCCTCAGAGAAAAAATAGTCTTCATGGATCAAAGAGAAGTGAGTGGAGGGGCATGGGGTTAAGGAAACTTTCCCATTGTTTTGTTCACTGGTAAGTCCCAGGAGGTGTATAATTATTTTGGACTCAGATATTTTATGTTATGTAATAACAGGAACTCTTATATACTGAGTACTTTAATAGCATTCCCTAGTTGGAGAAGTGACCTGAAGTAATAATTATAGAAAACAGGTACCAGACACTTAAAATGTGCAAAGCAATGAGGTAAATTCTATGCATTCATGAACGTGAAATATCTATAATCAACCCAATTTACAAAAGTAGAAATTGAAGCACAGAGAGGGTTATTAAATTTCCCAAGGTCACACAGCTAGCATGTGTTGGAGATAGAATATGAAATCAGAGTTTCCTCAATGCAAATACAGATCTTAGAGTATTATGCTCCAAGTTTGATAAGTAATATTAATTATCAAAATTTAAAAATAATAACATATGTCCAATAATCACATTAAATGCTCTGAACAACTACAAAACTTCTACTTTGGACCAAGATGGAGTAACAAGGACCAAATATACACACCCACCTTAAAAAAAAATCAAACAAAATATATGAAACAATGGATTCCAAGACACTGAACATGAAGAAATGAAGGACAGTGATCCTTGAGAGATGAGAAAGAAACAAGATGAGTCCCTCTTTTTTCCCGGTATATTGCCTTGAGAGAGTTTCCAGATCACAGCACAAGGAGGGGGAACTCAGAAGGAGCCTGGTGGATTCCCTGAGTAGAAGAAATGTGGTTAAGAGTCCAGGGACAGAATGACAGCTAGAGTTTTAAGGACAGAGTATCAAAGAAAAGAGAGGTAAACAGAAAGAAAAATATAGATATCTGCACAGGATTTCCCTCAAGTCTTCAGCAGAGGACTGGTCAGTGCACATGCACTGTGAGGAAACTGTCAAAGACTGAGGAAATGTCCACCTGAAAGGATTATAGGGAACACTATGTGAAACTATCACCCTGGTTACATAGTGGTTAAGAGCTCGGCTGCTGAACAAAATGTTGGCAGTTTGAATCCGCCAGCTGCTCCTTGGAAACCTATGGGTCACTATGAGTCGGAATCAACTCAACGGCAACAGGTTTAGTTTTTGGAACCCTGGTGGCTCAACGGTTAAGGGCTCAGCTGCTAACCAAAATGTTGGCAGTTCAAATCCACCGGCTGCTTCTTGGAAACCCTACGGGGCAGTTCTACTCTGTCCTGTAGGGTCGCTATGAGTCGAAATTGACTCGTTGGCAATGGATTAGGTTTGGTTTTTATGTGAAACTCACACAAGAATAGGAATAATGTCTGTTCCCATGAGCCAGAATAGAAAACCTCACAATTCATATTGAATTGGGTAGAGTATTCAGAGAGTCTTATTTCAGTAGTGGGAAATAATTAGCTGTAGAATAAACATGGTTCTGGTTCTGCCTTTAAAAAAGTCTTAAAAGGAAGACTTGAAAATATTAAACTGTTAGCAAGTAATTTAACTGCATCCCAGAAGAAAACTGCAAGCATATTTACAGGAATACAAAAATATCAAACACACAACAAGGTAAAATTCACAATTTTAGACTTTAAATAAAAATTACCAGGCATGTGAAGAAGCAGGAAAATATGACCCATAATGAAGAGAAAACTCTATGAAAACCTAATATAAACAGATACATATGTTAAAATTAGCAAATAAGGACATTAAAATACAATCAACATGATAGCTGTATTCTAAATGTTCATGAGAACATAGGTTGTTGTTGTTAGGTGCCATCAAGTTGGTGCCATCAAGTATCAACCCTACATACAATAGAACAAAACACTGCCTGCTCCTGTGCATCCTCACAATCACTGTTTTGCTTGATCCCATTGTTGCAGCCACTGTGTCAATCCATCTCATTGAGGGTCTTCCTGTTTTTCACTGACCCTCTACTTTACCAAGCATGATGTCCTTCTCCAGGGACTGGTCCCTTCTGACATGCCCAAAGTACATGAGACTAAGCCTCGCCATCTTTACTTCTAAGGAGCATTCCAGGACAGATTTGTTTGTTCTTCTGACAGTCCATGGTATATTCAATATTCTTCACCAACACCATAATTCAAAGGCATCAATTCTTCTTTGGTCTTCCTTATTCATTGTCCAGCTTTCATATGCATATGAGGTGATTGAAAATACCATGGCTTGGGTCAGGAGTACTTAGTCCTCAAGGTGACATCTTTGCTTTTCAACACTTTAAAGAGGTCTTTTGCAGCAGATTTGCCCAATGCAATGGGTCATTTGATTGCTTGACTGCTGATTCCATATGTGTTGATTGTGGATGCAAGTAAAATGAAATTTTTGACAACTTCAATATTTTCTCTGTTTCTCATGATGTTGCTTATTGGTTAGTTTTGAGGATTTTTGTTTTCTTTACGTTGAAGTACAGGGAACATAGGAGACAAGTAAAATATGTTTTGAAAAAATCAATTTGAACTTCTAGTGATGAAAACCACAATATCTGAGATTAAAAATATGCTGGATGGAAGTAATGAGAGATTGGGCATGGCAAAAAAAAAGAATAGTGAAATTGAAGAATTAGCAACAAAAAAAGTATCCAAAATAAAACACAGAAAAAAAATTTTTAATGAATAAAGTATTAAGGATTTCTGGGATAACTTCTAGAAGACTAACATATATGAATTGGGATCCCTGGAGAAGAGGAGAGAGAGACAAACAGAAAAAATATTTGAAGAAATAATGGTAAAAGTTTCTCCAAATTTGATGAAAACTATAAACCCACAGATTCAAAAATCTCAACAAACCCCAAGCACAAGAAACATGTAAAAAACTACACCAAAGCAGATCAGAATCAAATTGCTCAAAACCAGCGATGAAGAGAAAATCTTCAAAGCAGCCAGAGAATAAAAAGAGATGCTAACGATGAATGAAGAAAATGTAATGATAACACCAGATAGCTAATGAGGAACAATGCAAAAGAAGAGACAGTGGAACTACATTTTTAAAATACTGAAACAAAACAAAACGAAATGAAACAAAACAAAAAGTCTGCCAACCTAGAGAATATCTTTCAAGAACAAAGACAAAATAATCATGTTTCAAAACACTCAAAAGCAGAACAATTCCTCACAAGTAGATCCATATTTCAAGAAATGTTAAAGAAAGTCCTTCAGGCAGAAGGAAAATGTTACCAGATCAAAATATTGATGTACACAAAGAAATAAAGATTACCTGAAACAGTAACCACATGGGTAAATATAAAAGCTTTTTTCTCATTGTTTAAATCTCTTTAAAGGCTGTCAAGCAAGAATTCTATATCCAGCAAAACTCTCCTTCAAAATTAAAGGAGAAATAAAGGCATTTCCTGGTAAAGAAAAACAGAAAATTTTTCACTACCAGACTTTCCCTACAAGAAATACTAAAGAGAATCCTTCAGGCTGAAATGAAAAGACACTAGATAATAACTCAAATCTTCATGAAGAAATAAAGATCACTAATAAAGAAAAATACAGAGCAAAATATGAAAGACACTATAAATATACTTTAATTTGTAATTCTCTTCTCTTTTCATATATAGAACACAATATGTGTATTATGTTGGTAATTCTTTTCTTATCCTATTTAAAGACAATTGCATAAAGGAATAATTATAAAGTTGTGTTAACAAGCTTATAATGTATAAAGCTGTGATTTGTATGACAATCATAGCACAAAGGAGGGAGAGTGCAGTGCCATGGATCACTTTTATATGGCCTTTCTAGACATGGTCTTGTAACTCCTATGAAATGATTGGATGGGATTATGCAAATAAGGTACTTGTGGCCCACCAAGGGGGTTGGATAGCTTTCTAATAATGCAAATTAGGTGCATGGCACCCTTGTGGGGATGAGGCCATGCAAATAACGTGTATGGAACACTAACAAGGGGATTGGTCAGTTTTGCCATCGTGCTAGACTTAAAATGAGACATCCCAGAGCAGAAAGGGGGGTCCTCACAGCCACCAAGAAGAGACAGGAGTGGAGTGTGTCCTTTCGGCCCAGGGTCCTGGGCTAAGAACATCCTAGACTCAGGAGACAAGGAGAGAGAGGCCTGTAACACCAGAGAAGGCATAAAACAGCAAGAAGTGGAGGAAGAGAAACATGGCAGCAGAACCAGGAGACTGGTGAAAAATGGTGTAGTGGGCTTCCCAGCCTACAGAGTAAGGTGGTTACAGTCGGTCTGCCAACCCAGAGCAAGAGAGTTCAGCGCCTTCAGGCAGGAGGCTTCCTGGAGGAGTAGGGTGCCTCTGGACACTTGGCAGAGATAGGCTTGCCAACTCCATGGAGCAAGAGAACTGAGTGCCTTTGGGCTGACACTTGCTGGCAGAGTGGTGTGCCCCTGGGCACTTATTGCCTGAGCAGTGCAGAGGCTGGGCCAAGGGGCCAAGGATCCAAGGGGCCGAGAGGTCGAGGGCCAGAGAAAAGCCTGCCTGTGGGAATGGCTGAGAAGAAGCTGTCCTGATCAAATAACTATATCCTGAGTCATTTCTGATCCTGTTACTTCCCTAATAAGCCCCATAACTGTGAGTATGGCCTGTGAGTTCTGTGAGGCCATTGCAACAAATTATCATACCTAACACAGAAGTAGACAGTGCTGTGGGAGGGATGGCTGTGTCATAATTGGTAAAAAGGTAGGAGTGTGGAGATATGTCTGACCTCTGCCTCCTAGGAATCAGCTTAGGGCTGTTGATTCTGTTAATGATTCTTTCTCTTTTCCCATGTGAAGTTAGACAAGGAGTTTAAACTCCCGGCCACACCATTTTTACAGTTGGTATCAAAAGTGAGATTCGTTGCAATGGTTCCAGACTTATGGAAGCATAAGACTTTGTAAGAGAAATAATGATATGGCATGGGAAACGAAACTTTTGATTATTAGATGGTTTCTTTGGTTGTTGTTACCTGTAATGGCTAAAAGGAAAGTAAGAGGTGCAGCTGAAGGGAGAAAAGCCACATCTGAAGTGGCTTGAGGCAAAAGCCAGGCTGGTTAAACAAGATGATTGATAGGAGGCCAGGGTCTCCTGGTTCCACCCAGCCAGAGGCCCAAGGCAATATGCATATGAATGGGAAGATAGTCAATGTGTGGAGAAGAGAAGATGAAATTAGAATGTTTTAAAAACAGGTTATATGTTTATTTGAATGTACTATGAATATCGAATGTTTCTCCTGCCTAGTGCTGTAAAACAGACTTAAATGTATGATGAGAATGAATATTGGGTATTATACATAACAGAGACCGTGTAACTCCACCTTCAGCCAATACTTGATTGGATATGATAAAAGGGGAACTAGGATTTGCCCTAAAGAAACACAGGCTGTTGGTTTGAATGTAGTAGCCCTGTGTATAGAGTATTGGGGGCTTAGGTTGAAAACATGAGCCCCACCCAGAACTTTCAAAGTCAAGAAATTTTCATTTGAAAAAAACATGTATATCCACTCAGAACTGCTGGGAGAGCAGGAAATTTGCATTTGAAGGAAAGACCTGCAGGAAAAAAATTAACTGTTTTGCCTTTTGAATTTCAAGCATGCTGTTTGTCATTGGATGCATCGAGGTAGGAAAATTCAGTGTTCATCAGAAGAGCCCCCTTCCTGGACTAAAAGTTAAAGGGAGCTGGCAAGTAGACAGCCTGATATGCTTGCTTGAGGTGACCACCTGGGGCCACAAGATGAGTGGAAGTAGGGGAGGTTCAGCAATGAAGAGATGGGGTAAGTTTGGACATGTTCCATTGACACCCATTGACCTAGCTAACAGGGATTAGGGATGAGAGAGAGAGGAAGGGCTTGCTGGTCTGAAGTTCAGGGAGTTGTGTAGACTCCTGATCCTACGGGTGATGCCCACTGATCTAGCCACAGGGTCTAGGGATGAAAGAGAAGGGACTGGCTGGTCTGAAGTGCAGAAAGGTGTGTGGACTCCCAAGTCTATGATTGGTACCCACTGACCTAACTTGGATAGCTAGGGATGAGCTGACCAGAACCCAACTGAATGAAGAGAAATATGTCTGACACCATGAGCTGGTGTAGATTGCTGCAATTTGATGGCTTGCTCATCAATTTGATGGATTTTGCTTATGGATGTAGGCGCTTAAAGTTCCACCCAGAACAGAAGATTCTTCAGATCAAGGAACATGCATGTTTGATAGGGATGGACAATTTAAACACTGGTTATCTAAAAAGGGGGCAGATAAAGGCATGAAGAGGCTGGCTTACATGCTTTCATGGCTGTGCGTATACTCAAAATGATGGTGACGAAGGAGGATCTCCACTGAATATATTCCTCTTTTCCTGATAAGTCTGGGGAAGAGAGAGTAGGGGAAGTTGCTGATAGGACTATATGAATTAGTTGTGAGTGTTGATTGTTAACAGGGTTAACTGTGATTGTAAAAACTGAAAATGTAACAGTAAATGTGATAGAGTGGGCTAAGGTCTCTTGCATTCCCATTTGAATTTTAGGACAAAGCTGTACTGGAGGTTCTAGCCAGTGCAATTAGGCAAGAAAGAGAAATATAAGAAATTCATATTGGAAAAGAAGTAAAACTATTCTCTACTTGCAGATGGCATGATCTTGAAAATAGAAAATACTGAGGAATCAGCTAAAAAGCTACTACAGCCAAGAAATGAGTTCTGCAAGCTTGCAAGATACAAGATCAATACACAAAATCATATATATAGTAGCATGAACAATCCAAAAGTGAAATTAAGAAAATTATTTCATTTACAATAGCATCAAAAAGAGTAAATACTTGGGAATAAATTTAACAAAAGAAGTGAAAGACTTGTACACTGAAAACTACAAAGCATTACTTAAAGAATAAAAAAGTCTTAAATAAATGGAAAGACATCCTATGTTCATGGATTGGATGACTTAATATGTTAAAATGGAAATACTTCATAAATTAATGAAATTTATCTACACATTCAACATAATCCTTATCAAAATCGAAGCTGGATTTATCACATAAATTTTTAAGTTAATCCTAAAATTCAAATGGCAATGCAAGAGACCCAGAGTAGCCAAAACAATCTTGAAAAAGAACACAGTTGGAGGGCTCACACTTCCCAATTTCAAAACATACTACAAAGCTAGAGTATTGAAGACAGTGTGATATTGACATAAGGATAAACATATAGACCCAAAGAATAGAATTTAGAATCCAGAAATAAACTCATACATCTGTGGTCAATTGGTTTTCAACAAGGGTGCCAAGTCCATTTAATGGGGGAAAGAATAGTCTGTTCAACAAGTGGTGCTGGGACAACTGGATTTCCACAAGCAAAAGAATAAAGTTGAACCCCTACCTCACACTATGTAAAAAAATTAACTCAAAATGGATCAAAAACCTAAATGTAAGTACTAAAATTATGAAATTCTTAGAAGAAAATATGGAAGCTAATCTTCATGACTTTGGGTTAGGCATAGTTTTCTTATATACAACACTAAAAGTGCAAGCAACAAAAGAAAAGGTAGAAAAATTGGATTTCATCAAAATTAAAAACTTTTGTGCTTCAAAGGATACCATCAAGAAAGTGAAAAGACAACCCACATAATGTCAAAAAAAATTGCAAAATATATATCTAATAAGGACTTCTGTTTAAAATATATAAAAAACAGAATTCAGCAACAAAAGGAAAACCCAGTTAAAAATGGAAAAAAGGCTTGAGGAGACATTCCTCCAAAGAAGATATACAACTGGCTAATAATCACATGAACTGATGCTCAACATCATCAGTAATTAGGGAAATGCAAATCGAAACCACAATTAGATACCACTTCACACCCACTAGGGTGGCTAAAATAAAAAAGACAATGAGAAGTATTGGCAAGTATATGGAGAAATTGGAACCCTCATTTATTGCTGGTGGGAATCTGTCGAGTTTGGGGAGTCTGAATGGTGCAGAAAGTCCCCAGGGGCAATGCAGTCCCCAGGGTTCAGGATCACCAGAGATGAGTCAAGAAGCTCTGTTGTTGATGCTGGAGTAGTTTATTAAGCAGCACTCTTACAAGACAAGATAGTAATGGTACTGATGGCAGGGCAGCATCTGCTCTGCAGCTAACACCACCTGTTGCCAATCCAGAGAGAGTAGATTAGTGGTTGCTCCGTATTGGAGTGAGAGGGGAATGGGGAGTAACTGCTAATGGGTAAGGTATTCTTTTTTGGAGTGATGAAAATGTTTTAAAATTAGATAGTAGTAATGGTTGCACAACTCTGTGAATATACTAAAAACCACTAAATTGTACCCCTTAAAAGGGTGTATTTTATATGATATGTACATTTTATCTCAATCAAACTGTTATAAAAATTCAACTTATAAGCTAGATTTTATGAAAACTATACACTTTTGTTTTGTAAAAGAAATAAAAAATACAGACTGGGGGTAAATATGTGCAAATCCCATACCTTATAAAGGACTTGTAACCAGAATATATAAAGAACTCTTACAAATCAACAATAAGAAAAAAATATATAGGCAAAATATCTGAACAGACTCTTCACCAAAGAAAATATATGGATGGCAAATAAGCACATGAAAACATGTTCAACATCATTAGTTATTAGGGAAATGCAAATTAAAAGCACAGTGTGATACCACTACATGACTATTTACAAAAAACTGATAATATCTAGTGGTAGTGAGAATATGGAGACACTGGAATTCTCATACATTGCTGATGAGAATGTAAAATGGCCCTCTAGAAAATAGTTTTGCAGCTCCATATAAAATCAATCATACAATTACCATATGAGCCAAATACTCCACTCCTGAGTATTCACCCTAGAGAAATGAAAACTCATGCTCACATAGAAACTTGTACATGAATGTTTATAGAAGTTCTGCTCATAATTGTAGCAAAATGGAAAATGTCCTTCAATAGACGAACATATAAACAAACTATGGTGCATCCATACAATGGAATATTATTCAGCAATAAGTAATGAACTGTCTGTTATGGATTGAATTGCACCCCACAAAAATGTGTGTCAACTTGGCTAGGCCATGATTCCCAGTATTGTGTGCTTGTCCTCCATTTTATTATCTGATGTTATTATCCCATGTGTTGTAATTTTGGTTTGGTTTTTGCAAATTCCCTAAACTTCTGTTTATCTGGAAATGCCCTAATTTCGCCATCATATTTGAGAGAATGTTTTGCTGGATATAGAATTCTTGGCTGGCAATTTTTTTTTCTTTCAAGGCTTTATATATGTCATCCCATTACCTTCTTGCCTGCACAGTTTCTGCTGAGTAGTCCAAGCTTAGTCTTATTGACTGTTCTTTGTAGATGACTTTTCGTATATCCCTAGCAGCTCTTAAAATTCTCTATCTTTGGTTTTGGCAAGTTTGATTATAATATGTCTTGGTGACTTTCTTTTGGGATCTACCTTATGTGGGTTTCGCTGAGCATCATGGATAGATATCTTTTCATCTTTCATGATATCAGGGAAGTTTTCTGCCAACAAATCTTCAACAATTCTCTCTGTATTTTCTGTTATCCCCCACCACCACCTCCTTCTGGTACTCCAATCACTCTTAGGTTATTCCTTTTGATAGAGTCCCACGGAATTCTTAGGGTATCTTCATTTTTTAAAATCATTTTATCTTATTTTCCTCAAATAAGTTGGTGTCAAGTACTTTATGTTTAATCTCACTAATTCTGAATTCCATTGCCTCGATTCTGCTCCTATGACTTTCTATTGAGTTGTCTAATTCTGAAATCTTACTGTTAATCCTCTGTACTTTTGTTTGCTCTCTCTCTATGGATTCTTGCAGCTTGTTAAATTTGTCATTATTCTCTTCTCTAATCGTCTTCAGTTCCTCTATTGTTTGTCTGTGTGTTCCTTGGTTTATTCTGTGTTTTTGTCTTATGTGTTGTAAATCCTAACCTCTATAATGTTAATGAGGCAGAATTAGAGGTAGTTATGTTAATGAATCAGGACACAATCTATAGGATTAGGTTGTATCCTTCGTCAGTGTCTTTTGAGATATAAAAAAGAGAAGCGAGCAGAGAGGAGAGGGACCTCATGCCACCAAGAAAGAAGCTCTGGAAATGGAGCGCATCCTTTGGACCCAGGGACCCTGCACTGAGAAGCTCCTATACCAGGGGAAGATTGATGAAGAGGACATTCACCCAGAGCCAACAGAGAGAGAAAGCCTTACCATGGAGCTGGCGCCCTGAATTTGAAATTCTTACCTCCTAAACTGTGAGAAAATAAATATCTGTACATTAAAGCCACCCACTTTTGGTATTTCTGTTATAGCAGCACTAGATAACTAAGCAACTCAGTGTCTTTAATTCTCTGTCTCCCCTACTAAACTTTGACCTCACCCTTAAAATCCTAATGACATCTATTATGCTTGGCATATAATAGATGTCCAGTAAATATGGTTCCTGAATGAATAAAGTGCCTGGAATATAGTAAGTGTTCAATAAATGGAAGACATTACTTTTGCTACTACAATTTTATTTTGGCCTAGATGCTGTGGGAAGAGAGGCAATAGGGAGTCAATAAGAATATCACAAGCTCTTGAACAGCAGATAAGTTTGGGTGTTGAGTAATCCTGAGGATGATGCTAAATTTTTGGAGATGTGACTGGAGACACTTTAGGGGATCACCTACTCAGTGGTTCAGAAGTGGGTATTATTACCCTGAACCAGACATTGTTTTAAGTGTTTTATATGCATTAACTCCTTTATTTCCCAGAAGAAGAGCTCTACCTGATTTAACAGACGAGGACACTGAGGCACAGAGAACTCAAGTAACTTGCCAAGGTTTGCAGTCTCTTATAAGGTGGAATCTGGAATTGGTCCCAGATGGTCTCCCTTCAGAGACCATGCTTTTAACCACTGTGCACTGCCTCCCCCTAGATGTTCAAGATGGGAGAGACCATGGGAATCCTATTTTGTGGCTAAGGAGAGATGGGTGGTGGTGTACAGTTTTATAGATTAGGTAGGGGAAAAAAATAACTCTATGGAGGATGATATAATGAGGTATGGGTCTGGCACTGGGATGCTGATTTCTTACCTAACACCCCAGTGTTCTGCCTGTTTCCTCTGATGTTTCTTTTTTTGCAGGTCAGTATGCAGGTGATTCTTCACAGTTAACCTAAACAGTGAGAGAATTGTACAGAAAGCATACATTTTAACATGGAATAGGCATGAAGTTTGCTGATAACCTTGAGTTGTTGATGATCTGTCATGTGACATGGAGATAATATAACCTAGAGAGTGAGATTTTGTGAGCTTACAAATGCCTTTGTGAATAAATGTACAGAGAAACGTATGAAAAAAAAACTAGGGAAAAATATTAGCAGCAATTACCTCTGGGGAAGTTGATGAAACCATGTGAAGTTCATTTATTTAGGGAGCACAGATACTCAAGTTTCATGCAGAAAAAGTAACCTCTCAAAAGTCGCGAATGTCATCACCCACAGTTGAACATGTGATTGTATGTGCAATTGACTACAACGAGTTCTGCATACACCAAAACCCAAACTAAACCAAACTCGCTGCCATTGAGTCGATTCTGACTCACAAGAACCCTGTAGAACAGAGTGGAACTGCCCTGTAGGGTTTCCAAGGAACAGTTGGTGGATTCAAACTGCTGACTTTTTGGTTAGCAGCCAAGCTCTTAATCACAGAGCCACCAGGACTCCTCTGCATACAAAGGGAGGTAAAAATTGGACTTGAACGGAAACTGGAATCATAAACGGAGATATTCTTGGGAAGAAATACTGAACATACAATATTAGTGTATGGCTGCCAAGTTGCTGGGAGTGGGAGAGGCACAGAACAGCTTAGAACATAGTGCAGCCTCTACTTTTCCCACTTCTTACCTCTTTTTTGTTACCTCTTCTTCGGTTGGTATGACTCTATGTCTGTTTTTGGGGGTGTGATGTCTGAAGGGGGTGAGTATGGGTGGGGGTGGCTGAGAAGGGGAAACATGACATTAAAAATGTCTAACGTCCATGGCCCTGAAACAGATTTTTTTTTCTCTCCTGAACCAGGGAATTTTTCACTCCTGGAAACAAAATTAAAGAACTTCCTTCACTAGAGTGCAGAGTAACACTATAACATTGTCTTAGTAGAATAAAAAAGTCACTTGACTTTTTCCAGGGTTTTCAAAGTCCTAAGATGATTTTTTGCATAGTGTCTTACTGGAGATTACTACGTAAGTACTGAAAAAAATGGACTCTCTTTTAAATATAAAAATGACTTTTAAATTTATGTTCCTAATTTCTTTTTAATGTCTTAAAATGTTTTCTAAACATTATGGATTTTTGTATTCTGCCTAAGCCCTAAATGTTAGGGTTGCTCAGCCCTGTATCTTTTCACTCTAAGCATTCTCTCTGGATGAACTCATCCTCCTTCTTTAATTCATTTAACATTCACTTGCTGCTGATCCCTAAGTCTCTAACTGTAGCCTGGATGTCTTTTGGAATTCCAGACTTATTATCCAGCTGCCCGTCTAATGAGCATCTACATTTAGGTGTCCCAGGGCACCTCAAACTCACCATGTCCAAAACTGAACAAATTATAATTTCCCTTATTAAACCTGCCCCTGCTTTTGTGCTATCTACCTCAAAAAATGTCTACAACACCAATAAATTGTCCAAATCAAAACAAACAGACACTTTGGATTCATGTGGACTCCCCCATTTCTCTTGTTCTTATAGCCAGTTGGTCACCTTGTCTAATCTAGTCTGTCTCATAAATATCTCTAACATCTGTTCACTTCTCTCCATCTATACTGCCACCATGGTAACCCAAGAATAAGAGGATATTTACTGTGGCCCTTAGCCACAAACGTCTGGGTGTTACACTAAAGAATCACCACTGGTCCACCAGTGTGTCCTACTGTGGTGGCTTGCATGTTGCAGTGATGCTGGAAGCTATGCCACCAGTATTTCAAATACCAGCAGGGATATCCATGGTGGACAGGTTTCAGTGGAGCTTCTAGACTAAGACAGACTAGGAAGAAGGACCTGGAGGTCTGCTTCTAAATAAAAATTGGCCAGTGAAAACCTTATTAATAGCAATGGAACATTGTCTGACATACTGCTGGAAGATGAGTCCCTCAGATTGGAAGGCACTCAAAATATGGCTGGGGAAGAGCTGCCTCCTCAAAGTAGAGTCGACCTCAATGACGGGAATGGAGCACTGTTTTTGGGATCTTCATTTGCTGATGTGGCACACCTCAAACTGAGAAGAAACAGTTGCAAACATCCATTAATAATTGGAACATGGAATGTATGAAGTATGAATCTAGGAAAATTGGAAATCGTCAAAAATGAAATGTAACATTTAAAGATAGATATCCTAGACATTGTTGTTGTTGTTGTTAGGTGCCTTTGAGTGGGTTCCAACTCATACTGACTCTATGTACAACAGAATGAAACACTGCCTGGTCCTGCACCATCCTCACAATTGTTGTTATGCTTGAGCCCATTGTTGCAGCCACTGTGTCAGTCTATCTCATTGAGGGTCTTCCTCTTTTTTGCTGTCCTTCTCCAGGGACTGATCCCTCACGATAACATGTCCAGAGTATGTGAGACGTAGTCTCGCCATCCTTGCTTATTAGGCGCATTCTGGTTGTACTTCTTCCAAGACAGATTTGTTTGTTCTTTTGGCAGTCCATGGTATATTCAATATTCTTCGCCAACACCACAATTCAAAGACATCAATTCTTCTTCGATCTTCCTTATTCATCGTCCAGCTTTCACATGCATATAAGGTGATTGAAAACACCATGGCTTGGGTCAGGCATACCTTAGTCTTCAAGGTGACATCTTTGCTTTTTAACACTTTAAAGAGGTCTTTTGCAGCAGATTTGCCCAATGCAACATGTTGTTTGATTTCTTGACTGCTGCTTCCATGGGTGTTGATTGTGGATCCAAGTAAAATGAAATCCTTGACAAGTTCAATCTTTTCTTCATTTATCATGATGTTGTTTATTGGTCCAGTTGTGAGGATTTTTGTTTTCTTTATGTTGAAGTGTAATCTATATTGAAGGCAGTGATGGTTAAGATTGTATGTCAGTTTGGCTAGACCATTATTCTCAGTGTTTTAGTAGTTGTATAATGTTATGATCACCCCCATGATGGAATCTGCTGAGTGGTACTGGCGGAGGCGGGTCCTGTGGCAGCTCACCGCCCTCTCAGTTTCATCTCTCTGACTTCCACAGGTTACCTTCTGCCTGGTCGCCTTGCCAAGGTTTTTGACTTGTTCCAGACTCAGCAGCTGCCTCTTGTTGTCTCACCTCTGGTTCGTGGGACTTGAGCTAGCAGCTTACCTGTTGATCTTGGAATTCGCAGAACTTCTTAGCCTGCAAGCAAGAGTCCGGTTCCCCGATCTGCCGACCTTGGGTTCGCCAGCCACTGCAGCTACATGAAACAGGAAAAACCTGATTGTCTTGTCTGCTGGTCTTGGAATTCACTGACATTCACAGCCTGTGAATGGGAGCCCCTCTTCGACCTGCTGACCTTGGGTTCACCAGCTTCTGTGGCTATGTGAACTGGGAAAGGCCTCTGCCCTGATCTGTGGACTTGGGACGTTTTAGTCTCTACAATTGTGTGAGCTATTTCCTTGATATAAATCTCTCTATATATATATTTATACACTTTCCTGGTTTTGCTTCTCTATAGAAGCTAGCCTAAGACATTTCGTACAGAGAGAGTGGGGTGCTGCTCTAACAGATACCTAAAATGTGGAAGCAGTTTTAAAACTGTGAATGGATAGACGTGTGGCAGTGACAGAGGACCAGCAGCAGCAGAGAGCCTACAGCAGCAGAGAAGTGGCAGCGGCGGCAGCAGCAGAAGCAGGAGACCAGCGTGAGATGGCGCTGGAGCAGACCCACGGAGTGAGAGAGCCAAGTGTGCGCAGGAGGCTTCCTGGCGGAGCGGGGTGCCTCTGGGCACTTATCGGTGGAGCTAGGCTTGCCAACCCAAGGAGCAAGGAAGCTGAGTGCCTGTGTGCAGGAGGCTTCCTGGCGGAGTGGGGTGCCTCTGGGGACTTACCTGCGGAGCTACTGAGCTTTGGAACACTTGCCCCAGCAGGGGAGATGCAGGCATGAGGCCCAAGGGCCAAGAGGCCACAGGAAAAAGAAGCAGAAGCTGAAGAGACAAAGGACACAAGAAGCCGAGCTGCCTCAGTCTCAAAAGGTATGGCCATGACCTCAGGGGTTTCAAAGGGTGGAACCATGGCCTCTGGTGCTTCTAAAGGTGGAGTTGCCACTCAGATGGACTGGAAGAACGGTGCGCCTAAAGCCGAGGGAGCAGAGTTGCTGTCCCAGTGGGCCTGGAAGGGGGAGCTGAAGCCCAGGGCTGAGGGGCCTCCACTCAAAATCCAGAGACTGCGGCCAATACCTAGAGTCTGTAGGGCAGGGCCATTGTGTAAATTGTCTCAGAGAACAGATTATTTTCAAAGCCTTGAGGGCTAATGTAATGTGTTCTGCTGATTTGCTTTGCTGCTGGTTATCCCTTCTTTTCCTCCAGTTTCTCCCATTTGTAATGGAAATGTCTAGCTTGTGCCTCTTCTGCCATTGTACCTTTGGAAGCAGATAGCTTGTATTCTAGATTTCACAGATGAAGAGGAATTTTTGGATTTTGGACTTGGAGTTAAGACTTTTGCTATGATATGATGGGGTGAATATGTTTTCCTTGTTGCAAGGATGTGATTTTTTGGGGGCCAAAGGGTGGAAAGTCCTGGTTTGAATTATGTCCCCTCCAAAAAAGTGTATATCAGTTTGGCTGGGCCATGATTCCTGGTACTATTTGATTTTCCTATATGTTGTACATCCTGCCTCTATGATGTTAATGAGGGAGGATGGGCGGCAGTTGTGTTAGTAAGGCAGGACTCTATCTATGAGACTGGATTGTGTCCTGAGGCAATCTCTTGAGATATAAAAGAGAGAAGTGAGCAGAGAGACCGGGGGACCACATACCATCAAGTAAGCAGTGCCAGGAGCAGAGTGCATCCTTTGGACCGGGGTCCCTGCACAGAGAAGCTCCTAGTCCGGGGGAACACCAAAGAGAAGAAGTCCGACAGAGAGAAAAAGCCTTCCGCTGGAGCTGACGCCCTGAATTTGGACTTTTAGCCTACTTTAACTGTGAGGAAATAAACTTCTCTTCGTTAAAACCATCCACTTGTGGTATTTCTGTTATAGCAGCACTAGATGACTAAGACAAAGGCTGTGGCCTTGGATCTTCGTCAGTAAGTGCTTCAAGTCCTCTTCACTTTCAGCAAGCATGGTTGTGTCATCTGCATAACACAGGTTGTTAATGAGTCTTCCTCCAACCTTATGCCCCATTCTTCTTCATATAATTCAGTTTCTGATTTAAGAAATAATATTGGAGTTATTATTCTCTGTCCTTGAGCATAGAGACTGTGACCCAGCTGGAGTTGGGCTAACAAGGACTCACAAGGACACATCAATTAGGCCCTGAGGTATAAAGACAATAGATGGGACAATCTTGGAAAATATCTTTTAGGGAAGAAATATATCCTTTAGGGAATTTTTCACATAAAGCCAATGAAACAGAACACAAAAGACTTTCTACTCTTATCTTTTTCTATTAGTATTTAGTGAATAGAAATTTGTTGGACCAAGGAAGACCCCCCTATTGTCATTACTGAAACCTGTACCAACGATTGTTAAGAAAGACAATTCAAAGTGTAGGATCACAGTTTCTAGCCAATCTGTGAAAAAGTGAGGCTTTCAACGGTTTTGTCTATTTGTAAAGTTAATATATACTGATGACTCTGTAACATTCTTTGGACTCAGGCAGACATGGCGGTGGCAGCATGCTTGTCTGTTTTCCCATTCTTGTCTATTCTGTAATACTCTTTGGACTTGGACAGACATGGCTCTGGCAGCATGGTTGTCCATTTCCCACTTTTGCCTTCTTGAATATACGCCAAATAAAACCTTCTTTTTGCTTTACTAAACTTTGTAATGTTTTTCCCCTACAACACTTCTCTGATTATTTGTTCAGCATAGGCATTAGTGAGCTGAAATGGACTGGTATTGGCCATTTCAAATCAGACGATCCGATGTCCTACTATGCCAGGAATAATAAATTGAAGAGGAATGGCGTCACAGTCATGGTCTAAAAGAACATTTCAAAATCCATCCTGAAGTATAACGCTGTCAATAACAGGATAATATCCATACGCCTACAAGGAAGACAAGTTAATAGGACTGTTAGTCAAATTTATGCACCAACCACTAATGCCAAAGATGAAGAAACTGAAGATGTTTACCAACTTCTGCAATCTGAAATTGATAAAAAATGCAATCACAATGAATTGATAATTACTGGTGATTGGAATGGAAGAGGTGGAAACAAAGAAGGACTAGTACTTAGAAAATATGGCTTCCATGAAAAAAACCATGCCAGACATGACGTGATAGAATTTTGCAAGAGCAATGAGCTATTCACTGGAAATATCTTTTTTTAACAACATAAATGGCAACTATACGCATGAACCTTACCAGATGGAATGCACAGGAATAAAATCGACTGCATCTGAGGAAAGAAACGATGGAGAATCTCAGTATCATCAGTCAGAACAAGACCAGGGGCTGACTGCAGAACAGACCATCAATTGCTCATAGGCAAGTTCAAGCTGAAGCTGAACAAAATTAAAACAAGTCCACAAGAGCCAAAGAACAACCCTGAGTATATCCCACCTAAATTTAGAGACCATATCAAGAATGGATTTGATGACCAACACGTAAACCCATTCAACTATGGTCAGCTGATCTTTGACAAAGGATCCAAGTCCATTAAATGGGGAAAAGACAGCCTTTTAAACAAATAGTCCTGGCATAACTGGATGCCCGTCTGTTAAAAAATGAAACAAGATCTACACCTCATATCATAAACAAAAACTAACTCAAAATGAATCAAACACCTAAATATAAAACCTAAGATGATAAAGATCATAGAAGACAAAGTACAGACAATGCTAGGGACCCCAATACATGGTATAAATACAATAAAAACCATAACTAACAATGCACAGAGAACAGAAGATAGAATAGATAACTGGGAGCTTCTAAAAATTAAACACTTATGCTCACCAAAAGACTCACCAAAAGAGTAAAAACAGAACCTACAGACTGGGAAAAACATTTTGGCTACTACATACCCGGTAAGGGTCTAATCTTTAAAATCTATAGAATACTTCAACACCTCAACAACAAAAAGACACATAATCCAATTTAAAAATGGGCAAAGAATCTGAGCAAACACTTCACCAAAGAAGATATTTAGGCAGCTAACAGACACATGAGGAAATGCTTGCAATCATTGCCCTTTAGAGAAATGCAAATAAAAATTAAAATGAGATACCATGTCACCCTGACATTACTGGCACTAATAAAAAAATCAGAAAATAATAAACGTTGGAGAGGCTGCGGGAGATTGGAACTCTTATGCACTGCTGGTGGGAATTTAAAATGGTGCAACCATGTACAGCAATATGGCACCACCTTTAAAAAGCTAAAAATAGAAATACCATATGATCCAGCAATCCCACTCTTAGGAATATATCCTGGAGAAATAAGAGCCATCACATGAATAAACATATGCACACCCACGTTTATTGCAGTATTATTCACAATAGCAAAAAGATAGAAACAACCTAAATGCCCATCAACAGGTGAATGGATAAACAAATTATGGTACATACACACGATAAAGAATGATGATGAATCAGTGAAACATCTTGCAACATGGATGAATCTGGAGGGAATTGTGCTGAGTGAAATAAGTCAATCACAAAAGGACAAATATTGTATGAGACCACTATTATAAAACCTCAAGAAAAAGTTTCCACACAGAAAAAAATAATCTTTGATGGTTATGAGGGAGAGAAGGGTTGGGTAGGGGAAATCACTAACTAGATAGTAAACAAATGTTGACTTTGGTGAAAGTAAAGACAACGGACAATATAGGGGAATTCAGTGCAACTGGACACAGGCAAAGTCATAGAAGGTTCCTAGATACATTCAAACACTTCGAGGGACAGAGTTACTGGGACTGGGGCTCGGGAACATGGTCTCAGGGCACATAGGTCAATTGGCATAATGTAGTTCATAAAGAAAATGTTCTACATCCTACTTTGGTGAATAGTGTCTGGGGTTTTAGAAGCTTGAGAGTGGCCATCTAAAATACATCTATTGGTACTCTACTGGTCTCATCCCTTCGGGAGCAAGGGAGAATGAAGAGAACAGGATACAACGTAAAGATTAGTCCAAAGGACTAATTGTCCACAGCTACCAAGACCTCCACCGGCTGAGTCCAGTACAGCTAGATGGTGCCCGGCTACCACCACTGACTGCTCTGACCAGGATCACAACAGAGGGTTCTGGACAGAGCTGGAGAAGGATGTAGAGCATAATTTTAACTCCCAAAAAAAAAAAAAAAAAAAAGACCAGATTTATTGGCCTAAAGAATACTGGAGAAACCTCAAGAGTGTGGCCCCCAGACACCCTTTCAGCTCAGAGGTGAAGTTACCTTCGAGGTTCGATGTTAAGCCTGGGAGTGGACAGCCCAGTAAAACTAAATGGGACTAACGAGGTACAGGAGTCCGGTGACAGAGGCCAGAAGGCAGAGGGGGAGTAGGAAACTGATGATAAGGAACACAAATTGAGTAAGGACACTGTCGATGTGTTGTGAGATTGTTGACCACTGTTATAGGGCAACATTTGTAGTAACTATTAAATGGGAGGCTGTTTTGTCCTGTAAGCCTTCATCTTGAGCGAGAATGGCAGCACAATTGGAAGAGCATAGTCAATATCACTTAAATGTGTAAGTAAAAAGTTTTAAAATGGTGTTAAAAAAAATGAGACTAATGAGATACAGTAGTCCAGTGACAAGGGCCAGAAGACAGAAGGGGACAAGGAAGTCCCCTGGTGATAGGGAACACAAGGTGGAGTAAGGATATTCTTGATGTGTTGTGAGATTGTTAACCATTGTCATAGGGCAACATGTGTAGTAACTGTTAAATGAGAAACTATTTTGTTCTGTAAGCCTTCATCTTAAGTGAGAATAACAGCACAGTTGGAAGAGCGTAGTCAATGTCACTGAACTGTGTATGTAGAAATTTTTGAAACGGTGTACCTTTGGCTATCTGTATTTTCATCAAAAAAAAAAAGGTTGAGAATTTAGAGGCTTAATATGTTGTGGGGTTGTTAACCAATGTCATAAAACAACATGTGTACTACTGTTTCATGAGAAAGTATTTGTTCTGTAAGCCTTCACCTGAAGTACAATAAAATATAAAAAAAAAAAAAAAAAGGAAGGTCCTCCAAGGTCGAGAAGGGAGAGTGTTGACATGTTGTGGGGTTGTTAACCAATGTCATAAAACAATATGTGTACTGACTGTTTAATGAGAAACTATTTGCTCTGTAAACCTCCATCTAAAGTACAATAAAAAAAATTTAAAAAAATAAAAATAAAAAAAATAAAATACATCTATTGGTCCCATCCCATCACGAGCAAAAGAGAATGAATAAAACCAAAGACACAAACCACAGCCTCCACCAGCCTGAGCCCAGAAGAATGAGATGGTGCCCAGCTATCCCCACAGACTGCTTTGACAAGGATCACAATAGAAGGTCCAAGACAGAGCAGGAAAGAAATGTACAACAAGACTCAAATTCACAAAAAGAGACTAGACTTACTGGTCTGACAGAGACTGGAGGAACCCCTGAGACTATAGCCCCTAGATACCATGCTAACTCAGAACTGAAGCCACTCCGAAAGTCCACCTTTCAGCCAAAGATTAGACAGGCTTATAAAACAGACAATAACACATGTGAGGAACGTGCTTCTTAGTTAAATCAAGTATACCAGACCAAATGGGCAACACCTGCTCAAAAGCAAAGAGGAGATGGCAAGAAGGGACAAGAAAACTGGACGAATGGACACGGGGAACCCAGTGTGTAAAGGGAAAAGGGGAAGAGTGCCGACACACTGTGGAGATTGCAACCAATGTCACCAATTTGTGTATAATTTTTTTGAATGATAACCTAATTTGCACTGTAAACTTTCACCTAAAGTACACACACACACACAAAGAATAGTTTTGATGAACTGAACACTAATGACAGAAGACCAGAAGAGTTGTGGGATGACATCTAGGACATCATACATGAAGAAAGCAAAAGATCATTAAAAAGACAGGAAAGAAAGAAAAGACCAAAAGGGATTTCAGAAGAGACTCTGAAACTTGCTCTTGTACCTAGAGTAGCTAAAGTGAATGGAAGAAATGGTAAAGTAAAAGAGCTGAACGCAAGATTTCAAAGGGTAGCTCAAGAAGACAAAGTAAAGTATTATAATGAAATGTACAAAGACCTGGAGTTAGAAAGCCAAAAGGAAAGAACATGCTCAACATTTCTCAAGCTTAAAGAATTGAAGAAAAATTTCAAGCTCAAGTTGCAATATTGAAGGATTCTATGGGCAAAATGGAGCATGGAGGCACAGTGGTTAAGAGCTACAGCAAGCTATGGATACTAACCAAAAGGCTGGCAGTCCGAATCCACCAGCCGCTCCTTGGAAACCCTATGGGGTAGTTCTACTCTGTCCTATAGGGTCACTATGAGTCAGAATCGACTGGACGGCAAAGGGTTTTATGAGTTTTTATGGGTAAGATATTGAACAATGCAGGAAGCATCAAAAGAAGACGGAAGGATAAATGAATCTTGAGGGCCTTATGCTGGGTGAAATAAGTCAATCACAAAAGGACAAGTACCGTATGAGACCACTATCATAAAAACTCATGAAAATGTTTATACACAGAAAGAAACAATCTTTGATGGTTACAAGGGAGGGAAATGGTGGGGAGGGAAAAGCAATAACTAGACAATAGATAAGTGATAACTTTGGTGAAGGGTAAGACAGTACACAATACTGGGGAAGTCAGTGCAATAGCGATGATTGTGAGGGTGGGGCAGGACCAGGCAGTGTTTTGTTCTATTGTACATAGGGTCGCTATGCGTCAGAACCAACTGGGCAGCACCTAACAACAACAGTCTAAAGATAGCCGCCAACAACTGTAGACTGATATTATCTCCAAGCACTAAGAGCTTGTATAAATGGATGTACTAATGGCAAAAAATTACCTGAGACATGCTATTGCTCCTAAGAGGGATACTGGCCCATTCGTTCCTGGTTTGCTTACCCACAGGGACTATATCATGATGAGGGAGGTGATCTCTTTTGGTAGCTTCCCATCGATTAAGAATTCTATGAGTTGTGAAATACTGACTCCGGGGAAACCTGGAAGAGCTGAACATTGCCTGGAGAGGATCCCCCACCTGAGAGTCATTCAGGATTATGAGTCGTCTGGGATGGGGTGAGGGAGTTACTCCAAACTGGAATTCTTTCTGTTGCCTTGTTACATCTTTCAATTTTTCACACACAGCACACCATGCTCCTTCTGTCTGCTCCTGAATTCTAATCTTAGCTTTTTTTTTTCTTTCTCCTGATAAGGGCATGGTTGTGGCATCAAATAAACCCAGCTTTGACCCTGGCATCACAACTTAATTCTGACATTGAGCAATTTGTTCAGTCTTGTTAATTTTAGATGCCTCATCTGTAGAATGGGAATAAAAGTAACTACCTTGTAGGGTTGTTGTGGGGGTTACATGGAATAATATATGTGAAGTGCCTGACATAGGGAAGGTGCTCAAGAAATGGTCACTGCTTGTACTGATACCCCACTCTCATTCCTCTTTTGTTCCCTTGCCTCTTACCTGTGTAAGAAACCTCTGTGTCAGGCTTCCACATTTATAAGGTGGGAATGAGAGAGCCTACAATTCAGGACTGCTGTGAGGATTAAATTAGATAATGCATGCCAAGTCATGACCACGTAGGGGATTAACAGATGGTCTATCCCAGAAGGACAAATATCAGGAGTTCCATACAGAACCAGAAGTTAACAGAGAGATGAGCAAACAAAAGCTGGTGCACATGTGAATGTGTACAGACCTGCATGCCTGTGTGCAACCAGGCATTTACACGCACTGAGAGGCTGATAGCACAAGGTCTCCTCCTACCTGGTCAGGACAGGCTCAGAAACTGAGTGAGCCTGGATCTGAAGGTCAAGCACACTGATGGCACCAGCTGAGATATGCTGACAAAGGAAGATACATTATCTCATTCATTCATTCATTTTATTAGTCTTATCGTTCATGGAGCACTTTTTTGAGAGCTTATAATGGTCAAGTTCCTTTTAACTAGCAAGGAAGTCGACTAGTCACCTAAGAGGTATAGCCTGGTGGTGGGCAACAAACAGTTGTCCCCCCGGGAGGATCTTTCTATGAACTTATGCAAGCGGCAGTTGGACAGGGAGAGCTTGGAAGTGGAGAAAAGCCAAGAAAGGGTATGGTGCATTAAATCTAGACAGGAAGCCATTTGAGTCAGGGTGGTGGCAGTGGGAACGCACCATTAATGATCCAGAGGGAAAAACAGCAATGTCTGTGGCATCAGAAGAACTGGCTTAAGCCAGTTACTCTGCCTGTCACAGTCGAAAAAGGCTCATGTCTATATTGGGCACCCTAATGAGAGTAACCACCTACAGACAATGCACATTAAGAATGGTGGAAGGAAAAACAATTGAAAGAGTCAAAAAGACCAAAAGTTGGTTCTTTGAAAAGATCAACAAAATCAACAAACCATTGGCCAAATTGACAAAACACAAAAAGGAGAGGAAGCAAATAACCCGAATAAGAAACAAGATGGCCGATATCACAACAGACCCAACTGAAATTAAAAGGATCATAACAGAATACTATGAAAAATTATACTCCAACACATTTGAAAACCTAGAGGAAATGGACAAATTTCTAGAAACAGACTACCAACCTAAACTAACACAAAATGAGGTAGAAAAACTAAATAAACCCACAACAAAAGAAGAGATTGAAGAGGTAATTAAAAAAAAAAAAAACTCCCAACAACAACAACAAAAAAAGTCCTGACCCGGATGGCTTCACTGGAGAATTCTACCATACTTTCAGAGAAGAGTAAACACTACTACTACTAAAGGTATTTCAGAGCATAGAAAAGGAAGGGATACTCCCGAACTCATTCTACAAAGCCAGCGTAACCCTGACACCAAAGCCAGGCAAAGATATCACAAAAAAAGAAAATTACAGATCAATATCCCTTATGAACATAGACGTAAAAATCCTCCACAAAATTCTAGCCAATAGAATCCAACAGCATATAAAAAAAAATTATCATGACCAAGTGGGATGCATACCAGCTATGCAGAGATGGTTCAACATTAGAAAAGCAATTAATGTAATCCATCACATAAATAAAACAAAAGATAAGAACCACATGATCTTAACAATCAGTGCAGAAAAAAGCATTTGACAAAGTCCAACACCCATTCCTGATAAAAACTCTCAGCAATATAGGGATGGAAGGTAAATTCTCTGACATAATAAAGGGCGTTTATACAAAGCCAACAGTCAACATCATTCTAAACAGAGAGAGACTGAAAGCATTCCCCTTGAGAACAGGAACCAGACAAGGATGCCCTTTATCACCACTCTTATTCAACATTGTGCTGGAGGTCCTAGCCAGAGCAATAAGGCTAGAAAAAGAAATAAAGAGCATCTAAATTGGTAGGGAAGAAGTCAAAGTATCTCTATTTGCAGATGATATGATCTTATACACAGAAAACGCCAAAGAACCGACAAGAAAGCTACTGGAACTAATAGAGGACTTCAGCAAAGTATCAGGATACAAGATAAACATACAAAAATCAGTTGGATTCCTCTACACCAACAAAGAGAACTTGGAAAAGGAAATCACCAAATCAATACCAATTACAATAGCCCCTAAGAAGATAAAGTACTCAGGAATAAATCTAACCAGAGACATAAAAGACCTATACAAAGAAAACTACAAAACACGAATGCAAGAAACCAAAAGAGACCTGCATAAGTGGAAAAACATACCTTGCTCATGGATAGGAAGACTCAACATTGTGAAAATGTCAATTCTACCCAAAGTGATCCATAGATACAATGCAATCCCGATCCAAATTCCAATGGCATTTTCTAACGAGATGGAGAAACAAATAACCAACTTTATATGGAATGGGAAGAGGCCCTGGATAAATAAAGTATTACTGAAGAAGAAGAACAAAGTGGGAGGCCTCACACTACCTGATTTTAGAACCTATTATACTGCCCCGGTAGTCAAAACAGCCTCGTACTGTTGCAACAACAGACACATAGACCAATGGAAGAGAATTGAGAACCCAGATGTAAATCCACCCACCTATGAGCAGCTGATATTTGACAAAGGCCAAAAGTCCATTAAATGGGGAAAAGACAGTCTCTTTAACAAATGGTGCTGGCATAACTGGATATCAATCTGTAAAAAAATGAAACAGGACCCACACCTCACACCATACACAAAAACTAACTCAAAATGGATCAAAGACCTAAATATAAAACGTAAAAGGATAAAGATCGAGGAAGATAAAACAGGGACAATGCTAGGGGCCCTAATACATGGCATAAATACTATATAAACCATAACTAACAATGAACAAACACCAGAAGAGAAACTGGATAACTGGGAACTCCTAAAAATCAAACACATATGCTTATCAAAAGGCTTCACCAAAAGAGTAAAAAGACAACCTACATACTGGGAAAAAAAAATTGGCTATGACATATCAGCTTAGAGTCTAATCTCTAAAATCTACAAGATAGTGCAACACCTCAACAACAAAAAGACAAATAATCCAATTAAAAAATGGGCAAAGGATATGAACTGACACTTCACCACAGAAGACATTCAGTAAATGTCTTTACTCAAGTGTAACAGACACATGAGTAAATGCTCACGATCAGTAGCCATTAGAGAAACACAAATCAAAGCATCAGTGAGATACCATCTCACCCCAACAAAACTGGCACTAATCCACAAAACACAAAATAACAAATGTTGGAGAGATTGTAACTCTTATGCACTGCTGGTAGGAATGTAAAATGGTACAATCACTTTGGAAAACGATTTGGCGATTCCTTAAAAAGCTAGAAATAGAAATACCATAAAATCCAGTAATCCCACTCCTAGGAATACACCCAAGAGAAATAAGAGACATCACATGAATAGACATATGCACACCCATGTTCATTGCAGGACTATTCACAGTAGCAAAAAGACAGAAACAACCTAAATGTCCATCAAGAGGCAAATGGATAAACAAATTACAGTACATAGAGACAATGGAATACCATGCAACAATAAAGAACAATGACGAATCTACGAAAGATTTCACAACATGGATGAATCTGGAGGGCATTATACTGAGTGAAATAAGTCAGTCACAAAAGGACAAATATTGCATAAGACCACTATTATAAGGACTCAAGAAAAGATTTAAACACAGAGGAAAGCATTCTTTGATGGTTACGAGGGTGGGGAGGGAAGGGGGAAGGGAAATCACTAACTAGATAGTAGACAAGGATCAACTTTGGTGAAGGGAAGGACAACACACAATACAGGGAAATCAGCACAACTGGACAAAAGCAAAAGCAAAAAATTTCCTGGACACATCCAAACACTTTGAGGGACAGAGTAACTGGGGCTGGTGCCTGGGGACCATAGTTTCAGGGGATATCTAAGTCAATTGGCATAACATAGTTTATTAAGAAAATGATCTACATCCCACTTTGGTAAGTGATGTCCAAGGTCTTAAAAGCTTGCGAGTGACCATCTAGGATACATCAATTGGTCCCATCCCACTTGGAGCAAAGGAGAATGAAGAAAACCATAGACAGAAGGAAAATACTAGCCAAAAGGACTAAGGACAAAATGAAACAGAGACTCCAGCAACCTGAGGCCAAAAGAACAAGATGGTGCCCAGCTACCACCAATGACTCCCCTGACAGGGAACACAATATAGAGTACCAGACAGAGCAGGAGAAAAATGTAGAACAGAATTCAAATTCATGTAAAAAGACCAGACTTAATGGTCTGACAGGGACTGGAGGAACCCCCAAAACTATGGCCCCCAGAAGCTCTGTTAACCCAGAATTGAAACCCTTCCTGAAGCCCACTCTTCAGACAAAGATTAGACAGTACTATAAAAAAAATTATATGCGTGAAGAATTTGCTTCTTAGTTCAATCAGATATATGAGATCAAATGGGCACCTCCTGGGCGACTTCTGGCAACATGGTGCTCTAGGCAGAAGCACCGCGCAGTCCTTCCACAGCAAAGATCCAAAAAACTAAGCCAAACAGAGAAAACAGCAATCCTGAAATCCTAAACATCAAATGAAGAGATAAAGAACTCAGCCAAGTACCAAATGGAATAAGAAACTGACAGAACAGAGAGCGAGGAGACATAGATGGAGAGGATCCCTATCAGCTAATGCAGCATGGATCCACCATCTTGGACTGCTATCAAAGACCAGCAAATAGGGGGTATGAGAAAGCAGCTTCATGGAGCTTCCAGCAGGAGACAGAACAACCGGTAAACAATGATATATGCTTCTTTCCCACCCCCCACCCTTCTTCACCCACACTCGGCCTCCTCTGCTTCCCTCAGGCACAGTCTCTTGGCCAGGAAGTACCGGCTGCTTGGATTCCACCTGCCTGCCCGCACTGGCCGACTCCCTGAGTGTCATTTGTTGGCTGCTGGTGTCGCTTTTTTCCACTTCTTTTGATTTCTTCCTTACCTCTCACCACCTCCCCCTCCTTTTACTCAAATACCTGGCTCTGTGAGCCATCTTTACTTCTTCCTGAGGGGCTGTGGAGCTCTGTTCGAGTGTGGAACTGCTTCCCGGTCCGTGATGCCAAGCTGGTGGGATCCTGGGGCTTTTTGTTTGTTTGTTTTCAATTGTTTGTTTGTTTTATTTTCCTTTTCTTGAGTTGGGAGCCCTTTCTGGCTGGATGGTGCTGTGCGACTTGGGACCTACCCCCTCAGCTTGCGCAGAAGTGCAGAGGGGTCTCTGAGGGCATTTCTTTTTTCATGGCTTTTTTTCCAGCGTTTTTTGGGGTTTCTCCTGTTCTTTTTTTTTTTTTTATTTGCTTTGTTTTCTTTTCCCTCTTTTTCCCTTTTTGTCTTTCTTCATTATTCAGTTTCTCATCTCTCTATACCTTTCTTTTCTTCCTGTCCCCTGGATACTGGATGCTGAATACCTCTACGCCTCCTAACCAGGCTGTACTTCAACACCTGGGAACAACTTCCCCAGACCTAGTAGCTGCAGTGGTGGGATCCCTGGGAGATTTGCTGCTCTTTTTTCTTTTTAATTTTTATTTATTCATTCTTTTCTTTTCTTCTTCTTCCCCTTTTAGTTTTTCTCCATTTCATAATCTTTCATCTCTCCACTCCAATGGCAAGCTCCCCTAGCACTCTTTTTTGTTTGTTTGTATGTTTTTGGCTCCTGTTACTTTCTCCTCTCTCCCATACCCATCTTAGCTCCACACTTCACAATCTCCCCGCTCCATCCTGCCTACCTGCACCGTGTGCTTAACATCACACTACCAAGCAGCACAGACACTGCCTACCGGAATCTGCACTGCACTGACTACCGACCCGCCCTGGTGGCTGTAGTAAGTGCCACAAACAACCTATCCCACCAACTCCTCTTCAGCTAGACGTGCCCTGCTGTACCATATCTGACCTACTGACCCTGCAAATTGGAGAAGGAGGCAAAAAGTATCATGCCCACAGACGAGCAAACACCAAAGAACACAGCCCGCCTGTCAGACACAGCCAAATTTTTTTTTAAAAAGGATGAAACAAACAAATCTACAAACTATAAATGAGAAAAATAACTACCTAATGCCCCGAAGACAGGAGACAATATCAAAACATTTACAAAAACAGGACAAGATGGTTCCAGTAGGCTTCCAAAATAAAACACCAGATGACTCCCCAGTAGAAAAAAAGGCACTAGCACTACCTGATAGGGAATTCAAATCTCTAATACTCAGAATTATCCAAGAGTTGAAGCAAAAACCAGAAAAAATGAGGAAAAAATAGACAAATTAATGGAAAAGGCAGACAAATTCATGGAAAATATGCACAAAAAAAGGAAGAATTCAGGAAAATAATGCAGGAACAAAATGACAAAATAAATTAACAACTAGAAATTACACAAAAACAACAATTAGAAATTCAAAAGGTAAACAACAAGATTTCAGAAATGGACACTGTCATAGAAGGGCTGAGGAGCAGATTTCAAATGGTGGAAGACAGGATCAGTGGAATTGAAGACAAACACTTGGATACAACTCTGTTTGAGGAAAAATCAGAAAAAAATGAAGAGACCCTGAGAATTATGTGGGATAAAATCAAAAGCAAAAATCTGCAAGTGATCGGAGTTCCAGAACAGGGGGAGAAAACAGAAGACACAGAGAGGATCAATGAAGAACTGCTGACAGAAAACTTCCCCAGTATCATGAAAGATGAAAAGCTGACCATCCAAGAAGCTCAACGAACACCATATAGGATAGACCCCAAAAGAAAATCACCAAGGCATATCATAATCACACTCGCTAAAACCAAAGACAAACAAAGAATCCTGAGAGCAGCTTAAGAAAAACAAAAGGTCACATACAGAGGAGAAACAACAAGACTAAGCTTGGATTATTCATCAGAAACCATTCAGGCAAGAAGGCAATGGGATGACATATATAAAACCTTGAAAGAAAAAAATTGCCAGCCAAGAATAATATATCCTGCAAAACTCACATTCATATATGATGGTGAAATTAGGTCATTTACAGATAAACAGAAATTAAGGGACTATGTAAAAACCAAACCAAATTTATGAGACTTATTAAAGGAAATCCTTCGATCTGAGAACAAATAATATCAGACCCCAGGCTGAATATAGGACACAGGATTGTACTAGCCAGATACCAACCTAGGAAATGAACTCCAAAGCCAAAAGAATTACAAAAGGGAACCAGAGAAGTTAATCTGTAAATGACAACAGCATCAGAACAATAAAAGAGGGAATAAACGGTGTAGATAGAACCTTCTAATGGAGAGGAAGTCAAGCAATACCAAGTAATAATAGATTGGTTCAAATCTAAGAAGATAAGGGTGAATTTCACGGTAACCACAAAGAAAGTTAACAAACCCACTCATCAAAATAAAGAAGAAAAACAAAGTCTCAGTAAAAACAAAACCTACAAAAACAAAAGAAATGAAAAAAAATCCACAAACAAAAGGAACTCAGCACAGGAGAGTAAGTGGAACAAAACTGGAGGACATTATGCTGAGTGAAATAAGTCAATCACAAAAGGGCAAATATTGTATGAGACCTCTACTGTGTAACTCATGTAAAAGTTTACACACAAAAAGAAACAATCTTTGTTGGTTACGAGGGATGGGAGGAGTCGGGGGGACTAAATAGATAAGTGGTAACTTTGGTGAAGGGTAAGACAGTGCACATTACTGGGGAAGCCAGCACAACTTGTACAAGGAAAGGTCATCGAAGCTCCATAGACATTTCCAAACTCCCTGAGGGACTGAATTGCTGGGTGGACAGCTGTGGGGATCATGGTCTCGGGGAACGTCTAGCTCAATTGCCATAACACAGTTTATAAAGACAATGTTCTACATTCTACCTGGGTGAGTAGCGTCTGGGGTCTTAAAAGCCTGTAAACAGCCATCTAAGATACTCCACTGGTCTCACCCCTTCAGGAGCAAGGGAGAATGAAGATAACAAGATACAAGGAAAAGATTAGTCCAAAGGACTAATGGACCACAGCTACCATAGCCTCCACCAGACTGAGTCCAGTACAGCTAGATGTTGCCCAGCTACCACCACTGACTGCTCTGACAGGGATGACAATAGAGGGTCCTGGGCAGAGCTGGAAAAGGATGTAGAACAGAATTCTAACTCACAGAAAAGGACCAGATTTACTGACCTGACAGACTGGAGAAACCCCAAGAGTATGGCCCCCGGACACCCTTTTAGCTCAGCGGCAAATCCCCTCCCGAAGTTCACCTTCAGCCAGGGATTGGACAGCCTCATAAAACAAAACAGGACTAATGAGGCACAGCAGTCCAGGGGCAAGGACTAGAAGGCAGGATGGGACTGGAAAGCTGGTGATAAGGAGCCCAAGGTTGAGAAGGGACAGTGTCGACATGTCATGGGGTTGTTAACCATTGTCATAGGGCAGCATGTGTACTAACTGTTTAATGAGAAACTATTTGTTCTGCAAACCTTCATCTAAGGTACAAAAAAAAAAGAATTATCTATGTGAGATAAAATTGACAACAGCAACTCAAAAGGTTTGATGTGAAGCCTAGGGGACAGTGAGTTGAAGATAATGGTTATGGAATAATTTGGAAAAGGATAGTGACAATAGCAGCACAACTGGAAGAATGCAATCGATGTCACTGAATTGTACATGTAGAAACTTTCAAAATGGTGTAACTTTTGGCTATGTATCTTTTCACCAAAAAAAAGTTCCTCAAGGTCGAGAAGAGAGAACGTTGACATGTCGTGGGGTTGTTAACCAATGTCATAAAACAATATGTGTACTGACTCTTTAATGAGAAACTATTTGTTCTGTAAACCTTCATCTAAAGTACAATAAAAAAAATTTAGAAAATAAATAAATAAAAAAGTTAAAAAAAAAAAAAAAAAAAAAAAGAAGGGCACCTCCTCTCCAAAAGCAGGATGAGAAAGCAGGAAGGGACAGGAACTTGTCAAATGGATGCAGGGAACCCATGGTGGAAAGGGGGAGTGTGCTGTCACATTGTGTGGATTGCAGCTAATGTCACAAAACAATATATGTATAAATTTTTCAATGAGAAATTAACTTGAGCTGTAAACTTTCACCTAAAACACAATAAAAAACAAAAAAATTTTAAAAAATTAATGAGTGGCTCCAAGCTCCAGTTTTCTCTACTCAAGACTCATAAACACCTTATGATGTAAATATTTTATCCTCTTTTTAGAGCTGAGAAAAGTACTCATAGCCAGGTGTCCTGACCCTGGTGCTATAGTATGGCAGGGTTTCTCAACCAGGGCACTATTGACATTGTTGTGGGGGCAATGTCATGTGCATTGTAGGATGTTTAGCGGCACTCCTGGACTCCACCCACTAGATGCCAGTAGCACTCCATCCTCAGTTAGTTTGCTTAAAAAAATTATTGGTTCCAGGAACAAATAACTTCAGGCATGGCTGGATCCAGAAGCTTGAATAATGTCTCTGCTACGCTCAGGCAAGCTCCCCATTTATACACCAGCGATAGTCTTAGCTACAAGAGAGGCCTCTTTGTCAGTTGTTCCTGGATAAACTATCAGAAGTGAGCAATGGGTTTGGTTTCTGTTTTTTTTTTTTTTTTTTTTTTGGTACAAATTAGGTAATGTGCTCAACCCCTAAAGTTACAGGAGGGGTCAACCTGGCAACTCACAACAATTGAGACTGCCACCCAGAGTTTTGACAACCAAAAATGTCTCCAGGCATTGCCAAATGTCCCCAAGGGAGCAAACCGCCCCCCCCCTTGTTGAAAACCACTCCACTACCTTACTGTGTAAATCATGAGTGTGATTGAAATGCACCCCCCAAGCTGAGATTCAATAATATATCTCACTTTGTAGACAGGTGTATCTGCCTACTCAGTCATGGGATGGAATGGATCTTCAATTGTTCCATTGACTGTGTCTTAGATGGGCTATCGCCGAAGCAGACCCTGAGACCAGGATTTCAGTGCAAGTTGTTTATTTAGGAAGTGATCCTGAGAAGCACTAGTAAGGGAAAGGGGAATTGGGTAAGAAGACAGTACAAGGTATGTTCATGAGCAGAGGACGGCTGTGGGCAACTGGTTCCAGCTGGGAGCCTCTGGGAGACAAAACAGAGTTGTTCTACACTACAGGCAAGGAAGCTGGGGCATTTATGCATCCACTCCTGTTTCTCATTAGCTGTGGACTGCTCCAGGGACCTTCTTCCCTAAAAAAAAAAAAAGAAAAAAAGAAGAAGAGAAAGGTGGAAGGAAGCTACTTATTATTGAAGTTTGGATAATAAGGTGGATTTAAGATATATGTTGAGGAAAGAAATACAATGATTGTTAATTGGCTAAATGTAAGTGATGTTTCAGTTAACACATGGGGCAACTTTAACGTGATTGAGTACTTTTTTTTTTTTCTTTTCTGGAGGCAGATATGCCACTTCCCCTTCCGGAATTATTCACACCTCTAAGGAGAAAGCAAGAAGATCTAGGATTCCTAGGGGAAAATGTTTGGACATGTTGAGGAGTAGCCAAGAAGAAACTCCAAAGCCCACCCGGGGTATACACCTAAGTCCAAGAACACATGGGCTCATTTAAGGGGTTTAATCATTTGGCACCTTTCGTTCAGGTTGCCCCAGGTATCACTTGTTGCTTGTGGGCACCCTGAATACCCCAGGTAACCTCAGGGTGAATTTCAGAAAGTGTCATAGCACCTACAATGATGCAGACCCTGCTAGTGGGGTTTTGAGGAGACTTATGGTTCTGAGAAGAATCCTTAGGAAACTCACTATGGAACTATCCTTACTTAAACAGAGAATCTCCTCCGAGACTCGAATGCCATGGACAATATCCAGCCTTCCCACAATTCTGAGGCAATGCTGCACCCTGCTTTGTCTTGTGACCAGTGTTCTGGGAAAAACTGAGCATTAGCATGGCTTCTGCACCTTTATAAAATCGAGTGATCCTGCAGATAGTGGACCTAACAAAAGATTCCTCCAGAGAGCCAAGGAATCCAAGAGAGAGCAAGATAGCCAACTTGTTTCTCCTCCTGCATCCCTCGTCTCATCACCCGCCCAAGCCAGAACCCTGGGAATCCCACTTAACCTGTTTCTCTCCCTCACTCCCCAGATCCAAGCATTCCCCCAGTCTTGCTGATTCTGCCTTCTAAATAGCTCTGATACCCATTCCCTTGTCTCATCCTCACTTCCCTCACTCTTTTTCAGACCACCACTCTAGCCTAGATGAGGGCAATAGCCTCTAAATGGGCATTCCACACAGTCCTCCCCCAACATCCGACCGTCCTCCACACTGCAGTCAAAGAGGTTGTCCTAAACCACATATCTGGTCTTATCAGTCCTCTGCTGGAAATCATTCAGTGATGGACCATCCAGTGCCTTTAGGATAATGTTCAACCAGCCTTATACATGGCAGAATCATTGAAGCAGGCAAGTCTTTCTTCCTATTTAAGATTTGGGGGAAAAAAGTCATATATCACATTGATTTCAACTGAAGTAGAAGGAATAATTTTAAATCATTCCTCTAGACATACCTAAGATATACTCCACTCTTGTACTCAGGTGGCTACATGGCACCTTTAATAAAATTCTAGTAATGACTTAATTTTTATTGCAGCGTTGTTTGTAGAGAGGGAAATAACTTGGAAACACAGTGTAGGCCACCAATAGGTAGATGCCTGAGAAAATTATGGCAAAATCAATGCATGGAAAGCATTCAGCCATTAGAAAGAAGGAATTAGAGGTATGAATGAAGGAGATTTTACTCAAAGTATTATTGATTAGGAAAAGAATTATGTAGAAATTGCATATAGAATGATCCACTTTTTGTAAAAGAAACAGAGCAGAATCCCATGTGTTTTATCTAAACATATACATGCAGACAGACACAGAAATTCTACTTCTAGATGTTCAACCCAGAGAAATGCATATTTACAGGAGACGTGTACAAAAATATCTAAAAAAGCATTATTTTATTCTGGAAAAACAGAAATTGCATAAGTGATCATCATCATTATCAAGCAAACAACACTCAAAAAAGAGCAGGATTGGCAATATTAATTTCTGACAAAACAGCCTTTAAAGTAAAATCCACCACAAAGGATAAGGAAGGACACTATATAATGATTAAAGGGTAAATACACCAGGAGGACATAACTATAATAAATATTTACACACCTAATTGACAGGGCTCCACAATACATAAAATAAATTCTAACAGCACTGAAAAGAGAAATAGACAGCTCCACAATAGTAGTAGGAGATTTCAACACACCACTTTTGGTGAAGGACAGAACATCCAGAAAGAAGCGCAACAAAGACACGGAAGAGCTAAATGCAACAATCAACCAACTTGATCTCATAGACATATACCAAACACTCCACCCAACAGCAGCCAAGTATACTTCCTTTTCCAAAAAACTTGGAACATTCTCCGGAATAGATCACATATTGGGTCATAAAGTAAGCCTTCACAAAATCCAAAGCATCGAAATACCACAAAGCATCTTTTCTGACCATAAAGCCATAAAAGTAGAAATCAATAACAGAAAAAGCAAGGAAAAAAAATCATACACATGGGAACTGAACAACACCTTGCTCAAAAACTACTGGGTTATAGAAGAAATTAAGGACGGAATAAAGAAACTCATAGAATCAAACAAGAATGAAAACACATCCTACCAGAACCTATGGGACACAGAAAAAGCAGTGCTCAGAGGTCAGCTTACACCAATAAATGCACATATCCAAAAAGAAGAAAGGGCCAAAATCAAAACATTAACCCTACAACTGGAACAAGTAGAAAGAGAGCAGCAGAAGAAGCCCCCAGGCACCAGAAGAAAGGAAATAATAAGAATTAGAGCAGAATTAAATGAAATAGGGAATAGAAAAACAATTGAAAGAGTTAAAAAGACCAGAAGCTGGTTCTTTGTAAAGATCAACAAAACTATAAACCATTGGCCAAAATGACAAAAGAAAAACAGGAGATGAAGCAGATAACCCGTATAAGAAATGAGATGGGTGATATCACAACAGACCCAACTGACATTAGAATCGTAACAGAATACTATGAAAAATTGTACTCTAACAAATTTGAAAACCTAGAGGAAATGGACAAATTTCTAGAAACTCACTACCTACCTAAACTAAAACAAACAGAGGTAGAATAACTGAATGAACCCATAACAAAAGAAGAGATTGAAAAGGTAATTTAAAAACTCCCAACAAAAAAAAAGCCCTGGCCAGGATGGCTTCACTGGAGAATTCCACCAAACTTTCAGAAAAATGTTAACACCACTACTCCTAAAGGTATTTCAGAGCATAGAAAAGGGTGGAATACTCCCAAACTCATTCTATGAAGGCTGCATGACCCTAATACTAAAACTAGGTAAAGAAACCAAAAAAAAGAAAGAAAGAAAATTACAGACCAATATCCCTCACGAACATTGACACAAAAATCCTCAACAAAATTCTAGCCAATAGAATTCAGCAACATATCAAAAAAATAATTCACCATGATTGTCTTAGGCTGGGTTCTCTAGAGAAGCAAAACCAGTAAAGTGTATAAATATGTATATATAGAGAGATTATATCAAGGAAACAGCTCATGCGATTGTATAGGCTAGAACGTCCCAAGTCCGTGGATCAGGGTAAGAGGCCTCTCCCAAGTCACACAGTTGCCTAAGTTGGCAAGTCCAAGACTGGCAGGTAGGAGAGCAGGGCCTCCACTCACAGGCTGTGCAGATCGACGAATCCCAGGTTTGGCAGATAAGCTGACAGCTCAAGTCCCAAGAACTGGAGATGAGATGACAGGAAGCAGCCACAGGATCCAGAGGGAGCAAAAAGCCAGAATGTCTGCTTATATACAGATGCAGGCCACACCTCCAAGGAGACCCCCTTTCCTCTGATTGGCTACTCACAGTATATTCAATCATGGGAGTGATTACATTAAAACACTGAGAATCATGGCCCAGCCAAGTTGACACACAATCTTAACCATCACAATGATCAAGTGGGATTTATACCAGATATGCAGGGATGGTTCAACATTAGAAAAACAATCGATGTAATCCATCACATAAATAAAACAAAAGACAAGAACCACGTGATCTTATCATTCAATGCAGAAAAGGCATTTGACAAACTCCAAAACCTATTCATGATAAAAACTGTCAACAAAATAGGAATAGAAGGGAAATTCCTCAATATAATTAAGGGCATTTATACAAAGCCAACAGCCAGCAACATCCTAAATGGAGAGACTTTGAAAGCATTCCCCTTAAGAACGGGCACCAGACAAGGATGGCCTCTATCACCACTCTTATTTAACATTGTGCTGGAGGTCCTAGCCAGAGCAATTAGGCTAGAAAAATAAATAAAGGGCATCCTTTATTTACTACTGGAACTAATAGAAGATTTCAGCAAAGTTTCAGGATACAAGATAAACATACAAAAATCAGTTGGATTCCTTTACACCAACAAAGAGAACCTCGAAGAGGAAATTACCAAATCAATACCATTTACAATAGCCCCCAACAAGATAAAATACTTAGGAATAAATCTAACCAGAGATGTAAAAGATCTACACAATGAAAACTACAAGACACTGCTGCAAGAAACCAAAAGAGACCTGCATAAGTGGAATAACATACCTTGCTTGTGGATAGGTAGACTCAACATTGTGAAAATGTCAATTCTACCCAAAGCGATCTGTAGATACAATGCAATCCTGATCCAAATTCCAACGGCATTTTTTAATGAGATGGAGAAACAAATAACCACCTTCATATGGAGAGGGAAGAGGCCCCGAAAAAATAAAGTATTACTCAAGCAGAAGAGCAAAATGGTAGGCCTCACACTACCTGATTTTAGAAGCTATTGTACTGCCACGGTGGTCAAAACAGCCTGGTACTAGTACAACAGACACAGACCAATGGAACAGAATTGAGAATCCAGACATAAGTTCATCCACCTACGAGCAGCTGATATTTGACAAAGGCCCAAAGTCTGTTACCTGGGGAAAAGACGGTCTATTTAACAAATGGTGCTGGCATAACTGGATATCCATCTGCAAAAAACTGAAACAAGACCCATACCTCACACCATGCACAAAAGCTAACCCAAAAGGGATCAGAAACTTAAATATAAAATCGAAAACAATAAAGATCATGGAAGAAAAAATAGGGACAACGCTAGGAGCCCTAATACATGGCATAAACACAATACGAACCCTAAGTAACAATGCACAAGCTCCAGAAGAGAGACTAGATAATTGGGAGCTCCTAAAAATCAAACAGTTATGCTCATCCAAAGACTTCATCTAAAGAGTCAAGACAACCTACAGACTGGGAAAAAAAATTTGACTATGGCAAACCTGATCAGCGTCTAATCTCTAAAATCTACAAGATACTGCAAAACCTCAGCAACAAAAAGACAAATAACCCAATTAAAAAATGGGTAAATGATATGAACAGACACCTCACCAAAGAAGATATTCAGGCAGCTAACAGATGCATGAAGAAATGCTCACACTCATTAGCCATTAGAGAAATGCAGTTCAAAACTACAATGAGATATCTCACCACAACAAGGCTAGCATTAATCCAAAAAACACAAAAGAATAAATGCTGGAGAGGTTCTGGAGAGACTAGAACCCTTATACACTGTTGGTGAGAATGTAAGATGGTACAACCACTTTGGAAATGAATTGGGCCCTTCCTTAAAAAGCTACAAATAGAAGTACCATACAATCCAGCTAACCCTCTCCTTGGAATATATCCTAGAGAAATAAGAGCCATCACATGAATAGATATATGCGCACCCATGTTCATTGCAGCACTGTACACAATAGCAAAAAGATGGAAACAACCTAGGTGCCCATCAAAGTAGAAATGGATAAACAAATCATAGTATATCCACACAATGGAATACTATGCAATGATAAAGAACAACGATGAAGCCGTGAAACATAACATGGAGGTCATTATGCTGAGTGAATTTAGTCAGTCACAGAAGGACAAATATTGTATAAAATCACTATTATAAGAACTCAAGAAAAGGTTTAAACACAGAAGAAAACATTGATGGTTACAAGGGTGGGGAGGGAGGGTGAGGGTTATTCACTAACTAGATAGTAGATAAGAATTATCTTAGGTGAAGGGAAGGACAGCACACGCTACAGGGGAAGTCAGCACCACTGGACTAAACCAAAGCTAAGAAGTTTCCTGAATAAAATCACACACTTTGAGGGACAGAGTAGCAGGGGTAGGGGTCTGGAGACCATGCTTTCAGGGGACATGTAGGTCAATTCGCATAACAAAGCTTATTAAGAAAATGTTATGCATCCTACTTTGGTGAGTGGTGTCTGGGGTCTTAAACGCTTGCAAGCGGCCATCTAAGATACATCAATTGGTCCCAACCACCTGGAGTAAAGGTGAATGAAGAACACCAAAGACACAAGGAAAGTAATAGTCCAAGAGACAGAAAGGGTCACATAAACCAGAAACTTCATCAGCCTGAGACCAGAAGACCTAGATGGTGCCTGGCTACCACCAATGACTGCCCTGGCAGGGAACACAACAGAGAGTCCCTGATGGAGCAGGAGAAAGGTGGGGTGCAGAATGCAAATTCTAGTAAGAAGACCAGACTTAATGGTCTGACTGAAACTGCAGGAACTCCCGAAAGCATGGCCCCTGGATTCTCTATCAGCCCAGAATTAAGACAATTTCTGAAGCCAACTTTTCAGACAGGGATTGGACTGGACTGTGGGACATAAAGTGATACTCGTGAGGAGTGTACCTCTTAGCTCAAGTAGATACAAGAGACTAAATGGGCAGCTTCTGTCCAGAGGTGAAATGGGAAGACAGAGAGGGTTAGGAGCTGGTTGAATGGACATGGGGAATCAGGGGTGGAAAGGAGGAGTGTGGTGTCACAGTATGGGGAGGGAGAGCAGTTAGAGTCACATAACAATGTATGTATAAATTTTTGTATGGGAAAAATTTTAAAAAAGTGATCATGATCAGGAAAAAGATAAATTGCAAATACTGAATTAAATGTTATACAAAAGTTAAAATGAATGAACCAAAGCTACGTGCATCTATGAGGATAAACATCAAAAATATAAAGTTGAGCCAGGAAATCAAATTGCTGATTATATATGGTATTATTATATCACTTTTATAGGGGAAGTAATTCTATTTAATGTGGATGGGTACATAAATAGGTATCAAATGTGGAAACCTCTTCATGGGTGTAATAATCATTGAATTCATGATAACTGACCCCACTGGGGAAGGAGAGAGCGGAATGAGGCTGGGAAGAGGTAAACAGAGGATTTTACCATATCTGTAATAGAAAGAATAGACAGTGAGTAGGGCTTAATTTTTAAATTTGACCCAGCTGGACAATGGTTACATAGGTGTTTAAAATATTTTTCTCTATTTTTATCTCTATGGTTGAGGTTAATTCACAATACATATATTTAATCCTAAAAACATGCAAACAAACTGCAACAGTATACACATGACATTTGTTTTGTGAAGGTGGGAGTATACATGCTAAAGCCTTCCTTGCAGGACCCAAATGCACAAATTGAAAGTAAATTCATATCTGCACTGTAAAATAATGCAGAAGAATCATCAGTTCACTAGAAACTTTGAGAAATCTCCCAATGAGGAACAGCCGTTGGAGTCAGACTCACTTCCCCTGACCTGAGCGAATGTTGTTGCAAATGGAGGAAGTTGCGCAAGAGTGCTCTATGCCCTGGGGCTGGAGGAGGTGTTTGCTGGAATCAAATAGGGGCTCACAGACAACTGAAAGGTGATTAGTTAGTGTATCACAACAGGAGTAGTGTGGACTGATCCTTGCACATCCCTCCCTATCCCACCCCCAGCACTTGTCAGGGTCTATGATGATGAGCAATGCCTATGGAAACTTGGGCAAACACCCAGGACAGTGCCTGGGATAGGAGGCTTAGTGGGTGTCATGGATTGCATTGTGTACCCCCAAAATATGTGTCAATTTGGCTAGGCCATGATTCCCAGTATTGTGTGGTTTTCCTCCATTTTGTGTTCTGATTATTCTCCATTTTGTCATGTGTTGTAAATCCTAGCCTCTATGCCTGTGGTTATACTCCTATTTGGGAGTGAGCTGTCCGTTATTTTAATGAGGCAGGATTAGGTCACGTTAATGAGGATTAGGGTGGGATGAAGCACCTTTATTCATGTCACAGCCCCAATCTGATGTTAGGAGAGTTTCCCTGGGGTGTGGCCTGTATCACCTTTTATCTTACAAGAGATAAAAGCAAAGAGTGGGGGACCTCCTACCACCAAGAAAGAAGATTCTGGAGTGGAACATGTCCTTTGGACCCCGGGTCCCTGCGCTGAGAACCTCCTAGACCCAGGGGAAGATTGATGCTAAGACAAATGTAGATCTCCAAGGGACACAAGGTCCACAGTTGTTGAAAGGAGAGAAGGACCTTACCCCAGAGCACACAGAAAGAAAGCCTTCCCCTAGAGCTGGCTTCCTGATTTTGAACTTCTAGCCTCCTAAACTGTGATAGAATAAATTTCTGTTTGCTAAAACCATGCATTTGTGGTATTTCTGTTATAGCAGCACTAGATAACTAAGACAGTGGGCAATACTAGGGAGGAACACGGTGCATCAACTCGCAAAAGAATTGCTGTCAAGGTTCCCAGCCCAGTCTCATGTTCCACCTTAGCCCTTCTCCCATGCTTTAAGTGAAAATATTGTGATAATGTAAGTTCACCTCAACAGTAATCATAGCTGTCTTTCATTAAGCATTCCCCATGAGTGAGGCACTCGTATGCCTTGTGTATTAGATTCCTATGGCTGCTATAACAAATTATCACAAACTTAGTGGTGTAAAACCACACACATTTATTTGTCTACAGGTCTGGAAGTCAGAAGTCTTAAATGTCTATGCAGGGCTGTGTTCCTTCTGGAGGCTCTAGGAGGAAATCCATTTCCTTGCCTTTTCTAGCTTCAAGAGACCCCCTACATTCCTGGGCTGATGACCCCTTCCTTTATCTTCAAAACCAGCAGGGTAGCATCTTCTCTTCCCTCTGACCTCTCCTCTCTGACCCCTGCTTTCATCCTTACATCTTCTCTCTGACTTTAACTTTACTGTCTCCCTCTTCTAAGGACTCTTGTGATTGTACTGGACCCATTTGGATAATCCAGGACAGCATTGTCATCTCAAGATCCTTAATGTAATCACATCTGCAAAGTTCCTCTTGCCATATAAGGTAACATATTCACAGGTTCTGGGGATAGGATGTGGACATCTTTGGGAAGCCATTTTTCAGCCTACCACCCCCTGCATTTCCCTTTAATCCTCACAACACCCCTATGATATACCCATTTGCAGATCAAGAAACCCAGACTTAGAAAGGTTAAGTAACATGCTGGACATGACACAACTTAGAAGGGGCACAGCCAAGTATGGAAAACCCAGCAAGGTGATTGATGATCCCCCTGCCTTGCTCTTCTCCACATATGTCCCTTTTCTCATCTCTTTCCCTTCTGCTCCTATCCCAAGGGAACTCAACCACTCCCTCATACCACTACACACACTCATTCAGAGTAACTATGAGATGTGATATCAGAAGCTAGGACTTGGGAATCTGAAGATGTGAATTCAAATCCTGACATCAGCAGTGCTAGTACTTGGGCAAGTTAGTTAACCTCTCTCTAGCTTCACTGGTAAATGAAGGTTCCTGGGAAGATTCTAGTTTGGAAGTAGGTTATGAACAGAGTACAGCAGCCTAGAGCATCAGAGTTAGTTTCCCTCTTCTCCTTGTACTCCTAGGGCCCTCAGAGGTCAGCTGCCCTTCCTCTGTCATACACTACTTTCTTCTGTTAATACGATGCCTGGCTATATTCTATTAAATACTCTGCATTTATTGACTAATATCCTCTGTGGCCTTGTCTTATGTGAATTTTATCTCTGTTAAGCTTTTAGAAACAGTGAGAGTAGCCCTCAGCCTAAACCCTTTCCTGATTACTCCTTTGGGGACCGTGGTTGGGTGCTGTGGCCCTAGGTTTTACACTATCTAAGGATAGGCTCTGATCTCCCCAGGGTGCTATCCAGAGCTGCCTTGTCCTGGTTGTGGAGTGAAACAAAGATTCACTCAGATGAAGGAGGTGGTGACAAGAAATGGCACCCCTCTTCAGTTAGCTGGTTGGTGGGCAGAAGAGAGTGCAGCAACAATTGTGCACTGTCCCAAACTGGTTTATGCTTAAGCTTACCCAACAGGAAGCCTCAGTAGGTACTGGCTATAAAAAAAAATCAGTTAGAAAGTGAGTTCAGAAGAGAACTAGTTCACAGAATTATATTTGCATAGAATACCATCAGAATGTGGAAGCAATTTGAAAGAATAAAGGTGAATTGGCAGTGCTTCACCACACAGAATCCCAAATATTCAAAGAGAAAAGGGGAAAGGGGACTAAGAGGAACTTGCTGTAATCCAGGGTCACTGATGTGTGCTGTTGGACTCCTTGAAGTCTTCCGTGCACCAATACATCTTGATCTAAGTCAGGATAAAATACAGAGTTCAGCCCAAAGCAAATGTGGGGCTAGGGCTGCCATGGGGCCTGCAGTGTACCAGTCTCTCCGGATTTGAGGCCAATAGATGTGTTGTTTCACAACCACTTGCTGACCATATCCATTCATGGGAGTTTCCTCGGTGGCCATGACCACTTGTCCTGGCATCAGGCCAGCATCTGGCCTCCCATCTTTACTGGGCCTCTTCTGACGTCTGGGAAAATGCTTCTTGTCAACCCTTCTTCCAGGTTAGGAGAATGGGTGGGAAAGTAGAGGGGAGAAAGCAAGGAAGCAAAAGAGTAGATTTCAAAGGATGCCTCACCCTGCCTCACCTATACAGCCCATTGTTTGAAGCTACAGAGTATTTCCCCACCATCCAGTGGGTGTCTCTCCTAAGAAGTTTCAGACATAGGGAGCTAAACACCAAAGGGCTGTTCTTCACTCAATTGCTGTTCAAACTGAAGCAGAGAACTTCCATTCTCCACCAGAATTCCTGGCCCCGGGCCCTCTTCAATTCCAGCCACACCAGCAGTAAATATCTCAGGCCCTGTGGTGAACTTGCTATCGGCTTAGACTGATACAGGCCAAAGGGGGTGCCAGTGATCACCTCTTAGTACCTCACCCAGCAGGTACCCCAGGCAGCAGTACAGTCAAGGCTACCTCTAGAAATGTGGAGGATACAGGGACCTGCAGAAACTCAGGCCTTCTCAGGTCTGAGTTTTGGCTGTACTGCTCAGTTCCTCTGTAAAGCAGGCAACCAAGGCTGGAAGAATTGACAGCCAGGTTTAGGAGGATTCCAACTATTATGACACTGAGTCTTTCCCTCACCACCTTTCCTGCCCCTTATCTCCCTCCACCCATCTCCCATAGGTCACTAGCCTTAGCTGGAGGGTCAGTTCCTAATATATCTTTATTGTCTTATTTCTCTTTCGTCCAGGCAATTTTTTCAACTAGTACTACATCAAGTCATTGCAAAATGAACATGGGAGTGTACAATATCACACTCACTACTGGAGTTTCTCTTCCACCTCACCCTAAGGTAAGCCAGTGATGTTTTACATGGGTCTCCTGCTGAGAATCTCTTTCATCCACAGAGCATGTCAGAACATGATCTCCAGAGAGCCTCACAATAAGCCTGGCAGGCAGAAATGGCTGGAGAGGTCAGCCTTTTCTGTTTGTACAGAGGATAAATCAGAGGACAGAGATGTTAGGTGAACTGATCAAGGTCACAGAGCTTGTAAGTGACACAGGCTGGGCTAGAACTCATGTTCCCAGCTATGAGTTCAACACTCTTTCTTCTATACTAGGGAACCCCTTTCTACAGGTTGGGCATTCCTGGGTGCAATTCTGTTGGCAATTCTGCTTTCCCAGTGGGACACACTGCCCCACCCCAGAATTAACTCACTGGATGCAGCCATATCCCATTCCGTAAACTCTACCAACAGCTAGGAGACATCAAAGACTATGGCCAAGACAGGGCCCCTTCCCTCAGGGGAATTAAAATCTGAGGTCCTGTTATGCAAACAATTAACTTGTCCCAGCCAAGCAGTTATGAAGTATTTATTTGCTGTTTAAGAGTTCAGTCAAGAACACACGTAAAACCTTTTGCAACATGTATTCCTTCAACAAGCATGTATTAAATGCCACTCCCACAAACTACTTGAAACACCTTGAGAGGCAAAATCTGTGCTTACTATGTGATAGGTGTATTTTATTTATCATCTCGTTAAATTCTCACAACCCTATGAGACCTGTACTTTATTAAACTTACTATACAAATGAGGAAACTGAAGCTCAGAGATGTGAAGTGATGTGTCTAAGCTAGTGCATTTTGAATGACATAAGAAAGATATACAGTGCTTGCTATAAGGCCTCCCTCGGGAGAGCAAAAATTGACTCATTTCCCTATTGGGAAGATCAAAACAAGCTTCAGGGAAGAAGAGGCCTGTGAGCAGGCAAATGGAATTTAGATAGGTGGAGATGGGAGGCAAAGCACTTTGGACAGAGAAAACAAAATGTGAGCAAAGGCAGGAGTCAGGGAACATAACATTCAGAGTATGCTCTGAAAGGAGCAAAATAAATCAGGTATCCAGGTTGACTGGAGTCATTCTGCACTCCACCACCCCCTCCCACTCCCCATTTCCATCCAGTCAGTATCCAAGGCCTGTCCATGGTAACCCTTAAAATACCTCACTGCCTCTCCATCCCTATGGCAACTGCGTGGAGACTCACTTTCATCTCCTCTTCTTATCCTAATTGCTTCCTATTTGGTCTTCCAGGCAATAGTCCACCCCTCAGTGAGGATGCACAAATGCAAATCTGATCCTGTTACTGCCCTGCTTAATTATCCTGTGAATATATAACATTTTAAAAGCTCTCTAGGAGTCTTTAAAGGACTGCTATTGCAGTCCCATCTTCTCTCATCACCCAGCACTGCAGCCTTAACAATCTTGTCTGGGTCCTATATGGGCCTACGAATTAATTAATAAACACATAAAAGCCCTCTGAAAACAGGACGAGTGAATGAATGCGCTGTGTAAAACAAAACAGGAAAGGTGGGCTGGGGCCAACTGATTCCTTCCAGGGATAACCTCCCATCTCCTCTCCCCGCCCCCCCACCAGCCCGCCTCAGGTGGGATTGTAGCAGAAACCCGCTCCTTCCCAAGACCCGCGAGCCAATCTCTGAATGTTTGTATTACACTGCAGATAACACGAACCCTATGCCATCCTTTTCTCCTCTGCATCCCCCAGCCCCTGCCAGCCCACAGCTGTCATTTCTGCCTCTGTCCCACCCCTCCCGTGTGCTGTTCCTTTTCCTACGTACCAGCGGAAATCATTGTGGATGACCCGCCCACTTCCTCTTTGGAGTTAAGTGAGTGCGTGGCAAGGGAGGCGGAGCCAATCCTGTTGAGTATTCTCGCGTGCTTCCACTGCTGCGATTACCGGCGGGCGGCAGCTGCTGAAGCAGGTCGCCTTGCGTGGGGGAGAGCATTGGCGCTGTGAACGTCTGGTTCGTTGCTACAAAGACTGTATTTGGCGTAGGTGGCTTCAGCTGCGGCCCATTCTTGCGCTAGAGATAGTTGCATTCTGCAGGGCTACAGGCATCCTTCCCTAGGATAGCTGTACTTTGCGCGCCTAGCAGGAGACATGCCTCGGGGACGGAAGAGTCGGCGCCGCCGTAATGCAAGGGCTGCAGAAGAGAATCGCAACAATCGTAAAATCCAGGCCTCAGAGGCCTCCGATACCCTGAAGGCCGCCTTGGCGGTCCCTTGCACCCACCAGGACGACCTGAGCGGCCGTGAGGAAGACCCAGGTACCCCGGAGGAGGCCTCCACCACCCCTGAAGAAGCGTCCAGCACTGCTCAAGCACAAAAGCCCTCGGTAGCCCGGAGCAATTTTCAGGGCACCAAGAAGAGTCTCCTGATGTCCATACTAGCTCTCATCTTCATTATGGGCAACAGCGCCAAGGAGGCCTTGGTGTGGAAGGTGCTGGGAAAGTTGGGGATGCAGCCTGGCAGGCAGCACAGCATCTTTGGAGATCCGAAGAAGGTCGTGACCGAAGAGTTTGTGCGCAGAGGGTACCTGATTTATAAGCCAGTGCCCCGCAGCAGTCCCGTGGAGTACGAGTTCTTCTGGGGCCCCCGAGCACATGTGGAATCCAGCAAGCTGAAAGTCATGCATTTTGTGGCAAGGGTGCGTAACCGATGTACCAAGGACTGGCCTTGTAATTACGATTGGGATTCAGACGATGATGCAGAGGTTGAGGCTATCCTCAATTCAGGCGCTAGGGGTTACTCCGCACCCTAGAGGAACCCTAGGGCAGACCCTTCGGGGTGGAAAACAGAGTCAAAGGTACCCCAAGGAGTAGATCGCCTAGGTCCTGTGTTAAAAATAACGGAGTTGGGGAGGGGGGCACTATATTTGCTATTTGTGATCAGTGCTAATTGTTTAACTGAGAATAGAGCATTTGTTTGGATATTGTAAATTTTATTCATTTTAATATACTGTTGAATTAGAATCACATCTGTTTAAAATTTAATTGAAGATTTTTTTTATGTCATCGAGATTTAGTGGCTTTTTTTCGTGCTAGCATTTTAAACAGTTTTGCTAGCTTTATAAAATGAAGTTTTTCCATCATATTCTGTGATCTAGTACAAATTAGATACCATTGATCTCGGATATTCTTTGAAAGTTTGAAGTAACCAGTAGAATTTGGAGGGGAAGAAGAGGGAATTGCTAATGTCTGACCTTTCTGCAACTTTTTGTGTCTGCTGTTGTGTAAAGAAGACTGACATTTACTATGACTTTGCTTAGTTACTGCAGAATATAGAAAAATAAATAAAAGCGTAATACTAGGACACCTTGTTCATTTATTGACCACCTGTTAACGTGTGAGGCACAAGTATAGGTTCTGGGAATACTCCTTAGCATGCAGCCCCAGTTCCAAAAAATGCTCTAGATTACAGAGGAGAGACAAACATGTAAACAGTGTGGTAAATGCTGTAATGGCTGTAATGGGGGATTAACATGGGGTTCCATGAAAAAATAGACAAAGCATATGTGACCTGTCTTGAGGATTGGGTCAGTGAAGGGGACATCATAGGGTACTATGGAAATTTAAAAGATGCTTAGACAAACTTGGGGGGAGATTAAAGGGGAGTCAGAGGGTACTATGAAAATATTCTGTGTTAAGCATTCTTTTGAGAACTTAACCCAGCTTGGAGGAGGGGGCACTGACAAAAGGAAGGAGTGAAGGGGGGGCATAATAGGGTGCTGTGGGAATAGAAAAGATAGTTAGCTTGAGAGGAGGAAGGCAGAGCAAAGAAGTGGTTGCAGGAAAAAGGCTATCGTGGGGCACTATAGAAATACAAAGATGGGACTGTCAGAAAATTCTTGCTGAGATGGAAGTCTGAGTCCTAAAATATTGGAGATGGGGGAAGAAGTAAATATGGAGGCTTATGGATATTTGGGAAACAGCAAATTCTTCACTGCATCATTAAGGTTATGTCAAGGGGAAAGTGGAAAACAAGAAGTGGGGTGGGGGGAAGTGAGCAGGGGCCAGATCCTCAAAGGGTGACTTTAAAGTAATGATAATAGTTATGATGAGTAACAATAACTTTGGAGTAATAAAAAACAAAAAGGGCTCTAGAAAAGCAGAGCCTCCTGCATATTGGATGAGCCAGAGAGACTACCTGTAGTATCTCTGAAAGGTAACCTGGGCACTTCTCTCAGGGACTGCTGTTGGCTATAAAGCACATGTTTAAAAAGTATGTGGAAGAGGGTGTGGAGAATGACCACTTTGACTCTCTTTCCAACATTGTAGTAAGTCCAGAGGGCTATGTGGTGTGGTAGGATTTGGCCATGTGGGATCAGGCTTCTTCCCAACCCCAAGAGCTTTCACACTTCCTCACCTCTTGGTAGCAAGTAGCTCGATGCTTTTCTCATCTGTTCTATCACATGTCTTCTGAATCCTCTACCTCACCCTACAGCAAATCTATAGAGATGTGGGAGTCACCACACACATTCCTATCAGCTACAGGCAAAGAATGTGTATAACAAGCTGCCATAGCACAGGGGCTAAACACCTTGTGAACTGAGATAAGCCCCCTAATAGGGAGTACCTAGGAAGGATGCCTAACCTAGCCTTGTGGGGCTCAGAGGAGCAGCTGCAATACAAAAAAGAGCTGCAAGGCTACCCTTGTCCTTCTTTGCCTCCAATCGTACCCTGCTTCCAGCTGTGCGCAAAATGAAGTCCCTGAGTGTGGGGTAAGCTAGCAAATGACTTTCTGGCACAGGCTCAGGGACCCACAGACATCAACCTGCAGGAAAAGGGGGCTTGGAACAAGCCTAGTAACTGTGACCCTTCAGTAGCTCAAAATTGATTCAGCAAACAAGAAAATATTGAGAGCCTTCTGTGATGCGAGCTATATGAGCTTGTACCTATATGATAGAAACTGGGGCTGCAGAACGTCAAAAGGTATGTTTCTTTCCCTGGAGGGGTCATATTAGCAATATGACCTCCAGAGGTAGTCGACGTGTGCATCTGAGGCTCAGGTTTCTGGCTTTCCTGTCTAGAGCCATAGAGGTGGCAAGTGACAGATCCTAGACAAGACCCCCAAGTGCATTCCCTGCAAATCCAGAGTGCTTTTTTATAGCACACCCTGCTGCCTGCCTCTGCCTGCCAATGCGCACACAAAATCTCTGCCAAAAAAAAATCTTACAAAGTCAGTGGGAGAGGTCTCAGCATCCCCAACTGCAGCCTCAAATCCTTTTGAATGCCAGGCCAACTTAAATTCTCCTCTTTTTACAGAAGGAGAATAGGGAGTCAGCTCCAGGTCAGTCAGCTAGTAAGTGACCGAATCAGCAGAGTAAAGATTTATTGAGTACCTCCTGTGTGTCACATATTGTCTTTATCCTTCACAACTCATCCAGGCCAGTGTGATTGTCCTTATCTTATAGGAAGCATCAGCCAGCTTAGGGGAAGAAATAATGTCCTTCCCAAACCTGGCTGAATCCGTGTGTTTTTTGGCTCTGGTAGGAAATAATCATCCAAATGTCTAATATGGTCACTTTCAAGTGTGGGCCAAGAAGCTTGAGAACCAGTTGTTGTCGTTAGCTGCTGTCAAGTCTGTTCCGACTCATAGCAACCCTACAGAGAACCAGTAGGACCCAGTAAAAGAGGAGATAGCCTGGGAGTATATCCCGAGCTGCACTCCAAAAAAGGGAGATAAAAAAGAAAGGGTTGCTTGCCCTCGCCCATCAAGAAAGCAATCAATGACCCAGGCTCATTCTCCTGTGACCTGAAAGATCAGTTCCCTCACCTTACCCCCAACACACTACACTGATACTGCAAAGGGTTAGTCTTCGTTTGATTAGGTAAATGCTGAACAAGGGCAGGATTTCCATGGCTGTGAAAGGAATGACAGGGCTGAGGGAGAGGAAAGGAAAGAGGCTTCTGGAAGGCAGTGAGAAAAAGAGAATATTCTTGACCAATTACATAAATTCTTAGACCTTTGAGATATGTCTAGATGGGACACCAAGCTGTGAGCCTCTTGCTGTGTAAATCAGGAATCTAAGCTGGCCCCACTCCAGCAGATGTTCCACAAAGTTGGGGGGGGGGGCTACAGTTTTCATTGCAAGACTGCCTCTGAAGCTGGATAGAGTTTTTGGGTTCTAGAACACACCAGTTGTTTAGGGAGCTCAGGGATAGAGAGCCAAAAACTCCCCAAGGCATAGCAAGAGTAGCAGCTGCCATGTACTGTGTGCTTAAACTGCCAGGCACTTTGATGGCTGTTTACATATGTCTAACTTTTGCAACAGTCTTGCAAGTCCTAAAAGGTAGGTGCTACCAGGCCAAGTTTACAAAGAAAGAAATTCAGGATCTGATATCCAAAGCAAGTTTCTAGGGTCCCCTGGCTGGTCAGTGACAGCCTTGGATGTTTACACACTATAACCCTACAATAACAGACTGCATCACCAGGACTCTGGGAGCTCCCTCCAGCCTTGGAGAAGTCTTCTGTCTTCAAACAGCCCAAGGCAATAGTGAGAAGGAACATGCTGGGGTTGGTGTGAGGGAACATGTGAATATAAGGTTAATATGAAGTTTTGGGATTAGCAGTGGGCATCCGTTTATTCTGGTTTGTTTTGGCCACATGACCAGGCCTCCTTGAGAGGTTACTATGGTAAAATGAGTATTTCTTTACGTGACAAGTGTGTTTTCCCCATCACAACACATTCTTCAGAAGCTTCACCACCCTGCACACTCTTAATCCTCAAAACCTAGGTCCTGACTTTTGCACAGTGGATCAAGCAAACAATAACCTTTCCAGGCCTGTAACTTTGCTTACTGATGCTGTTTCCAACCTAGATGGAGAGAACTCTTACCTAGAGCAGAGTGACTAGGGGTAAGACACCATCAACTAGTATCTGTCCCTGCAAAAAAAGAGAGGCTTAGGGGAGGGAGTGTCCTCCTTAGGCCCAGTGTTGTGACTTTGGCCTTAGGAACCATGTGCAGAGCAGACAATGAACACTGTTAAAAACGGATATGGATTCTGTCTGGGCTCGCATTGGTCCCTGTGAGGTGGATAGCAACCAGGATCCCTTCGTCTCCTGCCTTAGGCAGAAACTTAGAATTCCAACTCCCTGAAGGAAATGATTTTGAGGTGGATGGTGGTGGTGTGGAGAAGGGTGATGAGTATGCAAGATGTACGGAGACCTATACACAGATTACTCCAGGGCCTGTAAACCGTGAAATAGTTAAACGTCAAATAGCTGATGAGATTTCTTTGAAATCTGTGCAAGGACACTTGGACAAAGGAGGGTCTCAGCTCAGCCAAGACTATACAGGAGAATACGTCTGGAGTGATCTGGAGCTTGGAGAACAGGTCTTTGGAGGAGAAATTGCCACTAGGCTTGTACTGCTCATCATCCAATAGGCATAAATTTCCCACAGGGTGGGTTGGAGGGGACTGCAGATCCCATAAACAGCTGGTGAAAATCAGGTCCAGTTCATGACTGTGTTGAATAGGAAAATTAATAACAGACGTCTTACTTTGATTTTAAGGTTTTTCTTATCCAGAAAACCAGATATTAACCATAAAAAGTCTGACCCAAACTGCAGAAATCTGCCAAAAACTGCTCTACAACAATGTAAATTTATCTTATCCTGCTAGAAAAGGATTGTTGTCAACCATTACCTCCTAATTTAAATCTCAAAAAGTCTCATGGCTGCAGGTGGGTGGAGGGCCAAATTATTGGAAGCCAGGTCAGAAGTAGCCTGATACCAGTTGCTCTCGGTAAAATGGGGAAGACAGGGTTCAATCAATCACATTAAGACTAGCCAGTGGTTGATCTTCTATATTTCTCCCTCCTCTTCTCTTTACTGTATCTAGTATTAAAGAGTAAGAACACGTACTCTGTTTAAAATAAAAGTAAAGAGATTTATTGGAGGTTCAAGACAGTTCGAACCAGGGAAATGCATAGTCCGCAAAATGAAACTAAGTGTTCCAAGGTGGTGGAGTTACAGAGGTATATTTATGTTGGAAAATAAAGAACTTAAAGTAAAATTCTCTGATTGAAAAGTACAAAATTAGGGAAGTAAAAAGCAGGACAACTCGGAGCTGGGATCTTATCATGATTGGTCTACAATATATATGTGGGTTACCTAGATTGGTTAGTCTTCTAAATTGTGGAAGTATGTGACTAAAGGGGGATTTACAGGGTACGCACAAGGAAATCACAAGACATTCCTTCTGAGACGACTCTGTTAAAGTAGCTTTCTTAAAACAAAGCATTTCCTAAGGGCTAATTGCAGCTGATTTCGGATGAGGGTTTTGCATCAAGACCCCCTCTTAGGAACATCCTTTCCACATTCTTAGCTTAACCACTGGGAAAAACATTTCCTCAGATGCATAATCAAGTCTGTACAAAGATTAGTGGTTACTAGACAAGTAAGTGAAAGGTTAAGATGGAGTCAGAGCTCTGACCTAGGCCAGTCATTTTACTAAAGCCTAGTGCCTCAATTTTGGGGCTCTCACACACTAGCTTCTTCGATCCATTTGCTTTTTCTGGAACCAAAACGGTCTCCCTTGTATGCACATAGAATAACTGCTCAGAATAAACATTATGTTCAAATTTCAGTGAGTTTTGATTATTTTTAGCAACTATTAAAATTCTGCCTCGATTCCTGTGACAAATAACACCGTTGCAAATGTTATCTCAAAATGTGCAACACATGAGAGGGAGCTGAAATTCCTCTTGTAACTTTGACCAAGGAGGTCCTTCATTCATTCTAGGCCTGGAAATTCTCAAAAAACAACCCAGCCTATGTTAATTTGAATGTTGTGTTTATGTAACAGTTCACCCATTCACTCATTGAGCACTTTTATTGAGTTCTACTGTGTGCCAGTCATGGTTCCAGCCAGCTGGGATGCATACGTATATGAGCAAATCACAAGATCCGGTACCCTTGTGAATCATACATACTAGTGCAAGGAGACAGAAAATAAAAAAGCAAATCTTTTAAATAATAATTACCCATTGCCATCAAGTGGATTCCAACTCATAGCAACCCTATAGGACAGAGTAGAACTGCCACTATAGGGTTTCCAAGGCTTTTATAGACGCAGACTGCCACGTACATCTTTCTCCCCCAGGGCAGCTGGTGGGTTCTATCTGCCAACCTTTTGGTTAGCAGCCAAGCACTTAACCATTGCACCACCAGGGCTTCTTGTACAGTATATTAGAAGGTGGTAAGTACTCTGGTGGGGGTGGGGCAGAAGGGGGGTGAGCTAACACAGAGTCAGGTAAGGTGCATCGATATTGCCAGGAGAGAAAGGGAATATTAAGTATAATATTAAAGGGTGGGCAGTTAGGCCTCATTGAAGGGGTGACATTTGAGCAAATAAATATAGAAGGTGAGGAGGTTCGCAATGATGATATATAAAGGAAGTATTGTCCAGGCAGCTGGTGCAAAGGCTCTAAGGCAGGTGAGTATAGGCCATTTTAAGGAACTTGGCTCTTGCTTGCAGTGAAATGTGTGGGAGGGGCAGGGGAACTTGAGCAGAGGAGTAACATGATCTGACTTAACTTTTGAAAGGATCACCTTTGACTACTTACTATGTTGAGAATAGAGTGAAGACAGGCAAGGGTGGGAGGAAGGAGATGAGGTAGGAAGCTATTGCTGTAGGCCAGGTCAGAAATAATGGTTGTTTGAGCTATTCTGGTAACAGTCAGTATGGTGAGAACTGCTCAGGTTCTGGATAAATTTTGAGATTGACCCAACAGAAATTTCTGATGAATTTGGATGAGAAGTGTCAGAAAGGAGTCAAGGATGACTCCAGGGTTTTTCCTTAAGTGACTAGAAGAATGAAATTGCTATCAGCTGATACGGGAAATGCTGCAGTTAGAACAGGTTTTACAGGTGCGGAGGGGATCAGGAATTCTGTTTTGGACACGTTGAGTTAAGTTGTCTCTTCGACATCCATATGGAAATGTGGAGTAGGCGGCTGTATATACAAGTCAGAAATTTGGCTGAAAGGGCTGTGCATAATATATATAGATGGTATTTAAAAGCCATGAGACTATATGCGGTCTGCTAGGGAGTGAGTGTACATGGAGAAGAGCAGAAGATCATTAACAGATACCTGTGGCATAAAGAAATCAGGGAGAAGAGGCAATATAAGCAAAGGAGACTGAGAAGATGCCACCAGTGAGGTAGGAGGTCAACCAAGAGTGTGGTGTCTGGGGAGCCACATGAAGAAAGTGTATCCGGGAGAGGCAGCAGTCAACCATACCAAATGCTGATGCCAGGTGAAATAAGATGAGAACTGAGGATGGGCCATTGGATTTAGCAAAGCAGAGCAGCTGCAATGGAGGATTGGATGATAAAGCCTGATTTAGACGGGTTTAAGAGTGAATGGGACGAGAGGAATCAACGAATCTAGACAATGCTTTAAAAAAGTTTTGCTGCAAAGGGGAGCAAAGAAATCAGGTGGCATCTGGTGTGGGAAGAGGGAGTATACTTAAGATGGAAAAAGGCAATACTATTGTGCTGAAGGGAAGCTCTCAGTGGAGAGGGATGAATCAATAGCACAGGGATAGCACAGAGAAAATTGTTGGAGCAGTAACTTTGAGTAGGCAAGAGGACACAGGGACCTTGTATGCAGAGGAGGGGTATGGAATGCACAAGACATTGCAAATTATGGTGACTAGGATGAATTTCATTACTGAACTGGGAAAATGTCAGCAAGGCATTCTAGCCCCCTTGAACTCCTCTAGCTGAGGTCAGGCCATCTGCCTATTTGTTGAGCCTCTGTGTCTGATGAAAATCTATTATATGTCAGGAACTCTTCTGAGCACCTTACTAACATTTACTACTCCGAACATCCCAATATGTAGGTTATATCATGATCCCCATTTTACAAGTTAGAGATCTGCAGCATAAGGAGGTTAAATGAATTGGCCAAAGCACTTAGCAAGTGTCTTAGTCATCTAGTGCTGCTGTAACAGAAATACCACAAGTGGATGGCCTTAACAGAGAGAAATTTATTCTCTCACAGTCTAGGAGGCTAGAAGTCCAAATTCAGGGTGTCAGCTCCAGGGGAAGGCTTTCTCTCTCTGTCAGCTCTGGAGGAAGGTCCTTGTCATCAATCTTCCCCGTGGACTAGGAGCTTCTCAGTGCAGGGACCTTGGGTCCAAAGGATGCGCTTTGCTCCCAGCGCTGCTTTCTTGGTGGTGTGAGGTCCCCAACTCTCTGCTCACTTCCCTTTCCTTTTATCTCTCAAGAGATGTGGTGCAGGCCACACCCCAGGGAAATTCTCTTTACATTGGATCGGGGATGTGACCTGGGTAAGGGTGTTACATCCCACCTAATCCTCTTTGACATAATCTAATCTTGTCTCATTAACCACAGGCAGAGATTAGGGTTTACAACACATAGGAAAATTATATCTATCACAAAATGGAGGATAACCACACAATACTGGGAATCATGGCCTAACCAAATTGACACATGTTTTGGGGACACAATTCAATCCGTGACAGCAAGCAATTGGAGGAGTAAAGTTTTGAGTCCCAACAGTCAGACTCAAAGCAGTCATATAATGCTAGCCTCAGACCTGCCAGCCAGTCAGGGTGTGGAATCACTGTTGCTGCCGTTATACTGATAATAAACCTACCCGCTGAACCATAGCTACCTCTAATGATCACACAATAGCAATAGTCTGTATGTCTGGTATCTGCCTCTGTTTCCTGCATGTCACTGTTCCTTCAGTGCTGGAGATCTGTTCTGAATCAGACTGAGTGGCAGGGCCCCTGTGATCCTGACTTGCTTAAATTAGACCTCTTCTCTGAAGGCTGTCCCACCTCCAAGGGGAACAGACATCCCAGAACTACAAACCCACCTTCCCACTGACTTTTGAAACATACTGCCTGAAGGCCTGTTGCCTGACCAAGCCAGGACACTAAGCCACTTGGAATATTAATAACTCTGATCAAGCTGAAAGGCCACTGTGTCATTTGAAACAGTATCATTTAGACAGCTGATTGTACACCCCCAGGCAGTGGTTAAGCATTCAGCTGTTAACGAAAAGGTCGGCAGTTCAAATCCACCAGCCACTGTATGGAAACCCTATGGGGCAGTTCTACTCTGTCCTAATAGGGTTGCTGTGAGTCGGAATTGAATCGATGGTAATGGGTTTTTAGGTGCACTTGCACACATTGTCCAGCCTGTATGTTCTCCACAGGGCTTCCCCAGTCTGCTTCATCCTATCTTCTTCCTACTCCATACCAAATTTGTGTAGTGAAAGACCCCGTCCGATATGACCCCAAGGGATAAGCCATATGGTGAGGCAGAGCCCCATTTCAGGATAAGCCTTAAGGACAGATAATGGCTTTTCACAGGGCTGGGTCTCAGGTCACGGCCCAGGGGTATCCCAGGAAAAAAGGAATCATTTTTCTGATATGAGCCAGTGAGGATGAACCCAGACTCCAGGAGAAGAGAGGAAGAAGAGAGGCCACTCAGGTCATTGGAGAACCATATTTGGAGGGAAGCTGATTTTAGCGGTGAGCTCCTCCAAGGCACACACCCATCTTCTACCTGCTCCAATCGTCCTGACCCAGAAACTTCAGTCAAAGCATTTGAGTGGCCATTTCCCTGCAGATGGACGTTTAACAAATTTTTAGTCTTTTTTCCCTTTAAACAGTGCTTTAGTTAACATGCTTGAATGTGTCTCTCCCTCTTTTCATAGATGAGCTTCTCCAAGAGGCTCCCCAGCCCAGCTGTAGCGACTGTAATAAAGGCTAACAAGCTGGTCCTGAGGCATCCTTAGCCCATAGGATGCCGTGAGGTGGAGAACAGCCATGAGAACTGGGCCATCAGCACTTCTGAAGTCCTGATAAGCAAGTGCTGGGCACTGACAGAGTAGTAATTGATGTAAACTATGCAGGCTGTGTGGAAGCTGAGTGGAAGTGGAAGCTTGCAAACCTGGGGTGTCCACCTGATAGCTTGGTGACCTAGTCAGAGTTACCTAACTTGTGTCGGCCTCAATTTACATCTCTGAAAATGTGCTTTATAGACATGTTGTGGAAAATAAATCAGTTGATCTTCACAAAGCCCCTAGACTTCTTAAATTATCTGTGGTGAAGGATGAGTATTTGTTTTTTTCCAAATCTGTCACTCACAGATAACTACATTTGTATAATGCAAGGGAAATGAATTAATAGAAAGAAGAAAAAAATGACAAAGACATACAAAATACAAGCCCTGATGTTTTTATAACATCAAAACAACTCTAGACTTTTCTAAACATGTACTCTCAAATTCTGTACTTACTGCAATGCAAATCAGCATCAAAATTTTGCAAAGTTGCAAAAGTCCACAGACTGCACTTTTATTGGTACTGCTCTGGCAGAGTGCCTGACCCATCAGAGACAGTTGGTCTGTGGTTGCTATTACAAGGGAATTTATTGCAAAATCTGGTTTTTACCATGAAGAAGCTTAAATAACAAGAAATTTAAAAGAAAAAGAAATACCAAATGGTTTAATTGTTGACTGACTGCTAAGAAAGTATGTGCATGAAAAACTGTACAGGAGTTCACAAAAGATGTCACAGCGTTCAAGACTTCCTCTGGGCCTTGAGGGCAAAGAAGAATGGAACTTATTTTGTAGCTTTATGTTTTCTATGATTGTAAGAAACTTCACGTTCATTGCACAAATTTCCACAATCCCTGAAAGTATAAAGAAGCTGGGAAATATTTAGCCTTAATGCCACAATCCAGAGGTTGCTTGTGCTAACATATGTATTTTTTCCAATGCATAGTCAAGATAATAATAATCATATGAATATGAATACAAAGAAGGAGAAGAATACATATACAGAAGGAACCCTGGTGGCAAAATGATTAAGCACTCGGCTGCTAACTGAAAGGTTAGCGGTTGGAACCCACCAGCTGCTCGGTGGGAGAAAAGACCAGGCAATCTGTTCTCATGAAGATTATAGCCTAGCAAACCCTTTGGGGCAGTTCCAGTTTGTCATATAGGGTCACTATAAGTCAGAATTGACTCGATGGCACACAACAACAAAAAATACATATATTTATATATGCCTGGGTTTTGCAAAACAGGTAAGCACTGGGCTAACTAACTGAAAGGCTGGCAATTACAAACTCACCCAGAGGCACCTTGGAGGAAGGGCCTGGTGATCTGCTTCTGAAACATAGGTCAGCCTTGAAAACCCTATGGAAGGCAGTGCTACTCTGCACACATGGGGTTGCCATGAGTCATAATTGACTCGATGGTATCTGGTGTATTTAATGCTAAACACACACTTATAAATATTTACACCAATTTCCTGTACATCAGTACAATTATTATGACTCAGAGCACCCAGTATTAGGACCGTGAACCTCATCAGCCCCCTTGGCAAAGATTGTCACAGTTGTTGTGTCTGCGAGTCCCCACCCACAAGGTGACACAAATGTGCTAACAAGACTTGTCTATTTGCTACAGTCTCCAAGCAGCATCCTCTAAGTCCCCTAAGAGAGCTTCACTGTAGCCTCCAACTAAGATGATGACCCCCATGAGGTCAACATTACCCCTAAGCAGCTGACATAGCTGCCGGGATCCAGGTGCCAGAGCAGAGCTTCATTCTGTGTGAAGATGCATGGAATGACCCTGTCCTTAACTCTGCACCCAAACGTGGACTCCAAAGCAATGCTGCCAAACCCACACTGCCCCTCTCAGGAAAGTAGCCCCCTCAGCTTCTTCCCCCAAATCAAGGCTATCTGTAAGCAAGTCCCCAATCTCCTACACGATGCACCAGGCAATATTGCTGAAGCTTCACAGACATTACTTTATTCCTCACAACAATCCTAGAAGATAGATATAATCAATCCCATTTTACAGATTAGGAAACCAAAATTCAGGAAGGTTTCTAACATCACAGGACTGATAAGAAATGGAAGCTCCAAAACCATGATCTGGGCAGTTTACAGTGCACACACACATACAGGTTTCTCTCTGTGTGTCTCTTTTTCTCTATCTCTGTCTCTCTTTCTCAGAAGCACACACGCACACACACACACACACACACACACACACACACACACATTCTGTCTCACACTTCCTCAGAGAAGGTGAGGCAGGGAAGTGGAAGGGGTCATGGTTCCAAGACAGTAACAGTAAGTGGGTGTTGCCCTACAACTTCCCTTGAGCCCTGGAACACAGAAGAATACAATTCCTGGCACCCAACCTGGACAGCTCTAGGGGCCAGAGGCATGGCAACCTGTTTCTCAGCTTCTTCTGCTCCCTGTTCCCTCTCCCTGCTGTGAGGCTTCTCTCCCTTTTGACATGGCCCTCTTGGAATGTAGCTTCAGAAAGAAAGCAAATGTATTTGCTCTTCTCAGCAAAGACTAGTCTTAGGAATCCCTCCTCAGAAAGAAAACAAAACATGTTTGTGCAGGCAGAATGGAGGAATAGAAACAAGCCAAATGATATCAGCACGTGAAGCAGCAGCACGTATCTGGGAGGAAGGAGAGGACTGAGGAGGGAAGGCATTAGAGCCCTAACCTGTGACCTGGAGCTGCCAACACAGGGGAAGATTTCCTCAGAACTCCTAAGGGGTCCCTTGGCATCCTTTCCTCCCTCTAGCTCAATAAAATCAGACTGATTCCCTAAGAAAACCTCTGTCCATGGCATGCCGACCATTGATATGAGGCTTGGAAACTGTAGCAAACAAATACACAGACTGAAAATTCCCGAAGAACATCAACCACAAAGGGCATCAACACAGGACAGTGGTCATCCAGTCCATGCAGAGGAGGAATGGCCCCGCCTTCCCTTCACCATGTGACTGATGCCCTCCCTCCCCTCACACCCCAAACCTTTGCCTGTCTGTAGATTCTCCTGGGTCAGGGTACAGGACTCCAGCGACTGGGAGTGGGGCTACCCAGGCCTGACCCTGTGGCCCAAGGACCAGGAGAACCATGACTGCACTCCCACTATTCCCCAGCTGGGCTTCTAACCAGGACCCTTTTGCTTCCCTCGTCCTGGCAAGAAGTGAATGGATCAGTGGTGAGATTATATGAGAATAAAACCAGGAAGTGAGTTTTGTAAAATGTTCCTGAATTATCAGTTTTAAGAAAACTGGCATAACTGAGCATGCCGGGAGAGTAGAAGAGGCTGTACCTAGAGCAGGGCCCAGTTAGATCTCTATATGTGAGGATTTCCCTCAAAGTCTCTCCACATCAGCATCTATGTTCCCGTATGTATGCTGAAAACAGTTCCATGAGTACAGTTGGCAGTAAATTGGAGATGGGAGAGCAATAGAGCAACTAGTGGAATGTACCATATTTACCATACCCAAGAAACCATGGACTTAGGGTAACCTTCCCCTTCCACTGCACCCTCCTGTATACTGCTTTACACAGTAAAGTGAGGAATCATCAACCAAAAGCCAAAAGCCAAGTTTGTAGCTTTTGGACACCACGATGGTGGTGAATTCAGGTACTGTCATATCTGTCTCCTAAAGCAGAGAGGTCAAGGTTGGACTGGCTGCCCTGAGCTCCTTCTCTATTTCAGCTCCCCACCCCTACCCTAGCTCTGGAAAACTATAGAGAGTGTTCACTTCCTAATAAGGATGTGGATAGGAAATGGCTCTTTCCCTGTCGTGATCGAGACTGTGGACCTTGCTGCCAGGGAGATCCTGCATAGCTCTTAGACCAGCAGCAGGGAACAGCTCTTGTCCTCTTCCTGTGCGAGACAGAGTGAAGGGGATGAAAGTGTGCCTGAGGAAGGTCTGGGGTTGTGCACCCGATCCTGGGGATGTATTCCTGAATTATGAAGGAATAGAAATCATAACTACAGCTGTTATTTATTGAACACCTATTATGTCCTGGGCATGTATTTATATTATTTAATTTCACCCTCACCACAACCTTATGGGATAGAATTTATAATCCCCCATTCCCCAGATTAGAAAACTGGGATTCAGAGAGGTTATATATCTAATACATGGCCATACAAAGTCCATATTAAACATCAGAACTAAGATTTGAAACAAGGACTTTCAGAGCCCAAAATATGTGCTTTGCTCTTAAGCATGAAGTGACACTGCTTTCCATTTTCTGTAAGCTGGTTCCAAACGCTAATATGGGATGGGTCAGACTTTACGTGAAGTTTCAAACCATTAGAGGGATATGAGACACTATAAATTGAAAGGGAGGCACATTTTCACAGACTGTCTGTTAGTAGAATCTCACATTTTAATACATCACAGTCTGTTGTGCAAAGACAAAGCAACTTCTTTGTCTTCCATAACTAATCCTTCCTTTCAGTGGGTACTGAGTGCTCTTCTTTGGATCCTACTTCTATAGCTGTTCACCTTGAGGATTGTTACAGGACTCTTCTCTTTCTCTTCTCTGGATGCCCCTGAGATTTGGTTTCAACTCAAATTTGACTCCAATGTGAGTGCCCAGTGTAACCTCCCCTACAGCAATGGTCTCTGAACATTTTTGATAATATACCAATAATAAATGATATTGAGCACATGTATATTTAATAATGATGAATTTATTAATACAATAATGAACTGTACCAATATACAATGCACATTATAAAACATGCACTAAAATAAGAAATTTTTTAATGGATGTGATAAAAACAAATATGCATAGAACTTCTAATGTTTTCTTTCCACACCTCAAATGCTTTTCTTGCCCACCCTGTGTGTGTGTGCACACCCCATTTTGTAAACCAAAGTGCTCCAAGATCCCTTCATTCCAATTAGAGTGACCCTAGTGCGCTCACCAACAAACATTCAGCTGCCTTCTGTACCCTTCCATGAGACAGGTGTCATAATCTCCATCTATTCTAAGGCAAATGAGAAACTGAGGACAGCTCAGGAGTGCAAACATGGGTTCTCTAGCTCTCTGTTCATTCTGAGTGTGTGCAAACATGGGTTCTCTAGCTCTCTGTTCATTCTGAGTGAAGTATTTTCACACAGTTTTCAATAAATCTTTCACCTTCCAATAGCCATAAGGACCTCAGTGTTGTTGACAAGTGTCCTCTCAATATTCAGCTTTGCCACTTACAAAATTTTTTTGGAAGATTTGTCAGGACACACATGTCTAACTCACTCCTTTTTCTCTTTCCTTCCCATACTTCTTCTAGAAAGAAAACTTTTTCTTTTATCTCCTCTTTCTATTTGACAGAGACTTAATTTCCCTATATAATGTCACCCTTCTTCTCGAGGAGACATATACCATTTCCTCCACCCTGGGGCCGTTATGACTGTAGGAAGGCAAAAGATTTGTTGCAAAAAGAATGGCAAATACTTACATTTATTATTTTAAAATGTTGTTGCGGTCGAGTTGGCTCTGACTCGTAACGACTCTGTGTACAACAGAACGGAATGTTGCCCTGTCCTGTGCCATCCTCACAATAATTGCTACATTTGAGCCCATTGTTGCAGCCACCTTGTCAATCCATCTCTTTGAGGGTCTTCTTCTTTTTTGTTGACTCTCCACTTTACCAAGCATGATGTCCTTCTTCAGGGATTGATCTCTCCTGATATCAGGTCCAAAGTAAGAGAGATGAAGTCTCACTATCCTCACCACTAAGGAGCAATGTGTCTGTATTTCCTCCAAGACAGATTTGTTCGTTTTTCTGGCAGTCCATGGTACATTCAAAATTCTTCAGCAACACCATAATTCAAAAGCATCAATTTTTCGCTGGTCTTCCTTATTAATTGTCCAGCTTTTGTATGCATAGGAAGCAGTAGAAAATGCCATGGCTTGGGTCAGGTGCACCTTAGTCCTCAAAGTGACATCTTTGCTTTTCAACACTTTAAAGAGGTCTTTTGCAGCAGATTTGCCCAATCGAATTAAGATTCAAAAAGGCTCAGTCACTGCATTTGGTTACTACGTGTGTTTGAGTTCTTTCATGTATTACATTTTCTCAGACTTTTTCTGTGCTGTTTATTTGTTGAAGAAAATGTGGCCCACTCACTTCTTGCCAGGGCTAGAGAAACATAAGGGTCCTAGTTTAGCAGCCCAGCTAGGGAATGGGAAAAGTAGGGGTCATGGAATCTTAGTCCTTGGGCCACAAGGTCGAGCCTGGACAGATTTTGGGTGATTCTTTTCTCCTTTTTTAAAAGTTGCTTTTAACATGTTTAATGTGTATAACTTTCATAATAAAAAAATAAATAAATAGAAATAATGCCCCTTAATCAGACCAGGTGTCCAGGTTTTTATTGTCCTTGTGGAATAGTTACATATTTCACATTCCGTTCACAGGAATTAGGGCCCATCTCTCCCCAACACTTTTTAATTATTACTTTTTTTTACTTTTATGGTTGCAAAAATATGTCAAACAAATCTGTCTTGGAAGAAGTACAGACAGAATGCTCCTTAGAAGGGAGGATGGTGAGACTTCGTCTCACATACTTTGGACATGTTATCGGGAGGGACCAATCTCTGGAGAAGGACATATGCGTGGTAAAGTAGAGGGTCAGCAAAAACAGAAGAAGACTCTCAGTGAGATGGATTGATACAGTGGCTGCAACAATGGGCTCAAACACATCTACTATTGTGAGGATGCTGCATGACTGGGCAATGTTTTGTTCTGTTACACATAAGGTCGCTATGAGTCAGAACTGACTTGACAGTGCCTAACAATAACAACAACAATTCAATCAAATGAACTGTAAAAATACATTTATGAGACAATTAAGGAAACTGAAATGGTACTGGATGTTAGATGATGTTAAGTCAGTAGTGGTCATGATACTATACCGTGGTTGTATTAAAACAAATCCTTATCTAAAAAAGTCTATTTCTGGATGAAAGGATTTGATGTGTATACTTTGCTTCACAGTACTCCAGCAAAAATAAAAATGTACGATGGGAGGTAGCTGAAGCAAGAATTGAAGAAAATTAATGATTGGTGAAGGTGATGATTGTTGAATTTAATGGGTACTTGGAGTGCATTGTATTATTCCTTCTGCTTTTATGTGTTTGAAATTTTCCATAATAAAAAGTTAAAATAAAAAGAAAAATGAAATGCTTGCATTAAAACAAACCCGTTGCTGTCGAGTCAATTCCGATTCATAGCGACCCTGTAGGACAGAGTAGAACTGCCCCACAGAGTTTCCAAGGAGTGCCTGGTGGATTCGGACTGCCGATCTTTTTTGGTTAGCAGACATAGCTCTTAACCACTGCGCCACCAGGGTTTAGTGAAGGTAATATGGCACAAGAGACGAGGAAAAGAAAAAAATAAGAAATAGTCACGTTCATGGGAATAGTAACAAGTGAAATATGACAAATGCCTGTGAATTTTCAGTCACATACTCACTGATGTGCCAATTGTAGATTCTAACAGACATAAGCAATTCTCAAATAAATGGTACTGGAAATGGACCTGCAACATGAAACAATGTTTATTTGCCCAGAGAAAGAACACTGGAAGAAGGAGATGTCTTCCTGGTTGAGAACCCATATCATTTTTATTGTTGTTGAAGCAACAACAAATTATTTTGTTAATTATTAATAACAAATTATTTATACTTAATCACAAAATGATATGCACCTTTGGTAAGAATGTTGCTGATGGCATGCTTATCATCTTCTTACCGAGATGAAACCAGGTGACAGGAATTATTACCTCTCTCATATGTGAGCCTGGTAGAGAAAATGATTGAGATGCAGACAACTTTTTAGGGGTCAAAACCATGGATACACCTCTTTAACAAAGTCAGCACCATTTGCTGACTGAGAATAGGAATATAGCAAGGGAACTTTGCAGTCTTTCGGAACTTCTGCCTGGAGGGATCCTTTATCCCTGGGGCTTTATCTCCTTGAGACAGGGGGTGACAATCTATCCACAGCACTCCACCAAATATCACATCTCTGTTCATTCCTGTGCTAGTGATAGAATAACGTGCTGAGACAAGTTCCCAGAATTGTGTAATCCTGTGTGCGTGCGTGTGTGTGTAATGTCAAATCTTGTGGAGCTTGAAAGGGAAGGTGAGAAGTTATCCCATTCTACAGAAACTATATCAAAAAAAAAGTGATTGGAAAATGTTATTCTGATTATTTGCTTTTCAAACTTTTGTAAAAATATAGCATAGGCACATTATAACAATTTGTGGAAACAAAGAAAGGAAAGAAAGGCACATTTTATCTACCATAAAATTCCCACTGTATGCAGTATATTTACTCCCCTTCCATATTCTACGTAGCTAAAATAGTACCATAAATAGAGTTTTATATCCTGATTTTTCACTTGACTTTAAAAAAATATTTTTCATGCTATTATATTGTTTTCATACCCCTCATATTTAATGATTGCATAGTAGCCATTGAGTGTGTATAAATAATGTTTTTATTTATAAATTTAAGCATATGAGTCCTCACAAAGATATAAGATTCAAATCATATTTGCCCACACATCAAACAAATTGTAGTTTTCAAAATCATAAAATTAGATGTAATCAGAACTGACACTAAAAATACAGAACATTTTATATCCATAGGTCTGATTGACTCTAATGTCAGAAGGAAGGAGCCTCAAGCCTCTCTCAATCACTGTCAAACTGTGAGATTTGGGCAGGCAGGAGCTGAGGCAGAGAAAGAGGATACCATCTAACAGAGGAGCCACTTGCCCCTTCTACCATCCAGCTATATAGAGTGTGTCCACCCCTAATCCTGGCCACCCAAATGGTAAAATGATGCTGAAGTTGGAGAAATTCTAATTAAGAATCAGGGAAGCAACTGAGAGCTGAGGGGAATCTATCCTGATTTCCAGAGCCCCTTCCACCTCTGGATGAAGGCCTACCTGGGAAAGAAAATTGAGAGCAGTAATATGGAAGGATGATATTCAAAAATAATTTACAAATCATATGGTAATTAAATTAATACATAAAATCAGTATATAAATGAAAAATTGTAAACACATTCCTTTCTATTGCTTAAGTAAACTATTTATGATAAAACTAACAAGTAATAGAAGTTTTAGCTTAAAAGCCAGTTTCTGTTAAAATGCATATACAGTGCTTGATATGATTTCCAAAATCTTTTACAGCTTTATCATTATAAGGAACCTGTTGAGGTCTAAGTATGCTTCCTATTTTCTTTATTTCAGTTTCTAGTTTTTTAGGTATTTCATTCTCTCTGCTGGTTATTTGAAGCAAGACACCAAACCTAAAGTTTATTAAGAAAATATTTTTATTTGTTTACTTCACATCTTTTATTGTGCAAGCCAGAGATAATCGAATGTGATGACTTATCACAAATTAAAACATTTGGAAAATTTTCTGAAATGTTAATTATAATTCCAGACTTTCTCCCTAGCATTAAACTGGCAACATCTCTTCAACTCTATTATCTCAAATACAGACTAAATAAAGTTGGTAAATTATTTCAGATGCCGTTGCTTCCAAATTTCACATTTTAAGCAATTTTTAAAAAAGCTTTTAGGATTAACAGTTGAAGAGTGACCAACTGGCCTGTTTTGCTAAGGACCATTCCAATTTTAGTGCTGAAAGTTCTGTGTCCCAGGAAACATCTCCAAGGGCACACAAAAAGTCTCAGTTTTCAGAGGTGGGTGCAGAAGGTTGGGGGTAAAGTACAGAACTCTTACGGGATCCCAGAAAATAAGGGCTGAGAGCAACATTGTTTTTAGTGGCAAATGGACACCACATATGTTATCTGCCTTCCGGAGTTGGTGTGGCTCTTTTTTCCCCTGATTGCTGATGTTGGTAACCCTAATCTGTGGTTCACAATAATGAATCACCCATTGTTGCATCACTCCCAATGTTGCAAAGTAAGTGTACAGCTAAAGTGCATTGTAGTAGGGAGCTTTAACAGTGTGTGTTTGACTTTGTCCATGGATCAACTGCTGTGATTTGTATCGAGATAGTGACAGTTTACCTTTTAACATTGTGAATATTGTGACCATGTTTTAAAAGTCAGACAATAAAAATAAGAGTGATTACAACACAAACGCCAGCATGATGGAAAAAGAAGGCCAAACTATTGTGTTTTTTTAATGACAGATGGAAGAACACATACAACTAAATCAGAGACGTAAATAACTGAAACAGAACATACAGTGCAATATGCAGAAAAAAAATTTCTGTTGGGCATGGTGAAGAATGGAATGTGAAAACCAGGTGAAGAATGGCATGTGAAAGCAATTGAAGGTCTCCCCAGGGAGTTCCAGCAAAATGGCGCTCTAGGCAGACGCACCACGCCGTCCGTCCACAGCAAAGATCTGAAAAACGAAGCCGAACAGAGAATACAACAATCCTGAAACCCTAAAACATCAAATGAAGAGATAAAGAACTCAGCCAAGCACCAAATGGAGTGAGAAAACTGACAGAGAATGGAGAGCGAGGAGAGATTCATGCAGAGGTGCCCTACCAGCTAACGCAGCGCGGATCGACCATCTTGGAACCCTATCGGAGACCAGCAAACAGGGGGTACCAGAAGGCAACCTCACGGAGCTTCCAGCGGGAGACAAAGCAACTGGTAATTGGTGATGTATGCTTTCCCACCCCCCACCCTTCTTCACCCCAACTTGGCCTCCTCTGTTTCCCGTGGCCACAGTCTCTTGACCGGGAAACAGCAGTTGCTGGGATTCCACACACCCGAACGGGTGGCTTTCTGAATGCCAGTTGTTGGCTGCTGCTGTTGCTTTCTTCCTGCTTCTTTTTATTTCTTCCTTGCCTCTCCCCACCTCCCCCTCCTTTTGCATGAGTACCTCGCTCCGTGTGCCATCTTTGCTTCTTCCTGAGGGGCTGCAGAGCTCTGGTAATTTGTGATATACACTTTCCCACTCTCTACCCTTCTTCACCCACACTCGGCCCCCTCTGCTTTCCACAGACACAGTCTCTTGTCCAGAAACACCAGCCTGCACTAGCTGGCTCTCTGAGTGCCATTTGTTGGATGCTAGTGTTGCCTTTTTTTATCTGCTTCTTTTGATTTCTTACTTGCCTCTCGCCACCTCCCCCACACTTCGCTCAAATACCTGCCTCTGTGCGCCATCTTTGCTTCTTCCTGAGGGGCTGTGGAGCTCCATTCGAGTGTGGAGCTGCTTCCCGGTTTGGGCTGCCGCACTGGTGGTATCCCGGGGCTTTGTTCGTTTGTTTGTTTTGAATTGTTTGTTTGTTTTCTTTTCCTTTTCTTGAGTTGGGAGCCCTTTCTGGCCAGGCTGAGCTGCGTGGCAGGGAGACTCCCCTTCGGCTTCCACAGACATGCAGAGGGATCCCTGACGACATTACTTTTTATGTTTTTTTTTCCTGTTTCTTTGGGGGCCTTTCTTGTATTTTCTTAAATTTGTTTTGTTTTCTTTTTCCTCTTTTTCCCTTTCTTCATTGCTCAGTTTCTCATCTCTCTATATCTACCCTCTCTTTCTGTTCCCTGAATACCTGGCGTTGTATACCTCTATGCCTTCTAGCCAGGCTGTACTGCAACACCTGAGAGTGACCACCCCAGACCTCATAGCTGCACTGGTGGGATCCCTGGGAACTTTGCAGTTCTTTAACCTTTCTGATTCTTATTTATTCATTCTTTTCTTTTCTTCCTCCTCCCCTTTATGTTTTTCTCGATTTCATAGTCTCTCATCTCTCCACTCCAACAGCAAGCTCCCCTAGCATTCTTTTTTGTTTGTTTGTATGTTTTTGGCTCCTGTTCCTTTCTCCTGTCTCCGATATCCATATTAGCTCCACACATAACAATCTCCCCGCTGCATCCTGCCTACCTGCACCATGCGCTTGACAACACACCACCAAGCAGCAAAGGCACGGCCTACTGGAACCTACCCTGCACTGATTACTGACCCACTCTGGTGGCTGTAGTAAGTGCAACAAACAACCCATCCCAGTAACTCCTCTTCAGCTAGACCTGCCCTGCCATACCACATCTGAGTGACTGACCCTGCCAGTTGAAGAAGGAGGTGAAAAGTATTGTGCCCACAGAGAGGAAACAACAAAGAACACACAGTCTGCATGCTCAGACATAGTCAATTTTTTTTAAAAAAAGAGGGATGAAACAAAAAAATCTACAATCAATAAATGAGAAAAATAACTAATGAATGCCCCAAAGAGAGCAAACAATAAGAAAACATTTACAAAAACAGAACAGGATGGTTCCAATAGGCGTCCAAAATAAAACACCAGATGACTCTCCTCTGGAAGAAAATGCACTAGAACTACCTGATAGGGAATTCAAATCTCTAATACTCAGAATTCTCCAAGAACTGAGGCAAAAAGCTGACAAACTGGAGGAAAAAACAGACAAAATCATGGAAACTACACACAAAAAATTGGAAGAATTCAGGAAAATAATGCAGGAAAAAATGCCAAAATAAATTCACAACTAGACATTATACAAAGACAACAATTAGAAATCCAAAAGATAAACAACAAGATTTCAGAAATGGATGATGTCATAGAACGGCTGAGAAGCAGATGTGAAATGGTGGAAGACAGGATCAGTGGAATTGAAGACAAACACTTGGATGCAACTCTGTTTGAGGAAAACTCAGAAAAAAGAACAAAGAAAAATGAAGAGACCCGGAGAGTTATGTGGGACACAATCAAAAGCAAAAATCTGTGAGTGATTGGAATTCCAGAACAGGGGGAGAAAACAGAAAACACAGAGAGGATCATTGAGGAACGGCTGACAGAAAACTTCTCCAATATCATGAACGATGAAAAGCTGGCCATCCAAGAAGCTCAATGAACCCCATATAGAAGAGACCACAAAAGAAAATCACCAAGGCATATCATATTCACACGCGCCAAAACCAAAGACAAACAAAGAATCCTGAGAGCAGCTCGTGAAAAACAAGAAGTCACATACAGAGGAGAAACAATAAGACTAAGCTCAGATTATTCGGCAGAAACCATGCAGGCAAGAAGGCAATGGCATGACATATATAAAATCTTGAATGAAAAAAATTGCCAGCCAAGAATAATATATCCTGCCAAACTCGTTCAAGTTTGATGGTGAAATTAGGTCATCTCCAGATAAACAGAAATTAAGGGAAAATGTAAAAGTCAAACCAAACTTACAAGAATTATTTAAGAGAGTTCTTCAATCTGAGGACAAACAGCTTCAGCTCACAGGCAGAACCCAGGACACAGGATCGTACCAGCCAGATACCAATCTAGGAAATGAACTCTCAAGGACTATCAAAAACCAAAAGAAACACAACAGGGCATCAGAACAGTTAATCAGTAAATGACAACAACATCAAAACAATAAAAGAGGGAATAAACGGCATAGGTATAGAACCTTCTAATGGAGAGGAAGGCAAGGCAATACCAAGTAATGGTAGACTGCTTCAAACTTAGAAAGATAAGGGTAAAATTTATGGTAACCACAAAGAAAGTTAACAAACATAGTCATAAAAAAAGAGGAAAAACATAAAGTCTCAGCAAAAACAAAAACTACAAAAACAAAAGAAATGAAAAAAAAAATCCACAAACAAAGTAACTCAGCACAAGAGAATAAGACGAACAAAGAAAATTTCAGCACCACAAAACAAAGCACTACAAAATGCCAGCAACAAAACCACATCTATCAATAACTACACTGAATGTAAATGGACTCAATGCACCCATAAAGAGATGGAGAGTGACAGACTGGATAACAAAACAGGATCCATCAATATGCTGTCTACAGGAGACACACCTTAGAAACAAAGATGTGAATTTATTAAAAGTCAAAGGTTGGAAAAAATATATCAAGCTAACAACTACCAAAAAACAGCAGGAGTGACAATTCTAATCTCAGATAAAATAGACTTTAAAACAAAATCTACCATAAAAGACAAAGAAGGACAATATATAATGATTAAGGTGACAATCCATTATGAAGACATAACCATAATAAACAACCACACACCCAAAGACAGGGTTCCAAAATACATAAACAAACTGTAACAACACTGAAAAGAGAAATTGACAGTTCCACAATAATAGTAGGAGACTTCAACACACCACTCTCAGTAAAGGACAGAACAACTAAGAAGAGACTCAGCAAAGATACAGAAAACCTAAAGGGCACAATCAGCCAACCTGACCTCATAGATAAATATATAGAACACTCCATCCAACCGCTGCAAAGTACACATTCTTTCCCAATGCACATGGAACGATCTCCAGAATGGACCACATCTTAGGACACAGAGAAATCCTCAACAAGATCCAAAACGTTGAGATAATTCAAAGTATCTTCTCTGACCACAATACCATCAAGGTAGAAATTAACAATAGAAAAAGCAAGGAAAAAAAATCAACTACATGGAAACTGAATAATATCCTTCTTACATATCACTGGGTAATAGAAGAAATCAGAGATGGAATCAAAAAATTCCTAGAATCAAATGAGAATGTAAACACATCATACCAAAACCTCTGGGACACAGCAAAGACAGTCCTCAAATGACAATTTATAGCAATAGATGCACATATCAAAATCGGAAAAGGGACAAAATCAAAACATTAACTACAGAACTCAAATAAATAGAATGAGAACAGAAAAAAAGCCCACAACCACTGGAAGAAAGGAAATAGTAAAGATCAGAGCAGGAATAAATGAAATAGAGAACAGAAAAACAATAGAAAGAATCAACAAAACCAAAAGTTGTTTCTTTGAAAGAATCAACAAAATCAACAAACCACTGGCCAGACTGATAAAAGAAAAACAGGAGAGGACACAAATAACCCAGATAAGAAATGAACATTACAGCAGACCCAACTGAAATAAAAAGGATTATAACAGAACATTATGAAAAACTGTACTCCAACAAATTTGAAAACCTAGAGGAAATAGGTCAATTTCTAGAAACACACAGCCTACTGAAACTACAACAAAGTGATGCTGAAAATCTGAACAGACCCATAACAAGAGAAGAGATTGAAAAGGTAATAAAAAAACTCCTAACCAAAATGCCCTGGCTCAGATGGCTTCACAAAACATTTACAGAAGAGCTTCTACAAGTACTACTCAAGCTATTTCAGATCATAGAAGAGGAAGCAAAACTTCCAAATTCATTCTATGAAGCCAGCATAACGCTGATACCAAAACCTGGAAAAGATGTCACAAAAAAGGAAAATTGCAGACCAATATCTCTCACGAATATAGATGCAAAAATTCTCAACAAAATTCTAGCCAATAGAATTCAGCATCATATCAAAAAAATAATACACCACGACCAAGTAGGATTCATACCAGGTATGCAAGGATGGCTCAACATTAGAAACAACGTAATCCACCACATAAATAAAAGGAAAGAAAAGAATCACATGATCATCTCAACTGACGCAGAGAAGGCATTTGACAAAGTCCAACACGCATTTCTGATAAAAACTCTCAATAAAATCGGTATAGAAGGGAAATTTCTCAACATAGTAAAGGGCATCTATGCAAAACCAACAGCCAACATCATTCTTAATGGAGAGAGGCTGAAAACATTCCCCTTGAAAACAGGAACAAGGCAAGGATGCCCTTTATCACCACTCCTATTTAACATTGTGCTGGAAGTTCTAGCTAGAGCAATAAGGCAAGAAAAAGAAATAAAGGGCATCCAAATTGGTAATGAAGAAGTTAAACTGTCCCTCTTTGTAGAAGATATGATACTATACACAGAAAACCCTAAAGACTCCACGAGAAATCTTCTGGAACTAATAGAAAGATTCAGCAGAGTAGCAGGATACAAGATAAACATTCAAAAATCAGTTGAGTTCCTATACACCAATAAGGAGAACGATGAAAAGGAAATCAGGAAGACAATACCATTTTCAATTGCCCCTAAAAAGATAAAATACTTAGGAATAAATCTGACCAGGGATGTAAAAGACCTATAGAAACAAAACTACAAAACACTACTGCAAGAAACCCAAAGGGATCTACATAAATGGAAATACATACCATGCTCATAGATATGCAGACACAACATTGTGAAAATGACAATTCTACCCAAAGCAATTAACAAATACAACACAATCCCTATCCAAATACCAAAAACATTCTTCAAAGAGATGGAAAAACTAATCATCATATGGAAAGGGAAGAAGTAAAGCACTACTGAACAAGAAGAAGAAAGTTGGAGGACTCACGCTACCTGACTTCAGAACGTACTATACAGCTACAGTAGTCAAAACAGCCTGGTAATGGTACAACGACAGATACATTGACTAATGGAACAGAATTGAGAACCCAGATGTAAATCCATCCACCTATGGTCACCTGATCTTCGACAAGGGCCCAAAGTCCATCAAATGTGGAAAAGACAGTCTTTTTAACAAATGGTGGTAGCAAAACAGGATATCCATTTGCAAAAAAATGAAACAGGACCCATACCTCACACTGTATACAAAAACTACTTCAAAATGGATCAAATACCTGAATATAAAGCCTAAGACTATAAAGTTCATAGAAGCAAAAATAGGACCAACACTTCAGGCCTTAATACATGGCATTAACAGGATACAAACCATAACCATCAACGCACAAAACCCAACAGATAACCTAGATAACTGGGTCTTCTAAAAATCAAACACCTATGCTCTTCAAAAGACTTCACCAAAAGAGTAAAAAGAGAACCTACAGACGGAAAAAATTTTTGGACAGGACAAGTCAGACAAAGGTCTAATCTCCATAATCTACAAGAAAATCCAACACCTCTACAACCAAAAGACTAATAAGCCTATTAAAAAATGGGCAAAGGAAATGAACAGACACTTCACCAAAGAAGACATTCAAATGGCCAACAGACACATGAGGAAATGCTCACAATCACTAGCCATCTGACAAATGCAAATTAAAACCACAATGAGATACCATCTCACCCTGGCATTACTGGCACGACTCAAAAACACTGGAAATAACAAATGTTGGTGGGGCTGCGGGGAGATCGGAACACTTATGCACTGCTGGTGGGAATGCAAAATGATACAACCATTTTGGAAAATGATATGGTGCTTCCTCAGAAAGCTAGAAATAGACATACCATTCGATCCAGCAATCCCACTCCTAGGAATACATCCTAGAGAAATAAGAGTCGTCACTCTAACAGACATATGCACACTTATGTTCATGGCAGCATTGTTCACAATAGCAAAACGATGGAAACAACCTAGTTGCCCATCAACAGATGAATGGATAAACAAACTATGGTACATACACACAATGGAGTACTATGCAACGAGAAAGAACAATGAATCTGTGAACCATCTCATAGCATGGATGAAACTGGAGGACATATGCTGAGTGAAATAAGTCAATCACAAAAGGACAAATATTGTATGAGACCTCTATTGTAAAAACCCATGATAAAGTTCACACACAAAATGTAATAATCTTTGTTGGTTACCAGGATGGGAGGGGTGGGGGGGAAATATTAAATAGATATCTTGGTATCTTGGGTGAAGGGTGAGACAGTACACAATACAGGAGAAACTAGCAGAACTTGAACAAGGAAAGGTCATGGAAGCCCCATAGACACATCCAAACTCCCTGAGGGACTGAATTGCTGGGTGGAGGGCTCTGGCGACCATGGTCTCGGGGAACATCTAGCTCAAGTGACATGACACAGCTATATGCTCTACATTCTACCTTGGTGAGTAGTGTCTGGGGTCTTAAAAGCCTCTGAGCGGCCATCTAAGATACTCCACTGGTCTCATCCCTTCAGGAGCAAGGGAGAATGAAGAGAACAGGATACAAGGAAAAGTTTAGTCCGAAGGACTAATGGTCCACAACTACCAAGGCCTCCACTGGACTGAGTCCAGTACAGCTAGATGGTGCCTGGCTACCACCACTGACTGCTCTGACCAGGATCACAACAGAGGGTTCTGGACAGAGCTGGAGAAGGATGTAGAGCATAATTCTAACCCACACAAAAAAGACCAGATTTACTGGCCTAAAGGAGACTGGAGAAACCCCGAGAGTATGGCCCCCAGAGACTCTTTTAGCTCAGTGGTGAAGTTACCTCCGAGGTTCACAGTTCAGCCTTGGAGTGGATAGCCCCGTAAAACCAAATGAGACTAATGAGGTACAGGAGTCCAGTGATAAGGGCCAGAAATCAGAAGGGGACAAGGAAGCTGGTAATAGGGAACCCAAGGTTGAGTAAGGATATTGTTGATGTGTTGTGAGATTGTTAACCATTGTCATAGGGCAACATTTGTAGTAACTGTTAAATGAGAAACTATTTTGTTCTGTAAGCCGTCATCTTAAGTTAGACTAACAGCACAATTCGAAGAGCATAGTCAATGTCACTGAACTGTGCATGTAGAAATTTTTGAAATGGTGTATCTTTGGCTATGTGTATTTTCACCAAAAAAAAAAAGGTTGAGAAATTAGAGGGTTGATATGTTGTAGGGTTGTTAACCAATTTCATAAAACAACATGTGTACTTCTGTTTCATGAGAAATTATTTGTGCTGTAAGCCTTCACCTGAAGTACATTAAAAATAAATAAATAAAAAGAAATACTCCCCAGAAGATGCCAATGTTCAGTTGAAAACAGAGTCCACTGGATTAGTGGGGGTATACCGCACTGAACTAACAGGCTTTATCATTTTATTCACGGATAGCGCAATGAAACTGAGTAAGGTTAAATTGTCTGATTCAGAGATTGCAAATAATTTGACCTCTTGTTACTGAATCCTAGAAGGTGGGACCTTGTCCGGCACGCTCAGACTTGCCAATGATCTAGACACCGGTCTTTGAGAAACAGAAAGTAACTTTACTGCAACGTGCAGAGGACGAGCCGGGAGGAAGTTCCTCAGATCCCACTCTGCAAGCTATGGGGAAGCAGGGCTTATATGTGGTTCGGGCAGCAAAATGGTGGCCACAGAGGTGTAGTGGTGGCGGTGGTGGTGGTGGGGGATTCTAGAAGGTGGCCAGGAAACAGGAGGTGACGTGGTTCTTGTCGGACCTCTCGCTTCGTAAGAGGGTCCAGGTGATGATTTTTCTTCTGATTCATTCCACCTGTTGTTACGTCCTCTGTTGACATCATCTAGCGGTCACAGATGGCCCTTCTGCGAATGCGTGGTGGGTCAAACCTAGCTTGGGCTAGTTTAAGGACTAATGGAAATTTACCAGCATTTGCAGGGTCAGAGCAAACAAAAGGGGAAAGTTTGGTAACAGGTAAGTCAGTCCCTTACAATATAGAATGGATACCTTCGGATCTAACCAACAACCATATCAAGTGGTATGTCAAATCAACTCAACAACAAAAACAAAAATGTTCCGCCTACTTCTTATGTAACTTGATTTGAAAAGCAGAGTTTCAAATAGTCTTCTTAATACCTATGAATATTAAAAAAAATACTGCAGACACATAAAAAAATCTTCTTGTTATCTTGTCAAAATAAAGTATATCGAACACCCGAATACATTCCAAAACCAGGCACTTTTATCTCCCACCCTGGACCACCCTAGTGGTCGCAAGGCAATATCATCTCTCACCTGCAATATCCTTGTACTGGTCTTGCTTCTGCCACTCCCGCCCCTCTAAAGCCTATTATCCCCCTAGCTACAAGTGGAAAAAAAATTTCAAAAGCTTTACTGAAGTATACTTCACATACTATACAATTCACCCATGAAAAGTATACAATTCAATTCAATGTAAGTTCACATTGTGTGCAGCCATCACTACAATCTAATTGTAGAACACTTTCATCATCCCTCCTCCCCCCCAAAAAAAACCCAATAGCCGTTAGCAGTCACTTCTCATCCCCCAGCCCTGTTGTTGCTGTTGTTAGGTGCCTTAAGTGTGTTCAGACTCATAGCGGAACACAACGGAACGAAACACTGCCTGGTACTGTGCCATCCTCACAATCGTTAGTATGCTTGAGCCCATCGTTGCAACCACTGTGTCAACTCATCTCATTGAGGGTCTTCCTCTCTTTTGCTGACCCACTACTTTACCAAGCATGACGTCCTTCTCCAGGTACTGGTCCCTCCTGATCACATGTCCAAAGTACGTGAGACAAAGTCCAGCCTAGACAACTACTAATCTACTTTCTGTCATAGATATACCTATTTTAGACATTTCATATAAATGGAATCATACAATATGTGCTGGGAAACCTTTAAAATGTTTATCAGATCGTGTCACTTCCATGCTAAAAACCTTCCAGTGGCCTTCCACTACACTTAGAATAGCATCCAAACCACCTACCCTGTATTAAAGGCCCATCACGATCTGCTCTTTCCCAGTCCCTGTAGTTTTGTATTGTGGCCTCAGCTCAAATGTCACCTAATCAGAGAGCCTTTTATTTTCTTCCTATTTGAGGCAGTATTCTCTCCTGGTACAAATACTCTTTGTCAGAGTACCTGTGGAATTTTTTCATACTACTTAACTATGATATGAAATTGTTTATTTATTATATATATAATAAGTATTATATATAGTATTATATTATACATAATATTATATATACTTTATATATATGTATATGTATATAACGCCACTAGATTTCTGTCCCATGAGATCATGCTTCCTCTTTCTTATATCTCAGTGAGCCATCTCTCAGAGACCTTCAGCACCACTGTCCCTGGGAGTTACCCTATATTTGTTTAAATACAAACCAGACTTTGTTCACATATCTGCGTATAGGGAAGATAGCAAAAAATGTGAAATTTGCAAACTCCATCCAGTCTAAACGCTTCTTACCAAAGAAAATGAACAGGTCTTACCTGCTAAATGTCCTGCATACCTTGTACACTACAGTGGTAAAAAGGAGTGTGAGTGAATGTTTTTGGTCGCTTTTCAATTTCCTCAAAACATTCAGAAGGACTTATGAGAATTTTTGGTTGTATAGAAATGGAAGGAGAGAGCCTCCTTAGACATGTGCCTATAAGGTGGCTATCATTGTTGCTGGCCACAGAAAAGATGTTAAAATGTCGACCTGACATAAAATCATATTCTCAAACTGTGGGACAACAAGAATGCCCGTCTCTAATTTGGAAATATACTGAGGATGAGCATGTCGTTCTGTGAAATGTGTGTGTTTAGCACTCTCGACTTTTAGATATAACATTTTAGGACCATTGGCAACCAACATTTACATAACTTGCAAAAATAAAACAATCCTGGTTCGAGAGTGGGTTCTTGTGTCAGACTGCCAGGGTTCAAATACTGACTCTACTTTGTGTTAGTTGGTGTGACATTGGGCAAATTACTTTACCTTGCCTCTAAAATGGGGGTGACAACAGTAACCACCTCATCGAGCTATTTTTACATTTAGTCAACAGATGTTCTTGAAGGTTTGATAAGTGCCAAGCCCTCTTCTAGACACCAAGGATATAGCAGTTAGCAAAAAGAAAAAAAAATATCCTTTCCTTTAGGCCACTTTCATTCTATTAGAGGAGGCATAGCATAAACTCATATTTCAAAGCAGGTAATAAAAAAAAAAGTAGAGTAACAGAGAAAAACAAAGCAAGGAAAAAAAGGAAGAGAGAATGACAGCGTTTCGTTACCTTAGATGGCTGGTCAGGGATGGCCTCTCTGGGTGATATTTAGGCAGAACCCTGAATGAAGAAATGGAGAAGAGCCATGGCAAGACAAGAGGAGATGGGGTGGGTGGCATGGGGGAGTGTTCCAGGTAGAGTGACATGTGCAAAGACCCTGAGATGAAAATAAGCCTATGTTCTGAGAAAGAGCAAAGAGCTTACATTTATTTAGCTTTTACTATGTGGCAGACTCTGTTCTAAGCACTTGGTATTTATTTACCTGTCTAATCCTCTCAATAACTCTGAAAGGTAGGTGCTACTATTATAATCAGCTTCATTTTCCAGAGGAGGAATCCAAGACACAGTGTAGTTAAGTAACTTGTTGAAGGTCACAGAACCAGTCGGGCATAGTCAAGATCCAAACGTGTTTGAATTCACAGCCCATGCTCTTCACCACCTTGCTAGCTTCTTGGGCCTGGGGAGCCTCCCATATAACTGATGAGGGAAGAAGGGCACAGAAAGGGACATGATTTGCCCATAGTCACAGAGCAAGTCAGGAGAAATTCAGGGTCCTGCCTCCCATTCCAATCTCGATGCTGGAACTGAAGGCCTAGTTGCTCCTTCCCTAAATGCTCACTGAGCCTTCTGTATGCCAAACCCTGTGCTGGGCACCAGGGACAGAGGAGTAAGGATGACCCAGACAGACCAAGGCCCTGACCTCATGTTAGAAATGAAGGGATTTATTCAGCATCACTCTAATTTTGTGGTTAATATCTTTCCCCTGTTACACTCCATCTTCCCCTAGTCCAGTCCTGACCACTCTGAGCTGTCCCTGTCTGGTGGCATGTCTGTCTCCCCTACTGGACTGTGAGCTCTTTGATGGTGGGGAGCAGGCTTGTCTGAGTCAGTGCCCAGTCTGACCCTCAGTAGACACTGAGGGAGCAGTTTTTGAATAAATTTCCAGGTATTTGTCCCACCAATATACACATAGATGTGTGGAATGAAGATGTACAAGTATATTCCTTGTAGCATTGATTGCAATGACCAAAAAAAAGAAAATAACCAAAATATCTGTCAATAGGGAACTGGTCAAAAACACCAAGTTTCTTCCATCTAAGGAAATTCTAGGCAGTCGTTAAAAGGAAGGCAACTCTTCATGTTCTGATGTGGAATGCTTTCTAGGACACAGTGTTAGTTACAAAACAAAGGATTGGGAAGCACAATGTTTAGAGTATGCTGCCGTTTTGTAAAAACAAAACAAAACACTAGACAGTCCCCATTTAGATTTGCATTCTCACAGTATAACTCTGGAAGGTTACATATGAAACTGGTGACAGTGGCTGATTCTGACAGGGAGAACAGAGAGGCTGGGGATCAGGGGAGGCAGGGAGGCATTTCACTGCATACTATGTTGCACCTTTTGAATTTTCTACCTTGTGCATATAATCTATTAAAAAATACAAAGTTAAAAAAAATTAAAACTTGTATATAAAACAAGCCAGTCCCTGAAAGTAAATAATCAGGTGGTTTTTCATTTCAGGAATATAAATTGTTTCTCTATATATACATACTTACACTATTCGAAAGATGATACAGGCTACTCTGTTTTTTATTTTCTTCCACAATAGTGTAAGATGTGCCAGGCTGCAGTTCATTGTTATTATTATAATATTCTTTTTATTCTCCCAGGGATTCAGAAGATTCATGGTCCTCATACTTAACATTAAAGGTGAGATAATTATCCAAACTTTGTTTTCTCTTGATTCTGGATGTTTAATTTTGATTGTCTTATTTAAAAATCTTGAAATTATAGGTGCAAAAATATCACACACATCGACAACTTCAACAAGAACTAACAATAAATAACAAAAATTTCAAAGTATTCAGTAGCAGTAGCCATGACGTAATTTAAGGATAATGATGAAGTAGTGATGTGTTCTAAAGCACTGGACAACACAACTGCACCGGCTATGTGAGACAGGCAGATGGCGAGCACTGTGGATATTTCTCAGATGTCACTGCAATAGGAGGCCCATTTATCAGGGGTCATCATGACATCTACCGATTTTATGTGAAAATTTAGATGGTTACTTTTACTGCTTCTCACAGGTACTATTGTATTTACTTATTGGTATGTAAACATTTCAATATGTAAAAACCAATATGGTTACCTGTGTGTACTGTTTGAGTATCAGCTCCACATTCGTGCCCTCCTGCTGAGCCCCAGGCTGGCCCCTCTTTCAGAACCTGTGCACAGGCAGACAGGGGGAAACCCACAGCTACAGACTCAGCTCCAGCATCCTTAGCCCTCCCCAACCAGCGACATGCAGTCTGTAGGCTTCTTCAGTGAATGGGTTTTCCTGACCCTCTCTCACAAATAAGTACTCAGTAATTTATTCAGTATTGTGTGAAAACATAATGAAGTGAGCCACACCTCCACCCCCAAATTGCATTCTATGTTCCAAAGAGCTGTGAGGCAAGTAAATGATACGGAGACAGAGTATAGCGCTATGTTCAAAAGTTCTGTCTCTCCCTTTTCATCTGTGTGTGATCTTGGGTTAACATTAGAGGATCCCTCCATTTCCCCAACTGTAAGGTGAGGATAACAATACCTACCTTGTGCAGCTGGTGTAAGGTTACATTTTGATGTGGGTAGAGTGAAGAGCTCATAACATGCACTGACTGAATGACTCATAATATGTTTGCACACTAAGTGGGCAAAGCGCTCAGGGCATTGTGAAGCAGAGGTAGTCAGAGTATGGAATTCAGAGGTCCGTGAGTATGGATGGGAAAATGGACTATATCTTTATCTTCACCCACCTCTAACTCAAATTGAGCATGTTGATCAGTTATGAACCTAGGCAAGAAACCACAGTATTATCAGCAGTACATGTGACAGTGTCACCAATAAATATTTTCATATCACATTACATGCTGTTTCACATTTTGCAAAGTATCATTTATGCTCATCACTACTTTGAAATTATGGTAGTTATTATTCCCACCACTAGTTACTGTTATTTAATGTGTTAATAAAGAAGCACATATGTTATCATTTCACAGTTTTTCTTTAAATTCAAAACTGTACTTCAGTATAATAAATTCCCTATATAAGCCTATGTATTTTTCAAATGCATTTATTAAAAAACAAATATTATTCTGTTAATGGATCCACGAGCTTCACGGGACTGCCAACAGGGTCCAAGGTGCAAAGGGGTTGAGAGCCGCTGCTTGTAGATGTTTTGAAATGAGAATCCAAGGGGAAAGGGGAAGGATTGGGTGGACATGTTGAGTGTTTTCATATATGTTATCTCCTGCACAGGGACAATACAGAGGCTTCTTTGGCTGAGGACCTGGAGTCTCAAAGGGCAGAAAGTGAACATGAGGCTGGACATATTTGTGGGTGGGGGGAGTTGAAGTAAGTTGGGCAGCTTCTACTTTAACCATGAGGCACACTAGGGAGTCACCATGGGTCTGTGAGCAGGAGAGTGCACACAGCAGTGGTGTTTGAGGCGGTTGCTTCTGAAAGCTGGAAGCAGATCAGATAGGAGCTGGGGCCCAGAGAAGAAAAGGAACAGAAGAAGGGGACCAGGAAAGGAGAGCAGCATGCTGGCCAGGCATTGTGGGTCACCAAAGGGCTGGAACCCAGTCCACAGCACTCTCCCTGCAGACCTAGTCAGGGGCAGGCAAAGGCTGCAAGTCTGCTTCTTTGGGATGCTGTCTTCAGGAAAGTGAGGTCATTGAGGACAACAGGCCCATGCTGGGAGAAAGAAGGCTGCTTGAGGATTCAAAGGTCCAGAGGCACCAGGAGCACAGAAGTAGGCTTTGTCCAGATGCATCTCTTTCCTACTCCTCACAACCCCTACCACACACACCCTCAGCCACACCCAGCACCCCTTGCAGCTAGAAAAATCTAAGAGAAGCAAAGTTAAAATAGTCCTGTGAAACCAGCCCCATCAGAAAGGGCTCTTGTTACTAAAGCCAGATTGCCTTGATCTGGGATTCTTTATGCATTAAACTAAGGCAGTGGTTCTCAAAATGTGGTTCCCGTAGCGGCAGCAGGCAGCAGCAGGCAGCAGGCAGCAGGCAGCAGTAATTAAATTGTTAGAAAGGTAAAGTAGCTGGCCTTACCCCAGACCCACTGAATCAGAAACTCTGGGAGTGGGGATCTAGCAATCTGCTGCTGTGTGTGTGTATGCGTGTGTGTGTGTGTGTGTGTGTGTGTGTGTGTGTGTGTGTGTGTGTGTGTGTGTGTTTAAGTACATCAGGAGATTCAGATGCAGGCTAAGTTTCGAGAACCAGTAAACTGCGAAAAGGCCTAAGACGCTCATACCCATTTGTTCTGCTTTTGGACATAAATTCTGCATCATGCAGGTCTGAAGTTTTCCTAGAGGACAATTGTTGATGAAGAATAGTTTGTTTAACAATGACACAGTATGGGCCAATTTAAGGGGCCATGTCTAGCTTAATAAAAACTGCTTTCAGAAACTTTTAGAAGCACTTTGGCAACCCCACTCCCCAAATGTTAAGTAGTTGGTTACAACTGCTCCTTGTATGTTTATTAACATTAATTTTCTCAGGATATCCCTGTGCATTTCCTGATGTGGACTTCAATCAGGAGCTCTGACTTAATTGCTTTGGGGTCCAATTTTGTTGGGTTTTGTATTCATAGCCCCTGGCACGGAGCACAACACATAGTAGGTGCTCATTAATGGATCTAGGCGGACCTGGCATTATCATGACTCTGAATTTACATGTAATCAAACGTAGGCTCACAAGACATAAGTATTATTTGTAATTTGTGCCCTGCCTGCCTGCCTTTTTATTAGCTCAGGCTGAGCAAATGTCCTTACTTAGGAACAACAACAAAAAAAGGCATTTTCCTTCATAAATCAGTTACAATTCCAAGGAGCCTTCCCTCCAGGTACTTCTTTTTTTTTTTTTTTTAATTAATCAATTTATTTTTATTGTACTTCAGGTGAAGGCTTACAGAACAAATAGTTTCTCATGAAACAGAAGTACACATGTTGCTTTATAACATTGGTTAACAACCCCACAACATATTAACCCTCTAAATTCTCAACCTCTTTTTTTGTTTGGTGAAAATACACATAGCCAAAGATACACCATTTCAAAAATTTCTACATGCACAGTTCAGTGACATTGACTATGCTCTTCGAATTGTGCTGTTATTCTCACTTAAGATGAAGGCTTACAGAACAAAATAGTTTCTCATTTAACAGTTATTACAAATGTTGCCCTATGACAATGGTCAACAATCTCACAACACATCAACAATATCCTTACTCAACCTTGGGTTCCCTATCACCAGCTTCCTTGTCCCCTTCTGCTTTCTGGCCCTTGTCACTGGACTCCTGTACCTCGTTAGTCTCATTTGGTTTTACGGGGCTGTCCACTCCCAGGCTGAGCAGTGAACCTGGGAGGTAACTTCACCACTGAGCTAAAAGGGTGTCTGGGGGCCATACTCTTGGGGTTTCTCCAGTCTCCTTTAGGCCAGTAAATCTGGTCTTTTTTGTGTGTGTGAGTTAGAATTATGCTCTACATCCTTCTCCAGCTCTGTGCAGAACCCTGTGTTGTTATCCTGGTCAGAGCAGTCAGTGGTGGTAGCCGGGCACCATCTGGCTGTACTGGACTCAGTCCCGTGGAGGCCTTGGTAGCTGTGGACCATTAGTCCTTCGGACTAATCTTTTCCTTGTATCCTGTTCTCTTCATTCTCCCTTGCTCCCGAAGGGATGAGACCAGTGGAGTATCTTAGATGGCCGCTCAGAGGCTTTTAAGACCCCAGACACTACTCACCAAGGTAGAATGTAGAGCATTGTCTTTATACGCTGTGTCATGCCAATTGAGCTAGATGTTCCCCGAGACCATGGTCGCCAGAGCCCTCTGCCCAGCATTTCAGTCCCTCAGGGAGTTTGGATGTGTCTGTGGGACTTCCATGACCTTTCCTAGTATAAGTTGTGCTAGTTTCTTCTGTATTGTGTACTGTCGCACCCTTCACCCAAGATACCACGTATCTATTATCTATTTAGTATTTCCCCCCGCCCCACCCCTTCCATCCCTGGTAACCAACAAAGATTGTTACATTTTGCGTGTGAACTTTTTCATGGGTTTTTACAATAGAGGTCTCATACAATATTTGTCCTTTTGTGATTGACTTATTTCACTCAGCATAATGTCCTCCAGTTTCATCCATGTTATGAGATGCCTCACAGATTCATTGTTGTTCTTTCTCGTTGCATAGTACTCCATTGTGTGTATGTACCGTAGTTTGTTTATCCATTCATCTGTTGATGGGCATCTAGGTTGTTTCCATCGTTTTGCTATTGTGAACAATGCTGCCATGAACATAGGTGTGCATATGTCTATTCGAGTGACGACTCTTATTTCTCTAGGATATATTCCTAGGAGTGGGATTGCTGGATCGAATGGTATGTCTATTTCTAGCTTTCTGAGGAAGCACCATATCATTTTCCAAAACGGTTATATCGTTTTGCATTCCCACCAGCAGTGCATAAGTGTTCTGATCTCCCCGCAGCCCCTCCAACATTTGTTATTTCCAGTGTTTTTGATTCGTGCCAGTAATGCCGGGGTGAGATGGTATCTCATTGTGGTTTTAATTTGCATTTCTCTAATGGTTAGTGATCGCGAACATTTCCTCATGTGTCTGTTGGCCATTTGAATGTCTTCTTTGGTGAAGTGTCTGTTCATTTCCTTTGCCCATTTTTTAATAGGATTATTTGTCTTTTTGTTGTAGAGGTGTTGGATTTTCTTGTAGATTATGGAGATTAGACCTTTGTCTGACTTGTCCTGTCCAAAAATTTTTTCCCAGTCTGTAGGTTCTCTTTTTACTCTTTTGGTGAAGTCTTTTGAAGAGCACCCTCCAGGTACTTCTACATGAATGGAGTTTGGAATGGTTTCCAGCTACTCTTCCAAAGGACACCTTCTTTCTTTGTGGGGGATTTCTTTATGCAGGCCTCCCTCTGCTGACAAAGGGCCAGGTTTAGGAGGTAGTGGGGAGCTGAGGCTTGTGTCCAAACTGAAGGACACAACAAGACCTTCCTTAGAGATGCTGGGTGCAGCAGAGCCCTGCCTGGGAAGTGCTGCTGTACCCTGAGAGCCCCCTCCCCTCCAGATCTGGGGGATTAGAGAAGACTTCCTGAAGGAGGTGACACTTGAGCTGGGCCAAGAGGAGGCAGAAACCAGGAGGGAGACCAGATCCTTGGAGGTTGGTCCAGGCCGAGGCAGACTCTGGGGATCCAGTTGGGCAGGACCTCTGAGGGTAACCTTGGAGCCATGTGAAATCCTGAGGACCCGCTCCCTCTCCTTGTTGCACCCCTCTCTGAGCTCCACTGTCAAGAGTTGGATCAGAATCACAAGGGTCAGTCTGGGTGGAGTCGGCCATTATGTGGGGGCGATGACTGGCTCTTTTTCAGGTAGAGGTGGCACCTCTGGGACTTCCAGGGCCACTGAGCTCTCCGTATCCCTCACCACCATCTTTCTGCCAAAAGAGGACACACAAGACAGAGGGTAATCGAATGAGGGGAGGGGTGGGGAGAAGTGAGGAAGGTGGGAGGGGCTGCCTCTCAGGCCACCAAGGTTCCCCTTTGCTACCCACCCACCCACCCACCAGCAGGATGGCAGGCCATTTCCTCTCTCTAACCCCACCTCCCCTCAACCTCAACGTCTGCCTGGCCACCCACTAGTGACTCCATTTTCTGTCTCTCCTTACTTCACTGCCGCTTTGGGTGTGTCCTCCTTCACTCCCTGGTGCATGTTGTCTGGAATCTCATGGAGGGAGGGATTTCCTTGTTGATGTCAGATGGATCCTGGCTGAAAGCAGAGAATACCAGAAAGATGTTTACCTGTGTTTTATTGACTATGCAAAGGCATCCGACTGTGTGGATCATAAAAAATTACGGATAACACTGTGAAGAACTGGAATTCCAGAACACTTAATTGTGCTCATGCGGAACCTGTACATAGATCAAGAGGCAGTCGTTCCCACCGAACAAGGGGATACTGCCTGGTTTAAAATCAGGAAAGGTGTGCATCAGGGTTGTATTCTTTCACCATACTTATTCAATCTGCATGCTGAGCAAATAATCCGAGAAGCTGAACTAGATGAAGAAGAGAGAAAGCGGCATCAGGATTGGAGGAAGACTCATTAACAACCTGCAATATGCAGATGATACAACTTTGCTTGCTGAAAGTGAAGAGGACTTGGAAGCACTAACTGATGAAGATCAAAGGCTATAGCCTTCAGTTTGGATTACACCTCAACATAAAGAAAACAAACAAAAAAAAAAAAACTTCACAACTGGACTAATAAGCAGCATTATGATAAACGGAGAAAATATTGAAGTTGTCAAGAATTTCATTTTACTAGGATCTACAATCAACGCCCATGGAAGCAGCAGTCAAGAAATCAAAGGACGTATTGCACTGGGCAAATCTGCTGCAAAAGACCTCTTTAAAGTGTTGAAAAGCAAAGATCTCACTTTGAGGACTATGGTGCGCCTGACCCGAGCCATGACATTTTCAATAGCCTCATATACATGGGAAAGCTGGACAATGAGTAAGGAAGACCGAAGAAGAATTGACGCCTTTGAATTTATGGTGTTGGTGAAGAATATTGACTATACCATGGGCTGCCAGAAGAACAAACAAATCTGTCTTTGGAAGAAGTAGAGCCAGAACGCTCCTTAGAAGCAAGGAGACTTCGTCTCACATACCTTGAACATGTTATCAGGAGGGACCAGTCCCTGGAGAAGGACATCATGCTTGGTAAAGCAGAGGGTCAGTGAAAAAGAGGAAGACCCTCAACGAGATGGATTGACACAGTGGCTGCAACAATGGGCTCAAGCATAACGATTGTGAGGATGGCGCAAGACCAGGCAGTGTTTCGTTCTGTTGTAGATAGGGTCACTATGAGTTGGAACTGACTCAACAGCACCTAACAACAACAACAAACCCCTTAATATGTACACAGGTCCAACATCCATGGTGTTGGAAAACCTTGCTGTCTTTCCAAAGTAACATGCCAAAAGGTACCTTAATTTGAGGGGGTCATCCCACCTCTTCAGGCTTCTTCTCAAGGCTGTTCTACCCAGAGCTTGGCTGCGTCCAGAGACACAGAAAACAGTAAACCTTCCCTCCCTGGTGTGGGGTAGTGGCAGTTAGAACCATGCAAGTGGCAGTGCCCTTTCCACTCAGCTACGCAGCCACCAGTTGGCTTAGGGGCCAAGGATCTGTGAATTGGAAACCTCACTGGGGTTCTTGCTTAGTTGCCATGAGTGTATAGTTAAATGTTTTTGTAAATGAGTTGCTGTGGAGGAGGCTGATTCTATTGGAATCTCTCAGCCTATAGTTCCTAAGGGGTATTGGAGAGTTAAGGGGAAAAGTTGTCTCCTTGTTCATGTGAGCCTTGTGCTCATTCTGAACAACCAATTTTATTGTCCTAAAATTGTTTCGGAGCATTGTCCATGGTCCTAAAATCATTGGGATCCATTGAGGGAAGGCATGTATAAGATGCCAGTTCTGATCCTGGTGGAGCTGAATCCTAATCCTCAGATTTAGAAAGTAGGTGCATGACTGGTCCCAGAGAGATTAAATGTAGCATTAAACATCCTCACTGATAAGCAGTAATATTTGGGGGATAGGACAGGAAAGGCAACAAGTCTGAATATAAAGGCATTTCTGGAAGTTGTGGTCTTGGATGCTTTTTCATGCAAAACCAAAATAAAAACAAAACAAAACAAAAAAAACCATTGCCATTGAGTTGATTCTGACTATAGGACAGTGTAGAGCTACCCCATAGGGTTTCCAAGGAGCAGCTGGTGAATTCAAACTGCTGACCTTTTGGTTAGAAGCCAAGTTCTTAACCACTACACCACCAGGGTTCCTTTCATGCAAAGGGAAGGAAAATTCTCCTGAGCTATGAACTTCTTAAGGACAAAAATCCCGTTACTCTATTTCTCACAGCACAACCTTGCACAGTAGTCCATTTGTTGTGCATTTGTTGCATGAGCCATCATGTACACACTCTGTTTAGTAGGGGTGATCAGGTAAACTGAGAAATAACTTTGATAGACCTTTGAAAGATAGGAGTGTTCTCTTTTCTGTTACTCTAGTATCAGGCATTATGTTGTATGTTGATTTTAAGGATGGGATTGAGAGGTGTGAAAGATAAAGGTAAAGCTTCCAATAAAGAAGACTATTTACTTTATAGATACTATAATGTAGTTTCACTACAGGTTAGGATTATTATTTCCAGTTTGTTTAACAGATGACACAACAAGGCTCAGAGAGGTTAGGTGTTTTATCTGAGGTCATACAGCTACCAAGTGCCAGGTGCATCTGAGCCTGAAGCCTATGCTTATACTTCTTCTCCCCCACTCTCCAGGGTAACCTCTCTCTCTCCACTTAGTCCCAGAAATCAGACTCTGAAGGGACCCTGAGGAATTCATGTCAGGGAGCTGCCATCCCTGCAACCACTCCACCCTCTCTTCCCACCAATGAATCTTTTTTTCTTGGGAGCCAGGGCCTGGAGCCAGGTGAGGCCGGAGCCTCCATTTCAGGGGCTTTCTCTAGAATCAGTCTCTCTTGTTGCCTTCGGCAGAGTCTGCATCAGGAAGAGGTTTGTCTGCTGGCAAGGGACAGCGGTGCCATTCATCACCGGGGAAAGGCACGATCCCGGGCTGGGGGCCACATGTCGAGAGGGGAGGGGCCAGGGGGCGGCCCCCTTGTGACCAACCCTGAGGAGATGGCAAGAGAGAAGGCTGGCTGAGGAGTGGCCGGACAGCCGCAGCTGCTGACTTTCTGTACCACGAGCCTGGGCCCAGGGTAACCCAGACCTTTATACAAACAGCAGGGCTGGAGGTGTTATATGGGCGAGGTAGACAGGTACGGGGACTTCGGGGGCGTGCACTGAGGCCAAGGGGTACAGAACAAGCGGACGGTATGAGAAAAGACAGAATTCTAGGCTGAATCGAAGGATCAGAGGGATGCAGAAGCCAGAAAAGGGCTGTGAATGGGAGCACAAGAGGGAAACTGAGCGAGAGGGCGCAAAAGCGCGTCTGGGGCAAGGGGAGGAGGGTGTAACACACCCTGCCCCAGAAACATAGGTAATGTGGGAGCAGAGTGACACCATATTCTCCTGAGCTTACTTTCTGAAAGTGGCTCTCTTTTAGTCCTTTTTAAGGTGAAATGTTGACCCGACTGTTTTTTAGGATGCAAGGAAAAAACGTCAGAGGAAGCCGTATGAAAGTGAAGCTGTGCAAAGAGCAGAGGAGGCTGTCAGACGGTGGTGCCTTTTTACAAGTACTTTCCATCCCTTTCCACCCTAAGCTTAGGCCGTGACCCTCCCCTCGTCCTCTATACCGTCCCCCCGCCCCCCCCCCCCGCACTATCTGATTGCCTTAAAACCAGGTAACCACCTCAATCTCCACCTCGGCTCCCGGAACCTCCGATTACAGGAGGTGGAGCCCGCAGTAGCTGCTGGCTGAGCAGGAGGGCGGGTGGGAGGAGTCCCGGGGGCGGTAACGGCGTACCGCAGCCGTGACGCCTATCATTCACAGAAGTCCCTGTCTCATTCCAGCTACAGTCGCAGCTCCATTCCAGATGCCTTTCTCCTCTGGCCGGGCGGCGAGCTGATGGCCCAGGTTAGAGAAGCTTCCTTGAGCTCCTGCTCGGTGCCCTCCCGGAACTCGGGAGCTGGGGGAGGAGTCTCGCTTGAGAAGGTGGCTGACAAGGCAGGGGAAATGGAGGAGGAGGCTGTGGGAGCCGCTAAGGCATTGTTAGGCTGGGGAGCTGAGAAGTTCAAGCTGAAGCCATTACAAGAGCGTAAACCTGCACCTAAGGGGAACTTGAGGAGCTGCGGCGGCGAGAAGGTGCTCCTGTTTTCAACCGCCCCTCGCTCTCATAGTAGCTCCTCGCCTGTTTTCCCACGCCGCAAGCCCCGCCCTCGGCCCCAGCCCGGGGGCGGGGTCCAAGGGTCCTCCCCCACCCTCCGACCCACCCCCATCTCCTGTCCACGCCCTGCGCCCGACTCTGCCGCCGCCGCTGTCCCCGCCTTGGTCCTGGCCCTGGTGCAGATCCGGGTGTAAGTTCAGGCCCCGGTGCAGGCCTCAGACAAGGTGAAACTTCTCTGGTGACCCAGGCTGATCTGGGGATCGAGGCGGCTCATGGGACTGGTTGCTGGAGATGGAGTTTGATCAGGGTCCCACTGGCTGCTCTCATGTGGAGAGCTTTAAAGTGGCTAAAAACTGGCGGAAGAACCTGCGGTTGATTTACCATCGTTTCGTTTGGAGTGGGACCCCGGAGACTAGGCAACATAAGGTAAAGTCGTGTATCTGTCATGTATATAGTACCCATATGAACAGACTCCACGCTTGTCTCTCCTGTGTCTTTTTTGGCCGCTTTACTGAGAAACATATTCACAAACATGCAGAAACAAAACAGCACAATTTAGCTGTAGACCTCTATGATGGAGTTACATACTGTTTTATATGTAAGGATTATGTTTATGACAAAGACATAGAACAGATTGCCAAAGAAACAAAAGAGAAAATTTTTAAATTACTAACTTCCACCTCAACAGATGTTTTTCAACAAAAGTGTATGACATCAAGTGTTGAAGAGAAGCAAACAACCTGTGAGTCAAAGGAACAGGAGCCAAAATTGCTGAAACCGAAGAAAAAGAGAAGAAAAAAGTCCATCTACACTGTAGGCCTGAGAGGGCTAATCAAGGCTTGGAAACACCTGCTTTATGAATTGTATTGTCCAGGCACTTACTCACATTCCTCTACTGAAAGATTTCTTCCTTTCTGACAAGCACAAATGTATAATGACAAGCCCCAGCTTGTGTCTGGTCTGTGAAATGTCTTCGCTTTTTCATGCTATGTACTCTGGGAGCCGAACACCTCACATTCCCTATAAATTACTTCACCTGATATGGATTCATGGAGAACATTTAGCAGGGTACAGGCAACAGGATGCCCATGAGTTCCTTATTGCAATATTAGATGTGCTGCATAGACACAGCAAAGATGATAGTGTTGGGCAGGAGGTGAATAACCCCAACTGCTGTAACTGCATCATAGACCAAATATTTACAGGTGGCTTGCAGTCTGACGTCACCTGCCAAGCCTGCCAAGGTGTTTCCACCACAATAGATCCATGCTGGGATATCAGTTTGGACTTGCCCGGCTCTTGTGCCACATTCACTTCCCAGAGCCCAGAGAGGACTGACAGCACAGTAAACAGGAATCATCACATACCAGAAATCCCCTCACTCACAGACTGCCTACAGTGGTTTACAAGGCCAGAGCACCTAGGAAGCAGTGCCAAAATCAAATGTAGTAGTTGCCAAAGCTACCAGGAATCTACCAAACAACTTACAATGAAGAAATTGCCCATTGTGGCCTGTTTTCATCTCAAGCGGTTTGAACACGTTGGCAAACAGAGACAAAAGATTAATACCTTTATCTCATTTCCCTTGGAGCTAGACATGACTCCTTTTTTGGCGTCCACTAAAGAGAGCAGAATGAAAGACCAGCCACCAACAGATAATGTGCCAAACCAGAATAAGTATTCGCTGTTTGCAGTGATTAATCACCATGGAACTTTGGAAAGTGGACACTATACTGGCTTTATCCGGCAGCAAAAGGACCAATGGTTCAGCTGTGATGATGCCATCATTACCAAGGCTACCACTGAGGACTTACTCTACAGTGAAGGGTATTTACTATCACAAACAGGGCCTAGAGAAAGACTAGTCTTACCAGACCACTTACCATAAAAAAGTAAAATAAATGGATAGGCAAGGATCTGGAAGTGACTCACAAACCTACCTGGAATGGACAATGATAACAACGCCTATATGACAACTAACACCTTGATATAAAGAACCTATTTTACCATGGCCCATGGATCTGTAGGAGAAAAAAAGGAATACTAACCGGTGACCATTTCAGCTTTAACAAATGAGAGGAGGGGAAAGAGATTGAAAATAGTCACATAAGAGCATGATTAAATGAAAAGAATGAACTAGTGAGAGTGAGAATAGAGGTGTTTTGGCACTACTATATGTCCTTTGTTTCAAGAAAACTATTGTAGGAAGCCAGCAAAATGCTTCAAAGTTAGTGTTCCAGCTACAGTTGACCAGTAAAATAGTTTGAAAAAAAAAGAGAGTATTTCTTAAAAGAAATTTTTTAAAGATTTAAGAACAAATTTGAAAGGAAAATAAAAGTTTTTTAAAGTTTTAAAAGAAAAAACATTTAAATGTTGAAAGAATATTTTTAAAAGATGTTTGAAAAATTAAAAATAACTTCTAATCTACAAAAGTTTCAAAATGTATTAAAATCTGTTTTAAAAACAAAAAAGTTTAAAAATTCCTGTGGTTTAAAAATGTAAAATAAATAAACCAAAAAAAAAATTAAATAGGTTAGAAAGTGAAAGTTTACAAAAAAGTTAAAGTGGAAGGAACAGTTTTTTAAATTAATAGATTAAAAAAGAAAATGGAAGGAAGTTATTAAAATTAAAGTTTAAAATGAAAGTAAATGTAATATAAGGAATATTTCTAAATAAAAGCATAAAGTATGCATGGTGAAAAATTCAAAGGTAACAGAATTAATGAATAGGTTTAATGATGTAATAAGTGAACGATGAAATGAATTCTAAAATAATAAAGAATGGAATGAAAACTCAAATTTAAGTTTAGAGAAATGTTTTAAAACTGGAAAACTTAGAAAAAATTCAGGCAAATGTTAGACTTTTTTAAAAACACTTGAAAACATTTTAAAAAGGAAAAAAATAGAGAATTAAAAATATATAAAGGATCTTAGACAAATTCATTAGAGGTTTAAATAAAAAATTAAATATTTAAACCAAAAGGATATAAATACAAGTTTTAAAAACTTTAAAAAAGAAAAAAATAAAATTCTAAAAACAGAAAAATTAAAAACATTTAAATAAAAAAATAAGATTAAAAGTTTAAAGGTTTTTTTTTTTTTAATTTAAACATATTAAAACACCTATGGTATGAAAGAAGTAAAATGGAGAAGAAAGGAATAAACGACAGGGAGTTTTGTGAGTATATATATTTTTAGTTTCATGTTAATACATAAATTCAATGGGGAAAAAATATGCACACACTTTAACCAGCACTGTACCATCCAGTCGTGAGATCCCTGCAAGACCTGGACACTAACCCACTTTCCTTTCTTGGGTTTCCTGCCCCATCTCATTTTCTGAAGGAGGTAGAGATATTTCTTAGGCAGAATCAATTGCATTTGAGAAAGATGAAAACATTATGGACTCATCTTCTCCCAATTCGAACTGCATTATTCCCAAAAATTCCAACCCTCTGGAAAGGAACTCTTGACAGTTTGGTGTTTTGGGGAAATTAGATCACAGCTGTGAAGCTCTGGCTTTAGTGTTTCAACCCCATGGCATGATTCACAAAGTGATAAAGACCCATATCTGAAGACCTCCCACCTTCCTCTATCCCTCTTCCCCCTCCACAGGGAAACAAGACCTTTAAATGTCCACAGTAGAGCTATGGGTTTGTGCTTGACAGTCCTTCTGCTCATTCCTTATGCCCTCTTCATTTCTTTATTCCCCCACTCATGCACAGTTCCCTGTGCCCCTCACTTACCTGGCTTTACCTACATCTCTGAGCCCCAGCCTGCAGGACTGCTTCTTTGACTATTCACCTGATGGCTCCTCTTCCTCCCTCAAGACCCAACTCACAGATGACTCCTTCTCTGAAGCCTACCCTGAACACTCCAGGCAGGGATAAATTGGAAAATTGTTCTTCCCTCCCCCTCTCTATTCCTCCAACTGTGCCTGCAAAGTACTTTGTCTATACCTCGGTGATAGTACTTTATTCTACTGTGTTGTAGCTTTGTGGTTGGTCTGCTTCTCTGCACTGAGCATCCTGAGAACAAGGGCCAAGCCTTATTTCTGTGTCAATAAATGTTTGTTGATTGTGAGGATGAGTTTGGTTATTTTCTCTATTCACACTCTCAGTAATGTACTCTTACTCATCCATCAAGCTCTTATTTAGTGCCCAATGCGCAAATATGGTGTGATCAGTGTTGTGTCTTCCCCAAAGACAGTGTATGAAATGCTGCTCAGTTGTAGGGGAGGACTTAAGAAAGTAGTTTCTCAGAACGGAAACAGCCAGGCTGTGAGGAAGGAATCCCAGGTACAACGCAAGGAAAAGAGCACAAGCCTGAGAGTTGGCAGTCATGGGAGACTGGGTAGTGAGGGGGAGCAACAGCTGAAGGTAGTAAAGCTGGGCTCTCTGGTGTGTGTGGCAATATTGCCCCTCTCCACAGTGTGCCTCAGCTCTCCACAGTGTCTCTCACCTTACTTACAACTGTGTATCACACCTTTCCACAGTGTGCCACATTAGTTTACCTTCCCATGTGACAGTGTACCTCACCACTCCACAGTTTTCTACATCACACCACACATCATGACTCTGTGCCACAGAGGAAAGGGGCACATTATGTCTGATGACTGTGTTAAGTAGATATCTTTGGTTTATTTGTCTGCTTAGCACACTTAGCCCTTCCCCCATTCTTATAGTCCTGGTCCTGCTGGGGTTATCAAGCACTTTGCTCTTCTCCTACCCTTCCCCAGTCTGGGCCACACTTCCGCCCATCCCCATTCAACAGAAGCAATTCTTCTGAAGGCAGACATAGGACTCAGTCACAGCCAAGGGAAATAAAACATATATAGAAACTTGGAGAATGAAAATTCTTCTTACACCCCCCCATTCTCAACTCCCTTTCCCCTTGCTAGAGTGCCTAAACTAGGATAACATGAATCTAGAACTCTGAGAAGTTGATCTGCATACCTCAAAGAGAAAACCTGCCTGCAAAACAAAACCAACAGGGCAGAAAGAGCTGTGTTTATGACCTTGTAAAAGCTATTCATCATTTTTGAAGCTCAGATGGCTCAAATAAGAAAAGAGCTGGTTTTATTAGACAGTCCCTAATCAAGCTATAAAACCACAGAGATAACCATGGTTTTAGCTATATGAAGCTATAAAACTCAAATTATGTATGACACTATATATTACATATAACTATTATATATATATATATTTAGCTATATGAAACTATAAAATTATATGGCAACCTATGACATCTTAGCAGTTAGTACCAATACACTCATGGCAACTAAGCAAGAACCCCAGTGAGGTTTCCAATTCACAGATCCTTGGCCCCTAAGCCAACTGGTGGCTGCGTAGCTGAGTGGAAAGGGCACTGCCACTTGCATGGTTCTAACTGCCACTACCCCACACCAGGGAGGGAAGGTTTACTGTTTTCTGTGTCTCTGGACGCAGCCAAGCTCTGGGTAGAACAGCCTTGAGAAGAAGCCTGAAGAGGTGGGATGACCCCCTCAAATTAAGGTACCTTTTGGCATGTTACTTTGGAAAGACAGCAAGGTTTTCCAACACCATGGATGTTGGACCTGTGTACATATTAAGGGGTTTGTTGTTGTTGTTAGGTGCTGTTGAGTCAGTTCCAACTCATAGTGACCCTATCTACAACAGAACGAAACACTGCCTGGTCTTGCGCCATCCTCACAATCGTTATGCTTGAGCCCATTGTTGCAGCCACTGTGTCAATCCATCTCGTTGAGGGTCTTCCTCTTTTTCACTGACCCTCTGCTTTACCAAGCATGATGTCCTTCTCCAGGGACTGGTCCCTCCTGATAACATGTTCAAGGTATGTGAGACGAAGTCTCCTTGCTTCTAAGGAGCGTTCTGGCTCTACTTCTTCCAAAGACAGATTTGTTTGTTCTTCTGGCAGCCCATGGTATAGTCAATATTCTTCACCAACACCATAAATTCAAAGGCGTCAATTCTTCTTCGGTCTTCCTTACTCATTGTCCAGCTTTCCCATGTATATGAGGCTATTGAAAATGTCATGGCTCGGGTCAGGCGCACCATAGTCCTCAAAGTGAGATCTTTGCTTTTCAACACTTTAAAGAGGTCTTTTGCAGCAGATTTGCCCAGTGCAATACGTCCTTTGATTTCTTGACTGCTGCTTCCATGGGCGTTGATTGTAGATCCTAGTAAAATGAAATTCTTGACAACTTCAATATTTTCTCCGTTTATCATAATGCTGCTTATTAGTCCAGTTGTGAAGTTTTTTTTTTTGTTTGTTTTCTTTATGTTGAGGTGTAATCCAAACTGAAGGCTATAGCCTTTGATCTTCATCAGTTAGTGCTTCCAAGTCCTCTTCACTTTCAGCAAGCAAAGTTGTATCATCTGCATATTGCAGGTTGTTAATGAGTCTTCCTCCAATCCTGATGCCGCTTTCTCTCTTCTTCATCTAGTTCAGCTTCTCGGATTATTTGCTCAGCATGCAGATTGAATAAGTATGGTGAAAGAATACAACCCTGATGCACACCTTTCCTGATTTTAAACCAGGCAGTATCCCCTTGTTCGGTGGGAACGACTGCCTCTTGATCTATGTACAGGTTCCGCATGAGCACAATTAAGTGTTCTGGAATTCCAGTTCTTCACAGTGTTATCCGTAATTTTTTATGATCCACACAGTCGGATGCCTTTGCATAGTCAATAAAACACAGGTAAACATCTTTCTGGTATTCTCTGCTTTCAGCCAGGATCCATCTGACATCAACAAGGAAATCCCTCCCTCCATGAGATTCCAGACAACATGCACCAGGGAGTGAAGGAGGACACACCCAAAGCGGCAGTGAAGTAAGGAGAGACAGAAAATGGAGTCACTAGTGGGTGGCCAGGCAGACGTTGAGGTTGAGGGGAGGTGGGGTTAGAGAGAGGAAATGGCCTGCCATCCTGCTGGTGGGTGGGTGGGTGGGTAGCAAAGGGGAACCTTGGTGGCCTGAGAGGCAGCCCCTCCCACCTTCCTCACTTCTCCCCACCCCTCCCCTCATTCGATTACCCTCTGTCTTGTGTGTCCTCTTTTGGCAGAAAGATGGTGGTGAGGGATACGGAGAGCTCAGTGGCCCTGGAAGTCCCAGAGGTGCCACCTCTACCTGAAAAAGAGCCAGTCATCGCCCCCACATAATGGCCGACTCCACCCAGACTGACCCTTGTGATTCTGATCCAACTCTTGACAGTGGAGCTCAGAGAGGGGTGCAACAAGGAGAGGGAGCGGGTCCTCAGGATTTCACATGGCTCCAAGGTTACCCTCAGAGGTCCTGCCCAACTGGATCCCCAGAGTCTGCCTCGGCCTGGACCAACCTCCAAGGATCTGGTCTCCCTCCTGGTTTCTGCCTCCTCTTGGCCCAGCTCAAGTGTCACCTCCTTCAGGAAGTCTTCTCTAATCCCCCAGATCTGGAGGGGAGGGGGCTCTCAGGGTACAGCAGCACTTCCCAGGCAGGGCTCTGCTGCACCCAGCATCTCTAAGGAAGGTCTTGTTGTGTCCTTCAGTTTGGACACAAGCCTCAGCTCCCCACTACCTCCTAAACCTGGCCCTTTGTCAGCAGAGGGAGGCCTGCATAAAGAAATCCCCCACAAAGAAAGAAGGTGTCCTTTGGAAGAGTAGCTGGAAACCATTCCAAACTCCATTCATGTAGAAGTACCTGGAGGGTGCTCTTCAAAAGACTTCACCAAAAGAGTAAAAAGAGAACCTACAGACTGGGAAAAAATTTTTGGACAGGACAAGTCAGACAAAGGTCTAATCTCCATAATCTACAAGAAAATCCAACACCTCTACAACAAAAAGACAAATAATCCTATTAAAAAATGGGCAAAGGAAATGAACAGACACTTCACCAAAGAAGACATTCAAATGGCCAACAGACACATGAGGAAATGCTCGCGATCACTAACCATTTGTTAAAAAGATTGTCTTTTCCCCATTTGATGGACTTTGGCCCTTTGTCAAAGATCAGCTCTCCATAGGTGGATGTATTTATGTCTGAGTTCTCAATTCTTTTCCACTGGTCTATGTGTCTGTTTTGACTATCATGGCTGTACAGTACGCTTGGAGATCAGGTAGTGTAAGACCTCCTACTTTGTTCTTCTTCAGTAATACTTATCTGGGCTTCTTTCCTTTACATATAAAGTTGATGATTTGTTTTTACATCTCTTTAAAGAATGATGTTGGAATTTGGATTGGGATTGCCCTATGTCTATAGATTGCTTTTGGTAGTATTGACATTTTCACAATGTTGGGTCTTCCAATCCATGAGCATGGTATGTATTTCCATTTATGTAGGTCTCTTTTTGTTTCTTCCAGAAGTGTTTTGTAGTTTTCTTTGTATATGTCTCTCATGTCCCTGGTTAGATTTATTCCTAAGTATTTTATATTTTGGGGAGGATATTGTAAATGGTATTGTTTTCCTGATTTCCTTTTTGGAATTCTCTTTGTTGGTGTAGAGGAATCCAACTGATTTTTGTATGTTGAGCTTGTATCCTGTTACTTTGCTGAATCCTTCTATTAGTTCCAGTAGGCTTCTTGTGGAATCTTTGTGATTTCCTATATACAGGATCATATCATCTGTGAAAAGGGATAGTTTTGCTTCTTCCTTACAAGTTTGGATGTGCTTTATTTCTTTTTCTTTCCTTTATTGCTCTAGCTAGGACTTCCAGCACAATGTTGAATAAGAGTGGTGATAAAGGGCATCCCAGTCTGGTTCCCGTTCTCAAGGGGAATGCTAGTCCGTTGAGACTAATGTTGGCCATTGGTTTTGTATATATGCCCTTAATTATGTTGAGGAATTTTCCTTCTATTTCTATTTTGCTGAGAGTTTTTATCAGGAATGTATGTTGGACTTTATCAAATGCTTTTTCTGTGTTGATTGAGATGATCATGTGATTCTTTATTTATGTGGTGGATTAAGTTGATTGATTTTCTAATGTTGAACCATCCTTGCATACCTGGTATGAATCCCACTTGATTGTGATATATTATTATTTTTTAATTTTTTCCCATACAAAAATTTATACATACATTTTTATGTGACTCTAATTGCTTTCCCCTACTGTGACAGCACACTCCTCCTTTCCACCGCTGATTCCCCATGTCCATTCAACCAGCTCCTAACCCTCTCTGCTTTCCCATCTCACCTCCGGACAGAAGCTGCCCATTTAGTCTCTTGTATCTACTTGAACTAAGAGACACACTCCTCACGAACGTCACTTTATGTCCCACAGTCCAATCCAATCCCTGTCTGAAGAGTGGTATATTATTTTTTTGATATGCTGTTGAATTTTATTGACTAGAATCTTGTTCAGAATTTTTTGCATCTGTATTCATGAGGGCTATTGGTCTGTAATTTTCTTTTTTCGTAATGTCTTTCCTGGCTTTGGTATCAGGGTTATGTTGGCTTCATAGAATGAATTTGAAAGTATGCCTTCCTTTTCTATACTCTGAAGTAGTTTGACTAGTACTGCTATAAGCTCTTCTCTGAATGTTTGCCAGAATTCTCCAGTGAAGCCATCCAGGCTAGGGCTTTTTTTTTTTTTTTTTTTTAGTGAGGGGAGGGAGGTGGGAGGATTTTTTTTTATTCTTCAATCTTTTCCTTTATTTTGGGCCTGTTCAGTTTTTCTGCCTCAGTTTGTGTTAGTTTAAGTAGATAGTGTGTTTCTAGAAATTTGCTCATTTCCTCTAGGTTTTCAAACTTTTTGGAGTACAGTTTTTCTTAGTATTCTGTTATGATCCTTTTTATTTCAGTTGGTTCTGTTGTAATGTCATCTTTCTCATTTCTTATATGGGTTATTTGCTTCCTCTCCTGCTTTTCTTTTGTCAGTCTGGCCAGTGGTAAGTCAACTTTTTTGATCCTTTTCAAAGAATCAACTTCTAGCCTTGTTGACTCTTTTTATTGTTTCTCTGTTTTCTATTTCATTTATTTCTGCTCTATTTCTATTATTTCCTTTCTTCTGGTGACTGTGGACTTCTTTTGATGCTGTCTTTCTATTTGTTTGAGTTGTCAGGTTAATGTTTTTGTTTTGGCCCTTCTTTTTTTGATGTGTGTGTTTATTGCTACAAACTCACCTCTAAGCACTGCTTTTCCTGTGTCACATAGGTTTTGGTAAGATATGTTTTCTATGTCATTTGATTCTAGGAATTTTTTAATTCCATCTTTGATTTTTTCTACTACCCAGTGGTTTTTAAGCATGGTGTTATTCAATTTCCATTTATTTGATTTTTTTCCTTACTATTCCTGTTATTAGTTTCTACTTTTGTGGTGTTGTGATCATTGTAAATGGTTTGTATTATTTTGATTTTCTTTTTTATTTTGTTAAGGCTTGCTTTGTGGCCTAAAATGTGGTCTATTCTGGAGAATGTTCCATATGCATTGGGAAAGACTGTATACTTTGCTGCTGTTGGGTGAAGTGGTGTGTATATGTCTATAAGGACGAGTTGGATGATTGTGGCATTTAGATCTTCTGTATCATTGTTGAGTTTCTTTCTAGATGTCCTGTCTTTCACTGAGAGTGGTGTGTTGAAGTTTCCTACTATTATTGTGGAACTATTTCTCTTTTCAATGCTGTTAGAGTTTGCTTTATGCATTTCGAGCCCTGTCATTGGGTGTTATATATGTGTTATGGTTATGTTCTTCTGATGGATTGACCTTTTAGTCATTATATAATGTCCTTCCTTATTTTTATGGTGGATTTTGCCTTAAAGTCTATTTGTCAGAGATTACCATTGCCACTCCTGCTTTTTTTTGGTTGTTTGCTTGATACATACTTTTTTCATCATTTGAGTTTTAGTTTGTTTATGTCTTTGTGTGTCTCTTGTAGACAGCATATTGATAGGTCCTGTTTTTTTTTTTTTTTTTAATCCATTCTGCCACTCTCTTTCTCTTTACTGGTGCGTTTAAACCATTCACATTCAGTGTGATTATTGATAGGAATGAGTTTACTGTTGTCATTTTGTTGTACTTTTTTTGTGGCACTGATAGTTTCTTTGTTTGATTTAATTTTCTGTGCTTTCTTTTTTGTTGTGGATTTTCTTTTCATTTCTTTCATTGTTTTGTGTTTACTGAGTATTTAGTTTTTATTCTTTTTTTATTTTGATAGATATGTTTGTTAACTTTCCTTGTGGTTACCTTGAAATTTACATTTATCTTCCTAAGTTTAAACCAGTCTTTTTTATTTCTTGATACCGCTTTGACTTCGTCTCTGTTTGGAAGTTCTATAACTACATCAATTATTCCCCCCTCCTTTTTTTTTTTTTTTTTTTTTTTTTTTTGGTTTGATGTTGTCATCATTTACAGATTGATGTCTCCGGTTCTCTGTTTTCAGACTTTTAGCTTTGTTTTATTTTTGAGAATTTTTATCTGGATTAGTATCTGGCTGATGCTGTCCTGTGTCCTAATCTCAGGTTGTTGTACAATATTGTTGGTTTTCTATCCAAAGGACTCCCTTTAGTCAGTCTTGTAAGTTTGGTCTAGTTTTTACACATTCCCTTAATTTCTGTTTATCTGGTAAAGTCCTAATTTCACCATCAAATTTGAGAGATAGTTTTGCTGGATATATAATTCTTAGTTGGCAATTTTTTTTCTTCAAGGTTTTATATGTGTCATCCCATTTCCTTCTTGCCTGCATAGTTTCTGCTGAGTAATCATAGCTTAGTCTTATTGGTTCCCCTTCGTAGGTGACTTTTTGTTTTTCTTAAGCTACTCTCAGGATTTTTTCTTTGTCTTTGTTTTGGCAAGTTTGATTATGATATGCCTTGGTAAATTTCTTTTGAAGTCTATCTTGTATGGAGTTCATTGTGCTTCTAGGATGGATATCTTCTCATCTTTCATAGTATTAGGTAAGTTTTCTGCCAGAAAACCTTTTACAGTTCTCTCTCTGTTTTCCATTGTCTCTCTGTGTTCTAGAAGTCTTATCACACACAAATTTTTCCTCTTGAGAGTGTCTCACGTAATTCTTAGGCTTTCTTCATTTTTCTTCATTCTTTTTTTCTGATTTTTCCTCAAAAAAAAATTGATGTCAAGGGATTTGTCTTCAAATCTTCTGATTTGGTCTTTCTTTGTTTCAATTCTGCTCCTATATCCTTCTATTGGTTGCTGTGAGTTGGAATGGACTTGAAAGCAACAGATTTGGTGGTTTTTTTTTTTTCTATCCTTCTTTTGAGTTGTCTATTTCTGTAATTTTATTGTTAAAATTTTGGATTTCTAGTTGCTGTTTTGTATGGTTTCTAATTGTCTATTTTGATTTTTGTTCTTGTACTGCTTTCCCGAATTTTTCCATTTCTTTGTGTTTTCCTTGGTTTTGTCTGTGTTTTCCTTGATCTCTTGGAGAGCCCTGTATGTTTGTTTTTTGAACTCCTTATGTGATAGTTCCATTGTCATTTCTTCCTCTGGAAGGTTTCCTGGTTCTTTATTTTGGTCACTTACTTGAGCCATCTTGTCCTGCTTCTTTATGTGATATGATACTGTCTGTTGTCTATGAGGCATCAAAATTTATTATATGTATTTATTGTATGTTTGTTTGCTGTGTCCTGAATTTTTGTTTTGTTTTGATATATCCAAGTAAGCTGAGTATGTGTGCTATTCTGGTCTCTAATCTGGCCACATTGAAGCTCTCACCTCTTCTCTCCATGTGGATGGGGCAGTGACTGGGTGTGTGTGTACGAGTCTGTTCACTGGTCTTGTGGGGCTGCTGAAGATGTAGCTGGCATTTCTGGTGAGGTGACGTATCTGTCCTGCCAGTCATCTGGCCATGGGTGCTGGAGCATTTCTCCATTTGCTGGGTTGGGTGTTGTGTGTGTGCTCCTACCAATTGCCAGGTGGTCAGCGAGAGGGTGCCCTGGTCATCTCTCACACAGTGGGTCATGTAAAAACTCTCACCATTGGTACCAGTGGGCAGAGCTGAGTGGGGGTGTTCAGAGTGGGCACAAGCATCTGATTGCAAGGGGACAATGTGGGGGGCAAAGCAGAGGGGATGTCGCGTGTTCAAGAGTGACTGGTTGGGAGTGTTCCCCTGTCTGCTAAAGCTTGTCATGGTGAGAGGTTGTGCAGACAAGTCTCGGGACCCCAGTGCAGATGGCTGTACAGAGTAGGAGGCATCCCTGGTCCTTGTATCATTGGCACAGATGACTGGAGTAGAATGCACTGCCGGTCCTCAGGCCCCTGGCACAGTTGTCCATAGGTAGTGGGAGGCACTGCCAGCCTTCATCCCCTGGTGCAAGTATCCAGAGGAAGTAGGAGGCTCTGCTGGTCCTCAGGCCCCTGGCACAGGTGGCTGGAGGGAGTAGGAGGCACCATCAACCCTCAGGTCCCTGGCATAGGTGGCCATAGGGAGTAGGAGGTGCTGCTGGCCCTTATGTCCCGAGTGCAGGTGGCTGGAGGGAGTAGGAGGCACTGCAAGTCCATTGGGCCCTGACACTAGTGGCTGAGTGAAGGTGTGGGTGTCTCCAGTCCATGGGCTCCCAGCTTAGGCGGCAGGGTGGTCATGGGTGATGATATACCATGATTGTATGCAGGGAGGGGAGTAGGTGAGGATGGTTTGGGGGCCCCAAAGGCCCACAGGCCTCTGGCACAGGGGGCTGTAGTGGGCACAGTGGGTGGGGTGCATGCTTAACTTTCACAGAATGGGAAGCACTCCTGCCTTGCTCTGGACGTGAGTGTAGAGTCACTCCTGCTTGGCTGCAGCAGGTGATGGGAGTTCCAGCTGGAAATGCTCTTTGCTTTGTCTCAACATGTCTGTGCTCTGCTGGTTCAGCTGGCAGAGGGCCAGCAATCCATAATTCTCTGTGTCTGCTGTTTTTGTACTCTCTGTCCTTCCACTTGGTGCTCCAATTCCTCAGCCTTGTCTTTGATACTCAGAGTTCCGAGGTTGTCATCTATATCCAATTCACTTGTTTTCTCGGGTCTTTGTCGTAAGAGGGATGTTATGGAGCATTTGACTACTCCGTCATCTTGGACTGCCCTATAGTTTACTATTTTAAATTAAAATAGCTCTGAGGTATAATTTATGTGCCATAAAATTTATTTATTTTATGCACACCATACACAGTTGTGTAACAATCACCAAAGACACTTTCATCACCCCCAAAAAGATTCCTTGTGCCATTTGCAATCAAGCTTCTGTCCTATCCCTAGCCTTAGGTATCCACTGATTTTCTTTCTATCATTTTGTCCTTTATAAAAATGTCATATAAATGAAATTACACAGTATGTAGGCTTTTAAGTCTGGCTTCTTTTACTGAGCATTGTTTTTGAAGTTTATATAAATGAAAACACGCTGTAGATATTCCCTCAGGACACTCATTTTCACTTAAAATTTCACTTCCAACAATAAATTCATGCCACTATCTGTATCTGCAGTTCATTCATTTTCATGGATGTGTAGTATTACATCTTATGAAAATATCACAACTTATTTATACATTCTCCTTGAGTATTTTTTGTTGTTTTGAAGTTTTTGCTCTTACAAACAATACTGTAGACATTTCTTTCTTCTTTTATAATTATATTGAGGCTATATATGTAAAAAAAATTGCGATTTTAACCATTTTTATGCGTACAATTCAGTGACATTAACTACAAATACCACGTTCTGCAACCATAACCGCTATCTATTTCCAATTTTTTTTCATCACATCAAATAGAAATTCAGTACCCCTTAAGCGATGACTTCCCATTCTACCCTTCTCCCAGCCCCTGATAAGAACAAATAAGCATTTGTCTCAATGCATTTGCCTACTATACATACTTCATATAAGTGATATTGCACAATATTTGTCCTTTGGGTTTGACTTATTTCACTTAGCATATTTTCTTTTTATTTTATTTTTTAATACTACATGTTTTATACCACAATGAAGATATAACAGTAATGAATACCTATGTACCAAATGATACAGAACAACTATATAAAGCAGAAATTACAGAAGGTTAAAGGGGAACTAGATAAAAATAACATTCTAAGTATAGAGACTAACATACCATTTTCAATACAACATAGTCCAGGTGGAAAAATAATAAACGAATAATGCTTCAGGGCTTGATTACTATTTTGTTTGAAATAGAATTCCAATCACTGCTTTTTGATTGTTGTAATATATATATATATAACACAACATTTGCCAATTAAACATGTTTTACATATACAATTCAGCGCATCAATTACATTAATCACGTCGCACAACCGTCACCACTATCTGTTGCCAAGTTTTTCATCACCATAAACAGAAACTCACTGCTTCTGAGATAACGACTCCCTCTTTCCCCTTTCCTCTCATCCCTGGTAATCACTAATAAACTCTGGTCCCTATGCATTTGCCTATTCTAAATATTACATATAAGTGGGATTATAGAATATTTTTCCTTTTGTGATTGACTTACTTCACTCAGCATAATGTTTTCAAGGTTGATCCATGTTGTAGCATGTAGCAGGTCTTTTTTTAGGCTAAGTAATATTCCATTGTATGTGTGATGGTTAAGGTTGTGTGTCAACTTGGCTGGGCCATGATTCTCAGGGTTTATATGTAATCACTCTCATGATGGGATCTGTTGTAAGTCAATCAGTTGAAAGAGAGTTTCATTGGGTGTGTGGCCTGCATCTGAATATAAGTGGAATTTCTGGCTTTTGCCTGCTCCGGATCCTGCAGCTGCCTCCTGTTTTTCTGACCTCCAGTTCCTGGGACTTGAGCTATCAGCTTATCTGCTAATCTTTGGATTTGCCAATCTTCACAGCCTGTGAGCAAGAGCCCTGCCCTCTGACCTGCTGATCTTGACTTCACTAGCCCCTGCAGCTACGTGAATCATGAGAATCCTCTATCCTGATCCACAGACTTGGGATGTTCCAGCCTATAAAATAGCGTGAGCCATTTCCTTGATATAAATCTATCTATAGATTTATATGCTTTATTGGTTTTGCTTCTCTAGAGAACCCAGCCGAAGACAGTATGTGCATACTGCATTTTGTTTATCCGTTCTCCTGTTGATGGACATTTAAGCTGTTTCCACCTTTTGGCTATTGTGAATAGTGCTGCAATGAACGTCAGTGTATATGTGTCTGCAATGTTGCTTTCAAGTCTTTTCGGTATATACCTAGGAGTGGAATTGCTGGGTCATACGGTAGTTCTATATTCAGCTTTTTTTTTTTTAAATTGTACTTCAGGTGAAGGCTTACAGAACAAATAGTTTCTCATGAAACAGTAGTACACATATTGTTTCATGACATTGGTTAACAACCCCACAACATGTTAAACCTCTCCCTTCTCGACCTTTTTTTTTTTTTTTTTTTGGTGAAAATATACATAGCCAAATATAAACCATTTCAAAAACTACTACATACACAGTTCAGTGACATCGACTACGCTCTTCCAATAGTGCTGCTATTCTTACTTTAGATGAAGGCTTGCATAACAAAATAGTATCTCATTTAACAGTTAGTAGACATGTTGCCTTATGACAATGGTTAACAACCTCACAACACATCAACACTATCCTTACTCAACCTTGGGTTCCCTATCACCAGCTTCCCTGTCCCCTTCTGCCTTCTGGCCCTTGTCCCTGGACTGCTGTACCTCATTAGGCCCGTTTGGTTTTATGGGGATGTCCACTCCCAGGCTGAACGGTGAACCTCGGAGATGACATCACCACTGAGCTTAAAGGGTGTCTGGGGGACATACTCTTGGGGTTTCTGCAGTCTCCTTTAGGCCAGTAAATCTGGTCTTTATGTTGTGAGTTAGAATTATGTTCTACATCCTTCTCCAGCTCTGTCCAGAACCCTCTGTTGTGATCCTGGTCAGAGCAGTCGCTAGTGGTAGCCGGGCACCATCTAGCTGTAATGGACTCAGTCCGGTGGAGGCCTTGATAGTTGTGGTCCATTAGTCCTTCGGACTAATCTTTTCCTTGTATACTGTTCTCTTCATTCTCCCTTGCTCCCGTAGGGATGAGACCAGTGGAGTATCTTAGATGGCTGCTGACAGGCTTTTAAGACCCCAGACGCTACTCAACAAGGTAGAATGTAGAACATTGTCTTTATAAACTCTGTTATGACAAGTGAGCTAGATGTTCCACGAAACCATGGTCCCAACAGCCCTCAACCCAGCAATTCAGTCCCTCAGGGAGTTTGAATGTGTCTATGGGGCTTTCATGACCTTTCTTTGTACAAGTTGTGCTAGTTTCCCGTGTGTTGTGTACTGCCTCACCCTTAACCCAAGATACCACTTATCTATCGCCTATTTAGTATTCCCAACCACCACCCTGGTAACCAACAAAGATTGTTACACTTTGTGTGTGAACATTTTCATGGGTTTTTACAACAGAGGTCTCATACAGTATTTTTCCTTTTGTGATTGACTTATTTCACTCAGCATAATGCCCTCCAGTTTCATCCATGTTATGAGATGCTTCACAGATTCATTGTTGTTCTTTCTCGTTGCATAGTACTCCATTGTGTGTATGTACCTTGGTTTGTTTATCCATTCATCTGTTGATGGGCATCTAGGTTGTTTCCATCGTTTTGCTATTGTGAACAATGCTGCCATGAACATAGGTGTGCATATGTCTGTTTGAGTGACAACACTTATTTCTCTAGGATGTATCACTAGGAGTGGGATTGCTGGATTGAATGGTATGTCTATTTCTAGCTTTCTGAGAAAGCGCCATATCATTTTCCAAAATGGTTGTATCATTTTGCATTCCCACCAGCAGTGCATAAGAGCTCCGATTTCCCCGCAGCCCCTCCAACATTTGTTATTTCCAGTGTTTTTTATTCGTGGCAGTAATGCCAGGGTGAGATGGTATCTATGGTTTTAATTTGCAATTCTCAGATGGCTAGTGATTGTGAGCATTTCCTCATGTGTCTGTTGGCCAATTGAATGTCTTCTTTGGTGAAGTGTCTGTTCATCTCCTTTGCCCATTTTTTAATAGGTTTATTTGTCTTTTTGTTGTAGAGGTGTTGGAATTTCCTCTAGATTTTGGAGATTAGACTTTGTCTGACTTGTCCTGTCCAAAAATTTTTTTATCTTTTTACTCTTTTGGTGAAGTCGTTTGAAGAGCATGGTTGTTTGATTTTTAGAAGATCCCACTTATCTAGCTTATCTATTGGGGTTTGTGCGTTGATGGTTATGGTTTGTATCCTGTTAATACCATGTGTTAAGGCCCCAAGTGTTGGTCGTATTTTTTCTTCCATGAACTTTATAGTTTTAGGCTTTATATTCAGGTCTTTGATCCATTTTAAAGTAGTTTTTGTATACGGTGTGAGATATGGGTCCTGTTTCATTTTTTTGCAGATGGATATCCAGTTTTGCCAGCATTTGTTAAAAAGACTGTCTTTTCCCCAGTTGATGGACTTTGGGCCCTCGTCAAAGATCAGGTGACCGTAGGTGGATAGATTTACATCTGGGTTCTCAATTCTGTTCCATTGTTCAATGTATCTGTCTTTGTACCAGTACCAGGCTGTTTTGACTACCGTAGCTGTATAGTAGGTTCTGAAGTCAGGTAGTCTGAGTCCTCCAACTTTCTTCTTCTTCTTTAGTAGTGCTTTACTTATTCGGGGCTCCTTGCCTTTCCATATAAAGTTAATGATTAGTTTTTCCATCTCTTTGAAGAATGTTGTTGGTATTTGGATCGGGATTGCATTGTATTTGTAAATTGCTTTGGGTAGAATTGTCATTTTCACAATGTTGAGTCTGCCTATCCGTGAGTATGGTATGTTTTTCCGTTTATGTAGATCTCTTTGGGTTTCTTGTAGTAGTATTCTGTAGTTTTCTTTGTATAGGTCTTTTACAACCCTGGTCAGATTCAGTCCTAAGTATTTTATCCTTTTAGGGGCTATTGAAAATGGTATTGTTTTCCTGATTTCCTTTTCATCGTTCTCCTTATTGGTGTATAGGAATCCAACTCATTATTGAATGTTTATCTTGTATCCTGCCACTCTGCTGAAACTTTCTATTAGTTCCAGTAGATTTCTCATGGAGTCTTTAGGGTTTTCTATGAATACTATCATATCATCTGCAAACAGGGACAGTTTAACTTCTTCATTACCAATTTGGATGCCCTTTATTTCTTTTTCTTGCCTTATTGCTCTAGCTAGAACTTCCAGCACAATGTTAAATAGGAGTGGTGATAAAGGGCATCCTTGCCTTGTTTCTGTTTTCAAGGAGAATGTTTTCAGCCTCTCTCCATTAAGAATGATGTTGGCTGTTGGTTTTGCATAGATGCCCTTTATTATGTTGAGAAATTTCCCTTCTATACTTATTTTATTGAGAGTTTTTATCAGGAATGGGTGTTGGACTTTGTCAAATGCCTTTTCTGCGTCAATTGAGATGATCATGTGATTCTTTTCTTTCCTTTTATTTATGTGGTGGATTACGTTGATTGATTTTCTAATGTTGAACCATCCTTGCATACCTGGTATGAATCCTACTTGGTCGTGGTGTATTATTTTTTTGATATGATGCTGAATTCTATTGGCTAGAATTTTGTTGAGAATTTTTGCATCTATATTCGTGAGAGATATTGGTCTGCAATTTTCCTTTTTTGTGACATCTTTTCCAGGTTTTGGTATCAGCGTTATGCTGGCTTCATAGAATGAATTTGGAAGTTTTGCTTCCTCTTCTATGCTCTGAAATAGCTTGAGTAGTACTGGCACAACCTCTTCTGTAAATGTTTTGTGAAGCCATCTGAGCCAGGGCATTTTGGTTAGGAGTTTTTTTATTACCTTTTCAATCTCTTCTCTTGTTATGGGTCTGTTCAGATTTTCAGCATCACTTTGTTGTAGTTTCAGTAGGCTGTGTGTTTCTAGAAATTGATCCATTTCCTCTAGGTTTTCAAATTTGTTGGAGTACAGTTTTTCATAATGTTCTGTTATAATCCTATTTATTTCGGTTGGGTCTGTTGTAATGTCCCCCATTTCATTTCTTATTTGGGTTATTTGTGCCCTCTGCTGTTTTTCTTTTGTCAGTCTGGCCAGTGGTTTGTCGAGTTTGTTGATTCTTTCAAAGAACCTGCTTTTGGTTTTGTTGATTCTTGCTTTTGTTTTTCAGTTCTCTATTTCATTTCTTTCTGCTCTGATCTTTACTCTTTCCTTTCTTCCGGTGGTTGTGGGCTTCTTTTGCTGTTCTCTGTCTACTTGTTTGAGTTCTGTGGTTAATGTTTTCGTTTTGTCCCTTTCTTCTTTTTTGATATGTGCATCTATTGCTATAAATTGTCCTCTGAAGACTGCCTTTGCTGAGTCCCAAAGGTTTTGGTAGGATGTGTTTTCATTATCATTTGATTCTAGGATTTTTTTGATTCCCTCTCTGATTTCTTCTATTACCCAGTGATATGTAAGAAGGCTATTATTCAGTTTCTATGTAATTGATTTTTTTTCCTTGCTCTTTCTATTGTTAATTTCTACCTTGATGGCATTGTGGTCAGAGAAGATACTTGGAATTATCTCAACGTTTTGGATCTTGTTGAGGATTGCTCTGTGGCCTAAGATGTGGTCTATTCTGGAGAACGTTCCATGTGCATTGGAAAAGAATGTGTTCTTTGCAGCGGTTGGATGGAGTGTTCTATATATGTCTATGAGATCAAGTTGGCTGATTGTGTCCCTTCGGTCTTCTGTATCTTTGCTGAGTTTCTTCTCAGTTGTTCTGTCCTTTACTGAGAGTGGTGTGTTGAAGTCTCCTACTATTATTGTGAAACTGTCTATTTCTCTTTTCATTGTTGTTAGAGTTGGTTTTATGTATTTTGGAGCCCTGCCATTGGGTGCGTAGATGTTTATTATGGTTATGTCTTCATGATGGATCATCCCCTTAATCATTATATAGTGTCTTTCTTTGTCTTTTATGGTAGGTTTCATTTTAAAGTCTATTTTATCTGAGATTAGAATTCCCACTCCTGCTCTTTTTTGATAGTTGTTAGCTTGATATACTTTTTCCAACCTTTGAGTTTAATAAATTCACATCTTTGTTTCTAAGGTGTGTCTCCTGTAGACAGCATATTGATGGATCCTGTTTTCTTATCCATTCTGTCACTCTCCGTCTCTTTATGGGTGCATTGAGTCCATTTACATTCAGTGTAATTATTGATATATTTGGGTGTGTTGCTGTCATTTTGTAGTGCTTTTTTTGTGGTGCTGAAGTTTTCTTTGTTTTTCTTACTCTCTTGTGCTGAGTTAAGTTTTTTTGTGGATTTTTTTTTCATTTCCTTTGTTTTTGTAGGTTTTGTTTTTGCTGAGACTATGTTTTTTTCTCTTATGAGTATGTTTGCTAACTTTCTTTGTGTTTACCATAAATTTTAGCCTTATCTTTCTAAGTTTGAAGCAGTCTACCATTACTTGGTATCGCCTTGCCTTCCTCTCCATTAGAAGATTCTATACCTATGCCGTTTATTCTGTCTTTTATTGTTTTGATGTTGTTGTCATTTACTGATTAACTGCTCTGATTCCCTGTTGTATTTGTTTTGGCTTTGGATAGTCCTCCTGAGTTCATTTCCTGGATTGGTATCTGGCAGGTATGATCCTTCATCCTAGGTTCTCCCTGTGAGCTGACGCTGTTTGTCCTCAGATTGAAGAACTTCCTTAAATAATTCTTGTAAGTTTGGTTTGACTTTTACATATTCCCTTAGTTTCTGTTTATCTGGAAATGACCTAATTTCACCATCAAATTTGAACGACAGTTTTGCAGGATATATTTTTCTTGGCTGACAGTGTTTTTGTTTCAAGATTTTATGTGTCATCCCATTGCCTTCTTGCCTTCATGGCTTCTGCCAAGTAATCTAAGCTTAGTCTTATTGTTTCTCCTCTGTATGGGACTTCTTGTTTTTCACGAGCTGCTCTCAGGAGTCTTTGTTTCTCTTTGGTTTTTGCGAGTGTGAATGTGGTATGCCTTGGTGATTTTCTTATGGGGTGTTTTCTATATGGGCTTTTTTGAGCTTCTTTGATGGCCAGCTTTTCATCTTTCATGATATTGGGGAAGTTTTCTGTCAGCAGTTCCTCAGTGATCCTCTCTGTGTTTTCTGTTTTCTCCCCCTGTTCTGGAATTCCAATCACTCACAGATCTTTGCTTTTGATTGTGTCCCACATATCTCTCAGTGTCTCTTCATTTTTCTTTGTTCTTTTTTCTGAGTTTACCTGAAACAGAGTTGTATACAAGTGTTTGTCTTCAATTCCACTGATCCTGCCTTCCACTCTTTCAAATCTGCTTCTCAGCCCTTCTATGACATCGTCCATTTCTGAAATCTTGTTGTTTATCTTTTAGATTTCTAATTGTTGTCTTTGTGTAATTTCTTGTTGTGAATTTATTTTGGTATTTTGTTCCTACATTATTTTCCTGAATTCTTCCAATTTTTTGTCCGTATTTTCCATGAATTTGTCTATTTTTTCCTCATGTTTGTCAGCTTTTTGCCTCAGTTCTTGGAGAATACTGAGTATTAGAGATTTTAATTCCCTATCAGGTAGTTCTAGTGCATTTTCTTCCAGAGGAGAGTCATCTGGTGTTTTATTGTGGATGCCTACTGGAACCATCCTGTCCTGTTTTGTAAATGTTTTGTTATTGTCTGCTGTCTTTGCAGCATTCAGTAGTTATTTTTCTCGTTTATTGATTGTAGGTTTGTTTGTTTCATCCCTCTTTTTTTAAAAAAATTGACTATGTCTGAGCAGGCAGACTGTGTGCTGTTTGTTGTTTGCTCATCTGTGGTCGCAATACTTTTTGCCTCCTTCTTCAAATGGCAGCGTTAGTCACTATGATATGGTACGGCAGGGCAGGTCTAGCTGAAGAGGAATTACTGGTATGGGTTGTTTGTGGCACTTACTACAGCCAACAGAGCGGGTCGTAATCAGTGAAGGGTAGGTTCCAGTAGGCCGTGCCTTTGCTGCTTGGTGGTGTGATGTCAAGCACACGGTGCAGGTAGGCAGGATGAAGTGGGGAGATTGTTCTGCGTGGAGCTAAGATGGATATCGGAGAGAGGAGAGAGGAACACGGGCCAAAAACATACAAACAAACAAAAAAGAATGCTAAGGGAGCTTGCCGTTGGAGTGGAGAGAGGAGAGACTATCAAATGGAGAAAAACAGAAATGGGAGAAGGAAGAAAAGAATGAATAAATAAGAATCAGAAAGGTTAAAGAACGCAAAGTTCCCAGGGATCCCACCGGTGCAGCTATGAGGTCCGGGGATGTTGCTCTCATGTGTTGCAGTGCAGCGGGGCTAGAAGGCGTAGAGATATACAACGCCAGGTATTCAGGGAACAGAAAGAGAAGGAAGATATAGAGAGACGAGAAACTGGGCAATGAAGAAAGACAAAAAAGGAAAAAGAGGATAAAGAAAACAAAACAAATTAAAAAACAAAAAACAAGAAAGGCCCCCAAAGAAACAGAAAAAAAAAACCCCAACGTAAAAAGAAATGCCCTCAGGGATTCCCCTGCACATCTGTGGAAGCCAAAGGGTAGTCTCCCTGCCACGCAGCTCAGCCTGTCCAGAAAGGGCTCCCAACTCAAGAAAAAGAAAATAAAACAAACAAACAAAATCCCCAGGATCCCACCAGCACGGCAGCCCAAACCGGGAAGCAGCTCCACACTCAAACAGATCTCCGCAGCCCCTCAGGAAGAAGCAAAGATGGTGCACGGAACCAGGTACTTGAGTGAAGAGAGGGGGAGGTGGCGAGAGGCAAGTAAGAAATCAAAAGAAGCAGAACAAAAAAGCAAGACTAGCAGCCAACAAATGGCACTCAGAGAGCCAGCTAGTGCAGGCTGGTGTTTCTGGACAAGAGACTGTGTCAGTGGGAAACAGAGGGGGCTGAGTGTGGGTGAAGAAGGGTAGAGAGTGGGAGAGCATATATCACAAATTACCGGAGGTCTGCAGCCATTCAGGAAGAAGCAAAGATGGTGCACAGATAGAGGTAGTCGAGCAAAAGGAGGGGGAGGTGGAGAGAGGCAAGGAAGAAATAAAAAGAAGCAGAACAAAAAAGCAACACCAGCAGCCAACAAATGGCACTCAGAGAGCCACACGTTCGGGTGTGTGGAATCCAAGCAGCCGCTGTTTCCAGGTCAAGAGTCTGTGGCTGTGGGAAGTAGAGGAGGCCAAGTTGGGGTGAAGAAGAGTGGGCGGTGGGAAAGCATATATCGCCAATTACAGGTTGTTTTGTCACCCACTGGAAGCTCTGTGAGGATGCATTCTCATACCCCCTGTTTGCTGGTCTCCGATAGGAGTCCAAGATGGCAGATCCGTGCTGCTTTAGCTGGTAGGGGGCCTCTGCATGAATCTCTCCTCGGTCTCCGTTCTCTGTCAGTTTTCTCACTCCATTTGGTGCCTGGCTGAGTTCTTTATCTCTTCATTTGATGTTTTAGGGTTTCAGGATTGTTGTATTCTCTGTTTGGCTTCATTTTTCGGATCTTTGCTGTGGAGGGACGGCATGGTGCTTCTGCCTAGAGAGCCATTTTGCCGGAACTCGCTAGATTCATTGTGAGTTAATTTTTTTCATTGTGCTTTAGACGAAAGTTTGCAGGGCAAATTAGTTTCTCATTAAATGATTAATACACACATTATTTTGTGACACTGGTTGCGAATCCCACATATTGTCAACATTCTCCCCTTCTAGACCTCGTGTTTCCCATTACTAGCTTTCCTGCCTTCTTATCCTTGCCCCTGGGCTGGTGTGCCCATTTAGTCTTCTTTTATTTTATGGGCCTATCTAATTTTTGGATGAAGGGGAACCTTGGGAGTTACTTCAGTACTGAGTTAAAAGGGTGTCCAGGGACCATATTCTCAGGTTTCTCCAGTCTCTGTCAGACCAGTAAGTCTGGTCTTTTTTTGTGAATTTGAATTTTGTTCTACATTTTTCTCCAGCTCTGTCCAGGACCCTCTATTGTGATCCCTGTCAGAGCAGTCAGTGGTACCTAGGCACCATCTAGTGGTACTGGATTCAGTCTGGTGGAGGCTGTGGTAGTTGTGGTACATTAGTTCTTTGGACTAATCTTTCCTTGCGTCTTTGGTTTTCTTCATTCTCTATTGCTACAGATAGGGAGGGAACAGTGGAGTATCTTAGATGACCGCTCACAAGCTTTTAAGACTCATCAAAGTAGGATGTAGAACATTTTCTTTATGAACTGTTATGCCAGTTGAGCTAGATGTCCCCCAAGACCATGATTTCCAGCCCTCAGCCCAGTAATTCAGTCCCTTTGGGAGTTTGGATGTGTCTATGAAGCTTCCATGACCTTGCCTTGATCAAGTTATGCTGACTTCCCCAGTATTGTGTACTGTCTTACCCTTCACAAAAGCTACCATTTATCTGTTGTCTATTTAGTGTTATTTCTCTCCCCACCCTCCCCTCCCTCATAACCATCAAAGTTTTTTTCTTTCTGTGTATAAACATTTCCTTGATTTTTTAAAACTAGTGGTCTCATACGGTATTTGTCCTTTTGTGATTGACTTATTTCACTCAGCATAATTCCCTCCATATTCATCCATGTTGTGAGATATTTCACAGATTCATCATTGTTCTTTATCATTGTGTAGCATTCCATTGTGAGTATGTACCATAGTTTCTTTATCCATTCATCCCTTGATGGGCACTTAGGTTGTTTCCATCTTTTTGCTATTGTGAATAATGCTGCAATGAACATGGGTGTGCATATGTCTATTCGTGTGACAGCTCTTATTTCTTTAGGATATATTCCTAGGAGTGGGATAGCTGGGTCATATGGAATTTCTATTTCTAGCTTTTTGAGGAAGTGCCATATCATTTTTCAAAATGATTGTACCATTTTATATTCCCTCCATCAGTGTATAAGGGTTCCAATCTTCCTGCAGCCTCTCCAACATTTGTTATTTTCTGGTTTTTATTTATTTATTTTATTGGTGCCAGTAATGTCAGGGTGAGATGGTATCTCATTGTATAGGTCTTTTACGTCTCTGCTTAGGTTTATTCCTAAGTATTTTATCTTCTTGGGGGCTATTGTAAATGGTATTGATTTGGTGATTTCCTTTTCAAAGTTCTTTTTTTTAGTGTACAGAAATTCAACTTATTTTTGTATGTTAATCTTGTATCCTGACACTTTGCTGAAATCTTCTATTAGTTCCAGTAGATTTCTTGTGAATTCTTTGGAGTTTTCTGTGTATAATAATATCATATCTTCTGTGAATAGGGATAGTTTTACCTCTTCTTTACCAATTTGGATGCCCTTTATTTCTTTTTCTTGCCTTATTGCTCAAGCTAGTACTGCCAGCACAATGTTGAATAAGAGTGGTGATAAAGGGCATCCTTGTCTGGTTCCTGTTCTCGAAGGGAAAGCTTTCAGTCTCTCCGTTTAGAATGATGTTGCCTGTTGGTTTTGTATCAATGCCCTTTACTCTGTTGAAGAATTTCCCTTCTATTTCAATTTTGCTGAGAGTTTTTATCAGGAATGGATGTTGGACTTTGTCAAATGCCTTTTCTGCATCCATTGATAAGATCATGTGGTTTGTGGGGATATATGCCATTTAAACATGGCTGCACTATTGACAACTGCAGCCCCCACAGGCCTCTATGCTGTATACGACATGTTGGAGACTTGTCAGCAATGAGAAAGAGATTAGGCACGACTTGTTTTCCCAAACCTATCGTCCTGTTGCTGATTGGCTTGTTTACCTGAATTCCTTTTCCCTTGCCCGAAACTTATTGTTACTCACCCAAAGCCCATTGTTTGCTTCACTGCTTGCTGTATTGACTATAAATAAACTCCTGGTACTGGAGCCGGGGGTCGACTCCTCAGAGTGACCCTCCTGGCCCCACTTCTCTGTAAGAGTTGTGTTTGGCTACTGTCTTCCCCACCCCGACAACCATCGATGCTGCGACAGATGGTGTCCCGTGTGAGGAGCTGTGACAGGACTTTGTCAAATGCCTTTTCTGCATCCATTGATAAGATCATGTTGTTCTTATCTTTTGTTTTATTTATGTGGTGGATTATGTAGATTGATTTTCTAATGTTGAACCATCCCTGCATACCTTGTATGAATTCCACTTGGTTATAATGTTTTTTTTTGTTTGTTTTTTTTTTGTTTTTTTGTTTTTGTTTTTTTTTTGATACGCTATTGAATTCTTTTGGCTAGAATTTTGTTGAGAATTTTTGCATGTATCTTTATGAGGGATATTGGTCTGTAGTTTTCTTTTTGTGTGGTGTTTTTGCCTGGCTTTGGTATCAGGGTTATGCTGGTTTCATAGAATTTGTTCAGGAGTACTCCTTCATTTTCTATGCTCTAAGAAAGCTTGACTAGTACTGGTGTTAGCTCTTCTCTGAAAGTTTGGTAGAATTCTCCAGTGAAGCTGTGCAGACTGGGGCTTTTTGTTGTTGTTGTTGGGATTTTTGTTTTTTATTATTACCTGTTCAATCTCATCTTTTGTTCCGGGACTGTTTAGTTTTTCTACTTCAGTTTGTGTTAGTTTAGGTAGGTAGTGTGTTTCTAGAAATTTTGCCCATTTCCTCTAGGTTTCCATATTTGTTGGAGTACAGTTTTTCATAGTATTCTGTTACGATCCTTTTTATTTCAGATGGCTCTGTTGTGATATCACCCATCTCATTTCTTATTCTGGCTATCTGCTTCCTCTCCTATTTTTCTTTTGTCAGATTGGCCAGTGGTTTGTAGATTTTGTTGATCTTTTCAAAGAACCAGCTTTTGGTCTTGTTGATTCATTCAATTTTTTTCTACTTTCTATTTCATTTATTTCTGCTCTAATCTTTATTATTTCCTTTCTTCTGGTGACTGAGGGCTTCTTTTGTTGCTCTCTCTCTATTTGCTTGAGTTGTAGGGTTAATACTTTTATTTTATCCCTTTCTTCTTTTTGGATGTGTGTGTTTACTGCTATAAATTGATTTCTAACCACTGCTTTTGCTGTGTCCCGTAGATTTTGGTAAAATGTGTTTTCATTCTCATTTGATTCTAAGGATTTTTTAAATTCCATCCCTGATTTCTTCTATTACCCAGTAGTTTTTAAGCAAGGTGTTGTTCAGTTTCCATTATTTGATTTTTTCCCCTACAGTTTCTGTTATTCATTTCTACTTTTATGGTCTTATGATCAGAGAAGATGCTTTGTATTACTTTGATGTTTTGGATTTTGTTAAGGCTTGCTTTGTGGCCTATAATGTGGTGTATTCTGGAGAATATTCCATGTGTGTTGGAAAAGAATGTACGCTTGGCTGCTGTTGGGTGGAGTAGTCTGTATATGTCTATGAGGTCGATTTGATTGATTTTGGAATTTAGATCTTCTGCATCTTTATAGAGTCTCTTTATAGATGTTCTGTCCTTCACCAACAGTGGTATGTTGAAGTCTCCTACTATAATTGTGGAACTATTTCCCTTTTAATGCTGTTAGAGTTTTTTTTTTAAATGTATTTTGTAGCCCTGTCAATGGATGCATATATATTTATTATGGTTATGTCCTCCTGGTGTATTGACCCTTTAATCATAGTATAGTGTCCTTCCTTATCCTTTCTGGTGGATTTGGCTTTAAAGTCTATTTTATTGGAAATTAATATTGCCACTTGTGATCATGAAGGTTGTGTCAACTTGGCTGGGCCATGATTCTTAGTAGTTTGGTTGTTGTAATGTAGTTTGGCAGTCGTTTAATGTTGTGATCACTTCCATAAAGAGATTTGATACAATATGACCACCTTTGTAATGCAATCTGCTGTGAGTAGCCAATCAGTTGAAAGGGAGTTTCCTTGGGAGTGTGGCCTGCATCCACTATAGGTTGACTTTCTGGCAAGGCTCATGGGTTTTTGCTCACACTGGATCTTGCAGCTGGCTCAGTTCATCTCACCTCTGGTTCTTGGGACTTGAGCTAGCAACTTACTTGCCCTCTTGCCTGCCAATCTTGGGGTTCATTGGTCTTCACAGCATGTGAGCCAGAGCCCTGCTGTCTCACTTGCTGATCTTAGGTTCGCCAGCACCTGCAGATAGGTGAATCAGGAGAAGCCTCCAGCCTGACCCACAGACTTGGGATTTTCCAGCCTCTACAACTGCTTAAGCCATTTCCTTAATATAAATTTCTCTCTATATATATTTATACACTTCATTGGTTTTGCTTCTCTAGATAACCCTGTCTAAGACATCACTTCTGCTCTTTTTTGGTTATTATTTTTTTCCACCCTTTGCGTTTTAGTTTGTTTATGACTTTGTCTAAGTTGTGTCTCTTGTAGACACCATATAGATATATGATTTTTTTTATCCATTCTGTCACTGTATGTCTCTTTACTGGTGCAATTAGGCCATTTACATTCAGTGCAATTATTGATAGATATGAGTTTGTTGCCGTCATTTTGATGTATTTGTGTGTGTGTGTGTGGTGTTGATGGTTTCTTTGTTCCACTTAATTTTCTGTGTTGAGTTCTTTTTGTTTATGTATTTTCTTTTAATTGTTGTTGATTTTGTGTTTGCTGAGTCTTTATGTTTTTACTTGTTTTTTATTTTCATGGGTAGCTTTGTTAGCTTCCTTTGTGATTACCTTGAAATTTATCTTTGTTTTTCTAAGTTTAAACTAGTCTTTTATTTCTTTATGTCACCTTGATTTCCTTCCGATATGGAAGTTCTATGACTACACCGTTTATGCCCTCTTTTTTGTTTTGACATTGTAGTCATTTACGTATTGACGCCTCTCATTTCGTATTTTTAGACTTTTAGCTTTTTTTGTGAATTCTCTATCTGGGCTGGTACTGGTTTATGTGTCCTGTGTCCTAGTCTTGGATTGTTGTCTGATGTTGTTGGTTCTCTCACCAGAGGACTCCATTTAATATTTCTTGTAATTTTGTTCTGGTTTTTACAAATTCCCTTAATTTCTGTTTATCTTGAAATGACCAAATTTTGCCATTGTATTTGAGATACAATTTTGCTGAATATAGAGTTCTTGGCTGTCATTTTTTTTTCCCCTTTAAGGATTTATATATGCCATCCCATTGGCTTCTTGCCTGCATGGTTGCTGCTGAGTAATCAGAGCTTAGTCTTATAGGTAGGTGACTTTTTGTTTACTCCTAGCTGCTCTCACAATTCTTTCTTTGTCTTTCGTTTTGGCAAGTTTGATTATGTTATGTCTTGGTGACTTTCTTTTGGGTTCTATCCTGTATGGGATTTGTTGAGCTTCTTGGATAGATATCTTCTTGTCTTTCATGATATTAGGGAAGTTTTCTGCCAACAAATCTTCTACAATTCTTTCTGTGTTTTCCATTACCCCCCCCCCCCCCCGTTCTTGTACCCTGATCACTCGTAGGTTTTTTGCCTTGATAGTGTCCCATATAATTCTTAGGTTTTATTCTTTTTGTTTATTTATTTTTCCTTCTTTTTTCTGATTTTTCCTCAAACAAATTGGTGTCAAGGGATTTATCTTCAGTATCCTGATTCTGCCTTCTATTGTCTCAATTCTGCTCCTATGACCTTCTATTGAGTTGTCTAATTCTGAAATTTGATTGTTAATCTTGGATTTCTAGTTGCTGTTTTTGTATGGTTTCCAGCAGTTTGCTCTGTATTTTGTTCTTGTATTGTTTTCCTGAATTCTTCTACTGCTTTGTCTGTGTGTTCCTTAGTTTGGTCTGTGTTTTTCCTCATCTTCTGTATCTCTTGGAGAACGCTGTATATTAGTCTTTTGAATTCTTTATCAGGTAGTCCCATTGCCTTATCTTCCTCAGGAAGGTTTTCTGGTTCTTTATTTTGGTTGCTTCCTGAAGCCATCTTGTCCTATTTCTTTACGTGATTTGATATTCACTGTTGCCTCTGACAGTCAATATCAAATCACTTAAAAAAGTAGAACAAAATCTGCAGAGCCCTGGTGGCGCAGTGGTTAAGAGCTACAGCGTGCTACCAAAAGGTGAGCAGTTCAAATCCACCAACCGCTTCTTGGAAACCCTGTGGAGCAGTTCTACTCTGTCCTATAGGGTCACTATGAATTGAAATCGACTCGAAGACAATGGGTTTGGTTTTTTTGTTTTCATTTTCTCTGAGACATCAATTAGTTATTGTATTTATTTACTTATTGTATTTTTGTTTACTGTGTCCTGTATTTTTGTTTTGTTTTCTTTTGTAACATGCCCAGTAGGCTAGGCATGTTGTGCTAATCCAGTCATTGCATTGTTGAAGCTCTCACCTTCTGTCCCCAGGTGGTCAGAGAAGGTACTAAGTGTGTGATTCCAGGAGTCTGTTCACTGTTCTTGCTGGGATGCCAAAGATGTAGGTGAAGATTTTTGGTGAGGTGATGAATCTGTCCTGCTGGTCACCTGGCCGAAGGTGCAGATAGTGTCATGGATTGAATTGTGTCCTCCAGAAATATGTGTTTCAATTTGGCTAGGCCATGATTCCCAGTATTGTGATTGTTCACTATTTTGTCATCCGATGTGATTTTCTTATGTGTTGTAAATCCTACCTCTATGATGTTAATGAGATGGGAGAGGCGGCAGTTATGTTAATGAGGCAGGACTCAATCTACAAGATTGGATTGTCTTCAGCCAATCTCTTTTAAGATATAAAAGAGAAAAGTGAGCAGAAATACAGGGACCTCATACCACCAGGAAAGCAGCTCCAGGAGCAGAGCGCGTCCTTTCAACCCAGGGTTCCTGCATGGAGAAACTCCTACTCCAGGGAAGACTGATTACAAGTACCTTCCTCCAAAGCCAACAGAGAAAGCCTTCTCCTGATGCCCTGAATTTGGACTTCTAGCCTACTAGACTGTGAGAGAATAAACTTCTGTTTGTTAAAGTCATCCATTTGTGGTATTTCTGTTACAGCAGCACTAGATGACTAAAAGACAGGTGGTATTCTCCCTGGTTGTTGGGTTGAGTGTTGTGTTTGTGCTCCTCCACTTACCAGTTGGCCAGGGTGCAACTGCCCATGTCATCCGCCGCTGAGTATGTTGTGCAGAGACTCTCACCTACAGTCCTGGGCAGGCAGTGCTGTGTAGAGGTGTTTGGAGCAGGTGCATGTCTCTGGTTGTAGTCCGGGACTATGTGGGGGGCCAGGAAGGGGGCTGTCAGCTGCCCTCAGGTACCCAGATGGAGGATGTGCCCCTGTTTGCTTGAGCATGTAGTAAGAGGGGTAATGCAGCCAGTCCTTGGGCACCCACGGCTGTTGACTGGAGGGACTGGGAGGCACTACTAATTCTCAAGCCCCTGTCATGTGCAGCTAGATGGAGTGGGTGTTACTGCCGGCCCTCAGGCCAGTGGTGTGGGTAGGTGAGTCCCCTTCTTAAAGGGGAGGGCAGTGTTGAATCACAAATATTCATCTCCCACTTGGCTGCTGCAGGTGAAAATCAGCTTCAGGTGGATGCCTTACCATTTTGTCCTAATGAGGGTGTGCTGTGCCAAATTGGCCCACAAGGCACTGATGCTGGTAAATGGTTAGAGTGAAGGGTGCTGCAATTCTTTGGACCCCCACTCCAGTTGCTGGGCAAAGAAGTGGGTGCCTCCGGACCCAGCCATGAGTTTTCGGCTTAGGGAGCATGGTGGTGTTGAATGCCACCAGACTGGTGTTAGAATGGGGAGGAAGATAGATGAGAAGGAGGGAGTGCTCCTCAGTCATGGAGCCCTGGTGAGAGGAAGGTTATGGTGCGCATGCTTGCACTTAAACTTTGCAGGTTTGGTGTTGCTACTCTTTGGTTCTGAAGGTGCGTGCAGATTCTCTACTGCTTCACTGCACCAGATGGGATGGGTTTCAGCTTGAGATGTTGCTGCTTGCTTCAATCTGTGTGTGCTGTGCAGATTTAGCTAGCAAGACACTGACAATCCTGCCACCCATAATTCCCTGTTTCTGCTGTTTTTGAATTGTCTCTAGTACCACCTGTCACTCAGTCCAGTTCTTCAGCTTTGTCTTTGATGATTACAGATCCTAGATTGTCATATATATCTGATTCACTTGTTTTTTTGGATCTTTGTTGTAAGAGGGACGACACAAAGTATCTGACTATTCTGCCATCTTAGCCATGCCTCCTTGATCTTTTTGAGGAGACTAAATACTTGTTTTTTTAATTCCTTGTCAGGTAGTTCTATTATCAGTTCTTCCTCAGAAAGGTTTTCCATCCCTTTATTTTGCTCATTTGCTTAAACCATCATATTCTGTTTCTTCATGTGATGTATAACTGATTTTTGTCTTCAAGACATTAAGGTCTATTTTGTTTGTTTATACATTTCTTTCTTGATTCTATGTTTGTTTTTGTATTGTTTTGCTATTGTCTTGATCTATATGGAACTTAGCTTTTTCCCTCTCTCTTTATATTGTCTACTTTCCTTTGTATTATTTTAATTGATGTTTTGTAGTATTTACCTGTGTATGAATGCTGCTGCTGGTTGTTTGGTCTATGTGTAGGTTTGGTGCTGTGGGTTGACTGGCTATCCTTTCTTCTCACTGGTGGGTATGGTGGGTCACACACACGGTGGTCCTGTGCCATTAGGCACTTATGACTTCTCTTAGAGCATTGCATGGTGGTGGGTGAAGAGGTTCTTTCCCTGATGTGAGGTGCCAGGTAGCAGGTGGTCAAGATCCTTTCACAACTCTTGAGGAATAATGTGTTTCCTCTGCACTGGCATGAACAGTGAGTATAACTGTTAGGGGACATGGTGGTACTGAATGCCACAGGTGCCAGACTGGGGAGGGGGATTGATGAGGAGAAGGGAGTGCTCCTTGGGTCACAGGGAGGTGTTGGCAGGATGGGCTGTAGAGTTTTATTCAGGTGTGGGCAGGATGGGCTGCAGAGGTTTGTGCAGCTGGGGCGGGGTGGGCAGGGCAAAGCATGGAATCCTAGCTTGGCCAGGGGGGTGAGCAGGGCAGGACATGGAGTTCCACTCAGCCAGGGAGAAGCCAGAGGGATGCAGAGTTCTGCTCAGCCGGGGAGGGGTTGGCAGGGCAGGGCACAGAGTCCCACTCCGCTGGCAGGGATCTGTGGGCAGGAGGAGGAGGGGGCAGATGTCTTCGCATCTGGGATGGGGAGGAGGACAAAACAGAGCATACCTGGGTTTGCAAAGTGGGCCTGCGCCTCTGGGAGTGGAGGGAGGTAGGGTGAGACCTGTGCACATTAGTGCAGAGTGAAGTGAGATCTATACACGTTAGCGCAGATGGCCTGCCTGTCAGGGAGGGGAGGGGGAAGGGGTGAGGTCTGTGTGCATTAGCACAGACAACCTACTTCTCAGGGAGGGGAGGGGATGGAGGGAAATCTGTATGCATTAGTGCAGATCACCTGTCCTGTAGGGAGGGGATTGGGTGGAGTGGAGCTTTTGACCATTAGCCCAGATGGCAGATGCCTCTGGGAGGAGATGGGAGTTAGGCAAAGCCTGAAGGGACAGGAGGGTGTGATGGTTTGCATAAGGTTGATTGGGGGGGGGGCTTCTAGTTGTTACCCTGCAAGTTGACTTGGCTGGATGTCTCTTGTCTAAATGGCCTCTGGCACCACCAGTGAGTGACAAGCAGTCCTGGCACTAATTCTTAGCTCCCTCTTTTGCACTTGCCAGAGGGACTGGAGCTCACGCCTGCCCCTCTGTACCTTCCCTTTGCTCCTCTTCAAATATGCACTCCTTGTATATTCTGTCTCCTACCCTTAGGCTCCAATGATTCAGTCTGCCTCACTTTGCTCTGGTATAACTTTCCTGTGGTACCCTGGCTTCAAAGCTATGCCACTCCCACACTTCACCCTCTCAGAGGTTTCCTGTCCTAGGATACATTGGGCCCACCTCATTGTTTCTTTCCATAGTTGTTGACACAGAATCTCTGTCACCAGCTCTGTTCTCCTTGAGGTTGCTTTCCTGGGTTCCTCACTTTGCGTTGTTGCTTGATGCCATCCCAAAATGGCCACTCTGCACTACGCCAGCTGGTAGGTCACAGTTGATCCTCGAATCCTGCTAGTCTCTTTCTGTATCTCCTTCCAATCAGTACTCAGTCTGTTTCTTCAACTCTCCATCTGATATTCTAGGGTCTGAGGTTGTTGTTTGCATCTGTTTTACTTAGTTTCTCAAGTCTTTGTTGTCAGAGATCATTATGGTGCATCTATCTAAGCCGCCATCTTAACTGGAACACCAATCATTTTTATTCTCTAGAACTGATTGTGATGTCTCCACTTTCATTACTGATTTTAGTTATTTGCATCTTCTCTCTTTTTGTTTGTATGTGTCAGTCTGACCAAAAGATTTGTCACTTTTATTGCTGTTTTTAAAGAACTAACTTCTAGTTTTGTTGATTCCAATGTTTTTCTTTTCTCTATTTTATTTATTTCTACTCTTATCTTTGTTGTTTCCTTCCTTCTGGCAGCTTTTGGCTTAGTTTACACTTATACTTCTTTTCCTTGTTCTTCAAGCTGTAAAATTAGGCTAATGATTTGCAAAATTAATTTTTTTTTGATGTAAGCATTCACCATTATAAATTTTCCCCTTAGCACTATCTTTGTTGAATCCCACAAGTTTTGTATGTTGGACTTTCATTTCCACTCAACTAAGTATTTTTTATGTCTCTCTTCACCTATTGGTTACGTTTTATAATTTCCTTCACCCATTGGCTGAGTGATGGTTGTTTATAGTGTGTTGTTTAATTTCTACATACTTGTGTATTATTTAATTTTCCTTCCATCATTAATTTGTAGCTTCATTGCATTGTGATCAGAGAAGACGACTTTCATTATTTCAATTTTTTATATGCATGTATTTCTTGAGACTTGTTTTGTGACCTAGCATATGATCTATCCTGGATTGATGTATGTGCACTGGAGAAAACTGTCTTTTTCTAATGTTGATTGGAGTGTTCTATATATGTCTCTTTGGTCTAGTTGGTTTATACCCAAAACCAAACCAAACCCATTGCCAGAGTTGATTCCGATTCATAGTGACCATATAGGACAGAGTAGAATTGCTCCATAGGGTTTCCAAGGAGTGGATGGTGGATTCGAACTGCTGACCTTTTGGTTAGCAGTCGAGTTGTTAACCACTGTGCCACCAGGACTCCAGTTGGTTTACAAACCATTGCTGTCGAGTCGATCCCAACTCATAGCGAGCCTACAGGACAGAGTAGCACCGCATCATAGGGTTTCTAAGGAGCAGCTGGTAGATTTGAACTGCCAACCTTTAGGTTAAGAGCCAAATGCTTAACCAGTCTGTTTATATTGATGTTCAAATCCTCTATTCCCTTATTTGTCTTCTTTCTACATGTTTTGTTCATTATTCAAGATGTTGTGTTGAAGTCTCCAATTATTATTGTAGAACTGTCTATTTCTCCCTCCAATTCTGTCAGCGTTTATTTCATATATTTTGGAGCTCTGATATTATGTGCATATATAGTTATGATTGTTCTATCTTCCTGATGAATTGACCCTTTAATCATTATATAAATCCTTCTTTGTCTCTTGTAATATATTTTGACTTACAGTCTGTTTTGTTTGATATTAATACATCCCCACAACTCACTTTTGGCTACTATCTGCATGGAATGTTTTTTCTATTTTTTCACTTTCAACGTATTTGTGTTTTTTAGGGTCCAAAACGTGTCTCTTTTAGATATAATATATATTGATTATGTTTTTTCATATATCTGCCAATCTTTGTCTTTTGACTGGAGAATTTAATCCACATACACTTAAAGCAATTACTAATAAGAAAAAACTTACTTCTTTTTTTTCTACTTAGTTTGTGGGTGTGGCTGTGTGTCTTATTCCTTTAATCCCTCATTCCTCAATATTACCTTCTTTTGCATTGAGTTGATTTTTTGGTAGTGAACCATTTTATTCTAACAACCTTGTTCAAACCGATACCAATTTCACTTCAATAACATACAAACTTTCTGTTCCTATACCACTCCTTCCCATTTATGTTGTTATCACCCACTGTGTTTTTACACATCACTTGCCATGCAACATAAATTTATACTTACGTTTTATGCATTTGCCATTACAAAGCATGAGGGGCATAACAACTATACTTCCCAACCAAAAATGCCTTAAAACTAGCCCTTATACTTGTGCATGAAATTACTTTTAATGGAGTTATTTTCTATGTGTAATTTGAGTTACTGTCCAGTGTACTTTCTTTTCCACCTGAAGTACTCCCTTTAGCATTTCTTTTAGAGAAGGACTGATTGTGACAAACTCCCTCAGCTTTTGTTTATCTGGGGATGTCATTATTTTGTCCTCACGTTTGAAGGACAGTTTTTGTGATATAGAATTTTTTTTTACAACAGTAAATTGTACGTCTTATTTTTTTCAGAAAAACAAGTCAGGAAGAATCTGTATTTGAAGTTCCTCACCTGAAGTTTGAATATAAAAGCTTAAATAGGAAGAATGGTATTGAATCTATGGCACAGGCGATAGCAAACGTGTTTCTTTTGTTCGCTAGTCTCTTAATATCTATGGATCTATTTGTCTAGCTTATCTGTCTATATAGCTATCTATATAACATCTTTTTTATTATTTATTTTTTTGTTGTTGAGAATATACACAGCAAAACATACACCAGTTCAAACGTTTCTACATGTACAATTCAGTGACATTGATTAAATTCTTCGGGTTTTGCAACCATTCTCATTCTCCTTTTCTGAGTTGTTTCTCCCCCATTAACATAAACTCACTGCTCCCCAAGGTTGCTATCTAATGTTTCAAGTTGCTATAATCACTTTGATTCCATATAGATGGTGCCTAAAAGAGCTTAATACTCAAGGTAGACATTTTTTACTATTTAGGTGAAACTATTGTGTGGTTTTAAGAAGACTTAAGGGGATATTTTTGGTTTAAGGTTTAAAGATTATCTCAGGGCAATAGTTTCAGTGGCTTATCCAGCCTCCATGGCTCCATGAATTCTGGAGTTCATGAAAATTTGAAAATTTCTTATAGATTTTCCCAGTTTTGATCAGGTTTCTTCTATAGAATCTTTGATTAAAATATTAAGTAATGGTACCCGGGCACCATCCAGTTCTTCTGGTCTCATGGCAAAGGAGGCAGTTGTTCAAAGAAGCAATTAGCCACACATTCCATATCCCCCACCTATTTCTGATTCTCCTTCCTCTGTTGTTCCCAGGTGAATAAAGACCAATTTTCATGCCTTGAATGGCCACTTGCAAGCTTTTAAGACCCCAGGCACTACACAATGAACAAGGAGATAAAATAGAGGCACTAAATACTCTATTAGGCCAATTAACTGGAATTTCCCATGAAACATAACCCTAAACCTCCAAACCAAGGAACTAAATCCCATTAGGTTTTTAGTTGTATATAAGCAGCCTTAGCAGCTACTCTTTTTTTTTTTTTTTTTTTTTTTTTTTTTGGTCATTGTAAATATATCTATCACACATCTTTTTCCAATTCAGCTTTTTACAGGGGTACAACTTGGCTAACATTTCTTTTCTTTCAGCACTTTAAATACGTCATTTTGATGCCCTCTGGCTCTCAAAGTTTCTGAAGAGAAATTGGCACTTAGTCTCATTGAGGATCCCTTGGATTCGGCATTTCACTTTTCTCTTGCTGCCTTTAAATTTTCAAGTATTTGAATATAATGTGTATTTGTGTGGATCTTCTTTAGGTTTATCTTACCTGGAGTTCATTAAACATCTTGGTTTTGTAGTTTCATGTCCTTCATCAAATACGGAAATTTTTATGCTATTATTTCTTTGAATATTCTTTTTGTTCTTTTTTCTCTCTCTTCTCTTTTTGGGATTACCAGATGTAAAAGTTGGTTCACTTGGTGGAATCTCATAGTTCCATTAGTCTTTGTTCATTCTTCTTTGTTCTTTTCTTTTGGTGCTCTCTAGACTCAATAATTTTCATAACCTTTTTTTCTAATGTGCTGACTCTTCTGCCAGCTCCAAAGATTTTTTTTAAATTTCAGTTATAATATTTTTAGCTCCAAAATATCTGTTAGGTTCTGGTTTTGTGGTTTTATTTTTATTTTTTAATATGCTTGCTTAATATTATTTGTTTATTTTAAGTAACTATTGAGCCCTGATGACGCAGTGGTTGAGAGCCAAGCTGCTAACTAAAAGGTCGACAGTTTGAATCCACCAGCCAGTCCTTGGAAACTCTATGGGCCAGTTCTATTTTGACTATGAGTCGAAAGCAACTCGACGGCAACAGGTTTATTAGCAATTCAAGGAAAGTACTCAGTATAGCTAAGTGGGAGTTGAGTTATATTAAAGGCAGTGTGAAGAACTGTTATGGCCAAAATATACATTTTCAAATGATATTTAGACCCCAAACTCATCAAATTACATATACTAAAATCATTTTTTGAAACACCAACATGCCACAGGAAAAGGGCAAAAAGCCAAGTTTTCCATTTAATAGTTTTCTCCTTCCATTACTTCTTTCCTTTCTGTCTTTTTTTATTGTAACAAATATATGTGCAATATAAAATTTGTCATTTTAACATTCTTCACATGTACAATTCAGTGACTTCTGTTTATTAAGCTGTTCAATAATTACCATTATTCATTTCCAAACTTTTCCATCACCCTTACAGAAGCTCAGTGTCCCCTAAGCAATGAGTCCTCTTTGTTCTCTCCCTTTCAGCTGCATCTGATAAACTAATAAACTTTGGTCTCTCTGCATTTGTCTATTATAGACATTTCAAACAAGTGGGATCCTAAAATGTTTGTCATTTTGTGATTGGTATATTTCTTTCAGCATAATGTTTAAAAGGTTTATCCATGTTGTGGCATACATCTGGACTTCTTTTTTCTTTACGGCTGAGTAATATTCCATTATATGTATGTAATGTATTTTATTTATCCATTCATCTGTTGTTGGATCTTTAGGCTGTTTCCATATTTTGGCTATTGTGAATAGTGCTGCTGCAAACATTAGTGTACAAGTATCTGTTTGTGTTCCTGCTTTCAATTATTTTTAGTATCTGTCTAATAGTGGAGTTGGTAGTTCACCTGGTAATTAACTTTTTGAGGAACGGCGAAACTGTTTTGCACAGTGGCTCTACCATTATACAACCCCATAGCAATAGATGAGGAGTCATTTTATTCACATCCTTGCTAACACCTGTTGTTTTCCATTTTTAAATCATACTCAGTGGGTGTGAAGTAATATCTCATTGTAATTTTGATTTTCATTTCCCTCATAAATAATGACATTGAGCATCTTTTCATGTGTTTATTGGCCATTTGTATTTCTTCTTTGGTGAAATGTCTTTTCATGTTTTTATTTTGCCAGTTTTTTTATTGTTTTGTCTTTCTGTGGTTAAGATGTTGGAGTTTTTTATATATCTTGACTATTAAACCCTTATTAAATATGTGATTTCACAAAAATGTTTCCTAATCTGTAGGATATCTCTTCACTTTAATAAAGTCCTTTGATGAACAAAAAGTTCAGTTTTGATGAGGTCCCATTTATCTATGCTGTCTTTTCTTGTTCATGCATTTGCGTCATATCTAAGAAATAGATATGTCTTTCTGTGTGTAAACCTTTTCATGGGTTTTTATAATAGTGGTATCATCAGTATTCTGTCCTTTTGTTATTGACTTATTTCACTCAGCATAATGCCCTCAAGATTCATCCATGTTGTGAGATGCTTTGCAGAGTCATCATTGTTCTTTATCGTTTCATATTATTTCATTGTGTGCATGTACCATAGTTTGTTTATCCATTCATCTGTTGATGGGCACTTAGATTGTTTCCATCTTTTTGCCATTGTGAATAATACTGCAATGATCATTGGCGTGCATATGTCTATTCGTGTGACGTATCTTATTTCTCTAGGATATATTTCTAGGAGTGGGATTGCTGGATCCTATGGTATTTCTATTTCTAGTTTTTAAGGAAGCACCATATCATTTTCCAAAATGGGTATATCATTCTGCATTCCCACCAGCAGTGCAAAAGAGTTCCAATCTCCCTGCAGCCTCTCCAACATTTGTTATTTTCTGGGTTTTTTTTTAATTTTTTTTTATTGGTGCCATTAATGTCAATGTGAGATGGTATCTCATTGTGGTTTTTATTTGCGTGTCCGTAATGGCTAGTGATCTCGAGCATTTCCTCATGTGTCTGTTAGTCGCCTGAATGTCTTCTTTGGTGAAGTGTCTGTTCATATCCTTTTCCCATTTTTTAATTGGATTATTTGTCTTTTTGTTGCAGAGGTGTTGGATTTTCCTGTAAATTTTAGAGATTAGACCTTTATTGGATTTGTCATAGCAAAAATTTTTTTCCCAGTCTGTAGGTTCTCTTTTTATTCTTTCTGTGAAGTCTTTTGATGAGTGTAAGTGTTTAAGTTTTAGAAGATATCAGTTATCTAACTTATCTTCTCGTGTTTGTATATTATTAGTTATTGTTTGTATCCTGTTTATGCCATGTATTAGGGCCTCTAGCATTGACTCTATTTTTTCTTCTAAGATCTTTATTGTTTTTTATTTTATATTCAGATTTTTGATAAATTTTGAATTAGTTTTTCGGTTTAGTGTGAGGTATGGGTCTTGTTTCATTTTTTTTGAGAAGGTCATGCAGTTTTGCCAGCACCATTTGCTAAAAGGACTATCTTTTCCTCATTTGATGGACTTTGGGCCTTTGTCGAAGATCAGGTGACCGACAGTGGATGGATTTACATCTGGGTTCTCAATTCTGTTCCATTTATGTAGGTCTCTTTTGGTTTCTTGCAGTAGTGTTTTGTAGTTTTCTTTGTGTAGGTCTTTTACATCTCTGGTTAGATTTATTCCTAAGTATTTTATTTTTTAGGGGCTATTATAAGTGGTATTGTTTTCCTGATTTCCTTTTCATCATTCTCCTAATTGGTGTATAGGAATCCAACTGATTTTTGAATGTTTATCTTGTATCTTGCTACTCTGCTGAATCTTTCTATTAGTTCCAGTAGTTTTCTCATGGAGTCTCTTGGGTTCTCTATGTATAGTATCATATCTTCCACAAACAGGGATAGTTTTACTTCTTCCTTACCAATTTGGATGCCCTTTATTTCTTTTTCTTGCCTTATTGCTCTAGCTAGGACTTCCAGCACAATATTAAATAGGAGTGGTGATAAAGGGCATCCTTGTCTTGTTCTTGTTCTCAAGGGGAATGTTTTCAGCCTCTCTTCATTAAGAATAATGTTAGCTGCTGGTTTTGTATAGATGCCCTTTACTATGTTGAGAAATTTCCCTTCTATACCTATTTTATTGAGAGTTTTTATCAAGAATGGGTGTTGGACTTTGCTGGAATGCCTTTTCTGCATCAATTGAGATGATCATGTGATTTTTTTTCTTTTATTTATGTCATGGATTAGATTGATTGACTTTCTAATGTTAAACCATCTTTGCATACCTGGTATGAATCCCACTTGGTTGTGGTGTTTTGTTTTGTTTTGTTTTTTTTAATAAAGTGGTGAATTCTATTGGCTAGAATTTTGTTTAGAATTTTTGCATCTATATGAATGAGAGATATTGGTCTCTAATTTTCTTTTTTGTGTAGTCTTTGCCTGGTTTTTGTATCAGGGTTATGCTAGCTTCATAGAATGAATTAGGAAGTATCCCTTCCTTTTCTATGTTCTGAAATAGTTTGAGTAGTACTGCTGCAAGCTCTTCTCTGAATGTTTGGTAGAATACTCCAGTGAAGCCATCTGGGCCAGGGCTTTTTTTGTTGGGTTTTTTTTTTTTAAATTACCTTTTCAATCTCTTGTTATGGGTATGTTCAGATTTTCAACCTCAGTTTGTGTTAGTTTAGGTAGATAGTGTGTTTCTAGAAATTTGTCAATTTCCCCTAGGTTTTCAAATTTGTTGGAGTATAGTTTTTTGTAGTTCTCTGTTATGATCCAGTTTATTTCAATTGGGTCTGTTGTAATGTCCCCCATTTCATTTCTTATTTGGGTTATTTGCATCCTCTCTTGTTTTTCTTTTGTCACTTTGGCCAATGGTTTGTTGATTTTGTTGATCCTTTCAAAGAACCAATTTTTGGTTTTGTTGAGTCTTTCTATTGTTTTTCTATTCTCTCATTTATTTCAGCTCTGATCTTTATTATTTCCTTTCTTCTCGTGGCTGCGGGTTGATCTTTCTTCTTTTTTAATATAGACATTTACTGCTATGAATTTCTCTCTGAGCACTGCCTTTGCTGTGTCCCAGAAGTTTTGTATGTTGTGCTTGTATTTTTATTTGATTCTAAATATTATCCAATTTCTGTCTTGATTTCTTCTTAAACCATTGGCTTTTTAATAATGTGTTGTTTAATTTTCACGTATTTGTGTATTTTCCAGTTTTCCTCCTGTTATTATCTTCTAACTTCACTCCAATTTTATTTGGAGAATATACTTTGCATGTTTTCAGTTTTCAATAATTTATTGAGACTTGCTTTATGCCCTAGCATATGGTCTATCTTGGTGAATGATCCATGTGCACTCAAGAAGAATGCATATTGTGCTTCTATTGGATAGAGTATTCTATATATGGAGTTCCATGTATGGAGTGTTCTAGTACATGTTGATTTATAGTGTTGTTCATGTTCTCTATATCCTTATTCTTTCTAGATGTTCTGTCCATTTTTTAAGTGGTGCATTGACGTTTCCAACTATTATTGTACAATTGTCTAATTCTCCCATTCTATTAGTGTTTGTTTTATATATTTGGGGGCTATTATGTTAGGTGAATATATATTTATAATTGTTATGTATTCTTGATGAGTTGACCCTTTTATCATTATATAATGTCATCTTATAAGAGATTTTGACTTAAAGTCTATTTTTTATGATATAAATATCATTATACTGGAGCCGTGGTGGCACAGTGGTTAAGAGCTCGGCTGCTAACCAAAGGTCAGCAGTTCAAATCCACCAGCTGCTCTTTGGAAACCCTATGGGGCAGTTCTACTCTGTCCTATAGAGTTGCTATGAGTTATAATTGATTCAACAGCAACAAAGTTTTTATCATTATGCCAGCTCTTTTTTGGTTTTGCGTGGAGTATTTTTTTCTGTCTTTTCACTAAGAAACTATTTCTGTCATTTTATCTAAGATTTGTCTCTTGTATACAACATATAGTTGTGTCTTCTTTTATTATCTATTCTTCCACTCTCTGACTTTTGATTGGAGAATTTACTCCATTTACATTCGTGTAAGGAGTGATAAGGAAATACTTCTGCCATTTTCTTCTTTGCTTTTATGTGTATCTTATTCCTTCTCTGCCATTCGTTTCCTTAGATACTGCCAAATTTTTTGTTTCGTAGTGAAACATTTTGATTCCATTTTCCTCTCTTTCTGCATATATTTTTTTCTTTGTGGTTAGCATGATGGTTACATTTAACACCATGCACTTTATCTACCTGTCTAAACTTGATACCAACTTAACTTCAGTAACATACAAAACTTCCATACTATACTGTTCTTCTCCTTCCCCATTTATTTTGTTGTTGTAACCTAATACATATTTATGCATCATGTGCCCTATAACATAAATTTATAATTTATACTTTTTTATGGAATTGTCATCATAATACATGAAGGATATAATAATTTAAATTATCAAACAATAATATCTTAAAACTTGCCATTATGCTTGACTATGCAATTACCTTTAATAGATATCTTGCTTTATATATACAGTGTTGAGTTACTCTCTAGTGATCTTTCATTTCCATCCCAAAGGACTTCCTTTAGCACTTTTTATCGGGTCACTTTAGTGGATCTGAACTCTCACCTTTTTTTTCCTGGGAATTTCTTAATTTTGCCCCATTTTTAAGGACGCTTTCACCAGATATAGTATTCTTGGTTGACAGTTCTTTTCTTTCAGCACTTTAAATATGTTATTCCATTGTTTTCTGGTCTCCAAGGTTTCTGAGGAGAAATCAACACTTAATCTTATTGGGGATCCTTTGCGTGTTGCTATTCACTTCTCTCTTGCTGCTTTCAGGATCCTCCCTGTATCTTTGTTTTTTGAAGGCCTGATTATAATGTGTCTCACAGTGAGGTGCTTTCAGTTTATCAAGTTTATCAAGCTTCTTGAATTTGTAAATTCATGTCCATCATATTTGGAAAGTTTTATGTCATTATTTCTTCAAATATTCTTTCTATCACTTTCTGTCTGTCGTCTTTTTCTGGGATTCCCATGATGTACATGTTAGTGTGGTTGTTATTGCCTCTCAATTCTATTAGCCTATGCTCAGCAGTCTTGAGCTGATACTCAGCCTCCGTAATGGCGATTACCTTACTCTCTAGATCGCTGATTCTTTCTTCTACCAGATCAAATTTGTTTTTTAAATCCTTCCACTTTTTTTTATTTCAGTAATTGTGCTTTATAGTTCCAGCATTTCTGTTTGGTTTCATTTTATAGTCTCTCTCTCCTTTTAATATTCTTCTTTTGTTCATGCATTGGTTTCCTAATTTCCTTTAGTTCTTTGACAGTCCTTTCCTTAGTTATTTGAGCTTGTTTAACACTTTTGTATTATATTCTTCTCTAGTATTTTTTATTATTTAGGTTTTCATTGATACAATTTCTTTCCATTTGCCTTGTTCATTTGAATGGGCCATCATTTCCAGTTTCTTTGTGGGCATTGTGATAAATTGTTGAAAGCAGAGCAATAGAATTTTACAATGGATTCTTTCTAAATTTCTCCAATTATGTGGTGCTTTCTGTAAGAAACTCTTAGGATGTCACAGTCTTCAGACTCTGAGTGCCATTCCCTCTCACTCTCTGTGGTATCTCCAACTCAAGTGAGTCCTAAGTTTCAGTTTTCCAGAGATTCCCAGACAGATCTAAATACAGGGTAATCACTCTGCTCTCAAAGGGCCAGAATCTTTAGTCTTTTGGTTACCACTCCCTCTTCTGCTCTATGGTGGTGCCATGTAGGGAGACGGAGGGAAAGGGACACATTGAACTGTCCCCCTGGGAGCTCTATGCTATTAGAGTCAGAGCCAGAAATCAGGGGCCATTCTGAGTGTGTAAGTGATCTGTGCATTGACTGGTGGTGCAGAGCAGATGCTGGACCATTGGGACAGACAGACTGGGAGGGGGAGGAGCAAAGGCTTCCTGAGTAATTTGCTTAGGAGATATGTGCTTTTAGTTTCAGAGCTAGGGATCAGGGGTCTTTCTTTGTGCACAGGAACTCCTTGCTCCTGCCAGTGGTGTGAGGTGGCTCCCAGGTTCCTGGGACCATCCTGCAGTGCTGGGAGTGGGATGGGCAGGTTCACCATGAACAGTCCTCCCAGGAGATCTGTGCTTTTAGATTCAGATACAGAGAGGGACCCTTTCCTGTACACCAGTGATCCATCCAAGCTCCCGGGTTTCCCTCTGCCATATTGGGAGTGGAAGGAACAGGGCCACACTGAACAGCCTTCTGAAAGATCTGTGTATTTATTATCAACACCAGAGGCTGGGGACCTTCCTTATTCACTAGATAGTCATGCACACACTGGTGGTGCAGAGCAGATCCTTGGCATCCCTCTGCCATGCAGGGAGGGAGAGTAGTGGGAGCACCCTGAGAAGTCCATCTGGGAGATCTGTGCTTTTAATTTTGTGCATCAGAGATCAGCTTTCTGGCTGGTGATTCAGGGTGGATCCAAGGCATCCTGCTGCTGTACTTGGGCTGGGAGGGTATAGAGAACCCCCAGAACAATCAGCCCAGGAGATCTGTGGTTTTGACTTTGGAGCCAAGATCAGGGGCCCTTCCCTGTGCAATGGAAATCCATGAACAGAGTGGTGGCCCCAGGTATCTACTGGACCACTGGGTACATCTCTCTATTGGACTGCGAGATGGAAGGTTAGGGATTGTGGAAGAAGCACTTTTCCTACTGTATGATTCAGCCTTATCTTTATCCAGTTTTCAGTAGCTTGCTGCTATTCTTTGTCTTTCATTTCGGATTTTTTTTCAGGGATAAATACAAGATTCCAGTTACTTTCATTGGTGTTCTTGTGGGGAGATTGTAGATCTCTTCATGCTGCCATCTTAAAATTCCCCATTTGGTTATTCTTATAGTCTCTATCTCTTTATTGAAATTCTCACTTTGTTCCTGTATCATTTTCCTGATTTCCTTTTTTTCAATATCTGCGTTTTTCTTTAGGTATTTGAGCATATTTAATATTGTTGTTTTATAGTCTTCTAATCTGTTCATAGGGAAGGTTTCTGTATGTTCATTTTGTTATTTTGATTGAGCCATTCTTTTTTGTTTCTTTGATGCCTTGTGATTTTTTTGCTCAGAGTCATTTGAATATTTTAATGTGAGAATTCTGAAACTCACATTCTTCCCCTTCCCCAAGAACTATAATTTTTTATTTGTTGAAAACTGCAACAGTTTATTTACTCAGCAACTCCCTTAACTATTTTTGCCAAGACTGCTTTCCAAAACGTGCATGGATAATGGGGACTCTTTTCCACATTCCATGCCCAGCTAGTGTGAAGGAGGACCTTTGTACTTTGGGGGAGAGGGGAAAACAAAAAACAGAAAATTTGTGATTCTCTCACTCTTCAGGGATTGCTATTGTTACTTTAATGAAGGCTACAGTTGACTGTTTAATGACTTATTCAAGCTAATTTTTCCCAAGTGTGTTTTCCAATTCTGTTATCTGCAGTCGGTGGCTGGACAGATTTCACAAAATAAATAAATAATTTCAAAAAATAGAAGCCACATTGGCCCTTTAAATCTGCTGCTGGGAAAAACCACTAATGCAAGAGAGCCAAGCCACTGGGATGATTTGTACTCCTCCCTCAGGGCACTGCCAGACCATCCCAACTGTGCAGAGTACGCATCCTGAAATCCTTGAATGACAAGATCCCCGCTTCCAACACTGGCACAAGTCAGCCACTTTAAGAACATAGGCTGCAATTCCCACTATCATGACAGGGCTGCAGAATGGCAATAGTAGATGGCTGGTGCACATGGCACACCTAGGAAAGATCAGCAGCTGGTCCCTTCCTCAAGAACTCCCCTGGTTTTTTTTAAGTGTACAATCAGGTTCTAGAGTTTCAAAATAGTTTATTGCAATTGCTCTTTCCTTCATGTATTGTTATAGTGATGGGACGTACCTCTAGAACTTCCTACTCCACCATTTTGCATGACATCACTCCTGAGTAGGGTTTTGAATTAATGCAAATCTACTGCTAGCTCCAAGGTTCAGTTTGTGAATCAACCACTTAGGATGCAAACATACGGGGTGAGGTGCATGTAATAATTCACAAAGCCTAGAGAGATGACGCAGACATTAAATAGGACAAAGGCTGTCACTTGATCCTCAAACAAGTCTGGAAGGCTTCTTTTCCTTTGTTGTCCTACTTAAATATGAATAAAGATGTGAGTATCCATTTTCATAGATACCCAGTTTCCTTTGAAATATTCTAGACAATTAAGGATTAATAGATGAGAAGATGCAGCCCTCAGTTCCAGCTGACAAAGAGCATGAGGCCTCTGCAAGACAGGTAGAAAGTGTGGCCTACAAGCAATGCCTGCAGAAAGACTTGGAAAGGAAAGACAGTGTGAAGGTTCAACAATAGATCACAGGGTGCAAGGATTCCAACCAGGGGAGACTCAGGACCCAGGGAAATATGGATATTCAGTTTTGGATTATAGAAGCCACAGAATATTGACAATTTCTTCCCATCCCTAATTCATACCTAAAAGTAATCGATGACCATGCTCACTCCCAAGAGAGGGTAACCTGCTGCCATGTCTTCAGATACTGATAATGGTTGGGACTTCGTAGGCAGATTATCTAGATATTTGGTGCAAGGGCCCAATTTCCAAGAAGCCTGATGTCTTAAATTTGGTATAAAACTGGAGGAAGATCCCAGATCCACCTCTAGGCTGTAGGGGAGCTCAGATCATTTGTATTACTTATAGTTTCTCTCTGAAAAAAAAGAAGCTCTGATATGAATCTAAACCCCAGATATTTTGGGGACTTGGTGTAAGACAGACCTGGGTTTGAATCCTAGCTCCAGAACGTGCTAACTAAATGACCTTAAGTAGATTGTTTCTAAGTCTCTAAGATTCATTTTCTTAACTGTCTCCTCACCTGGAGGCAGTCTTCACTAGCTTATTTTATAGGGCTTAGTTGAGGAATAAATGATGTAATGTTTTTAAAACAGGTAAAACACAGAGAAGAATTATTAGTAACTGTTCAGTAAAAGTAGCTATTACGATTATTGTCACTGTACATATTTTTTTTGGAGGTACAAAACATTTCACAAGCATACTCTTTCAGGTGGAGTGATGATTTACTTTATGTGAGTGAGGAATCAGGTAGGATTCTCAATTGAACTCTCCCTTCGAACTAATTAATTCTTCTGAAAACTGGAAAAGAAAAGGAAGAATATCAAGCATTTATCCTACATTTCCTATACAAAATGTACCTCCTGGTAACCAAATAGTTGATGAGGTGACGATTTCCTTTATATAGGTATTCCAGTTAGTGAAAAAAGAATAAATAATATAAATACCATCACCATCTTGCAACATTTAATGAATTAATGAATCTAAGTAATCTTACCAATGGCTGTCATCATCACAAAATGGCAACCAGCTAGTTTTCATATGTGTCCTGATGGAAGTACACATACCACCTATGAAGTACGCTTGCTTAAAAAAAAAAAAATCTAACCTGAATCTTATCGAGCATCTAGGTCCATCTACCAATACACAGAAAATACAAATGACAGAAGAAAAAGTTAAATGATACCACTGAGATCCACTCAACAATATTTGGACTGTTAAAAAACTTAGAGGACAAATAACTCTCTTTCTTCAACAAATAAATTGGACAAAAATAAGAGATGGAAGGGGAATCTATAAACTAAAAAAGACACTATGAACGTATCCACCAATCATAGTGTATGGATCTTTTTGGATATCCTTCCAAAAATAAATATCAGCCAATCAAAAAAATTGAGCCTCTATTAGGTAGTTCATCACATTAAGGAATTATTGTTAATTTTTAGGTGTTATAATGGTATTGTGAATATGTTTAAAAATATAACCCTTACCTTTTGGTGACATATACTGAAATACTTTCAGATGAAATTATTTGATTGTGTAATTTGCCTTAAAAAAGTCTGTTGGTAGGCGCTGGCTAAGTGGGTTGGCATATAAATAAAATAAAATTTATTACAAGTTGATAAGTGTGGAAGCTAGGTGATGGTTACATGGGGGCTTATTTTACTACATCCACTTCTATAAGTTTATAATTTTCCATAATAAAATATTTAAAGAATTGGCTTTTTTTATCCTTTAGTCTTTTTCTACTTTCATGAATCTCTTTTGTCTTTGGTTCATTTAGCCTGTGCAGAAATAAAGACTGAGGCTATCGTCATGATAGGGCCCCCAGTCCTTGGATGGCCTATTAAACCCAAGGTGAGATTCAGTGGAAAGGAGGCCTGACTGAATGGCTAAAGTCATTAGTCCTCTACATCTTGGGAAGAAACATCCCTTCTCTCCAATTATCTCCAGTTTTTCTCTCCTAAACATCTCTGAGGTCAGATGTTGAGAGCCAAGGAAGAAATTTGCCTTGCTTTTAAATTTAAATCTGAAGATATAAGAGAAAAAACAAGTCCTTAAGGCTGACACATAGTCCAAGAACTACACCTCAGACTAAGATACCTTGCAAAGGTTGGTACCTACATGGGAAGGAAGTAGCTGGCTGAGTTGTTATACCAGCTCTATCTATTGCCATTAACCACACAACCCATTGTGCCTTCTAGAAACCAGGACACTATTTGGTTGTCTACATGATTCTGGTTCAGTGGAATCATGAACTGGAGCCACCCACTCCCCCATTACTGTCAGGTTTATGAAGTCCTGTCAGCAGGAGTGACTCTACCCAACCCTCAACATAAGAACAAAGCAGTGCCCACCAACCCGATGGAATGGAGTGCTACCTGCTGTGGGGACAGTTTTTCTCCTTTCACTCATCTCTGGAGAAAGTTCTGGAACCTACTTGACCAAGGTAATGTCCAAGTGTCTGGTACCAATTTTGAATACTTCTGGGTAGACCAATATTGATCTCAGTGATGTTCACTCAGGGCTTTAACCAATAAAACGTCAATGGTTTCTAGGTAAACAAAATTCACTCTTAATTTAAGTAGGCTTATAAGAAGTCTACTAGGGAAAAGAGTAAACTGTACATAGCCTCTTTTCAGTTACAAGGAAATGAATAAAAGTGCTTTGGAGCACCGTGTGTTCTCTTTAAACATTACTGGATATTGATCCCTTATCATTGGTTCCTTGAAAGCATAAGGGGTGGAGATAATGAATTCCCTTAGAAAAAAATATTCTGTGCAATGAGAATATAAGCACATTTTTTTGATACAGGGAGGGTCCATAGCCGCGATCAGATTCTCAGAAAAGTCTGTGACCTAGGATAGTATAAAAAGTAATTTGGGTGGAAGAAACCCTTGTCTAGAAGCTGAAGACCTCTGTAGAAATCTTGGATCTGCCATTTACTAGCAGTGTGCCCTTGGACAAGTTGTTTAAGCTCCCTAAAGCCTATATTTTTATGTCTATGACATGAGAATGTTAATACCTTCTTCAAAAAGTTATTGTCATAAACACATTGTAAGAAAGCACATTGTAAATCCTAAAATGCTTTAAAATGCAAAGTATTCATGTGTAGCACGTATACTGTCTTTAATCAAAGTGAATAGCTCTGTTTGATAAAAAAAAAGAAAGTAGATTTGTTTATAAAAGAAAATAAATTTTAAAGATGTATTGGTACAAAATTTCTATGCGTTAAAATGACATTTTAATTCTGAGCATCTATGAGCAATTACTTCTTTGAAATGCACTGATTTCTTGGATTATTTGTATCATATGCAGTGTTGATAACAACAATAATTATGATGATGCCTTGTATTTTCAAAGCTTTTTTATTTATTTCACCAGATGTTGCCAATAGCTGTCCCTTTACTCTTGAATGTTAAATGAGTTCATGGCTGGGACCACAGTGTTCCGTTGTCATGGTTTCACTGAATTTCATAAATTGTTGCTTAGCAATCCCCTGCGTCACCCAGCTATTTTCTCTTACACTTTCTCCACGTTATGCTCCTGGTAAAATGTAGCTGAGCTTCTTGGGAAGGGAGAATACTAGTCTCCAAGCAACGTGTAGCTTCCCCACATTCATATTTTTCCTTCTCATGACTTTTTTCTTTTTTTTAATCAGGATACCAGATGTCATAGAGCTTTATAGTCTAGTGGTAAAAACAGGATTTATGGACTCAAGCAGACCTCAATTTACATCCTGGGCTTGCTGACTTATTAGCTGTTTGACCTTTAGTCAGTCACTTAATCTGTCTGTGTCTCGTATTCCTCATCTTTAATAATGTAATAATTATACTCATAGAGGTATTGTGAGGATTAAACCAGATAACACATCACAAATGCACCCTGCACTTAATAATGACCCAATAATTGTTATCTGTGCCATTAAAGGAGAAGGAAGGTGGTGAAAAGACATCTTTCTAAAATACACCTCTTTCTGTAGCAAACCACTCTAATATACTGGCAAGGGTTTAAAAGTGCTACATCAACTCCTACTAGAGTTGAGTTAGCTAGTTTTGATAACTAGTATAAAGCTAAAATGCAATTCTGTGTTTACAATTATCTTGTAATCAGTTAGGGAAATGCTAAACAATACATTCCAATTGGCCCAAATGCCAGTTTCCATTAGTCTAAGTGACCTTAATCACTTGGGGAGTGACATTATGCTGTACGTATTTTACACTTTATTTGCTAAAGTTTCTATCTGCTCCTAGTTGATACCTGTCAATGGTTATCTCAGTGTATACTGCTAATGAAATAACATAAAACTCAATGTCTCCATTCTAAACAACAAAGAACGTGCTCATTTATATTGTACATGCATCAGTAGGAAAAAAACACACGGTTACTTAAAACTCATTACTGCCTTTTAAGGAGGGTGGATCCTAGCAATTGGAGACTGTTTTTTCATGCGTGCCATCTTTAGCCTCAAGATACTAAATGACTTCTTACATATTTCAAGATAGTACTCAGTAATGAGTGGGGTGTTCAAATATAGCTTTAGAAACTGGGAGATGCCTAACTCTTACTTATATCCATTCTAACATGGTGGGGGCCAATAACCAAGTAGGGAAATATCCAAGGCTATTAAGAGGCTGGTGGGGAGAAGAATATAGATGGGAATTCTACTGTCTACAAAAGAAAACCTTGGGATAGGAGCTGTAGCTAATGCAGATTTTTCCAGTAAAACACTGAGGAATAGACATCATCTCCTTTCTAAAATCTTCACTAGCTGTTTGGGTATCAGTTAATTATTTTGAAAATGTCCTTATTCCTGTTTGAAGTTTGGGGCTGGTTTAAAACAAGAGCCTGCAAGTCTGGATAGCAAACATGGGGTTTACATTTAGTCTGCACAAACAACTCTTGCATGAATGAAGGAGCATGTTCATGTAAAAAGATCTAGTAGTCACTGTTCACAATTTACACTGCAATGGAGGGTATTTGCTGTGCTCTAGCTGGAGGCCTGGAAACACTGGTGGCATAGTGGTTAAGAGCTACAGCTGCTAACCAAAAAGTCAGCAGTTCAAATCCACCAGGTGCTCTTTGGAAACTCTATGGGGCAGTTCTACTCTGTCCTATAGCATTGCTATAAGTCAGAATCAACTGGATGGCAATGGGTTTAGCTGGAGGCCCACAGTCTAAATAAGCATATGTGAGGCCAAAAGCAGTCTCCTGAGTTACTTTATGATGAAAACATCTATAGGGAGAGCCCTTCGGCACCTAGGGTTTCTCCAGCAACTGGCCTCCTAGAGGAAGGCTTGGGTGTCCTGTATTACACAGATGCTGACCAGCAAGGTTATCACTGTACCTGATGTCACTCAGACTCATGCTGGGGCAAATCATGAGAGTGCTGTAGGAGATAAGTAGGTACTTTTAAATCAGGAAGATGTAAACACTTTTCTTAAAAACAAAATTCCAAAATAAAAATAATGTCAAAAAATACGGCTGGAAATAATTTACAATAACTATTCTCTGTTCCCCACTTTTTAAAATTATGTTTCCAGCATTAATGTGCAGTTTGTAACTTTTTTTCCCAAACCACAAGTACCTTTAATAACAAACTTAACTTCTGTAACTTTTTTTTTCCCATTGAGAATTTGTTTTTCCTACAGCAATGGGTACTTTTTACTTTTCTCCCCAAACAAATTCTGCGTTTATCAGAATGCAGGTGTTCTAAACTTTGAGTCCCGGTGATGGAGTGGTTAAGCATTCGACTGCTAACCAAAAGGTCAGCAGTTCAAATCCACCAGCTGCTTCTTGGAGACCCTATGGGGCAGTTCTACTCTGCCCTATAGAGCCACTATGAGTTGAAATCGACTCAACAGCAACAGTTATACAACATTTTATCTATGATTTTATATATTTGAATGTTTTAACTTTAATATATTTTCAAGAAGTTTTACCTGCAGTGCTTTTAATAAATTGCTCAAAATTGTTCTTATATGTAGAATAATTTTTATCTTTTAATTTTTTGTTGTACTTTAGATGAAGGTTTACAGAACAAATAGTTTCTCATTAAACAGTCAGTACACATATTGTTTTATGACACTGGTTGACAAACCCACGACATGTCAACACTCTCCCTTCTCGACCTAGGAGGAACTTTTTTTTGATGAAAATGTGCATAGTCAAAGTTACACCATTTCAAAAATTTCCACATGTACAATTCAGTGACATCAATTACATTCTTCCTGTTGTGCTGCTATTCTCACTATCCTTTTCCAAATTATTCCATCACTATTAACTTCAACTCACTGCCCCCTAGGCTTCCCATCAAAGCTTTTGAGTTGCTGTTGTCAATTTGATCTCACATAGATAATTCTTTTTTTTTTTTTTTGTAGCTTAGATGAAAGTTTGCAGAACAAATAGTTACTCATTAAACAGTACACATATTGCCCTATAACAATGGTTACCAACCCCTCTACATGTCAACACGTCCCTTCTCAAACTTGGGTTCCCTATTACCAGCTTTCCTGTCCACTCCTCCCTTCTGGTCCTTGTACCTGGACTGCTGTGCCTCATTAGTCCCGTTTTGTTTTATGAGGATTTCCAAACCCCAGCTGAACGGTGAACTTCGGGAGTGACTTCACCACTGAGCTAAAAGGGTGTCCAGAGGCCACACTCTCAGGGATTCTCCAGTCTGTCAGGCCAGTAAATCTGGTCTTTTTTTTTGTTGTTGTTGTTAGAATTTTGTTCTACATCCTTCTCCAGCTCTGTCCAGGACCCTCTATTGTGATCCCTGTCAGAGCAGTCAGTGGTTTTAGCCAGGCACCATCTAGCTGTACTGGACTCAGTCTGGTGGAGGTCTTGGTAGCTGTGGTCCATTAGTCCTTTGGACTAATCTTTTCCTTGTATCTTGTTCTCTTCATTCTCCCTTGCACCTGAAGGAGTGAGACCAGTGGAGTATCTTAAATGGCTGCTCACAGGTTTTTAAGACCCCAGACGCTACTCACCAAGGTAGAATGTAGAACGTTGTCCTTATAAACTGTGTTATGTCAATTGACCTAGATGTTCCCTGAGACCATGGTCCCCACAAGCTCTCAGCCTAGCAATTTAGTCCCTCAGGGAGTTTGAAAAGTGTCTACGGAGCTTCCGTGACCTTTCCTTGTACAAGTTGTGCTGGATTCCCCAGTACTGTGTACTGTCGTACCCTTCACTAAAGTTACCACTTATCTATTGTTTATTTAGACCCCACCCCTACCCCTCCCATCCTTTGCGACCAACAAAGATTGTTTCTTTTTGTGTGTAAACTTTTACATTAGTTTTTATAGTAGAGGTCTCATACGATATTGTCCGTTTGTGATTGACTTAATTTCACTTAGCATAATGTCCTCCAGTTTCATCCATGTTATGAGATGCTTCACAGATTCCTCATTGTTCTTTATCTTTGCAAAATACTCCATTGTGTGTATGTACCATAGTTTGTTTATCCATTCATCTGTTGATGGGCATCTAGGTTGTTTCCACCTTTTTGTTATTGTGAAAAGTGCTGCAATGAATATGGGTGTGCATATGTCTATTCGTGTGATGACTCTTATTTCTCTAGGATATGTTCCTAGGAGTGGTATTGCATTTTGTCGTGATTTCTTTCTTTCTTTCTTTTCTTTTCTTTTCTTTTTTCTTTTTTTTTTTTTGTGGTGCTGACGTTTTCTTTGTTCCTCTTACTCTCCTGTGCTGGGTTCCTTTTGTTTTGTGGATTTTTTTTTCATTTCTTTTGTTTTTGTAGGTTTTGTTTTTACTGAGACTTTATGTTTTTCTTCTTTATTTTGATGAGTAAGTTTGTTACCTTTCTTTGTGGTTACATTGGAATTTACACTTATCTCCCTAGATGTGAGCCAGTCTATTATTACTTAGTATTGCCTTGTCTTCCTCTCCATTAGAAGGTTCTATACCTACACCATTTACTCCATCTTTTATTGTTCTGTTGCTGTTGTCATTTACAGATTAACCTCTCTGTTTCCCTGTTGTAATTCCTTTGGTTTTGCATAGTCCTTAAGAGTTCATTTCCTAGCTTGGTATCTGGCTAGTACACTCTTATGTCCTAGATTCAGCCTGTGGTCTGATGTTGTTTGTTCACAGATCAAAGGACTCCCTTTAATAAGTCTTGTAAGTTTGGTTTTGTTTTTACATAGTCCCTTAATTTCTGTTTATCTGGAAATGATCTAATTTCACCATCATATTTGAATGTGAGTTTTGCAGGATATATTATTCTTGGCTGGTAGTTTTTTTCTTTCATGGTTTTATATATGTCATCCCATTGCCTTCTTGCCTGCATGGTTTCTGCCAAATAATCCGAGTTTAGTCTTATGGTTTCTTCTCTGTATGTGACTTTTTGTTTTTCCCAAGCTGCTCTAAGGATTGTTTGTCTTTGGTTTCAGCAAGTGTGATTATGATATGCCTTGGTGATTTTATTTTGGGGTCTACCCTATACGAGGTTCAGTGAGCTTCTTGGGTGGTCAGTTTTCATCTTTCACGATATTGGGAAATTTTTCTGTCAGCACTTCTTCTATGATCCTCTCTGTGTTTTCTGTTTTCTCCCTCTGTTCTGGAACTCTGATCACTTGCAGATTTTTGCTTTTTATTGTAGCCCACATAATTCTCAGGGTTTCTTCATTTTTCTTTGTTCTTTTTTCTATTTTTTCCTCAGAGTTGTAGCCAAGTGTTTGTCTTCAATTTCACTGATCCTATCTTCCATTGTTTCAAACCTGCTCCTCAGCCCTTCTATGACACTGTCCATTTGTGAAATCTTGTTTGTCTTTTGGATTTCTAATTGCTGTTTTTGTGTGATTTCTAGTTGTGAATTTATTTTAGCATTTTGTTCCTGTATTAGTTTCTTGAATTCTTCCTTTTTTTTGTCTGTATTTTCCATGAATTTGTCTGCCTTTTCCATGAATTTTTCTATTTTTTCCTCATTTTTGTCTGTTTTTTGCTTCAACTGTTGGATAATTCTGAATATTAGGGATTTGAGTTCCCTATCAGTTATGTCTAATGCCTTTTCTTCTACTGAAAGGTCATCAGGTGTTTTATTTTGGATGCCTACTGGAACCATCCTGTTCTGTTTTTGTGAATGTTTTGATATTTTATGCTGTCTTCTGGGCATTCAGTGGTTATTTTCCTCATTTATTGATTGTAGATTTGTTTGTTTTGTCCTGCCTTTTTGTTTTATTTGGCTATGTCTGAACAGGTGGGCTGTGCGTTCTTTGTTGTTTGCTCATCTGTGGGCACAACACTTTTCACCTCCTTCTCCAATGGGCAGGGTCAGTCACTCAGGTATGGTACAGCAGGACAGGTCCAGCTGAAGGGGAGTGGCTAGGATGGGTTGTTTGTGGCACACACCAGGGCTGAAAGTGCAGATAGGTAATCAGTGCAGGGCAAGTTCCAGTAGGCTGTGCCTGTGCTGCTTGGTAGTGTGGTGTTCAGCGCACCACACAGGTAGGCAGGAATGAGGGGGTACATTGTGATGTGTGAAGCTAAGATGGGTATGGGAAAGAGGAGAGAGGAACAGGAGCCAAAAACATACACAGAAACAAAACAGAGTGCTAAGGGGGCTTTCTATTGGCGTGGAGAGATGAGAGACTTAGAAATGAGGGAAAACAAAAATGAAAAAAAAAGAAAAAGGGTAAAATAAAAAATGAATAAGTCGAGAAACTGGAAATGAAGAAAGACATAAAGGAAATAAGATAGAGAAGAAAACAAAACAAACAAACAAACAAAACCAAAAACAAACTACCAAACAAAAAACAAGAAAAAAGAAATGCCCCAGGAATGTCACTGTGCATCTGTGCAGAGTAAGGGAGTAGCTTCCAAGCCTCATGATACTGCCCAGCTATAAGGGGATCCCAAGATGAGAAAAAAAAAAAGAAAACAAACAAATCAAAACAGAATAAATCAGAGCAAAGAAACAAATAACAAAGCCCGAGGGGGTCCTACCAGCATGGCGGCATGAGCTGGGAAGCAGTTTCACAGTCAACTGGTGTTTTTCAGCCTTTCAGGAAGAGGCAAAGATGGTGCACTGAACCAAATATTTGAGAGAAAGGAATGGGAGGGGGTGAGAGGTAAGGAAGAAATCTAAAGAAAAAAAAAAAAAAGCAACACAAGCAACCAGCAAAAGGCACTCAGGGAGCCAGCCAGTGTGGGCGGGTGGAATCCAAGTGATACCAGGGTGTTTCCCATCCAAGAGACTGTGGCTGCAGGAAGCAGAGGGGGCTATGTGGGGGTGAAGAAGGGTGGGGGTGGGAAAGCCTGTATTGCTGGTTACTGGTTGTTCTGTCTCCTGCTGGAAGCTCCATGAAGTTACTTTCTCATATCCCCTGTTTGCTGATCTCCGATAGGAGTCCAAGATGGCTGATCCATTCTCTGGTAGTTGATAGGGGGCCTCTGCAAGTATCACTCCTTGCTCTCTGTTCTCTGTCAGTTTCTTATTCCATTCGGTGCTTGCCTGAGTTCTTTATCTCTTCATTTGATGCTTAGGGTTTCAGGATTGATGTGTGACTCTGTTTGACTTAGTTTTTCTGATCTTTGCTGCGGAGGGACGACGTGGTGCTTCTGACTATAGCACCATGTTGCTGGGAAGATGTAAAATAATTTTTGAAAAACAAAAGGTTGACATACAGAAGAGTGATTAGGGTGATTGATCTCTGATTAAGTCATCTTTTCTTGGCATAGTGAAACAAATCCTTCCTCTCCATGCTCTTTCATCTTCTTGGAGGACACATTTGAGATAAGCATAAAAAGTGATAATTTACACTGTGATGTGTGCCTTTGGAGAAGGTATTCTCTTGTAAGCTCCTTGTCTGAGCCTATACCCAGTGCTAGGTCAGTTCAAAAAGAGGCTTCCCTTTAAGATAAACACATGTGTGGGACTAAAGCTACATCAAAAGTGGTACAGTTGTTAAGTTATTAGTAGACATAACTTGGCAATGACAAGAAATGAAACTGAATCCAGGAGTTAAAGCATTGAATTGATATGTAAATCAATCTGGAGCAGTATAACTTGAAAGGGAAGTGGATAAGACAATATTAGAATGACTAAAAGAGGTATGTGATGTAGAATTTGGGAAAAATTTAGGCAGCATTGATTGAATGATACCTCTGTCTGCCCTGTTGTCCCCCAAATGCAGGACTCTGCTTCCTTTGTTGTTCCTTACTTCCATACAGGGCAGGGTCTGTGTATTATCAATTGCATTATAGTAGGCCACTAGGGGTTCAGTAGTAGAATTTTCACCTTCCATGTGGAAGACCTGGGTTTGATTTCTGGCCTATGCACCTCATGTGCAGCCACCACCTTGTGTCAGTGAGGCTTGTGTGTTGTTATGATTTTGAACTTCCACACTAAGACAGACTAGGAATAAAGGCCTGGTCATCTACTTCTGAAAAATCAGCCAATGAAAACCCTATGGATCACAATAACCAGTTTCCCAACCAATCGCGGGGATGTTTCAGGACCAGGCAGCGTTTTGTTCCATTGTGTATGGTGTTGTCATGAGTCAGGGACCAACTCTATGGCAGCTAACAACAGGCTACTCAGGGGTCAGGGGCAAGCTTAAGGTGGGTCTTGGCTGCCTGTGAAAATATTGTATTGTGTGCGTATCCTATTCTATCAGAACTACGGTTGGCCTTGGGGAGATTTGGAGCTTCAGTAAATGTGAAATGAATGTCCTGTCCCCACTTCCCAAGTACTGGAGTAGATGAATGAACTTATCCTGGAGCACTGATGAGGAAAGAGCAGAGAAGTAGGTGGCTGACTTCCTCTATTTAAGAAATCAAGGTGGTACTAGGTAAACTCAATGAAGGGAGGTGCCCAGTCTGCTGCCATACCTATGACTTATCTTACTGGCCCTGGTTTTCTGTGTCCTTGAAAATGGGAGAGTGAGGTGGGGCAGAACATGTTCCAGTGTTCCAGGACTGAAGGAATACATTTCTAATCACCCACTTATTTGCCAACCTTTTTAAGTGAAATATTTCTTCTACCATTATAGACAATTATTAAATTAATTTAAAAGGCATGGGATGCATAATTTCCCAAAAATAAATTAAAATTAAAAAATGGAAATATTCTTAAAATTGGGAAAATGTTAAAATTGACATAAAAAGTTGTAAGAGATGACCCGAACTGGATGCTATCTTCAGTACAGACCTAGGCCAGAATGTCAAGTGACTAGAGTAAAGAAAAGATGGACACACCTTTTCAGAGGTCAAGCTTATTCTGAGTAGGGAAAATAAGCAGAGAATGACAAGGAAATCCACAAAAGGGAGGAGAGTTCTCTCAGTGAGGATGTCCTCCTGCAATACATGAGAGAATCTCTTTGTATAGTCAATGGTTGGGACTTAGCAAGGAAAAGTCAGAGAATATCTATTGGTAATGTCCTCGCGAAGACCATTCAGAATGTATGTGTGTGTTGAGGGGTGGGACAGTGTCTTAGTCTGAAAGTCTCTAGTAACAAAGTAATTCTGGATTACGGTTGTCAGATAAAATACAGGATGCCCAATTAAATTTGAATTTCAGATAAATAGCAAATAATTTTTTGTATGCTCCGTTACATATTGTTTATCTAAAATTCAAATTTAACCAGATGTCCTGTATGTATTTTCTGTATCTGGCAGCCCTAGTCTTGGTGTCCTGAATAAATGAAGGTCCTCCAGGAAGAAGTGAGGAAATTGAATAAGTATGTCAAATGTATATTAAAAAGAGGAAAAACTGCATGCATATAAATAAAATAAAAAACCTAAGTGTTAATAAATTATTACTACCTGAAAATGAATTAAAAACATTTAATAGCCAATTAATTTTTAAGTATAAAATACATAGTTGTAAAGGTCATGGACATATCCAAAATCCCTGAGGGACTGAATTGCCTGGCAGAGGACTGTGGGGACCATGGTCTTGGGGAACATCTAGCTCAACTGCCATAACACAGTGTATAAAGAAAATGTTTTACATTCTATCTTAGTAATTAGTGTCTGGGGGCTTAAAAGTCTGTGAGCAGCCATCTAAGATACTCTACTGGTTTCACCTCTTCGAGAGCAAGGAGGAATGAAGAAAAAAGATACAAGTGAAAGATTAGTCCAAATAACTAATGGACCACAACTACCACGACCTCCACCAGACTGAGTCCAGTACCACTAGATTGCGCCCAGCTACTACCACTGACTGATATGACAAGGATCACAACACAGGGTCCTGGAAAGAGATGGAGAAAAATGTAGAACAAAATTCTAACTCACAAAAAAAGACCAGACTTACAGGCCTGACAGAGACAGGAGAAACCCCTAGAGTATTGCCCCCGGACACTCTTTTAGCTCAGTAATGAAGTCACTCCCGAGGTTCACCTTTCTGCCAAAGATTTGATAGCCCCATAAAGCAAAACAAGACTAATGGGGCACAACAGTCCAGGGACAAGGCATGGAGGGGAAAGGAAAGCTGGTAATAGCAAACCCAAGTTTGAGAAGGGAGAGTGTTGACATGTCGTGGGGTTGTTAACCACTGTCATAAAATAATATGTATACTTACGGTTTAATGAGAACTATTTGTTCTGTAAACCTTCATCTAAAATACAATTTAAAAAAAGAAACAAATAGTTGTAAATTCTACATAAGTTGTGTGGTAGTAGCCAAACTCCTAGTGATCTCTGCTTCCTGGTATTCACACTGAGCATTGTACTAGAATTGGTCTTGTGATGAATAGAATGTAGGAGAAGTGAGGATATTTCACTGAGACTAAGTTATAAAAGACACTGAAGCTTTCACCTTGGAAATTCTCTCTTTCTCTTTCTCATGCAAGGGGAAGCCATGTCATAAGCAGCCCTATGGAGAGAACCAAGGATTTGAAGCCTCCTGCCAATAGCCAGGTGAGTAAACCATCTTGGAGGCAAATCCTCTGGCCCCACTGAAGCCTTCAGATGACTGTAGTTCCAGTCAATGGCTTGACTGAAACCTCAAGAGAGACCCTAACACAAAACCACTCAGCTAAGTTACTTCTGGATTCCTGACCATTATATCAGTAACAGATAATGAATATTTGTATATTAAGCAGCTAAATTTGGGGTAATTTGTTATGTAGCAAGAGATAACTAATAGAGGTAGCACAAAAGATACAAAAATATAAACTGATTGTGGAAGATATTCATCTTGAACAAATGTGTAAAATTAAAAATTCATTAAAGCATTTCCAAGCAGTAGAGCCAGAACAACTAAACTGCAGAAAGGTGTGAGTAATCTTAAGCAGCTAGTTAAACTCAGGTAAATAATTTCCTGCCACAAGACTCACAGCTCTGTCACTCAGTATGAGATACTTTCAACCAACCCTCAAAGCCCCCACGTCAGTTTGTCGTACTGTGGGGGCTTGAGTGTTGCTGTCGCCCGTGGTGGACAGGTCTCGGCTGAGCTTCCAGACTATGAAGAAGGATCTGGCGGTCTACTTCTGAAAAGAACTAGCCAGTGAAAACCTTATGAATAGCAACTGAACATTGTCTGATATACTGCCAGAAGATGAGCCCCTCAGGTTGGAAGGCACTCAAAATACCACTGGGGAAGAGCTGTCTCCTCAAAGTAGAGTTGATCTTGATGTGGATGAAGTCAAGCTTTTGGGGCCTTCATCTGCTGATGTGCCACAACTCAAAATAAGAAGAAACGGAATCAAACATCCATTAATAATCGGAAGGTGGAATGTATGAAGTACGAATCCAAGAAAATTGGAAATCATGAAAAATTGAATGGAATGCGTAAATATCAATATCACAGCTATTATTGAGCTGAAATGGACTGGTATTGGCCATTTTAAATCAGACAATCATAAGGTCTACTATGCTGGGAACTACAACTTGAAGAGGAATGGCATTGCACTCATCATCAAAAAGAGCATTTCAAGATCTGTCCTGAAGTAAAATGCTGTCAGTGATAGGATGATATCCATATGCCTACAAGGAAGACCAGTTAATACGACTATATTCAAATTTACACACGAACCACAAAACCCAAAGATGAATAAACTGAAGATTTCTATCAATGTCTGCAGTCTGAAATTGATCGAACATGCAATCAGAATGCATTGATAATTACTGGTGATTGGAATGTGAAAGTTGGAAACAAAGAAGGCTCGGTAGTTGGAAATTATAGCCTTGGTGATACAAACAATGCTGGAGATCACATGGTAGAATTTTGCAAGACCAACGACTTCTTCATTGCAAATATCTTTCTTCAACAACATAAATGGCAACTATACATGTGGAACTCGTCAGATGGAATACACAGGTATGAAATCGACTACATCTGTGGAAAGAGATGATGAAAAAGCTAAATACCATCGGTCAGAACAAGGACAGGGGCCGACTGCAGAACAGACCATCAACTGCTCATAGGCAAGTTCAAGCTGAAATTGAAGAAAATTAGAACAAGTCCATGAGAGTCTTGAGTATATCTCACCTGAATTTAAAGACCATCTCAAGAATAGATTTGATGTGTTCAACAGTAATGACTGGACACCAGCCAAGTAGTGGAAAGACATTATACATGAAGAAAGCAAGAAGTCAATAAAAAGACAAGGAAGAAAGAAAAGATCAAAATGGATGTCAGAAGAGATGCTGAAACTTGCTTTTGAATGTCAAGTAGCTAAAGCAAAAGTAAGAAATGATGAAGTAAAAGAGCTGAACAGAAGATTTCAAAGGGCGGCTGAAAAAGACAAAATAAAATATTAGAATGACATGTGCAAAGACCTGGAGGTAGAAAACCAAAAGGGAGGAATATGCTCAACATTTCTCAAGCTGAAAGAACTGAAGAAAAAATTCAAGCCTCAAGTTGCAATAATGAAGATTCTACTGGGAAAATATTAGACGACGCAGGAGCCATCAAAAGAAGGTGGAAGGAATACACAGAGTCACTATATCAAAAAGAACTGGTTGATGTTCAACCATTTCAGGAGTTAGCATATGATAAGGAACCAGTGGTACTGAAGGAAAAAGTCCAAGCTGCACTGAAGGCATTGTCATAAACAAGGCTCCAGGAATTGACGGAATACCAATTGAGATGTTTCAACAAATGGACGCAGCGCTGGAAGTGCTCAGTCATCTATGCCAAGAACTTTGGAAGACAGTTACCTGGTCAACTGACTGGAAGAGATCCATATTTATGCTTATTCCTAAGAAAGGTGATCCAACCAAATTTGGAAATTATCAAACAATATCATTAATGTCACTCGCAAGTAAAATTTTGCTGAAGATCATTCAAAAGCAGTTGCAGCAGTATATCGACAGGGAACTGCCAGAAATTCAAGCCGGATTCAGAAGAGGACGTGAAACCAGTGATATCATAGCTGATGTCAGATGGATCCTGGCTGAGAATACCAGAAAGAAGTTTACTTGTGTTTTATTGAATATGCAAAGGCATTCGACTGTGTGAATCATAACAAATTATGAATAACATTGCAAAGAGTGGGAATTCCAGAACACTTAATTGTGCTCATGAGGAACTTGTATATAGATCAAGAGTCAATTATTCAAACAGAAAAAGGGGATACTGCGTGGTTTAAAGTCAGGAAAGGTGTGCGTCAGAGTTGTAGCCTTTCACCATACCTATTCAATCTGTATGCTAATCCTAGAAGTGGACTATATGAAGTGGACTATATGAAGAAGAACGCAGCATCAGGATTGGAGTAAGACTCATTAACAACCTGCATTATGCAGATGACACAACCTTGCTTGCTGAAAGTGAAGAGGACTTGAAGCACTTACCGGTGAATATCAAAGACCACAGCCTTCGGTATGGATTACACCTCAACATAAAAAAAACAAAAATCCTCACAACTGGACCAATAAGCAACATCATGATAAATGGAGAAAACATTGAAGTTGTCAATGATTTCATTTTACTTGGATCCACAATCAACACCCATGGAAGCAGCAGTCAAGAAATCAAAAGATGCATTGCATTGGGAAAATCTGCTCAAAATACCTCTTTAAAGTGTTAAAAAACAAAGATGTCACTTGAAGACTAAGCTGTGCCTGACCCAAGCCACTGTGTTTTCAATTGCGTCGTATACAAGCGAAAGCTCGACAATGAATAAGGAAGTCTGTACATGTGATGCCTTTGAATTGTGGTGTGGGTGAAGAATATTGAGCATACCATGGACTGCCAAAAGAACGAACAAATCTATCTTGGAAGAAGTACAACCAGAATGCTCCTTAGAAGCAAGGATGGAGAGACTTTGTCTCACATACTTAGAACAGGCTATCAGGAGGGATCAGTCCCTGGAGAAGGACATCATACTTGGTAAAGTATAGGGTCAGCGAAAAAGAGGAAGCCCCTCAACAAGATGGATTGACACAGTGGCTACAACAACCGGCTCAAGCATAACAATTGTGAGGATGGCGTAGGACTAGGCAGCGTTTCGTTCTGTCGTACATAGATTCGCTATGAGTTGGAACGTACTTGATGGCACCTAACAACAACAACAACAAAAACCCTGAAAGAATGAATCAATGTCCATTTGTACCTAGGCCCTTACCTCTTCTTCTCAAAATACGAAGCAGGAATATGTACAATATGGCATCATAGACTGAGAAATATTATGCTAAGTAAAAACTAAATAAAATATAAAAGCAAAAAAATGGTGGCAATACAGTTAAAGCAGGAATTTCTCAGCTGATGATTTTTCTAAAAATAGTATTTTATTGTGTTTTTGGTGAAGGTTTACACAGCAGTTTAGGTTCCCATTCAACAATTTCTACACAAGTTGTTCAGTGACATTGCCTACATTCTTCACAATGCATGAACATTCTCATTATTTCAGGGGATAGGCTCGGTTGTAGGTTTAAAGCATGTCTCAGGGCAATGGTCTTAGGGAGTCCTGTGTTCTCTACTGTTTCAGTTTGTCTGGCTTTTTTTTTTTTTAATAAGAATTTGAGTTCTGCTCCATATTTGTCTCCCATTGAGTTCAGGACCAACTACTGTGACCCCAGTCAGAATGGTCAGTGTTAGTAGCTAGACACCATCTGATTCTTCTGGTCTCAGGGTGGATGAGGTTGTGGCTTGTGTAGACTTGTTTCTTCTCTGAGCTTTTGGTTACCTTCTTACTGTTTTGCTCCTGGTGAGTAGAGACCTGTAGTTGTGTCTTAGATGGCTGCTTGCAAGCTTTTAGGACCCCAAAAGCTACACACTTCACTAGAATGCAGATCATGCCAACTGACTGGATTGTCCCATGAGACTATGGTCCTATGCCTTCAAACCCAGACAACTAATGTGGGAAGGTGTTTTGTTTTGTCTGGGGAGTATCTATATTTGTGTCTTCAGTGAGTATAAGTGCTTACACCCACATATTTGTATTTACAGTTACCTATAGACACTTCTATCTGTTCTCATCTATGTTCACACCTGTACCTACCCATATACCAATTTGCCTATACCCATCAACATGCACTCAAACACTCGTTTTTACTTTTGTTGTGCTGTGCTCACTACATCCACATTCGATGCCACTTTTCCCATCACCAAAAGTAACTAGTCTGTATGGTATAAAGCATATTTTCCCCACCCCTCATCCGTCCCAGGTAACCACCATTTATCTATTCTTGTCTTCATATAAAAGAGGGATTATATAATATTTGTCCTTATATGCTTGACTTATTTCACTTATCATTATGCCCTCCAGGTCCATTCATGTTGTAATGTTTTGCAGACTCACCATTGTTCTTTATGGTTATGCAGTGTTCCATTGTATGTATGTACCACAATTTTCTTAACCACTGATCCATTGATGGACACTTCGGTTATTTCCATTTATTTGCTATTGTGAATAAACAGCAATAAACATTGGTGTGCATATGTCTATTCTTGTCATTATTTTTAGGTCTCTACCTTGTATACTTAGAAGTGGGATTGCAGGATCATTGGGTAGTTCCATTTCTAGTTTTTTGACAAAATGCCATATCATTTTTCATAGTGGTTGTACCATTTTACAGTCCCACCAGCAATGGATAAGGGTTGCAATCTCCCTGCATCCTCACCAACATTTGTTATCTGTTTATTTTGTTTGTTTGTTCGTTTAATCGGTGCCATTTTAGCCAGGGTAAGATGGTATTTCGTTGTAGTTTTGATTTGCATCCCTCTAATGGCTAATGATTATGAATATCTTTTCATAAGTTTGTTGACTGTTTGGATGTCCTCTTTAGTGGAAGTTCTGTTCATGTCTTTTGCCCACTTTGTGATTGAGTTGTCTTTTTGTTGTTGAGTTATTACAATTTTCTATAGATTTTAGAGATTAGACCCTTATCAGATAAGTTGTCTCTGAAGACTTTTTCCCATTCTATAGGTTGTCTATTTACACTTTAATTAAAGTCTTTTGATGAGCATAAGTGTTTAATTTTTATGAGGTCTCATTTATCTATTTTGTCTTCTATTAGTGCGTTTGTTGTAACATTTGTTAGCCTATTTTTACAAAAAACTAGGCCCCATAGCTTTCTCTCTATGTTGGCTTCCAGGAATTTTATTGTTTTTGGTTTAACATTTAGGTCTTTGATCCATTTTGAGTTAGCTTTAGTGCATGGTGTGAGGTACAGGTCCTGTGTCATATTTTACAGGTAGATATCTAATTTTGCCAGCCCCATTCATTAGAGAGAATGTTTCTGCCCCCACTGAATGGACCCCTTATCAAAGATCAGTTGCCCATAGATGGCTGGGTTTAATTCTGAGTTCTTAATTTTGTCACTGCTCTATGTGTCTATCATTGAGCCAATACCAGGCTGTTTTGATTACAGTGGCTATATAGTATGTTTTGATGTTGGGGAGTGTGAAGCCTCCTGCTTTGCTTTTTTTCTTCAAAGTTGCTTTGGTTGTTCAGGGTTTCTTTTTTTCCATATGAAGTTGGTCATTAGTTTTTCCATTTTAGTAAAAAATGTTCTTGGGATTTGTATCGGGATTGCATTGTATCTGTAAATCATTTTAAGTAGAATTGACATTTTCACTATATTAAGTCTTCCAATCCATGAGCTCAGGATGTCTTTCCATTTTAGTAGGTCTCTTGTAGTAGTGTTTCATAATTATCATTATATAAGTCTTTTATGTCCCTGGTTAGGTTAACTTCTAGGTGTTTTATAGATTTGGGGGCTATTGTAAAAGGTTTTTTTTTTTTTTTTTTTTTTTTTATTTCTTGTTTGGAGTAGTATTTGTTAATTTAGAGGAACCCAACTGATTTTTGTGGGTTGATCTTGTACCCTGAAATGTTGCTAAGTTCTTCTATTAGTGTCCAGCAGTTTTCTTGTGGAGTCTTTAAGGTCTTCTCTATATTGGATCATATCATCTGTAAATAGAGATAGTTTTACTTCTTCCTTCCTGATTTGGATATATTTTACCTCTCTTTCTTGTCTTATTGCTGTGGCTAGAATTTCCAATACAATGTTAAATAAGAGTGGCGATGATGAGTATCCTTGTCTCCTTGTTCTCAAAAGGAAGGGTTTCAGCCTTTCTCCATTGAGTATAATGTTGGCTGTCGGTTTTGCACATATGTTTTTAATTATTCTGAGAAATTTCCCTTCTATTCCTATTTTGCTGAGAGTTTTTATCAGGAAAGTGTGTTGACTTTTATGAATGCCTTTTCTGCATCAACTGATATGATCATATGGTTCTTTTCCTTTTATTTATGTGGTGGACTACATTGATTGATTTTCTAATGTTGATCCACCCTTGTAATCCTGGTATGAATCCCACTTGATCATGGTGTATCTTTTTTTTTTTTTTTTTGGTATGTAGCTGAAGTCTCTTTGCTAGAATTTTGTTGAAAATTTTTGCATCTAACTTCATAAGGGATATTGGCCTGTAATTTTCCTTTTTTTGTGTGATATCTTTGCCTGGTTTAGGTATAAAGCTTATTCTGGCTTCATAGAAAGTGTTTAGTATTGTCTTTCCTCTTCTATATTTTTGAAGCGATTGAGCAGGATTGGTGTCAACTCTTCTCTGAATGGTTGGTAGAATTCTCCAGTGTAGTCATCTGGTCTTCCCCCCACACCCATGGCAGTTTTTTGATGATATCTTCAATCTCTTCTTTTGTAATGAGTTTGTTTATACTTTTTACCTCTGTTTGTGTTAGTTCAGGTAAGTAGTGTGTTTCTAGGAAAATTTGTCCATTTCATCTAGGTTTTCAAATTTGTTGGAGTACAGTTTTTCAAAGTAATGAGTTATGATGTTCTTTATGTCTGTTGGATCATTTGTAATGTCAGCAATTTTATTTCTTAATTTGGTTACTTGCCTCTTCTGGTTTTTTCTTTTTTTTCTTTTTTTGTCAGTCTAGTCAGTGGTGTTGATCCTTTCAAAGAACCAACTTCTGGTTTTGTTGATTCTTTCTATTATTTTTCTATTTCATTTATTTCTGCCCTGATCTTTATTAATTCCTTTTTTTCTGGTAGGTTTTGGCTTATTTTGCTCTTCCTTCTCTACTTGTTCACGTTGTTGGTTTAAGTTAATGATTTTGGACCTTTCATCACTTTTATTCTTGTATTATTTTCCTGAAATCTTCCATTGCTTTGTCTGTGTTTTCTCTGATTTTGTCTGTATTTTCCATGATTTTGTATATTTTTTTCGTTATTTTTGTCTGCAATTTCCTTCATCTCTTGGAGAACTCTGAATATTAGAGTTTTGAATTCCCTTTCAGATAGTTCCAGTGCCTTTTCTTTTGCCAGAAGGTCATCTGGTGTTTTATTTTGATAACTTTCTGGAGCTATCTTGTCCAGTTTTTTAAATATGTTTTGATATTGTCTGCTGTCTCCGGGACATTCAGGAATTATTTTCTTCATTTATTGATTATAGATTTGTTTGTTTCATCCTGCTTTTTGTTTTATTTGGTTATGTCTGGACAGGCAGGCTGGGTGTGTTTTGTTGCTTGCTTGCCTATGGGCATGGTACTTCTCACCACCTTGTCCAGGTGGGCTGGGCTGATCTCTCAGTGATGGTGCAGCAGGGCAGGTCCAGTGAGGGTGGAGGAGTAGAGTTGGGTAGTTTGTGGCATGAACCGGGGCCAACGAGGTGGGACTGGGGGGTAGTGCAGGGCAGGATCTGGGGAACCACATCAGTGCTGCTCGGGGGCATGATGCAGATAGGCAGGAGGGAAGGGAGAGTATGTAGTGTGTGTAGCTAAGTGGGTGAGTGAAAGAAGAAAGAGAAAAAAGTAAAAAATGAAGGAAAAAAGAAAAAAGTAAATAAAATAGCAGTGCAGTAGGATTCAGTGGGTGGGAGCGAGATAGACTGGGTGAGGCCATGTGTTGGTGGCTCTGTAGCCAAGTGGTGCTACTTGGCCTGTCAAGTAGGGGTGTGGGTGGCACACGGGCCTAGGTGGACAGTAGAAAGGATAGGTAAGAAGGGAAGGAGAGAGAATAAACTGACAAACAAAAAAAGAAAAAGAAAAACAACAACAAAAATAAATAAATAGGATGGGGGGAACTGGTCATTGAGGGCGGGATGGAATTGGGATGGCAGCGAGCTGATGTCTCTCTCACCTGGCAGCATGGCACAGCCCATCAGGAAAGGGCAGAGGCAGTGCAGTGCCTAAGTGGGAGGGAGAAGGAGAAGAGAGAAGAGAAAAGATATAGAAAACAAATATGTTGCTGAGGGACTCAGCCTGTGGGGGTGGCGCAGACTCAGGGTGGGGAGGGGATAACACACAGGGCTAGCTGAGCATGAGAAAGAAAAAGAAGGAAGGGAGAGAGAGAGATAAGCAACAAAAAAGCAAAAAAAAAAACGTATAACAACAAAATGGCAATGAAGTGGCTGGCTGGTAGGGGTGGGGAGGACCTGGGTGGCAGTGAGCTGATATCTCTCCGGTAGAGTGACTGTGGCCCACTGGGGAGAGGCAGGGACCAAGTAGAGGGAAGAAGGGTGGGGAGTGGGAAAGCATGTATCCCTGGTCACTGGGTGCTCTGTCTCCTATTGGGAGCTCCTTGAAGTTGCCTCCCCGTACTCCCTGTCTGTAGGCCTTGGTGGCTGAGGTCCAAGATGGCAAATCCATGCCGTGTTAGCTGGTAGGGGACCTCCACTCAGTAGCTCTCCTCATTCTCTGTTCTCTGTCAGTTTCTTATTCCATTCGTTGCTTGAGCAAGTTCTTTATTCCTTCGGTTTTTGCTTAGTGTTCCAGGATTGATGTTTGTATCTGTTTTACTTAGTTTTTTGGGCCTTTGCTGCAGAGGGACGGCATGGTGTTTCTGTCCATAGTGCCATGTTGGGTCTGCCTCCTCTTTGGTCTTTTTTAATTAGGCATTTATTGCTATGAATTTTCTTCTGAGTACTGCTTTTGCTGTGTCCCAAAGGCTTTGATATGTTGTGTTTTCTTTTTCATTTGATTCTGGAAATTTTTTAAATTTCACTTTTGATTTTTTCTATGACCCAATAGTTTTTTTTAGCAGTGTATTATTTAGTTTCCATGTTTTTATTTTTATTCTTGTTATTTTTCTTGTTGTTGATTTCTAACTTCATACCGTTATGGTCAGAGAAGATACTTTGTATGATTTCAGTCTTTTTAAATTTGTTGAGACTTGTTTTGTCTCTTAGCATATGGTTTATTCTGGAAAATGATCTATGTGCACTGGAGAGGAATGTAACTGTTCTGATGTTGGGTGGAGTGTTCTATATATGTTCATTAGGTCCAATTGGTTTACGGTTTTATTTAAGTTCTCAATGTCCTTACTGATCTCCTTTTTAGATGCTCTGTCTATAATTAAAAGTGATGTGTTGAAGTCCCCTTCTATTATTGTGGAGTTGCCTATTTCTCCTTTCATATTAGTTAGTATTTGTTTCATGTATTTTGGTGCTTTGCTGTTAGGTGTATATATATTTATAATTGATATGTCTTCTTGCTGGACTGACCCTTTTATTGTTATGCAACATCCTTCTTTATCTGTTGTAACAGATTTTGATTTAAAGTCTACTTTATCTGATATCAGTATGGCCACTTCTGCTCTTTTTTTGTTACTGGCTGCATGGAATATTTTTTTCCACCCTTTTATTTTCAGTCTTTTTGTGTCCTTATGTCTAAGGTGTGTTTCTTGTAAACAGCAAAATGACAGATCATTTTATTATTATTATTATCCATTCTGCCACTCTCTGCTGTTTGCATGGGATATTTAAATTTATTACTGAAAACAAAGTGTTTGCCTCAATAATTTTGCTATTTGTTTTTTGCATTTTTCATATTTTCTTGGTTTTTTATTCTGATTTTTCTCTTTTTGTTTGTATTTGGCTGCTTTCTTGTGATGAGACTTTTTTTTCTTTCTTCTGAATGTGTCCTCTTGATGATTTCTTAGTGGTTACCACATATGTTACATTACATAACTTACAGTTGCAAGACCTTCAAGGAGATGATTGACACCGCAACTGCAATGATGAAGTCAAGCACAGCAATGATTGTCAGGATGGCAGAAGACAAGAAATTGCTTCACTTTGTTGTACATAAGGTCACTATCAGTAGGAATTGACTTGACATCAGGTAACAACAACAACAAAAACAATTGCAACAATGTTTAACATATGAACAACAGTAAACATACAACCTTAACATAATAAATCTATTCCTGATACACTCCTCCCTTCCCCATTTCTGTTGGTGGGTCTCCATTAACATCAATATACAATCTGTATTTGATAAATTTACTTTGTACATATTTCTTAAGAACTTGGCATTGTACTGTTAGAAGGATTTAATTATTAAATTTATTCCCTGAAAATATCATATACTTGGTCCTTGTGATTGCCCATGTTGTTGCATTTTTTGTAGATCTCTCTCTTTTTTAAAATTTTTTCCCCCGTGTATTTTTTTAATGCTCTTGCCTTTCCTTTTGGAGTACTCCCTTGAGTAATCCTTACAGAGCTGGTCTGGTGGTGTCAAATTCCCATAGCTTCTGTTTGTTTGGGAATGTCTTGATTTCCCCCTAATTTTCAAATGACAACTTTGCTGGATGAAGAATTCTTGGTTGGCAATTGTTTTCGTTCAGTATTTTAACATATGCCACTCTATTGTCTTCTGGTCTCTAGGGTCTGGGGAGAGATGCGCACTGACTCTTATGAATGCTCCTTGGTATGTTATATGACATTTTTCTCTTGCTGCTTTCAGAATTCTTTCCTTGTCTTTGGTTTTCAAGATTTTTATTAGGATATGGTGTGGAGTTGATCTTTCTGTGTGTCTTTTAATTGGGGTTCATGTAGCGTCTTGTATTTTCATGCTAGGTTCTCCGTTCAGACCTGGGAAATTCTCTCTGATTATCTCTTGGAAAACCATTTCTATACTTTTATTGTTGTCATGGTGCTCTGGGATTCCAATATTCTAAAGTTAGATATCTTAATTGAATCCCATATTTCCTTTTGGGTTTGTTTGCTTTTCTTTTTTCTTCTCTTGTTTCTCTTTAGACTTGATAAGTTCAGTTATTTTGTCTTCTAGTTCATTTATTCTACATTCTGTCTGTTTGATTTTATTGTTGAGTGTTTCTCTTGCTTTTTATAAATCTGTTGTTTTATTCTTCAGTTCTAGTAGTTCTTTAGGTTTTTTCTTTTTGTTTGTTTGTTTCATTGATGTTTTCAATTCCCATACTGAGTCTCACATATTGTTCCTACATTTGTTTCCTGATCTCTGCTAGTTTGTTTTCTGTGTGCTTTTTGCTTTTTTAAAAACATATTTAACACTATAGTATGAAAATTGTCGATTCTTTGCCTTATTCTGGTCTCCATAGGAGAAATTTTCGCTTCTTCATGTTTAGCTTATAACTGGTCCTTCTTCTCTTGTGATTTTGTGTTTTACTATTTTTATTGAAATTGGGAAATTTTGATATCTTTGTTTTTTTACTTGAAATTTTGTATTCTTATTTTTGTAGGAAAATTTTCTGATTGGACTAACTGGTGGCACAGGGGCCAAGCACCCAGCTGCCAACCAAAAGGCCAGGTCCTGTACCTACCAGCCACTCCATGGGACAAAGTTGTGGCAGTCTGCCTCTACAAAGACTCACAGCCCTGGGAATCCTACAGGGCAGCTCCACTCAGCCCCCTGATTTTCTATGAGTCAGAATCCTCGACCCAGATGCACTGAGCTTGATATCTTCTGAGAACCACTAGAAGACACTCTTATCCTTAGGTTTTTTTTCAGTGCTGATTCAAGAGTTCTAGATGCTTGATCTCTGTAATTCAATACACATGCATGGGGGGTGGTATAGCAGGTCACAGAGGCTGGCATAAGCAGCGGGGCTTGACATTCCTGTGTTGAAGGTGATGGGCTCTCTATGTCTTTCCCTCATGGGTACCCGTGAACAGGCTCACCCATGGTGTCCCTCTGTGGGCCATTTCACCGTGCCACCCTGTAAGCCTAAAATATTCCCCCTCACCTTGCTTCCCTTGCTCTTTCTCCTGATCCTAAGGCCAGTCCCTCTAGGGCCTCAGTGAGATAAAACAGCACTCTCTCGCAGTGCCGTGGTCTCCCTTTGCCCCCTCCCAATTAAGTGACCCTCCAACTCCCACAGCTAATTTGTGCTGTCTTAACAAAACTAGCCTACATCTTCCTCAGATTAGGTCCTTTTCTGTGTTCCCCATTTGGGGCATTACCCGGCCCCGACCCAAAATGTCTGTGATGAGTGAGCATTCTCGATATTAGGGGGTAGGTTCTCTCAGCTTCAGTGCGGTACCTGCTCCTCCTCTCCACTGTTTCTGGACCCACTATGAGTCTCCAACACGTCAGCTGCTGCCCGAACTTCTGCAATCTCAGTCTGTGCTTGTTTTTATTTGTTGTTCAGTGGGTTAGTTGCTGGGGGAGTAAATGGGAGCCTCCACTTACTTCGCCATCTTGCTCTGCCTTCTCTGGGCTATATTTAAAACAATTGGAGGTGTTCAAATTTGAGTTTGGCACTGGCAGGCTTTTTCTGGGACAATGGGACTCAGCTTTCTATGAAGAAGTAAACAACTTGGGGCCAACACACAGACGGTTCTTTTTTTAAAATTTTATTGAGCTTTAGGTGAAAGTTTACAGAGCAAATTAGTTTCTCATTCAAAAATTTATACACAAATTGTTTTGTGAAGTTTGTTGCAATCCCCACAATATGTCAGCACTCTTCCCCTTCCCGTTCACACCCTGGGTTCCCCATGTCCACTCATCCAATATCCTTGTCCCTGCCTGTTTTCTTGTCTTTGCATCTGGGCAGGCATGACCCATTTGGTCTTGTATACTTAATTGAACTAAGAAGCACATTTCTCATGAGTGTTATTGTTTGTTTTATAGGCCTATCTAATCTTTGGCTGAAGGTGGACTTCGAGAGTGGCTTCAGTTTTGAGTTAGCAGGGTGTCTGGGGGTTGTACTCTCGGGGGTTCCTCCAGTCTTTGTCAGATCAGTAAGTCTGGTCTTTTTTGTGAATTTGAATTTTGTTCTACATTTTTCTCCCGCTCTGTCTGGGACCCTGTATTATGATCCTTGTCGGAGCTGGTGGTGGTGGTATCCCAGCATCATCTAGTTCTTCTGGGCTCAGGCGGGTGGAGGCTGTGGTTCATGTGGCCCATTAGTCCTTTGGACTAGTATTTTCCTTGTGTCTTTGGTTTTCTTCATTTTCCTTTGCTCTGGATGGGACAGGACCAATAGATGTATCTTATATGGCTGCTCACAAACTTTTAAGACCCCAGACGCTCTCACCAAAGTAGGAAGTAGAACATTTTCTTTATGAACTATGTTATGCCAATTGACCTAGATGACCCCCAAAACCATGGTTCCCAGCCCGCAGCCCCAGTAACTCTGACCCTCAAGGTGTTTGGATGTGTTTAGGAAGCTTCTATGACTTTGTCTTGGTCAAATTGTGCTGACTTCCCCTAAATTGCATGTTGCCTTTCCTTTCACCAAAGTTAACATTTGTCTACTCTCTAGTTAGCGGTTTCCCCTCCCTACCTCTTCCCTCCCTCATAATCATCAAAGATTTTTTTATCTGGGTATAAACTTTTTCTTTTGTTTCTATAATAGTGGTATCATACAATATTTGTCATTTTGTGATTGACTTATTTCACTCAGCATAAGCATGAATCAGCATGCACTCCAGATTCATCCATATTGTGAGATGTTTTGCAGATTTGTTGTTGTTCTTTATTGTTGTGTAGTATTCCATTGTGTGTATATACCATAGGAGAGGGGTAGTGCAGGCCTGGTGAAGCAGCAGGCCTGAGCACCGGGGATTCTCTAGCCACAGCAGTGTGGTTGGGGTCAATGAGAAGGGGGAAAGTGGCATACAAAGTTAGTTAGGAGGGAGAAAGAAAAGAAAGAGAAAAAAGAAAACAAATATACCAGGTGGGTGGGGACAGGATGGACCTGGAGTGGTGGTGGGCTGGTGGCTCTCTAGCTGCGGTGGCATGGCAGGGGTCAGAAGGAAGGAGGGAGGTGGCATACAGGGCTTGGAGGGAAGTAGAAAGAAAAAGAAAAAAATTAAAATGAATGGTGGCACGGTCGGGGCCAGCCGATGTGGGTGAGATAGATCTGGGGCAGCGGTGGCACTGTATCTGTGACAGCATGGTGGGGGTCAGCGGGAAGCGGGGGAGGCGGTGTATGGGAATAGGTAGGAGGGAGAAAGAAGAGAAAAAAAATGGTGGTATGGTGGGGGCCAGCAAGTGGGTCCGGTGTGGACCCAGGGGTCAGTGGGAAGGGAGGGGAGGTGGTCACGGGGCTAAGTGGGAGGCAGAAGGAAAAAAAGGAAAAAAAATGCAGAGCAGGAGCCAGCGTGTGGTGGAAGGGCAGACCTGGGACAACAGCAGGCTGTGGCTCTCTAGCAGGGGCCAGCAGGAAGGGGGAAGGCGGTGCAAGAGCTAGGTGGGAGGGATAAGAAAAGGAAGAAAGAGAAAAGAAAAACAATGCTGGCATGGTAGGGGCTGGTGAGTTGGGGAGGGACAGACCAGGGGCTGGTGGGAAGAGAGGGGAAATTATATATTAGGCTAGATGGGAGGGAGAAAGAAAAGAATTAAAAGAAAAAAATGGCGGTGTGGTGGAGCCTGCAAGTGGGGTCAGGGTAGACCCTGGGCAGCTGTGGGCAAGTACACCAGTGGCTCTTTAGCCCCAGCAGCATGGCAGGGGCCGGTGGGAAGGGGGAGAGGTAACATACAGGGCTAGGTAAGAGAGAGAAAGAAAAGAAAGAGAAAAAAATTAAATAAAAAATGGCAACAGGTGGGGACTGGTGAGTGGGTGCAGGGTTTATCCAGGGGGCCAGTGGGAAGAGAGGGGAGGTGACCTACTGTGCTAGGTGGGAGAGAGAGAAAAAAATGCAAAAAAAAGGTGATGTTGCAGGAGCTGGTGGGTGAGTGCAGGGTGGTCCTCGGGTGGCAGCAAGCTAGTTTCTCTCTAGCTGCACTGGCATAGCAGGGCCAGAGGGAAGGGTGGGAGGTGGTGTATGGGGCTAAGTGAGGGGGGAGAAGGAAGGAAAGGAAAAAAGAAAAAAATGATATGGCGATAGCCAGCATGTGGGGACAGGGCAGATCCAGGGTGGTGGCAGTACAGCCGCTCTCTAGCCGCAGCGGCATGACAGGGGCCTGTGGGAAAGGGGGGAGGGGATAGGTGGTAGAAAGAAAGAAAAGGAAGAAAGAGAAAAAAGCTGCACAGTGGGAGGGGGTGGGCCAGGCAAGGGGGTAGGAGGGAATCCTATTGTGCACCCCAGCGGTGGGGGCTGTCCGGATGGAGGGGTTTGCTTCTACTCACCAGAAGGGTGAAGGGTGGGAAAGCGTGTTTCTTTGGTTACCGCGTGTTCTGTCTCCTGTTGAGAGTTTCGTGAAGTTGCCTTCCTGTACTCCCTGCCAGGGTTGTTGCTGGCTGTATTCCAAGATGGCGACACTGTGCAGTGTTAGTTGGCAGGAGACCTTCAGTAATATTTCTCCTCTTTCTCTATTTTCTGTCACTTTCTTCTTCCATTCGGTGTTTGATCTAGTTCTTTATCCCTGCATTTGATACTTAGGGTTCTAGGACTGAAGTTTCTATCTGTTTTACTTAGGTTGTCAGGTCTTTGCTGCAGGGGGATGGCATGGTGCATCTATCTACGGCACCATGTTGGCACCACTTTACAGAGGGCTTTTTTGTCTCATTTATATAACATGGACAAAGAGTAATCTTTTCAATAAAGAATACTGAAAATGATTATTTATATGAAAACTATATATAAATACTGTCTACCTTTTGGCATGTTAATTTGGAAATACAGCAAGGTTTTCCAACACCATGGACGTTGGACCTGTGTACATATTAAGGGGTATGCTGTTGTTGTTAGGTGCTGTCGAGTCACTTCTGACTCATAGTGACCCTATGTAGAGCCGAATGAAAAACTACCCAGTCCTGCACCATCCTCATGATTGTTGTTATGCTTGAGGCCATTGTTGCAGCCATTGTGTAAATCCATCTCGTTGAGGGTCTTCCTCTTTTTTGCTGATCCTCCACTTTACGACACAAGATGTCCTTCTCCAGAGATTGGTCCCTCCTGACAATATGTCCAAAGTATGTGAGACGAAGTCTCGACATATGCACTTCTAAGAAGCATTCTGTCTGTACTTCTTCCAAGAGAGATTTGTTCTTTCTGACAGTCCATAGTATATTCAATAATTCTCACGAACACCACAACTCAAAGGCATCAATTCTTCTTCTGTCTTTCTTTATTCATTGTCCAGCTTTCACATGCATAAGAGTCAATTGAAGATACCATAGTTTGGGTCAGGCACACCTTAGTCCTCAAAGTGACATCTTTGATTTTTAACACTTTAAAGAGGTCTTTTCCAGTAGATTTTGCCCAATGAAATGTGTCATTTGATTTCTTGACTGCTGCTTCCGTGGGTGTTGATTGTGGATCGAAGTAAAATGAAATCCTTGACAACTTCAATATTTTCTCCGTTTATCATGATGTAGCTTATTGGTCCAGTTGTAAGGATTTTTGTTTTCTTTTTTATGTTGAGGTGTAATCCATACTGAAGGCTGTTGTCTTTGCTCTTCATTAGCAAGTGCTTCAAGTCCTCTTCACTTTCAGCACGCAAGGTTGTGCTGTCTGCATAACACAGGTTGTTAATGAGTCTTCCTCCAATCTTGATGCTGCTTTCTTCTTCATATAGTCCAGCTTCTCGGATTATATTTGGTCAGCATACAGATTAAATAAATATGGTGAAACGATACAACCCTGATGTACCTTTCCTGACTTTAAGCTACTCAGTATCCCCTCTTTCTGTTCGAACGACTACCTCTTTATCTATGTAAAGATTCCTCATGAGCACAATTAAGTGTTCTGGAATTCCCATTCTTTTCAATGTTATCCATAGTTTGTTATGATACACACAGTCTAATGTCTTTGCATAGTCAATAAAACACAGGTAAACATCTTTCTGGTATTCTCTGCTTTCAATCAAGATACATCTGGCATCAGCAATGTCTCTCGTTCCACATCCTCTGCTGAATCCAGCTTGAATTTCTGCAGTTCCCTGTTGATGTACTGCTGCAACCACTTTTGAATGATCTTCAGCAAAATTTTACCTACATGTGATAATAATGATATTGTTCGATAATTTCTGCATTCCGTTGGATCACCTTTCTTGTGAATAGGCATAAAAATGGATGTCTTCCAGTCTGTTGGCCAGGTAGCTCTCTTCCAAATTTCTTGGCATAGACAAATGAGCATTTCCAACACTGCACCCATTTGTTGCTACCTCATAACAAACACAAAAATTAATCAGAATCTGCTTATAGACCTAAACGTGAAAGGCAGTACTATAGTCTCCAATATTAGATTTTAAAACTAATTAAAAATGTGAGTTTTGTTAATGGTGATGGAAAATTTGACAATGATTACAGATGATGACTGCAAAACATAATATAATTGATGTCACTAAATTGTACTCCTGAAAAATGATGAATTGGCAAATTGTTATATATTTTTACAACAATGAAAAGTACAAAAGATGATTTAATTACTTTTTGCTTAAAAGAAAAAAAAAAGGTAATATAAGTGAATATCTTTACATTCCCTGAGTAGGGAAATATTGTTAAACAAGACACAAAAAACACTAATAATGAAGGAAAAGATTAATTAATTATATTAAAAACAAGAATCTCTGTTCATCAAGAGACACCATAGAGAAAGTGAAAAGTCAAGTCACAGCATGGGAGAAGATATCTGCAACATATATATTCAGTAAATGACTAGTATCCTAAAAAAGGAGCCCTGGTGGCACAATAGTTAAGGACTCAGCTGCTAACTGAAAGGTCAGTGGTTCGAACCCACCAGCCACTCCTCAGGAGAAATATGGGGCAGTCTGCTTTCATAAAAATTACAGCCTTGGAAGCCCTGTGGGGCGGTTCTACTCTGTCACATGGGGTTGCTACGAGTAGAAAATGCCTTGATGGCACACAACAAAACCTGAGTGGGAATCGACTCCACAGCAACAGGTATGGCATGGTATCCTAAAAAGATAGTGAACTATAGAAGGAACAACAACAAATAAACAGATCAGTTTTAAAAATTAGCAAAACACTAGATCAGGCACTTTACAAAAGAAGTCCAAATGGTGAATTAATACATAAAAAGACATTCAACCACATTAACTATCTTAAATATGCCAATGAAAACCATGAGATACCACCACACAGCCATAAGAATGGCAATTTTTCTAAAAAGTCTGGCAGTATCAAGTGTTGACAAGGATGTGGATCAATATAAATGCTTACCACTGTTGGTAGGAGTAAAGTTGGTGCAACTACTTTGGAAAATTGTTTGGAATCATCTAGTAGAGTTGAAAATGTGCAAACCCTAAGACCCTCTAATTACACTTCTGGTTATATACCTCAGAGACATTTGTGCACATAAGCACCAGGAAAACGTGCACAAAAATTTTAAATGCATAAGTGTTTGTAATAGCCAAAAAAGTGGAAACAACTTAAATGCCCACTAATAGTGGAATAGATAAACAAATTGTGAAATATTTATACAATGGGTTATTATAAGTGTGATGGTTAAGGTTGTGTGCCAACTTGGCTTGCCATGATTCTCAGTGATTTAGCAGTTACAATGTAGTTTGACCGTCATATGATATGATCACTTCCATGATGAGATTTAATATAATATGATCACTTCCATGATAAGATCTGCTTTGAGTAGCTAATCAGTTGAAAAGGAGGTTCCTTGGGCATGTGGCCTACATAAAATATAAGTGGACATTCTGGCAAGGCTCATGGGCTTTTGCTTGCTGTGGATCCTGAAGCTGGCTGCTGTTCATCTGACCTCTGGTTCTTGGTATTGAGCTAGCAGCTTACCTGTGATCTTGCCTGCCAATCTTGGGATTCATCGATCTTCGCAGCCTGTGAGCAAGAGCCCTGCACTCTGACTGGCCAATCTTGGGTTTGCCAGTCCCTGCAGCTACGTGAATCAGGAGAAGCCTCTATCCTGACCCACGGACTTGGGACGCTCCAGCCTCTACAACCGTGTGAGCCATTTCCTTGATATAAATTTATCTATCATCTATCTGTCTGTCTATTTATATGCTTTACTGGTTTTATTTCTCTAGAGAACCCAGCGTAAGATAATACGTATTCAAAATGAACAAAATAATGATATGCAATAACATGGATAAACATGAAAATGATAATTTTGAGTGAAAGCAGCAAGACACAAAAAAATAAACACAGCATGATTCTATTTGTATAAAATACAAGACAAGAAAAACTAACCTGTACCACTTAGGTGTCAAACTAAGAAAAAATAAAGGAAGAGATTCCCATAAACATCAGGATAGCAATTAACTCTAGAGAGCAGAAAGGGAAATGTGATCAAACGGGCTTCTGAATTGCTAGCAGTGTTCTTTTTCTTTCCTTTGGTAGTGATTATATGGGTACTCATTTATAATTATTCCATTTTTTGTTTGCTTATAATCTATGCACTGATATTTTGATATATTTCACCAAAAATGTCATATTTTACAAAAAAAGACAAATGGACCATAAAAGTGATCCCAGGAACAGATCCAAGTACTTAGTAAATTTGACAAATTCAAATTAGTGGGAAAGAATATTCAATGATGTATCAATTCTCTCTTTTGTGAAAAAATAAAACAAACACTATATTCTATCCTAAGCCCAGAAGATTTATCAAAATAAATCCCAGATATATAAATAACTTAACAATTTAAAAAATCCATAAAAGTGTTAAACGAATATAATATAGGTTGGTGTTTATGGCTTTGGAGGGGTAAATAAGGTCTTCTTAAACTCCACCAAGGAAAAAATTTATACTCTTGACAACATGAATATTGTTAGTTGCTGTCAAGTCAATTCTAACTCATGATGACCCCATGTGTGCAGACTACAATGACTACATAGGGTTTTCAAGGCCGTGACCTTTCAGAAGCCAGGCCTGTCTTCCAAGGTGCCTCTGGGTGGGTTCGAAAAGCCAACGTTTCAGCTAGTAGTCCAGGGCTTAAACTTTTGCACCACTGAGATGAATATTAAATCTTCTATCCAACAAAATACACCATAAGTGAAATTAAAACGTATTCAACATATTGGAAAATATTTTTAACATGTATAAAAAAATCATTGAAGGGGAGAGGCAGGGCCAAGACGACAGAGTAGTCAGATGCTGCCGGTGGACCCCCTTACAACAAAGACCCAAAAAAAAGTGAATTGATTATACAGGGAAATCTGGGAGCCCTGAACATCAAAGGCAGAGTTGAGGAAAAGGACTGAGTGGCAGGGGAAGGGAGAGATGGTTTGGGAGCAGCAAGGGGTTGCCAGTCCTGACCAGGAGAGAGCCTGAGCCCTTCAGGCCTGATCAGCTCGGGGGTGAGCAGTGAGGCAGGCAAGCAGTGGTGCTCGGGAGTTGGGTTTTCCCCACCAGGAGAAACCCAGTGCCAGAGAGTCTACACGACCCCCCCGAACCAGTGAGAAGCAGCCTGGATCAGTGAAAGATAAGTACGTAAGTACGGCCTGCTGCATGGATCAAAAATACCCCCCTTAGGGAGAAACCTCTCTCCCATTTACCTCACCACTCCGTGCTCTGCACTGGGTCTCAGACCAGTTTCAGCAATTGCCGAGTACCCTGGGCCAGAAGTAGGACCCGTCACACCAGCAGAGCCATTCTCCCTGCCTTGGAGAGTGAACAAATTAACAAATGGAAAAAAATAAACTGCCAATTCCCCTAAACCAGGAACCCAGGATAGGCACGGTTCCTTTGCCTAGACACAGGCATAAGGGATCCATGGGATTTGAGTGCCTTTCCCTCTGCATAGACTTCTGTGGGCCCATCTCAACATCGTAGGCCTTCATTACCGCAGTACAACAGGGTATATACTAGAAGTCTAACTTCAACTGTTTCAGCTGCGAAGCAGCAGGTTTTTGACATTTGACACTGCTCCGCCCATTAAGCAGGGTCTTCACCTACCCACATCAGGGGCCTGAGGACTGGTGGCTTCACCCACGCCACCTAGCCACCTGCGATAGGGGCCTATGAATAAGAGCTGCACCCCAGTCCTTACAACCAACAGCATTAAGTGCTCATAGTCCAGCTGCAAAACTCACCCACCTACGTCCTCTAGGGAACAGTGACATGCCTTCCTCATCGACACTCGGGGGTGGCCGTCAGCCCCATACCTTGCTCAGAGTGTGTCTCCCTGCTGCAGCCAGATGTCTGTCCCTATACCATTCACCCATGCTTGTCTAGGACTGTAAGTGAGCGCCTACACCACACACTTGGTGGCTATCTACCTGGGCACCTGAGCTGAATCCATACAGTAGGAGTGGGCTGACTCCAGAGCTCACATACCTAGTAACAGATCTAACCACTTGGTGACAGGACATTAGAACATCAAAGGTGATAATAAACAAACTATCTCACACGAGCAGCCTATTTGGGCATATCAAAACAAAACAAGAAGCTAGGACACAGTAAGCAAACATAAAATAAATAAACACAATAACTTATTGACGGCTGGGAGACAACAGTCATTATCAAATCATATAAAGAGGCAAATCATGACGGCTTCAGCAAGCTCCCAAAACAAAGAATCTAGAAATTTTCCAGAGGAGGAAAATTTCTTGGCTGGAGACAGAAAACAAAAAATTAATATACAGTACTCTTCAAGAAATTAGGAAGGAAATTAAGCAAAACTCAGAACACGTAACAGAGGAAATTAAAAAGATTAGAGAAGAGCATAATGATAAATTAACAAGCTGCAAGAATCCATAGACAGCAATCGGAAATCCAGAAGATTAACAATAAAATATCAGAATTAGACAACTCAATAGAAAGTCATAGGAACAGAATTGAGGCAAAGGAAGTCAGAATTAGCGAGATTCAAGATAAAGCACTTAACACCAACTTATTTGAGGAAAAATAAGATAAAAGAACTTTAAAAAATGAAGAAACTCTAAGAATTATGTGAAACTCTATCAACAGGAATAACCTACGAGTGATTGGAGTACCAGAACGGGAGGGTCAACGGAAAATACAGAGAGAATTGTTGAAGATTTGTTGGCAGAAAACTTCCCTGATATCGTGAAAATGACAAGATATCTATTCAAGATGATCATCGAAAAGCACACAGCGTAGATCCCAAAAGAAAGTCACCAAGACACATTATAATCAAACTTGCCAAAACCCAAGATAAAGAGAGACTATTAACAGTGGCTAGGGATAAACGAAAACTCATCTACAAAGGAGAACCCATAAGACTAAGCTCGGACTACTCAGCAGAAACCATGCAGGCAAGAAGGCAATGGGATGACATATATAAAGCCTTGAAGGAAAAAATTGTCAGCCAAGAATTATATATCCAGCAAAACTGTCTCTCAAATATGATGTCAAAATTAGGGCATTTCCAGATAAACAGAAGTTGAGGGAATTTGCAAAAAAACAAACCAAAATTACAAGAAATACTAAAGGGAGTCCTCCGGTTAGAAAATCAGTAACATCAGATAACAACCCAAGACTAAAACACAGGACAGAGCAACCAGATAGGAACCCAGATAGCGAAGTCACAAAGGTAAATCAAAGCTAAAACACTGAAAATAGGGAAACAGATGTCAATATGTAAAAGATGACAACATTAAAACAAAAAAGAGGAACTTAAAAATGTAGACATAGATTTTTCATATGGAGAGGAAGTCAAGGTGATATAAAGAAATAAAGATTGATGTAAACTTAGAAAAATATGGGTAAGTATTAAGGTAACCACGAAGGAAACTAACAATCCGACAAGTCAAAATAAAAACCTAGAAAAATATAAAGACTCAGCAAACACAAAATCAACAACAATGAAAAAGATGAGAAGAAAATACATAAAGAAAAACGAGTAAGCATAGAAAATTAAGTGGAACAAAGAAACTGTGAAAAACACACAAAAAAGACATAAAAATGAAGGCACTAAACTCATACCTATCAATAAATACGCTGAATGTAAATGGACTAAATGCACCAATAAAGAGACAGAGAGTGGCAGATTGGATTAAAAAAAAAAAAAAAAAAACACGATCCGTCTATATGCTGCCTACAAGAGGCACATCTTAGACTTAAAGAAAGAAACAAACTAACTAAAACTCAAAGGATGGAAAAAATATATAAAGCAAACAACACTCAAAAAAGAGCAGGAGTGGCAATATTAATCTCTGACAAAATAAACTTTAAAGTAAAATCCACCACAAAGGATAAGGAAGGACACTATATAATAATTAAAGGGTCAGTACACCAGGAAGCCATAACTATAATAAATATTTACCCACCCAGACGGGACTCCAAAATACATAAAACAAACTAACAGCACTGAAAAGAGAGATAGACAGCTGCACAATATTAGTAGGAGACTTCAACACACCACTTGGGTGAAGGACAGAACATCCAGAAAGAAGCTCAACAAAGACACGGAAGAGCTAAATGCTGCAACCAACCAACTTGATCTCATAGACATATACCGAACACTCCACCCAGCAGCAGCCAAGTATACTTTCTTTTCCAATGCACATGGAACATTATCCAGAATAGACAACATATTACGCCATAAAGGAAGCCTTAACAAAATCCAAAGCATCGAAATATTACAAAGCATCTTTTCTGACCATAAAGCCATAAAGGTAGAAATCAACAACACAAAATGCAAGGAAAAAGAATCAAACACTTGGAAACTGAACAACACCTTGCTCAAAAACTACTGGGTTACAGAAGAAATTAAGGATGGGATAAAGAAATTCATAGAATGAAAAATCATCATACCAGAACCTTTGGGGCAAAGCAAAAGCAGCGCTCAGAGGTCAGTTTATAGCAATAAATGCACACATCCAAAAAGAAGAAAGGGCCGTAATGAAAACATTCACCCTACAACTGGAACAAGTTGAAAGAGAGCAGCAAAAGAAGCCCTCAGGCACCAGAAGAAAGGAAATAGTAAGAATTAGAGCAGAATTAAATGAAATAGAGAATAGAAAAACAATTGAAAGATTAACAGGACCAGAAGCTGGTTCTTTGAAAAGATCAACAAAACTGATAAACCATTGGCCAAACTGACAAAAGAAAAACAGGAGAGGAAGCAGATAACCCGTATAAGAAATGAGATGGGTGATATCACAACACACCCAACAGAAATTAACAGAATGCTATGAAAAATTGTACTCTAACAAATTTGAAAACATAGAGGAAATGGAAAAATTTCTAGAAACTCACTAGCTACCTAAACTAACACAAACAGAGGTAGAATAACTAAATAAACCCGTAACCAAAGAAGAAACTGAAAAAGTAATTAAAAACTCCCAACAACAACAAAAAAAAAAAAAAAACCCTGGCCCAGATAGCTTCACTGGAGGATTCTACCTAACTTTCAGAGAAGAGTTAACACCACTACTACGAAAGATATTTCAGAGCATAGAAAAGGATGGAATACTCCAAACTCATTCTATGAAGCCAGCATAACCCTGATACCAAAACCAGGTAAAGACACTACAAAACAGAAAATTACAGATCTATATCTCTCATGAACATTGACTCAAAAATCCTCAACAAAATTCTAGCCAATAGAATTCAGCAACATATCGAAAAAATAATTCACCATGATCAAGTGGCATTTATACCAGGTATGCAAGGAAGGTTCAACATTAGAAAAACAATCAATGTAATCCATCACATAAATAAAAGACAAGAACCACGTGATCTTATCAATCAATGCAGAAAGGGCATTTAACAAAGTCCATCACCCATTCATGTTAAAAACTCTCAGCAAAATAGGAATAGAAGGGAAATTCCTCAATATAATTAAGGGCATTTATACAAAGCCAACAGCCAACATCATCCTAAATGGATAGACTTTGCAAGAATTCCCCTTGAGAAAGGGAACCAAACAACAACACTCTTATTCAACATCGTGCTGGAGGTCCTAGCCAGAGCTATTAGGTTAGAAAAAGAAATAAAGGGCATCCAAATTGGTAGGGAAGAAGTCAAAGTATCTCTATTTGCAGATGATATGATCTTATACACAGGAAACCCCAAAGAATCCACAAGAAAACTACTGGAACTAATAGAAGATTTCAGCAAAGTTTCAGGATACAAGATAAACATAGAAAAATCAGTTGGATTACTTTACACCAAAAAAAGAGAACCTTGAAGAGGAAATCACCAAAACAATACCATTTACAATAGCCCCCAAGAAGATAAAATACTTAGGAATAAATCTAACCAAAGACGTAAAAGACCTATACAATGAAAAATACAAGACGCTACTGCAAGAAACCAAAAGAGACCTACATAAGTGGAAAAACATACCTTGCTCATGGATAGGTAGACTCAACACTGTGAAAATGTCAATTCTACCCAAAGTGATATACAGATACAATGCAGTCCCGATCTAAATTCCAATGACATTTTTTAATGAGATGGAAAAACAAATCACTAACTTCATATGGAAAAGGAAGAGGCCCCAAATAAATAAAGCATTACCCAAGAAGAAGAACAAAGTGGGAAGTCTCACACTACCTGATTTTAGAACCTGTTATACCGCCACTGTAGTTAAAACAGGCTGGTACTGGTACAACAACAGATACATAGACCAACGGAGCAGAATTGAGAATACAGATTCAAATTAATCCACCTATGAGCAGCTGATTTTTGACAAAGGCCCAAAGTCCATTCATTGGGGAAAAGACAGTCTCTTTAACAAGTGGTGCTGGCATAACCGGAAATCCATCTGCAAAAAACTGAAACAAGACCCATACTTCACACCATGCACAAAAACTAACTCAAAATGGATCAAAGACTTAAATATAAAATCAAAAACCATAGAGATCGTGGAAGAAAAAATAGGGACAAAGCTAGGAGCCCTAATTCATGGCGTAAACACAATACAAACCACAAGTAACAATGCACAAGCACCAGAAGAGAGATTAGATAACTGGGGGTGCCTAAAAATCAAACACTTATGCTCATCAAAAGACTTCACCAAAAGAGTCAAAAGACAACCTATGGACTGGGAAAAAAATTTTGGCTACGACAAATCCGATCAGCATTTAATCTCTAAAATCTACAAGATACTGCAACACCTCAACAACAAAAAGACAAGTAACCCAATTCAAAGATGGACAAAGGATATGAACAGGCAGTTTGCCATAGAAGATATTCAGGTAGCTAACAGACACATGAAGCAAAGCTCACGATCTTTAGCCATTAGAGAAATGCAGATCAAAACTACAATGAGGTATCATCTCACCCTAACAAGGCTAGAATTAATCCAAAAAACACAAAATAATAAATGCTGGAGAGGTTGTGGAGAAACTGGAACCCTTATATACTGTTGGTGGGAATGTAAAATGTTACAACCACTTTGGAAATGAATTGGGCACTTCCTTAAAAAGCTACAAATAGAAGTACCATATGATCCAGCTATCCCGCTCCTTGGAATATATCCTAGAGAAATAAGAGCCGTCACATGAATAGATATATGCACACCCATGTTCATTGCAGCACTATTCACAATAGCAAATGGATGGAAACAACCTGGGTGCCCAACAACGGATGAACAGATAAACAAATATGGTATATCCACACAATGAACTGCTACACAAGAATGAAGAACAACGATGAAGCCATGAAACATAACATGGAGTTAGCTGGAGGTCATTATGCTAAGTGAATTTAGTCAGTCACAGAAGGACAAATATTGTATAAGACCACTATTATAAGAACTCAATAAAAGGTTTAAACTCAGAAGAAAACATTCTTTGACGGTTATGAGGGTGGGGAGGGAGGGTGAGGGTTATTTACTGACTAGATAGTAGATAAGAATGATCTTCGGTGAAGGGAAGGACGCACACACTACAGGGGAATTCAGCACAACTGGACTAAACCAAAGCTAAGAAGTTTCCTGAATACAATCAAGGACAGAGTAGCAGGGGTAAGGGTCTGGGGATCATGCTTTCAGGGGACATCTGGGTCAATTGGTATAACAAAGCTTATTAAGAAAATGTTCTGCATCTTACTTTGGTGAGTGGTGTCTGGGGTCTTAAAAGCTTGCAAGAGGCCATCTAAGATGCAGCAACTGGTCCCAACCACCTGGAGTAAAGGAGAATGAAGAACACCAAAGACATAAGGAAAGTATTTGCCCAAGAGACAGAAAGGACCACATAAACCAGAGACTTCATCAGCCTGAGACCAGAAGAACTTTGATGTTCAGGGCTCCCACATTGCCATATATAATCAATTCACTTGTTCTTTTTTGTGTGTCTTTGTTGTAAGAGGGTCCACCGGAAGAGTCTGAGTACTCCGCCATCTTGATCCAGCACCCCTACTATTCTTATTTTGCTGAGAGTTTTTATCAGGAAAGGGTGTTGGGTTTTATCAAATGCCTTTTCTGTATTAATTGATTTGATTGTGGTTTTTTTCCTTTTTTTTATTTATGTGGTGAATTACATTGATTTTCTAATATTGAACGGCCCTTGTAATCCTGGTATGAATGTCACTTGATCGTGGTATATAAATTTTTTTTTGAGGTACTGTTGAATTCTGTTGACTAGAATTTTGAAAATTTTTTGCATCTATATTCATGAGGGATATTGGTCTTTGATTTTCTTTCTTTTTTTTTTTTTGTGGTGTTAGGGAGTATTCCTTCCTCTTCTGTGTTTTAAAAGAATTTGAGTAGAATTGGTTTCAGCTCTTCTCTGAATGTTGGTAAAACTCCCCAGTGAAGTCATCTTGTCCTGGTCTTTATTTTTTTGTTGGCAGGTTTTTTGTTGTTGTTGTTGTTATACAGCTCTTAACCACTGCACCACCAGGGTTCTTTTTTTGTTATGGATCTGGTTATATTTCTACATCTATTTGAGTTAGTTTGGATAGGTAGTATATTTTTAGGAATTTGCCCATTTTCATCTAGGTTTTCAAATTTTTTGGAGTACGGTTTTTCATTATATTCTGTTATGATCCTCTTTATCTCAGTTGAGTCTGTTGTAATGTCTCCGATTTCATTTCTTATTTGGTTATTTGCCACTTCTCATTTTTTTTACTGTTAGTCTAGCCAGTGATTTGCCCATTTTGCTGATCATTTCAAAGGATCAACTTCTGGTTTTGTGGATTCTTTCTATTATTTTTCTGTTTTCTATTTCTTTTATTTCTGCTCTGATCTTTATTATTTCCTTTCTTCTGGTAGCTTTGTGCTTCTTTTACTCTTCCTTTTATATTTGTTCATGTTGTCATTTAAGTTATTAATTTTGGATCTTTCTTCTTTTTTAATGTAGGCATTTATTGCTATGAAATTCCCTTGAGCACTGTTTTGTGTGTGTGTGTCTAAAAGGTTTTGATATGTTGTGTTTTCATTTTCATTTGATTCTAAGAATTTTTGAATTTCACTTTTGATTTCTTCTATGACCCAGTAGTTTTTTTAATAGTGTGTTATTTAGTTTCCATGTAATCTTATTTTTTTTTCCTGTTGTTGATTTCTAGCTTCATACTGTTATGGTCCGAGAAGATGCTTTATATTTCAATCTTCTTCAATTTGTTGAGACTTGTTTTGTGGCCTAGCATAGGATCTATCCTGGAAAATGATCCAAGTGCACTGGAGAAAAATTCTCTTAAATACACTTACTTGCACACTAGAGTTTGTTACTTCATTCATCCTTGATGGAGGATTTTATATTCTATGTCTCAGAAATACAACAATATAAAACCGTCTTTCAAATGAAGAGATCTTTTCCTAGAGTTCACTAAACAATGACTATTAAGATCTGGGGGGCTGTTCTACTCATAGGTGGAGTGTTCTATATACAGGTAGTCCATGATTTATGACAATGTTCTGTTCTGTAAGTTGGTTCTGATGTAAGTTGAATACCTCTTTTTTTTTTTTTTTTAGTTTTCATTATTATTGCCTTTTATTATCAGTATCTTTATAAATCTGATCTTTATTTGTCTTTTGGGGCTGGAAACATTACATGTAAACTTAAAGATATGATGACATAAGCAGATTACATATAATTGTTTAGTTATGATGTTATCTTACATATCTTGCTTACAGATTAGAGTGAAGGCAGACAGTGCAGTCACTTGTACATATTTGAGACTCAGTTATTAATTTCCTTTGCCTTCTGTTTGAACCTTCTGTTTTAGTCTTGGAAACTGAGTTCCCAGTTGAAGGAAGGAGACCCTAAATTTACTGAGATAGTACATGGAGTCATGAAAACAGGTATACGTAATTTAAAGGTGATTATAACACAGTTATAAATGCTTTCTTTTCCCTTCTTCAACCAAAACAAAAAACAAAAAAAAACCAAACCCGTAGCCGTCTAGTGGATTAAGACTCATAAGGTCCCTATAGGACAGAGTAGAACTGCCCCATAGGGTTTCCAAGGATCACCTGGTGAATTCGAACTTCAGATCTTTTGGTTAGCAACCGAACTCTTAACCACAATGCCACCAGGGTTTCCACTCTTTACTAACTTGTTATTTAAATGGACCGAGCTTACACAACACAAGAAATTAACATACTAAGAACTTATTTACTCATTTGAGGTAACCATTCTTAGTTTTATTTTTCTTAAAGAAAGTGTCTAGGTGAAGGTATTTTGTGAATATTTTACTTTCTCTGTATGATTTCTTGTGTATCTTTAAATTTTATAATTAAATGAATATACCAAAATAAATCATCATGTCTATTAATTATGGTTTTGATTCATATTTCATATATTTACCTTTGGTACATTATTATGCTAATATCAATATATAAAAATGTATTGACAAGGTATTAATTTTAGAGTTTTAATTTTATCAGAAACTATGAGTGTAGGATCTCAAAGCCACACTTTTTGGGGTGCTCCAGTTCTTCCATCGAAAATAGCAGTATCACAAGTTCCAACTTCTTTAATGTCTACCATGGACTCTTGGAGAGAAAAAAAAATCAGCTTTTCTACAGTCAACATTCTTTACACTAAAGGATGAAAAATGCTAGCACAAAAACCTTGAAAATTATCAAGTTTTAGATGTTATTGGCCCTCCAGATCTTAATAGTCATTGTTTAGTGAACTCTAGGAAAAGATCCTTTCATTTGAAAGATGGTTTTATATTGTTGTATTTCTGAGACACATAATATAAAATCCTCCATCAAGGATGAATGATGTAATAAACTCTAGTGTGCAAATATGTTGATTTAAGAGCAGATGTCAGAATTTAACTGTAGAAGAAAAGTATCAAAAACTTGTCAATGAAAATAAGAAAATCACAGTTGAACAGCATAAAGATCAGTCAAATATCTGTGCTCCAAACTTCAAAAAAAAAAAAAAAACTTACTGTTAGATTATAAGTGTGCAGCTATATTAGATTTAATCTGGAGTACCAAACAGGTTAACATAGGGCCAGAAGCTATAGAGACAACATGTATACCAAGAACACATCATGAAATGCAAACCCAGTGTCTGGAATTCTTTTCCTCTAAAACAGTAGATAGGCCAAGATCTAAAACAGCAGTTAGGAAGGTCTCAAACCTTAAAATATCTACTAATACTGAATTTCTCAGTGTCATGACCTTTAACCAGGTTGTTTTTTGTTTGTTTATTTTTAATTAGCTTAGAGGAAGTATAAAGGGCAGAATTCTCTAAATAAAAGGACCATAAACATGGAGATTGGACCAAAGGCAAGTCATGAGGAAATAAGAGTAACAGAAGATAATATGATTCAGCGTAATAGCCACATTCTCATAAACTCTGATACAGATCTTGAAGATAATGTAGGATCTCAAGAACTTTCCAGTTCTGAATTAAAACTGCCACCAAATGAGATCTGTATTGAGTTGTGTAGCTCAGGAATACTGTTCTCCCAACTCAATACCTTTCATAAAAGTTCTATTCAAAGAAGTTGGATGTCTGAAGATAAATCAGGCCATTCTCAAGCTCTATCTAAAGTCCTCCAAGTATCTAAGAAAACTAAGTTGCTTTCTAATGCAAGGGATCTTGCTGTAACACTGGACCAGAGGAATGTGTCTGAATTTAAGCATATTAAAAAAATCATTAATAAAAAATTCTGACTGTAAAAGTCAGAAGTATAATTGTTTAGTTATGGTGTTATCTCCATGTCATGTGAAAGAAATAAACAGAAAATAAATCAGGACTAATTCTGGTTCTAAAGTATCTTTAGCAGCAATCTCAGTAGTCAACCAATCAGAAATTAAGAAGAAGGTTTTTAGGTGGAGAACTGCAGCATTTTGGGCACTTACAGTGTTATCTGGAGATATAATTTTACTGACAGATGAGGTCATCATGGTGTAGTGATAGTTTATTTTATAAAACTGTGTTGTGTTTTTAATTTTCCCCCCACATCCCTGGGCACTCTTTCATTACCATTTGCCTCTTCTTGGCTCCAGCATGATTGATCCTGTTATAAAATCCACATTGGTCTTTTTACCATTCCTTGGTATCCTGTTTATTGCCATTTCTGTGTCCTTGCTCTGTCCTTAGTTCTGTCCCTCCTTTCCACTCATCTTCTCCTTTAAAAAACCTTCCCTTGTTGCCCCTCTTATTCATTCACTATGTTAGTGTTCAGGTCATATCATCAGGCTTGCTCTTTGTTTTGTCTGTGTATGTCTTACTTATAATCCTTTCATTATATCAGCAATCCCATAATGAAAGGACAGCATTTCTGCTCCTTCGTTATTTTTATTTATTATTTATTTACTATTAAAATTATATTAATTGCATGTGGAACAGAAAAGAGAAAAAACTGGTATCATACCAACCTCATTAAAATTTTGAAATGTTTCTTTCTAGTCATTTTCCCTATCCTCTTTAAAATGTGTATATCAAATCATTGCAACAACTATATGAGGAAGCTACTGATTATTGTCCTCATTTTTCAGTTGAGGAAACTGAGGCTCAGAGAAGTAATGTATTCAATGTCACACATCTAAGAAGGGGCAAAGTCATGATTTGACCTGGATTAGCATCTCTCCAGTAGGTCCCTGGGTGGCACAAATTGTTCGCACTCGACTACTAACATAAAGGTTGGTGGTTCAAAACCAGCCAGCAGTATCACCAAAGAAAGGCCTGGCAATCTGCTTCCATAAAGATTACAGCCAAGAAAACCCTATGGAGCAGTACTACACTGTAACACATGGTGTTGCTATGAGTCAGAATCAACTCGATGGCAATGGATTTTTATCATCACTCCAGAATCCAAACTCCTGCTATATACACGTAGTCCCCGACTTAAGATGAGGTTCCATTCTGCTATTTTTTTGTGTTTTACTGCTTTTTTATGATGAGCATTTTTGATTTCTTCCTTTCTAGGTGTTTTCTTAGTGGCTACCATGGCGACCACAAATAGCATACTACACAACTTACAATTGCAACAACATTTAACATATTAAAAACAAGTAACATGTTACATTAACATGCTACAAATATTCCTGTTTTGCTCCTCCCTCCCCCTTTTCTGTTAGTGTCTCCTTTGACATCATTATATTTCCTGTATCCAGCAGGTTTAATTTGTACTTATTTCAAACACACTTGATGTTGTATTGCTTGAAGAACTTAACTATTGAGCTTATTCCCTGAAAATATCATATACTTGTCCTTATATTTGCCCATACTGTTATGTTTGTTTGAGATCTGTCTCCTCTTTTTCTTTTTATTTCCCATGTGAAGATTTGAGTATTTGTTTAATGTTCTTTCCTTTCCATTTGGAGAACTCCCTTAAGTAACACTTGCAGAGCTGTTTTGGTAGTGACAAATTCCCAGAGCTTCTTCTTATTTGGTAAAGTCTTGATTTTCCCCTCATTCTTGAATGACAATTTTTCTGGATAAAAAATTCTCGGTTGACTGTTGTTTTTCTTTAATATTTTAATATGTTGCTCCATTGTCTTCTGGCCTCCAGGATTCCTGGGGAGATATCTCCACTAATTTTTATGGTGGACCCTTGATATGTTATATTGTGCTTCTCTTTTGCTACTTTCAGAATTCTTTCCTTGTCTTTGGTTTTCAAGAATTTTATTACAATGTGTTTTGTAGTGCACCTTGCATTTCCTCTGTTTGGAGTTTGCATAACTTCCTGTATTTGCAGGCTTGGTTCCTTATTCATGTCTGGGAAATTCTCTATGATTATCTCTTGGAAATTCCTTTCTATGCCTTTATTATTATCACAATGCTCTGAAACTCCAAAAATTCTGATGTCAAATTTCTTAATTGAATCCCACATTTCCATTTGTCTTTGTTCACTTTTTGTTTTGTTTTTTCCTCATTTCTCTTGAGACTTAATAAGTTCAGTTACTCTGTATTCTAGTTCACTTATTTTTTTCTTCTGTCTTTTTGATTCTATTGTTGAATATTTCTCTTGCATTTTCTAATTCAATTATTTTAATCTTCAGTCTCTTTTTTGAGTTTTTCATTTTGTATATCATTTTGTTTCCTGATCTCCTTTAGTTTGTCTACAGTGTGTTCTTTGCTTTCTTTAAACATATTTAATACTATTGTCTGGAAGTGCTCTTTTTTTTCCATTATCCTGGTCTCCATAGGAGAAATTTCCCCTCTTCATTTTTTTTTAAATTGGTCCATCTTCTCTTGTGATCCTGTATGTTTTATTGTTTTTTGTTGACCTTGTGGCATCTTAATATCTTATTGTGGTAATTTAAAATTCGAAGTTTTCTATATTTCTAGGAATTATTTTTCTTAGGTTACCTCTACTATCTTCTCCTAAGTTCCACTAGAGGGCACTCTGGCACTTTGATTCTTTCATCACTGATTCAGCAGTTCTGTCTGAGGATGTATCTCTGTTTCTATTGGGTTCTAGTTTGCCTCCACAGGTTTTAGGTGTTATGGAAAGTTTTAAGTCTCTGTGTGCTTACTTTAGCAGGTTTTCCCTAATGTGGCTGACTATACACATGTGAGGGTCCGTCTGTGTTCTGTGGATTTGTCTGTAGCCTTCTCCAGATGGCTACATTCCTGGGGCTGGATTCCTTCACTTCCTTTTGTAGGACTGGGACACAGCTTTCCCTCTGTGACTAACTGTGCATGCATGGGATTTTCTGCTGGCCACAGGTAGAAATGGTGGTACTCATATTTCCCAAGCAAGGGAGGGGATATTTTGTCCTTCCCTCACTGGTGACTCTAAAGAGACTCTTCCACAGTGCTTAGTTGTGGGTAAGGGGCAGGTTATTCCCCATTGTGTTGCTTGTTTGATGTATTTTTCTCTCCCTGACTGATGAATGGGTCCTGTGGTTCTTCTGCTGCCCCAGGTCCTAGAGACCGTAGGCCTCTGTTCTTGGAGAGATTCGATAGTACTCACTCACAGAATTTCAGCTTCCCTGTGCCCCTCCCCAAGTGCATGACCTTGTGAATTCCCCTAGCAAATCCACACCACCTAACTAGTTCTACACTTTCTTCAGTTTTTTTACTCCTGCATTTTTTATTCAGGATGTTTCCTTCCCCATCCCAAGATGGCCACAGTGAGCCATGACCTCTGGATGCCAGCAGCCAGAAACTCCCAGCTTCTCTACCAATCCCTCTCCTTCTCTTCCCTGTTTTGTGACTCACCTCAGCTCTCCAACACTTCACCTGCAATTCAGAGCTCTGAGATCTCAGTCTGTGCCTTTTTTTTGTTGTTGTTGTTGGTCAGTGGGTTAGTTTCAGGGGGATAAATGGGAGTGACTGTTTACTACATCATTTTGCCCCCTGCCTTTGGCTTTTGACAGTTTGAATATGACTTGCTGTTGTGGATCTCTACTTTTGTCCTATTGGAGTTCTTTGAGCTTCTGGGATGTGCAGGTTAATAATTTTCATAAAATTTCAGAAGTTTTTGGCCATTATATTTTCAAATACTTTTATTCCTCTACTTTTTTCGGTATTCCTATTATATGTATGTTGGTACTCTTTTCTTTTTATTATTATAAATATATGACACATTATATAAATACATATATTATGTAAATATATATATAACATTTGCCAATTCAACATCTTTCAGGTGTACAATTTAGTGATAACAATTGCATTAATCATGTTTAACAACCATCACCCATAATTGTTTCCAAATTTCCCATCACCATAAACAAATACTCGCTGATTCCTAAACAATGACTCCTCCTTTCTCCCTCCCTCTTGCTCCTGAAACCACTAATAAACTTTAATACTCTTAATATTCTCCCACAGGTTTAGTTGGTTCTTTTTGTTTTTATTTTTTTATATTTCTCATATTCTATCCCAACAGTTTTCCTTTCTTCATCTTGCTGATTCTTTATTCTACCAATTTAAACATGCGATTGAGAGTCACTGGGGAATTTTCATTTCAGTTGTACTTTTCAACTCCAGAATGGCAGTTATTTTTTTTTATTTTATATAAGACCTATCTCTTTATTGATATTCTCTCTTTGGTGAGAGATAGTTACTTTAGTTATTCAGGCATGATTTCATGTAGTTGTTTGAACATATTTAAAATAACTGATGTAAAGTATTTGTCTAGTAAGTCCAATGTCTGGGCTTCCTCAAGAGAAGTTTCTATTGATTTTTTTCCTGGGCATAGGCCATATTTTGCAGTTTCTTTTCATAAATCAATTTTTTGTTGAAAACTTGTCATTTTAGATAATACAATGAAATAATATAATGTGGCAACTCTGGAATTTAAATTCCCCCTTCTCCAAATGTGATAGACCAAATCATTGCTATACAAAAATGTATACAGTCTAATACACAGAACTCGTGATTATGCTAAATTACATAGCAAGTGGGAATTATGGCTGCACATAGAATTAAGTTTGATAATCTACAGGCCTTAGGATAGAAAGGTTATCCTGAATTGACTGACTGGATCTGATGTAATTGCAAGGGTGTGTAAAATTGGAATAGGGAATCAGAAAGGAGAACCAAAAGATGGCAGTATGAGAAGGACTCAGCCTGATGTTACTGGCTTTGAAGATGGAGAAATGAGACGACAAGCCAAGGAATGCCGGTGGCCTCTGGAAATTGGAAAATTCAAGGATATGGATTCTTCCCTAGAGTCTCCTGAAGGAACACATCATTGCTGACAACTTAATTTTAGCCCTTTAAGACCCATTTCAGACTCCTGACACCCTAAACTACAAGATAATAAATTCATGTTTTTTTAAGCCACTAAGTTTGTGATAATTTGTTACAATAACGATAGAAAACTAATATAACATATTTTGTTGCTGTTACTGTTTTTGTTGTTTGTTTTGCCACTTATCTGGACCAATTCTCCAAAGTCTGTATCCCTTCTCCCGTGTAACAACTGGATTCTCTGCTCAGTTAGCTTAGTCATAATCTAATGATTGGGTAGAGATTTCCTTAAATGTCTTAAGCCAATAAATCTCTAAGCCTTTGTTGAATAAGTATGTGTAAGTGTTCAGGTACACCTTCAATGCTCTGGCAAGTAGTTTACATCTCTGCTTTTCACTTCACACTTGTGCAGATCCTCAAGGTAAGCCACAGGGAAAAAATTAGGACTTCCGGAGGTATTTCCTGAGCAGGTACACAGCCCTGGATGTGTGCACGGCTTTCTAGAGTCCCAAAAATATGTTATAACTTTTCCAAGCCCCCTATGGAAATCTCATTCCCTTTTTTCCTTTTAAGTGTTTTGGTCAGACTCTTTTATCCCCAACTTCTAACCTCTCCTCACACAGCTGCTAGGTTGAGCACTTTTCAATGATTGTTTTTTTAAAAATGCCCTAGGGATAAGGTTGTTCTCATAAAGCTCTGAGACATGTCGAAAAAAGAAAATTCATGAGAATGGAGATTTCACTGAGCTTCCAGACAGGTCAAATTGTGTCAGTTCTCTGCAGGGAGACTTTTGGCAAGCTCCAAATGCATTCTCTCCCCTTTAGTGGCTACTAGGCTGCCGGTGTTCACAGCTAACATAGTTGCAAGGCTGTTGATTTTGAAGGCTACCACAGAGCTGTAGAGAGGGAGATAGAATTAGGGCAACTTAAAATAACACAAAGTTGACTGTTTTTCCCAAAATTCAGCCACATTTCTTTTTTTAATTTGTTTTTATTGTACTTCAGGTGAAGGTTTACAGAACAAATATTTTCTCATTAAACAGTACACATATTGTTTTATGACATTGGTTAACAACCCTACGACATGTCAACATGCTCCCTTCTCGGCCTTGGAGGATCCTTTTTTTTTTTTTGGTTGGTGAAAGTATACATAGCCAAAGATACACCGTTTCAAAAATTTCTACATGTACAATTCAGTTACGTCGATTACTTTCTTCCAGTTGTGCTGCTATTCTCACTTTAGTTGAAGGTTTACAAAATAAATAGTTTCTCATTAAACAGTTAGTACACATATTACCCTATGACAATGGTTAAGAACCCCACTACATGTCAACACTGTTCTTACTCAACCTTGGGTTCCCTATCACCAGCTTTCCTGTCTCCTTCTGCCTTCTAGTCCTTGTCCCTGGACTGCTGTGACTCATTAGTCCCATTTTATTTTATGGTGTTGTCCAATCCCCGACAGAACGGTGAACCTCGGAAGTGACTTCACCACTGAGCTAAAAGGGTGCGCGGGGGCCATACTCTTGCGGTTTCTCCAATCTCTCTCAGGCCAGTAAATCTGGTCTTTTTTTTTGTGTTGGAATTTTGTTCTACATCATCTCGAGCTCCGTCCAGAACCCTCTGTTGTGATCCCGGTCAGAGAGTCAGTGGTGGTAGCTGGGCACCATCTAGCGGTACTGGGCTCAGTCTGGTGGCGGTCTTGGTAGCTGTGATCCATTAGTCCTTTGGACTAGTCTTTTCCTTGTATCCTGTTCTCTTCATTCTCCCTTGCTACCGAAGGGGTGAGACCAGTGGAGTATCATAGATGGCAGCGCAGAGGCTTTTAAGACCTCAGACGCTACTCACCAAGGTAAAATGTAGAACAATGTCTTTATAAACTGTGTTATGCCAATTGAGCTAGATGTTCCCCAAGACCATGGTCCCCACAGCCCTCTGTCCAGCAATTCAGACCCTCAGGGAGTTTGGATGTGTCTATGGAGCTTCCATGACCTTTCCTTGTAAAAGGTGTGTTGGTGTCCCCAGTATTGTGTACTGTTTCACCCTTCACCCAACATACCACTTATCTATTGTCTATTTAGTATTCCCTCCCACCCCCCATCCCTCATAACCAATAAAGATTGTTTCTTTTTGTGTGTAAACTTTTACATGAGTTTTTACAATAGGGGTTTTATATCGTATTTGTCCTTTTGTGATTTACTTATTTCACTCAGCATAATGTCCTCTGGTTTCATCCATGTTATGAGATGCTTCCAGATTCATCATTGTTCTTTATCATTGCATAATACTCCATTGTGTGTATGTGCCATACTTTGTTTATCCGTTCTTCTGTTGATGGGCATCTAGGTTGTTTCCATCTTTTTGCTATTGTGAACAATGCTGCCGTGAAAATAAGTGTGCATATGTTTATTCGTGTGACGGCTCTTATAGTCCTAGGAGTGGGATTGCTGCATAATATGGTATTTCTATTTCTAGCTTTCTAAGGAAGCATCATATCATTTTCCCAAGTGGCTGTATCATTATGCATTCCCATCAGCACTGCATAAGAGTTGTGATCTCCCCACAGCCTCTTCAACATTTATTGTTTCCAGTGTTTTTGATTCGTGCCAGTAATGCCAGGGTGAGATGGCATCTCATTGTGGTTTTAATTTGCATTTCTCTAAGGGCTAGTGAACGTGAACATTTCCTCATGTGTCTGTTGGCTGCATGAATGTCCTCTTTGATGAAGTGTCTGTTCATTTCCTTTGCCCATTTTTTAATAGGCTTATTAGTCTTTTGGTTGTAGAGGTGTTGGATTTTCTTGTAGATTATGGAGATTAGACCTTTGTCTGACTTGTAATTTCCAAATATTTTTCCCAGTCTGTAGGTTCTCTTTTTACTCTTCTGATGAAGTCTTTTGAAGAGTATAGGTGTTTGATTTTTAGAATATCCCTTTTATATAGCTTATCTTCTGGGGTTTGTGTGTTGATGGTTATGGTTTGTATCCTGTTAATGCCGTGTATTATGGCCTGTAGAGTTGGTCCTATTTTTTCTTCTATGAACTTTATAGTTTTAGGCTTTACATTCAGGTCTTTGATCCATTTTGAAGTAGTTTTTGTATATGGTGTGAGGTATGGGTCCTGTTTCATTTTTTTGCAGATGGATATCCAGTTTTGCCAACACCATTTGTTAAAAAGACTTTTTCCCATTTGATGGACTGTGGGCCCTAGTCGAAGATCAGGTGACTGTACGTGGATGGATTTACATCTGGGTTCTCAATTCTGTTCCATTGGTCAATGTATCTGTCGTTGTACCAGTACCAGGCTGTTTTGACTACCTTAGCTGTATAGTAGGTTCTGAGGTCAGGTAGTGTGAGTCCTCCAACTTTATTCTTCTTCTTAAATAGTGCTTTACTTATTCGGGGCTTCTTCCCTTTCCATATAAAGTTAATGATTAATTTTTCCATCTCTTTGAAGAATGCTGTTGGTATTTGGACCGGGTTTGCATTGTATTTGTAAATTGCTTTGGGTAGAATTGTCATTCATTTTCACCTATCCATGAGCATGATATGTTTTTCCATTTATGTAGATCCCTTTGGGTTTCTTGCAGTAGTGTTTTGTAGTGGTCTTTGCATAAGCCTTTTACATCCCTAGTTAGATTTATTCCTAAGTATTTTATTTTTTAGGGCTATTATAAATGGTATTGTTTTCCTGATTTACTTTTCACCTTTCTCTTTATTGGTGTATAGGAATCCAACTGATTTTTATATGTTTATCTTGTATCCTGCTGCTCTGCTGAATCTTGTTATTATTTCCAGTAGATTTCTCTTGGAGTCTTTAAGGTTTTCTATGTATAATATCATATCACCTACAAACAGGGACAGTTTAACTTCTTCATTACTAATTTAGATACCCTATATTTTTTTTCTTGCCTTATTGCTCTAGCTAGAACTTCCAGCACAGTGTTAAATAGGAGTAGTGATAAAGGCCATCCCTGTATTTTTCATGTTCTAAAGGGAAATGTTTTCAGCCTTTCTCCATTAATAATGATGTTGGCTGCTGGTTTGGCATAGATGCCTTTTATTATGTTGAGAAATTTCACTGATACACCTATTTTATGGAGAGTTTTTATCAGGAATGGGTGTTGGGTTTTTTTTGAATACCTTTTCTGCATCAGTTGAGATGATTATGTGATTCTTTTCTTTCCTTTTATTTATGTGGTGGATTACGTTGATTGATTTTCTAATGTTGAACCATCCTTGCATACCTGGTGTGAATCCTACTTGGTCGTGGTGTATTATTTTTTTGATATGATGCTGAATTCTATTTACTAGAACTTTGTTGAGAGTTTTTGAATCTATATTCATGGGAGATACTGGCCTGTAATTTTCTTTTTTTGTCACATCTTTGCCTAGTTTTGGTATCAGAGTTATGCTGGCTTCATAGAATGAAATAGGAACTGTTGCTTCTTTTTCTGTGTTCTGAAATAGTTTCAGTAGTACTGGCACAACCTCTTCTCTGAGTGTTTTGTAGAGTTCTCCAGTGAAGCCATCTGGACTAGGGCTTTTATGTGGGGAGTTTTTTTGTTTTGTTTTGTTTTTTTTACCTTTTCAATCTCTTCTCTTTTTACGGGTCTGTTCAGATTTTTTAACATCACCTTGTGGCAGTTTGGGTAGGTAGTGTGTTTCTAGAAATTTATCCATTTCCTCTAGGTTTTCAAATTTGTTGGAGTACAGTTTTTCATAATACTCATTATGATCTTTTTTATTTAGGTTGGGTCTGTTGTAATGTCCCCCCTTTCATTTCTTATTTGGGTTATTTACATCCTCTCTTGTTTTTGTTTTGACAATCTGGCCAGTGGTTTGTCGATTTTGTTGATTCTTTCAAAGAACCAACTTTTGGTTTTGTGGATTCTTTCTATTGTTTTCTTATTCTCTCTTTCATTTATTTCTGCTCTGATCTTTATTATTTCCTTTCATCCGGTGGCTGTGGGCTTTTTGGCTGTTCTCTTTCTATTTGTTTGAGTTGTGTAGTTAATGTTTTGACTTTGTCCCTTTCTTCTTTTTTTGATGTGTGCTTCTATTGCTATAAAATGTTCTCTGAGGACAGCCTTTAATGTGTCCCAAAGGTTTTGGTAGGATGTGTTTTCATTCTGGTTTGATTTTAGGAATTTTTTTATTCCGCCTCTGATTTCTTCTATTACCCAGTGGTTTGTAAGTAGGGCGTTATTCATTTTCCATGTAACTGATTTTTTTCCTTGCTCTTTCTGTTGTTAATTTCTACCTTGAGGACACTGTGGTCAGAGAAGATACTTTGAATTATCTCAGCGTTTTGGATCTTGTTGAGGATTGCTCTGTGGTCTAAGATGTGGTCTATTCTGGAGAACATTTCATGTGCATTGGAAAAGAATGTGTACTTTGCAGCTGTTGGATGGAGTGTTCTATATATGTCTATGAGGTCAAGTTGGCTGATTGTGCCCTTTCAGTCTTCTGTATCTTTGCTAAGTTTCTTTTTAGATATTCTGCCCTTACTTAAATTGGTGTGTTGTAGTCTTCTACTATTATTGTGGAACTGTCAGTTTCTCTTTTCAGTGCTGTTAGAGTTTGTTTTATGTATTTTGGATCCCTGTGATTTGGTGCATAGATGTTTATTATGGTTATGTCTTCATGATGGATCATCCCCTTCATCATTATATAGTGTCCTTCTTTGTCTTTTATGGTGGATTTTGTTTTAAAGTCTATTTTATCTGAATTAGTATTGCCATTCCTGCTCTTTTTTGGTAGTTGTTAGCTTGATATATTTTTTTCCAACATTTTATTTTTAATAAATTCAAATCTTTGTTTCTAAGGTGTGTCTCTTGTAGACAGCTTATTGATGGAGCCTGTTTTTTATCCATTCTCTCACTCTCTGTCTCTTAATGGGTGCATTGAGATCATTTACATTCAGTGTAGTTATTGATAGCTGTGAGTTTATTGCTGTTATTTTGTAGTGCTGATATTTTCTTTGTTCATCTTACTCTCCTGTGCTGAATTCTTTTTGTTTGTGGACTTTTTTCCATTTCTTTTGTTTTCGTAGGTTTTCTTTTACTGAGACTTTATGTTTTTCCTCTTTATTTTTTTGAGTATGTTTGTTAACTTTCTTTGTGGTTACAGTGAAATTTACCCTTATCTTTTTACGTTTGAAGGAGTCTATTATTACTTGGTATCGCCTTGCCTTCCTCTTCATTAGAAGGTTCCATACCTACACCATTTATTCCCTCTTTTATTATTCTGATGTTGTTGCCATTTACAGATTAAATGCTCTGATCCCCTGTTGTATTTCTTTTGGTTTTTGATAGTCTTTGAGAGATCATTTCCTAGATTGGTATCTGGCTGGTATGATCCTGTGTTCTAGATTCAGCCTGTGAGCTGAAGTTGTTTGTTCTCAGATAGAAGGACTGCCTTTAATAATTCTTGTAAGTTTGGTTTGGTTTTTACATATTCCCTTAATTTCTGTTTATCTGGCATTGTCCTAATTTCACCAACATATTGAACGAGAGTTTTGCTGGATATGTTATTCTTGGCTGTTAATTTTTTTTCCTTCAAGGTTTTATGTATGTCATCGCATTGCCTTCTTGCCTGCATGGTTTCTGCTGAATAATCTGAGCTTAGTCTTATTGTTTCTCCTCTGTATGTGACTTCTTGTTTTTCACGAGCTGCTCTCAAGATTCTTTGTCTTTGGTTTTGGCGAGTGTGATTATGATATGCCTTGGTGATTTTCTTTTGGGGTCTATCCTATATGGGACTCGTTGAGCTTCTTGGATGGCCAGATTTTCATCTTTCATGATATTGTGGGAGTTTTCTGTCGGCAGTTCTTCAATGATCTTCTCTGTGTTTTCTGTTCCTCCTCCCGTTCTGGAACTCTGATCACTCAGAAATATTTTATTTTGATTGTATCCCACATAATTCTCAGGGTCTCTTCATTTTTCTTCATTCTTTTTTCTGAGTTTTCCTCAGAGTTGTATCCAAGTGTTTGTCTTCAATTGTGCTGATCCTCACTTCCACAGTTTCAAATCTGCTCCTCAGCCCTTCTATGACACTGTCCATTTCTGAAATCTTGTTCTTTATCTTTTGGATTTCTAATTGTTGTTTTTGTATGATTTCTAGTTGTGAATTTATTTTTGCATTTTGTTCCTGAATTATTTCCCTGAAATCTTCCATTTTTTTGTCTGTATCTTCCATGAATTTGTCTGCCTTTTCCCTGAATTTGTCTATTTTTTCCTCACTTCTGTTTACTTTTTGTTTCAACTCTTGGATAATTCTGAGTAGTTGAGATTTGAATTCTCTGTCAGGTAGTTCTAGTGCCTATTCTTCTACTGGAATGTCACCTGGTATTTTATTTTGGACACCTACTTGAACCATCCTGTCCTGTTTTTGTAAATGTTTTGATTTTGTCTGCTGTCTTCGGGGAATTCAGTAGTTATTTTTCTCATTTATTGATTGTGGATTTGTTTGTTTCATCCTTTTTTGTTTTATTTGGCTATGTCTAAGCAGGCGGGCTGTGTGTTCTTTGCTCATATGTGGGCATGATACTTTTCACCTCCTTCTCCAATTGGCGTGGTAAATTGCTCAGATATGGTACAGCAGGACGGGTCTAGCTGAAGAGGAGTTGCTGTTATGGGTTGCTTAGGGCACTTACTACGGCCACCAGGGTGGGCGGGTAATCAGTGCAGGGCAGGTTCCAGTAGGCCGTGCCTCTGCTGCTTTGTGGTGTGACTTTAAGCACATGGTACAGGTAGGCAGGATGGAGGTTGGATATTGTGATGTGTGGATATAAGATGGGTATGGGAGAGAAGAGAGAGGAACAGGAGCCAAAAACATACAAACAAAAAAGATTGCTAGGGGAACTTGCCATTGGTGTGAAGAGATGAGAGACTATGAATTGGAGAAAAACAAAAAGGAGAAGAAGAAAGAAAAGAAAAAAAGGAATAAATAAAAGTTAAAAAGAAAAGCCCCAGGGACCCCACCAGTGCAGCTATGAGGTCTGGGGAAGTTGCTCCTAGGCGCTGAAGTACAGCCTGGCTAGAAGGCATAGAGGTGTCACTCAGCTCCAGGTATTCAGGGGACAGGAAGAGAAAGAAGGTATAGAGAGACGAGAAACTGAGTAATGAAGAAAGACAAAAAGGGAAAAGGAAAAACGAATTAAAAAAAAACATACAAGAAAAACCCTCAAAAAAAGTAAGAAATAAAACACGAAAAATGAAATGCCCTCAGGTATATCTCTGCTCGTCCGTGCAAACTGAGGGGGTAGGTCCCAAGCTGTGTAGTACTGCCCAGCTAGAACGAGCTCCCAATTCAAGAAAAGAAAAAGAAAACAAACAAACAATTCAAAACAAACAAACAATAAGCCCCGGGATTCCACCAGTGTGGCAGCACTGGCAGGAAGACGTTTCACAGTCGAGTGGAGTTTTACAGCCTTTCAGGAAGAGGCAAAAATGGTGCATGGAGCCAGGTATTTGAACAAAAGGAGGGGGAGGTGGTGAGAGGTAAGGTAGAAATAAAAAAAAAAAGCAGAAAAAAGCAACACCAGCAGCCAACAAATGGCACTAAGGGAGTCAGCCGGTCTGGGCGGGTGGAATCCAAGCAGCTGGTGCTTCCTGGCCAAGAGAATGTGGCCACGGGAAGCAGAGGAGGCCTAGTGGGGGTGAAGAAGGATGGGGGGTGGGAAAACCCAGTTGTTCTGTCTCCTGTTGGAAGCTCTGTGAAGGTGCTTTCTCATACCCCCTGTTCACTGGTCTCTGATAGGAGTCCAAGATGGCAGATCCAGGCTGCGGTAGCTGATAGGGGACCTCTGTATGAATCTCTCCTCACTCTCCATTCTCTGTCAGCTTCTCAGTCCATTTGGTGCTTGGCTGAGTCTTTTATCTCTTCATTTGATGCTTAGGGCTTCAGGATTGCTGCTTTCTCTGTTTGGCTTAGTTTTTCTGATCTTTGCTGTGGAGGGACAGTGTCTGCCTAGAGCGCCATGTTGCCCGGATGTTCCTCAGCCACATTTCTTGATTAAACACTCTTCAGATTGTTACAAATATTTAGTTAATTTTCAGGGTTATGAAATTTTTTATTTTAACATTTTTTCCCTCATTCTTGTGGCTTTTATGGAAGTTTTTGTTTGGTTTTGTTTTGCTATTACAGATTCTGTTGTCTTTATTTTTATTTATGTTGAAATTTTCTTTGTTCTTGGTATGACAATTGATTTTTAAATGAAACCTGGGCATTTTGGGTATTATGCTTGAGACTCTAGAGCTTATAGTTAAATCTTATTGTTCTTATCCTTTGCTGACTTGGAAAGGGGGGCACCTCTTCAGTGTTGAAAGGTGGGGTGAAGGTCCAGGTTTCCTACGTGACTTCCATTGACATCCAGGGGAAAGGACTCATTGTGACTGCTTGATTGGGTTGGGGTGAACAGCCCAAGATGATGGCTTAGTTCGATACACCATGTTCTTCCCCTACAGCAAAGATCTGAGAAACCAAGTGAAACAGATATAGGTTCCAATCCTGGAACCCTGAGCATCAAACTGAAGGATGAAGAGTTAGACTGAACACCAGTTGGGAGGAGAAACTGAATGAAAACAGTGAATGAGAGTTACTCTAATCTTCCAGACCTCCGCTGATAACACTCAATCAAAAAATACATAATTTTTATCAACCTATATCTATTACTGAAAACTTTCCCACAAAGAACACCCCAGGCCCAGAATTCTGCCAAATGTTTAAGAAAGTAATAATACAAATTCCACACAAACTGTTCTATCCAATTTCACAAGAGCAAATACTTTCCTATTTTCTGAGGTGAGCCCTATACTAATACTATATATATGTATATGAAAACCAGACCAATATCCTTCATGAACGTAGATGCAAAGATGTTAACCAATATTTTAGTATATCATATCAAAAATAAAAATGTTGTCATATACCAAGTATAATACATCACAACCAAAAATACAAGATTGGTTTAACATTCAAAAATGTATCAACTATACTCACCGTGTTACGCCTAAAGAAGAAAATTAATATAGTCATCTCAATAGGTAGAGAAAAATATAAGACAAAATACAATATTCATGGTAAGATCTCTCAGCAAACTACGAATAGGAGGGAACTTCCTCACCCTGATAAAATGAACCTACAAAAAACCTACAACTAATGGCATGCTTAATCATGAAAGATTGAGTGCTTCCCCCCAAGACTGGTCACAAAGCAAATATGCATGCTCTCAAAACTCATATTCAACATTTTACTGTAGATCCTAGTCAGCATAATAAGACAAGTAAAAGGAAAAAAAGCACACAGATATTTTCAGGAGAAAAAAACACTTCATTTGTAGACAACATGATTGTCTGTATACAAAATCCTAAGGAATACCAAAAAGCTACTAGAACTATAAAATGAGTTTAACAAGGTTGCAGGATACAAGATTAATATGCAAAAACCAATTGTATAATTATACGATAGCAACAATCTATCACATCACAAAACGTAAAATACTTTGCAATAAATTTGACAAAATATGTGATCTGAGGACTAAACAACATTGTTAAGTGGAATTAAAGAAGACCCAAATTTATTGGAGAGAGATTGGTTTTCATAGTAGGAAGCCTCACATTGTTAGAAATCTATTCCCTCTGAATTTATAGAGTCAGTTCAGTCCCAAGCAAAAAAAAAAAGCCAGCTTTTTTTTAGAAATAGATAATCTGATTCTAAATTTTATGCACACAAAAAAATAGAAAACATTGGTGAGAGAAATTAAAGAAAACTTATATAGATACACACTATTCACTGGAAGACTCAATGTTGTTAAGATATAATTTCTTCCCAAATTTATTTACACATTCAACATGATCCAGGTAAAAGTCCCAGCAAGGTATTTTGTAGAAATTGACAAGCTTATTCTAAAATTTATATGGAAATTCAATGGCTCTTTAATAGGTAAAACTATTTTGGAAAAAAGGACAAACATGGATACTCTAAACTACCTGATTCCAAGACTTATTATAAAGCTACAGCAATTAAGGCATTGTGGTATTGACGTGAAGATAGACATACAGATCAATGGAATGAAATAGAGATAGGGCCACACATATACATCAATTGATATTCAACAAAGGTCTGAAGGCAATTCAGGTGATAGACAGACAATTCAGCAATTACTGCTGGAACAATTGGATAAATAAAGAAATTTTACCATTGATCCTTACCTCACACCATATATCAATGAACTCAAAATGGATTATGGACCTAAATGTAAAAGCTAAACTTTTTAAAACACAGTAACTAAAATGAAAAAGCAAGCCACAAATTGGAAGAAAACATTTATTAAACATATACCGTATTTTTACACAAATAATACACGCCTTCTGTGTTTGTTTGCCAGCCATGCCCTCTCCCCACGAGACACCCTTACAAGCACCGCCATGCCAATCCTCTTCCATATGCTACAGTAAAAAAAAACAAAACATAATGTGCTTACAAAAATTCCTCATGGGAGAAGGGCACTGCAGGCAAACAAATGCAGAAGGCACTCATTATTTGTGTAAAAATATAGTACCTAACAATGGATTTGTATTTAGAATATATAAAGAACACTTAAAATTTAATAATTATAAGAACCAATTTAAAAATGGGCAAAGTATTTGAACACTTCACCAGAAAATATATACATGTGGAAAATAAGCACATGAAAAGATGTGCAACATCATTAGTCATAAGGGAAATGCAAATTAAAAACCACAATGAGATATGATTTTACACCCATTACATTGGCTATGGAGTCCCTGGGTGGTGAAAATGGTTAATACACTTGGTGACTAAATGAAAGGTTGGAGGTTTGAGTCCACCCAGAGTTAAACCTTGGAAGAAATTCCTGGCAATCTACTTCTGAAAAATAAGCATCGAAAACCTTATGGAGCACAATTGTACACGTGAGGTTGCCATGAATTGGAATAGACTTGAAAGCAACTGGTAAAATAGCTATAATAAAAAATATAGGCAACAAGTGTTGCCAACAATATGGAGAAATTAGAACCCTCATGCACTGCTTTTTGCGGTGTAAAATGGTGTAGATGCTTTAGGAAATAGTCTGGCAGTTCTTCAAAAAAATTAAACATGATCCAGCAATTCCAGTCCTAAATATCTACTCAAGAGAAATGATAACATATATTCACAAAAAAACTTTTACATTAATATTCATAGCAGCATCATTCATAATAGCCCCAAAGTGGAAATAATCCAAATGTATATCAACTGATGAATGGCTAAATAAAAATGGTATATTCATGCAAAGAAATACTGGACAATTAAAACAAATGAAGTCCTGATACATGCTACAGCATGAATAAGCCTCAAAAACATTATTCTAAGTAAAAGAATCCAGCCACAAAAACTACATATTTAAATATTCTATTTATATGAAATGTCCACAATAGGTAAATCCATAGACAGAAAATAAATTAGTTTTATCCTAGAGTTGGGAGGAACAAAAATGGGAAGTGACTGATAATTACTACAAGATTTATTTTGGGGATAATGAAAATGTTCTAAAATTAGATTGTGGTAATGGTTGCACAACACTGTAAATATACTAAAAATCACTGAATTGTACACTTTAAATCTGTGAACCTGAGAGTATGTAAATTATCTCAATAAAGCTGTTTTTTAAAAAGTATTTCAGCATGAATTGGTTCATATTGTTTTCTTTCTTCCATCTACTACTGCAGTACACATCTCCCTGCCCTGAAGTCTAACTAAGACTAATATTAGAGTTTATATTATGAAGATAAATAAGTTTGTGTGTACCGGCTTTTAAGCTATTCATTGCATTTCATTTTCCAAAAAAACCTTACAAATAGACTATTAGAAAGACTCATCCATTAAAATCAATTCACTACTTACTCTCCAAATATATGATGTAACATGATGCAGTAAGGCTTCAGTTGTACTGTCCACTTCAATCTGAGAATTACAATATACCAACTACATTCAGAACATACTAAATGGTGAAATGTAATAATTCATAGGAAGTTGATTGTATATAGCCAGTATAATTTTCTTAATAGGAAAAATTAGAATATTTCTATTAAAGCTATTAAGAGAAAATGTTGATACTAAGCCATTAATAAGTTCAAACATGGTTGTAGAGTAGGATTTACATCATAATATTTCCCACACCCATCCCAGGTTAATAATATTAATTTTTTCTTTGCATTTATTCCAACTTTAGAAGTTCACACTTAAACCTTAAGAAAATAGCTTCTGTAAAATAATACACCATAGAAGTTTCAAGAGATACAGGTATGTTCCCTATATATTGTTCAAATATTACTCAGTAATAGTGAGTACTGTGGGGAATATGATTGAAAATGCTAGTTCTATGTATTCAGGATACTGGATATTTATTAGTTATTAACATAATTTGGTTATTCCTATTTTTGTTCGCCTTTGATCCAATTATAATTTGATAAATTTAAGAACTGCTTTATTGTTTTGCCGTTAGTGGATTTCTGTTTGGAAAAATCTGTTTGAGAATAACAATAACTTTAAATAAAGAATCCTAGTCTTGAAACTCCCTATTATACTTTATCATCTTCTTAAATGTATAATTTTACATTGAAACATCAAACTCCATTTGGTGAAAATCATAGTAAAAGTAAGAGTAAATTTATTTTGATTCAAACTAGGCTTCCTGGCAGTTCTCAAGGTTGAGATTCTGGGAAGCAATTTCCCCAACACTGTAAACTATCATTGACTCTTTTCTCTTTCTCACAACAGATTGGGCTTTCATCTCCATTTTTATTTGTCTCCTCTTGACATCCTCTAATAGTTTTGAAATCGATATTTCCCCACGAACTAATCCACTTAATATGCAACATATAGAAATTAGTAGATTCTTTTTTTATATAGCTGATCTTGTAATTTATTTATTACTTTTTTACTGTTGTAGTTTAAGTGAAAGTTTACAATTCATGTTAGTCTCTCATACAAAAATTTATGCATACATTGTTATTTGACCCTAATTGCTCTCCCTATACTGTAACAGCACACTCTTTCTTTCCACCCCTGATTTCCTGTGTCCGTTTAACCACCTCCTGACCATCTCTGCCTTCTCATCTCACCTCCAGACAGAAGCTGCCCATTTAGTCTCATGTATCCACTTGAGCTAAGAAGCACACTCTTCACGAGTATCGTTTTATGTCCCATAGTCCAGTCTAATCTTTGTCTGAAGAGTCGGCCTCAGGAATTGTTTTAGTTCTGGGTTGACAGAGAGCACGGGGGCCATGCTTTCTGGGGTTCCTCCAGTCTCAGTCAGACCATTAAGTCTAGTCTTTTTACTAGAATTTGAGTTCTGCACCCCACTTTTCTCCTGATCCATCAGGGACTGTCTGTTGTGTTCCCCGTAGGGTGGTCATTGGTGGTAACCAGGCACCATCTAGTTATTCTGGTCTCAGGCTGATAAAGTCTCTCGTTTATGTGGCCCTTTCTCTCTCCTGGGCTAATACTTTCCTTGTGTCTTTTGTGTTCTTCAGTCTCCTTTACTCCAGATGGTTGGGAAAAATTGATGTATCTTAGATGGCTGCTCATTAGCTTTTAAGACCCAGACGCCACTCACCAAAGTAAGAAGAAAAACATTTTCCTAATAAACTTTGTTATGACAGTTGACCTAGATGTCCCCTGAAATCATGGTCCCCAGACCGCCGTCTCTGCTACTCTGTCCCTCGAAGTGTTTCATTGTATTCAGGAAACTTCTTAGCTTTGGTTTAGTCTAGCTGTGCTGACTTCCCCTGTAGTGTGTGCTCTCCTTTCCTTCCTTCATCTAAGTTAATTATTGTCTATGATCTAGTTAGTGAATAACCCTCACCCTCCCTCCCCACCCTCGTAACCATCAAAAAATGTTTTCTTCTGTGTTTAAAACTTTTCTTAAGTTCTTATAATAGTGGTCTTATACAATATTTGTCCTTTTGTGACTGAATAAATTCACTCAGCATAATACCCTCCAGATTCCTCCATGCTATAAGAAGTTTCACAGATTCATCATTGATCTTTATCATTGCATAGTATTCCATTGTGTGAATATACCATAATTTTTTTTCACATTTTAATTTTAATGCTAATTTATTTATTTATTTATTATTTTATATTTTTTATTGTACTTCAGGCGAAGGCTGACAGAACAAATAGTTTCTCATGAAAAAGAAGTACACATGTTGTTTTATAACACGGTTAACAACACCACAACATATCAACCCTCTAACTTCTCAACCTTTTTTTTTTTTTTTTTTTTTGGTGAAAATACACATAACCAAAGATACACGATTTCAAAAATTTCTACATGCACAATTCAGTGACATTGACTATGCTCTTCGAATTGTGCTGTTATTCTCACTTAAGATGAAGGCTTACAGAACAAAATAGTTTCTCATTTAACAGTCACTACAAATGTTGCCCTATGACAATGGTTAACAACCTCACAACACATCAAAAATATCCTTACTCAACGTTGGGTTCCATATCACCAGCTTCCTTGTCCCCTTCTGCTTTCTGGCCCTTGTCACTGGACTCCTGTACCTCGTTAGTCTCATTTGATTTTACGTGGCTGTCCCTCCCAGGCTGAAAAGTGAACCTCGGAGGTAACTTCACCACTGAGTTAAAAAGGTGTCTGGGGGCCATACTCTTGGGGTTTCTCCAGTCTCCTTTAGGCCAGTAAATCTGGTCTCTTTTTGTGAGTTAGAATTATGCTCTACATCCTTCTCCAGCTCTGTCCAGAACCCTCTGTTGTGATCCTAGTCAGAGCAGTCAGTGGTGGTAGCCAGGCACCATCTAGCTGTACTGGACTCAGTCCGGTGGAGGCCTTGGTACCTGTGGACAATTAGTCCTTTGGACTAATCTTTTCCTTGTATCCTGTTCTCTTCATTCTCCCTTGCTCCTAAAGGGATGAGACCAGTGGAGTATCTTAGATGGTCGCTCACAGGCTTTTAAGACCCAAGACACTACTCACCAAGGTAGAATGTAGAGCATTGTCTTTATAAGCTGTGTCATGCCAATTGAGCTAGATGTTCCCCGAGACCATGGTCCCCACAGCACTCCACCAAGCAGTTCAGTCCCTCAGGGTGTTGGATGTGTCTGTGGGGCTTCCATGACCTTTCCTAGTACAAGTTGTGCTAGTTTCTCCTGTATTCTGTACTGTCTCACCCTTCACCCAAGATACAACTTAACTATTATCTATTTAGTATTCCCCCCACCCACCCCTCCCATCCCTGGTAACCAACAAAGATTGTTACATTTTGTGTGTGAACTTTTTCATGGGTTTTTACAATAGAGGTCTCATACAATATTTGTCCTTTTGTGATTGACTAATTTCACTCAGCATAATGTCCTCCCGTTTCATCCATGTTATGAGATGCTTCACAGATTCATTGTTGTTCTTTCTCTTTGCATAGTACTTCATTATGTGTACCATAGTCTGTTTATCCATTCGTCTGTTGATGGGCATCTAGGTTGTTTCCATCGTTTTGCTATTGTGAACAATGCTGCCATGAACATAGGTGTGCATATGTCTATTCGAGTGACGATTCTTATTTCTCTAGGATAGATTCCTAAGAGTGGGATTGCTGGATCGAATGGTATGTCTATTTCTAGCTTCCTGAGGAAGCGCCATATCATTTTCCAAAATGGTTGTATCATTTTGCATTCCCACCAGCAGTGCATAAGTGTTCCGATCTCCCCACAGCCCCTCCAACATTTGTTATTTCCAGTGTTTTTGATTCGTGCCAGTAATGCAGGGTTGAGATGGTATCTCATTGTGGTTTTAATTTGCATTTCTATAATGGCTAGTGATCGCTAGCATTTCCTCATGTGTCTGTTAGCCATTGGAATGTCTTATTTGGTGAAGTGTCTGTTCATTTTCATTGCCCATTTTTTAATAGGATTATTTGTCTTTTTGTTGTAGAGGTGTTGGATTTTCTTGTAGATTATGGAGATTAGACCTTTGTCTGACTTTTCCTGTCCAAAAATTTTTTCCCAGTCTGTAGGTTCTCTTTTACTCTTTTGGTGAAGTCTTTTGAAGAGCATCGGTGTTTGATTTTTAGAGATCCCAGTTATCTAGCTTATCTGTTGGGTTTTGTGCATTGATGGTTATGGTTTGTAACCTGTTAATGCCATGTATTAAGGCCTAAAGTGTTGGTCCTATTTTTTCTTCTCTGAACTTTATAGTTTTAGGCTTTATATTAAGGTCTTTGATCCATTTTGAAGTAGTTCTTGAATATACGGTGTGAAGTATGGGTCCTGTTTCATTTTTTTGCAGATGGATATCCAGTTTTGCCAGCACCATTTGTTAAAATACTGTCTTTTCCCCGTTTGATGGACTTAGGGCCCTTGTCGAAGATCAGGTGACCGTAGGTGGATGGATTTACATCTGCGTTCTCAATTCTGTTCCATTGGTCAATGTATTTGTCGTTGTACCAGTACCAGGCTGTTTTGACTACTGTAGCTGTATAGTAGGTTGTGAAGTCAGGTAGTGTGAGTCCTCCAACTTTATTCTTTTTCTTCAGTAGTGCTTTTCTTATTCGGGGCTTCTTCCCTTTCCATATAAAGTTAATGATTAGTTTTTCCATCTCTTTGAAGAATGTTGTTGGTATTTGGATCGAGATTGCGTTGTATTTGTAAATTGCTTTGGGTAGAATTGTCATTTTCACAATGTTGAGTCTGCCTATCCATGAGCATGGTATGTTTTTCCACTTATGTAGAACCCTTTGGTTTTCTTGCAGTAGTGTTTTGTAGTTTTTTTTGGTATAGGTCTTTTACATTCCTGGTCAGATTTATTCCTAAGTATTTTATCTTTTTAGGGGCTATTGAAAATGGTATTGTTTTCCTGATTTCCTTTTCATCGTTCTCCTTATCGGTGTATAGGAATCCAACTGATTTTTGAATGTTTATCTTGTATCCTGCTACTCTGCTGAATCGTCCTATTAGTTCCAGTAGATTTCTCGTGGAGTCTTTAGGGTTTTCTATGTATAGTATCATATCATCTGCAAACAGGGACAGTTTAACTTCTCCATTACCAGTTTGGATGCCCTTTATTTCTTTTTCTTGCCTTATTGCTCTAGCTAGAACTTCCAGCACAATGTTAAATAGGAGTGGTGATAAAGGGCATCCTTGCCTTGTTCCTGTTTTCAAGGGGAATGTTTTCAGCTTCTCTCCATTAAGAATGATGTTGGCCATTGGTTTTGCATAGATGCCCTTTATCATGTTGAGAAATTTCCCTTCTATACCTCTTTTATTGAGAGTTTTTATCAGGAATGGGTGTTGGACTTTGTCAAATGTCTTTTCTGCGTCAATTGAGATGATCATGCGATTATTTTCTTTCCTTTCATTTATGTGGTGGATTACGTTGATTGATTTTCTAATGTTGAACCATCCTTGCATACCTGGTATGAATCCTACCTGGTCGTGGTGTATTTTTTTTTTTATTATATGATGCTGAATTCTATTGGCTAGAATTTTGTTGAGAATTTTTGCATCTATATTCAGCAGATATATTGGTCTGTAATTTTCTTTTTTTGTGACATCTTTTCCTGGTTTTGGTATCAGCGTTATGCTGGCTTCATAGAATGAATTTGGAAGTGTTGCTTCCTCTTCTATGATCTGAAATAGCTTGAGTAGTACTGGTACAAGCTCTTCTGTAAAAGTTTTGTAGAATTCTCCAGGAAGCCATCTGGGCCAGGGATCTTTTTGGTTGGGAGTTTTTAAAATTACCTTTTCAATCTCTTCTCTTGTTATGGGTCTGTTCAGATTTTCAACATCACTTTGTTGTAGTTTTGCGTAGGCTGTGTGTTTCTAGAAATTTATCCATTTCCTCTATGTTCTCAAATTTGTTGGAGTTTAGATTTTCATAATATTCTGTTATAATCGTTTTTATTTCAGTTCGGTCTGTTGTAATGTCCCCCATTTCATTTCTTATTTGGGTTATTTGTGTCCTCTCCTGTTTTTCTTTTGTCAGTCTAGCCAGTGGTTTGTCGACTGTTGATCCTTCAAAGAACCAACTTTTGGTTTTGTTGATTCTTTCTATTGTTTTTCTGTTCTCTATTTCATTTATTTCTGCTCTGATCTTTACTACTTCCTTTCTTCCGGTGGTTGTGGGCTTCTTTTGATGTTCTCTTTCTATTTGTTTGACATCTGTAGTTAATATTTTGATTTTGTACTTTCTTCTTTTTTAAATCTGCATCTATTGCTATAAATTGTCCTCTGAGGACTGCCTTTGCTGTGTCCCAAAGGTTTTTGTAGGATGTGTTTTCATTCTCATTTGATTCTAGGAATTTTTTTATTCCATCTCTGATTTCTTCTATTACCCACTGATGTGTAATCAGGTTATTATTCCGTTTCCATGTAGTTGATTCTTTTTCCTTGCTCTTTCTATTGTTAAGTTCTACCTTGATGGCATCACTATTTCAGAGAAGATAGTTTGAATTATTTCAACGTTTTGGATCTTGTTGAGGATTGCTCTGTGGCCTAAGATGTGGTCTATTCCGGAGAACGTTCCATGTGCATTGGAAAAGAATGTGTACTTTGCAGCGGTTGGATGGAGTGTTCTATATATGTCTATGAGGTCAAGTTGGCTGATTGTGCCCTTTAGGTCTTCTGTATCTTTGCAGAGTTTCTTCTTAGTTGTTCTGTCCTTTACTGAGAGTGGTGTGTTGAAGTCTCCTACTATTATTGTGGAACTGTCAATTTCTCATTTCAGTGTTGTTAGAGTTTGTTTTATGTATATTGGAGCCCTGTCATTGGGTGTGTAGTTGTTTATTATGGTTATTTCTTCATGATGGATCGTCACCTTAATCATTATATACTGTCCTTCTTTGTCTTTTATGGAAGATTTTGTTTTAAAGTCTATTTGATCTGAGATTAGAATTGCTACTCTTGCTCTTTTTTGGTAGTTGTTAGCTTGATATATTTTTCCCAACCTTTGACTTTTAATAAATTCACATCTTTGTTTCTAAGGTGTGTCTCCTGTAGACAGCATATTGATGGATCCTGTTTTCTTATCCATTCTGTCACTCTCCATCTCTTTATGGGTGCATTGTGTCCACTTACGTTCAGTGTAATTATTGATAGATGTGGGATTGTTGTTGTCATTTTGCAGTGCTTTTTTTGTGGTGCTGACCTTTTCTTTGTTCTTCTTACTCTCTTTGCTGAGTTACTTTTGTTTGTGGATTTTTTTTTCATTTCTTTTGTTTTTGTAGGTTTTATTTTTGATGAGACTTTATGTTTTTCCTCTTTTTTTATGAGTATGTTTGTTAACTTTCTTTGTGGTTGCCATAAATTTTACCCTTCTTTTTCTAAGTTTGAAGCAGTCTACCTTTACTTTCTATCGCCTTGCCTTCCTCTCCATTAGAAGGTTCTCTACCTATGCCGTTTATTCCCTCTTTTATCATTTTGATGGTGTTGTCATTTACTGATTAATTTCTCTGATGCCCTGTTGTATTTCTTTTGGTTTTGGATAGTCCTCGAGAGTTCATTTCCTAGATTGGTATCTGGCTGGTACGATCCTGCATCCTAGGTTCTGCCTGTGAGCAGAAGCTGTTTGTTCTCAGATCAGATCGAAAACTCACTTTAATAATTCTTGTAAGTTTGGTTTGACTTTTACATATTCCCTTAATTTCTGTTTATCTGGAAATGACCTAATTTCACCATCAAATTTGAAAGAGTTTTGTAGGATATATTATTCTTGGCTGGCAATTTTTTTTCTTTCAAGATTTTATATATGTCATGCCATTGTCTTCTTGCCTGCATGGTTTCTGCCAAACAATCTGAGTTTAGTCTTATTGTTTCTCCTCTGTATGTGACTTCTTGTTTTTTACGAGCTGCTCCCAGGAGTCTTTGTTTGTCTTTGGTTTTGGCGAGTGAGAATATGATATGCCTTGGTGATATTCTTTTGGGGTCTCTTCTATATGGGTTTTGTTGAGCTTCTTGGATGGCCAGCTTTTCATTTTTCATGTCATTGGGGAAGTTTTCTGTCAGCAGTTCCTCAATGATCCTCTCTGTATTTCTGATTTCTCTCCCTGTTCTGAAATTCCAATCACTTACAGGTTTTTGCTTTTGATTGTGTCCCACATAACTCTCGGGGTCTCTTTATTTTTCCTTGTTCTTTTTTCTAAGTTTTCCTGAAACAGAGTTGTATCCAAGTGTTTGTCTTCAATTCCACTGATCTTGTTTTCCACCATTTCAAATCTGCTTCTCAGCCCTTCTATGACATCGTCCATTTCTAAAATCTTGTTGTTTATCTTTTGGATTTCTAATTGTTGTCTTTGTATAATTTCTAATTGTGAATTTATTTTGGCATTTTGTTCCCGCATTATTTTCTTGAATTCTTCCAATATTTTGTCCATATTTTCCATGAATATGTCTTTTTTTCCCTCATATTTGTCAGCTTTTTGCCTCAGTTCTTGGAGAATTCTGAGTATTAGAGATTTGAATTCCCTTTCAGGTAGTTCTAGTGCATTTTCTTCCAGAGGAGAGTCATCTGGTGTTTTATTTTGGACACCTATTGGAACCATCCTGTCCTGTTTTTGTAAATGTTTTGTTATTGTCTGCTGTCTTGAGGGCATTCAGTAGTTATTTTTCTCATTTATTGATTGTAGATTTGTTTGTTTCGTCCCTTTTTAAAAAAAATTGACTATGTCTGAGCAGGCAGACTGTGTTTTCTTTGTTCTTTGCTCGTCTTTGGGCACAATACTTTTTGCCTCCTTCTTTAACTGGAAGGGTCAGTCACTCAGACATGTTATGGCAGGGCAGGTCTAGCTGAAGAGGAGTTACTGGGACTGTTTGTTTGTGGCACTTACTACAGCCATCAGAGCAGGTCGGTTATTAGAGCAGGGCAGGTTCCAGTAGGCTGTGCCTGTGCTGCTTGGTAGTGTGATGTCAAGTGCACAGTGCAGGTAGGCAGGATGCAGCGGGGAGATTGTTATGTGTGGAGCTAAGATGGGTATGGGAGATGGAGAGAGGAACAGGAGCCAAAAACATACATACAAACAAAAAAGAATGCTATGGGAGCTTGCCATTGGAGTGGAGAGATAAGAGACTATGAAATGGAGAAAAACAGAAAGGGGAGGCAGAAGAAAAGAAAAGAATGAATAAATAAGAATCAGAAATGTTAAAGAACCGCAAAGTTCCCAGGGATCCCACCGGTGCAGCTATGCGGTTCGGGGAAGTCGCTCTCAGGTGTTGCAGTACAGCCTGGCTAGAAAGCGTAGAGGTATACAACGCCAGGTATTCAGGGAACAGAAAGAGAAGGAAGATATAGAGAGATGAGAAACTGAGCAATGAAGAAAGACAAAAAGAGAAAAGGGAAAAAGAAAACAAAACAAATTAAAAAAAAAACAAGAAAGGCCCACAAAGAAACAGAAAAGGAAAAAAAAAACCAACGTAAAAAGAAATGCCCTCAGAGATCCCGCTGCACGTCTGTGGAAGCCAAAGGGGCGTCTCCGTGCCACGCAGTTCACCCTGGCCAGAAAGTGCTCCCAACTTAAGAAAAGGAAAAGAAAAAAAACAAACAATTCAAAACAAACAAACAAACAAAAGCACCGGGATCCCACCAGCGTGGCAGCCCAAACCGGGAAGTAGCTCCACACTCGAACGGAGCTCCACAGCCCCTCAGGAAGATGCGAAGATGGCGCACGGAGCCAGGTAGTTGAGCTAAGGGAGGGGGAGGTGGCGAGAGGCAAGTAAGAAGTCAAAAGAAGCAGAAAAAAAAGCAACACTAGCAGCCAACAAATGGCACTCAGAGAGCCAGTTAGTGTGGGCTGGTGTTTCTGGACAAGAGACTCTCTCCGTGGGAAGCAGAGGGGGCCAAGTGTGGGTGAAGAAGGGTAGAGAGTGCGAAAGCATATATCACAAATTACCGGAGTTCTGAAGCCCCCTCAGGAAGAAGCAAAGATGGCGCATGGAGCGAGGTACTTGAGCTAAAGGAGGGGGAGTTGGGGAGAGGCAAGGAAGAAATAAAAAGAAGTGGAAAAAAAGCAACACCAGCAGCCAACAAATGGCACTCAGACAGCCACCCTTTTGGGTGTGTGGAATCCAAGCTGCCTCTGTTTCCCTTTCAAGAAACTGTGGCCACGGGAAGCAGAGGAGGCCGAGTCGGGGTGAAGGGTGGGGGGTGGGAAAGCGTATATCACTAGTTACCGGTTGTTTTGTCTCCCACTGGAAGCTCTGTAAGGCTGCTTTCTCGTACCTCCTGTTTGCTGGTCTCCGATAGGAGTCCAAGATGGCAGATCCGTGCTGCGTTAGCTGGTAGGGGACCTCTGCATGAATCTCTCCTCGCTCTCCATTCTCTGTCAGTTTTCTCACTCCATTTGGTGCTTGGCTGAGTTCTTTATCTCTTCATTTGATGTTTCAGGATTGTTGTATTCTCTGTTCGGCTCAGTTTTTCAGATCTTTGCTGTGGAGGGACGGCATGGTGCTTCTGCCTAGAGCGCCATTTTGCTGGAACTCTGCTTGAATATACCATAATTTGTTTAGCTATTTGTACTTTGATGGGCACCTAGGTTGTTTCCATCTTTTTCCTATTGGGAACAGTGCTGCAATGAACATGGGTGTGTATATATCTATGCGTGTGATGGCTCTTATTTCTCTAGCATATATTCCAAGGAGCAGGATTGCTGGATCCTATGGTACTTCTATTTCTACCTTTTTAAGGAAGTGCCAAATTGATTTCCAAAGTGGTTGCACTATTTTACATTCCCACCAACAGTGTATAAGTGTTCCACAACATGTCCAACATTTACTATTTTGTGTTTTTTGGATTAATGCTAGCCTTGTTGGGGTGAGATGGTATCTCATTGTCGATTTGATTTGCATTTCCCTAATGGCTAAAGATCTTGAGAATTTCTTCATGTGTCTATTATCAGCCTGAAAGTCTTCTTTGGTAAAGTGCCTGTTCATATCCTTTACCCATTTTTTAATTGGGTTATTTGTCTTTTTGTTGTTGAGGTTTTGCGTGTCTTGTAGATTTCAGAGATGAGAAGCTGATCAGATTTGTCGTAGTCAAAAGTTTTTTCTCAGTGTGTAGGTTGTCTTTTTACTCCTTTTGATGAGCTTCAGCTTTTGATTTTTAGGAGCTCCCGGTTATCCAGTTTCTCTTCTGGTGTTTGTGCATTGTTACTTAGGGTTCGTGTTTTGTTTATGCCATGTACTAGGGCTCCTAGAGTTGTCCCTATTCTTTTCCCCATGATCTTTATCTTTTTTTATTTTATATTTAGGTCTTTGATCCATTTTGAGTTAGTTTTTGTGCATGGTGTGAGGTATAGGTGTTTTGCAGATGGATATCTAGTTACACCAGCATCATTTGTAGAAGAGACTGTCTTTTCCCCAGTTAATGGACTTTGGGCCTTTGTCAAATACTGGCTGCTGAAAGCTGGGTGAATTTATGTCTGGATTCTTAATTCTGTTCCATTGGTTTATGTATCTGTTGTTGTACCAGTACCAGGCTGTTTTGACTGCTGTGGTGGTATAATATGTTCTAAAATCAGGTAGTGTAGCACCTCGCACTTTGTTCTTCTTCTTCAACAATGCTTTACTTATCCAGGGCCTCTTCCCTTCCCATGTGAAGTTTGTGATTTGTTTCTCCAAATCATTAAAAAATGCCACTGGAATTTGGATCAGGATTGCATTGTATCTGTAGATCAATTTGGGTAGAATTGACATTTTCACAATGTTGAGTCTTCCTATCCATGAGCAAGGTATGTTTTTCCACTTACGCAGGGCTCTTTTGGTTTCTTGCAGTAGTGTCTTGTAGTTTTCATTGTATAGGTCTTTTAAGTCTCTAGTTAGATTTATTCCTAAGTATTTTATCTTCTTGGGGGTTAGTGTAAATGGTGTTGATTTCATGATTTACTTTTCTAAGTTCTCTTTGTTGGTGTAGAGGGATTCAACTGATTTTTTTATGGTTATCTTGTATCCTGATATTTTGCTGAAATCTTCTATTAGTTCCAGTATTTTCTTGCGGATTCTTTGGGGTTTTCTGTATATAAGATCATATCATCTGCAAATAGAGATACTTTGACTTCTTCCCTACAAATTTGGATAACCTTTATTTCTTTTTCTAGCTTAATTGCTCTTGCTAGGACCTCCAGCACCATGCTGAATAGGAGTGTTGATAAAGGGCATCCTTGTCTGGTTCCCGTTCTCAGGCTGAATTCTTGCAAAGTCTCTCCATTTAGGATGATGTTGGCTGTTGGCTTTGTATAAATCCACTTAATTATGTTGAGGAATTTCCCTTCTATTCCTATTTTATTGACGGTTTTTATCATGAATTGGTGTTGGACTTTGTTAAATGCTTTTTCTGCATCAATTGATAAGATCACGTGGATCTCTTTTGTTTTATTAATGTGATGGATTGCATTGATTGTTTTTCTAATGTTGAACCATCCCTGCATACCTAGTATAAATGCTACTTGATCATGGTGAACTATTTTTTGAAATGTTGCTGAATTCTCTTGGCTATAATTTTGTTGAGGATTTTTGCATCAATGTTCATGAGGGATACTGATATCTAACTTTCTTTTTTTGTGGTATGTTTACCTGGTTTTGGTATCAGGGTTATGCTGGCTTCATAGAATGAGTTTGGGAGTATGCCATCCTTTTCTATGCTCTGAAATATCTTTAGCAGTAGTGATGTTAACTCTTCTCTGAAAGTTTGGCGGAATTCTCTAGTGAAGCCATTCGGATCAGGGCTTTTTTTTTTTGTTGGGAGTTTTTTTTATAACCTTTTCAATCTCTTCTTTTGTTATAGGTTTATTTAGGTGCTCTACCTCTGTTTGTGTTACTTTAGGTAGGTAGTGAGTTTCTAGAAATTTTTCCATTTCCTCTAGGCTTTCAAATTTGTTGGAGTACAGTTTTTCATAGTATTCTGTTATGATTCTTTTAATTTCAGTTGGGTCTGTTGTGATGTCACTCATCTCATTTCTTATTTGTGTTATTTGCTTCCTCTCGTGTTTTTCTTTTGTCAGTTTGGCCAATGTTTTATCGATTTTGTTAATCTTTTCCAAGAACCATCTTTTGGTCTTGTTAACTCTTTCAGTTGTTTTTCTATTCTCTATTTCATTTAATTCTGCTGTAATTCTTATTGTTTTCTTTTTCTGGCATTCGAGGGCTTCTTTTGCTGCTCTCTTTCTACTTGTTCCAGTTGTAGTGTTAATGTTTTTATTTTGGCCCTTTCTTCTTTTTGAATGTGTGCATTTATTGCTATAAACTGACCTGTGAGCACAGCTTTTGCTGTGTCAGAAAGGTTCTGGTAGGATCTGTTTTCATTCTCATTTGATTCTATGAATTTCATTATTCCATCCTTAATTTCTTCTATAACCTAGTAATTTTCTAGCAAGGTGTTGTTCAGTTTCCATGTGTTTGATTTTTTTCCTTGCTTTTTCAGTTATTGATTTCTACTTTTATGGCATTATGGTCAGAAAAGATGCTTTGTAATATTTCGATGTTTTGGATTCCCTTAAGGTTTGCTTTATGGCCTAATATGTGGTCTATTCCAGAGAATGATCCATGTGCTTTGGAAAAGAAAGTATACTTGGCTGCTGTTGGGTGGAGTGTTCGCTATGTCTATGAGATCAAGTTGGTTGATTGTAGCATTTAGCTTTTCCATGTCTTTGTTGAGCTTCTTTCCGGATGTTGTCCTTCACTGAAAGTGGTATGTTGAAGTCTCCTACTATTATTGTGGAGCTGTCTATCTCTCTTTTCAATGCTATTAGAGTTTGTTTTATGTATTTTGGAGCCTTGTCGTTGGGTGGGTAAATATTTTAGTAATGTCCTCCTAGTGTATTGAGCCTTAATAATAATTATAAACATGTCTCTCCATCTAAAAGATAAAATATTATACATATATATGCACCTAACCTCAGAAATCTAAAGTTTATAAAGGAAACACAGACACAACTGAAGGGAAAAATAGACAGGTCTATAGTAGTAGTTAGCAAATTTAATACATCACTTCTGATAATGGATAGAACAACTTGCAAGTAGATCAATAAAGAAATAGAAGACTTGAATAATACTATTAGACAATTAGACCTAACAGAAATATATAGACACTTCATGCAACAACAGCACAATATACATTCTTCTCCAGTACACATGGATCATTTTCCAGGATAGACTATTTCTTAGGGCACAAAAGAAGTCTCAATAAATTTGAAAAGATTGAAATCATACGAAGTATCTGTTCTGACCACAATGGAATGAAGCCAGAAATTAATAACAGAAGGAAAACAAAAAAATACACAAATATATTGAAATTAAACAACAAATGGGTCAAAGAAGAAATAAAGAGATAAAAAAATACTTAGAGTTGAATGAAAATGAAAATACAACATACCAAAACCTATGGGATGCAGTGAAGTTGGTACTCAGAGAGAAATTTATAGCAATAAATGCCTATATAAAAACAGAAGAGAGCAGCAGAGCCAGGATGACAGACTAGTCAGATGCACTAAGCCATCCTGCTGCAACAAATACCCTAAAAACCACGTAAAAGAGATACCGATGTCAGTCCTGGAACCCCAAACCTTAAATGAAGGGATAAAGTATTAGATCAGAAGACACTGAGAAGAAGAAACTGGTAGAAAACAGTGAAGGAGTAGAGATACGGAGTGGAGATCCTGACCAAATGGCAAGACAAAGCATGGCCATCTTGGAATAAAGCCAACAACCCCTCATGAAGAACACAGAAAGGCACATCCACAGAACTCCCAGTAAGAAATAGAGCTACCAAACAGACACACCCAGGGCTAAGTAAGACCATGTTTGCAAGCTGCAGCTCAAGGAGGCACCCAGACTATCAAGCGGTAACCACAAGAGCATACTCCTGCAACATCCATCCTTCAAGAAACACCCCGTCCAGACAACCCCAACTGGCAAAGACCACAGTACCAGCTCACCCTATTGCTTCCTCTATCTAGCCTCCTCTGTCCCTGCCTTTAGCCTTCCTCCTGCCTCTGTCTTCTGCCCCACTGACTGGACAACAGACGCTTCCCTGCTGGCTCTGGCCCAGACTCGCCATGCTCCATAGCCCCGAGTGGGACCAGCCCAGACCCCAGATCTTTCCCCACTGACTATGATCCTGTCCTGCTGCAAGCTGTGACCCTGTGGTGAACTGGCCTCAATCTAGCCCCTAGCCCTGGTTCTCATGCAGGTGAAAGATCCATCTCCCCCCTTGTCCACCCCTGCTGGACTGGCCCTGCTGCACCATGGCTGAGCAACCAGCCCTGCCCACCCAGACAAGGTGGTGAAAACTATCATTCCCATAGGACAGCAAGCAACAAAGCATGCCCAGCCTGCCCGCCCAGAGACAAGCAAACAAAACAAAAAGGAAAAACAGAAGAAAAACAAACATACAATCAATAAACAAATAAAATAATACCTAATGTCTTGGAGACAGCAGACACTATCAAAACATATTTAAAAAAAAAAGACTAGATAGCTCCAGTGAGTAATTAAAATAAAGCACCAGATGACCTTCTGTCAGAAGAAAAGACACTGAAACTACCTGCTTGGGAATTCAAAGTCTAATATTCAGGGCTCTCCAAGAGATTAAGAAAGAGATCAAGGAAAACACAGAAAAAAATAAGGAAAAAGCAAACAAAATCATGGAAAACACAGAAAACCAACCAAAACATACCCAAATCAAGGAAAACACGAAGCAATAGAAAAATTCCAGAAGATAATACAAGAACAAAATGTCAAAATGAATAAACAATTAGAAATCATACAAAAACAGCAATTAGAAATCTAAAAGATAGCCAAAATTTTCATAAATGGACAACACAATAGAAGGTTTTAGGAGCAAATTTGAAACAGTGAAAGACAGAATCAGCAAAATTGAAGACAGATCTTTTGATGCCACGTTGTTTGAGGAGATATCAGAGAAAAGAATGAAGAAAACCTAAGAATTATGTAGAATACAATGAAGAGCAAAAATTTATGCATGATCAGAGTTCCAGAACAAGGGGATAAAATAGAAAAAAAAGAGTCATTGAAAATTTGCTGACAGAAAACATCCCCAATATCACGAAAGATGAAAAGCTGACAATCCAAGAAGCTCAACAAACCGCATATAGGGTAGACTCCAAAACAAAATCACCAAGACATATCATCACATTCACCAAAATAAAAGACAAAGAAAGTATCCTGAGAGCAGCTCAAGAAAAACGAAAAGTTGACTTCTGGGCAACATGGCGTTATACTTAGAAGCACCAATTTGGATGATCTTCATTTCTTTTTCTTGCCTTATTGCTCTAGCTAGAACTTCCAGCACAATGTTAAATAGGAGTAGTGAGGACTTCCGGGCAAAAATGGTGCTATACTCAGAAGCACCACACCATCCCTGTGCAACAAAGATCAGAAAAACTAAGTCAAACAGAGTCACACGTCAATCCTGAAACCCTAAGCATAAAATGAAGAGATAAAGAACCCGGCCGAGCACTGAATGGAATAAGAAAATGACCGAGAACAGAGAGTGAGGAGAGATACATGCAGAAGTACCCTATCAGCATGGATCCGCTATCTTGGACTCTTATCAGAGATCAGCTAACAGGAGGTATGAGAAAGCAGCTTCACGGAGCTTCCAGAAGGAGACAGAACAACTGGTAACCAGTTATATAGGCTTTCCAACAACCCACCTTTCTTCACCCCCACTTAGCCTCCTCTGCTTCCTGCAGCCACAGTCTCTTGCCCAGGAAGCACAAGCTTCACCCTGATGTCACTTGGTTTCCACCCGCCCGCACTGGCCGGCTCCCTGAGGGCCTTTTGTTGGCTGCTGATGTTGCTTTTCTCCACCTCATTAGATTTATTCCTTTCCTCTCACCACCTCCCCCTCCTTTGTCTCAAATACCTGGCTCCATGTGCCACCTTTTCTTCTTCCTGGCGGGCTGTGAGGCACCGCTCAACTGTGGAACTGCTTCCCGGACCGTGCCACCAAGCTGCTGGGATGCCCAGTGCTTTGTTGTTTGTTTGTTTGTTTGCTCTCATTTGTTCTGTTTTGATTTGTTTCTTTGTTTTTCTTTTCTCAGCTTGGGAGCCCCTTCTACCCGGGCAGTACCGTGTGGCTTGGAAGCTACTCTCTTACTCTGTGAAAATGCACAGGGACATCCCTGGGGGCTTTATTTTTCGGGGGGGTTTTTTTGGTTTGTTTTTGGGTTTTTTTTGTTTGTTTTGTTGTTTTGTTTTATTTTCTCTATTTTTCCCTTTCTGTCTTTCTTCATTTCCAGTTTCTCGATTTATTTATGTTTTTCATTTACGCTTTTTCTTTTTTTATATTTGTTTTTCCCCATTTCTCAGACTCATCTCTCCACTCCAATAGCAAGCTCTCTAAGCACTCTTTTTTGTATGTGTGTATGTTTTTGGTTCTTATTCCTCTCTCCTCTTTCCCATACCCATCTTAGCTCCACACATCATAATCTACTCCCTCCTTTCTGCTTACCATGTGCTGATCAAGACACTCCCAAACAGCACAGGCACAGCCTGCTGGAACCTGCCCTACACTGATTCCCAGTCAGCACTGTCAGCCCTGGTACATGCCACAAACAACCCAACCCAGCAACTCCCCTTCAGCTGGACTGGCCCTGCTGTACTATACCTGAGTGACTGACCCTGCCCATTGTAGAAGAAAGTGAAAAGAGTCATGCCTACAGACGAGCAAACAACAAAGAACGCACACCCACCAGCTCAGACATAACAAAATACAACAAAAAAAGGAAGAAAAACAAACAAATCTGCAATAAACAAATGAGGAAAATAACCACTGAATGCCCCCAAAGACAGCAGAAAATATCAAAACACTTAAAAAAAACTGGACAGGATGGTTCCAATGGGTGTCCAAAATAAAACACCAGATTACCTTCCAGTAGAGTAAAAGGCACAAGACCTAACTGATAGGGAATTCAAATCTCTAATATTCAGAATTATCCAACAGTTGAAGCAGAAAGCAGACAAAAATGAAGAAAAAATAGACCAAATCTTGGAAAAGGCAGACAAATTCAAGGAAAATACAGACCAAAAAATGGAAGAATTCAAGAAAATAATACAGGAACAAAATGCTAAAATAAATTCACAACTAGAAATCATATAAAAACAACAACTAGAAATCCAAAAGATAAACAAAAATATTTCAGAACTGGACAGTGTCATAGAAACGATGGAAGCTAGGATCAGTGAAATTGAAGACAAACACTTGGATACAACTCTGTATGAGGAAAAATCAGAAAGAAGAAAAATGAAGAGACCTTGATAATTATGTGGGATACAATCAAAAGCAAAAATCTGCTAGTGATCGGAGTTCCAGAACAGGAGGAGAAAACAGAAAACAAAGAGAGGCTCACTGAAGAAGGGCTGACAGAAAACTTCTCCAATATCATGAAAGGTGAAAAGCTTACCATCCAAGAAGCTCAACAAACCCCATATAGGATAGACCCCAAAAGAAAATCACCAATGCATATTATAATCACACTCGCTAAAACCAAACACAAACAATGAATCTGGAGGGCAGCAAGAGAAAAACAAAAACTCACATACAGAGGAGAAACAATAAGACTAGGCTCAGATTATTTGGCAGAAACCATGCAAGCAAAAAAGCAATGGGATAACATATATAAAACCTTGAAAGAAAAAATTGCCTGCCAAGACTAATATAGCCTGAAAAACTCTCGTTCAAATATGATGGTGAAATTAGGTCATTTCCAGATAAAAAGAAATTAAGGGAATATGTAAAAACCAAACCAAACTTACAAGACTTATTAAAGGAAGTCCTTCAATCGGAAAACAAACAACATCAAACCACAGGCTGAATACAGGACACAGGTTCGTATTAGCCAGATACCAACTTAGGAAATGAACTCTTACAGACTATGCAAAACCAAAAGAATTACAACAAGGAACCGGAGAGGTTAATCTGTAAATGACAACAACAACAGAGCAATACAAAAGGGAATAAATGGTGTAGGTATAGAACCTTCTAATGGAGAGGAAGGCAAGGCGATACCAAGTAATAATAGACAGGTTCAAATCTAGCAAGATAAGGGTAAATTTCAAGGTAACCAGAAAAGAAGTTAACAAACCTACACATTAAAATAAAGAAGAAAAACATAAAGTCTCAGTAAAAAACAAAAACTACCAAAAAAAAAAGAAAGAAAATCAACAAACAATAGGAACTCAGCGCAAGAGAGTAAGAGGAACAATTAAAATGTCAGCACCACAAGAAAAGCACTACAAAATGCAAATCTCACTCCTAGGAATAGAGCCATCACACGAACAGACATATGCACACCCATATTCATTGCAACTCTGTTCACAATCGCGAAAAGATGGAAACAACCTAGATGGTCCATCAACAGATGAATAGATAAAAAAACTATGGTACATACACACAGTGGAGTTTTAGGCAAAGATAAAGAACAATGATGAATCCATGAAGCATCTCATAACATGGATGAAACTGGAGGACATTATGCTGAGTTAAATAAGTCAATCACTAAAGGACAAATATTGTATGAGACTTCTACTGTAAAAACTCATGTAAACGTTTACACACAAAAAGAAACAATCTTTGTTTGTTGGGAGGGTAGGGAGGGATGGGGGAACTAAATAAACAATAGATAAGTGGTAACTTTGGTGAAGGGTAAGACAGTACACAATACTGGGGAAGCCAGCACAACTTGCACAAGGAAAGGTCATGGAAGCTCCATAGACACTTCCAAACTCCCTGAGGGACCGAACTGCTTGGCGGAGGGCTGTGGGGACCATGGCCTCGGGGAATATCTAACTCAATTGGCATAACACAGTTTATAAAGACAATGTTCTACATTCTGTCTTGGTGAGTAGCGTCTAGGGTCTTAAAATCCTGTGAGCGGCCATCTAAGATACTCACTGGTCTCACCCATTCAGGAGCAACGGAGAATGAAGAGAACAAGATACAAGGAAAAGATCAGTCCAAAGGACTAATGGACCACGGATACCATGGCCTCCACCAGACTGAATCCAGTACCCGGCTACCACCACTGACTGCTCTGTCAGGGATCACAATAGAGGGTCCTGGACAGAGTTGGAAAAGGATGCAAACAAAATTCTAACCCACAAAAAAAGACCAGATTTACCCGCCTGATAGACTGGAGAAACCCTGAGAGTATGGCCCCCGAACACCCTTTTAGATCAGTGGCGAATTCACTCCCAGTGTTCACCATTCAGCCAGAGATTGGAACCCTCATAAAACAAAACGGGACTAATGAGGCACAGCAGTCCAGAGATAAGGACTAGAAGGCAGGAGATGACAGGAAAGCTGGTGATAGGGAACCCAAGGTTGAGAAGGGACAGTGTTGACATGTCGTGGGGTTGTTAACCATTGTTATAGAGAAATATGTGTACTGTTTAATGAGTAACTATTTGTTCTGCAAACTTTCATCTAAGGTTAAAAAAAAGAGTTATCTCTTTGAGGTCAAATTGACAACAGAAATTCAAATGTTTGATGGGAAGCCTAGTGAGCAGTGAGTTGAAGATAATGGTGATGGAATAATTTGAAAAAGGATAGCGAGAATAGCAGCACAACTAGAAAAATGTAATTGATATCACTGAATTGCACATGAAGAAACTTTTGAAATGGTGTAACTTCGGCTATGTATAGTTTCACCAAATAGAAGGTCCTCCAAGGTGGAGAAGGGAGAGTGTTGACATGTCATGGAGTTGTTAAGCAATGTCATAAAAGAATATGTGTACTGACTGTTTAATGAGAAACTATTTGTTCTGTAAACCTTCCTGTGAAGAACAATAAAAAAATTAAAAAGAAAAACGAAAAGTCACATACAAAGGGGAAATAATAAGACTAAGCTCTGATTACTTGGTGAAACCATGCAGGCAAGAAGGAGATGGAATGACATATATAAAACCTTGAAAGCAAAGAATTACCAGCCGAGAATGATATATCCTGAAAAACTTTCGCTCAAATATGATGGAGAAATCAGGACATTTCTAAACAGAAATTAAGGGAATTTGTAAAAATCAGAGCAAACTTACAATAATTATTGAAGGGAGTCCTTTGGTTAGAGAACCAACAACATCAGACAACAACCTGAATCTAGGACACAAGTCAGTATCAGCAGACACTGAACTAGGTAATGAACTCTCAAGGATAAAACACAATTAAAAGATTTAAAACAGGAAAACAGAGACATCAATCTGTAAATAACAACATCAGAACAAAAAAAGGGAGACTACATTGTGTAAATATAGAATTTTCAAGGAGATATCAAGTAATGAAAGACTGGTTCAAACATAAGACAAAGGCTAATTTCAAGGTAACCACAAAGAAAGTTAACAAACCTACTCATCAGAATAAGAAAAACCTAAAGTCTCAGTAAATACAAAATCTACAGTAACGAAAGAAACAAAAAGAATTTCCAAAAACAAAAGGAACTCAGTACAAGAGAGTAAGAGGAACAAAGAAAACGTTAGGAGCACAAAAAAGCACTACAAAATGAGAGCAATAAACTCACACCTATCAATAATCACACTGAATATAAATGAATTAAATCAACCCATAAAGAGACAGAGAGCGAGAGAATGGATTTAAAAAACCATTAACTATCAATATGATGTCTACAAGACACACTTTAGACACAAAGACATAAATGTATTAAAAATCAAAGGATGGAAAAAAAATATCAAGCAAACAGCAACCTAAAAAAGAGCAAGAGTGGCAATACTAATCACAGATAAAATAGACTTTAAAGCAAAATCAACCATAAAAGACAAAGAAGGGCATTATATAATGATTAAAGAGACAATCCACCATGATGATATAACCGTAATAAATATCTATGCACCCAATGCACAGCTCCAAAATACATAAAACAAACTCTAACAGCACTGATAAGAGAAATTAACAGTTCCACAATAGTAGTAGGAGACTTCAACAAACCACTCATGGTAAAGGACAGAACATCTAGAAAGAAACTCAACAAGATACAGAAGACCTGAAGGCCACAATCAACCATCGTGACCTCATAAACATATAGAACACTCTACCCAACAGCAGCAAAGTATACATTCTTTTCAAACGTACATGGATCATTCTCCAGAATATACCACATCTTAGGCCACAAAGCAACCCTCAACAAAATCCAAAAAACTGAGATAATACAAAGCATCTTCTCTGATCAAAAATCCATGAAAGTATAAATTAATAACAGGAAGAGCAAAGAAAAAAAAATCAAATACATGGAAACTGAATAACACCTTGCTCAAAAACCACTGGGCGGTGGGAATGCAAATGATACAGCCATTTTGGAAAACGATACGGTGCTTCCTCAGAAAGCTAGAAATAGACATACCATTCGATCCAGCAATCCCACTCCTAGGAATATATCCTAGAGAAATAAGAGTCGTCACTCGAATAGACATATGCACACCTATGTTCATGGCAGCATTGTTCACAATAGCAAAACGATGGAAACAACCTAGATGCCCATCAACAGATGAATGGATAAACAAACTATGGTACATACACACAATGGAGTACTATGCAACGAGAAAGAACAACAATGAATCTGTGAGGCATCTCATAACATGGATGAAACTGGAGGACATTATGCTGAGTGAAATAAGTCAATCACAAAAGGACAAATATTGTATGAGGCCTCTATTGTAAAAACCCATGAGAAAGTTCACACACAAAATGTAACAATCTTTGTTGGTTACCAAAGATGGGAGGGGTCGGGGGGAAGTACTAAACAGGCAATAGATAAGTGGTATCTTGGGTGAAGGGTGAGACAGTACACAATACAGGGGAAACTAGCACCACTTGTACAAGGAAAGGTCATGGAAGCCCCATAGACACATCCAAACTCCCTGAGGGACTGAATTGCTGGGCAGAGGGCTGTGGGGACCATGGTCTCAGGGAACATCTGGCTCAACTGGCATGACACAGCTTATAAAGACTATGCTCTACATTCTACATTGGTGAGTAGTGTCTGGGGTCTTAAAAGCCTGTGAGCGGCCATCTAAGATACTCCACTGGTCTCATCCCTTCGGGAGCAAGGGAGAATGAAGAGAACAGGATACAAGGAAAAGATTAGTCCAAAGGACTAATGGACCACAGCTACCAAGGCCTCCACCAGACTGAGTCCAGTACCGCTAGATGGTGCCTAGCTACCACCACTGACTGCTCTGACTAGGATCACAACAGAGGGTTTCGGACAGAGCTGGAGAAGGATGTAAAACATAATTCTAACTCACAAAAAAAAGACCAGATTTACTGGCCTAAAGGAGACTGGAGAAACTCCAAGAGTATGGCCCCCAGACACCCTTTTAGCTCAGTGGTGAAGTTATCTCCGAGGTTCATCGTTCAGCCTGGGAGTGGACAGCCCCATAAAACCAAATGGGACTAATGAATCACAGCAGTCCAGTGACAAGGGCCAGAAGGTAGAAGGGGACAAGGAAGCTGGTGATAGGGAACCCAAGCTTGAGTAAAGATGTTGTTGATGTGTTGTGAGATCTTTAACCATTGTCATAGGGCAACATTTGTAGTAACTGTTAAACGAGAAACTATTTTGTTCTGTAAGCCTTCATCTTAAGTGAGAATAACAGCACAATTGGAAGAGCGTAGTCAATGTCACTGAACTGTGCATGTAGAAATTTTTGAAATGGTGTATTTTTGGCTATGTGTATTTTCACCAAGAAAAAAAGGTTGAAAAGATACAGGGTTGATATGTTGTGGGGTTGTTAACCAATGTTATAAAACAACATGTGTACTACTGTTTCATGACAAACTATTTGTTCTGTAAGCCTTCACCTGAAGTACAATAAAAAAAAAAAAAAAACTGGGCAATAGAAGAAATCAAAGATGGAATCAAAAACTTTCCAGAATCATATGAGAATGAAAACACATCATACCAAAAGCTTTAGGACACTGAAAGGCAGTGCTCAGAGGTCAATTCATAGCAATAGATGCATACCTCAAAAAAGAACAAAAGGAGGCAGAGCCAACACTGCACTATAGACAGAAGCACCATGACGTCCCTCTGCAGCAAAGGCCGGAAAAACTAAGTAAAACAGATAACAAACGTCAATTCTGGAACGCTAAGTATGAAATGAAGGAGTAAAGAACTCAACCAAGCACCAAATGGAATAAGAAACTGACAGAGAATGAGGAGAGCTATGAAGTGGAGGTACCATACCAGCTAACGTGGCCTGATTCAGCATCTTGGGCTACAATCACCAAAAAACTCAGACAGAGTACTGGAAGACAACTTCATGGAGCTCGCAACAGGAGACAGAGCACAAGGTAACCAGGGATACATGCTTTCCCACTCCACACTCTTCTTCCCTGTACGAGGCCTCCACCACTTGCCAACAGGCCATGGTTGTTCGGCCTGAGAGACACTAGCCTCCTGCCACTGGGGTCTGCCTCCCCCTGAGCACTTTAGAGCCAGTTCTTTGCTTTGTTTGTTTTGGTTTGTATTTTTGTTTGTTTATTTGTTTTTTGAAATTGTTTTTTGGGGTTTTTTGTTGCTTTTCTCTCTCTCCCTTCCTTTTCTTTCTCCCACCCAGCTAGGCCAGCGTGCCATCCCCTCCCCTTCTTGACGGGCTGTGATTTTTTGGTTTGTTTGCTTTGTTCTTTTATTTTTGTTCTTTTTTTTATTTTTTTGTTTTTCTGCCTTTCCTGTTGCTTCTCTCTCTCTCTCCTTTCCTCCTTCCCATGCAGCTAGCCCAGTGTGCCTTCCCCTTCCACTCTTTAATGGGCTAATTGTTTTGGTTTCTTTGCTTCGTTCTTTTTTTGTTTCTTTGTTTTGTTGTTTATTTTATTTGATATTTTTTGGGCTTTTTGTTGCTTCCTGTTTCTCTCCCTTCCTTCCTTCACTTTCTCCCATCCTACTAGCCCCATGTGCCATGCCCTCTCCTTCTTGATGGGCTGTTATGTTTTTATTTGTTTGCTCTGTTCTTTTTTTTATTCTTTTTTTCTGTTTCTTCCCTCAGTCTCCTTTCCTTCCTTTCCATTCTCCCACCTAGCCCTTTGCACCGCCACCGCCCTTTCTGGAGGGGCCATGCTGCACAGCTCAGTTGGAGAGTTACTACGCAAGGCTTCCTCAAGTTTGTGCCAACATCACCAACTGGCTCCCTCTGCACCATATTATTTATTGTTTGTTTGCTATTTTTGTTTTGTTTTGTTACTGTTCCTTGTCTCTCTCTCCCTTCATCTCTTTCCTTTCTCCCATCTACACAGCCCCATGCACCTCCCCCAAATTCTTGGTGGGCTGTTCTGTACCGCTTGGCTGGAGAGCCTCTGGAACATGGCCTCCCCAGGCCTGCTGACAGGCCAGCTCTCTCAGCGCCACATTTTTATTTTTCTTTATCTTTCCCAGTGTACTATACTTCTCACCCTCACCTAGGCCCTGCACTGCCTCTGCCCCTTCCTGAGGGGCTGTGCCATGCCAGCTGGTGAGAGAGACATCATCAGCTTGCTGTCACGCTGATTCTGCCTGTCCCCAATACCTGGTGCCTCCACCACCATATTTTTTTGTTGTTTTTATTTTAATATTATTATTTATTTATTATTTGTTTCATTGTTGGTTTCTTCTCTTTCTTTCCCCTTTTTCCTCTTCTTTATCCTGCCCAACTAACCCTGTGCACCACTCATGCTGCTTCTCAACAGGAGGAGTCACACCACTCTGCTAGAGAGCCACCAGCACACAGCATCACCAGGTCTGCCCCCCCCCCACCTGCTGAATCATACTGCACAGCCATTTTATTTACTTTTTTCTTTTAATTATTTATTACTTCATTTTTGCCTTGTTTACCTTTTTGCCTTTGTTCTCTCTCTTCTCTTTCTTCTTTCACCCACACACTTAGCTCTGCATGTCACATCCTTTCCCTTATGCCTATCTGCACCGTGCACTGAGTGCCATGCCCCCAAGCAGTACCAATGCAGTCTCCTGGACCCCACCCTACACCGTACCCAGCCCCACCCAGTTGCCCCTAATTCATGCTGCAAACTAACCATCCCCAACCCTCCACCCACTGGACATGCCCTGCTGAACCATAGCTGAGTGACAGACCTCGCCCACCATGACAAGGTGGTAACAAGTATCATGCCCACAGGAAAGCAAGCAACAAAACATGCCAAGCCGGTCTGCCCAGGCATAACCTAATAAAACAAAAAAGCAGGGCCAAACAATCAAACCTACAATAAATAAATGAAGAAAATAATTCCTGAATATCCTGGAGACGGTAGACAATATCAACATATATTTTTTAGAAAAAGGACATGATGGCTCCAGAAATTGACCAAAATAAAACACCAGATGACCTTCTGTTAGAAGAAAAGGCACTGGAACTACCTGACAGGGAATTCAAAACCCTAATATTCAGGGTTCTCCAACAGATGAAGGAAAATGCAGAGAAAAATAAGGAAAAAAAGAGACAAAATCATGGAAAGTACAGACAAAATCATGGAAAAGACAAACAACAATGGAAGAAATCAGGAAAATAATAGCAGGAACAAAATGTCAAGATAAATAAATAACTAGAAATCATACCAAAATAGCAATTAGAAATCCAAAAGATAAAGAAGATTTCAGAAATGGTTAGTGCAATAGAAGGTTTTAGGAGCAAATTTAAAACACTGGAAGACAGGATCAGTGAAATTGAAGGCAAATCCTTGGATACCACTTTGTTTGAGGAAAAACTGAAGAAAAAAACTAAAAAAGTTGAAAAAACCCTGAGAACAATGTGGGATATACTAAAAAGCAAAAATTTTCCAGCGAAGAGAATTCCAGAACGGGGGAGAAAATGAAAAACACAGAGAAGATCATTGAATATTTACTAACAGAAAACTTCTGTAATATCATGAACAACAAAAAGCCAACCATCCAGGAAGCTCAAAGAACCTCATGTAGGATAGATCCCAAAAGAAAAACACCAAGACATATCATAATCACACTCGCTAAAGCCAAAGACAAAGAAAAATATCCTGAGAGCAGCTCAAGAAAAATGAAAGGTCACATTCAAAGAGGAAACAATAAGACTGATTTCTGATTACTTGACAGAAACCATGTAAGCAAGAAGGCAATGGGATGACATATATAAAATCTTAAAAGAAAAAAAACTATCAACCAAGAAAAATATATCCTGCAAAACTCTCATTCAAATAAGATGGCAAAATTAGGACATTTCCAGATACACAGAAATTAAGGTAATACATAAAAACCAAACCAAACTTACAAGAATTATTAAAGTGAGTCCTTTGGTTAGAGAACCAACAAGATCAGACAACAACATGAATCTAGCACATTAAACAGTATCATCCAGATACCAACCTAGATAATGAGCTCTCAAGGATTAAAAAAAAACTAAAAAATTTACAACAGGAAACCAGAGACGTCAATCTGTAAATGATAACAAAGTCAGAACAATAAAAGAGGGAATAAATGGTGTAGGTATAGAACTTCTAAATGGAGAGGAAGTCAAGGTGATATCATGTAATAAAAGACAGATTTAAACTTAGGAACCACAAAGAAAGTTAATAAACCTACTCATCAAAATGAAGAAGAAAAACATAGTCTCAGTAAACACAAAATCTACAAAAATGAAAGAAATGAAAAAAACACACAAACAAAAGGAATTCAGCACAGAAGAGTAAAAGGAAAAAGAAAACATCAGCACCACAAAAAAATAAAGACCAATACAAAATGACAGCAATAAACTTAAACCTATCAATAATTACACTGAACATAAGTGGTTTAAATGCACACATAAAGAGACAGAGTGACAGAATGGATTTAAAAAATGGGACTCGTCAATATGCTGTCTAAAAGAGACACACCTTAGAAACAAAGACATGAATTAATTAAAAATCAAAGGATGGAAAAAATATATCAAGCAAACAGCTACCAAAAGAGCAGGAGTGGCAACGCTAATTGCAGATAAAAGAGTCTTTAAAACAAAATCCACCAAAAAAGACAAAGAAGGGCATTATATAACCGTTAAATGGACAATCCATCATGAGGACATAACCATAATAGATATATATGCACCAAATGACAGGGCTCCAAAATACATGAAACAAACTCTAACAGCACTGAAAAGAGAAATTGATAGTTTCACAATAATGGTAGGAGACTTCAACACACCTCTCACGGTAAAGGACAGAACATCTAGAAAGAAATTCAAGAAAGATACATAAGATCTAAAGGACACAAGCAACAAATTTGAACTCATAGACAAATATATAGAAAACCCCACCCAACGGCAGCAAAGTACACATTCTTTTCCAATGCATATGGAACGTTCTCCGGAATAGACCACATCTTAGGCCACAAAGAAACTCTCAACAAAATCAAAAACGTTGAGGTAATACAAAATACTTTCTCTGATCACAATGCCATAAAAGTAGAAATTAATAACAGGAAGAGAAAGGAAAACAATCAAATACATGGAAACTGAACAACACACTGTTTAAAAACAACAGGGTAATAGAGGAAATCAAAGATGGAATCAAAAAATTTCTAGATTCAAATGAGAATGAGAACACATCATAACAAAACATTTGGGCCACAGCAATGGCAGTACTCAGAGGTCAATTCATAGCAATAGATGCACACATCAAAAAAGAGGAAAGGGACAAAATTAAAAGGTAAACTCTACAACTTGAACAAATAGAAGGAGAACAACAAAAGAAGCCCACAGAAACCAGGAGAAAGAAAATAATAAAGATCAGAGCAGAAATAAATGAAATAGAGATTAGAAAGACAATAGAAAGAATCAACAAAACCAAAAGTTGGTTCTTTGAAGGGTTCAACAAATTTGACAAACCATTGGCCAAACTGACAAAAGAAAAACAGGAGAGGAAAGAAATAATACAGATAAGAAATGAAATGGGGGACATTACAGTAGACTCAAATGAAATAAAAAGTATCATAACAGATTACTATGAAAATCGTACTCCAAAAAATTTAAAAACCTGGAGGAAACAGACAAATTTCTAGCAACACACTACCTACACAAACTAATATAGACTGAAGTTGAAAACCTGAATGGACCCATAAAACGAAAAGAGATTGAAAATGTAATTTAAAAAACTCCCCCCAAAAAAGAGACCCTGACCCAGATGGCTTCACTGATGAATTCTACCAAATATTCAGAGAAGAGCATACACCAGTATTACTCAAAATATTTCAGAACATAGAAATGGAAGGGACACTTCTGAATTCATTCTATGAAACCAGCATAACCCTGATACCAAAACCAGGCAGACACCACAAAAAAAGAAAATTACAGACCAATATCTCTCATGAATATAGATGTAAAAAATCTCAACAAAATTTTAGCCAATAGAATTCAGCATCATACCAAAAAATTAATACACCAAGACCAAGTGGGATTCATACCAGGTATGCAAGAATGGTTCAACATTTGAAAACCAACCAACCTAATCCACCATATAAATAGAAGTATCATATGATCATATTAATCAATGCAGGAAAGTCATTCAATAAAGTCCAACATTCATACTTGATTAAAGCTCTAAATAAAATAAGAATAGAAGGGAAATTCCTCAACATAATAAAGGGCATCTATACAAAACCAACAGCCAATATCTTTCTTAATGGAGAGAGGCTGAAAACATTCCCTTTGAGAACAGGAACAAGACAAAGATGCCCTTTATCACCATTCCTATCAATAGGCATAACACAGTTCATAAAAAAAATTTTCTACTTCCCACATCAGTGAGTAGCGCCTGTGGTCTCAAAAGCTTGTGAGCAGACATCTAAGGTACATCTATTTGTCCCATCCCATCCAGAGCAGAGGAGAATGAAGAAAATCAAAGACTTAAGGAAAATATTAGACCAAGGAAAAAAGGACAACATGAACCAGAGTTTTCACCAGCCTGAACCCAGAAGCAGATGGTGCCTGGCTACCACCACCGACTGCTCTGACATGGATCACAACAAAGAGTCCTGAAGAGAGTGGGAGAAAAATGTAGAACAAAATTCAAAATCACGAAAAAAGACCAGACTTACTGGTCTGACAGAGACTGGAGGAACCCACAAAACTATGGTCCCCGGACACACTGCCAATCCAGAACTGAAACCATTTCCATAGCCCACTTTTTAGACAAAAATCTTTGTTGTTATTGCTAGGTGCCATCAAGTCGGTCAGACTCATAGAAATCCTATGTACAACAGAACAAAACACTGTCCAGTCCTGCTCCATCCTCACAATTATTGTTATACTTGAGCATAACAAAGATTACACAAGCCTATAAAATAAAAAATAACACGCGTGAGGAACGTGCTTCTTAGTTCCATCAAATATACAAGACTAAATGGGCAACACCTGTCCAAAAGCAAGACGAGAAGGCAGAAAGGAACAGCAACTGGACGAATGGGCAAAGGGAACTCAGGGTGTAAAGGGGGAGTGTCCTGTCACATTGCGGGTATTGCAACCAGTGTTACAAAGCAATGTGTGTATAAATTTTAGATTGAGAAACTGACTTGAGCTGTAAACTTTCAACTAAAGCACACACACACACACAAAACACTACTACAAGAAACAAAAAGAGACCTACATAAATGGAAAAACACCACGCTCATTGATAGGTAGACACAACATTGTGAAAATGACAATCCTATCCAAAGTGATCTACAAATATAATGCAATCCCTATCCAAATAGCAACAGCATTCTTTCATTACATGGAAAAACTAATCATTAACTTTCTATGGAAAGGAAATATGTCTCAGATAAGTAAAGCATTATTAAAGAAGAACAAAGTAGGAGGCTTCACACTATCTGACTTCAGAACCTACCAAACAGCTACGGTAGTCAAAACATTCTGAAACGGGTACAACCACAAATACATTGACAATGGAACAAAATCAAGAACTCAGAAGTAAATCCATTCACCTACGGTCACCTGATATTTGACAAAGGCCCAAAATCCATTGAATAGAGAAAAGACAGACTTTTGAAGAAATGGTGCTGGCAAAACTGGATATCCATCTGTAAAAAAACAAAACAAGAGCCATACCTCACACGATACACAAAAACCTAATTCAAAATGGATCAAAGACCTAAATATAAAATCAAAAACTATGAAGATCATGGAAGAAAAATAAGATAAGAGTTAGAGGCCCTAATATATGGCATATAGGATAGAAAACATAACTGATAATGCACCAGAAGACAAACTAGATAACTGGGATATTCTAAAAATTAAATGCTTATGCTCATCAAAAGACTTCTCCAAAAGAGTAAAAAGAGAACATACACACTGGGAAATTTTTTTGGCTATGACATATTTGACAAGGTCTAAACTCTAAAATCTATAAGAAAATCCAACACTTCTACAACAAAAAATCAAAAATCTATTTAAGAAACAGGCAAAGGAAATGAACAGACACTTCACCAAAGAAGACATTCAGGTGGCTAACAGACACATGAGGAAATGCTCCAGATCACTAGCCGTTAGAGAAATGCACATCAAGACTACAATGAGGAGGCGTGATCAACATAGTGGACTAGTTAGACACTTCCTATATCCCTCTTACAACAAAGACCTGGAAAAACAAGTGATTTGATTCTATGTGAACATCTTGCAGCCCGGAACAAGGCAAGGCTAAGAAATCCATCTGAGTCATACCAGAGAGGAAGACTGTTTGGAAGAGGTGAGGAACGCTAGAGCTGCGGCAGAGACACAGCCACACTGGGCCGCGGTGAAGCAGCCAAACAGCTGTGCTCTGCATGCACTCGAGAAGCAGTTTCCACATCGAGAGAGACTCGGCAGCAGAGATTATGCTTGGACACTCCGAACCACTGAAGAGCAGCTCCCAAGAGGTTAGGATAAGTACATGCTTGCACCCTTTCGTGGCGAGTTTAAAAAAAAAAGCCCATTTGGGAAAAACCTGTCCCCTTTTACCGCCTACCTCCATGCTCTGCACTGGATTTGGGAAAAACTTCTCTCCCTTTTACCTCCTATATCCGTGCTCTCCACCGGATTTGGGAAAACCCTCTCTCTTTTACTGCTTCCCTCCCCACTCTGCACCAGGAGTCTACTGGGCCAGAAATAGATCCCAAAAGGTGCGATGACCCATTCTCCTGGCCTTGAAGAGGGAACAAATAAGCTGCTGGATCCACTAGGCCAGGAACACAGGGTCGGCACAACTCCTTTGCTGGCCATAGAAATCAGGGGTCCACAGACTCTGAGTGCCGTACACCCCTGTATAGACTTGTGGGGACCCATCTCAACACCGTTAGCCCTCACTACCACAGTACTAGAGGGCAAATATCTGAAGTTTAAATTCAACTGCTTCAGCTGTGAACGGGCAGATCTGTGGACCTCGAAACAACCCTGCCCCTCAAGTAGGCACATTTATCGATCTGCTGCAGGGTCTTGAGGACTGGTGATAGTTCCTAAAGTGCCTAGTCACCTGCTTCAGGAGTTCAAGAAAAACTGGTGCCCTAGAGTCTTTGCAGCCAACAGAGTGGGGCACTCTTAGCCCAGCTTCAAAACTCACCTACCTATTCACCCTAGAGAATAGGGACTTGCTTTTCTTTCAGACTCTCAGGGGCAGCTATCAGCCCCCTGCCTGGCTCAGCAAGTGATCCCCTACCACAGCCAGAGTCCAGTGCCTGCACCAATCACCCATGCCTCTCTAGGACTGGGGGTGAGAGCCTGCATCGCACACTTGGTGACCCACTGCCTGCACACCTGAGCTGATCCCATATAGGAAATTTTAATGAACTCTAGGCTGCACATACTTAGTTACAGAACCAAATAACTGGTGACAGGACATTAGAGAACAAAAGGTGTCAAAAATCAAACTAGTGCACACGAGCAGCCTATTTGGGTATATCAAAACAAAATATTAAGCTAGGTCTCACTACACAAACACAAAATAAAATTATAATAAATTATTGATGGCTCAGAGACAACAGTCAATATCAAGTCACATAAAGAGGCAGTCCATGATGGCTTCAGCAAGCTCCCAAAATAAAGAATCGATAAATTCTCTGGAAGAAGAGAACTTCTTGGAATTACCAGAGACAGAATACAAAAGATTAGTATACAAAACTCTTCTAGAAATAAGAAAGGAACTTTGACAGAGCACAGAAAGAGCCAGGCAACATACAGACACAGTAGTAGTGGAACTTAAAAAAGTTATTCAAGAACATAATGCCAAATTTAATAGCCTTCAAGAATCCATAGAGAGACACCCATCAGAAATCCAGAAGATTGGCAATAAAATTTCAGAATTAGACAACTCAATAGAAAGTCATAGGAGCAGAATTGAGGCAGTAGAAGTTAGAATTAGTGACACTGAAGATAAAGCTCTTGACCCCAACTTATTTGAGGAAATATCAGATAAAAGAATTAAAAACAATGAAGAAACTCTAAGAGTCATGTGGGACTCTATCAAGAGAAATAACCTACGAGTGATTGGAGTACAAGAACAGGGGGGATAACAGAAAATACAGAGAAAATTGTTGAAGATTTGTTGACAGAAAACTTTCCTGATATCATGAAAGATGAGAAGATATCTATCCAAGATGCTAATCGAACCCCACGTAAGGTAGATCCCAAAAGAAAGTGACCAAGACATATTATAATCTAACTTACCAAAACCAAAGATAAAGAAAGAATTTTAAGAGTGGCTAGGGATAAAAGAAAAGTCATCTACAAAGGAGAGTCAATTAGAATAAGCTCATACTACTCAGCAGAAACCCTTCAGGCTAGAAGGCAATGGGATGACATATTGAAAGCTTTGAAGGAAAATAACTGTCAGCCAAGAGCTATATATCCAGAAAAACTGTCTCTCAAATATGTTGGTGAAATTAGGGCATTTCCAGATAAACAGAAGTTCAGGGAATTTGCAAAAACCAAACCAAAGTTACAAGGAATACTAAAGGGAGTTCTAAGGTTAGATAATCAATAACACCAGCTAAGAACGCAAGACTAGAACACAGGATAGAGCAACCAGATATTGACTCAGATACGGAAACCGAAATTACATCAAAGCTAAAACATTGAAAATAGGGAATCAGATATCAATATGTAAAAGAAAAAGAGGATAGTATTAAAACAAAAAAGAGGGACTTAAAAAATGGAGACATTGATTTTCTATATGGAGGGGAACTTAAGGCGATATAAAGTAATAAAAGACTGGTATAAACTTAGAAAATTAGGGGTAAATATTAAGGTAACCACAAAGGAATCTAACAATCCTACAAATCAAAAAAGAAAGTGGAAAATCATAAAGACCCATCAAACACAAAATCTACAACAAAGAAAAAGGTGAAAAATAAATAAATAAGGAAAAAAGACTTAAGACACAAAATTGAGGAGAACAAAGAAACTGTGAAAAACACACAAAAAGAGATATCAGGATGACAGCACTAAACTCATACCTATCAATAATTAAACTGAATGTAAACGGACTTAATCCACCTATAAAGAGACGGAGAGTGGCAGATTGGATAAAAAAGCATGATTCATCTATATGCTGCCTACAAGAGATGCACCTTAAACTTAAAGACACAAACAGGCTAAAACTCAAAGGATGGAAAAACAATATCAAGCAAACAACACTCAAAAAAGAGCAGGAGTGGCAATATCAATCTCTGACAAAATAGACTTTAAAGTAAAATCCACCACAAAAGATAAGGAAGGGCACTATATAATGATTAAAGGGTCAATACACCAGGAGCACATAACTATAATAAATACTTACGCACCCAACAACAGGGCTCCAAAATACATAAAACAAACTCTAATGGCTCTGAAAAGAGAGATAGACAGCTGCACAATAGTAGTAGGAGACTTCAACACGCCACTTTTGGTGAAGGACAGAACATCCAGAAAGAAGCTCAACAAAGACACAGAAGAGCTGAATGCTGCAATCAACCAACTTGATCTCATAGACATATACAAAACTCTGAACCCAACAGCAGCCAAGTATACTTTCTTTTCCAACGCACATGGAACATTCTCCAGAACAGACCACATTTTAGGCCATAAAGCAAGCCTTAACAAAACCCAAAATATCAAAATACTACAAAGCATCTTTTTTGACCATAAAGCCATAAAAGTGGAAATCAACAACACAAAAAGCAAGGGAAAAAAAATCAAACACATGGAAAATGAACAACACTTTGCTCAAAAACTACTGGGTTATAGAAGAAATTAAGGATGGAATAAATAAATTCATAGAATCAAACGAGAATGAAAACCCATCCTACCAGAACCTTTGGGGCACAGCAAAAGCAGTGCTCAGAGGTCAGTTTATAGCAATAAATGCACACATCCAAAAACAAGAAAGGCTCATAATCAAAGCACTAACCCTACATCTGGAACAAGTAGAAATAGAGCAGCAAAAGAAGCCTACAGGTGCCAGAAGGAAGGAAATAATAAGAATTAGAGCAGAATTAAATGAAATAAAGGACAGAAATCAAGAGACCAAAGGGGCGGCTTCTGTCCAGAGGTGAGATGGGAAGGCAGAGAGAGTTAGAAGCTGGTTGAATGTTCACGGGGAATCAGGGGCAGAGGAGAGGAGTGTGCTGTCGCAGAATGGGGTGAGTGGTTGGGGTCTCATAACAATGTATGTAAAAAAATTCTGTATTTGAGACTAACTTGAAATATAAACTTCATTTAATTACAACAATAAAAAACAGAAAAAAGAGGTCTTGGAGAGGATGTGGAGAAACTGGAACCCTTTTCCACTGCTGTTGGCAATGTAAAATACTACAGCTACTGAGGAAAAGAAAATGGTGGTGCCTCAAAAGGCTGAACATGGAACTATCATACGACCCAGCAATCCCAATCAAAAAGAAGTGAAAGTGGAAATGCAAAACTAAATCTGTACACCAATGTTCATTGCAACAGTCTTCACAATAGCTGAAAGGTGGAAACAACTAAATGCCCATCAACAGATGAATGGATAAACAAAATATAGTACATACACACAATGAAATATTACTCAGCCATAATGAGAGACAAAGTCCTGATGCACACCACAGCTTGGATGAACCTTGAAATCATTATGCTGAATGAAATAATTCAGTTGCAAAAGTGCAAATACTGTAAAATAAGCCAATATATAGAAACCAAAGCTTAGTAGTGGTTACAAGGAAAGAGAAGGAGGGGGGAAGGGGGAGTTTTTGCTCAGGGGGCACTGAGTTTACATTAATGGTGGTAGAATAATTAGGAAAAAGATAAGGATAAGGATTGCACAACATGAAGATTGTAATCAATGTAATTGAATTGTGCATATATAAACTGTTGAATTGGTGAAAGTTTTTTTTAAATAATATTTTATTGTGTTTTTGGTGAAAGCTTACACAGCAAATTAGGTTCTGATCTGACAATATCTATACAAGTTGTTCAATGACATTAGTTACATTTTTCACAACGTGTCAACATCTCTTTAATTGCATCCTGGCTGTTCCATTTCCAGTGCTCTAATTTCTCTGCCCCCTTATCTTCTCATTTTTGCTTTAGAGTAATTGTTGACCTTTTGGTCTCATATAGATTTTTTTAAATGGAGCACCATACTCACAGGTAATATCCTTTATTTTGTGTGACAATCTGTTATTTCACCAAAAGGTGACCTCAGGCAATAGTTTCAGTTCAAGGTTTAAAGAGCGATAAATGGCGATAGTCTCAGGGAGTACTCTAGTCTCAACTGGTCCAGTAAGCCTAGACTTTTTAAGAATTTGAGTCCCGTTTGGCATTTTTCCTCTCATTCTATCAGGACTTCTCTTGCGACACTGATCAGAACTGTCGGTAGGGGTAGCTGGGCACGATCTAGTTCTTCTGATCTCAGGGTAGATGAGGAGGTGAGGCTGTGGTTTGTGCAGACTACTAGCCCTGTAGACTAGTTTCTTCTCTGAGATTTTGGTTTCCTTCTTTCTCTTTTGTTTCTGGTGAGTAGAGACCAATAGTTGTATCTTAGATGGCAGCTCGCAAGCTTTTAAGAACCCAGATGCTACTCACCTCACTAGGATGCAGAACATGAACTTTGTGAACTACATTATGCCAATTGACTGAGTTGTCCCATGAGACTAAGATCCTAAGCCTTTAATTCCAGAAAACCAATCTCCCAATGTATTTGGTTATGTCTGAGAAGTATCTGTAATTGTGTCTTCTATGAATATATATATGCATGCACACACACATTTGTATGCACATATACACATAGTGTCATGGATTGAATTGTGTCCCTCAAAAATATATGTATCAATTTGGCAAGGCCATGATTCCCAGTATTGTATGATAGTCCAACATTTTCTCATCTGATGTGATTTTCCTATGTGTTGGAAATTCTGTCTCTACGTTGTTGATGAGATCGGATTAGTGGCAGTTAAGCTGATGAGATCTACAAGATTAGATTGTGTCTTAAACCAATCTCTTTTGAGATATAAAAGAGAGTAGCAAGCAGAGATACAGGGGGACTTCATACCACAAAGAAAGCAGCACCGGGAGCAAATCCCGTCCTTTGGATATGGGTTTCCTGCACAGAGAAGCCCCTAGACCAGGGGAAGATTGATGACAAGGACCTTCCTTCAGAGCTGACAGAGAGAGAAAGCCTTTCCCTGGAGCTGATACCCTGAATTCTGACTTCTAGCCTTCTAGACTGTGAGAGAATAAATTTCTTTTTGTTAAAGACATCCACTTGTGGTATTTCTGTTATAGCAACCCTAGATAACTAAGACACACAAATACTTCTACCTGTGCACATATAGGTACACACCTCTACCTACCCATACACATATATGCCTATACACATACATATGTGACCATGCACTCATTTTTGGTTATTGTTGATGTTGCTACCAAATTATATATATCATATTCTTTAGCATATCATTGGTGATGTCAGATGGATCCTAGCTGAAAGCAGAGAATACCAGAAAGATGTTTACCTGTGTTTTATTGACTATGCAAAGGCATTCGACTGTGTGGATCATAACAAATTATGGATAACATTTCAAAGAACGGGAATTCCGGAATACTTAACTGTACTCATGAGGAACCTGTACATGGAGCAAGAGGCAGTCCTTCAAACAGAACAAGGGGATACTGCATGGTTTAAAGTCAGGAAAGGTGTGTGTCAGGGTTGTATCCTTTCACCATACCTATTCAATCTGTATGCTGAGCAAATAATCCAAGAAGCTGGACTATATGAAGAAGAACCGGGCATTAGTATTGGAGGAAAACTCATTAACAACCTACATCATGGAGATGACACAACCTTACTTGCTGAAAGTGAAGAGGACTTGAAGCACTTACCAATGAAGATCAAAGACCACAGCCTTCAGTATGGATTACATCTCAACATTAAAGAAAACAAAAATCCTCACAACTGGACCAGTAAGGAACATCATGATAAACAGAGAAAAGATGGCAATTGTCAAGGATTTCATTTTACTTGGATCCACAATCAACACCCATGGAAGCAGCAGTCAAGACATCAAAAGACACATTGCGTTGGGCAAATCTGCTGCAAAAGATCTCTTTAAAGTGGTGAAAACCAAAGATGTCACCTTGAGGAATAAGGTGCGCCTGGAAGGGAACTCATTCACAACTTGCAATGTGCAGATAACACAACCTTGCTTGTCCAAAATGAAGATTGACTTAAAGAACTTACTGATTAAGGTAAAAGACTACAGCCTTCAGTATGGATTACACCTGAATGTAACTAAAAGGAAAATCCTCACAACTGGACCAATAAACAACATCAGGATCAATGGAGAAAAAATAGAAGCTGTCAAGGATTCAATTCTACTTGGCTCAATTTTACTTGGAAGCAGCAGTCAAATCAAATGACATATTGCATTAGGCAAATATGCTACAATAGACCGTCCCCATTTGTGCTTGCTTGTATCTCCAACTAATCTGGTCTTTTTATATCTCAAAAGTGGTTAGATTTAAGACACACCCTACACTGATATGACCTCATTACATAAAAAGTAAATCCTATTCCCAAATGAGATTGCATGCGCAAGTATAAGGCTTCGGATTCAAACACATATTTTGAGTGCCACACAAGTCAATTCAAAAAGTATATTAAGATGTCAATGCAACTCAAAGCAATCTTTGATTCAATTCAATTCCAACAGATTTTTTTTTTCAGAAATGGAAAAGACAATCCTGAAATTCAGATGGAATTGTAAGGAACTACAAATAGCCAAAGCAATCTTGAAAAATAAAAACAAAGTAAGAAGGCTCCCTATTTCAAAACATAAAGCAATCAATATAGTCTGGTACTGGTGGTACTGGTATAAGGGTAGACATATCCACCTATGGAATAGAACTGAGAGTTCAGAAAGAAATTCAATTTATTTATAAGGTGACAGGACCTTTCAATGGGGAAATAATAGTCTCATCAATAATGGATGCTTGGAAAGCTGAATTTCTCTTTTTAAAAGAATAAAGTTAGACAAATAACAAAAACATAAGCAACAAAAGCAAAATAGATAAACTGGACTTAATCAAAATAAAAAATTTTTGTGCATCAAAGGACTTTATTAACAAAGTGAAGGGAAAACTTACAGAATGGGAGGAAAATACACCAAAGTTTATTACAGTATTATGCATAATAGCAAAAAGGTGGAAACAACCCGTGTCCATCAATAGATGAATGGACAAATGAAATACGGTATGTTCATGCAATGTAATGTTATTCAGCCATAAAAAGAAATGAAGTTCTGATACATGTTACTACCTGGATGAACCATGAAAATATTATGCTGAGGATATAGACAGAAGCACCATGCTGTCTCTCTGCAGTAAAGGCCCAGAAAACTGAGTAAAACAGATACAAACGTCAATCCTGGAACACTTAGCTTTAAATGAAGGGATAAAGAACTCGATCAAGCACCGAATGGAAAAGGAACTGAAAAAGAAAAGAGAAACAGGAGAGCTACAGAGTAGAGGTCCCCTGCTAGCTAAAGTGGCATGGATTTGCCATCTTGGATCTCAGCCACCAAGAAAGGAGGACAGGGTGTACGGGAAGGCAACTTCATGGAGCTCCCAACAGGAGAAAGAACACCCAGTAACAAGGGATACACTATTTCCCACCTCCATCCTTCTTCCCTCTGGGTGGTCTCTGCCTGTTTCCAATGGGCCATGGTCACTCGGCAGGAGACACCAGTTCACCGCCTCCCGGGTTTGCCCCGCCTCCACCAGCCTGTTCCTTCAGTGACATTTTTTCTTTTCTTTTTTTTTTTTGCTTTTTTTGTTTCTTATCTCTCTCTCCCTTCCTTCCTTTCCTTTCTCCCATATAGCTAGCCCAGTGTGCTGTCCCCGCCCCTTCTTGACAGGGTGTACCACACCTCTCTGCTAGAAAGTCACAGGGACATGACCTCAACCAGTCCATGCCACTCCACAGGGAGGCTCCCTCAGCACCATTTTTTTTTTCTTTTCAGTTTCTTCGGTCTCTCCCCTCCTTCCTTTCCTTTCTCCCCTCCAGCTTACTCCATGTGATCCCCACCCCTTCTTGACGGGCTGTGCCATACTGCTCAGCTAGAGAGCCATGGACACAAGGGCTCCCTGGGTCCACACCGCCCCCACTGGCAGGCTCCTTCAGTGCCATTTTTTTCTTTTTTCAGTTTCTTCTGTCTCTGCCTTCCTTCCTTTCCTTTCTCCCACCCAGCTAGCCCTGTGTGCAGTCACCACCCCTTCTTGGCAGGCTGTGCCACACCACTCCACTAGAGCGCCACCAGCAAAAGGCCTTCCCAGGTCCACGCCATCCCCACCAGCAGGTTCCCTCATCACCATTTATTTTTGTCTTTTTGTTTTTTATTTTTTATTTTCCTTGTTGTTTCTTCTCTCCCTTTCTCTTCCTTCCATTCCTTTCTCCCACTCAGCTATGTTCACCACTCCTCCCTTCTCAACAGGCTGTGCTATACTGTTTGGCTACAGAGCCTCTGGCACACAGCCTCCCTGGTCTGTACTGCTCCCACAGGCCAGCTCCCTCACTGCCATATTTTTTATTTTTCTTTATCATTCCCCTTCTTCCTTTGCTTTTCCCTCCCCTCTAGGCCCTGCACTGCCTCAGCTCCTTCCTGATGGGCCAAGCCACTTTTATATGCCAAGACATATAATGATGGCACTCACTAAAATCAATGATAAAGAAAGAATCCTGAGAGAAGCTCAAGAAAAATGAAAAGTCACACACAGAGGGGAAATAGTAACACTAATCTCTGATTACTCAGCAGAAATCATACAGGCAAAAAGGCAATGGGACGACATACAAAAATCTTCAAAGAAAAAAATGGGAAACCAGGAATAATAAAACCTGCAAAACTCTCATTCAAATATGATGGCAAAATTAGGACACTTCCAGATAAACAGAAATAAAGGAAATATGTAAAAACCAAACCAAACTTAAAAAAATTATTAAAGGGACTCCTTTCGTTAGAAATCAACAACATTAGACAACAACGTGCATCTAAGACACAGGACAGAATCAGGCAGATACAAATCTAGGTATTGAATTCTCAACAATAAAACAAAACTAAAAGATTTACAAAAGGTAACCAGAGAGGTCAATCTGTAAATGAAAACAACATCAAAACAATAAAAGAAGGAATAAATGGTGTAGGTATAGAACCTTCAAATGGAGAGGAAATCAAAGTAATATCATGTAAAAAAATGCTGGTTTAAACTTGGGAAGATAGGGGTAAAATTCACGGTAACCATAAAGAAAGTTAACAAAACTACTCATCAAAATAAAGAAGTAAAACATAAAGTCTCAGTAAACACAAAATATACAAAAATGAAAGAAAAGACAAAGAACATCCACAAATAAAAGGAATTCAGCACAGGAGTGTAAGAGGAACCAAGAAAGCACTACAAAATGACAGCAATAAACTCACACCTATCAAAAATGACACTGAACATAAACGGCTTAAATGCACCCATAAAGAGACAGACAGTGACAGCATAGACAGAAAAAACAGGACTCATCAATATATTGTCTACAAGACACACACCTTAGAAACAAAGATATAAATATACTAAAAGTCAAAAGATGGAAAAATTATTACACACTAACAGCAGCCAAAAAACAGCAGAAGTGGCAATACTAATCTCAGATAAAACAGACTTTAAAACGAAATCCACAAAAAGACAATGAATGACATTAAATAACAATTAAAAGGACAGTCAACCATGAGGACATAACCAAAATAAACATCTATGCACCCAATGACAGGGTTCCAAAATACATAAAACAAACTCTAACATCTCTGAAAAGAGAAACTGACAATTCTACAATAATAGTAAGAGACATCAACACACCACTGTATGTAAAGGACAGAATATCTAGAAAGAAACTCAACAAAGATACAGAAGATCTAAAGGCCACAATCAACCAACTTAACCTCAGACATATATACAACACTCTACCCAACGGCAGCAAAGTACACATTCCTTTTCCAACATACATGGAACCTTCTCCATAATAGATCATATCTTAAGACACAAAGCAACCCTCAACAAAATCCAAAACATTGATATAATACAAAATGACTTATCTGATCACAATGCCATAAAAGCAGAAATTAATAACAAGAAGAGTAAGGGAAAAAATCAAATACATGGAAACTGAATAACTTCTTGCTTAAAAACCACTGAGTAACAGAACAAATCAAAGAAGGAATGAAAAAGTTCCTAGAATCAAATGAAAGTGAAAACTCATCACACCAAAATCTTTGAGACACAGCAAAGGCAATGCTCATAGGTCAATTTATGGCAATAGATACACACATCAATAAAGAAAAAAGGGAAAAGATCAAAATGTAATATCTACTACTCTAACAAATAGAAAGAAAACAGCAAAAGAAGCCCACAGCCACCAGAAGAAAGGAAATAATAAATATCAGAGCAGAAATAAATCAATAGAGAATAGAAAATCAATGGAAAGAATAAACAAAACCAAAAGTTGGTTCTTTAAAAGGGTCAACAAAATTGACAAACCATTGGTAAAACTGACAAAAGAAAAACGGGTGATGAAGCAAATAACCCAAATAAGAAATGAAATGGGGGACATTACAACAGCTCCAACTGAAATAAAAAAGATCATAACAAAGTATTATGAAAAAACTATACTCCCACAAGTTTCAAAACCTAGATGAAATACACTAATTTCTACAAACACAATACCTACCTAAACTAACACAAACTGTGGTCGAAAATCTGAACAGACTCATAACAAGAGAAGAGATTGAAAAGGTAATTAAAAAAAAAAAACCTACCAACAAGTAAAAAGTCCTGGCCCAGATGACTTCACTGGAGAATTCTACCAAACATTCAGAGAACATCATACACCAGTACTACTAAAAACATTTCAGAACATAGAAAATGAAAAGGTACTTCAAATTCATTCTATGAAGCCAGTATAACCATGATACAAAAACTAGGCAAACACATCAAAAAAATAAAAATTACAGACCAATATCTCATGAATATAGATGCAAAAATTCTCAACAAAATTCTAGCCAATGGATTCAGCATCGTATCAAAATATAATATAACCCAACCAAGAGGGATGGTTCAACATTAGAAAATCAATCAATGTAATCCACCACATAAATGAAACTAAACAAAAGAATCACATGATCATCTCAATCGACACAGAAAAGGTACTTAATAAAGCCCAACATCCATTCTTGATAAAACACTTAATAAAAAGGGTAAGAAGAGAAATTCCTCAACATAATACATGGCTTCTATACAAAATCAACAGTCAACATCATTCTTAATGGAAATAGGCTGAAAACAATCCACCTGAGAACAGGAACAAGAAAAAGATGCACTTTGTAACCAATTTTATTTAACATTGTACTGGAAGTACTAGCTAGAGCAGTAAGGCAATAAAAAGAAATAAAGGGCATCCAAATTGGTGAGGAAGAAGTAAAACTTTCCCTATTTGCAGATATGATGTATGTAGAAAACCAAAAGACTCCACAAAAAACTACTGGAACTAAAAGAAAGATTCAACAGAGTAGCAGGATACAAGACAAACATGCAAAAATCAGTTGGATTCCTATACACCAATAAAGAGAACTACGAAAAGAAAATCAGGAAATCAGTGCCATTTATAATAGCCCCTAGAAAAATAAAATAGGAATAAATCTAACCAGGGATGTAAAAGACCTATACAAAGAAATCTACAAAACACTACCTAAAGAAACCAAAAGAGGGATTTGGGGGGATGGCAGAAGGTGGGGAGAGGAATAACCAGACCTTTCCTGAAACACAAAGAACTCTGGCTGTAGTTTCTAGAATAAGTTATAACAGACTTCTCAAGTCTGGCTCTGGGTGAAGCCCAACAGGCTTTCCCTATCTCCCCATTAGCGACCTCTACAGCAGAGTGGAGGTGGGAGCACCCTGGCCACCAGATTTCTAATTTCAGACTTCTGACCAACATGGCACTATAGACTGAAGCACCACACCCTCCCTCCACAGCAAAGAGCTGGAAAATGAAGTCAAAAAGAGACAATCATCAATCCTGAAACCCTAAGCAACAAATGAAAAGATAAAGAACTCAGCCAAGCACTGAATGGAATGAGAAACTGAGAGAGAACAGAGAGGAAGGAGAGATACGTGCAGAGAATACGATCAGCTGACAGAGCACAGATTCACCATCTCAGACTCCTGTTGGAGATTGGTGAAAGGGAGTATGGAAAAGCAGCTTCATGGAGCTCCTAGCAGGAGACAGAACAACCACTCCCTTAGCACTCTTTTTTGTTTGTTTATTTGCTTGTTTTTAGCTCCTCTTTCCCTCTCCTCTGTCACCTCTTTCCCATACTCATCTTAGCTCCACACATCACAATCTCCCCCCTCCTTTCTGCCTACTTGCACCATGCGCTGAACATCACACCTCTAAGCAGCACAGGCACAGCCTACTGCAATCTGCCCTGCACTGATTCCTGGCCTGCTTTCTTGGCTCTGCGAAGTGCCACAAACAACCCATCTCAGCAACTCCCCTTCAGCTGGACCTGCCCTGCTGCACCATAGCTGATCGACTGACCCTGCCCATTGGACAAGGAGGTGAAAAGTATTGTGCCCACAGAAAAGTAAACAACAAAGAACGCACAGCCCCCCTGCTCAGACATAACCTAATAAAACAAAAAAGCAGAAAGAAACAAACAAATCTACAATCAATAAACGAGGAAAATAACTACTGAATGTTGCAAAGACAGCACACAATATTAAAACATATACAAAAACAGGACAGGATGGTTCCAGTAGGCATCCAAAATAAAAAACCAGTAGAAGAAAAGGCACTAGAACTACCTGTTAGGGAATTTAAATCTCTAATATTCAGAGCTATCCAAGAGTTGAAGCAAAAAGCAAACAAAAATTAGGAAAATATAGACAAATGCATGGAAAAGGCAGACAAATTCTTGGAAAATACAGACAAAAAATGGAAGAATTCAGAAAAATAATACAGGAACAAAATGTGAAAATAAATTCACAACTAGAAATCATTCAAAAACAGCAATTAGAAATCCAAAAGATAAACAAGAAGATCTCAAAAATGGAGAGTATCATAGAAGGGCTAAGGAGCAGGTTTGACACGATGGAAAAGAGGATCAGTGAAATTGAAGACAAACATTTGGATACAACTCTGAGGAAAAATCAGGGGAAAAATGGATAAAGAAAAATGAAGAAACCTTGAGAATTATGTGGGAATACAATCAAAAGCAAAAATTTATAGGTGATCAGAGTTCCAGAACAGGGAGAGAAAACAAAAAACACAGAGAGGATCATTGAAGAACTGCAGACAGAAAATTTTCCAATATCATGAAAGATGAAAAGCTGACCATACAAGAATCTCAATAAACCCCATATAGGATAGACCCCAAGAAAGTCACCAAGACAAATCATAATCACACTCGTTAAAACCAAAGACAAAGAAAGAATCTTGAGAGCAGTTTCAGAAAAACAAAAAGCCACATACAGAGGAGAAACAATAAAAACTAATTCTGGATTATTTGGAAGAAACCATGCAGGCAAGAAGGTAATGGGATGACATATATAAAACCTTGAAAGAAAAAAATTGCCAGCCAAAAATAATATATCCTGTAAAATTCTTATTCGAATATGATGGTGAAATTAGGACATTTCCAGATAAACAGAAATTAAGGAATTAAGTAAAAAACAAACAAAACTTAAAAGAATTATTTAAGGGAGTCCTTTGGTCTGAGAACAAACACCAGACCACAGGCTGAATCTAGGACACAGGAAAGTAACAGCCAGATACCATCCTAGGAAAAGAACTCTCAAGGACTATCCAAAACCAAAATAATTACAACAGGGAACCAGAGAGGTGAATTGGTAAAAGACAATAACACCAGAACAATACAAGAGGGAATAAACAGTGTAGGTGTAGAATTTTCTAATGGAGGGGAAGGCAAGGTGATAAGAACTAATAATAAACTGGTTCAAACCTAGGAAGATAAGGATAAATTTCAAGGTAATCACAAAGAAAGTTAACAAACTTACTCATCAGAATAAAGAAGAAAAATATAGTCTCAGTAAAAACAAAACCTACAAAAACAAAAGAAATATAAAAAAATTCACAAACAAAGGAATTCAGCACAGGAGAGTAAGAGTAACAAAGGAAATCTCATCACCTCAAAAAAACAAACTACAAAATGATAGCAATAAACTCACACCTATCAATAATTACGCTGAATGTAAATGACTTAAATGCACCCATAAAGAGACAAAGAGTGACAGAATGGATAAAAAAACTGGATCCATCAATATGCTACCTACAAGAGACACCCCTTAGAAACAAAGACATAAATTTATTAAAAATCAAAGGATGGAAAAAATATCAAGCAAACAGTTACCAAAAAAGAGTAGGAGTGGCAATACTAATCTCAGATAAAATAGACTTTACAAAAAAATCCACCATAAAAGACAAAGAAGACAATATATAGTGATTAAAGGGATGATCAATCATGAAGACATAACCATAATAAACATCTATGCACCCAATGACAGGACTCCAAAAAACACAACACAAACTCTAACAGCACTGAAGAGAAATTGACAGTTCAACAATAATAGTAGGCGACTTCAACACACCACTCTCAGTAAAGGACAGAACATCTAAAAAGAAATTCAACAAAGATACAGAAGACATAAAGGGACAATCAGCCAACTTGACCTCATAGACATATATAGAACACTTCACCCAGCAGCTGCAAAATACACATTCTTTTCCAACGCACATGGAACATTCTACAGAGTAGACCACATCTTAGGCCACAGAGCAACTCTCAACAAAATCCAAACAACTGAGATAATAAAAAGTATCTTTTCTGACTACAAGGCCTTCAAGGTAGAAATTAACAACAAGAAGAGCAAGGAAACCTAATCAATTACATGGATACTGAATAACACTCTGCTTACAGACAATTGTGTAATAAAAGAAATCAGAGATAGAATCAAAAAATTTCTAGAATCAAATGAGCATGAAAACACATCATACCAAAACTTTGGGACACAGCAAAGGCAGTCCTCAGAGGACAATTTATAACAATAGACACACACATCAAAAAAGAAGAAAGGGAAAATATCAAAACATTAACTACACAACTCAAACAAATATAAAGATAACAGCAAAAAAAAGTCCATAGCCACCAGAAGAAAGGAAATAATTAAGATGAGAGCAGAAATAAATGAAATAAAGAATAGAAAAACAATAGAAAGAATCAACAAAACCAGAAGTTGGTTCTTTGAAAGGATCAACAAAATCGACAAACCATTGGCCAAACTTGCAAGAGAAAAACAGGAAAGGACGCAAATAACCCAAATAAGAAATGAAATGAGGGACATAACAACAGATCCAACTGAAATAAAAATGATCATAACAGAGTATTCTGAAAAATTATACTCCAAAAATGTGAAAACCTAGAGAAAATGGATACATTTCTAGAAACACACTACTTACCCAAACTAACACAAAGTGATGTTGAAAATATGAACAGAACCATAACAAGACAAGATATTGAAAAGGTAATTTAAAAAACTCCCAACAAAAAATAAGCCCTGGCCCAGATGGCTTCAGTGGAGAATTCTGCCAAACGTTCAGAGAATAGATTACATCAGTACTATTCAAACTATTTCAGAACATAGAAAAGGAAGGAATACTTTGAAATTCATTCTATTAAGCCAGCATAAGCCTGATACCAAAACCAGGCAAAGACAGTGTCTTACGCTGAGTTCTCTAGATAAGCAAAACAAGTAAAGTGTATAAATATATATACAGAGAGAGATTATATCAAGGAAACAACTCACGTGATTGTAGAGGCTAGAACATCCCAAGTCCGTGGATCGGGTAGAGGCCTCTCCCAAGTCACACAGCTGCAGAAGCTGGCAAGTCCAAGATTTGCAGGTCGGAGAGTAGGGATCCCACTCACAGGCTGTGCAGATCTATGAATCCAAGGTTTGGCAGATAAGCTGGCAGCTCAAGTCCCAAGAACGGGAGATGAGACGACAGGAAGCAGCCACAGGATCCAGAGGGAGCAAAAAGCCAGAACATCTGCTTATATTCAGATTCGGGCCACAACCCCAAGGATTCTCCCTTTCATCTGATTGGCTACTCACAGTATATTGAATCATGGGGGTGATTACATTAAAACTCTGAGAATCATGGCCCAGCCAATTTGACACACAATCTTAACCATCACAGTCCACCCCTTGTCAACTTGGCACATGTACACGTCTCCTTAAACCATACATAATCTCTGAATAAAGACAATTAGAAAGTCATACTTGCGCCTAACATGATAACAACGAATACGCGTACAATCGAAAATACACTAACCCCGTTTACAGCTTATATTTTATAAGTGAAGGAAACAAAAATATTTCATGCACACATACAAAGTAGAAATACTCATAACAATTACAGTCTCCCTTTCTGCAACTGGTCACGTGGCTGTAACTGGTATTTAGAACTACCTTCTTCCACCACCCATTCTGTATTCCCTTTGCCCTCAGCAAGCACCTCAGCTGGTCGTGGTTCTTTGCCTCGTGGGGTGACCCAAACCTTCATTACTGAAGGGTCTGGGTCATTAGTAGTCATGTCAGAATTAGGTTGTGGTAGTTTTCCATCGACTTTAATCACAGGGCATGGTAGTACTAAGAGACGCCCCAAGGAATCTCCTGCATTCCAGACATACTCTTCTTTACCTCCATTATGTAATATCAGTCTGATTTCCTCTTGGTAATCAGGATCAATCACATCAGCCACTATGGTAACTACCTTCTTTGCCTGTTGATCCAGAGGCATAAGGAGCCCAAAGTGGCCAGGTGGCATTCTTAACTTCCAGTTCAATGGAATCAGTGATGTGCCTCCAGGTGGGAGCATCCCTCCCGTTGAAACTAAGACCTCTAGGCCTGCAGAGCATATAAGATCGAGGGGACAGGAAGCAAAAATCTTGCAAGTGGGTCACTAGGGGTAATAGTGAGTGGTGCCACTCCCATTTCCAACCCTTGATTCCTGGACCCGTGAATCTGGCTGTGGGAGAAACAGAACCATATATTGGACGCTGGTTTAAAGCATATACAGCCTCCTGGAGAACATTGCCCCAACTCTGCAAAGTATTGCCACTTAGCTGGTGACATAATTGTGTCTTTAGAAGGCCATTCCATCGTTCTATCAAGCCAGCTGCTTCGGGATGATGGGGAACATGGTAAGACCAGTGAATTCCATGAACATGGGCCTACTGCCACACTTCACTTGCCGTGAAGTGAGTCCCTTGATCTGAGGCAATGCTGTGTGGGATACCATCACAGTGGATAAGGCATTCTGTAAGTCCACGGATGGTAGTTTTGGCAGAAGCATTGTGTGCAGGGAAGGCAAATCCATATCCAGAGTAAGTGTTTATTCCAGTAAGGACAAAACGCTTCCCTTTCCATGACTGAAGTGGTCCAATGTAATCAACTTGCCACCAGGTTGCTGGCTGATCACCTCAGTGGATGGTGCCATATCGGGGACTCAGTGTTGGTCTCTGCTGCTGGAAGATTAGGCACTCAGAAGAGGCTGTGGCCATGTCAGCCTTGGTGAGTGGAAGTCCATGCTGCTGGGCCCATGCATAACCTCCATCCCTGCCACCGTGACCACTCTGTTCATGAGCCCATTGAGCAATGGCGGGAGTAGCTGGGGAAAAAGGATGACTGGTTGCCACAGAATGTGTCATCCTATCCACTTGATTGTTAAAATCATCCTCTGCTGAGGTCACAGTTTGGTGAGCATTTACATGAGACACAAATATCTTCACTTCTTTAGACCATTCAGAGATGTCTCTCCACATACTTCTTCCCCATAAATCCTTGTCTCTAATTTTCCAATCGTGTTCCCTGCAAGTACCTGACCATCCAGCCAAACCATTGGCCACAGCCCATGAATCAGTATATAAGCACACATCTTGCCATTTCTCCTTCCAAGCAAAGTGAACAGCCATGTGCACTGCTCGAAATTCTGCCCATTGAGAGGATTTCCCTTCACTACTGTCCTTCAGGGAGGTCCCAGAAAGGGGTTGTAGTCCTGCCGCAGTCCACTTTCAAACCATCTGTAAACCAGGCACGAGTTTTCTCTTCCTCAGTCAACTGATCATAAGGAACTCCCCATGAGGTCATAGGTGCAGACTGGGAGATGGAAGGTAACGTGACAGAAGTGGAGACCATGGGCATTTGGGCCACTTCCTCATGCAACTTACTTGTGCCTTCAGGTCCTGCTCGGGCCCGATCTCGAATATACCACTTCCATTTAATTATGGAGTGCTGCTGTGCACGTCCGACTTTATGGTTCTGTGGATCAGACAACACCCAGTTCATGATGGGCAGCTCAGACCTCATGGTGACTTGGTGTCCCATGGTTAAGCGTTCAGTCTCTACTAAGGCCCAGTAACAAGCCAAAATTTGTTTCTCAAAAGGAGAGTAGTTATCTGCAGATGATGGCAGAGCTTTGCTCCAAAATCCTAAGGGTCTTCGCTGTGATTCACCAATAAGGGCCTGCCAAAGACTCCAAACAGTATCTCTATCTGCCACTGACACTTCAAGCACCATTGGATCAGCTGGATCATATGGTCCAAGTGGCAGAACGGCTCGCACAACATCCTGAACCTGTTGCAGAGCCTTCTCTTGTTCTGGTCCCCACTCAAAACTAGCAGCTTTTCGAGTCACTCAATAAGTAGGCTGGAGTAGCACACCCAAATGAGGAATATGTTGCCTCCAAAATCCAAAGAGGCCCACTAGGTGTTGTGCCTCCTTTTTAGATGTGGGAGCAGCAAGATGCAATAACTTATCCTTCACTTTAGAAGGAATGTCTCGACATGTCCCTCACCACTGGACCCCTAGAAATTTCACTGAAGTGGAAGGTGTCTGAATTTTTGTGGGATTAATCTCTCACCCTCTAGCACACACATGTTTTTACAAATAAGTCCAGAGTCATTGAAACTTCTTCCTTACTAGCTCCGATCAGCATAATGTCATCAATGTAATGGACCAGTGTGACGTCCTGTGGAAGGGAAAGGCGATCAAGGTCCCTGAGGACTAAATTATCACATTGGGCTGGAGACTTAATGTAGCCGAGAGGTAGGCAAGTGAAAGTGTATTGTTGGCCTTGCCAGCTGAAGGCAAACTGCTTCTGGTGGTCCTTTGAAACAGGTATGGAGAAAAAGGCATTAGCCAGATCAATAGCTTCATACCAGGTACCAGGAGATTTATTAATTTGCTCAAGCAGTGAAATTACATCTGGAACAGCAGCTGCAATTGTAGTCACCACCTGGTTAAGTTTTTGATAATCTACTGTCATTCTGCAAGATCCATCTGTTTTTTGCACAGGCCAAATAAGTGAGAAGAATGGGGACATGGTGGGAATCACCACCTCTGCATCCTTCAAGTCCTTGATGGTGGCAGTAATCTCTTCAATCCCTCCAGGAATGCCGTATTGCCTTTGGTTTGCTATTTTCCTAGGTAGGGGCAGTTCTGATGGCTTTCACTTGGCTTTTCCTACCATAATAGCCCTTACTCCATTTTTCAGGGATCCAATGTGGGGGTTCTGCCTGTTGCTAAGTATATCTATTCCAATTATGCATTCTGGAACTGGGGAAATCACTACAGGATGGGTTCGGGGACCCACTTGATCTACAGTGAGATGGACATGAGCCAAGACTCTATTAATAACCTGACCTCCATGCGCCCCCACTCTGACTGGTGGGCCACAGTGATGTTTTGGGTCTCCTGAAATTAGTGTCAGCTCAGAGTCAGTATCCAGTAATCCCCAAAGTCTGATTATTTCCTTTTCCCCAATGAACAGTCACTCTTGGAAAAGGCTGTAGATCCCTTTGGGGAAGGCTGGGAGCAAGATTAACAGTAAAAATTTTTGGTTGTGTATTACAGTCCTTCCTCAAGGGGACCCAGCCTCCCCTTCATTCAATGGGTTGTGGGAATTGATTGAGGGACTGGGACTCTCTATTCTGGCGATTCGAGTGAGACTGCTATTCACCTGACCTAGAGTTCATCCGTTTGTATAGAACAAGTAAATATTTAGTAGATTTCCTAACTATTTCACTCCTAGAGACACCCTGACTAAGTAGCCAACGCCATATGTCCGTACGAGTCAGACTATTCTGATAACTGCTTTGACTCCTCTGTCCATTACTGTAACCACACCCACCTTGTCTTTGTCGATTGAGTGCAGCCACTTGGCCCCTACTACCACGGGGTCCAATCAGCCCCATTGTAGTTAGGTGTCTTACTTCAGTTAGGGCAGTTCCCACCGTCAAATCTGACTTACATAAAATAGCAATCACGGCAGTCTTCAAGGATGCTGGAGCGCCCTTCACAAATTTGTTCCTTACAGTTGTTGTAAAAGATGTGTCCTCTGGACACTCCATGTGTGGGTCTGTGGGTCTAACTTGATAAATCCACTCAAGCATACTATTTCCCTAAGCCTTTGGATACCTTCTTATATATTATACCAAGGCAGGTCTGGTACTTCAACTTGATTTAGTGTCAGCCACCTCATAATCCATGCTTCAGCAACCCAACCAAATAAACTATCAGATCCTTTCCTAACTTCTGCAGCTGAAACATTGAAGGAACAGACTGTGCTCAGTGGACCCATATCAATAAACTCAGACTGATCCGTCTTTATGTTCCTTGCAGAATCATCCCACAACCTTAATAGCCATTTCCACACATATTCCCCAGGTTTCTGTTTGTACATATTAGAAAACTCAAGTAGTTCTTTTGAAGTGTAGCGTACCTCCTCCTGGGTCACACTTTGTACTTCACCTTTTGGGGCTTGCTGGGACTTAAGCCTAGTTATAGGTCTAGAAGCCAGAATCGGTAGTGTGGAATTGTTTTGAGAACATTCAGCATTATCTTGTAAAGCATCTGCCTCAGGCGATGCTCCAGGCAATGACTCAGGCAAGTGCTCTTTAGTGGCAGCTGGGCTAGGGATAATCTCCTCAGATGGGAGTGGAGGGGCTAACGCTTTTTCTGGGCAGGGTGGTTTAGCAGACAAACATGAATTAATCTCTTCAGATGGGACTGGTTCTGCTGGCAGGAGTGATTCAACGGAATTTACCGGCTCAGTGTCCCCAGCTTCCTGATTATCTGCCCATATGTCCCCATCCCATCTCAGAATCCCATCTCTTCCCAATCAATGCCCTTACTTTAACTTCAGACACCTCTCGAGGTTTGCAATTAAGCTGGCGTTGTAATTCAGCCACTCTTACAATAAGGCTCTGGGTTTGGTTTTCAGCAACTTCGGCTCTGTTACTACAAGAAATAAGGCTTTTTGTCAAAGCACAAGTGGAAGCCTTGAGGTCATGTATGTGGCACTTGAGCCTTGACTCTGAAGCCCTGAGCGCATCTCTTTCCTTAATTGGTTTGTCTTTCAAAAGTAGGACAAACCAACCAGCTTCCTTATACTTCTCATTCTGACAAAGCTGTGGAAAGATATCACACATGTGTTCACCCTGAGCCTCACCTTTCACCAATACCTGATCTACCGGTGGTGATATTTTGTGTATTTGTATCACCACCTTGCTCCATGGACTAGCAGTGATCACTTCACTGCTGGAAGCAGAGTCATCAACGTCTTTATCACTAACTAGACTTGAGAACCAATTTAGAAAACACATCCTTACAATTTTGTTTCTCTAGAACCACTCCTGGTACCAAATGTCTTAGGCTGTGTTCTCTAGAGAAGCAAAACCAATAAAGTGTATAAATACATATAGAGAGAGGGATTATATCAAGGAAACAGCTCACGTGATTGTAGAGGCTAGAACATCCCAAGTCCGTGGATCAGGGTAGAGGCGTCTCCCAAGTCACACAGCTGCAGAAGCTGGCAAGTCCAAGATTGGCAGGTGGGAGAGCAGGGCTCCCACTCACAGGCTGTGCAGATCGACGAATCCCAGGTTCAGCAGATAAGCTGACAGCTCAAGTCCCAAGAACGGGAGATGAGACGACAGGAAGCAGCCACAGGATCCAGAGGGAGCAAAAAGCCAGAACATCTGCTTATATTCAGATTCGGGCCACAACCCCAAGGATTCTCCCTTTCATCTGATTGGCTACTCACAGTATATTGAATCATGGGGGTGATTACATTAAAACACTGAGAATCATGGCCCAGCCAAGTTGACACACAATCTTAACCATCACAGACACCACAAAAAAAGAAAATTACAGACCAATATTTGTCATGAATATAGATGCAAAAATTCTCCACAAAATGCTAGCCAATGGAATTCAGCATCATATCAAAAAAATAATACACCTCGGCCAAGTGCGATTCATACCAGCTATGCAAGGATGGTTCAGCATTAGAAAACCAATGTAATCCACCACATAAATAAAATTAAACAATCACATGATCATATCAAAAGACACAGAAAAGGCATTAGACAAAGTCCAACACCATTCCTGATAAAAATTCTCAGTAAAACAGGTGTAGAAGGGAAATTTCTCAACATAATACGGGCATCTATGCAAAGCCAACTGCCAACATCATTCTTAACTGAGAGGCTGAAAACATCCCCCTTGAGAACAAGAACAAGACAAAGATGCCCTTTATCACCACTCCTATTTAACATTGTGCTGGAAGTCCTAGCTAGAGCAATAAGGCAAGAAAAATGAAATAAAGGGCATCCAAATTGGTAATGAAGTAGATAAACTGTTCCTATTTGCGAATGATGGGGTTCTATACATAGAAAACCCTACAGAATCCACAAGAAAACTACTGGAACTAACAGAAAGATTCAGCAGAGTAGCAGGATACAAGATAAACATACAAAAATCAGTTGGATTCCTATACACCAATAAAGAGAACGATGAAAAGGAAATAAGGAAAACAATATTATTTATTGTTTTCCTTCCCCTAAAAAGATACAGTACTTAGGACTAAATCTAACCAGGGATATAAAAGACCTATACAAAGAAAACTACAAAACACTACCGCAAGAAACCAAAAGAGATCTACGTAAATGGAAAAACATACCATGCTCATGGATAGGTAGACTCAACATTGTGAAAATGACAATTCTACCCAAAGCAATTTGCAAATACATTGCAATCCCGATCCAGATACCAACAACATTCTTTAAAGAGATGGAAAAACTAATGTTAACTTTATATGGAAAGGAAAGAAGGCCAGGCTAAGTAAACTTCTACTGAAGAAGAAGAAGAAAGTAGGAAGACTCGCACTACCTGACCTCGGAACGTACTATACTGTAGGTTACAGTACTCAGAACAGCCTGGTACTGGTACAATGACAGATACATTGACCAAAGGAACAGAATTGAGAACCCAGAGGTAAATCCATCCACCTACGGTCACCTGATCTTCGACAAGGGCCCAAAGTCCATCAAATGGGGAACAGAAATTCTTTTTAACAAACAGTGCTGGCAAAACTGTATGTCCATCTGCAAAAAAAGGAAACAGGACCCATACCTCACACCATGTACAAAAACTACTTCAAAATGGAACAAAAACCTAAATATAAAGCCCAAAACTATAAAGTTCATAGAAGAAAAATAGGATCAATGCTAAAGGCCCTAATACATGGCATTAACAGGATACAAACCATAACTAACAACACATAAACTCCAGAAAATAAGCTAGATAACTGGGATCTTCTAAAAATTATACATGTATGTTCATCAAAATATTTTACCAAAAGAGTAAAAAGAGAACCTACAGACTGGGAAAAAATTTTTGGACATTACAGGTCACACAAAGATCAAATCTCTAAAAACTAAAAGAAAATCCAACACCTCTACAACAAAAAGACAAATAATCCTATTAAAAAATGGGCAAAGGAAATGAACAGACACTTCACCAAAGAAGACATTCAAGTTTCCAACAGACACAAGAGGAAATGCTCACGATCATTAGCCATTAGAGAAATGCAAATTAAAACCACAAGGAGATATCATCTCACTCCAGCATTACTGGCAGGAATCAAAAAAACTGGAAATAAATGTTGGAGAGGCTGTGGGGAGATTGGAACTCTTATGCACTGCTGGTGGGAATGCAAAATGATATAACCATTTTGGAAAACGATGTGGCACTACCTTAGGAAGCTAGAAATAGAAATACCAAACGATCCAGCAATCCCACTCCTAGGAATATATCCTAGAGAAATAAGAGCCATCACAGGAACAGACACATGCACATCCATGTTCATTGCATAACTATTTACAATAGCAAAAAGATGGAAACAACCTAGATGCCCATCAACTGATGAACGGATAAACAAACTATGGTACATGCACACAATAGAATACTATGCAAAGATAAAGAAGAATAATGAATCTGCGAAACATCTCACAAAACGGATAAATCTGGAGGTATGCTGAGTAAAATAAGTCAGTCACAAAAGGACAAATATTGTATAAGAACATTAGCGTAACAACTCAAGGAAAGGTTACACACAGAAAGAAACAAACTTTGAGGATTATGAGGGAAGGGAGAGTAGGGGAGGGAAAAACACTTAGCAGACAATAGATAAGTGGTAACTTTGTGAAGGGTAAGACAGTACTCAGTATTGGCGAAGTCAGCACAACCTGATCAAGGCAAGGCCATGAAATCTTCATAGACAAATCCAAACTCCCTGAGGGACCGAATTGCTTGCCTGAGAGCTGGGGACCATCGTCTTGGGGGACATCCAGCTCAACTGACATAATATAATTTATAAAGAAAATGTTCTACATCCTACTTTGGTGAGCAGCTCTGGGGTCTTAAAAGTCTGTGAGTGGTCATCTAAGATACTCCACTGATCCCACTCCATCTGGAGCAAGGGATAATGAAGAAAATAAAAGACACAAGGGAAAGATTAGTCCAAAGAACTAATGGACCACAACTACCACAGCTTCCAGCAGTCTGAGTCCAGTACAATCAGATGGTGTCTGGCTACCATCTACTGCTCTGACAGGAATCAAAATAGAGGTTCCCAAATGGAGCTGGAGAAAAATGTAGAACAAAATTCTAACTCACAAAAAAAGACCAGACTTACAGGCCTGAAAGAGATTGGAGAAACCCTGAGAGTATGGCCCCTCGACACCCTTTTAACTCAGTACTGAAGTAGCTCCTGTGGTTCACCGTTCAGCCAAAGATTAGACCGGTCCAGAAAACAAAATGAGACTAAATGGGCACACTAGCTCAGGGGCAAGGACCAGAAGGCAGAAGACAGGAAAGCTGGTAATGGGGATCCCAAGGTCAAGAAGGGGAGAGTGTTGTTATGTCTTGTGGTTGGCAACCAATGTCACAAAACAATATGTATATTAATTGTTTAATGAGAAACTAATTTGCTCTGTGAACCTTCATCCAAAGCACAATAAAAAAACGAAGATCACAAATCAATAACCTCACTCTACAATTTAAGGAACTATAAAAAGCAGAGCAAACTAAGCACAAAGCTACAAGAAGTAGGGAAATAATCAGGATCAAAACAGAGATAATTGAATTAAAGATCAGAAAAACAACAGAAAGAACCAATGAAAATATGAGCTGGTTTTTTGAAAAGATCAATAAAATTGACAAACCTATATTGACAAAAAAAGAAAGAAGATGCATATATCTAAAATCATAAATGAAAGTGGGAGCACTACAACTGACTACAGAAATAAAAAGGATCATAAGAGAATACTATGAACAATTGTACCCCAACAAATTACACAACATAGATGAAATGGACAAATTCCTGGAAAAAAATAGACTTCCTAGACTGACTTAAGAACAAATATAAGATCTTAATAAAACCATAACAAGTGAAGAGATTGAATCAAAAACCTTCCAAAAATGAAAATTCTGGACAAGATGGCTTAATTGGAGAATTCTACCATACATTTAAAAAAGAAGTGAAACCAGTCCTTTTTAAATTTTTCCAAAATAAAAAGAAGGAACATTTCTTAATTCATGCTATGAAGCTAGCATTACTTTAATACCAAAGCCAGATAAATACACCACAAGAAAAAAAATACAGGCCAACATCCCTTATGAATATAAAGCAAATATCCTTTAAAAAATACTAGAATAATGAATCCAAAGCATAGTAAAAAGGATTTCACACCATGATCTAGTACGATTTAGCACAGAAATGTAAGAGTGGTTCAACATTAGAAAATCAATCAATGTAACACACCACATTAACAGAATAAAGGAAAAGAACCATATGATTATCTCAATCAACACAGGGAAAGTGTTTGACAAAATCCTCCAGCTTTTCTTGATTAAAATACATATATAGGAATAGAAGAGAAATCCCTCAATCTGATAAAGGATGTTTATGGAAAACCCACACTAGCATCATGCTCAATGGAGAAAGACTGTGAGCTTTCTCTTTAAGATGAAGAACAAGATAAAGACGTCCGCTGTCACCACCGCTATTCAATATTGTACTGGAAGTTCTAGCCAGAGAAATTAGGCAAGAAAAAGAAATAAAATGTATCCATACTGGTAAAGAAGAGATAAAAATATTCCTTTTTGCTGATGACATGAATGTGTATAAGGAAGACCCCAAAGAATCCAAAAGAAAATTACTAGAGATAATAAGTGAATTCAGCAACGTGGAAGGATTCAAGATCAACACTCAAAAATAAGAAGAGATTTTATACGTCTGCAATGAGCAAGCTGAAAGGAAATTAAAGTGACGATTCCATTTACAAAGCAGCTATAAGAATAAAATATGTAGGAATTGATTTAACCAGGGAAGTGAAAGGCTTGTATGCTGAAACCTATAAAACATTGCTGGAAGAAATTAAAGAATACCTAAATAAATGAAAGGATTTTCTGTGCTCATGAATCAGAAGACTTAATGTTGTTAAGATGCCCATACTACCTAAAGCAATCTATAGATTCAATGTAATATCCATTAAAATTCCAACAGACTTTATTGCAGAAAAGGAAAAGAGGATCCTCAAATTTTATGGAATGGCAAGCGGCCCCAAATAGCCAAAGCAATTTTGAAAAAGAACAAAGTCAGAAGACTCACACTTCCTTATCTCAAAACATATTACAGAGCTACAGGAATCTAAACAGTCTGATACCAGTATAATGATAGACATATAGACCAATGAAATAGAATTGAGATACAGAAATAAGCCCACAAATCTATGGTCAACTGACTTTCAAAAAGGGTACTAAATCCATCCAATGAGAAAATAAAAGTCTCTTTAATAAATGGGGCTGGAACACCTGGATTTCCACAGAATAATCTACCTGGGCCCATATCTTACACCATATATGAAAACTAACTCAAAATGGATAAAACAGCTAAATGTAAGATCTAAAATAATACAACTGTTAGGAGAAAACGTAGGGGTAACTCTTCAGGACCTACTTCTTACAATTTTTTTTGTACTTTAGATGAAGGTTTACAGAGCAAACTAACTTCTCATTAAACAATTAACGCAAATATTGTTTTGTGACATTGGTTGCCAACCCCATGATATATAAACACTCTCCCCTTCTCGACCTTGGGTTCTCCATTACCAGCTTTCCTGTCCCCTCCTGCCTTCTCGTCCTTGCCCCTGGGCTAGTGTGCCCATTTGGCCTCGTTTTGTTTTATGGACTGTCTAATCATTGACTGAAGGGTGAACCTCAGGAGTGACTTCATTTCTGAGCTAAAAAGGTGTCCAGGGGCCATAATATCGGGGTTTCTCCAGTCCCTGTCAGACCAGTAAGTCTACTCTTTTGTGTGTGTGTGTGACTTAGAATTTTGTTCTACGTTTTTCTCCAGCTGTACTGGGACCCTTTTGTGATCCCTGTCAGAGCAGTCGGTGGTGGTAGCTGGGCACCATCTAGTTGTGCTGGACTCAGTCTGGTGGAGGATGTGGTAGTTGTGGTACTTTAGTCCTTTGGACTAATTTTTCCCTTGTGTCATTTGCTTTCTTCATTCTCTCTTGCTCCAGACGGAATGAGACCAGTGGATTATCTTAGATGGTCACTCACAAGCTTTGAAGACTCTGTATGCTACTCACCAAAATAGAATGTAGAACATTTTCTTTATAAACTATTTTATGCCAATTGAGCTAGATGTTCTCTGAGACCATGGTCCCCACAGCCCTCAGCCTAGTAATTTGGTCCTTCGGGGAGACTGGATGTGTCTATGGAGCGCCCATGAACTCACAAGTTGTGCTGGCTTCCCCAGTGTGTTGTGTACTGTCTTACCTTCACCAAAGTTACCACTTATCTGCTATTTACTGTTTTTCCACTTCCACCCCTACCCTCCCTCGTAACCATCAAAGATTGTTTCCTTTTGTGTGTAAACCTTTTCATGAATTTTTGTAGTAGTGGACTCATACGATGTTTGTCCTTTGGGAAGCACTATATCGTTTTCCAAAATGGTTGATCCATTTTGCATTCCCACCTGCAGTGCATACGAATTCCTATCTCCCTGCAGCCTCTCCAACGTTTGTTATTTTCTGTGTGTGTTTTTTTTTGTTTTTTTTTTTTTTACTTCATGCCAGTAATGTCGGGGTGAGATGGTATCTCATTGTGATTTTGATTTTCATTTCTCTAAAGGCTAGTGATCGTGAGGGTTTCCTCCTGTACATGTTAGCCCCTTGAATGTCTTCTTTGGTGAAGTTTCTGTTCATATCTTCTGCCCAGTTTTTAATTGGATTGTCTTTTAGTTGGAGAAGTGTTGGATTTTCCTATAGGTTATACAGATTAGAACTTCATAGGATTTGTCATAGCCAAAAATTTTTTCTTAGTTTGTAGGTTCTCTTTTTACTGTTTTGGTGAAGTCTTTTGATAAGCATAAGTGTTTAATTTTTAGAAGATTCCAGTTATCTAGTTGACCTTCTGGTGTTTCTGTATTGTTAGTTATGGTTTGCATCCTGTTAATGCTGCGTATTAGGGCCTCTAGCGTTGTTCCTATTTTTTCTTCTATGATCTTTATAGTTTTTGGTTTTATATTTAGGTCTTTGATCAATTTTCAGTTGGTTTTTGTGTATGATGTGAGATATGAGTCCTGTTTAATTTTTTTTTTTTTTTTGCAGATGGACGTATGGTTATGCCAGGACCATTTGTTAAAAAGTCTGCCTTTTCCACATTTGATGGACTTCGGGCCTTTATCGAAGATCAGGAGACCGAAGGTGGATGAATTTACATCTGGGTTCTCACTCCTGTTCCTTTGGTCAATGTGTCTGTTGTTGTACCAGTATCAGCCTGTTTTGACTACTGCATCTGTATAGTAGGTTCTGAGGTCAGTTAGTGTGAGTTCTCCAGCTTATTCTTCTTCAATAGTGCTTGACTTATCCGGGGACTCTTCCCTTTCCATATAAAGTTAATGATTAGTTTTTCCATCTCTTTAAAGAATGCTGTTGACATTTGGATCAGGATTGCATTTTATTTGTAGATTGCTTTGGGTAGAATTGACCTTTTCTGAATGTTAAGTCTACTTATCCATGAGCATGCCATGTTTTTGTTTTTGTTTTTGTGTTTTTTTTTTTTTTTTTTTTTCCATTTATGTAGGTCTCTTTTGGTTTCTGGCAGTAGTGTTTTGCAGTTTTCTTTGTACAGGTCTTTCACATCCCTGGTTAGATTTATTCCTAAGCATTTCCTTTTATTAAGGGCTAGTATATATGGTATTGTTTTCCTGATCTCCTTTTCGTAGTTCTTTTTATTGGTGTATAGGACTCCAAATGATTTTTTCTGTTTGTCTTATATCCTGCTACTCTGTTGAATCTCTCTATTAGTTCCAGTAGTTTTCTCATGGAGTCTTTTGGGTTCTCTATGTATAGTATCATATCGTGGCAAATAGGGTTAGACTTATTTCTTCATTACCAATATGGATGCTGTCATGGATTGAATTGTGTCCCCCCAAAATATCTGTCACTTTGGCTAAGTCATGATTCTCAGTGTTGTGTGATTTTCTACCATTTTGTCATCTGATGTGATTCCCTGTGTGTTATAAATCCTATCACTATGATGTTAATGAATGAGAAGGATTAGTGGTGGTTATATTGATGAGATATACAAGATTACATAGAGTCTTATGCCAATCGTTTTGAGATATAAAAGAGAGAAAAAAGCAGAGAAACCTGGGGACCTCATACCACCAAGAAACAAGAGCCAAGAGAATAGTGTCTCCTTTGGACCCTGGATCTCTACGCTGAGAATCTCCTTGACCAAGGGAAGACTGATGACAAGGACCTTTCTCCAGAGCTGACACAGAGAGAAAGCCTTCGCGTGGAACTGACACCCTGAATTTGGACTTGTAGCCTACTAGATTGTGAGAGAATAAATTTCTCTTTGTTAAAGCCATCCATTTGTGTTATTTCTGTTTTAGCAGCACTAGGTAACTAAGACAGATGCCTTTTATTTCTTTGTCTTGCCTTATTGATCTAGCTAGGACTTACAGGACAATGTTAAATAGGAGTGGTGCTAAAGGGCATCCTTGTCTTGTTCCTGTTCCCAAGGGGAATGTTTTCAGCCTCTCTCCATTAAAAATGATGTTGGTTATTAGTTTTGTATAGATGCCCTTTATTACGTTGAGAAATTTCCCTTCTATTCTTATTTTATTGAGAGTTTTCCTCAGGAATGGATGTTGGACTTTATCAAGTGCCTTTTCTGCATTGATTGAGATGATCGTGGGATTCTTTTATTTTATTTATGTGGTGAATTACGTTGATCGACTTTCTAATGTTGAACCATCGTTACACACCTGGTATGAATCCCACTTGGTCAGCATGTTTTTTTTTGTTTTTGTTTTTCTGATATGATGCTGAATTCTATTGGCTAGAATTCTGTGGGGAATTTTTACATGAATATTCATGAGAGATACTGGTCAGTAATTTTCTTTTTTCTGGTGTCTTTGCCTCTTTTTTGTATCAGGGTTATGCTGGCTTCATAGAATGAACTTGGAAGTATCCCTTCCATTTCCATGCTCTGCAGTAGTTTGAGTAGTACTCTGAATGTTTGATACAATTCTCCAGTGAAGCCATCTGGGCCAGAGCTTTTTTAAGATGGGACTTTTTTTAAATTACCTTTTCAGTCTCTTCTCTTGATATGAGTCTGTTCAGATTTTCAACTTCAGTTTGTATGACTTTTGGTAGGTAGTGTGTTTTAGAAATTTCTGCATTTCCTCTAGGTTTTGAAATTTGTGGGAGTATAGTTTTTCATAGTACATTGTCATGATCCTCTTTATTTCAGTTTGATCTGTCATAGTGTCCCCCATTTCATTTCTTATTTGGGTTATTTGCTTACTCATATGTTTTTCTTCTATTATTTTAGCCTATGGTTTGTTGATTTTGTTGACCGTTTCAAAGACCAATTTTTGGTTTTGTTGATTCTTTTTATTGTTTCTCTAGTCTCTATTTCATTTATTTCTGCTCTGATCTTTATTATTTCCTTTCTTCTGGTGGCTTTGACTTATTTTGATGTTCTTTTTCTATTTGTTCGACTTGTAGAGTTTAAATTTTGATGTCCCTTTGTTCTTTTTTGATGTGTGCATCTGTTGCTATGAATTGATCTCTGTTGTGTCCCTTTGTTGTGTCCCAGAGGTTTTGGTATGATGTGTTTTCATTCTTATTTGATTCCAGGAATTTTTTGAATCCATCTTTGATTTCTTCTATTACCCAGTGGTTTTTAAGCAGAGTGTTATTCAGTTTCCATATAATTGATTTTTTCCTTGCTTTTCCTGTTTTTAATTTCTACTTTTATGACATTGTGATCAGGGAAGATACTTTGTATTATCTCAGTATTTTGGATTTTTTTGAGGGTTTGTTTGTGGCCTAAGATGTAGTCTATCCTGGAGAACATTCCATGTGCATTGGAAAAGAATGTGTACTTTGCTGTTGTTGGGTGGAGTGCTCTATATATGTCTGTGAGGTTAAGTTTGTTGACTGTGGCTTTTAGATCTTCTGTATCTTTGTCAAGTTTCTTTCTAGATGTCTATCCTTTACCAAGAATGGTATGTTAAAGTCTCCTACTATTATTGTGAAACTATCCATTTCTCTGCTCAGTACTGTTAGTTTATGTACTTTGGAGTCTTGTCTTAGGGTGCACAGATATTTATTATGGTTATGTCTTTATGATGGATTGTCCCTTTAATCATTATATAATGTCCTTCTTTGTCTTTTATGGTGATTTTTCTTTTAAAGTCTATTTTATTTGAGATTAGTATTGCCACTCCTGCTCTTTTTTGGTAGCAGTTTGCTTGATATATTTTTTCTATCCTTTGATTTTTAATAAGTTTATGTGTTTGTTTCTAAGGTGTCGCTCTTTTAGACAGCATATTGATAAGTCCTGTTTTATTATCCATTCCATCACTCTGTCTTTTTATGGGTGCATTTAGGCCATTTACATTCAGTGTGATTATTGATAGGTGTGTGTTTATTGATGTCATTTTGTAGAGCTTTTTTTTTTGTGGTGCTGACCTTTTCTTTGTTCCTCTTACTGTCCTGTTTTAAGTTCCTTTTACTTGTGGTTTTTTTTTTAATTTCTTTCATTTTTGTAGATTTTGTGTTTACGGAGGCTTTATGTTTTTCTTTTTTATTTTAATGAATAGATTTGTTAACTTTCTTTGTGGTTACCTTGAAATTTACCCCTATCTTCCTAAGTTTGAACCAGTCTTTTATTACTTGGTATCACTTTGCCTTCTTTTCCATTAGAAGGTTCTATACCTACACCATTTATTCCCTCTTTTATTGTTCTGACATTGTTGTTATTTACAAATTAACCTCTCTGGTTCCCTGTTGTAAATCTTTTAGTTTTGTTTTATCCTTGAGAGTTCATTACATAGGTTGGTATCTGGCTGATGTGGTCTTGTGCCCTGGATTCATGCTGTTGGCTGATGTTGTTGGTTCTCTAACTGAATTATTGTAAGTTTGGTTTGGTTTTTACATGTTTCCTTTGTATCTATTTATCTGGAAATGTCCTAATTTTGTTATCATATTTGAGCAAGCGATTTGCATGATTTATTTTTGGTTGGCCATTTTTTCTTTCAAGATTTTGTATATGTCATCCCATTGCCTTCTTGCCTGCATGGTTTCTACTGTGTGATCAGATCTTTGTCTTATTGTTTCCCCTCTATATGTGACTTTTCATCTTTCTTCAGCTGCTCTTAGGATTCTTTATTTTTGATTTTAGTTAGTGTGATTATGATCTGTCTTGGTGATTTTCTTTTGTGGTCTCTCCTATATATGGTTAGTTTAGCTTCTTGGATGGTCAGCTTCTCATCTTTCATGTCCAAGTGTGCAGGGCCAGTCACTCAGTTATGGCTCAGCAGGGCAGGTCCAGCCTAGGGGTAGAGGGTAGGGTTGGGTAGTTTGTGGCATGTACTAGGGCCGACAGGGAAGGCCTGGGGGCATATCACGGTGGGGTCCAGTGGTCTGCACCTGTGCCACTCGGGGGTGCTGTGACCAGCACATGGTTTAGATAAACAGGAGGGAAGGAGGAGGATGTGATGTGTGGAGCTAAGTAGGTGTGGGAAAGAAGAGAGAAACGGAAACCAAAAACAAGTCATGAGGGAGCCTACTATTGGAGTGGTGCAGACTCTGGGAAGCCATGTGCCGGTGACTTTCTAGCCAGGCAGTGTGGCACAGGCCATCAAAAAGAGGCAGAGATGGCACATGAGGCTAGAAAGGAAAGGAAGGAAGTGAGACAGAGATAAGAAACTGGAAACAAAAAAAGGAGAAAGGCATACGCAGTCAGGTGGTTAGAAGAAGGGAAAGGAAGGAAGGTAGAGAGAGGCAAGAAACTGAGTAAAATAAAATACCAGGTGGTCAGGACGAAGGAAGGTATAAAGAGACAAGAAAATGAGAAAAAAAGAAAAAAATGCCCTGAGAGAGACCACTAGAAGCATATCCCCAGCCAAGCGGCACAGCATATTCCATCAAGAAGGAGCAGAGATGGCACAAGGCACGAGGTGTTCAGGAGAAGTGTAAGGAAAGAAAGTAGAGAGAAATGAGAAACTGAGAAAACAAAAAATAAATAAATAAAAATAATTTTTATAAACATCCCGAGGGAGCCAACTGGCATGGTGGCGTGGACAAGGAAAACAGCTCCCTAGATGAGCAGCACTGCACAGCCCTTCAAGAAGGAACAGAGAATGCACACAGAGCCCGGTGTTCAGGAGAAAGAAAAGGAAGGAAGGTAGAGAGAGACAAGAAACTGAGAAAAGTGGGGGAAGAAAGCCCCGAGGGAGCCCACTGGCTTGGCGGTGTGGACCAGGGAAGTGGTTCCCCAGCCAAGCAGCACTGCTCAGCCCTTCAAGAAAGAGCAGAGATGGCACACAGAGCCAGGTATTTGGGAGAAAGGAAAGGAAGGAGGTTAGAGAGAGAGAGGAAGCCAAAAAAGCAACAACCACAAAAAATGGCACTGAAGGAGCCAGCCAGTGGGGGCAGAGTGAATACAAGCCAGAACGAGCAGGTGTCTCCCGGCCCAGGGACAATACCCCCCTCCAAAAGCTTCAATGGCCACTCAGAGAGAAGAAGTGTAGGTGGGTTGGAAATCGTGTATCCCTGGTAACCGATGCTCTGTCTCCTGCTGAGAGCTCCGTGGTGTTGCCTTCCCGTACTCCCTGTCTGCCATTCTTGGTGGCTGAGAGGTCCAAGACGGCAAACTCGTGCCTCGTTAGCAGATGGGTGACCTCCAACCCGTAATTCTCCTCTTTCTCTGTTAGTTTCTTATTCCATTTGGTGTTTGATCGAGTTGTTTATCCCTTCATTTGACTCTTAGTGTTCCAGGATTGATGCTTGTATCTGATTTACTTAGTTTTTTGGGTCTTTGCTGTGAACAGATGGCATGGTGATTCTGTCTATAGTGCCATGTTGTCTCTGCCTCCTCCAGGAACTACTTTTTAATGTTTCAGGTCCTGCTTCTTGGATATGACAAAACTGCATGAACACGAAAAGTCAAAATAGATAAATTGGACCTCATCAAAATTAAATTTTTTGTTCATCAAAGGACTTTATCAACAAAGTGAAGAGACATGCTACAGATTGGAAATTTTTTTGTGAAATCATATATCCAATAAGTGTTTAATAGTCAACTTATGTAAAGAATTCCTACACCTTAACAAAAAAAAAAACCCAAAACCAAACCCATTGCCATCAAGTCAATTCTGACTCATAGCGACCCTATAGGACAGAGTAGAACTGCCCCATAGGGTTTCCAAGGAACATCTGGTGGATTCGAACTGCTGGCCTTTTGGTTAGAAGTTGTAACTCTTAACCACTGCTCCACCAGGTTTTCCAAAAAGTCAAAATATTCAATAAAAAAAACTGGCAAAATAAATACACTAAAAGACATTTCACCAAAGAAGAAATACAAACGTCTAACAAACACATAAAAAGATGCTCGATGTCATTATTTATGAGGGAAATGCAAATCAAAATTACAATGCTATATCACTTCACACCCACTAAGATGAGTATGATTTAAAAAATGGAAAACAACAGGTGGTGTTAGCAAGGTAGAATAAATTGACACCCTCATCTATTGCTAGTGAGATTGTATAATGGTGGAGTCACTGTGAAAAACAGTTTGTTTCTTCCACAAAAAATTAATTACCAACTCAACTACTAGATAGGAACTAAAAATAATTGAAATCAGGAACACAAAAAGATACTTGTACACAAATGTTTGTTGCAGCACTATTCACAATAATCAAAATATAAAAATAGCCTTAAGGTCCAACAACAAATGAATGATTAAATAAAATATGTGTCTCAGTCATCCAGTGCTGCTCCAACAGAAACACCACAGGTGGATGGCCTTACAAAGAGAAATTTATTCTCTCACAGTCCAGTAGACTACAAGTCCAAACTCAGGGCATCAGCTCCAGGGGAATGCTCTCTCCGTTGGCTCTGGAGGAAGGTTTGTGTCATCAATCTTCCTTTGGTCTTGGAGCTTCTCTGCGCAGGAACCTCAGGTCCAAATGACACGATCTGCTCCCGGCACTGCTTTCTTGGTGGTATGAGGCTCCCATGTGTCTCTGCTCACGTCTCTCTTTTATATCTCAAAAGAGATTGCATTAAGACACTAATCTTCTCAACCTCTTCAGTATAACCTCATCACAGTGATAGAATTTATAACACATGAGGAGATCACATATAATCTCATCATAGTGGTAGAGTTTATAACACTTAAGGAAAACACAATCATACAATACTGGGAATCATGACCTAGCCGAGGTGCTACACACACTTTTTGGGGGACACTATTCAATCCATGACAATATGTTACATACATATAATAGAAAATTACTCAGCCACAAATACAATGAAGTCCAGATGCATGCCACAACATGGATAACCTTTTAAAATTTATGCTGAGTGAAATATATCAGTCACAAAATGACAAATATTTTAAGATCCCACTTATTTGAAATGTCTATAATAGGTAAATGCAGAGAGACCAAAGTTTGTTAGTGGTTATCAGATGCAGGTGAAAGGGAGAGAGAAAAGAGAACTCATTGCTTAGGGGACACTGAGCTTCTGTAAGTGTGATGGAAAAGTTTGGATATGGATAATGGTGATTATTGAACAACATAATAAACAGAAGTCACTGAATTTTACATGTTAAGAATGTTAAAATGACAAATCTTATATTGCATATATATTACCACAATAAAAAAGACAGGAAGAAAGGAAAGAAGTAATAGAGGGAGAAAACTATTAAATGGAAAATATGGCTTTTTGTCCTTTTCCTGTAATATGTTGGTGTCTCAAAAAATGATTTTAGTGTATGTAATTTGATGAGTTTGGTGGTCTAAATATCATTTCAAAATGTATATTTTGACCATAACAGTTCTTCACACTGTCTTTAATACAACTCAACTCCCACTTAGCTATGCAGAATTCTTTACTTGAATTACTGATAAACCTTTTGCCTTTGAGTCGCTTCTGACTCATAATGACTCTATTAGACTAGAACTGCCCCGTAGAGTTTTCAAGGAGTGGCTAGTGGATTCAAACTGCGGACCTTTTGGTTAACAGCCAAGCTCCCAACCACTGTGCCACCAGGACTCCAGAGTTACCTCAAATAAACCAATAAATTTTAAGCAAGCTTATTTAAAAAAAAAAAAAACACAAAACCAAAATCAAACAGATATTCCGGAGCTAAAAATACAATAACTGAAATAATAATTCATTAGAACTGGCAGAAGAAAAAGTCAATACACAAGATAAAAAAGCTATGAAAATTATTGTGTATAAAGAGCAACAGAAGAAAAGAACAAAGAAGACAGAATAAAGACTAATGGAATTAAGAGATTCCACCAAGTGATCTAACCTTTACATCTTGGTAATCCCAAAAGGAGAAAAGAGAGAAAAAAGAACAGAAGGAATTTTCAAAGAAATAATAGCAGGGAGGCGGGGCCAAGATGGTGGTGTAGTTAGATGCTTCCAGTGATCCCTCTTACAACAAAGAAAAAAAGTGAATCATTATATATGACAATCTAGGAGCTCTGAACATCAAAGGCAAAGTTGAGGAATCGGACTCAGTGACACGGAGAGGAAGAGATGGTTCAGAAGCAGCAAGGAGTTGCCAGACCTGAGCCAGTGAGAGGCAGAGCCCTTCAGGCCAGATCAGCTCATGAGGCGTGGTAAGGCCTGCAAGCAGAGGTGCTCTAGAGGTATTTTCCACACCAGGAGAGACCCAGCAGCAGAGAGTCTACTCGGCCATCCAAAATCAGTGAGAAACAGCTCTCAATCAGTGAAAGATAAGTACTTGCGTCTGGCCTACCACACGGATCAAAAACACCTCCTTTGGGAAAAAAACCTCTCTCCCATTTACCTCCCCGCTCACTGCTCTGCACCTGGTCCAGGACCAGCTTCAGCAATTGCCAAGTCCCCTGGGCCAGAAGCAGGACCAGTTATGCACCCTGACCAATTCTCCCAGCCTTGGAGAGGGAACAAATTTACAAACAGGGGAGAAAATAAGCTGCCGGCTCCCCTAAGCCAGGAACTCAGGGTAGGCACAGCTCCTTTGCCTAGGCACAGGCATATGTGGTCCATGGACTTTGAGTGTCTTTTCTCCTGCATAGACTTTTGTGGGCCCATTTGAACAGCATAGGCCCTCATTACCACAGTACAACAGGGTATATACCCTAAGTCTAACTTCAACAGTTTTAACTGTGAAGTGGCAGGTTCATGACCTTTGATACTGCTCTGCCTATTAAGCAGGGTCTTCACCTACCCACATCAGGGGCCTGAGGACAGGTGGCTCCACACACGCCACCTAGCCACCTGAGAAAGGGACCCAAGAATAAGTTGTGCCTCCCAGTCCTTACAGCCAACAACACTGGGTGCTCATAGTCCGGCTGCAAAACCCATCTATCTAAGCACCCTAGGGAACAGGGACACGCTTTCCTCCCGGACACTCGGGGGTGGACTTTGGCCCCTGTCTTGCTCAAAGGGTGATCCCCTGCTGCAGCTGGATGCCTGTGTCTACACCAATAACCCATGCCTGTCTAGGACTGTAGCTGAGAGCCTGTACCACACACTTGGTGGCCGACTACCTGGACACCTAAGCTCAATCCATTAAGGAGGAGTGGGCGGACTCCTGTGCTCACATACTTAGTGGCAGGTCTGGTCACCTGGTAGCAGGACTTTGGAGCTTTAGGGGAGCTGGTTATTGGACTATCACACATGAGCTGCCTATTTGGGCATATCAAAACAAAACAAAATAAGCTAGGACACAGTAAGCAAACATAAAATAAATAAATATAATAACTTATTGATGGTTCAGAGACAACAGTCAATATCAGATCATATAAATAGGAAGACCACGATGGCTTCAGCAAGCTCTCAAAATACAAAATCAAGGAATTTTCTGGAGAAAGAGAATTTCTTGGAATTACCAGAGGTATAATACAAAAGATTAATATACAGAACTCTTCAAGATATCAGGAAGGAGATCATACAAAATGCAGACCTAGCAATAGAGGAACCTAAGAAGATTAGAGAAGAGCCTAATGACAAATTTAACAGGCTGCAAGAATCCATAGAGAGACAGCAATCAGAAACCCAGAAGATTAACAATAAAATTTCAGAATCAGACAACTCAATAGAAAGTCATCGGAGGATAATTGAGGCAATGAAAGTCAGAATTATTGAGACTGAAGATAAACGACATGACATCAACTTATCTGTGGAAAAATTAGATAAAAGAATTTTGAAAAATGAAGAAACCCTAAGAATTATGTGGGATTCTATCAAAAGGAATAACCTAAGAGTAATTGGAGTACCACAACCGGGGTGATAACAGAAAATACAGAGAGAATTGTTGAAGATAATTTACTTACCAGATATCGTGAAAGATGAGAAGATATCTATCCAAGGCCTTCAGCAAACCCCACGTAAGGTAGATCCCAAAAGAAAGTCACCAAGACATATTGTAATCAAACTTGCCAAAACCAAAGATAAAGAGAGAATTTTAAGAGCGGCTAGGGATAAATGAAAAGCCATCTACAAAGGAGAGTCAATAAGAATAAGCTCTGACTACTCAGTAGAAACCATGCAAGCAAGAAGGCTTTATCAACCCTTTATCACCACTCTTATTTAACATTGTGCTGGAAGTCCTAGCTAGAGCAGTAGGGCAAGAAAAAGAAACAAAGGGCATTCAAATTAGTAAGGAAGAGGTAAAACTATTCCTATTCGCAGAAGATAAGTACTTATACACAGAAAACTCCAAAGAATTCACAAGAAAGCTACTGGAACTAATAGAAGATTTCAGCAAATTAGCAGGATACAAGATTAACATACAAAATCAGGTGGATTCCTCTACACCAACAAAGAGAACTTTGAAAAGGAAATCAGAAAATCAATAACCCCCAAGAAGATAAAGTACTTAGGAATAAATCTAACCAGGGAAGTAAAAGACCTATACAAAGAAAACTACAAAACACAACTGCAAGAAACCAAAACAGACCTACATAAGTGGAAAAACATACCATGCTCATGGATAGGAAGACTCAACATTGTGAAAATGACAATTCTACTCAAAGTGATATACAAATACAATGCAATCCCAATCTAAATTCCAACAGCATTCTTTAACGAGATGGAGAAACAAATCACCAAATTTATATGGAAAGAGAAGAGGCCCTGCTAAGTAAAGCATTACTGAAGAGGAGGAACAAAGTGGGAGACCTCACACTAGCTGATTTTAGAATCTATTTTACAGTCACAGTAGTCAAAACAGACACATAGACCAATGGAACAGAATTGAGAAATCAGACATAAGTCCATCCATCAACAAGCAGCTGATATGTGACAAAGAGCTAAAGTCAGTTAAATGAGGAAAAGACTGTTCAACAAATGCTGACAGGATAACTGGATGTCCATCTGCAAAAAAATAAATAAGACAAGATCCGTACCTCACACCATACACAAAAGCTAACTCAAAATGGATCAAAGACCTAAATATAAAATCTAAAATAATAAGGATCATGGAATTAAAAATAGAGAATGTGCTAGGGGCCCTAATACATGGCATCAACAGTAGACAAACCATAACTAACAATGCACAAACAGCAGAAGAGAAACTAGATAACTATGAGCTCCTAATAATTAAATGCTTATGCTCATCAAAAGACTTTACAAAAAGAGTAAAAAGACAACCTATAGACTGGGAAAAACATTTTGGCTACACCATATCAAGGGTCTAATCTTTAAAATCTACAAATACTTCAACACTTCAATAAAAAAAGACAAATAATCCAATTAAAAAATGGGCAAAGTTACCTCCAATACCTTCTATTGTGTTGTCCATTTCTGAAATTTTGTTATCTTTTGAATTATAATTGCTGTTTTTGTATGATTTCCAATTGTGTATTTATTTTTACATTTTGTACTTGTATTATTTCCTTGAATTCTTCTATTGTTTTGTCTGCATTTTCCCTGATCTCTTTCCTAATCTCTTGGAGATCCCTGAATATTAAACTTTTGAATTTACTATCAGGTAGTTCCAGTGTGTTTTTTTTCTGCTGGAAAGTCAACTCGTGCTTTATTCTGATAGCTTATTTGGAGCTATCTTGTTTTTTGTTTGTTTATTCTGTATGTTTTGTTATTGTCTGTCTCCAAGACATTTAGATTTTGTTTTCTTTATTTATTGAGTGTAGGTTTATTTTTTGTCTGCTTTTTTTCTTTTTGGTTATGTCTGGGTGAGTGGGCCAGGCATGTTTGTTGCTTGCTCGTCTATAAGCATGATAGTTCTCATCGCCTTGTCCTGGTGTGCAGGGCCAGTTCTCATGTATGGTGCAGTAAGACAAGTCAAGCAGGAAGGGAAGGGGCAGAAATGGATAATTTATATGCAGTGAGAACCGGACCAGGGGATGGAGTGGGGCTCCTGCAGTCTGTGGGGGAGTTATGAGCATGAGAGGAAGTGCCTTGGGTCCAGGCCAGGTCCCCTCAGTGTGGCAGCAGGTGGCGAGAGTGGTCCGGAGCAGGTAGGAAAGGCTCTGGGTTCTGGACCGTGTCCCCACGGATCCGCAGAAGGTGGTGGGAGGGGTCCAGAGCCAGTGAGAGAAGGCTTGTGGTCCAGGCCAAGTCCTCTCAGAATCACAGGAAGTGGCAGGAGGGGTCCAGATCTGGCAGAAAGGGGCCTAGGGTCTAGGCTGAATACCCTCAGGGCCACAGTGGGCAGTGAGTGGTTCAGAGCAGGTGGGAAGGGACTGAGGTCTGGGTCTTGTCTGCTCGGGGCCATGGCAGGTGGTGGGAAAACAGAGAGAGCGTCACTGAAGATTTGCTGCCAGAAAATTTTCCTAATATCATGAAAGATGAAAAGCTGAACATTCAAGAAGCTCAATGAACCCCATATAGGATAGACCCAAAAAGAATGTCATGAAAACATATTAAAATCACAACTCACCAAGACTAAAGACAAGGAAAGTATCCTGAAAGCAGCTCAATAAAAACGAAAAGTGATATGCAAAAGGAAAGCAATAAGACTAAGTTCTGATTACTCTGCAGAAATCATACAGGCAAGAGGGCAATGGCAGGATATATATAAAATCTTGAAAGAAAAAATGGTCAACAAAGAATAATACTTCCTGCAAAACTCTAGCTCAATTATGATGGCAAAATTAGGACATTTTCAGATAAACAGAAATTAAGGGAATTTCTAAAAACCAAACCAAATGTACAAGAATTATTAAAGGGAGTTCTTCAGTTAAAGAACCAACAGCATCAGAAAACAACTTGAATCTAGGACACAGGTCAGTATCAGCCAAATACTGACCTAGGTAATGAACTCTCAAGGATAAAATAAAACTAAAGTATTCAAAACAGGGAAGTAGAGACGTCAATCTGCAAATGAAAACAAAGAACAATAAAAAGGGAATACACTGTGTAGCTGTAGAACTTTCAAATGGAGATATCAAGTAATAAAAGATGGTAAAATCTTAGGAAAATAAAGGTAAATTTCAAGGTAACCACAAAGAAAGGTAACAGACCTACTCATCAAAATGAAGAAGAAAAGCATAAAGTCTCAGTAAACACAAAATCTACAATAACAAAAGAAATGAAATTTCACAAACAAAAAGAACTCAGTACAGGAAAGTAAGAGAAACAAAGAAAACTTCAGCACCACAAAAAAGCACTACAAATGACAGCAATGAACTCACACCTATTGATAATCACACTAAATGTAGATGGCCTAAATGCACCTGTAAAGAGACAGAGTGACAGAATGTATTTTAAAAAAGTGACCCATCAATCTGATCTCTACAAGAGAAACTCCTTAGACACAAAGACATAAATACATTAAAAATCAAAGGATGGAAAAAAATATACCAAGCAAACAGCAACAAAAAAGAGCAGGACTGGTAATACTAATCTCGGATAAAATAGACTTTAAAACAAAATCCACCATAAAAGACAAAGAAGGATATCATACAATGATTAAAGTGACAGTCCACCAAGAAGACATAACCATGATAAATATATACGCTCCCAAAAACAGGGCCCCAAAATGCATAAAACAAACTCTCACAGCCTGAAAAGAGAAATTGACTGTTCCACAATAATAATAGGATACTTCAACACACCACTTTTGGTAAAAAACAGAACATGTAGAAAGAAACTCAGCAAAGATACAGAAGAACTTAAGGCCACGATCAACCATACTGATCTCATAGTCATACATAAAACACTCCACCAAACAGCAGCAAAGTATACATTATTTTTCAACACAAAAGGAATATTCACCAGAATAAACCACATCTTCGGCCACAAAGCAATCCTCAACAAAATGCAAAACACTGAGATAATACAAAGCGTCTTTTCTGATCACAACACCATAAAAGTAGAAATTAGTAACACCAAGAGCAAAGGAAAAAAATCAAATGCATGGAAACTGAATAACACCTTTCTTAATAACCACTGGGTAATAGAAGAAATCAAAGATACAATCAAAAAAATTCTAAAGTCAAATGAAAATGAAAACATATCATATCAAAACTTATGGGACACAGCTAAAACAGTGCTCAGAGATAAATTTATAACAATAGATGCACACATCAAAAAAGAAGGGACAAAATCAAAATGTTAGCCCTACAGCTTGAACAAATAGAAAGGGAACAGCAAAAGAAGCCACCAGCCAACAGAATAAAGCAAATAATGAATATCAGAGCAGAAATAAATGAAATAGACAATAGAAAAACAACAGAAAGAAACAACAAAACAAAAAGGTGATTCTTTGAAAGGATCAATGAAATTGATAAAGCATAGGCTGAAAGGACAAAAAAAAAACAGGAGAGGAAGAAAATAACCTAAATAAGAAATGAAATGGGAAACATTACAACAGACCCAACTGATAAAAAGATCATAATAGAGTTCTATGAAAAACTACACTCCAACACATTTGAAAACCTAGAGGAAACAGACAGTTTTCTAGAAATACAGTACTGACCTAAAATAACACAAATACCCTTCTTACCTCCACCGCAGCCTCTGATGCTTTCCAACGGGCCATGAACACTCAGCCACAGAGACACCAGCTCACTGTCACCTGGGTTCACCCCACCTCCAATGGCCGATTCCCCCAGTGCCATATATTTTTTAATTGCTTTGTTATTGTTTCTTTGGCTTTTTTGTTTCTTCTCTTTATCTCCCTTCCTTCTTTTCCTTTCTCCAATCCACCAAACTCCGTGTGCTATCCTGGTCCTTTTTCAACAGTCTGTGCCACATCACTTGGCTAGAGATCCACCAGCACATAGCCGCCCCAGGTCTGTGCTGCCCCCACCAGTCAGTTTCTTCAGTGCCATATTTTTTTTTTTTTGTTTGTTTCTTCTCTCTCTATCCCTCCCTTCCTTTCCTTTCTCCCCCCAACCTAGCCCTGAGCATCATCCCTGCCCTTTCTTGAAGTACCATGCCACACTCCTAAACTAGAGAGTCACAGGCACATGCCCCCCCACCCCACCCTGAGTCTGTGCTGCTGGCACCAGCCGGCTCCCTCGGCACCAAATTTTTTAGTTTGGATGCTTTGTATTTTTTTCACTTCTTCTCTCTCTCTCTCCTTTCCTTTTCTTTCTCCCACCAAAATAGCCCCATGCACCGCACTGCCTTCTCGATGGGCCAAGCTGCACTGCTGAGCTAGAGAGCCACTGTCACATGGCCTCCCTGGACCTGCACCACCCACACACACCAGCTACCTCAGTGTAATATTTTTTATTTTTCTTTATCTTTCCCCTTGTCCCTTTTCCTTCTCCCTCCCACCTAGGCCCTGTGCTGACTCTGCCCCTTCCTGAGGAGCCCTGCAGTACTGCCCTAGGAGAGAGACACAAGCTTTCTGCCACCTTATTCTGCCCTGTTCCAAACGAATGACTCCCTCAGCACCATGTATTTTTTTACTGTTGTTATTGTTTTGTTTCTTCTCTCTCTTTACTTTTCTTTCTCTGGCCCACCTAGCCTTGTGTGCCTCTCACGCCACTTCTCAACAGGCCAAATGGCACCACTCAGCTACAGATCCACCAGCTCCACTTCACTGGCTAAATCCCAGTGCACCATTGTTTTATTTACTTTTTTGTCTTCTTTTTCTTTTTCTTTTTTTTGCTTGCTTCTGTCTCTTCATTCTCTGCTTTCTCTTGCCCACTCAGCTCCACACATCACATCCTCTCCCTTCCCTCCTGCTGGTCTACTTCACCCTTGAACAGCACCAGCATGAGTCCCTGGACATCCCCTGCACTGCCTCCTGGAACCACCAACCAAGCCCAGTTTATTTTGGAAATGATGCAGCCCCACATGTCCCCCCATGAGACCTGCAGTGCTGCACCATAGCTGAGCAACTGACCATGCCCACCTGGACAAGTGAGAAGTATTATGCCTACAGATGAGCAAGCAAGAAAACATGCCCAGACTGCCTTCCCAGACATAACTAAACAAAACCAAAAAGCAGGGTGAAACAAATAAATCAATAACCAAAGAAAATAAGTCCTGAATGTCCTGGAGACAGTAGACAATATCAAAACATATTTTTTTAAAAAAGCAGATGAAGATGGCTCCAGTAAGCAACCAAAATAAAACACCAGATGACATTCTGGTAGAAGAAAAGGCACTGGAATTACCTGATAGGGAATTCAAAAGTCTAATATTCAGGGGTCTCCAAGAGATTAGGAAAGAGTTGAAGGAAAACACAGACAAAACGAAGGAAAAAATAGACAAAATCAGGGAAAACACAGACAAAGCAATGGAAGAATTCAGGAAAATAATATAGGAAAAAATGTCAAAATAAATAAGCAATTAGAAATCATGCAAAAATAGCAATTAGAAATCCAAAAGATAAACAACAAGATTTCAGAAATGGACACTGTACTAGAAGGTTTTAGAAGTGAATTTGAAACAATGGAAGACAGGATCAGCAAAATTGAAGGCAATTCCTTGGATACCACTTTGAGGAAAAATCAGAGAAAAGATTGAAGAAAACCTAAGAACAATGTGGGATACAATCAAGAACAAAAACTTATACATGATGAGAGTTCCAGAACAAGGGGAGAAAATAGAAAAAAAAATAGAATAATTGAAGATTTGCTGACAAAAAAAAAAAATCCCTAATACCATGAAAGATGAAAACCTGACCATTCAAGAAGCTCAATGAACCCCATATAGGAGAGACTCCAAAAGAAAGTCACCAAGACATATCATAATCACATCCACCAAAACCAAATGCTGAGATAGTATCCTGACAGCAGCTCAAGAAAAACGAAAAGTCACATACAAAGGGGAAACAATAAAACTAAGCTCTGATTACTCTGCAGAAACCATACAGGTAAGAAAGCAACGGGATGACATACAAAACCTTGAAATAAAAAAATGGCCAACCAAGGATAATATATTCTGCAAAATTCTCTCTCAAATATGGTGGTGAAATTAGGACATTTCCAGATAAACAGAAATTAAGGGAATATGTAAAAACCAAACCAAACTTGCAAGAATTATTAAAGGGAATCCTTTGGTTACAGAACATACAATATCAGAAAACAACCTGAATCTAGGACATAGGACTATATTAACCAGATACAAATCTACGAAATGAACTCTCAAAGTTAAAACAAAACTCAAAGATTCACAACAAGAAACCAGGGAAGTCAATCTGGAAATGACAACGTCAGAACAATAAAAAAGGGAATAAATGGTGTAGGTGTAGAACTTTCAAATGGAGAGGAAGTCAAACCAATTTCAAGTCATAAAAGACTGGTTTAAAATTAGGAAGATAGGGGTAAATTTCAAGGTAACCACAAAGAAAGTTAACAAACCTACTCATCAAAATGAAAAAGAAAAACATAAAGTCTCACTAAATAAAAAATCTACAAAAAAATAAACAAATCCACAAATGAAAGGAATTCAGCAAAGGAGAGTAAAAGGAAAAAGAAAACATCAGTATCACAAAAAATAAAAGAACCTCAAAATGGTAGCAATAAACTCACAACTATTGATAATCACCATCAATAATCACACTGAATGTAAATGGCCTAAATTCACCCGTAAAGAGACAAAGCATGACAGAATAGATAAAAAAAAAAATCAGGAACCATCAATATGCTGTCTACCAGAGACACACCTTAGAAACAAAGACAGAAATATATTTAAAAATCAAAGAACAGAAAAAATATATAAAAAGCAAACAGCAACCAAAAAAAGAACACGATTGGCCATACTAATCTCAGATAAAATAGACTTTGAAACAAAATCCACTATAAAAGACAAGGAAGGACATTATATAATGATTACAGGGACAATCTACCATGAGGGCATAGCCATAATAAATATTTATGCACTCAAGGACAGGGCTCCAAAATGCATAAAACAAACTCTAACAGGCTGAAAAGAGGAACTAACAGTTCCACAATAATAGTAGGAGTCTTCAACACACCTCTCTTGGTAAAGGACAGAACATCTAGAAAGAAACTCAACAAAGATACAGACGATCTAAAGGCCTCAATCAACCAACTTGACCTCATAAACATATACAGAACACTCCACTTAACAGCAGCAAAGTATACATTTTTTTCCAAGTCACAAGGAACATTATCCAAAATAGACCATAACTTAGGCCACAAAGCAACCTTCAACAAAATCACATTAAGATAATACAAAGCATCTTCTCTGATCACAATGCCATAAATGTAGAAATTAATAACAGGAAGAACAAGGGGAAAAATCACACACATGGAAAGTGAATGACAACTTGCTTAATTATCACCGGGTAAGAGAAGAAATCAAAAATGAAATCTAAAAATTCCTAGAATCAAATCGGAATGAAAACACATCATATCAAAATCTTTGGACACAGCAAACGCAGTGTTCAGAGGACAATTTATAGCAATAGATGGACACATCAAAAAAGAAGAAAGAGAGAAAATCAAAATTTTAGCTATACAACTCGACAAATAAAAGAGAACAGCAAAAGAAGTCCATGGCTACCAGAAGAAAGGAAATAATAAAGATCAGAACAGAAGTAAATGAAACAGAATAGAAAAACAATAGAAAGAATCAACAAAACCAAAAGTTGGTTCTTTGAAAGGATCAACGAAAATAACCTAAATAAGAAATGAAATGGGGGACATTACAACAGACCCAACTGATAAAAATGATCATAATAGAGTAGTATGAAAAACTATACTCCAACAAATTTGAAAACCTAGAGGAAACAGACAATTTTCTAGAAACACAGTGCCCACTTAAGCTAACAGAAACTGAGGTAGAATAGCTGATCAGACCCATAACAAGAGAAGAGGCTGAAAAGGTAATAATAATTTTTAAAAAAGTCCTGTCCCATATGGGTTCACTGGAGGATTTTACCAAACATTCAGAGAAGAGATTACACCAGTGCTACTCAAACTATTTCAGAACACAGAAAAGGAAGGGATACTTCTGAATTCATTCTATGAAGCCATCATAACCTTGATACAAAAACCAAGCAAAGACACCACAAAAAAGAAAACTACAGACCAATATCTATCATGAATATAGATGCAAAAATTCTCCACAAAATTCTAGCCAAAAGAATTCAGAGTCAAATAAAAAAAATACACCCCGACCAAGTGGAATTCATACCAAGTATGCAAGGGTGGTTCAACATTATGAAATCAATCAAAGTAATCCACTACATAAATAAAAGAAAATCGCATGATCATCTCAATCAAGGCAGAAAATCATTCAATAAAGTCCAATACCTATTCCTGTTAAAAAAACTCTCAATAAGACCACTATTATAAGAATTCAAGAAAAGGTTTAAACTTAGAAGAAAACATTCTTTGATGGTTATGAGGGTGGGGAGGGAGGGTGAGGGCTATTTACTAACTAGTTAGTAGATAAGAATTATCTTAGGTGAAGGGAAGAACAGCACACACTACAGGACCAACTGGACTAAACCAAAGCTAAGAAGTTTCCTGAATACAATCAAGCACTTTGAGGGACAGAGTAGCAGGGGTAGGGGTTTGGGGACCATGCTTTCAGGGGACATCTAGGTCAACTGGCATAACAAAACTTATTAAGAAAATGTTCTGCATCCTACTTTGGTGAGTGCCATCTGAGGTCTTAAAAACCAATGGCCACCCTGACAAGGAACACAACTGAGTCCTAGATGGAGTGGGAGAAAGGTGAGGTGCAGAACTCAAATTCTAGTAAGAAGACCAGACTTAATGGTCTGACTGAGACTTGAGGAATCCCAGAAAGCATGGCCCCTGGATTCTCTATCAGCCCAGAACTGAAACATTTTCCAAGGCCAACTCTTCAGACGGGGATTGGACTGGACAGTGGGACATAAAGTGATAATCATGAGGAGTGTGCCTCTTATATCAAGTAGATACAAAAGATTAAATGGGCAGCTTCTGTCTGGAGGTGAGATGGGAAGGCAGAGAGGGTTAGTAGCTGGTTGAATGGACATGGGTAATCAGGGGTGGAAAGGAGGAGTGTGCTGTCACAGTATGGGGAGAGCAATTAGAGTGACATAACAATGCATGTATAGATTTTTGTAAGGGAAAAAATTAAAAAAATAATAATAAATTATTGTTGTTTTACACCAAAAAATATTGGATATCCATTTGCAGAAAAATGAAACAGGATCCATACCTCAAACCATACACAAAAACCAACTCAAAATGAATCAAATACCTAAATGTTAAAGCTAAAACTATAAAGTTCCTGGAAGATAATATAGGGACAAAACTATGAGACTCCGTTTTTTGTTTTTGTTTTTGTTTTTGTTTTTTCAGAAATAGATTACCAAGCGCAACTACAAATGCAGGAGCAACAAGACAGATTAGATAACTGGGATCTCCTAAAAAATTAAATACTTATGCTCATCAAAAGATTTATTAAAAGAGTAAAATAAATAACGTACAGACTGGGAAAAAACTCTGGGAATGATATGTCTGATAAAGGTCTAATCTCTAAAATGTATAGAAAACTTCAACAACTCAACAACAAACAGATAAACAATCCAATTTAAAAAATGGGCAAAGGACATGAACAGACACTTTACCAAAAAAGACATTCAAGTGGCCAACAAAAAAGTGAAAAGATGCATGCAATCATTAGCCATTGGAGAGATGCAAATCTAAACTACAGTGAGACACCATCTCACTCATGCAAAAATGGCACTGGTCAAAAAACCAGAAAACAACAAATCCTGGTGAGGTTGTAGGGAGACTGGAACTCTTATACACCAATGGTGGGATTTTAAAATGGTACAACCACTATGGAAAATGGTATGGCGCTTTCTCAAAAAGCTAGAAATACAAATACCTTATGATCCAGCAATTCCACTCCTAGGGGTATTACCACCCTAGAGATCTAATGGCAGTGACACAAACAGACATTTGCACACCTATGTTCATTGCAGCATTATTCACAATAGCAAAAAGACGGAAACAACCTAACAGCCCATCAACAGATGAATGAATAAACAAAATGGATATATGTATTCAGTGCAATACTATACAGCTATAAAGAATAATGATGAGTTCGTGAATCATCTTATATCATAGATGAATCTGGAGGACATTATGCTGAGTGAAATAAGTCAACCCAAAAAGGGCAAATATTGTATGATACCACTTTTATAAAAAGACAAAAATCGGGATACTTATAGAAATCAACGTTCTTGGTAGTTACAAGAGATGGGAGGTGGAAGGAGGGGGAATCACACTCTAGACAGTGTTGTTGTTAGGTGCCGTCGAGTTGGTTCTAACTCATAGTGACCTTGTGTACAACAGAAGGAAACACTGCCCGGTCCTGCACCATCCTCACAATCGTTGCTATCCCTAGACAGTAGACACTTATTATTTTTGGTAATGGGAAAGGCAGTATCAAATGTGGGTGAAGTGTGCACAACTTGACCAAGGTAAATGATGACAATAAGAAGTACACAAGAATATGGGGTGTTATTGGTAAATGCTATAACATACACAATTTTGCCCCCACGCTTCTGGGGGCTTGCGTGTTGCTGTGATGCTGGAAGCTATGCCACCAGTATTCAAATACCAGCAGGGTTCACACATGGTGGACAGGTTTCAGCTGAGCTTCCAGACTAACGGACACTAGTAAGAAGGACCCGGCAGTCTATTGAAAATAATTAGCCAGTGAAAACCTTATAAATAGCAGCGGAACATGGTCTGATATAGTGCCAGAAGATGAGCCCCTCAGGTTGGAAGGCACTGAAAATACTACTGGGGAAGAGCTGCCTCCTCAAAGTAGAGTCGACCGTAATGACATGGATGGAGACAAGCTTTCAGGACTCTCATTTGCTGACGTGGCATGGCTTAAAATGAAAAGAAACGGCTGCAAACATCCATTAATAATCGGAATGTGGAATGTACGAAGTATGAATCTAGGAAAACTGGAAATTGTCAAAAATGAAATGGAATGCATAAACATTGGTATCCTAGGCGTTGTTGTTGTAAGGTGCCGTCGAGTAGGTATCGACTCATAGCAACCCCATGCACAACACAACGAAACACTGCTGGGTCCTGCGCCATCCTCACAATTGTTGCTATGCTTGAGCCCATTGTTGCAGCCACTGTGTCAATACATTCTAGTTGAGGGTCTTCCTCTTCTTTGCTGACCCTCCACTTTACCAAGCATGATGTCCATCTCCAGGGACTGATCTCTTCTGATAACATGTCCAAAGTATGTGAGATGTAGTCTCACCATCCTTGCTCCTAAGGAGCATTCTGGTTGTACTTCCTCCAAGACAGATTTGTCCGTTCTTTCAGCAGGTCATGGTATATTCAGCATTTTTCGAAACACCACAATTCAAAGGCTTCAATTCTTCTTCAGTCTTCCTTATTCATTGTCTAGGTTTTGCATGTGTATGAGGCGATTGAAAACACCATGGCTTGAATTAGGCACATCTTAGTCCTCGGGGTGACGTCTTTGCTTTTCAACATTTTAAAGAGGTCTTTTGCAAGCAGATTTGTCCAGTGAAATGCATCTTATGATTTCGTGACTGCTGCTTCCATGGGTGCTGATTGTGGATCCAAGTAAAACGAAATCCTTGACAGCTTCAATATTGTCTCTATTTATCATGGTGTTGCTTATTGGTCCAGTTGTGAGGATTTTTGTTTTCTCTATGTTGAGGTATAATACATACGGAAGGCTGTAGTCTTTGATCTTCATCAGTAAGTGTCTCAAGTCCTCTTCACTTCTAGTAAGCAAGGTTGTGTCATCTGCATATTTTAGGTTGTTAATAAGTCTTCCTCCAATCTTGATGTTGCATTCTTCATATAGTCCAGCTTCTCAGATTCTTTGTTCAGGATACAGATTGATAGCAGCCCTGGTGGCTCATTGGTTAAGAGCTTGGCTGATTACCAAAAGGTCGGCGGCAGTTTGAATCCACCAGCCACTCCCTGAAAACCCTATGGAGCAGTTCTTTTTGTCCTATAGGGTCTCTATGGGTTGGAATCGACTCGAAGGTAATGGGTTTGGTTTTTTGGGTATACAGATTAAATAATAATGGTGTATATATATGTGTGTATATATATATAATTGTATATATCTATTGGGAGCCCTGGTGGTGCAGTGGTTAGGAGATCAGCTACTAACAAAAAGGTCATCAGTTCTAATCCACCAGCTACTCCTTGGAAACCCTATGGGGCAGTTCTCTGTTCTGTAGGGTCGCTATGAGTCCGAATAGACTCGACAGCAATGGGTGGTGGGTGTGGTATATATTAGCATTGGAATCTCATCTGTCTTGGAAGAAGTACAGCCAGAATGCTCCTTAGAAGCAAGGATGGTGAGACTTTGTCTCACATACTTTGAACATGTTATCAAGAGGGACCAGTCCCTGGAGGACATCACACGTGGTAAAGTAGATGGTCAGCAAAAAACAGGAAGATCCTCAAGGAGATGGATTGACACAGTGGCTGCAACAATCAGCTCAAGCATAACAATGATTGTGAGGATGGCAGAGGACTGGACAGTGTTTCATTCTGTTGTACGTAGGTCGCTATGAGTCAGAACTGACTCGATGGCATCTAACAACATTTTTTATCAATTCGTCTGTTGGTGGACATTTCAGCTGTTTCTGCCTTTTGGCTCTTGTGAAAAGTGCTGCAATGAACATTAGTGTACAGGTTTCTATTTCTATTCCTGCTTTCTTCTGGGTATATACGTAGGATTGAGATCCCTGGGTCATATGATAGTTCTGTGTTCAACTTTTTTGAGGAACTGCCAAACTTTTTTCCACAGCTGCTGTACCATTTTGCATTTCCACCAGCGATATATGAGGCTTCCAGTTTCACCACATCCTCTCCAATACCTGTTGTTTTCCTTTTTTTTTTTTTTTAATCATTGCCTTTCTTATGGAGTGAGGTGATATCTCACCGTAATTTTGATTTGCATCTCCCTAATGGCTAACTACATTGAGCATCTTTTCATATGCTTGTTGGCCATGTGAATATCCTCTTTGATGAAAAGTCTCTTTCAGTCCTTTGCCCATTTTTTCATTGAGTTGTTTATCTTTTTGTTGTTAAGTTGTGGTGGTTTTAAGTATATTTTGAATATTAGACCTTTATCAGATTTATGGTTTCTGAAAATTTTCTCCTTGTCTGTAGGTTCTCTCTTCATTTTTTTGATGAATTCTTTCAATGAATGAAAGTATTTAATTTGTAAGAAATCCCATTTATCTATTTTGTCTTTTGCTGCTCATGCTTTTGTTGTCATATCTGAGAATCCATTATTAAAAACTAGGTCAGAAAACCACTCTCCTCTATTTTCTCCTAAGAATTTTGTAGTTTTAGTTTTTACATATAGGTCTCGATCCATTTTGAATTGATTTTTGTCTATGGTGTGAGGCATGGGTTCTGATTCTTTCTTCTGCATGTAGAATTCCAATTTTCCCAGCCCCATTTATTGAAGAGGCTCTTCTTTCCCATTTAAAACGACTTAATATCCTTGTCGAAAATCAGTTGACCATAGAAGTATGGATTTATTTCTGAACTCTCAGTTCTATTTCATTGATCTATATGTCTATTATTATACCAGTACCAGGCTATTTTAATTACCGAAATAAAAAAAAGTGTGAATCCTCCTACTTCATTCTTCTTTTTCAAGATTGTTTTAGCTATTCGCTGTCTCTTCCCTGTCCATATAAATTTGAGGATTAGCTTTTGCATTTCTTCAAAAAAGGATGTTGGCATTATCATGAGTATTGCATTGAATTTATAGATTGCTTTGGGTAATATTGCCATATTAACTATATTGAGCCTTCTAATCCATGAACACAGATTTTCTTGCTACTTGTTTAGGTATTTAATTTCTTCTAGTAATGTTTTAAGCTTTAAGTCTTTCACCTTCCTGGTTAAATTTATTCCTAGGTACTTTATTTTTTAGATGCTATTGTAAATGGTAATATTTCCTTAATTTCCTTTTAAACTTGCTGACATATAGAAACCTGACTGATTTTGTGTGTTGACCCTGTACCCTGCCTCTTTGTTGGATTCATTTATTAGATCTAATAGCTTTGTTGTGGATTGTTTGGGGTTTTCTATGTATAGGGTCATGCCGTCTGATAAAAGAGGTAGTTTTACATCCTCCTTCCTGATTTGAATACTTTTTTGTTTTCCTAACCCAACTGCTCTGATTGGGACTTCCAGAATGACGTTGAATAGCAGTGGTGAGAGGGGGCAACCTTGTCTTGTTCCTGATCTTAATGGGAAAGCTCTCAGTCTTTCTCCATTGAGTATGATGTTAGCTGTGTTTTTTTCATATATTTTCATATATTGAGGAATTTCCCTTCTATTTCTATCTTTTTGAGTGTTTTTATCATGAAAGGTGGTTGAATTTTGTCAAATTCCTTCTCTGTGTTGATTGAGATGAACATGTGGTTACTTTCCTTTGTTCTATTAATGTGGTCTATTTCACTGATTGATTTTCTAATGCTGAACCACGTTTGCATTCCTGGAATAAATCCCATTTGGTCGTGGTGTATACTTATTTTAATATGGTCAGTTTGCTAGTATTTTGTTGAGGATTTTGGCACTTGTATTCATAGGGGTTATTGGTCTCTAGTTGTGTGTATGTAAGAAAGTGTATGTGTGGTGTATTTGTCCGGCTTTTGTATCAAGGTAATGATCTCATAGGACAAGTTAGGAAGTATTCTGTCTTTTATTTTTGGGAAAAGTTTAAGTAGGATTGTAGTCACTTCTTATATATATGTTTGGTAGAATTCCCCAACGAAGCCATCTGGTCCAAGACATTTTTGTTGGAAAGTTTATTACCGACTCAATCTCTTCATTTGTTACGGGTCTGTTGAAATCCACTATTTCTTCTTGAGTCAATGTAGGGATTTTATGTGTTTCTGGGAATTTGTTCATTTATTCTACTTTATCTAATTTGTTGGCATACAACTATTCATAATGCTTTTTATTTCCATAGGATAGTTGTAATGCTCCCCCTCCCACTTTTTCATTTCTTATTTTGGGTATTTGCATCTTCTCTATATTTTCTTTGTCGGTTTAGCTAAAGGTTTGCTTTTTTTATTGATCTCAAAAAACCAACTACTGATTTTTTTTAATGTTTCTGTTGTTTTTCTAATCTCTGTTTAATTTAGTTCTGCACTGATCTTTATTAATACCTTTCTTCTGGTAACTTTGGGCTTAGTTGGGTTTTTCTTTTCTAGTTCCTCAAGTTGCAGAGTTAGGCTATTTATTTAGGATCTTTCTTCTTTTTTAAATTTAAATTTCCCTCTTAGTGCTGCCTTTACTGCATCACATAGGTTTTTGTATGTTGTGTTTTCATTTTCTTTTGACTCTATGTATTTTTTTAAATTTCTCTTTTGACTTCCTTTTTGACTCATTGGTTGTTTAGTAGTGTGTTGTTTAATTTCCACATATTTGTGTATTTTCCAGTTTTGTCTGTTATTAATTTCTAGCTTCATTCCATTTGTAAGATTTCAATGTTTTTAAATTTATTGAGACTGTCTTTGTGTCCTAAGATATGGTCTTTTCTGGACAATGATCCATGTACACTGGAAAAGAATATATATTATGCTGTTGTTAGGTGGGGTGTTCCATATATGTCTGTTAGGTCTAGTTGGTTAGTAGTATTATTCAAGTCTTCTATTCTTTATTGATCTTCTTTCTACTTGTTCTATTCCTTATTGAAAGTGGTGTATTAAAGTTTCTAACTATTACTCTAGCACTATTTCTCCCTTCAAATATGTCAGTGTTTGCTGTATAAATTTTGGATCTCTGAGGTTAGATGAGTATGTATTTATAATTGTTATTTCTTCTTAATATATTAACCCTTCTAACATTATATAGTGTTATTCTTTGTCTTGTATAATGGATTTTGACTTAAAATCTATTTTGTCTGATATTAAAATTGCCACACCTACTCTCTTTGATTATTGTTTGCGTGGAATGTTTTTTTCACATCATCCTTTCCCTTTTAATCTATTTGTATTTTTGTGCCTACAGTGTGTCTGTTGTAGACAGCATATAGTTGGGTAATTTTTTTTTATCCTATCTGCCTCTTGATTGGAGCATTTAATCCATTTACATTCATGACAATTACTGATAAATGAATTTACTTCTGCCAATTTGTTATTTGTTCTTTCTGTGTGTCTTATACCTTCTGTGTACAACCAGTCCTGTCTTCTTTTGTGTGTAGATTTGTTTTGTACAAAACCATTTTGTTTCTCATCTTCTTTCCTTTTGTATTTGTGTGTGTGTGTGTGTGTGTGTGTGTATGTATATATATACCAAAAAAACCCCAAATACATAGCCGTCAAATCAATTCTCACTCATACTGACCCTATAGAACATAGTAGAACTGTCTCATAGGGTTTCCAAGGAGTGGCTGGTGGATTCGAACTGCTGACCTTTTGGTTGGCAACAAGCTCTTAACCTCTGAGCCACCAGGACTCTATTTTTTTTCACTTTCTTTTGGTTTCCATGAGGTTTATGTTTAACTTCTTATGTTTATAATAGCCTGGTTTGTACTGATACCAACTTAACTTCAGTAACATACAAAAACTCTATATTTATGTCTGGCATACATTCTTTCTACCAGCTAATGTTCTGATTATCAAATGAAGTCTATTCTTCTTAACAGATAATCCTATGGCTATGCTGTTACCATAGAAACGGTGCTCACTCCCTCCCCTACTATTAGACATTTAAATTATGAATGTTCATGTAGAAAAACAGTTTAAAAATCACTTTTTCATTAAGAAAATTAAAACTTTGACATAAAGAAAGCATCTTGAGGTTACAAATGGAAAACCAAACATAAAGCAGTCCATCTGTTCATTTTCTTTGTATAAATAGTGTCTCATTTCAGATAGATTATTATTTGACCTAGACCAGTATTTGATCAGTTTGTAAAAAGACATTCTGAAAAGCAGATGTTACAAAATTATGGGCTCTTTTAGAGGTATTTTACCCAAGAAGACCAGACACATCTTAAAAATCAAAACTCAAAATTATGTTAGAAATCCTGTGCACATTTCTCATTTTTTAGAAGAAAATGAATTGTTCTGAAAGCATAAGTGACTTGCTTGAATTTACAGAAATTTATGACAAAGATAGGAAAAAGATGTTGTTCAGTGTTTTAATATATTTTCATACAGATATATGTTAATTATAAATGAGTCATATGTTAATTAAATGTAAATGCTAATTTTTGCTTTTTCTAGTTAGAGAAAAGCATTTTGTTTCTCTCTGTCTTACTGTGATAAACTGCATATAACACAAAATATCCCATTTTAACCATTTTAAAGAGTACAATTCAGTAGCATCTATTATATTCACAATGCTTTACAAACATCATAGCTGTCTAGTTCCAATATATTTTCATCACCCCAAAAGCAAACCCTTTACATGTTAAGCAGTGACTCCCCATGGCCTCTATGACCAGGCCCTGGCAATACAAATCAATTTTCTGTCTCTGTGGATTTGCCTACTCTGGATATTTCATGTAAAAGGAATCATACAATAGCTGATCTTTTTTTGTCTGGTTTCTTTCACTTGGCATAATGTTTTAAGTTTCATTCATGTTTTAGCACATGTAAGTATTTCATTTCTTTTTATGGCTGAATAATAATCAGTTTTGATATAGCAGGTTTTGCTTATACAATTATCAAGTCGATGGACATTTGGATTTTTTCCACCATTTGGCTATAGAAATAGTGCTGCTATGAACATTTTTTTTGAACACCGGTTTTCAATTCTTTTGGGAATATATCTAGTAAGGAATTGCTGAGTAATGTGGTAATTTTATGTTTAACGTTAGTTGTTATGTGTTTTCTAGGCGATTCTGACTTATAGCGACCCTATAGAACAGGATAAAACTGCCCCATAGTGTTTCCTAAGCTGAAATCTTTATGGGAGAGGATAAACCAAAACCAAACCCACTGCTGTCAAGTCGATTCCAACTCATAGCAACACTACAGGACAGAGTAGAACTGCCCCATAGGGTTTCCAAGGAGCAGCTGGTGGATTCAAACTGTCAACCTTTTGGTTACAGCCGTAGCTCCTAACCATTACCCCGCCAGGTCTTTTCTCCCTCAGAGAAGGTGGTGAGTTCCAACTGCCAACCTTTTGGTTAGCAGCCAAGCGCTTAACCATTGAGCAACCAGGGCTCCCCTTCAACATTAGAGAAACCATTAAATTGTTTTCTAAAGTGGTTTCCCCATTTTACATTCCAACCAGCAATATATGAGCATTCCAATTTTTCCCACGTCTTCCCTTACAGTTGTCATTTTCTTTTTTATATATTATAGCTAGCATAGTGGGAATGAAATGATATTTAATTGGGGTCTGGATTTCCATTTCCTTACAACTAATGGTGTTCGACATCTTTTCATGTGCTTGTTGACTGGTTATATATCTTTAAAAAAAAATTCTATTCAAGTCATTTGCCCACTTTTTAATTGGGTTGTTTGTCTTTTTGTTGAGTTGTAAAAGGTCTTTATATATTCTGGACACCAAATTATCAGATATATGATTTGAAAGTATTTTCTCCCATTAACTATGTTATCTTCAATCTGACTTGATAGTAACCTTGGATGCAGAGAAAAATTTTAATTTTGATGAAGTATAATTTATCTGCTTTTACTTTTGGTGTCATATCTAAAAATCCATTGCCAAAGTCAAGGTCATGAAGATTTACTCATATGTTTCTTCCAAGAGTTTTATAGATTTAACTCTCATATTTAGGTTCATTGATCCATTTTGAGTTAATTTTTTTGCATATAGTGTGAAGTATTGTACAACCTTCATTCTTTTGCATGTGGATATTCAGTTATCCCTACATCATTTGTTGAAAAAGCTATTCTTTCCTCTCATTAAATTGTCTTGAAACTCTTATCAAATATCCACTGATCATAGATGTGTGGGTTTAGTTGTGGACTCTCAATTTTATTCCATTGATCTATATGTCTATTCTTATGCCAGTATTACATTGTTGTTTTTTTTTGTGGTAAATATATATTTAACAACACATATGCCATTTCATCATTCTTCATATGTGAAAATAAGTGACATTAATTGTGTTCATCATGCTGTACAACCATTATCATTATCCATTTACAAATTTTTCCATCACCCTTAACAGAAGCTCGATGTCTCGTAAGCAATGAATTCACCTTCCCCCTCTCTCCCACCTGCCCCTGATAACCACTAATAATCATATTTCTGTATACACTCGCCTATTCTAGATATTTCATATAATGGAATCATACAATATTTGTTCTTTTGTGATCTAGTTCATTTAGCATGGTGTATTCAATGTTCATTATGTTGTAGTATGTATCAAGACTTCATTTCTCTTTATGGCTGAGTAGTATTCCATTGTGTGTACCCCGTTTTGTTTTATCCATTCATCTGTTGATTCACATTTGTTTCCATCTTTTTGACTATTGTGAATAGTGCTGCAATGAACGTTTTGTACATGTTATCTGTGTTCATGCTTTCAGTTATATTGGGTATATACTTAGAAGTGGAATTACTGAATCATATGGTAATTCTATGTTTAGCTTTCTGAGAAACCGCCAGACTGTTTTCCACAGTGGCTGTACAATTTTACAATTCCACCAACAATGGATTAGGGTTCCTATTTGTCCATATCCTTGCAAACAATTCCTGTTTGTTTTCCTTTTTCTTTAATCTTAGCCATTCTAGTGGAGGTGATGTGGTATATAATTGTGGTTTTAATTTGCATTTCCTTAATGACTAATGATGTTAAGCATCTTTTCATGTATTTTTGGCCATTTTACTTATTTTTTATTGAAATGTCTATTCAAGTCCTTTGCACATTTTTTGATTGGGCCATTTGTCTTTTGTTGTTAAGTTGTAAGACTTCTTTATATATTCTAGATAGTAAAAAATTATCAGATACATGGTCTCACAAAATTTTCTCCCAATATATAGGCTCTCTCTTCACTTTGTTGATAAAATCTTTTTGTAAACAAAAATATTTACTTTTTATGAGGTCTCATTTACTATTTTATTTTCTATTGCTCATGCTTACTATGTCATATCTAAGAATCTATTATTGAAAACTAGATCCTGAAACATTACTCCCATATTTTCTTCTAATAATTGTATGGCTTTATATCTTACATTTAGGTCTTTGACCCATTTGGAGTTAGTTTTTTTAATATGGTGTGAGGTAGGGTGTGAGCTTTATTCTTTATTTATGGAAGTCCAGGTGTCCCAGCACCATTTACTAAAGATACTATTCTTTCTCTATTGGATGGACTTAGCACCCTTATTGAAAATCACTTGACCATAGATTTATGGGTTTATATGTGAACTTACAATTCAATCACATTGGTTTATATGTCTATCTTTATACCAGTACCAGACTGTTTTTGCTACTGTAGATTTATAATATGTTGAGATCAGAAAGTATGAGTCCTCCTACTTTGGTCTTCTTTTTTCAAGATTACTTTGGTTATTCTGGACCACTTGCAATACCATATATGTTTGAAGATTGGCTTTTTCATTTTTGCAAAAGATGCTGTTAGAATTTTGATAGACATTAGATTTAATCTAAACATTGTTTTGGGTAGTATTAATGTCTTAATTATATTAAGTCTTTTAATGAACAACCATGGAATGTCCCTCCATTTATTTAGGTGTTTTTTAGTTTCTTTCAGTAACGTTTTACAGTTTTCAGTATACAAGTCTTTCACTTCCTTGGTTAAATTTATTCCTAGGTACTTTATTCTTTTCAATGCTGTTGTAAATGGAAGTGTTTCCTTCATTTCCTTTTCAAGTTACTCATTGCTGATGTCTAAAAACCTGAGTGATTTTTTTGTCTGACCTTATATGATGCCACCTTGCTTAATTCACTTATCAGCTCCAGTAGTTTTCTTGTGGATTCTTTTAGGTCTTCTATACATAGGATAATGTTATTTTGAATAGAGATAATTTTACATCTTCCTTCCTGATTTGGATACCTTTTTTTTCCTTTTCCTTGGGTAATTGCTCCGGATCAAACTTCTAGTACAACATTAAATAACAGTGGTGAGGGCAGGCATCCTTTTGTCCTGTTTGTGATCTTAAGAGGAAAGATATGAGTTTTTTTTTTTTTTTTTCCACTGAGCATGATGTTAGCTGTGGGCTTTTCAAGAATTCCCTTTTTTGGATGGAAGACTTTCCCTTCTACTGCTAGCTCGTTGAGTGTTTTTATCATGAAAGCTGTTGGATTCTGTCAGAAGTCTTCTCTGGATCAATTGAAATGATCACGTGGTTTGTTCCTTTAATGAGGTGTATTACATTGATTGATTTTCTAATGCTGAATCATCCATGCATTCCTGGGATAAATCCCACTTGATCATAGTGTATAATTCTTTTAATACACTTTTGGACTCTGCTAGTATTTTGTTGAGGATTTCTGCATGTATACTCACAAGGGCTTTTGGTCTGTAATGTTCTTTTTTGTGGTGTCTTTATCTGGCTTTAGCTATCAGAGTAAAGGTCATCTCATACAGTGAGTCAGAATGTTTACCCTACTCTTATTTTTTGGAAGTATTTGAGAAAAAAATGGTGCTAATTATTTTATATATTTTGAGGTTTTTTTGTTAGGTGCATATATATTTATTGTTTTATCTTCTTGACGAATTGACCCTTATATCATTATATAATATTCCTCTTTGTCTCTTGTAAATTCTATTTTATCTGATATTAATATAGCCACTCCACTATTTTCATGGAATATTTTTTCATCCTTTCACTTTCAACATATGCAGACTTTGGATCTAAACTTGCTCTCTTGGTGACAGCATATATTTGGAACGTATTTTTTTATCCATTATTCCAATCTCTGTCTTTTGATTTAATTCATTTATATTTAAAGTACTTACTGATAAGGAAGGACTTTGTTCTTCCATTTTGTTTGTTATTTTTTCTGTGTGTCTTATACATTTTTGTCACTTGTTTCCTACAATACTACCTTATTTTGTTTAGTTATGCATTTATCTTTTAAATCATGTAAGATGTAACGAGTAGAGTTACATACAAAAAAAATCATAAAAATGGTCTTTACATTTTCTCATAAATTTACCTTTGCCAAAGGTTTCTTTTTCTTTATATGGCTTCAAGTTACTGTCTAGTCTCCTTCATTTAAACCTGAAGAATTCCCTTTAGTATTTCTTCTAAGGCAGGTCTAATGGTAACAAATTCTCTCAGTTATTTTTTCTGGAAATATCTTAATTTCATGTTCATTTTTGAATGACAATTTTCCAGGTATAGAATTACTGGATGTCAGTTATCCTTCAGCTCTTTAAATATGTTATCCTACTGCCTTCTGGTATCCATGAAACTGATGCTTAATCTTATTGAGGATCCCTTATGTGCGACGATACACTTCCATCTTGCTGCTTTAAAGGTTTTGTCTTTATCTTTGGTTTTAAAGACTTTGATTTTAATGTGTCACTGGTTTATCTTTGGGTTTATCTTACTTGGACTTCATTAAGCTTCTTAGATGTGTAGATTTATGTCTTTCATCAAATTTGGGAGGATTTGGCCACTATTTCTTCAAATCTTCTTTCTACCCTTTTCTCTCTTCCTTCTCCTTCTGGGATTTCCATAATGTGTATGTTCGTGTGTTTGATGATGTCTCACAAGTCCCTTAAACTCTATTCACTATTCTTCATTCATTTTTTCTTTTTATTCATCAGACTTTGTAATTTCAACTGTCCTATCATCATGTTCACTGCTACCTTCTTTTGCCAGCTCAAATCTACTTTTGAACTCCTCCAGCAAACTTTTCATTTCAGTTATCATGCTCTTCATCTCCAGCATTTCTGTTTGGTTCCTTCTTAGAATTTCTAGCTCCTTATTGCTATTCTCATTTTGTTCATAAATCATTGTCCTAATTTCCATTAGTTTTCCTATAGCTCTTTGAGCATATTCAATGCTGTGGTTTTAAAGTTTTTGTCTAGGACTTCTGGGCAGCATGGTCAGAAGCACCGCACCATCCTTGCACAACAAATATCAGAAAAACTAAGTCAAACAGAGTCATACTTCAATCCTGAAACCCTAAGCATCAAATGAAGAGATAAAGAACTCAGCCAAGTACCAAATGGAATAACAAACTGACCGAGAACTGAGAGCAAGGAGAGATACACGCACAGGTCCCGTATCAGCTACCTCAGAATGGATCCACCATCTTGGACTCTTATCAGAGATCAGCCAACAGGGTGTACGAGAAAGCAGCTTCACGGAACTTCCAGCAGAAGACAGAACAACCAGTAACCAGCAATATATGCTTTCCCAACCCCCACCCTTCTTCACACCCACTACGCCTCCTCTGCTTCCTGTAGACACAGCCTCTTAGCCAGGAAACACCAGTTTCACCCTGGTGTTGCTTGGATTCCACCCACCCCCACTGGCCGGCTCCCTGAGTGCCATTTGTTGGCTGCTGGTGCACCTTTTCTCCGCTTCTTTAGATTTCTTCCTTACCACTTACCATCTTCCCCTCCTTTCTCTCAAATATCTGGCTGCCTGTGCCAACTTTACTCCTTCCTGAAAGGCTGTGAAACATCACTCAACTGTGAAACTGCCTCAGGCCGTTGCCGCAACCCTGCTGAGACTCCCGGGGCTTTTTGTTTGTTTGCTCTGATTTATTCTGCTTTGACTTGTTTATTTGCTTGTTTTCTTTTTCTTTTCTCAGCTTAGGAGCCCTTTTTAACCAGGCACTAATGCGCAGGTTGGAAGCTACTCCCTTACTCTGCGCAGACACACAGGGACATCACTGGGGGCATTTCTTTTTTCTTGCTTATTTTTAGTTTTTGGGTTTTTTGTTTGTTTGTTTTCTTTTCTTTTATTGCACCTCAGGTGAAGGCTTACAGAACAAATAGTTTCTCATGAAACAGTAGTACACATATTGGTTTATGACATTGGTTAACAACCCCACAACATGTCAACCCTCTAACTTCTCAACTTTTTTGGTGAAAATATACATAGCCGAATATAAACCATTTCAAAAATTTCTACATGCACAGTTCAGTGACATCAACTACGATCTTCCAAATGTGCTGCTATTCTTACTTTAGATGAAGGCTTACAGAACAAAATAGTTTCTCATTTAACAGTTAGTACAAATGTTGCCCTATGACAATGGTTAACAACCTCACAACACATCAACACTATCCTTACTCAACCTTGGGTTCCCTATCACCAGCTTTCCTGTCCCTTTATGCTTTCTGGTCCTTGTCCCTGGATTGCTGTATCTCATTAGTCCCATTTGGTTTTATGGGGCTGTCCACTCTCCGGCTGAACCGTGAATCTTAGAAATGACTTCACCACTGGGCTAAAAGGGTGTCTGGGGCCATGCTCTTGGGGTTTCTCCATTTTACTTTAGGCCACTAAATCTGGTCTTTTTTTGTGAGTTAGAATTTTGTTCTACATCCTTCTCCAGCTCTGTCCACAACCATAAGTTGTGATCCCAGTCAGAGCAGTCAGTGGAGGTAGCCAGGCACCAGCTGTACTGGACTCAATCTAGTGGAGACGTTGATAGCTGTGGTCCATTAGTCCTTCGGACTAATCTTTTCCTTGTATCCTGTTCTCTTCATTCTCCCTTGCTCCAGAAGGGATGAGACCAGTGAAGTATCTTAGATGGTTGCTCACAGGCTTTTAAGAGCCCAGATGCTACTCACCAAGGTAGAATTTAGAACATTGTCTTTATAAACTGGGTTATGCCAACTGAGATAGATGTTCCCCGAGACCATGGTCCCCACAGCCCTCCACCCAGCAACTCAGTCCCTCAGGGAATTTGGATGTGTCTATGGGGTTTCCATGATCTTTCCTTGTACAAGTTGTACTGGTTTCCACTGTATAGTGTACTATCTCACCCTTCACCCAAGATACCACTTATCTATTGCCTATTTAGTATTTCCCCCCAACCCTCCCATCCCTGGTAACCGACAAAGATTGTTACATTTTGTGTGTGAACTTTTTCATGGGTTTTTACAATAGAGGTCTCATACAATATTTTTCCTTTGTGATTGACTTATTTCACTCAGGATAATATCCTCCAGTTTCATCCATGTTGTGAGATGCTTCACAGATTCATCATTGTTCTTTCTCGTTGCATAGTACTCCATTGTGTGTATGTACCATAGTTTGTTTATCCATTCTTCTGTTGATGGGCATCTAGATTGTTTCCATCGTTTTGCTATTGTGAACAATGCTGCCATGAACATAGGTGTGCATATGTCTATTCGAATGACGACTCTTATTTCTCTAGGATATATTCCTAGGAGGGGGATTGCTTGATCGAATGGTATGTCTATTTCTAGCTTTCTGAGGAAGCACCATATCATTTTCCAAAATGGTTTTTATCATTTTGCATTCCCACCAGCAGTGCATAAGAGTTCTGATCTCCCCGCAGCCCCTCCAAAATCTGTTATTTCCAGTGTTTTTGATTCATGCCAGTAATGCCAGGGTGAGATGGTATCTCATTGTGGTTTTAATTTGCATTCCTCTAAAGGATAGTGATCGCAAGCATTTCCTCATGTGTCTGTTGGCTATTTGAATGTCTTCTTTGCTGAAGTGTCTGTTCATTTCCTTTGCCCATTTTTCAATAGGATTATTGGTCTTTTTGTTGTAGAGGTGTTGGCTTTTCTTGTAGATTATGGAGATTAGACCTTTGTCTGACTTGTATTGTCCAAATTTTTTTTCCCACTTTGTAGGTTCTCTTTTTACTCTTTTGGTGAAGTCTTTTGAAGAGCATAGGTGTTTGATTTTTAGAAGATCCCAGTTATCTAGCTTATCTGTTGGATTTTGTGCACTGGCGGTTATGGTTTGTATCCTGTTAATGCTGTGTTTTAAGGCCTGTAGTGTTAGTCCTATTTTTTCTTCTATGAACTTTATAGTTTTAGCCTTTATACTCAGGTCTTTCATCCATTTTGAAGTAGTTTTTGTATACGGCGTGAGGTATGGGTCCTGTTTCATTTTTTTGCAGATGGATATTCAGTTTTGCCAGCACCATTTGCTAAAAAGACTGTCTTTTCCCCATTTGATGGACTTTGGGCCTCTGTCGAAGATCAGGTGACCATAGGTTGGATAGATTTACATCTGGGTTCTCAATTCTGTTCCATTAGTCAGTGTATCTGTCATGTACCAGTACCAGGCTGTTTTGACTACTGTAGCTGTACAGTAGGTTCTGAGGTCATGTAGTATGAGTCCACCCACGTTATTCTTCTTCAGTAGTGCTTTACTTATCTGTGGCTTCTTCCCTTTCCATATAAAGTTAATGATTAGTATTTCCATCTGTTTGAAGAATGTTGTTGGTATTTGGATCGGGATTGCGTTGCATTTGTAAATTGCTTTGGGTAGAATTGTTATTTTCACAATGTTGAGTAGACCTCTCCATGAGCATGGTATACTTTTCCATTTATTTAGATCCCTTTGGGTTTCTTGCAGTACTGTTTTGTAATTTTCTTTGTATAGGTCTTTTACATCCCTGGTTAGATTTATTCTGAAGTATTTTATCTTTTAGGGGCTATAATAAATGGTATTGTTTTCCTGATTTCCTTTTCATCGTTCTCCTTATTGGTGTATTGGAATCCAACTAATTTTTGAATGTTTACCTTGTAACCTGCTACTCTGCTGAATCTTTCTATTAGTTCCACTAGATTTCTCGTGGAGTCTTTAAGGTTATCTGTGTATAGTATCATATCATCTGCAAACAGGGACAGTTTAACTTCTTCATTACCAAATTGGATGCCCCTTATTTCTTTTTCTTGCCTTATTGGTCTAGCTAGAGCTTCCAGCACAATGTTAAATAGGAGTGGTGATAAAGGGCATCCTTGTCTTGTTCCTGTTTTCAAAGGGAATGTTTTCAGCCTCTCTCCATTAAGAATGATGTTGGCCATTGGTTTTGCATAGATGCCCGTTATTAGGTTGACAAATTTTCCTTCTATCCGTATTTTATTGAGACGTTTTATCAAGAATGGGTGTTGGACTTTGTCAAACGCCTTTTCTGCATCAATTGAGATGATCATGTGATTCTTTTCTTTCCTTTTATTTATGTGGTGGATTACATTGATTCATTTTCTAATGATGAACCATCTTTGCATACCTGGTGTGAATCATACTTGGTCGTGGTGTATTATTTTTTTGACATGATGCTGAATTCTATTGGCTAGAATTTTGTTCAGAATTTTTGCATCTATATTCATGAGAGATATTGGTCTGTAATTTTCTTTTTTTGTGACGTCTTTTCCTGGTTTTGGTATCAGCATTATGCTGGCTTCATAGAATGAATTTGGAAGTGTAGCTTCCTCTTCTATGCTCTGAAATAGCTTGAGTAGTACTGGTACAAGCTCTTCTGTAAATGTTTTGTAGAATTCTCCAGTGAAACCATCTGGGCCAGGGCTTTTTTTGGATGAGAGTTTTTTTATTACCTTTTCAATCTCTTCTCTTGTTATGGGTCTGTTCAAATTTTCAACATCACTTTGTGGTAGTTTGGGTAGGTAGTGTGATTCTAGAAATTTATCTATTTCCTCTAGGTTTTCAAATTTGTTGGAGTATAGTTTTTCATAATATTCTCTTATAATCCTTTTTATTTCTGTTGGGTCTGTTGTAATGTCCCCCATTTCATTTTTTATTTGGGTTATTTGTGTCCTCTCCTGTTTTTCTTTTGTCAGTCTGGCCAGTGGTATGTCGATTTTGTTGATTCTTTCAAAGAACCAACTTTTGGTTTTGTTGATTCTTTCCATTGTTTTCCTGTTCTCTATTTCATTTATTTCTGCTCTGATCTTTACTATTTGCTTTCTTGCAGTGGCTGTGGGCTTTTTTTTCTTTTTTTTTTTTTTTTTTTTTTTTTTGCTATTCTCTATTTTTTTGAGCTGTGTAGTTACTGTTTTGATTTTGTCCCTTTCTTCTTTATTGACTTGTGCATCTATTGTTCTAAATAGTCCTCTGTGGGCCACCTTTGCTGTGTCCCAAAGGTTTCCATATGATGGGTTTTCATTTTCATTTGATTCTAGGAATTTTTTGATTCCATCTCTGATTTCTTCTATTGTCCAGTGATGTGTAAGCAGGCTATTATTCAGTTTCCATGTAATTGATTTTTTTTTTCCTTGCTCTCTCTGTTGTTAATTTCTTTCTTGATGGCATTGTGGTCAGAGAAGATACTTTGAATTATCTCAACGTTTTGGATCTTGCTGATGATTGCTCTGTGGCCTAAGATGTGGTCTATTCTGGAGAACGTTCCATGTACATTGGAAAAGAATGTGTACTTTGCAGCGGTTGGATGGAGTGTTCTATATATGTCTATGAGGTCAAGTTGGCTGATTGTGCCCTTTAGGTCTTCTTTATCTTTGCTAAGTTTCTTCTTAGTTGTTCTGTTCTTTACTGAGAGAGGTGTGTTGAAGAATCCTACTATTATTGTGGAACTGTCAATTTCTCTTTTCAGTGTTGTTAGAGTTTGTTTTAAATATTTTAGAACACTGTCATTGGGTGCGTAGATGTTTATTATGGTTACGTCTTCATGATAGATTGTCCCCTTAATCATTATTTAGTATCCTTCTTTGTCTTTTATGGTGGATTTTGTTTAAAATTCTATTTTATCTGAGATTAGTATTCCCACTCTTGCTCATTTTTGGTAGTTGTTAGCTTGATATATTTTTTTCCAACTTTTGACTTTTCATAAATTCACCTCTTTGTTTCTAAGGTGTGTCTCCTATAGACAGCATATTTTCTTCATACCCATTCTGTCACTCTCCATCTCTTTATGAGTGCGTTGAGTCCATTTACATTCAGTGTAATTATTGATAGATGTGGGGTTGTTGCTGTCATTTTGTAGTGCTTTTTTTGTGGTGCTGACATTTTCTTTGTTCTTCTTACTCTCTTGTGCTGAGTTACTTTTGTTCGTGGATTTTTTTTTTTTTTCATTTCTTTTGTTTTTGTAGGTTTTGTTTATGCTGAGACTTTATGTTTTTCCTCTTTTTTTATGGGTAAGTTTGTTAACTTTCTTTGTGGTTACCATAAATTTTACCCTTATCTTTCTAAGTTTGAAGCAGTCTACCATTACTTGGTATTGCCTTGCCTTCATCTCCATTAGAAGGTTCTATACATATGCCGTTTATTCCCTCTTTTATTGTTTTGATGTTGTTGTCATTTACTGATTAACTGCTGTGATTCCCTGTTGTATTTCTTTTGGTTTTGGATAGTCCTTGAGAGTTCATTTCCTAGATTGGTATGTGGCTGGTATGATCATGTGTCCTAGATTTTGTCTGTGAGCTGAAGTTGCTTTTTCTCAGCTCAAATAATTCCCTTGAATAATTCTTGTAAGTTTGGTTTGACTTTTAAATATTTCCTTAATTTCTGTTTATCTGAAAATGACCTAATTTCACCCTCATATTTGAATGAGAGTTTTGCAGGATATATTATTTTTGCCTGGCAATTTTTTTCTTTCAAGATTTTATATATGTCATCCCATTGCCTTCTTGCCTGCATGGTTTCTGCCGAATAATCTGAGCTTAGTCTTATTGTTTCTCCTCTGTATGTGACTTCTTGTTTTTCACGAGCTGCTCTCAGGCTTCTTTCTCTTTGGTTTTGGTGAGTGTGATTATGATATGCCTTGGTGATTTTCTTTTGCTGTCTATCCTATGAGTGGTTTGTTGAGCTTCTTGGATGGCCAGCTTTTCATCTTTCATGATATTGGGGAAGTTTTCTGTCAGCAGTTCTTCAATGATCCTCTCTGTGTTTCCTGTTTTCTCCCCCTGTTCTGGAACTCCAATCACTCGAAAATGTTTGCTTTTTATTGTATCCCACGTAATTCTCAGGGTCTCTTCATTTTTCTTTGTTTTTTTTTTCTGAGTTTTCCTCAAACAGATTTGTATCAAAGAGTTTGTCTTCAGTTCCACTGATCCTGCCTTCCACCGTTTCAAATCTGCTTCTCAGCCTTTCTATGACACCGTCCATTTCTGATATCTTGTTGTTTATCTTTTGGATTTCTAATTGTTGTTTTTGTGTACTTTCTAGCTGTGTATTTATTTTAGCATTTTGTTCCTGCATTATTTTCCTGCATTCTTCCAATTTTTTGTCTGTATTTTCCATGAATTTGTCTTTTTTTTTTTCTTCATATTTTTCTGCTTTTTGCTTCAGCTCTTGGCTAATTCTGAGTATTATGAATTTGAATTCCCTATCAGGTAGTTCTAGCACATTTTCTTCCACTAGAAAGTCATCTGGCGATGCCTTCTGGAACCATCCTGTCCTGTTTTTGTAAATGTTTTGATATTGTCTGCTGTCTTCGGGGCATTCAGTAGTTATTTTTCTCATTTATTGATTGTAGATTTGTTTGTTTCATCCTTTTTTAAATTTGGCTGTGTCTGAGCAGGCGGGCTCTGTGTTCTATGTTGTTTGCTCATCTGTGGGCACAATATTTTTGCCTACTTCTCCAATTGGCAGGATCAGTCACTCACATATGGTACAGCAGGGCAGGTCTGGCTTAAGGGGAGTTACTGGGACGGGTTGTTTGTGGCACTTACTACAGCCATCAGGGCAGGTCGGTAATCAATGCAAGGCAGGTTCCAGTAGGCCGTGCCTGTGCTGCTTGATAGTGTGAAGTTAAGCGCATGGTTCAAGTAGGTAGGATGTAGTGGAGAGATTTTTATGTGTGGAACTTAGATGGATATGGGAGAGAGGAGAGAGGAACGAGAGCCAAAAACATACAAAAAACAAAAAAGAATGATAGGGGAGCTTGCCTTTGGAGTGGAGAGATGAGAGACTATGAAATGGAGAAAACCAAAAAGAGAAGAGGAAGGAAAAAAAAGAATGACTAAATAAAAATCAGAAAGGGAAAAAACCAGCAAATTTCCCAGGGAATCCCACCGGTGTGGCTATGAGGTCTGGGGAAGTTGTTCTCAGGTGTTGCAGTATAGCCTGGCTAGAAGGCATAGAGGTATACAAAGCCAGATATTCAGGGAACAGAAAAAGAAGGAAGATATAGAGAGACAAGAAACTCACTAATGAAGAATGACAAAAAGAGAAAAAAACTGAAAAGAAAAAAAAACAAATAAAAAAAAGAGAACAAGAAAAGCTCCCCCAAAAAATAGAAAAAGAAAACAACGAAAAAACAAATGCTCTCAGGGATTCGTCTGCAAATCCGTGCAAGCCAAGGGGGTATGTTCTAAGCCACGCAGCATCGCCTGGCCAGAACGGGCTCCCTACTCAAGAAAAGGAAAAGAAAACAAACAAACAGTTCAAAACAAACAAACAAAAGCCCCGGGATCCCACCAGCTTGACAGCCCAGACCGGGAAGCAGCTCCACACTCGAACGGAGCTCCCCAGCCCCACAGGAAGAAGCAAAGATGGTTCACGGAGTCAGGTATTTGAGCAAAAGGAGGTGGAGGTGGTGAGAGTTAAGGGAGAAATCAAAAGACGCAGAAAAAACAACACCAGAAGCCAACAAATGGCACTCAGAGAGCCAGCCCTTTCGAGAGGGTGGAATCCAAGCAACCGGTGCTTCCCAGACAAGAGATTGTGGCTGCAGGAAGCACAGGAGGCCGAGTGGGGGTGAAGAAGGGTGGGGGTTGGGAAAGTGTATATCGCAAATTACCTGTTGTTTTGTCTCCCGCTGGAAGCTCCGTGAAACTGCTTTCTCGTACCCCCGTTTGCTGTTTGCTGGTCTCCGATAGGAGTCCAAGATGGCGGATCCACACTGTGTTAGCTGATAGGGGACCTCTGCATGAATCTCTCTTTGCTCTCCGTTTTCTGTCAGTTTTCTCACTCCATTTCGTTCTTGGCTGAGTTCTTTATCTCTTCTTTTGATGTTTTAGGGTTTCAGGATTGTTGTTTTCTGTGTTCGGCTTAGTCTTTTGGATCTTTGCTGTGGAGGGACAGCATGGTGCTTCTGCCTAGAGTGCCATTTTGCCAGAAGTCCTTGTTTTGTTTTCTTCTCTCTCTTATTCTCATTTTATCTTTCTTCATTTCCAGTTTCTCTGTTTACTCATTTTTTTCTTTTATTCTTTTTCCTTTTTTTATTTCTGTTTTTCCCATTTATCAGTCTCTCATCTCTCCATTCCAATAGCAAGCTCCCTTAGCACCCTTTTTTGCTTGTGAGTATGTTTTGGCTCCTGTTCCTCTCTCCTCTTTCTCATCTTTCCCATACGCATCTTGTCTCCGCATATCACAATCTCCCCCCACCTTTGTGCCTTCCTGCACTGTGCACTGAACATCACACTTCAAGCAGCACAGGCACAGCCTACTGTAACCTGCCCTGCACTGACTCCCAGACTGCACTGTCAGCCCTAGTACTTGCCACAAACAACCCATCCCGGCAACTCCCCTTCTGCTGGACCTGCCCTGCTGTACCATACCTGAGTGACTGACCCTGCCCATTGGAGAAGGTGGTGAAAAGTATGGTGCCCACAGAAAAGCAAACAACAAAGAACACATATCCCCCTGCTTAGACATAACCAAATAAAACAAAAAAGCAGGACTAAACAAACAAATCTACAACCAATAAACGAGGAAAAAACTACTGAAAACCCCAAAGACAGCAGACAATATCAAAAAACATACAAAAACAGAATGGATGTTTCCAGTAGGTGTCCAAAATAAAACAGCAGATGACTTTCCAGTAGAAGAAAAAGCACTAGAACTAAATGATAGGGAATTCTAATCTCCAATATTCAGAATTATCCAAGAGTTGAAGCAAAATCAGAGAAAAATGAGGAAAAAATAGAAAAATTCAGGAAAAAGACAAATTCATGGAAAATACAGACAAAAAATTGAAGAATACAAGAAAATAATACAAGAACAAAATGCTAAAATAAATTCACAACTAGAAATCATACAAAAACAATTAGAAATCCAATGATAAACAAGATTTCAGAAACGGAAACTGTCATAGAAGGACTGAGGAACAGGCTTGAAATGATGGAAGATAGGGTCAGTGAAATTGAAGACAAACACTTGGATACAACTCTGAGGAAAAAGCAAAAAAAATAACGAAGAAAAATGTAGAAACCCTGAGAATTACGTGGGATGCAATCAAAAGAAAAAAATCTTCGAGTGATCAGAGTTCCAGAAAAAGAGGAGAAAACAGAAAACGCAGAAGGAATCATTGAACAATTGCTGACAAAAAAATCCTGAATATCATGAAAGATGAAAAACTGACCATCCAAGAAACTCAAAGAACCACATATAGGATAGACCCTAAAAGAAAATCTCCAAGACATATCATAATCACACTCGCTAAAACCAAACACAAAGAATCCTGAGAGCTGCTCGAGAAAAAGAAAAAGCCACATACAGAGGAGAAACAATAAGACTAAGCTCAGGTTATTTGGCAGATACTATGCAGGCAAGAAGGCAATGGGATAATATATAGAAAGCCTTGAAAGAAAATAATTGCCAGCCAAGAATAATATATCCTGCAAAACTATCATTCAGATATGATGGTGAAATTAGGTGTTTTCCAGATAAACAGAAGTTAAGGGACTATATAAAAACCGAACCAAACTTACAAGACCTATTAAAGGGAGTCCCTCGGTCTGAGAACAAACAACATCAGACCACAGGCTGAATACAGGACACAGGATTGTACTATCCAGATATCAACCTAGGAAATGAACGCTTAAGGACTACCCAAAACTAAAAGAATTACAACAGGGAATCAGAGAGGTTAATCTGTAAATGACAACAGCATCAGAAAAATAAAAGAGGAAATAAACTGTGTAGGGATAGAACATTCTAATGGAGAGGAAGGCAAAGTGATACCAAGTAATAATAGACTGGTTCAAACCTAGGAAGACAAGGGTAAATTTTAAGACTACTACAAAAAATTTAGCAAACCTATTCATCAAAATAAAGAAGAAAAACATAAAGTTTCAGTGAAGACAAAACCTACAAAAACAAAAGAAAAAAAACAAAAACAAGGATCTCAGCACAGGACAGTAAGTGGAACAAAGAAAATGTCAGCACCACAAAAAAAAGCACTAAAAAATCGCAGCAAAAACTCACACCTATCAATAATTACACTGAATTTAAATGGCCTAAATGCACCCATAAAGAGACAGAGAGTGACACAATGGGTAAAAAAACAGGAGCCATCCATATGCTGTCTACAAGAGACACACCTTAGAAACAAAGACGTGAATTTATTAAAAATCAAAGAATGGAAAGAAATATATCAAGCAAACAGCTACCAGAAAAGAGCAGGAGTGGCGATATTAAAGATAAAATTTAATTTAAAGATAAAATAGACTTTAAAACAAAATCCACCATAAAAGACAAAGAAGGACACTATATAATGATCCATCATGAAGACATAACCATAATAAATGTCTACACACACAGTGACAGGGCTCCATAATACATAAGACAAACTGTAACAGCACTGAAAAGAGAAATTGACAGTTCCACAATAATTGCAGATTTCAACACACCACTCTCAGTAAAGGACAGAACAACTAAGAAGAAACTCAACAGAGATACTGAAGATCTAAAGGGCATAATCATCCAACTTGACCTCATAGACATGTATAGAACACTACACTCAACAGCTGTAAAGTACACATTCTTTTCCAACGCACATGGAACATTCTCCAGAATAGACCACACCTTACGCCACAACAACATCCAAAACGCAGAGATAATACAAAGTATCTTCTCTCACCACAATGCCATCAAGCTAGAAATTAACAACAAAAAGAGCAAGGAAAAAAAATCAAGTACATGGAAACTGAATAATACCCTGTTTACACATCACTGGGTAATAGAAGAAATCAGAGATGGAATAAAAAAATTCCTAGAATCAAATAAGAATGAAAACACATCATACTAAAATCTTTGGGACACAGCAAAGGCAGTCCTCAGAGGACAATTTATAGCAATAGATGCACACATTAAAAAAGAAGAAAGGGACAAAATCAAAACATTAACTACAGAACTTAAACAAATAGCAAGAGAACTGCAAAGAAAGGCCCACAGTCACCCGAAGAAAGGAAATAATAAAGATCAGAGCAGAAATAAATGAAATAGAGAATAAGAAAACAATGAAAAGAATCAACAAAATCAACAAACCACTGGCCAGACTGACAAAAGAAAAACAGGAGAGGATACAAATAACCCAAATAAGAAATGAAATGGGGAACATTACAACAGACCCAACTGAAATAAAAAGGATTATAACAGATTATTATGAAAAACTATACTGTAACAAATTAGAAAACCTAGAGGAAAGGGATAAATTTCTAGAAACACACTACCTATCCAAACTACCACAAAGTGATGTTGAAAATCTGAACAGAACCATAACAAGGGAAGAGATTGAAAAGGTAATAATAATAAAAAAAACTCCTAACCAAAAAAAGCCCTGGCCCAGTTGGCTTCACTGGAGAATTCTACCATACATTCAGAGAAGAGCTTGTACCAGTACTACTCAAACTATTCCAGAACATAGAAAAGGAAGGGATACCTCCAAATTCATTTTATGAAGCCAGCATAACCCTGATACCAAAACCAGGTAAATATACCACAAAAAAAGAAAATTACGGAGCAATATCTCTCATGAATATAGAAGCAAAATTTCTGAACAAAATTCTAGCCAATACAATTCAGCATCATATCAAAAAAATAATACACTACGACCAAGTAGGATTCATAGCAGGTATGCAAGGATGGTTCAACATTAGAAAATCAATCAATATAATCCACCACATAAATAAAAGGAAAGAAAAGAATCACATGATCGTCTCAATCAATGCTGGAAAGGCATTCAACAAAGTCCCACACCCATTCCTGATAAAAACTTTCAATAAAGTATGGATAGAAGGGAAATTTCTCAACATAATAAAGGACATCTATGCAAAACCAATGGCCAACATCATTCTTAATGAAGAGAGGCTGAAAATATTCCCCTTGAGAACAGGAACAAGACAAGGATGTGTTTCATCTCCACTCCTACTTAAAATTGTGCTGCAAGTCCTAGCTACAGCAATAAGGCAAGTAAAAGAAATAAAAGGCATCCAAACTGGTAATGAGTAAGTTAAACTGTCCCTGTTTGAGGATGATATGATACTATACATAGAAAACCCTAAAGATTCCATGAGAAATCTACTGGAACTAATAGAAAGAGTCAACAGATTAGCAGGATACAAGATAAACATAGAAAAATCTGTAGGATTCCTATACACCAATAAAGAGAATAATGAAAAGGAACTAAGGAAAGCAATACCATTTACAATATCCCCTAAAAAATAAAATAAAATACTTAGGAATAAATCTAACCAGGGATGTAAAAGACCTATACAAAGAAAACCACAAAACACTACTGCAAGAAACCAGACGAGACCTACATAAATGGAAAAACATGCAATGCTCATGGATAGGTAGACCCAACATAGAGAAAATGACAATTCTACCCAAAGCAATTTACAAATACAATGCAATCCCGATCAAATACCAACAACATTCTACAAAGAGATGGAAAAATTTATCATTAACTTTATATGGAAAAGGAAGAAGCCCCGGATAAGTAAAGCTCTATTAAAGAAGAATAAAGTAGAAGGACTCGCACTACCTGACTTCAGAACCTACTACACAGCTACCGTAGTCAAAACAACCTGGTACTGGTACAACGATATGTTGACCAATGGAACAGAACTGAGAACCCAGATGTAAATCCATCCACCTATGGTCACCTGATCTTCGACAAGGGCCGTCCATCAAATGGGGAAAAGACAGTCTTTTTAACAAATGCTGCTGGCAAAACTGGATATCCATTTGCAAAAAAATGAAACAGGACCCATACCTCACACCTTACACAAATACTAATTCAATTTAGATCAAAGACCTAAATATAAAGCCAAAAACTATAAAGTTCATAGAAGAAAAAATAGGATCAACGCTAGAGGACCTAATGCACGGCATCAACAGGATACAAACCATAACCAACAACACACAAACCTCAGAAGATAAGCTATATTACTGGGAACTTCTAAAAATGAGACACTTATGCTCATCAAAAGACTTCACCAAAAGACTAAAAAGAGAACCTACAGACTGGGGAAAAAATTTTGGACAGTACAAGTCAGACAAAGGTCTAATCTCTAAAATCTATAAGAAAATCCAACTCCTCTACAACAAAAAGACAAATAACCCAATTAAAAAATGAGCAAAGGAAATAAACAGACATTTCACCAAAGAAGACATTCAAGCAGCCAACAGACACATGAGTAAATGCTCACGATCACTAGCCATTAGAGAAATGCAAATTAAAACCACAGTGAGGTACCATCTCACCCCGGTATTAATGGCACGAATCAAAAACACTGGAAATAACAAATGTTGGACAGGCTGCAGGGAGATTGGAACTCTTAGCACTGCTGGTGGGAATGCAAAATGATACAACCATTTTGGAAAATGATATGACGCTTCCTTAGAAAGTTAAAAATAGAAATACCATACGATCCAGCAATCCCACTCTTAGGAATATATCTTAGACAAATAAGAGCCGTCACACGAATAGACATATGCACACCCATATTCTTTGCGGTGCTGTTCACAATAGCAAAAGGATGGAAACAACCTAGATGCCCATCAATAGATGAATGGATAAACAAACTAAGGTACATACACACAATGGAGTATTATGCAACAATAAAGAACAATGATGAATCTGTGAAGCATCTCGTAACATGGATGAAAGTGGAAGACATTATGCTGAGTGAAATAAGTCAGTCACAAAAGGACAAATATAGTATGAAACCTCTACTGTAAAAACTCATGTGAAAGTCTACACACAAAAAGAAATAATCTCTGATGGTTACCAGGGAGGGGAGGGGTGGGGATGGAAAAACACTAACTAGACAATAGATAAGTGGTAACTTTGGTGAAGGGTAAGATAGTACACAATACTGGGGAAGCCAGCACAACTTGTACAAGGAAAGTCATGGAAGCTCCATAGACACTTCCAAACTCCCTGAGGGACTGAATTACTGGGTGGACGGCTGTGGAGACCACGGTCTTGGGGAACATCTAGCTCAATTGGCATAACACAGTTTATAAAGACAATGTTCTACATTCTACCTTGGTGAGTAGCGTCTGGGGTCTTAAAAGCCTGTGAGCAGCCATCTAAGATTCTCCATTGGTCTCACCCCTTCGGGAGCAAGGGTGAATGAAGAGAACAAGATATAAGGAAAAGATTAGTCCAAAGGACTAATAGACCACAGCTACCATGGCCTCCACTAGACTGAGTCCAGTACAGCTAGATGGTGCCCGGCTACCACCACAGACTGCTCTGAGTGAGATCACAATAGATGGTCCTGGACAGAGCTGGAAAAGGATGTAAAAGACCAGATTTACTGGTTTGACAGACTGGAGAAACCCTGAGAGTATGGCCTCTGGACACCCATTTAGTTCAGTGGTAAAGTCACTCTGGAAGTTCACTGTTCACCCGGGGATTGGACAGCCTCATAAAACAAAACAGGACTAATGAGGCACAACATTCTAGGGACAAGGACTACTACGCAGGAGGGGACAAGAAATCTGGTGATAGGGAACACAAGGTTGAGAAGGGACAGTGTTGACATGTGGTCGGGCTGTTAACCATTGTCATAGGACAATATGTGTACTAACTGTTTAATGAGAAACTATTTGTTTTGCAAACCTTCATCTAAGACACAAAAAAAGAATTATCTATGTGAGATCAAATTGACAACAGCTACTCAAAAGGTTTGATGGGAAGCCTAGGGGGCAGTGAGCTGAAGATAATGGTGATGGAATAATTTGGAAAAGGATAGTGAGAATAACAGCACAACTGGAAGAAAGTAATCGATGTCACTGAATTGTATGTGTAGAAACATTGGAAATGGTGTAAATTTGGCTACGTGGATTTTCACCAAAAAAAAAGAAAAAAGCTCCTCCAAGGTCAAGAAGGAAGAGTGTTGACATGTCATGGGGTTGTCAACCAATGTCATAAAACAATATGTGTACTGACTGTTTAATGAGAAACTATTTGTTCTGTAAACCTTCATCTAAAGTATAATAAAAAAAATACTTATATAAAAAAAAATCTAAAGTCTTTGTCTAGTAAGTCCATTCTCTGGGCTTCCAAGGTGGCTATTTCTTTAGCTTTATTTAGGTCTTTTAATTGGGCCATCTTTTCCTGTTTCTCTATATCTTTTGTGATTTGTTGTTGCTGTTGAAACTGGGACGTTTGAAGACTATATAATGCAGTAACCCAGGAAATCAGATTCTAACACTTCCATAGGGTTTGCTTCCAAAAAAAAAAAAAAATTGGCTAAAACAATCTTTTTTTTATGACTTTCCCTAACTATTTCTACAAAAACTGCCTTCTTGTATGTTTGTGAACACTGACATAGCTGTTCCTTATCTTGTATTCTACTAGTGTTTTGACATAGATTTCCATAAACAGCAGGTGAAGAGACTCTCCCAGTACTTGTCAATTGGCTCTGGGCTGGAGCACTCTTTCCCCACTTAGCCAGGCTTGCACTTGGCTTAGGGATTAGTCTGTTATGAATGTGTAGGCTTTTCTCAAATAATTTCTGAGTGTATATGTTGTTCTGGTCATGCAGTGGCTTTATCAATTCTTCTGTATGCACAGTGCTTTTGAAACCCTTAATTTCTGAAGAAAGTCTCTCTCTATTCTCTCCTTCTATTCTTTAGATCCTTATTGTATGCCTTAATTGAACTTTTTAGCCACAAGCCGCTACAGGCAGTTACAGCCTTCCTACATTGCCTGTTGCCCCTCATCCCTATGTGAGTTCTAAACTGAGACAAGTGTCTTTCCTGAGTACTTAAAGCAGCCCCTAGACAGATTATACCACAAACACAACACTTTGCAAATAAAGCCTGCTGTGCTCCCTCTAGAGCCAGATACCAGGCTCCCTTTCTGTGGATGTGGGTGTTGGCTGCTTTAAGATGGCTACGCTAAGCCAGGTAGTGGATGGGGAAGAGGTGAGAAGAAATCTGAAGCTTCCTTACCATTTAGACATTGCTATTTTCTTGATTCAGCATTCACTTTATTGCTGTAACATTTTGACCAGACTTACTGGTCTGACAGAGACTGGAGAAACCCCGAGAGTATGACCCCCTGGACACGCTTTTAGCTCAGTAGTGAATTCACTCCTAAGGTTCACCCTTCAGCCAAAAATTAGACAAGCTCATAAAACAAAATGAGACTAAATGGGCACACCAGCTCAGGGGCAAGGACAAAAAGGCAGAAGGGGACAAGAAAGCTGGTAATAGAGAATCTGAAGTCAAGAAGGGGAGAGTGTTGACATGTCATGGGGTTGGCAACCAATGTCACAAAAAAAATATTTGTACTAATTATTTAATGAGAAGCCAGTTTTTTCTGTAAACCTTCACTTAAAGTACAATAAAAAAGAATACCCTACTCCTATCAGACCTTCTGTCTGGAAAGATTGTAGGCAAAAGGGACAAAAGCATTTCCATAGAAAAACATTTTTATATAACTTAACCAGAAAGACACCTCATGTTTAGGAATTGGTCAGAACAAAGTCCTGACTTTAGAAAATGTTTTCAAATGGATTTACACTCAAAGATAACATCATACTCAGTGGAGAAAGGCTGGAAGCTTTCTCATGAAGATTAAAAACAAGGCAGAGATGCCCCTTCTTACCACTGCTATTCAACATCGTTCTGGAAGTCCTAACCAAAAACCCAAACCCTTTGCTGTCGAGTCGATTCTGACTCATAAAAACCCTATAGGACAGAGTAGAACTGCCCCACAGGGTTTCCAAGGAGCGGCTGGTTGATTCGATTCGAACTACCGACCTTTTGGGTAGCAGCCTAACTCTTAACCACTCTGCCACCAGGGCTCCCTGAAAGTCCTAGCCAGAGTAATTAAGCTAGAAATAAAAGTATCCAAGTCAGGAAAGGGGAAGTTAAACTAACCCTTTTCGCAGATGACATTAACCTATGCATAGAAAACCTCAAATAATCCACAAGAAAGCTATTGGAACTAATAAATGAATTTGGCAAAGATGCAGGGTACAAGGTCAACACACAAATATCAGTTGGGTAGCTCTTAACCACTGCGTCACCAGGGCTCCTTCTATACATTAGTGAGCAGAAAAGGAAATTAAGGTAACATTACCATTTACAATAGCATCTAAAAGAATAAAGTACCTAGGAGTAAATTTAACCAGGAGGTGAAGGACTTTTATACTGAAAACTATAAACATTATTAGAAGAAATTAAAGAAGACCTAAATAAATGGAAGGACATTCCGTGTTCGTGGATTGCAAGGCTCAATATAATTAAGATGTTAATCCTACCCAAAGCAGTCTATAAATTCAATGCAATCTCTATCACAATCCCAATAGCTTTCTTTACAGAAATAGAAAAGCCAATTCTTAAACTTATATGGAAGGACAAAGGACCTCGAATAGCTAAAACAGTCTTGAAGAAGAATAAAATAGGATTCACACTACCTGATTTCAAAACATACTATAAAACCAGTAATTAAAACATCCCAATACTGGTAGAATAACAGGTACATAGACCAATAGAATAGAACTGATAGAAATAAATCTATGGTCAACCGATTTTCGACAAGGGTGCTAAGTCCATTCAATGGGGAAAGAAGAGTCTCCTCAATAAATGTTGTTGCAGTTATGTTGTTAGATGCTGTTGGGTCGACTCCAACTCTTAGCAACGTTAGGTATAATAGAACTAAACTTTGCCTGTTCCTGCACCATAGTCACAATAGTAGGCGTGCTTGAGCCCATTGTAGCCACTGTGTCAATCCATCTCACTGAGGGACTTTCTCTTTTTCACTTACTCTCTACTTTACAAAGCACAATGTCCTTCTTCAGGGATTGGTCCCTCCTGATAACATGTCCAAAATAAGTGAGACAAAGTCTTGCCACCGTCACTTCCAAGGAGCATTATTCTGGCTGTATTTCCTCTAGAAAAGATTTGTTTGTTCTTCTGACAGTCTACCGTATATTCAATATTCTTTGCCAACACCACAATTCAAATGCCTCAATTTTTCTTTGATGTTCCTTCTTCATTGTCCAATTTTTACATGCATATGACGCTATTGAAAATATCATGGCTTGAGTCAGGTTCACCTTAGACCTCAAAGTGATATCGTTGCTTTTGAGGAATTTTAAAGAGGTATTTTGTAGCAGATTTGCCCAATGCATTATGTAGTTTAATTTCTGATTGCTGCTTCCATAGGCTTTGATTGTTGATCCAAGTAGAGTAAAATCCTTGACAACATAAATACTTTCTCCGCTTATCATGATGTTACTTATTGGTCCAGTTGTGAGGATTTTTGTTTTCTTTATGTTGAGGTGAAATCCATATCGAAGGCTGTAGTCTTTGATTTTCATAAGTAAGTGCTTCAAATTGTTTTCACTTTCGGCAAGCAAAATTGTGTCATCTGCATATCGCAGGTTGTTAATGAGTCTTCCTCCACTCCTGCTGCCGCATTCTTCTTCATATACTCCAGCTTCTCAGATTATTTGTTCAGCATACAGATTGAATAAGTATGGTAAAATGATACATTTCTTCCACACACCTTTTCTGATTTTAAATCATAGGTATCCCCTTGTTCTGTTCGAAAGACTGTACAGGTTCCACATGAGCACAATTAAGTGTTCCAGAATTCCCATTCTTCGCAATGTTATCCATAATTTGTTATGATCCACACAGTTGAATGCCTTTGTGTAGTCAATAAAACACAGAGAAGCATCTTTCTGGTATTCTCTGCTTTCAACAAAGATCCATCTGACATTAAAAATGATATCCCTCCCTCAGTAAATGATGCTGGGAAAATTGGATTTCCACATGCAAAAGAATGAGTCAAGATCCATGCCTTAAACCAACTCAGAAAAACCAACTCAAAATGAATCAGGGGCCTGAATGTGAAAACTAAAACCATAACATTCTTATAAGAAAATATAGGAGCATGGCTACAGGATCTACTTTTCAATGATCAATTATCAGATATGACAACAAAAGTGCAAATAGGAAAAGACAAAATAGATAAATTTGTTGTTGTTAGGTGTCGTCAAGTTGGTTCCGACTCATAGCGACCCTATAGGACAGAGTAGAACTGCCCCAAAGGGTTTCTAAGGGGTGGCTGGTGAGTTTGAACTGCCAATCTTTTGGTTAGCAGCTTAGCTCTTAACCACTACACCACCAGGGCTCCAAATAGATAAATATTTATCTATAAACTTATAAATAAGACCTCATAAAAATGAAATACTTTTGTTCATAAAAGGACTTTATGAACAAAGTGAAAAACAACCTACAGATTGGGAGAAAATATTCAGGAGCCATATATCCGATAAGGGTCTAATATCCAAAACAAACATATATATACTTTAAAAGTCTACAACTTAACAACAAAAAGACAAACAACCAAATCAAAAAATGGGCAAAGGATTTAAACAGACATTTCACAAAAGACAATATTTAAAATGGCGAACATGCACATGAAAACATGCCCAACATCACTATCCATTAAAAAAAAAAAAAAAACTGCCGTCGAGTAGACTCTGACTCATAGCCACCCTATAGGATAAAATAGAGCTGCCCCATAAAGTTTCCAAGGCTGTAAATCTTTACGGAAGCAGCCTGGCACATCTTTCTCCCAAGGAGTGGCTGGTGGGTTCAAACCACCAACCTTTAGGTTAGCAGAAGAGCACTTTAACCACTGTGCCACCAGGGCTCCTCATTATCCATTCAAAAAAACCCGTTGCCATCGAGTGGATTCCAACTCAAAGCCACCCTATAGGATAGAGTGGAACTGCCCCATAGAGTTACCAAGGAGCAGCTGGTAAATTCAAACTGCCGACATTTTTGGTTAACAGTTGGGCTCTTAAACCACTGCACCACCAGGGCTCCCATTATCCATTAAAGAGATGCAAATCACAATTACAATGATACCACCTAACCCCAATTAGAATGACAATGATCAAAAAAACAAAACAACAGCGGTTGGCAAGACTGTGCAGAAACTGGAGCCCTCATCCGTTGCTGGTGGTAATGCAAAACTGTTGAAAACAGTTTGTCGGTACCTCAAATAGTTGAACACAGAACTGCCATCAAAAACAAACTCTTTGCAGTCAAGTCGATTCCGACTCATAGTGACCCTATAGGGCAGAGTAGAACTGCCCCATAAGGTTTCCAAGGAGCAGCTGGTGGATTCGAACACCAACCTTTTGGTTAGCAGCCTTAGCTCTTAATGACTGTGCCACCAGGGTTTCCTAGAACTGCCATACAACCCAGCAATTCCAGTCCTACGTATACACCCAGAAGAAATGAAGACAGGAATGCAAACAGAAGCTGTACACCAATATACATTACAAAACTTTTCACAATGGGCAAAAGGCATGATAAAAGGCTAACCTAATCAGAGCAGGCCATAAGCACAGAAGGTCAACTTGTTTGTCAGAATCTATAGAACTTCAAACAATAAAAACAAAAAACTATATCAAAGGGTAGAAAGGAGTGCTCTAACTGGTTCAACGGACTGTGGACATGTGTACCAAAAATGAATTAACAATTTACCCCAGGAAGTGAGTTAAGGATCTATCCAATATCACATGTAGCCCACATAATAAAAAACATCCACTGTATGACAGACACAGGACCCCTGAGCCAAGAGACCAAGTTGTTAGAAAAGAAAACAAGAAAAGTTCACCCAATCATAATCTTTGTCTCTACTTTAACCAATAATAGCCTGTAAGTAATTTACTCATAGTAGTTGTTCCAGTGATTGTAAAGGGCACGTTTAAAGACCCCTTCTCACAATGAATCAACACCTGTCAAAATTGGATAAAACTCACCTTAAAATTGTACTTCTTTGGATTCTGATCTGTTTATAGCCTGACTACTTGCAGCCAATTTCCCATTTTTCGTTTTCTAATATGCCACAGTAAAGATCTCTTTGTTGAAAGCTTTGGTGAAAGTTGTTACTCTGCAATAAATTGGTGCAGGGTGAGCAGGATCTTCACTAGCAAATTCCTCATTGGATCTCCGGAGACCTGGACTGCTTGTTGGCGCCACAGCAGATCCATTGTATTCTGCTTCTTGCACTCTGCGTCCCCTTCAGGGATCCTCCGAGGTAAGCGCTATCGAAGTAAGAACTTTATTGCCTTTCCAGGTAATAGAGGAAGTTACTGTGACATATTCTGTTAACCTGTTTTGGCACCTTTTGTCTGAAGCTTTATTTTAAGAGTTTTTTGCTTAAGAGCTCCATCTGGAGGTCTTGATTTCATGGTCGTGTTTTTCTTGTCTCCTGTTCTTTTCTGTGTTAGCTAACAAAAGAAAATGGAAATAATAATAACATGAGTGACAAAAGCCCCCCCATCTGGAACCCCTGCTGCCTACATGATTTGAAACTTTGGTGCTTCTGCTGGTCAGTATTTAGAAAAATGGCACAATCTCACTAAGGACATTGAGTCTGAACAGTGGCCCCTTTGAGGAAATTTTGATTTGGCTAAAATACTATATTTGAGATGTAAACTAGAAAGTCAAGTGTCTCATGTAAAACAACCACAGTGGGAAATTTCTTATAATTGGTATTTTGAGGCATCTAAATGGCAACATCATGACAAATTTTTCTCCTTACAGGAAGTAATGTTTAAGCAAGCCAAACAAATTCAAACATTGCAAAAAAAGGTTGGAAGGCAGTACAAAATTGGACTCAATCAAATCACTGCCTTCCAATCTCTATCCAGACTTAAGAGAATTCGGCTTTCTCTGAAATGTCATTTGCTAGATCAGAAGATATTGGACCCACCATGCCCTTGGTAGTTAAAACACCAAAGGCAGGAATCCTGAGGTCTCCTTCCACCTCTGGACTAAGGCCAAACTTAGGGCCATTACAAGAACGTTCTCTGATCCAAGGGAAATCCCCACAAATTTATTCATGAATTTAGGATATTAGCTGAAACATGTGAGCCAAGTGCCACTGACATCTGTAATTTAATAAACATGTTGTTAAGTCCTGGTGATGCCCATCGGTGGATGTAAGCAGCAAAATGGGTAGATCCTATATGTGTCCCTATAGGTGCCTCAGACACAACTGTTAGAACAGAAACCAAGAAATTAATAGAGCTTATAGACAGTATTTTCAAAATTTTTCTCTAAAAATCAATTGGGCAAAATTATATTCTTGCAATCAAGAAGAGGATGACTCTATAATTATAGAGATAGGTTAACTAAAACGTTTGTAGACCATTCAGGGTTAAAAATTATTGATTAAGGGGCTAAGGTTGTTTTTAATTCACTATTTGTAGGAGGATTGAATCATGAATTAGCCCAAATGGTAAAAAGCCATCAGGTAATTGGGAAAGTATTGATACTTCTGAATTAGTCACTTTAGTCTATAAATTAAACCAAACTATGGAACAACAAAAGTAAGAGACTGAGCAAGAAAGCCAAACAAAAGAAAGAAAAATTAATGGTTCTCCAATTACAGCAATTACAGAAACCTAGGTGAACAAAGCAAAAGCAAGAGAATTCTCCCACCAATAACACGGCTCCCACGGTCGGTAACTATTTCAAAAAACTTTCTCACTTTAAAATGGGTTCCTTTAAACTAAAGAATAAACAAAAGGCAGGAGTTCCAGCAAAATGGCACTCTACGCAGAAGCACCACGCTGTCCCTCCACAGCAAAGATCCGAAAAACTAAGCTGAACAGAGAATACAACAATCCTGAAACCATAAAACATCAAATGAAGAGATAAAGAACTCAGCCGAGCACCAAATGGAGTGAGAAAACTGACAGAGAATGGAGAGCGAGGAGAGATTCATGCAGAGGTCCCCTACCAGCTAACGCAGCGTGGATCCACCATCTCAGACTCCTATCGGAGACCAGCAAACAGGGGGTACGAGAAAGCAGCCTCACGGAGATTCCAGCTGGAGACAAAACAACCGGTAATTGGCGATATACACTTTCCCACTCCTCACCCTTCTTCACCCTGACTCAGCCTCCTCTGCTTCCTGCGGCCACAGTCTCTCGACCGGGAAACAGCGGCTACATGGATTCCACACACCCTAACGGGTGGCTCTCTGAGTGCCATTTTTTGGCTGCTGGTGTTGCTTTTTTTCTGCTTCTTTTTATTTCTTCCTTGCCTCTCCCCACCTCCCCCTCCTTTCACTCAAGTACCTCGCTGCGTCCGCCATCTTTGCTTCTTCCTGAGGGGCTTCAGAGCTCTGTTCGAATGTGGAGCTGCTTCCCGGTCTGGGCTACTGCGCTGGTGGGATGCCAGGGCTTTTGTTCGTTTGTTTGTTTTGAATTGTTTGTTTGTTTTCTTTTCCTTTTCTTGAGTTAGGAGCTCTTTCTGGCCAGGCAGAGCTGCGTGGCAGGGAGACTCCCCTTTGGCTTCCACAGATGTGCAGAGGAATCCCTGAGGGCATTTCTTTTTACAGTGGGTTTTTGGTTTTTTTTTCTGTTTCTTTGGGGGCCTTTATTGATTTTGTTTTTTAATTTGTTCTGTTTTCTTTTTCCTCTTTTCCCCTTTTTGTTTTTCTTATTGCTCAGTTCCTTGTCTCTCTATAACTTCCTTCTCTTTCTGTTCCCTGAATACCTCTATGCCTTCTAACCAGGCTGTACTGTAACACCTGAGAGCGACTTCCCCAGACCTCATAGCTGCACCGGTGGGATCCCTGGGAACTTTGTGGTTCTTTAACCTTTCTGATTCTTATTTATTCATTCTTTTCTTTTCTTCCTCCTCACCTTTCTGTTTTTCTCCATTTCATAGTCTCTCATCTCTCCACTCCAATGCCAAGCTCCCCTAGCATTCTTTTTTGTTTGTTTGTATGTTTTTGGCTCCTGTTCCTCTCTCCACTCTCCCATATCCATCTTAGCTCCACACATAAAAATCTCCCCGCTGCATCCTGCCTACCTGCACCATGTGCTTGACATCACACCACCAAGCAGCACAGGCACGGCCTACTGGAACCTACCCTGCACTGATTACCGACCCGCTCTGGTGGCTGTAGTAAGTGCCACAAACAACCCATCCCAGTAACTCTTCTTCATCTAGACCTGCCCTGCCATACCATATCTGAGTGACTTACCCTGCCAGTTGAAGAAGGAGGTGAAAAGTATTGAGCGCACAGATGAGCAAACAACAAAGAACACACAATCTGCCTGCTCAGACATAGTCAATTTTTTTTAAAAAAGAGGGACGAAACAAACAAATCTACAATCAATAAATGAGAAAAATAACTACTGACTCCCCAGAAGACAGCAGACAATAACAAAACATTTACAAAAACAGGACACAATGGTTCCAGTAGATGTCCAAAATAAAAAACCAGATGACTCTCCTCTGGAAGAAAATGCACTAGAACTACCTGATAGGGAATTCAAATCTCTAATACTCAGAATTCTCCAAGAACTGAGACAAAAAGCTGACAAACAGGAGGAAAACACAGACAAATTCATGGAAACTACAGACAAAAAATTGGAAGAATTCAGGAAAATAATTCAGGAACAAAATACCAAAATAAATTCACAACTAGAAATTATACAAAGACAACAATTAGAAATCCAAAAGACAAACAACAAGATTTCAGAAATGGATGATGTCATAGAAGGGCTGAGAAGCAGATTTGAAATGGTGGAAGACAGGATCAGTGGAATTGAAGACAAACACTTGGATAGAACTCTGTTTGAGGAAAACTCAGAAAAAACAAAAAAGAAAAATGAAGAGACCCTTAGAGTTATGTGGGACACAATCAAAAGCAAAAATCTGTGAGTGATTGGAATTCCAGAACGGGGGAGGAAACAGAAAACACAGAGTGGATCATTGAGGAACTGCTGACAGAAAACTTCCCCAATATCATGAAAGATGAAAAGCTGGCCATCCAAGAAGCTCAACTAACCCCATATAGAAGAGACCCCAAAAGAAAATCACCAAGGCATATCATATTTACACTCACCAAAACCAAAGACAAAATCCTGAGAGCAGCTCCTGAAAAACAAGAAGTCACATACTGAGGAGAAACAATAAGACTAAGCTCAGATTATTCAGCAGAAACAATGCAGGCAAGAAGGCAATGGGATGACATATACAAAACCTTGAAAGAAAAAATTTGCCAGCCAAGAATAATATATCCTGCAAAACTCTCATTCAAAAGTGATGGTGAAATTAGGTCATTTCCAGATAAACAGAAATTAAGGGAATATGTAAAAGTCTAACCAAACTTACAAGAATTATTCAAGGGAGTTCTTCGAACTGAGGACAAGCAGCTACAGCTCACAGGCAGAACCTAGGACACAGGATCGTACCAGCCAGATACCAGTCTAGGAAATGAACTCTCGAGGACATCCAAAACCAAAAGAAATACAACAGGGCATCACAGCAGTTAATCAGTAAATGACAATAACATCAAAACAATAAAAGAGGGAACAAATGATATAGTTATAGAACCTTGTAATGAAGAGGAAGGCAAGATACCAAGTAATGGTAGACTGCTTCAAACTTAGAAAAATAAGGGTAAAATTTATGGTAACCACAAAGAAAGTTAAGAAACATACTCCTAAAAAAAAAGAGGAAAAACATAGTCTCAGCAAAAACAAAACCTACAAAAACAAAAGAAATGAAAAAAATCCACAAACAAAAGTAACTCAGCACAAGAGAGTAAGAAGAATGAAGAAAACGTCAACACCACAAAAAAAGCACTACAAAATGACAGCAACAACCCCACATCTATCAATAATTACACTAAATGTAAATGGACTCAATGCACCCATAAAGAGATGGAGAGTAACAAAATGGATAAAAAAAAAACGGGTCAATCAATATCCTGTTAACAGGAGACACACCTTAGAAACAAAAATGTGAGTTTATTAAAAGTCAAAGGTTGGAAAAAATATATATCAAGCTAACAACTACCAAAAAAGAGAAGGAGTGGCAATTCTAATCTCAGATAAAATAGACTTTAAAACAAAATCTACCATAAAAGACAAAGAAGGACACTATATAATGATTAAGGAGATGATCCATCATGAAGAGATTACCATAATAAACATCTACGCACCGAGTGACAGTGCTCCAAATACATAAAACGAACTCTAACAAAAATGAAAAGAGGAATTGACAGTTCCACAATAATAGTAGGAGACTTCAACACACCGCTTTCAGTAAAGGAAAGAATAACTAAGAAGAAACTCAGCAAAGATAGAGAAGACCGAAAGGGCACAATCAGCCAACTGGACCTCACAGACATATATAGAACAATCCATCCAACCGCTGCAAAGTACACATTCTTTTCCAATGCACATGGAACGTTCTCCAGAATAGACCACATCTTAGGCCACAGAGCAATCCTCAACAAGATCCAAAACGTTGAGATAATTCAAACTATCTTCGGTGACCACAATGCCATCAAGGTAGAAATTAACAACAGAAAGAGCAAGGAAAAAAATCAATTACATGGAAACTAAATAACACCCTGCTTACACATCACTGGGTAATAGACGAAATCAGAGATGGAATCAAAAAATTCCTAGAATCAAATGAGAATGAAAACACATCATACCAAATCCTTTGGGACACAGCAAAAGCAGTCCTCAGAGGACAATTTATAGCAATAGAAGCACACATCAAAAAAGAAGAAAGGGACAAAATCAAAACATTAACTACAGAACTCAAACAAATAGAAAGAGAACAGCAAAAAAAGCCTACAGCCACTGGAAGAAAGGAAATAATAAAGATCAGAGCAGAAATAAATGAAATAGAGAACAGGAAAACATTAGAAAGAATCAACAAAACCAAAAGTTGGGTCTCTGAAAGAATCGACAAACCACTGGCAGACTGACAAAATAAAAACAGGAGAGGATGCAAATAACCCAAATAAGAAATGAAATGGGGGACATTACAACAGACCCAACCGAAATAAAAAGGATTATAACAGAATATTATGAAAAACTATACTCCAACAAATTTGAAAACCTAGAGGAAATGGATAAATTTCTAGAAACACATTACCTACACAAACTACAACAAAGTGATATTGAGATTCTGAACAGAACCATAACAAAAGAAGAGATTGAAAAGGTAATAAAAAAAAACTCTCAACAAAAAAAAAAGCCCTGGCCCAGATGGCTTCCTGGAGAATTCTACAAAACATTTACAGAAGAGCTTGTAGCAGTACTACTCAAGCTATTTCAGAGCATAGAAGAGGAAGCAACACTTCCAAATTCATTCTATGAAGCCAGCATAATGCTGATACCAAAACCAGGAAAAGATGTCACAAAAAAAGAAAACTAAAGACCAATATCTCTCATGAATATAGATGCAAAAATTCTGAACAAAATTCTAGCCAATAGAATTAAGCATCATATCAAAAAAATAATACACCACAGCTAAGTAGGATTCATACCAGGTATGCAAGGATGGTTCAACATTAGAAAATCAATCAACGTAATCCACCACATAAATAAAAGGAAGGAAAAGAATCACATGATCATCTCAATTTACGCAGAAAAGGCATTTGACAAAGTCCAACACCCATTCCTGATAAATAACTCTCAATAAAACAGGTATAGAAGGGAAATTTCTCAACATAATAAAGGGCATCTATGCAAAACCAATGGCCAACATCATTCTTAATGGAGAGAGGCTGAAAACATTCCCTTTGAAAACAGGAACAAGACAAGGATGCCCTTTATCACCACTCCTATTTAACATTGTTCTGGAAGCTCTAGCTAGACCAATAAGGCAAGAAAAAGAAATAAAGGGCATCCAATTTGGTAATGAAGAAGTTAAACTGTCCCTGTTTGCAGATGATATGATACTATACACAGATAACCTTAAAGACTCCACGAGAAATCTACTGGAACTAATAGAAAGATTCAGCAGAGTAGCAGGATACAAGATAAACATTCAAAAATCAGTTGGATTCCTATACACCAATAAGGAGAACGATGAAAAGGAAATCAGGAAAACAATAGCATTTTCAATAGCCCCTAAAAAGATAAAATACTTCAGAATAAATCTGACCAGGGATGGAAAAGACCTATAAAAGAAAACTACAAAACACTACTGCAAGAAACCCAAAGGGATCTACATAAATGGAAAAACATACGATGCTCATGGATAGGCAGACTCAACATTGTGAAAATGACAATTCTACCCAAAGCAATTTACAAATACAACACAATCCCGATCCAAGTACCAACAACATTCTTCAAAGAGATGGAAAAACTAATCATTAACTTTATATGGAAAGGGAAGAAGCCCCGAATAAGAAAAACACTACTGAAGAAGAAGAATAAAGTTGGAGGACTCACACTACCTGACTTCACAACCTACTATACAGCTACAGTAGTCAAAACAGCCTGGTACTGGTACAACGACAGATACATTGACCAATGGAACAGAATTGAGAACCCAGATGTAAATCCATCCACCTACGGTCACCTGATCTTCGATAAGGGCCCAAAGTCCATCAAATGGGGAAAACACAGTCTTTTTAACAAATGGTGCTGGCAAAACTGGATATCCATCTGCAAAAAAATGAAACAGGACCCATACCTCACAACGTATACAGAAACTACTTCAAAATGGATCAAAGACCTGAATATAAAGCCTAAAACTATAAAGTTCATAGAAGAAAAAATAGGACCAACACTTCAGGCCTTAATACATGGCATTAACACGATACAAACCATAACCATCAACACACAAAACCCAACTGATAAGCTAGATAACTGGGATCTTCTTAAAATCAAACACCTATGCTCTTCAAAAGACTTCACCAAAAGAGTAAAAAGAGACCCTACAGACTGGGAAAAAATTTTTGGAAAGGACAAGTCAGTCAAAGGTCTAATCTCCATAATCTACAAGAAAATCCAACACCTCTACAACAAAAAGACAAATAATCTTATTTAAAAAATGGGCAAAGGAAATGAACAGACACTTCACCCAAGAAAACATTCAAATGGCCAACAGACACATGAGGAAATGCTCGCGATCACTAGCCATTGGAGAAATGCAAATTAAAACCACAATGAGATACCATCTCACCCCGGCATTACTGGCACGAATCAAAAACACTGGAAATAACAAATGTTGGAGGGGTTGCGGGGAGATCGGAACACTTATGCACTGCTGGTGGGAATGCAAAATGATACAACCATTTTGGAAAATTATATGGCACTTCCTCAGAAAGCCAGAAATAGACATACCATTCGATCCAGCAATCCCACTCCTAGGAATATATCCTACAGATATAAGAGTCTTCACTCGAATAGACATATGCACACTTATGTTCATTTCAGCATTACTCACAATAGCAAAAAGATGGAAACAACCTAACTGTCCATCAAGAGATGAATGGATAAAGAAACTATGGTAAATACTCACAATGGAATGCTACACAATTATAAAGAACAATGATGAATCTGTGAAATATCTCACAACATGGATGAATGTGGAGGGAATTATGCTGAGTGAAATAAGTCAATCACAAAAGGACAAATATTGTATGAGACCTCTATTGTAAAAACCCATGAAAAAGTTCACACACAAAATGTAACAATCTTTGTTGGTTACCAGGTGTGGGAGTGGTGGGGGGGAATATTAAATAGACAATAGATAAGTGGTATCTTGGGTGAAGGGTGAGACAGTACACAATAAAGGAGAAACTAGCACAACTTGTACAAGGAAAGGTCATGAAAGCCCCATAGACACATCCAAACTCCCTGAGGGACTGAATTGCTAGGCGGAGGGCTGTGGGGACCATGGTCTCGGGGAACATCTAGCTCAATTGGCATGACACAGCTTATAAACTGAATGCTCTACATTCTACCTTGGTGAGTAGTGTCTGGGGTCTTAAAAGCCTGTGAGTGGCCATCTAAGATACTCCACTGGTCTCATCCCTTCAGGAGCAAGGGAGAATGAAGAGAACAGGATACAAGGAAAAGATTAGTCCGAAGGACTAATGGTCCACAGCTACCAAGGCCTCCAACGGACTGAGTCCAGTACAGCCAGATGGTGCCCGGCTACCACCACTGACTGCTCTGACCAGGATCACAACAGAGGGTTCTGGACAGAGCTGGAGAAGGATGTAGAGCATAATTCTAATTCACAAAAAAAAAAGACCAGATTCACTCGCCTAAAGGAGACTGGAGAAACCCCGAGAGTATGGCCCCCAGACACACTTTTAGCTCAGTGGTGAAGTTACCTCCGAGGTTCACTGTTCAGCCTGGGAGTGGACATCCCCGTAAAACCAAATGAGACTAACGAGGTACAGGAGTCCAGTGACAAAGGCCAGAAAGCAGAAGGGGACAAGGTAGCTGGTGATAGGGAACCCAAGGTTGAGTAAGGATATTGTTGATGTGTTGTGAGATTGTTAACCATTGTCATAGGGCAACATTTGTAGTAACTGTTAAGTGAGAAACTATTTTGTTCTGTAAGCCTTCATCTTAAGTGAGAATAACAGCACAATTGGAAGAGCGTAGTCAATGTCACTGAACTGTGCATGTTGAAATTTTTGAAATGGTGTATCTTTGGCTATGTGTATTTTCACCAAAAAAAAAAAAATGTTGAGAAGTTAGAGGGTTGATATGTTGTGGGGTTGTTAACCGATGTCATAAAACAACATATGTACTTCTGTTTCATTCGAAACTATTTGCTCTGTAAGCCTTCACCTGAAGTACAATAAAATAAAATAAAATAAACTTCCAATTGAAAACATCTAAAATCCTGGTTGCTTAATGTACTTGAATGGGAGAAACTTTACATTCTTTCCCATTCACAGAACTTATAAGAAATATTCTCAGGCATGTACACACAGTGTTTTTTTAGAAAATAGATAAAATCCACTAATCACATCTACTAGAAATAGAGAAATTGTATTTTGGTTTCTCTTTCACACAGTGAATTGGGAACTTGCACATTCTTACAATACAAGGTTTACTTAGCAAAACGACGTCTTTTGTATCATCCTGTCCTTGAAAGGGAGAAACTCTGCGTTCTTTTCTCCTTCGGAGTGTGAAAGGCATATTCAAGTCCTGTTAACCCAAACTTCCTTCGAAAACATGTAAAATCCTGGTGGCTTAACGTAATCGAATGGGAAGAACTTTACATTCTTTGCCCATTCAGAGAATGTATAAGAAACGTTCTTATGCATGTACGCACAGATTTTCTTAGAAATTGATAAAACATTCTGACTTAACTAGAATGAGAGAAACTATTCTGTTTTTGTTTTCATGCAGTGAGTTGGGAACATGCATGTTCTTGTAACACAAGTTTTACTGAGCAGAACTACAAAGCTTTTGCTGTCCTGTTCTTGAATGGGAGAAGCTATGTGTTGTTTTCTCTTTCAGAGATTGTGTGAGGCACAGTAAACTCTGGGTAACACAAAGTGCACACTGAAAACATCTAAAACCCTGGTGGCTTCACGTACTTGAAAGGGAGAAATTTTACATTCTCTTACCAGTAAGAGAATGTATAGGCAAAATTGTTTTACATGTAACACAAAGTGTTTTTCAATAACAGGCTAAACCCTTCTGACTTAACTTGAATGAGAGAAACTTAATTTTGGTTTCTCTTTCATGCAGTGAATTGTGAACATTAATGTTCTTGTAACTAAAGTTTTATGTAGGAAACCTACATTGCTTTTGCCATCCTGTGTTTTAACAGGAGAAACTGTGCATTGTCTCCTTCAGAGATTGTGAAAGGCACTTTCAAGTTCCATTAACAAAAACTTCCTATTGTAAACATCTCAAATCCTGGTTGCTTAATGTATTTGAATGGGAGAAACTTTACATTCTTTCCCCTCAGAGAAAGTAAAAGAAAAGTTCTCAGGCATGTATACACAGTATTTTTTTTAAAAACAGCTAAAACCCACTGATGTAACCTAGTAGAACTAGAGAAACTGTATTTTAGTTGCTCTTTCACTCAGTGAATTTGGAACACACACATTCTTGGAACAAAAGGTTTACTTAGCAAAACTACGTAGTTTTTGCCATCCGGTACTTGAAAAGGAGAACTCTGCATTATTTTCTCCTTCAGAGGGTGAAAGTCACCTTCTAGTTCCATTAACCTATACTTCCTATTGAAAACATGTAAAACCCTGGTGGCTGAACGTACTTAAATGGGAAAAACTTTATATATTATTTTCCCATTCAGAAAATGTATAAGAAATGTTGCCTTATTTCTCTGGAAATTTCAGAGCAATGTTGAGAAGACATGAAGAAAGTGGGCATTCTTGTCTTGCTCCTGATCTAAGGGGTTAAGCTTTCAATCTTTCACCATTGAGTATGATATTAGCTGTGGGTTCTTCATAAATACTGTTTATCATGTTGAGGAAATTCCATTCTATTCCTAGTTTTATGAGTTTTTTTAAATCATGAAAGGTGTCTTGGTTATCTAGTGCTACTATAACAGAAATACCACAGGTGGATGGCTCTAACAAACAAAATCTTATTCTCTCACAATTTAGGTGGCTAGAAGTCCAAAGTCAGGGTGCCAGCTCCAGGGGAAGTCTTTTTCTCTCTGTTGGCTCTGGAGGAGGGTCCTTGTCATCAATCTTCCCCTTGTTGAGGGACTTCTCAGCGCAGGGACCTGAGGTGCAAAGGACGTGCTATGCTCCTGGTGCTCCTTTTCTTGGTGATTGGAGGTCCCCCATCTCTCTGCTTGATTCTCTCTTTTATATCTCAAAACAGATTGATTTAAGACACAACCTAATCTTGTATCTTGAGTCCTGCCTCATTAACATAACTGCTGCTAATTCCACCTCATTAACATCACAGAGATAGGATTCACAACACATAGGAAAATCACATCAAATGACAAAATGGTGGACAATTACACAATACTGGGAATCATGGCCTAGTCACGTTGATACACATTTTTGGGGAACACAATCAATCCATAACAAAAAGGTGTTGGATTTTGTCAAAAGTCTTTTCTGCATCAACTAAAATGATTGTTTTTTTCTTCATTCTATGAATGTCTTCTAATACATCAATCAATTTTCTTATGTTGTGCCATTCTTGCATTCCTAGGAGAAATTTCACTTGGACATGATGTAGTCTTTTTAATATGCTGTTTGATTTGATCATTTTTATGGGCTGAATTGTGTCCCTCAAAAAAGTATGTTGCAGTTCCTACCCCTATACCTATGAATATGACCATGTTTGGAAATAGGCTATTCTTTTATTATGTTCTTGAGGTTATATGAGAGTAGGGGGCTTCCTAAACTTAATCCCTTCTGAGTCAAGTCTTATACAAAAATAAAACAGACATGAAGAGTCTCACACACACAGGGGGAAGACACCATGTGATGATCATCTACAAGCCAAGGAGCACCAAGTAATTCTTGGAGATACAGAAGCTGAGACAAGGATCTTCCCCTAGAGCTGACATAGAGTGAGAGCTTAGCCCTACCAAATACCTGAGTATGGACTCTTAGTATCCAAAACCATGAGATAAGAGATTCCTGTTCTTTAAAGTACCCACTTTTGGTATTTTGTTAAAAAGCACTAGATAAGTAAGCCAGAATTTGGTACCAGAGACTGGAGGTGCTGCTCTAACAAAAACTACTTAAAAATGTGGAAGTGTCTTTTGAATTGAATAATGGGTAGAGGCTGGAAGAGTTTTGAGGAACTTGGTAGTAAAAGCCTAGATTGCCTTGAAGAAAATCGGTAGAATTTTGGACATTAAGAGTAATTCTGATGAGGGCTCACAAACGTGTTTCTGGTGAGGCTTTACAAGGAAATAATGAACATTTTATCAGACACTGGAAAGAAAGAGATCCTTGTCATACAGTGGCAAAAAATTTGTCTGAGTTATGTTAGAATTTTTGTGGAAAGTAGAACTTGAAAGGGATGAACTTGGATATTTAGTTGTGGAGATTTTTAAGCAAAATCTTGAAAGTGTGACATGGTTTCTCTTTGCTTCTTATATTAAAGTGTGGGAGAAAAGAACTGAGTAAAAAGGAGCCAGAACATGAAGATTTAAAGAATTCTGTTATAAAAATTGGAGCTATGGTGAAGCAGTGGTTAAGAGCCCAGCTGTTAACCAAAAGACTGGCAGATGAAATCCACAAGCTGTTCCTTGGAAACCCTATGGGACAGTTCTACTCTGTCCTATAGGATTACTATGAGTCAGCATCTACTTGATGGAAACAGGTTTTGTTGTTGTTGTTCGTTTATTATAAAAATGAATAATGCATGCTGTGGACAGGCCACTAAGAGTGTGGCTAGACAACTGTTTAGTTGAACAATTAGGCATGTGACTTATGGATCCAATAAACTATCTCAGCAGAAATGCTGCCAGCTTAAGGGGGCAGAGATGAGATGAAATGAAGAAAAATTGTCTGATTCCTGAAATTCTACAGGCAGGAAATGGGCCAATGGAGTTGCTTGGCTGCAAAGATCTGTTGTCCTCCACAAAGAGAAAGGACAATCCCAAGAGCGGTTCAGAGAATAGCAGGACTGTTAGAAGGATCACAGGTGGCAGGACCACCACTTCTTGGGTTTCAAAGATTGTGGCCATCCCTTAGGTTTCAAAGCATGGGACCATCACCTTAGTTCAGGACGGTAGGGTTCCCATGCCAGTGGACTTGTAGAATGGGGCCACCACCCAAATATGAGGGTATGAGGATGCTGTGCTTGTATGCTGGGAGAATGGGGCCACCCAGAGCCAAGGAGACAATGCCACTGAATTGATGGCTCAGGAGAGTAAAACCACCCAAAGCTGAGGGGTAAGGGTCACCACCTATGGCTGGGAGACCCCCATCCAGAGTCCAGAAGATTGGACTGATGCCCAGATGGTCCAAAACAACAGAGGATTATTTTTAAGCATTGATAGATAATAAAATTGCCCTGCTGGGTTTTCAGTTTGCTTGGAACCTGTCTTAGTCATCTAGTGCTGCTATAACAGAAATACCACAAGTGGATGGTTTCAACAAACAGAAGTTTATTCTCTCACAGTCTAGTAGGCTAGAAGTCCAAATTCAGAGTGTCAGCTCTAGGGGAATGCTTTCTCTCTGCCAGCTCTTGAGAAAGGTCTTTGTCATCAAAATTCCCTGGTCTAGGAGCTTCTCAGGCGCAGGGACCCCAGGTACAAAGGACTCGCTCTGCTCCCAGCGCTGCTTTCTTGCTGGTATGAGGTCCCTAACTCTGTGCTTGCTTCCCTTTCCGTTTATCTCTTGTAAGATAAAAGCTGATGCAGCCCACACCCCAGGGAAACTCCCACCCTAATCCTCTCTAACATAATCTAATCTTGCCTCATTAACTACAGGCAGAGATTAAGATTCACTACACACAGGAAAATTACATCAATCACAAAATGAAGGACAACCACACGATACTGGGAATCATGGCCTAACCAAGTTGACATATATTTTTTTTTTTGGGGGGGGCACAATTCAATCCATGACATAACCCAAGACTCTGTTTCCCCCTACAATTTCTCACTTTTGGAATGGGAATCTCTACTGCATGACTTTCACCATTTTACTTTGGAAGCAGATAACTTGTATTAGGGTGGGATTGTAACAACCTTACTAAGGTCACATACCTGATCCAATGTAAAGAGAGTTTACCTAGGCTGTGGCCGGTACCATCTTTTATCTTACAAGAGATAAAAGGAAAGGGAAGCAAGCAGAGAGCTGGGGGACCTCATACCACCAAGAAAGTAGTGCAAGGAACAGAGTGTGTCTTTTGAACCTGGGGTTTCTGAGAGGAGAATTTCCTCAACCGGGGGAAGATTGATGACGACGAGCACCTTTCTCCAGAGGCTACAAAGAGAGAAAGCTTTCCCGGGGAGCAGAAACCCTGAATTTGGACTTGTAGCCTACTATACTGTGAGAGAATAAATTTCTCTTTGCTAAAGCCATTCACTTGTGGTGTTTCTGTTAAAGCAACATTAGATGACTAAGACACCACCCACTTGTGGTATTTCTGTTTTGGCACACTAGGTGATTAAGACAGTTGTCTAGTATTTAGTTGAGTATTTTTGCATCTATATTCATAATTTTCATAATTTAATCTGTAATTTTCTTCCCCTGTGATGTCTTTATCAGGCTTTGTATCAGGTAATGCTGGACTCATAGAATGAGTTAGGAAGTGTTCCCTCCTATTTTTTGGAAGAGTTAGAAAAGGATTGTTGTGTATTCTTTGTTAAATATTTAGTAGAATTCACCAGTGAAGCCATCTGACCCTAATTTTTCTTTGTTGGGAAGTTTTTTATTACTGAATAATTTACTTGTAATGGGATTGTTCAGGTTATATATTTCTTCTTGATTCAGTTTCGGTCATTTCTGTGTTTCTGGGAATTTGTCCATTTCATCTAGGTGATCAATTTGTAGTTCCCATATTTATTACTGGTTTTAGTTATTTGTGTCTTCTCTTTTCTCAATAAGTCTAGCTAAAGGGTTGACCTTTTTATTGACCTTTTCAAAGAACCAAATTATGGTTTCATTGATTCTTTATATTGATTTTATATTCTCTATTTTATTTATCTCAGTTCAAATCTTTATTATTTCTTTCTTTCTTCTAGATTTGGACTTAGCTTGCTCTTCATTTTCTAGTTCCTCTTGATATAAAGTTAGGTTATTGATTTGACGTCATTCTTCTTTATAACATTGGCATTTAAACCTACAAATATCCATTTCAGCACTGCCTTTCTATACCCTATAAATTTTGGTATGTTGTGTCTTCATTTTCATTCACCTCTAAATATTTTCTAATTTCCCTTGTGATTTCTTCTTGGACTCGTTGGTAGTTTAAAACTGTGTTGTTTAATTTCCAGATCATTGTGAATTTTCCAATTTTCCTTCAGGCTTTGTTTTCTCTTCTCATTTCAGTGTGATCACAGAAGATATTTTGTATGATTTCAATCCTTTTAAATTTATTGAGATATGTTTTGTGACCTAAACATACGGTCTATGCTGGAGAAAAATACATATGCTCTGGAGAGTAATACATTCTGCTGGGGTTTTTTGGTGGAGTGTTCTATATACAGGTAGTCCCCAATCTACAAAGGGGTATCATTCTGACAACTTATTCCATCGTAAGTCAGTTCTGAGGTTAAGTATAATACCTAATTTATTTTTAGTTTCCATTATTATTGCCTTTTATTATCAGTGTCTTTATAAATCCAATCTTTGTCTTTGGGGCTTGGAAACATTACAGATATATTGTAATACATACATGCACACATAAAAAATACAAAATTCATAAAAATTTACTCCAATGATGAAGAGTTGGATGACATTGGCATTTCGTCAGCTGTAGTAATAACTGCACTTGTGGAAGATTCTGGATCATCTGGATTATCCCTGGGAATGGGGATGATGCTTCCAGTCAGATAATTAGTGTGCTTTATCTGTATGGTCCTTTTCTTTTTTCTTCATCTATTTCTTGGTAATGTCTCACTGCTCCCCAAATCTGCCAATCAAATTCAGCAAAGTGATCAGTGTTTGGGTCCATATTTTCAAGCAACTGAAGCCCCTGATTTAATTTAGAAAACTAAATCTATACAGCAGTGTTTTGAACAGTAAATCATAAAATTGAACATCTGCAAGTGAACATCTGAAAAAGATAACATCAGCAAAGTATGCACTGCAGTATTGTATGTAGTACATATTACCAACAATAAGATGTACCAAAAAAAAAAAAAAACATGGTTGTAAGTGCAGTTCCTCGTAATCTGAATATGTTGTAAGTCAGGGACTACCCTTGTTGCCATTGACCCTTCCCATTCTTTATTATATTACTGCAATTCATTTCACTTATGATAAGGTATACCATATTTTTACACAAATAACAAGTGCCTTCTATGTTTGTTTGCCAACGGCTCCCTCCCCTTGAGAGGTATTTTCATAAGTTCCACTATGCCAATTATTTTTTACATGTTGCTGTTAAAAAAATTAGCATAATGCACTTACAAAAATACCTATCTCTGCGGGGCTGGGGAGAGGGATAGGTTGGCAAACAAACATAGGAGGTGCGTGTTATTTGCATAAAATACGATAATCACCTGCCACATTGTTGCTATTATAATTTTGAACAAATTGATATATATTAGATTACTTAAGAATGAGGAAAATAAAAGGCTTATTTTACCTGAATTTATTTTATTTCTAAAACTCTTCCTTTTATTATGTACATCTGAGTTTCTAAACTATATCATTTTCCTTCTCTTTGAAGAACTGTTTTTAACATTTCTTGCAAGAAAGGTCTACTTGTGACAAATTCCCTCAATTTTGATTATCTGAAAAAGTATTTCACCTTCACTTAAAAAAATTATTGTGGGGAAAATATAAAAAAAAATCATATGCCAACTCAACAATTCCTACAATGTACAATTCAGTAACATTGATTACATTTTTCAAGTTGTGCAACGGTTCTTGCTATACTTTCCCAAAATCATTCCAACACCATTAACAATGCCCCCTCAGCAAAAACTTGCACTTTCCTCCTCCCTCCCACCCCTGGTAACCACTAATAACCTTTGATTTCTATATATTTGCCTCTTTCATATAAGTGAGATCATACAATATTTGTCCTTTTGCAACAGACTTATTTCACTCAGTAAGTTTTCAAGGTTTATCCATGTTGTGGCATGTATCAGGACTTCATTTCTATTTATGGCTGAGTAGTATTTCTCCTTCACTTTTGATGGATAATTTTGCTGGATACAAAATACTAGATTGGTGGGATTTTTTTTCTTTCAAAACCTTAAATATTTCACACCACTGTCTTCTTGCTTACATGGTTTCTGATGGGAAGTCCAATGTAATTCTTATCCTTGTTCCTCTCTAACCAAAAACACCAAACTTGCTGCTGTTGAGTCGATTCCAACTCATAGCGACCCTATAGGACAGAGTACAACGGCCCCATAGGGTTTCCAAGGAGTGACTGGTGGATTTGAACTGCCGACCTTTTGGTTAGCAGCCGAGCTCTTAACCCCTGCACCATCAGGGCTCCTGTTCCTCTCTAGGTTAGGTGATTTGTTCCTCCCTCTGGCTTATTTCAAGACTTTCTCCTTGTTTTTGATTTACTGAAGTTTGAATATGATATACCTAAGTGTAGATTTTTTGATATTTATCCTGCTTGGTGTTTTCAGAGCTTCCCAAACCATTGGGTTGTTTTCTGTCATTAACTTTGGAAAATTCTCAGCCATTATTACTTCAAATATTTCTTGCATTGTTTACTCTCTTACTTCTCCTTCTGGTATATGTATATGTTACACTTTTGTAATTGTCCCACTGTTCTTGGATATTCTGTTCCATTATTTTTCATTCTTTTTCTATTTGCTTTTCATTTTGGATGTTTCTATTGAGTTATCTTTAAGCTCATCGATTTTTTTCCTCAACCTTGTCCAGTCTACTTATGAACCCATCAAAGACTTTCTTAATTTTCATTCCAGTATTTTTTATTTTTAGCATTTCCTTTTGATTCTTTCTTAGAGTTTCCATCCCTCTGCTTATGTTATCTATCTGTTCTTGCACGTTGTCCACTTTTTCCATTAGATCCCTTGGTGTATTAATCATAGTTATTTTAAATTCCCTTTTTGATAATTCTAAAATCTCTGCCATATCTAAGTCTGGTTCTAACATTTGCTCTGTCTGTTAAGAATGGGGGCTTTTTTGTCTTTTAGTATATCTTGTGGTTTATTGTTAAAAGCTGGACATGATGTACCAGGGAAGTGGATTAGAAATAAATAAACCTTTAGTGTGGAGTTTTATGTTCATGTGACTAAGAGTTAGGTTGTGTTTAACTGTAGCGGTAGTGTCAGAGGTTGAACTTTTTTCTATTATTCTTTTTTGGTCTCCCTTGTTATCTTTGGGTTTCCTTATAGACTCCTTCTTAAATAGGTTCTGAGGCCTGCAGTTCTTTTATCTGTAATACCCTGTTACTATACAGGAACCCTATTGATGTAGTGCTAATGTGTGCAGGAGGGTATATAGTCTTATGATTATGTCTCAGTCTTTTAATGAGCCTGTGTCCCTGGGCTGTGACATTCACAAATGATGCGGCTCCTACCCCCCTTAAGTGACACATAAAGGCTAGAGGGAACTGGGGTTGGATATTTTCCTTCCTTCAGGTCAGTTAAGCTTTGATAAAACCCAAGTAGGTTGTTGTTAGTTGTCATTGAATTAGCTCCATAGGTTAAGCTCTGGTAAGTTTCCCTTGAGGATAGACCTTCTTATGGAGAACAAAGAGCTTATTTCAAAATATTTGCCTTCCACCTCCCCCTTCTGGGAGCATGAGGTGATTTTTTTTGTTTTTAATTTTCACAGTGAGAATATGGGGCTGGGGTTTTTGGAGGTATAACTCCCAAAATTGTGAGGGCCTACCCTATTACTGGGCTCCCCCAGAATTTTTAACTTTGATGCTAGTCCACACCGAGCTCCTAGAAATTTGTAAAATGAAGTCTAAAAGTTTTTGTCCGCCTTTATGATAAACATGCTTCTCACTTAATCACGTATAGCCATGATTATACCAGCAATTTGTTAACTGGAAATAACACATCTTAAATGAGAGATCATAGGAAATTTGTCTTTGCAAACTTCTGTTCTCTTAGAAGGGAGGGTTTGCCCTTTACCACACACTTTGTCTAGAAGTGTCTAGTATCAGTGTGTTCCCTACTTTTTTGTTCATAATAAATCTTAGGCACTCTGCTACTTTCTCAGATCAAATAATTCACTGAAGCCTTCCCATATACAAAGGGGCTGATGAACGACTAGGCCCTTGATAAATACTTTTTGAATGAACACAATGCTGCCAATCTAGCATAGATGTCACCCAGTCTTATAGTGGCAGAATCAAGTATGTGAACCCTTTCCCTCTCACAATGACTCTTCTCTCCTTAATTTCCTCCTACTTCTTGGATAACTCATTTATTGTTTTGTTTTCCTGGGTCTCTTCCCTGTGTTCCTCCTTTACACTTCAAATACTTTTTCTGTTTATGTGTCTGTGTGCCCCACCAGAGTGTGATATCCCTCATGGCAAGCACCACATGTGAGGTATTTCCTGAAACATGGTAGGCATCAATGCAGGTTTATTGACTGATGTAATGGGCCTGGCAGGAAAAGCATCTCTTCCATTTTGGAGTCAGCGTTATAGATGTTATGTTTGTAGGCACCATATGTGGGGCCATTTCTTTTGTGGCAAACTCTGTAGGGGAGCGGCTCTGCCATGGTGTCCTGGTGACTTTGCTTGTCCCCAGACAGGCTATGTGGGCAAGGCTTGACTGCAGTCTGACCTGAGTACTGGAAGAACACACAGTGATTCCTCTTGGAGTAAGGGGAGATAAGAAGCCCTGTGAAGAACTGCCAGGAGGTGATTTCTCATTTCTTCCCTATCCTGCTGGGGAGTGGCAAAAAGCCCTTTCTCATTCTTCACCTAGTTTCAGCTGAGAACAGGACATTCTGCCTAACCCCACATTTGGGGAGAGTTCTGCTTTCTCTGAGCACTTCTGATTCATTGTTGTACTGTGGGATGTGAGGTGAGGGAGCTGACATCATGTTGATCTTGCTATTGCTACATCAGATTGCTGATGTGTAAAAAGCCTACCAATTTTTGTGTGTTAATCTTGTACCCTGCCACTTTGCTGAATTCATTTATTAACTCTAATATCTTTCCTTTGGATTCTTTGGAGCTTTATATGTATAGAATCATGCCACGTGCAAAAAAGGGATAGTTTTACTTTATAGTCTTTTTAATATACTGTTGCATTTGGTTTGCTAGTATTTTGCTGAGGCTTTTTACATAAGGGATATTGGTGTGTAGTTTCATTTTCTTAATGTATCTTTATGTGGCTTTATTATCAGGATAATGTTGACCTCATAATATGAGCTAGGAAGTGCTCCCTTCTCTTCTGTATTTTGGAAGAGTATGAGCAGGATTGGAGTTAATTCTTCTTTAAGTGTTTGATAGAATTCACCAATAAAGCCATATGGTCCATTACTTTTGGGGAAGTTTTTGATTACTAATTCAATCTCTTCACTTCTTATAGGTATGTTGATATATACAGTGTTTTATTTCTTCTTGAGTCAATTTAGGTAGTTTTTGTGTTTCTAGAAATTGTCCATTTCATCTAGGTTATTTAATTTTTTAGTGCACAATTTTTTTTATTGTTGTAGAAATATATATAACATAATGTTTTCCAATTCAACATTTTTCAGGACACAATATAGTGATATCAATTACATTAATCATGTTTTGAAACCATCACATCACCCATAATTGTTGCCCAATTTCCCATCACCGTAAACACAAAATCACTGCTTTCATAACAATGACTCTCCATTTTCCCTTCCCTCCCACCCCTCATAATCACTAATAAATTTTGATCTCTATACATTTGCCTATTCTTATTGTTTCATATAAGTGATATCATCAATATTTTTCCTTTTGTGATTGGCTTATTTCACCCAGGATAATTTTTCAAGGTTCATATATGCTGTAGCATGTATCAGGACTTCATTTATCTTTGTGGCTAACTAGTATTCCGTTGTATGTACGTACCACATCTTGTTTATCCATTCATCTGCTGATGGACATTTAGGTTGTTTTTGCCTTGGTGTACAATTATTCATAGTAATTGTAAGATTTTAATCTTTGAGATATATTGAAACTTTAAATATACTGAGACCTAACATATGGTCTCTCTTGGAGAAAGATCCATGTGTATTCTGTTGCTGTTTGGTGTTGAGTTCTATACATGTTTGTTAGGTCTAGAGATGTTATAGTGTTTTTCAAGTTTTCTATTTCCTTATTGATCTTCTGTCTAGATGTTCAATCTATTATTTAAAGTGATATATTGAAGTCTCCAACTATCGTTGTGGAACTATTTCATCCTTCAGTTCTGTCAATGTTTACTTTATTTTGGGGCTCTGTTGTTAAGTTCATATATATTTGTAATTGTTATATCTTCTTTATTAAGCTTATGACCTTTTTATTGTTGTATAATGTCCTTTTTGTCTCTAGTAACATATTTTGAAATAGAGTCTGTTTTCCCGATATTAACATAGCTACTTCTCTCTTTTGGCTACTCTTTACATGGAATATTTTTTCCCATCATTTCACTGTAAACCTACCAGTGTTTTCTGGTCTAAATTGGGTCTCTTGGAGGCAGAATATAGTTGGATCATGTTTTTTTTTATTGATTCTGACAATCTCTGCCTTTTGATTAGAGAGTTTAATCCACTTGCATTTAAAGTAATTACCCATAAGAAAGGACTTAGTTCTGTCATTTTGCTTTTTGTTTTCTGTGTGTCTTACACATTTTAGTCTCTCATTTACTCCAATACTGCCAGTTTTGTGTTTCACTGATTTTTTTTGTAGTGAGCCATACTGATTTCCTTCTTGTTTCCTTTTCTGTGTTTTATTTAAAAGACATTTTCTTTGTGATTAATGGGGATTATATTCGACTTCCTACATTTATAACAAGGTGTGTTAAATTGATACCAACTTGTCTTTGATATGAGCCCTGGTAGCTTAGTGGTTAAGAACTTGGCTGCTAACCAAAAGGTCAGCAGTTTGAATCCACCAGCCTCTCTTTGGAAACCTTATGAGGCAGTTCTATTCTGTCCTATAGGGTTGCTATGAGTTGGAATCAACAGCAATGGGTTTCGTCTTTGATATATACAAAAACTCTGTTCCTGTACTGCTCTCTCCTCCCTCCTTATTTTGTTGTTGTTGCAAATTACACATTTATGTATTACATGCACAGTAGTGTAGATTTTTAATTATTATTTATTTATTTTAAAACATGTAACACATAATAAGTAGTACCACAACACTGATATACTATATAATTTACCCTTATATTTACTTATGAAAACACTGGAGATTTTTTTTCTTCATACATCTTTGAGTTACTGTGTAGTGTTCTTTCTTCTCAACCAGAAGGACTGCCTTTAAGATTTCTTGTATGATAAATGTTGTGGTAACAAACTCCCTCAGATTTTTCTTTACCTTGTTGGTGCCGTTGTTAGCTACTGTTGAGTCAACCCCAAACTCCTGGCAATCTCATGCAAAAAGAAATGAAATGCTGCCTGGTTCTGTACCATTCTCATGATCAGTTGTAGAGTGGACTGTTGTGATCTATGGGGTTTTCATTGGCTGATTTTTGGGAGTAGATCACAAAGCCTTTCTTTGTTTACCTGCGAATGTGTTAATTTTAATCACCTTTTTGGAATACAGTTTTATTAGATATAGAATTCTTGGTTGACAGTTCTTTTCTTTCAGCACTTTAAATATGCCATTCCACTGCCTTCTGGCCTACATGGTTTCTGAGGAGAAATCAGTGCTTAATCTTATTGAGGATCTCTTATATGTGACAATTCACTTATCTCTTGCTGCTTTCAGGATTATCTCTTTATGTTTGTTGTTTGAGTGATTGATTATAATGTGTCTCAGTGTGGATCTTTTTGGATTTATCCTACTTGGAGCTCATTGAACTTCTTGAATGTGTAGATTCAAGTACTTCATCAAGTTCAGGAAAATTTCAGCCATTATTTCTTTAAATATTCTTTCTGCCTCTTTCTCTCACTCTTCTTATTCTGGGACTCGAATAATGCATATAGTGGTCCACTTGATGGTGATCCCTTAGACTGTGTTCATTTTTCTATATTCTCCTTTTTGCTCTTCAGACTCAGTAATTTCAATTGCCCTGTCTTCACGTTTAATAATTCTCTCTTCTGCCAGCTCAAATCTTCTGTTGAACACCTTCAGTGAATTTTTCATTTACATTATTATAATTTTCAGCTCTAGTGTTTCTGTTTGGCCCTTTATTTTTTTTTCTTTTAACGTTTATATTTCTCATTTTGTTCCTGTATTGTTTTTCTAGCTTTCCTTAGTTCTTTGTCCATGTTTTCTTTTAGGTTTTTGAACATATTCGTTACTGTTGTTTAAAAGTCCTCGTCTAATAATTCCATTATCTGTGCTTCCTCAGAATGGTTTCTATTTTATTCTTTTGCATTGGCAATCTTTTCTGTTTCTTTGTATGTCTTATTACTTTTTGTTGAAATCTAGACATTTAACTAATTGATTGTGATAACTCTGGAAGTCAGATTCTTCTGGGAGTATTGGCTGCCACCCCTTTAACACCAGACTCCTTCTATGGGAGTGTGCCCACCCTCGCTTTAACACCAGGCCCCCTGTCTGAGATTTCCAGCTGTCACCACTTTAATATCAACCTCCCTCACTGGGAGTGCTAGATCTCACTGTTTTAAGACATAACTTCTATGGGAATTCTGGTTGTCTCCTCTTTAACACCAGGCTTCCTGTCTCGGAGTGTCAGCCATTGACACTTTAACACCAGGCTCCCCATTTGGGAGTGTGATTGTCACCACTTTAAGACTAGGTTTCCTGTTGGGGAATGTTGGCTGCTGACGTCACTACAAGATGGCCACCCTGAGCCAGATAGGTGTGCGACATGGAGGGGTGGAAAACACATACTTTCTTATCATTTATATGTCACCTTTTTCTTGATTCAGCGTTTGCTTGGATGCTGAAACCATTCGATTGGTTTCCAGAGTTCTGAAGCTATTGATTCCACCAATTTCTGCTTTTTGTTTTATTTTGCTGTGGGGGAATGGGCAGGTGCAGCTGCTAACTCTATCTTGCTCTGCCTTTCGCCTAGATGCTTTTTACCCATTAAGTTATTTTTTTCAATATCTTTATCATACTGTTATCTTCAATAGGGACTGTTCCAGTGTTTTACCCTCTTCCTTTGTCCTTATCATTTCCTATGTGCTGGACCACTTTACTTTCCCATTGACTCCAGCTCAGTTATTCGGTTTTAAAATTTAAATTTGGTGCCTTTCCTTCTTGGTGTTTATTTTTCTCCACTATTTGGTAATATTTGATTTGTGCTTATCTTTGTGTTTAATGTTTCCTTTTAGACTGTCTATACACGATATTCTATTTACTACAACCCCTAGAGATTATAAGGGAGACACAGGATAATCAGGGATACATGAGATATGCATCACGGGTGAGTGTTTCAGTAGATAATCTTCTAGATAGGATCTCTCTCTTCTTTTTTGGTTTCACCGGGCACTTGTGACATTGCCCTTCTTCTCTGGCTCAAGCTGTCACACACACTTCGACTGCTTGGGTACTGACATCCTTCTGCCTGCTAAGGTAAGAGGTAAGGAGTTGCTTACTAATCTGGGTGCCCCTAATGCAGACCCTCAAGTTATCACCGTGATCATTGCCTTAAGGAGTCTCCTACTCTTAACCTCCATTGTCTTCATACTCGGTAGACTCCTGAAGCTATTTTCACCATTTACTGCCGTCCTGAATGTGATTTGTACTTCGATTCTTTGTCCAATCTGATCCCTTTGTCCCTGTGACTTCCAGATTAGTGATTTCAAGACCAAGAAAAACAGCAAAATAGGAATTCAAGTCTTTATTTTGCATGTTACTGAAACAGCATCTTTCCGTTTTAAAAATGTTTATAATTTATAGCTTTTAAACTAATAAGTGAAACCAAATAGTTAATATATTTATAAATTAAAAAATTTATAGTCATATTTAAGATATCAAGTAAAAGCATTATAAATTAAATGTCAAAAATACATTACCATTCCAACATAAAGTATCAGCACGTAATTTGGAAAAGATACTTATAATAAACTTACTATTATGAAAAATGAAGCAATAGTAAATAATCATTACAAATAAAATAAAATTATTTGATATTTAAAATGGGTAAATTTTATGATACATAAATTATACCCTGATAAAGCTGTTTTTTTTTAAAGAAGAACTGAATATATGAAGAGATATATCACCTTCATACTTGAGACAACTTAATGTAGAAAATATATCAATTTTCCCACAAATTAACCTATACGTTCAATAAAATTTCAATTAAAATTCCAGAAAGGTGAAAGAAGAAGGGAGAGCTTGGAAAACTGAATATTAATTTTATAGGGAAGATAAAAATCCATTAATCGCTGAGATTTTTTAAAAGAGCAAAGAAACAGGCTTACCAGATATTAAAGCATGTTAAAAAATCATAGTAATAAAAGAGCACAAACAAAAAGTAGCAGCATGTCATTGGTACAGAAATACACAAACAGATCAAAGGAACATAATTGAGCCTAGAAACCTACCATGGTGTAAGACAGAAGTGGCAACACAAATCAGTGGCTAGATTGTTTATTGAATGGCTTTGGAAATTTTAGCTCACTCTATGAAGAGAAATAAAGCTGTAAGCCTAACTTGTTGTTGTTAGTTGACATCGGGTTAGTTCCGACTCATGGCAACCTTACGTATAAAAGGACAAAACATTGCCCACTCCTGTGCTATCTTAGTGATTATTGGTTTGTTTGAGTCTATTGTTGTAGCTATTGTGTCAGTCCATCTGCTTGAGGTCTTCCCTCATTTTCGATGACACTCTACTTTACCAAATATGATGTCCTCTTCAAAGGATTGGTCTTTCCTGATGACATGTCCAAAAGTGAGCTGAAGTCTCGCTTTCTTCCCTCTGAGGAGCATTCTGGTTGTATTTCCTCTAAGACTGATTTGTTCATTCTTCTGAAAGTCCACGGTATATTCAATATTCTTCTCCAACACCACAATTCAAATGCATTAATTCTTCTTGTGTCTTTCTTTTTCATTGTCTAGCTTTCACATGCATATGAGGAAATTAAGAAGATCACAGCTTGTGTCAGGTGCACCTTAGTTATCTAAATGACATCTTTGCTTTTTCAAACATTAAAAAGGTCTTTTACAGCAGATTTGCCCAATGAAATATTTCCTTTGATTTATTGGCTGCTTCCATGGACATTGATTATTGATCCAAGTAGAATGAAATCTGTGACAACTTCAATTTCTTCTTCATTTACCATGATGTTGTTTATTGGCCCAGTTGTGAGAATTTTCATTTTCTTCACGTTCATCAGAAGTGCTTCAAGTCATCTTCACTTTAAGCAATCAATGTTGTGTCTGTCATCTGTATATCTCAGGTTGAGAATGAGTCTTCCTCCAATCCTGATGCTGCATTATTGTTCAGATAGTCCAACTTCTTAGGTTATTTGTCCAGCATACAGACTAAGTAAAGTGAAATAATGCAACCCTGCCATACACCTTTTCCAATTTTGAACCACTCAGTATCCCTTTGTTCTGTTTGAACAACTGCCTCTTGATCCATGTATAGATTCCACATGATCACAGTTAGGTATTCTAGAATTCTCATTCTTCATAATTTTACCCATAATTTATTATAATCTACACAACTGCACACCTTTGCCCAATCAATAAAACACAGATAAAAATCTTTCCTGTATTCTCTGCTTTCACCCAAGATCCATCTGACACCAGCAATGATATCTCTTCTTCTTTGTCCTCTTCTGAATATTGCTTGAACTTATGGCAGTTCCTTGTTAATGTATTGCTGCACTCAGTTTTGAATTATCCTCAGCAAACTTTTGCTAACTTGTGATATTAATGACACTGTTTAACAATTTCCAAATTTTGTTTGATTGTCTTTCTTTGGAATGGGCACAATTGTGGATATCTTCTAGTAAGTTGGCCAAGAAGCTGCTTTCTAAATTTCTTGACATAGTTAAGTGAGCTCTTACATCCATTTGTTGAATCATTTCAATTGGTATTCCGTCAATTCCAGGGGCTTTGTTTGTCAACAATGCCTTCAGTGCAGCTTAAAATTCTTCCTTCAGTACCAGAAATTCTTGATTATATTCTACCTCCTAAAATGGTTTAATCTTGACCAATTCTTTCTGATATAGTGACTCTGTGTATTCTTTCCATCTTCTTTTGTTGCTTCTTTTATCATTCAATCTTTTTGCCCATAGAATTCTTTGGTAATGCAACCCAAGGCTTGAATTTTCTCTTCAGTTCTTTCAGCTTGAGAAATGCCAATTGTGTTTTTCCCTCTTGGTTTTCTAACTCCAGTACTTTGCAAACCTCATCATAATACTTTACCTTTTCCTCTTGAGCTGTCCTTTGAAATTTTCTGTTCAGTTCCTTTTTTAAAAAAAGCAAAAAAAAAGTTTTGTTCTGCATATATTCAAAAAAGCAAAAGAGGGAAATGGACAACCGTGCTGCCAGAGCCATGTTTTCTGGAGTCCAAGGAAATATCACAGAACAGACAAAAGTGAGAAAACGACAAGCATGCTGCTAGAGCCATGTCTGCCCGAGTCCAAAGAATATTACACAGCCATCAGTGTATATTAACATTACAAATGGGCAAAACCATTGAAAGCTTCACCTTTTCACAGATTGGCTAAAAACTGTGATCCTACATTTTGAATCAACTTTCTTAACAATAATTGGTACAGATTGCAGTAATGACAGTCAGGAGGGTCTTCATTGGTCTAACAAATTTTTGTTCACTAAATTCTAATAGAAAACGGTAAGAGTGGAAAGCTTTTTGTATTCTGTTTGATTGGCTTTATGTGAAAGTTTCCCTAAAAGATATTTTCCAGGATTATCTTAGCTATTGTTTTTACACCTCAGGGCCCAGTTGATGTGTTCTTGTGAGCCCAGCTCCAGCTGGGTCACATTCTCTATGCTCAAGGACAGGGAATAATAACTCCGATATTATTTCCTAGAGCATTCTCTGCTTTTGATTGGAGATTGGAGATAACACATTGATGATCAATACCTGGACTTAGTCGAGATCCTAGATGGTGGCCATTGCAGGCTCTTTAAATTCACGGTGCTGATTTTCCACCAGATACCATCTGGTTCTTCACCAGGTTATTGAGTAAGAGCGAAGTTCTCATCAGTGGCTGGAGTGAGCAGACTCAATGTACAACAACATTTCAGCAAGCGGCTTTCTTTAGCCTTTTAGGTGTGTAAGACAACAGAGGATAAATTTTAGTATGCGTAATACTATCAAGATATGTACTAAGTATATTACTATTCCTTGCAATAGTGACCTACCCCATATACTTACTCCTGATGGTAACCAACCAAACAAATCTGGTGTTTGTAAGATTGTTACAGTGTGTAACCAAGTAGCTTGCTGTCCAATTCTATGTATATCTTGTCTACAGCACAGACTACACTTAACTTGGACTAATAAAAAAACTAAGATTATTTTGTTATCTCATGTCACTGTGGCTTATGAGATCAGAAGCTCACTGTTGTGCTTCCACCTCAGTAGCAATTTCATCTTAAAGATTTCTCCAATTTAACTAAACCATAAGTAAGAATTAAAACTATCAACCATATCCTGAGTGTTGGACCAATGGGTTTTCTACTGACTTTCATTTTGCAATGTGTAACAATCTACCATTACCTTTCTACTATTTACTAACATCATTACTATGAATATCTAAAGGTAATCCTAAAGTTCTCAAAGTGCATTGCCCACACATTAATCAGGAATCTAAACAAGTGATTGCCCAAGTAAACTCACTATCAGTTGGAAAGGGATCATCTAAATTTGTGTAGTTGGATCTACCACACAGAAATATATATCCATAAAGAGCGCTCAAACTTTGTATTGAGAAAACAGAAGATATAGAAAAATTTACATGTGACAAACAAGTTTTCATTAGAGAACTAACGATTAGCAAGATAATACAGGATAGATCTTTCCTATAGAAGGTCTTCAGTTAGTCTGTTTAAAACATACTAAGTGTTCTTCCCAAGTGCAAGTTGCTCCTCCTTAGTTTACCTATTAACAGTCAAGGGTCACTTTCTCAGAAGCAGAAATGGAACCCAAGACAAAATGGAGCCTAAGCTATGAGGTCGATCTCCTCTAAGAACCTGATTTCTTTAAGATACATAATTTTCTGTATAGAAAGAGGATGACAGTTTGATTACAAACATTAGACAGGTATTTCATACCACACTGTCTTAAAGACTGATTAAACTGATTACTGATTTACCCTAAGCATAACTCTCAGTCTGCTCTTTGAAGTTAGTTTCCTAAAACAAACTGAATTCTTCAAAAAAAAAAAAAAAGCACAATGCTCAGAGCAAAATGGTCTTACTAGTTTACCTGGACCAATTGTTTGACTCAAAGTGGCTTCAGGAACCAGTTTTTTTCTCAAAGCTAGAGGTTCAGAATGACACCCAAAGGCGATGGCCTGTGTGGCTTGCCCTAACCTCCATGAAAGCCAGAAATCTGGATTCCAGGAGAATTATAACTCTCTTATCATTCTTTCCTTTGGATCATGATCTTGCTATAGAATCTTTTATCAAAAATGCTCAATAAATGGTAACTGGGGATCATCTGGTTTTTAAGCTCCCAGGCACCATACAGCAAACTAAGAAGTAGAATAGAAACACTAACAATAACAGTATGCTAATCGTCTGAAATAAACAATTAAACCATGACCCTAAGGTCTTTGAACCAAGGAAACAAATCTCATGAGGTGTTTGTTTATGCATAAGCAGCATCAGTAATGGCTTTTAATGTGCCTCAACAGCAACTACATTCTGCAAAACCTCAGATTGAGTATTAATATGAACACAGCAACATTTATCTATTAAGACACAAGACTGTTTCTTGAGAGAACTAACAGGAAGGCTAATACTGTTCTATTTTGTAAAATCATAGCTCAGATTTCAGGCACTTATCTGGTTATAACAGTTACAACTTTGCTAAGTTTAACAACAGAACTTCTAATTCAAGAGTTACAATATCTAAACCCATTAGCTAGATAATTTAAGAGAAAGGAAAATGATTTCTTATATCCAGAAACTAGGACCTTAAAACATCAGCAATATTCCCACATAAAACCCATAGTTTCCTTTACTCAGTCTTATGTAGCTAATTTCTGTTCCACGTGATTCTGGATCAGCAGCAGTCTGTGAACACATCAGCTTCTGCATAAGAGTTCTGGAAATCTTGATTGAGTCTAAGCACAGTCTTTTTCACAAGTCCAATATAGTCCTTTTTGTTGTTGTTGTTGTTGAGATATTTTGGTCAAATTTTTCAGCAAATCAGCAAAGTTAGAACTTATCTGCAGATGACAAAACTTATATGTCCATGATTCATTTATAAAAATAATACTCTTAATAGTGAAAGACCTGATAGAAATTAATTACAAGCACAACATAAAGGCCAAATAAATTCAGTTTAAAAAACTTTAAACAAAAAATATTTCTAAATATAACTATTAACCCTATTTTTAAAGAACTTCAGATATAATACATAGTAATCTTGAGACAAAACACCAGTCAGGATATACTAAGAATATACCAAGATTATCAAATCTCTAAATACCTGAATAATAAGTTAAAAAACTTAATAATTAAATGATGTGAATTCCTCTTGATGATGCTAGACTCAAAAAGATAAAGTTGCAACCAAGTTAACAATAAAGAAACAAAATCATGACACATCATGCGTTTGTTGTCCAATATTAAGCAAAAGAATAAGAGGAAATACTAACATATAAATTTTAACTCAGAGAGTCAGGCATGTCTCTTGATTTTGATAACACCTCTATATAATTTATGACATAAAATTTTTAGCACTTTTCCTTGATAAAAACTTTTTTTGTGGTTCTCCATGAAATTTCAGAGTTGTCACGAGTTTATCATAGGTCACCGTGAAACAATACTTAAGTTATTTAACAAAAGATCTTAAGGTAAAAACTTTAGCTTTTTTTTTTTTTTCTTCTTTTTCTATAAGCCATGTGGCTTGGTTTTCAACTCAAGAATCATTCTAATGAGAGACTGAACCTTTATCTTCAAGGCAGATTACACAAAGAAATTAACCCTTCAACTCAGAAATCAAAGAAAATTTTGTTATTTTAACAGAGAGAAACCTAATTCTTTGTTTTATATGCTACTTGGCATTAAAACTCCTAAAAATCTCATAAACATTTAAACTTTAGTCAGAATGATGAAACTTTTTATCATTATCAAATAATTTTTTTAATAAACCACTTAAACATCTTTGTTGCATACCTCTTACAGTGCATTCCTTTAAAATGGCAAAAATGAACACACTCATTAACAGACATATATATATGCATTCTTCCTCTTGTGGCATAAAAAGCAAGGTATATGAACTTAAATTTTGACGAATATCTATTAACTCAATTTAATATCTGTAAGTTACCTAAAGTGTCTTTGGAATTATTTTAAGCCTGTATATCATAAAATATAACTGTAATTGAAAGAAAAGTCTATTTAAACATTCTAAGATTGCATTCAACTTTCACTATTTCTCATATTTTTCCCAGTCTAATTTTAGCCCCTAAAGATTTTATCAACTGGCTTTGGAAATCACAAAGTCTCTGCTCAACTGACCAATTTATTGATATGGATATAACTTTTAAGTGTCTGGCTAGGAGTGGAAACATTTTTCCAGGCCACTTCAGGTGTGTTTCATTGTGAATTCTATTGTTTCACTTCTTAGGATTCCCCTATAACAGAGAGAACTTGTTTACAGTTCTACGATAGGGATCCACTCAATTTCTGATAACTTTAGCAAAGCAGCAATTTTTCTTATCTTTTGTCTTAAAAGGGTCTCCACCTAGTTGGAGGTGGTCTTTCAAAAGCTTCCATGGAGCTATATGACCTTGGAGACTAGGGGCTGGGGAGGCCTGATCCTGGGCCACTCTCCCTGTTTTTGATTCAAAGTAGAAGACAAGATTAGGTCATTCTGATTCATTTACATGTGTTTAAACTGATGGAGGCATTTTGAAAGGCTATCTACCCAGTAAATACCAAAGCTCTTTAGCAATTTTGTAAATGAATTCATCGACCCTTGGCTAGCAAGACTGGGGTTGGGGGTGTCATCCCAATTCATTTACATATGTTTAAGTTGACCTAGGCATTTGAAAGGTGAAAGATAACTTATTTCTTTACCTTTTACTGTTCTGGAACTGCCACTTTTACTTTAAGACAAAACTATCCTTTTTCCTTAAATAAAACACATTTCATATAATACTTAGCTTTGGTTACATAGAAAGGTTCTCCTTTTAAGATTGACATAGTATAGAACATAAAGATCTTAGTGTACTTTTTAAATAGACCAATTTATATCAAAGTTTCTCCAAGTAGTTTTTAAAAGTCTAAATCATAAGACAGAGTAGGCACAGTTTTTTTCTGGGTGAAGAAAGAACTGAGGTTCTATGATTAGCCTTACAAAAAAGAGCAGTTCTCAGCCATAACCTCCAACCTGATACAAGACAATGCTCTAGACCAGAAGCAAGCTCTTAGGACAAAAGGAGACAGAAAGACCACATAAACTCACCAAACAATACCACACAAAACAAGGATACGGGGATTCTAATTTCTTAAAGTGGATATAGTAATTTTTGGTAAGATGGACACAATTCAATAGAAAAAACAGGTTCTAGATAAAACATATTGTCAGAGCCTCAGATGGAGGAATGTCAGACATTTTCACAAAACCTGAGCATCAAGCAAATTTCCCTAAAGAGAAAAAAGAACACAAATGAAAGCTCATTTTCCCAAAGTAGTCACTGAAATTCCAAAATACATTTAATATACTCAGTTTATAGTGTTTTTAAATATGAACCCCCAACAATTGTCTCAGTAGTAGGAGGGAAATCCAGGCTCATTTACCAAAGATGTTAAGCTCTAAGGTTCAAGATTTTAGTTTCCTTCTTTTTGAACTTAATTCATTCTGCTGGCTAGAGACTTAGTCTCTTATTTTAGACCTTAAATTTACTAGTTCTTCCAATTGGAAAGTACTTTAAAGTAGATACTGGTGATTTTAATTTTAACATTGTGATTCTTCACTGAGAAACTGTATCATAAAACAGGTAAGAAACTACCACTTATCCCTTAAAGTTCATAACACAGTTCAGGGGCTGCCACCTCCACTTGAGAATTTGGCAAAACAGAGCACTATTTTCCAGGTTTTCTCTGAGCCACAAAAAGGTCAGAATTTTGCAGCTTATAGTGATTCAAAGCTCTTTGACAATATAATTACCTCTTTAATGTTTCAAACACCCGAATCCAGACCTAAACTGCAGTTGACCTAACAAGTTACTAAATGTCACTCAACCAAACTATCAAGCAAAAATCTAAGAAAGATTCTCCTTAATCAAACAACTGTTTTTCAAACAAATATGCTGAACTTAAAAAAACATGAGAAAGAGAACAAAAACAGAATAAGCAAAGGCTCATTTTCTGAGAGCATTCACCCTGTCAGTATCAAAGGGACATGGAGTGAGAACACATGGGTCCACAAGATAGGATCTCTCTTTGCTAGGTTTTGCTCTGCAGACCAGGTCTCCTCGAGTTCGACTTGATTCATAGCTTCAAGAAATACTTGACTACTACACCATTAACTGTTTTAGGGGAAAAAACATCACAAAGTTTAGTAAAGCAAAAAGAAATTTTATTCAGCATATATTCAAAAAGGCAAAAGTGGGAATCGGACAACCACACTGCCAGAGCCATGTCTGCCCGAGTCCAAGGAAATAGCACAAAAAGACGAAAGTGGAAGAACGACAAGCATGTTGCTAGAGCCATGTCTGCCCGAGTCCAAAAGATATTATAGAACAGGCAAGAATGGGAAAATTGACAAGAATGCTGCCACAGACATGTCTGCCTGAATCCCCTGTTCAGTTCCTTTATGTCCTCATTTTTTTTCCTTTTGCTGTAGCTACTCTGCCCTCAATAGCAAGTTTCTGAATCTCTTCTGATATTCACTTACGTCTTCCATGCTTCTCCTGCAGCACTATACTGAACCATGTTTTACTGTTATTCTTAAGCTTTTCAAAATTGATTGATTTTCAGATGTAGATCACCAAGATTTTTTCTAATGTGTCCCAGTCTAGAAGCTCTGCTGAAACCTGTCTACCGTGGGTCACCTCGCTGATATTTGAAATAGCTTCCCAGGAAGAACAAGCAGAATGTTTCACCTTCAGCTAAAGGCTGGCAGAGGAGGTTCAGCTTTGCTGAATAAACATTGCATTGTAACCACATGCCTGTTTCCTCTTCACTGCCAACAAAGAGAAAGCAAACAACAATTGCGTTCAGACTGGTGGATGCAGTTAGAAGGATTCACTTTCTGTGTTTGGAAATCCCTCTGTGTGACATTTCAAGGAATGCTAGCTGTGCATTCTCTACCTGAGTAAAGAATTTGACTTTTCTCACCTTCGACTACTTGAAGCACTGCTAGTTTACAGCTTACCGGGTGGCACTCTGTGCTGCACTGATGAAACTGCTGCTTGCTCAAATATTCTTTCAATGGGATAAGCCTGGCAAGTGTCTTCCGTGCCAGTACTTGAATCCCCTCATTTTCAAATTGAAATTTGCATAACAGGGAATGAAGGTACCTTTGGCATTCAAAGCAAAACAGGCATATTGTTTGCCTTCAGCTAGAGGATGGCAGAAGAGGTTCAGTTTTGCTGACTAAACCTTGTATGCTTAAAGAGAGCATGTAACCTCTTCCTTGCCAGAAAGAGGAAGCAAAGCCAGTTGCTCTGAGTCTGGGGAATGAAGTGAGAAGGATTCACTTACTGTGTTTAAAAATCCATCTGTGTTACATGTCTAAGAAAGTTGCTTGTGCATTGTCTACCTGGGTAAAGGGTTTGACTTTTCTCCCATTAGAGTGTGTGAAGGCTTTCGGGGTTTACAGCTTTCTGGGAGGCATTCTGTGCTGCCCGGCCAATAAGGCTGCCTTACAGAAGGTATCCCTAAAGAAGAAGACAAAGTGTATTTCTCATGTTCTGGTATACGTCAGTGGCTACACAGCAGTTTTGTTCATTAAAGACCATGATAGCAGCAAGTGTAAGCTCCCACTTCACTGCATGAAAGAGAAAGCAAAGTACAGCCTTCTCCTTCAAGCTGCTTATCTTATTCCACTGAAGATTTCAGTTTTGGTACAAGAAACAGTCCGCATACCACCAGCTGCCTTCTCAAGTGTTCTCTCAGTGGGATAAGACTGGCAAGTGTCTGCCTTGCAAGTACTTGAATCCCCTGGTTTTCAAAGGGAACTCTGCATAACAGGGAATGAAGGTTCATTTGACATTCAAAGCAAAACAGGCAGATAGTTTGCCCTCAGCTAGAGGATGGCAGCAGAGGTTCAGTTTTGCTGACTAAAGCTTGTGTGCTTAACGCAAGCACGTAGCCTCTACCCTGCCATAAAGAGGAAGGAAAAGCCAGTTGCTCTCAGTCTGGGGAATGAAGTGAGAAGGATTCACTGACTGTGTTTAAAAGTCCCTCTGTGTTACATGCCTAAGAAAGTTGCCTGTGCATTGTCTACCTGGATAAAGGGTTTGACTTTTCCCCCATTCGAGTAGGTGAAGGCCTGCGGGGTTTACAGCTTTCTAAGAGGCATTCATTGCAGCACGGCCAAAAACACCTCCTTACAGACAGTATCCCTAAAGGAGAAGAGAAAGCGGACTTCTCCCGTTCTGGTATACGTCAGCAACTGCACAGCAGCTTTGTTTAGTAAAGACCATGATAGCAGCAAGTGTAAGCTCCCAATTCACTGTATGGAAGAGAGAGCAAACTAAACAGTTCTACTTCAAGCTGCTTATCTTAATCCAGTGAAGTTTTCAGTTTTGGAGAAAGAAAAAGTCTGGACTGCACCAGCTCCTCTCTTAAACGTTCTCTCAGTGAGATAAGACTGGCATCTGTATGCCTTGCAAGTACTTGAATCCCCTGGTTTTCAAATTGAACTTTGCATAACAGGGAATGAAGTTACCTTTGGCAATCAAAGCAAAACAGGCAATTCTTTACCTTCAGCTAGAGAATGGCAGAAGAGGTTCAGTTTTGCTAACTAAAACTTGAGTGCTTAAGGTGAGCATGTGGCCTCTTGTCTGCGAGAAAGAGGAGGCAAAAGCGTGTTGCTCTGTGTGGGTGCTGAAGTGAGAAGGAGTCACTTACTGTGTTTGAAAAATCCCTTGGTATTAAATGCCTAAGAAGGTTGCCTGGGCATCCTTTACCTGGTTAAAGTGTTTGACTTTTCTCCCATACGAGTACGTGAAGCTCTGCAGGGATTCCCGCTTTCAAGGAGGCATTCTGTGCTCAGTGCACGACAAAGACGCCTTGCAGACAGTATTCCTAAAGGAGAAGAGAAAGTGTGTTTCTGCCATTCTGGTTTTCAACAGGGGCAGCTTTCTAGGTTTCTTGAGTAAAGACTATGTTAGCAGCAAGTGTAAGTTCCAAGTTCACTGCCTGAAAGAGAAAGCAAAATACAGCATTCTCCATCAAGCTGTTAAAATCTACTGAAGTTTTCAGTTTTGATACAAGAACATATCCGCACAGCACCGGCTGCTCTCTGCAACTTTCTCTCAGTGGGATAAGACTGGAGAGTGCCCGCCTTGCAAGTACTTGAATTCCCTGGTTTTCAAAAGGAACTCTCCCTAACAAGGAACGAATGTAGCTTTGGAATTCAAACCAAAACAGGCACATGGTTTCCCTTCAGCTAGAGAATGGCAGAAGAGGTTAAGTTTTGCGCACTAAAACTTGAGTGATAAAGGTAAACATGTGGCCTCTTGTCTGCGAGAAAGAGGAAGCAAAAGAGTGTTTCTCTGTGTGGGTGCTGAAGTGAGAAGGATTCACTTACTGTGTTTCAAAATCCCTCGGTGTTAAATCCCTAAGAAGGTTGCCTGAGAATTGTTTACCTGGTTAAAGTGTGTGACTTTACTCCAATTCGAGTAGGTGAAGCCCTGCAGTGTTTACAGCTTTCCGAGAGGCATTCCCTGCTCCGAATCCAAGAAAGCCGCCTTGCAGACGGTATTCCTAAAGGAGAAGAGAAAGTGATTTTCAGCCATTCTGGTGTTCGACAGTGGCAGCTTTCTAGTTTTCTTGAGTAAAGACTATGTTAGCAGCAAGTGGGAATGACCAGTTCATTACCTCAAACAGAAAGCAAAATACAGCATTCTCCTTCAAACTGCTTAAGTTAATCCACTGAAGTTTTCAGTTTTGGTACAAGAAACAGTCGGCACCGAACCAGCTGCTTTCTGCAACTTTCTCTCAGTGGGATAAGACTGGAGAGTGCATGCCTTGTAAGTAGTTGAATCCCCTGGTTTTCAAAAGGAACTTTGCAAAAAAGGGAATGAATGTACCATCGGCATTCAAAGCAAAACAGGCACATACTTTGCCTTCAGCCAGAGGATGGCAGAAGTGGTTCCGTTTTGCTGACTAAACCTAGTGTGCTTAACATGAGAATGTAGAGTCTTGTCTGCCAGATTGGGGAAGCAAATCCAGTTGTTCTCTGTTTGGGGGATGAAGTGAGTAGGATTCACTTAATGTGTTTGAAAATCCCTTGGTGTTAAATGCCTAAGAAGCTTACCTGAGCATTGTTGAACTGGTTAAAGTGTTTGACTTTTCTCCCATTCGAGTAGCTGAAGCCCTGCATGGTTTACAGCTTTCCAAGAGGCATTCCCTGCTCCAAGTCCGAGAAAGCCACCTTGCAGACGGTATACCTAAAAGAGAAGAGAAAGTATTTTTCAGCCATTCTGGTGTTCGACAGCAGCAGCTTTCTAGTTTTCTTGAGTAAAGACTATGTTAGCAGCAAGTGGGAATGACCAGTTCATTACCTCAAACAGAAAGCAAAATACACCATTCTCCTTCAAGCTGCTTAAGTTAATCCACTGAAGTTTTCGGTTTTGGTACAAGAAACAGTCCGCACAGATCCGGCTGCTTTCTACAACTTTCTCTCAGTGGGATAAGACTGGAAAGTGTCTCTCAGCAAGTACTTGAATTCCCTGGTTTTCCAAAGGAAATTTGCCTAACAATGAATGAATGTACCTTTGCCATTCAAAGCAAAACAGGCACATTGTTTGCCTTCAGCTAGAGTATGGCAGAAGTGTTCCGTTTTGCTCACTGAACCTGGTGTGCTTAACGCGAGCATGTAGCCTGTTGTCTGCCAGAAACAGCAACCAAAAGCGTGTTGCTCCGTGTGGGTGCTGAAGTGAGGAGGACTCAATTACTGTGTTTGAATCCCTTGGTGTGAAATGCCTAAGAAAGTTGCCTGAGCATTGTTTACTTGGTTAAAGTGTTTGACTTTTCTCCCATTCGAGTAGCTGAGGCCCTGCATGGTTTAGAGCTTTCCTGGAGGCAATCTGGGCTCCGCGTACGAGAAAGCCGCCTTGCAGACGGTAGTCCTAAAGGAGAAGAGAAAGTGTGTTTCTGCCGTTCTGGTGTTCGACAGCGGCAGCTTTCTAGTTTTCTTGAGTAAAGACTATGTTAGCAGCAAGTGTGACTTCCCAGTTCACTGCCTCAAAGAGAAAGCAAAATACAGCATTCTCCATCAAGCTGTTAAAATCTACTGAAGTTTTCAGTTTTGATACAAGAACATATCCGCACAGCACCGGCTGCTCTCTGCAACTTTCTCTCAGTGGGATAAGACTGGAGAGTGCCCGCCTTGCAAGTACTTGAATTCCCTGGTTTTCAAAAGGAACTCTCCCTAACAAGGAACGAATGTAGCTTTGGAATTCAAACCAAAACAGGCACATGGTTTCCCTTCAGCTAGAGAATGGCAGAAGAGGTTAAGTTTTGCGCACTAAAACTTGAGTGATAAAGGTAAACATGTGGCCTCTTGTCTGCGAGAAAGAGGAAGCAAAAGAGTGTTTCTCTGTGTGGGTGCTGAAGTGAGAAGGATTCACTTACTGTGTTTCAAAATCCCTCGGTGTTAAATCCCTAAGAAGGTTGCCTGAGAATTGTTTACCTGGTTAAAGTGTGTGACTTTACTCCAATTCGAGTAGGTGAAGCCCTGCAGTGTTTACAGCTTTCCGAGAGGCATTCCCTGCTCCGAATCCAAGAAAGCCGCCTTGCAGACGGTATTCCTAAAGGAGAAGAGAAAGTGATTTTCAGCCATTCTGGTGTTCGACAGTGGCAGCTTTCTAGTTTTCTTGAGTAAAGACTATGTTAGCAGCAAGTGGGAATGACCAGTTCATTACCTCAAACAGAAAGCAAAATACAGCATTCTCCTTCAAACTGCTTAAGTTAATCCACTGAAGTTTTCAGTTTTGGTACAAGAAACAGTCGGCACCGAACCAGCTGCTTTCTGCAACTTTCTCTCAGTGGGATAAGACTGGAGAGTGCATGCCTTGTAAGTAGTTGAATCCCCTGGTTTTCAAAAGGAACTTTGCAAAAAAGGGAATGAATGTACCATCGGCATTCAAAGCAAAACAGGCACATACTTTGCCTTCAGCCAGAGGATGGCAGAAGTGGTTCCGTTTTGCTGACTAAACCTAGTGTGCTTAACATGAGAATGTAGAGTCTTGTCTGCCAGATTGGGGAAGCAAATCCAGTTGTTCTCTGTTTGGGGGATGAAGTGAGTAGGATTCACTTAATGTGTTTGAAAATCCCTTGGTGTTAAATGCCTAAGAAGCTTACCTGAGCATTGTTGAACTGGTTAAAGTGTTTGACTTTTCTCCCATTCGAGTAGCTGAAGCCCTGCATGGTTTACAGCTTTCCAAGAGGCATTCCCTGCTCCAAGTCCGAGAAAGCCACCTTGCAGACGGTATACCTAAAAGAGAAGAGAAAGTATTTTTCAGCCATTCTGGTGTTCGACAGCAGCAGCTTTCTAGTTTTCTTGAGTAAAGACTATGTTAGCAGCAGGTGTGACTTGCCAGTTCACTGCCTCAAAGAGAAAGCAAATACAGAATTCTCCCTCAAGCTGCTTAAGTTAATCCACTGAAGTTTTCGGTTTTGGTACAAGAAACAGTCCGCACAGATCCGGCTGCTTTCTACAACTTTCTCTCAGTGGGATAAGACTGGAAAGTGTCTCTCAGCAAGTACTTGAATTCCCTGGTTTTCCAAAGGAAATTTGCCTAACAATGAATGAATGTACCTTTGCCATTCAAAGCAAAACAGGCACATTGTTTGCCTTCAGCTAGAGTATGGCAGAAGTGTTCCGTTTTGCTCACTGAACCTGGTGTGCTTAACGCGAGCATGTAGCCTGTTGTCTGCCAGAAACAGCAACCAAAAGCGTGTTGCTCCGTGTGGGTGCTGAAGTGAGGAGGACTCAATTACTGTGTTTGAATCCCTTGGTGTGAAATGCCTAAGAAAGTTGCCTGAGCATTGTTTACTTGGTTAAAGTGTTTGACTTTTCTCCCATTCGAGTAGCTGAGGCCCTGCATGGTTTAGAGCTTTCCTGGAGGCAATCTGGGCTCCGCGTACGAGAAAGCCGCCTTGCAGACGGTAGTCCTAAAGGAGAAGAGAAAGTGTGTTTCTGCCGTTCTGGTGTTCGACAGCGGCAGCTTTCTAGTTTTCTTGAGTAAAGACTATGTTAGCAGCAAGTGTGACTTCCCAGTTCACTGCCTCAAAGAGAAAGCAAAATACAGCATTCTCCATCAAGCTGTTAAAATCTACTGAAGTTTTCAGTTTTGATACAAGAACATATCCGCACAGCACCGGCTGCTCTCTGCAACTTTCTCTCAGTGGGATAAGACTGGAGAGTGCCCGCCTTGCAAGTACTTGAATTCCCTGGTTTTCAAAAGGAACTCTCCCTAACAAGGAACGAATGTAGCTTTGGAATTCAAACCAAAACAGGCACATGGTTTCCCTTCAGCTAGAGAATGGCAGAAGAGGTTAAGTTTTGCGCACTAAAACTTGAGTGATAAAGGTAAACATGTGGCCTCTTGTCTGCGAGAAAGAGGAAGCAAAAGAGTGTTTCTCTGTGTGGGTGCTGAAGTGAGAAGGATTCACTTACTGTGTTTCAAAATCCCTCGGTGTTAAATCCCTAAGAAGGTTGCCTGAGAATTGTTTACCTGGTTAAAGTGTGTGACTTTACTCCAATTCGAGTAGGTGAAGCCCTGCAGTGTTTACAGCTTTCCGAGAGGCATTCCCTGCTCCGAATCCAAGAAAGCCGCCTTGCAGACGGTATTCCTAAAGGAGAAGAGAAAGTGATTTTCAGCCATTCTGGTGTTCGACAGTGGCAGCTTTCTAGTTTTCTTGAGTAAAGACTATGTTAGCAGCAAGTGGGAATGACCAGTTCATTACCTCAAACAGAAAGCAAAATACAGCATTCTCCTTCAAACTGCTTAAGTTAATCCACTGAAGTTTTCAGTTTTGGTACAAGAAACAGTCGGCACCGAACCAGCTGCTTTCTGCAACTTTCTCTCAGTGGGATAAGACTGGAGAGTGCATGCCTTGTAAGTAGTTGAATCCCCTGGTTTTCAAAAGGAACTTTGCAAAAAAGGGAATGAATGTACCATCGGCATTCAAAGCAAAACAGGCACATACTTTGCCTTCAGCCAGAGGATGGCAGAAGTGGTTCCGTTTTGCTGACTAAACCTAGTGTGCTTAACATGAGAATGTAGAGTCTTGTCTGCCAGATTGGGGAAGCAAATCCAGTTGTTCTCTGTTTGGGGGATGAAGTGAGTAGGATTCACTTAATGTGTTTGAAAATCCCTTGGTGTTAAATGCCTAAGAAGCTTACCTGAGCATTGTTGAACTGGTTAAAGTGTTTGACTTTTCTCCCATTCGAGTAGCTGAAGCCCTGCATGGTTTACAGCTTTCCAAGAGGCATTCCCTGCTCCAAGTCCGAGAAAGCCACCTTGCAGACGGTATACCTAAAAGAGAAGAGAAAGTATTTTTCAGCCATTCTGGTGTTCGACAGCAGCAGCTTTCTAGTTTTCTTGAGTAAAGACTATGTTAGCAGCAAGTGGGAATGACCAGTTCATTACCTCAAACAGAAAGCAAAATACACCATTCTCCTTCAAGCTGCTTAAGTTAATCCACTGAAGTTTTCGGTTTTGGTACAAGAAACAGTCCGCACAGATCCGGCTGCTTTCTACAACTTTCTCTCAGTGGGATAAGACTGGAAAGTGTCTCTCAGCAAGTACTTGAATTCCCTGGTTTTCCAAAGGAAATTTGCCTAACAATGAATGAATGTACCTTTGCCATTCAAAGCAAAACAGGCACATTGTTTGCCTTCAGCTAGAGTATGGCAGAAGTGTTCCGTTTTGCTCACTGAACCTGGTGTGCTTAACGCGAGCATGTAGCCTGTTGTCTGCCAGAAACAGCAACCAAAAGCGTGTTGCTCCGTGTGGGTGCTGAAGTGAGGAGGACTCAATTACTGTGTTTGAATCCCTTGGTGTGAAATGCCTAAGAAAGTTGCCTGAGCATTGTTTACTTGGTTAAAGTGTTTGACTTTTCTCCCATTCGAGTAGCTGAGGCCCTGCATGGTTTAGAGCTTTCCTGGAGGCAATCTGGGCTCCGCGTACGAGAAAGCCGCCTTGCAGACGGTAGTCCTAAAGGAGAAGAGAAAGTGTGTTTCTGCCGTTCTGGTGTTCGACAGCGGCAGCTTTCTAGTTTTCTTGAGTAAAGACTATGTTAGCAGCAAGTGTGACTTCCCAGTTCACTGCCTCAAAGAGAAAGCAAAATACAGCATTCTCCATCAAGCTGTTAAAATCTACTGAAGTTTTCAGTTTTGATACAAGAACATATCCGCACAGCACCGGCTGCTCTCTGCAACTTTCTCTCAGTGGGATAAGACTGGAGAGTGCCCGCCTTGCAAGTACTTGAATTCCCTGGTTTTCAAAAGGAACTCTCCCTAACAAGGAACGAATGTAGCTTTGGAATTCAAACCAAAACAGGCACATGGTTTCCCTTCAGCTAGAGAATGGCAGAAGAGGTTAAGTTTTGCGCACTAAAACTTGAGTGATAAAGGTAAACATGTGGCCTCTTGTCTGCGAGAAAGAGGAAGCAAAAGAGTGTTTCTCTGTGTGGGTGCTGAAGTGAGAAGGATTCACTTACTGTGTTTCAAAATCCCTCGGTGTTAAATCCCTAAGAAGGTTGCCTGAGAATTGTTTACCTGGTTAAAGTGTGTGACTTTACTCCAATTCGAGTAGGTGAAGCCCTGCAGTGTTTACAGCTTTCCGAGAGGCATTCCCTGCTCCGAATCCAAGAAAGCCGCCTTGCAGACGGTATTCCTAAAGGAGAAGAGAAAGTGATTTTCAGCCATTCTGGTGTTCGACAGTGGCAGCTTTCTAGTTTTCTTGAGTAAAGACTATGTTAGCAGCAAGTGGGAATGACCAGTTCATTACCTCAAACAGAAAGCAAAATACAGCATTCTCCTTCAAACTGCTTAAGTTAATCCACTGAAGTTTTCAGTTTTGGTACAAGAAACAGTCGGCACCGAACCAGCTGCTTTCTGCAACTTTCTCTCAGTGGGATAAGACTGGAGAGTGCATGCCTTGTAAGTAGTTGAATCCCCTGGTTTTCAAAAGGAACTTTGCAAAAAAGGGAATGAATGTACCATCGGCATTCAAAGCAAAACAGGCACATACTTTGCCTTCAGCCAGAGGATGGCAGAAGTGGTTCCGTTTTGCTGACTAAACCTAGTGTGCTTAACATGAGAATGTAGAGTCTTGTCTGCCAGATTGGGGAAGCAAATCCAGTTGTTCTCTGTTTGGGGGATGAAGTGAGTAGGATTCACTTAATGTGTTTGAAAATCCCTTGGTGTTAAATGCCTAAGAAGCTTACCTGAGCATTGTTGAACTGGTTAAAGTGTTTGACTTTTCTCCCATTCGAGTAGCTGAAGCCCTGCATGGTTTACAGCTTTCCAAGAGGCATTCCCTGCTCCAAGTCCGAGAAAGCCACCTTGCAGACGGTATACCTAAAAGAGAAGAGAAAGTATTTTTCAGCCATTCTGGTGTTCGACAGCAGCAGCTTTCTAGTTTTCTTGAGTAAAGACTATGTTAGCAGCAAGTGGGAATGACCAGTTCATTACCTCAAACAGAAAGCAAAATACACCATTCTCCTTCAAGCTGCTTAAGTTAATCCACTGAAGTTTTCGGTTTTGGTACAAGAAACAGTCCGCACAGATCCGGCTGCTTTCTACAACTTTCTCTCAGTGGGATAAGACTGGAAAGTGTCTCTCAGCAAGTACTTGAATTCCCTGGTTTTCCAAAGGAAATTTGCCTAACAATGAATGAATGTACCTTTGCCATTCAAAGCAAAACAGGCACATTGTTTGCCTTCAGCTAGAGTATGGCAGAAGTGTTCCGTTTTGCTCACTGAACCTGGTGTGCTTAACGCGAGCATGTAGCCTGTTGTCTGCCAGAAACAGCAACCAAAAGCGTGTTGCTCCGTGTGGGTGCTGAAGTGAGGAGGACTCAATTACTGTGTTTGAATCCCTTGGTGTGAAATGCCTAAGAAAGTTGCCTGAGCATTGTTTACTTGGTTAAAGTGTTTGACTTTTCTCCCATTCGAGTAGCTGAGGCCCTGCATGGTTTAGAGCTTTCCTGGAGGCAATCTGGGCTCCGCGTACGAGAAAGCCGCCTTGCAGACGGTAGTCCTAAAGGAGAAGAGAAAGTGTGTTTCTGCCGTTCTGGTGTTCGACAGCGGCAGCTTTCTAGTTTTCTTGAGTAAAGACTATGTTAGCAGCAAGTGTGACTTCCCAGTTCACTGCCTCAAAGAGAAAGCAAAATACAGCATTCTCCATCAAGCTGTTAAAATCTACTGAAGTTTTCAGTTTTGATACAAGAACATATCCGCACAGCACCGGCTGCTCTCTGCAACTTTCTCTCAGTGGGATAAGACTGGAGAGTGCCCGCCTTGCAAGTACTTGAATTCCCTGGTTTTCAAAAGGAACTCTCCCTAACAAGGAACGAATGTAGCTTTGGAATTCAAACCAAAACAGGCACATGGTTTCCCTTCAGCTAGAGAATGGCAGAAGAGGTTAAGTTTTGCGCACTAAAACTTGAGTGATAAAGGTAAACATGTGGCCTCTTGTCTGCGAGAAAGAGGAAGCAAAAGAGTGTTTCTCTGTGTGGGTGCTGAAGTGAGAAGGATTCACTTACTGTGTTTCAAAATCCCTCGGTGTTAAATCCCTAAGAAGGTTGCCTGAGAATTGTTTACCTGGTTAAAGTGTGTGACTTTACTCCAATTCGAGTAGGTGAAGCCCTGCAGTGTTTACAGCTTTCCGAGAGGCATTCCCTGCTCCGAATCCAAGAAAGCCGCCTTGCAGACGGTATTCCTAAAGGAGAAGAGAAAGTGATTTTCAGCCATTCTGGTGTTCGACAGTGGCAGCTTTCTAGTTTTCTTGAGTAAAGACTATGTTAGCAGCAAGTGGGAATGACCAGTTCATTACCTCAAACAGAAAGCAAAATACAGCATTCTCCTTCAAACTGCTTAAGTTAATCCACTGAAGTTTTCAGTTTTGGTACAAGAAACAGTCGGCACCGAACCAGCTGCTTTCTGCAACTTTCTCTCAGTGGGATAAGACTGGAGAGTGCATGCCTTGTAAGTAGTTGAATCCCCTGGTTTTCAAAAGGAACTTTGCAAAAAAGGGAATGAATGTACCATCGGCATTCAAAGCAAAACAGGCACATACTTTGCCTTCAGCCAGAGGATGGCAGAAGTGGTTCCGTTTTGCTGACTAAACCTAGTGTGCTTAACATGAGAATGTAGAGTCTTGTCTGCCAGATTGGGGAAGCAAATCCAGTTGTTCTCTGTTTGGGGGATGAAGTGAGTAGGATTCACTTAATGTGTTTGAAAATCCCTTGGTGTTAAATGCCTAAGAAGCTTACCTGAGCATTGTTGAACTGGTTAAAGTGTTTGACTTTTCTCCCATTCGAGTAGCTGAAGCCCTGCATGGTTTACAGCTTTCCAAGAGGCATTCCCTGCTCCAAGTCCGAGAAAGCCACCTTGCAGACGGTATACCTAAAAGAGAAGAGAAAGTATTTTTCAGCCATTCTGGTGTTCGACAGCAGCAGCTTTCTAGTTTTCTTGAGTAAAGACTATGTTAGCAGCAGGTGTGACTTGCCAGTTCACTGCCTCAAAGAGAAAGCAAATACAGAATTCTCCCTCAAGCTGCTTAAGTTAATCCACTGAAGTTTTCGGTTTTGGTACAAGAAACAGTCCGCACAGATCCGGCTGCTTTCTACAACTTTCTCTCAGTGGGATAAGACTGGAAAGTGTCTCTCAGCAAGTACTTGAATTCCCTGGTTTTCCAAAGGAAATTTGCCTAACAATGAATGAATGTACCTTTGCCATTCAAAGCAAAACAGGCACATTGTTTGCCTTCAGCTAGAGTATGGCAGAAGTGTTCCGTTTTGCTCACTGAACCTGGTGTGCTTAACGCGAGCATGTAGCCTGTTGTCTGCCAGAAACAGCAACCAAAAGCGTGTTGCTCCGTGTGGGTGCTGAAGTGAGGAGGACTCAATTACTGTGTTTGAATCCCTTGGTGTGAAATGCCTAAGAAAGTTGCCTGAGCATTGTTTACTTGGTTAAAGTGTTTGACTTTTCTCCCATTCGAGTAGCTGAGGCCCTGCATGGTTTAGAGCTTTCCTGGAGGCAATCTGGGCTCCGCGTACGAGAAAGCCGCCTTGCAGACGGTAGTCCTAAAGGAGAAGAGAAAGTGTGTTTCTGCCGTTCTGGTGTTCGACAGCGGCAGCTTTCTAGTTTTCTTGAGTAAAGACTATGTTAGCAGCAAGTGTGACTTCCCAGTTCACTGCCTCAAAGAGAAAGCAAAATACAGCATTCTCCATCAAGCTGTTAAAATCTACTGAAGTTTTCAGTTTTGATACAAGAACATATCCGCACAGCACCGGCTGCTCTCTGCAACTTTCTCTCAGTGGGATAAGACTGGAGAGTGCCCGCCTTGCAAGTACTTGAATTCCCTGGTTTTCAAAAGGAACTCTCCCTAACAAGGAACGAATGTAGCTTTGGAATTCAAACCAAAACAGGCACATGGTTTCCCTTCAGCTAGAGAATGGCAGAAGAGGTTAAGTTTTGCGCACTAAAACTTGAGTGATAAAGGTAAACATGTGGCCTCTTGTCTGCGAGAAAGAGGAAGCAAAAGAGTGTTTCTCTGTGTGGGTGCTGAAGTGAGAAGGATTCACTTACTGTGTTTCAAAATCCCTCGGTGTTAAATCCCTAAGAAGGTTGCCTGAGAATTGTTTACCTGGTTAAAGTGTGTGACTTTACTCCAATTCGAGTAGGTGAAGCCCTGCAGTGTTTACAGCTTTCCGAGAGGCATTCCCTGCTCCGAATCCAAGAAAGCCGCCTTGCAGACGGTATTCCTAAAGGAGAAGAGAAAGTGATTTTCAGCCATTCTGGTGTTCGACAGTGGCAGCTTTCTAGTTTTCTTGAGTAAAGACTATGTTAGCAGCAAGTGGGAATGACCAGTTCATTACCTCAAACAGAAAGCAAAATACAGCATTCTCCTTCAAACTGCTTAAGTTAATCCACTGAAGTTTTCAGTTTTGGTACAAGAAACAGTCGGCACCGAACCAGCTGCTTTCTGCAACTTTCTCTCAGTGGGATAAGACTGGAGAGTGCATGCCTTGTAAGTAGTTGAATCCCCTGGTTTTCAAAAGGAACTTTGCAAAAAAGGGAATGAATGTACCATCGGCATTCAAAGCAAAACAGGCACATACTTTGCCTTCAGCCAGAGGATGGCAGAAGTGGTTCCGTTTTGCTGACTAAACCTAGTGTGCTTAACATGAGAATGTAGAGTCTTGTCTGCCAGATTGGGGAAGCAAATCCAGTTGTTCTCTGTTTGGGGGATGAAGTGAGTAGGATTCACTTAATGTGTTTGAAAATCCCTTGGTGTTAAATGCCTAAGAAGCTTACCTGAGCATTGTTGAACTGGTTAAAGTGTTTGACTTTTCTCCCATTCGAGTAGCTGAAGCCCTGCATGGTTTACAGCTTTCCAAGAGGCATTCCCTGCTCCAAGTCCGAGAAAGCCACCTTGCAGACGGTATACCTAAAAGAGAAGAGAAAGTATTTTTCAGCCATTCTGGTGTTCGACAGCAGCAGCTTTCTAGTTTTCTTGAGTAAAGACTATGTTAGCAGCAAGTGGGAATGACCAGTTCATTACCTCAAACAGAAAGCAAAATACACCATTCTCCTTCAAGCTGCTTAAGTTAATCCACTGAAGTTTTCGGTTTTGGTACAAGAAACAGTCCGCACAGATCCGGCTGCTTTCTACAACTTTCTCTCAGTGGGATAAGACTGGAAAGTGTCTCTCAGCAAGTACTTGAATTCCCTGGTTTTCCAAAGGAAATTTGCCTAAAAATGAATGAATGTACCTTTGCCATTCAAAGCAAAACAGGCACATTGTTTGCCTTCAGCTAGAGTATGGCAGAAGTGTTCCGTTTTGCTCACTGAACCTGGTGTGCTTAACGCGAGCATGTAGCCTCTTGTCTGCCAAAAACAGGAACCAAAAGCGTGTTGCTCCGTGTGGGTGCTGAAGAGAGATGGATTCACTTACTGTGTCTGAATCCCTTGGTGTTAAATGCCTAAAAAAAGTTGCCTAAGCATTGTTTACCTGGTTAAAGTGTTTGACTTTTCTCCCATTCGAGTAGCTGAAGCCCTGCACGCTTTAGAACTTTCCGGGAGGCATTCTCTGCTTCGCGTTCGAGAAAGCCGCCTTGCAGACGGTAGTCCTAAAGGAGAAGAGAAAGTGTGTTTCTGCCGTTCTGGTGTTCGACAGCGGCAGCTTTCTAGTTTTCTTGAGTAAAGACTATGTTAGCAGCAAGTGTGACTTCCCAGTTCACTGCCTCATAGAGAAAGCAAAATACAGAATTCTCCCTCAAGCTGCCCTAGTTAATCCACTGAAGTTTTCAGCTTTGGTACAAGAAAGAGTCCGCACCGATCCGGCTGCTTTCTGCAACTTTCACTCAGTGGGATAAGACCGGAGAGGGCCTGCCCAGCAAGTACATGAATACACTGGTTTTCAAAAGCAACTTTGCCTAACAGGGCATGAATGTACTATTGGTATTCAAAGCAAAACAGGCACATTGTTTGACTTCAGCTAGAGGATGGCAGAAGGTTTCCATTTTGCTCACTAAACCTGCTGGGCTTAACGCAAGCATGTAGCCTCTTGTCTGCCAAAAACAGGAACCAAAAGCGTGTTGCTCCGTGTGGGTGCTGAAGTGAGATGGATTCACTTACTGTGTTTGAATCCCTTGGTGTTAAATGCCTAAGAAAGTTGCCTGAGCATTGTTTACCTTGTTAAAGTGTTTGACTTTTCTCCCATTCGAGTAGCTGAGGCCCTGCACGGTTTAGAGCTTTCCGGGAGGCATTCTCTGCTTCGCGTTCCAGAAAGCCGCAATGCAGACGGTAGTCCTAACGGAGAAAAGAAAGTGTGTTTCTGCGTTTCTGGTGTTCGACAGCGACAGCTTTCTAATTTTCCTGAGTAAAGACTAAGTTAGCAGCAAGTGTGACTTGCCAATTCACTGCCTCAAAGAGAAAGCAAAATACAGCATTTTCCCTCAAGCTGCTTAAGTTAATCACTGAAGTTTTCAGCTTTGGTACAAGAAACAATCAGCACAGAACAGGCTGCTTTCTGAAAATTTCTCTCTGTGGGATAAGACCGGAGAGGGCCTGCCCAGCAAGTACTTGAATCCCCTGGTTTTCAAAAGGAATTTTGCCTAACAGGGAATGAATGTACCTTTGGCATTCAAAGCAAAACAGGCACATTGTTGGCCTTCAGCTAGAGGATGGCAGAAGTGTTTCCGTTTTGATCAGTAAACCTGGAGGGCTTAACGCGAGCATGGAGCCTCTTGTCTGCCAGAAACAGGAACCAAAAGCGTGTTGCTCCGTGTGGGTGCTGAAGTGAGAAGGATTCACTCACTGTGTTTGAATCCCTTGGTGTTAAATGCGTAAGAAAGTTGCCTGAGCATTGTTTACCTCGTTAAAGTGTTTGACTTTTCACCTATTCAAGTAGCTGAGGCCCTCCACGGTTTAGAGCTATCCGGGAGGCATTCTCTTCTCCGTGTTCGAGAAAGCCGCCTTGCAGACGTAGTCGTAACGGAGAAGAGAAAGTGTGATTCTGCGGTTCTGGTGTTCGACAGCGGCAGCTTTCTAGTTTTCTTGAGTAAGGATTATGTTAGCAGATAGTGGGACTTCCCAGTTCACTGCCTCAAAGAGAAAGCAAAATACAGCATTCTCCCTCAAGCTGCTTAACTTAATCCACTGAAGTTTTCCGATTTGGTACAAGAAACAGTCGGCACCGATCCGACTGCTTTCTGCAACTTTCATTCAGTGGGAAAAGACCGGAGAGGGCCTGCCCAGCAAGTACTTGAATACCCTGGTTTTCAAAAGGAACTTTTCCTAACAGGGAATGAATGTACCGTTGGCATTCAAAGCAAAACAGGCACATTGTTTGCCTTCAGCTAGAGGATGGCAGAAGTGTTTCCTTTTTGCTCACTAAACCTGGTGGGCTTAACGCAAGCATGTAGCCTCTTGTCTGCCAAAAACAGGAACCAAAAGCGTGTTGCTCCGTGTGGGTGCTGAAGTGAGAAGGTTTCATTACTGTACTTTAATCCCTTGGTGTTAAATGCCTAAGAAAGTTGCCTGAACATTGTTAACCTGGTTAAAGTGTTTGACGTTTCTCCGATTCGAGTAGCTGAACCCCTGCACGGTTTAGAGATTTCCGGGAGGCATTCTCTGCTCCGCGACCGAGAAATGCGCTTTGCAGACGGTAGTCCTAACGGAGAAGAGAAAGCGTGTTTCTGCGGTTCTGGTGTTCGACAGCGGCAGCTTTCTAGTTTTCTTGAGTAAAGACTATGTTAGCAGGAAGTGGGACTTGCCAGTTCACTGCCTCAAAGAGAAAGCAAAATACATTATTCTCCCGCAAGCTGCTTAAGTTAATCCACTGAAGTTTTCAGCTTTGGTACAAGAAAGAGTCCGCACCGAACCGGCTGCTTTCTGAAACTTTAACTCAGTGGGATAAGACCGGAGAGTGCCTGCTCAGCAAGTACCTGAATCCCCTGGTTTTCAAAAGAAACTTTTCCTAACAGGGAATGAAAGGACTTTTGGCATTCGACGCAAAACAGGCACATTGTTTCCCTTCAGCTAGAGGATGGCAGAAGTGTTTCCGTTTTGCTCAATAAACCTGGTGGGCTTAACGCGAGCATGTACCCTCTTGTCTGCCAGAAACAGGAACCAAAAGCGTGTTGCTCCGTGTGGGTGCTGAAGTGAGGAGGACTCACTAACTGTGTTTGAATCCCTTGGTGTTAAATGCCTAAGAATGTTGCCTGAGCATTGTTTACCTGGTTAAAGTGTTTCCCGTTTCTCCGATTCGAGTAGCTGAAGCGCTGCACGGTTTAGAGTTTTCCGGGAGAGATTCTCTACTATGCGTTCGAGAAAGCCGCCTTGCAGACGGTAGTCCTAACGGGAAGACAAAGTGTGTTTCTGCGGTTCTGGTGTTCGACAGCGGCAGCTTTCTAGTTTCTTCAGTAAAGACTATGTTAGCAGCAAGTGGGACTTGCCAGTTCACTGCCTCAAAGAGAAAGCAAATACAGAAATCTCCCTCAAGCTGCTTAAGTTAATCCACTGAAGTTTCCAGTTTTGGTAAAAGATACAGTCGCCACCAATCCGGCTGCTTTCTGCAACTTTCTCTCAGTGGCATAAGACCGGAGAGTGCCTGCTCAGAAGTACCTGAATCCCCTGGTTTTCAAAAGGAACTTTGTCTATCAGGGAATGAATGTATTTTGCCATTCGAAGCAAAACAGGCACATTATTTCCCTTCAGCTACAGGATTGCAGAAGTGTTTCCGTTTTGCTCAGTAAATCTGGTGGGCTTAACGCGAGCATGTAGCCTCTTGTCTGCCAAACCAGGAACCAAAAGCGTCTTACTCCGTGTGGGTGCTGAAGTGAGAAGGATTCACTTACTGTGTTTGAGTCCCTTGGTGTTAAATGCCTAAGAAAGTTGCCTGAGCATTGTTTACCTGGTTAAAGTGTTTGACGTTTCTCCGATTCGAGTAGCTGAAGCCCTGCACCGTTTAAAGCTTTCCGGGAGGCATTCTCTGCTCCGTGTTCGAGAAAGCCGCCTTGCAGACGGTTGTCCTAATGGAGAAGAGAAAGTGTGTTTCTGCGGTTCTGGTGTTCGACAGCGGCAGCTTTCTAGTTTTCTTGAGTAAAGACTATGTTAGCAACAAGTGGGACTTGCCAGTTCACTGCCTCAAAGAGAAAGCAAAATACAGCATTCTCCCTCAAGCTGCTTAAGTTAATCCACTGAAGTTTTCAGCTTTGGTACAAGAAAGAGTCCGCACCGAACCGGCTGCCTTCTGCAACTTTCACTCAGTGGGATGAGACCGGAGACTGCCTACCCAGCAAGTACTTGAATCCCCTGGTTTTCAAAAGGAACTTTTCCTAACAGGGAATGAATGAACCTTTGGCATTCAAAGCAAAACAGGCACATTGTTTTCCTTCAGCTAGAGGATGGCAGAAGTGTTTCCGTTTTGCTCACTAAACCTGGTGGGCTTAACGTGAGCATGTATCCTCTTGTCTGCCAAAAACAGGAAACAAATGCGTGTTGCTCCGTGTGGGTGCTGAAGTGAGAAGGGTTCACTTACTCTGTTTGAATCCCTTGGTGTTTAATGCCTAAGAAAGTTGCCTGAGCATTGTTTACCTGGTTAAAGTGTTTGACTTTTCTCCCATTCGAGTAGCTGAGGCCCTACACGGTTTAGAGTTTTCCGGGAGGAATTCCGGGCTCCGCGTACGAGAAAGCCGCCTTGCAGACGGTAGTCCTAAAGGAGAAGAGAAAGTGTGTTTCTGCCGTTCGGTTGTTCGACAGCGGCAGCTTTCTAGTTTTCTTGCGTAAAGACTATGTTAGCAGCAGGTGTGACTTGCCAGTTCACTGCCTCAAAGAGAAAGCAAATACAGAATTCTCCCTCAAGCTGCTTAAGTTAATCCACTGAAGTTTTCAGTTTTGGTAAAAGATACAGTCTGCACGGATCCGGCTGCTTTCTGCAACATTCTCTCAGTGGCATAAGACCGGAGAGTGCCTACCCAGCAAGTACTTGAATCCCCTGGTTTTCAAAAGGAACTTTGCCTAACAGGGACTGAATGAACCTTTGGCATTCAAAGCAAAACAGGCAAATTGTTTGCCTTCAACTAGAGGATGGTAGAATTGTTTCCGTTTTGCTCACTAATCTTGCTGTGCTTAACGCGAGCATGTAGCCTGTTGTCTGCCAGAAACAGCAACCAAAAGCGTGTTGCTCCGTGTGGGTGCTGAAGTGAGGAGGACTCAATTACTGTGTTTGAATCCCTTGGTGGGAAATGCCTAAGAAAGTTGCCTGAGCATTGTTTACTTGGTTAAAGTGTTTGACTTTTCTCCCATTCGAGTAGCTGAGGCCCTGCATGGTTTAGAGCTTTCCTGGAGGCAATCTGGGCTCCGCGTACGAGAAAGCCGCCTTGCAGCCGGTAGTCCTAAATGAGAAGAGAAAGTGTGTTTCTGCCGTTCTGGTGTTCGACAGCGGCAGCTTTCTAGTTTTCTTGAGTAAAGACTATGTTAGCAGCAAGTGTGACTTGCCGGTTCACTGCCTCAAAGTGAAAGCAAATACAGAATTCTCCCTCAAGCTGCTTAAGTTAATCCACTGAAGATTTCAGTTTTGGTAAAAGCTACAGTCGTCACCGATCCGGCTGCTTTCTGCAACTTTCTCTCAGTGGCATAAGACCGGAGAGTGCCTGCTCAGCAAGTACCTGAATCCCCTGGTTTTCAAAAGAAACTTTGTCTAACAGGGAATGAATGTGCTTTTGGCATTCGAAGAAAAACAGGCACATTGTTTGCCTTCAACTAGAGGATGGTAGAATTGTTTCCGTTTTGCTCACTAATCTTGCTGTGCTTAACGCGAGCGTGTAGCCTGTTGTCTGCCAGAAACAGGAACCAAAAGCGTGTTGCTCCGTGTGGGTGCTGAAGTGAGGAGGACTCAATTACTGTGTTTGAATCCCTTGGTGTGAAATGCCTAAGAAAGTTGCCTGAGCATTGTTTACCTGGTTAAAGTGTTTGAAGTTTGTCAGATTCGAGTAGCTGAAGCCCTGCACAGTTTAGAGCTTTCCGGGAGGCATTCTCTGCTACGCATACGAGAAAGCCGCCTAGCAGACGGTAGTCCTAACGGAGAAGAGAAAGTGTGTTTCTGCGGTTCTGGTGTTCGACAGCGGCAGCTTTCTAGTATTCTTGTGTAAAGACAAAGTTAGCAACAAGTGTGAATTGCCAGTTCACTGCCTCAAAGAGAAAGCAAATACAGAATTCTCCCTCAAGCTGCTTAAGTTAATCCACTGAAGTTTTCAGCTTTGGTACAAGATTCCGCACCGAACCGGCTGCTTTCTGCAACTTTCACTCAGTGGCATAAGACCGGAGAGTGCCTACACAGCAAGTACTTGAATCCCCTGGTTTTCAAAAGAAACTTTGCCTAACAGGGACTGAATGAACCTTTGGCATTCAAAGCAAAACAGGCAAATTGTTTGCCTTCAACTAGAGGATGGTAGAATTGTTTCCGTTTTGCTCACTAATCTTGCTGTGCTTAACGCGAGCGTGTAGCCTGTTGTCTGCCAGAAACAGCAACCAAAAGCGTGTTGCTCCGTGTGGGTGCTGAAGTGAGGAGGACTCAATTACTGTGTTTGAATCCCTTGGTGTGAAATGCCTAAGAAAGTTGCCTGAGCATTGTTTACTTGGTTAAAGTGTTTGACTTTTCTTCCATTCGAGTAGCTGAGGCCCTGCATGGTTTAGAGCTTTCCTGGAGGCAATCTGGGCTCCGCGTACGAGAAAGCCGCCTTGCAGACGGTAGTCCTAAATGAGAAGAGAAAGTGTGTTTCTGCCGTTCTGGTGTTCGACAGCGGCAGCTTTCTAGTTTTCTTGAGTAAAGACTATGTTAGCAGCAAGTGTGACTTGCCAGTTCACTGCCTCAAAGTGAAAGCAAATACAGAATTCTCCCTCAAGCTGCTTAAGTTAATCCACTGAAGATTTCAGTTTTGGTAAAAGCTACAGTCGTCACCGATCCGGCTGCTTTCTGCAACTTTCTCTCAGTGGCATAAGACCGGAGAGTGCCTGCTCAGCAAGTACCTGAATCCCCTGGTTTTCAAAAGAAACTTTGTCTAACAGGGAATGAATGTGCTTTTGGCATTCGAAGAAAAACAGGCACATTGTTTGCCTTCAACCAGAGGATGGTAGAATTGTTTCCGTTTTGCTCACTAATCTTGCTGTGCTTAACGCGAGCGTGTAGCCTGTTGTCTGCCAGAAACAGGAACCAAAAGCGTGTTGCTCCGTGTGGGTGCTGAAGTGAGGAGGACTCAATTACTGTGTTTGAATCCCTTGGTGTGAAATGCCTAAGAAAGTTGCCTGAGCATTGTTTACCTGGTTAAAGTGTTTGAAGTTTGTCAGATTCGAGTAGCTGAGGCCCTGCACGGTTTAGAGCTTTCCGGGAGGCATTCTCTGCTACGCGTTCGAGAAAGCCGCCTAGCAGACGGTAGTCCTAACGGAGAAGAGAAAGTGTGTTTCTGCGGTTCTGGTGTTCGACAGCGGCAGCTTTCTAGTTTTCTTGTGTAAAGACAAAGTTAGCAACAAGTGTGAATTGCCAGTTCACTGCCTAAAAGAGAAAGCAAATACAGAATTCTCCCTCAAGCTGCTTAAGTTAATCCACTGAAGTTTTCAGCTTTGGTACAAGATTCCGCACCGAACCGGCTGCTTTCTGCAACTTTCACTCAGTGGCATAAGACCGGAGAGTGCCTACCCAGCAAGTACTTGAATCCCCTGGTTTTCAAAAGAAACTTTGCCTAACAGGGACTGAATGAACCTTTGGCATTCAAAGCAAAACAGGCAAATTGTTTGCCTTCAACTAGAGGATGGTAGAATTGTTTCCGTTTTGCTCACTAATCTTGCTGTGCTTAACGCGAGCATGTAGCCTGTTGTCTGCCAGAAACAGCAACCAAAAGCGTGTTGCTCCGTGTGGGTGCTGAAGTGAGGAGGACTCAATTACTGTGTTTGAATCCCTTGGTGTGAAATGCCTAAGAAAGTTGCCTGAGCATTGTTTACTTGGTTAAAGTGTTTGACTTTTCTCCCATTCGAGTAGCTGAGGCCCTGCATGGTTTAGAGCTTTCCTGGAGGCAATCTGGGCTCCGCGTACGAGAAAGCCGCCTTGCAGACGGTAGTCCTAAATGAGAAGAGAAAGTGTGTTTCTGCCGTTCTGGTGTTCGACAGCGGCAGCTTTCTAGTTTTCTTGAGTAAAGACTATGTTAGCAGCAAGTGTGACTTGCCAGTTCACTGCCTCAAAGTGAAAGCAAATACAGAATTCTCCCTCAAGCTGCTTAAGTTAATCCACTGAAGATTTCAGTTTTGGTAAAAGCTACAGTCGTCACCGATCCGGCTGCTTTCTGCAACTTTCTCTCAGTGGCATAAGACCGGAGAGTGCCTGCTCAGCAAGTACCTGAATCCCCTGGTTTTCAAAAGAAACTTTGTCTAACAGGGAATGAATGTGCTTTTGGCATTCGAAGAAAAACAGGCACATTGTTTGCCTTCAACTAGAGGATGGTAGAATTGTTTCCGTTTTGCTCACTAATCTTGCTGTGCTTAACGCGAGCGTGTAGCCTGTTGTCTGCCAGAAACAGGAACCAAAAGCGTGTTGCTCCGTGTGGGTGCTGAAGTGAGGAGGACTCAATTACTGTGTTTGAATCCCTTGGTGTGAAATGCCTAAGAAAGTTGCCTGAGCATTGTTTACCTGGTTAAAGTGTTTGAAGTTTGTCAGATTCGAGTAGTTGAAGCCCTGCACGGTTTAGAGCTTTCCGGGAGGCATTCTCTGCTACGCGTTCGAGAAAGCCGCCTAGCAGACGGTAGTCCTAAATGAGAAGAGAAAGTGTGTTTCTGCCGTTCTGGTGTTCGACAGCGGCAGCTTTCTAGTTTTCTTGAGTAAAGACTATGTTAGCAGCAAGTGTGACTTGCCAGTTCACTGCCTCAAAGTGAAAGCAAATACAGAATTCTCCCTCAAGCTGCTTAAGTTAATCCACTGAAGATTTCAGTTTTGGTAAAAGCTACAGTCGTCACCGATCCGGCTGCTTTCTGCAACTTTCTCTCAGTGGCATAAGACCGGAGAGTGCCTGCTCAGCGAGTACCTGAATCCCCTGGTTTTCAAAAGAAACTTTGTCTAACAGGGAATGAATGTGCTTTTGGCATTCGAAGAAAAACAGGCACATTGTTTGCCTTCAACTAGAGGATGGTAGAATTGTTTCCGTTTTGCTCACTAATCTTGCTGTGCTTAACGCGAGCGTGTAGCCTGTTGTCTGCCAGAAACAGGAACCAAAAGCGTGTTGCTCCGTGTGGGTGCTGAAGTGAGGAGGACTCAATTACTGTGTTTGAATCCCTTGGTGTGAAATGCCTAAGAAAGTTGCCTGAGCATTGTTTACCTGGTTAAAGTGTTTGACTTTTCTCCCATTCGAGTAGCTGAGGCCCTGCATGGTTTAGAGCTTTCCTGGAGGCAATCTGGGCTCCGCGTACGAGAAAGCCGCCTTGCAGCCGGTAGTCGTAAATGAGAAGAGAAAGTGTGTTTCTGCAGTTCTGGTGTTCGACAGCGGCAGCTTTCTAGTTTTCTTGAGTAAAGACTATGTTAGCAGCAAGTGTGACTTGCCGGTTCACTGCCTCAAAGTGAAAGCAAATACAGAATTCTCCCTCAAGCTGCTTAAGTTAATCCACTGAAGATTTCAGTTATGGTAAAAGCTACAGTCGTCACCGATCCGGCTGCTTTCTGCAACTTTCTCTCAGTGGCATAAGACCGGAGAGTGCCTGCTCAGCAAGTACCTGAATCCCCTGGTTTTCAAAAGAAACTTTGTCTAACAGGGAATGAATGTGCTTTTGGCATTCGAAGAAAAACAGGCACATTGTTTGCCTTCAACTAGAGGATGGTAGAATTGTTTCCGTTTTGCTCACTAATCTTGCTGTGCTTAACGCGAGCATGTAGCCTGTTGTCTGCCAGAAACAGCAACCAAAAGCGTGTTGCTCCGTGTGGGTGCTGAAGTGAGGAGGACTCAATTACTGTGTTTGAATCCCTTGGTGTGAAATGCCTAAGAAAGTTGCCTGAGCATTGTTTACCTGGTTAAAGTGTTTGAAGTTTGTCAGATTCGAGTAGTTGAAGCCCTGCACAGTTTAGAGCTTTCCGGGAGGCATTCTGCTACGCGTTCGAGAAAGCCGCCTAGCAGACGGTAGTCCTAACGGAGAAGCGAAAGTGTGTTTCTGCGGTTCTGGTGTTCGACAGCGGCAGCTTTCTAGTTTTCTTGTGTAAAGACAAAGTTAGCAACAAGTGTGAATTGCCAGTTCACTGCCTCAAAGAGAAAGCAAATACAGAATTCTCCCTCAAGCTGCTTAAGTTAATCCACTGAAGTTTTCAGCTTTGGTACAAGATTCCGCACCGAACCGGCTGCTTTCTGCAACTTTCACTCAGTGGCATAAGACCGGAGAGTGCCTACCCAGCAAGTACTTGAATCCCCTGGTTTTCAAAAGGAACTTTGCCTAACAGGGACTGAATGAACCTTTGGCATTCAAAGCAAAACAGGCAAATTGTTTGCCTTCAACTAGAGGATGGTAGAATTGTTTCCGTTTTGCTCACTAATCTTGCTGTGCTTAACGCGAGCATGTAGCCTGTTGTCTGCCAGAAACAGCAACCAAAAGCGTGTTGCTCCGTGTGGGTGCTGAAGTGAGGAGGACTCAATTACTGTGTTTGAATCCCTTGGTGTGAAATGCCTAAGAAAGTTGCCTGAGCATTGTTTACTTGGTTAAAGTGTTTGACTTTTCTCCCATTCGAGTAGCTGAGGCCCTGCATGGTTTAGAGCTTTCCTGGAGGCAATCTGGGCTCCGCGTACGAGAAAGCCGCCTTGCAGACGGTAGTCCTAAATGAGAAGAGAAAGTGTGTTTCTGCCGTTCTGGTGTTCGACAGCGGCAGCTTTCTAGTTTTCTTGAGTAAAGACTATGTTAGCAGCAAGTGTGACTTGCCAGTTCACTGCCTCAAAGTGAAAGCAAATACAGAATTCTCCCTCAAGCTGCTTAAGTTAATCCACTGAAGATTTCAGTTTTGGTAAAAGCTACAGTCGTCACCGATCCGGCTGCTTTCTGCAACTTTCTCTCAGTGGCATAAGACCGGAGATTGCCTGCTCAGCAAGTACCTGAATCCCCTGGTTTTCAAAAGAAACTTTGTCTAACAGGGAATGAATGTGCTTTTGGCATTCGAAGAAAAACAGGCACATTGTTTGCCTTCAACCAGAGGATGGTAGAATTGTTTCCGTTTTGCTCACTAATCTTGCTGTGCTTAACGCGAGCGTGTAGCCTGTTGTCTGCCAGAAACAGGAAACAAAAGCGTGTTGCTCCGTGTGGGTGCTGAAGTGAGGAGGACTCAATTACTGTGTTTGAATCCCTTGGTGTGAAATGCCTAAGAAAGTTGCCTGAGCATTGTTTACCTCGTTAAAGTGTTTGAAGTTTGTCAGATTCGAGTAGCTGAAGCCCTGCACAGTTTAGAGCTTTCCGGGAGGCATTCTCTGCTACGCGTTCGAGAAAGCCGCCTAGCAGACGGTAGTCCTAACGGAGAAGAGAATGTGTGTTTCTGCGGTTCTGGTGTTCGACAGCGGCAGCTTTCTAGTTTTCTTGTGTAAAGACAAAGTTAGCAACAAGTGTGAATTGCCAGTTCACTGCCTCAAAGAGAAAGCAAATACAGAATTCTCCCTCAAGCTGCTTAAGTTAATCCACTGAAGATTTCAGTTTTGGTAAAAGCTACAGTCGTCACTGATCCGGCTGCTTTCTGCAACTTTCTCTCAGTGGCATAAGACCGGAGAGTGCCTGCTCAGCAAGTACCTGAATCCCCTGGTTTTCAAAAGAAACTTTGTCTAACAGGGAATGAATGTGCTTTTGGCATTCGAAGAAAAACAGGCACATTGTTTGCCTTCAACTAGAGGATGGTAGAATTGTTTCCGTTTTGCTCACTAATCTTGCTGTGCTTAACGCGAGCATGTAGCCTGTTGTCTGCCAGAAACAGCAACCAAAAGCGTGTTGCTCCGTGTGGGTGCTGAAGTGAGGAGGGCTCAATTACTGTGTTTGAATCCCTTGGTGTGAAATGCCTAAGAAAGTTGCCTGAGCATTGTTTACTTGGTTAAAGTGTTTGACTTTTCTCCCATTCGAGTAGCTGAGGCCCTGCATGGTTTAGAGCTTTCCTGGAGGCAATCTGGGCTCCGCGTACGAGAAAGCCGCCTTGCAGACGGTAGTCCTAAATGAGAAGAGAAAGTGTGTTTGTGCCGTTCTGGTGTTCGACAGCGGCAGCTTTCTAGTTTTCTTGAGTAAAGACTATGTTAGCAGCAAGTGTGACTTGCCAGTTCACTGCCTCAAAGTGAAAGCAAATACAGAATTCTCCCTCAAGCTGCTTAAGTTAATCCACTGAAGATTTCAGTTTTGGTAAAAGCTACAGTCGTCACCGATCCGGCTGCTTTCTGCAACTTTCTCTCAGTGGCATAAGACCGGAGAGTGCCTGCTCAGCAAGTACCTGAATCCCCTGGTTTTCAAAAGAAACTTTGTCTAACAGGGAATGAATGTGCTTTTGGCATTCGAAGAAAAACAGGCACATTGTTTGCCATCTACTAGAGGATGGTAGAATTGTTTCCGTTTTGCTCACTAATCTTGCTATGCTTAACGCGAGCATGTAGCCTGTTGTCTGACAGAAACAGGAACCAAAAGCGTGTTGCTCCGTGTGGGTGCTGAAGTGAGGAGGAGTCAATTACTGTGTTTGAATCCCTTGGTGTGAAATGCCTAAGAAAGTTGCCTGAGCATTGTTTACCTGGTTAAGGTGTTTGAAGTTTGTCAGATTCGAGTAGCTGAAGCCCTGCACAGTTTAGAGCTTTCCGGGAGGCATTCTCTGCTACGCGTTCGAGAAAGCCGCCTAGCAGACGGTAGTCCTAACGGAGAAGAGAAAGTGTGTTTCTGCGGTTCTGGTGTTCGACAGCGGCAGCTTTCTAGTTTTCTTGTGTAAAGACAAAGTTAGCAACAAGTGTGAATTGCCAGTTCACTGCCTCAAAGAGAAAGCAAATACAGAATTCTCCCTCAAGCTGCTTAAGTTAATCCACTGAAGTTTTCAGCTTTGGTACAAGAGTCCGCACCGAACCGGCTGCTTTCTGCAACTTTCACTCAGTGGCATAATACCAGAGAGTGCCTACCCAGCAAGTACTTGAATCCCCTGGTTTTCAAAAGGAACTTTGCCTAACAGGGACTGAATGAACCTTTGGCATTCAGAGCAAAACAGGCACATTGTTTGCCTTCTACTAGAGGATGGTAGAATTGTTTCCGTTTTGCTCACTAATCTTGCTGTGCTTAACGCGAGCATGTAGCCTGTTGTCTGCCAGAAACAGCAACCAAAAGCGTGTTGCCCCGTGTGGGTGCTGAAGTGAGGAGGACTCAATTACTGTGTTTGAATCCCTTGGTGTGAAATGCCTAAGAAAGTTGCCTGAGCATTGTTTACTTGGTTAAAGTGTTTGACTTTTCTCCCATTCGAGTAGCTGAGGCCCTGCATGGTTTAGAGCTTTCCTGGAGGCAATCTGGGCTCCGCGTACGAGAAAGCCGTCTTGCAGACGGTAGTCCTAAATGAGAAGAGAAAGTGTGTTTCTGCAGTTCTGGTGTTCGACAGCGGCAGCTTTCTAGTTTTCTTGAGTAAAGACTATGTTAGCAGCAAGTGTGACTTGCCAGTTCACTGCCTCAAAGTGAAAGCAAATACAGAATTCTCCCTCAAGCTGCTTAAGTTAATCCACTGAAGATTTCAGTTTTGGTAAAAGCTACAGTCGTCACCGATCCGGCTGCTTTCTGCAACTTTCTCTCAGTGGCATAAGACCGGAGATTGCCTGCTCAGCAAGTACCTGAATCCCCTGGTTTTCAAAAGAAACTTTGTCTAACAGGGAATGAATGTGCTTTTGGCATTCGAAGAAAAACAGGCACATTGTTTGCCTTCAACCAGAGGATGGTAGAATTGTTTCCGTTTTGCTCACTAATCTTGCTGTGCTTAACGCGAGCGTGTAGCCTGTTGTCTGCCAGAAACAGGAAACAAAAGCGTGTTGCTCCGTGTGGGTGCTGAAGTGAGGAGGACTCAATTACTGTGTTTGAATCCCTTGGTGTGAAATGCCTAAGAAAGTTGCCTGAGCATTGTTTACCTCGTTAAAGTGTTTGAAGTTTGTCAGATTCGAGTAGCTGAAGCCCTGCACAGTTTAGAGCTTTCCGGGAGGCATTCTCTGCTACGCGTTCGAGAAAGCCGCCTAGCAGACGGTAGTCCTAACGGAGAAGAGAATGTGTGTTTCTGCGGTTCTGGTGTTCGACAGCGGCAGCTTTCTAGTTTTCTTGTGTAAAGACAAAGTTAGCAACAAGTGTGAATTGCCAGTTCACTGCCTCAAAGAGAAAGCAAATACAGAATTCTCCCTCAAGCTGCTTAAGTTAATCCACTGAAGATTTCAGTTTTGGTAAAAGCTACAGTCGTCACTGATCCGGCTGCTTTCTGCAACTTTCTCTCAGTGGCATAAGACCGGAGAGTGCCTGCTCAGCAAGTACCTGAATCCCCTGGTTTTCAAAAGAAACTTTGTCTAACAGGGAATGAATGTGCTTTTGGCATTCGAAGAAAAACAGGCACATTGTTTGCCTTCAACTAGAGGATGGTAGAATTGTTTCCGTTTTGCTCACTAATCTTGCTGTGCTTAACGCGAGCATGTAGCCTGTTGTCTGCCAGAAACAGCAACCAAAAGCGTGTTGCTCCGTGTGGGTGCTGAAGTGAGGAGGGCTCAATTACTGTGTTTGAATCCCTTGGTGTGAAATGCCTAAGAAAGTTGCCTGAGCATTGTTTACTTGGTTAAAGTGTTTGACTTTTCTCCCATTCGAGTAGCTGAGGCCCTGCATGGTTTAGAGCTTTCCTGGAGGCAATCTGGGCTCCGCGTACGAGAAAGCCGCCTTGCAGACGGTAGTCCTAAATGAGAAGAGAAAGTGTGTTTGTGCCGTTCTGGTGTTCGACAGCGGCAGCTTTCTAGTTTTCTTGAGTAAAGACTATGTTAGCAGCAAGTGTGACTTGCCAGTTCACTGCCTCAAAGTGAAAGCAAATACAGAATTCTCCCTCAAGCTGCTTAAGTTAATCCACTGAAGATTTCAGTTTTGGTAAAAGCTACAGTCGTCACCGATCCGGCTGCTTTCTGCAACTTTCTCTCAGTGGCATAAGACCGGAGAGTGCCTGCTCAGCAAGTACCTGAATCCCCTGGTTTTCAAAAGAAACTTTGTCTAACAGGGAATGAATGTGCTTTTGGCATTCGAAGAAAAACAGGCACATTGTTTGCCATCTACTAGAGGATGGTAGAATTGTTTCCGTTTTGCTCACTAATCTTGCTATGCTTAACGCGAGCATGTAGCCTGTTGTCTGACAGAAACAGGAACCAAAAGCGTGTTGCTCCGTGTGGGTGCTGAAGTGAGGAGGACTCAATTACTGTGTTTGAATCCCTTGGTGTGAAATGCCTAAGAAAGTTGCCTGAGCATTGTTTACCTGGTTAAGGTGTTTGAAGTTTGTCAGATTCGAGTAGCTGAAGCCCTGCACAGTTTAGAGCTTTCCGGGAGGCATTCTCTGCTACGCGTTCGAGAAAGCCGCCTAGCAGACGGTAGTCCTAACGGAGAAGAGAAAGTGTGTTTCTGCGGTTCTGGTGTTCGACAGCGGCAGCTTTCTAGTTTTCTTGTGTAAAGACAAAGTTAGCAACAAGTGTGAATTGCCAGTTCACTGCCTCAAAGAGAAAGCAAATACAGAATTCTCCCTCAAGCTGCTTAAGTTAATCCACTGAAGTTTTCAGCTTTGGTACAAGAGTCCGCACCGAACCGGCTGCTTTCTGCAACTTTCACTCAGTGGCATAATACCAGAGAGTGCCTACCCAGCAAGTACTTGAATCCCCTGGTTTTCAAAAGGAACTTTGCCTAACAGGGACTGAATGAACCTTTGGCATTCAAAGCAAAACAGGCACATTGTTTGCCTTCTACTAGAGGATGGTAGAATTGTTTCCGTTTTGCTCACTAATCTTGCTGTGCTTAACGCGAGCATGTAGCCTGTTGTCTGCCAGAAACAGCAACCAAAAGCGTGTTGCCCCGTGTGGGTGCTGAAGTGAGGAGGACTCAATTACTGTGTTTGAATCCCTTGGTGTGAAATGCCTAAGAAAGTTGCCTGAGCATTGTTTACTTGGTTAAAGTGTTTGACTTTTCTCCCATTCGAGTAGCTGAGGCCCTGCATGGTTTAGAGCTTTCCTGGAGGCAATCTGGGCTCCGCGTACGAGAAAGCCGCCTTGCAGACGGTAGTCCTAAATGAGAAGAGAAAGTGTGTTTCTGCCGTTCTGGTGTTCGACAGCGGCAGCTTTCTAGTTTTCTTGAGTAAAGACTATGTTAGCAGCAAGTGTGACTTCCCAGTTCACTGCCTCAAAGAGAAAGCAAAATACAGAATTCTCCCTCAAGCTGCCCTAGTTAATCCACTGAAGTTTTCAGCTTTGGTACAAGAAAGAGTCCGCACCGATCCGGCTGCTTTCTGCAACTTTCACTCAGTGGGATAAGACCGGAGAGGGCCTGCCCAGCAAGTACATGAATACACTGGTTTTCAAAAGCAACTTTGCCTAACAGGGCATGAATGTACTATTGGTATTCAAAGCAAAACAGGCACATTGTTTGACTTCAGCTAGAGGATGGCAGAAGGTTTCCATTTTGCTCACTAAACCTGCTGGGCTTAACGCAAGCATGTAGCCTCTTGTCTGCCAAAAACAGGAACCAAAAGCGTGTTGCTCCGTGTGGGTGGAGAAGTGAGATGGATTCACTTACTGTGTTTGAATCACTTGGTGTTAAATGCCTAAGAAAGTTGCCTGAGCATTGTTTACCTTGTTAAAGTGTTTGACTTTTCTCCCATTCGAGTAGCTGAGGCCCTGCACGGTTTAGAGCTTTCCGGGAGGCATTCTCTGCTTCGCGTTCCAGAAAGCCGCAATGCAGACGGTAGTCCTAACGGAGAAAAGAAAGTGTGTTTCTGCGTTTCTGGTGTTCGACAGCGACAGCTTTCTAATTTTCCTGAGTAAAGACTAAGTTAGCAGCAAGTGTGACTTGCCAATTCACTGCCTCAAAGAGAAAGCAAAATACAGCATTTTCCCTCAAGCTGCTTAAGTTAATCACTGAAGTTTTCAGCTTTGGTACAAGAAACAATCAGCACAGAACAGGCTGCTTTCTGAAAATTTCTCTCTGTGGGATAAGACCGGAGAGGGCCTGCCCAGCAAGTACTTGAATCCCCTGGTTTTCAAAAGGAATTTTGCCTAACAGGGAATGAATGTACCTTTGGCATTCAAAGCAAAACAGGCACATTGTTGGCCTTCAGCTAGAGGATGGCAGAAGTGTTTCCGTTTTGATCAGTAAACCTGGAGGGCTTAACGCGAGCATGGAGCCTCTTGTCTGCCAGAAACAGGAACCAAAAGCGTGTTGCTCCGTGTGGGTGCTGAAGTGAGAAGGATTCACTCACTGTGTTTGAATCCCTTGGTGTTAAATGCGTAAGAAAGTTGCCTGAGCATTGTTTACCTCGTTAAAGTGTTTGACTTTTCACCTATTCAAGTAGCTGAGGCCCTCCACGGTTTAGAGCTATCCGGGAGGCATTCTCTTCTCCGTGTTCGAGAAAGCCGCCTTGCAGACGTAGTCGTAACGGAGAAGAGAAAGTGTGATTCTGCGGTTCTGGTGTTCGACAGCGGCAGCTTTCTAGTTTTCTTGAGTAAGGATTATGTTAGCAGATAGTGGGACTTCCCAGTTCACTGCCTCAAAGAGAAAGCAAAATACAGCATTCTCCCTCAAGCTGCTTAACTTAATCCACTGAAGTTTTCCGATTTGGTACAAGAAACAGTCGGCACCGATCCGACTGCTTTCTGCAACTTTCATTCAGTGGGAAAAGACCGGAGAGGGCCTGCCCAGCAAGTACTTGAATACCCTGGTTTTCAAAAGGAACTTTTCCTAACAGGGAATGAATGTACCGTTGGCATTCAAAGCAAAACAGGCACATTGTTTGCCTTCAGCTAGAGGATGGCAGAAGTGTTTCCTTTTTGCTCACTAATCCTGGTGGGCTTAACGCAAGCATGTAGCCTCTTGTCTGCCAAAAACAGGAACCAAAAGCGTGTTGCTCCGTGTGGGTGCTGAAGTGAGAAGGTTTCATTACTGTATTTTAATCCCTTGGTGTTAAATGCCTAAGAAAGTTGCCTGAACATTGTTAACCTGGTTAAAGTGTTTGACGTTTCTCCGATTCGAGTAGCTGAACCCCTGCACGGTTTAGAGATTTCCGGGAGGCATTCTCTGCTCCGCGACCGAGAAATGCGCTTTGCAGACGGTAGTCCTAACGGAGAAGAGAAAGCGTGTTTCTGCGGTTCTGGTGTTCGACAGCGGCAGCTTTCTAGTTTTCTTGAGTAAAGACTATGTTAGCAGGAAGTGGGACTTGCCAGTTCACTGCCTCAAAGAGAAAGCAAAATACATTATTCTCCCGCAAGCTGCTTAAGTTAATCCACTGAAGTTTTCAGCTTTGGTACAAGAAAGAGTCCGCACCGAACCGGCTGCTTTCTGAAACTTTAACTCAGTGGGATAAGACCGGAGAGTGCCTGCTCAGCAAGTACCTGAATCCCCTGGTTTTCAAAAGAAACTTTTCCTAACAGGGAATGAAAGGACTTTTGGCATTCGACGCAAAACAGGCACATTGTTTCCCTTCAGCTAGAGGATGGCAGAAGTGTTTCCGTTTTGCTCAATAAACCTGGTGGGCTTAACGCGAGCATGTACCCTCTTGTCTGCCAGAAACAGGAACCAAAAGCGTGTTGCTCCGTGTGGGTGCTGAAGTGAGGAGGACTCACTAACTGTGTTTGAATCCCTTGGTGTTAAATGCCTAAGAATGTTGCCTGAGCATTGTTTACCTGGTTAAAGTGTTTCCCGTTTCTCCGATTCGAGTAGCTGAAGCGCTGCACGGTTTAGAGTTTTCCGGGAGAGATTCTCTACTATGCGTTCGAGAAAGCCGCCTTGCAGACGGTAGTCCTAACGGGAAGACAAAGTGTGTTTCTGCGGTTCTGGTGTTCGACAGCGGCAGCTTTCTAGTTTCTTCAGTAAAGACTATGTTAGCAGCAAGTGGGACTTGCCAGTTCACTGCCTCAAAGAGAAAGCAAATACAGAAATCTCCCTCAAGCTGCTTAAGTTAATCCACTGAAGTTTCCAGTTTTGGTAAAAGATACAGTCGCCACCAATCCGGCTGCTTTCTGCAACTTTCTCTCAGTGGCATAAGACCGGAGAGTGCCTGCTCAGAAGTACCTGAATCCCCTGGTTTTCAAAAGGAACTTTGTCTATCAGGGAATGAATGTATTTTGCCATTCGAAGCAAAACAGGCACATTATTTCCCTTCAGCTACAGGATTGCAGAAGTGTTTCCGTTTTGCTCAGTAAATCTGGTGGGCTTAACGCGAGCATGTAGCCTCTTGTCTGCCAAACCAGGAACCAAAAGCGTCTTACTCCGTGTGGGTGCTGAAGTGAGAAGGATTCACTTACTGTGTTTGAGTCCCTTGGTGTTAAATGCCTAAGAAAGTTGCCTGAGCATTGTTTACCTGGTTAAAGTGTTTGACGTTTCTCCGATTCGAGTAGCTGAAGCCCTGCACCGTTTAAAGCTTTCCGGGAGGCATTCTCTGCTCCGTGTTCGAGAAAGCCGCCTTGCAGACGGTTGTCCTAATGGAGAAGAGAAAGTGTGTTTCTGCGGTTCTGGTGTTCGACAGCGGCAGCTTTCTAGTTTTCTTGAGTAAAGACTATGTTAGCAACAAGTGGGACTTGCCAGTTCACTGCCTCAAAGAGAAAGCAAAATACAGCATTCTCCCTCAAGCTGCTTAAGTTAATCCACTGAAGTTTTCAGCTTTGGTACAAGAAAGAGTCCGCACCGAACCGGCTGCCTTCTGCAACTTTCACTCAGTGGAATGAGACCGGAGACTGCCTACCCAGCAAGTACTTGAATCCCCTGGTTTTCAAAAGGAACTTTTCCTAACAGGGAATGAATGAACCTTTGGCATTCAAAGCAAAACAGGCACATTGTTTTCCTTCAGCTAGAGGATGGCAGAAGTGTTTCCGTTTTGCTCACTAAACCTGGTGGGCTTAACGTGAGCATGTATCCTCTTGTCTGCCAAAAACAGGAAACAAATGCGTGTTGCTCCGTGTGGGTGCTGAAGTGAGAAGGGTTCACTTACTCTGTTTGAATCCCTTGGTGTTTAATGCCTAAGAAAGTTGCCTGAGCATTGTTTACCTGGTTAAAGTGTTTGACTTTTCTCCCATTCGAGTAGCTGAGGCCCTACACGGTTTAGAGTTTTCCGGGAGGAATTCCGGGCTCCGCGTACGAGAAAGCCGCCTTGCAGACGGTAGTCCTAAAGGAGAAGAGAAAGTGTGTTTCTGCCGTTCGGTTGTTCGACAGCGGCAGCTTTCTAGTTTTCTTGCGTAAAGACTATGTTAGCAGCAGGTGTGACTTGCCAGTTCACTGCCTCAAAGAGAAAGCAAATACAGAATTCTCCCTCAAGCTGCTTAAGTTAATCCACTGAAGTTTTCAGTTTTGGTAAAAGATACAGTCTGCACGGATCCGGCTGCTTTCTGCAACATTCTCTCAGTGGCATAAGACCGGAGAGTGCCTACCCAGCAAGTACTTGAATCCCCTGGTTTTCAAAAGGAACTTTGCCTAACAGGGACTGAATGAACCTTTGGCATTCAAAGCAAAACAGGCAAATTGTTTGCCTTCAACTAGAGGATGGTAGAATTGTTTCCGTTTTGCTCACTAATCTTGCTGTGCTTAACGCGAGCATGTAGCCTGTTGTCTGCCAGAAACAGCAACCAAAAGCGTGTTGCTCCGTGTGGGTGCTGAAGTGAGGAGGACTCAATTACTGTGTTTGAATCCCTTGGTGGGAAATGCCTAAGAAAGTTGCCTGAGCATTGTTTACTTGGTTAAAGTGTTTGACTTTTCTCCCATTCGAGTAGCTGAGGCCCTGCATGGTTTAGAGCTTTCCTGGAGGCAATCTGGGCTCCGCGTACGAGAAAGCCGCCTTGCAGCCGGTAGTCCTAAATGAGAAGAGAAAGTGTGTTTCTGCCGTTCTGGTGTTCGACAGCGGCAGCTTTCTAGTTTTCTTGAGTAAAGACTATGTTAGCAGCAAGTGTGACTTGCCGGTTCACTGCCTCAAAGTGAAAGCAAATACAGAATTCTCCCTCAAGCTGCTTAAGTTAATCCACTGAAGATTTCAGTTTTGGTAAAAGCTACAGTCGTCACCGATCCGGCTGCTTTCTGCAACTTTCTCTCAGTGGCATAAGACCGGAGAGTGCCTGCTCAGCAAGTACCTGAATCCCCTGGTTTTCAAAAGAAACTTTGTCTAACAGGGAATGAATGTGCTTTTGGCATTCGAAGAAAAACAGGCACATTGTTTGCCTTCAACTAGAGGATGGTAGAATTGTTTCCGTTTTGCTCACTAATCTTGCTGTGCTTAACGCGAGCGTGTAGCCTGTTGTCTGCCAGAAACAGGAACCAAAAGCGTGTTGCTCCGTGTGGGTGCTGAAGTGAGGAGGACTCAATTACTGTGTTTGAATCCCTTGGTGTGAAATGCCTAAGAAAGTTGCCTGAGCATTGTTTACCTGGTTAAAGTGTTTGAAGTTTGTCAGATTCGAGTAGCTGAAGCCCTGCACAGTTTAGAGCTTTCCGGGAGGCATTCTCTGCTACGCGTACGAGAAAGCCGCCTAGCAGACGGTAGTCCTAACGGAGAAGAGAAAGTGTGTTTCTGCGGTTCTGGTGTTCGACAGCGGCAGCTTTCTAGTATTCTTGTGTAAAGACAAAGTTAGCAACAAGTGTGAATTGCCAGTTCACTGCCTCAAAGAGAAAGCAAATACAGAATTCTCCCTCAAGCTGCTTAAGTTAATCCACTGAAGTTTTCAGCTTTGGTACAAGATTCCGCACCGAACCGGCTGCTTTCTGCAACTTTCACTCAGTGGCATAAGACCGGAGAGTGCCTACACAGCAAGTACTTGAATCCCCTGGTTTTCAAAAGAAACTTTGCCTAACAGGGACTGAATGAACCTTTGGCATTCAAAGCAAAACAGGCAAATTGTTTGCCTTCAACTAGAGGATGGTAGAATTGTTTCCGTTTTGCTCACTAATCTTGCTGTGCTTAACGCGAGCGTGTAGCCTGTTGTCTGCCAGAAACAGCAACCAAAAGCGTGTTGCTCCGTGTGGGTGCTGAAGTGAGGAGGACTCAATTACTGTGTTTGAATCCCTTGGTGTGAAATGCCTAAGAAAGTTGCCTGAGCATTGTTTACTTGGTTAAAGTGTTTGACTTTTCTTCCATTCGAGTAGCTGAGGCCCTGCATGGTTTAGAGCTTTCCTGGAGGCAATCTGGGCTCCGCGTACGAGAAAGCCGCCTTGCAGACGGTAGTCCTAAATGAGAAGAGAAAGTGTGTTTCTGCCGTTCTGGTGTTCGACAGCGGCAGCTTTCTAGTTTTCTTGAGTAAAGACTATGTTAGCAGCAAGTGTGACTTGCCAGTTCACTGCCTCAAAGTGAAAGCAAATACAGAATTCTCCCTCAAGCTGCTTAAGTTAATCCACTGAAGATTTCAGTTTTGGTAAAAGCTACAGTCGTCACCGATCCGGCTGCTTTCTGCAACTTTCTCTCAGTGGCATAAGACCGGAGAGTGCCTGCTCAGCAAGTACCTGAATCCCCTGGTTTTCAAAAGAAACTTTGTCTAACAGGGAATGAATGTGCTTTTGGCATTCGAAGAAAAACAGGCACATTGTTTGCCTTCAACCAGAGGATGGTAGAATTGTTTCCGTTTTGCTCACTAATCTTGCTGTGCTTAACGCGAGCGTGTAGCCTGTTGTCTGCCAGAAACAGGAACCAAAAGCGTGTTGCTCCGTGTGGGTGCTGAAGTGAGGAGGACTCAATTACTGTGTTTGAATCCCTTGGTGTGAAATGCCTAAGAAAGTTGCCTGAGCATTGTTTACCTGGTTAAAGTGTTTGAAGTTTGTCAGATTCGAGTAGCTGAGGCCCTGCACGGTTTAGAGCTTTCCGGGAGGCATTCTCTGCTACGCGTTCGAGAAAGCCGCCTAGCAGACGGTAGTCCTAACGGAGAAGAGAAAGTGTGTTTCTGCGGTTCTGGTGTTCGACAGCGGCAGCTTTCTAGTTTTCTTGTGTAAAGACAAAGTTAGCAACAAGTGTGAATTGCCAGTTCACTGCCTAAAAGAGAAAGCAAATACAGAATTCTCCCTCAAGCTGCTTAAGTTAATCCACTGAAGTTTTCAGCTTTGGTACAAGATTCCGCACCGAACCGGCTGCTTTCTGCAACTTTCACTCAGTGGCATAAGACCGGAGAGTGCCTACCCAGCAAGTACTTGAATCCCCTGGTTTTCAAAAGAAACTTTGCCTAACAGGGACTGAATGAACCTTTGGCATTCAAAGCAAAACAGGCAAATTGTTTGCCTTCAACTAGAGGATGGTAGAATTGTTTCCGTTTTGCTCACTAATCTTGCTGTGCTTAACGCGAGCATGTAGCCTGTTGTCTGCCAGAAACAGCAACCAAAAGCGTGTTGCTCCGTGTGGGTGCTGAAGTGAGGAGGACTCAATTACTGTGTTTGAATCCCTTGGTGTGAAATGCCTAAGAAAGTTGCCTGAGCATTGTTTACTTGGTTAAAGTGTTTGACTTTTCTCCCATTCGAGTAGCTGAGGCCCTGCATGGTTTAGAGCTTTCCTGGAGGCAATCTGGGCTCCGCGTACGAGAAAGCCGCCTTGCAGACGGTAGTCCTAAATGAGAAGAGAAAGTGTGTTTCTGCCGTTCTGGTGTTCGACAGCGGCAGCTTTCTAGTTTTCTTGAGTAAAGACTATGTTAGCAGCAAGTGTGACTTGCCAGTTCACTGCCTCAAAGTGAAAGCAAATACAGAATTCTCCCTCAAGCTGCTTAAGTTAATCCACTGAAGATTTCAGTTTTGGTAAAAGCTACAGTCGTCACCGATCCGGCTGCTTTCTGCAACTTTCTCTCAGTGGCATAAGACCGGAGAGTGCCTGCTCAGCAAGTACCTGAATCCCCTGGTTTTCAAAAGAAACTTTGTCTAACAGGGAATGAATGTGCTTTTGGCATTCGAAGAAAAACAGGCACATTGTTTGCCTTCAACTAGAGGATGGTAGAATTGTTTCCGTTTTGCTCACTAATCTTGCTGTGCTTAACGCGAGCGTGTAGCCTGTTGTCTGCCAGAAACAGGAACCAAAAGCGTGTTGCTCCGTGTGGGTGCTGAAGTGAGGAGGACTCAATTACTGTGTTTGAATCCCTTGGTGTGAAATGCCTAAGAAAGTTGCCTGAGCATTGTTTACCTGGTTAAAGTGTTTGAAGTTTGTCAGATTCGAGTAGTTGAAGCCCTGCACGGTTTAGAGCTTTCCGGGAGGCATTCTCTGCTACGCGTTCGAGAAAGCCGCCTAGCAGACGGTAGTCCTAAATGAGAAGAGAAAGTGTGTTTCTGCCGTTCTGGTGTTCGACAGCGGCAGCTTTCTAGTTTTCTTGAGTAAAGACTATGTTAGCAGCAAGTGTGACTTGCCAGTTCACTGCCTCAAAGTGAAAGCAAATACAGAATTCTCCCTCAAGCTGCTTAAGTTAATCCACTGAAGATTTCAGTTTTGGTAAAAGCTACAGTCGTCACCGATCCGGCTGCTTTCTGCAACTTTCTCTCAGTGGCATAAGACCGGAGAGTGCCTGCTCAGCAAGTACCTGAATCCCCTGGTTTTCAAAAGAAACTTTGTCTAACAGGGAATGAATGTGCTTTTGGCATTCGAAGAAAAACAGGCACATTGTTTGCCTTCAACTAGAGGATGGTAGAATTGTTTCCGTTTTGCTCACTAATCTTGCTGTGCTTAACGCGAGCGTGTAGCCTGTTGTCTGCCAGAAACAGGAACCAAAAGCGTGTTGCTCCGTGTGGGTGCTGAAGTGAGGAGGACTCAATTACTGTGTTTGAATCCCTTGGTGTGAAATGCCTAAGAAAGTTGCCTGAGCATTGTTTACCTGGTTAAAGTGTTTGAAGTTTGTCAGATTCGAGTAGTTGAAGCCCTGCACGGTTTAGAGCTTTCCGGGAGGCATTCTCTGCTACGCGTTCGAGAAAGCCGCCTAGCAGACGGTAGTCCTAACGGAGAAGAGAAAGTGTGTTTCTGCGGTTCTGGTGTTCGACAGCGGCAGCTTTCTAGTTTTCTTGTGTAAAGACAAAGTTAGCAACAAGTGTGAATTGCCAGTTCACTGCCTCAAAGAGAAAGCAAATACAGAATTCTCCCTCAAGCTGCTTAAGTTAATCCACTGAAGTTTTCAGCTTTGGTACAAGATTCCGCACCGAACCGGCTGCTTTCTGCAACTTTCACTCAGTGGCATAAGACCGGAGAGTGCCTACACAGCAAGTACTTGAATCCCCTGGTTTTCAAAAGAAACTTTGCCTAACAGGGACTGAATGAACCTTTGGCATTCAAAGCAAAACAGGCAAATTGTTTGCCTTCAACTAGAGGATGGTAGAATTGTTTCCGTTTTGCTCACTAATCTTGCTGTGCTTAACGCGAGCATGTAGCCTGTTGTCTGCCAGAAACAGCAACCAAAAGCGTGTTGCTCCGTGTGGGTGCTGAAGTGAGGAGGACTCAATTACTGTGTTTGAATCCCTTGGTGTGAAATGCCTAAGAAAGTTGCCTGAGCATTGTTTACTTGGTTAAAGTGTTTGACTTTTCTCCCATTCGAGTAGCTGAGGCCCTGCATGGTTTAGAGCTTTCCTGGAGGCAATCTGGGCTCCGCGTACGAGAAAGCCGCCTTGCAGACGGTAGTCCTAAATGAGAAGAGAAAGTGTGTTTCTGCCGTTCTGGTGTTCGACAGCGGCAGCTTTCTAGTTTTCTTGAGTAAAGACTATGTTAGCAGCAAGTGTGACTTGCCAGTTCACTGCCTCAAAGTGAAAGCAAATACAGAATTCTCCCTCAAGCTGCTTAAGTTAATCCACTGAAGATTTCAGTTTTGGTAAAAGCTACAGTCGTCACCGATCCGGCTGCTTTCTGCAACTTTCTCTCAGTGGCATAAGACCGGAGAGTGCCTGCTCAGCAAGTACCTGAATCCCCTGGTTTTCAAAAGAAACTTTGTCTAACAGGGAATGAATGTGCTTTTGGCATTCGAAAAAAAACAGGCACATTGTTTGCCTTCAACTAGAGGATGGTAGAATTGTTTCCGTTTTGCTCACTAATCTTGCTGTGCTTAACGCGAGCGTGTAGCCTGTTGTCTGCCAGAAACAGGAACCAAAAGCGTGTTGCTCCGTGTGGGTGCTGAAGTGAGGAGGACTCAATTACTGTGTTTGAATCCCTTGGTGTGAAATGCCTAAGAAAGTTGCCTGAGCATTGTTTACCTGGTTAAAGTGTTTGAAGTTTGTCAGATTCGAGTAGTTGAAGCCCTGCACGGTTTAGAGCTTTCCGGGAGGCATTCTCTGCTACGCGTTCGAGAAAGCCGCCTAGCAGACGGTAGTCCTAACGGAGAAGAGAAAGTGTGTTTCTGCGGTTCTGGTGTTCGACAGCGGCAGCTTTCTAGTTTTCTTGTGTAAAGACAAAGTTAGCAACAAGTGTGAATTGCCAGTTCACTGCCTCAAAGAGAAAGCAAATACAGAATTCTCCCTCAAGCTGCTTAAGTTAATCCACTGAAGTTTTCAGCTTTGGTACAAGATTCCGCACCGAACCGGCTGCTTTCTGCAACTTTCACTCAGTGGCATAAGACCGGAGAGTGCCTACCCAGCAAGTACTTGAATCCCCTGGTTTTCAAAAGAAACTTTGCCTAACAGGGACTGAATGAACCTTTGGCATTCAAAGCAAAACAGGCAAATTGTTTGCCTTCAACTAGAGGATGGTAGAATTGTTTCCGTTTTGCTCACTAATCTTGCTGTGCTTAACGCGAGCGTGTAGCCTGTTGTCTGCCAGAAACAGCAACCAAAAGCGTGTTGCTCCGTGTGGGTGCTGAAGTGAGGAGGACTCAATTACTGTGTTTGAATCCCTTGGTGTGAAATGCCTAAGAAAGTTGCCTGAGCATTGTTTACTTGGTTAAAGTGTTTGACTTTTCTCCCATTCGAGTAGCTGAGGCCCTGCATGGTTTAGAGCTTTCCTGGAGGCAATCTGGGCTCCGCGTACGAGAAAGCCGCCTTGCAGACGGTAGTCCTAAATGAGAAGAGAAAGTGTGTTTCTGCCGTTCTGGTGTTCGACAGCGGCAGCTTTCTAGTTTTCTTGAGTAAAGACTATGTTAGCAGCAAGTGTGACTTGCCAGTTCACTGCCTCAAAGTGAAAGCAAATACAGAATTCTCCCTCAAGCTGCTTAAGTTAATCCACTGAAGATTTCAGTTTTGGTAAAAGCTACAGTCGTCACCGATCCGGCTACTTTCTGCAACTTTCTCTCAGTGGCATAAGACCGGAGAGTGCCTGCTCAGCAAGTACCTGAATCCCCTGGTTTTCAAAAGAAACTTTGTCTAACAGGGAATGAATGTGCTTTTGGCATTCGAAGAAAAACAGGCACATTGTTTGCCTTCAACTAGAGGATGGTAGAATTGTTTCCGTTTTGCTCACTAATCTTGCTGTGCTTAACGCGAGCGTGTAGCCTGTTGTCTGCCAGAAACAGGAACCAAAAGCGTGTTGCTCCGTGTGGGTGCTGAAGTGAGGAGGACTCAATTACTGTGTTTGAATCCCTTGGTGTGAAATGCCTAAGAAAGTTGCCTGAGCATTGTTTACCTGGTTAAAGTGTTTGAAGTTTGTCAGATTCGAGTAGCTGAGGCCCTGCACGGTTTAGAGCTTTCCGGGAGGCATTCTCTGCTACGCGTTCGAGAAAGCCGCCTAGCAGACGGTAGTCCTAACGGAGAAGAGAAAGTGTGTTTCTGCGGTTCTGGTGTTCGACAGCGGCAGCTTTCTAGTTTTCTTGTGTAAAGACAAAGTTAGCAACAAGTGTGAATTGCCAGTTCACTGCCTCAAAGAGAAAGCAAATACAGAATTCTCCCTCAAGCTGCTTAAGTTAATCCACTGAAGTTTTCAGCTTTGGTACAAGATTCCGCACCGAACCGGCTGCTTTCTGCAACTTTCACTCAGTGGCATAAGACCGGAGAGTGCCTACCCAGCAAGTACTTGAATCCCCTGGTTTTCAAAAGAAACTTTGCCTAACAGGGACTGAATGAACCTTTGGCATTCAAAGCAAAACAGGCAAATTGTTTGCCTTCAACTAGAGGATGGTAGAATTGTTTCCGTTTTGCTCACTAATCTTGCTGTGCTTAACGCGAGCATGTAGCCTGTTGTCTGCCAGAAACAGCAACCAAAAGCGTGTTGCTCCGTGTGGGTGCTGAAGTGAGGAGGACTCAATTACTGTGTTTGAATCCCTTGGTGTGAAATGCCTAAGAAAGTTGCCTGAGCATTGTTTACTTGGTTAAAGTGTTTGACTTTTCTCCCATTCGAGTAGCTGAGGCCCTGCATGGTTTAGAGCTTTCCTGGAGGCAATCTGGGCTCCGCGTACGAGAAAGCCGCCTTGCAGACGGTAGTCCTAAATGAGAAGAGAAAGTGTGTTTCTGCCGTTCTGGTGTTCGACAGCGGCAGCTTTCTAGTTTTCTTGAGTAAAGACCATGTTAGCAGCAAGTGTGACTTGCCAGTTCACTGCCTCAAAGTGAAAGCAAATACAGAATTCTCCCTCAAGCTGCTTAAGTTAATCCACTGAAGATTTCAGTTTTGGTAAAAGCTACAGTCGTCACCGATCCGGCTGCTTTCTGCAACTTTCTCTCAGTGGCATAAGACCGGAGAGTGCCTGCTCAGCAAGTACCTGAATCCCCTGGTTTTCAAAAGAAACTTTGTCTAACAGGGAATGAATGTGCTTTTGGCATTCGAAGAAAAACAGGCACATTGTTTGCCATCTACTAGAGGATGGTAGAATTGTTTCCGTTTTGCTCACTAATCTTGCTGTGCTTAACGCGAGCATGTAGCCTGTTGTCTGCCAGAAACAGCAACCAAAAGCGTGTTGCTCCGTGTGGGTGCTGAAGTGAGGAGGACTCAATTACTGTGTTTGAATCCCTTGGTGTGAAATGCCTAAGAAAGTTGCCTGAGCATTGTTTACCTGGTTAAAGTGTTTGAAGTTTGTCAGATTCGAGTAGCTGAGGCCCTGCACGGTTTAGAGCTTTCCGGGAGGCATTCTCTGCTACGCGTTCGAGAAAGCCGCCTAGCAGACGGTAGTCCTAACGGAGAAGAGAAAGTGTGTTTCTGCGGTTCTGGTGTTCGACAGCGGCAGCTTTCTAGTTTTCTTGTGTAAAGACAAAGTTAGCAACAAGTGTGAATTGCCAGTTCACTGCCTCAAAGAGAAAGCAAATACAGAATTCTCCCTCAAGCTGCTTAAGTTAATCCACTGAAGTTTTCAGCTTTGGTACAAGATTCCGTACCGAACCGGCTGCTTTCTGCAACTTTCACTCAGTGGCATAAGACCGGAGAGTGCCTACCCAGCAAGTACTTGAATCCCCTGGTTTTCAAAAGGAACTTTGCCTAACAGGGACTGAATGAACCTTTGGCATTAAAAGCAAAACAGGCAAATTGTTTGCCTTCAACTAGAGGATGGTAGAATTGTTTCCGTTTTGCTCCCTAATCTTGCTGTGCTTAACGCGAGCATGTAGCCTGTTGTCTGCCAGAAACAGCAACCAAAAGCGTGTTGCTCCGTGTGGGTGCTGAAGTGAGGAGGACTCAATTACTGTGTTTGAATCCCTTGGTGTGAAATGCCTAAGAAAGTTGCCTGAGCATTGTTTACTTGGTTAAAGTGTTTGACTTTTCTCCCATTCGAGTAGCTGAGGCCCTGCATGGTTTAGAGCTTTCCTGGAGGCAATCTGGGCTCCGCGTACGAGAAAGCCGCCTTGCAGACGGTAGTCCTAAATGAGAAGAGAAAGTGTGTTTCTGCCGTTCTGGTGTTCGACAGCGGCAGCTTTCTAGTTTTCTTGAGTAAAGACTATGTTAGCAGCAAGTGTGACTTGCCGGTTCACTGCCTCAAAGTGAAAGCAAATACAGAATTCTCCCTCAAGCTGCTTAAGTTAATCCACTGAAGATTTCAGTTTTGGTAAAAGCTACAGTCGTCACCGATCCGGCTGCTTTCTGCAACTTTCTCTCAGTGGCATAAGACCGGAGAGTGCCTGCTCAGCAAGTACCTGAATCCCCTGGTTTTCAAAAGAAACTTTGTCTAACAGGGAATGAAAGTGCTTTTGGCATTCGAAGAAAAAAAGGCACATTGTTTGCCATCTACTAGAGGATGGTAGAATTGTTTCCGTTTTGCTCACTAATCTTGCTGTGCTTAACGCGAGCATGTAGCCTGTTGTCTGCCAGAAACAGCAACCAAAAGCGTGTTGCTCCGTGTGGGTGCTGAAGTGAGGAGGACTCAATTACTGTGTTTGAATCCCGTGGTGTGAAATGCCTAAGAAATTTGCCTGAGCATTGTTTACCTGGTTAAAGTGTTTGAAGTTTGTCAGATTCGAGTAGCTGAGGCCCTGCACGGTTTAGAGCTTTCCGGGAGGCATTCTCTGCTACGCGTTCGAGAAAGCCGCCTAGCAGACGGTAGTCCTAACGGAGAAGAGAAAGTGTGTTTCTGCGGTTCTGGTGTTCGACAGCGGCAGCTTTCTAGTTTTCTTGAGTAAAGACTATGTTAGCAGCAAGTGTGACTTGCCGGTTCACTGCCTCAAAGTGAAAGCAAATACAGAATTCTCCCTCAAGCTGCTTAAGTTAATCCACTGAAGTTTTCAGCTTTGGTACAAGATTCCGCACCGAACCGGCTGCTTTCTGCAACTTTCACTCAGTGGCATAAGACCGGAGAGTGCCTACCCAGCAAGTACTTGAATCCCCTGGTTTTCAAAAGGAACTTTGCCTAACAGGGACTGAATGAACCTTTGGCATTCAAAGCAAAACAGGCAAATTGTTTGCCTTCAACTAGAGGATGGTAGAATTGTTTCCGTTTTGCTCACTAATCTTGCTGTGCTTAACGCGAGCATGTAGCCTGTTGTCTGCCAGAAACAGCAACCAAAAGCGTGTTGCTCCGTGTGGGTGCTGAAGTGAGGAGGACTCAATTACTGTGTTTGAATCCCTTGGTGTGAAATGCCTAAGAAAGTTGCCTGAGCATTGTTTACTTGGTTAAAGTGTTTGACTTTTCTCCCATTCGAGTAGCTGAGGCCCTGCATGGTTTAGAGCTTTCCTGGAGGCAATCTGGGCTCCGCGTACGAGAAAGCCGCCTTGCAGACGGTAGTCCTAAATGAGAAGAGAAAGTGTGTTTCTGCCGTTCTGGTGTTCGACAGCGGCAGCTTTCTAGTTTTCTTGAGTAAAGACCATGTTAGCAGCAAGTGTGACTTGCCAGTTCACTGCCTCAAAGTGAAAGCAAATACAGAATTCTCCCTCAAGCTGCTTAAGTTAATCCACTGAAGTTTTCAGCTTTGGTACAAGAGTCCGCACCGAACCGGCTGCTTTCTGCAACTTTCACTCAGTGGCATAATACCAGAGAGTGCCTACCCAGCAAGTACTTGAATCCCCTGGTTTTCAAAAGGAACTTTGCCTAACAGGGACTGAATGAACCTTTGGCATTCAAAGCAAAACAGGCACATTGTTTGCCTTCTACTAGAGGATGGTAGAATTGTTTCCGTTTTGCTCACTAATCTTGCTGTGCTTAACGCGAGCATGTAGCCTGTTGTCTGCCAGAAACAGCAACCAAAAGCGTGTTGCCCCGTGTGGGTGCTGAAGTGAGGAGGACTCAATTACTGTGTTTGAATCCCTTGGTGTGAAATGCCTAAGAAAGTTGCCTGAGCATTGTTTACTTGGTTAAAGTGTTTGACTTTTCTCCCATTCGAGTAGCTGAGGCCCTGCATGGTTTAGAGCTTTCCTGGAGGCAATCTGGGCTCCGCGTACGAGAAAGCCGCCTTGCAGACGGTAGTCCTAAATGAGAAGAGAAAGTGTGTTTCTGCCGTTCTGGTGTTCGACAGCGGCAGCTTTCTAGTTTTCTTGAGTAAAGACTATGTTAGCAGCAAGTGTGACTTCCCAGTTCACTGCCTCAAAGAGAAAGCAAAATACAGAATTCTCCCTCAAGCTGCCCTAGTTAATCCACTGAAGTTTTCAGCTTTGGTACAAGAAAGAGTCCGCACCGATCCGGCTGCTTTCTGCAACTTTCACTCAGTGGGATAAGACCGGAGAGGGCCTGCCCAGCAAGTACATGAATACACTGGTTTTCAAAAGCAACTTTGCCTAACAGGGCATGAATGTACTATTGGTATTCAAAGCAAAACAGGCACATTGTTTGACTTCAGCTAGAGGATGGCAGAAGGTTTCCATTTTGCTCACTAAACCTGCTGGGCTTAACGCAAGCATGTAGCCTCTTGTCTGCCAAAAACAGGAACCAAAAGCGTGTTGCTCCGTGTGGGTGCTGAAGTGAGATGGATTCACTTACTGTGTTTGAATCACTTGGTGTTAAATGCCTAAGAAAGTTGCCTGAGCATTGTTTACCTTGTTAAAGTGTTTGACTTTTCTCCCATTCGAGTAGCTGAGGCCCTGCACGGTTTAGAGCTTTCCGGGAGGCATTCTCTGCTTCGCGTTCCAGAAAGCCGCAATGCAGACGGTAGTCCTAACGGAGAAAAGAAAGTGTGTTTCTGCGTTTCTGGTGTTCGACAGCGACAGCTTTCTAATTTTCCTGAGTAAAGACTAAGTTAGCAGCAAGTGTGACTTGCCAATTCACTGCCTCAAAGAGAAAGCAAAATACAGCATTTTCCCTCAAGCTGCTTAAGTTAATCACTGAAGTTTTCAGCTTTGGTACAAGAAACAATCAGCACAGAACAGGCTGCTTTCTGAAAATTTCTCTCTGTGGGATAAGACCGGAGAGGGCCTGCCCAGCAAGTACTTGAATCCCCTGGTTTTCAAAAGGAATTTTGCCTAACAGGGAATGAATGTACCTTTGGCATTCAAAGCAAAACAGGCACATTGTTGGCCTTCAGCTAGAGGATGGCAGAAGTGTTTCCGTTTTGATCAGTAAACCTGGAGGGCTTAACGCGAGCATGGAGCCTCTTGTCTGCCAGAAACAGGAACCAAAAGCGTGTTGCTCCGTGTGGGTGCTGAAGTGAGAAGGATTCACTCACTGTGTTTGAATCCCTTGGTGTTAAATGCGTAAGAAAGTTGCCTGAGCATTGTTTACCTCGTTAAAGTGTTTGACTTTTCACCTATTCAAGTAGCTGAGGCCCTCCACGGTTTAGAGCTATCCGGGAGGCATTCTCTTCTCCGTGTTCGAGAAAGCCGCCTTGCAGACGTAGTCGTAACGGAGAAGAGAAAGTGTGATTCTGCGGTTCTGGTGTTCGACAGCGGCAGCTTTCTAGTTTTCTTGAGTAAGGATTATGTTAGCAGATAGTGGGACTTCCCAGTTCACTGCCTCAAAGAGAAAGCAAAATACAGCATTCTCCCTCAAGCTGCTTAACTTAATCCACTGAAGTTTTCCGATTTGGTACAAGAAACAGTCGGCACCGATCCGACTGCTTTCTGCAACTTTCATTCAGTGGGAAAAGACCGGAGAGGGCCTGCCCAGCAAGTACTTGAATACCCTGGTTTTCAAAAGGAACTTTTCCTAACAGGGAATGAATGTACCGTTGGCATTCAAAGCAAAACAGGCACATTGTTTGCCTTCAGCTAGAGGATGGCAGAAGTGTTTCCTTTTTGCTCACTAAACCTGGTGGGCTTAACGCAAGCATGTAGCCTCTTGTCTGCCAAAAACAGGAACCAAAAGCGTGTTGCTCCGTGTGGGTGCTGAAGTGAGAAGGTTTCATTACTGTATTTTAATCCCTTGGTGTTAAATGCCTAAGAAAGTTGCCTGAACATTGTTAACCTGGTTAAAGTGTTTGACGTTTCTCCGATTCGAGTAGCTGAACCCCTGCACGGTTTAGAGATTTCCGGGAGGCATTCTCTGCTCCGCGACCGAGAAATGCGCTTTGCAGACGGTAGTCCTAACGGAGAAGAGAAAGCGTGTTTCTGCGGTTCTGGTGTTCGACAGCGGCAGCTTTCTAGTTTTCTTGAGTAAAGACTATGTTAGCAGGAAGTGGGACTTGCCAGTTCACTGCCTCAAAGAGAAAGCAAAATACATTATTCTCCCGCAAGCTGCTTAAGTTAATCCACTGAAGTTTTCAGCTTTGGTACAAGAAAGAGTCCGCACCGAACCGGCTGCTTTCTGAAACTTTAACTCAGTGGGATAAGACCGGAGAGTGCCTGCTCAGCAAGTACCTGAATCCCCTGGTTTTCAAAAGAAACTTTTCCTAACAGGGAATGAAAGGACTTTTGGCATTCGACGCAAAACAGGCACATTGTTTCCCTTCAGCTAGAGGATGGCAGAAGTGTTTCCGTTTTGCTCAATAAACCTGGTGGGCTTAACGCGAGCATGTACCCTCTTGTCTGCCAGAAACAGGAACCAAAAGCGTGTTGCTCCGTGTGGGTGCTGAAGTGAGGAGGACTCACTAACTGTGTTTGAATCCCTTGGTGTTAAATGCCTAAGAATGTTGCCTGAGCATTGTTTACCTGGTTAAAGTGTTTCCCGTTTCTCCGATTCGAGTAGCTGAAGCGCTGCACGGTTTAGAGTTTTCCGGGAGAGATTCTCTACTATGCGTTCGAGAAAGCCGCCTTGCAGACGGTAGTCCTAACGGGAAGACAAAGTGTGTTTCTGCGGTTCTGGTGTTCGACAGCGGCAGCTTTCTAGTTTCTTCAGTAAAGACTATGTTAGCAGCAAGTGGGACTTGCCAGTTCACTGCCTCAAAGAGAAAGCAAATACAGAAATCTCCCTCAAGCTGCTTAAGTTAATCCACTGAAGTTTCCAGTTTTGGTAAAAGATACAGTCGCCACCAATCCGGCTGCTTTCTGCAACTTTCTCTCAGTGGCATAAGACCGGAGAGTGCCTGCTCAGAAGTACCTGAATCCCCTGGTTTTCAAAAGGAACTTTGTCTATCAGGGAATGAATGTATTTTGCCATTCGAAGCAAAACAGGCACATTATTTCCCTTCAGCTACAGGATTGCAGAAGTGTTTCCGTTTTGCTCAGTAAATCTGGTGGGCTTAACGCGAGCATGTAGCCTCTTGTCTGCCAAACCAGGAACCAAAAGCGTCTTACTCCGTGTGGGTGCTGAAGTGAGAAGGATTCACTTACTGTGTTTGAGTCCCTTGGTGTTAAATGCCTAAGAAAGTTGCCTGAGCATTGTTTACCTGGTTAAAGTGTTTGACGTTTCTCCGATTCGAGTAGCTGAAGCCCTGCACCGTTTAAAGCTTTCCGGGAGGCATTCTCTGCTCCGTGTTCGAGAAAGCCGCCTTGCAGACGGTTGTCCTAATGGAGAAGAGAAAGTGTGTTTCTGCGGTTCTGGTGTTCGACAGCGGCAGCTTTCTAGTTTTCTTGAGTAAAGACTATGTTAGCAACAAGTGGGACTTGCCAGTTCACTGCCTCAAAGAGAAAGCAAAATACAGCATTCTCCCTCAAGCTGCTTAAGTTAATCCACTGAAGTTTTCAGTTTTGGTAAAAGATACAGTCTGCACGGATCCGGCTGCTTTCTGCAACATTCTCTCAGTGGCATAAGACCGGAGAGTGCCTACCCAGCAAGTACTTGAATCCCCTGGTTTTCAAAAGGAACTTTGCCTAACAGGGACTGAATGAACCTTTGGCATTCAAAGCAAAACAGGCAAATTGTTTGCCTTCAACTAGAGGATGGTAGAATTGTTTCCGTTTTGCTCACTAATCTTGCTGTGCTTAACGCGAGCATGTAGCCTGTTGTCTGCCAGAAACAGCAACCAAAAGCGTGTTGCTCCGTGTGGGTGCTGAAGTGAGGAGGACTCAATTACTGTGTTTGAATCCCTTGGTGGGAAATGCCTAAGAAAGTTGCCTGAGCATTGTTTACTTGGTTAAAGTGTTTGACTTTTCTCCCATTCGAGTAGCTGAGGCCCTGCATGGTTTAGAGCTTTCCTGGAGGCAATCTGGGCTCCGCGTACGAGAAAGCCGCCTTGCAGCCGGTAGTCCTAAATGAGAAGAGAAAGTGTGTTTCTGCCGTTCTGGTGTTCGACAGCGGCAGCTTTCTAGTTTTCTTGAGTAAAGACTATGTTAGCAGCAAGTGTGACTTGCCGGTTCACTGCCTCAAAGTGAAAGCAAATACAGAATTCTCCCTCAAGCTGCTTAAGTTAATCCACTGAAGATTTCAGTTTTGGTAAAAGCTACAGTCGTCACCGATCCGGCTGCTTTCTGCAACTTTCTCTCAGTGGCATAAGACCGGAGAGTGCCTGCTCAGCAAGTACCTGAATCCCCTGGTTTTCAAAAGAAACTTTGTCTAACAGGGAATGAATGTGCTTTTGGCATTCGAAGAAAAACAGGCACATTGTTTGCCTTCAACTAGAGGATGGTAGAATTGTTTCCGTTTTGCTCACTAATCTTGCTGTGCTTAACGCGAGCGTGTAGCCTGTTGTCTGCCAGAAACAGGAACCAAAAGCGTGTTGCTCCGTGTGGGTGCTGAAGTGAGGAGGACTCAATTACTGTGTTTGAATCCCTTGGTGTGAAATGCCTAAGAAAGTTGCCTGAGCATTGTTTACCTGGTTAAAGTGTTTGAAGTTTGTCAGATTCGAGTAGCTGAAGCCCTGCACAGTTTAGAGCTTTCCGGGAGGCATTCTCTGCTACGCGTACGAGAAAGCCGCCTAGCAGACGGTAGTCCTAACGGAGAAGAGAAAGTGTGTTTCTGCGGTTCTGGTGTTCGACAGCGGCAGCTTTCTAGTATTCTTGTGTAAAGACAAAGTTAGCAACAAGTGTGAATTGCCAGTTCACTGCCTCAAAGAGAAAGCAAATACAGAATTCTCCCTCAAGCTGCTTAAGTTAATCCACTGAAGATTTCAGTTTTGGTAAAAGCTACAGTCGTCACCGATCCGGCTGCTTTCTGCAACTTTCTCTCAGTGGCATAAGACCGGAGAGTGCCTGCTCAGCAAGTACCTGAATCCCCTGGTTTTCAAAAGAAACTTTGTCTAACAGGGAATGAATGTGCTTTTCGCATTCGAAGAAAAACAGGCACATTGTTTGCCTTCAACTAGAGGATGGTAGAATTGTTTCCGTTTTGCTCACTAATCTTGCTGTGCTTAACGCGAGCATGTAGCCTGTTGTCTGCCAGAAACAGCAACCAAAAGCGTGTTGCTCCGTGTGGGTGCTGAAGTGAGGAGGACTCAATTACTGTGTTTGAATCCCTTGGTGTGAAATGCCTAAGAAAGTTGCCTGAGCATTGTTTACCTGGTTAAAGTGTTTGAAGTTTGTCAGATTCGAGTAGCTGAGGCCCTGCACGGTTTAGAGCTTTCCGGGAGGCATTCTCTGCTACGCTTTCGAGAAAGCCGCCTAGCAGACGGTAGTCCTAACGGAGAAGAGAAAGTGTGTTTCTGCGGTTCTGGTGTTCGACATCGGCAGCTTTCTAGTTTTCTTGTGTAAAGACAAAGTTAGCAACAAGTGTGAATTGCCAGTTCACTGCCTCAAAGAGAAAGCAAATACAGAATTCGCCCTCAAGCTGCTTAAGTTAATCCACTGAAGTTTTCAGCTTTGGTACAAGATTCCGCACCGAACCGGCTGCTTTCTGTAACTTTCACTCAGTGGCATAAGACCGGAGAGTGCCTACCCAGCAAGTACTTGAATCCCCTGGTTTTCAAAAGGAACTTTGCCTAACAGGGACTGAATGAACCGTTGGCATTCAAAGCAAAACAGGCACATTGTTTTCCTTCAGCTAGAGGATGGCAGAAGTGTTTCCGTTTTGCTCACTAAACCTGGTGGGCTTAACGTGAGCATGTATCCTCTTGTCTGCCAAAAACAGGAAACAAATGCGTGTTGCTCCGTGTGGGTGGAGAAGTGAGAAGGGTTCACTTACTCTGTTTGAATCCCTTGGTGTTTAATGCCTAAGAAAGTTGCCTGAGCATTGTTTACCTGGTTAAATTGTTTGACTTTTCTCCCATTCGAGTAGCTGAGGCCCTACACGGTTTAGAGTTTTCAGGGAGGAATTCCGGGCTCCGCGTACGAGAAAGCCGCCTTGCAGACGGTAGTCCTAAAGGAGAAGAGAAAGTGTGTTTCTGCCGTTCTGGTGTTCGACAGCGGCAGCTTTCTAGTTTTCTTGAGTAAAGACTATGTTAGCAGCAAGTGTGACTTGCCAGTTCACTGCCTCAAAGTGAAAGCAAATACAGAATTCTCCCTCAAGCTGCTTAAGTTAATCCACTGAAGATTTCAGTTTTGGTAAAAGCTACAGTCGTCACCGATCCGGCTGCTTTCTGCAACTTTCTCTCAGTGGCATAAGACCGGAGAGTGCCTGCTCAGCGAGTACCTGAATCCCCTGGTTTTCAAAAGAAACTTTGTCTAACAGGGAATGAATGTGCTTTTGGCATTCGAAGAAAAACAGGCACATTGTTTGCCTTCAACTAGAGGATGGTAGAATTGTTTCCGTTTTGCTCACTAATCTTGCTGTGCTTAACGCGAGCATGTAGCCTGTTGTCTGCCAGAAACAGCAACCAAAAGCGTGTTGCTCCGTGTGGGTGCTGAAGTGAGGAGGACTCAATTACTGTGTTTGAATCCCTTGGTGTGAAATGCCTAAGAAAGTTGCCTGAGCATTGTTTACTTGGTTAAAGTGTTTGACTTTTCTCCCATTCGAGTAGCTGAGGCCCTGCATGGTTTAGAGCTTTCCTGGAGGCAATCTGGGCTCCGCGTACGAGAAAGCCGCCTTGCAGCCGGTAGTCGTAAATGAGAAGAGAAAGTGTGTTTCTGCAGTTCTGGTGTTCGACAGCGGCAGCTTTCTAGTTTTCTTGAGTAAAGACTATGTTAGCAGCAAGTGTGACTTGCCGGTTCACTGCCTCAAAGTGAAAGCAAATACAGAATTCTCCCTCAAGCTGCTTAAGTTAATCCACTGAAGATTTCAGTTATGGTAAAAGCTACAGTCGTCACCGATCCGGCTGCTTTCTGCAACTTTCTCTCAGTGGCATAAGACCGGAGAGTGCCTGCTCAGCAAGTACCTGAATCCCCTGGTTTTCAAAAGAAACTTTGTCTAACAGGGAATGAATGTGCTTTTGGCATTCGAAGAAAAACAGGCACATTGTTTGCCTTCAACTAGAGGATGGTAGAATTGTTTCCGTTTTGCTCACTAATCTTGCTGTGCTTAACGCGAGCATGTAGCCTGTTGTCTGCCAGAAACAGCAACCAAAAGCGTGTTGCTCCGTGTGGGTGCTGAAGTGAGGAGGACTCAATTACTGTGTTTGAATCCCTTGGTGTGAAATGCCTAAGAAAGTTGCCTGAGCATTGTTTACCTGGTTAAAGTGTTTGAAGTTTGTCAGATTCGAGTAGCTGAGGCCCTGCACGGTTTAGAGCTTTCCGGGAGGCATTCTCTGCTACGCGTTCGAGAAAGCCGCCTAGCAGACGGTAGTCCTAACGGAGAAGAGAAAGTGTGTTTCTGCGGTTCTGGTGTTCGACAGCGGCAGCTTTCTAGTTTTCTTGTGTAAAGACAAAGTTAGCAACAAGTGTGAATTGCCAGTTCACTGCCTCAAAGAGAAAGCAAATACAGAATTCTCCCTCAAGCTGCTTAAGTTAATCCACTGAAGTTTTCAGCTTTGGTACAAGATTCCGTACCGAACCGGCTGCTTTCTGCAACTTTCACTCAGTGGCATAAGACCGGAGAGTGCCTACCCAGCAAGTACTTGAATCCCCTGGTTTTCAAAAGGAACTTTGCCTAACAGGGACTGAATGAACCTTTGGCATTAAAAGCAAAACAGGCAAATTGTTTGCCTTCAACTAGAGGATGGTAGAATTGTTTCCGTTTTGCTCCCTAATCTTGCTGTGCTTAACGCGAGCATGTAGCCTGTTGTCTGCCAGAAACAGCAACCAAAAGCGTGTTGCTCCGTGTGGGTGCTGAAGTGAGGAGGACTCAATTACTGTGTTTGAATCCCTTGGTGTGAAATGCCTAAGAAAGTTGCCTGAGCATTGTTTACTTGGTTAAAGTGTTTGACTTTTCTCCCATTCGAGTAGCTGAGGCCCTGCATGGTTTAGAGCTTTCCTGGAGGCAATCTGGGCTCCGCGTACGAGAAAGCCGCCTTGCAGACGGTAGTCCTAAATGAGAAGAGAAAGTGTGTTTCTGCCGTTCTGGTGTTCGACAGCGGCAGCTTTCTAGTTTTCTTGAGTAAAGACTATGTTAGCAGCAAGTGTGACTTGCCGGTTCACTGCCTCAAAGTGAAAGCAAATACAGAATTCTCCCTCAAGCTGCTTAAGTTAATCCACTGAAGATTTCAGTTTTGGTAAAAGCTACAGTCGTCACCGATCCGGCTGCTTTCTGCAACTTTCTCTCAGTGGCATAAGACCGGAGAGTGCCTGCTCAGCAAGTACCTGAATCCCCTGGTTTTCAAAAGAAACTTTGTCTAACAGGGAATGAAAGTGCTTTTGGCATTCGAAGAAAAAAAGGCACATTGTTTGCCATCTACTAGAGGATGGTAGAATTGTTTCCGTTTTGCTCACTAATCTTGCTGTGCTTAACGCGAGCATGTAGCCTGTTGTCTGCCAGAAACAGCAACCAAAAGCGTGTTGCTCCGTGTGGGTGCTGAAGTGAGGAGGACTCAATTACTGTGTTTGAATCCCGTGGTGTGAAATGCCTAAGAAATTTGCCTGAGCATTGTTTACCTGGTTAAAGTGTTTGAAGTTTGTCAGATTCGAGTAGCTGAGGCCCTGCACGGTTTAGAGCTTTCCGGGAGGCATTCTCTGCTACGCGTTCGAGAAAGCCGCCTAGCAGACGGTAGTCCTAACGGAGAAGAGAAAGTGTGTTTCTGCGGTTCTGGTGTTCGACAGCGGCAGCTTTCTAGTTTTCTTGAGTAAAGACTATGTTAGCAGCAAGTGTGACTTGCCGGTTCACTGCCTCAAAGTGAAAGCAAATACAGAATTCTCCCTCAAGCTGCTTAAGTTAATCCACTGAAGTTTTCAGCTTTGGTACAAGATTCCGCACCGAACCGGCTGCTTTCTGCAACTTTCACTCAGTGGCATAAGACCGGAGAGTGCCTACCCAGCAAGTACTTGAATCCCCTGGTTTTCAAAAGGAACTTTGCCTAACAGGGACTGAATGAACCTTTGGCATTCAAAGCAAAACAGGCAAATTGTTTGCCTTCAACTAGAGGATGGTAGAATTGTTTCCGTTTTGCTCACTAATCTTGCTGTGCTTAACGCGAGCATGTAGCCTGTTGTCTGCCAGAAACAGCAACCAAAAGCGTGTTGCTCCGTGTGGGTGCTGAAGTGAGGAGGACTCAATTACTGTGTTTGAATCCCTTGGTGTGAAATGCCTAAGAAAGTTGCCTGAGCATTGTTTACTTGGTTAAAGTGTTTGACTTTTCTCCCATTCGAGTAGCTGAGGCCCTGCATGGTTTAGAGCTTTCCTGGAGGCAATCTGGGCTCCGCGTACGAGAAAGCCGCCTTGCAGACGGTAGTCCTAAATGAGAAGAGAAAGTGTGTTTCTGCCGTTCTGGTGTTCGACAGCGGCAGCTTTCTAGTTTTCTTGAGTAAAGACTATGTTAGCAGCAAGTGTGACTTCCCAGTTCACTGCCTCAAAGAGAAAGCAAAATACAGAATTCTCCCTCAAGCTGCCCTAGTTAATCCACTGAAGTTTTCAGCTTTGGTACAAGAAAGAGTCCGCACCGATCCGGCTGCTTTCTGCAACTTTCACTCAGTGGGATAAGACCGGAGAGGGCCTGCCCAGCAAGTACATGAATACACTGGTTTTCAAAAGCAACTTTGCCTAACAGGGCATGAATGTACTATTGGTATTCAAAGCAAAACAGGCACATTGTTTGACTTCAGCTAGAGGATGGCAGAAGGTTTCCATTTTGCTCACTAAACCTGCTGGGCTTAACGCAAGCATGTAGCCTCTTGTCTGCCAAAAACAGGAACCAAAAGCGTGTTGCTCCGTGTGGGTGCTGAAGTGAGATGGATTCACTTACTGTGTTTGAATCACTTGGTGTTAAATGCCTAAGAAAGTTGCCTGAGCATTGTTTACCTTGTTAAAGTGTTTGACTTTTCTCCCATTCGAGTAGCTGAGGCCCTGCACGGTTTAGAGCTTTCCGGGAGGCATTCTCTGCTTCGCGTTCCAGAAAGCCGCAATGCAGACGGTAGTCCTAACGGAGAAAAGAAAGTGTGTTTCTGCGTTTCTGGTGTTCGACAGCGACAGCTTTCTAATTTTCCTGAGTAAAGACTAAGTTAGCAGCAAGTGTGACTTGCCAATTCACTGCCTCAAAGAGAAAGCAAAATACAGCATTTTCCCTCAAGCTGCTTAAGTTAATCACTGAAGTTTTCAGCTTTGGTACAAGAAACAATCAGCACAGAACAGGCTGCTTTCTGAAAATTTCTCTCTGTGGGATAAGACCGGAGAGGGCCTGCCCAGCAAGTACTTGAATCCCCTGGTTTTCAAAAGGAATTTTGCCTAACAGGGAATGAATGTACCTTTGGCATTCAAAGCAAAACAGGCACATTGTTGGCCTTCAGCTAGAGGATGGCAGAAGTGTTTCCGTTTTGATCAGTAAACCTGGAGGGCTTAACGCGAGCATGGAGCCTCTTGTCTGCCAGAAACAGGAACCAAAAGCGTGTTGCTCCGTGTGGGTGCTGAAGTGAGAAGGATTCACTCACTGTGTTTGAATCCCTTGGTGTTAAATGCGTAAGAAAGTTGCCTGAGCATTGTTTACCTCGTTAAAGTGTTTGACTTTTCACCTATTCAAGTAGCTGAGGCCCTCCACGGTTTAGAGCTATCCGGGAGGCATTCTCTTCTCCGTGTTCGAGAAAGCCGCCTTGCAGACGTAGTCGTAACGGAGAAGAGAAAGTGTGATTCTGCGGTTCTGGTGTTCGACAGCGGCAGCTTTCTAGTTTTCTTGAGTAAGGATTATGTTAGCAGATAGTGGGACTTCCCAGTTCACTGCCTCAAAGAGAAAGCAAAATACAGCATTCTCCCTCAAGCTGCTTAACTTAATCCACTGAAGTTTTCCGATTTGGTACAAGAAACAGTCGGCACCGATCCGACTGCTTTCTGCAACTTTCATTCAGTGGGAAAAGACCGGAGAGGGCCTGCCCAGCAAGTACTTGAATACCCTGGTTTTCAAAAGGAACTTTTCCTAACAGGGAATGAATGTACCGTTGGCATTCAAAGCAAAACAGGCACATTGTTTGCCTTCAGCTAGAGGATGGCAGAAGTGTTTCCTTTTTGCTCACTAAACCTGGTGGGCTTAACGCAAGCATGTAGCCTCTTGTCTGCCAAAAACAGGAACCAAAAGCGTGTTGCTCCGTGTGGGTGCTGAAGTGAGAAGGTTTCATTACTGTATTTTAATCCCTTGGTGTTAAATGCCTAAGAAAGTTGCCTGAACATTGTTAACCTGGTTAAAGTGTTTGACGTTTCTCCGATTCGAGTAGCTGAACCCCTGCACGGTTTAGAGATTTCCGGGAGGCATTCTCTGCTCCGCGACCGAGAAATGCGCTTTGCAGACGGTAGTCCTAACGGAGAAGAGAAAGCGTGTTTCTGCGGTTCTGGTGTTCGACAGCGGCAGCTTTCTAGTTTTCTTGAGTAAAGACTATGTTAGCAGGAAGTGGGACTTGCCAGTTCACTGCCTCAAAGAGAAAGCAAAATACATTATTCTCCCGCAAGCTGCTTAAGTTAATCCACTGAAGTTTTCAGCTTTGGTACAAGAAAGAGTCCGCACCGAACCGGCTGCTTTCTGAAACTTTAACTCAGTGGGATAAGACCGGAGAGTGCCTGCTCAGCAAGTACCTGAATCCCCTGGTTTTCAAAAGAAACTTTTCCTAACAGGGAATGAAAGGACTTTTGGCATTCGACGCAAAACAGGCACATTGTTTCCCTTCAGCTAGAGGATGGCAGAAGTGTTTCCGTTTTGCTCAATAAACCTGGTGGGCTTAACGCGAGCATGTACCCTCTTGTCTGCCAGAAACAGGAACCAAAAGCGTGTTGCTCCGTGTGGGTGCTGAAGTGAGGAGGACTCACTAACTGTGTTTGAATCCCTTGGTGTTAAATGCCTAAGAATGTTGCCTGAGCATTGTTTACCTGGTTAAAGTGTTTCCCGTTTCTCCGATTCGAGTAGCTGAAGCGCTGCACGGTTTAGAGTTTTCCGGGAGAGATTCTCTACTATGCGTTCGAGAAAGCCGCCTTGCAGACGGTAGTCCTAACGGGAAGACAAAGTGTGTTTCTGCGGTTCTGGTGTTCGACAGCGGCAGCTTTCTAGTTTCTTCAGTAAAGACTATGTTAGCAGCAAGTGGGACTTGCCAGTTCACTGCCTCAAAGAGAAAGCAAATACAGAAATCTCCCTCAAGCTGCTTAAGTTAATCCACTGAAGTTTCCAGTTTTGGTAAAAGATACAGTCGCCACCAATCCGGCTGCTTTCTGCAACTTTCTCTCAGTGGCATAAGACCGGAGAGTGCCTGCTCAGAAGTACCTGAATCCCCTGGTTTTCAAAAGGAACTTTGTCTATCAGGGAATGAATGTATTTTGCCATTCGAAGCAAAACAGGCACATTATTTCCCTTCAGCTACAGGATTGCAGAAGTGTTTCCGTTTTGCTCAGTAAATCTGGTGGGCTTAACGCGAGCATGTAGCCTCTTGTCTGCCAAACCAGGAACCAAAAGCGTCTTACTCCGTGTGGGTGCTGAAGTGAGAAGGATTCACTTACTGTGTTTGAGTCCCTTGGTGTTAAATGCCTAAGAAAGTTGCCTGAGCATTGTTTACCTGGTTAAAGTGTTTGACGTTTCTCCGATTCGAGTAGCTGAAGCCCTGCACCGTTTAAAGCTTTCCGGGAGGCATTCTCTGCTCCGTGTTCGAGAAAGCCGCCTTGCAGACGGTTGTCCTAATGGAGAAGAGAAAGTGTGTTTCTGCGGTTCTGGTGTTCGACAGCGGCAGCTTTCTAGTTTTCTTGAGTAAAGACTATGTTAGCAACAAGTGGGACTTGCCAGTTCACTGCCTCAAAGAGAAAGCAAAATACAGCATTCTCCCTCAAGCTGCTTAAGTTAATCCACTGAAGTTTTCAGTTTTGGTAAAAGATACAGTCTGCACGGATCCGGCTGCTTTCTGCAACATTCTCTCAGTGGCATAAGACCGGAGAGTGCCTACCCAGCAAGTACTTGAATCCCCTGGTTTTCAAAAGGAACTTTGCCTAACAGGGACTGAATGAACCTTTGGCATTCAAAGCAAAACAGGCAAATTGTTTGCCTTCAACTAGAGGATGGTAGAATTGTTTCCGTTTTGCTCACTAATCTTGCTGTGCTTAACGCGAGCATGTAGCCTGTTGTCTGCCAGAAACAGCAACCAAAAGCGTGTTGCTCCGTGTGGGTGCTGAAGTGAGGAGGACTCAATTACTGTGTTTGAATCCCTTGGTGGGAAATGCCTAAGAAAGTTGCCTGAGCATTGTTTACTTGGTTAAAGTGTTTGACTTTTCTCCCATTCGAGTAGCTGAGGCCCTGCATGGTTTAGAGCTTTCCTGGAGGCAATCTGGGCTCCGCGTACGAGAAAGCCGCCTTGCAGCCGGTAGTCCTAAATGAGAAGAGAAAGTGTGTTTCTGCCGTTCTGGTGTTCGACAGCGGCAGCTTTCTAGTTTTCTTGAGTAAAGACTATGTTAGCAGCAAGTGTGACTTGCCGGTTCACTGCCTCAAAGTGAAAGCAAATACAGAATTCTCCCTCAAGCTGCTTAAGTTAATCCACTGAAGATTTCAGTTTTGGTAAAAGCTACAGTCGTCACCGATCCGGCTGCTTTCTGCAACTTTCTCTCAGTGGCATAAGACCGGAGAGTGCCTGCTCAGCAAGTACCTGAATCCCCTGGTTTTCAAAAGAAACTTTGTCTAACAGGGAATGAATGTGCTTTTGGCATTCGAAGAAAAACAGGCACATTGTTTGCCTTCAACTAGAGGATGGTAGAATTGTTTCCGTTTTGCTCACTAATCTTGCTGTGCTTAACGCGAGCGTGTAGCCTGTTGTCTGCCAGAAACAGGAACCAAAAGCGTGTTGCTCCGTGTGGGTGCTGAAGTGAGGAGGACTCAATTACTGTGTTTGAATCCCTTGGTGTGAAATGCCTAAGAAAGTTGCCTGAGCATTGTTTACCTGGTTAAAGTGTTTGAAGTTTGTCAGATTCGAGTAGCTGAAGCCCTGCACAGTTTAGAGCTTTCCGGGAGGCATTCTCTGCTACGCGTACGAGAAAGCCGCCTAGCAGACGGTAGTCCTAACGGAGAAGAGAAAGTGTGTTTCTGCGGTTCTGGTGTTCGACAGCGGCAGCTTTCTAGTATTCTTGTGTAAAGACAAAGTTAGCAACAAGTGTGAATTGCCAGTTCACTGCCTCAAAGAGAAAGCAAATACAGAATTCTCCCTCAAGCTGCTTAAGTTAATCCACTGAAGATTTCAGTTTTGGTAAAAGCTACAGTCGTCACCGATCCGGCTGCTTTCTGCAACTTTCTCTCAGTGGCATAAGACCGGAGAGTGCCTGCTCAGCAAGTACCTGAATCCCCTGGTTTTCAAAAGAAACTTTGTCTAACAGGGAATGAATGTGCTTTTCGCATTCGAAGAAAAACAGGCACATTGTTTGCCTTCAACTAGAGGATGGTAGAATTGTTTCCGTTTTGCTCACTAATCTTGCTGTGCTTAACGCGAGCATGTAGCCTGTTGTCTGCCAGAAACAGCAACCAAAAGCGTGTTGCTCCGTGTGGGTGCTGAAGTGAGGAGGACTCAATTACTGTGTTTGAATCCCTTGGTGTGAAATGCCTAAGAAAGTTGCCTGAGCATTGTTTACCTGGTTAAAGTGTTTGAAGTTTGTCAGATTCGAGTAGCTGAGGCCCTGCACGGTTTAGAGCTTTCCGGGAGGCATTCTCTGCTACGCTTTCGAGAAAGCCGCCTAGCAGACGGTAGTCCTAACGGAGAAGAGAAAGTGTGTTTCTGCGGTTCTGGTGTTCGACATCGGCAGCTTTCTAGTTTTCTTGTGTAAAGACAAAGTTAGCAACAAGTGTGAATTGCCAGTTCACTGCCTCAAAGAGAAAGCAAATACAGAATTCGCCCTCAAGCTGCTTAAGTTAATCCACTGAAGTTTTCAGCTTTGGTACAAGATTCCGCACCGAACCGGCTGCTTTCTGTAACTTTCACTCAGTGGCATAAGACCGGAGAGTGCCTACCCAGCAAGTACTTGAATCCCCTGGTTTTCAAAAGGAACTTTGCCTAACAGGGACTGAATGAACCGTTGGCATTCAAAGCAAAACAGGCACATTGTTTTCCTTCAGCTAGAGGATGGCAGAAGTGTTTCCGTTTTGCTCACTAAACCTGGTGGGCTTAACGTGAGCATGTATCCTCTTGTCTGCCAAAAACAGGAAACAAATGCGTGTTGCTCCGTGTGGGTGGAGAAGTGAGAAGGGTTCACTTACTCTGTTTGAATCCCTTGGTGTTTAATGCCTAAGAAAGTTGCCTGAGCATTGTTTACCTGGTTAAATTGTTTGACTTTTCTCCCATTCGAGTAGCTGAGGCCCTACACGGTTTAGAGTTTTCAGGGAGGAATTCCGGGCTCCGCGTACGAGAAAGCCGCCTTGCAGACGGTAGTCCTAAAGGAGAAGAGAAAGTGTGTTTCTGCCGTTCTGGTGTTCGACAGCGGCAGCTTTCTAGTTTTCTTGAGTAAAGACTATGTTAGCAGCAAGTGTGACTTGCCAGTTCACTGCCTCAAAGTGAAAGCAAATACAGAATTCTCCCTCAAGCTGCTTAAGTTAATCCACTGAAGATTTCAGTTTTGGTAAAAGCTACAGTCGTCACCGATCCGGCTGCTTTCTGCAACTTTCTCTCAGTGGCATAAGACCGGAGAGTGCCTGCTCAGCGAGTACCTGAATCCCCTGGTTTTCAAAAGAAACTTTGTCTAACAGGGAATGAATGTGCTTTTGGCATTCGAAGAAAAACAGGCACATTGTTTGCCTTCAACTAGAGGATGGTAGAATTGTTTCCGTTTTGCTCACTAATCTTGCTGTGCTTAACGCGAGCATGTAGCCTGTTGTCTGCCAGAAACAGCAACCAAAAGCGTGTTGCTCCGTGTGGGTGCTGAAGTGAGGAGGACTCAATTACTGTGTTTGAATCCCTTGGTGTGAAATGCCTAAGAAAGTTGCCTGAGCATTGTTTACTTGGTTAAAGTGTTTGACTTTTCTCCCATTCGAGTAGCTGAGGCCCTGCATGGTTTAGAGCTTTCCTGGAGGCAATCTGGGCTCCGCGTACGAGAAAGCCGCCTTGCAGCCGGTAGTCGTAAATGAGAAGAGAAAGTGTGTTTCTGCAGTTCTGGTGTTCGACAGCGGCAGCTTTCTAGTTTTCTTGAGTAAAGACTATGTTAGCAGCAAGTGTGACTTGCCGGTTCACTGCCTCAAAGTGAAAGCAAATACAGAATTCTCCCTCAAGCTGCTTAAGTTAATCCACTGAAGATTTCAGTTATGGTAAAAGCTACAGTCGTCACCGATCCGGCTGCTTTCTGCAACTTTCTCTCAGTGGCATAAGACCGGAGAGTGCCTGCTCAGCAAGTACCTGAATCCCCTGGTTTTCAAAAGAAACTTTGTCTAACAGGGAATGAATGTGCTTTTGGCATTCGAAGAAAAACAGGCACATTGTTTGCCTTCAACTAGAGGATGGTAGAATTGTTTCCGTTTTGCTCACTAATCTTGCTGTGCTTAACGCGAGCATGTAGCCTGTTGTCTGCCAGAAACAGCAACCAAAAGCGTGTTGCTCCGTGTGGGTGCTGAAGTGAGGAGGACTCAATTACTGTGTTTGAATCCCTTGGTGTGAAATGCCTAAGAAAGTTGCCTGAGCATTGTTTACCTGGTTAAAGTGTTTGAAGTTTGTCAGATTCGAGTAGTTGAAGCCCTGCACAGTTTAGAGCTTTCCGGGAGGCATTCTGCTACGCGTTCGAGAAAGCCGCCTAGCAGACGGTAGTCCTAACGGAGAAGCGAAAGTGTGTTTCTGCGGTTCTGGTGTTCGACAGCGGCAGCTTTCTAGTTTTCTTGTGTAAAGACAAAGTTAGCAACAAGTGTGAATTGCCAGTTCACTGCCTCAAAGAGAAAGCAAATACAGAATTCTCCCTCAAGCTGCTTAAGTTAATCCACTGAAGTTTTCAGCTTTGGTACAAGATTCCGCACCGAACCGGCTGCTTTCTGCAACTTTCACTCAGTGGCATAAGACCGGAGAGTGCCTACCCAGCAAGTACTTGAATCCCCTGGTTTTCAAAAGGAACTTTGCCTAACAGGGACTGAATGAACCTTTGGCATTCAAAGCAAAACAGGCAAATTGTTTGCCTTCAACTAGAGGATGGTAGAATTGTTTCCGTTTTGCTCACTAATCTTGCTGTGCTTAACGCGAGCATGTAGCCTGTTGTCTGCCAGAAACAGCAACCAAAAGCGTGTTGCTCCGTGTGGGTGCTGAAGTGAGGAGGACTCAATTACTGTGTTTGAATCCCTTGGTGTGAAATGCCTAAGAAAGTTGCCTGAGCATTGTTTACTTGGTTAAAGTGTTTGACTTTTCTCCCATTCGAGTAGCTGAGGCCCTGCATGGTTTAGAGCTTTCCTGGAGGCAATCTGGGCTCCGCGTACGAGAAAGCCGCCTTGCAGACGGTAGTCCTAAATGAGAAGAGAAAGTGTGTTTCTGCCGTTCTGGTGTTCGACAGCGGCAGCTTTCTAGTTTTCTTGAGTAAAGACTATGTTAGCAGCAAGTGTGACTTGCCAGTTCACTGCCTCAAAGTGAAAGCAAATACAGAATTCTCCCTCAAGCTGCTTAAGTTAATCCACTGAAGATTTCAGTTTTGGTAAAAGCTACAGTCGTCACCGATCCGGCTGCTTTCTGCAACTTTCTCTCAGTGGCATAAGACCGGATATTGCCTGCTCAGCAAGTACCTGAATCCCCTGGTTTTCAAAAGAAACTTTGTCTAACAGGGAATGAATGTGCTTTTGGCATTCGAAGAAAAACAGGCACATTGTTTGCCTTCAACCAGAGGATGGTAGAATTGTTTCCGTTTTGCTCACTAATCTTGCTGTGCTTAACGCGATCGTGTAGCCTGTTGTCTGCCAGAAACAGGAAACAAAAGCGTGTTGCTCCGTGTGGGTGCTGAAGTGAGGAGGACTCAATTACTGTGTTTGAATCCCTTGGTGTGAAATGCCTAAGAAAGTTGCCTGAGCATTGTTTACCTCGTTAAAGTGTTTGAAGTTTGTCAGATTCGAGTAGCTGAAGCCCTGCACAGTTTAGAGCTTTCCGGGAGGCATTCTCTGCTACGCGTTCGAGAAAGCCGCCTAGCAGACGGTAGTCCTAACGGAGAAGAGAATGTGTGTTTCTGCGGTTCTGGTGTTCGACAGCGGCAGCTTTCTAGTTTTCTTGTGTAAAGACAAAGTTAGCAACAAGTGTGAATTGCCAGTTCACTGCCTCAAAGAGAAAGCAAATACAGAATTCTCCCTCAAGCTGCTTAAGTTAATCCACTGAAGATTTCAGTTTTGGTAAAAGCTACAGTCGTCACTGATCCGGCTGCTTTCTGCAACTTTCTCTCAGTGGCATAAGACCGGAGAGTGCCTGCTCAGCAAGTACCTGAATCCCCTGGTTTTCAAAAGAAACTTTGTCTAACAGGGAATGAATGTGCTTTTGGCATTCGAAGAAAAACAGGCACATTGTTTGCCTTCAACTAGAGGATGGTAGAATTGTTTCCGTTTTGCTCACTAATCTTGCTGTGCTTAACGCGAGCATGTAGCCTGTTGTCTGCCAGAAACAGCAACCAAAAGCGTGTTGCTCCGTGTGGGTGCTGAAGTGAGGAGGGCTCAATTACTGTGTTTGAATCCCTTGGTGTGAAATGCCTAAGAAAGTTGCCTGAGCATTGTTTACTTGGTTAAAGTGTTTGACTTTTCTCCCATTCGAGTAGCTGAGGCCCTGCATGGTTTAGAGCTTTCCTGGAGGCAATCTGGGCTCCGCGTACGAGAAAGCCGCCTTGCAGACGGTAGTCCTAAATGAGAAGAGAAAGTGTGTTTGTGCCGTTCTGGTGTTCGACAGCGGCAGCTTTCTAGTTTTCTTGAGTAAAGACTATGTTAGCAGCAAGTGTGACTTGCCAGTTCACTGCCTCAAAGTGAAAGCAAATACAGAATTCTCCCTCAAGCTGCTTAAGTTAATCCACTGAAGATTTCAGTTTTGGTAAAAGCTACAGTCGTCACCGATCCGGCTGCTTTCTGCAACTTTCTCTCAGTGGCATAAGACCGGAGAGTGCCTGCTCAGCAAGTACCTGAATCCCCTGGTTTTCAAAAGAAACTTTGTCTAACAGGGAATGAATGTGCTTTTGGCATTCGAAGAAAAACAGGCACATTGTTTGCCATCTACTAGAGGATGGTAGAATTGTTTCCGTTTTGCTCACTAATCTTGCTATGCTTAACGCGAGCATGTAGCCTGTTGTCTGACAGAAACAGGAACCAAAAGCGTGTTGCTCCGTGTGGGTGCTGAAGTGAGGAGGACTCAATTACTGTGTTTGAATCCCTTGGTGTGAAATGCCTAAGAAAGTTGCCTGAGCATTGTTTACCTGGTTAAGGTGTTTGAAGTTTGTCAGATTCGAGTAGCTGAAGCCCTGCACAGTTTAGAGCTTTCCGGGAGGCATTCTCTGCTACGCGTTCGAGAAAGCCGCCTAGCAGACGGTAGTCCTAACGGAGAAGAGAAAGTGTGTTTCTGCGGTTCTGGTGTTCGACAGCGGCAGCTTTCTAGTTTTCTTGTGTAAAGACAAAGTTAGCAACAAGTGTGAATTGCCAGTTCACTGCCTCAAAGAGAAAGCAAATACAGAATTCTCCCTCAAGCTGCTTAAGTTAATCCACTGAAGTTTTCAGCTTTGGTACAAGAGTCCGCACCGAACCGGCTGCTTTCTGTAACTTTCACTCAGTGGCATAAGACCGGAGAGTGCCTACCCAGCAAGTACTTGAATCCCCTGGTTTTCAAAAGGAACTTTGCCTAACAGGGACTGAATGAACCGTTGGCATTCAAAGCAAAACAGGCACATTGTTTTCCTTCAGCTAGAGGATGGCAGAAGTGTTTCCGTTTTGCTCACTAAACCTGGTGGGCTTAACGTGAGCATGTATCCTCTTGTCTGCCAAAAACAGGAAACAAATGCGTGTTGCTCCGTGTGGGTGGAGAAGTGAGAAGGGTTCACTTACTCTGTTTGAATCCCTTGGTGTTTAATGCCTAAGAAAGTTGCCTGAGCATTGTTTACCTGGTTAAATTGTTTGACTTTTCTCCCATTCGAGTAGCTGAGGCCCTACACGGTTTAGAGTTTTCAGGGAGGAATTCCGGGCTCCGCGTACGAGAAAGCCGCCTTGCAGACGGTAGTCCTAAAGGAGAAGAGAAAGTGTGTTTCTGCCGTTCTGGTGTTCGACAGCGGCAGCTTTCTAGTTTTCTTGAGTAAAGACTATGTTAGCAGCAAGTGTGACTTGCCAGTTCACTGCCTCAAAGTGAAAGCAAATACAGAATTCTCCCTCAAGCTGCTTAAGTTAATCCACTGAAGATTTCAGTTTTGGTAAAAGCTACAGTCGTCACCGATCCGGCTGCTTTCTGCAACTTTCTCTCAGTGGCATAAGACCGGAGAGTGCCTGCTCAGCGAGTACCTGAATCCCCTGGTTTTCAAAAGAAACTTTGTCTAACAGGGAATGAATGTGCTTTTGGCATTCGAAGAAAAACAGGCACATTGTTTGCCTTCAACTAGAGGATGGTAGAATTGTTTCCGTTTTGCTCACTAATCTTGCTGTGCTTAACGCGAGCATGTAGCCTGTTGTCTGCCAGAAACAGCAACCAAAAGCGTGTTGCTCCGTGTGGGTGCTGAAGTGAGGAGGACTCAATTACTGTGTTTGAATCCCTTGGTGTGAAATGCCTAAGAAAGTTGCCTGAGCATTGTTTACTTGGTTAAAGTGTTTGACTTTTCTCCCATTCGAGTAGCTGAGGCCCTGCATGGTTTAGAGCTTTCCTGGAGGCAATCTGGGCTCCGCGTACGAGAAAGCCGCCTTGCAGCCGGTAGTCGTAAATGAGAAGAGAAAGTGTGTTTCTGCAGTTCTGGTGTTCGACAGCGGCAGCTTTCTAGTTTTCTTGAGTAAAGACTATGTTAGCAGCAAGTGTGACTTGCCGGTTCACTGCCTCAAAGTGAAAGCAAATACAGAATTCTCCCTCAAGCTGCTTAAGTTAATCCACTGAAGATTTCAGTTATGGTAAAAGCTACAGTCGTCACCGATCCGGCTGCTTTCTGCAACTTTCTCTCAGTGGCATAAGACCGGAGAGTGCCTGCTCAGCAAGTACCTGAATCCCCTGGTTTTCAAAAGAAACTTTGTCTAACAGGGAATGAATGTGCTTTTGGCATTCGAAGAAAAACAGGCACATTGTTTGCCTTCAACTAGAGGATGGTAGAATTGTTTCCGTTTTGCTCACTAATCTTGCTGTGCTTAACGCGAGCATGTAGCCTGTTGTCTGCCAGAAACAGCAACCAAAAGCGTGTTGCTCCGTGTGGGTGCTGAAGTGAGGAGGACTCAATTACTGTGTTTGAATCCCTTGGTGTGAAATGCCTAAGAAAGTTGCCTGAGCATTGTTTACCTGGTTAAAGTGTTTGAAGTTTGTCAGATTCGAGTAGTTGAAGCCCTGCACAGTTTAGAGCTTTCCGGGAGGCATTCTGCTACGCGTTCGAGAAAGCCGCCTAGCAGACGGTAGTCCTAACGGAGAAGCGAAAGTGTGTTTCTGCGGTTCTGGTGTTCGACAGCGGCAGCTTTCTAGTTTTCTTGTGTAAAGACAAAGTTAGCAACAAGTGTGAATTGCCAGTTCACTGCCTCAAAGAGAAAGCAAATACAGAATTCTCCCTCAAGCTGCTTAAGTTAATCCACTGAAGTTTTCAGCTTTGGTACAAGATTCCGCACCGAACCGGCTGCTTTCTGCAACTTTCACTCAGTGGCATAAGACCGGAGAGTGCCTACCCAGCAAGTACTTGAATCCCCTGGTTTTCAAAAGGAACTTTGCCTAACAGGGACTGAATGAACCTTTGGCATTCAAAGCAAAACAGGCAAATTGTTTGCCTTCAACTAGAGGATGGTAGAATTGTTTCCGTTTTGCTCACTAATCTTGCTGTGCTTAACGCGAGCATGTAGCCTGTTGTCTGCCAGAAACAGCAACCAAAAGCGTGTTGCTCCGTGTGGGTGCTGAAGTGAGGAGGACTCAATTACTGTGTTTGAATCCCTTGGTGTGAAATGCCTAAGAAAGTTGCCTGAGCATTGTTTACTTGGTTAAAGTGTTTGACTTTTCTCCCATTCGAGTAGCTGAGGCCCTGCATGGTTTAGAGCTTTCCTGGAGGCAATCTGGGCTCCGCGTACGAGAAAGCCGCCTTGCAGACGGTAGTCCTAAATGAGAAGAGAAAGTGTGTTTCTGCCGTTCTGGTGTTCGACAGCGGCAGCTTTCTAGTTTTCTTGAGTAAAGACTATGTTAGCAGCAAGTGTGACTTGCCAGTTCACTGCCTCAAAGTGAAAGCAAATACAGAATTCTCCCTCAAGCTGCTTAAGTTAATCCACTGAAGATTTCAGTTTTGGTAAAAGCTACAGTCGTCACCGATCCGGCTGCTTTCTGCAACTTTCTCTCAGTGGCATAAGACCGGATATTGCCTGCTCAGCAAGTACCTGAATCCCCTGGTTTTCAAAAGAAACTTTGTCTAACAGGGAATGAATGTGCTTTTGGCATTCGAAGAAAAACAGGCACATTGTTTGCCTTCAACCAGAGGATGGTAGAATTGTTTCCGTTTTGCTCACTAATCTTGCTGTGCTTAACGCGATCGTGTAGCCTGTTGTCTGCCAGAAACAGGAAACAAAAGCGTGTTGCTCCGTGTGGGTGCTGAAGTGAGGAGGACTCAATTACTGTGTTTGAATCCCTTGGTGTGAAATGCCTAAGAAAGTTGCCTGAGCATTGTTTACCTCGTTAAAGTGTTTGAAGTTTGTCAGATTCGAGTAGCTGAAGCCCTGCACAGTTTAGAGCTTTCCGGGAGGCATTCTCTGCTACGCGTTCGAGAAAGCCGCCTAGCAGACGGTAGTCCTAACGGAGAAGAGAATGTGTGTTTCTGCGGTTCTGGTGTTCGACAGCGGCAGCTTTCTAGTTTTCTTGTGTAAAGACAAAGTTAGCAACAAGTGTGAATTGCCAGTTCACTGCCTCAAAGAGAAAGCAAATACAGAATTCTCCCTCAAGCTGCTTAAGTTAATCCACTGAAGATTTCAGTTTTGGTAAAAGCTACAGTCGTCACTGATCCGGCTGCTTTCTGCAACTTTCTCTCAGTGGCATAAGACCGGAGAGTGCCTGCTCAGCAAGTACCTGAATCCCCTGGTTTTCAAAAGAAACTTTGTCTAACAGGGAATGAATGTGCTTTTGGCATTCGAAGAAAAACAGGCACATTGTTTGCCTTCAACTAGAGGATGGTAGAATTGTTTCCGTTTTGCTCACTAATCTTGCTGTGCTTAACGCGAGCATGTAGCCTGTTGTCTGCCAGAAACAGCAACCAAAAGCGTGTTGCTCCGTGTGGGTGCTGAAGTGAGGAGGGCTCAATTACTGTGTTTGAATCCCTTGGTGTGAAATGCCTAAGAAAGTTGCCTGAGCATTGTTTACTTGGTTAAAGTGTTTGACTTTTCTCCCATTCGAGTAGCTGAGGCCCTGCATGGTTTAGAGCTTTCCTGGAGGCAATCTGGGCTCCGCGTACGAGAAAGCCGCCTTGCAGACGGTAGTCCTAAATGAGAAGAGAAAGTGTGTTTGTGCCGTTCTGGTGTTCGACAGCGGCAGCTTTCTAGTTTTCTTGAGTAAAGACTATGTTAGCAGCAAGTGTGACTTGCCAGTTCACTGCCTCAAAGTGAAAGCAAATACAGAATTCTCCCTCAAGCTGCTTAAGTTAATCCACTGAAGATTTCAGTTTTGGTAAAAGCTACAGTCGTCACCGATCCGGCTGCTTTCTGCAACTTTCTCTCAGTGGCATAAGACCGGAGAGTGCCTGCTCAGCAAGTACCTGAATCCCCTGGTTTTCAAAAGAAACTTTGTCTAACAGGGAATGAATGTGCTTTTGGCATTCGAAGAAAAACAGGCACATTGTTTGCCATCTACTAGAGGATGGTAGAATTGTTTCCGTTTTGCTCACTAATCTTGCTATGCTTAACGCGAGCATGTAGCCTGTTGTCTGACAGAAACAGGAACCAAAAGCGTGTTGCTCCGTGTGGGTGCTGAAGTGAGGAGGACTCAATTACTGTGTTTGAATCCCTTGGTGTGAAATGCCTAAGAAAGTTGCCTGAGCATTGTTTACCTGGTTAAGGTGTTTGAAGTTTGTCAGATTCGAGTAGCTGAAGCCCTGCACAGTTTAGAGCTTTCCGGGAGGCATTCTCTGCTACGCGTTCGAGAAAGCCGCCTAGCAGACGGTAGTCCTAACGGAGAAGAGAAAGTGTGTTTCTGCGGTTCTGGTGTTCGACAGCGGCAGCTTTCTAGTTTTCTTGTGTAAAGACAAAGTTAGCAACAAGTGTGAATTGCCAGTTCACTGCCTCAAAGAGAAAGCAAATACAGAATTCTCCCTCAAGCTGCTTAAGTTAATCCACTGAAGTTTTCAGCTTTGGTACAAGAGTCCGCACCGAACCGGCTGCTTTCTGCAACTTTCACTCAGTGGCATAATACCAGAGAGTGCCTACCCAGCAAGTACTTGAATCCCCTGGTTTTCAAAAGGAACTTTGCCTAACAGGGACTGAATGAACCTTTGGCATTCAAAGCAAAACAGGCACATTGTTTGCCTTCTACTAGAGGATGGTAGAATTGTTTCCGTTTTGCTCACTAATCTTGCTGTGCTTAACGCGAGCATGTAGCCTGTTGTCTGCCAGAAACAGCAACCAAAAGCGTGTTGCCCCGTGTGGGTGCTGAAGTGAGGAGGACTCAATTACTGTGTTTGAATCCCTTGGTGTGAAATGCCTAAGAAAGTTGCCTGAGCATTGTTTACTTGGTTAAAGTGTTTGACTTTTCTCCCATTCGAGTAGCTGAGGCCCTGCATGGTTTAGAGCTTTCCTGGAGGCAATCTGGGCTCCGCGTACGAGAAAGCCGCCTTGCAGACGGTAGTCCTAAATGAGAAGAGAAAGTGTGTTTCTGCAGTTCTGGTGTTCGACAGCGGCAGCTTTCTAGTTTTCTTGAGTAAAGACTATGTTAGCAGCAAGTGTGACTTGCCAGTTCACTGCCTCAAAGTGAAAGCAAATACAGAATTCTCCCTCAAGCTGCTTAAGTTAATCCACTGAAGACTTCAGTTTTGGTAAAAGCTACAGTCGTCACCGATCCGGCTGCTTTCTGCAACTTTCTCTCAGTGGCATAAGACCGGAGATTGCCTGCTCAGCAAGTACCTGAATCCCCTGGTTTTCAAAAGAAACTTTGTCTAACAGGGAATGAATGTGCTTTTGGCATTCGAAGAAAAACAGGCACATTGTTTGCCTTCAACCAGAGGATGGTAGAATTGTTTCCGTTTTGCTCACTAATCTTGCTGTGCTTAACGCGAGCGTGTAGCCTGTTGTCTGCCAGAAACAGGAAACAAAAGCGTGTTGCTCCGTGTGGGTGCTGAAGTGAGATGGATTCACTTACTGTGTTTGAATCACTTGGTGTTAAATGCCTAAGAAAGTTGCCTGAGCATTGTTTACCTTGTTAAAGTGTTTGACTTTTCTCCCATTCGAGTAGCTGAGGCCCTGCACGGTTTAGAGCTTTCCGGGAGGCATTCTCTGCTTCGCGTTCCAGAAAGCCGCAATGCAGACGGTAGTCCTAACGGAGAAAAGAAAGTGTGTTTCTGCGTTTCTGGTGTTCGACAGCGACAGCTTTCTAATTTTCCTGAGTAAAGACTAAGTTAGCAGCAAGTGTGACTTGCCAATTCACTGCCTCAAAGAGAAAGCAAAATACAGCATTTTCCCTCAAGCTGCTTAAGTTAATCACTGAAGTTTTCAGCTTTGGTACAAGAAACAATCAGCACAGAACAGGCTGCTTTCTGAAAATTTCTCTCTGTGGGATAAGACCGGAGAGGGCCTGCCCAGCAAGTACTTGAATCCCCTGGTTTTCAAAAGGAATTTTGCCTAACAGGGAATGAATGTACCTTTGGCATTCAAAGCAAAACAGGCACATTGTTGGCCTTCAGCTAGAGGATGGCAGAAGTGTTTCCGTTTTGATCAGTAAACCTGGAGGGCTTAACGCGAGCATGGAGCCTCTTGTCTGCCAGAAACAGGAACCAAAAGCGTGTTGCTCCGTGTGGGTGCTGAAGTGAGAAGGATTCACTCACTGTGTTTGAATCCCTTGGTGTTAAATGCGTAAGAAAGTTGCCTGAGCATTGTTTACCTCGTTAAAGTGTTTGACTTTTCACCTATTCAAGTAGCTGAGGCCCTCCACGGTTTAGAGCTATCCGGGAGGCATTCTCTTCTCCGTGTTCGAGAAAGCCGCCTTGCAGACGTAGTCGTAACGGAGAAGAGAAAGTGTGATTCTGCGGTTCTGGTGTTCGACAGCGGCAGCTTTCTAGTTTTCTTGAGTAAGGATTATGTTAGCAGATAGTGGGACTTCCCAGTTCACTGCCTCAAAGAGAAAGCAAAATACAGCATTCTCCCTCAAGCTGCTTAACTTAATCCACTGAAGTTTTCCGATTTGGTACAAGAAACAGTCGGCACTGATCCGACTGCTTTCTGCAACTTTCATTCAGTGGGAAAAGACCGGAGAGGGCCTGCCCAGCAAGTACTTGAATACCCTGGTTTTCAAAAGGAACTTTTCCTAACAGGGAATGAATGTACCGTTGGCATTCAAAGCAAAACAGGCACATTGTTTGCCTTCAGCTAGAGGATGGCAGAAGTGTTTCCTTTTTGCTCACTAAACCTGGTGGGCTTAACGCAAGCATGTAGCCTCTTGTCTGCCAAAAACAGGAACCAAAAGCGTGTTGCTCCGTGTGGGTGCTGAAGTGAGAAGGTTTCATTACTGTATTTTAATCCCTTGGTGTTAAATGCCTAAGAAAGTTGCCTGAACATTGTTAACCTGGTTAAAGTGTTTGACGTTTCTCCGATTCGAGTAGCTGAACCCCTGCACGGTTTAGAGATTTCCGGGAGGCATTCTCTGCTCCGCGACCGAGAAATGCGCTTTGCAGACGGTAGTCCTAACGGAGAAGAGAAAGCGTGTTTTTGCGGTTCTGGTGTTCGACAGCGGCAGCTTTCTAGTTTTCTTGAGTAAAGACTATGTTAGCAGGAAGTGGGACTTGCCAGTTCACTGCCTCAAAGAGAAAGCAAAATACATTATTCTCCCGCAAGCTGCTTAAGTTAATCCACTGAAGTTTTCAGCTTTGGTACAAGAAAGAGTCCGCACCGAACCGGCTGCTTTCTGAAACTTTAACTCAGTGGGATAAGACCGGAGAGTGCCTGCTCAGCAAGTACCTGAATCCCCTGGTTTTCAAAAGAAACTTTTCCTAACAGGGAATGAAAGGACTTTTGGCATTCGACGCAAAACAGGCACATTGTTTCCCTTCAGCTAGAGGATGGCAGAAGTGTTTCCGTTTTGCTCAATAAACCTGGTGGGCTTAACGCGAGCATGTACCCTCTTGTCTGCCAGAAACAGGAACCAAAAGCGTGTTGCTCCGTGTGGGTGCTGAAGTGAGGAGGACTCACTAACTGTGTTTGAATCCCTTGGTGTTAAATGCCTAAGAATGTTGCCTGAGCATTGTTTACCTGGTTAAAGTGTTTCCCGTTTCTCCGATTCGAGTAGCTGAAGCGCTGCACGGTTTAGAGTTTTCCGGGAGAGATTCTCTACTATGCGTTCGAGAAAGCCGCCTTGCAGACGGTAGTCCTAACGGGAAGACAAAGTGTGTTTCTGCGGTTCTGGTGTTCGACAGCGGCAGCTTTCTAGTTTCTTCAGTAAAGACTATGTTAGCAGCAAGTGGGACTTGCCAGTTCACTGCCTCAAAGAGAAAGCAAATACAGAAATCTCCCTCAAGCTGCTTAAGTTAATCCACTGAAGTTTCCAGTTTTGGTAAAAGATACAGTCGCCACCAATCCGGCTGCTTTCTGCAACTTTCTCTCAGTGGCATAAGACCGGAGAGTGCCTGCTCAGAAGTACCTGAATCCCCTGGTTTTCAAAAGGAACTTTGTCTATCAGGGAATGAATGTATTTTGCCATTCGAAGCAAAACAGGCACATTATTTCCCTTCAGCTACAGGATTGCAGAAGTGTTTCCGTTTTGCTCAGTAAATCTGGTGGGCTTAACGCGAGCATGTAGCCTCTTGTCTGCCAAACCAGGAACCAAAAGCGTCTTACTCCGTGTGGGTGCTGAAGTGAGAAGGATTCACTTACTGTGTTTGAGTCCCTTGGTGTTAAATGCCTAAGAAAGTTGCCTGAGCATTGTTTACCTGGTTAAAGTGTTTGACGTTTCTCCGATTCGAGTAGCTGAAGCCCTGCACCGTTTAAAGCTTTCCGGGAGGCATTCTCTGCTCCGTGTTCGAGAAAGCCGCCTTGCAGACGGTTGTCCTAATGGAGAAGAGAAAGTGTGTTTCTGCGGTTCTGGTGTTCGACAGCGGCAGCTTTCTAGTTTTCTTGAGTAAAGACTATGTTAGCAACAAGTGGGACTTGCCAGTTCACTGCCTCAAAGAGAAAGCAAAATACAGCATTCTCCCTCAAGCTGCTTAAGTTAATCCACTGAAGTTTTCAGCTTTGGTACAAGAAAGAGTCCGCACCGAACCGGCTGCCTTCTGCAACTTTCACTCAGTGGGATGAGACCGGAGACTGCCTACCCAGCAAGTACTTGAATCCCCTGGTTTTCAAAAGGAACTTTTCCTAACAGGGAATGAATGAACCTTTGGCATTCAAAGCAAAACAGGCACATTGTTTTCCTTCAGCTAGAGGATGGCAGAAGTGTTTCCGTTTTGCTCACTAAACCTGGTGGGCTTAACGTGAGCATGTATCCTCTTGTCTGCCAAAAACAGGAAACAAATGCGTGTTGCTCCGTGTGGGTGCTGAAGTGAGAAGGGTTCACTTACTCTGTTTGAATCCCTTGGTGTTTAATGCCTAAGAAAGTTGCCTGAGCATTGTTTACCTGGTTAAAGTGTTTGACTTTTCTCCCATTCGAGTAGCTGAGGCCCTACACGGTTTAGAGTTTTCCGGGAGGAATTCCGGGCTCCGCGTACGAGAAAGCCGCCTTGCAGACGGTAGTCCTAAAGGAGAAGAGAAAGTGTGTTTCTGCCGTTCGGTTGTTCGACAGCGGCAGCTTTCTAGTTTTCTTGCGTAAAGACTATGTTAGCAGCAGGTGTGACTTGCCAGTTCACTGCCTCAAAGAGAAAGCAAATACAGAATTCTCCCTCAAGCTGCTTAAGTTAATCCACTGAAGATTTCAGTTTTGGTAAAAGCTACAGTCGTCACCGATCCGGCTGCTTTCTGCAACTTTCTCTCAGTGGCATAAGACCGGAGAGTGCCTGCTCAGCAAGTACCTGAATCCCCTGGTTTTCAAAAGAAACTTTGTCTAACAGGGAATGAATGTGCTTTTGGCATTCGAAGAAAAACAGGCACATTGTTTGCCTTCAACTAGAGGATGGTAGAATTGTTTCCGTTTTGCTCACTAATCTTGCTGTGCTTAACGCGAGCATGTAGCCTGTTGTCTGCCAGAAGCAGCAACCAAAAGCGTGTTGCTCCGTGTGGGTGCTGAAGTGAGGAGGACTCAATTACTGTGTTTGAATCCCTTGGTGTGAAATGCCTAAGAAAGTTGCCTGAGCATTGTTTACCTGGTTAAAGTGTTTGAGGTTTGTCAGATTCGAGTAGTTGAAGCCCTGCACGGTTTAGAGCTTTCCGGGAGGCATTCTCTGCTACGCGTTCGAGAAAGCCGCCTAGCAGACGGTAGTCCTAACGGAGAAGAGAAAGTGTGTTTCTGCGGTTCTGGTGTTCGACAGCGGCAGCTTTCTAGTTTTCTTGTGTAAAGACAAAGTTAGCAACAAGTGTGAATTGCCAGTTCACTGCCTCAAAGAGAAAGCAAATACAGAATTCTCCCTCAAGCTGCTTAAGTTAATCCACTGAAGTTTTCAGCTTTGGTACAAGATTCCGCACCGAACCGGCTGCTTTCTGCAACTTTCACTCAGTGGCATAAGACCGGAGAGTGCCTACCCAGCAAGTACTTGAATCCCCTGGTTTTCAAAAGGAACTTTGCCTAACAGGGACTGAATGAACCTTTGGCATTCAAAGCAAAACAGGCAAATTGTTTGCCTTCAACTAGAGGATGGTAGAATTGTTTCCGTTTTGCTCACTAATCTTGCTGTGCTTAACGCGAGCATGTAGCCTGTTGTCTGCCAGAAACAGCAACCAAAAGCGTGTTGCTCCGTGTGGGTGCTGAAGTGAGGAGGACTCAATTACTGTGTTTGAATCCCTTGGTGTGAAATGCCTAAGAAAGTTGCCTGAGCATTGTTTACTTGGTTAAAGTGTTTGACTTTTCTCCCATTCGAGTAGCTGAGGCCCTGCATGGTTTAGAGCTTTCCTGGAGGCAATCTGGGCTCCGCGTACGAGAAAGCCGCCTTGCAGACGGTAGTCCTAAATGAGAAGAGAAAGTGTGTTTCTGCCGTTCTGGTGTTCGACAGCGGCAGCTTTCTAGTTTTCTTGAGTAAAGACTATGTTAGCAGCAAGTGTGACTTGCCAGTTCACTGCCTCAAAGTGAAAGCAAATACAGAATTCTCCCTCAAGCTGCTTAAGTTAATCCACTGAAGATTTCAGTTTTGGTAAAAGCTACAGTCGTCACCGATCCGGCTGCTTTCTGCAACTTTCTCTCAGTGGCATAAGACCGGAGAGTGCCTGCTCAGCAAGTACCTGAATCCCCTGGTTTTCAAAAGAAACTTTGTCTAACAGGGAATGAATGTGCTTTTGGCATTCGAAAAAAAACAGGCACATTGTTTGCCTTCAACTAGAGGATGGTAGAATTGTTTCCGTTTTGCACACTAATCTTGCTGTGCTTAACGCGAGCGTGTAGCCTGTTGTCTGCCAGAAACAGGAACCAAAAGCGTGTTGCTCCGTGTGGGTGCTGAAGTGAGGAGGACTCAATTACTGTGTTTGAATCCCTTGGTGTGAAATGCCTAAGAAAGTTGCCTGAGCATTGTTTACCTGGTTAAAGTGTTTGAAGTTTGTCAGATTCGAGTAGTTGAAGCCCTGCACAGTTTAGAGCTTTCCGGGAGGCATTCTCTGCTACGCGTTCGAGAAAGCCGCCTAGCAGACGGTAGTCCTAACGGAGAAGAGAAAGTGTGTTTCTGCGGTTCTGGTGTTCGACAGCTGCAGCTTTCTAGTTTTCTTGTGTAAAGACAAAGTTAGCAACAAGTGTGAATTGCCGGTTCACTGCCTCAAAGAGAAAGCAAATACAGAATTCTCCCTCAAGCTGCTTAAGTTAATCCACTGAAGTTTTCAGCTTTGGTACAAGATTCCGCACCGAACCGGCTGCTTTCTGCAACTTTCACTCAGTGGCATAAGACCGGAGAGTGCCTACCCAGCAAGTACTTGAATCCCCTGGTTTTCAAAAGAAACTTTGCCTAACAGGGACTGAATGAACCTTTGGCATTCAAAGCAAAACAGGCAAATTGTTTGCCTTCAACTAGAGGATGGTAGAATTGTTTCCGTTTTGCTCACTAATCTTGCTGTGCTTAACGCGAGCATGTAGCCTGTTGTCTGCCAGAAACAGCAACCAAAAGCGTGTTGCTCCGTGTGGGTGCTGAAGTGAGGAGGACTCAATTACTGTGTTTGAATCCCTTGGTGTGAAATGCCTAAGAAAGTTGCCTGAGCATTGTTTACCTCGTTAAAGTGTTTGAAGTTTGTCAGATTCGAGTAGCTGAAGCCCTGCACGGTTTAGAGCTTTCCGGGAGGCATTCTCTGCTACGCGTTCGAGAAAGCCGCCTAGCAGACGGTAGTCCTAACGGAGAAGAGAAAGTGTGTTTCTGCGGTTCTGGTGTTCGACAGCGGCAGCTTTCTAGTTTTCTTGTGTAAAGACAAAGTTAGCAACAAGTGTGAATTGCCGGTTCACTGCCTCAAAGAGAAAGCAAATACAGAATTCTCCCTCAAGCTGCTTAAGTTAATCCACTGAAGTTTTCAGCTTTGGTACAAGATTCCGCACCGAACCGGCTGCTTTCTGCAACTTTCACTCAGTGGCATAAGACCGGAGAGTGCCTACCCAGCAAGTACTTGAATCCCCTGGTTTTCAAAAGAAACTTTGCCTAACAGGGACTGAATGAACCTTTGGCATTCAAAGCAAAACAGGCAAATTGTTTGCCTTCAACTAGAGGATGGTAGAATTGTTTCCGTTTTGCTCACTAATCTTGCTGTGCTTAACGCGAGCATGTAGCCTGTTGTCTGCCAGAAACAGCAACCAAAAGCGTGTTGCTCCGTGTGGGTGCTGAAGTGAGGAGGACTCAATTACTGTGTTTGAATCCCTTGGTGTGAAATGCCTAAGAAAGTTGCCTGAGCATTGTTTACCTCGTTAAAGTGTTTGAAGTTTGTCAGATTCGAGTAGCTGAAGCCCTGCACGGTTTAGAGCTTTCCGGGAGGCATTCTCTGCTACGCGTTCGAGAAAGCCGCCTAGCAGACGGTAGTCCTAACGGAGAAGAGAATGTGTGTTTCTGCGGTTCTGGTGTTCGACAGCGGCAGCTTTCTAGTTTTCTTGTGTAAAGACAAAGTTAGCAACAAGTGTGAATTGCCAGTTCACTGCCTCAAAGAGAAAGCAAATACAGAATTCTCCCTCAAGCTGCTTAAGTTAATCCACTGAAGTTTTCAGCTTTGGTACAAGATTCCGCACCGAACCGGCTGCTTTCTGCAACTTTCACTCAGTGGCATAAGACCGGAGAGTGCCTACCCAGCAAGTACTTGAATCCCCTGGTTTTCAAAAGGAACTTTGCCTAACAGGGACTGAATGAACCTTTGGCATTCAAAGCAAAACAGGCAAATTGTTTGCCTTCAACTAGAGGATGGTAGAATTGTTTCCGTTTTGCTCACTAATCTTGCTGTGCTTAACGCGAGCATGTAGCCTGTTGTCTGCCAGAAACAGCAACCAAAAGAGTGTTGCTCCGTGTGGGTGCTGAAGTGAGGAGGACTCAATTACTGTGTTTGAATCCCTTGGTGTGAAATGCCTAAGAAAGTTGCCTGAGCATTGTTTACTTGGTTAAAGTGTTTGACTTTTCTCCCATTCGAGTAGCTGAGGCCCTGCATGGTTTAGAGCTTTCCTGGAGGCAATCTGGGCTCCGCGTACGAGAAAGCCGCCTTGCAGACGGTAGTCCTAAATGAGAAGAGAAAGTGTGTTTCTGCCGTTCTGGTGTTCGACAGCGGCAGCTTTCTAGTTTTCTTGAGTAAAGACTATGTTAGCAGCAAGTGTGACTTGCCGGTTCACTGCCTCAAAGTGAAAGCAAATACAGAATTCTCCCTCAAGCTGCTTAAGTTAATCCACTGAAGATTTCAGTTTTGGTAAAAGCTACAGTCGTCACCGATCCGGCTGCTTTCTGCAACTTTCTCTCAGTGGCATAAGACCGGAGAGTGCCTGCTCAGCAAGTACCTGAATCCCCTGGTTTTCAAAAGAAACTTTGTCTAACAGGGAATGAATGTGCTTTTGGCATTCGAAGAAAAACAGGCACATCGTTTGCCTTCAACTAGAGGATGGTAGAATTGTTTCCGTTTTGCTCACTAATCTTGCTGTGCTTAACGCGAGCATGTAGCCTGTTGTCTGCCAGAAGCAGCAACCAAAAGCGTGTTGCTCCGTGTGGGTGCTGAAGTGAGGAGGACTCAATTACTGTGTTTGAATCCCTTGGTGTGAAATGCCTAAGAAAGTTGCCTGAGCATTGTTTACCTGGTTAAAGTGTTTGAGGTTTGTCAGATTCGAGTAGTTGAAGCCCTGCACAGTTTAGAGCTTTCCGGGAGGCATTCTCTGCTACGCGTTCGAGAAAGCCGCCTAGCAGACGGTAGTCCTAACGGAGAAGAGAAAGTGTGTTTCTGCGGTTCTGGTGTTCGACAGCGGCAGCTTTCTAGTTTTCTTGTGTAAAGACAAAGTTAGCAACAAGTGTGAATTGCCAGTTCACTGCCTCAAAGAGAAAGCAAATACAGAATTCTCCCTCAAGCTGCTTAAGTTAATCCACTGAAGTTTTCAGCTTTGGTACAAGATTCCGCACCGAACCGGCTGCTTTCTGCAACTTTCACTCAGTGGCATAAGACCGGAGAGTGCCTACCCAGCAAGTACTTGAATCCCCTGGTTTTCAAAAGAAACTTTGCCTAACAGGGACTGAATGAACCTTTGGCATTCAAAGAAAAACAGGCAAATTGTTTGCCTTCAACTAGAGGATGGTAGAATTGTTTCCGTTTTCCTCACTAATCTTGCTGTGCTTAACGCGAGCATGTAGCCTGTTGTCTGCCAGAAACAGCAACCAAAAGCGTGTTGCTCCGTGTGGGTGCTGAAGTGAGGAGGACTCAATTAATGTATTTGAATCCCTTGGTGTGAAATGCCTAAGAAAGTTGCCTGAGCATTGTTTACTTGGTTAAAGTGTTTGACTTTTCTCCCATTCGAGTAGCTGAGGCCCTGCATGGTTTAGAGCTTTCCTGGAGGCAATCTGGGCTCCGCGTACGAGAAAGCCGCCTTGCAGACGGTAGTCCTAAATGAGAAGAGAAAGTGTGTTTCTGCCGTTCTGGTGTTCGACAGCGGCAGCTTTCTAGTTTTCTTGAGTAAAGACTATGTTAGCAGCAAGTGTGACTTGCCAGTTCACTGCCTCAAAGTGAAAGCAAATACAGAATTCTCCCTCAAGCTGCTTAAGTTAATCCACTGAAGATTTCAGTTTTGGTAAAAGCTACAGTCGTCACCGATCCGGCTGCTTTCTGCAACTTTCTCTCAGTGGCATAAGACCGGAGAGTGCCTGCTCAGCAAGTACCTGAATCCCCTGGTTTTCAAAAGAAACTTTGCCTAACAGGGACTGAATGAACCTTTGGCATTCAAACAAAAACAGGCACATTGTTTGCCTTCAACTAGAGGATGGTAGAATTGTTTCCGTTTTGCTCACTAATCTTGCTGTGCTTAACGCGAGCGTGTAGCCTGTTGTCTGCCAGAAACAGCAACCAAAAGCTTGTTGCTCCGTGTGGGTGCTGAAGTGAGGAGGACTCAATTACTGTGTTTGAATCCCTTGGTGTGAAATGCCTAAGAAAGTTGCCTGAGCATTGTTTACTTGGTTAAAGTGTTTGACTTTTCTTCCATTCGAGTAGCTGAGGCCCTGCATGGTTTAGAGCTTTCCTGGAGGCAATCTGGGCTCCGCGTACGAGAAAGCCGCCTTGCAGACGGTAGTCCTAAATGAGAAGAGAAAGTGTGTTTCTGCCGTTCTGGTGTTCGACAGCGGCAGCTTTCTAGTTTTCTTGAGTAAAGACTATGTTAGCAGCAAGTGTGACTTGCCAGTTCACTGCCTCAAAGTGAAAGCAAATACAGAATTCTCCCTCAAGCTGCTTAAGTTAATCCACTGAAGATTTCAGTTTTGGTAAAAGCTACAGTCGTCACCGATCCGGCTGCTTTCTGCAACTTTCTCTCAGTGGCATAAGACCGGAGAGTGCCTGCTCAGCAAGTACCTGAATCCCCTGGTTTTCAAAAGAAACTTTGTCTAACAGGGAATGAATGTGCTTTTGGCATTCGAAGAAAAACAGGCACATCGTTTGCCTTCAACTAGAGGATGGTAGAATTGTTTCCGTTTTGCTCACTAATCTTGCTGTGCTTAACGCGAGCATGTAGCCTGTTGTCTGCCAGAAGCAGCAACCAAAAGCGTGTTGCTCCGTGTGGGTGCTGAAGTGAGGAGGACTCAATTACTGTGTTTGAATCCCTTGGTGTGAAATGCCTAAGAAAGTTGCCTGAGCATTGTTTACCTGGTTAAAGTGTTTGAGGTTTGTCAGATTCGAGTAGTTGAAGCCCTGCACGGTTTAGAGCTTTCCGGGAGGCATTCTCTGCTACGCGTTCGAGAAAGCCGCCTAGCAGACGGTAGTCCTAACGGAGAAGAGAAAGTGTGTTTCTGCGGTTCTGGTGTTCGACAGCGGCAGCTTTCTAGTTTTCTTGTGTAAAGACAAAGTTAGCAACAAGTGTGAATTGCCAGTTCACTGCCTCAAAGAGAAAGCAAATACAGAATTCTCCCTCAAGCTGCTTAAGTTAATCCACTGAAGTTTTCAGCTTTGGTACAAGATTCCGCACCGAACCGGCTGCTTTCTGCAACTTTCACTCAGTGGCATAAGACCGGAGAGTGCCTACCCAGCAAGTACTTGAATCCCCTGGTTTTCAAAAGAAACTTTGCCTAACAGGGACTGAATGAACCTTTGGCATTCAAAGAAAAACAGGCAAATTGTTTGCCTTCAACTAGAGGATGGTAGAATTGTTTCCGTTTTCCTCACTAATCTTGCTGTGCTTAACGCGAGCATGTAGCCTGTTGTCTGCCAGAAACAGCAACCAAAAGCGTGTTGCTCCGTGTGGGTGCTGAAGTGAGGAGGACTCAATTAATGTATTTGAATCCCTTGGTGTGAAATGCCTAAGAAAGTTGCCTGAGCATTGTTTACTTGGTTAAAGTGTTTGACTTTTCTCCCATTCGAGTAGCTGAGGCCCTGCATGGTTTAGAGCTTTCCTGGAGGCAATCTGGGCTCCGCGTACGAGAAAGCCGCCTTGCAGACGGTAGTCCTAAATGAGAAGAGAAAGTGTGTTTCTGCCGTTCTGGTGTTCGACAGCGGCAGCTTTCTAGTTTTCTTGAGTAAAGACTATGTTAGCAGCAAGTGTGACTTGCCAGTTCACTGCCTCAAAGTGAAAGCAAATACAGAATTCTCCCTCAAGCTGCTTAAGTTAATCCACTGAAGATTTCAGTTTTGGTAAAAGCTACAGTCGTCACCGATCCGGCTGCTTTCTGCAACTTTCTCTCAGTGGCATAAGACCGGAGAGTGCCTGCTCAGCAAGTACCTGAATCCCCTGGTTTTCAAAAGAAACTTTGCCTAACAGGGACTGAATGAACCTTTGGCATTCAAACAAAAACAGGCACATTGTTTGCCTTCAACTAGAGGATGGTAGAATTGTTTCCGTTTTGCTCACTAATCTTGCTGTGCTTAACGCGAGCGTGTAGCCTGTTGTCTGCCAGAAACAGCAACCAAAAGCTTGTTGCTCCGTGTGGGTGCTGAAGTGAGGAGGACTCAATTACTGTGTTTGAATCCCTTGGTGTGAAATGCCTAAGAAAGTTGCCTGAGCATTGTTTACTTGGTTAAAGTGTTTGACTTTTCTTCCATTCGAGTAGCTGAGGCCCTGCATGGTTTAGAGCTTTCCTGGAGGCAATCTGGGCTCCGCGTACGAGAAAGCCGCCTTGCAGACGGTAGTCCTAAATGAGAAGAGAAAGTGTGTTTCTGCCGTTCTGGTGTTCGACAGCGGCAGCTTTCTAGTTTTCTTGAGTAAAGACTATGTTAGCAGCAAGTGTGACTTGCCAGTTCACTGCCTCAAAGTGAAAGCAAATACAGAATTCTCCCTCAAGCTGCTTAAGTTAATCCACTGAAGATTTCAGTTTTGGTAAAAGCTACAGTCGTCACCGATCCGGCTGCTTTCTGCAACTTTCTCTCAGTGGCATAAGACCGGAGAGTGCCTGCTCAGCAAGTACCTGAATCCCCTGGTTTTCAAAAGAAACTTTGTCTAACAGGGAATGAATGTGCTTTTGGCATTCGAAGAAAAACAGGCACATCGTTTGCCTTCAACTAGAGGATGGTAGAATTGTTTCCGTTTTGCTCACTAATCTTGCTGTGCTTAACGCGAGCATGTAGCCTGTTGTCTGCCAGAAGCAGCAACCAAAAGCGTGTTGCTCCGTGTGGGTGCTGAAGTGAGGAGGACTCAATTACTGTGTTTGAATCCCTTGGTGTGAAATGCCTAAGAAAGTTGCCTGAGCATTGTTTACCTGGTTAAAGTGTTTGAGGTTTGTCAGATTCGAGTAGTTGAAGCCCTGCACGGTTTAGAGCTTTCCGGGAGGCATTCTCTGCTACGCGTTCGAGAAAGCCGCCTAGCAGACGGTAGTCCTAACGGAGAAGAGAAAGTGTGTTTCTGCGGTTCTGGTGTTCGACAGCGGCAGCTTTCTAGTTTTCTTGTGTAAAGACAAAGTTAGCAACAAGTGTGAATTGCCAGTTCACTGCCTCAAAGAGAAAGCAAATACAGAATTCTCCCTCAAGCTGCTTAAGTTAATCCACTGAAGTTTTCAGCTTTGGTACAAGATTCCGCACCGAACCGGCTGCTTTCTGCAACTTTCACTCAGTGGCATAAGACCGGAGAGTGCCTACCCAGCAAGTACTTGAATCCCCTGGTTTTCAAAAGGAACTTTGCCTAACAGGGACTGAATGAACCTTTGGCATTCAAAGCAAAACAGGCAAATTGTTTGCCTTCAACTAGAGGATGGTAGAATTGTTTCCGTTTTGCTCACTAATCTTGCTGTGCTTAACGCGAGCATGTAGCCTGTTGTCTGCCAGAAACAGCAACCAAAAGCGTGTTGCTCCGTGTGGGTGCTGAAGTGAGGAGGACTCAATTACTGTGTTTGAATCCCTTGGTGTGAAATGCCTAAGAAAGTTGCCTGAGCATTGTTTACTTGGTTAAAGTGTTTGACTTTTCTCCCATTCGAGTAGCTGAGGCCCTGCATGGTTTAGAGCTTTCCTGGAGGCAATCTGGGCTCCGCGTACGAGAAAGCCGCCTTGCAGACGGTAGTCCTAAATGAGAAGAGAAAGTGTGTTTCTGCCGTTCTGGTGTTCGACAGCGGCAGCTTTCTAGTTTTCTTGAGTAAAGACTATGTTAGCAGCAAGTGTGACTTGCCAGTTCACTGCCTCAAAGTGAAAGCAAATACAGAATTCTCCCTCAAGCTGCTTAAGTTAATCCACTGAAGATTTCAGTTTTGGTAAAAGCTACAGTCGTCACCGATCCGGCTGCTTTCTGCAACTTTCTCTCAGTGGCATAAGACCGGAGAGTGCCTGCTCAGCAAGTACCTGAATCCCCTGGTTTTCAAAAGAAACTTTGTCTAACAGGGAATGAATGTGCTTTTGGCATTCGAAAAAAAACAGGCACATTGTTTGCCTTCAACTAGAGGATGGTAGAATTGTTTCCGTTTTGCACACTAATCTTGCTGTGCTTAACGCGAGCGTGTAGCCTGTTGTCTGCCAGAAACAGGAACCAAAAGCGTGTTGCTCCGTGTGGGTGCTGAAGTGAGGAGGACTCAATTACTGTGTTTGAATCCCTTGGTGTGAAATGCCTAAGAAAGTTGCCTGAGCATTGTTTACCTGGTTAAAGTGTTTGAAGTTTGTCAGATTCGAGTAGTTGAAGCCCTGCACAGTTTAGAGCTTTCCGGGAGGCATTCTCTGCTACGCGTTCGAGAAAGCCGCCTAGCAGACGGTAGTCCTAACGGAGAAGAGAAAGTGTGTTTCTGCGGTTCTGGTGTTCGACAGCGGCAGCTTTCTAGTTTTCTTGTGTAAAGACAAAGTTAGCAACAAGTGTGAATTGCCGGTTCACTGCCTCAAAGAGAAAGCAAATACAGAATTCTCCCTCAAGCTGCTTAAGTTAATCCACTGAAGTTTTCAGCTTTGGTACAAGATTCCGCACCGAACCGGCTGCTTTCTGCATCTTTCACTCAGTGGCATAAGACCGGAGAGTGCCTACCCAGCAAGTACTTGAATCCCCTGGTTTTCAAAAGAAACTTTGCCTAACAGGGACTGAATGAACCTTTGGCATTCAAAGCAAAACAGGCAAATTGTTTGCCTTCAACTAGAGGATGGTAGAATTGTTTCCGTTTTGCTCACTAATCTTGCTGTGCTTAACGCGAGCATGTAGCCTGTTGTCTGCCAGAAACAGCAACCAAAAGCGTGTTGCTCCGTGTGGGTGCTGAAGTGAGGAGGACTCAATTAATGTATTTGAATCCCTTGGTGTGAAATGCCTAAGAAAGTTGCCTGAGCATTGTTTACTTGGTTAAAGTGTTTGACTTTTCTCCCATTCGAGTAGCTGAGGCCCTGCATGGTTTAGAGCTTTCCTGGAGGCAATCTGGGCTCCGCGTACGAGAAAGCCGCCTTGCAGACGGTAGTCCTAAATGAGAAGAGAAAGTGTGTTTCTGCCGTTCTGGTGTTCGACAGCGGCAGCTTTCTAGTTTTCTTGAGTAAAGACTATGTTAGCAGCAAGTGTGACTTGCCAGTTCACTGCCTCAAAGTGAAAGCAAATACAGAATTCTCCCTCAAGCTGCTTAAGTTAATCCACTGAAGATTTCAGTTTTGGTAAAAGCTACAGTCGTCACCGATCCGGCTGCTTTCTGCAACTTTCTCTCAGTGGCATAAGACCGGAGAGTGCCTGCTCAGCAAGTACCTGAATCCCCTGGTTTTCAAAAGAAACTTTGCCTAACAGGGACTGAATGAACCTTTGGCATTCAAACAAAAACAGGCACATTGTTTGCCTTCAACTAGAGGATGGTAGAATTGTTTCCGTTTTGCTCACTAATCTTGCTGTGCTTAACGCGAGCGTGTAGCCTGTTGTCTGCCAGAAACAGCAACCAAAAGCGTGTTGCTCCGTGTGGGTGCTGAAGTGAGGAGGACTCAATTACTGTGTTTGAATCCCTTGGTGTGAAATGCCTAAGAAAGTTGCCTGAGCATTGTTTACTTGGTTAAAGTGTTTGACTTTTCTCCCATTCGAGTAGCTGAGGCCCTGCATGGTTTAGAGCTTTCCTGGAGGCAATCTGGGCTCCGCGTACGAGAAAGCCGCCTTGCAGACGGTAGTCCTAAATGAGAAGAGAAAGTGTGTTTCTGCCGTTCTGGTGTTCGACAGCGGCAGCTTTCTAGTTTTCTTGAGTAAAGACTATGTTAGCAGCAAGTGTGACTTGCCAGTTCACTGCCTCAAAGTGAAAGCAAATACAGAATTCTCCCTCAAGCTGCTTAAGTTAATCCACTGAAGATTTCAGTTTTGGTAAAAGCTACAGTCGTCACCGATCCGGCTGCTTTCTGCAACTTTCTCTCAGTGGCATAAGACCGGAGAGTGCCTGCTCAGCAAGTACCTGAATCCCCTGGTTTTCAAAAGAAACTTTGTCTAACAGGGAATGAATGTGCTTTTGGCATTCGAAAAAAAACAGGCACATTGTTTGCCTTCAACTAGAGGATGGTAGAATTGTTTCCGTTTTGCACACTAATCTTGCTGTGCTTAACGCGAGCGTGTAGCCTGTTGTCTGCCAGAAACAGGAACCAAAAGCGTGTTGCTCCGTGTGGGTGCTGAAGTGAGGAGGACTCAATTACTGTGTTTGAATCCCTTGGTGTGAAATGCCTAAGAAAGTTGCCTGAGCATTGTTTACCTCGTTAAAGTGTTTGAAGTTTGTCAGATTCGAGTAGCTGAAGCCCTGCACGGTTTAGAGCTTTCCGGGAGGCATTCTCTGCTACGCGTTCGAGAAAGCCGCCTAGCAGACGGTAGTCCTAACGGAGAAGAGAATGTGTGTTTCTGCGGTTCTGGTGTTCGACAGCGGCAGCTTTCTAGTTTTCTTGTGTAAAGACAAAGTTAGCAACAAGTGTGAATTGCCAGTTCACTGCCTCAAAGAGAAAGCAAATACAGAATTCTCCCTCAAGCTGCTTAAGTTAATCCACTGAAGTTTTCAGCTTTGGTACAAGATTCCGCACCGAACCGGCTGCTTTCTGCAACTTTCACTCAGTGGCATAAGACCGGAGAGTGCCTACCCAGCAAGTACTTGAATCCCCTGGTTTTCAAAAGGAACTTTGCCTAACAGGGACTGAATGAACCTTTGGCATTCAAAGCAAAACAGGCAAATTGTTTGCCTTCAACTAGAGGATGGTAGAATTGTTTCCGTTTTGCTCACTAATCTTGCTGTGCTTAACGCGAGCATGTAGCCTGTTGTCTGCCAGAAACAGCAACCAAAAGAGTGTTGCTCCGTGTGGGTGCTGAAGTGAGGAGGACTCAATTACTGTGTTTGAATCCCTTGGTGTGAAATGCCTAAGAAAGTTGCCTGAGCATTGTTTACTTGGTTAAAGTGTTTGACTTTTCTCCCATTCGAGTAGCTGAGGCCCTGCATGGTTTAGAGCTTTCCTGGAGGCAATCTGGGCTCCGCGTACGAGAAAGCCGCCTTGCAGACGGTAGTCCTAAATGAGAAGAGAAAGTGTGTTTCTGCCGTTCTGGTGTTCGACAGCGGCAGCTTTCTAGTTTTCTTGAGTAAAGACTATGTTAGCAGCAAGTGTGACTTGCCGGTTCACTGCCTCAAAGTGAAAGCAAATACAGAATTCTCCCTCAAGCTGCTTAAGTTAATCCACTGAAGTTTTCAGCTTTGGTACAAGATTCCGCACCGAACCGGCTGCTTTCTGCAACTTTCACTCAGTGGCATAAGACCGGAGAGTGCCTACCCAGCAAGTACTTGAATCCCCTGGTTTTCAAAAGAAACTTTGCCTAACAGGGACTGAATGAACCTTTGGCATTCAAAGCAAAACAGGCAAATTGTTTGCCTTCAACTAGAGGATGGTAGAATTGTTTCCGTTTTGCTCACTAATCTTGCTGTGCTTAACGCGAGCATGTAGCCTGTTGTCTGCCAGAAACAGCAACCAAAAGCGTGTTGCTCCGTGTGGGTGCTGAAGTGAGGAGGACTCAATTAATGTATTTGAATCCCTTGGTGTGAAATGCCTAAGAAAGTTGCCTGAGCATTGTTTACTTGGTTAAAGTGTTTGACTTTTCTCCCATTCGAGTAGCTGAGGCCCTGCATGGTTTAGAGCTTTCCTGGAGGCAATCTGGGCTCCGCGTACGAGAAAGCCGCCTTGCAGACGGTAGTCCTAAATGAGAAGAGAAAGTGTGTTTCTGCCGTTCTGGTGTTCGACAGCGGCAGCTTTCTAGTTTTCTTGAGTAAAGACTATGTTAGCAGCAAGTGTGACTTGCCAGTTCACTGCCTCAAAGTGAAAGCAAATACAGAATTCTCCCTCAAGCTGCTTAAGTTAATCCACTGAAGATTTCAGTTTTGGTAAAAGCTACAGTCGTCACCGATCCGGCTGCTTTCTGCAACTTTCTCTCAGTGGCATAAGACCGGAGAGTGCCTGCTCAGCAAGTACCTGAATCCCCTGGTTTTCAAAAGAAACTTTGCCTAACAGGGACTGAATGAACCTTTGGCATTCAAACAAAAACAGGCACATTGTTTGCCTTCAACTAGAGGATGGTAGAATTGTTTCCGTTTTGCTCACTAATCTTGCTGTGCTTAACGCGAGCGTGTAGCCTGTTGTCTGCCAGAAACAGCAACCAAAAGCGTGTTGCTCCGTGTGGGTGCTGAAGTGAGGAGGACTCAATTACTGTGTTTGAATCCCTTGGTGTGAAATGCCTAAGAAAGTTGCCTGAGCATTGTTTACTTGGTTAAAGTGTTTGACTTTTCTTCCATTCGAGTAGCTGAGGCCCTGCATGGTTTAGAGCTTTCCTGGAGGCAATCTGGGCTCCGCGTACGAGAAAGCCGCCTTGCAGACGGTAGTCCTAAATGAGAAGAGAAAGTGTGTTTCTGCCGTTCTGGTGTTCGACAGCGGCAGCTTTCTAGTTTTCTTGAGTAAAGACTATGTTAGCAGCAAGTGTGACTTGCCAGTTCACTGCCTCAAAGTGAAAGCAAATACAGAATTCTCCCTCAAGCTGCTTAAGTTAATCCACTGAAGATTTCAGTTTTGGTAAAAGCTACAGTCGTCACCGATCCGGCTGCTTTCTGCAACTTTCTCTCAGTGGCATAAGACCGGAGAGTGCCTGCTCAGCAAGTACCTGAATCCCCTGGTTTTCAAAAGAAACTTTGTCTAACAGGGAATGAATGTGCTTTTGGCATTCGAAGAAAAACAGGCACATTGTTTGCCTTCAACTAGAGGATGGTAGAATTGTTTCCGTTTTGCTCACTAATCTTGCTGTGCTTAACGCGAGCATGTAGCCTGTTGTCTGCCAGAAGCAGCAACCAAAAGCGTGTTGCTCCGTGTGGGTGCTGAAGTGAGGAGGACTCAATTACTGTGTTTGAATCCCTTGGTGTGAAATGCCTAAGAAAGTTGCCTGAGCATTGTTTACCTGGTTAAAGTGTTTGAGGTTTGTCAGATTCGAGTAGTTGAAGCCCTGCACGGTTTAGAGCTTTCCGGGAGGCATTCTCTGCTACGCGTTCGAGAAAGCCGCCTAGCAGACGGTAGTCCTAACGGAGAAGAGAAAGTGTGTTTCTGCGGTTCTGGTGTTCGACAGCGGCAGCTTTCTAGTTTTCTTGTGTAAAGACAAAGTTAGCAACAAGTGTGAATTGCCAGTTCACTGCCTCAAAGAGAAAGCAAATACAGAATTCTCCCTCAAGCTGCTTAAGTTAATCCACTGAAGTTTTCAGCTTTGGTACAAGATTCCGCACCGAACCGGCTGCTTTCTGCAACTTTCACTCAGTGGCATAAGACCGGAGAGTGCCTACCCAGCAAGTACTTGAATCCCCTGGTTTTCAAAAGGAACTTTGCCTAACAGGGACTGAATGAACCTTTGGCATTCAAAGCAAAACAGGCAAATTGTTTGCCTTCAACTAGAGGATGGTAGAATTGTTTCCGTTTTGCTCACTAATCTTGCTGTGCTTAACGCGAGCATGTAGCCTGTTGTCTGCCAGAAACAGCAACCAAAAGCGTGTTGCTCCGTGTGGGTGCTGAAGTGAGGAGGACTCAATTACTGTGTTTGAATCCCTTGGTGTGAAATGCCTAAGAAAGTTGCCTGAGCATTGTTTACTTGGTTAAAGTGTTTGACTTTTCTCCCATTCGAGTAGCTGAGGCCCTGCATGGTTTAGAGCTTTCCTGGAGGCAATCTGGGCTCCGCGTACGAGAAAGCCGCCTTGCAGACGGTAGTCCTAAATGAGAAGAGAAAGTGTGTTTCTGCCGTTCTGGTGTTCGACAGCGGCAGCTTTCTAGTTTTCTTGAGTAAAGACTATGTTAGCAGCAAGTGTGACTTGCCAGTTCACTGCCTCAAAGTGAAAGCAAATACAGAATTCTCCCTCAAGCTGCTTAAGTTAATCCACTGAAGATTTCAGTTTTGGTAAAAGCTACAGTCGTCACCGATCCGGCTGCTTTCTGCAACTTTCTCTCAGTGGCATAAGACCGGAGAGTGCCTGCTCAGCAAGTACCTGAATCCCCTGGTTTTCAAAAGAAACTTTGTCTAACAGGGAATGAATGTGCTTTTGGCATTCGAAAAAAAACAGGCACATTGTTTGCCTTCAACTAGAGGATGGTAGAATTGTTTCCGTTTTGCACACTAATCTTGCTGTGCTTAACGCGAGCGTGTAGCCTGTTGTCTGCCAGAAACAGGAACCAAAAGCGTGTTGCTCCGTGTGGGTGCTGAAGTGAGGAGGACTCAATTACTGTGTTTGAATCCCTTGGTGTGAAATGCCTAAGAAAGTTGCCTGAGCATTGTTTACCTGGTTAAAGTGTTTGAAGTTTGTCAGATTCGAGTAGTTGAAGCCCTGCACAGTTTAGAGCTTTCCGGGAGGCATTCTCTGCTACGCGTTCGAGAAAGCCGCCTAGCAGACGGTAGTCCTAACGGAGAAGAGAAAGTGTGTTTCTGCGGTTCTGGTGTTCGACAGCGGCAGCTTTCTAGTTTTCTTGTGTAAAGACAAAGTTAGCAACAAGTGTGAATTGCCGGTTCACTGCCTCAAAGAGAAAGCAAATACAGAATTCTCCCTCAAGCTGCTTAAGTTAATCCACTGAAGTTTTCAGCTTTGGTACAAGATTCCGCACCGAACCGGCTGCTTTCTGCAACTTTCACTCAGTGGCATAAGACCGGAGAGTGCCTACCCAGCAAGTACTTGAATCCCCTGGTTTTCAAAAGAAACTTTGCCTAACAGGGACTGAATGAACCTTTGGCATTCAAAGCAAAACAGGCAAATTGTTTGCCTTCAACTAGAGGATGGTAGAATTGTTTCCGTTTTGCTCACTAATCTTGCTGTGCTTAACGCGAGCATGTAGCCTGTTGTCTGCCAGAAACAGCAACCAAAAGCGTGTTGCTCCGTGTGGGTGCTGAAGTGAGGAGGACTCAATTACTGTGTTTGAATCCCTTGGTGTGAAATGCCTAAGAAAGTTGCCTGAGCATTGTTTACCTCGTTAAAGTGTTTGAAGTTTGTCAGATTCGAGTAGCTGAAGCCCTGCACGGTTTAGAGCTTTCCGGGAGGCATTCTCTGCTACGCGTTCGAGAAAGCCGCCTAGCAGACGGTAGTCCTAACGGAGAAGAGAATGTGTGTTTCTGCGGTTCTGGTGTTCGACAGCGGCAGCTTTCTAGTTTTCTTGTGTAAAGACAAAGTTAGCAACAAGTGTGAATTGCCAGTTCACTGCCTCAAAGAGAAAGCAAATACAGAATTCTCCCTCAAGCTGCTTAAGTTAATCCACTGAAGTTTTCAGCTTTGGTACAAGATTCCGCACCGAACCGGCTGCTTTCTGCAACTTTCACTCAGTGGCATAAGACCGGAGAGTGCCTACCCAGCAAGTACTTGAATCCCCTGGTTTTCAAAAGGAACTTTGCCTAACAGGGACTGAATGAACCTTTGGCATTCAAAGCAAAACAGGCAAATTGTTTGCCTTCAACTAGAGGATGGTAGAATTGTTTCCGTTTTGCTCACTAATCTTGCTGTGCTTAACGCGAGCATGTAGCCTGTTGTCTGCCAGAAACAGCAACCAAAAGAGTGTTGCTCCGTGTGGGTGCTGAAGTGAGGAGGACTCAATTACTGTGTTTGAATCCCTTGGTGTGAAATGCCTAAGAAAGTTGCCTGAGCATTGTTTACTTGGTTAAAGTGTTTGACTTTTCTCCCATTCGAGTAGCTGAGGCCCTGCATGGTTTAGAGCTTTCCTGGAGGCAATCTGGGCTCCGCGTACGAGAAAGCCGCCTTGCAGACGGTAGTCCTAAATGAGAAGAGAAAGTGTGTTTCTGCCGTTCTGGTGTTCGACAGCGGCAGCTTTCTAGTTTTCTTGAGTAAAGACTATGTTAGCAGCAAGTGTGACTTGCCGGTTCACTGCCTCAAAGTGAAAGCAAATACAGAATTCTCCCTCAAGCTGCTTAAGTTAATCCACTGAAGATTTCAGTTTTGGTAAAAGCTACAGTCGTCACCGATCCGGCTGCTTTCTGCAACTTTCTCTCAGTGGCATAAGACCGGAGAGTGCCTGCTCAGCAAGTACCTGAATCCCCTGGTTTTCAAAAGAAACTTTGTCTAACAGGGAATGAATGTGCTTTTGGCATTCGAAGAAAAACAGGCACATTGTTTGCCTTCAACTAGAGGATGGTAGAATTGTTTCCGTTTTGCTCACTAATCTTGCTGTGCTTAACGCGAGCGTGTAGCCTGTTGTCTGCCAGAAACAGGAACCAAAAGCGTGTTGCTCCGTGTGGGTGCTGAAGTGAGGAGGACTCAATTACTGTGTTTGAATCCCTTGGTGTGAAATGCCTAAGAAAGTTGCCTGAGCATTGTTTACCTGGTTAAAGTGTTTGAAGTTTGTCAGATTCGAGTAGTTGAAGCCCTGCACAGTTTAGAGCTTTCCGGGAGGCATTCTCTGCTACGCGTTCGAGAAAGCCGCCTAGCAGACGGTAGTCCTAACGGAGAAGAGAAAGTGTGTTTCTGCGGTTCTGGTGTTCGACAGCGGCAGCTTTCTAGTTTTCTTGTGTAAAGACAAAGTTAGCAACAAGTGTGAATTGCCAGTTCACTGCCTCAAAGAGAAAGCAAATACAGAATTCTCCCTCAAGCTGCTTAAGTTAATCCACTGAAGTTTTCAGCTTTGGTACAAGATTCCGCACCGAACCGGCTGCTTTCTGCAACTTTCACTCAGTGGCATAAGACCGGAGAGTGCCTACCCAGCAAGTACTTGAATCCCCTGGTTTTCAAAAGGAACTTTGCCTAACAGGGACTGAATGAACCTTTGGCATTCAAAGCAAAACAGGCAAATTGTTTGCCTTCAACTAGAGGATGGTAGAATTGTTTCCGTTTTGCTCACTAATCTTGCTGTGCTTAACGCGAGCATGTAGCCTGTTGTCTGCCAGAAACAGCAACCAAAAGCGTGTTGCTCCGTGTGGGTGCTGAAGTGAGGAGGACTCAATTACTGTGTTTGAATCCCTTGGTGTGAAATGCCTAAGAAAGTTGCCTGAGCATTGTTTACTTGGTTAAAGTGTTTGACTTTTCTCCCATTCGAGTAGCTGAGGCCCTGCATGGTTTAGAGCTTTCCTGGAGGCAATCTGGGCTCCGCGTACGAGAAAGCCGCCTTGCAGACGGTAGTCCTAAATGAGAAGAGAAAGTGTGTTTCTGCCGTTCTGGTGTTCGACAGCGGCAGCTTTCTAGTTTTCTTGAGTAAAGACTATGTTAGCAGCAAGTGTGACTTGCCAGTTCACTGCCTCAAAGTGAAAGCAAATACAGAATTCTCCCTCAAGCTGCTTAAGTTAATCCACTGAAGATTTCAGTTTTGGTAAAAGCTACAGTCGTCACCGATCCGGCTGCTTTCTGCAACTTTCTCTCAGTGGCATAAGACCGGAGAGTGCCTGCTCAGCAAGTACCTGAATCCCCTGGTTTTCAAAAGAAACTTTGTCTAACAGGGAATGAATGTGCTTTTGGCATTCGAAAAAAAACAGGCACATTGTTTGCCTTCAACTAGAGGATGGTAGAATTGTTTCCGTTTTGCACACTAATCTTGCTGTGCTTAACGCGAGCGTGTAGCCTGTTGTCTGCCAGAAACAGGAACCAAAAGCGTGTTGCTCCGTGTGGGTGCTGAAGTGAGGAGGACTCAATTACTGTGTTTGAATCCCTTGGTGTGAAATGCCTAAGAAAGTTGCCTGAGCATTGTTTACCTGGTTAAAGTGTTTGAAGTTTGTCAGATTCGAGTAGTTGAAGCCCTGCACAGTTTAGAGCTTTCCGGGAGGCATTCTCTGCTACGCGTTCGAGAAAGCCGCCTAGCAGACGGTAGTCCTAACGGAGAAGAGAAAGTGTGTTTCTGCGGTTCTGGTGTTCGACAGCGGCAGCTTTCTAGTTTTCTTGTGTAAAGACAAAGTTAGCAACAAGTGTGAATTGCCGGTTCACTGCCTCAAAGAGAAAGCAAATACAGAATTCTCCCTCAAGCTGCTTAAGTTAATCCACTGAAGTTTTCAGCTTTGGTACAAGATTCCGCACCGAACCGGCTGCTTTCTGCATCTTTCACTCAGTGGCATAAGACCGGAGAGTGCCTACCCAGCAAGTACTTGAATCCCCTGGTTTTCAAAAGAAACTTTGCCTAACAGGGACTGAATGAACCTTTGGCATTCAAAGCAAAACAGGCAAATTGTTTGCCTTCAACTAGAGGATGGTAGAATTGTTTCCGTTTTGCTCACTAATCTTGCTGTGCTTAACGCGAGCATGTAGCCTGTTGTCTGCCAGAAACAGCAACCAAAAGCGTGTTGCTCCGTGTGGGTGCTGAAGTGAGGAGGACTCAATTACTGTGTTTGAATCCCTTGGTGTGAAATGCCTAAGAAAGTTGCCTGAGCATTGTTTACCTCGTTAAAGTGTTTGAAGTTTGTCAGATTCGAGTAGCTGAAGCCCTGCACGGTTTAGAGCTTTCCGGGAGGCATTCTCTGCTACGCGTTCGAGAAAGCCGCCTAGCAGACGGTAGTCCTAACGGAGAAGAGAATGTGTGTTTCTGCGGTTCTGGTGTTCGACAGCGGCAGCTTTCTAGTTTTCTTGTGTAAAGACAAAGTTAGCAACAAGTGTGAATTGCCAGTTCACTGCCTCAAAGAGAAAGCAAATACAGAATTCTCCCTCAAGCTGCTTAAGTTAATCCACTGAAGTTTTCAGCTTTGGTACAAGATTCCGCACCGAACCGGCTGCTTTCTGCAACTTTCACTCAGTGGCATAAGACCGGAGAGTGCCTACCCAGCAAGTACTTGAATCCCCTGGTTTTCAAAAGGAACTTTGCCTAACAGGGACTGAATGAACCTTTGGCATTCAAAGCAAAACAGGCAAATTGTTTGCCTTCAACTAGAGGATGGTAGAATTGTTTCCGTTTTGCTCACTAATCTTGCTGTGCTTAACGCGAGCATGTAGCCTGTTGTCTGCCAGAAACAGCAACCAAAAGAGTGTTGCTCCGTGTGGGTGCTGAAGTGAGGAGGACTCAATTACTGTGTTTGAATCCCTTGGTGTGAAATGCCTAAGAAAGTTGCCTGAGCATTGTTTACTTGGTTAAAGTGTTTGACTTTTCTCCCATTCGAGTAGCTGAGGCCCTGCATGGTTTAGAGCTTTCCTGGAGGCAATCTGGGCTCCGCGTACGAGAAAGCCGCCTTGCAGACGGTAGTCCTAAATGAGAAGAGAAAGTGTGTTTCTGCCGTTCTGGTGTTCGACAGCGGCAGCTTTCTAGTTTTCTTGAGTAAAGACTATGTTAGCAGCAAGTGTGACTTGCCGGTTCACTGCCTCAAAGTGAAAGCAAATACAGAATTCTCCCTCAAGCTGCTTAAGTTAATCCACTGAAGATTTCAGTTTTGGTAAAAGCTACAGTCGTCACCGATCCGGCTGCTTTCTGCAACTTTCTCTCAGTGGCATAAGACCGGAGAGTGCCTGCTCAGCAAGTACCTGAATCCCCTGGTTTTCAAAAGAAACTTTGTCTAACAGGGAATGAATGTGCTTTTGGCATTCGAAGAAAAACAGGCACATTGTTTGCCTTCAACTAGAGGATGGTAGAATTGTTTCCGTTTTGCTCACTAATCTTGCTGTGCTTAACGCGAGCGTGTAGCCTGTTGTCTGCCAGAAACAGGAACCAAAAGCGTGTTGCTCCGTGTGGGTGCTGAAGTGAGGAGGACTCAATTACTGTGTTTGAATCCCTTGGTGTGAAATGCCTAAGAAAGTTGCCTGAGCATTGTTTACCTGGTTAAAGTGTTTGAAGTTTGTCAGATTCGAGTAGTTGAAGCCCTGCACAGTTTAGAGCTTTCCGGGAGGCATTCTCTGCTACGCGTTCGAGAAAGCCGCCTAGCAGACGGTAGTCCTAACGGAGAAGAGAAAGTGTGTTTCTGCGGTTCTGGTGTTCGACAGCGGCAGCTTTCTAGTTTTCTTGTGTAAAGACAAAGTTAGCAACAAGTGTGAATTGCCAGTTCACTGCCTCAAAGAGAAAGCAAATACAGAATTCTCCCTCAAGCTGCTTAAGTTAATCCACTGAAGTTTTCAGCTTTGGTACAAGATTCCGCACCGAACCGACTGCTTTCTGCAACTTTCACTCAGTGGCATAAGACCGGAGAGTGCCTACCCAGCAAGTACTTGAATCCCCTGGTTTTCAAAAGAAACTTTGCCTAACAGGGACTGAATGAACCTTTGGCATTCAAAGAAAAACAGGCAAATTGTTTGCCTTCAACTAGAGGATGGTAGAATTGTTTCCGTTTTCCTCACTAATCTTGCTGTGCTTAACGCGAGCATGTAGCCTGTTGTCTGCCAGAAACAGCAACCAAAAGCGTGTTGCTCCGTGTGGGTGCTGAAGTGAGGAGGACTCAATTAATGTATTTGAATCCCTTGGTGTGAAATGCCTAAGAAAGTTGCCTGAGCATTGTTTACTTGGTTAAAGTGTTTGACTTTTCTCCCATTCGAGTAGCTGAGGCCCTGCATGGTTTAGAGCTTTCCTGGAGGCAATCTGGGCTCCGCGTACGAGAAAGCCGCCTTGCAGACGGTAGTCCTAAATGAGAAGAGAAAGTGTGTTTCTGCCGTTCTGGTGTTCGACAGCGGCAGCTTTCTAGTTTTCTTGAGTAAAGACTATGTTAGCAGCAAGTGTGACTTGCCAGTTCACTGCCTCAAAGTGAAAGCAAATACAGAATTCTCCCTCAAGCTGCTTAAGTTAATCCACTGAAGATTTCAGTTTTGGTAAAAGCTACAGTCGTCACCGATCCGGCTGCTTTCTGCAACTTTCTCTCAGTGGCATAAGACCGGAGAGTGCCTGCTCAGCAAGTACCTGAATCCCCTGGTTTTCAAAAGAAACTTTGCCTAACAGGGACTGAATGAACCTTTGGCATTCAAACAAAAACAGGCACATTGTTTGCCTTCAACTAGAGGATGGTAGAATTGTTTCCGTTTTGCTCACTAATCTTGCTGTGCTTAACGCGAGCGTGTAGCCTGTTGTCTGCCAGAAACAGCAACCAAAAGCGTGTTGCTCCGTGTGGGTGCTGAAGTGAGGAGGACTCAATTACTGTGTTTGAATCCCTTGGTGTGAAATGCCTAAGAAAGTTGCCTGAGCATTGTTTACTTGGTTAAAGTGTTTGACTTTTCTTCCATTCGAGTAGCTGAGGCCCTGCATGGTTTAGAGCTTTCCTGGAGGCAATCTGGGCTCCGCGTACGAGAAAGCCGCCTTGCAGACGGTAGTCCTAAATGAGAAGAGAAAGTGTGTTTCTGCCGTTCTGGTGTTCGACAGCGGCAGCTTTCTAGTTTTCTTGAGTAAAGACTATGTTAGCAGCAAGTGTGACTTGCCAGTTCACTGCCTCAAAGTGAAAGCAAATACAGAATTCTCCCTCAAGCTGCTTAAGTTAATCCACTGAAGATTTCAGTTTTGGTAAAAGCTACAGTCGTCACCGATCCGGCTGCTTTCTGCAACTTTCTCTCAGTGGCATAAGACCGGAGAGTGCCTGCTCAGCAAGTACCTGAATCCCCTGGTTTTCAAAAGAAACTTTGTCTAACAGGGAATGAATGTGCTTTTGGCATTCGAAGAAAAACAGGCACATTGTTTGCCTTCAACTAGAGGATGGTAGAATTGTTTCCGTTTTGCTCACTAATCTTGCTGTGCTTAACGCGAGCATGTAGCCTGTTGTCTGCCAGAAGCAGCAACCAAAAGCGTGTTGCTCCGTGTGGGTGCTGAAGTGAGGAGGACTCAATTACTGTGTTTGAATCCCTTGGTGTGAAATGCCTAAGAAAGTTGCCTGAGCATTGTTTACCTGGTTAAAGTGTTTGAGGTTTGTCAGATTCGAGTAGTTGAAGCCCTGCACGGTTTAGAGCTTTCCGGGAGGCATTCTCTGCTACGCGTTCGAGAAAGCCGCCTAGCAGACGGTAGTCCTAACGGAGAAGAGAAAGTGTGTTTCTGCGGTTCTGGTGTTCGACAGCGGCAGCTTTCTAGTTTTCTTGTGTAAAGACAAAGTTAGCAACAAGTGTGAATTGCCAGTTCACTGCCTCAAAGAGAAAGCAAATACAGAATTCTCCCTCAAGCTGCTTAAGTTAATCCACTGAAGTTTTCAGCTTTGGTACAAGATTCCGCACCGAACCGGCTGCTTTCTGCAACTTTCACTCAGTGGCATAAGACCGGAGAGTGCCTACCCAGCAAGTACTTGAATCCCCTGGTTTTCAAAAGGAACTTTGCCTAACAGGGACTGAATGAACCTTTGGCATTCAAAGCAAAACAGGCAAATTGTTTGCCTTCAACTAGAGGATGGTAGAATTGTTTCCGTTTTGCTCACTAATCTTGCTGTGCTTAACGCGAGCATGTAGCCTGTTGTCTGCCAGAAACAGCAACCAAAAGCGTGTTGCTCCGTGTGGGTGCTGAAGTGAGGAGGACTCAATTACTGTGTTTGAATCCCTTGGTGTGAAATGCCTAAGAAAGTTGCCTGAGCATTGTTTACTTGGTTAAAGTGTTTGACTTTTCTCCCATTCGAGTAGCTGAGGCCCTGCATGGTTTAGAGCTTTCCTGGAGGCAATCTGGGCTCCGCGTACGAGAAAGCCGCCTTGCAGACGGTAGTCCTAAATGAGAAGAGAAAGTGTGTTTCTGCCGTTCTGGTGTTCGACAGCGGCAGCTTTCTAGTTTTCTTGAGTAAAGACTATGTTAGCAGCAAGTGTGACTTGCCAGTTCACTGCCTCAAAGTGAAAGCAAATACAGAATTCTCCCTCAAGCTGCTTAAGTTAATCCACTGAAGATTTCAGTTTTGGTAAAAGCTACAGTCGTCACCGATCCGGCTGCTTTCTGCAACTTTCTCTCAGTGGCATAAGACCGGAGAGTGCCTGCTCAGCAAGTACCTGAATCCCCTGGTTTTCAAAAGAAACTTTGTCTAACAGGGAATGAATGTGCTTTTGGCATTCGAAGAAAAACAGGCACATTGTTTGCCTTCAACTAGAGGATGGTAGAATTGTTTCCGTTTTGCTCACTAATCTTGCTGTGCTTAACGCGAGCGTGTAGCCTGTTGTCTGCCAGAAGCAGCAACCAAAAGCGTGTTGCTCCGTGTGGGTGCTGAAGTGAGGAGGACTCAATTACTGTGTTTGAATCCCTTGGTGTGAAATGCCTAAGAAAGTTGCCTGAGCATTGTTTACCTGGTTAAAGTGTTTGAGGTTTGTCAGATTCGAGTAGTTGAAGCCCTGCACGGTTTAGAGCTTTCCGGGAGGCATTCTCTGCTACGCGTTCGAGAAAGCCGCCTAGCAGACGGTAGTCCTAACGGAGAAGAGAAAGTGTGTTTCTGCGGTTCTGGTGTTCGACAGCGGCAGCTTTCTAGTTTTCTTGTGTAAAGACAAAGTTAGCAACAAGTGTGAATTGCCAGTTCACTGCCTCAAAGAGAAAGCAAATACAGAATTCTCCCTCAAGCTGCTTAAGTTAATCCACTGAAGTTTTCAGCTTTGGTACAAGATTCCGCACCGAACCGGCTGCTTTCTGCAACTTTCACTCAGTGGCATAAGACCGGAGAGTGCCTACCCAGCAAGTACTTGAATCCCCTGGTTTTCAAAAGGAACTTTGCCTAACAGGGACTGAATGAACCTTTGGCATTCAAAGCAAAACAGGCAAATTGTTTGCCTTCAACTAGAGGATGGTAGAATTGTTTCCGTTTTGCTCACTAATCTTGCTGTGCTTAACGCGAGCATGTAGCCTGTTGTCTGCCAGAAACAGCAACCAAAAGCGTGTTGCTCCGTGTGGGTGCTGAAGTGAGGAGGACTCAATTACTGTGTTTGAATCCCTTGGTGTGAAATGCCTAAGAAAGTTGCCTGAGCATTGTTTACTTGGTTAAAGTGTTTGACTTTTCTCCCATTCGAGTAGCTGAGGCCCTGCATGGTTTAGAGCTTTCCTGGAGGCAATCTGGGCTCCGCGTACGAGAAAGCCGCCTTGCAGACGGTAGTCCTAAATGAGAAGAGAAAGTGTGTTTCTGCCGTTCTGGTGTTCGACAGCGGCAGCTTTCTAGTTTTCTTGAGTAAAGACTATGTTAGCAGCAAGTGTGACTTGCCAGTTCACTGCCTCAAAGTGAAAGCAAATACAGAATTCTCCCTCAAGCTGCTTAAGTTAATCCACTGAAGATTTCAGTTTTGGTAAAAGCTACAGTCGTCACCGATCCGGCTGCTTTCTGCAACTTTCTCTCAGTGGCATAAGACCGGAGAGTGCCTGCTCAGCAAGTACCTGAATCCCCTGGTTTTCAAAAGAAACTTTGTCTAACAGGGAATGAATGTGCTTTTGGCATTCGAAAAAAAACAGGCACATTGTTTGCCTTCAACTAGAGGATGGTAGAATTGTTTCCGTTTTGCACACTAATCTTGCTGTGCTTAACGCGAGCGTGTAGCCTGTTGTCTGCCAGAAACAGGAACCAAAAGCGTGTTGCTCCGTGTGGGTGCTGAAGTGAGGAGGACTCAATTACTGTGTTTGAATCCCTTGGTGTGAAATGCCTAAGAAAGTTGCCTGAGCATTGTTTACCTGGTTAAAGTGTTTGAAGTTTGTCAGATTCGAGTAGTTGAAGCCCTGCACAGTTTAGAGCTTTCCGGGAGGCATTCTCTGCTACGCGTTCGAGAAAGCCGCCTAGCAGACGGTAGTCCTAACGGAGAAGAGAAAGTGTGTTTCTGCGGTTCTGGTGTTCGACAGCGGCAGCTTTCTAGTTTTCTTGTGTAAAGACAAAGTTAGCAACAAGTGTGAATTGCCGGTTCACTGCCTCAAAGAGAAAGCAAATACAGAATTCTCCCTCAAGCTGCTTAAGTTAATCCACTGAAGTTTTCAGCTTTGGTACAAGATTCCGCACCGAACCGGCTGCTTTCTGCAACTTTCACTCAGTGGCATAAGACCGGAGAGTGCCTACCCAGCAAGTACTTGAATCCCCTGGTTTTCAAAAGAAACTTTGCCTAACAGGGACTGAATGAACCTTTGGCATTCAAAGCAAAACAGGCAAATTGTTTGCCTTCAACTAGAGGATGGTAGAATTGTTTCCGTTTTGCTCACTAATCTTGCTGTGCTTAACGCGAGCATGTAGCCTGTTGTCTGCCAGAAACAGCAACCAAAAGCGTGTTGCTCCGTGTGGGTGCTGAAGTGAGGAGGACTCAATTACTGTGTTTGAATCCCTTGGTGTGAAATGCCTAAGAAAGTTGCCTGAGCATTGTTTACCTCGTTAAAGTGTTTGAAGTTTGTCAGATTCGAGTAGCTGAAGCCCTGCACGGTTTAGAGCTTTCCGGGAGGCATTCTCTGCTACGCGTTCGAGAAAGCCGCCTAGCAGACGGTAGTCCTAACGGAGAAGAGAATGTGTGTTTCTGCGGTTCTGGTGTTCGACAGCGGCAGCTTTCTAGTTTTCTTGTGTAAAGACAAAGTTAGCAACAAGTGTGAATTGCCAGTTCACTGCCTCAAAGAGAAAGCAAATACAGAATTCTCCCTCAAGCTGCTTAAGTTAATCCACTGAAGTTTTCAGCTTTGGTACAAGATTCCGCACCGAACCGGCTGCTTTCTGCAACTTTCACTCAGTGGCATAAGACCGGAGAGTGCCTACCCAGCAAGTACTTGAATCCCCTGGTTTTCAAAAGGAACTTTGCCTAACAGGGACTGAATGAACCTTTGGCATTCAAAGCAAAACAGGCAAATTGTTTGCCTTCAACTAGAGGATGGTAGAATTGTTTCCGTTTTGCTCACTAATCTTGCTGTGCTTAACGCGAGCATGTAGCCTGTTGTCTGCCAGAAACAGCAACCAAAAGAGTGTTGCTCCGTGTGGGTGCTGAAGTGAGGAGGACTCAATTACTGTGTTTGAATCCCTTGGTGTGAAATGCCTAAGAAAGTTGCCTGAGCATTGTTTACTTGGTTAAAGTGTTTGACTTTTCTCCCATTCGAGTAGCTGAGGCCCTGCATGGTTTAGAGCTTTCCTGGAGGCAATCTGGGCTCCGCGTACGAGAAAGCCGCCTTGCAGACGGTAGTCCTAAATGAGAAGAGAAAGTGTGTTTCTGCCGTTCTGGTGTTCGACAGCGGCAGCTTTCTAGTTTTCTTGAGTAAAGACTATGTTAGCAGCAAGTGTGACTTGCCGGTTCACTGCCTCAAAGTGAAAGCAAATACAGAATTCTCCCTCAAGCTGCTTAAGTTAATCCACTGAAGATTTCAGTTTTGGTAAAAGCTACAGTCGTCACCGATCCGGCTGCTTTCTGCAACTTTCTCTCAGTGGCATAAGACCGGAGAGTGCCTGCTCAGCAAGTACCTGAATCCCCTGGTTTTCAAAAGAAACTTTGTCTAACAGGGAATGAATGTGCTTTTGGCATTCGAAGAAAAACAGGCACATTGTTTGCCTTCAACTAGAGGATGGTAGAATTGTTTCCGTTTTGCTCACTAATCTTGCTGTGCTTAACGCGAGCGTGTAGCCTGTTGTCTGCCAGAAACAGGAACCAAAAGCGTGTTGCTCCGTGTGGGTGCTGAAGTGAGGAGGACTCAATTACTGTGTTTGAATCCCTTGGTGTGAAATGCCTAAGAAAGTTGCCTGAGCATTGTTTACCTGGTTAAAGTGTTTGAAGTTTGTCAGATTCGAGTAGTTGAAGCCCTGCACAGTTTAGAGCTTTCCGGGAGGCATTCTCTGCTACGCGTTCGAGAAAGCCGCCTAGCAGACGGTAGTCCTAACGGAGAAGAGAAAGTGTGTTTCTGCGGTTCTGGTGTTCGACAGCGGCAGCTTTCTAGTTTTCTTGTGTAAAGACAAAGTTAGCAACAAGTGTGAATTGCCAGTTCACTGCCTCAAAGAGAAAGCAAATACAGAATTCTCCCTCAAGCTGCTTAAGTTAATCCACTGAAGTTTTCAGCTTTGGTACAAGATTCCGCACCGAACCGGCTGCTTTCTGCAACTTTCACTCAGTGGCATAAGACCGGAGAGTGCCTACCCAGCAAGTACTTGAATCCCCTGGTTTTCAAAAGAAACTTTGCCTAACAGGGACTGAATGAACCTTTGGCATTCAAAGAAAAACAGGCAAATTGTTTGCCTTCAACTAGAGGATGGTAGAATTGTTTCCGTTTTCCTCACTAATCTTGCTGTGCTTAACGCGAGCATGTAGCCTGTTGTCTGCCAGAAACAGCAACCAAAAGCGTGTTGCTCCGTGTGGGTGCTGAAGTGAGGAGGACTCAATTAATGTATTTGAATCCCTTGGTGTGAAATGCCTAAGAAAGTTGCCTGAGCATTGTTTACTTGGTTAAAGTGTTTGACTTTTCTCCCATTCGAGTAGCTGAGGCCCTGCATGGTTTAGAGCTTTCCTGGAGGCAATCTGGGCTCCGCGTACGAGAAAGCCGCCTTGCAGACGGTAGTCCTAAATGAGAAGAGAAAGTGTGTTTCTGCCGTTCTGGTGTTCGACAGCGGCAGCTTTCTAGTTTTCTTGAGTAAAGACTATGTTAGCAGCAAGTGTGACTTGCCAGTTCACTGCCTCAAAGTGAAAGCAAATACAGAATTCTCCCTCAAGCTGCTTAAGTTAATCCACTGAAGATTTCAGTTTTGGTAAAAGCTACAGTCGTCACCGATCCGGCTGCTTTCTGCAACTTTCTCTCAGTGGCATAAGACCGGAGAGTGCCTGCTCAGCAAGTACCTGAATCCCCTGGTTTTCAAAAGAAACTTTGCCTAACAGGGACTGAATGAACCTTTGGCATTCAAACAAAAACAGGCACATTGTTTGCCTTCAACTAGAGGATGGTAGAATTGTTTCCGTTTTGCTCACTAATCTTGCTGTGCTTAACGCGAGCGTGTAGCCTGTTGTCTGCCAGAAACAGCAACCAAAAGCGTGTTGCTCCGTGTGGGTGCTGAAGTGAGGAGGACTCAATTACTGTGTTTGAATCCCTTGGTGTGAAATGCCTAAGAAAGTTGCCTGAGCATTGTTTACTTGGTTAAAGTGTTTGACTTTTCTTCCATTCGAGTAGCTGAGGCCCTGCATGGTTTAGAGCTTTCCTGGAGGCAATCTGGGCTCCGCGTACGAGAAAGCCGCCTTGCAGACGGTAGTCCTAAATGAGAAGAGAAAGTGTGTTTCTGCCGTTCTGGTGTTCGACAGCGGCAGCTTTCTAGTTTTCTTGAGTAAAGACTATGTTAGCAGCAAGTGTGACTTGCCAGTTCACTGCCTCAAAGTGAAAGCAAATACAGAATTCTCCCTCAAGCTGCTTAAGTTAATCCACTGAAGATTTCAGTTTTGGTAAAAGCTACAGTCGTCACCGATCCGGCTGCTTTCTGCAACTTTCTCTCAGTGGCATAAGACCGGAGAGTGCCTGCTCAGCAAGTACCTGAATCCCCTGGTTTTCAAAAGAAACTTTGTCTAACAGGGAATGAATGTGCTTTTGGCATTCGAAGAAAAACAGGCACATTGTTTGCCTTCAACTAGAGGATGGTAGAATTGTTTCCGTTTTGCTCACTAATCTTGCTGTGCTTAACGCGAGCATGTAGCCTGTTGTCTGCCAGAAGCAGCAACCAAAAGCGTGTTGCTCCGTGTGGGTGCTGAAGTGAGGAGGACTCAATTACTGTGTTTGAATCCCTTGGTGTGAAATGCCTAAGAAAGTTGCCTGAGCATTGTTTACCTGGTTAAAGTGTTTGAGGTTTGTCAGATTCGAGTAGTTGAAGCCCTGCACGGTTTAGAGCTTTCCGGGAGGCATTCTCTGCTACGCGTTCGAGAAAGCCGCCTAGCAGACGGTAGTCCTAACGGAGAAGAGAAAGTGTGTTTCTGCGGTTCTGGTGTTCGACAGCGGCAGCTTTCTAGTTTTCTTGTGTAAAGACAAAGTTAGCAACAAGTGTGAATTGCCAGTTCACTGCCTCAAAGAGAAAGCAAATACAGAATTCTCCCTCAAGCTGCTTAAGTTAATCCACTGAAGTTTTCAGCTTTGGTACAAGATTCCGCACCGAACCGGCTGCTTTCTGCAACTTTCACTCAGTGGCATAAGACCGGAGAGTGCCTACCCAGCAAGTACTTGAATCCCCTGGTTTTCAAAAGGAACTTTGCCTAACAGGGACTGAATGAACCTTTGGCATTCAAAGCAAAACAGGCAAATTGTTTGCCTTCAACTAGAGGATGGTAGAATTGTTTCCGTTTTGCTCACTAATCTTGCTGTGCTTAACGCGAGCATGTAGCCTGTTGTCTGCCAGAAACAGCAACCAAAAGCGTGTTGCTCCGTGTGGGTGCTGAAGTGAGGAGGACTCAATTAATGTATTTGAATCCCTTGGTGTGAAATGCCTAAGAAAGTTGCCTGAGCATTGTTTACTTGGTTAAATTGTTTGACTTTTCTCCCATTCGAGTAGCTGAGGCCCTGCATGGTTTAGAGCTTTCCTGGAGGCAATCTGGGCTCCGCGTACGAGAAAGCCGCCTTGCAGACGGTAGTCCTAAATGAGAAGAGAAAGTGTGTTTCTGCCGTTCTGGTGTTCGACAGCGGCAGCTTTCTAGTTTTCTTGAGTAAAGACTATGTTAGCAGCAAGTGTGACTTGCCAGTTCACTGCCTCAAAGTGAAAGCAAATACAGAATTCTCCCTCAAGCTGCTTAAGTTAATCCACTGAAGATTTCAGTTTTGGTAAAAGCTACAGTCGTCACCGATCCGGCTGCTTTCTGCAACTTTCTCTCAGTGGCATAAGACCGGAGAGTGCCTGCTCAGCAAGTACCTGAATCCCCTGGTTTTCAAAAGAAACTTTGCCTAACAGGGACTGAATGAACCTTTGGCATTCAAACAAAAACAGGCACATTGTTTGCCTTCAACTAGAGGATGGTAGAATTGTTTCCGTTTTGCTCACTAATCTTGCTGTGCTTAACGCGAGCGTGTAGCCTGTTGTCTGCCAGAAACAGCAACCAAAAGCGTGTTGCTCCGTGTGGGTGCTGAAGTGAGGAGGACTCAATTACTGTGTTTGAATCCCTTGGTGTGAAATGCCTAAGAAAGTTGCCTGAGCATTGTTTACTTGGTTAAAGTGTTTGACTTTTCTTCCATTCGAGTAGCTGAGGCCCTGCATGGTTTAGAGCTTTCCTGGAGGCAATCTGGGCTCCGCGTACGAGAAAGCCGCCTTGCAGACGGTAGTCCTAAATGAGAAGAGAAAGTGTGTTTCTGCCGTTCTGGTGTTCGACAGCGGCAGCTTTCTAGTTTTCTTGAGTAAAGACTATGTTAGCAGCAAGTGTGACTTGCCAGTTCACTGCCTCAAAGTGAAAGCAAATACAGAATTCTCCCTCAAGCTGCTTAAGTTAATCCACTGAAGATTTCAGTTTTGGTAAAAGCTACAGTCGTCACCGATCCGGCTGCTTTCTGCAACTTTCTCTCAGTGGCATAAGACCGGAGAGTGCCTGCTCAGCAAGTACCTGAATCCCCTGGTTTTCAAAAGAAACTTTGTCTAACAGGGAATGAATGTGCTTTTGGCATTCGAAGAAAAACAGGCACATCGTTTGCCTTCAACTAGAGGATGGTAGAATTGTTTCCGTTTTGCTCACTAATCTTGCTGTGCTTAACGCGAGCATGTAGCCTGTTGTCTGCCAGAAGCAGCAACCAAAAGCGTGTTGCTCCGTGTGGGTGCTGAAGTGAGGAGGACTCAATTACTGTGTTTGAATCCCTTGGTGTGAAATGCCTAAGAAAGTTGCCTGAGCATTGTTTACCTGGTTAAAGTGTTTGAGGTTTGTCAGATTCGAGTAGTTGAAGCCCTGCACGATTTAGAGCTTTCCGGGAGGCATTCTCTGCTACGCGTTCGAGAAAGCCGCCTAGCAGACGGTAGTCCTAACGGAGAAGAGAAAGTGTGTTTCTGCGGTTCTGGTGTTCGACAGCGGCAGCTTTCTAGTTTTCTTGTGTAAAGACAAAGTTAGCAACAAGTGTGAATTGCCAGTTCACTGCCTCAAAGAGAAAGCAAATACAGAATTCTCCCTCAAGCTGCTTAAGTTAATCCACTGAAGTTTTCAGCTTTGGTACAAGATTCCGCACCGAACCGGCTGCTTTCTGCAACTTTCACTCAGTGGCATAAGACCGGAGAGTGCCTACCCAGCAAGTACTTGAATCCCCTGGTTTTCAAAAGGAACTTTGCCTAACAGGGACTGAATGAACCTTTGGCATTCAAAGCAAAACAGGCAAATTGTTTGCCTTCAACTAGAGGATGGTAGAATTGTTTCCGTTTTGCTCACTAATCTTGCTGTGCTTAACGCGAGCATGTAGCCTGTTGTCTGCCAGAAACAGCAACCAAAAGCGTGTTGCTCCGTGTGGGTGCTGAAGTGAGGAGGACTCAATTACTGTGTTTGAATCCCTTGGTGTGAAATGCCTAAGAAAGTTGCCTGAGCATTGTTTACTTGGTTAAAGTGTTTGACTTTTCTCCCATTCGAGTAGCTGAGGCCCTGCATGGTTTAGAGCTTTCCTGGAGGCAATCTGGGCTCCGCGTACGAGAAAGCCGCCTTGCAGACGGTAGTCCTAAATGAGAAGAGAAAGTGTGTTTCTGCCGTTCTGGTGTTCGACAGCGGCAGCTTTCTAGTTTTCTTGAGTAAAGACTATGTTAGCAGCAAGTGTGACTTGCCAGTTCACTGCCTCAAAGTGAAAGCAAATACAGAATTCTCCCTCAAGCTGCTTAAGTTAATCCACTGAAGATTTCAGTTTTGGTAAAAGCTACAGTCGTCACCGATCCGGCTGCTTTCTGCAACTTTCTCTCAGTGGCATAAGACCGGAGAGTGCCTGCTCAGCAAGTACCTGAATCCCCTGGTTTTCAAAAGAAACTTTGTCTAACAGGGAATGAATGTGCTTTTGGCATTCGAAAAAAAACAGGCACATTGTTTGCCTTCAACTAGAGGATGGTAGAATTGTTTCCGTTTTGCACACTAATCTTGCTGTGCTTAACGCGAGCGTGTAGCCTGTTGTCTGCCAGAAACAGGAACCAAAAGCGTGTTGCTCCGTGTGGGTGCTGAAGTGAGGAGGACTCAATTACTGTGTTTGAATCCCTTGGTGTGAAATGCCTAAGAAAGTTGCCTGAGCATTGTTTACCTCGTTAAAGTGTTTGAAGTTTGTCAGATTCGAGTAGCTGAAGCCCTGCACGGTTTAGAGCTTTCCGGGAGGCATTCTCTGCTACGCGTTCGAGAAAGCCGCCTAGCAGACGGTAGTCCTAACGGAGAAGAGAATGTGTGTTTCTGCGGTTCTGGTGTTCGACAGCGGCAGCTTTCTAGTTTTCTTGTGTAAAGACAAAGTTAGCAACAAGTGTGAATTGCCAGTTCACTGCCTCAAAGAGAAAGCAAATACAGAATTCTCCCTCAAGCTGCTTAAGTTAATCCACTGAAGTTTTCAGCTTTGGTACAAGATTCCGCACCGAACCGGCTGCTTTCTGCAACTTTCACTCAGTGGCATAAGACCGGAGAGTGCCTACCCAGCAAGTACTTGAATCCCCTGGTTTTCAAAAGGAACTTTGCCTAACAGGGACTGAATGAACCTTTGGCATTCAAAGCAAAACAGGCAAATTGTTTGCCTTCAACTAGAGGATGGTAGAATTGTTTCCGTTTTGCTCACTAATCTTGCTGTGCTTAACGCGAGCATGTAGCCTGTTGTCTGCCAGAAACAGCAACCAAAAGAGTGTTGCTCCGTGTGGGTGCTGAAGTGAGGAGGACTCAATTACTGTGTTTGAATCCCTTGGTGTGAAATGCCTAAGAAAGTTGCCTGAGCATTGTTTACTTGGTTAAAGTGTTTGACTTTTCTCCCATTCGAGTAGCTGAGGCCCTGCATGGTTTAGAGCTTTCCTGGAGGCAATCTGGGCTCCGCGTACGAGAAAGCCGCCTTGCAGACGGTAGTCCTAAATGAGAAGAGAAAGTGTGTTTCTGCCGTTCTGGTGTTCGACAGCGGCAGCTTTCTAGTTTTCTTGAGTAAAGACTATGTTAGCAGCAAGTGTGACTTGCCAGTTCACTGCCTCAAAGTGAAAGCAAATACAGAATTCTCCCTCAAGCTGCTTAAGTTAATCCACTGAAGATTTCAGTTTTGGTAAAAGCTACAGTCGTCACCGATCCGGCTGCTTTCTGCAACTTTCTCTCAGTGGCATAAGACCGGAGAGTGCCTGCTCAGCAAGTACCTGAATCCCCTGGTTTTCAAAAGAAACTTTGTCTAACAGGGAATGAATGTGCTTTTGGCATTCGAAGAAAAACAGGCACATTGTTTGCCTTCAACTAGAGGATGGTAGAATTGTTTCCGTTTTGCTCACTAATCTTGCTGTGCTTAACGCGAGCGTGTAGCCTGTTGTCTGCCAGAAACAGGAACCAAAAGCGTGTTGCTCCGTGTGGGTGCTGAAGTGAGGAGGACTCAATTACTGTGTTTGAATCCCTTGGTGTGAAATGCCTAAGAAAGTTGCCTGAGCATTGTTTACCTGGTTAAAGTGTTTGAAGTTTGTCAGATTCGAGTAGTTGAAGCCCTGCACAGTTTAGAGCTTTCCGGGAGGCATTCTCTGCTACGCGTTCGAGAAAGCCGCCTAGCAGACGGTAGTCCTAACGGAGAAGAGAAAGTGTGTTTCTGCGGTTCTGGTGTTCGACAGCGGCAGCTTTCTAGTTTTCTTGTGTAAAGACAAAGTTAGCAACAAGTGTGAATTGCCAGTTCACTGCCTCAAAGAGAAAGCAAATACAGAATTCTCCCTCAAGCTGCTTAAGTTAATCCACTGAAGTTTTCAGCTTTGGTACAAGATTCCGCACCGAACCGGCTGCTTTCTGCAACTTTCACTCAGTGGCATAAGACCGGAGAGTGCCTACCCAGCAAGTACTTGAATCCCCTGGTTTTCAAAAGAAACTTTGCCTAACAGGGACTGAATGAACCTTTGGCATTCAAAGAAAAACAGGCAAATTGTTTGCCTTCAACTAGAGGATGGTAGAATTGTTTCCGTTTTGCTCACTAATCTTGCTGTGCTTAACGCGAGCATGTAGCCTGTTGTCTGCCAGAAACAGCAACCAAAAGCGTGTTGCTCCGTGTGGGTGCTGAAGTGAGGAGGACTCAATTAATGTATTTGAATCCCTTGGTGTGAAATGCCTAAGAAAGTTGCCTGAGCATTGTTTACTTGGTTAAAGTGTTTGACTTTTCTCCCATTCGAGTAGCTGAGGCCCTGCATGGTTTAGAGCTTTCCTGGAGGCAATCTGGGCTCCGCGTACGAGAAAGCCGCCTTGCAGACGGTAGTCCTAAATGAGAAGAGAAAGTGTGTTTCTGCCGTTCTGGTGTTCGACAGCGGCAGCTTTCTAGTTTTCTTGAGTAAAGACTATGTTAGCAGCAAGTGTGACTTGCCAGTTCACTGCCTCAAAGTGAAAGCAAATACAGAATTCTCCCTCAAGCTGCTTAAGTTAATCCACTGAAGATTTCAGTTTTGGTAAAAGCTACAGTCGTCACCGATCCGGCTGCTTTCTGCAACTTTCTCTCAGTGGCATAAGACCGGAGAGTGCCTGCTCAGCAAGTACCTGAATCCCCTGGTTTTCAAAAGAAACTTTGCCTAACAGGGACTGAATGAACCTTTGGCATTCAAACAAAAACAGGCACATTGTTTGCCTTCAACTAGAGGATGGTAGAATTGTTTCCGTTTTGCTCACTAATCTTGCTGTGCTTAACGCGAGCGTGTAGCCTGTTGTCTGCCAGAAACAGCAACCAAAAGCGTGTTGCTCCGTGTGGGTGCTGAAGTGAGGAGGACTCAATTACTGTGTTTGAATCCCTTGGTGTGAAATGCCTAAGAAAGTTGCCTGAGCATTGTTTACTTGGTTAAAGTGTTTGACTTTTCTTCCATTCGAGTAGCTGAGGCCCTGCATGGTTTAGAGCTTTCCTGGAGGCAATCTGGGCTCCGCGTACGAGAAAGCCGCCTTGCAGACGGTAGTCCTAAATGAGAAGAGAAAGTGTGTTTCTGCCGTTCTGGTGTTCGACAGCGGCAGCTTTCTAGTTTTCTTGAGTAAAGACTATGTTAGCAGCAAGTGTGACTTGCCAGTTCACTGCCTCAAAGTGAAAGCAAATACAGAATTCTCCCTCAAGCTGCTTAAGTTAATCCACTGAAGATTTCAGTTTTGGTAAAAGCTACAGTCGTCACCGATCCGGCTGCTTTCTGCAACTTTCTCTCAGTGGCATAAGACCGGAGAGTGCCTGCTCAGCAAGTACCTGAATCCCCTGGTTTTCAAAAGAAACTTTGTCTAACAGGGAATGAATGTGCTTTTGGCATTCGAAGAAAAACAGGCACATTGTTTGCCTTCAACTAGAGGATGGTAGAATTGTTTCCGTTTTGCTCACTAATCTTGCTGTGCTTAACGCGAGCATGTAGCCTGTTGTCTGCCAGAAGCAGCAACCAAAAGCGTGTTGCTCCGTGTGGGTGCTGAAGTGAGGAGGACTCAATTACTGTGTTTGAATCCCTTGGTGTGAAATGCCTAAGAAAGTTGCCTGAGCATTGTTTACCTGGTTAAAGTGTTTGAGGTTTGTCAGATTCGAGTAGTTGAAGCCCTGCACGGTTTAGAGCTTTCCGGGAGGCATTCTCTGCTACGCGTTCGAGAAAGCCGCCTAGCAGACGGTAGTCCTAACGGAGAAGAGAAAGTGTGTTTCTGCGGTTCTGGTGTTCGACAGCGGCAGCTTTCTAGTTTTCTTGTGTAAAGACAAAGTTAGCAACAAGTGTGAATTGCCAGTTCACTGCCTCAAAGAGAAAGCAAATACAGAATTCTCCCTCAAGCTGCTTAAGTTAATCCACTGAAGTTTTCAGCTTTGGTACAAGATTCCGCACCGAACCGGCTGCTTTCTGCAACTTTCACTCAGTGGCATAAGACCGGAGAGTGCCTACCCAGCAAGTACTTGAATCCCCTGGTTTTCAAAAGGAACTTTGCCTAACAGGGACTGAATGAACCTTTGGCATTCAAAGCAAAACAGGCAAATTGTTTGCCTTCAACTAGAGGATGGTAGAATTGTTTCCGTTTTGCTCACTAATCTTGCTGTGCTTAACGCGAGCATGTAGCCTGTTGTCTGCCAGAAACAGCAACCAAAAGCGTGTTGCTCCGTGTGGGTGCTGAAGTGAGGAGGACTCAATTACTGTGTTTGAATCCCTTGGTGTGAAATGCCTAAGAAAGTTGCCTGAGCATTGTTTACTTGGTTAAAGTGTTTGACTTTTCTCCCATTCGAGTAGCTGAGGCCCTGCATGGTTTAGAGCTTTCCTGGAGGCAATCTGGGCTCCGCGTACGAGAAAGCCGCCTTGCAGACGGTAGTCCTAAATGAGAAGAGAAAGTGTGTTTCTGCCGTTCTGGTGTTCGACAGCGGCAGCTTTCTAGTTTTCTTGAGTAAAGACTATGTTAGCAGCAAGTGTGACTTGCCAGTTCACTGCCTCAAAGTGAAAGCAAATACAGAATTCTCCCTCAAGCTGCTTAAGTTAATCCACTGAAGATTTCAGTTTTGGTAAAAGCTACAGTCGTCACCGATCCGGCTGCTTTCTGCAACTTTCTCTCAGTGGCATAAGACCGGAGAGTGCCTGCTCAGCAAGTACCTGAATCCCCTGGTTTTCAAAAGAAACTTTGTCTAACAGGGAATGAATGTGCTTTTGGCATTCGAAAAAAAACAGGCACATTGTTTGCCTTCAACTAGAGGATGGTAGAATTGTTTCCGTTTTGCACACTAATCTTGCTGTGCTTAACGCGAGCGTGTAGCCTGTTGTCTGCCAGAAACAGGAACCAAAAGCGTGTTGCTCCGTGTGGGTGCTGAAGTGAGGAGGACTCAATTACTGTGTTTGAATCCCTTGGTGTGAAATGCCTAAGAAAGTTGCCTGAGCATTGTTTACCTGGTTAAAGTGTTTGAAGTTTGTCAGATTCGAGTAGTTGAAGCCCTGCACAGTTTAGAGCTTTCCGGGAGGCATTCTCTGCTACGCGTTCGAGAAAGCCGCCTAGCAGACGGTAGTCCTAACGGAGAAGAGAAAGTGTGTTTCTGCGGTTCTGGTGTTCGACAGCGGCAGCTTTCTAGTTTTCTTGTGTAAAGACAAAGTTAGCAACAAGTGTGAATTGCCGGTTCACTGCCTCAAAGAGAAAGCAAATACAGAATTCTCCCTCAAGCTGCTTAAGTTAATCCACTGAAGTTTTCAGCTTTGGTACAAGATTCCGCACCGAACCGGCTGCTTTCTGCAACTTTCACTCAGTGGCATAAGACCGGAGAGTGCCTACCCAGCAAGTACTTGAATCCCCTGGTTTTCAAAAGAAACTTTGCCTAACAGGGACTGAATGAACCTTTGGCATTCAAAGCAAAACAGGCAAATTGTTTGCCTTCAACTAGAGGATGGTAGAATTGTTTCCGTTTTGCTCACTAATCTTGCTGTGCTTAACGCGAGCATGTAGCCTGTTGTCTGCCAGAAACAGCAACCAAAAGCGTGTTGCTCCGTGTGGGTGCTGAAGTGAGGAGGACTCAATTACTGTGTTTGAATCCCTTGGTGTGAAATGCCTAAGAAAGTTGCCTGAGCATTGTTTACCTGGTTAAAGTGTTTGAAGTTTGTCAGATTCGAGTAGTTGAAGCCCTGCACGGTTTAGAGCTTTCCGGGAGGCATTCTCTGCTACGCGTTCGAGAAAGCCGCCTAGCAGACGGTAGTCCTAACGGAGAAGAGAAAGTGTGTTTCTGCGGTTCTGGTGTTCGACAGCGGCAGCTTTCTAGTTTTCTTGTGTAAAGACAAAGTTAGCAACAAGTGTGAATTGCCAGTTCACTGCCTCAAAGAGAAAGCAAATACAGAATTCTCCCTCAAGCTGCTTAAGTTAATCCACTGAAGTTTTCAGCTTTGGTACAAGATTCCGCACCGAACCGGCTGCTTTCTGCAACTTTCACTCAGTGGCATAAGACCGGAGAGTGCCTACACAGCAAGTACTTGAATCCCCTGGTTTTCAAAAGAAACTTTGCCTAACAGGGACTGAATGAACCTTTGGCATTCAAAGCAAAACAGGCAAATTGTTTGCCTTCAACTAGAGGATGGTAGAATTGTTTCCGTTTTGCTCACTAATCTTGCTGTGCTTAACGCGAGCGTGTAGCCTGTTGTCTGCCAGAAACAGCAACCAAAAGCGTGTTGCTCCGTGTGGGTGCTGAAGTGAGGAGGACTCAATTACTGTGTTTGAATCCCTTGGTGTGAAATGCCTAAGAAAGTTGCCTGAGCATTGTTTACTTGGTTAAAGTGTTTGACTTTTCTTCCATTCGAGTAGCTGAGGCCCTGCATGGTTTAGAGCTTTCCTGGAGGCAATCTGGGCTCCGCGTACGAGAAAGCCGCCTTGCAGACGGTAGTCCTAAATGAGAAGAGAAAGTGTGTTTCTGCCGTTCTGGTGTTCGACAGCGGCAGCTTTCTAGTTTTCTTGAGTAAAGACTATGTTAGCAGCAAGTGTGACTTGCCAGTTCACTGCCTCAAAGTGAAAGCAAATACAGAATTCTCCCTCAAGCTGCTTAAGTTAATCCACTGAAGATTTCAGTTTTGGTAAAAGCTACAGTCGTCACCGATCCGGCTGCTTTCTGCAACTTTCTCTCAGTGGCATAAGACCGGAGAGTGCCTGCTCAGCAAGTACCTGAATCCCCTGGTTTTCAAAAGAAACTTTGTCTAACAGGGAATGAATGTGCTTTTGGCATTCGAAGAAAAACAGGCACATTGTTTGCCTTCAACTAGAGGATGGTAGAATTGTTTCCGTTTTGCTCACTAATCTTGCTGTGCTTAACGCGAGCATGTAGCCTGTTGTCTGCCAGAAGCAGCAACCAAAAGCGTGTTGCTCCGTGTGGGTGCTGAAGTGAGGAGGACTCAATTACTGTGTTTGAATCCCTTGGTGTGAAATGCCTAAGAAAGTTGCCTGAGCATTGTTTACCTGGTTAAAGTGTTTGAGGTTTGTCAGATTCGAGTAGTTGAAGCCCTGCACGGTTTAGAGCTTTCCGGGAGGCATTCTCTGCTACGCGTTCGAGAAAGCCGCCTAGCAGACGGTAGTCCTAACGGAGAAGAGAAAGTGTGTTTCTGCGGTTCTGGTGTTCGACAGCGGCAGCTTTCTAGTTTTCTTGTGTAAAGACAAAGTTAGCAACAAGTGTGAATTGCCAGTTCACTGCCTCAAAGAGAAAGCAAATACAGAATTCTCCCTCAAGCTGCTTAAGTTAATCCACTGAAGTTTTCAGCTTTGGTACAAGATTCCGCACCGAACCGGCTGCTTTCTGCAACTTTCACTCAGTGGCATAAGACCGGAGAGTGCCTACCCAGCAAGTACTTGAATCCCCTGGTTTTCAAAAGGAACTTTGCCTAACAGGGACTGAATGAACCTTTGGCATTCAAAGCAAAACAGGCAAATTGTTTGCCTTCAACTAGAGGATGGTAGAATTGTTTCCGTTTTGCTCACTAATCTTGCTGTGCTTAACGCGAGCATGTAGCCTGTTGTCTGCCAGAAACAGCAACCAAAAGCGTGTTGCTCCGTGTGGGTGCTGAAGTGAGGAGGACTCAATTACTGTGTTTGAATCCCTTGGTGTGAAATGCCTAAGAAAGTTGCCTGAGCATTGTTTACTTGGTTAAAGTGTTTGACTTTTCTCCCATTCGAGTAGCTGAGGCCCTGCATGGTTTAGAGCTTTCCTGGAGGCAATCTGGGCTCCGCGTACGAGAAAGCCGCCTTGCAGACGGTAGTCCTAAATGAGAAGAGAAAGTGTGTTTCTGCCGTTCTGGTGTTCGACAGCGGCAGCTTTCTAGTTTTCTTGAGTAAAGACTATGTTAGCAGCAAGTGTGACTTGCCAGTTCACTGCCTCAAAGTGAAAGCAAATACAGAATTCTCCCTCAAGCTGCTTAAGTTAATCCACTGAAGATTTCAGTTTTGGTAAAAGCTACAGTCGTCACCGATCCGGCTGCTTTCTGCAACTTTCTCTCAGTGGCATAAGACCGGAGAGTGCCTGCTCAGCAAGTACCTGAATCCCCTGGTTTTCAAAAGAAACTTTGTCTAACAGGGAATGAATGTGCTTTTGGCATTCGAAAAAAAACAGGCACATTGTTTGCCTTCAACTAGAGGATGGTAGAATTGTTTCCGTTTTGCACACTAATCTTGCTGTGCTTAACGCGAGCGTGTAGCCTGTTGTCTGCCAGAAACAGGAACCAAAAGCGTGTTGCTCCGTGTGGGTGCTGAAGTGAGGAGGACTCAATTACTGTGTTTGAATCCCTTGGTGTGAAATGCCTAAGAAAGTTGCCTGAGCATTGTTTACCTGGTTAAAGTGTTTGAAGTTTGTCAGATTCGAGTAGTTGAAGCCCTGCACAGTTTAGAGCTTTCCGGGAGGCATTCTCTGCTACGCGTTCGAGAAAGCCGCCTAGCAGACGGTAGTCCTAACGGAGAAGAGAAAGTGTGTTTCTGCGGTTCTGGTGTTCGACAGCGGCAGCTTTCTAGTTTTCTTGTGTAAAGACAAAGTTAGCAACAAGTGTGAATTGCCGGTTCACTGCCTCAAAGAGAAAGCAAATACAGAATTCTCCCTCAAGCTGCTTAAGTTAATCCACTGAAGTTTTCAGCTTTGGTACAAGATTCCGCACCGAACCGGCTGCTTTCTGCAACTTTCACTCAGTGGCATAAGACCGGAGAGTGCCTACCCAGCAAGTACTTGAATCCCCTGGTTTTCAAAAGAAACTTTGCCTAACAGGGACTGAATGAACCTTTGGCATTCAAAGCAAAACAGGCAAATTGTTTGCCTTCAACTAGAGGATGGTAGAATTGTTTCCGTTTTGCTCACTAATCTTGCTGTGCTTAACGCGAGCATGTAGCCTGTTGTCTGCCAGAAACAGCAACCAAAAGCGTGTTGCTCCGTGTGGGTGCTGAAGTGAGGAGGACTCAATTACTGTGTTTGAATCCCTTGGTGTGAAATGCCTAAGAAAGTTGCCTGAGCATTGTTTACCTGGTTAAAGTGTTTGAAGTTTGTCAGATTCGAGTAGTTGAAGCCCTGCACGGTTTAGAGCTTTCCGGGAGGCATTCTCTGCTACGCGTTCGAGAAAGCCGCCTAGCAGACGGTAGTCCTAACGGAGAAGAGAAAGTGTGTTTCTGCGGTTCTGGTGTTCGACAGCGGCAGCTTTCTAGTTTTCTTGTGTAAAGACAAAGTTAGCAACAAGTGTGAATTGCCAGTTCACTGCCTCAAAGAGAAAGCAAATACAGAATTCTCCCTCAAGCTGCTTAAGTTAATCCACTGAAGTTTTCAGCTTTGGTACAAGATTCCGCACCGAACCGGCTGCTTTCTGCAACTTTCACTCAGTGGCATAAGACCGGAGAGTGCCTACACAGCAAGTACTTGAATCCCCTGGTTTTCAAAAGAAACTTTGCCTAACAGGGACTGAATGAACCTTTGGCATTCAAAGCAAAACAGGCAAATTGTTTGCCTTCAACTAGAGGATGGTAGAATTGTTTCCGTTTTGCTCACTAATCTTGCTGTGCTTAACGCGAGCGTGTAGCCTGTTGTCTGCCAGAAACAGCAACCAAAAGCGTGTTGCTCCGTGTGGGTGCTGAAGTGAGGAGGACTCAATTACTGTGTTTGAATCCCTTGGTGTGAAATGCCTAAGAAAGTTGCCTGAGCATTGTTTACTTGGTTAAAGTGTTTGACTTTTCTTCCATTCGAGTAGCTGAGGCCCTGCATGGTTTAGAGCTTTCCTGGAGGCAATCTGGGCTCCGCGTACGAGAAAGCCGCCTTGCAGACGGTAGTCCTAAATGAGAAGAGAAAGTGTGTTTCTGCCGTTCTGGTGTTCGACAGCGGCAGCTTTCTAGTTTTCTTGAGTAAAGACTATGTTAGCAGCAAGTGTGACTTGCCAGTTCACTGCCTCAAAGTGAAAGCAAATACAGAATTCTCCCTCAAGCTGCTTAAGTTAATCCACTGAAGATTTCAGTTTTGGTAAAAGCTACAGTCGTCACCGATCCGGCTGCTTTCTGCAACTTTCTCTCAGTGGCATAAGACCGGAGAGTGCCTGCTCAGCAAGTACCTGAATCCCCTGGTTTTCAAAAGAAACTTTGTCTAACAGGGAATGAATGTGCTTTTGGCATTCGAAGAAAAACAGGCACATTGTTTGCCTTCAACCAGAGGATGGTAGAATTGTTTCCGTTTTGCTCACTAATCTTGCTGTGCTTAACGCGAGCGTGTAGCCTGTTGTCTGCCAGAAACAGGAACCAAAAGCGTGTTGCTCCGTGTGGGTGCTGAAGTGAGGAGGACTCAATTACTGTGTTTGAATCCCTTGGTGTGAAATGCCTAAGAAAGTTGCCTGAGCATTGTTTACCTGGTTAAAGTGTTTGAAGTTTGTCAGATTCGAGTAGCTGAGGCCCTGCACGGTTTAGAGCTTTCCGGGAGGCATTCTCTGCTACGCGTTCGAGAAAGCCGCCTAGCAGACGGTAGTCCTAACGGAGAAGAGAAAGTGTGTTTCTGCGGTTCTGGTGTTCGACAGCGGCAGCTTTCTAGTTTTCTTGTGTAAAGACAAAGTTAGCAACAAGTGTGAATTGCCAGTTCACTGCCTCAAAGAGAAAGCAAATACAGAATTCTCCCTCAAGCTGCTTAAGTTAATCCACTGAAGTTTTCAGCTTTGGTACAAGATTCCGCACCGAACCGGCTGCTTTCTGCAACTTTCACTCAGTGGCATAAGACCGGAGAGTGCCTACCCAGCAAGTACTTGAATCCCCTGGTTTTCAAAAGAAACTTTGCCTAACAGGGACTGAATGAACCTTTGGCATTCAAAGCAAAACAGGCAAATTGTTTGCCTTCAACTAGAGGATGGTAGAATTGTTTCCGTTTTGCTCACTAATCTTGCTGTGCTTAACGCGAGCATGTAGCCTGTTGTCTGCCAGAAACAGCAACCAAAAGCGTGTTGCTCCGTGTGGGTGCTGAAGTGAGGAGGACTCAATTACTGTGTTTGAATCCCTTGGTGTGAAATGCCTAAGAAAGTTGCCTGAGCATTGTTTACTTGGTTAAAGTGTTTGACTTTTCTCCCATTCGAGTAGCTGAGGCCCTGCATGGTTTAGAGCTTTCCTGGAGGCAATCTGGGCTCCGCGTACGAGAAAGCCGCCTTGCAGACGGTAGTCCTAAATGAGAAGAGAAAGTGTGTTTCTGCCGTTCTGGTGTTCGACAGCGGCAGCTTTCTAGTTTTCTTGAGTAAAGACTATGTTAGCAGCAAGTGTGACTTGCCAGTTCACTGCCTCAAAGTGAAAGCAAATACAGAATTCTCCCTCAAGCTGCTTAAGTTAATCCACTGAAGATTTCAGTTTTGGTAAAAGCTACAGTCGTCACCGATCCGGCTGCTTTCTGCAACTTTCTCTCAGTGGCATAAGACCGGAGAGTGCCTGCTCAGCAAGTACCTGAATCCCCTGGTTTTCAAAAGAAACTTTGTCTAACAGGGAATGAATGTGCTTTTGGCATTCGAAGAAAAACAGGCACATTGTTTGCCTTCAACTAGAGGATGGTAGAATTGTTTCCGTTTTGCTCACTAATCTTGCTGTGCTTAACGCGAGCGTGTAGCCTGTTGTCTGCCAGAAACAGGAACCAAAAGCGTGTTGCTCCGTGTGGGTGCTGAAGTGAGGAGGACTCAATTACTGTGTTTGAATCCCTTGGTGTGAAATGCCTAAGAAAGTTGCCTGAGCATTGTTTACCTGGTTAAAGTGTTTGAAGTTTGTCAGATTCGAGTAGTTGAAGCCCTGCACGGTTTAGAGCTTTCCGGGAGGCATTCTCTGCTACGCGTTCGAGAAAGCCGCCTAGCAGACGGTAGTACTAAATGAGAAGAGAAAGTGTGTTTCTGCCGTTCTGGTGTTCGACAGCGGCAGCTTTCTAGTTTTCTTGAGTAAAGACTATGTTAGCAGCAAGTGTGACTTGCCAGTTCACTGCCTCAAAGTGAAAGCAAATACAGAATTCTCCCTCAAGCTGCTTAAGTTAATCCACTGAAGATTTCAGTTTTGGTAAAAGCTACAGTCGTCACCGATCCGGCTGCTTTCTGCAACTTTCTCTCAGTGGCATAAGACCGGAGAGTGCCTGCTCAGCAAGTACCTGAATCCCCTGGTTTTCAAAAGAAACTTTGTCTAACAGGGAATGAATGTGCTTTTGGCATTCGAAGAAAAACAGGCACATTGTTTGCCTTCAACTAGAGGATGGTAGAATTGTTTCCGTTTTGCTCACTAATCTTGCTGTGCTTAACGCGAGCGTGTAGCCTGTTGTCTGCCAGAAACAGGAACCAAAAGCGTGTTGCTCCGTGTGGGTGCTGAAGTGAGGAGGACTCAATTACTGTGTTTGAATCCCTTGGTGTGAAATGCCTAAGAAAGTTGCCTGAGCATTGTTTACCTGGTTAAAGTGTTTGAAGTTTGTCAGATTCGAGTAGTTGAAGCCCTGCACGGTTTAGAGCTTTCCGGGAGGCATTCTCTGCTACGCGTTCGAGAAAGCCGCCTAGCAGACGGTAGTCCTAACGGAGAAGAGAAAGTGTGTTTCTGCGGTTCTGGTGTTCGACAGCGGCAGCTTTCTAGTTTTCTTGTGTAAAGACAAAGTTAGCAACAAGTGTGAATTGCCAGTTCACTGCCTCAAAGAGAAAGCAAATACAGAATTCTCCCTCAAGCTGCTTAAGTTAATCCACTGAAGTTTTCAGCTTTGGTACAAGATTCCGCACCGAACCGGCTGCTTTCTGCAACTTTCACTCAGTGGCATAAGACCGGAGAGTGCCTACACAGCAAGTACTTGAATCCCCTGGTTTTCAAAAGAAACTTTGCCTAACAGGGACTGAATGAACCTTTGGCATTCAAAGCAAAACAGGCAAATTGTTTGCCTTCAACTAGAGGATGGTAGAATTGTTTCCGTTTTGCTCACTAATCTTGCTGTGCTTAACGCGAGCATGTAGCCTGTTGTCTGCCAGAAACAGCAACCAAAAGCGTGTTGCTCCGTGTGGGTGCTGAAGTGAGGAGGACTCAATTACTGTGTTTGAATCCCTTGGTGTGAAATGCCTAAGAAAGTTGCCTGAGCATTGTTTACTTGGTTAAAGTGTTTGACTTTTCTCCCATTCGAGTAGCTGAGGCCCTGCATGGTTTAGAGCTTTCCTGGAGGCAATCTGGGCTCCGCGTACGAGAAAGCCGCCTTGCAGACGGTAGTCCTAAATGAGAAGAGAAAGTGTGTTTCTGCCGTTCTGGTGTTCGACAGCGGCAGCTTTCTAGTTTTCTTGAGTAAAGACTATGTTAGCAGCAAGTGTGACTTGCCAGTTCACTGCCTCAAAGTGAAAGCAAATACAGAATTCTCCCTCAAGCTGCTTAAGTTAATCCACTGAAGATTTCAGTTTTGGTAAAAGCTACAGTCGTCACCGATCCGGCTGCTTTCTGCAACTTTCTCTCAGTGGCATAAGACCGGAGAGTGCCTGCTCAGCAAGTACCTGAATCCCCTGGTTTTCAAAAGAAACTTTGTCTAACAGGGAATGAATGTGCTTTTGGCATTCGAAGAAAAACAGGCACATTGTTTGCCTTCAACTAGAGGATGGTAGAATTGTTTCCGTTTTGCTCACTAATCTTGCTGTGCTTAACGCGAGCGTGTAGCCTGTTGTCTGCCAGAAACAGGAACCAAAAGCGTGTTGCTCCGTGTGGGTGCTGAAGTGAGGAGGACTCAATTACTGTGTTTGAATCCCTTGGTGTGAAATGCCTAAGAAAGTTGCCTGAGCATTGTTTACCTGGTTAAAGTGTTTGAAGTTTGTCAGATTCGAGTAGCTGAGGCCCTGCACGGTTTAGAGCTTTCCGGGAGGCATTCTCTGCTACGCGTTCGAGAAAGCCGCCTAGCAGACGGTAGTCCTAACGGAGAAGAGAAAGTGTGTTTCTGCGGTTCTGGTGTTCGACAGCGGCAGCTTTCTAGTTTTCTTGTGTAAAGACAAAGTTAGCAACAAGTGTGAATTGCCAGTTCACTGCCTCAAAGAGAAAGCAAATACAGAATTCTCCCTCAAGCTGCTTAAGTTAATCCACTGAAGTTTTCAGCTTTGGTACAAGATTCCGCACCGAACCGGCTGCTTTCTGCAACTTTCACTCAGTGGCATAAGACCGGAGAGTGCCTACCCAGCAAGTACTTGAATCCCCTGGTTTTCAAAAGAAACTTTGCCTAACAGGGACTGAATGAACCTTTGGCATTCAAAGCAAAACAGGCAAATTGTTTGCCTTCAACTAGAGGATGGTAGAATTGTTTCCGTTTTGCTCACTAATCTTGCTGTGCTTAACGCGAGCATGTAGCCTGTTGTCTGCCAGAAACAGCAACCAAAAGCGTGTTGCTCCGTGTGGGTGCTGAAGTGAGGAGGACTCAATTACTGTGTTTGAATCCCTTGGTGTGAAATGCCTAAGAAAGTTGCCTGAGCATTGTTTACTTGGTTAAAGTGTTTGACTTTTCTCCCATTCGAGTAGCTGAGGCCCTGCATGGTTTAGAGCTTTCCTGGAGGCAATCTGGGCTCCGCGTACGAGAAAGCCGCCTTGCAGACGGTAGTCCTAAATGAGAAGAGAAAGTGTGTTTCTGCCGTTCTGGTGTTCGACAGCGGCAGCTTTCTAGTTTTCTTGAGTAAAGACTATGTTAGCAGCAAGTGTGACTTGCCAGTTCACTGCCTCAAAGTGAAAGCAAATACAGAATTCTCCCTCAAGCTGCTTAAGTTAATCCACTGAAGATTTCAGTTTTGGTAAAAGCTACAGTCGTCACCGATCCGGCTGCTTTCTGCAACTTTCTCTCAGTGGCATAAGACCGGAGAGTGCCTGCTCAGCAAGTACCTGAATCCCCTGGTTTTCAAAAGAAACTTTGTCTAACAGGGAATGAATGTGCTTTTGGCATTCGAAAAAAAACAGGCACATTGTTTGCCTTCAACTAGAGGATGGTAGAATTGTTTCCGTTTTGCACACTAATCTTGCTGTGCTTAACGCGAGCGTGTAGCCTGTTGTCTGCCAGAAACAGGAACCAAAAGCGTGTTGCTCCGTGTGGGTGCTGAAGTGAGGAGGACTCAATTACTGTGTTTGAATCCCTTGGTGTGAAATGCCTAAGAAAGTTGCCTGAGCATTGTTTACCTGGTTAAAGTGTTTGAAGTTTGTCAGATTCGAGTAGTTGAAGCCCTGCACAGTTTAGAGCTTTCCGGGAGGCATTCTCTGCTACGCGTTCGAGAAAGCCGCCTAGCAGACGGTAGTCCTAACGGAGAAGAGAAAGTGTGTTTCTGCGGTTCTGGTGTTCGACAGCGGCAGCTTTCTAGTTTTCTTGTGTAAAGACAAAGTTAGCAACAAGTGTGAATTGCCGGTTCACTGCCTCAAAGAGAAAGCAAATACAGAATTCTCCCTCAAGCTGCTTAAGTTAATCCACTGAAGTTTTCAGCTTTGGTACAAGATTCCGCACCGAACCGGCTGCTTTCTGCAACTTTCACTCAGTGGCATAAGACCGGAGAGTGCCTACCCAGCAAGTACTTGAATCCCCTGGTTTTCAAAAGAAACTTTGCCTAACAGGGACTGAATGAACCTTTGGCATTCAAAGCAAAACAGGCAAATTGTTTGCCTTCAACTAGAGGATGGTAGAATTGTTTCCGTTTTGCTCACTAATCTTGCTGTGCTTAACGCGAGCATGTAGCCTGTTGTCTGCCAGAAACAGCAACCAAAAGCGTGTTGCTCCGTGTGGGTGCTGAAGTGAGGAGGACTCAATTACTGTGTTTGAATCCCTTGGTGTGAAATGCCTAAGAAAGTTGCCTGAGCATTGTTTACCTGGTTAAAGTGTTTGAAGTTTGTCAGATTCGAGTAGTTGAAGCCCTGCACGGTTTAGAGCTTTCCGGGAGGCATTCTCTGCTACGCGTTCGAGAAAGCCGCCTAGCAGACGGTAGTCCTAACGGAGAAGAGAAAGTGTGTTTCTGCGGTTCTGGTGTTCGACAGCGGCAGCTTTCTAGTTTTCTTGTGTAAAGACAAAGTTAGCAACAAGTGTGAATTGCCAGTTCACTGCCTCAAAGAGAAAGCAAATACAGAATTCTCCCTCAAGCTGCTTAAGTTAATCCACTGAAGTTTTCAGCTTTGGTACAAGATTCCGCACCGAACCGGCTGCTTTCTGCAACTTTCACTCAGTGGCATAAGACCGGAGAGTGCCTACACAGCAAGTACTTGAATCCCCTGGTTTTCAAAAGAAACTTTGCCTAACAGGGACTGAATGAACCTTTGGCATTCAAAGCAAAACAGGCAAATTGTTTGCCTTCAACTAGAGGATGGTAGAATTGTTTCCGTTTTGCTCACTAATCTTGCTGTGCTTAACGCGAGCATGTAGCCTGTTGTCTGCCAGAAACAGCAACCAAAAGCGTGTTGCTCCGTGTGGGTGCTGAAGTGAGGAGGACTCAATTACTGTGTTTGAATCCCTTGGTGTGAAATGCCTAAGAAAGTTGCCTGAGCATTGTTTACTTGGTTAAAGTGTTTGACTTTTCTCCCATTCGAGTAGCTGAGGCCCTGCATGGTTTAGAGCTTTCCTGGAGGCAATCTGGGCTCCGCGTACGAGAAAGCCGCCTTGCAGACGGTAGTCCTAAATGAGAAGAGAAAGTGTGTTTCTGCCGTTCTGGTGTTCGACAGCGGCAGCTTTCTAGTTTTCTTGAGTAAAGACTATGTTAGCAGCAAGTGTGACTTGCCAGTTCACTGCCTCAAAGTGAAAGCAAATACAGAATTCTCCCTCAAGCTGCTTAAGTTAATCCACTGAAGATTTCAGTTTTGGTAAAAGCTACAGTCGTCACCGATCCGGCTGCTTTCTGCAACTTTCTCTCAGTGGCATAAGACCGGAGAGTGCCTGCTCAGCAAGTACCTGAATCCCCTGGTTTTCAAAAGAAACTTTGTCTAACAGGGAATGAATGTGCTTTTGGCATTCGAAGAAAAACAGGCACATTGTTTGCCTTCAACTAGAGGATGGTAGAATTGTTTCCGTTTTGCTCACTAATCTTGCTGTGCTTAACGCGAGCGTGTAGCCTGTTGTCTGCCAGAAACAGGAACCAAAAGCGTGTTGCTCCGTGTGGGTGCTGAAGTGAGGAGGACTCAATTACTGTGTTTGAATCCCTTGGTGTGAAATGCCTAAGAAAGTTGCCTGAGCATTGTTTACCTGGTTAAAGTGTTTGAAGTATGTCAGATTCGAGTAGCTGAGACCCTGCACGGTTTAGAGCTTTCCGGGAGGCATTCTCTGCTACGCGTTCGAGAAAGCCGCCTAGCAGACGGTAGTCCTAACGGAGAAGAGAAAGTGTGTTTCTGCGGTTCTGGTGTTCGACAGCGGCAGCTTTCTAGTTTTCTTGAGTAAAGACTATGTTAGCAGCAAGTGTGACTTGCCGGTTCACTGCCTCAAAGTGAAAGCAAATACAGAATTCTCCCTCAAGCTGCTTAAGTTAATCCACTGAAGATTTCAGTTTTGGTAAAAGCTACAGTCGTCACCGATCCGGCTGCTTTCTGCAACTTTCTCTCAGTGGCATTAGACAGGAGAGTGCCTGCTCAGCAAGTACCTGAATCCCCTGGTTTTCAAAAGAAACTTTGTCAAACAGGGAATGAATGTGCTTGTGGCATTCGAAGAAAAACAGGCACATTGTTTGCCTTCAACTAGAGGATGGTAGAATTGTTTCCGTTTTGCTCACTAATCTTGCTGTGCTTAACTCGAGCATGTAGCCTGTTGTCTGCCAGAAACAGCAACCAAAAGCGTGTTGCTCCGTGTGGGTGCTGAAGTGAGGAGGACTCAATTACTGTGTTTGAATCCCTTGGTGTGAAATGCCTAAGAAAGTTGCCTGAGCATTGTTTACTTGGTTAAAGTGTTTGACTTTTCTCCCATTCGAGTAGCTGAGGCCCTGCATGGTTTAGAGCTTTCCTGGAGGCAATCTGGGCTCCGCGTACGAGAAAGCCGCCTTGCAGACGGTAGTCCTAAATGAGAAGAGAAAGTGTGTTTCTGCCGTTCTGGTGTTCGACAGCGGCAGCTTTCTAGTTTTCTTGAGTAAAGACTATGTTAGCAGCAAGTGTGACTTGCCGGTTCACTGCCTCAAAGTGAAAGCAAATACAGAATTCTCCCTCAAGCTGCTTAAGTTAATCCACTGAAGATTTCAGTTTTGGTAAAAGCTACAGTCGTCACCGATCCGGCTGCTTTCTGCAAATTTCTCTGTGGCATTAGACAGGAGAGTGCCTGCTCAGCAAGTACCTGAATCCCCTGGTTTTCAAAAGAAACTTTGTCTAACAGGGAATGAATGTGCTTTTGGCATTCGAAGAAAAACAGGCACATTGTTTGCCATCTACTAGAGGATGGTAGAATTGTTTCCGTTTTGCTCACTAATCTTGCTGTGCTTAACGCGAGCATGTAGCCTGTTGTCTGACAGAAACAGGAACCAAAAGCGTGTTGCTCCGTGTGGGTGCTGAAGTGAGGAGGACTCAATTACTGTGTTTGAATCCCTTGGTGTGAAATGCCTAAGAAAGTTGCCTGAGCATTGTTTACCTGGTTAAAGTGTTTGAAGTTTGTCAGATTCGAGTAGTTGAAGCCCTGCACAGTTTAGAGCTTTCCGGGAGGCATTCTCTGCTACGCGTTCGAGAAAGCCGCCTAGCAGACGGTAGTCCTAACGGAGAAGAGAAAGTGTGTTTCTGCGGTTCTGGTGTTCGACAGCGGCAGATTTCTAGTTTTCTTGTGTAAAGACAAAGTTAGCAACAAGTGTGAATTGCCAGTTCACTGCCTCAAAGAGAAAGCAAATACAGAATTCTCCCTCAAGCTGCTTAAGTTAATCCACTGAAGTTTTCAGCTTTGGTACAAGATTCCGCACCGAACCGGCTGCTTTCTGCAACTTTCACTCAGTGGCATAAGACCGGAGAGTGCCTACCCAGCAAGTACTTGAATCCCCTGGTTTTCAAAAGGAACTTTGCCTAACAGGGACTGAATGAACCTTTGGCATTCAAAGCAAAACAGGCAAATTGTTTGCCTTCAACTAGAGGATGGTAGAATTGTTTCCGTTTTGCTCACTAATCTTGCTGTGCTTAACGCGAGCATGTAGCCTGTTGTCTGCCAGAAACAGCAACCAAAAGCGTGTTGCTCCGTGTGGGTGCAGAAGTGAGGAGGACTCAATTACTGTGTTTGAATCCCTTGGTGTGAAATGCCTAAGAAAGTTGCCTGAGCATTGTTTACTTGGTTAAAGTGTTTGACTTTTCTCCCATTCGAGTAGCTGAGGCCCTGCATGGTTTAGAGCTTTCCTGGAGGCAATCTGGGCTCCGCGTACGAGAAAGCCGCCTTGCAGACGGTAGTCCTAAATGAGAAGAGAAAGTGTGTTTCTGCCGTTCTGGTGTTCGACAGCGGCAGCTTTCTAGTTTTCTTGAGTAAAGACTATGTTAGCAGCAAGTGTGACTTGCCAGTTCACTGCCTCAAAGTGAAAGCAAATACAGAATTCTCCCTCAAGCTGCTTAAGTTAATCCACTGAAGTTTTCAGCTTTGGTACAAGATTCCGCACCGAACCGGCTGCTTTCTGCAACTTTCACTCAGTGGCATAAGACCGGAGAGTGCCTACCCAGCAAGTACTTGAATCCCCTGGTTTTCAAAAGAAACTTTGCCTAACAGGGACTGAATGAACCTTTGGCATTCAAAGCAAAACAGGCAAATTGTTTGCCTTCAACTAGAGGATGGTAGAATTGTTTCCGTTTTGCTCACTAATCTTGCTGTGCTTAACGCGAGCATGTAGCCTGTTGTCTGCCAGAAACAGCAACCAAAAGCGTGTTGCTCCGTGTGGGTGCTGAAGTGAGGAGGACTCAATTACTGTGTTTGAATCCCTTGGTGTGAAATGCCTAAGAAAGTTGCCTGAGCATTGTTTACTTGGTTAAAGTGTTTGACTTTTCTCCCATTCGAGTAGCTGAGGCCCTGCATGGTTTAGAGCTTTCCTGGAGGCAATCTGGGCTCCGCGTACGAGAAAGCCGCCTTGCAGACGGTAGTCCTAAATGAGAAGAGAAAGTGTGTTTCTGCCGTTCTGGTGTTCGACAGCGGCAGCTTTCTAGTTTTCTTGAGTAAAGACTATGTTAGCAGCAAGTGTGACTTGCCAGTTCACTGCCTCAAAGTGAAAGCAAATACAGAATTCTCCCTCAAGCTGCTTAAGTTAATCCACTGAAGATTTCAGTTTTGGTAAAAGCTACAGTCGTCAACGATCCGGCTGCTTTCTGCAACTTTCTCTCAGTGGCATAAGACCGGAGAGTGCCTGCTCAGCAAGTACCTGAATCCCCTGGTTTTCAAAAGAAACTTTGTCTAACAGGGAATGAATGTGCTTTTGGCATTCGAAGAAAAACAGGTACATTGTTTGCCTTCAACCAGAGGATGGTAGAATTGTTTCCGTTTTGCTCACTAATCTTGCTGTGCTTAACGCGAGCGTGTAGCCTGTTGTCTGCCAGAAATAGGAACCAAAAGCGTGTTGCTCCGTGTGGGTGCTGAAGTGAGGAGGACTCAATTACTGTGTTTGAATCCCTTGGTGTGAAATGCCTAAGAAAGTTGCCTGAGCATTGTTTACCTCGTTAAAGTGTTTGAAGTTTGTCAGATTCGAGTAGCTGAAGCCCTGCACAGTTTAGAGCTTTCCGGGAGGCATTCTCTGCTACGCGTTCGAGAAAGCCGCCTAGCAGACGGTACTCCTAACGGAGAAGAGAAAGTGTGTTTCTGCGGTTCTGGTGTTCGACAGCGGCAGCTTTCTAGTTTTCTTGAGTAAAGACTATGTTAGCAGCAAGTGTGACTTGCCGGTTCACTGCCTCAAAGTGAAAGCAAATACAGAATTCTCCCTCAAGCTGCTTAAGTTAATCCACTGAAGATTTCAGTTTTGGTAAAAGCTACAGTCGTCACCGATCCGGCTGCTTTCTGCAACTTTCTCTCAGTGGCATTAGACAGGAGAGTGCCTGCTCAGCAAGTACCTGAATCCCCTGGTTTTCAAAAGAAACTTTGTCAAACAGGGAATGAATGTGCTTGTGGCATTCGAAGAAAAACAGGCACATTGTTTGCCTTCAACTAGAGGATGGTAGAATTGTTTCCGTTTTGCTCACTAATCGTGCTGTGCTTAACTCGAGCATGTAGCCTGTTGTCTGCCAGAAACAGCAACCAAAAGCGTGTTGCTCCGTGTGGGTGCTGAAGTGAGGAGGACTCAATTACTGTGTTTGAATCCCTTGGTGTGAAATGCCTAAGAAAGTTGCCTGAGCATTGTTTACTTGGTTAAAGTGTTTGACTTTTCTCCCATTCGAGTAGCTGAGGCCCTGCATGGTTTAGAGCTTTCCTGGAGGCAATCTGGGCTCCGCGTACGAGAAAGCCGCCTTGCAGACGGTAGTCCTAAATGAGAAGAGAAAGTGTGTTTCTGCCGTTCTGGTGTTCGACAGCGGCAGCTTTCTAGTTTTCTTGAGTAAAGACTATGTTAGCAGCAAGTGTGACTTGCCGGTTCACTGCCTCAAAGTGAAAGCAAATACAGAATTCTCCCTCAAGCTGCTTAAGTTAATCCACTGAAGATTTCAGTTTTGGTAAAAGCTACAGTCGTCACCGATCCGGCTGCTTTCTGCAAATTTCTCTCAGTGGCATTAGACAGGAGAGTGCCTGCTCAGCAAGTACCTGAATCCCCTGGTTTTCAAAAGAAACTTTGTCTAACAGGGAATGAATGTGCTTTTGGCATTCGAAGAAAAACAGGCACATTGTTTGCCATCTACTAGAGGATGGTAGAATTGTTTCCGTTTTGCTCACTAATCTTGCTGTGCTTAACGCGAGCATGTAGCCTGTTGTCTGACAGAAACAGGAACCAAAAGCGTGTTGCTCCGTGTGGGTGCTGAAGTGAGGAGGACTCAATTACTGTGTTTGAATCCCTTGGTGTGAAATGCCTAAGAAAGTTGCCTGAGCATTGTTTACCTGGTTAAAGTGTTTGAAGTTTGTCAGATTCGAGTAGTTGAAGCCCTGCACAGTTTAGAGCTTTCCGGGAGGCATTCTCTGCTACGCGTTCGAGAAAGCCGCCTAGCAGACGGTAGTCCTAACGGAGAAGAGAAAGTGTGTTTCTGCGGTTCTGGTGTTCGACAGCGGCAGCTTTCTAGTTTTCTTGTGTAAAGACAAAGTTAGCAACAAGTGTGAATTGCCAGTTCACTGCCTCAAAGAGAAAGCAAATACAGAATTCTCCCTCAAGCTGCTTAAGTTAATCCACTGAAGATTTCAGTTTTGGTAAAAGCTACAGTCGTCACTGATCCGGCTGCTTTCTGCAACTTTCACTCAGTGGCATAAGACCGGAGAGTGCCTACCCAGCAAGTACTTGAATCCCCTGGTTTTCAAAAGGAACTTTGCCTAACAGGGACTGAATGAACCTTTGGCATTCAAAGCAAAACAGGCAAATTGTTTGCCTTCAACTAGAGGATGGTAGAATTGTTTCCGTTTTGCTCACTAATCTTGCTGTGCTTAACGCGAGCATGTAGCCTGTTGTCTGCCAGAAACAGCAACCAAAAGCGTGTTGCTCCGTGTGGGTGCTGAAGTGAGGAGGACTCAATTACTGTGTTTGAATCCCTTGGTGTGAAATGCCTAAGAAAGTTGCCTGAGCATTGTTTACTTGGTTAAAGTGTTTGACTTTTCTCCCATTCGAGTAGCTGAGGCCCTGCATGGTTTAGAGCTTTCCTGGAGGCAATCTGGGCTCCGCGTACGAGAAAGCCGCCTTGCAGACGGTAGTCCTAAATGAGAAGAGAAAGTGTGTTTCTGCCGTTCTGGTGTTCGACAGCGGCAGCTTTCTAGTTTTCTTGAGTAAAGACTATGTTAGCAGCAAGTGTGACTTGCCAGTTCACTGCCTCAAAGTGAAAGCAAATACAGAATTCTCCCTCAAGCTGCTTAAGTTAATCCACTGAAGATTTCAGTTTTGGTAAAAGCTACAGTCGTCACCGATCCGGCTGCTTTCTGCAACTTTCTCTCAGTGGCATAAGACCGGAGAGTGCCTGCTCAGCAAGTACCTGAATCCCCTGGTTTTCAAAAGAAACTTTGTCAAACAGGGAATGAATGTGCTTGTGGCATTCGAAGAAAAACAGGCACATTGTTTGCCTTCAACTAGAGGATGGTAGAATTGTTTCCGTTTTGCTCACTAATCTTGCTGTGCTTAACTCGAGCATGTAGCCTGTTGTCTGCCAGAAACAGCAACCAAAAGCGTGTTGCTCCGTGTGGGTGCTGAAGTGAGGAGGACTCAATTACTGTGTTTGAATCCCTTGGTGTGAAATGCCTAAGAAAGTTGCCTGAGCATTGTTTACTTGGTTAAAGTGTTTGACTTTTCTCCCATTCGAGTAGCTGAGGCCCTGCATGGTTTAGAGCTTTCCTGGAGGCAATCTGGGCTCCGCGTACGAGAAAGCCGCCTTGCAGACGGTAGTCCTAAATGAGAAGAGAAAGTGTGTTTCTGCCGTTCTGGTGTTCGACAGCGGCAGCTTTCTAGTTTTCTTGAGTAAAGACTATGTTAGCAGCAAGTGTGACTTGCCGGTTCACTGCCTCAAAGTGAAAGCAAATACAGAATTCTCCCTCAAGCTGCTTAAGTTAATCCACTGAAGATTTCAGTTTTGGTAAAAGCTACAGTCGTCACCGATCCGGCTGCTTTCTGAAAATTTCTCTCAGTGGCATTAGACAGGAGAGTGCCTGCTCAGCAAGTACCTGAATCCCCTGGTTTTCAAAAGAAACTTTGTCTAACAGGGAATGAATGTGCTTTTGGCATTCGAAGAAAAACAGGCACATTGTTTGCCATCTACTAGAGGATGGTAGAATTGTTTCCGTTTTGCTCACTAATCTTGCTGTGCTTAACGCGAGCATGTAGCCTGTTGTCTGACAGAAACAGGAACCAAAAGCGTGTTGCTCCGTGTGGGTGCTGAAGTGAGGAGGACTCAATTACTGTGTTTGAATCCCTTGGTGTGAAATGCCTAAGAAAGTTGCCTGAGCATTGTTTACCTGGTTAAAGTGTTTGAAGTTTGTCAGATTCGAGTAGTTGAAGCCCTGCACAGTTTAGAGCTTTCCGGGAGGCATTCTCTGCTACGCGTTCGAGAAAGCCGCCTAGCAGACGGTAGTCCTAACGGAGAAGAGAAAGTGTGTTTCTGCGGTTCTGGTGTTCGACAGCGGCAGCTTTCTAGTTTTCTTGTGTAAAGACAAAGTTAGCAACAAGTGTGAATTGCCAGTTCACTGCCTCAAAGAGAAAGCAAATACAGAATTCTCCCTCAAGCTGCTTAAGTTAATCCACTGAAGTTTTCAGCTTTGGTACAAGATTCCGCACCGAACCGGCTGCTTTCTGCAACTTTCACTCAGTGGCATAAGACCGGAGAGTGCCTACCCAGCAAGTACTTGAATCCCCTGGTTTTCAAAAGGAACTTTGCCTAACAGGGACTGAATGAACCTTTGGCATTCAAAGCAAAACAGGCAAATTGTTTGCCTTCAACTAGAGGATGGTAGAATTGTTTCCGTTTTGCTCACTAATCTTGCTGTGCTTAACGCGAGCATGTAGCCTGTTGTCTGCCAGAAACAGCAACCAAAAGCGTGTTGCTCCGTGTGGGTGCTGAAGTGAGGAGGACTCAATTACTGTGTTTGAATCCCTTGGTGTGAAATGCCTAAGAAAGTTGCCTGAGCATTGTTTACTTGGTTAAAGTGTTTGACTTTTCTCCCATTCGAGTAGCTGAGGCCCTGCATGGTTTAGAGCTTTCCTGGAGGCAATCTGGGCTCCGCGTACGAGAAAGCCGCCTTGCAGACGGTAGTCCTAAATGAGAAGAGAAAGTGTGTTTCTGCCGTTCTGGTGTTCGACAGCGGCAGCTTTCTAGTTTTCTTGAGTAAAGACTATGTTAGCAGCAAGTGTGACTTGCCAGTTCACTGCCTCAAAGTGAAAGCAAATACAGAATTCTCCCTCAAGCTGCTTAAGTTAATCCACTGAAGTTTTCAGCTTTGGTACAAGATTCCGCACCGAACCGGCTGCTTTCTGCAATTTTCACTCAGTGGCATAAGACCGGAGAGTGCCTACCCAGCAAGTACTTGAATCCCCTGGTTTTCAAAAGAAACTTTGCCTAACAGGGACTGAATGAACCTTTGGCATTCAAAGCAAAACAGGCAAATTGTTTGCCTTCAACTAGAGGATGGTAGAATTGTTTCCGTTTTGCTCACTAATCTTGCTGTGCTTAACGCGAGCGTGTAGCCTGTTGTCTGCCAGAAACAGCAACCAAAAGCGTGTTGCTCCGTGTGGGTGCTGAAGTGAGGAGGACTCAATTACTGTGTTTGAATCCCTTGGTGTGAAATGCCTAAGAAAGTTGCCTGAGCATTGTTTACCTGGTTAAAGTGTTTGAAGTTTGTCAGATTCGAGTAGTTGAAGCCCTGCACAGTTTAGAGCTTTCCGGGAGGCATTCTCTGCTACGCGTTCGAGAAAGCCGCCTAGCAGACGGTAGTCCTAACGGAGAAGAGAAAGTGTGTTTCTGCGGTTCTGGTGTTCGACAGCGGCAGCTTTCTAGTTTTCTTGTGTAAAGACAAAGTTAGCAACAAGTGTGAATTGCCAGTTCACTGCCTCAAAGAGAAAGCAAATACAGAATTCTCCCTCAAGCTGCTTAAGTTAATCCACTGAAGTTTTCAGCTTTGGTACAAGATTCCGCACCGAACCGGCTGCTTTCTGCAACTTTCACTCAGTGGCATAAGACCGGAGAGTGCCTACCCAGCAAGTACTTGAATCCCCTGGTTTTCAAAAGGAACTTTGCCTAACAGGGACTGAATGAACCTTTGGCATTCAAAGCAAAACAGGCAAATTGTTTGCCTTCAACTAGAGGATGGTAGAATTGTTTCCGTTTTGCTCACTAATCTTGCTGTGCTTAACGCGAGCATGTAGCCTGTTGTCTGCCAGAAACAGCAACCAAAAGCGTGTTGCTCCGTGTGGGTGCTGAAGTGAGGAGGACTCAATTACTGTGTTTGAATCCCTTGGTGTGAAATGCCTAAGAAAGTTGCCTGAGCATTGTTTACTTGGTTAAAGTGTTTGACTTTTCTCCCATTCGAGTAGCTGAGGCCCTGCATGGTTTAGAGCTTTCCTGGAGGCAATCTGGGCTCCGCGTACGAGAAAGCCGCCTTGCAGACGGTAGTCCTAAATGAGAAGAGAAAGTGTGTTTCTGCCGTTCTGGTGTTCGACAGCGGCAGCTTTCTAGTTTTCTTGAGTAAAGACTATGTTAGCAGCAAGTGTGACTTGCCAGTTCACTGCCTCAAAGTGAAAGCAAATACAGAATTCTCCCTCAAGCTGCTTAAGTTAATCCACTGAAGATTTCAGTTTTGGTAAAAGCTACAGTCGTCAACGATCCGGCTGCTTTCTGCAACTTTCTCTCAGTGGCATAAGACCGGAGAGTGCCTGCTCAGCAAGTACCTGAATCCCCTGGTTTTCAAAAGAAACTTTGTCTAACAGGGAATGAATGTGCTTTTGGCATTCGAAGAAAAACAGGTACATTGTTTGCCTTCAACCAGAGGATGGTAGAATTGTTTCCGTTTTGCTCACTAATCTTGCTGTGCTTAACGCGAGCGTGTAGCCTGTTGTCTGCCAGAAATAGGAACCAAAAGCGTGTTGCTCCGTGTGGGTGCTGAAGTGAGGAGGACTCAATTACTGTGTTTGAATCCCTTGGTGTGAAATGCCTAAGAAAGTTGCCTGAGCATTGTTTACCTCGTTAAAGTGTTTGAAGTTTGTCAGATTCGAGTAGCTGAAGCCCTGCACAGTTTAGAGCTTTCCGGGAGGCATTCTCTGCTACGCGTTCGAGAAAGCCGCCTAGCAGACGGTACTCCTAACGGAGAAGAGAAAGTGTGTTTCTGCGGTTCTGGTGTTCGACAGCGGCAGCTTTCTAGTTTTCTTGAGTAAAGACTATGTTAGCAGCAAGTGTGACTTGCCGGTTCACTGCCTCAAAGTGAAAGCAAATACAGAATTCTCCCTCAAGCTGCTTAAGTTAATCCACTGAAGATTTCAGTTTTGGTAAAAGCTACAGTCGTCACCGATCCGGCTGCTTTCTGCAACTTTCTCTCAGTGGCATTAGACAGGAGAGTGCCTGCTCAGCAAGTACCTGAATCCCCTGGTTTTCAAAAGAAACTTTGTCAAACAGGGAATGAATGTGCTTGTGGCATTCGAAGAAAAACAGGCACATTGTTTGCCTTCAACTAGAGGATGGTAGAATTGTTTCCGTTTTGCTCACTAATCTTGCTGTGCTTAACGCGAGCATGTAGCCTGTTGTCTGCCAGAAACAGCAACCAAAAGCGTGTTGCTCCGTGTGGGTGCTGAAGTGAGGAGGACTCAATTACTGTGTTTGAATCCCTTGGTGTGAAATGCCTAAGAAAGTTGCCTGAGCATTGTTTACTTGGTTAAAGTGTTTGACTTTTCTCCCATTCGAGTAGCTGAGGCCCTGCATGGTTTAGAGCTTTCCTGGAGGCAATCTGGGCTCCGCGTACGAGAAAGCCGCCTTGCAGACGGTAGTCCTAAATGAGAAGAGAAAGTGTGTTTCTGCCGTTCTGGTGTTCGACAGCGGCAGCTTTCTAGTTTTCTTGAGTAAAGACTATGTTAGCAGCAAGTGTGACTTGCCAGTTCACTGCCTCAAAGTGAAAGCAAATACAGAATTCTCCCTCAAGCTGCTTAAGTTAATCCACTGAAGATTTCAGTTTTGGTAAAAGCTACAGTCGTCACCGATCCGGCTGCTTTCTGCAACTTTCTCTCAGTGGCATAAGACCGGAGAGTGCCTGCTCAGCAAGTACCTGAATCCCCTGGTTTTCAAAAGAAACTTTGTCAAACAGGGAATGAATGTGCTTGTGGCATTCGAAGAAAAACAGGCACATTGTTTGCCTTCAACTAGAGGATGGTAGAATTGTTTCCGTTTTGCTCACTAATCTTGCTGTGCTTAACTCGAGCATGTAGCCTGTTGTCTGCCAGAAACAGCAACCAAAAGCGTGTTGCTCCGTGTGGGTGCTGAAGTGAGGAGGACTCAATTACTGTGTTTGAATCCCTTGGTGTGAAATGCCTAAGAAAGTTGCCTGAGCATTGTTTACTTGGTTAAAGTGTTTGACTTTTCTCCCATTCGAGTAGCTGAGGCCCTGCATGGTTTAGAGCTTTCCTGGAGGCAATCTGGGCTCCGCGTACGAGAAAGCCGCCTTGCAGACGGTAGTCCTAAATGAGAAGAGAAAGTGTGTTTCTGCCGTTCTGGTGTTCGACAGCGGCAGCTTTCTAGTTTTCTTGAGTAAAGACTATGTTAGCAGCAAGTGTGACTTGCCAGTTCACTGCCTCAAAGTGAAAGCAAATACAGAATTCTCCCTCAAGCTGCTTAAGTTAATCCACTGAAGATTTCAGTTTTGGTAAAAGCTACAGTCGTCACCGATCCGGCTGCTTTCTGCAACTTTCTCTCAGTGGCATAAGACCGGAGAGTGCCTGCTCAGCAAGTACCTGAATCCCCTGGTTTTCAAAAGAAACTTTGTCTAACAGGGAATGAATGTGCTTTTGGCATTCGAAGAAAAACAGGCACATTGTTTGCCTTCAACTAGAGGATGGTAGAATTGTTTCCGTTTTGCTCACTAATCTTGCTGTGCTTAACGCGAGCGTGTAGCCTGTTGTCTGCCAGAAACAGGAACCAAAAGCGTGTTGCTCCGTGTGGGTGCTGAAGTGAGGAGGACTCAATTACTGTGTTTGAATCCCTTGGTGTGAAATGCCTAAGAAAGTTGCCTGAGCATTGTTTACCTGGTTAAAGTGTTTGAAGTTTGTCAGATTCGAGTAGTTGAAGCCCTGCACGGTTTAGAGCTTTCCGGGAGGCATTCTCTGCTACGCGTTCGAGAAAGCCGCCTAGCAGACGGTAGTACTAAATGAGAAGAGAAAGTGTGTTTCTGCCGTTCTGGTGTTCGACAGCGGCAGCTTTCTAGTTTTCTTGAGTAAAGACTATGTTAGCAGCAAGTGTGACTTGCCAGTTCACTGCCTCAAAGTGAAAGCAAATACAGAATTCTCCCTCAAGCTGCTTAAGTTAATCCACTGAAGATTTCAGTTTTGGTAAAAGCTACAGTCGTCACCGATCCGGCTGCTTTCTGCAACTTTCTCTCAGTGGCATAAGACCGGAGAGTGCCTGCTCAGCAAGTACCTGAATCCCCTGGTTTTCAAAAGAAACTTTGTCTAACAGGGAATGAATGTGCTTTTGGCATTCGAAGAAAAACAGGCACATTGTTTGCCTTCAACTAGAGGATGGTAGAATTGTTTCCGTTTTGCTCACTAATCTTGCTGTGCTTAACGCGAGCGTGTAGCCTGTTGTCTGCCAGAAACAGGAACCAAAAGCGTGTTGCTCCGTGTGGGTGCTGAAGTGAGGAGGACTCAATTACTGTGTTTGAATCCCTTGGTGTGAAATGCCTAAGAAAGTTGCCTGAGCATTGTTTACCTGGTTAAAGTGTTTGAAGTTTGTCAGATTCGAGTAGTTGAAGCCCTGCACGGTTTAGAGCTTTCCGGGAGGCATTCTCTGCTACGCGTTCGAGAAAGCCGCCTAGCAGACGGTAGTCCTAACGGAGAAGAGAAAGTGTGTTTCTGCGGTTCTGGTGTTCGACAGCGGCAGCTTTCTAGTTTTCTTGTGTAAAGACAAAGTTAGCAACAAGTGTGAATTGCCAGTTCACTGCCTCAAAGAGAAAGCAAATACAGAATTCTCCCTCAAGCTGCTTAAGTTAATCCACTGAAGTTTTCAGCTTTGGTACAAGATTCCGCACCGAACCGGCTGCTTTCTGCAACTTTCACTCAGTGGCATAAGACCGGAGAGTGCCTACACAGCAAGTACTTGAATCCCCTGGTTTTCAAAAGAAACTTTGCCTAACAGGGACTGAATGAACCTTTGGCATTCAAAGCAAAACAGGCAAATTGTTTGCCTTCAACTAGAGGATGGTAGAATTGTTTCCGTTTTGCTCACTAATCTTGCTGTGCTTAACGCGAGCATGTAGCCTGTTGTCTGCCAGAAACAGCAACCAAAAGCGTGTTGCTCCGTGTGGGTGCTGAAGTGAGGAGGACTCAATTACTGTGTTTGAATCCCTTGGTGTGAAATGCCTAAGAAAGTTGCCTGAGCATTGTTTACTTGGTTAAAGTGTTTGACTTTTCTCCCATTCGAGTAGCTGAGGCCCTGCATGGTTTAGAGCTTTCCTGGAGGCAATCTGGGCTCCGCGTACGAGAAAGCCGCCTTGCAGACGGTAGTCCTAAATGAGAAGAGAAAGTGTGTTTCTGCCGTTCTGGTGTTCGACAGCGGCAGCTTTCTAGTTTTCTTGAGTAAAGACTATGTTAGCAGCAAGTGTGACTTGCCAGTTCACTGCCTCAAAGTGAAAGCAAATACAGAATTCTCCCTCAAGCTGCTTAAGTTAATCCACTGAAGATTTCAGTTTTGGTAAAAGCTACAGTCGTCACCGATCCGGCTGCTTTCTGCAACTTTCTCTCAGTGGCATAAGACCGGAGAGTGCCTGCTCAGCAAGTACCTGAATCCCCTGGTTTTCAAAAGAAACTTTGTCTAACAGGGAATGAATGTGCTTTTGGCATTCGAAGAAAAACAGGCACATTGTTTGCCTTCAACTAGAGGATGGTAGAATTGTTTCCGTTTTGCTCACTAATCTTGCTGTGCTTAACGCGAGCGTGTAGCCTGTTGTCTGCCAGAAACAGGAACCAAAAGCGTGTTGCTCCGTGTGGGTGCTGAAGTGAGGAGGACTCAATTACTGTGTTTGAATCCCTTGGTGTGAAATGCCTAAGAAAGTTGCCTGAGCATTGTTTACCTGGTTAAAGTGTTTGAAGTTTGTCAGATTCGAGTAGCTGAGGCCCTGCACGGTTTAGAGCTTTCCGGGAGGCATTCTCTGCTACGCGTTCGAGAAAGCCGCCTAGCAGACGGTAGTCCTAACGGAGAAGAGAAAGTGTGTTTCTGCGGTTCTGGTGTTCGACAGCGGCAGCTTTCTAGTTTTCTTGTGTAAAGACAAAGTTAGCAACAAGTGTGAATTGCCAGTTCACTGCCTCAAAGAGAAAGCAAATACAGAATTCTCCCTCAAGCTGCTTAAGTTAATCCACTGAAGTTTTCAGCTTTGGTACAAGATTCCGCACCGAACCGGCTGCTTTCTGCAACTTTCACTCAGTGGCATAAGACCGGAGAGTGCCTACCCAGCAAGTACTTGAATCCCCTGGTTTTCAAAAGAAACTTTGCCTAACAGGGACTGAATGAACCTTTGGCATTCAAAGCAAAACAGGCAAATTGTTTGCCTTCAACTAGAGGATGGTAGAATTGTTTCCGTTTTGCTCACTAATCTTGCTGTGCTTAACGCGAGCGTGTAGCCTGTTGTCTGCCAGAAACAGCAACCAAAAGCGTGTTGCTCCGTGTGGGTGCTGAAGTGAGGAGGACTCAATTACTGTGTTTGAATCCCTTGGTGTGAAATGCCTAAGAAAGTTGCCTGAGCATTGTTTACTTGGTTAAAGTGTTTGACTTTTCTCCCATTCGAGTAGCTGAGGCCCTGCATGGTTTAGAGCTTTCCTGGAGGCAATCTGGGCTCCGCGTACGAGAAAGCCGCCTTGCAGACGGTAGTCCTAAATGAGAAGAGAAAGTGTGTTTCTGCCGTTCTGGTGTTCGACAGCGGCAGCTTTCTAGTTTTCTTGAGTAAAGACTATGTTAGCAGCAAGTGTGACTTGCCAGTTCACTGCCTCAAAGTGAAAGCAAATACAGAATTCTCCCTCAAGCTGCTTAAGTTAATCCACTGAAGATTTCAGTTTTGGTAAAAGCTACAGTCGTCACCGATCCGGCTGCTTTCTGCAACTTTCTCTCAGTGGCATAAGACCGGAGAGTGCCTGCTCAGCAAGTACCTGAATCCCCTGGTTTTCAAAAGAAACTTTGTCTAACAGGGAATGAATGTGCTTTTGGCATTCGAAAAAAAACAGGCACATTGTTTGCCTTCAACTAGAGGATGGTAGAATTGTTTCCGTTTTGCACACTAATCTTGCTGTGCTTAACGCGAGCGTGTAGCCTGTTGTCTGCCAGAAACAGGAACCAAAAGCGTGTTGCTCCGTGTGGGTGCTGAAGTGAGGAGGACTCAATTACTGTGTTTGAATCCCTTGGTGTGAAATGCCTAAGAAAGTTGCCTGAGCATTGTTTACCTGGTTAAAGTGTTTGAAGTTTGTCAGATTCGAGTAGTTGAAGCCCTGCACAGTTTAGAGCTTTCCGGGAGGCATTCTCTGCTACGCGTTCGAGAAAGCCGCCTAGCAGACGGTAGTCCTAACGGAGAAGAGAAAGTGTGTTTCTGCGGTTCTGGTGTTCGACAGCGGCAGCTTTCTAGTTTTCTTGTGTAAAGACAAAGTTAGCAACAAGTGTGAATTGCCGGTTCACTGCCTCAAAGAGAAAGCAAATACAGAATTCTCCCTCAAGCTGCTTAAGTTAATCCACTGAAGTTTTCAGCTTTGGTACAAGATTCCGCACCGAACCGGCTGCTTTCTGCAACTTTCACTCAGTGGCATAAGACCGGAGAGTGCCTACCCAGCAAGTACTTGAATCCCCTGGTTTTCAAAAGAAACTTTGCCTAACAGGGACTGAATGAACCTTTGGCATTCAAAGCAAAACAGGCAAATTGTTTGCCTTCAACTAGAGGATGGTAGAATTGTTTCCGTTTTGCTCACTAATCTTGCTGTGCTTAACGCGAGCGTGTAGCCTGTTGTCTGCCAGAAACAGCAACCAAAAGCGTGTTGCTCCGTGTGGGTGCTGAAGTGAGGAGGACTCAATTACTGTGTTTGAATCCCTTGGTGTGAAATGCCTAAGAAAGTTGCCTGAGCATTGTTTACCTGGTTAAAGTGTTTGAAGTTTGTCAGATTCGAGTAGTTGAAGCCCTGCACGGTTTAGAGCTTTCCGGGAGGCATTCTCTGCTACGCGTTCGAGAAAGCCGCCTAGCAGACGGTAGTCCTAACGGAGAAGAGAAAGTGTGTTTCTGCGGTTCTGGTGTTCGACAGCGGCAGCTTTCTAGTTTTCTTGTGTAAAGACAAAGTTAGCAACAAGTGTGAATTGCCAGTTCACTGCCTCAAAGAGAAAGCAAATACAGAATTCTCCCTCAAGCTGCTTAAGTTAATCCACTGAAGTTTTCAGCTTTGGTACAAGATTCCGCACCGAACCGGCTGCTTTCTGCAACTTTCACTCAGTGGCATAAGACCGGAGAGTGCCTACACAGCAAGTACTTGAATCCCCTGGTTTTCAAAAGAAACTTTGCCTAACAGGGACTGAATGAACCTTTGGCATTCAAAGCAAAACAGGCAAATTGTTTGCCTTCAACTAGAGGATGGTAGAATTGTTTCCGTTTTGCTCACTAATCTTGCTGTGCTTAACGCGAGCATGTAGCCTGTTGTCTGCCAGAAACAGCAACCAAAAGCGTGTTGCTCCGTGTGGGTGCTGAAGTGAGGAGGACTCAATTACTGTGTTTGAATCCCTTGGTGTGAAATGCCTAAGAAAGTTGCCTGAGCATTGTTTACTTGGTTAAAGTGTTTGACTTTTCTCCCATTCGAGTAGCTGAGGCCCTGCATGGTTTAGAGCTTTCCTGGAGGCAATCTGGGCTCCGCGTACGAGAAAGCCGCCTTGCAGACGGTAGTCCTAAATGAGAAGAGAAAGTGTGTTTCTGCCGTTCTGGTGTTCGACAGCGGCAGCTTTCTAGTTTTCTTGAGTAAAGACTATGTTAGCAGCAAGTGTGACTTGCCAGTTCACTGCCTCAAAGTGAAAGCAAATACAGAATTCTCCCTCAAGCTGCTTAAGTTAATCCACTGAAGATTTCAGTTTTGGTAAAAGCTACAGTCGTCACCGATCCGGCTGCTTTCTGCAACTTTCTCTCAGTGGCATAAGACCGGAGAGTGCCTGCTCAGCAAGTACCTGAATCCCCTGGTTTTCAAAAGAAACTTTGTCTAACAGGGAATGAATGTGCTTTTGGCATTCGAAGAAAAACAGGCACATTGTTTGCCTTCAACTAGAGGATGGTAGAATTGTTTCCGTTTTGCTCACTAATCTTGCTGTGCTTAACGCGAGCGTGTAGCCTGTTGTCTGCCAGAAACAGGAACCAAAAGCGTGTTGCTCCGTGTGGGTGCTGAAGTGAGGAGGACTCAATTACTGTGTTTGAATCCCTTGGTGTGAAATGCCTAAGAAAGTTGCCTGAGCATTGTTTACCTGGTTAAAGTGTTTGAAGTTTGTCAGATTCGAGTAGTTGAAGCCCTGCACGGTTTAGAGCTTTCCGGGAGGCATTCTCTGCTACGCGTTCGAGAAAGCCGCCTAGCAGACGGTAGTCCTAACGGAGAAGAGAAAGTGTGTTTCTGCGGTTCTGGTGTTCGACAGCGGCAGCTTTCTAGTTTTCTTGTGTAAAGACAAAGTTAGCAACAAGTGTGAATTGCCAGTTCACTGCCTCAAAGAGAAAGCAAATACAGAATTCTCCCTCAAGCTGCTTAAGTTAATCCACTGAAGTTTTCAGCTTTGGTACAAGATTCCGCACCGAACCGGCTGCTTTCTGCAACTTTCACTCAGTGGCATAAGACCGGAGAGTGCCTACCCAGCAAGTACTTGAATCCCCTGGTTTTCAAAAGAAACTTTGCCTAACAGGGACTGAATGAACCTTTGGCATTCAAAGCAAAACAGGCAAATTGTTTGCCTTCAACTAGAGGATGGTAGAATTGTTTCCGTTTTGCTCACTAATCTTGCTGTGCTTAACGCGAGCGTGTAGCCTGTTGTCTGCCAGAAACAGCAACCAAAAGCGTGTTGCTCCGTGTGGGTGCTGAAGTGAGGAGGACTCAATTACTGTGTTTGAATCCCTTGGTGTGAAATGCCTAAGAAAGTTGCCTGAGCATTGTTTACTTGGTTAAAGTGTTTGACTTTTCTTCCATTCGAGTAGCTGAGGCCCTGCATGGTTTAGAGCTTTCCTGGAGGCAATCTGGGCTCCGCGTACGAGAAAGCCGCCTTGCAGACGGTAGTCCTAAATGAGAAGAGAAAGTGTGTTTCTGCCGTTCTGGTGTTCGACAGCGGCAGCTTTCTAGTTTTCTTGAGTAAAGACTATGTTAGCAGCAAGTGTGACTTGCCAGTTCACTGCCTCAAAGTGAAAGCAAATACAGAATTCTCCCTCAAGCTGCTTAAGTTAATCCACTGAAGATTTCAGTTTTGGTAAAAGCTACAGTCGTCACCGATCCGGCTGCTTTCTGCAACTTTCTCTCAGTGGCATAAGACCGGAGAGTGCCTGCTCAGCAAGTACCTGAATCCCCTGTTTTTCAAAAGAAACTTTGTCTAACAGGGAATGAATGTGCTTTTGGCATTCGAAGAAAAACAGGCACATTGTTTGCCTTCAACCAGAGGATGGTAGAATTGTTTCCGTTTTGCTCACTAATCTTGCTGTGCTTAACGCGAGCGTGTAGCCTGTTGTCTGCCAGAAACAGGAACCAAAAGCGTGTTGCTCCGTGTGGGTGCTGAAGTGAGGAGGACTCAATTACTGTGTTTGAATCCCTTGGTGTGAAATGCCTAAGAAAGTTGCCTGAGCATTGTTTACCTGGTTAAAGTGTTTGAAGTTTGTCAGATTCGAGTAGCTGAGGCCCTGCACGGTTTAGAGCTTTCCGGGAGGCATTCTCTGCTACGCGTTCGAGAAAGCCGCCTAGCAGACGGTAGTCCTAACGGAGAAGAGAAAGTGTGTTTCTGCGGTTCTGGTGTTCGACAGCGGCAGCTTTCTAGTTTTCTTGTGTAAAGACAAAGTTAGCAACAAGTGTGAATTGCCAGTTCACTGCCTCAAAGAGAAAGCAAATACAGAATTCTCCCTCAAGCTGCTTAAGTTAATCCACTGAAGTTTTCAGCTTTGGTACAAGATTCCGCACCGAACCGGCTGCTTTCTGCAACTTTCACTCAGTGGCATAAGACCGGAGAGTGCCTACCCAGCAAGTACTTGAATCCCCTGGTTTTCAAAAGAAACTTTGCCTAACAGGGACTGAATGAACCTTTGGCATTCAAAGCAAAACAGGCAAATTGTTTGCCTTCAACTAGAGGATGGTAGAATTGTTTCCGTTTTGCTCACTAATCTTGCTGTGCTTAACGCGAGCGTGTAGCCTGTTGTCTGCCAGAAACAGCAACCAAAAGCGTGTTGCTCCGTGTGGGTGCTGAAGTGAGGAGGACTCAATTACTGTGTTTGAATCCCTTGGTGTGAAATGCCTAAGAAAGTTGCCTGAGCATTGTTTACTTGGTTAAAGTGTTTGACTTTTCTCCCATTCGAGTAGCTGAGGCCCTGCATGGTTTAGAGCTTTCCTGGAGGCAATCTGGGCTCCGCGTACGAGAAAGCCGCCTTGCAGACGGTAGTCCTAAATGAGAAGAGAAAGTGTGTTTCTGCCGTTCTGGTGTTCGACAGCGGCAGCTTTCTAGTTTTCTTGAGTAAAGACTAAGTTAGCAGCAAGTGTGACTTGCCAGTTCACTGCCTCAAAGTGAAAGCAAATACAGAATTCTCCCTCAAGCTGCTTAAGTTAATCCACTGAAGATTTCAGTTTTGGTAAAAGCTACAGTCGTCACCGATCCGGCTGCTTTCTGCAACTTTCTCTCAGTGGCATAAGACCGGAGAGTGCCTGCTCAGCAAGTACCTGAATCCCCTGGTTTTCAAAAGAAACTTTGTCTAACAGGGAATGAATGTGCTTTTGGCATTCGAAGAAAAACAGGCACATTGTTTGCCTTCAACTAGAGGATGGTAGAATTGTTTCCGTTTTGCTCACTAATCTTGCTGTGCTTAACGCGAGCGTGTAGCCTGTTGTCTGCCAGAAACAGGAACCAAAAGCGTGTTGCTCCGTGTGGGTGCTGAAGTGAGGAGGACTCAATTACTGTGTTTGAATCCCTTGGTGTGAAATGCCTAAGAAAGTTGCCTGAGCATTGTTTACCTGGTTAAAGTGTTTGAAGTTTGTCAGATTCGAGTAGCTGAGGCCCTGCACGGTTTAGAGCTTTCCGGGAGGCATTCTCTGCTACGCGTTCGAGAAAGCCGCCTAGCAGACGGTAGTCCTAAATGAGAAGAGAAAGTGTGTTTCTGCCGTTCTGGTGTTCGACAGCGGCAGCTTTCTAGTTTTCTTGAGTAAAGACTATGTTAGCAGCAATTGTGACTTGCCAGTTCACTGCCTCAAAGTGAAAGCAAATACAGAATTCTCCCTCAAGCTGCTTAAGTTAATCCACTGAAGATTTCAGTTTTGGTAAAAGCTACAGTCGTCACCGATCCGGCTGCTTTCTGCAACTTTCTCTCAGTGGCATAAGACCGGAGAGTGCCTGCTCAGCAAGTACCTGAATCCCCTGGTTTTCAAAAGAAACTTTGTCTAACAGGGAATGAATGTGCTTTTGGCATTCGAAGAAAAACAGGCACATTGTTTGCCTTCAACTAGAGGATGGTAGAATTGTTTCCGTTTTGCTCACTAATCTTGCTGTGCTTAACGCGAGCGTGTAGCCTGTTGTCTGCCAGAAACAGGAACCAAAAGCGTGTTGCTCCGTGTGGGTGCTGAAGTGAGGAGGACTCAATTACTGTGTTTGAATCCCTTGGTGTGAAATGCCTAAGAAAGTTGCCTGAGCATTGTTTACCTGGTTAAAGTGTTTGAAGTTTGTCAGATTCGAGTAGTTGAAGCCCTGCACAGTTTAGAGCTTTCCGGGAGGCATTCTCTGCTACGCGTTCGAGAAAGCCGCCTAGCAGACGGTAGTCCTAACGGAGAAGAGAAAGTGTGTTTCTGCGGTTCTGGTGTTCGACAGCGGCAGCTTTCTAGTTTTCTTGTGTAAAGACAAAGTTAGCAACAAGTGTGAATTGCCAGTTCACTGCCTCAAAGAGAAAGCAAATACAGAATTCTCCCTCAAGCTGCTTAAGTTAATCCACTGAAGTTTTCAGCTTTGGTACAAGATTCCGCACCGAACCGGCTGCTTTCTGCAACTTTCACTCAGTGGCATAAGACCGGAGAGTGCCTACACAGCAAGTACTTGAATCCCCTGGTTTTCAAAAGAAACTTTGCCTAACAGGGACTGAATGAACCTTTGGCATTCAAAGCAAAACAGGCAAATTGTTTGCCTTCAACTAGAGGATGGTAGAATTGTTTCCGTTTTGCTCACTAATCTTGCTGTGCTTAACGCGAGCATGTAGCCTGTTGTCTGCCAGAAACAGCAACCAAAAGCGTGTTGCTCCGTGTGGGTGCTGAAGTGAGGAGGACTCAATTACTGTGTTTGAATCCCTTGGTGTGAAATGCCTAAGAAAGTTGCCTGAGCATTGTTTACTTGGTTAAAGTGTTTGACTTTTCTCCCATTCGAGTAGCTGAGGCCCTGCATGGTTTAGAGCTTTCCTGGAGGCAATCTGGGCTCCGCGTACGAGAAAGCCGCCTTGCAGACGGTAGTCCTAAATGAGAAGAGAAAGTGTGTTTCTGCCGTTCTGGTGTTCGACAGCGGCAGCTTTCTAGTTTTCTTGAGTAAAGACTATGTTAGCAGCAAGTGTGACTTGCCAGTTCACTGCCTCAAAGTGAAAGCAAATACAGAATTCTCCCTCAAGCTGCTTAAGTTAATCCACTGAAGATTTCAGTTTTGGTAAAAGCTACAGTCGTCACCGATCCGGCTGCTTTCTGCAACTTTCTCTCAGTGGCATAAGACCGGAGAGTGCCTGCTCAGCAAGTACCTGAATCCCCTGGTTTTCAAAAGAAACTTTGTCTAACAGGGAATGAATGTGCTTTTGGCATTCGAAAAAAAACAGGCACATTGTTTGCCTTCAACTAGAGGATGGTAGAATTGTTTCCGTTTTGCTCACTAATCTTGCTGTGCTTAACGCGAGCGTGTAGCCTGTTGTCTGCCAGAAACAGGAACCAAAAGCGTGTTGCTCCGTGTGGGTGCTGAAGTGAGGAGGACTCAATTACTGTGTTTGAATCCCTTGGTGTGAAATGCCTAAGAAAGTTGCCTGAGCATTGTTTACCTGGTTAAAGTGTTTGAAGTTTGTCAGATTCGAGTAGTTGAAGCCCTGCACGGTTTAGAGCTTTCCGGGAGGCATTCTCTGCTACGCGTTCGAGAAAGCCGCCTAGCAGACGGTAGTCCTAACGGAGAAGAGAAAGTGTGTTTCTGCGGTTCTGGTGTTCGACAGCGGCAGCTTTCTAGTTTTCTTGTGTAAAGACAAAGTTAGCAACAAGTGTGAATTGCCAGTTCACTGCCTCAAAGAGAAAGCAAATACAGAATTCTCCCTCAAGCTGCTTAAGTTAATCCACTGAAGTTTTCAGCTTTGGTACAAGATTCCGCACCGAACCGGCTGCTTTCTGCAACTTTCACTCAGTGGCATAAGACCGGAGAGTGCCTACACAGCAAGTACTTGAATCCCCTGGTTTTCAAAAGAAACTTTGCCTAACAGGGACTGAATGAACCTTTGGCATTCAAAGCAAAACAGGCAAATTGTTTGCCTTCAACTAGAGGATGGTAGAATTGTTTCCGTTTTGCTCACTAATCTTGCTGTGCTTAACGCGAGCGTGTAGCCTGTTGTCTGCCAGAAACAGCAACCAAAAGCGTGTTGCTCCGTGTGGGTGCTGAAGTGAGGAGGACTCAATTACTGTGTTTGAATCCCTTGGTGTGAAATGCCTAAGAAAGTTGCCTGAGCATTGTTTACTTGGTTAAAGTGTTTGACTTTTCTTCCATTCGAGTAGCTGAGGCCCTGCATGGTTTAGAGCTTTCCTGGAGGCAATCTGGGCTCCGCGTACGAGAAAGCCGCCTTGCAGACGGTAGTCCTAAATGAGAAGAGAAAGTGTGTTTCTGCCGTTCTGGTGTTCGACAGCGGCAGCTTTCTAGTTTTCTTGAGTAAAGACTATGTTAGCAGCAAGTGTGACTTGCCAGTTCACTGCCTCAAAGTGAAAGCAAATACAGAATTCTCCCTCAAGCTGCTTAAGTTAATCCACTGAAGATTTCAGTTTTGGTAAAAGCTACAGTCGTCACCGATCCGGCTGCTTTCTGCAACTTTCTCTCAGTGGCATAAGACCGGAGAGTGCCTGCTCAGCAAGTACCTGAATCCCCTGGTTTTCAAAAGAAACTTTGTCTAACAGGGAATGAATGTGCTTTTGGCATTCGAAGAAAAACAGGCACATTGTTTGCCTTCAACTAGAGGATGGTAGAATTGTTTCCGTTTTGCTCACTAATCTTGCTGTGCTTAACGCGAGCGTGTAGCCTGTTGTCTGCCATAAACAGGAACCAAAAGCGTGTTGCTCCGTGTGGGTGCTGAAGTGAGGAGGACTCAATTACTGTGTTTGAATCCCTTGGTGTGAAATGCCTAAGAAAGTTGCCTGAGCATTGTTTACCTGGTTAAAGTGTTTGAAGTTTGTCAGATTCGAGTAGCTGAGGCCCTGCACGGTTTAGAGCTTTCCGGGAGGCATTCTCTGCTACGCGTTCGAGAAAGCCGCCTAGCAGACGGTAGTCCTAACGGAGAAGAGAAAGTGTGTTTCTGCGGTTCTGGTGTTCGACAGCGGCAGCTTTCTAGTTTTCTTGTGTAAAGACAAAGTTAGCAACAAGTGTGAATTGCCAGTTCACTGCCTCAAAGAGAAAGCAAATACAGAATTCTCCCTCAAGCTGCTTAAGTTAATCCACTGAAGTTTTCAGCTTTGGTACAAGATTCCGCACCGAACCGGCTGCTTTCTGCAACTTTCACTCAGTGGCATAAGACCGGAGAGTGCCTACCCAGCAAGTACTTGAATCCCCTGGTTTTCAAAAGAAACTTTGCCTAACAGGGACTGAATGAACCTTTGGCATTCAAAGCAAAACAGGCAAATTGTTTGCCTTCAACTAGAGGATGGTAGAATTGTTTCCGTTTTGCTCACTAATCTTGCTGTGCTTAACGCGAGCATGTAGCCTGTTGTCTGCCAGAAACAGCAACCAAAAGCGTGTTGCTCCGTGTGGGTGCTGAAGTGAGGAGGACTCAATTACTGTGTTTGAATCCCTTGGTGTGAAATGCCTAAGAAAGTTGCCTGAGCATTGTTTACTTGGTTAAAGTGTTTGACTTTTCTCCCATTCGAGTAGCTGAGGCCCTGCATGGTTTAGAGCTTTCCTGGAGGCAATCTGGGCTCCGCGTACGAGAAAGCCGCCTTGCAGACGGTAGTCCTAAATGAGAAGAGAAAGTGTGTTTCTGCCGTTCTGGTGTTCGACAGCGGCAGCTTTCTAGTTTTCTTGAGTAAAGACTATGTTAGCAGCAAGTGTGACTTGCCAGTTCACTGCCTCAAAGTGAAAGCAAATACAGAATTCTCCCTCAAGCTGCTTAAGTTAATCCACTGAAGATTTCAGTTTTGGTAAAAGCTACAGTCGTCACCGATCCGGCTGCTTTCTGCAACTTTCTCTCAGTGGCATAAGACCGGAGAGTGCCTGCTCAGCAAGTACCTGAATCCCCTGGTTTTCAAAAGAAACTTTGTCTAACAGGGAATGAATGTGCTTTTGGCATTCGAAGAAAAACAGGCACATTGTTTGCCTTCAACTAGAGGATGGTAGAATTGTTTCCGTTTTGCTCACTAATCTTGCTGTGCTTAACGCGAGCGTGTAGCCTGTTGTCTGCCAGAAACAGGAACCAAAAGCGTGTTGCTCCGTGTGGGTGCTGAAGTGAGGAGGACTCAATTACTGTGTTTGAATCCCTTGGTGTGAAATGCCTAAGAAAGTTGCCTGAGCATTGTTTACCTGGTTAAAGTGTTTGAAGTTTGTCAGATTCGAGTAGTTGAAGCCCTGCACGGTTTAGAGCTTTCCGGGAGGCATTCTCTGCTACGCGTTCGAGAAAGCCGCCTAGCAGACGGTAGTCCTAACGGAGAAGAGAAAGTGTGTTTCTGCGGTTCTGGTGTTCGACAGCGGCAGCTTTCTAGTTTTCTTGTGTAAAGACAAAGTTAGCAACAAGTGTGAATTGCCAGTTCACTGCCTCAAAGAGAAAGCAAATACAGAATTCTCCCTCAAGCTGCTTAAGTTAATCCACTGAAGTTTTCAGCTTTGGTACAAGATTCCGCACCGAACCGGCTGCTTTCTGCAACTTTCACTCAGTGGCATAAGACCGGAGAGTGCCTACCCAGCAAGTACTTGAATCCCCTGGTTTTCAAAAGAAACTTTGCCTAACAGGGACTGAATGAACCTTTGGCATTCAAAGCAAAACAGGCAAATTGTTTGCCTTCAACTAGAGGATGGTAGAATTGTTTCCGTTTTGCTCACTAATCTTGCTGTGCTTAACGCGAGCGTGTAGCCTGTTGTCTGCCAGAAACAGCAACCAAAAGCGTGTTGCTCCGTGTGGGTGCTGAAGTGAGGAGGACTCAATTACTGTGTTTGAATCCCTTGGTGTGAAATGCCTAAGAAAGTTGCCTGAGCATTGTTTACTTGGTTAAAGTGTTTGACTTTTCTTCCATTCGAGTAGCTGAGGCCCTGCATGGTTTAGAGCTTTCCTGGAGGCAATCTGGGCTCCGCGTACGAGAAAGCCGCCTTGCAGACGGTAGTCCTAAATGAGAAGAGAAAGTGTGTTTCTGCCGTTCTGGTGTTCGACAGCGGCAGCTTTCTAGTTTTCTTGAGTAAAGACTATGTTAGCAGCAAGTGTGACTTGCCAGTTCACTGCCTCAAAGTGAAAGCAAATACAGAATTCTCCCTCAAGCTGCTTAAGTTAATCCACTGAAGATTTCAGTTTTGGTAAAAGCTACAGTCGTCACCGATCCGGCTGCTTTCTGCAACTTTCTCTCAGTGGCATAAGACCGGAGAGTGCCTGCTCAGCAAGTACCTGAATCCCCTGGTTTTCAAAAGAAACTTTGTCTAACAGGGAATGAATGTGCTTTTGGCATTCGAAGAAAAACAGGCACATTGTTTGCCTTCAACCAGAGGATGGTAGAATTGTTTCCGTTTTGCTCACTAATCTTGCTGTGCTTAACGCGAGCGTGTAGCCTGTTGTCTGCCAGAAACAGGAACCAAAAGCGTGTTGCTCCGTGTGGGTGCTGAAGTGAGGAGGACTCAATTACTGTGTTTGAATCCCTTGGTGTGAAATGCCTAAGAAAGTTGCCTGAGCATTGTTTACCTGGTTAAAGTGTTTGAAGTTTGTCAGATTCGAGTAGCTGAGGCCCTGCACGGTTTAGAGCTTTCCGGGAGGCATTCTCTGCTACGCGTTCGAGAAAGCCGCCTAGCAGACGGTAGTCCTAACGGAGAAGAGAAAGTGTGTTTCTGCGGTTCTGGTGTTCGACAGCGGCAGCTTTCTAGTTTTCTTGTGTAAAGACAAAGTTAGCAACAAGTGTGAATTGCCAGTTCACTGCCTCAAAGAGAAAGCAAATACAGAATTCTCCCTCAAGCTGCTTAAGTTAATCCACTGAAGTTTTCAGCTTTGGTACAAGATTCCGCACCGAACCGGCTGCTTTCTGCAACTTTCACTCAGTGGCATAAGACCGGAGAGTGCCTACCCAGCAAGTACTTGAATCCCCTGGTTTTCAAAAGAAACTTTGCCTAACAGGGACTGAATGAACCTTTGGCATTCAAAGCAAAACAGGCAAATTGTTTGCCTTCAACTAGAGGATGGTAGAATTGTTTCCGTTTTGCTCACTAATCTTGCTGTGCTTAACGCGAGCGTGTAGCCTGTTGTCTGCCAGAAACAGCAACCAAAAGCGTGTTGCTCCGTGTGGGTGCTGAAGTGAGGAGGACTCAATTACTGTGTTTGAATCCCTTGGTGTGAAATGCCTAAGAAAGTTGCCTGAGCATTGTTTACTTGGTTAAAGTGTTTGACTTTTCTCCCATTCGAGTAGCTGAGGCCCTGCATGGTTTAGAGCTTTCCTGGAGGCAATCTGGGCTCCGCGTACGAGAAAGCCGCCTTGCAGACGGTAGTCCTAAATGAGAAGAGAAAGTGTGTTTCTGCCGTTCTGGTGTTCGACAGCGGCAGCTTTCTAGTTTTCTTGAGTAAAGACTAAGTTAGCAGCAAGTGTGACTTGCCAGTTCACTGCCTCAAAGTGAAAGCAAATACAGAATTCTCCCTCAAGCTGCTTAAGTTAATCCACTGAAGATTTCAGTTTTGGTAAAAGCTACAGTCGTCACCGATCCGGCTGCTTTCTGCAACTTTCTCTCAGTGGCATAAGACCGGAGAGTGCCTGCTCAGCAAGTACCTGAATCCCCTGGTTTTCAAAAGAAACTTTGTCTAACAGGGAATGAATGTGCTTTTGGCATTCGAAGAAAAACAGGCACATTGTTTGCCTTCAACTAGAGGATGGTAGAATTGTTTCCGTTTTGCTCACTAATCTTGCTGTGCTTAACGCGAGCGTGTAGCCTGTTGTCTGCCAGAAACAGGAACCAAAAGCGTGTTGCTCCGTGTGGGTGCTGAAGTGAGGAGGACTCAATTACTGTGTTTGAATCCCTTGGTGTGAAATGCCTAAGAAAGTTGCCTGAGCATTGTTTACCTGGTTAAAGTGTTTGAAGTTTGTCAGATTCGAGTAGCTGAGGCCCTGCACGGTTTAGAGCTTTCCGGGAGGCATTCTCTGCTACGCGTTCGAGAAAGCCGCCTAGCAGACGGTAGTCCTAAATGAGAAGAGAAAGTGTGTTTCTGCCGTTCTGGTGTTCGACAGCGGCAGCTTTCTAGTTTTCTTGAGTAAAGACTATGTTAGCAGCAATTGTGACTTGCCAGTTCACTGCCTCAAAGTGAAAGCAAATACAGAATTCTCCCTCAAGCTGCTTAAGTTAATCCACTGAAGATTTCAGTTTTGGTAAAAGCTACAGTCGTCACCGATCCGGCTGCTTTCTGCAACTTTCTCTCAGTGGCATAAGACCGGAGAGTGCCTGCTCAGCAAGTACCTGAATCCCCTGGTTTTCAAAAGAAACTTTGTCTAACAGGGAATGAATGTGCTTTTGGCATTCGAAGAAAAACAGGCACATTGTTTGCCTTCAACTAGAGGATGGTAGAATTGTTTCCGTTTTGCTCACTAATCTTGCTGTGCTTAACGCGAGCGTGTAGCCTGTTGTCTGCCAGAAACAGGAACCAAAAGCGTGTTGCTCCGTGTGGGTGCTGAAGTGAGGAGGACTCAATTACTGTGTTTGAATCCCTTGGTGTGAAATGCCTAAGAAAGTTGCCTGAGCATTGTTTACCTGGTTAAAGTGTTTGAAGTTTGTCAGATTCGAGTAGTTGAAGCCCTGCACAGTTTAGAGCTTTCCGGGAGGCATTCTCTGCTACGCGTTCGAGAAAGCCGCCTAGCAGACGGTAGTCCTAACGGAGAAGAGAAAGTGTGTTTCTGCGGTTCTGGTGTTCGACAGCGGCAGCTTTCTAGTTTTCTTGTGTAAAGACAAAGTTAGCAACAAGTGTGAATTGCCAGTTCACTGCCTCAAAGAGAAAGCAAATACAGAATTCTCCCTCAAGCTGCTTAAGTTAATCCACTGAAGTTTTCAGCTTTGGTACAAGATTCCGCACCGAACCGGCTGCTTTCTGCAACTTTCACTCAGTGGCATAAGACCGGAGAGTGCCTACACAGCAAGTACTTGAATCCCCTGGTTTTCAAAAGAAACTTTGCCTAACAGGGACTGAATGAACCTTTGGCATTCAAAGCAAAACAGGCAAATTGTTTGCCTTCAACTAGAGGATGGTAGAATTGTTTCCGTTTTGCTCACTAATCTTGCTGTGCTTAACGCGAGCATGTAGCCTGTTGTCTGCCAGAAACAGCAACCAAAAGCGTGTTGCTCCGTGTGGGTGCTGAAGTGAGGAGGACTCAATTACTGTGTTTGAATCCCTTGGTGTGAAATGCCTAAGAAAGTTGCCTGAGCATTGTTTACTTGGTTAAAGTGTTTGACTTTTCTCCCATTCGAGTAGCTGAGGCCCTGCATGGTTTAGAGCTTTCCTGGAGGCAATCTGGGCTCCGCGTACGAGAAAGCCGCCTTGCAGACGGTAGTCCTAAATGAGAAGAGAAAGTGTGTTTCTGCCGTTCTGGTGTTCGACAGCGGCAGCTTTCTAGTTTTCTTGAGTAAAGACTATGTTAGCAGCAAGTGTGACTTGCCAGTTCACTGCCTCAAAGTGAAAGCAAATACAGAATTCTCCCTCAAGCTGCTTAAGTTAATCCACTGAAGATTTCAGTTTTGGTAAAAGCTACAGTCGTCACCGATCCGGCTGCTTTCTGCAACTTTCTCTCAGTGGCATAAGACCGGAGAGTGCCTGCTCAGCAAGTACCTGAATCCCCTGGTTTTCAAAAGAAACTTTGTCTAACAGGGAATGAATGTGCTTTTGGCATTCGAAAAAAAACAGGCACATTGTTTGCCTTCAACTAGAGGATGGTAGAATTGTTTCCGTTTTGCTCACTAATCTTGCTGTGCTTAACGCGAGCGTGTAGCCTGTTGTCTGCCAGAAACAGGAACCAAAAGCGTGTTGCTCCGTGTGGGTGCTGAAGTGAGGAGGACTCAATTACTGTGTTTGAATCCCTTGGTGTGAAATGCCTAAGAAAGTTGCCTGAGCATTGTTTACCTGGTTAAAGTGTTTGAAGTTTGTCAGATTCGAGTAGTTGAAGCCCTGCACGGTTTAGAGCTTTCCGGGAGGCATTCTCTGCTACGCGTTCGAGAAAGCCGCCTAGCAGACGGTAGTCCTAACGGAGAAGAGAAAGTGTGTTTCTGCGGTTCTGGTGTTCGACAGCGGCAGCTTTCTAGTTTTCTTGTGTAAAGACAAAGTTAGCAACAAGTGTGAATTGCCAGTTCACTGCCTCAAAGAGAAAGCAAATACAGAATTCTCCCTCAAGCTGCTTAAGTTAATCCACTGAAGTTTTCAGCTTTGGTACAAGATTCCGCACCGAACCGGCTGCTTTCTGCAACTTTCACTCAGTGGCATAAGACCGGAGAGTGCCTACACAGCAAGTACTTGAATCCCCTGGTTTTCAAAAGAAACTTTGCCTAACAGGGACTGAATGAACCTTTGGCATTCAAAGCAAAACAGGCAAATTGTTTGCCTTCAACTAGAGGATGGTAGAATTGTTTCCGTTTTGCTCACTAATCTTGCTGTGCTTAACGCGAGCGTGTAGCCTGTTGTCTGCCAGAAACAGCAACCAAAAGCGTGTTGCTCCGTGTGGGTGCTGAAGTGAGGAGGACTCAATTACTGTGTTTGAATCCCTTGGTGTGAAATGCCTAAGAAAGTTGCCTGAGCATTGTTTACTTGGTTAAAGTGTTTGACTTTTCTTCCATTCGAGTAGCTGAGGCCCTGCATGGTTTAGAGCTTTCCTGGAGGCAATCTGGGCTCCGCGTACGAGAAAGCCGCCTTGCAGACGGTAGTCCTAAATGAGAAGAGAAAGTGTGTTTCTGCCGTTCTGGTGTTCGACAGCGGCAGCTTTCTAGTTTTCTTGAGTAAAGACTATGTTAGCAGCAAGTGTGACTTGCCAGTTCACTGCCTCAAAGTGAAAGCAAATACAGAATTCTCCCTCAAGCTGCTTAAGTTAATCCACTGAAGATTTCAGTTTTGGTAAAAGCTACAGTCGTCACCGATCCGGCTGCTTTCTGCAACTTTCTCTCAGTGGCATAAGACCGGAGAGTGCCTGCTCAGCAAGTACCTGAATCCCCTGGTTTTCAAAAGAAACTTTGTCTAACAGGGAATGAATGTGCTTTTGGCATTCGAAGAAAAACAGGCACATTGTTTGCCTTCAACTAGAGGATGGTAGAATTGTTTCCGTTTTGCTCACTAATCTTGCTGTGCTTAACGCGAGCGTGTAGCCTGTTGTCTGCCATAAACAGGAACCAAAAGCGTGTTGCTCCGTGTGGGTGCTGAAGTGAGGAGGACTCAATTACTGTGTTTGAATCCCTTGGTGTGAAATGCCTAAGAAAGTTGCCTGAGCATTGTTTACCTGGTTAAAGTGTTTGAAGTTTGTCAGATTCGAGTAGCTGAGGCCCTGCACGGTTTAGAGCTTTCCGGGAGGCATTCTCTGCTACGCGTTCGAGAAAGCCGCCTAGCAGACGGTAGTCCTAACGGAGAAGAGAAAGTGTGTTTCTGCGGTTCTGGTGTTCGACAGCGGCAGCTTTCTAGTTTTCTTGTGTAAAGACAAAGTTAGCAACAAGTGTGAATTGCCAGTTCACTGCCTCAAAGAGAAAGCAAATACAGAATTCTCCCTCAAGCTGCTTAAGTTAATCCACTGAAGTTTTCAGCTTTGGTACAAGATTCCGCACCGAACCGGCTGCTTTCTGCAACTTTCACTCAGTGGCATAAGACCGGAGAGTGCCTACCCAGCAAGTACTTGAATCCCCTGGTTTTCAAAAGAAACTTTGCCTAACAGGGACTGAATGAACCTTTGGCATTCAAAGCAAAACAGGCAAATTGTTTGCCTTCAACTAGAGGATGGTAGAATTGTTTCCGTTTTGCTCACTAATCTTGCTGTGCTTAACGCGAGCATGTAGCCTGTTGTCTGCCAGAAACAGCAACCAAAAGCGTGTTGCTCCGTGTGGGTGCTGAAGTGAGGAGGACTCAATTACTGTGTTTGAATCCCTTGGTGTGAAATGCCTAAGAAAGTTGCCTGAGCATTGTTTACTTGGTTAAAGTGTTTGACTTTTCTCCCATTCGAGTAGCTGAGGCCCTGCATGGTTTAGAGCTTTCCTGGAGGCAATCTGGGCTCCGCGTACGAGAAAGCCGCCTTGCAGACGGTAGTCCTAAATGAGAAGAGAAAGTGTGTTTCTGCCGTTCTGGTGTTCGACAGCGGCAGCTTTCTAGTTTTCTTGAGTAAAGACTATGTTAGCAGCAAGTGTGACTTGCCAGTTCACTGCCTCAAAGTGAAAGCAAATACAGAATTCTCCCTCAAGCTGCTTAAGTTAATCCACTGAAGATTTCAGTTTTGGTAAAAGCTACAGTCGTCACCGATCCGGCTGCTTTCTGCAACTTTCTCTCAGTGGCATAAGACCGGAGAGTGCCTGCTCAGCAAGTACCTGAATCCCCTGGTTTTCAAAAGAAACTTTGTCTAACAGGGAATGAATGTGCTTTTGGCATTCGAAGAAAAACAGGCACATTGTTTGCCATCTACTAGAGGATGGTAGAATTGTTTCCGTTTTGCTCACTAATCTTGCTGTGCTTAACGCGAGCATGTAGCCTGTTGTCTGCCAGAAACAGCAACCAAAAGCGTGTTGCTCCGTGTGGGTGCTGAAGTGAGGAGGACTCAATTACTGTGTTTGAATCCCTTGGTGTGAAATGCCTAAGAAAGTTGCCTGAGCATTGTTTACCTGGTTAAAGTGTTTGAAGTTTGTCAGATTCGAGTAGTTGAAGCCCTGCACGGTTTAGAGCTTTCCGGGAGGCATTCTCTGCTACGCGTTCGAGAAAGCCGCCTAGCAGACGGTAGTCCTAACGGAGAAGAGAAAGTGTGTTTCTGCGGTTCTGGTGTTCGACAGCGGCAGCTTTCTAGTTTTCTTGTGTAAAGACAAAGTTAGCAACAAGTGTGAATTGCCAGTTCACTGCCTCAAAGAGAAAGCAAATACAGAATTCTCCCTCAAGCTGCTTAAGTTAATCCACTGAAGTTTTCAGCTTTGGTACAAGATTCCGCACCGAACCGGCTGCTTTCTGCAACTTTCACTCAGTGGCATAAGACCGGAGAGTGCCTACACAGCAAGTACTTGAATCCCCTGGTTTTCAAAAGAAACTTTGCCTAACAGGGACTGAATGAACCTTTGGCATTCAAAGCAAAACAGGCAAATTGTTTGCCTTCAACTAGAGGATGGTAGAATTGTTTCCGTTTTGCTCACTAATCTTGCTGTGCTTAACGCGAGCGTGTAGCCTGTTGTCTGCCAGAAACAGCAACCAAAAGCGTGTTGCTCCGTGTGGGTGCTGAAGTGAGGAGGACTCAATTACTGTGTTTGAATCCCTTGGTGTGAAATGCCTAAGAAAGTTGCCTGAGCATTGTTTACTTGGTTAAAGTGTTTGACTTTTCTTCCATTCGAGTAGCTGAGGCCCTGCATGGTTTAGAGCTTTCCTGGAGGCAATCTGGGCTCCGCGTACGAGAAAGCCGCCTTGCAGACGGTAGTCCTAAATGAGAAGAGAAAGTGTGTTTCTGCCGTTCTGGTGTTCGACAGCGGCAGCTTTCTAGTTTTCTTGAGTAAAGACTATGTTAGCAGCAAGTGTGACTTGCCAGTTCACTGCCTCAAAGTGAAAGCAAATACAGAATTCTCCCTCAAGCTGCTTAAGTTAATCCACTGAAGATTTCAGTTTTGGTAAAAGCTACAGTCGTCACCGATCCGGCTGCTTTCTGCAACTTTCTCTCAGTGGCATAAGACCGGAGAGTGCCTGCTCAGCAAGTACCTGAATCCCCTGGTTTTCAAAAGAAACTTTGTCTAACAGGGAATGAATGTGCTTTTGGCATTCGAAGAAAAACAGGCACATTGTTTGCCTTCAACCAGAGGATGGTAGAATTGTTTCCGTTTTGCTCACTAATCTTGCTGTGCTTAACGCGAGCGTGTAGCCTGTTGTCTGCCAGAAACAGGAACCAAAAGCGTGTTGCTCCGTGTGGGTGCTGAAGTGAGGAGGACTCAATTACTGTGTTTGAATCCCTTGGTGTGAAATGCCTAAGAAAGTTGCCTGAGCATTGTTTACCTGGTTAAAGTGTTTGAAGTTTGTCAGATTCGAGTAGCTGAGGCCCTGCACGGTTTAGAGCTTTCCGGGAGGCATTCTCTGCTACGCGTTCGAGAAAGCCGCCTAGCAGACGGTAGTCCTAACGGAGAAGAGAAAGTGTGTTTCTGCGGTTCTGGTGTTCGACAGCGGCAGCTTTCTAGTTTTCTTGTGTAAAGACAAAGTTAGCAACAAGTGTGAATTGCCAGTTCACTGCCTCAAAGAGAAAGCAAATACAGAATTCTCCCTCAAGCTGCTTAAGTTAATCCACTGAAGTTTTCAGCTTTGGTACAAGATTCCGCACCGAACCGGCTGCTTTCTGCAACTTTCACTCAGTGGCATAAGACCGGAGAGTGCCTACCCAGCAAGTACTTGAATCCCCTGGTTTTCAAAAGAAACTTTGCCTAACAGGGACTGAATGAACCTTTGGCATTCAAAGCAAAACAGGCAAATTGTTTGCCTTCAACTAGAGGATGGTAGAATTGTTTCCGTTTTGCTCACTAATCTTGCTGTGCTTAACGCGAGCATGTAGCCTGTTGTCTGCCAGAAACAGCAACCAAAAGAGTGTTGCTCCGTGTGGGTGCTGAAGTGAGGAGGACTCAATTACTGTGTTTGAATCCCTTGGTGTGAAATGCCTAAGAAAGTTGCCTGAGCATTGTTTACTTGGTTAAAGTGTTTGACTTTTCTCCCATTCGAGTAGCTGAGGCCCTGCATGGTTTAGAGCTTTCCTGGAGGCAATCTGGGCTCCGCGTACGAGAAAGCCGCCTTGCAGACGGTAGTCCTAAATGAGAAGAGAAAGTGTGTTTCTGCCGTTCTGGTGTTCGACAGCGGCAGCTTTCTAGTTTTCTTGAGTAAAGACTATGTTAGCAGCAAGTGTGACTTGCCAGTTCACTGCCTCAAAGTGAAAGCAAATACAGAATTCTCCCTCAAGCTGCTTAAGTTAATCCACTGAAGATTTCAGTTTTGGTAAAAGCTACAGTCGTCACCGATCCGGCTGCTTTCTGCAACTTTCTCTCAGTGGCATAAGACCGGAGAGTGCCTGCTCAGCAAGTACCTGAATCCCCTGGTTTTCAAAAGAAACTTTGTCTAACAGGGAATGAATGTGCTTTTGGCATTCGAAGAAAAACAGGCACATTGTTTGCCTTCAACTAGAGGATGGTAGAATTGTTTCCGTTTTGCTCACTAATCTTGCTGTGCTTAACGCGAGCGTGTAGCCTGTTGTCTGCCAGAAACAGGAACCAAAAGCGTGTTGCTCCGTGTGGGTGCTGAAGTGAGGAGGACTCAATTACTGTGTTTGAATCCCTTGGTGTGAAATGCCTAAGAAAGTTGCCTGAGCATTGTTTACCTGGTTAAAGTGTTTGAAGTTTGTCAGATTCGAGTAGTTGAAGCCCTGCACGGTTTAGAGCTTTCCGGGAGGCATTCTCTGCTACGCGTTCGAGAAAGCCGCCTAGCAGACGGTAGTCCTAAATGAGAAGAGAAAGTGTGTTTCTGCCGTTCTGGTGTTCGACAGCGGCAGCTTTCTAGTTTTCTTGAGTAAAGACTATGTTAGCAGCAAGTGTGACTTGCCGGTTCACTGCCTCAAAGTGAAAGCAAATACAGAATTCTCCCTCAAGCTGCTTAAGTTAATCCACTGAAGATTTCAGTTTTGGTAAAAGCTACAGTCGTCACCGATCCGGCTGCTTTCTGCAACTTTCTCTCAGTGGCATAAGACCGGAGAGTGCCTGCTCAGCAAGTACCTGAATCCCCTGGTTTTCAAAAGAAACTTTGTCTAACAGGGAATGAATGTGCTTTTGGCATTCGAAGAAAAACAGGCACATTGTTTGCCTTCAACTAGAGGATGGTAGAATTGTTTCCGTTTTGCTCACTAATCTTGCTGTGCTTAACGCGAGCGTGTAGCCTGTTGTCTGCCAGAAACAGGAACCAAAAGCGTGTTGCTCCGTGTGGGTGCTGAAGTGAGGAGGACTCAATTACTGTGTTTGAATCCCTTGGTGTGAAATGCCTAAGAAAGTTGCCTGAGCATTGTTTACCTGGTTAAAGTGTTTGAAGTTTGTCAGATTCGAGTAGTTGAAGCCCTGCACGGTTTAGAGCTTTCCGGGAGGCATTCTCTGCTACGCGTTCGAGAAAGCCGCCTAGCAGACGGTAGTCCTAACGGAGAAGAGAAAGTGTGTTTCTGCGGTTCTGGTGTTCGACAGCGGCAGCTTTCTAGTTTTCTTGTGTAAAGACAAAGTTAGCAACAAGTGTGAATTGCCAGTTCACTGCCTCAAAGAGAAAGCAAATACAGAATTCTCCCTCAAGCTGCTTAAGTTAATCCACTGAAGTTTTCAGCTTTGGTACAAGATTCCGCACCGAACCGGCTGCTTTCTGCAACTTTCACTCAGTGGCATAAGACCGGAGAGTGCCTACACAGCAAGTACTTGAATCCCCTGGTTTTCAAAAGAAACTTTGCCTAACAGGGACTGAATGAACCTTTGGCATTCAAAGCAAAACAGGCAAATTGTTTGCCTTCAACTAGAGGATGGTAGAATTGTTTCCGTTTTGCTCACTAATCTTGCTGTGCTTAACGCGAGCATGTAGCCTGTTGTCTGCCAGAAACAGCAACCAAAAGCGTGTTGCTCCGTGTGGGTGCTGAAGTGAGGAGGACTCAATTACTGTGTTTGAATCCCTTGGTGTGAAATGCCTAAGAAAGTTGCCTGAGCATTGTTTACTTGGTTAAAGTGTTTGACTTTTCTCCCATTCGAGTAGCTGAGGCCCTGCATGGTTTAGAGCTTTCCTGGAGGCAATCTGGGCTCCGCGTACGAGAAAGCCGCCTTGCAGACGGTAGTCCTAAATGAGAAGAGAAAGTGTGTTTCTGCCGTTCTGGTGTTCGACAGCGGCAGCTTTCTAGTTTTCTTGAGTAAAGACTAAGTTAGCAGCAAGTGTGACTTGCCAGTTCACTGCCTCAAAGTGAAAGCAAATACAGAATTCTCCCTCAAGCTGCTTAAGTTAATCCACTGAAGATTTCAGTTTTGGTAAAAGCTACAGTCGTCACCGATCCGGCTGCTTTCTGCAACTTTCTCTCAGTGGCATAAGACCGGAGAGTGCCTGCTCAGCAAGTACCTGAATCCCCTGGTTTTCAAAAGAAACTTTGTCTAACAGGGAATGAATGTGCTTTTGGCATTCGAAGAAAAACAGGCACATTGTTTGCCTTCAACTAGAGGATGGTAGAATTGTTTCCGTTTTGCTCACTAATCTTGCTGTGCTTAACGCGAGCGTGTAGCCTGTTGTCTGCCAGAAACAGGAACCAAAAGCGTGTTGCTCCGTGTGGGTGCTGAAGTGAGGAGGACTCAATTACTGTGTTTGAATCCCTTGGTGTGAAATGCCTAAGAAAGTTGCCTGAGCATTGTTTACCTGGTTAAAGTGTTTGAAGTTTGTCAGATTCGAGTAGCTGAGGCCCTGCACGGTTTAGAGCTTTCCGGGAGGCATTCTCTGCTACGCGTTCGAGAAAGCCGCCTAGCAGACGGTAGTCCTAACGGAGAAGAGAAAGTGTGTTTCTGCGGTTCTGGTGTTCGACAGCGGCAGCTTTCTAGTTTTCTTGTGTAAAGACAAAGTTAGCAACAAGTGTGAATTGCCAGTTCACTGCCTCAAAGAGAAAGCAAATACAGAATTCTCCCTCAAGCTGCTTAAGTTAATCCACTGAAGTTTTCAGCTTTGGTACAAGATTCCGCACCGAACCGGCTGCTTTCTGCAACTTTCACTCAGTGGCATAAGACCGGAGAGTGCCTACCCAGCAAGTACTTGAATCCCCTGGTTTTCAAAAGAAACTTTGCCTAACAGGGACTGAATGAACCTTTGGCATTCAAAGCAAAACAGGCAAATTGTTTGCCTTCAACTAGAGGATGGTAGAATTGTTTCCGTTTTGCTCACTAATCTTGCTGTGCTTAACGCGAGCATGTAGCCTGTTGTCTGCCAGAAACAGCAACCAAAAGCGTGTTGCTCCGTGTGGGTGCTGAAGTGAGGAGGACTCAATTACTGTGTTTGAATCCCTTGGTGTGAAATGCCTAAGAAAGTTGCCTGAGCATTGTTTACTTGGTTAAAGTGTTTGACTTTTCTCCCATTCGAGTAGCTGAGGCCCTGCATGGTTTAGAGCTTTCCTGGAGGCAATCTGGGCTCCGCGTACGAGAAAGCCGCCTTGCAGACGGTAGTCCTAAATGAGAAGAGAAAGTGTGTTTCTGCCGTTCTGGTGTTCGACAGCGGCAGCTTTCTAGTTTTCTTGAGTAAAGACTATGTTAGCAGCAAGTGTGACTTGCCAGTTCACTGCCTCAAAGTGAAAGCAAATACAGAATTCTCCCTCAAGCTGCTTAAGTTAATCCACTGAAGATTTCAGTTTTGGTAAAAGCTACAGTCGTCACCGATCCGGCTGCTTTCTGCAACTTTCTCTCAGTGGCATAAGACCGGAGAGTGCCTGCTCAGCAAGTACCTGAATCCCCTGGTTTTCAAAAGAAACTTTGTCTAACAGGGAATGAATGTGCTTTTGGCATTCGAAGAAAAACAGGCACATTGTTTGCCATCTACTAGAGGATGGTAGAATTGTTTCCGTTTTGCTCACTAATCTTGCTGTGCTTAACGCGAGCATGTAGCCTGTTGTCTGCCAGAAACAGCAACAAAAAGCGTGTTGCTCCGTGTGGGTGCTGAAGTGAGGAGGACTCAATTACTGTGTTTGAATCCCTTGGTGTGAAATGCCTAAGAAAGTTGCCTGAGCATTGTTTACCTGGTTAAAGTGTTTGAAGTTTGTCAGATTCGAGTAGTTGAAGCCCTGCACGGTTTAGAGCTTTCCGGGAGGCATTCTCTGCTACGCGTTCGAGAAAGCCGCCTAGCAGACGGTAGTCCTAACGGAGAAGAGAAAGTGTGTTTCTGCGGTTCTGGTGTTCGACAGCGGCAGCTTTCTAGTTTTCTTGTGTAAAGACAAAGTTAGCAACAAGTGTGAATTGCCAGTTCACTGCCTCAAAGAGAAAGCAAATACAGAATTCTCCCTCAAGCTGCTTAAGTTAATCCACTGAAGTTTTCAGCTTTGGTACAAGATTCCGCACCGAACCGGCTGCTTTCTGCAACTTTCACTCAGTGGCATAAGACCGGAGAGTGCCTACCCAGCAAGTACTTGAATCCCCTGGTTTTCAAAAGAAACTTTGCCTAACAGGGACTGAATGAACCTTTGGCATTCAAAGCAAAACAGGCAAATTGTTTGCCTTCAACTAGAGGATGGTAGAATTGTTTCCGTTTTGCTCACTAATCTTGCTGTGCTTAACGCGAGCGTGTAGCCTGTTGTCTGCCAGAAACAGCAACCAAAAGCGTGTTGCTCCGTGTGGGTGCTGAAGTGAGGAGGACTCAATTACTGTGTTTGAATCCCTTGGTGTGAAATGCCTAAGAAAGTTGCCTGAGCATTGTTTACTTGGTTAAAGTGTTTGACTTTTCTCCCATTCGAGTAGCTGAGGCCCTGCATGGTTTAGAGCTTTCCTGGAGGCAATCTGGGCTCCGCGTACGAGAAAGCCGCCTTGCAGACGGTAGTCCTAAATGAGAAGAGAAAGTGTGTTTCTGCCGTTCTGGTGTTCGACAGCGGCAGCTTTCTAGTTTTCTTGAGTAAAGACTAAGTTAGCAGCAAGTGTGACTTGCCAGTTCACTGCCTCAAAGTGAAAGCAAATACAGAATTCTCCCTCAAGCTGCTTAAGTTAATCCACTGAAGATTTCAGTTTTGGTAAAAGCTACAGTCGTCACCGATCCGGCTGCTTTCTGCAACTTTCTCTCAGTGGCATAAGACCGGAGAGTGCCTGCTCAGCAAGTACCTGAATCCCCTGGTTTTCAAAAGAAACTTTGTCTAACAGGGAATGAATGTGCTTTTGGCATTCGAAGAAAAACAGGCACATTGTTTGCCTTCAACTAGAGGATGGTAGAATTGTTTCCGTTTTGCTCACTAATCTTGCTGTGCTTAACGCGAGCGTGTAGCCTGTTGTCTGCCAGAAACAGGAACCAAAAGCGTGTTGCTCCGTGTGGGTGCTGAAGTGAGGAGGACTCAATTACTGTGTTTGAATCCCTTGGTGTGAAATGCCTAAGAAAGTTGCCTGAGCATTGTTTACCTGGTTAAAGTGTTTGAAGTTTGTCAGATTCGAGTAGCTGAGGCCCTGCACGGTTTAGAGCTTTCCGGGAGGCATTCTCTGCTACGCGTTCGAGAAAGCCGCCTAGCAGACGGTAGTCCTAACGGAGAAGAGAAAGTGTGTTTCTGCGGTTCTGGTGTTCGACAGCGGCAGCTTTCTAGTTTTCTTGTGTAAAGACAAAGTTAGCAACAAGTGTGAATTGCCAGTTCACTGCCTCAAAGAGAAAGCAAATACAGAATTCTCCCTCAAGCTGCTTAAGTTAATCCACTGAAGTTTTCAGCTTTGGTACAAGATTCCGCACCGAACCGGCTGCTTTCTGCAACTTTCACTCAGTGGCATAAGACCGGAGAGTGCCTACCCAGCAAGTACTTGAATCCCCTGGTTTTCAAAAGAAACTTTGCCTAACAGGGACTGAATGAACCTTTGGCATTCAAAGCAAAACAGGCAAATTGTTTGCCTTCAACTAGAGGATGGTAGAATTGTTTCCGTTTTGCTCACTAATCTTGCTGTGCTTAACGCGAGCATGTAGCCTGTTGTCTGCCAGAAACAGCAACCAAAAGCGTGTTGCTCCGTGTGGGTGCTGAAGTGAGGAGGACTCAATTACTGTGTTTGAATCCCTTGGTGTGAAATGCCTAAGAAAGTTGCCTGAGCATTGTTTACTTGGTTAAAGTGTTTGACTTTTCTCCCATTCGAGTAGCTGAGGCCCTGCATGGTTTAGAGCTTTCCTGGAGGCAATCTGGGCTCCGCGTACGAGAAAGCCGCCTTGCAGACGGTAGTCCTAAATGAGAAGAGAAAGTGTGTTTCTGCCGTTCTGGTGTTCGACAGCGGCAGCTTTCTAGTTTTCTTGAGTAAAGACTATGTTAGCAGCAAGTGTGACTTGCCAGTTCACTGCCTCAAAGTGAAAGCAAATACAGAATTCTCCCTCAAGCTGCTTAAGTTAATCCACTGAAGATTTCAGTTTTGGTAAAAGCTACAGTCGTCACCGATCCGGCTGCTTTCTGCAACTTTCTCTCAGTGGCATAAGACCGGAGAGTGCCTGCTCAGCAAGTACCTGAATCCCCTGGTTTTCAAAAGAAACTTTGTCTAACAGGGAATGAATGTGCTTTTGGCATTCGAAGAAAAACAGGCACATTGTTTGCCATCTACTAGAGGATGGTAGAATTGTTTCCGTTTTGCTCACTAATCTTGCTGTGCTTAACGCGAGCATGTAGCCTGTTGTCTGCCAGAAACAGCAACCAAAAGCGTGTTGCTCCGTGTGGGTGCTGAAGTGAGGAGGACTCAATTACTGTGTTTGAATCCCTTGGTGTGAAATGCCTAAGAAAGTTGCCTGAGCATTGTTTACCTGGTTAAAGTGTTTGAAGTTTGTCAGATTCGAGTAGCTGAGGCCCTGCACGGTTTAGAGCTTTCCGGGAGGCATTCTCTGCTACGCGTTCGAGAAAGCCGCCTAGCAGACGGTAGTCCTAACGGAGAAGAGAAAGTGTGTTTCTGCGGTTCTGGTGTTCGACAGCGGCAGCTTTCTAGTTTTCTTGTGTAAAGACAAAGTTAGCAACAAGTGTGAATTGCCAGTTCACTGCCTCAAAGAGAAAGCAAATACAGAATTCTCCCTCAAGCTGCTTAAGTTAATCCACTGAAGTTTTCAGCTTTGGTACAAGATTCCGTACCGAACCGGCTGCTTTCTGCAACTTTCACTCAGTGGCATAAGAACGGAGAGTGCCTACCCAGCAAGTACTTGAATCCCCTGGTTTTCAAAAGGAACTTTGCCTAACAGGGACTGAATGAACCTTTGGCATTAAAAGCAAAACAGGCAAATTGTTTGCCTTCAACTAGAGGATGGTAGAATTGTTTCCGTTTTGCTCCCTAATCTTGCTGTGCTTAACGCGAGCATGTAGCCTGTTGTCTGCCAGAAACAGCAACCAAAAGCGTGTTGCTCCGTGTGGGTGCTGAAGTGAGGAGGACTCAATTACTGTGTTTGAATCCCTTGGTGTGAAATGCCTAAGAAAGTTGCCTGAGCATTGTTTACTTGGTTAAAGTGTTTGACTTTTCTCCCATTCGAGTAGCTGAGGCCCTGCATGGTTTAGAGCTTTCCTGGAGGCAATCTGGGCTCCGCGTACGAGAAAGCCGCCTTGCAGACGGTAGTCCTAAATGAGAAGAGAAAGTGTGTTTCTGCCGTTCTGGTGTTCGACAGCGGCAGCTTTCTAGTTTTCTTGAGTAAAGACTATGTTAGCAGCAAGTGTGACTTGCCGGTTCACTGCCTCAAAGTGAAAGCAAATACAGAATTCTCCCTCAAGCTGCTTAAGTTAATCCACTGAAGATTTCAGTTTTGGTAAAAGCTACAGTCGTCACCGATCCGGCTGCTTTCTGCAACTTTCTCTCAGTGGCATAAGACCGGAGAGTGCCTGCTCAGCAAGTACCTGAATCCCCTGGTTTTCAAAAGAAACTTTGTCTAACAGGGAATGAAAGTGCTTTTGGCATTCGAAGAAAAAAAGGCACATTGTTTGCCATCTACTAGAGGATGGTAGAATTGTTTCCGTTTTGCTCACTAATCTTGCTGTGCTTAACGCGAGCATGTAGCCTGTTGTCTGCCAGAAACAGCAACCAAAAGCGTGTTGCTCCGTGTGGGTGCTGAAGTGAGGAGGACTCAATTACTGTGTTTGAATCCCGTGGTGTGAAATGCCTAAGAAAGTTGCCTGAGCATTGTTTACCTGGTTAAAGTGTTTGAAGTTTGTCAGATTCGAGTAGCTGAGGCCCTGCACGGTTTAGAGCTTTCCGGGAGGCATTCTCTGCTACGCGTTCGAGAAAGCCGCCTAGCAGACGGTAGTCCTAACGGAGAAGAGAAAGTGTGTTTCTGCGGTTCTGGTGTTCGACAGCGGCAGCTTTCTAGTTTTCTTGAGTAAAGACTATGTTAGCAGCAAGTGTGACTTGCCGGTTCACTGCCTCAAAGTGAAAGCAAATACAGAATTCTCCCTCAAGCTGCTTAAGTTAATCCACTGAAGATTTCAGTTTTGGTAAAAGCTACAGTCGTCACCGATCCGGCTGCTTTCTGCAACTTTCTCTCAGTGGCATTAGACAGGAGAGTGCCTGCTCAGCAAGTACCTGAATCCCCTGGTTTTCAAAAGAAACTTTGTCAAACAGGGAATGAATGTGCTTGTGGCATTCGAAGAAAAACAGGCACATTGTTTGCCTTCAACTAGAGGATGGTAGAATTGTTTCCGTTTTGCTCACTAATCTTGCTGTGCTTAACTCGAGCATGTAGCCTGTTGTCTGCCAGAAACAGCAACCAAAAGCGTGTTGCTCCGTGTGGGTGCTGAAGTGAGGAGGACTCAATTACTGTGTTTGAATCCCTTGGTGTGAAATGCCTAAGAAAGTTGCCTGAGCATTGTTTACTTGGTTAAAGTGTTTGACTTTTCTCCCATTCGAGTAGCTGAGGCCCTGCATGGTTTAGAGCTTTCCTGGAGGCAATCTGGGCTCCGCGTACGAGAAAGCCGCCTTGCAGACGGTAGTCCTAAATGAGAAGAGAAAGTGTGTTTCTGCCGTTCTGGTGTTCGACAGCGGCAGCTTTCTAGTTTTCTTGAGTAAAGACTATGTTAGCAGCAAGTGTGACTTGCCGGTTCACTGCCTCAAAGTGAAAGCAAATACAGAATTCTCCCTCAAGCTGCTTAAGTTAATCCACTGAAGATTTCAGTTTTGGTAAAAGCTACAGTCGTCACCGATCCGGCTGCTTTCTGCAAATTTCTCTGTGGCATTAGACAGGAGAGTGCCTGCTCAGCAAGTACCTGAATCCCCTGGTTTTCAAAAGAAACTTTGTCTAACAGGGAATGAATGTGCTTTTGGCATTCGAAGAAAAACAGGCACATTGTTTGCCTTCAACTAGAGGATGGTAGAATTGTTTCCGTTTTGCTCACTAATCTTGCTGTGCTTAACGCGAGCGTGTAGCCTGTTGTCTGCCAGAAACAGGAACCAAAAGCGTGTTGCTCCGTGTGGGTGCTGAAGTGAGGAGGACTCAATTACTGTGTTTGAATCCCTTGGTGTGAAATGCCTAAGAAAGTTGCCTGAGCATTGTTTACCTGGTTAAAGTGTTTGAAGTATGTCAGATTCGAGTAGCTGAGGCCCTGCACGGTTTAGAGCTTTCCGGGAGGCATTCTCTGCTACGCGTTCGAGAAAGCCGCCTAGCAGACGGTAGTCCTAACGGAGAAGAGAAAGTGTGTTTCTGCGGTTCTGGTGTTCGACAGCGGCAGCTTTCTAGTTTTCTTGTGTAAAGACAAAGTTAGCAACAAGTGTGAATTGCCAGTTCACTGCCTCAAAGAGAAAGCAAATACAGAATTCTCCCTCAAGCTGCTTAAGTTAATCCACTGAAGTTTTCAGCTTTGGTACAAGATTCCGCACCGAACCGGCTGCTTTCTGCAACTTTCACTCAGTGGCATAAGACCGGAGAGTGCCTACCCAGCAAGTACTTGAATCCCCTGGTTTTCAAAAGAAACTTTGCCTAACAGGGACTGAATGAACCTTTGGCATTCAAAGCAAAACAGGCAAATTGTTTGCCTTCAACTAGAGGATGGTAGAATTGTTTCCGTTTTGCTCACTAATCTTGCTGTGCTTAACGCGAGCATGTAGCCTGTTGTCTGCCAGAAACAGCAACCAAAAGCGTGTTGCTCCGTGTGGGTGCTGAAGTGAGGAGGACTCAATTACTGTGTTTGAATCCCTTGGTGTGAAATGCCTAAGAAAGTTGCCTGAGCATTGTTTACTTGGTTAAAGTGTTTGACTTTTCTCCCATTCGAGTAGCTGAGGCCCTGCATGGTTTAGAGCTTTCCTGGAGGCAATCTGGGCTCCGCGTACGAGAAAGCCGCCTTGCAGACGGTAGTCCTAAATGAGAAGAGAAAGTGTGTTTCTGCCGTTCTGGTGTTCGACAGCGGCAGCTTTCTAGTTTTCTTGAGTAAAGACTATGTTAGCAGCAAGTGTGACTTGCCAGTTCACTGCCTCAAAGTGAAAGCAAATACAGAATTCTCCCTCAAGCTGCTTAAGTTAATCCACTGAAGATTTCAGTTTTGGTAAAAGCTACAGTCGTCACCGATCCGGCTGCTTTCTGCAAATTTCTCTGTGGCATTAGACAGGAGAGTGCCTGCTCAGCAAGTACCTGAATCCCCTGGTTTTCAAAAGAAACTTTGTCTAACAGGGAATGAATGTGCTTTTGGCATTCGAAGAAAAACAGGCACATTGTTTGCCATCTACTAGAGGATGGTAGAATTGTTTCCGTTTTGCTCACTAATCTTGCTGTGCTTAACGCGAGCATGTAGCCTGTTGTCTGCCAGAAACAGGAACCAAAAGCGTGTTGCTCCGTGTGGGTGCTGAAGTGAGGAGGACTCAATTACTGTGTTTGAATCCCTTGGTGTGAAATGCCTAAGAAAGTTGCCTGAGCATTGTTTACCTGGTTAAAGTGTTTGAAGTTTGTCAGATTCGAGTAGTTGAAGCCCTGCACAGTTTAGAGCTTTCCGGGAGGCATTCTCTGCTACGCGTTCGAGAAAGCCGCCTAGCAGACGGTAGTCCTAACGGAGAAGAGAAAGTGTGTTTCTGCGGTTCTGGTGTTCGACAGCGGCAGATTTCTAGTTTTCTTGTGTAAAGACAAAGTTAGCAACAAGTGTGAATTGCCAGTTCACTGCCTCAAAGAGAAAGCAAATACAGAATTCTCCCTCAAGCTGCTTAAGTTAATCCACTGAAGTTTTCAGCTTTGGTACAAGATTCCGCACCGAACCGGCTGCTTTCTGCAACTTTCACTCAGTGGCATAAGACCGGAGAGTGCCTACCCAGCAAGTACTTGAATCCCCTGGTTTTCAAAAGAAACTTTGCCTAACAGGGACTGAATGAACCTTTGGCATTCAAAGCAAAACAGGCAAATTGTTTGCCTTCAACTAGAGGATGGTAGAATTGTTTCCGTTTTGCTCCCTAATCTTGCTGTGCTTAACGCGAGCGTGTAGCCTGTTGTCTGCCAGAAACAGCAACCAAAAGCGTGTTGCTCCGTGTGGGTGCTGAAGTGAGGAGGACTCAATTACTGTGTTTGAATCCCTTGGTGTGAAATGCCTAAGAAAGTTGCCTGAGCATTGTTTACTTGGTTAAAGTGTTTGACTTTTCTCCCATTCGAGTAGCTGAGGCCCTGCATGGTTTAGAGCTTTCCTGGAGGCAATCTGGGCTCCGCGTACGAGAAAGCCGCCTTGCAGACGGTAGTCCTAAATGAGAAGAGAAAGTGTGTTTCTGCCGTTCTGGTGTTCGACAGCGGCAGCTTTCTAGTTTTCTTGAGTAAAGACTATGTTAGCAGCAAGTGTGACTTGCCAGTTCACTGCCTCAAAGTGAAAGCAAATACAGAATTCTCCCTCAAGCTGCTTAAGTTAATCCACTGAAGATTTCAGTTTTGGTAAAAGCTACAGTCGTCACCGATCCGGCTGCTTTCTGCAACTTTCTCTCAGTGGCATAAGACCGGAGAGTGCCTGCTCAGCAAGTACCTGAATCCCCTGGTTTTCAAAAGAAACTTTGTCTAACAGGGAATGAATGTGCTTTTGGCATTCGAAGAAAAACAGGCACATTGTTTGCCTTCAACTAGAGGATGGTAGAATTGTTTCCGTTTTGCTCACTAATCTTGCTGTGCTTAACGCGAGCGTGTAGCCTGTTGTCTGCCAGAAACAGGAACCAAAAGCGTGTTGCTCCGTGTGGGTGCTGAAGTGAGGAGGACTCAATTACTGTGTTTGAATCCCTTGGTGTGAAATGCCTAAGAAAGTTGCCTGAGCATTGTTTACCTGGTTAAAGTGTTTGAAGTATGTCAGATTCGAGTAGCTGAGACCCTGCACGGTTTAGAGCTTTCCGGGAGGCATTCTCTGCTACGCGTTCGAGAAAGCCGCCTAGCAGACGGTAGTCCTAACGGAGAAGAGAAAGTGTGTTTCTGCGGTTCTGGTGTTCGACAGCGGCAGCTTTCTAGTTTTCTTGAGTAAAGACTATGTTAGCAGCAAGTGTGACTTGCCGGTTCACTGCCTCAAAGTGAAAGCAAATACAGAATTCTCCCTCAAGCTGCTTAAGTTAATCCACTGAAGATTTCAGTTTTGGTAAAAGCTACAGTCGTCACCGATCCGGCTGCTTTCTGCAACTTTCTCTCAGTGGCATTAGACAGGAGAGTGCCTGCTCAGCAAGTACCTGAATCCCCTGGTTTTCAAAAGAAACTTTGTCAAACAGGGAATGAATGTGCTTGTGGCATTCGAAGAAAAACAGGCACATTGTTTGCCTTCAACTAGAGGATGGTAGAATTGTTTCCGTTTTGCTCACTAATCTTGCTGTGCTTAACTCGAGCATGTAGCCTGTTGTCTGCCAGAAACAGCAACCAAAAGCGTGTTGCTCCGTGTGGGTGCTGAAGTGAGGAGGACTCAATTACTGTGTTTGAATCCCTTGGTGTGAAATGCCTAAGAAAGTTGCCTGAGCATTGTTTACTTGGTTAAAGTGTTTGACTTTTCTCCCATTCGAGTAGCTGAGGCCCTGCATGGTTTAGAGCTTTCCTGGAGGCAATCTGGGCTCCGCGTACGAGAAAGCCGCCTTGCAGACGGTAGTCCTAAATGAGAAGAGAAAGTGTGTTTCTGCCGTTCTGGTGTTCGACAGCGGCAGCTTTCTAGTTTTCTTGAGTAAAGACTATGTTAGCAGCAAGTGTGACTTGCCGGTTCACTGCCTCAAAGTGAAAGCAAATACAGAATTCTCCCTCAAGCTGCTTAAGTTAATCCACTGAAGATTTCAGTTTTGGTAAAAGCTACAGTCGTCACCGATCCGGCTGCTTTCTGCAAATTTCTCTGTGGCATTAGACAGGAGAGTGCCTGCTCAGCAAGTACCTGAATCCCCTGGTTTTCAAAAGAAACTTTGTCTAACAGGGAATGAATGTGCTTTTGGCATTCGAAGAAAAACAGGCACATTGTTTGCCATCTACTAGAGGATGGTAGAATTGTTTCCGTTTTGCTCACTAATCTTGCTGTGCTTAACGCGAGCATGTAGCCTGTTGTCTGACAGAAACAGGAACCAAAAGCGTGTTGCTCCGTGTGGGTGCTGAAGTGAGGAGGACTCAATTACTGTGTTTGAATCCCTTGGTGTGAAATGCCTAAGAAAGTTGCCTGAGCATTGTTTACCTGGTTAAAGTGTTTGAAGTTTGTCAGATTCGAGTAGTTGAAGCCCTGCACAGTTTAGAGCTTTCCGGGAGGCATTCTCTGCTACGCGTTCGAGAAAGCCGCCTAGCAGACGGTAGTCCTAACGGAGAAGAGAAAGTGTGTTTCTGCGGTTCTGGTGTTCGACAGCGGCAGATTTCTAGTTTTCTTGTGTAAAGACAAAGTTAGCAACAAGTGTGAATTGCCAGTTCACTGCCTCAAAGAGAAAGCAAATACAGAATTCTCCCTCAAGCTGCTTAAGTTAATCCACTGAAGTTTTCAGCTTTGGTACAAGATTCCGCACCGAACCGGCTGCTTTCTGCAACTTTCACTCAGTGGCATAAGACCGGAGAGTGCCTACCCAGCAAGTACTTGAATCCCCTGGTTTTCAAAAGGAACTTTGCCTAACAGGGACTGAATGAACCTTTGGCATTCAAAGCAAAACAGGCAAATTGTTTGCCTTCAACTAGAGGATGGTAGAATTGTTTCCGTTTTGCTCACTAATCTTGCTGTGCTTAACGCGAGCATGTAGCCTGTTGTCTGCCAGAAACAGCAACCAAAAGCGTGTTGCTCCGTGTGGGTGCAGAAGTGAGGAGGACTCAATTACTGTGTTTGAATCCCTTGGTGTGAAATGCCTAAGAAAGTTGCCTGAGCATTGTTTACTTGGTTAAAGTGTTTGACTTTTCTCCCATTCGAGTAGCTGAGGCCCTGCATGGTTTAGAGCTTTCCTGGAGGCAATCTGGGCTCCGCGTACGAGAAAGCCGCCTTGCAGACGGTAGTCCTAAATGAGAAGAGAAAGTGTGTTTCTGCCGTTCTGGTGTTCGACAGCGGCAGCTTTCTAGTTTTCTTGAGTAAAGACTATGTTAGCAGCAAGTGTGACTTGCCAGTTCACTGCCTCAAAGTGAAAGCAAATACAGAATTCTCCCTCAAGCTGCTTAAGTTAATCCACTGAAGTTTTCAGCTTTGGTACAAGATTCCGCACCGAACCGGCTGCTTTCTGCAACTTTCACTCAGTGGCATAAGACCGGAGAGTGCCTACCCAGCAAGTACTTGAATCCCCTGGTTTTCAAAAGAAACTTTGCCTAACAGGGACTGAATGAACCTTTGGCATTCAAAGCAAAACAGGCAAATTGTTTGCCTTCAACTAGAGGATGGTAGAATTGTTTCCGTTTTGCTCACTAATCTTGCTGTGCTTAACGCGAGCATGTAGCCTGTTGTCTGCCAGAAACAGCAACCAAAAGCGTGTTGCTCCGTGTGGGTGCTGAAGTGAGGAGGACTCAATTACTGTGTTTGAATCCCTTGGTGTGAAATGCCTAAGAAAGTTGCCTGAGCATTGTTTACTTGGTTAAAGTGTTTGACTTTTCTCCCATTCGAGTAGCTGAGGCCCTGCATGGTTTAGAGCTTTCCTGGAGGCAATCTGGGCTCCGCGTACGAGAAAGCCGCCTTGCAGACGGTAGTCCTAAATGAGAAGAGAAAGTGTGTTTCTGCCGTTCTGGTGTTCGACAGCGGCAGCTTTCTAGTTTTCTTGAGTAAAGACTATGTTAGCAGCAAGTGTGACTTGCCAGTTCACTGCCTCAAAGTGAAAGCAAATACAGAATTCTCCCTCAAGCTGCTTAAGTTAATCCACTGAAGATTTCAGTTTTGGTAAAAGCTACAGTCGTCAACGATCCGGCTGCTTTCTGCAACTTTCTCTCAGTGGCATAAGACCGGAGAGTGCCTGCTCAGCAAGTACCTGAATCCCCTGGTTTTCAAAAGAAACTTTGTCTAACAAGGAATGAATGTGCTTTTGGCATTCGAAGAAAAACAGGTACATTGTTTGCCTTCAACCAGAGGATGGTAGAATTGTTTCCGTTTTGCTCACTAATCTTGCTGTGCTTAACGCGAGCGTGTAGCCTGTTGTCTGCCAGAAATAGGAACCAAAAGCGTGTTGCTCCGTGTGGGTGCTGAAGTGAGGAGGACTCAATTACTGTGTTTGAATCCCTTGGTGTGAAATGCCTAAGAAAGTTGCCTGAGCATTGTTTACCTCGTTAAAGTGTTTGAAGTTTGTCAGATTCGAGTAGCTGAAGCCCTGCACAGTTTAGAGCTTTCCGGGAGGCATTCTCTGCTACGCGTTCGAGAAAGCCGCCTAGCAGACGGTACTCCTAACGGAGAAGAGAAAGTGTGTTTCTGCGGTTCTGGTGTTCGACAGCGGCAGCTTTCTAGTTTTCTTGAGTAAAGACTATGTTAGCAGCAAGTGTGACTTGCCGGTTCACTGCCTCAAAGTGAAAGCAAATACAGAATTCTCCCTCAAGCTGCTTAAGTTAATCCACTGAAGATTTCAGTTTTGGTAAAAGCTACAGTCGTCACCGATCCGGCTGCTTTCTGCAACTTTCTCTCAGTGGCATTAGACAGGAGAGTGCCTGCTCAGCAAGTACCTGAATCCCCTGGTTTTCAAAAGAAACTTTGTCAAACAGGGAATGAATGTGCTTGTGGCATTCGAAGAAAAACAGGCACATTGTTTGCCTTCAACTAGAGGATGGTAGAATTGTTTCCGTTTTGCTCACTAATCGTGCTGTGCTTAACTCGAGCATGTAGCCTGTTGTCTGCCAGAAACAGCAACCAAAAGCGTGTTGCTCCGTGTGGGTGCTGAAGTGAGGAGGACTCAATTACTGTGTTTGAATCCCTTGGTGTGAAATGCCTAAGAAAGTTGCCTGAGCATTGTTTACTTGGTTAAAGTGTTTGACTTTTCTCCCATTCGAGTAGCTGAGGCCCTGCATGGTTTAGAGCTTTCCTGGAGGCAATCTGGGCTCCGCGTACGAGAAAGCCGCCTTGCAGACGGTAGTCCTAAATGAGAAGAGAAAGTGTGTTTCTGCCGTTCTGGTGTTCGACAGCGGCAGCTTTCTAGTTTTCTTGAGTAAAGACTATGTTAGCAGCAAGTGTGACTTGCCGGTTCACTGCCTCAAAGTGAAAGCAAATACAGAATTCTCCCTCAAGCTGCTTAAGTTAATCCACTGAAGATTTCAGTTTTGGTAAAAGCTACAGTCGTCACCGATCCGGCTGCTTTCTGCAAATTTCTCTCAGTGGCATTAGACAGGAGAGTGCCTGCTCAGCAAGTACCTGAATCCCCTGGTTTTCAAAAGAAACTTTGTCTAACAGGGAATGAATGTGCTTTTGGCATTCGAAGAAAAACAGGCACATTGTTTGCCATCTACTAGAGGATGGTAGAATTGTTTCCGTTTTGCTCACTAATCTTGCTGTGCTTAACGCGAGCATGTAGCCTGTTGTCTGACAGAAACAGGAACCAAAAGCGTGTTGCTCCGTGTGGGTGCTGAAGTGAGGAGGACTCAATTACTGTGTTTGAATCCCTTGGTGTGAAATGCCTAAGAAAGTTGCCTGAGCATTGTTTACCTGGTTAAAGTGTTTGAAGTTTGTCAGATTCGAGTAGCTGAAGCCCTGCACGGTTTAGAGCTTTCCGGGAGGCATTCTCTGCTACGCGTTCGAGAAAGCCGCCTAGCAGACGGTAGTCCTAACGGAGAAGAGAAAGTGTGTTTCTGCGGTTCTGGTGTTCGACAGCGGCAGCTTTCTAGTTTTCTTGTGTAAAGACAAAGTTAGCAACAAGTGTGAATTGCCAGTTCACTGCCTCAAAGAGAAAGCAAATACAGAATTCTCCCTCAAGCTGCTTAAGTTAATCCACTGAAGATTTCAGTTTTGGTAAAAGCTACAGTCGTCACTGATCCGGCTGCTTTCTGCAACTTTCACTCAGTGGCATAAGACCGGAGAGTGCCTACCCAGCAAGTACTTGAATCCCCTGGTTTTCAAAAGGAACTTTGCCTAACAGGGACTGAATGAACCTTTGGCATTCAAAGCAAAACAGGCAAATTGTTTGCCTTCAACTAGAGGATGGTAGAATTGTTTCCGTTTTGCTCACTAATCTTGCTGTGCTTAACGCGAGCATGTAGCCTGTTGTCTGCCAGAAACAGCAACCAAAAGCGTGTTGCTCCGTGTGGGTGCTGAAGTGAGGAGGACTCAATTACTGTGTTTGAATCCCTTGGTGTGAAATGCCTAAGAAAGTTGCCTGAGCATTGTTTACTTGGTTAAAGTGTTTGACTTTTCTCCCATTCGAGTAGCTGAGGCCCTGCATGGTTTAGAGCTTTCCTGGAGGCAATCTGGGCTCCGCGTACGAGAAAGCCGCCTTGCAGACGGTAGTCCTAAATGAGAAGAGAAAGTGTGTTTCTGCCGTTCTGGTGTTCGACAGCGGCAGCTTTCTAGTTTTCTTGAGTAAAGACTATGTTAGCAGCAAGTGTGACTTGCCAGTTCACTGCCTCAAAGTGAAAGCAAATACAGAATTCTCCCTCAAGCTGCTTAAGTTAATCCACTGAAGATTTCAGTTTTGGTAAAAGCTACAGTCGTCACCGATCCGGCTGCTTTCTGCAACTTTCTCTCAGTGGCATAAGACCGGAGAGTGCCTGCTCAGCAAGTACCTGAATCCCCTGGTTTTCAAAAGAAACTTTGTCAAACAGGGAATGAATGTGCTTGTGGCATTCGAAGAAAAACAGGCACATTGTTTGCCTTCAACTAGAGGATGGTAGAATTGTTTCCGTTTTGCTCACTAATCTTGCTGTGCTTAACTCGAGCATGTAGCCTGTTGTCTGCCAGAAACAGCAACCAAAAGCGTGTTGCTCCGTGTGGGTGCTGAAGTGAGGAGGACTCAATTACTGTGTTTGAATCCCTTGGTGTGAAATGCCTAAGAAAGTTGCCTGAGCATTGTTTACTTGGTTAAAGTGTTTGACTTTTCTCCCATTCGAGTAGCTGAGGCCCTGCATGGTTTAGAGCTTTCCTGGAGGCAATCTGGGCTCCGCGTACGAGAAAGCCGCCTTGCAGACGGTAGTCCTAAATGAGAAGAGAAAGTGTGTTTCTGCCGTTCTGGTGTTCGACAGCGGCAGCTTTCTAGTTTTCTTGAGTAAAGACTATGTTAGCAGCAAGTGTGACTTGCCGGTTCACTGCCTCAAAGTGAAAGCAAATACAGAATTCTCCCTCAAGCTGCTTAAGTTAATCCACTGAAGATTTCAGTTTTGGTAAAAGCTACAGTCGTCACCGATCCGGCTGCTTTCTGAAAATTTCTCTCAGTGGCATTAGACAGGAGAGTGCCTGCTCAGCAAGTACCTGAATCCCCTGGTTTTCAAAAGAAACTTTGTCTAACAGGGAATGAATGTGCTTTTGGCATTCGAAGAAAAACAGGCACATTGTTTGCCATCTACTAGAGGATGGTAGAATTGTTTCCGTTTTGCTCACTAATCTTGCTGTGCTTAACGCGAGCATGTAGCCTGTTGTCTGACAGAAACAGGAACCAAAAGCGTGTTGCTCCGTGTGGGTGCTGAAGTGAGGAGGACTCAATTACTGTGTTTGAATCCCTTGGTGTGAAATGCCTAAGAAAGTTGCCTGAGCATTGTTTACCTGGTTAAAGTGTTTGAAGTTTGTCAGATTCGAGTAGTTGAAGCCCTGCACAGTTTAGAGCTTTCCGGGAGGCATTCTCTGCTACGCGTTCGAGAAAGCCGCCTAGCAGACGGTAGTCCTAACGGAGAAGAGAAAGTGTGTTTCTGCGGTTCTGGTGTTCGACAGCGGCAGCTTTCTAGTTTTCTTGTGTAAAGACAAAGTTAGCAACAAGTGTGAATTGCCAGTTCACTGCCTCAAAGAGAAAGCAAATACAGAATTCTCCCTCAAGCTGCTTAAGTTAATCCACTGAAGTTTTCAGCTTTGGTACAAGATTCCGCACCGAACCGGCTGCTTTCTGCAACTTTCACTCAGTGGCATAAGACCGGAGAGTGCCTACCCAGCAAGTACTTGAATCCCCTGGTTTTCAAAAGGAACTTTGCCTAACAGGGACTGAATGAACCTTTGGCATTCAAAGCAAAACAGGCAAATTGTTTGCCTTCAACTAGAGGATGGTAGAATTGTTTCCGTTTTGCTCACTAATCTTGCTGTGCTTAACGCGAGCATGTAGCCTGTTGTCTGCCAGAAACAGCAACCAAAAGCGTGTTGCTCCGTGTGGGTGCTGAAGTGAGGAGGACTCAATTACTGTGTTTGAATCCCTTGGTGTGAAATGCCTAAGAAAGTTGCCTGAGCATTGTTTACTTGGTTAAAGTGTTTGACTTTTCTCCCATTCGAGTAGCTGAGGCCCTGCATGGTTTAGAGCTTTCCTGGAGGCAATCTGGGCTCCGCGTACGAGAAAGCCGCCTTGCAGACGGTAGTCCTAAATGAGAAGAGAAAGTGTGTTTCTGCCGTTCTGGTGTTCGACAGCGGCAGCTTTCTAGTTTTCTTGAGTAAAGACTATGTTAGCAGCAAGTGTGACTTGCCAGTTCACTGCCTCAAAGTGAAAGCAAATACAGAATTCTCCCTCAAGCTGCTTAAGTTAATCCACTGAAGTTTTCAGCTTTGGTACAAGATTCCGCACCGAACCGGCTGCTTTCTGCAATTTTCACTCAGTGGCATAAGACCGGAGAGTGCCTACCCAGCAAGTACTTGAATCCCCTGGTTTTCAAAAGAAACTTTGCCTAACAGGGACTGAATGAACCTTTGGCATTCAAAGCAAAACAGGCAAATTGTTTGCCTTCAACTAGAGGATGGTAGAATTGTTTCCGTTTTGCTCACTAATCTTGCTGTGCTTAACGCGAGCGTGTAGCCTGTTGTCTGCCAGAAACAGCAACCAAAAGCGTGTTGCTCCGTGTGGGTGCTGAAGTGAGGAGGACTCAATTACTGTGTTTGAATCCCTTGGTGTGAAATGCCTAAGAAAGTTGCCTGAGCATTGTTTACCTGGTTAAAGTGTTTGAAGTTTGTCAGATTCGAGTAGTTGAAGCCCTGCACAGTTTAGAGCTTTCCGGGAGGCATTCTCTGCTACGCGTTCGAGAAAGCCGCCTAGCAGACGGTAGTCCTAACGGAGAAGAGAAAGTGTGTTTCTGCGGTTCTGGTGTTCGACAGCGGCAGCTTTCTAGTTTTCTTGTGTAAAGACAAAGTTAGCAACAAGTGTGAATTGCCAGTTCACTGCCTCAAAGAGAAAGCAAATACAGAATTCTCCCTCAAGCTGCTTAAGTTAATCCACTGAAGTTTTCAGCTTTGGTACAAGATTCCGCACCGAACCGGCTGCTTTCTGCAACTTTCACTCAGTGGCATAAGACCGGAGAGTGCCTACCCAGCAAGTACTTGAATCCCCTGGTTTTCAAAAGGAACTTTGCCTAACAGGGACTGAATGAACCTTTGGCATTCAAAGCAAAACAGGCAAATTGTTTGCCTTCAACTAGAGGATGGTAGAATTGTTTCCGTTTTGCTCACTAATCTTGCTGTGCTTAACGCGAGCATGTAGCCTGTTGTCTGCCAGAAACAGCAACCAAAAGCGTGTTGCTCCGTGTGGGTGCTGAAGTGAGGAGGACTCAATTACTGTGTTTGAATCCCTTGGTGTGAAATGCCTAAGAAAGTTGCCTGAGCATTGTTTACTTGGTTAAAGTGTTTGACTTTTCTCCCATTCGAGTAGCTGAGGCCCTGCATGGTTTAGAGCTTTCCTGGAGGCAATCTGGGCTCCGCGTACGAGAAAGCCGCCTTGCAGACGGTAGTCCTAAATGAGAAGAGAAAGTGTGTTTCTGCCGTTCTGGTGTTCGACAGCGGCAGCTTTCTAGTTTTCTTGAGTAAAGACTATGTTAGCAGCAAGTGTGACTTGCCAGTTCACTGCCTCAAAGTGAAAGCAAATACAGAATTCTCCCTCAAGCTGCTTAAGTTAATCCACTGAAGATTTCAGTTTTGGTAAAAGCTACAGTCGTCAACGATCCGGCTGCTTTCTGCAACTTTCTCTCAGTGGCATAAGACCGGAGAGTGCCTGCTCAGCAAGTACCTGAATCCCCTGGTTTTCAAAAGAAACTTTGTCTAACAGGGAATGAATGTGCTTTTGGCATTCGAAGAAAAACAGGTACATTGTTTGCCTTCAACCAGAGGATGGTAGAATTGTTTCCGTTTTGCTCACTAATCTTGCTGTGCTTAACGCGAGCGTGTAGCCTGTTGTCTGCCAGAAATAGGAACCAAAAGCGTGTTGCTCCGTGTGGGTGCTGAAGTGAGGAGGACTCAATTACTGTGTTTGAATCCCTTGGTGTGAAATGCCTAAGAAAGTTGCCTGAGCATTGTTTACCTCGTTAAAGTGTTTGAAGTTTGTCAGATTCGAGTAGCTGAAGCCCTGCACAGTTTAGAGCTTTCCGGGAGGCATTCTCTGCTACGCGTTCGAGAAAGCCGCCTAGCAGACGGTACTCCTAACGGAGAAGAGAAAGTGTGTTTCTGCGGTTCTGGTGTTCGACAGCGGCAGCTTTCTAGTTTTCTTGAGTAAAGACTATGTTAGCAGCAAGTGTGACTTGCCGGTTCACTGCCTCAAAGTGAAAGCAAATACAGAATTCTCCCTCAAGCTGCTTAAGTTAATCCACTGAAGATTTCAGTTTTGGTAAAAGCTACAGTCGTCACCGATCCGGCTGCTTTCTGCAACTTTCTCTCAGTGGCATTAGACAGGAGAGTGCCTGCTCAGCAAGTACTTGAATCCCCTGGTTTTCAAAAGAAACTTTGTCAAACAGGGAATGAATGTGCTTGTGGCATTCGAAGAAAAACAGGCACATTGTTTGCCTTCAACTAGAGGATGGTAGAATTGTTTCCGTTTTGCTCACTAATCTTGCTGTGCTTAACGCGAGCATGTAGCCTGTTGTCTGCCAGAAACAGCAACCAAAAGCGTGTTGCTCCGTGTGGGTGCTGAAGTGAGGAGGACTCAATTACTGTGTTTGAATCCCTTGGTGTGAAATGCCTAAGAAAGTTGCCTGAGCATTGTTTACTTGGTTAAAGTGTTTGACTTTTCTCCCATTCGAGTAGCTGAGGCCCTGCATGGTTTAGAGCTTTCCTGGAGGCAATCTGGGCTCCGCGTACGAGAAAGCCGCCTTGCAGACGGTAGTCCTAAATGAGAAGAGAAAGTGTGTTTCTGCCGTTCTGGTGTTCGACAGCGGCAGCTTTCTAGTTTTCTTGAGTAAAGACTATGTTAGCAGCAAGTGTGACTTGCCAGTTCACTGCCTCAAAGTGAAAGCAAATACAGAATTCTCCCTCAAGCTGCTTAAGTTAATCCACTGAAGATTTCAGTTTTGGTAAAAGCTACAGTCGTCACCGATCCGGCTGCTTTCTGCAACTTTCTCTCAGTGGCATAAGACCGGAGAGTGCCTGCTCAGCAAGTACCTGAATCCCCTGGTTTTCAAAAGAAACTTTGTCAAACAGGGAATGAATGTGCTTGTGGCATTCGAAGAAAAACAGGCACATTGTTTGCCTTCAACTAGAGGATGGTAGAATTGTTTCCGTTTTGCTCACTAATCTTGCTGTGCTTAACTCGAGCATGTAGCCTGTTGTCTGCCAGAAACAGCAACCAAAAGCGTGTTGCTCCGTGTGGGTGCTGAAGTGAGGAGGACTCAATTACTGTGTTTGAATCCCTTGGTGTGAAATGCCTAAGAAAGTTGCCTGAGCATTGTTTACTTGGTTAAAGTGTTTGACTTTTCTCCCATTCGAGTAGCTGAGGCCCTGCATGGTTTAGAGCTTTCCTGGAGGCAATCTGGGCTCCGCGTACGAGAAAGCCGCCTTGCAGACGGTAGTCCTAAATGAGAAGAGAAAGTGTGTTTCTGCCGTTCTGGTGTTCGACAGCGGCAGCTTTCTAGTTTTCTTGAGTAAAGACTATGTTAGCAGCAAGTGTGACTTGCCGGTTCACTGCCTCAAAGTGAAAGCAAATACAGAATTCTCCCTCAAGCTGCTTAAGTTAATCCACTGAAGATTTCAGTTTTGGTAAAAGCTACAGTCGTCACCGATCCGGCTGCTTTCTGAAAATTTCTCTCAGTGGCATTAGACAGGAGAGTGCCTGCTCAGCAAGTACCTGAATCCCCTGGTTTTCAAAAGAAACTTTGTCTAACAGGGAATGAATGTGCTTTTGGCATTCGAAGAAAAACAGGCACATTGTTTGCCATCTACTAGAGGATGGTAGAATTGTTTCCGTTTTGCTCACTAATCTTGCTGTGCTTAACGCGAGCATGTAGCCTGTTGTCTGACAGAAACAGGAACCAAAAGCGTGTTGCTCCGTGTGGGTGCTGAAGTGAGGAGGACTCAATTACTGTGTTTGAATCCCTTGGTGTGAAATGCCTAAGAAAGTTGCCTGAGCATTGTTTACCTGGTTAAAGTGTTTGAAGTTTGTCAGATTCGAGTAGTTGAAGCCCTGCACAGTTTAGAGCTTTCCGGGAGGCATTCTCTGCTACGCGTTCGAGAAAGCCGCCTAGCAGACGGTAGTCCTAACGGAGAAGAGAAAGTGTGTTTCTGCGGTTCTGGTGTTCGACAGCGGCAGCTTTCTAGTTTTCTTGTGTAAAGACAAAGTTAGCAACAAGTGTGAATTGCCAGTTCACTGCCTCAAAGAGAAAGCAAATACAGAATTCTCCCTCAAGCTGCTTAAGTTAATCCACTGAAGTTTTCAGCTTTGGTACAAGATTCCGCACCGAACCGGCTGCTTTCTGCAACTTTCACTCAGTGGCATAAGACCGGAGAGTGCCTACCCAGCAAGTACTTGAATCCCCTGGTTTTCAAAAGGAACTTTGCCTAACAGGGACTGAATGAACCTTTGGCATTCAAAGCAAAACAGGCAAATTGTTTGCCTTCAACTAGAGGATGGTAGAATTGTTTCCGTTTTGCTCACTAATCTTGCTGTGCTTAACGCGAGCATGTAGCCTGTTGTCTGCCAGAAACAGCAACCAAAAGCGTGTTGCTCCGTGTGGGTGCTGAAGTGAGGAGGACTCAATTACTGTGTTTGAATCCCTTGGTGTGAAATGCCTAAGAAAGTTGCCTGAGCATTGTTTACTTGGTTAAAGTGTTTGACTTTTCTCCCATTCGAGTAGCTGAGGCCCTGCATGGTTTAGAGCTTTCCTGGAGGCAATCTGGGCTCCGCGTACGAGAAAGCCGCCTTGCAGACGGTAGTCCTAAATGAGAAGAGAAAGTGTGTTTCTGCCGTTCTGGTGTTCGACAGCGGCAGCTTTCTAGTTTTCTTGAGTAAAGACTATGTTAGCAGCAAGTGTGACTTGCCAGTTCACTGCCTCAAAGTGAAAGCAAATACAGAATTCTCCCTCAAGCTGCTTAAGTTAATCCACTGAAGTTTTCAGCTTTGGTACAAGATTCCGCACCGAACCGGCTGCTTTCTGCAATTTTCACTCAGTGGCATAAGACCGGAGAGTGCCTACCCAGCAAGTACTTGAATCCCCTGGTTTTCAAAAGAAACTTTGCCTAACAGGGACTGAATGAACCTTTGGCATTCAAAGCAAAACAGGCAAATTGTTTGCCTTCAACTAGAGGATGGTAGAATTGTTTCCGTTTTGCTCACTAATCTTGCTGTGCTTAACGCGAGCGTGTAGCCTGTTGTCTGCCAGAAACAGCAACCAAAAGCGTGTTGCTCCGTGTGGGTGCTGAAGTGAGGAGGACTCAATTACTGTGTTTGAATCCCTTGGTGTGAAATGCCTAAGAAAGTTGCCTGAGCATTGTTTACTTGGTTAAAGTGTTTGACTTTTCTCCCATTCGAGTAGCTGAGGCCCTGCATGGTTTAGAGCTTTCCTGGAGGCAATCTGGGCTCCGCGTACGAGAAAGCCGCCTTGCAGACGGTAGTCCTAAATGAGAAGAGAAAGTGTGTTTCTGCCGTTCTGGTGTTCGACAGCGGCAGCTTTCTAGTTTTCTTGAGTAAAGACTATGTTAGCAGCAAGTGTGACTTGCCAGTTCACTGCCTCAAAGTGAAAGCAAATACAGAATTCTCCCTCAAGCTGCTTAAGTTAATCCACTGAAGTTTTCAGCTTTGGTACAAGATTCCGCACCGAACCGGCTGCTTTCTGCAACTTTCACTCAGTGGCATAAGACCGGAGAGTGCCTACCCAGCAAGTACTTGAATCCCCTGGTTTTCAAAAGAAACTTTGCCTAACAGGGACTGAATGAACCTTTGGCATTCAAAGCAAAACAGGCAAATTGTTTGCCTTCAACTAGAGGATGGTAGAATTGTTTCCGTTTTGCTCACTAATCTTGCTGTGCTTAACGCGAGCATGTAGCCTGTTGTCTGCCAGAAACAGCAACCAAAAGCGTGTTGCTCCGTGTGGGTGCTGAAGTGAGGAGGACTCAATTACTGTGTTTGAATCCCTTGGTGTGAAATGCCTAAGAAAGTTGCCTGAGCATTGTTTACTTGGTTAAAGTGTTTGACTTTTCTCCCATTCGAGTAGCTGAGGCCCTGCATGGTTTAGAGCTTTCCTGGAGGCAATCTGGGCTCCGCGTACGAGAAAGCCGCCTTGCAGACGGTAGTCCTAAATGAGAAGAGAAAGTGTGTTTCTGCCGTTCTGGTGTTCGACAGCGGCAGCTTTCTAGTTTTCTTGAGTAAAGACTATGTTAGCAGCAAGTGTGACTTGCCGGTTCACTGCCTCAAAGTGAAAGCAAATACAGAATTCTCCCTCAAGCTGCTTAAGTTAATCCACTGAAGATTTCAGTTTTGGTAAAAGCTACAGTCGTCACCGATCCGGCTGCTTTCTGCAACTTTCTCTCAGTGGCATAAGACCGGAGAGTGCCTGCTCAGCAAGTACCTGAATCCCCTGGTTTTCAAAAGAAACTTTGTCTAACAGGGAATGAATGTGCTTTTGGCATTCGAAGAAAAACAGGTACATTGTTTGCCTTCAACCAGAGGATGGTAGAATTGTTTCCGTTTTGCTCACTAATCTTGCTGTGCTTAACGCGAGCGTGTAGCCTGTTGTCTGCCAGAAATAGGAACCAAAAGCGTGTTGCTCCGTGTGGGTGCTGAAGTGAGGAGGACTCAATTACTGTGTTTGAATCCCTTGGTGTGAAATGCCTAAGAAAGTTGCCTGAGCATTGTTTACCTCGTTAAAGTGTTTGAAGTTTGTCAGATTCGAGTAGCTGAAGCCCTGCACAGTTTAGAGCTTTCCGGGAGGCATTCTCTGCTACGCGTTCGAGAAAGCCGCCTAGCAGACGGTACTCCTAACGGAGAAGAGAAAGTGTGTTTCTGCGGTTCTGGTGTTCGACAGCGGCAGCTTTCTAGTTTTCTTGAGTAAAGACTATGTTAGCAGCAAGTGTGACTTGCCGGTTCACTGCCTCAAAGTGAAAGCAAATACAGAATTCTCCCTCAAGCTGCTTAAGTTAATCCACTGAAGATTTCAGTTTTGGTAAAAGCTACAGTCGTCACCGATCCGGCTGCTTTCTGCAACTTTCTCTCAGTGGCATTAGACAGGAGAGTGCCTGCTCAGCAAGTACCTGAATCCCCTGGTTTTCAAAAGAAACTTTGTCAAACAGGGAATGAATGTGCTTGTGGCATTCGAAGAAAAACAGGCACATTGTTTGCCTTCAACTAGAGGATGGTAGAATTGTTTCCGTTTTGCTCACTAATCGTGCTGTGCTTAACTCGAGCATGTAGCCTGTTGTCTGCCAGAAACAGCAACCAAAAGCGTGTTGCTCCGTGTGGGTGCTGAAGTGAGGAGGACTCAATTACTGTGTTTGAATCCCTTGGTGTGAAATGCCTAAGAAAGTTGCCTGAGCATTGTTTACTTGGTTAAAGTGTTTGACTTTTCTCCCATTCGAGTAGCTGAGGCCCTGCATGGTTTAGAGCTTTCCTGGAGGCAATCTGGGCTCCGCGTACGAGAAAGCCGCCTTGCAGACGGTAGTCCTAAATGAGAAGAGAAAGTGTGTTTCTGCCGTTCTGGTGTTCGACAGCGGCAGCTTTCTAGTTTTCTTGAGTAAAGACTATGTTAGCAGCAAGTGTGACTTGCCGGTTCACTGCCTCAAAGTGAAAGCAAATACAGAATTCTCCCTCAAGCTGCTTAAGTTAATCCACTGAAGATTTCAGTTTTGGTAAAAGCTACAGTCGTCACCGATCCGGCTGCTTTCTGCAAATTTCTCTCAGTGGCATTAGACAGGAGAGTGCCTGCTCAGCAAGTACCTGAATCCCCTGGTTTTCAAAAGAAACTTTGTCTAACAGGGAATGAATGTGCTTTTGGCATTCGAAGAAAAACAGGCACATTGTTTGCCATCTACTAGAGGATGGTAGAATTGTTTCCGTTTTGCTCACTAATCTTGCTGTGCTTAACGCGAGCATGTAGCCTGTTGTCTGACAGAAACAGGAACCAAAAGCGTGTTGCTCCGTGTGGGTGCTGAAGTGAGGAGGACTCAATTACTGTGTTTGAATCCCTTGGTGTGAAATGCCTAAGAAAGTTGCCTGAGCATTGTTTACCTGGTTAAAGTGTTTGAAGTTTGTCAGATTCGAGTAGTTGAAGCCCTGCACAGTTTAGAGCTTTCCGGGAGGCATTCTCTGCTACGCGTTCGAGAAAGCCGCCTAGCAGACGGTAGTCCTAACGGAGAAGAGAAAGTGTGTTTCTGCGGTTCTGGTGTTCGACAGCGGCAGCTTTCTAGTTTTCTTGAGTAAAGACTATGTTAGCAGCAAGTGTGACTTGCCGGTTCACTGCCTCAAAGTGAAAGCAAATACAGAATTCTCCCTCAAGCTGCTTAAGTTAATCCACTGAAGATTTCAGTTTTGGTAAAAGCTACAGTCGTCACCGATCCGGCTGCTTTCTGCAACTTTCTCTCAGTGGCATTAGACAGGAGAGTGCCTGCTCAGCAAGTACCTGAATCCCCTGGTTTTCAAAAGAAACTTTGTCAAACAGGGAATGAATGTGCTTGTGGCATTCGAAGAAAAACAGGCACATTGTTTGCCTTCAACTAGAGGATGGTAGAATTGTTTCCGTTTTGCTCACTAATCTTGCTGTGCTTAACGCGAGCATGTAGCCTGTTGTCTGCCAGAAACAGCAACCAAAAGCGTGTTGCTCCGTGTGGGTGCTGAAGTGAGGAGGACTCAATTACTGTGTTTGAATCCCTTGGTGTGAAATGCCTAAGAAAGTTGCCTGAGCATTGTTTACTTGGTTAAAGTGTTTGACTTTTCTCCCATTCGAGTAGCTGAGGCCCTGCATGGTTTAGAGCTTTCCTGGAGGCAATCTGGGCTCCGCGTACGAGAAAGCCGCCTTGCAGACGGTAGTCCTAAATGAGAAGAGAAAGTGTGTTTCTGCCGTTCTGGTGTTCGACAGCGGCAGCTTTCTAGTTTTCTTGAGTAAAGACTATGTTAGCAGCAAGTGTGACTTGCCAGTTCACTGCCTCAAAGTGAAAGCAAATACAGAATTCTCCCTCAAGCTGCTTAAGTTAATCCACTGAAGATTTCAGTTTTGGTAAAAGCTACAGTCGTCACCGATCCGGCTGCTTTCTGCAACTTTCTCTCAGTGGCATAAGACCGGAGAGTGCCTGCTCAGCAAGTACCTGAATCCCCTGGTTTTCAAAAGAAACTTTGTCAAACAGGGAATGAATGTGCTTGTGGCATTCGAAGAAAAACAGGCACATTGTTTGCCTTCAACTAGAGGATGGTAGAATTGTTTCCGTTTTGCTCACTAATCTTGCTGTGCTTAACTCGAGCATGTAGCCTGTTGTCTGCCAGAAACAGCAACCAAAAGCGTGTTGCTCCGTGTGGGTGCTGAAGTGAGGAGGACTCAATTACTGTGTTTGAATCCCTTGGTGTGAAATGCCTAAGAAAGTTGCCTGAGCATTGTTTACTTGGTTAAAGTGTTTGACTTTTCTCCCATTCGAGTAGCTGAGGCCCTGCATGGTTTAGAGCTTTCCTGGAGGCAATCTGGGCTCCGCGTACGAGAAAGCCGCCTTGCAGACGGTAGTCCTAAATGAGAAGAGAAAGTGTGTTTCTGCCGTTCTGGTGTTCGACAGCGGCAGCTTTCTAGTTTTCTTGAGTAAAGACTATGTTAGCAGCAAGTGTGACTTGCCGGTTCACTGCCTCAAAGTGAAAGCAAATACAGAATTCTCCCTCAAGCTGCTTAAGTTAATCCACTGAAGATTTCAGTTTTGGTAAAAGCTACAGTCGTCACCGATCCGGCTGCTTTCTGAAAATTTCTCTCAGTGGCATTAGACAGGAGAGTGCCTGCTCAGCAAGTACCTGAATCCCCTGGTTTTCAAAAGAAACTTTGTCTAACAGGGAATGAATGTGCTTTTGGCATTCGAAGAAAAACAGGCACATTGTTTGCCATCTACTAGAGGATGGTAGAATTGTTTCCGTTTTGCTCACTAATCTTGCTGTGCTTAACGCGAGCATGTAGCCTGTTGTCTGACAGAAACAGGAACCAAAAGCGTGTTGCTCCGTGTGGGTGCTGAAGTGAGGAGGACTCAATTACTGTGTTTGAATCCCTTGGTGTGAAATGCCTAAGAAAGTTGCCTGAGCATTGTTTACCTGGTTAAAGTGTTTGAAGTTTGTCAGATTCGAGTAGTTGAAGCCCTGCACAGTTTAGAGCTTTCCGGGAGGCATTCTCTGCTACGCGTTCGAGAAAGCCGCCTAGCAGACGGTAGTCCTAACGGAGAAGAGAAAGTGTGTTTCTGCGGTTCTGGTGTTCGACAGCGGCAGCTTTCTAGTTTTCTTGTGTAAAGACAAAGTTAGCAACAAGTGTGAATTGCCAGTTCACTGCCTCAAAGAGAAAGCAAATACAGAATTCTCCCTCAAGCTGCTTAAGTTAATCCACTGAAGTTTTCAGCTTTGGTACAAGATTCCGCACCGAACCGGCTGCTTTCTGCAACTTTCACTCAGTGGCATAAGACCGGAGAGTGCCTACCCAGCAAGTACTTGAATCCCCTGGTTTTCAAAAGGAACTTTGCCTAACAGGGACTGAATGAACCTTTGGCATTCAAAGCAAAACAGGCAAATTGTTTGCCTTCAACTAGAGGATGGTAGAATTGTTTCCGTTTTGCTCACTAATCTTGCTGTGCTTAACGCGAGCATGTAGCCTGTTGTCTGCCAGAAACAGCAACCAAAAGCGTGTTGCTCCGTGTGGGTGCTGAAGTGAGGAGGACTCAATTACTGTGTTTGAATCCCTTGGTGTGAAATGCCTAAGAAAGTTGCCTGAGCATTGTTTACTTGGTTAAAGTGTTTGACTTTTCTCCCATTCGAGTAGCTGAGGCCCTGCATGGTTTAGAGCTTTCCTGGAGGCAATCTGGGCTCCGCGTACGAGAAAGCCGCCTTGCAGACGGTAGTCCTAAATGAGAAGAGAAAGTGTGTTTCTGCCGTTCTGGTGTTCGACAGCGGCAGATTTCTAGTTTTCTTGAGTAAAGACTATGTTAGCAGCAAGTGTGACTTGCCAGTTCACTGCCTCAAAGTGAAAGCAAATACAGAATTCTCCCTCAAGCTGCTTAAGTTAATCCACTGAAGTTTTCAGCTTTGGTACAAGATTCCGCACCGAACCGGCTGCTTTCTGCAATTTTCACTCAGTGGCATAAGACCGGAGAGTGCCTACCCAGCAAGTACTTGAATCCCCTGGTTTTCAAAAGAAACTTTGCCTAACAGGGACTGAATGAACCTTTGGCATTCAAAGCAAAACAGGCAAATTGTTTGCCTTCAACTAGAGGATGGTAGAATTGTTTCCGTTTTGCTCACTAATCTTGCTGTGCTTAACGCGAGCGTGTAGCCTGTTGTCTGCCAGAAACAGCAACCAAAAGCGTGTTGCTCCGTGTGGGTGCTGAAGTGAGGAGGACTCAATTACTGTGTTTGAATCCCTTGGTGTGAAATGCCTAAGAAAGTTGCCTGAGCATTGTTTACTTGGTTAAAGTGTTTGACTTTTCTCCCATTCGAGTAGCTGAGGCCCTGCATGGTTTAGAGCTTTCCTGGAGGCAATCTGGGCTCCGCGTACGAGAAAGCCGCCTTGCAGACGGTAGTCCTAAATGAGAAGAGAAAGTGTGTTTCTGCCGTTCTGGTGTTCGACAGCGGCAGCTTTCTAGTTTTCTTGAGTAAAGACTATGTTAGCAGCAAGTGTGACTTGCCAGTTCACTGCCTCAAAGTGAAAGCAAATACAGAATTCTCCCTCAAGCTGCTTAAGTTAATCCACTGAAGATTTCAGTTTTGGTAAAAGCTACAGTCGTCACCGATCCGGCTGCTTTCTGCAACTTTCTCTCAGTGGCATAAGACCGGAGAGTGCCTGCTCAGCAAGTACCTGAATCCCCTGGTTTTCAAAAGAAACTTTGTCAAACAGGGAATGAATGTGCTTGTGGCATTCGAAGAAAAACAGGCACATTGTTTGCCTTCAACTAGAGGATGGTAGAATTGTTTCCGTTTTGCTCACTAATCTTGCTGTGCTTAACTCGAGCATGTAGCCTGTTGTCTGCCAGAAACAGCAACCAAAAGCGTGTTGCTCCGTGTGGGTGCTGAAGTGAGGAGGACTCAATTACTGTGTTTGAATCCCTTGGTGTGAAATGCCTAAGAAAGTTGCCTGAGCATTGTTTACTTGGTTAAAGTGTTTGACTTTTCTCCCATTCGAGTAGCTGAGGCCCTGCATGGTTTAGAGCTTTCCTGGAGGCAATCTGGGCTCCGCGTACGAGAAAGCCGCCTTGCAGACGGTAGTCCTAAATGAGAAGAGAAAGTGTGTTTCTGCCGTTCTGGTGTTCGACAGCGGCAGCTTTCTAGTTTTCTTGAGTAAAGACTATGTTAGCAGCAAGTGTGACTTGCCGGTTCACTGCCTCAAAGTGAAAGCAAATACAGAATTCTCCCTCAAGCTGCTTAAGTTAATCCACTGAAGATTTCAGTTTTGGTAAAAGCTACAGTCGTCACCGATCCGGCTGCTTTCTGAAAATTTCTCTCAGTGGCATTAGACAGGAGAGTGCCTGCTCAGCAAGTACCTGAATCCCCTGGTTTTCAAAAGAAACTTTGTCTAACAGGGAATGAATGTGCTTTTGGCATTCGAAGAAAAACAGGCACATTGTTTGCCATCTACTAGAGGATGGTAGAATTGTTTCCGTTTTGCTCACTAATCTTGCTGTGCTTAACGCGAGCATGTAGCCTGTTGTCTGACAGAAACAGGAACCAAAAGCGTGTTGCTCCGTGTGGGTGCTGAAGTGAGGAGGACTCAATTACTGTGTTTGAATCCCTTGGTGTGAAATGCCTAAGAAAGTTGCCTGAGCATTGTTTACCTGGTTAAAGTGTTTGAAGTTTGTCAGATTCGAGTAGTTGAAGCCCTGCACAGTTTAGAGCTTTCCGGGAGGCATTCTCTGCTACGCGTTCGAGAAAGCCGCCTAGCAGACGGTAGTCCTAACGGAGAAGAGAAAGTGTGTTTCTGCGGTTCTGGTGTTCGACAGCGGCAGCTTTCTAGTTTTCTTGTGTAAAGACAAAGTTAGCAACAAGTGTGAATTGCCAGTTCACTGCCTCAAAGAGAAAGCAAATACAGAATTCTCCCTCAAGCTGCTTAAGTTAATCCACTGAAGTTTTCAGCTTTGGTACAAGATTCCGCACCGAACCGGCTGCTTTCTGCAACTTTCACTCAGTGGCATAAGACCGGAGAGTGCCTACCCAGCAAGTACTTGAATCCCCTGGTTTTCAAAAGGAACTTTGCCTAACAGGGACTGAATGAACCTTTGGCATTCAAAGCAAAACAGGCAAATTGTTTGCCTTCAACTAGAGGATGGTAGAATTGTTTCCGTTTTGCTCACTAATCTTGCTGTGCTTAACGCGAGCATGTAGCCTGTTGTCTGCCAGAAACAGCAACCAAAAGCGTGTTGCTCCGTGTGGGTGCTGAAGTGAGGAGGACTCAATTACTGTGTTTGAATCCCTTGGTGTGAAATGCCTAAGAAAGTTGCCTGAGCATTGTTTACTTGGTTAAAGTGTTTGACTTTTCTCCCATTCGAGTAGCTGAGGCCCTGCATGGTTTAGAGCTTTCCTGGAGGCAATCTGGGCTCCGCGTACGAGAAAGCCGCCTTGCAGACGGTAGTCCTAAATGAGAAGAGAAAGTGTGTTTCTGCCGTTCTGGTGTTCGACAGCGGCAGCTTTCTAGTTTTCTTGAGTAAAGACTATGTTAGCAGCAAGTGTGACTTGCCAGTTCACTGCCTCAAAGTGAAAGCAAATACAGAATTCTCCCTCAAGCTGCTTAAGTTAATCCACTGAAGTTTTCAGCTTTGGTACAAGATTCCGCACCGAACCGGCTGCTTTCTGCAATTTTCACTCAGTGGCATAAGACCGGAGAGTGCCTACCCAGCAAGTACTTGAATCCCCTGGTTTTCAAAAGAAACTTTGCCTAACAGGGACTGAATGAACCTTTGGCATTCAAAGCAAAACAGGCAAATTGTTTGCCTTCAACTAGAGGATGGTAGAATTGTTTCCGTTTTGCTCACTAATCTTGCTGTGCTTAACGCGAGCGTGTAGCCTGTTGTCTGCCAGAAACAGCAACCAAAAGCGTGTTGCTCCGTGTGGGTGCTGAAGTGAGGAGGACTCAATTACTGTGTTTGAATCCCTTGGTGTGAAATGCCTAAGAAAGTTGCCTGAGCATTGTTTACTTGGTTAAAGTGTTTGACTTTTCTCCCATTCGAGTAGCTGAGGCCCTGCATGGTTTAGAGCTTTCCTGGAGGCAATCTGGGCTCCGCGTACGAGAAAGCCGCCTTGCAGACGGTAGTCCTAAATGAGAAGAGAAAGTGTGTTTCTGCCGTTCTGGTGTTCGACAGCGGCAGCTTTCTAGTTTTCTTGAGTAAAGACTATGTTAGCAGCAAGTGTGACTTGCCAGTTCACTGCCTCAAAGTGAAAGCAAATACAGAATTCTCCCTCAAGCTGCTTAAGTTAATCCACTGAAGATTTCAGTTTTGGTAAAAGCTACAGTCGTCACCGATCCGGCTGCTTTCTGCAACTTTCTCTCAGTGGCATAAGACCGGAGAGTGCCTGCTCAGCAAGTACCTGAATCCCCTGGTTTTCAAAAGAAACTTTGTCTAACAGGGAATGAATGGGCTTTTGGCATTCGAAGAAAAACAGGCACATTGTTTGCCTTCAACTAGAGGATGGTAGAATTGTTTCCGTTTTGCTCACTAATCTTGCTGTGCTTAACGCGAGCGTGTAGCCTGTTGTCTGCCAGAAACAGGAACCAAAAGCGTGTTGCTCCGTGTGGGTGCTGAAGTGAGGAGGACTCAATTACTGTGTTTGAATCCCTTGGTGTGAAATGCCTAAGAAAGTTGCCTGAGCATTGTTTACCTGGTTAAAGTGTTTGAAGTTTGTCAGATTCGAGTAGCTGAGGCCCTGCACGGTTTAGAGCTTTCCGGGAGGCATTCTCTGCTACGCGTTCGAGAAAGCCGCCTAGCAGACGGTAGTCCTAACGGAGAAGAGAAAGTGTGTTTCTGCGGTTCTGGTGTTCGACAGCGGCAGCTTTCTAGTTTTCTTGTGTAAAGACAAAGTTAGCAACAAGTGTGAATTGCCAGTTCACTGCCTCAAAGAGAAAGCAAATACAGAATTCTCCCTCAAGCTGCTTAAGTTAATCCACTGAAGATTTCAGTTTTGGTAAAAGCTACAGTCGTCACTGATCCGGCTGCTTTCTGCAACTTTCACTCAGTGGCATAAGACCGGAGAGTGCCTACCCAGCAAGTACTTGAATCCCCTGGTTTTCAAAAGGAACTTTGCCTAACAGGGACTGAATGAACCTTTGGCATTCAAAGCAAAACAGGCAAATTGTTTGCCTTCAACTAGAGGATGGTAGAATTGTTTCCGTTTTGCTCACTAATCTTGCTGTGCTTAACGCGAGCATGTAGCCTGTTGTCTGCCAGAAACAGCAACCAAAAGCGTGTTGCTCCGTGTGGGTGCTGAAGTGAGGAGGACTCAATTACTGTGTTTGAATCCCTTGGTGTGAAATGCCTAAGAAAGTTGCCTGAGCATTGTTTACTTGGTTAAAGTGTTTGACTTTTCTCCCATTCGAGTAGCTGAGGCCCTGCATGGTTTAGAGCTTTCCTGGAGGCAATCTGGGCTCCGCGTACGAGAAAGCCGCCTTGCAGACGGTAGTCCTAAATGAGAAGAGAAAGTGTGTTTCTGCCGTTCTGGTGTTCGACAGCGGCAGCTTTCTAGTTTTCTTGAGTAAAGACTATGTTAGCAGCAAGTGTGACTTGCCAGTTCACTGCCTCAAAGTGAAAGCAAATACAGAATTCTCCCTCAAGCTGCTTAAGTTAATCCACTGAAGATTTCAGTTTTGGTAAAAGCTACAGTCGTCACCGATCCGGCTGCTTTCTGCAACTTTCTCTCAGTGGCATAAGACCGGAGAGTGCCTGCTCAGCAAGTACCTGAATCCCCTGGTTTTCAAAAGAAACTTTGTCAAACAGGGAATGAATGTGCTTGTGGCATTCGAAGAAAAACAGGCACATTGTTTGCCTTCAACTAGAGGATGGTAGAATTGTTTCCGTTTTGCTCACTAATCTTGCTGTGCTTAACTCGAGCATGTAGCCTGTTGTCTGCCAGAAACAGCAACCAAAAGCGTGTTGCTCCGTGTGGGTGCTGAAGTGAGGAGGACTCAATTACTGTGTTTGAATCCCTTGGTGTGAAATGCCTAAGAAAGTTGCCTGAGCATTGTTTACTTGGTTAAAGTGTTTGACTTTTCTCCCATTCGAGTAGCTGAGGCCCTGCATGGTTTAGAGCTTTCCTGGAGGCAATCTGGGCTCCGCGTACGAGAAAGCCGCCTTGCAGACGGTAGTCCTAAATGAGAAGAGAAAGTGTGTTTCTGCCGTTCTGGTGTTCGACAGCGGCAGCTTTCTAGTTTTCTTGAGTAAAGACTATGTTAGCAGCAAGTGTGACTTGCCGGTTCACTGCCTCAAAGTGAAAGCAAATACAGAATTCTCCCTCAAGCTGCTTAAGTTAATCCACTGAAGATTTCAGTTTTGGTAAAAGCTACAGTCGTCACCGATCCGGCTGCTTTCTGAAAATTTCTCTCAGTGGCATTAGACAGGAGAGTGCCTGCTCAGCAAGTACCTGAATCCCCTGGTTTTCAAAAGAAACTTTGTCTAACAGGGAATGAATGTGCTTTTGGCATTCGAAGAAAAACAGGCACATTGTTTGCCATCTACTAGAGGATGGTAGAATTGTTTCCGTTTTGCTCACTAATCTTGCTGTGCTTAACGCGAGCATGTAGCCTGTTGTCTGACAGAAACAGGAACCAAAAGCGTGTTGCTCCGTGTGGGTGCTGAAGTGAGGAGGACTCAATTACTGTGTTTGAATCCCTTGGTGTGAAATGCCTAAGAAAGTTGCCTGAGCATTGTTTACCTGGTTAAAGTGTTTGAAGTTTGTCAGATTCGAGTAGTTGAAGCCCTGCACAGTTTAGAGCTTTCCGGGAGGCATTCTCTGCTACGCGTTCGAGAAAGCCGCCTAGCAGACGGTAGTCCTAACGGAGAAGAGAAAGTGTGTTTCTGCGGTTCTGGTGTTCGACAGCGGCAGCTTTCTAGTTTTCTTGTGTAAAGACAAAGTTAGCAACAAGTGTGAATTGCCAGTTCACTGCCTCAAAGAGAAAGCAAATACAGAATTCTCCCTCAAGCTGCTTAAGTTAATCCACTGAAGTTTTCAGCTTTGGTACAAGATTCCGCACCGAACCGGCTGCTTTCTGCAACTTTCACTCAGTGGCATAAGACCGGAGAGTGCCTACCCAGCAAGTACTTGAATCCCCTGGTTTTCAAAAGGAACTTTGCCTAACAGGGACTGAATGAACCTTTGGCATTCAAAGCAAAACAGGCAAATTGTTTGCCTTCAACTAGAGGATGGTAGAATTGTTTCCGTTTTGCTCACTAATCTTGCTGTGCTTAACGCGAGCATGTAGCCTGTTGTCTGCCAGAAACAGCAACCAAAAGCGTGTTGCTCCGTGTGGGTGCTGAAGTGAGGAGGACTCAATTACTGTGTTTGAATCCCTTGGTGTGAAATGCCTAAGAAAGTTGCCTGAGCATTGTTTACTTGGTTAAAGTGTTTGACTTTTCTCCCATTCGAGTAGCTGAGGCCCTGCATGGTTTAGAGCTTTCCTGGAGGCAATCTGGGCTCCGCGTACGAGAAAGCCGCCTTGCAGACGGTAGTCCTAAATGAGAAGAGAAAGTGTGTTTCTGCCGTTCTGGTGTTCGACAGCGGCAGCTTTCTAGTTTTCTTGAGTAAAGACTATGTTAGCAGCAAGTGTGACTTGCCAGTTCACTGCCTCAAAGTGAAAGCAAATACAGAATTCTCCCTCAAGCTGCTTAAGTTAATCCACTGAAGTTTTCAGCTTTGGTACAAGATTCCGCACCGAACCGGCTGCTTTCTGCAATTTTCACTCAGTGGCATAAGACCGGAGAGTGCCTACCCAGCAAGTACTTGAATCCCCTGGTTTTCAAAAGAAACTTTGCCTAACAGGGACTGAATGAACCTTTGGCATTCAAAGCAAAACAGGCAAATTGTTTGCCTTCAACTAGAGGATGGTAGAATTGTTTCCGTTTTGCTCACTAATCTTGCTGTGCTTAACGCGAGCGTGTAGCCTGTTGTCTGCCAGAAACAGCAACCAAAAGCGTGTTGCTCCGTGTGGGTGCTGAAGTGAGGAGGACTCAATTACTGTGTTTGAATCCCTTGGTGTGAAATGCCTAAGAAAGTTGCCTGAGCATTGTTTACCTGGTTAAAGTGTTTGAAGTTTGTCAGATTCGAGTAGTTGAAGCCCTGCACAGTTTAGAGCTTTCCGGGAGGCATTCTCTGCTACGCGTTCGAGAAAGCCGCCTAGCAGACGGTAGTCCTAACGGAGAAGAGAAAGTGTGTTTCTGCGGTTCTGGTGTTCGACAGCGGCAGCTTTCTAGTTTTCTTGTGTAAAGACAAAGTTAGCAACAAGTGTGAATTGCCAGTTCACTGCCTCAAAGAGAAAGCAAATACAGAATTCTCCCTCAAGCTGCTTAAGTTAATCCACTGAAGTTTTCAGCTTTGGTACAAGATTCCGCACCGAACCGGCTGCTTTCTGCAACTTTCACTCAGTGGCATAAGACCGGAGAGTGCCTACCCAGCAAGTACTTGAATCCCCTGGTTTTCAAAAGGAACTTTGCCTAACAGGGACTGAATGAACCTTTGGCATTCAAAGCAAAACAGGCAAATTGTTTGCCTTCAACTAGAGGATGGTAGAATTGTTTCCGTTTTGCTCACTAATCTTGCTGTGCTTAACGCGAGCATGTAGCCTGTTGTCTGCCAGAAACAGCAACCAAAAGCGTGTTGCTCCGTGTGGGTGCTGAAGTGAGGAGGACTCAATTACTGTGTTTGAATCCCTTGGTGTGAAATGCCTAAGAAAGTTGCCTGAGCATTGTTTACTTGGTTAAAGTGTTTGACTTTTCTCCCATTCGAGTAGCTGAGGCCCTGCATGGTTTAGAGCTTTCCTGGAGGCAATCTGGGCTCCGCGTACGAGAAAGCCGCCTTGCAGACGGTAGTCCTAAATGAGAAGAGAAAGTGTGTTTCTGCCGTTCTGGTGTTCGACAGCGGCAGCTTTCTAGTTTTCTTGAGTAAAGACTATGTTAGCAGCAAGTGTGACTTGCCAGTTCACTGCCTCAAAGTGAAAGCAAATACAGAATTCTCCCTCAAGCTGCTTAAGTTAATCCACTGAAGATTTCAGTTTTGGTAAAAGCTACAGTCGTCAACGATCCGGCTGCTTTCTGCAACTTTCTCTCAGTGGCATAAGACCGGAGAGTGCCTGCTCAGCAAGTACCTGAATCCCCTGGTTTTCAAAAGAAACTTTGTCTAACAGGGAATGAATGTGCTTTTGGCATTCGAAGAAAAACAGGTACATTGTTTGCCTTCAACCAGAGGATGGTAGAATTGTTTCCGTTTTGCTCACTAATCTTGCTGTGCTTAACGCGAGCGTGTAGCCTGTTGTCTGCCAGAAATAGGAACCAAAAGCGTGTTGCTCCGTGTGGGTGCTGAAGTGAGGAGGACTCAATTACTGTGTTTGAATCCCTTGGTGTGAAATGCCTAAGAAAGTTGCCTGAGCATTGTTTACCTCGTTAAAGTGTTTGAAGTTTGTCAGATTCGAGTAGCTGAAGCCCTGCACAGTTTAGAGCTTTCCGGGAGGCATTCTCTGCTACGCGTTCGAGAAAGCCGCCTAGCAGACGGTACTCCTAACGGAGAAGAGAAAGTGTGTTTCTGCGGTTCTGGTGTTCGACAGCGGCAGCTTTCTAGTTTTCTTGAGTAAAGACTATGTTAGCAGCAAGTGTGACTTGCCGGTTCACTGCCTCAAAGTGAAAGCAAATACAGAATTCTCCCTCAAGCTGCTTAAGTTAATCCACTGAAGATTTCAGTTTTGGTAAAAGCTACAGTCGTCACCGATCCGGCTGCTTTCTGCAACTTTCTCTCAGTGGCATTAGACAGGAGAGTGCCTGCTCAGCAAGTACTTGAATCCCCTGGTTTTCAAAAGAAACTTTGTCAAACAGGGAATGAATGTGCTTGTGGCATTCGAAGAAAAACAGGCACATTGTTTGCCTTCAACTAGAGGATGGTAGAATTGTTTCCGTTTTGCTCACTAATCTTGCTGTGCTTAACGCGAGCATGTAGCCTGTTGTCTGCCAGAAACAGCAACCAAAAGCGTGTTGCTCCGTGTGGGTGCTGAAGTGAGGAGGACTCAATTACTGTGTTTGAATCCCTTGGTGTGAAATGCCTAAGAAAGTTGCCTGAGCATTGTTTACTTGGTTAAAGTGTTTGACTTTTCTCCCATTCGAGTAGCTGAGGCCCTGCATGGTTTAGAGCTTTCCTGGAGGCAATCTGGGCTCCGCGTACGAGAAAGCCGCCTTGCAGACGGTAGTCCTAAATGAGAAGAGAAAGTGTGTTTCTGCCGTTCTGGTGTTCGACAGCGGCAGCTTTCTAGTTTTCTTGAGTAAAGACTATGTTAGCAGCAAGTGTGACTTGCCAGTTCACTGCCTCAAAGTGAAAGCAAATACAGAATTCTCCCTCAAGCTGCTTAAGTTAATCCACTGAAGATTTCAGTTTTGGTAAAAGCTACAGTCGTCACCGATCCGGCTGCTTTCTGCAACTTTCTCTCAGTGGCATAAGACCGGAGAGTGCCTGCTCAGCAAGTACCTGAATCCCCTGGTTTTCAAAAGAAACTTTGTCAAACAGGGAATGAATGTGCTTGTGGCATTCGAAGAAAAACAGGCACATTGTTTGCCTTCAACTAGAGGATGGTAGAATTGTTTCCGTTTTGCTCACTAATCTTGCTGTGCTTAACTCGAGCATGTAGCCTGTTGTCTGCCAGAAACAGCAACCAAAAGCGTGTTGCTCCGTGTGGGTGCTGAAGTGAGGAGGACTCAATTACTGTGTTTGAATCCCTTGGTGTGAAATGCCTAAGAAAGTTGCCTGAGCATTGTTTACTTGGTTAAAGTGTTTGACTTTTCTCCCATTCGAGTAGCTGAGGCCCTGCATGGTTTAGAGCTTTCCTGGAGGCAATCTGGGCTCCGCGTACGAGAAAGCCGCCTTGCAGACGGTAGTCCTAAATGAGAAGAGAAAGTGTGTTTCTGCCGTTCTGGTGTTCGACAGCGGCAGCTTTCTAGTTTTCTTGAGTAAAGACTATGTTAGCAGCAAGTGTGACTTGCCGGTTCACTGCCTCAAAGTGAAAGCAAATACAGAATTCTCCCTCAAGCTGCTTAAGTTAATCCACTGAAGATTTCAGTTTTGGTAAAAGCTACAGTCGTCACCGATCCGGCTGCTTTCTGAAAATTTCTCTCAGTGGCATTAGACAGGAGAGTGCCTGCTCAGCAAGTACCTGAATCCCCTGGTTTTCAAAAGAAACTTTGTCTAACAGGGAATGAATGTGCTTTTGGCATTCGAAGAAAAACAGGCACATTGTTTGCCATCTACTAGAGGATGGTAGAATTGTTTCCGTTTTGCTCACTAATCTTGCTGTGCTTAACGCGAGCATGTAGCCTGTTGTCTGACAGAAACAGGAACCAAAAGCGTGTTGCTCCGTGTGGGTGCTGAAGTGAGGAGGACTCAATTACTGTGTTTGAATCCCTTGGTGTGAAATGCCTAAGAAAGTTGCCTGAGCATTGTTTACCTGGTTAAAGTGTTTGAAGTTTGTCAGATTCGAGTAGTTGAAGCCCTGCACAGTTTAGAGCTTTCCGGGAGGCATTCTCTGCTACGCGTTCGAGAAAGCCGCCTAGCAGACGGTAGTCCTAACGGAGAAGAGAAAGTGTGTTTCTGCGGTTCTGGTGTTCGACAGCGGCAGCTTTCTAGTTTTCTTGTGTAAAGACAAAGTTAGCAACAAGTGTGAATTGCCAGTTCACTGCCTCAAAGAGAAAGCAAATACAGAATTCTCCCTCAAGCTGCTTAAGTTAATCCACTGAAGTTTTCAGCTTTGGTACAAGATTCCGCACCGAACCGGCTGCTTTCTGCAACTTTCACTCAGTGGCATAAGACCGGAGAGTGCCTACCCAGCAAGTACTTGAATCCCCTGGTTTTCAAAAGGAACTTTGCCTAACAGGGACTGAATGAACCTTTGGCATTCAAAGCAAAACAGGCAAATTGTTTGCCTTCAACTAGAGGATGGTAGAATTGTTTCCGTTTTGCTCACTAATCTTGCTGTGCTTAACGCGAGCATGTAGCCTGTTGTCTGCCAGAAACAGCAACCAAAAGCGTGTTGCTCCGTGTGGGTGCTGAAGTGAGGAGGACTCAATTACTGTGTTTGAATCCCTTGGTGTGAAATGCCTAAGAAAGTTGCCTGAGCATTGTTTACTTGGTTAAAGTGTTTGACTTTTCTCCCATTCGAGTAGCTGAGGCCCTGCATGGTTTAGAGCTTTCCTGGAGGCAATCTGGGCTCCGCGTACGAGAAAGCCGCCTTGCAGACGGTAGTCCTAAATGAGAAGAGAAAGTGTGTTTCTGCCGTTCTGGTGTTCGACAGCGGCAGCTTTCTAGTTTTCTTGAGTAAAGACTATGTTAGCAGCAAGTGTGACTTGCCAGTTCACTGCCTCAAAGTGAAAGCAAATACAGAATTCTCCCTCAAGCTGCTTAAGTTAATCCACTGAAGTTTTCAGCTTTGGTACAAGATTCCGCACCGAACCGGCTGCTTTCTGCAATTTTCACTCAGTGGCATAAGACCGGAGAGTGCCTACCCAGCAAGTACTTGAATCCCCTGGTTTTCAAAAGAAACTTTGCCTAACAGGGACTGAATGAACCTTTGGCATTCAAAGCAAAACAGGCAAATTGTTTGCCTTCAACTAGAGGATGGTAGAATTGTTTCCGTTTTGCTCACTAATCTTGCTGTGCTTAACGCGAGCGTGTAGCCTGTTGTCTGCCAGAAACAGCAACCAAAAGCGTGTTGCTCCGTGTGGGTGCTGAAGTGAGGAGGACTCAATTACTGTGTTTGAATCCCTTGGTGTGAAATGCCTAAGAAAGTTGCCTGAGCATTGTTTACTTGGTTAAAGTGTTTGACTTTTCTCCCATTCGAGTAGCTGAGGCCCTGCATGGTTTAGAGCTTTCCTGGAGGCAATCTGGGCTCCGCGTACGAGAAAGCCGCCTTGCAGACGGTAGTCCTAAATGAGAAGAGAAAGTGTGTTTCTGCCGTTCTGGTGTTCGACAGCGGCAGCTTTCTAGTTTTCTTGAGTAAAGACTATGTTAGCAGCAAGTGTGACTTGCCAGTTCACTGCCTCAAAGTGAAAGCAAATACAGAATTCTCCCTCAAGCTGCTTAAGTTAATCCACTGAAGTTTTCAGCTTTGGTACAAGATTCCGCACCGAACCGGCTGCTTTCTGCAACTTTCACTCAGTGGCATAAGACCGGAGAGTGCCTACCCAGCAAGTACTTGAATCCCCTGGTTTTCAAAAGAAACTTTGCCTAACAGGGACTGAATGAACCTTTGGCATTCAAAGCAAAACAGGCAAATTGTTTGCCTTCAACTAGAGGATGGTAGAATTGTTTCCGTTTTGCTCACTAATCTTGCTGTGCTTAACGCGAGCATGTAGCCTGTTGTCTGCCAGAAACAGCAACCAAAAGCGTGTTGCTCCGTGTGGGTGCTGAAGTGAGGAGGACTCAATTACTGTGTTTGAATCCCTTGGTGTGAAATGCCTAAGAAAGTTGCCTGAGCATTGTTTACTTGGTTAAAGTGTTTGACTTTTCTCCCATTCGAGTAGCTGAGGCCCTGCATGGTTTAGAGCTTTCCTGGAGGCAATCTGGGCTCCGCGTACGAGAAAGCCGCCTTGCAGACGGTAGTCCTAAATGAGAAGAGAAAGTGTGTTTCTGCCGTTCTGGTGTTCGACAGCGGCAGCTTTCTAGTTTTCTTGAGTAAAGACTATGTTAGCAGCAAGTGTGACTTGCCAGTTCACTGCCTCAAAGTGAAAGCAAATACAGAATTCTCCCTCAAGCTGCTTAAGTTAATCCACTGAAGATTTCAGTTTTGGTAAAAGCTACAGTCGTCAACGATCCGGCTGCTTTCTGCAACTTTCTCTCAGTGGCATAAGACCGGAGAGTGCCTGCTCAGCAAGTACCTGAATCCCCTGGTTTTCAAAAGAAACTTTGTCTAACAGGGAATGAATGTGCTTTTGGCATTCGAAGAAAAACAGGTACATTGTTTGCCTTCAACCAGAGGATGGTAGAATTGTTTCCGTTTTGCTCACTAATCTTGCTGTGCTTAACGCGAGCGTGTAGCCTGTTGTCTGCCAGAAATAGGAACCAAAAGCGTGTTGCTCCGTGTGGGTGCTGAAGTGAGGAGGACTCAATTACTGTGTTTGAATCCCTTGGTGTGAAATGCCTAAGAAAGTTGCCTGAGCATTGTTTACCTCGTTAAAGTGTTTGAAGTTTGTCAGATTCGAGTAGCTGAAGCCCTGCACAGTTTAGAGCTTTCCGGGAGGCATTCTCTGCTACGCGTTCGAGAAAGCCGCCTAGCAGACGGTACTCCTAACGGAGAAGAGAAAGTGTGTTTCTGCGGTTCTGGTGTTCGACAGCGGCAGCTTTCTAGTTTTCTTGAGTAAAGACTATGTTAGCAGCAAGTGTGACTTGCCGGTTCACTGCCTCAAAGTGAAAGCAAATACAGAATTCTCCCTCAAGCTGCTTAAGTTAATCCACTGAAGATTTCAGTTTTGGTAAAAGCTACAGTCGTCACCGATCCGGCTGCTTTCTGCAACTTTCTCTCAGTGGCATTAGACAGGAGAGTGCCTGCTCAGCAAGTACCTGAATCCCCTGGTTTTCAAAAGAAACTTTGTCAAACAGGGAATGAATGTGCTTGTGGCATTCGAAGAAAAACAGGCACATTTTTTGCCTTCAACTAGAGGATGGTAGAATTGTTTCCGTTTTGCTCACTAATCGTGCTGTGCTTAACTCGAGCATGTAGCCTGTTGTCTGCCAGAAACAGCAACCAAAAGCGTGTTGCTCCGTGTGGGTGCTGAAGTGAGGAGGACTCAATTACTGTGTTTGAATCCCTTGGTGTGAAATGCCTAAGAAAGTTGCCTGAGCATTGTTTACTTGGTTAAAGTGTTTGACTTTTCTCCCATTCGAGTAGCTGAGGCCCTGCATGGTTTAGAGCTTTCCTGGAGGCAATCTGGGCTCCGCGTACGAGAAAGCCGCCTTGCAGACGGTAGTCCTAAATGAGAAGAGAAAGTGTGTTTCTGCCGTTCTGGTGTTCGACAGCGGCAGCTTTCTAGTTTTCTTGAGTAAAGACTATGTTAGCAGCAAGTGTGACTTGCCGGTTCACTGCCTCAAAGTGAAAGCAAATACAGAATTCTCCCTCAAGCTGCTTAAGTTAATCCACTGAAGTTTTCAGCTTTGGTACAAGATTCCGCACCGAACCGGCTGCTTTCTGCAACTTTCACTCAGTGGCATAAGACCGGAGAGTGCCTACCCAGCAAGTACTTGAATCCCCTGGTTTTCAAAAGAAACTTTGCCTAACAGGGACTGAATGAACCTTTGGCATTCAAAGCAAAACAGGCAAATTGTTTGCCTTCAACTAGAGGATGGTAGAATTGTTTCCGTTTTGCTCACTAATCTTGCTGTGCTTAACGCGAGCATGTAGCCTGTTGTCTGCCAGAAACAGCAACCAAAAGCGTGTTGCTCCGTGTGGGTGCTGAAGTGAGGAGGACTCAATTACTGTGTTTGAATCCCTTGGTGTGAAATGCCTAAGAAAGTTGCCTGAGCATTGTTTACTTGGTTAAAGTGTTTGACTTTTCTCCCATTCGAGTAGCTGAGGCCCTGCATGGTTTAGAGCTTTCCTGGAGGCAATCTGGGCTCCGCGTACGAGAAAGCCGCCTTGCAGACGGTAGTCCTAAATGAGAAGAGAAAGTGTGTTTCTGCCGTTCTGGTGTTCGACAGCGGCAGCTTTCTAGTTTTCTTGAGTAAAGACTATGTTAGCAGCAAGTGTGACTTGCCAGTTCACTGCCTCAAAGTGAAAGCAAATACAGAATTCTCCCTCAAGCTGCTTAAGTTAATCCACTGAAGATTTCAGTTTTGGTAAAAGCTACAGTCGTCAACGATCCGGCTGCTTTCTGCAACTTTCTCTCAGTGGCATAAGACCGGAGAGTGCCTGCTCAGCAAGTACCTGAATCCCCTGGTTTTCAAAAGAAACTTTGTCTAACAGGGAATGAATGTGCTTTTGGCATTCGAAGAAAAACAGGTACATTGTTTGCCTTCAACCAGAGGATGGTAGAATTGTTTCCGTTTTGCTCACTAATCTTGCTGTGCTTAACGCGAGCGTGTAGCCTGTTGTCTGCCAGAAATAGGAACCAAAAGCGTGTTGCTCCGTGTGGGTGCTGAAGTGAGGAGGACTCAATTACTGTGTTTGAATCCCTTGGTGTGAAATGCCTAAGAAAGTTGCCTGAGCATTGTTTACCTCGTTAAAGTGTTTGAAGTTTGTCAGATTCGAGTAGCTGAAGCCCTGCACAGTTTAGAGCTTTCCGGGAGGCATTCTCTGCTACGCGTTCGAGAAAGCCGCCTAGCAGACGGTACTCCTAACGGAGAAGAGAAAGTGTGTTTCTGCGGTTCTGGTGTTCGACAGCGGCAGCTTTCTAGTTTTCTTGAGTAAAGACTATGTTAGCAGCAAGTGTGACTTGCCGGTTCACTGCCTCAAAGTGAAAGCAAATACAGAATTCTCCCTCAAGCTGCTTAAGTTAATCCACTGAAGATTTCAGTTTTGGTAAAAGCTACAGTCGTCACCGATCCGGCTGCTTTCTGCAACTTTCTCTCAGTGGCATTAGACAGGAGAGTGCCTGCTCAGCAAGTACCTGAATCCCCTGGTTTTCAAAAGAAACTTTGTCAAACAGGGAATGAATGTGCTTGTGGCATTCGAAGAAAAACAGGCACATTGTTTGCCTTCAACTAGAGGATGGTAGAATTGTTTCCGTTTTGCTCACTAATCGTGCTGTGCTTAACTCGAGCATGTAGCCTGTTGTCTGCCAGAAACAGCAACCAAAAGCGTGTTGCTCCGTGTGGGTGCTGAAGTGAGGAGGACTCAATTACTGTGTTTGAATCCCTTGGTGTGAAATGCCTAAGAAAGTTGCCTGAGCATTGTTTACTTGGTTAAAGTGTTTGACTTTTCTCCCATTCGAGTAGCTGAGGCCCTGCATGGTTTAGAGCTTTCCTGGAGGCAATCTGGGCTCCGCGTACGAGAAAGCCGCCTTGCAGACGGTAGTCCTAAATGAGAAGAGAAAGTGTGTTTCTGCCGTTCTGGTGTTCGACAGCGGCAGCTTTCTAGTTTTCTTGAGTAAAGACTATGTTAGCAGCAAGTGTGACTTGCCGGTTCACTGCCTCAAAGTGAAAGCAAATACAGAATTCTCCCTCAAGCTGCTTAAGTTAATCCACTGAAGATTTCAGTTTTGGTAAAAGCTACAGTCGTCACCGATCCGGCTGCTTTCTGCAAATTTCTCTCAGTGGCATTAGACAGGAGAGTGCCTGCTCAGCAAGTACCTGAATCCCCTGGTTTTCAAAAGAAACTTTGTCTAACAGGGAATGAATGTGCTTTTGGCATTCGAAGAAAAACAGGCACATTGTTTGCCATCTACTAGAGGATGGTAGAATTGTTTCCGTTTTGCTCACTAATCTTGCTGTGCTTAACGCGAGCATGTAGCCTGTTGTCTGACAGAAACAGGAACCAAAAGCGTGTTGCTCCGTGTGGGTGCTGAAGTGAGGAGGACTCAATTACTGTGTTTGAATCCCTTGGTGTGAAATGCCTAAGAAAGTTGCCTGAGCATTGTTTACCTGGTTAAAGTGTTTGAAGTTTGTCAGATTCGAGTAGTTGAAGCCCTGCACAGTTTAGAGCTTTCCGGGAGGCATTCTCTGCTACGCGTTCGAGAAAGCCGCCTAGCAGACGGTAGTCCTAACGGAGAAGAGAAAGTGTGTTTCTGCGGTTCTGGTGTTCGACAGCGGCAGCTTTCTAGTTTTCTTGTGTAAAGACAAAGTTAGCAACAAGTGTGAATTGCCAGTTCACTGCCTCAAAGAGAAAGCAAATACAGAATTCTCCCTCAAGCTGCTTAAGTTAATCCACTGAAGATTTCAGTTTTGGTAAAAGCTACAGTCGTCACTGATCCGGCTGCTTTCTGCAACTTTCACTCAGTGGCATAAGACCGGAGAGTGCCTACCCAGCAAGTACTTGAATCCCCTGGTTTTCAAAAGGAACTTTGCCTAACAGGGACTGAATGAACCTTTGGCATTCAAAGCAAAACAGGCAAATTGTTTGCCTTCAACTAGAGGATGGTAGAATTGTTTCCGTTTTGCTCACTAATCTTGCTGTGCTTAACGCGAGCATGTAGCCTGTTGTCTGCCAGAAACAGCAACCAAAAGCGTGTTGCTCCGTGTGGGTGCTGAAGTGAGGAGGACTCAATTACTGTGTTTGAATCCCTTGGTGTGAAATGCCTAAGAAAGTTGCCTGAGCATTGTTTACTTGGTTAAAGTGTTTGACTTTTCTCCCATTCGAGTAGCTGAGGCCCTGCATGGTTTAGAGCTTTCCTGGAGGCAATCTGGGCTCCGCGTACGAGAAAGCCGCCTTGCAGACGGTAGTCCTAAATGAGAAGAGAAAGTGTGTTTCTGCCGTTCTGGTGTTCGACAGCGGCAGCTTTCTAGTTTTCTTGAGTAAAGACTATGTTAGCAGCAAGTGTGACTTGCCAGTTCACTGCCTCAAAGTGAAAGCAAATACAGAATTCTCCCTCAAGCTGCTTAAGTTAATCCACTGAAGATTTCAGTTTTGGTAAAAGCTACAGTCGTCACCGATCCGGCTGCTTTCTGCAACTTTCTCTCAGTGGCATAAGACCGGAGAGTGCCTGCTCAGCAAGTACCTGAATCCCCTGGTTTTCAAAAGAAACTTTGTCAAACAGGGAATGAATGTGCTTGTGGCATTCGAAGAAAAACAGGCACATTGTTTGCCTTCAACTAGAGGATGGTAGAATTGTTTCCGTTTTGCTCACTAATCTTGCTGTGCTTAACTCGAGCATGTAGCCTGTTGTCTGCCAGAAACAGCAACCAAAAGCGTGTTGCTCCGTGTGGGTGCTGAAGTGAGGAGGACTCAATTACTGTGTTTGAATCCCTTGGTGTGAAATGCCTAAGAAAGTTGCCTGAGCATTGTTTACTTGGTTAAAGTGTTTGACTTTTCTCCCATTCGAGTAGCTGAGGCCCTGCATGGTTTAGAGCTTTCCTGGAGGCAATCTGGGCTCCGCGTACGAGAAAGCCGCCTTGCAGACGGTAGTCCTAAATGAGAAGAGAAAGTGTGTTTCTGCCGTTCTGGTGTTCGACAGCGGCAGCTTTCTAGTTTTCTTGAGTAAAGACTATGTTAGCAGCAAGTGTGACTTGCCGGTTCACTGCCTCAAAGTGAAAGCAAATACAGAATTCTCCCTCAAGCTGCTTAAGTTAATCCACTGAAGATTTCAGTTTTGGTAAAAGCTACAGTCGTCACCGATCCGGCTGCTTTCTGAAAATTTCTCTCAGTGGCATTAGACAGGAGAGTGCCTGCTCAGCAAGTACCTGAATCCCCTGGTTTTCAAAAGAAACTTTGTCTAACAGGGAATGAATGTGCTTTTGGCATTCGAAGAAAAACAGGCACATTGTTTGCCATCTACTAGAGGATGGTAGAATTGTTTCCGTTTTGCTCACTAATCTTGCTGTGCTTAACGCGAGCATGTAGCCTGTTGTCTGACAGAAACAGGAACCAAAAGCGTGTTGCTCCGTGTGGGTGCTGAAGTGAGGAGGACTCAATTACTGTGTTTGAATCCCTTGGTGTGAAATGCCTAAGAAAGTTGCCTGAGCATTGTTTACCTGGTTAAAGTGTTTGAAGTTTGTCAGATTCGAGTAGTTGAAGCCCTGCACAGTTTAGAGCTTTCCGGGAGGCATTCTCTGCTACGCGTTCGAGAAAGCCGCCTAGCAGACGGTAGTCCTAACGGAGAAGAGAAAGTGTGTTTCTGCGGTTCTGGTGTTCGACAGCGGCAGCTTTCTAGTTTTCTTGTGTAAAGACAAAGTTAGCAACAAGTGTGAATTGCCAGTTCACTGCCTCAAAGAGAAAGCAAATACAGAATTCTCCCTCAAGCTGCTTAAGTTAATCCACTGAAGTTTTCAGCTTTGGTACAAGATTCCGCACCGAACCGGCTGCTTTCTGCAACTTTCACTCAGTGGCATAAGACCGGAGAGTGCCTACCCAGCAAGTACTTGAATCCCCTGGTTTTCAAAAGGAACTTTGCCTAACAGGGACTGAATGAACCTTTGGCATTCAAAGCAAAACAGGCAAATTGTTTGCCTTCAACTAGAGGATGGTAGAATTGTTTCCGTTTTGCTCACTAATCTTGCTGTGCTTAACGCGAGCATGTAGCCTGTTGTCTGCCAGAAACAGCAACCAAAAGCGTGTTGCTCCGTGTGGGTGCTGAAGTGAGGAGGACTCAATTACTGTGTTTGAATCCCTTGGTGTGAAATGCCTAAGAAAGTTGCCTGAGCATTGTTTACTTGGTTAAAGTGTTTGACTTTTCTCCCATTCGAGTAGCTGAGGCCCTGCATGGTTTAGAGCTTTCCTGGAGGCAATCTGGGCTCCGCGTACGAGAAAGCCGCCTTGCAGACGGTAGTCCTAAATGAGAAGAGAAAGTGTGTTTCTGCCGTTCTGGTGTTCGACAGCGGCAGATTTCTAGTTTTCTTGAGTAAAGACTATGTTAGCAGCAAGTGTGACTTGCCAGTTCACTGCCTCAAAGTGAAAGCAAATACAGAATTCTCCCTCAAGCTGCTTAAGTTAATCCACTGAAGATTTCAGTTTTGGTAAAAGCTACAGTCGTCACCGATCCGGCTGCTTTCTGCAACTTTCTCTCAGTGGCATAAGACCGGAGAGTGCCTGCTCAGCAAGTACCTGAATCCCCTGGTTTTCAAAAGAAACTTTGTCAAACAGGGAATGAATGTGCTTGTGGCATTCGAAGAAAAACAGGCACATTGTTTGCCTTCAACTAGAGGATGGTAGAATTGTTTCCGTTTTGCTCACTAATCTTGCTGTGCTTAACGCGAGCGTGTAGCCTGTTGTCTGCCAGAAACAGCAACCAAAAGCGTGTTGCTCCGTGTGGGTGCTGAAGTGAGGAGGACTCAATTACTGTGTTTGAATCCCTTGGTGTGAAATGCCTAAGAAAGTTGCCTGAGCATTGTTTACTTGGTTAAAGTGTTTGACTTTTCTCCCATTCGAGTAGCTGAGGCCCTGCATGGTTTAGAGCTTTCCTGGAGGCAATCTGGGCTCCGCGTACGAGAAAGCCGCCTTGCAGACGGTAGTCCTAAATGAGAAGAGAAAGTGTGTTTCTGCCGTTCTGGTGTTCGACAGCGGCAGCTTTCTAGTTTTCTTGAGTAAAGACTATGTTAGCAGCAAGTGTGACTTGCCAGTTCACTGCCTCAAAGTGAAAGCAAATACAGAATTCTCCCTCAAGCTGCTTAAGTTAATCCACTGAAGATTTCAGTTTTGGTAAAAGCTACAGTCGTCACCGATCCGGCTGCTTTCTGCAACTTTCTCTCAGTGGCATAAGACCGGAGAGTGCCTGCTCAGCAAGTACCTGAATCCCCTGGTTTTCAAAAGAAACTTTGTCAAACAGGGAATGAATGTGCTTGTGGCATTCGAAGAAAAACAGGCACATTGTTTGCCTTCAACTAGAGGATGGTAGAATTGTTTCCGTTTTGCTCACTAATCTTGCTGTGCTTAACTCGAGCATGTAGCCTGTTGTCTGCCAGAAACAGCAACCAAAAGCGTGTTGCTCCGTGTGGGTGCTGAAGTGAGGAGGACTCAATTACTGTGTTTGAATCCCTTGGTGTGAAATGCCTAAGAAAGTTGCCTGAGCATTGTTTACTTGGTTAAAGTGTTTGACTTTTCTCCCATTCGAGTAGCTGAGGCCCTGCATGGTTTAGAGCTTTCCTGGAGGCAATCTGGGCTCCGCGTACGAGAAAGCCGCCTTGCAGACGGTAGTCCTAAATGAGAAGAGAAAGTGTGTTTCTGCCGTTCTGGTGTTCGACAGCGGCAGCTTTCTAGTTTTCTTGAGTAAAGACTATGTTAGCAGCAAGTGTGACTTGCCGGTTCACTGCCTCAAAGTGAAAGCAAATACAGAATTCTCCCTCAAGCTGCTTAAGTTAATCCACTGAAGATTTCAGTTTTGGTAAAAGCTACAGTCGTCACCGATCCGGCTGCTTTCTGAAAATTTCTCTCAGTGGCATTAGACAGGAGAGTGCCTGCTCAGCAAGTACCTGAATCCCCTGGTTTTCAAAAGAAACTTTGTCTAACAGGGAATGAATGTGCTTTTGGCATTCGAAGAAAAACAGGCACATTGTTTGCCATCTACTAGAGGATGGTAGAATTGTTTCCGTTTTGCTCACTAATCTTGCTGTGCTTAACGCGAGCATGTAGCCTGTTGTCTGACAGAAACAGGAACCAAAAGCGTGTTGCTCCGTGTGGGTGCTGAAGTGAGGAGGACTCAATTACTGTGTTTGAATCCCTTGGTGTGAAATGCCTAAGAAAGTTGCCTGAGCATTGTTTACCTGGTTAAAGTGTTTGAAGTTTGTCAGATTCGAGTAGTTGAAGCCCTGCACAGTTTAGAGCTTTCCGGGAGGCATTCTCTGCTACGCGTTCGAGAAAGCCGCCTAGCAGACGGTAGTCCTAACGGAGAAGAGAAAGTGTGTTTCTGCGGTTCTGGTGTTCGACAGCGGCAGCTTTCTAGTTTTCTTGTGTAAAGACAAAGTTAGCAACAAGTGTGAATTGCCAGTTCACTGCCTCAAAGAGAAAGCAAATACAGAATTCTCCCTCAAGCTGCTTAAGTTAATCCACTGAAGTTTTCAGCTTTGGTACAAGATTCCGCACCGAACCGGCTGCTTTCTGCAACTTTCACTCAGTGGCATAAGACCGGAGAGTGCCTACCCAGCAAGTACTTGAATCCCCTGGTTTTCAAAAGGAACTTTGCCTAACAGGGACTGAATGAACCTTTGGCATTCAAAGCAAAACAGGCAAATTGTTTGCCTTCAACTAGAGGATGGTAGAATTGTTTCCGTTTTGCTCACTAATCTTGCTGTGCTTAACGCGAGCATGTAGCCTGTTGTCTGCCAGAAACAGCAACCAAAAGCGTGTTGCTCCGTGTGGGTGCTGAAGTGAGGAGGACTCAATTACTGTGTTTGAATCCCTTGGTGTGAAATGCCTAAGAAAGTTGCCTGAGCATTGTTTACTTGGTTAAAGTGTTTGACTTTTCTCCCATTCGAGTAGCTGAGGCCCTGCATGGTTTAGAGCTTTCCTGGAGGCAATCTGGGCTCCGCGTACGAGAAAGCCGCCTTGCAGACGGTAGTCCTAAATGAGAAGAGAAAGTGTGTTTCTGCCGTTCTGGTGTTCGACAGCGGCAGCTTTCTAGTTTTCTTGAGTAAAGACTATGTTAGCAGCAAGTGTGACTTGCCAGTTCACTGCCTCAAAGTGAAAGCAAATACAGAATTCTCCCTCAAGCTGCTTAAGTTAATCCACTGAAGATTTCAGTTTTGGTAAAAGCTACAGTCGTCACCGATCCGGCTGCTTTCTGCAACTTTCTCTCAGTGGCATAAGACCGGAGAGTGCCTGCTCAGCAAGTACCTGAATCCCCTGGTTTTCAAAAGAAACTTTGTCAAACAGGGAATGAATGTGCTTGTGGCATTCGAAGAAAAACAGGCACATTGTTTGCCTTCAACTAGAGGATGGTAGAATTGTTTCCGTTTTGCTCACTAATCTTGCTGTGCTTAACGCGAGCGTGTAGCCTGTTGTCTGCCAGAAACAGCAACCAAAAGCGTGTTGCTCCGTGTGGGTGCTGAAGTGAGGAGGACTCAATTACTGTGTTTGAATCCCTTGGTGTGAAATGCCTAAGAAAGTTGCCTGAGCATTGTTTACTTGGTTAAAGTGTTTGACTTTTCTCCCATTCGAGTAGCTGAGGCCCTGCATGGTTTAGAGCTTTCCTGGAGGCAATCTGGGCTCCGCGTACGAGAAAGCCGCCTTGCAGACGGTAGTCCTAAATGAGAAGAGAAAGTGTGTTTCTGCCGTTCTGGTGTTCGACAGCGGCAGCTTTCTAGTTTTCTTGAGTAAAGACTATGTTAGCAGCAAGTGTGACTTGCCAGTTCACTGCCTCAAAGTGAAAGCAAATACAGAATTCTCCCTCAAGCTGCTTAAGTTAATCCACTGAAGATTTCAGTTTTGGTAAAAGCTACAGTCGTCACCGATCCGGCTGCTTTCTGCAACTTTCTCTCAGTGGCATAAGACCGGAGAGTGCCTGCTCAGCAAGTACCTGAATCCCCTGGTTTTCAAAAGAAACTTTGTCAAACAGGGAATGAATGTGCTTGTGGCATTCGAAGAAAAACAGGCACATTGTTTGCCTTCAACTAGAGGATGGTAGAATTGTTTCCGTTTTGCTCACTAATCTTGCTGTGCTTAACTCGAGCATGTAGCCTGTTGTCTGCCAGAAACAGCAACCAAAAGCGTGTTGCTCCGTGTGGGTGCTGAAGTGAGGAGGACTCAATTACTGTGTTTGAATCCCTTGGTGTGAAATGCCTAAGAAAGTTGCCTGAGCATTGTTTACTTGGTTAAAGTGTTTGACTTTTCTCCCATTCGAGTAGCTGAGGCCCTGCATGGTTTAGAGCTTTCCTGGAGGCAATCTGGGCTCCGCGTACGAGAAAGCCGCCTTGCAGACGGTAGTCCTAAATGAGAAGAGAAAGTGTGTTTCTGCCGTTCTGGTGTTCGACAGCGGCAGCTTTCTAGTTTTCTTGAGTAAAGACTATGTTAGCAGCAAGTGTGACTTGCCAGTTCACTGCCTCAAAGTGAAAGCAAATACAGAATTCTCCCTCAAGCTGCTTAAGTTAATCCACTGAAGATTTCAGTTTTGGTAAAAGCTACAGTCGTCACCGATCCGGCTGCTTTCTGCAACTTTCTCTCAGTGGCATAAGACCGGAGAGTGCCTGCTCAGCAAGTACCTGAATCCCCTGGTTTTCAAAAGAAACTTTGTCAAACAGGGAATGAATGTGCTTGTGGCATTCGAAGAAAAACAGGCACATTGTTTGCCTTCAACTAGAGGATGGTAGAATTGTTTCCGTTTTGCTCACTAATCTTGCTGTGCTTAACTCGAGCATGTAGCCTGTTGTCTGCCAGAAACAGCAACCAAAAGCGTGTTGCTCCGTGTGGGTGCTGAAGTGAGGAGGACTCAATTACTGTGTTTGAATCCCTTGGTGTGAAATGCCTAAGAAAGTTGCCTGAGCATTGTTTACTTGGTTAAAGTGTTTGACTTTTCTCCCATTCGAGTAGCTGAGGCCCTGCATGGTTTAGAGCTTTCCTGGAGGCAATCTGGGCTCCGCGTACGAGAAAGCCGCCTTGCAGACGGTAGTCCTAAATGAGAAGAGAAAGTGTGTTTCTGCCGTTCTGGTGTTCGACAGCGGCAGCTTTCTAGTTTTCTTGAGTAAAGACTATGTTAGCAGCAAGTGTGACTTGCCGGTTCACTGCCTCAAAGTGAAAGCAAATACAGAATTCTCCCTCAAGCTGCTTAAGTTAATCCACTGAAGATTTCAGTTTTGGTAAAAGCTACAGTCGTCACCGATCCGGCTGCTTTCTGAAAATTTCTCTCAGTGGCATTAGACAGGAGAGTGCCTGCTCAGCAAGTACCTGAATCCCCTGGTTTTCAAAAGAAACTTTGTCTAACAGGGAATGAATGTGCTTTTGGCATTCGAAGAAAAACAGGCACATTGTTTGCCATCTACTAGAGGATGGTAGAATTGTTTCCGTTTTGCTCACTAATCTTGCTGTGCTTAACGCGAGCATGTAGCCTGTTGTCTGACAGAAACAGGAACCAAAAGCGTGTTGCTCCGTGTGGGTGCTGAAGTGAGGAGGACTCAATTACTGTGTTTGAATCCCTTGGTGTGAAATGCCTAAGAAAGTTGCCTGAGCATTGTTTACCTGGTTAAAGTGTTTGAAGTTTGTCAGATTCGAGTAGTTGAAGCCCTGCACAGTTTAGAGCTTTCCGGGAGGCATTCTCTGCTACGCGTTCGAGAAAGCCGCCTAGCAGACGGTAGTCCTAACGGAGAAGAGAAAGTGTGTTTCTGCGGTTCTGGTGTTCGACAGCGGCAGCTTTCTAGTTTTCTTGTGTAAAGACAAAGTTAGCAACAAGTGTGAATTGCCAGTTCACTGCCTCAAAGAGAAAGCAAATACAGAATTCTCCCTCAAGCTGCTTAAGTTAATCCACTGAAGTTTTCAGCTTTGGTACAAGATTCCGCACCGAACCGGCTGCTTTCTGCAACTTTCACTCAGTGGCATAAGACCGGAGAGTGCCTACCCAGCAAGTACTTGAATCCCCTGGTTTTCAAAAGGAACTTTGCCTAACAGGGACTGAATGAACCTTTGGCATTCAAAGCAAAACAGGCAAATTGTTTGCCTTCAACTAGAGGATGGTAGAATTGTTTCCGTTTTGCTCACTAATCTTGCTGTGCTTAACGCGAGCATGTAGCCTGTTGTCTGCCAGAAACAGCAACCAAAAGCGTGTTGCTCCGTGTGGGTGCTGAAGTGAGGAGGACTCAATTACTGTGTTTGAATCCCTTGGTGTGAAATGCCTAAGAAAGTTGCCTGAGCATTGTTTACTTGGTTAAAGTGTTTGACTTTTCTCCCATTCGAGTAGCTGAGGCCCTGCATGGTTTAGAGCTTTCCTGGAGGCAATCTGGGCTCCGCGTACGAGAAAGCCGCCTTGCAGACGGTAGTCCTAAATGAGAAGAGAAAGTGTGTTTCTGCCGTTCTGGTGTTCGACAGCGGCAGCTTTCTAGTTTTCTTGAGTAAAGACTATGTTAGCAGCAAGTGTGACTTGCCAGTTCACTGCCTCAAAGTGAAAGCAAATACAGAATTCTCCCTCAAGCTGCTTAAGTTAATCCACTGAAGTTTTCAGCTTTGGTACAAGATTCCGCACCGAACCGGCTGCTTTCTGCAATTTTCACTCAGTGGCATAAGACCGGAGAGTGCCTACCCAGCAAGTACTTGAATCCCCTGGTTTTCAAAAGAAACTTTGCCTAACAGGGACTGAATGAACCTTTGGCATTCAAAGCAAAACAGGCAAATTGTTTGCCTTCAACTAGAGGATGGTAGAATTGTTTCCGTTTTGCTCACTAATCTTGCTGTGCTTAACGCGAGCGTGTAGCCTGTTGTCTGCCAGAAACAGCAACCAAAAGCGTGTTGCTCCGTGTGGGTGCTGAAGTGAGGAGGACTCAATTACTGTGTTTGAATCCCTTGGTGTGAAATGCCTAAGAAAGTTGCCTGAGCATTGTTTACTTGGTTAAAGTGTTTGACTTTTCTCCCATTCGAGTAGCTGAGGCCCTGCATGGTTTAGAGCTTTCCTGGAGGCAATCTGGGCTCCGCGTACGAGAAAGCCGCCTTGCAGACGGTAGTCCTAAATGAGAAGAGAAAGTGTGTTTCTGCCGTTCTGGTGTTCGACAGCGGCAGCTTTCTAGTTTTCTTGAGTAAAGACTATGTTAGCAGCAAGTGTGACTTGCCAGTTCACTGCCTCAAAGTGAAAGCAAATACAGAATTCTCCCTCAAGCTGCTTAAGTTAATCCACTGAAGATTTCAGTTTTGGTAAAAGCTACAGTCGTCACCGATCCGGCTGCTTTCTGCAACTTTCTCTCAGTGGCATAAGACCGGAGAGTGCCTGCTCAGCAAGTACCTGAATCCCCTGGTTTTCAAAAGAAACTTTGTCTAACAGGGAATGAATGGGCTTTTGGCATTCGAAGAAAAACAGGCACATTGTTTGCCTTCAACTAGAGGATGGTAGAATTGTTTCCGTTTTGCTCACTAATCTTGCTGTGCTTAACGCGAGCGTGTAGCCTGTTGTCTGCCAGAAACAGGAACCAAAAGCGTGTTGCTCCGTGTGGGTGCTGAAGTGAGGAGGACTCAATTACTGTGTTTGAATCCCTTGGTGTGAAATGCCTAAGAAAGTTGCCTGAGCATTGTTTACCTGGTTAAAGTGTTTGAAGTTTGTCAGATTCGAGTAGCTGAGGCCCTGCACGGTTTAGAGCTTTCCGGGAGGCATTCTCTGCTACGCGTTCGAGAAAGCCGCCTAGCAGACGGTAGTCCTAACGGAGAAGAGAAAGTGTGTTTCTGCGGTTCTGGTGTTCGACAGCGGCAGCTTTCTAGTTTTCTTGTGTAAAGACAAAGTTAGCAACAAGTGTGAATTGCCAGTTCACTGCCTCAAAGAGAAAGCAAATACAGAATTCTCCCTCAAGCTGCTTAAGTTAATCCACTGAAGTTTTCAGCTTTGGTACAAGATTCCGCACCGAACCGGCTGCTTTCTGCAACTTTCACTCAGTGGCATAAGACCGGAGAGTGCCTACCCAGCAAGTACTTGAATCCCCTGGTTTTCAAAAGAAACTTTGCCTAACAGGGACTGAATGAACCTTTGGCATTCAAAGCAAAACAGGCAAATTGTTTGCCTTCAACTAGAGGATGGTAGAATTGTTTCCGTTTTGCTCACTAATCTTGCTGTGCTTAACGCGAGCATGTAGCCTGTTGTCTGCCAGAAACAGCAACCAAAAGCGTGTTGCTCCGTGTGGGTGCTGAAGTGAGGAGGACTCAATTACTGTGTTTGAATCCCTTGGTGTGAAATGCCTAAGAAAGTTGCCTGAGCATTGTTTACTTGGTTAAAGTGTTTGACTTTTCTCCCATTCGAGTAGCTGAGGCCCTGCATGGTTTAGAGCTTTCCTGGAGGCAATCTGGGCTCCGCGTACGAGAAAGCCGCCTTGCAGACGGTAGTCCTAAATGAGAAGAGAAAGTGTGTTTCTGCCGTTCTGGTGTTCGACAGCGGCAGCTTTCTAGTTTTCTTGAGTAAAGACTATGTTAGCAGCAAGTGTGACTTGCCAGTTCACTGCCTCAAAGTGAAAGCAAATACAGAATTCTCCCTCAAGCTGCTTAAGTTAATCCACTGAAGATTTCAGTTTTGGTAAAAGCTACAGTCGTCACCGATCCGGCTGCTTTCTGCAACTTTCTCTCAGTGGCATAAGACCGGAGAGTGCCTGCTCAGCAAGTACCTGAATCCCCTGGTTTTCAAAAGAAACTTTGTCTAACAGGGAATGAATGTGCTTTTGGCATTCGAAGAAAAACAGGCACATTGTTTGCCATCTACTAGAGGATGGTAGAATTGTTTCCGTTTTGCTCACTAATCTTGCTGTGCTTAACGCGAGCATGTAGCCTGTTGTCTGCCAGAAACAGCAACCAAAAGCGTGTTGCTCCGTGTGGGTGCTGAAGTGAGGAGGACTCAATTACTGTGTTTGAATCCCTTGGTGTGAAATGCCTAAGAAAGTTGCCTGAGCATTGTTTACCTGGTCAAAGTGTTTGAAGTTTGTCAGATTCGAGTAGCTGAGGCCCTGCACGGTTTAGAGCTTTCCGGGAGGCATTCTCTGCTACGCGTTCGAGAAAGCCGCCTAGCAGACGGTAGTCCTAACGGAGAAGAGAAAGTGTGTTTCTGCGGTTCTGGTGTTCGACAGCGGCAGCTTTCTAGTTTTCTTGTGTAAAGACAAAGTTAGCAACAAGTGTGAATTGCCAGTTCACTGCCTCAAAGAGAAAGCAAATACAGAATTCTCCCTCAAGCTGCTTAAGTTAATCCACTGAAGTTTTCAGCTTTGGTACAAGATTCCGTACCGAACCGGCTGCTTTCTGCAACTTTCACTCAGTGGCATAAGACCGGAGAGTGCCTACCCAGCAAGTACTTGAATCCCCTGGTTTTCAAAAGGAACTTTGCCTAACAGGGACTGAATGAACCTTTGGCATTAAAAGCAAAACAGGCAAATTGTTTGCCTTCAACTAGAGGATGGTAGAATTGTTTCCGTTTTGCTCCCTAATCTTGCTGTGCTTAACGCGAGCATGTAGCCTGTTGTCTGCCAGAAACAGCAACCAAAAGCGTGTTGCTCCGTGTGGGTGCTGAAGTGAGGAGGACTCAATTACTGTGTTTGAATCCCTTGGTGTGAAATGCCTAAGAAAGTTGCCTGAGCATTGTTTACTTGGTTAAAGTGTTTGACTTTTCTCCCATTCGAGTAGCTGAGGCCCTGCATGGTTTAGAGCTTTCCTGGAGGCAATCTGGGCTCCGCGTACGAGAAAGCCGCCTTGCAGACGGTAGTCCTAAATGAGAAGAGAAAGTGTGTTTCTGCCGTTCTGGTGTTCGACAGCGGCAGCTTTCTAGTTTTCTTGAGTAAAGACTATGTTAGCAGCAAGTGTGACTTGCCGGTTCACTGCCTCAAAGTGAAAGCAAATACAGAATTCTCCCTCAAGCTGCTTAAGTTAATCCACTGAAGATTTCAGTTTTGGTAAAAGCTACAGTCGTCACCGATCCGGCTGCTTTCTGCAACTTTCTCTCAGTGGCATAAGACCGGAGAGTGCCTGCTCAGCAAGTACCTGAATCCCCTGGTTTTCAAAAGAAACTTTGTCTAACAGGGAATGAAAGTGCTTTTGGCATTCGAAGAAAAAAAGGCACATTGTTTGCCATCTACTAGAGGATGGTAGAATTGTTTCCGTTTTGCTCACTAATCTTGCTGTGCTTAACGCGAGCATGTAGCCTGTTGTCTGCCAGAAACAGCAACCAAAAGCGTGTTGCTCCGTGTGGGTGCTGAAGTGAGGAGGACTCAATTACTGTGTTTGAATCCCGTGGTGTGAAATGCCTAAGAAAGTTGCCTGAGCATTGTTTACCTGGTTAAAGTGTTTGAAGTTTGTCAGATTCGAGTAGCTGAGGCCCTGCACGGTTTAGAGCTTTCCGGGAGGCATTCTCTGCTACGCGTTCGAGAAAGCCGCCTAGCAGACGGTAGTCCTAACGGAGAAGAGAAAGTGTGTTTCTGCGGTTCTGGTGTTCGACAGCGGCAGCTTTCTAGTTTTCTTGAGTAAAGACTATGTTAGCAGCAAGTGTGACTTGCCGGTTCACTGCCTCAAAGTGAAAGCAAATACAGAATTCTCCCTCAAGCTGCTTAAGTTAATCCACTGAAGATTTCAGTTTTGGTAAAAGCTACAGTCGTCACCGATCCGGCTGCTTTCTGCAACTTTCTCTCAGTGGCATTAGACAGGAGAGTGCCTGCTCAGCAAGTACCTGAATCCCCTGGTTTTCAAAAGAAACTTTGTCAAACAGGGAATGAATGTGCTTGTGGCATTCGAAGAAAAACAGGCACATTGTTTGCCTTCAACTAGAGGATGGTAGAATTGTTTCCGTTTTGCTCACTAATCTTGCTGTGCTTAACTCGAGCATGTAGCCTGTTGTCTGCCAGAAACAGCAACCAAAAGCGTGTTGCTCCGTGTGGGTGCTGAAGTGAGGAGGACTCAATTACTGTGTTTGAATCCCTTGGTGTGAAATGCCTAAGAAAGTTGCCTGAGCATTGTTTACTTGGTTAAAGTGTTTGACTTTTCTCCCATTCGAGTAGCTGAGGCCCTGCATGGTTTAGAGCTTTCCTGGAGGCAATCTGGGCTCCGCGTACGAGAAAGCCGCCTTGCAGACGGTAGTCCTAAATGAGAAGAGAAAGTGTGTTTCTGCCGTTCTGGTGTTCGACAGCGGCAGCTTTCTAGTTTTCTTGAGTAAAGACTATGTTAGCAGCAAGTGTGACTTGCCGGTTCACTGCCTCAAAGTGAAAGCAAATACAGAATTCTCCCTCAAGCTGCTTAAGTTAATCCACTGAAGATTTCAGTTTTGGTAAAAGCTACAGTCGTCACCGATCCGGCTGCTTTCTGCAAATTTCTCTCAGTGGCATTAGACAGGAGAGTGCCTGCTCAGCAAGTACCTGAATCCCCTGGTTTTCAAAAGAAACTTTGTCTAACAGGGAATGAATGTGCTTTTGGCATTCGAAGAAAAACAGGCACATTGTTTGCCATCTACTAGAGGATGGTAGAATTGTTTCCGTTTTGCTCACTAATCTTGCTGTGCTTAACGCGAGCATGTAGCCTGTTGTCTGACAGAAACAGGAACCAAAAGCGTGTTGCTCCGTGTGGGTGCTGAAGTGAGGAGGACTCAATTACTGTGTTTGAATCCCTTGGTGTGAAATGCCTAAGAAAGTTGCCTGAGCATTGTTTACCTGGTTAAAGTGTTTGAAGTTTGTCAGATTCGAGTAGTTGAAGCCCTGCACAGTTTAGAGCTTTCCGGGAGGCATTCTCTGCTACGCGTTCGAGAAAGCCGCCTAGCAGACGGTAGTCCTAACGGAGAAGAGAAAGTGTGTTTCTGCGGTTCTGGTGTTCGACAGCGGCAGATTTCTAGTTTTCTTGTGTAAAGACAAAGTTAGCAACAAGTGTGAATTGCCAGTTCACTGCCTCAAAGAGAAAGCAAATACAGAATTCTCCCTCAAGCTGCTTAAGTTAATCCACTGAAGTTTTCAGCTTTGGTACAAGATTCCGCACCGAACCGGCTGCTTTCTGCAACTTTCACTCAGTGGCATAAGACCGGAGAGTGCCTACCCAGCAAGTACTTGAATCCCCTGGTTTTCAAAAGGAACTTTGCCTAACAGGGACTGAATGAACCTTTGGCATTCAAAGCAAAACAGGCAAATTGTTTGCCTTCAACTAGAGGATGGTAGAATTGTTTCCGTTTTGCTCACTAATCTTGCTGTGCTTAACGCGAGCATGTAGCCTGTTGTCTGCCAGAAACAGCAACCAAAAGCGTGTTGCTCCGTGTGGGTGCTGAAGTGAGGAGGACTCAATTACTGTGTTTGAATCCCTTGGTGTGAAATGCCTAAGAAAGTTGCCTGAGCATTGTTTACTTGGTTAAAGTGTTTGACTTTTCTCCCATTCGAGTAGCTGAGGCCCTGCATGGTTTAGAGCTTTCCTGGAGGCAATCTGGGCTCCGCGTACGAGAAAGCCGCCTTGCAGACGGTAGTCCTAAATGAGAAGAGAAAGTGTGTTTCTGCCGTTCTGGTGTTCGACAGCGGCAGCTTTCTAGTTTTCTTGAGTAAAGACTATGTTAGCAGCAAGTGTGACTTGCCAGTTCACTGCCTCAAAGTGAAAGCAAATACAGAATTCTCCCTCAAGCTGCTTAAGTTAATCCACTGAAGTTTTCAGCTTTGGTACAAGATTCCGCACCGAACCGGCTGCTTTCTGCAACTTTCACTCAGTGGCATAAGACCGGAGAGTGCCTACCCAGCAAGTACTTGAATCCCCTGGTTTTCAAAAGAAACTTTGCCTAACAGGGACTGAATGAACCTTTGGCATTCAAAGCAAAACAGGCAAATTGTTTGCCTTCAACTAGAGGATGGTAGAATTGTTTCCGTTTTGCTCACTAATCTTGCTGTGCTTAACGCGAGCATGTAGCCTGTTGTCTGCCAGAAACAGCAACCAAAAGCGTGTTGCTCCGTGTGGGTGCTGAAGTGAGGAGGACTCAATTACTGTGTTTGAATCCCTTGGTGTGAAATGCCTAAGAAAGTTGCCTGAGCATTGTTTACTTGGTTAAAGTGTTTGACTTTTCTCCCATTCGAGTAGCTGAGGCCCTGCATGGTTTAGAGCTTTCCTGGAGGCAATCTGGGCTCCGCGTACGAGAAAGCCGCCTTGCAGACGGTAGTCCTAAATGAGAAGAGAAAGTGTGTTTCTGCCGTTCTGGTGTTCGACAGCGGCAGCTTTCTAGTTTTCTTGAGTAAAGACTATGTTAGCAGCAAGTGTGACTTGCCAGTTCACTGCCTCAAAGTGAAAGCAAATACAGAATTCTCCCTCAAGCTGCTTAAGTTAATCCACTGAAGATTTCAGTTTTGGTAAAAGCTACAGTCGTCAACGATCCGGCTGCTTTCTGCAACTTTCTCTCAGTGGCATAAGACCGGAGAGTGCCTGCTCAGCAAGTACCTGAATCCCCTGGTTTTCAAAAGAAACTTTGTCTAACAGGGAATGAATGTGCTTTTGGCATTCGAAGAAAAACAGGTACATTGTTTGCCTTCAACCAGAGGATGGTAGAATTGTTTCCGTTTTGCTCACTAATCTTGCTGTGCTTAACGCGAGCGTGTAGCCTGTTGTCTGCCAGAAATAGGAACCAAAAGCGTGTTGCTCCGTGTGGGTGCTGAAGTGAGGAGGACTCAATTACTGTGTTTGAATCCCTTGGTGTGAAATGCCTAAGAAAGTTGCCTGAGCATTGTTTACCTCGTTAAAGTGTTTGAAGTTTGTCAGATTCGAGTAGCTGAAGCCCTGCACAGTTTAGAGCTTTCCGGGAGGCATTCTCTGCTACGCGTTCGAGAAAGCCGCCTAGCAGACGGTACTCCTAACGGAGAAGAGAAAGTGTGTTTCTGCGGTTCTGGTGTTCGACAGCGGCAGCTTTCTAGTTTTCTTGAGTAAAGACTATGTTAGCAGCAAGTGTGACTTGCCGGTTCACTGCCTCAAAGTGAAAGCAAATACAGAATTCTCCCTCAAGCTGCTTAAGTTAATCCACTGAAGATTTCAGTTTTGGTAAAAGCTACAGTCGTCACCGATCCGGCTGCTTTCTGCAACTTTCTCTCAGTGGCATTAGACAGGAGAGTGCCTGCTCAGCAAGTACCTGAATCCCCTGGTTTTCAAAAGAAACTTTGTCAAACAGGGAATGAATGTGCTTGTGGCATTCGAAGAAAAACAGGCACATTGTTTGCCTTCAACTAGAGGATGGTAGAATTGTTTCCGTTTTGCTCACTAATCGTGCTGTGCTTAACTCGAGCATGTAGCCTGTTGTCTGCCAGAAACAGCAACCAAAAGCGTGTTGCTCCGTGTGGGTGCTGAAGTGAGGAGGACTCAATTACTGTGTTTGAATCCCTTGGTGTGAAATGCCTAAGAAAGTTGCCTGAGCATTGTTTACTTGGTTAAAGTGTTTGACTTTTCTCCCATTCGAGTAGCTGAGGCCCTGCATGGTTTAGAGCTTTCCTGGAGGCAATCTGGGCTCCGCGTACGAGAAAGCCGCCTTGCAGACGGTAGTCCTAAATGAGAAGAGAAAGTGTGTTTCTGCCGTTCTGGTGTTCGACAGCGGCAGCTTTCTAGTTTTCTTGAGTAAAGACTATGTTAGCAGCAAGTGTGACTTGCCGGTTCACTGCCTCAAAGTGAAAGCAAATACAGAATTCTCCCTCAAGCTGCTTAAGTTAATCCACTGAAGATTTCAGTTTTGGTAAAAGCTACAGTCGTCACCGATCCGGCTGCTTTCTGCAAATTTCTCTCAGTGGCATTAGACAGGAGAGTGCCTGCTCAGCAAGTACCTGAATCCCCTGGTTTTCAAAAGAAACTTTGTCTAACAGGGAATGAATGTGCTTTTGGCATTCGAAGAAAAACAGGCACATTGTTTGCCATCTACTAGAGGATGGTAGAATTGTTTCCGTTTTGCTCACTAATCTTGCTGTGCTTAACGCGAGCATGTAGCCTGTTGTCTGACAGAAACAGGAACCAAAAGCGTGTTGCTCCGTGTGGGTGCTGAAGTGAGGAGGACTCAATTACTGTGTTTGAATCCCTTGGTGTGAAATGCCTAAGAAAGTTGCCTGAGCATTGTTTACCTGGTTAAAGTGTTTGAAGTTTGTCAGATTCGAGTAGTTGAAGCCCTGCACAGTTTAGAGCTTTCCGGGAGGCATTCTCTGCTACGCGTTCGAGAAAGCCGCCTAGCAGACGGTAGTCCTAAATGAGAAGAGAAAGTGTGTTTCTGCGGTTCTGGTGTTCGACAGCGGCAGCTTTCTAGTTTTCTTGTGTAAAGACAAAGTTAGCAACAAGTGTGAATTGCCAGTTCACTGCCTCAAAGAGAAAGCAAATACAGAATTCTCCCTCAAGCTGCTTAAGTTAATCCACTGAAGATTTCAGTTTTGGTAAAAGCTACAGTCGTCACCGATCCGGCTGCTTTCTGCAACTTTCACTCAGTGGCATAAGACCGGAGAGTGCCTACCCAGCAAGTACTTGAATCCCCTGGTTTTCAAAAGGAACTTTGCCTAACAGGGACTGAATGAACCTTTGGCATTCAAAGCAAAACAGGCAAATTGTTTGCCTTCAACTAGAGGATGGTAGAATTGTTTCCGTTTTGCTCACTAATCTTGCTGTGCTTAACGCGAGCATGTAGCCTGTTGTCTGCCAGAAACAGCAACCAAAAGCGTGTTGCTCCGTGTGGGTGCTGAAGTGAGGAGGACTCAATTACTGTGTTTGAATCCCTTGGTGTGAAATGCCTAAGAAAGTTGCCTGAGCATTGTTTACTTGGTTAAAGTGTTTGACTTTTCTCCCATTCGAGTAGCTGAGGCCCTGCATGGTTTAGAGCTTTCCTGGAGGCAATCTGGGCTCCGCGTACGAGAAAGCCGCCTTGCAGACGGTAGTCCTAAATGAGAAGAGAAAGTGTGTTTCTGCCGTTCTGGTGTTCGACAGCGGCAGCTTTCTAGTTTTCTTGAGTAAAGACTATGTTAGCAGCAAGTGTGACTTGCCGGTTCACTGCCTCAAAGTGAAAGCAAATACAGAATTCTCCCTCAAGCTGCTTAAGTTAATCCACTGAAGATTTCAGTTTTGGTAAAAGCTACAGTCGTCACCGATCCGGCTGCTTTCTGCAACTTTCTCTCAGTGGCATAAGACCGGAGAGTGCCTGCTCAGCAAGTACCTGAATCCCCTGGTTTTCAAAAGAAACTTTGTCAAACAGGGAATGAATGTGCTTGTGGCATTCGAAGAAAAACAGGCACATTGTTTGCCTTCAACTAGAGGATGGTAGAATTGTTTCCGTTTTGCTCACTAATCTTGCTGTGCTTAACTCGAGCATGTAGCCTGTTGTCTGCCAGAAACAGCAACCAAAAGCGTGTTGCTCCGTGTGGGTGCTGAAGTGAGGAGGACTCAATTACTGTGTTTGAATCCCTTGGTGTGAAATGCCTAAGAAAGTTGCCTGAGCATTGTTTACTTGGTTAAAGTGTTTGACTTTTCTCCCATTCGAGTAGCTGAGGCCCTGCATGGTTTAGAGCTTTCCTGGAGGCAATCTGGGCTCCGCGTACGAGAAAGCCGCCTTGCAGACGGTAGTCCTAAATGAGAAGAGAAAGTGTGTTTCTGCCGTTCTGGTGTTCGACAGCGGCAGCTTTCTAGTTTTCTTGAGTAAAGACTATGTTAGCAGCAAGTGTGACTTGCCGGTTCACTGCCTCAAAGTGAAAGCAAATACAGAATTCTCCCTCAAGCTGCTTAAGTTAATCCACTGAAGATTTCAGTTTTGGTAAAAGCTACAGTCGTCACCGATCCGGCTGCTTTCTGAAAATTTCTCTCAGTGGCATTAGACAGGAGAGTGCCTGCTCAGCAAGTACCTGAATCCCCTGGTTTTCAAAAGAAACTTTGTCTAACAGGGAATGAATGTGCTTTTGGCATTCGAAGAAAAACAGGCACATTGTTTGCCATCTACTAGAGGATGGTAGAATTGTTTCCGTTTTGCTCACTAATCTTGCTGTGCTTAACGCGAGCATGTAGCCTGTTGTCTGACAGAAACAGGAACCAAAAGCGTGTTGCTCCGTGTGGGTGCTGAAGTGAGGAGGACTCAATTACTGTGTTTGAATCCCTTGGTGTGAAATGCCTAAGAAAGTTGCCTGAGCATTGTTTACCTGGTTAAAGTGTTTGAAGTTTGTCAGATTCGAGTAGTTGAAGCCCTGCACGGTTTAGAGCTTTCCGGGAGGCATTCTCTGCTACGCGTTCGAGAAAGCCGCCTAGCAGACGGTAGTCCTAACGGAGAAGAGAAAGTGTGTTTCTGCGGTTCTGGTGTTCGACAGCGGCAGCTTTCTAGTTTTCTTGTGTAAAGACAAAGTTAGCAACAAGTGTGAATTGCCAGTTCACTGCCTCAAAGAGAAAGCAAATACAGAATTCTCCCTCAAGCTGCTTAAGTTAATCCACTGAGGTTTTCAGCTTTGGTACAAGATTCCGCACCGAACCGGCTGCTTTCTGCAACTTTCACTCAGTGGCATAAGACCGGAGAGTGCCTACCCAGCAAGTACTTGAATCCCCTGGTTTTCAAAAGGAACTTTGCCTAACAGGGACTGAATGAACCTTTGGCATTCAAAGCAAAACAGGCAAATTGTTTGCCTTCAACTAGAGGATGGTAGAATTGTTTCCGTTTTGCTCACTAATCTTGCTGTGCTTAACGCGAGCATGTAGCCTGTTGTCTGCCAGAAACAGCAACCAAGAGCGTGTTGCTCCGTGTGGGTGCTGAAGTGAGGAGGACTCAATTACTGTGTTTGAATCCCTTGGTGTGAAATGCCTAAGAAAGTTGCCTGAGCATTGTTTACTTGGTTAAAGTGTTTGACTTTTCTCCCATTCGAGTAGCTGAGGCCCTGCATGGTTTAGAGCTTTCCTGGAGGCAATCTGGGCTCCGCGTACGAGAAAGCCGCCTTGCAGACGGTAGTCCTAAATGAGAAGAGAAAGTGTGTTTCTGCCGTTCTGGTGTTCGACAGCGGCAGCTTTCTAGTTTTCTTGAGTAAAGACTATGTTAGCAGCAAGTGTGACTTGCCAGTTCACTGCCTCAAAGTGAAAGCAAATACAGAATTCTCCCTCAAGCTGCTTAAGTTAATCCACTGAAGTTTTCAGCTTTGGTACAAGATTCCGCACCGAACCGGCTGCTTTCTGCAACTTTCACTCAGTGGCATAAGACCGGAGAGTGCCTACCCAGCAAGTACTTGAATCCCCTGGTTTTCAAAAGAAACTTTGCCTAACAGGGACTGAATGAACCTTTGGCATTCAAAGCAAAACAGGCAAATTGTTTGCCTTCAACTAGAGGATGGTAGAATTGTTTCCGTTTTGCTCACTAATCTTGCTGTGCTTAACGCGAGCATGTAGCCTGTTGTCTGCCAGAAACAGCAACCAAAAGCGTGTTGCTCCGTGTGGGTGCTGAAGTGAGGAGGACTCAATTACTGTGTTTGAATCCCTTGGTGTGAAATGCCTAAGAAAGTTGCCTGAGCATTGTTTACTTGGTTAAAGTGTTTGACTTTTCTCCCATTCGAGTAGCTGAGGCCCTGCATGGTTTAGAGCTTTCCTGGAGGCAATCTGGGCTCCGCGTACGAGAAAGCCGCCTTGCAGACGGTAGTCCTAAATGAGAAGAGAAAGTGTGTTTCTGCCGTTCTGGTGTTCGACAGCGGCAGCTTTCTAGTTTTCTTGAGTAAAGACTATGTTAGCAGCAAGTGTGACTTGCCAGTTCACTGCCTCAAAGTGAAAGCAAATACAGAATTCTCCCTCAAGCTGCTTAAGTTAATCCACTGAAGATTTCAGTTTTGGTAAAAGCTACAGTCGTCAACGATCCGGCTGCTTTCTGCAACTTTCTCTCAGTGGCATAAGACCGGAGAGTGCCTGCTCAGCAAGTACCTGAATCCCCTGGTTTTCAAAAGAAACTTTGTCTAACAGGGAATGAATGTGCTTTTGGCATTCGAAGAAAAACAGGTACATTGTTTGCCTTCAACCAGAGGATGGTAGAATTGTTTCCGTTTTGCTCACTAATCTTGCTGTGCTTAACGCGAGCGTGTAGCCTGTTGTCTGCCAGAAATAGGAACCAAAAGCGTGTTGCTCCGTGTGGGTGCTGAAGTGAGGAGGACTCAATTACTGTGTTTGAATCCCTTGGTGTGAAATGCCTAAGAAAGTTGCCTGAGCATTGTTTACCTCGTTAAAGTGTTTGAAGTTTGTCAGATTCGAGTAGCTGAAGCCCTGCACGGTTTAGAGCTTTCCGGGAGGCATTCTCTGCTACGCGTTCGAGAAAGCCGCCTAGCAGACGGTAGTCCTAACGGAGAAGAGAAAGTGTGTTTCAGCGGTTCTGGTGTTCGACAGCGGCAGCTTTCTAGTTTTCTTGAGTAAAGACTATGTTAGCAGCAAGTGTGACTTGCCGGTTCACTGCCTCAAAGTGAAAGCAAATACAGAATTCTCCCTCAAGCTGCTTAAGTTAATCCACTGAAGATTTCAGTTTTGGTAAAAGCTACAGTCGTCACCGATTCGGCTGCTTTCTGCAACTTTCTCTCAGTGGCATTAGACAGGAGAGTGCCTGCTCAGCAAGTACCTGAATCCCCTGGTTTTCAAAAGAAACTTTGTCAAACAGGGAATGAATGTGCTTGTGGCATTCGAAGAAAAACAGGCACATTGTTTGCCTTCAACTAGAGGATGGTAGAATTGTTTCCGTTTTGCTCACTAATCTTGCTGTGCTTAACTCGAGCATGTAGCCTGTTGTCTGCCAGAAACAGCAACCAAAAGCGTGTTGCTCCGTGTGGGTGCTGAAGTGAGGAGGACTCAATTACTGTGTTTGAATCCCTTGGTGTGAAATGCCTAAGAAAGTTGCCTGAGCATTGTTTACTTGGTTAAAGTGTTTGACTTTTCTCCCATTCGAGTAGCTGAGGCCCTGCATGGTTTACAGCTTTCCTGGAGGCAATCTGGGCTCCGCGTACGAGAAAGCCGCCTTGCAGACGGTAGTCCTAAATGAGAAGAGAAAGTGTGTTTCTGCCGTTCTGGTGTTCGACAGCGGCAGCTTTCTAGTTTTCTTGAGTAAAGACTATGTTAGCAGCAAGTGTGACTTGCCGGTTCACTGCCTCAAAGTGAAAGCAAATACAGAATTCTCCCTCAAGCTGCTTAAGTTAATCCACTGAAGATTTCAGTTTTGGTAAAAGCTACAGTCGTCACCGATCCGGCTGCTTTCTGCAAATTTCTCTCAGTGGCATTAGACAGGAGAGTGCCTGCTCAGCAAGTACCTGAATCCCCTGGTTTTCAAAAGAAACTTTGTCTAACAGGGAATGAATGTGCTTTTGGCATTCGAAGAAAAACAGGCACATGGTTTGCCATCTACTAGAGGATGGTAGAATTGTTTCCGTTTTGCTCACTAATCTTGCTGTGCTTAACGCGAGCATGTAGCCTGTTGTCTGCCAGAAACAGCAACCAAAAGCGTGTTGCTCCGTGTGGGTGCTGAAGTGAGGAGGACTCAATTACTGTGTTTGAATCCCTTGGTGTGAAATGCCTAAGAAAGTTGCCTGAGCATTGTTTACTTGGTTAAAGTGTTTGACTTTTCTCCCATTCGAGTAGCTGAGGCCCTGCATGGTTTAGAGCTTTCCTGGAGGCAATCTGGGCTCCGCGTACGAGAAAGCCGCCTTGCAGACGGTAGTCCTAAATGAGAAGAGAAAGTGTGTTTCTGCCGTTCTGGTGTTCGACAGCGGCAGCTTTCTAGTTTTCTTGAGTAAAGACTATGTTAGCAGCAAGTGTGACTTGCCAGTTCACTGCCTCAAAGTGAAAGCAAATACAGAATTCTCCCTCAAGCTGCTTAAGTTAATCCACTGAAGTTTTCAGCTTTGGTACAAGATTCCGCACCGAACCGGCTGCTTTCTGCAACTTTCACTCAGTGGCATAAGACCGGAGAGTGCCTACCCAGCAAGTACTTGAATCCCCTGGTTTTCAAAAGAAACTTTGCCTAACAGGGACTGAATGAACCTTTGGCATTCAAAGCAAAACAGGCAAATTGTTTGCCTTCAACTAGAGGATGGTAGAATTGTTTCCGTTTTGCTCACTAATCTTGCTGTGCTTAACGCGAGCATGTAGCCTGTTGTCTGCCAGAAACAGCAACCAAAAGCGTGTTGCTCCGTGTGGGTGCTGAAGTGAGGAGGACTCAATTACTGTGTTTGAATCCCTTGGTGTGAAATGCCTAAGAAAGTTGCCTGAGCATTGTTTACTTGGTTAAAGTGTTTGACTTTTCTCCCATTCGAGTAGCTGAGGCCCTGCATGGTTTAGAGCTTTCCTGGAGGCAATCTGGGCTCCGCGTACGAGAAAGCCGCCTTGCAGACGGTAGTCCTAAATGAGAAGAGAAAGTGTGTTTCTGCCGTTCTGGTGTTCGACAGCGGCAGCTTTCTAGTTTTCTTGAGTAAAGACTATGTTAGCAGCAAGTGTGACTTGCCAGTTCACTGCCTCAAAGTGAAAGCAAATACAGAATTCTCCCTCAAGCTGCTTAAGTTAATCCACTGAAGATTTCAGTTTTGGTAAAAGCTACAGTCGTCAACGATCCGGCTGCTTTCTGCAACTTTCTCTCAGTGGCATAAGACCGGAGAGTGCCTGCTCAGCAAGTACCTGAATCCCCTGGTTTTCAAAAGAAACTTTGTCTAACAGGGAATGAATGTGCTTTTGGCATTCGAAGAAAAACAGGTACATTGTTTGCCTTCAACCAGAGGATGGTAGAATTGTTTCCGTTTTGCTCACTAATCTTGCTGTGCTTAACGCGAGCGTGTAGCCTGTTGTCTGCCAGAAATAGGAACCAAAAGCGTGTTGCTCCGTGTGGGTGCTGAAGTGAGGAGGACTCAATTACTGTGTTTGAATCCCTTGGTGTGAAATGCCTAAGAAAGTTGCCTGAGCATTGTTTACCTCGTTAAAGTGTTTGAAGTTTGTCAGATTCGAGTAGCTGAAGCCCTGCACGGTTTAGAGCTTTCCGGGAGGCATTCTCTGCTACGCGTTCGAGAAAGCCGCCTAGCAGACGGTAGTCCTAACGGAGAAGAGAAAGTGTGTTTCAGCGGTTCTGGTGTTCGACAGCGGCAGCTTTCTAGTTTTCTTGAGTAAAGACTATGTTAGCAGCAAGTGTGACTTGCCGGTTCACTGCCTCAAAGTGAAAGCAAATACAGAATTCTCCCTCAAGCTGCTTAAGTTAATCCACTGAAGATTTCAGTTTTGGTAAAAGCTACAGTCGTCACCGATTCGGCTGCTTTCTGCAACTTTCTCTCAGTGGCATTAGACAGGAGAGTGCCTGCTCAGCAAGTACCTGAATCCCCTGGTTTTCAAAAGAAACTTTGTCAAACAGGGAATGAATGTGCTTGTGGCATTCGAAGAAAAACAGGCACATTGTTTGCCTTCAACTAGAGGATGGTAGAATTGTTTCCGTTTTGCTCACTAATCTTGCTGTGCTTAACTCGAGCATGTAGCCTGTTGTCTGCCAGAAACAGCAACCAAAAGCGTGTTGCTCCGTGTGGGTGCTGAAGTGAGGAGGACTCAATTACTGTGTTTGAATCCCTTGGTGTGAAATGCCTAAGAAAGTTGCCTGAGCATTGTTTACTTGGTTAAAGTGTTTGACTTTTCTCCCATTCGAGTAGCTGAGGCCCTGCATGGTTTACAGCTTTCCTGGAGGCAATCTGGGCTCCGCGTACGAGAAAGCCGCCTTGCAGACGGTAGTCCTAAATGAGAAGAGAAAGTGTGTTTCTGCCGTTCTGGTGTTCGACAGCGGCAGCTTTCTAGTTTTCTTGAGTAAAGACTATGTTAGCAGCAAGTGTGACTTGCCGGTTCACTGCCTCAAAGTGAAAGCAAATACAGAATTCTCCCTCAAGCTGCTTAAGTTAATCCACTGAAGATTTCAGTTTTGGTAAAAGCTACAGTCGTCACCGATCCGGCTGCTTTCTGCAAATTTCTCTCAGTGGCATTAGACAGGAGAGTGCCTGCTCAGCAAGTACCTGAATCCCCTGGTTTTCAAAAGAAACTTTGTCTAACAGGGAATGAATGTGCTTTTGGCATTCGAAGAAAAACAGGCACATGGTTTGCCATCTACTAGAGGATGGTAGAATTGTTTCCGTTTTGCTCACTAATCTTGCTGTGCTTAACGCGAGCATGTAGCCTGTTGTCTGACAGAAACAGCAACCAAAAGCGTGTTGCTCCGTGTGGGTGCTGAAGTGAGGAGGACTCAATTACTGTGTTTGAATCCCTTGGTGTGAAATGCCTAAGAAAGTTGCCTGAGCATTGTTTACTTGGTTAAAGTGTTTGACTTTTCTCCCATTCGAGTAGCTGAGGCCCTGCATGGTTTAGAGCTTTCCTGGAGGCAATCTGGGCTCCGCGTACGAGAAAGCCGCCTTGCAGACGGTAGTCCTAAATGAGAAGAGAAAGTGTGTTTCTGCCGTTCTGGTGTTCGACAGCGGCAGCTTTCTAGTTTTCTTGAGTAAAGACTATGTTAGCAGCAAGTGTGACTTGCCAGTTCACTGCCTCAAAGTGAAAGCAAATACAGAATTCTCCCTCAAGCTGCTTAAGTTAATCCACTGAAGTTTTCAGCTTTGGTACAAGATTCCGCACCGAACCGGCTGCTTTCTGCAACTTTCACTCAGTGGCATAAGACCGGAGAGTGCCTACCCAGCAAGTACTTGAATCCCCTGGTTTTCAAAAGAAACTTTGCCTAACAGGGACTGAATGAACCTTTGGCATTCAAAGCAAAACAGGCAAATTGTTTGCCTTCAACTAGAGGATGGTAGAATTGTTTCCGTTTTGCTCACTAATCTTGCTGTGCTTAACGCGAGCATGTAGCCTGTTGTCTGCCAGAAACAGCAACCAAAAGCGTGTTGCTCCGTGTGGGTGCTGAAGTGAGGAGGACTCAATTACTGTGTTTGAATCCCTTGGTGTGAAATGCCTAAGAAAGTTGCCTGAGCATTGTTTACTTGGTTAAAGTGTTTGACTTTTCTCCCATTCGAGTAGCTGAGGCCCTGCATGGTTTAGAGCTTTCCTGGAGGCAATCTGGGCTCCGCGTACGAGAAAGCCGCCTTGCAGACGGTAGTCCTAAATGAGAAGAGAAAGTGTGTTTCTGCCGTTCTGGTGTTCGACAGCGGCAGCTTTCTAGTTTTCTTGAGTAAAGACTATGTTAGCAGCAAGTGTGACTTGCCAGTTCACTGCCTCAAAGTGAAAGCAAATACAGAATTCTCCCTCAAGCTGCTTAAGTTAATCCACTGAAGATTTCAGTTTTGGTAAAAGCTACAGTCGTCAACGATCCGGCTGCTTTCTGCAACTTTCTCTCAGTGGCATAAGACCGGAGAGTGCCTGCTCAGCAAGTACCTGAATCCCCTGGTTTTCAAAAGAAACTTTGTCTAACAGGGAATGAATGTGCTTTTGGCATTCGAAGAAAAACAGGTACATTGTTTGCCTTCAACCAGAGGATGGTAGAATTGTTTCCGTTTTGCTCACTAATCTTGCTGTGCTTAACGCGAGCGTGTAGCCTGTTGTCTGCCAGAAATAGGAACCAAAAGCGTGTTGCTCCGTGTGGGTGCTGAAGTGAGGAGGACTCAATTACTGTGTTTGAATCCCTTGGTGTGAAATGCCTAAGAAAGTTGCCTGAGCATTGTTTACCTCGTTAAAGTGTTTGAAGTTTGTCAGATTCGAGTAGCTGAAGCCCTGCACGGTTTAGAGCTTTCCGGGAGGCATTCTCTGCTACGCGTTCGAGAAAGCCGCCTAGCAGACGGTAGTCCTAACGGAGAAGAGAAAGTGTGTTTCAGCGGTTCTGGTGTTCGACAGCGGCAGCTTTCTAGTTTTCTTGAGTAAAGACTATGTTAGCAGCAAGTGTGACTTGCCGGTTCACTGCCTCAAAGTGAAAGCAAATACAGAATTCTCCCTCAAGCTGCTTAAGTTAATCCACTGAAGATTTCAGTTTTGGTAAAAGCTACAGTCGTCACCGATCCGGCTGCTTTCTGCAACTTTCTCTCAGTGGCATTAGACAGGAGAGTGCCTGCTCAGCAAGTACCTGAATCCCCTGGTTTTCAAAAGAAACTTTGTCAAACAGGGAATGAATGTGCTTGTGGCATTCGAAGAAAAACAGGCACATTGTTTGCCTTCAACTAGAGGATGGTAGAATTGTTTCCGTTTTGCTCACTAATCTTGCTGTGCTTAACTCGAGCATGTAGCCTGTTGTCTGCCAGAAACAGCAACCAAAAGCGTGTTGCTCCGTGTGGGTGCTGAAGTGAGGAGGACTCAATTACTGTGTTTGAATCCCTTGGTGTGAAATGCCTAAGAAAGTTGCCTGAGCATTGTTTACTTGGTTAAAGTGTTTGACTTTTCTCCCATTCGAGTAGCTGAGGCCCTGCATGGTTTAGAGCTTTCCTGGAGGCAATCTGGTCTCCGCGTACGAGAAAGCCGCCTTGCAGACGGTAGTCCTAAATGAGAAGAGAAAGTGTGTTTCTGCCGTTCTGGTGTTCGACAGCGGCAGCTTTCTAGTTTTCTTGAGTAAAGACTATGTTAGCAGCAAGTGTGACTTGCCGGTTCACTGCCTCAAAGTGAAAGCAAATACAGAATTCTCCCTCAAGCTGCTTAAGTTAATCCACTGAAGATTTCAGTTTTGGTAAAAGCTACAGTCGTCACCGATCCGGCTGCTTTCTGCAAATTTCTCTCAGTGGCATTAGACAGGAGAGTGCCTGCTCAGCAAGTACCTGAATCCCCTGGTTTTCAAAAGAAACTTTGTCTAACAGGGAATGAATGTGCTTTTGGCATTCGAAGAAAAACAGGCACATTGTTTGCCATCTACTAGAGGATGGTAGAATTGTTTCCGTTTTGCTCACTAATCTTGCTGTGCTTAACGCGAGCATGTAGCCTGTTGTCTGACAGAAACAGGAACCAAAAGCGTGTTGCTCCGTGTGGGTGCTGAAGTGAGGAGGACTCAATTACTGTGTTTGAATCCCTTGGTGTGAAATGCCTAAGAAAGTTGCCTGAGCATTGTTTACCTAGTTAAAGTGTTTGAAGTTTGTCAGATTCGAGTAGTTGAAGCCCTGCACAGTTTAGAGCTTTCCGGGAGGCATTCTCTGCTACGCGTTCGAGAAAGCCGCCTAGCAGACGGTAGTCCTAACGGAGAAGAGAAAGTGTGTTTCTGCGGTTCTGGTGTTCGACAGCGGCAGCTTTCTAGTTTTCTTGTGTAAAGACAAAGTTAGCAACAAGTGTGAATTGCCAGTTCACTGCCTCAAAGAGAAAGCAAATACAGAATTCTCCCTCAAGCTGCTTAAGTTAATCCACTGAAGTTTTCAGCTTTGGTACAAGATTCCGCACCGAACCGGCTGCTTTCTGCAACTTTCACTCAGTGGCATAAGACCGGAGAGTGCCTACCCAGCAAGTACTTGAATCCCCTGGTTTTCAAAAGGAACTTTGCCTAACAGGGACTGAATGAACCTTTGGCATTCAAAGCAAAACAGGCAAATTGTTTGCCTTCAACTAGAGGATGGTAGAATTGTTTCCGTTTTGCTCACTAATCTTGCTGTGCTTAACGCGAGCATGTAGCCTGTTGTCTGCCAGAAACAGCAACCAAAAGCGTGTTGCTCCGTGTGGGTGCTGAAGTGAGGAGGACTCAATTACTGTGTTTGAATCCCTTGGTGTGAAATGCCTAAGAAAGTTGCCTGAGCATTGTTTACTTGGTTAAAGTGTTTGACTTTTCTCCCATTCGAGTAGCTGAGGCCCTGCATGGTTTAGAGCTTTCCTGGAGGCAATCTGGGCTCCGCGTACGAGAAAGCCGCCTTGCAGACGGTAGTCCTAAATGAGAAGAGAAAGTGTGTTTCTGCCGTTCTGGTGTTCGACAGCGGCAGCTTTCTGGTTTTCTTGAGTAAAGACTATGTTAGCAGCAAGTGTGACTTGCCAGTTCACTGCCTCAAAGTGAAAGCAAATACAGAATTCTCCCTCAAGCTGCTTAAGTTAATCCACTGAAGATTTCAGTTTTGGTAAAAGCTACAGTCGTCACCGATCCGGCTGCTTTCTGCAACTTTCTCTCAGTGGCATAAGACCGGAGAGTGCCTGCTCAGCAAGTACCTGAATCCCCTGGTTTTCAAAAGAAACTTTGTCTAACAGGGAATGAATGTGCTTTTGGCATTCGAAGAAAAACAGGCACATTGTTTGCCTTCAACCAGAGGATGGTAGAATTGTTTCCGTTTTGCTCACTAATCTTGCTGTGCTTAACGCGAGCGTGTAGCCTGTTGTCTGCCAGAAATAGGAACCAAAAGCGTGTTGCTCCGTGTGGGTGCTGAAGTGAGGAGGACTCAATTACTGTGTTTGAATCCCTTGGTGTGAAATGCCTAAGAAAGTTGCCTGAGCATTGTTTACCTCGTTAAAGTGTTTGAAGTTTGTCAGATTCGAGTAGCTGAAGCCCTGCACGGTTTAGAGCTTTCCGGAAGGCATTCTCTGCTACGCGTTCGAGAAAGCCGCCTAGCAGACGGTAGTCCTAACGGAGAAGAGAAAGTGTGTTTCTGCGGTTCTGGTGTTCGACAGCGGCAGCTTTCTAGTTTTCTTGTGTAAAGACAAAGTTAGCAACAAGTGTGAATTGCCAGTTCACTGCCTCAAAGAGAAAGCAAATACAGAATTCTCCCTCAAGCTGCTTAAGTTAATCCACTGAGGTTTTCAGCTTTGGTACAAGATTCCGCACCGAACCGGCTGCTTTCTGCAACTTTCACTCAGTGGCATAAGACCGGAGAGTGCCTACCCAGCAAGTACTTGAATCCCCTGGTTTTCAAAAGAAACTTTGCCTAACAGGGACTGAATGAACCTTTGGCATTCTAAGCAAAACAGGCAAATTGTTTGCCTTCAACTAGAGGATGGTAGAATTGTTTCCGTTTTGCTCACTAATCTTGCTGTGCTTAACGCGAGCATGTAGCCTGTTGTCTGCCAGAAACAGCAACCAAAAGCGTGTTGCTCCGTGTGGGTGCTGAAGTGAGGAGGACTCAAATACTGTGTTTGAATCCCTTGGTGTGAAATGCCTAAGAAAGTTGCCTGAGCATTGTTTACTTGGTTAAAGTGTTTGACTTTTCTCCCATTCGAGTAGCTGAGGCCCTGCATGGTTTAGAGCTTTCCTGGAGGCAATCTGGGCTCCGCGTACGAGAAAGCCGCCTTGCAGACGGTAGTCCTAAATGAGAAGAGAAAGTGTGTTTCTGCCGTTCTGGTGTTCGACAGCGGCAGCTTTCTAGTTTTCTTGAGTAAAGACTATGTTAGCAGCAAGTGTGACTTGCCAGTTCACTGCCTCAAAGTGAAAGCAAATACAGAATTCTCCCTCAAGCTGCTTAAGTTAATCCACTGAAGTTTTCAGCTTTGGTACAAGATTCCGCACCGAACCGGCTGCTTTCTGCAACTTTCACTCAGTGGCATAAGACCGGAGAGTGCCTACCCAGCAAGTACTTGAATCCCCTGGTTTTCAAAAGAAACTTTGCCTAACAGGGACTGAATGAACCTTTGGCATTCAAAGCAAAACAGGCAAATTGTTTGCCTTCAACTAGAGGATGGTAGAATTGTTTCCGTTTTGCTCACTAATCTTGCTGTGCTTAACGCGAGCATGTAGCCTGTTGTCTGCCAGAAACAGCAACCAAAAGCGTGTTGCTCCGTGTGGGTGCTGAAGTGAGGAGGACTCAATTACTGTGTTTGAATCCCTTGGTGTGAAATGCCTAAGAAAGTTGCCTGAGCATTGTTTACTTGGTTAAAGTGTTTGACTTTTCTCCCATTCGAGTAGCTGAGGCCCTGCATGGTTTAGAGCTTTCCTGGAGGCAATCTGGGCTCCGCGTACGAGAAAGCCGCCTTGCAGACGGTAGTCCTAAATGAGAAGAGAAAGTGTGTTTCTGCCGTTCTGGTGTTCGACAGCGGCAGCTTTCTAGTTTTCTTGAGTAAAGACTATGTTAGCAGCAAGTGTGACTTGCCAGTTCACTGCCTCAAAGTGAAAGCAAATACAGAATTCTCCCTCAAGCTGCTTAAGTTAATCCACTGAAGATTTCAGTTTTGGTAAAAGCTACAGTCGTCAACGATCCGGCTGCTTTCTGCAACTTTCTCTCAGTGGCATAAGACCGGAGAGTGCCTGCTCAGCAAGTACCTGAATCCCCTGGTTTTCAAAAGAAACTTTGTCTAACAGGGAATGAATGTGCTTTTGGCATTCGAAGAAAAACAGGTACATTGTTTGCCTTCAACCAGAGGATGGTAGAATTGTTTCCGTTTTGCTCACTAATCTTGCTGTGCTTAACGCGAGCGTGTAGCCTGTTGTCTGCCAGAAATAGGAACCAAAAGCGTGTTGCTCCGTGTGGGTGCTGAAGTGAGGAGGACTCAATTACTGTGTTTGAATCCCTTGGTGTGAAATGCCTAAGAAAGTTGCCTGAGCATTGTTTACCTCGTTAAAGTGTTTGAAGTTTGTCAGATTCGAGTAGCTGAAGCCCTGCACAGTTTAGAGCTTTCCGGGAGGCATTCTCTGCTACGCGTTCGAGAAAGCCGCCTAGCAGACGGTAGTCCTAACGGAGAAGAGAAAGTGTGTTTCTGCGGTTCTGGTGTTCGACAGCGGCAGCTTTCTAGTTTTCTTGAGTAAAGACTATGTTAGCAGCAAGTGTGACTTGCCGGTTCACTGCCTCAAAGTGAAAGCAAATACAGAATTCTCCCTCAAGCTGCTTAAGTTAATCCACTGAAGATTTCAGTTTTGGTAAAAGCTACAGTCGTCACCGATCCGGCTGCTTTCTGCAACTTTCTCTCAGTGGCATTAGACAGGAGAGTGCCTGCTCAGCAAGTACCTGAATCCCCTGGTTTTCAAAAGAAACTTTGTCTAACAGGGAATGAATGTGCTTGTGGCATTCGAAGAAAAACAGGCACATTGTTTGCCTTCAACTAGAGGATGGTAGAATTGTTTCCGTTTTGCTCACTAATCTTGCTGTGCTTAACTCGAGCATGTAGCCTGTTGTCTGCCAGAAACAGCAACCAAAAGCGTGTTGCTCCGTGTGGGTGCTGAAGTGAGGAGGACTCAATTACTGTGTTTGAATCCCTTGGTGTGAAATGCCTAAGAAAGTTGCCTGAGCATTGTTTACTTGGTTAAAGTGTTTGACTTTTCTCCCATTCGAGTAGCTGAGGCCCTGCATGGTTTAGAGCTTTCCTGGAGGCAATCTGGGCTCCGCGTACGAGAAAGCCGCCTTGCAGCCGGTAGTCCTAAATGAGAAGAGAAAGTGTGTTTCTGCCGTTCTGGTGTTCGACAGCGGCAGCTTTCTAGTTTTCTTGAGTAAAGACTATGTTAGCAGCAAGTGTGACTTGCCGGTTCACTGCCTCAAAGTGAAAGCAAATACAGAATTCTCCCTCAAGCTGCTTAAGTTAATCCACTGAAGATTTCAGTTTTGGTAAAAGCTACAGTCGTCACCGATCCGGCTGCTTTCTGCAAATTTCTCTCAGTGGCATTAGACAGGAGAGTGCCTGCTCAGCAAGTACCTGAATCCCCTGGTTTTCAAAAGAAACTTTGTCTAACAGGGAATGAATGTGCTTTTGGCATTCGAAGAAAAACAGGCACATTGTTTGCCATCTACTAGAGGATGGTAGAATTGTTTCCGTTTTGCTCACTAATCTTGCTGTGCTTAACGCGAGCATGTAGCCTGTTGTCTGACAGAAACAGGAACCAAAAGCGTGTTGCTCCGTGTGGGTGCTGAAGTGAGGAGGACTCAATTACTGTGTTTGAATCCCTTGGTGTGAAATGCCTAAGAAAGTTGCCTGAGCATTGTTTACCTAGTTAAAGTGTTTGAAGTTTGTCAGATTCGAGTAGTTGAAGCCCTGCACAGTTTAGAGCTTTCCGGGAGGCATTCTCTGCTACGCGTTCGAGAAAGCCGCCTAGCAGACGGTAGTCCTAACGGAGAAGAGAAAGTGTGTTTCTGCGGTTCTGGTGTTCGACAGCGGCAGCTTTCTAGTTTTCTTGTGTAAAGACAAAGTTAGCAACAAGTGTGAATTGCCAGTTCACTGCCTCAAAGAGAAAGCAAATACAGAATTCTCCCTCAAGCTGCTTAAGTTAATCCACTGAAGTTTTCAGCTTTGGTACAAGATTCCGCACCGAACCGGCTGCTTTCTGCAACTTTCACTCAGTGGCATAAGACCGGAGAGTGCCTACCCAGCAAGTACTTGAATCCCCTGGTTTTCAAAAGGAACTTTGCCTAACAGGGACTGAATGAACCTTTGGCATTCAAAGCAAAACAGGCAAATTGTTTGCCTTCAACTAGAGGATGGTAGAATTGTTTCCGTTTTGCTCACTAATCTTGCTGTGCTTAACGCGAGCATGTAGCCTGTTGTCTGCCAGAAACAGCAACCAAAAGCGTGTTGCTCCGTGTGGGTGCTGAAGTGAGGAGGACTCAATTACTGTGTTTGAATCCCTTGGTGTGAAATGCCTAAGAAAGTTGCCTGAGCATTGTTTACTTGGTTAAAGTGTTTGACTTTTCTCCCATTCGAGTAGCTGAGGCCCTGCATGGTTTAGAGCTTTCCTGGAGGCAATCTGGGCTCCGCGTACGAGAAAGCCGCCTTGCAGACGGTAGTCCTAAATGAGAAGAGAAAGTGTGTTTCTGCCGTTCTGGTGTTCGACAGCGGCAGCTTTCTGGTTTTCTTGAGTAAAGACTATGTTAGCAGCAAGTGTGACTTGCCAGTTCACTGCCTCAAAGTGAAAGCAAATACAGAATTCTCCCTCAAGCTGCTTAAGTTAATCCACTGAAGATTTCAGTTTTGGTAAAAGCTACAGTCGTCACCGATCCGGCTGCTTTCTGCAACTTTCTCTCAGTGGCATAAGACCGGAGAGTGCCTGCTCAGCAAGTACCTGAATCCCCTGGTTTTCAAAAGAAACTTTGTCTAACAGGGAATGAATGTGCTTTTGGCATTCGAAGAAAAACAGGCACATTGTTTGCCTTCAACCAGAGGATGGTAGAATTGTTTCCGTTTTGCTCACTAATCTTGCTGTGCTTAACGCGAGCGTGTAGCCTGTTGTCTGCCAGAAATAGGAACCAAAAGCGTGTTGCTCCGTGTGGGTGCTGAAGTGAGGAGGACTCAATTACTGTGTTTGAATCCCTTGGTGTGAAATGCCTAAGAAAGTTGCCTGAGCATTGTTTACCTCGTTAAAGTGTTTGAAGTTTGTCAGATTCGAGTAGCTGAAGCCCTGCACGGTTTAGAGCTTTCCGGAAGGCATTCTCTGCTACGCGTTCGAGAAAGCCGCCTAGCAGACGGTAGTCCTAACGGAGAAGAGAAAGTGTGTTTCTGCGGTTCTGGTGTTCGACAGCGGCAGCTTTCTAGTTTTCTTGTGTAAAGACAAAGTTAGCAACAAGTGTGAATTGCCAGTTCACTGCCTCAAAGAGAAAGCAAATACAGAATTCTCCCTCAAGCTGCTTAAGTTAATCCACTGAGGTTTTCAGCTTTGGTACAAGATTCCGCACCGAACCGGCTGCTTTCTGCAACTTTCACTCAGTGGCATAAGACCGGAGAGTGCCTACCCAGCAAGTACTTGAATCCCCTGGTTTTCAAAAGAAACTTTGCCTAACAGGGACTGAATGAACCTTTGGCATTCTAAGCAAAACAGGCAAATTGTTTGCCTTCAACTAGAGGATGGTAGAATTGTTTCCGTTTTGCTCACTAATCTTGCTGTGCTTAACGCGAGCATGTAGCCTGTTGTCTGCCAGAAACAGCAACCAAAAGCGTGTTGCTCCGTGTGGGTGCTGAAGTGAGGAGGACTCAAATACTGTGTTTGAATCCCTTGGTGTGAAATGCCTAAGAAAGTTGCCTGAGCATTGTTTACTTGGTTAAAGTGTTTGACTTTTCTCCCATTCGAGTAGCTGAGGCCCTGCATGGTTTAGAGCTTTCCTGGAGGCAATCTGGGCTCCGCGTACGAGAAAGCCGCCTTGCAGACGGTAGTCCTAAATGAGAAGAGAAAGTGTGTTTCTGCCGTTCTGGTGTTCGACAGCGGCAGCTTTCTAGTTTTCTTGAGTAAAGACTATGTTAGCAGCAAGTGTGACTTGCCAGTTCACTGCCTCAAAGTGAAAGCAAATACAGAATTCTCCCTCAAGCTGCTTAAGTTAATCCACTGAAGTTTTCAGCTTTGGTACAAGATTCCGCACCGAACCGGCTGCTTTCTGCAACTTTCACTCAGTGGCATAAGACCGGAGAGTGCCTACCCAGCAAGTACTTGAATCCCCTGGTTTTCAAAAGAAACTTTGCCTAACAGGGACTGAATGAACCTTTGGCATTCAAAGCAAAACAGGCAAATTGTTTGCCTTCAACTAGAGGATGGTAGAATTGTTTCCGTTTTGCTCACTAATCTTGCTGTGCTTAACGCGAGCATGTAGCCTGTTGTCTGCCAGAAACAGCAACCAAAAGCGTGTTGCTCCGTGTGGGTGCTGAAGTGAGGAGGACTCAATTACTGTGTTTGAATCCCTTGGTGTGAAATGCCTAAGAAAGTTGCCTGAGCATTGTTTACTTGGTTAAAGTGTTTGACTTTTCTCCCATTCGAGTAGCTGAGGCCCTGCATGGTTTAGAGCTTTCCTGGAGGCAATCTGGGCTCCGCGTACGAGAAAGCCGCCTTGCAGACGGTAGTCCTAAATGAGAAGAGAAAGTGTGTTTCTGCCGTTCTGGTGTTCGACAGCGGCAGCTTTCTAGTTTTCTTGAGTAAAGACTATGTTAGCAGCAAGTGTGACTTGCCAGTTCACTGCCTCAAAGTGAAAGCAAATACAGAATTCTCCCTCAAGCTGCTTAAGTTAATCCACTGAAGATTTCAGTTTTGGTAAAAGCTACAGTCGTCAACGATCCGGCTGCTTTCTGCAACTTTCTCTCAGTGGCATAAGACCGGAGAGTGCCTGCTCAGCAAGTACCTGAATCCCCTGGTTTTCAAAAGAAACTTTGTCTAACAGGGAATGAATGTGCTTTTGGCATTCGAAGAAAAACAGGTACATTGTTTGCCTTCAACCAGAGGATGGTAGAATTGTTTCCGTTTTGCTCACTAATCTTGCTGTGCTTAACGCGAGCGTGTAGCCTGTTGTCTGCCAGAAATAGGAACCAAAAGCGTGTTGCTCCGTGTGGGTGCTGAAGTGAGGAGGACTCAATTACTGTGTTTGAATCCCTTGGTGTGAAATGCCTAAGAAAGTTGCCTGAGCATTGTTTACCTCGTTAAAGTGTTTGAAGTTTGTCAGATTCGAGTAGCTGAAGCCCTGCACAGTTTAGAGCTTTCCGGGAGGCATTCTCTGCTACGCGTTCGAGAAAGCCGCCTAGCAGACGGTAGTCCTAACGGAGAAGAGAAAGTGTGTTTCTGCGGTTCTGGTGTTCGACAGCGGCAGCTTTCTAGTTTTCTTGAGTAAAGACTATGTTAGCAGCAAGTGTGACTTGCCGGTTCACTGCCTCAAAGTGAAAGCAAATACAGAATTCTCCCTCAAGCTGCTTAAGTTAATCCACTGAAGATTTCAGTTTTGGTAAAAGCTACAGTCGTCACCGATCCGGCTGCTTTCTGCAACTTTCTCTCAGTGGCATTAGACAGGAGAGTGCCTGCTCAGCAAGTACCTGAATCCCCTGGTTTTCAAAAGAAACTTTGTCTAACAGGGAATGAATGTGCTTGTGGCATTCGAAGAAAAACAGGCACATTGTTTGCCTTCAACTAGAGGATGGTAGAATTGTTTCCGTTTTGCTCACTAATCTTGCTGTGCTTAACTCGAGCATGTAGCCTGTTGTCTGCCAGAAACAGCAACCAAAAGCGTGTTGCTCCGTGTGGGTGCTGAAGTGAGGAGGACTCAATTACTGTGTTTGAATCCCTTGGTGTGAAATGCCTAAGAAAGTTGCCTGAGCATTGTTTACTTGGTTAAAGTGTTTGACTTTTCTCCCATTCGAGTAGCTGAGGCCCTGCATGGTTTAGAGCTTTCCTGGAGGCAATCTGGGCTCCGCGTACGAGAAAGCCGCCTTGCAGCCGGTAGTCCTAAATGAGAAGAGAAAGTGTGTTTCTGCCGTTCTGGTGTTCGACAGCGGCAGCTTTCTAGTTTTCTTGAGTAAAGACTATGTTAGCAGCAAGTGTGACTTGCCGGTTCACTGCCTCAAAGTGAAAGCAAATACAGAATTCTCCCTCAAGCTGCTTAAGTTAATCCACTGAAGATTTCAGTTTTGGTAAAAGCTACAGTCGTCACCGATCCGGCTGCTTTCTGCAAATTTCTCTCAGTGGCATTAGACAGGAGAGTGCCTGCTCAGCAAGTACCTGAATCCCCTGGTTTTCAAAAGAAACTTTGTCTAACAGGGAATGAATGTGCTTTTGGCATTCGAAGAAAAACAGGCACATTGTTTGCCATCTACTAGAGGATGGTAGAATTGTTTCCGTTTTGCTCACTAATCTTGCTGTGCTTAACGCGAGCGTGTAGCCTGTTGTCTGCCAGAAATAGGAACCAAAAGCGTGTTGCTCCGTGTGGGTGCTGAAGTGAGGAGGACTCAATTACTGTGTTTGAATCCCTTGGTGTGAAATGCCTAAGAAAGTTGCCTGAGCATTGTTTACCTCGTTAAAGTGTTTGAAGTTTGTCAGATTCGAGTAGCTGAAGCCCTGCACAGTTTAGAGCTTTCCGGAAGGCATTCTCTGCTACGCGTTCGAGAAAGCCGCCTAGCAGACGGTAGTCCTAACGGAGAAGAGAAAGTGTGTTTCTGCGGTTCTGGTGTTCGACAGCGGCAGCTTTCTAGTTTTCTTGTGTAAAGACAAAGTTAGCAACAAGTGTGAATTGCCAGTTCACTGCCTCAAAGAGAAAGCAAATACAGAATTCTCCCTCAAGCTGCTTAAGTTAATCCACTGAAGTTTTCAGCTTTGGTACAAGATTCCGCACCGAACCGGCTGCTTTCTGCAACTTTCACTCAGTGGCATAAGACCGGAGAGTGCCTACCCAGCAAGTACTTGAATCCCCTGGTTTTCAAAAGAAACTTTGCCTAACAGGGACTGAATGAACCTTTGGCATTCTAAGCAAAACAGGCAAATTGTTTGCCTTCAACTAGAGGATGGTAGAATTGTTTCCGTTTTGCTCACTAATCTTGCTGTGCTTAACGCGAGCATGTAGCCTGTTGTCTGCCAGAAACAGCAACCAAAAGCGTGTTGCTCCGTGTGGGTGCTGAAGTGAGGAGGACTCAAATACTGTGTTTGAATCCCTTGGTGTGAAATGCCTAAGAAAGTTGCCTGAGCATTGTTTACTTGGTTAAAGTGTTTGACTTTTCTCCCATTCGAGTAGCTGAGGCCCTGCATGGTTTAGAGCTTTCCTGGAGGCAATCTGGGCTCCGCGTACGAGAAAGCCGCCTTGCAGACGGTAGTCCTAAATGAGAAGAGAAAGTGTGTTTCTGCCGTTCTGGTGTTCGACAGCGGCAGCTTTCTAGTTTTCTTGAGTAAAGACTATGTTAGCAGCAAGTGTGACTTGCCAGTTCACTGCCTCAAAGTGAAAGCAAATACAGAATTCTCCCTCAAGCTGCTTAAGTTAATCCACTGAAGTTTTCAGCTTTGGTACAAGATTCCGCACCGAACCGGCTGCTTTCTGCAACTTTCACTCAGTGGCATAAGACCGGAGAGTGCCTACCCAGCAAGTACTTGAATCCCCTGGTTTTCAAAAGAAACTTTGCCTAACAGGGACTGAATGAACCTTTGGCATTCAAAGCAAAACAGGCAAATTGTTTGCCTTCAACTAGAGGATGGTAGAATTGTTTCCGTTTTGCTCACTAATCTTGCTGTGCTTAACGCGAGCATGTAGCCTGTTGTCTGCCAGAAACAGCAACCAAAAGCGTGTTGCTCCGTGTGGGTGCTGAAGTGAGGAGGACTCAATTACTGTGTTTGAATCCCTTGGTGTGAAATGCCTAAGAAAGTTGCCTGAGCATTGTTTACTTGGTTAAAGTGTTTGACTTTTCTCCCATTCGAGTAGCTGAGGCCCTGCATGGTTTAGAGCTTTCCTGGAGGCAATCTGGGCTCCGCGTACGAGAAAGCCGCCTTGCAGACGGTAGTCCTAAATGAGAAGAGAAAGTGTGTTTCTGCCGTTCTGGTGTTCGACAGCGGCAGCTTTCTAGTTTTCTTGAGTAAAGACTATGTTAGCAGCAAGTGTGACTTGCCAGTTCACTGCCTCAAAGTGAAAGCAAATACAGAATTCTCCCTCAAGCTGCTTAAGTTAATCCACTGAAGATTTCAGTTTTGGTAAAAGCTACAGTCGTCACCGATCCGGCTGCTTTCTGCAACTTTCTCTCAGTGGCATAAGACCGGAGAGTGCCTGCTCAGCAAGTACCTGAATCCCCTGGTTTTCAAAAGAAACTTTGTCTAACAGGGAATGAATGTGCTTTTGGCATTCGAAGAAAAACAGGCACATTGTTTGCCTTCAACCAGAGGATGGTAGAATTGTTTCCGTTTTGCTCACTAATCTTGCTGTGCTTAACGCGAGCGTGTAGCCTGTTGTCTGCCAGAAATAGGAACCAAAAGCGTGTTGCTCCGTGTGGGTGCTGAAGTGAGGAGGACTCAATTACTGTGTTTGAATCCCTTGGTGTGAAATGCCTAAGAAAGTTGCCTGAGCATTGTTTACCTCGTTAAAGTGTTTGAAGTTTGTCAGATTCGAGTAGCTGAAGCCCTGCACAGTTTAGAGCTTTCCGGGAGGCATTCTCTGCTACGCGTTCGAGAAAGCCGCCTAGCAGACGGTAGTCCTAACGGAGAAGAGAAAGTGTGTTTCTGCGGTTCTGGTGTTCGACAGCGGCAGCTTTCTAGTTTTCTTGTGTAAAGACAAAGTTAGCAACAAGTGTGAATTGCCAGTTCACTGCCTCAAAGAGAAAGCAAATACAGAATTCTCCCTCAAGCTGCTTAAGTTAATCCACTGAAGATTTCAGTTTTGGTAAAAGCTACAGTCGTCACTGATCCGGCTGCTTTCTGCAACTTTCTCTCAGTGGCATAAGACCGGAGAGTGCCTGCTCAGCAAGTACCTGAATCCCCTGGTTTTCAAAAGAAACTTTGTCTAACAGGGAATGAATGTGCTTTTGGCATTCGAAGAAAAACAGGCACATTGTTTGCCTTCAACTAGAGGATGGTAGAATTGTTTCCGTTTTGCTCACTAATCTTGCTGTGCTTAACGCGAGCATGTAGCCTGTTGTCTGCCAGAAACAGCAACCAAAAGCGTGTTGCTCCGTGTGGGTGCTGAAGTGAGGAGGGCTCAATTACTGTGTTTGAATCCCTTGGTGTGAAATGCCTAAGAAAGTTGCCTGAGCATTGTTTACTTGGTTAAAGTGTTTGACTTTTCTCCCATTCGAGTAGCTGAGGCCCTGCATGGTTTAGAGCTTTCCTGGAGGCAATCTGGGCTCCGCGTACGAGAAAGCCGCCTTGCAGACGGTACTCCTAAATGAGAAGAGAAAGTGTGTTTCTGCCGTTCTGGTGTTCGACAGCGGCAGCTTTCTAGTTTTCTTGAGTAAAGACTATGTTAGCAGCAAGTGTGACTTGCCGGTTCACTGCCTCAAAGTGAAAGCAAATACAGAATTCTCCCTCAAGCTGCTTAAGTTAATCCACTGAAGATTTCAGTTTTGGTAAAAGCTACAGTCGTCACCGATCCGGCTGCTTTCTGCAAATTTCTCTCAGTGGCATTAGACAGGAGAGTGCCTGCTCAGCAAGTACCTGAATCCCCTGGTTTTCAAAAGAAACTTTGTCTAACAGGGAATGAATGTGCTTTTGGCATTCGAAGAAAAACAGGCACATTGTTTGCCATCTACTAGAGGATGGTAGAATTGTTTCCGTTTTGCTCACTAATCTTGCTGTGCTTAACGCGAGCATGTAGCCTGTTGTCTGACAGAAACAGGAACCAAAAGCGTGTTGCTCCGTGTGGGTGCTGAAGTGAGGAGGTCTCAATTACTGTGTTTGAATCCCTTGGTGTGAAATGCCTAAGAAAGTTGCCTGAGCATTGTTTACCTGGTTAAAGTGTTTGAAGTTTGTCAGATTCGAGTAGTTGAAGCCCTGCACAGTTTAGAGCTTTCCGGGAGGCATTCTCTGCTACGCGTTCGAGAAAGCCGCCTAGCAGACGGTAGTCCTAACGGAGAAGAGAAAGTGTGTTTCTGCGGTTCTGGTGTTCGACAGCGGCAGCTTTCTAGTTTTCTTGTGTAAAGACAAAGTTAGCAACAAGTGTGAATTGCCAGTTCACTGCCTCAAAGAGAAAGCAAATACAGAATTCTCCCTCAAGCTGCTTAAGTTAATCCACTGAAGTTTTCAGCTTTGGTACAAGATTCCGCACCGAACCGGCTGCTTTCTGCAACTTTCACTCAGTGGCATAAGACCGGAGAGTGCCTACCCAGCAAGTACTTGAATCCCCTGGTTTTCAAAAGGAACTTTGCCTAACAGGGACTGAATGAACCTTTGGCATTCAAAGCAAAACAGGCAAATTGTTTGCCTTCAACTAGAGGATGGTAGAATTGTTTCCGTTTTGCTCACTAATCTTGCTGTGCTTAACGCGAGCATGTAGCCTGTTGTCTGCCAGAAACAGCAACCAAAAGCGTGTTGCTCCGTGTGGGTGCTGAAGTGAGGAGGACTCAATTACTGTGTTTGAATCCCTTGGTGTGAAATGCCTAAGAAAGTTGCCTGAGCATTGTTTACTTGGTTAAAGTGTTTGACTTTTCTCCCATTCGAGTAGCTGAGGCCCTGCATGGTTTAGAGCTTTCCTGGAGGCAATCTGGGCTCCGCGTACGAGAAAGCCGCCTTGCAGACGGTAGTCCTAAATGAGAAGAGAAAGTGTGTTTCTGCCGTTCTGGTGTTCGACAGCGGCAGCTTTCTAGTTTTCTTGAGTAAAGACTATGTTAGCAGCAAGTGTGACTTGCCAGTTCACTGCCTCAAAGTGAAAGCAAATACAGAATTCTCCCTCAAGCTGCTTAAGTTAATCCACTGAAGATTTCAGTTTTGGTAAAAGCTACAGTCGTCACCGATCCGGCTGCTTTCTGCAACTTTCTCTCAGTGGCATAAGACCGGAGAGTGCCTGCTCAGCAAGTACCTGAATCCCCTGGTTTTCAAAAGAAACTTTGTCTAACAGGGAATGAATGTGCTTTTGGCATTCGAAGAAAAACAGGCACATTGTTTGCCTTCAACCAGAGGATGGTAGAATTGTTTCCGTTTTGCTCACTAATCTTGCTGTGCTTAACGCGAGCGTGTAGCCTGTTGTCTGCCAGAAATAGGAACCAAAAGCGTGTTGCTCCGTGTGGGTGCTGAAGTGAGGAGGACTCAATTACTGTGTTTGAATCCCTTGGTGTGAAATGCCTAAGAAAGTTGCCTGAGCATTGTTTACCTCGTTAAAGTGTTTGAAGTTTGTCAGATTCGAGTAGCTGAAGCCCTGCACAGTTTAGAGCTTTCCGGGAGGCATTCTCTGCTACGCGTTCGAGAAAGCCGCCTAGCAGACGGTAGTCCTAACGGAGAAGAGAAAGTGTGTTTCTGCGGTTCTGGTGTTCGACAGCGGCAGCTTTCTAGTTTTCTTGTGTAAAGACAAAGTTAGCAACAAGTGTGAATTGCCAGTTCACTGCCTCAAAGAGAAAGCAAATACAGAATTCTCCCTCAAGCTGCTTAAGTTAATCCACTGAAGATTTCAGTTTTGGTAAAAGCTACAGTCGTCACTGATCCGGCTGCTTTCTGCAACTTTCTCTCAGTGGCATAAGACCGGAGAGTGCCTGCTCAGCAAGTACCTGAATCCCCTGGTTTTCAAAAGAAACTTTGTCTAACAGGGAATGAATGTGCTTTTGGCATTCGAAGAAAAACAGGCACATTGTTTGCCTTCAACTAGAGGATGGTAGAATTGTTTCCGTTTTGCTCCCTAATCTTGCTGTGCTTAACGCGAGCATGTAGCCTGTTGTCTGCCAGAAACAGCAACCAAAAGCGTGTTGCTCCGTGTGGGTGCTGAAGTGAGGAGGGCTCAATTACTGTGTTTGAATCCCTTGGTGTGAAATGCCTAAGAAAGTTGCCTGAGCATTGTTTACTTGGTTAAAGTGTTTGACTTTTCTCCCATTCGAGTAGCTGAGGCCCTGCATGGTTTAGAGCTTTCCTGGAGGCAATCTGGGCTCCGCGTACGAGAAAGCCGCCTTGCAGACGGTACTCCTAAATGAGAAGAGAAAGTGTGTTTCTGCCGTTCTGGTGTTCGACAGCGGCAGCTTTCTAGTTTTCTTGAGTAAAGACTATGTTAGCAGCAAGTGTGACTTGCCGGTTCACTGCCTCAAAGTGAAAGCAAATACAGAATTCTCCCTCAAGCTGCTTAAGTTAATCCACTGAAGATTTCAGTTTTGGTAAAAGCTACAGTCGTCACCGATCCGGCTGCTTTCTGCAAATTTCTCTCAGTGGCATTAGACAGGAGAGTGCCTGCTCAGCAAGTACCTGAATCCCCTGGTTTTCAAAAGAAACTTTGTCTAACAGGGAATGAATGTGCTTTTGGCATTCGAAGAAAAACAGGCACATTGTTTGCCATCTACTAGAGGATGGTAGAATTGTTTCCGTTTTGCTCACTAATCTTGCTGTGCTTAACGCGAGCATGTAGCCTGTTGTCTGACAGAAACAGGAACCAAAAGCGTGTTGCTCCGTGTGGGTGCTGAAGTGAGGAGGTCTCAATTACTGTGTTTGAATCCCTTGGTGTGAAATGCCTAAGAAAGTTGCCTGAGCATTGTTTACCTGGTTAAAGTGTTTGAAGTTTGTCAGATTCGAGTAGTTGAAGCCCTGCACAGTTTAGAGCTTTCCGGGAGGCATTCTCTGCTACGCGTTCGAGAAAGCCGCCTAGCAGACGGTAGTCCTAACGGAGAAGAGAAAGTGTGTTTCTGCGGTTCTGGTGTTCGACAGCGGCAGCTTTCTAGTTTTCTTGTGTAAAGACAAAGTTAGCAACAAGTGTGAATTGCCAGTTCACTGCCTCAAAGAGAAAGCAAATACAGAATTCTCCCTCAAGCTGCTTAAGTTAATCCACTGAAGTTTTCAGCTTTGGTACAAGATTCCGCACCGAACCGGCTGCTTTCTGCAACTTTCACTCAGTGGCATAAGACCGGAGAGTGCCTACCCAGCAAGTACTTGAATCCCCTGGTTTTCAAAAGGAACTTTGCCTAACAGGGACTGAATGAACCTTTGGCATTCAAAGCAAAACAGGCAAATTGTTTGCCTTCAACTAGAGGATGGTAGAATTGTTTCCGTTTTGCTCACTAATCTTGCTGTGCTTAACGCGAGCATGTAGCCTGTTGTCTGCCAGAAACAGCAACCAAAAGCGTGTTGCTCCGTGTGGGTGCTGAAGTGAGGAGGACTCAATTACTGTGTTTGAATCCCTTGGTGTGAAATGCCTAAGAAAGTTGCCTGAGCATTGTTTACTTGGTTAAAGTGTTTGACTTTTCTCCCATTCGAGTAGCTGAGGCCCTGCATGGTTTAGAGCTTTCCTGGAGGCAATCTGGGCTCCGCGTACGAGAAAGCCGCCTTGCAGACGGTACTCCTAAATGAGAAGAGAAAGTGTGTTTCTGCCGTTCTGGTGTTCGACAGCGGCAGCTTTCTAGTTTTCTTGAGTAAAGACTATGTTAGCAGCAAGTGTGACTTGCCGGTTCACTGCCTCAAAGTGAAAGCAAATACAGAATTCTCCCTCAAGCTGCTTAAGTTAATCCACTGAAGATTTCAGTTTTGGTAAAAGCTACAGTCGTCACCGATCCGGCTGCTTTCTGCAAATTTCTCTCAGTGGCATTAGACAGGAGAGTGCCTGCTCAGCAAGTACCTGAATCCCCTGGTTTTCAAAAGAAACTTTGTCTAACAGGGAATGAATGTGCTTTTGGCATTCGAAGAAAAACAGGCACATTGTTTGCCTTCAACCAGAGGATGGTAGAATTGTTTCCGTTTTGCTCACTAATCTTGCTGTGCTTAACGCGAGCGTGTAGCCTGTTGTCTGCCAGAAATAGGAACCAAAAGCGTGTTGCTCCGTGTGGGTGCTGAAGTGAGGAGGACTCAATTACTGTGTTTGAATCCCTTGGTGTGAAATGCCTAAGAAAGTTGCCTGAGCATTGTTTACCTCGTTAAAGTGTTTGAAGTTTGTCAGATTCGAGTAGCTGAAGCCCTGCACAGTTTAGAGCTTTCCGGGAGGCATTCTCTGCTACGCGTTCGAGAAAGCCGCCTAGCAGACGGTAGTCCTAACGGAGAAGAGAAAGTGTGTTTCTGCGGTTCTGGTGTTCGACAGCGGCAGCTTTCTAGTTTTCTTGTGTAAAGACAAAGTTAGCAACAAGTGTGAATTGCCAGTTCACTGCCTCAAAGAGAAAGCAAATACAGAATTCTCCCTCAAGCTGCTTAAGTTAATCCACTGAAGATTTCAGTTTTGGTAAAAGCTACAGTCGTCACTGATCCGGCTGCTTTCTGCAACTTTCTCTCAGTGGCATAAGACCGGAGAGTGCCTGCTCAGCAAGTACCTGAATCCCCTGGTTTTCAAAAGAAACTTTGTCTAACAGGGAATGAATGTGCTTTTGGCATTCGAAGAAAAACAGGCACATTGTTTGCCTTCAACTAGAGGATGGTAGAATTGTTTCCGTTTTGCTCCCTAATCTTGCTGTGCTTAACGCGAGCATGTAGCCTGTTGTCTGCCAGAAACAGCAACCAAAAGCGTGTTGCTCCGTGTGGGTGCTGAAGTGAGGAGGGCTCAATTACTGTGTTTGAATCCCTTGGTGTGAAATGCCTAAGAAAGTTGCCTGAGCATTGTTTACTTGGTTAAAGTGTTTGACTTTTCTCCCATTCGAGTAGCTGAGGCCCTGCATGGTTTAGAGCTTTCCTGGAGGCAATCTGGGCTCCGCGTACGAGAAAGCCGCCTTGCAGACGGTACTCCTAAATGAGAAGAGAAAGTGTGTTTCTGCCGTTCTGGTGTTCGACAGCGGCAGCTTTCTAGTTTTCTTGAGTAAAGACTATGTTAGCAGCAAGTGTGACTTGCCGGTTCACTGCCTCAAAGTGAAAGCAAATACAGAATTCTCCCTCAAGCTGCTTAAGTTAATCCACTGAAGATTTCAGTTTTGGTAAAAGCTACAGTCGTCACCGATCCGGCTGCTTTCTGCAAATTTCTCTCAGTGGCATTAGACAGGAGAGTGCCTGCTCAGCAAGTACCTGAATCCCCTGGTTTTCAAAAGAAACTTTGTCTAACAGGGAATGAATGTGCTTTTGGCATTCGAAGAAAAACAGGCACATTGTTTGCCATCTACTAGAGGATGGTAGAATTGTTTCCGTTTTGCTCACTAATCTTGCTGTGCTTAACGCGAGCATGTAGCCTGTTGTCTGACAGAAACAGGAACCAAAAGCGTGTTGCTCCGTGTGGGTGCTGAAGTGAGGAGGTCTCAATTACTGTGTTTGAATCCCTTGGTGTGAAATGCCTAAGAAAGTTGCCTGAGCATTGTTTACCTGGTTAAAGTGTTTGAAGTTTGTCAGATTCGAGTAGTTGAAGCCCTGCACAGTTTAGAGCTTTCCGGGAGGCATTCTCTGCTACGCGTTCGAGAAAGCCGCCTAGCAGACGGTAGTCCTAACGGAGAAGAGAAAGTGTGTTTCTGCGGTTCTGGTGTTCGACAGCGGCAGCTTTCTAGTTTTCTTGTGTAAAGACAAAGTTAGCAACAAGTGTGAATTGCCAGTTCACTGCCTCAAAGAGAAAGCAAATACAGAATTCTCCCTCAAGCTGCTTAAGTTAATCCACTGAAGTTTTCAGCTTTGGTACAAGATTCCGCACCGAACCGGCTGCTTTCTGCAACTTTCACTCAGTGGCATAAGACCGGAGAGTGCCTACCCAGCAAGTACTTGAATCCCCTGGTTTTCAAAAGGAACTTTGCCTAACAGGGACTGAATGAACCTTTGGCATTCAAAGCAAAACAGGCAAATTGTTTGCCTTCAACTAGAGGATGGTAGAATTGTTTCCGTTTTGCTCACTAATCTTGCTGTGCTTAACGCGAGCATGTAGCCTGTTGTCTGCCAGAAACAGCAACCAAAAGCGTGTTGCTCCGTGTGGGTGCTGAAGTGAGGAGGACTCAATTACTGTGTTTGAATCCCTTGGTGTGAAATGCCTAAGAAAGTTGCCTGAGCATTGTTTACTTGGTTAAAGTGTTTGACTTTTCTCCCATTCGAGTAGCTGAGGCCCTGCATGGTTTAGAGCTTTCCTGGAGGCAATCTGGGCTCCGCGTACGAGAAAGCCGCCTTGCAGACGGTAGTCCTAAATGAGAAGAGAAAGTGTGTTTCTGCCGTTCTGGTGTTCGACAGCGGCAGCTTTCTAGTTTTCTTGAGTAAAGACTATGTTAGCAGCAAGTGTGACTTGCCAGTTCACTGCCTCAAAGTGAAAGCAAATACAGAATTCTCCCTCAAGCTGCTTAAGTTAATCCACTGAAGATTTCAGTTTTGGTAAAAGCTACAGTCGTCACCGATCCGGCTGCTTTCTGCAACTTTCTCTCAGTGGCATAAGACCGGAGAGTGCCTGCTCAGCAAGTACCTGAATCCCCTGGTTTTCAAAAGAAACTTTGTCTAACAGGGAATGAATGTGCTTTTGGCATTCGAAGAAAAACAGGCACATTGTTTGCCTTCAACCAGAGGATGGTAGAATTGTTTCCGTTTTGCTCACTAATCTTGCTGTGCTTAACGCGAGCGTGTAGCCTGTTGTCTGCCAGAAATAGGAACCAAAAGCGTGTTGCTCCGTGTGGGTGCTGAAGTGAGGAGGACTCAATTACTGTGTTTGAATCCCTTGGTGTGAAATGCCTAAGAAAGTTGCCTGAGCATTGTTTACCTCGTTAAAGTGTTTGAAGTTTGTCAGATTCGAGTAGCTGAAGCCCTGCACAGTTTAGAGCTTTCCGGGAGGCATTCTCTGCTACGCGTTCGAGAAAGCCGCCTAGCAGACGGTAGTCCTAACGGAGAAGAGAAAGTGTGTTTCTGCGGTTCTGGTGTTCGACAGCGGCAGCTTTCTAGTTTTCTTGTGTAAAGACAAAGTTAGCAACAAGTGTGAATTGCCAGTTCACTGCCTCAAAGAGAAAGCAAATACAGAATTCTCCCTCAAGCTGCTTAAGTTAATCCACTGAAGATTTCAGTTTTGGTAAAAGCTACAGTCGTCACTGATCCGGCTGCTTTCTGCAACTTTCTCTCAGTGGCATAAGACCGGAGAGTGCCTGCTCAGCAAGTACCTGAATCCCCTGGTTTTCAAAAGAAACTTTGTCTAACAGGGAATGAATGTGCTTTTGGCATTCGAAGAAAAACAGGCACATTGTTTGCCTTCAACTAGAGGATGGTAGAATTGTTTCCGTTTTGCTCACTAATCTTGCTGTGCTTAACGCGAGCATGTAGCCTGTTGTCTGCCAGAAACAGCAACCAAAAGCGTGTTGCTCCGTGTGGGTGCTGAAGTGAGGAGGGCTCAATTACTGTGTTTGAATCCCTTGGTGTGAAATGCCTAAGAAAGTTGCCTGAGCATTGTTTACTTGGTTAAAGTGTTTGACTTTTCTCCCATTCGAGTAGCTGAGGCCCTGCATGGTTTAGAGCTTTCCTGGAGGCAATCTGGGCTCCGCGTACGAGAAAGCCGCCTTGCAGACGGTAGTCCTAAATGAGAAGAGAAAGTGTGTTTCTGCCGTTCTGGTGTTCGACAGCGGCAGCTTTCTAGTTTTCTTGAGTAAAGACTATGTTAGCAGCAAGTGTGACTTGCCGGTTCACTGCCTCAAAGTGAAAGCAAATACAGAATTCTCCCTCAAGCTGCTTAAGTTAATCCACTGAAGATTTCAGTTTTGGTAAAAGCTACAGTCGTCACCGATCCGGCTGCTTTCTGCAAATTTCTCTCAGTGGCATTAGACAGGAGAGTGCCTGCTCAGCAAGTACCTGAATCCCCTGGTTTTCAAAAGAAACTTTGTCTAACAGGGAATGAATGTGCTTTTGGCATTCGAAGAAAAACAGGCACATTGTTTGCCATCTACTAGAGGATGGTAGAATTGTTTCCGTTTTGCTCACTAATCTTGCTGTGCTTAACGCGAGCATGTAGCCTGTTGTCTGACAGAAACAGGAACCAAAAGCGTGTTGCTCCGTGTGGGTGCTGAAGTGAGGAGGTCTCAATTACTGTGTTTGAATCCCTTGGTGTGAAATGCCTAAGAAAGTTGCCTGAGCATTGTTTACCTGGTTAAAGTGTTTGAAGTTTGTCAGATTCGAGTAGTTGAAGCCCTGCACAGTTTAGAGCTTTCCGGGAGGCATTCTCTGCTACGCGTTCGAGAAAGCCGCCTAGCAGACGGTAGTCCTAACGGAGAAGAGAAAGTGTGTTTCTGCGGTTCTGGTGTTCGACAGCGGCAGCTTTCTAGTTTTCTTGTGTAAAGACAAAGTTAGCAACAAGTGTGAATTGCCAGTTCACTGCCTCAAAGAGAAAGCAAATACAGAATTCTCCCTCAAGCTGCTTAAGTTAATCCACTGAAGTTTTCAGCTTTGGTACAAGATTCCGCACCGAACCGGCTGCTTTCTGCAACTTTCACTCAGTGGCATAAGACCGGAGAGTGCCTACCCAGCAAGTACTTGAATCCCCTGGTTTTCAAAAGGAACTTTGCCTAACAGGGACTGAATGAACCTTTGGCATTCAAAGCAAAACAGGCAAATTGTTTGCCTTCAACTAGAGGATGGTAGAATTGTTTCCGTTTTGCTCACTAATCTTGCTGTGCTTAACGCGAGCATGTAGCCTGTTGTCTGCCAGAAACAGCAACCAAAAGCGTGTTGCTCCGTGTGGGTGCTGAAGTGAGGAGGACTCAATTACTGTGTTTGAATCCCTTGGTGTGAAATGCCTAAGAAAGTTGCCTGAGCATTGTTTACTTGGTTAAAGTGTTTGACTTTTCTCCCATTCGAGTAGCTGAGGCCCTGCATGGTTTAGAGCTTTCCTGGAGGCAATCTGGGCTCCGCGTACGAGAAAGCCGCCTTGCAGACGGTAGTCCTAAATGAGAAGAGAAAGTGTGTTTCTGCCGTTCTGGTGTTCGACAGCGGCAGCTTTCTAGTTTTCTTGAGTAAAGACTATGTTAGCAGCAAGTGTGACTTGCCAGTTCACTGCCTCAAAGTGAAAGCAAATACAGAATTCTCCCTCAAGCTGCTTAAGTTAATCCACTGAAGATTTCAGTTTTGGTAAAAGCTACAGTCGTCACCGATCCGGCTGCTTTCTGCAACTTTCTCTCAGTGGCATAAGACCGGAGAGTGCCTGCTCAGCAAGTACCTGAATCCCCTGGTTTTCAAAAGAAACTTTGTCTAACAGGGAATGAATGTGCTTTTGGCATTCGAAGAAAAACAGGCACATTGTTTGCCTTCAACCAGAGGATGGTAGAATTGTTTCCGTTTTGCTCACTAATCTTGCTGTGCTTAACGCGAGCGTGTAGCCTGTTGTCTGCCAGAAATAGGAACCAAAAGCGTGTTGCTCCGTGTGGGTGCTGAAGTGAGGAGGACTCAATTACTGTGTTTGAATCCCTTGGTGTGAAATGCCTAAGAAAGTTGCCTGAGCATTGTTTACCTCGTTAAAGTGTTTGAAGTTTGTCAGATTCGAGTAGCTGAAGCCCTGCACAGTTTAGAGCTTTCCGGGAGGCATTCTCTGCTACGCGTTCGAGAAAGCCGCCTAGCAGACGGTAGTCCTAACGGAGAAGAGAAAGTGTGTTTCTGCGGTTCTGGTGTTCGACAGCGGCAGCTTTCTAGTTTTCTTGTGTAAAGACAAAGTTAGCAACAAGTGTGAATTGCCAGTTCACTGCCTCAAAGAGAAAGCAAATACAGAATTCTCCCTCAAGCTGCTTAAGTTAATCCACTGAAGATTTCAGTTTTGGTAAAAGCTACAGTCGTCACTGATCCGGCTGCTTTCTGCAACTTTCTCTCAGTGGCATAAGACCGGAGAGTGCCTGCTCAGCAAGTACCTGAATCCCCTGGTTTTCAAAAGAAACTTTGTCTAACAGGGAATGAATGTGCTTTTGGCATTCGAAGAAAAACAGGCACATTGTTTGCCTTCAACTAGAGGATGGTAGAATTGTTTCCGTTTTGCTCACTAATCTTGCTGTGCTTAACGCGAGCATGTAGCCTGTTGTCTGCCAGAAACAGCAACCAAAAGCGTGTTGCTCCGTGTGGGTGCTGAAGTGAGGAGGGCTCAATTACTGTGTTTGAATCCCTTGGTGTGAAATGCCTAAGAAAGTTGCCTGAGCATTGTTTACTTGGTTAAAGTGTTTGACTTTTCTCCCATTCGAGTAGCTGAGGCCCTGCATGGTTTAGAGCTTTCCTGGAGGCAATCTGGGCTCCGCGTACGAGAAAGCCGCCTTGCAGACGGTAGTCCTAAATGAGAAGAGAAAGTGTGTTTCTGCCGTTCTGGTGTTCGACAGCGGCAGCTTTCTAGTTTTCTTGAGTAAAGACTATGTTAGCAGCAAGTATGACTTGCCGGTTCACTGCCTCAAAGTTAAAGCAAATACAGCATTCTCCCTCAAGGTGCTTAAGTTAATCCACAGAAGTTTTCAGCTTTGGTACAAGAAAGAGTCCGCACCGAACCGGCTGCCTTCTGCAACTTTCACTCAGTGGGATAAGACCGGAGAGTGCCTACCCAGCAAGTACTTGAATCCCCTGGTTTTCAAAAGGAACTTTTCCTAACAGGGAATGAATGAACCGTTGGCATTCAAAGCAAAACGGGCACATTGTTTTCCTTCAGCTAGAGGATGGCAGAAGTGTTTCCGTTTTGCTCACTAAACCTGGTGGGCTTAACGTGAGCATGTATCCTCTTGTCTGCCAAAAACAGGAAACAAATGCGTGTTGCTCCGTGTGGGTGGAGAAGTGAGAAGGGTTCACTTACTCTGTTTGAATCCCTTGGTGTTTAATGCCTAAGAAAGTTGCCTGAGCATTGTTTACCTGGTTAAAGTGTTTGACTTTTCTCCCATTCGAGTAGCTGAGGCCCTACACGGTTTAGAGTTTTCCAGGAGGAATTCCGGGCTCCGCGTACGAGAAAGCCGCCTTGCAGACGGTAGTCCTAAAGGAGAAGAGAAAGTGTGTTTCTGCCGTTCGGTTGTTCGACAGCGGCAGCTTTCTAGTTTTCTTGAGTAAAGACTATGTTAGCAGCAGGTGTGACTTGCCAGTTCACTGCCTCAAAGAGAAAGCAAATACAGAATTCTCCCTCAAGCTGCTTAAGTTAATCCACTGAAGATTTCAGTTTTGGTAAAAGCTACAGTCGTCACCGATCCGGCTGCTTTCTGCAACTTTCTCTCAGTGGCATTAGACAGGAGAGTGCCTGCTCAGCAAGTACCTGAATCCCCTGGTTTTCAAAAGAAACTTTGTCTAACAGGGAATGAATGTGCTTTTGGCATTCGAAGAAAAACAGGCACATTGTTTGCCTTCAACTAGAGGATGGTAGAATTGTTTCCGTTTTGCTCACTAATCTTGCTGTGCTTAACGCGAGCATGTAGCCTGTTGTCTGCCAGAAACAGCAACCAAAAGCGTGTTGCTCCGAGTGGGTGCTGAAGTGAGGAGGACTCAATTACTGTGTTTGAATCCCTTGGTGTGAAATGCCTAAGAAAGTTGCCTGAGCATTGTTTACTTGGTTAAAGTGTTTGACTTTTCTCCCATTCGAGTAGCTGAGGCCCTGCATGGTTTAGAGCTTTCCTGGAGGCAATCTGGGCTCCGCGTACGAGAAAGCCGCCTTGCAGCCGGTAGTCCTAAATGAGAAGAGAAAGTGTGTTTCTGCCGTTCTGGTGTTCGACAGCGGCAGCTTTCTAGTTTTCTTGAGTAAAGACTATGTTAGCAGCAAGTGTGACTTGCCGGTTCACTGCCTCAAAGTGAAAGCAAATACAGAATTCTCCCTCAAGCTGCTTAAGTTAATCCACTGAAGTTTTCAGCTTTGGTACAAGATTCCGCACCGAACCGGCTGCTTTCTGCAACTTTCACTCAGTGGCATAAGACCGGAGAGTGCCTACCCAGCAAGTACTTGAATCCCCTGGTTTTCAAAAGGAACTTTGCCTAACAGGGACTGAATGAACCTTTGGCATTCAAAGCAAAACAGGCAAATTGTTTGCCTTCAACTAGAGGATGGTAGAATTGTTTCCGTTTTGCTCCCTAATCTTGCTGTGCTTAACGCGAGCATGTAGCCTGTTGTCTGCCAGAAACAGCAACCAAAAGCGTGTTGCTCCGTGTGGGTGCTGAAGGGAGGAGGACTCAATTACTGTGTTTGAATCCCTTGGTGTGAAATGCCTAAGAAAGTTGCCTGAGCATTGTTTACTTGGTTAAAGTGTTTGACTTTTCTCCCATTCGAGTAGCTGAGGCCCTGCATGGTTTAGAGCTTTCCTGGAGGCAATCTGGGCTCCGCGTACGAGAAAGCCGCCTTGCAGACGGTAGTCCTAAATGAGAAGAGAAAGTGTGTTTCTGCCGTTCTGGTGTTCGACAGCGGCAGCTTTCTAGTTTTCTTGAGTAAAGACTATGTTAGCAGCAAGTGTGACTTGCCGGTTCACTGCCTCAAAGTGAAAGCAAATACAGAATTCTCCCTCAAGCTGCTTAAGTTAATCCACTGAAGATTTCAGTTTTGGTAAAAGCTACAGTCGTCACCGATCCGGCTGCTTTCTGCAACTTTCTCTCAGTGGCATAAGACCGGAGAGTGCCTGCTCAGCAAGTACCTGAATCCCCTGGTTTTCAAAAGAAACTTTGTCTAACAGGGAATGAATGTGCTTTTGGCATTCGAAGAAAAACAGGCACATTGTTTGCCATCTACTAGAGGATGGTAGAATTGTTTCCGTTTTGCTCACTAATCTTGCTGTGCTTAACGCGAGCATGTAGCCTGTTGTCTGCCAGAAACAGCAACCAAAAGCGTGTTGCTCCGTGTGGGTGCTGAAGTGAGGAGGACTCAATTACTGTGTTTGAATCCCTTGGTGTGAAATGCCTAAGAAAGTTGCCTGAGCATTGTTTACCTGATTAAAGTGTTTGAAGTGTGTCAGATTCGAGTAGCTGAGGCCCTGCACGGTTTAGAGCTTTCCGGGAGGCATTCTCTGCTACGCGTTCGAGTAAGCCGCCTAGCAGACGGTAGTCCTATCGGAGAAGAGAAAGTGTGTTTCTGCGGTTCTGGTGTTCGACAGCGGCAGCTTTCTAGTTTTCTTGTGTAAAGACAAAGTTAGCAACAAGTGTGAATTGCCAGTTCACTGCCTCAAAGAGAAAGCAAATACAGAATTCTCCCTCGAGCTGCTTAAGTTAATCCACTGAAGTTTTCAGCTTTGGTACAAGATTCCGTACCGATCCGGCTGCTTTCTGCAACTTTCACTCAGTGGCATAAGACCGGAGAGTGCCTACCCAGCAAGTACTTGAATCCCCTGGTTTTCAAAAGGAACTTTGCCTAACAGGGACTGAATGAACCTTCGGCATTAAAAGCAAAACAGGCAAATTGTTTGCCTTCAACTAGAGGATGGTAGAATTGTTTCCGTTTTGCTCCCTAATCTTGCTGTGCTTAACGAGAGCATGTAGCCTGTTGTCTGCCAGAAACAGCAACCAAAAGCGTGTTGCTCCGTGTGGGTGCTGAAGTGAGGAGGACTCAATTACTGTGTTTGAATCCCTTGGTGTGAAATGCCTAAGAAAGTTGCCTGAGCATTGTTTACTTGGTTAAAGTGTTTGACTTTATTCCCATTCGAGTAGCTGAGGCCCTGCATGGTTTAGAGCTTTCCTGGAGGCAATCTGGGCTCCGCGTACGAGAAAGCCGCCTTGCAGCCGGTAGTCCTAAATGAGAAGAGAAAGTGTGTTTCTGCCGTTCTGGTGTTCGACAGCGGCAGCTTTCTACTTTTCTTGAGTAAAGACTATGTTAGCAGCAAGTGTGACTTGCCGGTTCACTGCCTCAAAGTGAAAGCAAATACAGAATTCTCCCTCAAGCTGCTTAAGTTAATCCACTGAAGTTTTCAGCTTTGGTACAAGATTCCGCACCGAACCGGCTGCTTTCTGCAACTTTCACTCAGTGGCATAAGACCGGAGAGTGCCTACCCAGCAAGTACTTGAATCCCCTGGTTTTCAAAAGAAACTTTGCCTAACAGGGACTGAATGAACCTTTGGCATTCAAAGCAAAACAGGCAAATTGTTTGCCTTCAACTAGAGGATGGTAGAATTGTTTCCGTTTTGCTCACTAATCTTGCTGTGCTTAACGCGAGCATGTAGCCTGTTGTCTGCCAGAAACAGCAAACAAAAGCGTGTTGCTCCGTGTGGGTGCTGAAGTGAGGAGGACTCAATTACTGTGTTTGAATCCCTTGGTGTGAAATGCCTAAGAAAGTTGCCTGAGCATTGTTTACTTGGTTAAAGTGTTTGACTTTTCTCCCATTCGAGTAGCTGAGGCCCTGCATGGTTTAGAGCTTTCCTGGAGGCAATCTGGGCTCCGCGTACGAGAAAGCCGCCTTGCAGACGGTAGTCCTAAATGAGAAGAGAAAGTGTGTTTGTGCCGTTCTGGTGTTCGACAGCGGCAGCTTTCTAGTTTTCTTGAGTAAAGACTATGTTAGCAGCAAGTGTGACTTGCCGGTTCACTGCCTCAAAGTGAAAGCAAATACAGAATTCTCCCTCAAGCTGCTTAAGTTAATCCACTGAAGATTTCAGTTTTGGTAAAAGCTACAGTCGTCACCGATCCGGCTGCTTTCTGCAACTTTCTCTCAGTGGCATAAGACCTGAGAGTGCCTGCTCAGCAAGTACCTGAATCCCCTGGTTTTCAAAAGAAACTTTGTCTAACAGGGAATGAATGTGCTTTTGGCATTCGAAGAAAAACAGGCACATTGTTTGCCTTCAACTAGAGGATGGTAGAATTGTTTCCGTTTTGCTCACTAATCTTGCTGTGCTTAACGCGAGCATGTAGCCTGTTGTCTGCCAGAAGCAGCAACCAAAAGCGTGTTGCTCCGTGTGGGTGCTGAAGTGAGGAGGACTCAATTACTGTGTTTGAATCCCTTGGTGTGAAATGCCTAAGAAAGTTGCCTGAGCATTGTTTACCTGGTTAAAGTGTTTGAGGTTTGTCAGATTCGAGTAGTTGAAGCCCTGCACGGTTTAGAGCTTTCCGGGAGGCATTCTCTGCTACGCGTTCGAGAAAGCCGCCTAGCAGACGGTAGTCCTAACGGAGAAGAGAAAGTGTGTTTCTGCGGTTCTGGTGTTCGACAGCGGCAGCTTTCTAGTTTTCTTGTGTAAAGACAAAGTTAGCAACAAGTGTGAATTGCCAGTTCACTGCCTCAAAGAGAAAGCAAATACAGAATTCTCCCTCAAGCTGCTTAAGTTAATCCACTGAAGTTTTCAGCTTTGGTACAAGATTCCGCACCGAACCGGCTGCTTTCTGCAACTTTCACTCAGTGGCATAAGACCGGAGAGTGCCTACCCAGCAAGTACTTGAATCCCCTGGTTTTCAAAAGGAACTTTGCCTAACAGGGACTGAATGAACCTTTGGCATTCAAAGCAAAACAGGCAAATTGTTTGCCTTCAACTAGAGGATGGTATAATTGTTTCCGTTTTGCTCCCTAATCTTGCTGTGCTTAACGCGAGCATGTAGCCTGTTGTGTGCCAGAAACAGCAACCAAAAGCGTGTTGCTCCGTGTGGGTGCTGAAGTGAGGAGGACTCAATTACTGTGTTTGAATCCCTTGGTGTGAAATGCCTAAGAAAGTTGCCTGAGCATTGTTTACTTGGTTAAAGTGTTTGACTTTTCTCCCATTCGAGTAGCTGAGGCCCTGCATGGTTTAGAGCTTTCCTGGAGGCAATCTGGGCTCCGCGTACGAGAAAGCCGCCTTGCAGACGGTAGTCCTAAATGAGAAGAGAAAGTGTGTTTCTGCCGTTCTGGTGTTCGACAGCGGCAGCTTTCTAGTTTTCTTGAGTAAAGACTATGTTAGCAGCAAGTGTGACTTGCCGGTTCACTGCCTCAAAGTGAAAGCAAATACAGAATTCTCCCTCAAGCTGCTTAAGTTAATCCACTGAAGATTTCAGTTTTGGTAAAAGCTACAGTCGTCACCGATCCGGCTGCTTTCTGCAACTTTCTCTCAGTGGCATAAGACCGGAGAGTGCCTGCTCAGCAAGTACCTGAATCCCCTGGTTTTCAAAAGAAACTTTGTCTAACAGGGAATGAATGTGCTTTTGACATTCGAAGAAAAACAGGCACATTGTTTGCCTTCAACTAGAGGATGGTAGAATTGTTTCCGTTTTGCTCACTAATATTGCTGTGCTTAACGCGAGCATGTAGCCTGTTGTCTGCCAGAAACAGCAACCAAAAGCGTGTTGCTCCGTGTGGGTGCTGAAGTGCGGAGGACTCAATTACTGTGTTTGAATCCCTTGGTGTGAAATGCCTAAGAAAGTTGCCTGAGCATTGTTTACCTGGTTAAAGTGTTTGAAGTTTGTCAGATTCGAGTAGCTGAAGCCCTGCACGGTTTAGAGATTTCCGGGAGGCATTCTCTGCTACGCGTTCGAGAAAGCCGCCTAGCAGACGGTAGTCCTAACGGAGAAGAGAAAGTGTGTTTCTGCGGTTCTGGTGTTCGACAGCGGCAGCTTTCTAGTTTTCTTGTGTAAAGACAAAGTTAGCAACAAGTGTGAATTGCCAGTTCACTGCCTCAAAGAGAAAGCAAATACAGAATTCTCCCTCAAGCTGCTTAAGTTAATCCACTGAAGTTTTCAGCTTTGGTACAAGATTCCGCACCGAACCGGCTGCTTTCTGCAACTTTCACTCAGTGGCATAAGACCGGAGAGTGCCTACCCAGCAAGTACTTGAATCCCCTGGTTTTCAAAAGGAACTTTGCCTAACAGGGACTGAATGAACCTTTGGCATTCAAAGCAAAACAGGCAAATTGTTTGCCTTCAACTAGAGGATGGTAGAATTGTTTCCGTTTTGCTCACTAATCTTGCTGTGCTTAACGCGAGCATGTAGCCTGTTGTCTGCCAGAAACAGCAACCAAAAGCGTGTTGCTCCGTGTGGGTGCTGAAGTGAGGAGGACTCAATTACTGTGTTTGAATCCCTTGGTGTGAAATGCCTAAGAAAGTTGCCTGAGCATTGTTTACTTGGTTAAAGTGTTTGACTTTTCTCCCATTCGAGTAGCTGAGGCCCTGCATGGTTTAGAGCTTTCCTGGAGGCAATCTGGGCTCCGCGTACGAGAAAGCCGCCTTGCAGACGGTAGTCCTAAATGAGAAGAGAAAGTGTGTTTCTGCCGTTCTGGTGTTCGACAGCGGCAGCTTTCTAGTTTTCTTGAGTAAAGACTATGTTAGCAGCAAGTGTGACTTGCCGGTTCACTGCCTCAAAGTGAAAGCAAATACAGAATTCTCCCTCAAGCTGCTTAAGTTAATCCACTGAAGATTTCAGTTTTGGTAAAAGCTACAGTCGTCACCGATCCGGCTGCTTTCTGCAACTTTCTCTCAGTGGCATAAGACCGGAGAGTGCCTGCTCAGCAAGTACCTGAATCCCCTGGTTTTCAAAAGAAACTTTGTCTAACAGGGAATGAATGTGCTTTTGACATTCGAAGAAAAACAGGCACATTGTTTGCCTTCAACTAGAGGATGGTAGAATTGTTTCCGTTTTGCTCACTAATATTGCTGTGCTTAACGCGAGCATGTAGCCTGTTGTCTGCCAGAAACAGCAACCAAAAGCGTGTTGCTCCGTGTGGGTGCTGAAGTGCGGAGGACTCAATTACTGTGTTTGAATCCCTTGGTGTGAAATGCCTAAGAAAGTTGCCTGAGCATTGTTTACCTGGTTAAAGTGTTTGAAGTTTGTCAGATTCGAGTAGCTGAAGCCCTGCACGGTTTAGAGATTTCCGGGAGGCATTCTCTGCTACGCGTTCGAGAAAGCCGCCTAGCAGACGGTAGTCCTAACGGAGAAGAGAAAGTGTGTTTCTGCGGTTCTGGTGTTCGACAGCGGCAGCTTTCTAGTTTTCTTGTGTAAAGACAAAGTTAGCAACAAGTGTGAATTGCCAGTTCACTGCCTCAAAGAGAAAGCAAATACAGAATTCTCCCTCAAGCTGCTTAAGTTAATCCACTGAAGTTTTCAGCTTTGGTACAAGATTCCGCACCGAACCGGCTGCTTTCTGCAACTTTCACTCAGTGGCATAAGACCGGAGAGTGCCTACCCAGCAAGTACTTGAATCCCCTGGTTTTCAAAAGGAACTTTGCCTAACAGGGACTGAATGAACCTTTGGCATTCAAAGCAAAACAGGCAAATTGTTTGCCTTCAACTAGAGGATGGTAGAATTGTTTCCGTTTTGCTCACTAATCTTGCTGTGCTTAACGCGAGCATGTAGCCTGTTGTCTGCCAGAAACAGCAACCAAAAGCGTGTTGCTCCGTGTGGGTGCTGAAGTGAGGAGGACTCAATTACTGTGTTTGAATCCCTTGGTGTGAAATGCCTAAGAAAGTTGCCTGAGCATTGTTTACTTTGTTAAAGTGTTTGACTTTTCTCCCATTCGAGTAGCTGAGGCCCTGCATGGTTTAGAGATTTCCTGGAGGCAATCTGGGCTCCGCGTACGAGAAAGCCGCCTTGCAGACGGTAGTCCTAAATGAGAAGAGAAAGTGTGTTTGTGCCGTTCTGGTGTTCGACAGCGGCAGCTTTCTAGTTTTCTTGAGTAAAGACTATGTTAGCAGCAAGTGTGACTTGCCAGTTCACTGCCTCAAAGTGAAAGCAAATACGGAATTCTCCCTCAAGCTGCTTAAGTTAATCCACTGAAGATTTCAGTTTTGGTAAAAGCTACAGTCGTCACCGATCCGGCTGCTTTCTGCAACTTTCTCTCAGTGGCATAAGACCGGAGAGTGCCTGCTCAGCAAGTACCTGAATCCCCTGGTTTTCAAAAGAAACTTTGTCTAACAGGGAATGAATGTGCTTTTGACATTCGAAGAAAAACAGGCACATTGTTTGCCTTCAACTAGAGGATGGTAGAATTGTTTCCGTTTTGCTCACTAATCTTGCTGTGCTTAACGCGAGCATGTAGCCTGTTGTCTGCCAGAAACAGCAACCAAAAGCGTGTTGCTCCGTGTGGGTGCTGAAGTGCGGAGGACTCAATTACTGTGTTTGAATCCCTTGGTGTGAAATGCCTAAGAAAGTTGCCTGAGCATTGTTTACCTGGTTAAAGTGTTTGAAGTTTGTCAGATTCGAGTAGCTGAAGCCCTGCACGGTTTAGAGATTTCCGGGAGGCATTCTCTGCTACGCGTTCGAGAAAGCCGCCTAGCAGACGGTAGTCCTAACGGAGAAGAGAAAGTGTGTTTCTGCGGTTCTGGTGTTCGACAGCGGCAGCTTTCTAGTTTTCTTGTGTAAAGACAAAGTTAGCAACAAGTGTGAATTGCCGGTTCACTGCCTCAAAGAGAAAGCAAATACAGAATTCTCCCTCAAGCTGCTTAAGTTAATCCACTGAAGTTTTCAGCTTTGGTACAAGATTCCGCACCGAACCGGCTGCTTTCTGCAACTTTCACTCAGTGGCATAAGACCGGAGAGTGCCTACCCAGCAAGTACTTGAATCCCCTGGTTTTCAAAAGGAACTTTGCCTAACAGGGACTGAATGAACCTTTGGCATTCAAAGCAAAACAGGCAAATTGTTTGCCTTCAACTAGAGGATGGTAGAATTGTTTCCGTTTTGCTCACTAATCTTGCTGTGCTTAACGCGAGCATGTAGCCTGTTGTCTGCCAGAAACAGCAACCAAAAGCGTGTTGCTCCGTGTGGGTGCTGAAGGGAGGAGGACTCAATTACTGTGTTTGAATCCCTTGGTGTGAAATGCCTAAGAAAGTTGCCTGAGCATTGTTTACTTGGTTAAAGTGTTTGACTTTTCTCCCATTCGAGTAGCTGAGGCCCTGCATGGTTTAGAGCTTTCCTGGAGGCAATCTGGGCTCCGCGTACGAGAAAGCCGCCTTGCAGACGGTAGTCCTAAATGAGAAGAGAAAGGGTGTTTCTGCCGTTCTGGTGTTCGACAGCGGCAGCTTTCTAGTTTTCTTGAGTAAAGACTATGTTAGCAGCAAGTGTGACTTGCCGGTTCACTGCCTCAAAGTGAAAGCAAATACAGAATTCTCCCTCAAGCTGCTTAAGTTAATCCACTGAAGATTTCAGTTTTGGTAAAAGCTACAGTCGTCACCGATCCGGCTGCTTTCTGCAACTTTCTCTCAGTGGCATAAGACCGGAGAGTGCCTGCTCAGCAAGTACCTGAATCCCCTGGTTTTCAAAAGAAACTTTGTCTAACAGGGAATGAATGTGCTTTTGGCATTCGAAGAAAAACAGGCACATTGTTTGCCATCTACTAGAGGATGGTAGAATTGTTTCCGTTTTGCTCACTAATCTTGCTGTGCTTAACGCGAGCATGTAGCCTGTTGTCTGCCAGAAACAGCAACCAAAAGCGTGTTGCTCCGTGTGGGTGCTGAAGTGAGGAGGACTCAATTACTGTGTTTGAATCCCTTGGTGTGAAATGCCTAAGAAAGTTGCCTGAGCATTGTTTACCTGGTTAAAGTGTTTGAAGTTTGTCAGATCCGAGTAGCTGAGGCCCTGCACGGTTTAGAGCTTTCCGGGAGGCATTCTCTGCTACGCGTTCGAGTAAGCCGCCTAGCAGACGGTAGTCGTATCGGAGAAGAGAAAGTGTGTTTCTGCGGTTCTGGTGTTCGACAGCGGCAGCTTTCTAGTTTTCTTGTGTAAAGACAAAGTTAGCAACAAGTGTGAATTGCCAGTTCACTGCCTCAAAGAGAAAGCAAATACAGAATTCTCCCTCAAGCTGCTTAAGTTAATCCACTGAAGTTTTCAGATTTGGTACAAGATTCCGTACCGAACCGGCTGCTTTCTGCAACTTTCACTCAGTGGCATAAGACCGGAGAGTGCCTACCCAGCAAGTACTTGAATCCCCTGGTTTTCAAAAGGAACTTTGCCTAACAGGGACTGAATGAACCTTTGGCATTCGAAGCAAAACAGGCAAATTGTTTGCCTTCAACTAGAGGATGGTAGAATTGTTTCCGTTTTGCTCCCTAATCTTGCTGTGCTTAACGCGAGCATGTAGCCTGTTGTCTGCCAGAAACAGCAACCAAAAGCGTGTTGCTCCGTGTGGGTGCTGAAGTGAGGAGGACTCAATTACTGTGTTTGAATCCCTTGGTGTGAAATGCCTAAGAAAGTTGCCTGAGCATTGTTTACTTGGTTAAAGTGTTTGACTTTTCTCCCATTCGAGTAGCTGAGGCCCTGCATGGTTTAGAGCTTTCCTGGAGGCAATCTGGGCTCCGCGTACGAGAAAGCCGCCTTGCAGACGGTAGTCCTAAATGAGAAGAGAAAGTGTGTTTCTGCCGTTCTGGTGTTCGACAGCGGCAGCTTTCTAGTTTTCTTGAGTAAAGACTATGTTAGCAGCAAGTGTGACTTGCCGGTTCACTGCCTCAAAGTGAAAGCAAATACAGAATTCTCCCTCAAGCTGCTTAAGTTAATCCACTGAAGATTTCAGTTTTGGTAAAAGCTACAGTCGTCACCGATCCGGCTGCTTTCTGCAACTTTCTCTCAGTGGCATAAGACCTGAGAGTGCCTGCTCAGCAAGTACCTGAATCCCCTGGTTTTCAAAAGAAACTTTGTCTAACAGGGAATGAATGTGCTTTTGGCATTCGAAGAAAAACAGGCACATTGTTTGCCTTCAACTAGAGGATGGTAGAATTGTTTCCGTTTTGCTCACTAATCTTGCTGTGCTTAACGCGAGCATGTAGCCTGTTGTCTGCCAGAAACAGCAACCAAAAGCGTGTTGCTCCGTGTGGGTGCTGAAGTGAGGAGGACTCAATTACTGTGTTTGAATCCCTTGGTGTGAAATGCCTAAGAAAGTTGCCTGAGCATTGTTTACTTGGTTAAAGTGTTTGACTTTTCTCCCATTCGAGTAGCTGAGGCCCTGCATGGTTTAGAGATTTCCTGGAGGCAATCTGGGCTCCGCGTACGAGAAAGCCGCCTTGCAGACGGTAGTCCTAAATGAGAAGAGAAAGTGTGTTTGTGCCGTTCTGGTGTTCGACAGCGGCAGCTTTCTAGTTTTCTTGAGTAAAGACTATGTTAGCAGCAAGTGTGACTTGCCAGTTCACTGCCTCAAAGTGAAAGCAAATACGGAATTCTCCCTCAAGCTGCTTAAGTTAATCCACTGAAGATTTCAGTATTGGTAAAAGCTACAGTCGTCACCGATCCGGCTGCTTTCTGCAACTTTCTCTCAGTGGCATAAGACCGGAGAGTGCCTGCTCAGCAAGTACCTGAATCCCCTGGTTTTCAAAAGAAACTTTGTCTAACAGGGAATGAATGTGCTTTTGACATTCGAAGAAAAACAGGCACATTGTTTGCCTTCAACTAGAGGATGGTAGAATTGTTTCCGTTTTGCTCACTAATCTTGCTGTGCTTAACGCGAGCATGTAGCCTGTTGTCTGCCAGAAACAGCAACCAAAAGCGTGTTGCTCCGTGTGGGTGCTGAAGTGCGGAGGACTCAATTACTGTGTTTGAATCCCTTGGTGTGAAATGCCTAAGAAAGTTGCCTGAGCATTGTTTACCTGGTTAAAGTGTTTGAAGTTTGTCAGATTCGAGTAGCTGAAGCCCTGCACGGTTTAGAGATTTCCGGGAGGCATTCTCTGCTACGCGTTCGAGAAAGCCGCCTAGCAGACGGTAGTCCTAACGGAGAAGAGAAAGTGTGTTTCTGCGGTTCTGGTGTTCGACAGCGGCAGCTTTCTAGTTTTCTTGTGTAAAGACAAAGTTAGCAACAAGTGTGAATTGCCAGTTCACTGCCTCAAAGGGAAAGCAAATACAGAATTCTCCCTCAAGCTGCTTAAGTTAATCCACTGAAGTTTTCAGCTTTGGTACAAGATTCCGTACCGAACCGGCTGCTTTCTGCAACTTTCACTCAGTGGCATAAGACCGGAGAGTGCCTACCCAGCAAGTACTTGAATCCCCTGGTTTTCAAAAGGAACTTTGCCTAACAGGGACTGAATGAACCTTCGGCATTAAAAGCAAAACAGGCAAATTGTTTGCCTTCAACTAGAGGATGGTAGAATTGTTTCCGTTTTGCTCCCTAATCTTGCTGTGCTTAACGCGAGCATGTAGCCTGTTGTCTGCCAGAAACAGCAACAAAAAGCGTGTTGCTCCGTGTGGGTGCTGAAGGGAGGAGGACTCAATTACTGTGTTTGAATCCCTTGGTGTGAAATGCCTAAGAAAGTTGCCTGAGCATTGTTTACTTGGTTAAAGTGTTTGACTTTTCTCCCATTCGAGTAGCTGAGGCCCTGCATGGTTTAGAGCTTTCCTGGAGGCAATCTGGGCTCCGCGTACGAGAAAGCCGCCTTGCAGCCGGTAGTCCTAAATGAGAAGAGAAAGTGTGTTTCTGCCGTTCTGGTGTTCGACAGCGGCAGCTTTCTAGTTTTCTTGAGTAAAGACTATGTTAGCAGCAAGTGTGACTTGCCGGTTCACTGCCTCAAAGTGAAAGCAAATACGGAATTCTCCCTCAAGCTGCTTAAGTTAATCCACTGAAGATTTCAGTTTTGGTAAAAGCTACAGTCGTCACCGATCCGGCTGCTTTCTGCAACTTTCTCTCAGTGGCATAAGACCGGAGAGTGCCTGCTCAGCAAGTACCTGAATCCCCTGGTTTTCAAAAGAAACTTTGTCTAACAGGGAATGAATGTGCTTTTGACATTCGAAGAAAAACAGGCACATTGTTTGCCTTCAACTAGAGGATGGTAGAATTGTTTCCGTTTTGCTCACTAATCTTGCTGTGCTTAACGCGAACATGTAGCCTGTTGTCTGCCAGAAACAGCAACCAAAAGCGTGTTGCTCCGTGTGGGTGCTGAAGTGCGGAGGACTCAATTACTGTGTTTGAATCCCTTGGTGTGAAATGCCTAAGAAAGTTGCCTGAGCATTGTTTACCTCGTTAAAGTGTTTGAAGTTTGTCAGATTCGAGTAGCTGAAGCCCTGCACGGTTTAGAGATTTCCGGGAGGCATTCTCTGCTACGCGTTCGAGAAAGCCGCCTAGCAGACGGTAGTCCTAACGGAGAAGAGAAAGTGTGTTTCTGCGGTTCTGGTGTTCGACAGCGGCAGCTTTCTAGTTTTCTTGTGTAAAGACAAAGTTAGCAACAAGTGTGAATTGCCAGTTCACTGCCTCAAAGAGAAAGCAAATACAGAATTCTCCCTCAAGCTGCTTAAGTTAATCCACTGAAGTTTTCAGCTTTGGTACAAGATTCCGCACCGAACCGGCTGCTTTCTGCAACTTTCACTCAGTGGCATAAGACCGGAGAGTGCCTACCCAGCAAGTACTTGAATCCCCTGGTTTTCAAAAGAAACTTTGCCTAACAGGGACTGAATGAACCTTTGGCATTCAAAGCAAAACAGGCAAATTGTTTGCCTTCAACTAGAGGATGGTAGAATTGTTTCCGTTTTGATCACTAATCTTGCTGTGCTTAACGCGAGCATGTAGCCTGTTGTCTGCCAGAAACAGCAACCAAAAGCGTGTTGCTCCGTGTGGGTGCTGAAGTGAGGAGGACTCAATTACTGTGTTTGAATCCCTTGGTGTGAAATGCCTAAGAAAGTTGCCTGAGCATTGTTTACTTGGTTAAAGTGTTTGACTTTTCTCCCATTCGAGTAGCTGAGGCCCTGCATGGTTTAGAGATTTCCTGGAGGCAATCTGGGCTCCGCGTACGAGAAAGCCGCCTTGCAGACGGTAGTCCTAAATGAGAAGAGAAAGTGTGTTTGTGCCGTTCTGGTGTTCGACAGCGGCAGCTTTCTAGTTTTCTTGAGTAAAGACTATGTTAGCAGCAAGTGTGACTTGCCAGTTCACTGCCTCAAAGTGAAAGCAAATACGGAATTCTCCCTCAAGCTGCTTAAGTTAATCCACTGAAGATTTCAGTTTTGGTAAAAGCTACAGTCGTCACCGATCCGGCTGCTTTCTGCAACTTTCTCTCAGTGGCATAAGACCGGAGAGTGCCTGCTCAGCAAGTACCTGAATCCCCTGGTTTTCAAAAGAAACTTTGTCTAACAGGGAATGAATGTGCTTTTGACATTCGAAGAAAAACAGGCACATTGTTTGCCTTCAACTAGAGGATGGTAGAATTGTTTCCGTTTTGCTCACTAATCTTGCTGTGCTTAACGCGAGCATGTAGCCTGTTGTCTGCCAGAAACAGCAACCAAAAGCGTGTTGCTCCGTGTGGGTGCTGAAGTGCGGAGGACTCAATTACTGTGTTTGAATCCCTTGGTGTGAAATGCCTAAGAAAGTTGCCTGAGCATTGTTTACCTGGTTAAAGTGTTTGAAGTTTGTCAGATTCGAGTAGCTGAAGCCCTGCACGGTTTAGAGATTTCCGGGAGGCATTCTCTGCTACGCGTTCGAGAAAGCCGCCTAGCAGACGGTAGTCCTAACGGAGAAGAGAAAGTGTGTTTCTGCGGTTCTGGTGTTCGACAGCGGCAGCTTTCTAGTTTTCTTGTGTAAAGACAAAGTTAGCAACAAGTGTGAATTGCCGGTTCACTGCCTCAAAGAGAAAGCAAATACAGAATTCTCCCTCAAGCTGCTTAAGTTAATCCACTGAAGTTTTCAGCTTTGGTACAAGATTCCGCACCGAACCGGCTGCTTTCTGCAACTTTCACTCAGTGGCATAAGACCGGAGAGTGCCTACCCAGCAAGTACTTGAATCCCCTGGTTTTCAAAAGGAACTTTGCCTAACAGGGACTGAATGAACCTTTGGCATTCAAAGCAAAACAGGCAAATTGTTTGCCTTCAACTAGAGGATGGTAGAATTGTTTCCGTTTTGCTCACTAATCTTGCTGTGCTTAACGCGAGCATGTAGCCTGTTGTCTGCCAGAAACAGCAACCAAAAGCGTGTTGCTCCGTGTGGGTGCTGAAGGGAGGAGGACTCAATTACTGTGTTTGAATCCCTTGGTGTGAAATGCCTAAGAAAGTTGCCTGAGCATTGTTTACTTGGTTAAAGTGTTTGACTTTTCTCCCATTCGAGTAGCTGAGGCCCTGCATGGTTTAGAGCTTTCCTGGAGGCAATCTGGGCTCCGCGTACGAGAAAGCCGCCTTGCAGACGGTAGTCCTAAATGAGAAGAGAAAGGGTGTTTCTGCCGTTCTGGTGTTCGACAGCGGCAGCTTTCTAGTTTTCTTGAGTAAAGACTATGTTAGCAGCAAGTGTGACTTGCCGGTTCACTGCCTCAAAGTGAAAGCAAATACAGAATTCTCCCTCAAGCTGCTTAAGTTAATCCACTGAAGATTTCAGTTTTGGTAAAAGCTACAGTCGTCACCGATCCGGCTGCTTTCTGCAACTTTCTCTCAGTGGCATAAGACCGGAGAGTGCCTGCTCAGCAAGTACCTGAATCCCCTGGTTTTCAAAAGAAACTTTGTCTAACAGGGAATGAATGTGCTTTTGGCATTCGAAGAAAAACAGGCACATTGTTTGCCATCTACTAGAGGATGGTAGAATTGTTTCCGTTTTGCTCACTAATCTTGCTGTGCTTAACGCGAGCATGTAGCCTGTTGTCTGCCAGAAACAGCAACCAAAAGCGTGTTGCTCCGTGTGGGTGCTGAAGTGAGGAGGACTCAATTACTGTGTTTGAATCCCTTGGTGTGAAATGCCTAAGAAAGTTGCCTGAGCATTGTTTACCTGGTTAAAGTGTTTGAAGTTTGTCAGATCCGAGTAGCTGAGGCCCTGCACGGTTTAGAGCTTTCCGGGAGGCATTCTCTGCTACGCGTTCGAGTAAGCCGCCTAGCAGACGGTAGTCGTATCGGAGAAGAGAAAGTGTGTTTCTGCGGTTCTGGTGTTCGACAGCGGCAGCTTTCTAGTTTTCTTGTGTAAAGACAAAGTTAGCAACAAGTGTGAATTGCCAGTTCACTGCCTCAAAGAGAAAGCAAATACAGAATTCTCCCTCAAGCTGCTTAAGTTAATCCACTGAAGTTTTCAGATTTGGTACAAGATTCCGTACCGAACCGGCTGCTTTCTGCAACTTTCACTCAGTGGCATAAGACCGGAGAGTGCCTACCCAGCAAGTACTTGAATCCCCTGGTTTTCAAAAGGAACTTTGCCTAACAGGGACTGAATGAACCTTTGGCATTCGAAGCAAAACAGGCAAATTGTTTGCCTTCAACTAGAGGATGGTAGAATTGTTTCCGTTTTGCTCCCTAATCTTGCTGTGCTTAACGCGAGCATGTAGCCTGTTGTCTGCCAGAAACAGCAACCAAAAGCGTGTTGCTCCGTGTGGGTGCTGAAGTGAGGAGGACTCAATTACTGTGTTTGAATCCCTTGGTGTGAAATGCCTAAGAAAGTTGCCTGAGCATTGTTTACTTGGTTAAAGTGTTTGACTTTTCTCCCATTCGAGTAGCTGAGGCCCTGCATGGTTTAGAGCTTTCCTGGAGGCAATCTGGGCTCCGCGTACGAGAAAGCCGCCTTGCAGACGGTAGTCCTAAATGAGAAGAGAAAGTGTGTTTCTGCCGTTCTGGTGTTCGACAGCGGCAGCTTTCTAGTTTTCTTGAGTAAAGACTATGTTAGCAGCAAGTGTGACTTGCCGGTTCACTGCCTCAAAGTGAAAGCAAATACGGAATTCTCCCTCAAGCTGCTTAAGTTAATCCACTGAAGATTTCAGTTTTGGTAAAAGCTACAGTCGTCACCGATCCGGCTGCTTTCTGCAACTTTCTCTCAGTGGCATAAGACCGGAGAGTGCCTGCTCAGCAAGTACCTGAATCCCCTGGTTTTCAAAAGAAACTTTGTCTAACAGGGAATGAATGTGCTTTTGACATTCGAAGAAAAACAGGCACATTGTTTGCCTTCAACTAGAGGATGGTAGAATTGTTTCCGTTTTGCTCACTAATCTTGCTGTGCTTAACGCGAACATGTAGCCTGTTGTCTGCCAGAAACAGCAACCAAAAGCGTGTTGCTCCGTGTGGGTGCTGAAGTGCGGAGGACTCAATTACTGTGTTTGAATCCCTTGGTGTGAAATGCCTAAGAAAGTTGCCTGAGCATTGTTTACCTCGTTAAAGTGTTTGAAGTTTGTCAGATTCGAGTAGCTGAAGCCCTGCACGGTTTAGAGATTTCCGGGAGGCATTCTCTGCTACGCGTTCGAGAAAGCCGCCTAGCAGACGGTAGTCCTAACGGAGAAGAGAAAGTGTGTTTCTGCGGTTCTGGTGTTCGACAGCGGCAGCTTTCTAGTTTTCTTGTGTAAAGACAAAGTTAGCAACAAGTGTGAATTGCCAGTTCACTGCCTCAAAGAGAAAGCAAATACAGAATTCTCCCTCAAGCTGCTTAAGTTAATCCACTGAAGTTTTCAGCTTTGGTACAAGATTCCGCACCGAACCGGCTGCTTTCTGCAACTTTCACTCAGTGGCATAAGACCGGAGAGTGCCTACCCAGCAAGTACTTGAATCCCCTGGTTTTCAAAAGAAACTTTGCCTAACAGGGACTGAATGAACCTTTGGCATTCAAAGCAAAACAGGCAAATTGTTTGCCTTCAACTAGAGGATGGTAGAATTGTTTCCGTTTTGCTCACTAATCTTGCTGTGCTTAACGCGAGCATGTAGCCTGTTGTCTGCCAGAAACAGCAACCAAAAGCGTGTTGCTCCGTGTGGGTGCTGAAGTGAGGAGGACTCAAATACTGTGTTTGAATCCCTTGGTGTGAAATGCCTAAGAAAGTTGCCTGAGCATTGTTTACTTGGTTAAAGTGTTTGACTTTTCTCCCATTCGAGTAGCTGAGGCCCTGCATGGTTTAGAGCTTTCCTGGAGGCAATCTGGGCTCCGCGTACGAGAAAGCCGCCTTGCAGACGGTAGTCCTAAATGAGAAGAGAAAGTGTGTTTCTGCCGTTCTGGTGTTCGACAGCGGCAGCTTTCTAGTTTTCTTGAGTAAAGACTATGTTAGCAGCAAGTGTGACTTGCCAGTTCACTGCCTCAAAGTGAAAGCAAATACAGAATTCTCCCTCAAGCTGCTTAAGTTAATCCACTGAAGTTTTCAGCTTTGGTACAAGATTCCGCACCGAACCGGCTGCTTTCTGCAACTTTCACTCAGTGGCATAAGACCGGAGAGTGCCTACCCAGCAAGTACTTGAATCCCCTGGTTTTCAAAAGAAACTTTGCCTAACAGGGACTGAATGAACCTTTGGCATTCAAAGCAAAACAGGCAAATTGTTTGCCTTCAACTAGAGGATGGTAGAATTGTTTCCGTTTTGCTCACTAATCTTGCTGTGCTTAACGCGAGCATGTAGCCTGTTGTCTGCCAGAAACAGCAACCAAAAGCGTGTTGCTCCGTGTGGGTGCTGAAGTGAGGAGGACTCAATTACTGTGTTTGAATCCCTTGGTGTGAAATGCCTAAGAAAGTTGCCTGAGCATTGTTTACTTGGTTAAAGTGTTTGACTTTTCTCCCATTCGAGTAGCTGAGGCCCTGCATGGTTTAGAGCTTTCCTGGAGGCAATCTGGGCTCCGCGTACGAGAAAGCCGCCTTGCAGACGGTAGTCCTAAATGAGAAGAGAAAGTGTGTTTCTGCCGTTCTGGTGTTCGACAGCGGCAGCTTTCTAGTTTTCTTGAGTAAAGACTATGTTAGCAGCAAGTGTGACTTGCCAGTTCACTGCCTCAAAGTGAAAGCAAATACAGAATTCTCCCTCAAGCTGCTTAAGTTAATCCACTGAAGATTTCAGTTTTGGTAAAAGCTACAGTCGTCACCGATCCGGCTGCTTTCTGCAACTTTCTCTCAGTGGCATAAGACCGGAGAGTGCCTGCTCAGCAAGTACCTGAATCCCCTGGTTTTCAAAAGAAACTTTGTCTAACAGGGAATGAATGTGCTTTTGGCATTCGAAGAAAAACAGGCACATTGTTTGCCTTCAACCAGAGGATGGTAGAATTGTTTCCGTTTTGCTCACTAATCTTGCTGTGCTTAACGCGAGCGTGTAGCCTGTTGTCTGCCAGAAATAGGAACCAAAAGCGTGTTGCTCCGTGTGGGTGCTGAAGTGAGGAGGACTCAATTACTGTGTTTGAATCCCTTGGTGTGAAATGCCTAAGAAAGTTGCCTGAGCATTGTTTACCTCGTTAAAGTGTTTGAAGTTTGTCAGATTCGAGTAGCTGAAGCCCTGCACAGTTTAGAGCTTTCCGGGAGGCATTCTCTGCTACGCGTTCGAGAAAGCCGCCTAGCAGACGGTAGTCCTAACGGAGAAGAGAAAGTGTGTTTCTGCGGTTCTGGTGTTCGACAGCGGCAGCTTTCTAGTTTTCTTGTGTAAAGACAAAGTTAGCAACAAGTGTGAATTGCCAGTTCACTGCCTCAAAGAGAAAGCAAATACAGAATTCTCCCTCAAGCTGCTTAAGTTAATCCACTGAAGATTTCAGTTTTGGTAAAAGCTACAGTCGTCACTGATCCGGCTGCTTTCTGCAACTTTCTCTCAGTGGCATAAGACCGGAGAGTGCCTGCTCAGCAAGTACCTGAATCCCCTGGTTTTCAAAAGAAACTTTGTCTAACAGGGAATGAATGTGCTTTTGGCATTCGAAGAAAAACAGGCACATTGTTTGCCTTCAACTAGAGGATGGTAGAATTGTTTCCGTTTTGCTCACTAATCTTGCTGTGCTTAACGCGAGCATGTAGCCTGTTGTCTGCCAGAAACAGCAACCAAAAGCGTGTTGCTCCGTGTGGGTGCTGAAGTGAGGAGGGCTCAATTACTGTGTTTGAATCCCTTGGTGTGAAATGCCTAAGAAAGTTGCCTGAGCATTGTTTACTTGGTTAAAGTGTTTGACTTTTCTCCCATTCGAGTAGCTGAGGCCCTGCATGGTTTAGAGCTTTCCTGGAGGCAATCTGGGCTCCGCGTACGAGAAAGCCGCCTTGCAGACGGTACTCCTAAATGAGAAGAGAAAGTGTGTTTCTGCCGTTCTGGTGTTCGACAGCGGCAGCTTTCTAGTTTTCTTGAGTAAAGACTATGTTAGCAGCAAGTGTGACTTGCCGGTTCACTGCCTCAAAGTGAAAGCAAATACAGAATTCTCCCTCAAGCTGCTTAAGTTAATCCACTGAAGATTTCAGTTTTGGTAAAAGCTACAGTCGTCACCGATCCGGCTGCTTTCTGCAAATTTCTCTCAGTGGCATTAGACAGGAGAGTGCCTGCTCAGCAAGTACCTGAATCCCCTGGTTTTCAAAAGAAACTTTGTCTAACAGGGAATGAATGTGCTTTTGGCATTCGAAGAAAAACAGGCACATTGTTTGCCATCTACTAGAGGATGGTAGAATTGTTTCCGTTTTGCTCACTAATCTTGCTGTGCTTAACGCGAGCATGTAGCCTGTTGTCTGACAGAAACAGGAACCAAAAGCGTGTTGCTCCGTGTGGGTGCTGAAGTGAGGAGGTCTCAATTACTGTGTTTGAATCCCTTGGTGTGAAATGCCTAAGAAAGTTGCCTGAGCATTGTTTACCTGGTTAAAGTGTTTGAAGTTTGTCAGATTCGAGTAGTTGAAGCCCTGCACAGTTTAGAGCTTTCCGGGAGGCATTCTCTGCTACGCGTACGAGAAAGCCGCCTAGCAGACGGTAGTCCTAACGGAGAAGAGAAAGTGTGTTTCTGCGGTTCTGGTGTTCGACAGCGGCAGCTTTCTAGTTTTCTTGTGTAAAGACAAAGTTAGCAACAAGTGTGAATTGCCAGTTCACTGCCTCAAAGAGAAAGCAAATACAGAATTCTCCCTCAAGCTGCTTAAGTTAATCCACTGAAGTTTTCAGCTTTGGTACAAGATTCCGCACCGAACCGGCTGCTTTCTGCAACTTTCACTCAGTGGCATAAGACCGGAGAGTGCCTACCCAGCAAGTACTTGAATCCCCTGGTTTTCAAAAGGAACTTTGCCTAACAGGGACTGAATGAACCTTTGGCATTCAAAGCAAAACAGGCAAATTGTTTGCCTTCAACTAGAGGATGGTAGAATTGTTTCCGTTTTGCTCACTAATCTTGCTGTGCTTAACGCGAGCATGTAGCCTGTTGTCTGCCAGAAACAGCAACCAAAAGCGTGTTGCTCCGTGTGGGTGCTGAAGTGAGGAGGACTCAATTACTGTGTTTGAATCCCTTGGTGTGAAATGCCTAAGAAAGTTGCCTGAGCATTGTTTACTTGGTTAAAGTGTTTGACTTTTCTCCCATTCGAGTAGCTGAGGCCCTGCATGGTTTAGAGCTTTCCTGGAGGCAATCTGGGCTCCGCGTACGAGAAAGCCGCCTTGCAGACGGTAGTCCTAAATGAGAAGAGAAAGTGTGTTTCTGCCGTTCTGGTGTTCGACAGCGGCAGCTTTCTAGTTTTCTTGAGTAAAGACTATGTTAGCAGCAAGTGTGACTTGCCAGTTCACTGCCTCAAAGTGAAAGCAAATACAGAATTCTCCCTCAAGCTGCTTAAGTTAATCCACTGAAGATTTCAGTTTTGGTAAAAGCTACAGTCGTCACCGATCCGGCTGCTTTCTGCAACTTTCTCTCAGTGGCATAAGACCGGAGAGTGCCTGCTCAGCAAGTACCTGAATCCCCTGGTTTTCAAAAGAAACTTTGTCTAACAGGGAATGAATGTGCTTTTGGCATTCGAAGAAAAACAGGCACATTGTTTGCCTTCAACCAGAGGATGGTAGAATTGTTTCCGTTTTGCTCACTAATCTTGCTGTGCTTAACGCGAGCGTGTAGCCTGTTGTCTGCCAGAAATAGGAACCAAAAGCGTGTTGCTCCGTGTGGGTGCTGAAGTGAGGAGGACTCAATTACTGTGTTTGAATCCCTTGGTGTGAAATGCCTAAGAAAGTTGCCTGAGCATTGTTTACCTCGTTAAAGTGTTTGAAGTTTGTCAGATTCGAGTAGCTGAAGCCCTGCACAGTTTAGAGCTTTCCGGGAGGCATTCTCTGCTACGCGTTCGAGAAAGCCGCCTAGCAGACGGTAGTCCTAACGGAGAAGAGAAAGTGTGTTTCTGCGGTTCTGGTGTTCGACAGCGGCAGCTTTCTAGTTTTCTTGTGTAAAGACAAAGTTAGCAACAAGTGTGAATTGCCAGTTCACTGCCTCAAAGAGAAAGCAAATACAGAATTCTCCCTCAAGCTGCTTAAGTTAATCCACTGAAGATTTCAGTTTTGGTAAAAGCTACAGTCGTCACTGATCCGGCTGCTTTCTGCAACTTTCTCTCAGTGGCATAAGACCGGAGAGTGCCTGCTCAGCAAGTACCTGAATCCCCTGGTTTTCAAAAGAAACTTTGTCTAACAGGGAATGAATGTGCTTTTGGCATTCGAAGAAAAACAGGCACATTGTTTGCCTTCAACTAGAGGATGGTAGAATTGTTTCCGTTTTGCTCACTAATCTTGCTGTGCTTAACGCGAGCATGTAGCCTGTTGTCTGCCAGAAACAGCAACCAAAAGCGTGTTGCTCCGTGTGGGTGCTGAAGTGAGGAGGGCTCAATTACTGTGTTTGAATCCCTTGGTGTGAAATGCCTAAGAAAGTTGCCTGAGCATTGTTTACTTGGTTAAAGTGTTTGACTTTTCTCCCATTCGAGTAGCTGAGGCCCTGCATGGTTTAGAGCTTTCCTGGAGGCAATCTGGGCTCCGCGTACGAGAAAGCCGCCTTGCAGACGGTAGTCCTAAATGAGAAGAGAAAGTGTGTTTCTGCCGTTCTGGTGTTCGACAGCGGCAGCTTTCTAGTTTTCTTGAGTAAAGACTATGTTAGCAGCAAGTATGACTTGCCGGTTCACTGCCTCAAAGTTAAAGCAAATACAGCATTCTCCCTCAAGGTGCTTAAGTTAATCCACAGAAGTTTTCAGCTTTGGTACAAGAAAGAGTCCGCACCGAACCGGCTGCCTTCTGCAACTTTCACTCAGTGGGATAAGACCGGAGAGTGCCTACCCAGCAAGTACTTGAATCCCCTGGTTTTCAAAAGGAACTTTTCCTAACAGGGAATGAATGAACCGTTGGCATTCAAAGCAAAACGGGCACATTGTTTTCCTTCAGCTAGAGGATGGCAGAAGTGTTTCCGTTTTGCTCACTAAACCTGGTGGGCTTAACGTGAGCATGTATCCTCTTGTCTGCCAAAAACAGGAAACAAATGCGTGTTGCTCCGTGTGGGTGGAGAAGTGAGAAGGGTTCACTTACTCTGTTTGAATCCCTTGGTGTTTAATGCCTAAGAAAGTTGCCTGAGCATTGTTTACCTGGTTAAAGTGTTTGACTTTTCTCCCATTCGAGTAGCTGAGGCCCTACACGGTTTAGAGTTTTCCAGGAGGAATTCCGGGCTCCGCGTACGAGAAAGCCGCCTTGCAGACGGTAGTCCTAAAGGAGAAGAGAAAGTGTGTTTCTGCCGTTCGGTTGTTCGACAGCGGCAGCTTTCTAGTTTTCTTGAGTAAAGACTATGTTAGCAGCAGGTGTGACTTGCCAGTTCACTGCCTCAAAGAGAAAGCAAATACAGAATTCTCCCTCAAGCTGCTTAAGTTAATCCACTGAAGATTTCAGTTTTGGTAAAAGCTACAGTCGTCACCGATCCGGCTGCTTTCTGCAACTTTCTCTCAGTGGCATTAGACAGGAGAGTGCCTGCTCAGCAAGTACCTGAATCCCCTGGTTTTCAAAAGAAACTTTGTCTAACAGGGAATGAATGTGCTTTTGGCATTCGAAGAAAAACAGGCACATTGTTTGCCTTCAACTAGAGGATGGTAGAATTGTTTCCGTTTTGCTCACTAATCTTGCTGTGCTTAACGCGAGCATGTAGCCTGTTGTCTGCCAGAAACAGCAACCAAAAGCGTGTTGCTCCGAGTGGGTGCTGAAGTGAGGAGGACTCAATTACTGTGTTTGAATCCCTTGGTGTGAAATGCCTAAGAAAGTTGCCTGAGCATTGTTTACTTGGTTAAAGTGTTTGACTTTTCTCCCATTCGAGTAGCTGAGGCCCTGCATGGTTTAGAGCTTTCCTGGAGGCAATCTGGGCTCCGCGTACGAGAAAGCCGCCTTGCAGCCGGTAGTCCTAAATGAGAAGAGAAAGTGTGTTTCTGCCGTTCTGGTGTTCGACAGCGGCAGCTTTCTAGTTTTCTTAAGTAAAGACTATGTTAGCAGCAAGTGTGACTTGCCGGTTCACTGCCTCAAAGTGAAAGCAAATACAGAATTCTCCCTCAAGCTGCTTAAGTTAATCCACTGAAGTTTTCAGCTTTGGTACAAGATTCCGCACCGAACCGGCTGCTTTCTGCAACTTTCACTCAGTGGCATAAGACCGGAGAGTGCCTACCCAGCAAGTACTTGAATCCCCTGGTTTTCAAAAGAAACTTTGCCTAACAGGGACTGAATGAACCTTTGGCATTCAAAGCAAAACAGGCAAATTGTTTGCCTTCAACTAGAGGATGGTAGAATTGTTTCCGTTTTGCTCACTAATCTTGCTGTGCTTAACGCGAGCATGTAGCCTGTTGTCTGCCAGAAACAGCAACCAAAAGCGTGTTGCTCCGTGTGGGTGCTGAAGTGAGGAGGACTCAATTACTGTGTTTGAATCCCTTGGTGTGAAATGCCTAAGAAAGTTGCCTGAGCATTGTTTACTTGGTTAAAGTGTTTGACTTTTCTCCCATTCGAGTAGCTGAGGCCCTGCATGGTTTAGAGCTTTCCTGGAGGCAATCTGGGCTCCGCGTACGAGAAAGCCGCCTTGCAGCCGGTAGTCCTAAATGAGAAGAGAAAGTGTGTTTCTGCCGTTCTGGTGTTCTACAGCGGCAGCTTTCTAGTTTTCTTGAGTAAAGACTATGTTAGCAGCAAGTGTGACTTGCCAGTTCACTGCCTCAAAGTGAAAGCAAATACGGAATTCTCCCTCAAGCTGCTTAAGTTAATCCACTGAAGATTTCAGTTTTGGTAAAAGCTACAGTCGTCACCGATCCGGCTGCTTTCTGCAACTTTCTCTCAGTGGCATAAGACCGGAGAGTGCCTGCTCAGCAAGTACCTGAATCCCCTGGTTTTCAAAAGAAACTTTGTCTAACAGGGAATGAATGTGCTTTTGACATTCGAAGAAAAACAGGCACATTGTTTGCCTTCAACTAGAGGATGGTAGAATTGTTTCCGTTTTGCTCACTAATCTTGCTGTGCTTAACGCGAGCATGTAGCCTGTTGTCTGCCAGAAACAGCAACCAAAAGCGTGTTGCTCCGTGTGGGTGCTGAAGTACGGAGGACTCAATTACTGTGTTTGAATCCCTTGGTGTGAAATGCCTAAGAAAGTTGCCTGAGCATTGTTTACCTGGTTAAAGTGTTTGAAGTTTGTCAGATTCGAGTAGCTGAAGCCCTGCACGGTTTAGAGATTTCCGGGAGGCATTCTCTGCTACGCGTTCGAGAAAGCCGCCTAGCAGACGGTAGTCCTAACGGAGAAGAGAAAGTGTGTTTCTGCGGTTCTGGTGTTCGACAGCGGCAGCTTTCTAGTTTTCTTGTGTAAAGACAAAGTTAGCAACAAGTGTGAATTGCCAGTTCACTGCCTCAAAGAGAAAGCAAATACAGAATTCTCCCTCAAGCTGCTTAAGTTAATCCACTGAAGTTTTCAGCTTTGGTACAAGATTCCGCACCGAACCGGCTGCTTTCTGCAACTTTCACTCAGTGGCATAAGACCGGAGAGTGCCTACCCAGCAAGTACTTGAATCCCCTGGTTTTCAAAAGGAACTTTGCCTAACAGGGACTGAATGAACCTTTGGCATTCAAAGCAAAACAGGCAAATTGTTTGCCTTCAACTAGAGGATGGTAGAATTGTTTCCGTTTTGCTCCCTAATCTTGCTGTGCTTAACGCGAGCATGTAGCCTGTTATCTGCCAGAAACAGCAACCAAAAGCGTGTTGCTCCGTGTGGGTGCTGAAGGGAGGAGGACTCAATTACTGTGTTTGAATCCCTTGGTGTGAAATGCCTAAGAAAGTTGCCTGAGCATTGTTTACTTGGTTAAAGTGTTTGACTTTTCTCCCATTCGAGTAGCTGAGGCCCTGCATGGTTTAGAGCTTTCCTGGAGGCAATCTGGGCTCCGCGTACGAGAAAGCCGCCTTGCAGACGGTAGTCCTAAATGAGAAGAGAAAGTGTGTTTCTGCCGTTCTGGTGTTCGACAGCGGCAGCTTTCTAGTTTTCTTGAGTAAAGACTATGTTAGCAGCAAGTGTGACTTGCCGGTTCACTGCCTCAAAGTGAAAGCAAATACAGAATTCTCCCTCAAGCTGCTTAAGTTAATCCACTGAAGATTTCAGTTTTGGTAAAAGCTACAGTCGTCACCGATCCGGCTGCTTTCTGCAACTTTCTCTCAGTGGCATAAGACCGGAGAGTGCCTGCTCAGCAAGTACCTGAATCCCCTGGTTTTCAAAAGAAACTTTGTCTAACAGGGAATGAATGTGCTTTTGGCATTCGAAGAAAAACAGGCACATTGTTTGCCATCTACTAGAGGATGGTAGAATTGTTTCCGTTTTGCTCACTAATCTTGCTGTGCTTAACGCGAGCATGTAGCCTGTTGTCTGCCAGAAACAGCAACCAAAAGCGTGTTGCTCCGTGTGGGTGCTGAAGTGAGGAGGACTCAATTACTGTGTTTGAATCCCTTGGTGTGAAATGCCTAAGAAAGTTGCCTGAGCATTGTTTACCTGATTAAAGTGTTTGAAGTGTGTCAGATTCGAGTAGCTGAGGCCCTGCACGGTTTAGAGCTTTCCGGGAGGCATTCTCTGCTACGCGTTCGAGTAAGCCGCCTAGCAGACGGTAGTCCTATCGGAGAAGAGAAAGTGTGTTTCTGCGGTTCTGGTGTTCGACAGCGGCAGCTTTCTAGTTTTCTTGTGTAAAGACAAAGTTAGCAACAAGTGTGAATTGCCAGTTCACTGCCTCAAAGAGAAAGCAAATACAGAATTCTCCCTCGAGCTGCTTAAGTTAATCCACTGAAGTTTTCAGCTTTGGTACAAGATTCCGTACCGATCCGGCTGCTTTCTGCAACTTTCACTCAGTGGCATAAGACCGGAGAGTGCCTACCCAGCAAGTACTTGAATCCCCTGGTTTTCAAAAGGAACTTTGCCTAACAGGGACTGAATGAACCTTCGGCATTAAAAGCAAAACAGGCAAATTGTTTGCCTTCAACTAGAGGATGGTAGAATTGTTTCCGTTTTGCTCCCTAATCTTGCTGTGCTTAACGAGAGCATGTAGCCTGTTGTCTGCCAGAAACAGCAACCAAAAGCGTGTTGCTCCGTGTGGGTGCTGAAGTGAGGAGGACTCAATTACTGTGTTTGAATCCCTTGGTGTGAAATGCCTAAGAAAGTTGCCTGAGCATTGTTTACTTGGTTAAAGTGTTTGACTTTATTCCCATTCGAGTAGCTGAGGCCCTGCATGGTTTAGAGCTTTCCTGGAGGCAATCTGGGCTCCGCGTACGAGAAAGCCGCCTTGCAGCCGGTAGTCCTAAATGAGAAGAGAAAGTGTGTTTCTGCCGTTCTGGTGTTCGACAGCGGCAGCTTTCTACTTTTCTTGAGTAAAGACTATGTTAGCAGCAAGTGTGACTTGCCGGTTCACTGCCTCAAAGTGAAAGCAAATACAGAATTCTCCCTCAAGCTGCTTAAGTTAATCCACTGAAGTTTTCAGCTTTGGTACAAGATTCCGCACCGAACCGGCTGCTTTCTGCAACTTTCACTCAGTGGCATAAGACCGGAGAGTGCCTACCCAGCAAGTACTTGAATCCCCTGGTTTTCAAAAGAAACTTTGCCTAACAGGGACTGAATGAACCTTTGGCATTCAAAGCAAAACAGGCAAATTGTTTGCCTTCAACTAGAGGATGGTAGAATTGTTTCCGTTTTGCTCACTAATCTTGCTGTGCTTAACGCGAGCATGTAGCCTGTTGTCTGCCAGAAACAGCAAACAAAAGCGTGTTGCTCCGTGTGGGTGCTGAAGTGAGGAGGACTCAATTACTGTGTTTGAATCCCTTGGTGTGAAATGCCTAAGAAAGTTGCCTGAGCATTGTTTACTTGGTTAAAGTGTTTGACTTTTCTCCCATTCGAGTAGCTGAGGCCCTGCATGGTTTAGAGCTTTCCTGGAGGCAATCTGGGCTCCGCGTACGAGAAAGCCGCCTTGCAGACGGTAGTCCTAAATGAGAAGAGAAAGTGTGTTTGTGCCGTTCTGGTGTTCGACAGCGGCAGCTTTCTAGTTTTCTTGAGTAAAGACTATGTTAGCAGCAAGTGTGACTTGCCGGTTCACTGCCTCAAAGTGAAAGCAAATACAGAATTCTCCCTCAAGCTGCTTAAGTTAATCCACTGAAGATTTCAGTTTTGGTAAAAGCTACAGTCGTCACCGATCCGGCTGCTTTCTGCAACTTTCTCTCAGTGGCATAAGACCTGAGAGTGCCTGCTCAGCAAGTACCTGAATCCCCTGGTTTTCAAAAGAAACTTTGTCTAACAGGGAATGAATGTGCTTTTGGCATTCGAAGAAAAACAGGCACATTGTTTGCCTTCAACTAGAGGATGGTAGAATTGTTTCCGTTTTGCTCACTAATCTTGCTGTGCTTAACGCGAGCATGTAGCCTGTTGTCTGCCAGAAGCAGCAACCAAAAGCGTGTTGCTCCGTGTGGGTGCTGAAGTGAGGAGGACTCAATTACTGTGTTTGAATCCCTTGGTGTGAAATGCCTAAGAAAGTTGCCTGAGCATTGTTTACCTGGTTAAAGTGTTTGAGGTTTGTCAGATTCGAGTAGTTGAAGCCCTGCACGGTTTAGAGCTTTCCGGGAGGCATTCTCTGCTACGCGTTCGAGAAAGCCGCCTAGCAGACGGTAGTCCTAACGGAGAAGAGAAAGTGTGTTTCTGCGGTTCTGGTGTTCGACAGCGGCAGCTTTCTAGTTTTCTTGTGTAAAGACAAAGTTAGCAACAAGTGTGAATTGCCAGTTCACTGCCTCAAAGAGAAAGCAAATACAGAATTCTCCCTCAAGCTGCTTAAGTTAATCCACTGAAGTTTTCAGCTTTGGTACAAGATTCCGCACCGAACCGGCTGCTTTCTGCAACTTTCACTCAGTGGCATAAGACCGGAGAGTGCCTACCCAGCAAGTACTTGAATCCCCTGGTTTTCAAAAGGAACTTTGCCTAACAGGGACTGAATGAACCTTTGGCATTCAAAGCAAAACAGGCAAATTGTTTGCCTTCAACTAGAGGATGGTATAATTGTTTCCGTTTTGCTCCCTAATCTTGCTGTGCTTAACGCGAGCATGTAGCCTGTTGTGTGCCAGAAACAGCAACCAAAAGCGTGTTGCTCCGTGTGGGTGCTGAAGTGAGGAGGACTCAATTACTGTGTTTGAATCCCTTGGTGTGAAATGCCTAAGAAAGTTGCCTGAGCATTGTTTACTTGGTTAAAGTGTTTGACTTTTCTCCCATTCGAGTAGCTGAGGCCCTGCATGGTTTAGAGCTTTCCTGGAGGCAATCTGGGCTCCGCGTACGAGAAAGCCGCCTTGCAGACGGTAGTCCTAAATGAGAAGAGAAAGTGTGTTTCTGCCGTTCTGGTGTTCGACAGCGGCAGCTTTCTAGTTTTCTTGAGTAAAGACTATGTTAGCAGCAAGTGTGACTTGCCGGTTCACTGCCTCAAAGTGAAAGCAAATACAGAATTCTCCCTCAAGCTGCTTAAGTTAATCCACTGAAGATTTCAGTTTTGGTAAAAGCTACAGTCGTCACCGATCCGGCTGCTTTCTGCAACTTTCTCTCAGTGGCATAAGACCGGAGAGTGCCTGCTCAGCAAGTACCTGAATCCCCTGGTTTTCAAAAGAAACTTTGTCTAACAGGGAATGAATGTGCTTTTGGCATTCGAAGAAAAACAGGCACATTGTTTGCCTTCAACTAGAGGATGGTAGAATTGTTTCCGTTTTGCTCACTAATCTTGCTGTGCTTAACGCGAGCATGTAGCCTGTTGTCTGCCAGAAACAGCAACCAAAAGCGTGTTGCTCCGTGTGGGTGCTGAAGTGAGGAGGACTCAATTACTGTGTTTGAATCCCTTGGTGTGAAATGCCTAAGAAAGTTGCCTGAGCATTGTTTACTTGGTTAAAGTGTTTGACTTTTCTCCCATTCGAGTAGCTGAGGCCCTGCATGGTTTAGAGATTTCCTGGAGGCAATCTGGGCTCCGCGTACGAGAAAGCCGCCTTGCAGACGGTAGTCCTAAATGAGAAGAGAAAGTGTGTTTGTGCCGTTCTGGTGTTCGACAGCGGCAGCTTTCTAGTTTTCTTGAGTAAAGACTATGTTAGCAGCAAGTGTGACTTGCCAGTTCACTGCCTCAAAGTGAAAGCAAATACGGAATTCTCCCTCAAGCTGCTTAAGTTAATCCACTGAAGATTTCAGTTTTGGTAAAAGCTACAGTCGTCACCGATCCGGCTGCTTTCTGCAACTTTCTCTCAGTGGCATAAGACCGGAGAGTGCCTGCTCAGCAAGTACCTGAATCCCCTGGTTTTCAAAAGAAACTTTGTCTAACAGGGAATGAATGTGCTTTTGACATTCGAAGAAAAACAGGCACATTGTTTGCCTTCAACTAGAGGATGGTAGAATTGTTTCCGTTTTGCTCACTAATCTTGCTGTGCTTAACGCGAGCATGTAGCCTGTTGTCTGCCAGAAACAGCAACCAAAAGCGTGTTGCTCCGTGTGGGTGCTGAAGGGAGGAGGACTCAATTACTGTGTTTGAATCCCTTGGTGTGAAATGCCTAAGAAAGTTGCCTGAGCATTGTTTACTTGGTTAAAGTGTTTGACTTTTCTCCCATTCGAGTAGCTGAGGCCCTGCATGGTTTAGAGCTTTCCTGGAGGCAATCTGGGCTCCGCGTACGAGAAAGCCGCCTTGCAGACGGTAGTCCTAAATGAGAAGAGAAAGTGTGTTTCTGCCGTTCTGGTGTTCGACAGCGGCAGCTTTCTAGTTTTCTTGAGTAAAGACTATGTTAGCAGCAAGTGTGACTTGCCGGTTCACTGCCTCAAAGTGAAAGCAAATACAGAATTCTCCCTCAAGCTGCTTAAGTTAATCCACTGAAGATTTCAGTTTTGGTAAAAGCTACAGTCGTCACCGATCCGGCTGCTTTCTGCAACTTTCTCTCAGTGGCATAAGACCGGAGAGTGCCTGCTCAGCAAGTACCTGAATCCCCTGGTTTTCAAAAGAAACTTTGTCTAACAGGGAATGAATGTGCTTTTGGCATTCGAAGAAAAACAGGCACATTGTTTGCCATCTACTAGAGGATGGTAGAATTGTTTCCGTTTTGCTCACTAATCTTGCTGTGCTTAACGCGAGCATGTAGCCTGTTGTCTGCCAGAAACAGCAACCAAAAGCGTGTTGCTCCGTGTGGGTGCTGAAGTGAGGAGGACTCAATTACTGTGTTTGAATCCCTTGGTGTGAAATGCCTAAGAAAGTTGCCTGAGCATTGTTTACCTGATTAAAGTGTTTGAAGTGTGTCAGATTCGAGTAGCTGAGGCCCTGCACGGTTTAGAGCTTTCCGGGAGGCATTCTCTGCTACGCGTTCGAGTAAGCCGCCTAGCAGACGGTAGTCCTATCGGAGAAGAGAAAGTGTGTTTCTGCGGTTCTGGTGTTCGACAGCGGCAGCTTTCTAGTTTTCTTGTGTAAAGACAAAGTTAGCAACAAGTGTGAATTGCCAGTTCACTGCCTCAAAGAGAAAGCAAATACAGAATTCTCCCTCGAGCTGCTTAAGTTAATCCACTGAAGTTTTCAGCTTTGGTACAAGATTCCGTACCGATCCGGCTGCTTTTTGCAACTTTCACTCAGTGGCATAAGACCGGAGAGTGCCTACCCAGCAAGTACTTGAATCCCCTGGTTTTCAAAAGGAACTTTGCCTAACAGGGACTGAATGAACCTTCGGCATTAAAAGCAAAACAGGCAAATTGTTTGCCTTCAACTAGAGGATGGTAGAATTGTTTCCGTTTTGCTCCCTAATCTTGCTGTGCTTAACGAGAGCATGTAGCCTGTTGTCTGCCAGAAACAGCAACCAAAAGCGTGTTGCTCCGTGTGGGTGCTGAAGTGAGGAGGACTCAATTACTGTGTTTGAATCCCTTGGTGTGAAATGCCTAAGAAAGTTGCCTGAGCATTGTTTACTTGGTTAAAGTGTTTGACTTTATTCCCATTCGAGTAGCTGAGGCCCTGCATGGTTTAGAGCTTTCCTGGAGGCAATCTGGGCTCCGCGTACGAGAAAGCCGCCTTGCAGCCGGTAGTCCTAAATGAGAAGAGAAAGTGTGTTTCTGCCGTTCTGGTGTTCGACAGCGGCAGCTTTCTACTTTTCTTGAGTAAAGACTATGTTAGCAGCAAGTGTGACTTGCCGGTTCACTGCCTCAAAGTGAAAGCAAATACAGAATTCTCCCTCAAGCTGCTTAAGTTAATCCACTGAAGTTTTCAGCTTTGGTACAAGATTCCGCACCGAACCGGCTGCTTTCTGCAACTTTCACTCAGTGGCATAAGACCGGAGAGTGCCTACCCAGCAAGTACTTGAATCCCCTGGTTTTCAAAAGAAACTTTGCCTAACAGGGACTGAATGAACCTTTGGCATTCAAAGCAAAACAGGCAAATTGTTTGCCTTCAACTAGAGGATGGTAGAATTGTTTCCGTTTTGCTCACTAATCTTGCTGTGCTTAACGCGAGCATGTAGCCTGTTGTCTGCCAGAAGCAGCAACCAAAAGCGTGTTGCTCCGTGTGGGTGCTGAAGTGAGGAGGACTCAATTACTGTGTTTGAATCCCTTGGTGTGAAATGCCTAAGAAAGTTGCCTGAGCATTGTTTACCTGGTTAAAGTGTTTGAGGTTTGTCAGATTCGAGTAGTTGAAGCCCTGCACGGTTTAGAGCTTTCCGGGAGGCATTCTCTGCTACGCGTTCGAGAAAGCCGCCTAGCAGACGGTAGTCCTAACGGAGAAGAGAAAGTGTGTTTCTGCGGTTCTGGTGTTCGACAGCGGCAGCTTTCTAGTTTTCTTGTGTAAAGACAAAGTTAGCAACAAGTGTGAATTGCCAGTTCACTGCCTCAAAGAGAAAGCAAATACAGAATTCTCCCTCAAGCTGCTTAAGTTAATCCACTGAAGTTTTCAGCTTTGGTACAAGATTCCGCACCGAACCGGCTGCTTTCTGCAACTTTCACTCAGTGGCATAAGACCGGAGAGTGCCTACCCAGCAAGTACTTGAATCCCCTGGTTTTCAAAAGGAACTTTGCCTAACAGGGACTGAATGAACCTTTGGCATTCAAAGCAAAACAGGCAAATTGTTTGCCTTCAACTAGAGGATGGTATAATTGTTTCCGTTTTGCTCCCTAATCTTGCTGTGCTTAACGCGAGCATGTAGCCTGTTGTGTGCCAGAAACAGCAACCAAAAGCGTGTTGCTCCGTGTGGGTGCTGAAGTGAGGAGGACTCAATTACTGTGTTTGAATCCCTTGGTGTGAAATGCCTAAGAAAGTTGCCTGAGCATTGTTTACTTGGTTAAAGTGTTTGACTTTTCTCCCATTCGAGTAGCTGAGGCCCTGCATGGTTTAGAGCTTTCCTGGAGGCAATCTGGGCTCCGCGTACGAGAAAGCCGCCTTGCAGACGGTAGTCCTAAATGAGAAGAGAAAGTGTGTTTCTGCCGTTCTGGTGTTCGACAGCGGCAGCTTTCTAGTTTTCTTGAGTAAAGACTATGTTAGCAGCAAGTGTGACTTGCCGGTTCACTGCCTCAAAGTGAAAGCAAATACAGAATTCTCCCTCAAGCTGCTTAAGTTAATCCACTGAAGATTTCAGTTTTGGTAAAAGCTACAGTCGTCACCGATCCGGCTGCTTTCTGCAACTTTCTCTCAGTGGCATAAGACCGGAGAGTGCCTGCTCAGCAAGTACCTGAATCCCCTGGTTTTCAAAAGAAACTTTGTCTAACAGGGAATGAATGTGCTTTTGGCATTCGAAGAAAAACAGGCACATTGTTTGCCTTCAACTAGAGGATGGTAGAATTGTTTCCGTTTTGCTCACTAATCTTGCTGTGCTTAACGCGAGCATGTAGCCTGTTGTCTGCCAGAAACAGCAACCAAAAGCGTGTTGCTCCGTGTGGGTGCTGAAGTGAGGAGGACTCAATTACTGTGTTTGAATCCCTTGGTGTGAAATGCCTAAGAAAGTTGCCTGAGCATTGTTTACTTGGTTAAAGTGTTTGACTTTTCTCCCATTCGAGTAGCTGAGGCCCTGCATGGTTTAGAGATTTCCTGGAGGCAATCTGGGCTCCGCGTACGAGAAAGCCGCCTTGCAGACGGTAGTCCTAAATGAGAAGAGAAAGTGTGTTTCTGCCGTTCTGGTGTTCGACAGCGGCAGCTTTCTAGTTTTCTTGAGTAAAGACTATGTTAGCAGCAAGTGTGACTTGCCAGTTCACTGCCTCAAAGTGAAAGCAAATACGGAATTCTCCCTCAAGCTGCTTAAGTTAATCCACTGAAGATTTCAGTTTTGGTAAAAGCTACAGTCGTCACCGATCCGGCTGCTTTCTGCAACTTTCTCTCAGTGGCATAAGACCGGAGAGTGCCTGCTCAGCAAGTACCTGAATCCCCTGGTTTTCAAAAGAAACTTTGTCTAACAGGGAATGAATGTGCTTTTGACATTCGAAGAAAAACAGGCACATTGTTTGCCTTCAACTAGAGGATGGTAGAATTGTTTCCGTTTTGCTCACTAATATTGCTGTGCTTAACGCGAGCATGTAGCCTGTTGTCTGCCAGAAACAGCAACCAAAAGCGTGTTGCTCCGTGTGGGTGCTGAAGTGAGGAGGACTCAATTACTGTGTTTGAATCCCTTGGTGTGAAATGCCTAAGAAAGTTGCCTGAGCATTGTTTACCTGATTAAAGTGTTTGAAGTGTGTCAGATTCGAGTAGCTGAGGCCCTGCACGGTTTAGAGCTTTCCGGGAGGCATTCTCTGCTACGCGTTCGAGTAAGCCGCCTAGCAGACGGTAGTCCTATCGGAGAAGAGAAAGTGTGTTTCTGCGGTTCTGGTGTTCGACAGCGGCAGCTTTCTAGTTTTCTTGTGTAAAGACAAAGTTAGCAACAAGTGTGAATTGCCAGTTCACTGCCTCAAAGAGAAAGCAAATACAGAATTCTCCCTCGAGCTGCTTAAGTTAATCCACTGAAGTTTTCAGCTTTGGTACAAGATTCCGTACCGATCCGGCTGCTTTCTGCAACTTTCACTCAGTGGCATAAGACCGGAGAGTGCCTACCCAGCAAGTACTTGAATCCCCTGGTTTTCAAAAGGAACTTTGCCTAACAGGGACTGAATGAACCTTCGGCATTAAAAGCAAAACAGGCAAATTGTTTGCCTTCAACTAGAGGATGGTAGAATTGTTTCCGTTTTGCTCCCTAATCTTGCTGTGCTTAACGAGAGCATGTAGCCTGTTGTCTGCCAGAAACAGCAACCAAAAGCGTGTTGCTCCGTGTGGGTGCTGAAGTGAGGAGGACTCAATTACTGTGTTTGAATCCCTTGGTGTGAAATGCCTAAGAAAGTTGCCTGAGCATTGTTTACTTGGTTAAAGTGTTTGACTTTATTCCCATTCGAGTAGCTGAGGCCCTGCATGGTTTAGAGCTTTCCTGGAGGCAATCTGGGCTCCGCGTACGAGAAAGCCGCCTTGCAGCCGGTAGTCCTAAATGAGAAGAGAAAGTGTGTTTCTGCCGTTCTGGTGTTCGACAGCGGCAGCTTTCTACTTTTCTTGAGTAAAGACTATGTTAGCAGCAAGTGTGACTTGCCGGTTCACTGCCTCAAAGTGAAAGCAAATACAGAATTCTCCCTCAAGCTGCTTAAGTTAATCCACTGAAGTTTTCAGCTTTGGTACAAGATTCCGCACCGAACCGGCTGCTTTCTGCAACTTTCACTCAGTGGCATAAGACCGGAGAGTGCCTACCCAGCAAGTACTTGAATCCCCTGGTTTTCAAAAGGAACTTTGCCTAACAGGGACTGAATGAACCTTTGGCATTCAAAGCAAAACAGGCAAATTGTTTGCCTTCAACTAGAGGATGGTAGAATTGTTTCCGTTTTGCTCACTAATCTTGCTGTGCTTAACGCGAGCATGTAGCCTGTTGTCTGCCAGAAACAGCAACCAAAAGCGTGTTGCTCCGTGTGGGTGCTGAAGGGAGGAGGACTCAATTACTGTGTTTGAATCCCTTGGTGTGAAATGCCTAAGAAAGTTGCCTGAGCATTGTTTACTTGGTTAAAGTGTTTGACTTTTCTCCCATTCGAGTAGCTGAGGCCCTGCATGGTTTAGAGCTTTCCTGGAGGCAATCTGGGCTCCGCGTACGAGAAAGCCGCCTTGCAGACGGTAGTCCTAAATGAGAAGAGAAAGTGTGTTTCTGCCGTTCTGGTGTTCGACAGCGGCAGCTTTCTAGTTTTCTTGAGTAAAGACTATGTTAGCAGCAAGTGTGACTTGCCGGTTCACTGCCTCAAAGTGAAAGCAAATACAGAATTCTCCCTCAAGCTGCTTAAGTTAATCCACTGAAGATTTCAGTTTTGGTAAAAGCTACAGTCGTCACCGATCCGGCTGCTTTCTGCAACTTTCTCTCAGTGGCATAAGACCGGAGAGTGCCTGCTCAGCAAGTACCTGAATCCCCTGGTTTTCAAAAGAAACTTTGTCTAACAGGGAATGAATGTGCTTTTGGCATTCGAAGAAAAACAGGCACATTGTTTGCCATCTACTAGAGGATGGTAGAATTGTTTCCGTTTTGCTCACTAATCTTGCTGTGCTTAACGCGAGCATGTAGCCTGTTGTCTGCCAGAAACAGCAACCAAAAGCGTGTTGCTCCGTGTGGGTGCTGAAGTGAGGAGGACTCAATTACTGTGTTTGAATCCCTTGGTGTGAAATGCCTAAGAAAGTTGCCTGAGCATTGTTTACCTGGTTAAAGTGTTTGAAGTTTGTCAGATCCGAGTAGCTGAGGCCCTGCACGGTTTAGAGCTTTCCGGGAGGCATTCTCTGCTACGCGTTCGAGTAAGCCGCCTAGCAGACGGTAGTCGTATCGGAGAAGAGAAAGTGTGTTTCTGCGGTTCTGGTGTTCGACAGCGGCAGCTTTCTAGTTTTCTTGTGTAAAGACAAAGTTAGCAACAAGTGTGAATTGCCAGTTCACTGCCTCAAAGAGAAAGCAAATACAGAATTCTCCCTCAAGCTGCTTAAGTTAATCCACTGAAGTTTTCAGATTTGGTACAAGATTCCGTACCGAACCGGCTGCTTTCTGCAACTTTCACTCAGTGGCATAAGACCGGAGAGTGCCTACCCAGCAAGTACTTGAATCCCCTGGTTTTCAAAAGGAACTTTGCCTAACAGGGACTGAATGAACCTTTGGCATTCGAAGCAAAACAGGCAAATTGTTTGCCTTCAACTAGAGGATGGTAGAATTGTTTCCGTTTTGCTCCCTAATCTTGCTGTGCTTAACGCGAGCATGTAGCCTGTTGTCTGCCAGAAACAGCAACCAAAAGCGTGTTGCTCCGTGTGGGTGCTGAAGTGAGGAGGACTCAATTACTGTGTTTGAATCCCTTGGTGTGAAATGCCTAAGAAAGTTGCCTGAGCATTGTTTACTTGGTTAAAGTGTTTGACTTTTCTCCCATTCGAGTAGCTGAGGCCCTGCATGGTTTAGAGCTTTCCTGGAGGCAATCTGGGCTCCGCGTACGAGAAAGCCGCCTTGCAGACGGTAGTCCTAAATGAGAAGAGAAAGTGTGTTTCTGCCGTTCTGGTGTTCGACAGCGGCAGCTTTCTAGTTTTCTTGAGTAAAGACTATGTTAGCAGCAAGTGTGACTTGCCGGTTCACTGCCTCAAAGTGAAAGCAAATACAGAATTCTCCCTCAAGCTGCTTAAGTTAATCCACTGAAGATTTCAGTTTTGGTAAAAGCTACAGTCGTCACCGATCCGGCTGCTTTCTGCAACTTTCTCTCAGTGGCATAAGACCTGAGAGTGCCTGCTCAGCAAGTACCTGAATCCCCTGGTTTTCAAAAGAAACTTTGTCTAACAGGGAATGAATGTGCTTTTGGCATTCGAAGAAAAACAGGCACATTGTTTGCCTTCAACTAGAGGATGGTAGAATTGTTTCCGTTTTGCTCACTAATCTTGCTGTGCTTAACGCGAGCATGTAGCCTGTTGTCTGCCAGAAACAGCAACCAAAAGCGTGTTGCTCCGTGTGGGTGCTGAAGTGAGGAGGACTCAATTACTGTGTTTGAATCCCTTGGTGTGAAATGCCTAAGAAAGTTGCCTGAGCATTGTTTACTTGGTTAAAGTGTTTGACTTTTCTCCCATTCGAGTAGCTGAGGCCCTGCATGGTTTAGAGATTTCCTGGAGGCAATCTGGGCTCCGCGTACGAGAAAGCCGCCTTGCAGACGGTAGTCCTAAATGAGAAGAGAAAGTGTGTTTGTGCCGTTCTGGTGTTCGACAGCGGCAGCTTTCTAGTTTTCTTGAGTAAAGACTATGTTAGCAGCAAGTGTGACTTGCCAGTTCACTGCCTCAAAGTGAAAGCAAATACGGAATTCTCCCTCAAGCTGCTTAAGTTAATCCACTGAAGATTTCAGTTTTGGTAAAAGCTACAGTCGTCACCGATCCGGCTGCTTTCTGCAACTTTCTCTCAGTGGCATAAGACCGGAGAGTGCCTGCTCAGCAAGTACCTGAATCCCCTGGTTTTCAAAAGAAACTTTGTCTAACAGGGAATGAATGTGCTTTTGACATTCGAAGAAAAACAGGCACATTGTTTGCCTTCAACTAGAGGATGGTAGAATTGTTTCCGTTTTGCTCACTAATCTTGCTGTGCTTAACGCGAGCATGTAGCCTGTTGTCTGCCAGAAACAGCAACCAAAAGCGTGTTGCTCCGTGTGGGTGCTGAAGTGCGGAGGACTCAATTACTGTGTTTGAATCCCTTGGTGTGAAATGCCTAAGAAAGTTGCCTGAGCATTGTTTACCTGGTTAAAGTGTTTGAAGTTTGTCAGATTCGAGTAGCTGAAGCCCTGCACGGTTTAGAGATTTCCGGGAGGCATTCTCTGCTACGCGTTCGAGAAAGCCGCCTAGCAGACGGTAGTCCTAACGGAGAAGAGAAAGTGTGTTTCTGCGGTTCTGGTGTTCGACAGCGGCAGCTTTCTAGTTTTCTTGTGTAAAGACAAAGTTAGCAACAAGTGTGAATTGCCAGTTCACTGCCTCAAAGGGAAAGCAAATACAGAATTCTCCCTCAAGCTGCTTAAGTTAATCCACTGAAGTTTTCAGCTTTGGTACAAGATTCCGTACCGAACCGGCTGCTTTCTGCAACTTTCACTCAGTGGCATAAGACCGGAGAGTGCCTACCCAGCAAGTACTTGAATCCCCTGGTTTTCAAAAGGAACTTTGCCTAACAGGGACTGAATGAACCTTCGGCATTAAAAGCAAAACAGGCAAATTGTTTGCCTTCAACTAGAGGATGGTAGAATTGTTTCCGTTTTGCTCCCTAATCTTGCTGTGCTTAACGCGAGCATGTAGCCTGTTGTCTGCCAGAAACAGCAACCAAAAGCGTGTTGCTCCGTGTGGGTGCTGAAGGGAGGAGGACTCAATTACTGTGTTTGAATCCCTTGGTGTGAAATGCCTAAGAAAGTTGCCTGAGCATTGTTTACTTGGTTAAAGTGTTTGACTTTTCTCCCATTCGAGTAGCTGAGGCCCTGCATGGTTTAGAGCTTTCCTGGAGGCAATCTGGGCTCCGCGTACGAGAAAGCCGCCTTGCAGCCGGTAGTCCTAAATGAGAAGAGAAAGTGTGTTTCTGCCGTTCTGGTGTTCGACAGCGGCAGCTTTCTAGTTTTCTTGAGTAAAGACTATGTTAGCAGCAAGTGTGACTTGCCGGTTCACTGCCTCAAAGTGAAAGCAAATACGGAATTCTCCCTCAAGCTGCTTAAGTTAATCCACTGAAGATTTCAGTTTTGGTAAAAGCTACAGTCGTCACCGATCCGGCTGCTTTCTGCAACTTTCTCTCAGTGGCATAAGACCGGAGAGTGCCTGCTCAGCAAGTACCTGAATCCCCTGGTTTTCAAAAGAAACTTTGTCTAACAGGGAATGAATGTGCTTTTGACATTCGAAGAAAAACAGGCACATTGTTTGCCTTCAACTAGAGGATGGTAGAATTGTTTCCGTTTTGCTCACTAATCTTGCTGTGCTTAACGCGAACATGTAGCCTGTTGTCTGCCAGAAACAGCAACCAAAAGCGTGTTGCTCCGTGTGGGTGCTGAAGTGCGGAGGACTCAATTACTGTGTTTGAATCCCTTGGTGTGAAATGCCTAAGAAAGTTGCCTGAGCATTGTTTACCTGGTTAAAGTGTTTGAAGTTTGTCAGATTCGAGTAGCTGAAGCCCTGCACGGTTTAGAGATTTCCGGGAGGCATTCTCTGCTACGCGTTCGAGAAAGCCGCCTAGCAGACGGTAGTCCTAACGGAGAAGAGAAAGTGTGTTTCTGCGGTTCTGGTGTTCGACAGCGGCAGCTTTCTAGTTTTCTTGTGTAAAGACAAAGTTAGCAACAAGTGTGAATTGCCAGTTCACTGCCTCAAAGAGAAAGCAAATACAGAATTCTCCCTCAAGCTGCTTAAGTTAATCCACTGAAGTTTTCAGCTTTGGTACAAGATTCCGCACCGAACCGGCTGCTTTCTGCAACTTTCACTCAGTGGCATAAGACCGGAGAGTGCCTGCTCAGCAAGTACCTGAATCCCCTGGTTTTCAAAAGAAACTTTGTCTAACAGGGAATGAATGTGCTTTTGACATTCGAAGAAAAACAGGCACATTGTTTGCCTTCAACTAGAGGATGGTAGAATTGTTTCCGTTTTGCTCACTAATCTTGCTGTGCTTAACGCGAGCATGTAGCCTGTTGTCTGCCAGAAACAGCAACCAAAAGCGTGTTGCTCCGTGTGGGTGCTGAAGTGAGGAGGACTCAATTACTGTGTTTGAATCCCTTGGTGTGAAATGCCTAAGAAAGTTGCCTGAGCATTGTTTACTTGGTTAAAGTGTTTGACTTTTCTCCCATTCGAGTAGCTGAGGCCCTGCATGGTTTAGAGCTTTCCTGGAGGCAATCTGGGCTCCGCGTACGAGAAAGCCGCCTTGCAGACGGTAGTCCTAAATGAGAAGAGAAAGTGTGTTTCTGCCGTTCTGGTGTTCGACAGCGGCAGCTTTCTAGTTTTCTTGAGTAAAGACTATGTTAGCAGCAAGTGTGACTTGCCGGTTCACTGCCTCAAAGTGAAAGCAAATACAGAATTCTCCCTCAAGCTGCTTAAGTTAATCCACTGAAGATTTCAGTTTTGGTAAAAGCTACAGTCGTCACCGATCCGGCTGCTTTCTGCAACTTTCTCTCAGTGGCATAAGACCGGAGAGTGCCTGCTCAGCAAGTACCTGAATCCCCTGGTTTTCAAAAGAAACTTTGTCTAACAGGGAATGAATGTGCTTTTGGCATTCGAAGAAAAACAGGCACATTGTTTGCCATCTACTAGAGGATGGTAGAATTGTTTCCGTTTTGCTCACTAATCTTGCTGTGCTTAACGCGAGCATGTAGCCTGTTGTCTGCCAGAAACAGCAACCAAAAGCGTGTTGCTCCGTGTGGGTGCTGAAGTGAGGAGGACTCAATTACTGTGTTTGAATCCCTTGGTGTGAAATGCCTAAGAAAGTTGCCTGAGCATTGTTTACCTCGTTAAAGTGTTTGAAGTTTGTCAGATTCGAGTAGCTGAAGCCCTGCACGGTTTAGAGATTTCCGGGAGGCATTCTCTGCTACGCGTTCGAGAAAGCCGCCTAGCAGACGGTAGTCCTAACGGAGAAGAGAAAGTGTGTTTCTGCGGTTCTGGTGTTCGACAGCGGCAGCTTTCTAGTTTTCTTGTGTAAAGACAAAGTTAGCAACAAGTGTGAATTGCCAGTTCACTGCCTCAAAGAGAAAGCAAATACAGAATTCTCCCTCAAGCTGCTTAAGTTAATCCACTGAAGTTTTCAGCTTTGGTACAAGATTCCGCACCGAACCGGCTGCTTTCTGCAACTTTCACTCAGTGGCATAAGACCGGAGAGTGCCTACCCAGCAAGTACTTGAATCCCCTGGTTTTCAAAAGAAACTTTGCCTAACAGGGACTGAATGAACCTTTGGCATTCAAAGCAAAACAGGCAAATTGTTTGCCTTCAACTAGAGGATGGTAGAATTGTTTCCGTTTTGCTCACTAATCTTGCTGTGCTTAACGCGAGCATGTAGCCTGTTGTCTGCCAGAAACAGCAACCAAAAGCGTGTTGCTCCGTGTGGGTGCTGAAGTGAGGAGGACTCAAATACTGTGTTTGAATCCCTTGGTGTGAAATGCCTAAGAAAGTTGCCTGAGCATTGTTTACTTGGTTAAAGTGTTTGACTTTTCTCCCATTCGAGTAGCTGAGGCCCTGCATGGTTTAGAGCTTTCCTGGAGGCAATCTGGGCTCCGCGTACGAGAAAGCCGCCTTGCAGACGGTAGTCCTAAATGAGAAGAGAAAGTGTGTTTCTGCCGTTCTGGTGTTCGACAGCGGCAGCTTTCTAGTTTTCTTGAGTAAAGACTATGTTAGCAGCAAGTGTGACTTGCCAGTTCACTGCCTCAAAGTGAAAGCAAATACAGAATTCTCCCTCAAGCTGCTTAAGTTAATCCACTGAAGTTTTCAGCTTTGGTACAAGATTCCGCACCGAACCGGCTGCTTTCTGCAACTTTCACTCAGTGGCATAAGACCGGAGAGTGCCTACCCAGCAAGTACTTGAATCCCCTGGTTTTCAAAAGAAACTTTGCCTAACAGGGACTGAATGAACCTTTGGCATTCAAAGCAAAACAGGCAAATTGTTTGCCTTCAACTAGAGGATGGTAGAATTGTTTCCGTTTTGCTCACTAATCTTGCTGTGCTTAACGCGAGCATGTAGCCTGTTGTCTGCCAGAAACAGCAACCAAAAGCGTGTTGCTCCGTGTGGGTGCTGAAGTGAGGAGGACTCAATTACTGTGTTTGAATCCCTTGGTGTGAAATGCCTAAGAAAGTTGCCTGAGCATTGTTTACTTGGTTAAAGTGTTTGACTTTTCTCCCATTCGAGTAGCTGAGGCCCTGCATGGTTTAGAGCTTTCCTGGAGGCAATCTGGGCTCCGCGTACGAGAAAGCCGCCTTGCAGACGGTAGTCCTAAATGAGAAGAGAAAGTGTGTTTCTGCCGTTCTGGTGTTCGACAGCGGCAGCTTTCTAGTTTTCTTGAGTAAAGACTATGTTAGCAGCAAGTGTGACTTGCCAGTTCACTGCCTCAAAGTGAAAGCAAATACAGAATTCTCCCTCAAGCTGCTTAAGTTAATCCACTGAAGATTTCAGTTTTGGTAAAAGCTACAGTCGTCACCGATCCGGCTGCTTTCTGCAACTTTCTCTCAGTGGCATAAGACCGGAGAGTGCCTGCTCAGCAAGTACCTGAATCCCCTGGTTTTCAAAAGAAACTTTGTCTAACAGGGAATGAATGTGCTTTTGGCATTCGAAGAAAAACAGGCACATTGTTTGCCTTCAACCAGAGGATGGTAGAATTGTTTCCGTTTTGCTCACTAATCTTGCTGTGCTTAACGCGAGCGTGTAGCCTGTTGTCTGCCAGAAATAGGAACCAAAAGCGTGTTGCTCCGTGTGGGTGCTGAAGTGAGGAGGACTCAATTACTGTGTTTGAATCCCTTGGTGTGAAATGCCTAAGAAAGTTGCCTGAGCATTGTTTACCTCGTTAAAGTGTTTGAAGTTTGTCAGATTCGAGTAGCTGAAGCCCTGCACAGTTTAGAGCTTTCCGGGAGGCATTCTCTGCTACGCGTTCGAGAAAGCCGCCTAGCAGACGGTAGTCCTAACGGAGAAGAGAAAGTGTGTTTCTGCGGTTCTGGTGTTCGACAGCGGCAGCTTTCTAGTTTTCTTGTGTAAAGACAAAGTTAGCAACAAGTGTGAATTGCCAGTTCACTGCCTCAAAGAGAAAGCAAATACAGAATTCTCCCTCAAGCTGCTTAAGTTAATCCACTGAAGATTTCAGTTTTGGTAAAAGCTACAGTCGTCACTGATCCGGCTGCTTTCTGCAACTTTCTCTCAGTGGCATATGACCGGAGAGTGCCTGCTCAGCAAGTACCTGAATCCCCTGGTTTTCAAAAGAAACTTTGTCTAACAGGGAATGAATGTGCTTTTGGCATTCGAAGAAAAACAGGCACATTGTTTGCCTTCAACTAGAGGATGGTAGAATTGTTTCCGTTTTGCTCACTAATCTTGCTGTGCTTAACGCGAGCATGTAGCCTGTTGTCTGCCAGAAACAGCAACCAAAAGCGTGTTGCTCCGTGTGGGTGCTGAAGTGAGGAGGGCTCAATTACTGTGTTTGAATCCCTTGGTGTGAAATGCCTAAGAAAGTTGCCTGAGCATTGTTTACTTGGTTAAAGTGTTTGACTTTTCTCCCATTCGAGTAGCTGAGGCCCTGCATGGTTTAGAGCTTTCCTGGAGGCAATCTGGGCTCCGCGTACGAGAAAGCCGCCTTGCAGACGGTACTCCTAAATGAGAAGAGAAAGTGTGTTTCTGCCGTTCTGGTGTTCGACAGCGGCAGCTTTCTAGTTTTCTTGAGTAAAGACTATGTTAGCAGCAAGTGTGACTTGCCGGTTCACTGCCTCAAAGTGAAAGCAAATACAGAATTCTCCCTCAAGCTGCTTAAGTTAATCCACTGAAGATTTCAGTTTTGGTAAAAGCTACAGTCGTCACCGATCCGGCTGCTTTCTGCAAATTTCTCTCAGTGGCATTAGACAGGAGAGTGCCTGCTCAGCAAGTACCTGAATCCCCTGGTTTTCAAAAGAAACTTTGTCTAACAGGGAATGAATGTGCTTTTGGCATTCGAAGAAAAACAGGCACATTGTTTGCCATCTACTAGAGGATGGTAGAATTGTTTCCGTTTTGCTCACTAATCTTGCTGTGCTTAACGCGAGCATGTAGCCTGTTGTCTGACAGAAACAGGAACCAAAAGCGTGTTGCTCCGTGTGGGTGCTGAAGTGAGGAGGTCTCAATTACTGTGTTTGAATCCCTTGGTGTGAAATGCCTAAGAAAGTTGCCTGAGCATTGTTTACCTGGTTAAAGTGTTTGAAGTTTGTCAGATTCGAGTAGTTGAAGCCCTGCACAGTTTAGAGCTTTCCGGGAGGCATTCTCTGCTACGCGTACGAGAAAGCCGCCTAGCAGACGGTAGTCCTAACGGAGAAGAGAAAGTGTGTTTCTGCGGTTCTGGTGTTCGACAGCGGCAGCTTTCTAGTTTTCTTGTGTAAAGACAAAGTTAGCAACAAGTGTGAATTGCCAGTTCACTGCCTCAAAGAGAAAGCAAATACAGAATTCTCCCTCAAGCTGCTTAAGTTAATCCACTGAAGTTTTCAGCTTTGGTACAAGATTCCGCACCGAACCGGCTGCTTTCTGCAACTTTCACTCAGTGGCATAAGACCGGAGAGTGCCTACCCAGCAAGTACTTGAATCCCCTGGTTTTCAAAAGGAACTTTGCCTAACAGGGACTGAATGAACCTTTGGCATTCAAAGCAAAACAGGCAAATTGTTTGCCTTCAACTAGAGGATGGTAGAATTGTTTCCGTTTTGCTCACTAATCTTGCTGTGCTTAACGCGAGCATGTAGCCTGTTGTCTGCCAGAAACAGCAACCAAAAGCGTGTTGCTCCGTGTGGGTGCTGAAGTGAGGAGGACTCAATTACTGTGTTTGAATCCCTTGGTGTGAAATGCCTAAGAAAGTTGCCTGAGCATTGTTTACTTGGTTAAAGTGTTTGACTTTTCTCCCATTCGAGTAGCTGAGGCCCTGCATGGTTTAGAGCTTTCCTGGAGGCAATCTGGGCTCCGCGTACGAGAAAGCCGCCTTGCAGACGGTAGTCCTAAATGAGAAGAGAAAGTGTGTTTCTGCCGTTCTGGTGTTCGACAGCGGCAGCTTTCTAGTTTTCTTGAGTAAAGACTATGTTAGCAGCAAGTGTGACTTGCCAGTTCACTGCCTCAAAGTGAAAGCAAATACAGAATTCTCCCTCAAGCTGCTTAAGTTAATCCACTGAAGATTTCAGTTTTGGTAAAAGCTACAGTCGTCACCGATCCGGCTGCTTTCTGCAACTTTCTCTCAGTGGCATAAGACCGGAGAGTGCCTGCTCAGCAAGTACCTGAATCCCCTGGTTTTCAAAAGAAACTTTGTCTAACAGGGAATGAATGTGCTTTTGGCATTCGAAGAAAAACAGGCACATTGTTTGCCTTCAACCAGAGGATGGTAGAATTGTTTCCGTTTTGCTCACTAATCTTGCTGTGCTTAACGCGAGCGTGTAGCCTGTTGTCTGCCAGAAATAGGAACCAAAAGCGTGTTGCTCCGTGTGGGTGCTGAAGTGAGGAGGACTCAATTACTGTGTTTGAATCCCTTGGTGTGAAATGCCTAAGAAAGTTGCCTGAGCATTGTTTACCTCGTTAAAGTGTTTGAAGTTTGTCAGATTCGAGTAGCTGAAGCCCTGCACAGTTTAGAGCTTTCCGGGAGGCATTCTCTGCTACGCGTTCGAGAAAGCCGCCTAGCAGACGGTAGTCCTAACGGAGAAGAGAAAGTGTGTTTCTGCGGTTCTGGTGTTCGACAGCGGCAGCTTTCTAGTTTTCTTGTGTAAAGACAAAGTTAGCAACAAGTGTGAATTGCCAGTTCACTGCCTCAAAGAGAAAGCAAATACAGAATTCTCCCTCAAGCTGCTTAAGTTAATCCACTGAAGATTTCAGTTTTGGTAAAAGCTACAGTCGTCACTGATCCGGCTGCTTTCTGCAACTTTCTCTCAGTGGCATAAGACCGGAGAGTGCCTGCTCAGCAAGTACCTGAATCCCCTGGTTTTCAAAAGAAACTTTGTCTAACAGGGAATGAATGTGCTTTTGGCATTCGAAGAAAAACAGGCACATTGTTTGCCTTCAACTAGAGGATGGTAGAATTGTTTCCGTTTTGCTCACTAATCTTGCTGTGCTTAACGCGAGCATGTAGCCTGTTGTCTGCCAGAAACAGCAACCAAAAGCGTGTTGCTCCGTGTGGGTGCTGAAGTGAGGAGGGCTCAATTACTGTGTTTGAATCCCTTGGTGTGAAATGCCTAAGAAAGTTGCCTGAGCATTGTTTACTTGGTTAAAGTGTTTGACTTTTCTCCCATTCGAGTAGCTGAGGCCCTGCATGGTTTAGAGCTTTCCTGGAGGCAATCTGGGCTCCGCGTACGAGAAAGCCGCCTTGCAGACGGTAGTCCTAAATGAGAAGAGAAAGTGTGTTTCTGCCGTTCTGGTGTTCGACAGCGGCAGCTTTCTAGTTTTCTTGAGTAAAGACTATGTTAGCAGCAAGTATGACTTGCCGGTTCACTGCCTCAAAGTTAAAGCAAATACAGCATTCTCCCTCAAGGTGCTTAAGTTAATCCACAGAAGTTTTCAGCTTTGGTACAAGAAAGAGTCCGCACCGAACCGGCTGCCTTCTGCAACTTTCACTCAGTGGGATAAGACCGGAGAGTGCCTACCCAGCAAGTACTTGAATCCCCTGGTTTTCAAAAGGAACTTTTCCTAACAGGGAATGAATGAACCGTTGGCATTCAAAGCAAAACGGGCACATTGTTTTCCTTCAGCTAGAGGATGGCAGAAGTGTTTCCGTTTTGCTCACTAAACCTGGTGGGCTTAACGTGAGCATGTATCCTCTTGTCTGCCAAAAACAGGAAACAAATGCGTGTTGCTCCGTGTGGGTGGAGAAGTGAGAAGGGTTCACTTACTCTGTTTGAATCCCTTGGTGTTTAATGCCTAAGAAAGTTGCCTGAGCATTGTTTACCTGGTTAAAGTGTTTGACTTTTCTCCCATTCGAGTAGCTGAGGCCCTACACGGTTTAGAGTTTTCCAGGAGGAATTCCGGGCTCCGCGTACGAGAAAGCCGCCTTGCAGACGGTAGTCCTAAAGGAGAAGAGAAAGTGTGTTTCTGCCGTTCGGTTGTTCGACAGCGGCAGCTTTCTAGTTTTCTTGAGTAAAGACTATGTTAGCAGCAGGTGTGACTTGCCAGTTCACTGCCTCAAAGAGAAAGCAAATACAGAATTCTCCCTCAAGCTGCTTAAGTTAATCCACTGAAGATTTCAGTTTTGGTAAAAGCTACAGTCGTCACCGATCCGGCTGCTTTCTGCAACTTTCTCTCAGTGGCATTAGACAGGAGAGTGCCTGCTCAGCAAGTACCTGAATCCCCTGGTTTTCAAAAGAAACTTTGTCTAACAGGGAATGAATGTGCTTTTGGCATTCGAAGAAAAACAGGCACATTGTTTGCCTTCAACTAGAGGATGGTAGAATTGTTTCCGTTTTGCTCACTAATCTTGCTGTGCTTAACGCGAGCATGTAGCCTGTTGTCTGCCAGAAACAGCAACCAAAAGCGTGTTGCTCCGAGTGGGTGCTGAAGTGAGGAGGACTCAATTACTGTGTTTGAATCCCTTGGTGTGAAATGCCTAAGAAAGTTGCCTGAGCATTGTTTACTTGGTTAAAGTGTTTGACTTTTCTCCCATTCGAGTAGCTGAGGCCCTGCATGGTTTAGAGCTTTCCTGGAGGCAATCTGGGCTCCGCGTACGAGAAAGCCGCCTTGCAGCCGGTAGTCCTAAATGAGAAGAGAAAGTGTGTTTCTGCCGTTCTGGTGTTCGACAGCGGCAGCTTTCTAGTTTTCTTAAGTAAAGACTATGTTAGCAGCAAGTGTGACTTGCCGGTTCACTGCCTCAAAGTGAAAGCAAATACAGAATTCTCCCTCAAGCTGCTTAAGTTAATCCACTGAAGTTTTCAGCTTTGGTACAAGATTCCGCACCGAACCGGCTGCTTTCTGCAACTTTCACTCAGTGGCATAAGACCGGAGAGTGCCTACCCAGCAAGTACTTGAATCCCCTGGTTTTCAAAAGAAACTTTGCCTAACAGGGACTGAATGAACCTTTGGCATTCAAAGCAAAACAGGCAAATTGTTTGCCTTCAACTAGAGGATGGTAGAATTGTTTCCGTTTTGCTCACTAATCTTGCTGTGCTTAACGCGAGCATGTAGCCTGTTGTCTGCCAGAAACAGCAACCAAAAGCGTGTTGCTCCGTGTGGGTGCTGAAGTGAGGAGGACTCAATTACTGTGTTTGAATCCCTTGGTGTGAAATGCCTAAGAAAGTTGCCTGAGCATTGTTTACTTGGTTAAAGTGTTTGACTTTTCTCCCATTCGAGTAGCTGAGGCCCTGCATGGTTTAGAGCTTTCCTGGAGGCAATCTGGGCTCCGCGTACGAGAAAGCCGCCTTGCAGCCGGTAGTCCTAAATGAGAAGAGAAAGTGTGTTTCTGCCGTTCTGGTGTTCTACAGCGGCAGCTTTCTAGTTTTCTTGAGTAAAGACTATGTTAGCAGCAAGTGTGACTTGCCAGTTCACTGCCTCAAAGTGAAAGCAAATACGGAATTCTCCCTCAAGCTGCTTAAGTTAATCCACTGAAGATTTCAGTTTTGGTAAAAGCTACAGTCGTCACCGATCCGGCTGCTTTCTGCAACTTTCTCTCAGTGGCATAAGACCGGAGAGTGCCTGCTCAGCAAGTACCTGAATCCCCTGGTTTTCAAAAGAAACTTTGTCTAACAGGGAATGAATGTGCTTTTGACATTCGAAGAAAAACAGGCACATTGTTTGCCTTCAACTAGAGGATGGTAGAATTGTTTCCGTTTTGCTCACTAATCTTGCTGTGCTTAACGCGAGCATGTAGCCTGTTGTCTGCCAGAAACAGCAACCAAAAGCGTGTTGCTCCGTGTGGGTGCTGAAGTACGGAGGACTCAATTACTGTGTTTGAATCCCTTGGTGTGAAATGCCTAAGAAAGTTGCCTGAGCATTGTTTACCTGGTTAAAGTGTTTGAAGTTTGTCAGATTCGAGTAGCTGAAGCCCTGCACGGTTTAGAGATTTCCGGGAGGCATTCTCTGCTACGCGTTCGAGAAAGCCGCCTAGCAGACGGTAGTCCTAACGGAGAAGAGAAAGTGTGTTTCTGCGGTTCTGGTGTTCGACAGCGGCAGCTTTCTAGTTTTCTTGTGTAAAGACAAAGTTAGCAACAAGTGTGAATTGCCAGTTCACTGCCTCAAAGAGAAAGCAAATACAGAATTCTCCCTCAAGCTGCTTAAGTTAATCCACTGAAGTTTTCAGCTTTGGTACAAGATTCCGCACCGAACCGGCTGCTTTCTGCAACTTTCACTCAGTGGCATAAGACCGGAGAGTGCCTACCCAGCAAGTACTTGAATCCCCTGGTTTTCAAAAGGAACTTTGCCTAACAGGGACTGAATGAACCTTTGGCATTCAAAGCAAAACAGGCAAATTGTTTGCCTTCAACTAGAGGATGGTAGAATTGTTTCCGTTTTGCTCCCTAATCTTGCTGTGCTTAACGCGAGCATGTAGCCTGTTATCTGCCAGAAACAGCAACCAAAAGCGTGTTGCTCCGTGTGGGTGCTGAAGGGAGGAGGACTCAATTACTGTGTTTGAATCCCTTGGTGTGAAATGCCTAAGAAAGTTGCCTGAGCATTGTTTACTTGGTTAAAGTGTTTGACTTTTCTCCCATTCGAGTAGCTGAGGCCCTGCATGGTTTAGAGCTTTCCTGGAGGCAATCTGGGCTCCGCGTACGAGAAAGCCGCCTTGCAGACGGTAGTCCTAAATGAGAAGAGAAAGTGTGTTTCTGCCGTTCTGGTGTTCGACAGCGGCAGCTTTCTAGTTTTCTTGAGTAAAGACTATGTTAGCAGCAAGTGTGACTTGCCGGTTCACTGCCTCAAAGTGAAAGCAAATACAGAATTCTCCCTCAAGCTGCTTAAGTTAATCCACTGAAGATTTCAGTTTTGGTAAAAGCTACAGTCGTCACCGATCCGGCTGCTTTCTGCAACTTTCTCTCAGTGGCATAAGACCGGAGAGTGCCTGCTCAGCAAGTACCTGAATCCCCTGGTTTTCAAAAGAAACTTTGTCTAACAGGGAATGAATGTGCTTTTGGCATTCGAAGAAAAACAGGCACATTGTTTGCCATCTACTAGAGGATGGTAGAATTGTTTCCGTTTTGCTCACTAATCTTGCTGTGCTTAACGCGAGCATGTAGCCTGTTGTCTGCCAGAAACAGCAACCAAAAGCGTGTTGCTCCGTGTGGGTGCTGAAGTGAGGAGGACTCAATTACTGTGTTTGAATCCCTTGGTGTGAAATGCCTAAGAAAGTTGCCTGAGCATTGTTTACCTGATTAAAGTGTTTGAAGTGTGTCAGATTCGAGTAGCTGAGGCCCTGCACGGTTTAGAGCTTTCCGGGAGGCATTCTCTGCTACGCGTTCGAGTAAGCCGCCTAGCAGACGGTAGTCCTATCGGAGAAGAGAAAGTGTGTTTCTGCGGTTCTGGTGTTCGACAGCGGCAGCTTTCTAGTTTTCTTGTGTAAAGACAAAGTTAGCAACAAGTGTGAATTGCCAGTTCACTGCCTCAAAGAGAAAGCAAATACAGAATTCTCCCTCGAGCTGCTTAAGTTAATCCACTGAAGTTTTCAGCTTTGGTACAAGATTCCGTACCGATCCGGCTGCTTTCTGCAACTTTCACTCAGTGGCATAAGACCGGAGAGTGCCTACCCAGCAAGTACTTGAATCCCCTGGTTTTCAAAAGGAACTTTGCCTAACAGGGACTGAATGAACCTTCGGCATTAAAAGCAAAACAGGCAAATTGTTTGCCTTCAACTAGAGGATGGTAGAATTGTTTCCGTTTTGCTCCCTAATCTTGCTGTGCTTAACGAGAGCATGTAGCCTGTTGTCTGCCAGAAACAGCAAACAAAAGCGTGTTGCTCCGTGTGGGTGCTGAAGTGAGGAGGACTCAATTACTGTGTTTGAATCCCTTGGTGTGAAATGCCTAAGAAAGTTGCCTGAGCATTGTTTACTTGGTTAAAGTGTTTGACTTTTCTCCCATTCGAGTAGCTGAGGCCCTGCATGGTTTAGAGCTTTCCTGGAGGCAATCTGGGCTCCGCGTACGAGAAAGCCGCCTTGCAGACGGTAGTCCTAAATGAGAAGAGAAAGTGTGTTTGTGCCGTTCTGGTGTTCGACAGCGGCAGCTTTCTAGTTTTCTTGAGTAAAGACTATGTTAGCAGCAAGTGTGACTTGCCGGTTCACTGCCTCAAAGTGAAAGCAAATACAGAATTCTCCCTCAAGCTGCTTAAGTTAATCCACTGAAGATTTCAGTTTTGGTAAAAGCTACAGTCGTCACCGATCCGGCTGCTTTCTGCAACTTTCTCTCAGTGGCATAAGACCTGAGAGTGCCTGCTCAGCAAGTACCTGAATCCCCTGGTTTTCAAAAGAAACTTTGTCTAACAGGGAATGAATGTGCTTTTGGCATTCGAAGAAAAACAGGCACATTGTTTGCCTTCAACTAGAGGATGGTAGAATTGTTTCCGTTTTGCTCACTAATCTTGCTGTGCTTAACGCGAGCATGTAGCCTGTTGTCTGCCAGAAGCAGCAACCAAAAGCGTGTTGCTCCGTGTGGGTGCTGAAGTGAGGAGGACTCAATTACTGTGTTTGAATCCCTTGGTGTGAAATGCCTAAGAAAGTTGCCTGAGCATTGTTTACCTGGTTAAAGTGTTTGAGGTTTGTCAGATTCGAGTAGTTGAAGCCCTGCACGGTTTAGAGCTTTCCGGGAGGCATTCTCTGCTACGCGTTCGAGAAAGCCGCCTAGCAGACGGTAGTCCTAACGGAGAAGAGAAAGTGTGTTTCTGCGGTTCTGGTGTTCGACAGCGGCAGCTTTCTAGTTTTCTTCTGTAAAGACAAAGTTAGCAACAAGTGTGAATTGCCAGTTCACTGCCTCAAAGAGAAAGCAAATACAGAATTCTCCCTCAAGCTGCTTAAGTTAATCCACTGAAGTTTTCAGCTTTGGTACAAGATTCCGCACCGAACCGGCTGCTTTCTGCAACTTTCACTCAGTGGCATAAGACCGGAGAGTGCCTACCCAGCAAGTACTTGAATCCCCTGGTTTTCAAAAGGAACTTTGCCTAACAGGGACTGAATGAACCTTTGGCATTCAAAGCAAAACAGGCAAATTGTTTGCCTTCAACTAGAGGATGGTATAATTGTTTCCGTTTTACTCCCTAATCTTGCTGTGCTTAACGCGAGCATGTAGCCTGTTGTGTGCCAGAAACAGCAACCAAAAGCGTGTTGCTCCGTGTGGGTGCTGAAGTGAGGAGGACTCAATTACTGTGTTTGAATCCCTTGGTGTGAAATGCCTAAGAAAGTTGCCTGAGCATTGTTTACTTGGTTAAAGTGTTTGACTTTTCTCCCATTCGAGTAGCTGAGGCCCTGCATGGTTTAGAGCTTTCCTGGAGGCAATCTGGGCTCCGCGTACGAGAAAGCCGCCTTGCAGACGGTAGTCCTAAATGAGAAGAGAAAGTGTGTTTCTGCCGTTCTGGTGTTCGACAGCGGCAGCTTTCTAGTTTTCTTGAGTAAAGACTATGTTAGCAGCAAGTGTGACTTGCCGGTTCACTGCCTCAAAGTGAAAGCAAATACAGAATTCTCCCTCAAGCTGCTTAAGTTAATCCACTGAAGATTTCAGTTTTGGTAAAAGCTACAGTCGTCACCGATCCGGCTGCTTTCTGCAACTTTCTCTCAGTGGCATAAGACCGGAGAGTGCCTGCTCAGCAAGTACCTGAATCCCCTGGTTTTCAAAAGAAACTTTGTCTAACAGGGAATGAATGTGCTTTTGGCATTCGAAGAAAAACAGGCACATTGTTTGCCTTCAACTAGAGGATGGTAGAATTGTTTCCGTTTTGCTCACTAATCTTGCTGTGCTTAACGCGAGCATGTAGCCTGTTGTCTGCCAGAAACAGCAACCAAAAGCGTGTTGCTCCGTGTGGGTGCTGAAGTGAGGAGGACTCAATTACTGTGTTTGAATCCCTTGGTGTGAAATGCCTAAGAAAGTTGCCTGAGCATTGTTTACTTGGTTAAAGTGTTTGACTTTTCTCCCATTCGAGTAGCTGAGGCCCTGCATGGTTTAGAGATTTCCTGGAGGCAATCTGGGCTCCGCGTACGAGAAAGCCGCCTTGCAGACGGTAGTCCTAAATGAGAAGAGAAAGTGTGTTTGTGCCGTTCTGGTGTTCGACAGCGGCAGCTTTCTAGTTTTCTTGAGTAAAGACTATGTTAGCAGCAAGTGTGACTTGCCAGTTCACTGCCTCAAAGTGAAAGCAAATACGGAATTCTCCCTCAAGCTGCTTAAGTTAATCCACTGAAGATTTCAGTTTTGGTAAAAGCTACAGTCGTCACCGATCCGGCTGCTTTCTGCAACTTTCTCTCAGTGGCATAAGACCGGAGAGTGCCTGCTCAGCAAGTACCTGAATCCCCTGGTTTTCAAAAGAAACTTTGTCTAACAGGGAATGAATGTGCTTTTGACATTCGAAGAAAAACAGGCACATTGTTTGCCTTCAACTAGAGGATGGTAGAATTGTTTCCGTTTTGCTCACTAATCTTGCTGTGCTTAACGCGAGCATGTAGCCTGTTGTCTGCCAGAAACAGCAACCAAAAGCGTGTTGCTCCGTGTGGGTGCTGAAGGGAGGAGGACTCAATTACTGTGTTTGAATCCCTTGGTGTGAAATGCCTAAGAAAGTTGCCTGAGCATTGTTTACTTGGTTAAAGTGTTTGACTTTTCTCCCATTCGAGTAGCTGAGGCCCTGCATGGTTTAGAGCTTTCCTGGAGGCAATCTGGGCTCCGCGTACGAGAAAGCCGCCTTGCAGACGGTAGTCCTAAATGAGAAGAGAAAGTGTGTTTCTGCCGTTCTGGTGTTCGACAGCGGCAGCTTTCTAGTTTTCTTGAGTAAAGACTATGTTAGCAGCAAGTGTGACTTGCCGGTTCACTGCCTCAAAGTGAAAGCAAATACAGAATTCTCCCTCAAGCTGCTTAAGTTAATCCACTGAAGATTTCAGTTTTGGTAAAAGCTACAGTCGTCACCGATCCGGCTGCTTTCTGCAACTTTCTCTCAGTGGCATAAGACCGGAGAGTGCCTGCTCAGCAAGTACCTGAATCCCCTGGTTTTCAAAAGAAACTTTGTCTAACAGGGAATGAATGTGCTTTTGGCATTCGAAGAAAAACAGGCACATTGTTTGCCATCTACTAGAGGATGGTAGAATTGTTTCCGTTTTGCTCACTAATCTTGCTGTGCTTAACGCGAGCATGTAGCCTGTTGTCTGCCAGAAACAGCAACCAAAAGCGTGTTGCTCCGTGTGGGTGCTGAAGTGAGGAGGACTCAATTACTGTGTTTGAATCCCTTGGTGTGAAATGCCTAAGAAAGTTGCCTGAGCATTGTTTACCTGATTAAAGTGTTTGAAGTGTGTCAGATTCGAGTAGCTGAGGCCCTGCACGGTTTAGAGCTTTCCGGGAGGCATTCTCTGCTACGCGTTCGAGTAAGCCGCCTAGCAGACGGTAGTCCTATCGGAGAAGAGAAAGTGTGTTTCTGCGGTTCTGGTGTTCGACAGCGGCAGCTTTCTAGTTTTCTTGTGTAAAGACAAAGTTAGCAACAAGTGTGAATTGCCAGTTCACTGCCTCAAAGAGAAAGCAAATACAGAATTCTCCCTCGAGCTGCTTAAGTTAATCCACTGAAGTTTTCAGCTTTGGTACAAGATTCCGTACCGATCCGGCTGCTTTCTGCAACTTTCACTCAGTGGCATAAGACCGGAGAGTGCCTACCCAGCAAGTACTTGAATCCCCTGGTTTTCAAAAGGAACTTTGCCTAACAGGGACTGAATGAACCTTCGGCATTAAAAGCAAAACAGGCAAATTGTTTGCCTTCAACTAGAGGATGGTAGAATTGTTTCCGTTTTGCTCCCTAATCTTGCTGTGCTTAACGAGAGCATGTAGCCTGTTGTCTGCCAGAAACAGCAACCAAAAGCGTGTTGCTCCGTGTGGGTGCTGAAGTGAGGAGGACTCAATTACTGTGTTTGAATCCCTTGGTGTGAAATGCCTAAGAAAGTTGCCTGAGCATTGTTTACTTGGTTAAAGTGTTTGACTTTATTCCCATTCGAGTAGCTGAGGCCCTGCATGGTTTAGAGCTTTCCTGGAGGCAATCTGGGCTCCGCGTACGAGAAAGCCGCCTTGCAGCCGGTAGTCCTAAATGAGAAGAGAAAGTGTGTTTCTGCCGTTCTGGTGTTCGACAGCGGCAGCTTTCTACTTTTCTTGAGTAAAGACTATGTTAGCAGCAAGTGTGACTTGCCGGTTCACTGCCTCAAAGTGAAAGCAAATACAGAATTCTCCCTCAAGCTGCTTAAGTTAATCCACTGAAGTTTTCAGCTTTGGTACAAGATTCCGCACCGAACCGGCTGCTTTCTGCAACTTTCACTCAGTGGCATAAGACCGGAGAGTGCCTACCCAGCAAGTACTTGAATCCCCTGGTTTTCAAAAGAAACTTTGCCTAACAGGGACTGAATGAACCTTTGGCATTCAAAGCAAAACAGGCAAATTGTTTGCCTTCAACTAGAGGATGGTAGAATTGTTTCCGTTTTGCTCACTAATCTTGCTGTGCTTAACGCGAGCATGTAGCCTGTTGTCTGCCAGAAGCAGCAACCAAAAGCGTGTTGCTCCGTGTGGGTGCTGAAGTGAGGAGGACTCAATTACTGTGTTTGAATCCCTTGGTGTGAAATGCCTAAGAAAGTTGCCTGAGCATTGTTTACCTGGTTAAAGTGTTTGAGGTTTGTCAGATTCGAGTAGTTGAAGCCCTGCACGGTTTAGAGCTTTCCGGGAGGCATTCTCTGCTACGCGTTCGAGAAAGCCGCCTAGCAGACGGTAGTCCTAACGGAGAAGAGAAAGTGTGTTTCTGCGGTTCTGGTGTTCGACAGCGGCAGCTTTCTAGTTTTCTTGTGTAAAGACAAAGTTAGCAACAAGTGTGAATTGCCAGTTCACTGCCTCAAAGAGAAAGCAAATACAGAATTCTCCCTCAAGCTGCTTAAGTTAATCCACTGAAGTTTTCAGCTTTGGTACAAGATTCCGCACCGAACCGGCTGCTTTCTGCAACTTTCACTCAGTGGCATAAGACCGGAGAGTGCCTACCCAGCAAGTACTTGAATCCCCTGGTTTTCAAAAGGAACTTTGCCTAACAGGGACTGAATGAACCTTTGGCATTCAAAGCAAAACAGGCAAATTGTTTGCCTTCAACTAGAGGATGGTATAATTGTTTCCGTTTTGCTCCCTAATCTTGCTGTGCTTAACGCGAGCATGTAGCCTGTTGTGTGCCAGAAACAGCAACCAAAAGCGTGTTGCTCCGTGTGGGTGCTGAAGTGAGGAGGACTCAATTACTGTGTTTGAATCCCTTGGTGTGAAATGCCTAAGAAAGTTGCCTGAGCATTGTTTACTTGGTTAAAGTGTTTGACTTTTCTCCCATTCGAGTAGCTGAGGCCCTGCATGGTTTAGAGCTTTCCTGGAGGCAATCTGGGCTCCGCGTACGAGAAAGCCGCCTTGCAGACGGTAGTCCTAAATGAGAAGAGAAAGTGTGTTTCTGCCGTTCTGGTGTTCGACAGCGGCAGCTTTCTAGTTTTCTTGAGTAAAGACTATGTTAGCAGCAAGTGTGACTTGCCGGTTCACTGCCTCAAAGTGAAAGCAAATACAGAATTCTCCCTCAAGCTGCTTAAGTTAATCCACTGAAGATTTCAGTTTTGGTAAAAGCTACAGTCGTCACCGATCCGGCTGCTTTCTGCAACTTTCTCTCAGTGGCATAAGACCGGAGAGTGCCTGCTCAGCAAGTACCTGAATCCCCTGGTTTTCAAAAGAAACTTTGTCTAACAGGGAATGAATGTGCTTTTGGCATTCGAAGAAAAACAGGCACATTGTTTGCCTTCAACTAGAGGATGGTAGAATTGTTTCCGTTTTGCTCACTAATCTTGCTGTGCTTAACGCGAGCATGTAGCCTGTTGTCTGCCAGAAACAGCAACCAAAAGCGTGTTGCTCCGTGTGGGTGCTGAAGTGAGGAGGACTCAATTACTGTGTTTGAATCCCTTGGTGTGAAATGCCTAAGAAAGTTGCCTGAGCATTGTTTACTTGGTTAAAGTGTTTGACTTTTCTCCCATTCGAGTAGCTGAGGCCCTGCATGGTTTAGAGATTTCCTGGAGGCAATCTGGGCTCCGCGTACGAGAAAGCCGCCTTGCAGACGGTAGTCCTAAATGAGAAGAGAAAGTGTGTTTCTGCCGTTCTGGTGTTCGACAGCGGCAGCTTTCTAGTTTTCTTGAGTAAAGACTATGTTAGCAGCAAGTGTGACTTGCCAGTTCACTGCCTCAAAGTGAAAGCAAATACGGAATTCTCCCTCAAGCTGCTTAAGTTAATCCACTGAAGATTTCAGTTTTGGTAAAAGCTACAGTCGTCACCGATCCGGCTGCTTTCTGCAACTTTCTCTCAGTGGCATAAGACCGGAGAGTGCCTGCTCAGCAAGTACCTGAATCCCCTGGTTTTCAAAAGAAACTTTGTCTAACAGGGAATGAATGTGCTTTTGACATTCGAAGAAAAACAGGCACATTGTTTGCCTTCAACTAGAGGATGGTAGAATTGTTTCCGTTTTGCTCACTAATATTGCTGTGCTTAACGCGAGCATGTAGCCTGTTGTCTGCCAGAAACAGCAACCAAAAGCGTGTTGCTCCGTGTGGGTGCTGAAGTGAGGAGGACTCAATTACTGTGTTTGAATCCCTTGGTGTGAAATGCCTAAGAAAGTTGCCTGAGCATTGTTTACCTGATTAAAGTGTTTGAAGTGTGTCAGATTCGAGTAGCTGAGGCCCTGCACGGTTTAGAGCTTTCCGGGAGGCATTCTCTGCTACGCGTTCGAGTAAGCCGCCTAGCAGACGGTAGTCCTATCGGAGAAGAGAAAGTGTGTTTCTGCGGTTCTGGTGTTCGACAGCGGCAGCTTTCTAGTTTTCTTGTGTAAAGACAAAGTTAGCAACAAGTGTGAATTGCCAGTTCACTGCCTCAAAGAGAAAGCAAATACAGAATTCTCCCTCGAGCTGCTTAAGTTAATCCACTGAAGTTTTCAGCTTTGGTACAAGATTCCGTACCGATCCGGCTGCTTTCTGCAACTTTCACTCAGTGGCATAAGACCGGAGAGTGCCTACCCAGCAAGTACTTGAATCCCCTGGTTTTCAAAAGGAACTTTGCCTAACAGGGACTGAATGAACCTTCGGCATTAAAAGCAAAACAGGCAAATTGTTTGCCTTCAACTAGAGGATGGTAGAATTGTTTCCGTTTTGCTCCCTAATCTTGCTGTGCTTAACGAGAGCATGTAGCCTGTTGTCTGCCAGAAACAGCAACCAAAAGCGTGTTGCTCCGTGTGGGTGCTGAAGTGAGGAGGACTCAATTACTGTGTTTGAATCCCTTGGTGTGAAATGCCTAAGAAAGTTGCCTGAGCATTGTTTACTTGGTTAAAGTGTTTGACTTAATTCCCATTCGAGTAGCTGAGGCCCTGCATGGTTTAGAGCTTTCCTGGAGGCAATCTGGGCTCCGCGTACGAGAAAGCCGCCTTGCAGCCGGTAGTCCTAAATGAGAAGAGAAAGTGTGTTTCTGCCGTTCTGGTGTTCGACAGCGGCAGCTTTCTACTTTTCTTGAGTAAAGACTATGTTAGCAGCAAGTGTGACTTGCCGGTTCACTGCCTCAAAGTGAAAGCAAATACAGAATTCTCCCTCAAGCTGCTTAAGTTAATCCACTGAAGTTTTCAGCTTTGGTACAAGATTCCGCACCGAACCGGCTGCTTTCTGCAACTTTCACTCAGTGGCATAAGACCGGAGAGTGCCTACCCAGCAAGTACTTGAATCCCCTGGTTTTCAAAAGGAACTTTGCCTAACAGGGACTGAATGAACCTTTGGCATTCAAAGCAAAACAGGCAAATTGTTTGCCTTCAACTAGAGGATGGTAGAATTGTTTCCGTTTTGCTCACTAATCTTGCTGTGCTTAACGCGAGCATGTAGCCTGTTGTCTGCCAGAAACAGCAACCAAAAGCGTGTTGCTCCGTGTGGGTGCTGAAGGGAGGAGGACTCAATTACTGTGTTTGAATCCCTTGGTGTGAAATGCCTAAGAAAGTTGCCTGAGCATTGTTTACTTGGTTAAAGTGTTTGACTTTTCTCCCATTCGAGTAGCTGAGGCCCTGCATGGTTTAGAGCTTTCCTGGAGGCAATCTGGGCTCCGCGTACGAGAAAGCCGCCTTGCAGACGGTAGTCCTAAATGAGAAGAGAAAGTGTGTTTCTGCCGTTCTGGTGTTCGACAGCGGCAGCTTTCTAGTTTTCTTGAGTAAAGACTATGTTAGCAGCAAGTGTGACTTGCCGGTTCACTGCCTCAAAGTGAAAGCAAATACAGAATTCTCCCTCAAGCTGCTTAAGTTAATCCACTGAAGATTTCAGTTTTGGTAAAAGCTACAGTCGTCACCGATCCGGCTGCTTTCTGCAACTTTCTCTCAGTGGCATAAGACCGGAGAGTGCCTGCTCAGCAAGTACCTGAATCCCCTGGTTTTCAAAAGAAACTTTGTCTAACAGGGAATGAATGTGCTTTTGGCATTCGAAGAAAAACAGGCACATTGTTTGCCATCTACTAGAGGATGGTAGAATTGTTTCCGTTTTGCTCACTAATCTTGCTGTGCTTAACGCGAGCATGTAGCCTGTTGTCTGCCAGAAACAGCAACCAAAAGCGTGTTGCTCCGTGTGGGTGCTGAAGTGAGGAGGACTCAATTACTGTGTTTGAATCCCTTGGTGTGAAATGCCTAAGAAAGTTGCCTGAGCATTGTTTACCTGGTTAAAGTGTTTGAAGTTTGTCAGATCCGAGTAGCTGAGGCCCTGCACGGTTTAGAGCTTTCCGGGAGGCATTCTCTGCTACGCGTTCGAGTAAGCCGCCTAGCAGACGGTAGTCGTATCGGAGAAGAGAAAGTGTGTTTCTGCGGTTCTGGTGTTCGACAGCGGCAGCTTTCTAGTTTTCTTGTGTAAAGACAAAGTTAGCAACAAGTGTGAATTGCCAGTTCACTGCCTCAAAGAGAAAGCAAATACAGAATTCTCCCTCAAGCTGCTTAAGTTAATCCACTGAAGTTTTCAGATTTGGTACAAGATTCCGTACCGAACCGGCTGCTTTCTGCAACTTTCACTCAGTGGCATAAGACCGGAGAGTGCCTACCCAGCAAGTACTTGAATCCCCTGGTTTTCAAAAGGAACTTTGCCTAACAGGGACTGAATGAACCTTTGGCATTCGAAGCAAAACAGGCAAATTGTTTGCCTTCAACTAGAGGATGGTAGAATTGTTTCCGTTTTGCTCCCTAATCTTGCTGTGCTTAACGCGAGCATGTAGCCTGTTGTCTGCCAGAAACAGCAACCAAAAGCGTGTTGCTCCGTGTGGGTGCTGAAGTGAGGAGGACTCAATTACTGTGTTTGAATCCCTTGGTGTGAAATGCCTAAGAAAGTTGCCTGAGCATTGTTTACTTGGTTAAAGTGTTTGACTTTTCTCCCATTCGAGTAGCTGAGGCCCTGCATGGTTTAGAGCTTTCCTGGAGGCAATCTGGGCTCCGCGTACGAGAAAGCCGCCTTGCAGACGGTAGTCCTAAATGAGAAGAGAAAGTGTGTTTCTGCCGTTCTGGTGTTCGACAGCGGCAGCTTTCTAGTTTTCTTGAGTAAAGACTATGTTAGCAGCAAGTGTGACTTGCCGGTTCACTGCCTCAAAGTGAAAGCAAATACAGAATTCTCCCTCAAGCTGCTTAAGTTAATCCACTGAAGATTTCAGTTTTGGTAAAAGCTACAGTCGTCACCGATCCGGCTGCTTTCTGCAACTTTCTCTCAGTGGCATAAGACCTGAGAGTGCCTGCTCAGCAAGTACCTGAATCCCCTGGTTTTCAAAAGAAACTTTGTCTAACAGGGAATGAATGTGCTTTTGGCATTCGAAGAAAAACAGGCACATTGTTTGCCTTCAACTAGAGGATGGTAGAATTGTTTCCGTTTTGCTCACTAATCTTGCTGTGCTTAACGCGAGCATGTAGCCTGTTGTCTGCCAGAAACAGCAACCAAAAGCGTGTTGCTCCGTGTGGGTGCTGAAGTGAGGAGGACTCAATTACTGTGTTTGAATCCCTTGGTGTGAAATGCCTAAGAAAGTTGCCTGAGCATTGTTTACTTGGTTAAAGTGTTTGACTTTTCTCCCATTCGAGTAGCTGAGGCCCTGCATGGTTTAGAGATTTCCTGGAGGCAATCTGGGCTCCGCGTACGAGAAAGCCGCCTTGCAGACGGTAGTCCTAAATGAGAAGAGAAAGTGTGTTTGTGCCGTTCTGGTGTTCGACAGCGGCAGCTTTCTAGTTTTCTTGAGTAAAGACTATGTTAGCAGCAAGTGTGACTTGCCAGTTCACTGCCTCAAAGTGAAAGCAAATACGGAATTCTCCCTCAAGCTGCTTAAGTTAATCCACTGAAGATTTCAGTATTGGTAAAAGCTACAGTCGTCACCGATCCGGCTGCTTTCTGCAACTTTCTCTCAGTGGCATAAGACCGGAGAGTGCCTGCTCAGCAAGTACCTGAATCCCCTGGTTTTCAAAAGAAACTTTGTCTAACAGGGAATGAATGTGCTTTTGACATTCGAAGAAAAACAGGCACATTGTTTGCCTTCAACTAGAGGATGGTAGAATTGTTTCCGTTTTGCTCACTAATCTTGCTGTGCTTAACGCGAGCATGTAGCCTGTTGTCTGCCAGAAACAGCAACCAAAAGCGTGTTGCTCCGTGTGGGTGCTGAAGTGCGGAGGACTCAATTACTGTGTTTGAATCCCTTGGTGTGAAATGCCTAAGAAAGTTGCCTGAGCATTGTTTACCTGGTTAAAGTGTTTGAAGTTTGTCAGATTCGAGTAGCTGAAGCCCTGCACGGTTTAGAGATTTCCGGGAGGCATTCTCTGCTACGCGTTCGAGAAAGCCGCCTAGCAGACGGTAGTCCTAACGGAGAAGAGAAAGTGTGTTTCTGCGGTTCTGGTGTTCGACAGCGGCAGCTTTCTAGTTTTCTTGTGTAAAGACAAAGTTAGCAACAAGTGTGAATTGCCAGTTCACTGCCTCAAAGGGAAAGCAAATACAGAATTCTCCCTCAAGCTGCTTAAGTTAATCCACTGAAGTTTTCAGCTTTGGTACAAGATTCCGTACCGAACCGGCTGCTTTCTGCAACTTTCACTCAGTGGCATAAGACCGGAGAGTGCCTACCCAGCAAGTACTTGAATCCCCTGGTTTTCAAAAGGAACTTTGCCTAACAGGGACTGAATGAACCTTCGGCATTAAAAGCAAAACAGGCAAATTGTTTGCCTTCAACTAGAGGATGGTAGAATTGTTTCCGTTTTGCTCCCTAATCTTGCTGTGCTTAACGCGAGCATGTAGCCTGTTGTCTGCCAGAAACAGCAACCAAAAGCGTGTTGCTCCGTGTGGGTGCTGAAGGGAGGAGGACTCAATTACTGTGTTTGAATCCCTTGGTGTGAAATGCCTAAGAAAGTTGCCTGAGCATTGTTTACTTGGTTAAAGTGTTTGACTTTTCTCCCATTCGAGTAGCTGAGGCCCTGCATGGTTTAGAGCTTTCCTGGAGGCAATCTGGGCTCCGCGTACGAGAAAGCCGCCTTGCAGCCGGTAGTCCTAAATGAGAAGAGAAAGTGTGTTTCTGCCGTTCTGGTGTTCGACAGCGGCAGCTTTCTAGTTTTCTTGAGTAAAGACTATGTTAGCAGCAAGTGTGACTTGCCGGTTCACTGCCTCAAAGTGAAAGCAAATACGGAATTCTCCCTCAAGCTGCTTAAGTTAATCCACTGAAGATTTCAGTTTTGGTAAAAGCTACAGTCGTCACCGATCCGGCTGCTTTCTGCAACTTTCTCTCAGTGGCATAAGACCGGAGAGTGCCTGCTCAGCAAGTACCTGAATCCCCTGGTTTTCAAAAGAAACTTTGTCTAACAGGGAATGAATGTGCTTTTGACATTCGAAGAAAAACAGGCACATTGTTTGCCTTCAACTAGAGGATGGTAGAATTGTTTCCGTTTTGCTCACTAATCTTGCTGTGCTTAACGCGAACATGTAGCCTGTTGTCTGCCAGAAACAGCAACCAAAAGCGTGTTGCTCCGTGTGGGTGCTGAAGTGCGGAGGACTCAATTACTGTGTTTGAATCCCTTGGTGTGAAATGCCTAAGAAAGTTGCCTGAGCATTGTTTACCTGGTTAAAGTGTTTGAAGTTTGTCAGATTCGAGTAGCTGAAGCCCTGCACGGTTTAGAGATTTCCGGGAGGCATTCTCTGCTACGCGTTCGAGAAAGCCGCCTAGCAGACGGTAGTCCTAACGGAGAAGAGAAAGTGTGTTTCTGCGGTTCTGGTGTTCGACAGCGGCAGCTTTCTAGTTTTCTTGTGTAAAGACAAAGTTAGCAACAAGTGTGAATTGCCAGTTCACTGCCTCAAAGAGAAAGCAAATACAGAATTCTCCCTCAAGCTGCTTAAGTTAATCCACTGAAGTTTTCAGCTTTGGTACAAGATTCCGCACCGAACCGGCTGCTTTCTGCAACTTTCACTCAGTGGCATAAGACCGGAGAGTGCCTGCTCAGCAAGTACCTGAATCCCCTGGTTTTCAAAAGAAACTTTGTCTAACAGGGAATGAATGTGCTTTTGACATTCGAAGAAAAACAGGCACATTGTTTGCCTTCAACTAGAGGATGGTAGAATTGTTTCCGTTTTGCTCACTAATCTTGCTGTGCTTAACGCGAGCATGTAGCCTGTTGTCTGCCAGAAACAGCAACCAAAAGCGTGTTGCTCCGTGTGGGTGCTGAAGTGAGGAGGACTCAATTACTGTGTTTGAATCCCTTGGTGTGAAATGCCTAAGAAAGTTGCCTGAGCATTGTTTACTTGGTTAAAGTGTTTGACTTTTCTCCCATTCGAGTAGCTGAGGCCCTGCATGGTTTAGAGCTTTCCTGGAGGCAATCTGGGCTCCGCGTACGAGAAAGCCGCCTTGCAGACGGTAGTCCTAAATGAGAAGAGAAAGTGTGTTTCTGCCGTTCTGGTGTTCGACAGCGGCAGCTTTCTAGTTTTCTTGAGTAAAGACTATGTTAGCAGCAAGTGTGACTTGCCGGTTCACTGCCTCAAAGTGAAAGCAAATACAGAATTCTCCCTCAAGCTGCTTAAGTTAATCCACTGAAGATTTCAGTTTTGGTAAAAGCTACAGTCGTCACCGATCCGGCTGCTTTCTGCAACTTTCTCTCAGTGGCATAAGACCGGAGAGTGCCTGCTCAGCAAGTACCTGAATCCCCTGGTTTTCAAAAGAAACTTTGTCTAACAGGGAATGAATGTGCTTTTGGCATTCGAAGAAAAACAGGCACATTGTTTGCCATCTACTAGAGGATGGTAGAATTGTTTCCGTTTTGCTCACTAATCTTGCTGTGCTTAACGCGAGCATGTAGCCTGTTGTCTGCCAGAAACAGCAACCAAAAGCGTGTTGCTCCGTGTGGGTGCTGAAGTGAGGAGGACTCAATTACTGTGTTTGAATCCCTTGGTGTGAAATGCCTAAGAAAGTTGCCTGAGCATTGTTTACCTGATTAAAGTGTTTGAAGTGTGTCAGATTCGAGTAGCTGAGGCCCTGCACGGTTTAGAGCTTTCCGGGAGGCATTCTCTGCTACGCGTTCGAGTAAGCCGCCTAGCAGACGGTAGTCCTATCGGAGAAGAGAAAGTGTGTTTCTGCGGTTCTGGTGTTCGACAGCGGCAGCTTTCTAGTTTTCTTGTGTAAAGACAAAGTTAGCAACAAGTGTGAATTGCCAGTTCACTGCCTCAAAGAGAAAGAAAATACAGAATTCTCCCTCGAGCTGCTTAAGTTAATCCACTGAAGTTTTCAGCTTTGGTACAAGATTCCGTACCGATCCGGCTGCTTTCTGCAACTTTCACTCAGTGGCATAAGACCGGAGAGTGCCTACCCAGCAAGTACTTGAATCCCCTGGTTTTCAAAAGGAACTTTGCCTAACAGGGACTGAATGAACCTTCGGCATTAAAAGCAAAACAGGCAAATTGTTTGCCTTCAACTAGAGGATGGTAGAATTGTTTCCGTTTTGCTCCCTAATCTTGCTGTGCTTAACGAGAGCATGTAGCCTGTTGTCTGCCAGAAACAGCAACCAAAAGCGTGTTGCTCCGTGTGGGTGCTGAAGTGAGGAGGACTCAATTACTGTGTTTGAATCCCTTGGTGTGAAATGCCTAAGAAAGTTGCCTGAGCATTGTTTACTTGGTTAAAGTGTTTGACTTTATTCCCATTCGAGTAGCTGAGGCCCTGCATGGTTTAGAGCTTTCCTGGAGGCAATCTGGGCTCCGCGTACGAGAAAGCCGCCTTGCAGCCGGTAGTCCTAAATGAGAAGAGAAAGTGTGTTTCTGCCGTTCTGGTGTTCGACAGCGGCAGCTTTCTACTTTTCTTGAGTAAAGACTATGTTAGCAGCAAGTGTGACTTGCCGGTTCACTGCCTCAAAGTGAAAGCAAATACAGAATTCTCCCTCAAGCTGCTTAAGTTAATCCACTGAAGTTTTCAGCTTTGGTACAAGATTCCGCACCGAACCGGCTGCTTTCTGCAACTTTCACTCAGTGGCATAAGACCGGAGAGTGCCTACCCAGCAAGTACTTGAATCCCCTGGTTTTCAAAAGAAACTTTGCCTAACAGGGACTGAATGAACCTTTGGCATTCAAAGCAAAACAGGCAAATTGTTTGCCTTCAACTAGAGGATGGTAGAATTGTTTCCGTTTTGCTCACTAATCTTGCTGTGCTTAACGCGAGCATGTAGCCTGTTGTCTGCCAGAAACAGCAAACAAAAGCGTGTTGCTCCGTGTGGGTGCTGAAGTGAGGAGGACTCAATTACTGTGTTTGAATCCCTTGGTGTGAAATGCCTAAGAAAGTTGCCTGAGCATTGTTTACTTGGTTAAAGTGTTTGACTTTTCTCCCATTCGAGTAGCTGAGGCCCTGCATGGTTTAGAGCTTTCCTGGAGGCAATCTGGGCTCCGCGTACGAGAAAGCCGCCTTGCAGACGGTAGTCCTAAATGAGAAGAGAAAGTGTGTTTGTGCCGTTCTGGTGTTCGACAGCGGCAGCTTTCTAGTTTTCTTGAGTAAAGACTATGTTAGCAGCAAGTGTGACTTGCCGGTTCACTGCCTCAAAGTGAAAGCAAATACAGAATTCTCCCTCAAGCTGCTTAAGTTAATCCACTGAAGATTTCAGTTTTGGTAAAAGCTACAGTCGTCACAGATCCGGCTGCTTTCTGCAACTTTCTCTCAGTGGCATAAGACCGGAGAGTGCCTGCTCAGCAAGTACCTGAATCCCCTGGTTTTCAAAAGAAACTTTGTCTAACAGGGAATGAATGTGCTTTTGGCATTCGAAGAAAAACAGGCACATTGTTTGCCATCTACTAGAGGATGGTAGAATTGTTTCCGTTTTGCTCACTAATCTTGCTGTGCTTAACGCGAGCATGTAGCCTGTTGTCTGCCAGAAACAGCAACCAAAAGCGTGTTGCTCCGTGTGGGTGCTGAAGTGAGGAGGACTCAATTACTGTGTTTGAATCCCTTGGTGTGAAATGCCTAAGAAAGTTGCCTGAGCATTGTTTACCTGGTTAAAGTGTTTGAGGTTTGTCAGATTCGAGTAGCTGAGGCCCTGCACGGTTTAGAGCTTTCCGGGAGGCATTCTCTGCTACGCGTTCGAGTAAGCCGCCTAGCAGACGGTAGTCCTATCGGAGAAGAGAAAGTGTGTTTCTGCGGTTCTGGTGTTCGACAGCGGCAGCTTTCTAGTTTTCTTGTGTAAAGACAAAGTTAGCAACAAGTGTGAATTGCCAGTTCACTGCCTCAAAGAGAAAGCAAATACAGAATTCTCCCTCAAGCTGCTTAAGTTAATCCACTGAAGTTTTCAGCTTTGGTACAAGATTCCGCACCGAACCGGCTGCTTTCTGCAACTTTCACTCAGTGGCATAAGACCGGAGAGTGCCTACCCAGCAAGTACTTGAATCCCCTGGTTTTCAAAAGGAACTTTGCCTAACAGGGACTGAATGAACCTTTGGCATTCAAAGCAAAACAGGCAAATTGTTTGCCTTCAACTAGAGGATGGTAGAATTGTTTCCGTTTTGCTCCCTAATCTTGCTGTGCTTAACGCGAGCATGTAGCCTGTTGTGTGCCAGAAACAGCAACCAAAAGCGTGTTGCTCCGTGTGGGTGCTGAAGGGAGGAGGACTCAATTACTGTGTTTGAATCCCTTGGTGTGAAATGCCTAAGAAAGTTGCCTGAGCATTGTTTACTTGGTTAAAGTGTTTGACTTTTCTCCCATTCGAGTAGCTGAGGCCCTGCATGGTTTAGAGCTTTCCTGGAGGCAATCTGGGCTCCGCGTACGAGAAAGCCGCCTTGCAGCCGGTAGTCCTAAATGAGAAGAGAAAGTGTGTTTCTGCCGTTCTGGTGTTCGACAGCGGCAGCTTTCTAGTTTTCTTGAGTAAAGACTATGTTAGCAGCAAGTGTGACTTGCCGGTTCACTGCCTCAAAGTGAAAGCAAATACAGAATTCTCCCTCAAGCTGCTTAAGTTAATCCACTGAAGATTTCAGTTTTGGTAAAAGCTACAGTCGTCACCGATCCGGCTGCTTTCTGCAACTTTCTCTCAGTGGCATAAGACCGGAGAGTGCCTGCTCAGCAAGTACCTGAATCCCCTGGTTTTCAAAAGAAACTTTGTCTAACAGGGAATGAATGTGCTTTTGGCATTCGAAGAAAAACAGGCACATTGTTTGCCTTCAACTAGAGGATGGTAGAATTGTTTCCGTTTTGCTCACTAATCTTGCTGTGCTTAACGCGAGCATGTAGCCTGTTGTCTGCCAGAAACAGCAACCAAAAGCGTGTTGCTCCGTGTGGGTGCTGAAGTGAGGAGGACTCAATTACTGTGTTTGAATCCCTTGGTGTGAAATGCCTAAGAAAGTTGCCTGAGCATTGTTTACTTGGTTAAAGTGTTTGACTTTTCTCCCATTCGAGTAGCTGAGGCCCTGCATGGTTTAGAGATTTCCTGGAGGCAATCTGGGCTCCGCGTACGAGAAAGCCGCCTTGCAGACGGTAGTCCTAAATGAGAAGAGAAAGTGTGTTTGTGCCGTTCTGGTGTTCGACAGCGGCAGCTTTCTAGTTTTCTTGAGTAAAGACTATGTTAGCAGCAAGTGTGACTTGCCGGTTCACTGCCTCAAAGTGAAAGCAAATACGGAATTCTCCCTCAAGCTGCTTAAGTTAATCCACTGAAGATTTCAGTTTTGGTAAAAGCTACAGTCGTCACCGATCCGGCTGCTTTCTGCAACTTTCTCTCAGTGGCATAAGACCGGAGAGTGCCTGCTCAGCAAGTACCTGAATCCCCTGGTTTTCAAAAGAAACTTTGTCTAACAGGGAATGAATGTGCTTTTGACATTCGAAGAAAAACAGGCACATTGTTTGCCTTCAACTAGAGGATGGTAGAATTGTTTCCGTTTTGCTCACTAATATTGCTGTGCTTAACGCGAGCATGTAGCCTGTTGTCTGCCAGAAACAGCAACCAAAAGCGTGTTGCTCCGTGTGGGTGCTGAAGTGCGGAGGACTCAATTACTGTGTTTGAATCCCTTGGTGTGAAATGCCTAAGAAAGTTGCCTGAGCATTGTTTACCTGGTTAAAGTGTTTGAAGTTTGTCAGATTCGAGTAGCTGAAGCCCTGCACGGTTTAGAGATTTCCGGGAGGCATTCTCTGCTACGCGTTCGAGAAAGCCGCCTAGCAGACGGTAGTCCTAACGGAGAAGAGAAAGTGTGTTTCTGCGGTTCTGGTGTTCGACAGCGGCAGCTTTCTAGTTTTCTTGTGTAAAGACAAAGTTAGCAACAAGTGTGAATTGCCAGTTCACTGCCTCAAAGAGAAAGCAAATACAGAATTCTCCCTCAAGCTGCTTAAGTTAATCCACTGAAGTTTTCAGCTTTGGTACAAGATTCCGCACCGAACCGGCTGCTTTCTGCAACTTTCACTCAGTGGCATAAGACCGGAGAGTGCCTACCCAGCAAGTACTTGAATCCCCTGGTTTTCAAAAGGAACTTTGCCTAACAGGGACTGAATGAACCTTTGGCATTCAAAGCAAAACAGGCAAATTGTTTGCCTTCAACTAGAGGATGGTAGAATTGTTTCCGTTTTGCTCACTAATCTTGCTGTGCTTAACGCGAGCATGTAGCCTGTTGTGTGCCAGAAACAGCAACCAAAAGCGTGTTGCTCCGTGTGGGTGCTGAAGGGAGGAGGACTCAATTACTGTGTTTGAATCCCTTGGTGTGAAATGCCTAAGAAAGTTGCCTGAGCATTGTTTACTTGGTTAAAGTGTTTGACTTTTCTCCCATTCGAGTAGCTGAGGCCCTGCATGGTTTAGAGCTTTCCTGGAGGCAATCTGGGCTCCGCGTACGAGAAAGCCGCCTTGCAGACGGTAGTCCTAAATGAGAAGAGAAAGTGTGTTTCTGCCGTTCTGGTGTTCGACAGCGGCAGCTTTCTAGTTTTCTTGAGTAAAGACTATGTTAGCAGCAAGTGTGACTTGCCGGTTCACTGCCTCAAAGTGAAAGCAAATACAGAATTCTCCCTCAAGCTGCTTAAGTTAATCCACTGAAGATTTCAGTTTTGGTAAAAGCTACAGTCGTCACCGATCCGGCTGCTTTCTGCAACTTTCTCTCAGTGGCATAAGACCGGAGAGTGCCTGCTCAGCAAGTACCTGAATCCCCTGGTTTTCAAAAGAAACTTTGTCTAACAGGGAATGAATGTGCTTTTGGCATTCGAAGAAAAACAGGCACATTGTTTGCCATCTACTAGAGGATGGTAGAATTGTTTCCGTTTTGCTCACTAATCTTGCTGTGCTTAACGCGAGCATGTAGCCTGTTGTCTGCCAGAAACAGCAACCAAAAGCGTGTTGCTCCGTGTGGGTGCTGAAGTGAGGAGGACTCAATTACTGTGTTTGAATCCCTTGGTGTGAAATGCCTAAGAAAGTTGCCTGAGCATTGTTTACCTGGTTAAAGTGTTTGAAGTTTGTCAGATCCGAGTAGCTGAGGCCCTGCACGGTTTAGAGCTTTCCGGGAGGCATTCTCTGCTACGCGTTCGAGTAAGCCGCCTAGCAGACGGTAGTCGTATCGGAGAAGAGAAAGTGTGTTTCTGCGGTTCTGGTGTTCGACAGCGGCAGCTTTCTAGTTTTCTTGTGTAAAGACAAAGTTAGCAACAAGTGTGAATTGCCAGTTCACTGCCTCAAAGAGAAAGCAAATACAGAATTCTCCCTCAAGCTGCTTAAGTTAATCCACTGAAGTTTTCAGATTTGGTACAAGATTCCGTACCGAACCGGCTGCTTTCTGCAACTTTCACTCAGTGGCATAAGACCGGAGAGTGCCTACCCAGCAAGTACTTGAATCCCCTGGTTTTCAAAAGGAACTTTGCCTAACAGGGACTGAATGAACCTTTGGCATTCGAAGCAAAACAGGCAAATTGTTTGCCTTCAACTAGAGGATGGTAGAATTGTTTCCGTTTTGCTCCCTAATCTTGCTGTGCTTAACGCGAGCATGTAGCCTGTTGTCTGCCAGAAACAGCAACCAAAAGCGTGTTGCTCCGTGTGGGTGCTGAAGTGAGGAGGACTCAATTACTGTGTTTGAATCCCTTGGTGTGAAATGCCTAAGAAAGTTGCCTGAGCATTGTTTACTTGGTTAAAGTGTTTGACTTTTCTCCCATTCGAGTAGCTGAGGCCCTGCATGGTTTAGAGCTTTCCTGGAGGCAATCTGGGCTCCGCGTACGAGAAAGCCGCCTTGCAGACGGTAGTCCTAAATGAGAAGAGAAAGTGTGTTTCTGCCGTTCTGGTGTTCGACAGCGGCAGCTTTCTAGTTTTCTTGAGTAAAGACTATGTTAGCAGCAAGTGTGACTTGCCGGTTCACTGCCTCAAATTGAAAGCAAATACAGAATTCTCCCTCAAGCTGCTTAAGTTAATCCACTGAAGATTTCAGTTTTGGTAAAAGCTACAGTCGTCACAGATCCGGCTGCTTTCTGCAACTTTCTCTCAGTGGCATAAGACCTGAGAGTGCCTGCTCAGCAAGTACCTGAATCCCCTGGTTTTCAAAAGAAACTTTGTCTAACAGGGAATGAATGTGCTTTTGGCATTCGAAGAAAAACAGGCACATTGTTTGCCTTCAACTAGAGGATGGTAGAATTGTTTCCGTTTTGCTCACTAATCTTGCTGTGCTTAACGCGAGCATGTAGCCTGTTGTCTGCCAGAAACAGCAACCAAAAGCGTGTTGCTCCGTGTGGGTGCTGAAGTGAGGAGGACTCAATTACTGTGTTTGAATCCCTTGGTGTGAAATGCCTAAGAAAGTTGCCTGAGCATTGTTTACTTGGTTAAAGTGTTTGACTTTTCTCCCATTCGAGTAGCTGAGGCCCTGCATGGTTTAGAGATTTCCTGGAGGCAATCTGGGCTCCGCGTACGAGAAAGCCGCCTTGCAGACGGTAGTCCTAAATGAGAAGAGAAAGTGTGTTTGTGCCGTTCTGGTGTTCGACAGCGGCAGCTTTCTAGTTTTCTTGAGTAAAGACTATGTTAGCAGCAAGTGTGACTTGCCAGTTCACTGCCTCAAAGTGAAAGCAAATACGGAATTCTCCCTCAAGCTGCTTAAGTTAATCCACTGAAGATTTCAGTATTGGTAAAAGCTACAGTCGTCACCGATCCGGCTGCTTTCTGCAACTTTCTCTCAGTGGCATAAGACCGGAGAGTGCCTGCTCAGCAAGTACCTGAATCCCCTGGTTTTCAAAAGAAACTTTGTCTAACAGGGAATGAATGTGCTTTTGACATTCGAAGAAAAACAGGCACATTGTTTGCCTTCAACTAGAGGATGGTAGAATTGTTTCCGTTTTGCTCACTAATCTTGCTGTGCTTAACGCGAGCATGTAGCCTGTTGTCTGCCAGAAACAGCAACCAAAAGCGTGTTGCTCCGTGTGGGTGCTGAAGTGCGGAGGACTCAATTACTGTGTTTGAATCCCTTGGTGTGAAATGCCTAAGAAAGTTGCCTGAGCATTGTTTACCTGGTTAAAGTGTTTGAAGTTTGTCAGATTCGAGTAGCTGAAGCCCTGCACGGTTTAGAGATTTCCGGGAGGCATTCTCTGCTACGCGTTCGAGAAAGCCGCCTAGCAGACGGTAGTCCTAACGGAGAAGAGAAAGTGTGTTTCTGCGGTTCTGGTGTTCGACAGCGGCAGCTTTCTAGTTTTCTTGTGTAAAGACAAAGTTAGCAACAAGTGTGAATTGCCAGTTCACTGCCTCAAAGGGAAAGCAAATACAGAATTCTCCCTCAAGCTGCTTAAGTTAATCCACTGTAGTTTTCAGCTTTGGTACAAGATTCCGTACCGAACCGGCTGCTTTCTGCAACTTTCACTCAGTGGCATAAGACCGGAGAGTGCCTACCCAGCAAGTACTTGAATCCCCTGGTTTTCAAAAGGAACTTTGCCTAACAGGGACTGAATGAACCTTCGGCATTAAAAGCAAAACAGGCAAATTGTTTGCCTTCAACTAGAGGATGGTAGAATTGTTTCCGTTTTGCTCCCTAATCTTGCTGTGCTTAACGCGAGCATGTAGCCTGTTGTCTGCCAGAAACAGCAACCAAAAGCGTGTTGCTCCGTGTGGGTGCTGAAGGGAGGAGGACTCAATTACTGTGTTTGAATCCCTTGGTGTGAAATGCCTAAGAAAGTTGCCTGAGCATTGTTTACTTGGTTAAAGTGTTTGACTTTTCTCCCATTCGAGTAGCTGAGGCCCTGCATGGTTTAGAGCTTTCCTGGAGGCAATCTGGGCTCCGCGTACGAGAAAGCCGCCTTGCAGCCGGTAGTCCTAAATGAGAAGAGAAAGTGTGTTTCTGCCGTTCTGGTGTTCGACAGCGGCAGCTTTCTAGTTTTCTTGAGTAAAGACTATGTTAGCAGCAAGTGTGACTTGCCGGTTCACTGCCTCAAAGTGAAAGCAAATACGGAATTCTCCCTCAAGCTGCTTAAGTTAATCCACTGAAGATTTCAGTTTTGGTAAAAGCTACAGTCGTCACCGATCCGGCTGCTTTCTGCAACTTTCTCTCAGTGGCATAAGACCGGAGAGTGCCTGCTCAGCAAGTACCTGAATCCCCTGGTTTTCAAAAGAAACTTTGTCTAACAGGGAATGAATGTGCTTTTGACATTCGAAGAAAAACAGGCACATTGTTTGCCTTCAACTAGAGGATGGTAGAATTGTTTCCGTTTTGCTCACTAATCTTGCTGTGCTTAACGCGAACATGTAGCCTGTTGTCTGCCAGAAACAGCAACCAAAAGCGTGTTGCTCCGTGTGGGTGCTGAAGTGCGGAGGACTCAATTACTGTGTTTGAATCCCTTGGTGTGAAATGCCTAAGAAAGTTGCCTGAGCATTGTTTACCTGGTTAAAGTGTTTGAAGTTTGTCAGATTCGAGTAGCTGAAGCCCTGCACGGTTTAGAGATTTCCGGGAGGCATTCTCTGCTACGCGTTCGAGAAAGCCGCCTAGCAGACGGTAGTCCTAACGGAGAAGAGAAAGTGTGTTTCTGCGGTTCTGGTGTTCGACAGCGGCAGCTTTCTAGTTTTCTTGTGTAAAGACAAAGTTAGCAACAAGTGTGAATTGCCAGTTCACTGCCTCAAAGAGAAAGCAAATACAGAATTCTCCCTCAAGCTGCTTAAGTTAATCCACTGAAGTTTTCAGCTTTGGTACAAGATTCCGCACCGAACCGGCTGCTTTCTGCAACTTTCACTCAGTGGCATAAGACCGGAGAGTGCCTACCCAGCAAGTACTTGAATCCCCTGGTTTTCAAAAGGAACTTTGCCTAACAGGGACTGAATGAACCTTTGGCATTCAAAGCAAAACAGGCAAATTGTTTGCCTTCAACTAGAGGATGGTAGAATTGTTTCCGTTTTGCTCCCTAATCTTGCTGTGCTTAACGCGAGCATGTAGCCTGTTTTCTGCCAGAAACAGCAACCAAAAGCGTGTTGCTCCGTGTGGGTGCTGAAGGGAGGAGGACTCAATTACTGTGTTTGAATCCCTTGGTGTGAAATGCCTAAGAAAGTTGCCTGAGCATTGTTTACTTGGTTAAAGTGTTTGACTTTTCTCCCATTCGAGTAGCTGAGGCCCTGCATGGTTTAGAGCTTTCCTGGAGGCAATCTGGGCACCGCGTACGAGAAAGCCGCCTTGCAGACGGTAGTCCTAAATGAGAAGAGAAAGTGTGTTTCTGCCGTTCTGGTGTTCGACAGCGGCAGCTTTCTAGTTTTCTTGAGTAAAGACTATGTTAGCAGCAAGTGTGACTTGCCGGTTCACTGCCTCAAAGTGAAAGCAAATACAGAATTCTCCCTCAAGCTGCTTAAGTTAATCCACTGAAGATTTCAGTTTTGGTAAAAGCTACAGTCGTCACCGATCCGGCTGCTTTCTGCAACTTTCTCTCAGTGGCATAAGACCGGAGAGTGCCTGCTCAGCAAGTACCTGAATCCCCTGGTTTTCAAAAGAAACTTTGTCTAACAGGGAATGAATGTGCTTTTGGCATTCGAAGAAAAACAGGCACATTGTTTGCCATCTACTAGAGGATGGTAGAATTGTTTCCGTTTTGCTCACTAATCTTGCTGTGCTTAACGCGAGCATGTAGCCTGTTGTCTGCCAGAAACAGCAACCAAAAGCGTGTTGCTCCGTGTGGGTGCTGAAGTGAGGAGGACTCAATTACTGTGTTTGAATCCCTTGGTGTGAAATGCCTAAGAAAGTTGCCTGAGCATTGTTTACCTGGTTAAAGTGTTTGAAGTTTGTCAGATTCGAGTAGCTGAGGCCCTGCACGGTTTAGAGCTTTCCGGGAGGCATTCTCTGCTACGCGTTCGAGTAAGCCGCCTAGCAGACGGTAGTCCTATCGGAGAAGAGAAAGTGTGTTTCTGCGGTTCTGGTGTTCGACAGCGGCAGCTTTCTAGTTTTCTTGTGTAAAGACAAAGTTAGCAACAAGTGTGAATTGCCAGTTCACTGCCTCAAAGAGAAAGCAAATACAGAATTCTCCCTCAAGCTGCTTAAGTTAATCCACTGAAGTTTTCAGCTTTGGTACAAGATTCCGTACCGAACCGGCTGCTTTCTGCAACTTTCACTCAGTGGCATAAGACCGGAGAGTGCCTACCCAGCAAGTACTTGAATCCCCTGGTTTTCAAAAGGAACTTTGCCTAACAGGGACTGAATGAACCTTTGGCATTCAAAGCAAAACAGGCAAATTGTTTGCCTTCAACTAGAGGATGGTAGAATTGTTTCCGTTTTGCTCCCTAATCTTGCTGTGCTTAACGCGAGCATGTAGCCTGTTGTCTGCCAGAAACAGCAACCAAAAGCGTGTTGCTCCGTGTGGGTGCTGAAGGGAGGAGGACTCAATTACTGTGTTTGAATCCCTTGGTGTGAAATGCCTAAGAAAGTTGCCTGAGCATTGTTTACTTGGTTAAAGTGTTTGACTTTTCTCCCATTCGAGTAGCTGAGGCCCTGCATGGTTTAGAGCTTTCCTGGAGGCAATCTGGGCTCCGCGTACGAGAAAGCCGCCTTGCAGCCGGTAGTCCTAAATGAGAAGAGAAAGTGTGTTTCTGCCGTTCTGGTGTTCGACAGCGGCAGCTTTCTAGTTTTCTTGAGTAAAGACTATGTTAGCAGCAAGTGTGACTTGCCGGTTCACTGCCTCAAAGTGAAAGCAAATACAGAATTCTCCCTCAAGCTGCTTAAGTTAATCCACTGAAGATTTCAGTTTTGGTAAAAGCTACAGTCGTCACCGATCCGGCTGCTTTCTGCAACTTTCTCTCAGTGGCATAAGACCGGAGAGTGCCTGCTCAGCAAGTACCTGAATCCCCTGGTTTTCAAAAGAAACTTTGTCTAACAGGGAATGAATGTGCTTTTGGCATTCGAAGAAAAACAGGCACATTGTTTGCTTTCAACTAGAGGATGGTAGAATTGTTTCCGTTTTGCTCACTAATCTTGCTGTGCTTAACGCGAGCATGTAGCCTGTTGTCTGCCAGAAACAGCAACCAAAAGCGTGTTGCTCCGTGTGGGTGCTTAAGTGAGGAGGACTCAATTACTGTGTTTGAATCCCTTGGTGTGAAATGCCTAAGAAAGTTGCCTGAGCATTGTTTACTTGGTTAAATTGTTTGACTTTTCTCCCATTCGAGTAGCTGAGGCCCTGCATGGTTTAGAGATTTCCTGGAGGCAATCTGGGCTCCGCGTACGAGAAAGCCGCCTTGCAGACGGTAGTCCTAAATGAGAAGAGAAAGTGTGTTTGTGCCGTTCTGGTGTTCGACAGCGGCAGCTTTCTAGTTTTCTTGAGTAAAGACTATGTTAGCAGCAAGTGTGACTTGCCGGTTCACTGCCTCAAAGTGAAAGCAAATACGGAATTCTCCCTCAAGCTGCTTAAGTTAATCCACTGAAGATTTCAGTTTTGGTAAAAGCTACAGTCGTCACCGATCCGGCTGCTTTCTGCAACTTTCTCTCAGTGGCATAAGACCGGAGAGTGCCTGCTCAGCAAGTACCTGAATCCCCTGGTTTTCAAAAGAAACTTTGTCTAACAGGGAATGAATGTGCTTTTGACATTCGAAGAAAAACAGGCACATTGTTTGCCTTCAACTAGAGGATGGTAGAATTGTTTCCGTTTTGCTCACTAATCTTGCTGTGCTTAACGCGAGCATGTAGCCTGTTGTCTGCCAGAAACAGCAACCAAAAGCGTGTTGCTCCGTGTGGGTGCTGAAGGGAGGAGGACTCAATTACTGTGTTTGAATCCCTTGGTGTGAAATGCCTAAGAAAGTTGCCTGAGCATTGTTTACTTGGTTAAAGTGTTTGACTTTTCTCCCATTCGAGTAGCTGAGGCCCTGCATGGTTTAGAGCTTTCCTGGAGGCAATCTGGGCTCCGCGTACGAGAAAGCCGCCTTGCAGCCGGTAGTCCTAAATGAGAAGAGAAAGTGTGTTTCTGCCGTTCTGGTGTTCGACAGCGGCAGCTTTCTAGTTTTCTTGAGTAAAGACTATGTTAGCAGCAAGTGTGACTTGCCGGTTCACTGCCTCAAAGTGAAAGCAAATACAGAATTCTCCCTCAAGCTGCTTAAGTTAATCCACTGAAGATTTCAGTTTTGGTAAAAGCTACAGTCGTCACCGATCCGGCTGCTTTCTGCAACTTTCTCTCAGTGGCATAAGACCGGAGAGTGCCTGCTCAGCAAGTACCTGAATCCCCTGGTTTTCAAAAGAAACTTTGTCTAACAGGGAATGAATGTGCTTTTGGCATTCGAAGAAAAACAGGCACATTGTTTGCTTTCAACTAGAGGATGGTAGAATTGTTTCCGTTTTGCTCACTAATCTTGCTGTGCTTAACGCGAGCATGTAGCCTGTTGTCTGCCAGAAACAGCAACCAAAAGCGTGTTGCTCCGTGTGGGTGCTTAAGTGAGGAGGACTCAATTACTGTGTTTGAATCCCTTGGTGTGAAATGCCTAAGAAAGTTGCCTGAGCATTGTTTACTTGGTTAAATTGTTTGACTTTTCTCCCATTCGAGTAGCTGAGGCCCTGCATGGTTTAGAGATTTCCTGGAGGCAATCTGGGCTCCGCGTACGAGAAAGCCGCCTTGCAGACGGTAGTCCTAAATGAGAAGAGAAAGTGTGTTTGTGCCGTTCTGGTGTTCGACAGCGGCAGCTTTCTAGTTTTCTTGAGTAAAGACTATGTTAGCAGCAAGTGTGACTTGCCAGTTCACTGCCTCAAAGTGAAAGCAAATACGGAATTCTCCCTCAAGCTGCTTAAGTTAATCCACTGAAGATTTCAGTTTTGGTAAAAGCTACAGTCGTCACCGATCCGGCTGCTTTCTGCAACTTTCTCTCAGTGGCATAAGACCGGAGAGTGCCTGCTCAGCAAGTACCTGAATCCCCTGGTTTTCAAAAGAAACTTTGTCTAACAGGGAATGAATGTGCTTTTGACATTCGAAGAAAAACAGGCACATTGTTTGCCTTCAACTAGAGGATGGTAGAATTGTTTCCGTTTTGCTCACTAATCTTGCTGTGCTTAACGCGAGCATGTAGCCTGTTGTCTGCCAGAAACAGCAACCAAAAGCGTGTTGCTCCGTGTGGGTGCTGAAGGGAGGAGGACTCAATTACTGTGTTTGAATCCCTTGGTGTGAAATGCCTAAGAAAGTTGCCTGAGCATTGTTTACTTGGTTAAAGTGTTTGACTTTTCTCCCATTCGAGTAGCTGAGGCCCTGCATGGTTTAGAGCTTTCCTGGAGGCAATCTGGGCTCCGCGTACGAGAAAGCCGCCTTGCAGCCGGTAGTCCTAAATGAGAAGAGAAAGTGTGTTTCTGCCGTTCTGGTGTTCGACAGCGGCAGCTTTCTAGTTTTCTTGAGTAAAGACTATGTTAGCAGCAAGTGTGACTTGCCGGTTCACTGCCTCAAAGTGAAAGCAAATACAGAATTCTCCCTCAAGCTGCTTAAGTTAATCCACTGAAGATTTCAGTTTTGGTAAAAGCTACAGTCGTCACCGATCCGGCTGCTTTCTGCAACTTTCTCTCAGTGGCATAAGACCGGAGAGTGCCTGCTCAGCAAGTACCTGAATCCCCTGGTTTTCAAAAGAAACTTTGTCTAACAGGGAATGAATGTGCTTTTGGCATTCGAAGAAAAACAGGCACATTGTTTGCCTTCAACTAGAGGATGGTAGAATTGTTTCCGTTTTGCTCACTAATCTTGCTGTGCTTAACGCGAGCATGTAGCCTGTTGTCTGCCAGAAACAGCAACCAAAAGCGTGTTGCTCCGTGTGGGTGCTGAAGTGAGGAGGACTCAATTACTGTGTTTGAATCCCTTGGTGTGAAATGCCTAAGAAAGTTGCCTGAGCATTGTTTACTTGGTTAAATTGTTTGACTTTTCTCCCATTCGAGTAGCTGAGGCCCTGCATGGTTTAGAGATTTCCTGGAGGCAATCTGGGCTCCGCGTACGAGAAAGCCGCCTTGCAGACGGTAGTCCTAAATGAGAAGAGAAAGTGTGTTTGTGCCGTTCTGGTGTTCGACAGCGGCAGCTTTCTAGTTTTCTTGAGTAAAGACTATGTTAGCAGCAAGTGTGACTTGCCAGTTCACTGCCTCAAAGTGAAAGCAAATACGGAATTCTCCCTCAAGCTGCTTAAGTTAATCCACTGAAGATTTCAGTTTTGGTAAAAGCTACAGTCGTCACCGATCCGGCTGCTTTCTGCAACTTTCTCTCAGTGGCATAAGACCGGAGAGTGCCTGCTCAGCAAGTACCTGAATCCCCTGGTTTTCAAAAGAAACTTTGTCTAACAGGGAATGAATGTGCTTTTGACATTCGAAGAAAAACAGGCACATTGTTTGCCTTCAACTAGAGGATGGTAGAATTGTTTCCGTTTTGCTCACTAATCTTGCTGTGCTTAACGCGAGCATGTAGCCTGTTGTCTGCCAGAAACAGCAACCAAAAGCGTGTTGCTCCGTGTGGGTGCTGAAGGGAGGAGGACTCAATTACTGTGTTTGAATCCCTTGGTGTGAAATGCCTAAGAAAGTTGCCTGAGCATTGTTTACTTGGTTAAAGTGTTTGACTTTTCTCCCATTCGAGTAGCTGAGGCCCTGCATGGTTTAGAGCTTTCCTGGAGGCAATCTGGGCTCCGCGTACGAGAAAGCCGCCTTGCAGCCGGTAGTCCTAAATGAGAAGAGAAAGTGTGTTTCTGCCGTTCTGGTGTTCGACAGCGGCAGCTTTCTAATTTTCTTGAGTAAAGACTATGTTAGCAGCAAGTGTGACTTGCCGGTTCACTGCCTCAAAGTGAAAGCAAATACAGAATTCTCCCTCAAGCTGCTTAAGTTAATCCACTGAAGATTTCAGTTTTGGTAAAAGCTACAGTCGTCACCGATCCGGCTGCTTTCTGCAACTTTCTCTCAGTGGCATAAGACCGGAGAGTGCCTGCTCAGCAAGTACCTGAATCCCCTGGTTTTCAAAAGAAACTTTGTCTAACAGGGAATGAATGTGCTTTTGGCATTCGAAGAAAAACAGGCACATTGTTTGCCTTCAACTAGAGGATGGTAGAATTGTTTCCGTTTTGCTCACTAATCTTGCTGTGCTTAACGCGAGCATGTAGCCTGTTGTCTGCCAGAAACAGCAACCAAAAGCGTGTTGCTCCGTGTGGGTGCTGAAGTGAGGAGGACTCAATTACTGTGTTTGAATCCCTTGGTGTGAAATGCCTAAGAAAGTTGCCTGAGCATTGTTTACTTGGTTAAATTGTTTGACTTTTCTCCCATTCGAGTAGCTGAGGCCCTGCATGGTTTAGAGATTTCCTGGAGGCAATCTGGGCTCCGCGTACGAGAAAGCCGCCTTGCAGACGGTAGTCCTAAATGAGAAGAGAAAGTGTGTTTGTGCCGTTCTGGTGTTCGACAGCGGCAGCTTTCTAGTTTTCTTGAGTAAAGACTATGTTAGCAGCAAGTGTGACTTGCCAGTTCACTGCCTCAAAGTGAAAGCAAATACGGAATTCTCCCTCAAGCTGCTTAAGTTAATCCACTGAAGATTTCAGTTTTGGTAAAAGCTACAGTCGTCACCGATCCGGCTGCTTTCTGCAACTTTCTCTCAGTGGCATAAGACCGGAGAGTGCCTGCTCAGCAAGTACCTGAATCCCCTGGTTTTCAAAAGAAACTTTGTCTAACAGGGAATGAATGTGCTTTTGACATTCGAAGAAAAACAGGCACATTGTTTGCCTTCAACTAGAGGATGGTAGAATTGTTTCCGTTTTGCTCACTAATCTTGCTGTGCTTAACGCGAGCATGTAGCCTGTTGTCTGCCAGAAACAGCAACCAAAAGCGTGTTGCTCCGTGTGGGTGCTGAAGTGCGGAGGACTCAATTACTGTGTTTGAATCCCTTGGTGTGAAATGCCTAAGAAAGTTGCCTGAGCATTGTTTACCTGGTTAAAGTGTTTGAAGTTTGTCAGATTCGAGTAGCTGAAGCCCTGCACGGTTTAGAGATTTCCGGGAGGCATTCTCTGCTACGCGTTCGAGAAAGCCGCCTAGCAGACGGTAGTCCTAACGGAGAAGAGAAAGTGTGTTTCTGCGGTTCTGGTGTTCGACAGCGGCAGCTTTCTAGTTTTCTTGTGTAAAGACAAAGTTAGCAACAAGTGTGAATTGCCAGTTCACTGCCTCAAAGAGAAAGCAAATACAGAATTCTCCCTCAAGCTGCTTAAGTTAATCCACTGAAGTTTTCAGCTTTGGTACAAGATTCCGCACCGAACCGGCTGCTTTCTGCAACTTTCACTCAGTGGCATAAGACCGGAGAGTGCCTACCCAGCAAGTACTTGAATCCCCTGGTTTTCAAAAGGAACTTTGCCTAACAGGGACTGAATGAACCTTTGGCATTCAAAGCAAAACAGGCAAATTGTTTGCCTTCAACTAGAGGATGGTAGAATTGTTTCCGTTTTGCTCACTAATCTTGCTGTGCTTAACGCGAGCATGTAGCCTGTTGTCTGCCAGAAACAGCAACCAAAAGCGTGTTGCTCCGTGTGGGTGCTGAAGGGAGGAGGACTCAATTACTGTGTTTGAATCCCTTGGTGTGAAATGCCTAAGAAAGTTGCCTGAGCATTGTTTACTTGGTTAAAGTGTTTGACTTTTCTCCCATTCGAGTAGCTGAGGCCCTGCATGGTTTAGAGCTTTCCTGGAGGCAATCTGGGCTCCGCGTACGAGAAAGCCGCCTTGCAGACGGTAGTCCTAAATGAGAAGAGAAAGTGTGTTTCTGCCGTTCTGGTGTTCGACAGCGGCAGCTTTCTAGTTTTCTTGAGTAAAGACTATGTTAGCAGCAAGTGTGACTTGCCGGTTCACTGCCTCAAAGTGAAAGCAAATACAGAATTCTCCCTCAAGCTGCTTAAGTTAATCCACTGAAGATTTCAGTTTTGGTAAAAGCTACAGTCGTCACCGATCCGGCTGCTTTCTGCAACTTTCTCTCAGTGGCATAAGACCTGAGAGTGCCTGCTCAGCAAGTACCTGAATCCCCTGGTTTTCAAAAGAAACTTTGTCTAACAGGGAATGAATGTGCTTTTGGCATTCGAAGAAAAACAGGCACATTGTTTGCCTTCAACTAGAGGATGGTAGAATTGTTTCCGTTTTGCTCACTAATCTTGCTGTGCTTAACGCGAGCATGTAGCCTGTTGTCTGCCAGAAACAGCAACCAAAAGCGTGTTGCTCCGTGTGGGTGCTGAAGTGAGGAGGACTCAATTACTGTGTTTGAATCCCTTGGTGTGAAATGCCTAAGAAAGTTGCCTGAGCATTGTTTACCTGGTTAAAGTGTTTGAAGTTTGTCAGATCCGAGTAGCTGAAGCCCTGCACGGTTTAGAGCTTTCCGGGAGGCATTCTCTGCTACGCGTTCGAGTAAGCCGCCTAGCAGACGGTAGTCGTATCGGAGAAGAGAAAGTGTGTTTCTGCGGTTCTGGTGTTCGACAGCGGCAGCTTTCTAGTTTTCTTGTGTAAAGACAAAGTTAGCAACAAGTGTGAATTGCCAGTTCACTGCCTCAAAGAGAAAGCAAATACAGAATTCTCCCTCAAGCTGCTTAAGTTAATCCACTGAAGTTTTCAGATTTGGTACAAGATTCCGTACCGAACCGGCTGCTTTCTGCAACTTTCACTCAGTGGCATAAGACCGGAGAGTGCCTACCCAGCAAGTACTTGAATCCCCTGGTTTTCAAAAGGAACTTTGCCTAACAGGGACTGAATGAACCTTTGGCATTCGAAGCAAAACAGGCAAATTGTTTGCCTTCAACTAGAGGATGGTAGAATTGTTTCCGTTTTGCTCCCTAATCTTGCTGTGCTTAACGCGAGCATGTAGCCTGTTGTCTGCCAGAAACAGCAACCAAAAGCGTGTTGCTCCGTGTGGGTGCTGAAGTGAGGAGGACTCAATTACTGTGTTTGAATCCCTTGGTGTGAAATGCCTAAGAAAGTTGCCTGAGCATTGTTTACTTGGTTAAAGTGTTTGACTTTTCTCCCATTCGAGTAGCTGAGGCCCTGCATGGTTTAGAGCTTTCCTGGAGGCAATCTGGGCTCCGCGTACGAGAAAGCCGCCTTGCAGACGGTAGTCCTAAATGAGAAGAGAAAGTGTGTTTCTGCCGTTCTGGTGTTCGACAGCGGCAGCTTTCTAGTTTTCTTGAGTAAAGACTATGTTAGCAGCAAGTGTGACTTGCCGGTTCACTGCCTCAAAGTGAAAGCAAATACAGAATTCTCCCTCAAGCTGCTTAAGTTAATCCACTGAAGATTTCAGTTTTGGTAAAAGCTACAGTCGTCACCGATCCGGCTGCTTTCTGCAACTTTCTCTCAGTGGCATAAGACCTGAGAGTGCCTGCTCAGCAAGTACCTGAATCCCCTGGTTTTCAAAAGAAACTTTGTCTAACAGGGAATGAATGTGCTTTTGGCATTCGAAGAAAAACAGGCACATTGTTTGCCTTCAACTAGAGGATGGTAGAATTGTTTCCGTTTTGCTCACTAATCTTGCTGTGCTTAACGCGAGCATGTAGCCTGTTGTCTGCCAGAAACAGCAACCAAAAGCGTGTTGCTCCGTGTGGGTGCTGAAGTGAGGAGGACTCAATTACTGTGTTTGAATCCCTTGGTGTGAAATGCCTAAGAAAGTTGCCTGAGCATTGTTTACTTGGTTAAAGTGTTTGACTTTTCTCCCATTCGAGTAGCTGAGGCCCTGCATGGTTTAGAGATTTCCTGGAGGCAATCTGGGCTCCGCGTACGAGAAAGCCGCCTTGCAGACGGTAGTCCTAAATGAGAAGAGAAAGTGTGTTTGTGCCGTTCTGGTGTTCGACAGCGGCAGCTTTCTAGTTTTCTTGAGTAAAGACTATGTTAGCAGCAAGTGTGACTTGCCAGTTCACTGCCTCAAAGTGAAAGCAAATACGGAATTCTCCCTCAAGCTGCTTAAGTTAATCCACTGAAGATTTCAGTTTTGGTAAAAGCTACAGTCGTCACCGATCCGGCTGCTTTCTGCAACTTTCTCTCAGTGGCATAAGACCGGAGAGTGCCTGCTCAGCAAGTACCTGAATCCCCTGGTTTTCAAAAGAAACTTTGTCTAACAGGGAATGAATGTGCTTTTGACATTCGAAGAAAAACAGGCACATTGTTTGCCTTCAACTAGAGGATGGTAGAATTGTTTCCGTTTTGCTCACTAATCTTGCTGTGCTTAACGCGAGCATGTAGCCTGTTGTCTGCCAGAAACAGCAACCAAAAGCGTTTTGCTCCGTGTGGGTGCTGAAGTGCGGAGGACTCAATTACTGTGTTTGAATCCCTTGGTGTGAAATGCCTAAGAAAGTTGCCTGAGCATTGTTTACCTGGTTAAAGTGTTTGAAGTTTGTCAGATTCGAGTAGCTGAAGCCCTGCACGGTTTAGAGATTTCCGGGAGGCATTCTCTGCTACGCGTTCGAGAAAGCCGCCTAGCAGACGGTAGTCCTAACGGAGAAGAGAAAGTGTGTTTCTGCGGTTCTGGTGTTCGACAGCGGCAGCTTTCTAGTTTTCTTGTGTAAAGACAAAGTTAGCAACAAGTGTGAATTGCCAGTTCACTGCCTCAAAGGGAAAGCAAATACAGAATTCTCCCTCAAGCTGCTTAAGTTAATCCACTGAAGTTTTCAGCTTTGGTACAAGATTCCGCACCGAACCGGCTGCTTTCTGCAACTTTCACTCAGTGGCATAAGACCGGAGAGTGCCTACCCAGCAAGTACTTGAATCCCCTCGTTTTCAAAGGAAACTTTGCCTAACAGGGACTGAATGAACCTTTGGCATTCAAAGCAAAACAGGCAAATTGTTTGCCTTCAACTAGAGGATGGTAGAATTGTTTCCGTTTTGCTCACTAATCTTGCTGTGCTTAACGCGAGCATGTAGCCTGTTGTCTGCCAGAAACAGCAACCAAAAGCGTGTTGCTCCGTGTGGGTGCTGAAGGGAGGAGGACTCAATTACTGTGTTTGAATCCCTTGGTGTGAAATGCCTAAGAAAGTTGCCTGAGCATTGTTTACTTGGTTAAAGTGTTTGACTTTTCTCCCATTCGAGTAGCTGAGGCCCTGCATGGTTTAGAGCTTTCCTGGAGGCAATCTGGGCTCCGCGTACGAGAAAGCCGCCTTGCAGCCGGTAGTCCTAAATGAGAAGAGAAAGTGTGTTTCTGCCGTTCTGGTGTTCGACAGCGGCAGCTTTCTAGTTTTCTTGAGTAAAGACTATGTTAGCAGCAAGTGTGACTTGCCGGTTCACTGCCTCAAAGTGAAAGCAAATACAGAATTCTCCCTCAAGCTGCTTAAGTTAATCCACTGAAGTTTTCAGCTTTGGTACAAGATTCCGCACCGAACCGGCTGCTTTCTGCAACTTTCACTCAGTGGCATAAGACCGGAGAGTGCCTACCCAGCAAGTACTTGAATCCCCTGGTTTTCAAAAGAAAATTTGCCTAACAGGGACTGAATGAACCTTTGGCATTCAAAGCAAAACAGGCAAATTGTTTGCCTTCAACTAGAGGATGGTAGAATTGTTTCCGTTTTGCTCACTAATTTTGCTGTGCTTAACGCCAGCATGTAGCCTGTTGTCTGCCAGAAACAGCAACCAAAAGCGTGTTGCTCCGTGTGGGTGCTGAAGTGCGGAGGACTCAATTACTGTGTTTGAATCCCTTGGTGTGAAATGCCTAAGAAAGTTGCCTGAGCATTGTTTACTTGGTTAAAGTGTTTGACTTTTCTCCCATTCGAGTAGCTGAGGCCCTGCATGGTTTAGAGCTTTCCTGGAGGCAATCTGGGCTCCGCGTACGAGAAAGCCGCCTTGCAGACGGTAGTCCTAAATGAGAAGAGAAAGTGTGTTTGTGCCGTTCTGGTGTTCGACAGCGGCAGCTTTCTAGTTTTCTTGAGTAAAGACTATGTTAGCAGCAAGTGTGACTTGCCAGTTCACTGCCTCAAAGTGAAAGCAAATACGGAATTCTCCCTCAAGCTGCTTAAGTTAATCCACTGAAGATTTCAGTTTTGGTAAAAGCTACAGTCGTCACCGATCCGGCTGCTTTCTGCAACTTTCTCTCAGTGGCATAAGACCGGAGAGTGCCTGCTCAGCAAGTACCTGAATCCCCTGGTTTTCAAAAGAAACTTTGTCTAACAGGGAATGAATGTGCTTTTGACATTCGAAGAAAAACAGGCACATTGTTTGCCTTCAACTAGAGGATGGTAGAATTGTTTCCGTTTTGCTCACTAATCTTGCTGTGCTTAACGCGAGCATGTAGCCTGTTGTCTGCCAGAAACAGCAACCAAAAGCGTGTTGCTCCGTGTGGGTGCTGAAGTGCGGAGGACTCAATTACTGTGTTTGAATCCCTTGGTGTGAAATGCCTAAGAAAGTTGCCTGAGCATTGTTTACCTGGTTAAAGTGTTTGAAGTTTGTCAGATTCGAGTAGCTGAAGCCCTGCACGGTTTAGAGATTTCCGGGAGGCATTCTCTGCTACGCGTTCGAGAAAGCCGCCTAGCAGACGGTAGTCCTAACGGAGAAGAGAAAGTGTGTTTCTGCGGTTCTGGTGTTCGACAGCGGCAGCTTTCTAGTTTTCTTGTGTAAAGACAAAGTTAGCAACAAGTGTGAATTGCCAGTTCACTGCCTCAAAGAGAAAGCAAATACAGAATTCTCCCTCAAGCTGCTTAAGTTAATCCACTGAAGTTTTCAGCTTTGGTACAAGATTCCGCACCGAACCGGCTGCTTTCTGCAACTTTCACTCAGTGGCATAAGACCGGAGAGTGCCTACCCAGCAAGTACTTGAATCCCCTGGTTTTCAAAAGGAACTTTGCCTAACAGGGACTGAATGAACCTTTGGCATTCAAAGCAAAACAGGCAAATTGTTTGCCTTCAACTAGAGGATGGTAGAATTGTTTCCGTTTTGCTCCCTAATCTTGCTGTGCTTAACGCGAGCATGTAGCCTGTTGTCTGCCAGAAACAGCAACCAAAAGCGTGTTGCTCCGTGTGGGTGCTGAAGGGAGGAGGACTCAATTACTGTGTTTGAATCCCTTGGTGTGAAATGCCTAAGAAAGTTGCCTGAGCATTGTTTACTTGGTTAAAGTGTTTGACTTTTCTCCCATTCGAGTAGCTGAGGCCCTGCATGGTTTAGAGCTTTCCTGGAGGCAATCTGGGCACCGCGTACGAGAAAGCCGCCTTGCAGACGGTAGTCCTAAATGAGAAGAGAAAGTGTGTTTCTGCCGTTCTGGTGTTCGACAGCGGCAGCTTTCTAGTTTTCTTGAGTAAAGACTATGTTAGCAGCAAGTGTGACTTGCCGGTTCACTGCCTCAAAGTGAAAGCAAATACAGAATTCTCCCTCAAGCTGCTTAAGTTAATCCACTGAAGATTTCAGTTTTGGTAAAAGCTACAGTCGTCACCGATCCGGCTGCTTTCTGCAACTTTCTCTCAGTGGCATAAGACCGGAGAGTGCCTGCTCAGCAAGTACCTGAATCCCCTGGTTTTCAAAAGAAACTTTGTCTAACAGGGAATGAATGTGCTTTTGGCATTCGAAGAAAAACAGGCACATTGTTTGCCATCTACTAGAGGATGGTAGAATTGTTTCCGTTTTGCTCACTAATCTTGCTGTGCTTAACGCGAGCATGTAGCCTGTTGTCTGCCAGAAACAGCAACCAAAAGCGTGTTGCTCCGTGTGGGTGCTGAAGTGAGGAGGACTCAATTACTGTGTTTGAATCCCTTGGTGTGAAATGCCTAAGAAAGTTGCCTGAGCATTGTTTACCTGGTTAAAGTGTTTGAAGTTTGTCAGATTCGAGTAGCTGAGGCCCTGCACGGTTTAGAGCTTTCCGGGAGGCATTCTCTGCTACGCGTTCGAGTAAGCCGCCTAGCAGACGGTAGTCCTATCGGAGAAGAGAAAGTGTGTTTCTGCGGTTCTGGTGTTCGACAGCGGCAGCTTTCTAGTTTTCTTGTGTAAAGACAAAGTTAGCAACAAGTGTGAATTGCCAGTTCACTGCCTCAAAGAGAAAGCAAATACAGAATTCTCCCTCAAGCTGCTTAAGTTAATCCACTGAAGTTTTCAGCTTTGGTACAAGATTCCGTACCGAACCGGCTGCTTTCTGCAACTTTCACTCAGTGGCATAAGACCGGAGAGTGCCTACCCAGCAAGTACTTGAATCCCCTGGTTTTCAAAAGGAACTTTGCCTAACAGGGACTGAATGAACCTTTGGCATTCAAAGCAAAACAGGCAAATTGTTTGCCTTCAACTAGAGGATGGTAGAATTGTTTCCGTTTTGCTCCCTAATCTTGCTGTGCTTAACGCGAGCATGTAGCCTGTTGTCTGCCAGAAACAGCAACCAAAAGCGTGTTGCTCCGTGTGGGTGCTGAAGTGAGGAGGACTCAATTACTGTGTTTGAATCCCTTGGTGTGAAATGCCTAAGAAAGTTGCCTGAGCATTGTTTACTTGGTTAAAGTGTTTGACTTTTCTCCCATTCGAGTAGCTGAGGCCCTGCATGGTTTAGAGCTTTCCTGGAGGCAATCTGGGCTCCGCGTACGAGAAAGCCGCCTTGCAGCCGGTAGTCCTAAATGAGAAGAGAAAGTGTGTTTCTGCCGTTCTGGTGTTCGACAGCGGCAGCTTTCTAGTTTTCTTGAGTAAAGACTATGTTAGCAGCAAGTGTGACTTGCCGGTTCACTGCCTCAAAGTGAAAGCAAATACAGAATTCTCCCTCAAGCTGCTTAAGTTAATCCACTGAAGATTTCAGTTTTGGTAAAAGCTACAGTCGTCACCGATCCGGCTGCTTTCTGCAACTTTCTCTCAGTGGCATAAGACCGGAGAGTGCCTGCTCAGCAAGTACCTGAATCCCCTGGTTTTCAAAAGAAACTTTGTCTAACAGGGAATGAATGTGCTTTTGGCATTCGAAGAAAAACAGGCACATTGTTTGCCTTCAACTAGAGGATGGTAGAATTGTTTCCGTTTTGCTCACTAATCTTGCTGTGCTTAACGCGAGCATGTAGCCTGTTGTCTGCCAGAAACAGCAACCAAAAGCGTGTTGCTCCGTGTGGGTGCTGAAGTGAGGAGGACTCAATTACTGTGTTTGAATCCCTTGGTGTGAAATGCCTAAGAAAGTTGCCTGAGCATTGTTTACTTGGTTAAATTGTTTGACTTTTCTCCCATTCGAGTAGCTGAGGCCCTGCATGGTTTAGAGATTTCCTGGAGGCAATCTGGGCTCCGCGTACGAGAAAGCCGCCTTGCAGACGGTAGTCCTAAATGAGAAGAGAAAGTGTGTTTGTGCCGTTCTGGTGTTCGACAGCGGCAGCTTTCTAGTTTTCTTGAGTAAAGACTATGTTAGCAGCAAGTGTGACTTGCCAGTTCACTGCCTCAAAGTGAAAGCAAATACGGAATTCTCCCTCAAGCTGCTTAAGTTAATCCACTGAAGATTTCAGTTTTGGTAAAAGCTACAGTCGTCACCGATCCGGCTGCTTTCTGCAACTTTCTCTCAGTGGCATAAGACCGGAGAGTGCCTGCTCAGCAAGTACCTGAATCCCCTGGTTTTCAAAAGAAACTTTGTCTAACAGGGAATGAATGTGCTTTTGACATTCGAAGAAAAACAGGCACATTGTTTGCCTTCAACTAGAGGATGGTAGAATTGTTTCCGTTTTGCTCACTAATCTTGCTGTGCTTAACGCGAGCATGTAGCCTGTTGTCTGCCAGAAACAGCAACCAAAAGCGTGTTGCTCCGTGTGGGTGCTGAAGTGCGGAGGACTCAATTACTGTGTTTGAATCCCTTGGTGTGAAATGCCTAAGAAAGTTGCCTGAGCATTGTTTACCTGGTTAAAGTGTTTGAAGTTTGTCAGATTCGAGTAGCTGAAGCCCTGCACGGTTTAGAGATTTCCGGGAGGCATTCTCTGCTACGCGTTCGAGAAAGCCGCCTAGCAGACGGTAGTCCTAACGGAGAAGAGAAAGTGTGTTTCTGCGGTTCTGGTGTTCGACAGCGGCAGCTTTCTAGTTTTCTTGTGTAAAGACAAAGTTAGCAACAAGTGTGAATTGCCAGTTCACTGCCTCAAAGAGAAAGCAAATACAGAATTCTCCCTCAAGCTGCTTAAGTTAATCCACTGAAGTTTTCAGCTTTGGTACAAGATTCCGTACCGAACCGGCTGCTTTCTGTAACTTTCACTCAGTGGCATAAGACCGGAGAGTGCCTACCCAGCAAGTACTTGAATCCCCTGGTTTTCAAAAGGAACTTTGCCTAACAGGGACTGAATGAACCTTCGGCATTAAAAGCAAAACAGGCAAATTGTTTGCCTTCAACTAGAGGATGGTAGAATTGTTTCCGTTTTGCTCCCTAATCTTGCTGTGCTTAACGCGAGCATGTAGCCTGTTGTCTGCCAGAAACAGCAACCAAAAGCGTGTTGCTCCGTGTGGGTGCTGAAGTGAGGAGGACTCAATTACTGTGTTTGAATCCCTTGGTGTGAAATGCCTAAGAAAGTTGCCTGAGCATTGTTTACTTGGTTAAAGTGTTTGACTTTTCTCCCATTCGAGTAGCTGAGGCCCTGCATGGTTTAGAGCTTTCCTGGAGGCAATCTGGGCTCCGCGTACGAGAAAGCCGCCTTGCAGCCGGTAGTCCTAAATGAGAAGAGAAAGTGTGTTTGTGCCGTTCTGGTGTTCGACAGCGGCAGCTTTCTAGTTTTCTTGAGTAAAGACTATGTTAGCAGCAAGTGTGACTTGCCAGTTCACTGCCTCAAAGTGAAAGCAAATACGGAATTCTCCCTCAAGCTGCTTAAGTTAATCCACTGAAGATTTCAGTTTTGGTAAAAGCTACAGTCGTCACCGATCCGGCTGCTTTCTGCAACTTTCTCTCAGTGGCATAAGACCGGAGAGTGCCTGCTCAGCAAGTACCTGAATCCCCTGGTTTTCAAAAGAAACTTTGTCTAACAGGGAATGAATGTGCTTTTGACATTCGAAGAAAAACAGGCACATTGTTTGCCTTCAACTAGAGGATGGTAGAATTGTTTCCGTTTTGCTCACTAATCTTGCTGTGCTTAACGCGAACATGTAGCCTGTTGTCTGCCAGAAACAGCAACCAAAAGCGTGTTGCTCCGTGTGGGTGCTGAAGTGCGGAGGACTCAATTACTGTGTTTGAATCCCTTGGTGTGAAATGCCTAAGAAAGTTGCCTGAGCATTGTTTACCTGGTTAAAGTGTTTGAAGTTTGTCAGATTCGAGTAGCTGAAGCCCTGCACGGTTTAGAGATTTCCGGGAGGCATTCTCTGCTACGCGTTCGAGAAAGCCGCCTAGCAGACGGTAGTCCTAACGGAGAAGAGAAAGTGTGTTTCTGCGGTTCTGGTGTTCGACAGCGGCAGCTTTCTAGTTTTCTTGTGTAAAGACAAAGTTAGCAACAAGTGTGAATTGCCAGTTCACTGCCTCAAAGAGAAAGCAAATACAGAATTCTCCCTCAAGCTGCTTAAGTTAATCCACTGAAGTTTTCAGCTTTGGTACAAGATTCCGCACCGAACCGGCTGCTTTCTGCAACTTTCACTCAGTGGCATAAGACCGGAGAGTGCCTACCCAGCAAGTACTTGAATCCCCTGGTTTTCAAAAGGAACTTTGCCTAACAGGGACTGAATGAACCTTTGGCATTCAAAGCAAAACAGGCAAATTGTTTGCCTTCAACTAGAGGATGGTAGAATTGTTTCCGTTTTGCTCCCTAATCTTGCTGTGCTTAACGCGAGCATGTAGCCTGTTGTCTGCCAGAAACAGCAACCAAAAGCGTGTTGCTCCGTGTGGGTGCTGAAGGGAGGAGGACTCAATTACTGTGTTTGAATCCCTTGGTGTGAAATGCCTAAGAAAGTTGCCTGAGCATTGTTTACTTGGTTAAAGTGTTTGACTTTTCTCCCATTCGAGTAGCTGAGGCCCTGCATGGTTTAGAGCTTTCCTGGAGGCAATCTGGGCACCGCGTACGAGAAAGCCGCCTTGCAGACGGTAGTCCTAAATGAGAAGAGAAAGTGTGTTTCTGCCGTTCTGGTGTTCGACAGCGGCAGCTTTCTAGTTTTCTTGAGTAAAGACTATGTTAGCAGCAAGTGTGACTTGCCGGTTCACTGCCTCAAAGTGAAAGCAAATACAGAATTCTCCCTCAAGCTGCTTAAGTTAATCCACTGAAGATTTCAGTTTTGGTAAAAGCTACAGTCGTCACCGATCCGGCTGCTTTCTGCAACTTTCTCTCAGTGGCATAAGACCGGAGAGTGCCTGCTCAGCAAGTACCTGAATCCCCTGGTTTTCAAAAGAAACTTTGTCTAACAGGGAATGAATGTGCTTTTGGCATTCGAAGAAAAACAGGCACATTGTTTGCCATCTACTAGAGGATGGTAGAATTGTTTCCGTTTTGCTCACTAATCTTGCTGTGCTTAACGCGAGCATGTAGCCTGTTGTCTGCCAGAAACAGCAACCAAAAGCGTGTTGCTCCGTGTGGGTGCTGAAGTGAGGAGGACTCAATTACTGTGTTTGAATCCCTTGGTGTGAAATGCCTAAGAAAGTTGCCTGAGCATTGTTTACCTGGTTAAAGTGTTTGAAGTTTGTCAGATTCGAGTAGCTGAGGCCCTGCACGGTTTAGAGCTTTCCGGGAGGCATTCTCTGCTACGCGTTCGAGTAAGCCGCCTAGCAGACGGTAGTCCTATCGGAGAAGAGAAAGTGTGTTTCTGCGGTTCTGGTGTTCGACAGCGGCAGCTTTCTAGTTTTCTTGTGTAAAGACAAAGTTAGCAACAAGTGTTAATTGCCAGTTCACTGCCTCAAAGAGAAAGCAAATACAGAATTCTCCCTCAAGCTGCTTAAGTTAATCCACTGAAGTTTTCAGCTTTGGTACAAGATTCCGTACCGAACCGGCTGCTTTCTGCAACTTTCACTCAGTGGCATAAGACCGGAGAGTGCCTACCCAGCAAGTACTTGAATCCCCTGGTTTTCAAAAGGAACTTTGCCTAACAGGGACTGAATGAACCTTTGGCATTCAAAGCAAAACAGGCAAATTGTTTGCCTTCAACTAGAGGATGGTAGAATTGTTTCCGTTTTGCTCCCTAATCTTGCTGTGCTTAACGCGAGCATGTAGCCTGTTGTCTGCCAGAAACAGCAACCAAAAGCGTGTTGCTCCGTGTGGGTGCTGAAGGGAGGAGGACTCAATTACTGTGTTTGAATCCCTTGGTGTGAAATGCCTAAGAAAGTTGCCTGAGCATTGTTTACTTGGTTAAAGTGTTTGACTTTTCTCCCATTCGAGTAGCTGAGGCCCTGCATGGTTTAGAGCTTTCCTGGAGGCAATCTGGGCTCCGCGTACGAGAAAGCCGCCTTGCAGCCGGTAGTCCTAAATGAGAAGAGAAAGTGTGTTTCTGCCGTTCTGGTGTTCGACAGCGGCAGCTTTCTAGTTTTCTTGAGTAAAGACTATGTTAGCAGCAAGTGTGACTTGCCGGTTCACTGCCTCAAAGTGAAAGCAAATACAGAATTCTCCCTCAAGCTGCTTAAGTTAATCCACTGAAGATTTCAGTTTTGGTAAAAGCTACAGTCGTCACCGATCCGGCTGCTTTCTGCAACTTTCTCTCAGTGGCATAAGACCGGAGAGTGCCTGCTCAGCAAGTACCTGAATCCCCTGGTTTTCAAAAGAAACTTTGTCTAACAGGGAATGAATGTGCTTTTGGCATTCGAAGAAAAACAGGCACATTGTTTGCCTTCAACTAGAGGATGGTAGAATTGTTTCCGTTTTGCTCACTAATCTTGCTGTGCTTAACGCGAGCATGTAGCCTGTTGTCTGCCAGAAACAGCAACCAAAAGCGTGTTGCTCCGTGTGGGTGCTGAAGTGAGGAGGACTCAATTACTGTGTTTGAATCCCTTGGTGTGAAATGCCTAAGAAAGTTGCCTGAGCATTGTTTACTTGGTTAAATTGTTTGACTTTTCTCCCATTCGAGTAGCTGAGGCCCTGCATGGTTTAGAGATTTCCTGGAGGCAATCTGGGCTCCGCGTACGAGAAAGCCGCCTTGCAGACGGTAGTCCTAAATGAGAAGAGAAAGTGTGTTTGTGCCGTTCTGGTGTTCGACAGCGGCAGCTTTCTAGTTTTCTTGAGTAAAGACTATGTTAGCAGCAAGTGTGACTTGCCAGTTCACTGCCTCAAAGTGAAAGCAAATACGGAATTCTCCCTCAAGCTGCTTAAGTTAATCCACTGAAGATTTCAGTTTTGGTAAAAGCTACAGTCGTCACCGATCCGGCTGCTTTCTGCAACTTTCTCTCAGTGGCATAAGACCGGAGAGTGCCTGCTCAGCAAGTACCTGAATCCCCTGGTTTTCAAAAGAAACTTTGTCTAACAGGGAATGAATGTGCTTTTGACATTCGAAGAAAAACAGGCACATTGTTTGCCTTCAACTAGAGGATGGTAGAATTGTTTCCGTTTTGCTCACTAATCTTGCTGTGCTTAACGCGAGCATGTAGCCTGTTGTCTGCCAGAAACAGCAACCAAAAGCGTGTTGCTCCGTGTGGGTGCTGAAGGGAGGAGGACTCAATTACTGTGTTTGAATCCCTTGGTGTGAAATGCCTAAGAAAGTTGCCTGAGCATTGTTTACTTGGTTAAAGTGTTTGACTTTTCTCCCATTCGAGTAGCTGAGGCCCTGCATGGTTTAGAGCTTTCCTGGAGGCAATCTGGGCTCCGCCTACGAGAAAGCCGCCTTGCAGCCGGTAGTCCTAAATGAGAAGAGAAAGTGTGTTTCTGCCGTTCTGGTGTTCGACAGCGGCAGCTTTCTAGTTTTCTTGAGTAAAGACTATGTTAGCAGCAAGTGTGACTTGCCGGTTCACTGCCTCAAAGTGAAAGCAAATACAGAATTCTCCCTCAAGCTGCTTAAGTTAATCCACTGAAGATTTCAGTTTTGGTAAAAGCTACAGTCGTCACCGATCCGGCTGCTTTCTGCAACTTTCTCTCAGTGGCATAAGACCGGAGAGTACCTGCTCAGCAAGTACCTGAATCCCCTGGTTTTCAAAAGAAACTTTGTCTAACAGGGAATGAATGTGCTTTTGGCATTCGAAGAAAAACAGGCACATTGTTTGCCTTCAACTAGAGGATGGTAGAATTGTTTCCGTTTTGCTCACTAATCTTGCTGTGCTTAACGCGAGCATGTAGCCTGTTGTCTGCCAGAAACAGCAACCAAAAGCGTGTTGCTCCGTGTGGGTGCTGAAGTGAGGAGGACTCAATTACTGTGTTTGAATCCCTTGGTGTGAAATGCCTAAGAAAGTTGCCTGAGCATTGTTTACTTGGTTAAATTGTTTGACTTTTCTCCCATTCGAGTAGCTGAGGCCCTGCATGGTTTAGAGATTTCCTGGAGGCAATCTGGGCTCCGCGTACGAGAAAGCCGCCTTGCAGACGGTAGTCCTAAATGAGAAGAGAAAGTGTGTTTGTGCCGTTCTGGTGTTCGACAGCGGCAGCTTTCTAGTTTTCTTGAGTAAAGACTATGTTAGCAGCAAGTGTGACTTGCCAGTTCACTGCCTCAAAGTGAAAGCAAATACGGAATTCTCCCTCAAGCTGCTTAAGTTAATCCACTGAAGATTTCAGTTTTGGTAAAAGCTACAGTCGTCACCGATCCGGCTGCTTTCTGCAACTTTCTCTCAGTGGCATAAGACCGGAGAGTGCCTGCTCAGCAAGTACCTGAATCCCCTGGTTTTCAAAAGAAACTTTGTCTAACAGGGAATGAATGTGCTTTTGACATTCGAAGAAAAACAGGCACATTGTTTGCCTTCAACTAGAGGATGGTAGAATTGTTTCCGTTTTGCTCACTAATCTTGCTGTGCTTAACGCGAGCATGTAGCCTGTTGTCTGCCAGAAACAGCAACCAAAAGCGTGTTGCTCCGTGTGGGTGCTGAAGTGCGGAGGACTCAATTACTGTGTTTGAATCCCTTGGTGTGAAATGCCTAAGAAAGTTGCCTGAGCATTGTTTACCTGGTTAAAGTGTTTGAAGTTTGTCAGATTCGAGTAGCTGAAGCCCTGCACGGTTTAGAGATTTCCGGGAGGCATTCTCTGCTACGCGTTCGAGAAAGCCGCCTAGCAGACGGTAGTCCTAACGGAGAAGAGAAAGTGTGTTTCTGCGGTTCTGGTGTTCGACAGCGGCAGCTTTCTAGTTTTCTTGTGTAAAGACAAAGTTAGCAACAAGTGTGAATTGCCAGTTCACTGCCTCAAAGAGAAAGCAAATACAGAATTCTCCCTCAAGCTGCTTAAGTTAATCCACTGAAGTTTTCAGCTTTGGTACAAGATTCCGCACCGAACCGGCTGCTTTCTGCAACTTTCACTCAGTGGCATAAGACCGGAGAGTGCCTACCCAGCAAGTACTTGAATCCCCTGGTTTTCAAAAGGAACTTTGCCTAACAGGGACTGAATGAACCTTTGGCATTCAAAGCAAAACAGGCAAATTGTTTGCCTTCAACTAGAGGATGGTAGAATTGTTTCCGTTTTGCTCACTAATCTTGCTGTGCTTAACGCGAGCATGTAGCCTGTTGTCTGCCAGAAACAGCAACCAAAAGCGTGTTGCTCCGTGTGGGTGCTGAAGGGAGGAGGACTCAATTACTGTGTTTGAATCCCTTGGTGTGAAATGCCTAAGAAAGTTGCCTGAGCATTGTTTACTTGGTTAAAGTGTTTGACTTTTCTCCCATTCGAGTAGCTGAGGCCCTGCATGGTTTAGAGCTTTCCTGGAGGCAATCTGGGCTCCGCGTACGAGAAAGCCGCCTTGCAGACGGTAGTCCTAAATGAGAAGAGAAAGTGTGTTTCTGCCGTTCTGGTGTTCGACAGCGGCAGCTTTCTAGTTTTCTTGAGTAAAGACTATGTTAGCAGCAAGTGTGACTTGCCGGTTCACTGCCTCAAAGTGAAAGCAAATACAGAATTCTCCCTCAAGCTGCTTAAGTTAATCCACTGAAGATTTCAGTTTTGGTAAAAGCTACAGTCGTCACCGATCCGGCTGCTTTCTGCAACTTTCTCTCAGTGGCATAAGACCTGAGAGTGCCTGCTCAGCAAGTACCTGAATCCCCTGGTTTTCAAAAGAAACTTTGTCTAACAGGGAATGAATGTGCTTTTGGCATTCGAAGAAAAACAGGCACATTGTTTGCCTTCAACTAGAGGATGGTAGAATTGTTTCCGTTTTGCTCACTAATCTTGCTGTGCTTAACGCGAGCATGTAGCCTGTTGTCTGCCAGAAACAGCAACCAAAAGCGTGTTGCTCCGTGTGGGTGCTGAAGTGAGGAGGACTCAATTACTGTGTTTGAATCCCTTGGTGTGAAATGCCTAAGAAAGTTGCCTGAGCATTGTTTACCTGGTTAAAGTGTTTGAAGTTTGTCAGATTCGAGTAGCTGAGGCCCTGCACGGTTTAGAGCTTTCCGGGAGGCATTCTCTGCTACGCGTTCGAGTAAGCCGCCTAGCAGACGGTAGTCCTATCGGAGAAGAGAAAGTGTGTTTCTGCGGTTCTGGTATTCGACAGCGGCAGCTTTCTAGTTTTCTTGTGTAAAGACAAAGTTAGCAACAAGTGTGAATTGCCAGTTCACTGCCTCAAAGAGAAAGCAAATACAGAATTCTCCCTCAAGCTGCTTAAGTTAATCCACTGAAGTTTTCAGCTTTGGTACAAGATTCCGCACCGAACCGGCTGCTTTCTGCAACTTTCACTCAGTGGCATAAGACCGGAGAGTGCCTACCCAGCAAGTACTTGAATCCCCTGGTTTTCAAAAGGAACTTTGCCTAACAGGGACTGAATGAACCTTTGGCATTCAAAGCAAAACAGGCAAATTGTTTGCCTTCAACTAGAGGATGGTAGAATTGTTTCCGTTTTGCTCCCTAATCTTGCTGTGCTTAACGCGAGCATGTAGCCTGTTGTCTGCCAGAAACAGCAACCAAAAGCGTGTTGCTCCGTGTGGGTGCTGAAGGGAGGAGGACTCAATTACTGTGTTTGAATCCCTTGGTGTGAAATGCCTAAGAAAGTTGCCTGAGCATTGTTTACTTGGTTAAAGTGTTTGACTTTTCTCCCATTCGAGTAGCTGAGGCCCTGCATGGTTTAGAGCTTTCCTGGAGGCAATCTGGGCACCGCGTACGAGAAAGCCGCCTTGCAGACGGTAGTCCTAAATGAGAAGAGAAAGTGTGTTTCTGCCGTTCTGGTGTTCGACAGCGGCAGCTTTCTAGTTTTCTTGAGTAAAGACTATGTTAGCAGCAAGTGTGACTTGCCGGTTCACTGCCTCAAAGTGAAAGCAAATACAGAATTCTCCCTCAAGCTGCTTAAGTTAATCCACTGAAGATTTCAGTTTTGGTAAAAGCTACAGTCGTCACCGATCCGGCTGCTTTCTGCAACTTTCTCTCAGTGGCATAAGACCGGAGAGTGCCTGCTCAGCAAGTACCTGAATCCCCTGGTTTTCAAAAGAAACTTTGTCTAACAGGGAATGAATGTGCTTTTGGCATTCGAAGAAAAACAGGCACATTGTTTGCCATCTACTAGAGGATGGTAGAATTGTTTCCGTTTTGCTCACTAATCTTGCTGTGCTTAACGCGAGCATGTAGCCTGTTGTCTGCCAGAAACAGCAACCAAAAGCGTGTTGCTCCGTGTGGGTGCTGAAGTGAGGAGGACTCAATTACTGTGTTTGAATCCCTTGGTGTGAAATGCCTAAGAAAGTTGCCTGAGCATTGTTTACCTGGTTAAAGTGTTTGAAGTTTGTCAGATTCGAGTAGCTGAGGCCCTGCACGGTTTAGAGCTTTCCGGGAGGCATTCTCTGCTACGCGTTCGAGTAAGCCGCCTAGCAGACGGTAGTCCTATCGGAGAAGAGAAAGTGTGTTTCTGCGGTTCTGGTGTTCGACAGCGGCAGCTTTCTAGTTTTCTTGTGTAAAGACAAAGTTAGCAACAAGTGTTAATTGCCAGTTCACTGCCTCAAAGAGAAAGCAAATACAGAATTCTCCCTCAAGCTGCTTAAGTTAATCCACTGAAGTTTTCAGCTTTGGTACAAGATTCCGTACCGAACCGGCTGCTTTCTGCAACTTTCACTCAGTGGCATAAGACCGGAGAGTGCCTACCCAGCAAGTACTTGAATCCCCTGGTTTTCAAAAGGAACTTTGCCTAACAGGGACTGAATGAACCTTTGGCATTCAAAGCAAAACAGGCAAATTGTTTGCCTTCAACTAGAGGATGGTAGAATTGTTTCCGTTTTGCTCCCTAATCTTGCTGTGCTTAACGCGAGCATGTAGCCTGTTGTCTGCCAGAAACAGCAACCAAAAGCGTGTTGCTCCGTGTGGGTGCTGAAGGGAGGAGGACTCAATTACTGTGTTTGAATCCCTTGGTGTGAAATGCCTAAGAAAGTTGCCTGAGCATTGTTTACTTGGTTAAAGTGTTTGACTTTTCTCCCATTCGAGTAGCTGAGGCCCTGCATGGTTTAGAGCTTTCCTGGAGGCAATCTGGGCTCCGCGTACGAGAAAGCCGCCTTGCAGCCGGTAGTCCTAAATGAGAAGAGAAAGTGTGTTTCTGCCGTTCTGGTGTTCGACAGCGGCAGCTTTCTAGTTTTCTTGAGTAAAGACTATGTTAGCAGCAAGTGTGACTTGCCGGTTCACTGCCTCAAAGTGAAAGCAAATACAGAATTCTCCCTCAAGCTGCTTAAGTTAATCCACTGAAGATTTCAGTTTTGGTAAAAGCTACAGTCGTCACCGATCCGGCTGCTTTCTGCAACTTTCTCTCAGTGGCATAAGACCGGAGAGTGCCTGCTCAGCAAGTACCTGAATCCCCTGGTTTTCAAAAGAAACTTTGTCTAACAGGGAATGAATGTGCTTTTGGCATTCGAAGAAAAACAGGCACATTGTTTGCCTTCAACTAGAGGATGGTAGAATTGTTTCCGTTTTGCTCACTAATCTTGCTGTGCTTAACGCGAGCATGTAGCCTGTTGTCTGCCAGAAACAGCAACCAAAAGCGTGTTGCTCCGTGTGGGTGCTGAAGTGAGGAGGACTCAATTACTGTGTTTGAATCCCTTGGTGTGAAATGCCTAAGAAAGTTGCCTGAGCATTGTTTACTTGGTTAAATTGTTTGACTTTTCTCCCATTCGAGTAGCTGAGGCCCTGCATGGTTTAGAGATTTCCTGGAGGCAATCTGGGCTCCGCGTACGAGAAAGCCGCCTTGCAGACGGTAGTCCTAAATGAGAAGAGAAAGTGTGTTTGTGCCGTTCTGGTGTTCGACAGCGGCAGCTTTCTAGTTTTCTTGAGTAAAGACTATGTTAGCAGCAAGTGTGACTTGCCAGTTCACTGCCTCAAAGTGAAAGCAAATACGGAATTCTCCCTCAAGCTGCTTAAGTTAATCCACTGAAGATTTCAGTTTTGGTAAAAGCTACAGTCGTCACCGATCCGGCTGCTTTCTGCAACTTTCTCTCAGTGGCATAAGACCGGAGAGTGCCTGCTCAGCAAGTACCTGAATCCCCTGGTTTTCAAAAGAAACTTTGTCTAACAGGGAATGAATGTGCTTTTGACATTCGAAGAAAAACAGGCACATTGTTTGCCTTCAACTAGAGGATGGTAGAATTGTTTCCGTTTTGCTCACTAATCTTGCTGTGCTTAACGCGAGCATGTAGCCTGTTGTCTGCCAGAAACAGCAACCAAAAGCGTGTTGCTCCGTGTGGGTGCTGAAGGGAGGAGGACTCAATTACTGTGTTTGAATCCCTTGGTGTGAAATGCCTAAGAAAGTTGCCTGAGCATTGTTTACTTGGTTAAAGTGTTTGACTTTTCTCCCATTCGAGTAGCTGAGGCCCTGCATGGTTTAGAGCTTTCCTGGAGGCAATCTGGGCTCCGCCTACGAGAAAGCCGCCTTGCAGCCGGTAGTCCTAAATGAGAAGAGAAAGTGTGTTTCTGCCGTTCTGGTGTTCGACAGCGGCAGCTTTCTAGTTTTCTTGAGTAAAGACTATGTTAGCAGCAAGTGTGACTTGCCGGTTCACTGCCTCAAAGTGAAAGCAAATACAGAATTCTCCCTCAAGCTGCTTAAGTTAATCCACTGAAGATTTCAGTTTTGGTAAAAGCTACAGTCGTCACCGATCCGGCTGCTTTCTGCAACTTTCTCTCAGTGGCATAAGACCGGAGAGTACCTGCTCAGCAAGTACCTGAATCCCCTGGTTTTCAAAAGAAACTTTGTCTAACAGGGAATGAATGTGCTTTTGGCATTCGAAGAAAAACAGGCACATTGTTTGCCTTCAACTAGAGGATGGTAGAATTGTTTCCGTTTTGCTCACTAATCTTGCTGTGCTTAACGCGAGCATGTAGCCTGTTGTCTGCCAGAAACAGCAACCAAAAGCGTGTTGCTCCGTGTGGGTGCTGAAGTGAGGAGGACTCAATTACTGTGTTTGAATCCCTTGGTGTGAAATGCCTAAGAAAGTTGCCTGAGCATTGTTTACTTGGTTAAATTGTTTGACTTTTCTCCCATTCGAGTAGCTGAGGCCCTGCATGGTTTAGAGATTTCCTGGAGGCAATCTGGGCTCCGCGTACGAGAAAGCCGCCTTGCAGACGGTAGTCCTAAATGAGAAGAGAAAGTGTGTTTGTGCCGTTCTGGTGTTCGACAGCGGCAGCTTTCTAGTTTTCTTGAGTAAAGACTATGTTAGCAGCAAGTGTGACTTGCCAGTTCACTGCCTCAAAGTGAAAGCAAATACGGAATTCTCCCTCAAGCTGCTTAAGTTAATCCACTGAAGATTTCAGTTTTGGTAAAAGCTACAGTCGTCACCGATCCGGCTGCTTTCTGCAACTTTCTCTCAGTGGCATAAGACCGGAGAGTGCCTGCTCAGCAAGTACCTGAATCCCCTGGTTTTCAAAAGAAACTTTGTCTAACAGGGAATGAATGTGCTTTTGACATTCGAAGAAAAACAGGCACATTGTTTGCCTTCAACTAGAGGATGGTAGAATTGTTTCCGTTTTGCTCACTAATCTTGCTGTGCTTAACGCGAGCATGTAGCCTGTTGTCTGCCAGAAACAGCAACCAAAAGCGTGTTGCTCCGTGTGGGTGCTGAAGTGCGGAGGACTCAATTACTGTGTTTGAATCCCTTGGTGTGAAATGCCTAAGAAAGTTGCCTGAGCATTGTTTACCTGGTTAAAGTGTTTGAAGTTTGTCAGATTCGAGTAGCTGAAGCCCTGCACGGTTTAGAGATTTCCGGGAGGCATTCTCTGCTACGCGTTCGAGAAAGCCGCCTAGCAGACGGTAGTCCTAACGGAGAAGAGAAAGTGTGTTTCTGCGGTTCTGGTGTTCGACAGCGGCAGCTTTCTAGTTTTCTTGTGTAAAGACAAAGTTAGCAACAAGTGTGAATTGCCAGTTCACTGCCTCAAAGAGAAAGCAAATACAGAATTCTCCCTCAAGCTGCTTAAGTTAATCCACTGAAGTTTTCAGCTTTGGTACAAGATTCCGCACCGAACCGGCTGCTTTCTGCAACTTTCACTCAGTGGCATAAGACCGGAGAGTGCCTACCCAGCAAGTACTTGAATCCCCTGGTTTTCAAAAGGAACTTTGCCTAACAGGGACTGAATGAACCTTTGGCATTCAAAGCAAAACAGGCAAATTGTTTGCCTTCAACTAGAGGATGGTAGAATTGTTTCCGTTTTGCTCACTAATCTTGCTGTGCTTAACGCGAGCATGTAGCCTGTTGTCTGCCAGAAACAGCAACCAAAAGCGTGTTGCTCCGTGTGGGTGCTGAAGGGAGGAGGACTCAATTACTGTGTTTGAATCCCTTGGTGTGAAATGCCTAAGAAAGTTGCCTGAGCATTGTTTACTTGGTTAAAGTGTTTGACTTTTCTCCCATTCGAGTAGCTGAGGCCCTGCATGGTTTAGAGCTTTCCTGGAGGCAATCTGGGCTCCGCGTACGAGAAAGCCGCCTTGCAGACGGTAGTCCTAAATGAGAAGAGAAAGTGTGTTTCTGCCGTTCTGGTGTTCGACAGCGGCAGCTTTCTAGTTTTCTTGAGTAAAGACTATGTTAGCAGCAAGTGTGACTTGCCGGTTCACTGCCTCAAAGTGAAAGCAAATACAGAATTCTCCCTCAAGCTGCTTAAGTTAATCCACTGAAGATTTCAGTTTTGGTAAAAGCTACAGTCGTCACCGATCCGGCTGCTTTCTGCAACTTTCTCTCAGTGGCATAAGACCTGAGAGTGCCTGCTCAGCAAGTACCTGAATCCCCTGGTTTTCAAAAGAAACTTTGTCTAACAGGGAATGAATGTGCTTTTGGCATTCGAAGAAAAACAGGCACATTGTTTGCCTTCAACTAGAGGATGGTAGAATTGTTTCCGTTTTGCTCACTAATCTTGCTGTGCTTAACGCGAGCATGTAGCCTGTTGTCTGCCAGAAACAGCAACCAAAAGCGTGTTGCTCCGTGTGGGTGCTGAAGTGAGGAGGACTCAATTACTGTGTTTGAATCCCTTGGTGTGAAATGCCTAAGAAAGTTGCCTGAGCATTGTTTACCTGGTTAAAGTGTTTGAAGTTTGTCAGATTCGAGTAGCTGAGGCCCTGCACGGTTTAGAGCTTTCCGGGAGGCATTCTCTGCTACGCGTTCGAGTAAGCCGCCTAGCAGACGGTAGTCCTATCGGAGAAGAGAAAGTGTGTTTCTGCGGTTCTGGTATTCGACAGCGGCAGCTTTCTAGTTTTCTTGTGTAAAGACAAAGTTAGCAACAAGTGTGAATTGCCAGTTCACTGCCTCAAAGAGAAAGCAAATACAGAATTCTCCCTCAAGCTGCTTAAGTTAATCCACTGAAGTTTTCAGCTTTGGTACAAGATTCCGTACCGAACCGGCTGCTTTCTGCAACTTTCACTCAGTGGCATAAGACCGGAGAGTGCCTACCCAGCAAGTACTTGAATCCCCTGGTTTTCAAAAGGAACTTTGCCTAACAGGGACTGAATGAACCTTCGGCATTAAAAGCAAAACAGGCAAATTGTTTGCCTTCAACTAGAGGATGGTAGAATTGTTTCCGTTTTGCTCCCTAATCTTGCTGTGCTTAACGCGAGCATGTAGCCTGTTGTCTGCCAGAAACAGCAACCAAAAGCGTGTTGCTCCGTGTGGGTGCTGAAGTGAGGAGGACTCAATTACTGTGTTTGAATCCCTTGGTGTGAAATGCCTAAGAAAGTTGCCTGAGCATTGTTTACTTGGTTAAAGTGTTTGACTTTTCTCCCATTCGAGTAGCTGAGGCCCTGCATGGTTTAGAGCTTTCCTGGAGGCAATCTGGGCTCCGCGTACGAGAAAGCCGCCTTGCAGCCGGTAGTCCTAAATGAGAAGAGAAAGTGTGTTTCTGCCGTTCTGGTGTTCGACAGCGGCAGCTTTCTAGTTTTCTTGAGTAAAGACTATGTTAGCAGCAAGTGTGACTTGCCGGTTCACTGCCTCAAAGTGAAAGCAAATACAGAATTCTCCCTCAAGCTGCTTAAGTTAATCCACTGAAGTTTTCAGCTTTGGTACAAGATTCCGCACCGAACCGGCTGCTTTCTGCAACTTTCACTCAGTGGCATAAGACCGGAGAGTGCCTACCCAGCAAGTACTTGAATCCCCTGGTTTTCAAAAGAAACTTTGCCTAACAGGGACTGAATGAACCTTTGGCATTCAAAGCAAAACAGGCAAATTGTTTGCCTTCAACTAGAGGATGGTAGAATTGTTTCCGTTTTGCTCACTAATCTTGCTGTGCTTAACGCGAGCATGTAGCCTGTTGTCTGCCAGAAACAGCAACCAAAAGCGTGTTGCTCCGTGTGGGTGCTGAAGTGAGGAGGACTCAATTACTGTGTTTGAATCCCTTGGTGTGAAATGCCTAAGAAAGTTGCCTGAGCATTGTTTACTTGGTTAAAGTGTTTGACTTTTCTCCCATTCGAGTAGCTGAGGCCCTGCATGGTTTAGAGCTTTCCTGGAGGCAATCTGGGCTCCGCGTACGAGAAAGCCGCCTTGCAGCCGGTAGTCCTAAATGAGAAGAGAAAGTGTGTTTCTGCCGTTCTGGTGTTCGACAGCGGCAGCTTTCTAGTTTTCTTGAGTAAAGACTATGTTAGCAGCAAGTGTGACTTGCCGGTTCACTGCCTCAAAGTGAAAGCAAATACAGAATTCTCCCTCAAGCTGCTTAAGTTAATCCACTGAAGATTTCAGTTTTGGTAAAAGCTACAGTCGTCACCGATCCGGCTGCTTTCTGCAACTTTCTCTCAGTGGCATAAGACCGGAGAGTGCCTGCTCAGCAAGTACCTGAATCCCCTGGTTTTCAAAAGAAACTTTGTCTAACAGGGAATGAATGTGCTTTTGGCATTCGAAGAAAAACAGGCACATTGTTTGCCTTCAACTAGAGGATGGTAGAATTGTTTCCGTTTTGCTCACTAATCTTGCTGTGCTTAACGCGAGCATGTAGCCTGTTGTCTGCCAGAAACAGCAACCAAAAGCGTGTTGCTCCGTGTGGGTGCTGAAGTGAGGAGGACTCAATTACTGTGTTTGAATCCCTTGGTGTGAAATGCCTAAGAAAGTTGCCTGAGCATTGTTTACTTGGTTAAATTGTTTGACTTTTCTCCCATTCGAGTAGCTGAGGCCCTGCATGGTTTAGAGATTTCCTGGAGGCAATCTGGGCTCCGCGTACGAGAAAGCCGCCTTGCAGACGGTAGTCCTAAATGAGAAGAGAAAGTGTGTTTGTGCCGTTCTGGTGTTCGACAGCGGCAGCTTTCTAGTTTTCTTGAGTAAAGACTATGTTAGCAGCAAGTGTGACTTGCCAGTTCACTGCCTCAAAGTGAAAGCAAATACGGAATTCTCCCTCAAGCTGCTTAAGTTAATCCACTGAAGATTTCAGTTTTGGTAAAAGCTACAGTCGTCACCGATCCGGCTGCTTTCTGCAACTTTCTCTCAGTGGCATAAGACCGGAGAGTGCCTGCTCAGCAAGTACCTGAATCCCCTGGTTTTCAAAAGAAACTTTGTCTAACAGGGAATGAATGTGCTTTTGACATTCGAAGAAAAACAGGCACATTGTTTGCCTTCAACTAGAGGATGGTAGAATTGTTTCCGTTTTGCTCACTAATCTTGCTGTGCTTAACGCGAGCATGTAGCCTGTTGTCTGCCAGAAACAGCAACCAAAAGCGTGTTGCTCCGTGTGGGTGCTGAAGTGCGGAGGACTCAATTACTGTGTTTGAATCCCTTGGTGTGAAATGCCTAAGAAAGTTGCCTGAGCATTGTTTACCTGGTTAAAGTGTTTGAAGTTTGTCAGATTCGAGTAGCTGAAGCCCTGCACGGTTTAGAGATTTCCGGGAGGCATTCTCTGCTACGCGTTCGAGAAAGCCGCCTAGCAGACGGTAGTCCTAACGGAGAAGAGAAAGTGTGTTTCTGCGGTTCTGGTGTTCGACAGCGGCAGCTTTCTAGTTTTCTTGTGTAAAGACAAAGTTAGCAACAAGTGTGAATTGCCAGTTCACTGCCTCAAAGAGAAAGCAAATACAGAATTCTCCCTCAAGCTGCTTAAGTTAATCCACTGAAGTTTTCAGCTTTGGTACAAGATTCCGCACCGAACCGGCTGCTTTCTGCAACTTTCACTCAGTGGCATAAGACCGGAGAGTGCCTACCCAGCAAGTACTTGAATCCCCTGGTTTTCAAAAGGAACTTTGCCTAACAGGGACTGAATGAACCTTTGGCATTCAAAGCAAAACAGGCAAATTGTTTGCCTTCAACTAGAGGATGGTAGAATTGTTTCCGTTTTGCTCCCTAATCTTGCTGTGCTTAACGCGAGCATGTAGCCTGTTGTCTGCCAGAAACAGCAACCAAAAGCGTGTTGCTCCGTGTGGGTGCTGAAGGGAGGAGGACTCAATTACTGTGTTTGAATCCCTTGGTGTGAAATGCCTAAGAAAGTTGCCTGAGCATTGTTTACTTGGTTAAAGTGTTTGACTTTTCTCCCATTCGAGTAGCTGAGGCCCTGCATGGTTTAGAGCTTTCCTGGAGGCAATCTGGGCTCCGCGTACGAGAAAGCCGCCTTGCAGACGGTAGTCCTAAATGAGAAGAGAAAGTGTGTTTCTGCCGTTCTGGTGTTCGACAGCGGCAGCTTTCTAGTTTTCTTGAGTAAAGACTATGTTAGCAGCAAGTGTGACTTGCCGGTTCACTGCCTCAAAGTGAAAGCAAATACAGAATTCTCCCTCAAGCTGCTTAAGTTAATCCACTGAAGATTTCAGTTTTGGTAAAAGCTACAGTCGTCACCGATCCGGCTGCTTTCTGCAACTTTCTCTCAGTGGCATAAGACCTGAGAGTGCCTGCTCAGCAAGTACCTGAATCCCCTGGTTTTCAAAAGAAACTTTGTCTAACAGGGAATGAATGTGCTTTTGGCATTCGAAGAAAAACAGGCACATTGTTTGCCTTCAACTAGAGGATGGTAGAATTGTTTCCGTTTTGCTCACTAATCTTGCTGTGCTTAACGCGAGCATGTAGCCTGTTGTCTGCCAGAAACAGCAACCAAAAGCGTGTTGCTCCGTGTGGGTGCTGAAGTGAGGAGGACTCAATTACTGTGTTTGAATCCCTTGGTGTGAAATGCCTAAGAAAGTTGCCTGAGCATTGTTTACCTGGTTAAAGTGTTTGAAGTTTGTCAGATTCGAGTAGCTGAGGCCCTGCACGGTTTAGAGCTTTCCGGGAGGCATTCTCTGCTACGCGTTCGAGTAAGCCGCCTAGCAGACGGTAGTCCTATCGGAGAAGAGAAAGTGTGTTTCTGCGGTTCTGGTGTTCGACAGCGGCAGCTTTCTAGTTTTCTTGTGTAAAGACAAAGTTAGCAACAAGTGTGAATTGCCAGTTCACTGCCTCAAAGAGAAAGCAAATACAGAATTCTCCCTCAAGCTGCTTAAGTTAATCCACTGAAGTTTTCAGCTTTGGTACAAGATTCCGCACCGAACCGGCTGCTTTCTGCAACTTTCACTCAGTGGCATAAGACCGGAGAGTGCCTACCCAGCAAGTACTTGAATCCCCTGGTTTTCAAAAGGAACTTTGCCTAACAGGGACTGAATGAACCTTCGGCATTAACAGCAAAACAGGCAAATTGTTTGCCTTCAACTAGAGGATGGTAGAATTGTTTCCGTTGTGCTCCCTAATCTTGCTGTGCTTAACGCGAGCATGTAGCCTGTTGTCTGCCAGAAACAGCAACCAAAAGCGTGTTGCTCCGTGTGGGTGCTGAAGTGAGGAGGACTCAATTACTGTGTTTGAATCCCTTGGTGTGAAATGCCTAAGAAAGTTGCCTGAGCATTGTTTACTTGGTTAAAGTGTTTGACTTTTCTCCCATTCGAGTAGCTGAGGCCCTGCATGGTTTAGAGCTTTCCTGGAGGCAATCTGGGCTCCGCGTACGAGAAAGCCGCCTTGCAGACGGTAGTCCTAAATGAGAAGAGAAAGTGTGTTTCTGCCGTTCTGGTGTTCGACAGCGGCAGCTTTCTAGTTTTCTTGAGTAAAGACTATGTTAGCAGCAAGTGTGACTTGCCGGTTCACTGCCTCAAAGTGAAAGCAAATACAGAATTCTCCCTCAAGCTGCTTAAGTTAATCCACTGAAGTTTTCAGCTTTGGTACAAGATTCCGCACCGAACCGGCTGCTTTCTGCAACTTTCACTCAGTGGCATAAGACCGGAGAGTGCCTACCCAGCAAGTACTTGAATCCCCTGGTTTTCAAAAGAAACTTTGTCTAACAGGGACTGAATGAACCTTTGGCATTCAAAGCAAAACAGGCAAATTGTTTGCCTTCAACTAGAGGATGGTAGAATTGTTTCCGTTTTGCTCACTAATCTTGCTGTGCTTAACGCGAGCATGTAGCCTGTTGTCTGCCAGAAACAGCAACCAAAAGCGTGTTGCTCCGTGTGGGTGCTGAAGTGAGGAGGACTCAATTACTGTGTTTGAATCCCTTGGTGTGAAATGCCTAAGAAAGTTGCCTGAGCATTGTTTACTTGGTTAAAGTGTTTGACTTTTCTCCCATTCGAGTAGCTGAGGCCCTGCATGGTTTAGAGCTTTCCTGGAGGCAATCTGGGCTCCGCGTACGAGAAAGCCGCCTTGCAGCCGGTAGTCCTAAATGAGAAGAGAAAGTGTGTTTCTGCCGTTCTGGTGTTCTACAGCGGCAGCTTTCTAGTTTTCTTGAGTAAAGACTATGTTAGCAGCAAGTGTGACTTGCCAGTTCACTGCCTCAAAGTGAAAGCAAATACGGAATTCTCCCTCAAGCTGCTTAAGTTAATCCACTGAAGATTTCAGTTTTGGTAAAAGCTACAGTCGTCACCGATCCGGCTGCTTTCTGCAACTTTCTCTCAGTGGCATAAGACCGGAGAGTGCCTGCTCAGCAAGTACCTGAATCCCCTGGTTTTCAAAAGAAACTTTGTCTAACAGGGAATGAATGTGCTTTTGGCATTCGAAGAAAAACAGGCACATTGTTTGCCATCTACTAGAGGATGGTAGAATTGTTTCCGTTTTGCTCACTAATCTTGCTGTGCTTAACGCGAGCATGTAGCCTGTTGTCTGCCAGAAACAGCAACCAAAAGCGTGTTGCTCCGTGTGGGTGCTGAAGTGCGGAGGACTCAATTACTGTGTTTGAATCCCTTGGTGTGAAATGCCTAAGAAAGTTGCCTGAGCATTGTTTACCTGGTTAAAGTGTTTGAAGTTTGTCAGATTCGAGTAGCTGAAGCCCTGCACGGTTTAGAGATTTCCGGGAGGCATTCTCTGCTACGCGTTCGAGAAAGCCGCCTAGCAGACGGTAGTCCTAACGGAGAAGAGAAAGTGTGTTTCTGCGGTTCTGGTGTTCGACAGCGGCAGCTTTCTAGTTTTCTTGTGTAAAGACAAAGTTAGCAACAAGTGTGAATTGCCAGTTCACTGCCTCAAAGAGAAAGCAAATACAGAATTCTCCCTCAAGCTGCTTAAGTTAATCCACTGAAGTTTTCAGCTTTGGTACAAGATTCCGCACCGAACCGGCTGCTTTCTGCAACTTTCACTCAGTGGCATAAGACCGGAGAGTGCCTGCTCAGAAGTACCTGAATCACCCGGTTTTCAAAAGGAACTTTGCCTAACAGGGACTGAATGAACCTTTGGCATTCAAAGCAAAACAGGCAAATTGTTTGCCTTCAACTAGAGGATGGTAGAATTGTTTCCGTTTTGCTCACTAATCTTGCTGTGCTTAACGCGAGCATGTAGCCTGTTGTCTGCCAGAAACAGCAACCAAAAGCGTGTTGCTCTGTGTGGGTGCTGAAGTGAGGAGGACTCAATTACTGTGTTTGAATCCCTTGGTGTGAAATGCCTAAGAAAGTTGCCTGAGCATTGTTTACTTGGTTAAAGTGTTTGACTTTTCTCCCATTCGAGTAGCTGAGGCCCTGCATGGTTTAGAGCTTTCCTGGAGGCAATCTGGGCTCCGCGTACGAGAAAGCCGCCTTGCAGACGGTAGTCCTAAAGGAGAAGAGAAAGTGTGTTTCTGCCGTTCTGGTGTTCGACAGCGGCAGCTTTCTAGTTTTCTTGAGTAAAGACTATGTTAGCAGCAAGTGTGACTTGCCAGTTCACTGCCTCAAAGTGAAAGCAAATACAGAATTCTCCCTCAAGCTGCTTAAGTTAATCCACTGAAGATTTCAGTTTTGGTAAAAGCTACAGTCGTCACCGATCCGGCTGCTTTCTGCAACTTTCTCTCAGTGGCATAAGACCGGAGAGTGCCTACCCAGCAAGTACCTGAATCCCCTGGTTTTCAAAAGAAACTTTCTCTAAGAGGGAATGAATGTACTTTTGGCATTCGAAGAAAAACAGGCACATTGTTTGCCTTCTACTAGAGGATGGTAGAATTGTTTCCGTTTTGCTCACTAATCTTGCTGTGCTTAACGCGAGCATGTAGCCTGTTGTCTGCCAGAAACAGCAACCAAAAGCGTGTTGCTCCGTGTGGGTGCTGAAGTGAGGAGGACTCAATTACTGTGTTTGAATCCCTTGGTGTGAAATGCCTAAGAAAGTTGCCTGAGCATTGTTTACTTGGTTAAAGTGTTTGACTTTTCTCCCATTCGAGTAGCTGAGGCCCTGCATGGTTTAGAGCTTTCCTGGAGGCAATCTGGGCTCCGCGTACGAGAAAGCCGCCTTGCAGACGGTAGTCCTAAATGAGAAGAGAAAGTGTGTTTCTGCCGTTCTGGTGTTCGACAGCGGCAGCTTTCTAGTTTTCTTGAGTAAAGACTATGTTAGCAGCAAGTGTGACTTCCCAGTTCACTGCCTCAAAGTGAAAGCAAATACAGAATTCTCCCTCAAGCTGCTTAAGTTAATCCACTGAAGATTTCAGTTTTGGTAAAAGCTACAGTCGTCACCGATCCGGCTGCTTTCTGCAACTTTCTCTCAGTGGCATAAGACCGGAGAGTGCCTGCTCAGCAAGTACCTGAATCCCCTGGTTTTCAAAAGAAACTTTGTCTAACAGGGAATGAATGTGCTTTTGGCATTCGAAGAAAAACAGGCACATTGTTTGCCTTCAACTAGAGGATGGTAGAATTGTTTCCGTTTTGCTCACTAATCTTGCTGTGCTTAACGCGAGCATGTAGCCTGTTGTCTGCCAGAAACAGGAACCAAAAGCGTGTTGCTCCGTGTGGGTGCTGAAGTGAGGAGGACTCAATTACTGTGTTTGAATCCCTTGGTGTGAAATGCCTAAGAAAGTTGCCTGAGCATTGTTTACCTGGTTAAAGTGTTTGAAGTTTGTCAGATTCGAGTAGTTGAAGCCCTGCACAGTTTAGAGCTTTCCGGGAGGCATTCTGCTACGCGTTCGAGAAAGCCGCCTAGCAGACGGTAGTCCTAACGGAGAAGCGAAAGTGTGTTTCTGCGGTTCTGGTGTTCGACAGCGGCAGCTTTCTAGTTTTCTTGTGTAAAGACAAAGTTAGCAACAAGTGTGAATTGCCAGTTCACTGCCTCAAAGAGAAAGCAAATACAGAATTCTCCCTCAAGCTGCTTAAGTTAATCCACTGAAGTTTTCAGCTTTGGTACAAGATTCCGCACCGAACCGGCTGCTTTCTGCAACTTTCACTCAGTGGCATAAGACCGGAGAGTGCCTACCCAGCAAGTACTTGAATCCCCTGGTTTTCAAAAGGAACTTTGCCTAACAGGGACTGAATGAACCTTTGGCATTCAAAGCAAAACAGGCAAATTGTTTGCCTTCAACTAGAGGATGGTAGAATTGTTTCCGTTTTGCTCACTAATCTTGCTGTGCTTAACGCGAGCATGTAGCCTGTTGTCTGCCAGAAACAGCAACCAAAAGCGTGTTGCTCCGTGTGGGTGCTGAAGTGAGGAGGACTCAATTACTGTGTTTGAATCCCTTGGTGTGAAATGCCTAAGAAAGTTGCCTGAGCATTGTTTACTTGGTTAAAGTGTTTGACTTTTCTCCCATTCGAGTAGCTGAGGCCCTGCATGGTTTAGAGCTTTCCTGGAGGCAATCTGGGCTCCGCGTACGAGAAAGCCGCCTTGCAGACGGTAGTCCTAAATGAGAAGAGAAAGTGTGTTTCTGCCGTTCTGGTGTTCGACAGCGGCAGCTTTCTAGTTTTCTTGAGTAAAGACTATGTTAGCAGCAAGTGTGACTTCCCAGTTCACTGCCTCAAAGTGAAAGCAAATACAGAATTCTCCCTCAAGCTGCTTAAGTTAATCCACTGAAGATTTCAGTTTTGGTAAAAGCTACAGTCGTCACCGATCCGGCTGCTTTCTGCAACTTTCTCTCAGTGGCATAAGACCGGAGAGTGCCTGCTCAGCAAGTACCTGAATCCCCTGGTTTTCAAAAGAAACTTTGTCTAACAGGGAATGAATGTGCTTTTGGCATTCGAAGAAAAACAGGCACATTGTTTGCCTTCAACTAGAGGATGGTAGAATTGTTTCCGTTTTGCTCACTAATCTTGCTGTGCTTAACGCGAGCATGTAGCCTGTTGTCTGCCAGAAACAGGAACCAAAAGCGTGTTGCTCCGTGTGGGTGCTGAAGTGAGGAGGACTCAATTACTGTGTTTGAATCCCTTGGTGTGAAATGCCTAAGAAAGTTGCCTGAGCATTGTTTACCTGGTTAAAGTGTTTGAAGTTTGTCAGATTCGAGTAGTTGAAGCCCTGCACAGTTTAGAGCTTTCCGGGAGGCATTCTGCTACGCGTTCGAGAAAGCCGCCTAGCAGACGGTAGTCCTAACGGAGAAGCGAAAGTGTGTTTCTGCGGTTCTGGTGTTCGACAGCGGCAGCTTTCTAGTTTTCTTGTGTAAAGACAAAGTTAGCAACAAGTGTGAATTGCCAGTTCACTGCCTCAAAGAGAAAGCAAATACAGAATTCTCCCTCAAGCTGCTTAAGTTAATCCACTGAAGTTTTCAGCTTTGGTACAAGATTCCGCACCGAACCGGCTGCTTTCTGCAACTTTCACTCAGTGGCATAAGACCGGAGAGTGCCTACCCAGCAAGTACTTGAATCCCCTGGTTTTCAAAAGGAACTTTGCCTAACAGGGACTGAATGAACCTTTGGCATTCAAAGCAAAACAGGCAAATTGTTTGCCTTCAACTAGAGGATGGTAGAATTGTTTCCGTTTTGCTCACTAATCTTGCTGTGCTTAACGCGAGCATGTAGCCTGTTGTCTGCCAGAAACAGCAACCAAAAGCGTGTTGCTCCGTGTGGGTGCTGAAGTGAGGAGGACTCAATTACTGTGTTTGAATCCCTTGGTGTGAAATGCCTAAGAAAGTTGCCTGAGCATTGTTTACCTGGTTAAAGTGTTTGAAGTTTGTCAGATTCGAGTAGTTGAAGCCCTGCACAGTTTAGAGCTTTCCGGGAGGCATTCTGCTACGCGTTCGAGAAAGCCGCCTAGCAGACGGTAGTCCTAACGGAGAAGCGAAAGTGTGTTTCTGCGGTTCTGGTGTTCGACAGCGGCAGCTTTCTAGTTTTCTTGTGTAAAGACAAAGTTAGCAACAAGTGTGAATTGCCAGTTCACTGCCTCAAAGAGAAAGCAAATACAGAATTCTCCCTCAAGCTGCTTAAGTTAATCCACTGAAGTTTTCAGCTTTGGTACAAGATTCCGCACCGAACCGGCTGCTTTCTGCAACTTTCACTCAGTGGCATAAGACCGGAGAGTGCCTACCCAGCAAGTACTTGAATCCCCTGGTTTTCAAAAGGAACTTTGCCTAACAGGGACTGAATGAACCTTTGGCATTCAAAGCAAAACAGGCAAATTGTTTGCCTTCAACTAGAGGATGGTAGAATTGTTTCCGTTTTGCTCACTAATCTTGCTGTGCTTAACGCGAGCATGTAGCCTGTTGTCTGCCAGAAACAGCAACCAAAAGCGTGTTGCTCCGTGTGGGTGCTGAAGTGAGGAGGACTCAATTACTGTGTTTGAATCCCTTGGTGTGAAATGCCTAAGAAAGTTGCCTGAGCATTGTTTACTTGGTTAAAGTGTTTGACTTTTCTCCCATTCGAGTAGCTGAGGCCCTGCATGGTTTAGAGCTTTCCTGGAGGCAATCTGGGCTCCGCGTACGAGAAAGCCGCCTTGCAGACGGTAGTCCTAAATGAGAAGAGAAAGTGTGTTTCTGCCGTTCTGGTGTTCGACAGCGGCAGCTTTCTAGTTTTCTTGAGTAAAGACTATGTTAGCAGCAAGTGTGACTTGCCGGTTCACTGCCTCAAAGTGAAAGCAAATACAGAATTCTCCCTCAAGCTGCTTAAGTTAATCCACTGAAGTTTTCAGCTTTGGTACAAGATTCCGCACCGAACCGGCTGCTTTCTGCAACTTTCACTCAGTGGCATAAGACCGGAGAGTGCCTACCCAGCAAGTACTTGAATCCCCTGGTTTTCAAAAGAAACTTTGTCTAACAGGGACTGAATGAACCTTTGGCATTCAAAGCAAAACAGGCAAATTGTTTGCCTTCAACTAGAGGATGGTAGAATTGTTTCCGTTTTGCTCACTAATCTTGCTGTGCTTAACGCGAGCATGTAGCCTGTTGTCTGCCAGAAACAGCAACCAAAAGCGTGTTGCTCCGTGTGGGTGCTGAAGTGAGGAGGACTCAATTACTGTGTTTGAATCCCTTGGTGTGAAATGCCTAAGAAAGTTGCCTGAGCATTGTTTACTTGGTTAAAGTGTTTGACTTTTCTCCCATTCGAGTAGCTGAGGCCCTGCATGGTTTAGAGCTTTCCTGGAGGCAATCTGGGCTCCGCGTACGAGAAAGCCGCCTTGCAGCCGGTAGTCCTAAATGAGAAGAGAAAGTGTGTTTCTGCCGTTCTGGTGTTCTACAGCGGCAGCTTTCTAGTTTTCTTGAGTAAAGACTATGTTAGCAGCAAGTGTGACTTGCCAGTTCACTGCCTCAAAGTGAAAGCAAATACGGAATTCTCCCTCAAGCTGCTTAAGTTAATCCACTGAAGATTTCAGTTTTGGTAAAAGCTACAGTCGTCACCGATCCGGCTGCTTTCTGCAACTTTCTCTCAGTGGCATAAGACCGGAGAGTGCCTGCTCAGCAAGTACCTGAATCCCCTGGTTTTCAAAAGAAACTTTGTCTAACAGGGAATGAATGTGCTTTTGGCATTCGAAGAAAAACAGGCACATTGTTTGCCATCTACTAGAGGATGGTAGAATTGTTTCCGTTTTGCTCACTAATCTTGCTGTGCTTAACGCGAGCATGTAGCCTGTTGTCTGCCAGAAACAGCAACCAAAAGCGTGTTGCTCCGTGTGGGTGCTGAAGTGCGGAGGACTCAATTACTGTGTTTGAATCCCTTGGTGTGAAATGCCTAAGAAAGTTGCCTGAGCATTGTTTACCTGGTTAAAGTGTTTGAAGTTTGTCAGATTCGAGTAGCTGAAGCCCTGCACGGTTTAGAGATTTCCGGGAGGCATTCTCTGCTACGCGTTCGAGAAAGCCGCCTAGCAGACGGTAGTCCTAACGGAGAAGAGAAAGTGTGTTTCTGCGGTTCTGGTGTTCGACAGCGGCAGCTTTCTAGTTTTCTTGTGTAAAGACAAAGTTAGCAACAAGTGTGAATTGCCAGTTCACTGCCTCAAAGAGAAAGCAAATACAGAATTCTCCCTCAAGCTGCTTAAGTTAATCCACTGAAGTTTTCAGCTTTGGTACAAGATTCCGCACCGAACCGGCTGCTTTCTGCAACTTTCACTCAGTGGCATAAGACCGGAGAGTGCCTGCTCAGAAGTACCTGAATCACCCGGTTTTCAAAAGGAACTTTGCCTAACAGGGACTGAATGAACCTTTGGCATTCAAAGCAAAACAGGCAAATTGTTTGCCTTCAACTAGAGGATGGTAGAATTGTTTCCGTTTTGCTCACTAATCTTGCTGTGCTTAACGCGAGCATGTAGCCTGTTGTCTGCCAGAAACAGCAACCAAAAGCGTGTTGCTCTGTGTGGGTGCTGAAGTGAGGAGGACTCAATTACTGTGTTTGAATCCCTTGGTGTGAAATGCCTAAGAAAGTTGCCTGAGCATTGTTTACTTGGTTAAAGTGTTTGACTTTTCTCCCATTCGAGTAGCTGAGGCCCTGCATGGTTTAGAGCTTTCCTGGAGGCAATCTGGGCTCCGCGTACGAGAAAGCCGCCTTGCAGACGGTAGTCCTAAAGGAGAAGAGAAAGTGTGTTTCTGCCGTTCTGGTGTTCGACAGCGGCAGCTTTCTAGTTTTCTTGAGTAAAGACTATGTTAGCAGCAAGTGTGACTTGCCAGTTCACTGCCTCAAAGTGAAAGCAAATACAGAATTCTCCCTCAAGCTGCTTAAGTTAATCCACTGAAGATTTCAGTTTTGGTAAAAGCTACAGTCGTCACCGATCCGGCTGCTTTCTGCAACTTTCTCTCAGTGGCATAAGACCGGAGAGTGCCTACCCAGCAAGTACCTGAATCCCCTGGTTTTCAAAAGAAACTTTCTCTAAGAGGGAATGAATGTACTTTTGGCATTCGAAGAAAAACAGGCACATTGTTTGCCTTCTACTAGAGGATGGTAGAATTGTTTCCGTTTTGCTCACTAATCTTGCTGTGCTTAACGCGAGCATGTAGCCTGTTGTCTGCCAGAAACAGCAACCAAAAGCGTGTTGCTCCGTGTGGGTGCTGAAGTGAGGAGGACTCAATTACTGTGTTTGAATCCCTTGGTGTGAAATGCCTAAGAAAGTTGCCTGAGCATTGTTTACTTGGTTAAAGTGTTTGACTTTTCTCCCATTCGAGTAGCTGAGGCCCTGCATGGTTTAGAGCTTTCCTGGAGGCAATCTGGGCTCCGCGTACGAGAAAGCCGCCTTGCAGACGGTAGTCCTAAATGAGAAGAGAAAGTGTGTTTCTGCCGTTCTGGTGTTCGACAGCGGCAGCTTTCTAGTTTTCTTGAGTAAAGACTATGTTAGCAGCAAGTGTGACTTCCCAGTTCACTGCCTCAAAGTGAAAGCAAATACAGAATTCTCCCTCAAGCTGCTTAAGTTAATCCACTGAAGATTTCAGTTTTGGTAAAAGCTACAGTCGTCACCGATCCGGCTGCTTTCTGCAACTTTCTCTCAGTGGCATAAGACCGGAGAGTGCCTGCTCAGCAAGTACCTGAATCCCCTGGTTTTCAAAAGAAACTTTGTCTAACAGGGAATGAATGTGCTTTTGGCATTCGAAGAAAAACAGGCACATTGTTTGCCTTCAACTAGAGGATGGTAGAATTGTTTCCGTTTTGCTCACTAATCTTGCTGTGCTTAACGCGAGCATGTAGCCTGTTGTCTGCCAGAAACAGGAACCAAAAGCGTGTTGCTCCGTGTGGGTGCTGAAGTGAGGAGGACTCAATTACTGTGTTTGAATCCCTTGGTGTGAAATGCCTAAGAAAGTTGCCTGAGCATTGTTTACCTGGTTAAAGTGTTTGAAGTTTGTCAGATTCGAGTAGTTGAAGCCCTGCACAGTTTAGAGCTTTCCGGGAGGCATTCTGCTACGCGTTCGAGAAAGCCGCCTAGCAGACGGTAGTCCTAACGGAGAAGCGAAAGTGTGTTTCTGCGGTTCTGGTGTTCGACAGCGGCAGCTTTCTAGTTTTCTTGTGTAAAGACAAAGTTAGCAACAAGTGTGAATTGCCAGTTCACTGCCTCAAAGAGAAAGCAAATACAGAATTCTCCCTCAAGCTGCTTAAGTTAATCCACTGAAGTTTTCAGCTTTGGTACAAGATTCCGCACCGAACCGGCTGCTTTCTGCAACTTTCACTCAGTGGCATAAGACCGGAGAGTGCCTACCCAGCAAGTACTTGAATCCCCTGGTTTTCAAAAGGAACTTTGCCTAACAGGGACTGAATGAACCTTTGGCATTCAAAGCAAAACAGGCAAATTGTTTGCCTTCAACTAGAGGATGGTAGAATTGTTTCCGTTTTGCTCACTAATCTTGCTGTGCTTAACGCGAGCATGTAGCCTGTTGTCTGCCAGAAACAGCAACCAAAAGCGTGTTGCTCCGTGTGGGTGCTGAAGTGAGGAGGACTCAATTACTGTGTTTGAATCCCTTGGTGTGAAATGCCTAAGAAAGTTGCCTGAGCATTGTTTACTTGGTTAAAGTGTTTGACTTTTCTCCCATTCGAGTAGCTGAGGCCCTGCATGGTTTAGAGCTTTCCTGGAGGCAATCTGGGCTCCGCGTACGAGAAAGCCGCCTTGCAGACGGTAGTCCTAAATGAGAAGAGAAAGTGTGTTTCTGCCGTTCTGGTGTTCGACAGCGGCAGCTTTCTAGTTTTCTTGAGTAAAGACTATGTTAGCAGCAAGTGTGACTTCCCAGTTCACTGCCTCAAAGTGAAAGCAAATACAGAATTCTCCCTCAAGCTGCTTAAGTTAATCCACTGAAGATTTCAGTTTTGGTAAAAGCTACAGTCGTCACCGATCCGGCTGCTTTCTGCAACTTTCTCTCAGTGGCATAAGACCGGAGAGTGCCTGCTCAGCAAGTACCTGAATCCCCTGGTTTTCAAAAGAAACTTTGTCTAACAGGGAATGAATGTGCTTTTGGCATTCGAAGAAAAACAGGCACATTGTTTGCCTTCAACTAGAGGATGGTAGAATTGTTTCCGTTTTGCTCACTAATCTTGCTGTGCTTAACGCGAGCATGTAGCCTGTTGTCTGCCAGAAACAGGAACCAAAAGCGTGTTGCTCCGTGTGGGTGCTGAAGTGAGGAGGACTCAATTACTGTGTTTGAATCCCTTGGTGTGAAATGCCTAAGAAAGTTGCCTGAGCATTGTTTACCTGGTTAAAGTGTTTGAAGTTTGTCAGATTCGAGTAGTTGAAGCCCTGCACAGTTTAGAGCTTTCCGGGAGGCATTCTGCTACGCGTTCGAGAAAGCCGCCTAGCAGACGGTAGTCCTAACGGAGAAGCGAAAGTGTGTTTCTGCGGTTCTGGTGTTCGACAGCGGCAGCTTTCTAGTTTTCTTGTGTAAAGACAAAGTTAGCAACAAGTGTGAATTGCCAGTTCACTGCCTCAAAGAGAAAGCAAATACAGAATTCTCCCTCAAGCTGCTTAAGTTAATCCACTGAAGTTTTCAGCTTTGGTACAAGATTCCGCACCGAACCGGCTGCTTTCTGCAACTTTCACTCAGTGGCATAAGACCGGAGAGTGCCTACCCAGCAAGTACTTGAATCCCCTGGTTTTCAAAAGGAACTTTGCCTAACAGGGACTGAATGAACCTTTGGCATTCAAAGCAAAACAGGCAAATTGTTTGCCTTCAACTAGAGGATGGTAGAATTGTTTCCGTTTTGCTCACTAATCTTGCTGTGCTTAACGCGAGCATGTAGCCTGTTGTCTGCCAGAAACAGCAACCAAAAGCGTGTTGCTCCGTGTGGGTGCTGAAGTGAGGAGGACTCAATTACTGTGTTTGAATCCCTTGGTGTGAAATGCCTAAGAAAGTTGCCTGAGCATTGTTTACTTGGTTAAAGTGTTTGACTTTTCTCCCATTCGAGTAGCTGAGGCCCTGCATGGTTTAGAGATTTCCTGGAGGCAATCTGGGCTCCGCGTACGAGAAAGCCGCCTTGCAGACGGTAGTCCTAAATGAGAAGAGAAAGTGTGTTTGTGCCGTTCTGGTGTTCGACAGCGGCAGCTTTCTAGTTTTCTTGAGTAAAGACTATGTTAGCAGCAAGTGTGACTTGCCAGTTCACTGCCTCAAAGTGAAAGCAAATACGGAATTCTCCCTCAAGCTGCTTAAGTTAATCCACTGAAGATTTCAGTTTTGGTAAAAGCTACAGTCGTCACCGATCCGGCTGCTTTCTGCAACTTTCTCTCAGTGGCATAAGACCGGAGAGTGCCTGCTCAGCAAGTACCTGAATCCCCTGGTTTTCAAAAGAAACTTTGTCTAACAGGGAATGAATGTGCTTTTGACATTCGAAGAAAAACAGGCACATTGTTTGCCTTCAACTAGAGGATGGTAGAATTGTTTCCGTTTTGCTCACTAATCTTGCTGTGCTTAACGCGAGCATGTAGCCTGTTGTCTGCCAGAAACAGCAACCAAAAGCGTTTTGCTCCGTGTGGGTGCTGAAGTGCGGAGGACTCAATTACTGTGTTTGAATCCCTTGGTGTGAAATGCCTAAGAAAGTTGCCTGAGCATTGTTTACCTGGTTAAAGTGTTTGAAGTTTGTCAGATTCGAGTAGCTGAAGCCCTGCACGGTTTAGAGATTTCCGGGAGGCATTCTCTGCTACGCGTTCGAGAAAGCCGCCTAGCAGACGGTAGTCCTAACGGAGAAGAGAAAGTGTGTTTCTGCGGTTCTGGTGTTCGACAGCGGCAGCTTTCTAGTTTTCTTGTGTAAAGACAAAGTTAGCAACAAGTGTGAATTGCCAGTTCACTGCCTCAAAGGGAAAGCAAATACAGAATTCTCCCTCAAGCTGCTTAAGTTAATCCACTGAAGTTTTCAGCTTTGGTACAAGATTCCGCACCGAACCGGCTGCTTTCTGCAACTTTCACTCAGTGGCATAAGACCGGAGAGTGCCTACCCAGCAAGTACTTGAATCCCCTCGTTTTCAAAGGAAACTTTGCCTAACAGGGACTGAATGAACCTTTGGCATTCAAAGCAAAACAGGCAAATTGTTTGCCTTCAACTAGAGGATGGTAGAATTGTTTCCGTTTTGCTCACTAATCTTGCTGTGCTTAACGCGAGCATGTAGCCTGTTGTCTGCCAGAAACAGCAACCAAAAGCGTGTTGCTCCGTGTGGGTGCTGAAGGGAGGAGGACTCAATTACTGTGTTTGAATCCCTTGGTGTGAAATGCCTAAGAAAGTTGCCTGAGCATTGTTTACTTGGTTAAAGTGTTTGACTTTTCTCCCATTCGAGTAGCTGAGGCCCTGCATGGTTTAGAGCTTTCCTGGAGGCAATCTGGGCTCCGCGTACGAGAAAGCCGCCTTGCAGCCGGTAGTCCTAAATGAGAAGAGAAAGTGTGTTTCTGCCGTTCTGGTGTTCGACAGCGGCAGCTTTCTAGTTTTCTTGAGTAAAGACTATGTTAGCAGCAAGTGTGACTTGCCGGTTCACTGCCTCAAAGTGAAAGCAAATACAGAATTCTCCCTCAAGCTGCTTAAGTTAATCCACTGAAGTTTTCAGCTTTGGTACAAGATTCCGCACCGAACCGGCTGCTTTCTGCAACTTTCACTCAGTGGCATAAGACCGGAGAGTGCCTACCCAGCAAGTACTTGAATCCCCTGGTTTTCAAAAGAAAATTTGCCTAACAGGGACTGAATGAACCTTTGGCATTCAAAGCAAAACAGGCAAATTGTTTGCCTTCAACTAGAGGATGGTAGAATTGTTTCCGTTTTGCTCACTAATTTTGCTGTGCTTAACGCGAGCATGTAGCCTGTTGTCTGCCAGAAACAGCAACCAAAAGCGTGTTGCTCCGTGTGGGTGCTGAAGGGAGGAGGACTCAATTACTGTGTTTGAATCCCTTGGTGTGAAATGCCTAAGAAAGTTGCCTGAGCATTGTTTACTTGGTTAAAGTGTTTGACTTTTCTCCCATTCGAGTAGCTGAGGCCCTGCATGGTTTAGAGCTTTCCTGGAGGCAATCTGGGCTCCGCGTACGAGAAAGCCGCCTTGCAGACGGTAGTCCTAAATGAGAAGAGAAAGTGTGTTTGTGCCGTTCTGGTGTTCGACAGCGGCAGCTTTCTAGTTTTCTTGAGTAAAGACTATGTTAGCAGCAAGTGTGACTTGCCAGTTCACTGCCTCAAAGTGAAAGCAAATACGGAATTCTCCCTCAAGCTGCTTAAGTTAATCCACTGAAGATTTCAGTTTTGGTAAAAGCTACAGTCGTCACCGATCCGGCTGCTTTCTGCAACTTTCTCTCAGTGGCATAAGACCGGAGAGTGCCTGCTCAGCAAGTACCTGAATCCCCTGGTTTTCAAAAGAAACTTTGTCTAACAGGGAATGAATGTGCTTTTGACATTCGAAGAAAAACAGGCACATTGTTTGCCTTCAACTAGAGGATGGTAGAATTGTTTCCGTTTTGCTCACTAATCTTGCTGTGCTTAACGCGAGCATGTAGCCTGTTGTCTGCCAGAAACAGCAACCAAAAGCGTGTTGCTCCGTGTGGGTGCTGAAGTGCGGAGGACTCAATTACTGTGTTTGAATCCCTTGGTGTGAAATGCCTAAGAAAGTTGCCTGAGCATTGTTTACCTGGTTAAAGTGTTTGAAGTTTGTCAGATTCGAGTAGCTGAAGCCCTGCACGGTTTAGAGATTTCCGGGAGGCATTCTCTGCTACGCGTTCGAGAAAGCCGCCTAGCAGACGGTAGTCCTAACGGAGAAGAGAAAGTGTGTTTCTGCGGTTCTGGTGTTCGACAGCGGCAGCTTTCTAGTTTTCTTGTGTAAAGACAAAGTTAGCAACAAGTGTGAATTGCCAGTTCACTGCCTCAAAGAGAAAGCAAATACAGAATTCTCCCTCAAGCTGCTTAAGTTAATCCACTGAAGTTTTCAGCTTTGGTACAAGATTCCGCACCGAACCGGCTGCTTTCTGCAACTTTCACTCAGTGGCATAAGACCGGAGAGTGCCTACCCAGCAAGTACTTGAATCCCCTGGTTTTCAAAAGGAACTTTGCCTAACAGGGACTGAATGAACCTTTGGCATTCAAAGCAAAACAGGCAAATTGTTTGCCTTCAACTAGAGGATGGTAGAATTGTTTCCGTTTTGCTCCCTAATCTTGCTGTGCTTAACGCGAGCATGTAGCCTGTTGTCTGCCAGAAACAGCAACCAAAAGCGTGTTGCTCCGTGTGGGTGCTGAAGGGAGGAGGACTCAATTACTGTGTTTGAATCCCTTGGTGTGAAATGCCTAAGAAAGTTGCCTGAGCATTGTTTACTTGGTTAAAGTGTTTGACTTTTCTCCCATTCGAGTAGCTGAGGCCCTGCATGGTTTAGAGCTTTCCTGGAGGCAATCTGGGCACCGCGTACGAGAAAGCCGCCTTGCAGACGGTAGTCCTAAATGAGAAGAGAAAGTGTGTTTCTGCCGTTCTGGTGTTCGACAGCGGCAGCTTTCTAGTTTTCTTGAGTAAAGACTATGTTAGCAGCAAGTGTGACTTGCCGGTTCACTGCCTCAAAGTGAAAGCAAATACAGAATTCTCCCTCAAGCTGCTTAAGTTAATCCACTGAAGATTTCAGTTTTGGTAAAAGCTACAGTCGTCACCGATCCGGCTGCTTTCTGCAACTTTCTCTCAGTGGCATAAGACCGGAGAGTGCCTGCTCAGCAAGTACCTGAATCCCCTGGTTTTCAAAAGAAACTTTGTCTAACAGGGAATGAATGTGCTTTTGGCATTCGAAGAAAAACAGGCACATTGTTTGCCATCTACTAGAGGATGGTAGAATTGTTTCCGTTTTGCTCACTAATCTTGCTGTGCTTAACGCGAGCATGTAGCCTGTTGTCTGCCAGAAACAGCAACCAAAAGCGTGTTGCTCCGTGTGGGTGCTGAAGTGAGGAGGACTCAATTACTGTGTTTGAATCCCTTGGTGTGAAATGCCTAAGAAAGTTGCCTGAGCATTGTTTACCTGGTTAAAGTGTTTGAAGTTTGTCAGATTCGAGTAGCTGAGGCCCTGCACGGTTTAGAGCTTTCCGGGAGGCATTCTCTGCTACGCGTTCGAGTAAGCCGCCTAGCAGACGGTAGTCCTATCGGAGAAGAGAAAGTGTGTTTCTGCGGTTCTGGTGTTCGACAGCGGCAGCTTTCTAGTTTTCTTGTGTAAAGACAAAGTTAGCAACAAGTGTGAATTGCCAGTTCACTGCCTCAAAGAGAAAGCAAATACAGAATTCTCCCTCAAGCTGCTTAAGTTAATCCACTGAAGTTTTCAGCTTTGGTACAAGATTCCGTACCGAACCGGCTGCTTTCTGCAACTTTCACTCAGTGGCATAAGACCGGAGAGTGCCTACCCAGCAAGTACTTGAATCCCCTGGTTTTCAAAAGGAACTTTGCCTAACAGGGACTGAATGAACCTTTGGCATTCAAAGCAAAACAGGCAAATTGTTTGCCTTCAACTAGAGGATGGTAGAATTGTTTCCGTTTTGCTCCCTAATCTTGCTGTGCTTAACGCGAGCATGTAGCCTGTTGTCTGCCAGAAACAGCAACCAAAAGCGTGTTGCTCCGTGTGGGTGCTGAAGGGAGGAGGACTCAATTACTGTGTTTGAATCCCTTGGTGTGAAATGCCTAAGAAAGTTGCCTGAGCATTGTTTACTTGGTTAAAGTGTTTGACTTTTCTCCCATTCGAGTAGCTGAGGCCCTGCATGGTTTAGAGCTTTCCTGGAGGCAATCTGGGCTCCGCGTACGAGAAAGCCGCCTTGCAGCCGGTAGTCCTAAATGAGAAGAGAAAGTGTGTTTCTGCCGTTCTGGTGTTCGACAGCGGCAGCTTTCTAGTTTTCTTGAGTAAAGACTATGTTAGCAGCAAGTGTGACTTGCCGGTTCACTGCCTCAAAGTGAAAGCAAATACAGAATTCTCCCTCAAGCTGCTTAAGTTAATCCACTGAAGATTTCAGTTTTGGTAAAAGCTACAGTCGTCACCGATCCGGCTGCTTTCTGCAACTTTCTCTCAGTGGCATAAGACCGGAGAGTGCCTGCTCAGCAAGTACCTGAATCCCCTGGTTTTCAAAAGAAACTTTGTCTAACAGGGAATGAATGTGCTTTTGGCATTCGAAGAAAAACAGGCACATTGTTTGCCTTCAACTAGAGGATGGTAGAATTGTTTCCGTTTTGCTCACTAATCTTGCTGTGCTTAACGCGAGCATGTAGCCTGTTGTCTGCCAGAAACAGCAACCAAAAGCGTGTTGCTCCGTGTGGGTGCTGAAGTGAGGAGGACTCAATTACTGTGTTTGAATCCCTTGGTGTGAAATGCCTAAGAAAGTTGCCTGAGCATTGTTTACTTGGTTAAATTGTTTGACTTTTCTCCCATTCGAGTAGCTGAGGCCCTGCATGGTTTAGAGATTTCCTGGAGGCAATCTGGGCTCCGCGTACGAGAAAGCCGCCTTGCAGACGGTAGTCCTAAATGAGAAGAGAAAGTGTGTTTGTGCCGTTCTGGTGTTCGACAGCGGCAGCTTTCTAGTTTTCTTGAGTAAAGACTATGTTAGCAGCAAGTGTGACTTGCCAGTTCACTGCCTCAAAGTGAAAGCAAATACGGAATTCTCCCTCAAGCTGCTTAAGTTAATCCACTGAAGATTTCAGTTTTGGTAAAAGCTACAGTCGTCACCGATCCGGCTGCTTTCTGCAACTTTCTCTCAGTGGCATAAGACCGGAGAGTGCCTGCTCAGCAAGTACCTGAATCCCCTGGTTTTCAAAAGAAACTTTGTCTAACAGGGAATGAATGTGCTTTTGACATTCGAAGAAAAACAGGCACATTGTTTGCCTTCAACTAGAGGATGGTAGAATTGTTTCCGTTTTGCTCACTAATCTTGCTGTGCTTAACGCGAGCATGTAGCCTGTTGTCTGCCAGAAACAGCAACCAAAAGCGTGTTGCTCCGTGTGGGTGCTGAAGGGAGGAGGACTCAATTACTGTGTTTGAATCCCTTGGTGTGAAATGCCTAAGAAAGTTGCCTGAGCATTGTTTACTTGGTTAAAGTGTTTGACTTTTCTCCCATTCGAGTAGCTGAGGCCCTGCATGGTTTAGAGCTTTCCTGGAGGCAATCTGGGCTCCGCCTACGAGAAAGCCGCCTTGCAGCCGGTAGTCCTAAATGAGAAGAGAAAGTGTGTTTCTGCCGTTCTGGTGTTCGACAGCGGCAGCTTTCTAGTTTTCTTGAGTAAAGACTATGTTAGCAGCAAGTGTGACTTGCCGGTTCACTGCCTCAAAGTGAAAGCAAATACAGAATTCTCCCTCAAGCTGCTTAAGTTAATCCACTGAAGATTTCAGTTTTGGTAAAAGCTACAGTCGTCACCGATCCGGCTGCTTTCTGCAACTTTCTCTCAGTGGCATAAGACCGGAGAGTACCTGCTCAGCAAGTACCTGAATCCCCTGGTTTTCAAAAGAAACTTTGTCTAACAGGGAATGAATGTGCTTTTGGCATTCGAAGAAAAACAGGCACATTGTTTGCCTTCAACTAGAGGATGGTAGAATTGTTTCCGTTTTGCTCACTAATCTTGCTGTGCTTAACGCGAGCATGTAGCCTGTTGTCTGCCAGAAACAGCAACCAAAAGCGTGTTGCTCCGTGTGGGTGCTGAAGGGAGGAGGACTCAATTACTGTGTTTGAATCCCTTGGTGTGAAATGCCTAAGAAAGTTGCCTGAGCATTGTTTACCTGGTTAAAGTGTTTGAAGTTTGTCAGATTCGAGTAGCTGAAGCCCTGCACGGTTTAGAGATTTCCGGGAGGCATTCTCTGCTACGCGTTCGAGAAAGCCGCCTAGCAGACGGTAGTCCTAACGGAGAAGAGAAAGTGTGTTTCTGCGGTTCTGGTGTTCGACAGCGGCAGCTTTCTAGTTTTCTTGTGTAAAGACAAAGTTAGCAACAAGTGTGAATTGCCAGTTCACTGCCTCAAAGAGAAAGCAAATACAGAATTCTCCCTCAAGCTGCTTAAGTTAATCCACTGAAGTTTTCAGCTTTGGTACAAGATTCCGTACCGAACCGGCTGCTTTCTGTAACTTTCACTCAGTGGCATAAGACCGGAGAGTGCCTACCCAGCAAGTACTTGAATCCCCTGGTTTTCAAAAGGAACTTTGCCTAACAGGGACTGAATGAACCTTCGGCATTAAAAGCAAAACAGGCAAATTGTTTGCCTTCAACTAGAGGATGGTAGAATTGTTTCCGTTTTGCTCCCTAATCTTGCTGTGCTTAACGCGAGCATGTAGCCTGTTGTCTGCCAGAAACAGCAACCAAAAGCGTGTTGCTCCGTGTGGGTGCTGAAGTGAGGAGGACTCAATTACTGTGTTTGAATCCCTTGGTGTGAAATGCCTAAGAAAGTTGCCTGAGCATTGTTTACTTGGTTAAAGTGTTTGACTTTTCTCCCATTCGAGTAGCTGAGGCCCTGCATGGTTTAGAGCTTTCCTGGAGGCAATCTGGGCTCCGCGTACGAGAAAGCCGCCTTGCAGCCGGTAGTCCTAAATGAGAAGAGAAAGTGTGTTTCTGCCGTTCTGGTGTTCGACAGCGGCAGCTTTCTAGTTTTCTTGAGTAAAGACTATGTTAGCAGCAAGTGTGACTTGCCAGTTCACTGCCTCAAAGTGAAAGCAAATACGGAATTCTCCCTCAAGCTGCTTAAGTTAATCCACTGAAGATTTCAGTTTTGGTAAAAGCTACAGTCGTCACCGATCCGGCTGCTTTCTGCAACTTTCTCTCAGTGGCATAAGACCGGAGAGTGCCTGCTCAGCAAGTACCTGAATCCCCTGGTTTTCAAAAGAAACTTTGTCTAACAGGGAATGAATGTGCTTTTGACATTCGAAGAAAAACAGGCACATTGTTTGCCTTCAACTAGAGGATGGTAGAATTGTTTCCGTTTTGCTCACTAATCTTGCTGTGCTTAACGCGAACATGTAGCCTGTTGTCTGCCAGAAACAGCAACCAAAAGCGTGTTGCTCCGTGTGGGTGCTGAAGTGCGGAGGACTCAATTACTGTGTTTGAATCCCTTGGTGTGAAATGCCTAAGAAAGTTGCCTGAGCATTGTTTACCTGGTTAAAGTGTTTGAAGTTTGTCAGATTCGAGTAGCTGAAGCCCTGCACGGTTTAGAGATTTCCGGGAGGCATTCTCTGCTACGCGTTCGAGAAAGCCGCCTAGCAGACGGTAGTCCTAACGGAGAAGAGAAAGTGTGTTTCTGCGGTTCTGGTGTTCGACAGCGGCAGCTTTCTAGTTTTCTTGTGTAAAGACAAAGTTAGCAACAAGTGTGAATTGCCAGTTCACTGCCTCAAAGAGAAAGCAAATACAGAATTCTCCCTCAAGCTGCTTAAGTTAATCCACTGAAGTTTTCAGCTTTGGTACAAGATTCCGCACCGAACCGGCTGCTTTCTGCAACTTTCACTCAGTGGCATAAGACCGGAGAGTGCCTACCCAGCAAGTACTTGAATCCCCTGGTTTTCAAAAGGAACTTTGCCTAACAGGGACTGAATGAACCTTTGGCATTCAAAGCAAAACAGGCAAATTGTTTGCCTTCAACTAGAGGATGGTAGAATTGTTTCCGTTTTGCTCACTAATCTTGCTGTGCTTAACGCGAGCATGTAGCCTGTTGTCTGCCAGAAACAGCAACCAAAAGCGTGTTGCTCCGTGTGGGTGCTGAAGGGAGGAGGACTCAATTACTGTGTTTGAATCCCTTGGTGTGAAATGCCTAAGAAAGTTGCCTGAGCATTGTTTACTTGGTTAAAGTGTTTGACTTTTCTCCCATTCGAGTAGCTGAGGCCCTGCATGGTTTAGAGCTTTCCTGGAGGCAATCTGGGCTCCGCGTACGAGAAAGCCGCCTTGCAGACGGTAGTCCTAAATGAGAAGAGAAAGTGTGTTTCTGCCGTTCTGGTGTTCGACAGCGGCAGCTTTCTAGTTTTCTTGAGTAAAGACTATGTTAGCAGCAAGTGTGACTTGCCGGTTCACTGCCTCAAAGTGAAAGCAAATACAGAATTCTCCCTCAAGCTGCTTAAGTTAATCCACTGAAGATTTCAGTTTTGGTAAAAGCTACAGTCGTCACCGATCCGGCTGCTTTCTGCAACTTTCTCTCAGTGGCATAAGACCTGAGAGTGCCTGCTCAGCAAGTACCTGAATCCCCTGGTTTTCAAAAGAAACTTTGTCTAACAGGGAATGAATGTGCTTTTGGCATTCGAAGAAAAACAGGCACATTGTTTGCCTTCAACTAGAGGATGGTAGAATTGTTTCCGTTTTGCTCACTAATCTTGCTGTGCTTAACGCGAGCATGTAGCCTGTTGTCTGCCAGAAACAGCAACCAAAAGCGTGTTGCTCCGTGTGGGTGCTGAAGTGAGGAGGACTCAATTACTGTGTTTGAATCCCTTGGTGTGAAATGCCTAAGAAAGTTGCCTGAGCATTGTTTACCTGGTTAAAGTGTTTGAAGTTTGTCAGATTCGAGTAGCTGAGGCCCTGCACGGTTTAGAGCTTTCCGGGAGGCATTCTCTGCTACGCGTTCGAGTAAGCCGCCTAGCAGACGGTAGTCCTATCGGAGAAGAGAAAGTGTGTTTCTGCGGTTCTGGTATTCGACAGCGGCAGCTTTCTAGTTTTCTTGTGTAAAGACAAAGTTAGCAACAAGTGTGAATTGCCAGTTCACTGCCTCAAAGAGAAAGCAAATACAGAATTCTCCCTCAAGCTGCTTAAGTTAATCCACTGAAGTTTTCAGCTTTGGTACAAGATTCCGTACCGAACCGGCTGCTTTCTGCAACTTTCACTCAGTGGCATAAGACCGGAGAGTGCCTACCCAGCAAGTACTTGAATCCCCTGGTTTTCAAAAGGAACTTTGCCTAACAGGGACTGAATGAACCTTCGGCATTAAAAGCAAAACAGGCAAATTGTTTGCCTTCAACTAGAGGATGGTAGAATTGTTTCCGTTTTGCTCCCTAATCTTGCTGTGCTTAACGCGAGCATGTAGCCTGTTGTCTGCCAGAAACAGCAACCAAAAGCGTGTTGCTCCGTGTGGGTGCTGAAGTGAGGAGGACTCAATTACTGTGTTTGAATCCCTTGGTGTGAAATGCCTAAGAAAGTTGCCTGAGCATTGTTTACTTGGTTAAAGTGTTTGACTTTTCTCCCATTCGAGTAGCTGAGGCCCTGCATGGTTTAGAGCTTTCCTGGAGGCAATCTGGGCTCCGCGTACGAGAAAGCCGCCTTGCAGCCGGTAGTCCTAAATGAGAAGAGAAAGTGTGTTTCTGCCGTTCTGGTGTTCGACAGCGGCAGCTTTCTAGTTTTCTTGAGTAAAGACTATGTTAGCAGCAAGTGTGACTTGCCGGTTCACTGCCTCAAAGTGAAAGCAAATACAGAATTCTCCCTCAAGCTGCTTAAGTTAATCCACTGAAGTTTTCAGCTTTGGTACAAGATTCCGCACCGAACCGGCTGCTTTCTGCAACTTTCACTCAGTGGCATAAGACCGGAGAGTGCCTACCCAGCAAGTACTTGAATCCCCTGGTTTTCAAAAGAAACTTTGCCTAACAGGGACTGAATGAACCTTTGGCATTCAAAGCAAAACAGGCAAATTGTTTGCCTTCAACTAGAGGATGGTAGAATTGTTTCCGTTTTGCTCACTAATCTTGCTGTGCTTAACGCGAGCATGTAGCCTGTTGTCTGCCAGAAACAGCAACCAAAAGCGTGTTGCTCCGTGTGGGTGCTGAAGTGAGGAGGACTCAATTACTGTGTTTGAATCCCTTGGTGTGAAATGCCTAAGAAAGTTGCCTGAGCATTGTTTACTTGGTTAAAGTGTTTGACTTTTCTCCCATTCGAGTAGCTGAGGCCCTGCATGGTTTAGAGCTTTCCTGGAGGCAATCTGGGCTCCGCGTACGAGAAAGCCGCCTTGCAGCCGGTAGTCCTAAATGAGAAGAGAAAGTGTGTTTCTGCCGTTCTGGTGTTCGACAGCGGCAGCTTTCTAGTTTTCTTGAGTAAAGACTATGTTAGCAGCAAGTGTGACTTGCCGGTTCACTGCCTCAAAGTGAAAGCAAATACAGAATTCTCCCTCAAGCTGCTTAAGTTAATCCACTGAAGATTTCAGTTTTGGTAAAAGCTACAGTCGTCACCGATCCGGCTGCTTTCTGCAACTTTCTCTCAGTGGCATAAGACCGGAGAGTGCCTGCTCAGCAAGTACCTGAATCCCCTGGTTTTCAAAAGAAACTTTGTCTAACAGGGAATGAATGTGCTTTTGGCATTCGAAGAAAAACAGGCACATTGTTTGCCTTCAACTAGAGGATGGTAGAATTGTTTCCGTTTTGCTCACTAATCTTGCTGTGCTTAACGCGAGCATGTAGCCTGTTGTCTGCCAGAAACAGCAACCAAAAGCGTGTTGCTCCGTGTGGGTGCTGAAGTGAGGAGGACTCAATTACTGTGTTTGAATCCCTTGGTGTGAAATGCCTAAGAAAGTTGCCTGAGCATTGTTTACTTGGTTAAATTGTTTGACTTTTCTCCCATTCGAGTAGCTGAGGCCCTGCATGGTTTAGAGATTTCCTGGAGGCAATCTGGGCTCCGCGTACGAGAAAGCCGCCTTGCAGACGGTAGTCCTAAATGAGAAGAGAAAGTGTGTTTGTGCCGTTCTGGTGTTCGACAGCGGCAGCTTTCTAGTTTTCTTGAGTAAAGACTATGTTAGCAGCAAGTGTGACTTGCCAGTTCACTGCCTCAAAGTGAAAGCAAATACGGAATTCTCCCTCAAGCTGCTTAAGTTAATCCACTGAAGATTTCAGTTTTGGTAAAAGCTACAGTCGTCACCGATCCGGCTGCTTTCTGCAACTTTCTCTCAGTGGCATAAGACCGGAGAGTGCCTGCTCAGCAAGTACCTGAATCCCCTGGTTTTCAAAAGAAACTTTGTCTAACAGGGAATGAATGTGCTTTTGGCATTCGAAGAAAAACAGGCACATTGTTTGCCTTCAACTAGAGGATGGTAGAATTGTTTCCGTTTTGCTCACTAATCTTGCTGTGCTTAACGCGAGCATGTAGCCTGTTGTCTGCCAGAAACAGCAACCAAAAGCGTGTTGCTCCGTGTGGGTGCTGAAGTGAGGAGGACTCAATTACTGTGTTTGAATCCCTTGGTGTGAAATGCCTAAGAAAGTTGCCTGAGCATTGTTTACCTGGTTAAAGTGTTTGAAGTTTGTCAGATTCGAGTAGCTGAGGCCCTGCACGGTTTAGAGCTTTCCGGGAGGCATTCTCTGCTACGCGTTCGAGTAAGCCGCCTAGCAGACGGTAGTCCTATCGGAGAAGAGAAAGTGTGTTTCTGCGGTTCTGGTATTCGACAGCGGCAGCTTTCTAGTTTTCTTGTGTAAAGACAAAGTTAGCAACAAGTGTGAATTGCCAGTTCACTGCCTCAAAGAGAAAGCAAATACAGAATTCTCCCTCAAGCTGCTTAAGTTAATCCACTGAAGTTTTCAGCTTTGGTACAAGATTCCGTACCGAACCGGCTGCTTTCTGCAACTTTCACTCAGTGGCATAAGACCGGAGAGTGCCTACCCAGCAAGTACTTGAATCCCCTGGTTTTCAAAAGGAACTTTGCCTAACAGGGACTGAATGAACCTTCGGCATTAAAGGCAAAACAGGCAAATTGTTTGCCTTCAACTAGAGGATGGTAGAATTGTTTCCGTTTTGCTCCCTAATCTTGCTGTGCTTAACGCGAGCATGTAGCCTGTTGTCTGCCAGAAACAGCAACCAAAAGCGTGTTGCTCCGTGTGGGTGCTGAAGTGAGGAGGACTCAATTACTGTGTTTGAATCCCTTGGTGTGAAATGCCTAAGAAAGTTGCCTGAGCATTGTTTACTTGGTTAAAGTGTTTGACTTTTCTCCCATTCGAGTAGCTGAGGCCCTGCATGGTTTAGAGCTTTCCTGGAGGCAATCTGGGCTCCGCGTACGAGAAAGCCGCCTTGCAGCCGGTAGTCCTAAATGAGAAGAGAAAGTGTGTTTCTGCCGTTCTGGTGTTCGACAGCGGCAGCTTTCTAGTTTTCTTGAGTAAAGACTATGTTAGCAGCAAGTGTGACTTGCCGGTTCACTGCCTCAAAGTGAAAGCAAATACAGAATTCTCCCTCAAGCTGCTTAAGTTAATCCACTGAAGTTTTCAGCTTTGGTACAAGATTCCGCACCGAACCGGCTGCTTTCTGCAACTTTCACTCAGTGGCATAAGACCGGAGAGTGCCTACCCAGCAAGTACTTGAATCCCCTGGTTTTCAAAAGAAACTTTGCCTAACAGGGACTGAATGAACCTTTGGCATTCAAAGCAAAACAGGCAAATTGTTTGCCTTCAACTAGAGGATGGTAGAATTGTTTCCGTTTTGCTCACTAATCTTGCTGTGCTTAACGCGAGCATGTAGCCTGTTGTCTGCCAGAAACAGCAACCAAAAGCGTGTTGCTCCGTGTGGGTGCTGAAGTGAGGAGGACTCAATTACTGTGTTTGAATCCCTTGGTGTGAAATGCCTAAGAAAGTTGCCTGAGCATTGTTTACTTGGTTAAAGTGTTTGACTTTTCTCCCATTCGAGTAGCTGAGGCCCTGCATGGTTTAGAGCTTTCCTGGAGGCAATCTGGGCTCCGCGTACGAGAAAGCCGCCTTGCAGCCGGTAGTCCTAAATGAGAAGAGAAAGTGTGTTTCTGCCGTTCTGGTGTTCGACAGCGGCAGCTTTCTAGTTTTCTTGAGTAAAGACTATGTTAGCAGCAAGTGTGACTTGCCGGTTCACTGCCTCAAAGTGAAAGCAAATACAGAATTCTCCCTCAAGCTGCTTAAGTTAATCCACTGAAGATTTCAGTTTTGGTAAAAGCTACAGTCGTCACCGATCCGGCTGCTTTCTGCAACTTTCTCTCAGTGGCATAAGACCGGAGAGTGCCTGCTCAGCAAGTACCTGAATCCCCTGGTTTTCAAAAGAAACTTTGTCTAACAGGGAATGAATGTGCTTTTGGCATTCGAAGAAAAACAGGCACATTGTTTGCCTTCAACTAGAGGATGGTAGAATTGTTTCCGTTTTGCTCACTAATCTTGCTGTGCTTAACGCGAGCATGTAGCCTGTTGTCTGCCAGAAACAGCAACCAAAAGCGTGTTGCTCCGTGTGGGTGCTGAAGTGAGGAGGACTCAATTACTGTGTTTGAATCCCTTGGTGTGAAATGCCTAAGAAAGTTGCCTGAGCATTGTTTACTTGGTTAAATTGTTTGACTTTTCTCCCATTCGAGTAGCTGAGGCCCTGCATGGTTTAGAGATTTCCTGGAGGCAATCTGGGCTCCGCGTACGAGAAAGCCGCCTTGCAGACGGTAGTCCTAAATGAGAAGAGAAAGTGTGTTTGTGCCGTTCTGGTGTTCGACAGCGGCAGCTTTCTAGTTTTCTTGAGTAAAGACTATGTTAGCAGCAAGTGTGACTTGCCAGTTCACTGCCTCAAAGTGAAAGCAAATACGGAATTCTCCCTCAAGCTGCTTAAGTTAATCCACTGAAGATTTCAGTTTTGGTAAAAGCTACAGTCGTCACCGATCCGGCTGCTTTCTGCAACTTTCTCTCAGTGGCATAAGACCGGAGAGTGCCTGCTCAGCAAGTACCTGAATCCCCTGGTTTTCAAAAGAAACTTTGTCTAACAGGGAATGAATGTGCTTTTGACATTCGAAGAAAAACAGGCACATTGTTTGCCTTCAACTAGAGGATGGTAGAATTGTTTCCGTTTTGCTCACTAATCTTGCTGTGCTTAACGCGAGCATGTAGCCTGTTGTCTGCCAGAAACAGCAACCAAAAGCGTGTTGCTCCGTGTGGGTGCTGAAGTGCGGAGGACTCAATTACTGTGTTTGAATCCCTTGGTGTGAAATGCCTAAGAAAGTTGCCTGAGCATTGTTTACCTGGTTAAAGTGTTTGAAGTTTGTCAGATTCGAGTAGCTGAAGCCCTGCACGGTTTAGAGATTTCCGGGAGGCATTCTCTGCTACGCGTTCGAGAAAGCCGCCTAGCAGACGGTAGTCCTAACGGAGAAGAGAAAGTGTGTTTCTGCGGTTCTGGTGTTCGACAGCGGCAGCTTTCTAGTTTTCTTGTGTAAAGACAAAGTTAGCAACAAGTGTGAATTGCCAGTTCACTGCCTCAAAGAGAAAGCAAATACAGAATTCTCCCTCAAGCTGCTTAAGTTAATCCACTGAAGTTTTCAGCTTTGGTACAAGATTCCGCACCGAACCGGCTGCTTTCTGCAACTTTCACTCAGTGGCATAAGACCGGAGAGTGCCTACCCAGCAAGTACTTGAATCCCCTGGTTTTCAAAAGGAACTTTGCCTAACAGGGACTGAATGAACCTTTGGCATTCAAAGCAAAACAGGCAAATTGTTTGCCTTCAACTAGAGGATGGTAGAATTGTTTCCGTTTTGCTCCCTAATCTTGCTGTGCTTAACGCGAGCATGTAGCCTGTTGTCTGCCAGAAACAGCAACCAAAAGCGTGTTGCTCCGTGTGGGTGCTGAAGGGAGGAGGACTCAATTACTGTGTTTGAATCCCTTGGTGTGAAATGCCTAAGAAAGTTGCCTGAGCATTGTTTACTTGGTTAAAGTGTTTGACTTTTCTCCCATTCGAGTAGCTGAGGCCCTGCATGGTTTAGAGCTTTCCTGGAGGCAATCTGGGCTCCGCGTACGAGAAAGCCGCCTTGCAGACGGTAGTCCTAAATGAGAAGAGAAAGTGTGTTTCTGCCGTTCTGGTGTTCGACAGCGGCAGCTTTCTAGTTTTCTTGAGTAAAGACTATGTTAGCAGCAAGTGTGACTTGCCGGTTCACTGCCTCAAAGTGAAAGCAAATACAGAATTCTCCCTCAAGCTGCTTAAGTTAATCCACTGAAGATTTCAGTTTTGGTAAAAGCTACAGTCGTCACCGATCCGGCTGCTTTCTGCAACTTTCTCTCAGTGGCATAAGACCTGAGAGTGCCTGCTCAGCAAGTACCTGAATCCCCTGGTTTTCAAAAGAAACTTTGTCTAACAGGGAATGAATGTGCTTTTGGCATTCGAAGAAAAACAGGCACATTGTTTGCCTTCAACTAGAGGATGGTAGAATTGTTTCCGTTTTGCTCACTAATCTTGCTGTGCTTAACGCGAGCATGTAGCCTGTTGTCTGCCAGAAACAGCAACCAAAAGCGTGTTGCTCCGTGTGGGTGCTGAAGTGAGGAGGACTCAATTACTGTGTTTGAATCCCTTGGTGTGAAATGCCTAAGAAAGTTGCCTGAGCATTGTTTACCTGGTTAAAGTGTTTGAAGTTTGTCAGATTCGAGTAGCTGAGGCCCTGCACGGTTTAGAGCTTTCCGGGAGGCATTCTCTGCTACGCGTTCGAGTAAGCCGCCTAGCAGACGGTAGTCCTATCGGAGAAGAGAAAGTGTGTTTCTGCGGTTCTGGTGTTCGACAGCGGCAGCTTTCTAGTTTTCTTGTGTAAAGACAAAGTTAGCAACAAGTGTGAATTGCCAGTTCACTGCCTCAAAGAGAAAGCAAATACAGAATTCTCCCTCAAGCTGCTTAAGTTAATCCACTGAAGTTTTCAGCTTTGGTACAAGATTCCGCACCGAACCGGCTGCTTTCTGCAACTTTCACTCAGTGGCATAAGACCGGAGAGTGCCTACCCAGCAAGTACTTGAATCCCCTGGTTTTCAAAAGGAACTTTGCCTAACAGGGACTGAATGAACCTTCGGCATTAACAGCAAAACAGGCAAATTGTTTGCCTTCAACTAGAGGATGGTAGAATTGTTTCCGTTGTGCTCCCTAATCTTGCTGTGCTTAACGCGAGCATGTAGCCTGTTGTCTGCCAGAAACAGCAACCAAAAGCGTGTTGCTCCGTGTGGGTGCTGAAGTGAGGAGGACTCAATTACTGTGTTTGAATCCCTTGGTGTGAAATGCCTAAGAAAGTTGCCTGAGCATTGTTTACTTGGTTAAAGTGTTTGACTTTTCTCCCATTCGAGTAGCTGAGGCCCTGCATGGTTTAGAGCTTTCCTGGAGGCAATCTGGGCTCCGCGTACGAGAAAGCCGCCTTGCAGACGGTAGTCCTAAATGAGAAGAGAAAGTGTGTTTCTGCCGTTCTGGTGTTCGACAGCGGCAGCTTTCTAGTTTTCTTGAGTAAAGACTATGTTAGCAGCAAGTGTGACTTGCCGGTTCACTGCCTCAAAGTGAAAGCAAATACAGAATTCTCCCTCAAGCTGCTTAAGTTAATCCACTGAAGTTTTCAGCTTTGGTACAAGATTCCGCACCGAACCGGCTGCTTTCTGCAACTTTCACTCAGTGGCATAAGACCGGAGAGTGCCTACCCAGCAAGTACTTGAATCCCCTGGTTTTCAAAAGAAACTTTGTCTAACAGGGACTGAATGAACCTTTGGCATTCAAAGCAAAACAGGCAAATTGTTTGCCTTCAACTAGAGGATGGTAGAATTGTTTCCGTTTTGCTCACTAATCTTGCTGTGCTTAACGCGAGCATGTAGCCTGTTGTCTGCCAGAAACAGCAACCAAAAGCGTGTTGCTCCGTGTGGGTGCTGAAGTGAGGAGGACTCAATTACTGTGTTTGAATCCCTTGGTGTGAAATGCCTAAGAAAGTTGCCTGAGCATTGTTTACTTGGTTAAAGTGTTTGACTTTTCTCCCATTCGAGTAGCTGAGGCCCTGCATGGTTTAGAGCTTTCCTGGAGGCAATCTGGGCTCCGCGTACGAGAAAGCCGCCTTGCAGCCGGTAGTCCTAAATGAGAAGAGAAAGTGTGTTTCTGCCGTTCTGGTGTTCTACAGCGGCAGCTTTCTAGTTTTCTTGAGTAAAGACTATGTTAGCAGCAAGTGTGACTTGCCAGTTCACTGCCTCAAAGTGAAAGCAAATACGGAATTCTCCCTCAAGCTGCTTAAGTTAATCCACTGAAGATTTCAGTTTTGGTAAAAGCTACAGTCGTCACCGATCCGGCTGCTTTCTGCAACTTTCTCTCAGTGGCATAAGACCGGAGAGTGCCTGCTCAGCAAGTACCTGAATCCCCTGGTTTTCAAAAGAAACTTTGTCTAACAGGGAATGAATGTGCTTTTGACATTCGAAGAAAAACAGGCACATTGTTTGCCTTCAACTAGAGGATGGTAGAATTGTTTCCGTTTTGCTCACTAATCTTGCTGTGCTTAACGCGAGCATGTAGCCTGTTGTCTGCCAGAAACAGCAACCAAAAGCGTGTTGCTCCGTGTGGGTGCTGAAGTGCGGAGGACTCAATTACTGTGTTTGAATCCCTTGGTGTGAAATGCCTAAGAAAGTTGCCTGAGCATTGTTTACCTGGTTAAAGTGTTTGAAGTTTGTCAGATTCGAGTAGCTGAAGCCCTGCACGGTTTAGAGATTTCCGGGAGGCATTCTCTGCTACGCGTTCGAGAAAGCCGCCTAGCAGACGGTAGTCCTAACGGAGAAGAGAAAGTGTGTTTCTGCGGTTCTGGTGTTCGACAGCGGCAGCTTTCTAGTTTTCTTGTGTAAAGACAAAGTTAGCAACAAGTGTGAATTGCCAGTTCACTGCCTCAAAGAGAAAGCAAATACAGAATTCTCCCTCAAGCTGCTTAAGTTAATCCACTGAAGTTTTCAGCTTTGGTACAAGATTCCGCACCGAACCGGCTGCTTTCTGCAACTTTCACTCAGTGGCATAAGACCGGAGAGTGCCTACCCAGCAAGTACTTGAATCCCCTGGTTTTCAAAAGGAACTTTGCCTAACAGGGACTGAATGAACCTTTGGCATTCAAAGCAAAACAGGCAAATTGTTTGCCTTCAACTAGAGGATGGTAGAATTGTTTCCGTTTTGCTCACTAATCTTGCTGTGCTTAACGCGAGCATGTAGCCTGTTGTCTGCCAGAAACAGCAACCAAAAGCGTGTTGCTCCGTGTGGGTGCTGAAGTGAGGAGGACTCAATTACTGTGTTTGAATCCCTTGGTGTGAAATGCCTAAGAAAGTTGCCTGAGCATTGTTTACTTGGTTAAAGTGTTTGACTTTTCTCCCATTCGAGTAGCTGAGGCCCTGCATGGTTTAGAGCTTTCCTGGAGGCAATCTGGGCTCCGCGTACGAGAAAGCCGCCTTGCAGACGGTAGTCCTAAATGAGAAGAGAAAGTGTGTTTCTGCCGTTCTGGTGTTCGACAGCGGCAGCTTTCTAGTTTTCTTGAGTAAAGACTATGTTAGCAGCAAGTGTGACTTCCCAGTTCACTGCCTCAAAGTGAAAGCAAATACAGAATTCTCCCTCAAGCTGCTTAAGTTAATCCACTGAAGATTTCAGTTTTGGTAAAAGCTACAGTCGTCACCGATCCGGCTGCTTTCTGCAACTTTCTCTCAGTGGCATAAGACCGGAGAGTGCCTGCTCAGCAAGTACCTGAATCCCCTGGTTTTCAAAAGAAACTTTGTCTAACAGGGAATGAATGTGCTTTTGGCATTCGAAGAAAAACAGGCACATTGTTTGCCTTCAACTAGAGGATGGTAGAATTGTTTCCGTTTTGCTCACTAATCTTGCTGTGCTTAACGCGAGCATGTAGCCTGTTGTCTGCCAGAAACAGGAACCAAAAGCGTGTTGCTCCGTGTGGGTGCTGAAGTGAGGAGGACTCAATTACTGTGTTTGAATCCCTTGGTGTGAAATGCCTAAGAAAGTTGCCTGAGCATTGTTTACCTGGTTAAAGTGTTTGAAGTTTGTCAGATTCGAGTAGTTGAAGCCCTGCACAGTTTAGAGCTTTCCGGGAGGCATTCTGCTACGCGTTCGAGAAAGCCGCCTAGCAGACGGTAGTCCTAACGGAGAAGCGAAAGTGTGTTTCTGCGGTTCTGGTGTTCGACAGCGGCAGCTTTCTAGTTTTCTTGTGTAAAGACAAAGTTAGCAACAAGTGTGAATTGCCAGTTCACTGCCTCAAAGAGAAAGCAAATACAGAATTCTCCCTCAAGCTGCTTAAGTTAATCCACTGAAGTTTTCAGCTTTGGTACAAGATTCCGCACCGAACCGGCTGCTTTCTGCAACTTTCACTCAGTGGCATAAGACCGGAGAGTGCCTACCCAGCAAGTACTTGAATCCCCTGGTTTTCAAAAGGAACTTTGCCTAACAGGGACTGAATGAACCTTTGGCATTCAAAGCAAAACAGGCAAATTGTTTGCCTTCAACTAGAGGATGGTAGAATTGTTTCCGTTTTGCTCACTAATCTTGCTGTGCTTAACGCGAGCATGTAGCCTGTTGTCTGCCAGAAACAGCAACCAAAAGCGTGTTGCTCCGTGTGGGTGCTGAAGTGAGGAGGACTCAATTACTGTGTTTGAATCCCTTGGTGTGAAATGCCTAAGAAAGTTGCCTGAGCATTGTTTACTTGGTTAAAGTGTTTGACTTTTCTCCCATTCGAGTAGCTGAGGCCCTGCATGGTTTAGAGCTTTCCTGGAGGCAATCTGGGCTCCGCGTACGAGAAAGCCGCCTTGCAGACGGTAGTCCTAAATGAGAAGAGAAAGTGTGTTTCTGCCGTTCTGGTGTTCGACAGCGGCAGCTTTCTAGTTTTCTTGAGTAAAGACTATGTTAGCAGCAAGTGTGACTTGCCAGTTCACTGCCTCAAAGTGAAAGCAAATACAGAATTCTCCCTCAAGCTGCTTAAGTTAATCCACTGAAGATTTCAGTTTTGGTAAAAGCTACAGTCGTCACCGATCCGGCTGCTTTCTGCAACTTTCTCTCAGTGGCATAAGACCGGAGATTGCCTGCTCAGCAAGTACCTGAATCCCCTGGTTTTCAAAAGAAACTTTGTCTAACAGGGAATGAATGTGCTTTTGGCATTCGAAGAAAAACAGGCACATTGTTTGCCTTCAACCAGAGGATGGTAGAATTGTTTCCGATTTGCTCACTAATCTTGCTGTGCTTAACGCGAGCGTGTAGCCTGTTGTCTGCCAGAAACAGGAAACAAAAGTGTGTTGCTTCGTGTGGGTGGTGAAGTGAGGAGGACTCAATTACTGTGTTTGAATCCCTTGGTGTGAAATGCCTAAGAAAGTTGCCTGAGCATTGTTTACCTCGTTAAAGTGTTTGAAGTTTGTCAGATTCGAGTAGCTGAAGCCCTGCACGGTTTAGAGCTTTCCGGGAGGCATTCTCTGCTACGCGTTCGAGAAAGCCGCCTAGCAGACGGTAGTCCTAACGGAGAAGAGAATGTGTGTTTCTGCGGTTCTGGTGTTCGACAGCGGCAGCTTTCTAGTTTTCTTGTGTAAAGACAAAGTTAGCAACAAGTGTGAATTGCCAGTTCACTGCCTCAAAGAGAAAGCAAATACAGAATTCTCCCTCAAGCTGCTTAAGTTAATCCACTGAAGTTTTCAGCTTTGGTACAAGATTCCGCACCGAACCGGCTGCTTTCTGCAACTTTCACTCAGTGGCATAAGACCGGAGAGTGCCTACCCAGCAAGTACTTGAATCCCCTGGTTTTCAAAAGGAACTTTGCCTAACAGGGACTGAATGAACCTTTGGCATTCAAAGCAAAACAGGCAAATTGTTTGCCTTCAACTAGAGGATGGTAGAATTGTTTCCGTTTTGCTCACTAATCTTGCTGTGCTTAACGCGAGCATGTAGCCTGTTGTCTGCCAGAAACAGCAACCAAAAGCGTGTTGCTCCGTGTGGGTGCTGAAGTGAGGAGGACTCAATTACTGTGTTTGAATCCCTTGGTGTGAAATGCCTAAGAAAGTTGCCTGAGCATTGTTTACTTGGTTAAAGTGTTTGACTTTTCTCCCATTCGAGTAGCTGAGGCCCTGCATGGTTTAGAGCTTTCCTGGAGGCAATCTGGGCTCCGCGTACGAGAAAGCCGCCTTGCAGACGGTAGTCCTAAATGAGAAGAGAAAGTGTGTTTCTGCCGTTCTGGTGTTCGACAGCGGCAGCTTTCTAGTTTTCTTGAGTAAAGACTATGTTAGCAGCAAGTGTGACTTGCCAGTTCACTGCCTCAAAGTGAAAGCAAATACAGAATTCTCCCTCAAGCTGCTTAAGTTAATCCACTGAAGATTTCAGTTTTGGTAAAAGCTACAGTCGTCACCGATCCGGCTGCTTTCTGCAACTTTCTCTCAGTGGCATAAGACCGGAGATTGCCTGCTCAGCAAGTACCTGAATCCCCTGGTTTTCAAAAGAAACTTTGTCTAACAGGGAATGAATGTGCTTTTGGCATTCGAAGAAAAACAGGCACATTGTTTGCCTTCAACCAGAGGATGGTAGAATTGTTTCCGATTTGCTCACTAATCTTGCTGTGCTTAACGCGAGCGTGTAGCCTGTTGTCTGCCAGAAACAGGAAACAAAAGCGTGTTGCTCCGTGTGGGTGCTGAAGTGAGGAGGACTCAATTACTGTGTTTGAATCCCTTGGTGTGAAATGCCTAAGAAAGTTGCCTGAGCATTGTTTACCTCGTTAAAGTGTTTGAAGTTTGTCAGATTCGAGTAGCTGAAGCCCTGCACGGTTTAGAGCTTTCCGGGAGGCATTCTCTGCTACGCGTTCGAGAAAGCCGCCTAGCAGACGGTAGTCCTAACGGAGAAGAGAATGTGTGTTTCTGCGGTTCTGGTGTTCGACAGCGGCAGCTTTCTAGTTTTCTTGTGTAAAGACAAAGTTAGCAACAAGTGTGAATTGCCAGTTCACTGCCTCAAAGAGAAAGCAAATACAGAATTCTCCCTCAAGCTGCTTAAGTTAATCCACTGAAGTTTTCAGCTTTGGTACAAGATTCCGCACCGAACCGGCTGCTTTCTGCAACTTTCACTCAGTGGCATAAGACCGGAGAGTGCCTACCCAGCAAGTACTTGAATCCCCTGGTTTTCAAAAGGAACTTTGCCTAACAGGGACTGAATGAACCTTTGGCATTCAAAGCAAAACAGGCAAATTGTTTGCCTTCAACTAGAGGATGGTAGAATTGTTTCCGTTTTGCTCACTAATCTTGCTGTGCTTAACGCGAGCATGTAGCCTGTTGTCTGCCAGAAACAGCAACCAAAAGAGTGTTGCTCCGTGTGGGTGCTGAAGTGAGGAGGACTCAATTACTGTGTTTGAATCCCTTGGTGTGAAATGCCTAAGAAAGTTGCCTGAGCATTGTTTACTTGGTTAAAGTGTTTGACTTTTCTCCCATTCGAGTAGCTGAGGCCCTGCATGGTTTAGAGCTTTCCTGGAGGCAATCTGGGCTCCGCGTACGAGAAAGCCGCCTTGCAGACGGTAGTCCTAAATGAGAAGAGAAAGTGTGTTTCTGCCGTTCTGGTGTTCGACAGCGGCAGCTTTCTAGTTTTCTTGAGTAAAGACTATGTTAGCAGCAAGTGTGACTTGCCAGTTCACTGCCTCAAAGTGAAAGCAAATACAGAATTCTCCCTCAAGCTGCTTAAGTTAATCCACTGAAGATTTCAGTTTTGGTAAAAGCTACAGTCGTCACCGATCCGGCTGCTTTCTGCAACTTTCTATCAGTGGCATAAGACCGGAGAGTGCCTGCTCAGCAAGTACCTGAATCCCCTGGTTTTCAAAAGAAACTTTGTCTAACAGGGAATGAATGTGCTTTTGGCATTCGAAGAAAAACAGGCACATTGTTTGCCTTCAACTAGAGGATGGTAGAATTGTTTCCGTTTTGCTCACTAATCTTGCTGTGCTTAACGCGAGCATGTAGCCTGTTGTCTGCCAGAAGCAGCAACCAAAAGCGTGTTGCTCCGTGTGGGTGCTGAAGTGAGGAGGACTCAATTACTGTGTTTGAATCCCTTGGTGTGAAATGCCTAAGAAAGTTGCCTGAGCATTGTTTACCTGGTTAAAGTGTTTGAGGTTTGTCAGATTCGAGTAGTTGAAGCCCTGCACGGTTTAGAGCTTTCCGGGAGGCATTCTCTGCTACGCGTTCGAGAAAGCCGCCTAGCAGACGGTAGTCCTAACGGAGAAGAGAAAGTGTGTTTCTGCGGTTCTGGTGTTCGACAGCGGCAGCTTTCTAGTTTTCTTGTGTAAAGACAAAGTTAGCAACAAGTGTGAATTGCCAGTTCACTGCCTCAAAGAGAAAGCAAATACAGAATTCTCCCTCAAGCTGCTTAAGTTAATCCACTGAAGTTTTCAGCTTTGGTACAAGATTCCGCACCGAACCGGCTGCTTTCTGCAACTTTCACTCAGTGGCATAAGACCGGAGAGTGCCTACCCAGCAAGTACTTGAATCCCCTGGTTTTCAAAAGGAACTTTGCCTAACAGGGACTGAATGAACCTTTGGCATTCAAAGCAAAACAGGCAAATTGTTTGCCTTCAACTAGAGGATGGTAGAATTGTTTCCGTTTTGCTCACTAATCTTGCTGTGCTTAACGCGAGCATGTAGCCTGTTGTCTGCCAGAAACAGCAACCAAAAGCGTGTTGCTCCGTGTGGGTGCTGAAGTGAGGAGGACTCAATTACTGTGTTTGAATCCCTTGGTGTGAAATGCCTAAGAAAGTTGCCTGAGCATTGTTTACTTGGTTAAAGTGTTTGACTTTTCTCCCATTCGAGTAGCTGAGGCCCTGCATGGTTTAGAGCTTTCCTGGAGGCAATCTGGGCTCCGCGTACGAGAAAGCCGCCTTGCAGACGGTAGTCCTAAATGAGAAGAGAAAGTGTGTTTCTGCCGTTCTGGTGTTCGACAGCGGCAGCTTTCTAGTTTTCTTGAGTAAAGACTATGTTAGCAGCAAGTGTGACTTCCCAGTTCACTGCCTCAAAGAGAAAGCAAAATACAGAATTCTCCCTCAAGCTGCCCTAGTTAATCCACTGAAGTTTTCAGCTTTGGTACAAGAAAGAGTCCGCACCGATCCGGCTGCTTTCTGCAACTTTCACTCAGTGGGATAAGACCGGAGAGGGCCTGCCCAGCAAGTACATGAATACACTGGTTTTCAAAAGCAACTTTGCCTAACAGGGCATGAATGTACTATTGGTATTCAAAGCAAAACAGGCACATTGTTTGACTTCAGCTAGAGGATGGCAGAAGGTTTCCATTTTGCTCACTAAACCTGCTGGGCTTAACGCAAGCATGTAGCCTCTTGTCTGCCAAAAACAGGAACCAAAAGCGTGTTGCTCCGTGTGGGTGCTGAAGTGAGATGGATTCACTTACTGTGTTTGAATCACTTGGTGTTAAATGCCTAAGAAAGTTGCCTGAGCATTGTTTACCTTGTTAAAGTGTTTGACTTTTCTCCCATTCGAGTAGCTGAGGCCCTGCACGGTTTAGAGCTTTCCGGGAGGCATTCTCTGCTTCGCGTTCCAGAAAGCCGCAATGCAGACGGTAGTCCTAACGGAGAAAAGAAAGTGTGTTTCTGCGTTTCTGGTGTTCGACAGCGACAGCTTTCTAATTTTCCTGAGTAAAGACTAAGTTAGCAGCAAGTGTGACTTGCCAATTCACTGCCTCAAAGAGAAAGCAAAATACAGCATTTTCCCTCAAGCTGCTTAAGTTAATCACTGAAGTTTTCAGCTTTGGTACAAGAAACAATCAGCACAGAACAGGCTGCTTTCTGAAAATTTCTCTCTGTGGGATAAGACCGGAGAGGGCCTGCCCAGCAAGTACTTGAATCCCCTGGTTTTCAAAAGGAATTTTGCCTAACAGGGAATGAATGTACCTTTGGCATTCAAAGCAAAACAGGCACATTGTTGGCCTTCAGCTAGAGGATGGCAGAAGTGTTTCCGTTTTGATCAGTAAACCTGGAGGGCTTAACGCGAGCATGGAGCCTCTTGTCTGCCAGAAACAGGAACCAAAAGCGTGTTGCTCCGTGTGGGTGCTGAAGTGAGAAGGATTCACTCACTGTGTTTGAATCCCTTGGTGTTAAATGCGTAAGAAAGTTGCCTGAGCATTGTTTACCTCGTTAAAGTGTTTGACTTTTCACCTATTCAAGTAGCTGAGGCCCTCCACGGTTTAGAGCTATCCGGGAGGCATTCTCTTCTCCGTGTTCGAGAAAGCCGCCTTGCAGACGTAGTCGTAACGGAGAAGAGAAAGTGTGATTCTGCGGTTCTGGTGTTCGACAGCGGCAGCTTTCTAGTTTTCTTGAGTAAGGATTATGTTAGCAGATAGTGGGACTTCCCAGTTCACTGCCTCAAAGAGAAAGCAAAATACAGCATTCTCCCTCAAGCTGCTTAACTTAATCCACTGAAGTTTTCCGATTTGGTACAAGAAACAGTCGGCACCGATCCGACTGCTTTCTGCAACTTTCATTCAGTGGGAAAAGACCGGAGAGGGCCTGCCCAGCAAGTACTTGAATACCCTGGTTTTCAAAAGGAACTTTTCCTAACAGGGAATGAATGTACCGTTGGCATTCAAAGCAAAACAGGCACATTGTTTGCCTTCAGCTAGAGGATGGCAGAAGTGTTTCCTTTTTGCTCACTAAACCTGGTGGGCTTAACGCAAGCATGTAGCCTCTTGTCTGCCAAAAACAGGAACCAAAAGCGTGTTGCTCCGTGTGGGTGCTGAAGTGAGAAGGTTTCATTACTGTATTTTAATCCCTTGGTGTTAAATGCCTAAGAAAGTTGCCTGAACATTGTTAACCTGGTTAAAGTGTTTGACGTTTCTCCGATTCGAGTAGCTGAACCCCTGCACGGTTTAGAGATTTCCGGGAGGCATTCTCTGCTCCGCGACCGAGAAATGCGCTTTGCAGACGGTAGTCCTAACGGAGAAGAGAAAGCGTGTTTCTGCGGTTCTGGTGTTCGACAGCGGCAGCTTTCTAGTTTTCTTGAGTAAAGACTATGTTAGCAGGAAGTGGGACTTGCCAGTTCACTGCCTCAAAGAGAAAGCAAAATACATTATTCTCCCGCAAGCTGCTTAAGTTAATCCACTGAAGTTTTCAGCTTTGGTACAAGAAAGAGTCCGCACCGAACCGGCTGCTTTCTGAAACTTTAACTCAGTGGGATAAGACCGGAGAGTGCCTGCTCAGCAAGTACCTGAATCCCCTGGTTTTCAAAAGAAACTTTTCCTAACAGGGAATGAAAGGACTTTTGGCATTCGACGCAAAACAGGCACATTGTTTCCCTTCAGCTAGAGGATGGCAGAAGTGTTTCCGTTTTGCTCAATAAACCTGGTGGGCTTAACGCGAGCATGTACCCTCTTGTCTGCCAGAAACAGGAACCAAAAGCGTGTTGCTCCGTGTGGGTGCTGAAGTGAGGAGGACTCACTAACTGTGTTTGAATCCCTTGGTGTTAAATGCCTAAGAATGTTGCCTGAGCATTGTTTACCTGGTTAAAGTGTTTCCCGTTTCTCCGATACGAGTAGCTGAAGCGCTGCACGGTTTAGAGTTTTCCGGGAGAGATTCTCTACTATGCGTTCGAGAAAGCCGCCTTGCAGACGGTAGTCCTAACGGGAAGACAAAGTGTGTTTCTGCGGTTCTGGTGTTCGACAGCGGCAGCTTTCTAGTTTCTTCAGTAAAGACTATGTTAGCAGCAAGTGGGACTTGCCAGTTCACTGCCTCAAAGAGAAAGCAAATACAGAAATCTCCCTCAAGCTGCTTAAGTTAATCCACTGAAGTTTCCAGTTTTGGTAAAAGATACAGTCGCCACCAATCCGGCTGCTTTCTGCAACTTTCTCTCAGTGGCATAAGACCGGAGAGTGCCTGCTCAGAAGTACCTGAATCCCCTGGTTTTCAAAAGGAACTTTGTCTATCAGGGAATGAATGTATTTTGCCATTCGAAGCAAAACAGGCACATTATTTCCCTTCAGCTACAGGATTGCAGAAGTGTTTCCGTTTTGCTCAGTAAATCTGGTGGGCTTAACGCGAGCATGTAGCCTCTTGTCTGCCAAACCAGGAACCAAAAGCGTCTTACTCCGTGTGGGTGCTGAAGTGAGAAGGATTCACTTACTGTGTTTGAGTCCCTTGGTGTTAAATGCCTAAGAAAGTTGCCTGAGCATTGTTTACCTGGTTAAAGTGTTTGACGTTTCTCCGATTCGAGTAGCTGAAGCCCTGCACCGTTTAAAGCTTTCCGGGAGGCATTCTCTGCTCCGTGTTCGAGAAAGCCGCCTTGCAGACGGTTGTCCTAATGGAGAAGAGAAAGTGTGTTTCTGCGGTTCTGGTGTTCGACAGCGGCAGCTTTCTAGTTTTCTTGAGTAAAGACTATGTTAGCAACAAGTGGGACTTGCCAGTTCACTGCCTCAAAGAGAAAGCAAAATACAGCATTCTCCCTCAAGCTGCTTAAGTTAATCCACTGAAGTTTTCAGCTTTGGTACAAGAAAGAGTCCGCACCGAACCGGCTGCCTTCTGCAACTTTCACTCAGTGGGATGAGACCGGAGACTGCCTACCCAGCAAGTACTTGAATCCCCTGGTTTTCAAAAGGAACTTTTCCTAACAGGGAATGAATGAACCTTTGGCATTCAAAGCAAAACAGGCACATTGTTTTCCTTCAGCTAGAGGATGGCAGAAGTGTTTCCGTTTTGCTCACTAAACCTGGTGGGCTTAACGTGAGCATGTATCCTCTTGTCTGCCAAAAACAGGAAACAAATGCGTGTTGCTCCGTGTGGGTGCTGAAGTGAGAAGGGTTCACTTACTCTGTTTGAATCCCTTGGTGTTAAATGCCTAAGAAAGTTGCCTGAGCATTGTTTACCTGGTTAAAGTGTTTGACTTTTCTCCCATTCGAGTAGCTGAGGCCCTACACGGTTTAGAGTTTTCCGGGAGGAATTCCGGGCTCCGCGTACGAGAAAGCCGCCTTGCAGACGGTAGTCCTAAAGGAGAAGAGAAAGTGTGTTTCTGCCGTTCGGTTGTTCGACAGCGGCAGCTTTCTAGTTTTCTTGCGTAAAGACTATGTTAGCAGCAGGTGTGACTTGCCAGTTCACTGCCTCAAAGAGAAAGCAAATACAGAATTCTCCCTCAAGCTGCTTAAGTTAATCCACTGAAGTTTTCAGTTTTGGTAAAAGATACAGTCTGCACGGATCCGGCTGATTTCTGCAACATTCTCTCAGTGGCATAAGACCGGAGAGTGCCTGCTCAGAAGTACCTGAATCACCCGGTTTTCAAAAGGAACTTTGCCTAACAGGGACTGAATGAACCTTTGGCATTCAAAGCAAAACAGGCAAATTGTTTGCCTTCAACTAGAGGATGGTAGAATTGTTTCCGTTTTGCTCACTAATCTTGCTGTGCTTAACGCGAGCATGTAGCCTGTTGTCTGACAGAAACAGCAACCAAAAGCGTGTTGCTCTGTGTGGGTGCTGAAGTGAGGAGGACTCAATTACTGTGTTTGAATCCCTTGGTGTGAAATGCCTAAGAAAGTTGCCTGAGCATTGTTTACCTGGTTAAAGTGTTTGAAGTTTGTCAGATTCGAGTAGTTGAAGCCCTGCACAGTTTAGAGCTTTCCGGGAGGCATTCTGCTACGCGTTCGAGAAAGCCGCCTAGCAGACGGTAGTCCTAACGGAGAAGCGAAAGTGTGTTTCTGCGGTTCTGGTGTTCGACAGCGGCAGCTTTCTAGTTTTCTTGTGTAAAGACAAAGTTAGCAACAAGTGTGAATTGCCAGTTCACTGCCTCAAAGAGAAAGCAAATACAGAATTCTCCCTCAAGCTGCTTAAGTTAATCCACTGAAGTTTTCAGCTTTGGTACAAGATTCCGCACCGAACCGGCTGCTTTCTGCAACTTTCACTCAGTGGCATAAGACCGGAGAGTGCCTACCCAGCAAGTACCTGAATCCCCTGGTTTTCAAAAGAAACTTTCTCTAAGAGGGAATGAATGTACTTTTGGCATTCGAAGAAAAACAGGCACATTGTTTGCCTTCTACTAGAGGATGGTAGAATTGTTTCCGTTTTGCTCACTAATCTTGCTGTGCTTAACGCGAGCATGTAGCCTGTTGTCTGCCAGAAACAGCAACCAAAAGCGTGTTGCTCCGTGTGGGTGCTGAAGTGAGGAGGACTCAATTACTGTGTTTGAATCCCTTGGTGTGAAATGCCTAAGAAAGTTGCCTGAGCATTGTTTACTTGGTTAAAGTGTTTGACTTTTCTCCCATTCGAGTAGCTGAGGCCCTGCATGGTTTAGAGCTTTCCTGGAGGCAATCTGGGCTCCGCGTACGAGAAAGCCGCCTTGCAGACGGTAGTCCTAAATGAGAAGAGAAAGTGTGTTTCTGCCGTTCTGGTGTTCGACAGCGGCAGCTTTCTAGTTTTCTTGAGTAAAGACTATGTTAGCAGCAAGTGTGACTTCCCAGTTCACTGCCTCAAAGTGAAAGCAAATACAGAATTCTCCCTCAAGCTGCTTAAGTTAATCCACTGAAGATTTCAGTTTTGGTAAAAGCTACAGTCGTCACCGATCCGGCTGCTTTCTGCAACTTTCTCTCAGTGGCATAAGACCGGAGAGTGCCTGCTCAGCAAGTACCTGAATCCCCTGGTTTTCAAAAGAAACTTTGTCTAACAGGGAATGAATGTGCTTTTGGCATTCGAAGAAAAACAGGCACATTGTTTGCCTTCAACTAGAGGATGGTAGAATTGTTTCCGTTTTGCTCACTAATCTTGCTGTGCTTAACGCGAGCATGTAGCCTGTTGTCTGCCAGAAACAGGAACCAAAAGCGTGTTGCTCCGTGTGGGTGCTGAAGTGAGGAGGACTCAATTACTGTGTTTGAATCCCTTGGTGTGAAATGCCTAAGAAAGTTGCCTGAGCATTGTTTACCTGGTTAAAGTGTTTGAAGTTTGTCAGATTCGAGTAGTTGAAGCCCTGCACAGTTTAGAGCTTTCCGGGAGGCATTCTGCTACGCGTTCGAGAAAGCCGCCTAGCAGACGGTAGTCCTAACGGAGAAGCGAAAGTGTGTTTCTGCGGTTCTGGTGTTCGACAGCGGCAGCTTTCTAGTTTTCTTGTGTAAAGACAAAGTTAGCAACAAGTGTGAATTGCCAGTTCACTGCCTCAAAGAGAAAGCAAATACAGAATTCTCCCTCAAGCTGCTTAAGTTAATCCACTGAAGTTTTCAGCTTTGGTACAAGATTCCGCACCGAACCGGCTGCTTTCTGCAACTTTCACTCAGTGGCATAAGACCGGAGAGTGCCTACCCAGCAAGTACCTGAATCCCCTGGTTTTCAAAAGGAACTTTGCCTAACAGGGACTGAATGAACCTTTGGCATTCAAAGCAAAACAGGCAAATTGTTTGCCTTCAACTAGAGGATGGTAGAATTGTTTCCGTTTTGCTCACTAATCTTGCTGTGCTTAACGCGAGCATGTAGCCTGTTGTCTGCCAGAAACAGCAACCAAAAGCGTGTTGCTCCGTGTGGGTGCTGAAGTGAGGAGGACTCAATTACTGTGTTTGAATCCCTTGGTGTGAAATGCCTAAGAAAGTTGCCTGAGCATTGTTTACTTGGTTAAAGTGTTTGACTTTTCTCCCATTCGAGTAGCTGAGGCCCTGCATGGTTTAGAGCTTTCCTGGAGGCAATCTGGGCTCCGCGTACGAGAAAGCCGCCTTGCAGACGGTAGTCCTAAATGAGAAGAGAAAGTGTGTTTCTGCCGTTCTGGTGTTCGACAGCGGCAGCTTTCTAGTTTTCTTGAGTAAAGACTATGTTAGCAGCAAGTGTGACTTCCCAGTTCACTGCCTCAAAGTGAAAGCAAATACAGAATTCTCCCTCAAGCTGCTTAAGTTAATCCACTGAAGATTTCAGTTTTGGTAAAAGCTACAGTCGTCACCGATCCGGCTGCTTTCTGCAACTTTCTCTCAGTGGCATAAGACCGGAGAGTGCCTGCTCAGCAAGTACCTGAATCCCCTGGTTTTCAAAAGAAACTTTGTCTAACAGGGAATGAATGTGCTTTTGGCATTCGAAGAAAAACAGGCACATTGTTTGCCTTCAACTAGAGGATGGTAGAATTGTTTCCGTTTTGCTCACTAATCTTGCTGTGCTTAACGCGAGCATGTAGCCTGTTGTCTGCCAGAAACAGGAACCAAAAGCGTGTTGCTCCGTGTGGGTGCTGAAGTGAGGAGGACTCAATTACTGTGTTTGAATCCCTTGGTGTGAAATGCCTAAGAAAGTTGCCTGAGCATTGTTTACCTCGTTAAAGTGTTTGAAGTTTGTCAGATTCGAGTAGTTGAAGCCCTGCACAGTTTAGAGCTTTCCGGGAGGCATTCTGCTACGCGTTCGAGAAAGCCGCCTAGCAGACGGTAGTCCTAACGGAGAAGCGAAAGTGTGTTTCTGCGGTTCTGGTGTTCGACAGCGGCAGCTTTCTAGTTTTCTTGTGTAAAGACAAAGTTAGCAACAAGTGTGAATTGCCAGTTCACTGCCTCAAAGAGAAAGCAAATACAGAATTCTCCCTCAAGCTGCTTAAGTTAATCCACTGAAGTTTTCAGCTTTGGTACAAGATTCCGCACCGAACCGGCTGCTTTCTGCAACTTTCACTCAGTGGCATAAGACCGGAGAGTGCCTACCCAGCAAGTACTTGAATCCCCTGGTTTTCAAAAGGAACTTTGCCTAACAGGGACTGAATGAACCTTTGGCATTCAAAGCAAAACAGGCAAATTGTTTGCCTTCAACTAGAGGATGGTAGAATTGTTTCCGTTTTGCTCACTAATCTTGCTGTGCTTAACGCGAGCATGTAGCCTGTTGTCTGCCAGAAACAGCAACCAAAAGCGTGTTGCTCCGTGTGGGTGCTGAAGTGAGGAGGACTCAATTACTGTGTTTGAATCCCTTGGTGTGAAATGCCTAAGAAAGTTGCCTGAGCATTGTTTACTTGGTTAAAGTGTTTGACTTTTCTCCCATTCGAGTAGCTGAGGCCCTGCATGGTTTAGAGCTTTCCTGGAGGCAATCTGGGCTCCGCGTACGAGAAAGCCGCCTTGCAGACGGTAGTCCTAAATGAGAAGAGAAAGTGTGTTTCTGCCGTTCTGGTGTTCGACAGCGGCAGCTTTCTAGTTTTCTTGAGTAAAGACTATGTTAGCAGCAAGTGTGACTTGCCAGTTCACTGCCTCAAAGTGAAAGCAAATACAGAATTCTCCCTCAAGCTGCTTAAGTTAATCCACTGAAGATTTCAGTTTTGGTAAAAGCTACAGTCGTCACCGATCCGGCTGCTTTCTGCAACTTTCTCTCAGTGGCATAAGACCGGAGAGTGCCTGCTCAGCAAGTACCTGAATCCCCTGGTTTTCAAAAGAAACTTTGTCTAACAGGGAATGAATGTGCTTTTGGCATTCGAAGAAAAACAGGCACATTGTTTGCCTTCAACTAGAGGATGGTAGAATTGTTTCCGTTTTGCTCACTAATCTTGCTGTGCTTAACGCGAGCGTGTAGCCTGTTGTCTGCCAGAAACAGGAACCAAAAGCGTGTTGCTCCGTGTGGGTGCTGAAGTGAGGAGGACTCAATTACTGTGTTTGAATCCCTTGGTGTGAAATGCCTAAGAAAGTTGCCTGAGCATTGTTTACCTGGTTAAAGTGTTTGAAGTTTGTCAGATTCGAGTAGTTGAAGCCCTGCACAGTTTAGAGCTTTCCGGGAGGCATTCTCTGCTACGCGTTCGAGAAAGCCGCCTAGCAGACGGTAGTCCTAACGGAGAAGAGAAAGTGTGTTTCTGCGGTTCTGGTGTTCGACAGCGGCAGCTTTCTAGTTTTCTTGTGTAAAGACAAAGTTAGCAACAAGTGTGAATTGCCAGTTCACTGCCTCAAAGAGAAAGCAAATACAGAATTCTCCCTCAAGCTGCTTAAGTTAATCCACTGAAGTTTTCAGCTTTGGTACAAGATTCCGCACCGAACCGGCTGCTTTCTGCAACTTTCACTCAGTGGCATAAGACCGGAGAGTGCCTACCCAGCAAGTACTTGAATCCCCTGGTTTTCAAAAGAAACTTTGCCTAACAGGGACTGAATGAACCTTTGGCATTCAAAGAAAAACAGGCAAATTGTTTGCCTTCAACTAGAGGATGGTAGAATTGTTTCCGTTTTCCTCACTAATCTTGCTGTGCTTAACGCGAGCATGTAGCCTGTTGTCTGCCAGAAACAGCAACCAAAAGCGTGTTGCTCCGTGTGGGTGCTGAAGTGAGGAGGACTCAATTAATGTATTTGAATCCCTTGGTGTGAAATGCCTAAGAAAGTTGCCTGAGCATTGTTTACTTGGTTAAAGTGTTTGACTTTTCTCCCATTCGAGTAGCTGAGGCCCTGCATGGTTTAGAGCTTTCCTGGAGGCAATCTGGGCTCCGCGTACGAGAAAGCCGCCTTGCAGACGGTAGTCCTAAATGAGAAGAGAAAGTGTGTTTCTGCCGTTCTGGTGTTCGACAGCGGCAGCTTTCTAGTTTTCTTGAGTAAAGACTATGTTAGCAGCAAGTGTGACTTGCCAGTTCACTGCCTCAAAGTGAAAGCAAATACAGAATTCTCCCTCAAGCTGCTTAAGTTAATCCACTGAAGATTTCAGTTTTGGTAAAAGCTACAGTCGTCACCGATCCGGCTGCTTTCTGCAACTTTCTCTCAGTGGCATAAGACCGGAGAGTGCCTGCTCAGCAAGTACCTGAATCCCCTGGTTTTCAAAAGAAACTTTGCCTAACAGGGACTGAATGAACCTTTGGCATTCAAACAAAAACAGGCACATTGTTTGCCTTCAACTAGAGGATGGTAGAATTGTTTCCGTTTTGCTCACTAATCTTGCTGTGCTTAACGCGAGCGTGTAGCCTGTTGTCTGCCAGAAACAGCAACCAAAAGCGTGTTGCTCCGTGTGGGTGCTGAAGTGAGGAGGACTCAATTACTGTGTTTGAATCCCTTGGTGTGAAATGCCTAAGAAAGTTGCCTGAGCATTGTTTACTTGGTTAAAGTGTTTGACTTTTCTTCCATTCGAGTAGCTGAGGCCCTGCATGGTTTAGAGCTTTCCTGGAGGCAATCTGGGCTCCGCGTACGAGAAAGCCGCCTTGCAGACGGTAGTCCTAAATGAGAAGAGAAAGTGTGTTTCTGCCGTTCTGGTGTTCGACAGCGGCAGCTTTCTAGTTTTCTTGAGTAAAGACTATGTTAGCAGCAAGTGTGACTTGCCAGTTCACTGCCTCAAAGTGAAAGCAAATACAGAATTCTCCCTCAAGCTGCTTAAGTTAATCCACTGAAGATTTCAGTTTTGGTAAAAGCTACAGTCGTCACCGATCCGGCTGCTTTCTGCAACTTTCTCTCAGTGGCATAAGACCGGAGAGTGCCTGCTCAGCAAGTACCTGAATCCCCTGGTTTTCAAAAGAAACTTTGTCTAACAGGGAATGAATGTGCTTTTGGCATTCGAAGAAAAACAGGCACATTGTTTGCCTTCAACTAGAGGATGGTAGAATTGTTTCCGTTTTGCTCACTAATCTTGCTGTGCTTAACGCGAGCATGTAGCCTGTTGTCTGCCAGAAGCAGCAACCAAAAGCGTGTTGCTCCGTGTGGGTGCTGAAGTGAGGAGGACTCAATTACTGTGTTTGAATCCCTTGGTGTGAAATGCCTAAGAAAGTTGCCTGAGCATTGTTTACCTGGTTAAAGTGTTTGAGGTTTGTCAGATTCGAGTAGTTGAAGCCCTGCACGGTTTAGAGCTTTCCGGGAGGCATTCTCTGCTACGCGTTCGAGAAAGCCGCCTAGCAGACGGTAGTCCTAACGGAGAAGAGAAAGTGTGTTTCTGCGGTTCTGGTGTTCGACAGCGGCAGCTTTCTAGTTTTCTTGTGTAAAGACAAAGTTAGCAACAAGTGTGAATTGCCAGTTCACTGCCTCAAAGAGAAAGCAAATACAGAATTCTCCCTCAAGCTGCTTAAGTTAATCCACTGAAGTTTTCAGCTTTGGTACAAGATTCCGCACCGAACCGGCTGCTTTCTGCAACTTTCACTCAGTGGCATAAGACCGGAGAGTGCCTACCCAGCAAGTACTTGAATCCCCTGGTTTTCAAAAGGAACTTTGCCTAACAGGGACTGAATGAACCTTTGGCATTCAAAGCAAAACAGGCAAATTGTTTGCCTTCAACTAGAGGATGGTAGAATTGTTTCCGTTTTGCTCACTAATCTTGCTGTGCTTAACGCGAGCATGTAGCCTGTTGTCTGCCAGAAACAGCAACCAAAAGCGTGTTGCTCCGTGTGGGTGCTGAAGTGAGGAGGACTCAATTACTGTGTTTGAATCCCTTGGTGTGAAATGCCTAAGAAAGTTGCCTGAGCATTGTTTACTTGGTTAAAGTGTTTGACTTTTCTCCCATTCGAGTAGCTGAGGCCCTGCATGGTTTAGAGCTTTCCTGGAGGCAATCTGGGCTCCGCGTACGAGAAAGCCGCCTTGCAGACGGTAGTCCTAAATGAGAAGAGAAAGTGTGTTTCTGCCGTTCTGGTGTTCGACAGCGGCAGCTTTCTAGTTTTCTTGAGTAAAGACTATGTTAGCAGCAAGTGTGACTTGCCAGTTCACTGCCTCAAAGTGAAAGCAAATACAGAATTCTCCCTCAAGCTGCTTAAGTTAATCCACTGAAGATTTCAGTTTTGGTAAAAGCTACAGTCGTCACCGATCCGGCTGCTTTCTGCAACTTTCTCTCAGTGGCATAAGACCGGAGAGTGCCTGCTCAGCAAGTACCTGAATCCCCTGGTTTTCAAAAGAAACTTTGTCTAACAGGGAATGAATGTGCTTTTGGCATTCGAAAAAAAACAGGCACATTGTTTGCCTTCAACTAGAGGATGGTAGAATTGTTTCCGTTTTGCACACTAATCTTGCTGTGCTTAACGCGAGCGTGTAGCCTGTTGTCTGCCAGAAACAGGAACCAAAAGCGTGTTGCTCCGTGTGGGTGCTGAAGTGAGGAGGACTCAATTACTGTGTTTGAATCCCTTGGTGTGAAATGCCTAAGAAAGTTGCCTGAGCATTGTTTACCTGGTTAAAGTGTTTGAAGTTTGTCAGATTCGAGTAGTTGAAGCCCTGCACAGTTTAGAGCTTTCCGGGAGGCATTCTCTGCTACGCGTTCGAGAAAGCCGCCTAGCAGACGGTAGTCCTAACTGAGAAGAGAAAGTGTGTTTCTGCGGTTCTGGTGTTCGACAGCGGCAGCTTTCTAGTTTTCTTGTGTAAAGACAAAGTTAGCAACAAGTGTGAATTGCCGGTTCACTGCCTCAAAGAGAAAGCAAATACAGAATTCTCCCTCAAGCTGCTTAAGTTAATCCACTGAAGTTTTCAGCTTTGGTACAAGATTCCGCACCGAACCGGCTGCTTTCTGCAACTTTCACTCAGTGGCATAAGACCGGAGAGTGCCTACCCAGCAAGTACTTGAATCCCCTGGTTTTCAAAAGAAACTTTGCCTAACAGGGACTGAATGAACCTTTGGCATTCAAAGCAAAACAGGCAAATTGTTTGCCTTCAACTAGAGGATGGTAGAATTGTTTCCGTTTTGCTCACTAATCTTGCTGTGCTTAACGCGAGCATGTAGCCTGTTGTCTGCCAGAAACAGCAACCAAAAGCGTGTTGCTCCGTGTGGGTGCTGAAGTGAGGAGGACTCAATTACTGTGTTTGAATCCCTTGGTGTGAAATGCCTAAGAAAGTTGCCTGAGCATTGTTTACCTCGTTAAAGTGTTTGAAGTTTGTCAGATTCGAGTAGCTGAAGCCCTGCACGGTTTAGAGCTTTCCGGGAGGCATTCTCTGCTACGCGTTCGAGAAAGCCGCCTAGCAGACGGTAGTCCTAACGGAGAAGAGAATGTGTGTTTCTGCGGTTCTGGTGTTCGACAGCGGCAGCTTTCTAGTTTTCTTGTGTAAAGACAAAGTTAGCAACAAGTGTGAATTGCCAGTTCACTGCCTCAAAGAGAAAGCAAATACAGAATTCTCCCTCAAGCTGCTTAAGTTAATCCACTGAAGTTTTCAGCTTTGGTACAAGATTCCGCACCGAACCGGCTGCTTTCTGCAACTTTCACTCAGTGGCATAAGACCGGAGAGTGCCTACCCAGCAAGTACTTGAATCCCCTGGTTTTCAAAAGGAACTTTGCCTAACAGGGACTGAATGAACCTTTGGCATTCAAAGCAAAACAGGCAAATTGTTTGCCTTCAACTAGAGGATGGTAGAATTGTTTCCGTTTTCCTCACTAATCTTGCTGTGCTTAACGCGAGCATGTAGCCTGTTGTCTGCCAGAAACAGCAACCAAAAGCGTGTTGCTCCGTGTGGGTGCTGAAGTGAGGAGGACTCAATTAATGTATTTGAATCCCTTGGTGTGAAATGCCTAAGAAAGTTGCCTGAGCATTGTTTACTTGGTTAAAGTGTTTGACTTTTCTCCCATTCGAGTAGCTGAGGCCCTGCATGGTTTAGAGCTTTCCTGGAGGCAATCTGGGCTCCGCGTACGAGAAAGCCGCCTTGCAGACGGTAGTCCTAAATGAGAAGAGAAAGTGTGTTTCTGCCGTTCTGGTGTTCGACAGCGGCAGCTTTCTAGTTTTCTTGAGTAAAGACTATGTTAGCAGCAAGTGTGACTTGCCAGTTCACTGCCTCAAAGTGAAAGCAAATACAGAATTCTCCCTCAAGCTGCTTAAGTTAATCCACTGAAGATTTCAGTTTTGGTAAAAGCTACAGTCGTCACCGATCCGGCTGCTTTCTGCAACTTTCTCTCAGTGGCATAAGACCGGAGAGTGCCTGCTCAGCAAGTACCTGAATCCCCTGGTTTTCAAAAGAAACTTTGCCTAACAGGGACTGAATGAACCTTTGGCATTCAAACAAAAACAGGCACATTGTTTGCCTTCAACTAGAGGATGGTAGAATTGTTTCCGTTTTGCTCACTAATCTTGCTGTGCTTAACGCGAGCGTGTAGCCTGTTGTCTGCCAGAAACAGCAACCAAAAGCGTGTTGCTCCGTGTGGGTGCTGAAGTGAGGAGGACTCAATTACTGTGTTTGAATCCCTTGGTGTGAAATGCCTAAGAAAGTTGCCTGAGCATTGTTTACTTGGTTAAAGTGTTTGACTTTTCTTCCATTCGAGTAGCTGAGGCCCTGCATGGTTTAGAGCTTTCCTGGAGGCAATCTGGGCTCCGCGTACGAGAAAGCCGCCTTGCAGACGGTAGTCCTAAATGAGAAGAGAAAGTGTGTTTCTGCCGTTCTGGTGTTCGACAGCGGCAGCTTTCTAGTTTTCTTGAGTAAAGACTATGTTAGCAGCAAGTGTGACTTGCCAGTTCACTGCCTCAAAGTGAAAGCAAATACAGAATTCTCCCTCAAGCTGCTTAAGTTAATCCACTGAAGATTTCAGTTTTGGTAAAAGCTACAGTCGTCACCGATCCGGCTGCTTTCTGCAACTTTCTCTCAGTGGCATAAGACCGGAGAGTGCCTGCTCAGCAAGTACCTGAATCCCCTGGTTTTCAAAAGAAACTTTGTCTAACAGGGAATGAATGTGCTTTTGGCATTCGAAGAAAAACAGGCACATTGTTTGCCTTCAACTAGAGGATGGTAGAATTGTTTCCGTTTTGCTCACTAATCTTGCTGTGCTTAACGCGAGCATGTAGCCTGTTGTCTGCCAGAAGCAGCAACCAAAAGCGTGTTGCTCCGTGTGGGTGCTGAAGTGAGGAGGACTCAATTACTGTGTTTGAATCCCTTGGTGTGAAATGCCTAAGAAAGTTGCCTGAGCATTGTTTACCTGGTTAAAGTGTTTGAGGTTTGTCAGATTCGAGTAGTTGAAGCCCTGCACGGTTTAGAGCTTTCCGGGAGGCATTCTCTGCTACGCGTTCGAGAAAGCCGCCTAGCAGACGGTAGTCCTAACGGAGAAGAGAAAGTGTGTTTCTGCGGTTCTGGTGTTCGACAGCGGCAGCTTTCTAGTTTTCTTGTGTAAAGACAAAGTTAGCAACAAGTGTGAATTGCCAGTTCACTGCCTCAAAGAGAAAGCAAATACAGAATTCTCCCTCAAGCTGCTTAAGTTAATCCACTGAAGTTTTCAGCTTTGGTACAAGATTCCGCACCGAACCGGCTGCTTTCTGCAACTTTCACTCAGTGGCATAAGACCGGAGAGTGCCTACCCAGCAAGTACTTGAATCCCCTGGTTTTCAAAAGGAACTTTGCCTAACAGGGACTGAATGAACCTTTGGCATTCAAAGCAAAACAGGCAAATTGTTTGCCTTCAACTAGAGGATGGTAGAATTGTTTCCGTTTTGCTCACTAATCTTGCTGTGCTTAACGCGAGCATGTAGCCTGTTGTCTGCCAGAAACAGCAACCAAAAGCGTGTTGCTCCGTGTGGGTGCTGAAGTGAGGAGGACTCAATTACTGTGTTTGAATCCCTTGGTGTGAAATGCCTAAGAAAGTTGCCTGAGCATTGTTTACTTGGTTAAAGTGTTTGACTTTTCTCCCATTCGAGTAGCTGAGGCCCTGCATGGTTTAGAGCTTTCCTGGAGGCAATCTGGGCTCCGCGTACGAGAAAGCCGCCTTGCAAACGGTAGTCCTAAATGAGAAGAGAAAGTGTGTTTCTGCCGTTCTGGTGTTCGACAGCGGCAGCTTTCTAGTTTTCTTGAGTAAAGACTATGTTAGCAGCAAGTGTGACTTGCCAGTTCACTGCCTCAAAGTGAAAGCAAATACAGAATTCTCCCTCAAGCTGCTTAAGTTAATCCACTGAAGATTTCAGTTTTGGTAAAAGCTACAGTCGTCACCGATCCGGCTGCTTTCTGCAACTTTCTCTCAGTGGCATAAGACCGGAGAGTGCCTGCTCAGCAAGTACCTGAATCCCCTGGTTTTCAAAAGAAACTTTGTCTAACAGGGAATGAATGTGCTTTTGGCATTCGAAAAAAAACAGGCACATTGTTTGCCTTCAACTAGAGGATGGTAGAATTGTTTCCGTTTTGCACACTAATCTTGCTGTGCTTAACGCGAGCGTGTAGCCTGTTGTCTGCCAGAAACAGGAACCAAAAGCGTGTTGCTCCGTGTGGGTGCTGAAGTGAGGAGGACTCAATTACTGTGTTTGAATCCCTTGGTGTGAAATGCCTAAGAAAGTTGCCTGAGCATTGTTTACCTGGTTAAAGTGTTTGAAGTTTGTCAGATTCGAGTAGTTGAAGCCCTGCACAGTTTAGAGCTTTCCGGGAGGCATTCTCTGCTACGCGTTCGAGAAAGCCGCCTAGCAGACGGTAGTCCTAACGGAGAAGAGAAAGTGTGTTTCTGCGGTTCTGGTGTTCGACAGCGGCAGCTTTCTAGTTTTCTTGTGTAAAGACAAAGTTAGCAACAAGTGTGAATTGCCGGTTCACTGCCTCAAAGAGAAAGCAAATACAGAATTCTCCCTCAAGCTGCTTAAGTTAATCCACTGAAGTTTTCAGCTTTGGTACAAGATTCCGCACCGAACCGGCTGCTTTCTGCAACTTTCACTCAGTGGCATAAGACCGGAGAGTGCCTACCCAGCAAGTACTTGAATCCCCTGGTTTTCAAAAGAAACTTTGCCTAACAGGGACTGAATGAACCTTTGGCATTCAAAGCAAAACAGGCAAATTGTTTGCCTTCAACTAGAGGATGGTAGAATTGTTTCCGTTTTGCTCACTAATCTTGCTGTGCTTAACGCGAGCATGTAGCCTGTTGTCTGCCAGAAACAGCAACCAAAAGCGTGTTGCTCCGTGTGGGTGCTGAAGTGAGGAGGACTCAATTACTGTGTTTGAATCCCTTGGTGTGAAATGCCTAAGAAAGTTGCCTGAGCATTGTTTACTTGGTTAAAGTGTTTGACTTTTCTCCCATTCGAGTAGCTGAGGCCCTGCATGGTTTAGAGCTTTCCTGGAGGCAATCTGGGCTCCGCGTACGAGAAAGCCGCCTTGCAGACGGTAGTCCTAAATGAGAAGAGAAAGTGTGTTTCTGCCGTTCTGGTGTTCGACAGCGGCAGCTTTCTAGTTTTCTTGAGTAAAGACTATGTTAGCAGCAAGTGTGACTTGCCGGTTCACTGCCTCAAAGTGAAAGCAAATACAGAATTCTCCCTCAAGCTGCTTAAGTTAATCCACTGAAGATTTCAGTTTTGGTAAAAGCTACAGTCGTCACCGATCCGGCTGCTTTCTGCAACTTTCTCTCAGTGGCATAAGACCGGAGAGTGCCTGCTCAGCAAGTACCTGAATCCCCTGGTTTTCAAAAGAAACTTTGTCTAACAGGGAATGAAAGTGCTTTTGGCATTCGAAGAAAAAAAGGCACATTGTTTGCCATCTACTAGAGGATGGTAGAATTGTTTCCGTTTTGCTCACTAATCTTGCTGTGCTTAACGCGAGCATGTAGCCTGTTGTCTGCCAGAAACAGCAACCAAAAGCGTGTTGCTCCGTGTGGGTGCTGAAGTGAGGAGGACTCAATTACTGTGTTTGAATCCCGTGGTGTGAAATGCCTAAGAAAGTTGCCTGAGCATTGTTTACCTGGTTAAAGTGTTTGAAGTTTGTCAGATTCGAGTAGCTGAGGCCCTGCACGGTTTAGAGCTTTCCGGGAGGCATTCTCTGCTACGCGTTCGAGAAAGCCGCCTAGCAGACGGTAGTCCTAACGGAGAAGAGAAAGTGTGTTTCTGCGGTTCTGGTGTTCGACAGCGGCAGCTTTCTAGTTTTCTTGAGTAAAGACTATGTTAGCAGCAAGTGTGACTTGCCGGTTCACTGCCTCAAAGTGAAAGCAAATACAGAATTCTCCCTCAAGCTGCTTAAGTTAATCCACTGAAGATTTCAGTTTTGGTAAAAGCTACAGTCGTCACCGATCCGGCTGCTTTCTGCAACTTTCTCTCAGTGGCATTAGACAGGAGAGTGCCTGCTCAGCAAGTACCTGAATCCCCTGGTTTTCAAAAGAAACTTTGTCAAACAGGGAATGAATGTGCTTGTGGCATTCGAAGAAAAACAGGCACATTGTTTGCCTTCAACTAGAGGATGGTAGAATTGTTTCCGTTTTGCTCACTAATCTTGCTGTGCTTAACTCGAGCATGTAGCCTGTTGTCTGCCAGAAACAGCAACCAAAAGCGTGTTGCTCCGTGTGGGTGCTGAAGTGAGGAGGACTCAATTACTGTGTTTGAATCCCTTGGTGTGAAATGCCTAAGAAAGTTGCCTGAGCATTGTTTACTTGGTTAAAGTGTTTGACTTTTCTCCCATTCGAGTAGCTGAGGCCCTGCATGGTTTAGAGCTTTCCTGGAGGCAATCTGGGCTCCGCGTACGAGAAAGCCGCCTTGCAGACGGTAGTCCTAAATGAGAAGAGAAAGTGTGTTTCTGCCGTTCTGGTGTTCGACAGCGGCAGCTTTCTAGTTTTCTTGAGTAAAGACTATGTTAGCAGCAAGTGTGACTTGCCGGTTCACTGCCTCAAAGTGAAAGCAAATACAGAATTCTCCCTCAAGCTGCTTAAGTTAATCCACTGAAGATTTCAGTTTTGGTAAAAGCTACAGTCGTCACCGATCCGGCTGCTTTCTGCAAATTTCTCTGTGGCATTAGACAGGAGAGTGCCTGCTCAGCAAGTACCTGAATCCCCTGGTTTTCAAAAGAAACTTTGTCTAACAGGGAATGAATGTGCTTTTGGCATTCGAAGAAAAACAGGCACATTGTTTGCCATCTACTAGAGGATGGTAGAATTGTTTCCGTTTTGCTCACTAATCTTGCTGTGCTTAACGCGAGCATGTAGCCTGTTGTCTGACAGAAACAGGAACCAAAAGCGTGTTGCTCCGTGTGGGTGCTGAAGTGAGGAGGACTCAATTACTGTGTTTGAATCCCTTGGTGTGAAATGCCTAAGAAAGTTGCCTGAGCATTGTTTACCTGGTTAAAGTGTTTGAAGTTTGTCAGATTCGAGTAGTTGAAGCCCTGCACAGTTTAGAGCTTTCCGGGAGGCATTCTCTGCTACGCGTTCGAGAAAGCCGCCTAGCAGACGGTAGTCCTAACGGAGAAGAGAAAGTGTGTTTCTGCGGTTCTGGTGTTCGACAGCGGCAGATTTCTAGTTTTCTTGTGTAAAGACAAAGTTAGCAACAAGTGTGAATTGCCAGTTCACTGCCTCAAAGAGAAAGCAAATACAGAATTCTCCCTCAAGCTGCTTAAGTTAATCCACTGAAGTTTTCAGCTTTGGTACAAGATTCCGCACCGAACCGGCTGCTTTCTGCAACTTTCACTCAGTGGCATAAGACCGGAGAGTGCCTACCCAGCAAGTACTTGAATCCCCTGGTTTTCAAAAGGAACTTTGCCTAACAGGGACTGAATGAACCTTTGGCATTCAAAGCAAAACAGGCAAATTGTTTGCCTTCAACTAGAGGATGGTAGAATTGTTTCCGTTTTGCTCACTAATCTTGCTGTGCTTAACGCGAGCATGTAGCCTGTTGTCTGCCAGAAACAGCAACCAAAAGCGTGTTGCTCCGTGTGGGTGCAGAAGTGAGGAGGACTCAATTACTGTGTTTGAATCCCTTGGTGTGAAATGCCTAAGAAAGTTGCCTGAGCATTGTTTACTTGGTTAAAGTGTTTGACTTTTCTCCCATTCGAGTAGCTGAGGCCCTGCATGGTTTAGAGCTTTCCTGGAGGCAATCTGGGCTCCGCGTACGAGAAAGCCGCCTTGCAGACGGTAGTCCTAAATGAGAAGAGAAAGTGTGTTTCTGCCGTTCTGGTGTTCGACAGCGGCAGCTTTCTAGTTTTCTTGAGTAAAGACTATGTTAGCAGCAAGTGTGACTTGCCAGTTCACTGCCTCAAAGTGAAAGCAAATACAGAATTCTCCCTCAAGCTGCTTAAGTTAATCCACTGAAGTTTTCAGCTTTGGTACAAGATTCCGCACCGAACCGGCTGCTTTCTGCAACTTTCACTCAGTGGCATAAGACCGGAGAGTGCCTACCCAGCAAGTACTTGAATCCCCTGGTTTTCAAAAGAAACTTTGCCTAACAGGGACTGAATGAACCTTTGGCATTCAAAGCAAAACAGGCAAATTGTTTGCCTTCAACTAGAGGATGGTAGAATTGTTTCCGTTTTGCTCACTAATCTTGCTGTGCTTAACGCGAGCATGTAGCCTGTTGTCTGCCAGAAACAGCAACCAAAAGCGTGTTGCTCCGTGTGGGTGCTGAAGTGAGGAGGACTCAATTACTGTGTTTGAATCCCTTGGTGTGAAATGCCTAAGAAAGTTGCCTGAGCATTGTTTACTTGGTTAAAGTGTTTGACTTTTCTCCCATTCGAGTAGCTGAGGCCCTGCATGGTTTAGAGCTTTCCTGGAGGCAATCTGGGCTCCGCGTACGAGAAAGCCGCCTTGCAGACGGTAGTCCTAAATGAGAAGAGAAAGTGTGTTTCTGCCGTTCTGGTGTTCGACAGCGGCAGCTTTCTAGTTTTCTTGAGTAAAGACTATGTTAGCAGCAAGTGTGACTTGCCAGTTCACTGCCTCAAAGTGAAAGCAAATACAGAATTCTCCCTCAAGCTGCTTAAGTTAATCCACTGAAGATTTCAGTTTTGGTAAAAGCTACAGTCGTCAACGATCCGGCTGCTTTCTGCAACTTTCTCTCAGTGGCATAAGACCGGAGAGTGCCTGCTCAGCAAGTACCTGAATCCCCTGGTTTTCAAAAGAAACTTTGTCTAACAGGGAATGAATGTGCTTTTGGCATTCGAAGAAAAACAGGTACATTGTTTGCCTTCAACCAGAGGATGGTAGAATTGTTTCCGTTTTGCTCACTAATCTTGCTGTGCTTAACGCGAGCGTGTAGCCTGTTGTCTGCCAGAAATAGGAACCAAAAGCGTGTTGCTCCGTGTGGGTGCTGAAGTGAGGAGGACTCAATTACTGTGTTTGAATCCCTTGGTGTGAAATGCCTAAGAAAGTTGCCTGAGCATTGTTTACCTCGTTAAAGTGTTTGAAGTTTGTCAGATTCGAGTAGCTGAAGCCCTGCACAGTTTAGAGCTTTCCGGGAGGCATTCTCTGCTACGCGTTCGAGAAAGCCGCCTAGCAGACGGTACTCCTAACGGAGAAGAGAAAGTGTGTTTCTGCGGTTCTGGTGTTCGACAGCGGCAGCTTTCTAGTTTTCTTGAGTAAAGACTATGTTAGCAGCAAGTGTGACTTGCCGGTTCACTGCCTCAAAGTGAAAGCAAATACAGAATTCTCCCTCAAGCTGCTTAAGTTAATCCACTGAAGATTTCAGTTTTGGTAAAAGCTACAGTCGTCACCGATCCGGCTGCTTTCTGCAACTTTCTCTCAGTGGCATTAGACAGGAGAGTGCCTGCTCAGCAAGTACCTGAATCCCCTGGTTTTCAAAAGAAACTTTGTCAAACAGGGAATGAATGTGCTTGTGGCATTCGAAGAAAAACAGGCACATTGTTTGCCTTCAACTAGAGGATGGTAGAATTGTTTCCGTTTTGCTCACTAATCGTGCTGTGCTTAACTCGAGCATGTAGCCTGTTGTCTGCCAGAAACAGCAACCAAAAGCGTGTTGCTCCGTGTGGGTGCTGAAGTGAGGAGGACTCAATTACTGTGTTTGAATCCCTTGGTGTGAAATGCCTAAGAAAGTTGCCTGAGCATTGTTTACTTGGTTAAAGTGTTTGACTTTTCTCCCATTCGAGTAGCTGAGGCCCTGCATGGTTTAGAGCTTTCCTGGAGGCAATCTGGGCTCCGCGTACGAGAAAGCCGCCTTGCAGACGGTAGTCCTAAATGAGAAGAGAAAGTGTGTTTCTGCCGTTCTGGTGTTCGACAGCGGCAGCTTTCTAGTTTTCTTGAGTAAAGACTATGTTAGCAGCAAGTGTGACTTGCCGGTTCACTGCCTCAAAGTGAAAGCAAATACAGAATTCTCCCTCAAGCTGCTTAAGTTAATCCACTGAAGATTTCAGTTTTGGTAAAAGCTACAGTCGTCACCGATCCGGCTGCTTTCTGCAAATTTCTCTCAGTGGCATTAGACAGGAGAGTGCCTGCTCAGCAAGTACCTGAATCCCCTGGTTTTCAAAAGAAACTTTGTCTAACAGGGAATGAATGTGCTTTTGGCATTCGAAGAAAAACAGGCACATTGTTTGCCATCTACTAGAGGATGGTAGAATTGTTTCCGTTTTGCTCACTAATCTTGCTGTGCTTAACGCGAGCATGTAGCCTGTTGTCTGACAGAAACAGGAACCAAAAGCGTGTTGCTCCGTGTGGGTGCTGAAGTGAGGAGGACTCAATTACTGTGTTTGAATCCCTTGGTGTGAAATGCCTAAGAAAGTTGCCTGAGCATTGTTTACCTGGTTAAAGTGTTTGAAGTTTGTCAGATTCGAGTAGTTGAAGCCCTGCACAGTTTAGAGCTTTCCGGGAGGCATTCTCTGCTACGCGTTCGAGAAAGCCGCCTAGCAGACGGTAGTCCTAACGGAGAAGAGAAAGTGTGTTTCTGCGGTTCTGGTGTTCGACAGCGGCAGCTTTCTAGTTTTCTTGTGTAAAGACAAAGTTAGCAACAAGTGTGAATTGCCAGTTCACTGCCTCAAAGAGAAAGCAAATACAGAATTCTCCCTCAAGCTGCTTAAGTTAATCCACTGAAGATTTCAGTTTTGGTAAAAGCTACAGTCGTCACTGATCCGGCTGCTTTCTGCAACTTTCACTCAGTGGCATAAGACCGGAGAGTGCCTACCCAGCAAGTACTTGAATCCCCTGGTTTTCAAAAGGAACTTTGCCTAACAGGGACTGAATGAACCTTTGGCATTCAAAGAAAAACAGGCAAATTGTTTGCCTTCAACTAGAGGATGGTAGAATTGTTTCCGTTTTGCTCACTAATCTTGCTGTGCTTAACGCGAGCATGTAGCCTGTTGTCTGCCAGAAACAGCAACCAAAAGCGTGTTGCTCCGTGTGGGTGCTGAAGTGAGGAGGACTCAATTACTGTGTTTGAATCCCTTGGTGTGAAATGCCTAAGAAAGTTGCCTGAGCATTGTTTACTTGGTTAAAGTGTTTGACTTTTCTCCCATTCGAGTAGCTGAGGCCCTGCATGGTTTAGAGCTTTCCTGGAGGCAATCTGGGCTCCGCGTACGAGAAAGCCGCCTTGCAGACGGTAGTCCTAAATGAGAAGAGAAAGTGTGTTTCTGCCGTTCTGGTGTTCGACAGCGGCAGCTTTCTAGTTTTCTTGAGTAAAGACTATGTTAGCAGCAAGTGTGACTTGCCAGTTCACTGCCTCAAAGTGAAAGCAAATACAGAATTCTCCCTCAAGCTGCTTAAGTTAATCCACTGAAGATTTCAGTTTTGGTAAAAGCTACAGTCGTCACCGATCCGGCTGCTTTCTGCAACTTTCTCTCAGTGGCATAAGACCGGAGAGTGCCTGCTCAGCAAGTACCTGAATCCCCTGGTTTTCAAAAGAAACTTTGTCAAACAGGGAATGAATGTGCTTGTGGCATTCGAAGAAAAACAGGCACATTGTTTGCCTTCAACTAGAGGATGGTAGAATTGTTTCCGTTTTGCTCACTAATCTTGCTGTGCTTAACTCGAGCATGTAGCCTGTTGTCTGCCAGAAACAGCAACCAAAAGCGTGTTGCTCCGTGTGGGTGCTGAAGTGAGGAGGACTCAATTACTGTGTTTGAATCCCTTGGTGTGAAATGCCTAAGAAAGTTGCCTGAGCATTGTTTACTTGGTTAAAGTGTTTGACTTTTCTCCCATTCGAGTAGCTGAGGCCCTGCATGGTTTAGAGCTTTCCTGGAGGCAATCTGGGCTCCGCGTACGAGAAAGCCGCCTTGCAGACGGTAGTCCTAAATGAGAAGAGAAAGTGTGTTTCTGCCGTTCTGGTGTTCGACAGCGGCAGCTTTCTAGTTTTCTTGAGTAAAGACTATGTTAGCAGCAAGTGTGACTTGCCGGTTCACTGCCTCAAAGTGAAAGCAAATACAGAATTCTCCCTCAAGCTGCTTAAGTTAATCCACTGAAGATTTCAGTTTTGGTAAAAGCTACAGTCGTCACCGATCCGGCTGCTTTCTGAAAATTTCTCTCAGTGGCATTAGACAGGAGAGTGCCTGCTCAGCAAGTACCTGAATCCCCTGGTTTTCAAAAGAAACTTTGTCTAACAGGGAATGAATGTGCTTTTGGCATTCGAAGAAAAACAGGCACATTGTTTGCCATCTACTAGAGGATGGTAGAATTGTTTCCGTTTTGCTCACTAATCTTGCTGTGCTTAACGCGAGCATGTAGCCTGTTGTCTGACAGAAACAGGAACCAAAAGCGTGTTGCTCCGTGTGGGTGCTGAAGTGAGGAGGACTCAATTACTGTGTTTGAATCCCTTGGTGTGAAATGCCTAAGAAAGTTGCCTGAGCATTGTTTACCTGGTTAAAGTGTTTGAAGTTTGTCAGATTCGAGTAGTTGAAGCCCTGCACAGTTTAGAGCTTTCCGGGAGGCATTCTCTGCTACGCGTTCGAGAAAGCCGCCTAGCAGACGGTAGTCCTAACGGAGAAGAGAAAGTGTGTTTCTGCGGTTCTGGTGTTCGACAGCGGCAGCTTTCTAGTTTTCTTGTGTAAAGACAAAGTTAGCAACAAGTGTGAATTGCCAGTTCACTGCCTCAAAGAGAAAGCAAATACAGAATTCTCCCTCAAGCTGCTTAAGTTAATCCACTGAAGTTTTCAGCTTTGGTACAAGATTCCGCACCGAACCGGCTGCTTTCTGCAACTTTCACTCAGTGGCATAAGACCGGAGAGTGCCTACCCAGCAAGTACTTGAATCCCCTGGTTTTCAAAAGGAACTTTGCCTAACAGGGACTGAATGAACCTTTGGCATTCAAAGCAAAACAGGCAAATTGTTTGCCTTCAACTAGAGGATGGTAGAATTGTTTCCGTTTTGCTCACTAATCTTGCTGTGCTTAACGCGAGCATGTAGCCTGTTGTCTGCCAGAAACAGCAACCAAAAGCGTGTTGCTCCGTGTGGGTGCTGAAGTGAGGAGGACTCAATTACTGTGTTTGAATCCCTTGGTGTGAAATGCCTAAGAAAGTTGCCTGAGCATTGTTTACTTGGTTAAAGTGTTTGACTTTTCTCCCATTCGAGTAGCTGAGGCCCTGCATGGTTTAGAGCTTTCCTGGAGGCAATCTGGGCTCCGCGTACGAGAAAGCCGCCTTGCAGACGGTAGTCCTAAATGAGAAGAGAAAGTGTGTTTCTGCCGTTCTGGTGTTCGACAGCGGCAGCTTTCTAGTTTTCTTGAGTAAAGACTATGTTAGCAGCAAGTGTGACTTGCCAGTTCACTGCCTCAAAGTGAAAGCAAATACAGAATTCTCCCTCAAGCTGCTTAAGTTAATCCACTGAAGTTTTCAGCTTTGGTACAAGATTCCGCACCGAACCGGCTGCTTTCTGCAATTTTCACTCAGTGGCATAAGACCGGAGAGTGCCTACCCAGCAAGTACTTGAATCCCCTGGTTTTCAAAAGAAACTTTGCCTAACAGGGACTGAATGAACCTTTGGCATTCAAAGCAAAACAGGCAAATTGTTTGCCTTCAACTAGAGGATGGTAGAATTGTTTCCGTTTTGCTCACTAATCTTGCTGTGCTTAACGCGAGCGTGTAGCCTGTTGTCTGCCAGAAACAGCAACCAAAAGCGTGTTGCTCCGTGTGGGTGCTGAAGTGAGGAGGACTCAATTACTGTGTTTGAATCCCTTGGTGTGAAATGCCTAAGAAAGTTGCCTGAGCATTGTTTACCTGGTTAAAGTGTTTGAAGTTTGTCAGATTCGAGTAGTTGAAGCCCTGCACAGTTTAGAGCTTTCCGGGAGGCATTCTCTGCTACGCGTTCGAGAAAGCCGCCTAGCAGACGGTAGTCCTAACGGAGAAGAGAAAGTGTGTTTCTGCGGTTCTGGTGTTCGACAGCGGCAGCTTTCTAGTTTTCTTGTGTAAAGACAAAGTTAGCAACAAGTGTGAATTGCCAGTTCACTGCCTCAAAGAGAAAGCAAATACAGAATTCTCCCTCAAGCTGCTTAAGTTAATCCACTGAAGTTTTCAGCTTTGGTACAAGATTCCGCACCGAACCGGCTGCTTTCTGCAACTTTCACTCAGTGGCATAAGACCGGAGAGTGCCTACCCAGCAAGTACTTGAATCCCCTGGTTTTCAAAAGGAACTTTGCCTAACAGGGACTGAATGAACCTTTGGCATTCAAAGCAAAACAGGCAAATTGTTTGCCTTCAACTAGAGGATGGTAGAATTGTTTCCGTTTTGCTCACTAATCTTGCTGTGCTTAACGCGAGCATGTAGCCTGTTGTCTGCCAGAAACAGCAACCAAAAGCGTGTTGCTCCGTGTGGGTGCTGAAGTGAGGAGGACTCAATTACTGTGTTTGAATCCCTTGGTGTGAAATGCCTAAGAAAGTTGCCTGAGCATTGTTTACTTGGTTAAAGTGTTTGACTTTTCTCCCATTCGAGTAGCTGAGGCCCTGCATGGTTTAGAGCTTTCCTGGAGGCAATCTGGGCTCCGCGTACGAGAAAGCCGCCTTGCAGACGGTAGTCCTAAATGAGAAGAGAAAGTGTGTTTCTGCCGTTCTGGTGTTCGACAGCGGCAGCTTTCTAGTTTTCTTGAGTAAAGACTATGTTAGCAGCAAGTGTGACTTGCCAGTTCACTGCCTCAAAGTGAAAGCAAATACAGAATTCTCCCTCAAGCTGCTTAAGTTAATCCACTGAAGATTTCAGTTTTGGTAAAAGCTACAGTCGTCAACGATCCGGCTGCTTTCTGCAACTTTCTCTCAGTGGCATAAGACCGGAGAGTGCCTGCTCAGCAAGTACCTGAATCCCCTGGTTTTCAAAAGAAACTTTGTCTAACAGGGAATGAATGTGCTTTTGGCATTCGAAGAAAAACAGGTACATTGTTTGCCTTCAACCAGAGGATGGTAGAATTGTTTCCGTTTTGCTCACTAATCTTGCTGTGCTTAACGCGAGCGTGTAGCCTGTTGTCTGCCAGAAATAGGAACCAAAAGCGTGTTGCTCCGTGTGGGTGCTGAAGTGAGGAGGACTCAATTACTGTGTTTGAATCCCTTGGTGTGAAATGCCTAAGAAAGTTGCCTGAGCATTGTTTACCTCGTTAAAGTGTTTGAAGTTTGTCAGATTCGAGTAGCTGAAGCCCTGCACAGTTTAGAGCTTTCCGGGAGGCATTCTCTGCTACGCGTTCGAGAAAGCCGCCTAGCAGACGGTACTCCTAACGGAGAAGAGAAAGTGTGTTTCTGCGGTTCTGGTGTTCGACAGCGGCAGCTTTCTAGTTTTCTTGAGTAAAGACTATGTTAGCAGCAAGTGTGACTTGCCGGTTCACTGCCTCAAAGTGAAAGCAAATACAGAATTCTCCCTCAAGCTGCTTAAGTTAATCCACTGAAGATTTCAGTTTTGGTAAAAGCTACAGTCGTCACCGATCCGGCTGCTTTCTGCAACTTTCTCTCAGTGGCATTAGACAGGAGAGTGCCTGCTCAGCAAGTACCTGAATCCCCTGGTTTTCAAAAGAAACTTTGTCAAACAGGGAATGAATGTGCTTGTGGCATTCGAAGAAAAACAGGCACATTGTTTGCCTTCAACTAGAGGATGGTAGAATTGTTTCCGTTTTGCTCACTAATCTTGCTGTGCTTAACGCGAGCATGTAGCCTGTTGTCTGCCAGAAACAGCAACCAAAAGCGTGTTGCTCCGTGTGGGTGCTGAAGTGAGGAGGACTCAATTACTGTGTTTGAATCCCTTGGTGTGAAATGCCTAAGAAAGTTGCCTGAGCATTGTTTACTTGGTTAAAGTGTTTGACTTTTCTCCCATTCGAGTAGCTGAGGCCCTGCATGGTTTAGAGCTTTCCTGGAGGCAATCTGGGCTCCGCGTACGAGAAAGCCGCCTTGCAGACGGTAGTCCTAAATGAGAAGAGAAAGTGTGTTTCTGCCGTTCTGGTGTTCGACAGCGGCAGCTTTCTAGTTTTCTTGAGTAAAGACTATGTTAGCAGCAAGTGTGACTTGCCAGTTCACTGCCTCAAAGTGAAAGCAAATACAGAATTCTCCCTCAAGCTGCTTAAGTTAATCCACTGAAGATTTCAGTTTTGGTAAAAGCTACAGTCGTCACCGATCCGGCTGCTTTCTGCAACTTTCTCTCAGTGGCATAAGACCGGAGAGTGCCTGCTCAGCAAGTACCTGAATCCCCTGGTTTTCAAAAGAAACTTTGTCAAACAGGGAATGAATGTGCTTGTGGCATTCGAAGAAAAACAGGCACATTGTTTGCCTTCAACTAGAGGATGGTAGAATTGTTTCCGTTTTGCTCACTAATCTTGCTGTGCTTAACTCGAGCATGTAGCCTGTTGTCTGCCAGAAACAGCAACCAAAAGCGTGTTGCTCCGTGTGGGTGCTGAAGTGAGGAGGACTCAATTACTGTGTTTGAATCCCTTGGTGTGAAATGCCTAAGAAAGTTGCCTGAGCATTGTTTACTTGGTTAAAGTGTTTGACTTTTCTCCCATTCGAGTAGCTGAGGCCCTGCATGGTTTAGAGCTTTCCTGGAGGCAATCTGGGCTCCGCGTACGAGAAAGCCGCCTTGCAGACGGTAGTCCTAAATGAGAAGAGAAAGTGTGTTTCTGCCGTTCTGGTGTTCGACAGCGGCAGCTTTCTAGTTTTCTTGAGTAAAGACTATGTTAGCAGCAAGTGTGACTTGCCGGTTCACTGCCTCAAAGTGAAAGCAAATACAGAATTCTCCCTCAAGCTGCTTAAGTTAATCCACTGAAGATTTCAGTTTTGGTAAAAGCTACAGTCGTCACCGATCCGGCTGCTTTCTGAAAATTTCTCTCAGTGGCATTAGACAGGAGAGTGCCTGCTCAGCAAGTACCTGAATCCCCTGGTTTTCAAAAGAAACTTTGTCTAACAGGGAATGAATGTGCTTTTGGCATTCGAAGAAAAACAGGCACATTGTTTGCCATCTACTAGAGGATGGTAGAATTGTTTCCGTTTTGCTCACTAATCTTGCTGTGCTTAACGCGAGCATGTAGCCTGTTGTCTGACAGAAACAGGAACCAAAAGCGTGTTGCTCCGTGTGGGTGCTGAAGTGAGGAGGACTCAATTACTGTGTTTGAATCCCTTGGTGTGAAATGCCTAAGAAAGTTGCCTGAGCATTGTTTACCTGGTTAAAGTGTTTGAAGTTTGTCAGATTCGAGTAGTTGAAGCCCTGCACAGTTTAGAGCTTTCCGGGAGGCATTCTCTGCTACGCGTTCGAGAAAGCCGCCTAGCAGACGGTAGTCCTAACGGAGAAGAGAAAGTGTGTTTCTGCGGTTCTGGTGTTCGACAGCGGCAGCTTTCTAGTTTTCTTGTGTAAAGACAAAGTTAGCAACAAGTGTGAATTGCCAGTTCACTGCCTCAAAGAGAAAGCAAATACAGAATTCTCCCTCAAGCTGCTTAAGTTAATCCACTGAAGTTTTCAGCTTTGGTACAAGATTCCGCACCGAACCGGCTGCTTTCTGCAACTTTCACTCAGTGGCATAAGACCGGAGAGTGCCTACCCAGCAAGTACTTGAATCCCCTGGTTTTCAAAAGGAACTTTGCCTAACAGGGACTGAATGAACCTTTGGCATTCAAAGCAAAACAGGCAAATTGTTTGCCTTCAACTAGAGGATGGTAGAATTGTTTCCGTTTTGCTCACTAATCTTGCTGTGCTTAACGCGAGCATGTAGCCTGTTGTCTGCCAGAAACAGCAACCAAAAGCGTGTTGCTCCGTGTGGGTGCTGAAGTGAGGAGGACTCAATTACTGTGTTTGAATCCCTTGGTGTGAAATGCCTAAGAAAGTTGCCTGAGCATTGTTTACTTGGTTAAAGTGTTTGACTTTTCTCCCATTCGAGTAGCTGAGGCCCTGCATGGTTTAGAGCTTTCCTGGAGGCAATCTGGGCTCCGCGTACGAGAAAGCCGCCTTGCAGACGGTAGTCCTAAATGAGAAGAGAAAGTGTGTTTCTGCCGTTCTGGTGTTCGACAGCGGCAGCTTTCTAGTTTTCTTGAGTAAAGACTATGTTAGCAGCAAGTGTGACTTGCCAGTTCACTGCCTCAAAGTGAAAGCAAATACAGAATTCTCCCTCAAGCTGCTTAAGTTAATCCACTGAAGTTTTCAGCTTTGGTACAAGATTCCGCACCGAACCGGCTGCTTTCTGCAATTTTCACTCAGTGGCATAAGACCGGAGAGTGCCTACCCAGCAAGTACTTGAATCCCCTGGTTTTCAAAAGAAACTTTGCCTAACAGGGACTGAATGAACCTTTGGCATTCAAAGCAAAACAGGCAAATTGTTTGCCTTCAACTAGAGGATGGTAGAATTGTTTCCGTTTTGCTCACTAATCTTGCTGTGCTTAACGCGAGCGTGTAGCCTGTTGTCTGCCAGAAACAGCAACCAAAAGCGTGTTGCTCCGTGTGGGTGCTGAAGTGAGGAGGACTCAATTACTGTGTTTGAATCCCTTGGTGTGAAATGCCTAAGAAAGTTGCCTGAGCATTGTTTACTTGGTTAAAGTGTTTGACTTTTCTCCCATTCGAGTAGCTGAGGCCCTGCATGGTTTAGAGCTTTCCTGGAGGCAATCTGGGCTCCGCGTACGAGAAAGCCGCCTTGCAGACGGTAGTCCTAAATGAGAAGAGAAAGTGTGTTTCTGCCGTTCTGGTGTTCGACAGCGGCAGCTTTCTAGTTTTCTTGAGTAAAGACTATGTTAGCAGCAAGTGTGACTTGCCAGTTCACTGCCTCAAAGTGAAAGCAAATACAGAATTCTCCCTCAAGCTGCTTAAGTTAATCCACTGAAGTTTTCAGCTTTGGTACAAGATTCCGCACCGAACCGGCTGCTTTCTGCAACTTTCACTCAGTGGCATAAGACCGGAGAGTGCCTACCCAGCAAGTACTTGAATCCCCTGGTTTTCAAAAGAAACTTTGCCTAACAGGGACTGAATGAACCTTTGGCATTCAAAGCAAAACAGGCAAATTGTTTGCCTTCAACTAGAGGATGGTAGAATTGTTTCCGTTTTGCTCACTAATCTTGCTGTGCTTAACGCGAGCATGTAGCCTGTTTTCTGCCAGAAACAGCAACCAAAAGCGTGTTGCTCCGTGTGGGTGCTGAAGTGAGGAGGACTCAATTACTGTGTTTGAATCCCTTGGTGTGAAATGCCTAAGAAAGTTGCCTGAGCATTGTTTACTTGGTTAAAGTGTTTGACTTTTCTCCCATTCGAGTAGCTGAGGCCCTGCATGGTTTAGAGCTTTCCTGGAGGCAATCTGGGCTCCGCGTACGAGAAAGCCGCCTTGCAGACGGTAGTCCTAAATGAGAAGAGAAAGTGTGTTTCTGCCGTTCTGGTGTTCGACAGCGGCAGCTTTCTAGTTTTCTTGAGTAAAGACTATGTTAGCAGCAAGTGTGACTTGCCGGTTCACTGCCTCAAAGTGAAAGCAAATACAGAATTCTCCCTCAAGCTGCTTAAGTTAATCCACTGAAGATTTCAGTTTTGGTAAAAGCTACAGTCGTCACCGATCCGGCTGCTTTCTGCAACTTTCTCTCAGTGGCATAAGACCGGAGAGTGCCTGCTCAGCAAGTACCTGAATCCCCTGGTTTTCAAAAGAAACTTTGTCTAACAGGGAATGAATGTGCTTTTGGCATTCGAAGAAAAACAGGCACATTGTTTGCCATCTACTAGAGGATGGTAGAATTGTTTCCGTTTTGCTCACTAATCTTGCTGTGCTTAACGCGAGCATGTAGCCTGTTGTCTGCCAGAAACAGCAACCAAAAGCGTGTTGCTCCGTGTGGGTGCTGAAGTGAGGAGGACTCAATTACTGTGTTTGAATCCCTTGGTGTGAAATGCCTAAGAAAGTTGCCTGAGCATTGTTTACCTGGTTAAAGTGTTTGAAGTTTGTCAGATTCGAGTAGCTGAGGCCCTGCACGGTTTAGAGCTTTCCGGGAGGCATTCTCTGCTACGCGTTCGAGTAAGCCGCCTAGCAGACGGTAGTCCTATCGGAGAAGAGAAAGTGTGTTTCTGCGGTTCTGGTGTTCGACAGCGGCAGCTTTCTAGTTTTCTTGTGTAAAGACAAAGTTAGCAACAAGTGTGAATTGCCAGTTCACTGCCTCAAAGAGAAAGCAAATACAGAATTCTCCCTCAAGCTGCTTAAGTTAATCCACTGAAGTTTTCAGCTTTGGTACAAGATTCCGTACCGAACCGGCTGCTTTCTGCAACTTTCACTCAGTGGCATAAGACCGGAGAGTGCCTACCCAGCAAGTACTTGAATCCCCTGGTTTTCAAAAGGAACTTTGCCTAACAGGGACTGAATGAACCTTTGGCATTCAAAGCAAAACAGGCAAATTGTTTGCCTTCAACTAGAGGATGGTAGAATTGTTTCCGTTTTGCTCCCTAATCTTGCTGTGCTTAACGCGAGCATGTAGCCTGTTGTCTGCCAGAAACAGCAACCAAAAGCGTGTTGCTCCGTGTGGGTGCTGAAGGGAGGAGGACTCAATTACTGTGTTTGAATCCCTTGGTGTGAAATGCCTAAGAAAGTTGCCTGAGCATTGTTTACTTGGTTAAAGTGTTTGACTTTTCTCCCATTCGAGTAGCTGAGGCCCTGCATGGTTTAGAGCTTTCCTGGAGGCAATCTGGGCTCCGCGTACGAGAAAGCCGCCTTGCAGCCGGTAGTCCTAAATGAGAAGAGAAAGTGTGTTTCTGCCGTTCTGGTGTTCGACAGCGGCAGCTTTCTAGTTTTCTTGAGTAAAGACTATGTTAGCAGCAAGTGTGACTTGCCGGTTCACTGCCTCAAAGTGAAAGCAAATACAGAATTCTCCCTCAAGCTGCTTAAGTTAATCCACTGAAGATTTCAGTTTTGGTAAAAGCTACAGTCGTCACCGATCCGGCTGCTTTCTGCAACTTTCTCTCAGTGGCATAAGACCGGAGAGTGCCTGCTCAGCAAGTACCTGAATCCCCTGGTTTTCAAAAGAAACTTTGTCTAACAGGGAATGAATGTGCTTTTGGCATTCGAAGAAAAACAGGCACATTGTTTGCTTTCAACTAGAGGATGGTAGAATTGTTTCCGTTTTGCTCACTAATCTTGCTGTGCTTAACGCGAGCATGTAGCCTGTTGTCTGCCAGAAACAGCAACCAAAAGCGTGTTGCTCCGTGTGGGTGCTGAAGTGAGGAGGACTCAATTACTGTGTTTGAATCCCTTGGTGTGAAATGCCTAAGAAAGTTGCCTGAGCATTGTTTACTTGGTTAAATTGTTTGACTTTTCTCCCATTCGAGTAGCTGAGGCCCTGCATGGTTTAGAGATTTCCTGGAGGCAATCTGGGCTCCGCGTACGAGAAAGCCGCCTTGCAGACGGTAGTCCTAAATGAGAAGAGAAAGTGTGTTTGTGCCGTTCTGGTGTTCGACAGCGGCAGCTTTCTAGTTTTCTTGAGTAAAGACTATGTTAGCAGCAAGTGTGACTTGCCAGTTCACTGCCTCAAAGTGAAAGCAAATACGGAATTCTCCCTCAAGCTGCTTAAGTTAATCCACTGAAGATTTCAGTTTTGGTAAAAGCTACAGTCGTCACCGATCCGGCTGCTTTCTGCAACTTTCTCTCAGTGGCATAAGACCGGAGAGTGCCTGCTCAGCAAGTACCTGAATCCCCTGGTTTTCAAAAGAAACTTTGTCTAACAGGGAATGAATGTGCTTTTGACATTCGAAGAAAAACAGGCACATTGTTTGCCTTCAACTAGAGGATGGTAGAATTGTTTCCGTTTTGCTCACTAATCTTGCTGTGCTTAACGCGAGCATGTAGCCTGTTGTCTGCCAGAAACAGCAACCAAAAGCGTGTTGCTCCGTGTGGGTGCTGAAGGGAGGAGGACTCAATTACTGTGTTTGAATCCCTTGGTGTGAAATGCCTAAGAAAGTTGCCTGAGCATTGTTTACTTGGTTAAAGTGTTTGACTTTTCTCCCATTCGAGTAGCTGAGGCCCTGCATGGTTTAGAGCTTTCCTGGAGGCAATCTGGGCTCCGCGTACGAGAAAGCCGCCTTGCAGCCGGTAGTCCTAAATGAGAAGAGAAAGTGTGTTTCTGCCGTTCTGGTGTTCGACAGCGGCAGCTTTCTAGTTTTCTTGAGTAAAGACTATGTTAGCAGCAAGTGTGACTTGCCGGTTCACTGCCTCAAAGTGAAAGCAAATACAGAATTCTCCCTCAAGCTGCTTAAGTTAATCCACTGAAGATTTCAGTTTTGGTAAAAGCTACAGTCGTCACCGATCCGGCTGCTTTCTGCAACTTTCTCTCAGTGGCATAAGACCGGAGAGTGCCTGCTCAGCAAGTACCTGAATCCCCTGGTTTTCAAAAGAAACTTTGTCTAACAGGGAATGAATGTGCTTTTGGCATTCGAAGAAAAACAGGCACATTGTTTGCCTTCAACTAGAGGATGGTAGAATTGTTTCCGTTTTGCTCACTAATCTTGCTGTGCTTAACGCGAGCATGTAGCCTGTTGTCTGCCAGAAACAGCAACCAAAAGCGTGTTGCTCCGTGTGGGTGCTGAAGTGAGGAGGACTCAATTACTGTGTTTGAATCCCTTGGTGTGAAATGCCTAAGAAAGTTGCCTGAGCATTGTTTACTTGGTTAAATTGTTTGACTTTTCTCCCATTCGAGTAGCTGAGGCCCTGCATGGTTTAGAGATTTCCTGGAGGCAATCTGGGCTCCGCGTACGAGAAAGCCGCCTTGCAGACGGTAGTCCTAAATGAGAAGAGAAAGTGTGTTTGTGCCGTTCTGGTGTTCGACAGCGGCAGCTTTCTAGTTTTCTTGAGTAAAGACTATGTTAGCAGCAAGTGTGACTTGCCAGTTCACTGCCTCAAAGTGAAAGCAAATACGGAATTCTCCCTCAAGCTGCTTAAGTTAATCCACTGAAGATTTCAGTTTTGGTAAAAGCTACAGTCGTCACCGATCCGGCTGCTTTCTGCAACTTTCTCTCAGTGGCATAAGACCGGAGAGTGCCTGCTCAGCAAGTACCTGAATCCCCTGGTTTTCAAAAGAAACTTTGTCTAACAGGGAATGAATGTGCTTTTGACATTCGAAGAAAAACAGGCACATTGTTTGCCTTCAACTAGAGGATGGTAGAATTGTTTCCGTTTTGCTCACTAATCTTGCTGTGCTTAACGCGAGCATGTAGCCTGTTGTCTGCCAGAAACAGCAACCAAAAGCGTGTTGCTCCGTGTGGGTGCTGAAGGGAGGAGGACTCAATTACTGTGTTTGAATCCCTTGGTGTGAAATGCCTAAGAAAGTTGCCTGAGCATTGTTTACTTGGTTAAAGTGTTTGACTTTTCTCCCATTCGAGTAGCTGAGGCCCTGCATGGTTTAGAGCTTTCCTGGAGGCAATCTGGGCTCCGCGTACGAGAAAGCCGCCTTGCAGCCGGTAGTCCTAAATGAGAAGAGAAAGTGTGTTTCTGCCGTTCTGGTGTTCGACAGCGGCAGCTTTCTAGTTTTCTTGAGTAAAGACTATGTTAGCAGCAAGTGTGACTTGCCGGTTCACTGCCTCAAAGTGAAAGCAAATACAGAATTCTCCCTCAAGCTGCTTAAGTTAATCCACTGAAGATTTCAGTTTTGGTAAAAGCTACAGTCGTCACCGATCCGGCTGCTTTCTGCAACTTTCTCTCAGTGGCATAAGACCGGAGAGTGCCTGCTCAGCAAGTACCTGAATCCCCTGGTTTTCAAAAGAAACTTTGTCTAACAGGGAATGAATGTGCTTTTGGCATTCGAAGAAAAACAGGCACATTGTTTGCCTTCAACTAGAGGATGGTAGAATTGTTTCCGTTTTGCTCACTAATCTTGCTGTGCTTAACGCGAGCATGTAGCCTGTTGTCTGCCAGAAACAGCAACCAAAAGCGTGTTGCTCCGTGTGGGTGCTGAAGTGAGGAGGACTCAATTACTGTGTTTGAATCCCTTGGTGTGAAATGCCTAAGAAAGTTGCCTGAGCATTGTTTACTTGGTTAAATTGTTTGACTTTTCTCCCATTCGAGTAGCTGAGGCCCTGCATGGTTTAGAGATTTCCTGGAGGCAATCTGGGCTCCGCGTACGAGAAAGCCGCCTTGCAGACGGTAGTCCTAAATGAGAAGAGAAAGTGTGTTTGTGCCGTTCTGGTGTTCGACAGCGGCAGCTTTCTAGTTTTCTTGAGTAAAGACTATGTTAGCAGCAAGTGTGACTTGCCAGTTCACTGCCTCAAAGTGAAAGCAAATACGGAATTCTCCCTCAAGCTGCTTAAGTTAATCCACTGAAGATTTCAGTTTTGGTAAAAGCTACAGTCGTCACCGATCCGGCTGCTTTCTGCAACTTTCTCTCAGTGGCATAAGACCGGAGAGTGCCTGCTCAGCAAGTACCTGAATCCCCTGGTTTTCAAAAGAAACTTTGTCTAACAGGGAATGAATGTGCTTTTGACATTCGAAGAAAAACAGGCACATTGTTTGCCTTCAACTAGAGGATGGTAGAATTGTTTCCGTTTTGCTCACTAATCTTGCTGTGCTTAACGCGAGCATGTAGCCTGTTGTCTGCCAGAAACAGCAACCAAAAGCGTGTTGCTCCGTGTGGGTGCTGAAGTGCGGAGGACTCAATTACTGTGTTTGAATCCCTTGGTGTGAAATGCCTAAGAAAGTTGCCTGAGCATTGTTTACCTGGTTAAAGTGTTTGAAGTTTGTCAGATTCGAGTAGCTGAAGCCCTGCACGGTTTAGAGATTTCCGGGAGGCATTCTCTGCTACGCGTTCGAGAAAGCCGCCTAGCAGACGGTAGTCCTAACGGAGAAGAGAAAGTGTGTTTCTGCGGTTCTGGTGTTCGACAGCGGCAGCTTTCTAGTTTTCTTGTGTAAAGACAAAGTTAGCAACAAGTGTGAATTGCCAGTTCACTGCCTCAAAGAGAAAGCAAATACAGAATTCTCCCTCAAGCTGCTTAAGTTAATCCACTGAAGTTTTCAGCTTTGGTACAAGATTCCGCACCGAACCGGCTGCTTTCTGCAACTTTCACTCAGTGGCATAAGACCGGAGAGTGCCTACCCAGCAAGTACTTGAATCCCCTGGTTTTCAAAAGGAACTTTGCCTAACAGGGACTGAATGAACCTTTGGCATTCAAAGCAAAACAGGCAAATTGTTTGCCTTCAACTAGAGGATGGTAGAATTGTTTCCGTTTTGCTCACTAATCTTGCTGTGCTTAACGCGAGCATGTAGCCTGTTGTCTGCCAGAAACAGCAACCAAAAGCGTGTTGCTCCGTGTGGGTGCTGAAGGGAGGAGGACTCAATTACTGTGTTTGAATCCCTTGGTGTGAAATGCCTAAGAAAGTTGCCTGAGCATTGTTTACTTGGTTAAAGTGTTTGACTTTTCTCCCATTCGAGTAGCTGAGGCCCTGCATGGTTTAGAGCTTTCCTGGAGGCAATCTGGGCTCCGCGTACGAGAAAGCCGCCTTGCAGACGGTAGTCCTAAATGAGAAGAGAAAGTGTGTTTCTGCCGTTCTGGTGTTCGACAGCGGCAGCTTTCTAGTTTTCTTGAGTAAAGACTATGTTAGCAGCAAGTGTGACTTGCCGGTTCACTGCCTCAAAGTGAAAGCAAATACAGAATTCTCCCTCAAGCTGCTTAAGTTAATCCACTGAAGATTTCAGTTTTGGTAAAAGCTACAGTCGTCACCGATCCGGCTGCTTTCTGCAACTTTCTCTCAGTGGCATAAGACCTGAGAGTGCCTGCTCAGCAAGTACCTGAATCCCCTGGTTTTCAAAAGAAACTTTGTCTAACAGGGAATGAATGTGCTTTTGGCATTCGAAGAAAAACAGGCACATTGTTTGCCTTCAACTAGAGGATGGTAGAATTGTTTCCGTTTTGCTCACTAATCTTGCTGTGCTTAACGCGAGCATGTAGCCTGTTGTCTGCCAGAAACAGCAACCAAAAGCGTGTTGCTCCGTGTGGGTGCTGAAGTGAGGAGGACTCAATTACTGTGTTTGAATCCCTTGGTGTGAAATGCCTAAGAAAGTTGCCTGAGCATTGTTTACCTGGTTAAAGTGTTTGAAGTTTGTCAGATCCGAGTAGCTGAAGCCCTGCACGGTTTAGAGCTTTCCGGGAGGCATTCTCTGCTACGCGTTCGAGTAAGCCGCCTAGCAGACGGTAGTCGTATCGGAGAAGAGAAAGTGTGTTTCTGCGGTTCTGGTGTTCGACAGCGGCAGCTTTCTAGTTTTCTTGTGTAAAGACAAAGTTAGCAACAAGTGTGAATTGCCAGTTCACTGCCTCAAAGAGAAAGCAAATACAGAATTCTCCCTCAAGCTGCTTAAGTTAATCCACTGAAGTTTTCAGATTTGGTACAAGATTCCGTACCGAACCGGCTGCTTTCTGCAACTTTCACTCAGTGGCATAAGACCGGAGAGTGCCTACCCAGCAAGTACTTGAATCCCCTGGTTTTCAAAAGGAACTTTGCCTAACAGGGACTGAATGAACCTTTGGCATTCGAAGCAAAACAGGCAAATTGTTTGCCTTCAACTAGAGGATGGTAGAATTGTTTCCGTTTTGCTCCCTAATCTTGCTGTGCTTAACGCGAGCATGTAGCCTGTTGTCTGCCAGAAACAGCAACCAAAAGCGTGTTGCTCCGTGTGGGTGCTGAAGTGAGGAGGACTCAATTACTGTGTTTGAATCCCTTGGTGTGAAATGCCTAAGAAAGTTGCCTGAGCATTGTTTACTTGGTTAAAGTGTTTGACTTTTCTCCCATTCGAGTAGCTGAGGCCCTGCATGGTTTAGAGCTTTCCTGGAGGCAATCTGGGCTCCGCGTACGAGAAAGCCGCCTTGCAGACGGTAGTCCTAAATGAGAAGAGAAAGTGTGTTTCTGCCGTTCTGGTGTTCGACAGCGGCAGCTTTCTAGTTTTCTTGAGTAAAGACTATGTTAGCAGCAAGTGTGACTTGCCGGTTCACTGCCTCAAAGTGAAAGCAAATACAGAATTCTCCCTCAAGCTGCTTAAGTTAATCCACTGAAGATTTCAGTTTTGGTAAAAGCTACAGTCGTCACCGATCCGGCTGCTTTCTGCAACTTTCTCTCAGTGGCATAAGACCTGAGAGTGCCTGCTCAGCAAGTACCTGAATCCCCTGGTTTTCAAAAGAAACTTTGTCTAACAGGGAATGAATGTGCTTTTGGCATTCGAAGAAAAACAGGCACATTGTTTGCCTTCAACTAGAGGATGGTAGAATTGTTTCCGTTTTGCTCACTAATCTTGCTGTGCTTAACGCGAGCATGTAGCCTGTTGTCTGCCAGAAACAGCAACCAAAAGCGTGTTGCTCCGTGTGGGTGCTGAAGTGAGGAGGACTCAATTACTGTGTTTGAATCCCTTGGTGTGAAATGCCTAAGAAAGTTGCCTGAGCATTGTTTACTTGGTTAAAGTGTTTGACTTTTCTCCCATTCGAGTAGCTGAGGCCCTGCATGGTTTAGAGATTTCCTGGAGGCAATCTGGGCTCCGCGTACGAGAAAGCCGCCTTGCAGACGGTAGTCCTAAATGAGAAGAGAAAGTGTGTTTGTGCCGTTCTGGTGTTCGACAGCGGCAGCTTTCTAGTTTTCTTGAGTAAAGACTATGTTAGCAGCAAGTGTGACTTGCCAGTTCACTGCCTCAAAGTGAAAGCAAATACGGAATTCTCCCTCAAGCTGCTTAAGTTAATCCACTGAAGATTTCAGTTTTGGTAAAAGCTACAGTCGTCACCGATCCGGCTGCTTTCTGCAACTTTCTCTCAGTGGCATAAGACCGGAGAGTGCCTGCTCAGCAAGTACCTGAATCCCCTGGTTTTCAAAAGAAACTTTGTCTAACAGGGAATGAATGTGCTTTTGACATTCGAAGAAAAACAGGCACATTGTTTGCCTTCAACTAGAGGATGGTAGAATTGTTTCCGTTTTGCTCACTAATCTTGCTGTGCTTAACGCGAGCATGTAGCCTGTTGTCTGCCAGAAACAGCAACCAAAAGCGTTTTGCTCCGTGTGGGTGCTGAAGTGCGGAGGACTCAATTACTGTGTTTGAATCCCTTGGTGTGAAATGCCTAAGAAAGTTGCCTGAGCATTGTTTACCTGGTTAAAGTGTTTGAAGTTTGTCAGATTCGAGTAGCTGAAGCCCTGCACGGTTTAGAGATTTCCGGGAGGCATTCTCTGCTACGCGTTCGAGAAAGCCGCCTAGCAGACGGTAGTCCTAACGGAGAAGAGAAAGTGTGTTTCTGCGGTTCTGGTGTTCGACAGCGGCAGCTTTCTAGTTTTCTTGTGTAAAGACAAAGTTAGCAACAAGTGTGAATTGCCAGTTCACTGCCTCAAAGGGAAAGCAAATACAGAATTCTCCCTCAAGCTGCTTAAGTTAATCCACTGAAGTTTTCAGCTTTGGTACAAGATTCCGCACCGAACCGGCTGCTTTCTGCAACTTTCACTCAGTGGCATAAGACCGGAGAGTGCCTACCCAGCAAGTACTTGAATCCCCTCGTTTTCAAAGGAAACTTTGCCTAACAGGGACTGAATGAACCTTTGGCATTCAAAGCAAAACAGGCAAATTGTTTGCCTTCAACTAGAGGATGGTAGAATTGTTTCCGTTTTGCTCACTAATCTTGCTGTGCTTAACGCGAGCATGTAGCCTGTTGTCTGCCAGAAACAGCAACCAAAAGCGTGTTGCTCCGTGTGGGTGCTGAAGGGAGGAGGACTCAATTACTGTGTTTGAATCCCTTGGTGTGAAATGCCTAAGAAAGTTGCCTGAGCATTGTTTACTTGGTTAAAGTGTTTGACTTTTCTCCCATTCGAGTAGCTGAGGCCCTGCATGGTTTAGAGCTTTCCTGGAGGCAATCTGGGCTCCGCGTACGAGAAAGCCGCCTTGCAGCCGGTAGTCCTAAATGAGAAGAGAAAGTGTGTTTCTGCCGTTCTGGTGTTCGACAGCGGCAGCTTTCTAGTTTTCTTGAGTAAAGACTATGTTAGCAGCAAGTGTGACTTGCCGGTTCACTGCCTCAAAGTGAAAGCAAATACAGAATTCTCCCTCAAGCTGCTTAAGTTAATCCACTGAAGTTTTCAGCTTTGGTACAAGATTCCGCACCGAACCGGCTGCTTTCTGCAACTTTCACTCAGTGGCATAAGACCGGAGAGTGCCTACCCAGCAAGTACTTGAATCCCCTGGTTTTCAAAAGAAAATTTGCCTAACAGGGACTGAATGAACCTTTGGCATTCAAAGCAAAACAGGCAAATTGTTTGCCTTCAACTAGAGGATGGTAGAATTGTTTCCGTTTTGCTCACTAATTTTGCTGTGCTTAACGCGAGCATGTAGCCTGTTGTCTGCCAGAAACAGCAACCAAAAGCGTGTTGCTCCGTGTGGGTGCTGAAGGGAGGAGGACTCAATTACTGTGTTTGAATCCCTTGGTGTGAAATGCCTAAGAAAGTTGCCTGAGCATTGTTTACTTGGTTAAAGTGTTTGACTTTTCTCCCATTCGAGTAGCTGAGGCCCTGCATGGTTTAGAGCTTTCCTGGAGGCAATCTGGGCTCCGCGTACGAGAAAGCCGCCTTGCAGACGGTAGTCCTAAATGAGAAGAGAAAGTGTGTTTGTGCCGTTCTGGTGTTCGACAGCGGCAGCTTTCTAGTTTTCTTGAGTAAAGACTATGTTAGCAGCAAGTGTGACTTGCCAGTTCACTGCCTCAAAGTGAAAGCAAATACGGAATTCTCCCTCAAGCTGCTTAAGTTAATCCACTGAAGATTTCAGTTTTGGTAAAAGCTACAGTCGTCACCGATCCGGCTGCTTTCTGCAACTTTCTCTCAGTGGCATAAGACCGGAGAGTGCCTGCTCAGCAAGTACCTGAATCCCCTGGTTTTCAAAAGAAACTTTGTCTAACAGGGAATGAATGTGCTTTTGACATTCGAAGAAAAACAGGCACATTGTTTGCCTTCAACTAGAGGATGGTAGAATTGTTTCCGTTTTGCTCACTAATCTTGCTGTGCTTAACGCGAGCATGTAGCCTGTTGTCTGCCAGAAACAGCAACCAAAAGCGTGTTGCTCCGTGTGGGTGCTGAAGTGCGGAGGACTCAATTACTGTGTTTGAATCCCTTGGTGTGAAATGCCTAAGAAAGTTGCCTGAGCATTGTTTACCTGGTTAAAGTGTTTGAAGTTTGTCAGATTCGAGTAGCTGAAGCCCTGCACGGTTTAGAGATTTCCGGGAGGCATTCTCTGCTACGCGTTCGAGAAAGCCGCCTAGCAGACGGTAGTCCTAACGGAGAAGAGAAAGTGTGTTTCTGCGGTTCTGGTGTTCGACAGCGGCAGCTTTCTAGTTTTCTTGTGTAAAGACAAAGTTAGCAACAAGTGTGAATTGCCAGTTCACTGCCTCAAAGAGAAAGCAAATACAGAATTCTCCCTCAAGCTGCTTAAGTTAATCCACTGAAGTTTTCAGCTTTGGTACAAGATTCCGCACCGAACCGGCTGCTTTCTGCAACTTTCACTCAGTGGCATAAGACCGGAGAGTGCCTACCCAGCAAGTACTTGAATCCCCTGGTTTTCAAAAGGAACTTTGCCTAACAGGGACTGAATGAACCTTTGGCATTCAAAGCAAAACAGGCAAATTGTTTGCCTTCAACTAGAGGATGGTAGAATTGTTTCCGTTTTGCTCCCTAATCTTGCTGTGCTTAACGCGAGCATGTAGCCTGTTGTCTGCCAGAAACAGCAACCAAAAGCGTGTTGCTCCGTGTGGGTGCTGAAGGGAGGAGGACTCAATTACTGTGTTTGAATCCCTTGGTGTGAAATGCCTAAGAAAGTTGCCTGAGCATTGTTTACTTGGTTAAAGTGTTTGACTTTTCTCCCATTCGAGTAGCTGAGGCCCTGCATGGTTTAGAGCTTTCCTGGAGGCAATCTGGGCACCGCGTACGAGAAAGCCGCCTTGCAGACGGTAGTCCTAAATGAGAAGAGAAAGTGTGTTTCTGCCGTTCTGGTGTTCGACAGCGGCAGCTTTCTAGTTTTCTTGAGTAAAGACTATGTTAGCAGCAAGTGTGACTTGCCGGTTCACTGCCTCAAAGTGAAAGCAAATACAGAATTCTCCCTCAAGCTGCTTAAGTTAATCCACTGAAGATTTCAGTTTTGGTAAAAGCTACAGTCGTCACCGATCCGGCTGCTTTCTGCAACTTTCTCTCAGTGGCATAAGACCGGAGAGTGCCTGCTCAGCAAGTACCTGAATCCCCTGGTTTTCAAAAGAAACTTTGTCTAACAGGGAATGAATGTGCTTTTGGCATTCGAAGAAAAACAGGCACATTGTTTGCCATCTACTAGAGGATGGTAGAATTGTTTCCGTTTTGCTCACTAATCTTGCTGTGCTTAACGCGAGCATGTAGCCTGTTGTCTGCCAGAAACAGCAACCAAAAGCGTGTTGCTCCGTGTGGGTGCTGAAGTGAGGAGGACTCAATTACTGTGTTTGAATCCCTTGGTGTGAAATGCCTAAGAAAGTTGCCTGAGCATTGTTTACCTGGTTAAAGTGTTTGAAGTTTGTCAGATTCGAGTAGCTGAGGCCCTGCACGGTTTAGAGCTTTCCGGGAGGCATTCTCTGCTACGCGTTCGAGTAAGCCGCCTAGCAGACGGTAGTCCTATCGGAGAAGAGAAAGTGTGTTTCTGCGGTTCTGGTGTTCGACAGCGGCAGCTTTCTAGTTTTCTTGTGTAAAGACAAAGTTAGCAACAAGTGTGAATTGCCAGTTCACTGCCTCAAAGAGAAAGCAAATACAGAATTCTCCCTCAAGCTGCTTAAGTTAATCCACTGAAGTTTTCAGCTTTGGTACAAGATTCCGTACCGAACCGGCTGCTTTCTGCAACTTTCACTCAGTGGCATAAGACCGGAGAGTGCCTACCCAGCAAGTACTTGAATCCCCTGGTTTTCAAAAGGAACTTTGCCTAACAGGGACTGAATGAACCTTTGGCATTCAAAGCAAAACAGGCAAATTGTTTGCCTTCAACTAGAGGATGGTAGAATTGTTTCCGTTTTGCTCCCTAATCTTGCTGTGCTTAACGCGAGCATGTAGCCTGTTGTCTGCCAGAAACAGCAACCAAAAGCGTGTTGCTCCGTGTGGGTGCTGAAGGGAGGAGGACTCAATTACTGTGTTTGAATCCCTTGGTGTGAAATGCCTAAGAAAGTTGCCTGAGCATTGTTTACTTGGTTAAAGTGTTTGACTTTTCTCCCATTCGAGTAGCTGAGGCCCTGCATGGTTTAGAGCTTTCCTGGAGGCAATCTGGGCTCCGCGTACGAGAAAGCCGCCTTGCAGCCGGTAGTCCTAAATGAGAAGAGAAAGTGTGTTTCTGCCGTTCTGGTGTTCGACAGCGGCAGCTTTCTAGTTTTCTTGAGTAAAGACTATGTTAGCAGCAAGTGTGACTTGCCGGTTCACTGCCTCAAAGTGAAAGCAAATACAGAATTCTCCCTCAAGCTGCTTAAGTTAATCCACTGAAGATTTCAGTTTTGGTAAAAGCTACAGTCGTCACCGATCCGGCTGCTTTCTGCAACTTTCTCTCAGTGGCATAAGACCGGAGAGTGCCTGCTCAGCAAGTACCTGAATCCCCTGGTTTTCAAAAGAAACTTTGTCTAACAGGGAATGAATGTGCTTTTGGCATTCGAAGAAAAACAGGCACATTGTTTGCCTTCAACTAGAGGATGGTAGAATTGTTTCCGTTTTGCTCACTAATCTTGCTGTGCTTAACGCGAGCATGTAGCCTGTTGTCTGCCAGAAACAGCAACCAAAAGCGTGTTGCTCCGTGTGGGTGCTGAAGTGAGGAGGACTCAATTACTGTGTTTGAATCCCTTGGTGTGAAATGCCTAAGAAAGTTGCCTGAGCATTGTTTACTTGGTTAAATTGTTTGACTTTTCTCCCATTCGAGTAGCTGAGGCCCTGCATGGTTTAGAGATTTCCTGGAGGCAATCTGGGCTCCGCGTACGAGAAAGCCGCCTTGCAGACGGTAGTCCTAAATGAGAAGAGAAAGTGTGTTTGTGCCGTTCTGGTGTTCGACAGCGGCAGCTTTCTAGTTTTCTTGAGTAAAGACTATGTTAGCAGCAAGTGTGACTTGCCAGTTCACTGCCTCAAAGTGAAAGCAAATACGGAATTCTCCCTCAAGCTGCTTAAGTTAATCCACTGAAGATTTCAGTTTTGGTAAAAGCTACAGTCGTCACCGATCCGGCTGCTTTCTGCAACTTTCTCTCAGTGGCATAAGACCGGAGAGTGCCTGCTCAGCAAGTACCTGAATCCCCTGGTTTTCAAAAGAAACTTTGTCTAACAGGGAATGAATGTGCTTTTGACATTCGAAGAAAAACAGGCACATTGTTTGCCTTCAACTAGAGGATGGTAGAATTGTTTCCGTTTTGCTCACTAATCTTGCTGTGCTTAACGCGAGCATGTAGCCTGTTGTCTGCCAGAAACAGCAACCAAAAGCGTGTTGCTCCGTGTGGGTGCTGAAGTGCGGAGGACTCAATTACTGTGTTTGAATCCCTTGGTGTGAAATGCCTAAGAAAGTTGCCTGAGCATTGTTTACCTGGTTAAAGTGTTTGAAGTTTGTCAGATTCGAGTAGCTGAAGCCCTGCACGGTTTAGAGATTTCCGGGAGGCATTCTCTGCTACGCGTTCGAGAAAGCCGCCTAGCAGACGGTAGTCCTAACGGAGAAGAGAAAGTGTGTTTCTGCGGTTCTGGTGTTCGACAGCGGCAGCTTTCTAGTTTTCTTGTGTAAAGACAAAGTTAGCAACAAGTGTGAATTGCCAGTTCACTGCCTCAAAGAGAAAGCAAATACAGAATTCTCCCTCAAGCTGCTTAAGTTAATCCACTGAAGTTTTCAGCTTTGGTACAAGATTCCGTACCGAACCGGCTGCTTTCTGTAACTTTCACTCAGTGGCATAAGACCGGAGAGTGCCTACCCAGCAAGTACTTGAATCCCCTGGTTTTCAAAAGGAACTTTGCCTAACAGGGACTGAATGAACCTTCGGCATTAAAAGCAAAACAGGCAAATTGTTTGCCTTCAACTAGAGGATGGTAGAATTGTTTCCGTTTTGCTCCCTAATCTTGCTGTGCTTAACGCGAGCATGTAGCCTGTTGTCTGCCAGAAACAGCAACCAAAAGCGTGTTGCTCCGTGTGGGTGCTGAAGTGAGGAGGACTCAATTACTGTGTTTGAATCCCTTGGTGTGAAATGCCTAAGAAAGTTGCCTGAGCATTGTTTACTTGGTTAAAGTGTTTGACTTTTCTCCCATTCGAGTAGCTGAGGCCCTGCATGGTTTAGAGCTTTCCTGGAGGCAATCTGGGCTCCGCGTACGAGAAAGCCGCCTTGCAGCCGGTAGTCCTAAATGAGAAGAGAAAGTGTGTTTCTGCCGTTCTGGTGTTCGACAGCGGCAGCTTTCTAGTTTTCTTGAGTAAAGACTATGTTAGCAGCAAGTGTGACTTGCCAGTTCACTGCCTCAAAGTGAAAGCAAATACGGAATTCTCCCTCAAGCTGCTTAAGTTAATCCACTGAAGATTTCAGTTTTGGTAAAAGCTACAGTCGTCACCGATCCGGCTGCTTTCTGCAACTTTCTCTCAGTGGCATAAGACCGGAGAGTGCCTGCTCAGCAAGTACCTGAATCCCCTGGTTTTCAAAAGAAACTTTGTCTAACAGGGAATGAATGTGCTTTTGACATTCGAAGAAAAACAGGCACATTGTTTGCCTTCAACTAGAGGATGGTAGAATTGTTTCCGTTTTGCTCACTAATCTTGCTGTGCTTAACGCGAACATGTAGCCTGTTGTCTGCCAGAAACAGCAACCAAAAGCGTGTTGCTCCGTGTGGGTGCTGAAGTGCGGAGGACTCAATTACTGTGTTTGAATCCCTTGGTGTGAAATGCCTAAGAAAGTTGCCTGAGCATTGTTTACCTGGTTAAAGTGTTTGAAGTTTGTCAGATTCGAGTAGCTGAAGCCCTGCACGGTTTAGAGATTTCCGGGAGGCATTCTCTGCTACGCGTTCGAGAAAGCCGCCTAGCAGACGGTAGTCCTAACGGAGAAGAGAAAGTGTGTTTCTGCGGTTCTGGTGTTCGACAGCGGCAGCTTTCTAGTTTTCTTGTGTAAAGACAAAGTTAGCAACAAGTGTGAATTGCCAGTTCACTGCCTCAAAGAGAAAGCAAATACAGAATTCTCCCTCAAGCTGCTTAAGTTAATCCACTGAAGTTTTCAGCTTTGGTACAAGATTCCGCACCGAACCGGCTGCTTTCTGCAACTTTCACTCAGTGGCATAAGACCGGAGAGTGCCTACCCAGCAAGTACTTGAATCCCCTGGTTTTCAAAAGGAACTTTGCCTAACAGGGACTGAATGAACCTTTGGCATTCAAAGCAAAACAGGCAAATTGTTTGCCTTCAACTAGAGGATGGTAGAATTGTTTCCGTTTTGCTCCCTAATCTTGCTGTGCTTAACGCGAGCATGTAGCCTGTTGTCTGCCAGAAACAGCAACCAAAAGCGTGTTGCTCCGTGTGGGTGCTGAAGGGAGGAGGACTCAATTACTGTGTTTGAATCCCTTGGTGTGAAATGCCTAAGAAAGTTGCCTGAGCATTGTTTACTTGGTTAAAGTGTTTGACTTTTCTCCCATTCGAGTAGCTGAGGCCCTGCATGGTTTAGAGCTTTCCTGGAGGCAATCTGGGCACCGCGTACGAGAAAGCCGCCTTGCAGACGGTAGTCCTAAATGAGAAGAGAAAGTGTGTTTCTGCCGTTCTGGTGTTCGACAGCGGCAGCTTTCTAGTTTTCTTGAGTAAAGACTATGTTAGCAGCAAGTGTGACTTGCCGGTTCACTGCCTCAAAGTGAAAGCAAATACAGAATTCTCCCTCAAGCTGCTTAAGTTAATCCACTGAAGATTTCAGTTTTGGTAAAAGCTACAGTCGTCACCGATCCGGCTGCTTTCTGCAACTTTCTCTCAGTGGCATAAGACCGGAGAGTGCCTGCTCAGCAAGTACCTGAATCCCCTGGTTTTCAAAAGAAACTTTGTCTAACAGGGAATGAATGTGCTTTTGGCATTCGAAGAAAAACAGGCACATTGTTTGCCATCTACTAGAGGATGGTAGAATTGTTTCCGTTTTGCTCACTAATCTTGCTGTGCTTAACGCGAGCATGTAGCCTGTTGTCTGCCAGAAACAGCAACCAAAAGCGTGTTGCTCCGTGTGGGTGCTGAAGTGAGGAGGACTCAATTACTGTGTTTGAATCCCTTGGTGTGAAATGCCTAAGAAAGTTGCCTGAGCATTGTTTACCTGGTTAAAGTGTTTGAAGTTTGTCAGATTCGAGTAGCTGAGGCCCTGCACGGTTTAGAGCTTTCCGGGAGGCATTCTCTGCTACGCGTTCGAGTAAGCCGCCTAGCAGACGGTAGTCCTATCGGAGAAGAGAAAGTGTGTTTCTGCGGTTCTGGTGTTCGACAGCGGCAGCTTTCTAGTTTTCTTGTGTAAAGACAAAGTTAGCAACAAGTGTGAATTGCCAGTTCACTGCCTCAAAGAGAAAGCAAATACAGAATTCTCCCTCAAGCTGCTTAAGTTAATCCACTGAAGTTTTCAGCTTTGGTACAAGATTCCGTACCGAACCGGCTGCTTTCTGCAACTTTCACTCAGTGGCATAAGACCGGAGAGTGCCTACCCAGCAAGTACTTGAATCCCCTGGTTTTCAAAAGGAACTTTGCCTAACAGGGACTGAATGAACCTTTGGCATTCAAAGCAAAACAGGCAAATTGTTTGCCTTCAACTAGAGGATGGTAGAATTGTTTCCGTTTTGCTCCCTAATCTTGCTGTGCTTAACGCGAGCATGTAGCCTGTTGTCTGCCAGAAACAGCAACCAAAAGCGTGTTGCTCCGTGTGGGTGCTGAAGGGAGGAGGACTCAATTACTGTGTTTGAATCCCTTGGTGTGAAATGCCTAAGAAAGTTGCCTGAGCATTGTTTACTTGGTTAAAGTGTTTGACTTTTCTCCCATTCGAGTAGCTGAGGCCCTGCATGGTTTAGAGATTTCCTGGAGGCAATCTGGGCTCCGCGTACGAGAAAGCCGCCTTGCAGACGGTAGTCCTAAATGAGAAGAGAAAGTGTGTTTGTGCCGTTCTGGTGTTCGACAGCGGCAGCTTTCTAGTTTTCTTGAGTAAAGACTATGTTAGCAGCAAGTGTGACTTGCCAGTTCACTGCCTCAAAGTGAAAGCAAATACGGAATTCTCCCTCAAGCTGCTTAAGTTAATCCACTGAAGATTTCAGTTTTGGTAAAAGCTACAGTCGTCACCGATCCGGCTGCTTTCTGCAACTTTCTCTCAGTGGCATAAGACCGGAGAGTGCCTGCTCAGCAAGTACCTGAATCCCCTGGTTTTCAAAAGAAACTTTGTCTAACAGGGAATGAATGTGCTTTTGACATTCGAAGAAAAACAGGCACATTGTTTGCCTTCAACTAGAGGATGGTAGAATTGTTTCCGTTTTGCTCACTAATCTTGCTGTGCTTAACGCGAGCATGTAGCCTGTTGTCTGCCAGAAACAGCAACCAAAAGCGTGTTGCTCCGTGTGGGTGCTGAAGGGAGGAGGACTCAATTACTGTGTTTGAATCCCTTGGTGTGAAATGCCTAAGAAAGTTGCCTGAGCATTGTTTACTTGGTTAAAGTGTTTGACTTTTCTCCCATTCGAGTAGCTGAGGCCCTGCATGGTTTAGAGCTTTCCTGGAGGCAATCTGGGCTCCGCCTACGAGAAAGCCGCCTTGCAGCCGGTAGTCCTAAATGAGAAGAGAAAGTGTGTTTCTGCCGTTCTGGTGTTCGACAGCGGCAGCTTTCTAGTTTTCTTGAGTAAAGACTATGTTAGCAGCAAGTGTGACTTGCCGGTTCACTGCCTCAAAGTGAAAGCAAATACAGAATTCTCCCTCAAGCTGCTTAAGTTAATCCACTGAAGATTTCAGTTTTGGTAAAAGCTACAGTCGTCACCGATCCGGCTGCTTTCTGCAACTTTCTCTCAGTGGCATAAGACCGGAGAGTGCCTGCTCAGCAAGTACCTGAATCCCCTGGTTTTCAAAAGAAACTTTGTCTAACAGGGAATGAATGTGCTTTTGGCATTCGAAGAAAAACAGGCACATTGTTTGCCTTCAACTAGAGGATGGTAGAATTGTTTCCGTTTTGCTCACTAATCTTGCTGTGCTTAACGCGAGCATGTAGCCTGTTGTCTGCCAGAAACAGCAACCAAAAGCGTGTTGCTCCGTGTGGGTGCTGAAGTGAGGAGGACTCAATTACTGTGTTTGAATCCCTTGGTGTGAAATGCCTAAGAAAGTTGCCTGAGCATTGTTTACTTGGTTAAATTGTTTGACTTTTCTCCCATTCGAGTAGCTGAGGCCCTGCATGGTTTAGAGATTTCCTGGAGGCAATCTGGGCTCCGCGTACGAGAAAGCCGCCTTGCAGACGGTAGTCCTAAATGAGAAGAGAAAGTGTGTTTGTGCCGTTCTGGTGTTCGACAGCGGCAGCTTTCTAGTTTTCTTGAGTAAAGACTATGTTAGCAGCAAGTGTGACTTGCCAGTTCACTGCCTCAAAGTGAAAGCAAATACGGAATTCTCCCTCAAGCTGCTTAAGTTAATCCACTGAAGATTTCAGTTTTGGTAAAAGCTACAGTCGTCACCGATCCGGCTGCTTTCTGCAACTTTCTCTCAGTGGCATAAGACCGGAGAGTGCCTGCTCAGCAAGTACCTGAATCCCCTGGTTTTCAAAAGAAACTTTGTCTAACAGGGAATGAATGTGCTTTTGACATTCGAAGAAAAACAGGCACATTGTTTGCCTTCAACTAGAGGATGGTAGAATTGTTTCCGTTTTGCTCACTAATCTTGCTGTGCTTAACGCGAGCATGTAGCCTGTTGTCTGCCAGAAACAGCAACCAAAAGCGTGTTGCTCCGTGTGGGTGCTGAAGTGCGGAGGACTCAATTACTGTGTTTGAATCCCTTGGTGTGAAATGCCTAAGAAAGTTGCCTGAGCATTGTTTACCTGGTTAAAGTGTTTGAAGTTTGTCAGATTCGAGTAGCTGAAGCCCTGCACGGTTTAGAGATTTCCGGGAGGCATTCTCTGCTACGCGTTCGAGAAAGCCGCCTAGCAGACGGTAGTCCTAACGGAGAAGAGAAAGTGTGTTTCTGCGGTTCTGGTGTTCGACAGCGGCAGCTTTCTAGTTTTCTTGTGTAAAGACAAAGTTAGCAACAAGTGTGAATTGCCAGTTCACTGCCTCAAAGAGAAAGCAAATACAGAATTCTCCCTCAAGCTGCTTAAGTTAATCCACTGAAGTTTTCAGCTTTGGTACAAGATTCCGCACCGAACCGGCTGCTTTCTGCAACTTTCACTCAGTGGCATAAGACCGGAGAGTGCCTACCCAGCAAGTACTTGAATCCCCTGGTTTTCAAAAGGAACTTTGCCTAACAGGGACTGAATGAACCTTTGGCATTCAAAGCAAAACAGGCAAATTGTTTGCCTTCAACTAGAGGATGGTAGAATTGTTTCCGTTTTGCTCACTAATCTTGCTGTGCTTAACGCGAGCATGTAGCCTGTTGTCTGCCAGAAACAGCAACCAAAAGCGTGTTGCTCCGTGTGGGTGCTGAAGGGAGGAGGACTCAATTACTGTGTTTGAATCCCTTGGTGTGAAATGCCTAAGAAAGTTGCCTGAGCATTGTTTACTTGGTTAAAGTGTTTGACTTTTCTCCCATTCGAGTAGCTGAGGCCCTGCATGGTTTAGAGCTTTCCTGGAGGCAATCTGGGCTCCGCGTACGAGAAAGCCGCCTTGCAGACGGTAGTCCTAAATGAGAAGAGAAAGTGTGTTTCTGCCGTTCTGGTGTTCGACAGCGGCAGCTTTCTAGTTTTCTTGAGTAAAGACTATGTTAGCAGCAAGTGTGACTTGCCGGTTCACTGCCTCAAAGTGAAAGCAAATACAGAATTCTCCCTCAAGCTGCTTAAGTTAATCCACTGAAGATTTCAGTTTTGGTAAAAGCTACAGTCGTCACCGATCCGGCTGCTTTCTGCAACTTTCTCTCAGTGGCATAAGACCTGAGAGTGCCTGCTCAGCAAGTACCTGAATCCCCTGGTTTTCAAAAGAAACTTTGTCTAACAGGGAATGAATGTGCTTTTGGCATTCGAAGAAAAACAGGCACATTGTTTGCCTTCAACTAGAGGATGGTAGAATTGTTTCCGTTTTGCTCACTAATCTTGCTGTGCTTAACGCGAGCATGTAGCCTGTTGTCTGCCAGAAACAGCAACCAAAAGCGTGTTGCTCCGTGTGGGTGCTGAAGTGAGGAGGACTCAATTACTGTGTTTGAATCCCTTGGTGTGAAATGCCTAAGAAAGTTGCCTGAGCATTGTTTACCTGGTTAAAGTGTTTGAAGTTTGTCAGATTCGAGTAGCTGAGGCCCTGCACGGTTTAGAGCTTTCCGGGAGGCATTCTCTGCTACGCGTTCGAGTAAGCCGCCTAGCAGACGGTAGTCCTATCGGAGAAGAGAAAGTGTGTTTCTGCGGTTCTGGTGTTCGACAGCGGCAGCTTTCTAGTTTTCTTGTGTAAAGACAAAGTTAGCAACAAGTGTGAATTGCCAGTTCACTGCCTCAAAGAGAAAGCAAATACAGAATTCTCCCTCAAGCTGCTTAAGTTAATCCACTGAAGTTTTCAGCTTTGGTACAAGATTCCGTACCGAACCGGCTGCTTTCTGCAACTTTCACTCAGTGGCATAAGACCGGAGAGTGCCTACCCAGCAAGTACTTGAATCCCCTGGTTTTCAAAAGGAACTTTGCCTAACAGGGACTGAATGAACCTTCGGCATTAAAAGCAAAACAGGCAAATTGTTTGCCTTCAACTAGAGGATGGTAGAATTGTTTCCGTTTTGCTCCCTAATCTTGCTGTGCTTAACGCGAGCATGTAGCCTGTTGTCTGCCAGAAACAGCAACCAAAAGCGTGTTGCTCCGTGTGGGTGCTGAAGTGAGGAGGACTCAATTACTGTGTTTGAATCCCTTGGTGTGAAATGCCTAAGAAAGTTGCCTGAGCATTGTTTACTTGGTTAAAGTGTTTGACTTTTCTCCCATTCGAGTAGCTGAGGCCCTGCATGGTTTAGAGCTTTCCTGGAGGCAATCTGGGCTCCGCGTACGAGAAAGCCGCCTTGCAGCCGGTAGTCCTAAATGAGAAGAGAAAGTGTGTTTCTGCCGTTCTGGTGTTCGACAGCGGCAGCTTTCTAGTTTTCTTGAGTAAAGACTATGTTAGCAGCAAGTGTGACTTGCCGGTTCACTGCCTCAAAGTGAAAGCAAATACAGAATTCTCCCTCAAGCTGCTTAAGTTAATCCACTGAAGTTTTCAGCTTTGGTACAAGATTCCGCACCGAACCGGCTGCTTTCTGCAACTTTCACTCAGTGGCATAAGACCGGAGAGTGCCTACCCAGCAAGTACTTGAATCCCCTGGTTTTCAAAAGAAACTTTGCCTAACAGGGACTGAATGAACCTTTGGCATTCAAAGCAAAACAGGCAAATTGTTTGCCTTCAACTAGAGGATGGTAGAATTGTTTCCGTTTTGCTCACTAATCTTGCTGTGCTTAACGCGAGCATGTAGCCTGTTGTCTGCCAGAAACAGCAACCAAAAGCGTGTTGCTCCGTGTGGGTGCTGAAGTGAGGAGGACTCAATTACTGTGTTTGAATCCCTTGGTGTGAAATGCCTAAGAAAGTTGCCTGAGCATTGTTTACTTGGTTAAAGTGTTTGACTTTTCTCCCATTCGAGTAGCTGAGGCCCTGCATGGTTTAGAGCTTTCCTGGAGGCAATCTGGGCTCCGCGTACGAGAAAGCCGCCTTGCAGCCGGTAGTCCTAAATGAGAAGAGAAAGTGTGTTTCTGCCGTTCTGGTGTTCGACAGCGGCAGCTTTCTAGTTTTCTTGAGTAAAGACTATGTTAGCAGCAAGTGTGACTTGCCGGTTCACTGCCTCAAAGTGAAAGCAAATACAGAATTCTCCCTCAAGCTGCTTAAGTTAATCCACTGAAGATTTCAGTTTTGGTAAAAGCTACAGTCGTCACCGATCCGGCTGCTTTCTGCAACTTTCTCTCAGTGGCATAAGACCGGAGAGTGCCTGCTCAGCAAGTACCTGAATCCCCTGGTTTTCAAAAGAAACTTTGTCTAACAGGGAATGAATGTGCTTTTGGCATTCGAAGAAAAACAGGCACATTGTTTGCCTTCAACTAGAGGATGGTAGAATTGTTTCCGTTTTGCTCACTAATCTTGCTGTGCTTAACGCGAGCATGTAGCCTGTTGTCTGCCAGAAACAGCAACCAAAAGCGTGTTGCTCCGTGTGGGTGCTGAAGTGAGGAGGACTCAATTACTGTGTTTGAATCCCTTGGTGTGAAATGCCTAAGAAAGTTGCCTGAGCATTGTTTACTTGGTTAAATTGTTTGACTTTTCTCCCATTCGAGTAGCTGAGGCCCTGCATGGTTTAGAGATTTCCTGGAGGCAATCTGGGCTCCGCGTACGAGAAAGCCGCCTTGCAGACGGTAGTCCTAAATGAGAAGAGAAAGTGTGTTTGTGCCGTTCTGGTGTTCGACAGCGGCAGCTTTCTAGTTTTCTTGAGTAAAGACTATGTTAGCAGCAAGTGTGACTTGCCAGTTCACTGCCTCAAAGTGAAAGCAAATACGGAATTCTCCCTCAAGCTGCTTAAGTTAATCCACTGAAGATTTCAGTTTTGGTAAAAGCTACAGTCGTCACCGATCCGGCTGCTTTCTGCAACTTTCTCTCAGTGGCATAAGACCGGAGAGTGCCTGCTCAGCAAGTACCTGAATCCCCTGGTTTTCAAAAGAAACTTTGTCTAACAGGGAATGAATGTGCTTTTGACATTCGAAGAAAAACAGGCACATTGTTTGCCTTCAACTAGAGGATGGTAGAATTGTTTCCGTTTTGCTCACTAATCTTGCTGTGCTTAACGCGAGCATGTAGCCTGTTGTCTGCCAGAAACAGCAACCAAAAGCGTGTTGCTCCGTGTGGGTGCTGAAGTGCGGAGGACTCAATTACTGTGTTTGAATCCCTTGGTGTGAAATGCCTAAGAAAGTTGCCTGAGCATTGTTTACCTGGTTAAAGTGTTTGAAGTTTGTCAGATTCGAGTAGCTGAAGCCCTGCACGGTTTAGAGATTTCCGGGAGGCATTCTCTGCTACGCGTTCGAGAAAGCCGCCTAGCAGACGGTAGTCCTAACGGAGAAGAGAAAGTGTGTTTCTGCGGTTCTGGTGTTCGACAGCGGCAGCTTTCTAGTTTTCTTGTGTAAAGACAAAGTTAGCAACAAGTGTGAATTGCCAGTTCACTGCCTCAAAGAGAAAGCAAATACAGAATTCTCCCTCAAGCTGCTTAAGTTAATCCACTGAAGTTTTCAGCTTTGGTACAAGATTCCGCACCGAACCGGCTGCTTTCTGCAACTTTCACTCAGTGGCATAAGACCGGAGAGTGCCTACCCAGCAAGTACTTGAATCCCCTGGTTTTCAAAAGGAACTTTGCCTAACAGGGACTGAATGAACCTTTGGCATTCAAAGCAAAACAGGCAAATTGTTTGCCTTCAACTAGAGGATGGTAGAATTGTTTCCGTTTTGCTCCCTAATCTTGCTGTGCTTAACGCGAGCATGTAGCCTGTTGTCTGCCAGAAACAGCAACCAAAAGCGTGTTGCTCCGTGTGGGTGCTGAAGGGAGGAGGACTCAATTACTGTGTTTGAATCCCTTGGTGTGAAATGCCTAAGAAAGTTGCCTGAGCATTGTTTACTTGGTTAAAGTGTTTGACTTTTCTCCCATTCGAGTAGCTGAGGCCCTGCATGGTTTAGAGCTTTCCTGGAGGCAATCTGGGCTCCGCGTACGAGAAAGCCGCCTTGCAGACGGTAGTCCTAAATGAGAAGAGAAAGTGTGTTTCTGCCGTTCTGGTGTTCGACAGCGGCAGCTTTCTAGTTTTCTTGAGTAAAGACTATGTTAGCAGCAAGTGTGACTTGCCGGTTCACTGCCTCAAAGTGAAAGCAAATACAGAATTCTCCCTCAAGCTGCTTAAGTTAATCCACTGAAGATTTCAGTTTTGGTAAAAGCTACAGTCGTCACCGATCCGGCTGCTTTCTGCAACTTTCTCTCAGTGGCATAAGACCTGAGAGTGCCTGCTCAGCAAGTACCTGAATCCCCTGGTTTTCAAAAGAAACTTTGTCTAACAGGGAATGAATGTGCTTTTGGCATTCGAAGAAAAACAGGCACATTGTTTGCCTTCAACTAGAGGATGGTAGAATTGTTTCCGTTTTGCTCACTAATCTTGCTGTGCTTAACGCGAGCATGTAGCCTGTTGTCTGCCAGAAACAGCAACCAAAAGCGTGTTGCTCCGTGTGGGTGCTGAAGTGAGGAGGACTCAATTACTGTGTTTGAATCCCTTGGTGTGAAATGCCTAAGAAAGTTGCCTGAGCATTGTTTACCTGGTTAAAGTGTTTGAAGTTTGTCAGATTCGAGTAGCTGAGGCCCTGCACGGTTTAGAGCTTTCCGGGAGGCATTCTCTGCTACGCGTTCGAGTAAGCCGCCTAGCAGACGGTAGTCCTATCGGAGAAGAGAAAGTGTGTTTCTGCGGTTCTGGTGTTCGACAGCGGCAGCTTTCTAGTTTTCTTGTGTAAAGACAAAGTTAGCAACAAGTGTGAATTGCCAGTTCACTGCCTCAAAGAGAAAGCAAATACAGAATTCTCCCTCAAGCTGCTTAAGTTAATCCACTGAAGTTTTCAGCTTTGGTACAAGATTCCGCACCGAACCGGCTGCTTTCTGCAACTTTCACTCAGTGGCATAAGACCGGAGAGTGCCTACCCAGCAAGTACTTGAATCCCCTGGTTTTCAAAAGGAACTTTGCCTAACAGGGACTGAATGAACCTTCGGCATTAACAGCAAAACAGGCAAATTGTTTGCCTTCAACTAGAGGATGGTAGAATTGTTTCCGTTGTGCTCCCTAATCTTGCTGTGCTTAACGCGAGCATGTAGCCTGTTGTCTGCCAGAAACAGCAACCAAAAGCGTGTTGCTCCGTGTGGGTGCTGAAGTGAGGAGGACTCAATTACTGTGTTTGAATCCCTTGGTGTGAAATGCCTAAGAAAGTTGCCTGAGCATTGTTTACTTGGTTAAAGTGTTTGACTTTTCTCCCATTCGAGTAGCTGAGGCCCTGCATGGTTTAGAGCTTTCCTGGAGGCAATCTGGGCTCCGCGTACGAGAAAGCCGCCTTGCAGACGGTAGTCCTAAATGAGAAGAGAAAGTGTGTTTCTGCCGTTCTGGTGTTCGACAGCGGCAGCTTTCTAGTTTTCTTGAGTAAAGACTATGTTAGCAGCAAGTGTGACTTGCCGGTTCACTGCCTCAAAGTGAAAGCAAATACAGAATTCTCCCTCAAGCTGCTTAAGTTAATCCACTGAAGTTTTCAGCTTTGGTACAAGATTCCGCACCGAACCGGCTGCTTTCTGCAACTTTCACTCAGTGGCATAAGACCGGAGAGTGCCTACCCAGCAAGTACTTGAATCCCCTGGTTTTCAAAAGAAACTTTGTCTAACAGGGACTGAATGAACCTTTGGCATTCAAAGCAAAACAGGCAAATTGTTTGCCTTCAACTAGAGGATGGTAGAATTGTTTCCGTTTTGCTCACTAATCTTGCTGTGCTTAACGCGAGCATGTAGCCTGTTGTCTGCCAGAAACAGCAACCAAAAGCGTGTTGCTCCGTGTGGGTGCTGAAGGGAGGAGGACTCAATTACTGTGTTTGAATCCCTTGGTGTGAAATGCCTAAGAAAGTTGCCTGAGCATTGTTTACTTGGTTAAAGTGTTTGACTTTTCTCCCATTCGAGTAGCTGAGGCCCTGCATGGTTTAGAGCTTTCCTGGAGGCAATCTGGGCTCCGCGTACGAGAAAGCCGCCTTGCAGCCGGTAGTCCTAAATGAGAAGAGAAAGTGTGTTTCTGCCGTTCTGGTGTTCGACAGCGGCAGCTTTCTAGTTTTCTTGAGTAAAGACTATGTTAGCAGCAAGTGTGACTTGCCAGTTCACTGCCTCAAAGTGAAAGCAAATACGGAATTCTCCCTCAAGCTGCTTAAGTTAATCCACTGAAGATTTCAGTTTTGGTAAAAGCTACAGTCGTCACCGATCCGGCTGCTTTCTGCAACTTTCTCTCAGTGGCATAAGACCGGAGAGTGCCTGCTCAGCAAGTACCTGAATCCCCTGGTTTTCAAAAGAAACTTTGTCTAACAGGGAATGAATGTGCTTTTGACATTCGAAGAAAAACAGGCACATTGTTTGCCTTCAACTAGAGGATGGTAGAATTGTTTCCGTTTTGCTCACTAATCTTGCTGTGCTTAACGCGAGCATGTAGCCTGTTGTCTGCCAGAAACAGCAACCAAAAGCGTGTTGCTCCGTGTGGGTGCTGAAGTGCGGAGGACTCAATTACTGTGTTTGAATCCCTTGGTGTGAAATGCCTAAGAAAGTTGCCTGAGCATTGTTTACCTGGTTAAAGTGTTTGAAGTTTGTCAGATTCGAGTAGCTGAAGCCCTGCACGGTTTAGAGATTTCCGGGAGGCATTCTCTGCTACGCGTTCGAGAAAGCCGCCTAGCAGACGGTAGTCCTAACGGAGAAGAGAAAGTGTGTTTCTGCGGTTCTGGTGTTCGACAGCGGCAGCTTTCTAGTTTTCTTGTGTAAAGACAAAGTTAGCAACAAGTGTGAATTGCCAGTTCACTGCCTCAAAGAGAAAGCAAATACAGAATTCTCCCTCAAGCTGCTTAAGTTAATCCACTGAAGTTTTCAGCTTTGGTACAAGATTCCGCACCGAACCGGCTGCTTTCTGCAACTTTCACTCAGTGGCATAAGACCGGAGAGTGCCTACCCAGCAAGTACTTGAATCCCCTGGTTTTCAAAAGGAACTTTGCCTAACAGGGACTGAATGAACCTTTGGCATTCAAAGCAAAACAGGCAAATTGTTTGCCTTCAACTAGAGGATGGTAGAATTGTTTCCGTTTTGCTCCCTAATCTTGCTGTGCTTAACGCGAGCATGTAGCCTGTTGTCTGCCAGAAACAGCAACCAAAAGCGTGTTGCTCCGTGTGGGTGCTGAAGGGAGGAGGACTCAATTACTGTGTTTGAATCCCTTGGTGTGAAATGCCTAAGAAAGTTGCCTGAGCATTGTTTACTTGGTTAAAGTGTTTGACTTTTCTCCCATTCGAGTAGCTGAGGCCCTGCATGGTTTAGAGCTTTCCTGGAGGCAATCTGGGCACCGCGTACGAGAAAGCCGCCTTGCAGACGGTAGTCCTAAATGAGAAGAGAAAGTGTGTTTCTGCCGTTCTGGTGTTCGACAGCGGCAGCTTTCTAGTTTTCTTGAGTAAAGACTATGTTAGCAGCAAGTGTGACTTGCCGGTTCACTGCCTCAAAGTGAAAGCAAATACAGAATTCTCCCTCAAGCTGCTTAAGTTAATCCACTGAAGATTTCAGTTTTGGTAAAAGCTACAGTCGTCACCGATCCGGCTGCTTTCTGCAACTTTCTCTCAGTGGCATAAGACCGGAGAGTGCCTGCTCAGCAAGTACCTGAATCCCCTGGTTTTCAAAAGAAACTTTGTCTAACAGGGAATGAATGTGCTTTTGGCATTCGAAGAAAAACAGGCACATTGTTTGCCATCTACTAGAGGATGGTAGAATTGTTTCCGTTTTGCTCACTAATCTTGCTGTGCTTAACGCGAGCATGTAGCCTGTTGTCTGCCAGAAACAGCAACCAAAAGCGTGTTGCTCCGTGTGGGTGCTGAAGTGAGGAGGACTCAATTACTGTGTTTGAATCCCTTGGTGTGAAATGCCTAAGAAAGTTGCCTGAGCATTGTTTACCTGGTTAAAGTGTTTGAAGTTTGTCAGATTCGAGTAGCTGAGGCCCTGCACGGTTTAGAGCTTTCCGGGAGGCATTCTCTGCTACGCGTTCGAGTAAGCCGCCTAGCAGACGGTAGTCCTATCGGAGAAGAGAAAGTGTGTTTCTGCGGTTCTGGTGTTCGACAGCGGCAGCTTTCTAGTTTTCTTGTGTAAAGACAAAGTTAGCAACAAGTGTGAATTGCCAGTTCACTGCCTCAAAGAGAAAGCAAATACAGAATTCTCCCTCAAGCTGCTTAAGTTAATCCACTGAAGTTTTCAGCTTTGGTACAAGATTCCGTACCGAACCGGCTGCTTTCTGCAACTTTCACTCAGTGGCATAAGACCGGAGAGTGCCTACCCAGCAAGTACTTGAATCCCCTGGTTTTCAAAAGGAACTTTGCCTAACAGGGACTGAATGAACCTTTGGCATTCAAAGCAAAACAGGCAAATTGTTTGCCTTCAACTAGAGGATGGTAGAATTGTTTCCGTTTTGCTCCCTAATCTTGCTGTGCTTAACGCGAGCATGTAGCCTGTTGTCTGCCAGAAACAGCAACCAAAAGCGTGTTGCTCCGTGTGGGTGCTGAAGGGAGGAGGACTCAATTACTGTGTTTGAATCCCTTGGTGTGAAATGCCTAAGAAAGTTGCCTGAGCATTGTTTACTTGGTTAAAGTGTTTGACTTTTCTCCCATTCGAGTAGCTGAGGCCCTGCATGGTTTAGAGCTTTCCTGGAGGCAATCTGGGCTCCGCGTACGAGAAAGCCGCCTTGCAGCCGGTAGTCCTAAATGAGAAGAGAAAGTGTGTTTCTGCCGTTCTGGTGTTCGACAGCGGCAGCTTTCTAGTTTTCTTGAGTAAAGACTATGTTAGCAGCAAGTGTGACTTGCCGGTTCACTGCCTCAAAGTGAAAGCAAATACAGAATTCTCCCTCAAGCTGCTTAAGTTAATCCACTGAAGATTTCAGTTTTGGTAAAAGCTACAGTCGTCACCGATCCGGCTGCTTTCTGCAACTTTCTCTCAGTGGCATAAGACCGGAGAGTGCCTGCTCAGCAAGTACCTGAATCCCCTGGTTTTCAAAAGAAACTTTGTCTAACAGGGAATGAATGTGCTTTTGGCATTCGAAGAAAAACAGGCACATTGTTTGCCTTCAACTAGAGGATGGTAGAATTGTTTCCGTTTTGCTCACTAATCTTGCTGTGCTTAACGCGAGCATGTAGCCTGTTGTCTGCCAGAAACAGCAACCAAAAGCGTGTTGCTCCGTGTGGGTGCTGAAGTGAGGAGGACTCAATTACTGTGTTTGAATCCCTTGGTGTGAAATGCCTAAGAAAGTTGCCTGAGCATTGTTTACTTGGTTAAATTGTTTGACTTTTCTCCCATTCGAGTAGCTGAGGCCCTGCATGGTTTAGAGATTTCCTGGAGGCAATCTGGGCTCCGCGTACGAGAAAGCCGCCTTGCAGACGGTAGTCCTAAATGAGAAGAGAAAGTGTGTTTGTGCCGTTCTGGTGTTCGACAGCGGCAGCTTTCTAGTTTTCTTGAGTAAAGACTATGTTAGCAGCAAGTGTGACTTGCCAGTTCACTGCCTCAAAGTGAAAGCAAATACGGAATTCTCCCTCAAGCTGCTTAAGTTAATCCACTGAAGATTTCAGTTTTGGTAAAAGCTACAGTCGTCACCGATCCGGCTGCTTTCTGCAACTTTCTCTCAGTGGCATAAGACCGGAGAGTGCCTGCTCAGCAAGTACCTGAATCCCCTGGTTTTCAAAAGAAACTTTGTCTAACAGGGAATGAATGTGCTTTTGACATTCGAAGAAAAACAGGCACATTGTTTGCCTTCAACTAGAGGATGGTAGAATTGTTTCCGTTTTGCTCACTAATCTTGCTGTGCTTAACGCGAGCATGTAGCCTGTTGTCTGCCAGAAACAGCAACCAAAAGCGTGTTGCTCCGTGTGGGTGCTGAAGTGCGGAGGACTCAATTACTGTGTTTGAATCCCTTGGTGTGAAATGCCTAAGAAAGTTGCCTGAGCATTGTTTACCTGGTTAAAGTGTTTGAAGTTTGTCAGATTCGAGTAGCTGAAGCCCTGCACGGTTTAGAGATTTCCGGGAGGCATTCTCTGCTACGCGTTCGAGAAAGCCGCCTAGCAGACGGTAGTCCTAACGGAGAAGAGAAAGTGTGTTTCTGCGGTTCTGGTGTTCGACAGCGGCAGCTTTCTAGTTTTCTTGTGTAAAGACAAAGTTAGCAACAAGTGTGAATTGCCAGTTCACTGCCTCAAAGAGAAAGCAAATACAGAATTCTCCCTCAAGCTGCTTAAGTTAATCCACTGAAGTTTTCAGCTTTGGTACAAGATTCCGTACCGAACCGGCTGCTTTCTGTAACTTTCACTCAGTGGCATAAGACCGGAGAGTGCCTACCCAGCAAGTACTTGAATCCCCTGGTTTTCAAAAGGAACTTTGCCTAACAGGGACTGAATGAACCTTCGGCATTAAAAGCAAAACAGGCAAATTGTTTGCCTTCAACTAGAGGATGGTAGAATTGTTTCCGTTTTGCTCCCTAATCTTGCTGTGCTTAACGCGAGCATGTAGCCTGTTGTCTGCCAGAAACAGCAACCAAAAGCGTGTTGCTCCGTGTGGGTGCTGAAGTGAGGAGGACTCAATTACTGTGTTTGAATCCCTTGGTGTGAAATGCCTAAGAAAGTTGCCTGAGCATTGTTTACTTGGTTAAAGTGTTTGACTTTTCTCCCATTCGAGTAGCTGAGGCCCTGCATGGTTTAGAGCTTTCCTGGAGGCAATCTGGGCTCCGCGTACGAGAAAGCCGCCTTGCAGCCGGTAGTCCTAAATGAGAAGAGAAAGTGTGTTTCTGCCGTTCTGGTGTTCGACAGCGGCAGCTTTCTAGTTTTCTTGAGTAAAGACTATGTTAGCAGCAAGTGTGACTTGCCAGTTCACTGCCTCAAAGTGAAAGCAAATACGGAATTCTCCCTCAAGCTGCTTAAGTTAATCCACTGAAGATTTCAGTTTTGGTAAAAGCTACAGTCGTCACCGATCCGGCTGCTTTCTGCAACTTTCTCTCAGTGGCATAAGACCGGAGAGTGCCTGCTCAGCAAGTACCTGAATCCCCTGGTTTTCAAAAGAAACTTTGTCTAACAGGGAATGAATGTGCTTTTGACATTCGAAGAAAAACAGGCACATTGTTTGCCTTCAACTAGAGGATGGTAGAATTGTTTCCGTTTTGCTCACTAATCTTGCTGTGCTTAACGCGAACATGTAGCCTGTTGTCTGCCAGAAACAGCAACCAAAAGCGTGTTGCTCCGTGTGGGTGCTGAAGTGCGGAGGACTCAATTACTGTGTTTGAATCCCTTGGTGTGAAATGCCTAAGAAAGTTGCCTGAGCATTGTTTACCTGGTTAAAGTGTTTGAAGTTTGTCAGATTCGAGTAGCTGAAGCCCTGCACGGTTTAGAGATTTCCGGGAGGCATTCTCTGCTACGCGTTCGAGAAAGCCGCCTAGCAGACGGTAGTCCTAACGGAGAAGAGAAAGTGTGTTTCTGCGGTTCTGGTGTTCGACAGCGGCAGCTTTCTAGTTTTCTTGTGTAAAGACAAAGTTAGCAACAAGTGTGAATTGCCAGTTCACTGCCTCAAAGAGAAAGCAAATACAGAATTCTCCCTCAAGCTGCTTAAGTTAATCCACTGAAGTTTTCAGCTTTGGTACAAGATTCCGCACCGAACCGGCTGCTTTCTGCAACTTTCACTCAGTGGCATAAGACCGGAGAGTGCCTACCCAGCAAGTACTTGAATCCCCTGGTTTTCAAAAGGAACTTTGCCTAACAGGGACTGAATGAACCTTTGGCATTCAAAGCAAAACAGGCAAATTGTTTGCCTTCAACTAGAGGATGGTAGAATTGTTTCCGTTTTGCTCCCTAATCTTGCTGTGCTTAACGCGAGCATGTAGCCTGTTGTCTGCCAGAAACAGCAACCAAAAGCGTGTTGCTCCGTGTGGGTGCTGAAGGGAGGAGGACTCAATTACTGTGTTTGAATCCCTTGGTGTGAAATGCCTAAGAAAGTTGCCTGAGCATTGTTTACTTGGTTAAAGTGTTTGACTTTTCTCCCATTCGAGTAGCTGAGGCCCTGCATGGTTTAGAGCTTTCCTGGAGGCAATCTGGGCACCGCGTACGAGAAAGCCGCCTTGCAGACGGTAGTCCTAAATGAGAAGAGAAAGTGTGTTTCTGCCGTTCTGGTGTTCGACAGCGGCAGCTTTCTAGTTTTCTTGAGTAAAGACTATGTTAGCAGCAAGTGTGACTTGCCGGTTCACTGCCTCAAAGTGAAAGCAAATACAGAATTCTCCCTCAAGCTGCTTAAGTTAATCCACTGAAGATTTCAGTTTTGGTAAAAGCTACAGTCGTCACCGATCCGGCTGCTTTCTGCAACTTTCTCTCAGTGGCATAAGACCGGAGAGTGCCTGCTCAGCAAGTACCTGAATCCCCTGGTTTTCAAAAGAAACTTTGTCTAACAGGGAATGAATGTGCTTTTGGCATTCGAAGAAAAACAGGCACATTGTTTGCCATCTACTAGAGGATGGTAGAATTGTTTCCGTTTTGCTCACTAATCTTGCTGTGCTTAACGCGAGCATGTAGCCTGTTGTCTGCCAGAAACAGCAACCAAAAGCGTGTTGCTCCGTGTGGGTGCTGAAGTGAGGAGGACTCAATTACTGTGTTTGAATCCCTTGGTGTGAAATGCCTAAGAAAGTTGCCTGAGCATTGTTTACCTGGTTAAAGTGTTTGAAGTTTGTCAGATTCGAGTAGCTGAGGCCCTGCACGGTTTAGAGCTTTCCGGGAGGCATTCTCTGCTACGCGTTCGAGTAAGCCGCCTAGCAGACGGTAGTCCTATCGGAGAAGAGAAAGTGTGTTTCTGCGGTTCTGGTGTTCGACAGCGGCAGCTTTCTAGTTTTCTTGTGTAAAGACAAAGTTAGCAACAAGTGTGAATTGCCAGTTCACTGCCTCAAAGAGAAAGCAAATACAGAATTCTCCCTCAAGCTGCTTAAGTTAATCCACTGAAGTTTTCAGCTTTGGTACAAGATTCCGTACCGAACCGGCTGCTTTCTGCAACTTTCACTCAGTGGCATAAGACCGGAGAGTGCCTACCCAGCAAGTACTTGAATCCCCTGGTTTTCAAAAGGAACTTTGCCTAACAGGGACTGAATGAACCTTTGGCATTCAAAGCAAAACAGGCAAATTGTTTGCCTTCAACTAGAGGATGGTAGAATTGTTTCCGTTTTGCTCCCTAATCTTGCTGTGCTTAACGCGAGCATGTAGCCTGTTGTCTGCCAGAAACAGCAACCAAAAGCGTGTTGCTCCGTGTGGGTGCTGAAGGGAGGAGGACTCAATTACTGTGTTTGAATCCCTTGGTGTGAAATGCCTAAGAAAGTTGCCTGAGCATTGTTTACTTGGTTAAAGTGTTTGACTTTTCTCCCATTCGAGTAGCTGAGGCCCTGCATGGTTTAGAGATTTCCTGGAGGCAATCTGGGCTCCGCGTACGAGAAAGCCGCCTTGCAGACGGTAGTCCTAAATGAGAAGAGAAAGTGTGTTTGTGCCGTTCTGGTGTTCGACAGCGGCAGCTTTCTAGTTTTCTTGAGTAAAGACTATGTTAGCAGCAAGTGTGACTTGCCAGTTCACTGCCTCAAAGTGAAAGCAAATACGGAATTCTCCCTCAAGCTGCTTAAGTTAATCCACTGAAGATTTCAGTTTTGGTAAAAGCTACAGTCGTCACCGATCCGGCTGCTTTCTGCAACTTTCTCTCAGTGGCATAAGACCGGAGAGTGCCTGCTCAGCAAGTACCTGAATCCCCTGGTTTTCAAAAGAAACTTTGTCTAACAGGGAATGAATGTGCTTTTGACATTCGAAGAAAAACAGGCACATTGTTTGCCTTCAACTAGAGGATGGTAGAATTGTTTCCGTTTTGCTCACTAATCTTGCTGTGCTTAACGCGAGCATGTAGCCTGTTGTCTGCCAGAAACAGCAACCAAAAGCGTGTTGCTCCGTGTGGGTGCTGAAGGGAGGAGGACTCAATTACTGTGTTTGAATCCCTTGGTGTGAAATGCCTAAGAAAGTTGCCTGAGCATTGTTTACTTGGTTAAAGTGTTTGACTTTTCTCCCATTCGAGTAGCTGAGGCCCTGCATGGTTTAGAGCTTTCCTGGAGGCAATCTGGGCTCCGCCTACGAGAAAGCCGCCTTGCAGCCGGTAGTCCTAAATGAGAAGAGAAAGTGTGTTTCTGCCGTTCTGGTGTTCGACAGCGGCAGCTTTCTAGTTTTCTTGAGTAAAGACTATGTTAGCAGCAAGTGTGACTTGCCGGTTCACTGCCTCAAAGTGAAAGCAAATACAGAATTCTCCCTCAAGCTGCTTAAGTTAATCCACTGAAGATTTCAGTTTTGGTAAAAGCTACAGTCGTCACCGATCCGGCTGCTTTCTGCAACTTTCTCTCAGTGGCATAAGACCGGAGAGTGCCTGCTCAGCAAGTACCTGAATCCCCTGGTTTTCAAAAGAAACTTTGTCTAACAGGGAATGAATGTGCTTTTGGCATTCGAAGAAAAACAGGCACATTGTTTGCCTTCAACTAGAGGATGGTAGAATTGTTTCCGTTTTGCTCACTAATCTTGCTGTGCTTAACGCGAGCATGTAGCCTGTTGTCTGCCAGAAACAGCAACCAAAAGCGTGTTGCTCCGTGTGGGTGCTGAAGTGAGGAGGACTCAATTACTGTGTTTGAATCCCTTGGTGTGAAATGCCTAAGAAAGTTGCCTGAGCATTGTTTACTTGGTTAAATTGTTTGACTTTTCTCCCATTCGAGTAGCTGAGGCCCTGCATGGTTTAGAGATTTCCTGGAGGCAATCTGGGCTCCGCGTACGAGAAAGCCGCCTTGCAGACGGTAGTCCTAAATGAGAAGAGAAAGTGTGTTTGTGCCGTTCTGGTGTTCGACAGCGGCAGCTTTCTAGTTTTCTTGAGTAAAGACTATGTTAGCAGCAAGTGTGACTTGCCAGTTCACTGCCTCAAAGTGAAAGCAAATACGGAATTCTCCCTCAAGCTGCTTAAGTTAATCCACTGAAGATTTCAGTTTTGGTAAAAGCTACAGTCGTCACCGATCCGGCTGCTTTCTGCAACTTTCTCTCAGTGGCATAAGACCGGAGAGTGCCTGCTCAGCAAGTACCTGAATCCCCTGGTTTTCAAAAGAAACTTTGTCTAACAGGGAATGAATGTGCTTTTGACATTCGAAGAAAAACAGGCACATTGTTTGCCTTCAACTAGAGGATGGTAGAATTGTTTCCGTTTTGCTCACTAATCTTGCTGTGCTTAACGCGAGCATGTAGCCTGTTGTCTGCCAGAAACAGCAACCAAAAGCGTGTTGCTCCGTGTGGGTGCTGAAGTGCGGAGGACTCAATTACTGTGTTTGAATCCCTTGGTGTGAAATGCCTAAGAAAGTTGCCTGAGCATTGTTTACCTGGTTAAAGTGTTTGAAGTTTGTCAGATTCGAGTAGCTGAAGCCCTGCACGGTTTAGAGATTTCCGGGAGGCATTCTCTGCTACGCGTTCGAGAAAGCCGCCTAGCAGACGGTAGTCCTAACGGAGAAGAGAAAGTGTGTTTCTGCGGTTCTGGTGTTCGACAGCGGCAGCTTTCTAGTTTTCTTGTGTAAAGACAAAGTTAGCAACAAGTGTGAATTGCCAGTTCACTGCCTCAAAGAGAAAGCAAATACAGAATTCTCCCTCAAGCTGCTTAAGTTAATCCACTGAAGTTTTCAGCTTTGGTACAAGATTCCGCACCGAACCGGCTGCTTTCTGCAACTTTCACTCAGTGGCATAAGACCGGAGAGTGCCTACCCAGCAAGTACTTGAATCCCCTGGTTTTCAAAAGGAACTTTGCCTAACAGGGACTGAATGAACCTTTGGCATTCAAAGCAAAACAGGCAAATTGTTTGCCTTCAACTAGAGGATGGTAGAATTGTTTCCGTTTTGCTCACTAATCTTGCTGTGCTTAACGCGAGCATGTAGCCTGTTGTCTGCCAGAAACAGCAACCAAAAGCGTGTTGCTCCGTGTGGGTGCTGAAGGGAGGAGGACTCAATTACTGTGTTTGAATCCCTTGGTGTGAAATGCCTAAGAAAGTTGCCTGAGCATTGTTTACTTGGTTAAAGTGTTTGACTTTTCTCCCATTCGAGTAGCTGAGGCCCTGCATGGTTTAGAGCTTTCCTGGAGGCAATCTGGGCTCCGCGTACGAGAAAGCCGCCTTGCAGACGGTAGTCCTAAATGAGAAGAGAAAGTGTGTTTCTGCCGTTCTGGTGTTCGACAGCGGCAGCTTTCTAGTTTTCTTGAGTAAAGACTATGTTAGCAGCAAGTGTGACTTGCCGGTTCACTGCCTCAAAGTGAAAGCAAATACAGAATTCTCCCTCAAGCTGCTTAAGTTAATCCACTGAAGATTTCAGTTTTGGTAAAAGCTACAGTCGTCACCGATCCGGCTGCTTTCTGCAACTTTCTCTCAGTGGCATAAGACCTGAGAGTGCCTGCTCAGCAAGTACCTGAATCCCCTGGTTTTCAAAAGAAACTTTGTCTAACAGGGAATGAATGTGCTTTTGGCATTCGAAGAAAAACAGGCACATTGTTTGCCTTCAACTAGAGGATGGTAGAATTGTTTCCGTTTTGCTCACTAATCTTGCTGTGCTTAACGCGAGCATGTAGCCTGTTGTCTGCCAGAAACAGCAACCAAAAGCGTGTTGCTCCGTGTGGGTGCTGAAGTGAGGAGGACTCAATTACTGTGTTTGAATCCCTTGGTGTGAAATGCCTAAGAAAGTTGCCTGAGCATTGTTTACCTGGTTAAAGTGTTTGAAGTTTGTCAGATTCGAGTAGCTGAGGCCCTGCACGGTTTAGAGCTTTCCGGGAGGCATTCTCTGCTACGCGTTCGAGTAAGCCGCCTAGCAGACGGTAGTCCTATCGGAGAAGAGAAAGTGTGTTTCTGCGGTTCTGGTGTTCGACAGCGGCAGCTTTCTAGTTTTCTTGTGTAAAGACAAAGTTAGCAACAAGTGTGAATTGCCAGTTCACTGCCTCAAAGAGAAAGCAAATACAGAATTCTCCCTCAAGCTGCTTAAGTTAATCCACTGAAGTTTTCAGCTTTGGTACAAGATTCCGCACCGAACCGGCTGCTTTCTGCAACTTTCACTCAGTGGCATAAGACCGGAGAGTGCCTACCCAGCAAGTACTTGAATCCCCTGGTTTTCAAAAGGAACTTTGCCTAACAGGGACTGAATGAACCTTCGGCATTAACAGCAAAACAGGCAAATTGTTTGCCTTCAACTAGAGGATGGTAGAATTGTTTCCGTTGTGCTCCCTAATCTTGCTGTGCTTAACGCGAGCATGTAGCCTGTTGTCTGCCAGAAACAGCAACCAAAAGCGTGTTGCTCCGTGTGGGTGCTGAAGTGAGGAGGACTCAATTACTGTGTTTGAATCCCTTGGTGTGAAATGCCTAAGAAAGTTGCCTGAGCATTGTTTACTTGGTTAAAGTGTTTGACTTTTCTCCCATTCGAGTAGCTGAGGCCCTGCATGGTTTAGAGCTTTCCTGGAGGCAATCTGGGCTCCGCGTACGAGAAAGCCGCCTTGCAGACGGTAGTCCTAAATGAGAAGAGAAAGTGTGTTTCTGCCGTTCTGGTGTTCGACAGCGGCAGCTTTCTAGTTTTCTTGAGTAAAGACTATGTTAGCAGCAAGTGTGACTTGCCGGTTCACTGCCTCAAAGTGAAAGCAAATACAGAATTCTCCCTCAAGCTGCTTAAGTTAATCCACTGAAGTTTTCAGCTTTGGTACAAGATTCCGCACCGAACCGGCTGCTTTCTGCAACTTTCACTCAGTGGCATAAGACCGGAGAGTGCCTACCCAGCAAGTACTTGAATCCCCTGGTTTTCAAAAGAAACTTTGTCTAACAGGGACTGAATGAACCTTTGGCATTCAAAGCAAAACAGGCAAATTGTTTGCCTTCAACTAGAGGATGGTAGAATTGTTTCCGTTTTGCTCACTAATCTTGCTGTGCTTAACGCGAGCATGTAGCCTGTTGTCTGCCAGAAACAGCAACCAAAAGCGTGTTGCTCCGTGTGGGTGCTGAAGTGAGGAGGACTCAATTACTGTGTTTGAATCCCTTGGTGTGAAATGCCTAAGAAAGTTGCCTGAGCATTGTTTACTTGGTTAAAGTGTTTGACTTTTCTCCCATTCGAGTAGCTGAGGCCCTGCATGGTTTAGAGCTTTCCTGGAGGCAATCTGGGCTCCGCGTACGAGAAAGCCGCCTTGCAGCCGGTAGTCCTAAATGAGAAGAGAAAGTGTGTTTCTGCCGTTCTGGTGTTCTACAGCGGCAGCTTTCTAGTTTTCTTGAGTAAAGACTATGTTAGCAGCAAGTGTGACTTGCCAGTTCACTGCCTCAAAGTGAAAGCAAATACGGAATTCTCCCTCAAGCTGCTTAAGTTAATCCACTGAAGATTTCAGTTTTGGTAAAAGCTACAGTCGTCACCGATCCGGCTGCTTTCTGCAACTTTCTCTCAGTGGCATAAGACCGGAGAGTGCCTGCTCAGCAAGTACCTGAATCCCCTGGTTTTCAAAAGAAACTTTGTCTAACAGGGAATGAATGTGCTTTTGACATTCGAAGAAAAACAGGCACATTGTTTGCCTTCAACTAGAGGATGGTAGAATTGTTTCCGTTTTGCTCACTAATCTTGCTGTGCTTAACGCGAGCATGTAGCCTGTTGTCTGCCAGAAACAGCAACCAAAAGCGTGTTGCTCCGTGTGGGTGCTGAAGTGCGGAGGACTCAATTACTGTGTTTGAATCCCTTGGTGTGAAATGCCTAAGAAAGTTGCCTGAGCATTGTTTACCTGGTTAAAGTGTTTGAAGTTTGTCAGATTCGAGTAGCTGAAGCCCTGCACGGTTTAGAGATTTCCGGGAGGCATTCTCTGCTACGCGTTCGAGAAAGCCGCCTAGCAGACGGTAGTCCTAACGGAGAAGAGAAAGTGTGTTTCTGCGGTTCTGGTGTTCGACAGCGGCAGCTTTCTAGTTTTCTTGTGTAAAGACAAAGTTAGCAACAAGTGTGAATTGCCAGTTCACTGCCTCAAAGAGAAAGCAAATACAGAATTCTCCCTCAAGCTGCTTAAGTTAATCCACTGAAGTTTTCAGCTTTGGTACAAGATTCCGCACCGAACCGGCTGCTTTCTGCAACTTTCACTCAGTGGCATAAGACCGGAGAGTGCCTACCCAGCAAGTACTTGAATCCCCTGGTTTTCAAAAGGAACTTTGCCTAACAGGGACTGAATGAACCTTTGGCATTCAAAGCAAAACAGGCAAATTGTTTGCCTTCAACTAGAGGATGGTAGAATTGTTTCCGTTTTGCTCCCTAATCTTGCTGTGCTTAACGCGAGCATGTAGCCTGTTGTCTGCCAGAAACAGCAACCAAAAGCGTGTTGCTCCGTGTGGGTGCTGAAGGGAGGAGGACTCAATTACTGTGTTTGAATCCCTTGGTGTGAAATGCCTAAGAAAGTTGCCTGAGCATTGTTTACTTGGTTAAAGTGTTTGACTTTTCTCCCATTCGAGTAGCTGAGGCCCTGCATGGTTTAGAGCTTTCCTGGAGGCAATCTGGGCTCCGCGTACGAGAAAGCCGCCTTGCAGACGGTAGTCCTAAATGAGAAGAGAAAGTGTGTTTCTGCCGTTCTGGTGTTCGACAGCGGCAGCTTTCTAGTTTTCTTGAGTAAAGACTATGTTAGCAGCAAGTGTGACTTGCCGGTTCACTGCCTCAAAGTGAAAGCAAATACAGAATTCTCCCTCAAGCTGCTTAAGTTAATCCACTGAAGATTTCAGTTTTGGTAAAAGCTACAGTCGTCACCGATCCGGCTGCTTTCTGCAACTTTCTCTCAGTGGCATAAGACCGGAGAGTGCCTGCTCAGCAAGTACCTGAATCCCCTGGTTTTCAAAAGAAACTTTGTCTAACAGGGAATGAATGTGCTTTTGGCATTCGAAGAAAAACAGGCACATTGTTTGCCATCTACTAGAGGATGGTAGAATTGTTTCCGTTTTGCTCACTAATCTTGCTGTGCTTAACGCGAGCATGTAGCCTGTTGTCTGCCAGAAACAGCAACCAAAAGCGTGTTGCTCCGTGTGGGTGCTGAAGTGAGGAGGACTCAATTACTGTGTTTGAATCCCTTGGTGTGAAATGCCTAAGAAAGTTGCCTGAGCATTGTTTACCTGGTTAAAGTGTTTGAAGTGTGTCAGATTCGAGTAGCTGAGGCCCTGCACGGTTTAGAGCTTTCCGGGAGGCATTCTCTGCTACGCGTTCGAGTAAGCCGCCTAGCAGACGGTAGTCCTATCGGAGAAGAGAAAGTGTGTTTCTGCGGTTCTGGTGTTCGACAGCGGCAGCTTTCTAGTTTTCTTGTGTAAAGACAAAGTTAGCAACAAGTGTGAATTGCCAGTTCACTGCCTCAAAGAGAAAGCAAATACAGAATTCTCCCTCGAGCTGCTTAAGTTAATCCACTGAAGTTTTCAGCTTTGGTACAAGATTCCGTACCGAACCGGCTGCTTTCTGCAACTTTCACTCAGTGGCATAAGACCGGAGAGTGCCTACCCAGCAAGTACTTGAATCCCCTGGTTTTCAAAAGGAACTTTGCCTAACAGGGACTGAATGAACCTTCGGCATTAAAAGCAAAACAGGCAAATTGTTTGCCTTCAACTAGAGGATGGTAGAATTGTTTCCGTTTTGCTCCCTAATCTTGCTGTGCTTAACGAGAGCATGTAGCCTGTTGTCTGCCAGAAACAGCAACCAAAAGCGTGTTGCTCCGTGTGGGTGCTGAAGTGAGGAGGACTCAATTACTGTGTTTGAATCCCTTGGTGTGAAATACCTAAGAAAGTTGCCTGAGCATTTTTTACTTGGTTAAAGTGTTTGACTTTATTCCCATTCGAGTAGCTGAGGCCCTGCATGGTTTAGAGCTTTCCTGGAGGCAATCTGGGCTCCGCGTACGAGAAATCCGCCTTGCAGCCGGTAGTCCTAAATGAGAAGAGAAAGTGTGTTTCTGCCGTTCTGGTGTTCGACAGCGGCAGCTTTCTAGTTTTCTTGAGTAAAGACTATGTTAGCAGCAAGTGTGACTTGCCGGTTCACTGCCTCAAAGTGAAAGCAAATACAGAATTCTCCCTCAAGCTGCTTAAGTTAATCCACTGAAGTTTTCAGCTTTGGTACAAGATTCCGCACCGAACCGGCTGCTTTCTGCAACTTTCACTCAGTGGCATAAGACCGGAGAGTGCCTACCCAGCAAGTACTTGAATCCCCTGGTTTTCAAAAGAAACTTTGCCTAACAGGGACTGAATGAACCTTTGGCATTCAAAGCAAAACAGGCAAATTGTTTGCCTTCAACTAGAGGATGGTAGAATTGTTTCCGTTTTGCTCACTAATCTTGCTGTGCTTAACGCGAGCATGTAGCCTGTTGTCTGCCAGAAACAGCAACCAAAAGCGTGTTGCTCCGTGTGGGTGCTGAAGTGCGGAGGACTCTATTACTGTGTTTGAATCCCTTGGTGTGAAATGCCTAAGAAAGTTGCCTGAGCATTGTTTACCTGGTTAAAGTGTTTGAAGTTTGTCAGATTCGAGTAGCTGAAGCCCTGCACGGTTTAGAGATTTCCGGGAGGCATTCTCTGCTACGCGTTCGAGAAAGCCGCCTAGCAGACGGTAGTCCTAACGGAGAAGAGAAAGTGTGTTTCTGCGGTTCTGGTGTTCGACAGCGGCAGCTTTCTAGTTTTCTTGTGTAAAGACAAAGTTAGCAACAAGTGTGAATTGCCAGTTCACTGCCTCAAAGAGAAAGCAAATACAGAATTCTCCCTCAAGCTGCTTAAGTTAATCCACTGAAGTTTTCAGCTTTGGTACAAGATTCCGCACCGAACCGGCTGCTTTCTGCAACTTTCACTCAGTGGCATAAGACCGGAGAGTGCCTACCCAGCAAGTACTTGAATCCCCTGGTTTTCAAAAGGAACTTTGCCTAACAGGGACTGAATGAACCTTTGGCATTCAAAGCAAAACAGGCAAATTGTTTGCCTTCAACTAGAGGATGGTAGAATTGTTTCCGTTTTGCTCCCTAATCTTGCTGTGCTTAACGCGAGCATGTAGCCTGTTGTCTGCCAGAAACAGCAACCAAAAGCGTGTTGCTCCGTGTGGGTGCTGAAGGGAGGAGGACTCAATTACTGTGTTTGAATCCCTTGGTGTGAAATGCCTAAGAAAGTTGCCTGAGCATTGTTTACTTGGTTAAAGTGTTTGACTTTTCTCCCATTCGAGTAGCTGAGGCCCTGCATGGTTTAGAGCTTTCCTGGAGGCAATCTGGGCTCCGCGTACGAGAAAGCCGCCTTGCAGACGGTAGTCCTAAATGAGAAGAGAAAGTGTGTTTCTGCCGTTCTGGTGTTCGACAGCGGCAGCTTTCTAGTTTTCTTGAGTAAAGACTATGTTAGCAGCAAGTGTGACTTGCCGGTTCACTGCCTCAAAGTGAAAGCAAATACAGAATTCTCCCTCAAGCTGCTTAAGTTAATCCACTGAAGATTTCAGTTTTGGTAAAAGCTACAGTCGTCACCGATCCGGCTGCTTTCTGCAACTTTCTCTCAGTGGCATAAGACCTGAGAGTGCCTGCTCAGCAAGTACCTGAATCCCCTGGTTTTCAAAAGAAACTTTGTCTAACAGGGAATGAATGTGCTTTTGGCATTCGAAGAAAAACAGGCACATTGTTTGCCTTCAACTAGAGGATGGTAGAATTGTTTCCGTTTTGCTCACTAATCTTGCTGTGCTTAACGCGAGCATGTAGCCTGTTGTCTGCCAGAAACAGCAACCAAAAGCGTGTTGCTCCGTGTGGGTGCTGAAGTGAGGAGGACTCAATTACTGTGTTTGAATCCCTTGGTGTGAAATGCCTAAGAAAGTTGCCTGAGCATTGTTTACCTGGTTAAAGTGTTTGAAGTTTGTCAGATTCGAGTAGCTGAGGCCCTGCACGGTTTAGAGCTTTCCGGGAGGCATTCTCTGCTACGCGTTCGAGTAAGCCGCCTAGCAGACGGTAGTCCTATCGGAGAAGAGAAAGTGTGTTTCTGCGGTTCTGGTGTTCGACAGCGGCAGCTTTCTAGTTTTCTTGTGTAAAGACAAAGTTAGCAACAAGTGTGAATTGCCAGTTCACTGCCTCAAAGAGAAAGCAAATACAGAATTCTCCCTCAAGCTGCTTAAGTTAATCCACTGAAGTTTTCAGCTTTGGTACAAGATTCCGCACCGAACCGGCTGCTTTCTGCAACTTTCACTCAGTGGCATAAGACCGGAGAGTGCCTACCCAGCAAGTACTTGAATCCCCTGGTTTTCAAAAGGAACTTTGCCTAACAGGGACTGAATGAACCTTCGGCATTAACAGCAAAACAGGCAAATTGTTTGCCTTCAACTAGAGGATGGTAGAATTGTTTCCGTTTTGCTCCCTAATCTTGCTGTGCTTAACGCGAGCATGTAGCCTGTTGTCTGCCAGAAACAGCAACCAAAAGCGTGTTGCTCCGTGTGGGTGCTGAAGTGAGGAGGACTCAATTACTGTGTTTGAATCCCTTGGTGTGAAATGCCTAAGAAAGTTGCCTGAGCATTGTTTACTTGGTTAAAGTGTTTGACTTTTCTCCCATTCGAGTAGCTGAGGCCCTGCATGGTTTAGAGCTTTCCTGGAGGCAATCTGGGCTCCGCGTACGAGAAAGCCGCCTTGCAGCCGGTAGTCCTAAATGAGAAGAGAAAGTGTGTTTCTGCCGTTCTGGTGTTCGACAGCGGCAGCTTTCTAGTTTTCTTGAGTAAAGACTATGTTAGCAGCAAGTGTGACTTGCCGGTTCACTGCCTCAAAGTGAAAGCAAATACAGAATTCTCCCTCAAGCTGCTTAAGTTAATCCACTGAAGTTTTCAGCTTTGGTACAAGATTCCGCACCGAACCGGCTGCTTTCTGCAACTTTCACTCAGTGGCATAAGACCGGAGAGTGCCTACCCAGCAAGTACTTGAATCCCCTGGTTTTCAAAAGAAACTTTGTCTAACAGGGACTGAATGAACCTTTGGCATTCAAAGCAAAACAGGCAAATTGTTTGCCTTCAACTAGAGGATGGTAGAATTGTTTCCGTTTTGCTCACTAATCTTGCTGTGCTTAACGCGAGCATGTAGCCTGTTGTCTGCCAGAAACAGCAACCAAAAGCGTGTTGCTCCGTGTGGGTGCTGAAGTGAGGAGGACTCAATTACTGTGTTTGAATCCCTTGGTGTGAAATGCCTAAGAAAGTTGCCTGAGCATTGTTTACTTGGTTAAAGTGTTTGACTTTTCTCCCATTCGAGTAGCTGAGGCCCTGCATGGTTTAGAGCTTTCCTGGAGGCAATCTGGGCTCCGCGTACGAGAAAGCCGCCTTGCAGACGGTAGTCCTAAATGAGAAGAGAAAGTGTGTTTCTGCCGTTCTGGTGTTCGACAGCGGCAGCTTTCTAGTTTTCTTGAGTAAAGACTATGTTAGCAGCAAGTGTGACTTGCCAGTTCACTGCCTCAAAGTGAAAGCAAATACGGAATTCTCCCTCAAGCTGCTTAAGTTAATCCACTGAAGATTTCAGTTTTGGTAAAAGCTACAGTCGTCACCGATCCGGCTGCTTTCTGCAACTTTCTCTCAGTGGCATAAGACCGGAGAGTGCCTGCTCAGCAAGTACCTGAATCCCCTGGTTTTCAAAAGAAACTTTGTCTAACAGGGAATGAATGTGCTTTTGACATTCGAAGAAAAACAGGCACATTGTTTGCCTTCAACTAGAGGATGGTAGAATTGTTTCCGTTTTGCTCACTAATCTTGCTGTGCTTAACGCGAGCATGTAGCCTGTTGTCTGCCAGAAACAGCAACCAAAAGCGTGTTGCTCCGTGTGGGTGCTGAAGTGCGGAGGACTCAATTACTGTGTTTGAATCCCTTGGTGTGAAATGCCTAAGAAAGTTGCCTGAGCATTGTTTACCTGGTTAAAGTGTTTGAAGTTTGTCAGATTCGAGTAGCTGAAGCCCTGCACGGTTTAGAGATTTCCGGGAGGCATTCTCTGCTACGCGTTCGAGAAAGCCGCCTAGCAGACGGTAGTCCTAACGGAGAAGAGAAAGTGTGTTTCTGCGGTTCTGGTGTTCGACAGCGGCAGCTTTCTAGTTTTCTTGTGTAAAGACAAAGTTAGCAACAAGTGTGAATTGCCAGTTCACTGCCTCAAAGAGAAAGCAAATACAGAATTCTCCCTCAAGCTGCTTAAGTTAATCCACTGAAGTTTTCAGCTTTGGTACAAGATTCCGCACCGAACCGGCTGCTTTCTGCAACTTTCACTCAGTGGCATAAGACCGGAGAGTGCCTACCCAGCAAGTACTTGAATCCCCTGGTTTTCAAAAGGAACTTTGCCTAACAGGGACTGAATGAACCTTTGGCATTCAAAGCAAAACAGGCAAATTGTTTGCCTTCAACTAGAGGATGGTAGAATTGTTTCCGTTTTGCTCACTAATCTTGCTGTGCTTAACGCGAGCATGTAGCCTGTTGTCTGCCAGAAACAGCAAACAAAAGCGTGTTGCTCCGTGTGGGTGCTGAAGTGAGGAGGACTCTATTACTGTGTTTGAATCCCTTGGTGTGAAATGCCTAAGAAAGTTGCCTGAGCATTGTTTACTTGGTTAAAGTGTTTGACTTTTCTCCCATTCGAGTAGCTGAGGCCCTGCATGGTTTAGAGCTTTCCTGGAGGCAATCTGGGCTCCGCGTACGAGAAAGCCGCCTTGCAGCCGGTAGTCCTAAATGAGAAGAGAAAGTGTGTTTCTGCCGTTCTGGTGTTCGACAGCGGCAGCTTTCTAGTTTTCTTGAGTAAAGACTATGTTAGCAGCAAGTGTGACTTGCCGTTTCACTGCCTCAAAGTGAAAGCAAATACAGAATTCTCCCTCAAGCTGCTTAAGTTAATCCACTGAAGATTTCAGTTTTGGTAAAAGCTACAGTCGTCACCGATCCGGCTGCTTTCTGCAACTTTCTCTCAGTGGCATAAGACCTGAGAGTGACTGCTCAGCAAGTACCTGAATCCCCTGGTTTTCAAAAGAAACTTTGTCTAACAGGGAATGAATGTGCTTTTGGCATTCGAAGAAAAACAGGCACATTGTTTGCCTTCAACTAGAGGATGGTAGAATTGTTTCCGTTTTGCTCACTAATCTTGCTGTGCTTAACGCGAGCATGTAGCCTGTTTTCTGCCAGAAACAGCAACCAAAAGCGTGTTGCTCCGTGTGGGTGCTGAAGTGAGGAGGACTCAATTACTGTGTTTGAATCCCTTGGTGTGAAATGCCTAAGAAAGTTGCCTGAGCATTGTTTACTTGGTTAAAGTGTTTGACTTTTCTCCCATTCGAGTAGCTGAGGCCCTGCATGGTTTAGAGCTTTCCTGGAGGCAATCTGGGCTCCGCGTACGAGAAAGCCGCCTTGCAGACGGTAGTCCTAAATGAGAAGAGAAAGTGTGTTTCTGCCGTTCTGGTGTTCGACAGCGGCAGCTTTCTAGTTTTCTTGAGTAAAGACTATGTTAGCAGCAAGTGTGACTTGCCAGTTCACTGCCTCAAAGTGAAAGCAAATACAGAATTCTCCCTCAAGCTGCTTAAGTTAATCCACTGAAGATTTCAGTTTTGGTAAAAGCTACAGTCGTCACCGATCCGGCTGTTTTCTGCAACTTTCTCTCAGTGGCATAAGACCGGACAGTGCCTGCTCAGCAAGTCCCTCAATCCCCTGGTTTTCAAAAGAAACTTTGTCTAACAGGGAATGAATGTACTTTTGGCATTCGAAGCAAAACAGGCACATTGTTTGCCTTCAGCTAGAGGATGGCAGAATTGTTTCCGTTTTGCTCACTAATCCTGTTGTGCTTAACGCGAGCATGTAGCCTCTTGCCTGCCAGAAACAGGAACCTAAAGCGTGTTGCTCCGTGTGGGTGCTGAAGTGAGGAGGACTCAAATACTGTGTTTGAATCCCTTGGTGTTAAATTCCTAAGAAAGTTGCCTGAGCATTGTTTACCTGGTTTAAGTGTTTGAAGTTTGTCAGATTCGAGTAGCTGAAGCCCTGCACGGTTTAGAGCTTTCCGGGAGGCATTCTCTGCTACGCGTTCGAGAAAACCGCCTTGCAGACGGTAGTCCTAACTGAGAAGAGAAAGTGTGTTTCTGTGGTTCTGGTGTTCGACAGCGGCAGCTTTCTAGGTTTCTTGAGTAAAGACTATGTGAGCAGCAAGTGTGACTTGCCAGTTCACTGCCTCAAAGTGAAAGCAAATACAGAATTCTCCCTCAAGCTGCTTAAGTTAATCCACTGAAGATTTCAGTTTTGGTAAAAGCTACAGTCGTCACCGATCCGGCTGCTTTCTGCAACTTTCTCTCAGTGGCATAAGACCGGACAGTGCCTGCTCAGCAAGTACCTCAATCCCCTGGTTTTCAAAAGAAACTTTGTCTAACAGGGAATGAATGTACTTTTGGCATTCGAAGCAAAACAGGCACATTGTTTGCCTTCAGCTAGAGGATGGCAGAATTGTTTCCGTTTTGCTCACTAAACCTGTTGTGCTTAACGCGAGCATGTAGCCTCTTGCCTGCCAGAAACAGGAACCTAAAGCGTGTTGCTCCGTGTGGGTGCTGAAGTGAGGAGGACTCAAATACTGTGTTTGAATCCCTTGGTGTTAAATGCCTAAGAAGTTGCCTGAGCATTGTTTACCTGGTTAAAGTGTTTGAAGTTTGTCAGATTCGAGTAGCTGAAGCCCTGCACGGTTTAGAGCTTTCCGGGAGGCATTCTCTGCTACGCGTTCGAGAAAACCGCCTTGCAGACGGTAGTCCTAACTGAGAAGAGAAAGTGTGTTTCTGTGGTTCTGGTGTTCGACAGCGGCAGCTTTCTAGTTTTCTTGAGTAAAGACTATGTGAGCAGCAAGTGTGACTTGCCAGTTCACTGCCTCAAAGTGAAAGCAAATACAGAATTCTCCCTCAAGCTGCTTAAGTTAATCCACTGAAGTTTTCAGCTTTGGTACAAGATTCCGCACCGAACCGGCTGCTTTCTGCAACTTTCACTCAGTGGCATAAGACCGGAGAGTGCCTACCCAGCAAGTACTTGAATCCCCTGGTTTTCAAAAGGAACTTTGCCTAACAGGGACTGAATGAACCTTTGGCATTCAAAGCAAAAGAGGCAAATTGTTTGCCTTCAACTAGAGGATGGTAGAATTGTTTCCGTTTTGCTCACTAATCTTGCTGTGCTTAACGCGAGCATGTAGCCTGTTGTCTGCCAGAAACAGCAACCAAAAGCGTGTTGCTCCGTGTGGGTGCTGAAGTGAGGAGGACTCAATTACTGTGTTTGAATCCCTTGGTGTGAAATGCCTAAGAAAGTTGCCTGAGCATTGTTTACTTGGTTAAAGTGTTTGACTTTTCTCCCATTCGAGTAGCTGAGGCCCTGCATGGTTTAGAGCTTTCCTGGAGGCAATCTCTGCTACACGTACGAGAAAGCCGCCTAGCAGACGGTAGTCCGAACGGAGAAGAGAAAGTGTGTTTCTGCGGTTCAGTTGTTCGACAGCGACAGCTTTCTAGTTTTCTTGACTAAAGACTATGGTAGCAGGAAGTGGGATTTTCCAGTTCACTGCCTCGAAGAGAAAGCAAAATACAGCATTCTCCCTCAAGCTGCTTAAGTTAATCCACTGAAGTTTTCAGCTTTGGTAGAAGAAACAGTAGGCACCGAACCAGCTGCTTTCTGCAACTTTCTCTCAGTGGGATAAGACTGGAGAGTGCCTGTCTTGCAAGTAGTTGAATCCCCTGGTTTTCAAAAGGAATTTATTTGAATTTTCTTCCTATCGAGTAGGTGAAGGCATGCGTGTTTACAGCTTTCCAGGAGGCATTCTCTGCTGCGCGACTGAGAATTCTGCCTTACAGATGATATCCCTATAGGAGAAGAGAAAGCGTGTTTCTCCCGTTCTTTTATACGTTAGCGTCTGCGCAGCATTTTTGTTGAGTAAATACCATTATAGCAGCAAGTGTAAGCTCCCAATTCACTGCATGAAAGAGAAAGCAAACTACAGCTTACTTCTTCAAGCTGCTTATCTTATTCCACTGAAGTTTTTAGTTTTGGTAGAAGAAAATTCCCAGATCGCACCAGCTGCTTTCTCAAATGTTCTCTCTTTGGGATAAGACTCGCAAGTGTGTGCCTTGCAAGTTCTTGAATCCCCTGGTTTTCAAAGGGAACTCTGCATAACAGGGCATGAAGCTACATCTTGCATTTAAAGCAAAACAGGCAGATTGTTTGCCTTCAGCTAGACGATGGCAGAAGACATTCTGTTTCGCTGACTAAAGCTTGTGTGCGTAATGTGAGCATGTAGCCTCTTTTCTGCCAGAAAGAGGAAGCAAAAGCCAGTTGCTCTCTGCGGAGTGAAGTGAGAAGGATTCGCTTACTGTGTTTAAAAATGCCTGTGTGTTACTTGCCTAGGAAAGTTGCCTGTGCATTGTCTACTGGGGTAAAGTGTTTTGACTTTTCTCCCCTTCCCCTAGGTGAAGACTTTTGGGGTTTATAGCTTTCCGGGAGGCATTCTGTGCTGCGCGGCCGAGAATGCCACCTTACAGACGTTATCCCTAAAGGAGAAGAGAAAGCGCGTTTCTCCGGTTCTGCTCTATGTCAGCGGCTGTAGAGCAGTTTTGTTCAGTAAGGACCATCACAGCAGCAAGTGTAAGCTCCGAATTAATTGCCTTTGAAAGAGAAAGCAAACTACAGCGTTCTGCTTATCTTAATCCACTGAAGTTTTTAGTTTTGGTAGAAGAAAAGGTCCGGCCCCAGCAGCTGCTTTTTCAAACTTTTTGTCAGTAGGATAATACTGGTGAGTTTCTGCCTTGCCAGTACTTGAGTCCCCTGTTTTTCAATGGGAACTTTTCTTAGCAGGGAATGAAGGTACATCTCGCAATCAAAGAAAAACAAGCAGATTGTTTGCCTTCAACTAGAGGATGGCAGAAGAAGTTCAGTTTTGCTGACTAAAGCTTGTGTGCTTACCGCGAGCATGTAGCCTCTTCTTTGCCAGAAAGAGGAAGCAAAAGCCTGTGGCTCTCAGATTGGTAAATGATGTGAGAAGGATTCACTTACTATGTTTAAAAATCCCTCTGTGTTACATGCCTAAGAAAGTTGCCTGTGCATTGTCTACCTGGGTAAAGTGTTTGACTTTTCTCCCCTTCGAGTACGTGAAGACCTGCGGGGTTTACAGCTTTCCGGGAGGCATTCATTGCTGCGCGGCCGAGAATGTTGCCTTATAGACGGTATCCCTAAAGGAGAAGAGAAAGCACGTTTCTCCCATTCTGGTATACATCAGAGGCTGCGCAGGACTTTTGTTTAGTAAAGACCATGTTAGCAGCAAGTGTAACCTCCCAATTCACTGCATGAAAGAGAAAGCAAAATACAGCGTCCTCATTCAAGCCGCTTATCTTAATCCAATCAAGTTTTCAGTTTTGCTAAAAGAGAATGTCCGGACCCAACCAGCTGCTTTCTCAAACTTTCTCTCAGTGGGATAAGACTGGCGAGTGTCTGCCTTGCAAGTACGTGAATCCCCTGATTTTCAAATTGAACTTTGCATGACGGGATGAAGTGACCTTTGGCATTCAAAGCAAAACCGGCAGATTGTTTGTCTTAAGCTAAAGGATGGTAGAAGCTGTTTATTTTTTCTGCCTAAGGCTTGTGTGCTTAACCCAAGCATGTAGCCTCTTCTCTGCCAGAGAGAGGAAGCTAAAGCCTGTTGCGCTCAGTCTTGGAAATGTGAGAAGGATTCACTTACAGTGTTTGAAAATCCCTCTGTGTTACATGCCTAAGAAAGTTGCCTGCTCATTGTCTACTTGGGTAAATGGTTTGACTTTTCTCCCGTTCGTGTAGGTGAAGGCCTGCGGGGTTTACAGCTTTCCAGGAGGCAGTCTGTGCTGCGCGGCCGAGAATGCCGCCTTACAGATGTTATCCCTAAAGGAGAAGAGAAAACGCATTTCTAGCATTCTGGTACACGTCAGTGTATGCACAGCAGTTTTGTTCCGTAAAGACCATGTTAGCAGCAAATGTAAGCTCCCAATTCACCCCATGAAAGAGAAAGCAAAACACAGTGTTCACCTTCAAGCTGCTTATCTTAATCCACTAAAGTTTTCAGTTTTTGTAGAAGAAACAGTCCGCACACCACCAGCTGCTTTCCCAGAGGTTCTCTCAGTGGGATAAGACTGGCGAGTGTTTGCCTTGCAAGTACTTGTATCCCCTGGTTTTCAAAGGGAATTTTGCAAAACAGGGAATGAAGGTAACTTTGACATTCAAAGTAAAACAAGCAGAATGTTTGCCTTCAACTAGAGGATGGCAGAAGAGGTTCAGTATTGCTGACTAAACCTTTTGTGCTCACCCCAGAATGTAGATTCTTCCCTGCCAGAAAGAGGAAGCAAAACCCAGTTGCTCTCAGTCTGGGGAAAGAAGCGAGAAGGATTCACTTACTGTGCTTCAAAATCCCCCTGTGTTACATGCCTAAGAAAGTTGCCCGTGCATTGTCTATCTGGGTAAAGATTTTGACTTTTCTCCTGTTCGAGTAGGTGAAGGCCTGCAGGGTTTACAGCTTTCCGGGAGGCATTCTGTGCTGCACGGCCGAGAATGTCGTCTTACAGACTGTATCCCTAAAAGAGAAGAGAACGCGTGTTTTTCCTGTTCTGGTATAATACTGCAGCAATGGTGTAGTTTTGCTAACTAAACCCTAAGTTAGCAGCAGGTGCAATTTTCCAATTCAGTGCATGAAAAAGAAAGCAATATGCAGTGTTCTCTTTCAAGCTGCTTCACTTAAACAACTTAAGTTTTCAGTGTTGGTAGAACAAAGCGTCCTCATACCACTGGCTGCTTTCTCCACCTTTCTTGCAATGGAAGAATACTGGCGAATGTCTGCCTTTCAAGAGATTGCATCCCCTGGTTTTCAAAGGGAACTTTGCAGTACATGGAATGAAGGTAAGATTTGCATTCTGTGAAAAACATGCAGATTTTTTGCCTTCAGCTAGAGAAGGGCGGAAGTGGATCAGTTTTGTTGACTATATCCTGTGTGGTTAACACGAGCAGGTATCTTATTCCTTCCAAGACAGAGAAACCAAAAGACAGTTGCTCTCATTCTGGGGGATGAAGTGAGATGGTTTCACTTACTGTGCTTGAATATCCCTCTATGTTACATGCCCAGGAAATTTTCCTGTCGATTGTCTCCCTGAGTAAAGTGTTTGAATTTTCTCCCCTTCGAGTACAAGAGGCCCTGGGGGTTCACAGCTTTCCCGAACCACTAGTTGCTGCGCGGCCTAGAACACCGCCTTATAGACTGTATGCCTGAAGGAGAAGAGAAAGCGTGTTTTTCCTGTTCTGGTAAGACAGTGGCAATGCTGTAGTTTTGCTAACTAAAGACTATATTAGCAGCACTTGCAAGTTCCTAATTGAAAGCATGAAAGATAAAGCAAAACACAGTGTTTTCATTCAAGCTGCTTCACTTAAGCAACTTAAGTTTTCCGTTTTGGTAGAAAAAACTGTCCTCACACCACCAGCTGCTTTCTCCAACATTCTTTCACTGGGATAAGATAGGCGAGTGTCTGCCTTTCATGTAATTGAATCCCCTGGTTTTCAAAGGGAACTTTGCTGTACATGGAATGAAGGTAACATTTGCATTCTGTGAAAAACACGCAGATGATTTGTCTTAAACTAGAGGAGGGAAGAAGCGGTTCAGTTTTGCTGACTAAACCTTGTGTGGTTAACACCAGCAGGTAGGTATCTTATTCCTTGCAAGAAATAGAAACCAAAAGACAGTTGCTCTCATTCTGGGGGAATGAAGTGATCAGGATCCACTTACTGTGCATGAAAGTCCCTCTGTGTTACATACTCAGCAATGTTGCATGTACATTGTCTCCCTGAGTAAAGAGTTGTAATTTTCTCCCGTTCGAGTACGTGAAGCTCTGTGGGGTTTACAGCTTTCTGGGAGGCATTCTGTGCTGTGTGGCCGAGAACGCCCTCTTACAGATGGTATCCCTGAAGCAGAAGAGAAAGCGTGTTTCTCCCTTTCTGGTATAAGACAGTGGCAATGCTGTAGTTTTGCTAACTAAACACTATGTTGGCAGCACATGCATGTTCCCAGTTGAAAACATGAAAGAAAGAGCAAAATACAGTGTTCTCATTCAAGCTGCTTCACTTTAGCAACTTAAGTTTTCAGTTTTGGTGAACACACCGTCCTCACACCACCAGCTGCTTTCTCCACCTTTCTTTCAAAGGAATAAGACAGGCGAGTGTCTGCCTTTCAAGTACTTGAATACACTGGTTTTCAAAGGGAGCACTGCAGTATGGGGAATGAAGGTAACGTTAGCATTCTATGAAAAAAAACGCAGATTATTTGCCTTCAGCTAGAGGAGGGCAGAAGTGGTTCAGTTTTGCTGACTAAAGCTTGTGTGGTTAACGCGAGCAGGTATCCTATTCCTTGCAAGAAAGAGAAACCAAAAGACAGTTGCTCTAGTTCTGGGGGATGAAGTGAGAAGGTTTCACCTACTGTGCTTTAATATCCCCTCTGTGTTACATGTCCAAGAAAGTTGCCTGTGCATTGTATCCCTGGGTAAAGGCTTTGAATTATATCCAGTTCAAGTACGTGAAGTCCTGCGTTGTTTACAGCTTTCCGGGAGGCACTCTGTGCTGCGCGGGTGAGAAGGCCTCCTTACAGACCTTATGCCTGAAGAAGAAGAGAAAGCGTGTTCCTCCCATTCTGGTATAGCCCAGTGGCAATGCGGTTTTGCCAAGTAACCACTATTTTAGCAGCACTTGCAAGTTCCCAATTCAAAGCATGACAGATAAAGCAAAATAAGTGTTCTCATTCAAACTGCTTCACTTAAGCAACTTAAGTTTTCAGTTTTGGTAGAAAAAACTATCCTCACACCACCAGCTGCTTTCTCCCATGTTCTTTCAATGGGATAAGACTGGCGAGTGTCTGCCTTTCTAGTACTTGAATCCCTTGGTTTTCAAAAGGAACTTTGCAGTACAGGGAAGGAAGGTAACATTTGCATTCTATGAAAAACATGCAGATTGTTTGCCTTCCGCTAGAGGAGGGCAGAAGTGGTTCAGTTTTGCTCACTAAAGCTTGTGTGGTTAACACGAGCAGGTATCCTATTCCTTGCAAGAAAGAGAAACCAAAAGACAGTTGCTCTAGTTCTGGGGGATGAAGTGAGAAGGTTTCACCTACTGTGCTTTAATATCCCCTCTGTGTTACATGCCCAAGAAAGTTGCATGTGCATTGTCTTCCTGGGTTAAGAGTTTGAACTTTCTCCTGTTCGATTACGTCAAGCCCTGTGTGGTTTACAGCTTTCCTGTAACCACTGGTTGCTGCGCGGCCAAGAACGCCACCTTATAGAAGGTATCCCTGAAGGAGAAGGGTAAGCGTGTTTTTCCCATTCTGGTAAAGACAGCGGCAATGCTGTAGTTTTGCTAACTAAACAGTATTTTAGCAGCACGTGCAAGTTTCCAATTGAAAGCATGAAAGATAAAGCAAAATACAGTGTTCTCATTCAAGCTGCTTCACTTAAGCAGTTTTGGTGGAATATACCGTCCTCACACCACCAGCTGCTTTCTCCACCTTTCTTTCAACGGAATAAGACTGGCGAGTGTCTGCCTTTCAAGTAATTGAATACCTTGGTTTTCAAAGGGAACTTTTCAGTACATGGAATGAAGGTAACATTTGCCTTCTATGAAAAAAACGCAGATTGTTTGCCTTCCGCTAGAGGAGGGCAGAAGTGGTTCAGTTTTGCTGACTAAAGCTTGTGTGGTTAACACGAGCAGATATCCTATTCCTTGCAAGAAAGAGAAACTGAAAGACAGTTGCTCTCATTCTGGGGGATGAAGTGAGAAGGATGCACTTACTGTGCTTGAAAATCTCTCTGTGCTACATATCCAAGAAAGTTGCCTGTGCATTGTATCCCTGGGTAAAGGCTTTGAATTATCTCCCGTTCAAATACTTGATGCCCTGCGGGGTTTACAGCTTTCAGGGAGGCACTCTGTGCTGTGCGGCCGAGATCGCCGCCTTACAGACGGTATCCCTGAAGCAGAAGAGAAAGCGTGTTTCTCCCGTTCTGGTATACAACAGCAGCAACGCTGTAGTTGTGCTAACTAAACACTATGTTAGCAGCACGTGCAAGTTCCCAATTCAATGAATGAAAAAGAAATCAAAATACAGTGTTCACATTCAAGCTGGTTAACTTAATCTACTTAATTTATTGTTTTGCATAAAACACACTGCTCACACCATTTATAAGCTTCGTCCAACATTCTCTCACTGGGATAAGACTGGGAGTCAATTCCTATGAAGTATTTGAATCCCCAGCTTTAAAAGGGAACTTTGCGTTACAGGGAATGAAGGTAGCTTTCACATTCCAGGAAGAGCAAGCAGATTCTTTCGCCTTCAGCTAATGGCTCTCAGAGGCAGTTCAGTTTTGATGACTAAAGCTTGTGTTGTAACCGCGTGCATGTTTCTTATTCAGTGCAACAAAGAGAAAGCAAACGACAGTTGCTCTCAGTCTGGGTGATGCAGTTAGAAGGATTCACTGAGTTTGAAAATCCCTCTGTGTGACATGCCCAACAATTCTGCCTGTGCGTTGTCTACCTGGGTAAAGAGTTTGACTTTACTCCCCTTCCAGTAAGTGAAGTCCTTCGGGTTTACAGCTTACCAGGTGTCACTCAGTGCTGTGCGGCCCAGAATGCGGCCTTACGGACAGTATGTCTGAAGGAGAAAACAAAGCGTGTTTCTCCCGTTCTGGTCTATGACCGCTTTAGAGATGTAGTTTTGCTAAGTAAACGCTACTTTAGCAGGACCTGCATGTTCCCAGTTGACTGTATGAAAGAAAAAGCAGAATACAGTTTTTTCATTCAAGCTGGTTAACTTAATCAACTTATCAGTTTTGATAAATCACAGTCCTGACACCATTTTCAAGCTTCCTCAAACATTCTGTCAATGGGGTAAGACTGGCGAGTCTCTCGCTTTCAAGTTCTTGAATCCCCTGCTTTTCAAAGGGAACTTTGAGTTACAGGGAATGAAGGCAGCTTTCACATTCTAGGAAAAACAAGCAGAAGGTTTGGCCTTCAGCTAAAGGCTGGCAGAGGCAGTTAAGTTTTGCTGACTAACCCTTGTGTTGTAACCACGTTCATGTTTCCTATTCACTGCAACAAAGAGAAAGCAAACGACAGTTGTTCTCAGTCTGGTGGATGCTGTTAGAAGGATTCACTTACTGTGTTTGAAAATCCCTCTGTATGACTTGCCTAAGAATGCTGCATGTGCATTTTCTACCTGTGTAAAGAGGTTGACCTTTCTTCCCCTCCAGTATGAGAAGCCCTGTGTGGTTTACAGCTTTCCAGGAGGCACTCTGTGCTGGGAGGCCAAAAATGCGGACTTACAGACTGTACGTCTGAAGGAGAAAACAAAGCACGTTTCTCCCATTCTGGTATACGACTATAGTAGAGATGTTGTTTTGCTAAGTGAACAGTACTTTAGCAAGACCTGCACGTTCCCAATTCACTGAAAGAAAAAGAAAGCAAAATACAGAGTTCACATTCATGCTGGTTAACTTAATGAAATTATCAGTCTTGATAAAATACAGTCTTGACACCATTTACAAGCTTCCTCAAACATTCTGTCAATGGGATAAGACTGGCGAGTCTCTCGATTTCAAGTTCTTGAACCCCCTGATTTTCGAAGGGAAATTTGCCTTAAAGGAATGAAGGTAGCTTTAACTTTGTAGGAAGAGCAAGCAGAGTGTTTCGCCTTCAGCTAAAGGCTGGCAGTGGAGGTTCAGGTTTGCTGACTAAACCTTGTGTTCTAGCCACGTGCATGTTTCTTATTTACTGCAGCAAAGAGAAAGCAAACGACAGTTGTTCTCAGTCTGGTAGATGAAGTGAGTGGGATTCACTTACAGTGTTTGAAAATCCCTGTGGGTTACATGCCCAAGAATTTTGCCTGTGCATTCTCTGCCTGGGTAAAGAGGTTGACTTTTATTCCCTTTGAGTACGTGAAGTCTTGCAATGTTTACAGATCTCCAGGTGACCTTCTGTGCTGTGTGGCCCAGAATGCGGCCTTACAGACAGTATGTCTGAAGGAGAAATCAAAGCTCATTTCTCCCGTTCTGCTATACCACTGCAGTAGAGTTGTAGTTTTGCTACGTAAACACTACTTTAGCAGGACCTGCTTGTTCCCAATTCACTGCATGTAAAAGAAAGCAAAATAGAGTGTTCTCTCTCAAGCTGGTAAAGTTCACCAACTAACGTTATCTTAACAGTCAGTACATATATTGTTTTGTGACATTGGTTATCAACCCCCCTCTCCCTTCTAGACTTTTTTTTTCTGAGACTATACATAGCCAAAGATACACAGTTTCAAAAATTTCTACATGCACAGTTCAGTGACATCGATTACGTTCCTCCTGTTTTGCTGGCATTCTCACTTTAGACGAAAGCTTACAGAACAAAATAGTACACATGTTTCCCTATGACAATGGTCAACACTGTTCTTACTCAATATTGGGTTCCCTATCACCAGCGTTTCTGTTCCCTTCTGCCTTCTAGTCCTTGTCCCTGGACTGCTCTGCCTCATTAGTCCCATTTTGTTTTATGGGGCTGTCGAATCCCCAGCTGAATGGTGAACCTCGGAAGTGACTTCACCACTGAGCTAAAAGGGTGCCTGGGGGCCATACTTTCGGGGTTTCTCTAGTCTCTGTCAGGCCAGTTAATCTGGTCTTTTTTTGTGTTAGAGTTTTGTTCTACATCCTTCTCCAGCTCTGTCCAGAACCCTCTGTTGTGATCCCAGTCAGACCAGTCAGTGGTGTTATCTGGCCACCATCTAGCTGTACTGGACTCAGTCTGGTGGAAGCCTTGGTAGCTGTGGTCTATTAGGCCTTTGGACCAATCTTTTCCTTGTATCCTGTTCCCTTCATTCTCCTTTGCTCACAAAGAGGTGAGACCAGTGGAGTATCTTAGATGGCTGCTCACAGGCTTTTAAGACCCCAGATGCTACTCACCAAGGTAGAATGTAGAACATTGTCTTTATAAACTGTGTTATGCCAATTGAGCTAGATGTTCCCTGAGACCATGTTTCCTACAGTCCTCTGCCCAGCAATTCAGTCCCTCAGGGAGTTTGGATGTGTCTATGGAGCTTCCATGACCTTTCCTTGTACAAGTTGTGCCGGTTTCCCCAGTACTGTGCACTGTCTCAACCTTCACCAAAGATACCACTTATCTACTGCTTATTTAGTATTTTCCCCCACCCCTCCCATCCCTCATAACCAAAAAACATTCTTACTTCTTTTGTGTAAAGTTTTTCATGAGTTTTTACAATAGAGGTCTCATACAATATTTGTCCTTTTGTGATTGACTTATTTCACTCAGCATAATGTCCTCCAGTTTCATTCATGTTATGAGATGCTTTACAAATTCATCATTTTTCTTTATCATTGTGTAGTACGCCATTGTGTGTATGTACCGTAGTTTGTTTATCCATTCATCTGTAGATGGGCATCTAGGTTTTTTCCATGTTTTTGCTATTGTGAACCATGCTACTGTGAACATGGTGTGCATGTCTATTCATGTGACAGCTCTTATTTCTCTAGGATATACTCCTAGAGGTAAAATTGTTACCTATACGTTCTCCACCTGGGTAAAAAGTTTTTTTCTTCCACTCGAGTACATGAAGCTATTCTGGGTTTAGGCATTTTCAGTGTGCACTCTGTGCTGCCCATGTGAGAAAGTGTCTTTCAGACAGTATTTAGAAAGGAGAAAACAAGGAAGTTTCTTCAGCTCAAGCATATGGCAGTAACAGAGATATCGTTTTCCTAAGTATACACTAAGTAGAACATGCATGTTTCCAGTTCACGGCATGAAAGAGAAACTAAAATACAGTGTTCGCATTTGAGTTGGTTAACTTAATCTGTTGATTAGGTTATCAGTTTTGATAAAACCCTGATTCCACAAGATCCACATACTTTCTCATGTATGTCCAGCTTCTCCTGGTCAAGAACTTGAATCCCCCGCATTTTCAAACCTTTCCTAAGGGAACTTTGCTTTACCGGGAATGAATGTGAGTTTCACTTTCTAAGAACAAGGCAGGTTGTTTCCCATTCTACTAAAGGATGGCCAAGGCGACTTAGTTTTGCTGACTAAACCACCTGGGTAAAGAGTTTAACTTTTCTCCCATTCGAGTACTTGAAGCCATTCAGGGTTAAGATGTTTTCGGTATGCACTCTGTGCTGCCCAGGTGAGAATGTGCCTTTCAGACAGTATTTCAAAAGGAGAATACAAGGTGAATTTCTGCAGTTCAAGTATAGGGCAGCAACAGAGCTTTCGTTTTCCTAAGTAAACACTATGTTAGCAGAATATACATGTTCCCCGTTCACTGGAAGAGAAAGCAAAATACAGTGTTCTCATTCACTTTGGTTAACTTAATCAATAGATTAAGTTATCAGTTTTGATTTAAAAAACTGTTCCCACATGATCGACAAACTTTCTCTTACATTCTCTGAATGGGAAAGAATGTCAAGCTTCTCCCTTTCAAGTAGCTGAATCCCGTTTTTCAGACGTTTTCTACTAGAGATTTACGTTACCTGGAATGAACGTGCTTTTCACATCCCAGGAAGAACAAGGCAGATTTTTTCCCATTCAACTAAAGGATGGCCAAAACAGTGTAGTTTTGCTGACTAAACCTCGTGTTGTAAGCACGAGCATGTTTTCAATTCACTGCAAGAAAGAGAAATCAAAATACAATTTCTCTCATTCTGGTGGAATAGTCAGAAAGATTAAATTACCGTGTTTGAAAATCTCTCTGTGTTACAGGCACAAGAATGTTGCCTATACAGTCTACACCTGGATAAAGAGTTTAATTCTCCTCCCATTTGAGTACGTGAAGCCATGGGGCTTTTAGGCCATTTTCAGTATGCAGTCTGAGCTGCCCGGCTGAGAAAGTGCCTTTCAGAAAGTATTTCAAAAGGAAAAAACAAGGCAAGTTTCTGCAGTTCAATTATATGGCAGCAACAGAGATGCAGCTCTGCTAGGTAAACACTATGTTGCAGAACGTGCATGTTCCCAATTCACTTCATGAAAGAGAAACAAAAATACAGAGTTCTCATTCCAGTTTGTTAACTTATCAATTGATAGTTATCAGTTTTGATAAAGCACTGTTCCCACAAGATCGACAAACTTATACATTCTCTGACTGGGAAAAAATGTCAAGTTTCTCCCTTTCAAGTGTTTGAATACCCCGAGGTTTTCAGACGTTTTCTAAGGGATGCTTGCGATACGGGGAATGAATGTGCGTTTCACATTCCAGGAAGAACAAGGCAGATTGTTTCCCGTTCAATGAAAGGACGGCAAAAGCCATGTAGTTTTGCTGACTAAACCTCATGGTGTAAGCACGGGCATGTTTTCAATTCACTGCAAGAAAGAGAAACCAAAATGCAGTTTCTCTCATGCTGGTGGAAAAAGTAGGAAGGATTAACTTACTGTGTTTGAAAATCCCTATGTGTTACATTTACAAGAATGTTACCTATACAGTTTCCGTCTGGGTAAGCAGTTTAATTTTTTTTCCCATTCAAGTACGTGAAGTCATGCACCTTTTATTTGTTTTCAGTAGGCAAGCTGTGCTGTTTGACTGAGAATGTGCTTTACAAACAGTATTTCGAAAGGAGAAAATGCAAATTTCTGCCGTTCAAGTATACGGCAGCAACAGAGATGTCGTTTACCTAAGTAAACACTATGTTAGCAGAATGTGCATGTTCCCCATTCACTGACTAAAAGAGAAAGCAAAATACAGTGTTCTCATTCATGTTGGTTAAATTAATCAATTGATTAAGTTATCAGTTTTGATAAAACACTGTTCCCACATGATTGTCAACTTTCTTGTGCATTCTCTAAATCAGAAAAGAATGACCAGCTTCTCCCTTTCAAGTACTTGTATCCCCCGCGTTCTCAGTTGTTCTCTAAGAGAAATTTGCGTTACAAGGAATGAATGTGCGTTTCACATTCTAGGAGGAAGAAGACAGACTGTTTCCCATTCAACTAAAAGATGGCAAAAGCAGGGTAGTTTTGTTGACTAAACCTTGTGTTAGCAGGGGTATATTTCCAATTCTCTGCAAGAAAGAGAAACCCAAATACATTTCTCTCATTTTGGCAGAATAAATCAGAAGGATTAACTTACTGTGTTTGAAAATCCCTCTGTGTCACATGCACAAGAATGGTGCCTATACATTCTACATCTGGGTAAAGAGTTTAACTTTTCTCCCATCTGAGTACGTGAAGCCATGTGGACTTTAGATGTTTTCAGTAGGCACTCTGTGCTGCTGGCCAAGAATGTGCCTTACAGACAATATTTCAAATGGAGAAAACAAAGCAAGTTCCAGCAGTTCAAGTGTAGGGCAGCAACAGAGAGGTCGTTTTGCTAAGTAAACACAATGTTAGCAGAACATGCATGTTTCCAGTTCATGGCATTACAGAGAAACCAAAATACAGTGTTTTCATTCAAGTTGGCTAACTTAATTGATTGATTAAGTTATCACTTTTGATAAAACACTGTTCCAACATGATTGACAAACTTTCTCATGCATTCTCTGAATGGAAAAAGAATGTCAAGCTTCTCCCTTTCAAGTAGTTAAATACCCCGTGTTTTCAGATGTTTTTTAAGGGAACTTTGCATTACGGGGAATGAACGTGTATTTCACATTCTAGGAAGAACAAGGCAGATTGTTTCCCATTCAAGTAAAGGACTACCTAAGCAATGTAGTTTTGCTGACTAAACTTCATGGTGTAAGCACGGGCATGTTTCCAATTCACTGCAAGAGATACAATCCACAAAACTGTTTCTCTCATTCTGGTGGAATAAGTCAGAAAGATTAACTTACTGTGTTTGAAAATCTCTCCATGTAATATGCACAAGAATGTTGCCTATACAGTCTATACCAGGGTAAAGAGTTTAATTTGTCTCCCATTCGACTACGTGAAGCCATGAAGCTTTTAGGAGTTTTCAGTAGGCACTCTGTGCTGCCCGGCCGAGAATGTGCCTTACAGACAGTATTTCGAAAGGAGAAAATAATGCGAGTTTCTGCCATTCAAGTACACAGCAGCAACAAAGATGTCATTTTCGTAAGAAAATTATGTTAGCAGAATGTGCATGTTCCCAATACACTACATGAAAGAGAAACCAAAATGCAGTGTTCTCATTCAAGTTTGTTAATCAATTGATTAAGTCATCAGTTTTTATAAAACAGTGTTCCCACTTATATATTCTCTGAAAGGGAAAATAATGTCAAGCTTCTCCCTTTCAAGTAGTTGAACACTCTGCTTTTTCAGAAAATTCCTCTGTGTTACATGCACAAGAATGTTGCCTATACAGTCTCCACCTGGGTAAAGAGTTAAATTTTTTCCCGTTCAAGTACGTGAAGCCACGGGGCTTTTAGGCTTTTTCAGTAAGCACACTGTGCTGTCCAGCAAAGAATGTGCCTTACAGATAGTATTTTGAAAGGAGAAAACAATGCGAGTTTCTGCCATTCAAGTATACAGCAACAACAGAGATGTAGTTTTGCTAAGTAAACCTATGTTAGCAGAACATGCATGTTCCCAATTCTCTCCATGAAAGAGAAAACAAAATACAGTGTACTCATTTGAGTTGGTTAACTTAATCCATTGATTAAGTTATCATTTTTGATAAAACACTGCTCCCTATGATCGACAAACTTACTGATACATTCTCTGAATGGGAAAAGAGTGTCAACGATCTGTCTTTCAGAAGTTTTCTAAGGAAACCTTGTGTTACTGGAAACAAAGTTGGGTTTCATATTCTAAGAAGAACGGGGCAGATTGTTTACCGTTCAACTAAAGGACAGCAAGATCAGCCTGAGCCTGCTTATGTAGAAACCTGTGGCATTGAGGATAGTGCTACAGTGTTCACCTCCAGAAATCGATAACGGGTGAAGGCCAAATCACAGTGATGGGAGGGGAAATGCACCTGGAGTGCACAGGTTGATGGCAGTACACACCCAAGCCCAAGAACTGTGCCAGGGTCCTAGAGCCCCACAGCCAGTCAGACTGGGGCTCAAGGCTCCCTCCAGCACATAGGACACTCGTCGTCCATATGCCAACATCAACACTCCTCAGGCCTCCAGGGGCACAGGTTTTCCAGCCCTCCTTCCAGGAGCTCAAACCTATGCAAGGTGCCACCGGAAGTGGCTGTTTCACTTGACTTTGCTGGTCCTTCCCCTGACTGAGCGTCACACTGGAGGTCCTAGTTGGGTGTGGCACTCTTCTGGGCAGGCAGAGGTTAGGAGTTGATGCCAGATGCTTGCTGAAAAGACGAAATGGTGAAGACCAGATTGATTGTGATCTCCAGAGCAGAGGCCTCTTGCATCTATCTGTGAATCTTTTCGGCCCCTTCCACTTGCAGAGGTTTCTGGATACAAAGTACCAGCTGAATGAACAGTGGCTGGAGGGGCACCCATCTGTACACAGACTCCAGCTGGCCAGGGTCTGCCTCTGAAGGGAGCTTTCCCATCAGTCTCCAGAGCCTGCAGACCATTCAGATGGCCTACCTACCATTCTATGCCCATGGGCAACCAACACCGCCAAAGGTGTTTTCTCTTTCGTATCTAGGCTCCCTCTCCTGCTGTACCTATTGTGATATTTTCATGGAGGACAATTAAGAGATGTCGTAGAACCACCCACGCCCCCCCACACACACAGAAAGAGAGAGAGAGGGAGAGAATAGAAGGTGAGTGGGGAATACCCTGCCTCCTGATATCCTCAACTAAGTGGAAAAGAGGTATCCAGCCTGCTCACCCAGTGCATTGAAACTCTCGACATCAGGGGCTTCCCTCCGCCAAACTTTTCCCTCAGTATCCTGAATGCTTGTGGCCACTGTTAAAAGTGGCTGCTAAGTCTAATAGACCCACAAGAAGGGCCCTGGGGAATCAGCCAGGCTGGCCAGCTCTCTGCTATTGGCTTGATCATTGTCACCAGGCCCTGTCAGAATCCCCGCCCACTGCTGACTAAATCCCCATTTTGCTGACTAAAACTTGTGCTGTCAGCAAGTGCATGTTTCCAATTGATTGCAAAAAACTGAAACCAAAATTCAGTTTCTCTCATTCTGGTTGATTAAAGAGAACTAGTTTGCCTTGTTCTTCCCAGAATGTGAAAGGCATATTCATTTCCGGTAACCCAAAGTTCACTTGGAAAACATTTGAAAACGCGCAGGCTTCACGTACTTGAAAGGGAGAAGCCATGACATTCTTTTCCCATTCAGAGACTGTACAAGAAAGGTTGTCTATCATGGGGAACTGTGTTTTATGAAAACGGATAACTTAACTAGATTAAGTTAACCAACTAGAGTGAGAAAACTGTATTTTGGTTTCTCTTGCATGCAGTGAATTGGGAACATGTACGTTCTGGTAATATAGTGTTTACTTAGCAAAACTACATCTCTATTGCTGTCCTCTTTTGAATGGAAGAAACTTCCATTGTTTTCTTCTTTAGAGATACTGTTTGTAAGGCACATTCTTGGACGGGCAGCACAGAGTGCCATCTGAAAACATCTAAACCACGTATGGCTTCACGTACTCAAATGGGAAAAAAGTTAAATTCTTTACCCAGCTGGAGAATGTATAGACAACATTCTTGTTCACGTAAAAAGAGGGGTTTTGAAACACAGTAAGTTAATCCACCTGACTTAATCAACCAGAGTGATAAACTGTATTTTGGTGTGTCTTTCGTGCAGTAAATTGGAAACATGCACGCGCTGACAGCACAAGATTTAGTGTGCAAAATAATATCGCTTTTGCTGTCCTGTAGTTGAACGAGAAGTAATCTGCCTTGTTCTTAGAATGCGAAAGGCACATTTATTCCGGGTAAGCCAAATTTCCCTTAGAAAACATCTGAAAACCTGCGGACTTCACTTAGTTGAAAGGGAGAAACGTCATTCTTTTTCCATTCAGAGAATGTATAAGAAACGTTGTGGAGTGTGTGGGAACTGTGTTTTATCAAAACAGCTAACTTAGTCAACTAGATTAAGTTAATTAACTAGAATGAGAAAGCTGTATTTTGGTTTCTCTTCCATGCACTGAATTGGAAACATACATGTTCTGGTAACATAGTATTTACTATGAAAAGAACATCAAGTTATTCCATTTCAAGTAAGTGAAGCCCTTGGGTTTTCAGATGTTTTCTACGAGAATTTTGGATTACCGGAAATGAATGTGCCTTTCACATTCTAGGAAGAACATGGCAGATTGCTTCCTGTTCAACTACATGACAGCAGTGAGGATGTAGTTTTGTTGACTAAACCTTGTGTTGTCAGCACGTGCATGTTTACAATTCACTGCACAAAAGAGAAGCCAAAATAAAGTTTCTCTCATTCTGGTGGCTGAAGTCAGGAGCATTGTCTTACTGTGTTTGAAATCCCCTCTGTGTTACATGCAGAAGAATGTTGCCTATACATTCTCCAACTGGGTAAAGAATTTAACTTTTTTCCCATTAGAGTACATGAAGCTATGCAGGGTTTAGATGGTTTCAGTAGTCCCTCTGTGCTGCTGGGCTGAGAATACACCTTACAGACAGAATCTCTGAAAGAGAAAACAATGCAAGTTTCTCCCATTGTGGTATATGACTGCAATAGTGATGTAGTTTTGCTAAGTAAACACTGTGTTACCAGAACGTGCATGTTCACAGTTCACTGCATGCAAGAGAAACCAAAATACAGTTTTCTCATTCTAGGTGATTGTCTTAGTCATCTAGTACTGCTATAACAGAAGTCCCACAAGTGGATGGTTTTAATGAAGAGAAGTTTATTTCCTCACAGTCAAACTAGGCTAAAGTCCAATTTCAGGGTGTCAGCTCCAGGGGAAGGATTTTTCCTCTCTGTCAGCCTTCTCTTCAGTGTTCCCCTGGACTAGGAGCTTCTCTGTGCAGGGACCCCAGTCCAAAGGACTTGCTCTGCTCCCGGCACTGCTTTCTTGATGGTATGAGGTCCCCCTGTCTCTCTGCTCACTTCTGTCTTTTATATCTCAAGACATTGCCTCAGGATACCATCCAATCTTGTAGACTGAGTCCTGCCTTACTAACACAACTGCTGCCCATCCTCCCTCATTAACATCATAGAGGCAGGATTTCCAACATATAGGAAAACCACACAATACCAGGAGTCATGGCCTGGCCAAATTGATACACACATTTTTGGGGGGACATAATTCAAACCATGACAGTGATTAACTTAATCTAGTTGATTAAGCTATCTTAGTGATAAAACACAGTTCCAACATGATCGACAACCTTTCTTGTACATTCTCTGAATGGGAAAACTTCAAGTTTCTCCCTTCAAGTACCTGAACATTGGGGGTTTGTAATACAAGGTTTACTTATCAAACCTGTATCTCTTTAGCGGTAATGTAGTTGAATGGGAGAAACTCTGCATTGTTTTCTCCTTCATAGAATGTGAAGGCATACACAAGTCTTGGTAACCCAAATTTCATACTGAAATCATCTAAAATCCTGGTGTCTTCACCTTCTTGAATAGGAGAAGCTTTACATTCTTTTCCCGCTCACAAGATTTTTCTCAAGCTTCTTTGCAGATGATTTTTAAAGAACAGATAAAACTCTGATTTAATCAACTAGAATAATAGAAATGTGCTTTCATTTGTATTTCATGCAGTGAATTGAAACATGCATGTTTGTAATACCAGGTTTGCTTAGCAAACCTATATCACTTTAGCGGTAATGTACTTGAACAGGAGAAACTGCATTGTTTTCTCCTCCATAGAATGTGAAAGTACGTAGAAATCCCTGTAACGCAAAGTTGGTATTGAAAACCTCTAAAAGCCTAATGCTTTCACGTTCTTCAAAGGGAGAAACTTTACTTTGTTTTAACATTCAGAGGTTTCGTCTTGTGCATTTTGAAGAAGGTTTTTTAAAAACAGACAAAACCCTCTGACTTAATCGACTAGAGTAAGAGAAACTGTTTTGGTTTCTCTTTCATGCAGTGAGTTGGAACATGCACGTTTGTCACACAAGGTTTACTTAGCAAAACTACGTCGCTTTTGTGGTAATGTATTTGAACTGGAGAAACTCTACATTGTTTCCCTCCCATAGAGTTTGAAAGGCACATGAAAGTCCTTGTAACCCAAAATTCTTATTGAAAACTTTTAAAAGCCTGGTGGCTTCACGTTCTTGAAAGAGAGAAACTTTACATTGTTCTAACATTCAGAGAATCGCTCTCGGGTATCTTTGCAGAGGGTTTTTAAAAAACACTCTGATTTAATCGACTAGAACAAGAGAAACTGTGTTTTGGTTTCTATTTCATGCAGTGAATTAGAATATGCACGTTTGTGATAGAGTTTACTTAGCAAAACTACATTGCTATTGCGGTAATGTACTTGAACGGGAGATAGGCTGCTTCATAGAATGTAAAGGCATATGAAGTCCTTGTAACCCAAAGTTCACATAGAAAATACCTAAAAGCCTTGTTTCTTCACGTTCTTGAAAGGGAGAAATTTTACATTCTTCTGACTTTCAGAGAATTGTTCCCAGGCATCTGTGCACAGGGATTTTTAAAAACAGATAATACCCTCTGACTTAAGCAACTAGAATAAGAGAAACTGTTTCAGTTTCTCCTTCATGCAGTGAATTGGAGCATGCACGTTTGTAACACAAGGTTTACTCAGCAAAACTACATCTCTTTTGTGGTAATGTACAGGAGAAACTCTGCATTGTTTTCCCCTCATAGAGTTTCAAAGGCACATGCAATTCCCGGTAAACCAAACTTCATTTTGAAAACATCTGAAAGTCTTCTGGCTTCACGTTCTTGAACTGGAGAAATTTTACATTCTTTTCCCATTCAGAGAATTGTTCTTGGGCACCACTGCAGAGGGTTTTTTAAAAACAGATAAAACCCCCTGACTTAATCAACAAGAACAAGAGAAATCTGTGTTTTGGTTTCTATTTCACCAGGTGAATTAGAACATGCGAGTTTGTAATACAAGGTTTACTTAGCAAACCTACATCTCTTTAGGGGTAAGGTAGTTGAATGGGAGAAACTCTGCATTGTTTTCTCCTTCATAGAATGTGAAGACATATGCAAGTCTTGGTAACCTAAATCTTGTACTGAAATAATCTAAAAGCCTGGTGGCGTCACCTTGAAAGGGAGATAATTTGCATTCTTTTCTCATTTAGAGAATTGATCTCCGGCATCCTTTCAGAAGTTTTTTTTAAAAAAAACAGATGAAACTCTCTGACTTAATCAACTAGAATAAGAGAAACTGTATTTTGGTTTCTCTTTCATGGAGTGAATTGGAAAATGCACGTTTGTAACACAAGATTTACTTAGTAAAACTACATAGCTTTTGCGGTAATGTACTTGAACAGGAGAAACTGTATTGTGTTCTCCCTCACAGAATGTGAAAGGCACATGAAAGTCCCCAAAACCAAAGTTCTTATTGAAAACATCTAAAATCACGGTGGCTTCATGTTCTTGAAAGGGAGAAACTTTACTTTCTACTAACATTAAAAGAATTGTTCTCGGGCATTTTGCAGAGGGTTTTTGAAAAACAGATAAAAACCTCTGACTTAATCAACTATTACAAGAGAAAGTGTGTTTTGGTTTCTCTCTCACTCGGTGATTTGGAACATGCAAGTTTGCAACACAAGGTTTACTTAGCAAAAATACGTCGCTTTAGCGACAATTTTCTGGAAAAGGAGAAACTCTGCATTGTTTTCTCCTTCATAGAATAGGAAAGGAACTTGCAATTCCCGGTAACCCAATATTCTTATTGAAAACATCTAAAAGCCTGGTGGCTGCACGTTCTTGAAAGGGAGAAACTTTAGGTTCTTTTCCCATTCAGAGAATTGATCTCGGGCATCTTTGCAGAGGGGTTTTTAAAAACAGATAAAACACTCTAACTTAATCAACTAGAATAAGAGAAACTATGTTTCAGTTTCTCATTCCCGCAGTGAATTTGGAACATGAATGTTTTTAACACAAGGTTTACTTAGTAAAACTACACCGCTCTTGTGGTTATGTACTTGAACGGGAGAAAGTCTGCCCTCTTTTCTCCTTCATAGATTGTGAAAGGTACATGCAATTCCCGGTAACCCAAAGCTCATATTGAAAACATCTAAAAGCCTGGTGGCTTCACGTTCTCAAAAGGGAGAACTTTACATTCTCTTCCCATTCAGAAAATTGATCTTGGGCATTTTAGCAGCGGGTTTTTTAAAAAACAGATAAAATTCTCTGACTTAATCAACTAGAATAAGAGAAACAGTTTTAGTTTCTCTTTCATGCAGTGAATTAGCACGTGCACTTTTTAAACACAAGATTAACTCAGTAAAACTACATCACTTTTGTGGTAATGTACTTGAACAGGAGAAACTCTGCATTGTTTTCTCACTCATAGAATGTGAAAGGCACATGCAAGTCCCCAGACCCAAAGTCCTTACTGAAAACAGCTAAAAGCCTGGTGGCTTCATGTTCTTGATAGGGAGAAACTTTACATTCTTCTAACATTAAAAGAATTGTTCTCGGGCATCTTTGCAGAGAGCTTTTGAAAAACAGATAAAACCCTCCAAATTAATCAACTGTTATAAGAGTAAGTGTGTTTTGGTTTCTCTTTCATGCAGTGAATTGGTACATGCATGTTTGTAAGGTTTTACTTAGCAAAAACACTTCACTTTAGTTTCTTGAAAGGGAGAAACTCTGCATTGTCTTCTCCTTCATAGAATATGAAAAGCACATGAAATTCCCAGTAACCCAAAGTTCATATTGAAAACATCTAAAAGCCTGGTGGCTTCACGTTCTTGAAAGGGAAAAAATTTACATTTTTTTCCCATTCAGAGAATTGATCTCGGGCATAGTTGCAGAAGATTTTTAAAAAACAGATAAAACCTTCTGATATAATCAACTAGTATAAGAGAAACTATGCTTTGGTTTCTCATTCCTGCAGTGAATTTGAACATGCACGTTCATAACACAAAGTTTGCTTAACAAAACTATGTCACTTTTGCAGTAATGTATTTCACTGGGAGAAACTCTGCACTGCTTTTTCCTACATAGAATGTGCAAGTCCCTGTAACCCAAAGTTCATATTCATACCGTCTGAAATCCTGGTTACTTCACGTTATTGAAAGAGAGAAACTTTATATTCTCTTCCTTTTCAGAGAATTGATCTCGGGCATCTTTGCAGAGGGTTTTTTTTTTTTAAAAAAAAAAGATAACACCCTCTGACTTAATCAACTAGAATAAGAGAAACTGTGTTTTTGTTTCTGTTTCTGTTTCATGCAGTGAATTGGAACATGCACCTCTTGGTAACACCAGGTTTACTTAGCAAAACTACATCGTCTTTGCTGTCCTGTATTTGAATGGGAGAAGCTGCATTGTTTCCTCTTTCAGAGATTTTCTAAGGCACATTCAAGTCTGTGTAGCAGAAAGTGCATATAGAAAACATATTAAACACAGGTGGCTGCACGTATTTTAATGGGAGAAACTTGGCTTTCTTTTCCCACTGAGACTTGAATAGGCAACATTCTCGTGCATGTAACACAAAGTGTTTTTCAATAAAAGACAAAACCCTCCGACTTCATCAACTTGAATGAGAGAAACTGTATTTTGGTTTCTAGTTCATGCAGTGAATTGGAAACATGCAAGTTCTTGCAACACAGTGTTTACTTAGCAAAACTACATCGCTCTTGCAGTAATGTACTTCAATGGGAGAAACTCTGTATTGTTTTCTCCTTCAGAGAATGTAAAAGGCACATGCACATCTCGGTAAGCCAAAGTTTGTATCAAAAACATCTAAAACCCTGGAAGCTTCTCGTTCTTGAAAGGGAGAAACTTTCCATTCTTTTCCCATTCAGAGAATGTGTAAGGACAGGTCTCAGGTATGTACACACTGTTTTTTCAAATCAGGTAAAACCCACTGACTTAAGTAGAATGAGAGAAACAGTATTTTGGTTTCTCTTTCATGCAGTCAATTGGGAACATGCCAGTTCTTGTAACACAAGGTTTACTTAGCAAAACTACATAACTTTTGCTGTTGTGTACTTCAACGGCAGAAAATCTGCATTGTTTTCTCCTTCCAAGAATGTAAAAGGGACATTTAAATTCCAGTAACCCAAAGTTCCTATTGAGGATATGAAAAATCCTGGTTAATTTAAGTACTTTTAAGGGAGAAACTCTCCATTGTTTTCCCAGAGAATGTGTAAGAAAAGTTCTCCAGCATGTACACCCAGTGTCTTTTAAAAACAGATAAAACCCTCCGAGTTAATCAAGTAGAATGAGAGAAACTCTACTAAGATTTCTCTTTCATGCAATAAATTGGGAACATGCACCTCTTGATAACACTAGGTTTCCTGATTAAAAATGCCTATTCTACAAACACAAAAGTTTACTTAGCAAAACTACATTGATATAATCTTCCTGTAACTTGAGTGGGAGAAACTGCTTTGTTTTCTGGTTCAGAGATTTTGTAAAGCACATTCACATCCATGTAACACAAAGTGCATATTGAAAACATAAAACCCAGGTGGCTGCATATATTTGAATGGGAGAATCTTGGCTTTCTTTTCCCACTAAAAGACTGTATATGTAACATTGTCATGCACGTAGCACAAAGTATTTTTCAATAACAGATAAAACCCTCTGACTTCATCAACTTGAATGAGAGAAACTGTATTTTGGTTTCTAGTTCATGCAGTGAAGTGGAAACACGAAAGTTCTTGGAACACAAGGTTTACTTTACAAAACTTGTTTGTCTTGGCACTCTGTATTTGAATGGGAGGAACTGCATTGTTTTCTCATTCAGAGAATGTGCATGGCAAATTCACGTCTGGGTAACACAAAGTGCATACTGAAAACATCTAAAACCCTGTTGGCTTGACATCCTTGAAAGGGAGAAACTGTCCGTTCTTTTCCCATTCAAAGAATGCGTAAGAAACATTCGTGGGCATGGATGTACACTGTTTTTTCAAAATAGATAAAACCCTCTGACTTAATGAAGTAGAATGAGAGAAGCAGTATTTTGGTTTCTCTTTCATGCAGTCAATTGGGAACATGCCCGTTCTTGTAACGGAAGGTTTGGTTAGCAAAACTACATTGCTTTTGCTGTTGATTACTTGAAAAAGAGAAACTCTGCATTGTTTTGTCCTTCAGAGAATGTAAACAGCACATTCAAATCCCGGTAACCCAAAGTTTCTATTGAAGACATTAAAAACCCTGGTGAATTCAAGTACTGGAAAAGGAGAAACTTTGCATTCTTTTCCCATTCTGAGCATGTATAAGAAATGTTCTTGGGCAAGTACACACAGTGTTTTTTAAAAACAGTATAACCCTCTGACTTAAGCTAGTAGAATGAGAGATACTGTATTTTGGTTTCTCTTTCAACACAGTGAATTGGGAACATGCATCTCTTGGTAACACAAGGTTTACTCAGCAAAAGTACATCACTTTTGTGCCAACGTCCTTAAATGTCCCGTACTTGAAGGGGAGAAACTATGCATTGTTTTCTCCCTCTGAGAATGTGAAAGGCACATTCAAATCTTAGCAACCCAAAGTTCTTATTGAAAACTGCTAAAATCTTGGTGGATTCAACTACTTGAAAGGGAGAAACTTTACATTCTTTTCCCATTCAGAGAAAATATAAGAAAGGTTCTCAGGCATGTAGCACAGAATTTTTTAAAAACAAGTACAATTCTAACTTAAGTGGGATAAGAAAAGCTCTATTTTGGCTTCTCTTTCATGCAATGAATTGGGAACATGCCCGTTCTAGTAACACAAGGATTACTTAGCAAACCTACATTGCTTTTGCCGTCCTGTACTTGAACAGTAGAAACAATGCATTGTTTTCTCCTTCAGAGAATTTAAAAGGCACATTTAAATGCTTGTTAGCTAAAGTTTCTATTGAAAACCTCTAAAACCTTTGTGGATTCAAGTACTTGAAAGGGAGAAACTTTACATTCTTTTCCCCTTCAGAGAATGTATAAGAAACATTCTCGGCCATGGAGAAATAGTGTTTTTTTAAAAAAAGATAAAACCCTCTCACTGAATGAAGTAGAAGGAGAGAAACTGTATTTTGGTTTCTCTTTCATGCAATGAATTGGGAACATGGACCTCTTGGTAACACAAGATTTAGTTAGCAAAACTACATTGCTTTTGCTTTCCTGTATTTGAACAGGAGAAACTCTGCATTTTTTTCTTATTCAGAGGTTATGAAAGGCACATTAACACCTGAGTAACACAACGTGCATACTGAAAAGATCTAAAATGCTATTGGCTTCAAGTATTGAAACGGAGAATCTTTACATTCCTTTCCCATTCAGAGAATGTGTAAGAAATGTTCTCGGGCATGTATGTTCAGTGTTTTCTAAAAACAGATAAAACTCTCTGAGTTAACGAAGTAGAATGAGAGAAACTGTATTTTGGTTTCTCTTTCATGCAATGAATTGGTAACATGCTCCTTCTTGTAACACAAGGATTACTTAGCAAAACAGCATTGCTATTGCAGTCCTGTATTTAAACTGGTGAAAGTCTGTATTGTTTTCTCCTTCAGAGAATGGAAAAGACACATTCAATTCCCAGCAACCAAAAGTTCCTATTGAAAACATCTAAAATACTAGTGGATTCAAATACTTGAAAGGGAGAAACACTGCATTCTTTTTCCCATTCAGAGAATGTATAAGAAACGTTCTTGAGCATGTATATACAATGTTTTTTAAAAACAGATAAAACCTCTGACAAAATCAAGTAGAGTGAGAGAAACTGTATTATGGTTTCTCTTTCATGCAATGAATTGGGTACATGCACCTCTAGGTAACACACACTTTACTAAGCAAAACTACATCGCTTTTGCTTTCCTATACTTGAACAGGAGAAACTCTGCATTGTTTTCTCATTTAGAGATTGTGTAAGGCACGTTCGGTCCAGGTAACACAAAGTGCATACTGACATCTAAAACTCTATTGACCTCACATACTTGAAAGGGAGAAACTTTACATTCTTTTCCCATTCAGAGAACATCTAAGAAATGTTCTTGGGCATGTATGCTCAGTGTTTTCTAAAATCAGATAAAACCCTCTGACTTAATCAAGTTGAATGTGGAAAACTGTATTTTGGTTTCTCTTTCATGCAGGGATTTGGCAACATACACTTTCTTGTAACACAAAACTTCCTTAGCAAAATTACATTGATTGCCGTCATGTGTTTGAATGGGAGAAACTCTGCATTGTTTTCTCATTCAGAAATTGTGTAAGACACATTCATGTAATGGGAACACAAAGTGCATATTGAAAACCTCTAAAACCATGGTATCTTAACGTTGTTGAATGGGAAAAACAACATTCTTTTCCCAGTAAGATAATGCACAGGCAACATTCTTGTGCAGGTAACACAAAGTGGTTTTAATAAAAGGTTAAACTCTTCTGACTTAATCAACTTGAACGAGAGAAACTATTTCGGTTTCTCCTTCATGTAGTAAATAGGGAACATGCACGTTCTGGTAACATAAGGTTTACATAGCAAAACTACATTACTTTTGCTGTCTTATGCTTGAACGGGACAAACTGCATTGTTTTCTCCTTCAGAGAATGTGAAAGGCACATTCCAGTCTTGTGAACCAAAACTTTCTGTTGAAAACATCTAAAATCCTGGTTGCTTAATGTACTTGAATGGGAGAAACTTTACATTCTTTTCCATTCACGGAATGTATAAGAAATGTTCTCAGGCAAGTACACATTGTTCTTTAAAAAACAGATAAAACCCATTAATCTAATCTACTAGAACTAGAGAAATTGTATTTTTGTTTCTCTTTCATGCAGTGAATTGGGAACTTACAAGTTCTTGCAACACAAGGTTTAATTAGCAAAACTACATCGTTTTTGCTGTCCTGTACTTGAAAGGGAGAAACTCTGCGTTATTTCCTCCTTTAGAGTGTGAAAGGCACATTAAGTTCCTGTTAACCCAAACTTCCTTTGAAAACATGTAAAACCCTGGTGGCTTAATGTATTTGAATGGGAAAAACTTTACATTCTTTTCCCATACAGAGAATGTATAAGAAATGTTCTCATGCATGTACACACAGACTTTCTTAGAAATTGATAAAACTTTCTGACTTAATCAGCTAGAATGAAACTATTCTGTTTTCTCTTTAATGTAGTGAATTGGGAACATTCACGCTCTTGTAACACAAGTTTTACTGAGCAGAACTACAAAGCTTTTACGGTCCTGTACTTGAACGGGAGAAGTTATGTGTTGTTTTGTCTTTCAAAGATTGTGTGAGGCACACTAAACGCCGGGTAACACAAAGTACACATTGAAAATATTTAAAACCCTGGTGGCTTCACGCACTTGAAAGGGAGAAATTTTACATTCTCTTCCCAGTAACAGAATGTATAGGCAAAATTGTTGTGCATGTACCAAATGAGACTAACAAGGTACAGGAGTCCAGTGACAAGGGCCAAAAAGCAGAAGGGGACAAGGAAGCTAGTGATAGGGTACCCAAGTTTGAGTAAGGATCTCATTGATGTGTTGTGAGATTGTTAACCATTGTCATAGGGCAACATATGTAGTAACTGTTAAATGAAAAAGTATTTTGTTCTGTAAGCCTTCATCTTAAGTGAGAATAACAGCACAATTGGAAGAGAGCAGTCAACGTCACTAAACTGTGCATGTAGAAATTTTTGAAATGGTGTATATTTGGCTATGTGTATTTTCACCAAAAAAAAAAAAAGGTTGAGAAGTTATAGGGTTGATATGTTGTGGGGTTGTTAACCAATGTCATAAAACAACATGTGTACTTCTGTTTCATGAGAAACTATTTGTTCTGTAAGTCTTCACCTGAAGTACAATAAAAAAAAATTGTTGTGCATGTAACACAAAGTGTTTTTCAATAACAGGTTAAACACCTCTGACTTAATTAACTTGAATGAGAGAAACTGAATTTTGGTTTCTCTTTCATGCAGTGAAGTTCTTGTAACTAAAGTTTTACATAGGAAACCTACATGGCTTTTGCTGTCCTCTGGTCGAATGGGAGAAACTCTGCATTGTTTTCTCTTTCAGAGTATGTGAAAAACACGTTCAAGCCCCAGTAATCCAAAGCTCCTATTGCAAACATGTAAAACGCTGGTGCATTCAAGTACTTAAAAGGGATGAACTTTACATTCTTTTCCCATTCAAAGAATGTATAAGAAAAGTTCTTAGGCATGTAGACACAGTGTTTTCTTTTAAAAGCAGATGGAATCCTCTGACTTAATCAACTAGAACGAGAGAAAATGTTTTGTTTTCTCTTTCATGCAGTGAATTAGGAACATGCACATTCTTGTAACACAAGTTTTACTCAGCGGAACTACGTTACGATTGTGGTCCAATACTTGAATAGGAGAACCTCTGCATTGTTTTCTGGTTCAAAGATTGTGTAAGGCACGTTAACCTCCAGGTAACACAAACTGCACCTTGAAAACATCTAAAACGCTTGTGGCTTCACGTATTTGAAAAGGAGAAACTTTACTTTCTTTTCCATTCATACTATGTATAAGAAATATTCTCAGGAGAGGTTCCGGCAAAATGGCCCTCTAGGCAGAAGCACCGTGCCATCCCGCCACAGCAAATATCTGAAAAATTAAGCCAAACAGAGAATACAACAATCCTGAAACCTTAAAACATCAAATGAAGAGATGAAGAACTCAGCCAAGCACCAAATGAAGTGAGAAAACTGACAGAGAATGGAGAGCGAGGAGAGACTCTTGCAGAGGTCCCCTACCAGCTAACACAGCTTGGATCCACCATCTTGGACTCCTATCGGAGACCAGCAAACAGGGGGTACGAGAAAGCAGCCTCACGGAGTGCCCAGCGGGAGACAAAACAACCGGTAATTTTCAATATATGCTTTCCCACCCCCCACCCTTCTTCAACCTGACTCGGCCTCCTCTGCTTCCCGTGGCCACAGTCTCTTGACTGGGAAACACTGGCTGCTTGGATTTCATACACCCAAATGGGCCGGCTCTCTGAGTGCCATTTGTTGGTGGCTGGTGTTGCTTTTTTCCACTTCTTTTGATTTCTTCCTTACCTCTCACCACCTCCCCCTCCTTTCGCTCAAATACCTGGCTCCGTGCACCATCTTTGCTTCTTCCTGACGGGCTGCAGAGATCCAGTAATTTGTGATATACGCTTTCCCACTCCTTACCCTTCTTCACCCACACTCAACCCCTTCTGCATCCCGTGGACACAGTCTCTTGTCCGAGAAACACCAGCCCACACTAGCTGGCTCTCTGAGTGCCATTTGTTGGCTGCTAGTGTTGCTTTTATTTCTGCTTCTTTTGATTTCTTCCTTACCTCTCACCACCTCCCCCTCCTTTCGCTCAAATACCTGGCTCCGTGCACCATCTTTGCTTCCTCCTGAGGGGCTGTGGAGCTCCGTTCGAGTGTGGAGCTGCTTCCCAGTCTAGGCTGCTGTGCTGGTGGGATGCCGGGGCTTTTGTTCATTTGTTTCGAATTTTGTTTGTTTACTTTTCCTTTTCTTGAGTTGGGAGCCCTTTCTGGCCAGGCGGTGCTGTGTAGCAAGGAGACTACTCCCTCAGCTTGAACAGATGTGCAGAAGGACCCCTGAGGGCATTACTTTTTCCGTGGGGGTTTTTTATTTTCTGTTTTTGGGGGGCCTTTCTTGCTTTTTTTTAAAATTTGTTTTGTTTTCTTTTCCCTCTTTTTCCCCTTTTGTCTTCAGTACTCAGTTTCTCGTCTTTTTATATCTTCCTTCTCTTTCTGTTCCCTGAATACCTGGTGCTGTATACCTCTAAGCCTTCTAGCCAGGCTGTACTGCAACACCTGAGACCGACTTCCCCAGACTTCATAGCTGCACTGGTGGGATCCCTGGGAACTTTGCGGTTCTTTAACCTTTCTGATTTTTATTTATTCATTCTTTTCTTTTCTTTTCTTCCTCTTCCCTTTTCTGTTTTTTTCCATTTCATAGTCTCTCATCTCTCCACTCCAACGGCAAGCTCCCTTAGCATTCTTTTTTCTTTGTATGTTTTTGGCTCCTGTTCCTCTCTACTCTCTCCCATATCCATCTTACCTCCACACATAACAATCTCCCCGCTACATCCTGCCTACCTGCACCGTGCACTTAACATCACACCACCAAGCAGAACAGGCACGATCTAGTGGAACATGCCCTGCACTGATTACCAACCCACCCTGGTGGCTGTAGTAAGTGCCACAAACAACCCATCCCAGTAACTCCTCTTCAGCTAGACCTGCCCTGCCGTACCATATCTGAGTGACTGACCCTGCCAATTGGAGAAGGAGGTGAAAGGTATTGGGCCCACAGACAAGCAAACAACAAAGAACACAAAGTCCGCTTGCTCATAGTCAAATTTTTTAAAAAAAGGGATGAAACAAACAAATCTACAATCAATAAACGAGAAAAATAACTACTGAATGTCCTGAAGACAGCATACAATATCAAAACATTTACAAAAACAGGACAGGATGGTTCCAGCAGGCGTCCAAAAGAAAACACCAGATGACTCTCCAGAGGAAGAAAATGCACTAGAACTACCTGATAGGCAATTCAAACCTCTGAAACTCAGAATTCTCCAAGAGCTGAAGCAAAAAGCTGACAAACATGAGGAAAAAATAGACAAACTCACAGAAAATATACACAAAAAATTGGAAGAATTCAGGAAAATAATCCAGGAACAAAATGCCAAAGTAAATTCACAACTAGAAATTATACAAAGACAACAATTAGAAATCCAAAAGATAAACAACAAGATCTCAGAAATGGACGGTGTCATAGAAGGGCTGAGAAGCAGATTTGAAAAGTGGAAGACAGGATCAGTGGAACTGAAGACAAACACTTAGATACAACTCTGTTTCAGAAAATCTCAAAAAAGAGCAAAGAATAATGAAGAGACCCTGAGAATTATGTGGGATACAATCAAAAGCAAAAATTTGCAAGTGATTGGAATTCCAGAACAGGGGCAGAAAACAGAAAACACAGAGAGGATCATTGAAGAACTGCTGACAGAAAACTTCCCCAATACCATGAAAGATGAAAATCTGGCCATCCAAGAAGCTCAATGAACCCCAAATAGGAGAGACCCCAAAAGAAAATCACCAAAGCATATCATAATCACACTTGCCAAAACCAAAGACAAAGAATCCTGAGAGCAGCTCATGAAAAAAAGAAGTCACATGCAGAGGAGAAACAATAAGACTAACCTCACATTATTCGGCAGAAACCATGCAGGCAAGAAGGCAATGGGATGACATATATAAAATCTTGAAAGAAAAAAATTGCCAGCCAAGAATAATATACCCTGCAAAACTCGCATTCAAATATGATGGTGAAATTAGGTCATTTCCAGATAAACAGAAATTAAGGGAATATGTAAAAGTCAAACCAAACTTACAAGAATTATTAAAGGGAGTTCTTCTATCTGAGGACAAACAGCCTCAGCTCACAGGCAGAAGCTAGGATGCAGGATCATACCAGCCAGATACCAATCTAGGAAATGAACTCTCGAGGACCATCCAAAACCAAAAGAAATACAACAGGGGATCAGAGCAATTAATCAGTAAATGACAACATCAAAAAGATAAAAGAGGGAAAAAATGGCATAGGTATAGAACCTTTTAATGGAGAGGAAGGCAAGGTGATACCAAGTAATGGTAGACTGCTTCAAACTTAGAAAGAGAAGGGTAAAATTCATGGTACCCACAAAGAAAGTTAACAAACATACTCATAAAAAAAGAGGAAAAACATAAAGTCTCAGCAAAAACAAAAGAAATGAAAAAAAATCCACAAACAAAAGTAACAATGACAGGGCTCCAAAATACATAAAACAAACTAACAACACGGAAAAGAGAAATGGACAGTTCCACAATAATAGTAGGAGACCTCAACACACCACTCTCAGTAAAGGACAAAACAACTAAGAAGAAACTCCGCAAAGATACAGAAGACCTAAAGTGCACAATCAGCCAACTTGACCTCATAGACATATATAGAACACTCCATCCAACCGCTGCAAAGTACACATTCTTTTCCAATGCACATGGAACGTTCTCCAGAATAGACCACATCTTAGGCCACTGAGCAATCCTCAACAAGATTCAAATCTCTGAGATAATTCAAACTGTCTTCTTTGACCACAATGCCATCAAAGTAGAAATTAACAACAGAAAGAGCAAGGAAAAAAAGTCAATTACATGGAAACTGAATAATACCCTGCTTACACATCAGTGGGTAATAGAAGAAATCAGAGATGGAATAAAAATAAAGCAGGCAAAGATGTCACAAAAAAAGAAAATTAGAGACCAATATCTCTCATGAATATAGATGCAAAAATTCTCAACACAATTCTAGCCAATAGAATTCAGCATCATATCAAAAACATACTTCACCATGGTCAAGTGGGATTTATACCAGGTATGCAGGGATGGTTCAATATTAGAAAAACAATCAATATAATCCATAACATAAATAAAACAAAAGACAAGAACCACATGATCTTATCAATTGATGCAAAAAGGGCATATGACCAAGTCCAACACACATTCATTATAAAAACTCTCTACAAAATAGGAATAGAAGGGAAATTCCTCAGTATAATTAAGGGCCAAAGCCAACAGCCAACATCGTCCTCAATGGAGATACTTGAAAACATTCGCCTTGAGAATGGGAACCAGACAAGGATTCCCTTTATCACTACTCTTATTCAACATTGTGCTGGAGGTCCTAGCCAGAGCAATTAGGCTACAAAAAGAAATAAAGGGTATCCAAATTTGTAGAGAAGATGTGAAAGTATCTTTATTTTCAGATGATATGATCTTATACACAGAAAACTGCAAAGAATCCACAAGAAAACTACTCGAACTAATAGAAGATATCAGCAAAGTTTCAGGATAGAAGCTAAGTAAGTACTAAGATAAGTGGGATTCCTTTATACCAACAAAGAGAACCTCAAAGAGGAAATCACCAAATCAATACCATTTACAATAGCCCCCAAAAGATCAAATACTTAGGAATGACTCTAACCACAGACGTAAAAGACCTATACAATGAAAACTACAAGACACTACTGCAAGAAACCAAAATAGACCCGTATAAGTGGAAAAACATACCTTGCTCATGGATAGGTAGACTCAACATTATGAAAATGTCAATTCTACCCAAAGCCATCTACAGATACAATGCAATCCCGATCCAATTCCACTGGCATTTTTTAATGAAATGGAGAAACAAATCACCGACTTCATACGGAAAAGGAATAGGCCCCAGATAAGTAAAGCATTACTCAAGAAGAAGAAAAAAGTGGGAGGCCTCACACTACCTGATTTTAGAACCTACTATACAGCTACAGTAGTCAAAACAGCCTGGTACTGGTACAACAACAAATACATAGACCAATGGAACAGAATTGAGAATCCAGACATAAATTCATCCACCTCTGAGCAGCTGATATTTGACAAAGGCCCAAAGTCCGTTAATTGGGAAAAGACAGTCTCTTTAACAAATGGTGCTGGCATAACTGGATATCCATCTGCAAAAAACTGAAACAAGACCCATACCTCACACCATGTACAAAAACTAACTCAAAATGGGTCAAAAACTTAAATATAAATTCAAAAACGATAAGGATCATGAAATAAAAATCAGGGACAACACTAGGAGCCCTAATGCAAGGCATAAACACAATACGAACCATAAGTAACAATGCACAAGCACCAGAAGAGAGACTAGATAAATGGGAGCTCCTAAAAATCAAACACTTTTGCTCATCAAAAGACTTCACCAGAAGAGTAAAAAGACAATCTACAGACTGGGAAAAAAAAATTTGGCTATGACAAATCTGATCAGGGTCTAATGTCTGAAATCTACAAGATACTGCAAAACCTCAACAACAAAAAGACAAGTAACCCAATTAAAACATGGGCAAAGGATATGAACAGACACTTCACCAAAGAAGATATTCAGGCAGCTAACAGACACATGAAGAAATGTTCACGATCATTAGCCATTAGAGAAATGCAAATCAAAACTACAATGAGATATCATCTCACCCCAACAAGGCTAGCATTAATCCAAAAAAACAGAAAATAATAAGTGCTGGAGAGGTTGCGTAGAGACTGGAACACTTATACACTGTTGGTGGGAATGTAAAATGTTACAACCACTTTGGAAATCAATTTGGAGCTTCCTTAAAAAGCTAGAAATAGAAATACCATAGTATCCAGCAATCCCACTCTTTGGAATATATCCTAGAGAAATAAGAGCCGTCACACTAATAGATATATGCACACCCATGTTCATTGCAGCACTGTTCCCAATAGCAAAAAGACGGAAACAACCTAGGTGCCCATCAACGGATGAATGGATAGGCAAATTATGGTATATCCACACAATGGAATACTACCCAGTGTAAAGAAGAACGATGAAGCCGTGAAACATCTTATAACATGGAGGAATCTGGAGGTCATTATGCTGAGTAATTTAGTCAGTCATGGAAGGACAAATATTGTATAAGACCACTATTATAAGAACTCAAGAAAAGGTTTAAACGCAGAAGAAAACATTCTTTGATGGTTACGAGAGTGGGGAAGGAGGGAGAGGCTTATTTACTAACTAGATAGCAGATAAGAATTATTTTAGGTGAAGGGAAGGACAGCACACACTACAGGGGAAGTCAACGCAGCTGGACTGAGCCAAAGCTAAGAAGTTTCCAGAATACAACCAAATACTTTGAGAGACAGCATAGCAGGTATAGTGGTCTGGGGACCATGCTTTCAGGGGACATCTAGGTCAATTGGCATAACAAAGCTTATTAAGAAAATGTTCTGCATCTTACTTTGGTGAGTGGCAGCTGGGGTCTTAAAAGCTTGCAAGTGGCCATCTAAGATGCAAGAATTGGTCCCAATCCTCTGGAGTAAAGGCAAACGAAGAACACCAAAGACACAAAGAAAGTATTAGATCAAGAGACAGAAAGGGCCACATAAATCAAAGACTGCATCAGTCTGAGACCAGAAGCACTAGATGGTGCCCAGCTACCACCAATGACTGTCCTGACAAGGAACACCACAGAGAGTCCCTGATGGAGCAGGAGAAAGGTGGAGTGCAGAACTCAAATTCTAGTAAGAAGACCAGATTTAATGGTCTGACTGAGACTGGAGGTACCTGGGAAAGCATGACCCCTGGATTCTCTATCAGCCTAGAACTAAAACAGTGTCTGAGGCCAACTCTTCAGACAGGGATTGGACTGGACTGTGGGACATAAAGTGATACTCATGAGGAGTGTGCCTCTTAGCTCAAGTAGATACAAGAGACTAAACTGGCAGCTTCTCTCCGGAAATGAGATGGGTAGGCAGAGAGGGTTAGGAGCTGGTTGAATGGACATGGGGAATCAGCGGTGGAAAGGAGGAGTGTGTTGTCACAGTATGGGGAGAGCAGTTAGTGTCACAAAGCAATGTACATATAAATTTTTGTACGGGAGAATAAATTGAAATGTAAACTTCATTTAAACTACAACAATAAAAAAATTTCAGAGTCTCTTTAACATCCATTTTGGTCTTTTCTTTCTTTCTTGTCTTTTTAATAATCTTTTCTTTCTTTGTGTATGATGTCTTTGATGTCATCCCACAACTTGTCTGGTCTTTAATTCTATCTTTAATAATATAGAGGTAGCAATACTGTTACCTCTATGTTATTGAAGTTACAATATTGGGAAAAACAGAATCCTCCTTATTTGCATTCTTAATAGATACCGTACCTGCTTCTTGCATTCTCATAGGCTCTAGATTTGGTAGAATCTCCCAATTAACATCAGAGCCATCTCTGCTGTCCACCCCCTGTCTTCTGTAGAGCAAGTTTCTGTTGATCAGCTTCCAGGCCAAGCCCTGAAAAATAAAAACATTATCCATTTAAGCAATAAAAATGAAATGTAAATAAGAAATGATAATATTCAATTCCTCAGTGGTATGAAATAAAAGCCTGTAAGATAGTGTGGCAATAAATGTGATACATAAGAATCCCAGGAGCACTATTGCCAGAAAAAAAAAAGCAGAGTTTTTTCAAATATTACCCTCGTCCTTTCCCAAAACTGCCCCCAGACAACTTAGTTGCTGCTATTGTATTTATCTGTTATTTTACTTACCACAGTACATCAGTAATTTTATTTGATATTATTCTGCTTGCCTATTATTGTACTTATTAAATCCGTGATTTGTTTGATTCTCTCTCACTAGATTGTGAGCTCAAGGCTGAAACCATGTGTCTCCTTAGTATTTATACTCCTAGCACCTATCGTATGACATGGCATGAGAAGTCACCACAAGATGTAGAGTGAAAAAAAAAGCCTTAAAAACTGCATGAAACAAGCCCAATTCAATGAACATTCTGCAAAATAACTGATCTATTCTGTTTAAAAAAATGTCTGTGTTATGGAAGACAAAGAAAGATTTAAGAACAGTTCCAGATTGTTGTCATTGTTGTTAGGTGTTGTTGAATCGGTTCTGACTCATAGTGACTCTGTGTACAACAGAACAAAACAGTGCCTGGTCCTGCGTGTGCCATCCTGACAATCCACAAGGTTTTCACAAGCCAATTTTTTCAGAAGTAGTTCACCAGGTCCTTCTTCCCAGTCTGTCTTACTCTGGAAGCTTCACTGAAACCTGTCCATCATGGGTGACCCTGCTCATATTTGAAATACTGGTGGCATAGCTTCTAGCATCACAGCAACATGCTAGCCACCACAGTACAACAAACTGACAGACAAGCCCAAATTAATAAACATTCTACAAAAAAACTCCTCATCTGTTCTGTTAAAAAGTCAGCATTATGAAAAACAAAGATAGAAAAACTGTTCCAGGTTAAAGGAGACTAAATAATCAGAGACTAAATAATCACTGCATGGTTTAAAGTCAGGAAAGGTATGTTTCAGGTTGTATCCTTTCACCGTACCTATACAATCTATATGCTGAGCAAATAATCGGAAAGGCTGGACTATATGAAGAAGAATGGGGCATTAGTATTGGAAGAAGACTAATTAACAACCTGCATTATGCAGATGACACAACCTTGCTTGCTGAAAGTGAAGAGGACTTGAAGCACTTACTGATGAAGGTCAAAGATCACAGCCTTCAGTATCGATTGCACCTTAACGTAAAGAAAACAAAAATCCTCACAACTGGACCAATAGAGTACATCATGATAAACGGAGAAAAGACTGAAGTTGTCAGGGATTTCATTTCACTTGGATTCACAATCACAAATCTGCTGCAAAAGATCTCTTTAAAGTGTTGAAAAGCAAAGATGTGGCCTTGGAGACTAAGGTGCGCCTGACCCAAGCCATGGTGTTTTCAATAGCTTCCTGTGCATGTGAAAGCTGGACGATGAATAAGGAAGATCGAAGAATTGCTGCCTTTGAATTGTGATGTTGGAGAAGAATATTGAACACACTGTGGACTGCCAAAAGAATGAACAAATCTGTCTTGGAAGAAGTACAACTAGAATGCTACATCTCACACACTTCGGACATGTTATCTGGAGGGATCAGTCCCTGGAGAAGGATATCCATCATGCTTGGTAAAGTAGAGGGTCAGCGAAAAAGAGGAAGGCCCTCAATGAGATGGAGTGACACAGTGGCTGCAACAATGGACTTAAGCATAACAACGATTGTGAGGATAGCATAGGACCAGGCAATGTTTCGTTCTGCTGTATATAGGGTCGCTATGAGTCGGAACTGACTTGATGGCACCTAACAACAACAAATAATCATAACAACTTAATACAATGCATGATCCTGGATTGGACTCTGGATCAGAAAGGAGAAAAAAAAACCTCTTCAAAGAAATTATTAGGACAACTGGTGAAATTTGAACATACATTGCTTATTAAATTATTTGCATTTTTCATTGTTACATTTCTTGAATTTGAAAATTATACAGTGGTTATCCTTCTTTGGAGAAAATTGTAAAACTTTATTGAGAGAATTTTAACAGTCAAATTTCCAACAGAATAGCGTGCATGGTTCCAGTCAGTCTTCGTTTAAGCCTATAGTTGTCCTTTTCTATGGTGGTTCCTATTCTAAGAACAAAGTCTTTTTCTTTGTTCTTAGAATAATGATAAATATCATACCAATATGTGTATATACAGGCACACACACACACATACACACACAGAGGGAGACAGCAGTAGAGAGAAGGCCTGAGAAAGTGAGGGAGAAGTGGGGGGGGGGTTTATATTTGAAACCAGTGTGGCAAAAACTCTTAGCAATGAAAAGTATAAGCTAATTGTAGTATTGTAACTTTTCTGTGATTTTTTTTCAAGATGTAAAATAAAAACAAAAAAGAATATTCAACAGCTAGTTTGTGGTCAGGAGTTATTTTTGCAACATTAACAGCAACTAGGAATGGACAGCAAGTATTTGTTTCCCTATACTATGAAAGTTTTATTTGAAATGAAAATCTCAGGATAAACCATAATGCAACTATATTTCCTATATTTTCCAGTGAGCATCAGTTATCTAAGAAATCTGAAGCCTACACTATGGGTAGGATTTCAATTACATTTAAAATGTAATTTTCTTTGTTAACCATTGTCATAGGGCAATATGTGTACTAACTGTTTAATAAGAAACTATTTGTTCTGTAAACCTTCGTCTAAAGTACAAAAAAAAAAAAGAATTTTCTATGTGAGATCAAATTGATAACAGCAACTCAAAAGTTTTTATGGGAAGCCTGGGGGACAGTGAGTTGAAGATAATGGTGATGGAATAATTTGGAAAAAGACAGTGAGAATAGCAGCACAACTGGAAGAATATAATCCATGTCACTGAATAGTACATGTAGAAATTTTTGAAATGGTGTATCTTTGTCTATGTATATTTTCACCAAAAAAAAGGTCCTCAAGGTCGAGAAGGGAGAGTGTTGACATGTTGTGGGGTTGTTAACCAATGTCATAAAACAATATGTGTACTGACTGTTTAATGAGAAAATATTTGTTCTGTAAACCTTCATCTAAAGTATTATTTTAAAAAAAATGTAATTTTCTGAAGGATAAACTGAATGGATTTGTGGGATTTATAACAATAAATGAATGAATTTATGACAATAAAACTTATTGTCATGACACTCATCTCCTATTGGGGTAACCAGAAGTTTATTTTATTAAATAACTAAAATTATATTTAGGTTGAAATACCCTATATGTAATTTTCCATAAATGAATTCCAGGTAGAATAAAGTACCAAATATAGCAGCAAAATTACTGTATTACAGTGAGAATAAAGGAAGGGAGATGGAAAGAAATTAGTAGGAATAGTTGTCAGTCATATTCTGGAAACTTTTAAAACGATTTTGAATAACTAACATAATCCAAATGATTTGCCTCAAAGTACTTTATCTGGAAGAAATTTTCATTTCATTATAATCTAAGGCTACTTAATCTTTTGATTTTTCAGACCGTAAAAGGATTTAACCACCTGTAAAAGTCACATAAAAAACCATACTAAACAACCTACCTATACGCAAGTATCAGAAATTATTCAGCTTTTATTACTTACTACATAAAAATTTCATATCATGCAATCATACCCTTAATGAATGAGATTTTTCCATCACCATAAACTGAAAGTCAGTACTCCATAAGCAAACCCCTTTTTTCCCCTTTTTCTAACCCTTGGTAGCCACTAATAAACTTTGGTCTCTATACATTTGCCTGTTTTTGTCTGTTTGTATAAGTTAGGTCATACAATATTTGCTCTTTTGTAACTGACTTATTTTACTCAGCATAATGTCTTCAAGCTCCATCCATGTTGTAGCATGCATCAAGGCTTCATTTCTCTTTCTGGCTGAGTAATATTCCATTGTATGTATGTACTGTATTTTGTTTATCCATCCATCCACTGATGGGTATTTACTCTGTTTCAACCTTTTGGCTATTGTAAATTGTGCTGCAATGAACATTGGTGTACAAGTCTCTATTTTAGTCTCTTCTTTCAAGTCTTTTGGGTATATACCTAGGAGTGGAACTTATGGGTCATATGGTAGTTCTATTTTTAGATTTTTGAGGAAGTGACACACTGTTTTCCATAATGGCTGTACCAGCAGTGGATAAGGGTTGAAATTTCCCCACATCCTCACCAACATTTGTTATTTTCTGGGTTTTTTTTTTTAATCTTAGCCATCCTAGTGGGAATGAAATTGTATCTCATTATGGTTTTGATTTGCACCTCTCTGATGGCTAATGATGTTGAGGATCTTTTCGTGTGTTTAGTGGCCATTTGAATGTCCTCCTTCATGAAAGGTCTATTCAAGTCCTTTACCCATTTTATTATTTTTTTCTTTAATTATCATTTATTCAAGTCATTTCTTTTTTTATTGTTGTAGTTAAATGAAGTTTACATTTCAAGTTAGTTTCCCATACAAAATTTTATACGTACATTATTATGTGATCCTAATTGCTCACCCCATTCTGCCTTTTCCCATTTTATGATTGTGTTGTTTGTCTTTTTGTTGTTAAGTTGTTAAAGTTTTATATATATATTGGTTATTTGTTTCTTATCAGACTTATGGTTTCCTAAGATATTCTCCCAGTAAGTGGCTTGTGTTTTCACTTTTTTTTGTAAAGTCGTTTGATGAGCACAAGTTTTTATTTTTTATAAGGTCCTTCTTTTAATTTTGTCTCTTGCTGTTTGTGCTTTTGTTATTATATTAGATAAGCCATTGTTAGAAGCAAGGACTGATAATGCTGCCCCTGCATTGCTTTCTAAGAATTTCATGGTTTATTTTGCACATTTATGTCCTTAATCCATTTTCAATTTGTTTTTGCTTATGGTGTGAAGTGTGGATCCTGTTTCATTTTTCTGCATATGGAAATCCAATTTTACCAGTATCATTTATTGAAGAGACTCTTCTTTCTTGGTTGAATGGATTTAGCACCCTTGTCAAAATCAAGTTGACCATAGATGTGTGGGTTTATTTTTGGACTCTCAATTCTATTCCATTTGTCTATGTGTCTATAGTTATGCCAGTACCAGGCTGTTTCTATTACACTAGCTGTATAGTATGTTTTAAAAACACGAAATGTGATTCCTCCTACTTTGTTCTTCTGTTTTGTTTCTTTTGTTAAACTGCAACATTTTGTAATTCTGCCAAAAAGGGTAAAAAACGCAGAAGCCGGTAAAATTTTTAAGTCCTTAACTTCAGAAATTTTCCTTATTTTACTTTCATAATTGAGTTTGCTTTTGTGGGTACATTAAGTTATATTCAAAATTATTGTCTCTTTGAATTTTGAAAATATTGGTCCATTGTCTGATTGTATCCAATATTGGTGATAAAAAATACTGATACTTTCTCCTTTAAAATAGTCTATTTTAACCTCTGGATGTTTTTATGATCTTCTTAACCTTAGCATTCATAAATTGCACCTTTATGTTCCCAGCTATGGATCCTTTTTCATTCAAACTTTAAGTACTTATTAAGATTTTTCTATCTGAATATTGGTGAGTTTTTTGACCTGTGGGATTTTTTCTATTTCTGATTAAATAATTTTATCCCCCAAATAATCTCCTCTTCATTCTTCTGGAGATCTCCTGGATGAATGTTTTAATTTCTGGGTCTATCTCCATGTCTGTAAACTTTTCCTTTATACTTTCCTTTTTTATTGTTGTTTGTTTGTCTGTACAGAATTTTGAGACAATTGCTTGGCTTGATCTTCCACTTCCCAAATTCTCTCTTTGGCAGAATTTATAATGCTGCTTAATCCATTTATCAAGTTTTTATATTCTGACAATCATAATTTTTGCTTCTAAGATCTCTAATTGATTCTATTTCATAACAACCAATTCTGGCTTCATGGATGTGATATCCTCTCTAAACAATGATGATATAAATTATACTTACTTTAATATCTTCTTGTATTTGCACTATTAAGTGGTTCCTGGGGTGTTAGTTATTCTGATTTTTTTAAGAGGTATATAGAACTTTATTTCCTTTCTTTTTTAATTGTACTTCAGGTGAAGGTTTACAGAACAAATAGTTTCTCATTAAACAGTCAGTACACATATTGTTTTATGACATTGGTTAACAACCCCATGACATGTCAACACTCTCCCTTCTCAACTTTTTTTTTGTGAAAATATACCTAGCCAAAGATACACCATATCAAAAATTTATACATGCACATTTCAGTGACATTGATTACTTTCTTCCAGTCGTGCTGCTACTCTCACTTTAGATGAAGGTTTACAGAACAAAATAGTTTCTCATTAAACAGTACACATGTTGCCCTATGACAATGGTTAACAACCCCACTACATGTCAACACAGTCCTTACTCAACCTTGGGTTCCCTATCACCAGCTTTCCTGTCTCCTTCCTTCTACTCCTTGTCCCTGGACAGCTGTGCCTCATTAGTCCAGTTTTGTTTTATGGGGCTGTCCAATCCCTGGCTGAATGGTAAACCTCGGAAATGACTTCACCACTGAGCTAAAAAGGTGTCTGGGGGCCATACTCTCAGGGTTTCTCCAGTCTCTTTCTGGCCAGTAAATCTGGTCATTTTGTGCGTGTTAGAATTATGTTCTACATCCTCTTCCACCTCTCCAGAACTTTCTGTTGTGATCCTGGTCAGAGCAGTCAGTGGTGGTAGCCGTGCACCATCTAGCTGTACTGGGCTCAGTCTGGTGGAGGCCTTGGTAGCTGTGGTTCATTAGTCCTTTGGACTAATTTTTTCCTTGTATCCTGTTCTCTTCATTCTCCCTTGCTTCCGAAGGGATGAGACCAGTGGAGGATCTTAGATGGCTGCTCACAGGCTTTTAAGACCCCAGACGCTACTTACCAAGGTAGAATGTAGAACATTGTCTTTATAACTGTGTTATGCCAATTGAGCTAGATGTTCCCCGAGACCATGGTCCCCACAGCCCTCTGCCCAGCAGTTCAGTCCCTCAGGGAGTTTGGATGTGTTAATGGAGCTTCCATGACCTTGCCTTCTGCAAGTTGTACTGGTTTCCTCAGTATTGTGTACTGTCTCACCCTTCACCCAAGATACCACTTATCTATTGCCTATTTAGTATTCCCCCCCACCCCTCCCATACCTCATAACCAACAAAGATTGTTACTTTTTGTGCGTGAACTTTTTCATGGGTTTTAACAATAGAGTTCTCAGACAATATTTGTCCTTTTGTGGTTGACTTATTTCACTCAACATAGTGTCCTCCAGTTTCATCCATGTTATGAGATGCTTCACAGATTCATCATTGTTCTTTATCTTTGCATAATACTCCATTGACTGTATGTACCATAGTTTGTTTATCCATTCGTTTGTTGATTGGCATCTAGGTTGTTTCCATCTTTTTGCTATTGTGAACAATGCTGCCATGAACATAGGTGTGCATATGTCTATTCGAGTGACGACTCTTATTTCTCTAGGATATATTCCTAGGAGTGGGATTGCTGGATCGTATGGTATTTCTATTTCTAGCTTTCTAAGGAAGTGCCATATCATTTTCCAAAATGGTTGTATCATTTTGCATTCCCACCAGCAGTGCATAAGAGTTCCGATCTCCCCGCAGCCCCTCCAACATTTGTTATTTCCAGTGTTTTTGCTGGGGTGAGATGGTATCTCATTGTGATTTTGATTTGCATTTCTCTAATGGCTAGTGATCGCGAGCATTTCCTCATGCGTCTGTTGGCCATTTGAATGTCTTCTTTGGTGAAGTGTCTGTTCATTTCCTTTGCCCATTTTTTAATAGGATTATTTTTTTTGTTGTTGTAGAGGTGTTGGATTTTCTTGTAGATTATGGAGATTAGATCTTTGTCTGACTTGTACTGTCCAAAAGTTTTTTCCCAATCTGTAGGTTCTCTTTTTACTCTTTTGGTGAAGTCTTTTGAAGAGCATAGGTGTTTGATTTTTAGAAGATCCCAGTTATCTAGTTTATCTTCTGGGGTTTGTGTGTTGATGGTTATGGTTTGTATCCTGTTAATGCCATGTATTAGGGCCTGTAGAGTTGGTCCTATTTTTTCTTCTATGAATTTTATAGTTTTTGGTTATATATTTAGGTCTTTGATCCATTCTGAATTAGTTTTTGCATATGACATGAGGTATGGGTACTGTTTCATTTTTTTTGCAGATGGATATCCAGTTTTGCCAGCACCATTTGTTAAAAGGACTGGCTTTTCCCCATTTGATGGACTTTGGGCCCTTGTCGAAGATCAGGTGACCGTAGGTGGATGGATTTACATCTGGGTTCTCAATTCTGTTCCATTGGTCAATGTATCTGTCGTTGTACGAGTACCAGGCTGTTTTGACTACTGTAGCTGTATAGTAGGTTGTGAAGTCAGGTAGTGTGAGTCCTCCAGCTTTATTCTTCTTCTTCAATAGTGCTTTACTTATACGGGACTTATTCCCTTTCCATATAAAGTTAATGATTAGTTTTTCCATCTCTTTGAAGAATGTTTTTGGAATTTGGATCCGGATTGCATTGTATTTGTAAATTGCTTTGGGTAGAATTGTCATTTTCACAATGTTGAGTCTACCTATCCATGAGCATGGTGTGTTTTTCCACTGATCTAGATCCCTTTGGGTTTCTTGCAGTTGTGTTTTGTAGTTTTCTTTGTATATGTCTTTTACATCCCTGGTTAGATTTATTCCTAAGTATTTTATTTTTTTAGGGGCTATTATAAATGGTATTGTTTTCCTGATTTCCTTTTCATTGTTCTCTTTATTGGTGTATAGGAATCCAACTGATTTTTGTATGTTTATCTTATATCCTGCTACTCTGCTGAATCTTTCTATTACTGCTAGTAGATTTCTTGTGGAATTTTTAGGTTTTTCTATGTATAGTATCATATCATCTGCAAACAGGGACATTTTAACTTCCTCAGTACCAATTTGTCCTTTCATTTTTTTATTCTTTTTTTGTACCTTAGACGAATGTTTGCAGAACAGATAGTTTTTCATTAAATAGTTAGTGTACATATTGCCCTACGACAATGGTTAACAACCCCATGACATGTCAACACTGTCCCTTCTCAACCTTGCGTTCTCTACCACCAGTTTTCCTGTCCCCTCCTGCCTTCTAGTCCTTGTCCCTGGACTGCTGTGCCTCATTAGTCCAGTTTTGTTTTATGAGGCTGTCCAATCCCCGGCTGAATGGTGAACTTCGGGAGTGGCTTCACCACGGAGGTAAAAGGATGTCCAGGGGCCATAGTCTCGGGGTTTCTCCAGTCTCTTTCAGGCCAGTAACCCTGGTCTTTTTTTGTGTGTGTGAGTTAGAATTCTGTTCTACATCCTTTTCCAGCATTGTCCAGGGTCCTGTATTGTGATCCTGGTCAGAGCAGTCAGTGGTGGTAGCCGGTACCATCTAGCTGTACTGGACTCATTCTGGTAGAGGCCATGGTAGCTGTGGTCCATTAGTCCTTTGGACTAATCTTTTCCTTGTATCTTGTTCTCTTCGTTCTCCCTTGCTCCGAAAGGGGTGAGGCCAGTGGAATATCTTAGATGGCTGCTCACAGGCTTTTAAGACCCCAGACGCTACTCACCAAGGTAGAATGTAGAACACTGTCTTTATAAACTGTGTTATGCCAACTGAGCTAGATGTTCCCCGAGACCATGATCCCCACAGCCCTCTTCCCAGCAGTTCCATCCCTCAGGGAGTTTAGAAGTGTCTATGGAGCTTCCATGACCTTTCTTTGTACAAGTTGTGCTGGCTTCCCCAGTAATGTGTGCTGTCTTGACCTTCACCAAAGTTATCACTTGTCTATTTAGTTCCTCCCCACCCCTCCCATTCCTTGTAACCAACAGATTGTTTCTTTTTGTGTGTAAACTTTTACATGAGTTATACAGTAGAGGTCTCATACAATATTTGTCCTTTTGTGATTGACTTATTTCACTCAGCATAATGTCCTCCAGTTTCATCCATGTTATGAGATGCTTCACAGATTCATCATTGTTCTTTACCTTTGCATAATACTCCATTGACTGTATGTACCATAGTTTGTTTATCCATTCATTTGTTGATTGGCATCTAGGTTGTTTCCATCTTTTTGCTATTGTGAACAATGCTGCCATGAACATAGGTGTGCATATGTCTATTAGTGTGATGGCTCTTATTTCTCTAGGATATATTACTAGGAGTGGGATTGCATTTTGTAGTGCCTTTTTTGTGGTGCTGATGTTTTCTTTGTTCCTGTTACTCTCCTGTGCTGATTTCCTTTTGTTTGTGGATTTTTTTTCATTTCTTTTGTTTTTGTAGGTTTTGTTTTTACTGAGACTTTATGTTTTTCTTCTTTATTTTGATGAGTAGGTTTGTTAACTTTCTCTGTGGTTACCTTGAAATTTACTCTTATCTTCCTAGATTTGAACCAGTCTATTATTACTTGGTATCACTTGACTTCCTCTCCATTAAGGGGTTGTATACCTACACCATTTATTCCCTCATTTATTGTTCTGATGCTATTATCATTTACAGATTAAACACTCTGGTTCCCTTTTGTAATTCTTTTGGTTTTGCATAGTCTTTAAGAGTTCATTTCCTAGGTTGGTATTTGACTAGTACAATCCTGTGTCCTATATTCAGCCTGTGGTCTGATGTGGTTTGTTCTCAGATCGAAGGACTCCCTTTAATAAGTCTTGTAGGTTTGGTTTGGTTTTTACATAGTCCCTTAATTTCTGTTTATCTGGAAATGACCTAATTCACCATCATATCTGAATGAGACTTTTGCAGGATATGTTATTCTTGGCTGGCAATTTTTGTCTTTCAAGGTTTTATATATGTCATCTCATTGCCTTCTTGCCTGCATGGTTTCTGCTGAATAATCCGAGCTTAGTCTTATTGTTTCTCCTCTGTATGTGACTTCTTGTTTTTCTTGAGGATTCTTTGTCTTTGGTTTTAGTGAGTGTGATTATGATATGCCTTGGTAATTTTCTTTTGGGGTCTCTCCTATATGGGGTTCGTTGAGCTTCTTGGAATGCCAGCATTTCATCTTTCATGATATTGGGGAAGTTTTCTGTCAGCAGTTCTTCAATGGTTCTCTCTGTGTTTTCTGTTTTCTCTCCCTGTTCTGGAACTCTGATCACTCACAGATTTTTGCTTTGGATTGTATCCCACATAATTCTCAGTGTTTCTTTATTTTTCTTCTTTTTTCTGAGTTTTCCTCAGAGTTGTATCCAAGTGTTTTTCTTCAGTTTCTCTGATCCTCTCTTCCACCGTTTCAAACCTTCTCCTCACCCCTTCTATGACACTGTCCATTTCTGAAATCTTGTTGTTTATCTTTTGGATTTCTAATTGTTCTTTTTGTATGATTTCTAGTTTGACTTTATTTTAGCATTTTGTTCCTGTATTATTTTCTTGAATTCTTCCTTTTTTTGGTCTGTATTTTCCATGAATTTGTCTCCCTTTTCCATGTCTTTGTCTATTTTTTCCTCATTTTTGTCTGTTTTTGGTTTCAACTCTTGGCTAATTCTGAATATTAGAGATTTGAATTCCCTATCAGTTAGGTCTAGTGCCTTTCCTTCTACTGGAAGGTCATCTGGTGTTTTATTTTGGATGCCTACTGAAGCCATCCTGTCCTGTGTTTGTAAACGTTTTGATATTGTCTGCTGTCCTTGGGCATTCAGTGGTTATTTTCCTCGTTTCTTGATTGCAGATTTGTTTGTTTCATCCCACTTTTTTGTTTTATTTGGTTATGTCTGAGCAGGTGGGCTGTGCATTCTTTGTTGTTTGCTCATCTGTGGGTGTGATACTTTTCACCTTCTTCTCCAATGGGCAGGTTAAGTCACTCAGGTATGGTACAGCAGGGCAGGTCCAGCTGGGATGGGTTGTTTGTGGCATGTACCAGGGCTGACAGTGCATACCTGGAATCAGTGCATGGCAGGTTCCATAGGCTGTGCTTGTGCTGCTTGGGAGTGTGATGCTCAGCGCACGGTGCAGATAGGAGGAATGAGGGAGTAAATTGTGATGTGTGGAGTTAAGATGTGTATGGGAAAGATGAGAGAGAGGAGAAAGGAATAGGAGTCAAAAACACACACACAAACAAAAAAGAGTGCTAAGGGAGCTTGCTATTGGAGTAGAGAGATGAGTGACTGAGAAATGGGGCAAAAAAAAAAAAAGAAAAATGGTGAAAGAAAAAACGAATAAATCGAGAAACTGGAAATGAAGAAGACAAAAAGGGAATAAGAGAGAGAAGAAAACTAAACAAAGAAATTTAAAAAAAAACGAACAAACAAAAAAGGAAAAAAGAAATGCCTCCAGGGATGTCCCTGTGCATCTGTGCAGAGTAAGGGACTAGCTTCCAAGCCTCATAGTACTGCCTGGGTAGAAGGGGCTCCCAAGCTGAGAAAAGAAAAAGAAGACAAACAAACAAATCAAAACAGAACAAGTCACAGCAAACCAACAAAGAAAAAAAAAGCCCCGGGCATCCCACCAGCATGGCAGCATGGGCCGGGAAGCAGTTTCACAGTCAAGCAGTGTTTTGCTGCTTTTCAGGAAGAAGCAAAGATGGCACATGTAGCCAGGTATTTGAGAGAAAGAAAGAGGAGGTGGTGAGAGGTAAGGAAGAAATATAAAGAAGTGGAAAAAAGCAACATCAGCAGCCAACAAATGGCGCTCAGGGAGCTGGCCAGTGCAGGCAGGTGGAATCCAAGTGGCACTGGGGGGAATCTCGTGCTTCCCGGCCAATAGACTGTGGCTGCAGGAAGCAGAGGAGGCTAAGTCGAGGTGAAGAAGTGTGGAGGTGGGAAAGCCTGTATCGTGGGTTACTGATTGTTTTGTCTCCTGGTGGAAGCTCTGTGAAGCTGCTTTCTCATACCTCCTGTTGGCTGATCTCCGATAGGAGTCCAAGATTGCAGATCCGTGCTGCGGTAGCTGATAAGGGAGCTCTGCATTTATCTCTCCTTGTGCTCTGTTCTCAGTCAGTTTCTTACTCCATTCGGTGCTTGGCTGAGTTCTTTGTCTGTTCATTTGATTCTTAGGGTTTCAGGATAGACGAGTGACACTTTTGACTTAGTTTTTCTGATCTTTGCTGCAGAGGGACAGCTTGGTGCTTCTGACTATAGTGCCATATTGCCCCATCTTCTTCATTACCAATTTGGATGCACTTTATGTCTTTTTCTTGCCTTATTGCTCTAGCTAGAACTTCCAGCACAATGTTAAATAGGAGTGGTAATAAAGGGCATCCTTGTAGTGTTCCTCTTCTCAAGGGGAATGTTTTCAGCCTCTCTCCATTAAGAATGATGTTGGCAGTTGGTTTTGCGTAGATGTCCTTTAGTATGTTGAGAATTTTCCCTTCTATACCTATTTTATTGAGAGTTTTTATCAGGAAGGGGTGTTGGACTTTGTCAAATGCCTTTTCTGTGTCAGATGATCATGTGATTCTTTTTCTTACTTTTATTTATGTGATAGATTACATTGACTGATTTTCTAATGTTGAACCATCCTTGCATACTTGGTAGGAATCCTACTTGGTCGTGGTGTATTATTTTTTTTGATATGATGCTGGATTCTATCGGCTAGAATATTGTTGAGAATTTTTGAGAGATATTGGTCTCTAATTTTCTTTTTTGGGGGGTGTCTTAGCCTGGTTTTAGTTTCAGGGTTATGCTGCCTTCATAGAATGAATTTGGAAGAGTTGCTTCATTTTCTATGCTCTGAAATATTTTGAGTAGTACTGGTACAAGCTCTTCTCTGAATGTTTTGTAGAATTCTCCAGTGAAGCCATCTGGGCCAGGGCTTTTTTCTGGGGGGAAGAGTTTTTTTTATTACCTTTTAAATCTCTTCTCTTGTTATGGGTCTGTTCAGATTTTCAACATCACTTTTTTGTAGTTTGGGTAGGTAGTGTGTTTCTAGAAGTTTATCCATTTCCTCTAGGTTTTCAAATTTGTTGGAGTAGTTTTCATAATATTCTGTTATAATCCTTTTTATTTCAGTTGGGTCTGTTGTAATGTCGCCCATTTCATTTCTTATTTGGGTTATCTGTGTCCTCTCCTGTTTTTCTTTTGTCAGTCTGGCCAGTGGTTTGTTGATTTTGTGGATTATTTCAAAGAACCAACTTTTGGTTTTGTTGATTCTTTCTATTGTTTTTCTATTCTCTATTTCATTTATTTCTGCTCTGATCTTTATTATTTCCTTTCTTCTGGTGGCTGTGAGCTTTTTTTTTTTTTTTTGCTGTTCTCTTTCTATTTGTTTGATATGTAGTTAATGTTTTTATTTTGTCCCTGTCTTCTTTTTGATGTGTGCTTCTATTGCTATAAATTGTCCTCTGAGGACAGCCTTTGCTGTGTCCCAAAGGTTTTGGTAGGATGTGTTTTCATTCTCATTTGAGTCTAGGAATTTTTTTATTCCATCTCTGATTTCTTCTATTACCCAATGATGTGTAAGCAGGGTATTATTCAGTTTCCACGTAGTTGATTTTTTTCTTTGCTCTTTCTGTTGTTAATTTCTACCTTGATGACATTGTGGTCAGAGAAGATACTTTGAATTATCTCAGTGTTTTGGATCTTGTTGAGGATTGCTCTGTGGCCTAAGATGTGGTCTATTCTGGAGAACGTTCCATGTGCATTGGAAAAGAATGTGTACTTTGCAGCGGTTGGATGGAGTGTTCTATATATGTCTATGAGGTCAAGTTGGCTGATTGTGCACTTTAGGTCTTCTGTATCTTTGCGGAGTTTCTTCTTAGTTGTTCTGTCCTTTACTGAGAGTGGTGTGTTGAAGTCTCCTACTATTATTGTGGAACTGTCCATTTCTCTTTTCCGTGTTGTTAGAGTTTGTTTTATGTATTTTGGAACCCTGTCATTGGGTGCGTAGATGTTTATTATGGTTATGTCTTCATGATGAATCATCCCCTTAATCATTATATAGTGTCCTTCTTTGTCTTTTATGGTGGATTTTGTTTTAAAGTCAATTTTATCTGAGATTAGTATTGCCACTCCTGCTCTTTTTTGGTAGTTGTTGGCTTGGTATATTTTTTTCTAACCTTTGATTTTTTAATAAATTCATGTCTTTGTTTCTAAGGTGTGTCTCTTGTAGACAGCACAGTGATGGATCCTATTTTTTTATCCATTTTGTCACTCTCTGTCCCTTTATGGTGTTTGAGTCCATTTACGTTCAGTGTAATTATTGATAGATGTGAGTTTATTGCTGTCATTTTGTAGTGTTTTTTTGGTGGTGCTGACGTTTTCTTTGTTCTTCTTACTCTCCTGCACTGAATTCCTTTTGTTTGTGGATTTTTTTCATTTCTTTTGTTTTTGTTTTTACTGAGACATTATGTTTTTCCTCTTTATTTTTATGAGTATGTATGTTAACTTTCTTTGTGGTTTCCATGAAATTTACCCTTATCTTTCTAAGTTTGAAGCAGTCTATTGTTACTTGGTATTGCCTTGCCTTTCTCTCCATTAGAAGATTCTATACCTACACCGTTTATTCCCTCTTTTATTGTTCTAATGTTGTTGTAATTTACAGATTAACTGCTCTGATTCCCTGTTGTATTTCTTTTGGTTTTGGATAGTCCTTGAGAGTTCATTTCCTAGTTTGGTATCTGGCTGGTACCAACCTGTGTCCTAGATTCAGCCTGTGAGCTGAGGTTGTTTCTCTCAGATTGAAGGACTCCCTTTAATAAGTCTTGTAAGTTTGGTTTGATTTTTACATAGTCCCTTAATTTCTGTTTACCTGGAAATGACCTAATTTCACCATCAAATTTGAATGAGAGTTTTGCAGGATATATTATTCTTGGCTGGCAATTTTTTTCTTTCAAGGTTTTATATATGTCATCCCATTGCCTTCTTGCCTGCATGGTTTCTGCCGAATAATGTGAGGTTAGTCTTATTGTTTCTCCTCTGTATGTGACTTTTTGTTTTCTCGAACTGCTCTCAGGATTCTTTGTTTGTCCTTGGTTTTAGCTAGTTTGACTATGATATGCCTTGGTGATTTTCTTTTAGGGTCTATCTTATCTGGGGTTAGTTGAGCTCCTTGGATGGTCATCTTTTTATCTTTCATGATATTGGAGAAATTTTCTGTCAGCAATTCTTCAATGATCCTCTCTGTGTTTTCTGTTTTCTCCTCCTGTTCTGGAACTCTGATCACTCACAAATTTTTGCTTTTGATTGTATCCCACATAATTCTCAGGGTCTCTTCATTTTTCTTTGTTCTTTTCTCTGAGTTTTCCTCCAAAAGAGTTGTATCCAAGTGTTTGTCTTCAATTCCTCTGATCCTGTCTTCCACCGTTTCAAATCTGCTCCTCAGCCCTTCTATGACACTGTTTCTGAAATCTTATTGTTTATCTTTTGGATTTCTAATTGTTGTTTTTGTATAATTTCTATTTGTGAATTTATTTTGGCATTTTGTTCCTGCACTATTTTCCTGAACTCTTCCATTTTTTTGTCTGTATTTTCCATGAATTTGTCTAGCTTTTCCTCATTTTTGTCTTGTTTTTGCGTCAACTCTTGGATAATTCTGACTATTAGTGGTTTGAATTCCCTATCAGGAAGTTCTAGTGCCTTTTCTTCCACTGGAAAGTCATCCTGTGTTTTATTTTGGATGCCTACTTGAACCATCCTGTCCTGTTTTTGTAAATGTTTTGATATTGTCTGCCGTCTTCGCAGCATTTAGTAATTATTTTCTCATTTATTAACTGTAGATTTGTTTCTTTCATCCTTCTTTTTTAAAATTTGGCTATATCTGAGCAGGTGGGCTGTGTTTTCTTTGTTGTTTGTGCATGTGTGGACATGATACTTTTGCCTCCTTCTCCAATTGGCAGGGTCAGTCCCTCAGATATGGTACAGCAGAGTAGATCTAGCTGTAGAAGAGTTACTTGGATGGGTTGTTTGTGGCACTTACGGCAGCCACCAGGGCGGGTCAGTAATCAGTGCAGGGAAGGTTCTGGTAGGCCGTGCCTGTGCTGCTTGGTGGTGTGATGTTAAGTGCACCGTGCAGGTAAGCAGGATGGAGGGAGGAGATTGTGATGTATGGAGATAAGATTGGTATGGGAGAGAGGAGAGAGGAACAGGAGCCAAAAACATACAAACCAACAAAAAAGAGTTCTAGGGGAGCTTGCAGTTGGAGTAGAGAGAAGAGAGACTTTCAAATGGAGAAAAACAAAAAGGGGAAGAAGAAGAAAAAAGAAAAGATTGAATACATAAAAATTAGGAAAAAAGAACAACAAAGCTCCCAGCGATACCACCGGTGCAGCTATGAGGTCTGGGGAAGTTGTTCCCAGGTATTGAAGTACAGCCTGGCTAGAAGGCGTAGAGGTGTTCAGCCCCAGGTATTCAGGGGACAGGAAGAGAAGGAAGGTATAGAGAAATGAGAAACCATAATGAAGAAAGACAAAAAGGGAAAAAGAAGGAAAAGAAAACAAAACAAATCTTTAAAAAAGAACAAGAAAAGCCTCCCAAAAAACAGAAAGAAAAAAAACCCACTTAAAAAGAAATGTTCTCAGGAATCTGTCTGCTCATCTGTGCAAGCTGAGGGGGTAGGTCCCAAGCCTCATAGCACTGTCCGGCCATAACTGACTCCCAGCTCAAGAAAAGAAAAAGAAAACAAACAAACAATTCAAAGCAAACAAACAAAAAGCCCTGGGATCCCACCAGCATGGCAGCACAGACCAGGAAGCAGTTCCACACTGGAACGGAGCTCCGCAGCTGCTTAGGAAGAAGCAAAGATGGCTCACGGAGCCAGATATTTGAGCGAAAGGAGGGGGAGGTGGTGAGAGGTAAGGAAGAAATCAAAAGAAGCAGAAAAAAGCAACACCAGCAGCCAACAAATGGCACTCAGGGAGTCGGCCAGTGTGGGCAGGTGTAATCCAAGCAGTCAGTGTTTCCTGGCCAATAGACTGTGGCCGCCGGAAGCAGAGGAGGTCGAGTTGGGGTGAAGAAGGGTGGGGTTGGGAAAGCGTATATCGCTAGTTACTGGTTGTTCTGTCTCCTGCTGGAAGCTCCGTGAAGCTGCTTTCGTGTACCCCCTATTTGCTGATCTCTGATAGGAGTCCAAGATGGTGGATCTGCACTGCATTAGCTGATAGGGCACCTCTGCATGAATCTCTCCTCGCTCTCTGTTCTCTGTTTTTCACTTCATTTGGTGCTTGACTGAGTTCTTTATCTCTTCATTTGATGTTTCATGGTTTCAAGAATGCTATTTTCTCTGTTTGGCTTAGTTTTTCAGATCTTTGCTGTGGAGGGAAGGTGTGGTGCTTCTGCCTAGAGCACCATGTTGCTGGAAGTCTCCTAGTTATTCTGATTTTTAAAAATTTTATTGTGGTAATATATAAATAACAAAAAGTTTGTGCCGTTAAGTGACATTATTTACATTCACCACATTGTGCTACCATAACCACTATCCATTTCCAAAAGTTTTTAATCACCCCAAGCAGAAACTCAGTATCTATTATGAAATACTCCCAATTCCTCCACATCCCCAGCACGTTTTTCCTCATGCATTTGCCTATTCTAGATATTTCATACTAGTGGGATTATACAATATTTATATTTTTATGTCTGACATTTTATTTAGCATAATGTTTTCAAGGCTCATCCATGTTATGGCATGTATCAAACTTTATTTCCTTTCATGGCTGAATAATATTACTTGTACATATATATTACAATTTTTCATCCATTCATCTGTTGATGGACACTTGGGTTGTTTACACTTTTTGACCATTGTGAATAATTATGCAATGAACATTGGTGTACATGTATCTGTTTGAGTCCCTGCTTTCAAGCCACCTAGGAGTGGAATTGCAGGAACATATGATAATTCTATTGAGATGTTTAGGTTCTTGAGGAATTGATAAACTATTTTCCATAGAGATTGCACGGTTTTTCATTCCCACCATCAATGCACAATGGTTCTAATTTCTCCAATCATTGTCAACATTTGTTATTTTCTGTTTTATTTTTTTAAATATATAATCACAGCCTTAGTTAGTGCAAAGTCATATATCATTGTGGTTTTTATTTGCATTTCCCTGATAACTAATGATGTTGGGTTGTTTGTATATTCTGGATATTAGACCCTTATAAGCTATATGGTTCCAAAAAATTTTTCCCATTCTGTTGGTTGTCTCTGCACTTTCTTTATTTCAGTATTTTGATGCACACAATTTTTTAACTTGGATGAATTTCAACTTATCTATTTTTTCTTTTGTTGTTTGTGCTTTTGGTGTCATATCTAATAATGCGTTGTCAAAAACAAGGTCATGAAGGGTTTCCCTTATATTTTCTTCTGAGAATTCTATGGTTTCAGTTCTTACATTTAGGTCTTTGATTCAGTTTGAGTTAATTTTTGTATATATATGGTGGGAAGGATGTGTCCAACTTCATTCTTTGCATGTGGAGATCCAGTTGTCCCAGCACCATTTCTTAAAGAGACTGTTCTTTCCAGTGGAATGGATTTGGCAACTTTGTGGAAAATCAATTGGCCATAGATGGATAGGTTTATTTCTGAATTCTCAATTCTATTCCATTTGTCTTATATGCCTCTCCTTGAAACAGGAACACATTGTTTTGATTACTGTAACTTTATAGTATGTTTGGAAATTAGGAGGTGTATTCTTCCTATTTTATCGTTCTTTTTCAAGATTATTTTGTCTGTTTGGGGCTACTTGCAATTCCAAATGAATTTGAGGTTTGACTTTTTTGCTTCTGTAAAAAAGCTGTTAGAATTTTGATAGAGATTGAATTGAATCTGTAGATCACTTTTGGTAGCATTGGTATTTTAACAATATTATGTCTTTCAATTCATAAACACAGGATATATTTTCATTTATTTGAATATTATTTCAGTAATGTTTTATAGTTTTTACTGTACATATCTTTCACTTCCTTGGTTAAATGTATTCTCACACATTTTATTCTTTTAATTTATTCTATTATAAATGGGATTGTTTTCTTAATTTCTTTTTCAGAGTATATATTACTGGTGTATAGAAACACAACTGAGTTTTGTGTGTTGATCTTGTGCCCTGCAAGTTTACTGAATTTGTTTATTAGCTGTAGTAGTGTTCTTGTGGTTTCTTTGGGATTTTCTATAAGTAGGATCATGTCATCTGCAAATAGAGATAGTTTTATTTCTTCTTTTCCAATTTGTGAGTCTTTTCTTACTCTTGCCTAAATGCTCTGGATAGAACTCTCAGCACAGTGTTGAAGAGCAGTGGTGGAAACAGACATCCTTGTTTGTTGCTGATATTAGGGGGAAAGTTTCATTCTTTCCCCATTGAGTATGATGTTAGTTGTGGGTTTTTCATAAATTCTCTTTATAATGTTGATGAATTTCCCTTCTATTCTTAGATTTCTGAGTCTTTGCATAAGGAAAGGGTGTTGGATTTTGTCAAATGCCTGTTCTGCATTCATTGAGATGTTCATGTGGTTATTTTCCTTTGTTCTATTAATATGGTGTGTTACTCATTTTCTTATATTGAACCACCCTTGCATTTATGGGATAAATCCCACTTTGTCATGGCATATAGTCATTTTTTGCATTTTTAAATGTAATATACACACAACAACAATTAACTTCTACATGTTTACTTCAGTGACATTGACTACATTCTTCAAGTTTTGCACCCATTTTCATTCTCTTTTTCGAAATTCTCCCACCACTGTTGACATACCTACAGCGAGCTCCAAGCAAAAGTCCCTTCTTTCCCCCTCCCTCCCAACCCAGGTAACCACTAATTACTTTTGGTTTCTATATATTTGCTTGTTTCATATAAGGATACCATACAGTATTTGTCCTTTTGTGTCTGACTTGTTTTGCTCAGCATAATGCCCTCAAGGTTCATCCACGTTGTGGCATGCATCAAGACTTCATATTCCATTGTATGTATATACCACATTTTACATATCCATTCATCAGTTAATGCACAGTTTGGTTGTTTACAAATTCTGGTTATTGTGAATAGTGCTGCAATGAGCATTAGTGTACGTATGTCTGTTCGTGTCATTGCTTTCAAGTCTTTTGGAGTGGAATTGCTCAGTCATATGGTAGTTCTATGTTCAACTTTTTGAGGAACCGCCGAACTGTTTTCCATAGTGGCTGCACCATTTTATATTCCTACCAACAAAGAATGTGGGTTTATGTTTCTCCACAGCCTTGCCAACACCTAGTGTTTTCCATTTTTTTTCTTTCTTTTTTTAATTATTGTCATTCTTATGAGGATAAGATGGTATCTCATTGTGGTTTTTTAAATTTTATTTTGTTGTTGAGAATATACACAGCAAAACACACACCAATTCAACAGTTTCTACATATACTATTTAGTGAGGTTGATTACATTCTTCGAGTTGTGCAACCATTTCCATTCTCCCTTTCTGAGTTGTTCCTCCTCCATTAACATAAATTCACTACCCCCTAAGTTTCCTGTCCAGTCTTTCAAGTTGCTGTTGTCAATTTAATCCCATATAGATAGTTCTTAAAAGAGCATATGCTCAAGGCAGACTTTTTTTCTAGCTAAAGTAAACTATTGTTTGGTTTTAAGAAGACTTCAGGGGATATTTTTGATTTAAGGTTTAAGGATTATCTCAGGGCAATCGTTTTAGGAGTTCATCCAACCTTCATGGCTCTAGGAAGTCTGGAGTCCATGAGGATTTGGAATTTTGTTCTTCACTTTCCCCTTTTTGGTCAGGATTCTTCCTTGCCTTTCTCTAATGGCTAGTGTTTTGAAGTCAGTGAGTATGAGTTATCCTACCTTATTCTTTTTAAAGATTGCTTTAGCTATTTAGGGTCCATTGCCTTTCCATATAAATTTGAGTATTGGCATTTCCATATCTGTTAAGAATGCTGTTGGAATTTTGACGGGTATTGCACTGAATTTATAGATTACCTTGGATAATATTGACATCTTGACTTTATTAAGCCTTCCAATTCACAAGCACAGGATACCTTTCCATTTATTTAGGTCTTTTTTGATTTATTTTAAGCAATGCTTTATAGTTTTATGTAAGCAGATCTTTTACCTTCTTGATTAAATTTATTTTATTCTTTTAGATGCTGTTGTAAATGGTAATGTTTCCTTATTTTCCTTTTCCTCTAGCAGATTGCTGATGTGTAAAAACCCTACTGATTTTTGTGTGTTAATCTTGTACCCTGCTACTTTGCTGAATTCATTTAGTAACTCTAATATCTTTCTTTTGGATTCTTTGGAGCTTTGTATGTATAGAATCGTGTCACATGCAAAAAAGGGATACTTCTACTTTATATCTTTTTAATATGCTGTTGCATTTGGTTTGCTAGTATTTTGCTGAGGATTTTTACATAAGGGTTATTGGTATGTAGTTTTATTTTCTTATGGTATCTGTATGTGGCTTTGTTATCAGGATAATGTTGGCCTCATAATATGAGCTAGAAAGTGCTCCCTTCTTTTCTGTATTTTGGAAGAGTTTGAGCAGGATTGGTTAATTCTTTAAGTGTTTGATAGAATTTACTAGTAAAGCCATATGGTCCTTTACTTTGTTGGAAAGTTTTTGATTACTATTTCAATCTCTTCATTTCTTATAGGTATGTTGATATATATATAGTTTTTTATTTCTTCTTGGGTCAATTTAGGTAGTTTTTGTGTTTCTAGAAATTTGCTCATTTCATCTAGGTTATTTAATTATTTAATGCACAATTATTATTTTTATTGTTGTAGAAATATATACAACACAATGTTTTCCAATTCAACGTTTTTCAAGACACAATTCAGTGATAGCAATTACATTAATCATGTTTTGAAACCATCACCCATAATTATTGCCCAATTTCCCATCACAGTAAACACAAAATCACTGCTTTCATAACAATGACTCTCCCTTTTCCCTTCCCTTTCACCTCTCGTAACCACTAATAAATTTGGATCTCTACCCATTTGCCTATTCTTATTATTTCATATAAGCGAGATCATACAATATTCTTCCTTTTGTGATTGGCTTATTTCACTCAGCATAACTTTTCAAGGTTCATTTATGTAGTAGCGTGTCTCAGGACTTCACTTCTCTTTGTGAATGAATAGCGTTCCGTTGTATGTACGTACCACATCTTGTTCATCCATTCATCTGTTGATGGACATTTAGGTTGTTTTTACCTTGGTGTACAATTCTTCATAGTAACTGTATGATTTTAATCTTTGAAATATATTGAAACTTTAAATATATTGAGACCTAACATATGGTCTCTCCTGGAGAATGATCCATATGTATTCTGTTGCTGTTGGGTGGTGTATTCTATACATGTCTGTTAGGTCTAGAGATGTAATAGTGTTTTTCAAGTTTTCTATTTCCTTATTGATCTTCTGTCTAGATGTTCAATCCATTATTGAAAGTGACATATTGAAGCCTCCAACTATTATTGTGGAACTATTTCATCCTTCAGTTCTGTCAATGTTCACTTTATTTTGGGGTTGTGTTGTTAGAGTCGTATATATTTGTAATTGTTACATCTTTATGAAGTGACACTTTTATCATTATATCATGTCCTTTTTGTCTCTAGTAACATATTTTGAAATAGAGTCTACTTTCCCTGATATTAATATAGATACTTAGCCTCTCTTTTCGTTACTCTACATGGAATATTTTTTCCCATATTTTACCATCGACCTACCAGTGTTTTTTGGTCTAAAGAGGGTCTCTTGGAGACAGAATATAGTTGGATCATGTTTTTTTATCCATTCTGACAATCTCTGCCTTTTGATTAGAAAGTTTAATCCACTTACATTTAAAGTAATTACCAGTAAGAAAGGACTTAGTTCTGGCATTTTGCTTTTTGTTTTCTGTATGTCTTATACATTTTTGTCTCTCATTTACTCCAATACTGCCTAGTTTTGTGTTTCATTGATTTTTTTTGTAGTGAACCATATTGATTTCCTTCTTGTTTCCTTTTGTGTGTATTTTTTAAAATATATTTTCTTTGTGATTACCGTGGGTGTTATATTCAAAGTCCTACACTTATAACAAGGTATGTTAAATTGATACCAACTTGTCTTTGATATGAGCCCTGGTGGGGTAGTGGTTAAGAACTTGGCTGCTAACCAAAAGGTCAGCAATTTGAATCCACCAGCCACTCCTTGGAAACCCTATGAGGCAGTTCTACTCTGTCCTATAGGGTAGCTATGAGTCGGAATCAATTCAACAGCAATGGCTTTGTATTTGATACATACAAAAACTCTGTTCCTATACTGCTCTCTCCTCCCTCCTTATTTTGTTGTTGTCAAAAATTATACCTTTATGCATTATGCACACAATAACATAGATTTATAGCCATTTTTATTTATTTCTTTTAAAACATGTAAGGCATAACAAATAGTACCACAACACTAATATACCATATAATTTGCCTTTATATTTACTTATGAAAATACCTTTACTGAAGATTTTTTTTAATCATACATCTTCAAGTTACTGTAGTGTTCTTTCTTTTCAACCAAAAGGAATGCCTTTAAGATTTCTTGTATGATAAACTCTCTCATATTTTCTTTTTCTATTATTATTTATATATATTTTTATTGTTGTAATTAAATGAAGTTTATATTTCAAGTTAGTCTCCCATACAAATTTTTTTTACATATATTGTTATGAGACTCCAACCGCTCACCCTATTCTGTGACAGCACACTCCTCCCCCCTGCCCCTGATTCCCCATGAACATTCAACCAGCTCCTAACTCTCTCTGCCTTCCCATCTCACCTCTGGACAGAAGCTGTCCCTTTGGTCTCTTGTATCTACTTGACTAAGAGGCACATTCTTCACAAGTACCACAGTCCAGTCCAATCCCTGTCTGAAGAGTTGGCCTCAGAATTTGTTTTAATTCTGGGGTGATAGGGAGTCCAGGGGCCATGCCCTCCAGGGCGCCTCCAGTCTCAGTCAGACCATTAAGTCTGGTCTTCTCACTAGAATTTGAGTTCTGCATCCCATCGTTCTACTGCTCCATCAGGGACCCTCTGTTGTGTTCCCTGTCAGGACGTTCATTTGTGGTAGCCGGACACCATCTAGTTCTTCTGGTTTCAGGCTGATGAAGTCTCTGGTTTATGTGGCCCATTCTGTCTCTTGGGCTAATACTTTCTTTGTGTCTTTTGTGTTCTTTGTTCTTCTTTACTCCAAATGGTTGGGACCAACTGATGCATCTTAGATGGACACTTGGAAGCTTTTAAGACCCCAGACACCACTCACCAAAATAGGATGCAGAACATTTTCTTAATAAGCTTTGTTATGCCAATTGACATAAATGTCCCCTGAAAGCATGGTCCTCAGACCACTCCCCCCCCCCACAACCCTGTTACTCTGTCTCTCAAAGAATTTGATCGTATTGAGGAAATTTCTTAGCTTTGGTTTAGTCCAATTGTGCTGGCTTCCTCTGTAGTGTGAGCTGTCCTTCCCTTCAGCTAAGATGATTCTTGTCTACTATCTAGTTAGTAAATAACCCTCACCCTCCTCCCCACTCCCGTAACCATTAAAGAATGTTTCCTTCTGTGTTTAAACCTTTTATTGAGTTCTTATAATAGTGGTCTTATGCAGTATTTGTCCTTCTGTGACTGACTAAATTCACTCAGCATAATAAGTTCCAGCTTCCACCATGTTATATGATGTTTCACAGCTTGATCATGTTCTTTATCATTGCATAATATTCCATTGTGTGGATATACCATAGTTTGTTTATCCATTTTTCCTTTGATGAGCACCTAGGTTGCTTCCATATTTTTGCTATTGTGAACAGTGCTGTGATGAACATGGGTGTGCATATATCTATTCGTGTGATGGCTCGTGTTTCTTTAGGATATATTCCAAGGAGCAGGATAGCTGGATCATATGGTACTTCTATTTCTAGCTTTTTAAGGAAGTGCCAAATTGATTTCCAAAGTGGTTGTACCGTTTTACATTCCCACCAACAGTGTATAAGTGTTGCATTCTCTCCACAACTTCTCCAGCATTTGTTATTTTGTGTTTTTTGGATTAATGCTAACCTTGTTGGGGTGAGATGATATCTCATTGTAGTTTTGATCTGATTTCTCTAATGGCTACTGATCATGAGCATTTCTTCATGTGTCTGTTAGCCACCTGAATATCTTCTTTGGTGAAGTGCCTGTTCATATTCTTTGCCCATTTTTTGATTGGGTTATTTGTCTTTTTGTTGTTGAGGTTTTGCGGTATCTTGTAGATTTTAGAGATTAAACGCTGATTAGATTTGTCGTAGCCAAAAATTTTTTCCTCTCAGATTTTCTTTATCTTTGTGTTGTTGTTAGCTACTGTTGAATCAACCCCCAACTCCTGGCAATCCCATACACAAAGAAATGAAATGTTGCCTGTTTCTGCACCATCCTTATGATCAGTGTAGATTGGACTATTGTGAGCTATAGGGTTTTCATTGGCCGATTTTTGGAAGTAGATCACAAGGCCTTTCTTTGTTTACCTAGGAATGTCTTAATTTTAATCTCCTTTTTGGAATACTGTTTTATTAGATATAGAATTCTTGGTTGACAGTTCTTTTCTTTCAGCATTTTAAATATGCCATTCCACTGCCTTTTGGCCTGCATAGTTTCTGAGGAGAAATCAGTGCTTACTCCTATTGAGGATCTCTTATATGTGACAATTCACTTATCTCTTGCTGCTTTCAGGATTATCTCATTATGTTGTTTGAGTGATTGATTGTAATGTGTCTCAGTGTGGATCTTTTTGGGTTTATCCTACTTGGAGCTCATTGAACTTCTTGAATGTGTAGATTCATGTACTTCATCAAATTTAGGAAAATTTCAGCCATTATTTCTTTAAATACTCTTTCTGCCCCTTTCTCTCACTCTTCTCATTCTGGAACTCCCATAATGCATATTGTTGTCCACTTGATGGTGATCCCTTAGACTCTATTCATTTTTCTATAGTCTCCTTTTTGTTCTTCAGACTCAGTAATTTCAATTGCCCTGTCTTCAAGTTTACTAATTCTCTCTTCTGCCAGCTCAAATCTTCTGTTGAGCACTGTCAGTGAATTTTTCATTTGCATTATTATAATTTTCAGCTTTAGTGTTTCTGTTTAGCTCTTTATTTTTTTCTTTTAACATTTATATTTCTTTATTGAGAGTCTCATTTTGTTCCTGTATTGTTTTTCTGGTTTTCTTTAGTTCTTTGTCCATGTTTTCCTTTAGGTTTTGAACATATTTATTACTGTTGTTTAAAAGTCCTTGTCTAATAATTTCATTACCTGTGCTTCCTCAGAATGGTTTCTGTCTCTTTATTTTATTCTTTTGCATTGGCCATCATTTTTGTTTCTTTGTATGTCTTATGATTTTTTGTTGAAATCCAGACATTTGACTAATTGAATGTGGTAACCCTGGAAGTCAGATTCTTCTGGGAGTGTTGACTGCGACCCCTTTAACACCAGACTCCTTCTCTGGGAGTGTGCCCACCCTCACTTTAACACCAGGCCCCCCTGTCTAAGATTTCCAGCTGTCACAACTTTAATATCAACCTCCCTCATGGAGAGTGCTAAATCTCACTGCTTTAAGACCTAACTTCTTCTATGGGAATTCTGGCTGTCTCCACTTTAACACCAGGCTTCCTGTTTGGGAGTGCTGACTGTTGCTGTTTTAATACCATGCTCCCTGTCTGGGAGTGCCAGTCTCCACTTTAACACTAGGCTCCCCATTTGGGAGTGCTGGCTGTCACCACTTTAAGACTAGGTTTCCTGTTGGGAAATGTTGGCTGCTGCAGTCTCTCCAAGATGGCCACCCTGAGCCAGAGAGGTGTGGGACATGGAGGGGTGGAAAACCTATACTTTCTTATCATTTATATGTCACCTTTCTCTTGATTTAGCATTTGCTTGGATGTTGTAACCATTCGACTGGTTTCCAGAGTTCTGAAACTATTGATTCCACCAATTTCTGTTTTTTGTTTTATTTTGCTGTGGGGGAATGGGTATGTGCAGCTGCTAACTCTATCTTTCTATCTTGCTCTGCCTTTCTCCTAGATGTTTTTTACCCATTAAGTTATTTTTTCAATATCTTTATCATACTGTTATCTTCAATAGGGACTGTTCCAGTGTTTTACCCTCTTCCTTTGTTCTTATCGTTTCATATGTGCTGGGCCACTTCAATTTCCCATTGACTCTAGCTCAGTGATTATTCAGTTATTATGTTAAAATTTAAATTTAAAATTTAAAAGTTGATGACTTTTTTTCTTGGTGTTTATTTTTCTCAACTATTTGGTAATATGTGATTTGTGCTTATCTTTGTGTTTAGTGTTTCCTGTTAGACTGTCTATACATGATATTTTATTTACTACCAGCTGTAGAGATTATAAGGGAGATGCAGGATAATCAGGGATACATGAGATATGCATCAAGGATGAGTGTTTCAGTAGATAATCTTCTAGATAGGCTCTCTCTCTCTTCTTTTTTGGTTTCACCAGACACTTGTGACACTGCCCTTCTTCTCTGGCTCAAGCTCCCACACACACTGCTCCTGCTTGGGTGCAGACATCCTTCTGCCTGCTAGGATAGGAGGTAAGGAGATGTTTACTAATCTAGATGCTCTTAATGCAGACCCTCAAGTTATCACCGTGATTATTGCCTTAAGGACTCTCCTACTCTTAACCTCCATTATCTTCAGACTCGGTAGACTCCTGAAGTTATTTTCACCTTTTACAGTTGTCCTGAATGTGATTTGTACTTGGATTCTTTGTCTAATCTGATCCCTTTGTCCCTGTGACTTCCAGGTTAGTGATTTCAAGACCAAGGGAAACAGCAAAATAGGAATTCAAGTCTTTATTTTGCATGTCACTGAAACAACATCTTTCCATTTAAAAAATGTTTATAATTCATAGTTTTTAAGCTAGTAAGTGAAACCAAATATTCAATATACTTCTAAATTAAAAAATTTATAGTCATATTTATCAAGTAAAAGCATTAAAAATTAAACTTCAAAAATACATCACCATTCCAATGTAAAGTATTAGCACATAAAATTGAAAAAGATAAACTATTACTTAACATAATGAACTTACTACTATGAAAAATGAATCAATAGTAAATAATCAGGACAAATAAAATAAAATTATTTGATATTTAAAAATGGGTAAATTTTATGATACATAAATCATATCCTGATAAAGTTGTTTTTTTAAAGAAGAACTGAATATAGGAAGAGATATACCACATTCATATCTGAGACAACTTAATGTAGAAAACATATCAATTCTCCCACAAATTAACCTATACATTCAATAAAATTTCAATTAAAATTCCAGAAAGGTGAAAGAAGAAAGGGGGGCTTGGAAAACTGAATATTAATTTTATAGGGAAGCTAAAAATCCATTAACTGCTGAGATTTTTTTAAAAGAGCAAAGAAACAGGCTGTACCAGATATTAAAGCATATTACAAAATCATAGTAATAAAAGAGTGCAAACAAAAAATAACAGCATGTCACTGGTACAGAAATACACAAACAGATCAAAGGAACATAATTGAGCCTAAAAACACACCAGAAGCGGCATCACAAATCAGTGGCTAGATTGTTTATTGAAAGGCTTTGGAAATTTTAGCTCACTATATGAAGAAAAATAAAGCTGTAAGCCTAAGCTTCTTGTTGCTGTTAGTTGACATCCAGTTAGTTCCGACTCATGGCAACCGTATGTATAAAAAAACAAAACATTGCCCACTCCTGTGCCATCTTCGTGATTATTGGTATGTTTGAGTTTATTGTTGCAGCTATTGTGTCAGTTCACCTGCTTGAGGTCTTCCCTCATTTTCGATGACCCTCTACTTTACCAGATATGATGTCCTTTTCAAAGGATTGGTCTTTCCTGATGACATGTCCAAAAGTGAGCTGAAGCCTCACTTTCTTCCCTCTGAGGAGCATTCTGATTGTATTTCCTCTAAGACTTATTTGTTCATTCTTCTGAAAGTCCACCATATGTTCAATATTCTTCACCAACACCACAATTCAAATGCATTGATTCTTCTTGTGTCTTTCTTTTTCATTGTCCAGCTTTCACATGCATATGAGGCAATTGAGAAGATCACGGCTTGGGTCAGGTGCACCTTAGTCATCTAAATGACATCTTTGCTTTTTTCAAACATTAAAAAGGTCGTTTACAACAGATTTGCCCAATGCAATATGTCCTTTGATTTCTTGGCTGCTTCCATGGACATTGATTATTGATCCAAGTAGAATGAAATCTGTGACAACTTCAATTTCTTCATATACCATGATGTTGTTTATTGGCCCAGTTGTGAGAATTTTCATTTTTTTCACATTCATCAGAAGTGCCTCAAGTCATCTTCACTTTCAGTAAGCACAGTTGCGTCTGCCATCTGTATATCTCAGGTTGATAATGAGTCTTCCTCCAATCCTGATGCTGCATTATTGTTCATATAGTCCAGCTTCTTAGATTATTTGTGCAGCATACAGATTGAATAAGTCAGGTGAAATAATGCAACCCTGCCATACACCTTTTCTAATTTTGAACCACTCAGTATTCCTTTGTTCTGTTTGAACAACTGCCTCTTGATCCATGTATAGGTTCCACATGATCACAATTAGGTGTTCTAGAATTCTCATTCTTCATAATGTTAGCCATAATTTATTATAATCTATACAGTTGAACACCTTTGCCCAATCAATAAAACACAGATAAAAATCTTTCTGGTATTCTCTGCTTTAAGCCAAGATCCATCTGACATCAGCAATGATATCTCTTCTTCCATGTCCGCTTCTGAATATGGCTTGAACTTCTGGCAGTTCCCTGTTAATGTATGGCTGCGGTCACATTTGAATTATCTTTAGCAAACTTTTGCTAACTTGTGGTATTAATGATATTTTTAACAATTTCCAAATCTTGTTTGATTGCCTTTCTTTGGAATGGGCACAAATGTGGATATCTTCTAGTAAGTTGGCCAAGAAGCTGCTTTCCAAATTTCTTGACATAGATAAGTGAGCCCTTGCATCCATTTGTTGAATCATCTCAATTGGTATTCCTTCAATTCCAGGAGCTTTGTTTTTCAACAGCTTGGAATTCTTCCTTCAGTACCAAAAATTCTTGATTATATGCTACCTCCTAAAATGTGTTAATGTTGACCAATTCTTCTGATATATTGACTCCATCTTTCCATCTTCTTTTGTTGCTTCTTGCATCATTCAATCTTTTTGCCCATAGAATTCTTTGGTAATGCAACTCAAGGCTTGAATTTTCTCTTCAATTATTTCGGCTTGAGAAATGCCAATTGTGTTTTTCCCTCTTGGTTTTCTAACTCCAGGACTTTGCAGACTGCATCATAATGCTTTACCTTTTCCTCTTGAGCTGTCCTTTGAAATTTTCTGTTCAGTTCCATTTTTTTTTAAAGCAAAAAGAAAGTTTTATTCGGCATATATTCAAAAAGGCGAAAGAGAGAAATGGACTACCATGCTGTCAGAGCCACGTTTGCCTGAGTCTAAGGAAATATCACAGAATAGAACAGACAAAAGTGGGAAAACAACAAGCATGTTGCTAAAGCCATGTCTGCCTGAGTCCAAAGAATATTACAGAATAGGCAAGAATGGGAAAATGGACAACAATGCTGCCACAGCCATGTCTGCCCGAGTCCAAAAAACCATTACAGAGCCATCAGTTTATATTAACATAACATATGGGCAAAACCATTGAAAGCTTCACCTTTTCACAGATTGGCTAAAAAATGTGATCCTACATTTTGAATCTACTTTCTTAACAATCATTGGTACAGATTTCAGTAACTACAGTCAGGAGGGTCTTCATTGGTCCAACAAATTTCTGTTCACTAAATGCTAATAGAAAAAGGTAAGAGTGGAAAGTCTTTTGTGTTCTGTTTGATTGGCTTTATGTGAAAGGTTCCCTAAAATATATTTTCCAAGATTATCTTAGCTACTGTCTTTACACCTCAGGGCCCAGTTGATGTGTCCTTGTGAGCCCAGCTCGAGCTGGGTCACATTCTCTATGCTCAAGGACAGGGAATAATAACTCCAATATTATTTCCTACAGCATTCCCTGCTTTTGATTGGAGATTAGAGATAACACATCGATGATCTTTACCTGGACTTAGTCGAGGTCCTAGATGGCGGCCATTGCAGGCTCTTTAAACTCACAGTGCTGATTTTCCACTGGATACCATCTGGTTCTTCACCAGGTTATTAAGTAAGAGTGATGTTCTCATCAATGGCATTGCCAGAGTGAGCAGACTCAACGTACAACGTTTCAGCCAGAGGCCTTCTTTAGCCTTTTAGGTGTGTAAGACTACAGAGGATAAATTTTATTATGCCTAATACTATCAAGATATAGACTAAGAATATTACTATTCCTTGCAATAGTGACCTATCCCATACACTTACTCCTGATGGCAACCAAACAAACAAATCTGGTGTTTGTAAGAGTTTGTAAGAGTGTTACAGTGTGTAACCAAGTAGCTTGCTGTACAATTCTATGTATAGCTTGTCTACAGCACAGACTACACTTAACCTGGTCTAATAAAAATCTAAGATTACTTTGTTATCTCATGTCACTGTGGCTTATGAGATCAGACGCTCACTGTTGTGCTTCCATCTCACTAGCAATTTCATCTTAAAGATTTTTCCAATTTAACTATACCATAAGTAGGAATTAAAATTACCAACCATAGCCTGAGTGTTGGACCAATGGGTTTTCTTCTGATTTCCATTGTGCAATGTTTACTAGCATCATTACTATGAATATCTAAAGGTAATCCTAAAGTTCTCAATGTGCTTTGCCCACCCATTTGTCAAGAATCTAAACAAGTGATTGCCCATGTAAATTCACTATCAGTTGGAAAGGGATCATCTAAATTTGTATAGTTGGATCTACCACACAGAAATATATATATCCATAAACAGCTCTCAAATTTTGTCTAGAGAAAAAAGAAGGTATAGAAAAATTTACATGTGACAAAAAAGTTTTTTTTAGAGTACTAATGATTAGCAAGATAATACAGGATGGATCTTTCCAGTAGAAGGTCTTCGGTTAGTCTGTTTAAACCATACTAAGTGTTCTTCCCAAGTGCAAGCTGCCCCTCCTTAGTTTACCTATTAACAGTCGTGGGTCACTTTCGCAGAAGCAGAAGTGGAACCCAGGAGAAAATGGAGTCTAAGCTTTGAGGTCAATCTCCTCCAAGAACCTTATTTCTTTAAGATACATAATTTTCTGTATAGTAAGAGGGTGACAGTTTGATTACAAACATTAGACAGGTATTTCATACCACACTGTCTTAAAGACTGATTAAACTGATAACTGATTTACCCTAAACATAACTCTCAGTCTGATCTTTGAAGTTAGTTTCCTAAAACAAACTGAATTCTTAAAAAAAAAAAAAAAAAAAAAAAAAGCACAATGCCCAGAGCAAAATGGTCTTACTAGTTTACCTGGACCATTGTTTGACTCAAAGTGGCTTCAGGAACCAGTTTTTTTCTCAAAGATAGAGGTTCATAAGGACACCCAAAGGCCTGTGGGGGTTGCCCTAATCTCCATGAAAGCCAGAAATCTGGATTCCAGGAGAATTATAACTCTCTCATCATTCTTTCCTTTGGATCATGATCTTGCTATAGAATCTTTTATCAAAAATGCTCAATAAATGGTAACTGTGCATCATCTGGTTTTTAAGCTCCCAGGCACCATACAGCAAACTAGGAAGTAGAATAAAAACACTAACCATAACAGTAAGCCAATTGTCTGAAATAACCAATTAAACCATGACCCTAAGGTCTTTGAACCAAGGAAACAGATCTCATGAGGTGTTTATGCATAAGCAGCATCAGTAATGGCTTTTCATGTGCCTCAACAGCAACTACATTCTGCAAAACCTCAGATTGAGTATTAATATGAACACAGCAACATTTATCTATTAAGACACAAGACTGTTTCTTGAGAGAACTAACAGGAAGGCTAATACTATTCTATTTTGTAAAATCATAGCTCAAATTTCAGGCACTTATCTAGTTGTAACAGTTACAACTTTGCTAAGTTTACTAATAGAACTTCTAATTCAAGAGTTACAATCTCTAAACCCATTAGTTAGATAATGTAGGAGAAAGGAAAATGATTTCTTATATCCAGAAACTAGGACCTTAAAACATCAACAATATTGCCACATAAAACCCATTGTTTCCTTTCTTTTACTCAGTCTTATGTAGCTAATTTCTGTTCCATGTGATTCTGGATCAGCAGCAGTCTCTGAACCCATCAGCTTCTGCATAAGAGTTCTGGAAATCTTGATTGAGTCTAGGCACAGTTTTTTCACAAGTCCAATATAGTCCATTTTTTTGTTGAGATATTTTGTTCAAACTTTTTCAGCAAGTCAGCAAAGCAAAAACTGATCTGCAAATGACAAAACTTAATATGGCCATGATTAATTTATAAAAATAATACTCTTAATATTGAAAGACCTGATAGAAATTAATTACAAGCACAACATAAAGGCCAAATAAATTCGGTTTATAAAACTTTAGACAAAAAATATTTCTAAATATAACCATTAATCATATTTTTAAAGAACTTCAGATGTAATACATAGTAATCTTGAGACAAAATACCTTACAGTCAGGATATACTAAGAATGTACCAAGATTATCAAATCTCTAAATACCTGAATAGTAATAAAAAAAAAAAAAACTTCATAGTTAAATGATGTGAATTCCTCAATCAAACCATTGGTTTTGATGATGCTAGATTCAAAAAGATAAAGTTGCAACCAAGTTAACAATAAAGAAACAAAATCATGACACATCATGCGTTTGTTGTCCAATATTAAACAAAAGAATAAGAGGAGATACTAACATATAAATTTTAACTCAGAGAATCAGGCATCTCTCTTGATTTTTATAACATCTCTATATAATTTATAATATAAAACTTTTTAGCACTTTTCCTTGTTAAAATTTTTTTTGTGTCTCTCCATGAAATTCCAGAGTTGTCAGGAGTTTATTATAGGTCACCGTGAAACAATACGTAAGTTATTTAACAAAAGATCTTAAGGTAAAAACTGTACCTTTTTATTTTCTTTTTCTAAAAGCCATGTGGCTTGGTTTTCAACTCAGGAATCTTATTCTAATGAGAGACTGAACCTTTATCTTCAAAGCAGATTACACAAATAAATTAACCCTTCAAATCAGAAATCAAAGAAAATTTTGTTATTTTAACAGAGAGAAACCTAATTCTTTGTTTTATATGCTACTTAGCATTAAAACTTCTAAAAATCTCATATATTAAACCATTAAACTTTAGTCAGAATGATAAAACTTCTTATCATTATCAAATAAATTTCTTTTTAATAAACCGCTTAAATGTTGTCTTTGTTGCATACCTCTTACAGTGTATTCTTTTAAAAAGGCAAAAAGGAACACACTCATTAACAGACTTAAATAAATATATATATATATGCATTCTTCCTCTTGTGGCATAAAAAGCCAAAGTATATGAACTTAAATTATGATGAATATCTATTAACTCAATTTAATATCTGTAAGTTACATAAAATGTCTTTGGAATTATTTTAAGCCTGTATATCATAAAACATAACTGTAATTGAAAGAAAAGTCTATTTAAACATTCTAAGATTACATTCAACTTTCACTATTTCTCATATTTTTCCCAATCTAAAGATTTTATCAACTGGCTTTGGAAATCACAAAGTCTCTGCTCAACTAACCAATTTATTGATATGGATATAACTTTAAGTGTCTGGCTAGGAGTGGAAACATTTTTTCAGGCCACTTCAGGTGTGTCTCATTGTGATTTCTATTGTTTCACTTCTTAAAGTTCCCCTATAATACAGAGAACTTGTTTACAGTTCTATGATCAGGATCCACTCAATTTCTGATAACTATAGCAAAGCAGCAATTTTTCTTATCTTTTGTTGGAGGTAGTCTTTCAAAAGCTTCCCTGGAGCTATATGACCTTGGAGACTAGGCGCTGAGGAGGACTGATCCTGGGCTACCCTCCCTGTTTTTGATTCACAGTAGAAGAGAAGATTAGGTCATTCTGATTCATTTACATATGTTTAAATTGATGGAGGCATTTTGAAAGGCTATCTACTCAGTAAATACCAAAGCTCTTTAGCAATTTTGTAAATGAATCCACCAACTCTTGGCTAGCAAGACTGGGGTTGGGGGTGTCATCCCAGTTCATTTACATATGTTTAAGTTGACCTAGGCATTTTGAAGGGCAAAAGATAACTTATTTCTTTCCCTTTTACTGTTCTGGAACTGCTACTTTTACTTTAAGACAAAACTATCCTTTTTCCTTAAATAAAACACGTTTCATATAATACCTAGCTTCGGTTACATAGAAAGGTTTTCCTTTTAAGATTGACATAGTATAGAACATAAAGATCTTAGTGTACTTTTTAAATGGACCAATTTATAACAAAGTTTCTCCAAGTAGTTTTTAAAAGTCTAAAACATAAGACAGAGAAGACGCAGTTTTTTTTTCTGGACAAAGAAAGAACCGAGGTTCTATGACTAGTCTTACAAAAAAGAGCAGTTCTCAGCCATAACCTCCAACCTGATACAAGACAATGCTCTAGACCAGGAGAAAGCTCTTAGGACAAAAGGAGACAGAAAGACCACATAAACTCACCGAACAATACCACACAAAACAAAGATACAGGGATTCTAGTTTCTTAAAGTGTATATAGTAATTTTTGGTAAGATGGACTCAATTCAATAGAAAAAACAGGTTCTAGATAAAACATATTGTCAGAGCCTCAAATGGAGGAATATCAGACATTTTGACAAAACCTGAGCATCAAGCAAAGTTCTGTAAAGAGAAAAAAGAACACAAATGAAAGCTCACTTTCCCAAAGTAGTCACTGAAATTCCAAATTACATTTAATATACTCAGTTTATAGTGTTTTTAAATATGAACCCCTCACCAGTGTCTCAGTAGTAGGAGGGAAATCCAGGCTCATTTACCAAAGATGTTAAGCTCTAAAGTTCAAGCTTTTAGTTTCCTTCTTTTTGAACTTAATTCATTCTGCTGGCTAGAGACTTAGTCTCTTATTTTAGACCTTAAATATACTAGTTCTTCCAATTGGAAAGTACTTTAAAGTAGCTACTGATGATTTTAATTTTAACATTGTGATTTTTTCATTGAGAAACTGTATCATAAAACAGGTACAAAAATACCACTTATCCCTTAAATTTCATAACACAGTTCAGGAGCTGCCACCTCCCCTTGAGAATTTGACAAAACAGAGCACTATTTTCCAGGTTTTCTCCGAGACACAAAAAGGCCAGAATTTTGCAGCTTATAGTGACTCAAAGCTCTCTGACAATAGAATTACCTCTTTAATGTTTCAAACACCTGAATCCAGACCTAAACTGCAGTTGACCTAACGAGTTACTAAATTTCACTCTTAACCAAATGATCAAGCAAAAATCTAAGAAAGATTCTCCTTAATTAAACTACAGGTTTTTCAAACAAATATGCTGAAAAGAACTTAAGAAAACATGAGAAAGAGAACAAAAACAGAATAAGCAAAGGCTCATTTTCTGAGAGCACTCACCCTGTCAGTGTTGAAGGGACATGGAGTGGGAACACGTGGGTCCAGAAGATAAGACCTCTCTTTGCTAGCTTTTGCTCTGCAGTCCAGGTCTCCTCGAGTTCGACTTGATTCATAGCTTCAAGAAATACTTGACTACTACGCCATTAACTATTTTAGGGGAAAAAAGATCACAAAGTTTAGTAAAGTAAAAAGAAAGTTTTATTCAGCATATATTCAAAAAGGCAAAAGTTGGAATCAGACAACCACGCTGCCAGAGCCATGTCTGCCCGAGTCCAAGGAAATATCACAGAACAAACAAAAGTGGAAAAACGACAAGCATGTTGCTAGAGCCATGTCTGCCCGAGTCAAAAGAATATTATAGAACAGGCAAGAATGGGAAAATGGACAAACATGCTGCCACAGCCATGTCTGCCCGAGTCCCCTGTTCAGTTCCTTTATGTCATCATTTTTTTTCCTTTTGCTGTAGCTCCTCTGCCCTCAATAGCAAGTTTCAGAATCTCTTCTGATATCCAGTTAGGTCTTCTTCCATGCTCCTGCTCCAGCACTATATTGAACCATGTTTTATTGTTATCCATAAGATTTTCAAAATTGATTGATTTTCAGATGTAGATCACCAGGCCTTTTTCTAACCGGTCTTGGTCTAGAATCTCTGCTGAAACCTGTCTACCATGGGTGACCTTGCTGATATTTGAAATACCAGTGGTATAGCTTCCAGCATCATAGCAACATGAAATCTAGCACAGTATGACAAACTGACAGAGGGGTGGTGGGAAGTCTAACTTACATGTTATTAAGTAAATGGATGTCAAATAATTTAAAACTTAAGCTTGCAGGTTCAATTATAAAACTAATGAAAAAATGCAAGAGAATCTTTCTAAGACCTCAGGACGGGGAAGGATTTCTTAAATAGAACCCCAAAAACACAATAAAACTAAAGATCTCTGCTTAACAAAGAACACCACCAACAGAGTTAACAATAGATGTGTGACATCTTTAGATTTTTAGATTTTTAACATTTTAAATTGACAAGGAGTTAATGTCCATATTATTTTTAAAACTCTTGAAAATCAGTAAGAAAAAAAGAAACAAATAAAAAACAGGAAATCCAATAGAAGATATATATAAGCAATTCACAAAAGGGGAAAAACCCAGATGGCTAATAAGTTATGAGGAGATGTTCAACCATACTATAGCCAGAAAACTATAAATTAAAATCACTGTGCAATATCATGTTATACTTAGCAACTTGGAAAATATTAGAGTAATATGATATCAAGTGCTGTCAAAGATGTGGGAAAACAGGAGCCTTTATACTCTGCTGGTAGGTTTGAAAATTTGTGCAGCCTTTCTGGAAAGCAATATAGCAGTACTTAGTGAAATTCAATATGCATACATTAGATCCCAGCAATTCACTCATAGTTAAATACCCCAGAGAATCTCTTAAGCAGTTCCAAAAAGGTTTATTTTTATTTTTCAATAAAATTATTCATCACCGTGATGTGAGAGCAAATAGTTTGAAGCAATTCAGGTGACAATCATGGGTGAGATGAATGTGGTATATGCATACAAAAGAAAACTATGCAACAGTTGAAGAAAATAATTTTACAAATAGAAGGGTATATAAATTTCAAAAACATATAATTGAGTGGAAAAAGTAAGGAACAGAATGACCTTTGTAAGACAATACCATCCGTATAAATTAAAAAGCACATACATATCAAAACATTATATATTTTATAAAGGTATACCAATATCTAAATAAATGTATAGGAGGTGGAATGGGAATGGGAATAGGAAATAAAAAGCAAGATAGTAAAATAAAGTTAAAGAGGGTTTTTGCAGGAGCCAATGATGATAATGTGCTCTGAATTACATAGTCAAGTAAATTCTCTGTATCCAAAGTCAAGAAAAGAAACCTGAAAATACTCAGAGAAAGAAACAATGTATTTGTTCTACAAGAATTTCTTAATTATCACAGACTCCAAGCTGGTGGAGCTCAACGTCACCCTAATAAGGAAGAAAAGTGTTCCCTCTAGGGAAGCAACACTTTGTAATGGAACAATGACAGGTTTTGAATTCAGGCAGATATGAGTTTGAACTCTGTTATTTGTTTTAGAAGGTATGGAAGATGACCCAAGAATTTGGAAATAAGAGCGATCAATTGCTCTTGTAGAGTCTGACTACAAAATTACTGCTCCTCAAAGAGACAGACTGGTTGCCAGGCCAGCAAGATCGTAGGATAAACTGAGTGATATTTTCCCTTCTCAGAGTTAGTTTTGTTTTGTTTTGCTTTCACTCAGAAAGGGTTGATTAACCCCCCAGTCCCATTGTACAGATGAAGAGATTGAGACACAAGATATATTAAGCAAATCCAGATCAGGTAGTCTGTAAAGCCTGGCCTCTTTCTATTCCTTTTTGCCATTTTGTTCTGTTTCCCCCCGAGAGCAAAAATACTGAGTTCATTCACTTACTGCACAAATATTTATTGCCCATCAGCTACATATCAGGCAATGTCCTAGGACCTGGAGATACATTATTGAAGAAATTAGACAAGAATCCCTCTCTTCTGGAGCTTACATTCTACTGGAAAGAAACAGACAATAAACAACAAAAAAGTTAAATTTACAGTATTACAGTGATAATTGCTAGGGAGAAAATATAAAGCAGGAAAGCCAAGAAATAAAGTGTGTGAGGGGAGGGGTTGAACATTTAGAGTAGGGTGGTCAGAAAGTGACTTTTGAGTAAAGATCTGAAGGAAGTGAGAGAGGGAACCAGATATGTAGATGTATGTGTATGCATACATATATATGCAGATGGAAGGAATACACAGAGTCACTGTACCAAAAAAAATTGGTAGATGTTCAACCATTTCAGGAAGCAGCATATGATCAAGAACCGATGGTACTGAAGGAAGAGGTCCAAGCTTCACTGAAGGCATTGTTGAATAACAAGGCTCCAGGAATTGACAGAATACCACTATAGATGTTTCAACAAACGGATTCAGCACTGGAGGTGCTCACTCGTCTATGCCAAGAAATTTGGAAGACAGCTACCTGGACAACCGAATGGAAGAGATCTATATTTGTGCCCATTTCAAAGAAAGGTGATCCAACCGAATGTGGAAATTAACAAACAATATCATTAATATCACAAGCAAGTAAAATTTTTCTGCAGATCATTCAAAAGCTGTTGCAGCAGTGCATCAACAGGGAACTACCAGAAAGAGGACATGGAATGAAGGATATCATTGCTGATGTCAGATGAATCTTGGATGAAAGCAGAGAATACCAGAAAGACATTTACCTGTGTTTAATTGACTATGCAAAGACAGTCAACTGTGTGGATCATAACAAATTATGGATAACATTGTGAAGAATGAGAATTCCAGAACACTTAATTGTGCTCATGTGGAAACCTGTACATGGACCAAGAAGCACTCATTCAAACAGAGCAAGGGGAGACTGCATTGTTTAAAATTAAGAAAGGTGTGCTTTACTGTTGCATCCTTTCACCATACTTATTCAATCTGTATGCTGAGCAAATAATCTGAGAAGCTGGACTATATGAAGAAGAACGGGGCATCAGGTTTGGTGGAAGACTCATTAACAACCTACGATATGCAGATGATACAACACTGATTGCTGAAAACGAAGATCACTTGAAACACTTACTGATGAAGATCAAAGACTACAGCCTTCAGTATGGATTACACCTCAACATAAAGAAAACAAAAATTCTCACAATTAGACCAAAAAGCAAAATTATGATAAACAGAGAAAAGATTGACATTGTCAAGGATTTCGTTTTACTTGGATTCACAATCAATGTCCATAGAAGCAGCAGTCAAGAAATCAAATGACGTATTGAATTGGGCAAATCTGCTGCAAAAGACCTCTTTAAAATGTCAAAAAACAAAGATATCACTTTGAGGACTAAGATGCGCCTGACCCAAGCCATGATATTTTCAATCACCTCATATGTATGCAAAAGCTGGACAATGAATAAGAAAGACCGAAGAAGAATTGGTGTCTTTGAATTATGGTGTTGGTGAAGAATATTGAATATACCATGTCAGTAGAACGAACAAGTCTGTCTTGGAAAAAATACAGCCAGAGTGCTCCTTGGAACCGAGGATGGTGAGACTTCGTCTCACGTATTTTGGACACGTTATCAGGAGGGACCAGTCCCTGGAGAAGGACATCATTCTTGGTAAAGTAGAGGGTCAGTGAAAGAGAGGAACACCCTCAAAGAACAAGATGGTATGACACAGTGTCTGCAACAATGGGCTCAGACATAACAATGACTGTGAGGATGACGCAGGACCAAGCAGTGTTTTGTTCTGTTGTACATAGGGTCGTTATGAGTTGGAACTGACTCCAAGTCACCTAACAACAACAAACACAGCATTACATAGTAAAGGCCTTGAAGGTAGAGGAAGGAGGCCAGTGTGACTGGAGCAGAGTGATTGAGGGGGAAAATAGTAGGAAAAGAGAACACAAAGATACTGAGGAAATATTGAGTAGGACCTTATAGTCGTATTACAGACTTGGGCTTTTACTTTGAGAAAGATGGAAGCCATTGGAGAGTTTTCAGCACAGGAGTGACATGATCACTCTGGTTGTTGTGTTATAATAGACTGAATGGGACCCCAGGTAGAAACAGGCAGAACAGAAATAATGGTGGCTTGTAGTAGAAGTGGTGAGAAGTGGTCAGATTCTGAATATATTTTGAATATAAAGCCTACAAGATGTGCTAATGAGATTAATTGTGGGGTGTGAGAGAAAGAGTGGTGTCAATGGTAACATAAAGATTACTGACCTGTTTTAGTGGAAGGATGAAGTTGACATTCACTGAGAGGAGGAATGGGGGAGGAGCAGGTTGGGATTTAAAGTGGATAACTCTGAGGATAACTATAGGACTAAATTACTTCATGAGTGATAACTTTACCCATAAGAATCAGCATCAAAGCTGGTTCCAATGAGGTGGAGGTCAAATATGCCCCTACTCTCCTGCTTCTCCATCATTTCTGACACCGGCCATCCCATGGCACTCTGTTTCTCTACTGGGCTTGATAATTCATTGCAAAGTCCACAAAATTCAGGGTAAACCCATATCTGTGATAACAACTTTAATAACAGAGAAAGATGTAAATGAAGGAATGCAAAGGACAAAATTCAGGAAGGGTCCCAGAATAGAGTCTCAACATCTCAAGGGGACCTACTTACATCTCATAGGTGGACCTGCTTACCCTTTCCAAAAACTGAAGTTCACTCTCACTCATCAGGAAACTTTCAAATAGCAAACAAAATTACTTCACTCAGCAGTCTTGGCTTCTGGCTGCTCCTCTCGGTGGGCTCACAACTGCTGCTAGCCAGTTCCAGAACAGCTCTAGGCCAGCCCCAGCTCTAGGTAGGCATCACAACAGGTCTTGGAGCAGAACTGCTCTCAGGCAGCCCCATGCTTGGGGCACCCAAGCTCTGTGGGTGGCCCCTTGCTCAGGGCGCCCAAGCTCTGCAGGTGGTCCCCTGTCAGTGCAGCTCTTGGAGCTGACATGTCCTGTGCCAGATGCAGCTCTTGGTGCCAACATGCTCCCCTGTGGTTCTCTGGTCTGCTCTGCTGTTGTCATCTGAGCCCGTTGTTTGTTTCTGTCATTTCTGGCACCATTGCTGCTGATCCACAGATGTAAGCATATTGCAGCAATTTTACCCAAGTCTGGGAGGGTTTCACTGCAGATACTTCTGTGTCCTAATGGACATGCATCTGTCAGTTTGTTGTGCTGTAGGGGCTTGCATGTTGCTGTGATGCTGGAAGCTATGCCACCAGTATTCAAATACCAGCAGGATCACCCATGGCGGACAGGTTACATCTGAGCTTCCAGACTAAGACAGACAAGGAAGAAGTACCCGGCAGTCTACCTCTGAAAAGAATTAACCAGTGAAAACCTTATGAATAGCAGCAGAACATTGTCTGATATAGTGCCTGAAGATGATCCCCTCAGGTTGGAAGGTACTCAAAATACTACTGGCAAAGAGCTGCCTCCTCAAAGTAGAGTCAACCATAACAACATGGATGGAGTCAAGCTTTTGTAACCTTCATTTACTGACATGGCATGACTCAAAATGAGAAGAAAGAGCTGCAACCTTCCATTAATAATCGTAACCTGGAATGTACGAAGTATGAAAATAGGAAAATTGGAAATAGTAAAAAATGACATGAAATTCATAAACGTCAATATCCTAGGCATTAGTGAGCTGAAACGGACTGCCTTTGGACATTTTGAATCAGACAATCATATGGTCTGCTATGCCGGGAGTGACAGCTTGAAGAGGAATGGTATTGCATTCATCGTCAAAAAGAACATTTCAGGATCTACCTGGAGGTACAATGCTATCAGTTATAGGATAATATCCATACACCTGCAAGGAAGACCAGTTAACACCACTATTCAAATTTACTTACCAACCACTAAGGTCAAAGACGAAGAAATTGAAGATTTTTACCAATGTCTGCAGTCTGAAATTGATCAAACATGCAATCAGGATGCACTGATAATTACTGGTGATTGGAATGCAAAAGTTGGAAACAAAGAAGAAGGATCAGTAGTTGAAAAATATGGCCTTAGTGATAGAAACCATGCTGGAGATTGCATGATACAATTTTGCAAGATCAACGACTTCTTCATTGCAAATACCTTTTTTCACCAACATAAATGGCGACTATACGAGTGTCCCTTGCAAGATGGAACACACAAGAATAAAATCTACTACATATGTGGAAAGAGACGATGGAAAAGCTCAATGTCATCCAACTGTGGAACAGACCATCAATTGCTCATATGCAAGTCCAAGTTGAAACTGAAGAAAATTAGGACAAGTCCATGAAAGCCAAAGTACGACCTGAAGTATATCCTACCTGAATTTAGAGACTATCTCAAGAATAGATATTTTTATTGTGTTTTAAGTGAAACTTTACAATTCAACTCAATTTCTCATACAAAAATTTATACATACATTGTTATGTGACCCTAGTTGCTCTCCCTATACTGTGACAGCACAATCCTCCTTTCCACCCAGGATTTCCTGTGTCCATTAAACCAGTTCCTGACCCTCTCTGCCTTCTCGTCTCGCCTCCAGACAGGAGCTGTCCATTTAGTCTCATGTATCTACTTGAGCTAAGAAGCACACTCCTCACAGTATCACTTTATGTCCCATAGTCCAGTCTAATCTTTTTCTGAAGAGTTGGCCTCGGGAATGGTTTCAACTCTGGGCCAGAGAGTCCAGGGGCCATGTCTTCCGGGGCTCTTCAGTCTCAGTCAAACCATTAAATCTGGTCTTTTTACTAGAATTTGAGTTCTGCATCCCACTTATCTTCTGCTCCGTCAGGGACTGTCTGTTGTATTCCCTGTCACGGTGGTCATTGGTGGTAGCTGGGCACTAGCTAGTTCTTCTGGTCTCAGGCTGACGGAGTCTCTGGTTTATGTGGCCCTTTCTGTCTCTTAGGCTAATATTTTCCTTGCGTCTTTGGTGTTCTTCATCCTCCTTTACTCCAGGTGGTTTGGGACCAATTGATGCGTCTTAGATGGCCACTCACTAGCTTTTAAGACCCCAGATGCCACTCACCAAAGTGGGACACAGAACACTTTCTTAATAAACTTTATTATGCCAATTGACCTGAAACCATGGTCCCCAAGCCCCATCCCTGCTACTCTGTCCCTCGAAATGTTTGGTTGTATTCAGGAAACTTCTTAGTTTTTGGTTTAGTCCAGTTGTGACTTCCCCTGTAGTGTGTGTTGTCCTTCCCTTCACCTAAGATAATTCTTGTCTCCTATCTAGTTAGTGAATACCCCTCTCCTTCAGTTCACTCCCTCATAACCATCAAAGAATGTTTTCTTCTGTATTTAAACATTTTCTTGAGTTCTTATAATAGTGGTCTTATACAATATTGATCCTTTTGCTACTGACTAAATTCACTCAGCATAATTCCTTCCAGATTCCTCCATGTTATAAGGTGTTTCATGGATTCATTGTTCTTCATTATCATTGCATAGTATTCCATTGTGTGAATATACCATAATTTGTTTATCCATTCATCCGTTGATGGGCATCTTTTTGCTATCCTGAACGGTGTTGCAATGAACTTGGGTGTGCATATATCTATTCGTCTGACGGCTCTTATTTCTCTAGGATATATTCCAAGGAGCGGGATTGCTGGATAGTATGGTACTTCTATTTCTAGCTTTTTAAAGAAGCACCAAATCGATTTCTAAAGTGGTTGTACAATTTTACATTACCACTAACAGTGTATAAGTGTTTCAGTCTCTCCACAACCTCTCCAACATTTATTATTTTGTGATTTTTGGATCAATGCTAGCCTTTTTGGGGTAATATGGTATCTCATTATAGTTTTGATTTGCATTTCTCCAATGGCTAATGATCGTGAGCATTTCCTCATGTGCCTGTTACCTGCCAGAATGTCTTCTTTGGTGTAGTGTCTATTCATATCCTTTGCCCATTTTTTAATTTGGTTATTGAGGTTTTGCAGTACCTTGTAGATTTTAGAGATTAAGCACTGATTGGATCTGTCATAGCCAATTTTTTTTCCCCAGTCTGTAGGTTGTCTTTTTACTCTTTTGGTGAAGTCTTTTGATAAGCATAAGTGTTTGATTTTTAGGAGCTCCCAGTTATCTAGTTTCTCTTCTGGTGTTTGTGCCTTGTTACTTATGCTTTCTATTCTGTTTGTGCCATGTATTAGGGTTTCTAGCATTGTGCCTATTTTTTTCCATGATCTTCATCATTTTCAATTTTAATTTTTAGGTCTTTGATCCATTTTGAGTTAGTTTTTGTGCATGGTATGGGTCTTGTTTCAGTTTTTTTGCAGATGGATATACAGTTATGCCAGCACCATTTGTTAAAGAGACTGTCTTTTCCCCATTTAACAGACTTTGGGCCTTAGTTAAATATCAGCTGCTCATAGGTGGATGAATTTACGTCTGCATTCTCAATTCTATTCCATTGGTCTATATATCTGTTGTACCAATACCAAGATGTTTAGACTATCATGGCAGTATAATACGTTTTAAAATCAGGTAGTGTGAGGCCTCTTCTTTGTTCTTCTTCTTGAGTAATGCTTTACTTATCCGGGGCCTCTTCCCTTTACAAATGAAGTTGGTGATTTGTTTCTCCATGTCATTAAAAAATACCAGTGGAATTTGGATGGGGATTGCATTGTATCTGTAGATCGCTTTGGGTAGAATTGACATTTTTACAATGTTGCGTCTTCCTATCCATAAGCAAGGTATTTTTCTCCACTTATGCAGGTCTCTTTTGGTTTCTTGGAGTAGTGTCTTGTAGTTTTCATTGTATAGGTCTTTTACGTCTCTGGTTAGATTTATTCCTAAGTATTTTATCTTCTTGGGGGCTATTGCAAATGGTATTGATTTGGTGATTTCCTCTTGGAAGTTCTCTTTGTTGGTGTAGAGGAATCCAACTGATTTTTGTATGTTTATCTTGTATCCTGAGATTTTGTTGAACTCTTCTATTAGTTCCAGTGCTTTTCTTGTGGATTCTTTGGGGTTTTCTGTGTATAAGACCATATCATCTGTAAATAGAGATACTTTTACTTCTTCCTTACCAATTTCGATGTCTTTTATTTCTTTTTCTTGCCTAATCGCTCTGCTAGGACCTCCAGCACAATGTTGAATAAGAATTGTGATAAAGGGCATCTTTGTCTGGTTCCCATTCTCAAGGGGAATGCTTTCAGACTCTCTCCATTTAGGATAATGTTGGCTGTTGGCTTTGTGTAAATGCCCTTAATTATGTTGAGGAATTTCCCTTCTATTCTATTTTGCTGAGTTTTCATCACGAATGGGTGTTGGACTTTGTCAAATGTCTTATCTGCATTGATTGATAAGATCATGTGGTTCTTGTCTTTTATTTTATTTATGTGATGGATTTACGTTATTTGTTTTTCTAATGTTGAACCATCCCTGCATACCTGGTATGAGGCCCACTTTAACATGGTGAATTATTTTTTTGTTACATTGTTGAATTCTATTGTCTGGAATTTTGTTCAGGACTTTTCCATCTATGTTCATGATGGATATTGGTATGTAATTTTCCATTTTTTAGTGGTGTCTTTAGCTGGTTTTGGTATCAGAATTATGCTGGCTTCATAGAATGAGTTTGGGAGTATTCCATCTTTTTCTATGATCTGAAATACCGTTAGTAGTAGTGATGTTAACTCTTCTCTGAAAGTTTGGTAGAATTCTCCAGTGAAACCAGGGCTTTTTTGTTGTTGTTGTTGGGAGTTCTTAAATTACCTTTTCAATCTCTTCTTTTGTTATAGGTTAATTTAGCTGTTCTACCTCTGTTTGTGTTAGTTTAGATAGGTAGTGAGTTTCTAGAAATTTGTCCATTTCCTCTAGGTTTTCAAATTTGTTACAGTACAATTCTTAAAATTTTTTGTTGTAATTTAGATGAAGGTTTACAGAACAGTTTCTCATTAAAGAGTCAGCACACATACTGTTTTATGACATTGGTTAAAAACCCCACGACATGTCAACACTCTCCTTTCTTGACCTTTATGATCTTTTATTCAGTGAAAATATACATAGCCAAAGTTGCAACATTTCAAAGTTTTCTACATGTACAATTCAGTGACATCAATTACATTCTCCCAGTTGTGCTGCTATTCTCACTACCCTTTTCCAAATTATTCCATCACCATTATCTTCAACTCACTGTCCCCTAGACTTCCCATCAAACCTTTTGAGTTACTGTTGTCAAGTTGATCTCACATAGATAATTCTTTTTTTTTTTTTACCTTAGATGAAGATTTGCAGAGCAAATAGTTTCTTATTAAACAGTACACATATTGCCCTATGACAATGGTTAATGACCCCGTGGCATGTCAACATGGTCCCTTCTCAACATTGGGTTCCCTATCACCAACTTTTCTGTCCCTTCCTGCCTTCTAGTCATTGTCCCTGGACTGCTGTGCCTCATTAGTCCCATTTTGTTTTATGAGACTATCCAATCCCCGGCTGAACGTTGAACTTCGGGAGGGGCTTCACCACTGAGGTAAAAGGGTGACTGGAGGCCATACTCTCGAGGTTTGTCCAGTCTGTCAGGCCAGTAAATCTGGTCTTTTTTTTTGTGAGTTAGAATTCTGTTCTACATCCTTTTCCAGCGCTGTCCAGGATCCACTATTGTGATCCCGGTCACAGCAGTCAGTGGTGGTAGCTGGGCACCATATAGTTGTCCTGGACTCAGTCTGGTGGAGGCCAGGGTAGTTGTGGTCCATTAGTCCTTTGGACTAATCTTTTCCTCATATCTTGTTCTCTTCACCCGAAGGGGTGCAACCAGGGGAGTATCTTAGATGGCTGCTCACAGGCTTTTAAGACCCCAGATGCTACTCACCAAGGTAGAATGTAGAACATTGTCTTTATAAACTGTGTTATGTCAATTGAGCTAGATGTTCCCTGAGACCATGGTCCCCGCAGCCCTCCACCCAGCAATTCAGTCCCTCAGGGAGTTTGGAATTGTCTATGGAGCTTCCATGACCTTTCCTTGTACAAGTTGTGCTGGCTTCCCCAGTAATGTGTATTGTCTTAACCTTCACCAAAGTTACCACTTATCTATTTAGTTCCCCCACCCGTCCCATCCCTCGTAACCAACAAAGATTGTTTCTTTTTGTGTGTAAAATTTTGCATGAGTTATACAGTAGAGTTCTCATACAATATTTGTCCTTTTGTTATTGTCTTTTTTCACTCAGCATAGTGTCCTCTAGTTTCATCCATGTTGTGAGATACTTCACAGATTCATCATTGTTCTTTATATTTGTATACTACTCCACTGTGTGTATGTACCATAGTTTATTTATCCATTCATCTGCTGATTGGCATCTAGGTTGTTTCCATCTTTTGCTATTGTGAACAGTGCTTCAATGAATATGTGTGTGCATTTGTGCCCTTATTTCTCTAGGATATATTCCTAGGAGTGTGATTGCATGTTGTAGTGCTTTTTTTGTGGTGCTGACGTTTTCTTTGTTCCTCTTACTCTCTTGTGCTGAGTTCTTTTTGTTTGTGGATTTTTTTTTCATTTCTTTTGTTTTTGTAGGTTTGGTTTTTACCGAGACTTTATGTTTTTCTTCTTTATTTTGATGAGTTTGTTTGTTAATGTTCTTTTTGGTTGCCTTGGAATTTACCCTTATCTTCCTAGATTTGAACCAGTCTATTATTACTTGGTATCACTTGATTTCCTCTCCATTAGAATATTCTATATCTACACCATTTATTCCCTCTTTTTTGTTCTGATGCTGTTGTCATTTATAGATTAAACTCTCTGGTTCCCTTTTGTAATTCTTTTGGTTTTGCATAGTCCTTAAGAGTTCATTTTCTAGGTTGGTATCCTGCTAGTACAATCCTGTGTCCTATATTCAGCCTGTGGTCTGATATTGTTTGTTCTCTGATTGAAGGCCTTACTTTAATAAGTCTTGTAAGTTTTGTTTGGTTTTTACAGAGTCCCTTAATTTCTGTTTATCTGGAAATGACCTAATTTCACCATCAAATCTGAATGAGAGTTTTGCAGGATATACTATTCTTGGCTGGCGATTTTTTCCCTTCAAAGTTTTATATATGTCATCCCATTGCCTTCTTGCCTGCTTGGTTTCTGCAGAATAATCTGAGCTTAGTCTTATTGTTTCTCCTCTGTATGTGACTTCTTGTTTTTCTCGAGCTGCTCTCAGGATTCTTTGTTTGTCTTTGGTTTTAGCTAGTTTGACTATGATATGCCTTGGTGATTTTCTTTTGGGGTCTATCCTATATGGGGTTCGTTGAGCTTCTTGGAATGTCAGATTTTCATCTTTCATGATATTGGGGAAGTTTTCTGTCAGCAGTTCTTCAATGATCCTCTCTGTGTTTTCTGTTTTCTCCCTCTGTTCTGGAACTCTGATCACTCACAGATTTTTGCTTTTGATTCTATCCCGCATAATTCTCAGGGTTTCTTCATTTTTTTTCATTATTTTTTTCTGATTTTTCCTCAGAGTTGTATCCAAGTGTTTGTCTTCCATTTTTCTGATCCTGTCTTCCATGGTTTCAAACCTGCTCCTCAACACTTCTATGACACCGTCCATTTCTGAAATCTTTTTGTTTATCTTTTGGATTTCTAATTGTTGTTTTTGTATGATTTCTAGTTGTGACTTTATTTTAGCATTTTGTTCCTGTATTATTTTCTTGAATTCTTCCCTTTTTTGTCTGTATTTTCCATAAATTTGTCTGTGTTTTCCATGAATTTGTCTATTTTTTCCTCATTTTTGTCTGTTTTTGGCTTCAACTCTTGGCTAATTCTGAATATTAGAGATTTTAATTCCCTATCAGTTAGGTCTAGTACCTTTTCTTCTACTGGAAGTTCATCTGGTGTTTTATTTTGGATGCCTACTGGAACCATCCTGTCCTGTTTTTGTAAATGTTTTGATATTGTCTGCTGTCTTCAGGGCATTCAGTGGTTATTTTCCTCGTTTATTGATTGCAGATTTGTTTGTTTTGTCCTGCTTTTTTGTTTTATTTGGTTATGTCTGAGTAGGCAGTCTGTGTGTTCTTTGTAGTTTGCTCCTCTGTGGCGTGATACTTTTCACCCCCTTCTCCAACAGACAAGGTCAGTCTCAGGTATGGTACAGCTGGGCAGGTCTCGCTGAAGGGGAGATGATGGGATAGGTTTTTGGTGGCACATACCAGGGCTGAAGGTGCGGACCGGGAATCAGTGCAGGGCAGGTTCCAGTAGGCCATGCCTGTGCTGCTTGGGAGTGTGATGTTCAGCACACAGTGCAGGTAGGCAGGAAGGAGGGGGTAGTTTGTGATGTGTGGAGCTAAGATGGGTATGGGAAAGATGAGAGAGAGGCGAGAGGAACAGGAGCCAAAAACATACACACAAACAAAAAAAATTGCTAAGCGAGCTTGCTATTGGAGTGGAGAGATGAGAGACTGAGAAATGGGGGGGGGGCAAAAAAGGAAAAAGGGTAAAAGAAAAAACTGAATAAATTGTGAAACTGGAAATGAAGAAAGACAAAAAGGGAATAGGAGAGAGAAGAAAACTAAACAAAGAAATGAAAAAAACAAACAAAACCCCCAAAAAAAATAAAACAAGAAAAAAGAAATGTCCTCAGGGACATCCCTGTGCATGTGCTCAGAGTAAGGAACTAGCTTTCAAGCCACTTGGTACTGCCTGGCTAGAAGGGGCTCCCAAGCTCCTGTTCGATGATCTCCCATAGGAGTCCAAGATGGTAGATCTATCTTGCAGTAGCTTATCGGGGACCTCTGCATGTATCTCTCCTCACACTCTGTTCTCGGTCAATTTCTTATTCCATTCGGTGCTTGGCTTAGTTCTTTATCTCTTCATTTGATACTTAGGGTTTCAGGATTGACGTATGACTCTGTTTGACTTAGTTTTTCTGATCTTTGCTGTGGAGGGACGGCGTGGTGCTTCTGACTGTAGCGCCATGTTACCCGGACATCATCTAGAGTACAATTTTTCATAGTATTCTGTTATGATTCTTTTAATTTCAGTTGGGTCTGTTGTGATATCACGTATCTCATTTCTTATAGGGGTTGTTTGCTTCCTCTCCTGTTTTTCTTTTGTCAGTTTGGCCAATGGTTTATCAATTTTGTTGATCTTTTCAAAGAACCAGCTTTTGGTCTTGTTAACTCTTTCAATTGTTTTCCTATTCTCTATGCCATTTAATTCTCCTCTAATTCTTATTATTTCCTTTCTCTGGCCCCCGAGGTCTTCTTTTGCTTCTCTCTTTCTACTTGTTCGAGTTGTAGGGTTAATGTTTTGATTTTGGCCCTTTCTTCTTTTTGTGTGTGTGCATTTATTGCTATAAACTGACCTCTGAGTACTGTTTTGCTGTGTCCCAAAAGTTCTGGTAGGATCTGTTTTCATTCTCATTTGATTCTGTGAATTTCTTTATTCCATCCTTAATTTCTTCTATAACCCAGTAGTTTTTGAGTAAGGTGTTGTTCAATTTTTATGTGTTTAATTTTTTTCCCTTGCTTTTTCTGTTATCGATTTCTACTTTTATGGCTTTATGGTCAGAAAAGATACTTTGTAGTATTTCAATGCTTTGGATTCTGTTAAGGCTTGCTTTATGACATAATATGTGGTCTATTCTGGAGAATCTTCCATGTGCGTTGGAAAAGAAAGTATACTTGGCTGCTGTTGGGTGGAGTGTTCAGTATATGTCTATGAGATCAAGTTGGTTGATTGTGGCATTTAGATCTTCCGTGTCTTTATTAAGCTTCTTTCTGGATGTTCTGCCCTTCACCAAAAGTGTTGTATTGAAGTCTCCTACTATCATTGTGAAGCTATCTCTTTTTTCAATGTTGATAGAGTTTTTTTAATGTATTTTGGATCCCTGTCATTGGGTGGATAAATATTTCTTATGGTTATGTCCTCTTGGTGTATTGACATTTTAATCATTATATAGTGTCCTTCCTTATCCTTTGTGGTGGCTTTGACTTTAAAGTCTATTTTTTCAGAGATTAATATTGCCACTCCTTCTCTTTTTGAGTGTCGATTGCTTGATTTATTTTTCTCCATCCTTTTAGTTTTGGTTTGTTTGTGCCCTTAAGTCTAAGGTGTGTCTCTTGTAGGCAGCATACAGATGGATCATGTATTTTTAATCTATTCTGCCACTCTCTGTCTCTTTATTGGTGTATTTAGTCCATTTACATTCAGCATAATTATTGAAAGGTATGAGTTTAGTGCTGTTATTTTGATGTTTTTCTTTTGTGTGTGTTGTGGACAGTTTCTTTGTTCCACTTAATTTTCTGTGTTGAGTTGTTTTTCCTTATGTATTTTCTTTTTATCTTTTTCATTGTTGTTTATTTTGTATTTGCAGAGTCTTTATGTTTTTCTTGCTTTTTATTTCCATATGCAGGACTGTTAATTACCTTTGTGGTTACCTTAATATTTACCTTTATTTTTCTAAGTTTAAATCACTCTTTTATTTCTTTCTATTGCCTTGATTTCCTCGCCATATGAAAGATCTATGACTACATTTTTTAGTCCCTCTTTTACATATGGACATCTCTGTTTTCCTATTTCAGTGTTTTAGCTTTGATTTATTTTTATGACTTCCTTGTTTGGTTTGATATCTGTTTGCTCTGTCCTGTGTTATAGTCTTCGGTTGTTATCTGATGTTACTGATTTTCTAACTGGAAGACTCCCTTTAGTATTTCTTGTAATTTTTGTTTGGTTTTTGCAAATTCCCTAAACTTCTGTTTATCTGGAAATGCCCTAATTTTGCCATCATATTTGAGAGACAGTTTTGCTGGATATAGAATTCTTGGTTGACAATTTTTTTCCTTCAAAGCTTTATATATGTCATCCCATTGTCTTCTTGCCTGCATGGTTTCTGCTGAGTAGTCCAAGGTTAGTCTTATTGACTCTCCTTTGTAGATGACTTTTCATGTATCCCTAGTAGCTCTTAAAATTCTCTCTTTATCTTTGGTTTTGGCAAGTTTGATTATAATATGTCTTGGTGACTTTCTTTTGGGATCTACCTTATTTAGGATTCAATGAGAATCTTCGATAGATATCTTCTCATCTTTCATATCATGGAAGTTTTCTGCCAACAAATCTTCAACAATTCTCTCTGTATTTTCTGTTATCCGCTGCCCCCCTGTTCTGGTACTCCAATCACTTCTAGGTTATTCCTCTTGATAGAGTCCCACATAATTCTTAGGGTTTTTTCCTTTTTAAAAAATTTTTATCTAATTTTTCCCTAGATAAGTTGGTGTTAAGTGCTTTATCTTCAGTCTCACTAGTTCTGACTTCTATTGCCTCAGTTCTTCTCCTATGACTTTCTATTGAGTTGTCTAATTCTGAAATTTTATTGTCAATTTTCTGGATTTCTGATTGCTGTCTTTCTATGGAGTCGTGTAGCCTGTTATTTGTCATTATGCTCTTCTCTAAACTTCTTAAGTTCCTCTATTGCTTTGTTTGTCTGTTCATTGGCTTCTGCATTTTGCATGATCTCCTTCCTGATCTCTTAAAGAGTTCTATAGATCAATCTTTTGTATTCTACCTCCAGTAATTCGAAGTAATTCTCTTCCTCTGGGAAATTTCTTGATTCTTTGTTTTGGGAGCTTGCTGAAGCCATCATGGTCTGCCTTTCTATGTGATTTGATATTGACTGTTGTCTCTGAGCCGTCAATAACTTATTATATTTATTTATTTTATGTTTGCTTATTGTGTCATAGCTTCTTGTTTTGTTGTGTTTGATATGCCCAAAAAGGCTACTCATGTGAGCTAGTATGATTTCTGGCACCTTTGAAGCTCTAAAATCCTGTGTCCAGATGGTTAAAGCTATTACTAGGTATGTGAGCCCAGGAGTCTGTTTAATTTTCTTGTATGGATTCAGCTCAGGTGTCCATGTAGCCAGTCACCAAGAGTGTGGTGCAGGCTCTCACCTACCGTCCTAGACAGGCATGGGTGATTGGTGTAGGCACAGGTATCTTGCTCCAGTAGAGGGTCATGCTCTGAGCAAGGCAAGGGGCTGATGGCTGCCCCTGAGTGTCTGAGAGGAAAGTGTGTCCCTGTTCCCTAAAGCCCATAAGTGGGTTGGTTTTGCAGCCATACTATGAGCACCCAATGCTGTTGGCTGCAAGGACTGGGAGGCATCACTTAATTTTGGACCTCTGTTGTGGGTGGCTAGGTGGTGTGGGTGGAGCCACCAGTCCTTTGGCCCCTGATATGGGCATGTGAGGAACCTGCTTAATGGCAGAACAGTGTCAAATGTCATGAACCTGCCACTTCACCATGTGGCTTATACAGTTGAATTTAGTCTCCAGGTGTATACCCTGTTGTACTGTGGTAATGAGGGCCTTCACTGTTGAAATGGGTCTACATAGGGGTGAAAGGCATTCAATCCATGGACTCCTTATACCTGTGCTTAGGCAAAGGAGCTGTGCCTACCCTGAGTTCCTGGCTTAGGGGAGCCGGCAGATTATTTTTTCCTGGTTGTTAATTTGTTTCCTCTCCAAGGCTGGGAGAATGGTTCAGGGAGCACAATGGGTCTTACTTCCAGCCCAGGGGACTCAGCAATCACTGAAGCTGGCCTGGGACCCACTGCAGAGTGGGGACTCAGCAGGTAAATGGGAGAGAGGTTTTTCCCAAAGGGGGTGTTTTTTTATACATGTGGTAGGTCAGACACAAGTACTTCTTATCTTTTGCTGATTGAGCATTGCTTTTGTCTGGTTCTGAATGCCCTAGTAGACTCTCTGTGGCTGAGTCTCTCCTGATGTGGAAAATGCCTCCCAAGAGCCACTGCTTGCGTCACCACACAAACCAGCCGAACCAGCCTGAAGGGTGCCGGCTCCAGCGAGGTCAGTTCTGGCAACTCCTCACTCCTTCTGAACACTCTCTCCCTCCCCCGCCACTCAGTTCGATTTCTCAACTTTGCCTTTGATGTTCAGGGCTCCTAGATTGTCATATAGAATCGATTCATGTGTTTTTTTCAAGTATTTGTTGTAAGAGGGACCACAGGAATTGTTGGACTACTCCGCCATCTTGGCCCCAGCTTGGTTTCATCTGTTTTTTAAAAAACCCTCTGCCAAAGATGCCCGAGAAAAATTCTCTGACTGGGAAAAAAGAATGTAAAGTTTCTCCCATTCAAGAAAGTGAAGCCAGCAGACTTTCAGATGTTTTCAAAACTAAGTTTGGGTTACCAGGAATAGCATGTGCCTTTCACACTCTATGAGGGGAAACCAGTGCAGAGTTTCTCTGGTACAAGTACCTTACCACAAAAGCTATGTAGTTTTGCTAAGTAAACATTGTGTTACAAATGTGCATGTTCCAATTCATTGCAGGAAAGAGAAAGCAAAATTGAGTTTGTCATACTCTAGAAGAGTAAGTCAGACGGTTTTATCTTTTTTTTTTTTTTGAAAAAAAAAACCTCTGCAAAGATGCCTGAGAACACTTCTCTGAATGTTAAAATGATGTAAAGTTTCTCCCTTTCAAGAACTTGAAGCAGGCTTTCAGATGTTTTCAAAACGAGGTTTGGGTTACCGGGAATTACATGTACCTTTCAAAGTCTATGAGGGGAAAACAATGCAGAGTTTCTCCCGTACAAGTATATAACCGCAAAAGCTATATAGTTTTGCTAAGTAAACCTTGTGTTACAAACGTGCATGTTCCAATTCACTGCATGAAAGAGAAACCAAAATACAGTTTCTCTTATTCTACTTGTTTAAGTGGAGGGTTTTAATCTGTTTTATAAAAACCGTCTGCAAAAGTTCCCGAGAACAATTCTTTGAATGTTAAAACAGTGTAAAGTTTCTCCCTTTGAAGAACGTGAAGGCACCGGGCTTTTAGACGTTCTCAATACAAACATTGGGTTATAGGGACTTCTATGTGCATTCACATTCTATGAAGGACAAAACAGTGCAACGTTTCTCCCGTTCAAGTACATTACCGCTAAGCGATGTTGTTTTGCTAAGTAAACCTTGTATTACAAATATGCATGTTCTAATTCACTGCATAAAATAGAAACCAAAACACAGTTTCTCTTATTCTGGTTGATTAAGTTAGAGGGTTTTATCTGTTTTTTTAAAAACCCTGTGCAAAGATTTCCAGGAACAATTCTCTGAATGTTAGAAAAATGTAAAGTTTCTCCCTTTCAAGAACATGAAGGCACAAGGCTTTTAGATGTTTTCTCTGTGAACTTTGGGTTGAAGGGACTTCCATGTGCCTTTTACATTCTGTGAAGGAGAAAACAATGAAGCATTTCTCCTGTTTAAGTACATTACCACAAAAGCAATGTAGTTGTGCTAAGTAAACCTTGTATTACAAACATGCATGTACTAATTCACTGCGTGAAATAGAAACCAAAACACAATTTCTCTTGTTCTAGTTGATTAAGCCAGCTGTTCTATCTGTTTTTAAAAAACCTTCTGCAATGATACCTGAGAACAATTCTCTGAATGGAAAAAGAATGCAACGTTTCTCCCTTTGAAGAACATGAAGCCACTAGGCTTTTAGATGTTTTCAGTATGAACTTTGGGTTATAGGCACTTCCATGTGACTTTACATTGTATGAAGGAGAAAACTGTACAGTTTCTCACGTTCAAGTACATTATCCCAAAAGCGATGTAGTTTTGCTAAGTAAACCTTGTGTTAGAAACTTGCATGTTTCAATTCATGGCATGATAAGAGAAACGAAAATACACTCTCTGTTATTCTAGAAGATGGAATCAAAGAGTTTTATCTGTTTTAAAATACTCTCTGCAAAGAAGTCCACAAACAATTCCCTGAATGGGAAAAGAATGTAAAATTTCCACCTTTCAAGAACGTGAAGCCACCAGGCTTTTAGATGTTTTCAATACAAAATTTGGGTTACTGTTACTTGCATATGACATTCACATTCTATAATGGAGAAAACAATGCAGAGTTTTCCCATTCAAGTACATTACTGCAAAAGCCACGGAGTTTTTCTAAGTAAACCTTGTATTACAAACATGCATGTTCCAATTTACTGCAGGAAAGAGAAAGCAAAATAGAGTTTCTCTTATTCTAATTGATTAAGTCAGAGGGTTTTATCTGTTTTTCAAAAACCTTCTGCAATGATGCCTGAGAACAATTCTCTGAATGTTAGAAGAACATAGTTTTTCCCTTTCAAGGATTTGAAGTCACCAGGCTTTTAGAAATGTTCAGTACGAACGTTGGTTACAGGGACTTCCATGTGTCATCATATTCTATAAAAGAGAAAATAATGCAGAGATTCTCCAGTTCAAGCACATTAATAAATAGGTGTTGTAGTTTTGCTAAGTAAACCTTGTGTTACAAATTTTCATGTTCCAATTTACTGCGTAAAAGAGAAACCAAAATACAGTTTCTTTTATTCTACTTGATTAAGCCACAGGTTTTTTTTTTCTTTTATTGTACTTCAGGTGAAGGCTTACAGAACAAATAGTTTCTCATGAAACAGTAGTACACATATTGTTTTATGACATTGGTTAACAACCCCACAACATGTCAACCCTCTCCCTTCTCGACCTGTTTTTTTTTTTTTTTTGGTGAAAATATACATAGCCAAAGATACACCATTTCAAAAATTTCTGCATGCACAGTTCAGTGACATCGACTATGCTCTTCCAATTGTGCTGCTATTCTCACTTTAGATGAAGGCTTACAAAACAAAATAGTTTCTCATTTAACAGTTAGTACACATGTTGCCCTATGACAATGGTTAACAACCTCACAACACATCAACACTATCTTTACTCAACCTTGGGTTCCCTATCACCAGCTTCCTTGTCCCCTTCTGCCTTCTGGCCCTTGTCCCTGGACTGCTGTGCCTCATTAGTCCCATTTGGTTTTATGGGGCTGTCCACTCCCAGGCTGAACGGTGAGCCTTGGAGATTTCATCAATGAGCTAAAAGGGTGTCTGGGGGCCATACTCTCGGGGTTTCTCCAGTCTCCTTTAGGCCAGTAAATCTGGTCTTTTTTGTGTGAGTTAGAATTTTGTTCTACATCCTTCTCCAGCTCTGTCCAGAACCCTCTGTTGTGATCCCAGTCAGAGCAGTCAGTGGTGGTAGCCGGGCACCATCTAGCTGTACCGGACTCAGTCTGGTGGAGGTCTTGGTAGCTGTGGTCCATTAGTCCTTCAGACTAATCTTTTCCTTGTATCCTGTTCTCTTCATTCTCCCTTTCTCCCAAAGGGATGAGAACAGTGGAGTATCTTAGATGGCTGCTCACAGGCATTTAAGACTCCAGATGCTACTCACCAAGGTAGAATGTAAACTATTGCCTTTATAAACTGTGTTAAGCCAATTGAGCTAGATGTTCCCCGAGACCATGGTCCCCACAGCCCTCTGCCCAGCAATTCAGTCCCTCAGGGAGTTTGGATGTATTTATGGAGCTTTCATGACCTTGCCTTGTACAAGTTGGGCTGGTTTCCCCTGTACTGTGTACTGCCTCACCCTTCACCCAAGATACCACTTATCTATTGCCTATTTAGTAGTTCCCCCCACCCCTCCCATCCCTGGTAACCAACAAAGATTGTTACATTTTGTGTGTGAACTTTTTCATGGGTTTTTACAATAGAGGTCTCATACAATATTTGTCCTTTTGTGATTGACTTATTTCACTCAGCATAATGTCCTCCAGCTTCATCCATGTTATGAGATGCTTCACAGATTCATTGTTCTTTCTCGTTGCATACTACTCCACTGTGTGTATGTACCATAGTTTGTTTATTCATTCATCTGTTGATGAGCGTCTAAGTTGTTTCCATCGTTTTGCTATTGTGAACAATGCTGCCATGTGCATATGTCTATTCGAGGGACGACTCTTATTTCTCTAGGATATATTCCTAGGAGTGGAATTGCTGGATCGAATGGTATGTCTACTTCTAGCTTTCTGAGGAAGCACCATATCATTTTCCAAAATGGTTGTATCATTTTGCATTCCCACCAGAAGTGCATAAGAGGTCCGATCTCCCCACAGCCCCTCCAACATTTGTTATTTCCAGTGTTTTTGATTCATGCCAGAAATGTTGGGGTGAGATGGTATCTCATTGTGGTTTTAATTTGCATTTCTCTAATGGCTAGTGATCGTGAGCATTTCCTCATGTGTCTGTTGGCCATTTGAATGTCTTCTTTGGTGAAGTGTCTGTTCATTTCCTTTGCCCATTTTTTAATAGGATTATTTGTCTTTTTATAGTAGAGGTGTTGGATTTTCTTGTAGATTATGAAGATTAGACCTTTGTCTGACTTGTACTGTCCAAAATTTTTTCCCAGTCTGTAGGTTCTCTTTTTACTCTTTTGGTGAAGTCTTTTGAAGAGCATAGGTGTTTGATTTTTAGAAGATCCTGATTATCTAGCGTATCTATTGAGGTTTGTGCATTGATTGTTATGGTTTTTATCCTGTTAATGCCGTTTATTAAGGCCTGTAGTGTTGGTCCTAATTTTTCTTCTATGAACTTCACAGTTTTAGGCTTTATATTCAGGTCTTTGATCCATTTTTAAGTAGTTTTTGTATACGGCGTGAGGTATGGGTCCTGTTTCACTTTTTGGAGATGGATATCCAGTTTTGCCAGCACCATTTGTTAAAAAGACTGTTTTTTCCCCATTTGATGAACCTTGGGCCCTTGTCGAAGATCAGGTGACCATAGGTGGATGAATTTACATCTGGGTTCTCAATTCTGTCCATCAGTCAATGTATCTGTCGTTGTACCAGTACCGGGCTGTTTTGACTATTGTATCTGTATAGTAGGTTCTGAAGTCAGGTAATGTCAGTCCTCCAACTTTATTCTTCTTCTTCAGTAGTGCTTTACTTATTCGGGGCTTCTTCCCTTTCCATATAAAGTTAATGATTAGTTTTTCCATCTCTTTGAAGAATGCTGTTGGTATTTGGATGGGGATTGCGTGTATTTGTAAATTGCTTTGGGTAGAATTGTCATTTTCACAATGTTGAGTCTACCTGTCCATGAGCATGGTATGTTTTTCCATTTATGTAGATCCCTTTGGGTTTCTTGCAGTAGTGTTTTGTAGTTTTCTTTGTATAGGTCTTTTTATCCTTGGTTAGATTTACTCCTAAGTATTTTCTATTTTTAGGGGCTATTATAAATGGTATTGTTTTCCTGATTTCCTTTTCCTTGCTCTCTTTATTGGTGTATAGGAATCCAGCTGATTTTTGTATGTTTATCTTGTATCCTGCTACTCTGCTGAATCTTTCTATTAGGTCCAGGAGATTTCTCGTGGAGTCTTTAGGGTTTTCTATGTATAATATCATATCATCTGCAAACAGGGACAGTTTAACTTCTTCATTACCAATTTGGATGCCCTTTATTTCTTTTTCTTGCCTTATTGCTCTAGCTAGAACTTCCAGCACAATGTTAAATAGGGGTTGTGATAAAGGGCATCCTTGTCTTGTTCCTGTTTTCAGGGGGAATATTTTCAGCCTGTCTCCATTAAGAATGATGTTGGCCATTGGTTTTGCATAGATGACCGTTATTATGTTGAGAAATTTCCCTTCTATACTTATTTTATTGAGAGTTTTTATCAAGAATGGGTGTTGGACTTTGTCAAATGCCTTTTCTACATCAATTGACATGATCATGTGATTCTTTTCTTTCCTGTTATTTATGTGGCGGATTACGTTGATTGATTTTCTAATGTTGAACCATCCTTGCATACCTGGTATGAATCCTACTTGGTCGTGGTGTATTATTTTTTTGATATGATGTTGAATTCTATTGGCTAGAATTTTGTTAGGAATTTTTGCATCTCTATTCATGAGAGATATTGGTCTGTAATTTTCTTTTTTTGTCTTTGCTTGGTTTTGGTATCAGCGTTATGCTGGCTTCATAGAATGAATTTGGAAGTGTTGCTTCCTTTTCTATGCTCTGAAATAGCTTGAGTAGTACTGGTACAAGCTTTTCTGTAAATGTTTTGTAGAATTCTCTAGTGAAGCCATCTGGGCCAGGGATTTTTTTGTTTGGGAGGTTTTTTATTACCTTTTCAATCTCCTCTCTTGTTATAGGTCTGTTCAGATTTTCAACATCACTTTGTCGTAGTTTGGGTAGGTAGTGTGTTTCTAGAAATTTATCCATTTCCTCTAGGTTTGCAGATTTGTTGGAGTGTAGTTTATCATAATATTCTATTATAATCCTGTTGTAATGTCCCCCATTTCATTTCTTATTTGGGTTATTTGTGTCCTCTCCTCTTTTTCTTTTGTCAGTCTGGCCAGTGGTTTGTTGATTTTGTTGATTCTTTCAAAGAAACAACTTTTGGTTTTGTTGATTCTTTCTATTTTTTTTCTGTTCTCTATTTCATTTATTTCTTCTCTGATCTTTATTATTTCCTTTCTTCCGGTGGCTGTGGGCTTTTTTTGCTGTTCGCTTTGTATTTGTTTGAGTTGTGTAGTTAATGTTTTGATTTTTTTCCCTTTTTTCTTTTTTGATATGTGCATCTATTGCTATAAATTGTCCTCTGAGGACTGCCTTTGCTGTGTCCCAAAGGTATTAGTAGGATGTGTTTTCATTCTCATTTGAGTCTAGGAATTTTTTGATTCCATCTCTGATTTCTTATATTACCCAGTGTTGTGTAAGCAGGGTATTGTTCAGTTTCCATGTAATTGATATTTTTCCTGGCTCTTTCTGTTGTTAATTTCTACCTTGATGGCATTGTGGTTAGAGTAGATACTTTGAATTATCTCAACTTTTTGGATCTTGTTGAGGATTGCTCTGTGGCCTAAGATGTGGTCTATTCTGGAGAATGTTCCATGTGCATTGGAAAAGAAAGTGTACTTTGCAGCAGTTGGATGGAGTGTTCTATATATGTCTATGAGGTCAAGTTGGCTGATTGTGCCCTTTGGTCTTCTGTATCTTTGCTGAGTTTCTTCTTAGTTGTTCCGTCCTTTACTGAGAGTGGTGTGTTGAAGTCTCCTACTATTATCGTGGAACTGTCAATTTCTCTTTTCAGTGTTGTTAGAGTTTGTTTTATGTATTTTGGTGCCCTGTCATTGGGTGCATAGATGTTTATTATGGTTATGTCTTCATGATAATCAATATATAGTATCCTTCTTTGTCTTTTATGGTAGATTTTGTTTTAAAGTCTATTTTATCTGAGATTAGAATTGCCACTCCTGCTCTTTTTTGGTAGTTGTTAGCTTGATATATTTTTTTCCAACCTTTGACATTTAAAAAATTCAAATCTTTTATTGATGGATCCTGTTTTCTTACGCATTTTGTCACTCTCCGTCTCTTTATGGGTGCATTGAGTCCATTTATATTCAGTGTAATTATTGATAGATGTGAGTTTGTTGCTGTCATTTTGTAGTGCTTTTTTTGTGGTGCTGACATTTTCTTTGTTCTTCTTACTCTCTTGTGCTGAGTTACTTTTGTTTGTGGATTTTTTTTCATTTATTTTGTTTTTGTAGGTTTTGTTTTTGCTGAGACTTTATGTTTTTCCTCTTTATTTTTGTGAGTACGTTTCTTAACTTTCTTTGTGGTTCCCATAAATTTTACCTTTATCTTTCTGAGTTTGAATCAGTCTAGCATTACTTGGTATCACCTTGCCTTCCTCCCCATTAGAAGCTTCTATACGTATGCCATTTAATCCCTCTTTTATTATTTTCATGTTGTTGTCATTTACTGATTAACTGCTCTGATGCCCTGTTGTATTTCTTTTGGTTTTGGATAGTCCTCGAGAGTTCATTTCTTAGATCGGTATCTGGCTGGTACGATCCTTCATCTTAGATTTTGCCTATGAGCTGAAGTTTTTTTGTTCTCAGATCGAAGAACTCCCTTTAATAATTCTTGTAAGTTTGGTTTGGCTTTTACATATTCCTTTAATTTCTGTTTATCTGGAAATGATCTAATTTCACCATCATATTTGAATGAGAGTTTTGTAGGATATATTATTCTTGGCTGGCAATTTTTTTCTTTCAAGATTTTACATATGTCATCCCATTGCCTTCTTGCCTGCATGGTTTCTGCTGAATAATCTGGGCTTAGTCTTATTGTTTATCCTCTGTATGTGACTTCTTGTTTTTCATGAGCTGCTTTCAGGAATCTTTGTTTGACTTTGGTTTTGGTGAGTGTGATAATGATATGTCTTGGTGATTTTCTTTTGGGGGGGGGGTCTCTCCTATGTGGAGTTCGTTGAGCTTCTTGGGTGGCCAGCTTTTCATCTTTCATGATATTGGGGAAGTTTTCTGTCAGCAGTTCCTGAATGATCCTTTCTGTGTTTTCTGTTTTCGCCCCCTGTTCTGGAACTCGAATCACCCAAAATTTTTTTCTTTTGATTGTATCCCACATAACTCTCAGGGTCTCTTCATATTTCTTTGTTCTTCTTTCTGAGTTTTCCCTCAAACAGAATTGTATCCAAGTGTTTGTCTTCAATTCTACTGATCCTGTCTTCTACCATTTCAAATCTGCTTCTCAGCCCTTCTATGACACTGTCCATTTCTGAAATGTTGTTATCTTTTGTATTTCTAATTGTTGTTTTTGTATAATTTCCTGTTGTGAGTTTATTTTGGCATTTTGTTCCTGCATTATTTTCCTGAATTCTTCCAATTTTTTGTCTGTATTTTCCATGAATTTGTCTATTTTTTCCTCGTGTTTGTCTGCTTTTTGCTTCAGCTCTTGGAGAATTCTGACTATTAGAGATTTGAATTCCCTATCCAGAAGTTCTAGTGCCTTTTCTTCCACTGGAAAGTCATCTGGTGTTTTATTTTTGATGCCTACTGGAACCATCTTGTCCTGTTTTTGTAAATGTTTTGGTACTGTCTGCTGTCCTCTGGGCATTCAGTAGTTATTTTTCTCATTTATTGATTGTAGATTTGTTTGTTTTGTCCCTTTTTAAAAAAAATTTGGCTATGTCCGAGCAGGCGGGCTGTGTGTTCTTTGTTGTTTGCTCGTCTGTGGGCACAGTACTTTTCACCTCCTCAATTGGCAGGTTCAGTCACTCAGATATGGTACTTCAGGGCAGGTCTAGCTGAAGAGGAGTTACTGGGACGGGTTGTTTGTGTAACTTGCTACAGCCTCCAGGGTGGGTACGTAATTAGTGAAGTGCAGGTCCCAGTAGGCCGTGCCTGTGCTGCTTGGTGGTGTGCTGTTAAGTGCATGTGTAGGTAGGCAGGATGTAGCAGGGAGATTGTTATGTGTGGAGCTAAGATGGATATGGGAGAGAGGAGAGAGGAACAGGAGCCAAAAACATACAAACAAACAAAAAAGAATGCTAGGGGAGTTTGCCGTTGGAGTGGAGAGATGAGAGACTATGAAATGGAGAAAAGCAAAAGGGGATAGAGAAAGAAAAAAAATGAAAAGAAAAGAATGAATAAAAATCAGAAAGGTTAAAGAACAGCAAAGTTCCCAGGGATCCCACCAGTGTGGCTATGAGGTCTGGGGAAGTCACTCTCAGGTGTTGTAGAACAGCCTGGCTAGAAGGCATAGAGGTAGACAGTGCCAGGTATTCAGGGAACAGAAAGAGAAGGAAGATATAGAGAGACAAGAAACTGAATAATGAACAAAGACAAAAAGGGAAAAAGAGGGAAAAGAAAACAAAACAAATTTAAAAAAAAAGAAAACCAGAAAAACCCCAAAAAACCAGAATAAAAAGAAGAAAAAAAAAAAACAGCAAAAAAGAAATGCCCTCAGAGAGCCCTCTGCACATCTGTGCAAGCCAAGGGGGTAGTTTCCAAGCCATGCAGCACCGCCTGGCCAGAACGGGCTCCCAAGTCAAGAAAAGGAAAAGAAAACAAGCAATTCAAAACAAACAAATGAACAAAAGCCCCGGGATCTCACCAGCGTGGCAGCCCAGACCTGGAAGCAGCTCCACACTCGATGGAGCTCTGCAGCCCCTCAGGAAGAAGCAAAGATGGCGCACAGAGCCAGGTATTTGAGCGAAAGGAGGGGGGAGTGGTGAGAGGTAAGGAAGAAATCAAGAAGCGGAAAAAAGCAACACCAGACACCAACAAATGGCACTCAGAGAGCCAGCTAGTGCGGGCTGGTGGAATCCAAGCAGCCGGTGTTTTCTGGATAAGAGACTGTGTCTGCAGGAAGCAGAGGAGGTCGAGAGTGGGTGAAGAAGGGTAGGGGGTGGGATAGTGTATATCATAAATTACTGGAGCTCTGCTGCCCCTCAAGAAGACACAAAGATGGTGCACAGAGCCAGCTATTTGAGCAAAATGAGGGGGAGTTGGTGAGAGGTAAGGAAGAAATCAAAAGAAGCAGAAAAAAGCAACACCAGCAGCCAAGAAATGGCTCTCAGAGAGCCGGCCCATTCAGGTGGGTGGGATCCAAACAGCCAGTGCTTCCCGGACAAGAGATTGTGGCCACTGGAATCAGAGGAGGCCAAGTGGGGGTGAAGAAGGGTGGGGGGTGGGAAAGCATATATCTCAAATTACCGGTTGTTTTGTCCCCTGCTGGAAGCTCCGTGAAGCTGCTTTCTTGTACCCCTGTTTGCTGGTGTCCGATAGGAGTCCAAGACGGCGGATCCACACGCTGCGTTAGCTGATAGGGGACCTCTGCATGAATCTCTCCTGCTCTCTGTTCTATGTCAGTTTTCTCACTCCATTTGTTGCTTGGCTGAATTCTTTATCTCTTCATTTGATGTTGTAGGGTTTCAGGATTGTTGTTTTCTCTGCTCGGCTTAGTTTTTTGGATCTTTGCTGTGGAGGGATGGCATGGTGCTTCTGCCTAGAGCGCCATTTTGCAGGAAGTCAAGCCACAGGGTTTTATCTGTTTTTAAAAAGCCCTCTGTAAAGAAGTCTGAGAACAACTCTATGAATGGGAAAAGTATGTAAAGTTTTTCCTTTTCAAGAACGTGAAGTCACCAAGCTTTTAAATGTTTTCAATACAAACTGTGGGTTTCAGAGACTTCCATGTGCCATGACATTCTAAGAAGGAGAAAATAATGCAGAGATTCTCCTGTTCAAGTACATTACCACAAAAGACATTTAGTTTTGCTAAGTAAACGTTGAGTTGCAAACATGTTCCAATTCACTGTATGAAAGAAAAACCAAAATACAGTTTCTCTTATTCTGGTTGATTAAGTCAGAGGGTTTTATCTGTTTTTAAAAACCCCTTTGCAAAGATGCCTAAGAGAAATCCTCTGAATGGGAAAAGAACATAATGTTTCTCCCATTCAAGAATGTGAAGCCACCAGCTTTTAGATGATTTCAATTCGAAATTTGATTCACAAGGACTTGCATGTGCCATTCACATTCTATGAAGGAGGAAACAATGCAGACTTTACCTGGCTTAAGAACATTACTGTAAAAGTGATATAGTTTTGTTATGTAAACTTTGTGTTGCAAACGTGCATGTTCCAATTTACGGTATAAAAGAGAAATGAAAACAGTTTCTCTTATTCTGGTTGATTAAGTTAGAGGGTTTTATCTGTTTTTAAAAAAACACTCTGTAATGATGCCTGAGAACAATTCTCTGAATGGCAAAAGAATGTGAAGTTTCTCCCATTGAATACCACGAAATACACGAAATTTGACTTACCAGTACTTGCATGTGCCTTTCACACTTTATGAGGGAGAAAATAGTGTAGAGTTTCTCCTGTTCAACTACATTACTGCAAAAACTATGTAGTTTTGCTAAGTAAACTTTGTGTAACAAATCTAAATATTCCAATCCACTGCAGGAAAGAGAAAGGAAAATACAGTTTCTCTTATACTAGTTGATTTAGTCAGAGCATTTTGTCTGTTTTTTAAAAACCCTCTGCAATGATGCCCAAGAACAATTCCCTGAGTGGGAAAAGAATGTAAAGTTTCTCCCTTTGAAGAACGTGGATCCACTAGGCTTTCAGATGTTTTCAATACGAACTTTGGGTGATAGGACTCCCATGAGACTTCACATTGTATGAAAGAGAAAATAGTGCAGAGTTTATCCCATTCAAGTACGTTACAGCAAAAGTGATGTAGTTTTGCTAAGTAAACCTTATGTTACAAACGTGCATGTTCCAATTCACTGTATGAAAGAAAAAACAAAATAAAGTTTCTCTTATTGTAGTTGATTAAGTCAGTAAGTTTTATCTGTTTTTTTTTTTTTTTAAACCTTCTGCAAAGAAGCCAGAGAACAATTCTCTGAAAGGAAAAAGAATGTAGTTTCTCACTTTTAAGAACATGATGCCACCAGGATTTTAGAAGTTTCAATACTAATGTTGGTTACAGGAATTTCCACGTGCCATCACATTCTATGAAGGAGAAAGCAATGCAGAGACTCTCCAGTTCAAGTACATTATCAAAAACGCAATGTAGTTTTGCTAAGTATACCTTGTGTTACAAATGTGTATGTTCCAATTCACTGCATGAAAGAGAAACCAAAATAGAGTTTCTCTTATTCTAGTTGATTAAGTCAGAGTGTTTTATCTCTTTTTAAAAAATCCTCTTCAAAGATGCCCAAGAAGAACTCTGTGAATGTTAAAACAGTGTAAAGTTTCTCCCATTCAAGAACGTGAAGTCACCGGGCTTTTAGAAGCTTTCAGTATGAACGTTGGTTACAGGGACTTTTATGTGCCATCACTTTCTATGAAGGAGAAAACAATGCAGTGTTTCTCCCATTCAAGTACGTTACCAAAAACACTATGTAGTTTTGCTAACTAAACCTTGGGTTACAAACCTGTATGTTCCAATTTACCGCATGAAAGAGAAACCAAAATACAGCTTCTTTTATTCTAGTTCATTAAGTCACAGGATTTTATCTGTTTTTAAAAAACCCTCTGCAAAGAAGCCCAAGAAGAACTGTGAATGGGAAAAAAAAGGTAAAGTTTCTCCCTTTCAAGAACATGAAGTCACCAGGCTTTTAGATGTTTTCTACTGCAAAAGAGATGTAGTTTTGCTAAGTAAACCTTTTGTTACAAACGTGCATGTTCCAATTCACTGCATGAAAGAAACAAGAAATACAGTTTCTCTTATTCTAGTTGATTAAGTCAGAGGGTTTTATCTTTCTAAAAACCCCTTTGCAGAAGGTGGGGCCAAGATGGCAGTGTAGTCACACAATTCCTGTGGTCCCTCTTACAGCAAAGACCAGAGAAAACAAGTGAATCGATTATATATGACAATCTAGGAGCCCTGAACATCAAAGGCAAATTTGAGGAATCAGACTGAGTGGCAGGGATATGAAGAGACTGTTTGGAAGCAGCGAGGCATTGCCAGAACTGACCCAGCGGGAGCTGATGCCCTTCAGGCTGGATCAGCTCGAGTGCATGCTGAGGCAAAAAGTGGTGCTTGGGAGATGTTTTCCACATCAGGAGGGACCCAGTGGCACAGAGTCTACTCAGGCATCCAAAACCAGTGAAAAGCAGCACTCAATCAGAAAAACATAAGTACTTGGGTCTGGCTTACTGCACAGATCAGAAAACACCACCTTGGGTAAAAACCTCTCTCCCATTATCTCCCCTCTCCCTGCTATTGCCGACGAGTCCCCTGGGCCATAAGTAGGACCCATCATGCACCCTGAGCTATGCTCCTGGCCTTGGTGAGGGAACAAATTAACAAATAAGGAAAAGGTAATCTGCCAGCTCCCCTAAACCAGGAACTCAGGGTAAGCACAGCTCCCTTACCTAGGCACAGGCATTAAGGGGTACATATACTTTGAATGCCTTTCACCCCCGCATAGACCTGTGTAAGACCATTTTAACAGTGTAGGCCCACATTACCACAGTACAGCAGGGTATATACCTGAAGTCTAACTTCAACTGTTTCAGCTATATGGGGAAGTGGCAGGTTTGTGACATTTGACACTGCTCTGCCCATTAAGCAGGGTCCTCACTTACCCATATCAGGGGCCTGAAGACTGGTGGCTCCACCCACACCATCTAGCCACCTTCAACAGGGGTCCAAGAATATGTAGTATCCCCAGTTATTACAGCCAACCGTATTGGGTGCTCATAGTCCAGCTGCAAAAACAACATATTCACAGGCTTGAGGGAACAGAGACACACTTTCCTCCCAGATACTCAGGGGCAGCCATCAGCCCCCTGTCTTGCTCAGAGCATGATCCCCTACTGCAGCCAGATACCTGTGCCTACACCAATCACCCATGCCTGTCTAGGACTGTAAGTGAGAGCCTGAATGACACACTTGGTGACTGACTACCTGGACACCTGAGCTGAATCCATACAAGAAAATTAAACAGACTCCTGGGCTCACATACCTAGTAACAGATCTACCCACCAAGCAACAAGATGTTAGAGCTTCAAAGGTGCAATAATCAAACTAGCTCACATGAGCACCCTATTTGTGCATATCAAAACAAAACAAAACCAGAAGCTAGGACACAGTAAGCAAACACAAAATAAATAAATATAATAACTTATTGATGGCTCTGAGACAACTGTCAATATTACATCACATAAAGAGGCAGATCATGATGGCTTCAGCAAGCTACTAAAACAAAGAATCAAAAAAATTTTCCGAGGAAGAGAATTTCTTGGACTTACTGGAGGTAGAATACAAAAGACTAGTACACAGAAGTCTTCAAGAGATCAGAAAGGAGATCGTGCAAAATGCAGAAAAAGACAAAGAATAAAGAGACAAAGCAATAGAGGGACTTAAGAGGTTATTCAAGAGCATAATGACAAGGCTTCAAGAATCCATAGAGAGACAGCAATCAGAAATCCAGAAGATTAACAGTAAAATTTCAAAATTAGACAACTCAATAGAAAGTCACAGGAGCATAATTGAGGCAATAGAAGTCAGAGAGAGTGAGACTGAAGACAAAGCACTTGACATCAACTTATTTGAGGAAAAATCAGATAAAAGAACTTAAAAAAATGAAGAAACTCTAAGAATTATCTGGAACTCTATCAAGAAGAATACCCTACAAGTTATTGGAGTACCAGAACACAGGGGAATAGTAGAAAATACAGAGAGAATTGCTGAAGATTTGTTGGCAGGAAACTTCCCTGATGTCATGAAAGATGAGAAGATATCTATCAAAAATACTCTTTGAACCCCCCATAAGGTAGATCCCAAAAGAAAGTCACCAAGACAAATTATAATCAAACTTACCAAAACCAAACACAAAGAGAGAATTTTAAGACTGGCTAGAGATAAATGAAAAGTCATCTACAAAGGAGAGTCAATAAGACTAAGCTTGGACTGCTCAGCAGAAACCATGCAGGCAAGAAGGCAATGGGATGACATATATAAAGCTTGAAGGAAAAAAATTGCCAAACAAGAATTCTATATAAAGCAAAACTGTCTCTCAAATATGATGGTGAAATTAGGGCATTTCCAGATAAACAGAAGTTTAAGACATTTGCAAAAAACAAACCAAAATTACAAGAAATACTAAAGGGAGTCCTCCACTTAGAAAATCAATAACATCAGATAACAACCCAAGACTAGAACATGGGACATAGCAACCAGATATCAACCGAGATAGGGAAGTCACAAAAATAAATCAAAGCCAAAACACTGAAAACAGGGAAACAGAGGGGTCAATATGTAAAAGGTGACAACATTAAAACCAAAAAGAGGGACTAAAATGTGTAGTTACATATTTTTCACATGAAGCAAAGGTCAAGGCAATACAAAGAAATAAAAGACTTGTTTGAACTTAGAAAAATAGGAGTAAATGTTAAGGTAACCAAAAACAAAACTAACAATGCTACACATGAAAATAAAAAACAAACAAACAAAAAAGACTCAAATACAAAACCAACTGCAAGGAAAAAGACAAAAAGAAAATACATAAAGAAAAATGGCTCAGCACAGAAAATTAAGTGGAACAAAGAAACTGTCCACAACACACAAAAAAAGACATCAAAATGACAGCACTAAACTCATACCTGTTAATAATTACGCTGAAAGTAAATGGACTCAATGCACCAATAAAGAGACAGAGTGGCAGAATGGATAAAAAAAAAAAAAACCATAATCTGTCCGTATGCTGCCTACAAGAGACACACATTAGACTTAAAGACACAAGCTAAAACTCAAAGGATGGAAAAAATATATAAAGCAAACAACACTCAAAAAAGAGGAGTGACAATATAATCTCTAAAAAAAAATAGACTTTAAAGTCAAAGTCACCACAAACGATAAGGAAGGAAACAATATAATGATTAAAGTGTCAATACAAGAGGACATAACTGTAATAAATATTTACACACCCAATAACAGGGCTCCAAAATACATAAAACAAACTCTAACAGCATTGAAAAGAGATATAGACAGCTCCACAATAATTGTAAGAGACATTAATACAACACTTTTGGTGAAGGAGAGAACACTCAGAAAGAAGCTCAATAAAGACACGGAAGATCTAAATGCCACAGTCAAACAACTTGATCTAAAGGACATATACTGAACACTCCACCCTACAGCAGCCAAGTATACTTTATTTTCCAAAGCACACGGAACGTTTTCAAGAATAGGCCACATACTGGTCCATAAAGCAAGCCTTAACAAAATCCAAAGCATCAAAATATTACAATGCATCTTTTCTGAATATGAAGCCATAAAACTAGAAATCAATAACAGAAAAAGCAAGGAAAAAATCAAACACATGGAAACTGGAATACCTTGCTCAAAAATTACTGGGTTATAGAAGAAATTAAGGATGGAATAAAGAAATTCACAGAATTAAATGAGAATGAAAACACATCCTACCAGAACCTTTGGGACACAGCAAAAGCAGTGCTCAGAGGTCAGTTTATAGCAATAAATGCACACATCCAAACAGAAGAAAGGGCCAAAATCAAAACATTAACCATACAACTCAAACAAGTAGAAAGAGAGAAGCAAAAGAAGACCTCGGGGGCCAGAGAAAGGAAATAATAAGAATTAGAGGAGAATTAAATGACATAGAGAATAGGAAAACAATTGAAAGAGTTAACAAGACCAAAAGCTGGTTCTTTGAAAAGATCAACAAAATTGATAAACCATTGGCCAAACTGACAAAAGAAAAACAGGAGAGGAAGCAAACAACCCCTATAAGAAATGAGATATGTGATATCACAACAGACCCAACTGAAATTAAAAGAATCATAACAGATTACTATGAAAAATTGTACTCTAACAAATTTGAAAACCTAGAGAAAATGGACAAATTTCTAGAAATTCACTACCTACCTAAACTAACATGAACAGAGGTAGAACAACTAGATAAACCCGTAACACAAGAAGAGATTGAAAAGGTAATTTAAAAACTCCAAACAAACAAAAAAAAGCCCTGGCCCGGATGGCTTCACTGGAGAATACTACCAAACTTTCAGAGAAGAGATAACACCACTTCTACTAAAAGTATTTCAGAGCATAGGAAAGAATGGAATACTCCCAAACTCATTCTATGAAGCCAACACAACCCTGATACAAAAACCAGGTAAAGACACCACAAAAAAGAAAATTACAGACGAATATCCTTTATAAACATTGATGTAAACATCCTCAACAAAATTCTAACCCATAGACTTCAGCAACATATCAAAAAAATAATTCACCATGATCAGGTGGGATTTCTACCAGGTATGCAGGGATGGTTCAACATTAGAAAAACAATCAAAGTAATCCATCACATAAATAAAACAAAAGACAAGAACCACATTATGTTATCAATCGATGCAGAAAAGGTATTTGACAAAGTCCAACACCAATTCATGATAAAAACTCTCAATAAAATAGGAATAGAAGGGAAATTCCTCAATATAATTAAGGGCATTTATACAAAGCCAACAGCCAACATCATCCTAAATGGAGAGAGTTTGAAAGCATTCCCCTTGAGAACGAGAACCAGACAAGGATGCCGTCTATCACCGCTCTTTTTCAACACTGTGCTGGAGGTCCTAGTCAGAGCAATTAGGCTAGAAAAAGAAATAAAGGGCATCCAAATTGGTAGGGAAGAAGTCAAAGTATCTCTATGTGCAGATGATATGGTCTTATACACAGAAAACCCCAAAGAATCCACAAGAAAACTACTGGAACTAATAGAAGATTTCAGCAAAGGTTCAGGATACAAGATAAACATACAAAAATCAGTTGGATTCCTTTACACCAACAAAGAGAACCTCAAAGAGGAAATTACCAAATCAATACCTTTTACAATAGCCCCCAAGAAGATACAATACTTATACAGAGAAAACTATAAGACACTACTTCAAGAAACTAAAAGAGACCTGCATAAGTGGAAAATACACCTTGCTCATGATAGGTATCGACATAGTGAAAATGTCAATTCTACCCAAAGCAATCTACAGATACAATACAATCCCAATCCAAAATCCACCGGCATTTTTTAATGAGATGGAGAAACAAATCACCAACTTCATATGGAAATGGAAAAGACCCTGAATAAATAAAGCATTACTCAAGAGAGGAACAAAGTGGGAGGCCTCACACTACCTGATTTTAGGACCTATTATACCGCCACGGTACTCAAAACAGAGTGGTAATGGTACAACAACAGATACATAAACCAATGGAACAGTTGAGAATCCAGATATAAGCTCATCCTATGAGCAGCTAATATTTGACAAAGGCCCAAAGTCCATTAATTGGGGAAAAGACAGTCTCTTTAACAAATGGTGCTGGCATAACTGGATATCCATCTGCAAAAAACTGAAACAAGACCCATACCTCACACCATGCACAAAAACTAACTCAAAATAGATCAAAAACTTAAATATAAAATTGAAAACGATAAAGATCATGAAAGAAAAAATAGGGACAATGCTAGGAGCCCTAATACATGGCATAAACACAATATGAACCATAAGTAACAACGCACAGGCACCAGAAGAGAGATTAGATAAATGGGAGCTCCTAAAAACCAAACACTTATGCTCATCAAAAGACTTCACCAAAAGAGTAAAAAGACAACTTACAGACTGGGAAAAAAATTGGCTATGATAATTCCAATCAGTGTATAATCTCCAAAATCTACAAGATACTGCAAAACATCAATAACAAAAAGACAAATAACCCAATCAAAAAATGGGCAAAGGATATGAACAGGTACTTTGCCAAAGAAGACATTCAGGCGGCTAACGGACACATGAGGAAATGCTCACGATCTTTAGCCATTAGAGAAATGCAAATCAAAACTACAATGAGATACCATCTCATCCCAACAAGCTTAGTGTCATGGATTAGTTATGTCCCCCCAAAATATCTGTCAGCTTGGCTGGGTCATGATTCCCAGTGTCATATGACTGTGTAATCTGATGTGATTTCCTTTGTGTTGTAAACTCTAGCAATATGATGAGATTATATGTGATCTCCTTATGTGTAGTAAATTCTATCACTGTGATGAGGTTATACTGGTGAGGTTGACAAGATTAGATAGTGTATTAATGCAATCTCTTTTGAGATATTAAAGAGAGAAGCAAGCAGAGACACAGGGGAACCTCATACCACCAAGAAAGCAGTGCCGGGAGCAAAGCGTGTCCTTTGGACCTGAGGTTCCTGCGCAGAGAAGCTCCCAGACCAAAAGAAGATTGATGACAGAGCCGACGGAGAAAGCGTTCCCCTGGAGCTGACGCCCTGAATTTGGATTTGTAGCCTACTGGACTGTGAGAGAATAAACTTCTCTTTGCTAAATCCATCCACTTGTGGTATTTCTGTTAGAGTGGCACTAGATGACTGAGATAGCTAGCATTAATCCAAAAAAACACAAAATAATAAATGTTTGAGAGGTTGTGGACAGACTGGAACACTTATACACTGCTGGTGGGAATGTAAAATGGTACAACCACGTTGGAAATCGATTCGGAGCTTCCTTAAAAAGCTAGGAATAGAAGTACCATATGATCCAGAAATCCCATTCCTTGGAATATATCCTAGAGAAAAAAGAGCCGTTACACCAATAAATATATGCACACACATGTTCATTGCAGCAGTGTTCACGTTAACAAAAAATGGAAACAACCTAGGTGCCCATCAATGGACTAATGGATAAAGAAATTATGGTATATTCACAGAATGGAATACTATGCAACAGTAAAGAACAAGGATGAATCCGTGAAACATCTTATAACATGGAGGAATCTGGAAAGCATTATGCTGAGTGAATTTAGTCAGTCGCAAAAGGACAAATATTGTATAAGACAACTATTTCTTTAGTGTGCTTTAAGTCACAGTTTACAGTTCGTTAGTCTTTCATACAAAAATTTATACACACATTGATATGATGCTCTCCCTATAATGTGACAGGGCACTCCTCCTTTCCACCCTGGAATTCCCGAATCCATTCAACCAGCTCCTGTCCCTTTTTGCCTTCTCATCTCACCTCTGGATAGGAGCTGCCCATTTAGTCTCATGTATCTACTTGAGCTAAGAAGCACTCTCTTCATGAGTATCATTTTATATACCATAGTCCAGTCTCATCTTTGTCTGAAGAGTTGGCTTCTGGAATTGTTTTAATTCTGGGCTAACAGAGAGTCCAGGAGCCATGTCTTCAGGGGTACCTCCAGTCTCAGTCATACCATTAAGTCTGGTCTTTTTACTAGAATTTGAGTTCTGCACCCCACTTTTCTCCTGCTCCGTCAGGGACTCTTTGTTGTGTTCTCTGTCAGGACAGTCATTGGTGGTAGGTGAGCACTATCTAGTTCTTCTAGTCTCAGGCTGATGAAGTCTCTGGTTTATGTGGCCCTTTCTGTCTCTTGGGCTAATGTTTTCCTTGTGTCTTTGGTGTTATTCATTCTCCTTTGCTCCAGGTGCTTTGAGACCAAGTGATGCATTTTAGAAGGCTGCTTGCTAGCTTTTAAGACCCCAGACGCAACTCACCAAAGTTTGATGCAGAACTTTTTCTTTTTTTGTAGATGCCAGATGCCCCATTCCAGAGTCCTTATCTTTTTTTAATTTTTTTATTGTACTTTAGATGAAGGTTTACAGAACAAATAGTTTCTCATTAAACAGCACACATATTGTTTTATGATGTTGGTTAACAACCCCACGACATGTCAACACACTCCCTCTCGACCTTAGGTTCCCTATTACCAGCTTTCCTGTAGCCTCATGTCTTCAGTCCTTGTCCCTGGGCTGTTGTGCCCTGTTAGTCTTGTTTTGTTTTATAGGGCTGTCTAATCTTCGGCTGAAGGTGAACCTCAGTAATTACTTCATTACTGAGCTAAAAGGGTGTCCAGGGGCCATACTCTGGGGGTTTCTCCAGTCTCTGTCAGGCCAGTAAGTCTGGTCTTTTTTTGTGAGTTAGAATTTTGTTCTACATTTTTCTCTAGCTCTGTCGGGGACCTACATTTTTCTCTAGCTCTGTCGGGGACCCTCTGTTGTGACCCCAGTCAGAGCAGTCACTGGTGTTAGCCGGGCACCATCTAGTTGTAATGGACTCAGTCTGGTGGAGGCCATGGTGGTTGTGGTCTATTAGTCCTTTGGACTAATCTTTTCCTTGTATATTGTTTTCTTCATTCTCCTTTGCTTCCGAAGGGGTGAGACAAGTGGAGTATCTTAGATGTCTAGTCACAGGCTTTTAAGACCCCAGATGCTAAGAAGACAAGACTTAATGGTTTGACTCTGACCGGAGGAACCCCGGAAAGCATGGCCCCTGGATTCTCTATCAGCCCAGAACTAAAACAATTTCCAAGGCCAACTCTTCAGACAGGGATTGGACTGGACTGTGGGACATAAAGTGGTGCTAATGAGGAATGTGCCTCTTGGCTCAGATAGATACAAGAGACTGAAAGGGAAAACTTTTGTCCGGAAGTGAGATGGGAAGACAGAGAGGGTTAGGAGTTTGTTGAATGGACATTGGGAATCAGGGGTGGATGGGAGGAGTGTGCTGTCACAGTATGGGGAGAGCAATTAGAGTCACATAATAATGTATGTATAAATTTTTGTATGGGAAAAAATAAAAAAAATTTAAAAAGAAACAAAAACAAAATGTAGTATATGCAAAAAAAAAAAAAAAAAAAAAAAGATCCCAGACGCTTACACATCAAGGCAGAATGTAGAAGATTTTCTTTATAAACTATGTTATGCCAATTGAGCTAGATGTTCCCCAAGACTATGGTCCTCACAGACCTCAGCCCAGCAATTTGGTCCCTCAGGGAATTTGGATGTGTCTATGGAGCTTCCATGACCTTGCCTTGTACAATTTGTGCTGGCTTCCCCAGTAATGTGTACTGTCTTACCCTTCACCAAAGTTACCGCATATCTATTGTCTGTTTAGTGTTCTTCCTACCCTCCCCTCTCTCATAAATCATCGAAGATTGTTTCTTTCTGTGTGTAAAATATTTCATGAGTTTTTACAGTAGTAGTCTCATACAATATTTGTCCTTTTGTGATTGACTTATTTCACTCTGCATAATGCCCTCCAGATTCATCCATGTTATGAGATGCTTCACAGATTCATCATTGTTCTTGATCGTTACATAATACTCCATTGTGCATATGTACCATAGTTTGTTTATCCATTCATCTGTTTTGGGGCATCAAGTTTGTTTCTTTCTTTTTGCTATTGTAAACAATGCTGCAATGAACATAGGTGTGCATATGTCTATTTGTGTGAAGGCTCTTATTTTATCTAGGATATATTCCTAGGAGTGGGGTTGCCGGATCGTATGGTATTTCTATTTCTAGCTTTCTAAGGAAGCGCCATATCGTTTTCCAAAATGCTTGTATCATTTTGCATTCCCAGCAGCAGTGCAGAAGAGTTCTTATCTCCCCGTAGCCTCTCCAACATTTGTTATTTCCTTTTTTTTTTTAATTGTGTCAGTAATGCTGGGGTGAGATGGTATGTCATTGTGGTTTTGATTTGCATTTCTCTAATGGCTAGTGATCGTGAGCATTTCCTCATGTTTCTGTTGGCCGCTTGAATGTCTTCTTTGGTGAAGTGTCTGTTCATTTACTTTGCCCATTTTTTAATAGGATTATTTGTCTTTTTGTTGTAGAGCTGTTGGATTTTCTTTTAGATTTTAGAGATTAAACCTTTGTCTGACTTTTAATGTCCAAATTATTTTTACCAGTCTCTAGATTCTCTTTTTACTCTTTTGATGAAATCTTTTGATGAGCATAAGTGTTTAATTTTTAGAAGATACCGGTTATCTAACGTATCTCCTGGAGTTTGTGTGTTGTTGGTTATGGTTTGTATCCTGTTAATGTCGTGTATTACAGCCTCTAGCGTTAATGCTATTTTTTCTTCTATGAACTTTCTAGATTTTGGCTTTATATTTAGGTCTTTGATCCATTTAGAATTAGTTTTTGTATATTGTGTGAAGTATAGGTCCTGTTTAATTTTTTTGTAGGTGGACATCTAGTTTTGCCAGCACCATTTCTTAAAAAGACATTCCCCATTTGATGTACTTTGGGCCCTTGTCAAAGATCAGGTGACCGTAGGTGGATGGATTTATATCTGGGTTCTCGGTCCCATTCCATTGGTCAATGTATCTGTCACTGAACAAGTACCAGGCTGTTTTGACTACCATAGCTGTATACTAGGTTGTGAGGTCAGGTAGTGAAAGTCCTCCTACTTTATTCTTTTTCTTTAATAGTGCTTTACTTATCCGGAGCTTCTTCCCTTTCAATATGAAATTAATAATTAGTTTTTCCATGTCTTTAAAGAATATTGTTGGTATTTGGATCGGGATTGCATTGTATTTGTAAATTTCTTTGGGTAGAATTGTCATTTTCACAATGTTGAGTTTACCTATCCATGAGCATGGTATGTTTTTCCATTTATGTAGATCTTTTTTGGTTTCTTGTAGTAGTGTTTTGTAGTTTTCTTTCTATAGGTCTTTTACATCCCAGGTTAGATATATTCCTAAGTATTTTATTTTTTTAGGGGCTATTATAATGGTATTGTTCTCCTGATTTCCTTTTCATCATTATCTTTATTGGTGTATAGGAATCCAACTGAATTTTGTATGTTTTTCTTGTATCCTGCTACTCTGCTGAATATTTCTATTTGTTCCAGTAGTTTTCTCATGGAGTATTTAGGGTTTTCTAGGTATAGTATCGTATCATCGGCAAACAGGAACAGTTTAACTTCTTCATTACCAATTTGGATGTCCTTTATTTCTTTTCTTGCCTTATTGCCATAGCTAGGGCTTCCAGGACAATGTTAAATGGGAGGTGATAAAGGGCATCCTTGTCTTGTTTCTGTTCTCAAGGAGAATATTTTCAGCCTCTCTCCATTAAGAATGATGTTAGCCATTGGTTTTGCATAGATGCCCTTTATTATGTGGAGAAATTTCCTTCTATACCTATTTGATTGAGAGTTTTTATCAGGAATGGGTGTTGGACTTTGTCGAATGCCTTTTCTGTGTCACTTGAGATGATCATGTGGTTCTTTTCTTTCCTTTTATTTATGTGGTGGATTACTTTGATTTTCTAATGTTGAGCCATCTCGCATATCTGGTATGAATCCTACTTGGTTGTGATGTATTATTTTTTTGATATGATGCTGAATTCTATTTGCTAGAATTTTCTTAAGAACTTTTGCATCTATATTCATGAGAGATAGTGGTCTGTAATTTTCTTTTTTGTGGTTTCTTTGCCTGGTATCAGCATTATGCTGGCTTCATAGAATGAATTTGGACGTGTCACTTCCTTTTCTATGTTTTGAAATACTTTGAGTAGTCTTGGTGTTAGCTTTTCTCTGGATGTTTGGTAGAATTCTCCAGTGAAGCCATCTGGGACAGGGCTTTATTTGTTGAGAATTTTTTTTATTACCTTTTCAATCTCTTCTCTTGTTATGGGTCTGTTCAGATTTTCCATATCACTTTGTGTTAGTTTGGGTAGATAGTGTGTTTCTAGAAATTTATGCATTTCCTCTAGGTTTCTAAATTTGAGTATAGTTTTCATAATACTCTTTTATGATCATTTTTATTTCAGTTGTGTTTGTTGTAATGTCCCCCATTTCATTTCTTATTTTGGTTATTTTTGTCCTCTCCTGTTTTTCTTCTGTAAGTGTGGCCAGTGGTTTTTCTATTTTGTTGATCCTTTCAAAGAACCAACTTTTGGTTTTGTTGATTCTTTCTAATGTTTTTCTATTCTCTATTTCATTTATTTCTGCTCTGATTTTTATTATTTCCTTCTTCTGGTGGCTGTGGTCCTCTTTTTGCTGTTCTCTTTCTATTTGTTCAAGTTGTGGAGTTAATGTTTTGATTTTGTCCCTTCTTTTTTGATGTGTGCATCTATTGCTATAAATTGTCCTCTGAGGACTGCTTTTGCTGTGTCCCAAAGATTTTGGTATGATGTGTTTTCATTCTTGTTTGATTCTAGGAATTTTTTTATTCCATCTCTGATTTCTTCTATTACTCAGTGGTTTGTAAGCAGGGTGTTATTCAGTTTCCATGTAATTTATTTTCTTTCCTTGCTCTTGCTGTTGTTAATTTCTACCTTGATGACATTGTGTTCAGAGAAGATATTTTGTATTATCTCAATGTTTTGGATTTTGTTAAGGGTTGCTCCATGGCCTAAGATGTGATCTATTCTGGAGAACTTTCCATGTGTGTTGGAAAAGAATGGGTACTTTGCAGCTGTTGAGTGGAGTGTTCTATATATGTCTATGAGGTCAAGTTGGCTGATTGTGCCCTTTAGGTCTTCTGTATCTTTGTTGAGTTTCTTTCTAGGTGTTGTGTCCTTTACCAAGGATGGTGTGTTTAAGTCTCTTGCTATTATTGTGGAACTGTCTATTTCTCTTTTCAGTACTGTTAGAGTTTGTTTTATGTATTTTCGAGCCCTGTCATTGGGTGCATAGATATTTATTATAGTTGTGTCTTCATGCTGGATAGCCCCTTTAATCACTATATACTGTCCTTCTTTGTCTTTTATGGTGGATTTTGTTTTAAAGTCTATTTTATCTGAGATTAGTATTGCCACTCCTGCTCTTTTTTGGTAGTTGTTTGCTTGATATATTTTTTCCATCTTTTGATTTTTAATAAATTTAGATATTTGATTCTAAGGTGGGTCTCTTTAGACAGTATAATGATGGATCCTGTTTTTTAATGCATTCTGTCACTCTCTGTCTCCTTATGGGTGTATTTAGTCCATTTATATTTGGTGTAACTACTGATAGGTGTGAGTTTATTGCTGTCATTTTGTAGCGCTTTTTTGCAAATACTGACTTTTTTTTGTTCCTCTTACTGTTTTGTGCTGAATTCCTTTTGTTTGTGGATTTTTTTCATTTCTTTTGTTTTTGTAGATTTTGTTTTTACTGAGACTTTATGTTTTTCTTCTTTATTTTGACGAGTAGGTTTGTTAACTTTCTTTGTGGTTACCTTGAAATTTACACTTACCTTCTTATGTTTGAACCAGTCTATTATTACTTGGTATTGCCTTGCCTTCCTTCCATTAGAATGTTCTATACCTACACCGTTTATTCCCTCTTTTATTTTTAGGATGTTGTTGTCATTTACAGATTAACCTCTCTGGTTTCCTTTTTTGGATAGTCCTTGAGAGTATTTCCTAGCTTGGTATCTCACTGGTACAATCCTGAGTCCTAGATTCAGTCTGTGGTCTGATGTTGTTTGCTCTCAGATTGAAGTTCTCCCTTTAATTATTCTTGTAAGTTTTGTTTTGTTTTACATATTCCCTTAATTTTTGTTTATCTGGAAATGTCCTAATTTCACCATCATATTTGAATTAGAGTTTGCAGGATATTTTATTTTTTGCTGGCAATTCTTTTCATCAAGGTTTTATATATGTCATCCCATTGCCTTCTTGTCTGCATGGTTTCTGCTAAATAATCTGAGATTAGACTTATTGTTTCTCCTCTGTATGTGACTTTTCATATTTCTTGAGCTGCTCTCAGAACTCTTTCTTTGTCTTTGGTTTTAGTGAATGTGATTATGATATGTCTTGGTGATTTTCTTTTGGGTTCTGTCCTATATGGGGTTCGTTGAGCTTCTTGGATAGTCAGCTTTTCATCTTTCATAATATTGGGGAAGTTTTCTGTTACCAGTTCTGCAATGATCCTCTCTGTGTTTTCTCCCTCTGTTCTGGAACTCTGATCACTCACAAACTTTTGCTTTTGATTGTATCCGACATAATTCTCGGGGTTTCTTCATTTTTCTTCATTCTTTTTCCCGATTTTTCCTCAGAGTTGTATCCAAGTGTTTGTCCTCAATTTCGTTGATCCTGTCGTCCATTGTTACAAACCTGCTCCTCGGCCCTTCTGTGGCATTGTTTATTTCTGAAATCTTGTTGTTTATCTTTTGGATTTCTAATTGTTGTTTTTATATGATTTCTAGTTGTGAATTTAGTTTTGCAGTTTGTTCCTTATTATTTTCCTGAATTCTTCCATTTCTTTGTATTTTCCAAGAATTTGTCTATTTTTTCCTAATTTTTGTCTGCTTTTTGCTTCAACTCTTAGATAGCTCTGAATGTTAGAGATTTGAATTCCTTATCAGGTAGTTCTAGTGTCTTTTCCTTTACTGGAAAGTCATCTGGTTTTTTATTTTGGATGCCTTCTGGAACCATCCTGTCCTTTTTTATATATGTTTTCATATTGTCTGCAGTCTTTGGGACATTCAGTAGTTATTTTCTTCGTTTACTGATTGCAGATTTATTTGTTTCATCCTGCTTTTTTGTTTTATTTGTTTACATCTGAGCATGCAGGGTGTGCATTCTTTGTTGTTTGCTCATCTGTGGGCACTATAGTGTTCGCCTCCTTGTCCAATGGGCAGGGTCATTCACTCAGCTATGGTGCAACAGGGCAGGTCCAGCAGAAGTGGAGATGCTGGGAGGGGTTCCTTATGGCGTGTACTAGGGCTCACACAGTAGGCTGGGAATCAGTTCAGGGCTAGTTTCAGTAGGCCGTCCCTGTGCTGCTCGAGACTGTGATGTAGGCAGGAAGGAGGGGGAGATTGTGATGTGTGGAGTTAAGATGGGTATGGGAAAGAGGAGAAACAGGAGTCAAAAACAAACAAAATAAAATATGAGTGCGAAGGGAGCTTGCCCTTAGAGCAGAGACAAGAGACTGAGAAATGAAGAAAAACAAAAGAAAAATGGTAAAAATAGTTACATAAATAAAAAATTAGAGGAAAAAAGAAAAGCTCCCAGGGATCCCACTGATGTGGCTGCAAAGACTGGCGAAGTGGCTCCCAGGTGGTTAAGTACAGAGTGGATAGAAGAAGTAGAGGTGTCACACAGCACCAGGTATTCAGGATACAAGCAGAGAAGTTAAGTATAGAGATTCAAAAAACTGAAAAATGAAGAAAGACAAAAAGGGAAAAACAGAGAAAAAAACAAACAGAAAAAAAGAAAAAATGCCCCAGGGGATCCCACTGCGTGTTTGTGCAGACTGAGGAAGTAGCTCCCAAGCTGTGTAGTACAGCCCAGCTAGAAGGGGCTCCCAAGCAGAGAAAAGAAAAGGAAATCAAACAAAACAAAACAAAAAATCCCCAGGGATCCCACCAGCATGGCAGCACAGGCAGGGGAGCATTTCCACAATCGAGCTGTGTTTCACAGCCTTTCAGGAAGAAGCAAAGATGGCACATGGAGCCAGGTATTTGAGAGAAAGGAGGGGGAGGTGGTGAAAGGTATGGAAGAAACCAAAAGAAGTGGAAAAAGCAACAAACAAATGGCACTCAGGGAGCTGGCCAGTGTGGGTGGGTGGAATCCCAGTGGCACAGGGCTAAAGTTGGTGCCCCTTGGCCAAGAGTCTGTGGACAGAGGAAGCAGAGGAGGCTGAGTGGGGGTGAAGAAGGGTGGAGGTGGGAAAGAGTATATCACTGGTTACCTGTTGTTTTTTCTCCTTCTGGGAGCTCCGTGAAGCTGCTTTCCTGGAAACCCTGTTGGCCAGTCTCCGACAGGAGCCCAAGATGGCGAATCCGTGCTGGATTCGCTGATAGGGGACCTCTGCACATATCTCTCCTTGCTCTCTGTTTCTGTCAGTTTCTTATTCCATCCAGTGCTTGGGTGAATTCTTTATCTCTTCATTTGATGCTTAGGGTTTCTGGATTGATGTTTATCTCTAACTTAGTTTTTCAGGTCTTTACTGTGGAGGGACGGTATGGTGCTTCTGTTCATAGTGCCATGTAGGCTGGAATGAAGTAGTTTTGCTAAGTAAACCTTGTGTTACTGTCATGGATTGAATTGCGTCCCCCAAAAAATGTGTGTAGCAACTTGGCTGGGTCACGATTCCCAGTATTGTATGATTGTGTTCTCTGATGTGATTTCCTTATGTGTTGTAAACTCTATCGCTATGACGAGATTATATGTGGTCTACTTATGTGTTGTAAATTCTATCACTGTGATGAGGTTATACTGATGAGGTTGACAAGATTAGATAGTGTCTTAATGCAATCTCTTTTGAGATATAAAAGAGAGAAGTGAGCAGAGACACATGGGAATCTCACACCACCGAGAAAGCAGTGCCAGGAGCAGAGTGCTTTCTTTGGACCTGAAGTTCCTGTCCAGAGAAGCTCCCAGACCAAAGGAAGACTGATGACACCAACCTTCTTCCAGAGCCAATGGAGAAAGCGTTCCCCTGGAGCTGACGTCCTGAATTTGGACTTGTAGCCTACTGGACTGTGATAGAATAAACTTCTCTTTGCTAAATCCATCCACTTGTGGTATTTCTCTTAGAGCAGCACTAGATGACTAAGACAGTTACCAAGAGGTGCATGTTCCCAATTCACTGCATGAAAGAGAAACCAAAATACAGTTTCTGTCATCTACTTGATTAAGTCAGAGGGTTTTACTGTTTTTAAAAATTACTTCACGTACACGCCCAAGAACATTTCTTATACATTCTCTGACTAGGAAAAAGAATGCAAAGATTCTCTATTTCAAGTACTTGAATTCACCAGGATTTCAACAGAAACTTTGTGTTACCAGGTTTTGAGTATGCCTTTTACATTCTTGGAAGGAGAAAACAATGCAGAGTTTCTCCTGTTCAAGTACACAACAGGAAAAGTGGTGTAGCTTTGCAAAATAAACCACGGGTTACAAGAATGGGCATGTTCCCAACTGACTGCAAGAAAGAGAAACCAAAATACTGTTTCTCTCATTTTACTTGATTAACTCAGAGGGCTTTATTTCATTTGAAAAAACAGTGCATACATGCCCGAGAACATTTCTTACACATTCTCTGAATGGGAAAAGAATGGAAAATTTCTCCCTTTCAAAGATGTGAAGCCAACAGGGTTTTAGATGTTTTCAGTATGAACTTTGTGTTACTCGGACGTGAATGCGCCATACACATTCTCTGAACGAGAAAACAATACAGAGTTCCTCCTTTTCAAATACAGGATGGCAAAGGTGAACCAGTTTTGCAAAGTAAACAATGTGTTGCAAGAACATGCGTGTTTCCAATTCACTGTATGAACTAGAAACCAAACTAGTTTCTCTCTTTCCAGATGATGAAATCAGAGGGTTTTATCCGTTATTGAAAAACGCTTTGTGTTACATGCAGGAGAATGTTGCCTATACAGTCTCTTGTTGGGAAAAGAAAGTCAAGTTCCTCCCATTCAAATACGTGCAGCCACAAGGGTTTTATATGTTTTCAATATCCACTTTGTGTTACCTGGACATGAATGTGCGTTAGAAAATCTCTGAACGAGAAAACAATGCAATTTCTCCCGTTCAAGTACAGGAGGGTGATAGCTATGTAGTTATGCTAAGTAAACCTCATGTTACCAAGATGCATGTTCACAATTCACTGCATGAAAGAGAAACCAATATACAGTTTTCTCATTCTCCATGATTAAGTCAGAGGGTTTTACTGTTGTTAAAATACACTGTGCATACATGCCCAAGAACGTCTCTTATACATTCTCAGGGTGGGAAAAGAATGCAAAGTTTCTCCCTTTGAAGTACTTGAATTCACCAGGGTTTTTCATGTCTTCATTAGGAACTTTGTGTTACCAGGATTTGAATGTGCCTTTTACATTCTTGGAAGGAGAAAACAATACAGAGTTTCTCCCACTGAAGTACATCACTGCAAAAGCGATGCAGTTTTGCTAAGTAAACCTTGTTTTACCAAGAGGTGCATATTCCCAATTCATTGCATGAAAGAGAAACCAAAATACTGTTTCTCTCATTCTACTTGATTAAGTCAGAAGGTTTTTCTGTTTTTAAACAGCACGGTGGGTACATGCCAGAGATCTTTTCTTCTACATTCTCTGAATGAGAAAAGAATACAAAGATTCTCGCTTTCAAGCACTTGAATTCCCCAGGGTTCTTCATGTCTTCAATAGGAAGTTTCAGTTACTGGGATTCGAATGTGGCTTTTACATTCTTCGAAAGAGTAAACAATGCAGAGTTTCTCCCGTTCCGGTACACAACAGCAAAAGCAATGTAGTTTTGCTAAGTAAACCTTGTGTTACAAGAACGGACATGTTCCCAATTTACTGCATGAAAAATAAACCGAAATACTGTTTTTCTCATTCTACCTGATTAAGTCAGAGGGTTTTATCTATTTTTAAAAAACAGTGAGTACATCCCCATGAACGTTTCTTACACATTCTCTGAATGGGAAAAAATGGAAAGTTTCTCACTTTCAAGGACGTGAAGCCAAAAGGGTTTTGGATGTTTTCAATATGCACTTTGTATTACCTGGTCGTGAATGCACCATACACATTCTCTGAACGAGAAAACACTGCAGAGTTCCTCCTGGTCAATTACAGGACTGCAAAGGCAAACCATTTTTTCAAAGTAAACCTTGTGTTGCAAGAACGTGCATGTTTCCAATTCACTGCAAGAACTAGAAACCAAAATACAGTTTCTCTCATTCAAGTTGATGAAGTCAGAGGGTTTTATCTGTTATTGAAAAACACTTTGTGTTACAGGCATGGGAATGTTGCCTATAGTCTCTTATCAGGAAAAGAAAGTCAAGTTTCTTCCATTTACATACATGCAGCCACCTGGGTTTTATATGTTTTCAATATGCACTTTGTGTTACACGGACCTGAACGTGCCTTAGAAAATCTTGGAACGAGAAAACAATGCAGAGTTTCTCCAGTTCAAGGAAGCGAAGCGGACAGAGTTTTACATGTTTTCAGTATGCACTTTGTGCTACCCGGACGTGAATGAGCCATACACAGTCTCTGAATGAGAAAACAATGCAGTTACCCCCTTTCAAATACAGTATGGCAAAGGCGAACCAGTTTTGCAAAGTAAACAATGTGTTGCAAGAACTTGCGTGTTTCCAATTCACTGTATGAACTAGAAACCAAAATACAGTTTTTCTCTTTCCAGATGATGAAATCAGAGGGTTTTATCTGTTATTGAAAAACACTTTGTGTTACATGCATGAGAATGTTGCCTATACAGTCTCTTATTGGGTAAAGAAAGTCAGGTTTCTCCCATTCAAATACGTGCAGTCAGCTGTATTTTATATGTTTTCAATATCCACTTTGTGTTACACGGATGTGAATGTGCCTTAGAAAATCTCTGAACCAGAAAACAACACAGTTTCCCCCGTTCAAGTACAGGATGCCAATAGTGACTAATTTTGCTAAGTTAACCTGGTGTTAAAAGAACGTGCATGTTCCCGATTCACTGCATGAAAGAGAAACCAAAACATCATTGCTCTTGTTTGAGTTGATTAAGTCAGAGGGTTTTATCTGTTTTTAAAAAACCCTCTGCAAAGATGCCCAGGAAACATTCTCTTTATAGGAAAAAAAATGTAAAGTTTCTCCCTTTCAAGTACTTGAATTCAACATGGTTTTACATGTCTTCAATAGGAACTTTGGGTCACCAAGATTTGAATGTGCCTTTTACATTCTTGGAAGGACAAAACAAGGCAGAGTTTCTCCCATTCAAGTATACGACGGCAAAAGCTATGTAGTTTTGCTAAGTAAACCTTGTGTTATAAGAACAGGCATGTTCCCAATTCACTGCATGAAAGAGAAACCAAAATACTGTTTCTCTGTTTCTACTTGATTAAGTCAGATTATTTTCCTGTTTTTAAAAAACTCTGTGTACAATCCCGAGAACGTTTCTTATACATTCTCTGAGTGGGAAAAGAATGTAAAGTTTCTTCTTCTGCTCTCTCCAGTCCTTCTGGTTCCCATTATACATAAGTTGGTGTGCGTAATGATGTCCCACATTTCTTTGAGGCTCCCTTCATTTTTCTTCATTGTTTTTCTCTCATTTGCATAATCTCTATTGATATATTTTCATGTCTATTAATTCTTTCTTCTTTATTTTTTATTTTTTTATTGTGCTTTATGTGAAACTTTACAATTCAAGCCAGTCTCTCATACAAAAATTTATACATACATTGTTTTGTGACCCTAGTTGCTCTCCCTATACTGTAACAGCACACTCTTCATTTCCACCACGAATTTCCTGTGTCCATTCAACCAATTCCTGACCCTCTCTGCCTTCATATCTTGCCTCTGGACAGGAGTACCCCGTTTAGTCTCATGTACCTACCTGAGCTAAGAAGCACGCTGTTTACGAGTATCATTTTATGTCCCATAGTCCTGAGTTGGCTTTGGGAATTGTTTCAGTTTGGGGCTAACAGAGAGTCCAGGGGCCATATCTTCTCAGGAACTTCCAGTCTCAATCACACCACTAAGTCTTGTCTTTTTACTAGAATTTGAGTTCTGCACCCCACTTTTCTCCTGCTCTGTCAGGTAGTCTCTGTTGTGTTCCCTGTCGGGATGGACATTCGTGGTAGCTGGAGACCAGCTAGTTCTTCTGGTCTCAGGCTGATGGACTCTCTGGTTTATGTGGCCCCTTCTGTCTCTTGGACCAATACTTTCCTTGTGTCTATGTTGCTCTTCATTCTCCTTTACTCCAGGTGGGTTGCGACCAATTGATGCATCTTAGATGGCTGCTCACTAGCTTTTAAGATACCAGACACCACTCACCAAAGTAGGATGCAGAACATTTTCTTAAAAAACTTTTTTATGCCAATTGACCTAGATGTCCCTTGAAATCATGGACCCTAGACCCCTGCCGCCGCTACTCTGTCGCTTGAAGTGTTTGGTTGTATTCAGGAAACTTCTTAGCTTTGGTTTAGTCCAGTAACGCTGACTTCCCCTGTAGTGTGTGCTGTCCTTCCCTTCACCTAAGATAATTCTTGTGTACTATCTAGTTAGTGAATAAACCTCTCCCTCCATCTCCACCTTAGTAACCATCAAAGAATGTTTTCTTCTGTGTTTAAACCTTTTACTGAGTTCTTATAATAGTAGTCTTATACAATATTTGTCCTTTTGCAACTGACTAAATTCACTCAGCATAATACCTTCCAGATTCCAACACGTTATAAGATGTTTCACGGATTCATCATTGTTCTTTATCATTGCGTAGTATTCCATTGTGTGAATATACCATAATTTGTTTATCCATTCTTCCATTGATGGGCACCTAGGTTGTTTCCATCTTTTTACTATCGTGAACAGTGCTGCAATGAACATAGGTGTGCATATATCTAATCGTGTGAGGGCTCTTAATTCTCTAGGATATATTCCAAGAAGCAGGATTGCTGGATCACTATGGTACTTCTATTTCTAGCTTTTTAAGGAAGCGCCAAATGGATTTCCAAAGTAGTTGTACAATTTTACATTCCCACCAACAGTGTATAAGTGTTCCAGTCTGTTCGCAACCTCTCCAACATTTATTATTTTGTGTTTTTTGGATTAATGCTAGCCTTTTTGGGGTGAGATGGTATCTCATTGTGGTTTTGATTTGCATTTCTCTAATGGCTAATGACAGTGAGCATTTCCTCATGTGTCTGTTAGCCACCTGAATGTCTTATTTGGTGAAGTGCCTTTTCTTATCCTTTACCCATTTTTAAATTGGGTTGTTTGTCTTTTTGTTGTTGAGGTTTTCCAGTATCTTGTAGATTTTAGAGATTAGATGCTGATCGGATTTGTCATAGCCAAAATTTTTTTCTCAGTTTGTTGGTTGTCTTTTTACACTTCTGGTGAACTCTCTTGATGAACATAAGTGTTTGATTTATAGGAGCTCCCATTTATCTATTCTCTCTTCTGGTGTTTGTGCATTGTTATTTATGCTTTGTATTCTGTTTATACAATGTATTGGGGCTTCTAGCATTGTCCCTATTTTTTCTTCCATGATCTTTATCATTTTTTTATTTTATATTTAGGTCTTTGATCCATTTTGAGTTTGTTTGTGCATGGTGTGAGGTATGGGTCTTGTTTCAGTTTTTTGTAGATGGATATCCAGTTATGCCAGCACCATTTTTTAAAGAGACTGTCTTTTCCCCAATTAATGGACTTTGGGTCTTTGTTAAATATCAGCTGCTCATAGGTGGATGAATTTATGTCTAGATTCTCAATTCTATTCCATTGGTCTATTTATCTGTTGTTGTACCAGTACCAGGCTATTTTGGCTACCATGGTGGTATAATAGTTTCTAAAATCAGGTAGTGTGAGGCCTCCCACTTGGTTCTTCTTCTTGAGTAATGCTTTACTTATCCGGGGCTCTTCCCTTTCCATATGAAGTTGGTGAGTTTTTTTTCTTCCATGTCATTAAAAAATGCCATTGGAATTTGGATCGGGATTGCATTGTATCTGTAGATCGCTTTGGGTAGAATTGACATTTTCACAATGTTGAGTCTTCTTATCCATGAGCAAGGTATGTTTCTCCACTTATGCAGGCCTCTTTTGATTTCTTGGAGTAGTGTCTTGTAGTTTTCATTGTATAGGTCTTTTACATCTCTGGTTAGATTTATTCCTAAGTATTTTATCTTCTTGGGGGCTATAGTAAATTGTATTGATTTGATGATTTCCTCTTGGAAGTTCTCTTTGTTGGTGTAGAGGAATCCAACTGATTTTTGTATGTTTATCTTGTATGCTGATATTTTGTTGAACTCTTCTATTAGTTCCAGTATTTTTCTTGTGGATTTTTTGGGGCCTTCTGTGTATATGACCATATCGTCTGTAAATAGAGATACTCTTACTTCTTCCTTACCAATTTCGATGTCTTTTATTTCTTTTTCTTGCCTAATTGCTCTGGCTAGGACCTCCAGCATAATGTTGAATAAGAGTGGTGCTAAACGGCATCCTTGTCTGGTTTCTGTTTGAATTCGAATTCAAATTTGAATTTCAAATTCTCTCCATTTAGGATAATGTTGGCTGTTGGCTTTGTATAAATGCCCTTAATTATTTTGAGGAATTTCCCTTCTATTGCTATTTTGCTGAGATTTTTTTATCATGAATGGGTGTTGGACTTTGTCAAATGCCTTTTTTGCATCGATTGATAAGATCATGTGGTTCTTGTCTTTTATTTATATGATGGATTTTCTAATATTGAACCATTCCTGCATATTTGGTATAAATACCACTTAATTATGGTGAATTTTTTTGATATGTTGTTGAAGTCTATTGGCTAGAATTTTGTTGAGAATTTTTGTGTTAATGTTCATTAGGGATATTGGTCTGTAATTTTCTTTTTTGGTGGTGTCTCTACCTGGTTTTGGTATCAGAGTTATTCTAACTTCAGAGAATGAGTTTGGGAGTATTCCATCCTTTTCTATGCTCTGAAATACCTTTAGTAGAATGGTAGAATTCTCCAGTGAAACCATCCAGGCCAGGGCTTTTTTGGGGGGGAGGAGGAGTTTTTAATTACATTTTCAATCTCCTACTTCTATTTCTGTTAGTTTAGGTAGGTAGTGAGTTTCTAGAAATTTGTCCATTTCCTCTAGGTTTTCAAATTTGTTAGAGTACAATTTTTCATAGAATTATGTTATGATTTTATAAAATTTCAGTTGTGTCTGTTGTGATATCACCCATCTAAATTCTTATACGGGTTATTTGCTTCCTCTCTTGTTTTTCTTTTGTCAGTTTGGCCAACGGTTTATTGATTTTGTTGATCTTTTCAAAGAACTAGCTTTTGATTTTGTTAACTCTTTCATTTGTTTTTCTATTCTCTATTTCATTTAATTCTGCTCTAATTCTTATTATTTCCTTTCTCTTGCCCCTGAGGTCTTCTTTTTCTGCTCTCTTTCTACTTGTTCCAGTTGTAGGGTTAATGTTTTGATTTTGGCCCTTTCTTCTTTTTGGATGTGTTCATTTATTGCTATAAACGGACCTCTGAGCACTGCTTTTGCTGTGTCCCAAAGGTTCTGGTAGGATGTGTTTTCATTCTCATTTGATTCTGTGAATTTCTTTATTCCATCCTTAATTTCTTCTATAACCCAGTAGTTTTGAGCAAGGTGCTGTTCAGTTTCCACTTGTTTCATTTTTTTCTTGATTTTTCTGTTATTGATTTCTACTTTTATGGCTTTATGGTCAGAATAGATGGTTTGTAATATTTCGATGCTTTGGATTCTGTTAAGGCTTGCTTTATGGCCTAATATGTGGTCTATTCTGGAGAATGTTCCATGTGCATTGGAAAAGAAAGTATTCTTGGCTGCTGTAGGGTGGAGTGTTCAGTATATGTCCATGAGATCAAGTTGGTTGATTGTAGCATTTTGATCTTCTCTGTCTTTATTGAGCTTCTTTCTGAATATTTTGTCGTTCACTGAAGGTGGTGTGTTGAAGTCACCTACTATTGTGGAGCTATCTCTCTTTTCAATGCTGTTAGAGTTTGTTTTATGTATTTTGGAGCCCTGTCATTGGGGGCATAAGTATTTATTATAGTTGTGTCCTTCTGGTGTACCGATCCTTTAATCATTATATGGTGTCCTTCCTTATCCTTTGTGGTGGATTTTACTTTAAAGTCTATTTTGTCAGAGATTAATATTGCCACTCCTGCTCTTTTTTGAGTGTTATTTGCTTGATATATTTTTTCTTGATACATTTGAGTTTTAGTTTGTTTGTGTCTTTATGTCTAAGGTGTGTCTCTTGTAGGCAGCATATAGACAGATCACGTTTTTTTATCCATTCTACCACTCTCTGTCTCTTTATTGGTGCATTTAGTGCATTTACATTGATAGGTATGAGTTTAGTGCTGTCATTCTGATGTCTTTTTTTGTGTGTTGTTGACAGTTTCTTTGTTCCATTTCATTTTCTGTGCTGAGTCATTTATCTTTACGTATTTTCTTTTCATTTTTTCATTGTTGTAGATTTTGTATTTGCTGAGTCTTTATGTTATCTTGTTTTTTATTTTGATGCGTAGGATTGTTAGTTTCCTTTGTGGTTACCTCAATAGTTACCCCTTTTTTTTCTAAGTTTAAACCAGTCTTTAATTTCTTTATATTGCCTTGAGTTCCTCTCCATATTAAAAATCTATGTCTACATGTTTTAGTCCCTCTTTTTTGTTTTAATGTTGTCGTCTTTTACATATTGACATCTCTGTTTCCCTATTTTTAGTGTTTTAGCTTTGATTTATTTTTGTGACTTCCCTATCTGGGTTGATACTGGTTGCCCTGTCTTGTTTTCAAGTCTTGGGTTGTTATCTGATGTTATTGATTTTGTAACCAGAGGACTCCCTTTAGTATTTCTTGTAATTTTGGTTTGGTTTTTGCAAATTTCCTAAACTTCTGTTTATCTGGAAATGCCCTAATTTTGCCATCATTTTTGAGAGACAGTTTTGCCGGATATATAATTCTTGGTTGGCAATTTTTTTCCTTCAAAGCTTTATAAATGTCATCCCATTGCCTTCTTGCCTGGATGATTTCTTCTGAGTGGTCTGAGCCTAGTGTTATTGACTATCCTTTGTAGATGACTTTTCATTTACCTCTAGCCACTCTTAAAATTCTCTCTTTATCTTTGGTTTTGGCAAGTTTGATTATAATATGTCTTGATGACTTTCTTTTGGGATCTATCTTATGTGGGGTTTGATGAGAATCTTCGATAGATATCTTTCATGATATCAGGGAAATTTTCTGTCAATAAATCTTCAACAATTTTCTCTGTTATCCCTTCCTCCTGTTCTGGTACTCCAGTCACTCTTAGGTTATTCTTCTTGATAGAGTCCCAGATAATTCTTAGAGTTTCTTCATTTTTTAAAATTCTTTTATCTGATTTTTCCTCAGATAAGTTGGTGTCAAGTGCTTTATCTTCAATCTCACTAATTCTGACTTCTACTGCCTTAATTCTGCTCGTATGACTTTCTATTGAGTTGTCTAATTCTGAAACTTTACTGTTATCTTCTGGATTTCTGATTGCTGTCTCTCTATGGATTCTTGCAGCCTATTATATTTGTCATTATGCTCTTGAATAACCTTCTTAAGTTCATCTATTGCTTTGTTTGTGTGGTCTTTGGTTTTTTCTGAGGTTTGCCTGGTCTCCTCCCTGATCTCTTGAAGAGTTGTGTATATTAATCTTTTGTATTCTGCCTCCGGTAATTCCAAGAAATTCTCTTCCTCCAGAAAATTCCTTGATTCTTTATTTTGGGAACTTGCTGAAGCCATCATGGTTTGCCTCTTTAAATGATTTGATATTGACTATTGTCTCCAAGCCATCAATAAGTTATTATAATTTATTTATTTTATGTTTGCTTACTGTGTCCTAGCTTCTTGTGTTATTTTGCTTTGATATGCCCAAATAGGCTGCTCGTGTGAGCTAGTTTGATTATTGGTGCCTTTGAAGCTCTACCATCCTGACACCAGGTGGTTAGATCTGTTACTAGGTGTGTGAGCCCAGGAGTCTGTTAACTTTTCTTGTATGGATTCAGCTCAGGTGTCCAGGTGGTCGGTCACCAAGTGTGTCATGCAGGCTCTCACCTACAGTCCTGGACAGGCGTGGGTGATTGTTGTAGACACAGGTATCTGGCTGCAGTAGGGGGTCACATGCTGAGCAAGGAAGGGGGCTGATGGCAGTCCCTGAGTGTCTGGGAGGAAATCTTGTCCCTGTTCCCTAGCACATGTAGATGGGTGGGTTTTGCAGCTGGACTCTGAGCACCCAATGCTGCTGGTTGTAAGGTCTGGGGGTACCACTTATCCGTGGACCCCTGTCACAGGTGGCTAGGTAGCATGGGTGGAGCCAGCAGTCCTCAGGCCCCTGATGTGGGCAGGTGAGGAACCTGCTTAATGGGCAGAGAAGTGTCAAATATCACAAACCTTGCACTTCACAGCTGAAACAGTTGAAGTTAAACTTCGGTATATAACCTGTTGTATTGTGGTAATGAGAGCCTATGCAGTTGAAATGGGCCCACACAACTCTATGCAGGGGTAAAAGGTATTCAAAGTCCATGGATCCCTTAAGCCTGTGCCTAGACAAAGGAGCTGTGCCAACCCTGAGTTCCTGGCTTAGGGGAGCGACAGCTTATTTTTCCCTATTTGTTAATTTGTTCCCTCTCCAAATTTCGGAGAATGGCTCAGGGCATGTGACAGGTCCTACTTCCAGCCCAGGGGACCCAGCAATTGCTGAAGCTGGCCCAAGACCCAGTGCAGAGTGAGAAGGGGGGAGGTAAATGGGAGAGAAGTTTTTCCCAAATGTGGTGTGTTTTGATCTGTGCGGTAGGCCAGACGCAAGTACTTATCTTCAGCCACTTGAGCGCTGCTTTTCACTGGTTCTGGGTGGCCGAGTAGACGCTCTGCCACTGGGTCTCTCCCATTGTGGAAAACGCTTCCCAAGAGCCACTGCTTGCCTCACTGGGCATGCGATCCAATCTGGCCTGAAGGGCTTTGGCTTCTGCCGGGTCACGTCTGGCAACTCCTCGCTGTTTCGGAAACGTTTCTCCTTCCCTCCGCCACTCAGTCCAACTCCTCAACATTGGCTTTGATGTTCAGGGCTCCTAGATTGTCATGTACAATCGTTTTACTTGTTTTTTTCAGGTCTTTGTTGTAAGAGGGACCACAGGAAGCGTCTAACTATCCTGCCATCTTTTCCCCACCTCCTAATTCTTTATTCTGGTAGTTCACATCTACTGTTGATATGCTATAGTGAAATTTCTATATTTTGGTTATGGTACTTTTCAACTCCAGAATTTTTATTTTTTATATCTGTCTTTATTGATATCCTCTGTTTCATGTGATATAGTTATCGTACCTTCTATGACTTCTTTAATCAAGCTTTATTTTAGTTCTGCAAATATAGATATAATGGCTATTTGAAATCTTTCCTTATTAATTACAACATTGCTCATTCTCACAGGTATTTCTATTTTCTGCTTTTTTTCTAGTGCATGAGTTATACTTTCCTTTTTTTTTTTGATTACTCAAAAATTTTAGTCAGAAAATATGCATTTTAAAAGATATATTGTGGCAACTCAGTACTGATGCTCCCCTCCTGGGTTTGTTATTATTTCCTTGTGTAGTTTTTAGTGACTGGTTGGATTGTTTTACTAAAGCAAATTTCTTCTCCACTAGGGTATCTCATATTGCTTCTCATGGAGGCACAGCTTTGGATACGCCCATAGTCACCCCGGTATTACAGTGGTTCTATTCCACTCTTTTCATGACCACACCCAGCTGTTAAGGTCCAGTAATTGCCAGCCCATTGCTATCTTTTTTACAATTACCTGGAGCGTAAATACTCTACAAACTAATACAGTCAAACTGTGGTTCCCTAGGTGGAATAGTTCTTGATGTCAATGTTTGATATTTATTCTGACCCAGGAGGGCTCCTTCTAGCTATCCTATTCCCTTGTTCTCTCCTGCAAATTAACCAAGCCCAATTATAGACTGCACTTTATTAGATTCATAAATCACCTCCTAATTCCCTTTAGCACAACCTTTTTATGAAAAGAATATTGCTATAAATGTGGGACTCAAACATGGTTCTTATGAATCCTTAAAAGTAAATCATGAACATGTTATTGGACATTGGAGGAAAAGGCAATCTTCGTTATATGGTGACAAAGAAGTTGGCTAAATTACGTTTGAGTGTTTTGTGAAAAGCAAAGTTGTAAGTGATGAACTTACAAATGAGGATACCAAATGAGGATATTTCAAAGCAAAATATGGAAGATGCCACCTCATTTCTCCTTACCCTAATAGTAAAATGTGAGAGGAAAGAGATAAACTGATGAATGAATGAAGCAAACAAAAAGGGGCCTGAACTTGAGGATTTGGAAAATTCTCACCCTATCCATAGAGTAAAAATTGAAAAAGTGTGATGTGGATAGAATACCAAGGGTGTGGCTGGACAATTGTCTCCTAAAGAGATTTGTTATTGTGTTAGGTGCTGTCAAGTCAGTTCTGACTCAGAGCAACCCTGTGTACAACAGAACAAAACACTGACTGGTTCTGCGTAATCCTTAAACATTGCTAGTTTGAACCCATTGTTGCAGCCACTGTGTCAATCCATCTCGTTGAGGGTCTTCCTCTTTTTGCTGATCCTCTACCTTACCAAGCATGATGTCCTTCTCCAGGGACTGATCCCTCCTGATAACATGTCCAAAGTGTATGAGATGAAATCTCACCATCCTTGCTTCTAAGGAGCATTATGGCCATATTTCTTCCAAAACAGATTTGTTCGTTCTTCTGGCAGTCCCTGGTGTATACAATATTCTTCACCAACACCATAATTCAAAGGCATCAATTCTTCTTCAATCTTCCTTATTCATTGTCCAGCTTTCACATGCACTTGAGGTGATTGAAAATACCATGGTTTGGGTCAGGCACGCCTTAGTCCTCAAAGTGACGTCTTTGCTTTTTAACACTTTAAAGAGGTCTTTTGCAGCACCTTTGCCCAATGCAATACATAATTTGATTTCTTGAATGCTGATTCCATGGGTGTTGATTGTGGATGCAAGTAAAACGAAATCCTTGACTTCAATCTTTTTTCTGTTTATCATGATGTTGCTTATTTGTCCAGTTGCGAGGATTTTTGTTTTCTTTATGTTGAGATGTAATCCATACTGAAGGCTGTAGTCTTTGATCTTCATCAGTAAGTGCTTCAAGTCCTCTTCACTTTCAGCAAGCAAAGTTGTGTCAACTCTATATTGCAGATTGTTAATGAGTCTTCCTCCAATCCTGATGCTGTGTTTTTCTTCATGTAGTCCAGCTTCTCGTATTATTTGCTCAGTATACAGATTGAATAAGTATGGTAAAAGGATACAACCTGACTCACAGCTTTCCTGATATTAAACCACACAGTATCCTCTTGTTCTGTTCAAACGACTGCCTCTTGGTCTATGTACAGTTTCCTCATGAGCACAATTAAGTGTTCTGAAATTCCCATTCTTTGCAAAGTTATCCATAATTTGTTATGATCAATACAGTCGAATGCCTTTGCATAGTCAATAAAACACAGGTAAACATCTATCTGGTATTCTCTGCTTTCAGCCAGGATCTATCTGACATCAGCAATGATAGCCTTTGTTCAACATCCTCTTCTGAATCCGGCTTGAATTTCTGGAAGTTCCTTGTCCGTGTACTGCTGCAACCGTTTTTAAATTATCTTTGGCAAAATTTGACTTGCATGTGATATTAATGCTATTATTTGATTGATGATAAAGAGATTAAGTATGTCAATTATAGACAATCAATTTTCTCTGCAGAAATTCTGCCAGTTTATACTGAAGTGGACAAAGACGGTGAAATGAAATAAAGTTGTCAAACTCCCGGGATTTTACAGGCAGGAAAATGGCTAACAAAGCTACTTGACTGCAAACATCTGTTATCCCTCAAGAAAAGGAAAGAATTACCCTGGGGGCACAGGTACTAGGATCAGGGATGCCATGTCCTCAGGTTCAGAGGTCAGGGCCACATCCCCAGTTGTGAGGGTGGCAGGAGGGGGGTTCAATTGTCCTTAACACAGGGAGTTGGACCACTGCATAGGGCCAAGGGAGCAGGGCCATCACCCAGGCTTTCGGTCCAGGGCCACCACCTAGGTGGGCCCAGAGGACAAAGGATTATTTTCAAGCCTTGAAATCTAATGAAATTTCACCTGCTGGATTTTGAACTTGTTTAGGACCCATGACTCATTTTTTCCTTCCAATTTCTCCTTTTTAGAATGGAAATATATATCTTAGGTCTGTTCCACCATTGTATTTTGGAAACAGATAACTTGTATTCTAGATTTTACAGGTACATATATGGAAAGGAATTTTTCCCCAGTATCAAACATACCCAGAGTCTCACCTCTACCTGAGCTAGATGATTTAGAAGATGAAATTTTGGACTTAGAGTTGATACTCAAATGAGTTAAGACTTTTGGAGATGGTAGGATAGAGTGAATGTACTTTACATGTGTGAAGGGCATGAATTTGGGGGCCAGAGTATGGACTGTTATGGAATGAATTGTGTTCCCCCAAAATATATGTTGAAGTCCTAATCCTTGGTACTTGTGAATGTGAATTCACTTGGAAATAGGGTCTTTGAAGATGTTATCAATTAAGTTAATGTGAGGACATACTGGAGTAGGGTGGGTCCTAATCCAGTATAAGTGATGTCCTTATAAAAGAGAAGTGACACAGAGAGATGGACAGAGGAAATATTACCATGTGATGAGGGAATTATGCTATGGCTTCAAGCCAAGTAATACCTGTGGCCACCAGAAGTTGGGAGTGACAAGAAAGACTCTTCCTTTAGAGACTTCAAAAAGAACATGGCCTTGATGACACCTTGAATTTGTACTACTAGACTCCAGAACTTTGAGACAATAAGTTTCCACTTTTATGAGACACCCATTTGTGGTATTTTGTTATGGCAGCCCTAAGAAACTAACACAGATTTTGGTGAGCTGAGGGAAGGGCTTTCAGGGCCCTATTATTCTCAGTGTGCCATGCCAAAGTTACAGCTTCTGCTATACAAGTAGAGGTTGGGCAGAAGAAGGGAGCTTCTACCTCTTGATTACATTCACCTGGGACTTAGCTTAAGCAAGAGGCAGTTGGGAGCAGGATGAGAAACGCTGAAGTCCTGCTCTTCCTGGGTGATTAGGGTAGAGGGAATCCTGTGTTCTTGGCTCTAGAATTCTGGAGTGATATCTCTGCCTCACTGAGATGGGATTGGGAAAGGAGGAAGTAGTCTTGGTTCAAATCCCACAAACTCTCACCATTGTTACTGAATTTTTATAGATTTACTTGAATAGATATTTCCTAATTTGCTGTTTGCCCTTAGGATCATTTCCAGAGGTTTTGATTTTGTTTCCTTAATGTAATTTTCATCAGTTTCATTGGGGAGTGGGTCAGTGGAGTTCCTCATGCTTTCATATTGGAAGTCAATCTTACAGATATTATGGCATGTTGTTCAATTCCAGAGTTCATAATTTCAAATTTAAACTGAATTTCATAATAGTATAACAGTAGTTTGTGTACCTTTTTTAGTTCATGAACTAAGATTCAAAAATGCTGATAGCAAAGATTTTAATCACTCTCTTCTGTGTTTTATTTTGATACTGTCTTTCTAGTCTGACATTATAGAATAAGAAAATTTGACAAAGAATTAACGTATGATGTCTTTCTGGGTAAATTAAGCAAACTGAACTATTCACAGGAGACACATTTTCTAAAGAGTATATATTTTAAAGTTTTATTATTTACCACTTATTATTGTTTCATGAATAAGGTATTATGTAAATATATTGTCCCATGGAAAACCAAGAATTAATTTATGTGATGAAGCATAGTTTTCTTTAACTATCAGAAGTATGTTCTTTATCTCAAGTTACCAAAATGTAAAATCAGACTTCACACGGAGTAAAAGTGAGGATAAAAATAATAGTCCATGATGAGCTTCTCCTTTCTTCACCAGATTGTATAAAGTTTTATAGCATTATACGTAGAAGGTGTGTTTTATGATTCAGTTTCTCTGAATCTCTGTATATGGTAATGTGCTTCATGAATTAAATTAATCTCATGTATTTGTATCTATCAAGCACTGTATCTTTTTTATAAATCCTACTTGTGGGTGTAGTAAATAATCTTTCAAATGTTTACATTCCACGCTTCACCCTGACTTTATTCTTTGATCCTCTCCATTCCCATCCCATTTATTAAGTACCTGACAGGGAGAGACGAAATAAAAAAAATAACTATTCATACAAGATGTCCCTATGATCAAGCAAATAAACTTATCTTCTAATGTGCTCTTCGAAATTCTAAATAAAAAATTGGGACATGCAGCCTATAAAGAATTTTGGTGTGTCTCTGAGTGTTAGAGTCATTCTGATAGAGTTTAAAGTATTTTTGATGGTTCATATACTGACAATGTGTCTTAGTTATTTAGTGCTGCTGTAACAGAAATATCGCTGGGGATGGCTTTAACAAACAGATTTATTCTATCACAGTTTAGGAGGTTAGAAGTCCAAATTCAGGGAACCAGCTCCAGGGGTGGGCTTTCTCTCTCTGTCAGCTCTGCAGAAAGGTACTTGTCATCAATCTTCCCCAGGTCTAAGAGTTTCTCTACACAGGGACCCTGGGTCCAAAGGATGCACTCTACTCCTGGCTGTTCTTACTTGGTGGTAATAAGGCCCCTCTCCTCTCTGCTCACTTCTCTCTTTTATATCTCAAAAGAGATTGATTCAATATACAATATAATCGTGTAGATTCTGTCCTACCTCATTAACATAACTGCCTCTAATCCCACTTCATTAACGTAATAGAGTTAGGATTTACAGCACATAGGATAATTACGTCAGATCACAAAATGGAGGACAATCATACAATACTGGGAATCAGGGCCTAGCCAAATTGACACAAATTTTTAGGGGACATAATTCAATCCATAACACAGGGCTACAGAAACCTGAAGTTTTCCTAAATTATTTAGGCCATAATGTCATTATCTCATTGAATATAGAACAGTCCAAGTTGGTAAATATGTTAAGATATTGTAAATAACAGACTTTGCTCCTCTTACAAAAGGGGTTTATGCTTATAGTTACAGATGTCTAATAGTAATCACCACACTCTACCTCTTTTGACCTTTCAATTTATAAGTTTTTAAAAAATTTTTTTATTGTACTTTAGATGGAGGTTTACAGAACAAATAATTTCTCATTAAACAGTCAATACACATTGTTTTATGACATTGGTTAAGAACCCCACGACTTGTCAACACTCTCCCTTCTCGACCTTGAGGACCTTTTTTCAGTGAAAATATACATAGCCAAAGTCACACCATTTCGAAAGTTTCTACATGTACAATTCAGTGACATCTATTACATTCCTCCAGCTGTGTTGCTATTCTTACTATCTTTTTCAAATTATTCCATCACCATTATCTTCAACTCACCGCCCCCTAGGCTTCTCATTAAACCTTTTGACTTACTGTTGTCAGTGTGATCTCACATAGATAATTATTTTTTTTTGTACCTTAGATGAAGGTTTGCACAACAAATACTTTCTCATTAAAAAGTATACATATTGCCCTATGACAATGGTTAACAAAACCATGACATGTCAACACTGTCCCTTCTCAACCTTGGGTTCTCTATCACCAGCTTTCCTGTCCCCTCCTGTCTTCTAGTCATTGTCACTGGACTGCTGTGCCTCATTAGTCCCATTTTGTCTTATAAGGCTATCCAATCCCCATCTGAAAGGTGAACTTCGGGAGGGGCTTCATCACTGAGCTAAAAGGGTGTCCGGGGGCCATACTCTCGGGGTTTCTCCAGTCTGTCAGGCCAGTAAATCTGGTCTTTTTTTTTTTTTTTTTGTGAGTTAGAATTCTGTTCCACATCGTTTTCCAGCACTGTCCAGGACCTCTATTGTGATCCCGGTCAGAGACGTCAGTGTTGGTAGCTGGGCACCATCTAGCTGTACTGGACTCAGTCTGGTGGAGGCCGTGGTAGCTGTGGTCCATTAGCCCTTTGGACTAATCTTTTCCTTGTATCTTGTGCTCTTCGTTCTCCCTTGCTCCTGAAGGGGTGAGACCAGTGGAGTATCTTAGATGGCTGCTCACAGGCTTTTAAGACCCCAGACGCTACTCACCAAGGTAGAATGTAGAACATTGTCTTTATAAACTTTGTTATACCAATTGAGCTAAATGTTCCCTGAGACCATGATCCCTACAGCCCTCTTCCCAGCAGTTCCGTCCCTCAGGAAGTTTAGAAGTGTCTATGGAGCTTCCATGACCTTTCCTTGTACAAGTTGTGCTGGCTTCCCCAGTAATGTGTGCTGTCTTAACCTTCACCAAAGTTACCACTTGTCTATTTAGTTCCTCCCCACCCCTCCCATCCCTCATAACCAACAAAGATTGTTTCTTTTTGTGTGTAAACTTTTACATGAGTTATACAGTAGAGGTCTCATACAATATTTGTCCTTTTCTGATTGACTTATTTCACTCAGCATAATGTCCTCCAGTTTCATCCATGTTATGAGATGCTTCACAGATTCATCATTGTTCTTTATCTTTGTATAATACACCATTGTGTGTATGTACATTGTTTGTTTATCCATTCATCTGTTGATTGGCATCTAGGTTGTTTCCATCTTTTTGCTATTGTGAACAGTGCTTCAATGAATGTGGGTGTTCACATGTCTATTAGTGTGACGGCTTTTATTTCTCTAGGACATATTCCTAGGAGTGGGATTGCATTTTGTAGTGCTTTTTTTGTGGTGCTGATGTTTTCTCTGTTCCTCTTACTCTCCTGTGCTGAGTTCCTTTTGTTTGTGGATTTTTTTTTTCATTTCTTTTGTTTTTGTACGTTTTGTTTTTACTGAGACTTTATGTTTTTCTTCTTTATTTTGATGAGTAGATTTGTTAACTTGCTTTGTGGTTACCTTGAAATTTACCCTTATCTTCCTAGATTTGAACCAGTCTATTATTACTTGGTATCACTTGACTTCCTCTCCACTAGAAGGTTCTACCTACACTGTTTATTCCCTCTTTTATTGTTCTGATGCTGTTGTCATTTACAGATTAACCTCTCTGGTTCCCTTTTGTAATTCTTTTGGTTTTGCATAGTCCTTAAGAGTTCATGTCCTAGTTTGGTATCTGGCTAGTACAATCCTGTGTCCTAGATTCAGCCTGTGGTCTGATATTGTTTATTCTCAGATCAAAGGCCTTCCTTTAATGAGTCTTGTAAGTTCACTTTGGTTTTTACATAGTCCCTTAATTTCTGTTTATCTGGAAATGACCTAATTTCACCTTTATATTTGAATGAGAGTTTTGCAGGATATATTATTCTTGGCTGGCGATTTTTTTCCTTCAAGGTTTTATATATGTCATCCCATTGCCTTCTTGCCTGCATGGTTTCTGCAGAATAATCTGAGCTTAGTCTTATTGTTTATCCTCTGTATGTGACTTCTTGTTTTTCTTGACCTGCTCTCAGGATTCTTTGTCTTTGGTTTTAACTAATGTGATTATGATATGCCATGGTGATTTTCTTTTGGGGTCTATTCTATATGGAGTTTGTTGAGCTTCTTGGATGGTCAGCTTTTCATCTTTCATGATATTGGGGAAGTTTTCTGTCAGCAATTCTTCAGTGATCCTCTCTGTGTTTTCTGTTTTCTCCCCTGTTCTGGAACTCTGATCACTCACAGATTTTTGCTTTTGATTGTATCCCACATAATTCTCAGGGTTTCTTCATTTTTCTTTGTTCTTTTTTTTTATTTTTCCTCAGAGTTGTATCCAAGTGTTTGCCTTCAATTTCACTGATCCTATCTTCCATCATTTCAAACCTGCTCCTCAGCCCCTCTATGACACTGTCTGCTTCTGAAATCTTGTTGTTTATCTTTTGGATTTCTAATTGTTGTTTTTGTATGAGTTCCAGTTGTGACTTTATTTTAACATTTTGTTACTGCATTATTTTCTTGAATTCGTCCCTTTTTTGGCTGTATTTTGCATGAATTTGTCTGCTTTTTCCATGAATTTGTCTATTTTTTCCTAATTTTTGTCTGTTTTTTTGCTTCAACTCTTGGCTAATTCTGAATATTAGAGATTTTAATTCCCTATCAGTTAGGTCTAGTGCCTTTACTTCTACTGGAAAGTCATCTGGTGTTTTATTTTGTACACCTACTGGAACCATCCTGTCTTGTTTTTGTAAATGTTTTGATATTGTCTGCTGTCTTCAGGGCATTCAGTGTTTATTTTCCTCGTTTATTGATTGTAGATTTGTTTGTTTTGTCCTGCTTTTTTGTTTTATTTGGTTATGTCTTAGCCGGCGGGCTGTGCGTTCTTTGTCGTTTGCTTGTCTGTGGGCACGATACTTTTCACCTCATTCTCCAATGGGCAGGTTCATTCACTCAGGTATGGTACAGCAGGGAAGGTCCAGTTGAAGGGGAGTTGCTGGGATAGGTTTTTTGCGGCACGTACCAGGGCTGACAGTGTGGACTGGGAGTCAGTGCAGGGAAGGTTCCAGTAGCCCATACCTCTGTTGCTTGGGAGTGTGATGTTCAGCACACAGTGCAGTTAGACAGTAAGGAGGGGGTAGATTGTGATGTGTGGAGCTAAGGTAAGTATGAGAAACATAAGAGAGAAGAGAGAGGAACAGGAGCCAAAGACATACACACAAACAAAAAAGAGTGCTAAGGGAGATTGCTATTGAAGTGGAGAGATGAGAGACTGAGAAATGGGAAAAAGCAAAAAGAAAAGGGTAAAATAAAAAAATGTGTAAACAGATAAACTGGAAATGAAAGACAAAAAGGGAATAAGAAAGAGAAGAAAACTAAACAAAGAAATGAAAAAAAACCCAAAAACAAACAAAAAAACAAGGAAAAATACATGCTCTCAGGGATGTCCCTGTGCATCTGTGCAGAGTAAGGGACTAGCTTCCAAGTCACACAGTACTGCCTGGCTAGAAGGGGCTCACAAGCCAAGAAAAGAAAAAGAAAACAAACAAATACATCAAAACACAACAAATCAGAGCAAACAAACAAAAAAGCCCAGGAGGTCCCCCCATCGTGGCGGCACAGGGTTTTTCAGCCTTTCAGGAAGAAGCAAAAATGGCACACATAGCCAGGTATTTGAAAGAAATAAGAGGTTGTGAGAGGTAAGGAAGAAATCTAAAGAAGTGGAAAAAAGCAACACCAGCAGCCAAAAAATGGCACTCAGGGAGTTGGCCAGTATGGGCCGGTGGAATCCAAGCAGCACTGCGGGGAAGCTCATGCTTCCCGGACAGTAGACTGTGGCTGAAGGAAGCAGAGGAGGCTAAATGGGGGTGAAGAAGGGTGGGGGGTGGGAAATCCTATATCATGAGTTACCGGTTGTTCTATCTCTTGTTGGAAGCTCTGTGAAGCTGCTTTCTTGTACCTCCTGTTTGCTGATCTCTGATTGGAGTCCAAGATGGCAGATCCGTGCTGCAGTAGCTGATAGGGGACCTTTACATGTATCTCTCCTCTCACTCTGTTCTTGGTTAGCTTCTTATTCCATTCGGTGCTTGGCTGAGTTCCTTATCTCTTAATTTGATGCTTAGGGATTCAGGATTCACGTGTGACTCTATTTGACTTAGTTTTTCTGATCTTTTCTGTGGAGGGACAGCGTGGTGCCATGTTGCCCGGAAGTCTCTCTGAATCAATTATAGAGTTTTGAATAACTTGGACTCCCAACAAGATTGAACACAATTATTATAACATACAAGATCCAACTGATTTTCAGACACACAGGTTTTATTAAGTACAAAATATAACATTCTTTAGAGGTAATGTCAGAAAATGTTCAGAAATGCTGCTTTAACTTGAAGTGATATGTTTTACAAGTAATGAGATTATAAAACAGTATTAGCCACTAATCAGACATTATTCCTATTTAATTTATATTAAAAATGGAAAACATTCTCTAATCTGGGTTATGGATTAATTTGTGTCTCCCCAATATATGTGTTAGAATCCTAACTCCTATACTTGTGGATCTAATCCTGTTTGGAAACAGAGTTTTCTTTGTTATGTTAACTAGACCACACTCAACTATTGTGGGTTCTAAATGTAATCACTTCTGAGGTATTAAAAAACGCAAATTAGACAAAGAAATATATACACATGGGGGTAGAGGATAGGGAGATAGATGCCATATGATGATCCTATACAAGCCAAGGAACCAAGGAATGTTTGGGATGCTAACAAGGAAGGAATTGACACAGCCAAGACACTGATTTGGACATTTAGACTCCAGAACTGTGAGGAAATAAATTTCTGTCCTTAAAACCACTCACTTGTGGCATTTCTGTTATAGCAGCATTAGGTAACTAAGACAGAATTTGGTACCAGGAAGTGGGGTAATGCTCTAACAAATACCCAAAATGTGGAAATGGTTTTTCAATTGAGTAACCGGTAGAGTCTGGGGAAATTTTGATGTGTTTGATAGCAAGGCCCTAGATTGCCTTGAAAAGACTGTTGGTAGAAGTACGGACCAAACAAAACAAAACAAAACAAACTCAGTGCCATTGAGTCGATTCTGACTCATAGCGACCCTATAGGACAGAGTAGAACTGCCCCATAGGGTTTCCAAGGGGCGCCTGGTGGATTTGAAATGCCAACCTTTTGGTCAGCAGCCTGAGCTCTTAACCACTGCACCACCAGTGTTTCCAGAAGTATGGACATTAAGGGTAATTATGATGAGGGCTCAGAAAGAATTAGGAGCTGTGAGGGAAAGCTTCTGTCACCATGAACAGAATGTTGCCGGAAGTGTTGATGTTGAATGTGCTTCTGGTGAGGGTTTAGAAGCAAATGATGAACATTTTATTGGACACTGGAGAAAAAGTGATCCTTTTTTTAAGATGGCAAAGAATTTATCTGAATTATGTTTGAAATTTTTGCGGAAAGAACTTGCAAGTGATAAACTTGTATATTTAGCTGAGAATATTTCTAAGCCAGACCTTAAAGGGGCAGTGTATTTTCTCACTGCTGCTTATAGTGAAATGTGAGAGGAAAGAGATAGATTGAGGAAAGAACTATGTAAAATAAAACCAGAATATAAAGATTTGGAAAATTCTATTGTAAAAACTAAGAAAGCATATCCTGGACTTTTCACCAAGGGTGTAGCTACACAATCTTTTGCTAAAGAGTTTAGGCCTGTGCCTGTTGGATCTAATCAACCACTGCAGCAGAAATCCAGTCAACTTAGCCTGAAAGAGATAGAGACAGGATGAAATGAAGGAAAGGTTTCTGCTTCCTTAAATTCTACAGGCAGAAAATGAGCCAATGGAGCTACTTGGTTGTAAACATCTCTTGTCCTCCAAGAAAAACAAGGCACCAGCCTGGGAGCAGTTGAGAGGTCAGAAGGCTGAGCGATCACAGAGAGCAGGGCTGCTGATTCCTCAGTTTTAAATGGTGGAGGCACTGCCTCCTAGATTTCAAAGTGTGGAGCCAATACCCACTAGGTCTCAAAAAGTGGAACTATCATTCCCTAGGTTTCAAAGAGTCAGGTAGACACCACCTTTGCTTTGGAGGGTGGGGAAGGCATTCAGGTGGACCAAGATAATGGGGCCACTACTCAAAATTGAGACAGCAGGGCTGCTGTGCCAATGGGCCAGGAGAATGTGGCCACCACCCAAAGTTGATGGGATGGAGTTGCTATATCAAGCCTGGAAGGTGTGGCCTGTTGCACAGAATCTGGAGAGCATGGCCAATGCCCAGAGTCTCAAGGGCAGGGCCATTGTTCAGCTGTGCCTGGAAAATAGAGGATTATTTTCAAGTCTTGAGGGCTAATGAAATTTTCCCTGCTGGGTTTTCGACTTGCTTGGTGCCCGTGACCCCTCCTTTCCCTCTAATTTTTCCCATTTGAAATGGAAATGTATATCGTCTGTTCCACCATTGTACTTTGGAAACAGATAACTTGTTTCTAGGTTTCACAGGTCCATAGATGGAAATGAATTTTTCCCCAGTATGGAACACACCCAGAGTTTCACACATATTTTATTTAGACAATTCAGAAGATGAGATTTTGTACTGTGAGTTGATGCTGTAATGGGTTAAGACTTTTGGGATGATGTGATAGAATGAATGAGTTTTGCCCGTGGGACGGACATGAATTTGAGGGGATCAAAGGGTAGAATTTTATGAATTAAATTGTGTCCTCCAAAAAATACTTGTTGACATCCTAACCCCTAAATTTGTGGATGTAACCTTGTTTTCAAATAGGGTTTTCTTTGTTATGTTAATTATATCACACCTGAATAGGATGAGTTCTAAATCTTATCACTTCTGAGTTATAAAAAGGGCAGATTAGACAGAGAAATATGCCCACATGGAGGTAAGAAGCAGGTGCCACTTCTACCTGGGAAATCCTGGGGCTACTGACAAAGAAGGAATCAACATGACCAAGACCCCAGTTTGGACTTTTAGCCTCCAGAACTGTGAGAAAATAAAATTCTGTTATTTAAAGCTACACACTTGTGGCATTTTTGTTACAGCAACACTAGGTAATGAAGACACCTGGCATGATAAACATGATTCCAAATAATATTAGAATTTATATCTAATTCAGTTGATATTTACAATTAGGGAAAACTTGAAAAGGTCATCCAAATTAAATAAGTGTGTGTGTGTATATATATATATATATATGTGTGTGTATATATATATATATATATACATATATGTGTGTGTGTTTGTGTCTTACTGTGAGGCAATAAGTGTATCTCTATAAAAAGATTATCAGTCAGAGTCAAAATGGAAATAGTCATAAAAGTTAGACACCTGAGTAGCTAAGCTTATTCCAAGAATAAGTTTACTTTGTAAGAAATCCTTCAAGACTTCGACCAGTATAAACATGATTTTACCAAATGGTACACTTAATAAACTAGCTCTGATTTGCCAGGCATCTAGTAAGTCCACATTTGAAAGTCTTTAAAATGAGATATTCTTACTTAGAACAACAGTTTAAAAAAAAATTGGGCATAAATGTTGGTAGGCTGAATTATAGCTCTCCAATAACCATGTTCAAATGCCCAGAACATGTGAATTGTTACCTCACATGGTAAAAGGGATGTAGCAAGTGTGATTAAATTGAGAATCTTAAGATAAGGTGATTACCCTGGATTAACTGAGTGGGCCCAACGTAATCATAAATTTTTATAAGAGGGAGCCAGAGGGAGATTTGACTATAGAAAAGGAACGTCAAAGTGATGCGCCCTGAGGAAGACTACTAGTCATTGCTGGCTTAAAAGATGGAAGAAAGGGCCATGAGGAGAAATGCAGATGACCTTCGGAAGATGGAAAAGGCAAGAAAATGGATTTTCACTTAGAGCCCCAAGAAAGAATGCAGACCTGCAGACAAACCAGATTTCAAAATTCTGACCTCCAGAATTGTAAGATAATAAAATTGTGGGACATTAAACCACTAAGTTTGTGGCAATTTGTTATGACAGCAATAGGAAATGGATATAGAAGTAAATAAACTTACAACTCAGTATGTATTGATTTCAGACTGAAAAAAACACACCAGAAAATTTAAAACACTGAGCATTGTTATAACAAGTGCTCTACTACCTTCAAATGATTCATTCCATTTGATAAGTTGATAATTTGGATTGGATTTACTTCTATTCTTCAATATGAAAAAGAACGTCATGCTTTGCAGTAACATTATTTTTCCCTTTTTAAAAAATTTTTCACATACAGAAATTTATACATACATTGTTATGTGACTCTAATTGCTCTCCCCGTACTCTGAAAGCACATTTCTCCTTTCCACCCCTGATTTCCCATGTTCATTCAACCAGCTCCTAACCCTCACTGCCTTTCTATCTCACCTCCAGACAGAAGCTGCTGTTTTAGTCTCTTGTATCTACTAGAGCTAAGAGGCACACTCCTCACGAGTATCACTTTATGTCCCACAGTCCAGTTCGATCCCTGTCTGAAGAGTTGGCCTCGGAAATTGTTTTAGTTCTGGGCTGATAGAGAATCCAGGGGACATGATTTATGGGGTTCCTCCAGTCTCGTTTAGACCATTACGTCTGGTCTTCTTACTAGAATTTGAGTTCTGTACCCCACCTTTCTCCTGCTCCATCCGGGACTCTCTGTTGTGTTCCCTGTCAGGGCGGTCACTGGTGGTAGCTGGGCACCATCTAGTTCTTCTGGCCTCAGGCTGATGAAGTCTCTGGTTTATGTGGCCCCTTCTGTCTCTTGGGCTAATACTTTCCTTGTGTCTTTGGTGTTCTTCATTCTCCTTTACTCCAGGTGGTTGGGAGCAATTGATACATCTTAGATGGCCGCTTGCAAGCTTTTAAGACCCCAGACGCCACTCACCAAAGTAGGATGCAGAACATTTTCTTAATAAGCTTTGTTATGCCAATTGACCTAGATGTCCCCTGAAAGCATGGTCCCCAGACACTTACCCCTGCTACTCTTCCCTCAAAGTGTTTGATTGTATTTAGGAAACTTCTTAGCTTGGGTTTAGTCCAGTTGTGCTGACTTATCTTGTAGTGTGTGCTGTCCTTCCCTTCACCTAAGACAATTCTCATCTACTATCTAGTTAATAAATAAAACTGACCCTCCCTCCCCACCCTCCTAACCACCAAAGAATGTTCTTCTACGTTTAAACCTTTTCTTGAGTTCTTATAGTAGTGGTCTTATACAATATTTGTTCTTCTGTGACTGACTAAATTCACTCAGCATAATGACCTCCAGCTTCCTCCATGTTATGCAATGTTTCACGGCTTCATCGTTGTTCTTTATCATTGCCCAGTATTCCAGTGTGTGAATATACCATAATTTGTTTATCCATTAGTCCATTGATGGGCACCTAGGCTGTTTCCATCTTTTTGCTATTGTGAACAGTGCTGCAATGAATATGGGTGTGCTATTCGTGTGGCTCTTATTTCTCTAGGATATATTCCAAGGAGCGGGATAGCTGGATTGTATGGTGCTTGTATTTCTAGCATTTTAAGGAAGCAACAAATCGTTTTCCAAAGTGGTTGTACCATTTTACATTCCCATCAACAGTGTATAAGTGTTCCAGTCTCTCCACAATCTCTCCAGCATTTATGATTTTGTGTTTTTTGGTTTAATGCTAGCCTTGTTGGGGTGAGATGATATCTCATTGTAGTTTTGATCTGCATTTCTCTAATGGATGATGATCCTGAGCATTTCTTCATGTGTCTGTTAGCCACCTGAATATCTTCTTTGGCTAAGTGCTTGTTCATATCCTTTGCTCATTTTTTATTTGGGTTATTTGTCTTTTTGTTGTTGAGATTTTGCAGTATCTTGTAGAATTTAGAGATTAGACGCCGAGTGTTTGTCATAGCCAAAAATTTTTTCCCAGTCTGTGGGTTGTCTTTTTACTCTTTTGGTGAAGTCTTTTGATGAGCACAAGTGTTTGATTTTTAAGGGCTTCCATTTATCTAGTCTCTCTTCTGGTGCTTGTGCATTGTTACTTATGGTTCTTATTCTGTTTATGCCATGTATTAGGGCTCCTAGCATTGTCCATATATTTTCTTCCATGATCTCTATAGTTTTCGATTTTATATTTAGGTCTTTGATCCATTTAGAGTTAGTTTTTGTGCCTAGTGTGAGGTACGGGTCTTGTTTCAGTTTTTTGCAGATGGATATCCAGTCATGCCAGCACCATTTGATAAAGAGACTGTTTTTCCCCCAATTTACGGACTTTGGGCCTTTCTCAAATATCAGCTGCTCAGAGGTGGATGAATTTATGTCTGGATTCTCAATTCTGTTCTATTGGTCTATGTATTTATTGTTGTACCAGTACCAGGCTGTTTTGACAACTGTGGCGGTATAATAGGTTCTAAAATCAGGTAGTGTGAGGCCTCCCACCTTGGTCTTCTTCTTGCTTATTTGGGACTCTTCCCTTTCCATATGAAGTTAGTGATTGTTTCTCCATCTCGTTAAAAAATGCCTGTGGAATTTGGATCTGGATTGCATTGTATCTGTAGATGGCTTTGGGTAGAATTGACGTTTTCAAAATGTTGAGTCTACCTATCCATGAGCAAGGTATGTTTTTCCACTTATGCAGGTATCTTTTGGTTTCTGGCAGTAGTGTCTTGTAGTTTCATTGTATAGATCTTTTATGTCTCTGGTTAGATTTATTCCTAAGTATTGTCTCTTGTTGGGGGCTATTGTAAATGGTATTGACTTGGTGATTTTCTCTTCGAAGTTCCCTTTGTTGGTGTACAGGAATCAGAATGATTTTTGTATATTTATCTTGTATCCTTAAACTTTGCTGAAATCTTTATTAGTTCCAGTAGTTTTATGGTGGATTCTTTGGGTTTTCCGTGTATAAGATATCATCTGCAAATAGAGATAATTTGAGTTCTTCCCTACCAATCTGGATGCCCTTTATTTCTTTTTCTAGCCTAATTGCTCTGGATAGGACCTCCACACAATGTTGAATAAAAGTGGAGATAAAGGGCATCCTTGTCTGGTTCCCGTTTTCAAGAGGAATGCTTTCAAAGTCTCTCCATTTAGGATGATGTTGGCTGTTGGCTTTGTACACGTTTAATTATATTGAGGAATTTCCTTTCTATTCCTATTTTGTTGAGAGCTTTTATCACGACTGAGTGTTGCTCTTTGTCAAATGCCTTTTCCGCATTGATTGATAAGATCATGTGGTATTTGTCTTTTGTTTTATTTATGTGATGGATTACATTGATTGTTTTTCTAATGTTGAACCATCCCTCCATACCTGGTATAAATCCCACTTGATCTTGGTGAATTATTTTTTTAATATGTTGCTGAATTCTATTGGTTAGAATTTTGTTGAGGATTTTTGCATAAATGTTCATGAGGGATATTGGTCTGTAATTTTCTTTTTCTGTGGTGTCTTTATCTGGTTTTGGTATAAGGGTTATGCTGGATTCATACGATCAGTTTGGGAGTATTCCATCCTTTTCTATGCTCTGAAATACCTTTAGTAGTAGTGCTGTTAAATCTTCTCTGAATGTTTGGTAAAATTCTCCAGTAAAGCCATCCGGACCAGTGCTTTTTTGTTGTTGTTGTTGGGAGTTTTAAAATTACCTTTTGAATTTCCTCTTTTGTTATGGGTTTATTTAGTTGTTCTACCTCTGCTTGTGTTAGTTTAGGTAGGTAGTGAGTTTCTAGAAATTTGTCCATTTCCTCTAGGTTTTCGAATTTGTTAGAGTACAATTTTTCATGGTATTCTGTTATGATTCTTTTAATTTCAGTTAAGTCTGTTGTGGTATCACATATCTCATTTCTTATACAGGTTATCTGCTTCCTCTCATGATTTTCTTTTGTCATTTTGGCCAATGGTTTATCAATTTTGTTGATCTTCTCAAAGAACTAGCTTTTAGTCTTGTTAATTCTTTCAATTGTTTTTCTATTCTCTACGTCATTTAATTCTCCTCTAATTCTTATTATTTCCTTTCTCTGGCCCCCGAGGTCTACTTTTGCTGCTCTTTCTACTTGTTCGAGTTGTAGGGTTAATCTTTCGATTTTGTCCCTTTCTTCTTTTTGGATGTGTGCATTTATTGCTTTAAACTGACCTCTGAGCACTGCTTTTGCTGTGTCCCAAAGGTTCTGGTAGGATGTGTTTTCATTTTTTTTTTTAATTGCACTTCAGGTGAAGGCTTACAGAACAAATAGTTTCTCATGAAACAGTAGTACACATATTGTTTTATGACATTGGTTAACAACCCCAAAACATGTCAACCCTCTAACTTCTCTACCTTTTTTTTGGTGAAAATACACATAGCCAAAGATACACCATTTCAAAAATTTCTACATACACAGTTCAGTGACATTCACTACGTTCTTCCAATTGTGCTGTTATTCTCACTTAAGATGAAGGCTTACAGAACAAAATAGTTTCTCATTTAATGGTTACTACAAATGTTGCCCTATGACAATCGTTGACAATCGTTAACAATCTCACAACATATCAACAATATCCTTACTCAACCTTGGGTTCCCTATCACCAGCTTCCTTGTCCCCTTCTGCTTTCTGGCCCTTGTCACTGGACTACTGTACCTCGTTAGTCTCATTTGGTTTTACGGGGCTGTCCACTCCCAGACTGAATGGTGAGCCTCAGAGATAACTTCACCACTAAGCTAAAAGAGTGTCTGGGGGCCATAGTCTCGGGGTTTCTCCAGTCTCCTTTAGACCATTCAATCTGGTCTTTTTTTTGTGAGTTAGAATTCTGTTCTACATCCTTCTCCAGCTCTGTCCATAACTCTCTGTTGTGATCCTGGTCAGAGCAGTCAGTGGTGGGAGCTGGGCACCATCTAGCTGTACTGGACTCAGGCCCAGGCCGGTGGAAGCCTTGGTAGCTGTGGACAATTAGTCCTTTGGACTAATCTTTTCCTTGTATCCTGTTCTCTTCATTCTCCCTTGCTCCCAAAGGGATGAGACCAGTGCAGTATCTTAGATGGCCACTCACAGGCTTTTAAGACCCCAGACACTACTCACCAAAGTAGAATGTAGATCATTGTCTTTATAAACTGTGTTATACCAATTGAGCTAGATGTTCCCCGAGACCATGGTCCCCACAGCCCTCCGCCCAGCAGTTCAGTCCCTCAGGGAGTTTGGATGTATCTATGGAGCTTCCATGACCTTTCCTTGTACAAGTTGTACTAGTTTCCCCTGTATAGTGTACTGTCTCATCTTTCACCCAAGATACCACTTATCTATTGCCTATGTAGTATTTCCCCCCCACCCCTCCCATCCCTGGTAACAAGCAAAGATTGTTACATTTTGTGTGTGAAATTTTTCATGGGTTTTTACAATAGAGGTCTCATACAATATTTGTCCTTTTGTGATTGACTTATTTCACTCAGCATACTGTCCTCCAGTTTCATCCATGTTATGAGATGCTTCACAGATTCATCGTTGTTCTTTCTCGTTGCATAGTACTCCATTGTGTGTATGTACCATAGTTTGTTTATCCATTCATCTGTTGATGGGAATCTAGGTTGTTTCCATCGTTTTGCTATTGTGAACAATGCTGCCATGAACATAGGTGTGCCTATGTCTATTCGAGGGACGACTCTTATTTCTCTAGGATATATTCCTAGGAGTAGAATTGCTGGAACGAATGGTATGTCTATTTCTAGCTTTCTGAGGAAGAGCCATATCATTTTCCAAAATGATTGTATCATTTTGCATTCCCACCAGCAGTGCATAAGAGTTCCCATCTCCCCGCAGCCCCTCCAACATATGTTATTTCCAGTGTTTTTGATTCATGCCAGTAATGTTGGGGTGAGATGGTATCTCATTGTGGTTTTAATTTGCATTTCTCTAATGGCTAATGATCAGGAGCATTTCCTCATGTGTCTGTTGGCCATTTGAATGTCTTCTTTGGTGAAGTGTCTGTTCATTTATTTTGCCCATTTTTTAATAGGATTATTTGTCTTTTTCTTGTAGAGGTGTTGGATTTTCTTGTAGATTATGGATATTAGACCTTTGTCTGATTTGTACTGTCCAAAAATTTTTTCCCAGTCTGTAGGTTCTCTTTTTGCTCTTTTGGTGAAGTCTTTTGAAGAGCATAGGTGTTTGATTTTAAGAAATTCCCAGTTATCTAGCTTATCTGTTGGGGTTTGTGCATTGATGGTTATGGTTTTTATCCTGTTAATGCTGTGTATTAAGGCCGGAAGTGTTGGTCCTATTTTTTCTTCTATGAACTTTATAGTTTTAGGTTTTATATTCAGGTCTTTGATCCATTGTGAAGTAGTTTTTGTATACGGCATGAGGTATGGGTCCTGTTTCATTTTTTTGCAGATGGATATCCAGTTTTGCCAGCGCCATTTGTTAAAAAGACTGTCTTTTACCCATTTGATGGACTTTGTGCCCTTGTTGAAGATCAGGTGACTGTAGGTAGATGGATTTACATCTGGGTTCTCAATTCTGTTCCATTGGTCAATGTATCTGTCGTTGTACCAGTACCAGGCTGTTTTGACTACTGTAGCTGTATAGTAGGTTGTGAAGTCAGGTAGTGTGAGTCCTACAATTTTATTCTTCTTCAGTAGTGCTTTACTTATTCGGGGTTTCTTCCCTTTCCATATAAAGTTAAAGATTAGTTTTTCCATCACTTTGAAGAATGTTGTTGGTATTTGGATCAGAATTGCATTGTATTTGTAAATTGCTTTGGGTAGAATTGTCATTTCACAATGTTGAGTCTGCCTATCCATGAGCATGGTATGTTTTTCAATTTTGGTAGATCCCTTTGGGTTTCATGCAGTAGTGTTTTGTAGTTTTCTTTGTATAGGTCTTTCACTTCCCTGGTCAGATTTATTCCTAAGTATTTTATCTTTTTAGGGGTTATTGAAAATGGTATTGTTTTCATGATTTCCTTTTCATCATTCTTCTCATTGGTATATAGGAATCCAACTGATTTTTGAATGTTTATCTTGTATCCTGCTACTCTGACGAATCTTTCTATTAGTTCCTAGATTTCTCATGGAGTCTTTAGGGTTTTCTATGTATAGTATCATATCATCTGCAAACAGGGACAGTTTAACTTCTTCGTTACCAATTTGGATGCTCTTTATTTCTTTTTCTTGCCTTATTGCTCTAGCCAGAACTTCCAGCACAATGTTAAATAGGAGTGGTGATAAAGGGCATCCTTGTCTTGTTCCTGTATTCAAGGGGAATGTTTTCAGCCTTTCTCCATTAAGAATGATGTTGGCCATTGGTTTTGCATTGATGCCTTGTGTTATATTGAGAAATTTCCCTTGTATACCTATTTTATTGAGAGTTTTTATCAGGAATGGGTGTTGGACTTTGTCAAATGCCTTTTCTGCGTGGATTGAGATGATCATGTGATTCTTTTCTTTCCTTTTATTTATGTGGTGGATTACATTGATTGACTTTCTAATGGTGAACCATCCTTGCATACCTGGTATGAATCATACTTGGTCGTGGTGTATTATTTTTTTGATATGATGCTGAATTCTATTGGCTAGAATTTTGTTAAGAATTTTTGCATCTATATTCATGAGAGATATTGGTCTGTAATTTTTTTTTGTGACGTCTTTGCCTGGGTTTGGTATCAGCGTTATGCTGGCTTCATAGAATGAATTTGGAAGTGTTGCTTCCTCTTGTATGCTCTGAATTAGCTTGATTAGTACTGGCACAAGCTCTTCTGTAAATGTTTTGTAGAATTCTCTAGTGAAGCCATCAGGGCCAGGGATTTTTTTGGTTGGGAGTTTTTTTTATTATGTTTTCAATCTCTTCTCTTGTTATGGGTCTGTTCAGATTTTCAATATGCCTTTGTTGTAGTTTGGGTAGGGTGTGTGTTTCTAGAAATTTATCCATTTCTTTTAGGTTTTCAAATTTGTTGGAGTATACTTTTTCATAATATTCTGTTATAATCCTTTTTATTTCAGTTGGGTCTGTTGTAATGTCCCCCATTTCATTTTTTATTTGGGTTATTTGTGTCTTCTCCTGTTTTTCTTTTGTCAGTCTGGCCAGTGGTTTGCCGATTTTGTTGATTCTTTCAAAGAACCATCTTTTGGTGTTGTTGATTCCTTCCACTGTTTTTCTGTTCTCTATTTCATTTATTTCTGCTCTGATCGTTACTATTTCTTTTGTTTCAGTGGTTGTGGGCTTTTTTTGCTGTTCTCTTTCTATTTGTTTGAGTTCTGTAGTTAATGTTTTGATTTTGTCTCTCTCTTCTTTTTTGATATGTGCATCTATTGCTATAAATTGTCCTCTGAGAGCTACCTTTGCTGTATCCCAAAAGTTTTGGTACGATGTGTTTTCATTCTCATTTGATTCTAGGAATTTTTGGATTCCATCTCTGATTTCTTCTATTACCTAGTGATGTGTAAGCAGGGTATTATTCAATTTCCATGTAGTTGATTTTTTTTTCTTACTCTTTCTAGTGTTAATTTCTACCTTGATGGTATTGTGGTCAGAGAAGATACTTTGAATTATCTCAACGTTTTGGATCTTGTTGTGGACTTCTCTGTGGCCTAAGATGTGGTCTATTCTGGAGAACGTTCCATGTGCATTGGAAATGAATGTGCACTTTGCAGCGGTTGGATGGAGTTTTCTATATATGTCTATGAGGTCAAGTTGGCTGATTGTGCCCTTTAGGTCTTCTGTATCTTTGCTGAGTTTCTTCTTAGTTGTTCTGTCCTTTACTGAGAGTGGTGTGTTGAAGTCTCCTACTATTATTGTGGAACTGTCAATTTCTCTTTTCAGTGTTGTTAGACTTTGTTTTATGTATTTTGGAGCCCTGTCATTGGGTGCGTAGATGTTTATTATGGTTATGTCTTCATGATGGATCATCCCCTTAATCAGTATATAGTGTCCTTCTTTGTCTTTTATGGTAGATTTCGTTTTAAAGTCTATTTTATCTGAGATTAGAATTGCCACTCCTGCTCTTTTTTGGTAGTTGTTAGCGTGATATATTTTTTCCAAACTTTGACTTTTAATAAATTCACATCTTTGTTTCTAAGGGGTGTCTCTTGTAGACAGCATATTGATGGATCCTGTTTTCTTATCCATTCTGTCACTTTCCATCTCTTTATTGGTGCATTGAACCATTTATATTCAGTGTAATTATTGATAGATGTAAGTTTGTTGCTGTCATTTTGTAGTGCTTTTTTTTTTGGTGGTGCTGAAATTTTCTTTGTTCCTCTTACTCCCTTGTGCTGAGTTACTTGTGTTTGTGGATTTTTTTAAATTTCTTTTGTTTTTGTAGATTTTGTTTTTGCTGAGATTTTATGTTTTTCCTCTTTTTTTATGAGTATGTTTGTTAACTTTCTTTGTGGTTACCATAAATTTTACCCTTATCTTTCTAAGGTTGAAGCAGTCTACCATTACTTGGTATCACCTTGCCTTCCTCTCCATTAGAAGGTTCTATACCTATGCCGTTTATTCCCTCTTTTATTGTTTTGATGTTGTTGTCATTTACTGATTAACTGCTCTGATTCCCTGTTGTATTTCTTTTGGTTTTGGATGTCCTCGAGACTTCATTTCCTAGATTGGTATCTGGCTGGTACGATACTGTGTCCTAGATTCTGCCTGTGAGCTGAGGCTGTTTGTCCTCAGATCGAAGAACTCCCTTTAATAATTCTTGTAAGTTTGGTTTGACTTTTACATATTCCCTTAATTTCTGTTTATCTGGAAATGACCTAATTTCACCATCAAATTTGAATGAGAGTTTTGCAGGATATATTATTCTTGGCTGACAATTTTTTTCTTTCAAGATTTTATATATGTCATCCCATTGCCTTCTTGCCTGCTTGGTTTCTGCTGAATAATCTGAGCTTAGTCTTATTGTTTTTTCTCTGTATGTGACTTCTTGTTTTTCACAAGCTGCTCTCAGGATTCTTTGTTTGTCTTTGGTTTTGGCGAGTGTGATTATGATATGCTTTGGTGATTTTCTTTTGGGGTCTCTCCTATATGGGGTTCGTTGAGCTTCTTGGATGGCCAGCTTTTCATCTATCATGATATTGGGGAAATTCTCTGTCAGCAGTTCTTCAATGATCCTCTCTGTGTTTTATGTTTTCTTCCCCATTCCAGAATTCCAATCACTCGAAAATTTTTGCTTTTGATTGTATCCCACATAACTCTCAGGGTCTCTTCATTTTTCCTTGTTCTTTTCTCTGAGTTTTCCTGAAACAGATTGTATCCAAGTGTTTGTCTTCAATTCCACTGATCCTGTCTTCCACCATTTCATATCTGCTTCTCAGCCCTTCTATGACACCGTTCGTTTCTGAAATCTTGTTGTTTATCTATTGGATTTCTAATTGTTGTCTTTGTATAATTTCTAGTTGTGAATTTATTTTGGCATTTTGTTCCTGCATTATTTTCCTGAATTCTTCCAATTTTTTGTCTGCATTTTCCATGTATTTGTCTATTTTTTCCTCATGTTTGTCAGCTTTTTGCCTCAGCTCTTGAAGAATTCTGAGTATTAGAGATTTGAGTTCCCTATCTGGTAGTTCTAGTGCATTTTTTTCCACTGGAGAGTCGTCTGGTGTTTTATTTTAGACTTCTACTGGAACCATCCTGTCCTGTTTTTGTAAATGTTTTGTTATTGTCTGCTGTCTTTGGGTCATTCAATAGTTATTTTTCTCATTTATTGATTGTAGATTTGTTTGTTTTGTCCCTTTTTTTAAATTTGACTATGTCTGAGCAGGCAGACAGTGTGTTCTTTGTTGTTTGCTCATCTGTGGGCACAATACTTTTCACCTCCTTCTCCAATTGTCAGGGTCGTTCACTCAGATATGGTACGGCAGGGTAGGTCTAGCTGAAGAGGAGTTACTGGGACTGGTTGTTTGTGGCACCCCCTACAGCCACCAGGGCGGGTTGGTAATCAGTGGAGCACAGGTTCCAGTAGGCCATGCCTGTGCTGCTTGGTGGTGTGATGTCAAGTGCACAGTGCAGGTAGGCAGGATGCAGCGGGGAGATTGTTATGTGTGGATCTAAGATGGATATGGGAGAGAGGAGAGAGGAACAGGGGCCAAAAACATATAAAAAAACAAAAAAGAATGCTAGGGGAGCTTACCGTTGGAGTGGTGAGATGATAGACTATGAAATGGAGAAAAACAGAAAGGGGAAGAGGAAGAAAAGAAAAGAATGAATAAATAAAATTCGGAAAGGTTAAAGAACAGCAGAGTCCCCCGGGATCCCACCGGTGAGGCTATGAAGTCTGCAGATGTTGCTCTCAGGTGTTGTCATACAGCCTGGCTAGAAGGTGTAGAGGTATACAACACCAGGTATTCAGGGAGCAGAAAGAGAAGGAAGATATAGAGAGACGAGAAACTGAGCAATGAAGAAAGACATGAAGGGAAAAAGAGGGAAAAGAAAACAAAACAAATTTAAAAAAAAGAACAAGAAGGGCCCCCCAAAAAATAGAAAAAAAAAAAAACCAACAAAAAAGAAATGTCCTCAGGGATCCCTCTGCATGTCTGTGCAAGCCGAGCGGAAAGTCTCCTTGCCACACAGCACTGCCTGGCCAGAAAGGGCTCCCAACCTAAGAAAAGGAAAAGAAAACAAACAAACAATTCAGAACAAAAGCCCTGGGATCCCACCAGCACTGCAGCCCAAACCGGGAAGCAGCTCCACACTTGAACGGAGCTCCGCAGCCCCTCAGGAAGAAGCAAAGATGGCGCACGGAGCCAGGTATTTGAGCGAAAGGAGGGGGAGGTGGTGAGAGGTAAGGAAGAAACTGAAAGAAGCAGAAAAAAGCAACACCAGCAGCCAACAAATGGCACTCAGAGATCCGGCCCATTCGGGTGTGTGGAATCCAAGCAGCCGGTGTTTCCCGGACAAGAGATTGTGGTCGTGGGAAACAGAGGAGGCCCAGTGGGGGTGAAGAAGGGTGGGGGGTGGGAAAGCATATATCGAAAATTACCTATTGTTTTGTCTCCCGCTGGATGCTCTGTGAGGCTGCTTTCTCGTACCCCATTTGCTGGTCTCTAATAGGAGTCCAAGATGGCAGATCAGCGCTGCATTATATGGTAGGGGACCTCTGCATGAATGTCTCTTTGCTCTCCGTTCTCTGTCAGTTTTCTCACTCCCTTTGGTGCTTGGCTGAGTTCTTTATCTATTCATTTATGTTTTAGGGTTTCAGGAGTGTTGTAGTCTCTGTTTGGCTTAGTTTTTCGGATCTTTGCTGTGGAGGGTTGGTGTGGTGCTTCTGCCTAGAGCACCATTTTGCCGGAACCTCAGAATGTGTTTTCATTCTTGTTTGAGTCTATGAATTTCTTATTCCATTCTTAATTTCTTCTATAACCCAGTAGTTTTTGAGCAAGGTGTTGTTCAGTGTCCATGTGTTTGATTGTTTTTCGTTGCTGTTTCTGTTGTTCATTTCTACTTTTATGGCTTTATGCTCAGAAAAGATGCTTTGTAATATTTCGATGCTTTGGATTTTGTAAGGCTTGCTTTATGGCCTAATATGTGGTCTATTCTGGAGAATGTTCCATGTGCATTGGAAAAGAAAGTATACTTGGCTGCTGTTGGGTGGGGTGTTCTGTATATGTCTATGAGATCAATTTGGTTGTTTGTAGTATTTAGCTCTTTCGTGTGTTTGATGAGCTTCTTTCTGGATATTCTGTTCTTCACTGAAAGTGGTGTGTTGAAGTCTCCTACTACTATTGTGGAGCTTTCTCTCTTCAGTGCTGTTAGAGTTTGTTTTATGTATTTTGGAGCCCTGTCAATGGGTGCATAAATATTTATTATAGTTATGTCCTCCTGTTGTATTGACCCTGTAATCATTACATAGTGTCCTTCTTTACCCATTGTGGTGGATTTCACTTTAAATCTATTTTGTCAGAGTTTAATATTGCTACTCCTGCTCTTTTTTGAGTGTTGTTTGCTTGATATATTTTTTCCATCCTTTGAGTTTTAGTTTGTTTGTGTCTTTAAGTCTAAGGTGTGTCTCTTGTAGGCAGCATATAGACAGATCGTGTTTTTTTAATCCAATCTGCCACTCTCTGTCTCTTTATTGGTGCATTTAGTCCATTTACATTCAGCGTATTTATTGATAGGTATGAGTTTAGTGCTGTCATTTTGATGTCTTTTTCGTGTGTTGTTCACAGTTTCTTTGTTCCACTTAATTTTCTCTGCTGAGTCATTTTTCTTTATGTATTTTCTTTTCATCTTTTTCAACGTTGTTGATTTTGTGTTTGCTGAGTCTATAGATTTTTCTAGTTGTTAATTTTGACTTGTAGGATTGTTAGTTTCCTTTGTGGTTACCTAGTATTTACCCCTTTTTTTCTAAGTTTGTATCAGTCTTCTATTTCTTTATATAGCCTTGAATTCTTCTCCATATGAAAAATCTATGTCTACATTTTTTAAGTACCTCTTTTTTGTTTTAAAGTTATCATATTTTACATATTGACATCTGTTTCCCTGTTTTCAGTGTTTTAACTTTGATTTACTTTTGTGACTTCCCTATCTGGGTTGATATCTGGTTTCTCTGTCCTGTGTTCTACTGTTTGGTTGTTACCTGATGTTACTGATTTTCTAACCAGAGGACTCCCTTTAATATTGCTTGTAATTTTGGTTTGGTTTTTACAAATTCCCTAAACTTCCGTTTATCTGGAAATGCCCTAATTTCGCCATTATATTTGACAGACAGTTTTGCAGTGTATATAATTCTTGGCTGGCAATTTTTTTTCCTTCAAGGTTTTATAAATGTCATACCATTGCCTTCTTGCCTGCATGGTTTCTGCTGAGTAGTCCAAGATTAGTCTTATTGACTCTCCTTTGTAGATGACTTTTCATTTATCCCTAGCTGCTCTTCAAATTCTCTCTTTATCTTTGGTTTTGGCAAATTTGATTATAGTATGTCTTGGTGACTTTCTTTTGGGATCTACCTTCTGTTGGGTTCGATGAGCATCTTGGATAGATATCTTCTCATCTTTCACGATATCAGGGAAGATTTATGCCAACAAATCTTCAACAATTCTCTTTGTATTTTCTGTTATCCCCCCTGTTCTTGTACTCCAATCACTCGTAGGTTATTCCTCTTGATAGAGTCCCACATAATTCTTAGGGTTTCTTCATTTTTTTTAATCCTTTTATCTGATTTTTCCTCAAATAAGTTGGTGTTAAGTGCTTTATCTTTCATCTCACTAATTCTGACTTCCATTGCCTCAATTCTTCCCCTATGTCTTTCTGTTGAGTTGTCTAATTCTGAAATTTTATTGTCAATCTTCTGGATTTCTATTGCTCTCAGTCTATGGATTCTTGCAGCCTGTTAAATTTGTCATTATGCTCTTCTCTAATCTTTTTAATTTCCTCTATTGCGTGTTCTGTGTCTTGCTTATTTTCCTTCCTAATATCTTGAAGAGTTTTGTATATTAATATTTTGTATTTTGCCTCTGGTAATTCGGAGAAATTTTCCTCCTCTGGAAAGTTTCTAGATTATTTTGGGAGCTTGCTGAAGCCACCCTGGATTGCCTCTTTGTGTGATTTGATATTGACTGTTGTCTCCAAGCCATCAATATGTTATTATATTTATTTATTTTTGTTTGCTTACTGTGTCCTAGCTTCTTGTTTTGTTTTGATATGCCCAAATAGGCTGCTTGTATGAGCTAGTTTGATTATTGGCACCTTTGAAGCTCTAACGTCCTGTCACCAGGTGGTTAGATCTGTTACTAGGTATGTGAGGTCAGGAGTCTGCCCACTCCTCCTGTATGGATTCAGCTCAGGTGCCCAGGTAGATAGCCACCAAGTGTGTGGTGTAGGCTCTCACTTATAGTCCTAGAGAGGCATGGGTAATTGGTGTAGGCACAGGCATCTGGCTGCAGCAGGGGACACACTTTGAGCAAGGCAGTGGGCTGATTACCACCCCCGAGTGTCCAGGAGGAAGGCGTGTCCCTGTTCCCTAGGTTGCATAGGTAGGTGCATTTTGTAGCTGGACTTTGAGCAGCTAATGCTGTTGGCTGTAAGGACTGGGAGGCATCTCTTATTCATGGGCCCCTATTGCAGGTGGCTAGGTGCCATGGGTGGAGCCACCAGTCCTCAGGTCCCTGATATGGTAGGTGAAGACCTTGCTTAATGGACACAGCAGTGTGAAATGTCAAGCACCTGACACTTCACAGCTGAAACAGTTGAAGTTAGATGTCTGGTATATACCATGCAGCACTGCAGTAATGAGGGCCTATGCTGTTGAGATGGCCTCACAGAAGTCTATGCAGGGGGAAAGGCACTCAAAGTCCGTGGATCCCTTACGCCTCTGCCTAGGCGAAGGAACTGTGCTTACCCTGGGTTCCTGGCTTAGGGGAGCCGGCAGTTTATTTTTCTCCCTTATTAATTTGTTCACTCTCCAAGGCAGGGAGAATGGCACCAGGTGTTTGACGGATCCTACTTCCCACCCAGGGGCCTCAGCAGTTGCTGATGTTGGCCTGGGACCCAATGCAGAACAGGGAGCAGGAAGGTAAATGGAAGAGAGGTTTTTCCCTAAGAGGGGTGTTTTTGATCTGCATGGGAAGCCGTGCTTCTCACTGTTTCTGGGTGGTCGTGTAGACTCTCTGGCTCTGGGTCTCTCCCGGTGTGAAAAGCGCACTTCTCGAGGACCGCCACTTGCCTGCCTCACCACTCACCCACCAGCTGCTCAGGCCTGAAGGGCTCATGCTTTCACCAGGTCAGGTCTGGCAACTGCTTGCTGCTTCCAAACCGTGTCTCCCTCCTCCTGCCACTCAGTCCAGTTCCTCAACTCTGCCTTTGATTTTCAGGGCTCCCAGATTGCCATATATAATTGAATCACTTGTTTTTTCAGGTCTTTGTTGTAAGAGGGTCCACAAGAAGCCTCTGAATACTCCACCATCTTGGCCCCACCCCTATTTCTTCCCTTTTTTTATTGTTGTAGTTTAAGCGAAAGTTTACAATTCAAGTTAGTCTCTCATACAAAAATTTATATATACATTGTTATGTGACCTAATTACTCTCCCTATACTGTGATAGCACACTCCTCTTTTCCACTCCTGATTTTCCGTGTCCATTCAACAGCTCCTGACCCTCTCTGCCTTCTCATCTCACCTCCAGATATTACCTGCCATTTATTCTCATGTATCTACTTGAGCTAAGAAGCACAACCTTCACGAGTATCATTTTATGTCCTACAGTCCAGTCCAATCTTTGTCTGAAGAGTTGGCCTTGGAAATTGTTTTAGTTCTGGGTTGACAGAGAGTCCAGGAGCCATGCTTTCTGGGGTTCCCCCAGTCTGTCAGACCATTAAGTCTGGTCTTTTTACTAGAATTTGAGTTCTGCATCCCACCCTTCCCCTGCTGTGTCGGGGACTCTCTGTTGTGTTCCCTGTCAGGGCAGTCATTGGTTGTAGCTGGGCACTGCAGTAACACTATTGATAACTCATTTGAAGTGCAATAATTAATGACTTTATAGCAGAAATCAAGGAAGCATGTTGTTGCTGTTAGGTAAAATAGAGTCGGTTCCAACTCATGGTGACCCTATGTGCAAAAGAATGAAATGCTGCCAGGTCCAGCGCCATTGTCACAATCGTTGTTATGCTTGAGCTCATTGTTGCAGCCACTGTTTCCATCCATCTCATTGAGGTCTTCCTCGCTTTCACTGACCTTCTACTTTACCCTGATGATGTCCCTCTCTATCTAGTTGTCCCTCCTGATAACATGTCCAAAGTATGTGAGACAAAGTCTCACCATCCTTGCTTCTAAGGAGCATTCTGGCTGTACTTCCAAGACAGATTTGTTCCTTCTTTTGGCAGTCCATAGTATATTCAATATACTTCGCCAACACCATAACTGAAAGGCATTAATTCTTCAGTCTTCCTTATTCTTTGTCCAGTTTTCACATGCATATGAGGTGACTCATAATACTTGAGTCAGGCGCACCTTATCCTCAAAGTGATTTCTTTGCTTTTTAAAACTTGAAAGAGATTTTTTGCAACAGATTTGCCCAATGTAATACGTTATTTGATTTCTTGACTCCTGCTTCCAGGGGCGTTGATTGTAGATCCAAGTACAACAAAATCCTTGACAACTTCAATCTTTTCTCTGTTTATCATGATGTTGCTTATTGGTCCATTTGTGAGAATTTTTGTTTTCTTTATGTTGATATGCAATCCGTACTGAAGGCTGTAGTCTTTGATCTTCATCAGTAAGTGCTTCAAGTCCTCTTCACTTTCAGCAAGCAAGGTTGTGTGGAAAGTCCGTCTTCCTAGTCTGTCTTAGTCTGGAAGCTCTGAGGAAACCTGTTCACCATGGGTGATCCTGTTGGTATTTGTAATACTGGTGGCATAGCTTTACAGCAACATGCAAGCCACCACAGAATGACAAACTGACAGACAAGTGGTGGCAAGAAAACATGGCTATAAGTAAATAATTCATAAAGAATTATTAGGATTTATAGCTCTTATTGGAGCCCTGGTGGTGCAGTGGTTCTGAGCTATGACGAGCTATGGCTGCTAACCAAATGGTTGGCAGTTCGAATCCACCAGCTCCTCCTTGGAAACACTATGCAGCAGTTCTACTCTGTTCTATAGGGTCGTTATGAGTAGGAATCAATGGCAATAGGTTTGGTTTTTGGTTTTTATACCTTTTATGATGTAATACTGCTTTTAAAAAACTAACAGATGATTTTATAACTTTTTAAAGGAAATAAATTGTCTAGTTTTCCCAGTATAAATATGGAATATGTGTAAAGTTAATTTCTAAAATTCATGAATACATGCACTTCAAAACCCAAGTAACATTTTCCAATTATCTTGTCTCTTAATAAAATATCACTTTGGGGGGGGCATAATTATTATTAAAAGACAAATTAATCATTCCAGACCTTCTACCCTTTTAATGCTATAATCCCCAATGCGTCTGTCAGTTTGTCCTACTGTGGGGGCTTGCCTATTGCTAAGATGCTGGAAGCTATGTCACTGGTATTCAAATACCAGCAGGGTCACACATGCTTGGCAGGTTTCAGCTGAGCTTCCAGACTAAGACAGACTAGGAAGAAAGACCTGGCAGTCTACTTCTGAAAAAAATTACCTAGTGAAAACCTTATGAATAGCAATGGAACATTGTTTGATATAGTGTAGGAAGATGAGCACCTCAGATTGGAAGGCAATCAAAATATGACTGGGTAAAAGCTGCCTCCTCGAATGAAGAAAACAAGATACAATGGAAAGATTAGTCCAAAGGACTAATGGACCACAACTGCCATGTCCTCCACCAGACTGAGTCCAGTAGACAGTGCCCAGCCACCACCACTGACTGCTCTGACAGGGATCACAACAGAGGGTCCCAGACAGACCTGGAGAAAAATGTATAACAAAATTTTAACTCACAAAAAGACCAGACTTACTGGCCTGATAGAGACTGGAGAGACCCCAAGAGTATGGCCTCCGGGCACCCGTTTAGCTCAGTAATGAAGTCACTCCCGAGGTTCACTGTTCAGCCAAAGATTAGACAGCCCCATAAAACAAAAAGAGACTAATGGGGCACAACAGCCCAGGGCCAAGGACCAGAAGGCAGGAGGGGACAGGAAAGCTGGTAATAGGGAACCCAAGATTAAGAAGGGAGAGTGTCGACATGTTGTGGGGTTGTTAACTAATGTCATAATATGTGTACTAATTGTTTAATGAAAAACTATTTGTTCTGTAAACCTTCATCTAAAGTACAATAAAAAAAAAGCTGCCTCCTTGAAGTAAAGTCGACCTTAATGAGGTGGATGGAGTCAAGCTTTGGGGACCTTCATTTGCTGATGTGGCATGACTTAAAATGGGAAGAAACAGCTACAAGCATCCTTTAATAATAGGAACATGGAATGTACAAAATATGATCTAGGAAAATTGGAAATCTTCAAAAATGAAATGAAATGCATCAACATCGATATCCTAGACATTAGTGAGCTGAAATGGACTGGCATGGACCATTTTTAATCCAAAAATTGTATGGTCTACTATGCCAGGAATGACAAATTGAAGAGGAATGGCGTTGCTTTCATCATCAAAACGAACACTTCAAGATCTATCCTGAAGTACAACGCTATCTGTGATATGATAATATCCATACGCCTACAAGGAAGACCAGTTAATACAACTATTATTCAAATTTATGCACCAACCGCTAAGGCCAAAGATGCATAAATTGAAGATTTTTACCAAGTTCTGCAGTCTGAAATTGATCAAACATGCAATCAAGTTGCATTAATCATTACTGGTGATTGGAATGCAAAAGTTGGAAACAAAGAAACAAAGTTGGAAAATATGGCCTTGGTGATAGAAATGATGCTGGAGATCACTTGATAGAATTTTGCAAGACCAACGGAATCTTCATTGCAAATACCTTTTTTCACTAACATAAACGGAGAATATACACGTGGACTTCACCAGATGGAATACACAGGAATAAAATCAACTACTTCTGTGGAAAAAGACGATGGAGAAGCTCAATATCATCAGTTAGAACAAGGCCAGGGGCTGACTGTGGAACAGACCATCAACTGCCCATTTGCAAGTTCAAGTTGAAGCTGAAGAAAATTAGAATAAATCCACAAGTGCCAAAGAACGACCTTAAATATACCCCACCTGAATTTTGAGAACACCTCAAGAATAGATTTGACACACTGAACACTAAAGACTGAAGACCAGACGAGTTGTGGAATGACATCAAGGACATCATACATGAAGAAAGCAAGAGGTCAGAAACTCACTCTTCAGACAAAGATTAGACAGGACTGTAAAACAAAAAATAACACACATGAGAAGTGCATTTCTTAGTTCAATCAGATACACGAGAACAAACGGGTGGCTCCTGTCCAGAGATAGATAGGATGAGAAGGCAGGAAGGGACAGGAACTGGTCAAATGGACACAGGGAACCAGGGCTGGAAAAGGGGAGTGTGCTGTCACTTTTTGGGGATTGCAGATAATATCACAAAACAATATGTGTATAAATTTTTGTATGAGAAATTAACTTCAGCTGTAAACTTTCACCTAAAGCACAATTAAAAAAAGGCAAGAAAGAAAGAAAAGAACAAAATGGATGTCAAAAGAGACTCTGAAGCTTACTCTTGAACATAGAGTAGCTAAAGTGAATGGAAGAAATGATGAAGTAAAAGAGCTGGACAGAAGATTTCAAAGGGTGGCTCAAGAAGACAAAGTAAGGTATTATAATGACACGTGCAAAGACCTGGAGTTAGAAAATCAAAAGGTAAGAAAACAGTTGGCATTTCTCAAGCTGAAAGAACTGAAGAAACAGTTCAAGCCTCAAGTTGCAACAGTGAAGGATTCTATGGGCAAAATACTGAACGACACAGGAAGCATCAAAAGAAGATGGAAGGAATGCATAGAGTTACTATACCAAAAAGAATTGGTCGATGTTCAAGCATTTCAGGAGGTATCATATGATCAAGAACCGATGGTAATGAAGGAAGAAGTCCAACCTGCACTGAAGACGTTGGAAAAAAACAAGGCTCCAGGAATTGATGGAATACCAGTTGAGATGTTTCAACAAAAGGATGCAGCACTGGAGGTGTTCTTTTGTCTATGCTAAGAAATTTGGAAGACAGCTACCTGGCCAACCGACTGGAAGAGATCCATATTTATGCTTATTCCCAAGAAAGGTATTCCAACGGAGTGCAGAAATTATTGAAGAGTGTCGTTAGTATTACATGCAAGTAAAATTTTGTTGAAGATCATTCAAAAGTGGTTGCAGCAGTACATCAACACGGAACTGCCAGAAATTCAAATCGGATTCAGAAGAGGATGTGGAATGAGAGCTATCCTTGCTGATGTCAGATGGATCCTGGCTGAAAGCAGATAGTACCAGAAAGACGCTTATCTGTGTTTCATTGACTATGCAAAGGCATTCGACTGTGTGGATCATAACAAACTATGAATAACATTGCGAAGAATGGGAATTCCAGAACACTTAATTGTGTTCATGATGAACCTGTACATAGACCAAGAGGTAGTCTTTCGGACAGAACAAGGGGATACTGCACGGTTTAAAGTCAGGAAAAGTGTGCATCAGGGCTGCATCCTTTCATCATACTTATTCAATCTGTATACTGAGCAAATAATCAGAGAAGCTGGACTACACGAAGAAGAACGGGGCATCAGAATTGGAGGAAGAATCATTAACAACGTGCGTTATGCAGATGGCACAACCTTGCTTGCTGAAAGTGAAGAGGACTTGAGGCACTTGCTGATGAAGATCAAGGACTACAGTCTTCATAACAAAAATCCTCACAACTGTACCTATAAGCAACATCATGATAAACCGAGAAAAGTTTGAAGCTGTCAAAGATTTCGTTTTACTTGTATCCAAAATCAGTGCCCGTGGAAGCAGCAGTAAGAAATCAAATGACGTATTACATTAGGAAAATCTGCTGTAAATGATCTCTTTAAAGTGCTAAAAAGCAAAGATGTCACGTTAAGGACTAAGGTGTGCCTGACCCAAGCTATGGGGTTTTAAATCGCCTCATATGCATGTGAAAGCTGGACAATGAATAAGGAAGACAGAATAAAAGTTGATGCCTTTCAATTATAGTGTTGGCAAAGAATATTGAATATACCATGGACTGCCAAAAGAACAAACAAATCTGTCTCGGAAGAAGTACAGCCAGAATGCTCCTTAGAAGCAAGGATAGCAAGACTTCGTCTCAATTACTTTGGACTTGTTATCAGGAGGGACCAATCTCTGGAGCGGGACATCATGCTTGGTAAAATAGAAGGTCAGTGAAAGAAGGGAAGACCCTCAAGGAGATGGATTGACACAGTGGCTGCAACAATGAGCTCAAGCATAACAACGATTGTGAGGATGGTGAATGACCAGGCAGTGTTTTATTCTGTTGTACATAGGGTCACTATGAGTCAGAACTGACTCAACAGCACCTAACAATGTTATAATTATACTAATTATGTCAGTTCCATCTCTCACACACCCAAAACAGCCATTCAATAATTTCCTTTTTCCTTCTCCTGTCTTCTAAATCACATACTTTTGGATGATTTAGAAATGTATGCTTAATTTAAATCTATGTGCAACTTTTCATTTTGAGAATATATTTGATCTGTTTTCCTTATTTCTACCTGTCAACTACCTCAGAATTCTTAAAGTTATCGGCTAGTCAATCTTACTGAATAATTTGTGGAATTTTAAATATCATATTTCAGACGTAACTATGCAATTAATAATTATGAAATATTTTTTTCCCATATATAAAAAATCTATAAAGTAAATGATAGTTACTGGGATTATAATTCCTGAAGCAATTTCAGAAAACCAGATGACACCAAAATTATATTTGTTGATGACTCAAGGGTGTTTTATAAAGGATGTTATCAAGTATGTTCTTTTAAGTGATTATACTGATTTTTGAACATGTAAAGAAGAGTAAGGGGCAGGTAAAAAATAGGTAACAAAACATCACTTATCCAACAATCTCAGAAATATATATATATTTCATGCACACACATACATATACATATATATATAGTAGTTTAAAGCTTATAATCAAATATGTTTATCTTTTTAGACCGATGATTTGCATTGTAAGACAAAAGATATACAAATAAAAAATACTGAAAGTACCTAGAAGCAAAGATATTCAGTAACAGTGACCACAGCTGGTTCCATGATCGTGGTTACTAAATACTATTCCCCACTAAAGGAACCTAGCCTCCTTGGTAGAATGGTTGATTCTAAGACTGGGACAAGAAAAACACAAGGTGAGTCTGGAACATCTTCTTGTGCAGAAACCAAGAAAGTGCTCAAAGACTAATGTGATTTTGTAAAAAGCATATTACTTCTGTTGTGTAATGCACTGCCTCCTCTCCTATTCTGTCATCTACTTATTTCAACAGTGTGTCCTCTGTAAACACCGCCCAAGTCAATGGATAACACTTATCACAATATGAACTTATTAATTGGTTGGTTCATCTTTCATCTCTCCCCATCTAAGTGGTAAATTACTAGCTTCTACAAGAGTGCCAAACATCTATCAACAGAGATTACATATATATTTGTTGAATGCTGAATAAAGGGCCATGTTGCTTTCTTGTGAGGGTGGGGTCTTGGAGGGGGATAAAGGAGAAGTTACTGAAGAATCACCCTTCAACTCTACAAGTAATTTTGCAATGATTACGTGCCCTCCATAACTCCTATAAGATTCTGTGTGTGTATTAAAGGTATAATGAATATGTTCACCTACCTTGTGTTTCTTCCAAATCAGGAAATTACTTATTGTTATTTTATTTTATTGACCGTTTTATTGTAGTTCCAATATATATAATACATTGGCCAATCCAACATTTTTCAGGTGCACCATTTAGTAATAATAATTACATTAATCATGTTGTGCAACTGTCACTCATAGCTGTTGCCAAATTTTCCATCACCATAAACAAAAACTCACTGCTTCCTAAACAATGACTCCCTCTTTCTCCTCCCTCCATCCCTGGTAACCACTAATAAACGTTGGTCTCTGTGTTCTTGTTATTTCATGTAAGTGAAATTATATGATATTTATCCTTTTGAGATTGACTTCTTTCACTCAGCATAATGGTTTCATGGAGCCCCGGTGATGTAGTGGTTAAGAGCTATGGTTGCTAACCAAAAGGTTCGCAGTTCAAATCCATCAGCAGCTCCTTGGAAACCCTATGGGGCAGTTCTACTCGGTCCTATAGGGTTGCTATGAGTTGGAATCAACTTGACAGCAATGGGTTATTCGTTAAAGTTTTCATTATTCATACACGTTGTAGCATGTATCAGAACTCATTTCTCTTTATGGCTGAGTAGTATTTTATTGTATGTATGTACCACATTTTGTATATCCATTCAAATGTTGATGGATATTTGGATTGTTCCCATCTTTTGGCTATTGTGAACTGTGCTGCAATGAACATTAGTGTACATGTATCTGTGTTGCCGCTTTCAAGTCTCTTGGGTATATATCCAGGAGTGGAATTGCTGTGGCACGTGGTAGTACTATATTTAACTTTTTGAGGAACTGTCAAACAACACCATTTTGGATTCCCACCAGCAATGTATAAGTGTTCAAAATTCTCCACATCCTCGCTAACATTTGTTATTTTCCTTTATTATTCTTTTTTATCTCAGCCATCCTAAAAAAACAAAAAACAAACCAATTGCTGTCGAGTCGATTCTGACTCATAGAGACCGTATAGGACAGAGTAGAACTGCCCCCATAGGGTTTCCAAGGAACAGCTGATGGATTTGAACTGCCGACCTTTTGGTTAGCAGCTGAGCTCTTAACCACTGCTCCACCAGGGTTCCTAGTGAGTGTGAACTGGTATCTCATTGTGGTTTTGATTTGCATCTCTGTAATGACTAACGAGGTTGAGCATCTTTTCATGCGCTTGTTGGCCATTTGAATATCCTCTTTGGTGAAATGTTTGTTCAAGTTCTTTCCCATTTTTTGATTGGGTTATTTATCTTTTTCTTATTAAGCTGTAGAGATTATATATATATTGGCTATTAGACCCTTATCAGTCCCAAAAAACTCCTCTGATGAACAAAAGTATTTAATTTTTATGTGGTCCCATTTATGTGCTTTCTGTAGCTGTATAGTATGTTTTCAAATCAAGAAGTGTGATTTCTCCTACTTTGTTCTTCTTCAAAATTGCATTGGCTATTTGAGACTTCTTTCCTTCCCATATAAAATTGGGGATTTTTTTGTCCTTTTCTGTAAAGAAGGCTGTCGGGATTTTGATTGGGTTTGTGTTGAATTTATAGATTGCTTTGGGTAGTAATGACATCTTAACAATATAGTCTTCCAATCCATGAACATGGACTGTCTTCATTTATTTAGGTCTTCTTTAATTTCTTTCAGCAATGTTCTTTAATTTTCATTGTATAAGTTTTTCACATCCCAGTTAAATTTACTCCTAGGTATTTTATTATTTAAGATGCTATTGTAAATGGACTTGTTTTCTTAATTTTCTTTTCAGATTTCTCACTGCTGTTGTATAGAAAACCAGCTGGTTTTTGTGTGTTGATTCTGAAACTTTGCTGAACTCATTTATTAGTTTTAATATTTTTCTTGTAGATTCTTTAAGATTTTCTATGTATAGGATCATGTCACCTATGAAAAGGGATACCATATTTTCATGCAAATATGCACACCTTCTACGTTTGTTAGCCAACTGCATCCTCCCCCCATGAGGTATTTTCATAAGTGCCTCTATGCCAATTTTTTTTACTTGGTGCTGTAAAAAATTAGCATAGTGTGCTTACGAAAATACCTCATGGGGGGAGGGCATGGTTGGCAAAAAATATAGATGGTGCACATTATTTGCATAAAAATATGGTAGTTTTACTTCCTCCTTTCCAATTTGGATATCTTTGGTATCAGAAAATGCTTGCCTCATAGAATGAGTTAGGAAGTGTTTCCTCCTCTTCTGTTTCTTGGAAATGTTTAAGTAGGATTGGAGTCACTTCTATAAATGTTTGGTAGAATTTTCCAGTGAAGCCATGTGGTCCAGCATATTTCTTTGTTGGGGGGGTTTTGATTATTGACTCAATCTCTTCACTTGTTATGGATCTGTTGAGATCCACTATTTCTTGAATCAGTGTAGGGAGTTTATGTGTTTCAAGGAATTTTTCCATTTCCTCTAAGTTATCTAATTTCTTGGAACACAAATGTTCATAGTATTCCCTTAGAATCCTTTTGATTTCTGTAGGATTGGTAAAATGTCCTCATTTTCATTTCTAATTTTAGATATTTGAATGTTCTTCCTCTTTTTCTTTGTCAGTCTAGTCAAAATTTTGTCAATTTTATTAATCTTTTCAAAAAACCAACTTCTGGTTTCATTAATTCTCTATTGTTTTTCTAGTCTCTATTCCACTTATTTATGCTCTGATCTTTATTATTTCCTTTCTTCTGGTAGCTTTGGATTTAGCTTTGTCTTCCTTTTCTAATTCCTCAAGTTCTTGAGTTAAGCTATAATCTTTCTTCTGTTTTAATGTAGACATTTATTGCTAAAAAATTCCTTCTTAGAACTCCCTTTGTTGCATCCCATAGGTTTTGATGTTTCATTCTCATTTGACTGTATTTTTTTTATTTCTCTATTGATTTTTAGTTTGATCCATTAGTTGCCTAATAGTGTGTTATTTAGTTTCCACATATTTGTGTATGTTTCAGTTTTCTTTCTGTTATTAATTTCTGGTTTCATCCACAGTGATCAGAAAAGTTACTTTGTATTATTTCAATCTTTTAAAATTTATTGAGATTTATTTATGTCCTAAGATATGATCTATCCTGGAGAATAATACATATGTAATGAAGAAGAATGTATATTGTGCTGTTGTATGTTTTTTTTGTGTAAAAATACAGTGTTATTCCAGTTGATGATGTCCCACAGATGCCTTAAGCTTTGATCATTATTCTTTGCTGTTTTTCTTTTTGCTCCTCAGACTAAATATTCTCTACGGTCCTGTTTTGAGTTCAATAATTCTTTCTTCTGTCAATTCAAATCTGCTGTTGAGCTCTTCCATAGAATTTTTCATTTCTGGTATTGTACTTCTCAGTTCCAGTATTTCTATTTGCTTTTCTTATTTCTATTTCTTTATTGCAATTTTTATTTTGTTACCGTATAATTTTCCTGATTTCCTTTAGTTCTTTTTCCATGCTCTCCTTTATGTCTTTGAGCATGCTTAATACTGTTGCTTTAAAATCTTTGTCAAGTTATTCCATTATCTATCCTATTTTGGCCTATTGTATGGGTCATTCTTTCCTGCCTCTTCATATGCTTTGTAATTGTCTGTTGTAACCAGTACATTAAGCTATTTTACTGTAGTATCTCTGGAGATTAGATTCTTTGCCTTCTCTAGGGATCGCTCTTCTTCCTCTTTATTATTATTGCTATTAATGTTTTAAACTATTGAAGGTTGCAATTCTTGGCTTCCAGTCAAGACTCCCAGCTAGGTGCACTTACTGTTGTCCCTTCCCTATTGGTCTCCCTTCTCAGAGTGCTGGTCATTGCTGTTTCACCTCAAGGTTCCCTGAATGGGGGTACTGGTCTTTTCTCTTCAGCAGCAAACTCTATGTATTATAGCCCTTGGTGTTATTTCTTCCCCACCAGATATTTGGTACACTGACCGTATTGTTCTGGCACCATACTCCCTCCCCTAGGGATGCTGGCTTTGCCCTTCCAGCACCTGCCCTTCCACTTGGAATGACCACCTGTGTCTTATTGCTCATCACAATTCTCCCACCTATGAGCATTGGCTGTATAACTTTTGCACTAGATTCCTCCTCCAGAGGCTTCAGCTGTCACAGACATCCCATGCTATAAGCAGCAGCTATTGTTGATTCACCATATGTCCTCACTGTTCATGAACTACAGTCTGTGCTGTGCTCACCTCATTGCTTCTTCTAAGAACTCACGGAAACTCCACCTCATACTATGCTTGTCAATTCACTCTGTCCCCGGTCTGTCTGCACTGCATGCCCCCCTGCTCCTCTCCATCTCATCCCCAACCACATACATACCACAGCCTATGTTGTACCCACTGTGTCATATTTTTCCAGGAATTGTAAGAATTACCATCTGGGTTGTGCTTATTAATCTGCTCCATCCCAGGTCTGATAACTCAGGTATCTTGGCCAACACTGTGCCCTCTGCACCTCCGTTTCCTGGGCCTGACTGCTCATTCACCACTGCCTGCGCTGTGTCCACCATGCTGTTCTTTTTCAGGACACACAGGAACTCCCACCTGGATTGTGCTCACCGGGCCTCTGTATCCCAGGCTTCCTGCTCAGGTGTCTCAGTCATGCTACACCCTGTGTGCCTCTCTCCCTGGCTCACCTGTTCATGTTCTGCAGCCTGTGCTGTGTATGCTTTATTGTTCTTCCCTGGGTTTCTCAGGAAACTCTCATTTGAATTATGCTCAGCAGGCCTCTCTGTCCTAGGCTGCCCACTCAGGTGTCTTGGCCATGCTGTGTCTTTTTTATGCCTCTCTCTTGGGCCTGCCTGTTTATGTACTGAGGGCTGTCCCACACCTGATGCAATGTTCTCATGGGGAAATCCCACCTGGGTTGTATTCAGCAGGCTCCTCCATCCTAGGCTGTTCACTAAGATGTCTTGGCTGTGCTATTCCAGCCCTTGGATCCCTGCCACGGGCACCAGCTAAAGACAACCCAAGATGATCATGCTGAGCCAGGGAGGGGATCAGGGTGAAGACACATGGGAAACATCTGCTCTCCCGTCATCTCTTTGATACCTGTTTCTTGATTCACTATCCACTTTGGTCCTGCACCTCTTTAATTGCTGACCAGAATTCCAAAGTTATTTATTTAATCAATTTTTGTTGTTTTCTTCAGGATTTGTTGTAGGGGAATGGGAACATGTGACTGCTTACACTGCCATTTTGTTCTGCTCCCTCACCCTCTTTTTTGAAAGACAGTTTTGCTAGGTAAAGAATTCTTGGTTGACAGTTATTTTCTTTCAGCATTATATATGTATATATGTGTGTGTGTATGTATGTATAAAACCATTTCCTTCTGACCTCCAAAGCTTCTGATGAGAAATCAGCACTTAATATTATTGAGGCTCCCTTGTATGTTACCCAAGCTTCTCTCTTGTTGCTTTTCAGTATTCTCTCCTTATCTTTGGTTTTCAAGAATTTGATTACAATGTGTGGAACTCTTAGAGTTTATCCTACTAGGAGTTTGTTGTGCTTCTTGGGTTTGCAGATTCATCCCCTTAAACAACTCTGGAAAGTTTTCTGCCATAATTTCTTTGAATATTCTTTCCGTCCCTTTCTTTCTCTCTTCTCCTTCTGGAATCCTTATGATGTGTATGTTGTTTCACTTAATAGTGTCCCACAATTCTCTTTGGCTTTGCTCATTATTTTTTTCTTCTGTTTCTCTTGTGACTCAGTAAGTGCAATTAGTTTATTTTCTAGTTTGCTTATTCTTTCTTCTGCTATCTCAAATCTATTGATGAATACTTCCAATGGATTTTCCATTTCAGTTATTTTATTCTTCAGCTCCAATACTTCTGCTTGGTTCATTTTTATATTTTCTACCTCCCTACTGAGATTTGCATTTTGTATTTTGATTTCCTTTAGTTTGTTGTCTTTATGTCCTTTAAATTCTTTGAGCATGATTAATGTTGTTTGTATGTCTTCTATTTTGCCCATTATTTGGGTTTCCATAGGGCTGATTTATTTTATTTTATTGCTATACCTTAAGTGAAAGTTTACAATTCAAGTTAGTCTCTCATACAAAAATTTATACATACATTGTTATGTGACCCTAATTGCTCTCCCTATACTGTGACAGCACACTCCTCCTTTCCACTCCTGATTTCCCTTGTCCATTCAACCAGCTCCTGATCCTCTCTGCCTTCTCATCTCACTTCTGGACAGGAGCTGCCCATTTAGTCTCATGTATCTACTTGAGCTAAGAAGCACACTCTTCGTGAGTATCATTTTATGTCCCATAGTCCAGTCTAATCTCTGTCTGAAGAACTGGCCTCAGGAACAGTTTTAGTTCTGAGTTGACAGAGAGTCCAGGGGCCATGCTTTCTGGGGTTCCTCCAGTCTCAGGTAGATAATTAAGTCTGATTTTTTTTACTAGAATTTGAGTTCTGCACCCCACCTTTCTCCTGCACCATCAGGGACTCTCTGTTGTGTTCCCTGTCAGGGTGGTCATTGGTGGTAGCCTGGCACCATCTAGTTCTTCTAGTCTCAGGCTGATGGAGTCTCGGTTTATGTGGCCCTTTCTGTATCTTGGGCTAATACTTTCCTTGTGACTTTGGTGTTCTTCATGCTCCTTTACTCCAGGTGGGTTGGGACCAATTGGTGTATCTTAGATGGCCTCTCACTAGCTTTTAAGACCCCAGATGCCACTCACCAAAGTAGGATGCAGAACATTTTCTTAATAAACTTTGTTATGCCAATTGACCTAGATATCCCCTGAAAGCATGGTTCCCAGACCCCCGCCCCTGCTACTCTATCCCTCAAAGTGTTTGGCTGTATTCAGGAAACTTCTTAGCTTTTGGTCTAGTCTAGTTGTACTGACTTCCCCTGTAGTGTGTGCTGTCCTTCCCTTCACCTAAGATAATTTTTGTCTACTATCTAGTTAGTGAATAACCCTTTCCTACCCTCCCCACCCTCATAACCATCAAAGAATGTTTTCTTCTGTGTTTAAACCTTTTCTTGGGTTCTTATAATAGTGGTCTTATATAATATTTGTCTTTTTGTGACCGACTAAATTCACTTAGCATAATGCCTTCCAGATTCCTCTGTGTTATGTGTCATGGATTCATCATTGTTCTTTATTGTTGCGTAGTATTCCATTGTGTGAATATACTGTAATTTTTTTATCCATTCATCCATTGATGGGAACCTAGGTTGTTTCCATCTTTTTGCTATTGTGAACAGTGCTGTAATGAACATGGGTGTGCAGGGCTGATTTCTAATCTCTTTGTATTGTTCTTTTGATAGGACCATCCTTCCTGCTTCTTTATATGCCGTGTAATTTTTTGTTGAACCTGGGACATTTGAATATTATACTGTGGAAACTCTGGATCTCAGAATGTTCTCCTTTTCCAGGAATTGCAGATCTCTGTATGTGTATTTCTTCCTAATTGATAGGGACAGTTGTAGTCTGTTCAGTAACCTCCCCTTAACTATTGTTGAAGAGACTGACCTCCTGAACGTGTGTCAGTATCAAGGATAATGTTTCAAAGCTCTTATATTCCTGGGTTTTGAAGAAGATTTTCTTGTACTTCAAGGAGAAAAACAGACATCAGAGTACAGAAATTATCTGGTTTTCCCTTTCCTGAAGGATTGCTATCATTAATTGATGTAGGCTGCATTTGACTGTTTAGCACCTTTTCCAAGCTACTATTTATAAAGTATGAGTTTCAGTTCTGTAATCTTTGCAATCAGTTACTGGTATGGCTGATTCCACTAGAGATCTCTCAGACTCTCTGATTCTACTGATGACACAGCACCAGGAAAAGACTGGAGTCTCCATTCTTGTTTAAACCTTGAAGAGGTTCCCAGGACCAAGTCTTCTCTGTAAACTTTGCAACCCCCAAATCTTGGAGGATAGGTCCCCACTCCCTGCTCTGTCACCAGTCAGCTGATCTGAGAACAAGGGCCACCTTCCCCACTTTCACAAAGGGGCTGAGGAATGGGATTTGACAGGCAGTTGGTACACATGGTTCCCCTAGGAAAGATCAGCTGCTTGTCCCTTCAGATAGCACTTTCCTAGTTAATTTAAATGTCTGATCTGCTTTCAGTGTCCCAAGTAGTTCCAGGAACTCTTTCAAGGGCAGTAGATGCTTTGAAGGATACGTGAAAAAACCCATTGCTGTTGAGTCGATTCTGACTCATAGTGACCCTATAGGTCAGAGGAGAACTGCCCCATACTCTTTCCAAGGAGCACCTGGTAGATTTGAACTGCCCACCTTTTGGTTAGCAGCTGTAGCTCTTAGCCACTAAACAACCAGGGTTTCCTTGGTGGATAGGCAGATCCTTATAACTTCATGGTCTGCCTTTTTGGTTTTTGAGTTTTAACTTTTACAGTAAATTTTCCCCTCCCAGAACAGGCCTTTCACAGAATTGACCTCTTGAATGTCTATTGTTTACAGTCATTAAGGTAAATTGCTCTCAATTGTTTTGTACCTGGAGACGTTTGCAAGAGATTTTTTTTCTCCAGTCCTGCAAGGAATAGACCAAAAAACCCCATTGCCATCGAGTCGATTCCAACTTATAGTGACCCTATAGAACAGAGCAGAACTGCTCCATAGAGTTTCCAAGGAGTGCCTGGTGGATTCGAATTGCTGACTTTTTGGTTAGCAGAAACAGCCCTTAACCACTATACCACCAGGATTTCCACCAGTATAGAGCTGGCCTTTTCCTGAGGAGCCTTGTTCTCCTCAGTTTTTTTCTGGCTACCAACAGACGGAGCCCTGCTTGCACAGTGTAACCAGCTGCTAACCAAAAGGTCAGTAGTTTGAATCCATTAGCCACTCATTGGAAACCCTGTGGGGAAGTTCTTCTCCATCCTACAGGGTAGCTATGAGTCAGAATCGACCCAATGGCAATGGGTTTGGTTTGAATTTTGGTGCCAATAGACAGATATGAAGAATCTAAGAATCTGAGACTACAGCCTGCCAGCAAAATCGAAGTCTTTTCCCCCACACTTCTGGACCAACAGGGGGCGCAGTTAGAGGGTTGCAGGTGTGAAAGAAAAAAAAATAACAGACATCTTACTTTGATTTTAAGGGTATTTTCTTTCCTACAAAACCAAAAATTAACTGAAAAAAAAGCCTGACCCAAAATGCAAAAGTACTGTTACCCAAACAGGGTCCATGCCCTGGAGCAGTCGAGCCAATGAAACATACTCCAAGTCAGAAAGAGTGAGAAAGTTTTAATTCAAGAAGTGTACACCACCAGGGACCCAAGAGCAATGCAGGCTGTCTTTAGGGAGTCCCAAAAGGCATTTTTACACTAGAGCTTATATATGATTTTTACAAAGGTTAGAAGTGTTGTTATTCATTACAAGGTAATTACAAGAGACTCTTTATCATACTAAAGAGATAAGGAACCAGACATTTCCTTATTAGGCTAAAGATATATGTATCTGACATCTAGGCTCTAATCTTCCTGTGGGGGATCCTAAGTCATAAAACAAAGTAATTAACAAAGGTATACACAAAACAAAGCCATTAACAAAGGTATACAAAAAGGGAGAAGGCAAAGAAAAAAGAAAAAAACTTATAGGTTCATCATGGCATTAGTTATGTCAAGCTCTCAGTTGCCCATTTTGAAAAGGAGAAAATATGCTGGGGAGTATTAGGGTCACAGTACTGACTTGCTTCTTTCACCAAAAACTGCTCTGCAGCATTGTAAATTTCTTTTCCATAGAAAAGGGTAGTCAATAACAAACAATCATCACATGATTTAATGAAAAAAAAGGTGGGCTTCCTCAATTTAAGTTTGAAGAGGTCTCATGGCTGTATATTAGTGGAGTGCCAAATTTTCAGGAACAGCTTTTTAATGTTAACACAGTAACCATCAAGTAGTTGGTCACCATGGAAACTTGTATCATTAAGGAAAAAATACTTAAAGCTTGTGGGAAATCGCCAATCTTTAGGAGCATTCTTTTTCATTTTAAAAATCATGTAGGGAAATTTTCACTCCTCCAATTTGCAAATTCTTTATTAATTATGAAACAATTAAATATTATATTATTGTTCTGAGCTAATGCATGCAAAGGTTTATTTTTTACAATTATAACTGGCCTACTTTGAATCGTTCTTAGAAGCAAAATTATCTCCCTATATGCATATGGAATGACTGCTCAGAATAAACCTTCTGTTTCAATTTCTTTGAGTTTTGATTATTTTTTAACACAGGTCATGGGTCACAAATCAAGGCCCAGTGCGTGGGGAGGCTCCTTGGCCATAGGGGATGGGAGGAAGTACAGCCCACATTGAAGAGAGACAAACTTCCCTACTTTGTCTGTTTCCTTTCTGCTCAGTTTTCAGTTGGATGATGTGTCCTTCTGACTTGTTTCCAGAGTTCTGAGTCAATTAGTTCCACCACACTGTTTCTTTCACAATTTTTTTCCTATAGTTACCGGGGGAGAATGGAGCTATTCAGTTGTTTATGCCACAATCTTTCACTTCATTGATATTTTAAATGACATATCCATGATAAATTAGGGTAAAAAAGAGGAAGATGTTAGCCAATCAAAAGGTCACCTAGGCGTCCACAAAGTTCCAAACTAATAGAGACATGAACATGCACTCAAGTTTGCCCCTGAACCTCCTGGAAAATATCACAAGCTTCTGGGTAGTTCATCTCTGCTGCTCAACTACCCTGAATAGTTACCAGAATAGGGTGGGGATATGCTGCTTTGTAGAGAAGCTCTTTGGACATTCATAATAAGATTGTTGACACAACACCTTTTAGGCCCCTTTTTAAATGTGATGCCCCTCTTTCAGCCTGAGCTTATTTTTACAGAAAGCTTGTCCTGCTGATGAAGCCTGTTAAGAAAATCTTGTTAATCCCCCTCCAAAAGTAACTCATGCTAAGCCCTATGTCAACAAAACAAAACTAATTTTCTATTTCTTTTAAGTGCTCAACTCTCCCAGAAATAGAAACCTCAGCTAACCAATTAGGACTTGCTGATCAGCTTAACCTGGTTCAAAATTTCCTCTTTAGACAGAAAGGGCCACATAAGCCAGAGACTTCATCCGCCTGAGACCAGAAGAACTAGATGGTGCCCAGCTACCACCAATGACTGTCCTGACAGGGAACACCCGGATGAAGCAGGAGAAAGGTGGGGTGCAGAACTCATATTCTAGTAAGAAGATCAGACTTAATGATCTGAGACTAGAGGAACCCCGGAAAGCATGGCCCCTGGATTCTCTATCAGCCCAGAACTAAAACAATTTCCGAGGCCAACTCTTCAGACAGGGATTGGACTGGACTGTGGGACATAAAGTGATACTCGTGAGGAGTGTGCCTCTTAGCTCTAGTAGATACAAGAGACTAAACTGGCAGCTTCTGTCCGGAGGTGAGATGGGAAGGCAGTGAGGGTTAAGAGCTGGTTGAATGGACATGGGGAATCAGGGGTGGAAAGGAGGAGTGTGCTGTCACAGTATGGGGAGAGCAATTAGAGTCACATAACAATGTGTGTATAAATTTTTTATGGGAAAAAATAAATTAAAAAAATGAATAGACCCCACATGAATGTATCTTTGTGTATACAATAGTGGGCTACAGTAGTAGAGAGCAAAAGTACTAGAGAAGGGGAATCTGAGTTCATATTCTGATTCATCCACCCTCTGTATGAATTTGGGAAGTTGCTTAATCTCTTCATACATCAGTTTTCTCATGTATAAAAGTATGTAAGTCTCAACTGTATGCGATTGTAAGAATCAACTGAGAGAATACATGTAAAGCACTTGAAATATTGCCTAGCACATACTTTGTTCTCAATAAATGGCAGCAATTATTGTGAAAAAAAAAATTTCCTCTTTATCCCAAATAAGAAAATAAAATGCTGCTAGTCAATCCACAATTGCCCAGTAGAAAATGCTCACCAGCCAATTTGAAATTTCCCAGTAGAAAATGTCTGCCAGGCAATTTGAAATTAATTGCCCAGCATAACTTCCTTGTTCCTGTGTGTCTGTTGCCTATAACACCCTTCTGCTTTGTACTGCTCTTTGGAGCTCCTTTCTAGATGCTGCCTGATTCATGAATAGCTGAATAAAAACAATAAGATCTTAACTAATTGGTGTCTTAATTTTTTTTTCCTTTAAGAGTTTTGTTAACCAGGATGGGATCCAAAGGAAACTGCTTACAGTTCCAGAGACTACAACAAACATAGGCATAAGCACCCATTGAACCCTTTGAGTTCTCTGACTTTCTGGCCATTTCTAAGAACTGTGGGTTAGTCCCTCTTGGATCTGAGCTCTGCTCTATTTGCATCTGAGCTGTCTTTATCTTACTGGAATTCTAGCCCAAGGCTTAGCGTGTTAGCTGTGCTGACAAAGCTCCAACAAAACACCAGTCCCTAGTCCTTGGTTAGTCCACAGTTCCAAATATCTAGTGTCTGTTGTTGCACACCTAATGTGAAAATCAACAAGCTTGTCTGCAAGATTAAGAGAAAATAATAGGTTATAACACTGGCATATAGACCCTATAAGGTGGTTGTTCAAGCTAGTCTTGTTGCCAGGAACTCCGGGTTCTGCTCGTTGTGATTCCATCAGGGCCAAAAAGACAGACTGAGTTGGGGAGAAAACAAAAGGCAACTTTATTGGTTGGCCAAGCAAGGAGACATGCCTTCAAGACTGCTCACAGGCAGTTTGTTGAGGCTGGTTTACATAGGCAAGATCAGTTATGAAATACAGGATGGCGAGGGCTGACATAGAGTGTTCCAGAATGAGTAAGCATTTTCTAGGGCCTGGGTTTGATTCCCCACACAGGAGGAACTTTGCCAATTTTGTTCATTAGCATGTCAGCCCTCCACCCAGAGATGGAGAATTTACCAGGCATGAGGAAGTTAATGAGTGCCAAGATGGAGGTCAGGACCTGTTTTAGTCAGCTTTGGCCAGCCTGTGGCTGTTTCTCTTCAAGAAGGTTCTGAGGAGAAAAAGAAACAACTCCAGGAAATGGGCTGGGTAAGAAAAATTGCTCTATGGATCTAGCTCTGTCTTAATTTCACAGACTGCTGAGTTTGTGGTTCTCCACTTTGAGAAACTTTGATATAAATTGGTTGATTTGAAAAGTGCACTGGAAAAAGGATTGGGTGATTATTTGATTGGTATAACAAGGTCTCAGAAAGACAAAATAATTCTAAAATTTCTTCTCTAAAAGATTTTTAAAGCTCTCAGAAGACAGGGTTGAATTCCTGACTTCATGAGGAGCAACCATTTGTCCTCAGCTCCCCTATCTGTATGTATATATATATGTGTGTGTGTGTGTGTGTGTGTGTGTGTGTGTGTGTGTGTCTGTCAGTATGTTTATGTTATGTTTATATATATAATAGTTTCCTACTTCTGGTTGATATTACAAAATCAGACTATAATGTTTCTTCGAAGAGCTTTATTCTGATTGGTTTAGAGATAAATAAGCACTTACATAAATTGAATAACACTAAAACTCCCAGAAATTAAAGAAATTAAACCTCAAATACTTTCACAGTTAAAAAAGATGTATTATAGAGAATAACCCAGAAACTTTTTGAAAAAATTAAAGTTCACGAAATTTAGATAAATCTTTAAGAAAAGAGACTAGTTTAATAATTTTGATTTAATAAAAATAGCTGTTTTCTAACTGGCTATTCAAACGTAAGCATTCTGCCGACGTTTTCTCAAATACAATGTGTCTGTTACTTCAAAAAGAAACTGGCAGTGTTTATTTCCACTGACAAAATTCAAGCTTTCAGGCAAAAATTAGGATTATGGAGAACTCTTTCCTGCCTTCATGAACTTGACAGCTTCTCTTCTGATGTGACAGGTGATGACATTAAAAAATGTGAATTTTTTGATACTATAAAATGTCATATGACAACATTTAGAAGTTCTACATAACTTGGTGAGCCAATATTTTCCAGATGACCGATGCATGATGTTATAAAATTATGCATGACTAAAAATCCATTTTAAGTGAGAGACCAGTGGATTTTAACGTAATAGCCTAGAAGTTTTATTAATGTGGTTTGAGTTCTCATTGTAACTAACATTTAAGAAACTATCATTTGTCAAGTTTTGGTGTAATATCAAAGAAGTATATTCACAATTATCTGGAATGATATTAAAGTTTTCCTTTTCCCCTTAAACAAAATACAGCCCCTGGAGTCTTCCTAAAACTAAACAATAGTTTAGCTTAACTAGTAAATAACATCTGCCTTGAACATTGTGCTCTTTTAAGAACTATATGGGATCAAATTCAGAAAGATAACTCGAAATATTAGATAGGAACCTTAGGGGGCATTGAGTTTGTATTAATGGAAGAACAACTCAGAAAGGGAGGGTGAGAGGTTGCAGAACTGGAATGTGGTCGGTGTCGCTGAATTGTACATGTGGAAATTGCTGAGTTGTGTATTTTGCTATGAATATTCTCAACAATAAAATATACAAAAAAAGGAAGGAAAACTTCCTTTTCCAACTACATATCTGTGTAAGGACAAGTTTTCTTTATATACTTCAGCCAGAACAACATACTGGAACAGATTGAGTACAAAAGCAAACGTGAGACTCCACCAATCTTCTGTTAAACCAGTCATTAAAGAGATTGACAAACATTAAACAATAAAAAAAAAAATAGCTGTTTTCTCTGAGTTACCATTGCTAAGTATAACATTTTTATTCTACTTGGGTATGCTTCGTCTAACTTATACAAGTTTACTGATAGAACAAGCTAGCATTACTTCTACTAAATATTTAAAATTTTGAAAAATATAAATTCATGCTTAACTGAATCATATTATACTTCTGACAAACTTTATTTCAAACAGTAACTATGTTTTTTTTGTATAAAAGATTGAAGACAGTTTCCAAAAATCTTTTTGATAACTTAGGCCCTAGATTGAGTATGCAGGATGTGTCTTGTTAAAGAAAAAGAGAGTAATATTGTCCTAAAGCAAAAGACTGGTTGTTCTAGAATGAGAAAAAGGGAAGCATAGGACAAAACCGCGACAGATATAGAAAGTTAGAAGGAGGTTAGAATAAGAATGGCTATATAAAGTATTGAAAAGTTAACAGATATCTTATTTTGATGTTAAGGTTTTTCTTACAAAACCAAATATTAACTGTAAATAAATTTATGAAAAAAATTAATCCTGACCCAAAGTTGCTGATCTTTTCTTTCCTGTTCAAAGAGAGGCTTATTTAATTTAAATTTCAAAAGATACCATGACTGCGTGTGTGGAGGGTCAGAGAACACCTTGTGACCAGATATCCGTTGATCTCAGTAAAAGTGGGAGGGCAATGTTCAATCAATCGTGTTAAGTTTAGCCAGTGGTTGATCTTCTATTATTCTCCCTTCTCTTTTCTTTATTAGTCTCATTGTAACCAGCCTACTTTGAGCCATTTTTGGAATCAGAATGGTCATCCTATATGCATATATAAAATAACTGTTCAGAATAAACCCTATGTTTAAATTTCTTTGGCTTTTTATTATTTTTAACAGTTTTTGGTGTCATAAGAGGAATCCAAAGAAGATTGCCGAGCATATCATTCTTGATGAGGGATCAAATATGGTACCAAACAGTACCCTTTGTGCCAAATATTCCCTCGTAACGGCTGAGGAACTTGGTAAATCTCTCCTGGGTTCAAGTTCCACTCTTTTGTGTCAAACTATTTGGGTTTATACCTGAGCAGTTATGAAGTTCTTTCTTTTGTAAGTTACCCTTTGCTCCGTCTGTTTGGGGAACTGGGTTCCCATCTGCTCTGCCCTTTTATTTCAGCTTTGGGGAATTTCCCTTTGGTGCTTGGGGTTTTGTAGTGAGTTCCCATTTGCATTATCTGAATACTTTCCTTGGACTGGGTTCAAGGATATCAAACTGAGCTCAATAAAGGGTGTCGGATTTGATCCAATGGAGGCCTCGGTTAATTTTATTTACTTGCCCCAGACTGCAAGGGATTTTGAACTAAGTTGAAAGGTAGCCAGATTTGATTCAATGGAGGCCTCAAATAATTTTATCTGAATACTTGCCCTGGACTGGGTGCAAGGGAAATCAAATTGGATTTAAGGGAGACTTCAATAAATTTTTAAAATAAGTGGACCTGACCGAAACATTTCAGAATTGTGGTAGCTACTTTTGTGTGTGTGTGTGTGTGTGTGTGTTGACTTGCTTTGTGTTGTGCTGTTTAAGAGTGTTATGCTGTGGTTGATCGTCCTAAAAAAGAAAATTATAAGGTAGAGCACAGGCATATACCCTATAAGCCTGTTTGAGCTGGCTCCACAAACAGGTGAACGTGTGGTTTTCACCAAAAATGGCGTCCACATGAACGAACTTTGCAGTGGGTCACCTATAAAACTGCATATATTGTCTTGAAAACTTTGGTTTTGATCTAGAGAGAGCGTTCTTTTTTTTTTTTTTCTTTCTGTGACCGTCATAAGGTCGCTTCAAGTCTCAGCTCCAGAAACAATATGCTTCTGAAGCCTGTCTTATGATTTGGGCTTTCAGTAGCCACTCTGTCAAACTTTGATATAAACAGGTTCGTTTGAAAAGTGCACTGAAAAAAGGGTGGATTGTTTACTTTGATTGGTATAACATGGCCCCCAAAAGGCAAAAATCATTCTAAATTTACTTCTCTAAAGGATTCTTTAAAGTGCAAAGAAGATAGGGTTATGAAAATATTTTCTTACCTCTGGATGTTATTAAATTAGGTTATAATATTTCTTCAGAGATCTTTATTCTGATTGTTTTAGTGATAAATAAATGCTTAGATAAATTGAATCGTTCTAATAATCCCAGAAATTAATAAAAATGAATTTGTTCTGACAAAAGGTTTTATATTTTGTAGTATGCTGACTTAAAGGCAGTTTCCAAAATATTTTAAAGTAAATTAGGCTAGACTGAGTATACAGGATGCATTTTGTTAAGGGGAAAAGAGAGTAATTTTGTTCTGAAGTTTTAAAAAAAAATGGTTTCTTGAAAATAGGCTGAGCAATTAAGGTAACTTTTGTCTTTCAAAACTACCTAGGCCAACTTAAACATATGTAAATGAATTAAGATTACCCAATTCATCTCCTTGGTCATGAGCCTCAGAAAAAGAGGGGGAGGATGAAGCCTCCGTTGCCTCCACCATCTGAGACCCGAGGCTTGCCCATGTAGCATGCTACATGAGGTTTTGAAGAAAGGATCCCTCCCAAAAGGGTGGAGATCTCTGAAGTATTTTAGAAATAGAATAAGAATAAATACGATAGACATTGAGGTTAAAGTAGGAAAAATTCTGTCTTAGAATTTATCAGAAATTGGGTGAATCCTCAACAGTAAAAAACCATAAACAAGTCTTCTCTATTGTAGAGATTTTTTTTAAGCCAAAAGATAAAAATCACAATGAGACACATCTGAAATTGCCTGGAGAAACGTTTTCACCTCTAGCGAGAGACATAAGATTATATCTATATCAATGAATTGGTCAGGTTGAGCAGAGACTTTGTGATTTCCAAGAATTTAATAGATAAAATCTTAAAATAAGACAAGTTTGAATGAAAATTTAAATTATTTAACTGAACTTTATTTCAACAGGAATTATGTTTTGTGGTATATAGGCTGTCTTAGTTGTCTAGTGCTGCTAAAACAGAAATACCACAAGTGGATGACTTTAACAAAGAGAAGTTTATTTCCTCACAGTAAAGTAGGTTAAAAGTCCAAATTCAGGGCATCAGCTCCAGGGGAAGTCTTTCTCTCTCTGTCTTCTTGTCAATGTACCCCTGGACTAGGAGCTTCTATATACAGGGATCCTGGGTCCAAAGGACATGCTCTGCTCCCGGCACTACTTTCTTGGTGGTATGAGGTCCCCTGTCTCTCTGCTCACTTCTCTCTTTTATATTTCAAGGGATTGCCTCAAGACACAATCCAATCTTGTAGACTGAGTCCTGCCTCACTAACACAACTGCCACCTATCCTCCCTCATTAACATCATAGAGGCAGGATTTACAACATATAGGAAAATCACAATACCAGGAATCATGGCCTAGCCAAACTGATAGACACATTTTTGGGGGGACATAATTCAATCCACGACATAGGCTTAAAAATAATTTCAAGATCTTCACATAATTTACTGATGTTAAATTGAGTTAATGGGTATTCATTATAATTTAACTTTATATACTTTCTGCTTTTTATGCCAGAGAAAGGGTATATATAACTTTGGGTCTGTTAATGAATGTGTTCATTTTTTGACACTTTGATTAGCTGTGCTATATGTGTGACTAGGGAAAGTTGTGTTACTTGTATTTATGAGCCTAGCAATCTACTAAAAAGGCTTGTGTGGGACACATAGTTCATAGTTATCCACCCCCTCAGTATTCTCTGTGTAATAGAACTAAATTACTTTTCTTAAAAATTATGATATTTGTTAGTGTTTAAGACTATGCTGAGGAGAAATAGTTTCAGAGGAATACAACTGTGTACATGCTTCTGTTTTTCAAAGAAAAGCATTAGTTTTTTTCCCTCCAAAAGCAATGTTTGTTTCATTTTATTTTGTCTCCAAATGACTTTGCACTCTTCAAACTCATTGAAGATGTTAAACAGTTTGTGAATGCATTGGGACAGGATGGGTAACTATCAACATTAACTGTATCAAGAATTAAATCTGAGAAACATTTAAATTAAAATGCTCCTTTATGAAATCATTAGGTGATAGTAACAATGAATGCATTGCATGTTGATAACCTCTTAATATTGTGAACCTAGTTCTGACCTTGAAGACCCTCTGGGATCAGATCTAAAATTAAGTGTCAATTTGTTCCAGAATATAAGAGCATACCAAAAAACAAAATTTGGAAATAAATTTTATTGGCTTTGGTTATAATACCTGAGTCTGAAAAACTATGAAATGTGTTAAAAATCTTAGCAAAATTTGCTCAATTTTGATGGACATGTTTCCTTGGCTTACTGTTTACTGCCTCACCTACAATATGAAAACTTATTCTTTCTTCTGTGTAATCTGTGTAGGAGGCAAAGATTCTGTGTGTCATCAAGATAAGCTGAGTTAAGTAGATTTTTATGTCCTTGACTAACAAAACCAAGCCTCATGGCGTTGGAAAAAGCTAAGTACTTTACTTCCAAAATCTTTTATTGTCATTTTGGTTAAATAGGTATCCAGGTATTTCTCAATGACCTATGATAAGCTCCTGCCAACTGTGAAATTTTGTGAAAAGCCACAAAAGAATTGTTCCTGCTTTGTAAGGGGAAAAATTGCTAGCACTAATAAGATTTATTAAAAATGTTATGAGTTGCATGAGAAGGGTTGCCAAAACGGGGGTGTGGTGAATTTTCTAAAGGTTAAATTTATATGATTGTCAATGTCCTTGCTATTCATGATATACGTGGTGCCTGACATTATATAACAAAAGCATGATACTATCAGTCATAATTTCAATTTTTTTTCTACTTTGGTTGCAACTTTCTTCTGCCACTCTCTGTCTCTTCATTGGTGCATTTAGTCCATCTACATTCAGTGTAATTATTGATAGGTATGAGTTTACTGCTATCATTTTGATTTTTTTTGTGGTATTGACAGTTGCTTTGTTCCACTTAATTTTCTATGCTGAGTTGTTTTTCCTTATGTATTTTCCTTTCATCTTTTTCATTATTGTTGATTTTGTGTTTACTGAGTCTATGTTTTTCTTCTTTTTCATTTTGATGGGTAGATTTGTTTCCTTTGTTGTTACCTTAAAATTTACCTCTGTTTTTCTAAGTTTAAACCAATCTTTTATTTCTTGATATCACCTTAACTTCCTCTCCATATGAAAATTCTATGACTACACTTTTTAGTCCCTCTTTTTTGTTTTAATGTTGCTATCATTTACATATTGAAATCTCTGTTTCCTTATTTTCAGTTTTAGCTTTGACTTATTTTTGCGACTTCCCTATCTGGGTTGATATTTGGTTGTTTTGTCCTGTGTTCTAGTGTTGGGTTGTTCTCTGATATTGTTGGTTCTCTAGCCAGAGGACACCCTTTAATATTTGTTGTAGTTTTGGTTTGGTTTTTACAAATTCCCTTACTTCTGTTTATCTGGCAATGCCCTAATTTTGCCATCACTTTTGAGAGACAGTTTTGCTGGATATATAATTCTTGGCTGGCAGGTTTTTTTCCTTCAAGGCTTTATATATGTCATCCCATTGCCTTCTTGCCTGCATGGTTTCTGCTGAGTCAGAGCTTAGTCTTACTGACTCTCCTTTGTAAGTGACTTTTCGTTTTTCCCCAGCCACTCTTAAGATTCTATCTTTATCTTTGGTTTTGGCAAGTTTGATTATATGTCTTGATGACTTTCTTTTCAGATCTACCCTGTGTGGGGTCTGATGAGCTTCTTGGATAGATATCTTCTGGTCTTTTGCAATATCAGGGAAGTTTCCTGCCAACAAATCTTCAACAATTCTCTCTGTATTTTCTGTTACCATCCCCTGTTCTGGTACCCCAGTCACACATAGGTTTTTCCTATTGCTAGAATCTCACATAATTCTCAGAGTTTCTTCATTTTTTTAAGTCTTTTATGATTTTTCCTTAAATTGGTGTCAAGAGATGTATCTTCAATCTCACTAATTCTGACTTCCACTGCCTCAATTATACTCCTATAGCCTTCTATTGAGTTGTCTAATTCTGAAATTTTACTGTTAATTTTTTGGATTTCTATTTGCTGTCTCTCTATGGTTGCTAGCAGCCTGTTAAATTTGTCATTCTGTTCTTGTATTGTTTTTTGAATTCCTCTATTGCTTTGTCTGTGCATTCCTTGGCTTGTTTTGAGTTTTGTCTTATCTCCTTCCTGATCCCTTGAAGAGCTCTGTATATAAATCTTTTGAATTCTAACTCCAGCAATTCCAAGACCTTCTCTTACTGATTTTTTGTTTTGGTTGCTTGCTGGAGTCACATTGACCTTCTTCTTTATGTGATTTGACATTGACTATTGTCTCTGAGCCATCAGTAATTTATTATATTTATTCATTGCATGTTTTCTTACTGTGTCCTTTTTGTTGTGATATGCCCAAATAGGCTGGCCATGTGACCTACTTTGGTTATTGGTGTCTTTGAAGCTCTCATGTCCTGTCACCAGGTGGTTAGAGCAGCTACTAGATGTGTGATCCCGGGAGTCTGTTCATTTTCTTGTGTGGATTCAGCTTAGGTGTCCAGGTAGGTCATTGGTCACTGAGTATGTGGTGCAGATTCTCACCTACAATTCTAAATAGGCAGGGCTGCATAGAGGTGTTCGGAGCAGGCACAGGTATCTGGCTGCAGTACCGGGCTATATGCTGAGCAAGGCAGGGGACTGATAGCTACCCCTGAGGGCCTGGGTGGAAGGCATGTCCCTGTCCCCTAGAGTATGCAGGTGGGTGGGTTTTGCAGGCAGACTTTGGGGACCCAATGCTGTTGGCTGTAAGGACTGGGAGGCACCACTTATTCTCGGACCCCTGTTGTGGGTGGCTAGGTGAAATGGGTGAAGCCCATTGACATGGGTGGGTGAGGACCCTACTTAATGGGCAGGGCGGTGTCAAATGTCACGAATCTCTAACTCCCTGTTGGCTACTGCAGTTGAAAATATGGTTCTGGTATATACCCTGTTGTTCTATGCTAATGAGGGACTACGCTGTTGAATTGGCCCACACAGGTCTAGGCAGGGGTGAAGGGCATTAGAATTCCATGGACCCCTTATGCCTGTGCCTAGGCAAAGGGGTAGTGCCTGCCCTGAGTTCCCGGCTTAGGGGGCATGGTGATTTTTTAGAGCCACGAGACTGGTTTGGGCATGGATAGTCCTCAGTTCCAGGTTTAGAGGGCTTGGCATTGATGAGGGCCTGCAGTGTTGAACTGGCCCACACAAGTCTAGACAGGGGTGAAGGGCATTACAAGTGTATGCACCTCTTATGCCAGTGCCTAGGCAAAGGGGCAGTGCCTGCCTTGAGTTCCCAGCTTAGAGGATGTGGAGATTTTTTGAAGCTGCAGGACTGGTTTGGGCGCCAGTAGTCCTGAGTTCCCAGCTTAGGGGGGTTGGCTTTTTTTTTTTTTTTCCTAAAGCCGCAAGACTTTAGCCATAGCTCTGGCTTAAGGGGTGTGGTAATTGTTGAATACTGCTGGACTGGTGTCGGAGCAGAGCAGGGAGGTAGGTGGGTGAGGGGAAAGTGGCACTTCTCCCCTGTGAAAATCCCTGATGGGAAGGGGTTATTTTGATCCCACGCTGTAGGTTAGATGCTTGCACTTAACTTTCGCAGATCCAGTGCCACTTCCTCCCGGTCTCTCCCAATGTGGAGAAAAACATCCCGAGCACTACTGCTCACCTCAGTCCATGTGTGCCAGCCGACCAAGCCTGCAGGGTGTCAGCTACCTCACCACTGGCACTTCTTCACTGCCTCTGAACCGTCTTTCCCTCCCCCTGCCGCTCAGTCCGACTCCTCAACCTTGTCATTGATGATCAGGGCTCCTGGATTTTCATATACAATCATTTCACTTTTTTTTTTTTTTTTGGTCTTTGTTGTAAGAAGGACCACAGGAATCGTCTATTCTGCCATCTTGACCCCTACAGCTGTATTTTATATCAAGAAAAACTTTGCTTTGAGAGTGTCTTTTCATTGAGAGGAGGGTGACTATAGAGAGAAATTTGTTGTTTCAATAGGAAATTATGGAAAGCCTTTATGGGCTATCGAACTCTGGTTTTTGTTCATTGTCTTTGAGAAACCACAGACAGCTAATGAGTTTGTTTTCTACTTGCAGATTGGACTTGTTCTTATGTTGTTCTCTGTGCATAATCAATTACCCAAAAAGAAAACTGTAAGTATGAGAGAGATTAAGACTGAAGGTGTCTTAGTAATCTAGTGCTAATATAACAAAAATATCACAAGTGGATGGCTTTAACAAAGAGAAATTTATTTTCTCACAGTTTAGGAGGCCAGAAGTCTGAATTCAGGGTGCCATCTCCAGGGGAAGGCTTTCTCTCTCTGGAGGCTCTGAAGGAAGTTCCTTGTCTCCTTTCAGCATCTGTTTCTTGGCTCCTTAGTGATCTTTCTGTGGCATGACTTCCATCTTCTTCCATTTCTGCTTGCTTAATCTGCTCTTTTATATCTCAAAAGAGATTGACTTAAGACACTCCCTACACTAATACTGCTTCATTAACATAATAAAGCAAACCCATTCCCAAATGGGATTATAACCACTACCTGTTGCCATCGAGTTGAATCTGATTCATAGTGACCCTATAGGACAGAGTAGAACTGCCCCATAGGGTTTCCAAGGAGAGGCTGGTGGATTCGGACTGCTGACCTTTTGGTTAGCAGCCGAATGCTTAAGCACTGCACCACCAGGGCTCCTTACAACCACTACAGGGGTTAGGACTTACAACACATATTTTTTGGGGACACAATTCAATCGATAACAGAAGGCCATCAAGAAATTGACTAAATTGCTATCAAACTAGGGTCCATTGACAAAGGGAGCATTAATTAGCTGTTCCACCAGCTGCTCCTTGGAAACCCTATGGGGCAGTTTTACTCTGTCCTGTAGGGTCACTATGAGTTGGAATCGACTCGATGGCAATGGGTTTGATTTTTTTGGTTTTATAACAGCCATGCATGATATCCTTAGTTACTAAAATTGGTTTAAACTATGTAAATATATATATATGTACATATATACACTCACATATATGTATATATATGTAAATGTATATATTTATGGTTACAAATTATATTAGACAAGATGGCTCTGTTAATCTGGGCAATGCTATACTCTCTCTTTCTGAAATAGCACAGATAAAGATAATTACGTTGTAAAATCGATTAGCTTTTTGTTATTTACCTGTTTCCCAAGGAGGGGTTTGTACTTTGGTAAATGAAAATTGTTGGTATATATTAATGACACATAAGTGGAAGTATATTGCGATATAGTATTAGCAGAAGTACATGCTGCAGATGCAATGCATGCTACAGATGCTCTTCTTGTATCTTCTTGTGATTTGTATTTATGGTTAGGAAATTTGTGTTCGTGGGCCAGATAAGCCTTTCAAACCATTGGCTTATGCAGTCTCCTCATTCTGATCTTTTACATTATTGTCAAGCTACTAAGCTGATTGGTGTCTGGGGTCTTAAAAGCTTGTGTGTGACCATTTATGGTACAGCAAATGGTCTCATTCCAACTAGAGGAACAACAAAGAGAAGCAGCTAAGGAACCAACAGAAATAACATATGTTTCACAAAAAGGTACCCCATAAAGCAGTACTGTACCTATCAGACCTGAAGAAACCTGGGCTGGTGCTTAGTCAATGCTTAGTGATCAAATATACTAATTGAATCATGATCAGAAGGGGGAAAATGTTGAAGAGAAAAATTGGTAACAAACATCTTACTTTGATTTTAAGGTTTTTCTTACCCAAGAAACCAAATATTAACAGTAAAAAAAAAATCTGACCAGAAATTAATCCTGCCAGTGGTCTTTTTCACCCAAGGTTGCTAATCTTTTCTCTCCTATTGGAAGCCAGGCTTACCTAATTTAAATTTCAAAAGATATCATGGTTGCAGGTGGGTGGAGGGTCAGATTCTTGTGACAGGATATCAGTTGATCTCAGTAAAAGGGGGAGGGTAGGGTTCAATCAATCATGTTAAGATTAGCCAATGGTTGAGCCTCTGTTCTTCTCCCTCCTCTTTTCTTTATAAGCTTCCTTGTAACCAGCCTACTTCAAGCCATTAGCTTCTTAGGAATCAGAATGATCACTCTATATGTGTAAAGAATAACTGTTCAAAATAAACTTTATGTTTAAATTTCTTTGAGTTTTGGGTATTTTTAACAAAACTCAGAAGGAGGTTAGAAGAAGAATGGCTATAGAAATTCAGAAGGAGGTTAGAAGGAGGGATATAGAAAGTCAGAAGGAAGCTAGAAGAAGGATGGATATACAGAGTTAAAAGGAAGTTAGAAGAAAGATGGATATAGAAGGTTAGCTAAGGTTTGAATGGCTATTTTTACAGGATTGTTAAAGAAAAGGGTGTAAAATGTTATGCTAAAGAAGAAAAAGGCTAAACTAATTCTCAAGAGAATAGTGAAAAAAGACGAAGAAAAGAGTCAAGGGACCTCTCCCAACAGTGTTGAAATCTTTAAGAGGATATTGAAAAATAGGATAAATAATGTGGACATCGATTGGGTTAAAACAAAATAAATACTGTCTTAAATCAGTATCAGGGTTGAGTGGATCAATAAGAACCTCTGTTTATCCTCCAACATTAAAGAGCCATAAACAAGACCACTCTATTGTGGAGGAATTAAATTTTTAAAAAATAGAGCCCAAAACAGAAAGATAACAATGAAAAGCTGCACCTGGAATTGCCTGGGGAAATGATGCAGCAGATTAACTGGGATAGGGATTAATAAAGGGGCTAAAGTTCCCTGTTCAACCCTGGCCAGAGATGCAGGGCCATATCCACCTTAATCGGTGGAATGATTGGGTGGAAGAGAGGTTTTTGTGATTCCAAAACCAGACTGAGAAATCTTAGCAGGCGCTAAGGTTAGACTGAAAAACTATGGGCAAAGGGTGATGAGATTTAGGTGAAAGTTTAGGAAAAAAGAAATAATTTGAAATGCTTTAAAGACTGTGTAGTGGTTGGACTATGACTGAGGCTACCACATGAAATTATTAGGTTTATCTGATATGTTATGAATTGCATGAGAAGTGTTATAAAATCAGAAAAATTATATTGGACCAAAACCTGTTGCAACATTAACAGACAACTGGGACTCTGGGAGAGCCCAGACATCCCCTCGGTTCTCTCCAACTTCCTGGAAGACCTGTCTATTTAAATGTTTACACTCATTCACTCACCACGGTGTTGACAAAATGATTCAAATTGTAAATAAATACTGGTGGGGTAATTTCTGTAAAGTTGCTAAAACTGTTAATAGCCAACGTTTGATTTATCAGGTGCAAAATTCTGGCAAAACTATTCTTGTTTCCAGAGGGAATCTGGCTTGTCCCTCTGAACCTTTTGAACGTTTACAGTTGGGTCATCCAATTTCCCCCTAGCATGGGCTATAATTATGTTCCTGTGGTTGTATCTTTGTTCTCTTGATAGAGAGAAACTTACCCTGTTGGAAGGCCGATGCCCTGACAGTTGCCAAAAGGTTACTAGAAAACTTTTTCCCCACTTGGCGAATTCCAATTACGATTATCAAGTGACCACGGTACTCACTTTACTAGACAAGTCATCAAAGCTTTGACCAAAATTTCACAAACTGCTTGGCACTATCATTATTCTTATCACCCTCAATCTTCAGGCAAAGCTGAAAGGACCAATGGCCTACTGAAACTAAAAATTTTTAAGTTAGTTGAAGTTACTGGATTTCCTTGGCCCAAGTTTCTGCCATTAGCCCCAATGACTATCCACAATACCTCCTTTGGGAAACATAAACTAACTCCTTATGAAGTAATCACAGGCAGACTCATGTCTCTAAGGAAAACCCTACAAATGATCCTTCTTTACCCCATGCTGAAATGACTCAGTATTGTAAATCTTTAATGCATTATGCCAAAAACTATCTTCAACAGGTAAAGTACGCTTTTCATGACCCTCACTCCAGAGAATCTGTCCATCAAAGATTAGAACCTCGAGACTGGGTATTTTGGAAATAACATCAGAGGAAAACAGCCCCTGAACTATGGTGTAAGGGACTCTACTAAGTACTTCTGACCACCGGCAAGGCATTGAATCATGGGTACATATTTCCCAACTGAAAAGGCTCCACCTGATACTTGGTCCTGCTCTTCTGCTGGAGATCTTAAAATCAAATTGACCAGGAAGGGAAGCAGACAACGCCACAAGGTAGACTGTTTCCTTCCAAGACAATGGATCAAGTAAAAATTAAAACTCACTGCTCCATATCCTGTGCTTCACCTTTGCACTGGCCTGGAAGGACAATTCTGATTTGCATCTCTGACACCACTGTAAATGGGAGGGGGGATCCCACTAACTGCTAGAATTGCCATCGCAAACCCTATTCTGTTCATGACTTCCAAGGTCCACTGGCCTTTCCCATAACTAACGTTTCCAGAGTTCCTAAGGACAGTATAGGTAATGACAGGACCACTACTTCAGTGGTCGCTGGGGTTCAACTTTTACAGTCTAATCGACCTGTGCCTTTCTTCATTCTTTCAGTCCCTGTTGTCCAAATGGCACAGTTAGCATCAAAACAATATGGCATCCCAAAAGACATTTTATAAATACCACTACTTACGATCTTCCACTATCTTATACTTACGGTGACAAAATTTGCCCCACTCAAATGAATACTAGAAAAAAGCTACACCTAGTTCCACAACGGTTTCACACCCTCTTCAACTCTCTCTTCAAAATTCTTTCAACTTTCCCTTAAGGTACTTGTTGACTATCAGTCTCATGATGATATTTAGCCTTAAGTGGAGTTTCCCATCCACTTTGGGCTACATTCTCAAGCAACCTGACCCCAGGAAAACCTAGCATGGTGCTCAGGGGGACCCTTACTGGCCTCACGACATCCACAGTTTCGCTTGAGGTGATCCAACAGAATGCGGAAATTATCAAACAATATCATTAATATCACATAATATCACATGCAAATAAAATTTTCCTGAAGATCATTCAAAAGTGGTTGCAGCAGTACATTGACAGGGAACTGCCAGAAATTCAAGCCGGATTCAGAAGAGGACATGGAACAAGGGATATCATTTCTGATGTCAGATGGATCCTGGATGAAAGCATAGAATACCAGAAAGATGTTTATCTGTGTTTCATTGACCATGCAAAGGCATTCGACTGCGTGGATCATAACAAATTATGGATAACATTGTGAAGATGGGAATTCCAAAACACTTAACTGTGCTCATGAGGAAACTGTACATAGATCAAGAGGTAGTTGTTTGAAAAGAACAAGGGGATACTGCATGGTTTAAAATCAGGAAAGGTGTGTGTCAGGGTTGTATCCTTTCACCATACTTATTCAATCTGTATACTGAGCAAATAATCTTAGGAGCGGGACTATATGAAGAATGTGGCATCAGGATTGGAGGAAGATTCATTAACAAACTGTGTTATGCAGATGACACAACCTTGCTTGCTGAAAGTGAAGAGGAGTTGAAGCACTGACTAATGAAGAACAAAGACTACAGCCTTCAGTAAGGACTACAACTTAACATAAAGAAAACAAAAATTCTCACAACTGGACCAATAAGCAACATCATGATAAATGGAGAAAAGATTGAAGTTGTCAAGGATTTCATTGTACTTGGGTGCACAATCAATGCCCATGGAAGCAGCAGTCATGAAATCAAATGACACATTAAATTGGGCAAATCTGCTGCAAAAGTGTTAAAAAGCAAAGATGTCACCTTGAGGACTAAGATGCGCCTGACCCAAGCTATGATGTTTTCAATCACCTCATATGCATGCAAAAGCTGGACAATGAATAAGGAAGACCAAAGAATTGACACCTTTGAATTATGGTGTTGGCAAAGAATACTGAATATACCATGGACTGCCAAAAGAACAGACAAATCTGTCTTGGAAGAAGTACACCCATAATACTCCTTAGAAGCAGGGATGGTGAGACTTTGTCTCACATACTTTGGACATGTAATCAGGAGGGGCCAGTCCCTGGAGAAGGACATCATGCTTGGTAAAGTAGATGGTCAGCAAAAAAGAGGAAGACCCTCAATGAGATGGATTGACACAGTGGCTACAACAATGGACTCAAGCATAACAATTATGAGGGTGGCACAGGACCAGGCAGTGTTTTGTTCGGTTGTATACAGGGTCACTATGTGTCAAAACCAACACAACGGCACCTAACAACAGTTCCACAACTACGCCAAATATTCAGAAAACAGACAATCTCACTTGGATCCCCTTCCATATATGATAATGGCCTTACAGAATCATGGCTTGAAAGGGAAAATAAAAGTATCCAAGAAAATGAATATTTTGACAATCAGACCCTAGGAGAAGCATTATGTGCTCCATCCAGTTATGTCTTTATCCGTAGAGAAACTCACTTCACTGCTCAAAACTCTGACAAGGTGTATACATAGGTATTAGTATGCCTTAATGTCTGGATTTTGAGTGGGCAATGTGTTCTTGCAGTATGATGACTCCTTTGTCCATCCATAATCAGTCAGAAATGGCCCTTTTAACCTTCACCTTAGAGCTAAACAAGATTTACCAGGAGGTGTTCATGATTCAGATTTTGCTTCTTTTCAGTAGTACCCCCCTACCATGGCTAGGAATCAGTACTAATGAACACATGATCAGAAATTTGCCAATTACGATAGGAAATACTGCAGATTCTACTCTTAAGCAGCCCAAGAAGTCTTTAGACTCATTATCCAAAGTCGTCTTAGATCACAGGATAGCCCTCAACTATCTGCTTGCTGAGCAGGGAGTAGTCTGTGTGGTGGCTAATTGTTATACTTCGATTAACACTTCTGTGGAAGTCAAGATTCAATTGCATAAATAATAAAACAATCCACCTGGCTCAACGAAGTAAAATCTTCAGGGACATTTTTCAACGTATTCGATTTCAACTAACTTGGGTCATGGGGACCATGGCTTCAAAGTGTACCCCAAACATTGAGCATTGTTCTAATTATAATTATAGTTTCCCAGATGTGCTGTATCCTCTTCAGAGATTTTAATGTATGTTCACAATCACTAACAAATAGAAAGATGATCTCACTGAGACTGGAACACCAAAAGAAAAATGAAGGGAAAGATTTCTGCAAAAATATGAATCTGACATTTTGACAAGTGAATACTATGCAGACTCAGACTAGACAACAGAAAGGTGACTGAGAGTAGCACTTTTTAATTTTTTTATTGTACTTTAGATGAAGGTTTATGGAACAAATAGTTTCTCATTAAACGGTACATATGTTGTTTTATGACAATGGTTAACAACCGCACATGTCAACACTGTCCCTTCTCAACCTTGGGTTCCTTATTACCAGCTTTCCTGTCTCCTCCTTCTAATCCTTGTCTCTGGACTATTGTGTCACATTAGTCTTGTTTTGTTTTATGGGGCTGTCTAATCTTTGGCTGAACAGTGAACCTTGGGAGTGACTTCATTACTGAGCTAAAGGGGTGTCTGGGAGCCATACTCTTGGGGTTTCTTGAGTCTCTGTCAGGCCAGTAAGTCTGGTCTTTTTTTATGAGTTAGAATTTTGTTCTACATTTTTCTCCCACTCTGTCCGGGACCCTCCGTTGTGATTCTGGTCAGAGCAGTCAGTGGTGGTAGCTGGGCACCATCTAGTTGTACTGGACTCAGTCTGGTGGAGGCCGTGGTAGTTGTGGTCCATTAGTCCTTTGGACTAATCTTTCCCTTGTATATTGTTTTCTTCATTCTCCCTTGCTCCCAAACAGGTGAGACCAGTGGAGTATCTTAGATGGCTGTGCACAGGCTTTTAAGCGCCCAGACGCTACTCACCAAGGTAGAATGTAGAACATTTTCTTTATAGATTGTGTTTTACCAATTGAGCTAGATGTTCACTGAGACCATGATCACCACAGCCCTCTGTCCAGCAATTCATTCCCTCAGGGAGTTTGGATGTGTCTATCGAGCTTCCACGACCATTCCATGTACAAGTTGTGCTGGCTTACCCAGTATTGTGTACTGTCTTACCCTTCACCAAAGTTACACTTATCTATTGTCCATTTAGTAGTCCCCCCACCCCTCCCATTCCTTGTAACCAACAGATTGTTTCTTTTTGTGTGTAAACTTTTTCACGAGTTTTTACAGTAGAAGTCTCATACAATATTTGTCCTTTTGTGATTGACTTATTTCACTCAGCATAATGTCCTCCTGTTTCATCCATGTTATGAGATTCCTTGTTGTTCTTTATCATTGCATGATACTCCATTGTGTGTATGCACCATAGTTTGTTTATCCATTCATCTGTTGATGGACATCTAGGTTGTTTCCATCTTTTATTGTGAACAATGCTGCAATGAACATGGATGTGCGTATGTGTATTTGTGTGACGGCTCTTATTTCTCTAGGATATATTCCTAGGAGTGGGATTGCTGGATCGTATGGTATTTCTATTTCTAGCTTTCTAAGGAGATGCCATATCATTTTCCAAAATAGTTGTATCATTTTGCATTCCCCCCAGCAGTGCATAAGAGTTCCCATCTCCCCGCAGCCTCTCCAATATTTGCTATTTCTAGTATTTTTGATTCGTGCCATTAATGCCAGGGTGAGATGGTATCTCATTGTGGTTTTAATTTGTAATTCTCTAATGGCTAGTGATCGCGAGCATTTCCTCATGTGTCTGTTGGCCACTTGAATGTTTTCTTTGGTGAAGTGTCTGTTGATTTCCTTTACCCATTTTTAAATTGGATTATTTGCCTTTTTGTTTTAGAGGTGATAGATTTTCTTGTAGATTTTAGAGATTACACCTTTGTCTGATTTGTAATGTCGAAAATTTTTTTCCGTCTGTAGGATCTCTTTTTGCTTTTTTGGTGAAGTCTTTTGATGAGCATAAGTGTTTAATTTTTAGAAGATCTTAGTTATCTAGCTTATCTTCTGGAGTTTGTGTGTTGTTGGTTATGGTTTGTATCCTGTTAATGCCAATATATTGCCACTCCTGCTCTTTTTTGGTAGCTGTTTGCTTGATATATTTTTTTCCATCCTTTCATTTTTAATAAATTTACATCTTTGTTTCTAAGGTGTGTCTCTTGTAGACAGCATATTGATGGATCCTGTTTTTTTTATCCATTCTGTCACTCTCCATCTCTTTATGGGTGCATTTAGGCCATTTACATTCAGTGGAATTATTGATAGGTGTGAGTTTATTGTTGTCATTTTGTAGTGCTTTTTTTTTTTTTTTTTTTTTTTGTGTGGTGCTGACGTTTCTTTTGTTCCCCTTACTCTCCTGTGCTGAATTCCTTTTGTTTGTGGATTTTTTTTCATTTCTTTTGTTTTGTAGGTTTTATTTTTACTGAGACTTTATGTTTTTCTTCTTGATTGTGATGATTAGGTTTGTTAACTTTCTTTGTGGTTACCTTGAAATTTACCCTTATCTTCCTAGGTTTGAACCAGTCTATTATTACTTGATATCGCCTTGACTTCCTCTCCATTAGAAGGTTCTATACCTACACCATTTATTCTGTCTTTTATTATTCTGATGTTGTTGTCATTTACAGATTAACCTCTCTGGTTCCCTTTTGTAATTCTTTTGGTTTTGGATAGCCCTTGAGAGTTCATTTCCTAGGTTGGTATCTGGCTGGTATGATCTTGCATCCTAGATTCAGCCTGTGGTCTGATGTTGTTTGTTCTCAGATTGAAGGACTCCCTTTAATGATTCTTGTAAATTTGGTTTGGTTTTTACATAGCCCTGTAATTTCTGTTTATCTGGAAATGTCCTAATTTCACCATCATATTTGAATGAGACTTTTGCAGGATACATTATTCTTGGCTTGCAATTTTTTTCTTTCAAGGTTTTATATTTGTCATCCCATTGTCTTCTTGTCTGCATGTTTTCTACTGAATAATCTGAGCTTAGTCTTAATTGTTCCTCCTCTGTGACTTTTTGTTTTTCTCGAGCTGCTCCCAGGATTCTTTGTCTTTGGTTTTAGTGAGTGTGATTATGATATGCCTTGGTGATTCTCTTTTGGGGTCTATCCTATATGTGGTTCATTGAGCTTCTTGGAATGTCAGCTTTTCATCTTTCATGATACTGGTGAAGTTTTCTGTCAGTTCTTCAGTGATCCTCTCTGTGTTTTCTTCCTCTGTTCTGGAACTCCAATCACTTGCAAAAGTTTGCTTTTGATTGTATCCCACATAATTCTTAGGGTTTCTTCATTTTTCTTCATTCTTTTTTCTGATTTTTCCTCAGAGTTGTATCGAAGTGTTAGTCTTCAATTTCACTGTCCTGTCTTTCATTGTTTCAAACCTGCTCCTCAGCCCTTCTATGACACTATTTCTAAAATCTTTCTAAAATCTTGTTGTTTATCTTTTGGATTTCTGATTGTTGTTTTTGTATGATTTCTAGTTGTGAATTTATTTTGACATTTTGTTCCTGTATTATCTTCCTGAATTCTTTTATTTCTTTGTATTTCCCATGAATTTGTCTGTTTTTTCCTCGTTTTTGTCTGCTTTTTGCTTCAACTCTTGGATAGCTCTGAATATTAGAAATTTGAATTTCCTATCAGGTAGTTATACTGCCTTTTCTTCTACTGGAAAGTCATCTGGTGTTTTATTTTGGATGCCATCTGGAACCATCCTGTCCTATTTTTGTATATGTTTTGATATTGTCTGCTATCTTTGAGGCATTCAGTAGTTATTTCCTCATTTATTGATTGTTGATTTGTTTGTTTCATCCTGCTTTTTTGTTTTATTTGGTTATGTCTGAACAGGTGGGCTGTGCATTCTTTGTTATTTGCTCATCTGTGGGCACAATACTTTTCACCTCCTTGTCCAATGGGCAGGGTCAGTCACTGGTATAGCAGGGCAGGGCGAGCTAAAGGGGAGTTGCTGGGATGGGTTGTTTGTGGCACGTACTAGGGCCAACAGGGCGGACCAGGAATGAGTGCAGGGAAGATTCTGGTAGGCTGTACATGTGCTGCTTGGTGGTGTGATGTTCAGTGCACGGTGCAGGTAGGCAGGAAGTGGGGGGAGATCATGATGTGTGGAGCTAAAATGGATATGGGAAAGAGGAGAGAGGAAAGAGGAACAGGAGCCGAAAACATACAAACATACAAACAAAAAAGAGTGCTAAGGGAGCTTGCTGTTGGAGTGGAGAGACTGAGAAATGGAGTAAAACAAAAATGAAAAACAAGAAAAAGTGTAAAAGAGAAAAAAATGAATCAATAAAAATTGGAAGAAAAAAAAAAAAAAAAGAAAAGCCCCCCAAGGATCCCACCAGTGCAGCTGCGAGGACTGTGGAAGTTGTTTCCAGGCCGTGAAGTACAGCCTGGCTAGAAGGGGTAGAGGTGTCACACAGTGCCAGGTATTCTGGAGACAGGAAGGGAAGGTAAGTATACAGAGACGAGAAACTGAGAATGACGAAAGACAAAAAGGGGAAAAGAAAACAAAAGAAACAAAAAAACCAAAAACAAAACAAAACAAGCCTGAGAAAAAAGAAATGCCCCCAGGGATCCCACTGCATGTCTGCGCAAACTACGGGAGTAGCTTCCAAGCCATGCAGTACTACCTGGCTAGAAGGGGCTCCCAAGCCGAGAAAAGAAAAAGAAAAGAAAGAAATCAAAACAGAACAAATCAAAACAAACAAACGAACAAAAGCCCCGGGGATCCCACCAGTGTGGCGGCACAGGCAGTTTCACAGTCGAGCAGCATTTCACAGCCTTCAGGAAGAGGCAAAGATGGCACACAAAGCCAGGTATTTGAGAGAAAGGAGGGGGAGGTGGTGAGAGGTATGGAAGAAACTGAAAGAAGTAGAGAAAAGCAACACCAGCAGCCAACAAATGGCACTCAGTGAGCCAGGCAGTGTGGGCGGGTGGAATCCAGGCAGAACTGGGGTGAAGCCAGTGCCTCCCAGCCAATATACTGTGGCCGCAGGAAGCAGAAGAGGCCAAGTAGGGGATAAGAAGGGTGGGGTGGGAAGCGTATATTGCTGGTTACTGGTTGTTCTGTCTCCTACTGGAAGCTCTGTGAAGCTGCTTTCTTGTACCCCCTGTTCACCAATCTCTGATAGGAGTCCAAGACGGCTGATAGGGGACCTCTGCTTGTATCTCTTCTTGTTCTCTGTGTGCTCTGTCAGTTTCTTATTCCATTCAGTGCTTGGCTGAGTTCTTTACCTCTTCATTTGATGCTTAAGTTTTTAGGACTGACGTTTGTCTGCGTTTGACCTAGTTTTTCGGATCTTTGCTGTGGAGGGATGGCATACTACTTCTGTCTATAGCTCCACGTTGCCCAGAAGTCTGAGAGTAGCACTTTTGCCTTAAAATTTTGATCACATCTCTCATGGAAATGAGAATACAATCAAAATGGGGTGTCGTTAAAAAAAAAAACTTGTTAGAAGTCACTCATGCTAAGCCCTATATCAGCAAAACAGAACTGAACTAAGTTTCTATCTCTTTTAAGTGCTCAGCTGTCAAAGAAACAGATACTAAGCTAACCACTAGGACTTGCCTGCTCAACTTAACCTGGTTCAAAATTTCCCCTTTCTCCCAAATAAGGCGAGAAAATGCCACTAACCAATTGGAAATTTCCCAGTAGAAAATGCCTGCCAGCCAATCTGAAATTGCCCAGTATAGTTTCCTTGTTCTTGAGTGTCTATTGTCTATAAAAACTTTTTGCTTTGTACCACTCTTTGGAGCTGCTTTCTACCTTTAGACTGGATACTGCCCAATTCATGAATTGCTGAATAAAGCCAATAAGATCTTAACTAATTGGTGTCTTTAATTTTTTTTTCCTTTAACAGGCGTTGTTGTTTGTGTGTCATCAAGTTGATTCCGACTCATAGTGACCCTATATGGCAGAGTAGAACTGCTCCATAGGGTTTTCTAGGCTGCCATCTTTGCAGGATGTTTTTTAATCTCTTTTATTTTCTGTTTCTTTATCAATTAGCCCTTCTCTTTCTCCCTATATTCCAATAAGGTTTAACGAAGAAACTGAATTCTGGAAGAGAAAGTGAAAACCCAAAAACCTTCCCTTTATGATGTGGATACACTATGGGAAGCCTTCGGTCAACATGAAAGACAAGTCAAAGAAAATAGTGTTACCTTCCAGCTGCAAGGGAGTCAAAGTCACACAGAGGTAGTGGCAGATGAAGGTAAGACACTCACATCTCAGCCTCCCCTTGCTAAGCCTCATCTCAGACAAAGAAGTGTGTCAGAGAAATGGAGGGGCACTCCATGTAAAAGAGGTTTTGCCCCCATTCATATTTGGGACCCAGCATACAGACATGAACATACACCCATGCTTGCCCCTGTACCTCCTGGAACACATCAAAAGCTTCGGGATAGTTCAGCTCTGCTGCTCAACTATCCTGAATAGTTAGCAGAAGAGGGTGGGGACAGATCGCTTAAGAAAGACACTCTCTGGACACTCACATTAAGACTGTTGACAGAGCAGCTCGTAGGCCCCCTTTTAAGCATGATGCCTCTCTTTGAACCCTAAGCTTATTTTTACAGAGAGCTTGTCCTGCTGATGAGGCATAATGGGGTAATATTTTATAATCTCTTCTATTTATTATTATTATTATTTTTATCAGTTAGTCTCGCTCTTTCTCCCTGTACTACAATAAGGTTTAACCAAGAGACTGAATTCTGGAAGAGAAAGTGCCTTTGGTCGACATGAAATACAAGTCAAAGAAGAGAGTGTTCTCTTCTAGCTGTAGAGGATCAGAAGGCACAGAGTCAGTGGCAGACGGAGGTAAGACACTCGTGTCTCAGTTTGCCCTCTCTGGGCCTCATCTCAGACAAGGAAGTGTGTCAGAGAGGTGGAGGGGCACTCCATGTAAAGGGAGTTTTGCCCCCTGTGGGGATATATGCCATTTAAACATGGTGCACTATTGACAACTGCAGCCCCCACAGGCCTCTATGCTGCACAGCATGTTGAGACTTGTCACGATTTGTTTTCCCAAACCTATTGTCCCTTTACTGATTGGCTTGTTTACCTGAATTCCTTCTCCCTTGCCCACACCCAAAGCCCATTGTTTTGTTAATTGCTTTATTGCTTGCTGTATTGACTATAAAATAAACTGGGACTGAAGGGGGGGGGTCGACTCCTCAGAGTGACCCTCCTGGACCCACTTCTCTGTAAGAGTTGTGCAGTTGGTTACTGTCTTCACCGTCCCGATTACCGTCGCAGCTGCGACAGATGGTGCCCCGTGTGAGGGGCTGCGACACCCGCAATCACATTTGGGACTCAGAGGATTAACTTTACATGAAGACCTAGCAGCTCCCTTGGGCAGAGGGGTGGCTGGAGTTTGGGAATTTAGCTTTCTGCTAAATTCTTGGCTCCTGCTGTGGGGTAAGTGAGAACCTGGTGGGGTGGGCTTCATTCCTTGAAAGGGGGTTGTGGAAAGTGACTGAGTCTAGAGCCAGGGCTTCTACCATGAAGGAAGCCCAACCTGGCAAGGGGCTAGGTGGCCCTGTGGCTGTGGCTGTGGAGTAGACAGCCCTGGCCAGGGGCGGGAGGGAGAAGGGGCCCCAGATTCAGAGGGTCTGCAGATGTCAGCACAGGGGAGCTGAGGCCAAGTCAGCCAGGGCGCAGTACCATGACCTGACCAAGGTGAGAGACAAACATACAAGTTACACCAGCCACAGACATGGGCAATGGAGGTCAGCATCCCTAGCAGGACCCGGGCCCAAGTGTCATCCTGTCACAGAAACCACTGAGGACCCTGAGAGCAACATGAGTAGGTCAGAGATACCCTTCCCACAGCACTTCAGAGACTCGTGAGCCATACCCTTTGCCCGTCAGGGAAACACTATGGGGCTGGGTAGAAATCTGAGAGACAGCATTTTCTCCAGATTGAGCACTGAAACAAATGGACCATTCACAGATGACACTTACAGATTAGACATAAATTCAATGGTTTTTTTCCCCCTTATTGTCCAGTCCAGAGGGTGGTCACTCATGATGAAGATCAGACCAGCCAGAGAGAATAAACACACTGTCCACGTGTTCTAAGGAGCACCAGTGACTTTGTGATCTCGGCACACCACCCCCACCAGCTCCTCCTGCCCACCGTCTCATCTGTCCACATTAGCTCGGGAATGGACTGTCCTTGCCTCCTCTTCTCCTTTAATCCAGGGCTCCTTTGAAACCTCCATAAATGGACCTCCAAAACAGAACACATAAAGAAGAGAGGAGCAGACAGATAGACCCACAGAGTGTGCAACTGATGAGAGTTTTTGCTGGGTGAGCAGGGCCTCCTCAAGGCCCCTCATTGCCCTCCACAAGTGATGCCAGTCTCCCTTATCCTTGACAACCCAGATCTCATCTCCCAGGCCTGAGCCCTGGAGCTTGGCTTCAGGAAATGGTTCTTGAGTCAGAAAACGAAGTCTGGAGGAACATGCAGAAAGTCATTATTTTTTATTAAAACAAGTTGTTTTTTTTCCCCTTATTTCTTTTAAAGGTAACGAATGACAGTTTTCTCACAAGAGTTGAGAGGTACAAGTTGTAATTTCCGGAGTTCCTGACAGACTCAGAATATCTCTCGAGATCTCTTGCCCATCAGGCTTGTTCCTCAGATAATCCATTCTTGTAGGCAGAACCTCCTCATTTCTCCTGTACCTCACATGCCCTCATGCATGGGCACTGCCCTTTCTCCTGAGGGAGTAGCAAGCAAACACTCCTCATTGAGGGCACATCTCTCCTCTTCAGTTCTGGACAACTCTGCTGTCGTTGGCCCCTCTGAGTTAGTTTTCTATCTAGGAAAGCCTATTTAATAGCAGCAAGAACAATAACAACAACTAAACAGTGGCAACAATATCAGCAATAACATTCTTACTTTGCGTATAGTGTTATCATTTCAAAAACATTTATATACCCATTACATCATTTGGTTCTTGATAACTGAAAGCATCCTGCTTTCTATCCCCATTTGATGCTAATGAGAAAGTAGTGCTCTGAGACACTAAACCAAACTACCAGTTGCCGTGGAGTTGATTCCAATTCATGATAACCCCACGTTTCACAGTAGAACTGTGCTCCATTGAGTTTTCATGGCTGTGACCTTTTGGAAGCCGATCACCAGTCCTTTCTTCCAAGGTGACCTGGGTGGGTTCGATCTGCAAACCTTTCAATTAGTAGTCAAGTGCTTAACTGTCTAAAGTCTGGCAAATGCAAACCAGGAACCAGGTCCAAGGAGGCCACCAGGACTCTTGTGTCTCACCCCAGGCACCTCTGAAACGGTCAAGTGGAGGAGGGCCTTGGTTCTCCTCTTGTCATATCACAGTCATGCCCCATCTGATGTGCTTTCCTCATTGGGCCCCTGCCTCTACCTCCAAAAAGAGTTTAAGGAGCTTTGCAAAGATAGGGCTTCCTTCACCAATACCTTTAGTCCCTGAAGATACCTGGGCTGTGACCTGGTGGTTATGGCAGAAATCTAGTTAGGATTGGTCCCTACTCCTCACTGGCCAGTATGTGCCTCACTTATGGTGGCCTGGTACTGGTGGCCTTTGTGTAAGATCTTTGAAGATCACAGACTCGGGCATCTCCCTGCACTTCCAAAGACTACCAGAGCACTCAGCCCTCCCATCCCCTTCGTGGAGATCTGGGAACTCAGACTCTAATATCCCAGCTTTGCAGAGGCCAGAATCACAAGGCAGTCTGTTCCGTCCCTTTACGGCTCAGCCTCTCTGTTCCTCCTCTGAAGACCCCAAGAACACAGGCCCCTCAACACTAGATAAGAGACGCTGAGGCTAATCTCTTGATCAGGGCTTAGTTTTACAGAGGCTTAAAGTCCATCCAGGTCCCTGGGCAATGCAAATGGTTTGCACTTGTCCACTAACCTAAAGGTTGGCAGTTCAAACCCACCCTGCAGTGCCGTGAAAGAAAGGCCTAGAGATCTTTTTCCACAAATATTACAGCCAAGAAAACCCTATGGAGCAGTTCTACTCTGTATCATATAGTATTGCCATGAGATGGAATTGACTTGATGGCAATGGGTTTGGTTTTTTAAAGTCCATCCAGGCCAGGGCCACAGACAAGGCAAACCTCTTCTAGCTTCTGATAGCTTCCAATGCTTCTATTATCCTGGACAAAGAAACATTTTTACACAAGATATCTTATCTGAATCTTGAGACAATCCAAATGCCCCATGTCTTCTAGCTCCTGCCATCATGCAAATCCAGGCCCCTTATACGCACTGCCCTCATCACAAGACTGCTCTGTCCTCCTCCAACAGCACTCCTCATTCCTCTGATGCCACTTCTGCCAAACCTTCCTGTGGTGGTTAATTTTATGTCAGCTTGGCTAGGCTATGTTGTTGTTGTTGTTGTGTTATTGCTATGTGCTGTCAACTTGAGTCCAACTCATAGTGACCCCATGTGACAGAGCAGTACTGCCCCATAGGGTTTTCTTGACTGTAATCTTTACAGAAGCAGATCACCAGGTCTTTCTCTCACAGAGCAGCTAGGTGGATCCAAACCACCAAACATTTGGTTAGCAGCCAAGCGCTTAACTGTTGAGCCACGAGGGATCCTTGACTAGGCCATAGCACTTGGTTAATCAAACACTGATCTAGATGTGAAGGTATTTTCGTAGATGTGATTCACATCTACAGTCAACTGACTTTAATAACATTACCCTCAATAATGTTAGTGCGTTAAGTTGAAGGCCTTAAGAGCAAAAATTGAGATTTCCTAGAGAAGATATTTTGCCTCAAAACTGCAGCATAAAATTCCTGTGTAAGTTTCCAGGCTGCCAATCTTCCCTGCAGATTTTAGACTTGCCGGCCCCACCAACTGTCTGAGCCAATTTCTGAAAACAAATGTGTGTGTGTATATATATATGTATATATACATATATTATCCTACAAATATATATATATTTATAGATATACATATATTATCCTATATATCTCCTTGGATTGACACAGTGGCTACAACAATGGGCTCAAACATAGCAATGATTGTGAGGATGGTGCAGGACCAGGCAACACTTTGTTCTGTTATACATCAAGCTGCTGTGAGTCAGAGCCAACTTGATGTCACTTAACGATAACAACTACATACATCTCCTATAAATACACATTATTATATATCCTATTGGTTCTGTTTCTATGGAGAATACTGACTGAGACACTTCCTAACCCCTCCATCTTTGGTTTCATTTTCCTTTTTTGAGTTAATTCAATCTTTGAACCTCCATCAGTGACCACACATTTAGGCCTTTTACATGGAAGATGTTAATTTTCCAAACTCATACCACCATGGGTCTCAGAAATAGGAATGGGAGTGGAAGAGAGATGATAGAAATCTTCTTACCACTCCACTTCTGCTTTAAAATCACTGCACCTCCATCCTCAACTTAAAATAACACCTGTGAGCCTCATCCCAACTCTCTATGACTCTGTCATCTATTCAACCAAAAAAAAAAACACCAAACCCGCTGCCATCGAGTCAATTCTTACTCATAGCGACCCTACAGGACAGAGCATAACTGCCCCATAGGGCTTCCAAGGAGTGGATGGTGGATTTAAACTGCTGACCTTTTCGTTAGCAGCCGTAGCTCACAGTGGCTTTTAACCACTATGCCACCAGGGCTCCATCCTCATAATTATCAGGGATTTCTAGTGTTTGCATCCTGTTATTTTTCTATCAGTTTGGGGAAACAAAAATAAAATACCCTAACAGCACATGCCCTTCTCCTTTTTATAGCCTGTATCTTTGATTCCTTTCAAGCCAAGTTTCTTGAAAGTGTAGACTACAATAGCATACTTACTTGGCCACCTCTCTAACCCTCCTCAATGTCCCCCCAGAGCCATGGAATATTTCCTTGCTAAAATTGTCAACTGTTTCCATATTGCCAAAATCATAGGACCCAATGCCGCCTTGGCCACAGTTGCAGCCCTCCTGACCAGCAGCAGGAGTGGCTCCAAGGGGCACAGGTTGGATGTTGAAAAAAAGAGGCAGAAAAAGCCAGGTTGATCAGACAAGGCTTTATTAGGGAACTTACCATACAGAGGTTGACGCCAAGATTCTCACGACCGACAGCTAAGCATTGAGTGTCACTCGGGTAGAGGTCCAAGCACAGCAGTGTGGGGTAAGGGTTTATATTCTTAGTGCTTATGTGCAAGGATACTTGCAAGGGACTCAGGAAAAAACATGTCTAATCTATGATGGATGGGGTTGTTTTGGTACTAGTTAATGGGTTCCAACTGATGTTACCATGAAGTCTGGTGTTTGGTGTGTTTATTCCTGGCCCAGGTCACTGCTCAGTGAGGTACTCTCGTCCTCTCCCAGAGGCCTTTGCTGGCAGGATCCATCTTGTATTATTCATAGCCCTCTCATTTAGCATCTGTGAAAGCAGCCTACCCTGACTTTCCTCCTATCTCTCAGACCATTCTAGAAATCCTCATTTGCCCTTTGCCTTTGATTCCCTCTCAAATGTTGTTGATTCCCAGCTTCCAACCTCCACCCTGTGCTCTTCTCACTCTATACATGATCCCTGGGTGACCACACTTCCACTCAGAGCTTCTACCAATATGATTTGCCATGTCTGTATCCCCTTGTAAGCCCATCACCAACTCTAAGTAAGAAATCTAAGCTGAGCTCCAGAGACTGTAGGACGTTCCACAGGCCCTGCAAATAAACAGGTGACTTCAAAACTGTATTCCTAGTCTCATGGATAGGCACTGCCATCCACCCAACTCCTTAAACAAGAAACCTGCTCTTGATCACCCTATAACTCCACTCGACCTGCTCTGGAAAAGGCCATCTGTGGTCTCCACATTGACACATATGTGGGTAAAGTCTGTGAGCCTTCGCTATTGGTAGAGATACTCTGAACACATCTGCAGTAGAGTGTAAGCCTTGGTTCAGGTGGGGAGTTCCCAGGAACACCGAGAGAAGAGCTGGGTCCTGTAATATAACTGAGATTGAAATAATTTTCTATGGCAAGAAGTCAACAGATAATGCCTAAACTTGATAAATCAGGACACTGCAGTATAAACCCATTATTTAGGAACACGGAGATTAATACCAGAGCTAATAAAGATTGGGGAGGCAAGTCTTCATGTGTATACATGAAGAAAGCCATTGCTGAATTTTATTTTTCATCATAAATTTCGTGGTACTATTTGAACTTTTATCTCAGCACATGTATTAATTTGATACATACACTATTTTTAAAAAGGAAAAAAAAAATGCAACTGAACAACCTTAGATAGTAAAATAAGCCTAACAGTTGATTCATCTACATCAACTGATACAAATTTAAGGCATCTTTAAACAACTATTGTGTATGCCATGAAGCTATCTATACGATGTTTTACAAACTTTGAAAGTAACTCAAGCATAAGAGATCTTCACAAGAAAACAAATTTACGTGTTTCATTAGCAAATGACGGTTTTTATCTTCAGAGTCTTTCATTTCAGGAACACAGAGAACAGCAAGTACAGGGTAAGTTTAAAAACATGCATTTACTTTGAAAACGTTTTCCCTTTCCTTGGCCAAACAATTGTGTTTAGCACAGTACTTAATGATGAAAATTTAGTTTTCTATTTTAAAAGGAGCTTCAAATTTCAGATTTTGGCTTTCCTTCTATAAGGAGGGTTCTGTTTCCACAGCTGCAATCTAGGTTTTGATACAAGGAGTTTTAAAATACTGCTCATGCCGGGACCTCATTCCAAACCAAACCCGTTGTCGACTCACAGCGACCCTGTAAGACAGAGTAGAACTGCCCATAGGGTTTCCATGGAGCGGCTGGTGGATTTGAACTGCCGACCCCCAGGGCTCCAGGCCTATTAAATCAGAATCTCTGGAGACAGGTCCGGTTGTCCTGGTAACCGCTCGGCTACTTATCCCTCCCCTTCAAGGGCACTGAAGTTCAGGCAGGGGGTACTGTGGGTGGGACAACACTCTTCTCCAATCTTCCTGTGACCAGAGCTTGAAGCTAAGGAACAAGGTTTGTTACCAGGGAAACTTTAGCCAAAGCCCTCATATTTGTGAGGAATAAAAAAAAATCACATAAGTGGAATTTAAAATGCAGCATGGGTTATGGGAGCCTTCCCACAGACATGGAATTGTGAATCTCAACAGTGTGATCTCCTAAAGGGTTCTTGTGCACACATACCTCCACATGCACTCTCACCCTCTCACACACACATGCACATGTGCACACACATGTGTGCACTCACAAGCAGTCCTGCCCAGATGTACACAGTGACTCCACCTGGCAGAAGCATCAAGTACATATAGAGGAGGGAGGTGATAAGGCTGGTAAGGTAGACAGGACCCAAACACACAAAGAGAGGGTGAGAATTGCTTATTGTTATAACAACAACAACAATAACCATTGCATACCTTTTCTTCCATATGACTTACTTGGACAGTGGCATTACCTTTTTAAAACAGCTTTATTGGGGTATAAGTTACATACCACAAAATCCGCGCATTTAGAGTGTACAGTGGAATGACTGTCAGTAAATGTACAGCATTGTGCAACCATCACTACAGTCCAGTTTTAGAACATTTCCATCACCTCAAGAAGATCCTTTTACCCATCAGCAGTGAATCCCGACTACCACCCCCAGGTCCAGGCAATGGCTAATCTAATTTCTGTAGATTTGCCTTTTTTATTATTAATTTTTTTATTGTGCTTTAGATGAAGGTTTACAGAGAAAATTAGCTTCTCATTAAACAATACCCGTATTGTTTTGTGACACTGGTTCCCAACCTTGCAACATATCAACACTCTCCCCTTCTCGACCTCGGATTCCCCATTTCCATTTGTCCAGCTTTCCCGTACCCTCCTGCATTTTCGACCTTGCCCTGGGCTGGTATACCCTTTTAGTCTTGGATACATGGTTGAACTACGCGTATTATTGTTTGTTTTATGGGCCTGTCTAAACTTTGGCTGAAGGGCGAACCTCAGGAGTGACTTCAGTACTGAGTTAAAAGGGTGTCTGGGGGCCATACTCTTGGAGTTTCTCAGTAAGCCTGGTCTTTTTTTTCTACATTTTCTACATTTTTTCTCTAGCTCTGTCAGGGACCTTCTATTGTGATCCTTGTCAGAACATTCGGTGGTGGTAGCCGGGCACTATCTAGTTGTGCTGGACTCGGTCTGGTGGAGGCTGTGGTAGTTGTGGTCCATTAGTCCTTTGGACTAATCTTTCCCTTGTGTCTTTGGTTTTCTTCATTCTTCCTTACTCCAGACAGGGTGGGACCTGAGGAGTGTCTTAGATGGCCGCCCACAAGCTTTTAAGACCCCACACGCTACTCACCAAAATAGGATGTAGAATGTTTTCTTTATAAACTATGTAATGCCAATTGAGCTAGATGTTCCCCGAGACCATGGTCCCCAACCCCTCAGCCCAGTTTTAAGTCAGTCCCTCAGGGAGTTTGGATGTGTCTATGAGCTTTCATGACGTTGCCTTGTTCAAGTTGTGCTGACTTCCCAAATATTGTGTACTGACTTACCCTTCACCAAAGTTACCACTTACCTACTGTCTAGTTAGTGTTTTCCCACCCCACACCTACCCTCTCTAATAACCATCAAAGATTGTTTCTGTGTAAACCTTTTCATGAGTTTTTATAGTAGTGGTCTCATACAGTATTTACCCTTTTGTGATTGACTTATTTCACTCAGCATAATGCCCTCAAGATTTATCCATGTTGTGAAATGCTTCGAAGTTTGATCGCTGCTTTTTAATGTTGCATAGTATTCCATTTTGTGTATGTACCATGGTTTATCCCTTCATCTGTTGATGGGCACTTAGGTTGTTTCCATCTTTTTGCTATTGTGCTGCAATGAACATGGGTGTACATATGCCTATTTGTGTGATGGCTCTTATTTCTCTAGGATACGTTCCTAGGAGTGGGATTGCTGTTTCATATGGTATTTCTATTTCTAGCTTTTAAAGGAAGCGCCATATCATTTTACAAAATGGCTGTACCACTTTACATTCCCACTGGCAGTGCATAAGAGTTCCAAGCTCCCTGCAGCCTCTTCGACATTTGTTATTTTTCTGCTTTTTTGATTCCTGCCCGTAATGTTGGAGTAAGATGCTATCTCATTGCAGTTTTGATTTGCATTTCTCTAATGGCTAGTGATCACGATCATTTCCTCATGTGTCTGTCAGTCGCCTGGATATCTTCTTTGGTGAAGTGTCTGTTTATATCCTTTCCCCATTTTTTAACTTGATTATTTGTCTTTTTGTTGTACAGGTGCTGGATTTTCCCACAGATTTCAGAGATTAGGCCTTTGTCGGATTTGTCACAGCCAAATTTTTTTTCCCAGTCTGTAGGTTCTCTTTTTACTCTTTTGGTGAAGTCTTTTGACAAACATAAGTGTTTAATTTTTAGAAAATCCCAGTTATCTAGCTTATCTTCTGGTGTTTGTGTATTGCTAGTTATGGTTTGTATCCTAATTATGTCATTTATTAGAGCCTCTAGAGTTGACCCTATTTGTTCTTCTGTGATCTTTAGAGTTTTTGGTTTTACCTTTAGGTCGTTGATCCATTTTGAATTAGTTTTTGCGTATGGTGTCAGGTACGGGTCCTGTTTCATTTTTTTACAGATGGACCTTCAGTTTTGCCAGCACCATTTCTTAAAAAGATTGTCTTTTGTCCATTTAATGGACTTTGGGCTTTTGTTGAAGATCAGGTGACTGATCAGGTGACCATAGGCAGATGGATTTACATCTTGGTTCTCAATTCTATTCCACTGGTCAATGTGTCTGTTGTACCAGTACCAGGCTGTTTTGACTACCGTAGCTGTATAGTAGGTTCTGAGGTAAGCTAGTGCGAGTTCTCCTACTTTATTCTTCTTCTTCAGTAGTGCTTTACTTATCCAAGGCCCCTTTCCTTTCCATATAAAGTTAATGATTAGTTTTTCCATCTTGTTAAAGAATGCTGTTGGTATTTGGATCAGGACTGCATTGTGTTTGTAGATTGCTTTAGACAGAATTGACATTTTCACAATGTTGACTCTACCTACCCATGAGCATGGTATGTTTTCTCATTTATGTAGGTCTCGTTTAGTTTCTTGCTGTAGTGTTTTATAGTTTTCTTTGTATTGGTCTTTTACATCTCTGGTTAGATTTATTCCTAAGTATTTTATTTTTTTTAGTGGCTATTATAAGTGGTATTGCTTTCCTGATTTCCTTTTTGCAGTGTCTTTATTGGTCTATATGGATCCAACTGATTTTTGTATGCTTATCTTGTGTCCTGCTACTCTGCTGAATCTAAATTAGTTCAGTAGTTTTCTTGTGCAGTCCTTTGAGTCCTCCATGTATACCATCATATCATCTGCAAACAGGGATAGTTTTACTATTCCTTACCAATTTAAATGCCCTTTATTTCTTCTTCTTGCATTATTGCTCTAGCTAGGACTTCTAGCACAATGTTAAATAGGAGTGGTGATAAAGGGCATCCTTGTCTTGTTCCTGTTCCCAGGGGGAATGTTTTTAGCCTTTCTCCATTAAGAATAATGTTGACTGTTCATTTTACATAAATGCCCTTTATTATGCTGAGGAATTTCCCTTCTGTATTTTATTGAGAGTTTTTATCAGGAATGGGTATTGGACTTTATTGAATGCCTTTTCTGCATCGATTCAGATGATCATGTGATTCTTTTGTTTGTTGTATTTATGTGTTGGATTACATTGATTGATTTTCTAATGTTGACCCACCCTTGCATACCTGGTATGAATCCCATGTAGTTGAGATGTATTATTTTTTTGATATGATGCTGAATTCTATTGGCTAGAATTTTGTTGAGAATTTTTGCATCTATATTCATGAGAGATACTTGTCTGTAATTTTATTTTTTTGTGATGTCTCTGCCTAGTTTTGGTATCAGGGTTATGCTAGCTTCATAGAATGAATTTGGGAGTATTCTTTCCTTTTCTATGTTCTGAAATAGTTTGAGTAGCACTGGTGCAAGCTCTTCTCTGAATGTTTGGTATAATTCTCCAGTGAAGCTGCCTGAGCCAGGGCTTTTTTTGGTTTGGAGTCTTTTTCTTACCTTTTCAATTTCTTCTCTTGTTATGGGTCTGCTCAGATTTTCAACCTCAGTTTGTGTTAGTTTAGGTAGGTAGTGTGTTTCTAGAAATTATTCCATTTCCTCTAGGTTTTCAAATTCGTTGGAGTACAGTTTTTTATAACATTCTGTTATGATCCTTTTTATTTCAGTTGTGTCTGTTGTAATGTTCAGCATTTCATTTCTTATTTGGGTTATTCGTGCCTTCTTGTGTTTTTCTTTTGTCAATTTGGCCAATGTTTTGTTGATCCTTTCAAAGAACCAACTTTTGGTTTTGTTGATTCTTTCTATTGTTTTTTGATTCTCTATTTCATTTATTTCTGCTCTGGTATTTTATTATTTCCTTTCTTCTGGTGGTTGTGTGCTTCTTTCGTTGTTCTCTATTCGTTCAAGTTGTGTAGCTAATGTTTTGATTTTGTCCCTTTCGTTTTTGATGTGTGCATCTATTGCTATAAACTGACCTCTGAGCCTTTTGCTGTGTCCCAAAGGTTTTGGTATGATGTATTATCATTCTCGCTTAATTCTAGGAATTTTCTGAATCTCCATCTTTGATTTCTTCTATTACCCAGTGGTTTTTAAACAAGGTGTTATTCATTTTGGTGTATCTGGTGATTTTTCTTCCTTGCTGTTTCTATTATTAATTTCTACTTTTATGGCGTTGTGATCAGATAAGCTGCTTCGTAATAGCTCAATGTTTTGGATTTTGTTGAGGGTTGCTTTGTGACCTAAGATGTGGTCTATTCTACAGAACATTCCATGTGTGTTGGAAAAGAATGTGTACTTTGCTGCTGTTGAGTGGAGTGTTCTATATATGTCTATGAGGTGAAGTTGTTTGACAGTGGACTTTAGATCTTCTTTCTTTGTTGAGTTTCTTTCTAGATGTTCTGCCCTTTACCGAGAGTGGTGTGTTGAAGTCTACTACTATTATTGTTGTTGCTGTTGTTGTGTGCTGTTGATTCCATCTCATAGTGACCCTAAAGGACAGAGTAGATCTGCCCCATAGGGTTTCCAAGGAGCAGCTGGTAGATTCAAACTGCCAACCTTTTGGTTACCAGCCTGAGTTCTTAACGTCTTTGCCCCCAGGGCTCTACTATTATTGTGGAACTGTCAATTTCTCTTTTCCGTGCTGTTGGAGTTTGTTTTATGTATTTTGGAGCACTGTCATTGTGTTTGTAGATATTATGGTTATGTCCTCATGGTGGATTGTCCCTTTAATCATTATATAATGTCCTTCTTTGTCTTTTATGGTGGATTTTGTTTTAAAGTCTATTTTATCTGAGATTAGTATTGCGACTCCTACTATTTTTTGGTTGCTGTTTACTTGATATATTATTTTCCATCCTTTGATTTTTAATACATTTATTTCTTTGTTTCTAAGGTGTGTCTCTTGTAGACAGTATATTAATAGGTTCTAGTTTTTTATCCATCCTGTCTCTCTCAGTCTCTTTATGGGTGTATTTAAGCTATTTACTTTCAGTGTAATTATAAGTAGGTGTGAGTTCATTGCTATTATTTTGTAGGTTTTATTTATTTATTGCAGTGCTGACATTTTCTTTGTTCCTCTTACTCTTCTGTGCCGAATTCCTTTTGTTTGTGGATTTTCTTTTGTGTTTCTTTCATTTTTGTAGATTTTGTCTTCCCATTGCCTTTTTGCCTGTATGGTTTCTGCCGAGTAATCAGAGCTTAGTCTTATTGTTTCCCCTTTGTATGTGACCTTTTGTTTTTCTCAAGCTGCTCTCAGAATTCTTTGTACTGGTTTTAGTGAGAGTGATTATGATACAACTTGGTGATTTTCTTTTGGGATCTATCCTATATGGGGTTCACTCAGCTTCTTGGATGGTCAGCTTTTTGTCTTTCATGATATTAGGGAAGTTTCCTGTCAGCAAATCTTCAGTGATCCTCTCTGTGTTTTCCATTTTCTCCCCATTCTGGAACTCCGATCACACGCAAATTTTTGCTTTTGATTGTATGCCACATCATTTTCAGTGTTTCTTAATTTTTCTTCATATTTTTCTGATTTTTCCTCCAACAAAGTGGTATCCAAGGATTTGTCTTCAATTTCTCTGATGCTGTCTTCCATCATTTCAAATTGGCTCTAAAACCTTCTATTGCACTGTCCATTTCTGAAATCTTGTCGTTTATCTTTTGGATTTCTAATTGTTTTTGTATGATTTATAGTTGTTTATTTACTTTGACATTTTGTTCCTGTATTATTTTCCTGAATTCTTCCATTGCTTTGTCTGTATTTTCCATGATTTTGTCTGCTTTTTCCTTCCTCTTCTCTGCATTTTCCTTCATCTCTTGGAGAACCCTGAATATTAGAGTTTTGAATTCTCTATAAGGTAGTTCCAGTTGCCTTTTCTTCTACCGGAAGGTCATTTGGTGTTTTATTTTGGTCGCTTTCTCAAGCCATCCTGTCCTATTTTTTAATATGTTTTGATAATGTCTGGTGTCTCCGGGACATTCAGGAATTATTTTCATTTACTGATTGTAGATTTGTTTTGCTCTGCTGTTTTCTTTTATTTGGTTATGCCTGAGCAGGTGGGCTGGGCATGTTTTGTTGCTTGCTCGCCTGTGGGAGCAATACGTCTCATCACCTTGTTCAGGTAGGCAGGGCTGGTCATTCATCTATGGTACAGTAGGATGGGTCCAGCATGGTTGGAGGGGTAGGCATGGGTAGTTTGTGGCACAAACTGTGGTCGATGGGGATGGGGCCGGGGGAAGGGCAGGGTGGTGTCTGGGGGACCACATCAGTGCCACTTGTAGGTGCAGTGCTCAGTGCATGGTGCAGATAGGCAGGAGGGAAGGGAGAGGATGTGATGTGTGGCACTGTGTGTGCAAAAGAAGAGAAAGGAGAGAGAATAAAATGAAAAAATAGAAAAAAATGAAGGAAAAAAGAAAACCTAAAAAAAGTAAATAAAATGGTGGGGAGGTAGGATTTGGCGGGGGGGGGGGGGCGGCAGCACAGACCCGGTGAGGCCATGCGCCGGTGGCTCTCTAGCCAAGCGCTGTGGCTCGGCCTGTCGAGAAGAGGCATGGGTGGCGCATGGGGCTAGGTGGGCAGGAGAAATAAAGGAAAGGGGAAAGAGAAGAAATCAACAACAACAACCAAAAAATACAGTGGTGGGGAGCCAGCTGTTGGAGGCAGGGCAGAACTGGGGTGGTGGCGAGCTGATGTCTCTCTCACTTGGCGGCACGGCATGGCCCGTCACGAAGGGGTGGAGGCTGCGCAGGGCTTACGTGGGAGGGAGAAGGAAGAAGGTTAAGGGGAAAGATTAAAAAATATATATATGGCACTGAGGGAGCTGGCCTGTGGGGGTGGTGCAGACCCGGGGAGGCTGTGTGCCAGAGGCTCTCCAGCCAAATGGTACAGCACAGCCTGCCAAGTTGGGGGGGGGGGGTGGCGCACACGGGTAGGTGGGTGGGAGAAAGGAAAGGGAGAGAGAGAGAAGAAACAAGAAAAAATAAAATAAATAATAAAATGCTGCTGAGGGAGGCAGTCAGTGACAGTGGTGCAGACCCCGGGAGGCTGTGTGCCTGAGGCTCTCTCACCAAGTAGTACAACACAGCCCGCCAAGAAGGGGGAGCAGCGCACAAGGGTAGGTGGGTGGGAGAAAGGAAAAGAAGGGAGATAGAAGAAACATAATAAAATAAAATAAATAAAATAGTGTTGAGGGAGCCAGTCAGCGACAGGTGCAGACCCCGGGAGGCTGCGTGCAATGATTCTCTAGCCAAGTGGTGCAGCAAGGCCCCTCAAGAAGGGGCAGGGGTGGTGTACAGGGCTAGGTGGGCAGTAGAAAGGAAAGGAAGGAAAGGAGAGAGAGGGAAGAAAAAGAAAAAAGTTAAAAAAAAAAAAAAGAACAAAGCAAACAAACCAAAAATCACAGCCTGCCAAGAAGGTGAGGGTATGACACACGGGGCTAGCTGGGCAGGAGACAGTAAAGAAAGGAAGGGAGAGAGAGAGAAGCAACAAAAAAAGCAAAAAAAAAAAACAGTAACAAAACACACACACAAAAAAAAAACAAACACACACAACCACAAAAAAAATGGCGCTGAAGGGGCCGGCTGGGTAGCAGTGAGCTGGTGTCTCTCCAGCTGAGGGACCGTGACCCCTTGTAAAGCAGCGGAGGCCTTCTACAGGGAAGAACGGGGGTGGGGGTGGGGTGTGGGAAAGCATATATCCCTGGTTACTGGGTGCTCTGTCTCCTGTTGGGAGCTCCGTGAAGTTACCTTTCCATACTCCCTGTCTGCGTTCCTTGGTGGCTATAGTCTAAGATGGTGAATCTGTGCCATGTTAGCTGGTAGGGGGCCTCCACTCCATAGCTCTCCTCTTTCTCTGTTCTCTGTCAGTTTCTTATTCCATTTGGTGCTTGATCGAGTCCTTTATTCCTTCATATGATGCTTAGGGTTCCAGGATTGATGTTTGTATATGTTTTACTTAGTTTTTCAGGTCTTTGCTGCAGAGGGATGGCATGGTGCTTCTGTCTACAGTGCCATGTTGGCTCTGCCTTCTTTATCTTTTTATTTTATTCTGCTTTAGGTGAGTGTTTACAGTGTAAATTAGTTTCTCATTCAAAAATTTATACACAAATTGTTTTGTGACATTGGTTACAATTCTTGCAAAGTGTCAGCACTCTCCCCCTTCCCTTTCCACCCTGGGTTTTCCATGTCCATTTTTCCAGTTTTCCTGTCCTTTCCTGCCTGCTCGTCTTTGCTTTTGGGCAGGTGTTGTCCATTTGGTCTCATATATGTGACTGAACTAGAAAGCATATTCCTGACGTGTTATTTTTTGTTTGAGACTGGAACACTTATGCACTGCTGATGGGAATGTAAAATGGTACAACCACTACGGAAAATGATATGGTGCTTCCTTAAAAAGCTAGAAATAGATATACCATACTATCCAGCAATCTCACTCCTAGGAATATATCCTAGAGAAATAGAGCAGTGACACAAATGTTCACTGCAGCATTATCCACAATAGTGAAAAGATGGAAACAACCTAAGTGCCCATCAATAGACGAATGGATAAATAAATTATGGTACATACACACAATGGAATACTATTCAGTGAGAAAGAAAAGGATAAATTCATGAAACATCTCACAACATGGATGAATCAGGAGGGCATTACACTGAATGAAATAAGTCAATCACAAAAGGACAAATATTGTATGAAACTACTATTATAAAAACCCAAGAACAGGTTTACACACAGAAAAAATAATAATAATCTTTGATGGTTACGAAGGAGGGGAGGTGTGAGTAGGGGAAATTACTATCTAGATAGTAGACAACTTTTAACTTTGGTGAAGGGAAAGACAACACACAATATAGGGGAAGTCAGCACTAACTTGACCAAGGCAAAGTCACAGAAGCTTCCTAGACACATCCAAATACCTTGAGGGACTGAGTAACTGGAGCTGAGGGCTGGGGACCATGGTCTCAGGGGATATGTAGGTCAACTGGCATAACATAGTTCATAGAGAAAATGTTCTAATCCTACTTTAGTGAGTAGAGTCTGGGGTCTGAAAAGCTTGCTAGTGATTACCTAAGATACATCTATTGTTCACATTCCATCTGGAGCAAAGGAGAATGAAGAAAACCAAATACACAAGGAAAATATTAGTCCAAAGGACTAGTGTATTACATGATCCACAGCTTCTACCAGCCTTAGCCCAGAAGAACTAGATGGTGCCCAGGTACCACCACCGGCCACTCTGATAGGAATCACAATAGAGGGTCCTAGACAGAGAGTGTGAAAAATGTAGAACAAAATCCAAATTCACAAAAAAAGACCAGACTTACTGGTCTGACAGAGACTGGAGGAACCCCTGAGACTATGGCCCTCGGACACCCTGCTAACTCAGAACTGAAGCCAATCCTGAAGTCTACCTTTCATTCAAAGATTAGACAGGCCTATAAAACAAACAATAACCCATACCAGGAATGTGCTTTTTAGTTCAGTCAAGAATTTGAGACAAAATGCTGACACAATGAGGGAATTGTAACAATGTCAGAAAACAATGTGTGTATAACATTATGGATGAGAAACTAATTTGCACTGTAAACTTTCACCTAAAGCACAATCAAATTAAAAAAAGAAAGAGGTATCCTTTCAGCATTTGCTGTACTTTACAGCAGCCTCAAAAGATAACAGTCATAGGATTCAGATATGTACTATTATGTTTATTTAACAGAAATAGGGCTGCACCTACTTTCAGATGAAGCTGGTTTAGTGTAGAGTTTTCCCTACATAGTTGTAGCTATGACTCTAAATGTAATGGAAATGTCAATATAAGCCTTGAAAAAACAGGTATGTAATAATTGTAAAAAGTAGGGCCACTCCGCCTTTCATAGTCTGGCTTCTGCTACATTCCCTCCTCATCATCTACCTTCCCCACTTCTGTACCACAGTGCTCCTCTGGGCTGGAAGGAGTGCTTGTGAGTACACACGTGTACATGTGTTTGTGCATGGGTAGGAACATTTGTGACAAACACATCTATTGAATTCCATATTTGTAGGTGGCCTCCACAATCTATCCTGAGTCTTAGTTTCCTCTTATTTGTTTTTCTCCTGAGCCAGATGGACTCAGCTTCAATTTCTCTGCTAACCAGTTTGAATCTTTGTCTCAACATCTGCTCACAGAGAGACAGAGATAGAGAGGGATGGACAGGCATGTTTCCCATCTGTTCTGGCTTTTCCTGCTGTTGCCTGAGTTGAGTGACCTAGTAGGGGTGAGCAGCTGAGCGGTTACCAAGACGACCTAATTTCAGACCCATTTCCAGGACTGAGGCCCTTCTCCCTCCATCTGTCAGGTTGGACCTGACCTGAGAATGGGGATTCTTCTTAGTTTTGGCTAAGAGTGAAGGAACAGGGGTGTCTTAGTCATCTAGTACTGCTATAACAGAAATACCACAAGTGGATGGCTTTAACAAAGACAAGTTTATTCTCTCACAGTCTGGGAGGCTAGAAGTCTGAATTCAGGGTGCCGGCTCCAGGGAAAGGCTTTCACTCTCTGTCGGCTCTGGAGGAAGGTCCTTGTGGTGCATCAGTCTTCCCTTGGTCTGGGAGCATCTCAGTCCAAGGACGTCCAAAGGACGTGCTCTGCTCCCGGCACTGCTTTCTTGGTGGTATGAGGTCCTCAGGTCTCTCTGCTTGCTTCTCTATTTTATATCTCAAAAGAGATTGGCTTAAGATACTATCTCATCTGTAGATCTCATCAATATAACTGCCACTAATCCATCTCATTACATTAGAGTGATAGGATTTACAACACATAGGAAAATCACATCAGATGACAAAATGGTAGACAATTATACAGTACTGGGAATCATGACCTAGCCAAGTTGACAGATATTTTTGGGGGACACAATTCAATCCATGACAAGGGGTATGACTGAGCATTTGAGGAGATAAGTGAAATCATGGGATGCCCTCAGAAGGGACTGGGAGAGGCAAAGAGTCACAAAGAAAGCTAGCTGTAGAGTCCAGGAGACACAGCATGAGATCCCACAAGACAATGAAGACAACTGTCTTAGGCTGGGTTCTCTAGAGAAGCAAAACTAGTAAAGTGTATAAATATATACAAAGAGATATTTATATCAAGGAAATAGCTCAGACAGTTGTAGAAGCTGTAAAGTCCCAAGACCATGAGTCAGACTGGAGGCTTCTCCTGGCTCACAGGCTGCAGAGACCGATGAATCCCAAATTGGGCAGACAAGATAGCAGGTAAGCTGCTAGCTCAAGTCCCAAGAACCACAGGTCAGATGAACAGGAGCCAGCTGCAGGATCCAGAGTGAGCAAAAGCCCAGGAGACTTGCCAGAAAGTCCATCTATATCAGATGCAGGCCACACCCCTAAGGAAACTCCTTTTCAACTGACTGGATACTCCAGGAGATCCTAGTATGGAGGTGATCACATTATATAAAATCTCATCATGAAAGTGATCACATCATTATATGACTGCCAAACTACATCATCACTGCCAAACCACTGAGGATCATGACTCAGCCAAGTTGACACACAACCTTAATGATCATAGTCCACCCCTTGTCACCTTGGCACCTGTACACATCTTCTTAAACCATACATAATCTCTAAATAAAGACAATTATAAAGTTATACTTATGCCTAACATGATAAAACTAACACACATACAACCAAAAACGCACTAGCCCTGTTTATTTTATAAGTGAAGAAAACAAAAATATTTGATGTACACATACAAGGCAGAAATACGCAACAATTACAGTCCTCATTTCTACAACTGGTCACATGGTTATAACTGGTATTTAGAACTATCTTCTTCCACCACCCATTCCATATTCCCTTTGCTGTCAGCCAGCACCTCGCCTGGTCGTGGTTCTTTGCCTGGTGGGGTGATCCAAACCTTCATTCCTGAATGGTCTAGGCCATTAGTAGTCACGTTGCAATTGGGTTGCTGTAGTTTTCCATTGACTTTTATCACAGGACATAGTAGTACTAAGAGACGACATCCTAAGGGATCTCCTGCATTCTAGACATACTTTTCTTTACCTCCATTATGTAGTATCAATCTGATTTCCCCTTGGTAATCAGGACCAATCACACCAGCCAATATGATAACTCCTTTTGTTGCCTGTTGATCCAGAGGCATGAGGAGCCCAAAGTGGCTGGGTGGCATCCTTAACTTCCAGTTCAATGGAATCAGTGATGTGTCTCCAGGTGGGAGCATTCCCCCCATTGGAACTAACATCTCTAGAACTGCAGAGCATAGGATCGTGGGGACAGGAAGCAAAAATTTTGTGAGGGGGTCACTAGGGGTAATAGCGAGTGGTACCACGACCATTGTAACCCGACCCTACTAATGCCAGTAAATTTCCATTAGTCTTTAAATTAGCCCAGGTCAGATTTGGCCCACCCCCAGCATGCTCAGACCAGCCAGCTGTGACCACTAATTGACTTCAACAGCGGACACAGCAACATGTGGAATGAATCAAGGAAAATCATCACTTGGACCCTATTCCGAAGCGAGAGGTCTGACAAGAATCACATCATCTCCTGTTTCCTGGCCACCTTCTAGAATTTTCCCTCCCCAGTATGCGTGGGCCACCATCTTGCTGCCCAAATCACATATAAGCCCTTCTTCCCCATAGCTCAGGGAGCTGGATCTGAGGAACTTCCTCCCGGCTCCTCGCTCTGCGCATTGCAATAAAGTTACTTTCTCTTCCTCAAAGACTGGTGTCCAGATAACTGGCAAGTCTGAGCATGCTGGACAAGGACCTGCCTTTCTTGGTTCAGCAACAATTTTGGCCCCCAATGTGGGGCCTCCCGGCACCCCCTAGACCATGAGTGGAAACTCCACTGACCCTCAGCACGCACTGAACCTCTTGTTCAGGAGGATTGGGTGGGTCTCCTAACTTGTGACCAAGATAGCTACTGGCCCGAGGTGCTTTTGAGAATTAGAAACTAACTCTGGTATGGATGTCCACTAGGAACCTTTGTGACAAACACATCTATTGAATTCCATATTTGTAGGTGGCCTCCACAATCTATCCTGAGTCTTAGTTTCCTCTTGTTTGCCCTATGAATTTCTCTTATTAAGTGTAAGTGCTTGGGATTGGAAGTGGGGAGGTATCTGGAGGATTGAAGTAGGACTAAGACATCCCCATTAGGGGGGAAATATAGCCCTACTAAGATCATCCTCCTTACTCTGCCACTCCACCTAGCCAAGGCAGAGAATGGGCAACCTAGTTTCTGGTTGACGGTGGTCCTGGTTCTGGTTCTAACGTGGGGAGGTATCTGGAGGACTGAGGTAGGACTAAGATATCCCCACTAGGGGGGACTGAAGCCCTGCGAAGATCATCCTCGTTACTCTGCCACTTCCTGGTTCTGAGGTGGGCAAGTATCTGAAGGACTGAGGTGGGACTAAGATATCCCCATTTAGGGGGGATTGAAGTGCTACTAAGATCATCCTTGTCATCTTGCCCCACCACTCCCCCTAGCCAATGGCAGAGAATGGGCAGCCTACTTTATGGTTGTTGACTTTGGTTAAGTTCAGGTTCTGGTTCTGTTTCTGAGTGTGTGTGTGTGACTGAAATATGGGGAACCAACCTAGTGTACCTTTACTGGTGCTGTTTGTTTTTTCATGTGGGTTCTAATTACTGTTTGAGGTCACTTAACTGTGACAAAAGAGAGGAAAAATGGGATGAAATCCCCTATGTACAAACCTTCGTCTCTCTGGCAAAATAAAAACCTACAAAAACAGTGTAAGCTAAAGGTGCAAGGGAAAAAGGGGAGAAAAGCCCCACCTGGAGAGGCCTGGGGCAAAGCCAGGCCAGATAAACAGAATGATGCATATAAATGGGAAGATAGGGTGTGAAGAGAAGACAAATCTGGAATGTTTTAAAAAGGGTTGTGTTTAGGATTACATTTTTATCTGAATGTACTACAGAGAGCATGTAACTAACTCTGCCTTCAGCCAATACTTAAATTGGATATGCTAAAAGGAGAACTAGGATTTGCCTGGGAGAAACACAGGCTTTTTGTTTTAAGCCAGTAGATAGAGTGGAGGCTTACATCGAAAACCTGAGCCTCACCCAGATTTGCATTTATCCATACCCCTTCCACCTGGAGGTATAGGCCTCATTCCCAGCCCGGCAGCAGCTACCCCTCGGCAAATTGCTCGCAGGCCCCTCATGAGTCCCTAATGATTCAGAAACTCCTGGTCCTGCCCTGGGAAGAGCCTCCCCAGCCTATATACGTAGTGGGGTGCAATTTGGCCAGGGATCCACCCAAGTCTCCACGAGGCAATTTTCCTCGGAGACAAAAACGCCTGCCGAACTTGATCATAAACAGCCAGCCTAGAGAGTTTATCTGGGTCCATTTACCGTTCTCCACCTCTGACCTGTATAATTGAAAAAAATAGAGATGACCCAAAATGCACAGCTTTGTGTCCATCTTTGCCACACACCACCCTAACTGGGCTGTCAGTCACTCCTAAGTATTCTTCTAGCTCTAGAGGAATGGAAGATGGTCTTAGAAAAGGCACGCCAAGAGGCTGCCATAACCTCAACCCTCAGAATGGTATTAGACTCCCAGCAGCCCAAGCTGTACCTGCTATAGATCCACACTGGGACCCAAATGACTGGGGACAGGACAGCTAGAACACTATAAAAACTGTTTGATAGTTGGTTTACAGCAGGGGGCCCTAAAACAGAAGAGCCTTAGGAAAGTTCAGGATGTACAAGGCCCTAAGGAAAATCCCTCCAGCTTCCTAGAACTCGTATATGGAGTTTATTGATATAAACCCTGAAGACCCAGAGAATGCCAGGTTAGTAAAAAATAATAAATGCCAGGGCGCTCATCAGCCAGAGTGCCCCCAACATCAGGCGGAAACTTCAAAAGTTAGGAGGTCTAGGAATGAATACTTCACAACTTATTGAGATTGCCTTTAAGGTCTTCAATAATCGGGACGAGGTACAAGGAAAAAGGCCAAACTCCTGGCAGCAGCTCTCAGTGGTAACTGACTGCCTAGGCAGACCTCATGTGGGGTAAGTCCTTGTGAGCCCCAAAAGGGCTGGTGGCCAACCCAAGGCCCCCTAAAGCTAGGCCCCAGACAGTGTACCTACTGCAAACAAGAAGGCCGCTGGAAATGAGAGTGCTCCTCGAGACCAACCCAGTCCGAGCAGGAAACCCATAACACAGTTCCTGCAGCTGTCACCCGATGACTTAGACTGATGGGGCCCAGGGACTCCCCTGCAACCCATGAGGAGCCTCGGGTTGCAATAACAGTGGGAAGACAACTTACTGACACAACAGACCAGAGAGCTGGAGAATATGGCCTCTGCTGCTGTCTCAGGCACACAGAGGACCCTCTAGCCATCCCAAGCAGGGACAAATCTGCAGTCCTAGCCCTTGGCTGGCTTCATTGGCAGGGTGGGGATCTGCCAAAGACAGGCAGAAGCAGCACACAGCTTCAGAGCCTGGCGAGATGGTCACCATCCTTACCTCGCCCCAAACCCTGGGAGGCCCATGACAGCAAAGAGCATCCAGGTGGTGGGACTGGAGGAAAGAAAGCCTACTAGAGATGATTTTTCTTGAATAATGTACTATGGTCAACAGAGGTGGCAGTTATACACTGCCCCGGGCACCTGAAGGGAGAGTCTCTTCAGCTACCAGAAAAGCGCCAGTGATAAACAGAGCTTGTGAATGGGGCTTTGACTTTAATAACAGAGCAGAAGACAGGTACAATTTCCAAGGACAGGTGTTAATACCAGAACACCTGATACACCTGATAATAAAGGCAGCTCATGAGAGCACACATTACGGTCGGGATGCAACAATGTGTCACCTGTGCAAAGAACAATAAAGAAACAGGCCTACTACTACCCATGCCTGGGGTACAAGCTCACAGATCATACCCGGAAAAGACTGGCAAGTGGACTTAACAGTCATGCCAATGGCTACAGAAGGTTTCAAGTATCTTTTAGTGTTTATAGATACTTTACTGGATGGGTAGAAGCCTTCTCTTTCTGAACAGAAAAGGCATCCGAGGTAAGCAAAACTCTCCTCAGTGCCTAGATTTGGCCTACCTTATTCATTTCAAAGTGATAACAGAGAAGTCTTTGTATCCAAAGTCAGGACATTTAGGAATTCGGTGGAAACTACAAGTTCCCTGGAGACCACAGTAACTACTGCACTGACTGTGCTCTTCTAATTAGAAACCTAAGCTAGCATGGACAATGTGGGTGAATACTTGTATTCTAAGAGACCAACCTGCCCTGGATCAAGCTGCTACATTGCCCTGTTAAGAGTCCAGGTGGCCCCTAGAAGCAGATTCCAATTGAGCACCTATGAAATGCTGTATGGGAGACCTATCCTTAAGGCAGCCTGGGGATGTAGTGCTTCAGATGATCCTTAAGTAGTCCAGGAACTTATGTGTTTTCCAGGTATCTTAGGTAACATTAGCTTAAACCCTTTTGCATCTTGGTTCCCCGTTCCCTGCTCTGTTTCTATCTCAGTCTCCTGGGCCCGGGGTGAGTCCGACTTGCATTTCTGTGGTTATTGGCGTGTGTTCTGCTTATATAAGGCAATTTTCTTTGCTGCTTTTAGCACCTAAGATCAGCCATTCTCTTTGCCCTCCAAAATCTTAGGGGAGGAGCAAGGCGGCAGAAGCTAGCAAGTAGCACTGGTGCCCAGAAGTTGGAAACCATCAGCGGGTGTACAGTGTTTATGGGGAGGTTGTTAATTGGATTGAAGGGAAAACCTCTGAGTGTATGAAAGGGAGCAGCAGGAGAAAGCCAATAAAGCTTCTGGTGGAAGTATAACAGAAGGGTCCTGGAGACCGTCTTCCTGGGTTCAAATCTTGGCTCTGCTGGCTTTTGATTTTGGGTCAAGGGTTTTCACTTCCAGATGGCTCAGTTTCCTTATTTGCAAAATAGCGGTAAACAACAGTGGCCACTTTCTAGGGTTACTGTGAAGATTAAATAAGATAAACTGAAAACCACTTAGCTCACTGTCTGGCATTATATTCTTTGTAAACTAAGTTACTCTGGCATTATATTCTTTGTAAGCTATGTTATGCCAATTGAGTTAGATGTTCCCTGAGACCACAGTCTTCAGCCCAGCAATTTGATCCCTCAGGGAATTTGGATGTGTCTATGGAGCTTCCATGACCTTACCTTGCACAGGTTGTGCTGGCTTCCTCAGTACTGTATACCACTTCTCTACTGTCTTCTTGTTTTGTTTTATGGGCCTGTCAAGTCTTTGGCTAAAGGATGAACCTCAGGAGTGACTTACATTTTTCTCCAGCTCTGTCCAGGACCCTGTATTATGATATCTGTCAGAGCAGTTGGTGGTGGTAGCCAGGCACCATCTAGATGTGCTAGACTCAGTCTGGTGGTGCCTGTGGTACTTGTGGTCAATTAGCCCTTTGGACTAATCTTTCCTTGTGTTTTGGTTTTAAGTCTTCTTTGCCTGCTACCCTCAGGAGCTAATCATTCCTTGTCTGTCCCTAGGTCCCTAAAACTCTGCCCAATGTCAACAGGAGATAACCATATGAGTTGCCAACCTTTATCTCTTTAGGAATTGCTACACCTCAAGGGGGGATTGTAACCTGACCCTACTAATGCCAGTAAATTTCCATTAGTCCTTAAACTAGCCCAGGTCAGATTTGGCCCACCCCCAGCATGCACAAAAGGGCCAGCTGTGACCTCTAATTGACTTCAACAGAGGACACAGCAACAGGTGGAATGAATCAGAAGGAAAATCATCACTTGGACCCTATTCCGGAGAGGTCTGACAAGAACCATGTCATCTCCTATTTCCTGGCCACCTTCTAGAATTTTCCCTCCCCAGCATGCCTGCACAGACACCATCTTGCTGCCCAAATCACATATAAGCCCTTCTCCACAGCTCAGGGAGCTGGATCTGAGGAACTTCCTCCTGGATCCTTGCTCTGCGCAATGCAACAAAGTTACTTTCTCTTCCTCAAAGACCGGTGTCCAGATAACTGGCAAGTCTGAGCACGTCGGAGAAGGAACTACCTTTCCGGGTTCAGTAACACCATTTCCACTCCTTGATTCCTGGACCCATGAATCCTGGCTATGGGAGATACAGCACCATATACTGGACGCTGGTTTAGAGCATATACAGCCTCCTGGAGAATATTACCCCAAACCTGCAAGGTATTGCCACCTAGCTGGCACCATAATTGTGTCTTTAGAAGATCATTCCATCTTTCTATCAAGCCAGCTCCTTCAGTACAATGGGGAACATGGTACCACCAGTGAATTCCATGAGCATGGGCCCACTGCCACACTTCATTTGCTGTGAAGTGAGTCCCTCGATTGAAGGTAATGCTGTGTGGGATACAATGATGGTGGATAAGGCATTCTGTAAGTCCCCAGATGGTAGTTTTGGCAGAAGCATTATGTGTAGGGAAGATAAATCCGGATCCAGAGTAAATGCCTATTCCAGTAAGAACAAAACGCTGCCCCTTCCGTGATGGAAGCGATCCAATGTAATCAACCTGCCACCAGCTTGCCGGCTGAACACCTTGGCGGATGGTGCCATATCCGGGAATTAACGTTGGTTTCTGCTGCTGGCAGACTGGGCACTCAGTAGTGGCTGCAGCCAAGTCGGCCTTGGTGAGTGGAAGTCCGTGTTACTGAGCCCATGCATAACCTCCATCCCTACCACCATGGCCACTTTGTTCACAAGCCCATTGGGCAATGATGGGAGTGGCTAGGGAAAGAGGATAACTGGTTTCCACAGAACGTGTCATCCTATCCACATGACTATTAAAATCCTCCTCTGCTGAGGACACCCTTTGGTGAGCATTCACATGAGACATAAATATCTTCACTTCTTTGGCCCATTCAGAGAGGTCTGTCCACATACCTCTTCATCTCCAATCTTCCAATAATGCTCCTTCCAAGTCCCTGATCATCCAGCCAAACCACTGGCCATAGCCCATGAATCAGTATACAATCACACATCTGGCCATTTTTCCTTCCCATCAAAGTGAACAACCAGGTGCACTGGTGAATTTCTGCCCATTGGGAAGATTTCCCTTCACTACTGTCCTTCAGGAAGGTCCCAGAAAAGGGCTGTAGTGCTGCCACTGTCCAAATTAGACTGGTGCCTGCACATTGCGCATAACCATCTCTAAACTAGGAATGAGTTTTCTCTTCCTTATTCAACTCATTGTAAGGAACTCCCCATGAGGTCAGAGATGCAGACTGGGAGATGAAAGGTAATGTGACAAGGAGTAGAAACCATAGGCATTTGGGATACTTCCTCATGTACCTCGTTTGGATGACCAAAATTGAAGACAAACACTTGGATACAATTCTTTTTGAGTAAAACTCAGAAAAAAGAATGAAGAAAAATGAAGAAAGCCGTGAGAATTATGTGGGATACAATCAAAAGCAAAACTCTGCAAGTGACTGGAGTTCCAGAACAGGAGAGAAAACGGAAAACAGAGATAAGATCATTGAAGAATTGATGACAGAAATCTTCCCACATATCATGAAAGATGAAAAGCTGACATTCCAAGAAGCTCAACGAACCCCGTATAGGATAGACCCCAAAAGAAAATCACCGAAGCGTATCATAATCACACTCACTAAAACCAAAGACAAAGAAAGAATCCTGAGAGCAGCTTGAGAAAAACGAAGTCACATACAAAGGGGAAACAACAAGACTAAGCTCCGATTACTCAGCAGAAACCATGCAGGCAAGAAGGCAATGGGATAACATATAAAACTTTGAAAGAAAAATTTGCCAACCAAGAATAATACATACGCAAAACTCTCATTCAAATATGATGGTGAAATCAGGACATTTCCAGATAAACAGAAATTAAGGAAATATGTAAAAACCAAACCATACTTACAAGAGTTATTAAAGGGAGTCCTTCGGTTTGAGAACAAAGAACATCAGATGACAGCCTGAATCTAGGACGCGAGATTGCACCAGTCAGATGCCAACCTAGGAAATGAACTCTCAAGGACTATTCAAAACCAAAAGATTTACAACAGGGAACCAGAGACGTTAATCTGTAAATGACAACAACATCAGAACAATAAAAGAGGGAATAAAAAATGTAGGTATAGAACTTTCTAATGGAGAGGAAGGCAAGGTGATAATAAGTAATAATAGACTGGTTCAAACCTAGGAAGATAGGGGTGAATGTCAAGATAACCATAAAGAAAGTTAACCTCCTCTCAAAATAAAGAAACATAAAGTCTCAGTAAACACAAAATCTACAAACAAAAGAAATGAAAAAAATTCCAGAAACAAAAGGAATTCAGCACAGGAGAGTAACAGGAACAAAAAAATGGTCAGCACTACAAAATGACAGCAATAAACTCACATCTGTCAATAATTACACTGAACATACATGGCCTAAATGCACCCATAAAGAGACAGTGACAGAATGGATTAAAAAAACAGGATCCATCAATATGCTGTCTACAAGAGACACACCTTAGAAACAAAGACATAAATTTATTAAAAATCACAGGATGGAAAAAAAATACATCAAGCAAACAGCCACCAAAAAAGGGCAGGAGTGGCAATACTAATCTGATAAAACAGATGTTAAAACAAAATCTACCATAAAAGACAAAGAAGGGCACTATATCATGATTAAAGGGACAACCCATCATGAAGACATAACCATAATAAACATTTATGCACCCAATGACAGGGCCCCAAAATACATAAAACAAACTTTAACAGCACTGTCCTAGTCATCTCGTTCAGCTATAACAGAAATAGCACAAGTGGGTGGCTTTAACAAAGAGAAATTTATTTTCTCACAATCAAGTAGGTTAGAAGTCCAAATTCAGGGTGTCAGCTCCAGACGAAGCCTATCTCTCTCTGTTGGCTCTAGAGTAAGGTCCTTCTCATCAATCTTCCACTGGACTAGGAGCTTCTCCATGCAGAAGCCCTGGGTACAAAGGATGTGCTCTGCTCCAGGTGCTTCTTTCTTCGTGGTATGAGGTCCCCCAATTCTCTGCTTGCTTCCTATTTTATCTATTGTAAGATAAAAAGTGGTGTAGGCCACACCCAAGGGAAGCTCCCTTTACATTGGATCAGGGCTGTGACCTTAGTAAGGGTGTTACAATCCCACCCTAATGCTCTTTAAATGGAGAACAACCACACAATACTGGGAATTATGTCGCAGCAAAATTCATACACACATTTTCTGGGGGTACAGAATTCAATCCATGACGAGCACTGAAAAGAGAAACTGACAGTTCCACTATAACAGTAGGAGACTTCAACATACCACTCTCAGTAAAGGACAGAACATCTAGAAAGGAACTCAACAAAGATACAGAAGATCTAAAGGCCATAATCAGTCAACTTGAACTCACATACATACATAGAACACTCCACCCAACATCTGCAAAGTGCACATTCTTTTCCAACGCACATGGAACGTTCTCCAGAATAGACCACATCTTAGGCCACAGTGCGACCATCAACAATATCCAAAACACTGAGATAATACAAAGTATCTTCTCTGATCACAAGGCCATCAAAGTAGAAATTAACAACAGGAAGAGCAAGGAAAAAAGATCAATTACATGGAAACTAAATAACACCCTGCTTACAAAACCACTGGGTAATAGAAGAAATCAAAGATGGGATCAAAAAATTGCTAGAATCAAATGAGAATGAAAATACATCATACCAAAACCTTTGCGACACAGCAAAGGCAGTGCTCAGAGGTCAATTTATAGCAATAGATGCACACATCAAAAAAGAAGGGACGAAATCAAAACATTAGCTACACACCTCGAACAAACAGAAAGAGAACAGCAAAAGAAGCCTACAGCCACCAGAAGAAAGGAAGTAATGAAGATCAGAGCAGAAATACATAAAATAGAGAACAGAAAAACAATAGAAAGAATTAACAAAACCAAAAGTTGGTTCATTGAAAGGATAAACAAAATTGATAAACCACTAGCAAAACTGACAAAAGAAAAAGAGGAGAGGATGCATATAACCCAAATAAGAAATGAAATGGGGGATATTACAACAGACCCAACTGAAATAAAAATAAATATGATCATAACAGAGTATTATGAAAAACTATACTCCAACAAATTTGAAAATCTAGAGGAAATGGACAAATTCCTAGAAACACACTACCACAAATTGATGTTGAAAATCTGAACAGACCCATAAAAAGAGAAGAGACTGAAAAGGTAATAAAAAAAACTCCCAACAAAAAAAAAGCCCTGGCCCAGATGTCTTCACTGGAGAATTCTCCCAAACATTCAGAGAAGAGCTTACATCAGTACTACTTAAACTATTTCAGAACAATAGAAAAGGAAGCCATACTTTCAAATTCATTCTGTGAAGCCAGCATAACCCTGATACCAAAACCAGGCAAAGACACCAAAAACAAAAGAAAATTACAGACCAATATCTCTTCTTAATATAGACACAAAAATTCTCAACAAAATTCAAGCCAATAGAAGTCAGCAACATATCAAAAAAATAATATACTATGACCAAGCAGGATTCATACCAGGTATGCAAGGATGGTTCAATATTAAAAAAGCAATGTAATCCTCCACATAAATAAAAGAATCACATGATCATCTCAATCCACGCAGAAAAGGCATTCGACAAAGTCCAATACCCATTCCTGATAAAAACTCTCAAATAGGTATAGAAGGGAAATTCCTCGACATAATAAAAGGCATCTATACAAAACCAACAGCCAACACCATTCTCAACGGAGAGAGGCTGAAAACATTCCCCCTGAGTACAGGAAAAAGACAAGGATGTTCTTTATCACCACTCCTATTTAACACTGTGCTGGAAGTCCTGGCTAGAGCAATTAGTCAAGAAAAAGAAATAAAGGGCATCCAAATTAGTAATGAACAAGTAAAACTGTCCCTATTTGAAGACAATATGATCTATATATAGAAAACCCAGAAGACTCCATGAGAAAACTACTGGAACTAATAGAAAGATTCAGCAGAATAGCAGGATACAAGATAAACATACAAAAATCCATTGGATTCCTATATACCAATAAACAGAATGATGAAAAGGAAATCAGGAAAACAATAGCATTTATAATAGCCCTTAAAAAAATAAAACAGTTAAGAATAAATCTAACCAGGGATGTAAAAGACCTATACAAAGAAAACTACAAAACACTACTGTAAGAAACCAAAAGAGATCTACATAAATGGAAAAACATACCATGTTCATGGATAGGAAGACTCAACCTTGTGAAAATGAGAATTCTACCCAAAGCAATCTACAAATACAATGCAAGTCTGATCTAAATAGCAACAACATTCTTTAAAGAGATAGAAAAGACAATCATTAACTTTGTATGGAAAGAGAAGAGGCCCCAGATAAGCGAAGCATTATTGAAGAAGAAGAATAAAGTAGGAGGACTCACACTACCTGACCTCTGAACCTGCTATACAGCTACGGTAGTCAAAATGTCCTGGTACTGGTACAATGACAGCTACATTGACCAATGGAACAGAATTGAGAACTCAGATGTAAATTAATCCACCTGTGGTCAGCTGATCTTTTACAAGGGCCCAAAGTCCATCAAATGGGGAACAGACAGTCTTTTTAACAGATGGTGCTGGCAAAACTGGATGTCCATCTGCAAAAAAATGAAACATGACCCACACCTCACATCATACACGAAAACTAATTCAAAATGGATCACAAACCTAAATATAAAACCAAAAAAGTATAAAGATCCTAGAAAAACAATAGGATTAATGCTAGAGACCATAATACATGGCATTAACAGGATAGAAAGCATAACTAACAGCATACAAACTCCAGAAGATAAGCTAGATTTAACTGGGATCCTCTAAAAATTAAACACTTATGCTCATCAAAAGAATTCACCGGAAGAGTAAAAAGAGAACCTACCGAATGGAAAAAAAAATTGGCTATTACAAATCTGACAGAGGTCTAATCTCTAAAATCTATTGGAAAATCCAACACCTCTACAACAAAAAGACAAATAATCCAATTAAAATATGGGCAAAGGAAATGAAGACATTCAAGTGGCTGACAGACACATGAGGAAATGCTTGCGATCACTAGCCATTAGAGAAACGCAAATCAAAACCACAATGAGATACCATCTCACCCTGGCATTACTGGCATGAATCAAAAAAATAGAAAATAACAAATGTTGGAGAGGCTACAGGGAGATTGGAACTCTTATGCACTGCTGGTGGAAATGCAAAATGGTAAACCATTTTGGAAAATGATATGGTGCTTCCTTAGAAAGCTAGAAATAGAAATACTATAAGATCCAGCAATCCCACTCCTAGGAATATATCCTAGATAAATAAGAGCCATCACACAAATAGACATATGGACACCCATGTTCATTGCAGCACTGTGCACAATAGAAAAAAGATGGAAACAACCTAGATGCCCATCAAGAGATGAATGGATAAACAAACTATGGTACATATACATAATGGAGTACTATGCAAAGATAAAGAACAATGATGAATCTTCAAAGCATCTCACAACATGGATGAATCTGGAGAGCATTATGCTGAGTGAAATAAGTCGATCGCAAAAGGACAAATATTGTATGCAACCACTACTATAAAATATCATGAGAAGGTTTACACACAAAAAGAAACAACCTTTGATGGTTATGAGGGAGGGGAGGGGTGGGAGTGGAAAAACACTAAATAGACGATAAGTGGTAACTTTGGTGAAGGGTAAGACAGTATCCAATACTGGGGAAGCCAGCATAACTTGCTCGAGGTAAGGTCATGGAAGCTCCATGGAGAAATCTAAACTCCCTGAGGGACCGAATTACTGGGCTGCGGCTGTGGGGACCATGGTCTCAGGGAACATCTAGCTCAACTGGCATAACATAGGTTATAAAGAAAGTGTTCTACATTCTACTTTAGTGAGTAGTGTCTTGGGTCTTAAAAGCCTGTGAGTGGTCATCTAAGATACTCCACCGGTCTCACCCCTTCAGAAGCAAGGGACAATGAAGAAAACTAGACATAAGGGAAAGATTAGTCCAAAGTACTAATGGACCCACAACTATCATGGCCTCCCCCAGACTGAGTCCAGTACAACTAGATGGTGCCTGGCTACCACCACTGACTGCTCTGACAGGGATCACAACAGAGGGTCTCGTACAGAGCCGGAGAAAAATGCAGAACAAAATTCTAACTCAAAAAAAGACCACAGTTACTGGCCTGACAGAGACTGGAGAAACCCCGAAGTATAGCCCCAGATACCCTTTTAGCTCAGTAATGAAGTCACTCCAGAGGTTCACCTTTTAGCCAAAGATTAGACATGCCCATAGGACAAAACAAGACTAAAGGGGCACACCAGCCCAGCGGCAAGGACTAGAAGTCAGGACGGGACCGGAAAGCTGGTAATAGGGAACCCAAGTTGAGAAGGGAGACTACTGACACATCATGGGGTTGTTAACCAATGTCATAAAACAATATATGTACTAACTGTTTAATGAGAAGCTAGTTTGTTCTGTAAACCTTCATCTAAAGTACAATTAAAAAAAAAGATGGAAGGAATACACAGTGTCACTGTACCAGAAAGAATTGGTCCACGTTCAACCATTTCAGGAGGCAGCATATGATCAAGAACTGATGGTATTGAAGGAAGAAGTCTAAACTGCACTGAAAACACTGGCCAAAAACAAGGCTCCAGGAATTGATGGAATACCAACTGAGATGTTTCAACAAATGGATGCAACACTGGAGGTGCTCACTGGTCTACGGCAAGAAACTGGGAAGACAACTACCTGGCTGACTGACTGGAAGAGATTCATATTTATTCCCATTCCAAAGAAAGGTGATCCAACAGAATATGGAAATTATCATACAGTATCATTAATATCACACACAAGTAAAATTTTGCTGAAGATAATTAAAAAAATGGTTACAATAGTACATCCACAGGGAACTGCCAGATATTAAAGCCAGATTCGGAAGAACACGTGGAACGAGGGATACCACTGCTGATGTCAGACGGATCTTAGCTGAAAGCTGAGAATACCAGAAAGATGTCTACCTGCATTTTATTGACCATGCAAAGGCATTCGACTGTGTAGATCATAATAAATTATGGATAATATTGTGAAGAATGGGAATCCCAGAACACTTAATTGTGCTCATTTGGAACCTGCACACAGACCAAGAGTCAGTTGTATAAACAGAACAAGGGTATACGCATGGTTTAAAATCAGGAAAGGTGTGTGTCAGGGTTGTATCCTTTTACCATATTTATTCAATCTGTATGCTGAGCAAATAATCTAAGAAGCTGGACTATATGAAGAAGAATGCGGCATCAGGATTGAAAGAAGATTCATTAACAACCTGCGATATGCAGATGACACAACCTTGCTTGCTGAAAGTGAAGAGGACTAGATGAAGTGAAGACGACTTTAATGAAGATCAAAGACTACAGCCTTCAGTATGGATTACACCTCAACATAAAGAAAACAAAAATCCTCACAGCTGGACCAATAAACATCATGATAAGTGGAGAAAAGATTGAAGTTGTCAAGGATTTCACTTTACTTGGATCCACAATTAACGCCCATGGAAGTGACAGTCAAGAGATCACAGGACATATTGCATCGGGCAAATCTGCTGCAAAAGACCTCTTGAACGCGTTCAAAAAGCAAAGATGTCAATTTGAGGACTAAGGTGCGCTTGACCCACGTGAAAGCTGGACAATAAATAAAGAAGACAAAGAAGAATTGATGCATTTTGAGTTATGGCGTTGGGAAAGAATACTGAATATACCATGGACTGCCAGAAGAGTGAACAAATCTGTCTTTGCAAGTACAGCCAGAGAGCTCCTTGGAAGTGAGGATGGCAAAACTCCGTCTCACATACTTTGGACATGTTATCAGGTGGGACCACTCTCTGAAGAAGGACATCATGCTTGGTAAAGTAGAGGGTGAGAGAAACAGAGGAAGACCCTCGACGAGATGGTGAGCAGTGCTGCAACAATGGGCTCAAACGTAGCAATGATTGTGAGGATGGCGCAGGACCGGGCCATGTTTCGTTCTATCGTACATAGGGCTGCTGTGAGTCAGAACCAACTCGAAGGCACCTAACAACACCAACAACATGGTAAGTTGATGTTTAAATTTTTAAGAAACTGCTGAATTGTTTTCCAAAGTGGCTCTACTATTCTACATTCCCACCAACAATGCATGAGAGTTTCAGTTGTTCCACATCCATGGCAACACTTGTTACTGTCTGTCATTTTGTTTATAGTCATCCTTTTGAGTATGTGGTGGTATTTAATTGCGTGTGTTTGTAAGTGTTTTTATTCCCCGTAATGACTGATGATGTAGAACATTCATACATTTTCTTTAGGGAAATGTATTCAAACCTTTGTCCATTTAAGAAATTGAATTTTTTAAATTGAGTTTTAAGAGTTCTTTATATATTCTAGATCAAAGTTCTTTATTAGATATATGCTTTGCAAATATTTTCTTCTCATCTGTGTCTTACCTTTTCATTTTCTTAATGGTTTCCTTTGAAGCACACACATTTAAATTTTGATGAAGTCCAATGCTTGCTTTCTTACTTTTTTTTTCTTTTACGGATTGTACTTTTAGTGTTGTATCTAATAACTCTTCTCAACTGATGGTCACAGTTATTTTTCTACTTTTATTTTCTTCAAGAAATATTACAGTTTTACCTCTTACATTTATGTATCCATTTTCAGTTAATTATTGTATATGGTGTTAGGTAAGGTTCTAGATTTAAATTTATTTTGTTGCATCTAATTGTCTCAGCACCATTTCATTAAAAGACTATTTTTCCCCATTGAATTGCCTTGGCACCTAAGTAAGTCAGAAGTCATCATTCTTAGATACAACACCAAAAGAGTGAGCAACAAAAGAAAGAAATGATAACTTCGATTTCATCAAAATTAAGAACATTTATGCATCAAGGACATTATTAAGAAGGTGAAAAGACAACCTACAGAATGGTAGAAAATATTTGCAAATTATATATCTGATAAAGGTTTGATATCCAGAATATATAAAGAACTTCTACAACGCAACAACAAAAACACAAACAACCCAATTTAAAAAATGGGCAAAGGAATTTGTTATAGATTGAACTGGGTTTCCCAAAGACATTTGTTGAAATACTAACCGCTGGTACCTGTGAACATGACCTTATTTGGAGATAGGGTCTTTGAAGATGTTATCAGTTAACATGAAGTCATACTGGAGTAGGGTAGGTCCTAATCCTACATGACATGCCCTTATAAAAGAAGAGAAGATACACAGAGACAGACACAGATAGAAGAATTACAGCCATGTGAAGATGTATCTACATGCTAAGGCATGCCTGGGACTACCAGAAACTGAGAGAGACAAGAAAGGATCTTTCCCTACAGCTTTTTGAGAGAAAATGTCCCTGCCAACACCCTAAGTTTGGACTACTAGCCTCCAGAATCGTAAGACAATAAATTTCTGTTCTTATAAGCCAACCGGTTTGTGGTATTTTGTTATGGTGGCCCTAGGAAACTAATAGAGACTTGAATAGACATTTCTCCAAAGAAGATATAAAAATGGTCAACAAGCACATGAAAAAGATGCTTAGCATAAGCAGTCATTAGGGAAATGCAAATCGAAATCATGAGATACTACTTTATACTTACTAGGATGGCTTTTATAAAAACAAACAAACAAACAAAAACACCTGAAAATAACAAGTGCTGGAAGAGGTGTGGAGAAATTGGAACCCTAATCCATTGCTGGTGGAAATGTAACATGGTGGAGTTGCTGTGGAAAACAATTTGGCAGTTCCTCAAAAAGTTAAGCATAGCATATTATCCAGAACCTCCACCTCTAGGAATATACCCAAAAGAACTGAAAGCAGGAACACAAACACCAATGTTCATTGCAGCATTATTCACCATAGACAAAAGGTGGAAACAACCCAAGTGTTCATCAACAGATGAATGGAGAAACAAAATGTAGTATATACATACAATGGAATATTACTCAGCCATAAAGAAAAAGGAAGTTCTGATACATGCTACAACATGGATGAACCTTGAAAACACTAGGCTTAGTGAAATAAGCCAGACACAAAAGGGCAAATACTGTGTGATCCCACTTACATGAAATATCTAGAATAGGCAAACGCATAGAGACAGAAATTAGATTAGTGGTTATCAGGGGCTGGGGGACAGGATAATGGAGAGTTATTGCTCAAGAGGTACTCAGTTTCTCTTTGGGGGTGATGATAAAGTTTTGGAAATAAATAGTGGTGATGGCTGAAACAAAAAGCTGCCATCTTCTTTCAAGTGAAGCTGGCTAAGTGGATAATTAAATATAAATGTATTATTATAAATGTGGGTTAAAATATAATACAAATGCTAAAATAAGCCTTGAAAGGAAAGATATATCATAATTTAAAAAAGATAGTTATTCCCATTTATCATCTGGGTCACCTCTACATTTCCAGCCTCATTGTCTGCCCATGTACATTATACTTTGGCCAGTCTGAGTGATTGTGATCACCTGTGCAGGAAGAATTGTTTGTGTGTACACATGTGTATGTATACATGCAAGAATCCTTGGAATGAACACAGAAGAGTCACAATTCCATGCCTGTTGATGGATTACTATAATCCATCCTTCATCTTAAATTATACATTTTTTTTCCCTCATGACTTTGATTGACTCAGCTGCAGTTTCCCTAGTAGCCAACCTTAGCTCTTTGCTTCAGCCTCTGGATACAGGACTATAAAGAGAAGAGGAAAGGTTGTTTTCCCAGTTGTCTCTGGACTCCACCCACAGGGCCCCCTGCCTGAGCTGAGTGACCCAGTGGGAGTAAGCAGCAAAGTAGTTCCCAAGACTATGAAATTCCAGACCCCTTTCCAGCAATAAGGCCCTTCTCCCTCCCCTTGGCTTGCCTAGGTATCAAGTACATAGGGAAGTTGTAGGATAAAAATACTTGTAGTGAGCAATGAAACTAGTTAAACATGATTTTTACATCTCAATAATAGTGATTTTCACTTTAAAATGCAATTTAAATAGCAAAAATAAATTTTGAAAGCAAATATGTAAAATGAAAACAGGGAAAACATTTCAAAGATAACAAACTTGTATATAAAGTTAGAGATTATATCAACAAAATCAAGACAGGATAAATGAAGTGTGTGCTTATGGGTCTCAATCTCAGCTATGCATCAGAATCTCCCATGGAGTATCTGAGAAAGGAGAGATGCCTGGGGCCCCATCCCCTGAGATTCTGATTTAGTAGGTCTGATATGGGGCCCTGGCATAAGCATCAAGGAAATCTACATCAGAACTACACTAAATGCTTTAATAGACATATCTGAGGAAGAAAAAAACCCTCTCAAAGTAAATAATTTTCTTCAATAACACTGAACTTGCAAGATGTCCTCTAAGTTCCTAAAACCTAAGGTCCTAAAGATAAAAATGATCACTTTGCTAATGAAATGTCTTATTTTTTCTTTCTTATGAAGATCCCTTCTACCTGAATTACTATCAAGGTTTGTGAAACAGTGAAAGGCAGTTACATGAGAACTAACACAGTAGTTGGCCTAAAAAAAATTAAAGATGGATCAAAATCGTATCACTTGATACAGATGAATTAGCAGTCAGGATAATTCTTACTAATCATCTTAGGTTGCATTTTTAGACAATGTTGTTTATTTTACCAATTTAATACATGCACATAGTTTAAAAATAAAATGTTATTACAAGGTTTAAAATAACAACAACAAAAAAAAAATTGGCAGTTTCCTCTGCCATTCTTCCCCATGCTTGTATCTTCTACCCTAAATTCTTTTAGTTATTTCCTCTGGTATTGACTTTCATACTTCTAAATATTAAGTATATGCTGATATTTCCACATTACCAATTTTAGACACATCTGTTGATTTCTCATTATGGAAGATGAAGTTTTAGCTCTCTTACTTACCCAAAGGGCCCCATCACTTTTCTGTTCATTCTCAGCTCTAGACTGACATTCTGGACATCTTTGGAAACCACCTGATTTCAGCTCCTAGTCTGTAACTTTGAGTCTTTCACTGAAGACCTTACACAAATATTTGTTAATATGGAGATCATAACTAGTCTTTTCCAGAGCAGATTCACAGAGTAACGGGGGAGAAAGAGGAGAGGAAGCATTCTCAGGGTTCCCCCCACCCCAGATCAAGTAATTGGGTGAGTGGCAATGCCAAAGACAGGGGACACAGATTTTGAGGTACTTGTTGATTTTCAGGGTCTGTGGTATGTTTGATTGACATCCCTCAAGCCTTGGGTTGTACAAGATCAGTGACAACTTAGAGTTCTTAGAGATAGACACGAGGGAGGAATAAACATAAATGTTGATCCGTGTCCGATCATTTCAAGCTTTGAGTAGGAATGTAGTTATCCAGGGATCATGTATGGAGTGACAAACACAGAGGGCAAAGGCTGGAGGCTGGAGTATAACAATATTCAAAAGGGAAGCAGAATAACCCATGGAGAAGAGGTAGGGGGGTATCATGGATTGAATTGTGTCCCCAAAAAATATCTCTCAACTTGGCTAGGTCATGATTCCCAGTATTATCATCTGATGTGATTTCCCTATGTGTTGTAAATGCTATCACTATGATGCAATAAGACGGATTAGCAGCAGTTATATTGATGAGGTCTACAAGATTAGGTAGTGTCTTAAGCCAATCTCTTTTGAGATATAAAAGAGAGAAGCGAGCAGAGAGACATGGGAACTGCATACCACCAAGAAAGCAGTGCAAGGAGCAGAGCGTGTCTTTTGGACCTGAGGTTCCTGTGCTGAGATGCTCCCAGACCAAGGGAAGACTGATGCATCACAAGGACCTTCCTCCAGAGCCAACAGAGAGAGAAAGCCGTCCCCTTGGGCTGGTACCCTGAATTTGGACTTCTAGCCTACTAGACTGTGAGGAAATAAATTTCTCTTTGTTAAAGCCATCCACCTGTGGTATTTCTGTTATGGCAACATTAGATGACTAAGACAGGGGGTGATCAGAAGGGGCTGCTCTAACAAATGCTAGATGTTAGGATGTTTCACGAAGAAAGGCATGTCAGCTGTGCCCAAGATTGCAGAGGGGTTAAGTAAAGTAAGGATAGCAGTGGGTCATTTAACTTTTTCTATAAGAAAGTAATTGGTGATTGTGGGAAGGGAAGATTACATGGATCTGGGTGGAAGAGGACAGATTTATTTAGGAAGGAAGGAGAGGTGGTCAAATAGAGAAGGATACTGTAGCTTTCAAGCTTTCAAGAAGCTTGACATTGAAAGTGAAAAGAGATAAAGGGTGATAGCAGAAGATAGGTATGGTGTTCTTCCAAAATGACTCCAAAACTCAGTGGCTTAAAAAAAATTGCATTATATTTCATAATTTTGTGGGTCAGGAATTTAGGCAGGGCTCAGCTGGGCAATTGTTCTGCTCCACACGACAATGACGGTGGTCACTCAAAGTTTTTCAGCTGGTGGCTGATCTGGTCTAGAGGGCCTAAGATGGCTTTATTCACGAGCCTGCCACCTTGGAAGGAACACCTGGAAGGCTAGGACCATCTGGGCCTTTCTCTCCCTCTCTCCATATTGTCTCAGGGCCTCTCCACGTTGTCTTTGAAGCAGGGTAGTCAGACATCTTACATGGCAGTTCAGGGCTCCCACAGCCTAAGGCAAATGCTGCCAGTCCTCTTAAAGGCTAGAACTGGAACTGGCATAGTGTCTTACTTCTGCCATATTTTATCAGTCAAAGCAGTCACAGGCCAGCCCAGATTCATGCTACCTCTCAAAGGGAGGAGAGTTAAAGTATTTGTGGTCATCTTAAATCTGCCACAGTCATATTCAGGGAGTGGTTTTTCCCACAAGAGATAAGTTGTACCTTTGTCTGTAATCATTTTATTGCCATTTCTCAGAATAAAGGGCATTGCTTAGTGACTGCAAGCCATGTGGGGGCCACAGAATTACTGATTCTTTTGACAAAGGTGTGGGGAGTGGATGAACTTCTGCACTTTCTTAGGAATAAGCATGATGGGTAAGAAATCTGTGGGACAATTTCTAGGTCTATCAGAAACTTCTCACATTTCATAATTCTCAGATCTTCCTACGAACTGGCATCATTTACATATTGAATAAAACAGGAAGTAAAAATAATTCTGTTAATAAAAAGTAATGTCATTTTAAAATCTTTCATACAGAAAAAATTCCAAATTATTTATATAGATCCTATTTCCATACAGAAGGTGGAGCTTAATTACCCTTCTTTTTCAGTGTCGTCTGGCCTTAGTGACCCAGTTCAAAATAAGGGAGTATGGAAAGGGAAAAAAAACTTTATAGTTAACATTATCTTAACCAAGTGAACAAGGTTAACATCACCAGTGATAACTCATGTTTTTACATGTACCCCTGTTATGATATGCTGTCTCCCTCTATGGTATTCTCCCTTAAAACCCACAAACTCAGTTTAATCATGAGAAAAACATCAGATAAACCCAAATTGAGGGACATTATAGAAATACTCACCAGTATTCTTCAAAACCGTCAGTGTCACCAAAAACAAGGAAACTGTCATAGTCCAGAGGAGAGGAAGGTGACACGATGACTAAATGAGATCCTGGAAGAGAAAAAGGACATTAGTATAAAAACTAAGGAACTATGATTAAAGTCTGTAGATTAGTTAATAGTACCAAGATTAATTTCTTAGTACTGACAAACATGCCAGGTAATGTAAGATGTTAACAATAGGGAAAACTGAAAGAAGAGTTTATGGAAATTCTATGTGCCATCTCTGAAAGTATTCTGTAAATCTAAAAATATTTCAAAACAAAAACTTTATTTAAAAAGTACTGGCTTGCTGCATGTTCCTCCAGACTTCCTTTTTTGACTTGAGAACCATTTCCTGAAGCCAAGCTCCACGGCTCAGGCCCTGGGAGATGAGATCTGGGTTGTCAAAGGATAAGGGAGCCTAGTGTCACTTCTGGAGGGCAACGAGGGGCCTTGAGGAGGCCCTGCTCACTCAGCAACAATCTCAACCATTGAACACTCTGTGGGTCTCTGTCTGCTTCTCTCTCCTTTCTGTGCTCTGTTTTGGGGGTCCCTTTACGGAGGTTTCAAAGGAGTCCTGGGTTAAAGGAGAAAAGGATACAAGGACGGCCCATTTCCACGCTAATGTGGACAGATGAGACGGTGGGTAGGAGGAGCTGGTGGGGGTGGTGTGCCGAGATCACAAAGTCACTGGTGCTCCTCAGAACACATGGCCACTGTGGTTATTTATTCTCTCTGACTGGTCTGATCTTCAACATGGGTATCTACCCTCTGGACTGGACAATGTGGGGGGGATTGAATTTATGTCTAATCTGTAAGCGTCATCTGTGAATGGTCCGTTAGTATCAATGCTCAATCTGTTTGGTGAAAATGCTGCCTCTCAGATTTCCACCCAGCCCTATAGTATTTCCCTGATGGACAAGGGGTATGGCTCACAAGTCTCTGAGGTGCCGTGGGAAGGGGATCTCTGACCTACTCATGTTGCTCTCAGGGCCCTTGGTGGTTTCTGTGACAGGATGACACTTGGGCCCGGGTCCTGCTGGGATGCTGACCTCCATCGCCCATGTCTGTGGCTGGTGTAACTTGTGTGTTTGTCTCTCACCTTGGTCAGGGCCTGGTGCTGCGCCCTGGCTGATTCGGCCTCAGATCTTCTGTGCTGACATCTGCAGACCCTCTGAATCTGGGGCCCTCCTCCCTCCCACCCCTGGCCAGGGCTGTCCACTCCATAGCCACAGCCGCAGGGCCACCTAGCCCCTTGCCAGGTTGGACTTCCTTCATGGTAGAAGCCCTGGCTCTGGACTTAGCCACTTTCCACATCCCCCCTGTTACGGATTGAATCGTGTCCCCCAAAAATATGTGTCAACTTGGCTGGTCCATGATACCCAATATTGTGTGATTGTCCACCATTTTGCCACCTGATGCGATTTTCCTATGTGTTGTAAATCCTACCTCTATGATGTTAATGAGGTGGATTAGCAGCAGTTATGCTAATGAGGCAGGACTCAATCTTAGGTTGTGTCTTAAACCAATCTCTCTTGAGATATAAGAGAGAGAAGTGAGCAGAGAGACAGAGGGTCCTCATAACACCAAGAAGAGCACGTCCTTTGGACCCGGGGACCCTGCACTGAGGAGCTCCTAGTCCAGGGTAAGATTGATGACAAGGACCTTTCTCTAGAGCTGACAGAGAGAGAAAGCCTTCCGCTGGAGCTGACACCCTGAATTTGGACTTCCAGCCTACTAGACTGTGCAGAATAAACTTCTGCTTGTTGAAGCCATCTACTTGTGATATTTCTGTTATACCAGCACTAGATGATTAAGACACCCCCTTGGGGAATGAAGCCCACCCCGCCAGGGTCTCACCTACCCCACAGCAGGAGCCAAGATCAGTTCCAGAAAGCTAAATCCCCAAACTCCAGCCACCCTCTGCCCAAGGGAGCTGCTTGGCCATCCTGTAAAGTGAATCCTCTGAGTCCCAAATGTGAATGGGGGCAAACCCCCTTGACATGGAGTGCCCCTCCACCTCTCTGACAGACTTCTTTGTCTGAGACGAGGCCAAGAGAGGGCAGACCGAGACACGAGTGTCTTACCTCTATCTGCCACTGCCTCTGTGTGCCTTCTGATCCCCTGCGGCTGGAAGAGAACACTCTCTTCTTTGACTTGTGTTTCATGTCGACCAAAGGCATGTTCTCCTCCAGAATTCGGTCTTTTGTTTAAGCCTTATTAGAATACAGGAAGAAAGAGAGGGGCTAGCTGATTAAAGAATAATAATAATAACCATAAAATAGATTACAAAATATGACTCCTTTACACCTCATCAGCAGGACAAGCTCTCTGTAAAAATAAGCTCAGGGTTCAAAGAGAGGCATCATGCTTACAACTGGGCCAACGAGCTGCTGTCAACAGTCTTAATGTGAGTGTCCAAAGAGCATCTCTCCTAAGTGATCTGTCCCCACCCTCCTATGCTAACTATTCACAATAGTTGAGCAGCAGAGCTGAACTATCCCGAAGCTTATGATGTGTCCCAGGAGGTATAGAAGCAAGTGTGGGTGTATGTTCATGTCTGTATGAGTCCTGGAACTTCGTGGATTGGCTAACATCTTCCTCTTCCTCCCTCTAATTTATCAGGGATATGTCATTTAAAATGGCAATAAAGTAATTTCATGATTTAGAAGGAAAACAAGGTAGGTGAATGTATTCATTACAGCTTTCATACACACACCTAGAATCCTACAGGAGTTATTGTGGGCATATATCATTGCAAAATGACTTGTAGAGCTGACGGGAGATGCTTCAGTAACTTCTCCCCTCTCCCCTACTCCCCTATAAGGTGGCAATAATAGGTCTCAAGTGGCCCTTTATATCAGCATTCAACCAACATTTATGGAACCTCTCTTAATAGGTTTTTGGCACTCTTGTAGAATCTGGTAATTTACCATTTAGGTGTAAGACTGGGCTGACAAGATAGTTCCTACTCTGTCTCCACCCTATTTCCTGAAGTTGTTTTCTCTGCAGAGACTGCCTTGAACTAGGTGACAAAAGAAACAGCCACCTGCTAGCCAGAATCAACTGAAACAGGTCCTGCCCTCCATCTTGGCACTCCAGGTGATCTTTAGCTCATTAACTGCCTCATGCATGGTAAATTCTCCGCCTCTGGGTGGAGAGCTAACATGCTAATGAACAAAAATGGCTAACTTCCTCCTGTGCAGGGAATCGAACCCAGGCCTTAGAAAATGCTTACTCATTCTAAAATGCTCCACGCCTGTGCACACAATTTTGTATTCTGAAACTGATCCTGCCTACATAAACCAGTCTCAACAAGCTGCCTGCAGGCAGTCTTGGAAGGCACTTAGCCACGACTGTCTCCTTGCTTGGCCAATCAATAAAGTTGCCTTTCGTTCTCCCCAAATCAGTCTCTGACTTTTTGGCCCTGATGGAGTCACGCCAAGCAGAACCCAGAGTTCCTGGCAACAGGTGGGTCGAGACAGAAGACCAGCCAAGCAATGGATAAATAAGTTCAAATTGTGATAAGTGTTAGGAAGAAAACAACCCAGCTCATAGGCTAGAAACCCCCTCCTTTACATAGGATGGTCCCAGAAGGCCTCTCCAAGAAGGTCATACTTGAGTAGAGACCTTAAGGTTCAGAAGAAACCAGCCATGTAAACATCTGGGGGTAGACTCTTCCAGGTAAAGGGAACTGCAATTATAGAAGCCTTAATGAGGAAACAAGCTTGGCATGTTCAAAGAACAGAAATAGGGCAGTGGTATTGTAGTGAAGGCAAGAGATGATGAATTTGTTTGGATATGCAAACAGTAGAAGTAGATAAAGAGGGGGCTGGAAACAGGATATATTTAGAAGATCCAATCAAGAGGACTTGCTGATGGATTGCAGTGGAAAACAAAACACATCCAAGAGGTGTGCTTGGGACGTGTTAAACATAAGATGCTTCTGGGTGATTCAAACAAAGAGATAGGCAAGTCTGCATCTCAGGGGACAGACAGGTTGTTGCATGAGTGAGAAATCTGGAAGATCACACTGTGTACATGCTGTATGATGGCAAAATGGATGAAATCGCCCAGAGAGTGTAGCATGAGAAGGGGGCCTGGTTAAAACTCATGCAGAAACAGAGGAGCAAACAATGGACACCAAGGAGTGGAGAGGCCATTGCGGTTGGAGAAACATCAGGAGAATATATTGCCACAAATCCAAAAATAAAAAAATAAAATGAAAGAAGGGAGGAAGGGAGGAGTATGGGAATGGAGGGAAGGAGAGAATTGTCAAATGCACCAAAGGCACTTGGGCGATATAGTATGATGAGGATTAATTAGGTCTTTGGTGCCCTTGAAGAAAGCACTTTCGTTTGCGGGGGGGGGGGGGGATGGTGGCGGGGAGCAGGATAGAAGCTCAACTGCAAACAGAATGGTTATAGAATAAGTGGAGACATGTTTGCTGTTTGGAGCAACAGGGAAATGTGGCAGCACCTTGAAGGAAAATGGGATAAGGCTTTATATTTTATTTCATGTTGTGTAAGGTGTGAAAAACAAAAGCATGTTAGTAGATGACAGGAAATTCAGGAGAAAGGAATGATAATTGCAAAATCCTACCCCTTGAGGAGATGGAAGGGCATGGAATCCAGAGCAGAGGTGAAGGACCCAACCTCTAGTAGGATCCAGTCACTTCCTCCAGAGGCGCAACATAGAATACAAGTGCAGGTTCAGGGTTTTGGAGAAGTGGTATGAGTTCCTGTCTGATCATTTCTGTCTTTTCAACAAATTATCAGTGCATATCATGAGAAGAGTGTGTGATGGTTTTTGTGGAGTGGAGAATGCAGAGAGTTATTGGAGTTTTGCCAGGAGAGGAGGGAGAAAGGAGCCAAAGAGATGTGTTTGAGCTGGAGAGTGAATAGCTCTGGGTAAGCAGGTTAAGGAAGGGCCCGGGGATGGTGAGGAACGCAGCGGTGTGGTGGGTAGACTGCGGTCTCCATGAGGTTGAAGGCTGTGGATGCAGGGGCATTAGAGGGAGTGAGCTGGGAGGAAAGGAGGTGGTGTTGGTGGTGATGAGGAAGGAGGGATCCAACAAATGGAAATCACGGAGGAGTGCATGACGATGGGGGCGGGAGGCTCAGGTGGTTTGGAGGAGAGCATCTCAGAAGGCTGAGAGGCTCTGGTGGTGGCCAAGTCAGCTTCGGGGACGCAAAGATCCCAAGGAAGGACGAGAAGAGGAAGGGCGGAGAGGAGAACGGTCAGTGTGCCAGGAGAACAACTTGTCCCAAGGCTGGGGTGGGAGGAGAGTGGCAGGGGATTGATAGCGGTCCTGCACGGGGTCCCTCGGGCGGCAGGAGCTGGGCATCCTGGTCCGACCCTTACCAGTCACCTCACAGAGGCCTCCACAAAGTCACCTGCACGCCCTACACCTAGACAGACGCTGGCGGGGACCACAAGCCGCTCCCACGCGCAGGCCCAGAACCCACCAATCTCAGGCAGCCCCGCCCCCAGGCCGAGTCCCGCGCGGGGCGGAGCGACGTCACCCCCCCCCCCCCGCCGCCCCGTTGCTATGGTTTCGAGGGCAGGACTAGGGGAGGCTGCCGGTACCTCGGATGGTTCACCGCGGCCGCTTGGGCTGGTACCGGTACGTTCTCGCGCCCTCTCATTTCTCCTGCCTCGTTTCCTCAGCCAGGTCTCGAGGGCTACGGCCAGAAAACCAGCGGAAAAAGAGCGTTCCTCCTCCCACCCGTCCGATTGTGGTCGCCTGTGCCTTTTCCGGCCTCTAGATAGCAGTGCTGCGCCGTGCGAACGGCGCGCTCCGCTCCTGCCCCGCCTTGTGCTTGAAAAAAATAACTCCGCACCTTTCCAAGGAAAAGAGGTCGCTTCTGCTGGCGCCTCGCTTGCCGCGGGTCCCAGGCCAGGCTTGGGCTACCCCTTCGAGGGGGTAGCTTGGAAAACCTCACCGCTCGGGGACCTAGCTCTTTTGCTTTTCAAATTAACATTTGAAAAGCCGCTTGGGGCTGCTTGGGGCCTTCAGCAGCTGGTAGTTCTGCCTCTGAATGGTCTGGTCATTCTCTTTCCCCAAGTTTGTCTTGGGGTTTTATGGGCCTGCGTCAACAAAGTCTTTTCGTTGTAGAACTCGCTTAACGTCACTGTAGAAAATTTGGAAGTCCGATAAGGTACCATAAGCAAAGCTACTCGTATCTACAGCACCACCATCCAGCGACGACCATTAATTTTATTTTGTGATAAACTTTTAAAGAGATTTTTTACTCATAAAGTTGCATTTTGGTCTTAATGAGACTGATAACTGCATCGTGACTTCAACATCCTGCTTTTTAAACTCAGGTTTTTAACACCACTTACCTCCGTGTTAAAAATGGTTTCAAAAAGATTTTTATTCATTTCTCTTCATAAAAGAATACGTAGTGTAGAAAAGTGAAAACGTTAATAACTGAGATGAAAAGCAGAAATAGCAGATGACCTCCTTTCTCCAGGGTAAACATCATAATGTAACCTTAGAAAAGACAGGAGCAAAGTTTGTTTTGCTTTGTTTTTCTCACATTGTATTTTCAGCACACTGAACAAAAACAGTGGCTAGCAGTGTGTTCTTAATATATATTTCTTGAATAAATGAAAAAGTACCTGATTTATTCCAGGTGCTGTCTTTGTAAATATAATGTATCTTTTCACAATACTGCAATCCTACTATCGAGCTGTTTCCTACATCCCTCTCCCCCATTTAACACTTTATTGTGAGCAGTAACTATGTTATGAATTTTTTTTAAAAAAGTTTTGTTGACTGTTTTATACTCTTTTCCCAGTGTGTCTTTTATTTAATCCTTGTACACGCTGCAAACCAGGGTGTAATCCAGCGTCTGAAAGACCTGGGACCTGAACAGTGGTGCCCTTTTTGAGGATCCCTGAGGCCCTTGGCAATTTACCTCACCTCAGTGTGCCACAGTTTCCACAGGTGTAAAGGGAGGGTAGTAATAGTATCTGCATCTTGGGGTGGCCAGCATAAATAACACAATAGCTTGGGGCCTGGCAGTTGTAAGTATTATATTACTATTGTTGTTATCATCAAATAAAAAACAAATCCAGACTTTGATAAGGAGAAACTTTATTCGGTAAGAAAAGAAGGAAAGCGACTATTGTAGTGGGGGAGGAGGACTGCTACAATAAGGGAGAACACTCCCACCATAAGATCTGCAAGCTTCTCAAAGCATTAGGGAAAAAGCATTTCCTTTTATAGAGACTGAGAATAAACAAGGCCAGAAAAACCCCAGGTGTGGGGAAGTGGGATGAGCTGATGCCATCATGGCATAGTAAATCAGAATGTTTTACCCCGAGGTCAGCCTATTCTCCAGGAAGGGGCCCTTAAAGAGGGGTACTATGTTGGCTCAGGCTGAGGATGGGCTGTAGTTCAGGGATTGGGGGGAAGGAGAGAAGCTTAACCAAAGTTTGATTCACAGGCGCTTTGTTTCTGACTGATCAGTGGGGACAAGGAATTCAGTTATTTATGAGGGAAAGGATAGCAGTTTGGAGGGTTTGCATCAGGCCTTGTCATAGGTAAACAAGGGGGCATCTGTGAGTCTTAGCTAAGTCATATGGGAAAGGGTGGTTATCTGTAGGAGGCTGTTTTCCTGAACAGAAAGGTTGGAGGTTTCTTTAACCATTGCTATTTTCCAGTATCACGGGGTTCAGGTAAAATTCAATATTAACATTATTATTTCCAATGTTCGCTATAATGTGTGTAATAGGTACAGATTTTCAAGCTATGAGACTGAGTGTAATAAAATATACTCTTTACGTTTACTTATAGCAGAAATCTAAGGAGCCTTGGTGGCACAGTGGTTGAGTACTTGACTGCTAACCAAAAGGTCGGCAGTTAAAACCCACCAGCTGATCCATGGAAGAAAGATGTAGCAGTCTGCGCCTGTAAAGATTACAGCCTTGGAAACCCTGTGGGGCAGTTCTCCTCTGTCCTGCAGGGTCCCTATGTATCAGAATCGACTCATGGCAACAGGTTTATTGGATTTTTGTGTTAATAGGTTAATTTTATTATTGACTCAGTTTCTTTTGACACCCTACTCCTGCCCAGAAGTTAGGAAACACCATGGGGAATGATTTAGGAGATAATATTGGAGCCATTCTTCCCTGTCCTAAAATGTGACCCACCTGGAGTTGGACTCGCAAGGACACATCATCTGGGCCCTGAGGTATAAAGACAATAGCTGGGACAATCTTGGAAAACATCTTTTAGGGAAACTTTCACATAAATCATAAACAGCACACATGTCCCACATACTTTCCACTCTTATCCTTTTTTATTAGCCTTTAGTGAATAATAAGATTTGTTGGACCGATGAAGACCCTCCTGACTATCGTTACTGAAACCTATACCAATGATTATTAAGAAAGACAATTCAAAATGTAGGATCACAGTTTCTAGCCAATCTATGAAAAGGTGAAGCTTTCAATGATTTTACCCATTTGTGATGTTAATATATACTGATGATTCTGTAATGTCCCTGGGACTTGAGCAGACATGGCTGTGGCAGCATGCTTGTCTGTCTTCCCGTTATTGCCTATCCTGCAATATTTCCTTGGACTTGGGCGGACGTGGCTGTGGCAGCATGCTTGTCCATTTTCCCATTCTTACCTATTCTGTAATACTTCCTTGGATTCAGGCAGATATTAGCTCTGGTAGCATGCTTGTCTGTTTCCCACTTTTGCCTTTTTGAATATATGCCAAGTAAAACTTTCTTTTTGCTTTACTAAACTTTGTGATGTTTTTACCCTACAACAGTTAATGGCATAGTCATCAAGGATTTCCGAAGCCATGAGTCCAGTCAACCTTGAGGAGACCTGGACTGTGGAGCAGAAGTGGTCAAAGAAAGTCCTGTCTTTGGAACCCAAGCATTCACACTCCTTGTCCCTTCCACATCGATGGGGTAGGTGCTCTTGGAAAATGAGCCATTGCTTATTCTTTTTTGTTCTCTTTCTCATGTTTTCTTAAGTTTTGGCGGATATATTTATTTGAAAAACCAGTTGTTTGATTAAGCAGAATCTTTTTTAAGATTTTTGCTTGATTGTTTTGGTTAAGAGTGATACCTAGTAACTCCTTTGGTGAACTGCAGTTTAGTGTCTGGATGTGGGAATTTGAAACATTAAAGAGGTAATTCTATTTTCAAAGAGGTTTGGGTCTCTATTAGCCACAAAATTCGGACACAGGTCGTCCAGTAAAAGCCATTAGGGCTGTCACCAGTGCTCATCAGGGGTGCTAAAGACTCCCGTGACAGGATAAGGTGGTAGAGACAGGCTAGAGTACTAGGCAAGCAAACTCAGGTATACATTGGTCTAAGCAAAACAGCGTCCAAACCCCAAGACATTCCTTGTTAGGATTCTTTTCGTGACTCAGAAAATCTGGAAATAGTGCTCTGTTTTGCCAAATTTGCAAGTGGAGATGGCAGCTCCTGACCTGTTTTGCCAAATCTGCAGGGAGAAGGTGGTAGCTCCTGACCTGTTTTATGAAATTCACAAGGAGAAGTGGTAGCTCCGTACCTGTTTTATGAAGAATAAAAGCTGAGCTCTTAAACACTATGCCACCAAGGCTCCTTGTTTTGTGTGGTATTGTTTAAGGCTGTCTTAGAACCTCAGTTCTTTCCTAGTCCAGAAAAACTGTGTCTTGTGTCTGTCTTATGATTTAGGCTTTTAGTAGCTACTTGGAGAAACTTTGATATAAATTGGTCTATTTGAAAAGTACACCAAGATCTTTGCGTTCTATACTATATCAGTCTTAAAGACAAAAACTTTCTAAGTAACTTAAACTGGATATTATATGAAATGTGTTTTATTTAAGGAAAAAGAATAATTTTGTCTTAAAGTAAAACTTGCAGTTCCAGAGTATGAAAACGGAGGCATAGGAAAAGCCTAGAAAAAAATTGCTAAACACCTTTGATGTTTATTGGGTAGATAAAAGATTGTGATAAAGATGTTACTGGGTGGAAACCCCAGGTTTTGCTTGGTGTTACTCATGGCGGCCAATAAATGAGGGACTGAGGTGGGAGAGTGTAAAGGTGCCTTTCTTTCATTGCACAAGGAAGGAAGCAATTGGGGGTGCTGATGCCAAGACTGCTTCAAGAGGGCAAAGGAAAAAAGTTACTTTTAAGGGGTTTACAAGTAGGGAGTTCATACAAGTTATGTCAGCAACATTCTTAATCATACCACGCAGGCACCAGGATTTTCACAGGGCAGGCCAAGCAAAGGGACTGGAATTCTGATACAGATTGTGAGGCCGGCCAAGCAATCGGACTGGAAATGGCAAGGCTGGCCAAGCAAGCTGAAGTGGAATTTTCTACAGCCTGGGGAACTCTGTATTAAAGACAAAGCAAGACTGCTTACAGAGAGAACAGTAAAAGGGAAGGAAATTAGTTGTCTTTTACCCTTCAAAATGCTTAGGCCAATTTATGTAAATGAATTGGAATGACCTAATCTTGTCTTCTATCATGAGTAAAAAAATAGGGAGGGCAGGGCTGGATCAGGCCTCCTCAGCCCCAGCCTCCTAGGTCACAGTTCCAGGGAAGCTTTTTGAAAGATCCCTTCCAACTAGGTGGAGACCTTTCAAGACAAAAGAAAATAAGAAAATTGCTGCTTTGCTATAGTTATCAGAAATTGAGTGGATCCCAATCATAGAAGAGCTGTAAGTAACTTCTCTCTATTATGGGGGAACTCTAAACCCATTGCTATCAAGTTGATTTGGACTCACGAGTATTATTTTATGTTTTATAGTCCAGTCTAACCTTTGTCTGAAGAGTGGTCTTTGGGAATGGTTTTAGTTCTGGGTTAACATAGCATCCGGGGGCCATGGCTTCATGGGTTCCTCCGGTCTTAGACAGACCATTAAGTCTGGTCTTTTTATGTGAGTTTGAGCTCTGTTCCACACTTCTCTTCCACTCCGTCAAGGACTCTCAGTTGTGTTCCCTGTCTGGGCGGTCATTGGTGATAAGCTGGGCATTATCTAGTTCTTCTGGTCTCAGGCTGATGGAGTCTCTGGTTTATGTGGCCTTTTTGTCTCTTTGGCTAATATTATCCTTGTGTCTTTGGTGTTCTTCATTCTCCTTTGTTCAAAGTGGGTTGCGACTAATTGATGTATCTAAGACGGCCACTCACAAGCTTTTAAGACCCCAGATGCCATTCACCAAACTGGGATGCAGAACAATTTCTTAATAAACTTTGTTATGCTTGTTGACCTAGATGTCCTCTGAAACCATGGTCCACAGATCCCAGCTCCAGCTACTCTGTCCCTCAAAGTGTTTGGTTGTATTCAGGAAACTTCTTAGCTTTTGGTCTAGGCCTGTTGTGCTGACTTCACCTGTGTTGTGTGTTGTCCTTCTCTTCACCCAAGATGATTCTTGTCTACTGTCTAGTGAATTCCCCTCTCCCTCCCTCCCCACCCTTGTAACCATCAAAGAATGTTTTCTTCTGTTTAAACCTTTCCTTGAGTTCTTATAATAGTGGTCTCATACAATATTTGTCCTTTTGCTACTAATTTCACTCTGCATAATGCCCTCCAGATTCATCCATGTTGTGAGATGTTTAGTGGATTCTTCATTGTTCTTTATCATTGCATAGTATTCCATTGTGTGTATGTTTATCCATTTGTCTGTTGACGGGCACCTAGGTTGTTTCCAACTTTTTGCTATTGTGAACAGTGCTGCAATGAACATGGGTGTGCATATATCCATTTGTGTGATGGCTGTTATTTCTCTAGGATATATTCCAAGGAGTGAGATTGCTGGATCGTATGGTACTTCTATTTCTAGCTTTTTAAAGAAGCACCAAATCGATTTCCAAAGTGGTTGTACCAATTTGCATTCCGACCAGCAGTGCTTAAGTGTTCCAGTCTCTCCACAACCTCTCCAACATTTATTATTTTGTAGTTTTTGGATTAGTGCCAGCCTTGTTGGGGTGAGATGGTATCTCATTGTAGTTTTGATTTGCATTTCTGTAGTGGCTAATGATCCTGATTAATTAATGATTAGCCGCCCAAATGTCTTCTTTGGTGAAGTGTCTGTTCATATCCTTTGCCCGTTTTTTAATTGTGTTATTTGTCTTTCTGTTTTTGATGTGTTGCAGTATCTTGTAGATTTTAGAGATTAGACCCTTGTTGGATATGATGTAGCCAAATTTTTTTTCCTTGTCTAAAGGTAGTCTTTTTACTCTTCTGATGAAGACTTTTGATGAGGATAAGCTTCGTTTTTAGAAGCTCCCAGTTATCTACTTTCTCTTATGGTGTTTGTGCATTGTTAGTTATGGTTTGTATTCTGTTTATGCCATGTATTACGACTCCTTGAGTTGTCCCTATTTTTTCTTCCATTATCTTTATTGTTTTAGATTTTATATTTAGGTCTTTCACCCATTTTGAGTTAGTTTTTGTACATAGTGTGAGGTACGGCTCTCGTTTCGTTTTTGTCCAGATGGATATCCAGTTATAACTGCACCATTTGTTAAACAGACTGTATTTTCCCCAATTAATGGACTTTGGGCCTTTGTCAAATATCAGCTGCTCATAGGTAGATGAATTTACGTCTGGATTCTCAATTCTGTTCCATTGGTCTATGTATCTGTTGTTGTACCAGTACCAGGCTGTTTTGACTATTGTAGTGGTATGATAGGTTCTAAAATCAGATAGTGTGAGGCCTCCCACTGTCTTCTTCAGTAATGCTTTACTTATCCAGGGCCTCTTCCCTTTCCATATGAAGTTGATGATTTGTTTTTCCATCTTGTTAAAAAATGTTGTTAGAATTTGGATCTAGATTGCATTGTATCTGTAGGTTGCTCTGGGTAGAATTGACATTTTCACAAGGTTGAGTCTTCCTATCCATGAGCATGGTATGTGTTTCCACTCATGTAGATCTTTTTTGGTTTCTTGCGGTAGTGTTTTGTAGTTTTCTTTGTATAGGTCTTTTATGTCTCTGGTTAGATTTATTCCTAAGTATTTTATCTTCATGGGGGCTATTGTAAATGGTATTGATTTGGTGATTTCCTTTTTGAAGTTCTCTTTCTTGGTGTAGAGGAATCCAACTTATTTTTATGTGTTTATCTTGCATCCTGATACTGTGCTGAAATCTTCTATTAGTTCCAGTAGTTTTCTAGTGGATTCTTTGAGGTTTTCTGTGTATAATATCATATCATCTGCAAATAGAGGTACTTTTACTTCTTCTTTTCCAGTTTGGATGCCCTTTATTTATTTTTCTTGCCTTATTTCTCTGGCTAGGACCTCCAGCACAATGTTGAACAACAGTGGTGATAAAGAGCATACTTGTCTGCTTCCCGTTCTCAAGGGGAATACTTTCAGACTCTCTCCATTTAGGATGATGTTTTCTTTTTGCTTTGCATAAATACCCTTTATTATGTCGAAGAATTTCCCTTCTATTCCTATTTTTCTGACAGTATTTATCATGAACGGGTGTTGGACTTTGTCAAATGCCTTTTCTGCATCGATTGATAAGATCATGTGGTTCTTATCTTTTGTTATATTTATATGATGGATTATATTGATTGTTTTTCTAATGTTGAACCATCCCTACATACCAGGTATGAATCCCACTTGATCATGGTCAATTATTTTTTTGATATGTTGTTGAATTCTATTGGCTAGAATTTTGTTGAGGATTTTTACGTCTATGTTCATGAGGGATATTGGTCTGTAATTTTCTTTTTTTGTGGTGTTTGGTACCTGATACTTGGTTTTGGTATCAGGGTTATGCTGACTTCATAGAATGAGTTTGGGAGTGTTCTTTCCTTTGCTCTGAAATACCTTTAGTAGCACTGGTGTTAACTCTTCTCTGAAAGTTTGGTAGAATTCTCCAGTGAAGCCATCAGGGCCAGGGCTTTTTTTTTTGTTTGGAATTTTTAAGTTACCTTTTCAATCTCTTTTTTGTTATAGGTTTATTTAGTTGTTCTACCTCTGTTTGTGTTAGTTTAGGTAGGTAGTGAGTTTCTAGAAATTTGTCCATTTCCTCTAGGTTTTCAGATTTGTTGGACTACATTTTTTATAGTATTCTGTTATGATTCTTTCAGTGTCAGTTGGGCCTGTTATGATATCACCCATCTAATTTCTTATTCAGGTTATCTGATTCCTCTCCTGTTTTTCTTTTCTCAGTTTGGCCAGTGGTTTGTTGATTTTCTTGATCTTTTCAGATAACCAGTTTTTGGTCTTGTTAACTCTTTCAATTGTTTTTCTATTCTCTATTTTATTTATTTCTTCTCTAATTTTTTATTATTTCCTTTCTTCTGGTGCCCAAGGACTTTTTTTCTGCTCTCTTTCTCTTTGTTTGAGTTGTAGGATTAATGTTTTGATTTTGGCCCTTTCTTCTTTTCAGATGTGTGCATTTATTGCTATAAATTAACCTCTGAGCGCTGCTTTTGCTGTGTCCCAGAGGTTCTGGTTGAATGTTTTTTCATTCTCATTTGATTCTGTGAACTTCTTTATTCCATCCTTGATTTATTCTATAACTCAGTAGTTTTTGAGCAAGGTGTTGTTCAGTTTCCATGTGTTTGATTTTGTTTCCTTGCTTTTTCTGGTATTGATTTCTGTTTTTATGGCTGTATGGTCAGAAAAGATGCTTTCTAATATTTTGATGTTTTGGATGCCATTATATCTTGCTTTATGGCCTAATATGTGGTCTATTCTGGAGAATGTTCCACGTGCATTGGAAAAGAAAGTATACTTGGTTGCTGTAGGGTGGAGTGTTTTGTATATGCCTATGAGATCAAGTTGATTGATTGTGGCATTTAGATCTTCTGTGTCTTTATTAAGCTTCTTTATGTATGTTCTATCATTCATCCTAAGTGGTGTGTTTAAGTCTCCTACTATTATTGTGGAGCTGTCTATTTCTCTTTTCAGTGCTGTTAAAGTTTGTTTTGTGTGTTTTGAATGACTGTCATTGGGTGCATAAATATTTATTATGGTTATGTCCTCCTTGTGTATTGTCCCTTTAATCATTGTATAGTGTCCTTCTTTATCCTTTGTGGTGAATTTTACTTTAAAGTCTATTTTGTCAGAGATAAATATTGCCATTCCTGGACTTCTGGACAACATAGTACTATAAACAGAAACACCACGCCATCCCTCAACAGCAAAGACCCAAAAAACTAAGTCAAACAGACAGACATCAATCCTGAGACCCTAAGCATGAAATGAAGAGATAAAGAACTGAGCCAAGCACCGAATGGATTAAAAAACTGACAGAGAACAGAGAGCAAAGAGAGATATGTGTAGAGGTCCCCTATCAGCTAACCCAGCACAGATTCACCATCTTGGACTCCTGTCAGAGATGGGCAAACAGGAAGTACAGGAAAGCAGCTTCACAGAGCTCGTAGCAGGAGACAGAACAACCAGTAACCAGTGTTATACACTTTCCCACCCCCCCACCCTTCACTCCCACGCAGCCTCGTCTGCTTCCTGCGGCCACAGTCGCACATCTGGCCATATCTCCTTCCACGCAAAGTGAATAACCAGGTGCCCTGCTCAAAGTACTGCTCACTGGGAGGATTTCCCTTCACTACTGTCCTTCAGGGAGGTCCCAGAAAGGGGCTGTAGTACTGCTGCTGTCCACTTTAGAGTAGTGCCTGCATATAGCACAGAACCACCTGTAAACCAGGCTCGAGTTTTGTCTTCTTCAGTCAACTGATCATAAGGAACTCCCCATGAGGCCATAGCCATAGACTGGGAGATGGGAGGTAATGTGACAGGAGTGGAGACCATAGGCATTTTGGCCACTTCCTCATGCAAGTTACGTGTGACTTCAGGTCCTACTTGGGCCCGATCTCATATATACCACTCCATTTAATAATGGAGTGCTGTTGTGCACGTCCAAATTTATGACTCTGTGGGTTAGACAACACCCAGTTCATGATGGGCAGCTCATTCCGCATGGTGACTTGGTGTCCCGTGGTTATGTGTTCAGTCTCTGCTAAGGCCCAGTAACAAGCCAAAATCTGTTTCTCAAAAGGAGAGTAGTTATCTGTAAAGGATGGCAGGGCATTGCTCCAAAATCCTAAGGGTCTGCTCTGTGATTCACCACTAGGGGCCTGTCAAAGACTCAAAACAGCATCTCTGACCCTGAAACTTTAAGCACCATTGAATCAGCTGGATCATATGGCCTAAGTGGCAGAGCGGCTTGCATGGCACTCCAAACCTGTTGCAGAGCCTTCTCATGTTCTGGGCCCCACTCAAAACTAGCAGCTTTTGGAGTCACTTTATAAATAGGCCGAAGTAGCACACCCAAATGAGGAATATGTTGCCTCCAAAATCCAAAGAGGCCCACTAGGCATTGTGCCACCTTTTTAGATGTGGGAGCAGCCAGATGCTATAACATCCTTCGCTTTAGAAAGAATATTTTGACATGTCCCACACCACTGGACCCCTAGTAGCCCTGTGCTACTTGGATTCCACCTGCCCACACTGGCTGGCTCCCTGAGTGCCATTTTTTTGTTGGTGGTGTTGCTTTTTTCTGCTTCTTTTGGTTTCTTCCATACCTCTCACCACCTCCCCTTCCTTTCTCTCAAATACCTGGCTCCATGTGCCATGTTTGCTTCTTCCTGAAAGACTGTGAAATGCTGCTCGACTGTGGAACTGCTTCCCAGCCCGTGCTGCCACACCCGTGGGATTCACGGGGTTTTTTGTTTGTTTGTTTTGATCTGTTCGGTTTTGATTTCATTTTCTTCCCTTGGCTTGGGAGCCCCTTCTAGCCGGGCTGTACTGCACAGCTTGGGAGCTACTTCCTCAGTCTGCACAGCTGCACAGTGGAATCCCTGGGATGTTTCTTTTTTCCTCTGCTTTTTTTGGTCTTTTTTCTTTTCCCTCTTTTTCCCTTTTTATATTTCTTCATTTCTCAGTTCTCCTTTATATACTTACCTTCTTTTCTTCTGAATACCTGGAATTGTGTGACACCTCTACGCCTTCTAGCGAGGCTGTACTTAACAGCCTGGGAGCAACTTCCCAAGTCTTTGCAGCTGCACCGGGGGAATCCCTGGGGACTTTGCTTTTTTTTGTTTCTAATTTTTATTTATTTAATATTTTTCTTTTACCCTATTTATTTTTTCTTTTTGTTTTTCTCCTTTTCTTGGTCTCTCATCTCTCCACTCCAATGGCTATCTTCCTTAGCACTCTTTTTTGTTTGTTTGTTTCTTTGTTTTTGGCTCCTGTTCACCTCTCCTCTCTCACCTCTTTCCCATACCCATCTTAGCTCCACACATCACAGTTCCTCCCCTTCCTGCCTACCTGTACCATGCACTGAACATCACACCCCAGAGCAGCACAGGCACAGCCTACCAGAACCTGCACTGCACTGATTCCCGACCTGCCCTGTCAGCCTGAGTACATGCCAAAAACAACCCATCCCAGCAACTACCTTACGGCTAGACCAGCCCAGCTATACCATAGCTGAGCGACTGACCCTGCCCATTGGACAAGGAGGCAAAAAGTAGTATCATACCCATAAATGAGCAAACAACAAAGAATGCACAGACTGCCTGCTCAAACGTAACTAAATAAAACAAAAAGGGAGAACAAAACAAGCAAATCTACACTCAATAAACGAGGAAAATAACTACTGAATGTCCCAGAGACAGCAAATAATATCAAAACATATGAAATAACAGGACAGGATGGTTCCAGTAGGGATACAAAAATAAATAAATAAAATAAAAAGCAAAACAAAACAAACAAACAAAAAAAAAAAACACACATGATGACTTTCCAGTACAAGAAGAGGTACTAGAACTACCTGATAGGGAATTAAAGTCTCAAATATTCAGAGCTATCCAAGAGTTGAAGCACAAGAAGTCAAAAATGAGGAAAAAATTGACAAATCCATGGAAAAGGCAGACAAATTCATAGAAAATATAAAGAAATGGAAGAATTCGGGAAAATAATACAGGAACGAAATGCCAAAATAAATTCACAACTAGAAATCATACAAAAACAACAATTAGAAATCTAAAAGATAATGTGATTTCAGAACTGGACAGTGTCATAGAAGGGCTGAGGAGCAGGTTTTAAATGATGGAAGACAGAATCAGCGAAATTGAAGACAAACACTTGGCTACAACTCTGAGGAAAAATCAGAAAAGAATGAGGAAAAATGAAGAAACCCTGAGAATTATGTGGGATACAATCAAAAGCAAAAATTTGCATGTGATCAGAGTTCCAGAGCAGGGGGAGAAAACAAAACCAGAGAGGATCATTGAAGAACTGCTGGCAGAAAACTTCCCCAATATTATGAAAGATGTAAAGCTGACCATCCAAGAAGCTCAACAAACCCCATATGGGATAGACCCTGGGGTGGTTAAGATTGTGTGTCAACTTGGCTGGGCCATGATTCTCAGTGTTTATGCGTGATCACTCCCATTACTGAATATACTGTGAGTAGCCAATCAGATGAAAGAGGGTTTCATTGGGGGTGTGGCCTACATCTGAATATAAGCAGACTTTCTGGCTTTTTGCTCACTCTGGATCCTGTGGCTGCCTCCTGTCATCTCACCTCCAGTTCTTGGGACTTGAGCTGTCAGCTTATCTGCCGAATTTGGGATTCGTCGATATTCATAGCCTGTGAGTGGAGCCCTGCTCTCTGACCTGTCTATCTTGTGTTCGCAAGCCCCTGCAGCTATGTGAAACAGGAAAAACCTTGCAGTCTTACCTGCAAATCTTGGAATTTGTCAGCCTTCACAGCCTGTGAGCAGGAGCCCTGCTCTCCAACTGCTGATCTTGGGCTTGCCACTTCTGTGGCTGTGTGACTTGGGAGAGGCCTGTACCCTGATCCACGGACTTGGGATGCTCTAGCCTCTACAATTTCATGAGCTGTTTCCTTGATATAAATCTTTCTCTCTACATGTTTATACGCTTTACTGGTTTTGCTTCTCTAGAGAACCCAGCCTAAGACATTTTGTATTGAGAGTGGTTCTAGAGAAACAAAATTGTAAAGATGAGTTTTCTAAATTGGTTCTCAAGTCTGGTTAGTCTTAAAGATGTTGATGACTGTGCTTCCAGCAGTAAAGAGGGCACTGCTAGTCCATGGCATGAGGTGGCGATACAGTTATGCAAAATATCACCACCAACAGTTCAGGTATTGGTGAAAGACGAAGCTTAGGGTGAACACATGCGTGATGTCTTTCTACAGCTTTGTCAGAACGAGAAGTATAAGGAAGCTGGTTGGTTTCTCCTACATTCACTAGACAAACTGGTGAAAGAAAGAGATGCACTCAGGGCTTCAGAGTGAAAGCTCAAGTGCCACATATATGACCTCATGGCTTCCACTTGTGCTTTGAAAAAAAGCCTTATTTTTTGTTGTAGCAGAGCTGAAATTGCTGAAAACCAAACCCAGAATCTTATTGTAAGAGTGGCTGAATTACAATGCCAGTTCAATTGCCAACTTCAAGAGGTGTCTGAAGTTAAAGTAAGGGCATTGATTGGGAAGAAATGGGATCCTGAAACTTGGGATAGGGACATATGGGCAGATTATCAGGAATCTGGGGACACTGAGGCCATAAATTCCATGGAATCACTCCTGCCAGCAGAGCCAGTCCCATCTGAAGAGATTACTTCATGTTTGTCTGCTAATCCACTCTGCCCACTGCTAATACACCCTGCCCAGAAAAACCATTAGCCCTTCCACTCCCATCTAATGAGATTAGTCCTAGCCCAGCTGCCTCTAAAGAGCCCTTGCCTGAGTCATTGCCTGGAGTATTGCCTGAGGCAGATGCTTTACAAGATAATGCTGAATGTTCTCAAAACAATTCCAAGCCACCAATTCTGGCTTCTAGACCTATAACTAGGCTTAAGTCCCAATGAGCCCCAAAAGGTGAAGCACAAAGTGTGATCCAGGAGGAGGTTCACTACACTCCAAAAGAACTACTTGACTTTTCTAATATGTACAAAGAGAAACCTGGGGAATAAGTGTGGGAATGGCTATTAAAGGTGTGGGATAATGGTGCAAGGAACATAAAGATGGATCAGTCTGAGTTTATTGATATGGATGCACTAAGCACAGATTATTCATTCAATGTTTCATCTAGAGAAGTTTGGAAAAGATGTAGTGGTTTATTTGGTTGGGTTGCTGAAGCATGGATTACAAGGTGGTCTACACAAAATCAAGTTGAAGTATCAGATCTGCCTTGGTATACTGTAGAAGAATGTATCCAAAGGCTTAGGGAAATTGGCCTGCTAGAGTGGATTTATCAACTTAGACCCACAGCCTCACAGACAGATTGCCCAGAGGACACACCTTTTAGCATAGCTGTGAGGAATAAATTTGTGAAGGGAGCTCCAGCATGCTCGAAGACTGCTCTGATTGCTATTTTATGTAAGTCAGATTTGATAGTGTGTCCTGCCCTAACTGAATTAAAGCACCTAACTACAACAGGGCTGATTGGACCCCGTGGTAGTAAGGGCCAAGTGGCTGCACTCGATCGACAAAATCAAGGTGGGCATGGTTATAGGAATGGATAGCCGAGTCAAAGCAGTTATCAGAATAGTCTGACTCCTATGGACTTATGGCATTGGCTACTTAATCATGGTGTCCCTAGGAGTAAAACAGATAGGAAATCTACTAAAAATTTACTTGATCTGTACAAACAGATGAATTCTAGGTTAGGTAAAGAGCAGTCTAACTTGAATCGCCAGAAGAGACAGCAACGATCCCTCAATGAATTCCCAAATTTGAGTGAGTTTGAAGACCCACAACCCCTTGAATGAAGGGGAGGTAGGGTCCACTTGAGGAAGGACTCCAATACTCTGCCAAAAATTTTTACTGTTAGTCTTTCTCCCAGCCTTCCCCAAAGCGATCTATGGCCTTTTACAAGAGTGACTGTTCATTGGAGAAAAGGAAATAATCAAGAGTTTTCAGGGATTACTGGCTACTGGCTTTGAACTGACACTAATTCCAGGAGACAGAAAATGTCACTGTGGCCCACCAGTCAGAGTGGGAGCATATGAAGGTCAGGTTATTAATGGAGTCTTGGCTCATGTCCATCTCACAGTAAGTCCAGTGTGTCCCCGAACCCATCCTGTAGTGATTTCGCCAGTTCTAGAATGCATAGTTGGAATAGATATACTTCGCAATTGGCAGAACCCCCACGTTGGATCCCTGACAAATATCATAAGGGCTATTATGGTAGGAAAAGCCAAGTGGAAGCTATTAGAACTGCCCCTACCTAGGAAAATAGTAAACCAAAAGCAATCCTGCATTCCTGGAGGGATTGCAGAGATTATTGCCACCATCAAGGACTTGAAGGATGCAGGAGTGGTGATTCCCACCATATCCCCATTCAACTCACCTATTTGGCCTGTGCAAAAAACAGTTGGATCTTGGAAAATGACAGTACATTATTGAAAACTTAACCAGGTGGTGACTGCAATTGCAGCTGCTGTTCCAGATGTAGTTTCACTGCTTGATCAAATTAATACATCTCCTGGTACTTGGTATGCAGCTATTGATCTGGCCAATGCTTTTTTCTCCTTACCTGTTCCAAAGGAAGACAAGCAGGTTGCCTTCAGCTGGCAAGGCCAGCAATACACTTTCACTTGCATACCTCAGGGCTGCACTGGCTCTCCAGCCCTGTGTCATAATTAAGTCCGCAGGGACCTTGATCGACTTTTTGTTCCACAAGATGTCACATCGGTCCATTACATCGATGACATGCTGATTGGACCTAGTAAGGAATAAGTGTCAATAACTCTGGATTTATTGGTAAAACATCTGCGTGCTAGAGGGTAGGAAATTAATCCCACAAAAATTCATGTACCTTCCACTTCAGTGAAATTTCTAGGGGTCCAGTGGTGTGGGGCATGTCGAGACATTCCTTCTAAAGTGAAGGATAAGTTATTGCATCTGGCTGCTCCCACAACTAAAAAGGAGGCACAATGCCTAGTGGGCCTCTTTGGACTTTGGAGGCAACAAATTCCTTATTTGGGTTTGCTTCTTTAGCCTATTTATCAAGTGACTTGAAAAGCTGCTAGTTTTGAGTGGGGACCAGAACAAGAGAAGGCTCTGCATCAGGTTCAGGTTGCTGTGCAAGCTGCTCTGCCACTCGGACCATATGATCCACTGATCCAATGGTGCTTGAAGTGTCAGTGGCAGATATAGATGCTGTTTGGAGTCTGTGGCAGGCCCCTATTGGTGAATCACAGTGCAGACCCTTGGAATTCTGGAGCAAAGCTCTGCCATCCTCTGCAGATAACTACTCTCCTTTTGAGAAACAACTTTTGGCTTGTTACTGGGCCTTAGTAGAGACTGAATGCTTAACCATGGGACACCAAGTCACCACGTGGCCTGAGCTGCCCATCATGAACTGGGTGTTTTCTAACCCACAGAGTCATAAAGTTGGACGTGCACAGCAGCACTCCATCATTAAATGGAAGTGATATATACAAGATTGGGCCTGAGCAGGACACGAAGGCAAAGTAAGTTGCATGAGGAAGTGGTCCAAATGCTCATGGTCTCCATTCCTGTCACATTACGTTCCATCTCCCAGTCTGCACCTATGGCCTCATGGGGCATTCCTTATGATGAGTTGACTGAAGAAGAGAAAACTCGTCCCTGGTTTACAGATGAGTCTGTGTAATATGCAGGCACCACTCGAAAGTGGACAGCGGCAACACTACAGCTCCTTTCTGGGATCTCTGTGAAGGACAATGGTGATGGGAAATCCTCCCAATGGGCAGAACTTCGAGCGTTGCACCTGGTTGTTCACTTTTCTTGAAAGGAGAAATGGCCAGATGCGAAACTGTATACTGATTCATGTGCTGTGGCCAGTGGTTTGGCTGGATGGTCAGGGGCTTGGATGGAACATGATTGGAAAATTGGAGACAAGGATTTATGGGGAAGAGTTATGTGGATAGACCTCTCTGAATAGGCCAAAGAAATGAAGATATTTGTGTCTCATGTGAATGCTTACCAAAGGGTGACCTCAGCAGAGGATGATTTTAACAAGTGGATAGGATGACACATACTGTGGAAACCAGTCATCCTCTTTCCCCAGCTACTCCTATCATTGCTCACTGGGCTCAAGAACAAAATGGCCATGGTGACAGGGATGGAGCTTATGCATGGGCTCAGCAGCGTGGACTTCCACTCATCAAGGCTGACTTGGCTACAGCCACTGCTGAGTACCCCATCTGCCGGCAGCAGAGACAAACACTGATTCCCGGATATGGCACCATCCCTCAAGGTGTTCAGCCAGCAACCTGATGGCAGGTTGATTATATTGGACCACTTCCATCAGGGAAAGGCAGTGTTTTGTCCTTACTGGAATAGACACTTACTCTGGAAATGGATTTGCCTTCCCTGCATGCAATGCTTCTGCCAAAACTACCATCTGTGGACTTACAGAATGCCTTATCCACCATCATGGTATCCCACACAGCATTTCCTCAGATCAAGGGACTCACTTCACAGCAAATGAAGTGCAGAAGTGGGCCCATGCTCATAGAATTCACTGGTCTTACCATGTTCCACATCATCCTGAAGCAACTGGCTTGATAGAACAAGGGAATGGCCTTCTAAAGACAAAACTGCAGTACCAGCTAGGTGGCAATACCTTGCAGGGTTGGGGCAGTGTTCTCTAGGCGGCTGTATATACTATAAACCAGTGTCCAATATATGGTGCTGTTTCTCCAATAGCCAGGATTCATGGGTCCAGGAATCAAGGGGTGGAAATGGGAGTGGCACCACTCGCTATTACCCCTAGTGACCCACTTGCAGGATTTTTGCTTTCTGTCCGCACAAAGTTGTGCTCTGCAGGTCTAGAGGTCTTAGTTTCAAAGGGAGGAATGTTCCCACATGGAGACACATCACTGCTTCCCTTGAACTGGAAGTTAAGAATGCCACCTGGCCACGTTGGGCTCCTTATGCCTCTAGATCAACAGGCAAAGAAGGGAGTTACCACACTGGCTGGTGTGATTGATTCTGATTACCAAGAGGAAATCGGATTGATATTACATAATGGAGGTAAAGAAGAGTATGTCTAGAATGCAGGGGATTTCTTAAGGTGTCTCTTAGTACTACTATACTCTGTGATTAAAGTTAATGGAAAACTACAGCAACCTAATTCTGACATGACTCCTAATGACCCAGACCCTTCAGGAATGAAGGTTTGGGTTACCCCACCACGCATAGAACCACGACCAGTTGAGGTGCTTGCTGAGGGCAAAGGGAATACGGAATGAGTGGTGGAAGAAGGTAGTTCTAAATACCAGTTACGTCTGCGTGACCAGTTGCAGAAATGGGAACTATAATTGTTATGAGTATTTCTGCTTTGTATGTGTGCATCAAATATTTTTGTTTCCTTATAAAATGTAAGATGTAAACAGGTCTAGTTCATTTTTGATTGTACACGTGTTATATCATGTTAGGTGCAAGTATGACTTTCTAATTGTCTTTATTCAGAGCTTATGTATGGTTTAAGGATATGTGTACATGTGCCAAGTTGACAGGGGGTGGACTGTGATGGTTAAGATTGTGTGACAACTTGGCTGTGCCATGATTCTCAGTGTGTATACGTGATTACTCCCATGACTGAATATGCTGTGAGTAGCCAATCAGATGAAAGAGTGTTTCCTTGGGAGTGTGGCCTGCATCTGAATATAAGCAGACGTTCTGGCTTTTTGCTCACTCTGGATCCTGTGTCTGCCTCCTGTCGTCTCACCTCCAGTTCTTGGGACTTGAGCTGTCAGCTTATCTGCTTAACTTGGGATTCGTCAGTCTTCTCGGCCTGTGAGTGGAGCCATGCTCTCTGACCTGCCCATCTTGGGTTCGTCAACCCCTCCTGCTGCATGAATCAGGAGAAACCTTGCAGTCTTGCCTGCTGATCTTGGAATTTGTCAATTTTCCAGCCTGTGAGTGGGAGCCCTGCACTCCAACCTGCTGATCTTTGGCTTGCCAGCTTCTGCGGCTCCATGAATTGGGAGAGGTCTCTATGCTGATCCATGGACTTGGGACGTTCTAGCCTCTAAAATCGCGTGAGCTATTTCCTTGATATAAATCTCTCTGTGTATATGTTTATACGGTTTACTGGTTTTCCTTCTCTAGAGAACCAAGCCTAAGACAGACCCCAAAAGAAAATCACCAAGGCATAACATAATCACACTTGCTAAAATCCAAGTCAGAGAAAGAATCATGAGAACATCTCAAGAAAAATGAAAAGTCACATACAGAGGAGAAACAATAAGACTAAGCTTGGCTTATTCGGCAGAAACCATGCAGGCAAGAAACAATAGGATGACATATATAAACTCTTGAAAGAAACAAAATTATTAGCTAAGAATAATATATCCTGGAAAACTCTCATTCATATATGATGGTGAAATTAGGACATTTCCAGATAAACAAATTTAGGGACTATGTAAAAACCAAACCATAGTTACAAGAATTATTAAAGGGATTCCTTCATTCTGAGAAGAAACAACATCCAACCACAGGCTGAATCTAGGATGCAAGATTGTACCAACCAGGTACCAACCTAGGGAATGAACTCTCAAGGACTATCCAAAACCAAGAGAATTACAACAGGGAACCAGAGAGGTTAAACTGTAAATCACAAGAACATCAGAAAAATAAAAGGGAGTAAACTGGGTAGATATAGAACCTTCTAAAGGAGAGGAAGGCAAGGTGATACCAAGTAATAATAGACTGGTTCAAACCTAGGGAGATAAGGGTAAATTTCAAGGTAACCACGAAGAAAGTTAACAAACCTACTCATCAAAATTAAGAAGAAAAACAGTCTCAGTAAAAACAAAATCTACCAAAACAACAGAAGTGAAAAAAAAATCCACAAACAAAAGGAATTCAGCACAGGAGAGTAAGAGGAACAAAAATATCAGTACCCCCCTAAAGAAGCACTACAAAATGACAGCAGTAAACTCACACCTACATTACAGTGAATGTAAATTGCCTAAATTCAGCCGTAAAGAGACAGAGAGTGACAGAATGGATAAAAAAAACATGACCCATCAATATGCTGTCTACCAGAGACACACCTGGGAAAGAAACACATAAATTTATTAAAAATCAAAGGATGGAAAAATATATCAAGCAAACAGCTACCAAAAAAGAGCAGGAGTGCAATACTAATCTCAGATAAATTGGATTTTAAAACAAAATCCACTTTAAAGACAAAAAAGGACACTATATAGTGATTAAAGGGATGATCCACCATGAAGACATAACCATAATAAACATCTACACACACGATGACATGGTTCCAAAATATATAAAGTGTAACAGCACTGAAAAGAGAAATTGACAGTTCCACAATAATACTAGGAGACTCCAACACACCACTCTCTGTAAAGGACAGAACATAGAAAGAAATTCAGCAAAGATACAGAAGACCTAAATGGCACAATCAGCCAACTTGACCTCATAGATATATATAGAACACTCCACCCAACAGCTGCAAAGTACACATTCTTTTCCAACGCACATGGAACGTTCTCCAGAATAGAACACATCTTAGGCCACAGAGCAACATTTAACAATATCCAAAACATTGAGATAATACAAAGTATCTTCTCTGACCACAACGCCATCAAGGTAGAATTTAACAACAGGAAGAGCAAGGAAAGAAAATCAATTACATGGGAAGTAAATAACACACTGCTTACAAACCACTGGGTAATAGAAGAAATAAGAGAAGGAATAAAAAAAATTCCTAGAGTCAAACGACAAAGAAAACACATCATTCCAAAACCTTTGGACCACATTGAAGGTAGTCCTCAGTGGACAATTTATAGCAATAGATGCACACATCAAAAAAGAAGAAAGGGACAGTATCAAAACATTAACTACACAATTTGAACAAATAGAAAGAAAACAGCAAAAAAAGCCCACAGCCATCAGAAGAAAGGAAATAATAAAGATCAGAACAGAAATAAGTGGAGAATAGAAAAACAATAAAAAGAATCTACAAAACAAAAAGTTGGTTCTTTGAAAGGATTAAAATTGACAAACTACTGGCAAAACTGAAAAAAAGAAAAAGAGGAGAGGATGCAAATAACCCAAATAAGAAATGAAATGGGTGACATTACAACAGACCCAACTGAAAAAAAAGGATCATAACAGAGTATTATGAAAAACTACACTCTAACAAATTTGAAAACCTACAGGAAATGGATAAATTTCTAGAAACACACTACCTACCCAAAGTAACACGAAGTCATGTTGAAAATCTGAACAGAACCATTGCAAGAGATGGGATTGAAAGGGTAATAAAAAAAATTCCAAGAAAAAAAAGCCCTGGCCCAGGTGGCTTCACTGGAGAATTCTGCCAAACATTCAGAGAAGAGCTTATACCAGCACTACTCAAACTATTTCAGAACATAGAAAAGTAAATGACACTTTGAATTTCATTCTGTGAAGCCAGCAGAACCTTGATACCAAAACCAAACAACGACACCACAAAAAAAGAAAATTACAGACCAATATCTCTCATGAACGTACATGCAAAAATTCTCAACAAAATTCTAGCCAATAGACTTCAGCATCGTATCAAAAAAAATAATACACCACAACCAAGTAGGATTCATACCAGGTATGCAAGGATGGTTCAACATTAGAAAATGAATCAACATAATCCACATGATCATCTCAATTGATGCAGAAGAGGCTTTTGACAAAGTCCAACACCCATTGCTGATAAAAAAATCTCCATCAAATAGGTATAGAAGGGAAATTTCTCAACATAATAAAGGGCATCTATGTGAAAGCAATGGTCAACATCATTCTTAATGGAGAGAGGCTGTAAACATTCCCCTTGAGAACAGGAACAAGACAAGGATGCCCTTTATCACCACTCCTATTTATCATTATGCTGGAAGTCCTAGGTAGAGCTTTAAGGCAAGAAAAAGAAATAAAGGCATCCAAATTGGTAATGAAGAAGTTAAAGTGTCCCTATTTGCGGATGATATGATACTATACATAGAAAACCCAAAAGACTCCATGAGAAGACTACTGGAACTAACAGAAAGATTGAGCAGAGTAGCAGGATTCAAGATAAGCATACAAAAATCCGTTGGATTCCTATACACCAATGTAAAGAGTATGAGGAAAAGGAAATCAGGAAAAGAATACCGTTTATAATGGCTGCCCCCCCAAAAAATAAAATACTTAGGAGTAAATCTAACCAGGGATGTAAAAGACCTATACGAATAAAACTAGAAAACACTACTGCGTGAAAACCAAAGAGATCTATATAAATGGAAAAACATACTATGCTCATGGATAGGAAGACTCAACACTGTGAATATGACAATTCTACTCAAAGCAGTTTACAAATACAATGCAATCCTGATCCGAATACCAACAACATTCTTTAAAGAGATGGAAGAACTAATCATTAACTTTACATGGAAAGGGAAGAAGCCCTGGATAAGTAAAAGACTATTGAAGAAAAAGAATAAAGTAGGAGGATTCGCACTACCTTTCCTCAGAGCCTCCTATACAGCTACGTCGTCAAAATAGCCTGGTACTGGTACAACGACAGATACATTGACCAATGGAACAGAATTGAGAACCCAGATGTAAATCCATCCATGTACAATCTCCTGATCTTCGACAGGGCCCAAAGTCCATCAAACAGGGATCAGACAGTCTTTTTAACAAATGGTGCTGGCAAAACTGGATATCCATCTGCAAAAAAATGAAACAGGACCCATACCTCACACCATATACCAAAACTAATTCAAAATGGATCAAAGACCTAAATATAAAGCCCAAAACTATAAAGTTCATAGAAGAATAAATGGGATCAATGCTGGAGGCCCTAATACATGGCATTAACAGGATACAAACCGTAACCAACAACACACAAACTCCAGAAGATAAGCTAGATAACTGGGATCTTCTAAAAATTAAGCACTTATGCTCATCAAAAGACTTCAGCAAAAGAGAAAAAAAGATAACCTACAGACTGGGAAAAACATTTGGACATTACAAGTCAGACAGAGGTCTAATCTCTAAAATCTACAAGAAAATCCAACACCTCTACAACAAAAAGACAAATAATACAATTAAAAAATGGGCAAAGGAAATGAATAGACACTTAATGAAAGAAGACATTCAAGCGGCCAACAGATACATGAGGAAATGCTCGCGATCACTAGCCATTAGAGAAATGCAAATTAAAACCACAATGAGATACCATCTCACTCTGGCATTACTGGCATGAATCAAAAACACTGGAAATAACAAATGTTGGACAGGCTGCAGGGAGATGGGAACTCTTATGCACTGCTGGTGGGAATGCAAAATGTTACAACCATTTTGGAAAATGTTATGGTGCTTCCTTAGAAAGCTAGAAATAGAAATACCATGTGATCTAGCAATCCCACTCCTACGAATATATCTTAGAAATATAAGAGCCGTCACACGAATAGACGATAGACGTATGCATGTACTTGTTCATTGCAGCATTTTTCACAATAGCAAAAAGATGGAAACAACCTAGATGCCCATCAACAGATGAATGGATAAACAAAGTATGATACATACACACAATAGACTATTATGCAACGATAAAGAACAATGATGAATCTGTGAAGCATCTCATAACATGGATGAAAGTGGAGGACATTATGGTGAGTGAAATAAGTCAATCACAAACGGACAAATATTGTATGAGACCACTCCTGTAAAAACCCATGAAAAAGGTTTACACAACAAAAAGAAACAATCTTTAATGGGTATGAGGGATGTGAGGGGTGGGGGGGATACTAAATAGACAATAGGTAAGTGGTAACTTTGGTGATGGGTAAGCCCTCACAACTTTTACAAGGAAAGGTGATGGAAGCTCCATAGACACATCCAAACTCCCTGAAGGACCAAATTGCTGGGCGGAGGGCTGTGGAGACTATAGTCTTAGGGAACATCTAGCTCAATTGGCATTACGTAGTTTATAAAGAAAATGTTCTACATTCTACCTTGGTGAGTAGTGTCTGGGGTCTTAAAAGCCTGTGAGCAGCCATCTAAGATACTACACTAATTCTCATTTCTTTGGGAGCAAGGGAGAATGAAGAAAACATACAAGGGAAAGATTAATTAGTCCAAAGAACTAATGGACCACAATTATCACGGCCTCCACCAGAGTTAGTCCAGTACAACTAGATGGTACCTGGCTACCACCACTGATTGCTCTGACAGGGATCACAACAGAGGGTCCCAGACAGAGCTGGAAAAAAATGTAGAACAAAATTCTAACTCACAAAAAAAGACTAGACTTACTGGCCTGACAGAGACTGGAGAAACCCCGAGAGTATGGCTCCCAGACACCCTTTTAGCTCAGTAATTAAGTCACTTCTGAGGTTTACCCTTCAGCCAAAGATTAGACAGCCCCATAAAAGAAAATGAGACTAATGGGGCACAACAGCCCAGGGACAAGGACTAGAAGGTAGGAGGGGACAGGAAAGCTGGTAATAGGGAAATCAAGGTCGAGAATGGAGAGTGTTGACATGTTGTGGGTTTGTTAACCATTGTCATAAAACAATATGTGTACTAACTCGTTAATGAGAAACTATTTGTTCTGTAAACCTTCATCTACAGTACAATAAAAACAAATATTCCCACTCCTGGTGTTTCTTCATTGTTGTTTACTTGATACATTTTTTTCCATCCTTTTAGTTTCGTTTGTGTCTTTTAGTCCAAGGGGTGTCTCTTGTAGGCAGCATACAGATGTATCCTGTTTTATCCTTTCTGCCACTCTCTCTCTCTTTATTGGTGCATTTAGTCCATTTACATTCAGTGTAATTATTGATAGGTATGAGTTTACTTGTGTTATTTTAATGTAATTTTTTTTCCTGTGGTGTTGACAGTTTTTTGTTCCACTTAATTTTATGTGCTGAGTCATTTTTCTTTATGTATTTTCATATTTTTCGTTTTTGTTGGTTTTGTATTTGCTGAGTCTTTATGTTTTTCTTCTTTTTTATTTTAATGTGTAGATTTGTTAATTTCCTTTGTGGCTACCTTAAAATTTACCTCTATTTTTCTAAGTTTAAAGCAATGTTTTATTTTTTGATATCACCTTAACTTCCTCTCCATATGAAAGTTCTATGACTACACTATTCCCTCTTTTTTGTTTTGATGTTGTCATATTTTACATATTGACACCTGTGTTTCCCTATTTTCCGTGTTTTACCCTTGACTGATTTTTGTGACTTCCTTTTCTGGGTTGATATCTGGTTGCTCTGTCCTGTGTTCTAGTCTTGGGTTGTTAGCTGATATTATTGATTCTCTAATCGAAGGACTCCTTTTAGTATTTCCTGTAATTTTGCTTTGGTTTTTGCAAATTCCCTTAACTTCTGTTTATCTGGAAATTTCACCTTCATATTTGAGAGACAGTTTTACTTTGTATATAATTCTTGGCTGGCAATTTTTTTTTCCTTCAAGGCTTTATATATGTCATTTGATTGCCTTCTTGCATGGTTTATGCTGAGTAGCCAGAGCTTAGTCTTATTGACTCTACTTTTTAGGTGACTTTTCATTTACCCCTAGCCATTCTTAAAATTCTCTCTTTATCTTTGGTTTTAGCAAGTTTGATTATTATATGTCTGGAGACTTTCTATTGGGGTCTACGCTGTGTAGGGTTCAATGAACTTTTGGATAGATATCTTCTCATTTTTTGTGATATCAGGGAAGTTTTCTGCCAGGAAATCGTCAACAATTCTCTCTGTATTTTCTGTTATATCCCCCATTCTGTTACTCCAGTCACTGGTAGGTTATTCCTCTTGATAGAATCCCACATAATTCTTAGGGTTTCCTCATTTTTTAAATTCTTTTATCTGATTTTTCCTCGAACAATTGGTGTCAAGTGCTTTATTTTCAGTCTCACTAATTCTGACTTCCATTGTGTCAGTTCTGCTCCTATGACTTTCTATTGAGTTGTCTAATTCTGAAATTTTATTGTTAATCTTTCAGATTTCTATTTCTTGTTTGTCTATGGATTTTTGCAGCCTGTTAAATTAGTCATTTTTCTCTTGTGTAGCTTTCCTGAATTCCTCTATTGCTTTGTCTGTGTGTTCTTTAGCTTGTTCTGGGTTTTGCCTGATCTCCTTCCTGTTCTCTTGAAGAGCTCTGTATATTAATTTTTTGAATTCTACCTCTGGCACTTCCAAGACCTTCTCTTACTCCTGGAGGTTTCCTGGTTCTTTGTTTTGGTCACTTTTTGGATCCATCATGGTCTGCCTCTTTACATGATTTGATACTGACTTGTCTCTGACCCATCAATAAGTTATTATATTTATTTATTGTATATTTTCTTACTGTGTCCTAGCTTCTTGTTCTATTTGGTTCTGATACGCCCAAATAGACTGGATGTGTGAGCTGCTTTGATTATTGGCATCTTTGAAGCTCTCACGTCCTGTCACCATGTGGTTAGAGCTGCTACTAAGCATGTGAGCCCAGGAGTCCATTTACTTTTCTTGTGTGGATTCAGCTCAGGTTTCCAGGTCGTCTGTCACCAAGTGTGTGGTGCAGGCTCTCACCTGCCATCCTAGACGGGCAGGCTACATAGGGGTGATTGGAACAGGCACAGGTATCTGGCTGCAGTAGGGCATTATGTGCTGAGCAAGGTTGGAGGCTGATGGCTGCTCCTGAGTGCCTAGGTGGTAGGCGTGTCCCTGTCTCCTAGAACACGTAGGTGGGTGGGTTTTGCAGCCAGAGTTTGGGCATCCAGTGCAGTTAGCTGTAAGGACTAGGAGACACCAATTATTCTCAGACCCCTGTTGTGGGTAGCTAGATGTAGTGGGCGAAGCCACCAATCCTCAGGCCCCTGATGTGGGTGGGTGAGGACCCTGCTTAATGGGCAGGGCGGTGTCAAATGTTGTGAATCTGGCATTTCCCCCTTAGCTGTTGCAGTTGAAAATAGCCTTGTTATTTAACCTGCTGTACTAAGCTAATGAGGGCCTACGCTGTTGATTGGGCCCACACAGGTCTAGGCAGGGTGAAAGACATTCAAAGTCTGTCAACTCCTTATGCCTATGCCTAGGCAAGGGGGCAGCGCCTGCCCTGAGTTCTCAGCTTAGGGGGTGTGGTGATCTTTTAAAGCCACGAGACTGGGGCATGGCTAGGCATGAGGGCCCACCTTAGGGGAGCTGGTGGTTTCCTTTTTTGTTTGTTCATTTGTTTATTTGTTCTCTCCCCAAAGCCGGGAGACTGGATCAGTGTGAGGGGGTCTCACTTTCAGCCAAGGGGCACGGCAGCCTCTGAACTCTGCTGGACCAGCACTGGAGCAGATTAGGGAGGGGGAAGGGTAGAGGAAAAGAGGCTTTTTGTAGGGAGGGAAAGGTTATTTTGTTCTCGCGTGGTAGGTTAGACATTTACACGTAACTTTCACCAATCCAGCGCTGCTTTTCCCTGGCTCTGGAAGCTTGTTCAGACTCTCTGCCACTTGATTTCTCCCAACGTGGTAAGCTCAAGTCCCAGGCGCTACTGTTTGCCTCAGCTCACGTACACTTAATGGTTCAGCCTGCAGGGTACCAGCTAGCTCAGGTCTGGCACTTCTTTGCTGCTTCTGAACTGTGTCTCTCTCCCTCGCCACTCAGTCTGATTCCTCAACTTTGTTGCGCAGGGCTCCTAGGTTGTCATATATAATCGATTCACTTGTTTTTTCAGGTCTTTGTTGTAAGAGGGACCACAGAAATTGCCTGACTATTCCGCCATCTTGGCCTTGCCTCCCCTTCCATCTTCTTTTGATGCTTCCTGCGCCTTTCAATATTTTGCCCACCATATTGTTGTTAGAAGCTGTCGAGTCTGTACATAGTGACCCTAAGAACAAAGCGCAGCCTGGTCCTGTGCCATCCTCACAATAGTTGTTATGCTTAAGCCCATTTCAGCCACTCTGTCAGTCCATCTCGTTGAGCATCTTTCTTTTTTCGCTTACCCTGTAATTTACCAAACATGAAGTCCTTCTCCAGGGAATGGTCCCTCCTGATATCATGTCAAAAGTATGTGAGACAAAGTCTCACCTTCCTCTCTTCCAAGGAGCATTCCATCCGTACTTGTTCCAAGACAGATTTGTTTGTTCTTCTGGCAGTCCATGATATATTCAATATTCTTCATCAATATCATAATTCAAATGTGTCAATTATTCTTTGGTCTTCCTTATTCATTGTCCAGCTTTCATATATATATGAGGTAATTGAAAATACCATTGCTTGGGTCAGGCGCATCTTAGTCCTCAAAGTGACATCTTTGCTTTTCAACACTTTAAAGAGATCTTTTGCAGCAGATTTACCCAGTTCAATATGTCGTCTGATTTCTTGACTGCTGCTCCCATGGGCATTAGTTGTGGATCCAAGTAAAATGAAGTCCTTGACAACTTCATTATTTTCTCCATTTATCATGATGTTGTTTCTTTGGTCCAGTTGTGAGGATTTTTGTTTTCTTTATGTTGAGATGCAATCCGTACTGAAGGCTGTAGTCTTTGATCTTCATTAGTAAGTGCTTTAAGTCTTCTTCACTTTCAACAAGCAAGGTTGTGTCATCTGCATATTGAAGGGAGTTAATGAGTCTTCCTCCAATCCTGATGCCACATTCTTCGTATAGTCCAGCTTCTCAGATTAGTTGCTCAGCATACAGATTGAATAAGTATGATGTCTTAGTTATCTAGTGCTGCTATAACAGAAATACCACAAGTGGATAGCTTTAACAAAGAGAAATTTATTCTCACAGTTTAGGAGGCTAGGAGTCTGAATTCAGGGTGCCAGCTCCAGGGGAACGCTTTCTTTCTCTGTAGACTCTGGTGGAAGGTCCTTGTCATCAATCTTCCCTGGTTGAGGAGCTTCTCAGCATAGGGACCCTGGGTACAAAGGATGCGCTATTCTCCTGGCTCTCATTTCTTGGTGGTATGAGGTCCCCCATCTCTCTGCTCCCTTCTCTCTTTTATATCTCAAAAGAGATTTGTTTAAGATACAGTTTAATCTTGTAGATTGACTGCTGCCTCATCAACATAACTGCCTGTAATCCTGCCTCATTAACATCATAGAGGTAGGATTTACAACACATAGGAAAATCACATCAGATGACAAAATGGTGGACAATCACACAATACTGGGAATCATGGACTAGCCAAATTGACACATATTTTTGGGAGACACATTTCAATCCATGACACTCCACCCTTTGGCACGCCAAAATTCATTTCCTTGCCACACGTAAAACATATTCACTCCATCATATCATAGCAAAAATCTTAATTCAACTCGAAGTCCAAAATGCAAAAGTTCCTCTTAATCTGTGAAATCTAGAATACAAGTTATCTGCTTCCAAAGTGCAATGGTGGAACAGGCACAAGCTAGACATTTCCATTGCAAATGGGAGAAATTGAAGGGAAAGAAGGGATAACAGGCACCAAGTAGATGAGCAGAACACATTACAGTAGCCCTCAAGGCTTGAAAATAATCCTGTGTTCTCTAAGACCATTTACACAATGGCTCTGCCTTCTAGACTCTATGTATTGGCCACACTGTCTGGATTCTGCATCAAGGCCCCTCAGCCCTGGGCTTGAGTTCCACTTTCCAGGCCCACCGGAACGGCAACTTTGCTCCCTCGAATTTGTGTAGCCCCATTCTCCTAGTCCATCTGAGTGGCGGCTCCACCCTTTGAGACTGAGGCAGCTCTGCTTCCTGTGTTCCTTGTCTCTTCAGTTTCTGCTTCCTGTTTCCTTGGACTCCCAGCTCCTCAGGACTCACTGCCCTCATATGCCCTGCTGGGGAAAGTGTTCCAAAGTTCTGTGGCTCCACTGATAAGTGCCTGGAAGAACCCCAAACCACCAGTAAACGTCAGCTGGAAGACACTCAGCTCTCTTGCTCTGTGTGTTGGCAAGCCTAGCTCTGCAGATAAGTGCTCACAGGCAGCCCACTCCACCAAGAAGCCTCCTGTCAAAGGCACTCAATTCTCTCGTTCTGTGGGTTGGCTCCAGTGGCATCTCTTGCTGGTCTCCTGGTTCTGCTGCTGAAGTTTTTCTACTGCTATCGTTTTTCTCCTCACTTCTGAATCATCACCTGAATTGTCTGATGTCCATAATTCCACCAAAAGTCTCTTCAAGGCAACCACTTCCACATTTTTGGTATCTGTTGGAGCAGCACCCCACTCCTGGTAACAAATTCTGTCTTAGCTTTCTAGTGCTGCTATAGCAGAAAGTTTCAAAAAGCAAAACTTAAATTTGCCACTCGCGAGAGCACTGTGCTGAATCCAAGCGAATGAAGTGATGTGTAGGCATATCCTGCTGTAGTCTCCTGCCATTTCACAGATCCTCAGTCTCTCTACAGCACTGGTTGTTTGAACATTGTTCTTCTTGTTTGCACCGTTTGTTTCTGTGAAAAATGGCTCCCGAAAAGCAATTAAATGGTCAAAGCAGTCCCTCAAAGGCTAAGTGTGAGGGGCTTGATTAGAGTGAGAGGAAGGAGTTTCAGGCTAGTAAGGGATAGTTGGCTAGCTATGTAAAGTGCTACAGCCTCAAGAACTTCAAGATCATAAGTGATGCTGATGCAGTAGCAGCGTTCCCAAAAGAGCTCAAGAAACTCATAGAAGAGAAAGACTACCTTCCAGAGCAAGTCTTCAATTGTGATTAAACAGCTATTTACATAGCATTTATTTTGTATTAGGTAGTATAAGTAATCTAGAGATGATTTAAAGTATACGGAAGGATGTGCATAGGTTATATGCAAATACCATGCCATTTTATGTAAGTATTTGGGCATCCTCCAATTTTGGTATATGCAGGGCAGGGGGTGGGTGGTCCTGGAACCAATCCCCTGTGGATATCAAGGGACAACTGTAATAGACTATTGATACATGGATGCACCTCAAAAATATTATGCTAAGTGAAAATAGACACAAAAGACTACCATATGATTCCCATTAGTATGAAATACCTGTTGTTTTGTGCTGCTGATTCTGACTCATAGTGATCGTATATGCCAGTGTAGAACTCTAGGCTGTAATCTTTACGGGAGCAGATTGCCCATGGAGCCACCGTATGGGTTGGAGCTACCAGGTTGGTTCGAACTGCTGACCTCTCAGCAGCCAAGCACTTAACCATTGCTCCACCAGAGCTCCTTTATGAAATGCCTAGAAAAGGCAAATTCATAGCAACAGAATGCAGAGCAGAGGTTACCTAAGGCTGGGTGTGGGAGCAAGAATTAACTGTGAACAGCAAAGAGGAAACTTTGTGGGTTGATGTAAATGTTCTAAAACTGGATTATGGTGATGGTTGTGTAATTCTATGAATTTACTAAACTTATTTAATTGAACACTTACAATTAGTTGATTTTATGGTATGTAAATTATACTGTAATAAAGACGTTTAAAAATGGGAGGAAATGCCACGTCTTGGTCTTTCCTGGAGGTAAGAGCTTTCCAAAATACGGAACACGGACCACTGGCAGTGCATATGGAAATTTAATGGTACACTGACATTTGAAAAAAAATTCAATAGTTCTATATTTGATCAAATTCTGAAATTTTAGCTCTTTCCTTGAAGTAAAGGCTTTCCAAAGTATGGCATGCAGACTGCTGGTGTTGCCTGAAAAAGTTTTTCATACAAGGACAACTTAAAAAATAATTAATAATACTATGTGATTTGTTGTATTATAGGAAAATCATGACTAGCAGATAGAACCCCACTGAGGGTTTTTTAGGGAGATGTAGAAAGGTATAGCCATGCTATTCCTCACGGACAAATTCTATAAATGCCCAGTAAACAAATATGCCCTTTCCTCCGAATCTCTCTCTTTGTGGCAGCCACCCATTTTTCATTTTCCTTCAAAGTCCTGCCAATCACAAGCTCTTCCTCAGCGATAGCCCCTCCCTCTGATTGGCTCTAGCCATACTCAATACCTTCAGATTCTTTTTCATAAAAAAAGACATAAAGTTAGTTCCCTCTCAGCCCCTGCTTGCATTCTCAGAATAAGAAAACCAGCTTCACAGCAAAATAACCTCCTTGGGATACACCTTCCTTAATGAATCATAAAGATTTAGCAATTATTTCTCACAGCAAATGAAAATTATTTTCCAGTTACAGGACTGGAAATCTAACTACAGTTCAGATACAAACTAAGACCCAATTTGGGAGATGCCATTTGCCACAGAATCTAGTCAAGGACTCTGGGATGTGGAGCTGGCTAAAAGTGTTAAGACATGGGTAAAATACTAAAGAAAGCCATATGTCTTAGTTGTCTAGTGCTTCTATAACAGAAATCCCACAAGCAGATGGCTTTCACAAAGAGAAATTTATTCTCTCACAGTTTAGGAGGCTAGAAGTCCAAATTTAGGGTGCCAGCTCTAAGGGAAGGCTTTCTCACTCTGTTGGTTCTGGGGGAAGATCCTTGTCATCAATATTCCCCTGGTCTAGGAGCATCTCAGTGCAGGAACCCCGGGTCCAAAGAACACGCTCTGCTCCTGGCGCTGCTTTCCTTGTAATATGAGGTACCCCTGTCTCTCTGCTCGGTTCTCTCTTTTATATCTCAAAAGAGATTGACTCAAGATACAACCTAATCGTGTAGATTGAGTCCTGCCTCATTAACATAACTGCGTCTAATCCTGCCTCATTAACATCATAGAGGTAGGATTTACAATACATAGGAAAATCACTTCAGATCACAAAAAGGTGGACAGTCACACAATACTGGGAATCACGGCCTAGCCAAATTGACACACATTTTTGGGGGACACAATTCAATCTATAACACCATATCTGTGAGAAATGAGGAAGCAACAGGATAAGATGCTGGTAACTTGGTAATATGCTCATAACATATGAGCCCTTGGATGTTGACCATGTTATTTAACATCTTTGAGGTCTATTAACTCATTTGTAAAATATGAATAAGAAAATGTTTGCTAAAGTGTCATTAAGAGAAATACGATGAGATACAAAGTACTTATTATAGTGTAATATTTATTAGATTTTGACTAATGTATTACTATCAATTTTTTAACTTTTGAAATTCCATTATATTAAGTTCAGACATGTGAAGAGCTTAGAAGTGATTATTCCCATTCTTACAATAAGAAAAAGCTGGACAACTGAAATCAATAACTTTTTTTTTGTCCCATTAGAGAACTGAGATCCCAGAGTAAATTGCTATGTCCAAATCTGGAATGAAAGGAGCCTCCAGGAAGACACAAGACTGTAGCATTGGCTTACCTGAACAGAAGGTGCCATATAAGTCACTAGGAACATTAAACTAGAATTTTTGGTGAATTGCAGGAAGGCAAAAGTGGACTACTGTGAGAGTGAAAAGCTCCTGGGATCCTCCGTCATAGAGGGGCTAAACACTTTTGCTTTTTTTTTTTCTCTAGGAATCCCATCAAGTTGTCATAGGGAGAATCAGGGTGAATTCAAATGAAGTTGTCTCTATAACACTGGCATAGGGAGGGAAAAAGTAGCCGTCGTGAAATCTGCCCAGGCCCTTCTCTTTTATGGAACAAACTGCTTAGTTTCCACAGGGAGATCATCCCCAAAGTCACTAGGGAAATTCCATCCTAGATGTGGGAAGGGAACTCAACCCTGTCCAGCCTCTCAGTCTCACCTAAGAAAACACAAAAGCCTTAAATGACAAGGGAGAAGCTTCAGAGACATAAACAGGGAACACTGAAGGATACCCACTACAGACAAGAAGGGACTGGGGGCAGAGGAAAAAAAGCCCTACCCCTGGAAGAGGGACAGAAATACATGTGAAGGCCACATCTCTGACACAGAAACCTACCGTGCACTTCAAATTATGAGACTTGGATTCTGGGAAGATGGTGGCATAAACAGGGCAGCATTCAGACCCTCCCCCACAAATACAAGAAATACAACAAGGAAACGGTGGGTGCTCAGCTCTGAGGGAGTCTGAATAGGGGAGCAGAGGAAAGTAGCAGGAAATGACAGACAGGAAAGTACCAACAATGAGTCGCTTCTCCCACCATCCCTGCCTTTCCTCCAGGCATGTGGGACACCGGCTGCTGTGAACTGGGGAAGGGGCGGTATCAAAAGTGCACCTTCCCTAACCACCACACCTCCTGCCTGTAGAAAGAGACAGGACCCCAAGCTTCTGCTCTAAAATCAATAAAGCAAACCTCCCTGAGGATCTGACCAGAGCATGACACCCCCTCCCCCATCTGGTAACTGTTGATTGCTAGGCTGTTGCAAACTGCTACAGAAGGCTTTTGCAGTGGAGTCTGTTCCCATAATCAGCGCTCTACCTGCCTCCCTGTTCATCCCATGGATCAGGTCTCTGAAACCAACAGGCCAGACTTCATGGGAAACAATTAGGATCTGTCTGCTCCCTGTTCTGGTCTGTGCTGAAGACTGCTGACTGAGGCTGCTGTGTGCTAGGAAGTAGGCATCTTGAGTGGGGACTACACCCACAGCCAACATACTATGGGGCAGGCTCTGATAACAACAAGGTAGATCTCCCCGGGCATCCTTTCAGGGCACAACAACCCCTACCCAATGTGGTAACTGTTGAATGCTGGACTGATACAAACTCCTAAAGAAGGTTCCCTACAATGGAGCGAGGAGGAGGGTCACCTAAGTGGATACTGTTCTCCCACCACAGCAGGGCCACTGGGCTCTGAAAACAACAAGACAGATCTTTTGGAGGTCCTTCTGGGGGAGTGCCAGCCCCTCCTCTTCCTGAAATGGAGGAAAGTCTGCCTGTGCTTCCCCTAAATGCCAGCTCAGATATAAGCAGGTCCCACAGAGCAGCAAAGGAAGGCTCAGGCAAAACCAAGGGCAGCACCCAGCCCAGAGGGGGCTCAATGAGTATGAGTTTTCCAACTGAAAATGTGGTTGCAGAAACAGAATGAAGGGAGTAAAAACCAGAGAGAGAGAATTGTGTCCCTTGGTAGACAGATTGATTAGTATACAATATCTCACCTGAGTGGTGGTGCCCATTGGCAGACAGATTGACCACAGCATGTTCTTTGGTGTGTTTGGGAGACATTGAAATTTGAAAACAAGGATCTAGAACTATTGGAACCTGATGAAACCAGGGAGGGAGAAGGAGCTATCAAAGAGAGAGAAAAAATGGTAAGCAAAGGCTGAGGGCTCTGCACCCTTGAGTTTCTTGCAGAAAGTAGTGCAGGCAAAAACACCAAATACTGAGGAGAACTGATAAAGTTAACACCCTTGACAATTCGAATGCCTCAACAACAACAAAAAGAAAATCACAAGACAAAGAGCAGAGAAATGATGGTCCAGCCAAATAAACATGATGAAGGAAGTGACAGCACATCTAGGGATGACAAACTAGTGAATAAAATGGAAGAATATAATACAACAATGTTAAACATAATTAAAAAGGGAAAACAAAGATCTCAAAGAAATAAGGAAAACAGTGCAAGGACAAAATGAGGATCTAAAAAGCAGAGATATTGCAACTGGAAGGGATAATAAATGAAATGAGGAATACAATAGAAGGTTTTACCACCGGATTTAATGAGGTAGAAGAAAGAATCAGCAAATTAGAGGATGAGATAGTTAAAATTTCCAAGGCTGAAGAGCAACATGAACAGAGGCTCAAGAAGGCTGAGCACAGTTAATGGAATTATGGGACAACAACAAGAGACCTAATAAATGCATCATGGGAATTCCAGAAGGAGATGAGAGAAAGGGGCAGAAAGAATATATGAAGAAGTAATGACAGAAAATTTCCCCAATCTAACATAGGGCATGAATCTGCAAATCCAAGAAATACAAAGAACCCCAAGCAGGATAAACCCAAAGAGATCTACACCAATAAAAATCATAGTTAGGCTCTCAAAAAGTAAAGATAAAAAGAGAATCCTGAAAGCAATGAGAGATAAGCAAACAGTCACACACAAAGGATTCCCAATAAGATTAAGTGCCAGTTTCTCCTCAGAAACATTGGAGGCCAGAAGGCAGTGGAATTAAATATTTAAAGTGCTGAAAGAAAAAAAAAACAAACTATCAGCCAAGAATACTATACCCAGGGAAACTGTCCTTCAAGATTGAGGGTGAAATTAAAACATTCCCAGACAAAAAGAAGCTGAGAGAGTTTGTATCCATCAGACCAGCCCTACAAAAAATACTAATGGGAGTTCTGTAAATGGAAGGGAAAAGACTGGAAAGTAATTCAAAGACATACATACAATGAAAGATCACTAATAAAGAAAATTGTGTGGACAAGTATAAGGGCTAGTAATAAGGTATTCATACTTGAATATTCTGATCATTTTGTCCTTCATGCTTTTTAATCACAAATGTATAGAAAGTAAGGATAAAATTATGTCATCGGGCACGTGAAATATAAAGATGTAATTAGTGATAACAACAACAAAATGCGGGAGGGGGCAGGAGGAATGGTATAAGTATAGAATTTCTTGTATGTTATTGAAGTTAAGTTGGTACCCAGTTACCCTAGGATGTTATAAATACAGCTGTTAAATGTAACATTCATGGTAGCCATGAAGAAAATATCTAAAAAAATATATGCAGAAGGAAAGGAGAATGAAACTAAAATGGCTTACTACAATAAACCAACAAAACACAAAAGCAAGCAGTAGTAAAGGACAAACACAAAGAAGGCTTAAGACACACAAAAAACAACAAAATGGCAGAAGTAGGTCACTTCTTATTGGTAATTACAGTCAGTGTAAGTGGACTAAGTACACCAATCAAAAGGTAAAGAGTGGCACAATGGATTAAAAAACATGATCGAACTATATTACTGTTTACAAGAGACAAAGCTTGGACCCAAGGCACAAATAGGTTGAAATGAAAGGATGAAGAAGAATATTTCATTCAAATAATAAAAGAGCTGGGATGGCAATCTTAATGTCAGACAAAGTAGACTTTAGGACAAAATCTGTCAGAAGAGATAAAGTTGGACATTATATTGTGATAAAAGGGTCAATTAATCAAGAAGATTTAAAGATCATAAATATTTACGCACCTGATATCGGAGCACCTAAATATATAAAGCAAACACTGATAGAATTGAAGGGAGAAGTAGATAGCACTAAAATAATAGTTGGAGACTTCAACACACCACATTCAATATTGGACAGGACATCTAGAAAGAAGATCAACAAGGAAAAAGAGGGTCTCAATGACACTATAAACTAACTGGACTTAACAGACATATGCAGAACATGCTACACAACAATGGCACAATATACATTCTACACCAGTGTGCATGGATCATTCTCCAGGATCAACATGTTAGGTCACAAGGAAAGTCCTGATAAGTTAAAAAATATTGAAATCATACAAAGTATTTTCTCTGACCATGGCAGAGTAAAGCTAGAAATCAATAACAGAAAAAAAAAACTGGAAAATATAGAAACATATGGAAATTACACAATACCCTATTAAACTACCAGTGGGTCAAGGAAGAAATCAAAAGAGAAATCACAAATTTCCTAGAGTCAAATGAAAATGAAAGCACAACATACCAGACCTTACTGATGCAGCGTAGGCAGTACTCAGAGGGAAATTTATAGCAACAAATGCCTACATGAGAAAAGAAGAAAGATCTCAAATCAACAGCCTAACTTAACAACTCCTGGAAGCAGAAAGAGAAGAGCAAACTAAAGCTAATCCTACCAGAAAAAGGAAATAAAGATCAGAGCAGAAATAAATAAAATTGCAAACAGAAAAACAGTGGAGAGAATCAATAAAGCCAGATGTTGCTTCTTTGAAAAGATCAATAAAATCGACAAACCTTTAGCTAGACTGACAAAGAAGATAAAGGAAAATATGCAAATAATCAAAATAAAAAATGAAAGGGGATATTACAACTGACCTGATAGAAATAAAGAATTATGACAGAATATTATGAACAGCTGTACAGCAACAAACTGGTCAATCTAGATGAAACGGAGAAACTCTTAGAAGCACACAACCTATCCAGACTAACTCAAGAGGAAATAGAAAGTGTCAACAGATTCATAACAAGTGAAGAGAATGAATCAGTGATCAAAAACCTCCCAACAAAAAAAAAAGTGAGAGAAAGATGTGGCAGTCTGCTTCTGTAAGATTTACAGCCTTGGACACCTTATGGGGCAGTTCTACTCTGTGCTATAGGGTCGCTATGAGTCGGAAATGACTCGATGGCAGTGGGTTTTTGTGTTTTATATTACATTTTGAAATCAGGCAGTGTGCGTTCTCCTACCTTGGTCTTTTTCTAGGTTGTTTTGGCCATTTGGGGCCCCTTGCAATTTCACATGAATTTGAGGATTGGCTTTTCCATTTGCACAAAGAAGGCTATTGGATTTCGGTAGAGCTTGCATTGAATCTGTAGATCGATTTGGGTAGTATTGAATTTTTAACTATATTAAATCTTCCAATCTATGAACACAGGTTTTCTTTTCGATATTTAAGTCTCCTTTAATTTTTTAAGTATTGGTTTATGATTTTCAGTGTACAAGACTTATCTCCCTGGTTAAATTTATTCCTACGTATCTTATTCTTTTAGATGTTATTGTAAATGGAATTCTTTTCTTAATTTCCTTTTCAGATTGCTCATTGCTGGTGTATAGAAAACAAACTGATTTTTGAGTGTTGATTTTGTACCTGCCAACTTTGCTGAATTCATCTGTTAGCTCTAGAAGCTTTCTTGTGGATTTCTTTAAATTTTCTATATATACGATCATCTGCAAATAGGGATAGTTTTATTTCTTTCTTCCTGATTTGGATATGTTTTATTTCTTTTTCTCATCTAATTACTCTGTCTAGAACCCCAGTACAGTGTTGAAAAGACGTGAAAGTGGTCATCCTTGCGTTGTTCCTGACCATAGATGGAAAGCTTTTAGTCTTTTTCCACTGAATATTTTGTTAGCTGTGAGCTTATAAATGACCTTTGCCATGTCGAGGAATTTTCTTTCTAGTCCTAGTTTGTTTCATTTTATCATGAAAAGGTGCTGGATTTTGTCAAATGCTTTTTCTGCATCAATTGAGATTATCATTTTTTTACCTTTATTCTATTAATATGGTGTTTTACATAGATTAATTTTCTTATGTTAAACCACCCTTGCATTCCTGGGGTAAATCCCACTTGGTCGTGGTGTACAATCATTTTAATATGCTGTTGGATATGATTTGCTAAAATTTTGTTGAGAATTTTTGTATCTATGTTTATATGGGATATTAGTCTGTAGTTTTCTTGCCTTGTGATGCCCTTGTCTGGTTTTGGTGTCAGGATAATGCTGGCCTCAGAATGATTTAGGATATGTTCCCTCCTCTTCTAATTTTTGGAAGAGTTTGAGAAGGATTAGTGTCAGTTCTTCTTTAAATGTTGGTACAATTCCCCAGTAAAGCCTTCTGGTACAGGACTTTTTTGTATTTGTTGTTGGCAGTGTTTATTGATTCTCTCTATTGTTTTTATACTCTCTATTTTATTTATCTCCACTCTGATCTTTGTTACATCCTTCCTTCTGGCAGCTTTGGGCTTAGTTTGTTCTTCTTTTTTGATTTCCTCCAGTAGTAAAGTTAGGTTATTGATTTGAAATCTTTCTTCTTTTTTAATGTAGTCATTGAAAGGTATATATTTCCTTCAAAGCACAGCCTTTGCTGCATCCCATAAGTTATTCTATGCTGTGCTTTCATTTTCATTTATTTATAAGTATTTTCTAATTTCCCTTATCATTTCTTCTTTGACCTATTGATGGTTTAATAATGTGTTGTTTAATTTCTACATATTTGTAATTTTTAGTTTTCCTTCTGTTATTGAGTTCTAGTTTCATTTCACTATGGTCAGAGTAGATACTTTGTGTTATTTCAGTCTTTTAAAACGTATTAAGACTTGTGTTGTGACCTATCATGTGGTCTATCCTGGAGAATGATCCATGTGCATTGGATAAGAATGTGTATTTGTGCTGATTTTGGGTGGTTGTTAGGTCTAGTTGGTTTATTGTGTTTTCACATCCTTTATTTGCATGTTGATTTTCTGTCTACTCAATCCATTATTGCAAGTGGTGTATTGAAGTCTCTATCATTGTAGAACTCTCTATTTCTCCTTTCAGTTAGGTCAGTGTTTGCTTCATGTGTTTTTGGGCTCTGATATTAGGTAATATACATTTATAATTGTTGTATCTTCTTGACAAATTGATCCTTTTGTCATTATATACGGCCCTTGTCTCTTATAACAAAATTTGTTGTTAAATCTACTTTGATACTAACATAGCCACTCTGGTTCTCTTCTGGTTGCTATTTGCATGGAATATTTTTTCCATACTTTGACTTTAAACCTATTTGTGTCTTTGAGTTTAAAGTATGTCTCTTGTAGACAGCAGACAAATGAGTCATGGTTTTTTTATTTGTTTGTTTTTTGGCTTTAAGAAAAGAATTTATTTTCTCATAGTTTATGAGGCTAAAAGTCTGAATTCAGAGAGCCAGCTCTAGGGAAAGGCTTTCTCTCTCTGTTGGCTCTGGAGGAAGGTCCTTCTCTCTTCAGCTTCTGCTTCATGGTTCTTTAGAGGTCTCCTTGTGGCTTGGCATCTATCTTACCCCATCTCTGCTTCTCTCATTGCTTGTTTAATCTCTTTTATATCTCAAAAGAGATTGACTAAAGATACACCATATACAATCCTGCATCATTAACATAACAAAGACAAGTCATTTCCAAGTGGTATTATAACCACAGGCATAGATAGAGGTTAGGATTTACAACACTATTTTGGGGCAACATATTTCAGTCCATAGTACTCCACTCTTTGTTGTTGTTGTTAGGTGCCGTCGAGTTGGTTCCAACTCATAGTGACCCTATGTACAACAGAATGAAACACTGCCTGGTACTGCACCATCCTCACAATCCTTACTATGGTTGAGCCCATTGTTGCAGCCACTGTGTCAGTCCATCTCATTGGGAGGGACTTCCACTTTTTCACTGACCCTTTACTTTACCAAGCATGATGTACTTCTCCAGGAACAGATCCCTCCTGATAACATATCCAAAGTATGTGAGACGAAGTCTTGCCATCCTCGCTTCTAAGGAGCATTCTGGCTGTACTTCTTCCAAGACAGATTTGTTTGTTCTTTTGGAAGTCTATGGTCTATTCAATACTCTTTGCCAACACTGTAATTCAAAGGTGTCAATTCTGCTTTGGTCTTCCTTATTCACTGTCCAGCTTTACATGCATATGAGGCAACTGAAAACACCATGGCTTGGGTCAGGCACACCTTAGTCTTTAAAGTGACATCCTTGCTGTTTAACATTTTAAAGAGGTTTTTGCAGCAGATTTGAAAGTGACATGCTTGCTGTTTAACATTTTAAAGAGGTTTTTTGCAGCAGATTTGCCCAGTGCAACGTGTCATTTGATTTCTTGACTGTTCCTTCCATGGGTGTTGATTGTGGATCCAAGTAAAATGAAATCCTTAATAACTTCAGATTTTCTCCTTTTATCATGATGTTGCTTATTGGTTCAGTTATGAGGATTTTTGTTTTATGTTGAGGTGTAATCCATACTGAAGGCTGTGGTCTTTGATCTTCATCAGTAAGTGCCTCAAGTCCTCTTCACTTTCAGCAAGCAAGGTTGTATCATCTACATATCACAGGTTGTTAATGAGTCTTCTTCCAATCCTGACGCCCTGATCTTCTTCATATAGTCCACCTTCTCGGATTATTTGCTCAGCATACAGATTGAGTAAGTATGTGAAATGATACAGCCCTGACACACACCTTTCCTGACTTTATACCACACAGTATTCCCTTGTTTTATTCAAACGACTGCCTCTTGATCTATGTACAGGTTTTTCATGAGCACAATTAAATGTTCTGGAATACCCATTTTTCACAATGTTATCCATAATTTGTTGTGATCCACACAGTTGAATGCCTTTGCATAGTCAAAACGAAAACAAAAACAAAAAACACAGGTAGACATCTTTTTGCTATTCTCTGCTTTCAGGCGGGATCCATCTGATATCAGCAGTGATATCCCTGATTCCATGTCCTCTTCTGAATCCAGCTTGAATTTCTGCAGTTCCCTGTGGATGTACTGATGCAACCGATTTTGAATGATTTTCAGCAAAATTTTACTTGTGTGTGATATTAATGATATTGTTCGATAATTTCTGCATCCAATTGGATCACCTTTCCTTGGAATAGGCATAAATATGGATCTCTTCCAGTCAGTTGGCCAGGTAGCTGTCTTCCAAATTTCTTGGCATAGACGAGTGTGCGCTTCCAGCACCGCATCCCTTTGTTGAAACATCTCAATTCCTGGAGGCTTGTTTTCCGTCAATGCCTTCAGTGCAGCTTGGACTTCTTCCTTCAGTATCATCAGTTCTTGATTATATACTACCTCATGTAATGATAGAACGTTGACCAGTTCTTTTTGGTACAGTGATTCTGTGTATTCCTTCCATCTTCTTTTGATGCTTCCTGTGTCGCTCAGTATTTTGCCTATAGAATCTTTCACTGTCTCAACTCGAGGCTTGAATTTTTACTTCAGTTCTTTCAGCTTGAGAAATGCTGAGCATGTTCCTCCCTTTTGGTTTTCTAACTCCAGGTCTTTGCATGTGTCATTATAATGCTTTAGTTTGTCTTCACACATCACCCTTTGAAATCTTCTGCTCAGCTCTTTTACTTCATCATTTCTTCCATTCACTTTAGTTACTCTAAGTTCAAGAGCAAGTTTCAGAGTCTCTTCTAACATCCGTTTTGGTGTTTTCTTTCTTTCCTGTCTTTTAAATGACCTCTTGCTTTCTTACATGTATGATGTCCTTGATGTCATTCCACAACTCATCTGGCCTTCAGTCATTAGTGTTCAATGCCTCAAATCTGTTCTTGAGATGGTCTCTAAATTCAGGGGGGATATACTCAAGGTTGTACTTTGGCTCTAGTGGACTTGTTATAATTTTCTTCAGCTTCAACTTGAACTTGCATAATAGTAATTGATGGTCTGTTCCACAGTTGACCCCTGGCCTTGTTCTGACTGATGATATCGAGCTTCTCCATCGTCTTTTTTCCAAAGGTGTAGTCGATTTGATTTCTGTTATTCTGACCGGCAAGGTCCACGTGTATAGTCGCCATTTATGTTGTTGAAAAAAGGTATTTTCAATGAAGAAGTCATTGGTCTTGCAAAATTTATCACACAGTCTTCGGCATCTTTTCTATCACCAAGGCCATATTTTCCAACTACTGGTCCTTCTTCTTTGTTTCCAACTTTAGCATTCCTATCACCAGTAATTATCAATGCATCCTGATTGCGTGTTCAGTCAATTTCAGACTGCAGAAGTTGGTAAAAAGTTGGAAAAAAGTTTCTTCATCTTTTGCCTTAGTGGTTGGTTTGTAGATTTGAATAATAGTCATACTAACTGGTCTTCCTTGTAGGTGTGGAAATTATCCTATCACTGACAGCATTGTACTTCAGGATAGGTCTTGAAAATTTTTTTTTAATGATGAATGCAACACCATTCCTCTTCATTTGTCATTCCCGGCATAGTAGACCATATGATTGTTTATCCTCTGGCCCCCCAAAATTCATGTCCTTGCCATATGTGAAACACATTCATCTACATCATTGCAAAGGTCTTAAATCAAGTTCACATTCAAAATCTCAACTTCTGAATCATCTAAATCAAGTATCGGTGAGACTTTAGGTGTATCCCATTCTGGGGCAAAATGTCTCTTCTGTGAACCTGTGATATCTAGAATACAAGTTAGCTGTTTCCAAAGTACGACGGTGGAACAGGCACAAGGTAGACATTTCCATTAAAAATGGGAAAAATTGGAAGGAAAGAAGGGATAATGGGCACCAAGCAAGTCCAAAACCCAGCAGAACAATTTACATTAGCTCTCAAGCCTTGAAAATAATCCTCTGTTCTTTAAGACCATCTGGGCAATGGCCCCGCTCTCCAAACTGGGTATTGGCCATGCCCTTTCGATTCTGGGTGGAGGTGCCTCGACCCTGGGCTTCAGCTCCACTTACCAGGCCCTCTGAGATGGCAACTCTGCTCCCTTGGCTTTAGATGGTCCCATTCTCCTAGTCTATCTAAGTGGCGACCCCACCCACTTAGCCCCTTCAGGTCCCATTCTCTTGCCTCTTGGGCATGGAAGTCCCACACCCTCAGCTTTGGGCGGTGGCCCCATGCCTCGGCACACCATAATGATAGCCCCACACTCTGGAACCGAGTTGGTAAAGATCTGACTGAATCCTAGGAAGCTGTGGCTCCACCCTTTGAGATTCAGGAGACCATGGCCCCACCCTTTGAAACTGAGAAGGTCCTGCTTCCTGTGCTCCTTTCAATAGTTCTCCTCATCTCTGAGCTGCCTCGGGGATGGTCTTTTTCTTTTCTTGGAGGATAACAGATGTAGCTCCTTTGGCCTGTTTCCTGCCTGTAGCATTCTAACAGGCAGACAGCATTCTTTCCTTTTGTTTTTTCTCTGTCCCCTTTTGTCTAAGCTGATGAGTTTTCGCTGTGGTAGTTGCTTAGATCCATCAGTCACAAGCTTAGTATCTTTAACAAAAGATTGTGTAGCCATGTCCTTGGTGAATGTCTTAGTTATCCAGTACTGCTATAAGAGAAATACCACCAGTGGATAGCTTTAACAAGGAGAAATTTATTCTCTCACAGTGTAGGAGGCTAGAAGTCTGAATTCAGGGTGACAGCTCCAGGGGAAGGCTTTCTGTCTCTGTCAGCTGTAGGATCCTTGTCATCAATCTTCCCAGTCCAGGAGCTTCTCAGTGCAGGGACCCCAGGTCCAAAGGATGAGCTATTCTGGCTCTTCTTTCTTGGTGATATGAGGTGCCCATGTCTCTCTGCTTGTCTCTTTTATATCTCAAAAGATACTGGCTTAAGATAAAACCTAATCTTGTAGATTGAGTCCTGCCTCATTAATATAACTGCTGCTAATTCCACCTCATCAACATCATAGAGATAGGATTTACAACACACAGGAAAATCACATCAGATGACAAAATAGTGGACAATCACACAATACTGAGAATCATGGCCTAGCTAAGTTGACAGACATTTTTGGGGGACACAATTCATTCCATGACGGTCAACATTCTAGGACACATGTCCTTAGTTGTACAACAGAATTTTCCAAATCTTTAAGTTCTGTTTTCATTTTGCACAGTTCATTTTTAAGTCCATCTCCTTCTTCTCGCATTTTACTATAAGTGGCAAAGAGAAACCACAGTCTCTTTTAAGATCTTGTTTAGAAATCTCCTCAGCAGAATATCAAAGTTCATCACCTACAAGCTCTACCTTCCACCAAACATTTGAACATAATTCAGACAAATTCTTTGCCACTGCATGAAGAGCATCGCCCTTCCTCACCAGAAGCACATTTAATGTCCACATTTCTAGCAACATTCTGTTGCTGATGCCGTATGTATTCTGTAAGACGATGGAGACTTTATAGCTCTCCTCACTTCCTTCAGAGTCCTCACCAGAATTGCCTTTGACATCCATAGTCCTACGAACAGTCTCTTTAAGGCAATCTAGGCTTTTACTATTAGACACCTTAAAATTCTTCCAGCTTCTACCCATTATGCAATTCCAAAACCACTACCACATTTTATGTATCTGTTAGAGCACCACTCTTCCAGTACCAAATCTGTCTTAGTTATCTAGTGCTTCTATAACAGAAATACCACAAGTGGATAGCTTTAACCAACAGGAGTTTTTTTTCTCACGGTTTCCAAAAAATACCAAATCCATTGCCGTTGAATTAATTCTGACTCATAGTGACCCTATAGGACAGAGCAGAACTGCTCCATAGTGTTTCTAAGGCTGTACATCCTTGCGAAAGCAGACTGCCACATCTTTCTCCTGCAGAGCGGCTAGTGGGTTCAAACCACAGCCTTCTGGTTAGCAGATGAGCGCTTAACCACTGTTGCTACCAGGGCTCCTTTTCTCACAGTTCAGGAGGCTATAAATTCGAATTCAGAGTGCTGGCTCTAGGGGAAGGCTTTCTGTCTGTGTCAGCTCTACAGGAAGATCCTTGTCTCTTCCACTTCTGCTTCCTTGTTATCTGGAGATCTCCACGTGTCTTGGCATTTTTCTTACCCCATCTCTGCTCTGCTTGCTTGTTTAATCCATTGTTTTTTAATCCGTTCTGCCAGTTTTTGTCTTTTTGATTGAAGATTTTAATCCGTTTACATATAAAGTAAGTACTGATAAGGAAAAACTTGTGCCATTTTGCTATTTATTTGAGTTGGAATTGACTTGATGGTTAATGGGTTTAATTTTTTTGGATACTTCTTTTGTCCCGCATTTCCTCCGATACTGATTTATGTTTAATTGATTTTTTTGTAGTGAGCCATTTTGCTTTTCTTGTTTCCTTGTGTGTGTATTTTCACATGTTTTCTTGGTGGTTACCATGGAGATTATATTTAACATTATAACATTACATCAACCTAATTTAAATTGATACCAAATTAACTTCTTTAATATACAAAACTTCCTATATCGCTCTTTCCCCTTTAATTTGTCAAAAAATACATATTTATACATTGTGTGCCCAATAACACAATTTATGATAATTTTTATGCATTTGCCATTTTTTAAATTCATGTAAGGCACAACAACTAGAGTTACAAATCAATATACCATAAATACCATAAAACTGGTCTTTATATTTTACCATGATACTACCTTTACCAGGGATCACTTTTTTCATTGTTTGACTTGAGTTACTGTCTAGTGTCCTTTCAGTTCAATCTGAAGAGCTCCCTTTTGCATTTGTTGGAGGGAAGATCTGGTCATAACAAACCTCCTCATCATTAGTTTATCTCGGAATCTGTTAATTTTACCCACATTGTTGAAGGACAGTTTTGCCAGATACAGAATTTTTGGCTGACAGTTCTTTTTTTTTTTTTACTTTTAAATGATATTTATTATTTCCAGTAGGTACTTTTATGCATTGCTATTTTCCTCACATTCTTAACTAGAGTATATGTGGTTTTGCATTCAAGTCAATAAATTCTCAGGGTGGAATGAGTCCATCCAGGTTTCACTACTTGGAGTACAAGTGTTTCTGCTTGCTTCTTCCTCAGATAAGAAGGAGAAGAACAGTCTTTCCTTTTCAAGGCTTTTGAAGGCATCATCGGGGTTCTCTAAGACAAAAGACTAACTTCTCTCTAATCAGGCTACTTCTGAGGGCATGGGGACATCTAGTTCCCAGCACAACACTCGGCATCGCTGAGTGTTCTGCAAGCTGACCTCTGGCTCCATGAAGGCTCTGTGGTCCTATTGCTCCTTTTGCCTCCTATTGATCACTAAAAGAGGATCAATACAAATAAGCAAAGGGTCAAGGATAGAATGAACTCTGGTATCAGAAAGTGTCAGTATAAGCTCATGTATTTTTTAATATATATCTATATATATATACACACACACAGATAGAAAAATAAATATAGATATGTGTCTATACATATATTTCCTAGCTCTGTCTGCTGAGAGGGCCTAGAAGCAGTGACATTCCAGTAACAATAAGCATATTTCGTGCCCAGATCTTGGTTTCTAAGTATCATTCTCTGATAAAAGAAACCAGAGCTCCTTGGAGAAGTAGTTGATTGAAGACTGGGACAGGAAAAATACAAGAGCTTCTTATGGTGCCAGAAAATAAAAAAGTTTTTTTTTTTTTAATTTAACTTCATTGTGCTTTAAGTGAAAGTTTACAGGGCATACTAGTTTCTCATTCAAAAATTTAGACACAAATTGTTTTGCAACATTGGTTGTAATCCCTATAATTGTTCAGCACTCTCCCCCTTTCCCTTTACACCCCAAGATATCTGTCCATTTGTCCATTTTTCCTGTCGCTTCCTGCCTTCTCGTCTTTGGTTTTGGACAGGTATTGCCCGTTTGATCTTGTATACTTGATTGAACTAAGAAAAATATTCCTCACTTGTGTTGTGGTTTGTTTTATAGGCCTGTCTAATCTTTGGCTGAAAGGTGGACTTCAGGAGTGGCTTCAGTTCTGAGTTAGCAGGGTATCCAGGGTCCGTAGTCTTGGGGGTTCCTCTAGTCTCTGTCAGACTAGTAAGTCTAGGCTTTTTTTGTAAATTTGAATTTTGTTCTACATTTCTTTCCTGCTCTGTCTGGGACCTCTGTTGTGATCCCCGAGTGGTCGGCTGTGGTAGGCAGGCAGCAACTAGCTCTTCTGGGCTCAAGCTAATGGAGGCTGTGGTTCATGTGGTCCATTAGTCCTTTGGACTTATATGTATTTTCCGTGTGTCTTTGGTTTTCTTCATTCTCCTTTGTGCCGAATGTGATGGGACCAATTGATGTATTTTAGATGGCCACTTGAAAGCTTTTTAGACCCCAGATGCTACTCACCAAAGTAGGATGTACAACATTTCCTTTATGAACTATGTTATGCCAATTGACCTAGATGTCCACTGAGACCATGGTCCTCAGCCCTCAGCCCCGGTAACTTGGTCCTTCAAGGTGTTTAAATATGTCTAGGAAGCTTCTAAGGCTCTGCCTTGGTCAAGTTGTGCTGACCTCTCCTATACTGTGTGTTGTCTTTCCCTTCACCAAAGTTAACACCTGTCTATCGAGTTCGTGATTTCCAAAACTCCCCTCCCTCGTAACCATCAACAATTTTTTTTTTCTGAGTGCAAAACTTTTCTTGGGTTTTTATAATAGTGGTCTCATACAATATTTGTCCTTTTGTGATTGACTTATTTCACTCAGCATAATGCCCTCCACATTCATCCATGTTGTGAGAAGCTTCACGGTTCATCATTGTTCTTTATCATTGAGTAGTATTCCATTGTGTGTATGTACCATAATTTGTTTTCCATTCATCTATTGATGGGCTCTTAGGTTGTTTCCATCTTTTTGCTATTGTGAATAATATTGCAATAAACATGGGTGTGCATATGTCTATTCATATGAGAGCTCTTATTTCTTTTGGATATATTCCTAGGAGTGGGATTGCTGAATTGTGTAGTATTTCTATTTCTAGCTTTTTTTAAAATTGTGCTTTAGGTGAAAGTTTACAGAGCAAATTAGTTCCTCATTAAACAGTTAATACACAGATTGTTTTGTGACATTGGTTGCCAACATTGCGATGTGTCAACATTCTCCCCTTCTTGACCTTGGGTTCCTCATTTCCGTTCATCCAGTTTTTCTGTCCTTTCCTGCCTCCTCATCTTTGCTTTTGGTCTGGTGTTCCCATTTAATCTCTTATACATGGTTGAACTACGTGTGTTATTGTTTTTTTATAGGCCTATCTAATCTTTGGCTGAAGGGTGAGCTTCAGGAGTAACTTTAGTATTGAGTTGGTTGAGAGTTCTTTTATTTCAGCATTTTAAATATTTCCTCGATGGTTTCTGAGGAGAAATTGATGCTTTATCTTATTAGTATTCTTTGTATGTGACAATTAGCTTTTTGAACCCTTTCAAGGTTCTCTCTTTATCTTTGGTTTTTGAGAGTTTAATTATAATATGTTTCAGTGTGCGTCTCTTTGGTTTTATCCTACTTGGATTTCATTGAGCTTTTAGCTGTGAAGATGTGTCCTTTGTCAAATTTGGAAATTTTTCTGCCATTATTTCTTCAAATATTCTTTCTGCCCCTTTCTTTCTCTCTCTTCTTTTCTCACACTTTCGTAATGCATATGTTGGTTTGTTTCATGGTGTCACACAATTTCCTTAAACTTTTGTTCTCTTCATTCTTTTTACTTTTTGTTATTCAGTCTCAGTAAATTAAATTGTCTTCAAGTTTGGCAGCTCAGATCTACTGGTGAGTCCCTGCATTAAATATTTCTCTTCAGTTATGTGTTTTTCAGCTCCAATAAATAAGTTTGGTTCTTTTTTATAGTTTCTATCTGTTTATTGAAATTCTTGTTTGATTTTCCTGATTTCCTTCAGCTCATTGTCTGTATTTTCTTTTAGTTCTTTGAGCATATTTAATATTGTTGTTTTAAAATCTTCTGATCTATCCAGTATCTCAGCTTTCATAAGGGTGATTTCTGTCACCTTGTTTTGTTTTGTTTTTTGATTGGGCCATCCTTTCCTTTTTTTTCTTACAATTTTTTTTGTTGAAACTAGGACATTTGAATATTACAATGTGATAACTCTGAAACTGAGATTCTTCCCCTTTCCCAGGCATTTCAATTTTTTACAATAGTTGAAGGCTGCAATAGTCCATCTGCTTAACGACGTCCCCTGTTTCCGCAAAGACTGTCTTCCAAGACATGCATAGACACCAAGGACTCTGTTCTACAGCCTATGCCCAGGCAGTGTTTCTAAAGAGTTTTCCTTGAACTCGCAGGGAGGATGGGGAGCAAAAGAACAGAAAAGTCTGATTCTTCCACTTCTCAGAGACTGCTGTTGTCACTTAATGAAGGCTGTAGTCAGCAGTTTGTTTAGTGACTTAGCTGTTTTTACAAATAGCTAAGTTTGTTATTTTGTGTATTTCAGTTCTGGAATTCTCTCTCTAATTAGTCATTGGCCTGACAGATTTCACAAGAAAAGAAGAAAGAAAGAAAGAATACAAAGGCCTGCTGGCCCTTTAAATTTCTGTCACCAGGGGAAGCCACTACTAGGACAGGGCTAAAATCACCACAGTTGTCTGCACTCACCCTTTGGGGCACCACTACATAAACTGAACTGTTAAACTTTACAACCCCAAATCCTTGGAGGACAAGGTTTCCACTGCCTGCCCTGGTACCAGGCAGCCACTCTAGGAACATGGCTCACCATCTCCACCACCGAAGTGGGACTGAGAAATGGAGGATAATCACTGATGGGTGTACATGGCTCACATACCTGAACAAGCAGCCTTTCCCTTCTGTGGCACTCCCCCGCTTAAGTTTCTGATCAGGTTCCAGAGTTTCAAAATACTTGGTTCCAATTGCTCTTTACATTTCAATTGTTGTTTGCTGGTGGGACCAACACCTAGAGCTTTGTAGCACACCATCTTGCAAGGTGTAAGAGATTTTTCATTTAGTTTTTTATCTTTAAAGTCTGTGTTTGTTAAATCTGACTGGGGTCCCTCTCCCACAGGAAGTTTCTGTTTCCTACTTTTATTCCTGTGTATGGGTCACATATTCCTGTTTCTTTTCAGGAATTATTTTTTTGTCGTTGTTGTTGCTGTTGCCGTTGAAAAGAGACAGTTTAGGCAATATAGTGTAGAAACTCTGGATACTGATTCTCCTTCCCCTTCCCCAGGACTTGTATTTTTGTGGTTATTTGCATATTTATTTGTTTTCTCACTTGGCTAGGTTATTTTAATAAAGTCTGCTTTCTCCGTAATGTGAAGCCTTCAATGTCACTCTTCAGAGGGCTCAGTCTTGGGCATGCACACAGTCCCTCTGGGATGACAGTGGTTTTGTCTGGGCTTTCTTTTTCTGTTTCCCTAGTCTCTGTGCTAAGCTGTCTTCTTTATTTGGTATTATTTACTGCCTGTTAGACGCCACTAATTACCGATTAATTCCGCTATTGTTTTGACAGTGCCCTAGAGGTTACATTGCTCTGCAGTCTGATCTAGTTAAGTTCCAACAGTGGTAATTTTGAGGCCAGTGTTTATGGTTTTTTCAAATTCAATGAGGGGTTTTCCTAGTTGCCCCTTTCCCTAGTTTTCTCTGCTAAACTAGGTGTTTAGGGTTTAGCCTGTTGCTCTTAATTAAGAGGAGTTATTGTAACAAAAGCACAAATGGCAAAAGACAAAAATAAATGGAGCCTCAAAAAATTAAAAACTTTCATTCAACAAAAGACTTTAACAAAAAAGTGAAAAGACAAGCTACTTACTGGGAGAATATCTTTGGAAACCATATATTCGACAGAACCTAATAACCAAAATGTATATAAGACTTCAACAACTTAAGAACAAAAAAATAACCCAATCATAAAATGGGTAAAGAACTTGAATAGATATTTCACGAAAGAGGACATTCAAATGGCCACCAAAAACATGAAGAGATGCTCAACGTCATTAGCAATCAAAACCAAACCAAACCCACTGAGGTCAAGTCGATTCAGACTCCTAGTGACCCTATAGCCATCAGAAAGATGCAAATCAAAACCACAATGAGATGCCATCTCACTCCCACTAGAATGGCTAAGATATTTAAAAACAAAACAAAACAACCAGTGTTGCTTAGGCTGTGGAGAAATTGGAACCCTTAAAAACTGCAGGTGGGAATGCAAAATGGTGCAGCCCATGTGTAAAACAGTGTGGGAGTTCCTAAGACACTAAAAATAGAATTATCATGTTTTTAGGTGCCATTAATTCGGTTATGACTCATAGCAACCCCATGAATAACAAAAGGAAACACTGCTTGGTCCTGTGCCATTTCACAATCATTTCTATGTTTGAGCCCATTGTTGCAGTCACTGTATCAATCCATCTTGTTGAGGGTCTTACTCTTTTTTTGCTGACCCTCTACTTTACTAAGCATGATGTCCTGCAGCGACTGATCCCTCCTGATAACAAGTCCAAAGTATGTGAGACTAAGTCTTGCCATCCTCATTTCTAAGGAGCATTCTGCCTGTACTTCTTCCAAGACAGATTTGTTTGTTCTTCTGGCAGTCCGTGGTATATTCAATATTCTTTGCCAACCCCATAATTCAAGGGCATCAGTTCTTCTTGGGTCTTCCTTATTTGTTGTCCAGCTTTTGCATGCATTTGAGACAATTGAAATTACAATGGCTTGGGTCAGGCACACCTTAGTCCTCAAAGTGACATCTTTGCTTTTGAATACTTTAAAGAGGTCTTATGCAGCAGATTTGCCCGATGCAGTATGTCATTTGATTTCTTGACTGTTGCTTCCATAGGCGTTGATTATGGGTCCCAGTAAAATGAAATCCTCGACAACTTCAATATTTTCTCCTTTTGTCATGATGTTGCTTATTGGTCCAGTTAGGAGGATTTTTGTTTTCTTTATGCTGAGGTGTAATCCATACTGAAGGCTGTACTGTTTGATCTTCATCAGTAAGTGCTTCAAGTCCTCTTTGCTTTCAACAAACAAGATTGTGTCAGCTGCATATTGCAGGTTGTAATGAGTCTTCCTCCAATCATGATGCCACATTCTTCTTCATATGGTCCAGTTTCTGTAATTATTTGCTCAGCATACAGTTTGAATAAGAATGCTGAAAGGATACAACACTGACGCACATCTTTCCTGATTTTAAGCCATGCAGTATGCAGTAACCCCTTGTTCTTTTCCAATGACTTGATCAATGTATATGTTCCTCATGAGCACAGTTAAGTGTTCTGTAATACCCATTCTTCACGATGTTATCCATGATTTGTTATGATCCACACAGTCGAATGTCTTTGCATAGTCAATAAAACACAGGCAAACATCTCTGGTATTCTCTGCCAAGATCCATCTGACATCAGCAGTAGTATCCCTCATTCCACATCCTCATCTAAATCCGGCTTGAATTTCTGACAGTTTGCTATTAATGTACTGCAACGTTTTTGAATTATCTTCAGCAAAATTATAGCTGCATATGGTATTAATGATATTGTTGCATAATTTCCACATTCCATTGGATCACCTTTCTTTGAAATGGGGATGAATATAGATGTCTTTCAGTTCAATGGCTAGGTTGCTCTTTTCCAAATTTCCTGGCATAGACATGTGAGCACTTCCAGTGTTGCATGTGTTCGTTGAAACATCTCAGTTGGTGTTCCATCAATTCCTGTAGGTTTGTTTCAGTGCAGCTTCCTTCAACACCGTTAGTTCTTGAACATTGAAATGGTGTTTCAATGGTTGAACATTGAAATGGTTGAACATCGACCAATTCTTTTTGATACAAAGACTCTATGTATTCCTTCCATCTTCTTTTGATGCTTCCTGCATCATTCAATATTTGATCATAGAATCTTTCAGTATTGCAACTAGAGGCTTCAATTTTTTCTTCAGTTCTTTTAGTTTGAGAACTGTCGAGTGTGTTCTTCCCTTTTTGTTTTCTAAATCATGGCCATTGCACATTAGCATTACAGTACTTTCCTGAGTCTTTTCCAGCTGCCAGTTGAAATTTTCTGTTCAGCCCTTTGACTTCATCATTTACACATTCTTTTCCAGTGCACATGCAACGTTCCCCGGAATTGACCACATCTTAGGTGTGGTGGTTAAGATTGTGTGTCAACTTGGCTGGGCCATGATGCTCCGTGTTTTAATGTAATCACTCCTATGATTGAATATACTGTGAGTAGCCAATCAGATGAAAGGGAGCCTCCTTGGGGGTGTGGCCCGCATCTGTATATAAGCAGACGTTCTGGCTTTTTGCTCTCTCTGGATCCTGTGGCTGCTTCCTGTCGTCTCATCTCCCGTTCTTGGGACTTGAGCTGTCAGCTTATCTGCTGAACCTGGGATTTGTCAATCTGCACAGCCTGTGAGTGGGTGCCCTGCTCTCAGACCTTCCGATCTTGGGCTTACCAGCTTCTGCAGCTGTGTGACTTGGGAGAGGCCTCTACCCTGATCCATGGACTTCGGACATTCTAGCCTTTACAATCACGTGAGCTGTTTCCTTGATAAAATCTCTCTATATATATATATATTTATACACTTTACTGGTTTTGCTTCTCTAGAGAACTCAGCCTAAGACATTAGGTCACAAGGCAACCAAAACAAAATCCAAAACATTGAGATAATGCAAAGTATCTTCTCTGATCACAATGCCATCGAAGTAGAAATTATCAACAGGAAGAGCAAGGAAAAAAAATCAATCGCATGGAAACTGAATAACAACCTGCTTAAAAATCGCTGGGTAATAGCAGAAATGAAAGGCAATCAAAAAATTTCTAGAAGCAAACAAGAAGGAAAACACATCATACCAAAACCTTTGGGACACAGCAAAGGCAGTGCTCAGAGGTCAGTTTATACCAATAGATGCACACCTGAAAAAAGAAGAAAAGGACAAAATCAAAACATTAGCTATACACCACGAACAAATAGAGAACAGCAAAAAAGCCACCAGCCACCAGAATAAAGGAAATAATAAAGATCAAAGCAGAAATACAGGAAATAGAAAATAGAAAAACAATAGGAAGAATCAACAAAACAAAAAGTTGGTTCTTTGAAAGTATCAACAAAATCGACAAACCACTGGCCAAATTTACAAAAGAAAAGCAGGAGAGGATGCAAATAACCCAGATAAGAAATGAAATGGGGGACATTACAACAGACCCAACTGAAATAAAAAGGATCATAATATACTACTATGAAAAACTATACTCCAACAAATTTGAAAATCTAGAGGAAATGGACAAATTTCTAGAAACACACTATCTACTGAAACTAACACAAAATGATGTTGAATATCTGAACAGACCCATAACAAGAGAGGAGATTGAAAAGGTAATGAGAAAATTCATGATAAAAAAAATCCCTGGCCAGATGGCTTCAGTGGAGAATTTTGCCAAACATTCAGAGAAGAGCTTACACCAGTAGTACTCAAACTATTTCAGAACATAGAAAAGAAAGGGATACTTCTGAATTCATTCTGTGAAGCCAGCATAACCCTGATACCAAAACCAGGCAAAGACACCACAAAAAAAGAAAATACAGACCAATAGTTCCCATGAATATACATACAAAAATCTCAAAAAATTCTAGCCAATAGAATGCAGCATCGTATCAAAAAAATAATACACCACGACCAAGTGGGATTCATACCAGATATGCAAGGATGGTTCAGCATTAGAAAAATCAGTCAACGTAATCCACTACACAAATGAAAGAGAAGAATCACATCATCATCTGTATGTTGTTAGTTATGGTTTGTATCCTGTTAATGCCGTATATTAGGGTCTCTAGCATTGATCCTGTTTTTTATTCTATGATCTTTATAGTTTTTTGTTTTATATTTAGATCTTTGACCATTTTGAATTAGTTTTTGTTTTGTGGTGTGAGGTATGGGTCCTGTTTCATACTTTTGCAGATGGATGTCCAATGTTGCCAGCACCATTTGTTAAAAAGACTGTCTGTCCCCCACTTAAATGGACTTTGGGCCCTTGTCAAAGATCAGGTGGCTGTAGGTGGATGGATTTGCATCTGGGTTCTCAATCCTGTTCCACTGGTCAATGTGTCTGTTGTTCTAAGAGTACCAGACTGTTTTGACTACTAGCTATATAGTAGGTTCTGAGGTCAGGTGGTGCAAATCCTCCTACTTTCTTCTTCTTCTTCAATAATACTTACCTGGGACCTCTTTGCTTTCAATATAAAGTTAATGATTGTTTTTTCCATCTCTTTAAAGAATGTTGTTGGTATGTGGATCGAGATTGCATTGTATTTGTAAATTGCTTTGGGTAGAATTGTCATTTTCACAATGTTGAGTGTACCTATCCATGAGCATGGTATATTTTTCCATTCATGTAGATCTCTTTTGGTTTTTTGTGTTTTTAGTTTCATTTGTACAGGTCTTTTACATCCCTGGTTAGATTTATTCCTAACTATTTTATTTTTTAAGGGCTATTATAAATGGTATTGTTTTCCTGATTTCCTTTTAGTCATCCTTTTAATTGGTATATAGGAATCCAACTTTTTGTATGTTTATCTTGTATTTTGCTAACCTACTGAATCGTTCTATTAGTTCCAGTAGTTTTCTCGTGGAGTCTTTTGGATTTTCCATATATTGGTATCATATCATCTGCAAATAGGGACAATTTTACTTCTACCTTACAAATTTGGATGCCCTTTATTTCTTTTTCTTGCCTTATTGCTCTAGCTAGGACTTCTAGCACAATGTTAAATAGGAGTGGTGATAAAGGACATCCTTGTCTTGTTCCTGTTCTCAAGGGGAATGTTTTCAGCATCTCTCCATTAAGAATGATGTTGCGGAGGTTCCGGCAAGATGGCACTCTAGGCAGAAGCACCACACCGTCCCTCCACAGCAAAGATCTGAAAAACTAAGTCAAACAGAGAATGCAACAATCCTGAAACCCTAGAACATTGAATGAAGAGATAAAGAACTCAGCCGAGCACCAAATGGAGTGAGAATACTGAAAGAGAATGGAGAGCAAGGAGAGATTCATGCAGAGGTCCCCTACCAGCTAACGCAGTGCGGATCCACCATATTGGACTCCTATCGGAGACCAGCAAAAGGGGGTACGAGAAAGCAGCCTCATGGAGCGTCCAGTGGGTGACAAAACAGCCGGGACGAAACAAACAAATCTACAATCAATAAACGGAGAAATATCTACCGAATGCCCCGAAAACAGCAAACAATATCAAAACATTTACAAAAACAGGACAGGATGGTTCCAGTAGGCGTCAAAATTAAAACACCAGATGACTCTCCTGTGGAAGAAAATGCACTAGAAGTACCTGATAGGGAATTCAAATCTCTAATACTCGGAATTTTCCAAGAACTGAGGCAAAAAGCTGACAAACATGAGGAAAAAATAGACAAATTCATGGAAAATACAGACAAAAAATTGGAAGAATTCAGGAAGATGATGCAGGAACAAAATGCCAAAATAAATTCACAACTCGAAATTATACAAAAACAACAATTAGAAATCCAAAAGATAAACAACAAGTTTTCAGAAATGGATGATGTCATAGAAGGGCTGAGAAGCAGATTTGAAACCATAGAAGACAGGATCAGTGGAACTCAAGACAAACACTTGGATACAACTCTGTTTCAGGAAAATTCAGAAAAAAGAACAAAGAAAAATGAAGAGACCCTGAGAGTTATGTGGGACACAATTAAAAGCAAAAATTTATGAGTGATTGGCATTCCAGAACGGGGAGAAAACAGAAAACATGGAGAGGATCATTGAGGAACTGCTGACAGAAAACTTCCCCAATATCATGAAAGATGAAAAGCTGGCCATCCAAGAAGCTCAACGAACCCCATATAGAAGAGACCCCAAAAGAAAATCACCAAGGCATATCATATTCACACTCCCCAAAACCAAAGACAAAGAATCCTGAGAGCAGCTCGTGAAAAACAAGAAGTCACATTCAGAGGAGAAACAATAAGACTAAGCTCAGATTATTCGACAGAAACCATGCAGGCAAGAAGGCAACGGGGTGACATATATAAAATCTTGAAAGAAAAAATTTGTCAGCCAAGAATAATATATCCTGCAAAACTCTCGTTCAAATTTGATGGTGAAATTAGGTCATTTCCAGATAAACAAAAACTAAGGGAATATGTAAAAGTCAAACCAAACTTACAAGAATTTTTAAAGGGAGTTCTTCGATCTGAAGACAAACAGCTTCAGCCCTCAGGCAGGACCTAGGATGCAGGATCGTACGAGCCAGATACCAATCTAGGAAATGAACTCTCGAGGACTATCCAAAATCAAAAGAAATACGACAGGGAATCAGAGCAGTCAATCGATGGATGACAACAACATAAAAACAATGAAAGAGGGAATAAACGACATAGGTATAGAACCTTCTAATGGAGAGGAAAGCAAGGTGTCACCAAGTAAGGGTAGACTGCTTCAAACTTAGAAAGATAAGAGTAAAATTCATGGTAACCACAAAGAAAGTTAACAAACCAACTGATAAAAATAAAGATGAAAAACATAAAGTCTCAGCAAAAACAAAACCTACAAAAACAAAAGAAATGAAAAAAAAATCCAGAAACAAAAGTTACTCAGCACAAGAGAGTAAGAAGAACAAAGAAAACTTCAGCACCACAGATAAAAGCACTACAAAATGACAGCAACAAACTCAAATCTATCAATAATTACACTGAACGTAAATGGACTCAATGCACACATAAAGAGATGGAGAGTGACAGAATGGATAAGAAAACAGGATCCATCAATATGCTGTCTACAAGAGACACACCTTAGAAACAAAGATGTGAATTTATTAAAAGTCAAATGTTGGAAAACAATATATCAAGCTAACAACTACCAAAAAAGAGCAGGAGTGGCAATTCTAATCTCAGATAAAATAGACTTTAAAACAAAATCTACCATAAAAGACAAAGAAGGACACTATATAATGATTAAGGGGATGATCCATCATGAATACATAACCATAATAAACATCTACGCACCCAATGACAAGGCTCCAAAATACATAAACTCTAACAACACTAAAAAGAGAAATTGACAGTTCCACAATAATAGTAGGAGACTTCAACACACCACTCTCAGTAAAGGACAGAACAACTAAGAAGAAACTCAGCAAAGATACAGAAGACCTAAAGGGCACAATCAGCCAACTTGACCTCATAGACATATATAGAACACTCCATCCAACCGCTGCAAAGTACACATTCATTTCCAATGCACATGGAACATTCTCCAGAATAGACCACATCTTAGGCCACAGAGCAGTCCACAACAAGATCCAAAACGTTGAGATAATTCAAAGTATCTTCTCTGACCACAATGCCATCCAGGTAGAAGTTAACACTAGAAAGAGCAAGAAAAAAAATCAACTACATGGAAACTGAATAATACCCTGCTTACACATCACTGGGTAATAGAAGAAATCAGAGATGGAATCCAAAAATTCCTAGAATCAAATGAGAATGAAAACACATCGTACCAAAACCTTTGGGATACAGCAAAGGCAGTCCTCAGAGGACAATTTATAGCAATAGATGCACATATCAAAAAAGAAAAAGAGAGGGACAAAATCAAAACATTAACTACAGAACTGAAACAAATAGAAAGAGAACAGCAAAAAATGCCCACAACCACCGGAAGAAAGGAAATAGTAAAGATCAGAGCAGGAATAAATGAAATAGAGTACAGAAAAACAGTAGAAAGAATCAACACAATGAAAACTTCATTCTTTGAAAAGACCCCAAAATTGACAAACCACTGGCCAGACTGACAAAAGAAAAGCAAGAGAGGAGGCAAATAAACCAAATAAGAAATGAAATGGGGGACATTACAACAGACCCAACTGAAATAAAAAGGATCATAACAGAGTATTATTAAAAAGTATACTCCAATAAATTTGAAAACCTAGAGGAAATGGATAAATTTCTAGAAATGCACTACCTACCCAAACTATCACAAAGTGATGTTGAAAATCTGAACAGACCCATAACAAGAGAAAAGATTGAAAAGGTAATAAAAAAAACTCCCAATGAGAAAAAGCCCTGGCCCAGATGGCTTCATTGGAGAATTCTACAAAACATTTACAGAAGAGCTTGTACCAGTTCTACTCAAGATATTTCAGAGCATAGAAGAGGAAGAAACTCTTCCAAATTCGTTCTATGAAGCCAGCATAACGCTGATACCAAAATCAGGCAAAGACGTGAGAAAAAAAGAAAATTACAGACCAGTATCTCTAATGAATATAGATGCAAAAATTCTTAACAAAATTCTATCCAATAGAATTCAGCATCATATCAAAAAAATAATACACCACGACCAACTAGGATGCATACCAGTTATGCAAGGATGGTTCAACATTAGAAAGTCAATCAACGTAATCCACCGCATAAATAAAAGGAAAGAAAAGAATCACATGATCATCTCAATCCATGCAGAAAAGGCATTTGACAAAGTCCAACACCCATTCCTGATAAGAACTCTCAATAAAATAGGTATAGAAGGGAAATTTCTCACTATAATACAGGGCATCAATGCAAAACCAATGGCCAACATCATTCTTAATGGAGAAAGGCTGAAAACATTCCCCTTGAATACAGGAACAAGACAAGGATGCCCTTTATCACCACTCCTATTTAACATTGTGCTGGAAGTTCTGGCTAGAGCAATAAGGCAAGAAAAAGAAATAAAGAGCATCCAAATTGGTAACGAAGAAGTTAAACTGTCCCTGTTTGCAGATGATATGATACTATACATAGAAAACCCTAAAGACTCCACGAGAAATCTAGGAACTAATAGAAAGATTCGTCAGAGTAGCAGGATACAAGATAAACATTCAAAAATCAGTTGGATTCCTATACACCAGTAAGGAGAACGATGAAAAGGAAATCAGGAAATCAATTCCATTTTCAATAGACCCCAAAAAGATAAAATACTTAGGAACAAATCTGACCAGGGATGTAAAAGACCTATACAAAGAGAACTATAAAACACTACTGCATGAAACCCAAAGGGATCTACATAAATGGAAAAACATACCATGTTCATGGATAGGCAGACTCAACATTGTGAAAATGGCAATTCTACCCAAAGCAATTTACAAATACAATGCAATCCCGATCCAAATACTAGCAACATTCTTCAAAGAGATGGAAAAACTAATCATTAACTTTATATGGAAAGTGAAGAAGCCCTGAATAAGTAAAGCACTACTGAAGAAGAAGAATAAAGTTGGAGGACTCACACTACCTGACTTCAGAACCTACTATACAGCTACAGTAGTCAAAACAGCCTGGTACTGGTACAACGACAGATACATTGACCAATGGAACAGAATTGAGAACGCAGATGTAAATCCATCCACCTACGGTCACCTGATCTTCGACAAGGGCCCAAAGTCCATCAAATGGGCAAAGACAGTCTTTTTAACAAATGGTGTTGGCAAAACTGGATATCCATTTGCAAAAAAATGAAACAGGACCCGTACCTCACACAGTATACAAAAACTATTTCAAAGTGGATGAAAGACCTGAATATAAAGCTTAAAAGTATAAAGTTCATAGAAGAAAAAAATAGGACCAACACTTCAGGCCTTTATACATGGCGTTAACAGGATACAACCATAACCAACAATGCATAAAACCCAACAGATAAGCTAGATAACTGGGATCTTCTAAAAATCAAACACCTATGCTCTTCAAAAGACTTTACCAAAAGAGTAAAAATAGAATCTACAGACTGGGAAAAAAATTTTGGACAGTACAATTCAGACAAAGGTTTAATCTCCATAATCTACAAGAAAATCCAACACCTCTACAACAAAAAGACAAATAATTCTATTAAAAAATGGGCAAAGGAAATGAATAGACACTTCACCAAAGAAGACATTGAAATGGCCAACAGACACATGAGGAAATGCGATCACTAGCCATTAGAGAAATGCAAATTAAAACCACAATGAGATACCATCTCACCCTGGCATTACTGGCACGAATCAAAAACACTGGAAATAACAAATGTTGGAGGGGCTGCAGAGAGTTGGGAACTCTTATGTACTGCTGGTGGGAATGTAAAATGATACAACCATTTTGGAAAATGATATGGCGCTTCCTCAGAAAGCTAGAAATAGACATACCATTTGATCCAGCAATCCCACTCCTAGGAATATATCCTAGAGAAATAAGAGTCGTCACTCGAATAGACATATGCACACCTATGTTCATGGCAGCATTGTTCAGAATAGCAAAACTATGGAAACAACGTAGGTGCCCATGAACAGATGAATGGATAAACAAACTATGGTACATACACACAATGGAGTACTATGCAGCGAGTAAGAACAACAGTGAATCTGTGAACCATCTCATAACATGGATGAAGCTGGAGGACAGTATGCTGAGTGAAATAAGTCAATCACAAAAAGACAAATATTGTATGAGACCTCTGTTGTAAAAACCCATGAGAAAGTTCACACTCAAAATGTAACAATCTTAGTTGGTTACCAGGGATGGGAGGGGTGGGGGGGGGGAATACTAAAAACGCAATAGATAAGTGGCATCTTGGGTGAAGGGTGAGACAGTACACAATACAGGGGAAAGTAGCACAACCTGTACAAGGAAAGGTCATGGAAGCCCCATAGACACATCCAAATTCCCTGAGGGACTGAGTTGCTGGGCGGAGGGCTGTGGGGACCATGGTCTCGGGGAACATCTAGCTCAACTGGCAAGACACAGCTTATAAAGACAATTATCTACATTCTACCTTGGTGAGTAATGTCTGGGGTCTTAAAAGCCTCTGAGCGGCCATCGAAGATACTTCACTGGTTTCATCCCTTCAGGAGCAAGGGAGAATGAAGAGAATAGGATACAAGGAGAAGATTAGTCCAAAGGACTAATTGTCCACAGCTACCAAGACCTCCACCGGACTGAGTCCAGTACAGCTAGATGGTGCCCGGCTACCACCACTGACTGCTCTGACCAGGATCACAACAGAGGGTTCTGGACAGAGCTGGAGAAGGATGTAGAGCATAATTCTAACTCACAAAAAAAAAAAAAAAAAACCAGATTTACTGGCCTAAAGGAGACTGGAGAAATCTCGAGAGTATGGCCCCCACACACCCATTTAGCTCAGCGGTGAAGTTCCCTCCGAGGTTCACTGTTCAGCCTGGGAGTGTACAGCCCCGTAAAACCAAATGAGACTAACGAGATACAGGAGTCCAGTGACAAGGGCCAGAAGGCAGAATGGGACAAGGAAGCTGGTGATAGGGAAGACAAGATTAAGGAGATTGTTGATGTGTTGTGAGATTGTTAACCATTGTCATAGGGCAACATATGTGGTAACTGTTAAATGAGAAAGTATTTTCTTCTGTAAGCCTTCATCTTAAGTGAGAATAACAGCACAATTGGAAGGAGCGTAGTCAATGTCACTGAACTGTGTATGTAGCAATTTTTGAAACGGTGTATCATTGGCTATGTGTATTTTCACAAAAAAAAAGGTTGAGAATTTAGAGAGTTAATATGTTGTGGGGTTGTTAACCAATGTCATAAAACAACGTGTACTACTGTTTCATGAGAAACTGTTCTGGAAGCCTTCACCTGAAGTACAATAAAACATACATATAAAAAAAAAAGTGATGTTGGCCGTTGGTTTTGCATGGATGCCCTTTGTTATGTTGACATATTTCCCTTCTATACATATTTGATTGAGAGTTTTTATCAGGAGTAAGTGTTGGACTTTGTGAAATGCCTTTTCTGCGTCAATTGAGATGATCATTTGATTGTTTTATTTCCTTTTATTTCTGTGGTGGATTACATTGATTGATTTTCTAATGTTGAACCATCCTTGTATACCTGGTATGAATCGTAGTTGGTCGTGGTTTATTATTTTTTTGATATGATGCTGAATTCTATTGGCTAGAATTTTGTTGAGAATTTTTGCGTCTATATTCATGAAAGATATTGGTCTTCGATTTTTTTTTTTTTTGTAGTGTCTTTGCCTGGTTTTTGTATCAGGGTAATGCTTGCTTCATAGAATGAATTTGGAACTATCTCTTCCTTTTATGTGTTCTGCAGTAATTTGAGTAGTGTTGGTGTAAGCACTTGTCTGAATGTTTGGTAGAATCTCCAGTGGAGCTATCTGTGCCAGGGTTTTTTTTTGTTGTTGTTGGCAGACTTTTTTTTTACCTTTTCAGTCTCTTCCCTTGTTAGAGGTATGTACAGATTTTCAACATCAACTTACGATAGTATGGGTGGGGAGTGTGTTTCTAGAAATTTGTCCATTTCCTCTAGGTTTTCAAATTTGTTGGAGTATAGTTTTTCATAATACTCTGTTATGATCCTTTTTATTTCAGTTGTGTCTGTTGTAATGTCCCCCATTTCATTTCTTATTTGGGTTATATTCTTTTGTCAGTTTGGCTAGTGGTTTTTCGATTTTGTTGATCCTTTCAAAGAACCAACTTTTTGTTTTGTTGATTCTTTCTATTGTTTTTCTATTCTCTATTTTGTTTATTTCTGCGGTGATCTTTATTATTTCCTTTCTTCTGGTGGCTGTATGCTTCTTTTGCTGTTGTCTTTCTATTTGTTCAAGTTGTGTAGCCAATGTTTTGATTTTGTCCTTTTCTTTTTTGCGGTGTGCATCTATTGCTATAAATTGATATCTGAGCACTGCCTTTGCTGTGTCCCAAAGGTTTTTGTATGATATGTTTTCATTTTCGTTGGATTCTAGGAATTTTTTTATTCTATCTTTGATTTCTTCTATTACCCAGTAGTTTTTAAGCAGGGTGTTATTTAGTTTCCATGTAATTGATTTTTTTTTCCTTGCTGTTCCTGTTTTTAATTTCTACCGTGATGGTGTTATAATCAGAGAACTTACTTTGTACTATTTCAGTGTTCTGGATTGTGTTGAGGGTTGTTCTGTGGCCTAAGATGTGGTCTGTTCTGGAGAATGTTCCATGTGCGATGGAAAAAGATATGTACTTTGCAGCTGTTGGGTTGAGTGTTCTATATATGTCTGAGTTCAGTTGGCTGGTTGTGGCCTTTAGATCTTCTGTGTCTTTGTTGAGTTTCTTTCTAGATATTCTGTCCTTTACTGAGAGTGGTGTGTTCAAGTCTCCTACTATTATAATGAAATTGTCAATTTCTCCTTTCAGTGCTGCTGAAGTTTTTTAATGTATTTTGGAGCCCTGCCATTGGGTGCATAGATATTTATTATGGCTATGTCTTCATGCTGGATTGTCCCTTTAATGATGATATAGTGCCCTTCTTTGTCTTTTATGGTGGTTTTTGTTTTAAAGTCTATTTTATCTGAGATTAGTATTGCCACTCCTGCCCTTTTTTGGTTGCTGTTGGTTTGATATATTTTTTCTAATCTTTGACTTTTAATAAATTTATGTCTTTGTTTTTAAGGTGTGTCTCTTGTAGACAGTATATTGATGGATCCTATTTTTTTGTCCATTCTGTCACTCTCTATTGGTGTATTTAGGCTGTTTACGGTTAGTGTAATTATTGATAGGTGTGAGTTTATTGTCATTTTGTAGTGCTTTTTTTTGTTTTGCTGATGATTTCTTTGTTCCTCTTAGTCTCCTGTGATGAATTTCTTTTGTTTGTGGATTTTTTTCATTTCTTTTGTTTTTGTAGATTTTGTTTTTACTGACAATTTCCTTTTTCTTCTTTATTTTGATTAGTATGTTTGTTAAATTTCTTTGTGGTTACCTTGAATTTTAGCCTCATCTTCCTAAGTTTGAACCAATCTATTATTACTTGGTATTGCCTTGCCATCCTCTTCATTAGAAAGTTTTATACCTACATCATTTATTCTCTCTTTTATTGTTCTGACTTTGTTGTCATTTGTAGATTAACTGTCTTGTTCCCTATTGTAAATCTTCTTGGTTTTGAATAGTCCGTGAGAGTTCATTTCCTAGGTTGGTATCTGGCTGGTTTGATCTTGTGTCCTTGATTCAGGCTGTCGTCTGATGTTTTTTCTCAAGCGAAAGGACTTCTTTTAATAATTTTTGTAAGTTTGCTTTGGTTTTTACATATTCCCTTAATTTCTGTTTACCTGGAAATGTCCTAATTTCATCATCATATTTGAATGAGAGTTTTGCAGAAAATATTATTCTTGGTTGACAATTTTTTTCTTTAAAAGTTGTATATATGTCATCCCATTGCCTTCTTGCCTGCATGGTTTCTGCTGAGTAATCAGAGCTTAGTCTTATTGTATCCCCTCTGTATGTGACTTTTTGTTTTTCTTGAGGTGCTCTCAGGATTCTTTGTCTTTGGTTTTAGCGAGTGTGATTATATATGCCTTGGTGATTTTTCTTTTGGAGTCTATCCTATATGGGGTTCGTTGAGCTTTTTGGTCAGCTTTTCCTCTTTCATGATATTAGGGAAGTTTTCTGTCATCAATTCCTCAATGATCCTCTCTGTGTTTTCCATTTTCTCCCCCTGTTCTGGAACTTGGATCATGATATTAGGGAAGTTTTCTGTCATCAATTCCTCAATGATCCTCTCTGTGTTTTCCATTTTCTCCCCCTGTTCTGGAACTTGGATCATGATATTAGGGAAGTTTTCTGTCATCAATTCCTCAATGATCCTCTCTGTGTTTTCCATTTTCTCCCCCTGTTCTGGAACTTGGATCACTTGCAATTTTTGCTTTTGATTTTATCCCACATAATTCTCAGGGTTTCTTCATTTTTCTTTGTTCTTTTTTCTAATTTTTCCCCAAAGTTACATCCAAGTGTTTGTCTTTAATTTCACTGATCCTGTCTTCCATCGTTTCAATCCTGTTCCTCTGCCCTTGTCACTGTCCATTTCCAAAATCTTGTTTATCTTTTGGATTTCTGATTGTTATTTTTGTATGATTTCTAGTTTTGAAATCATTTTGGCATTTTTTCCTGTGTTATTTTCCTGAATTACTCCATTTCTTTGAATTTTCCATGAATTTGTCTGCCTTTTCTATGAATTTGTCTTTTTTTTCCTCATTTTTGTCTCCTTTTTGCTTCAACTCTTAGATAGCTCTGAATATTATAGATTTGAATTCCCTATCAGGTAGTTCTATTGCCTTTTCTTCTACTGGAAAGTCATCTGGTGTTTTATTTTGGACACCTACTGGAACCATCGTGTCCTTTTTTTATATGTTTTGATATTGTCAGCTTTCTTTGGGACATTCAGTAGTTATTTTCTTTGTTTACTGATTGTAGATTTGTTTGTTTTATTTGGTTATGTCTGAGCAGGCAGGCTGTGCATTCTTTGTTGATTGCTCATCTGTGGACATGATATTTTTCACCTTCTTGTCCAATTGGCAGTGTCAATCACTCAGCTATGATGCAGCAGGGCAGGTCCAGCTGAAGGGGAGGGTCTGGATTGGGTTGTTTGTGGCATGTACAGGGGTCGACATGGTGAACTGGGGGTCAGTGCAGGGCAGGTTCCAGTAGGTCTTGCCTGTGTTTCTCGGGAGTATAATGCTCAGAACACAGTATAGATAGGCAGGAGGGTGGGGGAGGGGGAAATTGTGATGTGTGGAGCTAGGTTTGGTATGGAAAAGAAGAGAGAGAAGAAACAGGAACAAAAAAGGTGCTGAGGGGACTTGCTGTTAGAGTGGAGAGACAAAAAAAAAAACGAAAAAAAGAATAACAAAAAGAAAAAAATTAAAATATATAAATAAAAACTTTAAAAAATGACCCCAGGGATCCCACTGGTGCAGCTACGCAGACTAGGGAAGTGGCTCCAAAGCCATGCAGTATAGCTCAGCTAGAAGGGGTGGAAATGATACACAGTGTCAGATATTCAGGAGACAGAAAATGAAGGTAAGTAGAAATAGACCAGAAACTGAGAAATGAAGAAAAATAAAAACAAAAAAAGAAAGAGAAAAGCAAACAAACAAAAAAGCCCGCAGGGATGCCACCATTGTGGCTGTGTGGACCAGGGAAGTAGTTTCCCAGCCGAGTGGTGCTTCACAGCCTATCAAGAAGAAGTAAAGATGGCACTCAGAATTAGGTATTCAAGAGAAAGGAGGGGGAGAAGGTGAGAGACAGGGAAAAACTAAAAGAGCCCCAAAAAAGCAACACCAGCAACAAAGAAATGGCAGTGAAGAAGCCAGCTGGTGTGGGTGGGGCTGATCCATGTGTCACAGAACCAGCACCTCCCATGCTTCAGGTAGCGCCCAGCTGGGAAGTAGACGATCAGCATGCTGGGAAGTACTGGATCAACCAGCTGGGAAGATTGGAATCGGCCCACCAGGAAGCAGTGGATTAGCCAGTTGGGAAGCAGCAAAGGTCGAGCAGGGGGAGACAGGGTGGGGGGTAGGAAAGCGTGTCTCACTGGTTCCCAGGTGCACTGTCTCCTGCTGGGAGCTCCGTGAATCTGCTTTCCTGTACTACCTGTTCCCCAATCTCTGATAGGAGTCCAAGATGGTGGATCTGTACTGCCTTAGCTGATAGTGGACCTCCTCTCATAACTCTCCTCACTCTGTTCTCTGTCAATTTCTTATTCCATTCGGTGCTTGGTTGAGTTCTTTATCTCTTCATTGGACGCTTAGGGTTCCAGGATTGACATTTGTCTGTGTTTTATTTAGTTTTTCAGTGGAGGGATGGCGTGCTGCTTCTGTCTGTAGTGCCGTGTTGGCTCTGCCTGATCCCCTCCCCATCTTTTTGGGCTGAGCCACACCGCTTGGCAACAGAGCCACCATCGCACGGCCACCTCAGGTTTGCACTGCCCCTGCTGGCAGGCTCCCTCAGCACCGTTGTTTATTGTTTTATTATTTTTTCTGGTTTCTTCTCTATCTCTTCCTTCTTTTCTTTCTCCCACCCACCTAGCCCTGTGTGATGTCCCCGCCCCTTCTTAGTGGGCTTCACCACACCATGCAGCTGGAGAGCCACTGCTGCATGGCCTCTTGGAGTCTGTGCTGCCCTTACCGGCAGGCTCCCACAGAGCCTTTTTTTTTCTTTTCCACTTTCTTTTCTCTCTTTCCCATCATTCCTTTCCTTTCTCCAACCTATCTAGCCCTGTGAGCTGCTCCCGCCCCTTCTCAATGGGCAGTGTTGCACCGCTTGGCTAGAGAGCAACTGGCGCACGGCCTCCCCTGGTCCAGGCAGACCCTGTCAGCCAGCTCTTTTGGTGCTGTATATATTTCTTCTCTTTGTTTTTTCTCTATCCTTTCTTTCCTTTCACCTGTCCACCTGGCCCCGTGTGTGATCCCCCACCCCTTATCAACGAGGTTTGCTGCACTGCTTGGCTTGGGGGGGGTGCTACTGGCACATAACCTCCTCAGGTCTGTACTACCCCCACCAGCCAGCTTGCTCAGCTCCATATTTTTTAGTTTTCTTTTTTCTTTGTTTCTTCTCTGCTTTCCTTTCTCCCATTCACATAGCCCTGTGCACTGCTTCTGCCCTTCATGAGGGGCCATGCTGCACTGCTCGGCTAGAGAGTCACTGGCGTGAGGCCTCCCCAGGTCTGCAGTGCTGTCACCGACTGGCTCCCTCAACGCCATTCAATTTATTTACTAATTTTTTCTTTTGTTTTTATCTTTTATTTCTTCCTACTTTCGTTGTTTCTTCTCTCTCCTTTTACTTTTTTTCTTTCTCCCACCCACCAAGCCTCGTGTGCTGCCCCCCCCCTTCTAGACAGGCTTTGCTGTACTGCTCAACTACAGAGCCTATGGCATATGGCCTCCCTGGGTCTGTTTGCTCAGTGCCATATTTTTTATTTTTTTAATTTTTCCCCTTCTCCTGTTTCCTTCTCCCTCCCACCCGGGCCCTGTGTTGCCTCTGCCCCTTCCTCATGGGCCATGCCATGCCACCTGGTGAGAGAGGCATCAGCTCACTGCCACCCCAATTCTGCCATACCCCCAACATGATATTTATTTTTATTGTTTTTTAATTTAATTTTTTTGTGTTTGTTAATTTGTTTCTTTTCTCACTTTCCTTTCCTTTCTCTTGCCCATCTAGCCCCATGCATCCCCATTCCTCTTCTTTATTTTGTTTTTTATAGTTGTACTTTAAGTGAAAGTTTGCAGTTCAGGTTAGTCTCTCATACAAAAATTTATACATACGTTGTAATGTGACCCTAATTGCTTTCTCTATACTGTGACAGCACACTCCTTCTTTCCACCCCTGATTTCCCGTTTCCATTGAACCACTTCCTGACACTCTGCCTTCTCATCTCACCTCCAGACAGGAGCTGCCCATTTAGTCTCATGTATCTACTTGAGCTAAGAAGCACACTCTTCACGAGTATCATTTTATGTCCCATAGTTCAGTTTGATCTTTGTCAGAAGAGTTGTCCTAAAGAATGGTTTTAGTTCTGGGTGGACAGAGAGTCCGGGCACCATGCTTTCCAATGTGTGAGTATACCATAATTTGTTTATCCATTTGTCCATTGATGGGCACCTAGGTTTCCATTTTTTGCTATTGTGAACAGTGCTGCAGTGAACATGGGTGTGCATGTATCTATTCATGTGACAGCTCTTATTTCTCTAGGATATATTCCAAGGAGTAAGATTGCTGGATCGTATGGTACTTCTATTTCTAGCTTTTTGAAGAAGTGCCAAATCGATTTCCAAAATGGTTGTACCATATTACATTCCCAGCAACAGTGTATAAGTGTTCTAGTCTCCACAACCTCTCCAACATTTATTATTTTGTGATTTTTGGATTAATGCTAGCCTTGTTGGGATGAGATGGTATCTCATTTTAGTTTTAGTTTGCATTTCTCTAATGGCTAATGATTGTGAGCATTTCCTCATGTGTCTGTTAGCTGCCAGAATGTCCTTTTTGGCAAACTGCCTGTTCATATCCTGTGCCCATTTTTTAATTGGGTTATTTGTCTTTTTGTTGTTGAGGTTTTACAGTATCTTGTAGATTTTATAGATTAGATGCTGATTGGATTTCTCATGGCCAAAAATGTTTTCCCAGTCTGTAGATTATCTTTTTACTCTTTTGGTAAAGTTTTTTGATGAACATAATTGTTTAATTTTTAGGAGCTCCCAGTTATCTAATTTCTCTATTGGTGTTTGTGCATTTTTACTTATGCTTTGTATTCTGTTTATGCTGTGTATTAGGGCTCCTAGCGTCATCCCTATTTTTCCTTCTATGATCTTTATCATTTTCGATTTTATATTTAGGTCTTTGATAAATTTTGAGTTAGTTTTTGTGCATGGTGTTATGTATGGGTCTTGTTTCCTTTTTTTGCAGATGGATATCCAGTTATGCCAACACCATTTGTTAAAGAGATTGTCTTTTCCCCAATTAATGGACTTTGGGCCTTTGTCAAATATCAGCTGCTCATAAGTGGATGAATTTATGTCTGGATTCTCAATTCTGTTCTATCGGTCTGTATATCTGTTGTAGGAATACCAGGCAGTTTTGACTACCATGGTGGTATAATAGGTTCTAAAATCAGGTAGTGTGAAGCCTCCCACTTTGTTCTTCCTCTTGAGTAATGCTTTACTTATCCAAGGCTTCTTCCCTTTCCATATGAATCTGGTGATTTGTTTCTCCACCTCCTTAAAAAATGCCGTTGGAATTTGGATAGAGATTGCATTGTATCTGTAGATCGCTTTGGGTAGAATAGAGATTTTCACAATGTTAAGTCTTCTTATCCATGAGCAAGGTATGTCTCTCCACTTATGCAGGTCTCTTGGTTTCTTGGAGTAGTGTCTTGTAGTTTTCATTGTATAGGTCTTTTACGTCCGTGGTTAGATTTATTCTTAAGTATTTTATCTTTTGGGGGCTATTGTAAATGGTATTATTTTGGTGATTTCCTCTTGGAAGTTCTCTTTGGTGGTGTAGAGGAATCCAACTTATTTTTGTATGTTTATCTTATATCCTGAAACTTTGCTAAAATCTTCTATTTTTCCAGTAGTTTTCTTGTGGATTCTTTGGGGTTTTCCGTGTATAAGATCATATCATCTGCTAATAGAGACACTTTTATTTTTCCCTGCCAATTTGGATACACTTTATTTCTTTTTCTATCCTAATTACTCTGGCTAGGACCTCCAGCACAATGTTGAATAAGAGTGGTGATAAAGGGCATACTTGTCTGGTTGCTGTTCTCAAGGGGAATACTTTCAAACTCTCTCCATTTAAGATGATGTTGGCTGTTGGCTTTGTATAAATGCCCTTAATTATATTAAGGAATTTCTCTTCCATTCCTATTTTGTTGAGAGTTTTTATCATGAATGGGTGTTGGACTTTGTCAAATGCCTTTTCTGCATCGATGGATAAGATCATGTGGTTCTTATTTTTTTGTTTTATTAATGTGATGCATTACATTGATTGTTTTTCTAATGTTTAACCATCCCTGCTTACCTGGTATAAATCCCACTTGATCACGGTGAATTATTTTTTTGATATGTTGCTAAATTCTCTTGGCTAGAATTTTGTTGAGTTTTGCATCAATGTTCGTGAGGGATATAGGTTTGTAATTTTGTTTTTTTGTGATTCTTTACCTGGTTTTGGTATCAGGGTTATGCTGGCCTCATAGAATGAGTTTGGGAGTATTCCATCCTTTTCTATGCTCTGAAATACCTTTAGTAGTAGTGGTGTTAAGTCTTCTCTGAAAATTTAGTAGACTTCACCAGTGAAGCCATCTGGGCCAGGGATTTTTTTCTTGGAGTTTTTTAAATTACGTTTTCAATCTCTTCTTTTGTTATGGGTTTATTTGGTTATTCTACATCTGTTTGTGTTAGTTTAGGTCAGTAGTGAGTTTCTAGAAATTTATCCATTTCCTCTAGGTTTTCAAATTTGTTAGAGTACAATTTTTAATAGTATTCTGTTATAATTCTTTTATTTCAGTTGGGTCTGTTGTGATATCACCCATCTCATTTCTTATCCCGGTTATCTGCTTCCTCTAATGTTTTTCTTTTGTCATTTTGGCCAATGGTTTATCGATTTTTGTTGACCTTTTCAAGGAACCAGCTTTTGGTCTTGTTAACTCTTTCAATTGTTTTTCTATTCTCTGTCATTTAATTCTCCTCTAATTCTTATTATTTCCTTTCTTCTGGCACCTGAGGGCTTCTTTGCTGCTCTCTTTCTACTTTTTCCAGTTTTAGGGTTAATGGTTTGATTATGGCTCTTTCTTCTTTTTGGATGTGTGCATTTATTGGTATAAACTGACCTCTTAGCACTGCTTTTGCTGTGTTCCAAAGAATCTGGTAGGATGTGTTTTCATTCTCATTTGATTCTATGTATTTCTTTATCCTGTCCTTAATTTCTTCTATAACCCGGTGGGTTTTGAGTAAGGTGTTTTTCAGTTTCCATGTGTTTGATTTTTTTTTCTTTTTCTGTTATTGATTACTACTTTTATTTCTTTATGGTAATAAAATATGCTTTGTAATATTTTGATGCTTTGGATTCTGTTAAGGCTTGCTTTATGGCCTGATATGTGGTCTATTCTGGAGACTGTTCTATGTGCGTTGAAAAAGAAAGTACACTTGGCTGCTGCTGTTGGGTGGAGTGTTCAGTGTATGTGTATGAGATCACGTTGGCTGATTGTAGCATTTAGATCTTCCGTTTCTTCATTTAGCTTCTTTCTGAACGTACTGTCCTTCACCAAAAGTGGTATGTTGATGTCTTCTACTATTATTGTGAAGCAGTCTATCGGTCTTTTCAATGCCGTTAAATTTTGTTTTATAAATTTTGGAGCCTTGTCATTGGATGTATAAATATTTATTATAGTTATGTTCTTCTGGCATATTGATACTTTAGTCATTATATAGTGTCCTTCCTCATCCTTTATGGTTAATTTTACTTTAAAATGTATTTTCTCAGAGATTAATATTGCCACTCCTGCTGTTTTTTCATTGTTGTTTGCTTGATATTTGTTTTTTGCATCCTTTGAGTTTTAGTTAATGTCTTTAAGTCTAAGATGTGTATCTTGTAGGCAGCATATAGACGCATCATTTTTTTTTATCCATTCTGCCACTCTCTGTCTCTTTATTGGTGTATTTAGTCCATTTACACTCAGCATAATTATTGATAGGTATGAGTTTAGTGCTGTCATTTTGATGTCTTTTTTTGGGTTGTTGACAGTTTCTTTGTTGCACTTAATTTCTGTGCTGAGTCGTTTTTCATTATGATTTTTTTAAATCTTTTTCATTGTTGATTTTGTATTTGCTGAGTCTTCATATTTTTCTTGTTTTTTATTTTGACGTGTAGGATTGTTAGTTTCCTTTGTGGTTACCTTAATAATTACCCCTTTTTTCTAAGTTTAAACCAGTCTTTTATTTCTCTATATTGCCTTGACTTCCTCTGCATATGAAAAATCTATGTCTACATTTTTTAGTCCCTCTTTTTTTAGTGTTGTCATCTTTTACATATTGACACCTCTGATTCCCTATTTTCAGTGTTTAGCTTCGATTTATTTATGTGACTTCCCTATCTCGGTTGCTATGTTGTTGCTCTGTCCTGTGTTCTAGTCTTGGGTTGTTATCTGATGTTACTGATTTTCTATCTGGAGGACTCCCTTTAGTATTTCTTGTAATTTTGGTTTGGTTTATGCAAATTCCCTAAACTTCTCTTTATCTGGAAATATCCTGATTTCACCATCATATTTGAGAGACAGTTTTGCTGGATATATAATTTTAGCTGGCAGTTTTTTTTCCTTCAAGGCTTTATATATGTCATCCCATTGCCTTCTTGACTTCATGGTTTCTGCTGAGTAGTCCAAACTTATTCTTATTGACTCTCATTTGTTGATGACTTTTCGTTTATCCCTAGCCGCTCTTAAAATTCTCTCTTTATCTTTCATTTTGGCAAGTTTGATTATAATATGTGTTGGTGACTTTCTCTTGGGATCTATCTTATGTGGGTTCGATGAGCATCTTGGATAGATATCTTGTCATCTTTCACGATATCACAGAAATTTTCTGCCAACAAATCTTCAACAATTGTCTCTATTTTCTGTTACCCCCCACCCTTGTTCCGGTACTCCAGTCACTCATAGGTTATTCCTCTTGATGGAGTCCCACATAAGTCTTAGTGTTTCTTCATTTTTTTAAATTCTTTTATCTGATTTTTTTCCTCAATAAGTTGGTGTCAAGTGCTTTATCGTCAGTCTCACTAATCCTGAATTCCATTGCCTCAATTCTGCTCCTATAACTTTCTAGTGAGTTGTCCAATTCTGAAATTTTATTGTTAATCTTCTGGATTTCTTATTGCTGTCTCTCTGTAGATTTTTGCAGCTTGTTAAATTTGTCATTATGCTCTTCACTGATGTGCTTAAGTTCCTCGATTGCTTTGTCTTGTGTTCCTTGGTTGGTCTGCATTTGCTTGATCTCCTTCCTGATCTCTTGCAGAGTTCTGTATGTTAACCTTTTGTATTCCACTTCTGGGGGAAATTTTATTCCTTCAGAAAATTTGTTGATTCTTTTTTGGGACCTTGCTGAAGCCATCATGGATTGCCTCTTTATGTGATTTGATATTGACTGTTGTCTTTGTGCGATCAATAAGTTGTTATATTTATTTATTTTACATTTGCTTACTTTCTCTTAGCTTCTTGTTTTGTTTTGATATGCCCAAATAGGCTGCTCATGTGAGCCAATTTTATTGTTGGCACCTTTGAAGCTCTAACATCCTGTCACCGTGTGGTTAGATCTGTTACTAAGTATGTGAGCACAGGATTCCGTTTACTTTTCTTGTATGAATTTAGCTCAGGTGACCACGTAGTCAGTCACCAAGTGTCTAATACAGGCTTTCCCCTACAGTTCTAGACTGGCACAGGCGATTGGTGTAGGCACAGGTATCTGGCTGCAGTACATGGTCATGTGCTGAGTAAGGCAGGGGGCTGATGGCTGCCCTTGAGTGTCTGGGAGGAAAGTGTCTCCCTGTTTTCTAGAGCATGTAGGTGTGTGGGTTTTGCAACCGACTGTGAGCACCCAGTGTTGTTGGCTGTAAGGTCTGGAGACACCACTTATTCTTGGGCCCCTGTCGCAGGTGGCTAGGTGGTGTGGATGGAGCCACCAGTCATCAGGCCCCTGAGGTAGGTAGGTGAAGACCCTGCTTAATGGGCAGAACAGTGTCAAATGTCACAAACCTGCCTCTTCATGGGTGAAACAGTTGAAGTTTGACTTCAGGTATATAACCTGTCATACTGTGATAATGAGGGCCTGTGCTGTTGAAAAGGGCCCACACATGCCTCTGCAAGGGGAAAGGCACTCAAAGTCCGTGAACCCCTTATGCCTGTTCCTAGGCAAAGGAGATATGCCTACCCTGAGTTTCTGACTTTTGGGAGCCCGTAGATTATTGTTTCCCCTGTTTGTTAATGTGTTCCCTCTCCAATGCCGGGAGTATGGCTCAGGGTGTGTGACGGGTCCTTCTTCCGTCACAGGGGACTTGGCAGTCACTGAAGCTGTCCCAGACCCAGTTTAGAGCGGGCAGCAGGGAGGTAAATGGGAGAGAGGTTTTTCCCAAAGGGGGGTGTTTTAGATCTGCGTGGTAGGCCAGATGCAAGTACATATCTTTCGCCGATTGAGGGCTGCTTCTCACCGGTTCTGGATACCTGAGTAGACTCTCTGCTGCTGGGTCTCTCCTGATGTGGAAAACACCTCCCGAGTGCCACTGCTTGCCTCACCGTGCACCATGAGCTGATCCGGCCTGAAGCACTCAGGATCCCACTTGTTCTGCCGGGTCAGGTCTGCAACTTTTCGTTGGTTCCGCACCATCTCTCACTCCCCCTACCACTTTGTCCAATTCCTCAACTTCACTTTTGATGTTCAGGGCTCCTAGATTGTCATGTATAATCGATTTACTTGTTTCTTTGGGTGTTTTTTGTAAGAGGGACCACTGGAAGCATCTGACTACTCTGACATCTTGGCCTTGCCTCCCATTTCCCTTCTTTACAGGTCAAGCTATACCATTTGGCTAGAGAGCCACCAGCACACAACCACACAGGGTCTTCCCCAGCCCCACCCACTGAGTCCTAAAGCGGTGCCATTTTATTTAATTTTCTCTTTTTTCCTCATTTTTTCATTTTTTGGTATTTTTTGTTTCTCTCCTTTTTCTTCTGTCACCCACTTAGCTCCACACATCTCATCCTCTCCCTTCCCTCCTGCCTGTCTGCTCTGGTGCCAAGCACCACACGGCTGAGTGGAACCAATGTGGTCCCCAGGACCCCGCCCTGCCCTTGCCCCCGGCCTCACCCCATCAGCCCCATGTCCAGCTGCAAACAACCTATCCTTACCCCTTTTACCCCCACTGTACCCACCCTGCTGCACCATAGCTGAGTGATCAGGCCAGCCCCCCAGACAAGGTGGTGACAAGTATTGTGCCCATAGAGGAATAAGCAACAAATGCCCAGCCTACCTGCCCAGGCATAACCAAATAAAACAAAAACCAACATGATACAAACAAATCTACAATCAATAAATGAAGAAAATAATTCCTCTATGTCCCTGAGACTGTAGACAATATCAAAACATATATACAAAAAGGGCAGGATGGCTTCAGAAAGCTACAAAAATAAAACACCAGATGACCTTCTAGTAGAAGAAGAGGCAGTGGAACTACTTGAATTAAAAACTCTAATATTCAGTGTTCTGCAAGAGATGTAGGAAAATACAGATAAAAATTGACAAAATCAGGGAAAACACAGACAAAGCAATGGAAAAATATAGGAAAATAATACAGGAACAAAATGTCAAATTAAATAAACAACTAGAAATCATTTAAAAAAATTAGAGACTCCTGGCCAATATGGCACTATAGACAGAAGCACCATGCCCTTCCTCCACAGCAAAGACCTGAGAAACTAAGTCAAGCAGAGACAAAAGTCAATCCTGAAACCTTAAGCATCAAATGAAGAGATAAAGAACTCAGTCAAGCACCAAATTGAATAAGAAACTGACAGAGAACAGAGAGCGAGGAGAGATACATGCAGAGGTCCCTATCAGCTAACACAGCACAGATTTGCCGTCTTGGACTCCTGTCAGAGATCGACAAACAGGGAATATGGGAAGACAGCTTCACGGATTTCCCAGCAGGAGACAGAACAGCCAGTAACCAGCGATATACACTTCCCCGCTCCCCAACCCTTCTTAACCCCCACTTGGCATCCTCTGTTTCCTGTGGCCACAGTCTGTTGGCCAGGAGGCACTGGCTTAAGCTTTGTGCTGCTGGGAATCCACCCACCCACACTGGCTGGCTCCCTGAGTGCCATTTGTTGGTTGCTGGTGTTGCTTTATTCCGCTACTTTTGGTTTCTTCCATACCTCTTACCACCTCCCGTCCTTTCTCTCAAATACCTGGCTCTATAGGCCAACTTTACTTCTTTCTGAAAGGCTGTGAAATGCCGCTTGACTGTGGAACTGCTTCCTACATGCTGGTGGGATCCCCGGGGCTTTTTTTTTGTTTTGATTTCTTTGGGTTTTTTTGTTTTTCTTTTCTTGGCTTGGGAGCCCCTTCTAGCCGGGCTGTACTGTGCAGCTTGGGAGCTACTTCCTCATTCTGCACAGCCATGGAGTGGGATCCCTTGGGGCATTTCTTTTTTCTTTTCTTTGTTTTTGTTTGTTTTTCTTTTCTCTTTCCCTTTTTGTCTTCATTTCTCAGTTTCTCATCTCTTTATACTTCTCTTCCTGTCTCCTGAATACGTGGTGCTGTGTGACACCTCTACCACTACTAGTCAGGCTGTACTGTGCAGCCTGGGAGTCACGTCCCCAGTCTTTGCAGCCACACTGGTTGGATCCCTGGGGGCTTTGCTTTTCTATTTTTCTGTAATTTTATTTTACCCTTTTTCTTCTGCTTTTTTCCCTTTTTGATTTTCTCCATTTCTAGGTCTCTCATTTCTCCACTCCAATGGCAAGCTCCCTTAGCACTCTTTTTTGTTTTTGGCTCCGTTTCCCTCTCTTCTCTTACTTCTTTCCCATACCCATCTTAGATCCACACATCACAATCTACCCCCTCCTTCCTGCCTACCTGCACCATGTGCTGAATATCACACCCCCAAGCAGCACAGGCATGGCCTTCCAGAACCTGCCCTTCACTGATTCCCAGCCTGCCCTGTTGGCCCTCATATGTGCCACAGACAACCCATCCTAGCAAATCCCCTTCAGGTGGACCTGCCCTGATGCACCATAGCTGAGTGACTGACCCTGCCCATTGAACAAGGAGGTAAGAAATATGCCCATAGACAAGCAAATAACAACACATGGCCGCTTTCTCAGACATAACAAAATAAAAAATCAGGATGAAACAAAACAATCTACAGTAATAAACAAGGAAAATAACTACTGAATGTCCTGAAAACAGCAGACAATATCAAAACGTATTAAAAAAATGACAGGATGGTTCCAGTAGGCATCCAAAATAAAACACCAGATGACTTTCCAGTAGAAGAAAAGGCAGTAAAACTACCTGATAATGTATTCAAATATCTACTGTTTAGAGCTATCGAAGACTTGAAGCAAAAAGCAAATTGAGGAAAATATAGACAAATTCAAAGAAAAGACAAAAAAATGGAAGAATTCAGGAATATAATACAGGAACAAAATGCCCAAATAAATTCACAACTAGAAGTCTTATAAAAAGAACAATTAGAAATCTAAAAGATAAACAACAAGGTTTCACAAATGGACAGTGTCATAGGAGGGCTGAGGAGCAAGTTTGAAATGATGAAAGACAGAATCAGCGAAACTGAAAACACTTGAATACAACTCTTTTGGTGGAAAAATCAGAAAAAAGAACTAAGAGAAATGAAGAAACCCTGAGAATTATGTGGGATTCAATCAAAAGCAAAAATTTGCACATGATCGGAGTTCCAGAACATGGGAGAAAACAGAAAACACAGAGAGATCATTGAAGAACTTCTGACAGAAAACTCCCCCAATATCATGAAAGAGGAAAAGCTAATCATCCAAGAAGCTCGATGAACCCCATATATGGTAGACCCCAAAAGAAAATCACCAAGGCATATCAGAATCACACTCGCTAAAACCAAAGAATGCTAAGAGCAGCTCAGGAAAAACAGAAAGTCACAAACAGAGTAGAAACAAGAAGACTAAGCTCAGATTATTCGGCAGAAATCATGCAGGCAAGAGCAATGGGATGACATATATAAAACCTTGAAAGAAAAAAATTACCAGCCAAGAATAATATATCTTGCAGACTCTCATTCAACTATGATTGTGAAATTAAGATATTTCCAGATAAACAGAAATTAAGACTATGGAAAAACAAAACCAAACTTACAAGAATCATTAAAGGTTGTCCTATGGTCTGAGAAATAACATCATACCACAGGCTGAATCTACAATGCAGGATTGTACAGCCAGATACCAACCTAGGAAATGAACTCTCAAGGACTATCCAAAACCAAGAGAATTACAACAGGGAACCAGAGAGGTTAATCTGTAAATGACTACAACATTAGAACAATGAGAGAAGGAATAAACAGTGTAGGTATAGAACCTTCTAATGGAGAGGAAAGCAAGGTGAGACCAATAGTAGACTAGTTCAAACCTGGGAAGATAAGGATAAATTTCAAGGTAAACACAAAGAAAGTTAACAAACCTATGCATCAAAATAAAGAAGAAAAACATGAAGTCTCACTAAAAACAAAATCTACAAAAACAAAAGAAATAGAAAAAGATTCACAAACAAAAGGAATTCAGCACAGGTAAGAGGAACAAAGAAAACATCAGCTCCCTCCAAAAAATAAAAAATAAAAATAAAACCTAGAAAATGACAGCAATAAACTCACACCTATCAACAATTGTACTGAATGTAAATGGCCTAAATGCACCCATAAAGAGACAGAGAGTGATAGAATGAATAAAAAAACAGAATCTATCAATATGCTGTCTATAAGAGACACACCTTAGAAACAAAGGAATAAACTTATTAAAAATCAAAGGATGGAAAAATATCAATCAAACAGCTACCAAAAAAGAGCAGGAGTGACAATACTAATCTCAGAAAAAAAAGTCTTTAAAATAAAATCTACCATAAAAGACAAAAAAGGACACTAGTGATAAAAGGGACTATCCATCATGATGAGATAATAATAATAAACACCCACGCACCCAATGAGAGGGCTCCAAAATACATGAAACGATCTCTAACAGCACTGAAAAGAGAAACTGACAGCTTCACAATAATAGTAGGAAACTTCAACACACCATTTTCGGTAAAGGACAGAGCATCTAGAATGAAACTCAGCAAAGACACAGAAGATCTAAAGACCACAATCAGCCAACTTGGCCTCATAGACATATATAGAACACAGCACCCAACAGCTGCAAAGTACATATTCTTGTCCAATGCATATGAAACATTCTCCAGAATAGACCATATCTTAGGCCACAGAGCAACCTTCAACAAAATCCAAAACATTGAGATAATACAAAATATCTTCATGGACCACAATGCCATCAAGGTAGAAATTAACAACAGGGAGAGTAAGGAAAGAAAATCAATTACATGGAAACTGAATAACACCCTGTTTACAAACCACTGGGTAATAGAAGAAATCAGAGAAGGAATCAAAATTCCTAGAATCTCTTGAGAATGAAAACACATCTTACCAAAACCTTTGGAACACACCTCAGATGACAATTTATAGATGTAGATGCACACATCAAAAAAAGAAGAAAGGGACAGTATCAAAACATTAACTACACAACTCGAACAAATAGAAAGAGAACTTCAAAAAAGCCTACAGCCACCAGAAGAAAGGAAATAATAAAGATCAGAGCAGAAATAAATGAAATAGAAAATAGAAAAACAATAGAAAGAATCAACAAAAACAAAAAGTTGGTTCTTTGAAAGGATCAAAATCGACAAACTGCTGGCCAAACTGAAAAAAGAAAAACAGGAGAGCACACAAATAACCCAAATAAGAAATGGGGGACATTACAACAGACCCAACTGAAATAAAAAGGATCATAACAGAGCATTATGAAAAACTATACTCCAACAAATTTGAAAACCTTGAGGAAGTGGATAAATTTGTAGAAACACAATATCTACCCAAACTAACACAAAGTGATATTGAATATCTGAACAGACCCGTAACAAGAGAAGAGATTGAAAAGGTAATAAACAAAAAAACTTCCAACAAAAAAACTTCCAACAAAAAAAGCCCTGGCCTAGATAGCTTCACTGGAGAATTCTACCAAACATTCAGAAAAGAGCTTATACCAGTACTACTCAAACTATTTCAGAACATAGAAAAGGAAGTGACACTTCTGAATTCATTTTATGAAGCCAGCATAACTCCGACACCAAAACCAGGCAAAGATGCCACAAAAAAGAAAATTACAGACCAATATCTCTCATGAATATAGATGCAAAAATTCTCCACAAAATTCTAGCCAATAGAATTCAGTATCATATCCAAAAAATAATACACCACGACCAAGTGGGATTCATACCAGGTATGCAAGGCTGGTTCAACATTAGAAAATCAATCAACGTAATCCACCGCATAAATTAAAGGAAAGAAAAGAATCAAGTGATCATCTCAATTGATGCAGAAAAGGCATTTGACAAAGCCCAACACCCATTCCTGATAGGAAACTCTCAATCAAATATGTATAGAAGGGAAATTTCTCAACATAATAGAGGGCATCTATGTAAAAACCAGTGGTCAACATCATTCTTAATGGAGAGAGGCTGAAAACATTCCCCTTGAGAACAGGAATAAGACAAGGATGCCCTTTATCACCACTCCTATTTAACACTGTGCTGGAAGTCCGAGCTAGAGTAATAAGGGAAGAAAAAGAAATAAAGGATATTCAAACTGATAACGAAGAAATTAAACTCTCTATTTGTGGATGATATGATACTATACATAGAAAACCCAATAGACTCCATGGAATAGATTAAGTAGTGTAGCAAGATGCAAGATAAACATACAAAAGTAAGTTGGATTCCTATACATCAATAAAGAGGATGATGAAAAGACAATCGGGTATTCAATACCATTTATAATAGCCCCTAAAAAAATAAAATACTTAGGAATAAATCTAACCGGGTATGTAAAGGACCTATACAAAGAAAACTACAAAACACTACTGCAAAAAATCAAAAGAGATCTACATAAATGGAAAAACATACCATACTCATGGATAGGTAGACTCCACATTATGAAAATGACAAGTCTACCCAAAGCTATTTACAAATACAGTGCAATCTTAATCCAAATATCAACAACATTCTTTAAAGAGATGGAAAAGCTAATTATTAACTTTATATGGAAAGGGAAGAAGCCCTGGAGAAGTAAAGCAGTATTGAAGAAGAAAAAAGTAGGCAGACTCGCACTACCTGACCTCAGAACCTACTGTACAGCTACAGTAGTCAGAACAGCCTGGTGGTGGTACAATGACAGATACATTGACCAATGGAACAGAATTGAGAACCCAGATGTAAATCCATCCATGTACAATCTCCTGATCTTCGACAGGGCCCAAAGGCCATCAAACGGGGATCAGACAGTCTTTTTAACAAATGGTGCTGGCAAAAGTGGATGTCCATCTGCAAAAAAAGAAAACAGGACCCATACTTCACGCCATATACAAAAACTAATTCAAAATGGATCAAAGACCTAAATATAAAGCCAAAAACTATAAAGCTCATAGAAGAAAAAATAAGATCAACACTAGAGGCCCTAATACACGGCGTTAACAGGATACAAACCATAACCAACAACACACAAACTCCTGAAGATAAGCTAGATAACTGGGATCTTCTAAAAATTAAACACTTATGCTCATCAAAAGACTTCACCAAAAGAGTAAAAAGAGAAACTACAGACTGGGAAAAAATTTTTGGCCATTGCAAATCAGACAAAGGTCTAATCTCAGAAATCTACAAGGAAATCCAACACCTCTACAACAAAAAGACATCTAATCCAATTAAAAAATGGACAAAGGAAATGAACAGACACTTCACCAAAGAAGACATTCTGGTGCCCAAAAGATGTGAGGAAATGCTCGCGATCACTAGCTATCAGAAAAATGCAAATCAAAACCACAATCAGATACCTTCTCACCCCAGCATTACTGGCACAAATTCAAAAAACTGGAAATAACAAACATTGGAGAGGCTGTGGGGAGACTGGAACTCTTATGCACTTCTAGTGGGAATGCAAAATGATACAACCATTTTGGAATACCATATGGCCCTTTCTTAGGAAGTTAGAAATAGAAATACCATATGATCCAGCAATCGCAATCCTAGGAATATATCCTAGAGAAATAAGAGCCGTCACATGAATAGATGTATGCACACTCACGTTCACTGTAACCTTATTCACAGTAGCAGAAAGATGGAAACAACCTAGATGCCCATGAACAGATGACTGGATAAACAAACTCTGGTACGTACACAGAATGGAGTATTGTGCAAAGAGAAGAAACAATGATGAGTCTGCGAAGCATTTCGTAACATGGATCAAACTGGAGGACATTATGCTGAGTGAAATAAGTCAATCACAAAAGGACAAATATCGTATGAGACCACTAGTATAAAAACTCCATGAAAAGGTTTACACATGAAAAGAAACGATATTTGATGGTTACGAGGGATGGGTGAGGGTGGAAATGCTAAATAGACAATAGATAAGTGGTAACTTTGGTGAAGGGTAAGACAGTACGCAATACTGGGGAAGCCAGCACAATTTGTACAAGGCAAGGTCATGGAAGCTCCATAGACACATCCAAACTCCCTGAGGGACCACATTGCTGGGCTGAGGACTGTGGGGACCATGGTCTCGGGGAACATTTAGCTCAATAGGCATAATATATTTTATAAAGAAAGTGTTCTACATTCTACGTTAGTGAGTAGCGTCTGGCATCTTAAAAGCCTGTGAGCGTCCATCTAAGATACTCCACCGGTCAAAACACTTTGGGAGCAAGGGAGAATGAAAAAAACAAGATACAGGGGAAAGATTAGTCCAAAGGACTAATGGACCACGACTACCACGGCCTTCACTGGTCTGAAACCAGTACAACTAGATGGTGCCTGGCTACCACCACTGACTGCACTGGCAAGGATCACAATGGAGGGTCTCGGACAGAGCTGGTGAAAAATAAAGAACAAAATTCTGACTCACAAAAAAAGTCCAGACTTACTGGCATGACAGAGACTGGAGAAACCCCTATAATATGGCCCCTGAACACCCTTTTAGCTCAGTAATGAATGCGCTCCCAAGGTTCACCCTTCATCCAATGATTAGACAGGCCCATAAAACCAAGCGAAACTAAAGGGTCACAACAGCCTAGGGACAAGCACTAGAAGGCAAGAGGGGACAGGAATGCTTGTAATAGGGAACCCAAGGTTGAGAAGGGAGAGTGTTGACACGCCATGGGGTTGTTAACCAATGTCATAAAACAATATGTATATAATGAGAAATTAGTTAGTTCTTAAATCTTCATCTAAAGTACAATAAAAAATTAAACACAATAAAAAAATTATATGGGATCAAATTGGCAACAGCAACTTGAAAGTTTAGATAGGAACCTTAGGAGCACTGAGTTTATGTTAATGGTGGAGGAAGAACTCCAAAAAGGAGGATGGGAATGGTTGCACAACTAGAAGAATGTAATAAATGTCACTGAGTTGTACATGTGAAACTGTTGAATTATTGTATATTCTTCTGCTGTGTATATTCTCAACAACAAAAAGTAAAATAAATCATAAAAAAAGAAATTATAAGAAAGAACTAAATGCAAAGTCTAGATTTGGAAACTATATGAACTGAAATTTATTACAGTGATCAACAGTAGATTTCAACTGCTAGAAAAAGAATCAGTGATCTTGAGGATATACTAATAGATATTGTGTAATCTGAAGAAGAGAGAAAGTAGAATAAAGAAAAATCTTAAAAATTTGTGGAACATCTTTAAGTACATGAAGATATGTATAATGGGAATACCAGAATGAGAGGAGAGAAAAAAAGGAGTAGAAAAAATATTCAAAGAAAAAATAGCTAAAAATTTCCAAATATGATTACATAAATAAATCTTCACCTTCCAGAAGCTCAATGAGCCTCACGTAGAATAAAGGCAAAGAGATTAACATCCAGACATATAATAGTAAAACTTTCGAAAGCCAGAATTAGAGAAAATCTTGACAGCACCAACAGAAAAGTGACTTGTAACATATAACACCACGTGTCTTATCAGTTTGTAGTACTGTGGTGACTTGCATGTTGCTATGATGCTGGAAACTCTGCTACAGGTATTTCAAATACCAGCAGGGTCACTAATGGTGGACAGATTTCAATGGAGCTTCCAGACTAAGACAGACTAGGAAGGACCTAGCGATCTACTTCTGAAAGAACTGGCCAGTTAAAACTTTATGAGTAGCAGCAGAACATTGTCTAATACAGAGTTGGAAGATGAGCCCCACAGTTTGGAAGGCACTCAAAGTATGATTGGGGAAGAACTGCCTCTTCAAAGTAGAGTTGACCTTAATGACATGCATGGAGTCAAGCTTTCGGGACCTTCATTTGCTGATGTGGCACAACTCAAAATGGAAGACACAGCTGCAAACATCCATGTACAAACTGAAATATACAAAGCAGAATCTAGGAAAATCGGAAGTTGTCAAAAATGAAATGGAACACATAAAGATCGCAATCCTAGGCATTAGTAAGCTGAAATTGATTGATATTGGCCATTTTGAATCAGACAATCATATGGTCTACTATGGCAGGAATGACAAATTGTAAAGGAATAGCTTCACATTCATCGTCAAAAATAACATTTCAGGATCTATACTGAAGTACAATGCTGTCAGTTGTCAGTGATAGTGATAATATCCATACACTTACAAGCAAGACTGGTTAATACAACTATTATTCAAATTTACAAACCAATCACTAAGGCCAAAATGAAGAGATTGAAGATTTTTACCAACTTCAGCAGTCCGAAATTTATCAAACATGCAATTAAGATGCATTGATAATTACTGGTGATTGGAATTCAAGTTGGAAACGAAGAAGGATCAGTAGTTAGAACATATGGCCTTGGTTATAGAAATGACGCAGGAGATGGTGTAATAGAATTTTACAAGACCAATGACTTATACACGGCAAATACTTTTTTCAATAACATAAACAGCAACTATACATGTAGACCTCACCAGATGGAAAACACGGGAATCAAATCAACTACATCAGTGGAAAGAGACCATGGAAAAGATCAATATTATCAGTCAGAACAAGGTCAGGGGCTGACTATGGAACAGACCATCAATTGCTCATATGCAAGTTGGAGTTGAAGAAAATTAGAACAAGTCCATGAGAGCGAAAGTATGACCTTGAGTATATCCCACCTGAATTTAGAGACCATTTCAAGAATAGATTTTATGCAGTGAACACTAATGACCAAAGACCAGACGAGTTGTGGAATGACATCAAGGACATCATACTTGAAGAAAGCAAGAGGTCATTAAAAAGACAGGAAAGAAGTGAAAGACCAAAATGTACATCAGAAGAGACTCTGAAGCTTGCTCTTGAATGTAGAGTAGCTAAAGTAAAAGGAAGACGAAGAAGTAAAAGAGCAGGACAAAAGATTTTAAAAGGTGGCTCGAGAAGACAAAGTATTATAATGAAATATGCAAAGACCTGGAGTTAGAAAACCAAAAGAGAACGCGCTTGGCTTTTATCAAGCTGAATGAATTGAAGGAAAAAAAACCAAACCTTGAGTTTCAATTTTGAAGGAGTCTACGGGCAAAATGTTGAATGATGCAGGAAGCCTCAAAAGAAGATGGAAGGAATACACAGAATCACAGAACCAAAAAGAATTGGTCCACATTCAACCATTTCAGGAGGTAGCATATGCTCAAGAACTGATGATATTGAAGGAAGAAGTCCAAGCTCCACTGAAGGCATTGGTGAAAATCAAGGCTCCAGGAATTGACGGAATACCAATTGAGATGTGTTATCAAACAGATGCAGTGCTGGAGGTGCTCAGTCGTCTATACCAAGAAATTTGGAAGACAGCTACCTAGCTGTTATGGATTGAATTATGTCTCCCAAAAATGTGTGTCAACTTGGCTAGGCCATGATTCCCAGTATTGTGTGATTGTCCACCATTTTGTCATCGGATGTGATTTTTCTATGTGTTCTAAATCCTACATCTATAATATTAATGAGGAAGGATTAGAGGCAGTTCTGTTAATGTTTCAGGACTCAATTGACAGATTAGGTTGTATCTTGAGTCAATCTTTTTTGAGATATAAAAGAGAGAAGCAAGCAGAGAGATGGGGGTCCTCATAGCACCAAGAAAGTAGCACTGGGAGCAGAGCATGTCCTTTGGACCCAAAGTTTCTGTGATGAGAAGCTCCTAAAATGGGAAGATTGATGACAAGGACCTTCCCCTAGAGCCGAGAGAGAGAGAAAGCCTTCCCCTGGAACTAGCGGCCTGAATTTGGACTTCAAGCCTACTAGACCGTGAGAGAATAAAATTCTGTTTGTTAAAGCCATCCACTTGTGGTATTTCTATTATAGCAGCACTAGATAGCTAAGACACTAACCAACTGAGTGGAAGAGATCGATATTTGTGCCCATTCCAAGAAAGATGATCCAAAAGAATGCAGAAATTATTAAACCATATCATTAATATCACATGCAGGTAAAATTTTGCTGAAGAGAATTAAAAAACAGTTGCAGCAGTACGTCGACAGGGAACTGCCAGAAAGTCAAGCAGGATTCAGAAGAGAACGTGGAATGAGGGATATCATTGCTGATGTCAGATGGATCTTGGCTGAAAGCAGAGAGTACCAGAAAGATATTTACCTGTGTTTTATTGACTATGGGAAGGCATTCAGCTGTGTACATCATAACAAATTATGGCTAACATTGCGAACAATGGGAATTCCCTAACACTTAATTGTGCTCATGTGTAACCGTACATAGACCAAGAGGCAATCATTTGAACAGAGGAAGGAGTTCCTGCATGTTTTGAAATAAGGAAAGTTTGTATCCTTTCACCATATTTATTCAATGTGTATGCTGAGCAAATAATCGGAGAAGCTGGACTGAGTGATGCAGAACGTGGCATCAGGATTGGAGGAGGATTCATGAACAACCTGCGATATATAGATGACACAACCTTGCTTGCTGAAAGTGAAGAGGATTTGAAGCACTTACTGATGAAGATCAAATACTACAGCCTTCAGTATACATTACACCTCAGCATAAAGAAAAACAAAACCTCACAATTGGACCAATAAGTAACATCATGATAAATGGAGAAAATATTGAAGTTGTCAAGGATTTCATTTTAACTGGATCCACAGTCAATGCCCATGGAAACAGCAGTCAAGAAAGCAAATGTCGTGTCACATCGGGCACATCTGCTGCAAAAGACATCTTTTAAGTGTTGAGAAGGAAAGATGTCATTTTGAGAACTATGGTGAGCCCGACCCAAGCCATGATATTTTCAATCGTGTCGTATGCATGCAAAAACTGGACAGTGAATAAGGTAGACTGAAGAAGAATTGATGCCTTTGCATTGTGGTGTTGGCGAAGAATATTTGATAAACTATGAACTGCCAAAAGAACGAATGAGACTGTCTTGGAAGTAGTACAGCCAGAGTGCTTGTTAGAAGTGAGGATGGCTAGACTTCATCTCATTCATTTTGGACATGGTATCAGGAGGGGCTGTCACTGGTGAAGGACATAATGCTCGGTAAAGTATAGGGTCAGCAAAGAAGAGGAAGATCCTCAATGAGATGGATTGACACAATGGCTACAACATAACAGCTCAAACATGACAGCGATTGTAAAGATGGCTCAGGATCAGGCAGTGTTCTGTTGTACTAGAGTGGCTATGAGTCAGAACTGACTCAAAGGCACCTTACAACAACAATAACATATAAGACAACTTCATAAGATTAAGAGCTGACTTCACTTCACAAACATCTTAGTTCTGAATACAGTGGAATGATATATTCAAAGTGATGAAATATCTGTCAATCAAGAATCTTCTGTCCAGCCAATCTTCCCAAAAAAAAAAAAAGACATTCCCAGATAAACAAAATCTGAGAAATTTTGTAGTTAATAGACCCACCTTACAAGAAATACTAAAGGAAGTTCTTCAGGCTGAAAGCAAGTAAGCATAGATGGAAATTCAAATATAAACGTGTAGAACCAGTAAAATTAATTATGTAATTATAAAAGGCAGTACAAATGAATTTTCTTTATTTAACTTATTTATAAAACAATATGTACATAATTGTATTCCTGAGACTATAAAAATAGAAAAGTAATATATTTGACAATAATAGCACAACAAAGATGGGTGGGAGCAGAATAGTATTCGCGTAAGGAAATAACACTAGATGCTAAATAGAATCCACTAGAACAAACGACGAGAACCAGAAATGGTAAATAAGAAGGTAAATATAACAAATTTTCTAAATACATACTTGTTCTTTTTTCTCAACTTTTTAAATAGATGTAAAATTACACAAAGAAATAATTATAACAATGTATTATTGGGTTTGTAACAGCTGTATGTAATATGTATATGAATAATAGCACAAATAGATGCAAGAGGGAATAGAACTATATAGGAGTAACATTATCTCACCAGAATTTAGTATAAATTTGAAGTTGATTTTGATAAGATATATATGTTAAGCCTATAGGAACCCTTAAGAAAATAACTAAAAAATATCATGAAAAAAATCATTAAATGAATTAAAAGGCTACACTAGAAAATATTCACAAAAAAGACAACAAAACCAAAAACCAAACCCATTGCCATCGAGTCGATTTCGGAGCTTTCAGTTAGCAGCCGAGCTCTTAACCACCGCGCCACCAGGGATCCACAGAAAAAGACAAGAGACATACAAATCAGCAAAAAAAAAGGCAGGCACAAATCCAATTACTTAAAAAATAATATTACATGTGAATTGATTAAATAATCCAATCCAAAGGCAGACATTGTCAGACAGGATTAAAAAAATACAAGCTCTAACTATATGATGTATCCAAGATACACACTTCAGATTCAAAGATACAAACAGGTTGAAAGTTAAGAATGAAAAAGATATATCATGCCAACAGCAACCATAAGAAATTGGCATGGCTATACTAATATCAAACAAAATAGACAGTAAAATAAACTGTTACTGGAGACAAAGATGACATTATATAATGATAAAAGGGTCAATGCATTAGGAAGGCATAATAATTATAAAGATATTTGCACCTAACAACAGAGAAATCCTTTTTGAAGTATCTTCAGCAAATTTTTGCTAGTATATGATATTAATGATATTGTTTAGTAATTTCCGCATTCCATTTGATCACCTTTCTTCGGAACGGGCACAAATATGGATCTCTTCCAGTCAGTTGACCAGGTAGCTCTCTTCTAAATTTCTTGACATAGATGAGTAAGCACTTCCTGCTTTGCTTTCGTTTGTTGAAACATCTCAATTGTTATTCTGTCAATTTCTGGAGTCTTATTTTTTGCCAGTGCCTTCAGTGAAGCTTGAACTTCTTCCTTCAGTACCAGCAGTTCTTGATAATATGCTACTGCCTGAAATGGTTGAATGTCGACCAATTCTTTTTGGTACAGTTACTCTGCCTATTCCTTCCATCTTCTTTTAATGCTTCTTATGTCATTCAGCATTTTGCCTGTGGAATCCTTCAGTAATGCAAATCAAGCCTTGAAATTTATTTTCACTTTTTTCAGCTTGATAAATGCTGATTGTGTTTTTCCCTTTTGATTTTCAAAATCCAGGTCTTTGCAGATTTCATCATAATACTTTACCTTGTCTTGTCCAGCTACCCTTTGAAATCTTCTGTTCAACTCTTTTACATCATTATTTCTTCCATTTGATTTAGATAGTCTGCACTTAGGAACAAGTTTCAGAGTCTCCTCTGACATCTGTTTTGGTCTTTTTCTTCTTTCCTGTCTTTTTTAATGATCTTTTACTTTATTCATGTATGATGTCTTTGATATCTTCCTACAACTCTTTTGGTCCTTCAGTCATTAGTGTTCAGTGTTTATCAGTCTATTCTTGAGATAGTCTCTAAATTCAGGTGGGGTGTATTCAAGGTCATACTTTGGCTCTCCTGGACTTGCTTTGATTTTCTTCAGCTTCAACTTGAGTTTACACATGAGCAGTTGATGGCCCATTCCATGGTTGGCGCCTGGCTTTGCTTGACTGATGATATCGAGTTTCTCCTTTCTCTCTTTCCACAGATGTAGTTGATTTGATTCTTGTTTAATCTATCTAGTGAAATACACATAGTCATTGATTGTGTTGTTTAAAAAAGTGTTTCTGATGAATAAATCTTTGGTCTTGCAAAATCATGTGGTTTCCAGCGTCATTTCTATCATCAAGATTATTTTTCAACTTTTGATCCTTCATCTTTGTTTCCATTTTTGAATTCTAATCACCAGTAATCATCTGTGCATCTTGATTGCATGTTCAATCGATATCAGACTGCAGCAGGTTGTAAAACTCTTCAGTTTCTTCATCTTTGGCATTTGTGGTTGGTATATAAATTTGAATAATAATCCATATTAACTGGTCTTCCTTGTAGGCGTATGAATATTAGTGTATCACTGACCACATTGTACTTCAAGATAGATCTCAGAATGTTTTTTAAAAATGAATGTAATGACATTCCTCTTAAATTTGTTCTCAGAATAGTAGGTCATATGGTTGTCAGATTCAAAATGGCCTTTACCAGTCCATTTCTGCTCACTAACACCTAGGATGTTGATCTTCAAGTGTTATATTTCATTACTGATGGCCTCCAATTTTTCGTGATTCATACTTCATATATTCCACATTCTGATTACTAATTGAGGTTTGCTGCTGTTACTTTTCATTTTGAGTCATTAAAAATTACTGCAGCCATGCATTGACAATAAATTGCCACAAGTTCAAGTCAGATTCAGAAGAGGATGTAGAATGAGGGATATAATTGCTGATGTCAGATGGATCTTGGCCAAAATTAGAGAATATCAGAAGGATGTCTACCTGCAGTTTATTGAATATGTGAAGGCATTCAACTGTGTGGATCATAATAAACTATGGATAACATTATGAAAAATGGGAACTCCAGAACATTTAATTTGGCTCATGCAGAAACTGTATATGAATCAAGAGGCAGTCATTTGAACAAAAGGTGGCATTGCGTGGTCCCAGATTGGAAAAGGTGTGTGGCAGGGTTGTATCCTTCCACCTTAATTATTCAATCTGTATGCAGAACAAATAATCCAAGAAGCTGGACTATATGAAGGAGAATGTGGCATCAGGATTGGAGGGAAACTCATTAACAACTTTTGATATGCAGATGGCATAAACTTCTTGCCAAAAATGTAGACGACTTGAAGCACTCACTAATGAAGATCAAAGGCCTTCGGTATGGATTACAACTGAACTTGAAGAAAATGAAAGTCCTCACAAGTAGATTGATCAACAACATCATAATAAATGAAGAAAAAATTAAAGTTGTCAACAATTTCATTCTATTTGGATCAACAGTCAATGTCCATGGAAGCAGCAGTCAAGAAATCAAATGACAGGCTCAAAAAGTAATGAATATCACCCATAAGTAGTGTGCTCCTCTAAAAAAATTCACCTGTATGAGATCAAACAGTCAAAAATTACTTTAAAACAAAGATGAGAATGTAAGTGGGCACGGAAACCAGATTAATGAAAATGGAACAAGAACAGAAATAATGAGAATGTTCACGCATTGTGAAGAATGTAACCAATGTCACTGAAAAACTTGTGTAGAAATTGTTGAATGGGAAACTACTGTGTAAACCATCACTAAAAACACAACAAATATTATTTAGAAAAAAAAAAGAAATCAAATGATGTGCTGCACTGGGCAAATGTGCTGCAGAAGACCTCTTTAAACTTTTAAAAAGCAAAAATGTTGCTTTGATGACTAAGGTGCACCTGGTCATGGCATTTTCAATCACCTCATATGCATGTGAAAAACTGGAAAACAAAAAAGGAAGGTTGAATAAGAATTGATGCTCTTGATTGGCAAAGAGTATTAAATATACTCTGGACTGCCAGAAGAACGAACAAATCAGTCTTAGAAATACGACCAGAATGCTCTTTAGAAGCGAGGATAATGAGACTTTGGCTTGCTTACTTTGGACACATCATCACAGAAGACCAATTGCTAAAAAAAGAACATCATGTTTGGCAAAGTAGAGGGTCAGCAAAAATGAGGAAATCCCTCAATGAGATGGACTGATGCAATAGCCACAACAATGGACTTAAACATACCAGCAATCATGAAGATGGCACAGGATCGGGCACTGTTTTGTTCTGTTATACATAAGGTCGCCATGAGTCAGAGCCAACTCAATGGCAACTAACAATGACAATTAAATATGACACCGAAATCACATGCAACAAAAAATTAGATAAATTGGAACTCATGGAAATTAAAAACTTTCATGTTTCAAAGGACACTGTCAAGAAAGTGAAAAGACAACATGCAGAATGGGAGAATATTTTTTGCAAATCATATATCTTAAGGGACTAATATCAAGAATATATGTAAAGAACTCTCATAAGTCAAAAATTAAAAGTCAAATATCCTAACTTTTTAATAGGCAAATTATTTGAAGATATACAAATATCGTCCAAAGAAGATGTACAAATGGCCAATAAGTAGAGGAAAATGTGCTTAATGTCATTAAACTGCGACACTAGAGCTCCAGTCATCCTAGTGAGGGTAAAGTGTGGTTTTTACTTGCATTTACCTAATGACATTAAGGAGCCGTGGTGGCGCAGTGGTTAAGAGCTACAGCTGCTAACCAAAAAGTCGGCAGTTCAAATCCACCAGCTGCTCCTTGGAAACCCTATGGGGCAGTTCTACTCTGTCCTGTAGGGTCGCTGTGAGTCAGAATCTACTTGACGGCAATGGTTTTTTTTTCTTTTAAAGACGACTATTATCAGAAAAGTGGAAAATAACAACTGTTGGCAAGAATGTGTAGAAATCTTAACCCTCTTCCATTGCTTGTGGGAATACGAAATTATGCAGCCACTTTGCAAAACAAACATTTTGACTGTTCCTTAAAATATTAAACATACAGTGTAACATATTACCCAGCAATTCCTCTCCTAGATATCCACGCAAGAGAAATAAAAACATAGGTCCACTAAAGTTCATAGTAGCATTATTCATAGTAGCCAAAAAGTGGAAACAATCCAAATGCCCATCAGTTAATAAATGGATAATCAAATTGTGGTATATCCATACAATGGGTTATTTTTCAGTTATGAAAAAGAATGAAATACCAGTATATGAATGAAACATGCTAACTTCGATCAGCCAGGCACAAAAGACCACATAAGGTATGATTCCATTTATATGAAATGTCCAGAATAGCCAAATCCAAAGAGACTGAAAGTAGATTGGTGGTTTCCTGGGGCTAGGGGAAGTGGGAAATGTGTAGTGACTGCTAATGGGTATGGGGTTTCTTTTTGGGGTGATGATACTGTACAAAAATTAATTGTGATGGATTCAACACTTCTGTGAATATACTAAAAACTATTGCATTGTAACTTTAAATGGGTGAATTGTATGGTATGTGAACTGCATCTCAATAAATCTGCTACATGAAAAATACATTGGAAGAAATTTTTTTTTCTTTTTGTTTTTATTGTGGTTTAGGTGAAAGTTTACAGAGCAAATTAGTTTCTCATTAAACAGTTAATACAAAAATCATTTTGTGACATTGTTTGCCAACTCTACGATGTGTCAACATTCTCCTCTTCTCTACGCCAGATTTCCTGTTTCCATGCATCCAGTTTTTCTGTCCCTTCCTGTCTTCTCATCTTTGCTTTTGGGCTAGTGTGCCCATTGGTCTCTATAACATGATTGAACTATGAGACACATTCATCACGTGTGTTATTGTTGGCCCTATAAACCAAAAAACCAAATCCATTGCTGACCATTCAGTTCCAACTCACAGTGATCCTATAGACCTGTCTAATTTTGGCTGAAGTGTGAACCTCGGAGTGACTTCAGTACTGAGTTAAAAGGGTGTCTGGAGGCCGTACTCTTGGGGTTTCTCCAGTCACTGTCAGACCGGCAAGCCTGTTTTTTGTTTGTTTTTGTGAATTTGAATTTTGTTCTACATTTTCCTCCCAGTCTGTCTGAGACTCTCTGTTGTGATCCCTGTTAGAGAAGTTGGTTGTGGTAACTGGGCACCATCTAGTTGTTCTGGGCTCAGTCTGGTGGAGGTTGTAGTAGTTGTGGTCCATTAGTTCTTTGGACTAGTCTTTCCCTTGTGTCTTTGGTTTTTTCCAGTCTCCTTTGCTCCAGCTGGGAAGGGACCAGTAGAAGTATCTTTTACTGCCGCTTGCAGACTTGTAAGACCCCAGATGCTACTCATCACGGTTGTAGAACATTTTCTTTATAGACTACGTTATGCCAGCTGAGCTAGATGTCCCGAGACAAATATCCCCAGCACTAAGCCCAGTAACTCGGTCGCTCAGGGTGTTGGGATGCGTCTGTGAAGCTTTTATGACTTTGCCCTGGTCAAGTTGTGCTGACTTCCCCAGTATTGTGTACTGTCTTACCTTAACCAAAGTTACCACTTCTCTGCTATCTTTTTGTTTTCCTTCCCCAACTCTCTCCTCCCTTGTACCCATCAGAGATTGTTTTTTTCTGTTTGGAAACATTTTCATGTGTTTTTATAATGGTGGTTTCATACAGTATTTGTCCTTTTGTGATTGACTTATTTCACTCAGCGTAATGCTTTCCAGATTCATCTATGTTGTGAGATGTTTTGCAGATTTATCATTGTTCTTTATCATTGCATTGTACTCCATCATATGTATGTACCATAGTTTGTTTACCCACTCATCTGTAGATGGGCGCTTAGGTTATTTCCATCTTTTTGCTATTGTGAATAATGCTGCAATGAACATAGGTGTGCATATGTCTTTTCATGTGATGGCTTTTATTTCTTTAGGATATATTCCAAGGAGTGGAATTGCTGGATCGTATGGTATTTCTATTTCTAGCTTTTTAAGGAAGCACCATATCATTTCCCAAAATGGTTGTACCGTTTTACTTTCCCACCAGCAGTGCACAGGAGTTCCAATCTCCCTGCTGCAACCTCTTCAACATTTGTTATTTTCTGTTTTTTTGATTCGTGCCAGTAATGTCGAGGTGAATTGGTATCTCATTTTAGTTTTGATTTGCATTTCTCTAATGGCTAATTATCTTGAGCATTTCCTCATGTGTCTGTTAGCTGCCTGAATGTCTTCTTTGGTTAAGTGTCTGTTCATATCCTTTGCCCATTTTTAAATTGGATTATTTGTCTTTTTATTGTAGAGGTGTTGTATTTTCCTATAAGTTTTAGAGATTAGACTCTTGTCGGATATGTCATAGCCAAAATTTTTTTCCAAGTCTGTAGGTTCTCTTTTTACTCTTTTGTTGAAGTCTTTTGATGAGCATAAGTGTTTAATTTTTGGAAGATCCCAGTTATCTAGCTTATCTTCTCATGTTTGTGTATTGTTAATTATGGTTCATACCCTGTTTATGCTGTATATTGGGGACCCTATTGTTGACCTTATTTTTTTCCATGACCTTTATAGTTTTTGGTTTTATATTTAGGCGTTTGATCCATTTTGAATTAGTTTTTGTATAGGTCCTGTTTCATTTTTTTAAAGATCGACATCCAGTTTTGCCAGCACCATTTGTTAAAAAGACTGTCTTTTCACCATTTAATAGACTTTGGCCCTTTGTCAAAGATCAAGCGGCCCTAGGTAGATAGATTTACACCTAGGTTTTCAGTTCTGTTCCATTGGTCAATATGTCTGTCATTGTACCAGTACCAGGCTGCTTTGACTGCCGTACCTGTATACTAGATTCTCTGATCAGGTAGTGCGAGATCTTCTACTTTGTTGTACTTCTTCAATAATTCTTTAGGACTTCCGGGCAACATGCTGCTATAGTCAGAAGCACCACACCATCACTCCATAGCAAAGATCAGAAAAAGTAAGTCAAACAGAGTCACATGTCAATCCTGAAACCCTAACCATCAAATGAAGAGATAAAGAACTCAGCCAAGCACTGAATGGAATAAGAAACTGACTGAGAAGAGAGCGAGAGGAGAGATACATGCAGAGGTCCCCTATCAGCTACCGCAGCACAGATCCACCATCTTGGACTCCTATCGGAGATCAGCGAACAGGAGGTACGAGAAAGCAGCTTCATGGAGCTTCCAGCAGGAGACAGAACAACTGGTAACCCACGATGTAGGCTTTCCCACCCCCCACCCTTCTTCACCCCTATTTAGCCTCCTCTGCTTCCTGCAGCCACAGTCTATTGGCAGGGAAGCACGAGTTTCCCCCCGAGTGCCGCCTGGATTCCACCCACACTGGCCAGCTCCCTGAGTGCCATTTGTTGGCTGCTAGTGTTGCCTTTTTGTGCTTTAGATTTCTTCCTTACCTATCGCCAATTCCTCCTTTCTCTCAAATACCTGGCTCCGTGCACCATCTTTGCTTCTTCCTGAAATGCTGTGAAACACTGGCCCGTGCCACCACACTGGTGGGACCCCTGGGGCTTTTTTGTTTGTTTGCTCTGATTTGTTCTGTTTTGATTTTTGTTTGTTTTCTTTTTCTTTTCTTGGCTTGGGAGCCCGTTCTAGCCAGGCAGTACCACGTGGCTAGGAAGCTAGTCCCTTACTCTGCGCAGATGAACAGGGACATCCCTGGGGGTATTTCTTTTTTCTTGTTTGTTTTTGGTTTTTTTTCATTTCTTTGTTTAGTTTTCTTCTCTTTCTTATTCCCTTTTTATCTTTCTTCATTGCCAGTTTCTCCATTTATTCATTTTTTTATTTTACCCTTTTTCTTTTTATTCATTTTTGTTTTTCCCCATTTCTCAGTCTCTCATTTCTCCACTCCAATAGCAAGCTCCCTTAGCACTCTTTTGTTTGCATGTATGTCTTTGGTTCCTGTTCCTCTCTCCTCTCTCTCATCTTTACCATACCATCTTCGCTCCACACATCACAGTCTACCCCCTCCTTGTTACCTGCACCATGTGCTGAACATCAAACTCCCAAGCAACACAGGCACAGCCTACTGGAACCTGCTCTGCACTGATTCCTAGTCCGCACTGTCAGCGCTGGTATGTGCCACAGAAAACCTATCCCAGCAACTTCCCTTCAGCTGGACCTGCCCTGCTGTACCATACCTGAGTGACTGGCCCTGCCCATTGGAGAAGGAGGTGAAAAGTATCATGTCCACAGACGAGCAAACAACAAAGAATGCACAGCCCGCTTGCTCAGACATAGCCAATAAAACAAAAAAGTAGGATGAAACAAACAAATCTACAATTAACAAATGAGGAAAATAACCACTGAATGCCCCAAAGACACCAGACAATATCAAAACATTTACAAAAACAGTACAGGATGGTTCCAGTAAGAGTCAAAAATAAGACACCAGATGACCTTCCAGTAGAAGAAAAGGCACTAGACCTAACTGAGAGGGAATTCAAATCTCTAATCAGAATTAGCCAAGAGTTGAAGCAAAAAACAGACAAAAATGAGGAAAAAATAGACAAATTCATGGAAAAGGCAGACACATTCATGGAAAATACAGACAAAATTGGAAGAATTCAAGAAAATAATACAGGAACAAAATGCTAAAATAAATTCACAACTAGAAATCATACAAAAACAGAAATCCAAAAGATAAACAAGATTTCAGAAATGGACAGGGTCATGGAAGGGCTGAGGAGCAGGTTTGAAATGATGGAAGATAAGATCAGTGAAATTGAAGACAAACACTTAGATACAACTCTGTTGGAGGAAAAATCAGAAAAATAAACAAACAAAAATGAAGAAACCCTGAGAATTATGTGGGATACAATCAAAAGCAAAAATCTGTGAGTGATCAGAGTTCCAGAACAGGGGGAGAAAACAGAAAACACAGAGAGGATCGTGAAGAGTTGCTGACGGAAAACTTCCCCAATGTCATGAAAGATGAAAAGCTGACCATCCAAGAAGCTCAACCAACCCCATATAGGATAGACCCCAAAAGAATATCACCAAGGCATATCATAATCACACTTGCTAAAACCAAAGACAAAGAATACTGAGAGCAGCTCAAGAAAAACAAAAGTCACATACAGAGGAGAAACAATAAGACTAAGCTCAGATTATTCAGCAGAAACCATGAAGGCAAGAAAGCAATGGGATGATATATATAAAACCTTGAAAGAAAAAAAATTGCCAGCCAAGAATAATATATCCTGCAAAACTCTCATTCAAATGTGATGATGAAATTAGGTCATTTCCAGATAAACACAAATTAAGGGACTATGTAAAAACCAAACTGGACTTACAAGACTCATTAAAGAAAGTCCTTTAATCTGAGAACAAACAATATCAGACCACAGGCTAAATATAGGACACAGGATTGTACTAGCCAGATACCAACCTAGGAAACGAACTCTTAAGGACTATGCAAAAGCAGAAGAATTACAAAAGGGAACCAGAGAGGTTAATGGGTAAATGACAACAGCATCAGAACAATAAAACAGGGAATAAACGGTGTAGGCATAGAACCTTCCAATGGAGAGGAAGTCAAGCCATAGCAAGTAATAATAGACTGGTACAAATCTAGGAAGATAAGGTTAATTTCAAGGTAACCACAAAGAAAGTTAACAAACCTACTCATCAAAATAAAGAAGAAAAACATAAAGTCTCAATAAAAACAAAACCTACAAAAACAAAAGAAATGAAAAAAAATCCACAGACAAAAGGAACTCAGCACACAAGAGTAAGAGGAACAAAGAAAACATCACCACCACCAAAAAAAAAAGCACTACAAAATGCAATCCCACTCCTAGGAATATATCCTAGAGAAATAAGAGCTGTCACACTAATAGACATATGCACACCCATATTAATTGCAGCACTGTTCACAGTAGCAAAAACATGGAAACAACCTAGATGCCCATCAACAGATGAATGGATAAACAAACTATGGTGCATACACACAATGGAGTATTATACAAAGATAAAGAACAATGATGAATCTGTGAAGCATCTCATAACATGGATGAAACTGGAGGACATTATGCTGAGTGAAATAAGTCAATGACAAACGGACAAATATTGTATGAGACCTCTACTGTATAACTCATGTAAAAGTTTACACAGAAAAAGAAACAGTCTTTGTTGGTTATGAGGGATAGGAGGGATGGTGGGGGGAACTAAATAGATAAGTGGTAACTTTGGTGAAGGGTAAGACAGTACACATTACTGGGGAAGCCAGCACAACTTGTACAAGGAAAGGTCATGGAAGCTCCACAGACACTTCCAAACTCCCTGGGGGACTGAATTTCTGGGTGGAGGGCTGCGGGGACCATAGTCTCAGGGAACATCTAGCTCAATTGGCATAACACGCTTTATAAAGATAATGTTCTACATTCTACCTTGGTGAGTATCATCTGGGGTCTTAAAAGCCTGTGAGCAGCCATCTAAGATACTCCACTGGTCTCACCCCTTTGGGAACGAGGGAGAACTAAGAGAACAAGATACAAGGAAAAGATTAGTCCAAAGGACTAATGGACCACAGCTACCACGGCCTACATCAGACTGAGTCCAGTACAGCTAGATGGTGCCTGGCTACCACCACTGACTGCTCTGACCGGGATCCCAATAGAGGATCCTGGACAGAGCTGGAAAAGGATGTAGAACAGAATTCTAACTCACAAAAAAACACCAGATTTACTGGCCTGACAGACTGGAGGAACCCGGAGAGTATGGCCCCCGGACACCCTTTTATCTTAGTGATGAAGACCCTCCTTAAATTCACCGTTCAGCTGGGGATTGGACAGCCTCATAAAACAAAATGGGACTGAGACACAGCAGTCCAGGGACAAGGACTAGAAGGCAGGAGGGGACAGGAAAGCTGGTGATAGGGAACCCAAGGTTGATAAGGGATAGTGTTGACATGTCGTGGGGTTAACCATTGTCATAGTTTTGTTAACCATTGTCATAGGGAAATATGTGTACTAACTCTTTAATGAGAAACTATTCTGCAAACCTTCATCTAAGGTACCAAAAAAAAAAAAGGACTTATCTATGTGCGATCAAACTGACAACAGCAACTCAAAAAAGGTTTGATGAGAAGCCTAGGGGACAGTGAGTTGAAGATAATGGTGATGGAATAATTTGGAAAAGGATAGTGAGAACATCCGCACAGGTGGAAGAATGTAATCCACGTCACTGAATTGTACATGTAGAAACTTTCGAAATGGTGTAACTTTGGCTATGTATATTTTCACCCCAAAAAAGGTCGTCAAGGTCGAGAAGGGAGAGTTTTGACATGTCATGGGGTTCTTAACCAATGTCATAAAACGATATGTGTACTGACTGTTTAATGAGAAACTTTCTTCTGTAAACTATCTGAAGTACAATAAAAAATATATAGAACAAAATAATTCTTTACTTATCTGGTTCCTCTTTCCTTTCCATATAAAGTTATAATTAGTTTTTCCACCTCCTTAAATAATGCTGTTTGTTTTTGGATCAGGATTGCATTGTATTTGCAGCTTGCTTTGGGTAGAATTGACATTTTCACAATGTTGAGTCTACCCATCCATGAGCATGGTGTGTTTTTCCATTTATGTAGATCTTTTTTGGTTTCTTGCAGTAATGTTTTGTAGTTTTCTTTGTATAGGTATTTTACATCCCTGGTTAGATTTATTCATAAGTCTTTTTTTTTTTTTAGGGGCTGTTATAAACTATATTGCTTTCCTGATTTACTTTTCATAGTTCTCTTAGTAGTGTATAGGAATCCAACTGGTTTTTGTATGTTTGTCTTGTATCCTGCTACTCAGCTGAATCTATTAGTTCCAGTAGTTTTCTTGTGGAACGTTTAGGGTTCCCTATAGTATCATATCATCCACAAATATAGTTTTACTTCTTCCTTACCAATCTGAATGCCGTTTATTTCTTTTTCTTGCCTATTGCTGGAGCTAGGACTTCCTGCACAACGTTAAATAGGAGTGGTGATAAAGGACATCCTTGTCTTGTTCCCATTCTTAGGGGGACTGTTTTCAGCCTCTCTCCATTAAGAATGATGTTGGCTGTTGGTTTTGTGTAGATGGCCTTTATATGTTGAAGAATTTCTCTACTATTCCTATCTTATTTAGAGTTTTTATCAGGAATGAGTGTTGGACTTTATTGAATACCTTTTCTGTGTCAATTGAGACGATCAGGTGATTATTTTCTCTTGTTTTATTCACGTTATGTGTTATGTTGACTGATTTTCTAATGTTGAACCATCCTTGCATACCTGGTGTGAATCCTATTTGTGTTATTTATTTTATATGTTGCTAAATTCTATCAGCTAAAATTTTGTTGAGAATTTTTGCATCTATATTTATGAGAGATATTGGTCTGTAATTTTCTTTTTTTGTGGTGTCTTTGCCTGGTTTTGGTATCATGGTTATGCTTGCTTCATAGAACGAATTTGGAAGTATCCTTTCCTTCTCTATGTGCTGAAATAGTTTTAGCAGAACTGGTGTGAGCTATTCTCTGAATGGTTGGTAGAATTCTCCAGTGAAGCCGTCTGTGTCAGGGCTTTTTTTTATTGAGAGTTTTTTTTTAATTAGCATTATTACTTTTTCAATCTCTTCCCTTTTTATAGGTCTGTTCAGATTTTCTACCTCAGTTTGTGTTAGTTTAGGTAGGTAGTGTGTTTCTAGAAATTTGTCTGTTTCCTCTAGGTTTTCAAATTTGTTGGAATACTGTTTTTTATAGTGCTCTGTCATGATCCTTTTTATTTCAGTTGGGTCTGTTGTAATGTCCCCCATTTCATTTCTTATTTGGTTTATTTGCTTCCTCTCCTGTTTTTCTTTTGTCTGTTTGGCCAGTGGTTTTTCGATTTTGTTGATCCTTTCAAAGAACCAAGTTTTTGTTTTGTTGATCTTTCTATTGTTTTTCTATTCTCTATTTCATTTATTTGTGCTATGATCTTTATTATTTCCTTTCTTCCGGTGGCTTTCTTCTTTTGCTGTTCTCTATTCTCTTTGTATAGCTAACATTTTGATTTTGTCCCTTTCTTCTTTTTTGATGTGTGCATCTATTTCTATAAATTGACCTCTGAGTACTACCTTTGCTGTGTCTCAAAGGTTTTGTTATGATGTGTTTTCATTTTCGTTTGATTTTGGGAATTTTTTTATTCCACTTTGATTTCTTCTATTACACAGTGGTTTTTAAGGAAGGTGTTGTTTAGTTTCCATATATTTGATTTTTTCTTCACTCTTCCTGTTATTAATTTCAACTTTTATGGTGTTGTGATTAGAGAAAATGCTTTGTATTATACCAATGTTTTGGATTTTGTTGAGGATTGCTTTTTGGCCTAAGATGTGGTCTATTCTGGAGAATGTTCCATGTTCATTAGAAAAGAATGTGTACTTCGCTTCTGTTGGGTGGAGTGTTCTGTATATGTCTGTGAGGTCAAGATGGTTGATTGTGGCCTTTAGATCTTCTGTGTCTTTATTGAGTTTCTTTCTAGATGTTTTGTCCTTTACCGAGAGTGTTGTGTTGAAGTCTCCTACTATTATTGTGGGACTATCAATTTCTCTTTCCAGTGCTGTTAGAGTTTGTTTTATGTACTTCGGGGCCCTGTCATTGGGTGCGTAGATATTTATTATGGTTATGTCATCATGGTGAATTGTTCTTTTAATCATTATATAATGTCTTTCTTTGTCCTTTATGGTGGATTTTTGCCTTAAAGTCTATTTTATTTGAGATTAGTATTGAGACTCCTGCTCTTTTTTGGTTGCTTTTTGCTTGATACATATTTTTTCAATCCTTTGATTTTTAATGTATTTATGTTTTTGTGTCTTAAGTTTGTCTCTTGTAGACAGCATATTGATTGATCGTGCTGTTTTCTCCATTTTGTCACTCTTTTTGTCTTTATTGGTGTATTTAAGCTGTTTACATTCAGTGTGATTATCGATAGGTTTGAGTTTATTGCTGTCATTTTGTAGTGCTTTTTTTTTTTGGTGCTGACGTTTCTTTGTTCCTCTTACTTTCCTGTTCTGAGTTGCTTTTGTTTGTGAAATTTCTTTTGTTGTCATAGATTTTGCATTTACTGAAACTTTATGTTTTTCTTCTTTACTTTTATGAGTAGATTTGTTAATTTTCTTTGAGGTTAGTTTGAAATTTATCCCTATCTTCCTTAGTTTTAACCAGGCTTTTATTACTTGATATTGCCTTGACTTCCTCTCCATTTGAAAGTTCTATACTTGTGCCGTGTATTCCCCCTTTTATTTTTCTAATGTTGTCGTCGTTTACAGATTGATGTATCTAGTTCCCTGTTTGGAATCTTTTAGTTTTGTTTCATCCTTGAGAGTTCATTACCTAGGTTGGTATTTGGCTAGGTTCAGGTTGTTGTCTGATATTGTTGATTCTCTAACCAAGTGACTACCTTTAATAATTCTTTTGAGTTTGATTTGGTTTTTACATATTCCTTAATATCAGTTTATCTGGAAATATCCTAATTTTGCCATCATATTTGAGTGAGAGTTTTGCAGGATTTATTATTCCTTGTTGCCATTTTTTTTCTTACAGTGTTTTATATATATCACCCATTGCTTTCTTTCCTGCATGGTTTCTGCCGAGTAATCAGAGCTTAGTCTTATTGTTTCCCCCTGTGTATGTAACTTTTCATTTTTCTTGAGCTGCTCTCAGGATTCTTTTTTTTTTTTTTTTCTTGATTTTGATGAGTGTGATTATGACATGTTTTCATGACTTTCTTTTTGGGTCTATCCTATATGGGATTCGTTGAGCTTGTTGGATGGTCACCTTTTCATCTTGCATGATATCAGGGAAGTTTTCTGTTAGCAAATCTTCAATGATCCTCTGTATGTTGTCCATCTTCTCCTCGTATTCTGGAACTCTGATTACACACAATTTTTTGCTCTTGATTGTATCCCACATAGTTCTTAAGTTTTCCTCATTTTTATTCATTCTTTTCTCTGATTTTTCCTCAAAGTGGCATCCATGGCTTTGTTCAATTTCACTGATTCTGTCTTTCATTGTTTCACATTTGCTCCTAAAACTTCTTATTGCATCATTCATTTTTGAATTTTGTTATTTAACTTTTGGATTTCTAATTGTTGGTTTTGTATGATTCCTAATTATTTATTTTGACATTGTTTTCCTGAATTCTTCTATTGCTTTGTCTGTGTTTTCTTTGATTTTGACTATGTTTTGGTTGTTTTTGTCTATGTTTTACATGATTTTGTCTGCATTTTCCTTGAACTCTTTCCTAAGCTCTTGGAGATCCCTGAATATTAGACTTTTGAATTCCCTATCAGGTAGTTTAACTGCTTCTTATAGTGCGATAAGGTCAACGGGTGCCTTATTCTACTCACTTACTGGAGCCATCTTGTCCTGTTCTTTTATATGTTGGATATTGTCTGCTGTCTCTGAGACATTCAGGTATTATTTTCTTTTCTTATTGACTGTAGGTTTGTTTATTTCATCCTCCTTTTTTGTTTTGTTTGGTTATTCTGGGCAAGCGGACCAGGCGTTTTTTGTTGTTTGCTCTTCTGTGGGCATGATAGTTCTCACTACCTTGTCCAGGTGTGCAGGGCTGGTTGCTCAGCTATGGTGCAGCAAGGCAGGCCCATCAGAGGGGGAGTGGTCCAAGATGAGTTGTTTGTCTGCAGTGTTAACCAGGCCAGGGACTGGAATGAGGCTGCGATGATGGGTGGGGAGTCCTGCACTGGCGGGAAGGGCTTGAGATCCACTCTGGGTCCCTTGGGGTTACAACAGGCTGTGGAAGGGGTCCAGAGCCAGTAGGGATGGGCCTGGGTCCTGGCTGGGTCCCCCCAGGGCTGCAGCAGGAGGCATGAGGTGTCCAGAGCCAGTGGGGAGGGGCCTGGGGTCTGGGCTGTGTCCCTTCAGAGCAGGCAGTGGGAGGGGGTCTAAAGACAGCTGGGAGGGGCTTGGGGTCTGGGCTGGGTTCCCTTGGGGCCACGGGAGGTGGCGGGAAGGTTCCAGAGCTGGTAGACAAGGGCCTGCGGTCCAGTCTGGTTCCTCTCAGGGCTGTGGCCGGCAGGGCAGAGGAGAGAGGTAGGAGAGAGGGGTGAAGGCATGGGCATAGGGGGCTAGATGGAGGAGTGCAATAGGGTGGGTTAGTACTGTGGTTCCCAGCAGTCAGGGTTGCCAGGATAGGGTGGTTATAGCCACTGTTCACCAGAGGGGTGGGGGTTGTAAGAGGGTGCTCCTGTGGTCACCGGGTGAGAAAGTCTGGCCTCGACCTTGAGTTACAGCCAGCAAACCTAGTCTTACTTAGCCCTGGTTATGTCTGCACCATACCTCTATCTCCTCTTGAGAGTTCCATGGAGGTGCCTTTCTGCATGCAGGGTTGTTGGTTTTATTCCAAAATGGCCACACTGTATCATTCCATTTGTCCTGGAACATCCACTCCATATCTCTATTCCTTCCCCCATTTTCTATCAGTTTCTTCTTTTCCTCAGTGACTTCCTATCTAATATTTTATCCCTTCATTTAAAGTTCAGGGTTCCAGGATTGACGTCTGTATGTTTTACTTGGTTTTTTTTGGTCTTTGTTGCAGTGGGATGACTTACTGTGTCTGACTATTCTGCCATTTTGGCTCCATCTTGGAAGAAATTCTTAATAGCAGTTATCTCTAAATTATGAGATTATAGGTGATTTTTCTTTTTTCCTTAATTATTAGTGTAACTCCATTATTTTTATTTTATAGTAAAAGCAAACATTATATCTGTAAAAGGTAAATGAGATAACATTTTTCACCTAACAAATTTACCAAAGACTTAAAAAGTAGCCCAGTTTGATGATAATGTGAAGTAATTCAAAATTATGTGAAAATGTACTTTGCAAAATGAATTTCTGGAGGGCAGTAATATTCCCCAGTTATTTCACTTATAGGAATTCATCCTAAAGAAAAAAAAAGATGTATTCATAGTTTTATAATGAAAAATTTTCATTTCTATTCTTTACGCACAAGTGAAGAATTGGAAATTTTCTTAATGTATATGACAATTTAAATATATTGTTTACAATGTGCATCAATAATTGGAATATTAAAAATCAAGTTTTGAATATTATTTTCATGGCATTAGGTAATGGTGAGAAAAAAATAACCATTTAAGGAATGAGATAGCTTTAGAATTGACCCCAGAAAATATCTGCAGATGTGAATCAGCATCTGTAGATGGGGAAGAACTGGGGACACCCTTCCTTCCACCTAAGTGACCAGAGTATCATGTGAAAGAGGTAGGGCTATGTTGAGACTAGCACCTAATTAGTGACATTATTTCCTGTCTTAGGAGGGACTGTTTAGGAAGAAGGGGATGTGATCTGCATGCAATCTGTGGAGGGGGTGTCTAAGCAACAGAAAAAGTGCCCCTTTGGGGAATTCTACTTATGAGAGGATGACTTGGCTGCTGACAAGAATATTGGAACTTGTGACCAGAAATTCCATATAGAGGCTGTGTGTGCATGAAAATTCCTAAGTCTTGATCTCCAAGATAACCAGTCAATTCCCCTCACTCTGATTCTGAGGACTTCAAGTTGCCTATGACTGTTTTTCTTTATTGAGGGAGAATGTGTGCAAGAATAAGCATTGACAAATCAACCTGAGTTTATGTTAATGATTGGATTCTGTGTTATATATCAGTCTTTTGTGGGTCCAATAGTGGTGGGTCAGCCTCCCCAGGCTAGAACTCTGCTGAGTACCCACAACCTGAAACACTGAGTGGGTGGCCAGTCCAAGAAGCCAGATACGTCTCTAAAAGCGATCTCAATGAGGGTCTTTAACTGGCAAAAGTACTATGCCGAACACTCCTGAGCAGCTCCTTAGCTCTAGGGCTCAGAGAATGGAAAGACCCAGAGAGACAGCACACTAATGGGGGTGGCAGTTACCTTTGTGACCATCACCCAGCTCCATGTGAACCCCTGATTCATGAATTGTCTGTATCCTTTTACCCTGCCCTTTGTGCAGCCTCAGCTATGGATTCATTCTGGGAGGGAGAAGGAGAGAGGGGCACAGTTTATACATCACAGCAGGATCTGTGCTGTGGCTTAAAGCATCCCTGGGAGGTGGATGTAGGCATTCCCATTTTACAGTTCAGGAAGCTAAGGCACATATACATTGAATGAACTACACAAGGCCACAGAACCAGTAAGCAGAAAATGCAAAATTTGGGCCTGAGTCTTTCAGACTCCAAAGCCCATGTTCTACTAGTGTTGGCCTAAGGACAGAGGTACTCTCCCCTCCTCAGTTGGGGGATGAGAACCCCCCCAATATCTGTCCCCAAAAAGCTAGGTTTTTGTTCACGGAAGCCCAGGTTCATGCGCCAGTCCCACTCCCTGCCTGTTCTACGTGGGTCCACCCGGGCGTAAGAATTGCTCTTTGAGGTCCACTCCCTGCTCCAGCTTTCAGTCCTTTTTGCTGTGAATGACACAAATATGTTGTCACTGAGGCCTTTCTGGTACTCATTGGAGCAGTCAGGACAATCAAGCACTTGTATGTCTGAGCTATGGCAAACCCTGGTTCAAAGTAAATGTTTCCTCTGGTTCTTTCCAGGGCTGGAGCCTGGGGCAGCTGTGGTCTCGTGGAAAGAACCAGGCTGGGCTTCAGAATTCCTAAGATGGAGTGCTGGACCTGTCTGTCACTGGCTGTGTGAGCCCATGCAGGTCATTCAACCTCTCTGAGCCCCAGTTTCTCAATATGCAGAAATGGGAGGCACAAGGAGCACTTACCAGGGTCCTACCCAAGAACACACATGCACTTTGCTTCCTGTATGACTGAGAAAGCCAAAAAGGCAGAAAATGATAGCCAGATGTGAGGTAACTCAGATTAAACTGATACTTTCCCAAAATCCAAGGCAGATCTTTGTGCATTTCACATTTGTTCTGGTATCAGTTCCTGCCAGGAGTCTGCATATGAAAAGAAACTAACCCTAGGAAGGACAGCAGCATTTGGTCCCCAAGGGTCAACCTTAGTTCTGCCTGGTTGGATGACTTTCCTCATCTGTTGCATAGCAACCTCCTCTGTCAGCTGCCTGTTTTTCCAAAGCACTTTCTCTGTAACAGGTCTGCAGCAGGATGTGACTAGACTTGGAAAGAGACTAAAACATAACTTTTATATGCTAAGAAATCCCAAGCCAAGATCTCCAGTCCACACTACTCCTATGGGCTCCACACCTATTAATCCAACTGCCTGCCTGCCATCTTCACTTTTATGGCTCATTTTTCCCCAAATTTACATGCCCCAAAATTATTATATCCCTTTTTCCAATTGATTTCTTCTTTTTTCCTTCTCTCTCACAAACATCCAATGTAAACTTGAAATTTAATTTTGGCAAGATTAAAAACCAGTTGCTATTGAGTTTATTCTGACTTATGGCATCCCCATGTGTGTCAGAGTAAAACTGTGCTCCATAGGGTGTTAATTTATTGTAAAAATATGGATAACACAACATTTGTAGAATTGACAAATAGGTTCCTTCTTAAGCTTTTCCTATCTCAGTAAATGGCAACATGAACCAACCAGTTGCTCAAGCCATAAATTTGTCTGATCCATGGACACAACCTGTTGATTTTATACTGTAAATATACCTGAGATCCACTGACATTATCTTAGCTGCCACTACTGTGGTTTGAGCTATCATCATCTATCACAGTCTACTGTAACAGATTCGTAATGAGTTCCCCTATTTCCACCTTTACCTCCTGTCTTAGTTATCTAGCTGATGGGTTTTCTGCTGTGGTAGTTGGTTAGATCCATCAATCACAGGCTTAATTTCTTTAACAAAAAACTGTATAGCCACATCCTTGGTGAAAATTCTAGGACATGTGTCCTCAGTTCGTACAACAAAATTTTCCAAATCTTTAAGTTTTGTTTTCATTTTGCAGTTCATTTTTAAGTTCATTTCTTTCCTCTCTCATTTTACTATAAGCTGCAAGGAGAAACCACACAGCCCCTTTAAGATCTTGCTTAGAAATCTCCTCAGCCAGATATCCAAGTTCATCACTTACAAGTTCTACCTTCCATCAAACATTTGAACATAATTCAGACAAGTTCTTTGCCACTGCATAAAAAGCATCGCCCTTCCTCCATTGTCCAATCACATATTCATCATTTTCTTTTAAAACCTTACCAGAAGCACATTTAATGTCCACATTTCTTGCAACATTATGTTGCTGGTGCCATATATATTCTCTAAGATGTTAGAGACTTTCTCTATAACTCCCCTCACTTCCTTGTGAGCCCTCACCAGAATTGCCTTTGATGCCCATAATTCTACCAACAGTCTCTTCAAGGAAATCTAGGCTTTTACTATTATCCTAAAAACCAAACCTGTCACCACTGAGTCGATTTCGACTCATAGCAACCCTATAGGACAGAGTACAACTGCCCCGTAAGGTTTTCAAGGAGTGGCTGGTGGATTCGAACTGCCAACCCTTTGGTTAGCAGCCAAGCTTTTAACCACTGCACCACCAGGGCTCCAGACTTTTACTGTAAGGCACCTTAAGACTCTTCCAGCCAATTCCAAAACCACTTCCACACTATAGGTATTTGTTAGAGCAGCACCCCACTCTCAGTACCAAAATTCTAAGTTATCTAGCTCTGCTATAACAGAAGTACCACAAGTGGGTGGCTTTAACAAGCAAAAATTTATTTTCACATAGTTTAGGTGGGTAGAAGTCTGAATTCAGGATGCCGGCTCTAGGGGAAGGCTTTCTCTCATGGTCAGCTTTGGAAGAAAGTCCTTGTCTCTTTGAGGTTCTGCTCCTGGTCCATCTTCATGTGGTTTGTTACTCTCTTCCCCCATCTCTACTCTGCTTGCTTCTTTAATCTCTTTTATATCTCAAAAGAGATTGACTCAAAATACATCTTACACTAATCTTGCCTCATTAACATAACAAAGACAACTCATTTCCAAATGGGATTATAACCACAGGCATAGAGGTTAGGATTTACAACACATATTTTGTGGGGATATAATTCAATCCATAACACCTCTGATTAAATCCAATCTCTTCACTGGACAGAATTGATGTTGGACAGTAAGCATCATAAAGACTGAGGCCCAGTTTATAGTCTTCATTTCTATGTTTATAGTACTTGGGACATAAACATTGGTTGAAGTAATGACTGAATTTCTATTCTCTCCAACTGCGACCAGATGCAGGATTGTTTCTCTGAAAACATGAATGAGGAACAGGAAAAAAGGCAGGAGTGAAGTATGACTTAGAGGAAAAAAGAAGTCTGAGTGAAAAAGGATTGTGAAGGGAGATGAAGATGGAAGGAGAAGGAGAGACTAAGGGTGGGAATGTACAGTACAGTATCTACCCTGCTGCTTGAGCCACATGGTGGGAAGTAAGGTGGGTAAGGAGACTTGTGTTCCACAGATGGTCATTTCCTCCCGCCTGGAGTCTTGCACCAGCAGGACTCACTTGTCTGACTCCAGTCTCTGTTCTTCCATGAGTTCTCTACATTTGCTCCTCTCTTACCTCCCTTTCTCCCCCACAAGTCTGAGGAAACCAATCCTTTTCCTAGGGTTTCCATCTAGGTAGATTCTAATAATTTCATGACCCTGGCTCTGCATCTTCCCCAGCCATACTGAGCCAATGTAAGTATCTGCTTAGGAGAGTGTATCCTGATGAGAATACCTGTTCAATAATCATATCCACGATTAAATTTGTGGAGAATCAGTTTTACCTCTTTGTGGGAGCTTTGGTAGGATCTGTCTTCCATAAGAGCTTTCAATTTAAAGCAATTAATATTCTTATTTGAGAAGTTCATGAATCACACAGATTCAATTTTCCCTTTCATCAACCTCTGCTTGTAGACCTCTGGTTGAATAAAAAAAAGGCAGAGATTTGTTCTTCATTCTCCTCCATTCTTTTATTCTCCTCCAATCCCTCAACCACAATCCCCTAAGGTAATTGAGACATGTAGCTAGGCTGAGTGATGCAATCACTGACGACAGTATTGCCAAGCGTACTGATAGTATCACAACAGAACCCTGAGGCTCTTTGTAGCATGATTTCCCCCAGCAGCTCTGCAGTCTCTGCTGACCCCATTCCTGCTCAATATTGCACCGAGTAGCCAATTTATCAGTCTGAGCTTTAATCCATAGTTGCCATTACAATAGATATAGATGCTCAGAATGCTTGGCACAACAGAGCTCTCTTCCTGTACTTCTCCCTCCTCTTTCTGCCTCTAAAGTGCTCTTGTCCCTGATTATGTGTAAAAATGTCATATTCTTTATCTTTTCCAGCCCCCTCAACTTCTACCTGCTTTGGAAGTGAGGATAGAGAAAGGAAGGAAATAGGCCACTCCTGAAATCCCTATGTAGCTACAATTTCAGAATCCAAACTCCCAAGCACTTCCTAGACCACACCCACCTTTGTTTTCCAGCAGGGTCCCAGGTTTCCTGGTGCTCTGGTCCACTGCTTCCCAGCCCTTTATTCTCCCACCAAACCACTGGACTGAGTTCCAGGTATCCATGTCACACTCTCCAATACCACCCCTAGACTCCCTCCCCCATGGCTCTAAATTAAAGGAATTACTGTAGTCCCAGCTTTATGCAACAGAATCTGGTCATAGCCATATCCCAGATACACTGCCACTGACAAGCTCTGCAATTCTGGCATTCAGCTTTCTACAAAAGCATTACATGCTCCTCACTGCTTTGGCTTCTGCACATCAAGACTGGATAACTGGGAGGCAGAGCCAAGATGGCAGAATAGTCAGATGCTTCCTGTCGTCCCTCTTACAACAAAGACCCAAAAAAACAAGTGAATCGATTATATATGACAATCTAGGAGTCCTGATCATCAAAGACAAAGGTGAAAGATCAGACTGAGTGTCAGGGGGAAGGAGAGACAATTCAAAAGCAGTGGAGAAGCAGCAGTCCTGAGATCGCTGGCACCCTGCTGGCTAGGACAGTGGGTGCACACCGGCTAAGGTGAGCAGTAGCTTTCGGGATGCTTCTCACCACGTCAGGTCAGGCTGGATGGCGGCGAGTCGGCACACACCTCCAAAGCACAGTGAAAGCGGCGATGGACCTGTGAAAGTTAAGTGTAAGCAACTAACCTACCACGAGGGGGCAAAATAACCCCTCCCCCCAGAGTTTCACCATGAAGAAGTTCTTCCTTCCCCTCAACCACCTTCTATCCCGCTCTGCTCTGACACCAGTCTGGCAGTATTCAACAACTGCCATGCCCCCTAAGCCAGGAACTCAGGGCTATCTGTGCTCACACCAGTCTTGCAGCTTTAAAAAATGCCATGCCCCTTAAGCTAGGAACTCAGTATGGGTCAGGAGGCCCTGTCCCTTTGCCCAGCCACTGGCATGAGGGGTCCACAGATGTCCAGTGCCCTTCACCCCTGCCTAGACCTGTGTGGGCTGATTCCACACTTGATGCCCTCATTAGCATAAAACAGCAGGGCATACAGCTGAAGCCCATTTTCAACTGCAGCAGCCAAGGGGCAGCTAAAGATTTGTAGCATTTGACACTGCCCTGCTTCTTAAGCAGAGACCTCAACCACCCACACCAGGGGCCTGAGGGTTAGCAGTACCACCCACTCCATTTAGCCACCCATGACAGGGGTCTGAGAATAAGTGGTGCCTCCCAGTCCCTCCTGCCAACACCACTGGGTGCCCAGGGATTGGCTGCAATACCCCAGCCACTATGCACTCTAGGGGACAGGGACACACCCGCAACCCAGACACCTAGGGGCAGCCATCAGCCCTGTGCCTTGGTCTGCACATAGCTCCCTACTACAGTCAGATACTTGTACCTGCTCTGAACACCCCTATGCAGACCTGTCCATCTGGGACTGTAGGTGAGAGTCTACACCACACACTCAGTGACCAACAACCTGGACACCTCTGCTGCACCTGAACAAGAAAAGTGAACAGACTCCTGGGCTCACACATCTAGTAGCTGTTCTAACCACCTGGAGACGGGATGCAAGAGTTTCAAAGACACCAATAACCAAAGTAGCACACACGCCCAACTTACTAGGGCATATCAAAACAAAACAAAAAGGATGCAGTAAACAAACATACAATAAATAAATATAATAACTTATTTGATGCCTTGGAGACAACAGTCAATATCAAATCACATAAAGAAGCAGGTTAAGATGGCTCCAGCATGTGACCAAAATAAAGAACCAGGAAACCTTCTGGAGGAAGATAAGGTAATGCAACTACCTGAGACAGAATTCAATAGACTAATATACAGAGCTCTCCAAGATATCAGGAAGGAGATCATCAAAACTCAGACCAAACCAAGGAACACGCAGACAAAGCAATAGAGGCGTTCAGAAAGACAATACAAGAACAAAATGACACACTGTTTGAGGGAAGCATCAGAGGGGTATTTTTGAAATATCCGAAATGTTTACTTTTATGTCAATCCCCTAAAGGAATTTCTAATCCCTCTCCCATCACCCAACAACCACTATAATCTTATCTTTATTTTCCTTTTGTATCTGGCTTAAACCTAGCATGTTGAGGTTCACCCATGTTCTCGCATCTATCAGTACCTTCATTACTTTTAATGACTAATAATCCCATTTTATGGCTAGCCACATTTTTGCAGGTTTTGCTACAAGTTTTGTAAAAGTTACTGTTTTTGTTCAATTCTTTCTCTTCTGCCAATAAATTTGAATTCCATTTTAAAAAAAAGAACAAAATGACAAAATTAACAGGCTGATAGAATCCACACAGAGACAGCAACTAGAAATCCAAAAGATTAACAATAGAATTTCAGAGATAGACAACTCAATAGAACATCATAGGAGCAGAATTGAGGCAATAGATGTCAGAATTAGTAAGGGTTAAGATAAATCCCTTGATGCCAGTTTATTTGAGGAAAAATAAGGAAAAGGAATTTTAAAAAATGAAGAAAGTCTAAGAATTATGTGGGAACAATCAAGAGGAAAAACCTACAAGTCGTCAGAGTACCAGAATGCGGAAGTAACAGAAAACACAGAGAATTGCTGATTATTTGCTGGCAGAAAACTTCCTTGATATAATGAAAGATGAGAAGATATCTATCCAAGTAGCTCAGTGAACTTCATACAGGGTAGATCCCAAAAGAAAGCCACCAGGACATATCATAATCAAACTTGCCAAAACCAAAGACAAAGAATCTTGAGAGCAGCTAGGGATAAACGAAAAGTTATCTATAAAGGAGAACCAATAAGACTAAGCTCTGCCTACTCAACAGAAACCATGCGGCAAGAAGGCAATGGGATGACATATATAAAGCCTTGAAGGAAAAAAAAAATTGCCAGCCAAGAATTATATATCTAGCAGAACTGTCTCTCAAATATGGTGGCTAAATTAGGTCATTTCCAGATAAACCAAAATTACAAGAAATATTAAAGGGAGTCCTCCAGTTAGAGAATCAACAATACTAGACAGAAATCCAAGATTAGAACACAGGACATATCAACCACTTATCAACCCAGATAGGGAAGTTGCAAAAACAAGTCAAAGCTAAAACACTGAAAATAGGGAACCAGAGACATCAATATGTAAATGATGACAAGGTCAAAATGAAAAAGAGGGTTTAAAAAATTTAGAGACTTTCCTCCCCACTTCAGCAACCTAGACATGATGCTCCTAAGGATTCACCTTTCCCCCTGACCTCAAGGATCTTTTTGAGATATCTATTCTGTTTGGAAAAGTGGCTTGCCTCATGCCCATTTTGGGGATCCACCTGCCAGCCACTTCTCTGTATTCCACACTTCTTCATAGTCTTTCAAGATTTGCTTACTGCTGTACCTCCTTGGCTGCTGGCCTCTGCGTTGATGTCCAGAATGAAAAGGAAAATGAGGTAAGGAATATCAAACTTTCATTGACATCCCTGTTCCTTCATGCCACTGAAATTCCATAGGCCACAGGACAGCAGGACAAAGGAGAAGGGACTCATAGAAATGTAGCTAGGCTAGGGAACAGGAGCAGAAGGAGCATATACTGTCCCTCAAGTGGCCCTTTTTAAATACCTTTCAAAGCTAACAAGTTGACATGGTTTTCTTTTTTGTAACAGCTTTGCTAAGGTATAAATGACATATAGAAAACTGTACATATGTATGTGTATAGTTTGATAAGTTTTAAAATATATGTACACCTGTGAAACCATCACTTTAATCAAAACAATAGATATAGCCATCACCTACAAAAGTTTCATCACGTCCCTTTGCAATCCCTTCCTCCTGCCCTAATCCACCCTCCCCAAGCAACCTGGATAATATGCTATCTATCACTATAGATTAATATGCATTTTTCTAATGTTTTATTTAAATGGAACCATACAGAATGTACACTTTCTCATCTGAGATTTTTCACTTTGCATCATTATTTTGAAATTCATCCATGTGGCTGTGTGTATCAGCCGAGTAGAATTCCATTGTATGAACATACCAAAATATGTTTACCATTTCACTTGTTGATGGACATTTGTATTATTTCCAGGTTTTGGCTAATACAGATAAAGCTGATATGAACATTTGTGTACAAATCTTTGATTGGACATAATTTTCTATGCCCTTAGTTTTACTATTTTACATTTTACCAATAGTGTATAAAATTTCCAGTTCCTCCACATCCACACCAACACTTGATATGGTCAGATTTTTATTATTTTAGTCATTCTAACAGGTGTGTGTAAGAAACCCTGGTGGTGCAATGGTTAACAACTAAGCTGCTAAACAAAAGGTCAGAGGTTTGAACCCACCATTGACTCTGTGGGATAAAAGCCCTGGTGATCTGCTTCCAAAAAGATTAGAGCCTAGGAAACTTTATGGGGGCAGTTCTATTCTGTCCTATAGGGTCACTATCTTAGGCTGGGTTCTCTAGAGAAGCAAAACCAGTGAAGCATATATGTGTATATATATATATATACACAGAGAGAAATTTACCTTAAGGAAATGGCTCACGAGGTTGTAGAGGCTGGCAAGTCCCAAGTCGGTGGGTCAGGCATTAAGCTTTTTCTGACTCATGTAGTTACAGGAGCTGATGAACCCAAGATTGGCAGCTCAGAGGGCAGGCCACTGGCTCACAGGCGTCGGAGGCTGAACCCAAGACTGGCAGATGTCTTAGGCTGGGTTCTCTAGAGAAGTAAAACCAGTGAAGTGTACATACATACATGCATATATATATACACCAAAAAACCCCACTGCCATCAAGTTGATTCCGACTCATAGGGTTCTAAGGCATAAATCTCTACGGAAGCAGACTGCCACATTGTTTATTCCCTCTTTTTTGTTTTGATGTTGTAATTATTTACATATTGACATCTCTGGTTCCCTATTTGCAGTCTTTTAGCTTTGATTTGTTTTTGTGAATTCCTTATCTGTGTTGATAACTGGTTGATCTGTCCTGTGTCCCAGTCTTGGATTTTTGTCTGATGCTGTTGGTTCTCTAACCGGAAGACTCCCTTTAATATTTCTTGTAATTTTGATCTGGTTTTTACAAATTCCCTTAATTTCTGTTTATCTGGAAATGATCTAATTTCACCATCATATTTGAGAGACAGTTCTGCTGGATATATAATTCTTCAAGGCTTTATATATGTCATCCCATTGCCTTCTTGCCTACATGATCTCTGCTGAGTAATCAGAGCTTAGTCTCATTGGTTTTCCTTTGTAGGTGACTTTTCGTTTATCCCTAGCCGCTCTCAGGATTCTTTGGTTTTGGCAAATTTGATTATGATATGTCTTGGTGACATTCTTTTGGGATCTGTACGGGGTTTGTTGAGCTTCTTGGATAGATATCTTCTCGTGTTTCATGATATTAGGGACTTTTTTGCCAGCAAACCTTCAACAATTCTCTCTGTGCTTTCTGTTATAGCCCCCGTTCTGGTACTCTGATCACTCATACGTTTTTCTTTTTGATAGTATCCCACATAATTTTTAGGCTTTCTTTTTTTTTTCCATTCTTTTTTCTGAGTTTTCCTCAAATTGGTGTTAAAGGATTTATGTTCAATCTTACTAATTCTGACTTCCATTGTTCTGCTTCTATGACCTTCTGTTCAGTTGTCTAATTCTGAAATTTTATTGTTAATCTTTTAGATTGTAGTTGCTCTCTAGCAGCCTGTTTATTCTGTGGTTTTGTTCTTGTATTATTTTCCTGAATTCTTCTATTGCTTTGCCTGCATGTTCCTTGGCTTGGTCTGAATTTTGCCTGATCCCCTTCCTGATATCTTGGAGAGCTCTGTATATTAGTCTTTTGAATTCTTTATCAAGTAGTTCCATTTCCTTATCTTCCACTGGAAGGTTTTTTGGTTCTTTATTTTGGTCGCTTGCTGGAGTGATCATGTCCTGCATCTTTATGTAATTTGATATTGACTGTTGTCTCCAAGGCATCAATAAGTTATTATATTTATTTATTTGTTGTATTTTTGTTCACTGTGTTCTGATTTTTTGTTTTGTTTGCTATGTCCAAGTAGGCTGTGCATGCGAGCTACTTTGGTTGTTGGTAATCGATGAAGCTCTCACATTCTGTCTCCTGGTGATCAGAGGAGCTAATAGGTGCGTGAGCCCAGCAGTCTGTTCACTGTTCTTTAGTGGGTGCGGCTATTCATGGCACAGGTGTCTGGGTCATCAGTCACCGAATGTGTGGTGCAGACTCTCACCTACAGTCCTAGGTAGACAGGGCTGCATGAGGGTGTTCAGAGCAGGCACAGGTCTCTGGTTACAGTGGGGTGGTGGTTTGTGGGTCAAGGCAGGTGGCTGATGGCTGCCCTCAGGCGTCTGGATGGAGGGAGTGTCCCATCCCCTAGAGCACATAGTTGGGGAGGTAGTGCAGCTGGTCCTTGGGCACCCAGTGCAATTGGTTGGAGGGATTGGGAGGCACCACTAATTCTCAGACCCCTGTTGTGGGTGGCTAGATGGAGAGGGTAGTACTACTGGCCTTTAGGCCGCCAGTGTGGGTGGGTGAGGGCCCTTCTTAGGGGGCGAGGTGGTGTCGAATGTCAAATCTGCAGCTCCCAATTGGTTTCTGCAGGTGAGAAATGAGCTTCAGGAGTATGCCCTGCAGTTCTATGCTAATGAGATAATGCAGTGTTGAATTGGCCCACAAGGTACTGAGCAGGGGTGATGGTTGCTGCAAGTCCATGGACCTCATATGCCAGTGGCTGAGCGAAGGGGCAGGGCCTCCCAACTGGCTCTGAGTTCCTGGGTTAGGGGGAGTGGTTTTCTTGAATGCCATGGGACTGGTGTCAGAGCAGGGTGGGGTGGGTGAGGGGAAGGGAGTGCTTCTCTGCTGTGAAGCTCTGGTGGGAGAGGTTATTTTGCCAGCATGTGCAGTAGGTTGGGAGCTTGCACTTAACTTTCCCAGGTCTGGTGTCCCTCCTGTTTGGTTCTGAAGGTACGTGTAGATTTGTTGCTGCTTGGCTGCATTGCATGTGATGGGCCCTGGCTTGAGATGTTGCTGCTTGCCTCAGCCCATGTGTGCTGTGCAGACTCAGCTAGTAGGGCACTGGTGATCGCGTGATCTGTAGTTCACCCTTTCCGCTGCTTTTAAATTCTCTCTCCTTCCACCTCCCCCTCAGTCTGATTCTTCAGCTTTGTGTTTGATGATTAGGGTTTCTAGATTGTCACATATATTCAGTTCACTTGTTTTTTTCAGGTCTTTGTTGTAAGAGGGATGACAGGAAGCGTCTAACTATTCCACCATCTTGGCTCTGCTGCTTGTATAGTTCTTTTACATTCCTTAAGTATTCTTTTTTAGGGGCTATTAAAAATGGTATTGTTTTCGTGATTTCCTTTTTGAAGTTCTCTTTGTTGGTGTGTAGGAATCCAACTGATTTTTGTTTGGTGACCTGTATCCTGCTACTGTGCTGAATCTTTCTATTAGTTCCAGTAGTTTTTTGGTGGAATCTTTGGGATTCTCTATGTATAGGATCATACTATCTGCAAATAGGGTTAGTTTTACTTTTTCCTCTCCAATTTGGATGCCTTTATTTCTTTTTCTTGCCGTATTGCCCTACGTAAGACTTCCAGAACAATGTTAAATAGGAGTGTTGATAAAGGGAATCCTTGTCTTGTTCCTGTTCTCAGGGGGAATGTTTTCAGCCTCTCTCTTTTGAAAATGATGTTGGCTGTTGGTTTTGTATAGATGCCCTTTATTATGTTGAGGTATTTCCCTTCTGTTCCTATTTTATTAACAGTCTTTATCATGAATGGGTGTTGGACTTTATCAAATGCATTTTCTGCACAATTGAGATGATCTTGTGATTTTTAAAATTTATACTGTTTATGTGGTGGATTAAGATGATTGATTTTTAAATGTTGAATCATCTTTGCATACCTGGTATGAATCCCACATGGTCATGGTGTATTTTTTTTTATGTTGTTGTTGTTGTAAGGTGCCATCAAGTTGATTCTGACTCATAGTGATCCTATGTACAACAGAATGAAACACTGCCCTGTCCTGTGCCATCCTGAGCCCATTGTTGCAGCCTCTGTGTCAATCCACCTTGTCAAATGTCTTCCTCTTTTTTGCTAACAATCTACATTACCAAAGCTTGATGTCCTTCTCCAGGGACTGGTTCCTCCTGACAACGTGTTCAAAGTACATTAGACAAAGTCTCACCATCCTCGCTTCCAAGGACCACTCCTTTTGTATTTCTTCCAAGGCAGATGGTTCATTCTTCTGGCAGTCCACGGTGTATGTAATATTCTTCGCCAACATCATAATTTAAAACATCAATTCTTCTTCAATCTTCCTTATTCATTGTCCAGATTTCACATGCATATGAGGTTGTTGAAAATACCATCACTTGGGTCAGGCGAACCTTAGTCCTCAAAGTGACATCTTTGCTTTTCAGCACTTTAAACATGTCTTTTGCAGCAGATTTGCCCAATGCAATACGTCATTTGATTTCTTGACTGCTGTTTCCATGGGCGTTGATTGTGGGCCCCAGTAAAATGAAGTCCTTGACAACTTCAGTATTTTCCCATTTATCATGATGTTGCTTATTGGTCCAGTTGTGAGAGTTTTTGATTTATTTATGTCTAGGTGTAATCCATACTGAAGGCTGAGGTCTTTGATATTCATAAGTAAGTGCTTCAAGTCCTCTTCATTTTCAGCAAGCAAGGTTGTGCCATCTGCATATTGCAGATTGTTAGTGAGTCTCCCTCCAATCCTGATGCCATGTTCTTCTTCATATAATCCAGCTTCTCTGATTATTTGCTCAGCAGACAGATTGAATAAGTGAAAGGGTACAACCCTGACACACACCTGTCCTGATTTTAAACCACATAGTATCCCCTTGTTCTGTTCAAATGACTGCCTCTTGGTCTATGGACGGGTTCCTCATGAGCACAAGTCAGTGTTCTGGAATTCCCATTCTTCGCAATGTTTTCCATAATTTGTTATGATCCACAGAGTGGAATGCCTTTTGCATAGTCAGTAAAACACAGGTAAACGTCTTTCTGGAATTATCTGATTTCAGCCAAAAGACATCTGACTTAAGCAATGATATCCCTCATTCCATATCCTCTTCTGAATCTGGCTTGAATTTCTGGAAGTTCCCTGTCAATGTACTGCTACAATGGTTTTTGATTTGTCTTCAGCAAAATTTTACTCGTGTTAGATATTATTGACATTTTTTGATAATTTCCACATTCTATTGGCTCACTTTTCTCTAGGAACAGGCATAAATATGGATTTCTTCCAGTCAGTTGGCCGTTTAGATGTTTTAAAAATTTCTTGGACAGATGAGTAAGAACCTCCAGTGCTGCATCCATTTGTTGAAACATCTCAGTTGGCATTCCGTTAATTCCTGGAGCCTTGTTTTTCACCAATGCCTTCAATGCAGCCTGGACTTCTTCCTTCAGTACCATCGGTTCTTGATCATATGCTACCTCCTGAAATGGTTGAACGTCAACCAATTCTTTTTGGTACAGTGACTCTGTGTATTCCTTCCACCTTCTTTTGATGCTTCCTGCTTCATTCAATATTTTGCCCACTGAATCTTTAAAAATTGCAACTTGAGACTTGAATTTTTCTTCAGTTCTTTCAGCTTGAGAAATGTTGAGCGTATTTTTCCCTTTTGATTTTCTAACTCCAGTTTGATATGTGCTTAATTCTATTGGCTAGAATTTTTAAAGAATTTTTGCATCAATATTCAGGGAGATACTTGTCTGTAATTTCCTTTTTTGTGGTGTCTTTGCATGGCTTTGGTATCAGGGTTATGCTGGCTTCATAGAATGAATTTGGGATTATTCCTTCCTTTTCTATTATCTGAAATAGTTTGAGTAGTACTGGTGTGAGCTCTTCTCTGAATGTGTGGTAGAATTCTCCAGTGAAGCCATCTGGACAGGGCTTTTTGTTGTTCTTGTTGGGATTTTTTTTTTTAACCTCTGCTATTTCTTCTTTAGTTGTGGGTCTGTTCAGATTTTCTATCTCAATTTTTGTTAGTGTGTTTCTAGGACTTTGTCCATTTCCTCTGGGTTTTCGATTATGTTACAGTATAATTTTCAGTGTAATTCATTTGATTCTTTTTATTTCAGTTGGTTCTTTTGTGATGTCGTCCATCTCATTTCTTATTTGGGTTATATGCATCTTCTTTTTTTTTCTGTTGTCAGTTAGGCCATTGGTTTGTCAATTTTTTTTGAACTTTTCAAAGAACCAGCTTCTAGTCTTATTGATTATGTGAAGTATTTTTCTGTTTCATTTATTTCTGCTCTAATCTTTATTATTTCCTTTATTCTGTTGGCTGTGGGCTTCTTTTCTTGCTCTGTTTCTATTTGTTCGAGTTGTAAGGTTAATGTATTCATTTTGTCCCTTTCTTCTTTTATGATGTGCGATTATTGCTATAAGTTTGCCTCTGAGCACTACTTTTGCTGTGTCCCTAAGGTTTTGGTAGGCTGTATTTTCATTCTTGTTTGAGTCTTGGAATTTTTTATTTCATTTTTAATTTCTTCTATTACCCAGTGGTTTGCAAGCATGGCATTGTTTAGTTCCCAAGTATTGGATTTTTTTTTCTCGTTCTTCCTGTTATTGATTTCTAATATTATAGCATTGTAATCTGAGAAGATGCTTTGTATTTTGATATTTTTGAATTTATTGAGGCTTACTTTGTGGCCTAGGAACATGTTCTATTTTAGAGGATGATTCATGTGTGCTAGAGAAGAATGTGTACTGTGCTGCTGTTGGGTGCTGTGTTCTGTATACGTCTATGAGGTCAAGTTGGTTGATTTTGTTTTTTTAGATCTTCTGGATCTTTGTTGAGTTTCTTTCCAGTTTTTCTATCCATCATCGAAAGTGGTGTGTTAAAATATCCTACTATTATTGTCCACCACTTGTCTGTCAGTTTGTCGTACTGTGGTGGCTTGTGTGTTGCTGTGATGCTGGAAGCTTTGCCACTGATATTTCAAATATCAGCTGGGTCACCCTTGGTGGACAGGTTTCAGCAGAGCTTCTGGACTGTGACAAACTAGGAAGAAGGACTTGGCAGTCTACTTCTGAAAAAGTTGGCCTATGAAAAGAAGTGGAACATTGTCTGATATAGTGCTGGAAGATGATCCCCTCAGGTTGGAAGGCACTCAAAAGGTGACTGGGGAAGAGATGCTTCCTCACAGTTGGGTCAACCTTAGTGACATGGATGGAGTAAAGCTTTCAGGACCTTCATTTGCTGCTGTGGCACAACTCAAAATGAGATGAAACAGCTGCAAACATCCATTAATAATTAGAATGTGGAATATAAGAAGTGTGAATCTAGGAAAATTGGAAGTCATCAAAAATGAAATGAAATGCCAAAAGATCAGTATCCTAGGCATTAGTGATCTGAAATGGACTGGTATTGGCCATTTTGAATCAGACAGTCGTATAGTCTACTATGCTGGGAATGACAAATTAAAAGGAATGTCATCACATTCATTGTCAAAAAGAACATTTCAGGATATCTCCTTGAGTACAACACTGTCAGTGATAGGATGATATCCATAAGTCTACAAGGAAAGCCCATTAATACAACTATTATACAACCACTAATGCCAAAGATGAAGAAATTGAAGATTTTTACCAACTTCTGCAGGGTGAAATTGGTCAAACATACAGTCAAGATGTATTGATAATTAAAGGTGATTGGAATACAAAAGTTGGAAATGAGGATGTTGGATTGACCCCTGAGAAGAGGAACAAGACAATGATGCCCTTTATCATCACTCCTATTTAACATTGTGCTGAAAGTCCTAGCTAGAGCAATAAGGGTATTCCAATTGGTAATGAAGAAGTAAAACTATCCTTATTTGTGGATGATATACTATACATAGAGAATGCAGAGGACTCCACAAGAAAACTACTGGAACTAATACAAAGATTCAGCAGAGTAGCAGGCTACAAGATAAATATACAAAAACTCAGCTGGATTCCTATACACCAGTAAAGACAACTACGAAAAGGAAATCAGGAAAGCAATACCATTTAAAATGGCACCTAAAAAAAAAAAAAACAACTTAGGAATAAATCTAACCAGGGACATGTTGTTGTTGTTAGATGTCGTCGAGTCAGTTCTGACTCATAGTGACTCTATGCACAACAGAACACTGCCCAGTCCTGCACCATCCTTACAATCATTGGTATGCTTGAGCCCATTGTTGCAGCCACTGTGTCACTCCATCTCCTTGGCAGTTTTTCTCCTTTTCACTGATCTTCCACTTTACCAATCATGATGTCCTTCTGCAGGGACTGATCCCTCCTGATAACATGTACAAAGTATGTGAGACGAAGTCTCAACATCCTTCTAAGGAGTCTTCTGGCTGTACTTCTTCCAAGACAGATTTGTGCATTTTTTGGCAGTCCATGGTGTATTCAGTATTCTTCGCCAACACCATAATTCAAAGGCATCAATTCTTCTTCAGTCTTCCTTAATTATTGTCCAGCTTTTGCATGCATATGAGGCGATTGAAAAAAACTATGGCTAGAGTCAAGTACATCTTAGTCTTCAAGGTGACACCTTGGCTTTTTAATACTTTGAAGAGGTCTTTTGCAGCAGATTTGTCTAATGCAATGCATCATTTGATTTCTTGACTGCTGCTTCCGTGGGTGTTGATTGTGGATCCAAGAAAAAAGAAATCTTTGACAACTTCAGTGTTTTCTCTGTTTATCATGATGTTGCTTATTGGTCCAGTTGTGAGGGTTTTTGATTTATTTATGTTGAGGTGTAATCCATACTAAAGGCTATAGTCTTTGACCTTCATCAGTAAGTGCTTCAAGTCCTGTTCACTTTCAACAAACAAGGTTGTGTCATCTGCATATCGCAGGTTGTTAATGACTTGCTCCGATCATGATGCCCTGTTCTTCATATAGTCCAGCTTCTTGGATTATTTGCTCAGCATACAGATTGAATAAGTATGATGAAAGGTTACAATCCTGAAGCACACCTTTCCTGACTTTAAACCATGCAGTATCCCCATCTTCTGTTCAAACTACTGCCTCTTGATCTATGCACAGGTTCCTCATGAGCACAATTAAGTGTTCTGAAAGTTCCATTCTCTGCAATGTTATCCATGATTTATTATGACCCACACAGTCAAATGCCTTTGCATAGTCAATAAAACACAGGTAAACATCTTTCTAGTATTCTCTGCTTTCAGCCGGGATCCATCTGACATCAGCAATGATCTCCATCATTCCACGTTCTCTTCTTTATCTGGCTTGAATTTCTGGCAGTTCCCTGTTGATGTCCTGCTGCAGACACTTTTGAATGATCTTCAGCAAAATTATTAATGATATTGTTCGATAATTTTTGCATTTGGTTGCATCACCTTTCTTTAGAATAGACATAAATATGGATCTCTTCCAGTTGGTTGGCCAGGTAACTGTCTTCCAAATTTCATCGCATAGACAAGTGAGCAGTTCCCAGCACTACATCCGCTTGTTGAAACATCTCAACTGGTATTCCGTCAACTCCTGAAGACTTGTTTTTTGCCAATGTCTTTAGTGCACTGTGTACTTCTTCCTTCAGTACCATCGGTTCCTGATCATATACTACCCCTGAAATGGGTGAATGTTGATCAGTTCTTTTTGGTACAGTGACTCTGTGTATTCCTTCCATCTTCTTCTGTTGCTTCCTGCATCGTTTAATATTTTCCCTGTAGAATCCTTCAATATTGCAACTCGAGGCTTAGTTTTTTTATTCACTTCTTTCAGCTTGAGAAATGTCGATGTGTTCCTCCATTTTGGTTTTCTAACTCCAGGTGTTTGCACATTTCATTATAATAATTTAATTTGTCTTCTTGTGCCACCCTTTGAAATCTTCTGTTCTGCTCATTTACTTCAACATTTCTTCCATTAGCATTAACTACTCAACATTCAAGAGCAAGTTTCAGAGACATAGAAGACCTATACAAAGAAAACTACAAAAACACTACTGCAAGAAACCAAAAGAAATCTACATAAATGGAAAAAATATCATGCTCATGGATAGGTAGACTCAACATTGTGAAAATGTCAATCCTACACAAAACAATCTACAAATACAATGCAATCCAGATCCAAATACCAACAGCATTCTTTAACGAGATGTAAAAAATAATCATTGACTTCATATGGAAGGGAAAGAGGCCCTGGATAAATAAATCACTACTGAAGAAGAAGGATCAATTAGGAGGCCTCACACTACCTCACCTCAGCACCAACTACACAGCTGCGGTAGTCAAAACACCCTGGTATTGGTACAATGACAGAAACATTGATCAATGGAACAGAATCAAGAACCCAGATGTAATTCCACCAACGGGCACCTGATCTTCGACAAAGTCCCAAAGTCTTTTAAATGGGGAAAAAGAAAATCTTTTTTTAACAAATGGTGCTGGCAAAACTGGCAGACCATCTGTAAAAAAATGAAACAGGACCCATACCTCACAACATACACTAAAACTAATTCAAAATGGATCAAAGACCAAAATATAAAATCAAAAACTATAAAGATCATTGAGGAAAAAGACGAGGTCAATGCTTGAGTCCCTAATACACAGCATAATGAGGATGCAAACCATAACTAACAATGCACAAACACCAGAAGATAAGCTAGATAACTGGATCTTCTAAAAATTAAACACTTATACTCATCAAAAGACTTCACCAAAAGAGTGAAAAGAGAACCTACGGACTGGGGAAAAAAAATTGGGCTATGATAAATCCGACAGGGGTCTAATCTGTAAAATCTATAGGAAAATCCAACACCTCTACAACCAAAAGACAAATAATCCAATTAAAAAATGGGCAAAGGATATGAACAGATACTTCACCAAAGAAGACATTCAAGTGGCTAACAGACACATGAGGAAATGCTTTCGTTCACTAGCCATTAGAGAAATGCAACTCAAAACCACAATGAGATACCATCTCACTCTGACATTACTGGCACAAATCAAAAAGAAAAAAAAAACAATAAATGTTTAAGAAGTTATGAGGAGATTGGAATTCTTATGCACTGTTTGTGGGAATGCAAAATGGTACAATGGTTTTGGAAAATGATATGGTGCTTCCTTAAAAAGCTAGAAATTTAGAAATACCATGCGTTCCAGCAATCCCACTCCTGGGCATCTATCCTAGAGAAATAAAAGCCGTCACACGAATAGACAAATGCACAGCCATGTTCATTGCAGCATTATTCACAACAGCAAAAATATGGAAACAACCCCAACAACATTCTTCAAAGAGATGGAAAAACTAATTATTAACTTTATATGGAAAGGGAAGAAACCCCGAATAAGTAAAGCACTACTGAAGAAGAAGAATAAAGTTGGAGGACTCACACTACCTGACTTGAGAACCTACTATACAGCTACAGTACTCAAAACAGCCTGGTACTGGTACAACAACAGAGACATTGACCAATGGAACAGAATTGAGAACCCAGATGTAAATCCATCCACCTACGGTCACCTGATCTTCGACAAGGGCCCAAAATACATCAGATGGGGAAAAGACAGTCTTTTTAACAAATGGTGCTGGCACAACTGGATATCCATTTGTAGAAAAATGAAACAGGACCCATACCTCACACCATATACAAAAACTACTTCAAAATGGATCAAAGACCTGAATATAAAGCCTCTAACTATAAAATTCATAGAAGAAAAAATAGGACCAACACTTCAGGCCTTAATACATGGCATTAACAGGATAGAAACCATAAACATCAACACAAAAAACCCAACAGATAAACTAGATAACTGGGATCTTCTAAAAATCAAACATCTATGCTCTTCAAAAGACTTCACCAAAAGAGTCAAAAGAGAACCTACAGACTGGGAAAAAATTTTTGGACAGTACAAGTCAGACAAAGGTCTAATCTCCATAATCTACAAGAAAATCCAACACCTCTACAACAAAAAGACAAACAATCCTATCAAAAAATGGGCAAAGGAAATGAACAGACACTTCACCAAGGAAGACATTCAAATGGCCAACAGACACATGAGGAAATGCTCGCGATCACTAGCCATTAGAGAAATGCAAATTAAAACCACAATGAGATACCATCTCACCCCGGCATTACTGGCATGAATCAAAAATACTGGAAATAACAAATGTTGGAGGGGCTGCGGGGAGATGGGAACTCTTATACACTGCTGGTGGGAATGCAAAATGATACAACCATTTTGGAAAATGACATGGCGTTTCCTCAGAAAGCTAGAAATAGACATACCATTCGATCTAGCAATCCCACTCCTAGGAATATATCCTAGAGAAATAAGAGTCATCACTCGAATAGACATATGCACACCTATGTTCATGGCAGCATTGTTCACAATAGCAAAACGATGGAAACAACCTCGATGTCCATCAACAGATGAATGGATACACAAACTATGGTACATACACACAATGGAGTATTATGCAATGATAAAGAACAATGATGAATCTGTGAAGCATCTCATAACATGGATGAATGTTGAGTGAAATAAGTCAATCACAAAAGGACAAATATTGTATGAGACCTCTGTTGTAAAAACTCATGAAAAAATTCATACGCAAAATGTAACAATCCTTGTTGGTTACCAGGGATGGGAGGGGAGGGGGGGGAATACTAAATAGGCAATAGATAAGTGGTACCTTGGGTGAGAGGTGCGATAGTACACAGTACAGGGGAAACTAACACAACCTGCACAAGGAAAGGTCATGGAGGCCCTATAGACACATCCAGACCCCCCGAGGGACTGAGTTGTTGGATGGAGGGCTCTGGGGACCATGGTCTCGGGGAACATCTAGCTCAATTGGCATGACACTACTTATAAAGATAATGCTCTACATTCTGCCTTGGTGAGTAGTGTCTGGGGTCTTAAAAGCCTATGAGCGGCCATCTAAGATACTCCACTGGTCTCATCCCTTGGGGAGCAAGGGGGAATGAAGAGAACAGGACACAAGGAAAAGATTAGTCTGAAGGACTAATGGTCCACAGCTACCAAGGCCTCCACCGGACTGAGTCCAGTACAGCTAGATGGTGCCCGGCTACCACCACTGACTGCTCTGACCAGGATCACAACAGAGGGTTCTGGACAGAGCTGGAGAGGGATGTAGAGCATAATTTTAACTCCCCCCCCCCAAAAAAAAAGACCAGATTTACTGGCCTAAAGAATACTTAAGAAACCTCAAGAGTGTGGCCCCCAGACACCCTTTCAGCTCAGAGGTGAAGTTACCTTCGAGGTTCGATGTTAAGCCTGGGAGTGGACAGCCCAGTAAAACTAAATGGGACTAACAAGGTACAGGATTCCGGTGACAAAGGCCAGAAGGCAGAGGGAGAGTAGGAAACTGATGATAAGGAACACAAATTGAGTAAGGACACTGTCGATGTGAGATTGTTGACCACTGTTATAGGGCAACATTTGTAGTAACTATTAAATGGGAGGCTGTTTTGTCCTGTAAGCCTTCATCTTGGGCGAGAATGGCAGCACAATTGGAAGAGCATAGTCAATATCACTTAAATTTGTAAGTAAAAAGTTTTGAAATTGTGTTAAAAAACAAAAAAAAACAAATGAGACTAATGAGGTACGGTAGTCCAGTGACAAGGGCCAGAAGACAGAAGGGGACAAGGAAGTCCCCTGGTGATAGGGAACACAAGGTGGAGTAAGGATATTCTTGATGTGTTGTGAGATTGTTAACCATTGTCATAGGGCAACATGTGTAGTAACTGTTAAATGAGAAACTATTTTGTTATGTAAGCCTTCATCTTAAGTGAGAATAACAGCACAGTTGGAAGAGCGTAGTCAATGTCACTGAACTGTGTATGTAGAAATTTTTGAAACGGTGTATCTTTGGCTATGTGTATTTTCACAAAGAAAAAAAAAGGTTGAGAATTTAGAGGCTTAATATGTTGTGGGGTTGTTAACCAATGTCATAAAACAACATGTGTACTACTGTTTCATGAGAAACTATGTGTTCTGTAAGCCTTCACCTGAAGTACAATAAAATATAAAAAAAAAATAGAAACAACCTAAGTGCCCATCAACAGATAAACTATATTATGTACACTCGATGGAATACTATGCAACAATAAAGAACAATGATGAATCTGTGAAACATCTGTGAACATGGATGAATATGGAGGGCATTATGCTGAGTGAAATAAGTCAATCACAAAAGGACAAATACTGTATGAGACCACTATTATAAAAACTCACGAAAAGGTTTACACACAGAAACAGTCTTCAATGTTTACGAGGGAAGGGGGGGTGGGGAAGGAAAAATACTACCTAGACATTAGATAAGTGGTAACTTTGGTGAAGGTAAGACAGTACACAATACTGGGGAAGTCAGCACAACTAGCTGAATTGGCATAGCATAGTTTATAAAGAAAATGTTCTACATCCTACTTTGGTGAGTAGTGTCTGGGGTCTTTAATACTTGTGAGTGGCCATCTAAGACACTCCACCTTTCCCACTCCATCTGGAGCAAGGGAGAATGATTAAAACCAAAGACACAAGGGAAAGATTAGTCTAAAGGACTAATGGACCACAGCCTCCACCAGACTGTGTCCAGCACTAGATGGTTCCAGGCTCCCACCGCTGACTGCTCTGACAGGGATCACAATAGAAGATCCCAGACAGAGCTGGAGAAAAATGTGGAACAAAATTCAAACTCACAAAAAAAAGACGAGACTTACTGGTCTGTCGGAGACTGGAGAAACCCAAGAGCATGGCCCCTGGACACCCTTTTAACTCAGTACTGAAGTCACTCCTGAGGTTCACCCTTCATCCAATGATTAGACAGGTCCATAAAACAAACATTCACACCTGTAGCTAAACCATGCATAAGAGACTAAATGGGCACACCGGCCCAGGGGCAAAGATGAGACTACAGGAAGTGACAGGAAAGCTGGATGAATGGAAATGGAGAATCCAAGGACGAGAAGTAGAGAGTGCTGACACATCGCAGGGTTGGCAACCAGTGTGACAAAATACTGTGTGTATTGTTTAATGAGAAACTAATTTGCTCTGTAAACCTTTATTTAAAGCTTAATTAAAAATAAAAAGAAGAAAGATTGGTAGATGGAAAATATGGCCTTGGTAATAGAAATGACACTGGAGATGGCATGATAGAATTTTGTGAGACCAATGACTTCTTCATTGTAATACCTTTTTTTTCAACAACATAAATGGCGACTATTCACGTGGACTTCACCAGATGGAAAACAGAGAAATCAAATCGACTACATCTGTAGAAAGAGACTGTGGAAAAACTCAATATCATCAGTCAGAACATGTCCAGAGGCTGACTGTGGTACAGACCATCAATTACTCATATCCAGTTTCAAGTTCAAGCTGAAGAAAAGTAAAATAAGTCCACAAGAGCCAAAATACGACCTTGAGTATATCTCACCTGAATTTGGAGACTATCTCAAGAATAGATTTGATACATTGAATACTAAATGACCAAAGGCTAGGCAAGTTGTGGGAAGACATCAAGGAAATCATACATGAAGAAAGTATAAGGTCATGAAAAAGACAGGAAAGAAAGAAAAGACCAAAATGGATGCAAGAAGAAACTCTGAAACTTTCTCTTGAATGTAGAGTTGCTAATGCAAGTGGAAGAAATGATGAAGTAAAAGAGCTGAACAGAAGATTTCAAAGGGCAGCTCAAGAAGACAAAGTAAAATGTTATAATGAAATGTGCAAAGACCTGAATTTAGAAAACCAAAAGGATAGAACATGCTGAGCATTTCTCAAGCCGAAAGAAGTGAAGAAAAAATTTGAGCCCCGAGTTGCGATTTTGAAGGACTCTATGGGTAAAATTCTGTCAATTCCTGGAGACTTGTTTTTCGCCATTGCCTTTAGTGCACTTATTGATGAAGATCAAAGACCACAGCCTTCAGTATGGATTACACCTCAATATAAAGAAAACAAAAATCCTCACAACTGGACCAATAAGCAACATCAATAAGAATACTTAATTGTGCTCATGGAGAACCTTTATGTAGACCCAGAGGCGGTCATTGAACAGAGTCAAGGAAGGTGTGCATCAGGTTTGCATCCTTTGACTGTACATATTCAATCTGTATGCTGAGCAAATATTCCAAGAAGTTGGACTATATGAAGAAAAATGTGGCATCAGGATTGGTGGAAGACTCATTAACAACCCACGATATGCAGATGATACAACCTTGCTTGCTGAAAGCGAAGAGGACTTGAAGCACTTACTGAATGAAGACCAAAGACCACAGCCTTCGGTATTACACCTCAACATAAAGAAAAAAATCCTCACAACTGGACCAATAAGCAACATCATGATAAAAAGAAAAAAGATTGAAGTTGTCAAGGATTTCATTTTACTTAGATCCAGTATCAACACCCATGGAAGCAGCAGTTCAGAAATCAAACGACACATTGCATTGGGAAAATCTGCTGGAAAATACCTCTTCAAAGTGTTAAAAACCATAGATGGAGGTTTAGCCAACATGGCACTATAGACAGAAGCACCATGCCATCCCTCTACAGCAAAGACCCGAAAAACTAAGTAAAACAGAGACAAACATCAATCCTGGAACCCTAAGCATCAAATGAAGAGGTAAGGAATTCAACCAAGCACCGAATGGAATAAGAAACTGACAGAGAACAGAGAGCGAAGAGAGATACAGAGTGGACGTCCCCTATCAGCTAATGCTGCATGGATTCCTCATCTTGGACTTCTCAGCCACTGAGAACAGTGGACAGGGAGTACAGGAAGACAGCTTTAAGGAACTTCCAGCAGGAGACAGAGCACCTGATTAACCAGAAATACATGCTTTCCTACCCTCCACCTTTCTTCCCCCTGCTTGCCCCCTGCCACTTCCCGGTGGGAGGCCCCAGCTCCTTGCCTCTTGGATTCGCCTTGCCCACACTGGCCAGCTCCTTCAGTGCCATTTTTTTGGTTGCTGTTGCTTTTTTTTTTTTTTTGGCTTCTTTTGGTTTCTTCTCTTTCTCTCATCTCCTTTCCTTCCTTTCATTCGAACACCTGGTTCCGTGTGCCTTCCCTGCTCCTTCTTGACAGGCTGTGCAGCACTACTTAGCTGGGGACCTGCATCCAGTGGGCTCCCTTGGGGCATTTTTTCTTTTTCTTGTCTCTCTCTACATTCCTTCCATTCCTTTCTCCTGACTGCATAGCCATGTGTGCCTTTCTCTCTCCTCTTTTTATTATCTTTTTATCTAGTTTCTTATCTCTCTCTCTTCTTTTCCTTCCCCCCCCCCCACACCTACCTTCATGTGCCATATTTATCCCTTCTTGAAGGGATGTGCCTCACTGCCTGGCTGGGAAGCAACCAGCACATGGCTTCCCCAGGTCTGCACCACTCCAACAGCAGCACTTTTTTTGGCTCCTGTTTCTCTCTCCTCTTTCTCTTCTTTCCAACACCCACTTAACTCCACACATCACAACTTCCCCCATCCCTCCTGCCTATCTTCACTGAGATTAGCGTCATACCCCAAACAGCACAGGCATGGTCTACCAGAACTTGCCCTGCACTGACCCCTGGCCTCACACTGTCACCCCAGTACTTGCCACAAATGACTCATCCCAGCCCTTCCCCTTCCACTGGACCTACCCTGCTGCACCATAGCTGAGTGACTGGCCCTGACCATTGGACAAGGTGGTGAGAAGTATCCTGCCCACAGACGAGCAAACAACAAAGAACCCCAGCTTGCCTGATCAGATATAACCAAATAAAACAAGCAGAATGAAAAAAACAAATCTATAATCAATAAACGAAGAAAATAACTACTGAATGTCCTGAAGACAGCAGAAAATATCAAAACATATATAATAAAAGGACAGGATGGTTCCAATAGGCATCCAAAATAAAACACCAGATGACCTTCCAGTAGAAGAAAAGGTACTGGAACTACCCAATAGTAAATTGAAATCACTAATATTCTGAGCTATCCAAAATTGAAGGATAAAGCAGACAAAAATGAGGAAAAAATAGACAAAATCATGGAAAAGACAGACAAAACAATGGAAGGATTCAGGAAAATAATACAGGAACAAAATGTCAAAGTAAATTCACAACTAGAAATCATACAAAAATAGCAATTAGAAGTTCAAAAGATAAACAACAAGATTTCAGAAGTGGAGTGTGTCATAGAATGTTCGAGGAGCAGATGTGAAACACCGGAAGACAGTATCAGTGAAATTGAAGACAAATACTTGGATACCAGTTTGAGGAAAAATCAGAGAAAAGAATGAAGAAAACATGAGAATAATGTGGCATAAAATCAAAAGGATAAATTTGAGAGTGATTGGAGTTCCAGAATGGGGGAGAAAACAGAAAACGCAGAGAGGACCACTGAAGAAATGCTGACAGAAAACTTAATATCATAAAAGATGAAAAGGTGACCATCCAGGAATCTCAGTGAACACCATATAGGATAGACCTCAAAAGGAAATCACGAAGATATATCCTAATCACACTTGCTAAAACCAATGACAAAGAAAGAATCCTGAGAGAAGCTCGAGAAAAATGAAAAGTCACATACAGAGGGGAAACAATAAGACTCAGCTCAGATTATTCGGCAGAAACCATGTAGGCAAGAAGGCAATGAGATTATATGTATAAAACTTTGAAAGAAAAAAATTATCAACAAAGTATAATATAGCCTGCAAAACTCTTGCTCAAATATGATGGTGAAATTAGGACATTTCCAGATGAACAGAAATTAAGGGAATATGTAAAAACCAAACCAAACTTACAAAAATTATTAAAGAGAGTCCTTTGGTTAGAGAACACACAATATCAGACAACAGCCTGAATCTAGGATGCAAGATCACATCAGCCAGATATCAACCTAGGTAATGAACTCACCAGGATTAATCAAAGCTAAAAGATTTACAACAGGGAACCAGAAAAATAAAAGAGGGAATAAATGGTGTAGGCATAGAACTTTCAAACAGAGAGGAAGGCAAGCTAATAGCAAGTAATAAAAGACTGCTTCAATCTTAGGAAGATAAGGGTAAATTTCAAGGTAACTACAAAGAAAGTTGACAAACCTACTCATCAAAATAAAGAAGAAAAACAAAGTCTCAGTAAAAACAAAATCTACAGAAACAGAAGAAATGAAAAAAATCCAGAAACAAAAGGAATTCAGCACAGGAGAATAAGAGGAACAAAGAAAATGTCAGCACCACAAAAAAAGCACTACAAAATGACAATAAACTCACACCTATCAATAATTACACTGAAAGCACATGGCCTAAATGCAACCATTAGAAGACAGAAAGTGACAGAATGGATAAAAAACAGGACCTATCAAATATACTGTCTACAAGAGACAAACCTTAGGAGGAAAGTCATAAATTCACTAAAAATCAAAGGATGGAAAAAAAATGTATCAAGGCAACAGCTACCAAAAAAGAGCAGGAGTGGCAATACTAATCTCAGATAAAATAGACTTTAAAACAAAATCCACCATAAAAGAAAAAGAAGGGCATTATATAATGATTAAAGGGGAAATCCATCATGAAGATGGAACAGGCTGCATAAGCTCAATTACCACCATTACTTCCCACCATTACCAGCCCCCACTTTTCCTCATATTTTCTTTTTTGTTATTCATCCTCCCTTCTCTTATTCCAGTAAGATTAACAAAGTTTCTCCTTGGAGGGTGACAGAACAAATTGATAACCTTCAAGGACTAGGATTAACTCATCTTCGACGTGACAATCGTGACTAACAGTGCCAGATAACCTTCAAGGATTGCCACTAAGAAGTTAGATCATCTGGCATGTGCAGAATGTGACGACTGCAAAGAGAAACTATAATCTTGTCCATATAAAACCTTTCAGCCAGTCTCCAGTCGGAGAGACAGGTCTTTTGGAGGAACTCATACCCGTCTGTCTCCTGTATATTGCTATACAATAAAACTCTCTTGTTGCTCACCTCACCTGTGTCTCAGTATTGGCTTTTGTGGCAGGCGGCTCAAATCCACAATTTGGGGTAACGAAGACATAACCATAATAAATATCTACAACACAGTGACAGTGCTCCAAAATACATAAACTAGGACAGAACATCTAGAAAGAAACTCAACAAACATACAGAAGACATAAGGGCACAATCAACCAACTTGACCTCATAGACATATATAGAAAACTGCAGCCAACAACCAAAGCAAATACACATTCTTTTCCAATGCAAATGGAATGTTCTCCAGAGTCAACCACATCTTATGTTACAAAGCAACCCTCAAAAAAAACCAAAACAATGAGATAATGCAAATTATCTTCTCTGATCAAAATTCCATCAAAGTAGAAATTAACAGGAAGAGCAAGGAAAAAATCAAATACATGGAAACTGAGTAACACTTCATTTAAAAACCACTAGGTAATAGAAGAAATCAAACATAGAATCAAAAAATTCCTAGAATCAAACGAGAATAAAAACACATCATGCCAAAACCTTTGGGACACAACAAAGCAGTGCTTAGAGGTCAATTTATAGCAATAGATGTACACATCAAAAAAGAAGAAAGGAACAAAATCAATACATTAGCTACACAACTTGAACAAATAGCAGCAAAAAAAGCCCACAACCACCAGAAGAAAGGAAATAATAAAGATCAGAGCAGAAATAAATGAAATAAAGACTAGAAAAACAGTAGAAAGAATCAACAAAACAAAAAGTTGGCTCTTTGAAAGGATCAACAAAATCGACAAACCACTAGCCAAGCTGACAAAAGTAACAGGAGAGGATGCAAATAACCCAGATGAGAAATAAAAGGGGACACATTACAACAGATCCAATTGAAATAAAAAGGATCATAACAGAGTACTATGAAAAACTATTATCCAACAAATTGGAAAACCTAGAGTAAATGGACAAATTTCGAGACACACACTACCTACCCAAACTAACACAAACTGATGTTGAAAATCTGAACGAACCCATAAGAAGAGAAGAGATTGAAAAGGTAATAAAAAAAAATCCCAACAACAACAAAAACCCGGCCCAGATGGCTTCACTGGAGAATTCTACCAAACATTCAGAGAACGGTTTACACCAGTACTACTCAAACTATACCAGAACATAGAAAAGGAAGGGATACTTCCAAATTCACTCTATAAAGCCAGCATAACCCTGATACCCAAACCAGGCAAAGACACCACAAAACAAGAAAATTGCAGACCAGTATCTCTCATAAATATAGATGCAAAACTTCTCAACTAAACTGTAGCCAGTAGAATTCAGCATCATATCAAAAAAATAATACACCACCACCAAGTGGGATTCATGCCAAGTATGCAAGGATGGTTCAACATTAGAAAATAAAACAACGCAATCTACTACGTAAAAGAATCACTTGATTCTTAATAGATGAAGAAGAGGCATTCGACAAAGTCCAACACCCATTCCTGATAAAAACTCTCAATAAAATAGGTATAGAAGGGAAATTCCTAAACGTAATAATGGGCATCTGTACAAAACCAACAACCAACATCAATCTTAATGGAGAGAGGCTGAAAACATTCCCCTTGAGAACAGGAACAAGACAAGGATACCTTTTATCACCACTCCTATTTAACATTGTGCTGGAAGTCCTAGCTAGAGCAGTAAGGCAAGAAAAAGAAATAAAGGGCATCCAAATTGGTAATGAAGAAGTAAAACTATCCCTATTTGCGGACGATATGATACTATACATAGAAACAAAAAAAAAAAAAAAACCTCAAAAAGAAAACTACTGGAACTAATAGAAAGATTCAGCAGGGTAGCAGGATATAAGATAAACACACAAAAATCAGTTGGATTTCTATACACCAATAAAGAGAATGATGACAAGGAAATCAGGAAAACAATACCATTTATGATAGCCCCTAAAAAAAATAAAATACCTAGGAATAAATCTAACCAGGGATGTAAAAGTCTTATACAAAGAAAGCTACAAAACACTACTGAAAGAAACCAAGAGTTCTACATAAATGGAAAAACATACCATGCTCACGGATAGGTAGACTCAACATTGTGAAAATATCAGTTCTCCACAAAGCAATTTACAAATACAATGCAATTCCAATCCAAAAACAAACAGCATTATTTAAGGAGGTGGGAAAACTAATCATTAACTTTATATGGAAAGGGAAGAGGCCCAGATAAGTAAACCAGTACTGAAGAAGAATAAAGTAGGAGTACTTTCACTACCTGACCTCAGAACCTACTATACAGCCTCGGTAGTCAAAAAAATCTGGAATTGGTACAATGACAGAAACATTGACCAATGGAACAGAATTGAGAACCTAGATGTAAATCCATCCACGTACAGTCACCTGATCTTCGACAAGGGCCCAAAGTCTATTAAATGGGGTAAAGACAGTCTTTTTAACAAATGGTGCTGGCAAAACTGGATGTCTATCTGCAAAAAAATGAAACAAGACCCATACCTCACACCATACACAAAACTAATTCAAAATGGATCAAAGTCCTAAATATAAAACCAAAAACTATGAAGATCATAAAATCTAGGATCAGCACTAGAGCCCCTAATACATGACATTAACAGGATACAAACCATAACTAACAACATAAAATGTCCAGAAGATAAACTAGATAACTGGGATCTTCTAAAAATTTAACACTTATGCTCTTCAAAACACTTCACCAAAAAAGTAAAAAGAAAACCTACAGACTGAGAAAAAAAATGGCTATTACAAATCAGACAAAGGTCTAATCTCTAAAATCTACAGGAAAATCCAACACCTCTACAACAAAAAGACAAATAGTACAGTTAAAAAATGGGCAAAGGAAATGAACAGACACTTCACCAGAGAAGACATTCAAGCTTCCGACAGACACGTGAGAAAATGCTGACAATTACTAGCCATCAGAGAAATGCATATCAAAACCATGATGAGATACCATCTCACCCCTGCATTACTGGCATGAATTAAAAAAAAAACCCAGAAAATAACAAATGTTGAAGAGGCTGTGGGAAGATTTGAACTCTTATGCACTGCTGGTAGGAGTGCTAAATGGTACAACCATTTTGGAAAACAATATGACACTTCCTTAGAAAGCTAATAATAGAAATACCATATGATCCAGCAATTTTACTCGTACGAGTATATCCTAGAGAAATAAGAGCCAGCACATGAATAGACATGCACACCCATGTTCATTGTAGAATTGTTAACAGTAACAAAAAGATGAAAACAACCTAGATGCCCATCAACAGATGAATGGATAAACAAACTATGGTACATACAATGGAGTACTACGCAATGATGAAGAACAATGCTGAATCTGCGAAACATCCCACAACATGGATGAATCTGGAGGGCATTATGCTGAGTGAAATAAGTCAATCACAAAAGAATAAATATTGTATGAGACCACTACTGTAAAAACTCATGAAAAGATTTACACAGAAAAAGAAACAATCTTTGATGGTTAGGAGGGAGGGAAAAATTGGGGATGGAAAAACACTAAGTAGACAATAGATAAGTGGTAACTTTGGTGAAGGGTAAGACACTACACAAAACTTGGGAAGTCAGCACAACTTTCCAAGGCAAGGTCATGGAAGCTCTATAGACACATCCAGATTCCCCGAGGGACCAAATTATGGTGCTGAGGGCTATAGGGAACATGGTCTCGGGGAACATCTAGCTCAATTGGCATAACATAGTTTATAAAGAAAATGTTCTACATTCTACTTTGTTGAGTAGCATCTGGGTTCTTAAAAGCTTGTGAGCGGCCATCTAAGATACTCTCCTGGTCTCACCTGGTCTGTAGCAAGGGAGAATGAAGAAAACTAAAGACACAAGGGAAAGATTAGTCCAAATGCCTGAAGAACCTCAAGTACTATAGCCTTCACCAGACTGAGTCCAGCACAACTAGATGGTGCCTGGCTACCAACACTGACTACTCTTGACAGGGATCACAATAGATGATCCCAGACAGAGCTGGAGAAAAATGTAGAACAAAATTCTAACTCAGAAAAAAAAAAAAAAAAAGACTACACTTACTGGCCTGACAGAGACTGGAGAAACCCCACAGACATCCTTTTAGCTCAGTAATAAAGTTACTCCTGAGGTTCACCCTTTAGCCAAAGATTATACAGGCCCATAAAACAAAGTGAGACTAAAAAGTTAAACTAGCCCAGAGACAAGGACTAGAAGTCAGGAGAGGGCGGGAAAGCTGGTAATGGGGAACCTAAATTCAAGAAGGGGAGAGTGTTGACATGTCATGGGGTTTGTAACCAATGTCACAAAATAATATATGTAGTAATTATTTAATGAGAGGCTAGTTTTTTCTGTAAACCTTCATCTGAAGTACAATAATAAATAATTATTGAATGAATGAATAAATAAATAAACAAAAAGCAAAGATGTTACTTTAAGGGCTAAGATGTGCCTGACCCAAGCCATGCCATTTTCAGTCACTTCATTTGCATGCAATAGTTGGACAATGAATAAGGAAGACCAAAGAATTGACTCCTTTGAATTATGATGTTTGAGAAGATTATTGAATATACCATGGACTGCCAAAAGAACGAGCAAATCTGTCTTGGAAGAATTACAGCCAGAATGCTCCTTAGAAGCAAGGATGGTAAGACTTCATCTCACATACTTTGGACATGTTATCAGGAGGGCTCAATCCCTGGAGAAGGACATCATAGTAAAGTAGAGGGTCAACGAAAAAGAGGAAGATCCTCAATGAAATGGATTAACAACACAGTGGTCGAAATAATGGGCTCAAGCATAAGAATGATTGTGAGGATGGTGCAGGATTGGGCAGTGTTTCGTTCTGTTGTGCATAGGGTCACTATGAGTTGGAACTGACTCAATGGCATCTAACAACAACGAGTAACTACCTCAGATCACAAAATGGCAGACAACCACACAACACTGGGAATTATGACTTAGTCAAGTTGACACACATTTTTGGGAGACAGAATTCAATTCATAACAACTTATATGTTTACATACATACACATGTAACCACACTTCTCTTTTTTAGTGGTTGTTGCACAGTTGTATACATCATAACATTTACCAAAAACATCCGTTTTTCTTGCAAACTTCTTAATGACATCATTTACCTTGGTCAAGCTGTGCACACTTCACCAGCATTTGGTTGGTGTTATATTTAAATAATAAGTGTTTACTACCTAGAAATAATAAGTGTCTACTATCTAGAGAGCAATCCCACCCCACCCCAATCCCTGGTAACCAGCAGTGATCATTGGTTTCAATATATGTACCTATTCTTGTCTTTTTATGATAGTGAGATCATACATTATTTGTGCTTTTGTGATTGACTTCATTCACTTAGCGTAACACCCTCCAGATTCGTCCATGTTATATTTTGAGAACTCATCATTATTTATGGCTGCCTATTATTCCTTTGTATGTGTGTACCATGTTTTGTTCATCCATTCATCTGTTAACAGGTGCTTAGGTTGTTTCCAACTTTTTGCTATTATGAATAGCATTGCAATGAACATAGGTGTGCGTGAGTCTGATTGTGTCTTTAGTATTAGAGCTCTAGAGTATATACCTAGAAGTGGGAATTCTGGATGATAAGGTAGCTCTATTTCTAGTTTTTTGAGGAAGTACCATGCCATTTTCCATAGTGGTTGTACCAATTTACAGTCCCTCCACCGGTGGTTAATGGCTCCAATCTCCCACATGCTCACCAGCATTTTTTATTTTCTGTTTTGTTTTTTTTTTTAAATCAGTGCCATTTTGGCAGGGGTGAGGTGGTATCTCATTGTAGTTTTGATTTGTATGTCCCTAGTGGCTAATGATTGCAACATCTTTTCATGTGTTTGTTGGTCACTTAAATGTCCTCTTTGGTGAAATGTCCATGTCCCTTGCCCATTTTTTAATTTGTTTGTTTGTTTTTTTGTTGTTGAGTTGTTGAAATTATCTATATATTTTAGAGATTAAACCCTTATCAGATATATCATTCCCAAAGATTTTTTCCCAGTCTGTAGGTTGTCTTTTTACCCTTTAGATAAAGTCTTTTGATGTGCATAAGTATTTAATTTTTTAGATGTCCCAGTTATCTAATTTGACTTATGCTGTTCATGCATTAATAATTGTGTTTGGTAATTTTTTAAAAAAAATATGTCCCATAGTTTTGTCCTTATGTTATCAACCAGGAACTTTATAGTTTTAGGTTTAGCATTTAGGTCTTTGATCCATTTTGAATTAGTTTTTGTGTATGGTTTGAGGTATGGGTCTTGTCTCATTTTACTTCATATGGCTATCCACTTTTGCCAGCACCGTTTGTTAGACTGTTTTGTCCCCATTGAATGGACTTTGACCCCTTTTCAAAAATCAGTTGCCCATAGATGAATGGATTTATTTCTGGGTTCTTGATTCTATTCTACTGGTCTATGTGTCTATCATTTAACTAGTACCAGGCCTTTTGATTAGTGTGGCTGTATAGTATGTTTTGTGATTGGGGATTGAGAGGCCTCCTACTTTGTTCGTCTTCTTCAATAATGCTTTGGCTATTTGGGACCACTTTCCTTTCCATATAAAGTTGGTGATTAGTTTTTCCATTTCAGTCCAAATGTTGTTAGAATTTCGATCAGGATTGCATTGTATCTAAAGATTGCTTTGGGTAGTATTGACATTTTCACAATATTAAATCTTTCAATCTATGAACACGAAATGACCTTCCACTTACGTAGGTTTCTTTTAGTCTCTTAGTGTTTTATAATATTCATTGCATAAGTCTTTTACATCCCTGGTTAAGTTAATTCCTAGATATTTTATAAATTTTAGGGCTATTGTAAATGATGTGCTTCTTGATTTCATTTTCAAGGTTCTCCCTGTTAGTGTAAAGTAACCCAACGGATTTTTGTGTGTTGATCTTGTAACCTGCAATGTTGCTGAATTTTTGTATTCGATCCAGAAAATTTCTTGTAGATTCTTTGGGATGTTCTATGTATAGGATTTCATCATCCATGAATAGGGATAGCTTTACTTCTTCCTTTCTGATTTGAATACTCTTTATTTCTCTTTCTTGCCTTATTGCTCTGGCTAAGACTTTTAGTACAGTATTGAATAAGAGTGGTGATAGTGGGCATTCTTGTCTTGTTCTGTTTTCAAAGGGAGAGCACTTATTCTTCCTCCATTGAGAATAATCTTGGCTATTTGTTTTGCCTATATGTCCTTAATTATATTGAGGAATTTCCCTTCTGTTCCTACTTTGCTGAGAGTTTTTATCAGGAAAGGGTGTTGAATTTTATCAGATGCCTTTTTTGCCCCAGTTGAGATGATCATGTGGTTCTTTTCTTTAGTTTTATTTATGTGGTGGATTACTTTGATTATCTAATGTTGAATGACCCTTGCATTCCTGGTATGAATCCCACTTGATCATGATGTATGAATTTATTAATATGTTGTTGAATTCTATTTGCTAGAATTTTTTTTTTGAGAATTTCCATTAGGTTTTAAGGCCTTAGAATAATCCTCTGTGGCTCACTGCTCTGCACTCTGGGCCCATAGTGCCCTTGCCCTTGATGACCCTGCTAGTCTCTGTGCCACCTTCAACAGCTCTTCCCCGGAGTCATTTTTTCCTTTTTCTTGAATGGTAGCACATGTTTGCAGCTAAAAAGCTCTATCAACTCATTTCCTGCCTATAGAATCCAAGAAGTCCAACAGCCTTCCTTCATTTTGTTCTGTCTCTGCCTCTCCCAGTCAGTATTGGCAGTGTTTCTACTTATATAACATCCTAAAATCCTTGTGGATCTTCATAAGGTGCCATGTCATTAGTCACGAGAATCCACCAGATTTTTCCTAGATAATCCCATCTTTATTCCTGGCTTCTGATGAGATGGTTGAGTGGTTCCATGAGTCACATGACTAATTTCTTCAGCAAAAGATTTTCAAGCCAAACCCTTGGCCTTCTCTTCAGAGCAAGCTTTAGCATCTTGTGAAGTCCGGGTAGGCTGAGAATTTTCCAAATCATTAAGTTCTGGTTTATTTTGGCTTAACAGTTTCTTCCTCAATTTATCTCTTTTCTTTTGAATTTTACTGTAAGAATCAAGATTCCAAGAACACCTTCAACGCTTTGTTTATAAATCTCCTCAGCTAAATAACCAACTTTATCACTTACAAGTCTGCTTTCAACATGACTAGAAAACAGTTCGGCCAAGTTTTCCGCCACTTTCTAACTAGGATCACCTTTCCTCCCCTTTTCGTAACATGCTCCTTATTTCCTTCTGAGACCTCACCAGAATCACATTTAACAGCCATGTTCCTACCAACCATCTCTTCAAAGCTATCTAGGATTTTTCTATCATGTGCCTCAAAATTCTTCCAGCCTCTACCCATTCCATTACCCTATTCCAAAGCCAATTCCACATTCTTAGGTATTTATTATAGCAGAACTCCACTTTCTGGTACCACAAATTCTGTATTAGATTCCTATGACTGCTATAACAAATTACCACAAACTTGGTGGCTTAAACAAGAGAAATTTATTCTCTCATGGTTCTGGAGGCCAGAAGTTTAAAATCAAGGTGTTGGCAGAATTGTTTCCCTCTTAAGGCTCAGGGAAAATCCATTCCATATCTCTACTTCTGGTGGTTGTTGGAAATTCTTGGCATTCCTTGGCTTGTAGATAGATCACTCTAATATCTGCCTCTGTCTTTATATGGCCTTCCCATCTGTGGGTCTGTGTCTCAAATATCACTCTATTTTCTGATATAAGGACACCAGTGGTTGAATTTAGTGCCAACTCTAAATCCAGGATGATCTAATCACAAGATCCTTAACTTAATTACTTTTGGAAAACCCTATTTCTTAAGAAGATCACATTCATAGTTACAAGTGGTTAGAATTTGAACACATATTTTTGGGGACCACTATTCAATGCAGTATATGGGATATTGAAGTCTTCAACTATTATTGTTGAATTGTCTGCTTTTCTATTCAGTTCTGTCAGTTTTTGCTTCATGTACTTTGAAGCTCTCATATTAGGTACACTTGTATTTATAATTGTTATATCTTCTTGATAAACTTTAGATGGATGGATCCTTCTTTGTCTTTGTTTTTAGGTGCTGCCGAGTCAGTTCCAACTCACAGCGACCCTATGTACAACATAATGAAACACGGCCTGGTCCTGTACCATCCTCACGATCACTGTTACTCTTGAGCCCATTGTTACAGCCACTGTGTCAATCCATCTTGAGGGTCTTCCTCTTTTTCATTGACCCTGTACTTTACCAAGCATGATGTCCTTCTCCAGGGACTAATCCCTCCTGATGACATATCCAAAGTATGTGAGTCAAAGTCTCATCATCCTCGTTTCTAAGGAGCATTCTAGCTGTACATATTCCCAGACAGATTTGTTTGTTCTTTTGGTAGTCCATGGTTCTTTTGCCAGTAATTGCCGTAATTCAAAAGTATCAATTCTTTTTCAGTCTTCTTTATTCATTGTCTAGCTTTCTAATGCATAAGAGGCTATTGAAAACCCCATGGCTTGGGTCAGGGGCATCTTAGTCATTAAAGTGACATCTTTGCTTTTTAACACTCTAAAGAGGTCTTTTGCAGCAGATTTGCCCAATGTAATGCATCATTTGATTTCTTGACTGCTGCTTCCATGGGTGTTGATAGTGGATCCAAGGAAAATGAAATCTTGAGAACTTTGACATTTTCTCCATTTATCATGATGTTGCTTATTGGTCCAGTTGTGAGGATTTTTGTTTTCTTTATGTAGAGGTGTAATCCATACTGAAGGCTGCAAACTTTGATTTTCATCAGTAAGTTCTTCAAGTCCTCTTCATTTTCAGCAAGCAAGATTGTGTCATCTGCATAACACAGGTTGTTAGTGAGTCTTCCTCCAATCTTGATGCCCCGTTCTTCTTCATATAGTCCAGATTCTCTGATTATTTGCTCAGCAGACAGATTGAATAAGTATGGTGAAAGATACAACCCTGAAGCACATGATTCCTGACTTTAAACCACACAGTATCCCCTTGTTCTGTTCGAAGGACTACCTCTTGATCTATGTACAGATTCCTCATGAGCCCAATTAAGTGTTCTGGAATTTCCATTCTTTGCAATATTATCCATAATTTGTTATGGTCCACAAAGTCGAATGCCTTTTCATGATCAATAAAACACAAGTAGGGAGTTCCGGCAAAATGGTGCTCTAGACAGACACACCATGCCGTCCCTCCACAGCAAGATCCGAAAAACTAAGCCAAACAGAGAATACAACAATCCTGAAACCCTAAAACATCAAATGAAGAGATAAAGAACTCAGCCAAGCACCAAATGGAGTGAGAAAACCGACAGAGAATGGAGAGCAAGGAGAGACTCACGCAGAGGTCCCCTACCAGCTAACACAGCGTGGATCCACCATCTTGGACTCCTATCGGAGACCAGCAAATGGGGGTATGAGAAAGCAGCCTCACGGAGCGTACAGCAGGAGAAAAAACAGCCGGTAATTTGCGGTGTGCGCTTTCCCACCCCCCACCCCTCTTCGCCCCGTCTCGGCCTCCTCTGCTTCCCGCGGCCACAGTCTCTTGACTGGGAAGCGCCGGCTGCTTGGATTCCACACACCCAAGCAGTCGGTTCTCTGGGTGCCATTTGTTGGCTGCTGGTGTTGCTTTTTTTTTCTGCTTCTTTTGATTTCTCACTTGCCTCTTGCCACCTCCCCCTCCTTTCACTCAAGTGCCTGGCTCCTTGTGCCATCTTTGCTTCTCCCTGAGGGGCTCCAGAGCGCTGGCAATTTGTGATATATGCTTTCCCACTCTCCACCCTTCTTCACCCACACTCAGCCTCCTCTGTTTCCCGCGGACACAGTCTCTTGTCCAGAAACACCAGCCCGCACTGGCTGACTCTCTGGGTGCCATTTGTTGGCTGATGGTGTTGCTTTTTTTTTTTTTTTTGTCCTGCTTCTTTGGATTTCTTGCTTGCCTCTCGCTGCCTACCCTTCCTTTCGCTCGAGTGCCTGGCTCCATGCGCCATCTTTGCTTTTTTCTGAGGGGCTGCGGAGCTCCATTTGAGTGTGGAGCTGCTTCCCGGTCTGGGCTACCGCACTGGTGGGATCCCGGGGCTTTTGTTCGTTTGTTGATTTTGAATTGTTTTCTTTTCCTTTTCTTGAGTTGGGAGCCCTTTCTGGCCAGACGGAGCTGCGTAGCAAGGAACTCCCCTTTGCTTCCACACACGTGTGGAGGGATCCCTGAGGACATTTCTTTTTTCATTGGGTTTTTTTTTTCTGTTTTTTTTGGGGGGGGCCTTTCGTGTTCTTTTTTTTTATTTGTTTTCTTTACTTTTCCCTCTTCTTCCCTTTTTGTCTTTCTTCATTGCTCAGTTTCTCGTCTCTCTATATATTCCTTCTCTTTCTGATCCCTGAATACCAGGCGTTGTATGCCTCTGCACCTTCTGGCCAGGCTGTGCTGCGACACCTGAGAGTGACATCCCCAGACCTCATAGCTGCATCGGTGGGATGCCTGGGAAATTTGCAGTTCTTTAACCTTTCTGATTTTTATTTGTTCATTCTTCTTACCCTTTCTGTTTTTCTCCATTTCATAGCACCTCATCTCTCCATTCCAAGGGCAAGCTCCCCTAGCATTCTTTTTTGTTTGTATGTTTTTTGGCTCCTGTTCCTCTCTCCTCTCTCCCATATCCATCTTAGCTCCACACATAACCATCTCCCCGCTGAATCCTGCCTACCTGCACCGTGAGCTTGACATCACACCAGCAAGCAGTGCAGGCACCGCCTACTGGAACCTGCCCAGCACTGATTACCGACCCGCCCTGGTGGCTGTAGTGAGTGCCACAAACAACCCGTCACAATGGCTCCTCTTCAGCTAGGCATGCCCTGCTGCACCATATATGAGTGACTGAACCTGCCAGTTGGAGAAGGAGGTGAAAAGTATTGAGAGCACAGATGAGCAAACAACAAAGAGCACGCAGTCCGCCTGCTCAGACATAGTCAAATTTTTTTTTTAAAAAGGATGAAACAAATCTACAATCAATAAACGAGAGAAATAACTACTGAATGCCCCGAAGACAGCAGACAATAACAAAACATTTACAAAAACAGGACAGGATGGTTCCACTAAGCATCCAAATTAAAACACCAGATGACTCTCCTGTGGAAGAAAATGCACTAGAAGTACCTGATAGGGAATTCAAATCTCTAATACTCGGAATTGTCCAAGAAATGAGGGAAAAAGCTGACAAACATGAGGAAAAAATAGACAAATTCATGGAAAATACAGACAAAATTGGAAGAATTCAGGAAGATGATGCAGGAAAAAAATGCCAAAATAAATTCACAACTACAAATTATACAGAAACAACAATTAGAAATCCAAAAGATAACAAGATTTCAGAAATGGATGATGTCATAGAAGGGCTGAGAAGCAGATTTGAAACCGTGGAAGACAGGATCAGTGGAACTGAAGACAAACACTTTGATACAACTCTGTTTCAGGAAAACTCAGAAAAAAGAACAAAGAAAAATGAAGAGACCCTGAGAGTTATGTGGGACACAATTAAAAGCAAAAATTTATGAGTGATTGGCATTGCAGAACAGGGGGAGAATACAGAAAACACAGAGAGGATCATTGAGGAACTGCTGAGAGAAAACTTCCCCAATATCATGAAAGATGAAAAGCTGGCCATCTGAGAAGTTCAACGAACCCCATATAGAAGAGGCCCCAAAATAAAATCACTAAGGCATATCATACATATTCACACTCGCCAAAACCAAAGGCAAACAAAGAATCCTGAGAGCAGCTCTTGAAAAAGAAGAAGTCACATACAGAGGAGAAACAATAAGACTAAGCTCAGATTATTCAGCAGAAACCATGCAGGCAAGAAGGCAATGGGATGACATATATAAAATCTTGAAAGAAAAAAATTGTCAGCCAAGAATAATATATCCTGCAAAACTCTCGTTCAAATTTGATGGTGAAATTAGGTCATTTCCAGATAAACAGAAACTAAGGGAATATGTAAAAGTCAAACCAAACTTACAAGAATTATTAAAGGGAGTTCTTCGATCTGAAGACAAACAGCTTCAGCCCACAGGCAGAACCTAGGACGCAGGATCGTACGAGCCAGATACCAATCTAAGAAATGAACTCTCGAGGACTATCCAAAATCAAAAGAAATACAACAGGGAATCAGAGCAGTCAATTGATGGATGACAACAATATCAAAACAATGAAAGAGGGAATAAATGACATAGGTATAGAACCTTCTAATGGAGAGGAAGGTAAGGTGATACCAAGTTATGGTAGACTGCTTCAAACTTAGCAAGATAAGGGTAAAATTCATGGTAACCACAAAGAAAGTTAAACCAACTCATAAAAATAAAGACAATAAACATGAAGTCTCGGCAAAAACAAAACCTACAAAAGCAAAAGAAATGGAAAAAAATCCATAAACAAAAGTAACTTAGCACAAGAGAGTAAGAAGAACAAATTAAATTTCAGCCCCACAAAAAAAGCACTACAAAATGACAGCAACAAACTCACATCTATCAATAATTACACTGAACGTAAACGGACTCAATGCATCCATAAAGAGATGGAGAGTGACAGAATGGATAAGAAAACAGGATCCATCAATATGCTGTCTACAAGAGACACACCTTAGAAACAAATATATGAATTAGTTAAAAATCAAAGGTTGGAAAAAAATATATCAAGCTAGCAACTACCAAAAAAGAGCAGGAGTGGCAATTCTAATCTCAGGTAAAATAGGCTGTAAAAAAAAATCTACCATAAAATACAAAGAAGGACCCTATATAATGATTAAGGGGACACTCCATCATGAAGACATACCCATAATAAACATCTATGCACCCAATGACAGGGCTCCGAAATACATAAAACAAACTCTAACAACACTAAAAAGAGAAATGGACAGTTCCACAATAATAGTAGGAGACTTCAACACACCACTCTCAGTAAAGGACAGAACAACTAAGAAGAATCTCAGCAAAGATACAGAAGACCTAAAGGGCACAATCAGCCAACTTGGCCTCTTAGACATATATAGAGCACTCCATTCAACCACTGCAAAGTACACATTCTTTTCCAATGCACATGGAACGTTCTCCAGAATAGACCACATCTTAGGCCACAGAGCAGTCCTCAACAAGATCCAAAACGTTGAGATAATTCAAAGTATCTTCTATGACCACAATGCCATCAAGGTAGAAATTAACACTAGAAAAAGCAAGTAAAAAAAACTACATGGAAACTGTATAATACCCTGCTTACACATCAGTGGGTAATACAAGAAATCAGAGATGGAATCCAAAAATTCCTAGAATCAAACGAGAAGGAAAACACATCATACCAAAACCTTTGGGACACAGCAAAGGCAGTCCTCAGAGGACAATTTATAGCAATAGATGCCCATATCAAACAAGAAGAGTCAAAATCACATCATTAACTACAGAACTGAAACAATTAGAGAACAGCAAAAAAAGCCCACAACCACCAGAAGAAAGGAAATAGTAAAGATCAGAGCAGAAATAAATGTAATAGAGAACAGAAAAACAACAGAAAGAATCAACAAACCCAAAAGTTGGCTCTTTGAAAGAATCAACAAAATCGACAAACCACTGGCCAGACTGACAAATGAAAAACAGGAGAGGACACAAATAACCAAATAAGAAATGAAATGGGGGACATTACAACAGAACCAACTGAAATATAAAGGATTATAACAGAATATTATGAAAAACTATACTCCAATAAACTTGAAAACCTAGAGGAAAAGGATAAATTTCTAGAAACACACGGCCTACGCAAACTACAACAAAGTGATGTTGAAAATCTGAACAGACCTATAACAATAGAAGAGATTGATAAGGTAATAAAAATCTCCCAACCAAAAAAAGCCCTGGCCCAGATGGCTTCACTGGAGAATTCTACAAAACATTTACAGAAAAGCTTGTACCAGTACTAATCAAGCTAATTCAGAGCATAGAAGAGGAAGCAACACTTCCAAATTTCATTCTATGAAGCCAGCATAACGCTGATACCAAAACCAGGGAAAAAGTCACAAAAAAAGAAAATTACAGACCAATATCTCTTATGAATATAGACGCAAAAATTCTGAACAAAATTCTAGCCAATAGAATTCAGCATCATATCCAAAAAGTAATACACCACAACCAAGTAGGATTCATACCAGGTGTGCAAGGATGGTTCAACATTAGAAAGTCAATCAACGTAATCCACCACATAAATAAAAGGAAAGAAAAGAATCACATGATCATCTCAATTGACACAGAAAAGGCATTTGACAACCAACACCAATTCCTGTTAAAAACTCTCAAAAAAATAAGTATAGAAGGGAAATTTCTCAACATAATAAAGGGCATTTATGCAAAACCAGTGGCCAACATCATTCTTAAGGAAGAGAGGCTGAAAACATTCCCCTTGAAAACAGGAACAAGACAAGGATGCCGTTTATCACCACTCCTATTTAACATTGTGCTGGAAGATCTAGCTAGAGCCATAAGGCAACAAAAAGAAATAAAGGGCATCCAAATTGGTAATGAAGAAGTTAAACTGTCCCTGTTTGCAGATGATATGATACTATACATAGAAAACCCTAAAGACTCCACGAGAAATCTACTGGAACGAATACAAAGATTTAGCAGAGTAGCAGAATACAAGAGAAACATTCAAAAACCAGTTGGATTCCTATACACCAGTAAGGAGAACGATGAAAAGGAAATCATGAAAACAATACCATTTTCAATAGCCCCTAAAAAGATAAAATACTTAGGAATAAATCTGACCAGGGATGTAAAAGACTTATACAAAGAAAACTACAAAACACTACTGCATGAAAGCCAAAGGGACCTACATATATGGAAAAACATACCATGCTCATAGATAGGCAGAGTCAACATTGTAAAAACATCAATTATACCCAAGGCAATCCCGATCCAAATACCAGCAACATTCTTCAAAGAGATGGAAAAACTAATCATTAACTTTATATGGAAAGGGAATAAGCCTCGAATAAATAAAGCACTACTGAAGAAGAATAAAGTCGGAGGACTCACACTACCTCACTTCACAACTTACTATACAGCTACATTAGTCAAAACAGACTGGTACTGGTACAACGACAGATACATTGACCAATGTAACAGAATTGAGAACCCAGATGTAAATCCATCCACCTATGGTCACCTGATCTTCGACAAGGGCCCAAAGTCCATCAAATGGGGAAAAGACAGTCTTTTTAACAAATGGTGTTGGCAAAACGGGATATCCATTTACAAAAAAACGAAACAGGACCCATACCTAACACCGTATACAAAAACTACTTCAAAATGGATCAAAGACCTGAATATAAATCCTAAAAGTATAATGTTCATAGAAGAAAAAATAGGACCAACACTACAGGCCTGAATACATGGCATTAACAGGATACAAACCATAACCATTAACGTACAAAACCCAACAGATAAGCTAGATAACTGGGATCTTCTAAAAATCAAACACCTATGCTCTTCAAAAGACTTCACCAAAAGAGTGAAAAGAGAACCTACAGACTGGGAAAAAATTTTTGGACAGTACAAGTCAGACAAAGGTCTAACCTCCATAATCTACAAGAAAATCCAATACCTCTACAACAGAAAGACAAATAATCCTTTTACAAAATGGGCAAAGGAAATGTACAGACACTTCACCAAAGAGGGCATTCAAATGGCCAACAGACACATGAGGAAATGCTCACGATCTCTAGCCATTAGAGAAATGCAAATTAAAACCACAATGAGATACCGTCTCACCCCGGCATTACTGGCACGAATCAAAAACACTAGAAATAACAAATGTTGGAGGGGCTGCGGGGAGATGGGAACTCTTATGCACTGCTGGTGGGAATGCAAAATGATACAACCATTTTGGAAAATGATATGGCAGTTCCTCAGAAAGCTAGAAATAGGCATACCATTCGATCCAGCAATCCCACTCCTAGGAATATATCCTAGAGAAATAAGGGTCGTCACTCAAATAGACACACCTATGCACACCTATGTTCATGGCAGCATTGTTCACAATAGGAAAATGATGGAAACAACCTAGATGTCCATCAACAGATGAATGGATAAACAAACTATGCTACATACACACTATGGAGTACTATGCAACGAGAAAGAAGCAGCAATGAATCTGTGAGCCATGTCATAACCCGGATGAAACTGGAGGACATTATGCTGAGTGAAATAGGTCAATCACAAAAGGATAAATATTGTATGAGACCTCTATTGTAAAAACCCATGAAAAAGTTCACACTCAAAATGTAACAATCTTTGTGGTTACCAGGGATGGGAGGGGTGGGGGGAAATACTAAATAGGCAATAGATAAGTGGTATCTTGGGTGAAGGGTGAGACAGTACACAATACAGGGGAAAGTAGCACAACCTGTACAAGGAAAGTTCATGGAAGCCCCACAGACACATCCAAACTCCCTGAGGGATTGAATTGCTGGGCGGAGGGCTTTGGGGACCATCATCTCGGGGAACATCTAGCTGAATTGGCATGACACAGCTTATAAAGACAATGCTCTGCATTCTACCTTGGTGAGTAGTGTCTGGGGTCTTAAAAGCCTTTGAGCGGCCATCTAAGTTACTCCAGTGGTCTCATCCCTTCGGGAGCAAGGGAGAATGAAGAGAACAGGATAGAAGGAAAAGATTAGTCTGAAGGACTAATTGTCCACAACTACCAAGGCCTCCACTGGACTGAGTCCAGTACAGCTAGATGGTGCCCAGCTACCACCACTGACTGTTCTGACTAGGATCACAACAGAGGGTTCTGGGCAGAGCTGGAGAAGGATGCAGAGCATAATTCTAACTGACAAAAAAAAAAAGACCAGATTTACTGGCCTAAAGGAGACAGGAGAAACCTTGAGAGTATAGCCCCCAGACAGCCTTTTAGTTCAGTGGTGAAGTTCCCTCCGAGGTTCACTGTTCAGCCTGGGAGTGGACAGCTCCATAAAACCAAATGAGACTAACGAGGTACAGGAGTCCAGTGACAAGGGCCAGAAGGTGGAAATGGATAAGGAAGCTGGTGATAGGGAACCCAAGTTTGAGTAAGGATATTGTTGATGTGTTGTGAGATTGTTAACCATTGTCATAGGGCAACATTTGTAGTAACTGTTAAATTAGAAAGTATTTTGTTCTGTAAGCCTTTATCTTAAGTGAGAATAACAGCACAATTGGAAGAGCGTAGTCAATGTCGCTGAACTGTGTATATAGAAATTTTTGAAACGGTGTATCTTTGGCTATGTGTATTTTCACTAAAAAAAAAACAGGTTGAGAATTTAGAGGGTTAGTATGTTGTGTGGTTGTTAACCAATGTCATAAAACAACATGTGTGCTACAGTTTCATGAGAAACTATTTGTTCTGTAAGCCTTCACCTGAAGTACAATAAAATATATTTTAAAAAAAGGAGAAAAGGGTAAAATCAAAACGTTAGCTCTACAACTTGAACAAATAGAAAGAGAACAGCAAAAGAATTCCACAGCCACCAGAAGAAAGGAAATAATAAAGATCAGAGCAGAAATAAATGAAATAGAGTATAGAAAGGATTAACAAAACCAAAAGTTGGTTCTTCGAAAGGATCAACAAAATCATCAAACCATTGGTCAAATCAACAAAAGAAAAACAGGAGAGGACACAATTAACCCAAATAAGAAATGAGGGACATTAAAACAGACTCAACTGAAAGAAAAAGGATCATAACAGAGCACTATAAAAAAACTATACTAGAAACAAATTTGAAAATCTAGAGGAAACGGACAAATTTCTAGAAACACATTAACTACCTAAACTAACAGAAACTGGGGTGGAAAATCTGAACAGACTCATAACAAGAGGAAAGATCGAAAAGGTATAAACAAAAAACAAAAACAGAAAACTCCTGACAACAAAAAAAAAGTCCTGGCCCAGATGGCTTTACTGGAGAATTCTACCAAATATTCAGAGAAGAGCTTGCACCAGTACTACTGAAACTATTTCAGAACATATAAAACAAAGGGATAATTCTGAATTCATTCTGTGGATCCACCATAAGCTTGATACCAAAACCAGGCAAAGACACAAAAAAGAAAATTACAGACCAATATTTCTCATCAATATAGATGCAAAAATTCTCAACAAAATTCTAGCCAACAGAATTCAGCATCATATAAAAAGAAAATAATTCACCCCAACAAGCAAAATTCATACCAGGTATGCAAGGATGGTCAACATTAGAAAATAAAACAGTGTAATCCATCACATAAATAAAACAAAAGAATCATATGACCATCTCCATCGACACAGAAAAGGCATTTGATAAAGTTCAACACCCATTCCTGATTAAAAAAAAAAAAAAGCTCTCAATAAAATAGGTATAGAAGGGAAATTCCTCAAAATAATAAAGGGCATCTATACAAAACTAACAGCCAACATCATTCTTTTTTTTTTTTATTGTACTTTAGAGGAAGGTTTACAGAGCAAACTAGCTTCTTGTTAAAAAATTAATATACATATTGTTTTGTGACATAGGTTGCCAACCCCACAACATGTCAACACTCTCCCTTTCTCAAACTTAGGTTCCCCATTACCAGCTTTCCTGTCTCCTCCTGCCTTCTCTTCCTTGCCCCTCGGCTGGTGTATCCATTTAGTCTCATTTTGTTTTATGGGCCTGTATAATCTTTGGCTGAAGGGTGAACTTCAGGAGTGACTTCACTATTGAGCTAAAAGGGTGTCCAGGGACCATACTCTAGGGGTTTCTCCAGTGTGTGTCAGACCAGTAAGTCTGGTCTTTTTTTTGTGTCTGTGTGGGTGTGAGAATTTTGCTCTACATTTTTCATCCAGCCTTGTCTGGCACCGTCTATTGTGATCCCTGTCAGAGCAGTCAGTGGTGGTAGCTGGACACCATCTGGTTGTGCTGGACTCAGTCTGATGGCGACTGTGGTAGTTGTGGTCCATTAGTCCTTTGGACTAACCTTTCCCTTCTTTCTTTGGCTTTCTTCATTCTCCCTTACTTCAGACGGGGTGAGAGCAGTGCAATATCTTAGATGGCCACTCACAAGCTTTTAAGACCCCAGATGCTACTCAACAAAGTAGAATGTAGAACATGTTCTTTATAAACTATGTTATACCAGTTGAGCTAGACGTTCCCCAAGACCATGGTCCACACAACCCTCAGCCCAGTAATTTGGTCCCTCAGGGAGTTTGGATGTGTCTACGGAGCTTCCATGACCTTGCCTTGGACAAGTTGTGCTGGCTTCCCCAGTATTGTGTACTGTCTTAGTCTTCACCAAACTTAACACTTATCTATTATCTAGTTAGTGTTTTTCCCTCCTCACCCTCCCCTCCCTCATAACCTTCAAAGATTGTTTCTTTTCATGTGTAAGCCTTTTCATGAGATTTTATAGTAGTGGTCTCATACAATATTTGACTTATTTCACCTAGCATAATCCCCTCCAGATTCATCCATGTCGTGAGATGGTTTGCAGATTCATCATTGCTCTTTATTGTTGCTTAGTATTCCATTGTGTATATGTACCATGGTTCGTTTATTCATTTATGTGTTGATGAGCACCTAGGTAGTTTCCATCTTTTTGCTATTGTGACTAATGCTGCAATGAACATGGGTGTGCATATGTCTATTTGTGTGATGACTCTTATTTCTCTAGGATATATTCCTAGGAGTGGGATTGCTGGATCATATGGCATTTCTATTTCTAGCTTTTTAAGGAGGTGCCATATCATCTTCCAAAATGGTTGTGCCATTTTGCATTCCCACCAGCAGAGCAAAGTACAACTATCCAATCTCCCTTCAGCCTCTCTAACATTTGTTATTTTCTGTTTTTTGATTCTTGCTAGTAATGTCAGGTTGAGATGGTATCTAATCGTGGTTTTGATTTTCATTTCTCTAATGGATAATAATCGTGAGCATTTCTTTATAGGTCTGTTAGCCCCTTGAATGTCTTCTTGGTGAAGTGCTTGTTCATATTCTTTGCCCATTTTATAATTGTATTATTTGTCTTTTTGTTGCAGTGGTTTAGGATTTTCCTGTAGATTTTACAGATTATATCTTTGTCGAATTTGTCATACCCCAAAATTTTTTCCCAGTCTATAGGTTCTCTTTTTACTCTTTTGGTGAAGTCTTTTGATGAGCATAAGTGTTAATTTTTAGAAAACCCCAGTTACCTAGCTTATCTTCTGCTGTTTGTGTATTGTTAGTTATGGTCTGTATACTATTAATGCTATGTATTAGGGCCTCTAGCATTGACCTGTTTTTTGTTCTATGATATTTGTAATTTGGGGTTTTATATTTAGGTCTTTGATACGTTTTGAATTAGTTTTTCGGTGTGGTGTGAGGTATGGGTCCTGTTTCATTTTTATTTTTTTATTGTACTTCAGATGAAGGTTTACAAAACAAATAGTTTTTCATTAAACAGTGGTACACATATTGTTTTATGACATTGGTTAACAACCCCACGACATGTCAACCCTCTCCCTTCTTGTTGTTTTGTTTTTTTGGTGAAAATATACATAGCCAAAGATACACCAATTCAATAATTTCTACATGCACAGTTCAGTGACATCAACTACGCTCTTCCAATTGTGCTGCTCTTCTCACTTTAGATGAAGGCTTACAGAATAGTTTTTCATTGAACAGCTACTACAAATGTTGCCCTATGACAATGGTTAACAACCTCACAACATATCAACAATATCCTTACTCAACCTTGGGTTCCCTATCACCAGATTTCCTGTCCCCTTCTGCCTTCTAGCCCTTGTCCCTGGACTGCTGTGCCTTATTAGTCCTGTTTTGTTTTACGGGGCTTTCCAATCCCCGGCTGAATGGTGAACCTGGGAAGTGACTTCACCACTGAGCTAACAGGGTGTCTGGGGGCCATACTCTCGGGGTTTCTCCAGTCTCCTTCAGGCCAGTGAATCTCATCTTTTTGTTTGTGTTAGAAGTTTGTTCTACATCCTTCTCCAGCTCTGTCCAGAACCCTCGGTTGTGATCCCGGTCAGCGCAGTCAGTGGTGGTAGCTGGGCACCATCTAGCTGTACTGGACTCAGTCTCGTGGAAGCCTTGGTAGCTGTGGTCCATTAGTCCTTTGGACTAATCTTTTCCTTGTAACCTGTTCGCTTCATTCTCCCTTGCTCCCGAAGCGGTGAGACCAGTGGAGTATCTTAGATGGCTGCTCACAGCCTTTTAAGACCCCAGACGCTACTTACCAAGGTAGAATGTAGAACATTGTCTTTATAAACTGTGTTATGCCAGTTGAGCTAGATGTTCCCCAAGACTGTGGTCCCCACAGCCCTCTGCCCAGCAGTTCAGTCCCTCAGGGAGTTTGACGTGTATATGGAGCTTCCATGACCTTTCCTTGTAAAATTTGTGCTGGTTTCCCCAGTATTGTGTACTGTCTTACCCTTCACCAAAGTTAACACTTATCTATTGCCTATTTTGTATTTCCGTCCCACCCCTCCCATCCCTGGTAACCAACAAAGATTGTTACTTTTTGTGTGTGAACTTTTTCATGGGTTTTTACAATATAGGTCTCATACAATATTTTTCCTTTTGTGATTGACTTATTTCACTCAGCATAATGTCCTCCAGTTTCATCCATGTTATGAGATGCTTCACAGCTTCATCATTGTTCTTTCTCATTGCATAGTACTCCATTGTGTGTATGTACCATAGTTTGTTTATCCATTTGTCTATTGATGGGCATCAAGGTTGTTTCCATGTTTTTGCTATTGTGAATGATGCTGCCATGAACATAGGTGTGCCTATGTCTATTCGAGTGACGACTCTTATTTCTATGGGATATATTCCTAGGAGTGGGATTGCTGGATCGTATGGTATTTCTATTTCTAGCTTGAAGCACCATATCATTTTCCAAAATGGTTGTATCATTTTGCATTCCCACCAGCAGTGCATGAGTTTCGATCTCCCTGCAGCCCCTGCAACATTTGTTATTTCCAGTGTTTTTGATTCGTTCCACTAATGCCGGGGTGAGATGTTATTTCATTGTGGTTTTAATTTACATTTCTCTAATGGCTGGTGATCACGAGCATTTCCTCATGTGTCTGTTGGCCGCTTGAATGTCTTCTTCGGTGAAGTGTCTGTACATTTCCTTTGCCCATTTTTTAATAGGATTATTTGTCTTTTTGTTGTAGAGGTGTTGGATTTTCTTGTAGATTATGGAGATTAGACCTTTGTCTGACGTGTACTGTTCAAAAAATTTTTCCCAGTCTGTAGGTTTTCTTTTTACTCTTTTGGTGAAGTCTTTTGAAGAGCGTAGGTGTTTGATTTTTAGAAGATCCCAGTTATCTAGCTTATGTTCTGTGGTTCGTGTGTTGATGGTTATGGTTTGTATCCTATTAATGCCGTATATTAGGGTCTGTAGCGTTGGTCCTATTTTTTCTTCTATGAACTTTATAGTTTTTGGCTTTATATTTAGGTCTTTGATCCATTTTGAATTAGTTTTTGTATATGGCGTGAAGTATGGGTCCTGTTTTATTTTTTTGCAGATGGATATCCAGTTTTGCCCGCTCCATTTGTTAAGAAGACTGTCTTTTCCCCATATGATGAACTTTGGGCCCTTGTTGAAGATCAGGTGACCGTAGGTGGATGGATTTACATCTGGGTTCTCAATTCTGTTCTATTGGTCAGTGTATCTGTCGTTGTACCAGTACCAGGCTGTTTTGAATACCGTAGCTGTTTAGTAGGTTCTGAGGTCAGGTAGTGGGAGTCCTCTAACTTTATTCTTCTTCTTCAGTAGTGCTTTACTTATTCGGGGCTTCTTCCCTTTGCATAGAAAGTTAATGATTAGTTTTTCTATCTCTTTAAAGAATGTTGTTGGTATTTGGGTTGGGACTACGTTGTATTTGTAAATTTCTTTGGGTAGAATAGTCATTTTCACACAATGTTGAGTCTACCTATCCATGAGCATGTTATGTTTTTCCATTTATGTAGATCCCTTTGGGTTTCTTGTAGTAGTGTTTTCTAGTTTTCTTTGTATAGGTCTTTTACATCCCGGGTTACATTTATTCCTAAGTATTTTATTTTTTTAGGGGCTATTGTAAATGGTATTGTTTTCCTGATTTCCTTTTCATTGTCCTCTTTATTGGTGTATAGAAATCCAACTGACTTTTGTATGTTTATCTTGTATCCTGCTACTCTGCTGAATCTTTCTATTAGTCCCAGTAGATTTCTTGTGGAGTCTTTAGGGTTATCTATGTATAGTATCATATCCGCAAACTGGGACAGTTTAACTTCTTCATTACCAATTTGGATGCCCTTTATTTCTTTTTGTTGCCTTATGGCTCTAGCTAGACCTTCCAGCACAATGTTAAATCAGAGTGGTGATAATGGGCATCCTCATCTTGTTCCTGTTCTCAAGGGGAATGTTTTCAGCCTCTCTCCATTAAGAATGATGTTCGCTGTTGGTTTTGCATAGATGCCCTTTATTATGTTGAGAATTTTCTCTTCTATACCTATTTTATTGAGAGTTTTTATCAGGAATGGGTGTTGGACTATGTCGAATGCCTTTCTGCCTCAGTTGAGATGATCATGTGATTCTTTTCTTTCCTTTTATTTATGTGGTGGATTACGTTGATTGATTTTCTAATGTTGAACCATCCTTGCATACCTGGTATGAATCCTACTTGGTTATGGTGTATTGTTTTTTTGATATGATGCTGAACTCTATTGGCTAGAATTTTGTTGAGAATTTTTGCATCTATATTCATCCAAGATGTTGGTCTGTAATATTCTTTTTTTGTGACATCTTTGCCTGGTTTTGGTATCAGCGTTATGCTGGCTTCATAGAAAGAATTCGGAAGTGTTGCTTCGTTTTCTATGCTCTGAAATATCTTGAGTAGTGCTGGTACAAGCTCTTCTGTATATGTTTTGTAGAGTTCTGCAGTGAGGCGATCTGGGCCAGTGCTTGTTTTTGAGGGTAGTTTTTTGTATTACCTTCTCAATCTCTTCTCTTGTTATGGGTCTGTTCAGATTTTCAACATCACTTTGTTGTATTTTGGGTAGTTAATGTGTTTCTAGAAATTTATCCATTTCCTCTAGGTTTTTCAAATTTGTTGGAGTATAGTTTTTCATAGTATTCTGTTATGATACTTTTTATTTCAGTTTGGTCTGTTCTACTGTCGCCCATTTCATTTCTTATTTGGGTTATTTTCATCCTCTCCTGTTTTTGTTTTCAGTCTGGCCAGTGGTTTGTAAATTTCATTGATTCTTTCAAAGGAGCAACTTTTGGTTTTGTTGATTCTTTCTGTTGTTTTTCTGTTCTTCATTTCATTTACTTCTTCTCTGATCTTTATTATTTCCTTTTTTCCTGTGGCTGTGGGCTGTTTTTGCTGTTCTCTTTCTTTTTGTTTGGGTTCTGTAGTTAATGTTTTGATTTTGTCCCTTTCTTGTTTTTTGATGTGTGCATCTATTGCTATAAATTGGCTTCTGTGGACTGCCTTTGCTTTATCCCAAAGGTTTTGGTATGATGTGTTTTCATTCTCATTTGATTATAGGAATTTTTTTTTATTCCGTCTCTGATTTCTTCTATTTCCCAGTGATGTGTAAGCAGGGTATTATTCAGTGTCTATGTCATTGATTTTTTTTTTCTTTGGTCTTTCTATTGTTAATTTCTACCTTGATGGCATTATGGTCAGAGAAGATCCTTTGAATTATCTCAACTTTTTGGATCTTGTTGAGGATTGATCTGTGGCCTAAGAGGTGGTCTATTCTGGAGAACGTTCCATGTACATTGGAAAAGAATGTGTAATTTGCAGCTGTTAGATGGAGTGTTCTATATATGTCTATGAGGTCAAGTTGGCTGATTGTGCCCTTTAGGTCTTCTGTATCTTTGCTGTGTTTCTTTTTAGTTCTGTCCTTTACTGTGAGTGGTGTGTTGAAGTCTCCTACTATTACTGTGGAACTGTCAATTTCTCTTTTCAGTGCTGTTAGAGTTTGTTTTCTGTATTTTGGAGCCCTGTCATTGGGTGTGTAGATGTTTATTATGGTTGTGTATTCATGATGGATTATCCCCTTAATCATTATATATTGTCCTTCTTTGTTTTTTATGGTGGATTTTGTTTTAAAGTCTATTTTATCTGAGATTAGATTTGCCACTCCTGCTCTTTTTTGGTGGTTGTTAGCTTGATATATTTTTTTCCAACCTTTGACTTTTAATAAATTCACATGTTTGTTTCTAAGGTGTGTTTCTTGTAGACAGCATATTGATGGATCCTGTTTTCTTATCCATTCCGTCACTCTCTGTCTCTTTATGGGTGCATTGAGTCTATTTACATTCAGTGTAATTATTGATAGATGTGAGTTTGTTGCTGTCATTTTGTAGTGCTTTTTTGTGGTGCTGATGTTTTCTTTCTTCTTCTTACCTGTGCTGAATTAGTTTTGTTTGTGGACTTTTTTTTCATTTCTTTTGTTTTTGCAGGTTTTGTTTTTGCTGAGACTTTATGTTTTTCCTCTTTATTTTTATGAGTAGGTTTGTTAACTTTCTTTGTGGTTACCGTGAAATTTACCATTACCTTTCCAAGTTTGAAGTAGTATATTATTGGTATCACCTTGCCTTCCTCTCCTTTAGAAGGTTCTATATTTACACTGTTTATTCCATTTTTTATTGTTCTGATGTTGTTGTCATTTACAAATTAAGTGCCCTGATTCCCTGTTGTATTTCTTTTGGTTTGGGATAGTCCTTGAGAGTTCATTTCCTAGATTGGTATCTGGCTGTTATGGTCCTGCATGCTAGATTCATCCTGTGAGCTGTAGTTGTTTGTTCTCGGATCGAAAGATTCCCTTTAATAAGTCTTGTAAGTTTGGTTTGGTTTTTACATATTCCGTTAGTTTCTGTTTATCTGGAAATGTCCTAATTTCACCATCATATCTGAACAAGAGTTTTGCAGGCTATATTATTCTTTGTTGGCAGTTTTTTTCTTTCAGGGTTTTATATATGTCATCCCATTGCCTTCTTGTCTGCAGGATTTCTGCCAAATAATCTGAGCTTAGTCTTATTGTTTCTTCTCTGTATGTGACTTCTTGTTTTTCTCAAGCTGCTCTCAGGATTGTTTGTCTTTGGTTTTGGCGAGTATGATTATGATATGCCTTGGTGATTTTCTTTTGGGGTCTATCATATACAGGGTTCGTTGAGCTTCTTGGATGGCCAGCTTTTCATCTTTCATGATATTCGGGAAGTTTTCTGTCAGCAATTCTTCAATGATTCTCTCTGTGTTTTGTTTTCTCCCCCTGTTCGGGAACTCCAATCACTTGAAAATTTTTGCTTCTGATTTTATCCCACAAAACTCTTGGGGTCTCTTCATTTTTCTTTGTTCTTTTTTCTGAGTTTTCCTCGAACAGAGTAGTATCCAAGTGTTTGTTTTCAATTCTGCTGATTCTGCCTTCCAGTGTTTCAAATCTGCTCCTCAGCCCTTCTATGACTCTGTCCGTTTCTGAAGTCTTGTTGTTTATCTGTTGGATTTCTAAATGTTGTTTTTTTATAATTTCTGGTTGTGAATTTATTTTGCTATTTTGTTCCTGCATAATTTTTCTGAATTCTATCATTTTTTAGTCTATATTTTCCATGAATTTGTCTGCCTTTTCCATGAATTTGTCCATTTTTTCCTCATTTTTGTCTGCTTTTTGCTTCAACTCTTGGGTAGTTCTGAGTATTAGAGATTTGAATTCCATATCAGGTAGCTGTTGTGCTTTTTCTTCCACTGGAACATCATGTTGTGTTTTATTTTGGACGCCTACTGGAACCATCCTGTTCTGTTTTTCTAAATATTTTGATATTGTTTCCTGTCTTTGGGCATTTAGTAGTTATTTTTCTCATTTATTGATTGTAGATTTGTTTATTTCGTCCTTTTTTTTATTTGGCTATGTCTGAGCAGGTGGGCTGTGTGTTCTTTGTTGTTTGCTCATCTGTGGGCACGATGCTTTTCGCCTCCTCCAATTGGCAGGGTCAATTGCTCAGATATGGTACAGCAGGGAAGGTTTAGCTGAAGAGGAGTTGCTAGGACGGGTTGTTTGTGGCACTTTCTACAGCCACCAGGGCTGTTCAGTAATCAGTGCAGGGCAGGTTCCAGTAGGCCGTGGCTGTGCTGCTTGGTGGTGTGATGTTAAGCGCACGGTGCATTTAGGCAGGATGGTGGGGTGAGATTGTTTTGTGTGGAACTAAGATGGATATGGGAGAGAGGAGACAGGAACAGGAGCCAAAAACATACAAACAAAAAAGAGTGCTAGGGGAGCTTGCCGTTGGAGTGGAGAGATGAGAGACTATGAAATGGAGAAAAACTAAAAGGGGAAGGAGAAGAAAAAAAAAGAAAAGGATGAACAAATAAAAACTAGAAAGAAAAAAGAACCGCAAAGCTCCCAGGGATCCCACCGGTGCAGCTATGAGGTCTGTGGAAGTTGTTCTCAGGTGTTGCAGTACAGCCTGGCTAGAAGGTGTAGAGATATTCAGTCCCAGGTATTCAGGGAAGAGGAAGAGAAGGAAGGTACAGAGAGACGAGAAACTGAGTAATGAAGAAAGACAAAAAGAGAAAAAGAGGGAAAAGAAAACAAAACAAATTTAAAGAACAAGAAAAGTCCCCCCAAAAAACAGAAATAACACGAAAAAAGAAATGCCCTCAGGGAACTCTCTAAGCGTCTGCACAAGCCAAGGCGCGGCCAGAACAGGTTCCCAACTGGAGAAAAGGAAAAGAAAACAATTCAAAACAAACAAGCAAACAAAAGCCCCGGGATCCCACCAGCATGGCAGTCCTGACTGGGAAGCAGTTCTACACTCAAACGGAGCTCTGCAGCCCCTCAGGAAGAAGCAAAGGTGGCACTCGGAGCCAGGTATTTGAGTGAAAGGAGGGGGAGGTGGTGAGAGGAAGGAAGAAATCAAAAGAAGCGGAAAAAAGCAACACCAGCAGCCAACAAATGGCACTCAGGGAGCCGGCCAGTGCGGGCGGGTGGAATCCAAGCAACTGGTGCTTCCCGGTCAAGAGACTGTGGCCGCGGGAAGCAGAGGAGGCCGAGTGGGGTTGAAGAATGGTGGGGGTTGGGAAAGCATATGGCGCATATTACCGGTTGTTCTGTCTCCTGCTGGAAGCTCCATCATGCTGCTTTCTCGTACCCCATTTGCTGGTCCCCGATAGGAGTCCGAGATGGTGGATCCATGCTGCATTAGCCGATAGGGGACCTCCGCTTGAGTCTCTCCTCACTCTCTGTTCTCTGTCAGTTTTCTCACTCCATTTGGTGCTTGGCTGAGTTCTTTATCTCTTCATTTGATGTTTTAGGGTTTCAGGATTGCTGTTTTCTCTGTTTGGCTTAGTTTTTCGGATCTTTGCTATGGAGGGACAGCTTGGTGCTTCTGCCTAGAGCGGTATTTTGCTGAAAGTACCCCGTTTCATTTTTTGCAGATGGACATCAAGTTTTTCCAACATCATTTGTGAAAAAGACTCTTTTCCCTATTCGATGGACTTTGGGTCTTTTTTGAAGATCAGGTGACTGAGGGTGGATGGATTTACATCTGGGTTCTCAATTCTGTTCCATTCTTCAGTGTTCTGTCATTATACCAGTATCAGTCTTAGTCGACTACTCTAGCTGTATAGAAGTTTCTGAGGTCAAGTAGTGGGAGTCCTTCTATTTTATTCTTTTTCTTCAATAGTGCTTTACTTATCTGGGGCTTCTTCCCTTTCATATAAAGTTAATGATTAGTTTTTACATCTCTATAAAGAATGCAGTTGGTATTTGGATTGGGATTACATTGCATGTGTAGATTACTTTGGATAGAATTGACAGTTTCAAGGTGTTAAATCTACCCATCCATGAGCATGGTATGTTTTTCCATTTATGTAGGTCTCTTGTTTTCTTGAAGTAGCATTTTGTGGTTTTCTTTGTACAGGTCTTTCACATCCCTAGTTATATTTATTCCTAAGTTTTTTTTAGGGGCTGTTATCAATGCTGTTCCTTTCTTGATTTCCTTTTCACACTTCTCTTTACTGCTGTACAGGAATCCAACTGATTTTTGTATGTTTATCTTGTATCCTGCTACTCTGCTGAAAGTTTTTATTAGTTCCAGTAGTTTTCGCATGGAGTCTTTTGGGTTCTCTATGTACAGTATCATATCCTCTGCAAAGAGAGACAGTTTTACTTCTTCCTTACCAATTTGGATGTGCTTTATTTCTTTTCCTTGCCTTATTGCTCTAGCTAGGACTTCCAGCACAATGTTAAATGGGAGTGGTGGTAAAGGACATCCTTGTCTTGTTCCTGTTCTCAAGGGGAATGTTTTCAGCCTCTTTCCATTAAGAAGGATGGTGAGTGTTGGTTTGTATAGATACCCTTAATTATGTTGATGAATTTCCCGTATATATTTATTTTATTGAGAGTTTGTATCATAAATGAGGGTCCAGCTTTGTCGAATGTCTTTTTTGCATCACTTGAGATGATCATGTGATTCTTTTATTTATGTGATGGATTACATTGCTTTATTTTCTAATGTTGAACCATCCTTGCATACATAGTATGAATCCCACTTGGTCATGGTGCATTATTTTTTTGATATGGTGCTGAATTCTATTGGCTAAAAATTGTTGAGAATTTTTGCATCTATATTCTGAGAGATATTGGTCTGTAATTTTTTTTTTGTGGTGCTTTGCCTGATTTTGGTATCAGGGTAATGGTGGCTTCATAGAATGAATTCAGAATTATGCCTTCCTTTTCTGTGTTCTGAAATACTTTGAGTAGTGCTAGTTTAAACTCTTCTCTGAATGTTTGATGGAATTCTCCGGTGAAGCCATCTGGGCCAGGGTTTTTTTTGTTGTTCTTGTCGGGAGGGTTGTTTTTACCTTTTCAATCTGTTCTCTTTTTATGTGTCTGTTCAGATTTTCAACTTCAGTTTGAATTAGTTTAGGTAGGTAATGTGTTTCTAGAAATTTGTCCATTTCCTCTAGGTTTTCAAATTTGTTGGAATATAGTTTTTCATAGTACTCTGTTATGATGATTTTTATTTCAGTTGGATCTGTTGTAATGTCCCCATTTCATTTCTTATTTGGGTTATTTGTGTCATCTCCTGTTTTCCTTTAGTCAACTTGGCCAATGGTTTGTCAAATTTTGTTGATCTTTTGAAAGAACGAACTTTCTGTTTTGTTGATTCTATTGTTTTTCTATTCTCTATGTCATTTATTTCTCCTCTGATCTTTATTTTCTTTCTTCTGGTGGCTGTGGGCTTCTTTTGCTCTTCCCTATTTGAGTTGTGTAGCTAATGTTTTGATTTTGTCTCTTCTTTTTTCATGTGTGCATCTATTGCTATACTTGACCTCTGAGCACAGCCTTTGCTGTCACCCAAAGGTTTTGGTATGATGTGTTTTCATTCTTGTTTGATTCTAGGAATTTTTTTTATTCCATCTTTGATTTCTTGTATTACGCAGTGGTGTATAAGCAGAGTGTTATTCAGTTTCCATGTATTTGATTTTTTTTCGTTGCTCTTTCTGTTTTTAATTTCTACTTCGATGGCTTTGTGATCAGAGAAGATACTTTGTATTATCTCAGTGTTGAGGATTTTGTTGAGTGTTGCTTTGTGGCCTAAGATGTTGTCTATTCTGGAGAATGTTCCATGTGCATTGGAAAAGAATGTATAGTTTGCTTCTGTTGGGTGGAGTGTTCTATATACGTCTGTGAGGTCAAGTTAGTTGATTGTGGTCTTTTAGATCTTCTGTAACTTTGTTGAGTTTCTTTCTAGATGTTGTGTCCTTTACGGAGAGTGGTGTGTTGAAGTCTCCTACTATTGTTGTGGAACTGTCAATTTCTCTTTTTAGTGCTGTTAGAACTTGTTTTATGCATTTTGGAGCCCTGTCATTGGGTGCGTAGATATTTATTATGGTTATGTCTTCAGGTGGATTGTCACTGTAATTATTATATAATGCCCTTCTTTGTCTTTCATGGTGCATTATGTTTTAAAGTCTATTTTATCTGAGATTAATGTTGCCCCTCCTGCTCTTTTTTGGTAGGTGTTTGACTGATACATTTTTTCAGTTGTTTGAATTTTAATATATTTATGTTTTTATTTCTAATTTGTGTCTCTTGTAGGCCACATATTGATGGGTACTGTTTTTTAATACGTTCTGTCACTCTCTGTCTCTTTGTGGGTACGTTTAGGTCATTTACATTCAATATGATTATTGATAAGTGTGAGTTTATTGCTGTCATTTTGTAGTGCTTTTTTGTGGTACTGATGTTTTGTTTGTTCCTCTCACTCTCCTGTGCTGTATTCCTTTTTTTGTGGATTTTTTTGTTTCTTTTGTTTTTGTAGATTTTGTGTTTACTGAGAGTTTATGATTTTCTTCATTTTGATGAGTAGGTTTGTTAACTTTCTTTGTGGTTTCCTTGAAATTTACCTCTATCTTTCTAAGTTTGAACCAGTTTTTTATTACTACATATCACCTTGACTTTGTCTCCATTTGAAAGTTCTATACCTACACCTTTTATTCCCTCTTTTATTATTCTCACGTTGTTGTCAATTACAAATTAACCTCTCTGGTTCCGTGTTGTAAATCTTTTAGTTTTGTTTTATACTTGAGAGTTTCAGTTTCTTATTCCATTCTCTGTTTGGATGAGTTATTTATCCCTTCATTTGATTGTTAGGGTTCCAGGCTTGACGTTTGTATCTTTTTTACTTTTTCTGGTCTTTGATGTGGAGGGATAGTGTGGTGCTTCTGTCTGTAATGCCATGTTGACTCAGCCCTCTCATCATCAGCCAGTATCATTCTTAATGGAAAGAGGCTGAAAACATTCCTTGTGAGAACAAGAACAAGACAAGGATGCCCTTTATCACCATTCCTATTTAACACTGTGCTGGAAGTCTTAGTTAAAGCAATAAGGCAAGAAAAAGAAATAAAAGAATCCAAATTGGTAAGGAAGAGGTAAAACTATCCCTAATTGTGGATGAGTTTACACTATATTATAAAGAGAAACCAAAACTCTCTACAAGACAACTACTGAAATGAATAGAAATATTCAGCAGAGTATCAAGATACAAAATAAACATACAACAATTAGTTTTATTCCTATACAATAATAAAGAGAAGTACAAAAAGGAAATCAATAAAGCAATAGTATTTATAATAGTCCCTAAAATGAACAACAAAAAACCTTAGGAATAAATCTAACCATGATGTAAAAGATCTATACAAAAAAAACCTGTAAAACACTACTGCAAGAAAACAAGAGACCTACATAAATGGAAAAACATACCATGCTCATGGATAGATAGAATCAACACTGTGAAAATGTCGATTCTACCCAAAGCAATCTACAAATATAATGTAATACCCATCCAAATGTCAACAGCATTCTTTAACAAGATGGAGAAACTAATCATGCACTTTATATGGAAAGGAAAGAGGCCCTGGATAGGTAAAGCACTGTTTGAGAAAAATAATAAAGTAGAAGGATTCCCACTACCTGACCTCAGAACCTACTATACATCTACAGTAGTTAAAACACCCTGGTACTGGTACAGTGACAGACACACTGACCAACAGAATTGAGAACCCAGATATAAATCCATCCACCTACGGTCACATGATCATTGACAAAGGCCCAAAGTTCATTAAATGGGAGAAAAGACAGTTTTTTTATAAAAGGTGCTGGCAATAATGGATGTCCATCTGTAAAAAAAAAAAGAAACAGGAACCATAGTGTACATCATACACAAAAATTAATTCAAAATGGATCAAAGACTGAAATAAAAAGCAAAAACAATAAAGATCATAGAAGAAAAAATAGGGTCAATGCTAGAGGCCCTAATACATGGCATAAATAGGATACAAATCGTAACTAACAATACACAAACACTAGAAGATAAGGTAGGTAACTGATATCTTCTAAAAATTAAACACATGTTCATCAAAAGACTTCACCAGTAGCATCTGGGATCTTAAAATCTTGTGAGCAGCCCTCTAATATACTCCACTGGTCTCACCCTGTCTGGAATAAGTGATAATGAAGAAAACAAAAGACTCAAGGGAAGATTAGTCCAAACGACTAATGGCAAAGGATATGAACAGACACTTCACCAGAGAAGACATATAGGTGGCTAACAAACACATGAGGAAATCCTCTTGATCACTAGCCACTAAAGAAGTGTAAATCAAAACTAAAATGAGATAACATCTCACCCCCACATTACTGGCACCAAACAAATGGAAAATAACAAATGTTGGAGAGGCTGCCGGGAGATTGGAATTCTTATACTCTGCTGGTGGGAATGCATAATGATACAACCATTTTGGAAAATGCTGGAAATAGAAATACCATACGATCCTGCTATCCCACTCCTAGAAATACCATACGATCCTGCTATCCCACTCCTACGATTATATCCTAGAGAAAAGTGCCATCACAGGAATACACATATGCACACTCATGTTCACTGCAGCATTATTCACAATAGCAAAAAGATGGAAACAACCTAAGTGCCCATCAACAGATGAATGGATACACAAACTATGGTACATACACACAACAGAATAGTACAAAACATCTCACAACAATAAAGAGCTATGATGAATCTGCGAAACATCTCACAACATGGATGAATCTGGAGGGCATTATGCTGAGTAAAATAAGTCAATCACAAAAGAACAAATACTGTATGAGACCACTATTATAAAAACTCATGAAGAGGTTTCCACACAGAAACAATCTTTGATGGTTATGAGGGAGGGGAGGGGTGGGGACGGGAAAACACGAACTAGACAATAGAAAAGTGGTAACTGACTTCCAGGCAACATGGCACTCTAGGCGGAAGCACCATGCCATCCCTCCACAGCAAAGATCCAAAAACCTAAGCCAGACAGAGAAAACAGCAATCTTGAAACCCTAAGCATCAAATGAAGAGATAAAGAACTCAGCCAAGCACCAAATGGAATAAGAAACTGACAGAGAGCAGAGAGCGAGGAGAGATAATGCAGAGGTCCCCTATCAGCTAATGCAGCATGGATCCGCCATCTTGGACTCCTATCAGAGACCAGCGAACAGGGAGTACGAGAAAGCAGCTTCACAGAGTTTCCAGCAGGAGACAGAACAACCGGTATCCAACGAAATGCACTTTCCCTCCCCCATCCTTCTTCACCCCCACTCGGCCTTCTCTGCTTCCCACAGCCACAGTCTCTTGGCCGGGAAGCACCGGCTGCTTGGATTCCACCCACCCGCGTTGACCGACTCCCTAAGTGCCATTTGTTGGCTGCTGGTATTGCTTTATTCCGCTTCTTTTGATTTCTTCCTTACCTCTCACCACCTTCACCTCCTTTCTCTCAAATGCCTGGCTCCATGCGCCGTCTTTGCTTCTTCCTGAAAGGTGTGAAACTCTGCTCAAATGTGAAACTGCTTCCTGGTCTGTGCTACCACACTGGTGGGATCCCGGGAATTTTGTTTGTTTTCTTTTTCTTTTCTCGAATTGGGAGCCCGTTCTAGCTGGCAAGTACTGCGCAGCTTGGGACCTACCCCTTCAGTTTGCGCAGACACGCGGAGGGATCCCTGAGAGCATTTCTTTTTTCGTGTTTTTTTTTTTCTATTTTTTTTTTTTGGTGGTTTTTCTTGTTCTTTTTTTTAATTTGTTTTCCCTTTTTCTCTTTCTTCATTACTCAGTTTCTCATCTCTCTATACCTTCCTTCTCTTCCTGTCCCCTGAATACCTGGCACTGAGTGACACCTCTACGCCTTCTAGCCAGGCTATACTTCAATGCATGGGAACAACTTCCCCAGACCTCGTAGGCGCACCAGTGAGAGCCCTGGGAGCTTTGTTTTCCTTTTTTCTTTCTAATTTTTATCCATTTTTTCTTTTCTTTTTTCTTCTTTTTCTTTTTGTTTTTCTCCATTTCATATTCTCTCATCTCTTCACTCCAACAGTAAGCTCCCCTAGCACTCTTTTTTTGTTTTTGTTTTTGTTTTTTTTTTGCTTCTGTTCCTCTCTTCTCTTTCCCATACCCATCTCAGCTCCACACATCACAATCTCCCACCTCCATCATGCCTACCTGGACCATGTGCTTAACATCACATCACCAAGCAGCACAGGCACGGCCTACAGGAACCTGCCTTACACTGATTACCAGCCTGCCCTGGTGGCTGTAGTAAGTGCCACAAACAACCCACCCCAGCAACTCCTTCAGCTAGACCTGACCTGCTGTAGCATATCTGAGTGACTGACCCTGCCAGTTGGAGAAGGTGAAAAGTATCATGCCCACAGATGAGCAAACAACAAAGAACACACAGCATACAGCCTGTATGCTCGGACATAGCCAAATAAAACAAAAAACAGGACAAAATAAATCTCCAATCAATAAATGAGAAAAATTACTGAATGCCCTGAAGACAGCAGACAATACCAAAACATTTACAATAATAGGACAGGATGGTTTCAATAGGTGTCCAATATAAAAAATCAGATGACTTTCCAGTAGAAGAAAAGGCACTAGAACTACCTGATAGAGAATTCAAATCTCTAATTCTCAGAATTATCCAAGAGTTGAAAGAAAAAGGCAAAAATGAGGAAAAAATAAACAAATTCATGGAAAAGGCAGACAGATTCATGGAAAATACTGACAAAAAAGGGAAGAATTCAGGAAAATAATGCGGGAAAAAATGCCAAAATAAATTCACAACTAGAAATCATGCAAAAACAACAATTAGAAATCCAATAGATAAACAACAATATTTCAGAAATGCACAGTGTCATAGAAGGGCTGAGGAGCAGTTTTGAAACAGGGGAAGACAGGATCAGCGAAACTGAAGAAAAACACTTGGATACTACTCTGAGGAAAACTCAGGAAAAAGAACGAAGAAAAATGAAGAGACCCTGAGAATTATGTGGGATACAATCAAAAACAAAAATTTTCAAGTGCTTGGAGTTCCAGAACAGGGGGAGAAAACAAAACACAGAGAACATCATTGAGGAACTGCTGACAGAGAACTTCCCCAATATCATGAAAGATGGAAATCTGGTCATCCAAGAAGCTTAACGAACCCTGTATATGATAGACCCAAAAAGAAAATCACCAAGGCATATCATATTCACACTCGCCAAAACCAAAGACAAAGAATCCTGAGAGCAGCTTGAGAAAAACAAGAAGTCACATACAGAGGAGAAACAATAAGACTAAGCTCAGATTATTTGGCAGAAACCATGCAGGCAAGAAGACAATGGGATGACGTATATAAAATAAAACCTTGAAAGAAAAAAATTGCCAGCCAAGAATAATATAGCCTGCAAAACTCTTGTTCAGATATGATGGTGAGATTAGGACATTTCCAGATAAACATAAATTAAGGGAATATATAAAAACTAAACCACACTTACAAGAATTATTAAAGGGAGTCCTTTGATCTGAAGAAAAAACAACTTCAGCTTACTGGCTGAATCTAGGATGCAGGATCATACCAGCCAGATACCAATCTAGGAAATAAACTGTCAAGGACTATCGAAAACCAAAAGAAGTACAACAGGGAATCAGAGCAGTTAATCTGTAAATGACAACAACATCAGAACAATTTTTAAAAGAGGAAATAAACGGTGTAGATATAGAACCTTCTAAAGGAGAGGAAGGCAAGGCGATAACAAGTAATAATAGACTGCTTCAAACTTAGAAAGATAAGGGTAAATTTCACGGTAACCACAATGTTAACAAACCTACTCATAAAAATAAAGAGGAAAAACATAAAGTCTCAGTAAAAACAAAACTTACAAAAACAAAAGAAATGAAAAAAAAATCCAAAAACAAAAGGAATTCAGCACAGGAGAGTAAGAGGAACAAAGAAAACGTCAGCACCACAAAAAAAAGCACTACAAAATGACAGCAATAAACTCACATCTATCAATAATTACATGGAAAGTAATGGCCCCAATGCACCCATAAAGAGATGGAGAGTGACAGAATGGATAAAAAAGAGGATCCGTTAATATGCTGTCTACAAGAGACACACCTTTGAAACAAAGACGTAAATTTATTGAAACTCAAACAATGGAAAAAAATATATCAAGCAAACAGTTACCAAAAAAAGAGCAGGAGTGGCAATACTAATCTCAGATAAGATAGACTTTAAAACAAAAGCCACCATAAAAGACAAAGAAGGACACTATATAATGATTAAGGGGACTATCCGTCATGAAGAGATAACCATAGTAAACATCTACACACACAATGACAGGGCACTAAAATACATAAAACAAACTAACAGCACTGAAAAGAGAAATTGACAGTTCAACAATAATAGTAGGAGGCTTCAATACACCACTGTCACTAAAGGACAGAACATCTAAAAAGAAACTGAGCAAAGATACAGAAGACCTAAAGGTCACAATCAGCCAACTTGACCTCATAGACATACATAGAACACTCCATCTAACAGCTTCAAAGTACACATTCTTTTCCAATGCACATGGAACGTTCTCCAGAATAGACCCCATGTTAGGCCACGGAGAAATCCTCAACAAGATCCAAAACGTTAAGATAATACAAAGTATCTTCTCTGACCATAATGCTATCAAGGTAGAAATTAACAACAGAAAGAACAAGAAAAAAAAATCAATTACATGGAAACTGAATAACACCCTGCTTACAAACCACTGGGCAATAGACAAAATCAGAGATGGAATCAGAAAATTCCTAGAATCAAACAAGAATGAAAACACATCTTACTAAAATCTATGGGACACAGCAAAGGCAGTCCTCAGAGGACAATTTATAGCAATAGATGCACACATCAAAAAGAAGAAAGGGACAAAATCAAAGCATTAACTACACAACTCAAACAAATAGAGAACCGCAAAAAAAGCCCACAGCCACCAGAAGAAAGGAAATAATAAAGATCAGAGCAGAAATAAATGAAATTGAGAATAGAGAAAATTGATAACTTTGGGGAAGGTAAGACAGTACAAAGTACTGGGGAAGTCAGCACAGCTTGACCATGGCAAGGTCATGGAAGCTCCTTAGACACATCCAGACTCCCTGAGTGACCAAATTACTGGGCTAAGGGCTGGAGATCATGGTCTTAGGGGACATCTAGCTCAATTGGCATAGCATAGTTTATAAAGAAAATGTTCCACATTCTAGTTTGTTGAGTAGCGTCTGGGGTCTTAAAAGCTTGTGAGCAGCTATCTAAGATACTCCACTGGTCCCACCCCATCTGGATCAAGGGAGAATGAAGAAAACCAAAGACAGACGGGAAAGATTATTCCAATGGACTAATGTACCACATTTACCACAGCCTCCACAGACTGAGTCCAGCAAAGGTAGATGGTGCCAGGCTACCACCACTAACTGCTGTGACAGGGATCAAAATAGAGGTTCCCAGACAGAGCTGGAGAAAAATGTAGAACAAAATTCTAACTCACAAAAGAAGACCAGACTTACTGGTCTGAAAGAGACTGGAGAAACACTGAGAGTATGGCTCCTGGACACCCTTTTAGCTCAGTAATGAAGTCACTCCTGAGGTTCACCCTAAAGCCAAAGATCAGAGAGGCCCATAAAACAAAATGAGACTAAATGGGCACAGCAGCCCAGGAGCAAGCACTAGAAGGCAGGAAGGAACAGGAAAGTTGGTAACGGGGAATCAAAAGTAGAGAAGGGAAGATTGTTGACACATCTTGGTGTTTGCAACCAATGTCACAAAACAATGCGTGTATTAATTGTTCAATGAGAAACTAATTTGCTCTGTAAACCTTCATCTAAAGCACAATAAAAAAAATATGAATCGAAGGATATTCCTCAACAGAACAAAGAGCATTTATACAAAACCAACAGCCAACATCATTCTAAATGAAGAGAAACTGAAAGCATTTCTCTTGATACCTAGAAACATACAAGGATGCCCTTTATCACCACTCTTATTCAACATTGTGCTAGAGGTCCTAGACAGAGTAATAAGGAAGAAAAAAAATAAAGGGCATCCAAATTAGCAAGGAAGAGGTAAAACTATCCTTATTCACAGATCATATGATGTTACACACAGAAAACCCCAAAGAATCCACCAGAAAGCTACTGGAACTAGTAGAAGATTTCAGCAAATTAGCAGGTTAGACGATTAACATACAAAAATCAGTTGGATTCCTCTGCACCAACAAAGAAAACTTTGAAAAGGAAATCAGCAAATCAATACCATTTTCAACAGCCCCCAAGAAGATAAAATACTCAGGAATAAATCTAACCAGGAACATAAAAGACCTATACGAAGAAAACTACAAAACACTACTGCAAGGAACCAAAAGAGGCCTAGAAGTGGGAAAACATACAATGCTCATGGCTAGGAATACTCAACATTGTGAAAATGTCAATTCTTCCCAAAGCGATCTACAGATACAATGCAATCCCGATCCAAATTCCAACAGCATTCTTTAACAAGACGGAGAAACAAATCACCAACTTTATTTGGAAAGGAACAAGACCCCAATAAGTAAATCATTACTGAAGGAGAACAAACTGGGAGGCCTCTCACTATCTGATCTTAGAAACTATTATACAGTCACAGTAGTCTGAACAACCTGGTACTGATACAACAGCAGACACATAGACGAATGGAACAGAACTGGTAACCCAGACGTAAATTCATCCATCTATGAGCAGCTGTTTGACAAAGGCCCAAATTCTGTTAAGTGGGGGAAAATACAGTCTCTTTAACAAATGGTGCTGGCATATCTGGATGTCCATCTGTAAAAAAATGGAACAAGTTCCATACCTCACATCATACACAAAAAGTACTTCAAAATGGATGAAAAACCTGAATTTAAAATCTAAAATGATAAAGATCATGGAAGAAAAAGTAGTGACAATGATAGGGGCCCTAATACATTGCATAAATAGTATACAAACTATAACTAATAATGCACAAACACCAGAAGAGAAACTGGATAACTGGGAGCTCCTAAAATTTAAACACTTAATACTCATCAAAAGACTTCAACAAAAGAGTAAGGAGAGAACCTACAGACTGGGAAAAAAAATTTGGTTATGACATATCTGACAAGGGTCTAATCTCTAAAATCTACAAAATACTTCAACATCTCAACAAAAAAAAAGACAATCCAATTAAAAAATGGGCAAAGGATATGAACAAACACTTCACCAAAGAAGACATTCAGGAGGCTCATAGACACATGAGGAAATGCTCGCAATCATTAGCCATTAGAGAAATGCAAATCAAAACTGCGATGAGATACCATTTCACCCCGACATTACTGGCATGAATCAAAAAAAAAAGAAATAACAAATGTTGAAAAGGTTGTGGGGGAAATTGGACCTCTTATGCATTGGTAGTGGGAATGTAAAATGGTACAACCACTATGGAAAACGATATGACCCTTCTTCAAATGCTAGAAATAGAAATACCATATGATCCGGCAATCCCACTCCTAGGAATATACCCTAAAGAAATAAGAGCCGTCACACAAATAGACATATGCACACTCATGTTCAGTGCAGCACTACTCACAATAGCAAAAAGATGGAAACAACCTAAATGCCCATCAACAGAGAAATGGATAAATTATGGAACATACACACAATGAAATACTACACAATGATGAAGAACAGTGATGAATCTGTGAAACATCTCACAACATGGATGAATCTGGGTGGCATTAGGCTAAGTGAAATAAGTCAATCACAAAAGGAGAAATATTGTATGATACCACTATCATAAGAACTCAAGAAAAGGTTTACACACAGAAAGAAAATTCTATGATGGTTACGAAAGTGGGGAGGGTGGGGCGGGAAAATCAGTAACTAGGTAGTAGATAAGTGCCAACTTTGGTGAAGGGAAAGGCAGCACACAATATAGAGGAAGTCAACACAGTTTGACCAAAGTAAAGGTATAAAAGTTTCCTAGACATATCCAAACACTTTGAGAGACTGAGTTGCTGGGGCTGGGGGCTAGGGACCATAGTCTTTGGGGACATCTACTTCAATTGGCATAACATAGTCTATAAAGAAAATATTCTACCTCCCACCTTGGTGAACAGCTTCTGGGGTCTTAAAAAGCGTGTGAGCCACCATCTAAGATACATCTATTGGTCCCATTCCTTCCAGAACAAAAGAGAATGAAGAAAACCAAAGAGACAATGAAAATATTAGCCCAAAGGACTAAAGGACCACATGAACCAGAGATTCCTCCAGCCTGAGCCCAGAATAACTGGATGGTGCCTGGCTACCACCACCGACTGCTCTGACAGGGACCACAATAGAGTTCTGGACAGAGCGAGAGAAAAAAGTAGAACAAAATTCAAATTCACAATAAACACCAGATTTACTGGTCTGACAGGCACTGGAGGAACCCCCAAGACTATGGCCTCTGGACGTCCTGCTAATTCAGAACTGCAACCACTCCCAGAGCCCACTTTTCAAACAAAGATTAGGCAGGTCTATAAAACAAACAGTAACACACATAATGAAAGTGTTTTGTAGTTCAATCAACCATACAGGACCAAATGGGCAACTTCTGTCCAAAAGCAGGAGAAGGCAGGAAGGGACACAAACTGGACAAATGGACACAGGGAACCTGGAGTGGAAAGGGGGAGTGTGCTGTTACATTGTGGGGATTGCAACCAATGTCACAAAACAATGTGTACAAATTTTTGAATGAGAAATTACCTTGAGCTGTAAACTTTCACCTGAAGCACAATAAAATAAAAAGAATTTTAGTAGGCTATGTCTCGGAGTTGATCTTTTTGTGTCTCTTCTAACTGAGGTTCATGTAGCTTCCTGTATTTGCAGACTTGGTTCTCTGCTTAGGTGTGGGAAATTGTCCCTGATTATCTGTTGGAAAATTGTTTCTTTGTCTTTATCGTTGTCATGGTGCTCTGGAATTACAATAATTCTAATGTCAGATTTCTTAATTGAATCCCGCATTTCTTGTTGCATTTGTTCGCTTTTCATTGTTCTTTTCTCCTGTTTTGCTTGAGACTTGATAAGTTCAGGTATTTTGTCTTATATTTCCCTTATTCTATCTTCTGTCTGTTCAACTCTAATGTGGAGTGTTCCTCTTGCTTTTCTAATTCAGATATTTTATTCTTCAGTTCCAGTAGCTCTGTTTTTTCTGGGGGGTTTATGTGTTCAAATTCCTTGTTAATTCTCTCATTTTGTTCCTCCATTTGCGTCTTGAACTCCGCTAGCTTGTTTTCTGTGTGTTTTTTGCTTTCTTTAAACGTATTTAGCACCATAGTCTGAATATTATCAATTCTTTGCATTATTCTGGCCTCCACAGAAGTGTTTCCTCTTCTTGATGTTTTATATTTACTTGTTCCTTCTTCTTTTGTGCTTTTTACTAGTTCGTTTTGAACTTGAGCCATTTTGTTATTTTTGTTTAAATTTTTTATTCTGGTTACCATGGAAGAATGTTCTGCTTGGGTGCCCCTGTGGGGCAACAGTCAATCATTCAGCTGCCAAATGAAAGGCCAGGGCCTGCATGCAGAGGCTCCACGGGAGAACGACCTGGCAGACCGCCTCCCCCCGCCCCCCGCTGCAAGATTCAGGAGGCAGCACACTTCAGCCCTGTTGGTTCCCTGTTAGATAGAATGTCTCAGAGGCAGCAGGATTGGTATCTTCTGAGGAACACCAGATGGCACTCCTATCCTTAAGTCTCTCTTTATTTTTTCTTCTGGTGTTGAATCAGGGGATATGTATGTTTGGTCTCTGGGATTCAATTATGCATAGGTGGGAGGAGTGGGGGTTTCACTAGATGCCTCCGCTGGTGTGAGCGGTGGGGATCGATTTTACTCTTGCGATGGTAAGGTGCTTTTTTAGTCTTTACCTCACTGGCACCCCAGCACAGGCGCACCCACTACCCACGGGAGTCACCTTGAGTGTGCCTGTCAGTCTGGACAGTCCCCCTCCCTCTGTTGCTGGTGCAACTGTTCCTGATCCTAGTGTCTGTCCGTTTCGGGCCTCAGTGAGATTCAACAATACTCTCATGCAGTTATAATCTTCCATTACCCTCTCCCACTTGCGTGGTCTGAGCGAACTCCTATGGCCAATTTGCACTGCCTTAAAAAAATTCAGGCTAGAGCTTCTCATATAAGCTCCCTTTCTGTGTTCTCTGCTTGGGGTATTACCCAGTCCCATCCCAAAATGGCTGTGATGAGTGCACACTCCTGATGTTAGCGGGTAGGTTCTCTCAGTTTCTGTTCTTACCCTGTTCCTGCTCTTCCCCGATTCTGGACTCACCCTGATTCTCCAGTTCCTCAGCTGCTATCTGGAGTTCCAAGATCTCAGTCTGTGCTTGTTTTTATTTGTCGTTCAGTGGGCTAGTTGCTGTGGGAGTAGATGGGAGCATCCATTCACTTTACCATCTTGCTCCTCCTTTCCCTATATAAAAATTCTTGAAATCAGGTAGTGTTAGCCCTTCAACTTTGTTCTTCTTTTTCAAAGTTGTTTTTAGCAATTCCTGTTGCATTTCTATATGAATTCTAGAATCAACTTCTAAATATATTCAATAAAGCACACTGGGATTAAGATTGGCATTGCATTGAACCCAATAATCAATACTGAGTCTTCTGACCCATAAACATGGTACATCTCTCTATTATAGTCTTCTATAATTTTTCTCAACAATGTATTGTAATTCAGTATATAGGTTTACAGATTTTTTGTCAGATTGTTTCTTAGTTATTTTATATTTTTGTGCTACTGTAAATGATATTGTTTTGCTTATTTTATTTATCACTTGTTCATTGCTAGTACATAGAAATACAATAAATTTTCCTATATTGATCTTGTATCGTACAACCTTGATAAACTCACTTATTAGTTCTAGTAGCTTTTTTGTATGTGTGTGTGTAAATTTCATCGAATTTTCTATGTAGACAATCAGGTTGTTTTTGAATAAAGACACTTTTATTTCTTCCTTACTAATCTTCTTTCTCACTAATTACTTTTCCTTGCCTGATTACACTGACTAGAAACTCCAGTACCATGTTGAATAGAAGTGGTAAGAGTGTGTATCCTTGTTCCTTATCTTAGAGGGAAAACATTCAGTCTTTTACTATTGTGTATAATGTTATCTGTAGGTTTTTCATATATACCCTTTATCAGACTGAGGAAGTTCCATTCTATTCCTGTTGTTTTTGTTGTGTTCTGTAGAGTTGATTTTGACTCATAGTGACCCTGTATAACAAAGTAGAACTACCCCATAGGGTTTCCCAGGCTGTAATCTTTATGGGAACAGATCGCCAGGTCTTTTCTCCCAAGGAGCAACCAGTGGGTTTGAACCGCCAACCTTTTGGTTAGCAGCCAAGTGCTTAACCATTGTGCAACCAGGGCTCCTTATTCTTCCTAGCTGCTGAGAATTTTTATCAGGAATGAATGTTGATTTTTTTCAATGATTTTTTAATCTATTGATATGATCAATTTTTTGATAAATATGATTACATTTTCTTTTTTTAAAAATAACCTTATTGAGATATAATCTACATACCATAGAATTCATTCATTTTAAATGGCCAAAACCTCCAGTACAATTCAATGCATTTCAGTAAATTTAGCAGATAGTGCAACCTTCACCATAATTTAATCAGAGAATATTGTTATCACCCAAATAAGACGGCTCATTCTGGTTTAATCTTCATTCCCATACCGAGCCCCTGGCAACCACTATTCTAATTTCTGACCCTGCAGATTGGTTTTCAGTGGACATTTCATAAAATGTAATGATACAATATGAGATGTTTTGCATCTAGATTCACTCACTAAGCATGCTTTTGATGTTATAGCATGTCTCAATATTTGATTTTTATTGCTGAATAGTATTTCACTGTATGGATAAATCACATTTTGTTTATTCGTGCAACAGTTGGCAAACATTTCAAGTGTTTCCACTTTTAGTCTTTAATGAATAAGGCTATGATGAACACTGATGTACAAGTTTTATCTAGACATGTTATCATTTCTCTTGAGTAGATACTTAACAAGTGGTATTTCTGTCTCATATGTTACATTTACGTTTAACTTTTAAGAAACTTTCAAACTGTTTTCCAAAGTGGCTATACTCTTATTACATCCCCACCAGTAATATATGAGGATTCCCATTTCTCCACATACTTGCCAGCATTTGTTTTTGTCTACATTTTTTTATTGTGGTAAATATATATATATTTGAACTGTTCAAAGTGGATTTGAACTGCTGACCTTTTGGGTAGCAATGAGTCTTAACCACTGCACCACCAGGGCTCTGCTAATATATATACACACATGTATTTATACATACATGTACACGTATTATATATGTATGCATATATATACATATATATATATATACACATATATAAAGAGCCCTGGTGGCACACTGGTTAAAGCACTCACATGCTAACTAAAATGTCAGTGATTCAAACCTACCAGCTGCACCGTGGGAGAAAGATGTGGTGGAATGTTTCTGTAAAGATTTACAGCCTTGCAAACATTCAGAGAAGAGCTTACACCATTACTACCCAAACTATTTCATAATATAGAAAAGGAAGCGACACTTCCGAATTCATTCTATGAAGCCACATAACCCTGATACCAAAACCAGGCAAAGACACCACATCAAAAGAAAACTACAGAACAATATCTCACACGAATATAGATGCAAAAATTCTCAACAAAATTCTAGCCAATAGAATTCAGCATCATATCAAAAAAAATAATGCACCACAACCAAGTAGGATTCATACCAGGTATGCAAGGATGGTTCAACATTAGAAAATCAATCAACGTAATCCACCACATAAATAAAAGGAAAGAAAAGAATCACATGATCATCTAAATTGATGCAGAAAAGGCATTCAACAAATTCCAACACCTATTCCTGATGAAAACTCTCAATAAAATAGGTACAGAAGGGAAATTTCTCAACATAATGAAGGGCATCTATGCAAAACCAACAGCCAAAATCATTTGTAATGGAGAGAGCTGAAAACATTCCCCTTGAGAACAGGAACAAGACAAGGATGCCCTTTATCACTACTCCTATTTAACATTGTGCTGGAAGTTCTAGCTAGAGCAATAAGGCAAGAAAAAGAAATAAAGGGCATCCAAATTGATAATGAAGAAGTTAAACTGTCCCTATTTGCAGATGATATGATAGTATACATAGAAAACCCTAAAGACTCCACGAGAAAAATACTGTAACTAATAGATTCAGCAGAGTAGTGGGATACAAGATAAACATACAAAAGTAAGTTGGATTCCTATACACGAATAAAGAGAATGATGAAAAGGAAATCAGGAAAACAATACCATTTATAATAGCCCCTAAAAAAATACTTAGGAATAAATCTAACTAGGAATGTAAAAGACCTATACAAAGAAAATTACAAAACACTACTGCAAGAAACCAAAAGAGATCTACATAATAAATGGAAAAACATACCACGCTCATGGATAGGTAGACTCAACATTGTGAAAATGACAATTCTTCCCAAAGCAATTTACAAATATAATTCAATCCTGATCCAAATACCAACAACATTCTTTAAAGAGATGGAAAAATAACCATTAACTTTATATGGAAAGGGAAGAAGCCCTGGATAAGTAAAGCTCTATTGAAAAAGAAGAATAAAGTAGGAGGACTCACACTACTTGACCTCAGATCCTACTATACAGCTACAGTAGTCAAAGCAGCCTGGTACTCGTACGACAGATACATTGACCAATGGAACAAAATTGAGAACCCAGATGTAAATCCATCCACCTATGGTTACCTGATATTCAACAAGGGCCCAAAGTTCATCAAATGGGGAAAAGACAGTCTTTTTAACAAATGGTACTGGCAAAACTGGATGTCCATTTAAAAAAAAAAAATGAAACAGGATCCATACCTCACACCATACACAAAACCTAATTCAATATGGGTCAAGGACCTAAACATAAAGCCAAAAAGTATAAAGTTCATAGAAGAAAATATAGGATGAACACTAGAGTCCCTAATACATGGAATTAACAGGATACAAACCATAAACATCAACACAAAAAACCCAACAGATAAACTAGATAACTGGGATCTTCTAAAAATCAAACATCTATGCTCTTCAAAAGACTTCACCAAAAGAGTAAAAAGAGAACCTACAGACTGGGAAAAAATTTTTGACTATTACAAATCAGACACAGATCTAATCTCTAAAATCTACAGGAAAATCCAACATCTCTACAACAAAAAGACAAATAATCCAATTAAAAAGTGGGCAAAGGAAATGAACAGATACTTCACCAAAGAAGACATTCAAGCGGCTGACAGACACATGAGGAAATACAATCACTAGCCATTAGAGAAATGCAAATCAAAACCACGATGAGATACCATCTCACCCTGGCATTAGTAGCACAAATCCAAAAAATAGGAAATAACAAATGTGGAGAGGCTGGGGGAGCTCGGAATTCTTATGCATTGCTGGTGAGTATGCAAAATTGTACAACCATTTTGGAAAAACATTTGGCCCTTCTTTAGAAAGCTAGAAATAGAAATAACATATGATCTAGCAATCCCACTCCTAGGAATATATCTTAGAGAGATAAGAGTCATCACAGGAGTAGACATATGCACACCCATGTTCACTGTAGCATTTTTCACAATTGCAAAAAGATGAAAACAACTTAGATGCCTGTCTTAGGCTGGGTTCTGTAGAGGAGCAAAACCAGTAAAGCACATAAATTCATATATAGAGAGAGATTTATATCAAGGAAACAGCTCACGGAATTGTAGAGGCTAGAATGTCCCAAGTCAATGGATCAGGGTACAGGCCTCTCCCAAGTCATGCAGCCACAGAAGCTGGCAAGCCCAAGATCAGCAGGTGCTCCTGCTCACAGGGTGTGAAGGTTGACGAATTCCAATATCGGCAGGCAAGACAGCAAAGTTTCTCCTGATTCACATAGCTGCAGGGGCTGGCAAACCCAAGATTGACATATCAGAGAGCAGGGCTCCACTCACAGGCTATGAAGATCAATGAATCCCAAGTTTGGCAGATAAGCTGACAGCTCAAGTCAAGAACCAGAGGTGAGATGACAGGAGGCAGACAGAGGATACAGAGTGAGCAAAAAGCCAGAACATCTGCTTGTATTCAGATGCAGGAAACTCCCTTTCATCTGATTGGCTACTCACAGCATATTCTGTCATGGAAGTGATCACATATAAACACTGAGAATCATGGCCTAGCTAAGTTGACACACAAGCTTAACTATCAGAGTCCACCCCTTGTCAACTTGGCACGTGTACACATCTCTTTAAACTGTACATAATCTCTGAATAAAGACAATTAGAAAGTCATACTTGCACCTAACATGATGCAACTAACACACGTACAATCAAAAACACACTAGCCTCGTTCACATCTTATATTTCATAAGTGAAGGAAACAAAAATATTTGGTGCACACATACAAAACAGAAATACTCATAACAACGACAGTCTCCATTTCTGCAACTGGTCACATGGCCATCACTGGTACTTAGAACTACCTTCTTCCACCACCCATTCCGTATTCCCTTTGCGCTCAGCAAGCACCTCAGCTGGTCGTAGTTCTTTGCTTGGTGGGGTGACCCAAACCTTCATTTGTGAAGGGTCTGAGTCGTTAGTAGTCATGCTGAATTAGGTTTCTGTGGTTTTCCATCAACTTTAATCACAGGGCATGCTAGTACTAAGAAACACTTGAAGGAATCTCTTGCATTACAGACATACTCTTCTTTACCTCCATTATGTAATATCAATCCAATTTCCTCTTGGTAATGAGGATCAATCACACCAGACATTATGGTAACTCCCTTCTTTGCTTGTTGAGCCAGAGGCATAAGGAGCCCAAAGTGGCCAGGTGGCATTCTTAACTTCCAGTTCAATGGAATCAGTGATGTGTCTTCAGGTGGGATCATTCCTCCCTTTGGAACTAAGACCTCTAGGCCTGCAGAGCATAAGGTCGTGGGGACAGGAAGCAAAAATCTTGCAAGTGGGTTACTAGGAGTAATAGTGAATGGTGCTACTCCCATTTCCACTCCTTGATTCCTGGACCCATGAATCCTGGCTATGGGAGAAACAGCACCATATATTGGACGCTGGTTTACAGCATATACAGCCTCCTGAAGAACATTGCCCCAACCCTGCAAAGTATTGCGACCTAGCTGGCACTGTAATTGTGTCCTTAGAAGGCAATTCATCCTTCTATCTAGCCAGCTGCTTCAGGATGATGGGGAACATGGTAAGACCAGTGAATTCCATGAGCATGGGCCCGCTGCCACACTTCATTTGATGTGAAGTAAGTCCCTTGATCTGAGGAAATGCTCTGTGGGATATCATGATGGTAGATAAGGCATTCTGTAAGTACACAGATAGTAGTTTTGGCAGAAGCATTGCATGCAGGGAAGGCAAATCCATATCCAGAGTAAGTATCTATTCCAGTAAGGACGAAATGCTGCACTTTCCATGATGGAAGTGGTCCAGTGTAATCAACTTGCCACCAGGTTGTTGGCTGATCACCTCGGGGGATGGTGCCATATCGGGGACTCAGTGTTGGTCTCTGCTGCTGGCACATTGGGCACTCAGCAGTGGCTGTCACAAAGTTAGCCTTGGTGAGTGGAAGTCCATGCTGCTGGGCTCATACATAACCTATATCCCTGCCACCATGGCCACTTTGTTCATGAGCCCACTGATCAATGACAGAAGTAGCTGGGGAAAGAGGATGACTGGTTTCCACAGAATGCATCATCCTATTCACTTGATTGTTACAATCATTCTCTGCTGAGGTCACCCTTTGGTGAGCATTCACATGACACACAAATATCTTCACTTCACTTCTGTGGCCCACTCAGAGAGGTCTATCCACATACCTCTTCCCCTTACCTCCTTGTCTCCAATTTTCCAATCATGTTCCATTCAAGTCCCTGACCATCTAGCCAAACAATTCGCCACAGCCCTTGAATCAGTATATAATTGCACATCAGGCCATTTCTCCTTCCAAGCAAAGTAAGCAACCAGGTGCGCTGCTTGAAGTTCTGCCCATTGAGAGGATTTCCCTTCACCATTGTCCTTCAGGGAGATCCCAGAAAGGAGCTGTAGTGCTGCCGCTGTCCACTTTCAAGTGGTGCCTGCATATCACACAGAATCATCTGTAAACCAGGCACGAGTTTTCTCTTCTTCAGTCAACTCATCATAAGGAACGCCCCATGGGGCCATAGGTGCAGACTGGGAGATGGAACATAATGTGACAGGAGTGGGGACCATGGGCATTTGGGCCACTTCATCATGCAACTTACTTTGCCTTTGGGTCCTGCTCGGGCCTGATCTCGTATATATCACTTCCATTTAATGATGGAGTGCTGCTGTGCACGTCCAACTTTATGACTGTGTGGGTCAGAAGACACCCAGTTCATGATGGGCAGCTCAGGCCACATGGTGACTTGGTGTCCCATGGTTAAGGGTTCAGTCTCTACTAAGGCCCAATGACAAGCCAAAAGTTGTTTCTCAAAAAGAGAGTAGTTATCTGCAGAGGATGGCAGAGCTTTGCTCCAGAATCCCAAGGGTCTGCACTGTGATTCACCAATAGGGGCCTGCCACACACTCCAAACAGCATCTTTGTCTGCCACTGACACTTTGAGCACCGTTGGATCAGCTGGATCATATGGTCCAAGTGGCAGAGCGGCTTGCACAGCAGCTTGAACCTGTTGTAGAGCCTTCTCTTGTTCTGGTTCCCACTCAAAACTAGCAGTTTTTCAAGTTGTTTGATAAATAGGCCAGAGTAGCACACCTATATGAAGAATATGTTGCCTCCAAAATCCAAAGAGGCCCAGTAGGCATTGTGCCTCCTTTTTAGTTGTGGGAGCAGTCAGATGTGATAACAGGCTGTAAAGATCAACGAATCCCAAGTTTGGCAGATAAGCTAGCAGCTCAAGTCCCAAGAACTGGAGGTGAGACGACAGGAGGCAGCCGCAGGATCTAGAGTGAGCAAAAAGCCAGAACGTCTGCTTATATTCAGATGCAGGCCACACCCCCAAGGAAATTCAGTTTCATCTGATTGGCTACTCACAGCATATTCAATCATGGGAGTGAAAACATAAACACTGCTAATCATGGCCCAGCCAAGTTGACACACAATCTTAACCATCACAGTACCCATCAACAGATGAATGAATAAACAAACTATGGTACATACACACAATGGAATATTATGCAACGATGAAGAACAATGATGAATCTGTGAAGCGTCTCGTAACATGGATGAATCTGGAGGGCATTAATCTGAGTGAAATAAATCAATCACAAAAGGACAAATCTGGTAGGAGACCACTACTGTAAAAACTCATGAAAAGGTTTATACACAAAAAGAAACAATCTTTGATGGTTACGAGGGAGAGGAGGGATGGGGATGGAAAAATCCTTAATAGAAATAGATAAGTGGTAACTTTGGTGAAGGGTTAGACAGTACACAGTACTAGGGAATGCAGCACAAGTTGTACAAGGCAAGGTCATGGAAGCTCCATAGACACAACTAAACTGCCTGAGGGACCGAATTGCTTGGCTGAGGGCTGTGGGGACCATGGTCTTGGGGAACATCTAGCTCAATTGGCATAACATAATGTATAAAGAAAATGTTCTACTTTCTACCTCGGTGAGTAGCGTCTGGGGTCTTAAAAGCCTATGAGCAGCTATCTAAGGTACTCCACTGGTCTCACCCCTTCAGGAGCAAGAAATAATGAAGAAAACTAAAGATACAAGGGAAAGATTAGTCCAAAGGACTAATGGACCACATCTACCATGGCCTCCACCAGACTGAGTCCAGTATAAGTAGATGGTGCCCGGCTACCACCACTGACTTCTCTGACAGGGATCACAATAGAAGGTCCCAGACAGAGCTGGAGAAAAATGTAGAACAAAATTCTAACTCACAAAAGACCAGACTTACTGGCCTGACAGAGACTGGAGAAACCCCAAGAGTATGGCCCCTGGACACCCTTTTAGCTCAGTAATGAATTCACTCTCAAGGTTCACCCTTCAGCCAAAGATGAGACAGGCCCATAAAACAGAACGAGACTAAAGGGTCACAACAGCCCAGGAGCAAGGACTAGAAGGCAGAAGGGGACAGGAAAGCTGATAATAGGGAACCTAAGGCCGAGAAGGGTGAGTGTTGACTTGTCGTGGCATTGTTAATCAGTGTCATAAAACAATATGTGTACTAACTGTTTAATGAGAAATTAGTTTGTTCTGTAAACCTTCATATAAAGTACAAAAAAAAAGATTTACAGCCTTGGAAACCCTGTGGGGCAGTTCTGCTCTGTCCTATAGGGTCACTATGAGTTGGAATCGACGACAATGGCTTTGGTTGTCGATAGATATATTTTGTTGTTGACATATATATCAAAATATTTGCCATTTGAACATTTTTACATGTCCAATTCAGTTACATTAATTACATTTATCATGCTGTGCATTCATATAGTCTAGTAGTTGTGAAATATCTTGGTTTGATTTGCATTTCTCTAATGACTAATCATGTTGAGCATCTTTTTTTATTTTAAAACCAATGATGTTATTGTGTGTGCACACATAGATGCACATACCAGTCTTAGTCATCTCGTGCTGCTACAACAGAAATACCACAAGTGGATGGGTTTAACAAAGATAAATTTATTTCTTCACAGTAAAGTAGGCTGAAAGTCCAAATTCAGGGCATCACCTCCAGGGGAAGACTTTCTCTCTCTGTCGGCCTTCTCATCAATGTTCCTCCAGAGTAGGAGCTTCTTCATGCAGGGACCCCCTGTCCAAAGGACACGCTCTGCTCCTGGCGCTGCTTTCTTGGTGGTATGAGGTCCCCCTGTCTCTCTGCTCACTTCTCTCTTTTATATCTCAAGAGATTGCCTCAGGGCACAATCCAGTCTTGTAGATGGAGTCCTGCCTTACACAACTGCCACCCATCCTCCCTCATTAACATCATAGAGGCAGGATTTACAACATATAGGAAAATCACACAAAAACCAGGAATCATGGCCCAGCCAAACTGATACACACATTTTTTGGAGGACATGATTCAATCAATGACACCCACACACAGACATACACACACTCCACAAGGATAAAAGACAGCTGAGCTGATGAATGAGTGATGTAAAGCCATGTGGTACAGAGGTCCAGAAGCCCTACATAACCTTCCAAGTTATGTTAGATCTTAATGTATTTTTTAGACATGTATCTGGGAAATTCTACTAAACATTTAAAGAATTGATACCAATTCTGCACAAACTCTTCCAAAAAGTAGAAGAGGAAGGAAAACTCCTTAACTCATTCTATGAGGCTAATATTACCCTGATACCAAAGCCAAACAAAGACACCACAAAAAAAGAAAACTACAGACTAACATCCCTTATGAATATAGATGCAAAGATCCTTAACAAAATACAGTACTAGTAAAATGAATCCAATGGCATACTAAAAGAATTACACACCATGACCAAGTGGGATTTGTTCGATGGACGCAAACATTGTTCAACATTTTAAAAATCAATGTAACATACCACAAAAGGACAAATGTCATATGGTCTCGCTCTTATGAAATATTTAGAGTAGGCAAATGTATAGAGACCAAAGTTTATTAGTGGTTACTAGGGGTAAGAAGGAAAAGAAAAGGGGGAGTCATGGCTTAGGAAGCACCGAATTTCTGTTTACAGTGTGGAAAATTTGGCAATGAATAATGGTCATGGTTGCAAAAAATGATTAATGTAGTTGACGTTACAAATTGTACGCATGAAAAACGTTAAATTGGTAAATGTTGTGTCATATATATTTTTACAACAATGAAAAAGGACACCATTAAGATAATACGAAAGATAAACCACAGACTGGGGGAAAATATTTGAAATTATATATTTGGTGAACTTGTATCCAGAACATGCAAGAATATCTTACAACTCAATTTTTAAAAATGGGCAAGAGATATGAACAGGCATTTCAACAAAGATGAATGAAAGAATGAAAAAGAAAAACCAAAGAAGACATATGAATGACCAGTAATTTCATAAAAAGATGACATCAGGTTATTTAAGGTACAGCATTTCTTTAGAGTGCTGGCTGTACTATCATCTTCAGGATTTTCTTCCATGCTGCTGACACCCTCCTGCAAATTTTGATGCTGGAATTCTTTTGATCCCACAGGAGGTGTCATTGGAAGGTTTTCCAATGACAACCAGACTCATATTGCCCCCTCAAGTGATCCTTGATTTGTTGAATGTTTGATATTGTCTGGTCATGCCATTAGCAATTCAATCTTCCCCTGGCCTAGGAGCTTTTCAGCACAGGGACCCAAGGTCCAAAGAACGCACTCTGCTCCTGGCACTACTTTCTTGGTGGTATGAGGTTTCCTCCTCTCTCTGCTGGCTTCTCTTTTATATCTCAAAAGAGATTGACTCAAAATACAACCTAATCTTGTAGATTGAGTCCTGCCTCATTAACATAACTGCCTCTAATCTTGCCTTACTAAGTAGAACTACCCCATAGGGTTTCCAAGGAGCACCTGATAGATTCGAACTGCCAACCTTTTGGTTAGCAGCCGTAGCTCTTAACCACTACGCCGCCAGGGTTTCCATTAACATCATAGAGGTAGAATTTACAACACATAGGAAAATCACATCTGATGACAAAATGGTGGACAAACACACAGTCCTGGGAAGCATGGCCTAGACAAGTTGACACACATTTTTGGGGAGCACAGTTCAATCTATAACATCCATTGTATGCATGTACAATATTTTGCTTATCCATTCACCCATTGAAGAACACTTAGGCTGTTTCCATTTGTTTGCTATTGTGAGTAATGATGCAAAGGACGTAGATGTGTTTATGTCTGTTCGTGTCACTTCTACTGGATCCCTAGGGTATATACCTAGGAGTGGGATTGCTGGATCATAAGGTAGTTCTATTTCTCACTTTTTCAGGAATCACCCTACCATTTTCCATAGCAGTTGTAACATTTTACAATCCCACCAGGAATGCATAAGTGTTCCAGTCTTCCCACATGCTAGCCAACATTTGTTGTTGTCTGTTTTTTTTTTTTTTTAATCAGTGCCATTTTAGCCAGGGTGAGATGGTATCTCATTGTGGTTTTGATTTGGATCTCTCTAATGGCTAATGATCACGAGCATCTTTTCATGTGTTTGTTGGCCGCTTAAATGTCCTCTTTGGTGAAGTGTCTGTTTATATACTTCGCCCATTTTTTAATCGGGTTGTCTGTCTTTTTGTTGTTGACTTGCTGAAGTTTTCCATATATTTTAGAATTAAGTCCCTTATCAGATATGTTGTTTCTGAAGATTTTTTTTCCCAGTCTCTGGTTGTCTTTTTACTCTTTTGATAGCCTTTTTTATTTTTTATTTTTCCTACTAAGTTCAACCTTTAATACCTCATAAAATCTTTCACATTAAGAACTCTTACCACAGTCCCTCCTTTGAGGAGATGTTCAAACAGTGCTTCACACAGCAGATTGGACCGTCTCACAAATAATGCATAACATACACTTTTGAGACTTTCAAGTACAACTTAACAAGAACACATCCCTGCATCCCTCCATATAGGGAACTTACAAGGGTACATTTGGAATCCAGATTGCTCTAGCCACAATATAAACCAATGACTTCACAGTTACCCCAAATCTGTCCTAATTGTGCTTCTCCAGACCCAGAGCGAAATTAATCCCTGCTCTATCATTCTGCTCGTACTCAAGTGACTGCATATCTTTGTGTTTGACATCTGTCTAATGCTCTCCTTCAAGGAGACTTTTACTTCCCTTTAGTTTTCTCACATTCGATTGCTATGATGAGCTGCCTTCTGGGTCAGCTTGGAGGCAAGTTCTGTTAGAAAAATGGAGTCCTCCCAAGTTATAAGGGGACTTCATGGGATTCCTGTGAACATGGAGAAGATTCTTATTGGGGCAGAAATTGGCAAAGAAGAGATACAAGTCATCTCACCTGGAAGCTGCTGCTTATTAGATCTTAGCAATTCCAAGAAGATAATGGTAATCAGAGTCCAAGATCACTTTAGAGGCAAAGCTTTTTCCTTGGCTTTCAATGAATACCTTTAAGGAGCTCCAAATCTTCAAATTACAATGGACTCTCTTCAGGGCTCACTCTACCTCTGTGCAGAGACCTTCCCCTCTACAGCCACATGCTTTATAAAAACTTCTAGTTAGGAGATCTTTGTAATATTCTAGTCTCAGGAATCACCGTACTTATCAAACGTTAACATGAATTTGCACCTTAAATTCATAAGCATCCTAAATAAATGAAGTCCCAGATCAAACTCCTTCTCCTCCATTTTAAACCCTGTCCAATACCCCCAAAGAAAAAGAAAACAACCTAACAACAAGTGGTAAAGCCTACTCCTCCTTTCCCAAATTTAAAGGACATTGCATCTACACAATCCAGAGACTTGGGAATCTTCCTAAAAACATTCCACCTTCTATCCTGCTCTCCAAATTTCCAAATCTAAATTGCATCATTGACCTTGAACTCTCTACCCTGTGCCATTCTCTTCAACCCTTAAGCCCCTATTCTGCTCATTCATTTGACAGTAGGACAGAGAATAATGTTGCTGGGCACATTGAATGTCAGCTCTCAATGTTGCAAATCTAACTTTCCACTTCAGACTCCCCAAGAGAAAAGAGAGTATATGAGTAGTAAAATGCACTGTAAATATTGATAGTCTTTTGATGAGCATAAATTTTTTAATTTTTATGAGGCCCCAATTATCGAATTTGTCTTCTATTTGTGCATTTGTAGTTATGTTACCCTAATTTTACAAAAAATTAGATCCCATGGTTTTCTCCATATGTTTTCTCCCAGGAAATTTATAGTTTTAGGTTTAACATTTAGGTCTTCGATCCATTTTGAGTTAGTTTTTGTGTATGGTGTAAGGTATGGGTCCCGTTTCATTTTTCTGCAAGTGGATATCCAGTTTTGCCAGCACTATTTATTAAAGAGACTGTTTCTTCTCCACTGAATGGATTTTGACCCCTTGTCGCAAATCAGTTGTCCATAAATGGATAGATTTATTTCTGGGTTCTCAATTCTATTTCACTAAGAGTCCATCATTGAACCAATACTAGGTTGTTTTGATTACAGTGGCTGTATAATGTATTTTTACACAAATAATGCACGTCTTCTATGTTTGTTTTCCAACCGTGTCCTCCTCCACGAGATATTTTGGTAAGTGTGCTATGCTAATTTTTTGCAACATGTAAAAAAATTGGCATAGCAGCACTTATTAAAACGAATGTAGAAAGCATGCATTATTTGCATTAAAATACGGTAGTATGTTTTAATATCAGAGAGTTTGAGGCCTCCTACTTTGTTCTTTTTCAATAGTGCTTTGGATATTCGAGACCTCTTTCCTTTCCATATAAAGTTGGTCACTAGTTTTTCCGTTTCAGTAAAGAATATTTTGGGGATTTGTATTGGGATTGCATTGTATCTGTAGATTGCCTTAGGTAATATTGTCGTTTTCACTGTATTAAGTCTTCCAATCCATGAGCCCAGGATGTCCTTCCATTTATGTAGGTGTCTTTTAGTCTCTTGTAGTAGTGTTTTGTAATTTTCATTGTATAAGACTTTTGTTCCATGGTTAGGTTAATTCCCCAGTATTTTATTGTTTCAGGGATTGCCTTAGGCTGGGTTCTCTAGAGAAGCAAAACCAGTGAAGTGCATATACATATGTATATATATATAGAGAGAGAGGGATATTTATATCAAGGAAATGGCTCACGTGTTTGTAGAGGCTGGAAAGTCCCAAGACTGTGGGTCAGGCTGAAGGCTTCTCCTGACTCATGTAGCTGCAGGAGCTGGTGAACCCAAGATAGGCAGGTAAGATGGTAGGCCACTGGCTTACAGGCTGCGAAGGCTGATGAATCCCAAGATAGACAGGTAAGCAACTAGCTCAAGTCCCAAGAACCAGAGGTCAGATGAGGATGCAGAGCAAGCAAAAGCCAGTGAGCTTTGCCTGAAAGTTTACATATATTGGATGCAGGCCACACCCCCAAGGAAACTTCCTTTCAACTGATTGAGTGCTCTTAGCAGATCTCATCATGTGTGTGATCATATCATTTCATAGCTGCCAAACTACATCGTAACTACCAAATCATGGGGAATCATGGCCCAGTCAAGTTGACAAACAACCTTAACCATCACAGATATATTGTAAATGGTATTGTTTCCTTGATTTCCTTTTTGGAATACTCCTTGTTAGTGTAAAGGAACCCAAATGATTTTTGTGTGATCTTGTACCCTGCAACATTGCTGAATTCTTCTATTAGATCCCGTAGTTTTCTTGTAGAATTTTTAGAGTTTTCTATGTATAGGATCATGTCATCTGCGAATAGAGATAGTTTTACTTCTTCCTTTCTGATTTGAATATGCTTTATTTCTCTTTCTTACCTTGTTGCTCTGGGTAGGACTTCCATTACAGTATTGAATAAGAGTAATGGTAATGGGCATCCTTGTCTCCTTCTTCTCAAGGGGAAGGCTCTCAGTCTTTCTCCATTGAGAATAATGCTGGCTGTTTGTTGTGCATAAATGCCCTTAATTATGTTGAGAAATTTCCCTTGTATTCCTATTTTTCTAAGCATTTTTATCAGGGAAGGGTGTTGGATTTTATCGAATGGCTTTCTGCATCAATTGATATGATCATGTGGTTCTTTTCCTTTGTTTTATTTATGTGGTGAACTGCATTGACAGATTTTCTAATGTTGAACCACCCTTGCATTCCTGGAATGAATCCCACTTGATTGTGTGTGTGATTTTTTTGATATGTTTTTCAATTCTGTTGGCTAGAATTTTGTTGAAAGTTTTTGCATCTGTATTTATGAACATTACTGGTCTCTAATTTTTTTTTTTTTTGTGATGTCTTTGCCTGGTTTTGGTATCAGGGTGATGCTGGCTTCATAGAATGAGTTAGGGAGTAGTCCTTCCTTTTCTATGTTTTTGAAGAGTTTGAGTAGAATTGGTGTCAACTCTTCTCAGAATGTTTGGTAAAATTCCCCAGTGAAGCCATCTGGTCCTGGGCTTTTATTTGTTGCCAGTTTTTTGATAACATCTTCAATCTCTTCTTTTGTAATGAGTCTATTTATATTTTCTACCTCTATTTGAGTTAGATTAGGTAGGTAGTATGTTTCTAAGAATTTGTCCATTTCATATAACCCAAACCATACCCATTGCCGTCAAGTTGATTCCAACTCATAATGACCCTGTAGGACAGAGTAGAACTGCCCCATAGGGTTTCTAAGAAGCAGCAGGTGGAGTAGAACTGCTGACCTTTTAGTTAGCAGCCAAGCTTTTAACCACTATGGCACTAGAGCTATTTGTTGGTGTATGGTTTTTCATAGTATTTTGTTCCGGTTCTCTTTATCTTGGTTGAGTCTGTTGTAATGTCTCCACATTCATTTCTTATTTTGGTTATTTGCCTCTTGTTTTTTTCTTTTGTCAGTCTAGCCAGTGGTTTGTCTATTTTATTGATCCTTTCAAAGAATAATCTTCTGTGTTTTTTTATTCTTTCTATTGTTTTTCTGTTTTCTATTTCATTTACTTCTGGTCTGATATTTATTATTTTCTTTCTTCTGGTAGCTTTTGTTTTCTTTTGCTCTTCCTTTTCTATTTGTTCATGTTGTTAATTTATTTATTTTGGATCTTTCTTCTTTTTAATGTAGGTATTAATTTCCCTGTGAGTACTGCTCTTCCTGTGTCCAAAAGGTGTTGATATGTAATGTTTTCATTTTAATTTGATTCCAAGTAATTTTGAATTCCACTTTTGATTTCTTCTATGACCCAATAGTTGTTTTAGCAATGTGTTATTTAGTTTCCATGTAATTACTTCTTTTCCTCTTGTTGATTCCTAACTTAATACTGTTCTGGTCAGAGAAGATGCGTCGTATGGTTTCAATTTTCTTGAATTCGTTGAGACTTGTCTTGTGGCCTAGCATAGTATCTATTCTGGAAAATGATCTGTGTGCACTGGAAAAAAATGTGTATTTTTCTGATAATGGGTGGAGTGTTCTATATATGTCCATTAGGTCAAATTGGCTTATGGTTTTATTTAAGCCCTCAATGTCATTAGTGATCTTCTTTTTAGATGTTCTTTCTAGAATTGAAAGTGGTGTGTTGAAATTCCCATTATTGTGGAGTTATACATTTCTCCTTTCATATTAGTAGTATTTGTTTCATGTACTTAGGAGCATTGATGTTAGGTGCACATGAATTTATAATTGTTATGTCTTCTTGTTGGATTGACTCTTTTATTATTATGTAATGTCCTTCTTTATCTCTTGTAATAGATTTTGATTTAAAGTCTATTTTATCTGATATTAGTATGTCCACCCCTGCTATTTTTTTGGTTACTGGTTACATGGAACTCTTTTTTATCCTTTTATTTTCAATCTGTTTGTGTCTTTAAAGTGTGTTTTATTATTATGTAATGTCCTTCTTTATCTCTTATAATAGATTTTGACTTAAATTCTATTTTATCTGATATCAGTATGGCCACCCCTGTCCTTTTTTGGTTACTAGTTGCATGGAATATTTTTTTCCATCCTTTTATTTTCAGTCTGTGTACTTATGTCTAAAGTGTGTTTCTTGTGGTGGGGCTAAGATGGCGAAATAGACAGATGCTTTCTGCCATCCCTCTTACAACAAAGACCAAAAAAAAAAAAAAACAAGTGAATCAGCTATATATGACAATCTATGAACCCTAATCATCAAAGACAAAGCTGAATAATCAGACTGAGCAGCAGGTGGAAGAAGAGACAATTCAATAGCAGCAGAGAAGTACAGATCGCAAGATCACCAGTGCCCTGCTAGCTGAGTCTGTGCAGCACACACAGACTGTGGCAAGCAGCATCATTCAAAGACAAGCCTCACCATATCAGGTGCAGCCAAGCAGCAGAGAATCTGCACACACCTCCAGAACCAAGTAGGAGCAACACCAGACCTGCAAAAGTTAAGTGCTAGCTTCTGACTTACCGTGTGGGAGCTAAAGAACCCCTCCCCCTCCCAGAGTTTCACAGCAGAGAAGTGCTTCCTTCCCCTCACCCACACCCCACCCTACTCCACTCTGACACCAGTCCAGCGGTATTCAACAACTGCTACACCACCTAAGCCTGGAACTTAGGGCTCTCCACACCCACACCAGTCTCGTGGCTTGAAAAAATGCCAAGCTCCCTAAGCCAGGAACTCAGCGCTGGATGGGAGGCCATGCCCCTTTGCTCAAACACTGGAATAAGTGGTCCATGGACTTGTAGCACCCATGCCCAGACCTGTGTGGGCTGATTCAACACCACAGGCCCTCATTAGCATAAAACATCAGAACATACACTTGAAGCCCATTTTCAACTGCAGCAGCCAAGGGGGAGCTGCAGATTTGTGACATTTGACACTGCCATAGCCCCTAAGCAGGGGCCTCACCCACCCACACTGGGGTCCTGAGGGCTGGTGGTACCACCCACTCCATCTAGCCACCCACAACAGAGGTCTGAGAATTAGTGGTGCCCCTAAGTCTCTCCAGCCACTGACACTGGGTTCCCAAGGACCAGCTACAATACCCCTCCACTAGCCGCTCTAGGGAACAACGACATGCCCTCCACCCAGGCACCCAGAGGCAGCTGTCAGCCCCTGGTCTTGCTCCACACTTACCCCCACACTGCAGCCAGATACCTGTGCCTGCTCTGAATACCCCTATGCAGCCCTGCCCACCTAGGACTATAGGTAAGAGTCTGTACCACACTCGGTGACTGATGACCTGGACACCTGTGAACAGACTCTTGGGCTCACACACCTAGTAGCTGCTCTGCCACCTGGAGACAGGACATGAGAGCTTCAAAGATGCCAACAACCAAGGTAGCTCACATGCCTAGCCTACTTGGACATATGAAAACAAAACAAAACAAAAAGTCAGGACACAGTAAAGAAACATACAATAAATAAATACATAAATATAATAACTTATTGGTGCCTCAGAGACAATCAATATCAAATCATGTAAAGAAGCAGGTCAAGATGGCTCCAGCAAGCAACCAAAATAAAGAACCAGGAAACCTTCCAGAGGAAGATAAAGCAATGGAACTACCAAAAAGTCACCTACAAAGGAAAACCAATAAGACTAAGCTCTGATTACTCAACAGAAACCATACAGGCAAGAAGGCAATGGAGTGACATATACAAAGCCTTGAAGGAAAAGAAAAATGCCAGCAAAGAATTATATATCCAGCAAAACTGTCTCTCAAATACATTAGTGAAATTAGGCAGTTTCAGATAAACAGAAGTTAAAGGAATTTGTAAAAAGCAAACCAAAATTACAAGAAATATTAAAGGGAGTCCTCTGGTTAGAGAACTAACAATGTCAGACAACAATCCAAGATTAGGACATAGAACAGATTAACCAGTTATCAACCCAGATAGGGAATTCACAAAAACAGATCAAAGCTAAAAGGCTGAAAATAGGAAACCAGAGATGTCACTATGTACATGATGACAATGTCAAAACAAAAAAGAGGGACTAAACAGTGTAGTCACAGAACTTCCTTATGGAGAAGAAGTTAAGGCAATATCAACAAATAAAAGATTAGTTTAAACTTAGAAAAATAAAGGTAAATTTCAAGGTAACCACAAAGGAAGCTAACAAACCTACCCATCAAAATAAAAAAGAAGAAAAACATAAAGACTCAGCAAATGCAAAATCAACAATAATGAAAAAGATGAAAAGAAAATACATAAAGAAAAAGAACTGAGCGCAGAAAATTAAGTGGTTCTTTGATATTTTCAAAGAACCACCTTTTGGTCTTATTGATGCTTTCAATTGTTTTTCTATCCTCTATTTCATTTATTTCTGCTCTGAACTATATTATTTCCTTTCTTCTGGTGCCTGAGGGCTTCTTTTGCTGCTTTCTTTTTATTTGTTCGCGTTATAGTGTTAATGTCAACATCACACATACACACAAAATAGATCAAAACGATAGCAGTAACCTCATACCCATCAATAATTGTACTGAATGTAAATGGACTAAATGCACCAATAAAGATACAGAGAGTGGCAGAATGGATGGGAAAAAAAGATCCATCTATATACTCTCTACAAGAGACACATCTTAGACACAAAGACACAAACAAACTAAAATTCAAAGGATGGGAAAAAAATCAAGCAAACAACAACTAAAAAAGAGTAGGAGTGGCAATATTAATCTCTGACAAAATAGACTTTAAAGCAAAATCCACCACAAAGGATAAGGACGGACACTATATAATGATTAAAGGGTCAATACACCAGGAGGACATAACCATAATAAATATATATGCACCCAATGACAGGGATCAAAAATACATAAAACAAACTCTAACAGCATTGAAAAGAGAAGTAGCTCCACAATAATAGGATGAGACTTCAACACACCACTTTCGGTGAAGGATAGAACATCTAGAAAGAAACTCAATAAAGGTATGGATAATCTAAATGCCACGATCAACTGTACCTCGTAGACATATACAGAACACTCCACCCAACAGCAGCAAAGCATACATTATTTTCCAATGCATTTGGAACATTCTCCAGCATAGACCACATTTTAAGCCACAAAGCAAGCCTTAACAGAATCCAAAATATCAAAATAATACAAAACATCTATTCTAATCAGAATGCCATAAAAGTAGAAATCAGTAACAGAAAAAGCAAGGGAAAAAAATCAAATACATGGACCTGATCAACACCTTGCTTAAAAACTACTGGGTTATAGAAGAAATCAAGGACAGAATAAAGAAATTCATAGAATCAAATGAGAATGAAAACACATCTTACCAATACCTTTGGGACACAGCAAAGGCAGTGCTAAGACATCAATTTATAGCCATAAATGCACACATTAAAAAAGAAGAAAGGGCCAAAATCAAAACATTAATGCTACAACTCGAGCAAATACAGAGCAGCAAAAGAAGCCCTCAGGCATGAGAAGGAATGAAATAACAAAGTTCAGAGCAGAAATAAATGAAATAGAGAATAGAAAAACAATTGACAGTCAACAAGACCAAAAGGTGGTTCTTTGAAAAAATCAACAAAACTGACAAACCATTGGCCACACTGAGAAAAGAAAAACAGGAGAAGGAAGCAAATAAACCAAATAAGAAATGAGATGGGCGATGTCACAACAGACCCAACTGAAATAAAAAGAACCATAACAGAATACTATGAAAAATTGTACTCCAAAAAATTTGAAAACTTGGAAGAAATAGACAAATTTCTAGAAACACACTACCTTCCTAAACTAACACAAACCAAGGTAGAAAAATTAAATAAACCTGTAACAAAAGAAGAAATTGATGAAATAATAAAAAAAACTCCCAACAACAACAAAAAAAGCCCTGGCCTGGATGGCTTCACTAAAGAATTCTACCAAACTTTCAGAGAAGAGTTAACACCAATACTGCTAAAGGTATTTCAGAGCATAGAAAAGGAAGAAGTGCTCCCAAACTCATTCTATGAAGCCAGCATAACCCTCATACCAAATCCAGGCAAAGACACCACAAAAAAAGAACATAACAGACCAATATCCCTCATGAACATAGAAGCAGAAATACTCCACAGAACACTAGCCAATACAATTCAACCGCATATCAAAAAAATAATTCATCATGACCAAGGGGAATTCATACCAGGTATGCAAGGATGGTTCAACATTAGAAAATCAATTGGTGTAATCCATCACATAAATAGAACAAAAAGATATGAACCACATGCTCTTATCAATCTGTGCAAAAAAGCCATTTGAGAAAGTCCAACACCCATTCCTGATAAACACTAACAGCAAAATAGGAATAAAAGGGAAATTTCTGTACATAATAAAGGGCATTTATACAAAGCCAACAGTCAGCATCATTCTAAATGGAGAGAGACTGAAAGTATTCCCTTTGAGAAGAGGAACCAGACAAGGATGCCCTTTATTACCACTGTTATTCAAGATTGTGCTGGAGGCTCCTAGCCAAAACAATAAGGTAAGAAAAAGAAATAAAGGGCATCCAAATTGGTAAGGAAGAAGTAAAAGTATCCCTGTTTGTAGATGATACGATCTTACACATAGAAAAACCAAAAAATCCACAGAAAACTACTGGAACTAATAGAAGATTTCAGCAAAGTACCAGGATACAAGATAAACAGAAAAATCAGTTGGATTTCTCTGCACCAACAAAGAGAACTTCCAAGAGGAAATCACCAAATCAATACCATTTACAACAGCCCCCAAGAAGATAAAGTACTTAGGAATAAATTTAACCAGAAACGTAAAAGACCTATGCAAAAAATAAATAAATAAGTACAAAACACTACTGCAATAAACCAAGAGACCTGCATAAGTGGAAAAACATACATTGCTCATGGATAGGAAGACTCAACATTGTGAAAATGTCAATTCTACCCAAAGTGATCTACAGATACAATGCAATCCCGATCCAAATTCCACCAACATTTTTTAACGAGATGGAGAAAAAAATCACCAACTTTATATGGAAAGGGAAGAAGCCATGGATAAGTAAAGCACTACTGAAGAAGAACAGAGTGGGAGACCTCACACTACCTAATTTTAGAACGTATTATGCTGCCATGGTAGTCAAAACAGCCTGGACCTGGTACAACAACAGACACATAGATCAATGGAACAGAATTGAGACTCCAGACATCCACCTATGAGCAGCTGATATTTGACAAAGGCCCAAAGTCCATTAAATGGGGAAAAGACAGTCTCTTTAACAAATAGGGCTGGCGTAACTGGGTATCCATCTGTAAAAAAAAGAAACAGGACCCATACCTAACACCATACACAAAAACTAACTCAAAATGGATGAAAGACCTAAATATAAAATCTAAAATGATAAAGATCATGGAAGAAAAAATAGGGACAAAGCTAGAGGCCCTAATACATGATATAAATAGTATATACACCATAACTAACAATGCACAAACACCAGAAGAGAAACTAGGTAACTGAGAGCTTCTAAAAATCAAACACTTGGGGATGCTTATCAAAAGACTTCACCAAGAAGGGTGAGACAGTACACAATACAGGGGAATCTAGCAAAACCTGTACAAGGGAAGCCCCACAGACACATCAAAACTCCCTGGGGGACTGAATTGCTGGGCGGAGGGCTCTGGGGACCATGGTCTCGAGGAACATCTAGCTCAATTGGCATGACACAGCTTATAAAGACAATGCTCTACATTCTACCTTGGTGAGTAGTGTCTGGGGTCTTAAAAGCCTCTGAGCGGCCATCTAAGATACCCCACTGGTCTCACCCCTTCGGGAGCAAGGGAGAATGAAGAGAACAGGATACAAGGAAAAGGTTAGTCTGAAGGACTAATTGTCCACAGCTACCAATGCCTCCACCGGACTGAGTCCAGTACAGCTAGATGGTGCCCGGCTACCACCACTGACTGCTCTGACCAGGATCACAACAGAGGGTTCTGGACAGAGCTGGAGAAGGATGTAGAGCATAATTCTAACTCACAAAAAAAAAACCAGATTTACTGGTCTAAAGAAGACTGGAGAAACCTTGAGAGTATGGCCCCCAGACACCCTTTTAGCTCAGTGGTGAAGTTCCCTCCGAGGTTCACTGTTCAGCCTGGGAGTGGACAGCCCCGTAAAACCAAATGAGACTAACGAGGTACAGGAGTCCAGTGACAAGGGCCAGAAGGCAGAAGGGGACAAGGAAGCTGGTGACAGGGAACCCAAGGTTGAGTAAGGATATTGTTGATGTGTTGTGAGATTGTTAACCATTGTCATAGAACAATATTTGTAGTAACTGTTAAATGAGAAACTGTTCTGTAAGCCTTCATCTTAAGTGAGAATAACAGCACAATTGGAAGAGCATAGTCAATGTCACTGAACTGTGTATGTAGCAATTTTTGAAACCGTGTATCTTTGGCTATGTGTATTTTCACACACACACAAAAAAGAAAGGTTGAGAATTTAGAGGGTTAATATGTTGTGGGGTTGTTAACCAATGTTATAAAACAACATGTGTACTACTGTTTCATGAGAAACTATTCTGTAAGCCTTCACCTGAAGTACAATAAAATATAAAAAAAAAATTAACGAATGTTTACATAAACCACATGTTTACCAATTAAAAAAAAAAAAAGACTTCACCAAAAGAGTAAAAAGAGAACTTACAGACTGGGAAAAAATGTTGGCTACATCATATCTGATAAGGGTCTAATCTCTAAAATCTACAGGAGTCTACAACAAAAAGACAAATAATCCAATTTAAAAATGTGCAAAGACTGCTGATGGGAAGACAAAATGATGCAACCATTTTGGAAAATGATATGGTGCTTCCTTAGAAAGCTAGAAATAGAAATACCATACAATCCAGCAATCCCACTCCTAGGAATATATCCTAGAGAAATAATAGCCGTCACTCGAATAGACATATGCACACCCATGTTCATGGCAGCATTGTTCACAATAGCAAAAAGATGGAGACAACCTAGATGCCCATCAACAGATGAATGAATAAACAAACTATGGTACATACAAACAATGGAGTACTTTCCAAGGATAAAGAACAATGATGAATCTGTGAAGCATCTCATAACATAGATGAAACTGAAGGTCATTATGCTGAGTGAAATAAGTCAATGACAAAAGGACAACTATTGTATGAGACCGCTATTGTAAAAACTCATGAAAAGGTTTACACACAAAAGGAAACAGTCTTTGTTGGTTATGAGGGATGGGAGGGACGGTGAGGGGAACTAAATAGATAAGTGGTAACTTTGGTGAAGGGTAAGACAGTACACATTACTGGGGAAGCCAGCACAACTTGTATAAGGAAAGGTCATGGAAGCTCCATAGACACATCCAAAGTCTCTGAGGGACTGAACTGCTGGGTGGAGAACTGTGAGGACCATGGTCTCGGGGAACATCTAGCGCAATTGGCATAACACAGTTTATAAGGACAATGTTCTACGTTCTACCTTGGTGAGTAGCGTCTGGGGTCTCCTGACAGGGAACACAACAGAGGGTCCCTGATGGAGCAGTAGAATGATGGGATGCAGAACTCAAATTCTAGTAAGACCAGACTTAATGGTCTGAGACTGGAGGCACCCCGGAAAGCATGGCCTCTGGACTCTTTATCACCACAGAACTAAAACAATTTCCGAGGCCAACTCTTCAGACAGGGATTGGACTGGACTGCGCGACATAAAGTGATACTCATGAAGAATGTGCCTCTTAGTCAAGTAGATACAAGAGACCAAGGGGGCAGCTTCCGTCCAGAGGTGAGATGGGAAGGCAGAGAGAGTTAGGAGCTGGTTGAATGTTCATGGGGAATCAGGGGCAGAGGGGAGGAGTGTGCTGTCGCAGAATGGGGTGAGCAGTTGGGGTCTCATAACAATGTATGTAAAAAAAAATTCCTGTATGGGAGACTAACTTGAAATGTAAACTTCATTTAATTACAACAATTAAAAAAAAAGCCTGTGATCGGCCATCTAAGATACTCCACTTCGGGAGCAAGGGAAAATGAAGAAAACAGGATACAAGGAAAAGATTAGTCCAAAGGACTAATAGACCACAGCTACCAAGGCTTCCACCAGACTGAGTCCATTACAGCTAGATGGTGCCCAGCTACCAGTACTGACTGCTCTGACCAGGTTCTGGACAGAGCTGGAAAGGATGTAGAACAAAATTCTAATACACACAAAAAGACCAGATTTACTGGCCTGAAAGAGACTGGAGAAACCCTGAGTGTATGGCCCCCAGACACCCTTTTAGCTCAGTGGTGAAGTCACTTCCGAGGTTCACCATTCAGCCGGGGATTGGACAGCCCCATAAAACAAAACGGGACTAATGAGGCACAGCAGTCCAGGGACAAGGACTAGAAGGCAGAAGGGGACAGGAAAGCTGGTGATAGGGAACCCAAGGTTGAGTAAGGAAAGTGTTGACATGTAGTGGGGTTGTTAACCATTGTCATAGGGCAACATGTTTACTAACTGTTTAATGAGAAACTATTTTGTTTTGTAAACCTTCATCTAAAGTGAGAATAGCAGCACAACTGGAAGAACGTAATCGATGTCACTGAATTGTGCATCCAGAAATTTTTGAAATGGTGTATCTTTGGCTATGTGTATTTTCACCAAAAAAAAAAAAAAAAAGGTTGAGAAGGGAGAGGGTTGACATGTCATGGGGTTGTTAACCAATGTCATAAAACAATATGTGTACAATATGTTTAATGAGAAACTGTTCTGTAAACCTTCACCTAAAGTACAATAAAAAAAGAAAAAAAAATGTGCAAAGGATATGAACAGACATTTCACCAAAGACATTCAAGTAGCTAACAGACACGTGAGGAAATGCTCACGATCATCAGCCATTAGAGAAGTGCAAATCAAAACTACAGTGAGATAGCATTTCTCCCCAAGAAGGCTGTCACTAATCTAAAAAACACAAAATAACAAATGTTGGAGAGGTTATGGGGAGATTGTAACACTTATGCACTGCTAGTGGGAACGTAAAATGGTACAACCACTTTGGAAAATGGTATATCGCTTTCTTAAAAGTTAGAAATACCATATGATCCAGCCATCTCGCTTCTGGGAAAATACCCTACAGAAATAAGAGCCATCACACAAATAGACATATGCACCCCCATGTTCATTGCAGGACTATTCACAATAGTAAAAAGATGGAAACAATGCCCATTAGCAGATAAACAGATAAACAAATTACGGTACACAGTGGAATAGTATGCAAAGATAAAGAACAATGATGAACCTGAGAAACATCTCACAACACGGATGAATCTGGAGGGCATTATTCTGAGTGAAATAAGTCAGTCACAAAAGGACAAATATTGTATGAGATCATTATGATAAGAATTCAAGAAAAGGTTTGTCATGGATTGAATTGTGTCCCCCAATAATATGTGTCAACTTGGTTAGGCCATGATTCCCAGTATTGTGTGGTTGTCCTCCATTTTGTGATTATAAGTTTGTGTTAAAGAGGATTAGGGTGGGATTGTACCACCCTTACTACGGTCGCATCCCTAATCCAATGTAAAGGGAGTTTCCCTGGAGTGTGGCCTGCACCACCATTTATCTTATAAGAGATAAAAGGAAAGAGAAGTAAGCAGAGAGTGGGGGACCTCGGACCACCAAGAAAGCATTGCTGGGAGCAGAGGATGTCCTTTGGACCCAGAGTTCCTGTGCAGAGAAGCTTCTAGTCCAGGGGAAGATTGATGAGAAGGCCCTTCCTCCAGAGTCAACAGAGAAAGCCTTCCCCTGGAACTGACGCCCTGAATTTGGACTTCTAGCCTACTTTACACTGAAAGAAATTAAATTTCACTTTGTCAAAGCCATTCACTTGTGGTATTTCTGTTACAGCAGCACTAGATGACTAAGACAAGGTTTAAACTCAGAAAAAAGCATTCTTTGATGGTTATAAAAGTGGGGAGGGAGGGAGAGGGGAAATCACTAACTAGATAGTAGACAAGGGTCAACTTCAGTGAAAGGAAGGACAACACACAATACAGGGGAAGTCAGCACAACTGGGCTAAAGCAAAAGCAAAGAAGTTCCTGAATATATCCAAACACTTTGAGGTACAGAGTAGCTGGAACTGCAGCCTGGGGACTATAGTTTCGGGGACATCCAGGTTAATTGGCATGACATACTTTATAAAGAAAATGTTCTACATCCCAGTTTGGTGTGTAGCATCTAGGGTCTTAAAAGCTTGCGAGCGGCCATCTTAGATACATCAATAGGTCCCGTCTCATTCGGAGCAAAGGAGAATGTAGAAACCCAAAGATACAGAAGATGGTGGAGTAGTCAGATGCTTCTGGTGGACCCTCTTACAACAAAGATCCAAAAAAAAAAACCAAAAACAAGTGAATCAATTACATATGACAATCTAGGAGCTTGGAACATCTAAAGCAAAACTGAGGAACTGGACTGAGTGACGGGGGAGGGAGAGACAGTTTGGAAACAGCGAGGAGTTGCCAGAGCTGACCCGGCAAGAGCCTGAGCCCTTCAAGCCTGATCAGCTCGGGGGTGAGTGGTGAGGCAGGCAAGCAATGGTGCTCAGGAGGCGTATTCCGCACAGGGAGAGACCCAGCCACTGAGAGTCTACTCGGCCATGCAGAACCAGTGAGAAGCAGCCCTCGATGAAAAGATGAGTACTTGCGTACGGCCTACCTCATGAATCAAAAACACCCGTTAAGGAAAAACCTCCCTCCCATTTACCTCCCCGCTTCCTGCTCTGCGCTGGGTCCCAGAACAGCTTCAGCAACTGCCAAGTCCCCTGGATTGGAAGTAGGATCCATCACACGCCCTGAGCCATTCTCCCGGCCTTGGAGAGTAAACAAATTAACAAACGGAGAAAAATAAACTGCTGGCTCCCCTAAGCCAGGAACCCAGGGTAGGCACAGCTCCTTTGCCTAGGCACAGGCATAAGGGATCCACAGACTTTGAGTGCCTTTCCCCCTGCAGAGATTTGTGTGGGTGCATCTCAACAGCGTAGGCCCTCGTTACCGCAGTACAACAGAGTATACACTGGAACCCTAACTTCAACTGTTTCAGCTGTGAAGTGGCAGATTCTTGACATTTGACACTCCTCTGCCCATTAAGCAGCGTCTTCACTTACCCACATCAGGGGCCTGAGGACTGGTGGCTCCACCCATGCCACCTAGCCATCTGCGATAGGGGCCCATGAATAAGAGGTGCCCCCCAGTCCTTACAGCCAACACCATTGTGTGCTAATACTCTGGCTGCAAAACCCACCCACCTACGTGCGCTAGGGAACAGGAACATACCTTCCTCCTGCTGCCTGCCTTGCTCAGACTGTGTCCCCCTGCTGCAGCCAGATGCCTGTGCCTACACCAATCACCCATGCCTGTCTAGGACTGTGAGAGTCTACACCACACACTTGGTGGCCATCTACCTGGGCACCTGAGCTGAATCCATACAGGAGGAGTGGGCAGACTCCCGATCTCACATATCTAGTAACAGATCTAACCACCTGGTGACAGGACATTAGAGCTTCAAAGGTGCCAATAATCAAACTAGCTCATATGAGCAGCCTATTCGGGCATATCAAATTAAAACCGGAAGCTAGGACACAATAAGCAAACATAAAATAAATAAATATAATAACTCATTAATGGCTCGGAGACAACAGTCATTATCAAATCACATAAAGAGGCAGTCCATGATGCTTCAGCAAGCTCCCAAAATAATGTAGAAATTTTCCAGAGGAGGAAGATTTCTTGGAATTACCAGAGACAGAATACAAAAGATTAATATACAGAACTCTTCCAGAAATTAGGAAGGAAATTAAGCAAAATGCAGAACATGCAATAGAGGAAATTAAGATCAGAGAAGAGCATAATGACAAATTTAAAAGGCTGCAAGAATCCATAGAGAGACAGCAATCAGAAATCCAGAAGATTAACAATAAACTTTCAGAATTAAATGACTAAATAGAAAGCCATAGGAGCAGAATTGGGGCAATGGAAGTCAGAATTAGTGAGATTGAAGATAAAACACTTGACACCAACTTATTTGAGGAAAACTCAGTGAAAGGATTAAAACAATGAAGAAACCCTAAGAATTATGTGAGTCTCTATCGAGAGGAATAACCTACGAGTGATTGGAGTATCAGAAGTGGGGGGTGGATAACAGAAAATACAGAGAGAATTGTTGAAGATTTATTGGCAGGAAACTTCCCTCATATCATGAAGGATGACAAGATATCTATCCAAGATGCTCATCGAACCCCACATAAGGTAGATCCCAAAAAAAAAGTCATGAAGACATGTTATAATCACACTTGCCGAAACCAAAGATAAAGAGATAATTTTAGGAGCAGCTAGGGATAAACAAAAAGTCATCTACAAAGGAGAGTCTATAAGAATAAGCTTGTACTCAGCAGAAACCATGCAGGCTAGAAGGCAATGGGATGACATATATAAAGCCTTGAAGGAAAAAAACTGCCAGCCAAGAATTACATATATGCAGCAAAACTGTCTCTCAAATATGATGGCGAAATTAGGGCATTTCCAGATAAACAGAAGTTTAGGGAATTTACAAAACCAAACAAAAATTACAAGAAATACGAAAGGGAGTCCTCCAGTTAGAAGATAAGTAACATAACAACCCAAGCCCAGAACACAGGACAGAGCAACCAGATATCAACCCAGACAGGGAAGTCACAAAAATAAATCAAAGCTAAAACACTGAAACTAGGGTAACACATGTCAATGTGTAAAAGATGCCAACATTAAAACAAAACAGAGGGACTTAAAAAATGTAGATATAGATTTTGCATATGGAGAGGAAGTCAAAGCGATATAAAGGAATAAAAGACTGGCATAAACTTAGAAAAATAGGGGTAAATATTAAGGTAACCACAGAGAAAACTAACAATCCTACAAGTCAAAATAAAAAACTAGAAAAATATACAGACTCAGCAAACACAAAATCAACAACAATTAAAAAGCTGAAAAGAAAATACACAAAAATGACTCAGCACAGAAAATTAAGTGGAACAAAGAAACTGTGAACAATACACAAAAAGACATCAGGATGACAGCACTAAACTCATACCTATCAATAATTACGCTGAATGTAAATGGTCTCAGTGCACCAATAAAGAGACAAGAGAGTAGCAGATTGGATAAAAAACATGATCCATCTATATGTTGCCTACAAGAGACATACTTTTGACTGAAGGACACAATCAAACTAAAACTCGAAGGATGGAAAAAATATATCAAGCAAACAACACTCAAAAAAGAGCAGGAGTGGCAATATTAATCTCTGACAAAATAAACTTTAGAGTAAATCCACCACAAAGTATAAGGAAGGACACTATATAATGATTAAAGGGTCAATAGACCAGGAGGACATAACTATAATAAATATTTACACACACAATAACAGGGCTCCAAAATACATACAACAAACTCTAACATCACTGAAAAGAGAGAGAGACAGCTCCACAATAGTAGTAGGAGACTTCAACACACCACTTTGGGTGAAGGACAGAACATCCAGAAAGAAGATCAGCAAAGACATGGAAGATCTAAATGCTACAATCAACCAACTTGATCTCATGGACATATACCAAACACTCCACCCAACAGCAGCCAAGTGTGCTTTCTTTTCCAACACACGTGGAACATTCTCCAAAATAGACCACATATTAGGCCATAAAGCAAGCCTTAGAAAATCCAAAGCATCGAAATATTACAAAGCCTCTTTTCTGACCATAAAGCCATAAAAGTAGAAATCAACAACAGAAGAAGCAAGGAAAAGAATCAAACACGTGGAAACTGAACAACAACTTGCTCAAAAACTACTGAGTAATAGAAGAAATTAAGGATGGAATAAAGAGATTCATAGAATCAAATGAGAATGAAAATACATCCTACCAGAACCTTTGGGACACAGCAAAACTGGTGCTCAGAGGTCAGTTTAAAGCAATAAATGCACACATCCAAAAAGGAGAAAGGGCCAAAATCAAAACATTAACCCTACAACTGGAACAAGTAGAAAGAGAGCAGCAAAAGAAGCCCTCAGGCACCAGAAGAAAGGAAATAAGAATTAGAGCAGAATTGATAGAGAATAGAAAAACAATTGAAAGAGTTAACGAGCCCAAAAGCTGGTTCTTTGAAAAGATCAACAAAATTGATAAACCATTGGCCAAACTGACAAAAGAAAAACAGGAGAGGAAGCAGATAACCCGTATAAGAAATGAGATGGGTGATATCACAATGGACCCAACTGAAATTAAAAGAATCATAACAGAATACTATGAAAAATTGTACTCTAACAAATTTGAAAACCTAGAGGAAATGGACAAATTTCTAGAAACTCACTACCTACCTGAACTAACACAAGTAGAGGCAGAACAACTAAATAAACCCATAACAAAAGAAGAGATTGAAACGTTAATTTTAAAACCCCCAACAAAAAAAAGCCCTGGCCCGGATGGCTTCACTGGAGAATTCTAACAAAGTTTCAGAGAAGAGTTAACACCACTACTACTAAAGGTATTTCAGAGCATAGAGAAGGATGGAATACTTGCAAACTCATTCTATGAGGCCAGCATAACCCTGATACCAAAACCAGGTAAAGACATGACAAAAAAAGAAAATTACAGGCCAATATCCCTCATGAATATTGACAGAAAAATCCACAACAAAATTCTAGCCAATAGAATTCAGCGACATATCAAAAAAATACTTCACCACGATCAAGTGGGATTTATACCAGGTATGCAGGGATGGTTCAATATTAGAAAAACAATCAATATAATCCATCACATAAATAAAACAAAAGAGAAGAACCACATGATCTTATCAATCGATGCAGAAAAGGCATTTGACGAAGTCCAACATCCATTCATGATAAAAACTCTCAACAAAATAGGAATAGAAGGGAAATTTCTGGGACTTCTGGGCAACATGGCACTATATTCAGAAGCACCACGCCGTCCCTCCACAGCAAAGAGCAGAAAAACTAAGTCAAACAGAGTCACACGTCAGTCCTGAAACCCTAACCATCAAATGAATAGATAAAGAACTCAGCCAAGCCTGAATGGAATAAGAAACTGACCGAGAAGAGAGCACGAGGAGAGATACATGCAGAGGTCCCCTATCAGCTACCGCAGCACGGGTCTGCCATCTTGGACTCCTGTCAGAGATCAGCGAACAGGAGGTACGAGAAAGCAGCTTCATGGAGCTTCCAGTAAGAGACAGAACCACCGGTAGCACACTATATAGGCTTTCCCACCCTGCACCCTTCTTCACCCCCGTTTAGCTTCCTCTGCTTCCTGCAGCCACAGTCTATTGGCCGGGAAGCACCAGCTTTCCCCCAGTGCAGCTTAGATTCCACACGCCCACACTGGCCACTTCCCTGTGTGCCATTTGTTGGCTGCTGGTGTTGCTTTTTTCCGCTTCTTTAGATTTCTTCCTTACCTCTCACCACCTCTCCCTCCTTTCTCTCAAATACCTGGCTCCGTGCACTGTCTTTGCTTCTTCCCGAAAGGCTGCAAAACACCGCTCGACTGTGAAACTTCTTCCCAGCACATGCCGCCACGCTGGTGGGACCCCCGGGGCTTTTTTGTTTATTTGTTTGCTCTGATTTGTTCTGTTTTAATTTGTTTTCTTAGCTTGGGAGTCTCTTCTAGCCAGGCAGTACCATGTGGCTTGGAAGCTAGTCCCTTACTCTGCGCAGACACACAGGGATATCCCTGGGGTCATTTCTTTTTCCTTGTTTTTTTGTTTGATTTTTTTTTCTTTGTTTAGTTTTCTTGTCTCACTTATTCCTTTTTGTCTTTCTTCATTTCCAGTTTCTTGATTTATTCATTTTTTTCTTTTACCCTTTTTCTTTTTTTTCATTTTTGTTTTTCCCCATTTCTCAGTCTCTTATCTCTCCACTCAAATAGCAAGCTCCCTTAGCAATCATTTTTGTTTGTGTGTATGTCTTTGGCTCCTGTTCCTCTCTCTTGTCTCTTATGTTTCTCATACTCATCTTAGCTCCACATATCACATTCTACTGCCTCCTTCCTTCCTACCTGCACCATGTGCTGAACATCACACTCCTAAGCAACATAGGCACGGCCTACTGGAACCGCCCCTGCACTGATTCCTGGTCCACACTGTCAGTCCTGGTACATGCCACAAAAACCCTATCCCAGCAACTCCCCTTCAGCTGGACCTTCCTTGCTGTACCATACCTGAGTGCTGTACCATACCTGAGTGACTGGCCTTGCCCATTGGAGAAGGAGGTGAAAAATATCCTGCCCACAGATGAGCAAAAAACAAAGAACGCACAGCCAGCTTGCTCACACATAACCAAATAAAACAAAAAAGCAGGATGAAACAAACAAATCTACAATCAGTAAAAGAGGAAAATAACCACTGAATGCCCCAAAGACAGCAGACAATATCAAAACATTTACAAAAACAAGACATGATGGTTCCAGTAGGTGTACAAAATAAAAGACCAGATGACCTTCTAGTAGAAGAAAAGGCGCAAGATCTAACTGATAGGGAATTCAAATTTCTAATATTCAGAATGATCCAAGAGTGGAAGCAAAAACCAGACAAAAATGAGGAAAAAATAGACAAATTCATGGAAAATACAGACAAAAAAATGAAAGAACTCAAGAAAATAATACAGGAACAAAATGCTAAAATAAATTCACAAATAGAAATCATACAAAAACAATTAGAAATCCAAAAGATAAACAAGATTTCAGAAATGGACAGTGTCATGGAAGGGCTGAGGAGCAGGTTTGAAATGATGGAAGATAAGGTCAGCAAAATTGAAGACAAACACTTAGATACAACTCTGTTGGAGGAAAAATCAGAAAAATAAACAAAAATGAAGAAACCCTGAGAATTATGTGGGATACAATCAAAAGCAAAAATCTGTGAGTGACCAGAGTTCCAGAACAGGGGGAGATAACAGAAAACACAGAGAGGATCATTGAAGAATTGCTGACAGAAAACTTCCCCTGTACCATAAAAGATGAAAAGCTGAGCATCCAAGAAGCTCAACAAACCCCATATAGGATAGACCCCAAAAGAAAATCACCAAGGCATATCATAATCACACTGGTTAAAATCAAAGACAAAGAATCCTGAGAGCAGCTCATGAAAAACAAGAAGTCGCATACAGAGGAGAAACAATAGGACTAAGCTCGGATTATTTGGCAGAAAGCATGCAGGCAAGAAGGCAATGGGATGACATATATAAAACCTCGAAAGAAAAAAATTGCCAGCCAAGAATTATATATCCTGCAAAACTCTCATTCAAATATGATGGTAAAATTAGGTCATTTCCAGATAAACACAAATTAAGGGACTATGTAAAAACCAAACTGAACTTACAAGACTTATTAAAGGAAGTTCTTTGATCTGAGAAGAAACAATATCAGACCACAGGCTGAATATAGGACACAGGATTGTACTAGCCAGATACCAACCTAGGACATGAACTCTTGAGGACTATGTAAAATCAAAAGAATTACAACAAGGAACCAGAGAGGTTAATCTGTAAATGACAACAGCATCAGAACCATAAAAGAGGGAATAAATGGTGTAGGTATAGAACCTTCTAATGGAGAGGAAGTCAAGCAATACCAAGTAATAATAGACTGGTACAAATCTAGGAAGATAAGGGTAATTTCAAGGTAACCATGAAGAAAGTTAACAAACCTACTCATCAAAATAAAGAAGAAAAACATAAAGTCTCAGTAAAAACAAAACCTAGAAAATCAAAAGAAATGAAAAAAAAATCCACAAGCAAAAGAAACTCAGCACAGGAGAGTAAGAGGAACAGAGAAAACATCAGCACCACAAAAAAAAGGCACTACAAAATGCAATCCCACTCCTAGGAATATATCCTAGAGAAATAAGAGCTGTCACACTAATAGACATATGCACACCCATATTAATTGCAGCACTGTTCACAGTAGCAAAAACATGGAAACAACCTAGATGCCCATCAACAGATGAATGGATAAACAAACTATGGTGCATACACACAATGGAGTATTATACAAAGATAAAGAACAATGATGAATCTGTGAAGCATCTCATAACATGGATGAAACTGGAGGACATTAGGCTGAGTGAAATAAGTCAATGACAAACGGACAAATATTGTATGAGACCTCTACTGTATAACTCATGTAAAAGTTTACACAGAAAAAGAAACAGTCTTTGTTGGTTATGAGGGATAGGAGGGATGGTGGGGGGAACTAAAGTGGTAACTTTGGTGAAGGGTAAGACAGTACACATTACTGGGGAAGCCAGCACAACTTGTACAAGGAAAGGTCATGGAAGCTCCATAGACACTTCCAAACTCCCTGAGGGACTGAATTGCTGGGGGGAGGGCTGTGGGGACCATGGTCTCGGGAAACATCTAGCTCAGTTGGCGTAATTATAAAGACAATGTTCTACATTCTATCTTGGTGAGTAGCATCTGGAGTCTTAAAAGCCTGTGAGCAGCCATCTAAGATACTCCACTGGTCTCATCCCTTCGGGAGCGAGGGAGAACGAAGAGGAAAAGATACAAGGAAAAGATTAGTCCAAAGGACTAATGGACCACAGCTACTTTGGCCTCCACCAGACTGAGTCCAGTACAGCTAGATGGTGCCCAGCTACCACCACTGACTGCTCTGACCGGGATCATAATAGAGGATCCTGGACAGAGCTGGAAAAGGATGTAGAACAGAATTCTAACTCACAAAAAAAAAACACCAGATTTACTGGCCTGACAGACTGGAGAAACCCCAAGAGTATGGCCCCTGGATACCCTTTTATCTCAGTGATGAAGCGCCTCCCGAAGTTCACCATTCAGCAGGAGATTGGACAGCCTCATAAAACAGGACTAATGAGGCACAGCAGTCCAGAGACAAGGACTAGATGGCAGGAGGGGACAGGAAATCTGGTGATAGGGAACCCAAGGTTGAGAAGGGACAGTTTTGACATGTCTTTGGGTTGTTAACCATTGTCATAGGGCAATAGGTGTACTGACTGTTTAATGAGAAACTATTTGTTCTGCAAACCTTCATCTAAGGTTAAAAAAAAAAGGAATTATGCGAGATCAAATTGACAACAGCAACTCAAATGGTTTGATGGGAAACCTAGGGGACAGTTAGTTGAAGATAATGGTGATGGAATAATTTGGAAAAGAATACGGAGAATAGCAGCACAGCTGGACGAATATAATCTATGTCACTGAATTGTACATATAGAAACTTTCAAAATGGTATAACTTTGGCTATGTATATTTTCACCAAAAAAAGCTCCTCAAGGTCGAGAAGGGAGGGTGTTGACATGTCGTGGGGTTCTTAACCAATGTCATAAAACAATATGTGTACTGACTGTTTAATGAGAAACTATTTATTCTGTAAACCTTCATCTGAAGTACAATTAAAAAATTTTAAAAAAAAGAAGGGAAATTCCTCAGTATAATTAAGGGCATTTATATAAAGCCAGCATCATCCTAAATGGAGAGACTTTGAAAGCATTCCCCTTGAGGACAGGAACTAGAAAAGGATGTCGTTTATCACCACTCTTATTCAACATTGTGCTAGAGGTCCTAGCCAGAGCAATTAGGCTAGAAAAAGACAGGGCATCCAAACTGGTACGGAAGAAGTCAAAGTATCTCTGTTTTCCGATAATACGATCTTATACACAGAAAACTCCAAAGAATCCACAAGAAAACTATTGGAACTAATAGGAGGATTTCAGCAAAGTTTCAGGATAGAAGATAAACATACAAAAATCAGTTGGAATTCTTTACACCAACAAAGAGAACCTCGAAGAGGAAATCACCAAATCAATACCATTTACAATAGCCCCCAAGAAGATAAAATACTTAGGAATAAATCTAACCAGAGATGTAAAAGACTATACAATGAAAACTACAAGACACTACTGCAAGAAACCAAAAGAGACCTGCATAAGTGGAAGAACATAACTTGCTCGTGGATAGAACACTCAGCATTGTGAAAATGTCAGTTCTACTCAAAGCGATCCACAGACAATGCAATCCTGATCCAAATTCCAACAGCATTTTTTAATGAGTTGGAGAAACACATCACCAACTTCATATGGAAGGGGAAGAGGTCCCAAATAATTAAAGCATTACTCAAGAAGAAGGCCAAAGTGGGAGACCTCACACTACCTGATTTTAGAACCTATTTTACTGCCACGGTAGTCAAAACAGCCTGGTACTGGTACAACAACTGATGCATAGACCAATGGAACAGAATTGAGAATCCAGACATAAATTCATCCACCAATGAGCAGCTGATATTTGACAAAGGCTCAAAGTCTGTTAATTGGGGAAAAGACAATCTCTTTAACAAATGGTGCTGGCATAACTGGATATCCATCTCCAAAAAAAACTGAAACAAGACCCATACCTCACACCATGCATAAAAACTAACTATAAGTGGATCAAAGACTTAAATATAAAATCAAAAACGGTAAAGATCATGAAGAAAAAATAGGGACAATGCTAGGAGCCCAACACATGGCATAAACACAGTACGAACCATAAGTAAAAATGCGCAAGCACCAGAAGAGAGACTAGATAACTGGGAGCTTCTAAAACTCAAACACTAATGGTCATCAAAAGACTTCACCAAATGAGTAAAAATACAACCTACAGACTGGGAAAAAAAATTTAGCTATGACAAATCTGATCAGCGTCTAATCTCTAAACTCTACAAGATACTGCAAAACCTCAACAACAAAAATCCATCCATTTAACCCAATTAAAAAATGGTCAAAGTATATGAACAGGCACTTTGCCAAAGAAGACATTCAGGCGGTTAACTCACACATGAAGAAATGCTCACGATCATTAGCCCCTAGAGAAAGGCAGATCAAAACTACAATGAGATATCATTTCACCCCAGCAAGGCTAGCATTAATCCAAAAAACACGAAATAATAAATGCTGGAGAGGTTGTGGAGAGACTGGAACACTTATACAGTGTTGGTGGGATTGTAAAATTGTACCACCACTTTGGAAATCAATTTGGTGCTTCCTTAAAAAGCTAGAAATAGAAGTACCATACGATCCAGCTATCCTGCTCCTTGGAATATATCCTAGAGAAGTAAGAGCTGTCACACGAATAAATATATGCACACCCATGTTCACTGCAGCACTATTCACAATAGCAAAAAGATGGAAACAACCTAGGTGCCCATCGACGGACGAATGGATAAACAAATTATGGTATATCCACACAATGGAATACTATGCAACAATAAAGAACAACGATGAGGCCGTGAAACATCTTATAACATGGAGGAATCTAGAGGGCATTATGCTGAGTGAGTTTAGTCAGTCACAGAAGGACAAATATTGTATAAGACCACTAGTGTAAGAACTCAAGTAAAGGTTTAAACACAGAAGAAAACATTCTTTGATGGTTACGAGGGTGGGGAGGGAGGGTGAGGGTTATTCAATAACTAGATAGTAGACAAGTATTATCTTAGGTGAAAGGAAGGACAACACACACTACAGGGGAAGTCAGCACAACTGGACTAAACCAAAGCTAAGAAGTTTCCTGAATACAGTCAAACACTTTGAGGGACAGAGTAGCAGGGGTAGGGGTCTGGGGACCATGCTTTCAGGGGACATCTAGCTGAATTTGTATAACAAAGCTTATTAAGAAAATGTTCTGCATCCTACTTTGGTGAGTGGCAGCTGGGGTCTTAAAAGCTTTCAAATGGCCACCTAAGATCCATCCCAACCACCTGGAGTAAAGGAGAATGAAGAACACTAAAGACACAAGGAAAGTATCAGCCAAGAGACAGAAAGGGCCACATAAACCAGAGACTTCATCAGCTTGAGACCAGAAGAACTAGATGGTGCACAGGTACCACCAATGACTTCCCTGACAGGGAACACAACAGAGAGTCTCGAATGGAGCAGGAGAAAGGTGGGGTGCAGAACTCAAATTCTAGTCATTAAAGACCAGACTTAATGGTCTGACTAAGACTGGAGGAACTCTGGAAAGCATGGCCCCTGGATTCTCTATCAGCCCAGAACTAAAACAGTTCCTGAGGCCAACTCTTCACACAGGGCTTGGACTAGACTGTGGGACATAAAGGGATACTCGTGAGGAGTGTGCCTTTCAGCTGAAGTAGATACAAGAGACTAAACGGGCAGCTTCTGTCCGGAGGTGAGATGAGAAGACAGAGAGGGTTAGGAGCTGGTTGAATGGACATGGGGAATCAGGGATGGAATGGAGGAGTGTGCTGTCACAGTCTGGGGAGAGCAATTGGGGTCACGTATCAATGTATGTATAAATTTTTGTATAGGAGATTAACTTGAAATGAAAATACTAGCCCAAAGGACTAAAGGACCAAATGAACCAGAGACCTCATCAGCCTGAGACCTGAAGAACCAGATGATGTCTGGCTATCACCAATGACCGGCCTGACAGGAAACACAATAGAGAGTCCCGGACAGAGCAAGAGAAAAATGTAGAACCAAATTTAAGTTCACATAAAAAGACCAGACTTAATGGTCTCACGGAGACTGGAGGAACCCCCAGAACTATGGCCCCCAGAAGCTCTGTTAACGCAGAACTGAAACCATTTGTGAACTCCACTCTTCAGACAAAGATTAGGCAGAAGTATAAAACAAAAACCCTTTTGGCATTGTTGTTAAGAGTTTGGCTGCTAACCAAAAGGTCTGCAGTTCGAATCCACCAGGCGCTCTGTGGAAACCCTATGTGACAGTTCTATTCTGTCCCTGTAGGGTCGCTGTGAGTCAGAATTGTCTCGGCGGCAAAGGGTTTGGATTTTTGGTGGAGGGTTTATAAAACAATAATACACGTGAGGAACGTGCTTCTTAGTTCAATCAGATATATGAAACCAAATGGGCAGCTCCTGTCCAAAGGCAGGATGAGAAGGCAGGAAGGGACAGAAACAGGACGAATGGTCACAGGGAACCTTGGGTGGAAAGGGGGAGGGTACTGTCACGTTGTGGGGATTGCAACCAATATCACAAAACAATATGTGTATAAATTTTTGAATGAGAAATTAACTTTTACTGTAAACTTTCACCTAAAGCCCCCTCCCAAAAAATAATAAAGTGTGTTTGTTGTAGGAGGCAAAAGGATGGATTATGTTTTTTATCCATTCTGTCACTCTCTGCCTTTTGCTTGAGGAGATTAGACCATTTACATTTAAGTTTATTATGGAAAACGAACTATCTACTTCATTCATTTTGCTTATTGTTTTTTGAAACTATAAAAACATGTTTGACTTTTTAGTTATTTTTTGTGTTTAGCTGTTTTTGTTTTGTGATGAGTCTTTTTTATTTCTTCCATTTATTCTGTGTATTTTTTTCTTGGTGTTTTCTTAGTGGTTACCACTAATATTACATTATACAACTTGCAATTGCAACGACATTTAACATATGAACAACAAGTAACATGTAACTTTAACATACTACAACTGTTCCTGTTTTGCTCCTCCCCCCTTTTCTGTTGGTGAGTCTCCATTGACATCATTATATTTCTTATATTCGATAGATTTAATTTGTACGTATTTTGTACGGACTTGATGTATTGCTTGCGAAACTTAACTATTGAGTTTATTCCCTGAAAATACATACTTGGTCTTCATATTTGCTTATGCTGTAATGTTCTTTTAGAGATCTCTATCTCTCTTTTAGATTTTTATTTTTGATTTCCCATGTGTAGATTCAAGTATTTGTTGAATGCTCTTTCCTTTGCATTTGGAGAGCTTCCTTAAGTAAGACTTGCAGAGCTGGTTTGGTAGTGGCAAATTCCCTGAATTTCTATTTATTTGGGAATATCTTGATTTCCCCTCATTTTCGAATGACAACTTTGCTGTTAGTAATTCCTGGTTGGCTGTTATTTTCCTTCAGAACTTTATATATTTCGCTCCATTGTCTTCTGGCCTCCAGGGTTTCTGGGGAGAAATCTGCCATTAATTCTTATGGTGGGACCTTGGTATGTTATATTGTACTTTTGCTGATTTCAGAATTCTCTCCCTGTCTTTGGTTTTTCAGAATTTTATTACAATGTGTCTTAGAGTGAACCTCATTGTATTCTTCTGTTTGGAGTTTGTGTAGCTTCCTGTATTTGCGGGCTTGGTTCCTTATTCAGATCTGGGAAATTCACTATGATTATCTCTTGGAAAATTCTTTCTATGCCTTTATTATTATCATGATACTCTAGAATTCCAACAATTCTAATGTTAGTTTTCTTAATTGAATCCCACATTTCCATTTGGCTTTGTTCTTTTCTCTTGTTTTTCTTGAGGCTTAATAATTTCAGTTACTCTCTCTTCTAGTTAACTTATTCTGTCTTCTGTCTGTTCGAATCTATTGTTGAATGTTTCGCTCGCATTTTTAATTCAATTATTTTAGTCTTCAGTTCCATTATTTTCTTACTGAGTTTCTCATTTTGTTTCCTGATCTCTATTAGTTTGTTTTCTATGTGTTCTTTGCTTTCTTTTTAACATACTTAACACTATTCTGGAAATGTTCTATTTTTTCCATTATCCTGGTTTCCATAGGATAAATTTCTGCTCCTTCATGTTTTTCTTTTGACTCAGCCTTCTTCTCTTGTGATTCTGTATGTGCTATTATTTTTTGTTGACCATGTGGTATTTTAATATCTTATTGTGGTAATTTGAAATTTGAAGTTTTCTGTATTTCAAGGAATTACTTTTCTTAGGTTTACCTCCCCTATCTTCTCCTAAGTTCCACTAGTGGGCACTCTGGGCCCTTTGGTTCTTTCAGCGCTGAGTATCAATTCTGTCTGAGGAATTACCTCTATTAATACCGGGTTCTAGTTTGTACCACAGGTTTTAGGTTTTAAGTTTTGGAAAGTTTTAAGTCTCTTGGTGCTTACTCTGGCTTATTTTCCCTAATGTGACTGATTTTACTGTTGTTAGGGTCCCTCTGTCTTCTGTGGATTTCGCTGAAAACTTCCCCAGATGGTGCACTCCTGAGGCTGGCTTCCTTCACTTTCCTTTGTAGGATTGGGGCACAGCTTTCCCTCTGTGACTAATTGCATATGTGTAGGACTTTTACACTGGCTGCAGGTGGAAGTGGTGGTACTCATCTTTCCCAAGGCGAGGGAGGGGAGCACTTTATGTCCTTCCTTCATGAGTGACCCTGAGCAGGCTCTCCCATGGTGACTAGTTATGGGTAGGGGGCTAATTGTTACCTACTGTGCTGCCTGTTTGATGTATTTTTCTCTCCCTGGATGATGGATGGATCCTGTGGAACTTCTGCTGCCTTGGGTCCTAGTGACTATCAGCCTCAGGTCTCAGTGAGATTCAGTAATGCTCACTCTCAGCATCTCGGTTTCCCTTTGTCCCTTCCCAAATGTGTGGTTTGTGAATTCCGCTAGCCAATCTGTGCCACTTTAATCAGACTATACTTTCCTCAGTTTAGTTCCCATCCTGTGTTCTTTGTTCAGGGTGTTGCTGTCCCCATCCCATAATGGCCCATTGAACCAAGTCCTCTGGATGGCAGCAGCCAGAAACTCCCAGCTTCTCTGCTGACCACACTCCTCCTCTTCTCTGTTCCATGACTCACCTCAGTTCTCCAGCACTTCAACTGCAATCCAGAGCTCTGAGATCTCAGTTTGTGCCTGTTTTAATTTGTTGTCGGTGGGTTATTGCAGGGGGATAAATGGGAATGACTGTTTAGTTCAATATCTTGGTCTGCCTCTGAAAGCACTCTTAAAACCATTATAATTCTCCACAAACATGATTGTCTCATTACTCTTCTTTGTGGAGTCTTAGCAGTAACAGTTGTAATAGCGATAGCTACCATTAGTTGAGCTTCCTCACCATATACCGTGCACTGTGCAGATGTTTTATACACATGATAATAGTAATAATCATTAAAAAATAATAATGGCTAACACTTATTAAACAGTAAGTGCAATGCTTTGTCCTAAAAATTTTAGTTTTATTTACACTTATTTATTTATTCATTAAATCATTCATTAATCATATTGGCTCTGTCTCTATAGTGAGTTTAAGGCAGTGTATTTGCATTCCTCGTTTTTCAGTAGCATCCTTTTCGATTTTATACACAAGATCAATCTAATAGGGGTTAGCAGACACTCAGGCATATTCACTTTCCACAATAAATATTGTTGCATACACTGAGAAACTCTTCAACTGGGGAAGATTGATGACAAGGACCTTCCCCCAGAGCCAACAGAGAGAGAAAGCCTTTCCCTGGAGCTGGCACCCTGAATTCAGACTTCTAGCATCCTAAACTGTGAGAGAATACATTTCTCTTTGTTAAAGCCACCCACTTGTGGTATTTCTGTTATAGCAGCACTAGATAACCAAGACACTAGGTTATACAACTAGTCAGTGGCCACACCAGGATTCAAAACCAGAATTTTCTAAACACCCTTTACATAGTCTAACTGGATATCCATGGAAAAGAAACTGGGTCTTGAGCTTCTGACTGAGAAACAACTAACGAGGAATGCAAATACACTCTGAAGGAACCACAGCGCACCTGGGACATGGCTATCTGGATTCATGAGGATATAGGCTGCTCTTTGAGGTTCATTCCAGAGTCTGGGGAGGGGCATAGTTAATGGGGGAGAGAGATGCTGATAATGAGATCAGCCTTGCAGGGAGTGACCCAACAAAGCTCTATGTATCTTCCTCAACCCCCAACTGTCACAGATAGTTTGGCCCATCATTAACAGATATAACTTTTTTGGAAGATATTTAATAATACATCTGAAAAACCTTTAAAAGGTTCTCACCCTTTGATCAAGTAATTCCAGTTCTAAAAGTCAACACATACTAGATTGTGGTGATGGTTGCACAATTCTGTAAATATACTAATAATCGTTGTATTGTACACTTAAAATAGGTGAATTTTATGGCATGTGAATTATACCTCAATAAAACTTTTAGAAAATCAATGCTAAGAAAATAATCTAAGATGCAAACAAAGCTTTAAGCATTTTGATATTCATTATAGTGAAACTGCAAAGTGAAAAATTGCAACACCTAAATGGCCAACACTCCTGGAAAGTCAAAATAAAAATTTGGAATAGCCACATGATGTATTATTAAGTGGCTATTTAAAAATGTTTATCAAGAGGTTTTAAGGCAAAGGAAATGATTGTAACATAATGTGTAATTTTTAAAAAAAAATATTTTATTGTACTTCAGGTGAAGACTTACAGAACAAATAGTTTCTCATGAAACAGAAGTACACATGTTGTTTTATAACATTGGTTAACAACCCCACAACATATAAACCCTCTAACTTCTCAACCTCTTTTTTTTTTTTTTTTTTTGGTGAAAATACACATAGCCAAAGATACACCATTTCAAAAATTTCTACATACACAGTTCAGTGACATTGACTACGCTCTTCCAATTGTGCTGTTATTCTTACTTAAGATGAAGGCTTACAGAACAAAATAATTTCTCATTTAACAGTTACTACAAATGTTGCCCTATGACAATGGTTAACAACCTCACAACACATCAACAATATCCTTACTCAACCTTGGGTTCCCTATCACCAGCTTCCTTGTCCCCTTCTGCCTTCTGGCCCTTGTCACTGGACTCCTGTACCTCGTTAGTCTCATTTGGTTTTACGGGGCTATCCACTCCCAGGCTGAACAGTGAACCTCAGAGGGAACTTCACCACTGAGCTAAAAGGGTGTCTGGGGGCCATACTCTTGAAGTTTCTCCCGTCTCCTTTAGGCCAGTAAATCTGGTCTTTTTTTTGTGAGTTAGAATTATGCTCTACATCCTTCTCCAGCACTGTCCAGAACCCTCTGTTGTGATCCTGATCAGAGCAGTCAGTGGTGGTAGCCGGGCACCATCTAGCTGTACTGGACTCAATCCGGTGGAGGCCTTGGTAGCTGTGGACAATAAGTCCTTTGGACTAATCTTTTCCTTGTATCCTGTTCTCTTCATTCTCCGTTGCTCCCGAAGGGACGAGACCCTTGGAGTATCTTAGGTGGCCGCTCAGAGGCTTTTAAGACCCCAGACACTACTCACCAAGGTAGAATGTAGAGCATTGTCTTTATAAGCTGTGTCATGCCAATTGAGCTAGATGTTCCCCGAGACCATGGTCCCCACAGCCCTCTGCCCAGCAATTCAGTCCCTTAGAGAGTTTGGATGTATCTATGGGGCTTCCATGACCTTTCCTTGTACAGGTTTTGCTAGATTCCCCTGTATTGTGTACTGTCTCACCCTTCACCCAAGATACCACTTACCTATTGCCTATCTAGTATTTCCCCCCCACCCCTCCCATCCCTGGTAACCAACAAAGATTGTTACATTTTGTGTGTGAACTTTTTCATAAGTTTTTACAATAGAGGTCTCATACAATATTTGTCTTTTGTGATTGACTTATTTCACTCAGCATAATGTCTTCCAGTTTCATCCATGTTATGAGATGGTTCATAGATTTATTGTTGTTCTTTCTCATTGCATGGTACTCCTTGTGTGTATGTACCATAGTTTGTTTATCCATTCATCTGTTGATGGGCATCTAGGTTGTTTCCATCATTTTGCTATTGTGAACAATGCTGCCATGAACATAGGTGTACATATGTCTATTCGAGTGACGACTCTTATTTCTCTAGGACATATTCCTAAGAGTGGGATTGCTGGATGGAATGGTATGTACATTTCCAGCTTTCTGAGGAAGCACCATATCATTTTCCAAAATGGTTGTATCATTTTGCATTCCCACCAGCAGTGCATAAGAGTTCCCATCTCCCCACAGCCCCTCCAACATTTGTTATTTCCGGTGTTTTTGATTCGTGCCAGTAATGCCGGGGTGAATGGTATCTCATTGTGGTTTTAATTTGCATTTCTCTAATGGCTGGTGATCGCGAGCATTTCCTCATGTGTCTGTTGGCCATTTGGATGTTGTAATTTTTTTTATACTTTTTTTTTTACTGCACTTCAGGTGAAGGCTTACAGAACAAATAGTTTCTCATGAAACAGTAGTACACATATTGTTTTATGACATTGGTTAACAACCCCACAACATGTCAACCCTCTCCCTTCTCAACCCTTTTTTTTTTTTTTTGGTGAAAATATACATAGCCAAAGATACACCATTTCAAAAATTTCTACATGCACAGTTCAGTGACATTGACTACGCTCTTCCAATTGTGCTGCTATTCTCACTTTAGATGAAGGCTTACAGAACAAAATAATTTCTCATTTAACAGTTAGTACACATGTTGCCCTATGACAATGGTTAACAACCTCACAACACATCAATGTGTAATTTTTTTAAAGGAATCTATATATATTATAGTGTTCAAAAAAACTTACACAAAAGAACCTGGAGGAAAACATACCAGATTGTTAATAGTAGTCAATGTTGTGTGGTGGAATTTGAGCTTACTTATTTCTAAACATTGGAAGGGGGCATGGGAATATTTAATCACTGAAGTAGATTCGTTCAAAGATTGTCTTAACATCTCATTCACAGATGGACAACTGGGATACAGAAATAAATCAGACCTAGACCGTAACCCCAGGGAAATTTCCAGTTGGGTAGGAGTCCCTGGGTGGCACAAACAGTTAAGTACGTGACTACTAGCCAAAAGGTTGGTGATCAGAACCCACCAAGAGGTGCCTCGAAGACAGGCCTGGCAATGAACTTCTGTAAGGTCAGGGCTTATGGAGCACACATGAATCTGACACCATGCGTCAGAATGGATTCCACAGCAACTAACAGGTGTCAGCCAAGAAATAGAATAAATCAGTGAAGGTAGAGAGGGAACTGTGGAAAGGAGAGTCAGTGAAATATTCACTGAGAAGTGCCACATGAACACCTGGGACGGGAACTCATTCCCCCCAGACTGCATTGCCTCCCAAGGAAATGAGACCCATACAACCACCACCCAAAGAGAAAAAGGAACATTTTCCCAAAAAGCAGAGGTGATGTTTGGCGCAACCACATCTGTACACTCTGGCACACTCTCCTGGACCAGGTATAGTACAGAGAGGCTCAACCTAAGCAGCTGTCCCAACAACCTGGGAATCCCAAGCCACCTTACTCCAAAAGGGCACTTCATGTACTTGTCTAGGACAGCTTGGAGGAATACTAATCTTGGTGGGTTTCATCCTCCTGTTCCTTTCCTACGTACAGGCAGAATGAGTGGGAGAAGCAGAGAAAAAGCAACTGAATGCAACAAGCATTTCTGACACTCATTCCTGCCAAAGGTTTCAGATCCCTGTTCTCAAGTTGCTGAAGGCCAAGTGGGAGAGGAAAACATAAAACAAGGCATAGAAAGTACAGCATGATAAGTGCTGGGAGGGGACCCAGGGGTGTGGGAGTCCAGAGGAAGGGACCAGTTAGAGCAGGTTTTCTAGTAGTGATTATATCTAAGCTCAGTTTTCAAAGTGACAAATGATCAGCCAGCTAAGGAGTTGGAGATTGGGGTTATTGCAGCTCTATTTGAAATACCTGCCAGAAGAACTGGAGACAATCTTCAATTAAAAAAAAAATGGTTAAGTACACTCTGCTATATCCATACTATCCAATTCTTTGCAGCTGTATCCCCAGCACCTAACACAGTGCCTGGCACACTGTAGACACTCAATAAAAATTTGCCAAATGAAAGAATGAATTCAAGTGGAGTGACAAATATCACAGAAAAGGGTTAATAATCATACTATTGAAAGGTCTCCTACAACTCAAAAAAGAAAACATAAACAGTGACAATAATAATAGTTACATCTCATCCTTACATTAACACTATGAGATATGATTGTCCCATTTTATAGATGAGGAATCTGAAGTTTAGTGAACCACATAGCTACTGAGTAAGAAAACCTGGATAAGACTGACTCCAGAACTCTTACATTTAACACACTACTCTTTACTGCCAACCCATTCCAAAAGTGGGCAAAGAACTAGATCAGGCAATTCACAAGAGGAAATATGCAAATGACCAAGAAGCATTTGAAAAGATACTCAATATTATTAATAATCAAAGAAAGGCAAATCAAAGCAACATTGAGATACCACTTCTAGTACTTATCAGATTAACAAAGATTTTTAAAATGTTTAAAATAGTGGGTGCTATTGGAGAGTTTGTGAGAAAACAGACACACAAACACTCTCATACACCACTGGTGGGGATGTGTAGCACATGTATAGGGTAAATTGGCAGTATGAAAACTTTAAATGTCTATATACCCTTTGATCCAGGAATTCTTTTTTGTAGGGGGCTACTCTATACAAAATGCTCTCACATATGCCCAACGATGTTTATTGCAACATTATTCATAATGAAGGCGGGAAAAATCCCTGGAAATTAATGTCCATCAATAAAGGAATGGTTAAATAAATTATGGTACATTCAAATCCTGGAATATTATAGCTCCACTAAACAAATGAATTTATGTGAAAAGATCTTTGCGGCATATTGGCATGTGGTCAAATGTGGAAAAAATAGTTTTTCAGATCAATATGTAGAGTATGATCCATCTTATGTAAATATATTAATGATTATAATCTGCTCCACAGATGAAATTGCCTGGTTATGAGATAGTCTTGCTGCCCTAGGATAGAGAAGAGAAGAGGAAGAAGAAAGTGAGAAAAGGAGAAGAAAATTCAAAAGAGATAAGGAGATGGTGATAGAAAAAAGAAGAAAGGGAACTTTAAATTTTTAACTCTATTTTAAGAGGGAAGTGTAGTGCTTAATGAGTATGGGTTCTGGAACCAGACTGCCTGGGTTCCTAGGTGGGCTCTGTACTTACTACCTGGATAATTGTGGATAAGTTAACTCACCTCTCCAAGCTTCAGTTTCTTCATCTGTAACATGGGGATAATAGTACCTATCTCTCAATATCCTTATGAGGATGGGTAAATTAATCCATGTAAAGCACTTAACAAAGGGTCTGGTGTGTAGTAAGTGCTCAGTCAACATTAGCTGTTGTTTCTTTAGACCAGGCATTATGCTAAGTGTTTTCTGTCATGACGTTACGTAGTTACAATAACCCCAGGATGTAGTCATTACGGAAACTGAGGCTTAGAGCTCATAAGCACAACACTGTATCTAGATCTGACTCCAAAGCTCTTCCCACTTGTACTACAGTTGCTTCTGCGTTTTATTGTCCCTCTTTTATAGTTGAGGAAACCAAGGGTCAGAGAGGTGGGTTTGCTCAAGGTGCCCTAGCTATACATATGAATAGTCTGATTCCAAAACCCAAGGAACTCATTCTACTACCCACGATAGAGGAGAGAAAGAAGATAGAGAGGGGGAACCAGTGCTGGGTGAGGGGGGAGGTGAGAGGGGACTTCTTTGGGTTTTATCTCCAGCAGGGCCCTGAGATACCTTTGGGGCCAATGCAGGGCCAGGCCAGGGAAAGGCGGAGTGGGTGGAGCTGAGCCATAGAGGAAGGAATAAATGCCCAGTCCTGACCCATAGCACCCACCCGTCATTCGTTCGTCCTCAGTGCAGGGCAACAGGTAAGAGCTGCTTTCAGTCTAGTGCCCTCTCTCTGGTCTGCCTGCCCACCTCAGAGCTATGCCACCCGCTGACTTTCTGGCCTGACTAGATCTGATATTCTCTGCGTCTGTTTCTTGGAATTTCTTTATCATTTTCTTTTTTTCTCCTCCCATGTCTCTTTCTGTCTCTCCCTATTTTCAGTTTTCTTTTGTCTCCTTTCCCGTTTTTTCTCATTTATTAGTGTTCAAGATCACTCTCACTTCACTTTATCTCTCTGACACTCTCGCTTTCTCTTTTTTCTTCCCTCTGAGTTCTTTCAATCTCTCTCTCTCCCTTTCTGTTTCTTCAACTCTCTGTCTCAGCCTCCCTGACTTTCTTTCTCTATCTCTCTGTTCTTCTCTGTCTCCCAGAAAAATGTCTTGATATTTCTCCCTGCAGTTCTCCATCCCTTCCTCTTTTATATGCCCTCTCTCTTCTTGGCTGACTGCACAGCCCAAAGGATCAGACCCCAGGGGGACAGAGTTGGGGAGGAAAAACTGAGGGGGTGTGGAGATGGTGGCAATATTCAATTGGGTAGAAAGAGATTTGAGAGCATTGAGAGATTAGCAAAACTAAGGGGAGAAGGTGAAAGAGAAATGTTGTGTCACTGAGAGATTTGCATCCTCACCCTAATCCACTGGATTAGACAGGTTACTCACCCTCAGAAAAAAATGAGTTTGGGCTATGATTTTCACAACCCCTTCTGATTTTGATGTTGTCTTCTAAATTTTTCTGTTTCTAAGAATTTATTATCCTCTAATTCCAAATATCTAAAATTCTTTACAATTCCTCATTAGTGGGGAGAGTGTGGTAGGGAGGGAAGTAAGGCGTGATGCTTCCAACTCCTGAGAAGTAACCACTTCCCTCCAGATCTAACTGATTCGTGCAAAGTAAGCCCACAAAGGCGAGGGAGGGAGCAAGGAATGTTACAATGATTTCTGGCTCTCCACTGAGGTAGGATTGTGGTCAGCCCTTCTGGCCCTGGGACTGCAGATTGGTGCTGACATAAGATGGGATTTTAAAAGTACAGGGAAAACTTTTGAGCAATGATCTGTCACTTAGCCTAAAATTCCACTATCATTTCTTTGAGTTGCTTTGCATTGCTTTAAGAAGACCCTTGACAACGATTACCATACTTGGGTACACATGTTGTTAAAAGGTGGAATGAATGAATGAAATGAATGTTTAACAGTACCTGAAATTCTGCTTTAGTTAGAGATCTGTTCCTTTGGTAGAGCCTTTACTGTAAAGGCATTTGTCACAGTTCAAAATCAAATGTCCTGGAAAGGGACTCATTAGGATACAGCAGAGGGGACAAATGTCCGGAGTCAGACCCTCAGTCAAGAAAATATGTACTGATATTTGAATCCTAGATCCACAGTGGTTAAATTAGTGGGCTCTGGAACCAAATTGTCTAGGTTCAAATCCTGATCCTGCTACTTACTTGCTCTGGTTCCTGGACAGGTTACTTAATCTTTTTCTTCCAGAGCTTCGAACCTGTTCATTCTGGTTCAAACCCCTGCTGAGAATTTGTATTTCCACCCCAGATATACTGAATCAGAATCTACATTTTAACAAATCCCCAGGTGATTCTTATGTATAATAAATTTTGTGAGCCAGTGCTCTACTAATAGGAGCCCTGGTGGTGCAGTGGTTAAAGCAATCAACTGCTAACCAAAAGGTCTGTGGTTTGAAACCACCAGCAGCAACTCAGGAGAAAGATGTAGCAGTCTGCTTCCGTAGAGATTTACAGCCTTGGAAACCCTATGGGGTCGCTATGAGTCGGAATCAACTCAACAGCAGTGGGTTTGGTTTGGGCTCTCCTAGTGGTTCTCAGAATTGGTCCCTACCCAGCAGCATTAGCATCACCTGGGAACTTGTTAGAAATGCAAATTCTCAGCAAGGGGTTGAAATGGAACAAATGGGTTGGAAGCCCTGGTTTCTTCATCTTTAAAATAGAGATGATATTAGTGTTTCCCTCCCAGGTTGTTGTGAAAATTAAGTGAGTCAATGCACATGAAGCATTTACAGCAAGGCCTGGCACAGTGAGTGCTCTGTGATTGTTTGGCTGTCAGAACCAGATGGGATATACGCAACTATCTAGTTCAATATCTGTGAGGAAACTGAGGCTCAGAGAGGGGAAGTACAGAGCCCAAGTTCACACAGTAAATTATAACAGGGTTGCGATAAGAATCAGGTCTTTAGCTTTCCAGATTTTCACTTTTCCTTTGTACCTTTGCTTTCCCTGCATTGAAAATGGAGGAAATAAAAATAATAGTTAATACTTACTCAATACTCACTCTGGGACAAACACTCTTCTAAACACCTTATATGGATTATCTTTCTGAATATTCACAACACCCCTGTGATGTAGGCTCTCCCTATTATAATCTACATTTTACAGATACTAAGATATACAGCAGGGAAATGACTTTTCCAAGGTCCCAGAGCTAGCATGGTAGGGTCAGGATTTAAACCAAGTAGTCTAACTCCAAAGCCTGTGCTTTGCCTAAAATGCTTCCTTGATTTAATTTTGCTCACCTCAGTCTTATGGTAGGCAGTGGGATGGAATGGAAACAGATTCCAGGTCATAAGGTTATGGGTCACAAAAATGGCCAAGCAAATTGAGGAGAAAATCCAAGAAGGGAGTCTCAGAAGAGGAGAAATTTGAACTGCAGCTTTAAAATCTTGAGAATTCAGTAAGTTCCAAGAAGTAGTCTATACTTTCCCAGGACCCTGAGAATATCGTGGCCAAAATTCCCTTAGAGATGATTGAACTTGTTCCAATTTTATACATGGGAGTAGACATTAAATCCACCACGGAGTTTGCCCCTAATATTGGAGCCGTCTTTCCCATAATGAGCTCCAATGATGTTGTCATTATTGTTGTCAGTGTTGATGCTGGAGAAGGGAGTTTGCAGGAGCCTGGAAACTAGCCATTTTTCTTACCTGCCTCTCCCTGGACCATCTAACCTCCTCCTTGCCAATAGCTAGGGTCACCCCCAGCCAGATGCTCAGACACGATTCCAGGAAGGGGCTCATCTTCCCTCCCACGCCCTGCTCTCAGCCTGGGGAGTGGTCAGACCCCAGTGGCGATAACCCCTGGGAACGTTATCTGTGGTCTGCAGGCTCAACCCTGAGTGCTTTAGCCTTTGCAGGCAGTCAGAGGAAGAGAAATTTATATCTCCAGATATGAGGTAGACATTGGATCGAATTTACTACCATGTGAGGTAAACATTATTACCTCACATTTGACACATGATGAAAACTGAGATCCAGAGAAGGGAAATGACTTGTCCAAGGACACCCAACAAGGGAGTTGGGGAACTGGAATTGGAATATGAAAAGCTAACATTCGTTAAAAACTTACTACGTACCAGGCACTGTCCTAAAGGCTTAACATGGGTTATTTCGTTTAATCCTTTCAACAACCCTTCTGCTTTCCCCAATTTCAGGGCTTGTATGCCCTGGCTACATACCAACCCAGGCTGCTGTGATATCCTATGAGAGTGTGGGGGGGATTCTCTGTGATGGAACAAGGGGAAGGGATTACTTTGTGAGGTGGGGGGAGGGTGCTTGCTCTGTGAGATCAGGAAGAGAGGGGTGTTGCTCTGTAAGAGGTGAGGGAGGTTGCCATGTGAGGCCGTCAGGGCCACAATCTCCTCTTGATCTTGTCCCTCACAGCATAAGGCCCTATACACTGGAGGTGCTGTTAGATTCTGTTACCCCATTATCTCTCCCCTTGTCCTGTCCCTCACCTTGTCTTGCCCTCTGACTCTGGCTCTCCATCTTACCCTTTTTCTCTCATTCTGTTTATCCCTCTTGCTCCCTCTTTCTCTTAGTATCTCTGAGCCCTTTCTCCCCAACAAAGCTCCAACCTGACTTAGCAGGTTGTCTCTATCCTTTGACCGTGTCATTTTCTCTACTCTCTTCTCTCTGTCCTTCAGTCTTTCTGTCATCTCCCTCAATAGGGCTGTGCGTCTCTTCTCCTAACTCTTCTTTGTTGGTCCCTCCACAATCTCTGGCAGCATTTCTCCTTTATCTTTTTTTTTTTATTTCTAATACTGTTTATTAAAAATACTATTATCACTCCTAAAAAAATAATAATGGTACTGAGAATATGATATGTATTCTCTCTCTGTCTCTTTTCTTTTTATTAGTTCATTTGTTTTAATCAGGATTGACAAAAGGCTCAAATATTGCATTTGGTTATTATGTCTCAAGTGTTCTTTTAATTCATAGGTTAATTTTTCCTCTTCTTTTTCTTGCAATTAATTAGTAGGAAAAAAAAAAAACTCTTACAGAGTATCTCACATTGTGTACTTTGCTGATTTGTATTCCTGTGGTGTCATTTATTTACATCACTCATTCCCTTTTATTTTTGTAAATTGATCAGATTCAGGTTTGATTTTTTCCCTAGAATTCTTTATAGATGGTATTGTGTACTTCCTATTACATCACATCAGGAGGGACAAAATGCTTTGTTGTCTCTCTTTTTACGAAGATTCATCCAGTTTTATTAGGTCATGTGAGCCGCATCCTTCCATTATAAAGTTCCTCTCAGCTTTTCATTGAACATTTCCAGCTGACATTTATGTTCACCATCTGAATCAATTTTGTTAGGGACTGCAAAATGAAGACATTTTGATTCTATAATTTCTTGCTTAATTATTATCTGAAATTCTTCTATAAAGATAGTTTTTCTACATCAACTATGCAGTTACCTTGAAGTATTGTTTGTACAAGAAAGGTATCTTGCTTGAATCTTTATCAATTTTCAGAATAATGAGCTAATTCCTTAACGTTTGGCTAAGTTCACAGTGAGCTTTTTAAGTATTATTGTGAACAAGTGGTGGTTAATGTTTCAAGCTGTTATTATTTCTTTTGATGCTGTAGTTGCCCCATCTTTGGGCAGTGAAAACATTTTCAAGTTAGCTCCTGAGTCCTTTTGAGGACTTTCTAGTGAATGATATGCTCCATGCTCATCTTGTACATTTCTTGCCCAAGATCTGGAATCAACCATTTCTCCAAGGTTCCCTTTAATGGGGAAGGGTATTTAGAAGTCCCAGTCTAGTTGCTGGATTGTCTGTTGTCTCTAGGTCTTTTCAGTAGTCAAAGCTAAAGGTTGGAAGTTCAAATTCATTCAGCAGCACCACAGAAGAAAGTCCTGGCAATTTGCTTCTAGAAATATTACAGCCAAGAAAACCCCATGTCGCAGCTCTGCTTTTTTGGAAAAGCAATGTAGGCTTTTTCCCCTCAGTGTGGAATCTTGGGCAAGGCACTTCAACACTTTGAGCTTCAGGTCCCTCTTCTGCAAAATTGGAGTTGGACTGGAAGATCTCTCAGGCTTCTTTCAATTCTTAAGTTCTGTGACTTGAAGAAATATATTTCTTAATGTAAGAACAAAGGCTTTGGAGCCGGAGGAATCTGGATTAGAATCCCAGGTCGACCACTTCCTCAGTTTACAAACTCAGTTTCTTCATCTGGAGACAGGTAGAGAGTACTCCAGCACGGCCAGTCCAGCTACCAGAGCACCACGCCAGCCACACATGCTTTTGAGGCTGAAGTGGCTCGGCTTCTTGTGTCCCTTGTCTCTTCAGCTTCTGCTTCCTATGGCCTCTCGGCCCTCGGGCCTCACGCCCACATCTGCCCTGCTGGGGCAAGTGTTCCAAAGCTCTGTAGCTCCACCGGTATAAGTGCCCGGAGGCACCCCACTCTGCCAGGAAGCCTCCCGCGAACAGGCACTCAGCTCTCTCGCTCTGTGGGTCGGCTCCAGTGTCATCTTGCACTGGTCTCCTGGTTCTGCTGCTGTTGGTTCTCTGCTGCTGCCACTTCTCAGCTGCTGTAGGTTCTCTGCTGCTGCTGGTCCTCTGTCACTGCGGCACATCTATCCATTCACAGTTTTAAAACCACTTCCACATTTTAGGTATCTGTTAGAGCAGCACCCCACTCTCTCGGTACCAAATTCTGTCTTAGTCATCTAGTGCTGCTGTAACAGAAATACCAGAAGTGGATGGTTTTAACCAAGAGAAGTTTATTTCCTCATAGTCAAAGTAGGCTAAAAGTCCAAATTCAGGGCATCAGCTCCAGCGGAAGGCTTTTTCTCTCTGTCGGCCTTCTTCCCTTCAGTGTTCCCCTGGACTAGGAGCTTCTCTGCGCAGGGACCCCGGTCCAAAGGACGCGCTCTGCTCCTGGCACTGCTTTCTTGATGGTATGAGGTCCACCTCCTTTGTCTTTGTGCCTGACTGTGACTCTCTAACCCTGCCGGATTCTCTTCTCTCCTGCTCTCAATTCTTATGTCTCTGTCCCCAATTTTCTGAGTCTTTGACTATTCCTCTAAGCTCCTTGATCTTCCCTTGTGTCCTTTTTGTGCCCCTTTGCCTGTCTGTCTGTGCCTGTACCCCTGTCTCTCCCTTTCCCTTTGTTGGTTTCTCTTTCTTAAAATATTTCTCTTTTTTTGCTTGCCTCACTTTATCACTGTCCCTCTGTTTGCTTGCTAGTCCTCCCTCTGTTTCTCTTTGTATGTCTCTTTCTCTCCATCTGTATTCCTCTATCCCTCTCTTTGTTTCTGCCTGCTTTCTCTCATTCTCTCAACTCTTTCTCTGACAGAACTCTCTCTCTCTGCTCTGTCATTGAATCTCTTTGTCACTCAATCTCTCTCTCTCTCTCCCTCACTTGTCTCAGACTCTCTTCTGTTTCTCATCATCCTCTTGTCCTCTGTCATTCTGGATCAATCCTCCTCTTCCTGTCTGTTCTCATCTCTATCCCATCCCCCTTTCCCTCTGGCTTTGGTCTCCTTCTCTCCCTCAATTTCTATTCTTCTAACTCCACCACCACCACAACTTTGTCCTCTGTCTACTTTCCTCATTTTCCCTTTCTTTTTATTTTCCTCTGTCTCTTCCCCTACTCCCCTTCCCTTTCCTCCATTTGAGTCCCTGTTTATTTGTTAATTTACTCTCAAATTCAACACATATTTATTGAGCACCTACTATATGCCACTTGATTGCTTTTTCTATGACCTCTCTGTCCCCTTTCTCTCCTCTCTCTTAATCTCTGCCTCTTGCCTCTTTCACTGACTCATTGACTATGGCTTTGTGCCTTGTCTTCCAGCCCCATGGGGTCCCACTTTTGCTTTCTCCCTTATCTGTGCTTTTTTTTTTTAAGCCAGAAGCAAATCCACAGACAGAAATATAGCAGCCTAGAGGCACATGGTCTGTAGGGCCTGGAGCCTGCTCTTTCTTCCTGTTCTCTGAATCTCCATAAACTGGTACTTGTAGCCTCCAGCTCCTTCTCCCTCCTTTGGCTGGGCCTGCTCAGGAAATGCTCTGGGCTGAGCCTCAAGAGCCCTGATAAGTAGCATCTGTCTGTATTGGCAGGCCAGTATTCTTAGAAAGAGTCTTGGCCTTAAGTGTTGTCCAAAGGATTGGTAGGTGGTTAACTCTCATACCACCACACACAAACACATTTCAGTGATCCTCATTAACACAGAACGGGTCAGTGGCAGAGCCTGAGTCTGAATCCAGGCTTCCTGACTTCTAGTTGATATTCTTTCCTCCACCACTTTGACTAGGGGTCAGTTTCCTATTTCCTCCTCTCTGATGCCCTATTGGTACATTTTAAAATTGGGGAAAATGTTCTTACCCTGGGTAAGGCAACAGGCATTGGATGGGAAGCTAAGGACAAATGATCCAGCACAGGAATGACCCTTGGCTTTAGCCAGGCCCTCCTGACAGAATCTCATCTGTTCCCCACCTTCTGCAGGACTTCGGGCTCAAGATGGTGGCAGTGGCCCTGTTGCTACAGTGCTGCCCAGTGCTGTCCCAGGGTCTCACAGGCCTCTTGGGCAAGGTGGTTAAGACTCACCAGTTCCTGTTTGGTGTTGGACGCTGTCCTATCCTGGCCACCCAAGGACCAACCTATTCTCAAATCCACTTTGAGGCAACCAAGGCTGGAGGAGGTAAAAAGAGGCTATGGGGAATGGGAAGACTTTCTAGGTCTTGGAAAAATAAAGACACAAGGTTCCAAGTCATATTGGCCATCGTTGCCTAATAATTAGGAGGGGTCATGTGAAAAGTGTTAAGGCAGGATGAATTGGCCTAAAAAATATACCTGTGATCTGACTTCTGATGAGTTTTCTAGAAACAACCTGACTCTCATGCCTCTCACACGCTATACTCCAGTCATGCTGAAACTGCTTAAAATTTCCTGAATCAACCCTGTTGTCTTGAGCTTTTGTGCTTTTGCTCCTGTACTTTCTTCAGCTTCAGATGACCCTCTCCCTATATCCTTTGTCTTAGTCATCTAGTGCTGCTATGACAGAAATACTACAAGTGGATGGCTTTAACAAAGAGAAATTTATTTTCTCACAGTCTAGTAGGCTAGAAGTCCACATTCATGGTGTCAGCTCCAGGGGAAGGCTTTCTCTCTGTCGGCTCTGGAGGAAGGTCCTCCTCGTCAGTATTCCCCTGGACTAGGAGCTTCTCCATGCAGGAACCCCGGGTACAAAGGATGCACTCTGCTGCTAATGCTTCTTTCTTGGTGGTATGAGGTCTCTACTCTCTGCTTGCCTCCCTTTCCTTTTACCTTTTGTAAGATGAAAGGTGGTGCAGGCCACACTCCAGGAAAACTCCCTTTACATTGGATCAGGGATGTGACCTTAGTAAGGGTGTTACAATCCCACCCTAATCCTCTTCAACATAAAATTACAATCACAAAATGGAGGACAACCACACAATACTGGGAATCATGGCCTAACCAAAGTGACACATATTTTTTGGGGACACAATTCAATCCGTGACACCTGAGTATCTCATATTTTTCCTTCATTACTTAGCTTGGGCATCACCTCCTCTGATAAGCCTGCCTAGACCCCCAGCCTGTCCAATTCCAATTCTGGGTCATGTCCCCTCCCTCTTCTGGACTTCCATAGCCTCCATCTTCCTTCCCATCCCAGCACTTATTACAATGTGTCTTCAGTATGTGTCATTCCACCAGCCTAGAAGCTGAGATAGAGCTTTGGCATAAAGTAGGTCTCGGTAATCATTGTTGAACTGAACTTATGGCTAGAAATTAACCCCCACTTACTCTGTTGCCTTTTCATAGACTCTCCATCTTCGGCCAACGGCCACTGTCCCTTCATGTTGTCAGAACTCCAGGATGGGAAGAGCAAATTTGTGCAGAAGGCGGCCCCAGAAATCCAGGAGGATGTGAAGGCTTTCAAGAAAGGTTGGAGTCAAATCCCACCTCATCTAACCTCTACTTGAACCCACTTCATCACAGTCCTGAGCTAGGCTAATCCAAAGACATCTAGTACACATCCCATGATGGGAAGTCCAGTCTTTTCCAGGAAAGCCATGGTAGGCAATAACTTAGATTGTGCAGTGAAATACAGGCCCCCACCTCAATTCTAACACACACACACACACACACACACACACACGCTCCTATAACTTTCAGCCATTTGTCTAAGATGAGCTGTCTCAAGCTCTGCCTCCTTTATCCCAGGTAGCTGAATGGGTCTCACCAGGCTGCGCACCCACATTCAAAAAGACAATCTGGATTTTCATAAAAGAGCAATATATGGGAGCAGGTACATCCTTTAGAAGCGTGTAAAGCCCCAGGTCAACTCAGATGGTACAGACCACCCAAAATAATCACACTCGAGAGATGACCATATTGCTGACATCTTTTATAGGCCCTTTTGGGATATCATTAGAGACAAAAATTTCAAAATTATATTTTAATGATATTCATAAAAGCATAGTAAGGTGCACAGCCCTGTGTCTACCTCCCAAGTGCAGGACCCAGAATGGCTGCCCCCAAGGGAAAGTCCTAGTGGGGAGGGTGTGATTCACATTACGGAAGATTTCCTGACATTATAGGAGTCTCCATGAAGGGAGGTAGGGGGAGGCTTACTTTGCACAAGATTTCTTCTCTCTGAAAAAGGCTTCCCTACTTCATAAACTTGAATTTTCATTTGTTGCATTGGGCTTAAAGAGGAGAGCACATGCTTTCTTTTTCATCCCCCTCTCTTCATGGCCAATGCAACCTCACACTCCCTGTCAGACTTGCCCAGTTCATTAGCCTTACCCAGCTGGAGGAAGCCACTGCCCAGTCCCGAGAAGCCAGAGCAGATTTCAGAGAAGGTCATGCACCTAATTCAGAACAACATGGCCAGTGAATTTGCTGAGGTGTCGGGATAGGGTACGAGTGCTGAAAGGGCTTCTGACACTGTAGAGGAGAGGGCAAGGGGGGCGCTTTGGAACCAAAGGGACTCTGAATTTAAATTTTAGTGCTGGCACTTGCTGGATCTCTGTGCTTTGTCAAGTAAGTCATGCCCCTTCTCTGAGCCTCAGTGAGATTTTAATATCTACCTCAACAGGTTATTATGAGGAAGAAATAAAATTATATTTTATGTGTTTCTAGCTTGTTATGAGGCCTCATTAAATATTTGGTTTATTTTCATTATTTCTTCCTCATGCTTCCCTCAAAAACTCTCACCCTTCACAGATATTTTTCCTCTTTTATTTATTTTTATTCATTTTTTTATAATCGAATTTGCTTTACTTTTTCTAATGTAAGAGGAATACGACTCATTATAAAATATTTTGCAGAAGACAGGAAACTATAAAGAAGGAAATTTAAATTACTTAGAGTTTCACCACTCACCAGTAACTTTTATTTTCTTTACACACACACATACACACAGCCCCCCTTTAACTCCTCTCCTCAGACACATATTTTTATTATAAATGTGATGGTATTCCACTTGGAGTTTGGTACACTGCTTTGTTTGCTTGACAACGTGACCTATGCATCATTTCATATCCATAAACATGTTGTTGTTGCTAGATGCCTTCGAGTTGGTTCTGACTCACAGCGACCCTAAGTACAACAGAATGAAACACTGCCTGGTCCTGCGCCATCCTCATAATCGTTATGCTTGAGCCCATTGTTGCAGCCACTGTGTCAATCCATCTCCTTGAGGGTCTTCCTCTTTTTCGCTTACCCTCTACTTTACCAAGCATGATGTCCTTCTCCAGGGACTGATCCCTCCTGATAACATGTCCAAAGTATGTGAGATGAAGTCTCACCATCCTTGTTTTTAAGGAGCATTCTGGCTGTACTTCTTCCAAGACAGATTTGTTCATTCTTCTGGCAGTCCATGGTATATTCAATATTCTTCGCCCACACCATAATTCAAAGGCATCAATTTTTCTTCAGTCTTCCTTATTCATTGTCCAGCTTTCACATGCATATAAGGTGATTGAAAACACCATGGCTTGGGTCAGGTGCACCTCAGTCCTTGAAGTGACATCTTTGCTTTTTAACACTTTAAAGAGGTCTTTTGCAGCAGATTTGCCCAATGCAATACGTCGTTTGATTTCTTGACTGCTGCTTCCACTAGCACTGATTGTGGATGCAAGTAAAATGAAATCCTTGACGACTTCAATCTTTTCTCCATTTATGATGATGTTGCTTATTGGTCCAGTTGTGAGGATTTTTGTTTTCTTTATGTTGAGGTGTAATCCATACTGAAGGCTGTAGTCTTTGATCTTCATCAGTAAGTACCTCAAGTCCTCCTTGCTTTCAGCAAGCAAGGTTGTGTCATCTGCATGTGGCAGGTTGTTAATGAGTCTTCCTTCAATTCCGATGCCCCATTCTTCATATAGTCCAGCTTCTTGGATTATTTGCTCAGCATACAGATTGAATAAGTATGGTGAAAGGATACAACTCTGAAGCACACCTTTCCTGACTTTAAACCACACAGTATCCCCTTCTTCTGTTTGAATGACTGTCTTTTGATCTTTGCACAGGTTCCTCATGAGCACAATTAAGTGTTCTGGAATTTCCATTCTTTGCAATGTTATCCATTATTTATTATGATCCACACAGTCGAGTGCCTTTGCATAGTCAATAAAACACAGGTAAACATCTTTCTGGTATTCTCTGCTTTCAGCAATGATCCATCTGACATCAGCAATGATATCCCTTATTCCACATCCTCTTCTGAATCTGGCTTGAATTTCTGGCAAGTCCCCGTCAATGTACTGCTGCAATGGCTTTTGAATGATCATCAGCAAAATTTACTTGTGTGTGATATTAATGATATTGTTTGATAATTTCAGCATTCGGTCAGATCACCTTTCCTGGGAACAGGCATAAATATGGATCTCTTCCAGTCAGTTGGCCAGGTAGCTGTCTTCCGAATTTCTTGGCATAGATGAGTGAGTGCTTCCAGCACTGCATCTGTTTGTTGAAACATCTCAGTTGGTATTCTGTCAATTCCTGGAGCCTTGTTTTTCGCTAATGTCTTCAGTGCAGCTTGGAAATCTTCCTTCAGTACCATCGAGTCTTGATAAGTTCTTTAAGTGGAATTTCTGGGTAAAATATGTATATTTTAAAAACTTTTTAAAAATTCATTTTTAATTACATGAGTAATTTAAGAAAAAATTATTATAAAAAGTCAAAACATTTCAGATAAGGCTAATATTTTCTTTCACCTCTACTTCCAACCCCCTTTGCCTCACACAAGATAACCATTTTTACCTTTTTGGATTGTATTATTCTGGAAATTCTTCTTTGGTTTTACATAGATATAAATATACACAAAGGAAATATATATTATTACCTTTTTACATTTGTTTTTACTTAGTGATATTTTACTATCCATATCCTTCTGAGACTTTATCTTTTTTCATTCAACAATATGCCTTGTTAATACGTATAGTGTATATCTACCTCATTTTAAAATGCTTCGTGATATTTGTAGTATGGATTTACCAGAGATATGTAGTTATTCATTATTCCTCTATTGGGTTGCTTCTTCTTCTTCTTCTTCTTCTTTTTTTTTTTTTTTTTTTGTTATTACTAACAAAAGCAATAGTAAAAGTAAAGTGCAACAGTCTTCCTTGAATATACCTCCTCGTGCACATAGGCAAGTGTTCTCTAAAATAGACACTAAGAGGTGGAAATGCTAGGGTATGTACATTTTAAATATTAATAAAAACTGACAATTAGCCCTATAAAGTCGCTGGGTTAGTTATGACAGAGTTTCCATATTCTCACACCCTTTCCAACACTTGATATTATCAAACTTTTAAATCTTTACCAATCTGATGGTGAAAATTTATTTTCCTAATTTGATTTTCCGTAATTAAGCATTTGTTGAATGAAATTCTACATTTGTTGAATTGTCTGTTCATAATCCTTGCCCATTTTTCTACTAGGTTGAAACATTTTCATAGTAATTTTTCAGAGATATAAAAAAATAAATTCTGGATACTGATCATTTGTCTGTTAAATATGGCACAAATATTTCTGTAGGTATGTCAGCATGTGCATTTTAAAGACTCTTGATACATATTTCCAAACATCCCTCCAATAAAGATGTTACCATTTTACACCCCCAGGAGCCATGTAAGTTGCTATCTGCAACAGTCGTGATTTCTGTCTCATGTATAAGGTTCTAGAATTTAAAGTGCCCTTTGCATACGTTTCAATTTATCCTGAAAATAGGGTTGTCCAATTTTGTAGTGACAGTGGTTAAGGAGGTGGGCTCTGAGTCACTTATTTGCTGGCTGCTTACTTGCTGCATGACCTTGGTCAAGTTACTTAACCTCTCTGCTTCAGTTTCCTCATCTTTAAAATGGAGAGTTGTTTTTTTTTTCTTAATTAATAGTTTTCAGTGGCACTCTTTATTTATTTATTTATTTTTGAACATTTTATTGTGGTTAAGGTGAAAGTTTACAGAGCAAATTAGTTTCCCGTTCAATTTATACACAGCTGGTTTCGTGACATTGGTTGCAATCCCCCCTCAATGTGTCAGCACTCTCCCCCCTTCCTCCCTGAGTTTCCCATTTCCATTTGCCCAGCTTTCCTGCCCTTTCCTGACTTCTGAACTTTGCTTTTGGGCAAATGCTGCCCTTTTGGTCTCGTATGGTTGATTGTTCTGAGGTGCACCTTCCTCAGGGATGTTATTGTTCCTTTTATAGGGCTGTCTGTTGTTTGTCTGAGAGGTGATCTCCGGAAGTGGGTGTGCTTCCAAGTTTGAAGGATGTCTAAGGGCCATGGTCTTGGGAGTTCCAATAGTCTCTATCAGACCAGTAAATCTGGTCTTTTTTATGAATTTGAATTTTGTTCTACATTTTTCTCCCACTCTGTCCAGGACCTACTATTGTGATCCAGTCAGAGCAGTCAGTAATGGTAGCCAGGCACCATCTAATTCTTCTGGTCTCAAGCTAGTGGAGGCTGTGGTTCATTGGAGATATTAATAAAACTTACCACATAAGATTGTTGTAGGAATAAATGAAATAATACTTATAAAGTTCCTAGAAGAGTGCCTTACACAGAATAGTCACTCATTAAATGTTGACTATAAGAATATAATTAAATATTAGCTATTTTATTATCATTACTATTATATAATACTATTATATTTAATATAACTAAATATCAGCTATTTTCATTATCATCACTGCTAAAAAAACCAAACAAACCAAACCCACTGCTGTCGAGTCGATTCCAACTCATAGAGACCCCATAGGGTTTCCAAGGCTGTAAATCTATATGGAAGCAGACTGCCACATCTTTCTCCCGCAGAGCTACTGGTGGTTTTGAACTGCTGACTTTTCGGTTAGCAGTCGATCACTATAACCACTGTGCCATCAGGGCTCCTATCATCACTACTACTACTATTATATCAAATCATGTATATTGATATATTCCAACTCATGGCAACTCCTTGTGTGTCAGAGTAGAAATGCGCTACATGGGATTTTCAATAACTGATTTTTTGGAAGTAGATCATCAGGCCTTTCTTTCTAGGTACCTCTGGATGGACTTGTACCTCCAACCTTTTGGTTAGCAGCCAAACACATTAACTGTTTGCACTACCCAGGGACTCCTCCTCCTCCTCCTATTATCATAGTAATAATACTGATATTGCTATGTGCCAGATATTAGTTTGGATGTATTAAATACTGTTTTTCATCAGATGCTCATAACTCTGCAAGGAAGGGTATTAATAGCCCCATTGTACAAATGAGGGAATTAAAACTAAGAGAGAGGATTCATGACTTGCTCAAGGTCACACAACTAGGAAGTGGCAGAACGAGAACTAGAAACTAGATCTGTCAATACTCTTTCTGGAAGTAGTGCTTCCAGTCAGGAGGCTGCCACACTAACCTTGGAAAGAGGCATGAGGCCATGCCAAGGATAGGAAGCCTGAGTGAAAGTGTGGATGAATTACTGAATGAATGGGTGAGTGAGCAAGCAAAGCTGGTTGATTGAAGGACTAGAGAGTTACTGTGGTCCAGTAAGTCAATGACAAAGTGAATCAATGGATAAATGGAAAGAGAATTAGAGAACTCAAAATCAACAGGATGGATAAGATGTGTACTAGCCAGGAAGAGATTTAAAATGAATTATTTCCATCCCTGTCTCTACTCTTGCAGGAAACCACATCTTTGGTTATGACCAGTTTTTCAGGAACAAGATCATGGAGAAGAAACAGGACCATACCTACCGTGTATTCAAGACTGTGAATCGCTGGGCTGATTCATACCCCTTTGCCCAACATTTCTCTGAGGCATCTGTGTCCTCAAAGGATGTGTCTGTCTGGTGCAGTAATGACTACCTGGGCATGAGCAGGCACCCTCGGGTCTTGCAGGCCACACAGTGAGTTGTAAGGTCTGGGTCATGAGCTGTGGGGACATACCCAGAGAGGAACCAAAGCCACACATGGAATGACAAGGCACAGCTGGCAGTGGAAACCAGTTCTACTTATCATCCCTCTTGCTGAAGGTCCTCCAGCATATCTAATCCTTGGATATGGACTAAGTCAGTCAACACGCCATGTTTTCCCAACTTGTGGATATCCAGTGCTATAGAGGAGAAGGATGGGAGGAGACCAAGCAAGGCCCACTCTCCATGATCTCTTAATCTGTCTGGGGGATGAATCTTGCCAAAGATGGAGTGTGACCTCCTCTAGAAGGTCTTTCATGCTGCTCAAAATAAACCTAGTTTCTTCCTTCATCCCTGAGTGGCTCCAGCCTAAGAAGGAGGGCCCATGTATCCCTATCTTCCCCCATTCTCCCCTTCCACTTTGTCACATAGGACACAGCTTATATAGCATCACTAAGTCAACATTGACCCCTACCAGGGGAGGGAAACCTAGTCAGTTCCTCAGTGCCTGACAAGAGTTTCTTTTCCTTTCCTCCCTTCTGTTTTCTCCTGGTCAGGGAGACGCTGCAGCGTCATGGAGCTGGAGCTGGTGGCACCCGCAACATCTCAGGCACGAGTAAGTTTCATGTGGAGCTTGAGCAAGAGCTAGCTGAGCTGCACCAGAAGGATTCAGCCCTGCTCTTCTCCTCCTGCTTTGTGGCCAATGACTCTACTCTCTTCACCTTGGCCAAGATCCTTCCAGGTGAGCCCAAGGACTGATCTTGGTTCAGGACTGGTGTCCTGCACTATAGCATCCAGCCTCACTACTTCCATCACTTCTTTCCTCTCTTCTGAGCTCACTTGCTCCCATTGCTCTTGCTACTTACCCACCTTGCACACCCTCAACACTGGGTAACTATAACTGCTTTCTTCCCTTCTGTACCTAGGCTGAGGAACACTACTGGGAAATATCATCCAACCTTACAGAAAGGTAACATCATAAATTGATCACCCTCCAACTCACCTGGGCTCTTAACACTCTTAAACAGTCCCTTTATGTCTCCAAAGCAGTTTCTTCAAACCTTCTTCTCAAACCTCTGACTACCTCCTCCTTCACTCTTAGCAAATAACTTCACCTCATATTTTACAAAGAAAATGGAAGCCACCAGACAGGAGCTCCTTTAACTTATTGCCACCATATACAAACTTATCAATTGTTCATCTACCTTTCCCTCATTCTTTCCTTTTTCAATGGAAAGAGTATCTCTCCTTCTACCTAAAGTTATTCCCTTCACCTGTAAACTGGATTTCATCTTCCTGGCTCCCACTCTCTAGAGAATAATGTCCTCAACTCATATGCCTGTAGTCCTTCCATCATAGCCCCAACCCTGGATGAATACATCTCTCCACCTTGTCTATGTCCATCCAGGGCTCACACAATTGATCAGATGTGAGCCACAAAAAATTCATGGTCCCCAACCTCTACTGGTCCCTCTAAGCTGCCTGGCAATCCTATTTCCCCAGTTAGTTCTCCAAATCTCCACAGAAGCTTTACCAAACCCTCATTATCCTCAGCCTTCCCACACCTCTACCACCCTCACCCTCAGCATAAGACCTCACCTCTTACTGTACTGAAAATAGAAGACCCAAGAAAGGCATGTCTTCAGTTCCTTGCTACAAACTACCTGCAAAATCATGAGCATCTCCACCCGTCCTCTCCTTGTTCCTTCCCTCCTGTCACAGTGGAAGAAGTTCCCTTTTTCCTACTGACTAATCCTCCCACTGGTACTGTGTGTCGCATTCCCTGCTACCTCCTCAGGAACCTTGGTCTTCCATTTCCTCTCTCCCTCCTGTATCTTCATCTTCTTCCTCTCTACTGACTTGGCCTTTAAACATGTTCAAGTCTCTTACGTCTTTTTTTTAAAAAAAGCCTCAATCCCTCATCATACTGCCCTATCTCTCTCCTTCCTGTAACAGGCAAACTGCTTAAGAGATGTTTCCACATTTGCTGTCTACTTCCTCACCTTCTGCTGATTCTTTAATACACTGTAAACACCCCCATTACTTCTCAGGAACTTTTTCCAACACCACTCATAATCTCCAACTAAACGCAATAGCTTTGGGAATTTTTTTTCTTTCAAGCTCCTTCTCAACCATTAGAATTCAACTTCTTTCCATGTCTACTGCCACCATCCTAGCCTAGACTACCATCATTTTCTTGATTTCACTTTTGCTCTTCTCCTACAATCTATACTTCACAGCAGTCAGAATGGGTCCCCGTTGACCTTAGGACCAAACCCAAACCCCTTATCATGGCTTCTAATGCCCTCAATATTCTGGACTCTACTTACCTCTTCAGTCTTATCTTTTGACACCATCCTTCTCACTCATTCAGGAATATATTTATTCACATACTCATTCACTCACTTATAATTCAGTCATTTGTTTATTCATTCATTCAAGAAATGTTTACTTAGCATCTACTGTATTCTTGGCCATATGTTAGGTACCGGGGACAGAAAGATGAAAAGATGTAAGAAACTCTTAGTATAATTGTCCTTCAAGGTATGTCCTCCAGAAATCCATGCCTGATTTTCCCAGGCAAAAGTGATTCCTTACTCCTAAGAAAAGCCACAGTTCCCTGATGTCAGTGCCTTTTTGGAGAGGTTAGGAATCAACTCTCCTCATCAATTCTCCACCCACATCTACACTCCTAGCATTGTGCAGTAAAAAGCCCCGCATTCCTCAGATCCTGGAGAAAGTCCTACCTCTCTCTGGACCTTAGCTTCCCACCCCCTTACACCAAAGGGGCTGGATTCTGTGGTCACTAATGCCCTTCCAGTTCTGACATGTTTCAAGCTGTGAAAACCTAGTAAGTACCCAGCCCTTTAACTATAAGCAGAGAGATGTTACCTGGAAGAGGTTGGATTTCATCTAGGCCAGGAAGAATCTAGGATCCGTCTAAGGCAACAAGCATTCCCTGGTATAAACCCCTTTCCAAGACTTGATCTTATGTGTTGGAAGACCAAGAGCCCTGTCCTCAGGAAACCCCAGAGCTTCCTGGGAAATTAAATTTTCCTTCATCCTAATACAATCATAGGCCAGAACAGGGTTAGATATGACTTGAGGGAAGGATGTAGGGGTTAGAAGTTCAGGGAGGGGGAGTTCTTCCAAGGGAGGGGGTGATGTCATGAAGGCTTCCAGAGAAGGAAGAAGCAGAGCAACATCTTCAAACAGTGGAGAGGATTGGCTCTCCGCTCTTTGCAGGTCAGTCATGAGATTCAAGTAGGAGTACTGGGTCAGAAGCTTAAGAGTTATGTATCTGTTTTTTTTAGGGTGTATCTTATACTCAGATGCAGGCAATCATGCTTCCATGATCCAAGGTATCCGCAACAGTGGAGCAGCCAAGTTTGTGTTCCGGCACAATGACCCTGACCACCTGAAGAAACTTATAAAAAAGTCTAATCCAGAAACACCCAAAATTGTGGCCTTTGAAACTGTTCACTCCATGGATGGTATGTACATATGTGAGTGTATGTTTACTAGTATTGGTCTCACAAAAACCATAATGATAATAATAATAGCTAATGTTTAGAGTGCTTATTATGTGCCAAATTTCTTAGTGTTTTCCATGTATTAATTCACTTAATCTTCACAATTCTATGAAGTGTTATTATTTCCATTTTTTTATATGAGGACACTGAAGCACAAATAAGTTCAGTAACTTACCCAAGGTCACACTAGTAAATGGAGGCATGACTAGTACGCTCATCTTACAGATAAAGAAACTAAAGTTCAGAGACAGCATAAAAATTGTCTTGGGTAGATCAGCAAATTGGTACCAAAGTAAGTATTTGCACCCTATGATGTATAATTCCAAGTCTCTCATGCTGCACTTCCCCCATTAGAAATGACGTGCAGACCAATCATTCCAGTTCCTGGTTTCTGCAATGGAAAATTTCACAAACCATTGCCTGGGATTTTTTTCAAGATCCAGCACTAAGCATTGGAGCCAAAACAGGTTTTCAAGTCAGACAGATTTGAAATCCTTTCTACGAAGGTTCAACTCCTACCTCTGGCACTACCTCTGGCTGTATAAGTTAACTCTTTAACATTCTGAGCCTCAATTTTCCCCAAGGTAAAATAAATATCTAGCTGTAAGAATTAGAGATGATTGGAGCCATCCCATTTAATATGCTTTAAGTAGAAATAAATGGCTTTTACCCTTCTACCTCCTATCTTCCCCCAACTGAAACAATGCTCAAATCTTTCTAGTGCTGGCCGTTTTGAGTAGAAATCAGGTATTCTAAACATTCCTTTTGTCACACCCAACCAGACCAGCCGCAGGAGTGGTTTGGAGGGGCACAAGTCGGGTTCAAAAAAAAAAAAAAGAGGCAGAAAAAGCCAGGTTGATCAGATCTAGCTTTTCTTAGGGAACTTACAGAGGTCAGTGCCAAGATTTCTGCAACCGACAGGGATGAGCCGAGTCACCTGGGTAGAGGTCCACTCATGGCATTGTGAGGTGGGGGTTTATATCCTTAGTGCTTATGTGCAAGGAACCCAGGAAAAAAACATGTCTAATCTATGATGGGTGGGGTTGTTTTTGTACTAGTTAATGGGTTCCAATTGACATTACCATGAAGCCAAGTGTTTGGTGTCGTTTTTCCTGGCCCAGTCATTGCTCAGTAAGGTACTCTGGTTCTCTCTCAGAGTCCTTTGTGGGCAGGATCCATCTTGTATTGTTCATGGCCCTTGTCTTAGTCATCCAGTGCTGCTACAACAGAAATACCACAAATGGATGGCTTTAACAAAGAGAAATTTATTTCTTCACAGTAAAGTAGGCTAAAAGTCCAAATTCAGGGCGTCAGCTCCAGGGGAAGGCTTTTTCTCTCTGTTGGCCTTCTTCTCTTCGGTGTTCCCCCAGACTAGGAGCTTCTCTGAGCAGGGACCCTGATCCAAAGGATGGGCTCTGCTCCCGGAACTGCTTTCTTGATGGTATGACATCCCCCTGTCTCTCTGCTTGCTTCCCTTTCCTTTTAACTCTTGAGAGAGAAAAGGTGGTCCAGGCCACACCCCAGGGAAACTCCCTTTACACTGGATGTGACCTGGGTAAAGGTGGTGTTACAATCCCACCCTAATCCTCTTTAACAGAAAATTACAATCACAAAATGAAGGCCAACCACACAATTCTGGGAATCATGGCCCAGCCAAATTGATACACACATTTTTGGGGGGACATAATTCAAACCATGACAGCCCTCTAACCCCTTCCAGATTTATTTAAGGGAATGAGTCCTCACTTCATTCCAAATTTGTCACCTTTCCAACTGAAACAAGGACAAGTCCATAGTATTTCCTGATTTAGCCAACTGAAGTGCCATTAGCGTCATGTAGTGGTTATGCACACAGGTTCTGGAGCCAGGCTAACCACTTTTAAATCCCAGCATGGCAACTTACTAGCTTGGGAAAGTTTCTTAAGTGCTCTGTGTCTCAGCTGCCTTATTTGAAAAATATAGGTGATAATAATAGAGTAGCTGTGAGAATTACATGAGTTAATACATGTAAGAAACTTATTCCCACTCCCACATTTCCACAACTGACAAAGTAAAACTATCCTATTTTTATATTTCTACCATTGAGATTATTCTAATTCCTTATTTCTCTAGTTGAAACCATGTTGGGACCATTATACTTCCTCACATTTGCAAATGAATGGTACCTCATTGATTGATTGGTGGAAACTACCTAAACTATCAATCCTAGGGCTGAATTCCTCCCATTGAAATGATGCCTGAGCCATCACACTGTCTTCATTGTATCAGGCCCCACTTCCTGTGGCTGGCTTCCTCAGGTTGTCCCACCAGTTGCTCACATTTTTAAATCCTTCCCTGGAGCTCCTGTACTACCTGAAGAAAGTTTCTTCTGTATCCCAACTCCCTGCACCTCAGCAGTTTCCAGGGAGTGGAGAGGAATGGGGAGTGGAAGAAGGTGTGGATTCTTGTATATATAAAGTAGCCACAAAGTCTCTGTACATGAGATTCATGGACTTTTCAAGACCTTGTCAACAACTGTCAGCATCAAAGATGTTTAGAATAACATGGAGAAAGTAATAAATTCGTGTGGGAATGAAGAGGAACGTACAGATTAGTTCTAACATGCTTTCATAGGGACTTTGTGGTCATTCCCTAGATTGAGACTGAGCCTGTGAGAGGGAAGCCCTCAGGGATCTATATGGAGAGAAACACACTCCCACAGAGACACATAGAAAAGACAGAGAGACAGAGACACACAGAAACTCAGAGATACAGAGGTACAGAGAAAGAAAGCCTGAAGCAGAGAGATTGTCAGAGAGGCAGACAGAAAGGGATATAAATAGTGGGGTGGGGGGAGGAGGGAGAGAGAGACAGAGAGAAAGGTAGAGACTGAAACATAGACACATAAAACAAAGATAGACATAACGCAAAAAGAAAGATAGTAACAGAAAGCCAGAAAGATGGAAACAAGGAGGGCCAGTCAATAATAAAGATATTGACAGGGTTACTAACAGCACTGGGCTGAGGGGTGAATGGTGCTATTAGGACTGCATTAATCTGGAGCAAAAAGTGACTTTTTACAATTTATTTAAACAAAGGCATCATATAGGCTAGTGTCAACTCTAGATGAGATACATAGACTTTAAGGAAAAACACCAAATGAGGCAGAGATAGGCTGACAAATGCAGAAACAGAAAGACAGACCTCAGAATGAAGTAAAAAGAGAAAGACAGAGAACTGCAATACACACACATAGCTAGGGTAGAGATAGGGTGAAGGCATTCATGGCATATAAAGAAGTTTGGAATCACCACAAATGAGGGTGTACACCCTCCTCCCTCTCTACAACTCTCTTTTCCACCCAAAGGAGGGATGCACAGCAAATTCCACACTGGAGCTGGAGCTGGAAAAGTGTTACAATCCCTTACCTTTGTCCCTTGACTTTGCTCAGGTGCCATCTGTCCACTTGAGGAGATGTGTGATGTGGCCCACCAGTACGGGGCCCTCACCTTTGTGGATGAGGTCCATGCTGTAGGACTGTATGGATCACGGGGTGCTGGGATTGGGGAGCGTGATGGAATCATGCACAAGATTGACATTGTCTCTGGAACTCTTGGTGAGTAAGTGCCTTGGGCTTCCCTTGTATACAACCCAAAGAGGAGGTCCCTGCAGGGCCTCTCTCCTCCTCCTCCCCAAAACTGCAGGATCTCTTTGGGTAGAATTCAGAGCCCCACCCGGTGTCTTTCTGGATTCTTTCCCTCTACCTCCACTCCACTGCAGAATTCCTGAGAAAGTCTGGGAGGGTTCTTTGAGAAGACCCCACCCCTGAGCTGGGCCAAATAGCCAGGTTCAACTTGAGTAAGTAGAGAGCTGTGTTTCTCAACCCCTCCTCCACACCACTCCCAAGCTTCATTTAAGCTCCACTCTTGGCCCTAACTAACTGAGGGTCCCCACCCAGCTCCTGCCTATCTAGTCATTGCATATGGCAGGCCTTGAAGGTCTTATCTCAAAGCAGTGGAATTATCAGCTCTGTCTGCCTTGTCATGGACAGGAGAGATGAGCAGAGGCCTAGGATGGGAACCTGGAGCCCCACATTCTGGTTTGCCTCCTTATGTTACCTGGGGCATGTTCCTGTTCCTCTGGGGGCTGATTATGGGGACTGTGCATATCCCCTTCCTCTCTGTCTCCAGGCAAGGCCTTTGGCTGTGTGGGTGGCTACATAGCCAGCACCCGAGACTTGGTGGACATGGTGCGCTCTTATGCTGCGGGCTTCATCTTCACCACTTCATTGCCCCCCATGGTGCTCTCTGGTGCTCTGGAGTCTGTGCGGCTCCTTAAGGGAGAGGAAGGCCAAATCCTGAGGCGGACCCACCAGCGCAATGTCAAGCACATGCGCCAGCTACTAATGGACAGGGGCCTTCCTGTCATCCCCTGCCCCAGCCACATCATCCCTATCCGGGTGAGTGCCCCACCCTGTCCATTGTCCTCCCCACTTATCTCTTCTGGAAGCCTTCCTACTCCCAGCAACAGGGTATTTGCTTCTGCCATCAACTCACTGCTTTCCTGTTAACCATCTTACCTTACTGCCAGCTTTGTTCCCCTTTTGAAAAATTATCAGCCATTCTGGATCAACCAGTCTCTCTCTTTTGCATTAGCTATTATCACATGCTTATTAGACTATCCTGACCCTCACAATATTGAGTACCCATGGCCTATAGTTTAGTGTTTTCAAACTGTAGATCAGACCATTAGTGGGTCATGAAATCGACTTAGTGGGTTATAAATATCATTTAAAAAAAAAAGAAATAGAATAGAAAATGTTGGAGTACATCACACATAGTAAAGGTATCACTTTGTGAGAAATGTGTTTCAGTTTTGCATGTGCCTGTATCATGGGTCATGGTGTAAAACATATTTCTTACTGAGGACTAAAGTCAAAAAAGTAAAATCAAAAGCCATGGAACTAGCTGCTATTTTGGATTCCCAACCACATTTCAGTGTTCACTGCCTTCAAAAATGAACTGCTAATTCTTTCTTAAATGGCATCTATTTGTATGTCAGTGAGTTGGGGTGTGGGAAGGACCCTTTTTTTGTGACTATTTTATGGATGAGAAAGAAATAGTCATTGCTTCTTGGGGTAACCCAGTATTCTCTTGAAAGACTGTTTTTTAAAGTATCTGTTTTTTTGATTAACCCAGTGACAGTACCGGAGGTGGCTGAGGAGTGGGGTTTAATCTTCTCAGCCCAAATTAACATACCAGCTAAGTAAAACCAGTGTGCTTTCTATGCAAATAGCTTCAAGACAAGGCCCCTGGCACCACCTCCATCCCACTCCCTTCAAACCAGATTGCTGCCTCTGAGTCCCTCCTTGATTGAAATTCTGGAGCTGCCACTAAGCTCCTTATGAAAACTTCTGTCCCCAAATCCACTGGTGTTCCTTGACCTGGTTCCCTCTACCTGCTTAATGGATCTGGTGAGGGTGGGGCCAGGATGTCAGATTCTAACAGGTCTTTATCCTGAGCCCAGGTGGGTGATGCAGCGCTAAACAGCAAGATTTGTGATCTCCTGCTCGCCAAGCATGGCATCTATGTGCAAGCCATCAACTACCCAACTGTCCCCCGGGGTGAGGAGCTGCTGCGTCTGGCGCCCTCCCCCCACCACAGCCCTCAGATGATGGAAGATTTTGTGGGTAAGTACCCAGCACTCCCCACCCCTCAGCCCCAGGATGTGAAGAATATGATAGATGCTGTTCAGTTTAAGAAGTGTTTCTTCAACATCTGTTGTGTTCCAGGCCCTATATTAGGGTCACAATGTAGGGCTCCAGTTTGGTTGGGGAGGCCATAGTGGACAAACAATGGCATCAAGGGATTACCACTGCTCAACAAAGGTGGTGCATGGGGGAGTTGTGGGAACAGAGAGGAGGGGCCTGACCCAGCCTGTAGGATTCAAGGCAGGCTTCCTAGTGGAGGTGATACCTGAGCTGAGTCTTGCAAGGTGTGTGGGACTAGACCAGTAGAAGGAAGAGGGCATGGAAGAGGTAGTCCTAGCAGAGGGAAGAGCATGAATAAAGGTAAGGAGGAGGGTGAGAAGCAGCCTGGGATATATCAAGAACAAGAAGCAGGTGTTACTGGAATATAGGGTGGTAAGAATGGAGTAGGGGAGAGGAGTGTCCAGCTATGAGTCTACAGAGACAATGCCAGGCAGGGGCCAGATTGAGAGCCTTGTAGAACTAAGTACATTTGAGTTTTACCCTGAAAGATGCCAGTTTAGTTAATTTACCTAATGTTTACTGGATTTCTGTTGGGTGAAGTTTTTAGCACAGGGATTGGCATATAGCAGGTGCTCCTTCCAGGCCTGTTGGATGAAAGACATGTAGACAAGTCCTTTGAACAGCTGATAGTCTAGCAGAGGAGACAGATACAGACATGAATGGTTCTGGTCCAGTGTAATGAGCTCCAGTGCTCTAGGAGCTGGAGAGAGAGCTCATTGATGGCTAGAGAGGGTGAGGAGGGTGAAATTAGGGAGGTGTTATAGGTGATGAAGTCCTTGTGCTGTACCTTGAAGGACATGTGGATATGGGGTAAAAACATTCCAGAAGAAGGGAATTCCATGAGCAAAGACCTAGACATAGGAAAACAGAGGGCATATATTGGCAAGTTAATAATGTTTGGCTGGAGCATAGGCAGCATGAGAGCTCAAGGAAGACAAGATACATAGGTGCCATTCATTCATTCACTCAAAGATGTTAAATAATGCTGGCTAACATTTATTAAGCACTTACCAAGTGCCAGGCACTGTTCTAAACACTTTCTATGTATTGACTCATCTAATCCTCACAACAACCTCATGAGATAGGGATACTATTACTATCATGTCCATTTTATACGTCTGAAAATTTAGGCACAAAAATACATAACCACTGGTCCAAAGACACATAGATACTAGGTTTGAACTGGGGAATCTGACTCTAACCTCCATGGTCATAACCATTAGGCTGTACTGCCTCTCGGAGCTGATGATTCAGACTTCCAGACCCTTTGTTCACTCTTCTCTGCTGCTCTGGGCTTCAATTATAGAGCTCTCAGTACTCTTAGTTCTCTGAGTGCCCACTTATGCTGAGCCTTTGCAGGAGAGAAATATGAGAAGTATACACCATGACTTTACCTGTCCCTTAACCCCACAGCCAACTCATCCTGAGATCCTGCCAATGCTCTCTACAATCTCTCTCAAATCTGTACTCTTCTCCACTACCATTTCTGTAATCCATGTCAACATGACACCCTCCTAACTGGTTTTGCTGCTTCTCTCTCTAATTCCTTCTCCATACTGACGATCAGAGATTTTTCCAAAAGTGCAAATCTGACCATATTGCTCCCTTGCGTAAACCTCTTCATGGTTCCCTATTGTCTGGACTCTAGAGCAGTGGTCTCCAAGGTGAGGTATGCAAGATGATCCATAGGGTAAGGAAATAGAATATTTTAATTATATGATTGTTTTTTACCTTAAAAAATAGGAAATTAAGCATTACTGATATTGATCTTTAATATACAGATTGACAATGACACACATATACAGTACATAAATAAATATACACAAATCTTAAGTACATGCCAAAATGTTTGTACTGATAGGGATGTGCAGTCCAAAGTTTGGAGACCACTGACGTATAGAGTTGAAGATCTTTAGCATGGCATTCAGTGCCTTCCAAATGATGACCCCTATGCCCTCACCTCTTCCCTGCATTCATTTTACTTCTCTAGCTACACTGATTTGTAGTTCCCGCATTTTGCTTTGCTTTCTTACCTCTAGGTCTTTGCTAATACCATTCCTTTCTGATTGGAATGCCCTTCCTACCCCTTACTCTGGCTTACTTCTCTTCATCTTCTAGACCTAACTCAGGCACCCCTTCATTCATTCTTTCAACAAATATTTATTGAGTGCCTACTGTATGTTAGACACTGTTCTAGGCATTGGGGATACTGTAGTAAACAAAATAGACACAAAATCCCTACCCTTGTGGAATTTACATCTTAAGAGGAAGGAGACAGACAATAAAATTTTTTTAAAAAAAGCAAATTATATGGAGTGCTAATTTTAAGTGCTGTGGAAAAACACTGAGCAGGATAAGGGGAATAGGAAGTGCTGGAGGCAGGAGCTAGGGCGGGGACAGTTTGGAGGAGGGTTGTAGTATTAAATAGAGTGGTAAGAGTAGACACCGTTGAAGTAACACTTGAGCAAAGATTTGAAGTTGGTGAAGGTGTTAGCTGTGCATGTATCTAAGGGAAGGGCATCCCAGGCAGCAGGAATAGCCTAAGGCAGGAAAAACCCTAAGACAGGAGTATTGCTTTCGTATTTGAGGAGCAATAAGGAAAGGAGTGTGGATGGAGTGGTGTAAGCAAGTGGGAAAGTGATAGAAAATTGAGGAGAAAGAGGTAATGTGAGGCCACGTTGTTGGAGGCCATTGGAAGGATTCTGGATTTTTCTCTGAAATGGAGAGCCTTTGGAAGGATTTGAGCAGAGAAGTGACATAATCTGACCCAGGTTTTAACAGAATCTCTGTATGTTAAGAATAAAACTGAAGGGTGGAAGGGGACTACTGTAATAATTCCAGGTGAGAGATGATGATGGCACAGACATGATGGTAGCAATGAAGATGATAAGAAGTGGTCAGATTTTGAAGATGCAGACAATATTTACTGATAGATTGAATGTGGGTTGGGAGAGAAAAAGAAAAATAAAGGATAAGCTCTGAAATTTTTAGACTGAGTAACTGGAGTTGCCATCAACTGAGATGGGGAAGGCTGCAACTAGAGCAGGCTTGGTGGAGGACAGGGAGATCAGTAGCTCAGTTGTGCTCAAGTTAAGAGATGTCTATTAGACAGCCAGGTAGAGATGTGGAGAGGCAGTTGGATATACAAGTCTGGAGTTCAGGAGAGAGGACTGGGCTGGAGAGGAAAATTTCAGAATCATCAATATATAGATGGTGTTTAAAGCCATCAGACTAGGTAAGATCACCCAGGGTGTAAGCATAGAAAGGGCTAAGGACCAAGCCCTGGTGCACACCTGAGGCACTTTCTGTAGCTCAGTCAGGTTCCCTCCTCTGGGTTCCCCTATTCCTAGGTACACCCCCACCAGACTTTCTGGTCACAGCACTAATGACCCTGTGGTTACTGCCAGCGTCATCTTCCTCATCAGGCTTGGAGTTTCCAATCAAATGGATTAATTTCTGAGTCCACAACATGTCCTGTACTTAGGAGTGTACCAGGCCAGGACAGTATGGCTTTAAACTGTGTCAAATGAGTGTTTTCCAATGTTTTATACATCACAGCACATACAGACAAATGGTAACATTCATGGCACACACTGGAGCAAACCGAGGTTACTTCTGGTCCCATGGCACCTTGAAGGGCTGAGGGGATCAGTATTTTTGAGTATCTGTACCATGACACAAGGATTAGGAAGCCTATTCTAACCAATTCCTTCCCTCCCCTCCCCTACCACCTTCAGAAAAGCTGCTGGTGGCATGGACTGAGGTGGGGCTGCCCCTCCAAGATGTGTCTATGGCTGCCTGCAATTTCTGTCACCGCCCTGTGCACTTCGAGCTCATGAGTGAATGGGAACGTTCTTACTTTGGGAACATGGGGCCCCAGTATGTCACCACCTATGCCTGAGAAACCAGCTGCCTGGGATCCCGACCCCACCTGCACTTCACTTGGGCTGGACCTCCTTTCTGCTTCACTGTGTGCCTCTAGCTGACTTGAACCTCAAAATAAAGAGCAAACTGCAACACTTGTAGGTAGCTCTTTGTTGGACACAGGCAACTGCACTAGGCTTGACCTCTTCAGAGAAGTGACAGAGTCATGAGGGAACCACAGACCACTTGTTGGTCTGACCACCCCATTTTACTGATAGATAAACAGACCCAGAAAAAGAAAATGGCCAAAAACAACAGTGAACTGCACAAAGAGCTGGGGCGCTTGGCAATTTATAACTCTTTCCCAATGGTTTCAATAAAAATACAGGGATTGACTCTTTACTGGTAAACCAGGAAACCTGGGCCTCAGATAGCCCCTGAAGTCAGGAGACAAGGTCTGCCCTAACCAAACTGCCTTGAGGGGAAGAGTGGTTCCTCAAAACTGAGGAGGTATTTTCCAGAAAGGGGAATGGATATCCTCCTCAATCTATTATCCTCTTTCCTTCCCACAGCACCTTATAGAACAGGACTTACCAGTCTGGTTTCCCAAGGTGAGAAAATAGGCTTGGCTATGGTAAGCAACTTGTTTAAGGCAATGCTTCCAACTTTCGAGGTCAGAGCACACAAAAAATATTTGCATGGCACACTTGTGTAAAATAATAAGGCTACTTGCTGAGGAGGCTTGTATGGCCCCAGGTCCTGCCTGGCAGCTCTGAGGGCTGAGGGATCCATATCTTGTCACCCTGTAGCCTATTTGTTGCAGCTGTGGAACACATAAGTTCGGAAGCTCTGGTTTAAGGCCACACCATACTCACCTCCCTTGCTGGTTCAGCTTCAGCCCTTTATGGTAAGCACCACTCCTCCCTCCTCCCCTCTCCCTGAAAGTTGTATCATCAGGCCACAGGCAGTGGGCAAACCCAGCATTGTGGTAGCTTCTCTAACTCAACTTTATGGAGCACGTCTAAAATGTCCACACGATGTGGTGTACTGAAACAGACACAGACTTTATTTATGCACAAACGCATTTCCCAGCAAGGTAAGCTGGGGTTTAAAAGCACAGTTCCTGGAGCATCTGGTTCCCATGTACTTCTGACAGGAAGATGGGAAGTCGGGTGAGGGACTGGGTCACAGCATCAAGGTGCAAAAAACTCACCAATGAGGAGAAGCAAAGCAGGAAGAGAGAGGAAGACTGGCCTTAGAGGAGGATAAGAAAGGGAAAAGGGAGGGGTCCTTGAGGGAGGAGGAGGAGGAGAAAGGAAAGGGGGGCCTTGGGAGAAGAGGAAGCAGCATTGGGTGCTTAGGAGGAGGGGAGCTGGCCCCAGATGCTGTACAGGGTTGACTAGGCCTAGATTGGTTCAACTGGGCCTTCTCCAGAGGAAAAAGTTACACCGGGAGGAGGGGTCAGTGGGAGGACCTCGGGGCCTGGCACACATGTAGAAGCAGCGGCCCAGATTAGGCCCTGACTTTTTCACAGTCCGTATTACACATGGCTCCCCATGGCCCCAACAGAGGGGCATGGGTGAGGGGCCCCCCAGCACAGACTTCCAGCACAAGGTCCTCACCTCCTTCTCATACTTGGCCTCTGAAGCCTTGGCCTGCACTTCCAACACTTTGGCTGCTGCCTCCTCTTCTGTGGTCGCTGGGGTCACGAGGGAACCCATCAGGCTAGGAAGCTCCAAGTCTGGAGAAGCTTGAGGCCGGCTAGAGGATGGCTGGAAGTAGCTCATCAGGTTCTTCTGGCCTCTGCTGGAGCCAGGCTGGCTTGGCTGAGGCCTGGTAGAGCGCGCACAGGCTTTGTTTTGGAGTGTCTGTACCCGGGTTTGATTGCTGAGCTGCAGTGCTGACTGCCCAAACACAGCATCTTGTTCAAGGCGAACTAGGAAGTGAAGAATCTTGAGCTGGGTGCCTGCGAATTCTGGAAGGAAGCGGGTACACAGGGGTGGGCACTGTTTTGTGGGTACAGAGGACACACTCAAGACTGCACCCACAGGGCAGTGGTCAGAGCCCATCACCTCAGGCAGCAGGAAGGAGTCCTGGAATGTGTCAATGACCAGGGCCCTATCCCCCAGCACATAGTCAAGCCGGGAGCCATAGTTGAGATGGCGGGCACCGCTAACCGTCGACCAGCAGGTGAAGGCTCCCTCCTTCTTTGGTTGAAAGCAGCGGTAGCTATCGATGAAGGGCCCTACATGGGCCCCAGCTTGGCAACCCAGGACACTGAGCAAGCCATCCATCCACTTGCGCCCTGGGTCCTCTTCAAAGCATTCCTGGGGAGGAAAGGGCAGGGGAGGATGAAAGATAGGCAGAACTCAGATGCCTAAAACTGGAAGGACTTAGACCAACTGCTTTATTTTACACATAAGAAAATTTGGTTGTCCCAGAGAGGACTACTGCCCAAGATCACAGTTTAGAACTGTAAAAAATGGGATTAGACTTCCATCCTTGTTGATTTAAAAACTCATGCTTGTTTTTTTCCCTCTGCCCCAGGCTGCATTTACCTTGTATTGTTCCATAAATACCAAATCTGAGTTTGTTTGTTTGTTTGCCTAATCAAAACGATTCCTAGAACTACTCACCAAAAGAAGAAAACAGGAAGCTAAAAGTGGTTGCCTCTAGGGAGTAGGGCTGGGGTTAGGAGTTAGGAAGACTGTTGGCTTTTCATTTAAACCCTCCGGTACTATCTGATTTAGCTTGTGTGTACAAAAGCCCTCACTGAGTACCCCTAACCACAATGTCCCCCTCCAGCTGAGGGGCTCCAAGGATCCATGTTTGAATACTTCCCTTTGGCTCTGATCCCCAATCCATCCATTCAACCCACTCACTCACTCATTCAATGTAACAAATGTTCATAGAATACCTACTATGTGCCAGACAAGCTAGGGACAAATTGAAGACCTGATCTAGTCCTGGGGACCAAGGAGGCTTCCTTTTAGGAACTGATCTGGAGCTGAGATCTCAAGGCTAAGCAGGAGTAACTTAGGAAGAGAGTTTCAATTGAGAGAACAGCCTCTGTGGTGGGCCTCTGGAGGGAGAGTACAGTGAAACCAAAAGACTTGAGTGGAAGTGAGACTGGGAGCCAGAATACCATCTAGAAGACTACTACAGTAGTCCATGTAAGCAAGAAATGATGGTCACTTAGACTAGGGTTTTGCCAGAGGAAACAGAAAAATCATTGAAATTAAGAGATGATTTGGAGCTGGAATCAACAGTACTTGCTTACCAATTGAATGTGTGAAGGGGGACAAAGAAGGACAATACTAGCACACTTCCCAGGTTTCTAGTTGGAGCAACTGAGGGGATGATGGTGCCATTTAGGGAGATAAGACTAGAAGAGTAGGTCTGGTGGGAAGTAGACATATTCTGCTATTTTGGAAAGACTGTGTTTGTCACAATGGAGCCCTAGTGGCACAGTGGTTAAGAGCTTGGCTGCTAACCAAAAGGTCGGCAGTTCGAATCCACCAGCCGCTCCTTGGAAAGCCTATGGGGCAGTTCTGCACTGTCCTATAGGGTTGCTATGAGTCAGAATTGGCTCGACAACAATGGATTTTTTTAGTGTTTGTCACATGACCAAATACTATTAGTTCTCTTTTCCTTGGAAGAAGAATGTAGGAGGTATACTTGAGAAACCTAGGAAAGTTCTGAACTAAGAGAAGGCATAAAGGTATATGATGCTATCACAGGAAGTAGAGAGATCAGACTCAGGTGAATGCCTGCTTATGAATAAGGCAGGGAGGGACTAAAGGTTTGTACTTTGTAGTATACACTCTCCACCCCCTACCACCCACCCCACATCACCACCACCACTCTCTCATTATCTCACTTTAGATTGTTTTTCCAGCTGGGAGCCACATCTGTGTTTATATGGTTCTTCTGTATCTCATCAAGGAAGTTTGCTACAGCCCCTTCTTTGTGCCAAGCTCAGTGCTTAGTTGGACTGTGCCAGAACAAGTTACTGATCTCTCCACGAGGCAAGTGAAGGTGAGAACTGGCTTGGAGATTCTAGAACAGTGGTTCTCAAGCCTGGGTTCACAATAAAATCACCCTGGGATATTTTAAAACATACCACTACCCTGGCTTCACACGCAAAAGATTCTGATTTTATTGGTCTGAGGTGGCACCAACATATTGATATTTTTGTAAAAGCTCCTTGTTCTAATGTACAGTCAGGGTTTGAGACCCACTGGCTGAGAGGTTACTATAAGAAAAAAGACATAGAAAGGAGGAGCGGCTCACCAATTCAGGGCACAGTGAGCAAAGCCAGAATGAAAATAGCCTTTGCAAAGGGCAGAGAGGAGATGACCTGCATGCAGTGGATGAAGTGTGTAGGAATACTGAGGCTGGAAATAGAGACTGAGCACAGACCAGAAAGAGCTTTGAATGCCAAGCCTAGATATCTTCTTCTCTACATCACAGAGTTACAGAGAAGTACTGAAGGTTTATGAGCAGGAAGTGCAGTATTTTAGGGAAATGACCAAGGCAATGTGGGGTTCCAGGCTCTTGAAATCTAGTTCCCAAAGGATTTTCTAGTCCCATCTCCTGCCACTCGCCTCCCTTCCCATGTCACCCTCTAACAAGAATGGGACTTGCATTTCCCCAGGTACATCAGGCAAATTCTCATCTTGGAGCCTTTGCCCATGCTAGAATGCTTTGCTCCCCTCCCTACCCCCAAGCTCAGTTCTACTCATCTTTTAAGATTCAACCATTTTTAGATGCCTCCGCTGATGTCCAGACTAGCCTGGGAATCCTATCTATGGGATCCCCTAGCCTTCTGGGCTCTCCATCTCTACCTCAGCCCTGAGGACACCATTTTATAATTGGCTAGTCATGTGTCTATAGCCCACCACCACACTGAGAGTTCCAAGGAGCTAAGAGCTAGATCTGAATCGTAACTGAGTCCCCAGCACACAGCTCAGGGCCAGACCAAAGGCAGGGTCGGTTATATCTACTGAATACACCACCAATCCTTAGTGCTTTGAGAATAATTTCAAAGTTGCTCTCTTTTTCCATGAAGGAAGTTGCCACCCGCCCAATACCCATCATTGGTTTGCTGGCTGAACAGAACCACAGTCAAGAGTGGAGCCAGGGGTCTGCAGAGCCTTACCATATTGACTGCATCCCAGTGGTCAATGGGACGGTGGGCCGTGTTCAGGTCACCCAGGATGATAACATGGCTAAAAAACATGAAGTGGGATTGTCAACTGGACATTCAAGAAAGGGAAGCAATAGTCCTGACTTCATATACTTTTTCCTGGACCCAAGAGCTCAGATAGGCCACTTCCCCAATTGGGGCTTTCTAACTAACAGCAACTGCTCCAATCTTACCATATAACCTTGCTGCATTTCACACCTTACCAATTCTGATCTCCAAAGGTCATATTGTTCCCAGTTTGACCTGACTGCCTCACTGATCTATACCTAATGGCATCTTTCTGGTACTTCAAAGTTGAGCTCAGTTACCACTGTACCACTTCCTCTAGTAATCATCCCTTGAGTATGCCAGCCTACCCTCACCTTTCCTGTCCCTTCCTGGAAATCTTTCAGTCTTCCCTGACCAAGACTTTTAATTTTCCCCCAGGCATTTTACCTTCCTCATCTCACTTCATCCTAAAACTATTCTGTGAGGTAGGAATTCATACACTTATTTGACAAGAGAAAAGAGAGGCAGGACTAGCCTTGGTACTCACAATGAGTAAAAAGGGAAGCCAGGATAGGTGCTCAGAGGTATCTGACTACAAAATCCATGTTTTTGACACTTTTTCTTGTCCTTACAGCTCTTTAAGAAAGCAGGGCCTCCTCAGGTGAGCATACATACTGGTGTCTAAAACTAGGTTGTGAAGGAACTTAAAGTCAATGATCCCAAAAGTCAGTGATCCCATATCCCTTCCAATGAAGCTTGGCACAGGGCTGGGCACCTTGGACAAGCTCAAGGAAGTCTTGCTGCCCAGGACTACAGTACCTGCCAGCCGCCAGGAGGGCTTCTGCTCGCATCTGCAGCAAGCGATAGAAATGCATCTTAAAGGCCAGCCGTTCAGGCTTCCCAGGGTCCGCATGGGGGCAGTACACATTGATTAGGGTCAGGGTCCTCTCCTGCCCTCCCCATGTGCTAGGAAGAAGAGAAATTCCCCTCTCAAAAAAAGGGGGTCATTTTCACACCTCCCCTCACCTCCCACACACCATGTGGCTTCTATTTCCTGGTTGTCTGTGGGATGGAAGAGAAAAAAGGGGTTAGAGAAACATGAATGAGCTAGCATGTACAGCTCTTGGGGAATGTCTACAGGTGAGTCAGGGAGAGTGGCATCTATGATGACACCCAGGTGACCAGGTGATGGTGTTGCCATTCACAAAGACAGGACACCCAGAAAGAGGAGCAACTTGGGGCAAATGAGTTCAACACTGGTTAAGTTGCCTTTGAGGTACATATGGTAATAAGAGAGCCAGACCTCCAGGCCAGCACCCCTACTGTAGTGATGGGGAACTTGGAACTCAGAGGGGAACAGGATTTGCCTGAGGTCACAAAGTCAGTAGCCTAGCCAAGACGAGAAAGGCAAGGCAAGTCGGGAAACTTTTATGTTTATAAGGTGAGCTCTGGAGTCACCTCACTAGCACAGTGGAACCAGCAGTGCTCAGCTGCACGGAGATGTAGGCTATTACCGAATCTTGTGCTGTGTAAGGAGGGCCCGGCCCTCACTATCCAGAGCCCGAAGTTCCTCTTGAGTGAACTCATCCATACTTCCATAGCAACCCACGTCCCCATTCTGAGTGGCAAGCAGGCCACTCAGGCCTTCTTCAGCAGCCACTGGGGTAGCGCTGTCCTTACAGAAGGTGGCTACACCTGGAGACAGATAGGGTACTCTGAGCAGGACTGGCAGCCAACAACCTGTTACTCAGCCTGTCCCCCTCCAACTGCCCCCATGCACCTGAGTCATCTTCATGAAGTATGGCTCTGTTGACCAGTCTCCAAACTCATGGATGACTTCCTAGAGTTTAGGGCAACTCTATTCAAACCCTGGAGTCTCAGTTCCCTCCTCTATAAAAGCCACAGAATAATATAACAGCTAATGTTCTAAGTGTTTTACATGGATACATGGTAAGTGCTCAGTAAGTGTTAGCTATTATTATCACATGGATTAATTCACTTAATCCTTATAACAACCCTAGGAAATAGGCATTATCTGCATTTTCCAACTGAAGAATCTGAGGCACAAAGAGGTTAAGTAACTTGCCAGAGGGCACAGAGCTAGGAAGTGAGCCAGGATTCAAACCCAGGCAGTCTGGCTTCAGAGCTCACACAATTAACCAATGCACTACTGTGCTTCTGAGGTCCAACGGTAATTTTATATGTAAAAATTATACTTCATACAACTTAATTTTATGTGGCATCAGCTCTGCTGTGGACTAAAAACCTAAATCTTTTATTATCTTCTCATCAAATATTGGAAGTCTTTCCCTCCTACCTGCCTCCATCCCTAATTTAAAGAAAGTCCCATTTACCAGAATAGCCACTTCGGTTGCGGCTGAAGCTGAAATAGGAGTTATAGCCCTCAACGATAGCCAGGGGCTCTGTCAGCACATCCCCTGGAGGGGGGAGAAAAGTAAGATTAAGTCAGAGATAGACCTAGGACCCAGGAACACACAAAGGCCTATAATTACAGATATAGGTTAATTCCTTGAATACATCAGAGTTGGGAGGGAAAATGAAGGGTCCGTGATTAAGAGGAGCTAGAATGGTGGGGGATAGAGAAGGAATTGATGTCAGAATAAGAAGGGGGGAGGCTATGGAGTGGGAGGGGCAGTATTAGGTGGGAGGAAGAAAGAGAGTGGGAAGGACTAGGTGATGGGAGGGAGCTGGGTGTGGGAAGTAGAGATACTGGAGAGGGAGGGAATTGGGAATTTGAGAGGGAGAGAAGATTAGGGGAGATGAACTGGGGACAGAGGGAGAAAAAGCTAGGGATTATGAGAGGTGGTATGCAGAAGAGGGAAGGAATCAGGATATTGAGCTGGGATAGGAGATGGGTGAGAGGGAGAGGAAATTTCAGGGGGTCTAAGCTTGGGGTCTCTGGGTGCCACAAATGGTTACAGTGCTCAACTACTAGCTGAAAAGTTGGCGGTTCAAACCCACCCAGGGGCACCTCAGAAGACAGGCCTGGAGGTCTGCTTCCAAAAAGTCACAGCCTTGAAAAACCAATGGAGCAGTTCTACTCTGCACACATGGGGTCACCAAATGGAGTCGACCCCACTGCAACTAACAACAACAAGCTTGGGGTGGGAGATGAGGTGAGTATTAGGGGATCTGAGCTGGGGAGGACAGACGGGGGTGGATAAGGGGAACTGGGGATCTGAAATGGAGATGTGAAGAGGAGGAAATTAGGGAGTCTGAATGGGGGGGCAGGACAATGAATGGGAATTAGAGGATCTGAGCAGGGGTGGGGGGTTGCGAGGGGGAGGGAATTAGGGTTGTGAGCTGAGGACATGAGATGAAGTGGGAACTAGGGGATCTAAACTGAGGTGGGGCACGGGGTTTTAAGGGGGAGGGAATCAGGATTCTGAGCTGGGACCTAGGGGGAGGACACTAAGGATAGGAAAGTGGGAAAGTAAAGAGATGGGTTGGGGGCAAAAACTGACGGAAAAGGGAAAGTATGGTGGGGTCCTGGATTCATGAGCGCTCACTGGTCACTTTGGTCTCCTGGAAGCAGACGATGTCGGCATCCAGCTCGTCCAAAAGGCGCCCCAAAGTCGTGGCGGCGCAGTTGTTGGGCTCCTGGCATACCACCCCTTGTAGGGGGCTCCGTATCCCGTTGATGTTCCAGCTCACCACGCGCAACATTCTGATGTCAAACTGCAACGCCTCCGGGCCGCGACGAAGCTAGCCGCCAGCAAGCGATTGCGCGCGGAAGAAGGCTAGGCCACCGCCTCCTGGACGTATTTGCGCATGCGCCCTCCTGCGTGCTGCACAGGGGTCTGTCGTACCCGCGCACAAGGGGCGGGGCTTCGAGCCCCTCTATTCTCAGTGGCGGGAGGAGGGACTGGGTGAGCTGAAGGGGGCGATGCGGACGCCGAAGAAAAATGGAGAAAGGGAGGCTTGTAGTTTTGCTCCCGCCCCGCGGGCAGCACACTCGCCTATACACCTGAGTCTTACTGAGCTTCTCCTCTGCTCAAAACCACCTTGGGATTTCGCCACTCCGAGCTTCGGAACCGGAAGCAAAGCTGCAGCGACGGAAGCTCTGTCCGCAGTGGGACAGTCCGCCCACCTAAGGGCACAGATGGCTGTGATGCTTGCACCCAAGGAGTGACTGATGCAACTGCGCTACCTGTAGAATGACGGGGGGGAAGGGGGTGCGTGCGTGCGCGCGCGCAGGGGGAGGTGGAGGGGTTGGGGTGGAGCAGGGAACTTCGTAGCTGGAAGAGGGAGCGGTAAGAAGGGTTCTACTGAGGTAAGACTTAGGAAGAGGGCCTGCAGAGTGGCAGTATGGGGATGGGACTCATAAAAACCAGTTACCATCCAGATGATTCTGACTCATGGCGACCCTATGTGTATCAGAGGAGAACTATGCTCCATAGAGTTTTCAATGGCTTATTTTTTGAAAGTAGATCACCAGGCATTTCTTCTGAGGCGCCTCTCGGTGGACTCAATCCGCCAAACTTTTGGTTAGCAGCCAAATGCATTAACTAGTTGCACTACCCAGGGACTCCATTTTGGGCCTCATAGCATCCCAAAAAATGTGGCCTGACATGTATTTGCTCTTGGCCCCATTTCTCAGAGGAGTAGAATCAAGGCCCAGAGAATTTAAGTGGGCTACCCAAGCTTCAGAGCAGCAGTGTTTCCCAGTGCAGCCCATGTCTCTTCCACACACATGATCTCATTTCATTCTCAGGACAACCCAGTAAGGGGCATTGAGGCTAAGTAAGAGAGGTTGAGTGAATTCACCTCAGTCTAACAGTCAAAGCCTATCTTAATCAGCTCAAGCTTTGCTTCCTGAGTACATTTTTCCTGATCACACACCTCCTGAGTTAGGTCTTTTCCTTTGGGCCCCCACAGCACCCTGTGGCCCATTTTGTCACAGTGCTTATCACAATGCAGAGCTACCATTGATTTCCATTTGTGTTGCTACTAGACTGCCAGCAGCTTGAGAGCGATGACCATTTCTGATTTATATTGTTAGCTACAGTCCCTAATATAGGACACAGCACATATTAGGTGGCAATATATGTTGAATGAATGAATGAACAAAGGACAATAGCAAGAGCATCAGATGGTTCATGGCTTATTTTTGAGAGCATAAAAATAGAAATAATAGACATAGTCAATGTCCAGGAAGAAGCATAACTGCAGCCTTAGGTTCCTTGCCCAGATTTGCAGCATCATTTTATCCCATTATTCCACAGTTTTAGAGCCACCATCCTCAATGGCTGCAGAAAGGACCCAATCAGCTGCTTTTCCTCCTGGAGGACTTCAAGGTTGCCTCTCAGTTGTCATCAGAAAATAGCTCTGCAATTTAAATAAAATGTTTTGGTGCCTTGAGCTTTTTCATGCTTTGGGAGTTATTGGCTCAGGATTGAGTCCCAGGAGTGGTACAACTAGGACAAAGGGAATGAATGTTTTTATTGCTCTTGTTGCATGTTGACAAGTTACTTTCCAGTAAGGGACTGTGCCCATTTACACTGAAGACCAATCTGAAAGTCAGCCCTAGTGAAATCCAGATCTCGCCTGTCTCCATTGTTGGTTTTAATTTCCTTATCCTGCAGTGGCTTGTTAATATTAGTTCTGACCTTTGGGGCAAGGTGAACACATAGTTGGCCTGAAGAGAAAAGGCTCTGGGTGGCTCAGGAACTTCTTTGGCAACCACAACAGCTGATATTTCAACAGAGCACACCCCTCCCCTTACCAAGCGTACTTCCCCAGCCTTCCCAGGGAACCAACGAAAGCCTCCAGCCTCCCTCTTTGATGCCACCCACTGGACCTGCTTTGGGGGTCTGTAAATGCAAGAAAGCCGGGTGTTGGATAATTAGCAATGGAAGGAAAAACCTCTAAGAGAACAGGTAGGTGAGACAGAAGGAAAAGTACTTTGGAGTTACACAAATCCACATCCACTCTTTAGGCTCTTTGGCAAAATTTCTTTGGATAGGTGGTCAGTTGAGATGTGGATTAAAGGGAAGGGAGAGTAGGAGGAAAATTCTGTCTATATCTAATCTGTCTGTATCTAAATCTAGATCTATCAATCTATACACATTTTTAAATCCATTCTGACCTGTCTCTAAGACACTGGTCCAAAGGGCAATTCCTAGCACCTTTAGAAATCTCTCCAGCTTCTTCTATTCCAGTTTTGAATGACCCGAGTGGTAGAGATTATATCTCTTGCCTCCCCACTGGTGTATAAAGTAGGATTGGTTTGCTGTGACACTTTGAACAAGCTGTTTAGCTTCTCTGGCTTCAATAGCCTCAGTAAAATGGAAATCAGAATCCCTAGTTTACTGCCCTCAGAGGGCTGTCTAAAGGTCAAGAGAGGAGGGAGTACAAGAACCGAAGCTCTTTGGAGACATTTCAAGACTTCCGTGCTCCATCTTAGATTAGTGATCTTACTTTTTCTGTATCCTCCACAAGCAATACCAGCAACCTCTTCCCCCCCTCCCCAGCTGCTCTTCTTCCTGAATGACTATGGTGTTTAGAGAGCCGCTCCTAGGACTAGGATGCAGTGACCGTTGAGCTCTAGGCATGGAGCTGATAAATAGTGGGGGGATGATGGGTCAAGGCAATGACTGAGAAGGAAGTGGATCCTAGCCTGCTGCCACAGAAGATCTGATATTCAGGTACACGCACCTGGCCTCCACGCCCCACACCCCCAACAAATACCTTCACGTTCACACACTCAATTACCAATAGCTAGCACCATTTATGATTTTATGGCCCATTAGTACTGCCTTGGTGCTGCTTTTAATGGGATTCTCATACACACCCCATACTTGGGGAGGAGGGTCAGGATCTGCGGGGCCCCAAGAAGTCACAGTGTATACTTTTCCTCCTTAGAGATAACCCCGTTTTTTAATTTGCAGCTCAGCTCTTGATCTTAAGTACATCTCTGATAATGAGTGAACCCTTTTTCTGCAGCCACTTAGTTAGACCTTTTGAAGGGAACTTTGTTCTTTCATTTATTCTGATCTTCCTCATTCAAGGTTGAGAAATCTTTCTTGATGCCACCTTCTAGCTCTCAGACCAAGTTAATCCCACCACCCAGTTCCCCGCATAGCTCTCTGTTACATTTACCTTGTGGAACTGGGATTATTTGTCCACAAATTCATCTCATATAGGACAGAGAGACAGATTGCACAAACACACATTGAGGAAGTGTCTCCTCTGTGCCAGGGCCTGAGCTGGACACTGGAAACACAGATCATTGAGATCCAATTTCCATCCTCAAGGAACTCTCAGTCTAGTGGGAAAGCAGATCAGTAATACACTGGTGGGTACTTGCTCAGATATATGGGAGTATATGGTCAATGGGAGAACCAAAGAGAAAGCCTCTCTCAAGGATATAAGAAGGCTTCCCAGAGGAGGTGACCACTGGACAAGTCCTTGACGTGTGAGTCAGATTTCACTGAGAATGGAAGGAAAGAGGAGGCATTCCAGGCTGAGCAAAGGCCCAGAGGAAGGAAAGTACACCATGTATTTTGGGGCCCAGTAAGTCAGCCAGTGCAGTTTGAACATAGAGGTCTAAGAAGACACATGGCTGGAGAGGTAGGTTGGGACTTGAGAAAAGCCTTGAATGCCAGGCTGAGATTTCCAGAAAGCTTGTTTTGTTCTGCTTCTGGGATAAGAATTGGTAACAGTGGTGAGGAGTCTCACAGCTAATTCCAGGCAGTTTTAAGTTGGGTTTTCCAGCCTGGACCCCAGGTTTACCCTTTCATGCCTTGCCAAAAGCCTGCTAGCCAATCTCAGATTTCTTGCTGCTGAAATTATCTTTACCTTTTGGCAAGGTCATGAGAGCAAAACTGTTGACATAGAAGAGGGTTCATGTGATTGGCTGGATTACCTTGGGCAAGCCACTACCTCCTCACTCCTGCCAGACCTGTTTCCCTGTGAGGCTGTGAGGATGTTTGTAAGGATAAGTGGTATGCTGTTGCTTTGTGGGCCATGCAAAACATACATGGTTATTATTAAGGTTATTAGTATTAGCGGGGTGATATCAGTTGGGAAACTTACTAGAATTAGAAGAGTTGTATCTCTTCCAAAGTCTAGTTCTGAGACTATAGAGGTTCTTTTTTTTTATTAATATTATTGTGTTTCGGGGGAAGGTTTACACAGCAGTTTAGGTTCCCATTCAACAATTTCTACACCAATTGTTCAGTGTTCAGTGACATTGGGTACATTCTTCACAATGCATGAATATTCTCATTATTTCTGTTCTGGTTCCATTTCCATTAATCTAATGTCCCTGCCCCTTACATTATCTTCTTTGTTTTAAAGTAATTGTTGACCGTTTGGTCTCATGTAGTGATTTTTTTAAAGGAGCACAGTACTTACGGGTGATATTATTTTGTGAGCCAATCTGTTATTTAGTTACAAGGTAACCTCGGGTTAGTTTTGGTTCAAGGCGTAAAGAGTATCTCAGGGCAATAGTCTCAGAGAGTCCTCCAGTCTCAACGAGTCCAATAAGTTTTGTTTTTTTTTAAGGAATTTGAGGTCTGTTCCACATTTCTCTCCCATTCTATCTGGCTCCGTCTATTGTGGCCCTGATTAGAATGGTCAGCAGTGGTAGCCAGATACCACATCTAGTTCTTGGTCTAAGGGTAGATGAGTCTATGGTTCGGGTAGTCTGTTTTTCCGGTAGAGCTAGTTTCCTCTTTGAGTTCAAAGACCACATTCTTAAATCAAGCTAGACTGATCAATTAACCAAAGAAAAGTCCTGGACTTGGAGCAATTAGGTCCCCAGTGTTCTACTCCTGACTTGGCCACTAATTTTCTATATGACCCTAGGAAATACTTCTCCTCTCTAGGCCTTGTTTTCTTATCTGAGAGGGTTAGATGAAAGGATCTCTAAGGGACTTTTCAACTCTAACATAAGTCTATATTTTTTAAGAAAGAATTCATCCTTCTAACTGATTTGTAGCTCTCTGTGTATTATAAATGTTAACTCTCTGTCATGATGCGATAAGTTTCCTTTATTGAGTGTTTCCTGTATGCTCAGAATTAGATGTTTCAGATTAGCCAAAGAGGTGATTGATCTGAAGTAAACTTCAGAAACGGAGTTACAGTGTTAAAACCCAAAACAAACCCATTGCTGTTGAGTTGATTCCAACTCATAGAGGCCCTATAGGACAGAGTAGAACTGCCCCATAGGGTTTCCAAGGCTGTAAATCTTTACAGAAGCAGACTGCCACATCTTTCTCCTGCAGAGCAGCTGGTGAGTTCAAACTGCTGACCTTGTCATAGTATTAGGTAATATATATTGAACATTTACCAGGTTCATTTACATGTATTAACACTGTGAATCTTCAATAACCCTAAGAAGGTAGGTACTCTTACCATTCCCATGTTCCAAATGAAAAGACTAAGACACTGAAAAGTTGTCTTTTGCCCCTGATCTCAGCTAGCAAGGGGCAGAGATGGGATTCCACTCAGGTAAGGAGCACTGCTGGTGCAGTGGATAAGCACTTATCTGCTAATCAAAAGGTTGGGGTTCAAACAACTCAGTGGCACAAAACAACAGTATGTCTCCAGAGCCCATTGCCCTTAACTACTGTGATCCACTGCCTCAGTAGGTTCATTTAGATAGGTGGGATCTGGAGTGTACTGAAAGTCTGATATGTTTTACATACAACGGCTGGAGGGGATCCAACTCTTGTGTAGGCTGGGGTGCTAAGAATGTATTTTAGGGAACTTCGTAAAAGGCAGAGTGGAGCTGAGAGCATTAGGGGGCAAGAATCAGAGATTTCTACCCCCGAGACATTGCCCCTGTATAGCCCAACTCAGTGCAAAGTTGAGCTCCTTTGCAGCCAATCACTGGCGGTTCATCAGGGGGTGGGAATGTTAGAAAAGAATGAACTAAGAGCACACTTGGACATCTTCCAGGTGAGCTGTGCAGTTACATGTTTTCTACACATAAAAGCCTCAAAACAACTGGTGGGGGGCAGGGGTGGTTGAGGGGGAGACATCCCAGTGGGTTGGCTCTGGCCTACAGGCTTGTCCTACTTTGAGGCCATGGTTCCCTGCTGCCCACATACCCCCTGCTGCACCCTCCACCCTAAGCCTCCATCCTCCAGGCTTGGCACAAAGCAGTTTAGCCAGATTCTGGATCAGATCACAATGCCTTTCTACCTAGAGCATGTGATGGCAGCTGGCAGCCATGTGGGCAGGTGCCTACCATCTATCCCCCCAGCAATGACTGTACTCACTCCTCTTTTCGAGGTGTCAGGTTTACTCTGATTTATATAGCCTTGACTGTAGAGAGTATAAAGATGATTAGATAGTGCCCATCTCTCCAAGAGTGCCCTAGGCAGCGCATTATAGGAGAGAGAGGTCTTGCTGCAGGGAAGGCGGCAGAGTCCAGGGGAAGACAAGATTTGCAATGCCATTTTCATTGGGCAGGGGGGTGGTAAGTGAGGCAGTGAACCTTCTACTTCCAGTTCAAGCTTTTCATTGCTAGCTTACAACTTTACATTTTTTGGTAGGGACTTTTTGTGTTTCTGCTGGAGAACCTTGCATTTCTGATGTTGACCTCTGGTTCTAGATTGTAACGACATTCTGCTTGAGCCTACTTTTTATTTCAAAGCTGCAGAAGCCACTGAGACCTGCCTCCATCACTTTTGCCTTCCCACCCCACACAGGATGTGAGCACATGATCTTTGGTCTTCTATTTTCATACTCTACTAGTCCTCTCTTCATTGGAGGGAAGCAACTGGCCAGATCTGGGCTGTCTTGTTGGCTGCCTTCCTTGCTGGGCTCCAACTTGTCTCCTATGTACACAGCCCTTGTATTTCAGAGGTCTCTGTTGACCTCTGCCCAAACTTTCACTCCTGAACTCAAGTCCTCATTGGTACATACAGGTGCAGAGGCAGGCTAGGACTAGAGGAAAGAGGAAAGGGGGCAGGAGACAGCCTGTCAAAGGGCTCAGAAGCCCAGTGCACTCCCCATCCCAGCCCTGTCCACCTTCTTCCGTGGCCACAGCAACAGACGGGACAGCTAGTAAGGTAGGAAGTGAAGCCTGGTACCTTGTGGCTAGTGGTGTCATTAGCTATGATGCCTAAGATGTCCCGAGAGATGGGAGAGCTCACCCAAACCAGGCTGCAGAAGATCTGGATTCCATACAGCAGCAGCAGTGGGCTGCAACAGAGAAGGGGCTGTAAGTGGGGTATGCTTGTGTGGGCTTCGTGGTGGTGATGGTAGAGTGGGTATAGAAGAGAAGCAAAGGGCATGCCCCCACCCCCCACTTTGACTTGGAAGTTGGAATAGATGAGCAACTGGACACAATACCTGCAGCACAAGATGCTAGTGTCAGAAAAGGTGGGTAAAGAAGAGAGAGAGAGAAATAGATAAGACAGAAAAAGAATGAAGGTTAGATAAAGATCAACTTAATCAGTGGGATCTTTGGCTAGGAAATTTTCCTTTCTCATGCAGAGCTTACTTGGAATGCTTCTTGTTTAGAATTTGAGGTTTCTAGTTCAGTGATAGCCTAGAATATTTCATTTTGGTGATCTCAGCCGAAGTGTCTGGAAATTGGTCCTGTCTCATGGTGCCTGGGTGAAATAAGGTGATGATTCCTGGCAGAATCTCTCTGGGGGCAGGTGCTAGGTACACATTAGTACCATGTCACTGGTCAGTATTGCTCCTCCCCTTTCTCAAGCTGGTTGTCATGTTTCCTGCATTGCCTTCTTGGCACATATGGACACTTCTGCTCTTCTGGAGATTTGAGAAAGAAGACATTCAGTCTCTCAGGGACAGCCTGCTAGTGTCGTATTCACTTTGAGAATTTAAGAAAGGGCAGGGGCAAAGGAGAAGCACACAAAACCTGTAAATATTTTTTGAAAACTAGAGTAGACTATTACCCATAGATAATAGGGGACATTTGTGGACCAAGGTGCTTCCAGCCCAAGGATTATGGTCTGAGGAGCCATAAGGTAGGCAGAGATAAGGCAGCTGTGGACTGTGGAACCCAGACATCTCAAGGACCAGCTGACCCAGATTCCACTCAGGGCTAGTCGGAGGAAGGTGTAGTTGCTTAGGGGATCCAGGAAGATGTAAGTTATGGAATATAGTATATAGGATGTAGGGTGTCAATGGAGGAGGAAGAAGGAGAGAAGATAAAAGCCAGCCTCCTGTTGTTCCTCCTCCTCTCTACCAGTAGTTTCACTCACTTATCTAGGAGCCTGGATGAAACAGAGAATTAAAGCCCACCCCCACTCACCCAGCCACTCTTGGTTCTTTCCAAGGGCCTATTGTGTTTAGTCCTCCTTTATATTCCTGGGAACTCTGTCTTTCAGGTTAGAGAGATAATATACATAAATCATCTAATATAGTCTCTGTCACATAGAAGGTGCTCAACAAATGTGCACTCGCTTTAGTTCTGAACCTCACTTTCCTCAGCTGTAAAACAGGATTAATACCTACCTCCCAGTGTGGTTGGAGTGATCAGTGATTAAGAGGTTCCAGATCCAGAGTGGCTAGGTTTGAGTTCCAGCTCTGCCACCTCCTGCCTCTGTGACCTTGGACAAGTTTCTTAATCTGTGTTTCCATTTCCTCATTTGTAAAATGAAGCTAGTAATAGTGCTGTTGTGAAGATTAGATGGGCTACAGCATGTAAAGTGCTTAGACTACTGCCCAGCACATGTAAGCAGTCAGTAAATGTTAGCTATCATTATTATTATCATTTAAACAAGGAAGTGGGTGCATGGTCTTATTAACCATCATCTCAGCATCAAGCCCAGATCCTGGTACACAGTAGCTGCTCAGTAAATGTTTACTCTGTGCCACTTCCACTGTACATTCGCCTTAGCAAGGCATGGAACTCTGTTTGCACAAGATAATCACTCAGTGATTCAGTGAATTATGCCAGGCCACAGACCCAAAAAACCTTGATTGTGTTTGCCAAATCCTGCCCTGAGCAATATCTGCCCAACCTCCATTGCAAAGGAGGCCAGACTATTGACCCCAGACAGGTCTGAATCACCTTTTCTTGGAACACACTCTGCAGAAGACCTGTCTGGTCCCCACCAGAGACAGGGGGCTAGGTGGAGGGAAGAGGCAAACAATCACTTAATAAGGTTGTTCAGAGGATTAAATGGATTAACGTGTAAAGTGCTTGAACAGCTGTGTACATTGTTCTGTGGCTTTCTTGTTCAACATTATGTGAGTCATCTATATTATTGTTGCATACAGTTGTAACTTGCTCATTCTCTATGCTGTGCAATATTACATTTTGTGAATATCTCACAGTTCATTTATCATTTTACTGTTGATGAGCATTTAGGTAGTTTCTAGTTTGGCTATGATGCACAATTCTGCAGCAAACATTCTTGTACATTATCCTGGTAGAGGAAACCCTTTCGTCTTGTTCTTCTTCTCATGGAGTATCTTGGCTATTTTTGGCCCATTGCTCTTCCCCATAAATGTTAGAATCAGCTTTTCAAGTTATACACACACACACAACACACACACACACACACAAACGCAACTTTTGGGATTTTGATTGGAGGGACATTCAATCTGTAGATCAATTTGAGGAGAGTCACTATCTTTGTGATATTGAGTCTTCCTTAAACAAGGTATGTTATCTCTATTTATCTGGACTTTTTTCATGTTATTTGAGTAAAGTTTTATAATTTAATTTATAAAGGGCCCATCATTTTAAGATGCACAAGGTCCTTGGTACTTTATTTTTTTTGTTGCTATTGTAAACAGTACCTTTTTTCCACCACGTGTCTGTCAATTTGTGGTACTGCGGTGGTTTGCATGTTGCTGTGATACTGGAAGCTTTGTCTCCGGTATTTCAGTTACCAGCAAGGTCATCCTTGGTGGACAGGTTTCAGCGGAGCTTCCAGGCTAAGACAGACTAGGAAGAAGGACCTGGCAGTCTACTTCTGAAAAAATTGGCCAGTGAAAACCTTATGAATAGCAGCAAAACATTGTCTGATATAGGGCCAGAAGATGAGCCCCTAAGGTTAGAAGTCCCTCAAAATACAACTGGGGAAGAGCTGCCTTCTCAAAGTAGAGTCAACTTTAATGACATGGATGGAGTAAAGCTTTCTGGACCTTCGTTTGCTGAGGTGGCATGACCCAAAATGAGAAGAAACAGCTGCAAACATCCATTAATAATCAGAACATGAAATGTATAAAAGTAAGAATCCAGGAAAATTGGAAGTCATCAAAAAATGAGATGGAACACATAAACATCGATATCCTAGACATTAGTGAGCTGAAATTGGCCATTTTGAATCAGACAATCATATGGTCTACTATGAAGGGAATGAAAAATTCAAGAGGAATGGTGTTGCGCTCATCATCAAAAAGAGCATGTCAAGATCTATCCTGAAGTACAACACTATCAGTGATGGGATAATATCCATACGCCTACAAAGAAGACCAGTTAATACGACTATTATTCAAATTTACACACCAAACACTAAGGCCAAGAGGAAGAAATTGAAGATTTTTACCAACTTCTGCAGTCTGAAATTGAACAAACATGCAATCAAGATGTGTTCATAATTACTGGCTATTGGAATGTGAAAGTTGGAAACAGAAGAAGGATTAGTAGTTGGAAAATAATGGCTTTGGTCGCCAGAGATTGCGTGATAGAATTTTGCAAGACCAATGACTTCTTCATTGCAAATACCTTGTCTTAGTCATCTAGTGCTGCTATAGCAGAAATACCACAAGTGGTATTTTATTTCTCACAGTCTAGTAAGCTAGCAGTCCAAATTGAGGTCATCAGCTCCAGGGGAAGGCTTCCTGTCTCTGTCAGCTCTGGAGGAAGGTCCTCATCGTCATCAATCTTCCCCTGGACTAGGAGCTTCTCTGCGCAGGAATCTCGGGTCCGCTCTGCTCTTGGCACTGCTTTCTTGGTGGTATGAGGCCTCCAACTCTCTGCTTCCTTTCCTTTCCTTTTATCTCTTGTAAGATAATAGGTGGTGCAGGCCACACCCTGGGGAAACTCCCTTTACATTGAACCAGGGATGTGACCTTAGTGAGGGTGTTACAATCCCACTCTAATCTTCTTTAACATAAAATTAAAATCACAAAATGGAAGACAACCACACAATACTGGGAATCATGGCCCAGCCAAATTGATACACACATTTTTGGGGGGATATAATTCAATCCATGACATACCTTTTTCAGCAACATAAATGGCGACTATACCCGTGGACCTGGACAGATGGAATACACAGGAATCAAATTGACTACATCTGTGGAAAGAGACAGTGGTAAAGCTCAGTATCATCACTCCAAACAAGGCCAGGGGATGACTGTGGAACAGACCATCAATTGCTCATATGCAAGTTGAAGTTGAAGAAAATTAGAACGAGTCCATGAGAGCGAAAATATGACCTTGAGTATATCACACCTGAATTTAGAGTCCATCTCAAGAGTAGATTTGACGCATTGAACACTAATGACCGAAGACCAGGTGAGTTGTGGAATGACATCAAGGACATCATACATGAAGTAGACAAGAGGTAATTAAAAAGAAAGAAAAGACCAAAGTGGATGTCAGAAGAGACTCTGAAAGTTGCTCTTGAATGTAGAGTAGCTAAAGCAAAGGAAGAAATGATGAGGTAAAACAGCTAAACAGATTTCAAAGGGCAGCTTGAGAACACAAAGTAAAGTATTATAATGAAATGTGCAAAGACCTGGAGATAGAAAACCAAAAGGGAAGAACATGCTCAGCAGTTCTTCAACTGAAAGAACTGAAGAAAAAATTCAAGCCTCGAGTTGCAATATTGAAGGATTCTACAGGGAAACTATTAGACAACACAAGAAGCATCAAAAGCAAATAGAAGGAATACCCAGAGTCACTATACCAAAAAGAATTGATCGATGTTCAACCATTTCAGGAGGTAGCATATGATCCAGAACCGATGGTACTGAAGGAAGAGGTCCAAGCTGCAGTGAAGACATTGGCAAAAAACAAGGCTCCAGGAATTGACAGAATACCAACTGAGATGTTTCAACAAATGGATGCAGCGCTGGAAGCACCCACTCGTCTATGCCAAGAAATTTGGAAGACACCTACCTGGCCAACTGAGTGGAAGAGATCCATATTTGTACCCATTCCAAAGAAAGGTGATCCAACCAAATGTGGAAATTATCAAACAATATCATTAATATCACACACAAATAAAATTTTACTGATGATCATTCAAAAGCAGTTGCAGCAGTACACCTACAGGGAACTGCCAGAAATTCAAGCCTGATTCAGAAGAGGACGTGGAGCAAGGGATATCATTGCTGATGTCAGATGGATCATGGCTGAAAGCAGAGAATATCAGAAAGATGTTTATCTGTGTTTTATTGACTATGGAAAAGGCATTTGACTGTGTGGATCATAACAAATTATGGATAACATTGCAAAGAATGGGAATTCCAGAACACTTAATTGTGCTCATGAGGAACCTGTACTTAGACCAAGAGGCAGTCTTTCAAACAAAACAAGGGGATACTGCATGGTTTAAAGTTTAAAAAGGTGTACGCTAGGGTTGTATCCTTTCACCATACTTATTCAATCTCTGCGTTGAGCAAATAAGCAGAGAAGCTGTACTATATGAAGAAGAATGTGGCATCAGGATTGCAGGAAGACTCACTAACAACCTGTGATATGCAGATGACACAACCTTGCTTGCTAAAAGCAAAGAGGACTTCAAGCACTTACTGATGAAGATCAAAGACTACATCCTTCAGTATGGATTACACCTCAACATAAAGAAAACAAAAATCCTCACAAATGGACCAATAAGCAACATCATGATAAACGGAGAAAAGATTGAAGTTATCAAGGATTTCATTTTACTTGGATCCACAATCAACACCCAGGGAAGCAGCAGTCAAGAAATCATAAGATGCACTGCATTGGGCAAATCTGCTGCAAAAGACCCCTTTAAAGTGTTAAAAAGCAAGGACGTCGCTTCGAGGACTAAGGTGTGCCTGACTCAAGCCATCGTGTTTTAAATCGCCTCATATGCATGCAAAAGCTGGGCAATGAATAAGGAAGAAGGATTAACGCCTTTGAATTATGGTGTTGGCAAAGAATATTGACTATACCATGGACTTCCAGAAGAACGAACAAACCTGTCTTGGAAGAAGTACAGCCAGAATGCTCCTTAGAAGCAAGGATGGCGAGACTTTGTCTCACATACTTTGGACATGTTATCAGGAGGGACCAGTTCCTGGAGAAGGACATCATGCTTGGTAAAGTAGAGGGGTCAGCGAAAAAGAAGACCCTCAAGGAGATGGATTGACACAGTGGCTGCAACAATGGGCTCAAGCATAGCAAGGATTGTGAGAATGGCGCAGGACCAGGCAGTGTTTCGTTCTGTTGTACATAGGGTTGCTAAGTCGGAACCAACTTGACTGCACCTAACAACAACAACAACCTTTTTTAAAAATCACATTTTTTTAGCTTTTTTTTTTTTATTGTACTTTAGGTGAAGGCTTACAGAACAAATAGTTTCTCACTGAACAGTCAGTACACGTATTGTTTTATGACATTGGTTAACAACCCCACAACATGTCAACCCTCTCCCTTCTCGACCTTTTTTTTTTTTGGTGAAAATACACATAGCCAAAGATACACCATTTCAAAAACTTCTGCATGCACAATTCAGTGACATCGATTACGTTCTTCCAGTTGTGCTGCTATTCTCACTTTAGATGAAGGTTTACAAAACAAAATAGTTTCTCATTAAACAGTTAGTACACATGTTGCCCTATGACAATGGCTAACAACCCCACTACATGTCAATACTTTCCTTACTCAACCTTGGATTCCCTATCACCAGCTTTCCTGTCCCCTTCTGCCTTCTAGTCCTTGTCCCTGGACTGCTATTCCTCAGTAGTCCCATTTTGTTTTATGGGGCTGTCTAATCCCCGGCTGAATGGTGAACCTCAGAAGTGACTTCACCACTGAGCTAAAAGGGTGTCTCGGGGCCATACTCTTGGGGTTTCTCCAGTCTCTTTCAGGCCTTTTTTGTGTGTGTTAGAATTTTGTTCTACATCCTTCTCCAGCTCTGTCCAGAACTCTCTGTTGTGATCCCGGTCAGAGAAGTCAGTGGTGGTAGCCGGGCACCATCTAGCTGTACTGGACTAAAAATCACATTTTATACCAGTTTGTGGCTAATATATACAAATATAATTGATTTTTATATATTGATTTTGTAACTGGGAAACTTTCTTATTAAATTTGGTAATTTGTATGTAAACGACAGTTTTCTTTTTTCCTCCTTAATCCTTATACCTTTTATCTCTTTTCCTTATATTACTGTACTGCTAGGACCTCCCACATCCAACGCACATGCACACACACACACAAGCACACACCATTTGCAGTACTATACTGAATAGAAATGATAATAGTGGGCATTCTTGATTTTAAAGGGCTTGCTTTTAAAGTTACACCATTGAGGATGTTTGCTGTAGTTTTCTTATAGATTACATTCAACAGGTTAAGGAAGTTCCCATTTATTCCTAGTTTGCCAATATGATTTTTTTTAAAAGTGGATGTTGAATTTTATTAAACGTGTGGTAAATTAAATTAGAGATTTTTCTTGTTTTAAACTAATCTTGCATTCCAGGGATAAATAAAAACTGCTGGATTTAGTTCATTGATATTTTGTTGAGGATTTTTGCATTTATGTTCATCAATAAGATTGGACTGTAATTTTTTCATTCTCATGTTGTCTCAGTCTGATTTTGGTATCAAGGTTATACTAGCCTTATACAATGAAATGAAGACTATTTCGTCTCATTCTGCTCTCTGACATAGGTTGTCCAAAGAACAATCTATCCCTTAAATATTCTGCAGAACTTCCAGGTAAAACCAACTGGGCCTGATGTCTTCTTTTATAAGAAATTTTTTTACTGGTGCAATTTCTTCGGTGGTTACAGAATCATTCAAGTTTGCTATTTCTACTCAAGTCGGTTTTTTAAAAATAATATTTTATTGAGTTTTTGGTGAAAGTTGAAAGTTTCCACAGCAAGTTAGGTTCCCATTTGACAATTTCCACACAAATTGTTCAGTAACGTTAGTTACATTTATCACAATGTGTCAACATTCTCTTTAATTGTGTTCTGTTTGTTCCCTTCCCAGTACTCTAGTTTCCCTTCCCCCTTATCTTCTCATCTTTGCTTTTGAGAAATTGTTGACCTTTTGGTCTCATACTGATGGTTTTTAAGTAGAGAATTGATCTTATGGGTAGTATCCTTTATTTTGTGTGCCACTCTGCTATTTTGCTAAAAAGCGACCTCAGGGGATTGGCTTGGTTTTAGGTTTAAAGACTGTCGCGGGGTGATAGTCTCGGGGGCTCTTCTGTTCTCTACTGTTTCAGTTTGTCTGGCTTATTATTATTATTTTAAGAAATTGAGTTCTGCTCCATATTTTTCTCCCAACTATTGTGAACCCGGTCAGAATGGTCAGTGACGATAGCCTGGCACTGTCTAGTTCTTCTCGTCTCAGGGTAGATGAGGTTGTGGCTCTTGTAGACTTGTTTCTTCTCTGTGATTTAGGTTACCTTCTTACTGTTTTGCTCCTGGTGAGTCAAGACCCATAGTTGTGTCTTAGATGGCTGCTTGCAAGCTTTTAAGACCCCAGCTGCTGCTCACTTCACTAGGAAGCCAATCATGACTTTTGTGAACTATGTTATGCCAGTTGACAGAGTTGTCCCATGAGAGTATGGTCCTAAGCCTTCAGACCCAGAAAACCAATGTTGGAAGGTGTTTGCTTATGTCTGAGGAGTATCCATATTTGTATCTTCAATGAACATACATGCCCGCACCCACATATTTGTATTTACATGTACCTATAGATACTTCTGTCTGTTCTCACCTATGTGCCCATCTGTACCTACCGTATTCCAATTTGCATATACCCATCCATATGTGCTCAAACGCTCATTATTACTTTGGTTTTGCAGTGCTAACTGCATCCACAATCAGTGCCACTTTTCCCATCACCAAAAATAACTAGTCTCTGCTATATAAAGCATACTTTCCCCACCCACCCCCTTCCTGGTAACCACCAATGAACATTGGTTTCTTTATACTTATCTGTCCTTGTCTTCTTATAAAAGAGGGACCATACAATATTTGTCCTTATATGCTTGACTTATTTCACTAAGCATTATGCCCTCCAGGTCCATCCATGATATAATATGTTTCACAGACTCATCATAGTTCTTTATGGTTGTGTAGTATCCCATTGTATGTATGTACCACAGTTTGCTTATCCATTCATCTGTTGATGGACACTTTGTTTCCATTTATTTGCTATTGTGAATAAAGCAGCAATGAACACAGGTGTGCATATGTCTGTGTCATTATTTTTAGATCTCTAGTGTATATACCTAGGAGTGGGGTTGCTGGATCACAGGGCAGTTCTAGTTATTTGAGAAAGCGCCATACTGTTTTCCACAGTGATTGTACTAGCAATGGATAAGAGTTCTACTCTCCTCACATCCTTGTCAACATTTGTTATCTGTTTTTGTTTCTTTGTTTTATCAGTGCCTTTTTAGCTAGGGTAAGATTTATCTCACTGTAGTTTTGATTTGCATCTCTCTAATGACTACTGATCATGAACATCTTTTCATATGTTTGTTGTCTTCTTGGATGTCCTCTTTGCTGAAGGTTCTATTATGTCCTTTGCCCATTTCATGATTGGGTTTTTTGTCTTTTTGTTGTTGAGTTTATGAAGTTTTCTATAGATTTTAGAAATTAGACCCTTATCAGAAAAATTGTTTCCAAAAATTTTTTCCCAGTCTGTCAGTTGTCTATTAACTCTTTTAATAAAGTCTTTTGATGAGCGTAAGTTTTTAATTTTAAGAGGTCTCATTTATCTATTTTGTCTTCTCCTATTTGTACATTCGTTGTAATGTATGTTATCCTATTTTTACAAAAGATTAGGTCCCATAGTTTTCTTCCTATGTTATCTTCCAGGAATTTTATGGTTTTAGATTTAATATTTAGGTCTTTGATCCATTTAGAGTTAGGTTTTTTTGTGTATGGTGTGAGTACTATTTCATTTTTCTGCAGGTGGATATCCAGTTTTGCCAGTACCATTTATTAAAGAGACTGTTTCTGCCCCCACTGAATGGACTTTGGCTGCTTGTCAATAATCAGTTGCACATAGATGGTTGGGTTTAATTCTGGCTTCTCAATTCTGTTTCACTGGTCTATGTGTCTATCATTGAATCAATACCAGGCCGTTTTGATTACAGAGGCTGTATAGTATGTTTTGATATTGGGGAGTGTGAGACCTCCTGCTTTGTTCTTTTTGTTCAAATTGCTTCTGGTATTCGGGGTTTCTTTCCTTTCCATATGAAGTTGGTCAATGGTTTTTCCATTTCAATAAAGAATGTTATTGGGATTTATGTTGGGATTGCCTTGAATCTGTAGATCTTTTTAGGTAGGATTAACATTTTCACTATATTAAGTCTTCCAATCCATGAGCATGGGAAATCTTTCTCACTTTTGTAGGTCCCTTTTAGTTTCTTGTAGTAATGTTTTGTAATTTTCATTGTATAAGTCTTTTGTGTCCCTGATTAAGTTAATTTCTAGGTATTTTATTGATTTGGGGGCTATTGTAAATGCTATTGTTTTCTTGATTTCTTTTGGGGGGCAGTCTTGGTTAGTGTTGAGGAACCCAGCTGACATTTGTGTGTTGATCTTGTACCTTGAAACATTGCTAAATTCTTCTATTAGTTCCATCAGCTTTTTGTGGAATCTTCAGGGTCTTCTATGTATAGGATCATGTCATCTGCAAATAGATAGTTTTACTTCTTCCTTTCCAATTTGGATACCTTTTATTTCTCTTTCTTGTCTTAATGTTCTGGCTAGGACTTCCAGTACAATGTTGAATAAGAGTGGTGATAATGGACATCCTTGTCTTGTTCCTGTTCCAAAGGGAAATTTTCAGCATTTCTCCACTGAGTATAATGTTGGCTGTTGGTTTTGCATGTATGCTCTTAATTATGTTGAGAAATTTCCCTTGTATTCCTATTTTTCTTGGAGTTTTTATCAGGAAAGTGTGTTGAATTTTATCGAATGCCTTTTCTGCATCAATTGATATGATCATGTGGTTCCTTTCCTTTGTTTTGGATTACATTGATTAATTTTCTAATGTTGAACCACCCTTGAAGTCCTGGTATAATCCCACTTGATCATGGTGGATGATTTTTTTGATATGTTGCTGAAGTCCATTGCCTAGAATTTTGTTGAAAATATTTGCATCTATGTTCACAAGGGATATTGGTCTGTAATTTTCTTTCTTTTTGTTATGTCTTTTCCTGGTTTAGGTATCGGTTATGCTGGCTTCATAGAAAGAGTTTGATAGTGTTCCTTCCTCTTCTACGTTTTTGAAGAGATTGATTAGGATTGGTGTCAGCTCTTCTTTGAATGTTTGATAGAATTCTCCAGTGTAGCCGTCTAATCCTGGGCTTTTGTTGTTGTTGTTGTTGTTGGCAGTTTTTTGATGACATCTTTGACCTTTTCTTTTGTAATGGGTCTGTTTAAATGTTCTACCTCTGTGTTAGTTTGGGTAGATAGTGTGTTTCTAGCAATTTGTCCATTTTATCAGTTTTCAAATTTGTTGGAGTACAGTTTTTCACAGTATTCAGTTAAGATATTCTTTATCTCTTTTGGATCAGTTGCAATGTCACCAATTTCAATTCCTAATTAGATTATTTGCCTCTTCAGGATTTTTTCTTTTATCAATCTAGCCAGCGGTTTGTCTATTTTATTAATCCTTTCAAAGAACCAACTTCTGGTTTTGTTAATTCTTTCAAATGTTTTTCTGTTGTCAATTTCATTTATTTCTGCCCTGATCTTTATTATTTCTTTTTTTTTTTTTTTTCTGGTAGGCTTTGGCTTCTTTTGCTCTTTTCTTTTTATTCAAGTTGTTGGTTTAAGTTAATGATTTTGGATCTTTCTTCTTTTTTTAATGTAGGTATTTATTGCTATAACTTTTCCCCTGAGTACTGCTTTTGGTGTTCCCAAAGGTTTTGATATGTTGTGTTTTCCTTTATATTTGATTCTAGGAATTTATTAATTTCAGTTTTATGTCCTTTTCTTTTCTTTTTTTTATTGTACCTTAGATGAAGGTTTACAGAGCAAATTAGTTTCTCATTAAACAATTAATACACATATTGTTTTGTGACATTGGATGCCAACCCCACAACATGTCAACACTCTGCCCTTCTCAACCTTGGGTTCCTCATTACCAGCTTTCCTGTCCCCTCCTGCCTTTTTGTCCCTGCCCCTGAGCTGGTGTGCCCATTTAGTCTCGTTTTGTTTTATGGGCCTGTCTAATCTTTGCCTGGAGAGTGAACCTCAGGAGTGACTTTAGTACTAAGTTAAAAGGGTATCTGGGGACATACTCTCGGGGTTTCACCAGTCTCTGTCAGATCAGTAAGTCTGGTCTTCTTTTGTGAGTTAGAATTTTGTTTTACATTTTTATCCAGCTCTGTCTGTGACCCTCAATTATGATCCCTGTCAGAGCAGTTGGTGGTGGTAGCTGGGCACCATCTAGTTGTGCTGGACTCAGTCTGTGGTAAATATGGTCCATTAGACCTTTGGACTAATCTTTCCCTTGTGTCTTTGGTTTTCTTCATTCTCCCTTGCTCCAGACAGGGTGGGACCAGTGGAGTATCTTAGATGGCCGCTTGCAAGCTTTTAAGACCCCAGACACTACTCACCAAAGTAGGATGTAGAACTTTTTTTTTTTTTATAAACTATGCTATGCCAATTGAGCTAGATGTCCCCTGAGACCATGGTCCCCACAGCCCTCAGCCCAGTAATTCAGTCCTTCAGGGAGTCTGGATGTGTCTGTGAAGATGTGTCTACCTTGCCTTGGTCAAGTTGTGCTGACTTCCCCAGAATCGTGTATTGTCTTACCCTTCACCAAAGTTACCACTTATCTATTATCTGGTGCTTTTCCCTTCCCACCCTTCCCCTCCCTAGTAACCATCAAAGATTGTTTTTTTCTGTGTGTAAACCTTTTCATGAGTTTTTATAATAGTGGTCTCATTCAGTATTTGTCCTTTTGTGATTGACTTGTTTCACCCAGCATAATGCCCTCCAGATTCATCCATGTTGTGAGATGTTCCACAGATTCATCATTGTTCTTTATTGTTCATACTATTCCATTGTGTGTATGTAATATAGTTTATCCATTCATCTGTTGATGGGCATTTAGGTTGTTTCCATCTTTTTGCTATTGTAAATAATGCTGCAATGAACATGGGTGTGCATATGTCTATTCATGTTATGGCTCTTATTTCTATAGGATATATTCCTAGCAGTGGGATTGCTGGATCCTGTGGTATTTTTATTTCTAGCTTTTTAAGTAAATGCCATGTTGTTTTCCAAAATGATTTACCATTTTCCATTCCCACTAGCAGTGTATAAGAGTTACAAGCTCCCCACAGCCTCTCCAGCATTTCTAATTTTCTGTTTTTTGTTTTGTGCCAGTAATATCATCATGAGATGGTATCTCATTGTAGTTTTGATTTGCATTTCTCTAATGGCTAGTGATCTTGAGCATTTCCTCGTGTGTCTGTTCACTGCCTGAATGTCTTCTTTGGTGAAGTGTCTGTTCATATCCTTTGCCCATTTTTTAATTGGATTATTTGTCTTTTTGTTGTAGAGGTGTTGGATTTTCCTATAGATTTTAGAGATTAGACCTTTGTCAGCTTTGTGATAGACAAATTATTTTTTCCCAGTCTGTAGGTTCTCTTTGTACTCTTTGGGTAAAGTCTATTGATGAGCAAAAATGTTTAATTTTTAGAAGATCCCAGTTATCTAACTTATCTTCTGGCATTTGTGTATTGTTAGTTATGATTTGTATACTATTTATATCATGTATTGGGGCTCAGGTGTTGACCCTATTTCTTCTTCTATAATCTTTATAGTTTTTGGTTTTATATTTACATCTGTGATCCATTCTGAATGAGTTTGGGGTGAGGTATGGGTCCTTTTTCATTTTGTTACAGGTGGACATCCAATTTCACCAGCACCATTTGTTAAAAAGACTGTCTTTTCCCCATTTAATGGAACCTGGACCTTTGTTAAACATCAGGTGGTCATAGGTGGATGGATGTACATCTGGGATCTTTATTCTGTTCCATTGGTCAATATGTCTGTTGTTGCACCAGTACCAGGTTGTTTTTAATACTGTAGCTGTATAGTAGGTTCTGAGGTCAGGTAGTACGAGTCCTCCTACTTTATTCTTCTTCTTCAATAGTGCTTTACTTATCTGGGGCCTCTTTTCTTTCCATATTAAGTTAATGATTAGTTTTTCCATCTAGTTAAAGAATGCTGTTGGTATTTGGATCAATCAGGACTGCATTGTATTTGTAGATTGCTTTGGGTAGAATTGACATTTTCAAAATGTTGATTCTACCTATCCATGAGCGTGGATGTTTTTCCATTTATGTAGGTCTCATTTGGTTTCTTGCAGTAGTGTTTTGTAGTTTTCTTTTGTATAGGTCTTTTACATCCCTGGTTAGATTTATTCCTAAGTATTTCTTTTTAGGGGCTACTATAAATGGTGTTGCTTTCCTAATTTCCTTTTTGTCATTCTGTTTATTGGTGTATAGGAGTCCAAGTGATTTTTGTATGTTTATCTTGTATCCTGCTACACTGCTGAATCTTTCTATTAGTTCCAGTAGTTTTCTTGTGGATTTGTTTGAGTTCTCTATGCATAGTATCATATAATCTGCAAACAGGGATACTTTTACGTCTTCCTTACCAATTGGAATGCCCTTCATATCTTCTTCTTACCTTACTGCTCTAGCTAGTACTTCCAGCACAATGTTAAATAGGAGTGGTGATAAAGGGCATCCTTGTCTTGTTCCTGTTCTCAAAGGAGAATGTTTTCAGCCTCTCTCCATTAAGAATGATGTTGGCCGTTGGTTTTGCATAGATGTGCTTTAGGTTGAGGAATTTCCCTTCTATACCTATTTGATTGAGAGTTTTTATCAGGAATGGGTGTTGGACTTTATCAAATGCCTTTTCTGTGTCAATTAAGATAATCATGTGATTCTTTTGTTTTATTTTGTGTGGTGGATTACGTTGATTGATTTTCTAATGTCGAACTGTCCTTGCATACCTGGTATGAATCCCACTTGGTGGTGGTGTATTATTTTTTTTATGTGATGCTGAATTCTATTGGCTAGAGTTTGGTTAAGAATTTTTGCATCTGTATTATGACTAATACTGGTCTGTAATTTTCTTTTTTGTGGTGTCTTTGCCTGGTTTTGGTATCAGGGTTATGCTTGCTTCATAGAACAAATTTGGAAGTATCCTTTCCTTTTCTATGTTCTGAAATAGTTTCAGTAGTACTGGTGCAAGCTTTTCTCTGAATGTTTGGCAGAATTCTCCAGTGAAGCCATCTGGGCCAAGGCTTTTTTTTTTGTTGTTGTTGCCTTTTGAATCTCTTCTCTTGTTATGGGTCTGTTCAGATTTTCTACCTCAGTTTGTGTTTAGGTAGGTAGTGTGTTTCTAGAAATTTGTCCATTTCCTCTAGGTTTTCAAATTTGTGGGAGTACAGTTTTTTATAGTACTCTGTTATGATCCTTTTTATTTCAGTTGGGTCTGTTGTAATGTCCCCCATTTCGTTTCTTATTTGGGTTATTTGCGCCTTCTCTTGTTTTTGTTTTTTTCAATTTGGTCAGTGGTTTTTCAGTTTTGTTGATCCTTTCAAAGAACCAACTTTTGGCGTTGTTGATTCTTTCTATTGTTTTTCTATGCTCTATTTCATTTATTTCTGCACTGATCTTTATTATTTCCTTTCTTCTGGTGCCTCTAGGTGTGTTTTGCTGTTCTCCTTCTATTCTTTCAAGTTGTATAGCAAATGTTTTGATTTTGTCCCTATTTTTTTTTTGATGTGTACATATATTGGTATAAATTGACCTCTGAGCACTGCTTTTGCTGTGTCCAAAAGGTTTTGGTATGATGCGTTTTCATTCTCATGTTATTCTAGGAAATTTTTTATTCTATCTTTGATTTCTTCTATTACCCAGTGGTTTTTAAGCAAGGTGTCATTCAGTTTCCATGTATTTGATGTTCCCCCTGCTCTTCCTGTTATTAATTTCTACTTTTATGCATTGTGATCTGAGAAGATGCTTTGTCTTATCTCAGTGTTTTGGATTTTGTTGCAGGTTGCTTTGTGGCCTAAGATGTGGTCTATTCTGGAGAAAGTTCCATGTGCATTGGAAAAGAATGTGCACTTTGCAGCTGTTGGATGGAGTGTTCTATATATGTCTATGAGGTCAAATTGACTGACTGTGCCCTTTAGGTCTTCTGTATCTTTGTTGAGTTTCTTTCTAGATGTTTTGTCCTTTTCCAAGAGTGGCGTGTTGAAGTCTCCTGCTGTTGTTGTGGAAGTGTCAGTTTCTCTTTTCAGTGCTGTTAGAATTTGTTTTATGTATTTTGGAGCCCAGTCATTTAGTTTGTAGATATTTATTATGGTTATTTCCTCATGGTGGATTGTCCCTTTAATCATTATATAATGCCCTTCTTTGTCTTTTGTGGTGGACTTTGTTTTAATGCCTATTTTATCTGAGGTTAGCTTTGTCACTCGTACTCTTTTTTGGTTGCTGTTTGTTTGATATATTTTTTTCCATCCTTTGATTTTTTTAATATATTTGTGTCTTTGTTTCTAAACTGTGTCTCTTGTAGACAGCATATTGATGAGTCCCTTTTTTAATCCATTGTCACTCTCTGTCTCTTTATGGGTGAATTTAAGCCATTTACGTTCAGGGTGATTATCGATAGGTGTGAGTTTATTGCTGTCATTTTGTAGTGCTTTTTTGTGGTGCTGATCTTTTTTTTTTTTTTTTTTTTTGTGGTGCTGATGTTTCCTTTGTTCCTGTTACTGTTCTGTGCTGAATTCATTTTGTTGGTGGATTTTTTTTTCATTTCTTCTGTTTTTGTAGATTTTGTGTTTACAGAGACTGTGTTTTTTGTCTTTATTTTGATGAGTTTGTTGACTTTCTTTTTGGTTACCTTGAAATTTACTCCTACATTCCCAAGTTTAAACTAGTCTTTTATTACTTGATAATGTCTTGATTTCCTCTCCATTTGAAAGTTCTATACCTACACCATTTATTCCCTCTTTTATTGTTCTGACGTTTTGTCATTTACAGATTGATGTCTCTGGTTTCCTGTTGTAAATCTTTTCTTTTCTTTTTTTTTAATCCTTGAGAGTTCATTATCTAGGTTGGTATCTGGCTGATGCTGTCTTATGTGCTAGATTCAGGTTGTTGTCTGATGTTTTTGGTTCTCTAACCGAAGGACTCACTTTAATAATTCTTAAAAGTTTGGTTTGGTTTTTACATATTCATTAATTTCTGTTTATCTGGAAATGTCCTAATTTTGCCATTATATTTGAGTGAGAGTTTTGCAGGATATATTATTCTTAGTTGGCAGTTTTTTTTTTCTTTCAAGGTTTTATATATGTCATCCCATTGCCTTGTTGCCTGCATGGTTTCTGCTGAGTAATCAGAGCTTAGTCTTATTGTTTCACGTTTGTATGTGAGTTTTCATTTTTCTCAAGCTGCTCTCAGGATTTTTTCTTTGTCTTTGGTTTTAGTAAATGTGATTATGATATGTCTTGGTGTTTTTGGGGTCTATCCTATATTGGGTTCTTTGATCTTCTTGGATGGTCAGCATTTTGTCTTTCATGATATTAGGGAAGTTTTCTGTCAGTAAATCTTCAATGATTCTTTTTCTGTTTTATGTTTTCTCCCCCTGTTCTGGAACTCTGATCACACGCAGATTTTTGCTTTTGATTGTATCCCACATCATTCTCAGGGTTTCTTCATTTTTCCTTATTCTTTTCTCTGATTTTTCCTCAAAGTGTTATCCAAGGACTTGTCTTCAATTTTGCTGATCCTGTCTTCCATTATTTCAGATTTGCTCCTAAAACCTTCTATTGTGCTGACCATTTCTGAAAACTTGTTGTTTATCTTTTGGATTTCTAATTGTTATTTTTGTATAATTTCTAGTTGTTTATTTTAACATTTTGTTTGTATATTATTTTCCTGAATTCTTCCATTGTTTTGTCTGTCTTTTCCATGATTTTGTCTATTTTTTCCTTATTTTTGTCTGCATTTTCCTTTGTCTGTTGGAGAACCCTGAATATTAGAGTTTTGAATTCCCTATAAGTGTCTTCTTCTAGCAGAATGTTATCTGGTGTTTTATTTTGGTCACTTTCTGGAGGCTTTGTTTTATTTGGTTATGTCTGGACACATGAGCTGGGTGTGTTTTGTTGCATGCTGTCCTGTGGGCACGATACTTTTCACCACCTTGTCCAGATAAGCAGTGACTGTCACTCAACTATGGCGCAGCAGGGTGGGTGCAGCAGGGCTGCAGGTGTGGGGATAGGTAGTTTGCAGCATGAACTGGAGGTGATGGATCGGGGCTTGAGGGCAGTGCAGGGCGGAGTTTAGGAGACTGCATGGATCCCACTTGGGGGCATGGCACTCAGCTCACGGCGCAGGTAGGCAGGAGGGATAGGAGAGGAAGTGATGTGCAGAGCTAAGTAAGTGGGTGAAAGAAGAGAGAGAAACTAAAGCAAAAAAGCAAATAATGAAGTAAAAAGATAGAAAAAAGTAAATAAAATGGTGGTGTGGTAGGATTCAGTGGGTAGGAGTGGCTCTCTAGCCAAGTGGTGTGGCTTGGCCTGTCAAGAAGGGACATGGGCGGCACACGGGGCTAGGTGGCTGGGAGGAAGGAAAGGAAAGCGAGGAAAGAGTGAAGAAACCAACAATCAAAGAAACAAATAAAAAATAATTAAAAAAATAAAAACAACAAAATGTGGTGGGGGAGCCAGCCATTGGGGGAGGGCAGAATTGGGGTGGTAGTGAGCTGAGGCCGTGTGCCAGAAGCTCTCCAGCTGAGCAGTACAGCACAGCCCACCAAGAAGTTGGGGGTGGCACATGGGGCTTGATGAATGAAAGAAAGTAAATGAAGGGAGACAGAAGGAACAATAACAAAAGAAACAAAAATAGAAAACAATAAATAAAATGGCACTGAGGGAGCCAGTTGGTGATGGCAGTGCAGACCCAGGGAGGCTGGGCACAGTGACTCTCCAACCAAGCTGTGCAACACGGTGCCTCCAGAAGGGGCAGGGGCAGCGCAATGGGCTGGGCAGGCAGGAGAAAGGAAAGGAAGGGAAAGAGAGAGAGAAGAAACAAAAAAAAAAAAGAAGAGAAAGAAAAAGAAGAAAGCAAACAAACCAAAACATCACAACCTGTCAAGAAGGGGAGGGGATGGCACACCAGGCTAGCTGGGCGGGAGGAAGGAAAGGAAGGAAAGGAGAGAGAATAGCAACAAAAAAGCCAAAAATAAAAAACAAAAGAACAAAGCAAACAAGCCAAAACATCACAGCTGTCAAGAAGGGGAGAGGATGGCACACAGGGCTAGCTGGGTGGGAGAAATGGAAGGAAGGAAGGGAGAGAGAGAGAAGCAACAAAAAATATAAAAAAATATAAAAATAAACAAAAATACAAACCAAAAAAAGAAAAAAAAACAAAAGATGCTGAAGGGGCCGGCTGATGGGGGCGGGGCAGACCCTAGAGGCAGTGAGCTGGTGTGTCTCCAGCCAAGCTACCGTGGCCTATTGTTAAGCGGTGGAAGCCTCATCCTGGGAAGAAGGGTGGGGGTCAGAAAGCTTGAATCCCTGGTTACTAAGTGCTCTATCTCCTGCTGGGAGCTCTGTGGCATTGCCTCCCATACTCCCTGTCTTCAGTACTTGGTGGCTGAGGTCCAAGATGGTGAGTCCAGCCACGTTAGCTCTCCTCTCTATTCTCTGCCAGTTTCTTATTCCATTCAGTGTTGATCAAGTTCTTTATTCCTTCATTTGGTGCTTAGGTTTCCAAGATTGATGTTTGTATCTGTTTTACTTAGTCTTTGGGGTTCTTTGCCGCAGAGAGATGGCATGGTGCTTCTGTCTATAGTGCCATGTTGGCTCTGCCTCCTAATTCTAATTTCAATTTTGATTTCTTCTATGACCCAATAGTTTTTTAGTAGTGTATCATTTAGTTTCCATGTATTTATTCTTTTTTCCTTATTTATCCTGTTGTTGATTTCTAGCTTCATACTGTTATGGTCAGAGAAGACGCTTTGTATAATTTCAGTCTTTTTAAACGGGTTGAAACTTGTTTTGTATCCTAGCGTATGGTCTATCCTGGAAAATGATCCATGTGCACTGGAGAAGAAAGTGTGTTCTGAAGTTGGTTGGAGTGTTCTATATATGTCCATTAAGTCCAATTGGCTTATGGTTTTATTTAAGTTCTCACTGTCCTCAGTGGTCTTCTTTTTAGCTGTTCTGTGTGTAATTGAAAGTGGTGTGTTGAAGTCCCCTACTATTATTGTGAAGTTGTCTATTTCTCCTTTCATATTGGTCAGTATTTGTTTCATGTATTTTGGTGTCTTGTTGTTATGTGCATATATATTTATAACTGTTATGTCTTCTTGCTGGATTGACCCTTTTATTATTATGTAATGTTCTTCTTTATGCCTTATAATAGATTTTCATTTAAAATCTATTTTATGTGATATCAGTATGGCCACCCCTGCTCTTTTTTGTTACTGGTTGCATGGAATATTTTTCTCTATCCTTTTATTTTCAGTCTATTTTTGTCCTTATGTCTAAGGTATGTTTCTTGAAAACAGCAAAAGGATGGATCATGTTTTTTTAAAATCCATTCCGCCACTCTCTGCCTTTTGCATGGGGCATTTAGACCATTTACATTTAAGGATATTGCTGAAAACGAAGTGTTTACCTCACACATTTTGCTATTTGTTTTTTGATTGATTCGTATCTTCTTTGTTTTTTATTCTGATTTTTCTGTTTTTGTTTGTATTTGGGTGCTTTCTTGTGATGAGCCTTTTTGTTATCTTCCTTATTGTCTTCTGAATGTTTCTTCTTGGTGATCACTTAGCGGTTACCACATATATTACATTACACCACTTACACTTACAACATTTAACATATGAATAGCAGTTAACACATAACTTTAACATAATAAATTTATTCCTGGTATGCTCTTCTCTCCCCCTTTTTTGTTGGTGTCTCTCGGTTAATACCAATATACAACCTATTCGATAAGTTTACTTTGTACTTATTTCTTAATTCTGTTGCCTTTGCATTTGGAGTACTCCCTTGAGTATTACTTGCAAAGCTGATCTGGTAGTGGCAAATCCCCAGAGCTTCTGTTTGTGAATGTCTTGATTTCCCCCTCATTTTCGAATAACAACTTTTCTGGGTAAAGAATTCTTGGTTGGAAATTGTTTTGGTTTGGTATTTTATATATGTTGCTCCATTGTCTTCTGACCTCTAGAGTTTCTGGGGAGAAATCCACACTGATTCTTTTGGAAGACCATTGGTATGTTATATTGTTTTTTTCTCTTGCTGCTTTCCAAATTCTGTCCTTGTCTTTGGTTTTCAAGAATTTTATTAGGATATATTGTGGAGTTGATCTTTTTGTGTCTCCTGATTGGGGTTCGTGTAGCTTCCTGTATTTGCAGACTTGGTTCTCTGCTCAGGTCTGGGAAATTCTCTCTGATTATCTCTTGGAAAATTGTTTCTGTGGCTTTAATGTGGTCATGGTGCTCTGGGATTCCAATAATTCTATTAGATTTCTTAGTTGAATCCCATATTTCTTTTTGGGTTTCTTAGCTTTTCTTTGTTCTTTTCTCTTGTTTCTCTTGAGACTTGATAGGTTCAGTTGTTTGTCTTATATTTCACTTATTCTATCTTCTGTCTGTTCAAGTCTATTGTGGAGTGATTCTCTTGCTTTTTCTAATTCAAATGTTTCATTCTTCAGTTCCAATAGTTCTCTTTGTTTTTTTGTTTTCAGATTCCTTGTTGAATCTCTCATTTTGTTCCTCCATTTGCTTCTTGAACTCCGTTAGCTCGTTTTCTGCTTTCTTTAAACATATTTAGCACCACAGCCTGAAAATTATTAATTCTTTGCATTATTCTGGCTTCCATAGGAGAGATTTCCTCTTCTTCATGTTTTGCTTTTGATTGTTCCCTCTTCTCTTGTGATTTCATGTGTTTTACTAACTTTTTTTGAACTTGACCATTTTGTTATCTTTTTTAAAAATTTTGCTTCAAAATGTTTTATTCTGTTTATTGCAGGTAAATTTTCTGATTGAGTGCCCTGGTAATGCAGCAGACAAATGCCTGGCTGCCAACTGAAAGACTTGGGCCCACACTCACCAGCAGCTCTGCAGGAGAAAGATGCAGCAGAACACTTCAGCAAAGACTCACAGCTCTAGGAACCCTACAGGGTAGCTTCTCTCAGCCCTGCAGGTTTGCTGTGAGTCAAAATGACCCAGCGTCTACAGGTTTGGTATCTTCTCCTGAGAACCACTAGATGGCACTCTTATACTTAGTTTTTTCTTTTTTTTTTTTTTTTCAGTGCTAGTTCAGGAGTTCTGTATGCTTGGTCTCTGACATTCAATACGTATGTGTGGGAAGGAAGAGGTTTAGTTGTTCAGAGACTACCATAAGCAGTGGGGCTTGACTTTCCTGTGGTGACAGTGTGGGGCTCTCTATGTCTTTTTCTCACTGGCGCTCCTGCACAGACACTCCCACGGTGCCCCGCTGTGGGCCCTTTCCTTTGTCCCTGTCAATCTGAAGTATTCCCCTTGCCCTGCTGCCCTTGCAGTTCCTCCAGGTGTAGTGCCTGACCGTTTGGGGCCTCAGCGAGATTCAACAGAACTCTCACACAACACCACAGTCTCCCTTCTCCCCCTTCCAATCACATGAACTATGAATTCCCGTGGCCAATTTGCACAACCTTAAAAAAAATCAGGTTTGAACTCCCTCAGATTAACTTTTTTTCCTTTTCTGTGTTCCACGTTTGGGGTATTACCCAGCCCCACCCCCAAAAGGCTGTGATGAGCAAGCACTTCTGATGTTAGCAGGTAGGATCTCCTGGCTTCCTTTCCTCCTCTCCCCACTTCTGGACTCACCCCAACTCTCAAATACCTCAGCTGCTGTCCGGAGTTCTGAGATCTCAGTATGTGCTTGTTTTTATTCATTGTTCAGTGAGTTAGTTGCTGAGGGAGTAAATGGGAGCATCCATTCACTTTGCCATCTTGCCCCACCTCTTTAAGTCACTTTGCAGCTGCTAACCAAAAGGTTGGCAGTTCAAATCCACCAGCCACTTCTTGGAAACCCTATGGGGCAGTTATACTCTGTCCTATAGGGTTGCTATGAGTTGAAATTGACTCAACAGCAACAGGCTTGGTTTGGCTTGGTTCTAGTAATTTTTCCATTTCACATCAGTTTTCAAATTCATTTTCATAAAGTTCTAACCTTTGTGTCATATATATCATTTTCCCAAATTTTATTTTTGGTGATAATAAGCACAGCAAAACCTGTTCCTAGTCCATAGTTTCTAGACAAAATGATCAATGACGTTGGTTAAGTTCTAGTTGTTTCATTTCCATTTACTTAATCTCCTTGCCCTCTCCCCTCCAACCTTCTCTTCTATGCTTTAAAATAGCTGTTGACCCTTTGGTCTTATGTAGATTTTTTTTAAAATAATGCAATACTCAAGGGTGACAATCTTTACTCTTTGGGTTAAAGTGTTACTTAGTTTAAAGGTAACTTCAGGGGATAGTTTCAATTCAAGGTTTGAAGAGCAACTAAGGGCCATAATCTTGGGGACTCTTCCAGCCTCAGCAGGATTTAGTAGGTCTGGACTCTATAAGAATTTGAAGTTCTGTTCCACATTTTCTCCCTTTATAAGGATTTCTCTATCATGTTCTGAATCAGAACATTCAGTAGCCGGGCACATCTAGTTCTAGTCTCAAGTTGGAGGAGGCAGTGGTTCATGTAGACAATGAGTCCTGTGGTCCAGTTCCTTCTCTGATTCTTGGGTTTCCTTATTTCTCTTTTGTTCCAGATGAATAAAAACCAGTAGTTTTATCTTAGATGGCTGCTCATAAGCTTTTAAGACCTCAGACACTGCTCATCATTCTGGGAGGTAGAACATAAATTTTAAGAATTATATTATGCCAATTGATTGGATTGTCCCATCAGACCAGTGCCCTAATACCCTAAACCAAGAGAATTAATACCATGAGGTGATTGGTTATGTCTAATTAGTATCAGCATCTGTAACCTCCCCTTTTTATGGTTGTTATTGTTGCAAAACCATATACAACCTAGCATTCACTCATTCATCCCTTTTCCCTTGATACAGCTTGTTGACATCAGTTACATCAGTCATGCTATGCAAACTTCACCCATATTTGGTACCACCTTTCCCATTTCTATAAACAAAAAGTGACTGCTACCTAAAGAGTACTTCTCCCTCTCCCCCAACCCCTTACTGCTGGTAACCACTAATGAACATTAGTCTCCGTATATTTACCTATGCATGTGTCTTAGGCTAGGTTCTCTAGAGAAGCAAAACCAGTAAAGTGTATAAATATATATATAGAGAGAGATTTATATAAAGGAAACAGCTCACGGAACTGTAGAGACTAGAACATCCCAAGTCCATGGATCAGGGTAGAGGCCTCTCTCAAGTCACACAGCCACAGAAGCTGGCAAGCCCAAGATCAGCAGGTCAGAGAGCAGGGCTCCCACTCCCAGGCTGTGCAGATCGACGAATCCCAAGTTCAGCAGATAAGCTGACAGCTAAAGTCCCAAGAACTGGAGATGAGGTAACAGGAGGCAGCCACAGGATCCAGAGAAAGCAAAAAGCCAGAACATCTGCTTATATTCAGATGCGGGCCACACCCCCAAGGAGACTCCCTTTCATCTGATTGGCTACTCACAGTATATTCAATCATGGGAGTGATTACATTAAAACACTGAGAATCATGGCCCAGCCAACTTGACACACAATCTTAACCATCACAGCATGTCATTTCATAAAAGAACATGCAATATATATATATATTTGTGATTGACTTATTTCACTCAAGATAATGTCCTCCAGGTTCATCCATGTTCCAAGATGTTTGGGGAATTCATTTTTCTTTATTGCGGAGTAGTATTCCATTGTATGTATGTGTCACATTTTACTTATCCATTCATCCGTTGATGGCACTTTGTTTGTTTTCATGTTTTTGCTGTTGTGAATAGGTGCTGAGATGGACATAGGTGTGTATATGTCTGTTCGTGTCACTTCTATTAGATCCCTATGGTATATCCTAGGAGTGGAATTGCTGGGTCATTTGCCAGCTCTACCTCTAGTTTTCTTTTTTAAGAACTGCGAGGCTGTTTTCCACAATGACTGTACCATTTTGCATTCCCACCAGCAATGGATGAGGGTTCCAGTTTCTCCACATTCCTTCTTTTCAACACTTATTTTCATTTTGTTTTTAATCTTAGCCATCCTAGTGGGAGTGAAGTGGTATCTCATTGTGGTTTTGTTTTGCATTTCTCTGATGGCTAATGATGTTGAGCATCTTTTCAAGTGTCTGTTGGCCATTTGAATATCCTCTTCAGTGAAGTGTCTGTTCACATCCTTTGCCCAGTTTTTGATTAGGTTATTTGTCTTTTCTTGTTAAATTGTAGAAGTTTTCTATATATTTTAGATATTGGACTCTTATCAGCTATATCATTCCCAAAGATTTTTTTCCCCATCTATAGGTTGTCTGTCTACTTTTTTAATAAAGTCTTTTGATGAACATAAGTATTTAACTTTTATGAGGTCTCAGTTATCTATTTTGTTTTCTGTTGCTCGTGCATTTATTGTGTTAGATAGTCTATCATTGAAAGAAATTAAGTCCAAAAGCTTTGCTCCTATTTTTTCTTCCAAGAACTTTATGGCTTTAGATTTAACATTTAGGTCATTGATCCATTTTGAATTAGTTTTTGTTTATGGCATGAGGTATGGATGTTGTTTAATTTTTCTGCATGTGGAAATTCAGTTTGCCAGCACCATTTGTTGAAGAGACTGTTCCTTCCCCCATTGAATGGATTTGGATCCCTTGTTGAAAAATCAATTGACCGTAGATGTTTGGATTTCTTTCTGAGTTTTCAGTTCTATTCTATTGGTCTATATGTCTAACATTAAACCAGTACCAGGCTGCTTTGATTACTGTAGCTGAGTAATATGTTTTGAAGTCAGGAAATGTGAGGCTTCTTACTTTGTTCTTCTTCAGAATTGCTTTTGTCTTTTCATATAAAATTGAGGATTAGTTTTTCCATTTTTGTAGAGAATGCTGTTGGAATTTTGATAGGGATTGCATTGTATCTGTTGATGTATTTACGTCTTGACTATATTAAGTCTTCCAATCCATGAGCATAGAACTTCTTTCCATCTGTTTAGGTCCTTTTTAGTCTCTTTCAAGAGCATTGATGGCATAGGGGTTAAAGTGCTTGGCTGCTAACTGAAAGGTTGGTGATTGGAACCCACCAGCCATTCCATGGTGTGGCAGTCTGCTTCTGTAAATATTTACAGCCTTGGAAATCCCTTCAGGCAGGTCTACTCTGTCCTACAGGGTCACTATGAGTCAGAATTGACTCGATGGCAATGGGTTTTTGTGCTTGGTTAGCCTCTTTCAGCAATGTTTTATTATTTTCATTGTATTAGTCTTTCACATCCCTGGGTAAATTCATTCCTAGATATTTTATTCTGTTAGATACTATTGTAAATGGAATTGTTGTCTTAATCTCCTTTTCAGATTTCTCATTGCTGGTATAGAGAAACCCAACTTTGCTAAATTCTTCTATTAGTTCTAGAAGCTTTTAGTAGATTCTTTCATATTTTCTGTATATAGATAGGATCATGTCATCTGCAAATAGGGATCGTCTTACCTATTCCTTTCCAGTTGGGTTACATTTGTTTCTTATTCTCGCCTTATTGCTCTGGCTAGGACTTCCAGTACAATACTGAATAGCAGTGGTGTGAGTGGTCATCCTTTTGGAGTTCCCATTTCCAAGAGGAAAGTTCTCAGTCTTTCTCTGTTGAATATAATGTTGGCTGTTGGTTTTTCATAAGTGCCCTTAACTTTCCTTTTATTCCTATCTTGTTAAGAGTTTTCATCAAGAAAAGGTACTGGACTTTATTGAATGCCTCTTCTGCATCAATTAAGATGATTATGTGGTTATTTTCCTCTGTTCTATTAATGTGGTGTATTACATCGACTGATTTTCTAATGTTGAACTAACCTTGTATTCCTGGAATAAATCCCACTTGATCATTATGTATAATTCTTTTAATATGCTGTTGGACTCTGTTTGCTAGTATTTTGAGAAATTTTGACATCTATATTCATAAGGGATATTGGTATGTAGTTTTCTTGTGGTGTCTTTGTCTGGTTTTTATACCAGGGTAATGCTGGTTTTCATAGAAGAGCTAGGGAGTATTCCTTCTTTCTCTATTTTTGGGAAGACTTTGAACAGAAATGCTGTCAGTTCTTCTCTAAATGTTCAATAGAATTCCCCAGGGAAGCTAACTGGTCCTGGTCTTTTCTTTGTTAGGAGGCTTTTTATTACTGACTCAATCTCTTTGCTTGATATGAGTCTGTTGAGGTTTTCTACTTCCTTTTGAGTCAGTTTATGTAGGTTACGAGTCTCCAGGAATTAGTCCATCTCATCAAAGTTATTGACTTTGTTCGAGTACATTTGTGTACAATATTCTATTATTATCCTTTTTACTTCAATTCGTTGAATTGTAATGTCTCACCTTCATTTCTTATTTTGGTTATTTATGTCTTGTCTCTTTGTTTCTTTGTCAGCCTAGCTAGTGGTTTGTCCATTTTTTGCTGGAGATTCTTGAGGGGGCAGAGAATGTTTTGCCAGGGCAGGCCAGCCAATGTCTGAGTGGGGGTAGGAGTCTCAGGTCTGTGAAGATTTCCTAGTTGGGCATTTGTTTTAGTGGGATCCTCCCTGCCAGTGGGGTTTGGAGAGTGCTTTCTGGTCCAGGTGCTTTTTGTGGCAGGATTCTCCCTAAGGATGCCCCCTGACCCACCTGCAGGGAAAAAGAATCTTTCCTGCCCCAGCCTCTTATTTTGATAGGGTCCTCATTGCTGTTGCTTTCTGGTACTCTGGTATCTCCCTATGGGGACGGGGAGTCTCAGGCCAATAGGAATGAAGAGGCTTCCAGGGCTGGGACATCCCTTTATTTTTAACCTATCTCGGTCTTTTTATTTGAATTCATGCTTTTTTAATACAGTCTGACACTCTATGTCTTTCAACTATGTATCTAGATCATTCACATTTAAAGTAATTATTGATATAAAAAAAATCCAAAAAACCCAAACCTGTTGCTGTTGAGTCAATTCTGACTCATAGCGACCCTATAGGACAGAGTAGAACTGCCCCATAGGGTTTCCAAGGAGCAGCTGGTGGATTCGAACTGCTGACCTTTTGGATAAGAGCTGAGCTCTTAACCACTGCGTGGTTGAAATCTAGTTTTCATGTTTTCTATTCATTGCATTTGTTCTTTGTTTATTTCCCCCCTCTTTTTCTGCCTTCTCTGATTTTATTTGAGCAATTTTAATGATTCCTTTTTTATCTCCTCCATTTACTTGTCATTTATATGTGTTTTTAAAAAAGTGTTTTAGTGGTTGCCCTGTGGTTGCAATATACAATTGTGAAGGTTAGTTTTGTGTGTCAACTTGGCTAGACTATGGTGCCCAGTTATTTTGTAAAATACTATTCTACTTGCTGTTATAAAGTAGTTGCATATGATTAAATCAGTTGGTCTCAAGTAAAGAAGAATCCAAAAACCAAACCCATTGCCATTGAGTCGTTTCTGATTCATAGCGATCCTATAGGACAGAGTAGAAATGCCCCCATAGTGTTTCCAAGGCTATAAATCTTTACAGAAGCAGACTGCCACATCTTTCTCCCACAGAGTGGCTGGTGGGTTCGAACTGCTGATCTTTCAGTTAGCAGCCAAGTGCTTAACCACTGCACCACCAGGACTCCTTGATAAAGAAGAATACCTTTCTTATGGGCAGGCCTCAAACAATCAGTTGAATGCCTTAAGAGAAAAAAGGGAGTTTCCCTAGGGTATGTTCTGCCTTCAGACTATAAATAGTCATTTTTCCATAACATTCTTACTTTTCACTCTTCTTGTCACCTGACCTACAAATTTTTAGATACAAGCTTGCAGGAGTCTCCAGCCTGTCGCCTGACCTATGAATTTTGGGCTTGTGAGCCCTCCACAGTCATGTGAGCCAATTCCTTGAAGTAAATCTCTCTCTCTAAATATATACCTATATCTAGCTGTCTATCTATATATCTCTATATATGCATATATGTATATATACACATGTAGATAGATACATAGAGAGAGATCACTGGTTTTGTTTCTGTAGAGAACGCTGACTAAGACATTTTAAAATAATTCAATTCCATTTTCAAACAACACTATACCAACTCAGGTATAGTGCAGGTATAGTGCAGGTGACTTATACCCAAGTATTCCCAATTCCTCCCTCATTTCCCTTGAGACAATGCTGTTATTTATTTCACTTATCCATATGCTACAATCACCCAAAACATTACTATTATTGCTTTAAAAATATAGTTATCTTTTAGATAAATTAAGAAGATGAAAAATAAAAACCTTTTATCTTGCCTTCATTTATTCCCTTCTCAACTCTTTTCCTTTCTTTATGTATATTCAAATTTCTAACATATAATTTTCCTTCTGCCTGAAGAATTTTTAACTTTTCTTGCAAGACACATCTTCTACCAATTAATTTCCTCATTTTTTGTTTATCTGAGAAAGTCGTTAATTTATTCTTTACTTTTTTCAGGAAAATTTTACTGAATATAAAATTCTAACTTGGCTGTTTTCTTCCTTTAACAGTTTAAAGATTTTACTCCACTTTCTTGTTTGCATGATTTCTAACAAGACCTTTGCTGTAATCTTTGTTCCTCTGTAGGTAAGGTGTCCTCTCTCAACCTTTCTGGCTTTCTTCAAGATTTTCTCATAGGTTTTCTGGAGTTTGAATATGATATATCTTGGTACGTTTATTCATATGTATTTGTTTTTGGTATTTGTCCTGTTTGTTCTCTGAGCTTCTTCGATTTGAGTTTGGTATCCATCACTAATTTTGGAAAATTTTTGGCCATTATTTCTTCAAATATTTTTTCTGTCCCATTCTTTCTTAACTTCTCTTTCTGGTATTCAAATTTTTCATATGTTACACATTTTAATATTGTTAAACAGTTCTTGAATGTTCTGTTCTTTTTTATTTCTTTTTTTTTCCTCTTTGAATTTCAGTTGGGGAAGTTTCTATTGATCTATCTTTAAGTTCACTGAATCTTTCCTTGGCTGTGTTATGTCTTCTAATGAGTCTGTCAAAGGCATTCTTCATGTCTGTTGCTGTGTCTTAGTTTGCTAGTGCTGCCATAACAAAATACCACAGAGTGTGTAACTTTGAAGAACAGGAATTAATTTTCTCACAATACTGGAGGCTAAAATTTCAAATCAGGGTCTTGGCCATGTTGATTCTTTCTGTGGGCCTCTCTCCAAGTATCTGGTGGCTTCTGGCAATCCTTGGTCTTCCTTTGCTGCTTATAGATGCACCTGCCTCTATTGTCAAATGGTTGTCTTTCTTCTCCCTTTGCACCTGTCTCTCTGTGTCTGTACTCCCATTTATAAGACACTGCTCAGAAGTGATTAGGTTCAGGACCCACCCTACTGTGGTATAATCTCATTAACATAACAAAAGAAAAGTCTTATTTTCAAGCAGGTTCACATTCACAGACAGGGATTAGGACTTCAATGTATATTTTTTTGAAACACATCCAAATCCATAACATACTGTTTTTTTTTGTTTTTGTTTTTTTATCTCTAGCATTTCATTTTGATTCTTTCTTAATAGTTTCCACCTCTCTGTTGAAATTACTCATCTGATCTACCTTCTCCATCAGAGCATTTTTGTTTAAATTTTATTGTGGTAACATATATATAACAAAAATTGTCATTTTAATATTTTAAGTGTATAATTCAATGATATTAATTACATTCACCATGTTGTGCAATCACAACCACTATCCATTTCCGGAAGTTTTACTTCACCCTCCAAAAATCTTAGTATGCCTTAAGCAAAAATTCCCTATTCCCTCCAACCTGCAGCCCCTGGTAACCACTAATAAACTTGTCTTCGTGCATTTGCCTATTGTAGATATTTCATGCTATAGTGGGATCATACAATATTTGTCTTTTTTTGTCTGACTTATTTTACTCAGAATAATGTTTGCAAGGTCCTTCCATGTTATAACAAGTATCAAAACTTCGTTTCTCTTTATCAGTCAATAGTATTCCATTGTATGTATATACTACATTTTGTTTATCCATTCATCTATTATTGGACACCTGGGTTGTTTCTACTTTTGGGGTATTGTAAATAATGCTGGTATTAACATGTTATTGTTGTTGTTAGGTGCCGTTGAGCCAGTTCTGACTCATAGCGACCCTATATACAACAGAATGAAGCACTGCCAGGTCCTACGCCATCCTCACAATCGTTGTTATGCTTGAGCCCATTGTTGTAGCCACTGTGTCAGTCCCTCTCCTTGAGGGTCTTCCTCTTTTTTGCTGACCTTCTACTTTACCAAGCATGATGTACTTCTCCAGGGACTGATCCCTCCTGATAACATCTTCAAAGTATGTGAAACTTAGTCTCACCATCCTTGCTTCTAAGGAGCATTCTGGCTGTACTTCTTCCAAGACAGATTTGTTCGTTCTTTTGGTATATTCATGGTATATTCAATATTTTTCACCAGCATCACAATTCAGAGGCATCAGTTATTCTTCTGTCTTCCTTATTCATCGTCCAGCTTTCACATGCATATGACACAATTGAAAACACCATGGCTTGGGTCAGGCACAGCTTAGTCTGCAAGGTGACATCTTTGCTTTTAAATACTTTAAAGAGGTCTTTTACAGCAGATTTGCCAATTGCAATGTGTCTTCTGATTTCTTGACTGCTGCTTCCATGAGTGTTGATTGTGGATCCAAGTGAAATGAAATCCTTGATGACTTCAATCTTTTCTCCATTTATCATGATGTTACTTATTGGTCCAGTTGTGAAGATTTGCATCTGTCAGTTTGTTGTACTGTTGGGGCTTGCATGTTGCTGTGATGCTGGAAGCTATGCCACTGGTATTCAAATGCCAGCAGGGTCACCCATGGTGGACAGGTTACAGCTGAGCATCCAGACTAAGACAGACTAGGAAGAAGGACCTGGTGGTCTACTTCTGAAAATAATAAGCCAGTGAAAACCTTATGAATAGCAGCGAAACAATTGGTATGAACATGGGTATACAATTATCTGTTTGAGTCCCTGCATTCAAGTTTTTGAGTATATACCTATAAGTGGAATTTATAGGTCTATGGTAATCCTATGTTTAGCTTTTTAGTAACTGCCAAACTATTATCCACAGCAGTTGCACCATTTTACATTCCTACCAGCCACGCAAGAGGGTTCCAATTTCTCCACATCCTGGACAACACTTGTAGTTTTCTATTTTTCTGATGATAGTTGTTATTGTTGTTAGGTGTTGTTGAGTCATTTCTGACTCATAGTGACCCCATGCATAACAGAACAAAGTGTTGCCTGGTCCTATACCATCCTCACAATTGTTGCTATGTTTGAGCGCATTGTTGCGGCCACTGTGCCATCCATCTCATTGAGGGTCTTCCTCTTTTTCGCTGACTCTCTACTTTACCAAGCATGTTTTTCTCCAGGGATTGGTCCTTCCTGTAGTCATCCTAGTGGGTGTGAATTGGCATCTCATTGTGGTTATGATTTGCATTTTCCTAATAACTAATAGCATCGAACATCTTTCCATGTGCTTATTGATCATTTGTATATCTTCTTTGGAGAAATGTCTATTTAAGTTTTTTGCCCATTTATTCATTGGGTTGTTTGTCTTTTTATTGTTGAGTAGTAGGATTTCTTTATGTATTCTGGATATTAAGCTTATGTCAGATATATAGTTACCAAATATTTTCTCCCATTCTGTAGGTTGTCTCTCACTTTCTTAATGAAGTCCTTTGATGCACAGAAGTTTTAATTTTGTACTCTAAAGCAAGGATGAGAAGGTAAGGGGACAGGGAAATTAGATTACTGGAAATGGAACAACCAGAATGGAAATAATGAGAATATTGACACATTGTGAAAAATGTAACCAATGTCACTGAACAATTTGTGTGGAAATTGTTAAATGAGAACCTAATTTTCTGTATAAGCTTTCATCAAAATCACAATAAAATATTATTTTAAAAATGTTTTTAATTTTGATGATTTCCAATTTATATTTTTTCTTTTCTTGCTCTTGCTTTTGGTGTCGTATCCAGTGTGAAAAACAAGGCCCAGAAGCTTTATTTCTATGTTTTCTTCTAAGAGTTTTATGGTTTTAGTTCTTATACTTGGATCATTGATTCATTTTGAGTTAATATTTGTATATGGTATAAGGTAGGGCTCCAAGTTTATTCTTTTGCATGTGGAAATCCAGCTGTCCCAGCACCATTTTTTGAAGAGTCGATTTAGATAGTTTGTGTGTTTCTAAGAATGTGTCCATTTCATGTAGGTTATCTAATTTGTTGGTGTACAGGTGCTTATAGTGTTCTCTTATAATCCTTTTTATTTTTTTAGGATCAGTAGTAATGTCCCTACTTTTATTTCTGATTTTAGTTATTTGCATCTTCTCTCTTTTTTCCTTGTTAGCCTAGCTAAAAGTCTGTCAATTTTATTGATCTTTTAAAACAACCTGGTTTTGATTTTGTTGATTCTATCTATTGTTTCTCTATTCTCTATCTTGGTTATCCGTGCTTTAATGTATTATTTCCTTCCTTCTGTTAACATCGGTCATTTCCTCTTCTTTTTCTAGTTCCTTAAGGTGTAAAGTTAAGTTATTGATTTGAGATCTTTCTTAGTTTTTGATGTAGGCATTGACTGCTATGAATTTCCTTCTGAGCACTGCTTTCACCTGCATCCCATAAATTTTGGTATGTTGTGCTTTAATTTTAAGTTGTCTCAAGTATTTTCTAATTTCCATTGTGATTTCTTCTTTGAGTCACTGGTTGTTTAATTGTGTGCTGTCTAATTCCCACATATTTGTGAAATTTCCAGTTTTCCTTTTGTTATTGATTGCCAATTCCATTCCACTGTGGTCAGAGAAAATATTTTGCATGATTTCAATCTATTTAAATATTGTGAGACTTGTTTTGTGACCTAACATATGGTCTATCCTGAAGAATGATACATGTTTACTTGGTAATGTGTATTCTGCTGTTGTTGGTGGTGTGTTCTATACACGTCAGGTCCAGTTCATTTTTAGTGTTGTTCAAGTCCTCTATTTCCTTTCTGATCTTCTATCTGGTTGTTTTACCTGTTATTTAAAGTGGTGTATTAAAGTCTCCAACTATTATTGTAGAACTTTCTATTTCTCCCTTTAATTCTGTCAATATTTGCTTCATATATTTTGGGGCTCTGCTGTTAGATGCATATATATTTATAATTTTCATATATTCATGAATTGCCCCATTTAGCATTATATAAGGTCTTTTTTGCCGGTTGTCTGATTCGTGTGAAGTTAATATAGCCATCCCAACTCTTTTTTGGTTACTATTTGCATGAAATATTTTTTCCATCCTTTCATTTTCAACTTATTTGTGTCTGTGGATCTAAAGTATATATCATGCTTTCCTACCCTTCTGCAAATCTCTACCTTTTGATTGGATAATTTAATCTATTTACATTTAAAGTAATTACTGATAAAGAAGGAATTACTTCTGCCATTTTGCTATTTGTTTTCTGTGTGTCTTTGGCCCTAATTTCCTCCAATACTGCCTTCCTTTGTGTTTAGTTGATTTTCTTTAGTAAACTATTTTGAGTCCCCTCTCATTTTGTTTTGTGCATATTTTTAAAGATATGTTGTTTGTGTTTACCACAGGGATTACATTTAACATCCTAAATTTATAACAACCTTGTTTAAATTGATATCAACTTAACTTCATTAAATAACATACAAAAACTATGGTGCTGGCAAAGAATATTGAATATACTATGGACTGCCAAAAGAACAAACAAATCTATTTTGGAAGAAGTACAGCCAGAATGCTCCTTAGAAGCAAGGATGGTGAGACTAAGTCTCACATACTTTGAAGATGTTATCAGGAGGGATCAGTCCCTGGAGAAGGACATCATGCTTGGTAAAGTAGAGGGTCAGCGAAAAAGAGGAAGACCCTCAAGAAGATGGACTGACACAGTGGCTACAACAATGGACTCAAGCATAACAGTGATTGTGAGGATGGCACAGGACTGGGCACTGTTTTGTTCTGTTGTATATAGGGTCGCTGAGTCAGAACCGACTCAACGGCACCTAATGACAACCTCCCCCCTCCACATTTATGATGATGTTGTCACACATTCCAGCTTTATACATTGTGTGCCCAGTAAGATACATTTATAATTATTTTATGTATTTGTCATTTTAAATCATGTAGGACTGTCTTAGTCATCTAGTGCTACTATAACAGAAATACCACAAGTGGATGGTTTTAACAAAGAGAAATTTATTCTCTCACAGTCTAGTAGGCTACAAGTCCAAATTCAGGGAGTCACCTCCAGGGGAAGGCTTTCTCTCTCTGTTGGCTCTAGAGGAAGGTCCTTGTCATCAATCTTCCCCTGGTCGAGGAGCTTCTCAGACTCAGGGACCCCAGGTCCAAAGGACACGCTCTGCTCCCAGCACTGCTTTCTTGGTGGTATGAGGTACCCATGTCTCTCTGCTTGCTTCTCTCTTTTATATCTCAAAAGAGATTGGCTTAAGACACAATCTAATCTTGTAGACTGAGTCCTGCCTCATTAGCATAACTGGCACTAATCTTGCCTCATTAACATCATAGAGCTAGGATTTACAACACATAGGAAAATCACATCAGATGTCAAAATGGTGCACAATCACACAATACTGGGAATCATGGCCTAACCAAATTGATACACATATTTTTGGGGGACACAATTCAATCTATGTCAAGGACAAAGCAAGTAGAGTTAAAAAACAAAAAATAGAATAAAATTGGCCTCAATGTTTACCCATGGCATTAGATTTACTGGAATTTTTCCTCCTCCTCTTCTTCTTTGCCTTCGAGTTACTGTTTAGTGTCCTTTCATTTCAATCTTAAGCAATTTTTGTAGAGCAGATTTCATAGTAACAAACTCCCTCAGCTTTTGTTTATCTGGGAATGTCTTAGTTTTGCCCTCATTTTTGAAGGACAGTTTTGCCAGATATGGAATTCTTGGTTGACAGTTCTTTCAGCACATTAAATATGTCATTCCATTGCCTTCTGGCCTCCATTGTTTCTGAGGAAAAATTGGTGTTTAATCTTATTGAGAACACTTGTATGTGGTGATTTGCTTGTCTCTTGCTACTTTTAAGATTTCATCGTTGGTTTTTGAGTTTGATTTTGTTTATAATGGATCTCTTTGGGTTTATTCTATTTGCAGTTCATTGAGCTTCTTGGATATGCAGATTCATGTCTTTTGTCATATTTAGAAGTTATCAGCCATTATTTCTTGAAATATTCTTTTGCCTCTTTCTTTCTTCTCCTTCTGGAACTACCATAATATGTATATTATGTGTTCCACACATCCCTTAGGCACTTTTCACTTTTATTTATTCTTTTTTTCTCTCCCCAGACTCAATAATTTCAATTGTTCTATCTTCAAGTTCATTGATTCTATCTACTGCCAGCTCAAATATAATGTTGTACCCCTACAGTGAATTTTTATTTCAGTTATTTTACTTTCCAGCTCCAGTAATTCTGTGTGGTTCCTTTTTTATTATTTTGTTTTATTGATATTCTCATTTTATTCATGCATAGTTTTCCAGATTTCTTTAATTCTTTGCCCGTGTTTTCCTTTAGCTCTTTGAGCATATTTTATATTGTTGTTTTAAAGTCTTTCTCTAGTAAGTCAATTATCTGAACTTCCACATAAGTAGTTTCTGATACTTAATTTTGTTGTTTTGAATGGGCTGTCCTTTCCTGTTTCTTTGCATGTCTTGTGTTGTTTTTGGTTGAAACCAAGACATTTGAATAGTATCATGTGGTAACTCTGGAAATCAGATTCCCTTCCTCCCTAGGGTTTGCTGCATTTTTTCAATTTTTGTTTGTTTTAATTGTTGAAGGCTGTATTCGTCCATTTATTTCATGACTTACTCTATCTTTGCAAAGACTGCTTTACTGGATATGTGTGGGCACTGAAAACTCTGTTTCTTCACTTGTGTTCAGCTAGTTTCTTGACAGAGTTTTCCTTGGATGTTGGAGGGGGTGGAATCCTCTCCCGGTCTTCCAGTCTTTGCAAATTGGCTCTGTGCAGGGCCCTCTTTCAACACTAAGCTAAGCCTGCACTGAGACTAGGGATCAGTCAAGGTCAAAGCATAGGGTCTTCTCAGGTAACTTCTGAACACGCATCTTGAACTGGGCATGTTATGTGTCTTTCTCAGTTTTCCCATATACACAGTGCTTTTGAAAGTCTTGATTTCTAAAATTGTATGATTTCTGCATTCTGTTGGATCACCTTTGGAATGGACACAAATATGGATCTTTTCTAATCAGTTGACCAGCTAGCTGTCTTCCAAATTTCTTGGCATAGATGAGTGAGCACTTCCAGAGTTGCATTTATTTGTTGAAGCATCTCACTTGGTATTCTGTCAATTCCTGGAGGCTTGCTTTTCACTAATGCCTTCAGTGCAGCTTGGATTTCTTCCTTCAGTACCATCAATCCTTGATCATATGCTCTCTCCTGAAATGGTTAAATATCAACTAAGGTCTTTTTGGTATAGTGACTCTGTGTATTCCTTCCATCTTCTTTTTATGCTTCCTACGTCATTCAATATTTTGCCCATAGGATCCTTCAGTCAATATTGCAACTCGAGGCTTGAATTCAGCTTGAGAAATGCCAAGCATGTTCTTCCCTTTTGGTTTTCTAACTCCAGGTCTTTGCATATTTCATTATAATACTTTACTTTGTCTTCTCTAGATGCCCTTTGAAATCTTCTGTTCATCTCTTTTGTTTCATTATTTCTTCCATTTACTTTGGCTGCTCTACATTCAGGAACAAGTTTCAGAGTGTCTTCTGACATCCATTTTAGTCTTTTTTTTCTTTCCTGTCTTTTTAATGACCTTTTGGTTTCTTCATGTACAATGTCCTTGATGTCATCCCACAACTCTTGCATTGGGCAAATCTACTGCAAAAGATCTCTTTAAAATGTTAAAAAGCAAGTATGTCACTTAAATGACTAAGGTGTGCCTGACCCAAGCCATGTATTTTCAGTCACCTCATATGCATGTGAAAACTGTACAATGGAAAAGGAAGACCAAAGAAGAATTGACACCTTTGAATTATAGTGTTGGCAAAGAATATTGAATATATCATGGACTGCCAGAAGAATGAACAAATCCATCTTGGAAGAAGTACAGCTAGAATGCTCTTTGGAAGCGAGGATAGAAAGACTTCATCTCACTTGCTTTGGACATGTTTTCAAGAGGTACCAATCCCGCTTGGTAAAGTAGAGGGTGAGTGAAAAAGAGGAAGACCTTCAACGAGATGGGTTGATACAGTGTCTGCAACAATGGGCACAAACATACCCAGTGTTGTGAGAATGGCACAGGACTGGGCAACATTTCATTCTGTTAGATGTGGGGTCACTATGTGTTGGAACTGACTCCATGGCACCTAACAACAACAACAATTTCTAAAAGAAACTCCCTCCCCAGCTTCTCTTCCCAGTGCCTAGGTACCTATTGTATTACCGAACTATACTTTTTAGCCACAGACAGTTACAGGAGATTATAGCCTTATGCTGTTGCCTGCTACCCTTCATCCCTATGTGAGCTCCAAGACAGGCCAAACTAAGATGAGCATCTTGCTTCAGTCTTTCAAGTTGCCCCCAGACTGGTTAAAACAAAAATACAGAATAATTTGTGAATAAAATCTGCTTTCCTCTGTCTAGAGCCAGAGACAAGGGTCCCTCTCTGGGACTGTGGGCCATTGCCCTTTTAAGAAAGTCAAGACAATCCAGGGAGGGACAAGGCACAGCTGATTAGAAAACCAAAGCTTTCCTACCATTTATTCACCTCCTTTTTGTTGATTCAGGATTCATTTAGTTGCTGTAACCTTTTGACTGATTTCTAGAATTCTGACAAAATAGTTTCTGCCAGTTTCTGCTTGTATTTTTTGGTGTTTTGTGGAGGGACAGGTACAAAGTTGCTCATGCCACCATCTTGTTCCTGACCCTTATAATTCCTCCATTAGAGTTTTTAACAAATTAATCATAGTAATTTTAAACTCCTTGTCTAATAACTCCAACATCTGTGTTATATCTGAGTCTGGTTCTTATGATTGCTTTGTCTCTTCAGACTGTGTTTTGTCTTGCCTTTTGGTATGTCTTGTAATTGTTTTGAAAGGTGGACATGTTCTACCAGTAAATATATCTTTAGTGTAAAGATTTATGTTAATCTAGCTAAGCATTGGGCTGTGTTTAATACTGGTTTTAGGTATAGGTACCAGAGGCTTCAAATTTCTCTAGTTACATTTTTTGTCTCCCCTCTTTATTTTTGGGCTTCCTTTTGTGCTGCTTCCCACAGAGTCTCTGTCTTCTAGCTCTCCCAGCTTAATCACTGTTATTATTACTGGGTGCTAATTAGCATGGTGGTAGGGTGTGGGAGAGGAGATAATCTCTAGTCTTCTGATTACAGTGGTCCTGTGTCTTGGGGCTGTGGCCTTCAGAAGTGTTTCTGTTCCTCATCCCCTAATCTCTTCCCTGGCTACAGTTCTCCCAATCAATTTCCTTGATGTCCTCTCTACAGTGGACAGTGGACTATGGCTTTTTTTTCCCCTTAGATGAGACATGAAGGCTGGAGTGGGCTGGTATGGGACAGATTACTTTCCCCCAGCTGGTAAAAAATTTTGGAATCTTGAAGTCCTTCCTTCTGAAGCTCAGTCCTTTGTATGAGAGGAGTCTGGGAGGTGTTCACAACGGCTATTCTTCCTCTCCCCATGCCAGTGTCACATGGGAGCTTTCTTGGATACTACCTGTGAAAGCCTTGTGGGATTCCTGGAGGAAAATTCTGTGAAAGTGTGGTCCTCCCCCCCCCACCCCCCGTCAACTGTGGCTCCCAGGAGCTTCCCTCATGCTAGTCCAAACTCAGCCTCCAGCAGTTTGTCAAAATTACTATTTAAGTGGTCCTACCAGTTCCTGTCATCCAGTGCCTTCTGCTCCAGGTAAGCAAGTCTTGGATGTTGTATCTCTCTGCAAGTGTCTGCCTCTTCAGACTTCGGGGTGGCAATTTTCTCTATGACCTCAGTTCCCTGATGGGTCCAAGAAAAATCATTGATTTTCAGTTTGTCCAATTTTTTTCTTGTTGTAAAGATGAGAGTAACTACCTCCAAGCTCTTTGTATGTTGGAACTGAAACTAGGAGTCTCTTGGTTATTATTTAAATCAACAAATCAGACATTTTTATTGTTGTTTCTCGAGTCAATGTTGGCTTAGTTTTACCGTATGCTTACCATTTTACTTGCTCACTATTCCTTCTTGCCTCTTAGCCCTTCCTTCTGGGATCATTTTTCTTCTTCCTGAAGTACATACCATAGAATCTTTCATATTGAGGGTCTGTTGCTAATAAATTATCTGACTTGTTTCCCTGGCAGTGAGACATTTGTCTCCCAATATCTACATTTTATTTACTTAGTTTTTCAACCCTAGTATACATGTAGTTTTCAGAATTGCTACCCATATTCCTCTGAGAAACAAATTTACCAACAGTGTTTATGTACAGTCATTTTTTGTTAATCTTACAGTATCCAGTCAAAACACGTTCTTCCACAGTTATTTATGTCAGATCCTCTATCTCCACCCTGTTCAGTGAGGTTATTCTATACACTTATCATACAGTTATATTCATTTGTCACAAACTGCATTCAATAATGGGTTATGCAGATATCCTGGTTGATTTTTAAAAAATTGAATATAGTAAGATTCACTCTTTATAGTATAGAGCTCTGTGGATTTTGACACCTGCATAGAGTCAGTCACCATACAGAACAGTTCCATCACCCTAAAATTTCTTTTGTACAGACCATTATGACTTCCCCTTCTGAATTCCCCCAGCCCCTGACAACCACTGATCTGTTCTCTGTTTCTGTAATTTTGCCTTTTCCTGGATGCCATATCAATGAAATTGTATCATGTAAGCTTTTGGATCTGGCTTCTTTCTCTCAGTGTAATGCGTTTGAGACTCTGCCTAGTTGTTGCCTGAGTCAATAGTTGATTCTTATAATTGCTAAATAGTATTTCATTTTATGGATGTTTGTTTATCCATTGACCAGTTGAAGGACATCTCGGTTGTTTCTAGTTTGTAGTGATAATTAATAAATCTCTATAAACATTCTCATACACCTTTTTGTGTAAATATGATTTTTCAATTCACTCTCATATATACCTAGGTGTGGAATTGCTGGATCATATGGTAAATGTATGTTTAATTTATTTTTTTTCAATTTTGAAATGTTTACTTTTTTTTTAATTGTACTTCAGGTGAAGGCTTACAGAACAAATAGTTTCTTACGAAACAGTAGTACACATATTGTTTTATGACATTGGTTAACAGCCCCACAACATGTCAACCCTCTAACTTCTCAACCTTTTTTTTTTTTTTTTGGTGAAAATACACATAGCCAAAGATACACCATTTCAAAAATTTCTACATGCACAGTTCAGTGACATTGACTATACTCTTCCAATTGTGCTGCTATTCTCACTTAGATGAAGGCTTACAGAACAAAATAGTTTCTCATTTAAAAGTTACTACACATGTTGCCCTATGACAATCGTTAACAATCTCACAACACATCAACAATATCCTTACTCAACCTTGGGTTCCCTATCACCAGCTTCCTTGTCTCCTTCTGCCTTCTGGCCCTTGTCACTGGACTCCTGTACCTCATTAGTCCCATTTGGTTTTACGGGGCTGTCCACTCCCAGGCTGAACGGTGAACTGCGGAGATAACTCCACCACTGAGCTAAAAGGGTGTCTGGGGGCCATACTCTCGGGGTTTCTCCAGTCTCCTTTAGGTCAGTAAATCTGGTCTTTTTTTTGTGAGTTAGAATTATGTTCTACATCCTTCTCCAGCTCTGTCCAGAACCCTCTGTTGTGCTCCTGGTCAGAGCAGTCAGTGGTGGTAGCCGGGCACCATCTAGCTGTACTGGACTCAGTCCGGTGGAGGCCTTGGTAGCTGTGGACCATTAGTCCTTCAGACTAATCTTTTCCTTGTGTCCTGTTCTCTTCATTCGCCCTTGCTCCCAAAGGGATGAGACCAGTGGAGTATCTTAGATGGCCGCTCACAGGCTTTTAAGACCCCAGACACTACTCACCAAAGTAGAATGTAGAACATTGTCTTTATAAACTGTGTTATGCCAATTGAGCTAGATGTTCCCTGAGACCATGGTCCCCACAGCCCTCCACCCAGCAATTCAGTCCCTCAGGGAGTTTGGATGTGTCTCTAGAGCTTCCATGACCTTTCCTTGTACAAGTTGTGTTAGTTTCCTCTGTATTGTGTACTGTCTCACCCTTCACCCAAGATACCACTTATCTATTGCCTATTTAGTATTTCCCCCCCACCCCTCCCATCCCTGGTAACCAACAAAGATTGTTACATTTTGTGTGTGAACTTTTTTTCATGGGTTTTTACAATAGAGGTCTCATGCAATGTTTGTCCTTTTGTGATTGACTTATTTCACTCAGCATAATGTCCTCCAGTTTCATCCATGTTATGAGATGCTTCACAGATTCACTGTTGTTCCTTCTCGTTGCATAGTACTCCTTGTGTGTATGTACCATAGTTTGTTTATCCATTCATCTGTTGATGGGCATCTAGGTTGTTTCCATAGTTTTGCTATTGTGAACAATGCTGCCATGAACATAGGTGTGCATATGTCTATTCGAGTGACGACTCTTATTTCTCTAGGATATATTCCTAGGAGTGGGATTGCTGGATCGAATGGTATATCTATTTCTAGCTTTCTAAGAAAGCACCATATCATTTTCCAAAATGGTTGTATCATTTTGCATTCCCACCAGCAGTGCATAAGAGTTCCAATCTCCCCGCAGCCCCTCCAACATTTGTTATTTCCAGTGTTTTTGATTCGTGCCAGTAATGCCGGGATGAGATCATATCTCATTGTGGTTTTAATTTGCATGTCTCTAATGGCTAGTGAACAGGAGCACTTCCTCATGTGTCTGTTGGCCATTTGAATGTCTTCTTTGATGAAGTGTTCATTTCCTTTGCCCATTTTTAAATAGGATTATTTGTCTTTTTGTTGTAGAGGTGTTGGATTTTCTTGTAGATTATGGAGATTAGACCTTTGTCTGACTTGGGCACTGTCCAAAAATTTTTTCCCAGTCTGTAGGTTCTCTTTTCACTCTTTTGGTGAAGTCTTTTGAAGAGCATAGGTGTTTGATTTTTAGAAGACCCCAGTTATCTAGCTTATCTATTGGGGTTTGTGCATTGATGGTTATGGTTTGTATCCTGTTAATGCTGAGTATTAAGGCCTGAAGTGTTGGTCCTATTTTTTCTTCTATGAACTTTATAGTTTTAGGCTTTATATTCAGGTCTTTGATCCATTTTGAAGTAGTTTTTGTATACAGCGTGAGGTATGTTTCCTGTTTCATTTTTTTTTCAGACGGATACCCAGTTTTGCTAGCACTATTTGTTAAAAAGACTGTCTTTTCCCCATTTGATGGACTTTGGGCCCTTGTCGAAGATCAGGTGACCGTAGGTGGATGGATTTACATGTGGGTTCTCAATTCTGTTCCATTGGTCGATGTATCTGTCGTTGTATCAGTACCAGGCTGTTTTGACTACTCAGGTAGTGTGAGTCCTCCAACTTTATTCTTCTTCTTCAGTAGTGCTTTACTTATTCAGGGCTTCTTCCCTTTCCATATAAAGTTAATCATTAGTTTTTCCATCTCTTTGAAGAATGTTGTTTGTATTTGGATGGGGATTGCATTGTATTTGTAAATTGCTTTGGGTAGAATTGTCATTTTCACAATGTTGAGTCTACCTATCCATGAGCATTGTATGTTTTTTGTATGTTTAATTTTATAAGTAACTGCCTAACTGTTTTCCAAAAGGCCTGAACCATTTTGCATTCCACAAGTGGTGAATGCCTTCTTGCCCTGCCTTCTTGCTCTGCATCCTCTCCAGAATTTGGTATTATTATAGTTATCCAGATATAATTAAATTTTAGCCATTCTGATAGTTGTGTGTGCTATCTCATTGCAGTTTTAACTTGCATTTCCCTAAAGATTAATGATATTGAGCATCTCTTAATAAGCGTCTTTGTCATGTGTATATATTGGTTAGTTAAATGTTCAGGTATTTTGTCATTTTTTGGATTTTTCATTTTATTATTCAACTTTAAGTGTTCTTTATATATTCTGAATACACCAGATATGTAATTTTCAAAAAAGTTCTTCCAATCTCTTGTATTTCTTTTCTTCCTCCTAACAGTGTCTTTCACAGATAGAACATTTTTAATTTTTTTATAAAGTCTAATTTCTCAAAATTTTTCTTTTATATACACTGTGCTTTTTTGTGATGTAACTAAAAACTCATCACCCAACCCAATATTATACAGATTTTCTCCTCTATTTTCTTTTAGACTTTTTCTAGGTTTGCATTTTATATTTAGATGTATGATCCATTTTGAGTTAAATTTGCATAAGGTGTGAGGTATATGTTGAGGTTCATTTTTTGAATATGGACTTCCAATTGTTGAAAAGGCTCTCTTTTATCCATTGAATTGCTTGTGCACCTTTGTCCAAAATTAGTTGGCTGTATTTGACCACTCACTCTGTTTCTATTACTGAGCTCTCTATTATATTCCATTAATGTATATGTGTATCCTTTCACCAATACCACACTGTCTTGAGTACTGTATCTTTATTTTTTAAAAAAAACCCATTGCCACAAGTCAATTCCGACTCATAGCCATCCTATAGGACAGAGTAGAAATACCCTATAGGGTTTCCAAGGAGCAGATGGTGGTTTTGAACTGCTGACATTTTAGTTAGCAGCCAGGCTCTTAACCACTGCACCACCAGGGCTCTGATAGTAAATCTTAAAAGCAGTTAGTGATGTTCCTCCAATATTGTTATTCTTTTACAAATTGTTTTAACTGTTCTAGTTCCTTTACACTGCCATATGAATTTTGGAATCAGCTTGTCTATGTTTATAAAAAAATCTTACTGGGTTTTTGATTGGTATTATATTTAATTGATAGGTCACTTTGGAAAGAATGGGCATTTTTACTATGTCGAGTTTTCCAATCCTTGAACACAATATGTCTTTCTATTAATTTAGTTTTTTTTAATTTATTTCAATTGTATTTTGTTGTTTTCAGAATACAGATCCTGTACATGTATTGTGAGCATTATATCTAAGTATTTTATTTTATTAGAGCTATTGTAATTTTTTAATTTACTTAAATTTTATTGTGCTTTAAGTGAAAGTTTACAGCACAAATTAGTTTCTTATTCAAAAATTTATATACAAATTGTTTTGTGACATTGGTTGCAATTCCCGCATTGTGTCAACACTCTCCCCCTTTCCCTTTCCACCCTGGGTTCACCGAGTCCATTTGTCCATTTTTCCTGTCACCTCCTGCCTTCTCGCCTTTGCTTTTGGGCAGGTGTTGCCAATTTGGTCTTGTATACTTGATTGAATTAAGAAGCACATTGCTCATGTGTGTTCTTGTTTGTTTTATAGGTTTGTCTAATCTTTGGCTGAAAGATGGACTTTGGTGGGAGGGCTTCAGTTCTGAGTTAGCAGGGTATATGGGGGCCGTAGTCTCGAGGGCGCCTTCAGTCTCTGTCAGACCAGTAAGTCTGGTCTTTTGTGTGTGTGTATCAATTTGAATTTTGTTCTACATTTTTCTCCCACTCTGTCCAGGACCCTCTATTGTGATCCCTGTCAGAAAAGTAGGTGGTGGTAGCCCGGCACCATATAGTTCTTCTAGGCTCAGGCTGGTGGAGGCTGTGGTTCACGTGGTCCATTAGTCCTTTAGACTAATATTTTCCTTGTGTCTTTGGTTTACTTTGTTTTCCTTTGCTCTGGATGGGATGGATCAAATAGATGTATCTTAGATGGCTGCTTGCAAGCTTTTAAGATCCCAGACACTACTCACCAAAACAGGATGTAGAACATTTTCTTTATGAACTATGTTATGCCAGTTGACCAAGATGTCCCCTGAGGCAATGGTCCCCAACCATCAGCCCCAGGAACTAGGTCTCTCAAGGTGTTTGCATGTGTTTAGGAAGATTCTATGACTTTACCTTGGTCAAGTTGTGCTGACTTCCCCTATATTATGTGTTGTCTTTCCTTTCACCAGAGTTACCACTTGTCTACTATCTAGTTAATGATTTCCCCTCCCTACTCGTCCCCTCATTCATAAACATCAAAGATTTTTTTCTTCTGTGTTTAACCTCTTCTTGAGTTTTTATAATGCTAGTCTCATATAATATTTCTCTTTTGGTGACTGACTTATTTCACTCAGCATAATGCCCACCAGATTCATCCATGTTGTGAGACGTTTCTTAGATTCATTATTGTTCTTTATCATTGCGTAGTATTCCATTGTGTGTATGTACCATAATTTGTTTATCCATTCATCTCTTGATGGGCACTTAGGTTGTTTCCATCTTTCTGCTGTTGTGAATAATGTTGCAATGAACATGCATATGTCTATTCATGTGACAGCTCTAATTTCTCTAGGATATATTCTTAGGAGTGGGATTGCTGGATCATATGGTATTTCTATTTCTAGCTTTTTAAGGAGGTGCCTTATCATTTTCCATAGTGGCTGTACCATTTTACACTCCCACCAGCAGTGCATAAGAGTTCCAATCTCCCTGCAACCTCTCCAACATTTTTTATTTTCTAGTTTTCTGAGTAGTGCCAATAATGTTGGGGTAATGATATCTCATTGTAGTTTTGATTTGCATTTCTCTAATGGCTAATGATCGCAAGCATTTCCTCATGTGTCTGTTAGCCACCTGACTGTCTTCTTTGGTGAAGTATTTGATTATATGCTTTGCCCATTTTTTAATTGGGTTATTTGTCTTTCTGTTGTTGAAGTATGGAAGTATTCTATAGATTTTAGAGATTAGACCCTTGCTCGATATGTCATAGCCAAATAATCTGTAGGTTCTTTTTTTTACTCTCTTGGTGAAGTCTTTTTTTTTTGTTTGTTTGTTGTTTATTGTTCTCGCTCTCTTTTTTTTCCTTTGTACTTCAAGTGAAGGTTTACAGAACAAATGGTTTCTCATTAAACAGTCAGTACACATATTGTTTTATGACATTGGTTAATAACCCCATGACATGTCAACCTTCTCCCTTCTCGACCTTTTTTTTTTCTGGTGAAAACATACATAGCCAAAGGTACACAATTTCAAAAATTTCTACATGCACAGTTCAGTGACATCGATTACGTTCTTCCAGTTGTGCTGCTTTTTTCACTTTAGATGAAGGTTTACAGAACAAAATAGTTTCTTATTAAACAGTTAGTTCACATGTTGCCCTATGACAATGGTCAACAAACCCACTGCATGTCAACACCGTCCTTACTCAAACTTGGGCTCCCTATCACCAGCTTTCCTGTCCCCTTCTGCCTTCTAGTCCTTGTCCCTGGACTGCTGTGCCTCATTAGTCCCATTTTGTTTTATGGGGCTGTCCAATTCCTGGCTGAACGGTGAACCTCGAAAGTGACTTCACCACTGAGCTAAAAAGGGTGTCTCGGGGCCGTACTCTCAGGGTTTCTCCAGTCTCTTTCAGGCCAGTAAATCTGGTCTTTTTTTGGTGAAGTCTTTTGATGAACATAAGTGTTTAATTTTTAGGAGCTTCCAGTTACCTAGTTTGTCTTTTGGTGTTTCTGCATTGTTAGTTATGGTTTGTATTGTATTTGTGCCATGTATTAGAACCCATAGTGTTGTCTCTATTTTTTTCTTTCATGATCTTTGTCTTTTTAGATTTTATATTTAGGTCTTTGATCCATTCTGAGTTAGTTTTTGTGTATAGTGTGAAGTATGGGTCCTGTTTCATTTTTTTACGGATGGACATCCAGTTTTGCCAGCACCATTTTTAAAAACACTGTCCTTTCTCTCATTTAATGGACTTTGGTGCTTTGTCAAAGATCAGCTGACCGTAGGTGGATTTACATCTGGGTTCTCGATTTGGTTCCATTGGCCTATTTGTCTGTCATTGTACTGGTACTAGGCTGTTTTGACTACTATGGCTGTATAGTAGCTACCGTGGCAGTATAGTTCTGAGATCAGGTAGTGTGAGGCCTCCTACCTTGTTCTTTTTATTTTCGAATAATGCTTTTCTTATTCAGGGACTCTTTCCTTTCCGTATAAGGCTGGTGATTAGTTTTTCCATCTCATTAAAGAATGCTGCTGGTATTTGGATTGGGATTGCATTATATCTGTATATCGCTTTGGGTAGAATTTACATTTTCACAATGTTGAGTCTTCCTATCCATGAACATGGTATGTTTTTCCACGGTTTCTTGCAATAGTGTTTTGTTGTTTTTTGTTTTTTTTTGTATCAGTTTTGATATCCCTGGTTAGATTTATTTGTATTTATTTTATCTTTTTAGGGGCTATTATAAACAGTATTTTCCTGATTTCCTTTTCAAAGTTCTCTTTGTTAGTATATAGGAATGCAACTGATTTTTATATGTTGATCTTGGATCCTGCTACTCTGCTGAATCTTTCTATTGGTTACAGTAGTTTTGTTGTGCAATCTTTGGGGCTTTCTAAGTATAAGATCATATCTTCTGGGAATAGGGTTAGTTTTACCTCTTCTGAAGTGAAATGTATTCTCGGTGGATTGTCCCTTTAATCATCATATAATGTTCTTCCTTGTCTGTTTTCGTTGATTTTGTCTTAAAGTCTATTTTGTCTGAGATTATTATTGCCACTCCTGCTCTTTTTTGGTTACTGTTTGCTTGATGAATTTTTTCACATCCTTTGATTTTTAATATATTTACGTCTTTGTGTCTAAGGTGTGTCTCTTGTAAAGAGCATATTGATGGGTCATTTTTTAAAATCCATTCTGCTACTCTTTCGCTTTACATGTGCATTTAAACCATTTACCTTCCATGTGATTATCGATAGATATGAGTTTATTGCTGTCACATTGTTGTGCTTTTTTTGTGTGCGTGGTGCAGACATTTTCTTTGTTCCTCTTACTTTCCTGTGCCGAGTTCCTATTGTTCGTGGATTTTCTTTTCTTTTGTTATTATAGATTTTGTGTTTACTCAGTCTTTATGTTTTTCTTCTTTCTTATTCTGATGAGTTGGTTTGTTAACTTTCTTTGTGATTATCTTGAAATTTACCCTTATTTTCCTAAGTCTGAACCAGTTTTGTTGCTTCATATCACCTTGACTTCCTCTACATTTGAAAGTTCTATGGTTGTATACCTACACCATTTATTCCCCCTTTTATTGTTTTGACGTTGTTATCATTTACAGACTGACATCTCTGTTTCACTATTTTAAGTCTTTTTGCTTTGTTTTATTATTGAGAGTTTTATTTAACTAGGTTGGTACCTGGCTGATGCTGTCCTGTGTCCTAAACTCAGGTTTCTGTCTGATGTTGTTGGTACTTTAACTGAAGGTCTCCCTTTAATATTTCTTGTAAGTTTGGTTTGGTTTTTATGAATTCCCTTAATATCTATCTGGAAATGTCCTAATTTTGCCATTGTATCTGAGAAAAGTTTTGTAGGATATCTTATTCTTGGTTGGCAGTTTTTTCCTTTTAAGGTTTTATACATGTCATCCCATTACCTTCTTGCCTGCATAGTTTTTACCAAATAATCAAAGCTTAATCTTAGTGTTTCCCCTTTGTATGTGACTTCTTTTTTCTCCAGGTGTTCTCAAGATCCTTTCTTTGTCTTTGGTTTTGGCATGTATTATTATGATATGTCTTGGTGACTTTCTTTTGGGGTCTATCCTATATGGGTTTTGTTAAGCTTCTTGGATAGTCAGCTTTTCATCTCTTATGGTATTTGGGGAGTTTTCTGCCAGCAAATTTTCAACAATCTTGTCTGTGTTTTCCATTTTCTCCCCATTCTGGAACTTCGATCATGTGCAGATTTTTGCCCTTGATTGTTTTCCACATAATTCTTGGGTTTTCTTCATTCTTTTCTCTGATTTTTCCTCAAAGTGGTGTCCATGACTTTGTCTTTATTCTCACTACTCCTGTGTTCCATTGTTTCAGATTTGCTCCTAAAACCTTTTACTGAGTTTTCCATTTTTGAAATTTTGTTATTTATCTTTTGAATTTCTAGTTGCTGTTGTTGTATGATTTCTAATTATTTGTTTAGACATTTTGTTATTGTATTATTTTCCTGACTTCTTCTATTGCTTTGTCTTTGTTTTCCTTGACTTTGTTTCACTGGTTTTGTATTTTTTTCCCATGATTTTGCCTACTTTTTCCTTGGTTTACTTGATCTCTTTCTTAATCTCCTGGAAAGCCCTGATTCTTTGTTTTGGTCACTTGTTGGAGCCATCTTGTCCTGTTTTTTTTTTTGTTTTTATATTGTCTGCTGTCTCTGAGACACTGAGGTATTATTTTCTTTATTGATTGTATGTTCATTTTTTTCATCCTGGTTTTTTGTTTTGTTTTGATGTATCAAGGTGGGCTGGCAGGCGTGCTTGCTGGTTGCTCGTCTGTGGGCATGACAGCTCTCACCACCTTGTCCAGGTGGGCAGGGAAACAGAAGGAAGGATAAGCCCCCTTCACTGTTCATTGGTTTAGCAAGGTGGCTGAGAGCAGACTAGGTGGATGTTGTCTGCCTCCTGATATTGATCCAGTGGTGTTGCAGTGTTTACAGCCTCTGCCAGATGGGCAGGGATGTTGGACAAGGAGACGTATGGGCTTGCTTCCTTCATTCAACAGTTGGTCAAGTGGAGGAACGTGAAAGGTGGTGTGGACCCAGACCTGAGTGCCAGGGATGCTCTAGCCACCACAGTGGGGGTCAGGGGAAGGGGGGAGGTGGTATATGGGGCTAGGTGGGAGGAAGAAAGAAAACAGAGAGAAACAAAAAAGTAGTGGCATGGTGGTAGCTCATGGGTGGGAGCAGGGTGGACCTGGGGGCCATCAGGAAGGAGAAGGAAGTGGCTTATGGGCTAGGTGGGAGGGATAAAGAAAAGAAAGAGAAAAAAGAAAGAAAAAATATTTTAAAAATGGCAGCATGAGGGGTGCCTGTGGGTGGGGGCAGGGTGGACCTGGAAAGCAGTGGCAGGCTTGTGCACCAGTGGCTCTCTAGCTATAGCAGCACAGCGGGCTCTGATGGGAAGGGGGAAAGGTGGCATACGGGGCTAGGTGGGAGGTAGAAAGAAAAGGAAGAAGGAGAAAAAAGAAAAAACAAACAGAAAAATGGCAGTGGGTGGGGGTGGCGTGGACCTGGGGGACAGTGGGAAGGGAGGGGAGGTGACATAAGGGGCTAGGTGGGAGGGAGAAAGAAAAGACAGAAGAGAAAGGAAAAAAAGGAAAAATAAGTGGCAATGCAGCTGGAGCCAGCGGATGGGGGCGAGGCCGGCCCAGAGTGTGGTGGGCTGGTGGCTCTCTAGCCACTGCAGCACTGTAGGGGTTCAGCGGGAGGTGGGGGGAGGTGGCATAAAGGGCTAATTGGGAGGGCTGGTGGCTCTCTAGCCACTGCAGCACTGTAGGGGTTCAGCGGGAGGTGGGGGGAGGTGGCATAAAGGGCTAATTGGGAGGGAGAAAGAAAAGGGAGAGAGGGAAAAAAGAAAACAAACAAACAAAAATGGTGGCGTGGCAGGAGCCAAAGGGTGGGAGTGGGGTGGACCTGGGGTGGTGGTGGACTGGTGGCTCTCTGGCCACGGGAGTGGGGCAGGGGCCTGTGGAAATGCAGGGAGGTGGTGTATGGGGCTAGATGGGAGGGAGAAAGTAAAGGAAGAAAGGGGGAAAAAAGTCATGTGGCAGGAGGGGGCGGGGTGGGCTGGTGAGGTGGTGCTGGTATTGTGGACCCTGGCAGTGGGGGCTGCAAGGCTGGAGGGGTTCTTGCTGCTACTCACCAGAAGGGTGAGTGGTGGGAAAGTATGTTTCTCTGGTTACCAGGTGCTCTGTCTCCTGTTGGGAGCTCCATGAAGTTGCCTTCCTGTACTTCTGTCCAGTATTATTGCTGGTTGTTTTCCAAGATGGAGATGCTGTGCCGTGTTAGTTGGCAGGGGACCTCCACTCATGCACCAGCCAACTATATTTGTCTTATCTGTTACATCTACATACACTGAGAATCCTACCATACGATGTTATACCATGTTTTTTTTTTTTTTTTTTGCTTTCTACCATCCAATAAGTTTTGAAGGACTCAAAAAGTACAGAAAAATCTATTATATTTACCTAGATATTTACCATTTTTTTGCACTTCCTTCCTTCCTCATGTTCTAAATTTCCTTCTGCTATTGTTTCCCTCCGTCTGAAGAACATCTTTTAGCACTCCTTTTAGTGACTCTGCTGGCTACAAATTTGCTTAGTTTTCTTTCACTAAAAATTTTTATTTCACTATCTTTCATGAAGGATATCTTATCTTGATATAAAATTCTGGGTTGACAGTTCTTTTCTTTCAGTACTTTAAAAGTGTTGTGCCACTTCCCTCTCATCTCTATGGCTTCTGATGATGACAAATCTGCAGTTGTTTGAATCATTGTCTCCTTATAAATAATGTCTGATTTTTCTCTAGCTGCTTTCAAAATTATTTCCTTTTCTTTAGTTTTCAGGAATTTGATTATGATGTGTGTGTCTGGATGTAAATTTCTTGGGTTTTATCAATTTTGGGTGCATTCAGCTTCTTGAATCTCTAGGTTTATGTTTTTAACCAAATGTGGTAAGCTTTCAGCCATTATTTTCTTAAATACTTTTTCAGGCTTACCCTCTTTTCCCTCTCCATCTGGAACTCCAATGACACAAATACTAATCCTTTTTTTCATTGATACACAGGTCCCTGATTCTCTCTCTCTTTTTAATCAGTATTTTGTCTCTCTGTTGTTCAGGTTGGATAATTTCTGTTACTAGCTCTTCAAGTTTATTAACTCTTTTCTCCATCATTTCTATTCTGCCATTGAGTTCATTCAATTTTTTAACTTTAGTTATTGTATTTTTCAGTTCTAAAATTTTGATTTGATTCTTGCTTATATATTCACTTTCTTTGCCAAGTCTATTTAAATATTCGTTTCAAGATTGTTCTTGATTGCTTATTCAATAATTCTTAGATAATTTTAAAATCTGTTATCTCATCATTCATGTCTGTTAACTGTCTTTTTCCATGTGAGTTGAGTTTTTGATGGTTATTTGTATATATGCTGATCGATTTTAGTTTTTATCCTAAAAATTGTGAGAATTGTTATGAGACTCTGAATCTTATTTATATCCTATGGAGTAGGTTGATATTTTTGCCTTAGCCTTCTGTAGGTTGTATTTCCAATGTCAGTTCAGTTTTCAAAGATTTTGTAGTACTATTTAGGTCTGTCCTGCATATGAACCAGAAACCCTGGTGGTGTAGTGGTTAAGAGCTACAGCTGCTAACCAAAAGGTTGGCAGTTCGAATCCACCAGGCACCCCTTGGAAACTCTATGGGGCAGTTCTACTCTGTCCTGTAGGGTCGCTAGACTGGATGGCAGCGGGGTTTTTTTTGCATATGCACCACCTAGTGGTCGACTGGGATGTGGTTGGAGATCTACTTGCTAGCTAAGTTTTCTAAGTCTTTGGTATGCTAGTTAAATTAGATCAAAGAACTCACAGGTCAGGGGTGAGCCCTGGGGTTCAAAACAACTTTATGTAGTTGCTTTCTAAAGCTCCTTCCTCTTCCCAGTACTTCCTGGTTCCTTGGACTCCCATTTTCAGTCCTCTGTTCAGAAACTGTCCACTGTCATGGTTGTACCACTTCCAAGAACAAGTTGCAGGAAGATAGAGAGGAAAAATTAGTATAAGGATTCATTGTGCCCTCTTGGAACCATGGCTCCACCTAAAGGAAGTTTTCCATTCCTCAGAGTTTTGATTCCTAGAGACTCTCATTCTGGGCCACTTGTCTTAGTTTCTTAGTGCTGGCATAACAGAAATACCAGAAGTGGGTGGTTTTAATGAACAGAAATCTATTTTTTCATAGTTAGGAGGCTAGACATTCAAATTCAGGGGACAGCTCTAGGGGAAGTCTTTCTCTATTGGCTCTGAAGGAAGGTCCTTGTCTCTTTTCAGCTTCTGTTCCTCAGTTTCATGGTGGTCTTCATATGTCATCTATTTTCCCCCATCTGTATCCTTGCTTCTGTGCCTAATGGGCTCTTTTGATATCTCAAAAGTGATTGGCTTAAGATACACATTACACTGATATGACCTCATTAGCATAATAAATAACACGCTATTCCCATATGGAATTACATCCACAGATATAGGGGTTATGACTTGCAACACATATTTTGGGAGGACACAATTCAATCCAGAACACCTCTCTTGCTGCTGGACCCCCTTTGCTGCCACTACCCATTGTGGAACCAAAGAAGAAGAAGGGTAAAGACCCAGATGATTTCCCCCACTCTCTCATAGCTTTAGGAGTTCTCTTTTTCACCCCTCAAGCCAAAACTACAAGACTTCTCCTGTATCTCATTCTCTGCTAAACAGTGGTCGCTTCTGGGTTTCAGGCCATGTTGAATTCAGGCCTGGAGTACTGGAGAGAGAAAAAAAATATTGAACTCATAGCTGTTTAGGTGGTACTTCAAACTCCTGTTCATCCCTGATCAACTTGCCAATATTTACTTTTTAGTTTTCAAATAGGTTTCCATATATTCTATAAAGGCTTTATAGTTTAGTTAGTGGGAAATAAAAGAAGGTCCCAGAACTGGAGTCAGCTGTATGTTTTTTTGTAGATAGTGGACAGTTAGGTTTTGGTTTTTTTCCTAATCTGACAATCTGTGTCTTTTAATTGGTTTGTTTTGGCAATTCACATTTAAAGTGATTATTAATATAGTTGGATTGAAATCTACCATCTTACTGTTTTCTATTCATTGCATTTGTTCTTTGTTTCTTTGTCTCCTTCTTTTCTGCCTTGTCTGGTTTTATTTGAACATTTTCTATGATCCATTTTATCTCCTCTTTTACTTATTATTTATATGTTCTTTTAAAAAAGACTTTTTAATGATTACTCTAGAGTTTGCAATATACATTTTTAAATGAGAATCCAGCAATCACATAATACTACACTGCTTCACATGTAGTGTAATTACCTTATAACAGAATATATCCAATTTCATCTCCCATTCCTCGTGTTATTGTTGGAATCATTTTATTTTTACATATGCTATAAACAACTAAAACATTGTTACTACTATTGCTTTAAACAGTTATCTCTTAAAACAACAATAAGAAAATAAAAGGTTATGCTTTGCCTTCATTTATCCTTTTCCAACTCTTTACCTTTTATTTATTTGTGTAGCTCTAATTTTCTGACCTGTATCATATCCCTTCTACCTAAGAAATTTCCTAGGCAGGTCCACTAGCAATGAATTTCCTCAGTTTTTGTTTTTATAGGAAAATCTTTATTTTGCCTTCATTTTTGAAACATTATTTTGCTGAATTTAGAGTTCTGGACTGGCAGGTTTCTTTCATTCATTTTAAAGTTTTCATTCCACTGTCTTCTTGCTTATGTGGTTTCTGAAGTCTGCTGAACTTCTCCTTTTTCCTCCCTAGGTAAGATGTTTTCCCTTCCTCTTTCCTTCAAGATTTTGTTTTTGTCCTGGGTTTTGAAGTTTGAATTTGCTAGCTTGAGTATAGGATTTGGGGGTATTTGCCCTGCTTGGTGTTTTCTGAGTTTCTTGTACCTGTGGTTTGGTGTTTACAGTAACTGCACTAAACAAGGGACAAGGTGGTCAAATCCCACTTTTATTGCTAATTGCATGGTAAAGATCAGCATGAATCCAATTTCCACCTGGAAATGGATCCAGTCTTCACCTCCTACATCTCAATTATCCTCGTTGCCAGCCACCTACATGATACTTTCTCTCTCTGACCCTAACCACCCAGAGATAGGTCAGACGTCACAAGTTAGAAGGACTCTGTCCTTCAGATCGGCTGCCTGCACAGTCTTTCTCTGACTCCTAGTCACCCAGAGCTGTGTCTTCACACAAGTTAGAAGGACTCTGTCCTTCAGATTGAGTGCATATGCAGTTCTTCTCTGAATTAGCCACCCAGAGCTAAGTCAGAGTTCATAAGTTAGAAGGATTCTGTCCTTCAGACTACTAAATAGGCAGATGCCAGCCCTTGCTGATCCTCATTTCCCTCTGTGGTTTTGTTAATTCCCTAGAACAACTCACAGAATTCATGGAAACCCTGGTGGCATAGTGGTTAAGAGTTACAGCTGCTAACCAAAAGGTTGGCAGTTCACATCCACCAGGCGCTCCTTGGGAATTCTTTGGGGGCAGGTCTACCCTGTCCTGTAGGGTTGCTATGAATCGGAATTGACTCAATGGCAATGGGTTTGGGTTTTTTGGTTTACCTATTGCCGTTACCCATTTATTATAACCCAAAAGGATACAACCAAAGAGACATGAGGTCTGGGAGAGTTTCCTGGTGCCAGGCTTCCATGTCCTAATGGATGCACCACGTTCCTATGTGCTTCAAGGTCTTCCAGCAACCTGGAAGCCCAACTACTCTGTGTTTAGGGCCTTTAATTGACTTCATCGCACAGTCATGATTGATTGAATCATTGAAAATTCATGATTGATTACATTATGCTCTCCTCTTTTCCTGAGGTTGGCTGACCAGGTGTGGTCTTTAGGGCTCCAACTCATTTGCACACCTTTAAGTATTACCTGGATGTTTTACAAAACAAGGGCACCTTGATTGTTTGAGAAATTCCAAGGGCTTTCAGGAACCAAAGACAAAGGTTGAATTGAGTTCTTTGTCCCACAGTGTCAGTCACTAATTTTGAATTTTTTTTGCAGTTATTTCTTCAGATATTTCTTCTGCCCCATTCTCTCTTTCTTCTCCTTCTAGTATTCCAATTACACAAATATTACACTGTTTGATATTGTCCTACAGTTCTTGGATTTTTTTTTTCATTTCCTTTTTCACTCTTTTTTTCTCTACATTTCATTTTATGTAATTTCTATTGACCTATCTTCAACTTCACTGATTCTTTCCTCAGCTGTTATCAAGTCTACTGATGAGCACATTGAGGACATTGTTCCAGTCTGTTACTGTGCTTTTTCCCTTGCATTTCCATTTCATTGTTCCTTATAATTTATATCTCTCTGCTAAATTTACCTATCTGATCTCACATATTGTCTAGCTTTTCCGATAAAGTCTTTAACATGTTAATCATGGCTATTTTAAATTCCCTAATTCCAACATCTGTGTCATACCTGATTCTGGTTCTGATGATTTCTTTGTCTCTTCAGACTATATTTTTTTTCTTGCCTTGATTCTTCCCTTTGTGCTGCTCCCTTGAGCCACTGTATCGCTTACAGCTCTTCCAGAAGCATTCCACTGTTATTTTTTTTAGATTAATAAATTTGTACACTTAAAAATGGTTAAAGTGGCCCAAAGTCATAAAACAGCATGTGTACTACTGTTACATGAGAAACTGTTTGTTCTGTAAGCCTTCACCTGAAGTACAATAAAATATTTTTAAAAAAAATGGTTAAAGTGGCAAATATTTTACATATATGTTTTACCACAATAAAATAAAAATAATACATTACTAACAAGTGTGGTTTATCCCAGGAATGTAAGACTGGTTTAATATTTGAACACCAATCAATGTCATTCATCATATTAACTGACTAAAAGATAAAAACCACATGATTGTCTCAATAGGTGCTGAAAAAGAATTTGACAAAATCCAACATCCATCTGTGATAAAAAAAAAAAAACTCTCAGCAAGTTACAAACAGAAAGGACATTCCAATACCTGTTAAAGGGCACAGACAAAAAACCTACAACTAATATTAGACTTACTGCTAAAAGACTAATTTATTTCCTCCAAAGATCAAGAACAATCTATTCAATCTATTCAACATTTTACTGGAAGTTTTAGCCAATGCAATAAGATAAGAAAAAAAATGACATTTGAATTTTAAAAAAGACAAAACAAACTGTCTTTATTCACAGATGGCATGATTGTCTTTGTGATGAAATTTCCAACAACAACAAAAAAAGCTACTAGAACCAACAAGTTAGTGTAGCAAGGTTGTAGGATACAAGATCAAATAAAATCAATTGCATTCTAAATAATAGCAATAAATAATTGGAAATTGAACAAAAAATACCATTTACAATAGAATTTAAAAGTATGAAATATTTTGGAATAAATCTGACTACAAATGTTCAAGACTATTGCACTGAAAACTACAAAACATTACTAAATATTATTAATTAAATATTTAGAAAAATTATCTAGAAGGCTATTCAGCAAAATGGTAACAATGACCATGATAGGTGGACTTGTTATGATTGGTCTTTATTTTTTTCCTTTTGCTGTATGATTTTTCTAATTTTGGTACCATGGATTTGCATTGCTTTTTGTAATCATTTTCTAGTGCTGTGCAATAACTTACCAAAATCAAAAAATTCTATTGTGATAAAATGTATATAAATAAAAATTACAATTTTAACCATATTTAAGTATACAGTGGCATGAATTACAATCACAGTGTTATGTAACCATCAGCACTATCTACTTTCAAAGCTTTTCATCACCCCAACAGAAATTCTGTACGCATTAAGAAATAACTCCTCATACCCCACTCCCCCTAGTCCCTGGTGATTTCTTTTTTTTCACCCATATTCACCAGTTTTTTTTAATTATTGTGCTTTAACAATTTAAACTTTATAATTCCAGTTAGTCTGTCATACAAAAATTTATACATACATTGTTATGTGACCCTTGTTGCTCTCCCTATGCTGTGACAACACCCTTCTGCTTTCCACACCAGATTTCCCATGTCCATTCAACCAGCTCCTGACCTTTTCTACCTTCTCATCTCGCCTCTGGACAGGGGCAACCCATTTAGTCTCATGTACCTACTCGAGCAAGAAGCACAGTCTTCACGAGTATCATTTTATGTCCAATAGTCCAGTCTAATCTTTGTCTGAAGAGTTGGCCTCGGGAATGGTTTTAGTTTTGGGCTAACAGAGAGTCTGGGGGCCATACCTTCCAGGGTCGCTCTAATCTCAATCAAACCATTAAGTCTGTTTTTTTTACTAGAATTTGAGTTCTGCACCCTACTTTTCTCCTGCTCCATCAGGGACTCTCTGTTGTGTTCCCTCTCAGGGCAGTCTTTGGTTGTAGCCAGGCACCATCTAGTTCTTCTGGCCTCAGGCTGATGAAGTCTCTGGTTTATGTGGCACTTTCTGTCTCTTGGGCTAATACTTTCCTTGTGTCTATGGTGTTCTTCATTCTCCTTTACTCCAGGTGGGTTGGGACCAATTGATGCATCTTAGATGCCTACTCGCTAGCTTTTAAGACCTCAGACATCACTCACCAAAGTGGGATGCAGAACATTTTCTTAATAAACTTTGTTATGTCATTTCACCTAGATGTCCCCTGAAACCATGGTCCCCAGACCCCTGCCCCGGCTACTCTGTACCTTGAAGTATTTGGTTGTATTCAGGAAAATTCTTAGTTTTGGTTTAGTCCGGTTGTGCTGACTTCCCCTGTAGTGTGTGCTGTCCTTCACTTCACCTAAGATAATTCTTGTCTACTATCTAGTTAGTGAATACACCTCTCCCTTCCCCTCACCCTCATAACCATCAAAGAACATTTTCTTCTGCTTTTAAACCTTTTCTTGCATTCTTATAATAGTGGTCTTATACAATATTTGTCCTTTTGTGACTGAATAAATTCACTCAGCATAATGCCTTCCAGATTCCTTCATGTTATGTTTCACGGATTCATCCTTGTTCTTTATCATTGCGTAGTATTCCATTGTGTGAATGTACCATAATTTGTCCATTCCTCCGTTGATGGGCATCTAGGTTGTTTCCATCTTTTTGCTATTGTGAACAGTGCTGCAGTGAACATGAGTGTGCATATATCTATTCGTGTGATGGCTCTTATTTCTCTAGGATATATTCCAAGGAGCGGGATTGCTGGCTCATATGGTACTTCTATTTCTAGCTTTTTAAGGAAGCACCAAATAAATTTCCAAAGTGATTGTACCATTTTACATTCCCACCAACAGTGTATAAGTGTTCTAGTCTCTCCAAACCTCTCCAGAATTTATTATTTTGTATTTTTTGGGTTAATGCTAGCCTTGTTGGGGTGAGATGATATCTCATTGTAATTTTGATCTGCATTTCTCTAATGGCTAATGATCGTGAGCATTTCCTCATTTGTCTGTTAGCCGCCTGAATATCTTCTTTGGCGAAGTGCCTGTTCATATCCTTTACCCATTTTTCAATTGGATTATTTGTCTTTTTGTTGTTGAGGTTTTACAGTATCTTATAGATTTTAGAGAATAGACGCTGATCAGATTTGTTGTAGCCAAATTTTTTTTCCCAGTCTGTAGGTTGTCTTTTGACTCTTTTGGTGAAGTCTTTTGATGAGGGTAAGTGTTTGATTTTTAGGAGCTCCCAGTTATCTAGTTTCTCTTCTGGTGTTTATGATTATGCCATGTATTCGGGCTCCTAGCATTGTCCCTATTTTCTCTTACATGATCTTTACCGTTTTAGACATTATATTTAGGTCTTTGATCCATTTTGAGTTAGTTTTTGTGCATGGTGTGAGGTATGGGTCTTGTTTCAGTTTTTTGCAGATGGATATCCAGCTACGCCAGCACCATTTGTTAAAGAGACTGTCTTTTCCCCAATCAACGGACTGTGGGCCTTTGTCAAATATTAGCTGCTCATAGGTGGAGGAGTTCACATCTGGATTCTCAATTCTATTCCATTAGTCTATGTATCTGCTGTTATACAAGTACCAGGCTGTTTTGACTAACCGTGGCGGTATAATAGGTTCTAAAATCAGGTAGTATGAGGCCTCCCACTTTGTTCTTCTTCTTCAGTAATGCTTTACTTATTTGGGGACTCTTCCCTTTCCATATGAATTTGGTGATTTGTTTCTCCATCTCCTTAAAAAATGCTATTGGAATTTGGATCAGGATCGCATTGAATCTGCAGATTACTTTGGGTAAAATGGATATTTTCACAATGTTGAGTCTTCCTATCCATGAGCAAGGTATGTTTTTCCACTTGGTTTCTTGCAGTAGCATCTTGTAGTTTTCTTTGTATAGGTCTTTTGCATCTCTGGTTAGATTTCTTCATAAGTATTTTATTTTCTTGGGGGCTATTGTATGGTATTGATTTGGTGATTTCCTCTTGGAAGCTCTCTTTGTTGGTGTAGAGGAATCCAACTGATTTTTGTATGCTTAGCTTGTATCCTGATACTTTGCTGAAATCTTCTATTAGTTCCAGTAGTTTTCTTGTGGATTCTTTGGGGTTTTCTGTGTATAAGATCATATCATCTGCAAATAGGGATACTTTTACTTCTTCCTTACCAATTTGGATGCCCTTTTATTTCTTTTCCTAGCCTAATTGCTCTGTTTCTATTTGTTTGAGTTGTGTAATTAATGTTGTGACTTTGTCCCTTTCTTCTTTTTTGATGTGTGCATCTATTGCTATAAATTGCCCCCTGAGGACTGCCTTTTCTGTGTCCCAAAGGTTTTGGTATGATATGTTTTCATTCGACTTTGATTCTAGGAATTTTTTTTTCCCATTTCTGATATCTTCTATTACCCAGTGGTTTGTTAGCAGGGTGTTATTCAATTTCAATGTAACTGATTTTTTTCCTTGCTCTTTCTGTTGTTAATTTATACCTGATGGCGTTGTGGTCAGAGAAGATACTTTGTATCATCTCAACATTTTGGATCTCTGTGGCCTAAGATGTGGTCTATTCTGGAGAATATTCCATGTGCACTGGAAAAGAATGTGTACTTTACAGCTGTAGAGTGGTGTGTTCTATATATGTCTATGAGGTCAAGTTGGCTGATTGTGCCCTTTAGGTCTTCTGTATCTTTGTTGAGTTTCTTTTTAGATGTTCTTTCCTTTAATGAGATTTATGTGTTGAAGTCTTCTACTATTATTGTGGAACTGTCAATTTCTCTTTTCAGTGTTGTTAGAGTTTGTTTTATGTATTTTGGAGCCCTGTCATTGGGTACGTAGATGTTTATCATGGTTATGTCTTCATGACGGATCATCCTCTTAATTATTATATAGTATCCCTCTTTGACCTTTATGGTGGATTTTGTTGTAAAGTCTATTTTATCTGAGATTAGTATTGCCACTTCTGCTCTTTTTTGGTAGTTTTTAGCTTGATATATTTTTTTCCAACCTTTGACTTTTAATAAATTCACGTCTTTGTTTCTAAGGTGTGTCTCTTGTAGACAGAATACTGATGGATCCCATTTTTTTTTTCCCATTCTGTCACTCTCCATCTCTTTATGAGTGCATTTAGGGCATTTACATTCTGTGTAATTATTGATAGATGTGAGTTTATTGCTGTCATTTTGTAGTGCTGATGTTTTCTTTGTTCCTCTTACTCTCTTGTGCTGAATTCCTTTTGTTTGTGGATTTTTTTTATTTCTTTTGTTTTTGTAGGTTTTGTTTTTTCTGAGACTTTATGTTTTTCTTCTTTATTTTGATGAGTAGGTTTGTTAACTTTCTTTGTGGTTATCGTGAAATTTACCCTTAACTTTCTAAGTTTGAAGCAGTCTATTATTACTTGATATTGCCTTGCCTTCCTCTCCATTAGAAGGTTCTATACCTACACCATTTATTTCCTCTTTTATTGCTCTGATGTTGTTGTCATTTACAGATTAGCTACTCTGATTCCCTGTTGTATTTCTTTCTGTTTTGTATAGACCTTGAGAGTTCATTTCCTAGATTGGTATCTGGCTGGTACGATCCCGGGTCCTAGATTCAGCTTATGAGCTGATGTTTTTGTTCTCAGATCGAAGAACTCCCTTTAATAATTCTTGTAAGTTTGGTTTGGTTTTTACATATTCCCTTAATTTCTGTTAATCTGGAAATGTCCTTATTTCACCATCATATTTGAATGAGAGTTTTGCAGGATATATTATTCTTGGCTGGCAATTTTCTTCTTTCAAGATTTTATGTATGTCATACCTTTGCCTTCTCGCCTGCACAGTTTCTGCCAAATAATCTGAGCTTAGTCTTATTGTTTCTCCTCTGTATGTGACTTTTTGTTTTTCTTGAGCTGCTCTCAGGATTCTTTGTTTATCTTTGCTTTTGGTGAGTGTGATTATGTTATGCCTTGGTGATTTTCTTTTGGGGTCTATCCTATATGGGGTTTGCTGAGCTTCTTGGATGGTCAGCTTTTTATCTTTCATGGTATTGGGAAGTTTTCTGTCAGCAGTTCTTCAATAATTCTGTCTGTATTTTCTGTTCTGGAATGCCAATCACTGGCAGATTTTTGCTTTTGATTGAATCCCACATAATTCTCAGTGTCTGTTGATTTTTATTCATTCTTTTTTCTGATTTTTCCTCAGAGCTATATCTAAGTGTTTGTCTTCAATTTTGCTGATCCTGTCTTCCACTGTTTCAGACCTGCTCCTCAGCCCTTCTATGACACTGCCCATTTCTGAAATCTTGTTGTTTATCTTTTGGATTTCTAATTGTTGTTTTTATATAATTTCTAGTTGTGAATTTATTTTGGCATTTTGTTCCTGCATTATTTTCCTGAATTCTTTCATTTTTTTGTCTGTATTTTCCATGAATTTGTCTGCCTTTTCCATGAGTTTGTCTATTTTTTCCTCATTTTTGTCTGCTTTTTGCTTCAATTCTTGGATGGCTCTGTTTATTAGAGATTTGAATTCCCTATTGGGTAGTTCTAGTGCCTTTTCTTCTACTGGAAAGTCATCTGGTGTTTTATTTTGGATGCCTACTGGAACCATCCTGTCCTGTTTTTGTAAATGTTTTGATATTGTTTCCTGTCTTTGGGGCATTCGGTATTTGTTTTCCTCATTTATTGATTGTAGATTTATTTGTTTCATCCTACTTTTTGTTTTATTTGGCTATGTCTGAGCAGGCGGGCTGTGTGTTCTTTGTTGTTTGTTCATCTCTGGGTGCGATACTTTTCACCTCCTCTCCAACTGGCTGGGTAAGTTGCTCAAGTATGGTAGAGAAAGGCAGGCCAAGCTGAAGAGGAGTTTCTGGGATGGGTTGTTTATGTCACTTACTATGGCCACCAGGGCAGCCCAGTAATCAGTGCAGGGCAGGTTCCAGTAGGCCATACCTGGGCTGCTTGGTGGTGTGATGTTCAGCGCATGGTGCAGTTAGGCAGGATAGAGGGGAGAGATTTTGATGTGTGGAGCTAAGAGAGGAGAGAGAGGAGAGAGGAACAGGAGCCAAAAACATAGAAACAAACAAAAAAGAGCTTGCCGTTGGAGTGAAGAGATGAGAGACTATGAAATGGAGAAAAACAAAAAGGAGAAGAAGAAGAAAAAATGAATAAATAAAAACTAGAAAGAATAAAAAAAGAAAAGCTCCCAGGGATCCCACCAGTGCAGCTGTGAGGTCTGGGGAAGTTGCTCCCAGGCCATGAAGTACAGCTGGCTAGAAGGGGTAGAGGAGTCACTCAGCACCAGGTATTCAGGGGACAGAAAGTGAAGGAAAGTATAGGGAGATGAGAAACTGAGTAATGAAGAAAGACAAAAAGAAGGAAAACAAAACAAACAAATTTTTAAAGAAAGAACAAGAAAAACTCCAAAAAAAAAAAAAAACCCCCAAGAAAAAATAAATGCCCTCAGGGATCACTCTGCACATCTGCTCTAACTAAGTGTGTAGGTTCCAAGCCACGCAGTACTGCCCAGCTAGAACTGGCACCTAATTTGATAAAAGAAAAAGAAAACAAACAAACAATTCAGAACAAACACACAAAAGCCCCAGGATCCCACCAGCATGGCAGCACGGTCCGGGAAGCAGTTTCACATTTGAGTGGAGTTTCACAGCTTTCAGGAAGAAGCAAAGATGGTGCATGGAGCCAGGTATTTGAGAGAAAGTAAGGGGAGGTGGTGAGGGGTAAGGAAGAAATCCGAAGAAGCAGGAAAAAAGCAACACCAGCAGCCAACAAATGGCATTCAGGGAGTTGGCCAGTGCAGGAGGGTGGAATCCAAGCAGCCAGTGCTTCCCGGCCAAGAGACTGTGCCCGTCAGAAGCAGAGGAGGCCAAGTATGGGTGAAGAAGGGTGGGAGGTGGGAACGTATATATCGCTGGTTACTAGTTGTTCTGTCTCCTGCTGGAAGCTCTGTGAAGCTGCTTTCTCTTACCCCCTGTTCACTGATCTCTGATAGGAGTCCAAGATGGCATATCCGTGCTGCGTTAGCTGATAGGTAACCTCTGCATGTATCTCTCCTTGCTCTCTGTTCTCTGTCAGTTTTTTATTCCATTTGGTGCTTGGCTGTGTTATTTCTCTCTTCTTTTGATGCTTAAGGTTTCAGGATTAGTGTTTTCTCTGTTTCTCTTAGGTTTTCGGATCTTTGCTGTGGAGGGACAGAGTGGTGCCTCTGCCTATAGTGCCATGTTGCCTGGAAGGATATATAATTCTTGGCTGGCAATTTTTTTCCTTCAAGGCTTTATATATGTCATCCCATTATCTTCTTGCCTGCATGGTTTCTGCTGAATAGTCCGAGCTTATTCTTATTGACTGTCCTTTGTAGATGACTTTTCATTTATCCCTAGCCATTCTTAAAATTCTCTCTTTATCTTTGATTTTAAAAGTTTGATTATAATATGTCTTGGTGACTTTCTTTTGGGATCTACCTTATGTGGGGTTTGATGAGCATCTTGGATAGATATCTTCTCATCTTTATGGTATCAGGGAAGTTTTCTGCCAATAAATCTTCAACAATTCTCTCTGTATTTTCTGTTATCCCCCTCTGTGCTGGTACTCCAGTCACTCATAGGTTATTCCTGTTGATAGAGTCCACATAATTATTAAGATTTCTTCATTTTTTAAATCCTTTTATCTGATTTTTCCTTAAATAAGTTGGTGTCAAGTGCTTTATCTTCAATCTCACTAATTCTGACTTCCATTGCCTCAGTTCTGCTCCTATGACTTTCTGTTGAGTTGTCTCATTCTGAAATTTTAGTGTTAATCTTCTGGATTTCGGATTGCCGTCTCTCTATGGATTCTTGCAGCCTGTTAAATTTGTCATTATGCTCTTCTCTAATCTTTTTAAGTTCCTCTATTGCATGTTCTGTGTTTTGATTAATTTCCTTCCTAATCTCTTGAAGAGTTCTGTATATTAATCTTTTGTATTCTGTCTCCAGTAATTCCAAGAAATTTTCTTCCTTCAGAAAATTTCTCGATTCTTTATTTTGGGAGCTTGCTGAAGCCATCATGGTCTGCCTCTTTGTATGATTTGATATTGGCTGTTGTCTCTGAGCCATCGATAAGTTATTATATTTATTTATTTTATGTTTGCTTACTGTGTCCTAGCTTCTTGTTTTGTTTTGATATGCCCAAATAGGCTGCTCATGTGAGCTAGCCCTATCACTGGTACCCTTGAAGCTCCAGTGTTCTGCCATCAGGTGGCCAGACCTGCCACTATGTAGGTGAGCCCAGGAGTCTGCCCACTCCTCCTTTATGGATTCTGTTCAGGTGTCCAGGTAGTTGGCCACCAAGTGTGTGGTGCAGGCTCTCACCTACAGCCCTAGACAGCCATGGGTGATTGGTGTAGGCACAGGCATCTCACTGCAGCAGGGGGTCACACGCTGAGCAAGGCAGGGGGCTGACAGCTGTCCCTGGGTGTCTGGGAGGAAAGCATGTCTCTGTTCTCGAGAGAGCATAGGTGGGTGGGTTTTGCAGCCAGACTAAGAGCACCCAATGCTGTTGGCTGTAAGGACTGGGGGCACCACTTGTTCTTGGACCCCTGTCATGGGTGGCTAGGTGGCATGTGTGGAGCCACTAGTCCTCTGGCCCCCGATGTGGGCAGGCTAGGAACCTGCCCAATGGGCAGAGCAGTGTCAAATGTCATGAACCTGCCACCCCACAGCTGAAACAGTTGAAGTTAGACTTCAGGTATATACAGTGTTGAATGAGGGCCTATGCTGTTGAAATGGGCCCACACAAGTCTCTGCAGGGATGAAAGCCATTCAAAGTCTGTGGACCCCTTATGCCTGTGCCTAGGCAAAGGATCTGTGCCTACCCTGAATTCCTGGCTTAGGGGAACCTGCAGATTATTGTTTCCCCTTTTTTAAAATTTATTCCCTTTCCAAGGTAGGGAGAATGGCTCAGGGCATGTGACGGGTCCTATTTCCAGCCCAGGGGATGTGGCAATCACTAAAGCTGGCCCGGGACTGGTGCAGAACAGGGAGGGGGAAGGTAAATGGGAGAGAGGTTTTTTCCAAAGGGGGCGTTATTTGATCTGCGTGGTAGGCCAGATGCAAGTACTTATCTTTTGCCAATTGACTGCTCCTTTTTACTGGTTCTGAATATCTGGATAGACTCTCTGCCACTGGGCCTCTACCAATGTGGAAAGCACCTCCCGAATGCCACTGTTTGCTTCACTGCTCACGGGAGCCAATCAGGCCTGAAGGGGGCCGGCTCTTGCTGGGTCAGGTCTGGCAACTCCTCACTGCTTCTGAACGGTTAGGGCTCCTAGATTGTTGTATATAATCGATTTACTTGGTTTTTTTTTTTGGTCTTTGTTGTAAGAGAGACCACAGGAATCCTTTGACTACTCTGTCATCTTGACCCCGCCTTTCACCCCAGTGATTTCTAATCTACTTTCTGTCTCTAAGAATTTTTCTATTCTAGATATTTAATATAAGTGGAATCATACAATATTTGCCCTTTTGTGTCTGTTTTATTTCAATTAGCATAATGTTTTCAAGGTTCATCCATATCATAGCATGTATCAGACCTTCATTCCTTTTTATGGCTGAATAATGTTGCATTATGCGTATATGTCACATTTTGTTTCTCCATTCATCTGTTGATGGACACTTGGGTTGTTTCCACCTTTTGGCTATTGTGAATAATGCTAGTATGAACATTGGTGTAAAAGTATTTGAGTTCCTGTTTTCAGTTCTTTTAGATATATATTCCCAGGGTCACTGTTATTTTTTCTTGATGCATTTAGTCTATTAGTGGTGAGTGGGGGATTAGGGATATTCTTTAATGTTTTGATTAAGACTCAGTCTTAGACAGTTTTATCCTGATTCTTAGAGGTTTGGCCTTCACAAGTGTTGTTGCCCTTCCTCCAGACGTAATGCTGGGCCTAGCAGAGATTCCCGCCCCTCGCTCCAGGGTTAGAGCATTTTTTCCCTGTTTCCCTTCCAAGTAGTAGTAGGTTTCCACCAGTGCCCTCATTTTCTGTTGCCCTTCCTTCTGCATATTAAGATTTTTGTTCCTTAGGGATAATACAGTAGATTGGCCTGGGCAGAGTTTCAGTCATGTGGACCATTCCTTTGTGCCAACTGCAGTAGGTTTCCACCAGTGCTCTCAGACTACACTTTTGTTGCTTTTTCCCCTGAATATTAAGGCTTGTTCCATAAGGGTATGAAGGAAGTGGTCTAGGCAGAATTTCAGCAATGACTGCTGTTCCCCTCCCCAAGCCAAAACTATAAGAGATCTTTCTTAGGATTCTTCCTAGTCTTCCCTATCAGCACCTGGCAAGATTCCTCAGAAATCTGCAAAAGGGTGCAAAACCTCTTTTGGCTGCCATCCGTAGGGGCTTTACACTTATGCTAGCCCACAGCCGGTCTTTAGTAATTCATTAAAAATATTTTAGCTGAGTCTTAGTGGTATTTATGTCAGGTAAGCAAATGTTTCTCAAGATGCCTGTCTCTACAGATTTTAGGTTAGCTGTTTGCCCTGCAACCCCAGTTTTCTGATGAGTTCAAGAAAAGTTATTAATTTGCATTTTCTCCAGCTTTTTTATCTTGTCGTAATGGTGGGAGAGATACTCTTTCCATCCCTGTATTTCTGAACTGATACCAGAAGTTCATATAAACCCGAGCATAAAATTTTAAGGCTCTGTTTGTATTCCAGCATCCATCCCACAGTTTACCAATTCCCCCACGATGGCGATCATGGTGGATTTACCAGCTCAAGGAAAGACCTACATCTCCACAAAGCTCACAAGATATCGCAACTGGATAGGAACACCAACTGAAGGTGTTTCTGGAACCCCGTGTTATCCAGACCCCTACAGATCACGGGCTGAAAACACAGTAAAGTAGAAGTCCTCAGAGGGGCCAAAGCCCTCAGCACCAAAAATTCTTCATCGCCTTCATTCCAGTAATAGGACTAGTACTACTACTACTACCACTATACTCATAAATTTCAAAATTTATTGAGCACATACTCTGTGACCAACTCCATGCTGGGTGCTGAACATAGAAAAGTGGATAAGGTCAGATGTCTGCTCTCAAGGAGCTCCATGATCTCAAGACTTCAAAACAAGCCAACCAACGAGAAACAACTATTTTGGTTACCATTACTATCATTAACATAACAATATTACTATTTTTATTAGAATTGCTGTTTTATCACCATTTCATAGTTGAGGAAATTAAGGCTAAAGAGGTGACTACCTTGCCCAAAAAGTGCCTTGCCCCAAAAGGTCAGTAAGTGACAGAACCAGGATATTAACCCAGGTCTGTTTGATTCCAAAGCCTGAACTTCATTATGTCAGGTTCAATGCCTGGCTCTACTGATAGTAAGAGAAAAGAATCCTATGTTGGCCCCACAGTCTCTTTTTCTTCATTTTATCCCCATCCTTCTTTCTCTTCCCCATCACAACACTATATCTGCATCTCTCCCGCCCTCTCTCTCTCCAAGTCTTCTCCTCTCTTTCTATGTTTTCTTTCCATTCATCTACTTTCTCTTTCTATAATTCACTTGTGAAGAGTTCCTCAAGAGTTTTCCATGTGCGATGCTAGGCTTTGGGGAGGCAGAAATGGATGAGACTCTTGCCCTGCCCTTCTCGAGTTTTTGGTCTGGCTGGGGATACATAAGAGTACCTCTTGTCGCCTGGGAATTCTACAACAGGGTGCTAAGAGGGCTCACAGGAGAGAATCACCAACTGGAAGGCAGCAAATGCTTCCCAGATAGGGTGTATTTGAGCTGGGTCCTGTGTAAGGAGTAGGGGATTGGCAAAAGAGATGGAGAAAAGGGATAGCTTATGTGGAGGACGGCAGGCTCTGAGGAGCCTCTCTTAAATGTAGGGCAACATAGGACAGTGGCAGGTGGGTCTCTGCCCTAATGCCCCTGCTTTTCATTTGCTCCACTCCAATATATTCTCACAGAGACCTCCAGAGTCATATTTCAAAGTATAAAGCTGACCATGCCTACAGCTTCCAAGGGCCCCTTTAGCCTGCAGGTTTAAATCCAAGCTCCTTAGCCAGTAATTCAAGAGCATCCACAGAAGTGGAAACTTCTCAGCGTAGTATTTGAGACAAGAGTATCAATAGCCTTCTCTGATCACTGCAGGTGGAATTAGTATTTCTTTCCCCTCACTCTCTTGCATGGCTCCATGCTGCCTCTGTCAAAACACTTAAAACTGGTTGAGAGATCTCTTTTTACTAGTTTTCTCTATGACCCACCTATTGGACTGTGAGCTCCTTGAGGGCTCCATCATGAGGATCTGTTTCATCTCTGAGACTCCAGATCTCATGACCTGCTTTCCTCAGAAAGTCTCTGTTGAATGAATGGGTGAAATATTACATTACCTCTTCATCTGCTTATCTCCTTTCTCCTCCTTTTCTTCCCTCCTCTCTGGTATTTCACCATTACAAATGGGAAATGACCTAGAGAAGGCAGTAAATTTAGACTGTCCCTCATGATACAGAGAAATGAAAGAACATTGGACTAGGATTCAGGAGGGCTGATATAATTCTGCCACTAGCTGATTTACTGTTTGACACTTGATTATTGATTTTACTCCCTGGATCAGTTTCCTTATCCTTCCAATGGAGTAAAGCATTAAAAGTGTTGGACAACCAAGAATTCTGTATCTGGAAAACTGTCCTTCAAGAATGAGGGGGAAATTAAGACATTTCCAGATAAACAAAATCTGAGAGAGTTTGTAACCACTAGGCATGACCTACAAGAAATGCTAACAGGAGTCCTTCATATGAGAAAGGACACTAGACATTAACTCAAAGCTGTACATGGAAAAAATATCTCCATTAAATGTAATTGCATGGGCAAGTGTAAGGGTAAGTTTCAAGGTATTTTTGCTTGGTAATTCTAGTTATGTTTTTCATACTTTATAATGATAAATGCATAAAAAATAAGTATAAATTTTTGCCACAGGACACATGATGTATAAAAATGTAATATGTAGGGATTCTGGGAAGATGACTGCATGAGCAGATTTAAGTTCCCAAGCTTCTCCATACATGCACCAAGAAATGCAATGAGAAAAAAATCTACTTAGCCCTGAGAGACTGTAAAATGGTGGGCAAAAGACAGCAGCAAGGAGCTGTAGACAGACCCAAGTCAACATCAAATCTGTTATGGTAGAAAAAAAGCTTTTTCCAGTGTTTCCACCCCTCCCACACCAGGCTTGACAAATGGGAAGCAGCCATGGATGGCTACAGTGACTCACAAACTGATGGCTACAGCAGAGCCCACTCCTCTAGGCAACACATGGCTTACCTGTGCACAGGGAAGGGCGCTGAGCTCTAGCTCTGCTATAAATAAGACAAATCTCCCTGGTGCTCCATTCAGGATATATCCACGCCTCCCCCTCCCAGCATGTCAGACAGATGGATACCACAGTCCCTGTTGACCCATGGCTCACCTGAACATGGGAACAGGCCTCGATCTCTGACTCCAAGATAAGTGGGCCTTTACAGAGTGAGGGAGAGAGCAGTGACCAGGACTGAGGGCTATACCCACCAGAGGGTGGTTCATTTAGTGTGGGTTTTCTAACCAGTTTGGAAACCACTAAAGGACTACAAACTTGGTCTGGAGGAAAACACAACCCTCATGTAGCAGAGGAGGGAGCGATAACCAAAGACTGAAATCTGTGCCCCCTGGAGGATGTATTGACTAGTATGTGTTCTCTGTTTCGTTTGGGAGCTGCTGAGAGAAGGAACCCTTGGTCTGGACTGAAATGGAGTTGCCAAAGAAAGGGAAAGAAAATGGTAAGCAAGTCTGCAGGCTCTGCCATCTAAGAGTTTCTTGCAGAAAGTAGTGCTGTTGAAAACATTGAATACTCAGGAGACTTGAGAAAGCTAACACCTTGTAAAATTTTAATGTCCTACTTTCAACAAAAAAAATTACAAGGCACACACACACAAACTGGAAATGATGACCCATTCAAGTGAACAAGATGAAGGGAGAGAATTTGTACTTATGGAAGCCCAAATAATAAACAGATTGGAAGAATATAACACAATGGTATTAAACAAGCTCAAAAATTTAAAGGACAATACAGACAAAGAACTAAAGAAAATTAGGAAAATGATGCATGAATGAGACTTTAAATAAAGAAATAGACACATAAAAAGAAACCAAAGAGAAATACTGAAACACAGTATTCTTCTCAGAAATCTTGGAGACCAGAAGGCAATTAATGACATATTTAAACTGCTGAAAGAAAGAACTGTCTATATCTGGCAAAACTATCCTTCAAGACAGGAAAGCTGGTAATGGGAAACCCAAGGTCAAGAAGGGGAGAGTGTTGACACGTTGTGGAGTTGGCAACCAATGTCACAAAATAATATGTGTATTAATTGTTTACTGAGAAACTAATTTGCTCTGTAAACCTTCATCTAAAGCACAATAAAAAAAAAAAAACTATCCTTCAAGAATGAGGACAAAATTCAACATTCCTAGATAAACAAAAGGTCACAGAGTTTATAACCACTAGACCTGCCTTATAAAAATGCTAAAGGAAGTCTTTCAGATGGGAAAGGACACTAGACGATAACTTGAAGCTGTACATAGAAAAAAACTCCATTAAAGGTAATTACAGTGGTAGATATAATGGTAAGTTTTAAGGTATTTTGCTTGGTAATTCTAGTGGTTATGTCCTCATGCTTTACACTGACAAGTGTATAAAAAGTAAGTATAAATGTATGTTACAGGACACATGATGCATAAAGATATAATTGGTGATAATAACAACATAAATGGGGTGGGGGAGAACAGTATACATTTAGAGTTTTCATATGTTATTGAGTTAAATTGGAATAAATTTAATCCAAGTTGTTATAAATGTAAGATGTTAAATTTAATACACATGGTAACCACAAAGAAAATATCTAAAAAAAAAAAAAAAAAAAAAACTCTCAAAAGGGAAGGAGAAGAGAATCACAATAGTTTACTACAAAAAAACAAAACACAAAAGGTGTCAGTATTAGAGGAAATAAGGGACAATGAAGATATACCAAAAAACCAAAACTAAACCCATAGCCATTGAGTCAGTTCTGATTCACAGTAACCCTTTAGGACAGAGCAGAACTGCCTCATAGAGTTTCCAAGGCTTTAATCTTTATGAAAGCAGACTGCCACATTGTTCTCCCATGGGGAAGCTAGTGGACTGAAACCATCAACCTTCAATTAGGAGGCAAGTACTTAACCACTGCACCACTAGGGCTCCTTCATTAGTCATTAGGGAAATGCAAATGAAAATCAGAATGAGATACCACTTTACCCTCACTAAGATTGCTCTGATTAAACACACACACACACACACACACACACACATACAACAACAGGAGATGGCAAGGGTGCGGAGAAATTGGAACACTCATCCATTGCTGGTGGGATCATAAAATGGTACAGCTGCTGTGGAAAACAGTTTTGCAGTTCCTCAAAAAGTTAAACATAGAATTACCATATGATCCAGTAATTCCATTCCTAGGTATATTCCCCAAAGAATTGAAATCAGAAATACAAACAGATACTTGTACACCAATGTCCATTATAACACTATTCACAATAGACAAAAGACAGACACAACCTAAATGTCTATCAACAAGTAAACAGACAAACATGCGGTACATACATACAATAGAATATTACTCAGTCATAAAGAAAAATGAAGTCCTGATACATGCTATGATGTGGATGAACCTTGAAAACATTATGCTGAGTGAAATAAGTTAGTTACAAAAAGACAAATACTATATGATCCTGCTTATGTGAAATATCTAGAATAGGTAAATGTATAGAGACTACAATTTATTAGTGCTTTCCAGGGGCTGGAGGGAGAAGGAAAGGGGGAGTCATTGCCTAAGCTGTACTGGGCTTATGTTAAGAGTGGATGGAAAAATTTGGAAACAGATTGTGATGATATTTACAGAACATGATGGCTATAATGTCACTGAATTGTACATGTAAAAAATGTTGAAATGACAGGATTTCCTTATATATATATATATATACATATATATACATACATGTACATATATATATATATGGGGGAAAAGTGTTGGAGTTCATGATGAAGTACCTTTGGAGTCAAACAGGCCTGAGTTTGAGTCCCAGCTCCCTACTTACTAATTGTGAAAGTTACTTCCTGTCTCTGAACTTCAATTTTCTAATTTGTAAAATGGAAATGGTCAATCCTACTTTGCAAGGTTGTTGTGAGGAAGAAATGATCTGGTGGTCATAGTCTGTATTCTTATAAGCACATTATGTAGCTACAAATTGTACCTCGTTTCACCTCTGAGGTCCCAACAAGGACATTTTTTGACTCACTAGGATCCCCCCCAACCTCTTCACCGGTGGCCCCCTGCTTTCAGTGTTTAATTTAGGCCAGTATCGAAGAGAAGCAGTGAGCTACAAGAACTATGAATTCTTTTCCCAGACAACATGGAGGCCCAATTAATCAGGAAGTAAGTATCCAGCCTTTTTGGAGCTGCTCCATGGCAGAGGGAAGCCTTTGTTCAGATACTGGGGTAGTGGGGCAGAGCAACCTTGGTCAGGGAGGAGGCCTTCTAGACTCTTAGAGGGTGGCTGGGACAGCCCTTCCACCATCCTGCCCAATGCCTGTTTCTGGTTATACTCATCCCTGTTCAAGAACAGTCTCCTACTTTGTTCAGGAGAGAGTAGAAACTTCTCACCCTGGCATTTAAGACTGGCCTGCTCCAGTTTCTTCAGTCTCATTCATTCAACCTCAAGGTCTCTCTCCACTACAAGACTTCCATAGCAGAGCCTGGGTCTCATTTATTGATCCATAGGTTCATCCTGTTGTTGTTAGGTGCCGTCCAATCGGTCTGACTCATAGCGACCTTAGGTACAACAGAATGAAACACTGCCTGGTCCTGTGCCATCCTTGCTCAACTGTGTGACCCCTCTGTGCTGGGTATGGTGTCTAGAACATAAGACACCTTGTGTAGGTATTTGATAGATGAATAAATTAATGTAGGACATATGTGAAATGGTTCAGAAGATAATACAGAAAAAAAATGGAGAAACCCTTCCTGGGGTGGGGGTGGGGTGGCAGGATAGGTCTCTGTTTCTTTCTTGGTCTTATTCAGGCAGTGTGCCCTGGCAGCCCTGAAGGATGTCCATGACTATCTCAGCCGTGACGAAGGCCACGATGCGGTAAATAAATTTGCATTTTCTCCTCGGTTTCTGCTGGGATGAAGAACAGCTAATGTGTACTGATCATTTACCATGTGCCATGCATTACTCTAAGCACTTTGCATGTATTAATAATTTAATTTTAATTAAATTTAATTAAAAGATAAGTATTTTATTATACCCCATTTTATAGCCCAGAAAAAAGTGAGGCACAGAAAGATTAAATAATTTCTCAAGGTGGCACAGGGTGTAAAAAGCAGGGCCAGAGCTGAAACCCAGGTTGTGTAGCTCCAGAGTCCACACTTTTATTAAACATTATGCTCTACTGCTCCACCCTCAAGAGTTCAGTGAGACCATGCTAGAATTTCAGACTGCAACATATGTATTTTTGAGTTCTAGAGATTTACCTAAGCATCTAGTCAATATAATCTTATATACTGTTAGGGTAGGATTTGCAAATTCTAAAGTGAGAAGAAATCTTCAAATATGCAAAGGGTACCATCTAAGATATTGAGGACAGGAAGTTGTTTTCTGTTCTTGAGGATTTCCAAGGTGATAAGAAAGAAGCCTTACCTGCTCTGTTAATGACTCTTGGTGACTTTGGTCAAGACAAGTTCTTTCTCTAGTCCTCAGTTACTTCACCTATAAAATGGCCCTGGTAATCCACACTTGTCCTCTAGCCACAGGATCTGGGTGCATTTCTGGGCTCAATGAGTGCTTTTAAAATTGACATAAGCCGGTTCCAAGTACTTCCTATCCTTTGAGACCACGTTCAAATTCTAACCCTTCTGAAAGCCCTCCACTTAGCATAGGGATGGACAAAGAGTAGGCGCTCTATCAGTGCCAGACTCAGAGTAAGCCAATCCCATCACCTGCCTCTAGGTTTTTGATGCTACCAACACTACCAGAGAACGGCGGTCACTGATTCTTCAGTTTTCTAAAGAGCATGGTTACAAGGTAAAATAATATTCCCACTCTTTTATCTAGAGCTTACTTGCCCAGCACAAATCCCAGAGACAGGCAGACCAGAGGCCTCAGAGTATCCAAATCGGGTACCATAGCCTCGAACATTTTAATTTGGTTGTCTGTCTTTCCAGGTCACAGTTAGAAGCAACAAAGCAGAACAAAAAGGAGGAAGTACCATGATAAGCAATGGAAGATGATTGCTGACAGCTTGACACCATGGGGGTTGGGAGTGAGGAAGGAGGGGAGAGAACCACTACAAGAAGCATATATAAGAACTAAAAAAAAAACATTAAAAAACACAAAACAACAATCTGGTTCCATTCAATTTAGAGCTAATCTGCCTTGTAAAACTCAGAAGCCTGAGAACGTTATGTTGTCAGACATGCCCCTGAGGCTGCTTCAGAGCCATTGAGAAGGGGAGGAGCTATATTTGGCTCCTACCAAACATAATTCCTTGCTGGAAGTCTCTCTTCTGTTTCTCTTATAGGTATTTTTCATTGAGTCCATCTGTAATGACCCTGGCATCATTGCAGAAAACATCAAGGTAAGAAATACCAGTTACTTGTCCCCTTTACTTTGCCTCAGGTTTGGGTCATGCCTAAAAAGACCTCTCTGAGAGTAAAGGAGGTATTTCAAGTCCTCCCCAAGCTTCTCTCACTTGCTATAGAAAACATTCCTTCACTATCCTGGCCCACAATGATCCTATGAAGTTAAATAAAGCCAACATATATAGAGTCCCTAATATGCACCAGGCACCAAGCTTGAGTCTAACTGATTTTTCACAACAGGACTGCATGTTAGGAATCATTTCAGTGTTGGAGAGAGTAAACTGAGGCTCCAAGAGGAAAAGTGAGTCGCCAAAGTTTCATACAGCCAGAAATAGGTAGAGCTGGGACTCACCCTCAGGCTTGGCAGTGTAACTCAAAAGCCCTAACTCTAATGTGGTTAGAACTATATCACCACGGTTTATTGTTCCCTACTTCATCAAATTACTGAAGCTCAGGGATAGAAGAGACATTAAAGACCATTTCCTTCAACCCTACATCAGGTACTTGAAATTTCAGCTAAATGTTTTTCTTGATTTTTTTCTCATATTTCTGGAGACAAGAGGCTCATTGCTTTCAAATACAGCCCAAGCTAAAATCTGCCTCCCCATAATTTCCACTGATTGGTCCTATTTTTACCACTTAGGGAACAGAACATGTCCCATCCCTCTTCATCCACCCACAGAAGCTGGGGCAAGCACCTTTCTGGGCATTAGAGAGAGAGAAATGGATAGAGGAGAGTCCTGTGAGGGAGACTGACAAGTATATAGACAGAACTCTGTGAGATCAGTGCTTAGATGAGGGAACAAAGGAGGCTGTGGAAGCACAGGGGAGAGGACCTAACCTCGCATGGGGGTGGGGTGGATCAGGGAAGGCTTCTCAATTAAGATGATAGCTGAACTGCATCTTGAAGGATGCATAGGAGTTTGGCAGTCAAAGAATGGGAAATAAGGAAATAGCATACACTAAGTATAACATTTCCAGGGAACTATAAGTAGCTTACATTGAGTAAAGTGTGTGGAAGAATAGGGGAGCAGTGGGAGATGAGGATGAAGAGATCATTTGAGGCCCAATCATGACAAGCCATGTGCCACATGCTAAAACAGTTTATACTTTTTCCTAAAAGATATGAGAAAATGGTGAAGGGTTTTAAGCAGGGGAATGCCACAGTCAGATGTGAATGTTAGAAATACCCTTCTGACTTCCAGTATGGGGAATAAATTAGAAGAAATAAGACTGTAGACAGAGGAATCAGTCACAAAGCTATAGTGTGCATTCAGGAAAGAGAATGAAGCCAATGGGAGAGATATTTAGAAAGCAGAGTGGATAGATTTGGTGACTGCTGCGAGGTGGGGGATGATAGAAAGGAAGACACCTAGGATGACTCCCAGATTCCTTTTAGGCTCAATGACTGGGTGGATGAGAGTGCCATTCCCTGAGATGGGGAATATGGGAGAAGAAGATTGGTGTTGAGAGATTAGCAGATGCCAGATCTTCAGACATTTAAAGATAAGATGTAAATACTTACATATGAGTAAACACTCCATACATGTAAGCCATTATGACTCTAGACCAAGATCTCTAATTCCTGTTCTTCAACCATTTCTCACAAGACAATTTCCAGCCCTCTTATAAATGTTCTTGTTATACAGTACATGTTCTGAAACTAAAAATAATGTAACAGGCCTTGTTTGACCACACAGAGATTAGGGATGAGGAGTTACACATGCCAGCTTCTCTTCAATTGATTGATTTTGTAACTTGGTCAAGACCCTTTCTCCAAGTCTGTTTCCTCTTCTTTATAATGAGGGATGTTTGACTCAATGGTCTCTAAGGGACCCTTCTAAGGGTACTGTCAGAGTCTCTGCATCCCACTCTCTCTCTTGGTCCCTTTCTCCTTTACCCTTCTCATAGCAAGTGAAACTCGGCAGTCCTGATTATATAGACTGAGACTGGGAAAAGGTTCTGGAAGACTTTCTAAAGAGGATCGAGTGCTATGAGGTCAACTACCAGCCCTTGGATGAAGAACTGGACAGGTAAGAGCGCAGCACCCCAACATCCAGCTCTGGATCCTGAGCCCAGTTATGATAGCCTATAGGACCTGGGGAAATTTCCTCCCTTTCTGGACCTCAACTTCTATATCTAATATCAGACAGCTGGACTTGATGATCTGTCTTTAAGGGCCCCGCCGGCTCTAATTATCCATGAGGCAGTGGTTTCTTGGTGTGTAAGGTGTTAATGAGTTGACTAAAGTAGTGCTTTTCTGAATAATACGGGCAGATCAGGACCTGGATCTCTGGGAACGAATGCCTTCCTCCTGTGGTTAATGCTATTATTCTTGCAAAAGCGTGCTTCGCACGTGGATGACACTTCAGTTTCCAAACATGTTTGCCTTCTTTGTTTCATTGAATCCCCACAGCAACCCTAAAAAGGAGAAAGGAGGCTGAAGTAGATCTTATGATCATAAGTATTTAAGAAGAGGAAACTGAGTCTCAGAGAGCTGAAATCACCTGCCCAAGTCAAGGATAGAGCTAGGATTCCAATCACAAATTCTGACTCCTAGTCATGTCTCTTCTCACAACATTCATGTAAGTCTTCAATCAGTAAGTATTTGGCCCTTTGTAGGGGGCATATAAGTAGGGACAAGGAGAGGTGGGCTCCATCCTCAGGTAGTTTTCATAGTGCCTTGGGATATGGGAAGCCACATGAAAAACATGAAACTTTCAGCCATAATACCAGCTGAAGATAGGAAAAGTGTTAACTGGCAGTACGGGGCAGATGTAGGGAGTTACAGAAACCTGCTCCTTTTCAAAATGAGTTGTGATGAGAAGAGACCCTGGTAAACCACATCCTTTGGGACCCAGGTGAGAAGTATAGGGAAGCCTCAAATGGTTATTACCTCTCAAGGAGTTTAAAGAGCATTCTTTCAGCCTTACCCAGTTGAAGTCCTGAAAGTCAAGCATTGCTATTTTCCCATTCTTTAGACAGCGAGACTGAGACCCAGATCAGGGCAAGAGTTTACCTGAGGTCACACAATGGATCAGTAGAAGAATATATATTCAAACTCATGTCTCCAAACTTTCAGTCTGGCACTCCCCCACCCACCTCCCTACATCATAAAAAGTATCATATGAGGCTTGGACTCTCAGTGCAAGAATCAGGATCTTTATGTACAATTTTGCAGGTTGTTCACTATATAAGGCCACCCCAGCCAAGGGTACTCTTGCTTCTTTCACCAAGACATGTGCGCTGTAGTAGGGCCATGTATGCCCTGAGGAAGGGGCACTTTTTCTCTGCAAATATCCACAAAAGCACCATAAGGGTTAACAGCAACCTGGAGAAAGAAAGTTGAAAGAGAGGGACTGGAGTGAAAGAACAGCATTGAGAAAGCCCCCATCCCTGGCCTAGACTCCTACAGGGGCTCAGTTAGTGTTTGATGAGTCAGTTTGGGTATGAAGAAGACAGATCTAGATCAATTTTATTTAATCATTTTTCCTTCGATAGACATTTACAGTCCATGTATCAGGGCTCAGTCCTAAGCTGTGCCTTGTTCTGACAGAATGCTCAAGTGGTTGGGAAAGACAGTGAGTACGCAGTTGATCAGAATTGTGTGGATGGCAAACCAAGTAGGCTGGCTTTAGGAGCACAGAGCAGGAGACCCAACCCAGCTTGCAGGAGGAAGTTCTGGGAGAGCTGGATTACCCAAAAGATACAGTAAACATGTGCTTAGGTACCAGCAAGGTAGGAGCTACCAAAAATAATAAGGAAAATATCTTGAAAGCATTTGACATTTGGTGTTTTAAACACTGCATCAAGGTAGTCAAGATGGAAAAAAATAAAACCAGAACTTGGTTGGATCTTCTTATACTTAACTACAGTTTACATTTTTTATTTAAAATTACACATAGTGGGGAGTGGACGTTAACTACCATATTTTTGGTGTGGAGGGCCTCTAAATGACTTCATATGATCCTAGGCTCAAAGAGGGATTCTTGGAGGAGGTGACTATGCTGGATCTTGAGGGTTGGATGCATCAAGCTCCACTTTGGAAACCAGGCAAGGAATGGCTTTTCAGCAAAGGGAACATGCAAAGGCCTAGTTATATCTAAGTAAGAGGAGAGGAGTACAGATAGTATTTCAGTGGTAACAGCAAAGGCATGAAGGCTAGAATGAGACAGAGAAGTTATGAGTATGGGCATGGGATAGAGAGGTAAGTAGGAGCAGTGTGTGAAGGCACATAGAATGTCAGATTTAGATGAGGAATTTGGAATTTGGAAGTTCTCCCAGAGCTACCCAGGACCTAGTGTCAGGAACAGAGAGCAACTAAGCAACAAGGCTACATCAGATATTCTCTCCTGGGCTCTGAGGGTCCTAGGAGAGGGGAGCGCTCTGTGGTTTAAATACCAAGTCTACTTCTTCCTGATTAGTTGACTTGTAGCAAATCATTTTCCTTCTGGGTACCTCAGTTTCCACACCTATAAAACAGATGATAATCTCTGCTCAATAGAATAGTTATGAGGATTCATGCACTTTAAAGTCTCCACTCTGCAAGATGCACAGGAAGTATTTAGCAAATGCAAGTGCCCTGTGGGAGCCATTGGACATGACTGACAGGAATGGGCAGGGTGAATCTGGTGCAGGCATAGAGGACTTCTCTTGGAAGATCAAAGGAGAGGCTTTCTGAAGCTAAACCCATCAGCTGCTGCCTTACCTACGTCGAGTTAGTGCAGTTATTTCAATTTATTTGGCTTTGTTACTGTGCAACCAGGGTTGCTGGTGTCACGCCACTGTCCTAGCCCCCTCCACCTCTTCCCAGGGACCTCCTGGAACTCCCTGCAATACAGCTTAAGTATTAATGCTTGGTACAGCAGAGAACTCAGGAATCTTGTTCCAGGGTTCTAGTTTTCTGACTGGTCAGTGCCCCCTCCACTTTTCTGAAGACAGGTTATTAAATAGTTTGATTAACACTCTGTGCATAGTTATTAGTTCATGATAGACTACAGAATTGAAGGGAAAAGAAGGGACTAGGTGCAGCAACCACAAGTTCCTCAATGATGTTGTGGACCACTCCTATATCCCTATGTCTCAGTACTTAACACATCTTAGATATTAAGTGACTGTGGAATGGATGTTGAACATTAATCATGTGTTTCCAAGTATATGTTCATGACTGGTCTAGGAGGTTCTAAAGGAGAGACCCTGGATCCCCACTCAAAGCAGAAAGGGCAAAGGAGAGTGTGTTTGTTGACAGTGTGGCTGTCGGGGAAAGAACCCAGCCCACTCCCCTTTCTGAGCGAGTTTAAAGACACACACACATACAGATGCACACACACAGAGACACAATACCATGTCCACTTGGTAGCTGCCTGTATATCAAGTACAAACTATCGTGGCAGAGGCTCAAAGAACAGGGGGACAGTTTGGCTCAGGATTGCAAGGGGGTAGGGAATGGACAAGTCCTCTCTGAGTATGAAAGAACCCCAGCTGCCTGGACTGTGATGAGTGAAGGTGAAAAGATGGCCTGATTCAATTTGAGGGTGAGGAAAGGAACTAAGGGGGAGATGATAGCAGGCAATGACCTCCTTACAGTGGGTCACAATCAAGTCTCTAGGAGAGGTACCCAAAACAGGGCAAGACATGGAATCTTGTTGATGAAAGGGTAGGTTAGAGTTGGGCTGTAGAAGAGGTTTAAAATCAGGGTGTGTGGTTGGGGCTTTTTCTTGGGATCGGCCCCGCCATTGTCAGCCCCCTGAACTGTCATTGCTCTTGCTTGGATCTGGCCCAGACACCTGTCCTATATCAAGATCTTTGACGTGGGCACCCACTACATGGTGAACCGAGTACAGGACCACATCCAGAGCCACGCGGTCTACTACCTCATGAACATGCATGTCACAGCCCGCTCCATCTACCTATGCCGGCATGGTGAGAGTGAACTCAACCTCAGAGGCCACATTGGAGGTGACTCTGGCCTCTCAGCTTGGGGCAAATAGGTAGGGAGGGCCTTCTGCATCCAGATGGGTTGGCTAGGCCAGCTGAGGTGGGGCAAGGTGGCCACTGCCTGGGTCCTGAGGATGGAGAACCCAGTGGTGGGATAGAAGCAGATTCTGGTCACTTCCCCTCTTCTATTCAGTCAGCCACTCAGTCCTGACCATCCATTGAATGGCTCCCATCCTGGCACTGAAGGCTTGCCCAAGTCAGACTGCTTCTTCAGCCCCATTACAGTGACCACCCTCCACCCCTTCCTGACTGATCTCCTTGTCTTTCTCGCAACTCTGTGCCTTTGCTTGTGCAGTTTTCCCCCACCTAGGCTGCCCTCCTCTGTCCCCTTTGTCAGCTGGTGACCATCACTTGCACTGACAGCTGCCCTGAAGTGCCCACCCTTGAATCCATCTTATCTTCCCAGACTTAGGACTGATGCTACATTCCCCATCCCCACTCCAGCCACAGGTCCTCACACTGTCATCACTTGTCCCCCACCAGTTACTGCTTCCCTCCTGCCCTCCCTCCTCCTCCTCTCTCCCAAGGCCCAGCTCCTGCTCCAAGGCCTGGTCCAGGAACCCCTCCTCTGAACTCTCTTCCCCTCCCCATCTGTCACCTGGCCCTGGGCTCCATCTCTCCTAGTTGTGGCCCCTTGCTGACTCTCTCATGGCATTGGTTTATTCTTTCCAAAGGATCATAGTGACCTGCCCATAAAGGGTGCTGGTTAAACCACGAGATGCATTTTCCGCAGTGTTTGGCCCTGTCCCTGGGTTTGGGGGCACGGGTATTATTCTTGCTGGGGGAATCTCTAGCGGGTTGAGAATGGACTGCAGGAGGGAGGGAGCTTCCTCATCTGCTGGACACCTACTATGCACAGTCATGCATGTGTGGCCTCATTTAATCTTCACAACAGTTCTCTGGGGTCGACATTGCTGGTTTTATGGATGAGGAACCCAAGCCCCAGAGAGGAGAAGAGAGCGGCCCCAGGTCACACAGCTGGTAAAAGACAGAGCTAGGATTGGAAACCAGGCCTTACTGCCTGCCCTCCTCAGCAACCCCCACTGTAGACTGTGAGGTGCCCCAGACAAGGCATGGGACTAAAAGGGCCCAGTCCTAGTGGCTTCCTTTCTGTTACCTTCAGACCGGCATCCTCCAAGCATAGGAGATGTTGAGCACTGACTCTCACCTCTCCAGCTCCTCAGAGCAGAGCCAGAGCCCACCAGAGGCATCATCCTCACCCTATGGCACCACCTGCAGCCACGGGTCTCTTTGTTTCTGTCTAGCCCCCATTGGAGTAGGCCGTGGTGCCCTGCCTACACAGCTCAGGGCTGATTTTGGACCCATAGTGACCCTCACACAGTGTGCCTCCCTCGCACACAAATGTGCACATGTACACACACACTCACCTGGCCCCAACGTTCACTCCTGTGGACACAGTGCACCATGCACGGTTTACAGAGCACTTTCCCATCAATGGTCACCCATAATCACAGTAGCTATCAGTTGTGCAGCACATACTGTATGCCAGGGGGTGCTCCAGGTGTTCCCATCTAATGTGAGCCTCACAGAGACCAGACTAGGTTAGCTAATGCCATTAGCACCTTATAGGCAGGAGGTAGAAGACAGTTGTTGTGTGCCATCAAGTCAATTCTGACTCATAGCAACACTATATGACAGAGTAGAACTGCTCCATAGGGTTTCCTAGGCTGTAGTCTTATGGGAGCAGATTGCCAGGTCTTTTCTCTGGTGGAGTCTCTGGCAGTTTCAAAACGCTGACCTTTCAATTAACAGCTGAGCTCTTAACCATTGATCCACCAGGGCTCCTTAGAGGACAGAGAAGGACAGGGATTTGTCAGCAGATGCACAGGGACTGCATAAAGGAACTGGGAAAATTTAACCCACATCTCCTACCTCCTAGTCAAGGGCTCCTTCCACTGAAGCACACTGACTGCTGAGTGATAATGCATAATTAAAATGTATGTGTAAAATACCTATGTATGTGTATATGCCTGTATGTATGCATTTGTTCAGATGTTCCTTACAACATCATTTATGATTAATACTCACAAGAAAAGTGAATCACTTGCTCATCTGGCTCCCACGGCCCCTTGTGCCAACAATCACAGCCCCCTGACTTCACTGCACTGTCAGTTCCCCTCACTGGACTGGACACATTTTGAGAACAGAACACTCCAGCACACAGCACAGGACCACATACACTTAATACATATTTGAATGCCCTTTGAACTCGAGTATCAGGACCCCTGCTCAAGCAATGACAAATTCAAAGGGTCAAAGGGACATACCCACCAAATCTTATCCTCCCAAACTTCTAGACCACACTCTGGGTACCCAGAACTCTGAAATTCTCTGCCCATATGGCTCAATGCCTGCTTCCAGTACCTGCATGGGCCTATTCCAGAGTCTACACTCTTGAAGGTAAGCCATGCCACAGAAGTGTGCACCCCTAGGCCCAGTGGTGGCCAAGGGGTTGCTATTAGTGGGGCATGGGGATGTGTGGAGTGGGGTGTGGATAGAGCTTGGTCATGTCACTGGATTATCCATACACATGTACTCAAGGCATCTAGAAGTGAAGAATGGAGCCACGAATTGGAAGAGAAGGCACAGGGACTGTGGGTGGTGTACCTCCATTTGTACTCTTGTCCCAGTCTCCACGAATGCTAGGGGTGGGCCTGTTTGAATGAGTGAATAAGTGAGTAGGGGTTTCAGCGAGCAAGCACACTCAACACACACACACACATACACACAAAAACGTACATATTCTTTTCTATTCCCTGGACCCTTAGTCACATGGGAGAAAGTATGACGTTTTATAAATTGGGAGCATTTAAACTCCCTACTCTTGCTTGTTCATCACCACTCCACTGTTTGTGGCAGATATAAGTTTGTTCTCATGGCTACCCTGCCCTCTCTTACCTCTCTTTCCATCCTTTCTCTTCCTCTACCCGCCCCCCACACCCTAGTATGCTTATGCCCTAGCCAACTTCATCCAGTCCCAGGGCATCAGCTCCTTGAAGGTGTGGACCAGTCACATGAAGAGGACCATCCAGACAGCTGAGGCCCTGGGTGTCCCCTGTGAGCAGTGGAAGGCACTGAATGAGATTGATGCGGTGAGATGGAGAAGAGTGGATCTCCTGGATGGTGGTGGGGTTGATTCTGGGCTCATCCCCTAGGTTTCCTCTGCCCCAGTTCCTGTAGGGAACCTAATTAAGTCAACAAACATTTCTCGACAACCAGCCGTGTGTCAGGATTTATACTTGTGTCTTGGGGATCAAGTGAAGGCCAAAACACACAACTTTAAGTCCTCAACTAGGCATCAGTTCCTCCAGGCATATCCTGGGTGGGTCTGATGTGTAGCCCTGACTCTGGGTGCCCACAGCCTGTATCATGTATGTTGTTTTGTATTCTTCTGTTTATTCCTCTGTCTACCCCCATTTATCCTACAAACACATTGAAGACAGGGACAAATCAGATTAATCTGTGTCTCTAGCACCACCATAGAGACATGGACCCACTAGTTAGACACAGATGCCCCCTCAAACACATCTACCAGCACCCCTGCACCATACATGCACACACATACTCACAGACACCCAAATATATACATACCCCTAGAGACACATATGGACACACCATAGAAACAAATGCACTCTTTGCATTATGTATACATTACATTGACCCAGAGAGATATACTGTAGGCATGTGCATAGTACAGACACATGGACTCAAGCACATTAACACAAATTCACACAGCCCTCAGACACAGGCACACACTGGACACAGGCCACCGATACTCAGACATATACCCCAGAGACATAATCAAGGACAGTCACAGATAAACATGCTACAGATATGCTAAGATTAATACAGTGAGACTTACCAAAGAGGCACCCACAAGGGCACAGTATTAGATGCTCAGACACTCTGTACACACAAACATGCTCACACACAAACATACTGCATATGCTGAAACAAATACACAAACACAAGGCATAGGTTCTTAAACATACCACAAGTACATATCAAAAACATGCTGCACACACAGGTAAACAGAGTCAAAACTTCTTATGCCCACATATTTATAAAAATATATATTTACATGTACAATGTATGCCTGCAGACCTAATGGGGCAATCATAGAAAACCACCACAGATGTCCAACCATACGCTCCAACTGAACACACCTGTACACATATATTCACTTTCACACGCACACAGCCACATACCTCCTACACACACATACACACTCACAGACAATAGGCACGAACCCAGAGCTATGTTCATATGCTCATATGCTAGATGCTCATATGCTAGTGTCCCACAATCACTGGTCTTAGAACTATGGTAAAGGCTATGTGAATTTCATTGTGTGAATACTTTTGTCGCAAAATTCTTTCTTGTCTCAGGGTGTCTGTGAGGAGATGACCTATGAGGAAATCCAGGAACACTACCCTGAAGAGTTTGCAGTACGGGACCAAGATAAATCTCGCTATCGCTACCCCAAAGGAGAGGTAAGGTTTGGAGGGATGGCCTGACTCCTAGGACTCCTTCCCAGTATCCCCATTCCAACCACCAGGATCCCATAGTTTCCTAAACAACTTCAGAAACAGGGTAAAGCATATTTTGTAGTAGCTGCCATCCCATTAGGCACATTATTATCCGGCCCTTGGCTATCTCAGATTCCTGTTCGCAGATTCCACTTTTTATAAAGCTACATATTTGCCTGCTTATTCCCTCTCTGCTTTCAGGAGGGCCAACTGTATCCTGGACCTTGTCTCTTGTCCTCACTGAAGGCATCTGAACTAGCTCAACATACTCTACTTTTTGTTGTCAAGTTGATTAAAATTCCAGCCTTTCTGTGAACTTGGTTGGAATCTCAAGGGACAATGGGGAATAGTTTAACCAACTACTTTGCCACCACAGGAACTAGAATATCAGTTCCTTATCACCATATTGGGTGAATACTCATTGTTTTTAACCCAGCTTCCACTTAGCCAAGCTACATTTTACAATATTCATTAGTCATAGTCCATTTCTGATACAAATTCCTGGGAACAATTACCAGAAAAAGCAGGACATCGGGGACGCTAGAACAGTAGATACCCTGTTCAGTCACAAAGCACTTTCACATTTTTATTTTTATCCTCAGAAATGACATTATTTCCCCTCATTATATGTATTTTTTTCAATTGTACTTCAGGTGAAGGCTTACAGAAAAAATAGTTTCTCATGAAACAGAAGTACACATGTTGTTTTATAACATTGGTTAACAACCCCACAACATATAAACCCTCTAACTTCTCAAACTCTTTTTTTTTTTTTGGTGAAAATACACATAGCCAAAGATACACTGTTTCAAAAATTTCTACATGCACAGTTCAGTGACATAGACTACTCTCTTTGAATTTTGCTGTTATTCTCACTTAAGATGAAGGCTTACAGAACAAAATAGTTTCTCATTTAACAGTTACTACAAATGTTACCCTATGACAATGGTTAACAATCTCACAACACATCAATAATATCCTTACTCAACCTTGGGTTCCCTATCACCAGCTTCCTTGTCCCCTTCTGCTTTCTAGCCCTTGTCACTAGACTCCTGTACCTTATTAGTCTCATTTGGTTTTACGGGGCTGTCCACTCCCAGTTACCTCAGAGGCAACTTCACCACTGAGCTAAAAGGGTGTCTGGGGGCCGTACTCTCGAGGTTTCTCCCGTCTCTTTAGGCCAGTAAATCTGGTCTGTTTTTTTGTGAGTTAGAATTATGCTCTACATCCTTCTCCAGCTCTGTCCAGAACCCTCTGTTGTGCTCCTGGTCAGAGCAGTCAGTGGTGGTAGCCGGGCACCATCTAGCTGTACTGGACTCAGTCCGGTGGAGGCCTTGGTAGCTGTGGACCATTAGTCCTTCAGACTAATCTTTTCCTTGTGTCCTGTTCTCTTCATTCGCCCTTGCTCCCAAAGGGATGAGACCAGTGGAGTATCTTAGATGGCCGCTAGGAGGCTTTTAAGACCCCAGACACTGCTCACCAAGGTAGAATGTACAACATTGTCTTTATAAGCTGTGTCATGCCAATTGAGCTGGATGTTCCCCGAGACCATGGTCCCCAGAGCCCTCCACCCAGCAATTCAATCCCTCGGAGTTTGGATGTGTCTGTGGGGCTTCCATGACCTTTCCTTGTACAGGTTGTGCTAGTTTCCCCTGTATTGTGTACTGTCTCACCCTTCACCCAAGATACCACTTATCTATTGCCTATTTAGTATTTCCCCCTGACCCCTCCCATCCCTGGTAACCAACAAAGATTGTTACATTTTGTGTGTGAACTTTTTCATGGGTTTTTACAATAGAGGTCTCATACAATATTTGTCCTTTTGTGATTGACTTATTTCACTCAGCATAATGTCCTCCAGTTTCATTCATGTTATGAGATGGTTCACAGATTCATTGTTGTTCTTTCTCGTTGCATAGTACCCCATTGCGTGTATGTACCATAGTTTGTTTATCCATTCATCTGTTGCTGGGCATCTAGGTTGTTTCCATCGTTTTGCTATTGTGAACAATGCTGCCATGAACATAGGTGTGCATATGTCTATTCGAGGGACGACTCTTATTTCTCTAGGATAGATTCCTAGGAGAGGGATTGCCGGATCGAATGGTATGTCTATTTCTAGCTTTCTGAGGAAGCGCCATATCATTTTCCAAAATGGTTGTATCATTTTACATTCCCACCAGCAGTGCATAAGTGTTCCAATCTCCCCGCAGCCCCTCCAACATTTGTTATTTCCAGTGTTTTTGATTCGTGCCAGTAATTATGGGGTGAGATGGTATCTCATTGTGTTTTTTTTTTTTAATTTGTTCTTTCTAACATTGTTTTTTTATTATACTTCAGGTGAAGGCTTACAGAACAAATAGTTTCTCATGAAAAAGAAGTACACATGTTGTTTTATGACATTGGTTAATAACCCCACAACATATTAACCCTCTAAATTCTTAACATTTCTTTTTTTTTCTTTTTTGGTGAAAATACACATAGCCAAAGATACACCGTTTCAAACATTTCTAGATACACAGTTCAGTGACATTGACTATGCTCTTCCAATTGTGCTGTTATTCTCACTTAAGATGAAGGCTTACAGAACAAAATAGTTTCTCAATTAACAGTTACTACAGATGTTGCCCTATGACAATGGTTAACAATCTCACAACACATCAACAATATCCTTACTCAACCTTGGGTTCCCTATCACCAGCTTCCTTGTCCCCTTCTGCTTTCTGGCCCTTGCCACTGCACTCCTGTACCTCGTTAGTCTCAATTGGTTTTACGGGGCTGTCCACTCCCAGGCTGAACAGTGAACCTCAGAGGTAACTTCACCACTGAGCTAAAAGGGTGTCTGGGGGCCATACTCTTGAGGTTTCTCCTGTCTCCTTTAGGCCAGTAAATCTGGTCTTTTTTTTTTGTGAGTTAGAATTACGCTCTACATCCTTCTCCATCTCTGTCCAGAACCCTCTGTTGTGCTCCTGGTCAGAGCAGTCAGTGGTGGTAGCCAGGTACCATCTAGCTGTACTGGACTCAGTCCGGTGGAGGCCTTGGTAGCTGTGGACAATAAGTCCTTTGGACTAATCTTTTCCTTGTATCCTGTTCTCTTCATTCTCCCTTGCTCCTGAAGGAGTGAGACCACTGGAGTATCTTAGATGGCTGCTCACAGGCTTTTAAGACCCCAGACACTACTCACCAAGGTAGAATGTAGAGCATTGTCTTTATAAGCTGTGTCATGCCAATTGAGCTATATGTTCCCCGAGACCATGGTCCCCAGAGCCCTCCGCCCAGCAATTCAATCCCTCAGGGAGTTTGGATGTGTCTATTGGGCTTCCATGACTTTTCCTTGTACAGGTTGTGCTAGTTTCCCCTGTATTGTGTACTGTCTCACCCTTTGCCCAAGATACCACTTATATATTGCCTGTTTAGTATTTCCCCCCACCCCTCCCATCCCTGGTAACCAACAAAGATTGTTACATTTTGTGTGTGAACATTTTCATGGGTTTTTACAATAGAGGTCTCATACAATATTTGTCCTTTTGTGATTGACTTATTTCACTCAGCATAATGTCCTCCAGTTTCATTCATGTTATGAGATGGTTCACAGATTCATTGTTGTTCTTTCTCATTGCATAGTACTCCACTGTGTGTATGTATCATAGTTTGTTTATCCAGTCATCTGTTGCTGGGCATCGAGGTTGTTTCCATCATTTTGCTATTGTGAACAATGCTGCCATGAACATAGGTGTGCATATGTCTATTCGAGGGACGACTCTTATTTTTCTAGGATATAGTCCTAGGAGTGGGATTGCTGGATCGAATGGTATGCCTATTTCTAGCTTTCTGAGGAAGCGCCATATCATTTTCCAAAATGGTTGTATCATTTTGCACTCCCACCAGCAGTGCATAAGAGTTCCCATCTCCCCGCAGCCCCTCCAACATTTGTTATTTCCAGTGTTTTTGATTTGTGCCAGTAATGCTGGGGTGAGATGGTATCTCATTGTGGTTTTAATTTGCATTTCTCTAATGACTAGTGATAGCGAGCATTTCCTCATGTGTCTGTTGGCCATTTGAATGTCTTCTTTGGTGAAGTGTCTGTTCATTTCCTTTGCCCATTTTTTAATAGGATTATTTGGTTTTTTGTTGTAGAGCTGTTGGATTTTCTTGTAGATTATGGAGATTAGACCTTTGTCTGACTTGTACTGTCCAGATTTTTTTCCCAGTCTGTAGGTTCTCTTTTTACTCTTTTGGTGAAGTCTTTTGAAGATCCCAGTTATCTATCTTATCTGTTGGGTTTTGTGCATTGATGGTTATGGTTTGTATCCTGTTAATGCCATGTATTAAGGCCTGAAGTGTTAGTCCTATTTTTTCTTCTATGAGCTTTATAGTTTTAGGCTTTATATTCAGGTCTTTGATCCATTTAGAAGTTGTTTTTGTATACAGTGTGATGTATGGGTCCTGTTTCCTTTTTTTGCGGATGGATATCCAGTTTTGCCAGCACCATTTGTTAAAAAGACTGTCTTTTCCCCATTTGATGGATTTTGGGCCCTTGTCGAAGATCAGGTGACCGTAGGTGGATGGATTTACATCTGGGTACTCAATTCTGTTCCATTGGTCAATGTATCTGTCATTGTACCAGTACCAGGCTGTTTTGACTACTGTAGCTGTATAGTAGGTTCTGAAGTCAGGTAATGTCAGTCCTCCAACTTTATTCTTCTTTTTCAGTAGTGCTTTACTTATTCGGGGCTTCTTCTCTTTCCATATAAAGTTAATGATTAGTTTTTCCATCTCTTTGAAGAATGTTGTTGGTATTTGGATCGGGATTGCATTGTATTTGTAAATTGCTTTGGGTAGACTTGTCATTTTCACAATGTTGAGTCTGCCTATCCATGAGCATGGTATGTTTTTCCATTTACGTAGAGTCCTTTGGGTTTCTTGCAGCAGTGTTTTGTAATTTTCTTTGTATAGGTCTTTTACATCCCTGGTCAGATTTATTCTTAAGTATTTTATCTTTTTAGGGGCTATTGAAAATGGTATTGTTTTCCTGATTTCCTTTTCATCGTTCTCCTTATTGGTGTATAGGAATCCAACTGATTTTTGAATGTTTATCTTGTATCCTGCCATTCTGCTGAATGTTTCTATTAGATCCAGTAGATTTCTCGTGGAGTCTTTAGGGTTTTCTGTGTATAGTATTATACCATCTGCAAACAGGGACAGTTTAACTTCTTCATTACCAATTTGGATGCTCTTTACTTCTTTTTCTTGCCTTATTGCTCTAGCTAGAACTTCCAGCACAATGTTAAATAGGAGTGGTGATAAAGGGCATCCTTGTCTTGTTCCTGTTTTCAAGGGGAATGTTTTCAGCCTTTCTCCATTAAGAATGATGTTGGCCATTTGTTTTGCATAGATGCCCTTTATTATGTTGAGAAATTTCCCTTCTATACCTATTTTATTGAGATTTTTTATCAGGAATGGGTGTCGGACTTCGTCAAATGCCTTTTCTGAGTCAATTTAGATGATCATGTGATTCTTTTCTTTCCTTTTATTTATGTGGCGGAGTACGTTGATTGATTTTCTAATGTTGAACCATCCTTGCAAACCTGGTATGAATCCTACTTGGTCGTGGTGTATTATTTTTTTGATATGATGCTGAATTCTATTGGCTAGAATTTTGTTGAGAATTTTTGCATCTGTATTCATGAGAGATATTCGTCTGTAATTTTCTTTTTTTTGTGACATCTTTTCCTGGTTTTGGTATCAGCGTTATGCTGGCTTCATACAATGAATTTGGAAGTGTTGCTTCCTCTTCTATGCTCTGAAATAGCTTGAGTAGTACTGGTAGAAGCTCTTTTGTAAATGTTTTGTAGAATTCTCCAGTGAAGCCATCTGGGCCAGGGCTTTTTTTCGTTGGGAGTTTTTTAATTACCTTTTCAATCTCTTCTCTTGTTATGGGTCTGTTCAGATTTTCAACATCACTTTGTTGTCGTTTGGGTAGGCTGTGTGATTCTAGAAATTTATCCATTTCTTCTGGGTTTTCAAATTTGTTGGAGTATAGTTTTTCATAATATTCTATTATAATCCTTTTTATTTCAGTTGGGTCTGTTGTAATGTCCCCCATTTCATTTCTTATTTGGGTGATTTGTGTCCTCTCCTGTTTTTCTTTGGTCAGTCTGGCCAGTGGTTTGTCGATTTTGTTGATTCTTTCAAAGAACCAACTTTTGGTTTTGTTGATTCTTTCTATTGTTTTTCTGTTCTCTATTTCATTTATTTCTGCTCTGATCTTTTTAATTTCCTTTCTTCTGGTGGTTGTGGGCTTTTTTTTGCTGTTCTCTTTCTATTTGTTTGAGTTCTGTAGTTAATGGTTTGATTTTGTCCCTTTCTTCTTTTTTGATATGTGCATCTATTGCTGTAAATTATCCTCTGAGGACTGCCTTTGCTGTGTCCCAAAGGTTTTGGTAGGATGTGTTTTTATTCTCATTTGATTCTAGGAATTTTTGGATTCCATCTCTGATTTCTTCTATTACCCACTGATGTGTAAGCAGGGTATTATTCAGTTGCCATGTAGTTGATTTTTTTCCCTTGCTCTTTCTAGTGTTAATTTCTACCTTGATGGCGTTGTGGTCAGAGAAGATACTTTGAATTATCCCAATGTTTTGGATCTTGTTGAGGATTGCTCTGTGGCCTAAGTTGTGGTCTATTCTGGAGAACGTTCCATGTGCACTGGAAAAGAATGTGTACTTTGCAGCAGTTGGATGGACTGTTCTATATATGTCTATGAGGTCAAGTTGGCTGATTGTGCCCTTTAGGTCTTCTGTATCTTTGCAGAGTTTCTTCTTCGTAGTTTTGTCCTTTACTGAGAGTGGTGTGTTGAATTCTCCTACTATTATTGTGGAACTGTCCATTTCTCTTTTCCGTGTTGTTAGAGTTTGTTTTATGTATTTTGGAGCCCTGTCATTGGGTGCGTAGATGTTTATTATGGTTATGTCTTCATGATGGATCGTCCCCTTAATCATTATATAGTGTCCTTCTTTGTCTTTTATGTTAGATTTCGTTTTAAAGTCTATTTTATCTGAGATTAGAATTGCCACTCCTGCTCTTTTGTGGTAGTTGTTAGCTTGATATATTTTTTTCCAACCTTTGACTTTTAATAAATTCACATCTTTGTTTCTAAGGTGTGTCTCCTGTAGACAGCATATATTGATGGATCCTGTTTTCTTATCCATTCTGTCACTCTCTATCTCTTTATGGGTGCATTGAGTCCATTTACATTCAGTGTAATTATTGATAGATGTGGGTTTGTTGCTGTCATTTTGTAGTGCTTTTTTTTGTGGTGCTAACGTTTTCTATGTTCTTCTTACTCTCTTGTGCTGAGTTACTTTTGTTTGTGGATTTTTTTTCCATTTCTTTTGTTTTTGTAGGTTTTGTTTTTTGCTGAGACTTTATGTTTTTCCTCTTTTTTTATGAGTATGTTTGTTAACTTTCTTTGTAGTTACCATCCATTTTAGCCTTATCTTTCTAAGTTTGAAGCAGTCTACCATTACTTCGTATTGCCTTGCCTTCCTCTCCATTAGAAGGTTCTATACCTATGCCATTTATTCCCTCTTTTATCGTTTTGTTGTTGTTGTCATTTACTGATTAACTGCTCTGATTCCCTGTTGTATTTCTTTTGGTTTTGGATAGTCCTCAAGAGTTCATTTCCTAGATTGGTATCTGGCTGGTATGATCCTGCGTCCTAGATTCTGCCTGTGAGCTGAAGCTGTTTGTCCTCCGATCGAAGAACTCGCTTTAATAATTCTTGTAAGTTAGGTTTTACTTTTACATATTCCCTTAATTTCTGTTTATCTGGAAATGACCTAATTTCACCATCAAATTTGAACAAGAGTTTTGCAGGCTATATTATTCTTGGCTGGCAATTTTTTTCTTTCAAGATTTTATATATGTCATCCCATTGCCTTTTTGCCTACGTGGTTTCTGCTGATTAATTTGAGCTTAGTCTTATTGTTTCTCCTCTGTATGTGACTTCTTGTTTTTCACGAGCTGCTCTCAGGATTCTTTGTCTGTCTTTGGTTTTGGTGATTGTGAATATGATATGCCTTGGTGATTTTCTTTTGGGGTCTCTTCTATATGGGGTTCGTTGAGCTTCTTGGATGGCCAGTGTTTCATAATATTGGGGAAGTTTTCTGTCAGCAGTTCCTTAATGATCCTCTCTGTGTTTTCTGTTTTCTCCCCCTACTCATTATGTTTTGAGACTCTGTTATTAGAGGCTTACAAATTGAAAACAATTATATCCTGTTTGTGAATTGTACATTTTATTATTACATAGTGACCAAACCTCTCTTCTCCTAGTAATGTTTTTTGCCTAAAAGTGTATTTTATTTAATATTAATACAGGTATACAAAGTTTCTTCTGGTTAGCATTTGCCTAGTTCTTCTTTAGCTATTCAATTACTTTCAACTTCTCTGTATTTTTTGTGTCTCTTATAAACAGCTTATACTTGGATTTTGTTGTTTTAAATCCCAACTGAAAATATTTATCTGTTGAATAGTAAGTTTGGTTCATTCTTTATTGTAATTACTTATTTATTTGAGTTTATTTCAAGAGCTCTTGTTTTCAGCTCTCTATGCTTAGTCTGTTTTTCACTTTTCGTACTTTCTTTAGGATTGATAGAGTTTTCTCATCCCTATTTAAGATATGTAATATGTTCACATTCATTTAAGGGTTACCCTTAACATTCTACTATGCATAATTAACAAAATCTAAAATCAATCAATATTTCCAACCACCTCCTATAACAAAATAAGAACTTTTTAAATTGCTGATCACTTCCTCTCCTAACTTACGTGTTAGTTGTTGTTTGGTATTTTAGTTAAACCTTGTGTCTTAAACCTCAAGTGAATTATTACTGTTGTTGTTATTATTGTATAGAGTTTATGTTTATTTAGATTTAACCACATTTTCACCAATTCCTTTGATTATTCTTTCTTCTTGCACCTCAAATATTCTTTCTGGGTTCAGTGTCCATCTTCCTTTAGAAGTTTCTTTAGTGAGGACCTGTTGGTAGTAAACTCACACTTCTTTTTGTTTAAAAATGTCTTTGGAGGGAGGTTCAATCCTGAAAGATACTTTAGCTGGATATAAAACTCTAGGTTGGCAGTTGTTTTCTTTAGCACTTTGAAGATATTGCCCCCACTATATTCTGGCTTCTAATGTAGCTAAGAAGTATGTCATCTGTCTAATTGTTGCTCCTTTTCTCTCTGGCTTATTTGCCAGCACAGTAATTCCATATTTACAATTCAATGACACTGATTACATTTTTCATGTTGTGCCACCATTGTCGGTATCCTTTTCCAAAATATTCCACCACTATTAGCATAAACTCAATGCTCCCCCCAAACAGAAACTTCTTTCCCCCTCCCTCCCACCCCTGGTAACCATTAATAATCTTTGGTTTCTATATATTTTCTTATTTCATGTAAGTGAGCTCATACGGTATTTGTCCTTTTGTGACTGACTTATTTCACTCAGCATTATGTTTTCAAGGTTCACCCATGTTGTGTGGCATGCATCAGCACTTCATTTCTCTTTACGTCTGCGTAATATTTCACTGTATGTACATACCACACTCTAGCTTATTTTAAGCCTTTGTGTCTTTGTTGCTTTTAAGTTTTACTCTGATATGTCTAGATATTGATTTCTTTATATTTACCTTACTAGGGATTAGTTGGACTTCCTGAATCTGAGGACTGGAATTCTTCATCAATTTGAGAAAATTCTCAGACATTGTATCTTTACTCTTCTTTCACATTCTCTGTATTATCTCCTTCTGGAAATACAATTAGATGTATGATAGTCCAGCCTCTATCCTTCATGTCTCTTCTTTTTATTTCTTTCTTCTTATCTGTTGCTGCATTTTGAGTAATTTCTTCAGCTCCATCTTCCAAATAACTATTTCTTAAGTTGTATCTAATCTGTTTACCCTATCCATTGAGTTTTAAATTTTAATGAATATATTTTTCATTTCTAGAAATTCTATGTAATTATTTTTTAGATCTACCTCATATACTTGATAACATCTTGTTTCTTCCTTACATTTTTATTCCAATTCTTATTTCTTTAAAAATTCCATATATATTTATTTTATATTGTGCATCCTTTATATTAAGTTCTCAGGGTTCTCTTCTTGTTATTTCTGCTTACTGTCACTCATGGTAGCTTATTTCCTTATGTTACGTGAGCTTCAGTTTGACAAGAGTTTATCTGTGGGAATCCCATGCAGCCCAAGTTGACAGAATCCAGAGGGAATTTTTATTTGTTTCTTCCAGGCATTCCTGAGAACTAATGACTTGGGACCACTTTTTATTAAACTCTCAGCTTGGTATTTTGTAAACCACATGTTATTGTTAATTGCCGTCGAGTCGGCTCCAACTCATGGCGACCTTATGTATAACAGAACAAAACGTTGCTCTGTCCTGCAACATCTTCATGATTGTTGGTATGTAAATCTCATAGGTAGTGTAATTTTGAACCACAAACCCACCTGTGGATAGGCTTGTGGTGATACATTCTTAGAAGAGGCTTTTCCTAATTTTTTCCACCAAGAGCCAAGCAGAGACTGATACACTTCCTTATTGTTTCCTTTTGTCTGTGGATGGATTTTTTTTTCCTAGTCAACACTTTCACTGAGGGTGTAGCCCTTTGAGAATCTCATATTTATGAAGATTGTCTCAGTCCCAACTCCCCAGCTATGCACACCCAAGGCCTTGTCTCCTGTCTCTAAAAGGTTTTTAAAACCCAACCTCTTGGTTACTAAGATTGGCAAACACCTCCATGGCAACTGTGGCTTCTATATCCACTTTACTATTCTGTTTTTTAGTTTTTTCTTTATTTTGGAACCTGTTGAATTTCTGTTATTTTCTTGAAAGTTCAGCAGTGCAAGTAAAAGATGTTTGCATTTCATCCAGCTTTTCTAGGTGTTTTGTAGTGGGAAATTTTATTATTGTTATTGTTATGTAGTCTACTGTATTTACTGCTATAATATATATTATAATTAATATGTATTACATACAGCCCATTATATTACATTTATTCCTTTAACAGATGAGAAACTGAGACCCTAAGAAGGAAGTGAGTTGCTTAAGGTCATACTGCTGGGTAAACACCTGAACTGGCACCAGAACCAAGTTTTCCTGATTCCTAGAGTTCCTCCTCTCTGGGTAAATGTGCCTCATCTCCCTTTCTTACCCAAGTATTTCTCTCACCTTTAGTCCTATGAGGATCTGGTTCAGCAGCTGGAGCCAGTTATAATGGAACTAGAGCGACAGGAGAATATACTGGTGATCTGCCACTAGGCTGTCAGGTGGTGCCTCCTGGCTTACTTCTTGGATAAGAGCTCAGGTACCACCTTCCTCTCTGTTCATTGTGTGCAAAGCTGTACATGATTTGAGACCCTGACATCAGCAACTGGAGCTTTATATGTTAGTGGTTAAGAGCACAGTATCTAGAACCAGGATGCCTGAGTTCAAATTTTTGCTCTGCTACATACTAGCTGTGTTACCTTTGGCAAATTAACCTCTCTGGCTTTAGTTTTCTTATCTGTAAAATTCAGAGAACAATGATGAGGTTTACATAAGTCAACGTATGTAAAGAGCTTAGAACAGTTCATGATAGATAGTGTAGGCTATATAAGTGTTAGCTGCTATTGTTAGTATTAGTATTAATATTAGCATTAGCATTAGTATTATTATTATTCTGAGCTAACATTTCCAAAGCCGACATTAACAGTCTGCCTCAAGCTGAAAAAGCTTAGCCAGTCTTTCTCTGGAGTCTGCTGTCATCAGGTGATAGTGGGGCCTGTCATGGCCACATTATCCTGATTATAGGTTTCTGTCTTTGCTGGAGGGATGATTTTCCCATGATAGCAATGTTTGCATTTTAAATTTTTTCAAATTATGATTTCTAGACATTATATTTTAAGAATATCTATACACTACCTACATATGATGAACCGCAAACTAGGGCAGGTGGCTAGACAAAGGACTGTTGCATATCACCTTCAGGTGTGAGAGTCCATTTCTCATGTGTTGCTGAAGTGCTGGCATTTCCATGATATTTTGAGAGTATGTGAGGACAATGGAAACTGATATCTGAAGTCTGTAATGTCCTGTAAACTTGGATCTTTTCTACGATGCTAGTTTCAAAATAAAGAGCATGTGTAATAAGGAGTAATCAGAATTGGAAACCAGGGAACTTGAGAACCTGACATTGGACAAGTCATTTCCTCTGCATGGTCCTCAATTTCCTCACTGGTAAAAGGCAATGAGGGTTGCATGGGGGTTCTTGGGCTGCTAGATTTCTGATACTGTTCATATCTCAACAGTTTGGTGCTATCTTTTGAGACTGTGAGGCAGGCACTCTAACCCCGTTGTCCAGATGAGGAAATGGAGGCTCAGAGAGGTGAAGTGATTTCCCCAAAGTCACAGGGCTCAAGGTAGCAGGGTTAGGAGCTGATCCCAGGTGCGTTCCAGGGGCCCTCCCCTCTCAGATGTGTGTGGAGTGTGAGAGGGCATGTGCACTTCCCGCTTGTGCACTGCTTTCTCCACTCCCACTTCCCGCCTGCTTTCATGCACAGGGCTTCTCACAATTTCCTGGAGAGCTGGGCAGGGCAGATGTTCTCACACCCCTTCCTTAGGTGAGGAAACTGAGGCTCAGAGAGATGATGTGACTTAGACTGCAGCCCCACAGGACCTTGGAGCTACATCTAGTCCTGTGAGAGATGGGGACACTGAGGGCCAGAGAGAGAAGATACTGGGCCAAGGCCACTTATTGAGGCAGTGGCAGAGCTGGGTCTGAGACCTCAGGAATGTCACTTCCCTCCTCTGATTCTATTTCCTCATCTGTACAATGGGGAATGGTGAACCCTCGAAGAGTATCCCTGAGGATAAAGTGCTCAGGGCATGAAGGTGATGGTGATGAAGACAAGGGGGAGGAGGAGGGTGGCTGCCCTGAGATATGCCTAACCTGATGTCTTGGGAGGCTGGGAGGGTGGTGGCAGGCCTAGAAGGACCCTCAGGACAGGGAAGCCAGGAGGAGTGGAGTTCCTGCTGAATGAAGGCAGATGGGGAGCGGTATGTGCAGTGTGGGTGTGTGGATGAGTGGGTGTCAATGAAGAGTGGTGAGTAGGTGGGTGTGTCACCCACACAACAGCATGAGCCCCTCGAGGGCAGTGACAGCAGACTGCAGTGTGCAGAGCACACATCTTCACCTCAGAGAGTCCTGGGTTCGAGTCGCCCCTCTGCCACTTCCTGGCTGTGTGACTTCAGGCCAAGTGTCTTCCCACTTGGGGCCTCAGTTTCCTCATCCATTAAATGGGCCTAATCCTCCCCTCCTCTCAGGGCTGCCCATGAGGAGTCAGAAAGAGCAGCCTGGGCTGGGGAGAAAGCTGTGGGAGCTTTCAAGTGCCAAGCAAACTCCGCCTCAGGCTCTTGCACATAGTAGGGTCTCAGGAAACACCTGCTAAGATGAATTTGAGCCTTTGAGGTGGGGGCACCTGTGGAAGGCCCAAGGCTGCAGGCAGGAGGGAGGCCTGCCTTTGTCTCCTATTTGCCCTGCTAGTGAGGAGGTAGACCCGTCACTGAGGTGGCCGGCCTGACCCTCCTGTGGGACCTGCAGTCTGTCTGCATTTCCCAGGGTCTTCCTCCATCCCTGCTCCTGAGGCTACCTCTCTGCTCTCTCCCTCCCTGCCCAACCTGATCTCAGCACTGCCCCCTACAGAGTATGGGAGCATGGGCCCATGGCCCAGTGAGGCAGTCCTTGGGGAAGGGGCAGGGTGGTGCAAGCCTGGAGCCTGGGAGGTGGTGCCCTCCTCCAGTGCTGTCCTTCTCTGATGGCTGCTCTCTCCTCCTTTCCAGATGAGCTGCCCTATCTCAAGGGCCCTCTGCACACAGTGCTCAAACTCACACCTGTGGCTTATGGTGACTGCCCGGCCTCATCCAAGGAAAGGCACATAGAGGCCATAAGCATGCCCCCAGTGCCTTCCATGTGCCCACCAGAGTCCTGGGAGAGGTTCCCTTAGTGCGTAGTTGGATGTTCTGGGGGAGGTTCCCTTAGTGCGTAGTTGGATGTTCTGGTGGAGGTGGGACTTGTGGAACTAGAATGAGAACAGGGAAGGCCTGGAATGGCCTCTAAATGCGGGGTCTGGCCCCAGCTTTCTCTGTCTCTATCAGAGCACTGAGCTGCAGAAGGGCTCACATGCAGCAGGATTTGATTTTAATAGGTTAGGTTTGGTGGGGAGTGGGACAGTTGAAGGACATGGAAAACTAGCGGGAGGCCCAATGGGAACCAGAAGTGTGGGTTGCGACCAGATTGAAGAACGGCCTCAAAGACCAGCCTGGGCAGTTAGATTCTCTCCTGGAGTATTAGTTAGCCATGAAAGGTTCACGAGCAGGGAAGGGAACAAATCATATCTGTTCTGGGTGTGAACAGAGCGGAATGGCATACTGAAGCCTGAAGTAGGGTTGTAATCCACCAGGATGGAGCTAAGGGGCTTCAACAGCATTGGGCCTCCTCTGGCAGCCCCAGGTCTCATTGATGCCTCCCTCCTCCTTCTTCAGGCTAGAACACCCTTGTCCACACCTCTGGTGTTGCCTTAACCACATTGTCCCGTTAATAAATTTTACCTGGGACTGATCATCCGAAGGCAGTGGCCTCAGGTCTCTTCTACCACTCCAGCACCTAGCATAGCTTGGAGGATCCAGAGCTCCATCAATATTACAAAGATTGCTGTCTCACATACCACAAGAGTTGGGAGAGGCCCCAGAGATCATCTATATCATCGCCATCCCCATTTACAAATGAGCAACTGAGGCCCAGGGAACTCAGAGACTGTTAGGAGCAGAGCTGGGAGGGCAGCCTCATTTTGTTGCCTCTTAGGTCTTTCCCACACACGCCACAGCTAGTCTAAATTCCTCCCCTATAAGGCAGTCACAGTCTGCATAGCATGGAGCTGTGGGTGGGTGGCGGGGTAGGGATGGCACCTCAGGGAAAACCTGTATTTACCTTTGAGACTTATGGATGGGGTTGTTCTTTTCTGAGGCTGCAAAGTGGAGTCCATCTACCTGAATGTGGAAGCAGTGAACACACATCGGGAGAAGCCTGAGGTAGGTGGGGGACTCCATGAACGAGGCTGGCTGTGGACACAGCACACAGTAAAAGCCCCTCCTCCACAGTAAAGCTCCCCAAACTCCACAGATCCTGGGTGTTTTGCACCAACAGATAGAATAATCAGCAGAAATACAGGAATTGTAACCCAAACCTGGGGCACCATAGAGATGCAGGCCTAGAGAAGTCCTGCCAAAAAGGCCTCAAGATGAGATGCCCCCCACCAGGCCTGCCTCAAGAGAGGGTCAGGATCCAGGCCTTGATGAAGGAAGGGAACCTAGCAATGAGGACAGGAGGCAGGGGAGGGGTTGGGGCCATACACTTCTGTCTCCTTCCTATTAATCCTGGGCTATCTTTTCTCAGAATGTGGACATCACCCGAGAACCTGAGGAAGCCCTGGACACTGTTCCTGCCCACTACTGAGCCTTTCCCAGGAGGCCAAACTGCCTCTCCTTACTGTCTTCCCACCTGGGGGAGCTTCTATCCCTGCTCCTCTCCTATCCTGAGAAGACTATGGCCTTGGTCTCACTGGGAGAGCCCTGCTTCCAGTGGAGAAATTCTCAGCAAGCTCCAAAACAGGTCTTGATTATTGGCCACAGCCAAGGAGCTGTATAACTCTGGATGAAGCTTAGTTAGTTTTTCTTTCTAAATTCCTATTCTCTGACCAATAAAGGCTTCTCTTACTGCTTACAGGAGGGGCTAAGAGGTCATTGTGAGGCTTCCCCCATTGTCCTTAAGATCATGACCCTGTGAAGGGGCTCTGGTGCTGTGGCGGTGGGGAATGGGTGAGGGCTTCCTGGAGAGAAGGGTTCTGGGGCAGCACCTCCAAAGATGGGTAAGGAGATAGGTCCCTGTGAGTGCCTGTGGGTCTTGTTCCTTGATGAGCAGTGTGACTGGGTACATGACATCTTCATCCTTCATTTAGAGAAGAATCTAGCATTTGAACCACAGTGCTCCTTTCTACTGCAACTCTTGCTGCCTCCTGAGTGATTTCACTGTCCATATGAATGACCCAACCAATACCCTGGCTTCTCAGGCACCTGATCCCCTCAATGCCAGTGATCATCTCCTCCCCTTCAGCCAGCCACTCCATGGATCTTCACATCATTTAGACTTCTCTTTACCCTAACTTCTTAAATACAAGCATCTCAATGCCTAACCACTGGTTTTTCAGTCCTTACGGCTCTCTGTGTCATCCACAGGACACTTAGTAGCATGCCTGCCACACAGAAGACAGGCAAGTGCTATTTCTTGAATGAACAATATTTGTACTTGTACTGCATCAGTCCTCTTTCTCCTCATTGTTATTCCATCCCCAGCTAGCTTGGTTCCAACAGTCCATCTCATTAGCCATCTCCATGAATCTATTATGGGCCAGGTACCAGGAACACTTGCTGCCTTTGTTCCCCTGTCCTTCCATTACAACCACCCAGAAAGACCCAAACCATGTATAACCCACATCCTTTTTTTTGTTGGAATCTACTACAGGGTTGCTCATCACTGCTTGAAGCAAATCTATACTTATCTGCTTCCACAGATAGCCTTAAATCCTGTTCAAAGTCAGGGTCAACCTCTATTCTCTGGCACTGTATCCCATCCCATCTTTCTCAGGGATGGACTGCTTCAGTCAATCTCTGACTTCCATATCTATTGCCTGTCCCTCTCTATCGGTTTTTACTCCACAGGCTATGTAAGATGCTTAAGTCTCTCTCTCTCATATCCCAAGAAAATTCTCTCTTGTTCCCATGTCTACCTCTTGTTACCTCCCTCTATCCTTCCATTCTTACCCAAACTCCTCAAAATGAAAGTATACTTACTGCTGGGTTCCCCTCCCTCTGCCTTCTGCTTCATGCTTTCCTCCTCCATATTTTGCTCAAGCCATTATCTCCTTGTCTGCCATGCTTTCCCTAGGAAAGCATACCTGCTTTCCTTATCCCATGAGAGTCATACTACCTCTTAGTCTAAAGCTGGAGCCCCACCTACCCCCAAAGAGTTATGCTGAGCTTGAGCTTTTCTATGAACCTAAAATGTCAGTCACAACAGCCTAAGCACATTAAAAGACAGTAAAAAACTTTTCAATTAATTTTGCAAATTTAATGTAACTCTGATACCAAAAAAAATGACAGCACACAGGTAGTAAACAGTAAAGCAGGAAAGCAAACAGATTTTACATAGCATGTCATCTTCAGCTGATTAGTAGTAGCTGCTTAGACTGCTGTGCAGGGAAAGATTCCAAGGATGTATCCTGGCTCCACGGGAAAGACTGCTTCAATTCATTAGCAGTACCTGTAAACATGGGAAATAAACCTGAAAACAAAACACCAACCAGGAACACATTTTGGCACCAAATATACTGTTTTCTCATACTTCCTTCATTGCCTCCATCTCCCTCCCACCTATGGGTTTCTTATAATCCTGACCTCTTTTACCTATCCCCTATGGGCCCTGGTTGTAATTACCTGAAACCTCACTAGCCATAGGAGAAGCCACAGGCACCAAGGCTGGTGGCTCCACCATCAAAGCCAGCGCTGCTTCTTGGTCCACTGCTGAAGCTAGTACCAATCCTTGGTCCACCACCAAAGACAGCACCAGTGTTTGGTCCACTGCCAAAGCCAACAATAAAATTGGCACTGAAGCTGGTGCTGGGTTCACCAGTAAATCCAGTACTGGTGTTGAAACCGCAACCAAAGCCATCGCTGGTGCTGAGACCACCACTAAAGCCAGCACTGGTGCCAAGTGTGCTGCCAAAACCAGAATTAGTGCCTAGTCCACCACTAAAGCCATCACTGGTGACCAGTTCACCACCAAAGCTAGCGCTGATGCCTGGTCGGCCACCAAAGCCAGCGCTGGTGCTCAGTCCACCACCACTAAAGCCAGCGCTGGTGTTTAACCTGTTGCCAAAGCTGAAACCAGCACTGGTGCTGGGTCCATCACGAAGGCTAGCACTGGTAGCACCACTGAAGCAGGCACTGGTGATAGAAGGGCTACCAAAGCATAGGTTGGTGCTACATGCACTGCTAAAGCAGAGGCTGATACTGGGAGCGCCACCAAAGCCAATGTTGTTTTTGGGAGTACCGAAGTCAGCAGTGGTGCTAAGTGCTCCACTGAAGCCAGCACTGGTGCTGAATGCGCCACCAAAGCCAGCTGGTGCTGGGTGCACTGCTGAAGCCAACACTACTAAAGCCAGCACTGGTGTCAAGCCAGCACTGGTGTTGGGTGTACCGCCAAAGCCAACATTGGTGCTGAGTGCCCCACCAAAGCTGGCACTAGTGCTGGGAGAGTCACTGAAGCAGATACTGGTGCTTAGTGTGCCACCAAAGTCAGCGTGGGTGCTGGAAGAACCACTGAAGGAGACACTGGTGCTGAGTATACCATCAAAACCAGTGCTGGTGCTGGGAGAGCCACCGAAGCAGATACTGGTACTGAGTGTTCCACCAAAGCTGGCACCAGAGCTGGGAGAGCCACCAGAGCAGACACTGGTGCTGAGTGTTCTGCCAAAGCCAGTGTTGGTGCTGAATATACCACTGAAGACCACACTAGGGCTGGGTGCACTGCCGAAGCTGGTGCTGGTGCTAAGCACACCACTGAAGCCAGCAGATGTGCCGAGTGTGCCTCCAAAGCCAGAGCTGGCTTCACCACTTAAACTGGCACTGGTGTTGAGTGGGCCACTGAAACTAGAGTTGGCTCCACCACTGAAGCTGGCACTGGTACTGGGTACACCACCAAAGCTAACGCTGGCTCCATCACTAAAACTAGCACTAGTGCTGGGTATGCCACCAAAGCTAATGCTGGCAGCGCTACCGAAACTGGTGCTAATGCTGTGTGCACCACCAAAGGTAATGCCAGCTCCACCACCAAAGCCACCACTGTGGCTGGGTGTACCACCTTCCTCCACTAAAGTCAACATTGGTGCTGGCATCTGCATTTTCTTGGGCTCTGGCTTCAATTTCAAATGAGAATCTGCTCCAGGCCTGAGCTTCCTCGCCTAACTCTTCCCTTGTTAAGCAGTCAATACCATTTCATCCCAATTCCAGGGCCCAGCCACAGCTTCCTCTCCAATCCCCATTTGGGCTCTTGCCTCAGCCCTGGCTTCAGCCTCAGCGTCAGCCATAGCTGCAGCCTGAACTTCCATCTCCACAGCCTCATGATACTGAGCAGCCCAGTCCTGAGATAAGAATGATAATCACTATAAGGAAATAGACCTTGTAATTATAGATTAAGCACCTACTATGGGGCTCTACCATGTGTTAGTCCTGAGATCTAATTCCAGCTCTTAACTTAGGTGCTGTGTGACTGTGGACAAGTTACTTAAGCTCACTGAGCCTAAGTGTCTTCATCTGTAATATGGGAAATGATAAGAGAGTAGGTATGAGGAATAAATGAGACAAACTATACATCTAGCAGCACTCTAGGACATAAATGAGGCTCTATAATCTTCATATATGAACTGCAGGCTGCTCTCTACCTGCCCATTCCTACATGTAGCCTTTCCCAGCCAGCGATATCCCATTCCCTTGATATGCCAAGTCAGGGTATCTCTCCTATTACCTTGCATGAAAACTTGAGCACTTTCATCTTGTTAGTCTCATGGTAGGAGCACAAGCCCCAGAAGAACTCATACTCAGGTGGTCTGCTGTTGGGGACTCTTATACTCCAGGTACCATGGAGAGAGGAAATGAAACTTGCTTCTAGCCAAGCAAACCTGTTGTCTAGCCACTGGGTACCAAGTGGCAACTTGCCCAAACAAGTACTAAACTAAGATCCTGGAAAAGGATTTCCAAGATCCTCCAGCCCCAGACTCACTCCCAAATACAGTTCATGGTCTTGGCCTCCAATACTGAGCCATTTCCCACTGGCCCTATGCAGAGTAGTCGCTTGGTGCTGCAGGAGAAACGTGCAGGGTATGAAGTCACAGGAAGGCCAAAATACCCTGACACATATGAGGAGTAAACCCAAATTACTGTTGGATATATTTTAAACAGAGAACCAATTCTGCAGGTCCCTGGCTCTGAGCACATCCCACGGAAAAGACCTTGTGTTTGGTCTGGTTATGCCCTGGAAAGGTTCACCCATGGGAACTGTGGGTAGGCCTCAGTTCTAGGACAGAGGATGCCCAGCCCTCTAAGGCTAGTGTAAGAATGGGACTGATTAAGCACTTTCTGAACCAGACCAGCACACTGAGAATACTTCAAGGCCAGACAAAGACCCAAAACACTACTTACTTCTGCTTCACAAACTCATCTGTGATGAGCGTCCTCACTTCCCCAAAGAGCGAGTGCCTCACCCTGACAATGGGAAAAATAACATATGAACAGAAATCATAACTGCCAATATGAAGGCAGAGGCATTTCCCAACATAAAAGAGACCTCTCTAGCACGAGCAGTCTCAAAAGAAGCTAGGAAGGTAGTGAGTTCATGGTCACTAGAAGCAAGTATGTGAGGACAGATGGTTCTTTGTTAGGGATGCCCTGAAGGCCTTAGATCTCAACTTAGAAGAGCTAGAGGACATGGAGGCGAGCGAGAGCAGAGTTCAGGACCATTTCCCTATCCATCCAGGTCAGAACTCTAGGCCCTCTACCCAATCCGGAACCCCCCACCCAGTCCAGCAGACCACCAGGCTGATGCAATCCTGGGACCTTGCCAGAGAGCTCAGTCATACCCAGGGTGCAGCCCTAACTTGCGTAGCACCTCCTAGATGACAGCTGCAAGGGAGGCAAGAGGAGATGGGCAGAAAATGAACACATGCAATTCAGACCATGGCCACCCAGGTCCCTCAACCCTTCGAGAACTCTAGGCACAGCCCCACTGATGACTCTTCCTGCCCTTCGAGCATCATGATCTAACTGCACCAGGGAGCCTTCCCTTTAAAACCACTCTACAAGGCCAGGCCAGGCACCAGCAGGAAGAGACAAGCAACGACAGGCCTCCTTTCCTGGGAAGCCTCTGGAGAGACAGAAAACCTGACAGCAGGAATGCCCAACCCCAGGCCTCTATACCCCTCAAGCAATCACAATCGGGCAACACTACTGTGTGCAGAGCTCCAACCAGGTGCAGGAGCTGGACCAGGGGCTTTTTAGGCCCTGTTTTTCCTGACTGTGTAAGCGGATGTGGGGAGAGAGGACAGGGAAAGGGTAGTACCATGGACAAAACTCCCCCTCCCACCTCATCCCCTTCAGCTTACGTTCCCAGTATGCCTGCAGAGGATTCCTGAGTGCTGATGAGAATATACAAGCTACTTTGCTTATAAATTTCCTTCAGATTGGCTCGAAACATCTGCCAAGCAAAAAAAAAAAAAAAAAACAGCTTGTGAGATCACCATATTCAGCCTAGGCATCCCTCAGCTTCTTCAACATTCTGTAGCTCTTTGGGTACCTAGGTTTTTTTGCTTGTTTGTTTGTTTGTTTAAATGAGAAATCAGTAAGACAATGCATATAAAGCATTAGCTAAGTGCCTCGCACATAGTAAACATGCAATAAATGTACTATTGTTATCAACATCATCTTTGTGATTTAGTGGGAATCTAGGGAGACAGAGCATGGGGAATGGAAGGGAGAGGTGAGCATCTGAAATACATTACAGGGCATGTCCAGCAGTGGACAGAAGCCAGGGCTAGTTGAGTGGTTTGGGTCCTAGCTGTGTTTTTACCACTGACTTGCTGTGTGACCCATGGCTCATCTACACCCCTCCATAGGCAAGTCTGCCCATCTGTACAGTGGATTAGCGAGTCTCTGGTCCCTCCCAGAAAGGACATGTGTACCTTTGTTAATTCAACGCCTCCCCACTGTGCCCATCCCCCAGGGCTGCCCCTTTACCTTCTCCAGAGCGTAACTTGCTCGTTCAATGATCTCTGGAAAATACTCATCATATTCTTGGATGACATCCTTCAGTATGTCTGCAGGAAAGGAGAGGTGGGAGCAGCTGGGCTGAGCAGGGGACACAGAGTTGCAGCCTTTTTGCCAGTCTTGTGGGGTCAGTGCAGCCAGAGTCCTGAACTGTATTAATAGCCATGGCATAGTGTGAGGCAGGTAGGGGTGGAGGTATGAGAGAATGAGGCTGTAAAGGTAAAGGGTTACATCCCAGGTCATGGGGAAGAGGAGTGGAGTGGAGAGCAAAGCTCAGGGAGGAGGGTTTGCAGGACTCTACCTGGCGCTTGATGGGGATCTTTGCCTGGTTCTTAACCAGCAGATATTTCACGAACTTATTTGCCTGGTAGAGGAGGAATAAATGGGGAGATCTTGGTATGTTTGTAGAAAACTTGAAAGGATGGCAGAGAAGAGGGTAGGCAAGGAAGAAAAGACTAGGCTGCACTGGATTCTTACCCTTTCTTGCAAAATGGCCACATCTTGGGGTGGAGGAGGCCTCTGGCCCCATGTGATCCTCTGTAATTATTGCCACCTCTCTTATCCCCATTCAGATGCTTGAACTGCATCATCAGAAAGAAGGAATGCCCAGAGTCACCAGGTGAAAGAGATGACTTTGTCTCTTCACCCTGCCTCTTGTAGAAAGCCCCCTTAAACCCTCCCCTGTAGTGGGGCCTGACCAGCCATTGGTCACCCTGAGTCCTAGACCTGTCTTTCACTGTCTTCTAGGCAGGAGTTTCATTGCCCCTCCAGGCCAGGAGCAACCCAAGGGCAGGGCCTAAGGCTCCTCCTCTTCCTTTGTCCACTACTGACTCTACTATGTGCTAGCTATACCCCTTGGACAAGTCAGTTCACCTCTCTGGGATTCAGTTTCCTTATCTGTAAAACCAGGATTATGATCCCTAGTTGGTAAGCATTACTTTCAAGATATAAACACATAACCTGTGCGAATGTGCCCAACACAAAGCCTGGTATGTGGTAGCTACTATGTAAATACAAGGTGAATTATATCCAGGTAGTAGCTAAGTGTATGGCTGTCTTATTTCCCCACCAGTCTGTGAACCAGCAGAGGACAGAAACTATATCACATTCTTCTCAGCATCTCCTATAGCCTATCTGAACACAGGATCTGGTTCAAAGTAAAAATGCTCAGTAAACTTTTATAGAAGAAATGAACAAACCTGGAGTAGAGGAATGGAAAAAGAGAGGCACAAAGTCAAAGATGGTGATGTCAGAGATCTCACCTTTTGGTTCCTCTTGCCCTGGGTCCTGGTTGTGGGCACCACTCAACTGAGCCAGGTGGTCATTTGCCAGGGCCTGGACAGCAGTAGCAACCTGGGTTTTAAGGGCACTGATGTTGGTCTGGGCCTTTTGGTCAGCAATTTGAGTCTGGCTTTCAGCTGCCTGGGCTTTAGCAGCAACCTTCCAAGCCCTGGAACCTCTCTTGCCTCAGAGAGTGGTTGCTAGGGCTTGGTTGGTGATCATTAGTGAGGTAGCTGGGACCTCAGAGTCCTAAGAAGCAGAATTTGGGTCATTATTGGAAGCCTTCCTGCTCTTGGATTTTTTGGGCTGGATAGCTTCTGCTGAGGCCTTAATCTGCCTGGTAACTGCCTCAGTAGCATTTGGAGCCTCTAAGAGCTCAGTGTCAGTATTTATGGACTTAGCAGCTGCCTTCTTGGCTTTGGAGGCTTTCTTGGTTTGGGTAGAGGCTGTTGCAGCCAGGGTATAGGCTGTCTCATAGTTTGGCCTTGGGGGGTAGCTGTGTGGGTGGCAGTTGAAGCTGGTAAGCTCTTGATGGCACTAGCTGTGGCCTTATCAACAGCCTCCTTAGCCTTGGAAGCTTTCTTAGGTTTGGTGGAAGCTATCAGGTCCTGGGAATTGGCTAACTCATTGGCAATTGGAGCCTGGATAGTCTGAGGGATGGCTGGTAGGTTTAGGGCCTGCAAGGGTATCTTGATCTGTGTAATAACACCCTCACTGCCAGTTGGGGATTGGGAGGATTGGGTTGCTTTAGTAGTAATTCTCTTTGTCTTGTTGGCTTTTTTAGGCTGAGCAGTGGCTGAAGAAGCCTAAGTATTGGCTGCCTCAGTGGTAACTGAAGCCTGGGTGATATGGGGGATGATTGGCAGGTTTAAGGCCTGCAAAGTTACTTTGGACTTGTTGGTAGCAATCTCATTGGCAGGTGAGACCAGAGGGACAGTAGGTATGGCCTCAGTAAAAGCCTTGATAGAGACCTTCTTTGTCTTGCTTTTCTTAGGCCTGTTGGCAACTGGTGGGTCCATGGTCAGAGGGTCCTTGGTTACTGACAACAGGGTATGCATCAGCAAGATACTGTCCTCTTCTGTGGCCTCAGCTGGTACGTCTGGAGAAAAAGGAAGCCCCAGACTCCCAGAGGGAGTCAGAGGGCCCTATACACTTAAGATTATGATCCTCTGGACCATCTGACCTTCCTACAGCCCACCCTGTCCACAAAGACCGAATCTTCCTCTGAGTAATAACCGATGTAGAAAGGGAGTAGGGGAAGGGAGCAGGGGATAGAGTCAGGCAGGTTTTTTTCTCCTCCCCCTCCACCACCCAGGGGAGGGCTGAGACAGGTTGAGCAGGTGCAGGGTGGTAGGGGGCCCAAGAGCAGTAGCTGAACTTAGGAAAGGGCAGACTGCGTAGTAAGAGTCAAGAAGGGGCTCACCTGGAACAGGGACATTCTATAACCGTAGTCATTTCTCCTATCCATCCTTCTGGGAGGTTGGGTAACAGCTGAGCCTGAGGGGAAGGGACCTGTGTTAGGGGAGAATGAGGGGGAGGAGATCTCACCTAACCTTGGTCCCCAAACCCTTCAACATCTGGGTTCCCATACCTAAGAACCCAGGTCATCTGGTTTCCAAGCACTAGCTCCTTTTTCCAAGAACCCACAAACGCACGTCCCCTACTGCAACTTGATAGTACGCATGCGCACCAACCAGAGCCTCCCATCTCAGACTCATCCACTTTCCCAGCGGAAGCCTTTCTTCAAGGCCCTCAGCACACAGGCAGTTTGGTGAACCAGACAATCTCTTACCGGTTCATTCCCAAACACACACCTCCCGCTATCAGAACAACAGAACATCTCGGCCACACCCCGGCCCACTCTTAAATGCATCACGTCTCTCTCGATGCAACTTTTCCCCCAACACTGGTTCCTTCTCTCAGCTCTGCAGTACCTCTTTGCAACACCTCTTCCCCAACACTGCCCACCTCCCCTCCGCGGTAGAGCCAAGCACCGCCCCTTCCTGTACACCCCCTCCCTCCGCTCTGCAGTATGTCTCCTCACCACCCTTTCCCCAACACCGCTCCCGCCCTTCCACGTGTGCAAGTGTCTCACGGTCCTACCCTTTCTGCAACATGGATACCCCACTCCCAAAACAAACAGTATTAAGCCTTCTGTGTACTCCTTGTCCACGAACCCTACCAGGCTCTGGCCTTTCCCTTTTCAGACCGGAAACCATATCCTAGCCCTCCTAAGACTGCAGCAGAGGACCCAAGTTAGAAAAATTCATAGTGTGAGAGTGTACTGGCTACTTTTAGGGGTCCTCAAAAGAGTTCTATAAAAAAGAAATGAACTGAGTTTGAGCTGGTCAAAATGAAAACCAATAAACATCTAAGTATGAAATGTAAATTACCGCACAGTAAGGTATCATTTTTATCCATCAAATTAGTGAAAAATAAAAACCTAAAAAATTTGATAATACATAGTGTTGAGAGTGTATCAGAAACTAAGCACTTTCATTCAGTATTGGTGGGGGTATACATTTATCAAACTACATTATCTAGCAAAATTGAAAACGAATATTACTTACAAACCCAAAATTCCACTACTAAGTAGTATCCCAGAGAAATATGTGAAATATATATCCCATGAAAATGAATGTTTATTGCTGCATTGTTTGTAGTAGAACAAAATTAGAAGCTACTCGAATTTTTTTAAAAAAAACAACAGGCAATTTGATAAGTAAATTGTGGCATGTTTGTTCTATGAAATACCAAACAACAATTAAAATATGTATCAGCATGGATATTTGCCCTGGTGGTGCAGTGGTTAAGCCATCAGCTGTTAACGGAAAGGTCGGAGTTCGTCATTCCACAGGAGAAAGATGTGGCAGTCTGCTTCTGTAAACATTACAGCCTTGGAAACCCTGTGGGGCAGTACCGTGAGTTGGAATTGACTCTGCGGCAACGGGTATGATTTTTTTGTAACAGGTTTGACATGCTTGGTATGATACCTTGTATATGACATTTATAGGAAGTTATATGGAAAATTATGCTATATATTCTTTATAGATGCATACATATATGTTGTTATTGTTGTTGTTAGTTTCTGTGGAGTCGTTTCCGACTCATGATGATCTTATGCATAACAGAACAAAATGTTGCCTTGTCCTGTGCCATTTTCATGATTGTTGGTATGTTTGAGTCCAGTGTTGTGGTTATTGTGTCAGTCCATCTCATGGAGGATTTCCCTCATTTTTACTGATGCTCTGCTTCACCAAACATGATGTCCTTTCCTAGCAATTGGTCTTTCCTGATAAGGTGCCCAAAGTAAGCAAGTCAAAGTTTTGCCATCCTTGCTTCTAAGGAACATTCTGGTTTTATTTTTTCTGAGACTGATTTGTTCATTCTTTTGGCAGTCCAATATTTTTTGCCAATATCACAATTTGAATGTATCAATCTGCTTCTGTCTTCCTTTTTTATTATCCAAATTTCACATGCATATGAGGCGATTAAAAAGACCTTGACTTGAGTGAAGCTCACCTTAGTCATCAAAGTGACATCTTTGCTTTTCAAAACTTTAAAGAGGTCTTTTGCAGCAGATTTGCCAAATGCAATAGGTTGTTTGATTTCTTACTGCTGCTTCCATGGATGTTGACTATTGATCCCAGTAGAATGAAATCATTGACATCCTCAGTTTTTTTCCATTTATCATGATGTTGTTTGTCCACCTGTGAAGATTTTCCTTTTCTTCATGTTCAGGAATAATCCATATTGAAGTCTGTAGTCTTTGATCTTCATCAGTCAGCACTTCAGGTCACCTTCATTTTTGGCAAGCCAGGCTATGTTATCTGTATATTGTAGGCTGTTAATGAGCATTCCTCCAATCCTGATGTTGTGCTCTTCTTCATTTAGTTCAGCTTCCAAGACTATTTGTTCAGCATTCAGATTAAATAAATAGACTCTTGCAGCATGCCTTTTCCAATATTAAACCATGCAGTGTCCCCTTGTTTTGTTCAAACAACTGCCTCTTGATCCATGTACAGCTTCTGCATGAGCACAATTAAGTGTTCTGCAATTCCCATTCATCCTAACGTTATCCATAATTTGTTACGATCCACACTGTACTAACAGTAAAATATATGCATAGTGAGGGAAGGAGAAATGGGACTTGGAAAGGAGCACGCAGGGAGCATCAACTCTATCTAAAATATTCTATGTATTTAAAGATATATAAATCAAGCAGAGCTTGGTAGGTGCTGAGTTGGTAGAAACTGGTAGACAGGGACTTTTTTCATTAGTTAGTATCCAGGCCATACAGGTGGTTAAATAGTTTGGATATCACCTATGGAAACAAACCTTATATGATGTTAAGATTTGAGAGCTATGGATAGTATGTTCACAAGTGTTTATGTTATTAATTCATTGTAAATATTTCAGAATAAAACTTAAAAGTCTATTTAAAAACCTAAAAAATGACATGAGTACATGGAGCTATATATCACATTTATGGATAAGATTATTAAATATTATAAAAATGTCAATATATCTCAAATTTATCAATAAACATAATGCCACCCCAGCTAAAATCCTAGCAAGAATTTTTGAAGGGACAACTACACAAAGTAATTCTAAGATATATATAGAAGTGTAATGATTCACAGATAGCTAAGAAAATTTTGAAACAGAAGAGGAAAAATGCTGGGCTCCACCTACCAGGTATAAGACATATTGCAAATACATAGGTTATTGTATGTATTACTAACACAATCGCAGATCAATACTATATCATTGGAACAGAGTGGATAATCCAGAAAAAGATTCATATTATATAGGTACTTGACATATGATAAAGATAAATCAGTGAGGGATTGATAGATTATTTAGTAAATAATGTTTGGAAAATTGGTTTATACATATGTAAAAAGTAAAGTTTTATCTATACCTCTCACTGTATACAAAATTGTTTAAAGTATTAAACATCTGCATGAAAATATTAAACTATAAAGCTAATAGAATAACATATATCCAGTAGGAAATACATTTGCAAATTTGAGGTGAGGAAGGATTTCCTAAACAAGACCCAAAGAACACAAACCATAATGAGAAAAATGGATGGAATTGACACCAACATTAAAATTATTTTCAGTGACAATAGACAAAGTAAACAGATAGGTTACAGGCTGGCAGAAAATTGCAACTTTATAACTAAAAATTATTTATATCTAGAAGACATAAATGATTCCTGAAAATCAGCAAAAAGGATGAACAAAAAACTAAATCTATTAGAAAATAAACCATGACTACTAACAGACATTTTATAAAACAGTCAAATCTAGTAGGTAATAAATTTATGAAGAAGCATGCTTTCTTACTGGTAATCAGATAAATGCAAATTTAAAAAAAAATGAGACCTTAGTCAAATGGGAAAAATTAGCAAATCAGATGTCAATTGATGGTGAGGATGTGGAGAAATGGGAACCTTCAGGTATCTCAGCTGGGTATGTAAATCAGTGAAATCACCTGATGAGCAATCTGATAGTATTTATGGAAATTAAGAATCCATTTACACTATAGCTGAGAAATGCCACTCCAGTGAAGCTCTCTCTCAGGGCTACCAGGTCACAAGTACAAGGATGTTTATCACTGCATAATTTGTAGTAGCAAAAAGGTGGGGCAAAGAAACCCTGAAAGAGTTCTCATAAAGATCAGGAACAAGAGAGGAATGCTCACTCTCAGCACTGCTATTCAACATAGTTCTGGAAGTTCTAGCTGGATCAATTAGGCTAGGAAAAAAAAAAGTATCCAAATTGGGAAGGAGGAAATAAAACTACCCCTTTTTGCAGATGATATGATCCTATACATAGAAAACCCCAAAGAATCCACAAGAAAGCTATGAATTCAGCAAAGTGGCAAGGTACAAGGTCAATGCACAAAAAATCAGTTATATATCAACAATGAGCAAGTGGAAGTGAAAATTGAGGAAATATTATCATTTATAATAGCATCCAAAAGAATAAAATACCTAGGAATAAATTTAACAAGGAAAGTGAAAGACTTGTACACAGAAAACCATAAAATATTACTAAAGGATATTAAAGAAGACCTAAATAAATAGAAGGACATTCCGTGTTCAGGGATCGGAAGGCTTAATATAGTTAAGATGTCCATACTACCCAAACAAACAACCAAAAACCCGTTGCCATGGAATTGATCCAGACTCTTAGCGACCCTATAGGACAGAGTAGAACTGCTCCATAGGGTTTCCAAGGAGCAGCTGGTGGATTTGAACTGCTGACATTTTGGTTAGCAAACAAAAGCTTAACAAATTCAATGCAATCCCACCCAAATTCCAACATCCTTCTTTATAGAAATGGAAAAGCCAATCCTCAAATTTATATGGAAGGGCAAGGGACCCCGAATAGCTAAAGCAATCTTGAAGGAGAAGGACAAACCAGGAGGACTCACACTCCCTGACTTCAAAACATACTATAAAGCCACAGTAATTAAAACATCCTGATACTGGTATAATAACGGATATATAGACCAGTGGAATAGAATTGAGAGTGCAGAAATAAACCCATACGTCTTTGGTAAACTGATTTTCTACAAAGGGGCTAAATCCATTCAATGGAGAAGGAAGAGTCTCTTCAATAAAAGGTGCTGGGAAAATTGGATCTTCACAAGCAGAACAATGAATCAGGATTCATGCCTTACATCATACACAAAAAAAACAATTCAAAATGGATCAAGAACCTAAATGTGAAAACAAAAACCATAAAATTCTTAGAAGAAAACATAAGGCCATGGCTGTGAGGCCTCATTTTTAACATTGGATTATCAGATCTGACAACAAAAGCACAAGCAGTAAAAGACAAAATAGATAAATAGGACCTCACAAAAAGTAAATCCTTTGATCATCAAAGGACTTTATCAAAAAAGTGAAAAGACAACCTAGAGATTAAGAGAAAAAATTTGGGAACTATATATCAGATAAGGGCCTAATACCCAAAATATATTTTTTAAAAGTCTACAACTTAACAACAAAAAGACAACCCAATCAAAAAGATGAGGAAAGAACTTGAAAATACATTTCACCAATGAGGATATTCAAATGGCCAACACATGAAAAGATGTTCAATGTCATTAGCGATTGTTGTTGTGTGCCATTGAGTTAATTTTGACTCGTAGTAACCCTATAGGACAGAGAACTGCCCCATAGGGTTTCCAAGGCTGTAATCTTTATGGGAGCAGATTGCCAGGCCTTTTCTTCCACAGAGTGGCTGGTGGGTTTGAGTCTCCAACCTTTCGGTTAGCAGCTGAGTGCTTAACCATTGAGCAACCAGAGCACTTCTTTAGCCATTCCACATCAAACCAAATCCATTGTTCTCGCTTTGAAATCCGACTTACAGGGACCCTATAGGACAGAGCAGAACCGCCCTATAGGGTTTCCAAGGAGCAGCTGGTGGATTCGAACTGCCAACCTTTTGGTTAGCAGCTGAACTCTCAACCACTGCACCACCAGGGCTCATTAGCCATTAGAGAGATGTAAATCAAAACTACAATGCAATACCACTTCATTCCTATTAGAATGGCAATGATTAAAAAAACGGAAAACAACAGATGTTGGTGAGGTTGTGGAGAAACTGGAACTTTCATCCATTGCTGGTGAGAATGTAAAATGGTACAGCCACTGTGGAAAACAGTTCGGCGGTTCCTTAAAAACTTGAACATGGAACTACCATATAACCCAGCAATTCCAATCCTAGATATATACCCAGAAGAAGTGAAGGCAAGAATGCACACAGAAACTTGTACACCAGTGTTCATTGCCACACTTTTCACAATAACCAAAAGCTGGGAACAACCCAAGTGTCCATCAACAGATGAATGAGTAAACAAAATATGGTACGTATACACAATGGAATACTACTCAGCAATAAAGAGAAATGAAGTCTTGATGTACATCACAACATGGATGAACCTTGAAAACATCATGCTGAGTGAAATAAGTCAGTGGAAAGGGACAAATAATGTATGATCTCACTTACATGAAATAAGCAAATATACAGAAACCAAATATTATTAATGGTTACCAGCGGTGGAAGGGAGGGGGAAGGCGAAGTTTTTGCTTAGAGGGCATTGAGTTTATTTCCATGGTAGTGGGATGAGTTGGAAAAAACAGTGAGAATGGGTGCACAAGTTGAAGAAAGTAATCAATGTCACTGAATTGTACGTGTAGAAATTGTTGACATGGCGTATGTTTTTTTAATCAGTAATTTTTTATTGTACTTTAGATGAAGGTTTACAGAACAAATAGTTTCTCATTAAACAGTTAGTACATATATTGTTTTATGATAATGGTTAACAACCTCACAACATGTCAACACTATCCCTTCTCAACCTTGGGTTCCCTATTACTGACTTTCCTGTCCCCTCCTGCCTTCTAGTCCTTGTCCCTGGACTGCTGTGCTTCATTAGTTCCATTTTGTTTAAGGAGGCTATCCAATCCCTGGCTGAATGGAGAACTTTGGGAGTGAATTCACCACTGAGCTAAGAGGGTGTCCGGGGGCCATACTCCTGGGGTTTCTCCAGTCTGTCAGACCAGTAAATCCGGTCTTTTTTTGAGTTACAATTTTGTTCTACATTCTTTTCCAGCTCTGTCCAGGATCGTCTATTGTGATCTTGGTCAGAGCAGTCAGTGGTGATAGCCAGGCACCATCTAGTTGTACTGGACTCAGTCTGGTGGAGGCCGTGGTAGTTGTGGTCCATTAGTCCTTTGGACTAATTTTTCCCTTGTATCTTGTTTCCTTCATTCTCCCTTGCTGCATGGCGTATGTTTTGTTATGTATATTTCACCACACCCACCCACACACAAACAAATTGGGGCATCCTAGGACTGTACAATTGGGGAATAGATATGTAAAATATTGTACGAGCATTTGATGGAATCCTATGAAATGAGAAGAGAGAATCACCTAAATCTACACATAAGAACATGGAGAGTTATCAACTTAATATGGAGTGAAAAATAGAATGAGAATGAATTCTAGTTCTGCTATGACAGTGTAAGCCCCCTACCAACCACCTCCCGATTGATTACACCTATAAACTATGAACAATTTTTAAAAAAATCTATCTGAAGACTCCAAAAAGTAACCAAAAACAGGCAGATGGTGAGTAGAGTCAATACAGAAAGGTGACCTGCATAAGGGTAAGTAATCCAGGGTTTTTTTTCTTTTCTGGGTTTTGCCATGAAACGGGGCCTCATTCATGTACTAGAGTTAGTGCAGGCAGCTAAAATTCTGTGGAAACCCTACCATTTTTCAGGCCAGAGGAACCACAAAAAGTAGCCTGGGTATGATGTAGTGTGAAGCAGGAAATGTCAGAAAGAAAGGAGTTGCAGAAGGCATTCCTAAATCTGTGCATGAAGCCACACAACTCAACCTAACCACTGAACCATGCATGTGCAAGAATTAATCAAACAAGCAAGTCAAAGGCTTAGAGAACTAAACTGAGATTTGAATGACTCACAAAAGTCTCATCCTAACCTCTGAACACACATATCCAAACCATCAAAGCAAAGGATTTTAGAACTAAAATGAGATTTAACTACAGCCCTCAGAAGGCAAGATAGAACTGATGACAATAATCTAACAGATTTGATTGCCTGCTAAAAAAAATCATCAACTTTTTTTAGAGAATTATAATAGAAGCTAAATTTTACACAAAATAATATTTGCCATATCCAGGATACAATAGAAAATTACTTGGCATCAAAGACCCAGAAAATGGGACGCATTCTCAAGGGAAAATAAAATTAACAGATGCCAAACAAGAGGAGACCCAGATGTTGGAATTATAAGGCAAAACATTAGAACAGCAATTATAACCATGCTAAAGAGGTAAATAAAAATACACTTGAAAGAAATGAAGGTATAAGAAATCTCAGAAGAGAAACAGAAACTGTAAGAAAGATCCAAATGGGAGTTTTGGAACTGAAAAATACAATACCTGAAATAAAAATGTATTAGCTGACCTCAATAACAGAATGTAGATTACAGAGGAAAGAATTTGTGAGCTTGAAGATAGATTGATAGAAATTATCCAATCTGAATAGCAGAGAGAAAAATGGGAAAAAAACATACTCAGAGATCTATGGGACATTATCAAAAGGGCTAATATGTGTGTAACTGGAGTTTCATAAAAAGAGGAAAAATAGATCAGGGCAGAAAATATATTTGAATGAATAATGGCCCAAAGCTTTCCAATTAAGTGAAAGATAAATTTCCAGATATGAGAGGCTCAGTGAAACCAAAACAGGATAAAGTCGAAGAATATCAAGCCTAAAAACTAAAGATATGTCAAAAATATTGGAAGCAGAGGAAAATGGCATATCACATTACATGTAAAATTACTTGAATGGCTGTTGGCTTCTAATCAGCCACCACAGAAGACAGTGGATGAAAGTCTTTAAAGTGCAGAAAGAGAAAACAACAACAACAACAACAAGAGTATTTCAGAATTTTATGTCTAGAAAGAATATCTTTCAATAATGAAGGTGAAATAAGGATATTTTCAAATGAAGTAAAGCAAAGAGTTTGTTGACAGCAGATCTGCTCAATAAAAAATATTAATACTAAAGGAAGTTCTTCAGTCTGAAAAGAAATGATACCAAAGAGAAACCTGGACCTTGAAGAATAAAGAACAGTCATCAGAAATGGTAAATATTTGGGTAAATATCGAAGAAAAAATTTCCCACTTAAATTCATTAAAATATGTATGACTGTTTAAAGCTAAATTATATATAACATTGCCTATTGGAGTTTTATCTACTCTGCCTTTTAGGGTTGCTATGAGTCGGAATTGCCTTGATGGCAACAGGTTTGGTTTTGGTTTTTTATTGGAGTTTTATGTATGTGATGTAATACATATGGCAATTTTAGCATAAAGGTCATTGGGGGAAAGGTTTTATGTGAAGTGGTACAAAATTAACTCTAAGTATGTACATTACAATACCTAGAGCAAACACTAAAAAAATAGAGATGTTACCAAAATCCAATACATAAATTAAAATATATTCAAATAATCTAAAAGAAAGAAGAAAAGGGAAAATAGAACAAAACAAGATGAGACCAACAGAAAAATAAAATGGATGGAGCCCTGGTGGCGTAGTGGTTAAGAGCTCCACTGCTAACGAAAAAGTCATCAGTTTGAATCCACCAGCCCCTCCTTGGAAACCCTATGGGACAGTTCTACTCTGTCCTATAGGTTGCTATGAATTGGAATCCACTCAACGGCAATGAGTTTTATGTTATGGACTGAATTGTGTTCCCCCAAACTAGGTGTTGTAAATCCTAACCCTTTTACTTGTGGTTATAATCCCATTTGGGAAGGGTTTTTTTTGTTATGTTAATGATGCAGTTTTAGTGTAGTGTGTGTCTTAAATCAATCACTTTCCAGATTAAAAAAAGCAGATTAAACAGGCAAGCAAGCACAAACGGAGGTGAGGATACATGCCACGTGATTGCCAAGGACCTCCCCCCAGTGCGGACATAGAGAGAGAGAGAGAGAGTCTTTCCCTAGAGCTGGAACCATGAGTTCAAACTCCTAGCCTCCTAAACTGATAAAATAAATTTCTGCTTGTTAAAGCCACCCACTTGTGTTATTTCTGTTATAGCAGCCTGTTATGGGTTGAATTTTGTCCCCTAAACATGTGTATCAACTTGGCTTCCCAGTATTGTGTGGTTGTCCACCATTTTGTGATCTGTAGTGACTATAGTATGTGTTGTAAATCCTAACCTCTATGTTAATGAGGCAGGATTAGAGGCAGTTATGTTAAGGAGGCAGGATTAGAGGCAGTTATGTTAAGGAGGCAGGACTCAATCTACAGGATTAGGTTGACTCTTGAGTCAATCTCCTTTGAGATATAAAAGAGAGAAGTGAGCAGAGAGGAGTGGAACCTCATGCCACCAAGAAAGAAGCACCAGGAGTAGCACACTTCCTTTGGAACCAGGGTCCCAGCACTGAGAAGCTCCTAGACCAAGAAAAGATTGATGACAAGGACCTTACTGCAGAGTCAACAGAAACAGAAAGCTTTCTCCTGGAGCTGGCAACCTGAATTCGAACTTCTAGCCTCCTAGACAGTGAGAAAATAAATTCGTGATATTTCTGTTATAGCAGCACTAGATAAATAGGACAGAATTTAGTACCAGAAGAGTGGGGTGCTACACTAACAGATACCTAAAAGGTGGAAGCAGTTTTGTAACTGTAAGTGGTAGATACTGGAAGAGATTTAAGGTGCCTTATAGTAAAAGCCTAGATTGCCATGAAGAGATTGTAATTATGGATGTTAAAGGTAATTCTAATGAGGGCTCAGAAGGAAGTGAGGAGAGCTGTAACAATGGAGATGGCGCAGATGGCAAGAAGCAGCAGCAGATAAATGGCAGCAGCAGAACAAGAGAACCAGAAGACTGAAGCAAGATGGCATGGGAGCTGACCCACAGAGGGCTAGAGCTGAGAGCCTTTGGACAGGAGGCTTCCTAGCAGAGTGATGTGCCTCGAGGCACTTATCGAGGAGCTAAAGAACTTTGGAACATTTGCCCTAGCAGGGCAGACAGCTGGCCAGCCCAAGATGCCTGAGGGGCTGAGAGGCCCAGAAGTCAGGGAACCAGGAAGCAGAAGCTGAAGAGACAAGGGGCACAGGAAACAAAAATGCATCCGTCTCAAAGGGTAGGGCCACAACCCCTGGGGTCTCAAACGGTGGAAACAGGACCTGCTGGGTCTCAAAAGGTGGGGCCATGGCCTCCTAGGTTTCAAAGAGTCAGGTCTTCACCAACTCAGTTCCGGAGTGTGAGGCTGCCATTCACGAGTGCTAGGGGGGTGGGGCCAGATCTACTGCCCAATGCTGAGGGGGCCTGGTTGCCATGCCCAAGGGGCAGAAGAACAGGGACTGCCAGGGCCAAGGGGGTAGTGTTGCCATTCAGACGGGCTAGGAGAATGGGGCTGCCCAAATCCGAGTGAGCAGAGTTGCTGTCCCACTGGGCCTGGGAAGCAGAGCTAAACCCCAGGGCTGTGAGGTCTCCACCCAGAATCTGGAGATTGTGGTCAACACCCAGAGTCTGGAGGGCAGGGTCACTGCCTTGAGGGTCTCAGAGAACAAAGGATTATTTCAAGCAATATGAGCTAATGTAACTTGTTCTGCTGAATTGCTTGATACCTGTTATCCCTTCTTTCCCTCCAATTTCTCCCATTTGTAATGGAAATGTCTACCTTATGCCTGTTCCACCATTGTATGTTGGAAGCAGGTAACTTGTATTCTAGATTTCACAGATGAAGAGGAATTTTGCAGAGGATGAGATTCTGGACTTGGAGTTGATATAAGACTTTTGGGATGATATGATGAGGTGAAACTGTTTTACATGTGGCAAGGACATGAGTTTGGGGGCGGGGGGGCAAATGGTGAAATGTTATGGATTGAATTGTGTCTTCCCAAAATGTGTTTCAACTTGGCTAGGCCATGATTTCCAGTATTGTGTGGTTGTCCACCATTTTGTGATCTGTTGTGATTATCCTATGTGTTGTAAATCCTAACTTTTACAATGTTAATGAGGCAGGATTAGAGGCAGTTATGTTAATGAGGCAGGACTCAACCTACAGGATTACGTTGAATCTTGAGTCAATCCTTTTGAGATATAAAAGAGAGAAGTGTGCAGAGAGGATTGGGACCTCATACCACCAAGAAAGGAGTGCTGGGAGTGGAGCATATCCTTTGGACCTGGGGTCCCTGCCCTGAGAAGCTCCTAGACCAAGGGAAGATTGATGACGAGGACCCTCCTCCAGAGCCGACAGAGACAGAAAGCCTTCCCTTGGAGCTGGCACCCTGAACTTGGACTTCTAGCCTACTGGACTGTGAGTGAATAAATTTCTGTTTGTTAAAGCAATCCACTTCTGCTATTTCTGCTATAGCAGCACTAGATAACTAAGACAATCTACTTCCAACTATATCAATTAAATGTTAATCATTTGAACACTCCAATTAAGGGTCATAAATTAAAAGAGTGGATATAAAAGTAAGGCCCAACTGTGTACTACCTATATGGGAAATACTTTCAATATAACGACACAGATAGATTGAAAGAAAATGAATTAAAAAATAACACACAAACAGTAAGCGTAAGATGGCCAGAATAGCTATTTTAACATTAAATAGAATAGACTTTAAAACAAAGAGTATACAGAGGTGGGCCAAGATGGCAGAATAGACAGAGGCTTCCTGTCATCCCTCTTACAACAAAGACCAGAAAAAACAAGTGAATCGATTATATATGACAATCTAGGAGCCCTGATCATCAAAGACAAAGCTGAAGAGTCAGACTGAGTGGCAGGGGGAAGGAAAGACAACTCAAAAGCAGCAGAGAAGTGCCAGTCTAGAGGTCACCGGCACCCTGCTGGGTGGGTCACGCATGCTGAGGTGAGCAGTAGCATTCAGGACATGTCTTATCACGTCGGGTAAGGCTGGGCAGTGATTCTGAACACACCTTAGGAGTCAAGTGGAAGCAGGGCTGGACCTGCAAAAGTTAAGTACAAGCATCTAACCTACTGCATGGGGGCAAAATAACCCCTTCCTTCCAGAGTTTCACAGCAGAAAGCCCATCACCCTCACCCACACCCCAAACCTGCTCTGCTTCACCTCCAGTCCTGCAGTATTCAACAACTGCCACGCTACCTAAGCCTGAAGTCAGGGTTATCCGTGCACAAGCTTTGTGGCTTTCAAAAATACCACACTCCCTAAGCCCAGAACTAAGGGCAGGGTCAGGGGGCCCTACCTCTTTGCCTAGGCACTGGAATAAGGAGTCCATGGACTTGCAGCACCCTTCACCACTGCCTAGACCTGAGTGGGCTAATTCTACACTGCAGGCCCTCATTAGTATAAACAGAAGGGCATACACCAGAAGCCCATTTTCAACTGCAGCAGTCAAGGGGGAGCTGCAGACTCCTGACACTTGACACTGCCTTACCTCTTAAGCAGGGGCCTCAACCACCCACACCAGGGGCCTGAGGGCTGGCAGTACCACCCACTCCATCTAGCCACCCATGACAGGGATCTGAGAATAAGTAGTCCCTCCCAGTCCCTCCCAGTCCCCCCAGCCAAAAGCACCAAGTGCCCAAGGACCAGCCGCAATACACCCCCCCAACTACATTCTCTAGGGGACAGAGACATGCTCTCCACCCAGAACCCGGGGGCAGCCATCAACTCCCTTCCTTGCTCTGCACGTAGTCCCCTATTGCAGCCCAATACCTGTAACCTGCTCCAAACACCCCTATGCAGCCCTGCCCATCTAGGACTGCAGGTGAGAGTCTGTAGCACACACTCGAGACTGACGACCTGGACACCTGTGCCACACCCACACAAGAAAAGTGAACAGATGCCTGGGCTCACACACCTAGTAGTTTCTCTAACCACCAGGAGACAGGACATGAGAATGTCAAAGACGTTGAGCAAAGTAGCTCAAAAACCCAGCCTACCTGGGCATATCAAAATGAAACAAAAAGTTAGGACACAGTAAACAAACATAAAATAAATAATATAATAACTTATTGATGGCTCAGAGAAAACAGTCACTATCAAATCACATAAAGAAGCAGATCAAGACGGTTCTAGTAAGCAACCAAAACAAAAATAACCAGAAAACCTTCCGGAGGAAGATAAGGTAATGGGACCACCTGAGATAGAATTCAAAAGACTAATATACAGAGCTCTCCTGGATATCAGGAAGGAGATCATTCAAAACTCAGACCAAGCCAAGGAACACACACACAAAGCAATAGAGGAATTCAGGAAAACAATACAAGAATAAAATGACAAATTTAACAGGCTGCTAGAAACCATAGAGAGACAGCAACTAGAAATCTAAATGATTAACAATAAAATTTCAGAATTAAACAACTGAATAGAAGGTCATAGGAGCAAAACTGAGGCAATGGGAGTCAGAATTAGTGACATTGAAGATAAATCACTTGACACTAAATTATTTGAGGAAAAATCAGAAAAAAGAAGTTTTTAAAAATGAAGAAAGCCTAAGAATTATATGGGACACCATCAAGAGGAAAAACCTATGAGTGATAGGAGTACCAGAGTGGGAGGGGGGCAGGGAAACACAGAGAGAATTAGTGAAGATTTTCTGGCAGGAAACTATCCTGATATCATGAAAGATGAGAAGACATCTATCCAAGAAGCTCAATGAACCCCATATGGGGTAGATCCCAAAAGAAAATTACAAGACATATCATAATCAAACTTGCCAAAACCGAAGACAAAGATAGAATCTTGAGAGTGGCTAGGGATAAATGAAGTCACCCACAAAGGAGAACCAATAAGAGTAAGCTCTGACTACTCAGCAGAAACCATGCAGGAAAGAGGGCAATGGGATGCTATATATAAAGCCTTGAAGGAGAAAAGTTGCCAGCCAAGAATTATATATCCAGCAGAATGGTCTCTCAAATACAATGGTGAAATTAGGTCATTTCCAGATAAACAGAAGTTAAGTGAATTTGTAAAAACAAACCAAAATTACAAGAAATATTAAAGGGAGTCCTCTGGTTAGAGAGTCAACTATATCAGACAACAATCCAAGACTAGAATATAGGACAAATCAACCACTTGTCAACTCAGATAGGGAAGTCACAAAAACAAGTTAAAGCTAAAAGACTGAAAGTAAGAAACCAGAGAGATCAATATGTAAAAGATGACAATGTCAAAATAAAAAAGAGGGAATAAACAGAGTAGTCATAGAACTTCCATATGGAGACGAAGTTAAGGCGATATCAAGAAATAAAAGATCAGTTTAAATGTAGAAAAATAAAGGTAAATTTTAAGGTAACAAAAGGAAACTAACAAACCTACCCATCAAAATAAAAAAGAAGAAAAACATAAAGACTCAGCAAACACAAAATCAATGATAATGAAAAACATCAAAAGAAAATACATAAAATGACTCAGCCCAGAAAATTAAGAGGAACAAAGAAACTGTCAACACCATAAAAAAATACATCAAAATGACACCAAATGATAGTACCAATCAATCAATAATAGAACTTATCAATAATTACACTGAATGTACACAGACTAAATGCACCAGTAGAGAGACAGAAAGTGGCAGAGTGGATTTAAAAAAAGAAAAAACATGATCCATCTATACGCTCCCTACAAGAGACACACCTTAGACACAAAGACACAAACAAACTAAAACTCAAAGGATGGAAAAAAATATATCAAGCAAATAACAACCAAAAAACAGCAGGAGTGGCAATATTAATCTCTGACAAAATAAACTTTAAAGTAAAATCCACCACAAAGGATAAGGAAGGACACTATATCATGATTAAAGGGTCAATACACCAGAAGGAAATAACCATAATAAGTATATATGCACCCAATGACAGGGCTCCAAAATACATACAACAAACTGTAACAGCACTGAAAAGAGAAATAGACAGCTCCAAAATAATACTAGGAGACTTCAACACAACACTTTCAGTGAAGGACAGAACATCTAGAAAAAAACTCAATAAAGATATGGAAGATCTAAATGCCACAATCAATCAACTTGACCTCATAGACATATACAGAACACTCCACTCAACAGCAGCCAAGTATACATTCTTTTCAAATGCACATGGAACATTATCTAGAATAGACCACACTTTAGTCCACAAAGAAAGCCTTAACAGACTCCAAAACATCAAAATGTTACAAACAATCTTTTCTGACCATAATGCCATAAGTAGAAATCAATAACAGAAACAGCAAGGAAAAAATCAAATACATGGAAACTGAACAACACCTTGCTTAAAAACTCCTGGGTTATAGAATAAAACAAGGATCGAATAAAGAAATTCATACAATCAAATGAGAAGGAAAACATGTCTTACCAGGACCTTTGGGACACAGCAAAAGCAGCATTCACAGGTCAATTAATAGCAATAAACGCACACATCCAAAAAGAAGAAAGGGCCAAAATCAAAACATTAACCCTATAACTCGAACAAATAGAAAGAGAGCAGCGAAAGAAGCCCTCTGGCACCAGAATAAAGGAAATAATAAAAATTAGAGCAAAAATAAATGAAGTAGGGAATAGAAAAACAATTGAAAGAATCAACAAGGCCAAATATTGGTTCTTTGAAAAGATCAAGAAAATTGACAATTCACCAGCCAAACTGATGAAAGAAAAACAGGAGAGGAAGCAAATAACCCAAATAAGAAACAAGATGGGCAACATCACAACAGACCTTACAGAAATAAAAAAGGATCATAAGAAGATATTATGTAAAATTGTACTCCAACAAATTTGAAAACATAGAGGAAATGGACAAATTTCTAGAAACGCACTACCTACCTAAGCTAACACAAATCGAGGCAGAAAAAACTAAATAAACCTATTAAAAAAACCAACCAAAAAAAAAAGCCCTGGCTTGGACACCTTCACTGGAGAATTCTACCAAACTTTCAGGGAAGAGTTAATGCCAGTACTACTCAAGCTATTTCAGAGCATAGAAAAGGAAGGAATACTCCTGAACTCATTCTATGAAGCCAGCATAACCTTGGTACAGAAGCCAGGTAAAGACACCACAAGAAAAGAGAATTACAGAACAATATCCCCCATGAACGTAGACGCAAAAATCCTCAATAAAATTCTAGCTAATAGAATTCAACAGCATATCAAAGAAATAATTCACCATGACCAAGTGGGATTCATACCAGGTATGCAGGGGTGGTTCAGCATTAGAAAATCAATCAATGTAATCCATCAAATAGGTTAAAAAAAAGATAAGAACCACATAACCTCATCAATTGATGCAGAAAAGGCATTTGACAAAGTCCAACACCCATTCCTGATAAAAACTCTCAGCAAAATAGGAATAGAAGGAAATTCCTTGACATAATAAAGGGCATTTATACAAAATCAACAGTCGAGATCATTCTAAATGAGACTGAAAGCATTTCCCTGGAGAACAGGAACCAGATAAGGCCGCCCTTTATCACCACTCTTATTCAACATTGTGCTGGAGGTCCTAGCCAGAGCAATAAGCAAGAAAAAGAAATAAAGGGCATCCAAATTGGTAAGGAAGAAGTAAAAGTATTCCTAGTTGCAGATGATATGATCTTATACACAGAAAACCCCCAAAGAATCCACAAGAAAACTACTGGAACTAATAGAAGATTTCAGCAAAGTATCAGGATACAAAATAAACATACAAAAATCAGTTGGATTTCCCTACACAAACAAACAGAACTTCGAAAAGGAAATCACCAAATCAATACTATCTACAATAGCCCCCAAGAAGATAAAGTACTGAAGAATAAATCTAACCAGAGACACAATAGAGACCTATACAAAGAAAACTACAAGACACTACCGCAACAAACCAAAAGAGAACTACATAAATGGAAAAACATACCATGCTCATGGATACAAAGGTTCAACATTGTGAAAATGTCAATTCTACCCAAAGTGATCTACAAATACAATGCAATCCTGATCCAAAATCCAATGACATTTTTTAATGAGATGGAGAAATAAATCACCAACTTCATATGGAAAGAGAAGCAGCCCCGGATAAGTAAAGCATTACTGAAGAAGAGGAAAAAAGTGGGAAGCCTCAAGCTACCTGATTTTAGAATCTATTATACCACCACGGTAGTCAAAACAGCCTGGTATTGGTATAATAACAGACACGTAGACAAGAACCCAGATGTAAATCCATCTACCTATGAGCAGCTGATATTTGACAAAGGCCCGAAGTCCATTAAATGGGGAAAAGACAGTCTCTTTAACAAAGGATGCTGTCATAACTGGATATCGATTTGTTATAAAAAAAAAAAAAAAAGAAAGAAAGAAAGAAACAGGACCCATACCTCACACCATACACAAAAACTAACTCAAAATGGATCAAAGACCTAAATATAAAATCTAAAACGATAAAGATCATGGAAGAAAAAATAGGGACAATGCTAGGAAACCTAATACACGGAATAAATAGTATACAAACCATAACTAACAATGCACGAACGCCAGAAGAGAAACTAGATAACTGGGAGTTCCTAAAATTTAAACACAAAAGACTTCACCAAAAGAATAAAAAGAGAAGCTATAGACCGGGAAAAATATTTTGGCCATGACATATCCAATAAGGGTCTAATCTCTAAAATCTACAAGCTACTGCAATGCCTTAGCAATAAAAAGACAAATAATCCAATTAAAAAATGGACAAAGGATATGAACAGACACTTCATCAAAGAAGACATTCAGGTGGCTAAAAGACACATGAGGAAATGCTCACGATCACTAGCCATTAGAGAAATGCAAATCAAAAGTACAATGAGATACCATTTCACCCCAACAAGGCTGGCATTCAACCAAAAAACACAAAATAACAGATGTTGGAGAGGTTGTGGAGAGATTGGAACACTTATGCACTGCTGGTTGGAATATAAAATGGTACAACCACTTTGGAAAACCATTTGGCGCTTCTTAAAAAGCTGGAACTAGAAATACAATAGGATTCAGCAATCCCACTCCTAGTAATATACCTGAGAGAAATAAGAGCCGTCACATGTGCACACCCATGTTCATTGCAGCACTATTCACAATATAAAAAAGATGGAAACAACCTAAATGTACATCAACAGACGAATGGATAAATAAATTATTGTACATACACATAATAGAATAATATGCAATGATAAAAACAGTGATGAATCTTCAAAACAACTCACAACATGGATGAAACTGGATGGCATCGTGCTGAGTGAAATTAGTCAGTCACAAAAGGACAAATATTGTATGAGACCACTATTATAAGAATTCAAGAAAAGGTTTAAACACAGAAAAATGCATTCTTTGATGGTTACAAGGGTGGGGGGGAGGGGAAATCACTATATAGATAGTAGACAAAGATCAACTTTGTTGAAGGGAAGAACACACAATACAGGGGAAGTCAGCACAACTGGACCAAAGCAAAAGCTAAGAAGTTTCCCAGACATATGCAAACACTGAGGGACAGAGTAGCTGGGGCTGGAGTTTGGGGACCATAGTTTTGAGGGACATCTAGGTTAATTGGCATAGCAATGTTTGTTAATAAAATGTTCTACATCCCACTTTGGTGAGTGGCATCTGGGGTCTTAAAAGCTTGTGAGCGGCCGTCTAAGATACATCATTTGGTCCCATCCCACTTGGAACAAAGGAGAATGAAGAAAACCAAAGACATAAGGAAAATATTAGCTCCAAGGACTAAGGGACCACATGTACCAGAGAGTCCACCATCCTGAGACCAGAAGAACTAGATGGTGCCTCACTACCACCAATGACCCCCCTGACAAGGAACACAATAGAGAGTCCCAGACAGTGCAGGAGAAAAATGTAGAACAGAACTCAAATTCACATAAAAAGACCAGCCTTAATGGTCTGACAGAGACTGGAGGAACCCCGAAACTATGGCCCCCGGACACAATGTTAACCCAGAACTGAATCCAATCCATTTCTAAAGCCCACCCTTCAGACAAAGATTAAACAGGACTATAAAAAATAATAATAATACAAGTGAGGAATGTGCTTCTTAGTTCAGTCAGATATAAGAGACCAAATGGGCAACTCCTGTCCAAAAACAGGATGAAAAGGCAGGAAGTTACAGGAACTCATGGAATGGACACAGGGAACCCAAGGTAGAAAGGGGGAGTGTGTTGTCACATTGTGGCGATTGCAGCTAATGTCACCAAACAATATGTGTATAAATTTTTGCATGAAAAATTAACTTGAACTGTAAACTTTCGCTTAAAGTACAATACAAACAACAAGAGTATAAGCAGAAATGAAGGACATTGCATATTAAAAGGATTTTACACCCGTGACCAAGTGGGATTTATCCCAGAAATGCAAAGGTGGTTCGACATAAAAATATTGAACTATATAAACAAACAAATCCATTTCCATCGAGTCCATACGGACCCATAGTGACCCTACAGGACAAAGTCGAAGTGCCCCATAGGGTTTCCAAGGAGTAGCTGGTGGATTCGAACTGCTGACCTTTTGGTTAGCAGTGGAATCACTTAACCACTGCGCCACCAGGGCTCCATCCATCCATATAATACACCACAATAATAGAATGAAGAAAGAAAACCACAGGATTATCTCAATAGATTCAGAAAAGCATTTGATAAGATACAACACTCTCTCATGATGAAAACACTCAGAAAATTAGGAACAGAAGAGAAATTTACTAACATCATAAAGGGTGTTTATGAAAACCCCACAGAATTCCTGGATAGTGCAAAGGGTTATTTTGCTTGGGAGCTAACTGAAAGGTTGGAGGTTTAAGTCCAACCAAAAGCACCTCAGAAGAAAAGCCTGGTGATCTACTTTTGAAAATCAACCATTGAGTACAGTTCTACTCTCAGACATGTGGGGTTGCCGTGAGTCAGGACTGACTCAATGGCGACTGGTACTGGTATGAAACCCATAGCTAACATGAACTCAGCAGTGGAAGACTGAAAGCTTTCTCCATAAGATCAGGAACAAGAATCCCCGCATTCACCACTGCTATTCCACATTGTACTGGAAATACTAGCCAGAGCAATCAGGAAATAAAAAGAAAAAAAAATTTCTCCAAATCAGAAATGGAGCAGTAAAACTATACTTTCAGATGACAAGATCTTATACAGAGAAAATCTTAATGAATCCACAAGAAAGTTACTTGAGCTAATAAATTAATTCAGTAAAGTTGCAAGGTTCAATGTCAATACACAAAATCAGTTGTGTCTCTGTACACCAGAAAAGAAAAATCTCAAAAGGAAATCATGAAAACAATCTCATTTATGATAACATTTGAAATAATAAAATACCTATGAATAAATTTATCCAGGGAGATGAAATACTTCTACCCTGAAAACTATAAAATATTACTGAAAGAAATTAAAGAAGACCTAACTAGATGGATTGACATAGTGGCTGCAACGATGAGCTCAAGCATAGCAATGATTGTGAGGGTGGTGCAGGAACAGGCAATGTTTAGGTCTGCTGTGCATAGGGTTGCTATGAGTTGGAACTGACTTAACGGCACCTAACATCAACAAATAAATGGAAAGACATCCCATATCATGGATCAGAAGACACAATATTGTTAAAATGTCAATACTTGATTATTGAACATGATGAACACAATGTCACTGAATTGTACATGTGAAGATTATAGAGATGGCATATATTTTGTTACTTATATATTTACCACAATAAAAGTGTAAAATAAAAATTTCAATACTAAGCAAAGCAATCTACAGACTCAATGTAATCCTATCAAAATTTCAACAGTCTTTTTTGCAGAAATGGGGAAGCCAATACTCAAATTCATAAAAAATTGCAAGAGTCCCCAAATAGGCAAAACAATCTTGAAAAGAACAAAGTAGGAGGACTCACCCTTTCTGATTTTAAAACATACTATAAGCTACAGTAATCAAAACAATGTGGTACTGATATAAAGATAGACATATAGACCAATGTAATAGACTTGAGAGTTCAGAAATAAACCCATACATCTATAGTCAATTGATTTTTTATAAGGGATCCAAGCCAATTTGATTAGGAAAGAAGATTCTCTTCAATAAATGTTGCTGGTACAATTGGATCTCCACATGAAAAAGAAGAAATCCGACCACTACCTTACCCCATATATGAAAATTAAAATGTGCTGTGATTGCTGTTTATTGTAGGTCAAATATTATGGTAAGAAATTCTGCCACTGAATTGAGAAATCTAATGCAATGGAGTGACTGGATCTGGGGTGGCAGGAACCAAGTGGAAGCACTTAATCACCAGTGACAAGATTGGCATGGTTATTGTAATGGACAGCAGAGTCAAAGCAGTAATTAGAATAGTCTGACTCTCATAGATCTATGGCATTGGCTAATTGGTTATCTAGGAGTGAAATATATAGGAAGACTACTAAATATTTATTGATCTGTATAAGCAGAAGAGTTCTAGGTCAAGTGAACATACGTCTTAGTTGAATCAACAAAAGAGAAAGTTATGGCCCCTTAATCAATTCGCAGACGAGCCAGTTTACAGATGAACAACTCCCTGAATGAAGGGGAGGCTGGATTCCCTTTAGGAAGGAACCCACTACACTGTGAAAAATTTAAACTGTTAATTTTTCTCCCAGCCTTCCCCCAAAGGGATCTATGGCCTTTTAGTAGGGTGACTGTGCACTGGGGAAAAGGAAATAATCAAATTTTGGAGGGACTACTGGACACTGGCTCTGAACTGACACTAATCCTAGGAGACTCAAAATGTCACTGTGGTCCACCAGTCAGAGTAGGGACATATGAAGATCAGATGATCAATGGAGTTTTAGTTTAAGTTGGTCTAAAGGAGGTCCACTAGTTCTCCAAACCCATTCTGTAGTGATTTCCCCAGTTCCAGAATACATCATTGGAATAGAAATACTCAGAAATTGGCAGAACATTCACATTGCTTTTCTGACATGGGGAGGGAGGTTGTCTTAGTTATCGTGCTGCTATAACAGAAATACAACAAGTGGATGTCTTTAACAAACAAAAAAATTATTCTCTCACAGTCTAGGAGGTTAGAAGTCCAAATTCAAGGCTCCAGTTCCAGAGGAATGTTTTCTCTGTGTCTGCTCTGGGAGAAGGTCCTTGTCATCACTCTTCCTTTGGGTCTAGGAGTTTCTCAGCACAGGGACCCCAGGTCCAAAGGATGTGCTGTTCTGGCTCTTCCTTCTTGGTGATATGAGGTCCCTCTGCTCTCTGCTCGATTCCCTCTTTTGTATCTTAAAGAGATTGACTCAATATACAATCTAATCCTGTAGATTGAGTCCTGCCTCATTAACATAACTGCCTCTAATCCTGCCTCATTAACATCATGGAGGTTAGGATTTACTACACATAGGATAATCAGAACAGATGACAAAATGGTGAACAACCACACAATACTGGGAATCATGGCCTAGCTAAGTTGAAACGCATTTTTTTTCGGGGGGGATACAATTCAATCCATAACAGAGGGTTATTATGATAGGAAAGGCCAAGTGGAAGCCACTAGAATGGCCTCTACCTTGGAAAATAATAAAACAAAAGCAATAATGCATTCTTGAAGGCAGTATAGAGGTTAGTGCCATCTTTAAGAACTTGAAGGATGCAGGGGTAGTGATTTCCACAAATTCCCCATTCAACTCCGCTATTTGGCTTGTGTAGAAAACAGATAGATCTTTAAAAAATGACAGCAGGTTATTGTAAATTTAGTCAAGTGGTGACTCCAGTTGCAGCTGCTGTTTCAGATGTAGTTTTATTGCTTGAGCAAATTAATATATTTCCTGGTACTTGGTATGCAGCCATTGATTCAGCAAATGATTTTTATCTCCATTCTTGTTAATAAAGAACACCAGAAGCAATTTGCTTTCAGCTGGCAAGGCCAGCAATACACCTTCATTGTCATACCTCATAGGTATATCAACCCTCCAATCCTGTCATAATTTAGTGCACGGGGACCTTGATTACCTTTCTGTTTCACAAGACATCACCCTGATCCATTATATTGATGACATCGTGCTGATTGGATCCAGTGAACAAGAAGTAGCAACTACTCTAGACTTATTGGTAAGACAATTTGAATGTCAGAAGGTGGGAAATAAGCCTACAAAAATTCAGGGGCCTTCCATCTCAGTGAAAGCTAGGGGTCCAGTGGTGTGGAGCATGTCAAGATATCCTAAGGTGAATGGTAAGTTGTCGCATCTGGCCCCTCCTACAACTAAAAAGAAGGCACAATGCTTAGTGAGCATTTTTGGATTTTGGATGCAACATATTCCTCATTCCTTCATCCCATTTACCTAATGACCAGAAATGCTGCTAGTTTTGAGTGGGACCCAGAACAAGAGGAGGCTCCACAACAGGTCCAGGCTGCCATGCAAGTTGCTCTGCCACTTGAGCCATCTGATCCGGCAGATCCAAAGGTACTTGAAGTGTCAGTGGTAGATAGAGATGCTTTGGAGTATTTGGCAGACCCCTATCGGTGAATCACAGTGTAGACCCTTAGGATTTTGGAGCAAAACGCTGCCATCCTCTGCAGATAACTACTCTCCTGTTGATAAACAGCTTTTGGCTTGCTACTGGGACTTAGTAGAGACTGGAGACTTAACCATAGACCACCAATTTACCATGCAACTTGAGCCTCCCATAATGGACTGGGTGTTGTCTGACCCAGTAAGCCATAAGTTGGGTGTGCATAGAAGCATCATCAAATGGAAGTGGTATATATGAGATCAAGATTGATCAGGCCCTGAAGGCACAAGTAAGTTACATGAAGAAGTAACCCTAATGGCCAGGGTTCCCACTCTTGCTGTATTACCTTCTCTCTCAAAGCATGAACCAACTGATCATGAGAAGTTTCCTATGATCAACTGACTGAGCAAAAGAAAATTCAGGTCTGGTGCAGATGGTTCTGTACAATATGCAGACACCATCCAAATGTGGACAGCTGCAACACTATAGTCCCTTTCTGAGAAATCACTGAAGGACAGTGGTGAAGGAAAATCTTTTCAGTGGGCAGAAATTCAAGCAGTGCACCTGGCTGTTCATTTTGCTTTGAAGGAGAAATGGCCAGATGTGCAATTTTATACTGATTTTATGACATGTGGTCAGTGGAAGGTGGAAGGAACAAGATTGGAAAAATGGTGACAAGGTGGTCTGGGCAAGAGGTATGTGGATAGACCTCTCTGAATGGGCAAAAACATGAAGATATTTTTTTGCCAAGTAGAATATCACCCAATGGAAATCTCAGCAGAGGAGGATTTTAATAATCAGGTGGATAGGATGATGCATTCTGTGGACACCAGTCAGCTTCTTTGTCCAGCTCCTTCTTTCATGGCCTAATGGGCTGATGAACAAAGTGGTCATGGTGGCAGGGGTGGAGGTTATGCATGAGCTCAACAATATGGACTTGCACTCACCAAGGCCAACCTGAATAAGGCCACCACTGAGTGCTGAATGTGCCAGTAGCAGAGACCAACACTGAGTCCCTGATATGACATTACCAGGGGTGATCTACTAGACACCTGGTGGCATGTTCATTACAATGGACCACTTCCATCATGGAAGTGCTTTTACTGGAATAGACACTTACTCCGGATATAGATTTGTCTTCCCTACACCCAATGCTTCTGCCAAAACTACCATTGGTGAATTTATAGAATGCCTATTTACCATCATGCTATTTCACACTGCTTTGCCTCTGATGAAGGAACTCATTTCACAGGAAATGAAGTGCCGTAATGGTCCCATGCTCATGGAATTCAGTGATTTTACCACATTCCTTATCATCCTGAAGCAGCTGCCTTCGTAAAATGGTGGAAGGCACTTTTGAAAACTCGATAATGGTGACAACTGGGTGGAAATGCCTTGCAGGGTTGGGTAAATGTTCTCCAGGAGGCTGTATATTCTCTAAATCAACATCCAATATATGGTGCTGTTTCTCCCATAGATAGAATTCACAGGTCCAAAAAATCAAAATGGGGGAGGATATGGGAGTACCACCACTTATTACTCCTAGTGACTCACTAGCAATATTTTGCCTCCTGTCCTTGTGACCCTATGCTTTACTGATCTTAGTTCCAAAGGGATGGAGGCTTCCACCAGGAGACACAATTCTGTTAAACTAAAAGTTAAGACTGCCACCTGGCCACTTTGGGCTTCATGCCTCTGGATCAACAGGCAAAGAAATGATTTACTATATTGGATGTTGTGAATGATCCTGATTATCAAGAAGATATTGGATTGTTATTATACAATGGAGGTAGAGAAGAATATGTCTGGAATACAGGAGATCCCTTAAGGGATGTCTTACTACTATCAAGTCTTGTGATTAAAGTCAAAGGAAAACTACAACAACCCAATTCAGGCAGGACTACCAACGCCCATACCCTTCAGGAGCAAAGGTTTGGATCACCCCCCAAGTAAAGTACACAACTAGCTGAGGTGCTTTCTGAGGGCTAAAGAATATGGAATGAGTAGTGGAAGAAGGTTCTTTTTGATGGTGGATGCAATGTCATTCCTCTTCAAGATGTCATTCACGGTGTCTTAGGCTGGGTTCTCTAGAGAATTAAAACCAGTAAAGTGTATAAATATATATGTAGAGAGAGCTTTATATCAAGGAAATGGCTCACGTGGTTGTAGAGGCTGAAACGTCCCAAGTCCGTGGGTCAGGATAGAGGCTTCTCCCGATTCATATAGCCACAGGGGCTGGCGATCCCAAGATCAGCAGGTCAGAGAACAGGGCTCTTGCTCACAGTCAGTGAAGATCGATGTCTTAATCATCTAGTGCTACTGTAACAGAAATACCACTAGTGGATGGCTTTAACAAAGAGAAATTTACTCTCTCACAGTCTAGTAGGCTACAAGTCCAAATTCAGGGTGTCAGCTCCAGGGGAAGGCTTTCTTTCTTTGTCGGCTGTGGAGGAAGGTCCTTGATGTCAGTCTTCCCTTGGTATGGGAGCATCTCAGCACAGGAACCTCAGGTCCAAAGGACGTGCTCTGCTCCCAGCACTGCTTTCTTCATGGTATGAGGTTCCCACTTTCTGCTTGCTTCCCTTTCCTTTCATCTCTTTTAAGATAAAAGGTGGTGCAGGCGACACCCTAGGGAAACTCCCTTTACATTGGGTCAGGGGTGTGGCTTTAGTAAGGGTGTTACAATCCCACTCTAATCCTCTTTAACATAAAATGACAATCACAAAATGGAGGACAACAACACAATACTGGGAATCATGGCCCAGCCAAATTGAGCACACGTTTTTTGGGGGACATAATTCAGTCTATGACAATCAACAAATCCCAAGATCGACAGGCAAGACCGCAGGTAAGCTGCTAGCTCAAGTCCCAAGAACCAGAGGTCAGACGAGCAGGAGCCAGCTGCAGGATCCAGCGTGAGCAAAAAGCCCACAAGTCTTGCCAGAATGTCCACTTATATTTGCTGCAGGCCACACCCTTCAAGGAAACTCCCTTTCAACTATTGGCTACTCACAGCAGATCCCGTCACGGAGGTGATCACAACATCTTATGACTGCCAAACCACTGAGAATCATGGCCCAGCTAAGCTGACATACAACCTTAACCGTCACATCTGGCATAGCAGACCATATGATTGTCTGATTCAAAATGGCCAGTACCAGTCCATTTCAGCTCACTAATGCCTAGGATATCATTCTTTTTGCATTCTATTTCATTTTGGATGGCTTCCAATTTTCCTAGATTCATACTTTGTACATTCCATGTTCTGATTATTAATGAAGGTTTGCAGCTGTTTCTCCTCATTTTGAGTCATGGCACATCAGCAAGTGAAGGTCCTGAAAGCTTGACTCCATCCAAGTCATTAAGGTCGACTCTACTTTTTCAGAGACAGCTCTTCCCCAGACATCTTTTGAGTGCTTTCCAACCTGAGGGGCTCATCTTCTGGCACTGTATCAGACAATGTTCTGCTGCTATTCATAAGGTTTTCACTGGCTAACTCTTTTAAGAAGAGATTGCCAGGACCTTCTTCCTTGTCTGCCTTAGTCTGGAAACTCAACTGAAACCTGTCCACCATGGGTGAACCTGCTGGTATTTGAATATGGGTGGCATAACTTCCAAGATCACAGCAACACACAAGCTCCCATAGTACGACAAACTGACAGATGCATGGGGCTGTCAGGGATAGGATAACATCCATACGCCTATAAGGAAGACCAGTTAATAGGACTATCATTCAAATTTATGCACCAACCACTAAGGCCAAAGGTGAAGAAACTGAAGATTTTTATCATCTTCGGCGGTCTGAAATTGACTGAACATGCAATCAGGGTGCATTGATAATTAATGGTGATTGGAATGTGAATGTTGGAAACAAAGAAGGATTGGTAGCTGGAAAATATGGCCTTGGTGATAGAAACTATGCTGGACATTGCATGATAGAATTTTGCAAGATCAATGACTCCTTCTTTGCAAATACCTTTTTACGACAACATAAACGATGACTATACACGTGCATCGCACCAGATGGAATACACTAGAATCAAATCGACTACATCTGTGGAAAGAGACGATGGAAAAGCTCAATATCATCTGTTAGAACAAGGCCAGGGGCCGACTGTGGAACAGACCATCTGTTTCTGATATGCAAGTTCAAGTTGACCCTGAAGAAAATTATAACAAGTCCATGAGAGCCAAAGTAAGACCTTGAGTATATCCCACCTGAATTTAGACACCATCTCAAGGTAAGATTTGATGCTTTGAACACTATGATCAAAGACCAGACGAGTTGTGGAATGACATCAAGGACATCATACATGAAGAAAGCAAAAGGTCATTAAAAAGACAGGAAAGAAATAAAAGACCAAAATGCATGTCAGAAGAGTCTCTGAAACCTGCTCTTGAACTTCAACTACGGAAGAAATGATGAAGTAAAAGAACTGAACAGAAGATTTCAAAGGGCGGCTCAAGAAGACAAAGTACAGTATTATAATGACATGTACAAAGACCTGAAGTTAGAAAACCAAGAGGGAAGAACACACTTGGCATTTCTCAAGCTGAAAGAACTAAAGAAAAAATTTAAGCCTCGAGTTGCAATAGTGAAGGTTTCTGTAGGGGAAAATATTAAATGACGCAGGAAGCACCAAAAGAAAATGGAAGGAATACACAGAGTCATTATACCAAAAAGAATTGGTCAACATTCACGCATTTATGGAGGTAGCATATGATCAGGAACCAATAGTACTGAAGGAAGAGATCCAAGCTGCACTGAAGGAATTGGAGAAAACAAGGCCCCAGGAATCGACAGAATACCAATTGAGATGTTTCAACAAATGGATGCAGCACTGGAAGTGTTCACTCATCTATGCCAAGAAATTTGGAAGACATCCACCTGGCCAACTGACTGGAAGAGGCCCATATTTATGCCTATTCCAAAGAAAGGTGATTCAAACAAATGTGAAAATTATTGAACCATATCATTAATACCACATGCAAGTAAAATTTTGCTGAAGATCAGTCAAAAGTGGTTGCAGCAGTATATCGACAGGGAACTGGCAGAAATTCAAGCTGGATTCAGAAGAGGACATTGAACGAGGGATATCATTGCTGATGTCAGACAGACCTTGGCTGAAAGCAGAGAATACCAGAAAGCTGTTTACCTGTGTTTTATTGACTATGCAAAGGCATTGGACTGTATAGATCATAATAAATTATGGCTAACATTGCGAAGAATGGGAATTCCAGAACACTTAATTGTGCCCATGAGGAACCTCTACATTATCAAGAGGCAGTCATTCAGACAGAACAAGTCAGGAAATGTGTGTTTCAGAGTTGTATCCTTTCACTATACTTATTCAATCTGTATGCTGAGCAAATAATCAGAGAAGTTGGACTATATGAAGAAGAACGGGGCATCAGGATTGGAGGAAGACTCATTAACAACCTTGATATGCAGATGACACAACTTTGCTTGCTGAAAGTGAAGAGGACTTGAAGCACTTACTGATGAAGATCAAAGACTACATCCTTCAGTATCGATTACACCTCAACATAAAGAAAACAAAAATCCTCACAACTGGAGCAGTAAGCAATATCATGATAAACAGAGAAAAGATTGAAGTCTTCAAGGATTTCATTTTACTTGGATCCACAATCAACATCCAGGGAAGCAGCAGTCAAGAAATCAAAAGATGCATTGCACTGGGTAAATCTGCTGCAAAAGACCTCTTTAAAGTGTTAAAAAACAAAGATGTCACTCTGAGGACTAAGGTGTGCCTGACTCAAGCCATGGTGTTTTCAATCGCCTCATATGCATGTGAAAGCTAGACAATGAATAAGGAAGCCCCAAAAAGAATTGACATCTTTGAGTTGAATACTGAATATACCATGGACTGCCAGAAGAACGAATAAATCTATCTTCGAAGAAGTATAGCCAGAATGCTCCTTCAAAGCGAGGCTGCAGAGACTTTGTCTCACCTACTTTGAACATGTTATCAGGAGGGACCAGTCCCTGGAGAAGGACTTCATGCTTGGTAAAGTGGAGGGTCATCGAGAAAGAGGAAGACCCTCAACGAGATGGATTAATGCAGTGACTGCAACAATGGGCTCAAGCATAACAACGAAGGCACCTAACAACAACATAATATATATGACATTATATATTATATTATTTGCATATAATTTATATATTATATATTAGAAACCCAAACCCATTCCCTTGAGTCAATTCTGGCTCATAGCAACCCGATAGGACAGAGTGGAACTTCCCCATAGGGTTTCCAAGGTCCAATGTTTATGGAAGAAGATTGTCACATTTTTCTCCAGCAAAGTCTCTGGTTGGTTTGAACTGCCAAACTTTCAGTTAGTAGATGAGTGCTTAACCACTGTGCCACCAGGGTTCCTTTATTATATATTAGATATATATTTTATAATATATAAATTTATATATAATATATATATTTATATATATATATATACTTTTTTTCACTAGTTCTGTTTCTCTAGAGAACCCTGACTAAGACAATTCCATTTATATGAAACATCTAGGAAAGACCAATGCAAAGAGACAAACATTTATTAGTGGTTACCAGGGGCTGGGGAAGGAGGAAATGGAAGTTGTAGCTGAGTGGATACTGAGTTTCTGTTGGTGGTGATGTAAAACTTTTGAAAATGGATAATGGTGATGGCAGTGTAACACGGTGAATGTAATTAATGTCAATGAATTCTACACTAAAAAATGATTAAAATGGCAAATATTTTGTTATGTATAATTCACCACAATATCATTAAAAAATATATAAAGCATAGACGATCTGAAAAGCACTAATTAACCACCTTGATCTAATTGACATTTATACATTTATATAATGCTGTATCTAACAGCTGTAGAATGCCCATTTTCTCAAGTAGAGGTGGTACATTTATGAGTGTAGAAACATGCTGGGACCAAAAAAACTCAATAAATTTACAAGGGTCGAGATTATTCACAGTGTTTTCTCTGACCAATATGGAAGCAAATAGAAATATATAACAATAAAATATCTAAGAAAACATAAATTGTCTAGAAATAAACAGTACAATTCTAAATAATTCATGGCCAAAATGAAATAAAAAGGAAAAATTTAAATATTTTTATTGACTAACAAGTAAAATACAACCTACCAAAATCTGTGTGATGCAGCTAAAGCAGTACTTAGAGGAAAACTTAGAGTTAAATGCTTTCTTTGAAAACATGCAAGAGCAATCATCAATGAACTAAGGTTACACCGTAAGTAGTGAGAAAAAAGAACAAAATAAATAAAAAACAAGTAACAGGATGGGTACAATAATGAAGAGAGCAGAAAATCTAGTGACTTTAGAAATAGAAAACAGACCAAAAACAGAGATACTTATCAATGTCACAAAATTGACAAACCCCTAGCAGAATGAACAAAAAAGAGAGAGAATACAATTTAACAGCATCAGAATAATAATAAAAAAGGTTATCACCACAGAGCCTACAGATATTAAAAGGATAATAAAATAATACTATGAAGAACTTTATGCTAACAAGTTGAGCAGTTTAAAAGAAATGAACAAATCTCTTGAAAAAATACTTCTTACTGAAAATGACAAAAGAAAAAAACAAGTCTGGAGGTTCCAGCAAAATGGCGCTCTAGCAGAAGCACCACGCCGTCCCTCCACAGCAAAGATTCGAAAAACTAAGTGGAACAGAGAATACAACAATCCTGAAACCCTAAAACATCAAATGAAGAGATAAAGAACTCAGCCAAGCACCAAAGCGAGTGAGAAAACTGACAGAGAACAGAGGCGAGAAGAGATTCATGCAGAAGTCCCCTAACAGCTAACGCAGTGTGGATCCACCATCTTGGACTCCTATCGGAGACCAGCAGGCAGGGGTACGAGAGGGCAGAGTCGTGGAGCGTCCAGCGGGAGACAAAACAACCGGTAATTTGCGGTGTGCGCTTTCCCACCCCCCACCCCTCTTTGCCCCGGCTTGGCCTCCTCTGCTTCCCGCGGCCACGGTCTCTGGACTGGGAGATGCCAGCTGCTTGGATTCCACACGCCCAAGCAGGCGGCTCTCTGGGTGCCATTTGTTGGCTGCTAGTGTTGCTTTTTTTTCTGCATCTTTTGATTTCTCACTTGCCTCTCGCCACCTTTCCCTCCTTTCACTCGAGTGCCTGCCTCAGTGCGCCACCTTTGCTTCTTCCTGAGGGGCTGCGGAGCTCCGTTTGGGTGTGGAGCTGCTTCCCGATCTGGGCTGCCATGCTGGTGGGATCCCGGGGCTTTTGTTCGTTTGTTCATTTTGAGTTGTTTGTCTGTCTTCTTTTCCTTTTCTTGAGTTAGGAGCCCTTTCTGGCCAGGCAGAGCAGCGTGGCAGGGGGCTCCCCTTCAGCTTCCTCAGACGTGCAGGGGGATCCCGAGGACATTTCTTTCTTCATTGGTTTTTTTTTTTCCTGTTTTTTTGGGGGGCTTTTCTTGTTCTTTTTTTTTTTAAATTTGTTTTCTTTTCTTTTTCCTATTTTTCCCTTTTTGTCTTTCTTCATTGCTCAGTCTCTCATCTCTTTATATCTTCCTTCTCTTTCTGATCGTTGAACACCAGGCATTGTATACTTCTATGCCTTCTAGCCAGGCTGTACTGCAACACCTGAGAGCGACTTCCCCAGACCTCATAGCTGCACCAGTGGGATCCCTGGGAGCCTTGTGGTTCTTTGGCCTTTCTGAGTTTTGTTTATTCATTCTTTTCTTTTCTTCCTCTCCCCCTTTCTGCTTTTCTCCATTTAATAGTCTCTCATCTCTCCATTACAACGGCAAGCTCCCCTAGCATTCTTTTTTGTTTGTTTCTATGTTTTTGGCTCCTGTTCCACTCTCCTCTCTCCCATATCCATCTTAGCTCCACACATAACAATCTCCCCACTGCATCCTGCCTACCTGCACCATGCGCTTGATATCACACCATGAAGCAGCACAGGCACGGCCTACTGGAACCTGCCCTGCACTGATTACCAACCTGCCTTGGTTGCTGTAGTAAGTGCCACAAACAACCCGTCCCAGTAACTCCTCTTCAGCTAGACCTGCCCTGCTGTACCATATCTGAGTGACTGACCCTGCCAGTTGGAGAAGGAGGTGAAAAGTATTGAGAGCACAGACGAGCAAACAACAAAGAACACACAGTCCACCTGCTCAGACATAGTCAAATTTTTTTTTAAAAAGGGACAAAACAAACAAATCTACAATCAATAAACGAGAAAAATAACTACTGAATGACCCGAAAACAGCAGACAATATCAAAACATTTACAAAAACTGGACAGGATGGTTCCAGTAAGCGTCCAAAATAAAACACCAGATGACTCTCTTCTGGAAGAAAATGCACTAGAACTACCTGATAGGGAAGTCAGATCTCTACTAGTCAGAATTCCCCAAGAACTGAGGCAAAAAGCTGACAAACATGAGGAAATAATAGACAAATTCATGGAAAATACAGACAAAAAATTTGAAGAATTCAGGAAGATGGTGCAGGAACAAAATGCCAAAATAAATTCACAACTAGAAATTATACAAACACAACAATTAGAAATCCAAAAGATAAACAACAAGATTTCAGAAATGGATGATGTCATAGAAGGGCTGAGAAGCAGATGTGAAATGGTGGAAGACAGAATCAGTGGAATTGAAGACAAACACTTGGATACAACTCTGTTTAAGGAAAACTCAGAAAAAAGAATAAATAAAAATGAAGAGACCCTGAGAGTTATGTGGGACACAATTAAAAGCAAAAATTTACAAGTGATTGGAATTCCAGAACACGGGGAGAAAACAGAAAACACAGAGAGGATCATTGAGGAACAGCTGACAGAAAACTTCCCCAATATCATGAAAGATGAAAAGCTGGCCATCCAAGAAGCACAACGAACCCCCTATAGAAGAGGCCCAAAAAGAGCATCACCAAGGCATATCATATTCACACTCGCCACGACCAAAGACAAAGAATCCTGAGAGCAGCTCGTGAAAAACAAGAAGTCCCATACAGAGGAGGAACAATAAGACTAAGCTCAGAATATTCAGCAGAAACCATGTAGGCAAGAAGGCAATGGGATGACATATATAAAATCTTGAAAGAAAAAAATTGTCAGCCAAGAATAATATATCCTGCAAAACTCTCGTTCAAATTTGATGGTGAAATTAGGTCATTTCCAGATAAAGAGAAATTAAGGGAATATGTAAAAGTCAAACCAAACTTACAAGAATTATTAAAGGGAGCTCTTCGAACTGAGGACAAACAGCTTCAGCTCATAGGCAGAACCTAGGACGCAGGATCGTACGAGCCAGATACCAATCTAGGAAATGAACTCTCGAGGACTATCCAAAATCAAAAGAAATACAACAGGGAATCAGAGCAGTTAATCAATAAATGACAACAACATCAAAACAATAAAAGAGGGAAAAAACGGCATAGGTATAGAACCTTCTAATGGAGAGGAACGCAAGGCAATACCAAGTAATGGTAGTTTGCTTCAAACTTAGAAAGATAAGGGTAAAATTCATGGTAACCACAAAGAAAGTTAAACCAACTCATAAAAATAAAGACAAAAAACATGAAGTCTCAGCAAAAAAAAAACCCTACAAAAACAAAAGAAATGAAAAAAAATCCACAAACAAAAGTAACTCAGCACAAGAGAGTAAGAAGAACAAAGAAAACTTCAGCACCACAAAAAAAGAACTACAAAATGACAGCAACAAACTCACATCTATCAATAATTACACTGAACGTAAATGGTTCAATGCACCCATAAAGAGATAGAGAGTGACAGAATGGATAAGAAAACAGGATCCATCAATATTCTGTCTACAAGAGACACACCTTCGAAACAAATATGTGAATTTATTAAAAGTCAAAGGTTGGAAAACAATATATCAAGCTAACAACTACCAAAAAAGAGCAGGAGTGGCAATTCTAATCTCAGATAAAATAGACTTTAAAACGAAATCTAACATAAAAGACAAAGAAGGACACTATATAATGATTAAGGGGATGATCCATAATGAAGACATAACCATTGTAAACATCTACGCACCCAATGACAGGGCTCCAAAATACATAAAACAAACTCTAACAACACGGAAAAGAGAAATGGAGAGTTCCACAGTAATAGTAGCAGAATTCAACACATCACTCTCAGTAAAGGACAGAACAACTAACCAGAAACTCAGCAGAGATACAGAAGATCTAAAGGGCACAATCAGCCAACTTGACCTCATAGACATATACAGAACACTCCCTCCAACTGCTGCAAAGTACACATTCTTTTCCAATGCACATGGAAAATTCTCCAGAATAGACCACATCTTAGGCCACAGAGAAATCCTCAACAAGATCCAAAACACTGGGATAATTCAAAGTATCTTCTCTGACCACAATGCCATCAAGGTAGAAATTAACAATAGAAAGAACAAGGAAAAAAAATCAACTACGTGGAAACGGAATAATACCCTGCTTACACATCAGCGGGTAATAGAAGAAATCAGTGATGGAATCCAAAAATTCCTAGAATCAAATGAGAATGAAAACACATCATACCAAAACTTTTGGGACACAGCAAAGGCAGTCCTCAGAGGACAATTTACAGCAATAGATGCACATATCAAAAAAGAAGAAAGGGACAAAATCAAACCATTAACTACAGAACTCAAACAAATAGAAAGAGAACAGCAAAAAAAAGCCCACAACCACCGGAAGAAAGGAAATTAAAAAGATCAGAGCAGAAATAAATGAAATAGAGAACAGAAAAACAATAGAAAGAATCAACAAAACCAAAAGTTGGTTCTTTGAAAGAATCAACAAAATCGACAAACCACTGCCCAGACTGACAAAATAAAAACAGGAGAGGACACAAATCACCCAAATAAGAAATGAAATGGGGGACATTGCAACAGACCCAACTGAAATAAAAAGGATTATAACAGAATATTATGAAAAACTATATGCCAACAAATTTGAAAACCTAGAGGAAATGGATAAATTTCTAGAATCACACGGCCTACCCAAACGAAAACAAAGTGATGTTTAAAATCTGAACAGACCCATAACAAGAGAAGAGATAGAAAACTTAATAAGAAAACTCCCAACCAAAAAAAGCCCTGGCCCAGATGGCTTCACTGGAGAATTCTACAAAACATTAACAGAAGAGCTTGTACCAGTACTACTCAAGCTATGTTAGAGCATAGAAGAGGAAGCAACACTTACAAATTCATTCTATGAAGCCACCACAACGCTGATACCAAAACCAGGCAAAGACGTCACAAAAAAAGGGAATTACAGACCAATAACTCTCATGCATATAGATGCAAAAATTCTTAACACAATTCTACCCAATAAAATTCAGCTTCATATCAAAAAAATAATACACCACCACCAAGTAGGATTCATACCAGGTATGCAAGGATTGTTCAACATTAGAAAATCAATCAACGTAATCCACCACATAAATAAAAGGAAAGAAAAGAATCACATGATCATCTTAATTGACACAGAAAAGGCATTTGACGAAGTCCAACACCCATTCCTGATAAAAGCTCTCAATAAAATAGGTATAGAAGGGAAATTTCTCAACATAATAAAGGGCACCTATGCAAAACCAACGGCCAACATCATTCTTAATGGACAGAGGCTGAAAACATTCCCCTTGAAAACAGGAACAAGACAAGGATGTCCTTTATCACCACTCCTATTTAACATTCTGCTGGAAGTTCTGGCTAGAGCAATAAAGCAAGAAAAAGATATAAAGGGCATCCAAATTGGTAACGAAGAAGTTAAACTGTCCCTGTTTGCAGATGATATGATACTATACACAGAAAACCCTAAAGACTCCACAAGAAATCTACTGGAACTAATAGAAGATTCATCAGAGTAGCAGGATACAAGATAAACATTCAAAAATCAGTTGGATTCCTATACACCAATAAGGAGAACGATGAAAAGGAAATCAGGAAAACAATACCATTTTCAATAGCCCCTAAAAAGATAAAATACTTGAGAATAAATCTGACCAGGGATGTAAAAGACCTATACAAACAAAACTACAAAACACTACTGCATGAGACCCAAAGGGATCTACATATATGGAAAAACATACCATGCTCATGGATAGGCAGACTCAACATTGTGAAAATGACAATTCTACCCAAAGCAATTTACAAATACAACGCAATCACGATCCAAATACCAACAACATTCTTCAAAGAGATGGAAAAACTAATCATTAACTTTATATGGAAAGGGAAGAAGCCCCGAATAACTAAGCACTACTGAAGAAGAATAAATTTGGAGGACTGACACTACCTGACTTCAGAACCTACTATACAGCTACAGTAGTCAAAACAGCCTGGTACTGGTACAACGACAGATACATTGACCAATGGAACAGAATTAAGGACCCAGATGTAAATCCATCCACCTACGGTCACCTGATCTTCGACAAGGGCCCAAAATCCATCAAATGGGGAAAAGACAGTCTTTTTAACAAATGGTGCTGGCAAAACTGGATATCCATCTGCAAAAAAAGGAAACAGGACCCATACATCACACCGTATACAAAAAAAACTTCTAAATGGATCAAAGACCTGAATATAAAGCCTAAAACTATAAAGCTCACAGGAGAAAAAATAGGAGCAACACTTCAAACCTTAATACATGGCATTAACAGGATACAAACCATAACCATCAATGCACAAAACCCAATAGATAAGCTAGATAACTGGGATCTTCTAAAAATCAAACACCTATGCTCTTCACAAGACGTCACCAAAAGAGTAAAAAGAGAATCTACAGACTGGGAAAAAAAATTTTGGACAGTACAAGTCAGACAAAGGTCTAATCTCCATAATCTACAAGAAAATCCAACACCTCTACAACAAAAATACAAATAATCTTATTAAAAAATGGGCAAAGGAAATGAACAGACACTTCACCAAAGAAGACATTCAAATGGCCAACAGACACATGAGGAAGTGCTCCTGTTCACTAGCCATTAGAGAAATGCAAATTAAAACCACAATGAGATACCATGTCACCCTATCATTACTGGCACAAATCAAAAACACTGGAAATAACAAATGTTGGAGGGGCTGCGGGGAGATGGGAACTCTTATGCACTGCTGGTGGGAATGCAAAATGATACAACCATTTTGGAAAATGATATGGCGCTTCCTCAGAAAGCTAGAAAAAGATATACCATTTGATCCAGCAATCCCACTCCTAGGAATCTATCCTAGAGAAATAAGAGTCGTCCCTCGAATAGACATATGCACACCTATGTTCATGGCAGCATTGTTCACAATAGCAAAACGATGGAAAGAACCTAGATGCCCATCAACAGATGAATGGATAAACAAACTATGGTACATACACACAATGGAGTACTATGCAACGAGAAAGAACAACAATGAATCTGTGAAGCATCTCATAACATGGATGAAACTGGAGGACAGTATGCTGAGTGAAATAAGTCAATCACAAAAGGACAAATATTGTATGAGACCTCTATTGTAAAAACCCATGAAAAATTTCACACACAAAATGTAACAATCTTTGTTGGTTACCAGGGATGGGAGGAGTGGGGGGAAATACTAAATAGGTAATAGATAAGTGGTATCTTGGGTGAAGGGTGAGACAGTACACAATACAGGGGAAACTAGCACAACCTGTACAAGGAAAGGTCATGGAAGCCCCATAGACACAACCAAACTCCCTGAGGGATTGAATTGCTGGGCAGAGGGCTCTGGGGACCATGGTCTCGGGGAACATCCAGCTCAATTGGCATGACACAGCTTATAAAGACAATGCTCTACATTCTACCTTGGTGGGTAGTGTCTGGGGTCTTAAAAGCCTCTGAGCGGCCATCTAAGATACTCCACTGGTCTCATCCCTTTGGGAGCAAGGGAGAATGAAGAGAACAGGATACAAGGAAAAGATTAGTCCAAAGGACTAATGGACCACAGCTACCAAGGCCTCCACCGGACTGACTTCAGTACAGCTAGATGGTGCCTGGCTACCACCACTGACTGCTCTGTCCAGGATCACAACAGAGAATTCTGGACAGAGCTGGAGAAGGATGTAGAGCATAATTCTAACTCACAAAAAAAAAAAAAAAAAAAGACCAGAGTTACTGGCCTAAAGGAGACTGGAGAAACCTCGAGAGTATGGACCCCAGACACCCTTTTAGCTCAGTGATGAAGTTACCTCCGAGGTTCACTGTTCAGCCTGGGAGTGGACAGCCCTGTAAAACCAAATGAGACTAACGAGATACAGGAGTCCAGTGACAAGGGCCAGAAGGCAGAAGGGGACAAGGAAGCTGGTGATAGGGAACCCAAGGTTGAGTAAGGATATTGTTGATGTGTTGTGAGAATGTTAACCGTTGTCATAAGGCAACATTTTTAGTAACTGTTAAATGAGAAACTATTTTGCTCTGTAAGCCTTTATCTTAAATGAGAATAACAGCACAATTGGAAGAACGTAGTCAATGTCATTGAACTGTGTATGTAGAAATTTTTGAAATGATGTATCTTTGGCTATGTGTATTTTCACGAAAAAAAAAAAAGGTTGAGAAGTTAGAGGGTTAATATGTTGTGGGGTTGTTAACCAATGTCATAAAACTACATGTGTACTACGGTTTCATGAGACACTATTTGTTCTGTAAGCCTTCACCTGAAGTACAATAAAATATATAAAAAAATAAAAAAACAAATTTGAATATCCCCCAGTCTTTTAATGTATAAAAACACTTTCTGGGAAAAAAATTTTCAGCCTAGATGGTTTCAGTAGCCAATACTATCAAATATTCAAGAAAAAAAGCAGCTATTTTATAGAGTTGGGAAATAAAATAAAACAAAACAAAAAAGAGGAGAAAAGAATGCCCAATTAATTTTATAATGCCAACATGCCCTTAATTCCAACAGTTGACAATGATATATAAAAAGAAAATTGCCAACCAATAGTAAACCTCATGAATATACATGCAAACTTTATTAACGAAACACTAATTCAAAAATCTGTATAAAGGATATTATCTCATGACTATGTAAAGTTTATCACAGGAATTTGTTTGGTTTAACATTTGACAATTAATCAGTGCACTTTACCATATTACCAGGATAAATGAGAGAAAACATATGATGAATGATTTCAATAAAATTACAAATAGCATTTGATAAAATTCAACATCCCTTCATGATAAAAGCTCTCAGAAAACTAATCTTAATAAAAACTTTCTAAACTTGAAAATGGGCATATAGGAAAAACTGACAGCTAACTTTATATTTCTTTTCAAAAGACTGAATTGTTTCCCATAATATTAGGAACATAGCAGGATTCTCCCTTTCACCACTTCTGGTCAGCGTTTTTCTGGAGGTTCTAACCAATGCAATAAGGGAAGAAATATAAATCAAAGGTGAAAAGATTGGAAGAGAAGGAGTAAAACTACCCCTATTTAAAGATAATATGATTGTTTAAATAAAAATCCCAAGAAATATACAAAACAGCTACTAGAACTAATAAATGAATTTACTAAGTGTCTTAGTTACCTAATGCTGCTGTAACATAAATACACAAGTAAGTGGTTTTAAGGAACAGAAATTTATTTTCTCACAGTCCAGTAGACTAGAAGTCCAAATTCTGGGCATAGCTCTAGAAGGAAGTCCTTCTTTTTTTTTTTTTTTTTTTAATTGTAGTAATTAAATGAAATTTACATTTCAAGTTAGTCTCCCATACAAATTTTTTTTTACATACATTGTTATGAGACCCTAATTGCTCACCCCATTCTGTGACAGCACACTCCTCCTTTCCGCCCCTGATTCCCTAACTCTCTCTGCCTTCCCATCTCACCTCTGGACAGAAGCAGCCCCCTTGGTCTCTTGTATCTACTTGTCTAAGAGGCACACTCTTCACTAGTATCACTTTATGCCGCACAGTCCAGTCCAATCCCTGTCTGAAGAATTGGCCTCGGAATTTGTTTTAGTTCTGGGCTGAGAGAGAGTCTAGGAGCCAGGCTTTCTGGGGCACCTCCAGTCTCAGTCAGACCATTAAGTCTAGTCTTCTTACTAGAATTTGAGTTCTGCACCCCATCCTTCTATTGCTCCATCAGGGATCCTCTGTTGTGTTCCCTGTCAGGACGTTCATTGGTGGTAGCCGGGCACCATCTAGTTTTTCTGGTCTCAGGCTGATGAAGTCTCTGGTTTATGTGGCCCATTCTGTCTCTTGGACTAATACTTCCCTTGCGTCTTTGGTGTTCTTCGTTCTCCTTTACTCCAAGAGGTTGGGACCAATTGATGCATCTTAGATGGCTGCTTGCAAGCTTTTAAGACCCCAGACGCCACTCACCAAAGTAGGATGCAGAATATTTTCTGAATAAGGTTTGTTATTCCAATTAACCTAGATGTTCCCTGAAAGCATGGTCCCCAGACCCCGCATCCCTGCTCCTCTGTCTCTCAAAGTATTTGATTGTATTCTGGAAATTTCTTAGCTTTGGTTTAGTCCAGTTGTACTGACTTCCCCTGTAGTGTGTGCTGTCCTTCCCTTCACCTAAGATGATTTTTTATCTACTATCTACTTAGTGAATAACCCTCACCCTCCCTCCCCACCCCCATAACCATCAAAGAATGTTCTCTTATGTGTTTAATCTTTTTCTTGAGTTCTTATAATAGTGGTCTTATACAGTATTTGCCCTTCTGTGACTGACTAAATTCACTCTGCATAATAAGTTCCAGCTTCCACCATGTTATAAGATGTTCCACAGCTTCATCGTTGTTCTTTATCATTGCGTAATATTCCATTGTGTGGATATACTATAATTTCTTTATTCATTCATCCATTGATGGGCACCTAGGTTTCTTCCATCTTTTTGCTATTGTGAACAGTGCTGCAATGAACATGGGCGTGCATATATCTATTCTTGTGACAGCTCTTGTTTACCTAGGATATATTCCAAGGAGCGGGATAGCTGGATCGTATGGTACTTCAATTTCTAGCTTTTTAAGGAAGCACCAAAAGGAGGTCCTTCTTTGTCTATTTCAGCTTTTAGTAGGTGCCAGCAATGCTTAGCATTCCTAGGCTTTTAGATGCATCTGTCTCCATAATCCATCTTTCTCTTCTCCCCGTGTGTGTCTCTGTCTATTGTTCTCTTTTTAAAACTCAGAAGTGATTAAGATTAGGACCCACACTACTCTGGTATGACCTAATTAACATAACAAAAAACCTTATTTCCAAATAGGGTCACATTCATAGGTACAGAAGTTAGGATTTTGACACGTATTTTTTTTGGGGGGGGGGCACAATTCAGTTCATAATAGCAAAGTTGAAGGATACAATGTTCATATTAATAATCAGTTGTAATTTTATACACTAGCAGAAAGCAATTGGAGCCCTGTGGCTTAGTGGTTGAGCTCAGCAATTTAAAAAAATCTATTAACAATAGCACCAAAAAGCATAAAATATTAAGGAATAAATTTAACAATTAACACAAAAGACCTCTATGTTGTAAACTACAACATATTGTTAAGAATCCGTAAAGAGCTTCGGTGAAAGGAAGGACAACACTCAATATATGGGAAGTCAGCACAACTGAACAAAAGCAAAAGCACAGAAGTTTCCTAGACACATCCAAACACTTTTAGAGACTAAGTAGCTGAGACAGGGGGCTGGGGACCATAGTCTTGGGGGACATCTAGGTCAGTTGGCATAACATAGTTCATAAACAAAACGTTCTACATCCACTTTGGTGAGTAGCGTCTGAGATCTTAAAAGCCTCTTAGCAGCCATCTGAGATACATCTATTTGTCCCATTCCATCTGGAGCAAAGGAGAATGAAGAATACCAAAGACACAAGGAAAATATTAGCCCAAAGGACTAAAGGACCACATGAACCAGAGACTCCACCAGCCTGAAACCAGAAGAACTAGATGATGCCCGGCTAGCACCAATAACTACTCTGACAGGGATCACAACAGACAGTCCCAGACAGAGTGGGAGAAAAGTGTAGAACAGAATTCAAATTCACAAAAAATGACTAGACTTACTGGTCTGACAGAGATTGGAGGAACCCCCATGTCTCAGTCATCTAGTGCTGCTCTAACAGAAGTACCACAAGTGGAGCATCTCAGCAAAGGAACCTCAGGTCCAAAGGATGTGCTCTGCTCATAGCATTGCTTTCTTGGTAGTGTGAGGTTCTCATGTGTCTCTGCTAACTTCTCTCTTTTATATCTCAAAAGAGATTACATTAAGACACTAATCTTGTCAACCTCATCTGTATAACCTCATCACAGAGATCGAATTTATAACACATGAGGAGACCACATATAATCTCATCATAGTGGTAGAGTTTACAACACACAAGGAAATCACATCAGATAACACAACCATACAGTACTGGGAATCATGACATAGCCAAGATGCTACCCACATTTTTTGGGTGACACAATTCAATCCATGACACCCCAAAACTATGGCTCTTGGACACTCTGCTAACTCAGAACTGAAACCATTCCCTAAGCCCACTTTTCAGACAAAGATTAGACAGGCCTGTAAGACAAAACATAACAATGTGAGGAATTTGATTCTTAGTACAATCAAATATATGATACCAAATGGGCAACTCCTGTCCAAAAGCAAGAAGAGAAGGCAGGAAGGGACAGGAACTGGAAGAATGGACACAGGGAACCTGGAGCACTAAGGGGAAGAGTACTGTCACATTGTGGGGACTGCAACCAATGTCACAAAACAATATGTGTGTCATTTTTTCAATGAGAAATTAACTTGAGCTGTAAAATTCCACATAAAGCACAATAAAAAAGACTCCATAAAGATTTTAAATAAATGGAAAGATAAATATGGTTATCAATTTGAAAACTCAATATTCTTATAATAATTCTCCACAAAATGATCTATAGACGCAACACAAACTCAATCAACTTTTCAGGAGACATGTTGTTTTGTAAAACTTGACGAGCGGATTCTAAACTTTACATGGAAATGTGAAGGACTTAAAATATCCAAAACTATTTTAAGAAAGGAGAAAAAAGTTGTAATATTTGCTCTACCCGATTCTTTACTAAAATGTTAACATAATCACCAAAGTTTGAAATTGTTGAAAAAAATACAGATCAATGAAGCTGAATAGAGTTCAGAAATTAATCCACACATAGATGGTCAATAGATTCTTCTACAAAGGTGCCAAAAAAAATTAAATGGAGAAAGAAAATCTTATTCAAAAAATGATGCTGGAGTTCAGAACAAGGAATATTATCAGGGATAAATAGGAATATTACATAATGATAAAGAGGTTAATTCTTCAAGAAGCTACAAAAATCTGAAATGTATATGCAAATAACAACAGAGCTTCAAAAAACATGAAGTAACTTATGCAACTGAAAAGAAAAATAGATAAAATGGATAAATCAAACATTGTTGGAGATTTCAACATTCCTCTCTCAATAACTGATAAAACAGGTAGGATATAGAAGACCTGAACATCACTACCAACCAACTAGACCTAATTGAAAATTATAGAACACACCAGCCTGATAACAGAAGAAAACATTTCCTTGTCAAGTGCACACAGAACGTTCATCAAGATAGACCATATTCTGGACCATAAAACAAACATCGGTAAATTTAAAAGACTACAAATCATACAAAGTATGCTCTTGGACCATAATGGAACTAAACTAGAAATCAATACCAGAAAGATATTTGGAATACTCAAGTATACGAAAATTAAAACACACTTCAAAATAATGTATGGGTCAAAAAGAGAGTTTCAAAGTAAATTTTAAAATATTTTTAACTAAATAAAAATGAAAATACGACATATCAAATTTTGTGGCATGGACTTGGTTCATGGATCTATTCTGCCCAGATCCTCTCTCTCTTACAACTAAAAAATCTTGGACATAACACAACAAGCAAGCATAGAAAGACTCTGCAAGGTGGAAAGAAGACAAACTGTCTAGGTACCTCAAGATTTGAGGAACAGACAGAGCTGTGAGTTCCCTGGTGTTATGGATTGAATTGTGTCCCCCTAAAATGTGTATCAACTTGGCTAGACAAGGACTTCCAGTATTGTGTGATTGTTCACCGTTTTGTGATCTGTTGTGATTATCCTATGTGTTGTAAATCTTAACTTCTATGATGATAATGAAGCAAGGTTAGAGGCAGTTATGTTAACGAGGCAGGACTCAATCTACAGGATTAGGTTGTATGTTGAGTCATTCACTTTTGAGATATAAAAAAGAGAAGTGAGCAGAGAGGAATGAGGCCTCATTCCACCAAGAAAGAAGCTGAGCGTATCATTTGGACCCCAGGTCCCTGTGTTGAGAAGCTCCTAAGCTAGGGGACGATTGATGACAAGGACCTTCCTGCAGAGCCAACAGAGAAAGAAAGCCTTCCCTGGGAGGTGGTGCCCTGAATTTGGAATTCTAACCTCCTTTACTGTGAGAGAATAAATTTCTGTTTGTTAAAACATCCACTTGTGGTATTTCTGTACTAGCAGCACTGTATAACTAAGACACTTGGTTTTCTTTATTGCCTCCTATATACTCTGGGTTTTGAGGAATCTTCCAACCCAGAACCATCAATAGGCAGAGAAATAAAAAAAAATCTCCAAGAAAAATCTGTTCTTTCTAGGCAAAGGACCAGGGAAACGATGTCCTAACAACAGAAAACCTTTTTGTCAAACCCATTCCACTCCAGCCAAACATCACTCTCCACCCTCCCACACCTCAGTCCTTTGCCAGGTGTCAGTATGAGCAAGAAAGGAGCCGATCTTTTTTACTCCACTCCACTCCACCCATGCAAGCAAGCGATGGCTCTCCAGTTCCCACACCCAGTAGTGTCAGTGGGGCCAAACTAAGAGCTAATCTTCTATCTCCTGCCTAGCAGAAGCAGACTACTCTCCTTTCCCCCTCTGACTGGTGTCATTGGGCTGAATGGGTAGGGTAGTTGATCTTCCTTCCTTTACTTAGTGAAAGTAGATGATGTTCCAATTCCCCTGATATGGTAGTGTCAGCAGGATCCAACAGTACAATGAGCTTATGCCCCATTCAGCATCAATGAGACTGAACAGGCAGCACAGGTCCAAGTTAGTCAGCACTCAACCTTTCCCTACATCGAGCATCAGCACAGCCTAGTGAGGAACTAATTTTCCATTCCCCACTTTGTAGAAGCAGGTGGTTCTCCAATTCCCCTGCCAGGGTATTGCCAGCAGGATCCAGCAGTGAACTAAACTTCTACCCTCACTGAACATTAACTACACTGAACAAGGTAGCACTAATCAGCACTCAACTTCTCCCTATCCTAGCTGTCAGTGGAGACCAGTGGGGAGCTGAGCCTCCACTGCTACCCAACATCAACAAGATTGAACAAGGCACTGAGAGTCGAGGCTAGCTGCTGCTCTGGTTTTTCTCTATCCAGGTGTCAGTGGATGGGTCCTCTCCTCTGTCAGACTGACATAGATAAAAGGGAGCAAACACAAATCAATGATATCAGGAATAAAACAAGGATACAACTACAGATCCTTTATCCACTGAAAAGAAAATAAAGGAATACTATAAACAATTTATGCTTATAAATTCAATAATCTAGAATGGATGAATTCCTTTACAACCATAACTTAACCAAGATGAAATAGAAATGTGAATAGTCCTATGACAATTAAATAAATAGAATCCATAACTGAAAATTCCTGAAAAAGAAATCTCTAGGCTGACTGTTCCACTTTTTCAATGGAAAAATCTACCAAACATTTAAAAAAGAATTAACACCAATTTTACACAATCACTTCTGGAAAACACAGAGGAGAGAACACTTCCCATTTCATTTTATAATGCCAGTTTTACCCTAAAACCAAGGCAAAGATAGAAAAATACAGACCAATATTTCTCATGAATATAGATGTAAAAATCCTCTGCAAACTATTAGCAAATTAAATCCAGTACTGTAAAAAGAAAAGAATTATACACCATCACCAAGTATGCAAGGCTGGTTCAGTATTCAAAACTCTATCTATGTAATCCACCATGAAAACATGCTGAAGAATAAACACGTGATAATACCTACTGACACAGAAAAAACATTTGACAAAATCCAACCTCCATTCAAGATAAAAACTCTTAGCAAACTAGGAATATATAGGAATTTCCTCAACTTGATAAAAAATGACTACATAAACCTATGGCTAACAATGTACTTAATGGCAAAAGACTGAATGTTTTCACACTATGACAGAGAACAAGGTAGATATGTCTATTCTCGCCACCCTTATTCAATATAAAAGTACTGGGAGTTCTAGCCAGTGCAACATGACAAGAGAAATAAGAGGCGTAGAGATCAGAAAAGAAGAAATAAAACTGTCCCCATTGACAGATAAAGGTCCCTGGGTGACACAAATGGTATACTCTCAGCAATTAATCTAGAGGTTGGCCGTTCGAACCCAACCAATAGTGCCGGGAAAGAAAGGCCTGGTGATCTGCTTCTGTAAAGATTACAGCTAAGAAAACCTTATGGAGCAGGTCTACTCTGTAATATATGGGGTCACTATGAGTCAGAATCCATTTGATGGCAACAGGTTTTTTGGGTTTATTAGCATATAACATGATTATCTACATAGAAAATTCCACAGAATCTCCATTAAAAAAAAATCCTAGAACTAATAAGGGAGTTAGTTCAGCAAAGTTGTAGAATATGAGATCAATACACAAATATTAAATGCATTTCTATATACTAACAATGAACATATGAAAAGCAAAATTAAAAACACAATGCCATTTAAAATTGCTCCAAAAACAATGAAATATTTAGATATAAATTTTAAAAATCATGTACAAGATCTGTATCCTAAAATTTATAAAATTCTGATGACAGAAATCAAAGAATACCTAAATAAATGGAGATACATACTGTATTTATGGATTGAAAGACTCAACATAGTAAAGATGTCAATCTCAGAAAGATTTTTCATAGACATAGACAAACTTATTCTTAATTGTATACAGAAAAGCACAGCACCTAAAATAGCTAAACAATTTTGAAAGAGGAAATTAATCACCCTGCTCTATAATAAGGATTACTATTTAGCTACAGTCATCAAGACAGTGTACAATTGGCAGAGGAGTAAATGCATGGATCGGTGGAAAAGAATAGAGAACACAGAAACAAACCTACACAAATATGCCCAACAGATTTTTTACAAAAGGGCAAAAGTAATTTGATGGAGGAAGGATACCCTTATCAACAAATGGTGCTGAAGCAATTGGACATTCATAGACAAAAAAAAAAAAAAAAACCACCAAAACTAAACCTCACACTTTATACTAAAAGTAACTCAAAATGGTTCACAGACTTATAAGTAAAATGAAAAGTATAAAACTTTTAGAAAAACAATAAAAAAAATCTTTGAAACTTATGGCTAGGTGAAGAGTGTTTAGACTTAATAACAAAAGCATGATCCATAAAAGGAAAAATTGATAAATTGGACCTCATCAAAATTAAAATGTTTGCTTTGTATAAGATCTTGTTAAGAGGTCTTGTGTGAAGATAATTGTGAAGAGAATGAAAAGACAAGCAACATATTGGGGGAAAATATTTGAAAACTACATATCTAACAGAGGATTAGTATCTAAAATATAAAGAACTCTCAAAAGTCAACAGTAAAACACAAACAATCCAATTAGAAAATGAGCGAAAGACAAGAACAGATATTTCACTGAATAACATATACAGGAGGCAAATAACACATGAAAAAATTGTTCAACATTATTAGCCATTAGTGAAATGCAAATTAAAACCACAATGAGATACTACTACACATCTATCAAAATGACTAAAATGAACATATTGACAACAACAAGTGCTAGCTAAGATATTGAGAAACTGGATTGCTCATACATTGCCAGTAGAAATGTAAAATGGCACAACCACTTTGGAAAGTTGTACAGCAGTTTTTTACCAGGCTAAACATGTGCTTACCATATGACCCAGAAATTACAGTATTGGGCATTTTTTTCCAAGAGAAATGGAAACTTATGTTCACACAAAAATATGTATATAAATGTTTCAAGCTGTTTTATTCGTAATAGCCAAAAACTGGAAACAAAATAAACGTCCTTCAACAGGTCAGTGATTAAACAAATTATCTTACAACCATACCATGGAATACTACTCGGCAACAAAAAGGAATGAGCTATTGATACATGCAAGAACTTGAATGAATCTCCAGGGAATTATGCTGAGTAAAAAAAGCCATTCCCAAAAGGTTATATACTGTATGGTTCCATAATACACCATTTTTGAAGTGAGAAAAATTTAGAAATGTAGAACAGATTAATGGTTGCCAGGTATTAGGGAGGGGGTGGGAAGGAGGACGGCTATGGCTATAAAAGGGTAACATGAGGGATCCTTGTGATGGAAATATTCTATATATTGACTGTCATGCAAATCTCCACATGTGATAAAGTGGCATACAACTAAATATGAACACATATGAGTGTGTTTACAACTGAAAAAAAACTGAATAAGTTTGATGGATTGCATCAATGTCAATTTCCTGATTATAATATTATGTTTAAGTTGTTACCATTGGGTGAAATGAGTAAGGATATATGGTATCTCTCTATATTATTTCTTACTACTACATGTGAACCTACAATTTTCTCAAAATAAAGTTAAAAAATGTGAGGAGCAGCTAAAGAAGTGCTTGGAAGGAAATTTGCAGTATTAAATGTTTATATTAGAGAAAAACGTCTTAAATAAATAATCTAAACTTCCTTCATGAGAAACTATAAAACAAAGAGTAAAATGAACACAAAAAAGCAGAAAGAAAGAAATAATAAGGATAAGAACAGAGATCATTTAATTTTAAAAATTATAGCAACAAGGAAAATAAATAAAACTAAAGGCTCATTCTTGGAAAATATCATTAAAATTGATAAACTTCTAGCAGACAAACTAAGAAAAAAAATGAGAGAATGCACCAATCATGAACAAAAGAGGATGTATCACTAAAGACACCATGCACAATAAAAAGATAATAAAGGAATATTGTGAACAATTCTTTTTCTAGTTTCTTAAGGTGGAAGCAAAGGTCATTAATTTGAGACCTTTCTTCTTTTTGCATATAAGCTTTTAGTGCCTAAATTTTCCTTCAAGTACTGTTTAGTAACATTCCACAAATTTTTATATGTTGTATTTTCATCTTCATTCAGTTCAAAATACTTTATAATTTCTCTTTGATTTCTTCTTTGATTCACGAGTTATTTACAAATGTGTTAGTATCCAAGGAGTCCTGGTGGCACAGTGGTTAAAGAGCTGCTAACCCACCAGTTCAAACCCACCAGCTGCTCCATGGGAGAATGGCAATCTGCTTCTGTAAAGAAAGGGCTAAAGTGCTTGGTAACACTTGCCTATACACGGCAGAGGCCAGGCTGGCCCAAGAGGCCCAAGGGGCTAAAGGGCCCGGAGGTGAAGGAATCAGGAAGTAGAAGCTGAAGAGACAAGGAGCATAGGAAGCTGAGCTGCCTCAGTCTCAAAGGATAGGGCCACAACCTCTGGGGTCTCAAAGGGTGGAATCATGGCCTGCTAGGTCTCAAAGAGTCAGATTTTCACCAACTCATTTCAAAATGTAGGACTGTTGTTCACGAGTGCCAGGAGGATGAGGCCGCTGCCCAAAAATTAGGAGGAGGGGCTACCATGCCCAAAGGGCGGAAGAATGGGGCTTGCCTGGGCTGAGGGGGTAGGGGTTGCCACTCAGATGAACTAGGAAAATAGGACCGCCCAAAGCCGAGGGAGCAGAGTTGCTGTCCCAGTGGGCCTGGAAGGCAGAACTGAAGCCCAGGGCTGAGGAACCTCTACCCAGAATCCAGAGAGTATGGCCAACACCCGTAGTCTGGAGGGCAGGGCCACTGCCTAGATGGTCTCGGAGAACAGAGGATCATTTTCAAGTCTTGAGAGCTAATGTAATAAGTTTTTAACTTGCTTAGTGCCAGTTATTCCTTTTTTCCCTCCAATTTCTCCCATTTGTAATGGAAATGTCTACCTCGTGCCTGTTCCACCATAGTACTTTGGATGCAGATAATTTGTATTCTAGATTTCACAGATGAAGTAGGATTTTGTCCCAGGATGGAATTTGAGCTTGGAGTTGATTTAAGACTTTTGGGATGATATGATGGGGTGAAAATGTTGTACATGTGGCAAGGACATGAGTTTGGGGGAGGCAAAGGGTGGAATGACATGGATTGAATTGTGTCCCCCCAGATCATGTGTCACTTGTTTGGGCTGTAATTCCCAGTATTGTGTGGTTGTCCTCCATTTTGTGATCTGATGTAATTGTCCTATGTGTTGTAAATCTTAATCTCTGCCTGTGGTTAATAAAGCAAGATTAGGTTATGTTAAAGAGAATTAGGATGGGATGCAACATCCTTACTCAAGTCACAGCCATGATCTAATACAAGAGACGTTTCCCTCAGGTATGGCCTGCATCACCTTTTATCTTACAAGAGATAAAAAGAGAGAGAAGTGATCAGAGAGGGAGGGACCTCCTACCACCCAGAAAGAAGAGCTGGGAGAGGACTGTGTCCTTTGGACCCGGCATCCCTACACTGAGAACCTCCTAGACCCAGGTGAAGATTGATGTCAAGACACATGGAGATTTCCAAGGAACACCAGGCCCACAGTTGTTGAAGGAAGATAAGGGCCTTCCCCCAGAACTGACAGAGAAAGCCTTCCCTTAGAACTGGAACCCTGATTTCGAACTTCCAGACACCTAAACTGTGAGAGAATAAATTTCTGTTTGCTAAAATCACCCACTTGTGGTATTTCTGTTACAGCAGCACTAGACAACTAAGACAGACTTCTTTAAAGTGTTAAAATGAAAAGATATCACTTTGAGGACTAAGGTGTACATGACCCAACCCATGGTATTTTCAATCGTCTCATATGCATGCAAAAGCTGGACAATGAATAAGGAAGACCAAAGAAGAATTGATGCCTTTGAATTATAGTATTGGAAAAAAATATTGAATGGATTGCCAGAAGAATGAACAAATCCATCTTGGAAGAAACACAACCAGAATGCTCCTTGGAAGTGAGGATGGCGATACTTCTTCTCACGTACTTTGGACATTGTATCAGGAGGGACCAGTCCCTGGAGAAGGACATCATGCTTAGTAAAGTAGAGGGTCAGCAAAAAAGAGGAAGACCTTCAATGAGATGGGTTGACACGTTGGCTGCAACAATGGGCTCAAACATAGCAATGATTGTGAGGATGGGACAGGACGAACAGTGGTTCTTTCTGTTCTATATAGGGTTGCTATGAGTTGGAACCGACTCGAAGGCACCTAACGACAACATACCATTTACATTTTATGTGCTAATTGATGTAATAAGCTTTAAATCTACCATATTTTTTAGAGAAGGAGAACAGTTTTATTATTGAATTAACACTAAATCGACTGATGCATTGCACGCAATCCGTTAATGTGATTGCAAAGACAGAAAGAAATCTTACCTGTTTTATATAGCTGAGTGGACCCATTACATACATGTTCTTAAGATTAATGATAATTTGTCCTCATGTAAAAAGACTTGACAGCATCATGTAAAAAGATTTGACGGCATGCTAGACATTGTTTTACACTCCATCCAAAATTCACATGGTAATTGGAGTAGCCATCTGTGCCAGTTAATTGTCTATATCTGAATTTAAAAATAAAATTCCTATCTCTGTGACAATCAGGTGCTTACAGCTTGGAGCAAGAAACCTAGGCTAAACTCTCAAAGTAACATGGAGATAGGAACGCTATCTTTTTTGATGTTTATATTTCTGAGAGCTGGATCCTAGGCCCTTAAGAGACATTTCTGGATTATAAGTCCGACAAGAGGCTTATCCAGCTTTTTTTATTGTGGCAAAATACACAAAATGCAAAATTGTCCATTTTAATTAACCATTTTAGAGTGTGCATTTCAGTGGCATTTAGTACATTCACAATTTTGTGCAACAGTCACCACTATCTAATTCCAGAAAAATTTTATCACCCAAAGGGAAACCCTGTATTCATTAAGCAAATACTCCCTATTCTTTTCACCCTTTTCCATCACCTGGTAACCATTAATGTGCTTTCTGTCTCTATGACTTTGCATATATTTAATATAAATGGAATCATACAGTGATTCATGCAATAATGTTTTTTTGTATCTGGCTTCTTTCACTTAGTATATTGTTCATCCATGGTGCAGCATGTATTAATACTTCATACCTTTATATGGCTGAATAATATTCCATTTTGGATATAACACATTTTGTTTATGCATTCATCAGTTGATGACCATTTGAGTTATTAATATCTTTAGGCTTATTGTAAATAAGGCTGCTATGAACACTTGTGTACAAGTTTTTTTTTATTATTATTTTTTATTGTACTTCAGGGGAAGGCTTACAGAACAAATAGTTTCTCATGAAACAGTAGTACACATATTGTTTTATAACATTGGTTAACAACCCCACAATATGTCAACCGTCTCCCTTCTTGACCTTTCTTTTTTCAGTGAAAATATACATAGCCAAAGATACAACATTTCAAAAATTTCTACGTGCACAGTTCAGTGACATTGACTACACTCTTCCAATTGTGCTGCTATTCTCACTTAAGATGAAGGCTTACAGAACAAAATAGTTGCTCATTTAACAGTTACTACACATGTTGCCCTATGACAATGGTTAACAACCTCACAACACATCAACACTATCCTTACTCAACCTTGGGTTCCCTATCACCAGTTTTCCTGTCCCCTTCTGCCTTCTGGCCCTTGTCCCTGGACTTCTGTGCCTCGTTAGTCCCATTTGGTTTTATGTGGCTGTCCACTCCCCGGCTGAACGGTGAACCTCGGAAATGAATTCACCACTAAGCTAAAAGGGTGTTTGGGGGCCATAATCTCGGGGTTTCTCCAGTCTCCTTTAGGCCAGTAAATCTGGTCTTTTTTTTGTGAATTAGAATTATGTTCTACATCCTTCTCCAACTCTGTCCAGAACCCTCTGTTGTGATCCTGGTCAGAGCAGTCAGTGGTGGTAGCCGGGCACCATCTAGCTCTACCTGACTCAGTCCGGTGGAGGCCTTGGTAGCTGTGGTCCATTAGTCCTTTGGACTAATCTTTTCCTTGTATCCTGTTCTCTTCAATCTCCCTTACTCCCAAAGGGAAGAAACCAGTGGAGTACGTTAGATGGCTACTCACAGGCTTTTAAGACCCCAGACGCTACTCACCAACGTAGAATGTAGAACATTGTCTTTATAAACTGTGTTATGCCAATTGAGCTAGATGTTCCCTGAGACCATGGTCCCCACAGCCCTCCACCCAGCAATTCAGTCCCTCAGGGAGTTTGGATGTGTCTATGGGGCTTCCATGACCTTTCCTTGTAAAAGTTGTGATGGTTTCCCCTGTACTGTGTACTGTCTCACCCTTCACCCAAGATACCACTTATCTATTGCCTATTTAGTATTTCCCCCAACCCCTCCCACTCCTGGTAACCAACAAAGATTGTTACATTTTGTGTGTGAACTTTTTCATGGGTTTTTACAATAGAGGTCTCATACAATATTTGTCCTTTTGTGATTGACTTATTTCACTCAGCATAATGTCCTCCAGTTTCATCCATGTTATGAGATGCTTCACAGATTCATTGTTGTTCTTTCTCGTTGCATAGTACTCCATTGTGTGTATGTATCATAGTTTGTTTATCCATTCATCTGTTGCTGGGCATCTAGGTTGTTTCCATCGTTTTGCTATTGTGAACAATGCTGCCATGAACATAGGTGTGCATATGTCTATTCGAGTGATGACTCTTATTTCTCTAGGATATATTCCTAGGAGTGGGATTGCTGGATCGAATGGTATGTCTACTTCTAGCTTTCTGAGGAAGCACCATATCATTTTCCAAAATGGTTGTATCATTTTGCATTCCCACCAGCAGTGCATTAGTGTACAATTTTTTGTTTGAACCTCTGTTTTCAATTCTTGTAGATACCTTCCTAGGAGTGCAATTCTGGCCCATATGTTAATTCTATGTTTAACTTTTTGAGGAACTGACTAACTTTTCTACAGAAGCTAAACCACTTTACATTCACACCAGCAATGTATGGAGGCTCCATACATTTGGCTGAAAATTACAACATTAGATCCTCTTTGGGTTGGTATCTGTTGATTGTCTTTTTCCTTGAGAATTTGTTGCATTTTTTTTTTTCTGTATGTCAAGTAAATTTGAACTATCTCCTGGACATCATCGATATTATGTTGTGTCAACTCTGTTTCCTGTTACAGCACTCTGGAAAATGTTGAATATTTTGTTTTAGTAGTCCAGTTATGTTCAGACCATAAGTTCTGTCCTTCCTTCTGTGGCAATTGTTCCAATCACAGTTCAGTTTTCAAAGCCTTTGCTATGCTGCTTCAGGTCGATTCCTCCATTATGCCACTCAGGGGTTAGTCTGAGAATAGTGGTTTACATACCATTTCCATGGTTTATATATCATTTCAGTTCCCATGCATTCCCAGCTCAGAAACATATGGAAGTTTCAGAATTAGGAAGTCTCCTTCTTCAGCTCTCTATTCTCTGAGATTCCCCCTACACTCTCTGGGCCATAAGATCTATTTGGCCCTAAAATTGGAGTCTTTATCTGTATATTATGTTTACATTCCACAAATCTGGTCCACTGTTATGGCAGAGCCTTAAGAACAAAGAGAATAAAGAAATAAAACAGAAAACTTATCCTTTGAGAAGGTTGCTTCTCAAAGTATTGGCTCCCCTCCACTATCAGCTTGCTTTTGTTTAATTTTAAGGGTCCTCATATAGTTGATTTTTGTATTTTGGGCAGATATTTTAGTTTTAATTAGCAGGAGATATAGGCTATGCTTCCATAGAGAGACAGAACTCCTTGAGAATGTGTTTTAACATTGCTTTATAGAGTTTGTTCTAGAGCAGCCATGCCCCTTCCAAGGATTTGGGGTTTGTAGAGACTCTCTACACTTGTTAAATTGCCTTTCTTCCATTGTTGGGTAGAAAAAGAAAGGAAGAAGAATTGGCTTAATGGCCTGTTCTTTGTTTTTCCTGAGGAAATTCATTAGAGAAGGTAAAGATGTCTTAGGCTGTCATGAATGTGATTGGTTGCTGACTCCTCCTTCCCCCACACCATCTCTCCCTTTGCAGAAGCTTGGAGGCTTGGGAACCTGATTAAATAAGAGATGCCTAAAGACCATCCACAGTTCATTCTAGAGATGAATGTGTTTTCCGGGCATCTGTGCTCTCCCGAAGCATGAAAAATTTCTGTACAATGATGAAAAGCTTATCTATCCTTCTGTACTTCATACACACCTGAGAGATTGACACACTGTTTCTCCTTACACACTCACTACATATTTACCGACATATTTGTTTGAGGGAAATAATGATGTGCTTAACCATCCCCACAGTGTTTGATTTTACCTACAGTATTCATTTTTGCCCATCATGTTGACACACCCAAGATGAAGCCCAAGCTTGGATCAGTGCTTCAGCCACCCACCTCTTTCACCTATTTGGGCAAGTTAGCATTGCTGGTAAAATCACATGTACTGTCTCAGAAGGGTTTTACTGTCTATCAATGGCCTCTAGCCTTATCTTCTACCCGTCTCCAGTGTCCCAGGACTCAAAGGAAAGGCTCTGCTCAGCTCCCTCTCAAATTCCCTTCAGTGGTGATTCCAAACCCTCACCTCTCTTATAACCTTCCCCACTGCTCCACTCTCTGGAGACGGCCTTGCCTATCTTCCTTATCAAGAAATCTAAGGGCACCAGGCTACATCCTCTTCAGTATTCCACTGCACCACCTACACAGTGATCCACAGCATCTGCATAAACTCCCACCTATTTCCTATAGGGTCGCTATGAGTCGGAATTGACTCGACGGAAGGGGTTTGGTTGTTTTTTTTTTTCCTACAGCCTGAGAAAATGATGGCTCTTGCTTCATGTTTAAAGTCAACATGGTCCTTCCTGGACCCCATCCTCTCTCAGCTCCCAGGGTCTCCTCCACCAGTTGTACCCCCCTCTCTCCTCTTTCTTCAACTCCTCCATCTCTGCTGAATATTCTTCTTAGAATATAAAGGTGTTCCTGCTTTCCCAAACAACAAAGCATTCTCCCTTAATCCTACATCACATGCCAGCTTCCAACCAGTCTATCTACAACCATTTGAATCACATTTTGAAATATTTCCCTGAAATTATTATTGTAAATAATTTCATTTTACTTGGATCCACAATCAATGCCCATGGAGCAGCAGCCAAGAAATCAAAAGACGCATTGCATTGGGTAAATCTGCTGCAAAAGAGCTCTTTAAAGTGATAAAAAGAAAAGATGTCACTTTAAGTACTAAGGTGCTCCTGACCCAAGCCATGGTGTTTTCAACCACCGCATATGCGTGTGAAAGCTGGACAATGAATAAGGAAGACACCAGAAGAGTAGGTCCCTTTCAATTATGGTGTTGTTGAAGAATGGACTGCCAGAAGAACAAATAAATCTGTTTTGGAAGAAGTACAGCCAGAATGCTCGTTAGAAGAGAGGATGATCAGGAGGGACCAGCCCCTGGAGAAGGACATCATGCTTGGTAAAGTGGAGGGTCAGCGAAAAAGAGGAAGACCCTCAATGAGATGGATTGACACAGTGACTGCAAAAATGGGCTCAAGCATAATAACAATTGCAAGGATGGCACAGGACCAGGCAGTGTTTCGTTCTGTTGTATATAGGGCCGCTATGAGTCAGAGCCATCTCGACAGCACATAACAACAACAGTTCATTCCATGAGGCACCACAGTCTGGCTCCTGACCCAAGCATTGCACATAAGATGTCTTTGCTAAGGAAAACAATCACCTCATTGTTTTCAAGCACAATGGAGTGTTTTCACTCCTCATATAACTGGACATCTCTGATGTATTGGAAAATAGCAGTCCGTTCTACTTTCCTCAAACTCTTCTTTTGCATTAATACTGAGATAGGTAACTTCCCTGCTTCCTCTTTGGTGTCTCTGACCCAATTCATCTCAGTCTTTTTCCTGGACTCCTCTTCCTTCACTTATCCCTTAAACACTATCATTTTGAGTGTCTTATCCTGGATCTTCTCCTCTTCTCACTCTACATGCTCTCCCTGGTGACCTCACTTCTTTCATTCCAACTACTGGGTCTATACGTGTGGGGATATATGCCATTTAAACATGGCTACACTATTGACAACTTCAGCCCCTCAAAGGCCTCTATGCTGCACAGGACATGTTGAGACTTGTCATCGATGAGGAGGAGATTAGGCACGACTTGTTTTCCCAAACCTATTGTCCCGTTACTGACTGGCTTGTTTACCTGAATTCCTTCTCCCTTGCCCGAAACTTATTGTTCCTCACCCAAAGCCCATTGTTCTGTTATTTACTTCACTGCTTGCTGTATCAACTATCAAATAAACTCCTGGGACTGAAGCCGGGATTCGACTCCTCAGAGTGACCCTCCTGGCCCCACTTCTCTGTAAGAGTTGTGGCATTGGTTATTGTCTCCGCCGCCCCAACAACTGTCACTGCTGCAACATATACGGATGACTTCAAAATCTCTATATTTATCCCAGCCATGTAACTCCTCCCAGTTCAGAACTCTTGAAACAGTTCAGTATTCTGAGACAGAAACACACAGTAGAAGAACATATCAAGTAGGAATGCATTCAACTGCAACTAACAGAAAACCTAAGTAACAGTCATTTAAACAAGTACAAACTTGTTTTTCATACTTAACAAGAAGTCTAGAGATGGATATTTGCTGGTGTTCAGTAGGTCACCAGCAGGTCAATGATGCCATCAGTGGCCTGGGCTTTTTCTATCTTTTTATTCTTCAATACTTAGTATGTTTACTTTCTTCTTCAAACTTGTTGCTTTGTGGTTAGAAGATAACTGCTGCTACTCCAAACGTCATGTCTGAATTTAAGGAAAGAAGAATTGAAGAAAGTCCACTCCAGCAGCTCATGGCCCCTTTAATCAAAAAAACATAAACTCTTGCAAAAACCCCAAGCATACTTTTACTTCATCTCATGGTTCTGAACCTGGTCATGTGGCCAGTCCTGGCATGCAAGGGAGACTGGGAAAGCAAGAATATAGTTGGGTGTATTGCCACCATAAACAAAATCTGGGTTTTCTTGGCAAGGAAGAAGAGAAGAATGGATGTTGTGGAGACTACAAATTCAGTGACCAAAGTGTCAATTTTTGACTTCTGTATTTCATAAAACAGTTTATGTTATCAGTCGGAACCATTTTTTCTAAGCCTTGAGACTGGATAAAGCCTCCATAGGCCTAGTTGGGGGTATAGGGTAAAGTAAGGAGATTAGGACTGCTGAGAAGTTTCCTCTTCCCTAGCACTTGTGTCACTTTCCATGCATAAAAGGATGACAGAGCTGCTAGGTAGGTGAGGGAATCCAAGAGCAGACAGTCCCTGAGACCCTTCTACTTATTGTAGAATCCAGATATCTGGCAAAGTGCTTGATTTTATCAGACCTGTCATGGTGAAATCGATAACAATGCAAAGAATGGAAATTACAGAACACTTAATTGTGCTCATGCAGAACCTGTACATAGACCAAGAGGCAGTCATTCAAACAGAACAAGGGGATACTGTGTGGTTTAAAATAGGAAAAGGTGTCCTGCAGGGTTGTATCATTTCACCATACTTAGTCAATCTGTATGCTGAGAAAATAAGCAGAGAAGCTAGACTATATGAAGAAGAACGTGGCATCAGGATTGGAGGAAGACTTATTGACAACCTGCGATATGCAGATGACATGACTTGTTGAAAATGAATACTTGAAGCACTTACTGATGAAGGTGAAAGACTACAACCTTCAGTGTAGACTACAGCTGAATGTAAAGAAAACAAAAATCTTCACAACTGGACCAATAGGCAACATCATGATAAATGGATAAAAAATTGAAGTAGTAAAGGATTTCATTTTACTTGTATCAACAATCAATGCCCATGGACGCAGCAGTCAAGAAATCAAACCTTGTATTGCATTGGACAAATCTACTGCAAAAGACCTTTAAGAATTGACCCATTTGAATTATGATATTGGTGAAGAATATTGAATATACCATGGACTGTCAAAGAACAAACAAATCTGTCTTGGAAGAAGTACAGCCAGAATGTTCCTTAAAAGGGAGGATGGCGAGACTTCGTCTCATGTGCTTTGGACAAATCATTAGGAAGGACCAGTTCCTGTTAGAGAGTCAGTGAAAAGAGGAAGACCCTCAATGAGATAGATTGACACAGTGGCTGCAACAACGGGCTCAAACATACCTATATTGTGAGGATGGTTCATGATTGGGCAAAGTTTTGTTCTGTTATACATAAGGTTGTTGTGAGTTGGAACCGACTAGATAGCATCTAACAACAGCAATAACCATGGTGAAGAATCAGAATAAAATTTCAGTTTGTCCTATCAAAATAGACATGTGCAAGACAGCCCCACAGATGTCCCCCAAACTATATGTCACAAGGTCAGTATAATGTACTTTGTGCACCTGAAGAGACAGAAACACAGTACAGAGAATAAGATGACATCAAGACCCATAAGACCCTCATTAAAAGGGTTGAGAGAAACATTCCCCTCAATGCCTTGGCATTTCGCAAACCCCATCCTCTTTTCATTATCTCACTCCCACATCCCTGGGAAAATTGGGAACCCTGAATCACCACTCAGCGAAATAGTCCTTTGCATTGAAATGAAGTTCAATTCTTGAAAAATATAGAAAGTCTATTCAAGTCTTTTGCCAATTTTATGATTGGGTTATTTGTCTTTTTATTGTTAAGTTGTCAAAGTTTTATATATATTTTGGTTATTAGATTCTTATCAGATAAATGGTTTCCAAAGATATTCTCCAAGCGGGTAGCTTGTCTTTTCACATCTTTGTTAGTCTTTTGATGAACAAAAGTTTTTCATTTTTATGGGATCCTATTTAGTTATTTTGTCTTTTGCTATTTGTGCTTTTGTTATTATATTAGATAATCCAATAGCATTGCCCCTGTATTTCCTTCTAAGAATTTTATGGTTTAATTTGCACATTTTGGTCCTTAATCCCTTTTGAATTTGTTTTTGTTTATGGTGTAAGACATGGATCCTGTTTTATTTTTCTGCATGTGGAAATCCAGTTTTCCCAACACCATTTATTGAAGAGACTCTTCTTTCCCCATCAAATGAATTAGCACTCTTGTCAAAAATCAGTTAACCATAGATGTGTGGGTTTATTTCTGGACTCTCAATTCTATTCCATTGGTCTATGTGTCGATTCTTATACCAGTACCAGGCTGTTTTGATTACTGTAGTTGTACAATATGTTTAAAATCAGAAAGTGAGTCCCCCTATTTTGTTCTTCTCTTTCAACATTGCTTTAGATATTTGGGGCCTCTTGCCATTCCACATAAAGTTGAGGATTGGTTTTTCCATTTCTGTAAAGAAGACTGTTGGAATTTTGATCGGGATTGTGTTGAATCTATAGACCACTTTAGGTAGTATTGACATCTTAACAATATTAAGTCTTCCAACCAAAGAGCATGGAATATCTTTCCATTTCTTTAAGTCTTCTTTACTTTCTTTCAGTAGTGTTTTATAATTTTCATTGTATAAGTCCTCATGTCCATGGTTGTATTTATTCCTAGATATTTAATTCTTTTAGATGCTATTGTAAATGGAATCGTTTCCCTAATTTCCCTTTCAGATTTCTCATTGCTGGTGTATAGAAACCCAGCTGATTTTTGTTTGTTGGCCTTGTACCCTACAACTTTGCTGAATTCCTCTATTAACTCTAGAAGTTTTCTTGCAGACTCCTTGGGATTTTCTATATATAGGATCATATTATCCATGAATAGAGATAATTTTACTTCTTCTTTTCCTATCTGGATACATTTTGTTTCTTTTTCTTGTCTTATTGCTTTGTCTAGGACTTCTAATTCAATATTGAATAGAGGTGGTGGGAGTGGGCACCCTTGTCTTGTTCCCGATTCCAAGGGGAAAGCTCTCAGTTTTTCTCCATTAAGTATAATATTTGCTATTGGCTTTTCATATATGCCCTGGATCATATTGAGGAAGTTCCCTTCTATTCCAATCATCTTGAGGGTTTTCATCAAGAGAGGGTGTTGGATTTTATCAAATGCCTTTTCTGTATCCATAGAGATGACTGTGTGGTTTTTTTCCTTTGTTCTATTGATGTGATGTATTACGTAGATTGATTTTCTAATGTAGAACCGTCTCTGCATTCCTGGAATAAATCCCACTTGATTATGATGTATGACTTTTTCAATATGCTTTTGGAGTCTGTTTGCTAGTGTTTTGTTGGGGACGTTTTCATCTATATTCATAAGACATATTGGCCTGGCATTTTCTTTTCTTGTGGTATCTTTGGTTTTAGTATCAGGGTTATGTTTGTTTCATAGAATGAATTAGGGAGTGAGTATTCTGTCCTTCTCTATCTTTTGGACCACCACACGTCTGTCAGTTTGTTGTACTGTGGTGGCTTGCGTGTTGCTGTGATACTGGAAGCTTTGCCACTGGTATTTCAAATACCAGCAGGGTCACCCTTGGTGGAGAGGTTTCAGTAGAGCTTCCAGACTGAGACAGACTAGGAAGAAAGAGCTGGCAGTCCACTTCTGAAAAAATTGGCCAGTGAAGATCTTATGAATAGCAGCAGAACATCGTTTGATATAGTGCAGGAAGATGAGCCCCTCAGGATGGAAGGTACTCAAAATATGACTGGGGAAGAGCTGCCTCCTCAAAGTAGAGTCGACCTTAATGATGTAATGGAGTAAAGCTTTCAGGACCTTCATTTGCTGATGTGGCACGACTCAAAATGAGAAGAAATAGCTACAAATATCCATCAATAATCAGAACATGGAATGTACGAAGTACAAATCTAGGACAATTGGAAGTCATCAAAAAAAAAATGAAACTCATGAAGATCAATATCCTAGGCATTAGTGAGCAGAAATGGAATGGTATTGGCCATTTTGAATTGGACAATCATGTGGTCTACTATGTCGGGAATGACAGATTGAAGAGGAATGGCACAACATTTGTGGTCAAAAAGAACATTTCAAGATCTATCCTGAAGTACAACACTATCAGTGATAGGATAATATCCATATCCCTACAAGGAAGATCAGTTAATACGACTATTATTGAAATTTATGCACCAATCACTAAGGCCAAGGGTGAAGAAATTGAAGATTTTTAACAACTTCTGCAGTCTGAAATTGATAAAACATGCAATCAAGATGCATTGATAGTTATTAGTGATTGGAATAAGAAAGTTTGAAACAAAGAAGAAAGATTGGTAGTTGGAAAATATGGTCTTGGTGATAGAAACTACGCCAGAGATCACACGACAGAATTTTGAAAGACCAACGACTTATTCATTGCAAACACATTTTTCAACAACATACATGGTGACCATACACGTGGATCTCACTGGATGGAAAACACAGGAATCAAATTGGCTACATCTGTGGAAAGAGATGATGGAAAAACTCAATATCATTGGTCAGAACAAGGCCAGGGGACTACAGTGTAACAGGTTCAAGTTGAAGCTGAAGAAAATTAAAACAAGTCCATGAGAGCCAAAATACAACCTTGAGTATATCCCACCTGAATTTACAGACCATCTCAAGAGTAGATTTGATGTATTGAACACTAATGACTGAAGACCAGACGAGTTGTGGGATGACATCAAGGACATCATACACGAAGAAAACAAATGGTCATTAAAAAGTCAGAAAAGAAAGAAAACACCAAAAAGGATGTCAAAAGAGACTCTGAAAGTTGCTCTTGAATGTAGAGTAGCTAAAACGAATGGAAAAAATGATGACATAAAAGAACTGAACAGGATATTTCAAAGGGCGGCTTGAGAAGACAAAGTAAAATATTATAATGAAATGTGCAAAGACTTGGAGTTAGAAAACCAAAAGGGAAGAACATGCTCAGCATTTCTCAAGCTGAAAGAACTGAAGAAAAAATTCAAGCCTTGAGTTTCAATCTTGAAGGATTCTATGGGCAAAATATTGAACAACACAGGATGCATCAAAAGCAGATGGAAGGAATACACAGAGTCACTGTACCAAAAAGAATTGGTCAACGTTCAACCATTTCAGGAGGTAGCATATGGTCAAGAAACAATGGTACTGAAGGAAGAAGTCCAAGATGCACTGAAGGCATTGGCAAAAAACAAGGCTCCAGGAATTGATGGAATACCAATTGAGATGTTTCATCAAACAGATGCAGCACTGGAGGTGCTCACTAGTCTATGCCAAGAAATTTGGAAGACAGCTCCCTGGTCAACCGACAAGAAGAAATCCATATTTGTGCCCATTCCAAAGAAAAGTGATCCAACAGAATGCGGAAATTATCAAACAATATCATTAATATCATATGTAGTAAAATTTTGCTGAAGATCATTCAAAAGCCTTGCAGCACTACATTGATAGGCAACTGCTAGAAATTCAAGCTGGATTTGGAAGAGGACGTGGAATGAGGGATACCATTGCTGATGTCAAATGGATCTTGGCTGAAAGCAGAGAATACCACAAAGATGTTTACCTGTGTTTTATTGACTATGCAAAGACATTCGACTGTGTGAATCATAACAAATTATGGATAACATTTGTGAAGAATGGGAATTCCAGAATATATAATTGTGCTCATGTGGAACCTGTGCATAGACCAAGAGGCAGTTGTTCCAACAGAGCAAGGGGACACTGCATGGTTTAAAATCAAGAAAAGTGTGCACCAGGGTTGTATCCTTTCACCATACTTATTCAATCTCTATGTTGAGCAAATAAGCAGAGAAGCTGCAGTATATGAAGAAAAACATGGCATCAGGATTTCAGGAAGACTCACTAACAACCTGTGATATGCAGATGACACAACCTTGCTTGCTGAAATCAAAGAGGACTTCAAGCACTTACTGATGAAGATCAAAGACTACATCCTTCAGTATGGATTACACCTCAACATAAAAAAACAAAAATCCTCACAACTGGCCCAATAAGCAACATCATGAAAAATGGAGAAAAAATTGCCAGTGTCAAGGAATTCATTTTACTTTGATCCACTATCAAAGTCCATGGAAGCAGCAGTCAGGAAATCAAATGACGTATTGCACTGGGCAAATCTGCTGCAAAAGACCTCTCAAGTGTTAGAAAGCAAAGATGTCACTTTGAGGACTAAGCTGCGCCTGACCCAAGCCATAATTCAATTGCCTCATATGCATGCAAAAGCCGGACAATGAATAAGGAAGACCAAAGAAGAATTGATGCCTTGGAATCATGGTGTTTGTGAAGAATATTGAATATACCATGGACTACCAGAACAAACAAGTCTGTTTGGAAGAAATATAGCCAGAGTGCTACTTGGAAGTTCGGATGGTGAGACTTCATCTCATATACTTTGCACATGTTATCAGGAGAGACCAGTCCCTGGAGAAGGACATCGTGCTTGGTAAAGTAGAGGGTCAGTGACAAAGAAGACCCTCATCAAGATGGATTGACACAGTGGCTGCAAAAAAGGTCTCAAACATAACAACAGTTGTGAAGATGGTGCGGGACCGGGCAGTGTTTCTGTTGTACATAGGGTTGCTATGAGTGGGAACTGACTCGACGGCACCTAACAACAACTATCTTTTGGAAGAGTTTAAACAGTATTGGTGTCAGTGCTTCTCTAAATGTTTGGTAGAATTCCACAGTGAAGCCATCTGGTCCGGGACTTTTCTTGTTGTTGTTGGGAAGTTTGATCTCTTCAATCGTTATGGGTCTGTTGAGACTTTCTAGTTCCTCTTGAGTCAGTTTGCGTAGGTTGTATGCTTCTAAAAATTTGCCCATTTCATCTAGGTTATCTAGTTTATTGTTGTACAGTTGTTAATAATATTATGTCATAATTCCCAGTGTCCATTCGTTCAGGTTTCCGGTCCCTTTCTGCTTCTCAAAATTGCTTTTGGGCAGGTGTTGTCAATCTGGTCTCATACACTTGATTGAACTGAGAAACATGTTCCTCACGTGTGTTACTGTTTGTTTAATAGGCCTGTCTAATCTTTGGCTGAAAGGCGGACTTTGGGAGTGGCCTCAGTTCTGAGTTAGCAGGGTGTTAGGGGGGGCCAAAGTCTTGGGGGTTCCCCCAGTCTCTGTCAGACCAGTAGGTCTGGTCTTTTTTTGTGAATTTGAATTTTATTTTACATTTTTCTCCCGCTCTGTCTGGAACCCTCTATTGTGATCCCTGTCAGAGCAGTCCATGGTGGTAGCCAGGCACCCTCTGGTTCTTCTGGGTTCAGGCTGGTGGAGGCCATGGTAGTTGTGGTCCATTAGTCCTTTGGACTAATCTTTCCTTTGTATCTTCTTTCCTTCATTTTCCCCTGCTCCTGAAGGGGTGAGACCAGTGGAGTATCTTAGATGGCTGCTCGCAGGCTTTTAAGACTCCAAATGCTACTCACCAAAGTAGAATACAGTATATTTTCTTTATAAACTATGTTATGCCAATTGAACTAAATGTCCCCAGAGACCATCCCCAGTCCTCAGTCCCAGTACCCAGGGCCTTCAGGGTGTTTGGATGTGTCTAGAAAGCTTCCATGGTTGTGCTTTGGAAAAGTTGTTTATTGATTTCCCCTATACCGTGGGTTGCCTTTTCCTTCACCAAAGTTAACACTTGTCTACTAGCTAGTTAGTGATTTCCCGTCCCCACCCACTCTTCCCTCTTAACTATCAAAGATTTTTTTCCTGAGTGTAAACTTTTTCTTGAGATTTTATAGTAGTGGTTTCTTACAATGTTTGTCCTTTTGTGATTGACTTATTTCACTCAGCATAATGTTCTCCAGATTCATCCATGTTGTGAGATGTTTCTAGGATTCATCATTGTCCCTTATCTCCAGGATGTATTCCTAGGAGTGGCATGGCTGAATCTTATGGTATTTCTATTTCTAGCTTTTTAAGGAGGTGCCATATGGTTTTCCATAGTGGTTGTACCATTTTACATTCCCACCAGTAGTGCATAAAAGTTCCAATCTCCCCATAATCTCTTCAACGTTTGTTATTTTCTGTTTTTTTTTTCATTAGTGTCTCATTTTTTATTGTATCTCATTGCAGTTTTGATTTGCATTTCTCTAATGGCAATGGTCACGAGCATTTCCTCATGTGTCTTTTAGCTGTCTGAATGTCTTCTTTGGTAAAGTGTCTGTTGATATTCTTTGCCTATTTTTTCATTGGATTATTTGTCTTTTTGTTTTTGAGGTGTTGAAATGTTCTATAGATTTTAGAGATTAGACCCTTGTCAGACATGTCATGGGAAAAATTTTTTTCCCAGACTGCAGGTTATCTTTCTACTCTTTTGGTGAAGTCTTTTAATGAAAATAAGTCTTTAATTTTTAGGAGCTCCCAGTTATATACTTTATCTTCTGGTGTTTGTGCATTGTTAGTTATGGTTGTATTGTATTTATGCCATGTATTAGAGCCTCTAGTGTTGTTCCTATTTTTTTCTCCCATGATCTTCATAGTTTTAGGTTTTTTTTTTTTTTATTGTACTTAGGTCAAGGCTTACAGAACAAATAGTTTCTCATGAAACAGTAGTACACATATTGTTTTATGACGTTGGTTAACAACCCCTCAACATGTCAACCCTCTAACTTCTCAACCTTTTTTTTTTGGTGAAAATACACATAGCCAAAGACACACCATTTCAAAAATTTCTACATGCGCAGTTCAGTGACATTGACAACACTCTTCCAATTGTGCTGCTATTCTCACTTAAGATGAAGGCTTACAGAACAAAATAGTTTCTCATTTAACTGTTACTACACATGTTGCCCTATGACAATGGTTAACAATCTCACAACACATCAATAATATCCTTACTCAACCTTGGGTTCCCTATCACCAGCTTCCTTGTCCCCTTCTGCCTTCTGACCCTTGTCACTGGACTACTGTACCTCATTAGTCCCATTTGGAGTTTTAGGTTTTATATATTTTTTTTTAATATATATTTTATTGTACTTCAGGTGAAAGCTTACAGAGCAAATAGTTTCTCATGAAATAGTAGTACACATGTTGTTTTTTGACATTGGTTAACAACCCCACAATGTATTAAGCCTCTAAATTCTCAACCTTTTTTTTTGATGAAAATTACAGATGGCCAAAGATACACCGTTTCAAAAATTTCTACATTCACAGTTCAGTGACATTGACTACGCTCTTCCAACTGTGCTGTTATTCTCACTTAAGATGAAGGCTTACAGAAAAAATAGTTTTTCATTTAACAATTACTACACATGTTGCCCTATGACAATGGTTAACAATCTCACAGCACATCAAGAATATCCTTACTCCACCTTGTATTCCCTATCAGCAGGGGGCTTCCTTGTCCCCTTCTGTCTTCTGGACCTTGTCAGTGGACTATTGTACCTCTTTAGTCTCATTTGTTTATTTATTTATTTATTTATTTATTTATTTTTATTTTATTTAAACACCATTTCAAAACTTTTTACTTACACATTTAAGTGATATTGACTATGCTCTTCCAATTGTGCTGCCATTCTCGCCCAAGATGAAGGCTTACAGGACAAAACAGCCTCCCATTTAATAGTTACTACAAATGTTGCCCTATAGCAGTGGTCAACAATCTCACAATACATCGACAGTGTCCTTATTCAATTTGTGTTCCTTATCATCAGTTTCCTACTCTCCCTCTGCCTTCTGGCCCTTGTCACCGGACTCCTGTACATCGTTAGTCCCATTTAGTTTTACTGGGGTGTCCATTCCCAGGCTTAACATCGAACCTTGAAGGTAACTTCCCCTCTGAGCTGAAAGGGTGTCTGGGGGCCACACTCTCGAGGTTTCTCTAGTATTCTTTAGGCCAGTATATCTGGTCTTCTTTTTTTTTTTTTTTGGGAGTTAAAATTATACTCTACATCCTACTCCAGCTCTGCCCAGAACCCTCTGTTGTGATCCTGGTCAGAGGAGTCATTGGTGGTAGCCGGGCACCATCCAGCTGTACTGGGCTCAGTCCCGTGGAGGCCTTGGTAGCTGTGGACCATTAGTCCTTCGGACTAATCTTTTCCTTGTATCCTGTTCTCTTCGTTCTCCCTTGTTCCCGAAGGGATGAGATCAGTGGAGTATCTTAGATGGCCGCTCATAGGCTTTTAAGACCCCAGACAATACTCACCAAGGTAGAATGTAGAGCATTATCTTTATAAGTAGTGTCATGCCAATTGAGCTAGATGTTCCCCGAGATCATGGTCCCCAGAGCCCTCCGTCCAACAACTCAGTCCCTCGGGGGGTTTGGATGTGTCTATAGGGCCTCCATGACCTTTCCTTGTGCAGGTTGTGTTAGTTTCCCCTGTACTATGTACTATCTCATCTCTCACCCAAGTTACCACTTACCTATTACCTATTTAGTATTCCCCCCCCCCTCCCATCCCTGGTAACCAACAAGGATTGTTACATTTTGCATGTGAATTTTTTCATGGGTTTCTACAATAGAGGTCTCATACAATATTTGTCCTTTTGTGATTGACTTATTTCACTCAGCATGATGTCCTCCAGTTTCATCCATGTTATGAGATGGTTCACCGATTCATTGTTCTTTCTCATTGCATAGTACTCCATTGTGTGTATGTACCATAGTTTGTGTATCCATTCGTCTGTTGATGGACATCAAGGTTGTTTCCATCGTTTTGCTATTGTGAATAATGCTGCCATGAACATAGGTGTGCATATGTCTATTCGAGTGATGACTCTTATTTCTCTAGGATATATTCCTAGGAGTGGGATTGCTGGATCGAATGGTACGTCTATTTCTAGCTTTCTGAGGAAACGCCATATCATTTTCCAAAATGGCTGTATCATTTTGCATTCCCACCAGCAGTGTATAAGAGTTCCCGTCTCCCCGCAGCCCCTCCAACATTTGTTATTTCCAGTGTTTTTGATTCGTGCCAGTAATGCCGGGGTGAGATGGTATCTCATTGTGGTTTTAATTTGCATTTCTCTAATGGCTAGTGATCGCGAGCATTTCCTCATGTGTCTGTTGGCCATTTGAATGTCTTCCTTGGTGAAGTGTCTGTTCATTTCCTTTGCCCATTTTTTGATAGGATTGGTTGTCTTTTTGTTGTAGAGGTGTTGGATTTTCTTGTAGATTATGGAGATTAGACCTTTGTCTGACTTGTACTGTCCAAAAATTTTTTCCCAGTCTGTAGGTTCTCTTTTAACTCTTTTGGTGAAATCTTTTGAAGAGCATAGATGTTTGATTTTTAGAAGATCCCAATTATCTAGTTTATCTGTTGGGTTTTTTGTCTTGATGTTTATGGTTTGTATCCTGTTAATGCCATGTATTAAGGTCTGAAGTGTTGGTCCTATTTTTTCTTCTATGAATTTTATAGTTTGAGGCTTTATATTCAGGTCTTTGATCCATTTTGAAGTAGTTTTTGTATATGGTGTGAGGTATGGGTCCTGTTTCATTTTTCTACAAATGGATAACCAGTTTTGCCAGCACCATTTGTTAAAAAGACTGTCTTTTCCCCATTTGATGTATTTTGGGCCCTTGTCAAAAATCAGATGACCGTAGGTGGATGGATTTACATCTGAGTTCTCAATTCTGTTCCATTGGTCAATGTCTCTGTTGTTGTACCAGTACCAGGCTGTTTTGAGTACTGTAGCTGTATAGTAGGTTCTCAAGTCAGGTAGTGTGAGTCCTCCAACTTTATTCTTCTTCTTCAGTAGTGCTTTACTTATTCGGGGTTTCTTCCCTTTCCATATAAAGTTAATAATTAGTTTTTCCATCTCTTTGAAGAATGTTGTTGGTATTTGGATCGGAATTGCATTGTATTTGTAAATTGCTTTAGGTAGAATTGCCATTTTCACAATGTTGAGTCTGCCTATCCATGAGCATGGTATGTTTTTCCATTTATGTAGATCCCTTTGGGTTTCATGCAGCAGTGTTTTGTAGTTTTCTTTGTATAGGTCTTTTATATTCCTGGTCAGATTTATTCCTAAGTATTTTATCTTTTTAGGGGCTATTGAAAATGGTATTGATTTCCTGATCTCCTTTTCATCGTTCTCTTTACTGGTGTATAGGAATCCAACTGATTTTTGAATGTTTATCTTGTATCCTGCTACTCTGCTGAATCTTTCTATTAGTTCCAGTAAATTTCTCGTGGAGTCTTTAGGGTTTTCTATGTATAGTATCATATCATCTGCAAACAGGGAGAGTTTAACTTCTTCATTACCAATTTGGATGCCCTTTATTTCTTTCTCTTGCCTTACTGCTCTAGCGAGAACTTCCAGCACAATGTTAAATAGGAGTGGTGATAAAGGGCATCCTTGTCTTGTTCCTGTTTTCAGGGGGAATGTTTTCAGCCTTTCTCCATTAAGAATGATGTTGGCTGTTGGTTTTGCATAGATGCCCTTTATGATGTTGAGAAATTTCCCTTCTATACCTATTTTATTGAGAGCTTTTATCAGGAATGGGTGTTGGACTTTGTCAAATGCCTTTTCTGCATCAATTGAGATAATCATGTGATTTTTTTCTTTCCTTTTATTTATGTGGTGGATTACGTTGATGGATTTTCTAATGTTAAACCATCCTTGCATACCTGGTATGAATCCTACTTGGTCGTGGTGTATTATTTTTTTGATATGATACTGAATTCTATTGGCTAAAATTTTGTTCAGAATTTTTGCATCTATATTCATGAGAGATATTGGTCTGTAATTTTCTTTTTTTGTGATGTCTTTGCCTGGTTTTGGTATCAGCGTTATGCTGGCTTCATAGAATGAATTTGGAAGTGTTGCTTCCTCTTCTATGCTCTGAAATAACTTGAGTAGAACTGGTACAAGCTCTTCTGTAAATGTTTTGTAGAATTCTCCAGTGAAGCCATCTGGGCCAGGGCTTTTTTTGGTTGGGAGTTTTTTTATTACCTTTTCAATCTCTTCTCTTGTTATGGGTCTGTTCAGATTTTCAATATCACTTTGTTGTAGTTTGGGTAGGCCGTATGTTTCTAGAAATTTATCCATTTCCTCTAGGTTTTCAAATTTGTTGGAATATAGTTTTTCATAATATTCTGTTATAATCCTTTTTATTTCAGTTGGGTCTGTTGTAATGTCCCCCATTTCATTTCTTATTTGGGTTATTTGTGCCCTCTGCTGTTTTTCTTTTGTCAGTCTGGCCAGTGGTTTGTCGATTTTGTTGATTCTTTCAAAGAACCAACTTTTGGTTTTGTTGATTCTTTCTATTGTTTTTCTGTTCTCTATTTCATTGATTTCTGCTCTGATCTTTACTATTTCCTTTCTTCCGGTGGTTGTAGGCTTTTTTTGTTGTTCTCTTTCTATTTGTTTGAGTTCTGTAGTTAATGTTTTGATTTTGTCCCTTTCTTCTTTTTTGATATGTGCATCTACTGCTATAAATTGTCCTCTGAGGACTGCCTTTGCTGTGTCCCAAAGGTTTTGGTATGATGTGTTTTCATTTTCATTTGATTCTAGGAATTTTTTAATTCCATCTCTGATTTCTTCTATTACCCATTGATGTGTAAGCAGATTATTATTCAGTTTCCATGTGTTTGATTTTTTTTCCTTGCTCTTTCTAGTGTTAATTTCTACCTTGATGGCATTGTGGTCAGAGAAGATACTGTGAATTATCTCAGCATTTTGGATCTTGTTGAGGATTGCTCTGTGGCCTAAGATGTGGTCTATTCTGGAGAACGTTCCATGTGCATTGGAAAAGAATGTGTACTTTGCAGCGGTTGGATGGAGTGTTCTATATATGTCTATGAGGTCCAGTTGGCTGATTGTGTCCTTTAGGTCTTCTGTATCTTTGCTAAGTTTCTTTTTAGTTGTTCTGTCCTTTACTGAGAGTGGTGTGTTGAAGTCTCCTACTATTATTGTGGAACTGTCAATTTCTCTTTTCAGTGCTGTTAGAGTTTTTTTTATGTATTTTGGAGCCCTGTCATTGGGTGCATAGATATTTATTATGGTTATGTCTTCATGATGGATCATCCCCTTAATCATTATATAGTGTCCTTCTTTGTCTTTTATGGTAGATTTTGTTTTAAAGTCTATTTTATCTGAGATTAGAATTGCCACTCCTGCTCTTTTTTGATAGTTGTTAGCTTGATATATTTTTTTCCAACCTTTGATTTTTAATAAATTGACATCTTTGTTTCTAAGATGTGTCTCTTGTAGACAGCAAATAGATGGATCCTGTTTTCTTATCCATTCTGCCACTCTCCATCGCTTTATGGGTGCATTGAGTCCATTTACGTTCAGTGTAATTATTGATAGATGTGAGTTTGTTGCTGTCATTTTGTAGTGCTTTTTTTTGTGATGCTGAAGTTTTCTTTGTTCTTCTTACTCTCTTGTGCTGAGTTCCTTTTGTTTGTGGATTTTGTGTCCATTTCTTTTGTTTTTGTAGGTTTTGTTTTTGTTGAGACTTTATGTTTTTCGTCTTTATTTTTATGAGTTGGTTTGTTAACTTTTTTTGTGGTTACCATGAATTTTACCCTTATCTTTATAATTTTGAAGCAGTCTACCGTTACTTGGTATCGCCTTGCCTTCTTCTCCTTTAGAAGGTTCTATACCTATGCAGTTTGTTCCCTCTTTCATTGTTTTGATGTTGTTGTCATCCTTTGATTGATTTCTCTGATTCCCTGTTGTATATCTTTTGTTTTTGGAAAGTCGTCTGTAGTTCAGTTCCTAGAATGGTATCTGGTTCATGTGAACCTGCATCCTAGGTCCTAGGTCCTGCCTGAGGGCTTAAGCTGTTTGTCCTCAGATCGAAGAACTCCCTTTAATAATTCTTGTAAGTTTGGTTTGACTTTTGCATATTCCTTTAGTTTCTGTTTATCTGGAAATGACCTAATTTCACCATCAAATCTGAATGAGAGTTTTGCAGGATATATTATTCTTGGCTGACAATTTTTTTCTTTCAAGATTTTATATATGTCATCCCATTGCCTTCTTGCCTGCATGGTTTCTGCTGAATAATCTGAGCTTAGTCTTATTGTTTCTCCTCTGTATGTGACTTCTTGTTTTTCCCGAGCTGCTCTCAGGATTCTTTGTTTGTCTTTAGTTTTAGCGAGTGTGAATATGATATGTCTTGGTGATTTTCTTTTGGGGTCTATTCTATATGGGGTTCGTTGAGCTTCTTGGATGACCAGCTTTTCATCTTTCATGATATTGGGAAAGTTTTCTGTCAGCAGTTCCTCAATGATCCTCTCTGTGTTTTCTGTTTTCTCCCCCTGTTCTGGTATGCCAATCACTCGTAAGTTTTTTCTTTTAATTGTGTCCCACATAACTCTCAGGGTCTCTTCATTTTTCTTTGTTCTTTTTTCTGAGTTTTCCTGAAACAGAGTTGTATCCAAGTGTTTGTCTTCAGTTCCACTGATCCTGTCTTCCATGGTTTCAAATCTACTTCTCAGCCCTTCTATGACACCGTCCATTTCTGAAATCTTGTTGTTTATCTTTTGGATTTCTAATTGTTGTTTTTGTATAATTTCGAGTTGTGAATTTATTTTGGCATTTTGTTCTTGCATCATCTTCCTGAATTCTTCCAATTTTTTGTCTGTATTTTCCATAAATTTGTCTATTTTTTCCTCATGTTTGTCAGCTTTTTGCCTCAGTTCTTGGAAAATTCCGAGTATTAGTGATTTGAGTTCCGTATCAGGTACTTCTAGTGCATTTTCTTCCACAGGAGAGTTATCTGGTGTTTTAATTTGGACGCCTATTGGAGCCATCTTGTCTTGTTTTTGTAAATGTTTTGATATTGTTTGCTGTTTTCAGGGCATTCAGTAGATATTTCTCTCGTTTATTGATTGTAGATTTTTTTTTTTTTCGTTCTTGTGGTACAGCTGGGCAGATCTAGTTGAGGAGGAGCCACTGGGATGGGTTGCTTGTGGCACTCACCGCAGCCACCAGGACGGTCGGTAGTCAGTGCTGGGCAGGTTCCAATAGGGCGTGCCTGCACCGCTTGGTGATGTGATGTCTAGTGCACGGTGCAGGTAGGTAGGGTGCAGCGGGAAGATAGTTATGTGTGAAGCTAAGCTGGATATGGGAGAGAGGAGAGAGGAGGAGGAGCAAAAAGCGTACAAACTTAAAAGAATGCTAGGGGAGTTTGTCGTTGGAATGTACAGATGAGAGACTATGGGATGGAGGAAACCAGAAGGGGGAAGAGAAAGAAAAGGAAAGAATGACCAAATGAAAATCAGAAAAGTTAAAAAACTGCAAAGTTCCCAGGGATCGCACCGATGCAGCTATGAGGTCTGGGGGAGTCGGTCTCAATTTTCACAGCTCAGCCTGGCCAGAAGGTACAGAGGCATACATCGCCTGGTATTCAGGGATCAGAAAGAGAAGGAAGAGATAGAGGGACAAGAAATTAAGCAATGAAGAAAGACAAAAGAGAAAAAGAGGTAAAATATGACAAAACTAATCAAAAAAGGAAGAAAAATAAAATTGAGAAAAAAAAAAAAAAAAAAGGGCAACACCAGCAGTCAGTGCCTACAAATGGGACCCAGAGAGCCCCCACTCAGGGGCGCGAATTCCAAGAAGCCGATAGTCTCGGGGTTAAGTGACCGTGGCCACGGGAAGCAGAGGGGCCAACGAACAAAGGCCCCAGGATCCCACCCGCGCGGGAGCCCAGACCTGGAAACAGCCACACGCCCGAACGCAGCCCTACAGCCCCGCAGGAGAGAGCAGAGACAGCCCTCGGAACCAGGCACCCAGGCAAAAGGAGGGGGAGGCGGCAGAAAAAGGTCCGCTAGGTGCCAGCAAACGGCTCCCAGAAAGCCCCCAGCCCGGGCGCGCGGAACCCAAGCACCGGCGCCCCCCCGCCCAGGGACCCCGGCCACGGAAAGCAGAGGGGCGAACGAACAAAGGCCCCGGGATCCCACCCACGCGGGAGCCCAGACCCAGAAACAGCCACACGCCCGCACGCAGCCCTACAGCCCCGCAGGAGAGAGCAGAGACGGCACTCGGAACCAGGCACCCAGGCAAAAGGAGGGGGAGGCGGCAGAGAAAGGTTCGCTAGCTGCCAGCAAACGGCTCCCAGAAAGCCGCCAGCCCAGGCGCGCGGAATCCAAGCACCAGCACCCCCCAGCCCAGAGACCCTGGCCACGGAAAGCAGGGGATCCCCAGCTGAGGCGGAGAGGGGTGGGTGGTGGGAGAGCGCGCACCGCAGTTTACCGGTCGTTCTGTCTCCGACCAGATGCTCTGCAATGCTGCTCTCCCGTTTGCTGGTCTCTGATAGGAATCCAAGATGGTGGATCCGCGCTGAGTTAGCTGGTAAGGAATCTCTGCCTGAGTCTCTCCTCGTTCTCCGTTCTCTTTTAGTATTCTCACTCCGTTTGGTGTTTGGCTGAGTTCTTTATCTCTTCATTTGGTGTTCTAGGGTTTCAGGATTGTTGATTCTCTGTTAGGCTTAGTTTTTCGGATCTTTGCTGTGGAGGGACGGCGTGGTGTTTCTGCCTAGAGCGCCATCTTGCCTAAAGTCTAGGTTTTATATTTTATATTTTGAGTTAGCTTTTCTGTATGGTGTGATGTGTGGGTCCTGTTTCATTTTTTTACAGATGGACATCCTATTTTGCCAGCACCATTTGTTAAAAAGACTGCCTTTTCCCCATTTAGTGGATTTTGGTCCTTTGTCAAAGCTCAGCTGCCCATAGGTAGATGGATTTATGTGTGCGTTCTCATTCGGTTCCACTGGTCTATTTGTCTGTCATTGTACCAGTACCATGCTGTTCTGACTACCATGGCAGTATAGTAGGTTCTGAGCTCAAGTAGTGTGAGTCCTCATACTTTGTTCTTTTTCTTCAATAATGCCTTGGTTATCCAGGGCTTCTTCCCTTTCCATATAAAGTTGGTGATTAATTTTTCCATCTCATTAAAGAATGCTGTTGGTATTTGGATTTGGATTTCATTACATCTGTAAATTGCTTAGGGTAGAATTGACTTTTTCACACTTCTGAGTCTTCCTGTCCATGAGCATGGTATGTTTTTCCATTTATGTAGGTCTCTTTTGTTTTCTTGCAATAGTGCTTTACATTTTACTTGTACAGGTCTTTTATGTCCCTGGTTAGATTTTTTCCTAAGTCTTTTATCTTTTGAGGGGCTTTTTATAAATGGTATTGTTTTCCTGATTTCATTTTCAAAGTTCTCTTTGTTGATGTATAGGAATCCAACTGATTTTTTGTATGTTGATTTTGTATCCTACTCTGCTGAATCTTTTTATTAGTTCCTGTACTTTTCTTGTGGAATCTTTGGGGTTCTCTATGTATAGGATCATATTTTCTGCAAATAGGGATAGAGTTACTTCTTCCTTTCCAATTTGGATGCCCTTTGTTTCTTTTCCTTGCCTTATTGCTCTAGCTAGGACTTCCAGCACCATGTTAAATAGGAGTGCTGATAAAGGCCATCCTTGTCTTGTTCCCATTCTCAGGAGGGATGCTTTCAGCATCTATCCATTGATAATGATGTTGACCAGTGGATTTGTATAGATGCCTCTTATTATGTTGAGAAATTTCTCTTTTATTCCTATTTTATCAGGAGTTTTTATCAGGAATGGGTGTTGGACTTTATCAAATGCCTTTTCTGCATTTATTGAGTTGATCATGTGATTTTTTTTGTTTTGTTCTATTTATGTGGTGGATTACGTTGATTGATTTTCTAATGTTGAACTATCCTTGCATACCTGGTATGAATCCCACCTAGTGGTGGTGTATTATATTTTTGATATGATGCCAAATTCTATTAAATAGAATTTTGTTGAGAATTTTTGCATCTGTATTCATTAGAGATTTTTATCTGTAATTTTCTTTTTTGTGGTGTCTGCTCTTGTTATGGGTCTGTTCAGATTTTCTATCACAGTTTGTTGTAGTTTAGGTAGATAGTGTGTTTCTAGAAATTTGTCTATTTCCTCTAGCTTCTCAAATTTTTTGGAGTACTTTTTTTATAGTATTCTGTTATGATCCTTTTTATTTCAGTTGGGTCTGTTGTAATGTCACCCATCTCCTTTCTTATTCGGGTTATTTGCTTCCTCTCATTTTTCTTTTTTTTTTCCCCAGTTTGGCCAGTGGTTTGTCGATTTTGTTAATCTTATCAAAGAACCAACTTTTGGTCTTGTAGATTCTATTGTTTTTCTGTTCTCTATTTCATTTATTTCTGCTTTAATCTTTATTATAGCCTTTTTTCTGATGCCTGTGAGCTTCTTTTACTGTCCTCTATTTGTTCAAGTTGTGGGGCTAACATTTTGATTTGGACCCATTCTTCTTTTTTGATGTGTGCATTTATTGCTATAAATTGAACTCTGAGCACAGCATTTGCTGTGTCCCAGAGGTGTTGGTATGATGTGTTTTCATTCTCATTTGATTCTAGGAAGTTTTTGACTCCCTCTTTGATTTCTTCTATTACCCAGTTGTTTTTAGGCACGGTATTATTCAGTTTCCACGTATTTGATTTTTTTTCCTTGCTGTTTCTGTTACTGATTTCTAATTTTATGGTGCTGTGATCAGAGAGAATGCTTTGTATTATTTAAATGTCCTTGAAAAAGAGTGTAAACTTCATTGCTCTTGGGTGGAGGGTTCTATGTATGTCTGTGAGGTCAAGTTGATTGATTTTGGCCCTTAGATCTTTTGTATCTTTGTTGAGTTTCTTTCTAGATGTTCTCCTTTACTGAGAGTGGAGTGTTGAAAGCTCCTACTATTATTATGTTTTTTTTTTTAATTATCATCTATTCCTCTTTTCAGTGCTGGTAGAGTTTGTTATATGTATTTTGGAGCCCTGTCATTGGGTGCATAGATATTTATCAAGAATATGTCTTCTTGGTGGATTTCCCTTTTAATTATTATATAATGTCCTTCCTTGTCTTTTATGATTGATTTTGCCTTGAAGCCTATTTTATCTGAGATTTTTATTGCTATTCCTGCCCTTTTTTGGTTACTGTTTTCATGGTATATTTTTTTTCCATCCTTTGATTTTTAATATAGTTATGTCTTTGTTTCTAAGCTGTGTCTCTTGTAGAAAGCATATTGTTGGGTTGTGGTTTTTTTATCCGTTCTGCCACTCTCTGTCTCTTTATGGGTGCATTTAAGCTTTTACATTCAGTGTGATTATCAATAAGAATGAATTTATTGCTGTCATATTACTGTGCTTTTTTTGTGGTGTTGACATTTTCTTCATTTCTCTTACTTTCCAGTACTAACTTCCTTTTGTCTGTGGATTTTCTTTTCTTTCATTATTATAGATTTTGTGTTTACTGAGTATTTCTTTTCTTCTTCATTTTAATTCTGATGAGTAGATTTGTTAACTTTCTTTGTGGTTACCTTGAAAGTTACCCTTCCTAAGTCTGAACAAATATTTTATTACTTGATATCACCTTGACTTCCTCTCCATTTGAAAGTTCTATACCTACCGCATTTATTCCCCCTTTTATTGTTTTGACATTGTTGTCATTTACAGATTGACATCTCTGTTTCCCTGTTTTAAGTATTTTAGCTTTGTTTTATTATTGAGAGTTCTTTACCTAGGTTGTTATCTGGCTGATTGTCTCCTGTGTCCTAGACTCCGATTGTTGTCTGATGTTGTTGGTTCTCTAACTGAAGGACTCCCTTTAATATTTCCTGTAAGTTAGGTTTGGTTTTTATGAATTCCCTTCATTTCTGTTTAACTGGAAACATCTTAATTTCTCCATCATATTTGATAGACCATTTTTCAAGATATATTTTTCTTGGTTGGCAGTTTTTTTCTTTCAAGGTTTTATGTATGTCATCCCATTGCTTTCTTACCTGCATAGTTTCTGCTGAGTAATCAGAGCTTTGTATTGTTGTTTCCCCTTTGTAAATGACTTACTTTTCATTTTTCTCAAGCTGCTCTCAGAATTCTTTCCTTGTCTTTAGTTTTGGCAAGTGTGATTATGATACGTCTTCATGACTTTCTTTTAGGGGCTATCCTCTATGGGCTTCATTGAGCTTCTTGGATGGTCAACTTTTTTTTTTGTTTTGTTTTGTTTATTTATTTATTTTTTATTTTATTTAAACACCATTTCAAAACTTTTTACTTACACATTTAAGTGATATTGACTATACTCTTCCAATTGTGCTGCCATTCTCGCCCAAGATGAAGGCTTACAGGACAAAGCAGCCTCCCATTTAATAGTTACTACAAATGTTGCCCTATAGCAGTGGTCAATAATCTCACAATACATCGACAGTGTCCTTATTCAATTTGTGTTCCTTATCATCAGTTTCCTACTCTCCCTCTGCCTTCTGGCCCTTGTCACCGGACTCCTGTACCTCGTTAGTCCCATTTAGTTTTACTGGGCTGTCCATTCCCAGGCTTAACATCGAACCTCGAAGGTAACTTCACATCTGAGCTGAAAGGGTGTCTGGGGGCCACACTCTTGAGGTTTCTCTAGTATTCTTTAGGCCAGTAAATCTGGTCTTCTTCTTCTTCTTCTTTTTTTTTTTTTGGGAGTTAAAATTATGCTCTACATCCTACTCCAGCTCTGCCCAGAACCCTCTGTTGTGATCCTGATCAGAGGAGTCATTGGTGGTAGCCGGGCACCATCCAGCTGTACTGGGCTCAGTCCCATGGAGGCCTTGGTAGCTGTGGGGATGGTCAACTTTTTGTCATTCATGATATTTGGGAAGTTTTTTGCCTGTGAATCTTCAAAAGTCTTCTCTGTGTTTTACATTTTCTCCCTCTGTTCTGGAACTCTAATCATGCACAAAATTTTTTTCTTGATTGTGTCCCACATAGTTTAGATTGTCTTCATTATTTTCTCTGATGTTTCCTCAAACAAAGTGACATCCATGGATTTGTATCCAATTTCATTAATTTTGTCTTCCATTGTCTCAAATTTGCTCCTAAGACCTTCTATTGAGTTGTCAATTTCTGAAATTTTGCTATCTTTTGAATTTCTAGTTGCTGTTTTTGTATGAATTCTGATTATTTCTTTTGATTTTTTTTTCTTGTATTATTTTCCTGAATTCTTCTATTGCTTTGTCTGTCTTTTCTTTGATTTTTGCTATGTTTTCCTTGGTTTTGGTTGTGTTTTCCATGATTTTGTCTATTTTTTCATTGGTTTTCTCTGTGTTTTCCTTGATCTCTTTATTAATCTCTTGGAGAGCCTAAATTCTTTTGAATTCCATATCAGGTAGTTCCACTACCTTTTCTTCTACTGGGTGGTCATCTGATTCTTTATTTTAGTCACTTACTGGGGCCATCTTACCCTGATTTTTTATGTTTTGATATTGTCTGCTGTCTCTGAGACATTAAGGTATTATTTCTTTATTTATTGATTGTATGTTCATTTATTTAATCCTGCTTTTTTGTTTTGTTTTGATATGTCAGGGCAGGAGGACCAGGCGCACTTTGCTTCTTGCTTGTCTGTAGGCACGATAGCTCTCACTGCCTTTTCTGAGTGGGCAGAGCTTCAGCATGCAGGACAAGCTGTTGGCCTGTGGATGATGGAGAAGCTCAGTATCATCAGTCAGGACAAGGCCAGGGGCTGACTGCAGAACAGACCATCAATTGCTGATATGCAAGTTCTAGTTGAAGCTGAAGAAAATTAAAACAAGTCCATGAGAGCCAAAGTATGACCTTGAGAATATCCTACTTGAATTTAGAGACCACTTCAAGGATAGATTTGATGCATTGAACATTAATGAACAAAATACCAGGCAAGTTGTGGGATGACATCAGGGACATCATACATGAAGAAAGCAAAAGGTTATTAAAAAGATAGGAAAGATAGAAAAGACTGAAATGGATGCCAGAAGACTCTGAAACTTGCTCATGAATGTACAGTAGCTAAAATGAACAGAATAAATGATGATGTAAAAGAGCTGAACAGAAAATTTCAAATGAGAAAACAAAGTAAAATATTATAGTGAAATGTGCAAAGACCTGTTCAATATTTCTCAAGCTGAAATAACTGAAGAAAAAATTCAAGCTTCGAGTTGCAATATTGGAAGAGTCTGTGGGCAAAATATTGAACAATGCAGGAAGCATTAAAAGAAGATGGAAGGAATAGAGAGTCACCATACCAAAAAGAATTGGTCAACATTCAACCATTTCGGAAGGTAGCATATGATCAAGAACCAATGGTAATGAAGGAAGAAGTCCAAGCTGCACTGAAGCCATTGGCAAAAAACAAGGCTGCAGGAATTGACGGAATATAAATTGAGATATTTCAAAAAATGGATGCAACTCTGGAAATTTTCACTTGTCTATGCCAAGAAATTTAGAGAGACAGCTACCTGGCCAACCAACTGGAAGAGATCCATATTTGTAGCCATTCCAGAGAAAGGTGATCCAACAGAATGTGGCAATTATTGAACAATATTTTTAATATCATACACAAGTAAAATTTCACAAAATATAATTCAAAATTCAAAAATGGTTGCAGCAGTTCAAGGGCAAGGAACTGCCAGAAATTCAAGCCAGATTCAGAAGACGATGTGGGAAGAGGGATATCATTGCTGATGTAAAATGGATCTTGACTGAAAGCAGAGAATGTCAGAAAAATGTTTACCTGTGTTTTATTGACTATGCAAAGGCATTCATCTGTGTGGATGATAACATATTATAGATAACATAGCGAAGAATGGGAATTCCAGGACACTTAATTGTGTTCATGTGGCATCTGTACATAGACCATGACGTACCCGTTTGAACAGAACAAGGGGACACCACATGGTCTAAATTAAAGAAAGATGTGTGTCAGGATTGTAGCCTTTCACCATACTTATTCAATCTGTATATTAAGCAAATAATCTGAGAAGCCAGACTCTATGAAGAAAAATGCAGCATCAGGATTGGAGGAACTGTCATTAGCAACCTGTAATATGCAGATGACACAACCTTGTTTGCTGAAAGTGAAGAGAACTTGACACACTTACTGATGAAGATCAAAGACAACAGCTTGCAGAAGGGATTACACCTCAACATAAAGAAAACAAAAATCCTCACAACTGGACCAATAAGCAGCATCATGATAAAAGGAGGAAATATTGAAGTTGTGGATTTCCTTTTATTTGCATCTACAGTCAACACCCATAGAAGCAGTAGTCAAGAAATCAAGTGACATATTGCATTGTAAGAACCTGCTGCAAAAGTTCTCTTTAAAGTGTTCAAAAGCAAAGATGTTACCGACTAAGGTGCCCCTGACCCAAGCCATGTTATTTTCAGTCACCTCATATGCACGCGAAAACTGAATAAGGAACACCAAAGAAGAATTGATGCCTTTGAATTATGGTGTTGGTGAAGAAAACTGAATATACCGTGGACTGCTGTAAGAACGAAAAATCCATCTTAGAAGAAACACAACCAGAATGCTCCTTAGAAGAGAGGATGGCAAGACTTCATCTCATGTACTTTGGACATGTTATCAGGAGGGACCAGTCCCTAGGGAAATACATCATGCTTGGTAAAGTACAGGGTCAGTAAAAAAGAGAAAGACCATCAGTGAGGTGGATTGATACTGTGGCTGCAACAACGGGCTCAAACATCACAACAATTCTGAGGATGGAGCAGAACCAGACAGTGTTTCCTTCTGTTATACATAGGGTCGCTGTGTTGGATCCAACTAGATGGCAACTAACAACAACAGACTGAGCTCAATAAATGTTTTATTTTTAAAGAAAGGGGAAAAAAACCCTATGGAGCACACTTTTCCCTGATATGTTGTGTTACCATGAGTCGTAGTCGACTCAGCAGCAATTGGGTACTATGCACCAGGCTTTGCATTGGGAGCTTCCAAATCCTATTTCTTATGGCAATCCCACTTGGTAGGTTATTGGTAGCAACATTTTCTAGAGGAGAAAACAAGCTCAGAGGAAATCTGCCTCTTGCCCAGCATCATACAGCTACTGATTTGTAGGAGTGGATTTGAGCTACATTTTTTTTCTCATGGTATATTTCTAGTTTTAATTGAAAAGACAAAAGTCTTGAAAAACACGCATACATTTAGGAGAGAAAAGAGAATGGTTGGCCGGTACCGACCAGGAAATATTATCCATTGGTTCTATAATTCAGATTTTTCTAGTTAAATCCAAAATGTCCAAGTATATTTTAAATTTATTTCTGTAGATCTACCTGTTTGAATACAATCAATATTAAATGACTAAAAACAAACAAAATACAGAAAGTCATTGTGAAAATCACAACTGCTATAAAAGTATCTTTTTTCTAGTCTGTTTCAGTCTAAAATTGTTTCACACACATTTATCAGAAGACAAAACTATGGTCTACTACCCTCTAGTGGAAAGGAACCCTAAAGGAAAGTTCTAGGTCTCCCTATCAACAACAACAACAACAAAAATTCCCAATCCCTGTTCCTCTGCACATGCTTTCTCCTCTTCTGGGAGTACACAACTCTTTACTTTGTACGGCTTGGTGAAGGTTAAATTCTATTATCTTTTATTTCCTAGCACAAGACCAACTTCTTTATGAAGACTTTACTGAAACACTTCACAACTTGCCTACAACACCTACCCAAATACCACCCTTCTCTTCAAATCCTATGACCAGCTCCTGCCCTGCCTCCTCTAGGAAGTCCAGCCTAACAGAAACAGCTTCTCCTCAACTCCGCAGCTCTTTTTTATTCTGCTTTAAGTGAAAGTTTACAGTTCAAGTTAGTTTCTCATACAAAAATTTATACACACGTTGTTATGTGACCCTAGTTGCTCTCCCTATACTGTGAGAGCACACTCCTCCTTTCCACCCCAGGTTTCCCATGTCCATTCAATCAGCTCCTGACCCTCTCTGCCTTCTCATCTCACCTCTGGACAGGAGCTGCCCATTTAGTCTCAGGTATCTACTTGAGCTAAAAAGGACACTCTTCAGGAGTATCATTTTATGTCCCATAGTTCAGTCTAATCTTTGTCTGAAGAAATGGCCTTGGGAATGGTTTTAGTTTGGGGCTAACAGAGAGACCGGGGCATATGTCTTCCGTGGTCCCCCCAGTCTCAGTCAAACCATTAAGTCTGGTCTTTTTATTAGAATTTAAGTTCTACACCCCACTTTTCTCCTGTTCTTTCAGTGACTCTCTGTTGTGTTTCCTGTCAGGGCAGTCATTGGTGGTAGCCGGTCACTATCTACTTGTTCTGGTCTCAGGCTGATGGAGTCTCTGTTTATGTGGCCCTTTCTGTTTCTTGGGCTAATACTTCCTTGTGTCTTTGATGTTCTTCATTCTCCTTTGCTCCAGGTGAGTTGGGACCAATTAATGCATCTTAGATGGTTGCTTGCTAGCTTTTAGGACTCCAGACGCCACTCACCAAAGTGGGATGCAGAACTTTTTCTTAATAAACTTTGTTATGCCAATTGACCTTGATGTCCCCTGAAACCATGGTCCCCAGACTCCTGCCCCTGCTACTCTGACCCACGAAGTGTTTGGTTGTATTCAGGAAACTTCTTAGATTTGGGGTTAGTCCAATTGTACTGACTGTGCTGTGTGTTGGCCTTCCCTTCACCTAAGTTAATTCTTGTCTCCTACCTAGTTAGTGAATACCCTTCTACCTCCTCCCTAACCTCGTAACCATCAAAGAATTTTTTTCTTTGTTTAAAGCTTTTCTTGAGTTCTTATATAATGGTGGTCTTATACTATATTTGTCCTTTTGAGACTGACTAAATTCACTCAGCATAATGCCTTCCAGATTCCTCCATGTTATAACATGTTTCACAGATTCATCGTTGTTCTTTATCATTACATAATATTCCTTCGTGTGAATATACCATAATTTGTTTATCCATTTGTCCGTTGATGGGCACCTAGATTGTTTCCATCTTTTTGCTATCGTGAACAGTGCTGCAATGAACATGGGTGTGCATGTATCCATTTGTGTGATGGCTCTTATTTCTCTAGGATATATTCCAAGGAGTGGGAGTGCTAGATCTTATGGTACTTCTATTTCTAGCCTTTTAAGGAAGCGCCAAATTCATTTCCAACGTGGTTGTACCATTTTACATTCCCACCAACAGTGTATAAATGTTCCAGTCTCTCCACAACCTCTCCAACATTTACTATTTTGTGTTTTTTGGATTAATGCTAGCCTTGTTGGGGTGAGATAGTATCTCATTGTAGTTTTGATTTGCATTTCTCTAATGGCTAATGATCATATTTCGTCATGTGTCTGTTAGCAGCCTGAATGACTTCTATGATGAAGTGTTTGCCCACTTTTTAATTAGGTTATTTGTCTTTTTGTTGTTGAGGTTTTACAATATCTTGTAGATTTCAGAGATTAGACGTTGATCAGATTTGTGGTAGCTAAAATTTTTTTCCCAGTCTGTAGGTTGTCTTTTTACTCTTTTTGTGAAGTCTTTTGATGAACATAAGTTTTCAATTTTTAGGAGCTCCCAGTTATCTAGTTTCTCTTTTGGTGTTTGTGCATTGTTAGTAATGTTTTTATTCTGTTTATGCCATGTATTAGGGCTTCCAGTGTTGTCTTTATTATTTCTTCCATGATCTTTATCATTTTAGGTTTTATATTTAGGTCTTTGATACATTTTGAGTTCGTTTTTGTGCATGATGTGAGATATGCATTTTGTTTCAGTTTTTAGCAGATGGATATCCAGTTATGCCAGCACCATTTGTTAAAGAGACTGTCTTTTCCCCTAATTAACGAACTTTGGGCCTTTGTCAAATATTAGCTGCTGTTAGGTGGGTTAATTTACATCTGAATTATCAATTCTGTTCCATTGGTCTATGAATCTGTTGTTGTACCAGTATCAGGCTGTTTAGACTACCGTGGTGGTATAATAGGTTCTAAAATCAAGTGTGTGAGGCCCCCCACTTTGTTCTCCTTCAGTAATGTTTTAAGTATTTGAGGTATCTTCCCTTTCCATATAAAGTTGGTGATTTGTTTCTCCATCTCATTAAAAATGCCACTGGACCAGCCAGATACCAACCTAGGAAATTAACTTTCAAGGACTATTCAAAGCCAAAGGAATTACAACAGGGGACCAGAGAGGTTAATCTGTAAATGACAACAGTATCAGAACAATAAAAGAGGGAATAAATGGTGTAGGTATAGAACCTTCTAATGCAGAGGAAGGCAAGACAATACCACGTAATGATAGACTGGTTCAAACCTAGGAAGATAAGAGTAAATTTCAAGGCAACCACAAAGAAAGTTAACAAACCTACTCACCAAAATAAAGAAAAACATAAAGTCTCAGTAAAAACAAAACCTACAAAAACAAAAACAAAAAATCCAAAAACAAAGGGAATTAAGCACAGGAGAGTAAGAGGAACAAGAGGCATGAATTTATTAAAAATCAAAGGATGGAAAAAATGTAACAAGCAAACAGCTACCAAAAAACAGCAAGAGTGGCAGTACTAATCTCAGATAAAGTAGACTTTACAACAAAATCCACCATAAAAGACAAAGAAGGACACTATATAATGATTAAGGGGATGGTCCTTCATGAATACATAACCATAATAAACATGTATGCACCCAATGAAAGGGTTCCAACATACATAAAACAAACTAACACAACAGAGAAATTGACAGTTTCACAACACCAGTAGGACACTTCAAGACACAACTCTTGGTAAAAGACAGAACATCTAGAAAAAAACTTAACAAAGATACAGAAGACCTAAAGGGCACAATTAGCCAACAAGATTTCAGAAATGGACAGTGTCATAGAAGGGCTGAGTATCAAGTTTGAAATGATGGAAGACAGAATTAGAGAAACTGAAGAAAAACACTTGGATACAACTCTTTTTGAGGAAAAATCAGAAAAAAGAACCAAGAAAAGTGAAGAAACCCTGAGATTTATGCGGGATACCATCAAAAGCAAAAATCTGCAGGTGATCAGAGTTCTAGAGCAGAGGGAGAAAACAGAAAACACAAAGAGGATCATTGAAAAATTGCTGACAGAAAACTTCCCTAATATCATGAAAGATGAAAAGCTGACCATCCAAGAAGCTCAACAAACCCCATATAGGATACACCCCAAAAGAAAATCACCAAGGCATATTATAATCGCACTCACTAAAACCAAAGAATCCTGAGAGCAGCTCGATAAAAACAAAAAATCACATACAGAGGAGAAACAATAAAACTAAGCACAGATTATTTGGCCAAAACCATGCAGGCAAGAAGGCAATGGGATGACATATATAAACCTTAAAAGAAAAAAATTGCCAGCCAAGAATAATATATCCTGCAAAACTCTCCTTTAAATTTGATGGTGAATTTAGGCCATTTCCAGATAAACAGAAATTAAGGGACTATGTAAAAACCAAACTGAACTTATGAGACTTAGTGAAGGAAGTCCTTCGATCAGAGAACAAACACTATCAGACCACATGCTGAATATAGGACACAGGATTGTACTAGCCAGATACCAACCGAGGAAATAAACTCTTAAAGACTGTGCAATACCAAAAAAGTACAAAAGGGAACCAGAGAGGTTAATGTGTAAATGACAACAGCATCAAAACAATAAAATAGGGAATAAACGGTGTAGGTATAAAACCTTCTAATGGAAAGGAAGTCAAGCAATACCAAGTAATAACAGACTGGTTCAAATCTAGGAAGATAAAAGTAAATTTCAAGGTAACCAAAAAGAAAGTTAACAAACCAACTCATCAAAATAAAGAAGAAAAACATAAAGTCTCAATAAAAACAAAACCTACAGAAACAAAAGAAATGAAAAAGAATCCACAAACAAAAGGAACTCAGCACAGGAGAGTAAGAGCAACAAAGAAAACGTCAGCACCACAAAAAAAAAAAAAAAAAAAGAGCACTACAAAATGCAATCCCACTCCTAGGAATACATCCTAGAGAAATAAGAGCCTTCACACGAATAGACATATGCACAACCATATTCATTGAAGCACTGTTCACAATAGCAAAAAGATGGAAACAACCTAGATGCCCATCAACAGAAGAATGGATAAAAAAACTATGGTGCATACACACAGTGAAGTTTTATGCAAAGATAAAGAACAATGATGAATCTGTGAAGCATCTCATAACATGGATGAAACTGGAGGACATTATGCTGAGTGAAATAAGTCAGTCACAAAAGGACAAATATCGTATGATACTTCTCCTGTATAGCTCCTGTAAAAGTTTACTCACAAAAAGAAACAATCTTTGTTGGTTACGAGGGACGGGACGGGTGGGGGGAACTAAACAGATAAGTGGTAACTTTGGTGAAGGGTAAGACAGCACACACTACTGGGGAAGCCAGCACAACTTGTACAAGGAAAGGTCATGGAAGCTTCATAGACACATGCAAACTCCCTGAGGGACTGAATTGCTGGGTGGAGGGGTTGTGGGGACCATGGTCTCGGGGAACATCTAGCTCAATTGGCATAACAGTTTTTAAAGACAATGTTCTACATTCTACCTCAGTGAGTAGCGTCTGGGGTCTTAAAAGCCTGTGAGCAGCCATCTAAGATACTCCACTGGTCTCACCCCTCCGGGAGCAAGGGAGAATGAAGAGAACAGGATACAAGGAAAAGATTAGTCCAAAGGACTAATGGACCACAGCTACCAAGGCCTCCACCAGACTGAGTCAAGTACAGCTAGATGGTGTCTGGCTACCACCAGTGACTGCTCTGACCTTGGTCACAATAGACGATCCTGGACAGAGCTGGAAAAGGATGTAGAACAGAATTCTAACTCACAAAAAAAGACCAGATTTACTGGCCTGACAGACTGGAGAAACCCTGAGAGTATGGCCCCCGGACACCCTTTTAGCTCAGTAGTGAAGCCCCTCCCGAGGTTCACTGTTCAGCCGGGGACTGGACAACCCCATAAAACAAAACGGGAATAACGGGGCACAGCAGTCCAGGGACAAGGACTAGAAGGCATGAGGGGACAAGAAAGCTGGTGACAGGGAACCCAAGACTGAGAAGGGATAGTGTTGACATGTAGTGGAGTTGTTAACCATTGTCATAGGGCAATACGCGTACTGTTTAATGAGAAACTGTTATGTAAACCTTCATCTAAAGTACAAAAAAAAAAAAAGAATTATCTATGTGAGATCAAATTGACAACAGCAACTTGAAAGTTTTAATGGGAAGCCTAGGGGAGAGTGAGTTGAAGATAATGGTGATGGAATAATTTGGAAAAGGTTAGTGAGAATAGCAGCACAACTGGAAGAATGTAATCGATGTCACTGAATTGTACATGTAGAAAATTTGACATGGTTTAACTTTGGCTATGTATATTTTCACCAAAAAAAAAAAAAAAAAAAGGGTCCTCCAAGGTTAAGAAGGGAGAGTGTTGACATGTCGTGGGGATGTTAATCAATGTCATAAAACAATATGTGTACGGACTGTTTAATGAGAAACTGTTCTGTAAACCTTCATCTAAAGTACACTAAAATTATTTTTTTTAAATGCCCCTGGAATTTGGATCAGGATTGCATTGTATCTGTAGATCGCTTTGGGTAGAATTGACATTTTCACAATGTTGAGTCTTCCTATCCATGAGTAAGGTATGTTTTTGCACTTATGCAGGTCTCTTTTGGTTTCTTGCAGTAGTGTCTTGTAGTTTTTATTCTGTAGGTCTTTTATGTCTCTAGTTAGATTTATTCCTAGGTATTTTATCATCTTGGAGGCTATTGTAAATGGTATTGATTTGGTGATTTCCTCCTCGAAGTTCTCTTTGTTGGTGTAGAGGAATTCAACTGATTTTTGTATGTTTATCTTGTATCCTGACACTTTGCTGAAATCTTCTATTAGTTCCAGTAGTTTTCTTGTGGATTCTTTGGGGTTTTCTGTGTATAAGATCACATCATCTGCAAATAGAGATACTTTTACTTCTTCCTTACCAATTCAGATGCCCTTTATTTCTTTTTCCAGGCTAATTGCTCCAGCTAGGGCCTCCAGCACAATGTTGAATAAGAGTGGTGATAAAGGGCATCCTTGTCTGGTTCCCGTTCTCAAGAGGCTTGCTTTCAGACTCTCTCCATTTAGGATGATATTGGCTGCTGTCTTTGTATAAATGCTCTTAATTAGGTTGAGAAATTTCCATTCTATTCCTACTTGGCTGACAGTTTTTGTCATGAATGGATGTTGGACTTTGTCAAATGCCTTTTCTGCAACAATTGATAAATTATGTGGTTCTTATCTTTTATTTATGGGTGGTTTAACCATCCCTGCATACCTGGTATGAATCCCACTTGGTCATGATGGATTATTTTTTTGATATGCTGTTAAATTCTATTGGCTAGAGTTTTGCTGAGGATTTTTGCAACTATGTTCATAAAGGGATACTGGTCTATAACTTTCTTTTTTTGTGGTGTCTTTACCTCGTTTTGGTATCAGGGTTATGCTGGCTTCATAGAATGAGTTTGGGAGTATTCTTTCCTTTTCTATACTCTGAAATACTTTTAGAAGTAGTGGTCTTAACTCTTCTCTGATAGTTTGGTAGAATTCTCCAGTGAAACCGTCCGGGCCTGGGCTTTTTTTAATCTTGGGAGTTTTTAAATTACCTTTTCAATCTCTTCTTTTGTTGTAGACTTATTTAGTTGTTCTACCTCTGTGTTAGTTTAGGTAGGTAGTGAATTTCTAGAAATTTGTCCATTTCCTCTAGGTTTTTAAATTTGTTAGAGTACAATTTTTCATAGTATTCTGTTATGATTCTTTTAATTTCAGTTCGGTCTGTTGTGATATCACCCATCCTATTTCTTATTTAGGTTATTTCCTTCCTCTCCTGTTTTTCTTTTGTCAGTTTGGCCAGTGGTTTATCAATTTGGTTGATCTTTTCAAAGAACCAGCTTTTGGTCTTGTTAACTCTTTCAATTGTTTTTCTATTCTCTATGTCATTTAATTCTGCTCTAATTCTTATTATTTTCTTTCATCTGGCGCTGGGGGGCTTCTTTTTGCTGCTCTCTTTCTACTTGTTTGAGTTGTAGGGTTGATGTTTTGATTTTGGCCCTTTCTTTTTTTTTGGATGTGTGCATTTATTGCTATAAACGGACCTCTGAGCACTGCTTTTGCTGTGTCCCAAAGGTTCTGGTAGGATGTGTTTTCATTCTCATTTGATTCTGTGAGTTTCTTTATTCCATCCTTAATTTCTTCTATAACCCAGTAGTTTTTGAGCAAGGTGTTGTTCACTTTCCATGTGTTTGATTTTTTTTTTCCTTGCTTTTTCTGTTATTGATTTCTACTTTTATGGCTTTATGGTCAAAAAAGATGCTTTGCAATATTTTGATGTTTTGGATTCTGTTAAGGCTTGCTTTATGGCTTAAAATGCAGTCTATTCTGGAGAATATTCCATGTGCACTGGAAAAGAAAGTATATTTGGCTGTTGTTGGATGGAGTGTTCTTTATATGTCTGTGAGATCAAGTTCATTGATTGTGGCATTTAGATTTTCCATGTCTTTATTGAGCTTCTTTCTGGATGTTCTGTCCTTCACTGAGAGTGGTGTGTTGAAGTTTCCTACCATTATTGTGGAGCTGTCTATCTCTCTTTTTAATGCTGTTAGTTTGTTTTATGTATTTTGGAGCTTTGTCATTGGGTGCGTAAATATTTATTAAGGTTATGTACTCCTGGTGTACTGACCCTTTAAACAATATATGGTGTCCTTCCTTATCCTTTGTGGTGGATTTTACTTTAAAGTCTATTTTGAGTGTTGTTTACTCCTTCTCTTTTTTTGAGTGTTGTTTACTTAATATATTTTTTCCATCCTTTGAGTTTTAGTTTGTGTCTTTAATTCTAAGGTGTGTCTCTTGTAGGCAGCATATAGATGGATTGTGTCTTTTTAGCCATTATGCCACTCTGTTTCTCTTTATTGGTGTGTTTAGTCCATTTACATTCAGTGTAATTATTGATAGGTATGAATTTAGTGCTGGCATTTTCATGTCTTTTTTTGTGTTGTTGACAGATTCTTTGTTCCACTTAATTTTCTGTGCTATGTCGTTTTTCTTTATGTATGTTTTTTTAATCTTTTTCATTGTTGATTTTGTGTTTGCTGAGTCTTTCTGTTCTTCTTGTTTTTTATTTTGGTGTGTAGGATTGTTAGTTTCTTTTGTGGTTACCTTAATATTTACCTCTCTTTTTCTGAGTTTAAACTACTCTTTTATTTCTTTATATCGCCTTCACTTCCTCTCCATATGAAAAATTTATGACTATGTTTTTTCATCCCTCTTTTTTGTTTTAATGTTGTCATCTTTTACATATTGATGTCTCTGTTTCCCTATTTTCAGTGTTTTAGCTTTGATTTATTTTTGTGACGTCCCTATTTGGGTTGATATCTGGTTGTTGCCTCGTGCATGCTAGTCTTGTGTTGTTATTTGATATTATGGATTTTCTAACTGAAGGACTCATTTTAGTATTTCTTGTAATTTTGGTTTGGTTTTGCAAATTTCCTAAACTTCTGTTTATCTAGAAATGCCCTAATTTCACCACCATATTTGAGAGACGGTTTTGCCAGGTATAGAATTCTTGGTTGGCATTTTTTTTCCTTCAAGGCTTTACATATGTCATCCCATTGCCTTCTTACCTGCATGGTTTCTTCTGAGTAGTCTGAGCTTAGTCTTATTGACTCTCCCTTGTAAGTGACTTTTTGTTTATCCCTAGATGCTCTTAAAATTCTCTCTTCATCTTTAATTTTGGCAAGATTGATTATACTATGTCTTTGTGACTTTCTTTCAGGATCTACCTTATGTGGTGTTTGATGAGCATCTTGGAAAGATATCCTGTCATCTTTCATGATATCAGGGAAGTTTTTTGCCAACAAATCTTCAATAATTCTCTCTGTATTTTCTGTTATCTTCCCCTGTGCTGGTACTCCAATCACTTGTAGGTTATTTCTCTTGAGAGAGTCCCATATAATTCTTAGGTTTTCTTCCTTTTTAAAAATCCTTTTGTCTGATTTTTCCTCAAATAAGTTGGTGTCAAGTGCTTTATCTTCAGTCTCACTAATTCTGACTTCCATGGCCTCAATTCTGCTCCTATGACTTTCTGTTGAGGTGTCTAATTCTGAAATTTTATTGTTAATCTTCTGGATTTCTGTTTGCTGTATGTCTATGGATTCTTGCAGCCTGTTAAATTTGTCACTACGCTCTTTTCTAATCTTCTTAACTTCCTCTATTGCTTTGTCTGTGTGTTCCTTGTCTTGTTCTGTGTTTTGAATGATTTCTTTCTTGATAATCCTGAAGAGTTCTGTATATTAATCTTTTGTATTCTACCTCTGATAATTCCAAGAATTTCGCTTCCTCTGGAAAATTTTTTGATTCTTTGTTGTAAGAGCTTCCTGAAGCCATATGATCTGCCTCTTTATGTAATTTGATATTGACTGTTGTCTCTGAGCCATCAATAAGTTTAATAAATAAATATTTATTTATTTTATGTTTGCTTACTGTGTCCTAGCTTCTTGTTTTGTTTTGTTTTGATATGCCCAAATAGGGTGCTCTTGTGAGCTAGTTTGATTATTGGTGCCTTTGAAGCTTTAACTTCCTGTCACCAGGTGGTTAGATCTGTTACTAGATATGTGAGCCCAGGAGTCTGTTTACTTTTCTTGTGTGGATTCAGCTTGTATGTCCAGGTAGTCGATCACCAAGTGTGTGGTACAGGCTCTCACCTACAGCCCTAGACAGGCAGTGGTGATTGGTGTAGGCACAGGTATCTGGCTGCAGTAGGGGGTCATGTGCTGAGCAAGGCAGGGGGCTGATGGCTGTCCTTCAGTGTCTGAGAGGAAAGCGTGTCCCTGTTCCCTAGAGAGCATAGGTGGGTGGATTTTGCAGGTGGACTATGGGCACCCAATGCTGTTGGCTGTAATGACGGGGAGGCATCAATTATTCTTGAACTCTTGTCGTGGGTGTCTAGGTGGTGTGGGCGGAGCCACCAGTCCCCAGGCCCCTGATGTGGGTAGGTGAGGACCCTACTTAATGGGCAGAACAGTGTCAAATGTCACGAACCAGCCACTTCACCATTTAGCCGATACAGTTGAAGTTAGGCTTCAGGTATATACCCTGTTGTACTGCAGTAATGAGGCCGATGCTGTTGAAGTGGGCCCACACAGGTCTATGCAGGGGTAAAAGGCATTCAAAGTCCATGGACCCCTTATGCCTGTGCCTAGGCAAAGGAGCTATGTCTACCCTTAGTTCCCAGCTTAGGGGAGCTGGCAGATTATTTCTTCCTTTCTGTCAATTTGTTCCCTCTCCAAGGCCAGGAGAATGGTTCAGGGTGCATGACAGGTCCTACTTCCAGCCCAGGGGACTCAGCAATGGATGAAGCCAGCCCAGGGCCCTGTGCAGAGCAGGGAGGGGCAGGTAAATGGGAGAGAGATTTTTCCCAAAGAGGGTGTTTTTTGATCCACTTGATAGATTAGATGCATGTACTTATCTTTTGCCAATTGATAGCTGGTTTTCACTAGTTCTGGAGACATGAGTAGTCTCTCTGCGCTGAGTCTCTTCCAAAGTGGAAAATGCCTCCCAAGTGCCACTGCTTGCCTCACTGTGCACAGCAGCTGATCCGGCCTGAAGGGTGCTGGCTTCTATCAGGTCAGGTCTGGCAGCTCCTCACTGCTTCTGAACTGTCGCTCCCTCCTCCTGCCACTCAGTCCAATTCCTCAACTTTGCTTTTGGTGTTCAGGGATCCTAGATGGTCATATATAATTGATTCACTTGTTTTTTCGAGTCTTTGTTGTAAGAGGGACCACAGGAAGCGTCTGACTACTCCACCGTCTTGGCCCCACCTCTTCCAGCTCCCCAGCTTTGTAGTCTGACCCTCACATCCTCACCCTTAGTCACATCCCACATCTTGGGGCCCATGTCCTGAGACAGACCAAGAGTTTCCTTAAGATAGAGCCTATGTTTCCTCCTATGCCCCCTAATGCTGTGGGCAATATCACACTCCAAAAATGTTTTTTTCTAGGTTACATTTGTGGGTTTTTCATCTATTTATTTTTAATGTAAGGAGCTCTGGTGGTGCCGTAGTTAAGCACTTGACTGTTAATGAAAAGGCTGGCAGCTTGAACCTACCAGCCACTCTAAGAGGCAAAGATGTGGCAGTCTGCTTCCATAAAGATCACAGCCTTAGAAACTGTATGGAGCAGTTCTACTCTTTCCTATAGGATTGCCATGAGTCAGAATTGACTCAAAGGTAATGGGTTATTGTGATGGTTATGTTATGTGTCTGATTGGCCAGGCAATGATTCTCAAAGTTTGGCAGACATTATGTAATCACCTTCCATTGTGTGATCTGATGTGAGCAGCCAATCAGAAGGGGAATTAATTGGAGTGTGACCTGCATCCAATATATATGGATGTTCTGACAAAGCTCCCTCTCTCTTGATATTGCAGCTGTCTTGTCATCTTCTGACCTCCCGTTCTTGGGACGTGAGCCAGCAGCCTACCACCTGACTTGCAGATTTTGAATTTGCCACTTCCCATAAACACATGAGTCAGGAAAAGCTTCCAGTCTGCTGCTGACCCACAGATCTGGGACTTGCCAGCCTCCACAATTGTGTGAACCATTTCCTTAAATATATATATATATATACATATATTTCTATATACACTTCACTAGTTTTCTCCTCTAGAAAACCCGGACTAAGACAGTACCTGTCTTGGGCTGAGTTCTCTAGAGGAGCAAAATCAGTGAAGCATATAAATATGTATAGACAGAGAGATTTATATAAAGGAAATGGCTCATGCAATTGTAGAGGTTGGAATGACACAAGTCCGTGAGTCAGCATAGAGGCGTCTCCTGATTCACGGAGCCACAGGGGCTGGTGAACTCAAGGTTGACAGGTCAGAGAACAGGGCTCTTGCTCACAGCTTGTGAACAGAAAAAGTAATAGAGCCTTGCCAGAACATCTGCTTATATTTGGTGCAGGCCACATGCCCAGGGAAACTCCCTTTTAACTGATTGGCTACTCACAGCAGATCCTATCATGGGGTGATCACATATCAGATCTCAACAGAGAAGTGATCACAACATTATACGACTGCCAAAAACACTGAGAATCATGGCCCTGCCAAGTCGACACACAGTTTAACCATCACAGTCCACCCCTGGTCAAGTTGGCACCTATACACATCTCCTTAAACCATACATAATCTCTGAATAAAGGCAATTATAAAGTCATACTTGTGCCTAACATGATACAATGAACACACATACAACCAAAAATGCACTAGCCCTGTTTACATCTTATATCTCATAAGTGAAGAAAACAAAATATTTGATGCACACCTACAAAGCAGAAATACTCATAACAATTACAGTCCTTGTTTCTGCAACTGGTCACATGGTTGTAATTGGTATTTAGAACAACCTTCTTCCACCACCCATTCTGTATTCCCTTTGCCCTCAGCAAGCACCTCAGCTGATGGTAGTTCTTTGCCTGGTTGTATGACCCAAACCGTCATTCCTGAAGGGTCTGGGCCATTAGTAGTCATGTCAGTATTGGGTTGCTGTAGTTTTCCATTGACTTTAATCACAGGGCATACTAGTAGTAAGAGATTCCCTAAGGTACTCTTCTTTACCTACATGTAATATCAATCTGATTTCCTCCTGGTAATCAGGATCAATCACACTAGCCAGTATGGAAACTCCCTGCTTTGCCGGTTGATCCAGACGCATAACGAGCCCAAAGTGGCCAGGCGGTATTTTTAGCTTCCAGTTCAATGAGATCAGTGATAAGTCTCCAGATGGGAGCGTTCCTCCCTTTGGGACTAAGACCTTTAGACTCATAGAGCATAAGGTCGTGGGGACAGGAAGCAAAAATCTTACGAGTGGGTCACTAGGGGTCATAGTGAGTGACATCATTCCTATTTCCACCCCTTGATTCCTGAACCTGTGAATTCTGGCTATGGGAGAAACAGCACCATTTATTGGACGCTGGTGTAGAGCATATACAGCCTCCTGGAGAACATTGCCCCAACCCTGCAAAGTATTGCCACCTAGCTGGCACTGTAATTGTGTCTTTAGAAGGGCATTCCATCAAGCCAGCTGCTTCAAGATGATAGGGTACATGGAAAGACCAGCGAATTCCATGAACATGGGCCCACTGCTGCACTTCATTTGCTGTGAAGTGAGTCCCTTGATCCGAGGCGATGCTGTGTGGGATACCATGATGGTGGATAAGGCATTCTGTAAGTCCATGGATCATAGTTTTTTCAGAAGCAGTGAGTTCAGGGAAGGCAAAACCATATCCAGAGTAAGTGTCTATTCCAGTAAGAACAAAACACTGCCCCTTTCCATGATGGAAGTGTTTCAATGTAATCAAGTTGCCACCAGGTTGTTGGTGATCATTTCGAGAGATGATGTCATGTCTGGGGCTCAGTGTTGGTCTTGCTGCTGGAAGATTCAGCACTCAGCAGTGGCTGTAGACAAGTCGGCCTTGGTGAATGGAAGTTTATGTAGTTGAGCCCGTGCATAACTTCCATCCCTGCCACCATGGCCACATTATTTATGAGACCATTGAGCAACGACAGGAGTAGCTGGGGAAAGAGGATGAGTGGTTTCCCCAGAATGCATTATCCTAACCACTTGACTGTTAAAATCCTCCTCTGCTGAGGTCACCTTTTGATAAGCATTCATGTGAGACACAAATATCTTCACTTCTTTGGCCCTTTCTGAGAGGTCTATCCACATACCTCTTCCTCATAAATCCTTGTCTCCAATTTTCCGATCATATTCCTTCCAAGTCCCTTACCATCCAGCCAAACCATTGGCCACAGCCAGTGAATCAGTATACAATCCCACATCTGGCCATTTCTCCTCCCAAGCAAAGTGAACAACCAGATGCACTGCTCGAAGTTCTGCCCATTGGGAGGGTTTCCCTTCACCATTGTCCTTCAGGGAGGTCCCAGAAAGGTGCTGTAGTGCTGCCGCTGTCCACTTTCGAGTGGTGCCTGCTTATCACACAGAACCATCTGTAAACCAGGGCCAAGCACGAGTATTCTCTTCTTCAGTCAACTGATCATAAGGAAATTCCGCATGAGGCCATAGGTGCAGACTGGGAGATGGAAGCTAATGTGACAGGAGTGGAGAGCATGGGCATTTGGGCCGCTTCCTCATGCAATTTACTTATGCCTTCAGGTTCTGCTTGGGCCCTATATTATACATACCATTTCCATTTAACGATGGACTGCTCCTGTGCACTTCCAACTTTATGGCTCTGTGGGTCAAGCAACACCCAGTTGCTTATGGGAAGCTCAGGTCGCATGGTGACTTGGTGTCCCATGGTTAAGGGTTCAGTCTCTACTAAGGCCAAGTAAGAAGCCAAAAGCTGTTTCTCAAAAGGAGAGTAGTTATCTGCAGAGGATGGCAAGGCTTTGCTCCAAAATCCTAAGTGTCTGCACTGTGATTCACCAATAGGGGCCTGAGAAAGACTCCAAACAGCATCTCTATCTGCCACTGACACTTCAAGCACCATTAGATAAGCCAGATCATATGGTCCAAGTGGCAGAGCAGCTTGCACGGCAGCCTGAATCTATTGCAGAGCCTTCTCTTGTTCTGGTCCCCACTCAAAAAGAGCAGCTTTTCAAGTCACTTGATAAAGACGACAGAGTAGGACACTCAAATGAGGAATATGTTGTCTCTAAAATCCAAAGAGGCCCACTAGGTGTTGTACCTCTTTTTTAGTTGTGGGAGGAACCAGATGCAATAACTTATCCTTCACTTTAGAAGGAATATCTCGACATGCCCCACACCACTGAACCCCTAGAAATTTTACTGAGGTGGAAGGGGTCTGAATTTTTGTGGGATTAATTTTCCACCCTCTATCATGCAAATGTTTCATCAGTAAGTCCAGAGTCATTGACACTTCTTCATTACTAGGTCCAATCAGTATAATATCATCAATGTAATGGACCAGTGTTATGTCTTGTGGAAGGCAAAGGCGATCAAGCTACCTGCGAACTAAATTATGACATAGGGCTGGAGAGTTGATGTAGCTCTGAGGTAGGCAACTGAAGTTGCATGTCTGGCCTTGCCAGCTGAAGTCAAACTGCCTCTGATGGTCCTTCGAAACAGATATGGAGAAAAAGGCATTGGCCAGATCAATAGTTGCATACCATGTACCAGGAGATGTATTAATTTCCTCAAGCAATGAGACTACATCTGGAATAGCAGCTGCAATTAGAGTCACCACTTAGTTAAATTTTTTATAATCCACTGTCATTCTCCAAGATCCATTTGTTTTTTGCACAGGCCAAATAGGCGAGTTGAATGGGGATATGGTGGAAATCACCACCCCCGCATCCTTCAAGTCCTTGATGGTGTCAGTAATCTCTGCAATCCCTCCAGGAATGCAGTATTGTTTTTGGTTTACTATTTTCCTTGGTAAGGGTCGTTCTAATGACTTCCACTTGGGTTTTCCTACCATAATAGCACTTACTCCATTTGTCAAAGATCCAATGTGGTGGTTCTGCCAGTTTCCGAGTGTACCTATTCCAATTATGCATTCTAGAACTCAGGAAATCACTACAGGATGGGTTCGGGAACACACTGGACCTACCGTGACACAGACATGAGCTAAGACTCCATTAATAAGCTGACCTCCATATGCCCCCACTCTGACTGATGGGCCACAGTGAAGTTTTAGGTGTCCTGGAATTAGTGTCAGCTCAGAGCCAGTACCCAGTAATCCCCAAGAAGTCTGATTATTTCCTTTTCCCCAATGAAACGTCACTCTCATAAAAGGCCGTAGATCCCTTTGGGGAAGGCTGGGATAAAGATTAACAGTATATGTTTTTGTCAGTGTATTGGAGTCCTTCCTCAAGGGGACCTGGCCTGCACTTCAATCAAAGGGTCGTGGGTCTTTAAACTCTCTCAAGTCTGGGAATTGGTTGAGGGGCTGTGACTCTCTCTTCTGGGGATTAGACTGCTGTTCACTTGACCTAGAATTCATCCGCTTGTACAGATCAAGCAAATATTTAGTAGATATCCTATCTATTTCACTCCTAGGAACACCATGACTAAGTAGTCAATAGCATAATTCCACACGAGTCAGACTATTCTATTACTGCTTTGACTCTGCTGTCCATCATGGTAACTGGCCCATCTTGTCTTTGTCGGTTGAGTGCCGCCACTGGGCCCATACCACCATGTGGTCCAGTCAACCACATTGTAGTTAGGTGTCTTAATTCAGTTAGGACAGTTCCCACTGTCAAATCTGACTTACATAAAATAGCAATCACAGCAGTTTTCAAAGATGCTGGGGTTCCCTTTACAAATTTGTTCTTCACCATTGTGGTAAAAGATGTGTCCTCTGGGCACTCCATGTGTAAGTCTGTGGGTCTAACCTGATAAATCCATTCTAGCATTCCCATTTCCCTAAGCTTTTGGATACTGTTTTCTACAGTATATCAAGGCAAGTCTGGTACTTCAGCTTGATTTAGTGGCCTATGCCACCGTGTAATCCATGCTTCAGCAACTCAACCAAATAAACTTTTAGATCCTTTCCTAACTTCTTGAGCTGAAACATTGAATGACGAATCTGTGCTTAGTGGGCCCATATCAATAAACTCAGACTGATCCATCTTTATGTTCCTTGCACCATTATCCCACACCTTTAATAGCCATTCCTACGCATATTCCCCCGGGTTTCTGTGTGTACATTTTAGAAAAGTCAAGCAGTTCTTTTGGTGTGTAGCATACCTCCTGCTGGGTCACGCTTTGTACTTGACCTTTTGGGGCTCCCTGGGACTTAAGTTTGTTTATAGGTCTAGAAGCCAGAATCAGTAATGTGGAATTGTTTTGAGAATATTCAGCATTTTCATGTAAATCATCTGCCTCAGGCAATGCCCCAGGCAATGACTCAGACAAAAGCTCTTTAGATGTGGCTGGGTTAATCTTATTAGATAAGAGCATAGGGGCTAATGGTTTTACTGGGCAGGGTGGTTTAACAGACAAATGTGGAATAATCTCTTCAGATGAGAGTGAGAGGGCTGGTTCTGTTGGCAGGAGTGATTCAATGGAATGTAGGGGCTCAGTGTCTCCAGTTTCCTGATTATATGCCCGTATGTCCCAAGTTTCAGGATCCCATTTCTTCCCAATCAGTGCCTTCACTTTAACTTCAGACACTTCTCGAGTTTGCAGTTGAGTTGGCATTGTAATTCAGCCACTCTTACAATAAGATTCTGGGTTTGGTTTTCGGCAATTTCAGCTCTGTTACTACAAGAAATAAGGCTTTTTCCCAAGGCACAAGTGGAAACTTTGAGGTTGTTTATGCGGCACTTGAGCTTTGACTCTGAAGCCCTGAGTATTTCCTTTCTTCCACCAGTTTGTCTAGTGAAAATAGGGCTAACCAACCAGCTTCCTTGTACTTCACATTTTGACAAAATTGTAGGTATCACGCATGCAATCATCCAGAGCTTCATCTTTCACCAATACATGATCTATTGGTGGTGATATTTTGCGTATTTGAATTGCCACCTCACACCATGGATTAGCAGTGCTCTCTTTACTACTAGAAGCGGAGTCATCAACATCTTTAAGACTAACCAGACTTGAGAACCAATTTAGAAAATTCATCCTAGATTCTCTAGAACCACTCTCAGTACCAAATGTCTTAGGCTGGGCTCTCTAGAGAAGCAAAACCAGTAAAACATATAAATATACATATAAAGAGATTTATATCAAGGAAATGGCTTACACGGTTGTAGAGGTTGAAATGTCCCAAGTCTGTTGGTCAGGATAGAGGCTTCTCCTGATTCAAGTAGCCTCAGGGGCTGACGAACCCAAGACCGGCAGGCTGAGAGCAGGGCTATTGCTCACAGAGTGTGAAGATCGACAAATCCCAAGATTGGCAGGCAAGACTGCAGGTAAGCTGCTAGCTCAAGTCCCAAGAACAGGAGGTCAGACAAATAAGAGCCAGCTGCAGGATCCAGAAAAAGAAAAATCCCTAGAACCTTGCCAGAACATATGCTTATATTCGATGTAGGCCACACGCCCAAGGAAACTCCCTTTCAACTGATTGGCTACTCACAGCAGATCCCATCATGGGGGTGATCACATGTCAAATCTCAACAGGAAGTGATTACAACATTATATGACTGCCAAAACACTGAGAATCATTGCCCAGCCAAGTCGACACACAATCTTAACCATCACAGTACCTTACGTAACAAAAGCCTTAATCTGCAAAGAGGAAGGTCATAAAAATCATTGCCTGAGAATAGGAACACTTGTGTGGGCCACACACCTGAAACACCGGCTTACAATGTCTTTCCAACTCTAAGACTTAATCAGAAAATTAGAGAATGACCTCACCCTGAACATGATGCTAAAAAGTCTCCAATTAAAAATAACACTGGAATACAGGTAGGAGATCTGCAAAAGATAGAATGTCTCTAGGGTGCAGAGCAAAGGGAAGACTCAGAGCTATGTGGGAAGACAAAACTAGATGTGACCAGAAGAATTTGAAACCTCTGTTACCCATAGCAACAACTAACTTCAACTCTGGTAACCACAACAACAGTAAAACTTCAAACACAGCATAATTTCTGACCAGATTAACACAAATACCCACACTAAAGGTCTAGCAGGAGGAAACAAGTTCTCTTCTCCACACAAAATGAATAGTCACCTCTGTATCTATTGTACCATACAATATGTCTGGATTTTAACAAGACATGTCAAAAGAAAAAGCAGTCTAAAGACACAAAACAATCATGACAAAATTCCAATATAATATAGATGTAGGAATGATCATATAGATAATTTAAAATAACTATGATTAATATATTAAAGGCTGTAGTAGAAAAGTATGCAAGATATGAGATGACTTCAGCAAAGAAATGGAAATATAATAAAGAGTAAAATGAAAGTGCTAGAAGAAAAAATAACTAAAGTAACAAAAATGAATAATGTCTGACAGGCTCATCAACAAAATTGACACAGCCAAGGAAACCACCAATGAACTTGAAGGTAAGGCAATTGAAATTACAAAAACTGAAACACAAACAGAAGCAAACAATTGTAGCCTAGAGACTGGGTGGAGAGGCCAGGGAGAGAGGTTCATTCAGAAATTAAGGCTTCAAAAGCACCGTGTGTATTCAAATGGCCAACAGGCACATGAAAAGATGCTCAACGTCATTAGCCATCGAAGAAATGCAAATCAAAACCACAATGAGATATCATTTCATACCCACTAGGATGGTCAAGGTTTAAAAAAAAAAAAACAGAAAATAACAAGTGTTGAGGGAATATGGAGAAATTGGAGCCCTCATCCATTGATGGTGGCAAGGGCAGATTAACTAGTAAGCAAGGTATACACTGGCTTACATTAAGCAAGGCATGTACGGGCATACTTGTGTTTACTTACTAATCTGTAGTAAATAATTTCACATGGGTTTCACCACATCTTTGATGCAGTGAAAAACAGTTGAAATTGTTCACTACTGATTAGTAAGTATGCACAAGTAAGCCAGTGCATAACTTGCTTATTGGGTAATCTGGCCCTGGCTGGTGGGAACGCAAAATGGTACAGCTGTTGTGGAAAACAGTCTGATGGTTCCTCGAAAAACTAGAGGTAGAGCTGCCATATGACCCAGCAATTCCAATCCTAGGCATACACCTGAGAGATCTAATAGAAGTGACACAAAGAGGCAGATATATGCACACCTATGTTCATCACAGCACTATTCACAATAACAAAAATGTGGAAATAACCTAAGTGTCCATCAACAGATGAATGGGTAAGTAAAATTTGGTACATAAGTGAAATCAAATTTATATTAAAAATAGATATTTTATTTTTATTTCAAGAGGCTTTTTCTTATCCACAAGGAGCCCTGGTGGCACAGTGGTTAAAACACTCTGCTGCTAACTGAAACGTTGGCAGTTCAAACCCACCAGCTACTCTGTGGGAGAACTATGTGGCAGTCTGCTTCAGCAAAGATTTACAGCCTTGCAAACACTATGGGGCAGTTCTGCTCTGTCCTATAGGATCACTATGAGTCAGAATTGACTCGATGGCAGTGGGATTTGGTTTCTTATTCACAAACTTAAAAATTCCTGACCCAAAATTAATCTGCCAGCAATATTTTTTTCTCTCTCATACGAAGTGGCTAACTGACTCTTATTTTCTGTTCCAAAGAGCAGACAAAACCATTAGCCTATGATTAAATGAGAAAGACTCGAACTTCTTTAATTTAAATTCCTCGAGGTCTCAGGACTGCAGGTGGGTGGAGGGGCGAATCTTCTGTAAAGTTACCTTTTTAATGTTAACTCAGTAGCCATTAAATACTTCATCACCATGGAAACCTATATTCTTTAAGCAAAAGTTATTTAATTCTCTGTGAATTCTCCATTCTCTGGAAGGGGTTTCCTCTCACAGGAGGGAACATTTCTCCAATTTGCAAATTGTTTATTACATTATAAAGTAATCAAATATTGTGTTATTCTTTTGAATTAATACATGATTATATTTTTAACAGTTAATAGGAATCAGAAACAGGACTCTCGGATTTCTTTCCCAGATGACTCCAGATCATCAAGCTGAATCAGAAGTGTGGCCTCCACAAAAACATATTTGCTTATCTGCTTCTCCCTTCCCACTTTGGGGTTGTCTGGGTAAGTTTCTCATGAGTAGAGTGCATACCTTTCAGTACTGCTCCTTGAGATTGCTCTTTGACTACTCTTTCTTTTTTCTTACTGGCTAGGTCCTGGGTTTTCATTCCTGAGCTAGGTTTCAGTTCCAAGGCAGCCTAGATACTGGGTTTCAGCTTCAAGTCATGAGAAATTGCCCGCATCTCTCTGTGAGCACAGGGCGAACTTAAAAACTCACTAGGGTGTCTGCCACTTAAAATTAATTCTCCTGTGACAGGATAAACTGGTCGTGAGTCTAGGTTAGCTTACCTTTGCCAGCCTCAAGACAACACTCAAACAACATGCAGGCTAATCTTAGGAAAATTTTCTGAGGATTCTAGATTTAATAAAAAAAAATTCTCAAGACTTCTATACATTGTGAAAGATGGAATCTGGAAATAGTAAAAATGTGTTCAAAGCCCCTGTTGGCATGCCAGCAGATTTCATGCTACAAAAATATGGGTGTAGCTCATGTCTTTTTTTTTTGTCTCAATTGAGCAATATTACTGAAGATAGTCTAGAATCTCAGTGGCCCAAGTGAGGCTCCTTTTCTTTAGATAATATTATTCATTTTAGGAATAAATTGGAAAGAATAGAGTCTATAAAGCAAAATCATATATTTTGACTGGTATTCAGAAACTACCAAAAGGCAGAACGAGAGCAAAATAACATCCCTAACAGACTCTTCATCCAAAACCCAAGACTCTTTGCAGAAAGTGAATGAAAGGATTAAAGCTTTGCAATCTAATGCTCCCTCTGCTCCTGACTTTCCTGACCCACAGAAAGCAACTTCTTTCCCTTAGCTGTATCTGTCACTTTCTCCCACACTTAACTCAGCTTTAAATTTTCTTTTCTAACTTTCTTTCTGCAAAAAGGAAAATATCCCTCAAATGCCTCTTAAAATACAATTCCCAAACACCACAAGGAATGCAGCCAAAACCACCTTCACCCCATGAACAAAGGCTGAATTATGGGGAGTTATAAAAAGAATTTCCTAAGCCTCCTGAGGATCCACAAAAATTTTATGATGAATTTAGAATTTTTACTGGTTTGTATGAGCAGGTCTGCCGGACCTGTATCAATTCATACACATGCTTCTGTGCTCAAGAGAAGCCTAGAAGGTTGATAATAGAGGCAAAATGAGAGAATGCTGATGAGGATGTAAAAGATCCTACCACCCTAGCTAATCAGGACGCTCCAGTAAAAGCCACAAAAATTGCTAGAGATTTATTAGATGCCATACCTAGGTTTGTTCCTCAGAAAACTGCTTGGTCAATAATTCAATCCTGAAAAAAAAAAAAGGAGGCAACCGTTTGGGATTATAAAGAACGAGTATAATAATATTCAGGCTTGTCTGTAACTACACAGGCTGCTGAAAAAGTCTTAATGACCCTGTTTGTAAATGACCTAACATCAGAACTCAGTTGACTGATAAAAAAAAAATTTAAACTAGAATGGAAAGCTGCACCCTTAAATGAGTTCCTAAAACTTGCTGAACATTTTGAAGATAGCTTAGAAACAGAAATATTTTTTAAAAAGCTCAGTAAAGTGATGGCACTGCAACTACGGCAATTACAAGGGCAAAACCAAGGAACCAGAAAGGATAGGCTTCTTTTTACATACCAATCTGTACCATCTGTTAAGCCCAAATTTTCAGGGAAGCCTCATAATCCTCCACTTCAGAATTATCAGTGTTTCTATTGTAAGAATTTTGGTCACTAAAGAAAAATTGCTCTAAGCAGCATCCTTCTCAATGTCCCTTGGCCCAACCCAAGCATCTGGTAGATGACTTAGAATGAAGGTGCTCTGGGGAATGAAAAAGCAATATGTTCCCCATTATTACTTTAAATAATTAAGCTGAAACACAAATAATAATCAATGGGGAACTCTGTATTACTTTAATTGATACAGGCATCACTATCTCAACCCTTAACCCCTCATTTTTACGTCAAAAGCTTCTTTGGAGTGAAAATAAATTAACAGTGCTTGTGGTTACAAATGAGTCTCAGAAGGTTCCTTTATCTAAACCATTCCAATGGAACTAGGACCATTCTTAGAAGAACATGTCTTTTTACTAAGTGATACCACCCCAGTCAATCTTATAGGACAAGATCTATTAACTAAATTAAGAGACATATAACCCTCCCTCTTGAAGGTGAAATTTTGCTGGAAGTTTCTGTCTCCTCAGGGGAGGAATTAATTTGTTCAGCTCAATGTGCTACTGATAATGAGAAACCTATAAATACTATTTCTCCTGATTTTACTGAGTTATTAAAACAATTTCCAGGTAAGCTGTGGACACAGGATTCCACTGATATTGAATGTGTCTTAAGTGCAAACTTTATAAAAATAGAAATAGATACAATCAAACCTTTACCCCACAAGGCTCAATGTCCTTTAAGGCCAGAAGCCATAGAGGGATTAAAACCTATAATAGCCCAATTTTTACAAACAAGACTAATTTTCCCATGCACTAGTCCTTATAATTCCCCTATATTAGCTGTAAAAAAAAAAAAAAAAAAACCCTAATGGGAGAGGATGGAGATTTGTACAAGATTTAAGAGCAACAAATAAGATTGTCATCCCACATTTCCCCATGGTACCTAATCCTTGCACTTTACTCACTCAAGCTCCCCCTCAGGTGAAGTATTTTACTATCATTGATCTGTACTTGGACTTTTTCAGTATTCATGTAGACCCTTCTAGTCAATTTGTGTTTGCTGTTCTGGGGGGAAGACAACAATAATACGTGGACAGTGCTCCCTCAGGAATTTAGCAAATCTCCTTCTTCTCTCAAGTCTTACACCAGGCTCTATCTTCTTTAGAGTTCCCTATGTCCTCAGTACTTTTACAATATGTGGATGATTTACTTGTGCGTTCTCCTCATCTGTTAGCAAGCAAAACAGACTCCTTATATCTGTTACAACAATTAGCTCAAAAAGGACATAAGGTCTCTAAAGAGAAATTACAACTTTGCTTACCTAAAATATTCTGGAAATGTATTAAGCTCTGAAGAAATTTTTCTGACTCCTGATTGATTGCTATCTACCCAAAGCTCCCGTCATCCCTCAACAAAGAGGCAATTGAAAGGGTTCCTTGGTCTTACGGGGTACCATAGGTTGCCAGTTTCAAATTATTTGTTGCTGGATGCGCCCTCCTATAAGTTGTTAAAAACCATTGAGCCTGAGCCTTTAAATTGGACTAAGGAGTCAAAAACACTTTCACAAATTTAAAACTGACTCTTGGAAATCCTCCAGCCTTAGGACTATCAAATTATAACAAACTTTTTCAATTATACATACACAAAAGAGAAGGCCAAGCTTTGGAAGTGTTGACTGAAACACGTGATAGACAAAGACCAGTGGCATACTGTAGTTTACAATTAGATTCTGTTGCAAGAGCTTTGCCCAACTGTTTAAAAGCAGTTGGAGCATCTGCTAGGTTAGTGGAAGCTTCTTCAGACTTAATTCTGCAAACTGCCCTTACTTTATCCCACATGCAGCTGAGACTCTTTTAAATTGTAGCAGTACCGAACATTTTTCAACTAGTAGGTTAACCTCATATAAGCTATCACTCCTGTCTCCCTCTCATATCACTATTCAATGATACAGTAATTTAAACCCAGCTACATTGTTGTTTTTGCTGAGTGAGGGTGAACCACATGATTGTCATTTAATATTACAAGAAATTTCAGTTTGAGTGATTCTCCTATTCCTAATGTAGATTTTGAACTGTTTGCAAATGGGTCATAATTTTGCACCCCAAACAGCTCTTACCAAATGGGTTATGCAGTCACAACTTGGTTTGATATTTTAGAACGAAAACGTCTGCTTTCTCATAAGAGTGCTCAAATAGCTGACCTATATGCTATTACTAGAGCCTGTGAGATTTCTAAAGCTAAAAAATTTAACATTGTTACAGACAGTTTTTGTGCTTTTGGAGTAGTCCATGATTTTGGAATCTTGTGCAGGCAGAGAGGATTTTTAGAACAGAAATTAAAATAATGCTAAGTATGTGAGCCCACTTTTGCAAGCTTTAAAGATACCTGAATACAGACCCATACAAACAGGACTGATCTTAAATATCAGGGAAATCCTTTGACTGATTGGGTGGCCTGCCAGGCAGCCCTGCAAAAAATAAACGTTGCCTCTTTCTGTGCTGTTAAAAGAATGGAAAACATTGATAAAGTATATGAATTGGATTAAAAACAAATAACTACTGTCAATTTGGCAGAGAAGCCCCTCTTTAGAACCTGACAGTTGGGAACAGAAGGGATGATGGTTTGACAAAAAATACGGACTATGGAGAGGTCCTAATCATCTTGTGATTTTTGCCTAATTCTTTGGCCTGGCCTCTGTTAAAAGCTTTCCACTCTCACACTCACCATAGAGCTGATAAAATTAATCAAATTATGTTAAAATATTGGTCAGGTAAATTTTTAAACACCTCACAAACCAATGCGGCCCAATGTTCAATTTTTCAGTCTCATAATCTAGGAAAAACAGAGTTTCAACAGGTTGTGCCCCACTAGATGGTCCATTTGAACATCTACAACTTAATTTAATTCAATCACTCTTATATATAGGGTTTCAAAAAACCCTAGTGATTGTTTTCTTGTTGAGTTGAAGCTTTTCCATGTCAAAAAGCAGGTGCCATGAGCGTTGTCATTGTTATGTGACATCAAGTAGGTTCCAACTCACAGCTACCCCATGTACAACAGGACGAAACTCTGTAGGTCCTGCGCCATCCTCACAATCACTGTTATGCTTGAGCCCATTGTTGGAGCCACTGTGTCAATCCATTTCATTGAGGGTCTTCCTCTTCTTCACTGACCCTCTACTTTACCAAGCATGATGCCCTTCTCCAGGGACTGATCCTTACTTATAACATGTCCAAAGTATGTGAGACATAGTCTCGCCATTCTTGCTTTTAAGGAGCATTCTGGTTGTACTTCTTCCAAGACAGATTTGTTTGTACTTCTGGCAATCCGTGGTATCTTCAATCTTCTTCACCAACACCATAATTCAAAGGCATCAATTCTTCTTCAGCCTTCCTTATTCATCGTCCAGCTTTCTCATGCATATGAGGCAACTGAAAACACCGTGGCTTAGGTAAGGCACACCTTAGTCCTCAAGGTGACATCTTTGCTTTTTAACACTTTAAAGAGATGTTTTGCAGCAGATTTACCCAATTCAATGCGTCTTTTCATTTGTTGACCGCTGCTTCCATGGGTGTTGGTTGTGGATCTAAGTAAATGAAATCTTTGACAACTTCAATATTTTCTCCGTTTATCATAATGCTGCTTATTGGTCCAATTGTGAGGATTTTTGTTTTCTTTATGTTGAGGTGTAATCCATACTGAAGGCTGTGATCTTTGATTTTCATCACTAAGTGCTTCAAGTGCTCTTTACTTTCAACAAGCAAGATTGTGTCATCTGCATAACGCAGGGTTGTTAATGAGTCTTCCTCCAATCTTGATGCCCGTTCTTCACATAGTCCAGCTTCTTGGATTATTTGCTCAGCATACATATTGAATAAGAATGGTGAAAGGATACAAACCTGGCACCCACCTTTTCTGACTTTAAACCACACACTATCTCCTTGTTCTTTTCCAACGACTGACTCTTGATCTATGTACAGGTTCTTCATGAGCACAATTAAGTGTTCTGGAATTCCCATTCTTCGCAATGTTATCCATGATTTGTTATGATCCACACAGTTAAATACCTTTGCATAGTCAATAAATCACAGATAAACGTCTTTCTGGTATTCTCTGCTTTCATCCAGGATCCATCTGACATCAGCAGTGATATCCCTGGTTCCACAGCCTCTTCTGAATCCGACTTGAACTTTTGGCTGTTTCCTATTAATATACTGCTGCAGCTGCTTTTGAATGATCTTCAGCAAAATTTTACTTGAGTGTGATATTAATGATATTGTTCAATAATTTCAGCATTTGGTTGGGTCACCTTTCTTGGGAATAGGTATAAATATGGATCTCTTCCAGTTGGATGGCCAGGTAGCTGTCTTCCAAATTTCTTGGCATAGATGGGTGAGCACTTTCAGCGCTGCATCTGTTTGTTGAAATATCTCAGTTGGTATTCTGTCAATTCCTGGAGCCTTGTTTTTCACCAATGCCTTCAATGCAACTTGCACTTCTTCTTTCAAAACCATTGGTTTCTGATCATATGCTACCTCCTGAAATGGTTGAACGTCCACTCGTTCTTTTTGGTATAGTGACTCTGGGTATTCCTTCCATCTGCTTTTGATGCTTCCTGCATCGTTTAATATTTTCCCCATAGAATCCTTCAATATTGCAACTCAAGGCTTGAATTTTTTTCTTCAGTTCTTTCAGCTTGAGAAATGCTGAGTGTGTTCTTCCCTTTTGGTTTTCTAGCTCCAGGTCTCTGCACGTCATTATAATACTTTACTTTGTCGTCTCGAGCCACCCTTTGAAATCTTCTGTTCTGCTCTTTTGCTTCATAATTTCTTCCTTTTGCTTTAGCTACTCGACGTTCAAGAGCAATTTTCCGAGTAGTAAAGAAATTATTAAAACATTTTTTTCCAACCTGGGGTTTACCATTTAAAATGTCAAGTGATCGAGGAACTCATTTTACTGGAGAAGTGATTAAACAATTTGCTAAAGGATTAGAAATTCATTGGCACTATCATTGCCCTTACCACCCTCAATTCTCTGGCAAGGTAGAGTGAATGAATGGGATGTTAAAACTTAAATTATCCAAATTAACTGAAGAAACTGGCCTTCCATGGCCAAAAGTTCTTCCGCTAGCTTTTATAGCCATACATTCCACTCCCTTTAGAAAACATAAATTAACCCCTTATGATATTATTATAGGAAGGCTAATGCCTCTCATTTATCATGATTCTTGGGACCCTACATATAGGGCATCAGAACATGGTATAATGCTGTAAATCTCTTATGACATATGCAAAAAGACATCTTTTACATGTTCAAGATACCTTTGTCGACTCTTATCAACATTAATATCTAAACTGTAACTTAGAACCTGGTGACTGGGTATATTGGAAAAGGCATCAGCGCAAATCAGCTCTTGAGCCTCATTGGAAGGGACCCCATCAAGTTCTTCTTTAAACCCATACTGCTGCCAAGCTTGAAGGTATCAAACTCTAGATACATATTTCTCAACTATAATGAGCTCCAGAATCTCAGTGGACTGCTGAAACTACTGATAACCTCCGTCTTAAGCTAAAAAGAAACAAAAATCTTACAACATGACATTTTTATTTGTTTTATGCTTTTCTTGTGTTTTAGCTTATAAAGAGCATAACTATTCTATCTTGCTAGCCCAACAAGTCACTGTTACAACCAATAAAACTAATTGTTAGGCCTGTGCCCATGCACCCTTAAGCACTCAAATAGGAATTCCACTAATAGTAGTCCCTTTGAGTTTAGAAGAAATAGTTTGTAGCTCCTATGCTCCTTATGTTGATCCAGCCCCTTATTGGAATGACTTTGAGAATAGTGGGCTGATGAAGCAGCCATAAAAAACAAAGGTGTATGGTGTTTTTCTCAGAATTTTTCTGGCTCTTCAGATCAGTTCTTAGGTATTACTCAGCGTTTAACTTGTATTTATAATGGTTATTTTTCAGATACTAAAACTTTCTGCTCAGCTTTATTTCTTTTCAAGGGCGAAGTGACCTTTGAACAAAGGACAAGAATTCATTTATCCCTCTCTGCACACTGGTGGATCCTGCTATTTATTTATTTATTTATTTAATATTCACATTTTTAAACTGTACTTTAGATGAAGGTTTACAGAACAAATAGTTTCTTATTAAATAGTTGGTACATGTATTGCTTTATGACAATGGTTAACTACGCTATGACATGTCAACACTGTCCCTTCTCAACCTTGGGTTTCCTATTACCAGCTTTCCTGCCCCGCCTGCCTTCTAGTCCTTGTCTCTGGACTGCTGTGCCCCATTAGTCTCATTTTGTTTTATGGGCCTGTCTAATCTTTGGCTGAAGGCTGAACCTCGGGAGTGACTTCATTACTGAGCTAAAAGCGTGTCCGGGGGCCATACTCTCACGGTTTCTCCAGTGTTTGTCAGGCCAGTAAGTCTGGTCTTTTTGGGGGGAGTTAGAATTTTGTTCTACTTTTTTCTCCAGCTCTGTCCGGGACCCTCTGTTGTGATCAGTCAGTGGTGGTAGCCGGCACCATCTAGTTGTACTAGACTCAGTATAGTGGAGGCTGTGGTAGTTGTGGTCCATTAGTTCTTTGGACTAATCTTTCCCTTGTATCTTGTTTTCTTCATTCTCTCTTGCTGCCGAAGAAGTGAGACCAGTGGAGTATCTTAGATGGCTGCTCATAGGCTTTTAAGACCCCAGACGCTACTCACCAAGGTAGAATGTAGAACATTTTCTTTATAAACGGTGTTATGCCAATTGAGCTAGATGTTCCCCGAGACCATGGTCCCCACAGCCCTCTGCCTAGCAATTCAGTCCCTCAGGGAGTTTGGATGTGTCTATGGGGCTTCCATGGCCTTTCCTTGTACAAGTTGTGCTGGCTTCCCTAGTATTGTGTACTGTCTCACCCTTCACCAAAGTTACCTCTTATCTATTGTCTGTTTAGTTCTCCCCTCCACCACACCCATCCCTTGTAACCAATAAAGATTTTTTTCTTTTTCTGTGTAAACTTTTTCATGAGTTTTTACAGCGGAGGTCTCATACAATATTTGTCCTTTTGTGATTAACTTATTTCACTCAGCATAATGTCCTCCAGTTTGATCCATGTTATGAGATGCTTCACAGATTCATCACTGTTCTTTATGGTTGCATAGTACTCCATTGTGTGTATGTACCATAGTTTGTTTATCCATTCGTCTGTTGATGGGCATCTAGGTTGTTTCTATCTTTTTGCTATTGTGAACAATGCTGCAGTGAACATGGGTGTGCATGTGTTTATTCATGTGACAGCTCTTATTTCTCTAGGATATATTCCTAGGAGGATCCTGCTATTTAAATGGAACTATTACAAACGATAGTTCTCCTGATTTTGATGGTTACTCCCTTTCTTTTGGCATACACTCATCTATGGCTCCTCATGGTCCACCAGGTATTGACCCATATATAGCATTAAAAAGACATTATTTCGTGTGCAGTCGCCAAGCATATAAAGTCCTGCCACAAAACTGGACTGGAACTTCTTGATGCTTGGCCTATGGAGTGCCTCGTATTTCATTTAATTCAGAACTCCCATCAGGGAGAATTAGAAATATGAGATAGAATAAGACCTATAGTGACCATAAACAGGCCATCAAACAACTAAATGAACAGCTATCAAATGAAGATCCATTGACTAAAGGAGTGTTAATTGGCTGTTCTATAGCAGGGAAGTTCTTATATTTTCTGGACTTGGTTTAGATTGTGTGGGAAAAAATAATTTAAGATTGCAAATGGAGTTAAACAAGGTGGTTCTGGAATTAGATAGCTCTGTTAATAATCTAGGTGATGCTATCTCCTCTCTCTCTACTCAAGTAACAGAGTTAAAAATGACAATACTACAAAATAAATTAGCTCTTGATTGTTTACTTGCTTCCCAAATAGGAGTTTGTTCTTTGATAAAAGACAATTGTTGTGTATATGTTAATGACACCCATGCAGATGTATATCAGGATATAGTTTTGGCTGAAGCTCATGCTAGAGATGTTCTCCTTGCATCTTCCTGGGATTTATATTCATGGTTAGGAAGTCTGGGTTTGTGAGTCAAACAAGCCTTTCAAACCATTGGCTTATGCATTCTCCTCATTTTGATTATTTTATTATCAAGCTGTTAAGCTGCTTGGTGTCTGGGGTCTTAAAAGCTGGCAAGCGTCCATCTAAGGTACAGAAAATTGTTTCCATCTGACTGGAAGAACAATGAAGAGAAGAAGCTAAGGAACTGTGGTGCAATTAATTACTTTTGTGTGTGGCCTTTTTAGCCATGGTCTTGTAACTCCCACCCAGGTAATCATGTGATAGGGTAATTGTGGTCTACCAAAGGGATTGGTTAGTTTTGCTTTAAAAAAGAGCCAATTTCAGAGCAGAGAGGAGCCCACCACCAAGGAAGGAGAGACCCCGCAGCAGGAGATGATGTGGTGGGCTTCCTGACCCACAGAGAGAGGAAGCCGAATGCCTTTGGACAGAGACTGAGGGCCCGGGAGAGGCATGCCTGTGAGCACAGCTGGGAAGAGGCTATCCTGATGGAAGAACTGTATCTGAGTATTCCTGAGCCTGAATTGTAACTGTTCCTTCCCTAATAAACCCCATAATTGTAAATATGGTCTTTGAGTTCTGTGAGGCCATTGCAATGAATTATTGAACCCAGCAAAGAAGTAGAAAGTGCTGTGTGAGGGAAGGTTGGTGTCAGAATTAGTAAAGCTGGTGGAGAGAGGAGGTGCCTCTGACCTCCGCCTCATAAGAATCAGCCTTGCGTTGTTGACCTTGGTTCTCCTTCCCCCTTGTGGGGTTAGAGGAGATCAGACACCTCCCCGAAGCCATTTTTACAAGAACCAGCAGAAATAACATGTTTCACCAAAGGGTACCCCATAAAGCAGTACCTATGAGACCCGAAGAAACCTAAATTGGTGCCTGGCCAATGGTTAGTGAGCAAAGATTCTAAGTGAAACATGATCAGAAGAGGGGATATTGTGCAATCAAATTTATAAATTATAAATAGATATTTTGCTTTTATTTCAAGAGACCTTTTCTTATCCACGAACTTAAAAATTTCTGACCCAAAATTAATCCGCCAGTGGTTTTTTTTCTCTCTCACCTAATGTGGCTAACCGACTTTACTTTCCTATTCCAAAGAGCAGACCTTAACAAAACCATTAACTTGTGATTAAATGAGAAAAAGTCGGACTCCTTTAATTTAAATTCTTAAAGGTATCAGGACTACAGGTGTGTGGAGGGGTGAATCTTCTGTGAAGTTACATTTTAATGTTAACTCAGTAGCCATTAAGTACTTCATCACCAAGGAAACTTGTATTCTTTAAGTAAAAGTTATTTAAGTCTCTGTGAGTTCTCCATTATCTGAAAGTGGTTTCCTCTTGTATGAAGAAACGTTTCTCTAATTTTCAAATTTTTTATTAAACCATATAGTAAACAAATATTGTGTTATTCTTTTGGATTAATAGATGATTATATTTTTACCACATATGCAATGGAATACTACACAATGATAAATAAAAATGAGTTCCCCAACCATCTTGAAACATGGATGAAACTGGAGGACATTATGTTGAGCGAAATAAGTCAATCACAAAAAACAAATACTGTATGTTCTCACTTTTAGAAAATGACATGAACAAGTAAATATATAGAAACTAATGTTCATTAGTGGTTGCCAGGATTGGTGGGCCGAGAGGGGGATTCACTCTCTAGATAGTAGACACTTATTATTTTTGGTGACAGAAAAGGGAACACCGAATGAGGGTTAAGTGTACACAGATTGACGAAGGTAAATGATGCCAGTAAAAAGTACACAAGAGAAAGGGATATGTTGGTAATTGCTATGGCATATATAATTTTGAAAAAACAGCAAAACAACCGAAAATATGTATGTGCAGGTATATATGTATGTATGTAAGCATATATGTGTATAAAACCAAACAAACCCCTTGCTGTCGAGTCAATTCCGACTCATAGTGACCCTATAGGACAGAATAGAACTGCCTTATAGAGTTTCCAAGGAGTGCCTCGTGGATTTGAACTGCTGACCTTTTGGTTAGCAGCCATAGCACTTAACCACTACACCCCCAGGGTTTCCTATATGTGTATAGGTATATATATGTGTGTGTGTATGCGTGTATATAGAAGTATGCATATGTATATGTATAAGCATCTATGTGATTGTATGCACATTTATTCATATATATATAATAAAGTATATAAAGGGCAAGATTACAGATACTTCTTAGACATATTCAAACACCTTGAGGGATTGGATTTCTGGGTTTAAAGTTTTAGGACGATAGTCTCATGGGACATCTCGGTCAATTGGCATAACATAGTTCACAAAGTTATGTTCTACATCCTAGTTTGGTGAGTAGTGTCTGGGGTCTTAAAAGCTTGCGAGTGGACATCTAAGATACAACTATTGGTCTCTACTCATCCAGAGCAAAAGAAAAAGAAAGAAACCAAAGACTCAAAAAAGAAACTAGTCTGCAGGACAGTCTACACGAACCATGGCCTCATCTACCCTGAGACCAGAAGAACTAGATGGTGGCTGGCTGCCACTACCTACCATTCTAATCAGGGTCACAGTAGCTAGACAGTAGAATGAGAGAAAAATGTGGAACAGAACCCAAATTACTAAAAAAAAAAGATGTACTGGACTGATTAGACTGGAGGGGGGAATCCCTGAGATTGTTGCCCTGAGATACTCTTCAAACTACAAAGAAGCTCAGCAATCTCCAAGCTCATTGATAAACCCAAAAAGAAAAACATAATGAGAAATATTACAATCAAACTCTTGAAAACCAAAGATACAGAGACAATCTTAAATTCAGGGAGAGAAGTGAATACTCACATACAAAGTATCCTCAATAAGATTAAAGGTTGATTTTTCCTCAGAAACCATGCATGCCAGAAAGCAGTGGAATGACATATTTAAAGTGCTGAAAGAAAAGAAGTTTCAACCAAGAACTTGATATTCAGCAAAACTGTCCTTTAAAAATGCGGACAAGCATTAGAAAATCAACTTGATACCACCACGTTAATGGAACAAAGAAAAAGAATCATATCATCATCCCTACAGATGCAAAGAAAGCGTTTAAGTTAAGAGTGAATCCAACATGCTTTCTTGATGAAAACCCTCAAGAAGACTAAGCGAAGGAAAATTTCTCAGTACGATTCAGGGCATATATGAAAAGCCAACAGCCAACATTATACTTAATGGAGAAGACTGAGAGCTTTCCTGTTGAAATTGTGAACAAGACAAGGGGGCCTGCTCTCACAACATCTATTCAATATTGTATTAGAATTCCTAGCTAGAACAATAAGATAAGAAAAAGAAATGAAAGTTTTCCAGATTGGAAAAAAGAAGTAAAATTATCTCTATTCACACGTGGTATGATTCTATGTAAGGAAAATCCCAGAGTCCACAAGAAAACTTCTAAAGACAAATAGTGGAATTTAGCAATGTTGCAGGGTACAAGGTCAACAACAACAGAAAAATCACTTGGGTTTCTAGTAATGAGAAATCTGAAAGGGAAATTAGGAAAACAATTCCATTTACAATAGCGTCTAAGAGAATAAAATACCTAGGAATAAATCTAACCAGGGATATGCAGTACTTATACAGTGAAAACTATAAAGCACTGTGGAAAGAGATTAAAGAGGACTTAAATAAAGGGAACATATTCCATGTTCGTGGATTGGAAGACTTAATATTGTTAAGATGCCAATACTACACAAAGTGATTAGTAGATTCAATTTGTTCAAAATTCCAACAGCCTTCTTTACAGAAATAGAAAAACAAATCCTCAACTTTATATGGAATGACAAAAGGACCTAAACAGCTAAAACAATGTTCAAAGAGAAGAACAAAGTAGGAAGACTCACATTTCCTGATTTTAAAGCATAGTATTCAGTTCCAGTAATCAAAACAGCCTGGTACTGGTATAAGAATAAAGGCATAGACCAATAGAATGAATTGAAAGTCCAGAAATAAATTCACACATCTATGGTAAATTGATTTTTGACAAAAGTGCTAAGTCCATTCAATGGGGAAAGAAGAGTATCTTCAATAAATGATGTTGGGAAAACTGGATTTCCACATGCAGAAAAATAAAACATACCTTACACTGTAAACAAAAACAAATTAAAAATGGATTAAGGACCTAAGTGTGCAAACTAAACCATAAAATTCTCAGAAGAACAAGCAGGGCAATGTTGTCAGGCCTAGCTTTTAACAATGAATTATCTAATACAATAACAAAAGCATAAATAGCAAAAGACAAAATAAATAAGTGGGACTTCATAAAAATCAAAAACTTCTGTTAATCAAAAGACTTTACCAAAAAAGTGAAAAGACAAGCTGCCAACTGGAAGAATAGCTTCAGAAACAGTATATCTGACAAGAATCTAATAACCAAAATATATATAAAACTTTGACAACTTAACAAGGTAAAGACAAACAACACAATCATGAAATAGGCAAAGGACTTGAATAGACATTTCACCAAAGAAGACATTCAAATGGCCACCAAACACATGAAAGGATGCACAGCATCATTAGTCATCAGAGAGATGCAAATCAAAACCACAAGGAAACATCATTCCATTCCCACTAGGATGGCTAAGACAAAAAAGAGGGAGAGAGAGGGAGAAAATCACAAATGTTGATGAGGATGAAGGAAAATTGGAACCCTTTTCCATTGCTGGTGGGAATGAAAATGGTACAGTTATAGTGAAAAACAGTGTGATAATTCCTCAAAAAACTAAAAATAGAGCTACCATATGATCCAGCAATTCCACTTCTAGGTATATACCCACAAAACTTGATAGCAGAGACTCAAGCAGAAACTTGTACACCCGTGTTCATTGCAGCACTATTCACAATAGCCAAAAAAGGTGGAAACAACCTAAATGCCCATCAACAGATGAATGGATAAACAAAACGTGGTGCATACATACGATGGAATATTACCTAGCCAGCAAGATAAATGAAGTCTTGATACAAGTATGGATGGAGCTTGAAGACATCATGTTGAGCAAAATAAGCCAATCACAAAAGGTCAACTATTGTATGACCTGATTTATGTAAAAAGACAAGAAAAGGCAAATGTATAGAGACTAAAGTTTATTAGTGGTTACCAGGGATGGGAGAGGCGGGGAAAGGGGGGTTAATGGTGAAGGAAAAATCATATTGGTTAAGGGTAAATTTGCACAGCCGATTCTTGTAATTGTTGTCAATAAGTTGTACACCTGTAAAAAAGTTGAATTGGCAAAAGTTATGTGATAGATACATCTACACCAATGATTAAAAAAAGAGTAGCTGCTGAGGCTGCTTATGTATAACCAAACACCTCATGGGATTTGGTTCCTTGCTTTGGAGGTTTAGGGTCATAGTTTCAAGGGACATTCCACTTAATTGACCTAATAATATGTTTAGTGCTTCTGTTCTACCTGCTAGTTCATCGTGTAGTGCCTGGGGTCTTAAAAACATCCACGGCACAATAATTGGTCTCTATTCCCTGGAGCAACAGAGGAAGAAGGAGAGTCAGGAACAGGCGGAGATATGGAATGTGTGGCTAATTGCCTCCGGTAACGACTGCCTCCTTTACCATGAGACCAGAACTGGATGGTGCCCGGCTACCATTACTGAACATTTTGATCAAAGATTCTATAGAAAAATCCTGATCAAAAGGGGGAAAATGCATAACAGAATTTTAAATTCTCTTAGACTCTAAAATTTATGGAGCCATGGAGGCTGGATGAACCTCTGAAATTATTGCCCTGAGATAATCTTTAAAAAGTAAACCAAAAATATCCCCTGAAGTCATCTTAATACTGAACAATATAGTTCAGCTGAACTAGTGAAAAAGGTCTTCCCTGAGCATTATGCTCTTTGAAGAACTATCTATATGGAATCAAATTGACAATAGAAACCTGAAAGATTAGATGGAAACCTTAGCAGGCAGTGAGTTTGTGTTAAAGAGGGAGAAACAACTCAGAAAAGGAGGGTGAAAATGGTTGCACAACTCGAAGAATGCAATCAGTGCCACTAAATTGTACATGTAGAAACTGTTGAATTGGTTTATGTTTTGCTTTGTATATTCTCAACAACAACAAAATAAATAAAATTTAGAAAAAAATAAAGGGTTGCAGACCTTGAAAAAAATGAGGGCAAAATTAAGACATTCCCAGATAAACACATGCTGAGGGAGTTTGTAACCACTACCCCTGCCCTACAAGATGTGCTAACAGGAGACCTTCAGGTTAAAATGAAAGGACATTACATAGTAACTCAAACCTGTATGAAGAAAGAAAGACTTCCAGTAAAGGTAATTTCATGGGCAAACACAAAGGCTAGTTTTATTGTATTTTTGGTTTGTAACTCTTCTTGCTATGATTTGAAAAACAAAGCATTAAAATAATTATAAATTTATGTTATTGTGCATACAATTTATAAAGTTGTAATTTGTGACAACATAAAGGGAGGAGGGTGGTGGAGTGGTATAAGAATAAACTTTCTATATGTTATTGAAGTTAAGTTGATATCAACTCAAACTAAACCAAACCAAACCAAACCCATTGCTTTGGAGTCGATTCTGACTCATAGTTACCATATAGGACTGGGTAGAACTTCCCCCCATAGGGTTTACAAAGCTGTAAATCTTTACAGAAGCAGACTGTCACATACTTCTCCCACAAAGTAACTTGTGGGTTTGAACCACTAACATTTTGGTTAGCAGCTGAGTGCATAACCACTGTGCCACCATGGCACCCTCAATTCAAAATAGGCTGTTATAAATTTAGGATGTTAAATTCAATCCCCATGACAAGCACCAAAAAAAAAAAAAAATTAAAAATAAACATAAAGGGAAAGAAAAAGTGAATTGAAATGGTTCACTACAAAAATCAATTAAACATTAAAAAAGGCAGGAAATGAGAGGGAAAGTAGTATAAGACACACAGAAAACAAATAGCAAAATGACAGAAGTCTTTCCTTACTTTAAATGTAAATGGATTATACTTTCCAGTTAAAAGCCAAAGACTGACAGAATGGATAAGAAGATATGATCCAATTATATGCTATCTACAAGAGAACCACTTTAGATCAAAAGACACAAATAGTTTGAAAGTAAAAGAATGGAAAATATATTCCATGCAAATAGTAACCAAAAGAGAGCCAGGGTGGTTATATTAATATCAGACAAAATAGTCTTTAAGTAAAAAACTGTTGCAAGACAAATAAAGGCAGTATGTAATGATAGAATGGTTAATTCATCAAGAAGATATAGCAATTATAAATATACACACACCTAAAAACAGAGCCCCAAAATATGTGAAGCAAGCATCAACAGACTTGAAGGAGAAATAGACAGATCTACAATAATAGTTGGAGAATTCAATACACCACTTTCAATAATGGATAAAAGAGCTAGACTGAAGGTCAGTAAAGAAATAGAGGACTTGAACAATACCATAAACCAACTTTACCTAACAGACAGCTATAGAACACTTCCCATAATGACAGCAGAATACACATTCTCCAGTAAACAAGAATCTTTCTCCTGTTAGGTCATAAAACAAATCTCAATAAATTTAAAAAGATTGAAATCATACAAAATATCTTTTCCAATCATAATGGAATGAAATTAGAAATCAATAGCACAAGGAAAACTGAGAATTTCACAAATGTGTGAAAATTAAACAACACACTATTATAAACCAATAGGTCCACAAAGAAATCACAATGGAAATTAGAAAATACTTAGAGATGAATGAAAATGAAAATACAACATATCAATACTTACGGGATGCAGTGAAGGCAATGCTTATAGCGAAATTTATAGCTGTAAAAACACTCATATTAAAAAAGAAGATCTTAAATCAATAACCTAGTGTTAAACATGTTGAGGAACTAGAAGAAAAAAGAGTAAACAAAGCTCAAAGCTAGAAGAAGATGGAAAATAATAAAGATTAGAGCAGAGATAAATGAAATAGAAAAAACAATAGAGAGAATCAAAGAAACTGAAAGTTGGTTCTTTGTACAGATTAATAAAATTTACAAACCTTTAGCTAGACTCATAAAGACAAAATGAGAGTAGAAACTAATAACTAAAATCAGAAATTAATGTGGGGACATTACCACCAATCATACAGAAATAAAAAAGATTATAAAATAATATTGTGAACAATTGTATGCCAATAAATTAGATAATCCAGATGAAAAGGACAAATTCCTATAAACATACAAATTACCCAATTGACTAAAAAAGAAATAGAAAATCTTAAAAAAACAGTAACAAGTGAAGTTATAGAGTAAGTAATAAAAATCCTCCCAACAAAGAAAAGTCAAGGTCCAGATGGCTTCACTGGTGAATTCTGCCCAACATTTAAAGAAGAATTAATACTAATCCTTCACAAACTCTTTTAAAAATTTAAGAAGTGGGAACACTTTGAGCAAAATCAAGTCAATTCAATTCTGTTCCACTTCTGTTATAACACCAATTACATTGTGGATGTCTGTGTGTGTGTGCCTTCTCTGACACACACCAAGTAATTCTAACACCTCTAACACCAATTGCAAATGCAGTACTTCTTCCTTTGATCCTAACCACCAGAGGTAGGTCAAATCTCAAAAATTAAAGGGCACAGTCCTTCAGACTGCCAAGTCTTCCCAAGACAAGCTTGCGGGTCTCCAGTCCCCCCTCACTTCTTACCTGCTGGCTACAAATTCGGAGATTTTCCACTAACCCTTCAGAATGCAAGCTGTAAGCTCAAAGGTCTCCAGGGCCTGCATCACTTCTGACCTTCCAGCTACAAATTCAAAGTTTTCTATACTCCTTCAGGATGCCAACCATAAGCTCAAGTGTCCACGGTCCCTTCTCATTTCTGACCTGCTGGCCCCCACTATTCCCTTGGGTTTGACAATTTGCTATAACAACTCACAAAACTCAGGAAAGTGTTAAAGTTACAGTGTATCACAAAAAGGATATAAATGAAGAGACACAGAGGGTGATGTCTGGGAGGGTTCCCAACATGGAGCTTCAACGTCCCAAAGTATGTGCTACCCTCTCCTGTACATAGATGTCTATCATCAACCAGGAAGTTCATGAGCATTCAGGGTCCAGAGCATTAATATTGGGGTCTCATTACACTGGAATAATGGGTTGAATAATTGTCCATGTTGTGGAACTCTACCTGCAGCCCCCATCCTCTGAGGTCATGGTAACTTCACAAAGTGAGTCTTTCTGGCCTGGCCAGTCCCCACCCAAGAATCACCTAATCAGCATAACCTGTCAGGTAGGTGTGATGATTTCTAAGGTTTTAGAAGTTATCTCTCAAGAACCAAGGACAAAGGCCAAATTCTTTGGGTAAAGTACATTGTAAACCCCACAACTTCCTAACTCATTCAATGAGACCAGCGCTGGCCTGATACCAAAGCCAGATAGAGACACCACAATAAAAGAAAATTACAGACCAATATCCCTTATAAATACAGATGCAAACATCATAAAGTAAACAGTAGCAAAGCAAACTCAACAGCATATTAAAGGGATTATATACTGTAACCAATGGGATTTATTCCAGGAATGCAAGGGTGAGTAAATGTAAGAAAATCAATCAATGTAATACACCACATTAATAGAATTAAGGGGAAAAAAACAAACATGATCATCTCAATTGATACAGAAAAGGCATTCACAGATTAGAAGATATAATTAATTTATATATATTTATTAACATTAATATATTAATTATATACATATAATTGCAAAGAGTCCGCAGGAAAGCTACTAGAGCTAATCAACTAATTCAGCAAAGTTTCAGGATGCAAGATCAATACCTAAAAAAGAATTACCCAGCAATGAAAAATCTGAAAATGAAATTAAGAAAAAAATTCATTTTACAATACCATCTAAGAGAATAAAATACCAGGGAAAATTTAAACCAGGAGGTAAAATCCTTGTACACTGGAAATTATAAAACACTGCTGAGATAAATTAAAGGAGATCTAAATAAATGTAAAGACATCCTGTGTTCATGGATTGGAAGACTCAACATTGTTAAGATGTCAATACTACCCAAAACGATCTACAGATTCTACATAATCTTATCAAAATTTCTACAGCCTTTTTTTTTGCAGAAATGGAAAAGTCGATTCTTAAATTCAGATGGAATTGCAAGCGACCTTGAATAGCCAAAACAATCTTGAAACATAACAACAAAGTAGGAGGACTTTCTGATTTCAAAATGTATTACACTTTCTTTTTGCTTAAAAAAAAATGTATTACAAAGCTAGAGTAATCGAGAGTGTGGGACTGGTATTGGAATAGACATATAGACCAATGGAATAGAACTGAGCCTCCAGAGTCCTATGACCAATTGATTTTTAAGAAAGGGGCCAAGTCCATTCACTGAAAAAAGAATAGTCTCTTCAACAAATAGTACTGGAACAACTGTATTTCTACATGCAAAAGAATGAGATTGAACCTCTACATCACACTGTATACAAAAATTAACTCAAAATAAAACATCTACCTGAATATAGGAATTAAAACATAAAACTCTTAGAAGAGAACAGTGATAAATCTCCAGGACCTTGCATTTGACAATGGATTCTTAGATATTACACCAAACACAAGCAACAAAAGAAAAATAGATAAACTGGACTTTATCATAATCAAAAATTTTGTGCATCAAAGGAGATTATCAAGAAAGTGTAAAGACAACCCACAGAAAGGAAACATATATTTGGAAATCATCTATCTGGTAATGGTTTAATATCCAGAATACATAAAGAACTCCTAAAACTAAATAACAGTAAGACAAACAACCCAATAAAAAATGGGCAAAGGACTTGAATAGGTATTTCTCCAAAGAAGATATACAAATGGCCAATAAGCACATGAAAAGATGTTCAGCAGCAGTGGTCATTAGATAAATGCAAATCAAACCCACAATGAGATACCACTTCACACTCACTAGGATAGCTATTAAAAAAAAAAACAACAGAAAATAACAAGTATTAGCAAGAATGTGGAGAAATTAGAACCCTCATCCATTGTTGGTGGGATTGTAAAATGATGCAGCTCCTATGGAAAACAGTTTGGTGGTTCCACAAACAGTTAAACATAGAATTACCATATGACCCAGCAATTCTACTCCTGGGTATCCACACAAAAGATTCGAAATCAGGGACTCAAACAGATATATGTACTCCAATGTTCATCGAAGCACTATTCACAATAGTGGAAACAACACAAGTATTCATCAACAGATGAATGGATAAACAAAATATGGTATATACATACAGTAGAATATTATTCAGACACATAAAGGAATAACGTTATAATAAATGCTATGACATGGATGAACCGTGAAACCTTCATGCTAAGTGAAATAAGCCAAACAGGACAAATATTGTATGATCTCACTTACATAAAATATTTAGAATAGGCAAATATATAGAGACAGAAAGTAGATTAGTGGTTAACATGGTCTAAGAAAGGAGGGGAATGGAAAGTTAATGCTTAATGGGTATAAAGCTACTGTTTGGGGTGGTAAAAACTTTTGGAAATATATACTGGTGATGGTTGCACAACGTGGTGAATATAATTAATGCCATTCAAGTGTACACTTAAAAATTGTTAAAAATGGCAAGTTTTATGTTGTATATATTTTACTAAAAAAATGTAAAGGAGAAATAAAGACTTACACAGAAAAAAACTGAGAGAATTTATTGTAATAAATTAACATTTCTTGAAGATGGTGCCCAGCTACCACCACTGACTGCTCTGACCGGGATCACAGCAGAGGGTTCTGGACAGAGCTGGAGAAGGATGTAGCACATAATTCTAACCCACAAAAAAAGACCAGATTTACTGGCCTAAAGGAGACTGGAGAAGCCCCGAGAGTGTGGTCCCCAGCCACCCTTTTAGCTCAGTGGTGAAGTTACCTCCAAGGTTCTCTGTTCAGCCTGGGAGTGGACAGCCCCGTAAAGCCAAATGAGACTAATGAGGTACGGGAGTCCAGTGACAAGGGCCAGAAAGCAGGAGACAAGAAGGTGGTGATAGGGAACCCAAGGTTGAGTAAGGATATTGTTGATGTGTTGTGAGATTGTTAACCATTGTCATAGGGCAACATTTGTAGTAACTGTTCAATGAGAAACTATTTTGTTCTGTAAGCCTTCATCTTAAGTGAGAATAACAGCACAATTGGAAGAGTGTAGTCAATGTCACTGAACTGTGCATGTAGAAATTTGTGAAATGGTGTATTTTGGTGTATTTTCACCAAAAAAAAATAAGGTTGAGAAGTTAGTTCTGGGGTTGTTAACCAATGTCATAAAACAACATGTGTACTTCTGTTTCATGAGAAACTATTTGTTCTGTAAGCCTTCACCTGAAGTACAATAAATAAATAAATAAATAAATAATTTAAGCAGAGGTATCTACACAAAGAAGTGATGAGCACTGGAAATGTTCATGGAAATGGAACAAATGAAGGTGAAATATAATTTTTCTTTCTTATTTTTATTGCTATAAAACATAACTGTTTAAAGTAATAACAAATAATGTATTGTGTGATTATAGCAAATGTCAGCAAAATATATGACAACAATGACAGAAGGGCTTGGAAGGAGGAATTGGGAATGTAGTGCTGTAAGTTCCTTTCATATACATGAAAATATTCTCAACATCATCAGTCATTAAGGAAATACAAATCAAAACCACAATGATTCTTATAAACAATTGTATACCAACAAATTATATAATTTAGATGAAATGGACAAATTCCTAGAAACACATAAACTTCCTATACTGACTCAAGAAGTAGAAGATCTTAATAGACCTGTAACAAATGAAGAAATTAAAACAGAAATCAAAAACCTACCAACAAGAAGAGTCCTGGACCAGATTGCTTCATTGAGGAATTCTACCAAACATTTATAGAATAAGTGACCCCAATCCTTCTTAAGCTATTCCAAAAAATAGAGAAGAGGGCATTTTTCTCACTCATTCTGTAAGTCTAGCATTATCCTGATACCAAAGGCAAAGATACGAAACCAAAACTACAGACCAATATTCTTTCATAATATGGATGCAAAAATCCTCAACAAAATAATAACCAAATCCAAAAGCATATTAAAATGATTATACATCATAATCAAGTAGGATTTTTCCCAGAAATGCAAGGTTGAAAATCAATGTAATTCACAACATTAATAGAACAAAGAAACCACACCACCATCTCAATCAATGCAGAGAAGGCCTTGACAAAATCCAACACCCTTTCATGATAAAAACTCTCAACAAACTATTAATAGAAGGGAAGTTCCTAAATATGCTAAAGGGCCACCACAAAACCCATTGCTGTCAAGTTGATTCCGACTCACAGCGACCCTATAGGACAGAGTAGAACTGCCCCATAGGTTTTCCAAGGAGTAGCTGGTGGATTCGAACTGCAGGCATTCATGAAAAATCCATACCTAACATTTTACTCAAATGAGAAAAACTGAGACCTTTCCCTTTAACATCAGGAACAAGACAAGGATGCCCAATGTCACCACTGCTATTCAGTATTGTACTATAAATTTGAGCCAGAGCAAGGGACAAGAAAAAGAAAGAAAAGACATCAAAATCAGGAAAGAAGTAAAATTATTCTTTTTTTCAGCTGACATGATCTTACATATAGAAAACACCAAAGAATCCACGAGAAAGCTATTAGAGCTAATAAATGAATTCAGCAAAGTGGCAGGAAACCACAAAAGTCAGTTGAGTTCTTATTCATCAACAAGGAACAATCTGAAAAGGAAATTAAGGAAACAATTCCATTTACAATAACATCTAACAGAATATAATGCCTAGGAATAAATTTAATCAGGGAGGTGAAAGACTTGTACACTGAAAACTATAAAACTTCACTGAAAGAAATTCTAAAATATTTAAATAAATGGAAGGACATTCTGTGTTCATGGATCAAAAGACTTAATGTTGTTAAGATATCAGTACTACCTAACACAATCTCCATCAAAATTCCAAAAGCTTTCTTTGCAGAAATGGTAAAGCCAAAGCTGAAATTTATATGGATCTTCAGGGCACCCTGAATAGCCAAAGCAATCTTGAAAAAGAACAAATTAAAAGATTCACATTTCCTGATCTCAGAACATATAATAAAGCTACAGTAACCAATACAGTCTGCTTCTAGAATAATGATAGACATTGTCAAAAACCTAAATGTGCAGAGAAACACCAAGATTAGTGTGACAAATATATAGTTGTGAGTAGATATGATTCGAATAGGGCAGTGTCAAAACCAAAATCGTTCAGAAAGGCCCTCTGAAGTGGGAATGGTGAAGGTAGATAACATAGGTCATCGTTAGGTTAATTTCTCAAGAGATAATATCAAAGCACAAGCAGGGTTTCAGGGTCAGAGTCAGTTCCATTACAGAGTCACTAAGGACATGCCATGCATCTAAAACACAGCCTCTAGCCAGACCCTGGATCTCCTGCTTCTCAAAACTAGCTGCACATAGATAATTTTCCAAAAGAACACAATGCCTAAGGCAACACAATCTCTGCTAAGCTGCTTACTAGGCCTTTGTTTGACTTGAAGGTGACTTTAGGGAAACAGTTATTTAAGGCTCAAGGTTCAAAAGGACACGTAAGGGTGGGTGGCCTGGGTGGGTCACCACAATTTCGTGACCCCAGAAATCTGGATTCCAGGAGAATCAAAAGGATTTTGTCAATATATAGACCAATGTAATGGAGTTAAGAGTCCAGAAGTAAAACTTCACAACTATGGTCAATTGATATTCAACAATGATATTCACCCAATGGGGAAAGAATAGTCTCTTCAATAAATTGTGCTGGGACAACTGGATGTCCACAAACAAAAGAATAAACCTGGACCCATACCTCACATCATGTATGAAAACTAACTCAAAATGGATCAAAGACCTAAATCTAAGATTTAAAACGATAGAATTAATAGTAGAAATCATAGGTGTAATGCTTCAGGGTTTAGCTTTCAATAATGGATTCTAAGATATGAAACAAAAATCATGAACAACAAAAAACATGAGTGAGGCTTAATGAAAATTTTAAAATGTGTTCATCAAAGGGCTTTATAAACAGAGTGAAGAGACAACCTATACATTGGGAGAAAATTTTGGGGAACCATATATCTAACAAGGGTTTAATAACCAGAATATATAAAGAATTCCTACAACTTAACAACAAAAAGACAAATGACCCAATTTAAAAAAAAAAATGGGGGGAAAGGACTTGAATGGACACTTCACCAAAGAAGAAATACAGATAGTCAATAAGCACATGAAAAGATGATCAACATCATTAACCATGTCAAAACATAATCAAAATGCATAGACATTGAAACAAAAGGTTTATTCTGAGCAGTCATCCTATATGCATACAAGGAGATCATTTTGCCTTTAAAATCAAGAGGCCCCATATAGGCTAGTTATAATTGTTAAAAATAAACCTTTGAATTAGCTCAAAACAGTAATATAACAATTGATTGTTTCATAATTTAATAACCAATTTGCAAATAGAAAGAGTGTTTGAGTTTCCTACATGATTTAGAAAATGTAAAAGAACACTCCCAAAGATTGGAGATTTCACAGAAACTTTAAATATTTTTTTTTCTTAGTGAATACAAGTTTCCATAGTGACCAAGTACTTAATGGTTACTTAGTTAACATTAAAAAGGTAATTGCTAAAACTGTGGCCCTCTGTTCACTTGCAGTCATGACATCTCTTGAAATTTAAATTAAGAAAGCCCAGAGTCTTTTTCATTAAATCATGAGGTAATGGTTTTGTTATCAATCACCTTTTTCTAGCAAGACAGACAAATTTACAATGCTGTAGAGTAGCTTCTAGCAGAAAAAAAAGTCAATGTTTTTGCAGTTTTGGTCAGGCTTTTTTTACTGTTAACTTTTTGGTTTAGTAGGTAAGAAAAAACCCTTAAAAACAAAATAAGATGTGTGTTACTAATTTTTTCTTTTGACAGCTTCCTCCTCTTGATCCTGATTTGATTAGCATCTTCAATAGTCATGACAATTTTGATATATTTTTGGTATATCCTAACTATATGCATTAGACTATGTGGCTCATAACAAACTGTGGATAACATTGCAAAGAATGGGAATTCCCGAACACTTAATTGTACTCATGAGGAACATATACATAGATCGAGTCAGTCATTCAAACAGAACAAGGGGATACTGTATGGTTTAAAATCAGGGAAGGTGTGCATCAGGGTTGTATTCTTTCACCATATTTATTCAATATGTATACTGAGCAAATAATCCAAGAAGCTATACTCTATGAAGAAGAACATGGCATCAGGATTGGAGGAAGGTTCAACCTGTGATATACAGATGACACAATCTTGCTTGCTGAAAGTGAAGAGGACTTGAAGCACTTACTGATGAAGATCAAAGACTACAGCCTTCAGTATGGATTATACCACAACATAAAGAAAACAAAAATCCTCACAACTGGACTAGTAAGCAACATCATGATAAATGGAGAAAATACTGAAGTTGTGAAGGATTTCATCTTACTTGGATCCACAATCAATGCCATGGAAGCAGCTATCAAGAAATCAAACAACGTATTGCACTGGGTAAATCTTCTGCAAAAGACCTCCTTAAAGTGTTAAAAAGCAAAGATGTCACTCTGAGGATTAAGATGTACCTGATTCAAGCCTTGGTATTTTCAATTGCCTCATATGCATGTGAAAGCTGGGCAATGAAAAAGGAAGACCAAAGAAGAATTGATGTCTTTGAATTATGGTTGAATATACCAGGGACTGCCAGAAGAACAAACAAATCTGTCTTGGGAGAATGTTCAGCCATGGACCAGTAACTTGAAATTTGCTTCTGAAAATGGAGGGCACCGAGAGACCAAAGAAAGAGGTGGGCATTTCCAGTGTGGTGATGAGTAATTTATTACAGAAACTTACGTATGAGGCCAGTCCCAGACGACTGAAGGACCAAAGCAGATCTCTGCACCGCACGGTGGAAGGGCAGAGGTTTTTTAGAGGTGGTGGACAATAGTGGCTACATGCCAGGGAGTTACATAAGGATGACTTAGAAAACTGTAGTGAACTAGCGGACCACACGAGGACACTCATATTTGATTTTGCAAGGCCTGTTTCCCCTTCAGTCCACTTCTCAAGGCTGGCTCTCAGAACGTGGCACACTCCCCCACTTGTGTCATAGTACAAGATACCCCATTCCCTCCCTACTAGGAACAGATATACAAATGGGGTTGGCCAGGTGCTGTATGGTGCCTGCACATGTGCAAGAGGCAGAGAAAATTACTGTGAACCCAGAACTGGGAGAAGGCTTATCTGATAAGCAGAAGGAACCAGGAGAGAGAAAGTGACCCAGTTCCTAGCCTCCTTATCAGAGAATGTTCTGGGGGGGATGAGAGGTGTAGAGGCAGATCATTCTCCCAATAGTCCATCCTCCAACTACCATCAGGGTGCCAGAAAAAGAAGCAAAGTAGTACCAAGTCCTGGTACGTCCATCACCCATTTTGGACATTGAACTGCATGTCCGTGGTTTGGTGCATAACTCTGATGAATGTTTTATCAACGCATAATTTGAGGCAGCATTTAATGAGCATTACTAGGACTGTCCCCAGCAGATTGATCAGGCCTAGTTGGAGGACAGATTCCAACCAGCCACGCCAGTTGTGGCTTAATCCAAGCCAACTCAATAGATCAAAGGGCTGCATTTGTCTAACCATATGTATGTATAACATGCCCTGATTCATTTATATAAAAACCACAGATTTCTCCTTACATGGCACGTTATACAAACAGTACACATTTCAGTACGAGTAATACAAAAACTCTCTTTCTCAGCACAATTGAGCAAGGTATTACCACTGCCAGAACAGGCTAATTCAGACTTGGTGTAGTCAGTCAGTGTACATTGGACCACCTGGTCATATTTTGTAAGTTCTCCATGTCCAGAGTAACTTCAAATTCAGTCTTAAAAGTACTGTTCTCAGAGTCAAACCTCCCAGTTCAGTGCCGTTTACATTTTTAACACACAGAGAGAAATTGTCTTCTAAAGTTGGAGCACTCCCCACAAGCAGCTTTCATATTTTGAAAGATGTTGTCCACGAGTAGTGGAGGTGACCGTATTTATTTACACATGATCTTTTCAGTACACCAGGTTACACATTCAGTTGTTCCACGAGGTGTCCTCCTTGTTGACAGATCAGGTGGAACAATGTGGGGAGATGACTCATCATCTCAGTTCAAATGTTGACAGAGCCAACAGTTGGTATGATTGGTAGCTCTAGCAAAAGCCTGTATCATTGGGGCCCATGGATGAAGGGCCTGTCCGTTATTGCGAGATAATCTGGGAAGAAAGAGACAGTACTAACAATTCCCCCTCCCTTCCCCTATCTCCAGTGGGACTTGAAGTGAGGGTTACCTGGGTATAATCACTCAGGCTGTCTGTCCTAGTCTTGAAGCAGTGACCTCTGTGGGAACCCAGATCTTTTGTCAGGAAAATTTGTATACAAAAGAAACACATTTTATAGAATACACAGTTTGATTAAACATATGGCACAAATGAAAAATGTCCTTGCGGGGAACTGCTGCATTGAGACCCCAGGCTGCTTGCCTGAGATGTATAGTTCAGGCTGGGGTTGTTTTGTCCTCTCCCATCAGCTGTTTAAGCCTGTCAGTTGAAGTTCTCAATAGCCCCTATAGCTTGGGGGTGATATAGAGCATGAAGAGTCATTCAAGATACAGTGGAGACCCCGATATGATTTACCTGGTGAGAACACCCTGGCCTGCTGGCTTGGGAATCTGTCCCTGGGCAGGTTTTAGCGTTGGCCAGGGCCTCATAGGCAGGTCAGCTTTTCTATGCTGTCTGGTGTTTTCTGATGACAGTGGTAGTCTATGCATGTAGGCCCAGGCTAGGATGGTGTGTGAATCTCCATGGGCCGTCCTCTCTTAAATTCAGAGGTTGCATATCTCTTTGCTCTGGAGCACAGGATGCGTCAGCCTCTACAGTCAGTTGGCAAGAGTGGTCTGCTCATTGGTTGTTTTCCTCTCTCAGAATAGGGGCCTTTCTGGTGATCATCCACACAAGTAACAAAAGCTTACCAGGAGCATAACTGACTTTTTTTTGTCCAGATGTCTCATCCCCATAGAGACTTGCTTTATCTGTCAGTCTGAGTGTTGTCAGTGGCCAGATTGAATGACCAGGCTCTTAGCTATAGCCCACATCACAGTTTCAGTGTGCCCCACTTAAAATGGCCCTAATGGCAGCAATTACCATCAGGGCTTGGAGGCAAAAGTTTATGAAGGTGTACTTTAACTCAGCAACATCATCAATACATATAATAGGGTTTGTAGGGACCCCAAAGGGACTTATCCATAATCAGGCTTGGGCAACAGTCTCAATGATGGTGACCTCAGACCCAAAAGTTTTCTCTTCTAACTTTAATGGTAACATAAGGCCTTTGGTCCTCCCTGGTGACAGAGGGACCTAGGCTTAATCCTCAGTCTTAATTATTTCTGAAAGTCAGAAGATCTGGACAAAGTTGGCAGAGCCCTCAGTCATTTGTGGAGCCACGCCTCTGCCATACCAAGTGCAAGCATGGGGTCAGCCCAGTTGCCTGGTAACATGAAGGTGGGCCCTTCTATTTTAGTTATCAGAGGATTCCAGAGAGGACCTCTAAGGTCTTTTCAAGGCCGCTTAACACAAGCTATCTTGAAGGACTTTTTACTCCTTTTTTTTTTTTTTCCTGCTATTTTAACTCTTGCTTTGTGCTGGGTGTTACAGGATGTTCTCAGCGCAAGGGACCTGCTTAGCTCCTCTAACTATCTTCAGTTTCATTGTTGGAGGGCTTTGAGTAATGGCTAGGGAATTGTTCCACTAGCCCTTGAATCCCCCATCTTTACAAACCTGCAGGTGAGCATTTCTAGTTGCTCATCCTGTTCACGGATGCAGCTGCTCAACATGTCAGTCATGGCCACACAAGACTGCTGCACATCCCATTCCAACTGTAACTCTTCTTGCAGAGCTCTTACTCACACTTCAGCAGCTAGCTTGGCTTTGGTGGCCAGCCAAACAGCCCAGAGCAGTGGCCATCCCACAGCCACTACTGATCTCCTAGCTTCTTTTCCACACTTATGAAGATGTGCATCTGCCCACAATTGGGCTATGCCACTTGGCGTTTACAGGGAGCCCCTGTACTCATGTGGCAGTCCACACACATAAAGCATACAGGCCAGATCTCCCCACATGGAGGTCGCTGGCCAACCTAGGATTTCCCCCGCAGAGGCCTCACTCCCACTCAACATTTCCTTGGTCTCCTGGCTGGCTGTCCAAAAATGGAGGGCACCGAGAAACTGAAGAAAGAGGTGGGCAACTCCAGTGTGGTGGCAAAGGAGTTTATTAGGGAGACTTATGTATGAGGCCACTCCTGGACAGCAGCAGGGCCAAAGCAGGTCTCCGCACCCCACAGTGGGAGGGCAGAGATTTATAGACGTGGTGGACAATAGTGGCTATGTACCAGGGACTTACATAAGGATGACTTAGCAAACTGTAGTGAACTATCGGACCACATGAGGATGATCATATTCTGCCTCGCAAAGCCTGTTTCCCCTTCAAAGAAGTACAACCAGAATGCTCCTCAGAAGTGAGGGTAGTGAGACTTCATCTCATATACTTTGGACGTGTTATTAGGAGGGACCAGTCCCTGGAGAAGGACATCATGCTTGGTAAAGTAGAGAGTCAACAAAAGAGAGGAAGACCCTCAAGGAGATGGAATGACACATTTCAACAATGGGCTCAAGCATAGCAGTGATTGTGAAGATGGCACAGGACTGGGCAGTGTTTTGTTCTGTTGTACGTAGGGTTGCTATGAGTTGGAACCAACTCAATGGCATCTAACAACAACAGCAACAATATGCATACATATCTACCTATGTAACCACTCACATATTTTTTGGTTGTTACTGCCTTGCGGTGATTTTGTAATGTATTCTCACCAGCTCTTTCACTTTTAAGAATTATTATTAGTAATAAGTTAACCATGGATATTTTTAAGTCTTATCATCTGCAGATAGTTTTTACTTTGATGATGTCCTGAAGGTGTTTGCAATAAACCACAGGCCAGAGTCTTTCACCAAAAGAGACCCATGGAAAGGACTATGCCAGATATTTGGGCACTGACTTCTAAATGGCACCACTTATACAACTGGAAAGAATTAGGATTTCCAGAACTCTTGAGGAGAACCTGATCCAAGATAGGGAGCTGAAATTAACTAGATAAGACTGATTGGACTAAAGGACTATTATGGGTTCTGTATGAAATATTGCTGATGTTTTGATGCTGTATTTTCTGAATAAAACAAACCCCTTTCTCTTTTCTCCTAAACTATAGCTTGTAACAATTTAATAGACTATATTTATGCAAACAAAAATAAAACATTTATCTTTTCTCCCTGCCTGATCCCTCCAGAACTGGAAAACTCTTAATGAGTGTTCTTATTTTTATGACAATACAATTATTTGTATGAGTTCAATAAGAATTTATCCCCCTCGTTAACAAGGCATAATTGGAAATCTCAGTTAAGTAACCAAGCTTTGGCTCTCCTCCTTTCCCCGTTGTTGTAAAGTCAATTCCGACCATAGCAACAGGACAGAGTAGAACTGCCCCATACGGTTTCCAAGGAGTGGCTGGTGGATTTGAACTGCTGACTTTTTGGTTAGCAGCCATAGCTCTTAACCACTGTGCCACCAGGGCTCCAAGCTTTGACTGGAACATCATATTTGAGAATGGTGCTCAGAGAATCAGGTAGGGCCAGACACTTTTAAGGAATTAAATTTGACTTTATGGAGCTGGTGCTTACAAAGCCCTCCCAGGAAATCTAATCTGGTACCTGACTTACAAAGTTTGCACCCTTACAGGTGAGTAAGGAAGGTCACTTCCTGGTAGGCCCAGAACGCTTAAGACATTTTGGGACCTCAAGAAAAGACAAACTCACCCAAACATGTGGGTACTGTAGGTAAGATATGGTGGCAAGTTCTTGGCTTAGCTTTCTGGCCTCCAGCAGCTTTTACAAGTTTAGATTGAAGTTCCTTATGAAAATTTTCAGCACAGAAGATTTAAAAGTCTATGTGACAAATTACTATTCTTGCTGCACCTATGTAAATAATAATGAACAGTCGTATTTTAATCAAGAAAAACTTTGCTTTGAGATTGTCTTTTGATCTAGAGGAGAGTGACTGTAGAGAGAAACTTTATGTTTCAATAAGAAATTATGACAAGCCCTTGTGGACTATCAAAATCTGGTTTTTGTTCATTGTCTTTGAGACCTTTTTAACTAATGGGGTCTGTTTTCTACTTGCAGATTAAACTGGTCCCTGTTACATAATTTATGCTATTCTCTATATATCTATATATAATCAATTACCAAAAAGGAAAACTAGAAATATGAGAGAGACTAAGACTGAAGGCCAAAAAACAAACGACTAAACTGCTATCAAATCAGTGCCCATTGACAAATGAAGCATTAGTTGGCTGTTCTTTAATAGCCATGGTACTCTTAGTTACTGGAATTGGTTTAACGTGTGTGAAAAAATATTTTAAGGTTTCAAATGATGTTAGACTGAGTGGCTCTAGAATTAGATGGCTCTCTTAATAATTTAGGTTATGGTATATTCTCTCTCTCTCTGAAATAGCACAGATAGTGATAATTACATTATAAAACAGATTAGCTCTTGATTATTTACTTGCTTCCCAAGGAGGAGTTTGTGTTTTGGTAAAAGCAAATTGTTAAGTATATATTAATGACACCAAAGTGCAAGTATACTGAGACATAGTTTTAGCAGAAGCTCATGCTAGAGATGAAATGCATGCTGCAGACGCTCCTCTTGCATCTTCTTGTGATTTGTTTTCATGATTAGGAAATTTGGGTTCGTGGACCAGACAAGCCTTTCAGACCATTGGCTTATGCATTCTTTTCATTCTCACCTTTTATATTATTAAGCTACTAAGCTGTTTGGTGTCTGGGATATTAAAAGCTTATGCGTGCCCATCTAAGGTGAAGGAATTGGTCTCCTTCCAACTGGAGGAACAACAAGGAAAAGAAGCTAAGGTACCAAGAGGAATTACACGTTACACTAAAAGTATCTCATAAGGCAATACCTATGATTACTAAGACTGGAAGAACTTAAATGGTGCCTGGTCAACACTTAGTTGACAAAAGAACACAAAGATTAAAAACACAATCGAAATTATGACTGATAATATCATACTTTTGTTATCTAATGTCAGGCAAAGCAGCACCAGATAGATCATGAACAGCAAGGGCACTGACACTCATATAAATTTTATCCTGAAGAAAAATAAGCATGTCCCCTGATTTGGCAGCACATCTCATGAAACTCATAATATTTTTAATAAACCTCATTATTGCTAGCATTTTTCTCTTTACAAAGCGGGAACAATTCTTTGGTGACTTTCAACAAAGTTTCAAAGTTGTCAGGAGTTTATCACAGGTCACTGAGAAATTCTTGAATATCTATTTAACCACATGAAAATGAAAGATTTTAAAAGTAAAAATCTTAGCTTTTACAAAAGTCATGAGGCTTGATTTTCTTAGTCAAGGACATAAAAGTCAGCATAAACTCAGCTTATTCTAATGTAGAACTTTTATAACTTTTGGTATTATACATAAAGGCAATAAACAGTAAACCAAGGAAAGAAGACCATCAAAATTGAGCAAACTTTGCTAAGATTTTAACATATTTAATAGGTTTTCAGACTCAGGTATTATAAATCAAGGTAAATACAATTTGTTTCCAAGTTTTGTCTTTAGTATGCTCTTTTATATTCTGGGACAAACTGGCATTTTATTTTAGATCTGATCTCGGGGGTCCGTGGGGTCAGAACCAAATTCGTATTATTAAGATGTTATTAACGTGACATTAATCGTTGCTATCTCCAAATGATTTAAAAAATGAAAATTTTAATTAAAAGTTTCTCAATTTTAATTTCTGATATGGTTAATGTGTATAGTTACCCCTCCTTTCCCAATACACTCACAAACTGTTTAACATCCTCAATAAGTTTGAAGGGTGCAAAGGCATTTGGAAAGAAAACAAAATAAAACAAACAGTGCTTTTAGGAAAAACTAATCTTTTCCCTTGAAAAACTGAAGCATGCACCAATTTGTATTCCTCTGAAACTATTTCTGCTCAGTAGTCTCAACCACTAAAAAATATTATAACTTTTAAGAAAAGTAAATTGGTTCTGTTTCACAGAGAAAACTAAGGGGGGTGGATAATTATGAACTGCATGTCCCACATCAGCTTTTTTTTTTTGGCAAACCAGTAGGGCTCATAAATACACACAGCACAACTTTCCATGGCCACACATATAGCAGAAATTATCAAAGTGGCAAAAATGAACATATTCATTAACAGACCCAAAGTTACAGCCTCTTTGCAACATATATAGGACGTAAAAGCATATGAACTTAAAATTATGCTTAGTAAACAGTGTTTCAGTATTCTAACTTCAGAAAGATTTAAGTATCCAGTGATTACCAGTTAATAAACTCAAATTAATATCAGTTCAAGGTTTTCAGAATTTCAAATTCTCATGGAATCCAGACTTTATGGATCCATGGAGGCTGGATGAACCCCTGTAACTATTGCCAAGAGATAATCTTTAAATCTTAAACTGAAAATAAAAAATATCCCTTGAAGTCTTCTTAAAACCAAACAATAGTTTCGCTTAACTAGTAAAAAATGTCTGTCTCAAGCATTATGCTCTTTTAGGATCTATCTATACGGATCACATCATGATAAATGGAGAAAATATTGAAGTTGTCAAAGATTTCATTTTACTTGGATCTACAATCAACGCTCATGGAAGCAGCAGTTAAGAAAACAAACGAGGTGTTGCATTGGGCAAATCTGCTGGGAAAAAAAAAAAAACCTCTTTAAAGTGTTAAAAAGCTAAGATGTCATCTTGAGGACTAAGATGCACCTGACTCAAGCCACAGTATTTTCAATTGCCTGATATACATGCAAAAGCTGGACAATGAATACGGAAGACCAAAGAATTGATGCATTTGAATTATGGTATTGGCAAAGAATATCTAATATACCATGAACTTCCAAAAGAACAAACAAATCTGTCTTGGAAGAAGTACAGCCAGAATGCTCCTTAGAAGTAAGGATGGCAAGACTTGGTCTCACATACTTTGGACATGTTATCAGGAAGGACCAGTCCCTGGAGAAGGACATCATGCTTGGTAAACTAGAGGGTCAGTGAAAAACAGGAAGATCCTCAATGAGATGGATTGACACAGTGGCTGCAACAATGGGCTCAAACATAGCAACGGTTGTGAGGATGGCACAGGACTGGGCAGTGTTTCGTTCTGTTGTACATGGGGTCGCTATGAGTCAGAACCAACTTGACTGCACCTAACAACAGCAATATGGGATCAAATTGACAATAGCAAATCCAAAGATTAGATAGGAAACTAAAAGGGCAGTGAGTTTATGTTAATGTGGGAGGAAAAACTCAGAAAAAGAGGGTGAGAATGGTGGCACTACTTGAAAGATATAATCAATGTATTTGAATTGTACATATAGAAACTGCTGAATTAGTGTATGTTCTGCTGCGTATATTCTCAACAACAACAAAAATAAATTATTTAAAAATACATATATCAGTTCAAGCTTTCAAAGTTTTCTAAAGCTCTTAGAAACTGTATAATCTTCAAGCCTATATGTCACCGGTATAAATATTGTTGAAATAATTTGTCAGAATTATGATGCAATTTGGTTAAGCATAAATTTATATATTTCATAATCTTAAATATTTTGTAGAAGTAAGACTTGATTATTCTATCGCTAAACTTGTGTAAGTTAAGAAAAGCATGCACAAGTAGACTAAAAAATGTGCACTTATACTTAACAATGGTAACTCAGAGAAAACACCAGTTTTTATTAAACCAAAATCATTAAATTAGTCTAGTTTTTTCAATCATCTATCTAAATTCTTTTGAACTTCAGTTTTTAAAATGTTTCTTATTTAGTTTCTCTAATAAATCTCTTTTTAACATAGAAAATATTTTAGCTTTAATTTTCTTAATTTTAGACACTTTTAGGAATATTCAATTTATATAAGTGTTTATTTAACTCTAAACCAATCAGAATAAAGTTCTTGAAGGAATATTACAATCTAATTTGATAATACCATCCAGAGGTAGGAAAATATTACATTTTCATAGCTCAATCTTTTGCAAGCTTTGACAAAATCATTTTGATTCCCCTGGAATCCAGGTTTCTGGGTTCATGGAATTGTGGTGACCCACACAGGCTGTCTGCCTTCAGGTTTCTTTTTTAAACTTTGAAGGAATTGGTTAATTGGAGTCACCTTCAAGTCAAACCAATAGCTTAGTAAGCAGCTTAGCAGAGAGTGTTACCTTAGGCATTGGGTTCTTTTGGAAAATTATGTGCAGCTAGCTTCAAGAAACAGAAGCTCCAGGATCTGACTAAAGGCTGTTTTAGAATGTATGGCATGTCCTTGGTGACTGTTTCTGTAACCTGCCCTGTGCTTTGATGTTAACTTCTGAGAAATTAACATGACAATGACCTACATAATCTGCTTTCACTGTCCCCACTTCAGAGCACCTTCCTGACATGTTTGGATGATGCTGCCCAATTCAGATCATATCTACTCACAATAAATGTATTCTGTTACAGTAATTTTTGGTGTTTCTCTAAGCAATTCAGGTTTTGACAGCTTTAAAGAATCATTTAGAGAAGTAATTTTTGCCTTTTTGAGGCCTTGTTATACGAATCAAAATAAACAATTCATCCTGTTTTCAGTTGTTGTAAAGTAAAAACTTTCACCAATGCCTTCTGCAACAAAGAGATTTTTGTTGTGACATATCAAAAAACAAAAACGGGAAATTGGCTGCAAGCACTCAGGCTATAAACAGAACAAAATCCAAAGAAGTTCAATCTATAGGTGCTTTTTATACAATTTTGACAGGTGCTGATTCATTGTGAGTAAGGGTCTTTCAACATGCCCTTTACAATCATTGGAACATGTACCTATGAGTAAATTACTTACAGACTGTGATTGGTTAAAGTAAAGACAAAGAACTAAGATCATCATTCGGTGACCTTTTCTTGTTTTTCTTTTCTAACAATTTGGTCTCTTGGCTCAGGGGTCCTGGGTCTGTAATATGATGGTTGTTTTTTGTTATGTGGGCAATGTGTGATATTAGGTAAAGCTTCAACTCGCTTCCGGGGGTAAATTGTTGTTAAGTTTTGGTATGCAAGTCCACAGTCCACTGAACTGGTTAGAGCACTCTGCTTTACCCTTTGTTGTAGTTTTTCATTGTTTGAAGTCCTGCACGTTCTGACAAACAAGTTGTTTTTTTGCGGTTATGGCCTGTTGTGGTTATATTAACCCTTTATCACAGTGCACTTTCCAAATGAACCAATTTACATATAAAAAAATTCTGAAAGTAGTTCCTGATGGCCCAAATCATAAGACAGGCATGAGAAGCAGTTTTTACTGTAAGATAAAAGAAGTGAGACTTAAAACAACCTCATGAATAGTTGGCAAAGTCAGCCTCACTCCCTGAAAATGGAGGGAAAAAAGACAGAATGCTCTCTCTAAATCAAAGTCAAAGCTTTCAAGACAAAAATCTCATCTAGTTTTATAGGTGGTTTACTGCAAAATTTGTCCATGTGGATGCCATTTTTGGTGAGAACCACAAATTCACCAGCCTGTGGGGCCAACAACAGGCTTACAGGGTCTATGCCTATGTTCTACCTTATGATTTTCCTTTTCATGACAGTCAACACCAGCATAACACTCATAAAGCAGCACAACACAAAACAAGGCAACACACACGCACAGAAAGTAGCCACTGCAAGCCCAAGCTGTTTTCAGTAAGGTTGACCCATTTAAAAAACTACTAGAGGCCTCTGTTGAACCCAGTTTGACTTCCCTTTTGGATCCAGTCTGAATCACCTTGGACCCAGTCCAAGGAGAGTATTCAGATAACACAAATGGGAACTCACATGAAACCCAAGTGCCAAACAGCAATTCCCCAAAGTGGAAAGAAAAAGACAGAGCAGATGGGAACCCAGTTCCCCAAACAGGCAGAGCAAAGAGTGACTTACCAAGGAAAGCATGCCTCAAACTGCTCAGATATAAACCCAGAGAGTTCAACAAAAAAGGAGTGGAACTCGAACCCAGGAGAGAGTCACCACATTCCCCAGCCAAGATGAGGGAATAATTGGGCAAAAAGGAACCTCACTCACTGGTACCATAACATGATCCCTCATCAAAAGTAAGGTACTCTGTACCATATGATCCAACAATCCCACTCCTTGGAATATATCCTGGAGAAATGAGAGCCATCGTATGAATATATACATGCACACCCATGTTCATTGCAGCATTGTTCACAATAGCAAAAAGATGGAAACCATCTATGTGCCCATCAGCGGAAGAATGGATAAATAAATTATGGTATATTCACACAATGGTCTAGTATGAAATGATAAAGAATGACAATGAATCCACGAAACAGCTCATAACATGGCTGAATCTGGAAGGTATTAAGTGACTGAAATTAATCGCAAAAGGACAAATATTGTATGAGACTATTATTATAAGAACTAAAGAAAAGGTTTAAACACAAAAGAAAACATTCTTTGAAGGTTATGGGGGGAAAGGAATTCACTAACTAGATAGTAGACAAGAATTATCTTAGGAGAAGGGAAGGACAATACATACTACAGGGGAAATCAGCACCACTGAACTAAATCAAAAGCTAGGAAGTTTCCTGAACACAGTCAAACACTCTGAGGGACAATGTAGCAAAGGCAGGGGTCTGGGGACCATGGTTTCAGGGGCCATCTAGGTCAATTGGCATATCAAAGTTCATTAAGAAAATGTTCTGCATCCCACATTGGTGAGTGACGTCTAGGGTCTTAAAAGCTAGTAAGTGGCCATCTAAGATGCATCGATTGGTCCCAACCCACCTGGAGCAAAGGAGAATGAAGAACACCAAAGACACAAGAGACAAAAGGGGCCACATAAACCAGAGACTCCATCAGCCTGAGACCAGAAGAACTAGATGGTGCCCAGCTACCACCAATGACCGCCCTGACAGAGAACACAACAGAGAGTCCCTGATGGAACAGGAGAAAACTGGGGTGCAGAACTCAAATTGTAGTGAAAAGACCAGACTTAATGGTCTGACTAAGACTGGAGGAACCCAAAAAGACATGGCCCCTGGACTTTCTGTTAACCCAGAACTAAAACCATTCCTGAAGCCAATCTTCAGACAAAGAATAGACTGGACTGTAAGACATAAAATGATACTCGTGAAGAGTGTTCTTCTTAGTTCAAATAGATACATGAGACTAAATGGGCAGCTCCTGTCTGGAGGTGAGATGAGAAGGCAGAAAGGGATAGGAGCTGGTTGAATGGACACGGGAAATCTAGAGTGGAAAGGAGGAATGTGCAGTCACATTATACGGATAGCAACTAAGGTCACATAACAATGTGTGTACACATTTTTGTATGAGAAACTAACTAGAGCTGTAAACTTTCACCTAAAGCACAATAAAAAAATGGGTACTCTGGAGGCAGAACTAACGTGGTGCTATAGACAGAAGCAGCATGCCATCCCTCTGCAGCAAGGACCAGAAAAACTAAGTAAAACAGATACAGACGTCAATCCTGGAACCCTAAGTATCAAATGAAGGGATCAAGAACTCGATCAAGCATCGAATATAATAAGAAACTGACAGAGAACAGAGAAAGGGGAGAGCTGCAGAGTGGAGGTCCTCTACCAGCTAACGTGGCAGGGCTTCTCCACCTTGGGCCGCAGCCACCAAGAAATGCAGACAGATAGTACGGGAAGGCACCTTCTCGGAGCAACCAACAAAACACGCCCATCCCACCTGCCCAGGTATAACCAACTAAAACAAAAAGGCAGGATGAAACAAACAAATCTACAAACAATAAATGAACAAAATAATTCTTTTTTTACAATTTTTTTATTGTACTTTAGATGAAAGTTTACAGAACAAATAGTTTCTCATTAAACAGTCAGTACACATATTGTTTTATGACATTGGTTAACAACCCCACGACGTGTCAACACTCTCCATTCTCGACCTTGAGGATGTTTTGGTGAAAATATACATAGCCAAAGTTGCACCATTTAAAAAGTTTCTACATGTACAATTCAGTGACATCAATTACATTCTTCCAGCTGTGCTGTTATTCTCACTACCATTTTCCAAATTATTCCATCACCATTATCTTAAACTCACTGTCCTATAGGCTTCCCATCAAAACTTTTGAGTTGCTGTTGTCAATTTGAATTCACATAGATAATTCTTTTTTTTTTTTTTTGTACCTTAGACGAAGGTTTACAGAACAAATAGTTTCTCATTAAACAGTTAGTGCACATATTGCCCTATGACAATGGTTAACAACCCTATGACATGTCATCACTGTCCCTTCTCAACATTGGGTTCCATATCACAAGCTTTCCTGTCCCCTCTTGCCTTCTAGTCCTTGTCCCTAGACTGCTGTGCCTCATTAGTCCTCTTTTGCTTTATAAGGCTGTCCAATCCCCGGCTGAACCGTGAACTTCGGGAGGGGTTTCATCAATGAGCTAAAAGGGTGTCTGGGGACCATACTCTCCGGGTTTCTCCAGTCTGTCAGGCCAGTAATCTGGTCTTATTTTTGTGAGGTGGAATTCTGTTCTACATCCTTTTCCAGCTCTGTTGAGGACCCTCTACTGCGATCCCAGTCAGAGCAGTCAGTGGTAGCCAGGCAGCATCTAGCTGTACTGGACTCCATCTGGTGGAGGCCTTAGTAGCTGTGGTCCATTAGTCCTTTGGACTAATCTTTTCCTTGTATCTTCTTCTCTTCTTTCTCCCTTGCTCCTGAAGGGGTGAGACCAATGGAGTATATTAGATGGCTGCTCACAGGCTTTTAAGACCCCAGACGCTACTCACCGAAGTAGAATGTAGAACATTGTCTTTATAAACGGTGTTATGCCAATTGAGCTAGACGTTCCCCGAGACCATGGTACCCACAGCCCTCTGCCCAGCAATTCAGTCCCTCAGGGAGTTTGGAAGTGTCTATGGAGGTTCCATGACCTTTCCTTGTACAAGTTGTGCTGGCTTCCTCAGTAATGTGTATTGTCTTACCCTTCACCAAAGTTACCACTTATCTATTTAGTTCTCCCCATCCCTCCCATCCGTCTTAACCAAAAAGATTATTTCTCTTTTGTGTATAAACTTTTACATGAGTTATACAGTAGAGGTCTCATACAATATTTGTCCTTTTGTGATTGACTTATTTCACTCAGCATAATGTCCTCCAGTTTCATCCATGTTATGAGATGCTTCACAGATTCATCATTGTTCTTTATCGTTGTGTAGTACTCCATTGTGTGTATGTACCATAGTTTGTTTATCCATTCATCTGTTGCTGGGCATCTAGGTTGTTTCCATCTTTTTGCTATTGTGAATAGTGCTTCAATGAATATGTGTGTGCATATGTCTCTTAGTGTTACGGCTCTTATTTTTCTAGGATATATTCCTAGGAGTGGGATTGCATTTTGTAGTAGTTTTTGTTTTTCTTTTTCTTTTTTTTTTTTTTGTGGTGCTGATGTTTTCTTTGTTCCTCTTACTCTCCTGTGCTGAATTCCTTTTGTTTGTGGATTTTTTTTTCATTTCTTTTTTTTTTGTGTAGGTTTTGTTTTTACTGAGACTTTATGTTTTCTGCCTTTATTTTGATGAGTAAGTTTGTTAACTTTCTTTGTGGTTCCCTTGAAATTTGCCCTTAACTTCCTGGATTTGTACCAGTCTATAATTACTTGGTATCGCTTGACTTCCTCTCTATTAGAAGGTTCTATCTACACCGTTTATTCCCTCTTTTATTGTTCTGATGCTGTTGTCATTTACACATTAACCTCTCTGGTTCCCTTTTGTAATTCTCTTGGTTTTGCATAGTTCTTAAGAGTTTATTTCCTCGGTTGGTATCTGGCTAGTACAATCTTGTGTCCTATATTCAGCCTGTGGTCTGATATTATTTCTTCTCAGATCAAAGGACTTCCTTTAATAAGTCTTGTAAGTTTGGTTTAGTTTTTACATAGTCCCTTAATTTCTGTTTATCTGGAAACGACCTAATTTCACCATCATATTTGAAAGAGAGTTTTGCAGGATATATTATTCTTGGCTGGCAATTTTTTTCTTTCGAGGTTTTATATAAGTCATCCCATTGCCTTCTTGCTTGCATGGTTTCTGCCAAATAATCTGAGCTTAGTCTTATTGTTTCTCCACTGTATGTGACTTTTTGCTTTTGTTGAGCTGCTCTCAGGATTCTTTGTCTTTGGTTTCAGTGACTGTGATTATAATATACCTTGGTGATTTTCTTTTGTGGTCTATCCTATATGGGGTTGGTTGAGCTTCTTGGATGGTCAGCTTTTCATCCTTCATGATATTGGGGAATTTTTCTGTCAGCAATTCTTCAATGATCCTCTCTGTGTTTTCTGTTTTCTCCCCCTGTTCTGGAACTCCAATCACTCTCAGATTTTTGCTTTTGATTGTATACCACTTAATTCTCAGGGTTTCCTCATTTTTCTTAGTTCTTTTTTTCTAATTTTTCCTCAAATAGAATTGTATCCAAGTGTTTGTTTTCAATTTTGCTGATCCTGTCATCCATCATTTTAAACCTGCTCCTCAGCCCTTCTATGACACTGTCCATTTCTGAAATCTTCCTGTTTATCTTGGGATTTCTAATTGTTGTTTTTATATGATTTCTACTTGTGTGTTTATCTTAGCATTTTGTTCCTGTATTATTTTCTTGAATTCTTCCATTTTTTTTGTCTGTCTTTTCCATGAATTTGTCTATTTTTTCCTCATTTTTGTCTGTTTTTTGCTTCAACTCTTGGATAATTATTAATATTAGAGATTTGAATTCCCTATCATTTAGGTGTAGTGCTTTTTCTTCTACTGGAAGGTCATCTGGTGTTTTATTTTGGATGCCTACAGGAACCACCCTGTCTTGTTTTTGTAAATGTTTTGATATTGTCTGCTGTCTTCGGGGCATTCAGTGGTTATTTTCTTCATTTATTGATTGTAGATTTGTTTGTTTTGTCCTGATTTTTTGTTTTATTTGGTTATGTCTGAGCAGGCGGGCTATGCATTCTTTGTTGTTTGCTCGTCTGTGGGCATGATACTTTTCACCTCCTTCTCTAATGGGCAGGGTCAGTCACTCAGGTATGGTACAGCAGGGCAGGTCCAGATGAAAGGGAGTTGCTGGGATGGGTTGTTTGTGGCATGTACTAGTGCTGACAGTGCAGACTAGAAATCAGTGCACGGCAGGTTCCAGTAGGCCGTGCCTGTGCTGCTTGGGAGTGTGATATTCAGTGCATGGTGCAGGTAGACAGGAAGAAGGGGATAGATTATGATGTATGGAGCTAAGATGGGTATGGAAAGATGAGAGAGAGGAGAGGAACAGGAGCCAAAGACATACACACAAACAAAAAAGAGTGCTAAGAGAGCTTGCTATTGGAGTGGAGAGATGAGAGACTGAGAAATGGGGAAAAACAAAAATAGAAAAAAGAAAAGGGTGTCTTAGGCTGGGTTCTCTACAGAAGCAAAACCAGTAAGGTGTATAAATATATATATAGAGAGATTTATAGCAAGGAAATAGCTCACACAGTTGTAGAAGCAAAAAAGTCCCAAGTCCACAGATCAGGGTAGAGGCCTCTCCCAGTTCACATGTCCACAGAAGCTGGTGAACCTGAGGTCGGCAGGTCGGAGAGGGGCTCCCACTCACAGGCTGTGAAGGTCAATGAATTCCAAGATCAACAGGTAAGCTGCTAGCTCAACTCCCATGAACCGGAGGTAAGCTAACAAGAGGCAGCTGCTGAGTCTGGAACAAGCCAAAAACCTTGGCAAGACGAGCAGGCAGAAAGTAACCAGTGGAAGACAGAGAGATGAAACTGAGGGGGCGGTGAGCTGCCGCAAGCCCTGCCTCCACCAGTATCACTCAGCAGATTCCATCATGGGGGTGATCACATTATACAACTGGTAAAACACTGAGAATGATGGCCTAGCCAAGTTTAATACAATCTTAACCATCACAAAGGGTAAAATAAAAAAATGCATAAATCGAGAAACTGGAAATGGAGAAAGACAAAAAGGAAATAAGAGAGAGAAGAAAACTAAACAAAGAAATGAAAAAAAAAAAACAAACAAACCAAAAAACAAGAAAAAAGAAATGCCCCCAGGGATGTCCCTGTGCGTCTGCACAGACTAAGGGACTTGCTTCCAAGCCACACAGTACTGCCTGGCTAGAAGGGGCTCCCAAGCCTAGGGGAAAAAAAAAAAGAACACAAACAAACAAATCAAAACAGAACAAATCAGAGCAAACAAACAAAAAGGCCCCGGGGGTCACACCAGCTTGGTGGCATGGGCCAGGAAGCAGTTTCACAGTCGAGTGGTGTTTTGCAGCCTTTCAGGAAGAAGCAAAGATGGTGCATGGAGCAAGGTATTTGAGAAAAAGGAAGGGGAGGTGGTGAGAGGTAAGGAAGTAATCTAAAGAAGTGGAAAAAAGCAACACCAGCAGCCAACAAATGGCACTCAGGGAGCAGGCCAGGGTGGGCAGGTGGAATCCAAGCAGCTCTGGGGGAAGGTCAATCTTCCTGGCCAATAGACTGTGGCTGCAGGAAGCAGAGGAGGCTTAATGGGGGTGAAGAATGGGGGGGGTGGGAAAGCCTATATCGTGGGTTACCAGTTGTTCTGTCCCCTGCTGGAAGCTCCATGAAGCTGCTTTCTTGTATCTCCTGTTAACTGATCTCCGATAGGAGTCCAAGATGGCAGATCCGTGCTGTGGTAGCTGATAGGGGACCTCTGCATGTATCTCTTCTCGTGCTCAGTTCTCAGTCAGTTTCTTATTCCACTCAGTAGTTGGCTGAGTTCTTTATCTCTTTGGTGGTTGGGGTTTCAGGACTGACATGTGACTCTGTTTGACTTACTTTTTCTGATCTTTGCTGTGGAGGGACAGCGTGGTGCTTCCGACTATAGCGCTATGTTGACCGGAAGTCTGAACAGAACAATTCTTGAATGTCCTGGAGACAGCACACAATATCAAAATATATAAAAAAAGACAGGATAGCTCCAGTAAGCAACCAAAATAAAACACCAGATGATCTTCCAGTACAACAAAAGACACTGGAATTACCTGACAGGGAATTCAAAACCCTAATATTCAGGGCTCTCCAAGAGATTAGGAAAGAGGTGAAGGAAAACTCAGGCAATAATTAGGAAAAAATAGACACAATCACGGAAAACAGAGACAAAATCAGCGAAAACACAAAGCAATGGAAGAATTCAGGAAAATAATAAAGGAACAAAATTTCAAAATAAATAAACAACTAGAAATAATTCAAAAACAGAAATTAGAAACCCAAAAGATAAACAAGATTTCAGAAATGAGGACTTTTTGTTTGTTTCTTTTGAATTGCTCTGTTTTGATTTCTTTCTTTATTTGTTTTCATTTTCTTTTCTCAGCTTGGGAGCCCCTTTTAACCAGGCTGTACTGCGCTGCTTGGGAGATACTTCCTGAGTCTGCGCAGCTGAGAAGTGGGATCCCTGGGGGCATTTCTTTTTTCTTTTTTTTTGATTGGTTTGTTTGGGGGTTTTTTGGTTTCTTTTTGTTTTTAGTTTGTTTGTTTTCTCTTTCCTTTTTGTCTTTATTCATTTCTCAGTTTCTTGTCTCTCTATATTTACCTTCTCTTCATGTCTTCGGAATACTTGGCACTGTGTGACACCTCTACCTCCTCTAGCCAGGCTGTATTTTGAGGCTTGGGAGCCACTTCCCCAGTCTTCACAGCCACACCAGTGGGATCCCTGGGGGCTTTTCTTTTCTTTTTCTAATAGTTATTTTTTTTATTTTACCCTGTTTCTTTTTGTTTTTCTCCATTTCTTGGTCTCTAATCTCTCCACTCCAAAGGCAAGGTCTCTTAGCACTCTTTTTTGTTTGTTTCTTTTTGGCTCCTGTTTATCTCTCCACCCTCTCCTCTTTCCCATACCATCTTAGCTCCACACATCATAATCTCTCCCCCTCCTTCCTGCCTACCTGCACCATGCACTGAACATCACAACACTGAACAGCACAGGCATGGCCTACCAGAACTTGCCCTGCACTGATTCCCTGTGTGCACTGTCAGCTCTGGTACGTGCCACAAACAACCCATCCCAGCAACTCCCCTTCAGCTGGAACTGGCCAATTGCACCATAGCTGAGTGACTTACACTGCTCATTGGACAAAGAGACAAAAATTATCATGTTCACAGATGAGCAAACAATAAAGAAAGCACAACCCGCCTGATCAGACATAACTAAATAAAACAAAAAACTACAATCAATAAATGAGGAGAATAACTACTGAATGTCCTGAAGTTTGAGACAATATCAAAACATAAAAAAAAAAAACAGGAAAAGATGGTCCTGTAGGCAACCAAAATGAAACACCAAATGACTTTCCAGCAAAAGAAAAGGCACTAGAACTACCTGATAGGGAATTCAAATCTCTAATATTCAGAGCTATCCAATAGTTGAAGAAAAAGCAGACAAAAATGAGGAAAAAATAGACAAATTGAAGAAAAATACAGACAAAAAGATGGAAGAATTCATGAAAATAAAACAGAAACAAAATGCCAAAATAAATTCACACCTAGAAGTCATACAAAAACCACAATTAGAAATCCAAAAGATAAACAAAAAGATTTCAGAAATGGAGAGTGTCATAGAATGGCTGAGGGGCAAGTTTGAAACGATGGAAGACAGGATCAGCGAAACTGAAGACAAACACTTGGATAAAACTCTGAGGAAAAATCAGAAAAAGGAGAAAAGAAAAAAGAAGAAACCCTAAGAATTATGTCGGATACAATCAAAAGCAAAACTATGCAAGTGATCAGAGTTCCAAAACGGGGGAGAAAACAGAAAACACAGAGAGGATCATTGAAGAACTACTGACAGAAAACTTCCCCAGTATCATGTAATACAAAAAAATGACCATCCAAGAAGTTCAATGAACCCCATATAGGATAGACCCCATAAGAAAATCACCAAGGCATATCATAATCACACCAGCTAAAAACCAAAGACAAAGAAAGAATCCTGAGAGCAGCTCAAGAAAAATGAAAATTCACATACAAAGAAGAAAAATATTACTAAGCTCAGATTATTTGGCAGAAACCATGCAGACAAGAAGGCAATGGGATGACATATATAAAACGCTGAATGAAAAAAAATTGCCAGCCAAGAATAATATATCTGGACTTCTAGCAAAATGGCACTCTAGGCAGAAGCACCACGCTGTCCCTCCACAGCAAAGGTCCGAAAAACTAAGCCAAACAGAGAATACAACAATCCTGAAACCCTAAAACATCAAATGAAGAGATAAAGCACTCAGCCAAACACCAAAGGGAGTGAGAAAACTGACAGAGAAAGGAGAGCAAGGATAGACTCATGCAGAGGTCCCCTATCAGCTAACGCAGCAAGGATACACCATCTTAGACTCCTATTAGAGACCAGCAAATAGTGGATATGAGAAAGCAGCTTTACCGAGCTTCCAGCAGAAGAAAAAACAACCAGTAATTTGCGATATATGCTTTCCCTCCCCCCACGCTTCTTCACCCACACTCAGTCTCCTCTGCTTCCAATGGCCACAGTCTCTTGGCCAGAAAGCACTAGCTGTTTGGATTCCACCTGCCAGCACTGGGCGGCTCCTTGAGTGCCATTTGTTGGCTGCTGGTATTGCTTTTTTCCACTTCTTTTGATTTGTTCCTTACCTCTCACCACCTTCCCCTCCTATTGCTCAAATACCTGGCTCCATGCTCCATATTTACTTCTTCCTAAGGGGCTGTGGAGCTCCGTTTGAGTGTGGAACTGCTTCCCAGTCTGGGCTGCCATGCTGGTGGGATCCCAGGGCATTTGTTTGTTTGTTTTGAATTGTTTGTTTGTTTGCTTTTTTCCTTTTCTCGAGTTCTGAGCCTGTTCTGAAAGGGCAGTGCTACATGGCTTGGGACCTACCAGCTCAGCTTTTGCACACATGCAGAGGGATCCCTGAGGGCATTTCTTTTTTCTTGGTTTTCTTTTTTTTTTTTTTCCTGTTTTCTTGGGTGCTTTTCTTGTTCTTTTTTTAAAAAAATTATTTTGTTTTCTTTTCCCTTTTTGTCTTTCTTCATTACTCAGTTTCTCGTCTCTCTATACTTTCCTTCTCTTCCTGTTTCCTGCATACCTGGGGCTGAATACCTCTACGCCTTCTTGCCAGGATATACTGCAATACCTGGGAACAACTTCCCCAGACCTCGTAGCCGCACCGGTGGGGTCCCTGGGAGCTTTGCTATTCTTTTTTCTTTCTAATTTTTATTTATTCATTCTTTTCCTTTTTTCCCCTCTTCTTCCCCATTTTGTTTTTCTCCATTTCATAGTCTCTCATCTCTCCACTCCAATGGCAAGCTCCCCTAGCACTCTTTTTTCATTTGTATGTTTTGGCTCCTGTTCTTCTCTCCTCTCTCCCATAACCATCTTAGCTCCACACATAACTGTCTCCCCCCTCCATCCTGCCTACTTGCACCTTGCACTTAACACCACACCACCAAGCAGCACAGAAATGGCCTAATGGAACCTGCCCTGCACTGATTACCGACCCACCCTGGTGGCTGTAGTAAGTGCCAAAAAAACCCATCCCAGCAACTCCACTTCAACTAGACCTGCCCTGCTGTATCATATCTGAGCGACTGACCCTGCCAATTGGAGAAGGAGGCAAAAAGTATTATGCCAACAGATGAACAAACAACAAAGAACGCACAGCCCGCCTGCTCAGACATAGCCACATAAAAAAGGATGAAACAAACAAATCTACAATCAATAAATGAGAAAAATAAAAACAGAATGCCCCGAAGACAGCAGACAATATCAAAACATTTACAAAACCAGGACAGGATGGTTCCAGTAGGCATCCAAAGTAAAACACCAGATGACTGTCCAGTGTAAAAAAAGGCACTAAAACTACCTGATAGGGAATTCAAATCAGTAAAACTCAGAATTATCCAAGAGTTGAAGCGAAAAGCAGACAAAGATGAGGAAAAAAAGAGAAATTCATGGAACATACAGACAAAAAAAAAAGAAAGAATTTAGGAAAATAATACAGGAATAAAATGCCAAAATAAATTCACAACTAGAAATTATACAAAAACAACAATCAGAAATCCAAGAGATAAAGAATAAGATTTCAGAAATGGACTGTGTCATAGAAGGGCTGAGGAGAATATTTGAAATGGTGGAAGACAGGATCAGAGGAATTCAAGACAAACACCTGGATACAACCCTGTTGGAGGAAAACTCAGAAAAAGAACAAAGAAAAATGAGGAGACCCTGAGAATTAAGTGGGATACAATCAAAAGCTAAAATTTGGGAGTGATCAGAGTTCCAGAACGGGGAAAAAACAGAAAACTCAGAGAACATCATTGAAGAACTGCTGAAAGAAAACTTCCCCAATATCGAGCAAGGTGAAAAGCTGGCCATCCAAGAAACTCAAAGAACCCCATATAGGATAGACCCCAAAAGAAAATCACCAAGGCATATCATACTCACACTACTAAAACCAAAGACAAAGAATCCTGAGAGCAGCTTGAGAAAAACAAAAAGTCACATACAGAGGAGAAACAATAAGACTAAGCTCAGATTTTTCTGCAGACACCATGCAGGCAAGAAGGCAATGGGGTGACATATACAAAAACCTTGAAAGAAAAAATTGCCAGATAAGAGTAATATATCCTGTAAAACTCTCGTTCAAATATGATGATGAAATTAGGACATTTCCATGTAAACAGAACTTAAGGGACTGTGTAAAAACCAAACCAAACATACAAGAATTATTAAAGGGAGTTCTTTGATCTGAGAACAAACAACTTCAGCTCACAGGCTGAATCTAGGATGCTGGATCGTACCAGCCAGATACCAAACTAGGAAATGAACTCTCAAGGACTATCCAAAACCAAAAGAAATACAACAGGGAATCAGAGCAGTTAATCTGTAAATAACAACATCAGAACAATAAAATCGGGAATGAACGGTTTAGGTATAGAACCTTCAAATGGAGAGGAAGTTAAGGCGATACCAAGTAATAATAGACTGCCTCAAACATAGAAAGATAAGGGTAAATTTCATGGTAACCACAAAGAAAGTTAACAAACAAACTCATAAAAATAAAGAGGAAAAACATAAAGTCTTGGCAAAAATAAAATCTACAAAAACAAAAGAAATGAAAAAAAAATCCACAAACAAAAGTAATTCAGCACAAGAGAGTAAGAACAAATAAAACATCAGCACCACAAAAAAAGCATTATGAAATGACAGCAACAAACTCAAATTTATCAATAATTACACTGAATGTAAATGGTCTCAATGCACCCATAAAGAGACGGAGAGTGACAGAATGGATTAAAAAACAGGATCCATCAATATGGTGTCTACAAGAGACACACTTTAGAAACAAAGGTGTTAATTTATTGAAAGTCAAAGTTTGGAAAAAATATACCAAGCTAATAACTACCAAAACAGAGCAGAAGTGGCAATACTAATCTCAGATAAAACAGATTTTTTAAAAAATCCACCATAAAAGACAAAGAAGGACACTATATAATAATTAAGGGGACAATCCAACATGAAGACTTACCATAATCAACATCTACGCACCCAAAGACAGGGTTCCAAAATACATAAAACAAACTCTAGCAACACTGAAAAGAGAAATTGACAGTTCCAAAATAATAGAAGCAAACTTCAACACACCACTCTCAGAAAAGGACAGAACAACTAAAAAGAAACTCAGCAAAGATACAGAAGACCTAAAGGGCACAATCAGCCAACTTGACCTCATAGACATATATAGAACATTCCATCCAACAGCTGCAATGTACACATTGTTTTCCAAAGCACATGGAACATTCTCCAGAATAGACCACAACTTAGGCCACAGAGCAATCCTCAACAAGATCCAAAACATTGGGATAATTCAAAGTATCTTCTCTGACCACAATGCCATCAATGTAGAAATTAACACTAGAAAGAGCAAGGAAAAAAAATCAATGACACGGAAACTGAATAATAATCTCCTTACACATCACTGGGTAATGTAAGAAAACAGAGATGGAATAAAAAAATTCCTAGAATCAAACGAGAATGAAAACACGTCTTACCAAAGCCTTTGGGACACAGCAAAAGCAGTCCTCAGAGGACAATTTATAGCAATAGATGCACACATCAAAAAGAAGAGAGGGACAAAAGGAAAAAATTAACAACACAACTTGAACAAATAGAAAGAGAACAGCAAAAAAAGCCCACAGCCACCGGAAGAAAGGAAATAAAAAAGATCAGAGAAGAAATAAATGAAATACAGAACAGAAAAACAACAGAAATAATCAACAAAACCAAAAGTTAGTTCTTTGAAAGAATCAACAAAATCGACAAACCACTGGCCAAACTGACAAAATAAAAACAAGAGAGCAGGCAAATAAACAAAATAAAAAAATGAAATGGGCAACATTACAACAGACCCAACTGAAATAAAAAGGATGATAATAGAATATTATGAAAAACTATACTTCAACAATTTTGAAAACCTAGAGGAAATGGATAAATTTCTAGAAACACACTACCTACCCAAACTGCAACAAAGTGATGTTGAAAATCTGAACAGAACCATAACAAGAGAAGAGATTGAAAATGTAATTAAAAAAAAAAAACTCCCTACCAAAATAAAACCCTGGCCCAGATGACTTCACTGGAGAATTCTACAAAACATTTATAGAAGAGCTTGTACCAGTACTACTCAAGCTATTTCAGAGGATAGAAAAGGAAGAAGCACTTCCAAATTCATTCTATGAAGCCAGCATAATGCTAATACCAAAACCAGGCAAAGATGTCACAAAAAAAGAAAATTACAGACCAACATCTCGGATGGATATAGATGCAAAAATTCTCAACAAAATTATAGCCAATAGAATTCAGCATCACATCAAAAAAAATAATACACCACCACAAAGTAGGATTCATACCAGGTATGCAAGGATGGTTCAACATTAGAAAATCAATCAACATAATCCACCACATAAATAAAAGGAAAGAAAAGAATCACATGATCCTCTCAGTTGATGCAGAAAAGGCACGCAAAAATGTCCAACACTCATTCCTGATAAAAACTCTCAATGAAATAGGTATAGAAGAGAAATTTCTCAACATAATAAAGGGCATCTATGCAAAACCAACAGCCAACATCATTCTTAATGGAGAGAGGCTGAAATCATTTCCCTTGAGAACAGGAACAAGACAAGGATGCCCTTTATCATCACCACTCCTATTTAACATTGTGCTGGAAATTCTAGCTAGAGAAATAAGTGAAGAAAAAGAAATAAAGGGCATTCAAATTGGTAATGAAGAAATTAAACTGTCCTTGTTTGCAGATGATATGATACTATACATAGAAAACTCTAAAGACTCCACAAGAAATCTACTGGAACTAATAGAAAGATTCAGCAGTGTAGCAGAATAAGAGATATACATACAAAAATCAGTTGGAATCCTATACACCAATAAAGAGAACGATGAAAATGAAATCAGGAAAACAATACCATTTATAACAGCCCCTAAAAAAAATAAAATACTTAGGAATAAATCTAACCAGGGATTTAAAAGATCTATACAAAGAAAACTACAAAACACTACTGCAAGAATCCCAAAGGCATCTACATAAATGGAAAAACATACCATGCTCATGTATAGGTAGACTCAACATTGTGAAAATGACAATTCTACCCAAAGCAATTTAGAAATACTATGCAATCCCAATCCAAATACCAACAACATTCTTCAAAGAGATGGCAAAGTAATCATTAACTTTATATGGAAAGGGAAGAAGCCCTGGATAGGTAAAGCACTATTGAAGAAGAAAAATAAAGTAGGAGAATTCGCACTACCTGACGTCAGAGGCTACTATACAGCTATGGTAGCAAAATAACCTGGTACTCGTACAACAACAGATACATAGGCCAGTGGAACAGAATTGAGAACCCAGATGTAAATCCATCCACCTATAGTCACCTGATCTTCAACAAGGGCCCCAAGTCCATCAAATGGGGAATAGACCATCTTTTTAACAAATGGTGCTGGCAAAACTGGATATCCATCTGCACAAAAATGAAACAGGACCCATACCTCACACCATATAAAAAAAAACTAATCCAAAATGGATCAAAGACCTAAATATAAACCTAAAACTATAAAGTTCATAGAAAAAAATAGGATCAACGCTAGAGGCTCTAATACATGGCATTAGTAGGACACAAACCATAACCAATAACACACAAACTCCAGAAGATAAGTTAGATAACTGGGGTCTTCTAAAAATCAAACACTTAGGCTCATCTAAAGACTTCATCAAAAGAGTAAAAAGAGAACCTACAGACTGGGGGAAAAAATTGGACATTACAAGTCAGACAAAGGTCTAATCTCTAAAATCTACAAGAAAATCCAACAACTCTACAACAAAAAGACAAAAATTCCAATTAAAAAAAAAGAGACAGAAAATAAACAGACACTTCACCAAGGAAGACATTCAAGTGGACAACAGACACATGAGGAAATGCTCAGTATCAGTAGCCATTAGAGAAATGCAAATTGAAATCACAATTGGATACCTTCTCACCCTGGCATTACTGGCACGAATCAAAAACACTGGAAATAACAAATGTTGGAGAGGCTGCGGGGAGACGGGAACCATTATGGACTGTTGGTGGGAATGCAAAATGATACAACCATTTTGGAAAACAATATGGCACTTCCTTAGAAAGCTATAAATAGAAATACCATACAATCCAGCAATCCCACTCCTAGGAATATATCCTAGAGAAATAAGAGCCATCACACAAATAGACATATGCGCACCAATGTTTATTGCAGCATTGCTGACAATAGGAAAAAGATGGAAATAACCTAGTTGCCCATCAACATATGAATGGATAAACAAACTTTGGTACTTACACACAGTGGAGTATTATGCAACGATAAAAACCAATGATGAATCTGTGAAGCATCTCATAACATGGATGAAACTGGAGGACATTATGCTGAGTTAAATTTGTCAATCAGAAAAGGACAAATATTCTATGAGAACACTACAGTAAAAACTCATGAAAAAGTTTACACACAAAAAGAAATAATCTTTGATGTTTACGAGGGATAGGAGAGTTGGGAGGGAATCCGAAATAGACAATAGACAAGTGATAACTTTGGTGAAGTGTAAGACAGTACACAATACTAGAGAAGCGAGTGCAACTTGTACAAGGGAAGGTCATGGAAACTCCATAGACACATCCAAACTCCCTGAGGGACTGAATTGCTGGGCAGAGGGCTGTGGGGACCACGGCCTCGAGGAACATCTAGCTCAACTGTCATAACATAGTTTATAAAGAAAATGTTCTACATTATAGGTTGTTGGGCAGCATCTGGGGTCTTAAAAGCCTGTGAGCAGCCATCTAAGATACTCCACTGGTCTCTCCCCTTCAGGAGCAAGAGAGAATGAAGAAAACAAGATACAAGGGAAAGATTACTCCAAAGGACCTATGGACCACAACTGCCACGGCCTCCACCAAACTGTGTCCAGTACAACCAGATGGTGCCTGGCTACTGCCACTGACTGCTCTGACAGGGATTACAATAGAGGGTCCTGGACAGAGCTGGAGAAAAAATGTAGAACAAAATCTAACTCGAAAAAGAAGACCAGACTTACTGGCCTGACAAACACTGGAGAAACCCTGAGACTATGGCCCCCAGACACCCTTTTAGCTCAATAATGAAGTCAGTCTCAAGGTTCACACTTCAGCCAAAGATTAGACAGCCCCATAAAACAAAATGAGACTAATGGGGCACAACAGCCCAGGGACAAGGTCTAAAAGGCAGGAGGGGACAGGAAAGCTGGTAATAGGGAACCCAAGTTCAAGAAGTGAGAGTGTTGACATGTTGTGGGGTTGTTAACCAATTTCATAAAACAAAATGTGTTAACTGTTTAATAAGAAACTACTTGTTCTGTAAATCTTCATCTAAAGTATAATAAAAAGGAAAAAAAGAACATAATTGAAGCAATAAATAAAAAAGATTTCAGAAATGGACAGAGTAATAGGAGGTTTTAGGAGCAAATTTGAAAACATGGAACACAAGATCAGTGAAGCTGAAGATAGATCCTTGGTTATCACTTTGAGGAAAAATCAGAGAAAATAAAAAGAAAAATGAAGAAAACCTGAGAACAATGAGGGATAAAATCAAGAGCAAAAATTTGCATGTGATCATAGTTCAAGAAGAGGGGGAGAAAGCGAAGACACAGACAGGATCATTGAAGATATACTGACAGAAAACTTCCCTAATATCATGAAAGATGAAAAGCTGACCATCCAAGAAGCTCAATGAACCCCATATAGGATAGACCCCAAAAGAAAAACACTAAGACATATCATAATCACTCTCGCCAAAACCAAAGACAAAGAAAGAATCCTGAGAGCAGCTTGAGAAAAATGAAAAGTCACATACAAAGGGGAAACAATAAGACTAAGTTCTGATTACTCAGCTGGAACCATGCAGGAAAGAAGGCAGTGGGCTGAAATATATAAAAACTTGGGAAAGAAAAAGATCAACCAAGAATAATATATCCTGCGAAACTCTTGCTCAAATATGATGATGAAATTAGGACATTTTCCAGATAAACAGAAATTAAGAGAATATGTAAAAACCAAACCAAACTTACAAGAATTATGAAAGGGAGTCCTTTGTCAAGAGAACAAAAACCATCAGACCACAACCTGAATCTAGGACACAGGATGGCATCAGCCAGATATCAACTTAGATAATGAAATCTCAAGGATAAAACAAAGCTAAAAGATTTTCAACAGGGAACAGAGGGATTAATCTGTAAATGACAACAACATCAGAACAATAAAATAGGGTATAAAAGGTATAGGTATAGAACTTCCAAATGGAGAAGAACTCAAGGTGAGATCAAGCAATGAAAGACTGGTTCAAACTTAGGAAGATATGGTTAAAATTCAAGGTAACCAAAAAGAAATTTAACAAACATACTCACCAAAATAAAGAAGAGAAAAACAAAGTCTCAGTAAACACAAAATCTACAAAAATGAGAGAAACTAAAAAAAAAATCTACAAACAAAAAATTTCACCAAGGAGAGTAAGAGGAACAAAGAAAATGTCAGCAACATAAAAAAAACACTACAAAATGGCGGCAGTAAACTCACAACTATCAATAATCACACTGAACATAAATGGCTTAAATGTACCCATAAAGAGATACAGAAAATAAAAAAACAAGATCCACCAATATGCTTTCTAGAAGAGACACAGTTTAGAATCAAAGACATAAATATATTAAAAATCAAAGGATGGAAAAAATATATCAAACAAGCATGACCAAAAAGAGCAGGAATGGCAATACCAGTCTCATATAAAATAAACTAAAAAACAATATCCACCATAAAAGACAAGGAAGGACATTATATAATGATTTAAGGGATAATCCAACATGATGACATATCCATAATAAATATCTACACACCCAATGACAGGGCTCCAAAATACATAAAACCAACTCTAACAGCACTGAAAAGAGAAATTGACAGTCCCACAATAAGAGTAGGAGACTTCAACACACCACTCTCAATAAAGAACATCTAGAAACTCAACAAAGTTACAGAAGATTTAAAGGCCACAATCAACCAGCTTGACTTCATAGACATATATAGAACACTCCATTCAACAGCAGCAAAGTATACTTTCTTTTCCAAAGCACATGGAACATTCTCCAGAATAGAACTACATCTTAGGCCACAAAGCAACCCTGAGCAAAATCCAAAACATTGAGATAATACAAAGCATCTTCTCTTATCACATCATCATGAAAGTAGAAATAAATAACAGGAAGAGCAAGGAAAAAAATCAAATACATGGAAACTGAATAACATCATGCTTAAGAACAAATGGGTAATAGAAGAAATCAAAGAATTCCCAGAATCAAATTAGAATGAAAATACATCATATCAAAACCTTTGGGACACAGCAAAGGCAGTGCTCAGAGATCAATTTATAGCAATAGATGCACACATGAAAAAAGAGGAAAGGGAAAAAATCAGAACGTTAGATATACTACTCAAACAAATAGAAAGAACAGCAAAAAATAAACTCTCAGTCACCAGTAGAAAGGAAATAATAAAGATCAGAGCAGAAATAAATGAAATAGTGAATAGAAAAACAATAGAAAGAATTGACAAAACCAAAATTTGGTTCTTTGAAAGGATCAACAAAATAAACAAACCACTGGCCAAATTGATAAAAAGAAAAATAGAGGAGAGAAAGCAAATAGCCCAAATAAGAAATGAAATGGGGGGACATTACAACAGACATGACTGAAATACAAAGGATTCTAACAGAGTATTATGATAAAATATACTCCAACAAATTTAAAAACCTAGATGACATGGACAAATTTCTAGAAACACACTATCTACCTAAACTAACATAAATTGAGGTGGAAAATCGAACAGACCCATAAGGAGAGAAGAGATTGGAAAGGTAATTTTTAAAAACTCCCAACAGAAAGAAGTCCTGGCCCAGAGAGCTTCATGGGAGAATTCTACCAAACATTCAGAGAAGAGCTTACACCAGTACTACTCAAATTATTTCAGAACATAGAAATGGAAGGGATACTTCCGAATTTAGTCTATGAAGCCAGCATAACCCTGATAGCAAAACCAGGCAAAGACACCACAAAAAAAGAAAATTATAGACCAATATCTCTCATGAATATAGATGCAAAAATTCTCAATAAAATTCTAGCCAATAGACATCAGCTTCATATAAAAAAAATACACCCCAAACAAGTGGGATTCATACCAGGTATGTAAGGATGGTTCAACATTAGAAAATCAATGTAGTCCACCACATAAATAAAACAAAAGGATCACATGATCATCTCAGTCAATGCAGAAAAGGCATTCGTATAAAGTCCAACACCCATTCCTGATAAAAACTCTCAATAAGATAGGAATAGAAGGGAAATTCCTCAGCATTTATAAAGGGCATCTATACAAAATCAACAGCCTACATCATTCTTAACATAGAGACGCTGAAAACATTCCTCCTGAGAATGGGAACAAGAAAAGGATGTTCCTTATCACTACTCCTGTTTAACATTGTGCTGGAAGTCCTAGCTAGAGCAATAAGGCAAGAAAAAGAAAAGGGGGTCCAAATTGGTAAGAAAGATGTAAAACCATCCCTATTTGAGGATGATATGATACTATACATAGAGAACCCACAAGACTCCACAAGAGAACTACCGGAACTAATAAAAAGTTTCAGCAGAGTAGCTGGATACAAGATAAACATACAAAAATCAGTTGGATTCCAATACACCAACAAAGAGAACTACAAAAGCGAAATCAGGAAATCATTACCATTTATAATAGCCCCTTAAAAAATAAAATACTTAGGAATAAATCTAACTAGGGACGTAAAAGACCTATACAAAGAAAACTACAAAACACTACTGCAAGAAACCTACATAAATGGAAAAACATACCATGCTCATGGATAAGTAGACTCAACACTGTGAAAATGTCAATTCTACCCAAAGAAATCTAAAAATACAATGCAATCCCAATCCAAATACCAACAGTATTCTTTAACAAGATGGAAAAACCAATCACCAAATTTACATGGGAAGGAAAGAGAGCCCGGATAAGTAAAGCATTACTGAAGAACATAGTAGGAGACCTCACATTCCCCTGACCTCAGTACAGTAGTCGAAACAACCTTGTACTGGTACAACAACAGACACATTGACCAATGGAACAGAATTGAGACCCAGATGTAAATCCATCCACCTACAGTCACCTGATCTTTGACAAAGGCCCCAAGTCCATTAAATGGGGAAAAGACAGTCTTTTTAACAAATGGTCCTGGCAAAACTGGATAGTCATCCATAAAAAAATAAAACAGGACCCATACCTTACACCATACACAAAAGCTAATTCAAAATGGATCATTGACCTAGAATATAAAACCAAAAACTGTGAAGATCATGGAAGAAAAAACAGGGACAATGCTAGGGGTCCTAATATATGATATAAACAGGATATAAACCATAACTAACAATATACAAACACAAGAAGATAAGCTAGATCACTAGTATCTTCTAAAAATTAAACACTTAGCTCATCAAAAGACTTCACAAAAAGAGTAAAAAAGAGAACCTACAGACTGGAGAGAAAATTTTGGCTATAACATATCCAACAAAAGTCTAATCTCTAAAATCTATAGGAAAATCCAACACCTTTACAACAAAAAGACTAATAATCCAATTTAAAAATGGGTGAAGCATATGAACAGACATATCACCAAAGCGGACATTCAGGCAACTAACAGACACATGAGGAAATGCTCCAGATCACTAGCCATTAGAGAAATACAGATCAAAAGTACAATGAGATGCTGTATCACTCCCACATTACTAGCACTGATTTAAAAATAATAATAATAATAATAAATGTTGGAGAGGCTGCGGGGAGATTGGAATTCTTATGCAACTGCTGGTGGTAATGCAAAATAGTATAATCATTTTGGAAAACAATATGGGGCTTCCTTAAAAAGCTAGAAATAGAAATACCATAAGATCCAGCAATCCCACTCCTAGTAATATATCCTACAGACACAAGAGCTGTCACAGGAATAGACATATGCACACCCATGTGTATTGCAGCATTATTCACAATAGTAAAAATATGGAAACACCTAAGTGCCCATTAACAGAAGAATGGATAAACAAATTATGGTACATACACAGAATGGAATACTACACAATGATAAAGAACAACAGTGAATCTTCGAAACATCTCACAACATGGATGAATCTGGAGGGCATTATGCTGAGTGAAATAAGTCAATCACAAAAGGACAAATATTGTATGAGACCACTATTATAAAAACTCTTGAAAAGTTTACACACAGAAAGAAACAATCTTTGATGGTTATGAGGGAGGGGAGGGTTGAGGATGGGAAAACACTAAATAGACAATAGATACGTGGTACCTTTGGTCAAGGGGAAGACAGTACACAGTATTGGGGAAGTCAGCACAACTTGACAAAGGCAAGGTCACGGAAGCTTCATAGACACATCAAAACCCCCTGAGGGACCAAATTACTGGGCTGAGGGCTGGGAATCATGGTCTCGGGGGACATCTATCTCAATAGGCATAGTATAGTTCATAAAGAAAATGTTCTACATCCTACTTTGGTGAGTAGTGTCTGGGGTCTTAAAATCTTGTGAGCAGCCATCTAAGATACTCCACTGGTCCCACCCTGTCTGGAGCAAGGGAGAATGAAGAAAACCATAGACACAAGGGAAAGATTAGTCCAAAGAACTAATGGACCACAACAACCATAGCCTCCACCAGGCTGAGTCCAGCACAACTAGCTGGTGCCCGACTACCACCGCTGACTGCTCTGACAGGGATCATAATAGAGGGTCCCAGACAGAGCTGGAGAAAAAAGTAGAACAAAATTCAAACTCACAAAAAAAGACCAGACTTACTAGTCTCACAGAGACTGGAGAAATCCCAAGAGTGTGGCCCCCGGATGCCTTTTAACTCAGTACTGAAGTCTCTCCTGAGTCTCACCATTCAGCCACGGATTAGACAGGCCTATTAAACAAACAATAACACTTGTAGTTCAACCATGTGTGGGAGATTAGACAGGCACACTAGCCCAGGGGCAAGGATGAGAAAGCAGGAGGGGAGAGGAAAGCTGGACGAATGGAAACGGGAAATCCAAGGTGGAGAAGGGGAAAGTATTGACCCATCGTGGGTTTGGCAACCAACGTCACAAAACAATATGTGTATTAATTGTTTAATTTGCTCTCCAAATTTTCATCTAAATCACAACAACAACAGCAAATATTGTAAGTTCACCAACTTTGTTCTTTTCCTTCTTCAAGATTTCCTTGGCTATTCTAAGTCCGTTGCATTACTATATAAATTTTAGAACCAGGCTGTTAATTTACACACAAAAAGATTGTTTGGATTTTGATTGAGAATGCATTAAATTACTAGATCATTCCAGGGGAGAATTTACATTTTAAAAATATCAAGTCTTCTAACCCAAGACCATGGTATACTTCTCCATTTATTTAGGTCTTTAATTTCTCTCCACAATGATTTGTGTATTTTATTAGATTTATTGCTAAGTATTAGATGTCTTTTGATGTTATTGCAAATGGTATTTTTATTTCATTTCCCTGCTGGTCTTTGCTAGTACTTAGAAATACAACTGATTTTTTTATTGACCTTTTATTGGCTTGCATATTCTTTTGGGTTTTCTACACACATAATCATGTTACCTGCGAATAAAGACATTTTAAATTTTTGTTTGCAGTCTTTATACTTTTATTTCTTTTCCTTTCCTTATTGGACTTGCTAGAACCTCTCATACAATGATGAATATAAGTGCTAACAATGGACATCATTGCCTTACTCATGGTAAAACCACTCAATATTTCGTATTAAGTAAGATGCTTATTGTTTGTAGAAACCCTCTATCAGATTGATATCTAGATTGCAGAGTTTTAATCATGAACAGGTGTTGAATTTTCTCAATGCTTTTGGTGCATTTATTGACACAATCATATTTTTTTGTTTTATTCTGGTAATGTGAATTACAATGGTTTAGTTTTTTAAATCAACTTTATTGAGATATACTTTACACACAGTATAATGCAACCATTTTAAGTTTACAGTTCAGTGAGTTTTGACAATGTATACAGCCATGAAACAGCCATCATAATCAAGATACAGAATATTTCCATGATGCAAAAATGTTCTGTAATGCATCTTTGCAGACAACTCCCAGCTTCAAACCCTAGGCAACAACTGATCTGCTTTCTATCCATAAGATTATTTCTGTCTTTCCTAGAATTTTATGTAAATAGAATCATACATTATATACTCTTTTGATTCTGGCTTCTTTCACTCAGCTTAATGTATTTGATATTTATCTGTGATTTTGCACACATCAGTGATTTGTTCTTTTTATTGCTGAGCAGTATTCCATTGGGTGAATATACCATAATATGTTTATCCATTCACCTGTTGATAGCATTAGGGTTGTTTCCAGTTTTGTGATATTATGAATAAAGCTACTATGAACACTCATGTACAAGTATTTTATAGATATGTTTCTCTTGTGTAAATACTGAAGAGTGGGATTGTTGGATCATATGGTAAGTGTATATTTAACTCTATAAGATGCTGCCATAGTGTTTGCCAATGTAGCTATAACATTTTCACTCCCACCAGCAATGTATGAGAGTTCCACTAGTTCCACATCCTCACCAGCGCCTGGAATTGTCAGTCTTTTAATTTTAGTCATTTAGTGGGTGTGTAGTGGTGTATCATTGTGGTTTTAATTTGCATTTACCTAATGACTAAAGATGTTAAACATCTTTCATGTGCTGATTGAACATTTGTACATCTTTTGTGAAAGGTTTGTTCAAATATTTAGCTCAATTTTTGATTGTACACTTTTTGTACAGTTTTATGAATTTTACCAAATGCATCGATTGATTCATATAGCCATCCCCACAATCAAGATACTGAACAGTTCCACCATCCAAAAATATTCCCTCACACTGTCCTTTTGTAGTCAAACCTTCCACATACCCTTAATCCCTGGAACTACTAATCTGGTCTCCACTTCATAGTTTTGATTTCCTAGAATGTCATACTGTATTATTTTGGGCCTGGCTTCTTTCACTTAGCATTAAATATCTCATTTGATAATTTGTTTTGTGTGTTCTTATTATTGTTATACCCTGCACATGTGAGGTCGCCAAGAGTTGGAATGAACTCGATGGCAACTGGTTTGTTTTTGTTTGTATATTCTGGATATCAGTCTTTTGTCTGATGTATTTGTTGCAAATATGTTCTCCCAGTCTGTGGTTTGCCTTTTCATTTTATTGATACTGTCTTTCAAAGAGCAGAAATTAATCATATTTATGAAGTCCAATTTATAAAGTTCATCTTTTATGATTCATGCTTTGGTTTCCTATCTGTAAACACTTTGCTTACCCTTTTCATGACTCTTGGGCCAGAGGGTATCCCAATCACTTTTGATGCCTCTGGGGTTCTTTGGGAAGGAGGTAGCCCCATTTTAACGTGTTTAACCTCAAAGTGGGAGCCTTTATAAATGTGTGAAACTCAAGAACCCTGAGCTGGAGCCTATTTTTGTGTAGTTTGAGCATTGTCTTAAGTGATGCCTCCTGGATATGTAAGTTTTCTGAACTTTTGACAGGTTTGCCTTTATTTCTGTGAGATAAGCCTCCTCACTATGTTTGCCAGTTACTATGTTCTGGTGAAAATGTACTTATTGTGAGAATAAGCTATTTCCAGTCTTCAGTCATAGTGGTCATTTTCTACCTGACACCATTCATTGTTTCCAGGTGTTACTGGCTCCCTGCTTTTCTAGTTTCTGAACAGTAAATAACGCCTTTGCAATAAGGAATAATGCACTGCAGTGGTACTTTTCTAGAGACTCAAACTCCTATAAGTTATTCTTATCCTGCATTCAATCTTAAGACCCAATAATTGCTTCCACATGTAGCAGGTGGAATGCACCACTGTGAGCAGTTCTGCAGTATTCCAGGGCAGCTGTTTTTGCTTCTTAGCTGTTAGAACTGCTTTTGTTATCATGAAGAATACATAGTAGTGGTAGTTTTCCTGAGATTCAAATTCCTTTAGTTTTATTTATTTGGCCTGTCAGTACTGCTTTTGCAGTAATGAAGAATGCATTGCAGTGGTAATGTTCCTGAGATAAAAAAATCCCTTGGCTGTATTTATTTAGGTTCTAAGTCCTGCTTTTGCAGTAAGGAAGAATGCATTGCACCATGTTTTGAAAAGTTTTGTGAAAAATAATAAAAAGGCTAAGAAGGAGACTAGAATAAAATGTATATGCATTCATTGCCAGATACCTTCATGTTTTACCTCATGTTTTGCAAATTTTCAAGAAATAAAATTTTTGAAAGTCAGAAAGGAAAAAAAACCCGATTTTATCATTGACTCATATCAGCAGGATTTACAACATCCAGGGTCCCCTGGGACACATTGTGATCCCAGATAATGGGTATCAAAATCCATAAATCATAGCAAAAATTCTGAATTAGTCCTTTAATCAGCATGCTTTCTGTTAGTGAAAACACATGGCATCAACAAAAATAATTCAAAGGAGAAAATAATTGTGTCTTGAAAGAGTTACTCCAAGTTCCCAAATATTTTCTACTATAGATGGTTTAGAATTTAACTTTTACATCGAGGTCTATGATCCGTTTCAAGTTCATTGTTGTATATTGAGTGAGATAAGGGTCTAGGTTCATTTTTTTTCCATATGGATATTCAGTTGCTCTAGAACCATTTGTTGAAAACACCATTATTTCCCTATTGAATCACATTAGCACCTTTCTTGAAAATCAATTGAGGATATATGTATGGATCTAATTCTGGAATCTCTAGTCTAGTCTACTGATTTATATGTTTATCCTTAGGCAAATATCACAATGTCTTGATTATGTTAAGTCTTGAAATCAGATAGTATAAGTACTTCAACTTTTTTCTTCTTTTCCAAAATTGTTCTGGTTTTTTTGCATTTCCATATAAACTTCAGAATTGATTTATTGATTTATATCAAAAGCCTGCTGAAATTTTGATAAAGTTTGCATTAAATTTATATATTAGTTGTAGAGAATTGTCATCTTAGCCACACTGAGGTTTCTGATTAATGAACATCATATATTTCTGTATTTCTTTAGGCATTCTCTAGTTTCTCTCAGCAGGGTTTTGTAATTTTCAGTGCACAGATCTTATGCAAATTTGTTGAATTTATCCCTACAAATAACATGTTTAAAGATGCTTTTGCAAAAGGTACATTTAAATTTAGTTTTTGAATAGTCCCATGCTAGTATATAGATACACAGTTGATTTTTGTATATTAATATTGTTTCTTGAAAATTACAAATTTCAGTTATTAGTTCTAGCTGCTTTTCTGTATTCCTTAGGACTTTCTATAGATACAATTTTGTCATATCTAAATGAACACAGTTTTGTTTCTTCCTTTCCAATCTATATGACTTTTATATTTTTCTTGCTTTGTTACACCGGCTAGTACTTATAGAAAATTGTTGAATAGAAGTGGTGAAAATGGACCTCCTTGCTTTATTCTCAGTATTAGGGTAAAGCTTTCAATTTTTCACTGATAAGTGTGGTATCACCTGTAGGTTTATTGTACAGGTTCAGGAAATTTCCATTTTATATATCTTGTTTGCTGAGTATTTTTATCATGAATGAGTGGTAAATTTTGTCAAATGCTTTTTCTGCATCTATTAAGATCATATGATTTTTTGGCTTTTAGTTTATGTCTTAGTTATCTAGCACTACTGTAATAGAAATACCACAAGTGATTGGATTTAAGGAACAGAGGCTGAAAATCCAAATCAAAGTTTTGGCCTTGGTGATTTCCTCCTTGTCAGTAGCCCTAAGCATTCCTTGGTTCTTTGGCAGTCCTCACATGGCATCTGCTTTCCCTCACGTGTGCATGCCTCTGTGTTTAATCAACTCTTTTTATAGGTCAGAAGTGATTAGATTTAGAAACTACCCTACTTGGGTATGATCTAATTAACATAACAAAGAAGACTTTATTTCCAAATAGGATTGTGTCCACAAGCATAAAGGCTAAAATTCCAGTACATATTTGGGAAGGACACAGTTTACTCCATAACAGTGTATTAATGTGGTGAATTACACTGTTTGAATTTTGAATGTTAAAATAACCTTGCATGCTGGGATAAACACCATTTAGTATTGATGTGTTATCCTTTTTACATATTGCTAGATTATATGTGGAGCCCTGGTGGCACAGTGGTTAAGAGCTCAGCTGCTAACCAAAAGATCAGCAGTTTGAATCCACCAGCCACTTCCTGGAAATCCTATGGGGGCAATTCTACTCTGTCCTATATGGTCACTATGAGTTGGAATCAACTCAACAGCAACGCGTAGATTAATATTTTGTTAAGAAATTTTGGGTCTGTGTTCTCGAGAGATATTAGTCTGTCGTTTTCTTGTCATGTAATATCTGTCTTATTTGCTACCCAGAATAATGCTGACCTCATTAAATGATTTAGGAAGTGTTCCCTCTTCCTCAATTTCTGAAAAAGTTTGTGCAAGTTAACACTTTATAAATTTACCGGTGAAGATATCTGGGACTTAGTTTTCTTTGTGCTTTTTTAAAAATTATGAATTCAGTTTTTAGTAGAATTTTTTTTTAATTTCTTTTAGTTCCATTTTTGGTAATACGTGTCTTTAAACATTGTTTAATTTTTGAATGTTGAATCAAACTTTTATCCGTGGAATAAACCTCTTGTGGTCATGACATATTATTTTTTTCATGTGTCAAGGGATTCAATTTGCAAATATTTCACATACAATTTTTACATGTTCAAGAAAGGCAATAACATACACTTTTCTTTACTCATAATGTCTTTGCCAGGTTTGGTATCAGGGTAAATATGGCTTCATAAAACAATTTTGAAAATGTCTCTTCTTTATTGTATTCTCTGAAAAGGTTTGTGTAATATTGCTTTCTTAAATGTGTCAAAGAATTTGTCAGTGCAGGCTTCTGTATCTGAGTTTTCTTGGTAGAAAGGTTTTGATTACACATTCAATGTATTAAACATATAGAGAGTTAATATCATTTTTAATTTAATCTTGTGAGTGTTTTGGTAAGTTGTGTTTTTCAAGAAATTTTTTATTTCATCAAATTTGTCAATTCTACAAGCATAACGTTGCTCAAAATAAGCAAATTTTATTCATTTATTTTATTTGAATTTGTGTAAAATTTACTATTTTTGGTTTATAATTCTGATTTTGAAAGACACTTACAATCATGTAACCAAAATAATAAGGAAAACACAGAAGAAGTCCATCACCTCAAAATCTTATCTCATACTGTCCTTTTGTAGTCAACCCAATACCCCACCCCAGGACCTAGCAACCACAGATCTGTTTTTCAATAGCATTGCCTTTTACAGAAGGTTTTATATGGAATCATACAGTACGTAGCCTTTGGAATTTGGATTCTTTGTCTTAGCATAATGCACTTGAAATTCATTCATGTTAGTATGTGTATCAGTGGTTTGTTTCTTTTCATTGCTGAGTAGTATTCTATTGCATACATGGATCACAGCTTGTTTATCCATTCACCAACTGTTCATTTAACCATTCACCAGTTGAAGGACATTTGAGTTCTTTCCTTTTATTGGAGATTATAAGTAAAACCATTAAAATCATGTCTTTACAAAGTTTTCTTTGAATTTAAGTTTTGCTTTCTATTGGATAAACGCCTAGGAATAATATTGCTGGGTTACATGGCAAGTGTATTTCTAAATTTATATGAAATTAAACTTCTCTCCATAGTGGCTGTACTATTTTGCATTCCCACCAGCAATATAGGAGACTTCCAGTTGCTTTACGTCATCACCAGCACTTAGTATTGCCAGCTTTGTTTTGGTTTAGTTTTTTTTTTAGCCATTCTAATAGGAGTGTAGTGATATTTCATTGTGATTTTAAACTACATTTCTAAAGTGAAAAAAAATGACTTTTGCCTCTTTTGGTAAATGTTCCATGCATACTTGAAAAGAATTTGTATTCTGTTGCCATTGGGTGCAGTGTTCTATACATGTCACTTATGCCACATTGGTTAATATTCTTGTTCAAATTTCCTATATCCTTGGAAATTTTTTAATTAATTGTTTTATCAATTACTGAGTAAAATGTGTTGAAATCTCTACTATGATTGTGGATTATTTATACCTAGTTCTACTTCTGTCAATTTTTGTTATGTATATTTCAAAGCTATGATAATAGGTGTATACAAATTTAGAAACATGACTTCTGATTGAATTGATAATTTTATCATTATAAAATGTTCTTCTTTATCTTTGGTAATATGTCTTGCTTCAAAGTCTACTTTGTCTGGTATTAATTCAACCACGCCAGCTTCCTTTTCATGGTGTATGTATCTTTTTCCATCATTTTACTTTCGTCTGTGTCCTTATATTTAAGGTCCACAACTTGTAAAAAAAAAAGCATAGAGTTGAGCTCTTTTTTTATTGTCTTTTTATTGAAGTGTGAAGTTCACTTATATTTAATGTAATTACTAACATGGTTTAGTTTAAGTCTAATTTCTTGCTATTTGTTTTCTATTTTTCCCATCCGTTCCTAGTATCTTTATTACCCCTTTTCTGCTTTCTTTTGGATAAGTTAGTGTTTTTATTGTTCCATCTTATCTCCTTTATTAGATTTTTAGCTATATAATTTGTATTATTATTTTAATATTTACTCTAGAAATTAAAATATGCATCCTTGACTTATTATAATCAATCTTAACTTAGTAGTGGTTAACAGCTCAGCTGCTAACCAAAAGGTTGGCAGTTGGAATTCACCAGCCGTTCCTTGGAAACCCTGTGGGGCAGTGTCCTAGAGGGTCGCTCTGTGTCAGAATCGAATCAACGGCAACAGGTAAACAATGAAAGAAGTCAAAACCACGTAACTCCATTTACTTCTTTCATGTTCTTTGTACTATTGTTTTAATATCTTTTGCTACTACAAGCTATAAATACCATAGCAACAGTTATTATTGTTGTCTCAAAATATTATTTTTTTTAAATTTACCCATATATGTATTTTTTACAAGAATTCTTCATTCATTCTTAAAATGCTATTCATCCATCTGGTACCATTTTATTTTAGCTTAAGGAACATTCTTTAATAATTCTTGTACTTTGAGCTTGCTGGCAATGAATTCTGTCAGTTTTTATTTGTCTGAAAATGTCGTTACTTTCACCTTCATTGTTGAAGAATTTTTTGTAGGGTATAGAACACTAGGTTGGTGTCTTAGTTTCCTAGTTCTGCTGTAACAGAAATACAACAAGTGGGTGGCTATAAAGAACAGAAATTTATTTTCTCACAGTTCAAAAGGCTAAAAGTCCTAATTCAGGGCACTCGCTCTAGGGGAAGGCTCTCCTTCTGTGGGTTCTGGGGGAAGATCTATCTCTCTTCTAGCATTCCTTGGTTCCTTGGCAATCCTCATGTGATGTGGCATCTATCTTCCTTTGTTTCTGCTTGCTTGTCTCAGTGTCCATGCTACTCCTTATATCATTCAGAAGTAATTAGGTTTAGAACACACTCTACATTGATATGGCCTCATTAACATGGCAAATAAAACCTCATTTCCTAATAGGATTATATCCATAGGTATAGGGGCCAGGATTCCAACACATATTTTGAGGGGGATAAAATGTAATCCTTAACAGTTGGCTTTTATTTTTTCTAGCTCCTTAAAAAGGTCATTCCATTGCCTTCTAGTTTCCAAAATTTCTTTTGAAAACTCAGCTATAAAACTTGTTGCTACCTTAAAGGTAATATGTCTCTTTTCTCTGGCTGCTTTTGAGATTTTGTCATTGTTTTTCAGCTGTTTGCACACGATCTACTAAGGTATGGGTTTGTGTGTGTGTGTGTGTTTGTCCTTATTGGGGTTCTCTGAGCCATTTGAATCTACGCCTTAATATATTTAAACATTTGACTTTCTGCTACATGTCTCTAAGTGGTTAAGAGCTCTGCTGCTAACCAAAATGTTGGCAGTTCGAATCTACTGGCCAGTCCTTGGAAACTCTATGAGGCAGTTCTTCTACTCTGTCCTATAGGGTCGCAATGAGTCAAAATTGACTCAGCAGCAACATGCTCGGTTTTGCGTTTGGTGTTTTTCATTATTTTGCCTCTCTTTACCTTGGTTTAGATATTTTCTATACACCTATCTTTGAATTCATAAATTCTGAAAATGCAATATCTGAAAATAATTACTCATTAGATAAATTTAGCAACAGACTGTACATAGAGAAAGAAAAGCTTAGTCCAAACATGCTGTACTTCAGGGGTGAGAAGATGAAAAATAAATCTGGAGCTAGGATACTAAGGAACTAAGAAAACATATTTCTAAGACAGTAAAGCCTATACTTTCTAAACTTCCAAAAGAGTTTTAATCTATGTCCCTATCAGCTAAGGACTCCATTGTTTCAGTGCCTATTGACTCAGAAACCACAGTTCTAAGCATCTATGTTTTCACACCACAAACATGTAACTACACTGATATCTGGAAAACTGTGTGCCCAGTTTACTAGGATCTCAGTGCTATATATATATATCAAAGTTTATAAAGTTCAAAGACCGTAAATTTAGAAAGCTGTAAGGTCCATGTGATTCACAGTTAATATTACTTCAGCGGTAATAAAGATACTAGGAACAGAATTCTATGATTCTAGGACTAATTGTTTCCTGCGTGCTAAGTTGTCAAGGGCCATATTATTTCAAGCCCGTATATTTTTGAGGAAATTATGATCATTGTGCACTATGTTCTAACGGATCAGTGGCCTCAGGACTCTGTGATCCCAAATTCTGAATTCCACAGACTGTATGATCCCAGGGCTTTGAGATTTCAAGGCTCTATGTGGTCCAAGGGTCCTAGATTTCCAGAGTTTTAAGGTTCAGTAACTTTCTGAGGTCTTTACACATCCAGGTCCACATGACCCTAAAATGTAATGGATCCTGGATCCTGTAGCCTTGTGTCCCAAGGACATAGTGTCTCAATGGCCTTAAGGTCCAACGGCTGCACTGTCACTGGACCCTAAGACCTTATCATTTTAGAGCCCCAAAAGACTATGGTTTGAAAACTCTGTGTCCAGAACTTTATGGGTTCAGGGTCTAAAGTCAAAGCCTCTTTGGATGCTGGACCATAAGGCCAAAGGGGTCTATGGCTCCAGTATTCTGATTCAAGGTTGCTCTGGTAGAAGGGTTACAAGATTCAAAGTCTCTATGACCCCAGAACTCGATGTTTTCTCAACCCTACAATTCCAGCGTGCTGTACTGATGGGCCTTTGAAGCCAAAGTACCTGTGGCCTCAGGAAGGTTCAGAGTCTCTAATGCCTAAGGTATTTTGGGTTCAGGATTCTATGATGTCAGGGCTCTCTAGCTTGAGGGTTCTATGACCCTAGGCCCCTAGGAACCCTGGACTTTTGTGGTGACAGGTCTCAAAGTCCAGTGTCTCAATGTTCCTAGGATTCTGTGGCTGTAGATCTACACAACTCCTGTTCTACCAGGTTCCAGGACCCTAAGGTAACCCCAGGCCTGTGAGACTCAAGGGTAAGGGGATGGCAGGGTTTCTGGGCCCACGGCCCCATTGTTCTAGCACCTTCTGCTTTCTGTGCCTCCTATTTGCAGGGCTATGGAAGGCCTCCAGTGTCCTTGTTACCTGCTTCATCTTGGTACCAAACATGGAGCCGCTCACATCTATAACAAAGACCACGTTTTTCTCCACAGGTGGGAGGCCTCTGGAGGCAAAGTAATGAATAAAAAAGCCATTGTAAACCTGGACAAAAAGAAGAGAAACCAAGAAAGACTGTGAAAGCCAATCTAAATTAGGTTCTCTCTTATTCTCCTTCATAACGCCCTGTTCTTTAAGTAGGCATTTGTGTGATTGTTTGTTCAAGGTCCTGGCTCCTCCATCAAAACTCTGTCTCTGCTGTTCAGCCTGTCAGCCTGCCCCACAGCTGTGGGGTGAATGAGACTTGCTCTTGGCTCAGGGCTCCAAGGTTCAGGATCTCTGTAATATGTGAGTTCCTGTCTGTGAGAAAGCTGGGCTTGGACTGCCTTGGGAGTCCCCAGGGACATTTTGCCTGGGCTCCAGGAACTCTAAGTATTGTTTTAAACTCCCTCTATAGAGTGAGCATGGGGCCCAGCTCCAGTCCCTGCCAGGGGCTGGGAGTTTGCAGGGCCTCTCTCCTCCTTAAGCCTCCTCTCTGCTGTTGCTGGGCAGAGCAGAGAGGGAGGAGGGAGCAGAGGTGAGGGAGCTGTCTGCTTGGAGGGGATTGGTTAGACAGGGTACAGATGCCTTGGGGTATCATGGATGTGATTGGCTACTGACACCCCCTCCCTTTCCCAGGTCATCTCTCCCTCAGCAGAGTCTGGGGCTGGGACAGCTAGGGAAGGGTAGAGGGAGATGGGAGGATCCCTCAGGACCAGTATCAGCTCAGCCCCTGAAGCTTGAATCAGGCTCTGCCCAGGGGCAACCAGCTTATCTTCTCCTCTGCCCCTCAGGCACTCTCTGACCACAAGGCTGGACACTCTGGCTTCTCCTTCTCCCTGAAGAGGAAAGGAAAATTCGGAGGACATGCTGCTCTTCGCCTCCACCCCACCTTTGCATTAGGTCACATGTGCATGTGCAGTCTCTGTCTCCCCTTTCTCCTGGCACTCTGTAACAGCTTCCAAGGGCCTGGGCTACCCACCCTGCAACTGCCCAAGCAAGGGCAGAGCCCCAGTCGGCCTCCTGTGCTCCTCCCATATCTGGGCAGGTGAGAGCTGCTGGGAAAAGCACATGCCTACCCATCCATGGTCCCAGCCCTGCCTGGTGCCCCAACTTCATATCCCATACCCCATGGCATGTCCCTGTTCACCAACCACTTACACTCCCCTCAGCACTCATTCCAAACCTTCACCTCTCCACTTCACCTGCCCCACCACCCACCTCTCAGGTGATGCCTCACCTCCTGCCTCATCAAGAAAGCTGAGAGCACCAGGCCACATGCCCAGTGACAGCCCACCCCACCCTTGCGTGGCGGTTCACATACCCACATACCTATTCCCCCTGTTCAAGGCCAACACAGTGCTTCCCTGAACCCAGGGCACTCCCAGCCCCCAGCACCCACTCCACCATTCAGGCCCTTTCTCTCCAATGACCATCCCCCCAACACACACACTACTGGGTCTTCCATTCTGATTATAAACCGGTTTGTAGTTTTTCCATCCACTAAAGCAACCCCCCTTGTTCCCACATCCCACCCAAACTTCCAACAAGCCTCTCTTCTCCTCTTGGCATCCCGTGGTAATGACTCACCCCTGCAATGCCTTCTCACCTTCAATTCCCTTCTTAGGACTTCAAAGACTGGCTCCATCCCCACCACTACACTGACACTATTCTCCTACAAGAAACAATGACTAGTTTGTTTCCAAACTCAGTTGGTGCATTTCCATTCTCATCATACTGCACCTCCCTGGTGTCTTTCACAATGGACCATCACTTCTGCTTTCTTCAGAAATCCCTTTGCTGGGATCCTGAGATGGTGAACTCGCCTTGTGATTTGCCACCTCTCTGGCCCATCTGATTCAGTCTCTTTCACGGGATCCCCTTCCTCTACCTGCCCCTTACCAGTGCTTCCCAATATTTTTCTTGTCAGGGAACGCAAAGACAATGATTATGTTGGTGCAGCGCAACGGAGTAAACAGTGGGGATGGACTGAGGGGTCCTAGGCAGGCTGTTGGCAGTCAGTGGGGAGTGGAAGCAAGAGTGCCTCAGGCCCTACCTGAGCACCCTGAGGGCTAAGGAGATCAGTTGCTGCATTGCCACCCTGGATCTTCCTCTTCTCCCTCTGCATATTCTCCCTGGGTCACCTCACTCAGCGCTTTGGTTTCAACCACTGAGTCTCCTCTGCTCCTGACCCCCACATCTCTTTCTCCAGTCCAGTCCTGGCCACTCTCCCCTTCCCAAACTGCGTGTCCACTCTGTCAGACCTGTTTACCTGGAGGTCTGAAGATGCCTCCAAAGCATCCTGACCAAACAAGGAACTCATCATCTTCCCCCCACACCCACCCACCCTGCCCTTGTATTCCTTTCTCATTTGGGGCACCGCCATCCACCTGGTCACCCCAGATGCAAACCAGAGTGTTGCCCCTGACTCCTCCTGTGCACCAGTCTCCTCACATCCAATCAGCCACCAATTCCTCCTGGGTTTACCTGCTGGATACTTCTCAGGTCCACCCCTCCTCTCCATCTCAAACTACCAAAGCTCAAGCTCAAGCCTTATTTCTCTCAGGTTTCCCGGCTTCCAGCACTGGCCCTCACATCCATGCTTCTTCCCACCAGCTGCCGGGCCTTTCTAAACACAAACCTCGCAATGTCATTCCCTCTCATGATGCCCTGGGCACCTAAGGATAAACCCCACGTTCCTTATGATGACCCCCAGTACTAGCCTACCTTCAGTCTCATCTCTAGCCATTTCTTGTGACTCAAATCAATGCCCCAGGAATGACCACCCATCTTTACTTCCGTACACACGCCTGGATATTTCTCGCCTCCATTCCTTCTGTCATGCAGTCCCCACTTTGCTGGAATGCCTTCCCTTTCCCACAGGGCTCCCTCACTGGGAAAATTTCTTTTCATTCTTGAACACCCAGGTCAGCCTTCGCCTCCTTCAGGGAGCCTTCCCTCACCACCTTCTTCTCTTCTCCTTACAGCTTCCATCATACCTCATGTTGTCATTGAAAGAGCACTTGTCGTGTTGTGTTCATGTTCTCTGTTTTCCCCCATAGACTGTAAATAGGATCTGCCTGTGAGTCACTAGACGGTTCCCAACATCAGCCAGCACTGGGCATGACACAGATTAGGTGCGCAATGAGTACCGACTGAATGAATGAAGGAGTGGATGTGCTGGGCTTTGAACGATGGGACCGACTGAAGTAGGCAATGGGGAGTGAATTGAGAGGTTCTTGATGGGGTGACAGCAGGAACCAGGGCACACAGTGGATGGAAGTGTCAGTTATACTATTTAATGCCTAATTCCATCTATTCTATCTATATTTTGACACCAGGTGATTGTGGAAAAGGTAAAGAATGAGAAAGCAGGTGAATGCCTCAGCTAACTAAACACACCCTTATGACAGAACACCTGGTTTAGGTCCTTGTTGTCAGGGTACCCTCAGCTCCTATTCTGGCAGGGTGAATTACTTGTATTCCCCTTACACAGCAGGCTGTTTCATACCTCGGTGTCTTTGCACATACCGTTCCCTCCCTCTCAGTGCCTTTCCCTTCATCACCTTATCCACCCTGGTGGAGGTGAAATCCTATTCATTTCTTCCCATCCTAATTTAAAGACCAGCTCCTTTATGAAGACTTTCCTGAAACACCCCCCACCCCCACCGGTGTCCCTACATAACCCATTACAGACTTCTGCACAGCATCTAGAACATTCTATGACTGCTACTGGTTTATGTGTCTGGCTCCTGCAGGACTGTGAGATTCTGGAGAGAGAATCTGCCTCCCTAGACTGTATCCAACTCAGTTCTGAGTTCCAGAAGTCAGTGAGTGCAGAACTGTGCCCAGAGTAACTCTGCTCATGTGTTAAAGTTTGAATGGATGAACATGTGGATGGAGAAAGGTTTAGCCAAAGCATCATTTTAGCCCCAGGCAGAGACAGGAGTTGCGAGTGGGGTGGGGTCATTAGGGACGTGGCATTTAAGGACAAGGAGGACGCTGACCAGTGGAGAAAGGAGGAAGAAGACATTCCCAGGGGCGTAGATGGTATGAGTAAATGCTCAGACGCAGATCGGTGGCAGGTTCAGGTGCTTTGGAAGAAAGGCTGTGGTGTGGTGTGGGGCAGCTGGAGGGTGATTTGTGTGCTTAGAGTAGTGGGAGGTGTGGCTGGAAAGGCAGGTTGGGACCAGGCATCTTAGGCTGCCAGGGGATCGTCCTCTTCAAGCCACGGTCTTTGGCTCAGTGCTGTGGGCAAGGGGCAGAGCCCTCTGGCAGGCCATGGGACCACTGCACAATCTCCACGAGTGTGTGAGCTCACAATTTACAGGCTTCCTGTTTATGCACATGGCTCCACTGAAGCAAAAATAATTTTTTAAAAACTAGAGAGAGCAGGAGAGTCCAAGACAGCCTTGGTGTATTAGAGCTGCATAAAGCATGAGAGCCCATGAGTGTGAGAGAGCAATTACTGGCCAATGGTCCACTGTGAAAAAAGAATCGTTAAGATGGGCCATGACTTGATTCAATTGGTAATGGGCTCATTTGGAGCGTGATTCAATGTATACAGTTTCGGGTCTCCAACCCTCTTAGGGAGCAGATGTGCCTCCCAAGCTGTAAAGCCGTGTGTCTCTGCACATCATCCTATCAGTGTTCCCTAGACCTCTGGTATCCTCGGGGAGAATCACATGAGCAACCTGTAGAGGCCAAATCATTGCCTGTCTGACTCCAAAGCCCAAGCTCTTTCCACTTCTCCAGGCCCCTCACCTGCACATCTGCAATGATGTCCTCCATGACCACATCATACTGCACCACGAAGTCTGCCATAATGCCTGAGCTGGAGAAGGCTGACTGGTCTTGCAGTGATGGGTAGAAGGTGATAGGAGCACAGGTCTCTCCCCTCTCGATCCTGGTGGATGGGGGCAAGTCAGCCTCACCTGTATGAGTGAGTTGGGGTACCACGGAGGGCTCACTGGACAAACCAGGGAAAGGGACAGTGAAAGGGTGAGAAGTCTAACCCCTCCTACCACCTGCTGCTCCTCCTGCCTACAATGCCCTCCCACTTGCCCAAGTGCCACCCTCCTCTCCAAGTCCTCCAAACAGCTCCTGCCCTGCCTTCTCCAGAAAGCCCAGCCCGACAGCACCAACCCTCCCTTCAGCCCCCTGCCTATGGCAGTCTGACCCTCACTCACATCCTCACCCTAGGCCACCTCCCATCCACCCCAGGACCCAATCTCTGACCTTCTAGTCCTGAGGGCTGTCATGTCTGGAGATAGAGCAGGAGACTGGGTCTGCCGCCAGAGAAGCAGTGTGGTGCATGTTTGGAGAGAGACAGACACACAGACAGGACTTAGGTCTCCTCCCATAGCCCTTACTGTTGTGGGAAATAGCGCAGCCCAGCAAGGGTGCCCTCTGGGCTAGAATTTCATGTTTTCTTCCCCTCTGCCTTCTGACTCTCAGAATCACGAGTGTGAAACAACCTTTCAGTGTCTCATGAAATTACAGATGAATTTCTGGTCCTGGACTTTTGCTGAGCTGGCCACAAGATCAACTCCTCCTGGAATTTTAGTTCCAGAAAAATGTCTGTTTAGACATGTCTGCGTGCCTCCTTTTATTCCAGAAAACAGAAACCTGGGAATTCTGCTTTCCCCCACCCCCCTTCATGCTACAGCTGTCAGGAAGCTTAGGGGCAAAGGAGACCCATACTCTCTGCTGTGCCTGTTTACATACATTCTCTTGGCTTCCTTCCTCTCAGAGGTCTTTGTTCTGTTTTATCCCCACAGGATTGCTGCAACCCTCTGTTTTAACCTTTAAGGAGAAGCAGGGAGGGAGCTGCCATTTATAGCTTAAGGCTTAAGAGTGAGGGCTCCAAGGATTCAGATGACCTGTGGCCCCAGTTCCCTGCTGCTGACTATGTGACCCTGGACAAGTTATTCACGCTCTCGAAGCCTCAATCTCCTCATCTGTAATCCAAGATTTTAAGAGCTCCTCTTGCATACGTGGTGGTTGTAGGGATTAAATTAAAAGCATTTGGCACCATACCTGGCTCTTAACTAAGTGCTCAGTCATGTTAGCTAATGCAATTATCATCAAATCCTCATTGCTCTGCACCAAATGTTTGGAGGGAGGAATTATCTGAAATTCTCACAGTGTCCCTGGGCCGGAGATGGCATTTCCCCCATTGCACAGATGGAAAAAAACTGAAGCAGACTAGTTGGGTGTCTTGTCTAAAGTCCCATGTTAGGGGAGTGACAAAGCTTGGATTTGAGCTCAGGTCTGTGTGTCTGTCTGTCTCTCTCCACTATATGCGCCACACTGCCTCTCTGGGTCAGCAGTAGGGTCAAATTTGTCATGATCTCCAATGCTAAACAGCCTTGTAAGTGTGGCCACATGAGGTGGGTGGTTTCTCTGTGCCTGTCCAATCAGTCTGTCAGATGAGGTGGGTAAGCCACTCAGTGGTTCCTCAACCTGGCTGGGCTTCAAGTTCACCTGGAAACTGCTTAAAAACGCATATTCTTGTGTTCTATCGCAACTCATTCAACCAGATTCCACAAGAAGTCAGTCCGGTAATGTATAATTTTAAAAGCTCATGTAGTACTTACACAGAAATGTTTACAGCACTTATTTGTAATAACTATAAACTGAAAATAATCCAAATATGGAATAATTGAAGAATGGAAAAACAAAATGTGGTTTATCATACAATGGAATACAATCTACAAATTTAAAAAAATTACTGATACATGCTACAACATGGATGAACCTCAAAAACATTATACTACATGAAAGAAGCCTGCAGCAAAAGGCCATATAATTAAATTCATATTAAATGTCCAAAAAGGCAGATCTATAGAGACACAAAATAGAGTAGTGGTTGCCTAGGCCCGGGAGTGAGATAAGGAAGTGACTGCAAGTGGTTAAGAGTGGTGATGGAAATATTCTAAAATTGAATTGTGGTGGTAGTTGCAGAACTTGTAAGTTTACTGAAAAGCATTGAAACCACTTAAGACTAATGATGTATAAATTTTACCTAAATAAAACTGTTTTAGAAAAATCTATATGGAAGTAAAAGCACCAAGAATAGCCAAAGCAGTCCTGAAGAACAACATAAATAAATTAATTTTATCAGATATGAAATTTTAATAAAGCTATAGTAATTAAGGCAGTATGGTCATAAAGAAAAAGACAAATGGAGCAGAACAGATCCCAGAAATAGACCTTCACTCGATGTATACTTGAAGTGGTATTACAGATTAGTGGGGAACAGTAGTCTTTTCAATTAAATGGTACTGAAAGACTTGTATTCACAAAGGAATAAAATCTGAATATCAGATTTAAAAAATATCAGTTAGTCTTAATTCTTCCTTTCCCCCTATAGCCACAGCCACCCTTTTCTTCATGTAAGGTGGCAATTCCTTCCATGTGGAAAGTACATAAAGTGGAGTGTACTTCCCTACTCCTTGATTTACTGATTTACACGTGACTAGGCCACGTGACTTACTTTGGCCAAAAGGTTTTAAGTAGATGTGATGCAAACACAGCCTCTCCCTCTTGAGCTTCTGCCAATGCTATGAGAAGAACATACCCCAGCCAACCCATTGGTCCCAGCAGTAGAATGAGACAAACGTGGGGTACAACTGTCCCAGCAGACATGCCATGTGAAGCAGAACCAACCCAGCCAAGGCCAGCCTAGATCCGCCAACTCCCAGCCAATCAGCCAATTTGCAGATGCATGAAAAATAAAGTTTATTGCTGCACGCTAAAAAAAAAAAAAAAAAGCTCACACAGTGATTTTGATGAAGCCAGTCTAAGCTCACACAGCGATTTTGATGAAGCCAGTCTTTTTAGTACTGGCCTTTGAAACCCTCTCGATGAAATTTGAAGCAAGCCTGGCAGCCTCTCAGCTCTACAGGGCCTGTGTTAGATCCTAAAAGGCCACCCACACTTCACACTGTCTTCTCATTCTCTTCCAATCTCAGTGGTGATCCCAGGGAATGCATGATTTAGGCAGCGTGGCTTTCACATCCCTCAGTAGGATTAACAGAGAACGTTTCACACCTTCGCTCATTCATTCTTTCTCTCATTCACACCTACTTACTTATTAATCCATGCATTTATTCACATTACATCTACTCATTCTTTGCTTTACTCACACATTCACTCAATCACCTTTTCACTAACATTCCGTCTCTGGCTCACCCCTTATCAGTCAATCAACGGGCAAACTAAAGATAAATTAGTGAAGATATTATTTACAGCAGTGTGGGTAAGTTAAGGGAACACACAAGGGATGGTCCAATACCCAAGGACTAGCATCAGTGAAAAGACGTTACTATCCCAAGAATTGAAGGGTCAAAGGAGGCAAGTGGTTATAAGAAACCGTCAATAATAATAACCATGGAAGAAGGGCTACCCAACAGAAGCTTATAGCCATAGCTCGGGGAACTTAGACACAGCCAAATAGGGAGGCATAGGAATAAATACTTCCAAACTCTCACCTCTCCCATCTTCAGTCTTGTGCCAGCACCTCTTATTTGCAGAACAAGGGAGCCCAGATGATGCAATCAATAAGTATCAGCCTCCTGAGACACAGAGCACAGTCATGGGTAGAGATTGGATCTACAGGACAAAACGGGGAAAAATGAAGACAGCCCCCAGCCACATGTCCCCCAAGTTGCCCTTGTTTCTGCTTGGGTCTGTCCCAGCCACCTGTCCTACATGAAGATCTTTGACATGGGCACCTGTTACATGGTGAACCGAGTAAAGGACCACATCCAGAGTCACACGGTCTACTATCTCAAGAACATATGCATCACACCCCACTCCATATACCTATGCCGACATGATGAGAGTGAGCTCAAATTCCAAGGCCACATCAGAGGTGACTCTGGCCTCTCAGCTAGGGACAAGCAGGAAGGGAGGGCCTTCTGCACCCAAGTGGGGTTGGCTGGGCCAACCCAGGTGGGGTGGGGTGGCCTCTGCTTGCAGCCTGAAGAGGGAGAACCTAGTGATGGGGTAGAAGCAGATTCTGGTCACTTCCCCTCTTCTATTCAGTCAGCCACTCAGTTTTGACCACCTGTTGAATGGCTCCCATGTGCCGACTGCATCTGGGAGTCTAATAGCTTGGTCTTGGCACTCAAGGCCTGCCCAGGTCTGACTGCTTTTTTAGCCCCATTATAGTGACCACCCTCCATCCCTTCCTGACTGATCCCCTCATCTTTCTCACAGCTCTGTGCCTTTGCTTGTGTGGTTTCCCCCAACTAGGCTGCTCTCCTCTGTCCTCTCTGTTGGCTGGTGACCACCATTTGCACAGACAGCTGCCCTGAAGTGCCTACCCTTGAATCCATCTTCTCTTCCCAAACTCAGGGCTGATGCTATACTCCCCATCCCCACCCCAGTCACGGGTCTTCACACTGTCATCACTTGCACACCACCAGTTACTGCTTCCCTCCTGCCCTCCCTCCCCCTCTTCTCTGTCAAGGCCCAGCTCCTGCTCCAAGGCCTGGTCCGAGAACCCCTCCTCTGAACTCTCTTCCCCTCCCCATCTGTCACCCTGGGCTCCATCTCTCCCTGTTGTGGCCCATCACTGACTCTCTCATGGCATTGGTCTATTCTTTCCAAAGCAGCATAATGGGTGCTAGTTAAAACATGCGAAGCATTTTCCCCAGCATTTGATCTTGTCCCTGGTTTTTGGGGACACAGGTATTATTCTTGCTGGGAGGATCTCTAGGGGCTTGAGAATGGACTGCAGGAGGGAGGGAGCTTCCTTATCTACTGGATACCTACTATGCACAGTGTCTTAGGCTGGGTTCTCTAGAGAAGCAAAACTAGTAAAGCGTATAAATATATATAGAGAGAGATTTATATCAAGGAAACAGCTCATGTGATTGTAGAGGCTAGAATGTCGCAAGTCTGTGGATCAGGGTAGAGGCCTCTCCCAAGTCACACAGCCGCAGAAGTTGGCAAGCCCAAGATCACGGGTCGGAGAGCAGGGCTCCCGTTCACAGGCTGGACAGATCGACGAATCCCAAGTTCAGCAGATAAGCTGACAGCTCAAGTCCCAAGAACTGGAGATGAGGCGACAGGAGGCAGCCGCAGGATCCAGAGAGAGCAAAAAGCCAGAATGTCTGCTTATATTCAGATGCGGGCCGCATCCCCAAGGAGACTCCCTTTCATCTGATTGGCTACTCACTGTATATTCAATCATGGGAGTGATTACATTAAAACACTGAGAATCATGGCCCAGCCAAGTTGACACACAATCTTAACCATCACACACAGTCATACATGTGTGGCCTCATTAATCTTCACAACAGCCCTGTGGGGTAAGCATTACCGGTTTTATGGATGAGGAACCCAAGGCCCAAAGAGGAGCAGAGAGCCATGCCAGATCACTCACCTGCTAAAAGACAGAGGCAGGACTGAAAACCAGGTCTTACTGCCTGTCCTCCTCAGCAACCCCCACTGTAGACTGTGAGGTGCCCCAGGCAAGGCCTGGGACCAGAAGGGCCCAGTCCTTGTGGCTCTCTTTCTGCTACCTTAAGACCGACATCCTCCAAGCATAAGAGATGCTGAGCTCTGACTCTCACCTCTCCAGCTCCTCAGAGTAGAGCCAGAGCCTACCAGAGGCATCATCCCCACTCCATGGCACCGCTTGCAGCCAGGGGTCTCTTGGTTTCTGTCTAGCCCTATTTGGAGCAGGCCACAGTGCCTTGCTCACACAGCTCAGGGCCAAGTTTGGACTCATAGTGACCCCCACATGGTGTGCCTCCCTCGCACAAAAAAGTACACATGTACACGCACTCATCTGACCCCAACGTTCACTCCCGTGGACACAGTGCACCAAAACACTTTCCCATCAACAGTCACCCATAATCACAGTAGCTATCTGTTGTGCAGCACATACTGCATGCCAGGGAGCTCTCCGGATGTTCTCGTCTAATGTGAACCTCACAGACACCAGGCTAGGTGAGCTAATGGCATTAGCACCTTACAGGCAAGGGGTAGAAGACAGAGTTGTTGTTGTGTGCCATCGAGTCAATTCTGACTCGTAGCAACACTATATGACACAGTGGAAGTGTCCCATAGGGTTTCCTAGGCTGTAGTCTTTACGGGAGCAGATTGCCAGGTCTTTTCTCTGGTGGAGCCTCTGGTGAATTCCAAAAGCCAACCTTTCGATTAGCAGCTGAGGGCTTAACTATTGAGCCACCAGTGCTCCTTAGAGGACAGAGAAGGACAGAGGTTTGTCAGAGGGTGCACAGGGACAGTGTAAAGGAACTGGGAAAATTTAACCCACATCTCCTACCTCCTAATCAAGGGCTCCTTCCACTGGAGCACACTAACTGCTGAGTGATAGTGCATAACTAAAATGTACGTGTAAAATACCTGTGTGTGTGTGTATGCCTGTATGTATGCATTTGTGCAGATGTTCCTTACACACACCATTTGTGATTAATACCCACAAAAAGAGTGAATCACTTGCTCATATGAGGGCCGACAATCAGCCATGACTTCACAGTGCTGTTACTGTTCTCCATGCTGGACTGGGCATGTCTTGAAAACAGGAACACCCTAGCACCCAGAACAAGGACATGAACACTGTAGTCACTCAATACATGATTGTTGAATGAACAAATAAATGTCTGAATGAGACGAGTGAACGTCTGTGGCATATTGGGAAGCTGTATGTAGCTTCCCTGCCTGACAAGCCCCAACTGGAGAATCACAGCACAAGCATCTAGGGTTTTAGAACAATAGTCGTGCTCTCTTTGTCAAGTAACTATTCTCCTTTTGAGAAACAGCTCCTAGCACTTGACAATTAATATAACATAGTTACATTACCAGGCCCTGGTAGAGTTTGAATGCCTAACCATGATCAAGTGACGGTAGAACCTGAGCTGCCCATCTGGGGATAGGTGTTATCTGACCCACCAAGCCACATGTGGGAGGCAACAACAACACTTCACCACCAAAGGGCAATGATATATATGCAATCACACTGGAGCAGGTCCTGAAAGGCCCAATAAGATACAGGAGACTCACATGCCCATAGCACCTGCTTCTGCTGCATTGCTTGCTCTGCCTCATTTCACAGCCTTGTGGGAGCTCCCCGATAACTAGCTTGCTGAAGGAGAAAAAAAAGGAGAATGGTTTACAGATGCAGCAGCATCATAAGCAGGAACTAGCCAGAAGTTGACAGCTGTAATGTTACAACCCCACACAGGAGTGACCTTGATGGGAAGTACGTGGAGAAAATCCTCTGTGATGGTTGAGGTTGTGTGTCAACTTGGCTGGGGCATGATTCTCAGCGTTTTGATGGTCGTATGATGTTGTGATCACCTCCATGACGAGATCTGATATTTGATATAATGTGATCACCTCCATGATGGGATCTGCTGTGAGTTTCATTGGGCTTGTGGTTTGCATCAAATATAAGTGGACATTCTGGCAAGGCTCATGGGCTTTAGTTCACTCTGGATCTTGCACCTGGCTCCTGTTCTTCTGACCTCTGGTTCTTGGGACTTGAGCTAGCAGTTTACCTGTGCTCTTGCTTGCCAATCTTCAGATTCGTCCATCTTCACAGCCTGTGAGCAAGAGCCTTGCTCTCCAACCTGCCGATCTTGGGTTCGTCAGCCCCTGCGGCTACATGAATCAGGAGAAGCCTCTCTCCTGACCCACGGACTTGGGACGTCCCAGCCTCTACAACTGCATGAGCCATTTCCTTGATATAAATCTCTCTATACATACATTTATAAGCTTTACTGGTTTTGCTTCTCTAGAGAACCCAGCCTAAGACATTTGGTACCTAGAGTGGTTCCAGAGAAACAAAATTGTAAGGATGTTTTCTAAATTGGTCCTCAAGTCTGGTTAGTCTTAAAGATGATGATGACTCTGCTTCCAGTAGTAAAGAGGGCACTGCTAATCCATGGCATGAGGTGGCAACACAAATAGGCAAAATATCACCACCAATAGATCAAGTGAAATGTGAGGCTCTGGGTGATTGCATGTGTGATACTTTCTACAATTTTGTCATAATGAGAAGTATAAGGAAGCTGGTTGGTTGGTCCTACTTTCGCTAGACAAACTGGTAAAAGAAAGAGATGAGCTCAAGGCTTCAGAATCAGAACTCAAGTGCAGCATAAAAGACCACAGAGTTTCACTTGTGCCTTGAAAGAAAGCCTTATTTCTTGTAGTAACAGAGCGGATATTGCCAAAAACAAAACCCACAATCTTATTGTAAGAGTGGCTTAATTACAACACCAGTTCAATTGCTAACCTTGAGAGGTGTCTAAAGTTAAAGTGAGGGCACTGACTGGGAAGACATGGGATCCTGAAGCTTGGGATAGGGACATATGGGCAGATAATCAAGAAGCTGGAGACACTGAGCCCCTAAATTCTATTGAATCACTCCTGCCAACAGAACCAGCCCTCTCACTCCCATTTGAAGAGATTACTCCATATTTGACTGCTAAACCACCTTTCCCAGTAAAACCATTAGCCACTCCACCTGCATCTAAGGGGATTAACCCAGCTATGCCTAAAGCGCCTTTGAGTCATTTTCTGGGGCATTGCCTGAGGCAGATGTCTTACAAGACAATGCTGAGTTTTCTCAAAACATTTCCCCACAACTCATTTTGACTTCTAGACCTATAATTAAACTTGAGTCCCAGCGAGCCCCAAAAGGTGAAGTACAAACTGTGACCCAGGAGGAGGTAGGCTACACTTCAAAAGAACTGCTTGATCCCAAAAGAAAGTCACCAAGACATATTATAATCAAACTTATCAAAACCAAAGATAAAGAAAGAATTTTAAGAGCAACTAGGGATAAATGAAAAGTCGTCTACAAAGGAGAGTCAGTAAGAATAAGCTCTGACTACTCAGCAGACACCAAGCAGGCAAGAAGGCAACAGATGACATATATAAAGCCTTGAAAGAAAAAAACTGCCAGCCAAGAATTATATATCCAGCAAAAGTGTCTCTCAAATATGATGGTGAAATAAGGGCAGTTCCAGATAAACAGAAGTTTAGGGAATTTTTAAAAACCAAACCAAAATTACAAGAAAGACTAAAGGGAGTCCTCCAGTTAGAAAATCAATAACATCAGATAACAACCCAAGACTAGAATTAAGGACGGAGCAACCAGATATCAACACAGGTAGGGAAGTCACAAAAAATATATCAAAGCTAAAAAACTGGAAATAGGGAAACAGTTGTCAATATGTAAAAGATAGCAACATTAAAACAAAAAAGAGGAACTTAAAAAATGTAGACACAGATTTTTCACATGGAGAGGAAGTCAAGGGGATATAAAGAAATAAACTTAGAAAAACAGGGGTAAATATTAAGGTAATCATAAAGGAAACTAGCAATCCTACAAGTCAAAATAAAAAACTAGAAAAATATAAAGACTCAGCAAATACAAAATCAACAACAATGAAAAAGATGAAAAGAAAATACATAAAGAAAAACGACTCAGCACTGAACATTAAGTAGAACAAAGAAACTGTGAACAACACAAAAACAGACTTCAGAATGACAGCACTAAACTCATACCTGTCAATAATTACACCGAATGGAAATGGACTCAATGCACCAATAAAGAAACAGAGAGTGGCAGATTGGTTAAAAAAAATACGATCCCTCTATATGCTGCCTACAAGAGACACACCTTAGACTTAAAGACACAAACAAACTAAAAGTATAGAAAAAAATATATCAAGCTAACAACACTCAAAAAACAGCAGGAGTGGCAATATTAATCTTTGACAAAATAGACTTTAAAGTAAAAGCCACAACAAAGGATAAGGAAGGACACTATATAATGACTAAAGTGTCAATACACCAGGAGGACATAATTATAACAAATATTTACGTGCCCAACAACAGGGCTCCAAAATACATAAAACAAACTCTAACAGCATTGAAAAGAGAGATAGACAGATTTCAATGCACTATTTTCAGTGAAGGACAGAACATCCAGAAAGAAGCTCAACAAAGACATGGAAGATCTAAATGCTACAATCAACCAACTTGATCTCATAGACATATAAAGAACACTCCACCCAATAGCAGCCAAGTATACTTTCTTTTCCAAAGCACATGGAACATTCTCCAGAATAGACCACATATTAGGCCATAAAGCAAGCCTTAACAAAATCCAAAACATCAAAATATTACAAAGCATCTTTTCGGACCATAAAGACATAAAAGTAGAAATCATTAACAGAAAAAGCAAGGGAAAAAAATAAAATACATGGAAACTGAACAACACCTTGCTCAAAAACTACTGGGTTGTAGAAGAAATTAAGGATGGAATAAGGAAATTCATAGACTCAAATAAGAATGAAAATATATCCTACCAGAAACTTGGGACACAGCAAAAGCAGTGCTTATAGGTTAGTTTATAGCAATAAATACACACATCCAAAAAAGAAGAAAGTGCCACAATCAAAACATTAACCCTACAACTGGAACAAGTAGAAACAGAGCAGCAAAAGAAGACCTCAGGTGCCAGAAGAAAGGAAATAACAAGAATTGAGCAGAATTAAATGAAATAGCGAATAGAAAAACAATTGAACGAGTTAACAAGACCAAAGCTGGTATTTTGAAAAGATCAACAAAATTGATAAACCATTGACCAAACTGACAAAAGAAAAACGGGAGAGGAAGCAGATAAATTGTATAAGAAATCAAATGGGTGATATCACAACAGACCCAAAAGAATTAGAAGAATCATAACAGAACGCTATGAAAAATTGTACTCTAACGAATTTGAAAACCTAGACGAAATGGACAAATTTCTAGAAACTCACTACCTACCTAAACTAACACAAACAGATAGAACAACTAAATAAACCCATAACAAAAGAAGAGATTGAAAAAGTAATTAAAAAACTCCCAACAAAAAAAAAATTCCTGGCCCAGATGGCTTCACTGGAGAATTCTACCAAACTTTCAGAGAAGAGTTAACACCACTACTACTAAAGGTATTTCAGAGCCTAGAAAAGGATGGAATACTCCCAAACTCATTCTATGAAGCCAGCATAACCCTGATACCAAAACCAGGTAAAGACACCACAAAAAAAGAAACTTACAGACCAAAATCCCTCAAGAACATTGATGCAAAAATCCTCAACAAAATTCTAGCCAATAGAATTCAGCAACATATTAAAAAAAAAATTCACCATGATCAAATGGGATTTATACCAGGTATGCAGGGATGGTTCAACTTTAGAAAAACAATCAATGTAATCCATCACATAAATAAAACCAAAGACAAAAACCACATGATCTTATCAATCGATGCAGATAAGGCATTTGACAAAATCCAACACCAATTCATGATAAAAACTCTCAACAAATAGGAATAGAAGGGAAATTCCTCAACATAATTAAGAGCATTTATACAAAGCCAACAGCCAACATGGAGATAGTTTGGAAGCATTCCCCTTGAGAACGGGAACCAGACAAGGATGTCCTTTATCACCACTCTTATTCATCACTGTGCTGAAAGTCCTAGCCAGAGCAATTGGGTTAGAAAAAGAGAGTGCTTCCAAATTGGTAGGGAAGAAGTAAAAGTATCTGTATTTGCAGATGATATGATCTAATACACAGAAAACCCCAAAGAATCCACAAGAAAACTATTGGAACTAATAGAAGATTTCAGAAAAGTATCAGGATACAAGATAAACATACAAAAATCAGTTGAATTCCTCTGCATCAACAAGGAGAATATCAAAGAAAAAGATCACCAAATCAATACCGTTTACAATAGACCCCAAGAAGATAAAATACTTAGGAATAAATCTAACCAGAGATGTAAAAGACCTATACAATGAACACTACAAGACACTACTGCAAGAAACCAAAAAAGGTCTGCATAAGTGGAAAAACATACCTTGCTCATGGACAGGAAGACTCAACATTGTGAAAATGTCAATTCTATCCAAAGTGATCTACAGATACAATGCAATCCTGATCCAAATTCCACCGGCATTTTTTAATGAGATGGAGAAAAAAATCATCAACTTCATATGGAAAGGAAGAGTCCCCAGATAAGTAAAGCTTTACTCAAGAAGAACAAAGTGGGAGGCCTCACACTACCAGATTTTAGAACCATTACACCACTACATTAGTCAAAACAGCCTGGTAAAACGACAGATACATAGACCAATGGAACAGAATTGAGAATCCAGACATAAATTCATCCACCTATGAGCAGCTGATATTTAACAAAGGCCCAAAGTCCGTTAATTAGGGAAAAGACAGTGTCTTTAACAAATAGTGCTGGCATAACTGGATATCCATCTGCAAAAAACTGAAACAAGACCCATACCTCACACCATGCACAAAAAGTAACTGAAAATGGATCAAAGAGCTAAATCCAAAATCAAAAATGATAAAGATCATGGAAGAAAAAATAGGGATAATGCTAGGAGCCCTAATACATGGCATAAACAGAATACGAACCATAAGTAACAATGCACAAGCACCAGAAGACAGACTAGATAAATGGGAGCTCCTAAAAATCAAACACTTATGCTCATCAAAAGGCTTTACCAAAAGAGTCGAAAAACAACCTACAGACTGGGAGAAAAATTTTGGCTATGACAAATCCGATCAGCGTCTAATCTCTAAAATCTACAAGATACTGCAAAACCTCAACAACAAAAAGACAAATAACCCAATTAAAAAATGGGCAAAAGATATGAACAGGCACTTTACCAAAGAAGACATTCAGGCGGCTAACAGACATATGAAGAAATGCTCACAATCATTAGCCACTAGAGAAATGCAAATCAAAATTACAATGAGATACCATCTCACACAAACAAGGCTAGCATTAATCCAAAAAACTCAAAATAATAAATGCTGGAGAGGTTGTGCAGAGACTGGAACACTTATACACTGTTGGTGGGAATGTAAAATGGTACAACCACTTTGGAAATCAATTTGGCACTTCCTTAAAAAGCTAGAAATAGAAGTACCATAAGCTCCAGTAATCCTACTCCTTGGAATATATCCTAGAGAAATAAGAGCCATCACATGAATAGATATATGCACACACATGTTCATTGCAGCACTGTTCAGGATAGCAAAAAGATGGAAACAACCTAGGTGCCCATCAACAGATGAATGGATAAACAAATTATGGTATATTCACACAATGGAATACTACTCAACGGTAAAGAACAACAATGAAGCCGTGAAACATAACATGGAGGAATCTGGAGGGCATTATGCTGAATGAATTTAGTCAGTCACAGAAGGAAAAATATTGTATAAGACCACTATTATAAGAACTCAAGAAAAGGTTTAAACACAGAAGAAAACATTCTTTGATGGTTACGAGCGTGGGGAGGGAGGGTGAGGGTTATTCACTAACTAGATAGTAGACAAGATTTATCTTAGGTGAAGGGAAGGATAGAACACACTACAGGGGAAGTCAGCACAACTGGACTAAACCAAAGCTAAGAATTTTCCTGAATACAACCAAACACTTCGAGGGACAGCGTAGCAGGAATGGAGGTCTGGGGACCATGCTTTCAGGGGACATCTAGGTCAACTGGCATGACAAAGTTTATTAAGAAAATGTTCTGCATTTTCCTTGGGGACTGGCATCTAGGGTCTTAAAAGCTAGCAAGCGGCCATCTAAGATGTATCAATTGGTTACAACTCACCTGGAGTAAAGGAGAATGAAGAACACCAAAGTCACAAGGAAAATATTAGTCCAAGAGACAAAAGGGCCACATAAACCAGAGACTCCAGCAGCCTGAGACCGGAAGAACTGGATGGTGCCCAGCTACCACCAATAACCATCCTGATAGGGAACACAACAGAGAGTCCCTGAAGGAGAAGGGGAAGGGTGAGGTGCAGAACTCAAATTCTAGTAAAAAGTCCAGACTTAATGGTCTGACTGTGACTGGAGGAACTCAAGAAAGCATAGCCCCCAGACTGTCTGTCAACCCAGAACTAAAACAATTCCTGAGGCCAGCTCTTCAGACAAAGATTGGACTGGACTGTGGGACATAAAATGATGCTCGTGAAGACTGTGCTTCTTAACTCAAGTAGATACATGAGACTAAACGGGCAGCTTCTGTCCAGAGGTGAGATGAGAATGCAGATAGGGTTAGGAGCTGGCTGAACTGACATGGGAAATCAGGGGTGGAAAGGTGGAGTATGCTGTCGCAGTATAGGGAGAGCAATTAGGGTCACATAACAATGTATGTATAAATTTTTGTATGAGAGACTAACTTGAATTGTAAACTTTCACTTAAACTGCAACAATAAAATAAAAGAGCGGCTTGACTTTTCTAATATGTACAAACAAAAACCTGGGGAATATATGTGGGAATGGCTATTAAGGGTGTAGGATAATGGTGCAAGGAACATAAAGTTGGATCACTCTGAGTTTACTGATATGGGCCCAGTAAGCACAGATTCTTCATTCAATGTTTCAGCTCAAGAGGTTAGGAAAGATTCTAATCGTTTATTTGGTTGAGTTGCTGAAGCATGTATTACCTGGTGGCCTACACTAAATCAAGTTGAAGTACCAGACCTGCCTTGGTATACTGTAGAAGAAGGTATCCAAAGGCTTAGGGAAATTGGCATGCTAGATTGGATTTATTAGGTTAGACCCACAGACACACACACATGGAGTGCCCAGAGGACACACCTTTTACCACAATGGTGAGGAACAAATTTGTGAAGGAAGGCCCAGCATCCTTGAAAACTGCTGTGATTGCTATTTTATGTAAGTCAGATTTGACAATGGGAACTGTCCTAACTGAATTAAGACACCCAACTACAATGGGGCTGATTGGAGTCCATGGTGGTAGGGGCCAAGTGGCGGCACCCAATAGACAAAGGCAAGGTGGGTGCAGTTACTGTAATGGACAGTGGAGTCAAAGCAGTAATCAGAATAGTCTGACTCATATGGAATTATGGCATTGACTACTTAGTCATGGTGTCCCTAGTAGTGAAACAGATAGGAAATCTACTATTTACTTGATCTGTACAAGCAGATGAATTCTAGGTAAGTGAACAGCAGTCTAACTCGAATTATCAGAAGACTCATGGTCCCGCAATCAATTTCCAGACTTCAGTAAGTTTAAAGACTCACCGTCCTTTGAATGAAGTTGAGGCCGTGTCCCCTTGAGGAAGGACTCAATACACTGCCAAAAACTTATACTGTTACTTTTTCTCCCAGCTTTCCCCAAAGCAATCTACTATCTTTTATGAGAGTGACTGTACATTTGGGAAAAGGAAATAATCAAACTTTTTTGGGATTACTGGATACCGTTTCTGAACTGACAATAATTCCAGTAGACCCAAAACGCCACTGTGGCACACGAGAGAGGGGGCATATGGAGTTCGGATTAATGGAGTCTGAGCTCATGTCTGTCTCACAGTAGGTTCAGCAGGTCCCTGAACTCATCCTGTAGTGATTTCCACAGTTCCAGAATGCATAATTTGAACAGATATACTCAGCAACTGGCAGAGCCCCCACTTTGGATCCCTGACAAATGGAGTAGGGGCTATGATGGCAGGAAAAGCCAAGTGAAAGCCATTAGAACTGCCCCCACCTAGGAAGAGAGTAAATCGAAAGTAATACTGCATTCCTGGAGGGATTGAGGAGATTACTTCCACCATCAAGGAATTGAAGGATGCAGGGGTGGTGATTCCCACCACATCCCCACTCAATTCGCCTATTTGGCCTGTGCAAAAAACAGATGGATCTTGGAGAATGACAGTGGATTATTGAAAACGTAACCAGGTGGTGACTCCAAATGCAGCTGTTGTTCCAGCTGTGGTTTCATTTCTTGAGAAAATTAATACATCTCCTGACACCTGGTATGTAGTTATTGATCTGGTTAATGCCTTTTCCTCCATACCTATTTTGAAGGATCACCAGAAGCAGTTTGCCTTCAGTTGGCAAGGCCAGCAATACACCTTCAGTTGCCTACCTCAGGGCTACACCAAATCTTCTGCCCTATGTCATAATTTAATCTGCAGGAAACTTGATTGCCTTACCCTTCCACAAGACATCAGACTGGTCCATTACATTGATGACAATATGCTGATTGGACGTAGTAAGGAAGAAGTGTCAATGACTCTGGATTTATTGGTAAAAACATTTGTGTGCTAGAAGGTGGGAAATTAATCCCACAAAAATTCAGGGGCCTTCCACCTCAGTGAAATTTCTAGGGATCTAGCAGTGTGGGGCATGACAAGATATTCCTTCTAAAGTGAAGGATAAGTCATTGCACCTGCCCCCTTCCACAACTGAAAAGGAGGCACAACACCTAGTGAGCCTCTTTGTATTTTGGAGGCAGCATATTCCTCATTTGGGTGTGCTACTCCAGCCTATTTATCAAATGAATCGAAAAGCTGCTAGTTTTGAGTGGGGCCCAGAACAACAGAATGCTCTGCAACAGGTTCAGGCTGCCTTGCAAGCTTCTCTGTTCCTTGGGCCATATGATCCAGCTGATTCAATGGTGCTTGAAGTGTCAGTGGCAGATAGAGATACTGTTTGGAGTCTTTGGCAGGCCCCTATTGGTGAATCACAGTGCAGACACTTAGGATTTTGGAGCAAAGCCCTACCATCCTCTGCAGATAACTACTTTCCTTTTGAGAAACAGGTTTTGGCTTGTTACTGGGCCTTAGCAGAGACTGAACCCTTAACCACAGGCCATCAAGTCACCGTGCGGCCCGAGCTGCCCATCATGAACTGAGTGTTGTCTGACCCACAGAGTCTTAAAGTTGTACGTGCACAGCAGCACCTTATCATTAAATGGAAGTGGTATGTATGAGATCAGACCTAAGCACGACTTGAAGGCACAAGTTGCGTGAGGAAGTGGCCCAAACACTCATGGTCTCCACTCCTGTCACATTACCTTCCATCTCCCAGTCTGCACCTATGGCCTCATGCAGAATTTCTTATGATCAGTTGACTGAGGAAGAGAAAACTTGTGCCTGGTTTACAGATGGTGCTGTGCGATAAGCAGGCACCACTCAAAAGTGGACAGTGGCAGCACTACAGCCCCTTTCTGGGACCTCCCTGAAGGACAGTGGTGAAGGGAAATCCTCCCAATGGGCAGAACTTTGAGCAGTGCACCTGGTTGTTCACTTTGCTTGAAAGGATAAATGGCCAGATGTGCAATTGTATACTGATTCATGGGCTGTGGCCAATGGTTTGGCTGGATGATCAGGGACTTGGAAGGAACATGATTGGAAAATTGGAGACAAGGACTTATGGAGAAGAGGTATGTGGATAGACCTCCCTGAACGGGCCAAAGAAGTGAAGAGATTTGTGTCTCATGTGAATGCTCACCAAAACGTGACCTTAGCAGAGTAGGCTTTTAACAAGTGGGTAGGATGACCCATTCTGTGGAAACCACTCATCCTCTTTCCCCAGCTACTCCTGTCATTGCTCAATGGGCTCATGAACAAAGTGGCCATGGTGGCAGGGACGGAGGTTGTGCATGTGCTCAGCAACATGGACTTCCACTCACCAAGGCTGACTTGGCTACAGTCACTGCTGAGTGCCCAATCTGCCAGCAGCAGAGACCAACACTGAGTCCCTAGTATGGCACCATCCTTCGAGGTGATCAGCTAGCAACTTGATGGCAAGTTGATTACATTGGAACACTTCCATCATGGAAAGGGCAGTGTTTTTTTCTTACTGGAATAGACACTCTGGATATGGATTTGCCTTTCCTGCACACAATACTTCTGCCAAAACTACCATCTGTGGACTTACAGAATGCCTTATCCACCGTCATGGTATCCCACACAACATCACTTGGGATCAAGGGACTCATTTCACAGCAGATGAAAGGCGCCAATGGACCCATGCTCATAGAATTCACTGGTCTATGTTCCCCATCATCCTGAAGCAGCTGGCTTCCTACAACAATGGAATGGCCCTCTAAAGACACAATTATGGCACCAGCTAGGTGGCAATACCTTGCAGGGTTGGGGCAATGTTCTCCAGGAGGCTGTATATCCTGTAAACCAGCATCCAATATATGCTGCTGTTTCTACCATAGCCAGGATTCATGGGTCCTGGAATCAAGGGTTGGAAATGGGAGTGGCACCACTATTACCCCTAGTGGACCAACTGTGAGATTTTGGCTTCCTATCCCCAGGACCTTATGCTCTGCATGTCCAAAGGGAGGAATGCTTCCACCTGCAGACACATCAGATTCCACTGAATTGAAAGCTAAGAATGCTGCCTGGCCACTTTGGGCTTCTCTATGCCTCTGGATCAACAGGCAAAGCTGGGAGTTACCACACTGACTGGTGTAATTGATCCTCATTACCAAGAGGAATTTGGATTAATATTACATAATGGAGGTAAAGAATAGTATGCCTGGAATGCAGGAGATCCCTTAGGGTGTCTCTTAGTACTACCATGCCCTGTGATTAGTCAATGGAAAACTACAGCAACCCAATACTGACATGACTACTAATGGCCCAGACCCTTCAGGAATGATGGTTTGGGTCACCCAACCAAAGAACCACAATCAGCCGAGGTGCTTGCTGAGGGCAAAGGGAATACGGAATAAGTGGCGGAAGAAAGTAGTTCTAATTACCGGTTTTGACCATGTGACCAGTTGCAAAAACGAGGACGGTAATTGTTATATTTCTGCTTTGTATGTGTGCATCAAATATTTTTGTTTTCTTCACTTATAAAATATACAATGTAAACAGGGCTAGTGCATTTTCAGTGGTATGTGTATTCGTTGTATCATGTTAGACTCATGTATGTTATAATCACTTCCATGGTGAGATTTGATATAATGTGAGCTCCCTGGTGGGATCTGCTGTGATTAGCCAATCAGTTGAAGGGGAGTTTGCTTAGGTGTGTGGCCTGTATCTAAAATAAGTGGACATTGTGGCAAGGCTCATGGGCTTTTGCTCACTCTGGAGCTTGCAGCTGGCTCCTGTTCATCTGACCTCCAGTTCTTGGGACTTGAACTAACAGCTTACCTGCCTGCGATCCTGGGATTTGTCAATCTTCACAGCCTGTGAGCAAGAGCCCTGCTCTCCAACCTGCTGATCTTGAGTTCGTCAGCCCCTGCAGCTACGAATCAGGAGAAGCCTCTATCCTGACCCACAGACTTGTGACGTTCCAGCCTCTACAACCACATCAGCCATTTCCTTCATATAAATCTCTCTCTATATATATTATACACTTTACTCATTTTGCTTCTCTAGAGAATTCAGCCTAAGACATCCTCCTAGAAGGTAAAACTCCAAGCCTCTTTATAATTTCAGTTGATTTCTTTATCCAGAAGGTGTCCTGGCCAGGGGCCCTCATAGATAGTCAGAAACTTGGAGGGAACTAGATTAGAGAACTGATAGCCGTAACAGTAATGCAATAAAATACTTATAGAGCATTTATTATGTATAAAGCACAGTTCTAATTGCTTTGCCTGCATATATATGAGGATTAAGTCAACAGATCTCTCAGAATGGGCTGAGTGTGAGAATATTTGTGTCCCATGTGAATGCATGATGACCCAGCCAGTGGCAATCTGTCAGCCTTCCTCCACACACCCCAGTGCTTGTTTAATGAGCCAACGAACAAAATTACCATAGTAGCAGGGATGGATATTATGCATGGGTTCAACATGCATTAACCTTCATTAAGATTGACTTGGCTACCAACACCACTGAGTCCTCAGTCTCTCAATAGCAGAAACCCCAAAATGGCACCATTCCCTAGGGGGACCAGCAAGTCCTTGGGTGACAAGGTAATTACATTGGACCCCTTCCATCATGGAGTGGACATCAATTTATTCTCACTGGAATAATCACTTATTCTGGAATGGAACTGTCTTCCCTGCCTGCAGTGCTTCTGCCAGCACCATCATTCTCTGATTTTCTAATTACCTTATACACCATTATGATATCACATATGTATTTTTTTTTCTGAACAAGGAATATATTCCACAGCGAAAGAGGTAGGACAATGGTCTAATGACTGTGGGGTTCTCTGTTCTTATCACATACACCATCACCCATAAACAACTGGCCTTATAATGGTGAAATGACCTACTGAAGATTTCATTACGGTGACAGGTAGGAAACAACACTTTGTGAGGTCCGAGGCCCATCCTACAGAATTCAGTATATTCTCTGAATCAATAACCAATATATGGTGCTGTTTCTCCCATAAACAGAATACATAGGTCTAGGAACCAAGAGTGTAAGCAAGAATGACACCTCTCATTTCACTTGGTGAAAATTCTTTCAAAAATTTTGATTCACAGGAAGTTGAGACTGCCACCTGGCCATGTGAATTTCTTCATGACACTGAACCAACAGGCAAAAACATAGGGGAGGTTAACTCTGTTGGCTGGGATGAATGATTCCAATTATCAAGGGGAAATAGGGTGTCTGATACACAATGGGGCTGGGAAGAGCATGTCCACAACCCAGGAGAATTCCTGAGTGACCCTAGTACTGCCATGTCCAGTGGCAGAAGTTCATGGCAGATGACAGCAACTCAATATAGGCAGAACCACCAAGAGCTCAGATTCCAATCATCGTGGAAGCAACTTTCAGAGTCCCTTAGGAGCATAATGCACAGCTTGCTCCTATAAGGCATGCTCAGCATGGCTAGACCCACTGGAGCTGGGCTAAATTGTCCTTCTACATACGAGTGTCAGGACATTCATTCCCTGGGTGATTTCATCCACACCATGTTCAGTGATAAAGGTTAATCAAAGATTAGCCATACACACTCAGTACCAACAAGGATATCACCGTACCAAGCAAATAACTATAGCTAGCAAAGGTGCTTGTAAAGGCAGGCAAAGTCTGAAACACCAGGAATGGCTCTGGCCTACTTTCAGCAACAAAGACTATAACCATTTTTTTCTTCCTTGCTCTGCGTGTATGTATGCACTTATGCATATGCATTTATGGGTATGTATATATATACATATACACATATAACTTTTCATCTTCTTTATTCATCTTTACCCCATTCTAGAGTATACACTGTGTCTGAGTGGTGCTTCCATGTACACAGCCTATCTAGAAGGGATTGCAAGGTAACTAGAAGAGGAGGATATCATCTAAAGTTCCTGAACTTGGAGCTGGAAATAGTGACAAAATTTGGAGATTATCCTTTTGGAGAGGGGTTGAATAGTGATTACACAGGCATTAGCAGCATTATCTTGAACTAAGGCATTTTTCGAAAATGTAAGTTTTGGGAAAGTTTGCTACCAATTTTGTTCTCAGAAAGGGTTGGTCTCTAGCAGGTATTTCTTTTTCTTTCTGGCTATCCAGAATTCATTCTACATTGTTTTACTAGGTCAAGGCAAAATGTCACTCTAGGGCATGCCTTCTAAACAGGGTGGTATCACCCCCAAGCGGGTGAAAAGAAAAACTTAGCTATTAACAATAGTTTGTGGCCCTCTAAAGCTCAACCTGCCCTGACAAAATCTTCTTGGTATTTAATTTCTCTCACTGGGTTTTCTTGGGTATCACGCAAGCAGCACTGACGTTGAGTTCACAGAAGATCCACAAAATAGATGCAAGATCAGTGCTACAAAACTATGGCAAGTAGTAGATGGCTGTAATAGGAAGACTTCCAATTGACAGCTCATGCTTGAAGTCATACTGCAAGAGGTGGCCTGTACACACCTATTGGTTGCCACTGCCTGCTTTTATGTTTAGTCCCCAGTACCTTTGTGTGTGACACAGGCTTTGAGAACTAGAACAGGTTATGTGTAATTCTAAATTAGTTATTCAACCCACCATTAATTGTATCAAGTGCTGAAAAGAAAAAAATGTCAATACCTGAATATCTAGTTAAAATTTATTTTCTTATATCAAATGGCAACTTAAAAGTTCTCTAAAAGTAATCTTTAAGAAATTAATTTTTCAATTTTTTTACTTTTGCTAGAAAAATAAGTTTTGAATAATTTTTAAAATGTGATTATACTATTATATACTGTTAATTTCCATATATAATTTGTTACAATTTAATGAATAAAAGTTGCTCAGCAAATAGTTATAATGTTAAATATAGCTTTAAAATGTTAATAGCTTTTTAAAATATAAAGTTTTAACTTAAAACTTTCATTTAGTCATTCTTAAGTCTGTATCGGATAAATTATGTATAAAGCAGACATATAGTTATTAAATAGATACAGAGCATATCTGTGGTGTTAAAATTTCATGGTGGGTGACTGGAACAAAAATGTCAAAAAAAAAAAGGCTTCTTAGAGGGTGACAATGAAAAGTAGGTGGAGAAACTGTTCTAGGGGCTCTGTCCACCCCTAGCCAAGGGGTAGACACATGCTACAATCTAGAATTATTTGGAATTTAATTAATGAGACACTGAAAGAAAGGCTGAAGACTGTGAGTTCATTCAGGCCTCCAGGCTGATACAGGTGGCAAAAACATGAAGCAGGGTCTGTCTCCTTTTCCCCTACCATTCCGTCTTCCCTGCTTCCTATACTCCCCATTTGCCTGGGACCAGATTTGCTGTGTTCCTCCTTGCCCCACCTGCCTTGTCCTTGTATCTGGAGAGTGAGAAAGAGCCAACCCCTTGTCCTGTCAAATTCTAGGCCTTGTGGGAGTGGGAGAAGAGATGGGTAGTCCTGAAAGCCTGATGGCCTGGGGAGGGAAAAAACGGGGGAAGGGCAGAGTTCTGTATGACTGTGATTCACTGTCATCTCTGTCAAGCACTCTGAATTCAAATTTTATTAGAATCACAGTCCCTGAGTTCCTTGCCACCCGCCATCATCAGCCATCCTCCCCATTTCCAAATGGATATCACCCCAGAACCTGAGGAGGGGCCCTGGACCTAAACTGCTGTGTAAACCTTTACCAAAAAACACATTATTACTTTTTAAAAAATCATGGGCTCCATCCTCTACCGCGCCTCCCCACTGCCTGACATTCTTCCACAGTTCCCTCCCTAAGTCCTTTCCAGACAGTACCTTCTCCCAGGCTTCTGGCACCCACCTCCTCAGGGACTGGGCTGCATGAGTCCATCTTCAACTTCTCCTTCTCTATTGACTCCTGCCCTGCTCAAGTCTCTCCCCTTTCCCAAGAAAATCCTCCCTTGTTCCTGTACTCCCTTTAGCTACCTACCTCTCTCCTTCCTGTCTTCATCCACATTTTTCGAAAGGACAGTCTATTCTTGATTTTGGTCGCCACTACCTCTGCTTTCTACTCTGGACTTGCACACCTCAGGGCTCTTTTTCAAAGTGCTTCCTCTGTGCCTACATGTCCTATGAGACCACTCCACTGAAATCGTACCTGTCCTGTAGGCTACAGCTTGGGCTTTACATATACTAGAGAACTATGCTAATCTCACTCCTGTGAATCCAATAATATTACCTCAAACTAAGCACAGATTAAGGTAGAAACCTTCCCAGTTCATTTTTAAATGTGATACCAAAATGTGACAGTCCACCAAAAAAAGCAATAAACCCAGAAACAACAAACACATTTAATGTAGAGTGTCAACTTCAATTGATTGATAGTGGCTGCCTAGAGTGCTGTGTTGAGTAGGTTTCTGAGGACACACCCTGGCTCGAAGAAAAAGACTGCTGGGATTAGCAATATCTGAAAACACAAATAAAAGAAAATAAAAAAGTCAACTGATATCCACCAAATAGGAAGGGATATAATGCCCAAAGCAGCACTTTCCCACATTCTCTGTATCATCCTCCAACCCTGGCCTTCCTATAAAAAACCCAATTCTTCACCCTTTCCCGATAAGCCCCAGCTTCCCCCATCTAAGCTAAGGTAAATACCTGAAATCTCATTTGTAGGAGAAACCACAGGCACCAGAGCTACTGTTGGTGCTGGTGCCAGCTCCACTGAGGCCAGCAAAGAGGCCAAATGTGAAGGTGGCAGTCAGGCTTGAACTGGCATTGAAGCCACCACTGGAACTTCCGCTGGCACCAGCACTGGTACCACCACTCTCTTGGGCTTTCGCTTTAGCTTCAGCTCCTGCTTGGATCCGGGCTTTGGCCCAAGGTCCAATATCAGCTTCATCCCAGTTGCAGGGCCCAGCAGCATTCTCAGAGCCGAGCCCAATACCCATTTGAGCTCTAATCTCAGCCCTCGCCTTGGCTTCAGTGGCAGCCTCAGCTGCAGCCTTCAAATCTGCTTCCATCGCCTCTCGGTACTGAGCTGCCCATTCCTTGGGATCCTTCTTTTGTACCTGAAATGGAAATAACCACCATTAGAAGGTTCATAATCACAGCACTGAGCACCTACTGTATGCTAAGCACCATACTACATGCTGTATATAATAAAATAACGAGCACTACTAGTAATTGTGTACCTAATATTCCATCCCTACTCTGACACTTACTAGCGCTGTGACCTTGAACACGTCATCTACCAACCACTCTGGGCCTCAGTTTTCTGATCTGCAATAATGCCAACTGTAAGCTTGTTAAAGATTAAATGATTCAGATAGTGTCTGGCACAGTGTTTGGCGCATGAACAGAGGCTTCACAATGTTCATGTATGAACTGCAGGCCGTTTTGCATACACACATCCTGTCCCAGCCAGGGACACTCCATGCTCTTGATATGCCAAGCTCAGGCAGTTCTCCAATTACCTTGCATGCAAACTTGAGGACTTTCATCTTGCTGGTCTCATAGTAGGAACGCAGGCCCCAGAAGAACTCATACTCAGGGGGATTGCTATTGGGGACTCTAGTATAATCCAGGTACCTTGAAAAGAGAGGTTCAAAGCCTTTATTGCTAAGATCTCCCATGGCCCACACACATGCACGGACTGGAAAGGTTCTAGGTAGTAACCTTTCCAACTAAATATTGCAGCATTTCCTCCAATACTGAGTCCTCTCCCATTAGCCCTACCTAGATGACACTTGGAGGTGCAGGGGAGAGATGTGTAGGGCATTTGTTCATAGGAATGCCACAAGTTGTGTGCCCCCTGTCACAATGAACCTGGATTCCTGTTGGATGTGTTGTACACAGAGGAGCCATTCTTCAGGCCCCCTGCTCTGAGCACACCCCACTGCAAGGGTCTCATTTGTGGCCTGGCCGAGCCCTAGAAAGGTCTACCACAGAAGACGACTGTAAAGGGAAGACACAGTCAACTGACAGCTGCGTGTTTCATGCATACTCCATATCATACTCCGTATCATACTCCTGATCATGCGTGTGTGTGGTTATGTGCCCATGTGAGTGCATGCACATTTCCCAAGGACCAAGGATGGGGTGGGCCCTGGCCAGAAAGTCAGGAGAGCTGGGCTCCAGGCCCAAATGGTCCCATTACCAGCTGAGGACCATACCCAGAGGCTTCCCACCTCTGAGCCCCAGGTTCCATAGATGTAAAATAGGGATGGGTTAACAGCACCCTGCAAGATTGTTATGAAAATGGAGTGAGATATGTAAGTCCCCAGCACTGCACCTGGCTGCCTGAAGTTACCACTCCATGGAATTTCTTTATGGAAAATAATTTCAGTGATGCACTAGCTGGCATATTACAAAGAACTAAGGCTTTAGAGACAGATTCTAAGCACAAATCTTCCATTTGCTACCTGTGTAACCCTGAGCAAATAAATGACTTCACCTCTCTGAGCCTCAGCTTCCTCACATGCATAATACTGGTGATGATAATCCTTTCTTATAGAGATATTCTGAAGAATGAGAGAGTACATGTAATAGGTCAGAAAATGTGTGCTCCTTTTTCCTGTCACAGCCCCAGGAATAACCTATTATCTGTGTGTGCACGCACACACATACATACACACACAAACCATGGCTTTACCACTCAGTTCTGAAAGAGGCCAAATACTTGGAACACACCAACACCAGACAAAGTCACTTACTTCTGCTTCACAAATTCATCAGTAATGAGCTTCTTCACATCTCCGAAGAGTGAGTGATGTACCCTGACATCACAGAAAGAAAAAAAACACACATTATCAGGGCCATGGCACTTCCCAGATGTGGGCAGAGGCAGTTCCAACATGGAAAAAAGGTTTCTAGCACAAGAAGGAAGCTCCATAGAAGCCTAAGAGATGGTAAAAAGGGACAGGGATAGAGAGTTCAGGACCATTTCCCCGTCCACCCAGGTCAGAACTCTAGGCCCTTTACCCAATCTGGAACCCCCCACCCAGTCCACCAGACCACCAGGCTGATGCAATCCTGGGACCATCCTCTCTTGCCAAAGGATAACACGGACAGCAAGCACTGAGAGAGCTCAATCATACCCAGGGCGCAGCCCTAACTTGCGCAGCACCTCCCAGATGACAGCTGCAAGGGAGGCAAGAGGAGACAGGGGCAGAAAATGAACATATGGAATTCAGTCCATGGCCACCCATTCAGCTGCAGGCCCAGCCACTCACCCTCACTGGACCGATTTCCATTCATGAAGATGATGCTAAGAAGCACCATAAGAAGACCCAGTTTGGGTGAGTCCTTAGTCCTAAGGGAGTAATAGGGTGGAGAGAAAGTTCATGTCCAGCAGCTGTTTGCAAAAGACTTATCAGCCAGCTCACTAGGCTAGCCTCTCCCAGATTCCTGGGAGAATTCTCTGCCCAGTCTATGCTCCAGGCTCTATGTGATTCCTGGCAAGACACCCACTCAGTAAAATGGGGAAAATCACATCCTCCCCTCCCCATATTACCAAGATGGAAGAAAACCTGTCAGCCTGGCACAACACAGGCACTCAGTCTCTGTGAATTTCTTCTTTCTCTCCCAGGTCCCTCAGTCCTTCAAGAACTCTAGGCATAGCCCCATTGATGATGCTTCCTGCACTTTGAGCATTATGATTTACCTGCACCAGGGAGCCCTCCCTTGAAAACCACTCTACAAGGCCAGGCCAGGCACCAGCAGAAGAGACAAGCAACGACAGGCCTCCTTTCTTGGGAAGCCTCTGGAGAGACAGAAAACCTGACAGCAGGAATGCCTCAACCCAGGCCTCTATACCCTTCAAGCAGTCACAATCAGGCACCACTACTGTGTGCAGAGCTCCAACCAGGTGCAGGAGCTGGACCAGGGGCTTTTTAGGCCCCGTTTTTCCTGACTGTGTAAGAGGATGTGGGGAGAGAGGACAGGGAAGGGGTAGTACCATGGACAAAACTCCCCCTCCCACCTCATCCCCTTCTAGCTTACGTTCCCAGTATGCCTGCATCAGTGGGTTCTAGAGTGCTGAGGAGAATGTACAAGTGGTCATTCTTATCAATTTCCTTCAACTGGATTCCAAACACCTGTGGATGGGGACAACAGCTTGTGAGATCACGTAAGTCAGCTTCCTGGGTACCCCAAAGCTCCACGTGTTCCTAGGGGTTTGTGGCGGGGCGGGGGGTGGCTGGGTGTGTGTGTGTGTGAGAGAGAGAGAGAGTAATCAGTAAGATACTGTATATAAATCTCTAAGCTAAGTGCCTGCCACATAATAAACATGCAATAAATGTACTATTGTTATCAACATCATCTTTGTGATCATTGGGAATCTAGGGAGACAGAGAATGGGGAATGGAAGGGAGAGGTGAGCATCTGAAATACATTACAGGGCATGTCCAGCAGTGGACAGAAGCCAGGGCTAGTTGAGTGGTTCGGATCCTAGCTGTGCTTTTACCACTGACTTGCCGTATGACCCATGGCTCATCTACACCCCTCCATAGGCCAGTTTGCCCATCTGTACAGTGGAGTAGCGAGTCTCTGTGGTCCCTCCCAGAAAGGACATGTGTACCTTTGTTAATTCAAGGCTTTCCCACTGTGCCCATCCCCCGGGGATGCCCTTTCACCTTCTCCAAGGAATAGCCTGCTCGTTCAATGATTTCAGGGTACACAGCAGTGTATTCTTTGATGATGTCCTTCAGCATGTCTGCAAGAGGAGAGTGTTACAAGCACCTAGGCTGAAGAAAAGCCAGGAGGCCCCCATGCCCAAGCTACAGGCCCTTTGCCAGGCCTGCTGTGGGTGCATAGCCAGTGTTCTGGGCTAATGAAAAGAGATGCTGACACTGACAAATTAGAACTTTGGGAGGACAGCAGTAGGAACGTAAGAGCAAGGATTGTCCCTAGCACATGGGAGAGACGGCAAAGGAAGCAGAGCTTGGGGTGGGGAAGGAAATTAGTAGGACTCTACCTGAGCGCTTGATAGGAATCTTTGTCTGGTCTTTAACCAGCAGGTACTTCACCAAATCATTTGCCTGGGAGAGAGGATGGAAAGATCAGTGTATGTTGGCAGAATATTTAAGAGGATGGCAAAGAGGGCAGGTAGGTAGTGGAAAAGGTGGAGTGGAAAGGATAAGAGTTCTTACCCTCCCTTGCAAAAGGGCCACATCCCGAGGTGGTGGTATTTCAGGTTCCTGGGATGACTGGAGCTTGGCAGCTCTACGGCGAGCCTTACCTCTACGGGCCTTAGGTGACCTCAGGGAGAGCAAGGCTCTACGGGCCCAAGCAGCCAACCGAGTCCTTGAGGCCCTGCGGGCCCAAAAGGCTATGGGGCCCCTTGAGGCCCTGCGGGCCATTGAGGCCATTAGGGCCTTTGAGACCCTTCGGCCACCTGTGTTTCCAGAAGCCTGACTCTGATCATTGCTGCCATCCTCTTCCCCATTCAGGTGCTTCACCTGCATCAACAAAGAAGAGGCTCAACATCACTAAGTGAAGCAGATAGGCCTTTTTCTTCACCCTATCTCTTCTAGGAAGCCCCCTTAATCCCACCCCTGTAGTGACAGCCTGACTCACTAGCCATCGGTTACCCTGAGTCCTATGCTTGTCTTTCACTGTCTTCCAGGCAGGAGTTTCATCTCCCAACCAGGCCAGAAACAACCCAAGCATGGGACCTGAGGCTTCTCTTCTTCCTGTGTCTGCTTGCACCACCCTGGACAAATCACTTCACCTCTCTGGGAGTCAGATTCCTTCTCTATAAAACTGTGACTATGATCCCTAGCTAGTTAAGAGTTACTTTCAAAATTTAATGAGATAACCTGTATGAATGTGCCTATCTCAAGGCCTAAGATATGGTTACTACTAGGTAAATACAAACTGAATTACATTCAGACTGCAGCTCTGCATATTCATGTCTCATCTTCCCACCAGTCTGTGAGCTCTCTGAAGACAGGAACTATATCATATTCCTCTCAGTATACTCTACAGCTTATTAACTTTTTGTAGAACAAATGAACCAACTGAGAGATGAGGAGTAGAAAGACAATGGTGGTGACTGCAGAGCTCTTACCTTTCGAGCTTTCTTGGCCTTGACCTTGGGCCGAGTATCCTGATTCTCCTGAGTCTCAGCAGCTGCACCCTCAGGCTCAGGTTCATCTGTGGGAGCCTGAGAAGCAGGAGCCTCAGTCTCCAGGGCCTTTGTATTGACCTGGGTATCAGCCATACAACTGACTTTTTTGCTCTCAGTGGCATGCATTGGCACAGCCTGCAGGTCAGCATTCTGTATTTTGGTGTCAGCTGCTGCACTCTTGTTTTCAGCTGCCAGAACGTGGATATCAGTCAGCTGAGTGGTAGGTGAGGTCTGGGTGACAGCTGCCTCCTGAGCCTCTTGGGCCTTTGAGGCCCCTGTGGCCTTTGAGATCTCTGTGGCGTTTGAAACCCCTGGAACATTTGAGACCTTCAGGGTCTCTGAGACCTCTGGTGCCTTTGAGGCCTTGGGTGCCTCTGAGACCTCCAAGTTCTGAGTCACTGCCAGTAGAGTCTGCATGACCAAGCTGCTGTCCTCTTCTGAAGCTTCAGCCTGCAAGAAGCAGGGAAGCTCACAGACCTCCTTCCCACACTCAACTAGGCAAATGGCTCCAATACTCCAGAACCACACTTCTCTGACCTGTAGTAACTCCTACCTGCAGTGTTCTCTGACCACCTCAGCCCACCAAGGCCTCCTCTGAGCAGGAACTGATGGCCAAAGATGGCCAAAGTGGGGGGGGGGGAAGATGGGAGAGGACAGAGCCCAGGCAGGAAAGTGGGCGGAGAACAAGGATGGGATGGGAGGGGCCAAGGGATTTGGGACAGCAACAAGGGCTGGAGAAGAAAGGAAGCTGGGATGATGACAGAGGAAGAGCTTACCTGGAAGTGCGTTAGATCTGAACGACTCTCGCTTGTGTCAGACATGTCTAAAGTTGGCCTGGCAAGACCTGAGCCTGAAGGGGAGAAGGCCTGGGTCAAGGGGAGCGCCCAGGGAACACTGAATGTCCTCTCCCCTATTCTGCCTGGAGGCTGATCCTCACCTTCTTAGGACTCCAATCCCGTATCTCTCCCCCCTCCCCCCCTTCCCCACCAACAGCTCCATTCTCACACAGGAATCCAGAGCGTCTAAGGTCTTAATTAGCTACAGCCGCACCCTCCCCTTCTCCAGGAAGATGTGCCACCGCGGCAGCTCTGAGGACCCCGCCCCTTTTCCCAAAGCACCCCCCACCCCATGAAGGTCGATAGTACGCATGCGCTTCTGTGGCAGGGCCCATTTCAGCCCCGCCCGCTTTCCCAGCATAAGCTCTTTAATGTCCACCTTGCACATGCGCATTCGGCAGCTGGCGCCTCTCCATGCTGGCCCTTCCCTACACGCCCCCTTCTAGAGATCCATACTGCGCATGCGCATTGATCACGGTCTCAGTCCAACACCCTTCCCAACACATATCCCATTTCAGGTCCACAGTACCATTCGGCCGGCCCCTTCCCCAACAAGCCTCCCTCCCAACTACCGCAGAGCCTGGTGGTCCTAGCCCCTACCCAACTCACATCCACTTCACGAAGTCCACAGTGTCTACAGGTCCCGCCCTTTTCCATAACACGGCCCCCCACCCAACCCAGGCAAAGCGCATCTTGGTTCCGCCCCTTCCCTAATACACCCCCTCCTCAAATAAGTATTAAGTTAGTGATTCCATCTTGGGCCCAGCCAAACCGGATTAGTCCCCTCCCTTCCGAGCCAGACGGATCCGGTATGATCCGTTCCTTACGGCAGGTTTTCTCCAGCTCCCAGAGGGTGAGGCCGACCCCTACCGGGCTCCGATCCAAAGCTGGGCCCCGCTGCTCACCTCGTCTTCCAACAACCTACGAACGCCTCTGCTCTCCCCAAGCCCCTCCGAAACTCGGGCGACTGCCCTCCCACCTACCCCCGCTCCTGGCCGGAAGTGGTCCCGCCCCTTTCCGCCTCCCTTGGGGGCCTCCGTCCCAACCCGGCTGCCCTTCCCCCGCTCCTCATTCCTCATTCCCTCCCCCCCCCCCCGCTTCTCTCGGTATTCCCTAATCCTTCATCGCATTTTCTGTTTGCCCCACCAAATTCCCTATTCCCATTCCATACAACCTCCTCTTTATTACTTACGCGCTCCCACCCCCCATTATTCCCTAACCCCTTTCTGCATCTCCTCTTCTCTGGATCTACATCCCCCCTTGGTATTCCCTTCCCCCCTCGTATCCCTGGTCCCCAACCCGACAAGCCGGGTTCTCCGTTTTTCTCCCCTCTGGTCGCTGCTTCCCTGTCCATACAGCCTACTACTCTCTCCGTCGTCCTTGTTGCCTACACCTCTCTCAGGGTCACCTCTCCCCCAGCTGCAGTGGTGCAGTAAGAATTGCCCACCTGCCTGGCTGTGGGTTAGAGGGGGCTGGAAATAAGTCTGGCTGTCAGGGAACCCCAATGTCAACGCCTCTCACCTTGTCCTCCAACGAGTCCGGGATGCGTCTGCTCTCTCTCAGTCCCTCTCGAAGTCTCAGCCTCGTGGACTAGAGCTGCAGCCAGCACAGCCCAGCCCCTTTCCGCAGCCCCCTGCCACCCTCCCCGCCTTCGCCCCTCTCGGAGGTGGGGCAATGGGGCCCGGTTCAGGGCTGTCTGACGCCAAAGCCCATGTTTATGCTACTGTACTGTGCTTGGTCTGAAGCTCTTCCAACTAAAACCACCCTCAAAGCGATTAATTCATTGAATTTATTTTTTATATCTTTAGTTTCTCTTATTACAAAGGTGATGTGTTGTTGTGAAAATTCAAATAATGCAGAAGCATGTAATATACCAATGAACGACCGTCCACATCTTATCCCCTAGAAATAACCACTGTTAACATTTTGATATACATTCCCCCAGATTTTTTTTCTATTCATATACTAATTATTTGCGTTCTCTCCCCACAAATGGCACACTATACCTACTGTTCTGTGACCTGTTTTTTTTTTCTAGGTGTCTAGTCTGAACATCTTTCCGTATTAGTGCACATTTTTCTTAACAACTGTATGCTCTTTTCTTGTATAGGTGTCTCATAATTTATTTAACCAGTCCACTATGCATGAACATTTAGATTGTTTCCTTTTTTTTTCTTTTTACTATTACAAATATTGCTACAAGGAACATCCTTATATGTGTATTTTTCTGCAATTGTGCATATATCTGCAGGATAAATTTATAGAAGTGGAATTGTTAAGTCAAATGCCAGAAAAAAAGCTTTCCATTTTGATACAAGATTTGCAGCCTTGCTTCCCAAAAGGATTAAACTGAATAATACTCTCCCCAACACTGTCTATCATGTTTCTATGTCATACATATTACAAATATTTTGTTATTTATGGTATTTTTTGTTAACTCAAGTGCTACAAAAAAGTCTTCCATTTTAATACAATTTGTCAACTAACTCCAAAAAAGGTTCATGAAATAATATTCCCACCAACAATATCTCTCACATATTTATGTGTCACATATATTACAAATATTTTCATGTTATTTATAATTTTTGCTGTACAAAAGGGTTTAATTATTATGTAGTCAAATATATCAGTTTTTTCCTTTATCACATCTAGGTTATTTATTGTGCTTAGAGATGCTATCTACACTCCTATATTAAACAATCTTTGTTTTTTCCAAGTACTTTTGTGGCCTTATTATTTACCTTTAAATGTTTGATCATTCCAAAATTTGTTTTAGTATAAGCAGTAAGGTAGGGATTCAGCTTTATTATTTTACACAATCATAATCACTTATCCCTACACCATATGCAAACTAATCCATCTTTCCCCCCGCTGATCCTAAATGACAATTTTATCACATTAAATTCACATAAATCTTTTAAAGGGAACAAAATAAGATGTGTAAATAATGGAAAGTAGACAGAACTATGATTAATGACAGATTATATGAATACCTACCTGGAAAACCCAAAAGTATCAACTAAAAACTATTAGAAATAATAATAAAATTCAGCACAGTGGTCAGTTACAGAAATAATATTCAATACCTTTCCTGCATCCCTATGTAATTCAAATGGCTACCGTCCTTGTGCTTTATGAAGTCACTGTTTCCTTTACTAAACAAACAAAACATCATGGGTTCCTATGATCTGTGGATAATTCAACACGTACACAAACACATTTCCCAAGAATTCAAGGTGGGCCTCTGTTTTCCTGTCTCCTTTTTCTCTCTGAATTGCTGCTTCCTCTAAGCTTGTCATACCAGCTCATAACTTTCGTGCCTCCTAGGTTCTCTCACTTATCCACATGGCTTTATTTCACACTAGGCACAAACCCTCCTTTTCTTCCAGTTCTGGTTCTCCCAAATTACCATCTCTTCCCAATCATGGCAAGCCTTGAATGCCAGGGTAAGGACTTTGATCTTGATCCTGAGAGCCCAGAGGGGTTCTTTTTTTTTTTTAAATTTTTTTTATTGTACTTTAGATGAAGGTTTACAGGACAAATAGTTTCTCATTAAACAGTTAGTACACATACTGTTCTATGACAATGGTTAACAACTCCACATCATGTCAACACTGTCCCTTCTCAACCCTGGGTTCCCTATTACCAGCTTTTCTCTCCCCTCCTGCCTTCTAGTCCTTGTCCCTGGACTCTTGTGCCCCACTAGCCTTGTTTTGTTTTATGGGCCTGTCTAGTCTTTGGCTGAAGGGTGAACCTCGGGAGTGACTTCATTACTGAGCTAAAAGGGTGTCCAGGGGCCATACTCTCAGGGTTTCTCCAGTCTCTGTCAGGCCAGTAAGTCTGGTCTTTTTTTGTAAGTTAGAATTTTGTTCTACCTTTTTTGTCCAGCTCTGTCCAGGACCCTCTGTTGTGATCCTGGTCAGAGCAGTCAGTGGTGGTAGCCGGGCACCATCTAGTTGTACTGGACTCAGTCTGGTGGATGCCTTTGTAGCTGTGGTCCATTAGTCCTTTGGACTAATCTTTCCCTTGTATCTTGTTTTCTTCATTCTCCCTTGCTGCCGAAGGGGTGAGACCAGTGGAGTATCTTCGATGGCTGCGCACAGGCTTTTAAGAACCCAGATGCTACTCACCAAGGTAGAATGTAGAACATTTTCTTTATAAAGTGTGTTATGCCAATTGGGCTAGATGTTCCCCAAGACCATGATCCCCACAGCCCCCAGAGGGGTTTTTGAAGGGTTCTAGGAATCAGTGGAGTCCCTGGGTGGTGCAAATGATTAATGGGCTTGGCTGCTAACTGAAAGGTTGAAAGTTTGAGTCCACCCAGAGGTGCCTTAGAAGAAAGCCCTGGGGATCTGCTTCTGAAGAATCATCCATTGAAAACCCTATGGAGCACAGTTCTGACACACATATGGCCACCATGAGTTGGAGACAACTCAGAAATTGGTTAGGCATGGATACAACATAGATTTGTGTTTTAGAAAGAAAACCCTAGCTGCTATATGGAGTATGGATTAGATGTCTTCCTGGAAACAGAGCAGTTAGGACCTTTGTAGTCATCCAAGTGGGCAATGATTGTGGCTTGGCCTAGAGTAGTAGCAGTGGAGGTAGTCAGAAGAGATTGGATTAAGGAGATACTACACAAGTGAAAAAAAAAAACAACTAGGCTTTGTATGGCGAAAGGGATGAGGAGGAGGAAGGTGTTAAAAGAGGACTCCTGGGGATCTGATTTGAGAGATTGTCTGGATGGTAATCCTTTTCACTGAGATACAGAATGCTGAAAGAGGAAAGGAATGAGTTTAAGGGGAACTAAACATTGATTCTGAGGTACCTGTTGGACATCCACGTGGAACTGTTCCACAGGGCATTGAATATACATGTCTGAAGCTCAGGAAGAGATCTGGGCTGAGGTTATAGAAGTAGGAGTCATCAATATATGAATGGCTCTTTAATTCATGGGAAAGGGAAAGAGCAACCAAGAAGAATTTGTAGTGTTAGAAGAGATGGGGGACCAAGGAAGAGACCTGGAGACCAGCTGTATCTATGGTATCAAAAAACCAAACCAAATCCGTTGCCGTCAAGTAGATTCCGACTCATAGCGACCCTATAGGACAGAGTAGAATTGGCCCATAGGGTTTCCAAGGAGCGGCTGGTGAATTCAAACCACTGACCTTTTGGTTAGCAGCTGAAAGCTTAACCATTGTGCCACCAAGGTTCCATCTGTGGTATAGGTGGAGGAAAAAGAGCCCATGAAAGAAACTGGTAAAGAGGGACCAAAGAGGTAGGAAGAAAAGCAGGTGAAAAGTAGCATGTCACTAAACCAAGGGCAGAGAGTGTTTCAAAAGGAGAGAGAGGTCAAAAGTGTTGAATGGTGCCAACAGATCAAGAAAAGTAAGGCCTGAAAAAAATATCTAGAAATTTTGACAATCAGGTGGTCCCTGGTGACTTTGGAGAAAATAGTTTTAGTGCAGAGGTTTGTGATATATATTGCTAATTGTTCACTCAGATATCTATTCTCCTCTTCTTCTGCAGTAATACAACATCTGATTTTTATCTGGGCATACAGCCTCCTGGAATAAAGGCCACGAGGACAAGTGTCAGACCCTAAGGATAGTGAGGCAATAAGCTAAAAGGAACCTGGATCCCTAACAATGTCATGGAGCCACCATACCAGCTTTAGACTTCCTATCTCTAGATTTCTTTTAGGTGAGATGAATAAATGTATGTCTTATTTAAGCCACTGTTGTTTGGGAGTTTTCTACCCCATGCAGGAGTTGCATGACTGCCCTAAGTTGAGATGTGAATTGCAGGTGAGCTATTCAAGAAACTCCTGAACCTGATTTCAAGGCTCTGCCAAAATCTAGCCCTGACTACACCTTTCCAGCCTTTTCCCTGCTGTTTCGCTAAGCACTGCCTATACTCCAACAAACAGAACACTTCACTATTATTAGATGTGCCCTGCCTTTTCTTGCATAGGAGCCTTTGTACATGTGATTTCTTTCCCTTGGAACACCCTCTATTATATCTGCTCTCTGTTACAACCTCCAACATGTTAAGTTCCACATTGTTTTAAGCCCCAGTTGTGGCTTTTGGGGATCCTGAGGTAACTTTAAGGAATACAGAGTCAGAACCTTAGGAGATATTATTGGTTTCAAAGGAGTCAGGCAAAAATCTCAGTCCAAGCCCATCAGAGAGGCATTCCCAAAGATTTTCAAAGCCAAATTTCCCCAGTCCCCTCTCAATTCCATCACCTTCACAACACAGTACCATAAATATCCATAGCTTATCTTATAACCTGGGGATCAAAGGAGAGGAGGAAACTTTATCAGGAGAGAAAGGGAAAATTAGTTCACAATCTTTACTCTGACCAAAGAGATTTCCTCTTACTTTCTCCTTGTGAACTCTTAGAATCTTTCCATTTCCAACATCCACCCATAAACACTGGGTCCTAGACCCATTTCCAGTATCATTAGATCAGCAGGCAAATACCTGAGATCATATAGAGCCTACATATCAACTAAGAGGAAAGATGAAACGCTTAAGGAGTTAAGGAAAGACAAGCTAAAGATTGCTTATTGCAGAATGTCAAGGGATGAAACTATCTAATACTGGAGCATCCAAGATTCCAGACCCCGGAAGCTTAAATGGGAAGCCCAGACTATCCCCACCAGCAATTCCATTACCTCTATCCTACCACATTCCCCTTCCCCCAAACTATACAAAATTAACAGTTTGTAAAATTCAGAAGTAATACTGGAAGAGGGTGGCTGAGATTTTCTTCCAAGGCTACCTAACACTTCTTTGATAATCTAAGTTGTACAGCACAGTATAGCAATCAACTTAAAATTGAACATCAGATTTTCCTGTTGCTGAAATTTCTTCACCCATTCCCACCACTGTCCCTTCTACTTGGGCCCCTCCCCTCATTCCTGTTGAGCCCTTTTTCTCCCCTAACATATTCTCAGTTCCTCTCTTTTCCATCTCCAGGCTCTTTATTGAGCTGCTGGTGGAATCTCAGCTTTTTCCTTCCTTTTATATGCAGAGCAATTTAATTCATTGTGTATCATTCTAAGCCCTGAGGGCCACCTTTCCACAACCGAAATGACTCCATTTTGTTAAACAAAAGATAAATTTCCCATAAATGGGGAAATCTGCCACCTACTTTTTGGGCTAACTCACAACTCCCCTGCTATTTGTACATTGACTCATTCCTAGAACAGCCCTGTAAGGTGTTGTTATTGTTAGATGTCATCAAGTCAGTTCCGACTCATAATGACCCTATGCACAACAAAACAAAACACTGCCCTGTCCTGTGCCATCCTCACAATTATTGCTATGCTTGAGCCCATTGTTGCAGCCACTATATCAATCCATCTTGTTGAGGGTCTTACTCTCTTTCATTGACCCTTTTCTTTTCCAAGTATGATGTCCTTCTCCAGGGACTGATCCATCCTAATAACATGTCTAAAGTGCATGAGATGAAGTCTTGCTATCCTTGCTTCCAAGGAGTGTGGTGGCTATACTTCTTCCAAGATATATTTCTTCGCTCTTCCAGCAGTTCATGGTGTATTCAATATTCTTTGCCAACATCATAAAGACATTAACTCTTCTTCCATCTTCCTTTTTCATTTTCCAGCTTTGGCATGTATATGAGGCAATTGAAAAATACGATGATTTGGATCAGGCACCCCTTAGTCCTCAAAGTGACATCTTTGCTTTTTAACATTTTAAAGAAGTCTTTTGCAGATTTGCCCAATGCAATTCATAATTTGATTTCTTGATTACTGCTTCCATGGGTGTTGGTTGTGGATCCAAGTAGAATGAAATTCTTGACAACTTCAATATTTTCTCAATTTATCATGATGTTGCTTATTGGTCCAGTTGTGAGGATTTTTGTTTTCTTTTTGTTGTGGTGTAATCCGTAATGAAGGCTGTAATGTTTGATCTTCATCAGCAAGTGCTTCAAGTCCTCTTAGCTTTCCACAAGCAAGATTGTGTCATCTACATATCAAAGGTTGTTAATGAGTCTTTCTCAAGTCCAGATGCCGAGTTCTTCTTTATATAGTCCAGCTTCTCAGATTATTTGCTCAGCACACAGATTGAATAAGTATGGTGAAAGGATATAACCCTGACGCACACCTTTCCTGGTTTTAAACCACAAAGCATCCCCTTGTTCTGTTCAAATGACTGCCTCTTTGTCTATGTACAGGTTCCTCCTGAGCACAATTAAGTGTTCTGGAATTCCCCTTCTTCTCAATGTTATCCATAATTTGTTGTGATCCACGCAGTCGAATGCCTTTCCATAGTCAATAAAACACTGGTAAACATCTTTCTGGGATTCTCTGCTTCCAGCCAAGATCCGTCTGAGATTAGCAATGATATTCCTCATTCCACGTCCACTTCTGAATCCAGTTTGAATTTCTGGCAGTTCCCTGTTGATGTACTGTACTGCTGCAACTGTTTTTGAATTATCTTCATTAAAAATTTAGTTCTGTGTAGTATTAATATTGTTCGATAAATTCCACATTCTGTTGGATCACCTTTCTTTGGAATGGGCACAAATATGGATCTTTTCCAGTTGGTTGGTCAGGTAGCTGACTTACAAATTTCTTGGCATAGACGAGTGAGCACCTCCAGTGCAGCATCTGTCTGTTGAAACATCTCAATTGTTTTCCATCATTTCCTGGAGCCTTGTTTTTCACTAATGCCTTCAGTGCAGTTTGGACTTCTTTAATACCATCGGTTCTTGATCATATGCTACCTCCTGAAAGAGTTGAACTTTGATCAATTCTTTTTGGTACGGTGACTCTGTGTATTCCTTCCATCTTCTTTTGATGCTTCCTGTGTTGTTCAATATTTTGCCCATAGAATCCTTCAATATTGGAACTTGAGGCTTGAATTTTTTCTTCAGTTTTTCAGCTTAAGAAATGCCAAGCGTATTCTTTCCTTTTGGTTTTCTAACTCCAGGTCTTTGCACATTTTATTATAACACTTTACTTTGTCGTCTCAAGCTGCTCTTTGAAATCTTCTGTTCAACTCTTTTATTTAATTGTTTCTTCCATTTGCTTTAGCTGCTCTACATTCAATAGCAAGTTTCACAGTCTCTTCTGACGTGTATTTTGGTCTTTTCTTTCTTTCCTGTCTTTTTAGTGATCTTTTGCTTTCTTCATGCATGATGTCCTTAACATCATCCCACAACTCGTCTGGTCTTCTGTCATTAGTGTTCAGTGTGTCAAATCTATTCTTGAGATGGTCTCTAAATTCAGGTGGGATATACTCAAGGTGGTATTTTGGCTCTTGTGGACTTGTTTTAATTTTCTTCAGCTTCAGCTTGAACTTGCATATGAGCAATAGATGGTCTATGTTCCACAGTCAGCCTCTGGCCTTGTTCTGACTTTTTTGAGCTTTTCCATTGTCTCTTTCCACAGATGCAGTCAATTTGATTCCTGTGTATTCCACCCAATGAGGTTCATATGTATAGTCACCATTTATGTTGTTGAAAAAAAGGTATTTGCAATGAATAAGTCGTTGGTCTTGTAAAATTCTGTCATGCAATCTGTGGTTTCTGTCACCAAGGCCATTTTTTTCAATTACCGATTCTTCGTTTCCAACTTTTGCGTTTCAATCTCTAGTAATTATCAATGCATCTTGACTGCATGTTTGATCAATTTCAGACTAAAGAAGTTGGTAAAAATTTTCAATTTCTTCATCTTTGGCATTAGAGGTTGATGTGTAAATTTGAATAATAGTCATATTAAGTGGTCTTCCTTGTAGACGTATGGATATTATCCTATTACTGACAGCATTGTACTTCAGGATAGATCTTGAAATGTTCTTTTTGACGATGAATGTGATGCCATTCCTCTTCAATTTGTCATTCCCAGCGTAAGTCTGTAAGGTAGGTACTGGCTATTCAACAGAAATTGAGCACCAAGTATGTATTAGGTGCCTCTTCAGAGATGGCTCATGCTCTTGAGGGGCTTACATTTCTTCTATACTAGTATTAGCCTCATTTTACAGAGGATGAAATCAAGGTGTTAGGGAGGTATCTTGCCCAAGCCAAAACAACTAGTGAATGGCATAGGAAGTACTTGAACCCAGGTCAGTGCAATGCTAAATACTAGAGCCTTAACCAGTACACTAAAGATCCCTGGTGGTTCAATGGTTAAGTGTTTCGCTGCTAATTGAAAGGTCAGCAGTTCGAAACCCTCAGCTGCTCCACTGGAGAAAAGATCTGGAGATTTGCTTCCATGAAGAGTGCAGCCTAGGAAACACTATGGGGCACTTCTACTCTGTCATGTAGGGTCACTATGAGTCAGAAAGGATCCACAGCACACAGCGACAAGGTTCATTACAGTATGAATTTCATTTGTGGAGGCAGCAAGTTGAACTGGATAGCCATAAACCCATTTTGATATTGTCATAAAATGTCATAACCAGTTACTGTCAAGTCCGACTCATGACAACCCCATGTATGTCAGAGTAGAACTGCATTCCATATGGTTTTTAATGGCTGTGATTTTTCGGAAGTAGATCATCAGGCCCTTTCTTCTGAGGTGCCTCTGGGTGAGTTTTTTTTTATTATTATTATTTTTATTGTACTTTAGGTGAAGGTTTACAGATCAAGTATTTTCTCATTGAACAGTCAATACATATATTGTTTTATGACATTGGTTAACAACCCCACGACATGTCAACACACTCTCTTCTAGGCCCTGGAGGACCTTGTTTTTTTTTTTTTCTTTTTTAGTGAAAATATACATAGCCAAAGATACACCATTTCAAAAATTTCTACATGTACAATTCAGTGACATTGATTACGTTCTTCCAGTTGTGCTGCTGTTCTCACTTTAGATGAAGGTTTACAGAACAAAATAGTTTCTTATTAAACAGTTAGTACCCATGTTGCCCTACGACAATGGTTAAGAAACCCACTACATGTCAACACTGTCCTTACTCAACCTTGGGTTCCCCATTACGAGCTTTCCTGTCACCTTCTGCCTTCTAGTCCTCGTCCCTGGACTGCTGTGCCTCATTAGTCCCGTTTTGTTTTATGGGGCTATCCAATCCCCGGCTCAATGGTGAACCTTGGGAGTGACTTCACCACTGAGCTAAAATGGTGTCCGGGGGCCATACTCTCGGGGTTTGCCTCTGGTTGAGTTTGAACAATCTTTCAGTTACTAGTGGAGCTTAACTGTTTGTGAAACCCCGGAACTCCTAAAGTGCAATAAGATATTTAATTATTTCAGTGTTGTGAGATCAACAAAGATTTTAGCATTTTATTTTTATTAAAGTCATGCCTGCACATGGCAACAAATCAAATAGTACATACAGAAAAGCATATGATAAAAACCATTAGTCCCATGCCTCAACCCTCCCCATTTCCATTCCACCTCCAGAAGCAAATTTTTCATAGTTTTTGGCTTTAGTGCTACCGGTGGTTCCTTTCACAACTCTAGGTAATATGCATATACTTTGTTTCTTGGTTTATAGAATTTAGACAATATCCTACTGACTCCCCAGTGTGGCAATGAAGATTTTGTTTATGTACACTGCCTCACTTTTCCCTCCCCTTCCCCTCAATGTTTAACATCGATATTCTTTTTTCTTCTTCTTCTCTTGGTTAATTTTGTTGTTGTTGGGTGCCGTCGAGTCAGTTTCGACTCAGACCGACCCTATGTACAACAGAACCAAATGCTACCCGGTCCTGCACCATCCTCACAATCATTGTTATGCTTGAGCCCATTGTTGCAGCCACTGTGTCAATCCATCTCGTTGAGGATCTTCCTCTTTTTCGCTGACCCTGTACTGTACCAAGCATGATGTCCTTCTCCAGGGACTGATCTCTCCTGATAACATGTCCACATTATGTGAGGTGTAGTCTCTCCATCTTTACTTCTAAGGAGCATTCTGGTTGTACTTCTTCAAAGACAGATTTATTCATTCTTTTGGCAGTCCATGATATATTCAATATTCTTCACCAACACAGTAATACATAATTCATCAATTCTTCTTCGGTCTTCCTTATTCATTGTCCAGATTTTGCATGCATATGAGGCAGTTGAAAACACCATGGCTTGGGTCAGGCACACCTTAGTCTTCAAGGTGACATCTTTGCTTTTTAACACTTTAAAGAGGTCTCTTGCAACAGATTTGCTCAATGCAATGCATCATTTGATTTCTTGACTGCTGCTTTCATGGGTATTGATTGTGGATCGAAGTAAAATGAAATCCTTGACAACTTCAATATTTTCTCTATTTATCATGATGTTGCTTATTGGTCCAGTTGTGAGGATTTTTGTTTTCTTTATGCTGAGGTATAATCCATACTGAAGGCTGTGATCTTTGATCTTCTTCAGTAAGTGCTTCAAGTCCTCTTCACTTTCAACAAGCAAGATTGTTTCATCTGCATACCGCAGGTTGTTAATGAGTCTTCCTCCAATCCTGATGCCAAGTTTTTCTTTATATAGTCCATCTTATTGGATTATTTGCTGGGCATACAGATTGAATAAGTATGGTGAAAGGATACAACCCTTACTTAGACCTTTTCTGACTTTAAACCACACAGTATCCCCTTGTTCTGTTCGAACAGCTGCCTCTTGATCTATGTACAGGTTCCTCAAGACCACAATTAGGTGTTCTGGGATTCCCATTTTTCTCAATGTTATCCATAATTTGTTATGATCCATACAGTCGAATGCCTTTGCATAGTTAATAAAACATAGGTATACATCTTTCTGGTATTCTCTGCTTTCCTCCAGTATTCATTTGACATCCGCAATGATATCTCTGGTTCCACGTCCTCTTCTGAATCCTGCAGGGGTTTCTGGCAGTTCTCTGTCGATGTCCTGCTGCAGCTGCTTTTGAATGATCTTCAGTAAAATTTTACTTGCATGTAACATTAATGATATCGTTCGATAATTTCTGCATTCAGTTGGATCACCTTTCTTTGGAGTAGACATAAATATAGATCTCTTCCAGTTGTTAACTCTGGTTAATTTTGTAAATATACTGAAACCTCCATTTCTTGTTCCATCCATTTTTTATAATTTATTTTATTTTTATTATTGCTGTTGAGAATATGCATAGCAGAGCATACATCAATCCAACAATTTCTACATGTACAATTCAGTCACAATGTTTACATTTTTCAAGTTGTGCAACCATTCTTACCCTCCTTTTCTGAGTCGTTCCTCCCTCATTAAAATAAACTCACTGGCCCCTAAGTTTCCTATCTAATCTTTCAGGTTCCATTTTTGACAGATTCTCTTGACTTCTCAGTTTTTGGGACAAGGATATTAGTGCCAATACCCACCTACTTCCCCCCACACCCCGCCTCTTCAATGTTCCGCATTCTCAGTTTCATCTTTCCTTTTACTTTGTCCAGGTTATTAACATCTACTTTATGTTCAGCAGCCGCAAGCAGATCTTCCCTGCTTTGTCCCCAGGTTGATTCTAAAACCTGAAAACCAACAAACAGCATTTAATTATCATGACTATGTAAATATTTTTCAAAACCCTACCAAGTAGTGAGCTACGAATACATTTCCTTCTCTACAAGTCCCATGCTACAATCCTTAGCCTCTCAAAGGAGAATGTTTCCAGCATTAAGGTCAAGTGGAGTCTCTTATACTTCATTGGTGGTTACAATCATACTATACTTTATTTTGCATTATATCTGGATCATTATTTTCTTGAACAGTTCTCCCACACACCCAGAGTTTCTAAAAACCTTTCTTTCTTCCTTCCTTGAATCATTTGCCTTTATTATATTCACTCATTCAACACATAATTAATGAGAGTCTACTATGTGCCAGGAACTGTTCTAGTAGCTGAGAATACAGCAGTGAACAAGCCAAATAACAATCCTTGCCCCCATCTAGCTAATATTTTAGCGAGGGAGAGAGAGAAAATAATCAGATAAATAAGTAAAATATATAACAAGTTAAAGTATGATAAGTGCTATGGAGAAAAATAAAGCAGGGTAAAAGGGATGGGAAGTGCCAGTGGGGGAGGGAGGAGTGATTTCAGTTTTAAGTAGGTTGGTCAGGGAAAGACTCACTGAAAATGTGGTATGTGAACAAAGACTTATATGAGGTGAGAGAGCTAACCAACTGGATATCTGGGGGAAGAACTTTCCAAGGAGAAAGGTCAATGCAAAGGCTCTGGGGCAGGACCATGCCTGGCTTTTTTTTTTTTTTAACCCCTGACATTTTTTAATCCATTTACATTTTTATTTGTTATTTCTTATTGATTTATTTTTGTGGTGAAAATATACACACCAAACATTCACCAATATAACAACTTCCACATTTACTATTCAGTAACATTGTTGTACCACCATTATCACTATCCTTTTCCAAATATTCCACCACCATTAACATGAATTCAATGCCCCCTAAACAAAAACTCCCCCTTTCCTTCCCTTCCCACCCCTGATAACCACTAATAATCTTTGGTTTCTATATATTTGCTTATTATATACAAGTGAGAAGGTACAGTATTTGTCCTTTTGCAACTGACTTATTTCTCTCAGCATGATGTTTTCGAGGTTCATCATGTTGTGCATTCCTGGCATTTTTGAAGAACATAAAGGCCAGTGTTGCTGGAGTGGTGGGGGAAGAAGGGGAGGGAAGTATTAGGAAATGAGGTCAGAGAGGTAGTGGGGGCCTAATCTTATAAAGCCCTGTAAGCAACAATGGAATTCACAGGAAGGTTTTGAGCAGCGGGGGACAGAATCTGATTTGGGTTTTAAAGGGATCCCTCTGGCTGTTGTGAAAATATACATTGGGGAGGAAGGAAAGGCAGAAGCAGAAGGACCAGTGAGGAGGCTGCTGCAGTGATGACTTGGGCTGGAGCCACTGTTTCCTGGATTACTGATCTGGGCACCTGTTTTGGACATCCTTCTTCAACTTTGGGAAACTAACTTCAACTTTGAGAAACTAACTTCTAATTTTTTTTCATTTATCAACACATTCATTTATTCATTCATTCATTCACTAGTCTTGCTTGTACAGCATTAGGTCCTGGCAGGGGAAAAACAATAAACAAAGGAGGATGGTTAGGATAAAAAATACATTTATGGGTTGATGATCATACAGTTTAATGCTTATGGAGCCAGTACTGTGTTCCAGAAGGTAGGCTCCTCCCTGGGGGTACCTAGATAGTTAAGACCCTATTTCTCCAGTGGAGGAGCTTAGAGTCACAGAAGACAGATGGTGGCTAAGTATGTCTGATACATTCAGAGGACATCTAGAGTCTAATATGTTTTTGATAAATTTTCCTTAATTGTTTCTATTTTCTGTATGAAACGCCTATTATTCAGATGTTGAACCTGCTGGATTGATCTATGTCTCAAATTTTCTCTCATATTCTGTTTCTTTGATTTTTTTGCCCTATGTTCTGGGTGATTTCCTCACTGTTGTTTTCTAGTCCTTCCACTGATTTATTTTTTTATTTTAGCAATTTATTTTCAATTTCTAAGGAGTCTTTCTTTTCTCTGATTATTCCTGGTTTGTGGCATATTGGTAGCTGATATGGGTTTATTCTGTTGTTGTGTAAGTAGGGCTGTTTTCTAACTAAAAAATTCTGATGGGAAACTTTGTGTGGTCTTAGAGGAGGTGGCTATGGGTCCCCCAAATGCCAGAATGAGAAAACTTTGTTTTGTGCTGCCAAATGCCCTAGGGCAAGTCTTAGTGTTCCCTAGGCAGTTTGCAAAATGCTGTCAAAGTTTTACGTGAAGGCAAATGCAGGAGCTGCTTGTGTTTTATGTGTGTGGTAAAGGAGAGAGACAAGGGTTCTGACTGATTCTGAGACCCCGTCTACAGACCTTCAAGTAATTCTCATTTTTTAAGCCTCACTCCTTACTCCCACCCTCCACTATACTTGCAGACACTGAGTCCAGAGTATCTTTGGGTTCTCACAGGCAGCTTGACTCCCCTTGACATGGCATCTCCCCCCTCCTCCCCTTCCCCACCCAGGTCTCAGGAGGCACAGGGAACTTCCCATACTTTTGATCTCAGCCATACCCCTTCTTGCCCTAATCCTAACAGCTAATACTTACTGAATGTCACCATGTGCCAAGCATTCAGAAAGTACAAACTCACTTCATCCTCATAACAACTTTATGAAGGAGGTGCTGGTACTACCTCAGTTTATAGAGGAGGAAACTAAAGCCACAGAGATGGTAATTAACTTACCCAATATTACACAGCTAGTAAGTGGCAGAACTGAGATTCAAGCCCAGAAGATTTGAATCCAGAACCTGTATTTTGAACCACTATGTTATATTCTCAGTCTTGCCCCAGCCTGTCTTGGCCTTTGACTGTTCTGGAGATTGTAAGCCTCATGTAAGTGGGACTCTGACTTTGTTATGGGACACTGGATAAGTCCCTCCTGTCTCTAGGCTAAAGTCAGTATTAGAAAGGATTAGGATTGGGGGTTTGCTCCACCAGCCTTTCTCTCATATCCACTACCATTTTAAGATGATCAATGCTAAGTGACCTTTCTTTGGCCCCAGTTACTGGGCTCCTATGGATGTTTATAGGAAAGAAAAACCCCACCCTGAGCCAAAATAACAAACAGACAAACCCAGCACTGTGGTATGTTTAGTTTCCATTCATCTACAGCTGGATGAGGGGGAAAGGGAGGCATGGAACTGGCACTTCTACAGGCAAGATGCCAGCCCCAGCACTTGAACAATCCTGGCTTGTGTGGGCCTCAATGCTACATTCATCACCTTCTCCACCCTTCAGGATGGTCCCACCCTCTCATGAGAAGGGATACCTGGAGGTTTAAAAGAGAAAGGCTTTGGGGAGCGAGCGCAGACCTTCTGGACATGAGAAACAGACCCAGGCCAGAGGTGACATCATGTCTGCATGGAGATGCCTTGTCTGTGTCAGCTTTTTGCTGACCATTCTCCTGGAACTGACATACCAGGGACCCCTCGGCCTCCCCTCAAAAAGTACAAAGGTCAGTTCTGGAATGAAGGAACAAACCTCTGGGATTTATGAGAAAATTATCTCCTTGGGGGAGCAGGGCAAAGTTATTTGGTCTGTTTCCTTAGTCCTTTGAGAAGCTAGAGTTAGAGGAAAGAGTTACTATTTACCGAGCACAAGTCAGGTGCTGCACCAGGGGTTTTAGAGTTATTTCATTTAGTCCTCACAATAACCCTATGAGCTACGTTCTATTGTTATCTCCATTACATACAGGAGGAAATTGAGACTCAGATGTTAAGTCACATATAGTGGCAGAACCAGATTTGAACCGAGGTCCATCTGATCCCAAATTGCCCTCATTTCCCACTGCTCCACACTGGGAATTAACTAGATGTGCATTATGTATGAATAGATGGAAGTAATATGGCTTCAGGAAAGGTGAAGAAGATGATAGATATCTTATTTGCTGTGTGACCTCTGTCTCTGCACTTCAGTTAACACATCTGTAAAACGTGGAAAATACTAGTATCAAGCTCATAGGGCTGATATGAGGATTAAATAAGATGTCAAATACTTATCATGTTTGCAGTGCGTGACTGCACTTATCAGGTGCAATTCTGCACACCTGAGGCCCTAAAGAAGAAAACTGTATACACTTATCGCAGTGCCTCACACAGAGTAAGGCTCAATAAAGGGCAGCTGTTCTGTTATATGCTGAAGCCTTGCTACTCAAAGTGAAATCTGTGGACCAGCAGCATCAACATCACGTGGGAGCTTGCTAGAAATGCAGACTCTCAGGCCTCACCCCAGATTTGCTAAATCATAATCTGCATTTTAACAAGATCCCTAGGAGATTAATGTGCACATTAAAATTGGAAAAGCACTTCTCCAGAGGTCCCTTGAATTGTGATCTTCTGTGAGTCTTTGGCTCTGAGATTTGATAAAGCTCACTGAAATATTAAGGCAGAGTCACAAAATGGATTACAGAGGCCATTTTCCCTCTCTAGTCCTTAGTTTTCTCACCTGTACCCTGAGACTTGTCCAAGAGTCTTGGATTCCCAAGCACCAGCCCATCTAGGCCAAGGATAGAGTCTACCTAACCCACTTCCCTGTCTTCTCTCTCAGTTGCTGATAACGAGCTACTCTGTGCAATCCACTGTAGTATTCCGCTATGCCCACATCTTGGTCACCTCTATCCTGTTCAATACACATGCTGAGGCCCTAAAGCCATCTTTGACCTGGATCTGCCTCGCCTTGCCTTTATCTCCAATTTCACTGTGTAAGTCTGCTTTCAAACTAACCACTTCATTCATTCATGCATACGTTTGTTCATTCTTCTGTTCTTTCAGCAGAGCATAGTGATTAAGAGCATGCACTCTTGAGATCAGACTTCTTGAGTTTGAATTCTGGCTCCAACAGCTATGGGACTCAGGGCATGTGACTTCACTTCTTAGAGTCTCATTTTACACATCTGTAAAATGCGGATAAAATTAGTAGCCCCCTGCTAGAATTTAATGAGTTAATATATGTGAAAGCATACGCAAAAATCAGTGCTGAGCACATAGTAAGTAGTTGATAATATTAGCTATTCTTATTTTAAACAAAGATTTCCTGATACTGACTGTGTGCCTTACTACTACAGAAAGACAGAGATGAATTACACACGGTCCCTGCTCTCACAGAATTCATCGTCTGTGGGGGACGTGAAAAAAGGGAACATAATTTTCATCAAATATGCTGGGAGGAAAGAGCAGTCAGAATATGCATGGTGGGAATGGAGAGGCCAACCAGGAGACTGTGGTCAGTTCCCCAGCTCCACCCCACCTCCAGGCGGTCAGAGATGACACCTAAACTGAGGCTTGAAATATGAGATGTTCACCAGGCAGGCAGGGTTAGGGCAGGGCTGGGAAATCCAGGCAAAAGGAATAAAGGAACAAATGTTCTCTCATTAGGGGAACTGCAAATACTTCAGTGTCACTGGAGTGTAGGGCATAAGGCAGGGGTAGAAGAGTGATCAGAAATGAGACTTGAGAGGTAGGAAAAGATTAGGTGATGGAGGGTTTCCAATGCCAGACCGAATATCTGAACTTTACTTAATGGTCTCCAAATCATTTTATGTGTGTGCACACCTATCAGGAAAAACTTGATCTCCCTAAATGTGTGTATTTACTAATTTACAAATTATGTAAATATACTACTGAGTAAATATATTAAGTACATTATGAAGTGTATGCAAAAATATAAATCTTTAAAGGATGAGGATAAAAGCCCTGTATTTTTAATATTGTTCTCTCACTCCCTCATGACTTGTCTCCAGCATGCCCTCGGACATGTGCATCCCACTTTGGAGATAACTGTGGCCCATAATGAGGAGACATTAAAAAAAAAAATGCCGTCAAGTCGATTCTGACTCAGAGTGACCCTATAAGACAGAGTAGAACTGCCCCACAGAGTTTTCAAGGAGCGACTGGTGGGTTCATATTGCCAACGTTTTGGTTAGCAGCGGAGCTCGTAACCACTGCACTACCAGGGCTCCAATGAGGAGACATAGCAAGGTTTTAATCAAGGAGTGATGATAGTGCAAGTGGGGGAGGGCTGGAGTGGGGCAGCTGGGAAGCAGGGAGATCTGTAAGGAAATTGGGGCCGTGTCCATGTGAGGGACGCTGAAGGTGAGAGCAGTACAGTGGGATAGAGGAAAGGATTTGAGAGGCCATAAGGAGGAAGAAACAACCTGATTTCATGCGGGGAGTAAGTAAATATAACAGATGCTTCACTGATTTCAGCTTGTACAGCTTGTTCAGCCTAGTAGAGGATGGTGTTTTCATTTTGATGATGAAGGTGGCAGGAGTTGCAGATAAGGAGAAAGCTTAGCAGGACCTCATTACCCCATATAACACCTTAGTGTGAATTATAAAAAAGTTTTGCTTTGCTTTGGGTAGAGGGACTCTCAGATTTAGCAGATTAGTGAACCCAGCACAGGCTGAGTTTTCAGTCCCTACTTACGCCACCAGTACTACCGCTGCTGGTGGGGAGGGCACCCTGTGCAACCTGTGAGAACTCAGACAGCAGCCCTGAAGCCTAGATGTTGCCATCAAGAACTTCTTGGTCTGATGGACAGATGGCAGTCCCCTGGAGAGGGCCTAGGTCAGAGGTGATGGTTGTGGAGTCAAGGCCAGGGGAGAGGTGCTGAGATAGTCAAAGAGGGCTTCCTGGAAGCAGAATTTCAATATGGGTAGGATTTGAAGGGACCAAGATCATTGCACATTGGGGACCCAGGTGACCAAAGGCAAAAAAGAAGGCATGGGTCCAGGTTATGGGGGCTAACCAGAGAAGTTGGGGATCAAAGGATGCAAGAGCCAAGCAGTCAGAAAGAATTTGGATTTTTGTTTCAGTAGAAAAAAACACCAAAAGAAATTTAAAAAAAATTAAGTGAAGCAGGCTGGAAGAAATGGTCCTGGGCAGAGTCTGTGGAAAGTATGCTGGCTGGAGGCAGCACACACACAGAGGCCTCAGTGTGCTGCTGCCAGACGAACTCCACCCTCCATCCCCACACTCCCCAAGAGACCTTGGGTCAGTGCCATCTCGGCCCACCCCCACATAGCCTACCCACAGCAATGGTCTGTTTCAGCTGCCTAGAAACACCTCCCACTTTCTAGAAGCTGCATATGCTCCCTAAATGTTCCTGGAAGCTGCCATCTTGGTCAAGTGGCTTTCATGATATCTGTGCCTCAGTTTTTCCATTTGTAAAATAGAGACTGTCATACCTGCCTCCTACAGAGTTGCACTAACATTTTCTAGAACACCAAACTATCACTCCTCAAAGGTCAGCCCTGACCCAATCCATCCCCTTTTCAAGAATTATCTATGACTTCCCATTCTCCATAGCAAGAAGTCCTTGCTGCCATATAAGCTCATAGAGTCTGACATTCAAAGTCCTTTATCCTCTAGGCCTACCCAACCACAAAAACCTTCTCTCCATACCTCCTTTCCTTACCTCTTTACTCCAGGCAAATCTAACTAACTGCTTGTTCTCTGAAACATTCACTGTGTTTTCCTACTGCCTGTCTGGAATGCCTATTCCACAAATAATTATTGAGTGCCTACTGTGTGCCAGGCCATATTCTAGGCAGTAAGGATACAGCAGTGAATAAGACAGACAAAAATTCCTGCCCTCTAGGAGCTCACAGTCTAGTGGAGAAGACAGACAAGGAAAAAATAATCAAGTTTATGTCAGTTTGTGGATGAGAAGTGCTACAAAGAAAGAGAAAGTAGAGAAAGGGAGATAGAGAGTGAGCGTAAAAGTCCTATTTTGGATAGAGTGAGTGATCAAGGATGTCTCTTGAGAGGGAAATGCTATTTGAATAGAGATCTGAAAGAAAGATTGTAAGTCTTGCAAAGATCTAGAGGAAGAGGGTTCCAGGCAGAGGGAACAGTCCTTGCAAAGGCTCTGAGATACGAATGTGCTTAACAAATTCAAGAAACAGCAAGGGAGCCAGTGTGGCTGGAGCAGAGTGAGTGAGGGGGAGAATAGGAGATGGGCTTAAAGAGGTACATTGAGCCAGATTGTCTAGGGCCTTGTGGGCCCTTGTATGGACTTTGGTTTTTACTCTGCATTGACATGAGAGCCACAGAGAGATTTGAGCAGAGGAGGGACATGGCCTGACTTAGGATTTAACAGGATCCCTCTGACTACTATGAGGAGAACAGACTATAAGGAGGCAAGGGTTGAAAGAGGGAGGCCAGTTAGTAGGTTATTGCATTTATCCAGGCAAGGGCTATTGGTAGTTTGGACAAGGGCAGTAGTTGTGGGAGTGGTGAGAAGTGGTTAGATTGTGGATGTATTCTAAAGATAGAGCTGAAAATTCCTTATGGATTGGATGTAGACTGTGAGAGAAAGAGGGGAGCCAACTATGATTCCAAGACTTTTGACCTGAGAAACGATTTACAGAGATAAGGAAGAACAAGGGAGGGCAGATTTGGGAAGGGGAGATAGCAGCTCAGTTTGGGATATGTTAAGCTTGAGGTGCATATTGGATATTCACTTGGAGATGTCAAGTAAACAATTGGATGTATGGGTCTGGAGTGTTTTATATATATATATATATATATGTATGTATATATATATATATGTACAACTATTGCCGTCAAGTCAATTCCAACTCATAGAGACCCTATAGGACAGAGTAGAACTGTCCCGTGGGGTTTCCAAGGAGCAGCTGGTGATTCGAACTTGCCAACCTTTTGGTTAGCAGATGTAGCTCTTACCACTTGGCCACTTGTGTATAAATGATATTCAAAGCCATGGGGCTAGTTGACATCACATAGAGAGTGAATGTAGAAAGAACAGAGAAGGGGAGGGGACAGGGACAAGGAGGGGAAGGTAGGGGAGGGGAGGGGAGAAAAGATAGAGAACAGAGCCTTGGAGTGTTCTCCAAAGATTTAGAGGTCAGGTAGAAAAGGAGCCAGCAAAGGAGACTGAGAAGGCATGGCCAGTGAGGATTATTTATCCAAATCCCCCCCCCCCCCATCTTTCAGGCCCAGCTCCAAGGCCACCTCCTCTAGGACCCTTTCCTGAAGATTTGACCAAAAATGTTCTCTCCCTTCTTAGAACTCCTAAACATTTTATTATCTTCCTTAAAGAAATGGGGAAAATGGGAGTAAACAAGTCTGAGTTTGTGCCTCGTCATTACCTGAGCTCCCTGAGTGCAAGGCTGCTTTCCCAGTTAGACCCAGCAGCCTTTGCAACAATTTGCATACCACTTATACAACCCACCAAATTATTCACTTAATATTAAAAAAAAAACAAAAACCAAACCCGTTGCTGTCGAGTCAACTCTGATTCAATAGTGACCCTACAGGACAGGGTAGAACTTCCCCATAGGGTTTCCAAGGAGAGCCTGGTGGATTCGAACTGCCGACCATTTGGTTAGCAGCTCTAGCTCTTAACCACTACACCGCCAGAGTTTCCGATTTACTTAATATATTTTTTTTGAATAGGTAGACTTTTTAAGGTAGTCTACGTAAGCCTTAACCTAACTAGCAATATCTGCGAAATCACAAGTTAAATATGCTAGTTATATTTTAATACACACTATAGTAAGTACATAACAATTACAATAAAAATGTTCAGTTGTGTCCCACCTAAAATTAATTTGTGTGTCAAAAAGTGGAATTCATTCAACACTTCGGGAAAGACAAAGTCTTAACATGAGGTCCACCATATGCCTACAGTGTGGTCTCTATTTCCTGATCTGACAAATGGAGATAATGAAACTATGTCACCTGGTTTTTTCTCTGTCTATTCTCCTGTCCTTGCTTGCTCCTGCTCTCTGGCTTTAAGGCACTATTTTGTTCTTTTCTCTCCCCATCCCCCATCCTCCTCCTTCTCCTTCTTTGTAAGTCTCTCTCTATGGCTCTGGCCATCTCTTTTTTTCTTTCTGTCTCTGTTTGTCCATTCCTCTTTCCTGCTCCTTCAGGACCATCAATAATAAAGTTTACCTTGCAGAAGTCAAAGAGAAGCACCAGGCAAAGAAAATATATGAGGAAGACAATCACCAGGGAAAGACAGCTGCTCATGTAGGCATCCAGTAAGGCTCCATCCATCCAGTCTGAAACCTGACAAATTCATCTTGTCTGTGTGATCAGGGACAAAAGGCATTCTCTCCGGACCTCAGTCTCTACCTCCGTATAACAGGAACAATGATCTTTACTTCATCAGATTACATGAAGATAATGTAAGTTAACGAATATCAAAGCCTGCAATACAGTAGATGTTCAATAAATCGGAGTTCACTTCCCCATTACCACTTTCCTCCTGCCACAGGATGTGGCTTACTTAAGAATTGTCACCTTTCAGAAAGGTTATGTGCAAGTGAGATTTTTCTAATTTAAATACTGTGTCTTAATTGAGTTCCATTTTGCCGGCAGAAATGCATTGTCTTCCCTCAATGTTTCCTCCCACCTTCCAAAAAAGTTTCATCAAGCACGTGAACTTTAGGCTTTGGCTACTGCATATGGAGAAGTTAAAGCCTTATAAACAAGTTCAATTTAAAGTATGGAGGAGTGGTGGATGTGAGGAGCTATTTGAAGGGAAAGATGCATTTTGTGTAAATTGAAAAAAACTTTTGTTAAAACAAATTATTAGTCTTTAATTATTCTGCTCTAAACTGGATTTCCTTAAAAGTGAGCTGTCTGTGATATAATTTCTACAGCAGACTATTTATGAGGATGAATGAGGGAGGGAGGAAGGTTGATTGGGTGAATGTGTGAATGACTGACTGGACTAATGACTTAGGGATTGATTGTCCATGAGACATTGAACCAGAGACCTGGCCATGTCTGCTTAGAGCAGGGCTGGAGAGGGTAGAGACAGGTCATCTAACAATTCCCCTAAACTTTATGAGATCCCATGCCCTTCCTGCTCTCTTTTCTTTCTTGCCCAGGGACCAGGAGTCAGAAAAGTTCCACAGCTCCACCAGCCTGGCAGCAGGCATGGTGGTAACACTCCCCTGGCCTGCGAACTGCTGAAGCGGCACCAGGGCCAGTACCAGCTGGTGGTGAGCCTGAGGCCTGACCAATTGGTGACAAGGATGAGTGTAGAGATCACAGTGTCAGAAAGGACAGGCATTGCCTACATGAACGTGCCACCCCTGAGGACCAGCCATTTGCTCACGAGGGCCCATGCAAGTACGGGGGCAGCACCATAGGTCAATCAGCAGAACTATCCTTCCCTGGATGGGAACATGACCTTTTCCCCTGGGCTTCATTCTAGGGCTACTTCTGCCTTGTGCTTACCGCCAAATCCCTTCCCCACTAAGAGTGAGAAAAGCACATGTTTGAAGTTGGAGATATTTGGGTTCCGACACTGGTCTCGCCTTTTCAGGTGGTGTGAACCTGGTATGTCAGATAACATTCCACAGTCTTGGTTTCTCTAATTTAAACAAATTAAAAAAACCCACATGGGTAGAATGCTCGGTTGTTGGGTGGGCATGGTGAAGTCATGTATTAACAATGCTGGAGGTGGTGGAAGCCATGCTGGGCAATCTTGCTTTTCCCTGGAATCACCGCTGAGAACGGAAGAGAATAAGACAGTGTGAAGTGTGGGAGGCCCTTGAGGATCTGTCACAGGCACTCTAGAGGAGAGGTGTCCTGGCTGCCAGTCTTACTTGAATTTCATCAAGAGGTTTTCAAAGGCCAGTACTAGAGACTGGCTTTATCAAAATCACCACATGACCTTTAAAATTATAAATTCCTGAATCGCATCCTTGTGGAGTCTGGTTCAGTGAGTTGGGGTGGGACCAAGGAATCTCTCTTGCAGTTTCCAGGTGAACTTGAAGCCCAGCCAGGTTGAGGAACCACTGAGTGGCTTACCCACCTCATCTGACAGACTGATTGGACAGGCACAGAGAAACCACCCACCTCATGTGGCCACACTTACAAGGCTGTTTAGCATTGGAGATCATGACAAATTTGACCCTACTGCTGACCCAGAGAGGCAGTGTGGCGCATATAGTGGAGAGAGACAGACAGACACACAGACCTGAGCTCAAATCCAAGCTTTGTCACTCCCCTAACATGGGACTTTAGACAAGACACCCAACTAGTCTGCTTCAGTTTTTTTCCATCTGTGCAATGGGGGAAATGCCATCTCCGGCCCAGGGACACTGTGAGAATTTCAGATAATTCCTCCCTCCAAACATTTGGTGCAGAGCAATGAGGATTTGATGATAATTGCATTAGCTAACATGACTGAGCACTTAGTTAAGAGCCAGGTATGGTGCCAAATGCTTTTAATTTAATCCCTACAACCACCACGTATGCAAGAGGAGCTCTTAAAATCTTGGATTACAGATGAGGAGATTGAGGCTTCGAGAGCGTGAATAACTTGTCCAGGGTCACATAGTCAGCAGCAGGGAACTGGGGCCACAGGTCATCTGAATCCTTGGAGCCCTCACTCTTAAGCCTTAAGCTATAAATGGCAGCTCCCTCCCTGCTTCTCCTTAAAGGTTAAAACAGAGGGTTGCAGCAATCCTGTGGGGATAAAACAGAACAAAGACCTCTGAGAGGAAGGAAGCCAAGAGAATGTATGTAAACAGGCACAGCAGAGAGTATGGGTCTCCTTTGCCCCTAAGCTTCCTGACAGCTGTAGCATGAAGGGGGGTGGGGGAAAGCAGAATTCCCAGGTTTCTGTTTTCTGGAATAAAAGGAGGCACGCAGACATGTCTAAACAGACATTTTTCTGGAACTAAAATTCCAGGAGGAGTTGATCTTGTGGCCAGCTCAGCAAAAGTCCAGGACCAGAAATTCATCTGTAATTTCATGAGACACTGAAAGGTTGTTTCACACTCGTGATTCTGAGAGTCAGAAGGCAGAGGGGAAGAAAACATGAAATTCTAGCCCAGAGGGCACCCTTGCTGGGCTGCGCTATTTCCCACAACAGTAAGGGCTATGGGAGGAGACCTAAGTCCTGTCTGTGTGTCTGTCTCTCTCCAAACATGCACCACACTGCTTCTCTGGCGGCAGACCCAGTCTCCTGCTCTATCTCCAGACATGACAGCCCTCAGGACTAGAAGGTCAGAGATTGGGTCCTGGGGTGGATGGGAGGTGGCCTAGGGTGAGGATGTGAGTGAGGGTCAGACTGCCATAGGCAGGGGGCTGAAGGGAGGGTTGGTGCTGTCGGGCTGGGCTTTCTGGAGAAGGCAGGGCAGGAGCTGTTTGGAGGACTTGGAGAGGAGGGTGGCACTTGGGCAAGTGGGAGGGCATTGTAGGCAGGAGGAGCAGCAGGTGGTAGGAGGGGTTAGACTTCTCACCCTTTCACTGTCCCTTTCCCTGGTTTGTCCAGTGAGCCCTCCGTGGTACCCCAACTCACTCATACAGGTGAGGCTGACTTGCCCCCATCCACCAGGATCGAGAGGGGAGAGACCTGTGCTCCTATCACCTTCTACCCATCACTGCAAGACCAGTCAGCCTTCTCCAGCTCAGGCATTATGGCAGACTTCGTGGTGCAGTATGATGTGGTCATGGAGGACATCATTGCAGATGTGCAGGTGAGGGGCCTGGAGAAGTGGAAAGAGCTTGGGCTTTGGAGTCAGACAGGCAATGATTTGGCCTCTACAGGTTGCTCATGTGATTCTCCCCGAGGATACCAGAGGTCTAGGGAACACTGATAGGATGATGTGCAGAGACACACGGCTTTACAGCTTGGGAGGCACATCTGCTCCCTAAGAGGGTTGGAGACCCGAAACTGTATACATTGAATCACGCTCCAAATGAGCCCATTACCAATTGAATCAAGTCATGGCCCATCTTAACGATTCTTTTTTCACAGTGGACCATTGGCCAGTAATTGCTCTCTCACACTCATGGGCTCTCATGCTTTATGCAGCTCTAATACACCAAGGCTGTCTTGGACTCTCCTGCTCTCTCTAGTTTTTAAAAAATTATTTTTGCTTCAGTGGAGCCATGTGCATAAACAGGAAGCCTGTAAATTGTGAGCTCACACACTCGTGGAGATTGTGCAGTGGTCCCATGGCCTGCCAGAGGGCTCTGCCCCTTGCCCACAGCACTGAGCCAAAGACCGTGGCTTGAAGAGGACGATCCCCTGGCAGCCTAAGATGCCTGGTCCCAACCTGCCTTTCCAGCCACACCTCCCACTACTCTAAGCACACAAATCACCCTCCAGCTGCCCCACACCACACCACAGCCTTTCTTCCAAAGCACCTGAACCTGCCACCGATCTGCGTCTGAGCATTTACTCATACCATCTACGCCCCTGGGAATGTCTTCTTCCTCCTTTCTCCACTGGTCAGCGTCCTCCTTGTCCTTAAATGCCACGTCCCTAATGACCCCACCCCACTCGCAACTCCTGTCTCTGCCTGGGGCTAAAATGATGCTTTGGCTAAACCTTTCTCCATCCACATGTTCATCCATTCAAACTTTAACACATGAGCAGAGTTACTCTGGGCACAGTTCTGCACTCACTGACTTCTGGAACTCAGAACTGAGTTGGATACAGTCTAGGGAGGCAGATTCTCTCTCCAGAATCTCACAGTCCTGCAGGAGCCAGACACATAAACCAGTAGCAGTCATAGAATGTTCTAGATGCTGTGCAGAAGTCTGTAATGGGTTATGTAGGGACACCGGTGGGGGTGGGGGGTGTTTCAGGAAAGTCTTCATAAAGGAGCTGGTCTTTAAATTAGGATGGGAAGAAATGAATAGGATTTCACCTCCACCAGGGTGGATAAGGTGATGAAGGGAAAGGCACTGAGAGGGAGGGAACGGTATGTGCAAAGACACCGAGGTATGAAACAGCCTGCTGTGTAAGGGGAATACAAGTAATTCACCCTGCCAGAATAGGAGCTGAGGGTACCCTGACAACAAGGACCTAAACCAGGTGTTCTGTCATAAGGGTGTGTTTAGTTAGCTGAGGCATTCACCTGCTTTCTCATTCTTTACCTTTTCCACAATCACCTGGTGTCAAAATATAGATAGAATAGATGGAATTAGGCATTAAATAGTATAACTGACACTTCCATCCACTGTGTGCCCTGGTTCCTGCTGTCACCCCATCAAGAACCTCTCAATTCACTCCCCATTGCCTACTTCAGTCGGTCCCATCGTTCAAAGCCCAGCACATCCACTCCTTCATTCATTCAGTCGGTACTCATTGCGCACCTAATCTGTGTCATGCCCAGTGCTGGCTGATGTTGGGAACCGTCTAGTGACTCACAGGCAGATCCTATTTACAGTCTATGGGGGAAAACAGAGAACACGAACACAACACGACAAGTGCTCTTTCAATGACAACATGAGGTATGATGGAAGCTGTAAGGAGAAGAGAAGAAGGTGGTGAGGGAAGGCTCCCTGAAGGAGGCGAAGGCTGACCTGGGTGTTCAAGAATGAAAAGAAATTTTCCCAGTGAGGGAGCCCTGTGGGAAAGGGAAGGCATTCCAGCAAAGTGGGGACTGCATGACAGAAGGAATGGAGGCGAGAAATATCCAGGCGTGTGTACGGAAGTAAAGATGGGTGGTCATTCCTGGGGCATTGATTTGAGTCACAAGAAATGGCTAGAGATGAGACTGAAGGTAGGCTAGTACTGGGGGTCATCATAAGGAACGTGGGGTTTATCCTTAGGTGCCCAGGGCATCATGAGAGGGAATGACATTGCGAGGTTTGTGTTTAGAAAGGCCCGGCAGCTGGTGGGAAGAAGCATGGATGTGAGGGCCAGTGCTGGAAGCCGGGAAACCTGAGAGAAATAAGGCTTGAGCTTGAGCTTTGGTAGTTTGAGATGGAGAGGAGGGGTGGACCTGAGAAGTATCCAGCAGGTAAACCCAGGAGGAATTGGTGGCTGATTGGATGTGAGGAGACTGGTGCACAGGAGGAGTCAGGGGCAACACTCTGGTTTGCATCTGGGGTGACCAGGTGGATGGCGGTGCCCCAAATGAGAAAGGAATACAAGGGCAGGGTGGGTGGGTGTGGGGGGAAGATGATGAGTTCCTTGTTTGGTCAGGATGCTTTGGAGGCATCTTCAGACCTCCAGGTAAACAGGTCTGACAGAGTGGACACGCAGTTTGGGAAGGGGAGAGTGGCCAGGACTGGACTGGAGAAAGAGATGTGGGGGTCAGGAGCAGAGGAGACTCAGTGGTTGAAACCAAAGCGCTGAGTGAGGTGACCCAGGGAGAATATGCAGAGGGAGAAGAGGAAGATCCAGGGTGGCAATGCAGCAACTGATCTTAGCCCTCAGGGTGCTCAGGTAGGGCCTGAGGCACTCTTGCTTCCACTCCCCACTGACTGCCAACAGCCTGCCTAGGACCCCTCAGTCCATCCCCACTGTTTACTCCGTTGCGCTGCACCAACATAATCATTGTCTTTGCGTTCCCTGACAAGAAAAATATTGGGAAGCACTGGTAAGGGGCAGGTAGAGGAAGGGGATCCCGTGAAAGAGACTGAATCAGATGGGCCAGAGAGGTGGCAAATCACAAGGCGAGTTCACCATCTCAGGATCCCAGCAAAGGGATTTCTGAAGAAAGCAGAAGTGATGGTCCATTGTGAAAGACACCAGGGAGGTGCAGTATGATGAGAATGGAAATGCACCAACTGAGTTTGGAAACAAACTAGTCATTGTTTCTTGTAGGAGAATAGTGTCAGTGTAGTGGTGGGGATGGAGCCAGTCTTTGAAGTCCTAAGAAGGGAATTGAAGGTGAGAAGGCATTGCAGGGGTGAGTCATTACCACGGGATGCCAAGAGGAGAAGAGAGGCTTGTTGGAAGTTTGGGTGGGATGTGGGAACAAGGGGGGTTGCTTTAGTGGATGGAAAAACTACAAACCGGTTTATAATCAGAATGGAAGACCCAGTAGTGTGTGTGTTGGGGGGATGGTCATTGAAGAGAAAGGGCCTGAATGGTGGAGTGGGTGCTGGGGGCTGGGAGTGCCCTGGGTTCAGGGAAGCACTGTGTTGGCCTTGAACAGGGGGAATAGGTATGTGGGTATGTGAACCGCCACGCAAGGGTGGGGTGGGCTGTCACTGGGCATGTGGCCTGGTGCTCTCAGCTTTCTTGATGAGGCAGGAGGTGAGGCATCACCTGAGAGGTGGGTGGTGGGGCAGGTGAAGTGGAGAGGTGAAGGTTTGGAATGAGTGCTGAGGGGAGTGTAAGTGGTTGGTGAACAGGGACATGCCATGGGGTATGGGATATGAAGTTGGGGCACCAGGCAGGGCTGGGACCATGGATGGGTAGGCATGTGCTTTTCCCAGCAGCTCTCACCTGCCCAGATATGGGAGGAGCACAGGAGGCCGACTGGGGCTCTGCCCTTGCTTGGGCAGTTGCAGGGTGGGTAGCCCAGGCCCTTGGAAGCTGTTACAGAGTGCCAGGAGAAAGGGGAGACAGAGACTGCACATGCACATGTGACCTAATGCAAAGGTGGGGTGGAGGCGAAGAGCAGCATGTCCTCCGAATTTTCCTTTCCTCTTCAGGGAGAAGGAGAAGCCAGAGTGTCCAGCCTTGTGGTCAGAGAGTGCCTGAGGGGCAGAGGAGAAGATAAGCTGGTTGCCCCTGGGCAGAGCCTGATTCAAGCTTCAGGGGCTGAGCTGATACTGGTCCTGAGGGATCCTCCCATCTCCCTCTACCCTTCCCTAGCTGTCCCAGCCCCAGACTCTGCTGAGGGAGAGATGACCTGGGAAAGGGAGGGGGTGTCAGTAGCCAATCACATCCATGATACCCCAAGGCATCTGTACCCTGTCTAACCAATCCCCTCCAAGCAGACAGCTCCCTCACCTCTGCTCCCTCCTCCCTCTCTGCTCTGCCCAGCAACAGCAGAGAGGAGGCTTAAGGAGGAGAGAGGCCCTGCAAACTCCCAGCCCCTGGCAGGGACTGGAGCTGGGCCCCATGCTCACTCTATAGAGGGAGTTTAAAACAATACTTAGAGTTCCTGGAGCCCAGGCAAAATGTCCCTGGGGACTCCCAAGGCAGTCCAAGCCCAGCTTTCTCACAGACAGGAACTCACATATTACAGAGATCCTGAACCTTGGAGCCCTGAGCCAAGAGCAAGTCTCATTCACCCCACAGCTGTGGGGCAGGCTGACAGGCTGAACAGCAGAGACAGAGTTTTGATGGAGGAGCCAGGACCTTGAACAAACAATCACACAAATGCCTACTTAAAGAACAGGGCGTTATGAAGGAGAATAAGAGAGAACCTAATTTAGATTGGCTTTCACAGTCTTTCTTGGTTTCTCTTCTTTTTGTCCAGGTTTACAATGGCTTTTTTATTCATTACTTTGCCTCCAGAGGCCTCCCACCTGTGGAGAAAAACGTGGTCTTTGTTATAGATGTGAGCGGCTCCATGTTTGGTACCAAGATGAAGCAGGTAACAAGGACACTGGAGGCCTTCCATAGCCCTGCAAATAGGAGGCACAGAAAGCAGAAGGTGCTAGAACAATGGGGCCGTGGGCCCAGAAACCCTGCCATCCCCTTACCCTTGAGTCTCACAGGCCTGGGGTTACCTTAGGGTCCTGGAACCTGGTAGAACAGGAGTTGTGTAGATCTACAGCCACAGAATCCTAGGAACATTGAGACACTGGACTTTGAGACCTGTCACCACAAAAGTCCAGGGTTCCTAGGGGCCTAGGGTCATAGAACCCTCAAGCTAGAGAGCCCTGACATCATAGAATCCTGAACCCAAAATACCTTAGGCATTAGAGACTCTGAACCTTCCTGAGGCCACAGGTACTTTGGCTTCAAAGGCCCATCAGTACAGCACGCTGGAATTGTAGGGTTGAGAAAACATCGAGTTCTGGGGTCATAGAGACTTTGAATCTTGTAACCCTTCTACCAGAGCAACCTTGAATCAGAATACTGGAGCCATAGACCCCTTTGGCCTTATGGTCCAGCATCCAAAGAGGCTTTGACTTTAGACCCTGAACCCATAAAGTTCTGGACACAGAGTTTTCAAACCATAGTCTTTTGGGGCTCTAAAATGATAAGGTCTTAGGGTCCAGTGACAGTGCAGCCGTTGGACCTTAAGGCCATTGAGACACTATGTCCTTGGGACACAAGGCTACAGGATCCAGGATCCATTACATTTTAGGGTCATGTGGACCTGGATGTGTAAAGACCTCAGAAAGTTACTGAACCTTAAAACTCTGGAAATCTAGGACCCTTGGACCACATAGAGCCTTGAAATCTCAAAGCCCTGGGATCATACAGTCTGTGGAATTCAGAATTTGGGATCACAGAGTCCTGAGGCCACTGATCCGTTAGAACATAGTGCACAATGATCATAATTTCCTCAAAAATATAAGGGCTTGAAATAATATGGCCCTTGACAACTTAGCACCTAGGAATCAATTAGTGCTACAGTCATAGAATTCTGAAGCTCTATTAAATGTGAAGCATATGGACATTAGAGTTTCTGAGCCATACAGTCACTTGATCTTAACAAAAAAAAAAAAAAAAAAAAAACCAAACCCGTTGCTGTCAAGTCGATTCAGACTGATAGCAACTGTATAGGATAGAGTAGAATTGCCCCACAGGTTTTCTAAGGAGCGGCTTGTAGATTCGAACAGCTGACCTTTTTTGGTTTGCAGCCACGCTCTTAACCACTGCACCACCAGGGCTTCTTCTGAACTTAGGACACTTGCATTTGAACTTAAGACACTCAAATTATATACCTATGAAATCAAACAAGAGTGATTTTTATCTTAGAATCCTGTAGCCACGTCGTGCAGGAACTAGGGAGACTACAGCTAGAGCCTTTAGATTGCAGTGTTCAGTAAATATAGCCATAGAGCCAAATCCAGCTCAACATCTAGTTTGATAAGCAAAGTTTTATTGTATCTCTGTCATACTCATTTATTTATGTATTGTGCATGGCTGCTTTTGCACCATAAGGACAGAAATGAGTAGTTGCAACAGAGACCATACAGTAATAAAAGCCTAAAATATTTACTATCTGGACCTTTCAGAAAATGTTTGCTGACTCCTGCTCTAGAGCAATGAAGTTATACGATCCTGTCACGGAGCAGGTGAACATATGATCCTTGAATCTAGGAGTCAAAGAGACCTTGAACCATAAAGACCTTGACCTTAGATTCATGTAAATCTAGAAACATGGAATCATAAAGCTCTTGATGATAGAGCTTTGAGGCCACAGAATACATTGACCTTAGAGTCTGGAACCATAATTCCATAAGGCCTAAGGGTCATGATCACAGAGACTCCTGAAACCTCGCAGACAGTGAACCCTAGAGCTCTTGGACTTTAAAGCCAGGAAATTTAAGAGCTTAGGAACAAGAGAAGGAGCCTTGGTTGCGCAGTGGTTAAGCACTCAGCTGCTAACCTAAAGGTTGGCGATTGAAACCCACCAGCTGCTCCACGGGAGAAAGATGTGACAGTCTGTTTCCATAAAGATTACAGCCTCAGAAACCCTATGGGGAAGTTGTACTCTGTCCTATAGGGTCTCTGTGAGTCAGAAGTGACTCGATGGCAGTGGATACAGGTATAGGAACCAGAGAAGTCTTAAGCTGTAGAATCCTCTGACCACATCTCATTTTCACATTTGAAACTCAGACTGTCCTTGGATCCCAGAGGACAGGGAATCCGAGGGAAAGAGAGACTTTGGACCTTTGGACTTTGTTACCATAGATTCCCCAAAACTGTGTCCTGGGGCCATGGAGATCTTGGACTATGGAGTCCCTGATACACAGAATCCTAAGACAAAAGAGATCTGGGGATATCCATTTCTGAAACCACAGAGTCCATGTATCTTACAAGTTTGAAAGCATAGAGGCCTGAAATGAAACAAGTCTGGGGAAATACCTTTCTTTTGGCCACAAAAGAATGATCAAGGAATGATCAAGTCTTTGACTTAGAGCCATGGTAGCATGAAACAACAGGACCTAAGGGCCTTTAAAAACAGAATCTGTCCCTGGTTGATGGGAAATTCTAACTTCTAGGCCCCCATATGCTCTTATCTTTCTCCTGATGTTCTCAAAGAAAGGCCATCCTCTAAGTCAGCTTTTCCAATGGAAAGAAGGATATGGTTCTCATCTTACTGTCCACAGATGTGTGACCTATCCCCTGAGCTCTCCCTATGGCAGGAAACTCTCTGATCCACTAGAAGCATTCAAGTCATCTAGCAGTTGAAGATACAGAGAAAGGTAGGCCACAAGTGTCCTTTTTGTGGTCTCTGAAATTCATATCTTTCTAAATGTTTGAATGTATAGCATTGTGCTTTTAGGAGTACATTGTTTAACACCATCCAGATACGGATTTGAGTCCCTGATCCACCAATGACTAGCTGTGTGAACTTGAGCAATTCACTCCACTTCTCTGAGCCTCAGTGTCATCACCTGAAAAATGGGAATAGTATTAATACCTTCTTCATTATTCTGTGCCGATTAAATGAACTGATGCATCTAAAGTACTTAGCACAGTACCTGGAACATAGCAAGTGTTCTATAGATGGTACCTAATACTAGGACATACATACCCTATTCCGTGAATCTTCTATGTGCCTGGCCCCATTCTAATTGACACCATGGAGGAGGGAGCCATGAGGAAGATGTATTCTAAGCATGTTCTCACAGAGCTCCATATCTGGATGAAGAATGAAAATATTACATCATAAGACAATCATAGAACAGTCTGCGACAGGGAACGTCTGGGTGACAAGAGCATAGGTCAGAGTAGGCAACTCAAGGAAGGGCTTCCTGGAGAATTATCAACCGAAAGAACAGAAGATATGAATAAGTAAAGGGGAAGGGTATTCTATCTGAAGGCCACACAAGAGTAAAGTTATAGAGAGGATGGAATCTGGGTCATCTGGGGGTTGGTGAGAAGATTAGCCTGGCAGAAACAGAAACTGTGGTAGAACAGATTAGATGCAGCAGAACCAAAATATGCAAAGTCATTGAAAGGCAGCTATAAAGATCTGGAATCATAAAGCTCTTAAACTTTAGGGTCCTGGAATCATTGAATCTTGGGTCATAGGGTTCAAGAACCATAGAACACATGGTTCATAGGGCTCTGAAAGAATAGAGATTGAACTCTCTAGACCAGCACTGTCCATTAGAACTTTCTTGATGATGAAAATGTTCTAAAATTCTGTGCTGTCCAATATGGTAGCCACTAGCACATGTGACTATTGAGCACTTGAAATGTGGCTACTGCAAGTGAAGAACTGAATTTTTAAATTTTTATTTAATTTTAAATAGTTTACATTAAAATGTTTTTTATTAATTTATTTTGGAGGGGAGTCTTTTACTGTGCTTTAGGTGAAAGTTTACAGCTCAAGTTAATTTCTCATTCAAAAATTTATACACATACTGTTTTCTGATATTGTTCACAATCCCCACAATGTGACAGCATGCTCCCTCTTTCCACCCTGGGTTCCCTGTGCCTGTTCGTCCAGTTGCTGCCCCTTCCTGCCTTCTCTTCTTGCTTTTGGACAGGAGTTACCCATTTGGTCTCGTATATTTGATTGAACTAAGAAGCACGTTCCTCACGTGTTTTTTTCTGTTTGTTTGTTTTTTATAGGCCTATCTAATCTTTGTCTAAAAAGTGGGTTTTGGGAATGATTTCAGTTCTGGGTTAGCAGAGTGTCCAGGGGCCATAGTTTCAGAGATTCCTCCAGTCTCTGTCAGGCCAGTAAGTCGGTATTTTTTTCATGAATTTGAATTCTGTTCTACATTTTTCTCCCACTCTGTCTGGGACTCTCTGTTGTGATCCCTGTCAGAGCAGTCGTTGGTTGTAGCCAGGCACCATCTAGTTCTTCTTGTCTCAGGCTGGTGGAGTCTCTGGCTCATGTGGTCCTTTAGTCCTTTGAGCCAATATTTAACTTGTGTCTTTGGTTTTCATCATTCTCCTTTGCTCCGGATGGGATGGGACCAATAGCTGTATCTTAGATGGCCTCTTGCAAGCTTTTAAGACCCCAGACGCTACTCACCAAAGTGGAATGTAGAACATTTTCTTTATGAACTATGTTATGCCGATTGACCTAGATGTTCCCCAAGACTATGGTCCTCAGCCCCCTGCCCTCAGCTACTCGGTCCCTCATAGTGTTTGGATGTGTCTACGAAGCTTCTGGAGCCCTGGTGGTACGGTGGTTAAGAGCTAGGACTGCTAACCAAAAGGTCGGCAGTTCGAATCCAGCAACTGCTTCTTGGAAACCCTATGGGGTAGTTCTATAGGGTCGCTATAGGAAGCTTCTATGCCTTTGCATTTGTCCAGTTGTGCTGACTTCTCCGATATTGTGTGTTGTCCTTCACTTCACCGAAGTTAACACTTCTCTACTATCTAGTGATTTCCCCTGCCACCCTCCCCACCCTCATAACTATCAAAGAATTTTTTTTTACTGTGTGTAAACCTTTTCTTGGGGCTCTGGTGATGCATTGGTTAAGAGCTTGGCTGCTAATCAAAAAGTCAGCAGTTCGAATCCACCAGCCACTCCTTGGAGACCTTATGAGGCAGTTCTACTCTGTTGTATAGGGATTGACTCAACAGCAACAGGTTTTGGTTTTTGGTTTTAAACCTTTTCTTCAGTTCTTCTAATAGTGGTCTCATACAATATTTGTCCTTTCATGACTGACTTATTTCACTCAGCATAATGCCCTCCAGATTCATCCGTGTTGTGAGATGTTTCAGGAATTCATCATCGTTCTTTATCATTGCATAGTATTCTATTGTGTGGAGGTACCATAATTTGTTTATCCATTCATCTGTTGATGGGCATTTAGGTTGTTTCCATCTTTTTGCTATTGTGAAAAGTGCTGCAATGAACGTGAGTGTGCATATGTCTATTCGTATGATGACTCTTATTTCTCTAGGGTATATTCCTAGGAGTGGGATTGCTGGATAGTATGGTGTTTCTGTTTTTAGCTTTTTAAGGAAGCACCATATCATTTTCCAAAATGGTTGTACCATTTTACATTCCCACCAGCAGTGCATAAGAGTTCCAATCTCCCAGCAACATCTCCAATATTTGTTATTTTGTGTTTTTTTGGATTAGTACCAGTATCGTCCGGGTGAGATGGTATCTCAGTGTAGTTTTGATTTACAGTTTTCTAATGGCTAATGATCGAGAGCATTTCCTTATGTGTCTGTTAGCCGCCTGAATGTCTTCTTTGGTGACGTGTCTGTTCATGTCCTTTGCCCATTTTTAAATTGGATTATTTGTCTTTTTGTTGTTGAGGAGTGGTAGTGTCTTGTAGATTTTAGAGATTAGACTCTTGTCAGATATGTCGTAGCCCCAAAATTTCCCCAGTCTGTAGGTGTTCTTTTTACTCTTTTGGTGAAGTCTTTTGATGAGCATAAGTATTTAATTTTTAGGAGCTCCCAGTTACCTAGTTTCTCTTCTGGTGTTTGTGCATTGTTAGTTATGATTTATATCCTATTATGCTGTATATTAGGGACCCTAGCATTGTCTCTATTTTTTTCTTCCAGCTCCTTTATCATTTTACATTTTATATTTAGATCTTTGATCTATTTTGAATTAGTTTTTGTGTATGGTGTGAGGTATGGCTCTTGTTTCAATTTTTTTACAGATGGACATCCAGTTATGCCAGTACCATTTGTTAAAGAGGCTGTCTTTTCCCCCATTTAATGGACTTTGGGCCTTTGTCAAATATTAGCTGCTCATAGACAGATAGATTTACGTCTGGATTCTCAACTCTGTTCCAGTGGTCTATGTCTGTTGTTGTACAAGTACCAGGCTGTTTTGACTACAGTGGCTGTATAATAAGTTCTAAAATCAGCCAGTGTGAGGCCTTCCACTTTGTTCTTCTTCTTCAGTAATGCTTTATTTCTCCAGGACCTCTTCCCTTTCCATATAAAGTTGGTGATTTGTTCCTCCATCTCATTAAAGAATACCTTGAAATTTGGATCGGGATTGCAATGTATCTGTAGATACATTGGGTAGAACTGATATTTTCACAGTGTTGAGTCTTCCTATTCGTGAGCATTGTATGTTTTTCCACTTATGTAGTTCTCTTTTGCTTTTCTGCAGTAGTGTTTTGTAGTTTTCTTTGTATAGGTCTTTTACGTCCCTGGTTAGATTTATTCCTAAGTACTTTTCTTCTTGGTTGGCTATTGTAAATGGTATGATTTGGTGATTTCCTTCTCGAAGCTCTCTTTGTCGGTGTAGAGGAATCCAACTGATTTTTGTATGTTAATCCTGTATTCTGATACCTTGCTGAAATTTTCTATCAGTTCCAGTGGCTTTCTTGTGGATTCTTTGGTGTTTTCTGTGTATAAGATCATATCATCTGCAAATAGGGATAGTTTTACCTCTTCCTTACCAATTTGGATGCCCTTTTATTTCTTTTTCTTGCCTTATTTCTCCAGCTAGGACTTCTGTCACAATGTTGAGTAAGAGTGGTGATAAAGGGCATCCTTGTCTGGTTCCCTTTCTCAAGGGGAATGCTTTCAGTCTCTCCATTTAGAATGATTTTGGCTGTTGGCTTTGTATAAATGCCCTATTATGTAGAGAAATTTTCCTTCTCTTCCTATTTTACTAAGAGTTTTAATCAGGAATGAGTGTTGGACTTTGTCAAATGCCTTTTCTGTGTTGATTGACAAGATCATGTGGTTCTTTTCTTTCATTTTATTTATGTGGTGGATTACGTTGATTGATTTTCTAATGTTGAACCATCCCTGCATACTTGGTGTCTTAGGCTGAGTTCTCTAGAGAAGCAAAACCAGTAAAGTGTATAAATACATACAGAGAGAGATTTATATTAAGGAAACAGCTCACTCGATTGTAGAGGCTAGAACATCCCAAGTCAGTGGATCAGGGTAAAGGCCTCTCCCAAGTCACGCAGCTGCAGAAGCTGGCGAACCCAAGATCAGCAGGTCAGAGAGCAAGGCTCCCGCTCATAGGCTGTGAAGGTCAGCGAATTCCAAGATCAGCAGGCAAGACCGCAAGGTTTCTCCTGATTCACGTAGCTGCAGGGGCTGGCAAACCCAAGATCAGCAGGTCGGGAAGCAGGACTCTTGCTTGCAGGCTTTGAGGATTGGCAAATACCAAGATCAACAGGTAAGATGCTAGCTGAAGTCCCAGGAACTGGAGGTGAGATGACAAGAGGCAGCTGGTGGGTCCAGAACAAGCCAAAAACTTTGGCAAGGTGAGGAGGAAAGATGTAGCCAGTGGAGGGCAGAGAGATGAAGGCTGAGGGGGTGGTCAGCTGCCACAGGCCACGTGCCCACCAGTACCAATCAGCAGACTCCATCATGGGGGTGATCACATACCAAATTTCAACAGGGAAGTGATCACAGCATTATACTACTGCCAAAACACTGAGAATCATGGCCTAGCCAAGTTGACATGCAATCTTAACCATCACACCTGGTATGAATCCCACTTGATCATGATGTATGGTATACTGTTGAATTCTATTGGCTAGAATTTTGATGAGAATTTTTGCATCTATGTTCATGAAGGATATTGGTCTGTAGTTTTCTTTTTTTTGTGGTGTCTTTGCCTGGCTTTGGTATCACGATTATGCTGGCTTCGTAGAATGAGTTTGGGAGTATTCCTTCCTTTTCTATGCTCTGAAATAGCTTAAGTAGTGTCTTAGTCATCTAGTGCTGCTACAAGAGAAATACCACAAGTGGATGGCTTTAACAAAGAGAAGTCTATTTCCTCACAGTAAAGTAGGCTAAAAGTCCAAATTCAGGGCATTAGCTCCAGGGAAAATCTTTTTTATCTCTGTCAGCCTTCTCATCAATATTCCCCCAGACTAGGAGATTCTCCACACAGGGACCCCAGGTCCAAAGGACACTCTGCTCCTGGCACTGCTTTCTTGGTGGTATGAGGTCCCCATCTCTCTGCTCGCTTATCTCTTTTATATCTCAAGAGATTGCCTCAGGACACAATCCAATCTTGTAGATTGAGCCCTGCCTTACTAACACAACTGCCGCCTATCCTCCCTCATTAACATCATAGAGGCAGGATTTACAACATATAGGAAGATCACACAATACCTGGAATCATGGCCCAGCCAAATTGATACACACATTTTTTGGGGGGGGGGGGGCATAATTCAACCCATGACAAGTATTATTAGTGTTAGCTCTACTCTGAACGTTTGGTAGAATTCCCCAGTGAAGCTGTCTGAGACAGGGCTTTTTTCGTTGGGAGTTTTTTTATTACCTCTTCAATCTCTTTTGTTATGGGTCTGTTTAGTTTTTCTACCTGTTTGTGTTAGTTTAGGTAGGTAGTGTATTTCTAGAAATTTGTCTATTTCCTCTAGGTTTTCAAATTTGTTGGAGTACAATTTTTATAGTATTCTGTTATGATCCTTTTTATTTCAGTTGGATCTGTTGTGATATCACTTATTTCTTATTCGGGTTTTTGCTTCCTCCCTCTCCTGTTTTTGTTTTGTTGGTTTGACCAATGGTTTGTCCATTTTTGTTGATGTTTTCAAAGAACCAGCTTTTGGTCATGTTGAGTCTTTCAATTGTTTTTCTATTCTCTATTTCGTTTGTTTCTGCTCTAATCTTTATTATTTCCTTTCTTCTTGTGCATGAGGGCTTTTGCTTCTCTCTTTCTATTTGTTTGAGTTGTAGGGTTAGTGTTTCGATTTTGGCCCTTTCTTCTTTTTCGATGTGTGCATTTATTGCTATAAATTAACCTCTAAGCACTGCTTTTGCTCTGTCTCAATGATTTTGGTAAGATATGTTTTCATTCTCTGATTCTATGAATTTTTTAATTCCATCTTTGATTTCTTCTATAACCCAGTAGTTTTTAAGCAAGGTGTTTTTCAGTTTCCATTTATCTGATTTTTCTCCTTGCTGTTTCTGTTATTGATTTCTACTTTTATGGCATTATGCTCAGAAAAGATGCTTTGTGTTATTTCGATGTTTTGGATTCTGTTAATGCTTGCTTAGTGGCCTAAAATGTGGTCTATCCTGGAGAATGTCCATGTGCATTGGAAAAGAATGTATACTTAGCTACTGTTGGGTGGAGTGTTCAGTATATGTCTATGAGGTCAAGTTGGTGGGTTGTGGCATTTAGATTATCCATATCTTTATTGAATTTCTTTCTAGATGTTCTGTCCTTCACCGAAAGTGATGTGTTCATGTCTCCTACTATTACTGTGTAGCTGTCTATTTCTTTTTCTAATGCTGTTAGAGTTTGTTTTATGTATTTTGGAGCCCTGTCATTGGGTGTGTATGCATCTATTATGGTTATGTCCTCTTAGAGTATTGATCCTTTAATCTTCATGTAGTGTCTTTCTTTATCCTTTACAGTGGATTTTACTTTAAAGTCTATTTTATTGGAGATTAATAATGCCACTCCTGCTCTAGTTTGTTGTTGTTTGCTTGATATATTTTTTGCATCCTTTGAGTTTTAGTTTGTTTATGTCTTTGTGTCTAAGGTGTGTCTCTGGTAGACAACATATAGATGGATCAAGTTTTTTTTTAATCCATTCTGCCACTCTCTCTCTCTTTACTGTTGCATTTTGGCATTTACATTCAATGTAATTATTGATATATTTATGACTTTACTTCAGCCATTTTGATGCTTTTTTTGTGGTGATGATGGTTTCTTTGTTCTGCTTAATTTTCTGTGCTGAGTTCTTTTTATGTATTTTCTTTTCATCTCTTTCTTTATTGTTGGTTTAGTATTTGCTGAATTTTTATGTTTTTCTTCTTTTTTTTTTGATAGGTAGGTTTGTTGGCTTCCTTTGTTGTTACCTTGACATTTACCTTTATCTTTCTGAGTTTAAACCAGTCTTTTATTTTTTGATATCGCCTAGACTTCCTTTCCATATGGAAGTATGGAAGTTCTATGACTACATTGTTTATTTCCTCTTTTTTGTTTTGATGTCATCATCATTTACATATTGACGTCTCTGGTTCCCTATTTTCAGTCTTTTAGCTTTGATTTGTTTTTGTGAACTCCCTTTCTGGTTGATATCTGGTTGATCTGCCCTGTGTCCTATTCTTGAATTGCTGTCTGATGTTGTTGGTTCTCTAATTGGAGGACTCCCTTTAATATTTCTTGTAATTTTGGTCTGGTTTTTACAAATTCCCTTAACTTCTGTTTATCTGGAAATGACCTAGTTTCCCCATTGTATTTGAGAGATAATTTTGCTGGATATATCATTCTTGGCTGGCAATTTTTTCTTCAAGGCTTTATATATGTCATCCTTTTGCCTGCATGGTTTCTGCTGAGTAATCTGAGCTGTTATGATATGTCTTGATGACTTTCTTTTGGGATCTATCTGTACGGGGTTTGTTGAGCTTCTTGTATAGATATCTTTTCTTTTTTTCATATCAGGGAAGTTTTCTGCCAGGAGATCTTCAACAATTCTCTTTGTGTTCTCCATTATCTCCTCTACTTCTGGTACTCTGATCACTTGTAGTGTTTCCCTCTTAATAGTATTCCACATAATTCTTAGGCTTTCTTCATTTTTTTTTCTTTCTTTTTTCTGATTTTTTTCTCAAATAAATTGGTGTCAAGGGATTTATCTTTAATCTCACTAATTCTGACTTCTATTGTCTCAATTCTGCTCCTATGACTTTCTAGTAAGTTGTCTAATTCTGAAATTTTATTGTTAATCTTTTGGATTTCTAGTTGCTGTTTCTATATTGTTTCTAGCAGCCTGTTTATTCTGACGTTTTATTCTTGTATTGTTTTCCTGAGTTCTTCTCTTGCTTTGTCTCTGTGTTCCTTTGTTTGGTCTGTGTTTTGCATGATCTCCTACCTGATCTCTCGGAGAGCTCTGTATATTAGTCTTTTGAATTCTTTATCAGGTAATTCCATTGCCTTATCTTCCTCCATAAGGTTTTCAGGTTCTTTATTGTGGTCGCTTGCTGGAGGCATCTTGTCCTGCTTCTTTATGTGACTTAATATTGACTGTTGTTTCTGAGGTATCAATAAGTTATTGTATTTATTTACTGTATTTTTGTTTTGTTTTGCTACTTCCAAGTAGGCTAGTCATGTGTGTAACTCGACTCATTGGCATTGTCGAAGATCTCATCTCCTGTCTCCAGGTGGTCAGAGCAACTACTAGGTGTGTAAGCCCAGGAGTCTGTTCACTGTTCTTGAGGGGGTGTGGTTATATGAGGTGCAGATACCTGGGTCTTCTGTCACCGAGTGTGTGGTGCGGAGAGTGTCACCTATAGTCTAGGTGGGCAGAGCTGCTTGGAGATGTTCTGAGCAGACAAAGTTCTCTGGTTGCAGTGGGAAGACATACGTGTGGCAAAGCAGGATCCTGTTGGCTGCCCCTGGGTGCCTGGATGGAAAGCATGCTCCTGCTCGCTAGAGTGTGTAGTGGGGGGGGGGTAGTGCAGCCAGTCCCTGTGTGCCCAGTGCCATTGGCTGGAAGGATTAAGAGGCTCCAGTAATTCTCAGATCCCTGTTGTGGGCGGCTAGATGGAGTGGGTGATACCACTGGCCCTGAGGCCCCTGGTGTGGGTTGGTGAGGCTCCTTCTTAGGGGGTGGAGCATTGTTGAACGTCACAAATCTGCACCTCCCACTTGGGTGATATAAGTGAAAATGGGCTTCAGGTGGATGCCCTGCCCAAGTGTTGTCCTAATGATGCCCCTGGGGCAGAGGTGAAGGGTTCTGCAAGTCCATGGACTCCCTACACCTGTGGCTGGGAGAAGGAGCTGGAGCCTCTGGACCCAGCTGTGAGGTCCTGGCTTAGGGGGCATGACATTATTGAATGCCGCAAGACTGGTGTTGGAGCGGAAAGGAGGATGGGTAGGGGGAAGGGATAGCTCCTTTACTGTGGAGCTCTGGTGGGGGAAAGGTACACAGTAGGTTGGGAGCTTGCACTTATCTTTCGCAGGTCTGGTTGCGCTCCTGTTTGGTTCTGGAGATGTGTGCAGATTCACTGCTCCTTGACTGCACCAGATAGGGTGGCTTGGGGTGTTGTAGCTTGCCTCAACCTGTGTGTGCTGCATAGATTCAGCTAGGAAGACGCTGGCAATCCTGAGATCCATAATTCCCTGTTTCACTGTTTTTGAATTGTATCTCCTTCCACCTGCCACTCAGTCCAATTCTTCAGCTTTGTCTTTGATGATTAGGGTTCCTAAATTGTCATATATATCTGATTCACTTGTTTTTTTGGGTCTTTGTTGTAAGAGGGACGACAGGAAGCATCTGACTATTCCACTATCTTGGCCTCGCCATCTTCATTTAAATTTAAATAGCTACATGTGGCTATCAGCTACCATATAGAACAGTGCAGTTCTAGACTTTGGAGCAAGAAGCTCTGGAAATACAGAGCCTTTAGTCCTTTAATCTTACAATCACAGCGTGCTGGAGTCAGAGGGTCTTAAAACTACACAATACATAGACTTTATTGCCTTGTATATAAAGAGCCTTTGATCTCATAGATATCCTTCACTTCATCCATATCTCACAAAGAAGACCATGAATGTGATCTTCAGTGACCAGTGGGCCAACAACTACTTCAACATCATCTCCTTTTATGAAACAGTTAGTGTCTGGAGGCTCCATCCAGGCTACCATCCAGAATGTCCACAGTGCCAAGGACTACATGGGTCGCATGGAAGCTGATGGTTATATTAGACCTACCCACCCAAATGGGAAGGTTGTAATGATGTTGGAAATTCCTAAAATGCTCCCTTCATTCCCCCACTGCTCTCACCCCTCACCATGCCTGAAATATCACTATTATGTTTTACACAAATAGGAGAGTAAGTCAAAAAGTATTGCTACAAAATCATAGAAACCTTTATCAAACAAAAATACCAAAATGTGAAGCTATTGTTTCTCGATATATACTCCATCTATGTCTATACACTTCTGAAGGTGGTGTTTCAATCTCTCTAACCCTTCACCAAAGAATTCTGTGCTCTTTGATTTACACCACTTCAAAATGGCTGTTTTGGCATCCTCGAGGGACTCAAATTGTGTTCCTTGTAAATGTTCTTTGAGTTTTTGGAACAAAAAGAAGCCTGAAGGGGTAAGATCAGGGCTGTAGGGTGGATAGGGTAAAATTTTCCAATGAAACTCTCATACGACGGCTCTTGCTACCCTCAAAGAATAAGAAGGTGCATTGTCATGAGGGAAAAAAATTCCTCAGTGCAAATTTCCTGGCTTTTTCTCACCAATGCAGTTTTCAATTTTCTTAAAACTTTTTCATGATAAACTCTGTGATCGTTCTGTGTCCTTCAAGAAAATCTATCAAGATTACCCCTTTGGACTTCCAGGCAACGTGGCACTATAGACAGAAGCAGACAGAAGCACCATGCCATCCCTCCACAAAAAAGATCCCAAAAACTAATTCAAACAGAGACAAATGTCAATCCTGTAATCCTAAGCATCAAATGAAGAGATAAAGAACTAAGCCAAGCACTGAATGGAATAAGAAATTGACAGAAAATGGAGAGCAATGAGAGTTACCAACAGAAGTCCTATATCAAGCACAGATTCGCCATCTTGGACTCCTGTTGGAGATCGGAAAACAGGACATACAGGAAAGCAGCTTCACGGAGCTCCCAGCAGGAGACAGAACAACCAGTAACCAGCCATATAAGCTTCCCCATGCCCTACCCTTCTTCACCCCAACTCAGCCTCCTCTACTTCCTGCGACCACAGTCTCTTGGAGGGAGGCACCGGCTTCAGCCCTGTGCCACATGTTCCACCCACCCACACTGGCGAGCTCCCTGAGTGCCATTTGTTGGTTGCCAGTGTTGCTTTTTTCCACTTCTTCTGGTTACTTCTATACCTCTCACCACCTCCCCTTCCTTTCTCTCAAATACCTGGCTCCATGTGCCATCTTTGCTTCTTCTTGAAAGGCTGTGAAACACCACTTGACTGTGGAACTGCTTCCTGGTCTGTGCCACCATGCTGAAGGGTTCTCCAGGGATTTTTTGTTTGTTTGTTTTGATTTGTTCTGTTTGTTACTTTTCTTTTTCTTTTCTTTGCTTGGGAGCCCCTTCTAGCTGTGCTGTATTGTGCAGCTTGGGAGCTACTCCCCCAGTCTGTGCAGCTGCATAGTGGGATCCCTGGGAGCATTTCTTCTTTCTCTTTTTTCCTTTTTGTCTTTCTTCATTTCTCAGTTTCTCATCTCTCTATTCTTACCTTCTTTTCTCGTCTCCTGAACACCTGGTGCTGTATAACACATCTACCCCTTCTAGACAGGCTGTACTTCATGGCCTGGGAGCCACTTCCCCAGTCTTCACAGCCAGACTGGTGAGATCCCTGGGGGCTTTGTCTTTTTCCTCTAATTTTTATTTTTTCTTTTGCACTTTTTCTTTTTTGTTTATATTATAGTTGTACTTTTAATGAAAGTTTACAATTCAAGTTAGTCTCTCATACAAAAATTTATATATACATTGTTATGTGACCCTGGTTGCTCTCCCTATACTGTGACAGCATACTCCTTCTTTCAACACCTGATTTCCCGTGTTCTTTCAACCAGCTCCTAACCCTCTCTGCCTTCTCATCTCACCTCCGGACAGGAGCTGCCCATTTAATCTCATGTATCTACTTGAGCTAAGAACCACCCTCTTCACAAGTATCACTTTATGACCCATAGTCCAGTCTAATCTTTGTCTGAAGAGTTGGCCTTGGGAATGTTTTAGTTCTGAGTTGACAGAGAGTCCAGGGGTCATGCTTTATGAGGTTCCTCCAGTTTCAGTTAGACCATTAAGTCTGGTCTTTTTACTAGAATTTGAGTTCTGCACCCCACTTTTCTCCTGCTCGATCAGGGACTCTCTGTTGTGTTCCCTGTCAGGGCAGTCATTGATGGTAACCAGGCACCATCTAGCTGTTCTGGTCTCAGGCTGATGCAGTCTCTAGTTTATGTGGCCCTTTCTAGCTCTTGGGCTAATATTTTATTTGTGTTTTTGGTGTTATTCATTCTCCTTTACTCCAGGTGGGTTGGGACAAATTGAAGCATCTTAGATGGCTGCCTGCTAGCGTTTAAGACCTCAGATGCCACTCACCAAAGTAGGATGCAGAACATTTTCTTAATAAACTTTGTTATACCAGTTGACCTAGATGTCCCCTGAAAACAAAATCCCCAGACCTCCCCCCCCCCCGCTGCTACTTTGTCCCTTGAAGTATTTGGTTGTATTCAGGAAACTTCTTAGCTTTCATTTAGTCCAGTTGTGCTGACTTCCCCTGTAGTGTGTGTTGTTCTTCCCTTCACCTAAGATAATTCTTGTCTACTATCTGGTTAGCGAATAACCATCTCCCTGCCTCCCCATCCTTTTTGTTTTTCTCCTTTTCTCATCTCTCCACTCCAACAGCAAGCTCCCTTAGCAGTATTTTGTTTGTTTTAGGCTCCTGTTTCTCTCTCCTTACTCTCCTCTTTCCCACACCCATCTTAGCTCCAGACATCACAAGATCCCCCTTCCTTCCTGCCTACCTGCACCATGCACTGAACATCACATCCTCAAGCAGCACAGGCACGGCCTACAGGAACCTGTCTTGCACTGATTCCCAGACCACAGTGTCAGCCCTGTCAGCCCTACTACATGCCACAAACAACCCATCCCCACAACTCCCCTTCAGCTGGACCTGCCCTGAAGTACCATACCTGAGCAAATGACCCTACCCATTGGAGAAGGAGGTGAAAAGTATCATGCCCACAAATGAGCAAACAACAAAGAACTCACGGTCCACCTGCTCAGGTGTTACCAAATTTAAAAAAATCAGGAAAAACAAATCTACAGCTGATAAAAGAGGAAAGGAACCATTGAATGTCCCTAAGACAACAGACAATATTAAAAAGTACTAAAAAAAAGTACAGGCTGTTTCCAACAGGCATCCAAAATAAAACACCAGCTGACTTTTGAATAGAAGAAAAGTAACTAGAACTACCTGATAGGTAATTCAAATCTCTAATATTCAAAGCTATCCAACAGTTGAAGCAAAAAACAGACAAAAATGAGGAAAAAATAGACAAATTCGTGGAAATGACAGATAAATAAATTAATTAAAAAAAAAGAAAGAATTCAGGAAAATAATACAGGAGGAAAATGCTAACATAAATTCACAACTAGAAATCATACAAAAACAACAACTAGAAATCCAAAAGATAAACTACAAGATTTCAGAAGTGGACAGTGTCATAGAAGGACTGAGGAGTAGGTTTGAAACAGTGGAAGACAGGATCAGTGAAATTGAAGACAAACACTTGGATACAACTCTGTTTCAGGAAGAATCAGAAAAAAAGAATGAATAAAAATGAAGAAACCATGCGATTATATCGGGTATGATCAAAAGCAAAAATTTATGTGTGATCAGAGTTCCAGAACAGGGGGAGAAAACAGAAAACACAGAGAGGATCATTGAACAACTTCTGACAGGAAACTTCCCCAATATCATGAAAGATGAAAAGCTGACCATCCAAGAAGCTCAACGAACCCCATATAGGGTAGACCCCTAAAGAAAATCACCAAGGCATATCATAATCACACTCCCTAAAACCAAAGACAAAGAATCCTGAAAGCAACTCAAGAAAAAAAAAGTCACAAAGAGAAGAAAAACAATACTATGAAACTTGGATTATTTGGCAGAAACCATGCAGGCAAGAAGGCAATGAGATGACACATATAAAACCTTGAATGAAAAAAAATTGCAGGCCAAGAATAATATATCCTGCAAAACTGTCATTCAAATATGATGGTAAAATTAGGACATTTCCAGATAAAAAGAAATTAAGGGACTATGTAAAAACCAAACCAAACTTACAAGAATTATTAAAGGGGCTCATTCATACTGAGAACAAAAAACATCAGACCACAGGCTGAATCCGGGATACAGGATCGTACCAGCAAGATATTAACTTAGGAAATGAATTCTCAAGAACTATCTGAAACCAAAAGAATTACAACAGGGAACCAGAGAAGTTAATCTGTAAATGACAACAGCATCAAAACAACAAAAGAGGGAATAAATGGTGTAGGTATAGAACCTTCTAATGGAGAAGAAGGCAAGGTGATACCAAGTAATAATCGACTGCTTCAAACCTAGAAAGATACAAGTAAATTTCACAGTAACCACAAAGAAAGTTAACAAACCTACTCATCAAAATAAAGAGGAAAAACATAAAGTATCAGTAAACACAAAAGCTATAAAAACAAAAGAAATGAAAAAAAAATCCACAAACCAAATGAATTCAGCACAAGAGAGTAAGAGGAACAAAGAAAACGTCAACAACACACAAAAAAGCACTACAAAACGACAGCAATAAACTCACAATTACCAATAATTACACTGAATTTAAATGGCCTAAATGCACCCATAAAGAGATGGACAGTGACAGAATGGATTACAAAAACAGGATCCATCAATGTGCTGTCTATAAGAGACACACCTTAGAAACAAAGGTGAAAATTTATTAAAAATCAAAGCATGGAAAAAATATATATCAAGCAAACAGCTACCAAAAAAGAGCAGGAATGGCAATACTAATCTCAGATAAAATAGACTTTAAAACAAAATCCGCCTTAAAGGACAAAGAAGGGCACTGTATCATGATTAAAGGGAACATCCAGCATGAAGACATGACTGTAATAAATATCTACACACCCAATGACAGGGCTCCAAAATACATAAAACAAACTCTAACAATATTGAAAAGAGAAACTGACAGTTCCATAATATTAGTAGGAGACTTCAACACATCAATCTTGGTAAAGCACAGAACACCTAGAAAGAAACTCAACAAAGCTACAGAAGACCTAAAGGGTACAATCAGTCAACTTGACCTCGTAGACATATATAGAACACTCCACCAACAGCTGCAAACTCTTCCAACGCACATGGAACATTCTCCAGAATAGACCACATCTTAGGCTACAAAGCAACCCTTAACAAAAACCGAAAACATTGAGAAGAATACAAAGTATCTTCTCTGACCACAATGCCATCAAGGTAGAAATTAACAACAGGAAGGCTAAGGAAAAAAATCAATTACATGGAAACTGAATAACACCCTGCTTACAAACCACTGAGTAACAGAAGAAACCAGAGATGGAATCAAAAGATTCCTAGAATCAAACAAGAATGAAAACACATAATACCAAAACCTTTGGGGCACAACAAAGGCAGTCCTCAGAGAACAATTTATAACAATAGATGGGCACATCAAAAAGGAAAAAAGGAACAAATTCAAAACATTAACCACACAACTCAAAAAAATAGAGAACAGCAAAAAAAAAAAAAAAAAAAAAAATCCCACAAACACCAGAAGAGAGGAAATAATAAAGTTCAGAGGAGAAATAAATGAAATAGAGAATAGAAAAACAGTAGAAACTAGCAATGACGCCAAAAGTTGGTTCTTTAAAAGGATGGACAAACCACTGGCCAAACTGACAAAAGAAAAACGGGAGAGGACGTAAATAACTCAAATAAAAAATGAAATGCGGGACATTACAACAGACTCAACTGAAATAAAAAGGATCATAACAGAGTATTATGAAAAACCATACTCCAACAAATTTGAAAACCTAAAGGAAATGGATAAATTTCTAGAAACACACTGCCTACCCAAACTGACACAAAGTGATGTTGGAAAATCTGAACAGACCCATAACAAGAGAAGAGATTGAAGAGATAATACAAAAACTCCCAACAAAAAAAGCCCTGGCCCAGATTGCTTCACTGGAGAATTCTACCAAACATTCAGAGAAGAGCTTATACCAGTACTACTCAAACTATTTCAGAACATAGGAAATGAAGGGATACTTCCAAATTCATTCCATGAAGTCCCCATAACCCGGATACCAAAACCAGGCAAAGATGCCACAAAAAAGAAAATTACAAACTAGTATCTCACATGAATATAGACGCAAAAATTCTCCACAAAATTCTAGCCAATAGAATTCAGCATCATATCAAGAAAATAATACAAGATAACCAAGTAGGATTCATACCAGGTATGCAAGGATGGTTCAACATTAGATAAGCAATCAAGGTAATCCACTACATAAATAAAAGGAAAGAAAAGAGTCAAATGATCATCTCAATTGACGGAGAAAAGGCATTCGACAAAGTCCAATACCCATTCCTGATTAAAAAAAAGAACACTCAAATAGGTATAGAAGGTAAACTCAACATAATAAAGGGCATCTTTGCAAATCCAATGGCCAACATCATTCTTAATGCAGAGAAGCTGAAAACTTTCCCCTTGAGAACAGGAACAAGACAAGGATGCCCTTTATCACCACTCCTATTTAACATTCTGCTGGAGGTTCTAGGTAGAGCGATAAGGCAAGAAAAACAAATAAAGGGCATCCAAATTGGTAATGAAGAAGTTAAACTGTCTCTGTTTGCGGATGATATGATACCATACATACAAAACCCTAAAGACTCCACGATAAAACTACTAGAACTAATAGAAAGATTCAGCAGAGTAGCAGGATACAATATAAACTTACAAAAATCCATTGGATTCATATACACTGATAAAGAAAACGACAAAAAGGAAATCAGGACAACAATACCATTTATTTATTTATTTATTTATATTTTATTGTACGTCAGGTGAAGGCTTACACAACAAATAGTTTCTCATGAAACAGTAGTACACATGTTGTTTTATGACATTGGTTAACAACCCCACAACATATTAACCCTCTAAATTCTCAACCTTTTTTTTTTCTTGGTGAAAATACACATAGCGAAAGATACACCATTTCAAAAATTTCTACATACACAGTTCAGTGACATTGACTATGCTCTTCCAATTGTGCTGTTATTCTCACTTAAGATGAAGGCTTACAGAACAAAATAGTTTCTCAATTAACAGTTACTACAAATGTTGCCCTATGACAATGGTTAACAATCTCACAACACATCAACAGTATCCTTACTCAACCTTGGGTTCCCTATCACCAGCTTCCTTATCCCCTTCTGCCTTCTGGCCCTTGTCACTGGACTCCTGTACCTCGTTAGTCTCATTTGGTTTTACAGGGCTGTCCACTTCCAGGCTGAACAGTGAACCTCGGAGTTAACTTCACCACTGAGCTAAAAGGGTGTCTGGGGGCCATACTCTCGAGGTTTCTCCCGTCTCTTTAGGCCAGTAAACCTGGTCTTTTTTTTTCTTTTGTGAGTTAGAATTATGCTCTACATCCTTCTCCAGCTCTGTCGGGGACTCTCTGTTGTGATACTGGTCAGAGCAGTCAGTGGTGGTAACCGGGAACCATCTAGCTGTATTGGACTCAGTCCGGTGGAGGCCTTGGTAGCTGTGGACAATCAGTCCTTTGGAATAATCTTTTCCTTGTATCCTGTTCTCTTCATTCTCCCTTGCTCCTGAAGGGACGAGACAATTGGAGTATCTTAGATGGCTGCTCACAGGCTTTTAAGACCCCAGACACTACTCACCAAGGTAGAATGTAGAGTATTGTCTTTATAAGCTGTGTCATGCCAATTGAGCTAGATGTTCCCCGAGACCATGGTCCTCACATCCCTCCGCCCAGCAATTCAATCTCTCAGGGAGTTTGGATATGTCTATGGGGCTTCCATGACCTTTCCTTGTAAAAGTTGTGCTAGTTTCCCCTGTATTGTGTACTCTCTCACCCTTCACCCAAGATACCACTTATCTATTGGCTATTTAGTATTTCCCTGCCATCCTCCCATCCCTGGTAACCAACAAAGATTGTTAAAATTTGTGTATGAACTTTTTCATGGGTTTTCACAAGAGCGGTCTCATACAATATTTGTCCTTTTGTGATTGAGTTATTTCACTCAGCATAATGTCCTCCAGTTTCATTCATGTTATGAGATGCTTCACTGATTCATTGCTGTTCTTTCTCGTTGCATAGTACTCCATTGTGTGTATGTACCATAGTTTGTTTATCCATTCATCTGTTGATGGGCATCTAGGTTGTTTCCATCATGTTGCTATTGTGAACAATGCTGCCATGAACATAGGTGTGCTTATGTCTATTCGAGTGACGACTCTTATTTCTCTAGGATATATTCCTAGAAGTGGGATTGCTGGATTGAATGGTATGTCTATTTCTAGCTTTCTGAGGAAGCGCCATATCATTTTCCAAAATGGTTGTATCATTTTGCATTCCCACCAGCAGTGCATAAGAGTTCCCATCTCCCCGCAGCCCCTCCAACATTTGTTATTTCCGGTGTTTTTGATTCGTGCCAGTAATGCCGGGGTGAGACGCTATCTCATTGTGGTTTTAATTTGCATTTCTCTAATGGCTAGTGATCGCGAGCATTTCCGCATGTGTCTGTTGGCCATTTGAAAGTCTTCTTTGGTGAAGTATCCATTTCCTTTGCCCATTTTTTAAAAGGATTATTTGGTTTTTTTGTTGTAGAGCTGTTGGATTTTCTTGTAGATTATGGAGATTAGACCTTTGTCTGACTTGTACTGTCCAAAACTTTTTTCCCAGTCTGTAGGTTCTCTTTTTACTCTTTTGGTGAAGTCTTGTGAAGAGCATAGGTGTTTGATTTTTAGAAGATCCCAGTTATCTAGCTTATCTGTTGGGTTTTGTGCGTTGATGGTTATGGTTTGTATCCTGTTAATGCCATGTATTAAGGCCTGTAGTGTTGGTCCTATTTTTTCTTCTATGAACTTTATGGTTTTAGGCTTTATATTCAGGTCTTTAATCCATTTTGAAGTAGTTTTTGTATACGGTGTGAGGTATGGGTCCTGTTTCATTTTTTTGCAAATGTATATCCAGTTTTGCCGGCACCATTTGTTAAAAAGACTGTCTTTTCCCCATGTGATAGCCCTTGTGCCCTTGTCGAAGATCAGGTGACCATAGGTGGATGGATTTACATCTGGGTCCTCAATTCTGTTCCATTGGTCAATGTATCTGTCGTTGTACCAGTACCAGGCTGTTTTGACTACTGTATCTGTATACTAGGTTCTGAGGTCAGGTAGTGTGTGTCCTCCAACTTTATTCTTCTTCTTCAGTAGTGCTTTACTTATTCGGGGCTTCTTCCCTTTCCATATAAAGTTAATGATTAGTTTTTCCATCTCTTTGAAGAATGTTGTTGGTATCTGAATCGGGATTGCATTGTATTTGTAAATTGCTTTGGGTAGAATTGACATTTTCACAATGTTGAGTCTGCCTATCCATGAGCATCGTATGTTTTTCCATTTATGTAGATCCCTTTGGGTTTCATGCAGTAGTGTTTTGTAGTTTTCTTTGTATAGGTCTTTTACATCCCTGGTCAGATTTATTCCTAAGTATTTTATCTTTTTAGGGGCTATTGAAAATGGTATTGTTTTCCTGATTTCCTTTTCATCGTTCTCCTTACTGGTGTATAGAAATCCAATGGATTTTTGTAAGTTTATATTGTATCCTGCTACTCTGCTGAATCTTTCTATTAGTTCCAGTAGTTTTCTCATGGAGTCTTTAGGGTTTTCTATGTATAGTATCATATCATCTGTAAACAAGGACAGTTTAACTTCTTCATTACCAGTTTGGATGCCCTTTATTTCTTTTTCTTGCCTTATCGCTCTACCTAGAACCTCCAGCAGAATGTTAAATAGGAGTGGTGATAAAGGGCATCCTTGTATTGTTCCTGTTTTCAAGGGGAATGTTTTCAGCCTCTCTCCATTAAGAATGATATTGGCTGTTGGTTTTGCATAGATGCCCTTTATTATGTTGAGAAATTTCCCTTCTATACCTATTTGATTGAGAGTTTTTATCAGGAATGGGTGTTGGACTTCTTCAAATGCCTTTTCTGTGTCAATTGAGATGATTATGTGATTTGTTTCTTTCCTTTTAATTATGTGGTGGGTTACGTTGATTGATTTTCTAATGTTGAACCATCCTTGCATACCTGGTATGAATCCTACTTCGTCTTGGTATATTATTTTTTTGATATGATGCTAAATTCTATTGGCTAGAATTTTGTTGAGAATTTTTGCATCTGTATTCATGAGAGATATTCGTCTGTAATTTTCTTTTTTTTGTGACATCTTTGCCTGGTTTTGGTATCAGTGTTATGCTGGCTTCATAGAATGAATTTGGAAGTGTTGCTTCCTCTTCTATGTTCTGAAATAGCTTGAGTAGTACTGGTACAAACTCTTCTGTAAATGTTTTGTAGAATTCTCCAGTGAAGCCATCTGGGCCAGGGCTTTTTTTGGTTGGGAGATTTTTTTATTACCTTTTCAATCTCTTCTCTTGTTATGGTCTGTTCAGATTTTCAACATCACTTTGTTGTAGTTTGGGTAGGCCGTGTATTTCTAGAAATTTATGCATTTCCTCCAGGTTTTCAAATTTATTGGAGTATAGTTTTTCATAATATTCTGTTATAATCCTTTTTATTTGAGTTGGGTCTGTTGTAATGTCCCCCATTTCATTTCTTATTTGGGTGATTTGTGTCCTCTCCTGTTTTTCTTTCGTCAGTCTGGGCAGTGGTTTGTCGATTTTGTTGATTCTTTCAAAGAACCAACTTTTGGTTTTGTTGATTCTTTCTATTGTTTTTCTGTTCTCTATTTCATTTATTTCTGCTCTGATCTTTACTATTTCCTTTCTTCCGGTGGTTGTGGGCTTTTTTTGCTGTTCTCTTTCTATTTGTTTGAGTTCTGTAGTTAATGGTTTGATTTTGTCCCTTTCTTCTTTTTTGATATGTGCATCTATTGCTATAAATTGTCCTCTGAGGACTGCCTTTGCTGTGTCCCAAAATTTTTGGTAGGATGTGTTTTCATTCTCATTTGATTCTAGGAATTTTTGGATTCCATTTCTGATTTCTTCTATTACCCAGTGATGTGTAAGCAGGGTATTATTCAGTTTCCATGTAGTTGATTTTTTTTCCTTGCTCTTTTTATTGTTAATTTCTACCTTGATGGCATTGTGGTCAGAGAAGGTACTTTGAATTATCCCAGTGTTTTGGATCTTGTTGAGGATTACTCTGTGGCCTAAGATGTGGTCTATTCTGGAGAATTTTCCATGTGCATTGGAAAAGAATGTGTACTTTGCAGCAGTTGGAGGGAGTGTTCTGTATATGTCTATGAGGTCAAGTTGGCTGATTGTGCCCTTTAGATCTTCTGTATCTCTGCTGAGTTTCTGGTTAGTTGTTCTGTCCTTTACTATACAGCTATGGTAGTCAAAGCAGCCTGGTACTGGTACAACGACAGATACTTTGACCAGTGGAATGGAATTGAGAGCCCAGATGTAAATCCATCCATCTATGGTCACCTGATCTTCAACAAAGGCCCCAAGTCCATCAAATGTGGAAAAGACAGTCTTTTTAACAAATGATGCCGGCAAAACTGGATGTCCATCTGCAGAAAAATGAAACAGGACCCATGCCTCACACCATACACAAAAACTAGTTCAAAATGGACCAAAAAACCTAAATATACAGCCCAAAACTATTAAGTTCATAGAAGAAAAAATAGGATCAACGCTAGAGGCCCTAATACACAGCTTTAACAGGATACAAACCATAATCAACAAGACACAAATTCCAGAAGATAAGCTAGATAACTAGGATCTTCTAAAACTTAAACACTTGTGTTCATCAAAAGACTTCACCAGAAGAGTAAAAAGAGAACCTGGACTCTGGGGAAAAAATTTTGGCCTTTACAAATCAGACAAAGGTCTAATCTCTAAAATCTATAAGAGAATCCAACACATCTACAACAAAAAGATAAATAATCCAATTAAAAAATGGGCAAAGGAAATGAACAGACACTTCACCAAAGAAGACATTCAAACTGCCAACAGACACACGAGGAAATGCTCGCGATCACTAGCCATTAGAGAAATGCAAATTAAAACCAGAATGAGACACCATCTCACCCTGGCATTACTGGCACGAATCAAAACAACTGGAAATAACATGTTGGAGAGGCTGTGGGGAGATCAGAACTCTTATGCACCGCTGGTGGGGATGCAAAATGATACAATCATTTTGGAAAACAATATGGCACTTCCTTAGAAAGGTAGAAATAGAAATACCATATGTTCCAGCAACCCCACTCCTAGGAATGTATCCTAGAGAAATAAGAGCCGTCACACGAATAGACATAAGCACACCCATGTTCCTTGTAGCATTGTTCACAATAGCAAAAAGATGGAAACAACCTATCCATTCATCAACAGATGAATGGATAAACAAACTATGGTACATACACACAGTTGAGTATTATGCAACGATAAAGAACAATGATGAATCTGTGAAGCATCTCATAACGTGGATGAATGTTGAGTGAAATAAGTCAATCACAAAAGGACAAATATTGTATGAGACCACTACTGTAAAAACTTATGAAAAGGTTTACACACAAAAAGAAACAATCTTTGATGGTTACGAGGGAGGGGAGGGGTGTGGAGGAAAACACTAAATAGACAATAGATAAGTGGTAACTTTGGTGAAGTGGAAGACAGTACACAATACTGGGAAAGCCAGCACAACTTGTACAAGGAAAGACCTTGGAAGCTCCATAGACACATCCAAACTCCCTGAGGGACTGAAGTGCTGGGCTGGGGGGCTATGGGGACCATGGTCTCGAGGAACATCTAGCTCAATTAGCATAACACCGATTATAAAGAAAATGTTCCACATTCTACCTTGGTGAATAGCATCTGGGGTCTTAAAACCCTGTGAGGCGCCATCTAAGATACTCCACTGGTCTCACCCCTTTGGCAGCAGGGGAAAATGAAGAAAACAAGATACAAGGGAAAGATTAGTCCAAAGGACTAATGGACCACAGCTACAAAGGCATCCACCAGACTGAGTCCAATACAATAAGATGGTGCCCGGCTACCGCCACTGACTGGTCTGACCCGGATCACAACAGAGGGTCCCGGACAGAGCTGGAGAAAAATGTAGAACAAAATTCTAACTGACAAAAAAAGACCAGACTTACTGGTCGGACAGAGACTGGAGAAACCCTGAGACTATGGCCCCCGGACAACCTTTTAGCTCAGTAATGAAGTCACTCCCAAGTTTCACCCTTCAGCCAAAGACTAGACAGGCCCATAAAACAAAACAAGACTAATGGGGCACAACAGCCCAGGACAAGGACTAGAAGGCAGGAGGGGACAGGAAAGCTAGTAATAGGGAACCCGAGTTCGAGAAGGGAGAGTGTTGACATGTTGTGGGGTTGTTAACCAATATCATAAAACAAAATGTGTACTGTTTAATGAGAAACTTTTTGTTCTGTAAACCTTCATCTAAAGAACAACAAAAAAATTAAAAAGAAAAAAAAATTACCCCTTTGGAATCCCAAAAAACAGTCCCCATAACCTTCTGAGCTTTCTTCCCTCTCTTGGCTCATTTTTGAGTCTTCCCGACCTTCCTTAAAACACTTGCTCCATCTATAAACTGTTGTTTTATGTGGGTCAACATTCCCATAAACTTGTGGCAAAGCTTTAACGATTTGGGAGGATGTCCACTTGAGTTTTGTTAAAAATTTGTTATTAAACCTGACCTCAAGATTTTTTTTTTCCCCCCGTGGCCCAAAAAGGATCCTTTTTTTAAAATGCACCCTAAGAGAGAAGTATATTACTGAGAGAGTTTGTCTGCAGCCATCCACTGATCACAGAGATGTGTTTGAACACATTTTGTTTGGAATAAATCTGTGCATGTGTGGACTGAAACCCTCGTAGCAATACTTTTTGACTTATGCCCGTTTAGCCTTTTGTGTTCCCTTCTCATCTATCTTTCCTAGTGGAAAGATTACAGTTGATTCTGCACATGTCTTAGGGAACATTCTTCTTTGGGCCTGAATTTCCTCCTCTTTAAAGCAAACACTCATAAGAATTTTGCTAAGGCATTTTTTATCAATAATCTAGGTATTTATTTCCAAGCATTTGCACAAGCTGCTGCTCTGATTCTGGCTTTTGATTAGACCTCTCAGAAAATTACTGAAATCTTCCCCACCCACCACCCCTTTTCAACTCAGCCCTTTCTTCCCCTGTAGTAAGAAGATGGGGGGTTCTATCTTTGGGGAGATGACAATCTGACTGGAGAATGAGACATTCCCCTAGGAAGTAGGCAAAGAATAGTCTGGGACAGGGAGTGATTAAAGCCAAAGGCATGTGGGTCCCACTGTCAGATCTCAGGAAGCTCAAGGACCAGAGAGACTAGGACCTGGGTGGAGGTGGGCAATTTGGGCACGATAAGCAGCAGAAACAACCCAAGAAAAGATGAGGAGGTGTGACTGAGCCTGGGTGGTTGGTGAGGTGCCCAGTGTGTCTGCAATGGGGGTAGAAGTAACCAGAGAAGACAGTCTCACAGTCTTTTCCCCAATTAGGGACTGACATCAACACAGTTCTGCTGGCAGCTGCTTCAGTGTTCAATCATAGCAACCAGGAGCCTGGGAGGAGCGCCAGTGTAGGAATGATCCCTTTCATCATCTTCCTGACAGGTAGCCCACAGCCGGTGTGATGACCCCCAGTGTGATCCTCTCCAATGTCGGTCAGGCACTGGGCCATAAGGTGTCTCTTTTCAGCTTGGCCTTTGAGGATGATGCTGACTTCTTGCTGCTGCGCTGCCTGTCCCTGGGGAACTGGGGAGCAGCCTGGCGCATATATGAGAACACTGATGCAGCCCTGCAGCTGAAGGTCCTCTATGAGGAGATCTCCATGACTCTGCTGGCAGACGCGTGTTTTGACTACCTGGGCGGCTTGGTTGAGGCCCTCCATTGGGCCCCTTTCCCTAACTACTTTGGTGGCTCAGAGCTGGTGGCGGCAGGCCAGGTGCAGCAAGGTGAGCAGGAGCTCAGCATCCACCTAGCAGCCCGTGGTCCCCAGGGCCAGCTTCTTATGGCCCACCACAGTGAGGTGGCCACTGACAGCAGCCAGAAAACCTTCGGTTTCCCAGGGGAACCAGGACCCAATATGACCTGCTTCATCCACTGCCTCTGGGCCTACGTCACCATTGAACAGCTTTTGGAGGCACACTTCCAGGCCCATGATACCACCACTCGTCACCTGCTGGCTGCCAAGGCCCTCAATCTATCCCTTGAATACAACTTCGTCACACCTCTGACTTCCCTGGTCATGGTGCAGCCCAAGTAGGTCAGCGAAGAGGCCAGGAGTCAGGCTGCCACCACAGGTGGACCAGGTACCATCATGACCTCATCTACCAACAGGCATGGCCTAGGGGCAGGCACAGACCATCCAGCCTTGGAGCCCAAAGTCTCCTCCAAATCAAGGTCTATGAGACTATAGTCCTACCTATCCTCAACTACTCCTGCCTCTACGAAGAAGATGCTCAGTTCCAAGGAGCTGGAGCCACTAAGTCAGAGCCCTAGAACCTTATCAACCGCAGCACACTGAAAGCCCCAAACTCCAGCACAATAGGATTCTGGCACCTTGGCACAGAACGAAACCTGCTACCCTTGTGCCCGCAGACTCTGGTGCTCTACTGCCTCTGAAGCTAAGCATTTCATCACACCAGAATCCTGGTGTTCTATTATCCATGAATCCCAAGCCACAAGTCCCACCTCTGAATCCTGGCACCCCATCCAAGCCCAAACCTAGCATTATGAAACATGTTACTCCACTGTATTCCAAGCCCGTTGCTCCATCACAACCTAAACTACATGTTTCATCACACCCCCAATCCATATTACATTCACTCAAGAGCCTGAAACAGCTCATATCTGGAGTCCCACACTTCAGATCCCCAAACAGCCACCAGACACTAGACCTAGAATTTCTGCTTCCAAAACCCCAGAAAACCTGCCCATAACTGATATCCTCTTACTGAAGACCTCTAAAATTCCATCACCTGTTAAACCTAGTACTCCACCTCACCAAACTTCCCCAAACCTATCATTCTCTAAACCTGGGACCTCAACTCCTCATACAGCCCAAAACTTACTCTCCCTGAGACCTGCCAGACCAAAGCCCCCACCTCCTCAGAGCCTAAGCACACTTGCAAGTAGAGTCTCCCATCCCACAGCAGTACCATGACCACTTCTGTCCTTAGAGAACCTCTCCGCACTCCCTTTACTCCCACCCGGCCCTCTTTATTGCCCACTGGAAGGTTCTGGCCCCAGCATGACCTGCTACAAGGACCTCAGAGCACTAGGCCAGTTCTGGGACCGTCTGTACCAGAAGCCCCAACAATGGGCCTACCCAACAGCTCCAGGCCTACGCCAGAAATCTGCCAATCTTGCTGCCTCCCAGCACCCTCCCTGAGGCTGTCAGCCTGTTCCTTCTCCCCGTGGAGGTAGAGCTACTGTCTGAGTCAATGGTGAAGTCCAAGTTTGTGGAGTCTTTGAACCCACCAACTTTCTATACCTTCCTCACTCCTGACGAAGACGGTGAGCGTCATGGGCAAGTGGTGAAGTTACAAGCGGGGGTTGGGGGAGGAGGTTATGAATAGACAGCACCAGGATCTGGGAGTCTGCAAGGATTATGCAGATTCTAGTGGTAGTATAGCTTCTTGCTTGCTTTGGGACTTTGGGCCAAAAGTACATAAGCACAGAATTGGAGGCCCTGGGAGAGGAGGGATATTAGGACTGGAAATATTGAACAGAAACAAACTGACCAAGCTGTTGGTTTGACATTTGTTTTGTTGGACAAGAGAATTGTTCATGCTTCGCAGGCAGGGGGGGATGTGGGGATTTAAATGGGAACATCACTGAGCAAGGCAGGTCTGATCAGTTCTTTAGTGCTCATGAACATCCCTGCTTAATTAGAGGGGTAAAAAAAATTTGGGAAGATTGTGACAATTTTATTTCCAAAAGACTGAAATAAAAATAGTTAATATTCTTGAGTTTTTCCTATATGCAGGTACTGCTCTGCATATTGTGCTTGTAGTCTCTCATTTAATCCTCACAAGAAACTATTAATATCTCCATTTTACCCATGGGAAAACTGAAGCTCATAGACTTGTTCAATGTCACACTACTAGTAAAGGGTTTGAATCCACAGTCTGCTCCCAGACTTCATGTGCTTCACCACTCCACTATTCTGCCTCTTTGACAAAAGGACTAACATTTCTTTTTTTTTTATTGTTGTGTTTTAAGTGAAGGTTTACAATTCAAGTTAGTCTCTCATACAAAAATTTATACATAAATTGTTATGTGACCCTAGTTCCTCTTCGTATACTGTGACGGCACACACTCCTCCTTTCCAGCCCTGATTTCCCGTGTCCATTCAACCAGCTCCTGACCCTCTCTACCTTCTCATCTTGCCTCTGGACAGGAGCTGTCCATTTAATCTCATGTATCTACTTGAGCTAAGAAGCACATTCTTCACAAGTACCCTTTTATGTTCCATAGTCCAGTCTAATCTTTGTCTGAAGAGTTGGCCTCGGGAATGGTTTTAGTTTTGGGCTAACTGAGAGTCCGGGGGCCATGCTTTCTGAGGTTCCTCCAGTCTCAGTCAGACCATTAAGTCTGGGCTTTTTACTAGAATTTGAGTTCTGCATCCCACTTTTCTCCGGCCCCGTCAGGGACTCTCTGTTGTGTTCCCTGTCAGGACGGTCATTGGTGGTAGCCGGTCACCATCTACTTCTTCTGGTCTCAGGCAGATGAAGCCTCTGGTTTATGTGGCCCTTTCTGTCTCTTGGGCTAATACTTCCTTTGTGTTTTTGGTGTTATTCATTCTCCTTTGCTCCAAGTGGGTTGGGACCAATTGATGCATCTTAGGTGGCTGCTGGCTAGCTTTTAAGACCACAGATGCCACTCACCAAAGTGGGATGCAGAACATTTTCTTAAAAAACTTTGTTATGCCAATTGACCTAGATGTCCTCTGAAAGCATAGTCCCCAGATCCCTGCCCCTGCTACTCTGTCCCTAAAAGTGTTTGGTAGTATTCAGGAAACTTCTTAGCTTTGGTTTAGTCCAGTTGTGCTGACTTCCCTTGTAGTGTGTTTTGTCCTTCCCTTCACCTAAGATAATTCTTTTTTTTTTCTCCTTATTAGGTCTCTTTTGGTTTCTTGTTGTAGTGTTTTGTAACTTTTTTTGTATAAGTCTTTTATATCTTTAGTTAGATTTATTCCTAAGTATTTTATCTCTTTTTTTAATTTTTTTATTGTACTTTAGATGAAGGTTTACAGAACAAAGTTTCTCATTAAACAATTAGTACACATATTGCTTTATGACATTGGTTAACAACCCCATGACATGCCAACACTGACCCTTCTCAACCTTCGGTTCCCTAATACCAGCTTTCCTGTGGACTCCTGCCTTCTAGTCCTTCTCCCTGGACTATTGTGCCCCATTAGTCTCGTTTTGCTTATGGGGCTGTCTAATCTTTGGCTGAACGGTTAACCTCGGGAGTGACTTCATTACTGAGCTAAAAGGGTGTCCAGGGGCCATACTCTCAGGGTTTCTCCAGTCTCTGTCAGACCAGTAAGTGTAGTCATTTTTTGTCAGTTAGAATTTTGTTCTACATTTTTCTCCAGCTCTGTCCAGGACCCTCTGTTGTGATCCGGGTCAGACCAGTCAGTGGTGGTAGCTGGGCACCAGCTAGTTGTACTGGACTCTGTCTGGTGGATGCCTTTGTAGCTGTGGTCCTTTGGACTAATCTTTCCCTTATATCTTGTTTTCTTCATTTTCCCTTGCTGCTGAAGGGGTGAGACCAGTGGAGTATCTTAGATTGCTTCTCACAGGCTTTTAAGACCCCAGATGCTATTCACCAAGGTAGAATGTGGAACATTTTCTTTATAATTGGTGTTATGCTAATTGAGCTAGATGTTCCCCGAGACCATGGTCCCCATAGCCCTCAGCCCAGCACTTCAGTCCCTCAGGGAGTTTGGATGTGTCTATGGAGCTTCCAAGGTCTTTCCTTGTACAAGTTGTGCTGGCTTTCCCAGTATTGTGTACTGTCTTCCACTTCACCAAAGTTACCACTTATCTATTGTTTATTTAGTGTTTCCCCCACACCCCTCCCCTCCCTCGTAACCATCAAAGATTGTTTCTTTTTGTGTGTAAACCTTTTCATAAGTTTTTACAGTAGTGGTCTCATACAATATTTGTCCTTTTGTGATTGACTTATTTCACTCAACATTCATCCACGTTATGAGATGCTTCACAGATTCATCATTGTTCTTTATCGTTGCATAATACTCAACTGTGTGTATGTACCATAGTTTGTTTATCCATTCATCTGTTGATGGGCATTTAGGTTGTTTCCATCTTTTTGCTATTGTGAACAATGCTGCAATGAACATGAGTGTGCATATGCCTATTCGTGTGATGGCTCTTATTTCTCTAGGATTATATTCTTAGGAGTGGGATTGTTGGATCATATGGTATTTCTATTTCTAGTTTTCTAAGGAAGTGCCATATCATTTTCCAAAATGGTGTATCATTTTGCATTCCCACCAGCAGTGCATAAGAATTCCGATCTCCCCACAGCCCCTCCAACATTTGTTATTTGTAGTTTTTTTGGATTCGTGCCAGTAATGCAGGGGTGAGATGATATCTCATTGTGGTTTTAATTTGCATTTCTCTAATGGCTAGTGATCGCGAGCATTTCCTCACGTGTCTGTTGGCGACTTAAATGTCTTCTTTGGTGAAGTGTCTGTTCATTTCTTTTGTCCATTTTTTAATTGGATTATTTGTCCTTTTGTTGTAGAGGTGTTGGATTTTCTTGTAGATTTTAGGGATTAGACCTTTGTCTGACTTGTAATGTCCAAATTTTTTTTCCCAGTCTGTAGGTTCTCTTTTTACTCTTTTGGTGAAGTCTTTTGATGAGCATAAGTGTTTAATATTGGGAAGATCCCAGTTATCTAGCTTATCTTCTGGAGTTTTTGTGTTGTTTTATTATGGTTTGTATCCTATTAATGCTGTGTATTAGGGTCTTTAGCGTTCATCCTACTTTTTCTTCTACGAATCTTATATTTTTTGACTTTATATTTAGGTCTTTTATCCATTTTGAATTAGTTTTTGTATATAGTGTGAGACATGGGTCCTGTTTCATTTATCTGCAGATGGACATACAGTTTTGCCGGCATCATTAGTTACAAAGACTATCTTTTCCCACATTTGATGGACTCTGGGCCCTTGTCAAAGATCAGGTGACCGCAGGTGGAAAGATTTACATCTGGGTTCTCAATTCCATTCCATTGGTCAAAGTATCTGTCGTTGTACTAGTACCAGACTGCTTTGACTACCGTAGCTGTACAGTAGGTTCTGAGGTCATATAGTGCAAGTCCTCCCACTTTATTCTTATTCTTCAATAGTGCTTTACTTATCTGGGACTTCTTCCCTTTCCATATAAAGTTAATGATTAGTTTTTCCATCTCTTTAAAGAATGCTGTTGGTATTTGGATAGCGATTGCATTTTATTTGTAAATTGCTTTCAGTAGAATTGACATTTTCACAATGTTGAGTCTACCTCTCCATGAGCATGGTATGTTTTTCCATTTATGTAGATCCCTTTGGGTTTCTTGCAGTAGTGTTTTGTAGTTTTCTTTGTATAGGCCTTTTACCTCCCTGGTTAGATTTATTCCTAAGTATTTTACTTTTTTAGGGGCTGTTATAAATGTATTGTTTTCCTGATTTCCTTTCATCGTTCTCTTTATTGGTGTATAGGAATCCAACAGTTTTTTTGTATGTTTATCACCTAAGATAATTCTCATCTACTATCTGTCTCCCTCCTGCCCCACCCTTGTAGCCATCAAAGAATGTTTTCTTCTGTGTTTAAACCTTTTCTTGAGTTCTTATAATAGTGGTCTTATAAAATATTTGTCCTTTTGCGACTGACTAAATTCACTCAGCATAATGCCTTCCAGGTTTCTCCATGTTGTAGGATGTTTCATGGATTCATCGTTTTCTTTATCATTGTGTAGCATTTCGTTGTGTGAATATACCATAATTTGTTTGTCTGTTTGGAAAAAAGGACTAACATTTCCTGTGTGACCTTTTAAGGCCGGATTAGAACCAATGGGGGGTGGCGGTAAGTCACAGGGTTGACATTCTTGACACGTCCCTTTCCTTCTCTCCACCACGTCCCATACATCCTCATTTCTGGCTATGTTACCTCTAATATATTTCCGAAATCTGTCCACTTCTCACCCTCCCAACAGGCATTCTTAGGGCAGCCTACCGTTCTGTCTAACCTAGAAAATTGCTCCAGCCCCCTCACTGGCCTCCCTGCTTGCTCTTTTGTCCTGCTACAAGCCATTCTCCCCGAGCAACTAAAGAGATCTTTTAAAAACACAAATCAATTTGTGTCCCTTCCGTACTTAATCCTCCCCCAAGTGTTTTACATCACACTTAGAATAAAGTACAAAATCCTCATCATGGCTTACAAACCCTGCATGATATGCCCCCTATCTTCATACCTCTCTGACCTCACCTTCTCCCACTCTCCTCCTTACTCTCTACTGTAGCCACACTGGCCTCTCTGTTCTTCCAGTGGGCCCTGACCCTCCACTTTCACTCAGGGACTTCTCTCAAACTTTTTTCGCTGCCTGATAATAACCTTGACATACTTTGCTCTGCTCACTTCCTACCAGCCTCATTCCTCCCATTGCCTCTCAAACTCCAGCTCATTCCTTAAATCTTACCTTAAATGTCGTGGCTCCACCCCGTTCCCAGGCTATGTCAGAAGTCTGTTACTCCCTCAGTAACTCAATTATTTTGTCTTATAGCATTTATCACCATTAGTAATTATGACTAATTCATGTCTGTCTTCCCCACTAAATTATGAGTTTCACCAGATCAGAAAACTTGTCTGTCTTTTTTCACCACCATATCCCTCATACCTAAAACAGTGCCTGAATTAATGAATGAACAAATGAATGTATAAATGTTATGAGGAAGATCTTTGAACATATCTAAGCTTGAATAACTAAGAGGCTGTAGAGACTGTAAGGTCCCAGTTCTGGAGATGTGAAGATCAGTTTGGGAAGACAGTGAGGACTCCACCAGTCAAAAGGAAAGTGGGCTCTTTGGTGGGCTCAGGGCATTTTTGCCCTGGGAGTATGAAGGATTCCTCTTACTTCTTTTGTGTTTGACAGGAAATCCACATTGGGATGGCAATTCTGAGGAGATTCTAGGAGGAGTTGGAGGCAGCATGGAATCTCAGGCAAATTCTGTGGGGCTAGCAAAAGGTGAGCAAGGAGCTCCCCTGACAAAAATCCCTAAACCTTCACTTCCATTCAGTTAACAATCCCATAGGCATTGTGAGAGCTCAGAGGAGGGACAATGTATTAGTTTTCTATTACTACATAACAAATTATCACAAATTTAGCAGCTTAAAACAACACCATTAATTATCTCATAGTTATGTAGGTCAGAAGTCTAGGAACAGGTTAGCTGGGTCCTCTGCTTAGAGTTTCACAAGACTGAAATCAAGGCATCAGTCAGACTGAATTATTATCTTCTTAGATGCTCATTCAGATTGTTGGCAGAATTTAGTTCTTTGTGTTTGTAGGACTGACAGAGGGGGTTCACTGTCAGCTTCTAGAGGCCATCTGGGGTCACTTTCAGATCCTAGGGTAACCCACATTCTTTGCCCCCTCCATCTTCAAAGCCAGCCAAGGAGAATCTCCCTCATGTCAAATCCTTCTCACACTTCAAATCTCTCTGACTTCTCTGTCTCTCACTCTAGACCCAGATTTAAAGTGCTCATGTGATTAAGTCAGGCCCATCTAGATGATATCCCTTTCTTAAGGTCAACTTAACAGTTATATCTCATCATAGCCACAGTCCCAGGCATTATACAAGGTGTGTACACCAGGGGGCAGTGAATCTTGGGTACCATCTTGGGATTCTACCTACTACAGGTAGAGAGCAAGAGAAGATAACATTAGAGCTGGCCTGGAAATTGATCCCTGGTAACTAAAGGAAAGGAAAACATTCCAGGCGGCAGGAAGCAGGAGCGAAGGCTCAGTGGCAAGAAAAGGCAGGGCACTCATAAAAATACTCAGTCAGTTGGGTGGAGCATAAAGAGAAGACTGGGGAGCTAGAGAGGAGCTAGATTTCAGAAAAGCCCCAAATGCCAGGCTGAGGAGTTTGATCCCTATCTGAAAGGAGGAGATTCAGAGGTCCCAGGGTTCCAGAATTCCCAGTAATGTGATAGATCAGTCCCTTGCCAATGCAGTCCCCTTCTCTTTTGCAGGCATGTTGCCAAGTATCTTCACCTTCTCATCCTAGGGTAAGTGAGCCACCTCCACTGCCTTCCTGTCTGAGTCTAGGACAGCTTGTGCACTGGGACTGGGGCTGGGATCTCTCTCTCTGGGGGAAATAAATATGGCTTCCTCCCTTTCCCTGCTGTCCTTTTCTCTCCTCTCCCCTTCCCCTCCCATTCCTTCCAGGGTCATAATTTCAAAGCTGCATTCCCTGCCTTGCAGTGGATGGGGACCCCACTTTGTGATCCACATCCCACACTCAGAAGAGAAGGTCGGCTTCACACTGGATGGGAGCCCAGGGGAACTGCTGCAGCTCATAGAGGACCCCAAGGACTCCACCTCAATACTGCACCACAGTCAGACAAACTCATGTCAATACCCCCAGATATTTGTGGACTGATACCCCCGCCTATGTTGTGGGTGACCATGTGTAAGGTCATGCTCCAGCCCCACGCTCCCTTCCTTCCAAGGCTACATGTGAGTGGGCAGCTGCTTGGGGCACCACCAAGCTCAGGCCATGAGGACCAGATCCGCACCTACTTCCAGATTATCACAGTCACTGCAGACAAACCCCAGGCCTATGTTGTCACCATCACCCGCGGCTCCATATCTGTCCTACTGAGGAGGCCCCAGCTGTAGCTCCATATGGTTTCTGTAGCCAGCCTCACCCTCCGCCTTGTGCTCCACCTCGAGTTCTTAGTCCTCCGGCACTACTAAAGGTGCCCCAACACCTTGCAACTACCCCACCTAGGGTTCTATGTGGTCAGTGGCTCAGGCCTCAGCCCCTTGGCCCATGGCCTGCTGGATAAGTGCACTGAGGCTGAGAGGGCTGGGGAGTACCAGTCTCAAGAGAAACCCTGTCAGAGTGAAGGCCAGTGAGCCCCTAGATGCCCCCAACAACCACAAAGAAGAATCAGAGCCAGGTCCTGCCCTTGGGGAGCTCCTGGTCTGGGAGAAAGACAGGCACAGACAGTGATCACAGGGAGCGATCAGTTCTGTACAGAAGGAAGCCCAGGAAGCTAGAAGAATCCAGGATGGGAGACCTCACCCAGCCTTGGAGCTGAAAAAGTCCTCCTGGAGGGAGACTCAAGCTGAGTCTGGAAAACTGATCAAGAGTGGGAAGGAAAGGAATGGAGGTTGGAGGAGATAATGCTGGAGGTGGGAGGAGATAATGCTGGAGTGATCAGAGATGGATCATGGAGAATGGCAGAATGAGGGATTCAGTTTCATGGGGAGCCATGAAAAGTTATAAGCAGAGGAAAGACATAATCAGATTTGGGTGTTACAAAGATCCCTCTGGAGGCTGCTGTGAAGGAGGATGACAGGGAGTCATACTGTAGGTCAGGAAACACTTGCAGTGTCTAGGGCAAAGGCCAACACTAGGGAGTTTGGACAGTGACAATGGGTTGAACAGATTTTTTTACCTCCTCTGGGCCTTTCCTCCCCTCTCCTCTCCTTCCTTCCAGTCTGCCCTATCTTGTCTTCCAACTCCAACTATCCCACTTCCTCTTCCATCTCATCCACCTTGGCTCCCTATTTCCACACTACACTCTTGCCCCTTCTGGCTTCTCCACATTTCCCACAATACTCAACCTCTTCCCTCCTCCAGGACTTTCTCTGCCCCCTTACCCCTTTTCCCTCTGGAGTTCCTGCTTGAAGCTCCTCTGAGAGCCCTGAGCAGGGACTCAAGCCGCTGCCCTGACCAGCCCTGCATTTCTCTCCCTCAGGGCAGTTCCAGCCCACAGACATTCAGCTGGTGACAGGGCCTACAGTGCCATGTCTGCAGAGGCACCATGACCCTTATGTGCCTGTGGCTCTAGGCAAGAGGTTGTTGAAGGGCTCACCAAGGCCGCTTCTGTGCTGGGCTACCTGCTGGCTGGTGAAGCGCTCCCATGTAGAGCGACTGCTGGGCCACGCCTACCTCGCCTATGTCCTGTGACAGCTCCTGAAACACGGAGCCAGGAGACTGGAGCTTGGCAGACACAGAGGCTACGGCATGGGGTGAGCCAGGAACAAAGACCTAGGGACATGGAGACACACACACAGGAGCACACACACACATGCACTAAGGGACACATACACAAGGACATGCAAACACACACAGATACTCAGACCTATGCACCTAAAGGCGTGGGGACTCCTGTCTCCTCACTGTTCTTCCTGTCTCCAATCTCCATTATTTCCACTCCAAACTCCACACCAGCCCTGGAAGTAACTTTTTTTCTTTTTCTTTTTAATTGTTGTGCTTTAAGTGAAAGTTTACAGTTCAAGTTAGTCTCTCATACAAAAATTTATACACAAATTATTATGTGACCCTAGTTGCTCTCCTGTACCGTGACAGCAAACTCCTCCTTTCCACGCCTGATTTCCCGTGTCCATTCAACCAGCTCCTGACCCTCTCTGCCTTCTCATCTCACCTCCGGACAAGAGCTGCCCATTAAGCCTCATGTATCTACTAGAGCTAAGAACCACACTCCTCAGGAATATCATTTTATGTCCCATAGTCCAGTCTAATCTTTGTCTGAAGAGTTGGCCTCAGGAATAGTTTTAGTTTTGGGCTAACAGATAGTCTGGGGGCCTTGTCTTCAGGGGTCCCTTCAGTCTCCATCAAACCATTAAGTCTGGGCTTTTTACTAGAATTTGAGGTCTGCATCCCCCTTTCCTCGGCCCCATCAGGGACACTCTGTTGTGTTCCCTGTTAGGACGGTCATTGGTGGTAACCGGGCACTATCTACTTCTTCTGGTCTCAGGCTGATGAAGTCTCTGGTTTATGTGGCCCTTTCTGTCTCTTGGGCTAATACTTTCTTTGTGTCTTTGGTGTTATTGAATCTCCTTTGCTCCAGGTGGGTTGGGACCAATTGATACATCTTAGATGGCTGCTTGCTAGCTTTTAAGACCACAGATGCCGCTCACCAAAGTGGGATGCAGAACATGTTCTTAATAAACTTTGTTATGCCAATTGACCTAGATGTCCCCTAAAACCATAGTCCCCAGACTCCCACCCCTGCTACGCTGTCCCTCGAAGTGTTTGGTTGTATTAAGGAAGCTTCTTAGCTTTGGTTTAGTCCAGTAGTGCTGACTTCCCCTGTAGTGTGTGTTCTCCTTCCCTTCACCTAGGATAATTCTAGTCTACTATCTAGTTAGTGAATAACCCTCTCGCTCCCGCCCCACCCTCATAACCATCAAAGAATGTTTTCTTTTGTGTTTAAACCTTTTCTTGAGTTCTTATAACAGTGGTCTTATACAATATTTGTCCTTTTGCCAACTGACTAAATTCACTCAGCTTAATGCCTTCCAGATTCCTCCATGATATAAGATGTTTCATCATTGTTCTTTATCGTTGTGTAGTATTCCATTGTGTGAATATACCATAATTTATTTACCCGTTCTTCCGTTGATGGGCACCTAGATTGTTTCCATCTTTTTACTATTGTGAACAGTGGTGCAATGAACATGGGTGTGCATATATCTATTCATGTGACAACTCTTATTTCTCTAGGATATATTCCAAGGAGCAGGGTTGCTGGATCGTATGGTACTTCTATTTCTAGCTTTAAAAAAAAAATTTTTATTGTACTTTAAGTGAAGGCATACAGAACAAATAGTTTCTCATTAAACAGTCAGTACACATATTGTTTTATGACATTGTTTAACAACCCCACGACATGTCAACACTCTCCCTTCTCGACCTTGGAGGACTTATTTTTGTGAAAATATACATAGCCAAAGATACACCATTTCAAAAACTTCTACATGTACAATTCAGTAACATCAATTATGTTCTTCTAGTTGTGCTGCTATTTTCACTATCCTTGTTCAAATTATTCCATCATCATTGTCTTCAACTCACTTTCCCCTAGGCTTTCAATCAAACCTTTTGAGTTGCTGTTGTCAATTTGATCTTACATAAGTTTTTTTGTACTTTAGATGAAGGTTTACAGGACAAAATAGTTTCTCATTAAACAGTTAGTACACATATTTCCCTATGGCAATGGTTAACAACACCACGACATGTGAACACTGTCCCTTCTCAACCTTGGATTCCCTATCACCAGCTTTCCTATCCCCTCCTGCCTTCTAGTTCTTGTCCCTGGACTGCTGTGCCTCATTAATCCCGTTTTGTTTTATGGGGCTGTCAAGTTCCTGGCTGAAGGGTGAACCTCGGGAGTGATTTCACCACTGACCTAAAAGGGTGTCCGGGGGCCATATTCTTGGGGTTTCTCCATTCTCTGTCAGGCCAGTAAATCTGGTCTTTTTTTGTGTTAGAATTTTGTTGTACATCACCTCCAGCTCTGTCCAGGACCCTCTGTTGTGATTCCGGTCAGAGCACTCAGTGGTGGTAGCTGGGGCACCATCTAGCTGTACTGGACTCAGTCTGGTGGAGGCCTTTGTAGCTGTGGTCCATTAGTCTTTTGGACTAATGTTTTCCTTGTATCCTGTTCTCTTCATTCTCCCTTGCTCCCGAAAGGGTGAGACAAGTGGAGTACCTTAGATGGTTACAGGCTTTTAAGACCCCAGACGCTACTCACCAAGGTAGAATGTAGAACGTTGCCTTTATAATTGGTGTTATGCCAGTTGAGCTAGATGTTCCCACAGACCATGGTCCCCACAGCCCTCTGCCCAGCAATTCAGTCCCTCAAGGAGTTTGGATGTGTCTATGGAGCTTCCATGACTTTTCCTTGAACAACTTGTGCTGGCTTCCCCAGTATTGTGTACTGTGTTACCCTTCACCAAAGTTAATACTTATCTATTGTCTATTTAGTATTTCCCCCACCCCTCCCATCCCTCGTAAGCAACAAAGACTGTTACTTTTTGTGCGTAAACTTTTTCATGAGTTTTTACAGCAAAGGTCTCATACAATATTTGTCCTTCTGTGATTGTCTTATTTCACTCAGCGTAATGTCCCCCAGTTTCATCCATGTTATGAGATGCTTCACAGATTCATCATTGTTCTTTATTGTTGCATAATACTCCATTTTGTGTATGTACCATAGTTTGTTTATCCATTCATCTCTTGATGAGCATCTAGGTTGTTTCCATCTTTTTACTTGTGAACAATACTGCTATGAACGTGGGTGTGCATATGTCTATTCGTGTGACGGCTCTTATTTCTAAGAGTGAGATTGCTGGATGGTATGGTATTTTTATTTCTAGCTTTCTAAGGAAGCGCCGTATCATTTTCCAAAATGGTTGCATCATTATGCATTTCCACCAACAGTGCATAAGATTTCCGATCTCCCTGCAGCGTCTCCAACATTTGTTATTTCCAGTGTTTTTGATTCATGCCAGTAATGTTGGGGTGAGATGGTATCTTGTTGTGGTTTTAATTTGCATTTCTTTAATGGATAGTAATCGTGAGCATTTCCTCATGTGTCTGTTGGAGGTTTGAATGTCTTCTTTGCTGAAGTATCTGTTCATTTCCTTTGCCCATTTTTTTAAATTGGATTATTTGTCTTTGTTGTAGAGGTGTTGGGTTTTCTTGTAGATTGTAGAGATTAGACCTTTGTCTGATTTGTAATGTCCAAAAAATTTTTCCCAGAGTGCAGGTTCTCTTTTTACTCTTTTGGTGAAGTCTTTTGAGGAGCATAGGTGTTTGATTTTTAGAAGATCCCAGTTATCTAGCTTATCTTCTGGAGTTTGTGTGTTGTTGATTATGGTTTGTATCCTGTTAATGCCTTGTATTAGGGCCTCTAGTGTTGATCCTATTTTTTTCTTCTATGAACTTTATAGTTTTTGGCTTTATAATTAGGTCTTTGATCCATTTTGAATTAGTTTTTGTATATGGTGTAAGGTATGGGTCCTGTTTAATTTTTTTGTAGATGAACATCCAGTTTTGCCAGCATCATTTGTTAAAAAGACTGTCTTTTCCCCGTTTGATGGTCTTTGGGCCCTTGTCAAAGATCAGGTAACCGTCAAAGATCTGGGTTCTGTATTCTGTTCCATTGGTCAATGTATCTGTTGTTGTACCAGTACTAGACTGTTTTGACTACTGTAACTGTATAGTAGGTTCTAAGGTCAGGTAGTGTGAGTCCTTCTACTTTATTCTTCTTGTTCAGTAGTGCTTTACTTATTCGTGGCTTATTCCCTTTCCATATAAAGTTAGTGATTAGTTTTTCCATCTCTTTAAAGAATGTTGTTGGTATTTGGATCAGGATTGCATTGTATTTGTAAATTGATTTGGGTAGAATTGTCATCTTCAGTATGTTGAGTCTACCTATCCATGAGCATGGGATGTTTTCCCATTTATGTAGATCCTTTTGGGTTTCTTGCAGTAGTGTTTTGTAGTTTTCTTTTTATAGGTCTTTTACATCCCTGGTCAGATTTATTCCTAAGTATTTTATTTTTTTAAGAGCTATTATAAATGGTATCGTTTTCCTGATTTCCTTTTCATCCTTCTCTTTATTGGTGTATAGGAATCCAACTGATATTTCTATATTTTTCTTCTATGTTGCTACTCTGTGGAATCTTTCTATTAGTTCCAGTAGATTTCTTGTGGAGTTTTTAGGGTTTTCTATGTATAGTATCATATCATCTGCAAACAAGGACAGTTTAACATCTTCATTACCAATTGGATGCCCTTTATTCCTTTTTATTGCCTTATTGCTCTAGCTAGAACTTCCAAGACAATGTTAAATAGGAGTGGTGATAAAAGGCATCCTTGTCTTGTTCTTATTCTCAAGGGGAATGTTTTCAGCCTCTTTCCATTAAGAAGGATGTTGGCTGTTGGTTTTGCATAGATGCCCTTTATCATGTTGAGAAATTTCCCTTCTATACCTATTTTACTGAGAGTTTTTATAAGGAATGGGTGTTGGACGTTGTTGAATGCCTTTTCTGCATCAATTGAGATGGTCATGTAATTCTTTTGTTTTATTTATGTGGTGGATTACATTGATTAATTTTCTAATGTTGAACCATCCTTGCATACCTGGTATGAATCCTACTTGTTCGTGGTGTATTATTTTTTTAGATATGATGCTGAATTCTATTGGCTAGAATTTTGTTGAGAATTTTTGCATCTATATTCATGACAGACATTGGTCTGTAATTTTCTTTTTTGTGGCGTCTTTGCCTGGTTTTTGTATCAGGGTTATGGTGGCTTCATGGAATGAATTCAGAAGTGTCACTTCCTTTTCTATGTTCTGAAATAGTTTGAGTAGTACTGGTATAAACTCTTCTCTGAATGTTTGGTAGAATTCTCCAGTGAAGCCAACTGGGTCAGGGCTTTTTTTTTTTTTGGTTGGGAGTTTTTCTAAATTACCTTGTCAATCTCTTCTCTTGTTACGGGTCTGTTCAGATTTTCAACGTCACTTTGTGATAGTTTGGGTAGGTAGTGTGTTTCTAGAAATTTATTCATTTCCTCTAGGTTTTCAAATTTGTTGGAGTATAGTTTTTCATAATACTCTGGTATGATCCTTTTTATTTCACTTGGGTCTGTTGTAATGTCCCGCATTTCATTTCTTATTTGGGTTGTTTTCATCCTCTCCTGTTTTTCTTTGTCCATCTGGCCAGTGGTTTCTTGGTTCTTTCAAAGAACCAGATTTTGGTTTTGTTAATTCTTTCTATTGTTTTTCTATTTTCTATTTCATTTAATTCTGTTCTGATCTTTATTCTTTCCTTTCTTCTGGTGGCTGTGGGCTATTTTTTGCTGTTCTCTTTCTATTTGTTTGAGTTCTATAGGTAATGTTTTGATTCTGTCCCTTTCTTCTTTTTTGATGTGTGCATCTACTGCTATAAATTTTCCTCTGAGGACTGCCTTTGCTATTTCCCAAAGGTTTTGGCATGATGTGTTTTCATTCTCATTTAAGTCTAGGAATTTTTTGATTCCACCTCTGTTTTCTTCTATTACCCAGTGGTTTGTAAGCAGGGTGTTATTCAGTTTCCATGTAATCGATTTTTTTTCCTTTCCTCCTTCTGTTGTTAATTTCTACCTTGATGGCATTGTGATTGGAGAAGATACATACTTTGTATTATCTCAACATTTTGGATTTTGTTGACGATTGCTCTGTGGCCTAGGATGTGGTCTATTCTGGAGAACGTTCCATGTGCATTGGAAAAGAATGTGTACTTTGCAGCTGTTGGGGGGGGAGTGTTTTATATGTGTCTATGAGGTCAAGCTGACTGATTGTACCCTTTAGGTGTTCTGTATCTTTGTTGAGTTTCTTTCTAGGTGTTCTGTGTTTTACCAAGAGTGATGTGTTGAAGTATCCTACTATTATTGTGAAACTGTTAATTCTTCTTTTCAGTGCTGTTAGAGTTTGTTTTATGTATCTAAGAGCCTTGTCATTGGGTGCATAGATGTTTATTATGGTTATGTCTTCATTATGGATCATCTCCTTAATCATTATATAGTGTCCTTCTTTGTCTTTTCTGGTGGATTTTGTTTTAAAATCTATTTTATCTGAGATTAGTATTGCCACTCCTGCTCTTTTTTGGTAGTTGTTAGCTTGATATATATTTTTTCCAACCTTTGATTTTTTAGTAAATTTACATCTTTGTTTTTCAGGTGTGTCTCTTGTAGACAACATAGTAATGGATCTTGTTTTTTAACCCATTCTGTCACTCTCCATCTCTTTACGGGTGCATTTACGCCATTTACATTCAGTGTAATTATTGATAGGTGTGAGTTTATTGCTGCCATTTTGTAATGCTTTTCTTTTTATTGACATTTTCTTTCTTCCTCTTACTCTCCTGTGCTGAATTTGTTTTGTTTGTGGGTTTTTCATTTTTTTTGTTTTTGTAAGTTTGTTTTTACTGAGACTTTTTGTTTTTCCTCTTTATTTTCGTGAGTAGTTTTGTTGACATTCTTTGTGGTTATTGTGAAATTTACCCTTATCTTTCTAAGTTTGAAGCAGTTTATTTTTACTTGGTATTGCCTTGCCTTCCTCTCCTTTAGAAGGTTCTATACCTACACTGCTTATTCCCTCTTTTATTATTCTGATGTTGTTGTCATTTACAGATTAACTGCTCTGAATCCCTGTTGTATTTCTTTTGGTTGTGAATAGTCCTTGAGAGTCCATTTCCTACATTGGTATTTGCTGGTACGATCCTTTGTCCTAAATTCAGCCTGTGGTCTGATGTTTTTTGTTCTCAAATCAAAGGACTCCCTTTAATAATTCTTGTAAGTTTGGTTTGGTTTTTACATAGTCCCTTAATTTCTGTTTATCTGGAAATGTCCTAGTTTCACCATCATATTTGAATGACAGTTTTGCAGGATATATTATTCTTGGTCTGCGATTTTTTTTTCTTTCAAGGTTTTATATGTGTCACCCCATTGCCCTCTTGACTGCATGGTTTTGGCCAAATAATCTGAGCTTAGTCTTATTGTTTCTCCTGTGTAAGTGATTTTTTTGTTTTTCTCGAGCTGCTCTCAGGATTCTTTGTCTTTCATTTTGGTGAGTGTGATTATGATATGCCTTGGTGATTTTCTTTTGGGGTCTATCCTATATGGGGTTCATTGAGCTTCTTGGATGGTCAGCTTTTCATCTTTCATGATATTGGGGAAGTTTTCAGTCAGCAGTTTTTCAATGATCCTCTTTGTGTTTTCTGTTTTCTCCCCCTGTACTGGAACTTTGATCAGTCGAAAATTTTTGCTTTTGATAGTATCCCACATAATTCTCAGGGTTTCTTCATTGTTCTTCAGTATTTTTTCTGATTTTTCCACAGAGTTGTACTCAAGTGTTTGTCTTCAACTTCGCTGATCCTGTCTTCCACCATTTCAAACCTGCTCCTCAGCCCTTCTATGACACTGTCCAGTTCTGAAATCTTGTTTATCTTTTGGATTTCTAATTGTTTTTGTATAATTTCTAGTTGTGAATTTATTTTGGTATTTTGTTTCTGCATTATTTTCCTGAATTTTTCCATTTTTTGTCTGATTTTCCATGAATTTGTCTATTTTTTCTTCATTTTTGTCTGCTTTTTTCTTCAACTCTTGGATGGCTCTGAATATTGGAGATATGAATTCCATGTCAGGTGGTTCTAGAGCCTTTTCTTCTACTGGAAAGTCATCTGGTATTTTATTTTGGTTGCCTACTGGAACCATCCTGTCCTGTTTTTGTAAATGTTTTGATATTGTCTGCTGTCTTTGGGGCATTCAGTAGTTATTTTCTTCATTTATTGATTGTAGATTTGTTTGTTTTGTCCTGCTTCTTTGTTTTATTTGGCTATGTCTGAGCAGGCGGGCTGTGTGCTCTTTTTTGTTTGCCGTCTGGGGAAAGATACTTGTGGCCTCCTCCAATTGGCAGGGTCAGTCGCTTAGATATGGTGCAGCAGGGCAGGTCTAGGTGAAGAGGAGTTGCTGGGATTTGTTTTTTTGGTACTTACTACTGCCACCATGGCAGGCCATTAGTCAGTGCAGGGCAGGTTCTGGTAGGCCTTGCCTGGGCTTCCTGGTGGTGTGATGTTCAGAGCACAATGTGGGTAGGCAGGATGGAGGGGGGAGATTGTGATGTGTGGCGCTAAGATGGGTATGGGAGAGAGGAGAGACGAACACGAACCAAAAACAAATGACCAAACAAAAAAGAGTGTTAGGGGAGCTTGCTGTTGGAGTGGAGAGATGAGAGACTATGAAATGGAGAAAAACAAAAAGGAGAAGAAGAAGAAAAAAGAAAACAAAAAAATGAATGAATAAAAGAAAGAAAAAAGAAAAGAAAAGCTCCCAGGGATCCCTCCAATGTGGCTGCGAGGTCTGGGGAAGTTGCTCACAGGCTGTGAATTACAGCCTGGCTAGAAGGGGTAGAGGTGTCACTCACTGCTAGGTATTCAGGGGACAGGAAGAGAAGGAAAGTATAGAGAGATGACGAACTGACTAATGAAGAAAGAGAAAAAGGGAAAAAGCGGAAAAGAAAACAAAACAAATACAAAAGAACAAGAACCCCCCCAAAAACAGAAAAAAAACCCAAAAAAACAAGAAAAAAGAAATTCCCTGAGGGCTCCCTCTGCCCATCTGTGCGTAGTGAGGGGTATGTCCCAAGCTATGCAGTACTGCCCAGCTAGAATGGGCTCCGAATTCAAGAAAAGAAAAAGAAAACAAACATTTCCAAACAAACAAAAAAAGCCCAGGGATCCCACCAGTGTGGCAGCACAGGTCAGGAAGCAGTTTCACATTCCAGCGGCATTTCACAGCCTTTCAGGAAGAAGCAAAGATGGCACATGGAGCCAGGTATTTGAGAGAAAGGTGGTGAGAGGTAAGGAAGAAATCTAAAGAAGCAGATAAAAGCAACACCAGCAGCCAACAGATGGCACTTAGGGAGCCAGCCAGTGCAGGCGGGTGGAATCCAAGCCACACTCGGGTGAAGCTGGTGCTTCCCTTCCAAGAGACTGTGGCCGTAGGAAGCAGAGGAGGTCGAGTGGGGGTGAAGAAGGGTGGGGGTGGTGGGAAAGCGTATATCGCTGGTTACTGGTTGTTCTGTCTCCTGTTGGAAGCTCCGTGAAGCTGCTTTCTTTTACCCCTGTTCGCTGATCTCTGATATGACTCCCAGATGGTGAATCCATGCTTCATTAGCTGATAGGGGACCTCTGCATATCTCTCTCCTCGTTCTCTGTTATCTGTCAGTTTCTTATTCCACTCAGTGCTTGGCTGAGTTCTTTATCTCTTCATTTGATGCTTAGGGTTTCAGGATTGCCGTTTTCTCTGTTTGGGTTAGTTTTTCAGGTCCTTGCTATGGAGGGATGGCATGGTGCTTCTGCCTATAGTGCCATGTTGCCCGAAAGTCTATTTCTAGCATTTTAAAGAAGCACAAAATCGATTTCCAAAGCATTTTACATTCCCACCAACAGTGTACAAGTGTTCCAGTGTCTCCACAACCTCTCCAACATTTATTATTTTCTGTTTTTTGGATTAATGCTAACCTTGTTGGGGTGAGATGGTATCTCATTGTAATTTTGATTTGCATTTCTCTAATGGCTAATGATCGTGAGCATTTCCTCATGTGTCTGTTAGCTGCCTGACTGTCTTCTTTGGCGAAGTACCTGTTCATATATTTGCCCATTTTTTAATTGGGTTATTTGTCTTTTTGTTGTTGAGGAGTGGCAGTAGCTTGTAGATTTTAGAGATTAGACCCTGATAGGCTTTGTCGTGGCCAAAAAGTTTTCCCCGGTCTGTAGCCTGTCTTTTTACTCATTTGGTGAAGTCTTTTGATGAACAGAAGTATTTGATTTTTAGGAGTTCCCAGTTATCTAGTTTCTCTTCTGGTGTTTGTGCATTGTTACTTATGCTTTGTATTCTGTTTATGCCATGTATTAGGGCTCCTAGCGTTGTCCCTATTTTTTCTTTCATGATTTTTATCATTTTAAATTTTATATTTAGGTCTTTGATCCATTTTGAGTTAGTTTTTGTGCTTAGTGTGAGGTGTGGATCTTGTTTCAGTTTTTTGCAGATGGATATCGAGTTATGCCAGCATCATTTGTTAAAGACACTGTCTTTTCCCCAATTAGTGGGCTTTGGGCCTTTGTCAAATATCAGCTTCTCATAGGTGGATGAATTTACATTTGGATTCTCAATTCTGTTCATAGGTCTATGTATCTGTTGTTGTACCAGTACCAGGATGTTTTGACTACCACGGTGTTAGAATAGGTTCTAAAATCAGGTAGTGTGAGGCCTCCCACTTTGCTCTTCAGTAATGCTTTACTTATCTGGGGCCTCTTCCCTTTCCCTACGAAGTTGGTGATTTGTTTCTCCATCTCTTTAAAAAATACTGTTGGAATTTGGATCAGTATTGCATTGTATCTGTAGATCGCTTTGGATACAATTGACATTTTCACAATGTTGAGTCTTCCTATCCATGTGCAATGTATGTTTTTCCGCTTATGCGGGTCTCTTTTTGGTTTCTTGCAGTAGTGTCTTGTAGTTTTCTTTGTATAGGCCTTTTACATCTCGGGTTAGATTTATTCTTAAGTATTTTATCTTCTTGGGGGCTATTGTAAATGGAATTGATTTCATGATTTCCTCTTCGATGTTCTCCTTGTTGGTGTAGAGGAATCCAACAGATTTTTGTATGTTTATCTTGTATCCTGATACTTTTCTGAAATTTCCTGTTAGTTCTAGGAGTTTTCTTATGAATTCTTTGGAGTTTTCTGTGTATAAGATCATATCATCTGCAAATACAGATAGTTTTACTTCTTCGTTACCAATTTCGGTGCTCTTTATTTATTTTCTAACCTAATTCCTCTGGCTAGGACCACAATATTGAATAAGGATGCCTGGAGGATGACTGAGCATCAATTGATTCCTCTAGTTTCCCAGGATTAGAGTTCCAGAGCCCTGAATGGTGCAAAAAAGAGTGTCCAGCAATGGTCTCTCCCATTGTCACGCACTCAAGTAGGTGTGAATACACACCATTTCCTTCTCCCATGCTATGTGATCTTAGGTCAGGAAGTTTTCCCCACTAAGCCTCAGTCTCTGTTTTGTAAAATGGAGAGAATCAGTCTTATTTTGCAGGGCTGTGAGGTTGAAATAAAAGAATATGGATGTATGGATATATGTTGTTTTATGCCATCGAGTTGATTCCAACTCATAACGGCCCTATAGGACAGAGTAGAACTGCCCCATAGGGTTTCCAAGGAGCGGATGATGGATTCAAACTGCCGACCTTTTGGTTAGCAAGCCGAGCTCTTAACCACTTCACCACCAGGACTCCACATGGATGTATATATTTATATGTGCACATGCATACTTACAGTGCCCAGCTCAAGGCCTGGTACATAAACGGTACCAGATATTATTATTATTCCTCACAGAAAGTCAAAGCTAGAAGGAACCTTGAAGTCTACCCACTCCAACACTCATTCCTCAAATGAAGTAGCTGAGCCCAAAGAGGGAAAAGATTTTGCCTGGGATCACACAAATGTAGTGGCAGAGAGAGAACTAGAACCTGTTCTTCCTAACTCCTTTTTCCAAGACTGTTTTTCATCCTGTCTAGCTGAGTCATGTTGAGTACAATCCATGCTATGGGGGTAATGTCAGTGGGTCATGCTGTCTAGTTGGTTCCGATTCATAGGGACCCCATGTACAACAGAACGAAACACTGCCCAGTCCTGCACCTTCTTCACAATCCTCGCTGTGCTTGAGCCCATTGCTGCAGCCACTGTGTCAATCCATCTCGTTGAAGCTCTTCCTCTTTTTCGCTGACCCTCTACTTTACCAAGCATGATGTCCCTCTCCAGGAGTTGGTCCCTCCTGATAACATTTCCAAAGTATGTGAGAGGAAGTCTCACCATCCTTCCTTCTAATGAGCATTCTGGCTGTAATTGTTCCAAGACAGATTTGTTCGTTTTTCTGGCAGTCCATGGTATATTCAATATCCTTCTCCAACACCATGATTCAAAGGCATCAATTCTTTGGTCTTCCTTATTCATTGTCCAGCTTTCCTACGCATATGAGGTGATTGAAAACACCAGGCTTGGGTCAGGCTCACTTTAGTCCTTGAAGTGACATCTTTGCTTTTTAACACTTTAAAGAGGTCTTTTGCAGCAGATTTGCTCAATGCAATGTTTCATTTGATTTCTTGACTGCTGCTTCCCTAGATGTTGATTGTGGATCCAAGTAAAATGAAATCCTTGATGACTTGAATCTTTTCTCTGTTTATCATGATGTTGCTTATTGGTCCAGTTGTGAGGATTTTTATTTTCTTTATGTTGAGTGTAATCCACACTGAAGGCTGTGGTCTTTAATCTTCATCAGTAAGTGCTTCAAGTCCTCTTCACTTTCAGCAAGCAAGGTTGTGTCATCTGCATGTGGCAGGTTGTTAATGAGTCTTCCTCCAATCCTGATGTCCCGTTCTTCTTCATGTAGTCCAGCTTCTCAGATTATTTGCTCAGTTTACAGGTTGAATAAGTATGGCAAAATGATACAACCCTGAGACACACTGTTCCTGACTTTAAACCACACAGTATCCCCTTGTTCTGTTTGAATTACTGCCTCTTGGTCTAAGTACAAGTTCCAGAATTCTTGTTCTTCACAATGTTATCCATAATTTGTTACGATCCACACAGTTGGATGCCTTTGCATAGTCAATAAAACACAGGTAAACATCTTTCTGGTATTCTTTGCTTTCAGCCATGGATCCATCTGACATTAGCAATGATATCTGTTGTTCCATATCTTCTGAATACAGCTTGAATTTCTGGCAGTTCCCTGCCGATGTGCTGCTCCAACTGTTTTTGAATTATCTTCAGCAAAATTTTACATGTGTGTGATTGTTTGATAATTTCTGCATTCCTCCACTATAAAATTCATCAACCCCTCCACATCCACACGAAATAAATCTAATGATTATAGTATTCTTTGGTATAGATAACTGAATTTTCTCTATCTTATGTAAAGTTGTCTAAAATTATCATGGAGCCTTCTGACTATGTCAAAATGAGGAGATCAGCAAATTCTCTTCCCAAAAAGTAACTACAATGCTGGACAAAATTGACAAAAACAACCATTTTGGAGCTCTGGAAATTGATCATGATGGTTAATTTTAAGTGTCAGCTTGGCTAGGCTATGGTACCACTTGTTTGATCAAACACTAATCTAGATTTTGTTATCAGGGTATTTACAAGTGGTTATCATTTAAATCACTTGACCTTAAGTAAAGCAGATTACCCTCCAAAATGTGGATGGGCTTCATCCAATCAGTTGAAGACCTTAAGAGCAAAAACTAAGTTTTCCTGAAGAAGAAGGATTCTGCCTCAACAATGTAAAAAGATATCCTGCCAGAATTTCCACTCCATCTCCTGGCCTATACATATATTTTATTGGTTCTGTTTCTCTGGAGAACTCTAAGACATCAACCGAAGGCATATAGTTATTTAAGAATGTTTATACTTTAAAAGCCACTGGATTTGGAGTAAGAACAGGAGGAATATGTGGCAACCTGGCCCAAGGCGGCTGCCATCAGCTAAATGAGCAAGGAAGTTCTGCTTGCGTGGTTCAGACCACAAGCCCCAACATCTCTAACATTTTCACTTGATTTGGAGTGATGAATGATTTCAATGGCCAGCAAGTGTCAGTAGAAGTGATTGCTAAAAGCAGAGCGTTGGGTGAGAACCTACTATCTCAGGATTTACTACCCTGAAGGTGTGGTCATGGTTGGAGCAAGTGTATTCCTAGGTGGATCTTGGAGAGGCCACAAGCTATTCACACACTCCTGCCCAACCTTGAAACTGCATCAATGTACATGGGTGTCTCAAAAGAGAAAGTAAAACCTGGAGCCAATTTAGAAACAGCTTAAACTCTGAATTCACTCCTCTACCAAATACAGATCCATTGGCAGAGGGTGGAAGCCTTACTGGATCAAAGTGAGTGAACACAACCTCTTTCCAATCACTGGCTGACCAATAAGCTATGCAGAAACAGTGGTAACTGCTAATAAGCCAGACTTAAAAAAAGGAAAATTTTAAAAAGAAAATGAGTAGAGGAGACAAGTTAATAAACAAACAAAAACAGCCAACATTTAACAACAAAAAGGCAAATAACCCAACAAAAACTGAGCAAAGGTAATGAACAGACACAAATGGCCAACAGACACATGAAAAGATGCTCAAAGTCATTAACCCTCAGAGAAATGTAAATCAAAACCACAATGAGATACTATTTGACTCCCACAAGAAAAGCCAAGATAAAAAAAATGGAGGAGGTGGAGCCATCATGGTGCTATAAACAGAAACACCATGTTGTCTCTCTGCAGCAAAGACCCAAAAAACTAAGTAAAACAAACGTCAATTCTGGAACCCTAAGCATTAAATGAAAGGATAAAGAACTAGATCAAGCGCTGAATGGAAGAAGAAACTGTCAGAGAACAGAGAACTAGGAGAGCTATGAAGGGGAGGTCCCCTGCCAGCTAACACAGCACAGCTTCACAATCTTGGAGCACAGTCAGCAATGACTTTGGACAGGGAGTACAAGAAGACAATTTCACAGAGCTCCCAACAGAAGACAGAGCACCCGGTAACCAGAGATACACACTTTCCCACCCCTCATCCATCCTTCTGCTTTATATGCTGCCTCACTGCTTCCCAGTAGGCTACAGTTGCTCAGCTGGAGAGACACCAGCTCACTTCCTCAACGGGTCTGCCCTGCCCCTACTGGCTGGTTCCCTCATAGGCATATTTTTTTATCTCTTTCCCTTTCTTCCTTTTCCTTCTCCGTCCCACTTAGCCCCCTGCAGTGCATCTGCCTTTTCCTGACAGGCTGTGCTGCGTCATCTGGCAAGAGAGACACTAGCTTGCTGCAACCTGGTTCCTCTCCACCTCCAACTGCTGGTTCCCTCAGTACTATTTTTTTGTTTGTTTGTTTGTTACTTCTCTACTTCTCTCTCTTTTCCTTCCTTCCTTTCCTTTCTCGCACCCACCTCACCCTGTGTGCCACCTCCAACTTTTGTCAACAGGTCATGCTGCACCACTCGGCTAGAGAGCCACCAGCACATGGCCTCCCCGTGTCTGTCCTGCTCCCATCTGCTGGCTCCCACCACACTGCTATTTTTTTTTCTTTTGTTTCACTCTCTTTTCTTTCTCCTTCCCACCTGGCTCTATGCATCACATCCTCTCCTTTCTCTCCTGCCTCTCTGCACCAGCCACCAAGTGCCACACCTCCAAACTGCATATGCATTGCCCTGCCCCACAACACCCCCTGGGCCCACAACACCAAATATCATGCCCCAGTGTGGAACCAGCGAGGATTCTCAGATTCCCAGACCCCACTTACACCACCCCTGGCCCCACTCCACCAAGCACCATGACACTGAGGGGGACCAGTGGACCTCTGGACTCCTGATCCCTACCTCATGTTGCCACTGGCTCCACCCCACTGAGCACCATACATCCATGCAGGGCTGGTGTGGCCCTCCAGACCCCCACCCCAGAACAACCACCCTGCCCTCAGACCTGTCCAGCCAGCCTCAATTCATGCCACAGATGACTTATTTTCGCACCCCCCCCCTCCTGCTGGACTTGCCCTGCTGCACTATAGCTAAGAGATTGGCCCTGTCCATCTGGACAAGGTGGTGTGAACTATTGTGCCCACAGACAAGAAAGCAGCACAACACAGTCAGCGTACCCACCCAGACATAACCAAATAAAATGAAAATGCAGGACAAAACCAACCTACAAACAATAAATGAAGAAAACACTTCCTGAATGTCTCGAAGACAGCAGACAATATCAAAAATATACATATAAAAGGACAGGATGACTCCAGTAAGCGACCAAAACAAAACACCAGATGAACTTCCAGTAGGAGAAAAGACACTGGAACTACTTGATAGAGAATTCAAAAGTCTAATGTTAATGGCTCTCAAAGAGATAAGGAAGGAGATTAAAGAAAACACAGACAAAACTAAGGGAAAAATAGACAAAATCATAGAAAGTACAAAAAAATCAGGGAAAACACAAAGCAATGGAAGAATTCAGGAAATAATACAAAAACAGCAATTAGAAATCCAAAAGTTATACAACAAAATTCCAGCAATAGAAGTTTTTGGAGCAAATATGAAAAAACAGAAGACAGGATCAGAGAAATTGAAGACAAACCCATGGATACCACTTTGCTTGAGGAAAAATCAGAGAAAAGAATGAAAAACTAAGAACTATGTGGGATACACTCAAGGGCAAAAATTTGTGATCATAGTTGAAGAACAAGGGAAGAAAATGGAAAACGCAGAGAGGATCATTGAAGATTTGCTGACAGAAAACTTCCCTAATATTGTGAAAAATGAAAATCCAACCATCCAAGAAGCTCAATGAAACCCATATAGGATAGACTTCAAAAGAAAGATACCAAGACATATCATAATCACACTCACCAAAACCAAAGATAAAGAAAGAATACTGACAGCAGCTGGAGAAAAATGATAAGTCACATACAAAGAGAAAAAAAATAAGACTAAGCTCTGATTCTTTGGCAGAAACCATGCAGGCAAAAAGGTAATGGGATGACATATATATAACATATATATATATATATATATTTATATATATATAACAGACATATATATAAAGAAAATAATTGCAAACCAAGAATAATATATCCTGCAAAACTCTCACTCAAATATGATGGCCAAATTAGGACATTTCCAGATAAACAGAAACTAAGGGAATATGTAAAAACCAAACCAAACTTACAAGAATTATTAAAGGGAGTTCTTCAGTTAGAGAACAAACAACAACCTGAATCTAGGCCAAAGGACAGCATCAGCCAGACACTATCCTAGGTAAAGAACTCTCAAGGATAAAACAAAACTAAAAGATTTACAACAGGGAACCAGAGAGGTCAATCTGTAAATGACAACAATGCCAGAACACTAAAAGAGGGAATAAATGGTGTAGGCTTTCAAATGGAGGAGAAGTCAAGGCTATATCAAGTAATAAAATACTGGTTTAAACTTAGGAAGACGGGGTAAATTTCAAGGTAACCACATAGAAAGTTAACAAATCTACTCATCAAAAAAGAAGAAAAACATAAACTCTCAGTTAACACAAAATCTACAGTAACGAAAGAAACTAAATGAAATTTCACAAACAAAAGGAACTTAGCACAGAAGAGTAAGAGAAACAAAGAAAACGTCAGCACCACAAAAAAATCACTACAAAATGACAGCAATAAACTCATACTTATCGATAATCACACTGAACATAAATGGCTTAAATGCACCAGTAAAGGGAGAGTAACAGAATGGATTAAAAAAAAAAAACTATAACCCATCATTATGTTGTCTACAAGAGACACAACTTAAACATATAAAAATATATTAAAAATCAAATGATAGGAAAATATATATCAAGCAAACAGCAACCAAAAAAAACGGCAGGATTGGCAATACTAACCTCAGATAAAATAGAATTTAAGGAAAAATCTACCATAAAAGACAAGGAAGGACATTATATAATGGTTAAACGTACAAGCCACCATGATGACATAACTCCAAAAAATGTCTACACACCCAGTGACAGGCTTCAAAATATATAAAACAACTCTAAACGCACTGAAAAGAGAAATTGACAGTTCCACAATAATAGTAGGAGACTTCAACACACCACTCGCGGTAAAGGACAGAACATCTAGAAAGAAACTCAACAAACATACAGAAGATCTAAAGGCCACTACCAACCAACTTGACCTCATAGACATATATAGAACACTCTACCCAACAGCAGCAGAGTATACATTCTTTTCCAACGCACATGGAATGTTCTCGAGAATACACCACATCTTAGGCCACTAAGCAACCCTCAATGAAATAAAAAAAAAAAAAACTGAGATAATGCAAAGCACTACCTGACCTCAGAACCTACTATACAGCTACGGTAGTCAAAACAGCCTGGTATGAAGAAGAATAAAGTTGGAGGACTCACACTACCTGACTTCAGAACCTATTATACAGCTACAGTAGTCAAAACAGCCTGGTACTGGTACAACGACAGATACGTTGAGCAATAGAACAGAATTGAGGACCCAGATGTAAATCCATCCACCTATGGTCACCTGATCTTCGACAAGGGCCCAAATTCCATCAAATGGGGCAAAGACAGTCTTTTTAACAAATGGTGCTGGCAAAACTGGATATCCATCTGCAAAAAAATGAAACAGGACCCATACCTCACACCGTATACAAAAACTACTTCAAAATGGACCAAAGACCTGAATATAAAGCCTAAAACTATAAAGTTCATAGAAGAAAAAATAGGACCAACACTTCAGGCCTTAATACATGGCATTAACAGGATACAAACCATAACCATCAACACACAAAACCCAACAGATAAGCTAGATAACTGGGATCTTCTAAAAATCAAACACCTATGCTCTTCAAAAGACTTCACCAAAAGAGTAAAAAGCGAACCTACAGACTGGAAAAAAATTTTTGGACAGTACAAGTCAGACAAAGGTCTAGTCTCCATAATCTACAAGAAAATCCAACAGCTCTACAACAAAAAGACAAATAAGCCTATTAAAAACTGGGCAAAGGAAATGAACAGACACTTCACCAAAGAATACATTCAAATGGCCAACAGACACCTGAGGAAATGCTCGCGATCACTAGCCATTAGAGAAATGCAAATTAAAACTACAATGAGATACCATCTCACCCCGGCATTACTGGCACGAATCAAAAACACCGGAAATAACAAATGTTGGAGGGGCTGCGGGGAGATGGGAACTCTTATGCACTGCTGGTGGGAATGCAAAATGATACAACCATTTTGGAAAATGATATGGCGCTTCCTCAGAAAGCTAAAAATAGACATACCATTCGATCCTAGAGAAAAAAGAGTCGTCACTCGAATAGACATATGCACACCTATGTTCATGGCAGCATTGTTCACAATAGCAAAAAGATGGAAACAAACTAGATGCCCATCAACAGATAAATGGATGAGCAAACTATGGTACATACACACAATGGAGTACTATGCAACAAGAAAGAACAACGATGAATCTGTGAAGCATCTCATAACATGGATGAAACTGGAGGACATTATGCTGAGTGAAATAAGTCAATCACAAAAGGACAAATATTGTATGAGACCTCTATTGTAAAAACCCATGAAAAAGTTCACACACAAATTGTAACAATCTTTGTTGGTTACCAGGGATGGGAGGGGTGGGGGAGAAATACTAAATAAGCAATAGATAAGTGGTATCTTGGGTGAAGGGTGAGACAGTACACAATACAAGGGAAACTAGTACAACCTGTACAAAGAAAGGTCTTGGAAGCCCCATAGACACATTCAAACTCCCTGAGGGACTGAATTGCTGGGGGGAGGGCTGTGGGGACCATGGTTCGGGGAACATCTAGCTCAATTGGCATGACACAGCTTATAAAGACAATGCTCTACATTCTACCTTGGTGAGTAGTGTCTGGGGTCTTAAAAGCCTGTGAGCGGCCATCTAAGATACTCCACTGGTCTCATCCCTTCGGGAGCAAGGGAGAATGAAGAGAACAGGATACAAGGAAAAGATTAGTCCAAAGGACTAATTGTCCACAGCTACCAAGGCCTCTACCAGACTGAGTCCAGTACAGCTAGATGGTGCCCAGCTACTACCACTGACTGCTCTGACCAGGATCACAACAGAGGGTTCTGGACAGAGCTGGAGAAGGATGTAGAACAAAATTCTAACTCACAAAAAAAAAAAGACCAGATTTACTGGCCTAAAGGAGACTGGAGAAACCTCCAGAGTATGGCCCCCAGACACCCTTTTAGCTCAGTGGTGAAGTTACCTGTGAGGTTCGCTGTTCAGCCTGGAAGTGGACAGCCCCGTAAAACCAAATGAGACTAACGAGGTACAGGAGTCTAGTGACAAGGACCAGAAGGCAGAAGGGAACAAGGAAGCTGGTGATAGGGAACCCAAGGTTGAGTAAGGTTATTGTTGATGTGTTGTGAGATTGTTAACCATTGTCATAGGGCAACATGTGTACTAACTGTTAAATGAGAATCTATTTTGTCCTGTAAGCCTTCATCTTAAGTGAGAATAACAGCACAATTGGAAGAGCGTAGTCAATGTCACTGAACTGTGTATGTAGAAATTTTTGAAATGGTGTATCTTTGGCTATGTGTATTTTCACCAAAAAACAAAAAAAGGTTGAGAATTTAGAGGGTTAATATGTTGTGGGGTTAACCAATGTCATAAAACAACATGTGTACTACTGTTTCATGAGAAACTATTTGTTCTGTAAGCTTTCACCTGAAGTAAAATAAAATATAAAAAATAAAATAAAATAAAAGATTAAAAAAAACAGAAAGATTAGTTTAAAATCAACACTGCACTGCTGAGGGCAGCCTCGATTCCAGGAACATTAATTGCTGGGTAGTTTCATTACTGATTAAATAAGAAATCTCAAATACCATTTGACAATTGTGATTAAATATATGTCATTCTAAAAAAAAATAAAGAAACCAGCCTGGTACGATACAATGGCAGACACATTCATTGACCAACGGAACAGAATTGAGACCCAGATGTAAATCTATACACCTACGGTCACCTGATCTTTAACAAAGGCCCAAAGTCCTTTAAATGGGGAAAAGACAGTCTTCTGAACAAGTGGGACTGGCAAAACTGGATGTTTATCTGTAAAAAAATGAAACAGGACCCATACCTTACACCATACACAAAAGCTAATTCAAAATGGATCAAAGACCTAAATATAAAACCAAAAACTATAAAGATTATGGAAGAAAATAGGGACAATGCTAGGGGCCCCAATACACGGCATAAATAGGATACAAACCATAACTAACAACATACAAACACCAGAAGATAAGCTAGATAACTGGGATCTTCTAAAAATTAAAAACTTATGCTCATCAAAATGCTTCACCAAAAGAGTAAAAAGAGAACCTACAGACTTTGAAAAAAAATTGGCTATGATATATCTGACAAAAGTCTAATTCCTATAATTTATAGGAAAATCCAACATCTCTACAACAAAAAGACAAATAATCCAATTAAAAACAGGCAATGGATATGAACAGACACTTGACCAAAGAAGACATTCAGGTGGCTAACAGACACAGAGGAAATCCCTGTGATCATTAGCTAAAACTGCAGTGAAATACCATCTGTCTTAGGCTGGTTTCTCTAGAGAAGCAAAACCAGTAAAGCATATAAATATATATAGAGGGAGATTTATATAAAGGAAATGGCTCGTGTGTTTATAGTGGCTGGAACGTCCCAAGTCCATGGGTCAGGATAAAGGCTTCTCCAGATTCACATAGCCGCAGTGGCTGGTTAACCCAAGATTGGCAGATGAGAAAGCAGGGCTCTTGCTTACAGGCTGTGAAGATTGATAAATCCCAAAATTGGCAGGCAAGACGTCAGGTAAGCTGCTAGCTCAAGTTCCAGTAACCAAAGGTCAGACAAACAGGATCCAGCTGCAGGATCCAGCACGAACAAAAAGCCCAAGAGTCTTACCAGAATGTCCACTTATATTCGATGCATGCCACACGCCCAAGAAAACTCCCTTTCAACAGATTGGCTACTCATAGCAGATCCCATTATGGAGGTTATCACATATCAAATCTCAGCATGAAAGTGATCACATTATACGACAGCCAAAACATGGAGAATCGTGGCCCAGCCAAGTTGAGGCACAATGTTAACCATCTCACCCCGACATTGTTTTCACTAATCAAAAAAAAAAAAAAAAAAAAAAACAGAAAATAACAAATGTTGGAGAGACTACAGGTAGACTGGAACTCTTACGCACTGCTGGTAGTAATGCAAAATGGTACATTTTGGAAAATGATATGATGCTTCATTAAAAGGCTAGAAATTCCATACGATCGAGTAACCCCACTCCTAGGAATATATCCTAGAGAAATAAGGGCCATCACAAGAATAGACATATGCATTATTCACTATAGCCAAAAGATGCAAACAAACTAAGTGTCCATCAACAAATGAATAAACTATGGTACATACACGCAGTAGAATAATATGCGATGATAAAGAACAACAATGAATCTGCAAAACACCTCACAACATGGATGAATCTGGAGGGCATTATGCTTAGTGAAATAAGTCAATCACAAAAGGACAAATACTATATGAGACCACTATTATAAAAACTCATGAAAAGGTTTACAGACAGAAAGAAACAATCTTTGATGGTTACAAGGGAAGGGGTGGGTGGGGAGGGAAAAACGCTAACTAGATAATAGGGAAGTGGTAACTTTGGTCAAGGGTAAGACAGTACACAATACTAGGGAAGTCAGCACAACTTGACTGTGGCAAAGTCATAGAAGCTTCATAGACACATCCAAACTCCCTGAGGGACTGAGTTACTGGGATGAGGGCTAGGGACCATGGTCTCAGCGGACATCTATCCCAGTTGCTGTAATACAGTTTATAAAGAAAATGTTCTATATCCTACTTTGGTCGAAGCATCTGGGGTCTTAAAAGCTTGTGAAGAGCCGTCTAAGATACATCTAGTGGTCCCATCCCATCTAGAGAAAAGGAGAATGAAGAAAACCAAAGATACAAGGGAAAGATTAGTCCAAAGGATTAATGGACCACAAGTACCACAGCCTCCACCAGCCTGAGTCCAGAGCAACTAGATGATGCCCACCACCGACTGCTCTGGCAGAGATCACAATAGAGTGTCCGGACAGAGTGGGAGAAAAGTGTAGAACAAAATTCAAACTCACAAAAAAAGACCAGACTTACTGATCTGACAGAGACTGGCGAAACCTCGAGAATATGGCCTCCTGATACCCTTGTAATTCAGTACTGATGTCACTCCTGAAGTTCACCCTTCAGGCAAAGATTATACAGGTGTATAAAACAAACAACAACACATGTAGTTTAAACATGTATACCAGACTAAATGGACACACCAGCCCAAAAGCAAAGACTAGAAGGTAGGAAGGGACAGGAAACATGGACGAATGGAAATGGGGACTCGAGGTTGAGAAGGGGAGAGTGTTAATACGTCACGGGATTGACAACCAAGGTCACAAAACAATGTATCTATTAATTGTTTAATGAGAAACTAATTTACTCTGTAAACTTTCATCTAAAGCATAATAAAAAAAGAAATTAAAAAATGGAAAATAAATGTTGGAGGAGATGTGGAGAAACTGAAACCCATATCCATTGCTGGTGGGGATGCAAAATGGTACAGTCTTTGTGGAAAACAGTCTGGCAGTTCCAAAAAAAACTAGAGGCAGAGCTGCCGTAAAACCCAAAACCAAACCCATTGCCGTCGAGTCAATTCCAACTCATAGCCACCCTATAGGACAGAGTAGAAATGCACCATAGAGTTTCAAAGACTGTAGCCTTTATGGAAGCAGACTGCCACATCCTTATCCCGTGGAGTGGATGGTGGGTTCAGACTGCTGACCTTTCAGTTATCAGGCAAGAGCTTAACCAATGCACCACCAAAGCTCCTTTTAGAGAGACCATATGACCCAGCAATTCCACTCCTAGATATATACCCTAAGGATCTAACAGAAGTAACACAAACAGACATATGCACACCTATGTTCATCGTAGCACTATTTACAGTACCTAAAAATGGAAACAACCTAAGTGCTTATAAACAGATGAATGAATAAGGAAAATGTAGCACATACATACAATGGAATACTACCCAACAATAAAGAAAAATGAGTTCCCAAAACATCTTAGAACATGGATGAACCTGGGGGACATTATGTTGAGTGAAATAAGTCATTCACACACAAAAAAATTACATTCTCACTTCCATGAAATTACATGAACAAGGGACTTCTGGGCAACATGGCACTATAGTCAGAAGCACCACACTGTCCCTCCACAGCAAAGATCTGAAAAACTAAGTCAAACAAAGTCACACGTCAATCTTGAAACCCTAAGCATCAAATGAAGAGCTAAAGGACTCAGCCAAGCACAGAATGGAATAAGAAACGACCAAGAACAGAGAGCGAAGAGAGATACATGCAGAGGGCCCCTATCAGCTAATGCAGCACGGATCCGCCATCTTGGACTCCTATTGGAGATCAGCAAACAGGGGGTACGAGAATGCAGCTTCATGGAGCTTCCAGCAGGAGACAGAACAACCAGTAACCAACGATATATGCTTTCCCACCCCTCACCCTTCTTTACCCCCATTCAGCCTCCTCTGCTTCCTGCAGCCACAGTCTATTGGCTGGGAAGCACCTGCTTCACCACGGTGTCTCTTGGATTCCACACGCCCGCACTGGCTGCCTCCCTGAGTGCCGTTTGTTGGCTGCTGGTGTTGCTTTTTTCTGCTTTTTTAGATTTCTTCCTTACCTCTCACCACTTCCCCCTCCTTTCGCTCAAATACCTGACTCCTTGTGCCATCTTTGCTTCTTCCTGAAAGGCTGCGAAACACCGTTTGACTGTGAAACTGCTTCCTGCCCCTTCCGCTATGCTAGTACGACCCCTGGGGTGTTTCTCTTTGTTTGTTTGCTCTGTTTTGATTTGTTTGTTTGTTTTCTTTTTCTTTTCTCAGCTTGGGAGCCACTTCTAGCCAGGAAGTACCAGGCGGCTTGGAAACTACTCCCTTACTTTGCACAGACGCACAGGGACATCCCTGGGGGCATTTCTTTTTTCTTCCTTTTGTTTTTTGGGATTTTTTTGCCTTTTTTATTTCTTTGTTTTGTTTTCTTCTTTCTCTTATTCCCTTTTTCTCTTTCTTCATCTCCAGTTTCTCACTTCATTCATTTTTTCTATTACCCTTTTTCTTTTTTTTCATTTTTCCTTTTCCCCATTTGTCAGTCTCTCATCTCTCCATTCCAATAGCAAGCTCCTTTAGCACTCCTTTTTGTTTGTGTGTATGTCTTTGGCTCCTGTTCCTCTCCTCTCTCTCATCTTTCCATACCCATCTTAGCTCCATACATCATAATCTATCCCCTTCTTCCTGTCTACCTGCACCATGCACTGAATATCTCACTCCCAAGCAGCACAGGCACGGCCTACTGGAACCTGCCATGCACTGATTTCTAGTCTGCACTGTCAGCACTAGTACATGCCACAAACAACCCATCCCAGCAACTCCCTTTCATCTGGACCTGCCCTGCTGTACCATACCTGAGTGACTGACCCTGCCCATTAGAGAAGGAGGTGAAAAGTATCATGCCCACAGACGAGCAAACAACAAAGAATGCATAGCCCGCCTGCTCAGACATAACCAAATAAAACAAAAAATCAGGACAAAACAAACAAATCTACAATCAATAAATGAAGAAAATAACTACTGAATGCCCCAAAGACAGCAGACAATATCAAAACATTTACAAAAACAGGACAGGATGGTTCCAGTAGGCATCCAAAATAAAACACCAGATGACTTTCCAGTAGAAGAAAAGGCACTAGAACTACCTGACAGGGAATTCAAATCTCTAATATTAAGAATTATCCAAGAGTTGAAGAAAAAGCAGACAAAAATGAGGAAAAAATAGACAGATTCATAGAAAAAGCAGACAAATTCATGGAAAATATAGACCAAAAAATGGAAGAATTCAAGAAAATAATGCAGGAACAAAATGCTAAAATAAATTCACAGCTAGAAATCATACAACAACAACAATTAGAAATTCAAGAGATAAACAAAAAGATTTCAGAAATGGGAAGTGTCATAGAAAGACTGAGGAGCAGGTTTCAAACGATAGAAGACAGGATCAGTAAAACTGAAGACAAACACTTGGATACAATTCTGTTTGAGGAAAAATAAAAAAAAAAAAAGAACAAAGAAAAATGAAGAGACCCTGAGAATTATGTGGGATACAACCAAAAGCAAAAATCTGTGAGTGATTGCAGTTCCAGAACAGGGGGAGAAAACAGAAAACACAGAGAGGATCATTGAAGAATTGCTGACAGAAAAATTCCCCAATATCATGAAGGATGAAAAGCTGACCATCCAAGGAGCTCAACAAACCCCAGATAGGACAGATCCCAAAAGAAAATCACCAACACATATCATAGTCACATTCACTAATACCAAAGACAAAGAATCCTGAAAGCAGCTTGAGAAAAACAAAAAGTCACATACAGAGGAGAAACAATAAGACTAAGCTCGTATTAATCAGCAGAAACCATGCAGGCAAGAAGACAATGGGATAACAAATATAAAAGCTTGAAAGAAAAAAATTGCCAGCCAAGAATTATATATCCGGCAAAACTCTCATTCAAATATGATGGTGAAATTAGGTAATTTTCAGATAAACAGAAATTAAGGAACTATGTAAAAATCAAACTTATAAGGCTTATCAAAGGGAGTCCTTCGATCTGCGAACAGACAACATCAGACCACAGGCTGAATATAAGACACAAGATTGTACTAGCCAGATACCAACCTAGAAAATGAACTCTTAAGGACTACCCAAAAGCAAAAGAATTACAACAGGGAACCAGAGAGTTTAATCTGTAAATGACAACAGCATCAGAACAAGAAAAGAGGGAATAAATGGTGTAGGTAAGGAACCTTCTAACGGAGAGGAAGCAAGGCAATACCAAGTAATAAAAGACTGCTTCAAACCTAGAAAGAAAAGGGTAAATTTCATGGTAACCACAAAGAAACTTAACAAACCTACTCACCAAAATAAAGAAGAAAAACGTAAAATCTCATTAAAAACAAAACCTACAAAAACAAAAGAAATGACAAAGAAATCCATGAACAAAAGGAACTCAGCACAGGAGAGTAAGAGGAACAAAGAAACATCAGCATCACAAAAAAAAAGCACTACAAAATGATGGCAATAAATTGATGCCTATCAATAATTACATAGAATGAAACTGGCCTAAATGCACCCATAACGAGATGGAGAGTGACAGAATGGATTAAAAAGCAGGATCTGTGCATATGCTGTCTACAAGAGACACACCTTAGAAACAAAGACATAAATTTAGTGAAAATCAAACAACGGAAAAAAATACATCAAGCAAACAGGTACAAAAAAGAGCAGGAGTAACAATACTAATCTCATATAAGATAGACTTTAAAACAAAATCCACCATAAAAGACAAAAAAAGACACAATATAATGATTAAAGGGATGATCCATCATGAAGACATAACCATAATCAATATCTACGCACCCCATGACTGGGCTCCAAAATACGTAAAACGAACTCTAACAATACGGAAAAGAGAAATTGATAGTTCCACAGTAATAGTAGGAGACTTCAACACACTACTCTTGGTAAAGGACAGAACATCTAGAAAGAAACTCAGCAAAGATACAGAAGACCTAAAGGGCACAATCAGCCAACTTGACATCATAGACATATAGAGAACATTCCACCCTACAGCTGTAAAGTACACATTCCTTTCCAATGCACATGGAACCTTCTCCAGAATAGAGCACATCTTAGGCCACAGAGCAATTCTCAACAAGATCCAAAATGCTGAGAGATTACAAAGTATCTTCTCTGACCACAATGCCAGCAAGGTAGAAATTAACAACAGGAAGACCAAGGGAAAAAAATCAATTATATGGAAACTGAATAACACCCTGCTTACACATCACTGGGTAGTAAAAGAAATCAGAATTGGAATAAAAAATTTCTGAGAATCATACGAGAGTGAAAACACATCATACCAACACCTTTGGGACAGAGCAAAGGCAGTCCTCAGAGGACTATTTATAGCAATAGATACACATATAAAAAAATAAGAAAAGGACAAAATCAAAACATTAACTACAGAACTCGAACAAATAGAAAGAGAAGAACAAAAAGCCCACAGCCCCCAGAAGAAAGGAAATAATAAAGATCAGAGCAGAAATAAACAAAATACAGAATAGAAAAACAATAGAAAGAATCAACACAATGAAAACTTCGTTCTTTGAAAAGACCAACAAAATTGACAAACCACTGGCCAGACTGACAAAAGAAAAGCAAGAGAGGAGGCAAATAACCCAAATAAGAAATGAAATGGGGGACATTACAACAGACCCAACTGAAATAAAAAGGATCATAACAGAGTATTATTAAAAAGTATACTCCAACAAATTTGAAAACCTAGAGGAAATGGATAAATTTCTAGAAATACACTACCTACCCAAACTATCACAAAGTGATGTTGAAAATCTGAACAGACCCATAACAAGAGAAGAGATTGAAAAGGTGATAAAAAAAAAAAAAACTCCCAACGAAAAAAAGCCTTGGCCCAGATGGCTTCATTGGAGAATTCTACAAAACATTTACAGAAGAGCTTGTACCAGTTCTACTCAAGCTATTTCAGAGCATAGAAGAGGAAGAAACTCTTCCAAATTCATTCTATGAAGCCAGCATAACACTAATACCAAAATCAGGCAAAGACGTCACAAAAAAAGAAAATTACAGACCAATATCTCTCTTTAATAGAGATGAAAAAATTCTTAAAAAATTCTAGCCAATATAATTCAGCATCATATCATAAAAATAATACACCACAACCAAGTAAGATTCATACCAGGTATGCAAGGATGGTTCAACATTAGAAAATCAATCAAAGTAATCCACCACATAAATAAAAGTAAAGAAAAGAATCACATGATCATCTCAATTGATGCAGAAAAGGCATTTGACAAAGTCCAACACCCATTCCTGATAAAAAACTCTCAATAAAATAGGTATAGAAGGGAAATTTATCAACATAATAAAGGGCTACTATGTGAAACCAATGGCCAAAATCATTCTTAATGGAGAGAGGCTGAAAACATTACTCTTAAGAACAGGAACAAGACAAGGATGCCCTTTATCACCACTCTTATTTAACATCGTGCTGGAAGTCCTAGCTAGAGCAATAAGGCAAGAAAAAAAAATAAAGGGCGTCCAAATTGGTAATGAAGAAGTTAAACTGTCCCTGTTTGTGGATGATATGATAGTATACATAGAAAATCCTTAAGACTCCAAGAGAAAACTCCTGGAACTAATAGAAAGATTCAGCAGAGTAGCAGGATGCAAGATAAACATATAAAAATTGGTTGCATTCCTTTACACCAATAAAGAGAACGATGAAAAGAAAATCAGGAAAGCAATACCATTTACAATAGTCCCTAATAAAATAAAATACTTAGCAATAAATCTAAACAGGGATGTAAAAGACCTATACAAAGAAAACTACAAAACACTACTGTAAGATACCCAAAGGGATCTACATAAATGGAAAACCATTCCACGTTGAAGGATAGGTAGACTCAACATAGTGAAAATGACAATTCCGCCCAAACATATTTACAAATACAATGCAATCCTGATCCAAATACACACAACATTCTATAAAGAGATGGAAAAACTAATCATTGACTTTATATGGAAAGGGAAGAGGCCTTGTATAAGTAAAGCTCTACTGAAGAAGAAGAATAAAAACTCGCACTACCTGACTTCAGAACCTACTATACGGCTACAGTAGTCAAAACAGCCTGGTACTGGTACAAGGACAGATACGTTGACTAAAGGAACAAAATTGAGAACCCAGATGTAAATCTATCCACCTACGGTCACCTGATCTTCGACAAGGGCCCAGAGTCCATCAAATGGGGAAAAGATAGTCTTTTTAACAAATGGTGCTGGCAAAACTGGATGTCCATCTATAACAACATGAAAGAGGGCCCATACCTCACATCATACACAAAAACTAATTCAATTTGGATCAAAGACCTAAATATAAAGCCAAAAACTATAAAGTTCATAGAAGAAAAAATAAGGTGGACGCTAGAGGCCCTAATGCACGACATTAACAGGATACAAACCATAACCAACAACACACAAACCCCAGAAGATAAGCTAGATTACTGGGATCTTCTAAAAATCTTCTTATGCTCATCAAAAGACTTCACAAAAAGTGTAAAAAGAGAACCTACAGACTGAGAAAAAAATTTGGAACATTACAAGTCAGACAAAGGTCTAATCTCTGTAATATCTATAAGAAAATCCAATACCTCTACAACAAAAATACAAATAATCCAATTAAAAAATGGGCAAAGGAAATGAACAGACACTTCACCAAAGAAGACATTCAAGCGGCCAATAGACACATGAAGAAATACTCGCGATCACTAGCCATTAGAGAAATGTAAATTAAAACCACAATGAGATACCATCTCACCCCAGCATTACTGGCAAGAATAAGAAACACTGGAAATAACAAATATTGGAGAGGTGGTGGGGAGACTGGACTCTTATGCACTACTGGTGGGAATGCAAAATGTTACAACTATTTTGGAAAATGATATGGTGCTTTCTTAGAAAACTAGAAATAGAAATACCGTACGATCCAGCAATCCCACTCCTAGGAATATATCCTAGAGAAATAAGAGCCATCACACGAATAGATATATGCACACCCATATTCATTGCAGCACTGTTCACGATAGCAAAAAGATGGAAACAACCTAGAAGCCCATCAACAGATGAATGGATAAACAAACTATGGTAAATACACACAATGGAGTATTATGGAAGGATAAAGAAAAATGATGAATCTGTGAAGTACTTCATAACATGGATCAAACTGGAGGACATTATGTTGACGTTAATCAGCAAAAGGACAAATATTGTATGAGACCTCTATTGTAAAAACTCATGTAAATTTTACACACATAAAGAAACAATCTTTGATGGTTACGAGGGATGGGAGGGATGGGGGGAAGTAAATAGACAATAGATAAGTGGTAACTTTGGTGAAGGGTAAGACAGTACACAATACTGGGGAAGCCAGCACAACTTGTACAAGGAAAGGTCATGGAAGCTCCATAGACACATCCAGGCTCTCTGAGGGACTGAATTTCTGGGCAGAGGGCTGTAGGGACCATGGTCTCGGGGAACATCTAGCTCAATTGGCATAACACAGTTTATAAAGACAATGTTCTACATTCTACCTTGGTGAGTAGCATCTGGGGTCTTAAAAGCCTCTGAGCAGCCATCTAAGATACTCCACTGGTCTCACCCTTTCAGGAGCAAGGGAGAAAGAAGAGAACAAGACACAAGGAAAAGATTAGTCCAAAGGACTAATGGACCACAGCTACCACAGCCTCCACCAGACTGAGTCCAGTAAAACTAGATGGTGCCCAGCTACCACCACTGAGTGCTCTGACCAGGATCACAATAGAGGATTCTGGACAGAGCTGGATAAGGATGTAGAACAAAATTCTAACTCACCAAAAAAAAGACCAGATTTACTGGCCTGACAGACTGGAGAAACCCCGAGAGTATGGCCCCCGGACACCCTGTTATCTCAGTGGTGAAGTCACTCAAGAAGTTCACTGTTCAGCCGGAGATTGGGCAGCCTCATAAAACAAAACGGGACTAATGAGGCACAGCAGTCTAGGGACAAGGACTAGTAGGCAGGAGGGGACAAGAAAGCTGGTGATAGGGAACCCAAGGTTGAGTAAGGACAGTGTTGATGTGTTGTGAGGTTGTTAACCATTGTCATAGCCATATGTACTAACTGTTTAATGAGAAAATAGTTGTTCTGCAAACCTTCATCTAAGGTACAAAAAAGAATTATCTATGCGAGATATAACTGACAACAGCAACTCAAAAGGTTTGATGGGAAGCCTAGGGTGCAGTGAGTTGAAGATAACTGTGATGGAATAATTTGGAAAAGGATAGTGAGAATAGCAGCACAACTGGAAGAATGTAATCAATGTCACCGAATTGTACATGTAGAAACTTTTGAAATGGTGTAACTCTGTCAATGTATATTTTCAAAAAAAAAAAAAAAAAAGGTCCTCCAAGGTCGAGAAGGGAGAGTGTTGACATGTCGTGGGGTTGTTAACCAATGTCGTAATACAATATGTGTACTGACTGTTTAATGAGAAACTATTTGTTCTATAAACCTTCATCTAAAGTAAAATTTTAAAAAAATTACATGAACAAGGAAATATACAGAAACTAATGTGTAGTAGTGGTTACCAAGGAATGGGGGGCCCAGGAGTAGATTCATTCTCTAGATAGTAGACACTTGTTATTTTTTGTGATGGGAAAGTTAACACTCAATGACAGTGAAGTGTATGCAGCTTGATGAAGTTAAATGATGTCACTAAAAAGTACACAGGAGAAAAAGACCTATTGGTAATCGTTATGGCACTTACAATTTTGAAACAACAGCAAAAACAACCAAAAGTATATGTGTGGGTATATATGTATGTATGTAGGCATATATGTGTACAGGTAGGTATATATGTGTGTGAATATATAGGTGTATGCATATGTATATGTATATACATCTATGTGACTGCATATATATAATAAAGCACATAGGGAGCACAGTTATGAATACTTCTTAGACATAATCAAACACCTTGTGGGATTGGATTTAGGTTTGAAGGATTAGGACAATAGTCCCATGGGACATCTTGGTCAATTGACATAATATAGTTCATAAAGTTATGTTCTACATTCTAGTTTGATGAGTCATGTGTGGGGTCTTTAAAGCTTGCAAGCGGCCATCTTAGATGTAACTATTGGCCTCTACTCATCTGGAGCATAAGAGAAAGAAGGAAACCAAAGACTCAAAGAAAAAATTAGTCTACAGGACAAATAGTCTATATGAATCATGGCCTCATCTATCCTAAGACTAGAAGAACTAGATGGTGCCCGGCTACTACTACTGACCATTCTAATCAGAGCCACAGTAGATGGACCCTGATAGAGGATCCTGATAGAATGGGAGAAAAATGTGGAACAGAACCTCAAATTTCTATAAAAAGAAAAAGATTTACTGAACTGGTTGAGACTAGAGGACTCCATGAGACTATTGGGCCTTCACACATTGTGAAAAATGTATCCAATGTCACTGAACAACTTGTGCAGAAATAGTTTAATGGGAACCTAAACTGCTGTGCAAACCTTCACTGAAAACACAATAAATGTTATCACAAATATATATACATATAAAGCAAAAAGGAACAATCTTCAGGGAGAAAATATCGTAATCCAGAATTGTTACAAAACATTTTTAATGGAAAATCTGGAGTTAAAGAGCACACTAACTTTAATAAAAATTCACTAGAGGGATTAAACAAAAGATTCAAGATGATAGAAGAAAGAATCGGTGAACCTAAAAATAGATTAATAGAAATCCAATTTGAAGAACAGAGAGAATAAAATATTAAAAAAAAATGAACAGAGTCTCAGAAAGCTGTGAGACAACATCAAGCATACCAAGGTATGCATAATAGGAGTCCCAGAAGAAAAGGAAAGGGAGAAAGTGCCATAAAGATACTTGAAAAAAACAATGAAAACTTCTCAAATTTGATGAAAAACATCAATCTACAGATCCAAGAAACTCATCAGACTCTAAGTAAAATAAACACACAGATATCCACAATTAGACAAATTATAGTCAAACTGTTGAAGGCCAATGACAATGAGAAAATAATGAAAGCAGCAAAAAAAAAAAAAAAAAAGAAACATGATGTACAGGGGAGCATCATCATGAACAATGACTGACTTTTCATCACAAATAATAGAGACCAGAAGGCAGTAGAATAACATACTCAAAGTGCTGAAATAAAAACAGAATTATAAAAAGTAATGATGAAACAAAGACACTCCCAGGTAAACAAAGACTGAGAGAATTTGTGACTAGTCAACCTGCCTTACCAGAAATATTAAAGGAAGTGTTTCAGGCTGAAAATAATGGCTTCAGATGATAACTCAAATATACAAGAAGGCTTGATAAATATGTGGGTAAATATGTAAGACTATAGTATTGCTTTTTCTTATTTTTTTCTATCAACTTCTTTAAAAGCCTTAAGATTGACTAAAGCAATAACTATGACACTATATTATTGAATTTATAACATATGTAAATGTAATAGATATGAAAATAATAGCAAAGAGGAGAAGAAAAAAACCAAACCTGTTGCCGTTGAGTTGATTCCGACTCATAGCAACCTTATAGTACAGAGTAGAACTGCCCCATACAGTTTCCAAGGAGAGGCTGGTGGATTCGAACTACTGACCTTCTAGTTAGCAGTGGAACTCTACTATGCCACCAGCAAAAAGGAGAAGGGAAGAAATATGCACACACACATATCCACCAAACAATTGCACAATTGCAGAACACATATTCTTTTCAAACACAGGGGGAACTTTCTTCAGAATAGACCCTATTGTAGGCCCTAAAAGAAGTCTCAGTAAATTTTAAAGGATTTTATTCTCCGGCCACAATGAAATTGACTTAGAAATCAACAACAGAAATAATTATGAGAAATCCCCAAGTATTTGTAAATTTAAAAAAAAATTCTAATAAAGCTCACAGGTCAAACAAGAAATCACAAGAAGAATTAGAAAATATTTTTAACTGAATGAAAACAAAAACACAGCATATCAAAATTTATGAGATGAAGCTAACACAGTGATTAGAGGGAAATTTATAGCTAAAGTTATAGTGGAAAAGAAGAAATCAAAAAGATATAATACCAATCCTTCATAAATTCTTCTAGAAAATAGAAGAGGATGAAAACTTCCCAACTCATTCTAAAAGGCCTGTATTACTCTGATACCAAGGTCAGACAGAGGCATCACAAGAAAAGAAAGCTACAAATCAATATCCCTCATGAATATAGATGCAAAATCCCTTAACAAAATATTAGCAAACTGAATCTAGCAAGATATAAAATGGATTACAAACCATCACCAAGTAAGATTTATCCCAGGAATTCAAAGTTGGTTTAATATTAAAAAATTAATTAATGTAATATACCATATCAATAGAATAAAAGATAAAAACCATATCTCAATAGATGCAGGAAAAACATTTAACAAAATACAACACCCTTTCATGATAAAAAACACTCAACTAAGAATCGAAGGGAATGTACTCAAACTGATAAAAGGCATCTATTAATAAACACACACACACACACACACACACACACACAGGTGAGATCATACTTAATGATGAAAGAGGTAATGATTTCCCCCTTTGATCAGACATAAAGAAAGGAGTCTGCTTTTGCCACTTCTATTTAACACTATACTGGAGACACTTGCTTGTGCATATCAGGTAATCTTGTGGGTAGACTATCTCTGGGAATCCACAAAAAAATGTTAAAACTAATAAAGAGTTTAACAAGATTGCAGGATACAAGATCAATATACAAAAATAAATTAGTTTGCTATATATTAGCAACAAACAATCCAAAATTGAAATTAAGAAAACAATTCCATTCACAATATCGTCAAAATGAATAAAATACTAGGGAATAAAGTTAACAAATGAAGTGTGAGAATTATACATTGAAAATTATAAAACATTACCTAAGGAAATTAAAGAAGATCTAAATAGAGAGACATTATATGTTCATAATTGGAAGACTCAATATTGTCAAGATGGCAATTCTCCCTAAATTGATTTATAGATTCACTGTGATCCCTACTAAAATTACAGCAGCTATTTTTTTTGCAGAAATTGACAATCTGATCCTAAAATTTATACAGAAATGTAAATAACCTAAAATAACCAAAACAATTTTTAAAAGGTGCAGAAATCAAAGCAGTTTAGTATTGGCACAAGGATAACCATATAGATCAATGGAACAGAATCGATAATTCAGAAATAAATCTATATAGTTATGATTAATTGATTTTCGACCAAGCTGCCAAGACAATGGGGACAGTATATTGTTTTCAACAAATTGTTCTGGGACAATTGTAAATCCACATACAAAAAGACGAGTTTAGACACTTATCTCACACCATGCACAAAAATTAACACAAAATAGATCAAAAACCTAAATGTAAGAGCTAAAACTACAAAATTTATCAAAGAAAATGTAGGAGAAAATCATGGTGACCTTGGATTGGACAAAGAGTTATTAAATATAACACCAAAAGAATAATTCATAAAAGTAAATATTGATAAATTAAGCTTCAATAAAATTAAAATGTTTGCACTTCAAAAGACCCCTATCAGAAAATAAAAAGAAGTAGGCAGAGCAAGATGGCAGTGTAAGCAGTCACACACTCCCATTTCCCTACAACAAATCCAGAAGAAAATAAGTAAAAACTAAGTAAATTGATAATTTTGGGACTCTGGAGAGCAATTAAAGAGTTGGAGAACCAAAGTGGATATTGAATCAAGAAAAAGGTCTCAAACAGATGATAGGTGAGTGGATTTTCTCTGAGTGTCCTCACCTCAACTGCCTCCCCAGCTCAGAGAGGCCATCTTGAGGAAGCTTAGGCTAGTGCCCTTGGGCAGGGAGCCCAGGACTAGAACAGCACAGCCAAGACACCTGAGCTGGCAGACTGGGATGAAGGCACCAACTGAACACAGACCACGTGGGAGCTGCCATGAGTACTGGGAAAGAATATCAAGGCAGGTGCAACGCAGGCCACAGTACATGAACAGGCAGGCCCAGGGGAGAGGCACAGAGGGTGCGGCATGGCCAAGACACCTGGGTGGGCAGCCTGGGACAGTTCCTGTGAGTCTTGGGAAAGAACAGCATGATGGGTACAGTGCAGACAGTAATGTATGAGCAGTTGGGCCCAGGGTAGGGAGGTACAGAGGGCACAGTGCAGGCTGAGATACCTGAACAGTTGAAGCTGGGATGGAGTGGCTTGGTGAGCACAACCCAGGCAGGAATTCTTATGAGTCCTGGGAAAAAGTGACACAGTGGACACAACAGGCCGTGGTAGGTGTGTGGTCGGACACAGGATGTAGAGGAGTGTGGGGAGGTGTAGTGCAGGCTGGAGCACAGCACAGGTTGGAGTTCCCATGAGCCCTGGGAAGAAGCAACAAGATGAGCACAGTGCAGATTGGAGTTCACGAACAGTGAGAACATGTGGTGAATTGGCAACAGCTGCTGCTTACAGGGTGGGATGTCTGTGACAGCTGCAGCCCCTGGGTGGGAGGTCTAGTGTAAGAGCTGTACACTGGCACTCATGGGGGGATTTGTGGTGAACAATCAGACCCAACTGGTCATCCCAAACAGGAGGGAGTGCTAAAGGGGCAAGGTCAGTGTCCCTGGGGGAGGGAATCTGGTGCTGGAATAATACATTCAGCATACTTAATATCTTGTGGGGAATCAACTATATCAAGGGCTACAGCCCATAGAGTTTGGTGCTGAAGAGACAAGGTCAGTACCTCCACTCAGGGAACCTAGAAGTGAAACAGTGACAGCCAGCACCCCCAAGAAAAGAGGCCAAAAGGGAAGGGACAACAATAAATGCATCTAGAAGAGGAGTCTGGAGTGGAAGCAGAGAACTACAACTTTCAAGAATTTAAAATATTAATAACAACAATAATAAAGACCAAGAAGAGCAAACCCTAGAGAAAAGGAATCTAACCTTCAGAGATACCACAGTAAAACAACTTAGTGTCTCAATTACAACAGAATATCACAAAGCATACAAAGAGGCAGTAATGAACAGCCCATGCAAAAGACCAAAATAAGGAGACAGAAACTGTCCCCAAGGAAAGAAAGAGAATGGAATCACTTGACAATGACTTTAAAGCATCAGTATTAAACATGTTCAAAGAGTTAAAGGAAAACACAGAAAATGAACTGAAGGAAAACAATACAAGAACAAACCAAGAATTTCAATAAAGATATACCCATACCTGTTGCTGTTGAGTCGATTCTGACTCACAGAAACCCTATAGGACAGAGTAGAACTTCCCCATAGAGTTTCCAAGGAGTACCTGGTGGATTCGAACTGCCGACCTTTTGGTTAGCAGCCGTAGCACTTAACCATTAAACCACCAGGGTTTCCAATAAAGAGATAGAAACTTTAAAAAAAGGGAAATACTGCAATTGAGAAGTACAATAACAGAAATGAACAATTCTATGGAAGGGCTCAGCAGTAGATTTGAACTGGCAGAAGAAAGAATTACCAAATTGGAAGACAGGGCCATAGAGAATACTCAGTCAGAGAAGCAAAAAGAAAAAATAGTGATGAAGAATGAACAAAGCCTAAGGGATCTGTTGGACACCAAAAAAGCAGAATAATATACTCATTATGAGAGTCCCAGAAGGAGAGAAAGAGAAAGGGGCAGAATTTTTGAAGAAATAATGGCTGCAAGTTTTCCAAATATGATGAAAGACAGTAACTTACACGTCCAAGATGTTCAACAAACTCCAAGTAACATTAATCCAAAAAAGGCTACACTGAGTCATATTATAATCAAACTCTTGAAAAGCAAGGACAAACAGAAAATACTGACAGCAGTACAAGAGAAGCAAAGTATTACATACAATAAGATTAAGTGTCGACTTGTATCAGAAACCACGCAGGCAAGAAGGCAATGGGTTGACATATTTAAAGTGCTGAAAGAAAAGAAATGTCAGCCAAGAATCCTAACACCTGGCAAAACTGTGATTCAAAGATGAGAGAGAAATTAAGATATTCCCAGAGAAACAGTAACTGTGGGAAACAGTAACTGTGAAGGAAAAATAAGGACACGACAGTAATCTGAAGTTGTACATATGGGGTGGGGAGGGAGAGTGTTATCGATGGAATTGTGTCCTCCAAAAATGTGTCTCAACTTGGCTAGGCCGTAATTCCCAGTTGTGTGTGGTTGTCCTCCATTTTGTGATCTGATATAACTTTTCTATGTGTTGTAAATCCTAACTCTATGATGTTAATGAGGTAGGATCAGAGGCAGTCATGTTAATGAGGCAGGGCAAAATCCATAGGATTAAGTTGGATCTTGAGTCAATCTCTTTTGAGATATTAAAGACAGAAGCAAGCAGAGAGGAGAGGGAACTCATTACCACCAAGCAAGAAGAGCCAGGAGAAGAGTGAGTCCTTTGGGGGGTCCTTGTGCTGAGAATCCCCTAGACCAGGGGAAGATTGGTGACAAGGACCTTACCCAAGAGCCAACAGAGAGAGAAAACCTTCCCCTAGAGCTGGTGCACTGAATTCAGACTTCTAACCTCCTAAACTGTGAGAGAGAAAAAATTTGTTCGTGAAATATCCACTTGTGACATCTCTGTTATAGCAGCACTAGATAAGTAAGACGGGGGGGGGGGGAGATTTCCATTAAAGGAATTGTCTTGACAAGTACAGTTGTGCCTCAGTATCTGTGATGGTTAAGCTTGTGTGTCAACTTGGCTGGGCCATGATTCTCAATGTTTTAACATAATCACTCTCGTGATTGAATATACCGTGAGTAGTCAATCAGATGAAAGGGAGTCTCCTTGGGGGTGTGGCCCACATCTGAATATAAGCAGACATTCTGGCTTTTTACTCTCTCTGGATCCTGCAGCTGCCTCCTGTCATCTCATCTCCGGTTTTTGGGACTTAAGCTGTCAGCTTATCTGCTGAACCTGGGATTCGTTGATCTGCACAGCATGCGAGCGGGAGCCTTGCTCTCTGACCTGCCAATCTTGGGCTTGCCAGCTTCTGCGGCTGCGTGACTTGGGAGAGGTATCTACCCTGATCCACAGAGTTGGGACGTTCTAGCCTCTACAACTGCATGAGCTGTTTCCTTGATATAAAGCTCTCTCTATATATATATTTATACACTTTACTGGTTTTGCTTCTCTAGAGAACCCAGCCTAAGACAGTATCCATGGGGTATTGACTCCATGACCCCCATGGATACCAAAATACATGGACGCTCGAGTCCTTTATATAAAATGGCTTCAGCTGAGAACCAGGCCCTGCCTCCTTGCCTGCTCCCTCACAAAGCCCCCATCCCAGGTGGTGTACTTTCTCCCACATGCAAAGAGCACCATAGTCAACACACCCCCCAAAAAGGAAGACTAGAAAGTGACAGTCTAAGGACTGTGGGGAGCTGGATCCCGGCAGGCCACTGCCAAATAGGTGCCGAGCCTCGTACCACAGTTGACTGTGGGTAGCTGAAACTGTGGAAAGCGAAACTGCATATAAAAGGGGACTACTTGTATTTTTGAGCCAAGTTTGGTTGAATCTGAGAATTCAGAACCCGCAGATATGGAGGGCCTACCGTGTAAAGATTAGATTTAAGGTACTTTGGTTTGGCAAATACAACTGATACATCCTTTAGGCTTTATAATGACAAAGGCATTCAAAAAATAAAAAGTGAAAAACTAAAATCATATATATACAATAATAAAATAAATTTAAATTACAGGGCATCTTAGGCAAGGTTCTCTAGAGAAGCAAAACCAGTAAAGTGTATAAATATATACAGAGAGAGATTTATATCAATGAAATGGCTCACATGGTTGTAGAAGCTGGAAAGTCCCAAGTCTCTGGGTCAGGCTGGAGGCTTCTCTCCACTCACGTAGCTGCAGGGGGCTGGCAAACCTAAGATCAGCAGGTCTTACAGCAGGGCTCTGACTCATAGGCTGTAGAGACTGACGAATCCCAAGATAAGCAGGAAAGACGGCAGACAAGCTGCTAGCTCAAGTGCCAAGAACTGGAGATAAGATGAACAGGGGCCAGCTGGAGGATCCAAAGCAAACAAAAGCCCACGAGCCTTGCCAGAAAGTCTACTTATATCGGATGATGGCCACACCCCAAGGAAATTCCCTTTCAACTGATTGGCTTCTCACAGCAGATCTCATCATGGAGGTAATCACATTATATCAAATCTCGTCATGGAGGTGATTACATCATTATACAACTGCCAAACTACATCATAACTGCCAAACCACTGAGAATCATGTCCCAGCCAAGTTTCCATACAACTTAAAGATCACACAGGCTATCCGAGATATAAAGATGTAATCAGTGATAACAACAATATAAATGGGGTGGGGTGGACTTGCATATGTATACAGGTTTTGTATGTTACCGAAGTTAAGTTCTTATCAATATAAACCAGGGTGTTATAAATGTAAGACGATAAACTTAATCCTCATAGTAACCACAAAGAAAATAAATTTTGAAATTATACACAAAAATAATAAGAAGGGAAACAAAATAGTTCAGCACAGAAAAATATCTATACAGTCATGTGTTGCTTAACATCCACTATACGTTCTGTGACATAGGATATTATGTGATTTGGACGTTGTGTGAACACCATATTATATATGTAGCAAAGCTATATGGAATACCTTTTTTTCACTTCTAAATCAATACTTCTTTGCCTCTTGTTGCTGCTATCACCAGCATTAGTGCTGCTGTGTTTGGGAGTCATGATGCACTTCACAGTAATATTTTTGAAATAAAATTATCAGAGAGATAATGCTACAACACTCAAGAGGCAAGCAATAAACAAAATTGGATGTCGCTACCTATGAGCCAAAGCATACACTGTTATATGGTAAACTTTTTATTTGTAAATAGGGAAAGTTCACATTAAAATAATGATAGGAAGTACAGTACAGTACATACATAAACCAGTAGCATAGGTGTTTATTATGACTATCAAGATATATGTGTTATAGGTTATATATGTACTGTACCATTATATGCCTGGCAGCATAATTGCTTTGTATACAAGATACGTGAGATACCTGTGTTGTGTGCAGGAAGCTGTTGCATTTGCTACGTCTGGTTACATCTGCTACACAAAAAATGAATGGCAGACGTAAGTTTTGTTTTACCAATAATCAGCATGAATGTAAATGGATTAAGCACTCTGAACAAGAGGCAGTGAGTGGTAGATAGGATATTTAAAAAAATGACTCATCTATATGCTGTCTACAAGAGATACATTTTAGGCACAAAAACACAAACAGATTGAAAGTGAAAAGGTGGGGGAAAATTCCATGCAAGCTTAATCAATAGATTAATATTAGAAAAAATAGACATTAAGTCTATTATAAGAGACAAAGAAGGACACTATATAATGGTAAAAGCCCAAATTCATGAAGAATATATAACAATCATAAATAATATTTATGCACCTAACATCAGAGCCCCAATATTTATAAAGCAAACACTGACAGAATTGAAACAAGAAGTAGATAGGTCTACAATAGTAAAAAAAAAAAAACAAAACAAACCCAAACCCATTCCCATCAAGTCGATTCCAACCCATAGCAACCCTGAAGGACAGACTATAACTGCCACATAGGGTTTCCAAGGAGTGGCTGGTGGATTCGCACTGCCGACCTTTTGGTTAGCAGGTGTAACTCTTAACTACTGCACCACCAGGGCACAGCAATAATAGTAGGAGACTTTAATACACCACTTTTGACAATGGATAAACATCTAGAAAGAAGATCAATAAAGAAATAGAAGACTTGAACAACATTATCAACCAACTAGACTTAACAGACATATAGAACACTCTACCCAACAACAGAACAGTATACATTTTTCTCAAATGCACATGGATCATTCTCCATGAAAGACAATATCTTAGGACACAAAGCAAGCCTCAGTAAATTTTAAAAAATTGAAATCATACAACATACCTTTTCTGATCACAATGGAATGAAACAAGAAATTAATAACAGAAAGAAAATTGAGAAATACACAAATATGTGGAAACTAAATAACAAGTTATTAAGTGACGATTGGGTCAAAGAAGAAATCAAGAGAGAAATTAAAAAAAAAAACTACTTACAGTTGAATGAGAATGAAAATACAACATATCAAAGTCTATGGGATGCAGTAAAGGCAACATTCAGGGGGAAATTTATAGCAATAAATGCCTACATTATAAAAGAAGAAAGAATATCAAATTAAGCCTAATGCAACTCCAGGAACTAGAAAAAGAAGAGCAAGCTAAGCTGAAACCGACCAGAAGAAAGGAAATAAAAAAGACCAGAGCAGAAATGAATAAAATCAAAAAAAGAAAAACAATAGAGAGAATCAATAAAACCAGAAGTTGGCTCTTTGAAAAGATCAATAAAGTTGACAAACCTTTTGTCACGGATTGAATTATGTCCCCCAAAAAATGTGTGTATCAATTTTTCTGGGCCATGATTCCCAGTATTGTGTGGTTGTCCTCCATTTTGTGATTGTAATTTTATGTTAAAGAGGATCAGGGTGGGATTATATAACACCCTTACTAAGGTCACATCCCTGATCCAATGTAAAGGGAGTTTCCCTAGGGTGTGACCTGCATCACCTTTTATCTTACAAGAGATAAAAGGAAAAGGAAGCAAGCAGAGAATTGGAGACCTCATACCACCAAGAAAGCAGAGCTGGGAGCAGAGTGCATCCTTTGGACCCCGGGTCCCTGAGCAGAGAAGCTCCTAGTCTGAGAGAAGATTTATGAGAAGGTTGACAGAGAGAGAAATCCTTCCCCCGGAGCTGACACCCTGAATTTGGATTTCTAGCCTACTAGACTGTGAGAAAATAAATTTCTCTTTGTTAAAGCCATCCACTTGTGGTATTTCTGTTATAGCAGCACTAGATGACCAAGACACCTTTAGCTAGACTAACAAAGAAAAAAAGAGAAAAGATGGAAATAATCGAAATAAAAAATGAAAGAGGGGACATTACAAGAGACCCAATAGAAGTAAAGAGAATTAAGACAGAATATTGTGAACAACTGTATGGCAACAAACTGGATAACCCAGATGAAATGAACAAATTCTTAGAATAACAAAACCTAATCAAATTGACTCAAGAGGAAATAGAAAGTCTTAAGAAACCTATAACAAGTGAAAAGATCAGATCAGTGATCAAAAACCTCGCAACAAAAAAATGTCCTGGACCAGATGACTTCACTGGGAAATTCTAACAAACTTCCATGGAAGAAGTGACTCCAATACTACTTAAACTTTTTCAAAAAATAAAAGAGGAGATAACACTATCAAACTCACTCTACAAGGCAAGAATTACCCTGACACAAAGGCCAAACAAAGACACTGTAGGAAATGAAAACTACACATCAATAGCCCTAATGAATATAGATGCAAAAATACGCAACAAAATACCAGAAAACCAAATCCAAAAACATATTTAAAGGATTATACACCAAGATTAAGTGGAATTTATCCCAAGAATGCAAGGGTTGTTCAACATCAGAAAATCAATGTAATATGCCACATTAACAAAAGAAAGGGAAAAAAACCACATGATCATCTCAATAAATGCATAAAAGTCAGTTTACAAAATTCAACACATTTTCATTATAAAAACACTTAATAAGATAGAAATAGAAGGAAAATTCCTCAATATAATACGGGCATTTTTAAATAAAAAAAAAAAACACAGCTAACATACTCAATGGAGAAAGACTGAGAGTTTTTCCATTAAAATCAGGAGCAAGACAGGGATGCCTACTCTCACCACTGCTATTCAATGTCACTCTGGAAGTCCTAGCCAGAGCAGTCAGACTAGAAAAAAAAGGTATCCAAATTGGGAAGGAGGAAATAAAATTATCTCTTTTTGCAGATGACATGATACTATACATTGAAAACCCCAAAGAATCCGCAAGAAAGCTATTAGAATTAATAAATGAATTTGGCATAGTGATAGGGTATAAGGTCAACACACAAAAACCAGTCAGATTTTTATACATGAACAAGAGCAAGCAGAAAAGGAAATTAAGGAAATATGACCATTTACAATAGCATCTAAAAGAATAAAATACTTGCGAATAAATTTAACCAAAAAGGCAAAAGAGGTGCACAGAAAACTATAAACATTCCAAAAGAAATCAAAGAAGACATAAATAAATGGAAGGACATTTTGTGTTCATGGATTGGAAGGCTTAATATAGTTAATATGTCAATACTACCCAAAGTAATCTATAAATTAAATGCAATTCCCATTGAAATTCCAACATTCTTCTTTGAATAAATGGAAAAGCCAATCCTCAAATTCATATGGAAGGGTAAGGGACCCAGAAGAGCTAAAGTAATCTTGAAGAAGAATAAAGTAGAACTCACACTTACTGATTTTAAACATACTATAAAACCACGGTAATTAAAACAGCCTGGTACTGGTATTATAATAGACATATAGCCCAATGGAATATAAGTGAAAGTCCAGAAATAAATTCATACATCTATGGTCAACCGATTTTAGACAAGGGTGCTAAGTCCAGGATGGAAGGGAAAGATGTCTTCAATAAATGGTGGCGGGAAAATTGGATTCTCACATGCAGACAGATGAATCAGGAGCCGAGTCTCACGTCATACACTAAAACTAATTCAAAATGGATCACAGACCTAAATGTGAAAACTGAAACCATAAAATTCTTAGAAGAAAATGTAGGGTTGAAGCTGTGGGACCTAGTTTTTAACAATGGGCTACTAGATATAACAACAAATGAATGAACAGCAAAAGACAAAATAGATAAATGGCATCTTATAAAAATTAAATGTTTTTGTTCAGCAAAGAGTTTCATTAAAAAAAGTGAAAAGACGATCTATAGAATGGGAGAAATTTGGGGCCATATATCCAATAAGGGACTAATATATAAAATACTTCTACAACTTAACAACAGAAAGACAACCCAATCAAAAAGTGGGCAAAGGACTTGAACAGACATTTCACCAAAGAGGATATTCAAATGGCCAATAAGCATATGAAAAGATGTTCAACATCATTAATCATTAGGGAAATGCAAATTAAAACCATAATGAGATACAATCTCAGTCCCATTAGAATAGCAATGATCAAAACACAGAAAGCAGTAGGCGTTGGCCAGGTTATGGAGAAATCGGAACCCTCACCCACTGCTGGTGGGAATGCAAAATGATATAGCCACTGTGGAAAACATTATGATAAAGGGAGAAAGGATTGAAGTTGACCAAGTTTTCATTTTACTTGAATCCACAAACAACACCCATGAAAGCAGCCGTTAAGAAATCAAACAACGCATTGCATTGGGCAAATCTGCTGCAAAAGACCTCTTTAAAGTGTTAAAAAGCAAAGATGTCACCTTGAAGACTAAGGTGCACCTGACCCAAGCATCATATGCATTAACAATGAATAAGGAAGACAGAAAAAGAATTGCCGCCATTGAATTACGGTACTGGTGAAGAATATTGAATATACCATGAACCGCCAAAAGAACGAACAAATCTGTCTTGGAAGAAGTACAGCCAGAATGCTCCTTAGCAGGAAGGATGATGAGACTTCATCTCATATACTTTTAACCTGTTATTAGGAGGGGTCAGTCCCTTGAAAGAGACATCATTCTTGGTAAAGTAGAGGGTCAGCAAAAAAGAGGAAGACCCTCAAGGAGATGGATTGACACAGTGGCTGCAACAATGGGCTCAAGCATAACAACAATTGTGAGGATGGTGCTGGACTGTGCAGTGTTTCGTTCTGTTGTACATAGGGTCGCTATGAGTCAGAAACAACTCAACGGCATCTAACAACAACAACCGTGGAAACAGTTTGGCTGTTCCTCAAAAAGCTGAACATAGAACTACCACATGCCCCAGCTATTCCACTCTTAGGTATATACCCAAGACACTTAAAAGCAGAGATGTGAACAGACACATGTACACCAATGCTCATTGCAGCACTTTTCACAACAGCCAAAATGTGGAGACAACTGAAATTTCCATCAACAGATGAATGGATAAACAGTGGAATATCACTCAGCCATAAAGATAAACGAAGTTCTGGTACATGCCACAGCATGGATGAACCTTGAAAACATTATGATGAGCAAAATAAGTCAGTCACAAACGGACAAGTATGATCTCACTTACGTGGAATAAGCAAATATATGGAAACCAAACATTATTAGTGGTTACCAGGGGTGAGAAGGAGGGTGCTCTGTATGTTTCTATAATGATTTCAAATCCCATAAGGTATAAGTTAATATTATGCTTTCAAAATGCATAAGCATAAGCACTCATAATATAAACTTATAAATAAAATGTCTACCTTTGTGAGTCTCTCTAACATTAACTATAAGTTATTAGAAACCTCTAAGTCATGAGAAAGTTGTTGAAAATTTCTTAACTTAGACATAGAAGCATAGAAGTATGTAAAGAATGTGGTAAACAACCTTTAAGTTAAGTTGACTTTGATCTGACATGCTGTGATAAAAGAAGACATAACATAGTTTATCTTTGTAAACTAACCTCAAGACTTAAGTCTAAATAACCTCCCTACTCTCTAACCTTGAATAAAAGATGCCTCATTCAGCTTATCTCTAACCCTAGAGAAAAGACATAACATACTAGTCTTAGATGTCACAATGGCTCTTGTCTGGTGGAGCCAAGGTGACAAATTTACATGTAAACCCTAAATTTCTGCTCACTCACTAACAGAAGGTAGAGGCAAACAAAGAGAGCCTGCTGAGACTCTGCCAGCTGCCACCGAACTCAGACCCTAGCTACAAAAACCTCTGCCGAGTTTGCGCCGTGTTGAAGTATTTCTCCCAAGACCTCTAGTTAAAGGTAAAGGCCTGAAGTCTAAAAATTTGGACTCTAATCATTGAACTAACATTGTAATTTTAATTCCTTTTTTTAAATTTTTTATTGTACTTTAGATAAAGATTTACAGAACAAATAGTTTCTCATTAAACAGTTACTACTCATATTGTTATGTAACATCGGTTAACAACCCCAAGACATGTCAACACTCTCCCTTCTTGACCTTGGATTCCCTATTACCAGCTTTCCTGTCCCCTCCTGCCTTCTAGTCCTTGTCCCTGGGCTGTTGTGCCCCACTGGTCTCATTTTGTTTTATGTGACTGTCTACTCTTTGAGAAGGGTGAATCTCAGGAGTGACTTCAGTACTGAGTTAAAAGGGTATCCGGGGGCCATACTCTCAGGGTTTCTCCGGCCTCTGTCAGGCCAGTAAGTCTGGTCATTTTTTGTGAGTTAGAATTTTGTTCTACACTTTTCTCCAGCTCTGTCCAGGACCCTCTGTTGTGATCCCTGTCAGAGCAGTCAGTGGTGGTAGTCGGGCACCATCTAGTTGTACTAGACTCAGTCTGGTGGAGGCCGTGGTAGTTGTGGTCCACTAGTCCTTTGGACTAATCTTTCCCTTGGATCTTGTTTTCATCATTCTCCCTTGCTCCCGAAGGGGTGAGACCAGTGGAGTATCTTAGATGGATGCTCACAGGCTTTTAAGACCCCAGAAGCTACTCACCAAGGTAGAATGTAGAATATTTTCTTTATAAACTGTGTTATGCCAATTGAGCTAGATGTTCCCTGTGACCACGGTCCCCATAGCCCTCTGCCCAGCAATTCAGTCCCTCAGGGAGCCTGGAGGTGTCTATGGAGCTTCCATGATCTTTCCTTGTACAAGTTGTGCTGGCTTCCCCAGTAATGTATGCTGTCTTACACTTCACCAAAGTTACCACTTATCTATTTAGTTCCCCCCCAACTCCTCCCATCCCTTGTAACCAACAAAGACTGTTTCTTTTTGTGTGTAAACTTTTACATGAGTTATACAGTAGAGGTCTCATACAATATTTGTCCTTTTGTGATTGACTTATTTCACTCGGCATAATCTCCTCTTTTGTTCCTCTTACTCTCCTGTGCTGAGTTCCTTTTGTTTGTGCAATTTTTTTGTTTCTTTTGTTTTTGTAGGTTTTGTTTCTACTGAGACTTTCTGTTTTTCTTCTTTATTTTGATGAGTAGATTTGTTATCTTTCTTTGTGGTTACCTTGAAATTTACCCGTATCTTCCTAGATTTGAACCAGTCTATTATTACTTGGTATCGTCTTGCCTTTCCCTCCATTAGAAGGTTCTATATCTACACCATTTATTCCCTCTTTTATTGTTCTAATGCTGTTGTCATTTACAGATTAACTGCTCTGGTTCCCTGTTGTAATTCTTTTGGTTTTGCATAGTCCTTAGGAGTTCATTTCCTAGGTTGGTATCTGGCTAGTACAATCCTGTGTCCTAGATTCAGCCTGTGGTCTGATATTATTTGTTCTCAGATTGAAGGACTTTCTTTAATAAGTCTCATAAGTTTGGTTTGGTTTTTATATAGTCCCTTAATTTCTGTTTCTCTGCAAATGGCCTAATTTCACCACCATATTTGAAGGAGAGTTTAGCAGGATGTATTATTCTTGGCTGGCAATTTTTTTCTTTCAAGGTTTTATATATGTCATCCCATTGCCTTCCTGCCTGCATGGTTTCTGCTGAATAATCAGAGCCTAGTCTTATTGTTTCTCTCTGTATGTGACTTTTTGTTCTTCTTGAGCTGCTCTTAGGATTCTTTGTTTGTCTTTGGTTTTAGTGAGTGTGATTATGATATGCCTTGGTGATTTTCTTTTCGGATCTATCCTATATGGGGTTCATTGAGCTTCTTGGATGGCCAGTTTTCATCTTTCATGATATTGAGGAAGTTTTCTGTAAGCAATTCTTCAATGATCCTCTCTGTGTCTTCTGTTTTCTCCCCCTGTTCTGGAACTCCAGTCACATGCAGATTGTATCCCACGTAATTCTCTGGGTCTCTTCATTTTTCTTTGTTCTTTATTCTGATTTTTCCTCAGAGTTGTATCCAAGTGTTTGTCTTCCATTCCGCTGATCCTATCTTCCACCATTTCAAATCTGCTCCTCAACCCTTCTATAACCCTGTCCATTTCGGAAATCTTGTTGTTTATCTTTTGGATTTCTAATTGTTGTTTTTGTATAATTTCTAGTTGTGGATTTATTTTGACATTATGTTCCTGCATTATTTTCCTGAATTCTTCCATTTTTTGTCTGTATTTTCCATGAATTTGTCTATTTTTTCCTTATTTTTGCCTGCTTTTAGCTTCAACTCTTGGAGAATTCTGAGCATTAGAGATTTGAATTCCCTATCAGGTAGTTCTAGTGCCTTTTCTTCTACTGGAAAGTCATCTGATGTCTTATTTTTGACACCTACTGGAACCATCCTGTCCTGTTTTTCTGAATGTTTTGATATTGTCTGCTGCCTTCAGGGCATTCAGTAGTTATTTTTCTTGTTTATTGATTGTAAATTTGTTTGTTTCATCCTGTTTTTTTTTTTTTAAATTTGGTTATGTCTGAGCAGACGGGCTGTGTGTTCTTTGTTGTTTGCTTGTCTGTGGGCACGATACTTTTTGCCTCCTTCTCCGATTGGCAGGGTCAGTCGCTCGGATATGGTACAGCAGGGAAGGTCTATCTAAAGAGGAGTTGCTGGGTTGGGTTGTTTGTGGAACTTACTACAGCCACCAGGGTGGGTTGGTAATCAGTGCAAGGCAGATTCCAATAGGCCATGCCTGTGCTGTTTGGTGGTGTGATGTTAAGCGCATTGTGCATGTAGGCAGGATGGATGGGGGAGACTGTGATGTGTGGGGCTAAGATGGGTATGGGAGAGAGGAGAGAGGAACAGGGCAAAAAACATACAAACAAACAAAAAGAGTGCTAGGGGAGCTTGCCATTGGAGTGGAGAAATGAGAGACTATGAAATGGAGAAAAACAAAAGGGGAAGAAGAGGAAGAAAAAGAAAAGAATGAATAAATAAAAATTATAAAGAAAATGGAATAGTAAAGCTCACAGGGATCCCACCGGTGTGGCTACAAGGTCTGGGGAAGTTGTTCCCAGGTGTTGAAGTACAGCCTGGCTAGGAGGTGTAGAGGTATTCAGTGCCAGGTATCTAGGGGACAGGAAGAGAAGGAAGGTATAGAGAGACGAGAAACTGAGTAATGAAGAAAGACAAAGAGGGAAAAGAAAACAAAACAAATTAAAAAAGAACAAGCAACCCCCCCAAAAACAACAACAACAACAACAAAAAAAAAACACAAAAAAGGAAATGCTCTCAGGGATCCCTCTGTGTGTCTGCACAAGCTGAGGGGGTAGGTCCCAAGCCATGCAGCACTGCCCGGCCAGAACGGGCTCCCAACTCTAGAAAAGAAAAAGAAAACAAACAAAGAATTGAAAACAAACTAACAAACAAAATCCCCGGGATCCCACCAGCATGGCAGCATGGACCGGGAAGCAGTTCCACACTCGAAAGGAACTCCACAGCCCCTCAGGAAGAAGCAAAGATGGCCCACGGAGGCAGGTATTTGAGCAAAAGGAGGGGGAAGCAGTGAGAGGTAAGGAAGAAATCAAAAGAAGCAGAAAAAAGCAACCACAGCAGCCAACAAATGACACTCAGGAAGTCAGCCAGTGCAGGCAGGTGGAATCCAAGCAGCCAGTCCTTCCCAGCCAAGAGACTGTCGCCGCGGGAAGCAGAGGAGGCTGAGTGGGGGTGAAGAAGGGTGGGGGGTGGGAAAGCATATATCGCCTTTACCGGTTGTTCTGTCTCCTGCTGGAAGCTCCATGAAGCTGCTTCCTCATACCCCCTATTTGTTGGTCTCTGATAGGAGTCCAAGATGGCGGATCCATGCTGCATTAGCTGATAGGGGACCTCTCCATGTATGTCTCCTCGCTCTCTGTTCTCTGTTAGTTTCTTATTCCATTTGCTGCTTGGCTGAGTTCTTTATCTTTTCATTTGATGCTTAGGATTTCAGGATTGCTGTTTTCTGTTTGGCTTAGTTTTTTGGATCTTTGCTGTGGAGGGATGGCTTGGTACTTATACCTAGAGCGCCATATTGCCAGAAGTCTTCTTGATTTCCTTTCCATCTTTCTCTTTATTGGTGTATAGGAATCCAACTGATTTTTGTATGTTTATCTTGTATCCTGCTACTCTGCTGAATCTTTCTATTAGTTCCAGTAGATTTCTCGTGGAGTCTTTAGGGTTTTCTATGTACAGTATCATATCATCCGCAAACAGGGACAGTCTAATTTCTTCAGTACCAGTTTGGATGCCCTTTATTTCTTTTTCTTGCCTTATTGCTCTAGCTAGGACTTCCAGCACAGTGTTAAATAGGAGTGGTGATAAAGGGCATCCTTGTCTTGTTCCTGTTCTCAAGGGGAATGTTTTCAGCCTCTCTCCATTAGAATGATGTTGGCCGTTGGTTTTGCATAGACACCCTTTATCATGTTGAGAAATTTCCCTTCTATACCTATTTTATTGAGAGTTTTTATCAGGAATGGGTGTTGGACTTTGTCGAATCCTTTTCTGCATCGATTGAGAAGATCATGTGATTCTTTTCTTTCTTTTTATTTATGTGGTGGATTACGCTGATTTATTTTCTAATGTTGAACCATCCTTGCATACCTGGTATGAATCCTACTTGGTCGTGGTGTATTATTTTTTTTGATATGATGTTGAATTCTATTGGCTAGAATTTTGTTGAGAATTTTTGCATCTATATTCATGAGAGATATTGGTCTTTAATTTTCTTTTTTGTGGCTTCTTTGCCTGTTTTTTGTATCAGGGTTATGCTGGCTTCATAAAATGAATTTGGAAGTGTCCCTTTATTTTCTATGTTCTGAAATAGTTTGAGTACTACTGGTATAAGCTCTTCTCTGAATGTTTGGTAGAATTCTCCAGTGAAGCCACCTGGGCCAGAGCTTTTTTTTGTTGGGATTTTTTTTTTTATTACATTTTCAATCGCTTCTCTTGTTATGGATCTGTTCAGATTTTCAACATCACTTTGTGTTAGTTTGGGTAGGTAGTGTGTTTCTAGAAATTTGTCTATTTCCTCTAGGTTTTCAAATTTATTGGAGTATACTTTTTCATAGTACTCTGTTACGATCTGTCATGGATTGAATTATGTCCCCCCAAAAAATGTGTGTAGCAACTTGGCTAGGTCATGATTCCCAGTGTTGTAAGATTGTGTAATCTGATGTGATTTCCTTATGTGCTATGAACTCTGTCACTATGATGAGATTATATGTGATCTCCTTCTGTGTTGTAAATTCTATCACTGTGATGAGTTATACTGACGAGTCTGACAAGATTAGATAGTGTCTTAATGCAATCTCTTTTGAGATATAAGAGAGAAATGAGCAGAGACACATGGAACCTCACACCACAAAGAAAGCAGTGCCAGGAGTAGAGCGCTTTCTTTGGACCTGAGGTTCCTGTGCTGAGATGCTCTCAGACCAATGAAAGACTAATGCATCACAAGGACCTTCCTCCAGAACTGACAGAGAAAGCCTTCTCCTGGAGCTGATGCCCTGAATTCGGACTTGTAGCCTACTGGAAAGTGAGAGAACAAACTTCTCTTTGTTAAAGTCATCCACTTGTGGTATTTTTGTTAGAGCCGCACTAGATGACTAAGACATGATCCTTCTTATTTTAGTTGGGTCTGTTATAATGTCCCCCATTTCATTTCTTATTTGGGTTATTTGCATCCTCTTCTGTTTTTCCTTTGTCAGTCTGGCCAGTGGTTTATCGATTTTGCTGGTCTTTTCAAAGAAGCAACTTTTGCTTTTGTTGATTCTTTCTATTGTTTTTCTATTCTCTATTTCATTTCTGCTCTGATCTTTATTGTTTCCTTTCTTCTGGTGGCCGTGGGCTTTTTTCCTGTTCTCTTTCTATTTTGTTCGAGTTTTGTATTTAATGTTTTGATTTTGTCCCTTTCTTCTTTTTTGATATGTACCTCTATTGCTATAAATTGTCCTCTGAGGACTTCCTGTGCTGTGTCCCAAAGCTTTTGGTATGATCTGATTCTAGAAATCTTTGGTTCCATCTCTGATTTCTTTTATTTCAGTTTACATTTAATTGGTCTTTTTTCCTTGCTCTTCCTGTTGTTAATTTCTACCTTGATGGCATTGTTGTCAGAGAAGATACTTTGTATTATTTCAGTGTTTTGGATTTTGCTGAGGGTTGCTCTGTGGCCTAAGATGTGGTCTATCCTGGAGTACGTTCTTTGTGCATTGGAAAAGAATGTGTACTTTGCAGCTGTTGGGTGGAGTGTTCTATATCTGTCTGTGAGGTCAAGTTGGCTGATTGTGCCCTTTAGGTTTTCTGTATCTTTGCTGATTTTTTTTCTAAAAGTTCCGTCCTTTACTGAGAGTGGTGTGTTGAAGTCTCCTACTATTATTATGAAACTGTCAATTTCTCTTTTCAGTGCTGTTAGAGTTTGGTTTATATATTTGGAGCACTGTTATTGGGTGTGTTGATGTTTATTATGGTTATGTCTTCATGCTGGATTGTCTCTTTAATCATGATATAGTGCCCTTCTTCGTCTTTTATGGTGGATTTTGTTTTAAAGTCTATTTTGTACGAGATTAGGATTGCCACTCCTGCTCTTTTTTGCTAGCTGTTTGCTTGATATATTTTTTCCATCCTTTGATTTTGTGTGTGTGTGTGTTTAATTATTTTTATTGTGGTAAAAATATATATAACATTTGCCAATTCAATAATTTTTACATGTGTAATTCAGTGACATTGATTACATTCAGTAGGTTGTGCAACCATTACCACTATCATATTCCACTTATTCCACCACCATTAACAGAAACTCAGTGCTCCCTAAACAGTGATTCCCTTTTTCACCCTCCCTTCCACTCCTGGTAACCACTAATAAACTAGCCTCCATACATTTGCCTATTTCATATAAATGTGATCATACAGTATTTGTCCTTTTCTGCCTGACTTATTTCACTCAGCGTAGTATTTTCAAGGTTCATCCAAGTTGTACCATGTATCAGTACTTCATTTCTCTTTATGGCTGAGTAGTATTCCATTGTATATACGTACTACATTTTGTTTACCTATTTATCTGTTGGTGGGCATTTAGGCTTTTTCCACCTTTTGGCTATTTTTTTAAATTTTATTTTATTGTACTTCAGGTAAAGGCTTACAGAGCAAATAGTTTCTCATGAAACAGTAGTACACATGTTGTTTTATGACATTGGTTAACATCCCCACAACATATTAACCCTCTAATTTCTCAACCTTATTTTTGTGAAAGTATACATAGCCAAAGATACACCGTTTCAAAAATTTCTACATACACAGTTCAGTGACATTGACTATGCTCTTCCAATTGTGCTGTTATTCTCACTTAAGATGAAGGCTTACAGAACAAAATAGTTCCTCATTTAACAGTTACTACAAATGTTGCCCTATGACAATGGTAAACAATCTCACAACACATCAACAATATCTTTACTCAACCTTGGTTCCCTATCACCAGCTTCCTTATCCCCTTCTGCCTTCTGGCCCTTGTCACTGGACTCCTGTACCTCGTTAGTCTCATTTGGTTTTATGGGGCTGTCCACTTCCAGGCTGAACAGTGAACCTCGGAGGGAACTTCACCACTGAGCTAAAAGGGTGTCTGGGGGCCATACTCTCGAGGTTTCTCCAGTCTCCTTTAGGCCAGTAAATCTGGTCTTTTTTTTCTGAGTTAGAATTATGCTCTACATCCTTCTCCAGCTCTGTCCAGAACCCTCTGTTGTGATCCTGGTCAGAGCAGTCAGTGGTGGTAGCCAGGCACCATCTAGCTGTACTGGACTCAGTCCGGTGGAGGCCTTGGTAGCTGTGGACAATTAGTCCTTTGGACTAATCTTTTCCTTGTATCCTGTTCTCTTCATTCTCCCTTGCTCCCAAAGGGATGTGACCAGTGGAGTATCTTACATGGCCGCTCACAGGCTTTTAAGACCCCAGACACTACTCACCAAGGTAGAATGTAGAGCATTGTCTTTATAAGCTGTGTCATGCCAATTGAGCTAGATGTTCCCCAAGACCATGGTCCCCAGAGCCCTCCACAAGCAATTCAGTCCCTCAGAGAGTTTGGATGTGTCTATGGGGCTTCCATGACCTTTCCTTCTACAGGTTGTGCTAGTTTCCCCTGTATTGTGTACTGTCTCACCCTTCACCCAAGATACCACTTATCTATTGCCTATTTAGTATTCCCCCCACCCCCACCCCTCACATCTCTGGAAACCAACAAAGATTGTTACAATTTGTGTGTGAACTTTTTCACGGGTTTTTACAATAGAGGTCTCATACAATATTTGTCCTTTTGTGATTGACTTATTTCACTCAACATAATGTCCTCCAGTTTCATCCATGTTATGAGATGCTTCACAGATTCATCGTTGTTCTTTCTCGTTGCATAGTACTCCATTGTGTGTATGTACCATAGTTTGTTTATCCATTCATCTGTTGATGGGCATCTAGGTTGTTTCCATCGTGTTGCTATTGTGAACAATGCTGCCATGAACATAGGTGTGCTTATGTCTATTCGAGTGACGACTCTTATTTCTCTAGGATATATTCCTAGAAGTGGGATTGCTGGATCGAATGGTATGTCTATTTCTAGCTTTCTGAGGAAGCACCATATCATTTTCCAAAATGGTTGTATCATTTTGCATTCCCACCAGCAGTGCATAAGAGTTCCCATCTCCCCGCAGCCCCTCCAACATTTGTTATTTCCAGTGTTTTTGATTCGTGTGGTTTTAATTTGCATTTCTCTAATGGCTAGTGATCGCGAGCATTTCCTCAGGTGTCTGTTGGCCATTTGAATGTCTTCTTTGGTGAAGTGTCTGTTCATTTCCTTTGCCCAGTTTTTAATAGGATTATTTGTCTTTTTGTTGTAGAGCTGTTGGATTTTCTTGTAGATTATGGAGATTAGACCTTTGTCTGACTTGTACTGTCCAAAAATTTTTTCCCAGTCTGTAGGTTCTCTTTTGACTCTTTTGGTGAAGTCTTTTGAAGAGCATAGGTGTTTGATTTTTAGAAGATCCCAGTTATCTAGCTTATCTGTTGGGGTTTGTGCATTGATGGTTATGGTTTGTATCCTGATAATGCCATGTATTAAGGCCTGAAGTGTTGGTCCTATTTTTTCTTCTATGAACTTTATAGTTTTAGGCTTTATATTCAGGTCTTTGGTCCATTTTGAAGTAGTTTTTGTATACGGTGTGAGGTATGGGTCCTCTTTCATTTTTTTGCAGATGGATATCCAGTTTTGCCAGCACCATTTGTTAAAAAGACTGTCTTTTCCCCATTTAATGGACTTTGGGCCCTTGTCGAAGATCAGGTGACTGCAATTGATTAGATTTACATCTGGGTTCTCAATTCTGTTCCATTGGTGAATGTATCTGTCGTTGTACCAGTAGCAGGCTGTTTTGACTACAGTAGCTGTTTAGTAGGTTCTGAAGTCAGGTAGTGTGAGTCCTCCAACTTTCTTCTTCTTCTTTAGTAGTGCTTTACTTATTCGAGGCTTCTTCCCTTTCCATATAAAGTTAATAATTAGTTTTTCCATCTCTTTGAAGAATGTTGTCGGTATTTGGATCGGGATTGCGTTGTATTTGTAAATTGCTTTGGGTAGAATTGCCATTTTCACAATGTTGAGTCTGCCTATCCATGAGCATTGTATGTTTTTCCATTTATGTAGATCCCTTTAGGTTTCATGTAGTAGTGTTTTATAGTTTTCTTTGTATAGGTCTTTTACATCCTTGGTCAGATTTATTCCTAAGTATTTTAACTTTTTAGGGGCTATTGAAAATGTTATTGTTTTCCTAATTTCCTTTTCATCGTTCTCCTTATTGGTGTATAGGAATCCAACTGATTTTTAAACATTTATCTTGTATCCTGCTACTCTGCTGAATGTTTCTATTCGTTTCAGTAGATTTCTCGTGGAGTCTTTAGGGTTTTCTATGTATAGTATCATATCATCTGCAAACAGGGACAGTTTAACTTCTTCATTACCAATTTGGATGCCCTTTATTTCTTTTTCTTGCCTTATTGCTCTAGCTAGGACTTCCAGCACGATGTTAAATAGGAGTGGTGATAAAGGGCATCCTTTTCTTGTTCCTGTTTTCAAGGGGAATGTTTTCAGCCTCTCTCCATTAAGAATGATGTTGGCCATTGGTTTTGCATAGGTGCCCTTTGTTATGTTGAGAAATTTCCCTTCTATACCTATTTTATTGAGAGTTTTTATCAGGAATGGGTGTTGGACTTTGTCAAATGCCTTTTCTGCGTCAATTGAGATGATCTTGTGATTCTTTAATTTCCTTTTATTTATGTGGTGGATTACGTTGACTGATTTTCTAATGTTGAACCATCCTTGCATACCTGGTATGAATCCTACTTGGTCGTGGTGTATTATTTTTTTGATATGATGCTGAATTCTATTGGCTAGAATTTTGTTGAGAATTTTTGCATCTATATTCATGAGAGATATTGGTCTGTAATTTTCTTTTTTTGTGACGTCTTTGCCTGGTTTTGGTATCAGCGTTATGCTGGCTTCATAGAATGAATTTGGAAGTGTTGGCTTCCTCTTCTATGCTCTGAAATAGCTTGAGTAGAACTGGTACAAGCTCTTCTGTAAATGTTTTGTAGAATTCTCCAATGAAGCCATCTGGGCCAGGGCTTTTTTGGTTGGGAGTTTTTTTACTACCTTTTCAATCTCTTCTCTTATTATGGGTCTGTTCAGATTTTCAACATCACTTTGTTGTAGTTTGTGTAGGGCGTGTGTTTCTAGAAATTTATCCATTTTCTCTAGGTTTTCAAATTTGTTGGAGTATATTTTTTCATAGTATTCTGTTATAATCCTTTTTATTTGAGTTGGGTCTGTTGTAATGTCCCCCATTTCATTTCTTATTTGGGTGATTTGTGTCCTCTCCTGTTTTTCTTTTGTCAGTCTGGCCAATGGTTTGTCGATTTTGTTGATTCTTTCAAAGAACCTACTTTTGGTTTTGTTGATTCTTTCTATTGTTTTTCTGTTCTCTATTTCATTTATTTCTGCTCTGATCTTTACTATTTCCTTTCTTCCGGTGGTTGTGGGCTTTTTTTGCTGTTCTCTTTCTATTTGTTTGAGTTCTGTGGTTAATGTTTTGATTTTGTTCCTTTCTTCTTTTTTGATATGTGCATCTATTGCTATAAATTGTCCTCTGAGGACTGCCTCTGCTGTGTCCCAAAGGTTTTGGTATGAGGTGTTTTCATTCTCATTTGATTCTAGGAATTTTTGGATTCCATCTCTGATTTCTCCTATTACCCACTGATGTGTAAGCAGGATATTATTCAGTTTCCATGGAATTGATTTTTTTCCTTGTTCTTTCTGTTGTTAATTTCTACCTTGATGGCATTGTGGTCAGAGAAGATACTTTGAATTATCTCAGCGTTTTGGATCTTGTTGAGGATTGCTCTGTGACCTAAGATGTGGTCTTTTCTGGAGAACGTTCCATGTGCATTGGAAAAGAATGTGTACTTTGCATAAGTTGGATGGAGTGTTCTATGTATGTCTATGAGGTCAAGTTGGCTGATTTTGCCCTTTAGGTCTTCTGTACCTTTGCTGAGTTTCTTCTTAGTTGTTCTGTCCTTTACTGAGAGTGGTGTGTTGAAGTCTCCTACTATTATTGTGGAACTGTCAATTTCTCTTTTCAGTGTTGTTAGCGTTTATTTTATGCATTTTGGAGCCCTGTCATTGGGCGCATAGATGTTTATTATGGTTATGTCTTCATGATAGATCATTCCCTTTATCATTATATAGTGTCCTTCTTTGTGTTTTATGGTAGATTTTGTTTTAAAGTCTATTTTATCTGAGATTAGAATTGCCACTCCTGCTCTTTTTTGTAGTTGTTATCTTGATATATTTTTTTCCAACATTGACTTTTAATAAATTCACATCTTTGTTTCTAAGGTGTGTCTCTTGTAGACAGTATATTGATGGATCCTGTTTTCTTATCCATTCTGTCACTCTCCGTCTCTTTATGGATGCATTCAGTCCATTTACATTCAGTGTAATTATTGATAGATGTGAGTTTGTTGCTGTCATTGTGTAGTGCTTTTTTTTGTCGTGCTGAAGTTTTCTTTGTTCTTATTACTCTGTGCTGAGTTACTTTTGTTTGTGGATTTTTTTTTCATTACTTTTGTTTTTGTAGGTTTTGTTTTTGCTGAGACTTTATGTTTTTTCGTCTTTATTTTTATGAGTTGTTTTGTTAACTTTCTTTGTGGTTACCATGAATTTTACCCTTATCTTTCTAAGTTTGAAGCAGTCTACCATTACTTGGTATCGCCTTGTCTTCCTCTCCATTAGAAGGTTCTATACCTATGCTGTTTATTCCCTCTTTCATTGTTTTGATGTTGTTGTCATCCATCGATTGACTGCTCTGATTCCCTGTTGTATTTTTTTTGTTTTGATAGTCCTCGAGATTTCATTTCCTAGATTAGTATCTGGCTCGTACGATCCTGCGTCCTATGTTCTGCCTGTGGGCTGAAGTTGTTTGTCCTCAGATTGAAGAACTCCCTTTAATAATTCTTGTAAGTTTTATTTGACTTTTACATATTCCCTTAGTTTCTGTTTATCTGGAAATGACCTAATTTCACCATCAAATTTGAACGAGAGTTTTGCAGGATATATTCTTCTTGGCTGGCAATTTTTTTTCTTTCAAGATTTTATATATGTCATCCCATTGCCTTCTTGCCTGCATGGTTTCTGCCGAATAATCTGAGCTTAGTCTTATTGTTTCTCCTCTGTATGCGACTTCTTGTTTTTCACGAGCTGCTCTCAGGATTCTTTGTTTGTCTTTGGTTTTGGCGAGTGTGAATATGATATGCCTTGGTGATTTTCTTTTGGGGTCTCCTCTATATGGTGTTTGTTAAGCTTCTTGGATGGCCAGCTTTTCATCTTTCATGATATTGGGGAAGTTTTCTCTCAGCAGTTCCTCAATGATCCTCTCTGTGTTTTCTGTTTGCTCCCCCTGTTCTGGAATTCTAATCACTCATAAATTTTTGCTTTAATTGTGTCCCACATAACTCTCAGGGTCTCTTCATTTTTCTTTGTTCTTTTGTCTGAGTTTTCCTGAAACAGAGTTGCATCCAAGTGTTTGTCTTCAGTTCCAGTGATCCTGTCTTCCATGGTTTCAAATCTGCTTCTCAGCCCTTCTATGACATCATCCATTTCTGAAATCTTGTTGTTTATCTTTTGGATTTCTAATTGTTGTTTTTGTATAATTTTTAGTTGTGAATTGATTTTGGCATTTTGTTCCTGCATCATCTTCCTGAATTCTTCCAATTTATTGTCCATATTTTCCATGAATTTGTCTATTTTTTCCTCATGTTTGTCAGCTTTTTGCCTCAGTTCTTGGAAAATTCCGAGTATTAGAGATTTGAATTCCCTATCAGGTACTTCTAGTGCATTTTCTTCCACAGGAGAGACATCTGGTGTTTTAATTTGGATGCCTACTGGAACCATCCTGTCCTGTTTTTGTAAATGTTTTCATATAGTTTGCTGTTTTTGGGGCATTCAGTCATTATCTCTCTCGTTTATTGATCGTAGGTTTGTTTGTTTCGTCCCTTTTTTAAAAAAAAAATTTGACTATGTCTGAGCAGGTGGATTACGTGCTCTTTGTTGTTTGCTCGTCTGTGCGTTCAATACTTTTCACCTTCTTCTCCAACTGGCAGGTTCAGTCACTCAGATATGGTACAGCAGGGCAGGTCTAGCTGAAGAGGAGCCACTGGGACGGGTTGTTTGTGGCACTCACTACAGCCACCAGGGCGGGTCAGTAATCAGTGCTGGGCAGGTTCCAGTAGGCCGTGCCTGCACTGCTTGGTGGTGTGACGTCAATCGCACTGTGCAGGTAGGCAGGATGCAGTGGGGAGATGGTTATGCGTGGAGTTAAGCGGCTGTTTTGTCTCCCGCTGGACACTCCGTGAGGCTGCTTTCTCGTACCCCTGTTTGCTGGTCTCCGATACGAGTCCAAGATGGTGGATCCACACTGCGTTAGCTGGTAGGGGACCTCTGCATGAATCTCTCCTCGCTCTCCGTTCTCTGTCAGTATTCTCACTCCATTTGGTTCTTGGCTGAGTTCTTTATCTCTTCATTTGATGTTTTAGGGTTTCAGGATTGTTGTATTCTCTGTTTGGCTTAGTTTTTTGGATCTTTGCTGTGGAGGGACAGCGTGTTGCTTCTGCCTAGAGCGCCATTTTGCTGGAACACCCCCTCCAACCTTTGATTTTTAATAAATTTACATATTTGTTTCTAAGGTGTGTCTTTTGTAGACGGTATATTGATGGATCCTTTTTTATCTATTCTGTCCCTCTCTGTCTCTTTATTGGTGCATTTAGGCCATTTACATTTGGTGTAATTATTGATAGGCGTGAGTTTATTGCTGTCATTTTGTCATTTTTTGAAAACAAAAGAAAAATATAATGGCCCTAAGGATTGCACTGGGCACGGAATGAGGGTGTATTTCCCAGGCTGTGCAGTACAACCTGTCTAGAAGTCGCCCCCAAGCCGAGAAAAGAAAAAGAAAAGAAACAAAGAAATCAAAACAGAACAAATAAAAACAAACCAACCAACAAAAAAAGCCCTGGGGATCCCAGCAGCATGGTGGTATGGGCCAGGAACAGTTCCACAGTCGAACAGCATTTCACAGCCCTTCAGGAAGAAGCAAAGATGGCACGTGAAGCTAAGTATTTGAGAGAAAGGAGGGGGAGGTGGTCAGAGGTATGGAAGAAACCAAAAGATGTGGAAAAAAGCAACAGTAGCAACTATCAAATGGCACTTAGGGAACCGGCCAGTGTGGGCAAGTGGAATCCAAGTGGCACAGGGCTGAAGCCAGTGCCTCTTAGCCAAGAGACTGTGGTCACAGGCAGCAGAGGAGGCTGAGTGGGGAATAAGATGGGTGGGGGATGGGAAAGCGTATATCAATGGTTACCTGTTGTTCTGTCTCCTGCTGGGTGCTCTGTGAAGCTGCTTTCCTGTACTCCCTGTTCACTGATCTCCAACAGGAGTCCAAGATGGTGAATCCATGTTGCGTTAGCTGATTGGGTATCTCTGCACGTATCTCTCCTCTCTATCTGTTCTCTGTCAGTTTCTTATTCCATTCAGTGCTTGGCTAAGTTCTTTATCTCTTCATTTGATGCTCAGGGTTACAGGATTGACGTTTGGCTCTGTTTGACTTAGTTTTTCTGGTCTTTGCTGTTGAAGGACAGCGTGGTGCTTCTGTCTATTGTGCCACATTACCCGGAATTCCCCTCTAATTATATTTCTTAATTCTGATCCTCCAGTTCTATATGAATGTTGTGAGATCTTACTTGTGTGCCTTGGTATGACTACCTTGCAACAAACTAAATTAATTTATGCATGCATTAATAGAGTGTCTCTCTATTAATTTTCTAAGATAAAGTCTTTCAGAACATAGGGTGATAGAGGCAGTTTTTGCTTAAGGGGCACTGAGTTTATGTTAATGATGATTGAATAATTTGGAAAAGGTTATCAAGATTGGTTGCACAACTTGAAAAATGTAATCATTGTCACTGAATTATACATGTAGAAATTGTTGAATTGGTGCATGTTTTGCTGTGTATATTGTCACCGCAATAAAAAAAAAGACAAGCCACAGAATGTGAAAATATTTGCAAATCATATATCTGATAAAGGACTTGTATCTGGAATATATAAAGAATTTTTACAGTTCAATAAAAAAGACCAACAATCCAATTTAAAAGTGAGCAAAAGATTTGAATAGACATTTAACCAAAGAAGATCAACAAATGGGTATGTACACATGGAAAAATGCTCAACATCATTAGCCATCAGGGAAATGCCAATTAAAATCACAATGAGATGACACTACACGCCCGTTAGAATGGCTATCAAAAAATAATAATAAAATTGGACATTCCCAAGAGTTGTCAAGGATGTGGAGAAGATGGAACCCTCATATATTGGTATTGGGAATGTTCAACCACTTTGGAAAACAGTTTGGCAGTTTTTTTTTTTTTTTAAAGTTAAACATAAACTTACCATATGATCCAACAACTGCACTCTTAGGAATATACACTAGAGAAAAGAAAATGATGTCCACACAAAAACTCGCATGCTAATAGTTATAGCAGCATTAGTCATAATAGCTCCAAACTAGAAATAACCCAAATGTCCATCAACTGGTGAATGGAAAAGGAAAATGTGGTGTAGTCATACAATGTAATACTCTTCAGCAATAAAAAGAAATGAAGTACCGATACATGCTACACCACAGGTGAACCTCAAAAACATGATAAGTGAAAGAAGCCAGGTGGAAAAGATTACATATTGTTTGAAATGCCTTGAAAAGACAAATTTATATAGAGAGAAAACAGATCAACCTTTGCCTAAGGCTGGAGGTAGGAGTGGGGATTAACTGTAAACCAGCAGGAGGGGATTTTTCTTTAAATTGTACTTTAGATAAAGGCTTGCAGGACAAACTAGCTTCTCTTTAAACTGTTAGTACTCATATTGTTTTATGACATAGGTTAACAACCCCACAACATGTCAACATGCTCCCTTCTCACCTTTGGGTTCCCTATTACCAGCTTTCCTGTACCCAGGCAGGAGGGGATTTTTGAAGGTGAAGGAAATGTTCTAAAATTGGATTGCAGTGATGATTATGCAACCTTACAAATTTACTAAAATCTTTGAATTGTACACTCAAAAGTTGTGAGTTTTATGGCATGTGAATTATATCTTAGTATAGCTGTTTTTGAAAAGTCATCCTGAAACATTTTATGAGGGTTCCATCTTCTCCACATCCTTGCCAACACTTGACAATGCCTTTATTTTTCTTATACCTATTCTACTGAGTGTATAGTGGCATCTCATGGTGGTTTTAATTTGCATTTCCCTGATAGCTAATGATGAGGGGAGAAATTCAGCTTTGTGTGCCCACATTCAGCCACCTCCCCCACCCCCAGGAAGTGACCTCATCCCTTCCTGTGCTGTTCCTGCCTTGTTTGCCTAGCAGCAAAAAAAAAAAAAAGGTTCCACAAAGGGAATGTCTGCTTTGTCCAGCATTCAGACCTTTCAAACATTCCTTCTGTAGCCTGTTCCAATCCCAGAGAGTGGACAGGGTCTGTCTGAGCAACTGAGAGATGCAGAGGGTCAGAGATTGATTTTGTAAATAAATTACTTCACTACCAAAAAAATCATCCTGAGATTTAGCTGAATTTTCAAATCAGTAACATCCCAGATGAATAAATCCAGTAGGTTTTCTATATATATGTAGATACTGATATATCTAGATAGATACTGATATATATTATATATATATATGTGGCTACAAGACAAAAGCTAGCACCTCCCTTCTAACCCTATAAACCACAGTTTTCTCCAATCTTGAAGGAGTGGGAGTTTTCCCAATGTCCAAGCAAGGAAAGTCATTCCAGGCAAAGGAAACAGCATGAACAAAGGCATATGGTCTTTAAAGAGTCTGGAGCATTCAGGAGGTCTGAATTAGAGCGTTCAAGCTGAGGAGAATGGGAGGGAAGCAAGAAATAAGCGCTGGACTGTCTGTACTCACAGTTCCTTGAGAGCCTTGCACATTGGGCTGAGGAGCTTTGATTTTATCCCAAGGGCAGTAGGGAGTCTGTGAATAGTTTAGGCAGAAGATTGACATGATCGGGTTTGCAGATTAGAACAAGCTCCCTGGAAGCTTCCAGAGGTCTAGAAGATGGATTAGAGGGAACTAGCTTGGAAGCTCCTATTATGTTCTGGGCATTGTGGTAGCTCCTAGGGATAGGACAGTGAATTAGACAGAAAAAAAGTCCTTGCTTTCATGGAGCTAGTATAACAGACAATAAATATGTAAGCAAAATAGTAGTAATTAATCTCAGAAAGTAATAGTTGTTATGAAGAAAATAAAATAGGGTAAAGAAAGAGTCACTGGTGGAGCTCCTTTGGATAAGTAGGTCAGGGAAAGCCTCCCTGAGGAAGTGACATTTCAGCTGAGATCTGAACGAAATAATGGACCCAGCCATGGGCAGATCTGGGGTTAGAATGCTCCAGGCAAGAGGGGATAACTAAGGTAAAAACTTGAAGCTGGAACCAAATTGGAGTGTGATGAGTTTGGTGTATTGTAAGAGTTAGTGTTCTAGAGGTAGTAACGCCTAATCTAGGGCAAGGGCAATGGGGTTAGAGGAAGAAATAAATACAAGAGCTATTGAGGAGGTAGCATTGCCAGGATAAACAGCTCAAAATGATAGACTGGAATCTAAGCCAAATATAATTAAATGATGAACATGTCTAAACATGTTAGTAGGACACCTGTCTGAGTGAGCGATCAGCAGCAGCCATGAAAGGAAGTTAAGCCTTCCTAGCCTTGGAGTTCAGTGATTTTTTTAAACAACAACCAAAAAATCAAGTTTTTTAAAAAACAAACTGGATGAATTTCACACAACAATGAGTGTTTATTGATTGCTTACTATGTTCCAAGTACTGTTCTGTGTGTTAGGGATACAGCAACGACAAAACAAAAAAGCCCCTGCCTTCATGGAGCTTATGTTGTAGTGGTGGGTGAGCGGGCCGAAAATAAACAAATAAACAGAGCTGAGATGAAAAACTAAAGCAAGGTTAGCCAATAGAGATTGTGGGGAAGGGAATGTGCATTATTTTAGACAGGGAGGAGTCTGGTCAGGGAAGGAAGGCATCACTGAGAGGGTGACACCTGAGCAATTAGGGTAATCAAACATTCTGGTTTTCCCAGGACTGTCCTGGTTTTAGCACTAAAAATCCCATGTCCTAGAAAAGCCTTCCATTCCAGGCAAACCAGGATGGTTGGTCAACTTAAGAATGGAATGAAGTAAGGGAGAAATTATCCGGGAGAAAAGTGGTCCAGATTAAAGGAACAGCCCCCACCCACATGATGCACTTTCTCTCTTCTACCATAGCAGGATGAGGTTTTGCCTTTTCCCACACAGCACTTCCACCTACACACAGCCTAGCCAGAAGAGAAGGGACCTGGAAAGAAGGAGTGAGTCTGGAGAGATTGGGGAGGGTAAATGGTGCCTGAAGAGTTAAGACATATTCAAATTACAATGAACCACACTTACGACCATTCAGGGTTTTTTTGTTGTTGTTGTTCATTTGTTTTTGGTGCATCTTATAGTTAGTAATATGTACTACTACATGCAATGTTGCAGCACATAATGCTGATGTTATCATTCTCAGATGTTCGCTCACAGATATTCAGTCTTATGATTTACTGTTCAAAACACTGCCATATAGATTTAGTTTCCTAAACTAAATCAGGGACTTCAGTTGCTTGAAAACATGGACCCAAATGCTGATGATTTTGCTAAAGTCTATAGGAAGATCTGGAAAGCAGGAAGATATTAACATGAAATATATGAAGAAAAAAAGAAAGGACCATACAGACAACTCTCACTAATTTTCTGACTAGAAACTCCATCCCCATACCCAGAGCTAATGCAGATGATCCAGAACCTTCCAAAAGTGGAGTTATTACCACAATTGACAAAAAGCCAAAGTTGCCCAACTCTTCTTCATCATCGAAGTAAATTTTTATGATTTGTATATTTTTTATGTATCTATGTATATATGTATGAAAATATATCTATAAGTTTATATGTAATGTTTCCAACCCCCAAAGACAAATAAAGATCAGATTTATAAAGATGCTGATAATAAAAGCCAATAACAATGAAAACTAAAAAAAAAAAAAAAAGAGGTATTCTACTTACATCAGAACCAACTTATGATGGAGTCGTCGGAAAAGAACCCCATAGTAAGTCGGGGACTACCTGTAATTTGTGCCCTCGCTCCTTACACAGGTGCTTGAACAGATCAGAACAGAATAAACACATAGCAAAACGTAGATGTGTTCATACATTTGATGTTCAACAGCCCTAAAGATATTTACTCAATGTAATGTTGAAATAAGTTCTTGACTGGCATCTTTGTGGCAAGTTCATAAACTTCTGCCCAGGGACCTATGTACTCCCTTTGCTATGCTCTTGCATGTTAAGTATAAGTATTTAGTTTTTAGGAGGGCCCAGTTATCCGGTTTATCTTCTGTTGTTTGTGCATTTTTAGTTGCATTTGAAAGTATTTATGCCAAAAATTAGGACCCCTAGTTTTGTCCCTATGTTCTTTTCCAGGAACATTATAGTTTTAGCTTTAACATTTAGATCTTTGATCCATTTTGAGTTTGTTTTTGTGTACGGTGCGAGGTATGGATACTGTTTCATTTCTCTGCAAATGGATATCCAATTTTACCAGCATCGTTCGTTAAAGAGACTTTCTTCCCCATTGAATGGACTTCAAAGATGATCATGTGATTCTTTTCCTTTGTTTTATTTATGTGGTGAACTATGTTGATTGATTTTCTAATGTTAAACCACCCTTGTATCCCTAGTATGAATCCCACCTGATCATGATGTATTTTTTTTATATGCTGCTGAATTCTGTTGGCTAAAATTTTGTTGAGAATTTTTGCGTCTCTATTCGTGAGGGATATTGGTCTCTAATTTTCTTGTTTTGTGGTATCTTTGCCTGGCTTTGGTATCAGGGTTATGCTGGCTTCATACAATGAATTAGGGAGTATTACTTCCTTTTCTGTGCTTTGTAATAGTTTAAGTAGAATTGGCAGCAACTCTTTTCTGAATATTTGGCAGAATTCTCCAGTGAAATCAACTAACTGGGTCAGGGCTTTTGTTGTTGTTGTTGGGAGGTTTTTTTGTTTTTTGTTTTTTTTTTTTTTTTTAGTGACATCTGCAATTTCTTCTTTTGTTATGAGTCTATTTAGATTTTATACCTTTATTTGTGTTAGTTTACGTAGGTCATCAGTTTCTAGAAATTTGTCCATTTCTTCAAGGTTTCAAACTTGTTGGAGTACAAACTTTCATAATAGTCTGTTATGATCCTCTGTATCTCTGTTGGTTCTGTTGTAATGTTTCCCATTTCATTTATTATTTCGGTTATTTGTGTCTTCTCATTTTCTTCCTTTGTCAGTTTGGCCAGTGGTTTGTCAATTTTATTGATCCTCTCAAAGAACCAACTTCTATTCTTGTTAATTCTTTCTGTTGTTTTTCCATTTTCTATTTCATTTATTTCTGCTCTGATGTTTCTTTTTTTTTCTGGTAACTGACCTTCTTTTGTTGTCCCTTTCTTATTTGTTCAAGATGTTGAGTTAAGTTACTTATTTTGGACTTTACTTCTTTTTTGATGTGTGCATTTATTGCTATACATTTTTCTCTGAGCACTGCTTTTGCTGTGTCCTAAAGGTTTTGGTATGTTGTGTTTTCATTCTCATTTGATTCTAAGAATTTTTTAAATTTAATTTTTAATTTCTTCTATTACCCAAACACCACTGGGATGGCCAAATGGTTAAGGCATTGGACTTAAGAATCAATGGACAAGTGCCCACGTAGGTTCAAACCCCACTCTTGGTAGATTAACTGGAGCCCTGGTGGTGCAGTTGTTGAGCATTGGGCTGTTAACCAAAAGGTCAGCAGTTAGAATCCACCAGCTGCTCCTTGGAAACCCTATGAGGCAGTTCCACTCTGTCTTATAGGGTCGCTATGAGTTGGAATCAGCTCGGTGGCAATAGGTTTGGTATTACCCAATAGTTTTTAAGTAAGGTGTTATTCAGTTTCCATGTATTTCATTGTTTTTCCTTGGTCTTTCTGTTACTGATTTCTAGTTTTATTAGTGTCATGTCAGAGAAGATGTTTTGTATTATTTTGATGCTTTTACATTTATTGAAGCTTGCTTTGCAGCCTAAAATATGGTCTATTCTGGAGAATGGTCCATGTGCATTGGAGAAGAATGTGTACTGGGCTGCTGTTGGGTAGTGTGTTCTGTATATGTCTATGATTCGAGCTAGTTGATTGTGTTATTTAGATCTTCCATATCTTTGCTGAGTTTCTTTCTAGTTGTTCTGTCCATCATTGAAAGTGGTATGTTAAAGTCTCCTACTATTATTGTAGAACTATTTCTCTTTTCAACTCTGTTAGAGTTTGTTTTATGTATTTAGGAGCTATTTCATTGGGTGCATAAATTTTTATTATTGTTATGTCTTCTTGGTGAATGGACCCTTTAATCATTATATAATGCCCTTCTTTTTCTCTTATAATGGATTTTACTTAAAGTCTATTTTATCAGAAATTATCATTGCCAGTCCTGCTCTTTTTTGTTACTGTTTGCTTGATATATTTTTTCCATCCTGTGATTTTTAACATATTTATGTTTTTGTGTCTAAAGTGTGTCTCTTGTAGGCAACATATTGATGGATCATGTTTTTTTTATCCATTCTGCCACTCTGCCTCTTGACTGGTGCATTTAATTCATTTACATTCAGTGTGATTATCAATGGGTATAAATTCACTGCTGCCATTTTGTTATACTTTTTGTGTGTGTGTGTTGTTAACCATTTCTTTGTTTCTCTTAATTTTCTGTGCTGAGTTCCTTTTGTATATGGATTTTCTTTTCCTATCATTTGCTGTTGTTATGCTTGTGTATACTGAGTCTTTTTTATTTTCTTCTTTGTTTTGGAGAGTAGATTTATTAACTTTCCTTGTGGTTGCCCTGAAATTTACTTTTATCCTCCTAAGTTTAAAACAGTCTGTTATATGTTGAAACTGCCTTGACTTCTTCTCCATATGGAAGTTCTATATCTACACCATTTAATCCCTCAGTTTGTTTTGAAGTTGTCATCATTTGCAGCTTAACATCTCTGGTTCCCTGTAATCAATTTTGCAGTTTTATTTTACTTTTGTGAAGTCTTTGTCTGGGTTGGTATCTGGGTGATGCTGTCATGCATCTTTATCTCAGCTTGTTGTGTGTTGTCATTGGTTCTCTGTCTGAAGGGTTCCCTTTCATATTTCTTGTAAGGCTGGTCTGGTTTTTACAAATTCCCTTAATTTCTTCTTATCTTGGAATATCTTCATTTCACTATTGGTTTTGAAAGACAATTTTGCAGGACATATTATTTTTGGTTGGCAATTCTTTTCTTTCAGGATTTTATATATGTCAACCCATTGCCTTCTTGTCTGCATGATTTCTGATGAAAACTCAGCGTTTAGTCTTATTGGTGCCCCCTCTGTAAGTGGTATTTCATTTTTTATTATCTGCTCTCAGAATTCTTTCATTGTCTTTTGTTTTGGATAGTTTAATTATGATATGACTTTGTGAGTTTCTTTTGGGTTCTACCCTGCATAGGTTTTGTTGAGCTTCTTGGACCAAAGCCTTCTTGTCTTTCATGGTATTTGGGAAGTTTTCTGCCAATAGAACTTCAAAATTTTTCTCTGTACTTTTTTTTCTCCTCCTCTTCTGGAATTCCTATTATGTGTAAATCATCCTTTTGATGATGTCCCACATAACTCTTAGGCTTTCTTCATTTTTCTTCATTATGATTGTTCCTCAAACAAATTAGTATCAAGGGATTTGTCTTCTATTTCACTGATTCTTTCTTCCATTGATTCAATTCTACTTCTGTGTCCTTCCATTGAGTTATCGATTTCTGATATTTTATTGTGAATCTTCTGGATTTCTAGTTGTTGTTTTTGTATGATTTCTATTTGCTATTTAGTTTGTCATTTTGTTCTTGTATTGTTTTCCTGCATTCTAGGTTTGTTTGTTTGTTTTTGTTTTTGTTTTTTCTTTTTTTCCTGTGTTTTCCTTGATCTCTTCGAGGAGCCTAAATATAAGTCTTTTGGATTTCTTATCAGGTAGTTCTATTATCATTTCTTCCTAAGGAAGGTTTTTTTGTCCCTTTATTTTGCTCACTTGTTTGATCCTTCTTATCCTTTTTCTTCATATGATTTGTTATTATCTGCTGTCTCCAAGGCATTAATGTGTTAATTAATTTATTTATATATTTCTTCATTGATTGTATATTTGTTTTGTTTTAATATATTAGGAGCATGGTTTCTTCTCTTTCTCTTTAGAATGCCTTCCTTCCTTTGTATTAATTTAATTGTTGTTGTTTTGTGGTACTGGTCTATGTGTGATTTTGGTGGTGTCTGTTGACTGCGTGTGATTTCCTCTCACTAGTGGGTATGGTTACACTCATGTGTGAGTCCTCTGTGGTTAGGCTCATATGTCTTCCCTTACAGGATTGAGTGGAGGTGGTAGAGAAGGCTATTTTCCTGATATTGGGAGACAAGTGTTGGGTGGTCAGTGTCCCTCCACAGCCCTTGTGGGACCATGGGGTACTTCCAGATTGGTGCTAGCAGTTAGTCCATCTTCTGGATGTCAGGGCAGGATGTCTGTGTAGCCACCATGAGTCATGCTACCCAAATGGACAGGATATGCCCTCTGAGTGTGCATGAATTGGAGTCTCAGTAGGTGGTAGGGGATCAAGGGTTTCAGTGCACGTGCAGTTGGTCTGTTGGAAGTGTCTGGGTATGGGTTGTGTGACATTGCAGCCAGGCAGATGTTAGATGAGGGCACTAGGATATCCTGCTCATCATTTGGCAGAGATGCAGACGGCACCTGTCTGGATGTGACAGGTGTTGCTGATGAGGTAATGTGCCTATCCTGTGGGTCACCGGGTGGGGGTGCAGGGAGCATTCTCACCGGTAACCAGGTTATGAGTTTGCCACAAGTTGCTCGTGGTCAGGGAGGGGGCACACGGGTCACCGGTTGCCAGGAGGGTAGCATGGGAGCTCGCAACATTGGTCACCTGACAGGTAGGGTGGGGTGGGGAGGAAGGGAGGAGACTCACACCATCAGTTGGTAGGCAGGTGGTGTGACAACATTCACCACTGGTCGCCAGGTTGGCAGGGTTTTGGGGGGGTGAGAGAGGCAGATGTGTGCTGCCAGTCACTAATCCAATGGCATGGGAGTGAACCCCACTGGTTGCCAGTCTGTAGGTATGGGAGTGTGTCACTGATTGCCAGGCAGGTGGGGAGATAAGGGGTTGTGCAGGGTGGGCACATGCTGCTGGTCACCAGTCTGGCAGCACAGGAGTGTGTGTTGCCAATCAGTGGATTTGGGGGAGGATGGGGCTTGTGACGCTGGTCACCAAGCAGGTGGGGCTGGGGGGAGGGGGGATACTCATGCTGCCACTTACCAGGTGGGTGGTGCAGGCACATGTCATCAAGTCACAGGCGGGGCAGGGGGGATCTTGTGCTGCTGGTCACCAGGCTGGCTGGGTAGGAGATGGCATGCCACACTGGTTACTGGGAGGGTGGGAGGTAGGAGGAAGTGTGCTCCTCTGGCCACCAACATGGACACTGGGCACTCCCCTTAGTTTGCAGCCAGTAATCAGACCCTGGCCACAACCAAATGTGAAGAGAAGGGGCTTCCCGGAGTCTGGCCGGGTGGGGGATCTCCAGCTGCCACCCTATGGATCCACTACTCTGTTGGTGCCACTCACCCAAATGATCAGGGAATGCTGAATTCCTAATTTCTGGCTCCCTTCCTGCTCTGTGGTCGCCAGGATCCCTGGAGCTCTCACCCAACTTTCTGCACTTTCCCTCCTTAGATCTGGTTCATGTTCTGTTCACCTCCCTTCACTCCAGGTTTGTCTACACAGTATCTTTTTATCCTATTGGGAATTCCATGAAGTTGTCCTCCTGTGCTCCTCAACCGGGAATGCTGCCTACTTTGTCTCAAGATGACCACGCTGCACCAGGCTGGCTGGCAGGGCACATATGATCTGTAAATCTCCTCATTTGCTGTTTTCATTCAGTTTCTCCTTCCACTCAGTGTTTGAGCTAATTCTTCCTTCTGTTTGCTGCTCAGGGTTCCAAGATCATATCTGTATCTGTTTCACTTGGCTTCTCAGTGTTTTGCTGTAAGGGGCAGCCTGGTGTGTCTGATTAGGCCACCATCTTGGCACATCTCTATGCCCTTGCATGAATGCCAGGCTGAGGAAAGTGGATTTTACTCTGTTGGCATGAATCACCACTGAATGTTTCTGAACAGGGTCAGGCTATGATGGTGGAAGAGGGTTTTCAAGGGAACCCGGTGATGTTTGGGGGGGGTGGCAAAATGTGAGTCAGAATCAATTCAATGGCAATGGGTTTGGTTTTGGTAAGGCTCAAAGAGGACAGATCAACCAGGAAAACCAATGAGAGGGAGCCCTCATCTGGGAGCCTGCATTACTAGGGTTAACTAAATGCGAATCTGGAAGCAAATTCCATGTGAGCCTGGGGTCCTGGCCTCTGGAATGTTGGGCACTAGAGCATAGATGCCACAGAAGAGGAAATCCACCAAGTTCAAGTTGAATAGGTGCCTCCCGCCCTTAGCCTAACCTAGTGCCCTCCTGTCCGCCTATAAATCAATCCCAATCTTGGAAAGGGATCTGGGAAACTCATTCACAGGGAGGCTGACAAGCCTGAGTGGCATTTGCCTCTAATGGATTAGCCTTTCAACCAGTGCTAAACCTTACCCCCAAAGAAATACCTCTTATAAATAGGATATTTCAGGTGTCAGGAGAAAAGGCTGGGGAGAGGGGTGAAACTTCTTGCCAACCCACGAAAATTTGTCCTAATTTATCTCATGCTGACATAGCAGAAAGTTAGAGCCTACTTCTAGAATGGGTTTTCCATTTGTGGGGCTGTCCAAAGTGTAGATTATTCCTTAACAGGTACCTTGTGGGAGAGTGAAGGGCAGTCCTTTTTTAGGTGGACAGTTGGCTTTACATAAATTCTAAGGTCTTTTCCAATCCTGAGATGCTAAGCTAATGATGTTGGTGATGAGTCTTCCTTCTTGTCTCCCTCCAAAAAGAATTTGGAGGCTCTGATCTTGGTCTAGGTAAGGTCTGTTAACCTGTAGGAGCTGACCCAGGTATTGAGTGGTTACTTCCACAGGGCCATATGCTACCTGGGCCCTGGATTTATCTTACTATAGCATCTCCTACCCTTCCAACCTCTGGTGCTACTCATCTGCCTTGAGGAAAACCTGCAGCAAGAGAAAGGAATGCAACTGTATGGCTGCTGGATACCCAGAAGACCCCCCTCATGAGTCATAACTCTGGCATTGGGCATGGGGAGAGGAAGCTCAGAGAGTGGAGAATTGATCTATTTGGAGTTTGTTTTCCCTGATACATAAGTTGTAAGGACCCAAGAGATAACTGAACATTCTCATCATCCTCACTCCCTGGAAAACTGGGGCTCCCAAAAATGATACGGTATACCCAAGGCCAAGCAGAGAGGAGGGGAAATTGTAGATGCTGACTCTGAATGCTAAAAATTGGAGAATTATTCTCAGTTATAAAAAGGAGACACTATAAATTCTAAATAATGCATGGATCAACCTAAAGTGTTATTAATTCCAACAAACTACATAGTGCTATTGACTCCAATAAACTACATACATTTATTCACAGAATCTACAGTTGCTCAGTTGTCATACACTCACACATATGTCACACACTCAGATGTTATACACACACCTTCAGGTGTCACACACACATGCATACTTCCTTAGATGTTATACATACTTATTAAGGTTTAGTCATGCTTAAACAAGTGTTATCTCCCCCTTTATCCAGTTGTCATCACCCATGATCACTTAAATGTCACACACACACACACACACACACTTAGATGCCACACAACACTCAGATGGTACCAATACAGATGCTACCCATACTTAATCACATATTATATACACTCATTCAGACATCCTTGAATCCCCTGCTAGTCAAAGTGTGGTTCATTAACAAGCAGTATTGGCATTACCTGGGAGCTTGTTCGAAATGCAGAATCTCAGTCCCCATCCAGACCTAATCAATTAAAATCTGTGTGTTCACAAGACTCCCAGGTGACTCATATGGACATTAACATTGAGAAAAACTGACATCAGGACTGAATCTCATTCACCATCATATTACTAGTGCCCAGCTAGCAGCTAGGCATGTCAGATGTGCAAAAAATTGTTTTTGAGTAAATTAGTAACACTTTCTGATGTCACCCATGCTCATCAAAAAGTTTCTTCTGCAATTAAACACTGAAGTACATTCCCTATAGAAAGTCTTGCTCTTATGCACAAGGAGAAAGTAAAGGAATGCTCGATGCAGCAATAGTTGATATGGGAAAAATTGAAAATAATCTAAATAAACCAAAGTATGGATGAATAAAATGTGATCTAATCATTCAGTGGAATACTAAACAGAAGTGTAAAGTAATGAAGGAAAGCTACAGGAAAAATTATAGATAAAATTAAAGACTATACTCTTGAGCAAAAAATCAAGTTACAGAATGATGTAAAATTATAAAACCTGTAAAACAATACTATAATTGTTTATGGAAAAGGTCATATGTAGTGAAAGTATAAAAACATACATAGAAATAAAAAGAAAATTCAAGCAATGGTTACTTCTGGGGAGAGAGGAAAGGAAGGGAAAAAAAACCATTTGGAGGGGTACACAGAAGTTTCAACTAGATCTATAATATTTTATTTCTTAAAAAGAAAAATATATGAAATAAATTAGACAAAATGTTAAGATTTGACAAATCTGAGTGGTGAATGTTTGTTATATTGTTCTCTATGCTTTTAAAAAATTTTCATTGTGATAAGTATATATATAACAAAACATTTGCCATTTCAACATTTTTTACATGTACAATTCAGTGACATTAATTACATTCATCATTTTGGGCAACCATCACCACTATCTGTTTCCAAATTTTTATGTTTTTTTATATACTTGAAATATTTCATTTGACAACAACAAAAAAGAATACACAAGAAGATGAAAGAAGGAAATGCTGCTAGTCTTGGAAGATTCATTTTCTCAAAGCGTCAGATTTTCTTCTTCCTGTCTTTCCCAGAAAAATTGCATTTTCTCAAGCCAGTTGCCAGGTTGGTCTAGTCTTCATTTATAGGTCAGCACAGGTTCCCACAAGTACGTGACCCATCTGGCTTTCAGGTTAACCCCTGACATAGGTAGTGGTGAGCCATTTTGTTTCCTTTTGACCCCTAGTAGGCTGGCATCCAACAGGACACTGCCAAGTAATGGCTAAGTAAAACAGATCCCAGAAGATGGTGGTTTCCAGATCACTGTTTCTCTCACATACTCGCACACAGGGTTATGCATAAAAATTTTGAATGATCTCTTCTATATTTTAGAGTTGTCTTAGTCAGAGGGCTATTCAACACGACTCCCCTTTGGCAACTGACTTTCGGCTATCACAAAGCTTCTTATTGGAAATGCTGTGCTCTTTTCTTGGTGACATCTCACACGCCCAACAGCTTTACTTCGATTTTCCAATATATACTTTTCATTGAACAAACATCTCACACTTGTCCTTAAAAATTGTTAATACAATCTCAGATTGGACTAGGATACACTTCTCTTTGGTAACAAATCTCTAAATATTCCTTAGAGGTAAAAGATCAGTATATTTGTTGATTCTTTTGATGTCATGCTCTGATCATTCTGCATTCCTCTGCCCTCCCAACATAATTCCTTTAATGAGGTCATGTCTGTATCAAATGGTGCCATCACCCAAATTGGCCCATTCCAGAAGGATTTTAAACTATTTCCCAGTATATGGCTTAGGAGAAAGGCGGGGAAGCCCTCAATGCAAAGTTAAGAAAGACTGGTGTGTTACAGTGGTTTCAGTATAGGGGTTGGGCTTTTCCAATTACATTCATCTGAGGCCTGAAAATCTTAGCCATAATTCTCACTATCAGCCTATGTTATCAATCAAGCCCATGGTGAATTATATCACAACATAAAGCTTCAGGAACATTTCCATTTAAATGCCCACTTATGGTTGTTTCCAATGAGTCTAATTAATATTATGCCATGAACTCCAAGTTTCCTAGTATCAAATGCTCATAATTGTCAATATATCTTTGAGCCAATGCTTCTACATTTCATGGCTCCTGAATTTAACTTCTCTATTTTAATCAACTTATCGGTATCTAGTATATTTACAATAGTAGAACCAGTGCCATTTCTACCCAGTGTCTTTATCTTAATCTCATAGGCTTAGATTTTGACCCAGTGTCTCATAAAGCAGCACTCAATTGACTTGATAATAAAAACTCGTATATTTGTTGATTAGCATTAAGTATCATTTTTCATATAATGCAAATAACATACCAAATAATTAAAGAAAGTAAATCTTGGATGGCCTCATAAGATCCATGCTTTTGGGAGTGGCTATTATTTATAGCATATCTTATCAAGGAAAAGTTTGAACAGTATTATCTCTAGAGGGTCTTCATTGCCTGGGTCTTTGCCTGTCTTAGAACTGACTCTTCATCTTGAATTGATATCTCTATATCTACAATGTTCCCTTGTGGATTTAAATTGCTGAAATTTTGGTTAGCAGCCAAGCTCTTAACCACTGAGCAACCAGGGCTCCGTTATCTTATGTCCTCTTACATACTCAGGTCAATTGATAAATCCAGTACAGAAACTTTTTTTGAAATTAATCAGTGTCAACAGAGATAATCAAGGGAGTATCTTCTAGAGCTGCTGGAAACCTGAAATTCTGCCACATGTGCAGGCTCCAATGTTCCATCCTGCTTCTTCATCCTTCTTACATCTGCCCACTGGATACTGCAGAAAGGTTTGGTGTGATAACGTAAAATACTGAATATATCCCATTTTCACAGGAAATTAGAGGAAAGGACCAGATAGGCTAGCTTAAGAAATCAAATCTATCCTAGACAGCATAAAGTTGTTCAACATTAATATGCCTCAGTATAACCAGATTCTTCCCATTAATCACAAATACTGATGGTATATCCAAACTCATTTCTAGTTAAACAAAATACTTACATGTATCATATGTTACAGACTTTTCACATATTATCCCACTGACATTTGCTTGCACAATAAGTCATATTTGCATAGCAAGAGTATTCCAGTGGGTAAAGTCAATTAAACCTGAAGAACAACAAAACTTTATATAATTTTTTACTCAGTTTTATTTACAGGCTGACTTTTCATCATGCTCACACAAACCAGATGTGAGAATGGAAATTCAGATAGAATTTATAAAATAGGGAATTTAATAACTGCCAAATTCAGAGAAACCATAATTTCAAATTCCGTCTTTCCCCACTATGAGGGTAGTCTTTTTTTCCCCCAAATATTTCAGTAATATCTTTGGGCATTAGCTTCATTCCTTGATTCAATAAACCTTAGGCACCCATCCTTGCCAGGCACTTTGCTAAGCACTGCAGTTACAGAGGCTGATTGGAGCCACTTAATTTCCAAGCCACTTGGCCCACTGGACATGACAAACACCAGGCAAAGGGCTGCTGACTTCTTGCAGTGCCTTGAGAGTGTCTGAGACTTGAAACATATGAAAAAGAAAGCTACAAAATTGAAAGTAGTAAATGTGAAATCAAATGCATAAAAAACATAATATTAAGTTTATTTTATTACTTGTTTAATTTAAGATCAATACCTCAACTGACACATAACAAGTGAAGAGATTGAATCAGTGATCAAAAACATTCCAACAAAAAAAAAGTCCTGGACCAGACGGCTTCACTGAGGAATTCTACCAAACACTTAGACAAGAATTGACACCAAAACTGTTTAAACTCTTCCAAAAGATAGAGAAGGAAAGAATACTCCCTAATTCATTCTATGAAGCAAACATAACCCTGACACCAAAACCAAACAAAGACACCACAAGAAAAGAAAACTACAGGCTAATATCTCTTATAAATATAGATGCAAAAATCCTCAACAAAATATTAGTGAATAGAATCCAATAGCATATTAAAAGAGTCATGCACCATGACCAAGTGGAATTTATTCAAGGAATGCAGCGATGGTTCAACATTAGAAAATCAATTGACATAATACACCATATCAATAGAACAAAGGAAAAGAACCACATGATTATTTCTAAGCATGAAGAAAAAGCATTTGATAAAACCCAACACCGTTTCTTTCTTTTTTTTTCAATTGTGCTTTAAATGAAGGTTTACAGTTCAAGTTAGTTTCTCATACAAAAATCTATACACACTCTGCTATGTGACCCTATCTGCTCTCCCCATACTGTGACAGCACACTCCTTTCCACCCCGAATTTCCCGCATCCATTCAATCAGCTTCTGTCCCTTTCTACCTTCTCATGTCTCCTTCGGACAGAAGCTGCCCATTTAGACTCATGTATCTACTTGAGCTAAGAAGCACACTCTTCACGAGTATCATTTTATGTCTTATAGTCCAGTCTGATCTTTGTCTGAAGAGTTGGTTTCGGGAATGGTTTTAGTTTTGGGCTAACAGAGAGTATGGGGGCCATGTCTTCCGGAGTCCTTGCAGTCTCCGTCAGACCATTAAGTCTGGTCTTTTTACGTGAATTTGAGTTCTGCACTCCACTTTTCTCCTGTCCATCAGGGACTTTCTGTTGTGTTCCCTGTCAGGGTGGTCATTGGTGGTAGCCAGACACCATCTGGTTCTTCTTGTATGATGCTGAGGAGTCTCTGGTTTATGTGGACCTTTTGTCTCTTGGGCTCATATTTTCCTTGTATTTTTGGTGTTCTTCATTCTCCTTTGCTCCAGGTGGGTTAAGACAAATTGATGCATCTTAGATGGCCACTCGCTAGCTTTTAAGACCCCAGACGCCACTCACCAAAGTAGGATGCAGAACATTTTCTTAATAAACATTGTTATGCCAATTGACCTAGATGCCCCCTGAAACCATGGTCCCCAGAACCCTGCCCCCTGCCCCCTGCTACTCTGTCCCTCAAAGTGTTTGGTTGTATTCAGGAAACTTGTTAGCTTTTGCTTTAGTCCAGTTGTGCTGACTTCCCCTGTAGTGTGTGTTGTCCTTCCCTTCACCTAAGATAATTCTTGTCTACTGTCTAGTTAGTGAATACCCCTCTCCCTTCCCCCCACCCTCATAACCATCAAAGAATGTTTTCTTCTGTGTTTAAACCTTCTCTTGCATTCTTATAATAGTGGTCTTATACAATATTTGTCCTTGTGTGACTGACTAATTTCACTCAGCATAATGCCTTCCAGATTCATCCATGTTATGAGATGTTTCATGGATTCATCGTTGTTCTTTATCATTGCATAGTATTCCATTTGTGAATAAACTATAATTTGTTTATCCATTTGTCCATTGATGGGCACCTAGGTTGTTTCCATCTTTTTGCTATTGTGAACAGTACTGCAATGAACATGGGTGTGCATACATCTATTCGTCTGATGGCTCTTACTCCTCTAGGATATATTCCAAGGAGTGGGATTGCTGGATCGTATGGTACTTCTATTTCTAGCTTTTTAAGGAAGTGTCAAATCGATTTCCAAAGTCATTGTACCATTTTACATTCCCACCAGAAGTGTATAAGTGTTCCAGTCTCTGCACAACCTCTCCAACATTTATTATTTTGTGTTTCTTGGATTAATGCTAGCTTTGCTGGGGTGAGATGGTATCTCATTGTAGTTTTGATTTGCATTTATCTAATGGCTAATGATCGTGAGCATTTCCTCAGGTATCGGTTACCTGCCTGAATGTCTTCTTTGGTGAAGTTGTTGATTCTTTCTATCATTTTTCTATTCTCTATTTCATTTATTTCTGCTCTGATCTTTATTATTTATTTTCTTATGGTGGTTATGGACTTCTTTTTATTTCTTTGAGTTGTGTAGCTAATTTTTGATTTTGTCCCTTTCTCTTTTTTTGATGTGTGCATCTATTGCATTAGTTTGAAATTTTCCATTTTATTTTTCTTTATACCTTCTATTTATTTGTTGATATATATATTTTTTCACTTGTCTCAAGTGTGTTCATAATTGCTCATTGAAGCATTTTTATAATGGCTGTTTTAAATGTTTTGTCACATAAGTCTAACATTTGTATCTTATTAGTATTGGCGTTTGTTGATTGTCTTTTCTCATTCCGTTTGAAATCTTCCGGGTTCTTGGTCTGATGAGCAATTTCCAATTGAAAACTGGACATTTTGGGTACTATGTTATAAAACTATGGATATTATTTAAATCCTGTGTTTTAGCAGGGCTCCTCTGCATCACTCTGGTGGGTGAATGGGGGCACTGCATTATTACTTCCAGGTGAGGGTGCAAGTCCAGGTTCTTCACTTAGCCTCAGTTAACACCCTGTTGGTGGGGGTGGGCTCCTTGGATTGGAGTGGGAGTTCAGGCTCCTCAATAGGATGATACTATCTTGGTTGGGAGGCAAAGGGACAACTTGTAACTGCTTTTCACATGGCCTCCACTGACATTGTGGGGGATAGCCGTGTTATCACTGAGTGGTGGTGAAAGTCCTGACTCCACTAGGCCTCCTGTGACACCACCTTAGTGAGGAGAGGAAGGGGTAACTCACTGCCATCACTTGGAGGTGTAAGTCCAGGCTCCCATGTGGTCTCCACTGACAGTGGGAGAGGGATCATTACCCTCCTGCAGGGATGAAACTACAGGCTCTCCACTGAGCCTTCTTTGATACGACCCATTTGGAGGAAGGTTGGGTGCCTCTTACAGCCTGGCAAGTGTAGAAGTCTAGACTCTCCACCTGGCCTTTGATGGTGGGGGTGGGAGGGTTGCAGTTTTTTTCTCTGATATTAGGCTACAGTAGAGCTATCATTGTCTAAAAATTTTCTGTCTTTCTGGGCTGCTCCCTTCCTGGTCCTTTGGCCAGAGAGAGAAGGTTCTTCTTTGGGCTTTTGTTCCCTGTGTCCATTGGTATTTCTGGGTTGCCATCTTCTCCAATATTCATTCTGGGATATATGAAGCAAAATGAAAACTCAAGGAACTCACCATTGTGTCATTCCTTGGGTCTTGAGGTCCTCAGCTGGTGTGCCTTCTTCTCTCTACCTTTCACAGTCTTCTTATATTTGTTTTATATATGATGAACAAAGTTTTAACTTGCATTTAGTGGGAGGACTAGGGAAAATTATATCTACTCCATCTTTCCATACCTTCATTTATGAGGATATTTTTTCCAGGTATCTACTTTTAGGTCTTTTTGCTTGCACTGTTTCTGAAATCTTATCTTTGTTCCTCTGTATGTGTCATGTATGTACTATGCCTTTTTACTCTGGCTGTTTTTAAGATGTTTTCTTTATCACTGATTTTTAGAAATTTTATTATGATCTGCCTTTGTGCAGTGTTCTTCGTGTTTCTTTTGCTTGGTGCTTATTGATTTTCTTGAATATATGAGTTTATAATTTTCACCAAGTTTGAAAAGTTTTAACCATTATTCCTCCAATTTTTTTTTTTTTTGTTCTCCACGCTCCTCTCCTTCAAGGAATTCATTTACCAATATATTAGACTGCTTGAAATTGTCCCACAACTCCCAGATGCTTTTTATTTTTTTATTCTTTTTTTTCCCCTCTCTCTTTGTTTCATTTTGGATGATTTCTATTGCTATGCCTTTAAGTTCACTGATCTTTTCTTCTGCATTGTCTAATCTGTCATTAATCTCATCCAGTGTATTTTTCATTTCAGGCATTATAGTTTTCACCCACAGAAGTTTGTTTTTTAAAATATCTTCCATATCTCTATTAACTCTTTGAACATATGGAATACAGTCTTAATAATTATTCTATTATTCTTTTGTGCTAATTCTAAAATCTGTGTTAGTTCTGGGTTGTTTTTGATTGATTTTTCTCCTCACTATTGTTTATATTTTCTTGCCTCTTTTCATTCCTGGTAATCTTTTACTGGATGCCAATTTTGTGAATTTTACCTTGCTGCATGTTCAGTATCTTTGTGTTCCTACGATTTTTCTTTAAATTTGTCCTGGGATTGAGTTACTTGGAAAATGTTTGATCCTTTCTGATCTTGTTTTTATGATTTGTTAGACAGGTCCAGATCAGTGCTTGGGCTAGGGTTAATTTTCCCACTACTGAGGCAAGACTTTCAAGAATACTTTAGTTGGATTATGAGTTTTTACAGTCTGGCTGGTGAGAACAGGAACTATTCCCAGCCCTGTGTGAGCACCAATCTCTGTTCCCTCTAATCCTTTCAGATAGTTCTTTCCCTGGCCTTGAGTAGTTTCATCATATGCCTGTGCTGATCAGTACTCTGCTGACTACTTAAAGGGCACCCTCTGAAGAAATCTGGGATTCTCTCAAGGCAGTAATATGGGGCAATAAATAGGGTTTACCTTGTTTGTTTCTAATCTCTCAAGAATTTCTGCTGTCATCTGGTGTCTTAAAAGCCTGTGAGAAGCCATCTAAGACACTCCACTGGTCTCACCCTCTCGGGAGCAAGGGAGAATGAAGAAAACAAAATACAAGGGAAAGATTAGTCTAAAGGACTAATGGACCACAGCTACCGAGGCCTCCACCAGACTGAGTCCAGTACAATTAGATGGTGCCTGGCTACCACCACTGACTGATCTGACAGGGATCACAACAGAGGGTCCTGGACAGAGCTGGAGAAAAATGTAGAACAAAATTCTAACTCACAAAAAAAAGACTAGACTTACTGTCCTGACAGAGACTGGCGAAACCCCTAGAGTATGGCCCCCAGACACCCTTTTAGCTCAGTAATAAAGTCACTCCCGAGTTTCACCCTTCAGCCAAAGATTAGACAGCCCCATAAAACAAAATGAGACTAATAGGGCACAACAGTCCAGGGGTAAGGACTAGAAGGCAGGAGGGGACAGGAAAGCTGGTAATAGGGAACCCAAGGTTGAGAAGGGACAGTGTTGACATGTCATGGAATTGTTAACAATTGTCATAAAACAATATGTGTATTAACTGTTTAATGAGAAACTATTTGTTCTGTAAACCTTCATCTAAAGTACATTTTAAAGAAAAAAGAATTTCTGCTGCCTTCTCCTCTCCTGCATGGATGCCCTCTTCAGACAGCTCAGACTTGATACCCTATGCCGAGCTTCCCCTCTGTGGGGATGTCCTTTATAATGTGTTCAAGCCCTGACACCCCACATGAGGCCACCCCTTTCTTTTTTGCCTTTTATTTATTTCAGAAATATATGTAACATAACACTTGTCATGTCAAGATTTTCAGGTGTACAATATAGTGATATCAATTACATTAATTTTGCATAAATATTATCCATAATTGTTGCCAAATTTCCCACCATCATAAACAGAGACCCACGCCTCCCTAAACAATGATTCCCTCTTTCTCTGTCCCTCCTGCCCCTGGTTATCACTAATAAACTTTGGTCTCTATACATTTGCCTATTCTTGTTATTTCATATAAGTGAGATCATACAATATTTGTCCTTTTGTGATTGACTTATTTCACTCAACATAATGTTTTCAAGGTCCATCCATGTTGTGGCATGTATCAGGACTTCATTTCTCTTTCTGGTTGAGTAATATTCCATTGTATGTATGTACCTATATATTGCTTATTCATTCACCTGTTGATGGACAATTAGGTTGTTTACACCTTATGGCTATCGTGACTTGTGCTGCAGTGAAGTTTGCTGTACACATATCTGTTTGTGTTGCTGCTTTCAAGTCTCTGAGTATATATCTAGGAGTGGAATTGCAGGGTTACGTGTTAATTCTATGTTTAACTTTTTGAGGAAATGTCAAACTGTTTTCCACAGTGGCAGTACCCTTTTGCATTCCCACCAGCAATGCAAATGGATGAGGGTTCCAATTTCTTTACATCCTTGCCAACATTTGCTATTTTCTGTTTTTTTTTTTTTCTTTGTTTTCTTTTTTTAAAGTCAATCCTACTGGGAGTGAAGTGGTATCTCATTGTGGTCTTAGTTTGTATCTCTCTAATGGCTAATAACATTGAGCATCTTTTCGTGTGTTTGTTGGCCATACGAATGTTCTCCGGTGAAATGTCTGTTCAAGTCCTTTGCCCGTTTTTTGACTGGGTTGTTTATCTTTTTCTTGATAAGTTGTAGAGCTTTATATATATTTTTGATATTAGAACCTTATTTGATATATCCTTCCCGAAAATTTTCTCCCAATCTGTAGATTGTCTTTCACTTTTTTGATAAAGTTCCTTGATGAACAAAAGCGTTTAATTTTTATGAAGTCCTATTTATCCGTCTTGTCCTTTGCTTCTCGTGCTTTTGTTATCATACCTGATAATCCATCATTAAAAATGAGGCTCTGCAGCCACCACCCCCCATGAACTCCCTTCTCCCCCTCCTTTCCACATTGCATGCTGAGCTGCAGCCCTGTGTGGATCCCCTCTTCACTATGCTTGGGCTCTCAGAGCGCATGCTGTGCCTCCCTTTATGTGTGAATACTCCCCTCACTTTGTTAAGGTTCCAAAACCCTACATCAGGCTCCCTTTTCATGGGGGAAGCTCTGCTCATCTTGCTCAGGCTCTCTCATCCTACACCAGTTATCTCTTCTGTGTAGAAGCCCTCTTCATCCTGCTATCTTGGATGGGTTATGACACGTCACTCACATCAGGCTGTTCCACTCAACTGCATGGATAACCTCCTTATATAGCTCAAACTTTTATACCCTGTTCTGGCCTATTGTGGCTCCCCTTACCTTCATCCCCAATGCTGAGTTCTATCTTGTCTGCCCCACCCCAATGGCTTCTTTGGAACTTCTTGGGAAGGGGAAGGGGTCAAGAAATCTAGTAATATCTTTACTGTGCATTGTGCAGGTCAGTCTCATGCAGCCCCAGCTAAGGACAGTTGAGCCAAGTGACTTGTGCCTATTGGAGATCCCCTCACATCCTTCTGACTCCGAGAGATTTCCTTCCATACAGTTGTGGCAAAGATAGGACAGGATTAAGTGACACTTGTTTCTCTACACTGTTAGACACCATACTAACAGAAGGAAATTTAGGGAGGATCAGGATCAAATATACCCTTGGTCTCAAAGGCTCAACATCATCAGGGACCCAGGTCCTTTACACATTTTTGCTCTGCTACATTCAGAATATTGACTTTAGTCCTTAGGTTTGTCCCTCACATTGCCACAACATGTTGGCCACAGTTTTGGGCATCAAGTACAGACACTATAATGCAATGTGGAAGAACAAAATAATTTTTTCCTTTGTGTCTCTTTTGAAATACTTTCCTAGAAGTACTCCAGCAGACTTCCCCTTCCGTATCATTGACCACAATTATATCACATGTCCAAGCTCAAATCAATTATTTGTAGAACGAAGTCTACATGATTGGCCTAGACCAATTAGCGTTCACCGCTTTGAGCTGGGGAGTGGTAGTATATGATATGAAGTATATGAAATATTCAGATACCTGAAAAAAGCCTGGGTTCTGTTGGCAAGGGAAAAGGGGAAAAACTGATGCTAGATAAGCAAACAACATAGTCTTTCACACACTCCTACCATGGTCTCTCTAGGACTTCCTTCCCTGAGTGATGGCATCAGAAACATCAAGAATGACAACATATGTTCACAAATAGTGGCTTCTTACGCTGGTCATGAGTATGCCATTGAGACTGGCAGACCCAACGCCTAAGACTGTGATTGCTATTTTATGTAAGTCAGATTTGACAGTGGGAACGGCCCTAACTGAATTAAGACACCTAACTACAATGGAGCTGATTGGACGTTGTTGTCGTACTGGCCAAGTGGTGGCACTCAATCCACAAAGACAAGGTGGGTGTAGTTACCGTGATGGACAGTGGAGTCAAAGCAGTAATCAGAATAATCTGACTCATATGGACTTACAATGTGGGCTACTTAGTCATGGTGTCTCTAGAAGTGAAATAGATAGGAAATCTATTAAATATTTAATTGATCTGTACAAGTGGATAAATTCTAGGTCAAGTGAACAGCAGTCTAACTCTAATCGCCAGAATAGAGAGTCACAGCCCCTCAATCAATTCCCAGACTTCAGCAAGTTTAAAGATCCACAACCCCTTGAATGAAGTACTCCAATACACTGCCAAAAACCTATACCGTTTATCTTTCTCCCAGCCTTCCCCAAAGGAATCTACAGCCTTTTATGAGAGTGACTGTTCACTGGGGGAAAGGAAATAATCAGACTTTTGGGGGACTACTAGATACTGGCTCTGAACTGACACTAATTCCAGGAGACCCAAAACGTGACTGTGGCCACCAGAGTGGGGCATATGGAGGCCAGGTTATTAATGGAGCCTTAGCTCATGTCTGTCTCACAGTAGGTACAGTGGGTCCCAGAACCCATCCTGTAGTGATTACCCCAGTTCCAGAATGCATAATTGGAATAGATATACTCAGCAACTGGCAGAATCCCCACATTGGATCCCTGACAAATGGAGTAAAGGCTATCCATTTGGTAGGAAAAGCCAAATGGAAGCCATTAAAACTGCTCTTACCTAGGAAAAGAGAAAACCAAAAGTAATAACACATTCCTGGAGGGACTGTGGAGATTACTGCCACCATCAAGGACTTGAAGGATGCAGGGGTGGTGATTCCCACCACATCTCCATTCAACTAACCTATTTGGCCTGTGCAAAAAACAGATGGATCTTGGAGAAAGACAGTGGATTATCAAAAACTTAATCAAGTGGTGACTTCAATTGCAGCTGCTGTTCCAGATGTAGTTTCACTGCTTGAGCAAATTAACACATCTCCTGGTACATGGTATGCAGCTATTGATTTGTCTAATGCCTTTTCTCCATGCTTGTTTCAAAGGACCATCAGAAGCAGTTTGCCTTCAGCTGGCAAGGACAGCAATGCACCTTCAGTGTCCTACCTCAGAGCTACATCAACTCTCCAGCCCTATGTCATAATTTAGGCTGCAGGGAACTTGATTGCCTTTGTCTTCCACAAGACGTCACACTGGTCCATTACATTGATGACATTATGCTGATTGCACTGTAAGGAAGAAATGCCAATGACTCTGGACTTATTGCTAAAACATTTGCATGCTAGAGGGTGAGAAATTAATCCCACAAAAATTCAGATTCCTTCAACCTCAGTAAAATTGCTAGGGGTCTAATAGTGTGGGGCATGCTGAGATATTCCTTCTAAAGTGAAGGATAAATTATTGCATCTGGCTCCTTCCACAACTAAAAAGGAGGCACAGTGCCTAGTTGGCCTCTTTGGAATTTAGAGGCAACATATTCCTCACTTGAGTGTGCTACTCCAGCCTATTAAGTGATTCAAAAAGCCGCTAGTTTTGAGTGGGGCCCAGAACAAAAGAAGGGTGTGCACCCGGTTCAGGATGCCGTGCAAGCCACTCTGCCCCTTGGACCGTATGATCCAGCTGATCCAATGGTGCTTGAAATGTCAGTGGCAGATAGAGATGCTATGTGGAGTCTTAGGCAGGGCCCTAATGGTAAACCACAGAGCAGACCCTTAGGATTTTGGAGCAAAGTCCTACCATTCTCTGCAGATAACTACTGTCCTTTTTAGAAACAACTTTTGGAGTGTTACTGGGCCTGACCCATGAACGCTTAACCATGGACCACCAAGTCACCATGGGGCCAGAGCTGCCCATCATGAACTGGGTGTTGTCTGATGTGCACAGTAGCACTCCATCATTAAATGGAAGTGGTATATATGATACTGGGCCTGAGTAGGACCTGAAGGCACAAGAAAGTTGCATGAGGAAGTGGCCCAAATGCCCATGGTCTGCACTCGTGTCACATTACCTTCCATCTCCCAGTCTGCACCTATGGTCTAACGGGGAGTTCCTTATGATCATATGACTGAGGAAAGAAAAATCGTGACTGGTTACAGATGATTCTGTGTGATATGCAGGCACCACTCAAAAGTGGACAGCGGAGACTTCTGGGCAACATGGCGCTATAGTCAGAAGCACCACACTATCCCTCCACCATAAAGATCAGAAAAACTAAGTCAAACAGAGTCACATGACAATCCTGAAACCCTACGCATCAAATGAAGAGATAAAGAACTCAGCCAAGCACAGAATGGAATAAGAAACTGACCAAGAACAGAGAGCGAGGACAGATACATGCAGAGGTTCCCTATCAGCTACCACAGCATGGATCCACCATCTTGGACTCCAATCAGAGATCAGTGAACAGCGCTACGAGAAAGCAGCTTCATGGAGCTTCCAGCATGAGACAGAACAACCGGTAACCAGTAATATAGGTTTTCCCTCCCCCCACCCTTCTTCACCCCCACTTAGCCTCCTCTGCTTCCTGCAGCCACAGTCTCTTGGCAGAGAAGAACCCCGGTGTCACTTGGGTTCCACCCGCCTGCACTGGCCGGCTCCCTGAGTGCTTTTTGTTGGCTACTAGTGTTGCTTTTTTCCACTTCTTTAGATTTCTTCCTTACCTCTCACCACCTCCCCCTCCTTTCTCTCAAATACCTGGCTTTGTGCGCCATCTTTGCATCTTCCTGAAAGGCTTCAAAACACTGTTTCACTGTGAAACTGTTTCCCAGCCCGTGACGCCAGGCTAGTAGGACCCCCGGGGCTTTTTTGTTTGTTTGCTCTGATTTGTTCTGTTTTGAATTGTTTGTTTGTTTCCTTTTTCTTTTCATGGCTTGGGAGCCCCTTCTAGCCTGGCAGTACCAAGCAGCTTGGAAGATACTCCCTTACTCTGAAAAGACACATGGGGACATCCCTGGAGGCATTTCTTTTTTCTTTTTTTGTTTCTGTTTTTTTGTTTGTTTGTTTGTTTTTGTTTCTTTGTTTTGTTTTCTTCTCTCTCTTATTCCCTTTTTGTCTCTCTTCATTTCCAGTTTCTCAATTTATGCATTGTTTTTCTTTTACCATTTTTCTTTTTTTTTCCTTTTGTTTTTCCTCATTTCCCAATCTCTCATCTCTCCACTCCAATAGCAAGCTCCCTTAGCACTCTTTTTTGTTTGTGTGTATGTTTTTGGCACCTTCTCCATCTCCTCTCTCCCATACCCATCTTAGCTCCACACATCACAATCTACCCTCTCCTTCTTGCCTACCTGCACCATGTGCTGAACATCACACTCCCAAGCAGCACAGACACGGCCTACTGGAACCTTCCCTGCACTGATTCCCGGTTCGCAGTGTCAGCCCTGGTACGTACCACAAACAACCCATCCCAGCAACTCCCCTTCAGCTATACCTGCCCTGCTGTACCATACCTGAGTGACTTACCCTGCTCTTTGGAGAAGGAGGTGAAAAGTATCGTGCCCACAGACAAGCAAACAGCAAACAACAAAGACCACTGCCTGCTCAGACATAACCAAATAAAACAAAAAACCAGGATGAAACAAACAAACTACTATCAATAAATGAGGAAAATAACCACTGAATGCCCTGAAGACAGCAGACAATATTAAAACATTTACAAAAACAGGACAGGATGGTTCCAGTAGACGTCCAAAATAAAACACCAGATGACTTTCCAGTAGAAGAAAAGGCACTAGACCTAACTGATAGGGAATTCAAATCTCTAATATTAAGAATTATCCAAGAGTTTAAGGAAAAAGCAGACAAAAATGAGGAAAAAATAGACAAATTCATGGAAAATACAGACAAAAAAATGGAAGATTCAAGAAAATAATACAGGAACAAAATGCCAAAATAAATTCACAACTAGAAAACATAAAAAAACAACAATTAGAAATCCAAAAGATAAACAAGATTTCGGAAATGGACAGTGTCATAAAAGGGCTGAGGAGCAGGTTTTAAATGATGGAAGAGAGGATCAGCAAAATTGAAGACAAACACTTGGATACAACCCTGTTTGAGGAAAAAGAAAAAAGAATGAAGAAACCCTGAGAATTATGTGGGATACAATCAAAAACAAAAATCATCGAGTGATCGGAGTTCCAGAACAGGGGGAGAAAACAGAAAACACAGAGAGGATCACTGAAGAATTGCTGACAGAAAACTTCCCCAATATCATGAAAGATGAAAAGCTGACCATCCAAGAAGCTCAACGAACCCCATATAGGATAGATCCCAAAAGAAAATCACCAAGGCATATCATAATCACACTCACTAAAACCAAAGACAAACAAAGAATCCTGAGAGCAGCTTGAGAAAAACAAAAAGTCACATACAGAGGAGAAAAAATAAGACTAAGCTCTGATTATTCAGCAGAAACCATGCAGGCAGGAAGGCAATGGGATGACATATATAAAACCTTGAAAGAAAAAAATTGCCAGCCAAGAATAATATATCCTGCAAAACTCTCCTTCAAATATGATGGTGAAATTAGGCCATTTGCAGAGAAACAGAAATTAAGGGACTATATAAAAACCAAACCAAATTTACAAGACTTATTAAAGGAAGTCCTTTGATCTGAGAACATACAACATCAGACCACAGGCTGAATCTAGGACACAGGATTGTACTAGCCAGATACCAACCTAGGAAACGAATGCTTAAGGACTTTGCAAAACCAAAAGGATTACAACAGGGAACCAGAGCAGTTAATCTGTAAATGACAACAACATCAGAACAATAAACGAGGGAATAAACAGTGTAGTATAGAACCTTCTAATGGAAAGGAAGGCAAGGCGATACCAAGTAATAACAAACTGGTCCAAATCTAGGAAGATACGGGTAAATTCCAAGGTAACCACAAAGAAAGTTAACAAACCTACTTAACAAAATAAAGAAGAAAAACATAAAGTCTCAGTAAAAACAAAAACAGAAGAAATGTAAAAAAAAAATCCACAAACAAAAAGAACTCAGCACAGGAGAGTAAGCGGAACAAAGAAAACATCAGCACCAAAAGAAAAAAGAAAAAGAAAAAAAGCACTGCAAAATGCAACCCCACTCCTAGGAATATATCCTAGAGAAATAAGAGCCGTAACTCGAATAGACATATGCACACCCATATTCATTGCAGCACTGTTCACAATAGCAAAAAGATGAAAACAAACTAGATGCCCATCAGCAGACGAACAGATAAACTATGGTACATACACCCAATGGAGTATTAGGCAAAGATAAAGAACAATGATGAATCTGTGAAGCATCTCATAACATAGATGAAACTGGAGAACATTATGCTGAGTGAAATAATTCAACCACAAAAGGACAAATATTGTATGAGACCTCTACTGTAAAAACTCATGTAAAAGTTTACACACAAAAAGAAACAATCTTTGTTTGTTAGAAGGGATGAGAGGGGTGGAAGGGAACTAAATAGACAATAGGTAACTGGTAACTTTGGTGAAGGGTACGACAATACACAATACTGGGGAAGCCAGCACGACTTGTACAAGGAAAGGTCATGGAAGCTCCATAGACACTTCCAAACTCCCCGAGGGACTGAATTGCTGGGTGGAGGGCTGTGGGGACCATGGTCTCGGGGAACATCCAGCTCAATTGGCATAACACAGTTTATAAATACAATGTTCTACATTCTACCTTGGTGAGTAGCATCTGGGGTCTTAAAAGCCTCTGAGCAGCCATCTAAGATACTCCACTGGTCTCACCCTTTCAGGAGCAAGGGAGAAAGAAGAGAACAAGACACAAGGAAAAGATTAGTCCAAAGGACTAATGGACCACAGCTACCACAGCCTCCACCAGACTGAGTCCAGCACAGCTAGATGGTGCCCGGCTACCACCACTGACTGCTCTGACCGGGATCACAATAAAGGGTCCTGGACAGAGCTGGAAAAGAATGTAGAACAAAATTCTAACTCACAAAGAAAAAAAGACCAGATTTACTGGCCTGACAGACTGGAGAAACCCCGAGAGTATGGCCCCTGGACACCGTTTTAGCTCAGTGGTGAAGTCACTCCCGAAGTTCACCATTCAGCCAGGGATTGGACAGCCTCGTAAAACAAAACTGGACTAATGAGGCACAGCAGTCCCTGGACAAGGACTAGAAGGCAGGAGCTGACAGGAAAGCTGGTGATACGAAACCCAAGTCTGAGAAGGGACAGTGTTGACATGCCGTCGGGTTGTTAACCATTGTCATAGGGCAATATGTGTACTGTTTAATGAGAAACTATTGTTCTGCAAACCTTCATTTAAGGTACAAAAACAACAATTACCTATGTGAGATCAAATTGACAACAGCAACTCAAAAGTTTTGATGGGAAGCCTAGGGGGCAGTGAGTTGAAGATAATGTAATGGAATAATTTGGAAAAGGATAATGAGAATAGCAGCACAACTGGAAGAATGTAATCGATGTCACTGAATTGTACATGTAGAAATTTTGAAACGGTGTAACTTTGGCTACGTATATTTTCACCAGAAAAAGGTCCTCCAAGGTCGAGAATGGAAAGTGTTGACATGTCATGGGGTTGTTAACCAATGTCATAAAATGATATGTGTACTGACTGTTTAATGAGAAACTATTTGTTCTGTACACCTTCATCTAAAGTACAATTTAAAATTTTTTTTTAAAGTGGACAGCGGTTGTACTACACCCCCTTTCTGAGACCTCCCTGAAGGACAGTGGTGAAGGGAAATCCTTCCAATCACAGAACTTTGAGTAGTGCACCTGGTTGTTCACTTTGCTTGGAAGGAGAAATGGCCAGGTGTGTGATTGTATACTGATTCATGGAGTGAGGTCAATGGTTTGGCTGGATGATCAGGGACTTAGAAGGAACATGATTGGAAAATTGGAGACAAGGATGTATGGGGAAGAGGTATGATAGACATCTCTGAATGGGCCAAAGAAGTGAAGATATTTGTGTCTCATGTGAATACTCACCAAAAGGTGGCCTCAGCAGAAGAGGATTTTAACAACCGTGTGGATAGAATGATATGTTCTGTGAAAACCACTCATCCTCTTTCCATAGCTACTCCTGTCATTGCTCAATGGGCTCATGAACAAAGTGGCCATGGTGGCAGGGATGGAGGTTATGCATGGGCTTAGTAACAGAGACTTCCACTCACCGAGGCTGACTTGGCTGCAGCCACTGCTAAGTGCCCAATCTGCCAGCTGCAGAGACCAATACTGAGTCCCTGATATGGCACCATCCCTTGAAGTGATCAGGCAGCAACCTGGTGGCAAGTTGATTACACTGGACTCCTTCCATCATGGAAAGGGCAGCATTTTGTTCTTACTGGGATAGACACTCTTGAAATGGATTTGCCTTCCCTGCATGCAATGCTTCTCCCAAAACTATCATGCGTGGACTTACAGAATGTCTTATCGACCGTCATTGTATCCCACACAGCATTGCCTTGGATAAAGAGACTCACTTCACAGCAAATGAAGTGTAGCAGTGGACCCATGCTCATGGAATTCACTGATCTTACCATGTTCCCCACCATCCTGAAGCAGCTAGCTTGATAGAACGATGGAATGGCCTTCTAAAGACACAATTACCATGCCAGCTAGGTGGCAATACCTTGCAGGGTTGGGGCAATGTTCTCCAGGAGGCTGTATATGTTCTAAACAGGTGTCCAATATATGGTGCTGTTTCTCCCATAGCCAGGATTCATGGGTCCAGGAATCAAGGGTTGGAAATGGAAGTGGCACCACTCACTATTATCCTTAGTGACCCACTCACAAAAGTTTTACTCCCTGTCTCCACAACCGTATGCTTTGCAGGTCTAGAGGTCTTACTTCCAAAGGAAGGAATGCTCCCACCTGGAGACATATCACTGATTTCATTGAACTGGAAGCTAAGAATGCCACCAGGCCGCTTGGGGCTCCTTATGCCTCTGGATCAACAGGCAAAGAAGGGACTTTACCATACTGGCTGGTGTGATTGATCCTGATTACCAAGAGGAAATCAGATTGATATTACATAATGGAGGTAAGGAAGAGTATATCTGGAATACAGGAAATCCCTTCGGGTGCCTCTTAGTAGTACCATGCCTTGTGATTAAAGTCAATGGAAAACTACCGCAACCCAATTCCAACATGACTACTAATGGCCCAAACACTTCAGGAATGAAGGTTTGGGTCACTCCACCAGCCAAAGAACCATGACCAGCTGTGGTGCTTGCTGAGGGCAAAGAGAATCTGGAATGGGTTGTGGAAAAAGGTAGTTCTAAGTACAAGTTACGGTCACGGGACCAGTTGCAGAAACTAGGACTGTAATTGTTATGAGTATTTCTGCTTTGTATGTGTGCATGAAATATTGTTTTCTTCACTTATACAAAATATAAGATGTAAACAGGGCTAGTGATGGTTAAGATTGTTTATCAACTTTGCAGGGCCATGATTCCTGTGGTTTGGCATGATGTATGATGTTGTGATCACCTCCAAGATGGGATCTGCTGTGAGTAGCCAATCAGTTGAAAGGGAGTTTCCTTGGGCTTGTGGCCTGCACTGAGTATCAACGGACATTCTGCCAAGCTTCTGGCTTTTGCTCGCTTTGGATCCTGCAGCCTGCTCCTGTTCATCTGACCTCTGGTTCTTGGGACTTGAGCCAGCAGCTTACCCGAAGTCTTGCCTGCTGATCTTGGGCTCCGTAGATCTTCACAGCCTATAAGCAACAGCCTTGCTCTGTGACCTGCCGATCTTGGTTCGGCAGCCCCTGCAGCTACGTGAATCAAGAGAAGCCTCCAGCCTGACCCACGGACTTGGAACATTCCAGTCTCTACAACCGCATGAGCCATTTCCTTGATATAAATCTCTCTATATATATTTATACGCTTTACTGGTTTTGCTTCTCTAGAGAACCCAGCCTAAGACAATTGCCTTCCATCCACCACTGAAACCTTTTCTTATATGATCTCATGGTTCTGTGAGTAAAATCCTCTCAAACTTCACTCTAGCATTTCTTCTTTCATGCCTGTCAAAATATCAGAACTGACTAGTTTCTCTCTCTTTTTTATCATTCCTTCAGCAGTCCTCCATTTCTAAACATCTTATTGCTTTGAGACCTATTCTTGTTGACTCAATCATATTCATCTAATCCTACTGATTCAATATATTCTGCTTCTACCCAAAAGACAATGTACAAAATATTCTCAAAATGCTTAACCACATAGAATCTCTTATCAGTACTTGTCCCATACACATTTCTGAACCTAACAATTTCTCCCTATTTTAATATATTTCCCTTGTAAGCAGCATTACCCGTTAAATCCCATTGTTACCAAAACATATGTGAGTGGCTTGGTTCTCTTCCAATCAGTGATTGGAGGAGGAACCTGTGTGATCTTCAGGTACTGAGAGCTCTGTGTCTCAGAAAGGGATGTTCAAACATTGCCATTGCAGTGGGTGGGGAGAGTGAATTGCTACCCTGGAGAATCTGAGGGCAAAGTTAGAAGGAGCCTGCTACAAGTAGGAAATTAAGTTTCTTTGAGACCATGAGTTTTATTTTAAAAATTCATTTGGGTTTTGTATTCTCCTCTGTGACATATAAGGATTGATTTCATGTGAAAATAATATTTCCCATGCCTCCCAATGCACATTCCTGTGGCCTGTCCTGAGCATGCGTACTGTAAGGAACAAAACTTTTGTATTGGTTAAGGTATAACTGCAACTGCAATTGACAGAGACTGAATAACAGTAGTTTAAACAAGATAGAAATGGACTTCTCTGTCATGTAAATATTCCAAGCTGATATGGCAGGTTGGCTCTGTGAAGTCTGTCAGGGGCCCAGGTTTCTTTTTTCTTGTTACTCCACAATCCCTAGCATTTGACTATATCCATATGATCCATAGGATTAGAGACCAATGAGGAGGTTATTTTAGTGATACACATGATGGTAGCTTGAATTAGTGTGGTGAAGGTGAAAATGGAGAAACATGGACAGATTAAAGAGATGTTTAAGAGAAAAATAGACGTACATTAGTGATGAACTGATCGTGGGATGGTGGTGAGGTGAGAGATTGAAAGTTATCAAGGATGCTTCCTACTTGGCAGGATAAATGACGATGCTGTTGCAAAGATAGGCAAACCTAAAAGAGGAACGGGGTTGAGGTGAAAGATCATAAATTTGGTTTTTGTTATGTTGAGATAATACTGAGTAGTCATTAAGAACATGGGTTCTGGAGTCAGACTGACTGGGATTGAATCCTGATTCTTCAAATACTAACTACATTATCTGGAGGTAAGTTGTAACCCTCTCTGTGCCTTAGTTTCCTTATTGAAAAATGCAGATAATAATACTACTTGTGTGGTTGTTCTGAGGATTAAACAATTTAGGATATGTAAAGCGCTTAGAATGATGCCAGGAGCAGAGTATATATTCAAAAACTGGTAGCTATGATGTTGAATCTGACATATTTCTGAGACTTAAGTGGAGTTATCAAGAAGGCATTTAGATATATGGCCCTGGAGTTCAGAGAAGCCACCCGGGCTGGAGATACAATTCGTGAGTTTGCAGAAAAGAGTTAACATAGCAGGCCTGACAGCTATTCTTTGAAAGACCAAATTGCAGGGTTGGTTGTTGGCTGGCATCTGTGAACTTGGATTTCAGGAGGGTTCCCACCATTCCCAGAACTGATAATAGCGGCTCCCTGTGGGTAAGGTTGCATAGCCTATTATTGTAATTGCTGTCAATAAGTTGTACACCTGTAAAAATTTGAACTGGAAAAAGTTGTGTGATAGATATATTTACTACAATGATGAAAAAAGAGTACCTGCTCAGGCTGCTTATGTACAACCAAACACCTCATGGGATTTGGTTCCTTGGTTTGGAGGTTTAGGGTCGTGCTTTCATGGGACATCCCAGTTAATTGGCCAATAACATGTTCAGTGCTTCTGTTCTACCTCCTAATTCGTTGTGTAGCATCTGGGGACTTAAAGCTTACAAGCAGCCATCAAAGTCACAACAATTGATCTCTATTCACCTGAAGCAACAGAGGAAAAAGGAGAGACAGGAATAGGAGAAGGATATGGAATGTGTGGCTAATTGCCTCCATGAACAACTGCTTCCTTTCCCATGAGACCAGAAGAACTGGATGGTGCCTAGATACCGTTACAGAACATTTGGATCAAAGATTCCACAGAAGAATTCTGATCAAAAGAGGGAAAATGCAGAACAGAATTTTAAATTCTCATGGACTCTAGACTTTCTGGAGCCATGAAGGGTGGATGAACCTCTGAAAATATTGCCCTCAGATAATCTTTAAACCTTAAACAAAAATATCCCCTGAAGTCTTCTTAAAACCAGACAATAGTTTAGCTTAACTAGTAAAAAAGGTCTGACTTGAGCATTACAGTCTTTTAGGAACTATCTATATGGGATCAAATTGACAATAGAAACTTGAAAGATAAGATAGGAACCTTAGGGGGCAGTAAGTTTATGTTAATGAGGAAGGAACAACTTTAAAAACGAGGGTAAGAATGGTTGCACAACTCAAAGAATGTAAACAATGTCACTAAATTGTACATGTAGAAACTGTTGAATTGGCGAATGTTTTGCTGTGTATATTCTCAATAACAAGATAAATAAAATTTAAAAAATAATATTATTAAGATGGTAATGCTTCCAAAATTCTGTGACACAAAAATCTGAGACTTAAAATAAATAAATAAAATTTAGAAAAAAGAGTGGCTCCCTGTGCCTAAACTGTTTGTACAAATAACGTGGTTTGTGGCTGAACACTTGATTTACTTCTGGGAGTCTGGCATTTTGGTACACAGGTGGCAGAGAGCATCTAGGCAGAGAGTGACTACGTGACCAGCCCCCAACAAAAACCCTGAGCACTGAATTTCTAATGAGCTTCCCTGCTAGAAAACATTTCACAAGTATTGTCACAACTTGTTGCTAGATGAATTAAGCATGTCCTGTGTGACTCCACTTCGAGAGGAATCTTGGAAGCTTGTGCCCGTTCCTCTGGCCTTTGTCTTATGCACATTTTCCTTTTGCTGATTTTGTTTTGTATCCTTTTGCTGTAATAAATTTTATCCATGAGTATGACTATGTGCTGAGCCCTGTAAGTTCTCCTAGTGAATCACCAAACTTGGGGATTGTCTTTGGGACACTTGAAAAAGTGAGACATACAGGAATAGGTGGTGATTGAAGTCATCAATAGGAATTTAAGATTCCTAAGAAAAGAGTGAGGCTAGGAGGAAGACTAGAACTGAGCCTTGAAGAACCACAACATTTGGTGGCTAAGTTGAAGAAGACGATCTTACGAAGGCAATAAGGAGCAGGCAGCAGGATCAGAGAAAAATCTGAAGATTTTTGTGTCACAGAATTTTGGGAGCATTACCATCTTAATAATATTGTTTTTTAAATTTTATTTATCTTGTTATTGAGAATATACACAGCAAAAACATTTCAACAGTTTCTACATGTACCATTTAGTGACACTGATTACATTATTCGAGTTGTGCAACCATTTTGCCCTTCCTTTTCTGAGTTGTTCCTCCTCCATTAACAAAAATTCACTGCTCCCTAAGGTTCCTATCTAATCTTTCAAGTTGCTGTTGTCAATTTGATCCCATATAGATAGTTCTTAAAAGAGCATAATGCTCAAGGCAGACTTTTTTTTTTTTTTTTTTTTTTTTACCAGTTAAGCTAAACTATTGCTCCATTTTAAGAAGACTTCAGAGGATATTTTTGGTTTAACGTTTAAAGATTATTTGAGGGCAATATTTTCAGGGGTTCATCTACCTTCCATTGATCCAGAAGTCAGGAGTCCATGAGAATTTGAAATTTTGCTCTGCATTTTTCTCCTTTTGATCAGGATTCTTCTATAGAATCTTCGATCAAAATGTTCAGTAATGGTAGCTGAACACAATCCAGTTCTTCTGGTCTCATGGCAAAGGAGGCAGTTGTTCATGGAAGCAATTAGCTACACATTCCATTTCCTCCTACTATTCATGACTCTCCTTCTTCCTTTGTTGCTCCAGGTGAAGGAACCAATCGTTGTGCCTTGGATGGCCGTTTGCAAGCTTTTAAGACCCCAGGCACTATGCACTGTGAACAGAAGCACTGAATGCGTTATTGGGCCAATTACATGAGATGTTTCATGAAACCATGGCCCTAAACCTCCAAACCAAGGAACCAAATCCCATGAGGTGTTTGGTTGTACATAAGCAGTCTCAGCAGCTACACAATTTTTTGTCAGTGTTATATCACACAACTTTTTCCACTTCAACTTTTTACTGGTGTACAACATATTGACAGCACTTACAGTAAGCAGCTGTGAAACCCTACCCTTAATAAATGTTATTTTCTCATCACCCAAAACTGAAACTCAGTACCCCATACACAATAACCACCTCCCTCTTGCCCTCTCTCCCACTCCAGGTAACCACTAATAAACTTTGGTATGTATACATTTGCCTTTTCTTGTCTTTTTATATAAGTGAGGTCATATAATATTTGACTTTTTGTGGTTTATTTCACTCAACATAATGTCTTCCAGCTCCATACATGTTGTAGCATGTATCAAGACTTCATTTTTCCTACTGGCTGAGTGGTATTTCATTGTATGTATGTATCACATTTTGTTTATCCATTCATCTATTGATGGGCATTTAGGTTGTTTCCACATTTTGGCTTTTGTGAATAGTGCTGCAAGGAACATTGATGTACAAGTTTCTGCTTCAGTGTCTGCTTTTAAGTCTTTTTGGTATATACCTAGGAGTAGAATTGCTGGATCATATGGTAGTTCTCTTAAAGATCTCTTTAAAGTGTTAAAAAGCAAAGATGTCACTTTGAGGACTAAGGTGTGCCTGACCCAAGCCATGGTGTTATCAATCGCCTCATATGCATGTGAAAGCTGGACAATGAATAAGGAAGATCGAAGAAGAATTGATGCCTTTGAATTATGGTGTTGGCAAAGAATATTGACTATACGATGGACAGCCAGAAGAATGAACAAATCTGTCTTGGAAGAAGTACAACCAGAATTCTCATTAAAAATGAGGATGGCGAGACTTCATCGCATATACTTTGGACATGTTATCAGGAGGGACTAGTCCCTGGAGAAGGACATCATGCTTTGTAGAGTAAAGGGTCAGTGAAAAAGAGGAAGAGCTTCAACGAGATGGTCTGACACAGTGACTGCAACAATAGGCTGAAGTGTAAGAATGATTGTGTGAATGGCACAGGACTGAGCAGTGTTTTGCTTTGTTGTACTTAGGGTCACTATGAGCTGCAACTGACTTGATGGCACCTAACGACAACATGGTAGTTCTATTTTTAGTTTTTTGAGGCAGTGCCACACTGTTTCCACAATGGCTGTACCATTTTGCATTCCCACCAGCAATGGAGAAGGGTTCCAATTTCCTTATAACCTTTCTAACATTTGTTATTTTGTTATTATTATTATATTTTTTTAATCTTAGCCATCCTAGTGGGAGTGTAATGGTATCTTACTGTGGTTTTGATTTGCATCTCTCTGACGGCTGATGATCCTGAGCATCTTTTCAAGTGTTTGGTGGCCATTTGACTTCCCTCTTGGGTGAAATGTCTATTCAAGTCCTTTGCCTGTATTATAATAGGATTTTTGTATTTTTATTGTTAAGTTGTCAAATTTTCATATACGTTTTGGTTATTAGATTCTTATCAGATATATGGTTTCCTAAGAGATTCTCCCAATCAGTAGTTTGTGTTTTCACTTTTTGGGTAAAGTCTTTTGATGAACAAAAGTTTTTAATTTTTATGAGGTCCCATTTACTTATTTTGTCTCTTGCTGTTTGTGCTTTTTTTTTTTATTATTATATTAGATAATCCATTGTTAAAGGCTAGACCCGACAGCACATTTAGGTCCTTAATCCATTTTGAATTTGTTTTTGTGTATGGTATGAGGTATGGATCCTGTTTCATTTTTCTGTATGTGGAAATCCAATTTTCCAAACACTGTTTATTGAAGTGATTCTTCTTTCCCCATCGAATGAACTTAGCATCCTTGTCAAAAGTCAGTTGACCACATACAATGACAGACACATTGACAAATCAAACAAAATTGAGAACCCAGATGTAAATCCATCCACCTACGGTCACCTGATCTTCGACAAGGGCCCAAAGTCCATCAAATGGGGAAAAGACAGTCTTTTTAACAAATGGTACTGGCAAAACTGGATATCCATTTGCAAAAAAAATGAAACAGGACCCATACCTCACACCATATACAAAAACTAATTCAAAATGGATCAAAGATCTAAACATAAAGCCAAAAACCATAAAGTTCATAGAAGAAAAAATAGGACCAACGCTACAGGCCCTAATACACGGCATTAACAGGATACAAACCATAACCATCAATACACAAACCCCAGAAGATAAGCTAGATAACTGGGATCTTGTAAAAATCACACACCTATGCTCTTCAAAAGACTTCACCAAAAGAGTAAAAAGAGAAATTACAGACCGGGAAAAATTTTCTGGACAGTACAAGTCAGACAAAGGTCTAATATCCATAATCTACAAGAAAATCCAACACCTCTACAAAAAAACAAAACAAAACAAATAATCCAATTAAAAAGTGGGCAAAGGAAATGAACAGACACTTCACCAAAGAAGACATTCAAGCGGCCAACAGACACATGAGGAAATGCTCACGATCACTAGCCATTAGAGAAATGCAAATTAAAACCACAATGAGATACCTTCTCACCCCGGCATTACTGGCACGAATCAAAAACACTGGAAATAACAAATGCTGGAGAGGCTGCGGGGAGATCGGAAATCTTATGCGCTGCTGGTGGGAATGCATAATGAAACAACCATTTTGGAAAATGATATGGCGCTTCCTCAGAAAGCTAGAAATAGACATACCATTCAATCCAGCAATCCCACTCCTAGGAATATATCCTAGAGAAATAAGAGTCACCACTCGAATAGACATATGCACACCTATGTTCATGGCAGCATTGTTCACAATAGCAAAAGATGGAAACAACCTAGATGCCCATCAACAGACGAATGGATAAACAAACTGTGGTACATACACACAATGGAGTACTATGCAATGATAAAGAACATGAATCTGTGAAGCATCTCATAACATGGATGAAACTGGAGGACATTATGCTGGGTGAAATAAGTCAATCATAAAAGGACGAATATTGTATGAGACCTCTATTGTAAAAACCCATGAAAAAGTTTACACACAAAAAGTAACAATCTTTCTTGGTTACCAGGGATGGGAGGAGTGGGGGGAAATACTAAATAGGCAATAGATAAGCACATCTTTTGTTAAGGGTAAGACAGTACACAATACTGGGGAAACCAGCACAACTTGTACAAGGAAAGGTCATGGAAGCTCTATACACACATCCAAACTCCCTGAGGGACTGAATTGCTGGGTGGAAGGCTGTGGGGACCATGGTTTCGAGGAATATCTAGCTCAGTTGGCATAACACAGTTTATAAAGACAATGTTCTACATTCTACCTTGGTGAGTAGCGTCTGGGATCTTAAAAGCCTGTGAGCAGCCATCTAAGATACTCCACTGGTCTCACCCTTTTGGGAGCAAGGGAGAATGAAGAGAACAGGATACAAGGAAAAGATTAGTCCAAAGGACTAATGGACCACAGCTACCAAGGCCTCCACCAGACTGAGTCCAGCACAGCTAGATGGTGCCCGGCTACCACCACTGACTACTCTGACCGGGATCACAACAGAGAGTTCTGGACGGAGCTGGAGAAGGATGTAGAAGAAAATTCTAACACACACACACAAAAAAAAACCAGACCAGGTTTTCTGGCCTAAAAGAGACTAGAGAAAGCCTGAGAGTATGGCCACCAGACACCCTTTTAGCTCAGTGGTGAAGTCACTTCCGAGGCTCACCATTCAGCCAGGGATTGGACAGCTCCATAAAACAAAATGGGACTAATGAGGCATAGCAGTCCAGGGACAAGGACTAGAAGGCAGAAGGGGACAGGAAAGTTGGTAATAGGGAACCCAAGGTTGAGTAAGGACAGTGTTGACGTGTAGTGGGGTTGTTAACCATTGTCATAGGGCAATATGTGTACTAACTGTTTAATGAGAAACTATTTTTTTCTGTAAACCTTCATCTAAAGTGAGAATAGCAGCACAACTAGAAGAGCGTAGTCGATGTCACTGAACTGTGCATGTAGAAATTTTTGAAATGGTATATCTTTGGCTATGTATATTTTCACCAAAAAAATAAAAGGTCAAGAAGGGAGAGGGTTGACATGTCGTGGTGTTGTTAACCAATGTCACAAAACTATATGTGTACTACTGTTTAATGAGAAACTATTTGTTCCGTAAACCTTCACCTGAAGTACAATAAAAAAAAATCAGTTGACCCTAGATGTATGGTTTTATTTCTGGACTCTCAGTTCTATTCCATTGGTCTATGTGTCTATTGTTCTACCAGTACCAGGCCGTTTGGATTATTGTAGCTGTATAATATGTTTAAAATCAGACAGTGTGAGGCCTCCTTCTTTGTTATTCTCTTTCTACATTGCTTTAGCTATTTGGAGCCTCTTGCCGTTTCAAATAAAGTTGAGAATTCGTTTTTCCATTTCTGTAAAGAAGGCTGTTGGAATTTTGATCAGGATTGTGTTGAATCTGTAGATCGCTTTAGGGAGTATTGACATCTTAACAATATTAAGTCTTCCACTCCGTGAACATGGAACATGTTTCCAGTTATTTAAGTTTTCTTTAATCTCGTTCAGCAGTGTTTTATAGTTTTCACTGTAGAAGCCCTTCAAGAGCTGGTTAAATTTATTCCTAAGTATTTTATTCTCTTAGATGCTGTTGTGAATGGAATTGTTGCCCTGATTTCCCTTTCAGACTTCTCATTGTAGGTATATAGAACCCCAACTGATTTTTTGTTTGTGACTTGTACACTGCAACTTTTCTAAATTCCCCCCTTAGCTTTAGAAGTCTCCTGTGGACTCTTTGCAATTTTCTATACATAGGATCATATTATCCACGAATAGAGATACTTTTACTTCTTTTCCAGTCTGGATACCTTTTCTTTTTCTTGTCCTTTCAAGATTTCAAAGGGAAAGCTCTCAGTCTTTCTCCATTAAGTATAATGTTGACCGTTGGCTTTTCATATATGCCCCGAATAATTCTGAGGAATTTTCCTTTTATTACAATCTTCTTTAGGTTTTCATCAAGAAAGTGTGTTATGGAGGTGAGGCCAAGATGGCAGAGTAGTTAGACGCTTCCTGTGGTCCCTCGTACAACAAAGACCAAAAAAAAAAAAAAAAAAAACACAACTGAATCAATTTTATATGACAATCTAGGAGCCCTAAACATCAAAGGTAAAGTTGAGGAATCAGACTGAGTGACGGGGGAAGGAGATACTGTTCAGAAGCAGCGAGGAGTTGCCAGACCTGACTTGGCAGGAATCAGCACCCTGCAGGCGGTGTATGTGGTGAGGCAAGCAGTGTTGCTCAGGATGCATATTCCACATCAGGAGAGACTGAGCGGTGAAGAGTCTACTCAAGCCCCCAGAACGAGTGAAAAGTGGCACTCAATCAGCAAAAGATAAGTACACGCATCTAACCTACCACACGGATCAAAAAACACCCTCTTTGGGAAAAACCTCTCCCCCATTTACTCAACCCATCCCCACTCTGCCCTGGGTCCCTGGCTGGCTTCAGCCATTACCATGTCCCCTGGGCCAGAAGTATGGACTCGTCATATACCCTGAGCCATTCTCCTGGCCTTGGAAATGGAACAAATTAAGAAACCAGAATAAATAATCTGCAAGATTCCCTAAGCCAGGAACTTAGGGTAGGCTCAGCTTCTTTGCCTAGGCACAGGCATAAGGGGTCCACGGAATTTGAATGCCTTTCACCCCTGCATAGACCAGTGTGGGCCCATTTCAACAGCATAGGCCCTCATTAGAAAGGTAGAACAGGGTATATACCTGAAACCTAACTTCAACAGTCAGCTATATGGTGGAGTGGTAGGTTCATAACATTTGACATTGCTCTGTCCATTAAGCAGTGTCCTCACCTACCCACACAAGGGGCCTGAGGACTGGTGTCTACACACACACCACCTAACCACCCACAACAGTGGTCCAAGAATAAGTGGTGCCTCCCAGTCCTTACAGCCAACAGCATCAGGTGCTCATAGTCTGGCTGCAAAACCCACCCGCCTACACACTCTGGGGAACGGGGACACACTTTTCTCCCAGACACTCAGGGGTAGCCGTCAGCCCCCTGGCTTCCTCAGCATGTGACCCCCCTACTGCAGCCAGATACATGTGCCGACACCAATAACCCCTGCCCATCTAAGACTGTAGCTGAAAACCTGCACCACACACTTGGTGACCAACAACCTGAACACCTGAGCTGAATCCATACAAGAAAAGTAAACATACTCTTGGGCTCACGTATAGATCTAACCACCTGGTGACAGGATGTTAGAGCTTCACAGTCACCAATAATCAAATTGGCTTACACGAGTAGCCTATTTGCACCTATCAAAACAAAACAAAACAAGAAGCTAGGACACAATAAGCAAACATAACATAAATAAATATAATAACTTACTGATGGCTCAGAGACAACAGTCAATATCAAATCACATAAACAGGCAGACCATTATGGTTTCAGCAAGCTCCCAAAACAAAGAATCAAGAAATTTTCTGGAGGAAGAGAACTTCTTGGAATTACTGGAGATAGAATACAAAAGATTAATCACAGAACTCTTCAAGAGATCGGGAAGGAGTTCATGCAAAACACAGAACAACCAAGGAACACACAGACAAAGCAATAGAGGATCTTAAGAAGGTTATTCAAGAGCATAATGACAAATTTAATAGGCTTCAAGAATCCATAGAGAGACAGCAATCAGAAATCCAGAAGATTAACAGTAAATTTTCAGAATTAGACAACTCAATAGAAAGCCATAGGAGCAGAACTGAGGCAATGGAAGTCAGAATTAGTGAGATTGAGCAGTTTGTGGGTGAGCGGTGAGGCAGGCAAGTGGCTGTGCTTGGGAGGGATGTTTTCCGCACTGGGAAAGGCCCAGCACCACAGAGTCTACACGGCCACCCAGAACCAGTGAGAAGCAGCCCTCATTGGTGAAAGATAAGTACTTGTATACGGCTTACTGCATGGATCAAAAAATCCCCCTTAAGGAAAAATGTCTCTCCCATTTACCTCTCTGCTCCCTGCTCTGCACTGGATCCTGGACTGGCTTCAGAAATTGCCAAGTCCCCTGGGCCTGAAGTAGGACCTGTCAAATGCCCAGAGCCATTCTCCCTGCCTTGGAGAGTGAACAAATTAACAAACAGGGCAAAAACTGCCAGCTCCCCTAAGCCAGGAACCCAGGGTAGGCACAGCTCCTTTCCCTAGGCACAGGCATAAAGGATCTATGGACTTTGAGTGCCTTTCCCCCTGCATAGACTTGTGTGGGCCCATCTCAACAGCATAGGCCCTCATTACCACAGTACAACAGGGTATATACCAGAATTCTAACTTCAACTGCTTCAGCTGTAAAGTGGCAGGTTCTTGACATATGACACTGCTTTGCCCATTAAGCATGGTCTTCACCTACCCACAGCAGGGGCCTGAGGACTGGTGGCTCCACCCATGCCACCTAGTCATCTGCAATAGAGGCCCATGAATAAGAGGTGCCCCTGAATCCTTACAAGCAACAGCACTAAGTGCTCATACTCTGGCTGCAAAACCCACCCACCTATGCACTCTAGGGAACAGGGACATGCCTTCTTCCTGGACACTTGGGGGCAGCTGTCAGCCCCCTGCCTTGCTCAGAGTGTGTCCGCCTGCTGCAGCCAGATGCCTGTGCCTACACCAATAACCTATGCCTGTCTAGGACTGTAAGTGAGATCCTACACCACACACATGGTGGCTGTCTACCTGGGCACCTGAGCTGAATCCATACAGGAGGAGTGGGTGGGCTCCTGACCTCACATACTTAGTAACAGATCTAACCACTTCGTGACAGGACATAAGAGCTTCAAAGGTGCCAATAATCAAACTAGCTCATACAAGCAGCCTATTTGGGCATATCAAAACAAAACAAGAAGCTAGGACACAGTAAGCAAACATAAAATAAATAAACATAATAACCTACTGATGGCTCGGAGACAACAGTCAATATCAAATCACATGAAGAGGCAATCCATGATGGCTTCAGCAAGCTCCCAAAATAAAAAATCTAGAAATTTTCCAGAGGAGGATAATTTCTTGGAATTACCGGAGGCAGAATACAAAAGATTAATACACAGAACTCTTCAAGAAATTAGGAAGGAAACTAAGCAAAATGCAGAACACGCACTAGAGAAAATTAGAAAGATTAGAGAAGTGCATAATGACAAATTTAACAGGCTGCAAGAATCCATAGAGAGACAGCAGTCAGAAATCCAGAAGATTAACAATAAAATTTCAGAATTACACAACTCAATAGAAAGCTATAGGAGCAGCACTGAGGCAATGGAAGTCAGAATTCGTGAGATTGAAGATAAAGCACTTGGCACCAACTTATGTGAGGAAAAATCAGATAAAAGGATTTAAAAAACTGAAGAAACCCTAAGAATTATGTGGAACTCTATCAAGAGGAATAACCTATGAGCGATTGGAGTACCAGAACGGGGGGCATAACAGAAAATACAAATAAAATTGCTGAAGATTTGTTGGCAGAAAACTTCCCTGATATCATGAAAGGTGACAAGATATCTATCCAAGATGCTCATAGAACCCGACATAAGGTAGACCCCAAAAGAAAGTCACCAAGACATATTATATTCAAACTTGCAAAAATGAAAGGTAAAGAGAGAATTTTAAGAGCTTCTAGGGATAAACAAAAAGTCATCTACAAAGGAGAGTCAATAAGAATAAGCTCGGAATACTCAGCAGAAACCATGCAGGCAAGAAGGCAATGGGATGACATATATAAAACCTTGAAGGAACAAAAATTCCAGCCAAGAATTATATGTCCAGCAAAACTGTCTCTCAAATATGATGGTGAAATTAGGGCATTTCCAGATAAACAGAAATTTAGGGAATTTGCAAAAACCAAACCAAAATTACAAGAAGTACTAAAAAGAGTCCCCGGTTAGAAAATCAGTAACATCGGATAACAACCCAAGATTAGAACACAGGACAGAGCAACCAGATATCAAACCAAATATGGAAGACACAAAAGTAAACCAAAGCTAAAGCACTGAAAATAGAGAAACAGATGTCAATATGTAAAAGATGACAACATTAAAACAAAAAAGAGGGACTAAAAAATGTAGTCATAGAACTTTCATATGGAGAGGAAAATAAGGCGATATAAAGAAATAAAAGACTGATATAAACTTAGAAAAATAGGGGTAAATATTAAGGTAATCACAAAGGAAACTAACAATCCTACAAGTCAAAATAAAAAACAACAAAAATATAGAGACTCAGGAAATATAAAACCAACAACAATGAAAAAGATGAAAAGAAAAATGACTCAGCACAGAAAATTAAGTGGAACAAAGAAACTGTCAACAACACACAAAAAAAGACATCAAAATGACACACAAAACTCATACCTATCAATAATTAACCCGAATGTAAATGGACTAAATGCACCAATAAAGAGACAGATAGTGGCAGATTGGATAAAAAAACACGATCTGTCTATATGCTGCCTACAAGAGACACACGTTAGACTTCAAGACACAAACTAAAACTCAAAGGATGGAAAAAAATATCTCAAGCAAACAACACTCAAAAAAGAGCAGGAGTAGTAATATTAATCTCTGACAAAATAGACTTTAAAGTAAAATCCACCACAAAGGATAAGGAAGGACACTATATAATGATTAAAGGGTCAATACACGAAGAGGATGTAAGTATAATATATATTTACCCACCCAACAACAAGGCTCCAAAATACATAAAATGAACTCTAACAGCACTGAAAAGAGAGATAGGCAACTCCACAATAGTAGTAGGAGACTTCAACACACCACTTTCAGTGAAGGACAGAACATCCAGAAAGAAGCTCAACAAAGAAAGACATGAAAGAGCTAAATGCTACAATCAACCAACTTGATTTCATAGACATATACCGAACACTGCAGCCAACAGCAGCCAAGTATACGTTCTTTCCCAATGCACATGGAACATTCTCCACAATAGACCACATATTAGGCCATAAAGCAAGCCTTAACAAAATCCAAAACATCGAAATATTACAAAGCATCTTTTATGACGATAAAGCCATAAAAGTGGAAATCAATAACACAAAAAGCAAGGAAAAAAAATCATACTCATGGAAACTGAACAACACTTTGCTCAAAAACTACTGGGTTATAGAAGAAATTAAGGATGGAATAAAGAAATTCATAGAATCAAACGAGAAAGAGAATACATCTTACCAGAACCTTTAGGACACAGCCAAACCAGTGCTCAGAGGTCATTTTATAGCAAAAAGAAGAAAGGGCCATAATCAAAACATTAACCCAACAACTCGAAGAAGTAGAAAGACAGCAGCAAAGGAAGCCCTCAGGTGCCAGAAGAAAGGAAATAATAAGAATTGCAGAAGAATTAAATGAAATAGAGAATAGAAAAACTATTGAAAGAGTTAACAAGACCAAAACCTGGTTCTTTGAAAAGATCAAAAAAATTCAAAAACCATTGCCAAACTGACTAAAGAAAAACAGGAGAGGAAACAGATAACCTATATAAGAAATGAGATACGTGATATCACAACAGACCTAACTGAAATTAAAAGAATCATAACAGAATACTATGAAAAATCGTACTCTAACATTTGAAAACCTAGAGGAAATGGACAAATTTCTAGAAACTCACTACCTATCTAAACTAACACAAACAAAGGTAGAACAACTAAATATACCCTTAACAAGAGATTGAAAAGGTAATATAAAAAATTCCCAACAACAACAACAAAAAAAAAGCCTTGGCCTGGATGGCTTCACTGGAGAATTTTACCAAACTTTCAGAAAAGACTTAACACCACTACTACTAAAGGTATTTCAGAGCATAGAAAAGGATGGAATATTCCCAAACTCATTCTATGAAGCCAGCATAAACCTGATACCAAAACCAGGTACAGAAACCACAAAAAAGTAAATTACACACCAATATCCCTCATGAACATAGACGCAAAAATCCTCAACAAAATTCTAGCAAATAGAATTCAGCAACATGTCAAAAAAATAATTCACCATGATTAAGTGGGATTTATACAAGGTATGCAGGGATGGTTCAACATTAGAAAAACAATCAATGTAATCCATCACATAAATAAAACAAAAGACAAGAACCACATGATCTTATCAATCGATGTAGAAAAGGCATTTGACAAAGTCCAGGAACCATTCACAATAAAAACTCTCAACAAAATAGGAACAGAAGGGAAAGTCCTCAATATAATTGACAGCATTTATACAAAGCCAACAGCCAGCATCATCCTAAATGGAGAAACTTTGAAAGCATTCCCCTTGAGAATGGGAACCAGTCAAGATGCCCTTTATCACTACTCCTATTCAACATTGTGCTGGAGGTCCTAGCCAGAGCCATTAGTCTAGAAAAAGAAACAAAGTACATCCAAATTGGTAGGGAACAAGTCAAAGACCCAACTTTATGCTACCTATGAGAAACTCACTTTAAATATAAATACACAAATTGGTTAAAAGTAAAAAGATAGAAAAGATATAACATACTAACCCTAATCAAAAGTAAGCTGGAGTAGCTGTATTAATATCAGAAAAAGTACACTGAAGAGCAAAGAATGTAACTAGGAATATTTTTTAAAGTGAATTTATAATACAGTAAAACATGCAAAAGCTGAAATCTGTGTACGGTAGAAACCTGCCAGAGAAGGAAAACGCCAATATTTTCCACTAATAGAGAGCAATAGAAAAGTGCACCCTGTCAAAGGCAGAAAACTTGTGAGACCAGGAAAAACAAAGCAGGCTCATCAAGTTCCAGCTCTTTATTGCAGGTTTCACTGTAATAAAGGGATCAATTAATCAAGACAATATAACAGTTCCAAATGTTTGTGCACCTAATGACAGAACTTAAAATACATGAAGCAAAATCTGATAGAACTGGAAGGAGAAATAGACAAATCCACAATTATAGTTAGAGATTTCAATAACCCTCTCTCAATAGTTGACAGAACAAAGTAGGCAGAAAATCACCAAGGATATAGTAGACTTAAACAGCACTACTAACCAAGTTAATCTGATTTGCATTTATGGAATCCTCCACACAATGACAGCAGAATAAATATTCTTCTCAAGTGCATACAAAACATTTACCAAGATAGACCATATTCTGAGCTGTAAAAAAAGAATCTCAATAAATTCAAAAGGTTTTAAGTAATACAAAGTATGTTCTCTGACCAAAATGGAATTTAATTACAAATCAATAACAGAAAGGTCCTTGGAGGCTTCCCAAATGTATTGAAACTAAATAACACACTTCTAAATAACCCATGGATCATAAAAGAAATCAAAGGGAAATTAAAACTGTTTTGAAGTGAATGAAACTGAAAATACATTCTGTCAGAATTTGAGGGATGCAGTGAAAGCATTAATTAAGGAGAAAGTAATAGTACTAAATGCACATATTAGAAAAGAAGAGCCTCGAATCAATGATCTCAGTTTCCACCTTAAGAAACTGGATAAAAAAGAGAATGTTAAACCCAGAGTAAGTAGAAGATGTGATAATGAAGATCAAAGCAAAAATCAATAAAATAGAAAACAGAAAATCAATGAAACCAAAAGCTGGTTGTTTGAGAAAATCTATAAAATTGATGAACTTTGAGACACACTGATCAGGAGGAAGAAAAGGCAGATGACACAAATTACCAATATCATAAATGAGAGAGATGACATCATTACAGAATCTACAGATATTAAAAATAATAAGAGAGGGAGGATTAGGGAGCGATTAATGGGTACAGGGTTTCTTTTTAGGGTGATGAAAATGTTCTGTAATTAAATACTGGTGATGGTTTCTCAACTACATGAATATACTAAAAACCACTAAATTGTACACTTTTAAAGTGTATGTGGTATGTGAATTATCTTAATAAAAAATGAGAGAATATTATGAACAACTTTATGCCAATAGTTTTAACAACTTATATGAAATGAAGAAATTCCTTGAAAGACATAAATGACCAAAGCTCACTCAAAAAACAAATAGATAACCTGAATATCCACATATCTACTAAAGAAATTGAACTCGTACTTACAAATCTTCTTACAAAGAAATCTCCAGGCCCAGGTTTCACTGATAAATTCTACCAAATATCTAAGAAATAATACAAATTTTGGAACCCTCATCCATTGCCAGTGGGAATGCAAAATGGTACAGTCGTTATGGAAAACAGTCTGGAGGTTCCTCAAAATATTAGAAATAGAGCTGCCATATGGCCCAGAAATTCCACTCCTAGCTAGGTATATACCATAGGGATCTAATAGAAGTGACATGAACAGACATATGCACACCTGTGTTCACTGAAGCACTATTCACAATAGCAAAAAAGTAGAAACAACCTAAGTGCCCATCAACGGATGAATGGATAAATAAAATATAGGAATACATACAATCGAATACTACTCAGCAATAAAGAAAAATAAGTTTCCAAAACATCTTACAATATGGATGAACCTGGAGGAAATGTTTAGTGAAACAAGTCAATCATAAACAAATAAAACTAAATAACACACTTCTAAATAACCCATCGATCATACAAGAAAGCAAAAGGAAAATTAAAAGTGTTTTCAAGTAAATGAAAATATATTCTATCAGAATTTGTGGGGTGCAGCTAAAGCATTATTTTTATGTTCTCACATTTATGAAATGACATGAATAGGTAAATATATAGAAACTAATGTTCATTAGTGGTTACCAGGGGTGGGAGGGAGGAGAGGGAGAAGTACTTCCTTATCCCATTACTTATTATGAAATACAAGATGTAAAAGGGGCCTAGTTCACTGTCTTATGTTGGGTTCTCTAGAGAAGCAAAATCAGTGAAGTGTGTATATAAGTATATTGAGATATGTATTTCAAGGAAGTGGCTCGCCCAGTTGTGGAGGTTGGCAAGTCCCAAATCCATGGGCAAGATGGCAAGCTGGAAGCTTCTCCTGACTTATGTGGTTGAGGAACTGACAAACCCAAAATCTGCAGGTCAGAAAGCAGGCTGAAGGCTTCTCATGTCCCAAGAGAACCGGAGGTCAGACAACACGAGATGAATGCAGGATCAAGAGAGAGATAGCTTTGCTATAACATCTGTTTATATCATGGATGTAGGCCATACCCCAAAGGAAATTCGTCTTCCAACTGATTGACTGCTCACATCAGATCACAAAATAAGAAGTGATTATATAGTGTCTGCCAAACCACTGAGAGCCATAGCCTAGCCAATTTGACACATAACATTAACCATCACAATCCGCCCCTTGTCAACTTTTCACCTATACACATCTCCTTAAACCATGTAAAACCTCTAAATAAAGATAATTATATCATACTTGCACCTAACATGATACAACTAACACGCTTAAAACTGAAAATGCACCAGCCCCATTTACATTTTATATTTTATAATGAGTAATGGAATAAGGGGGATGGAAGAAAACAAAGCTATTTACTAAATATACATATCTATGTATACACATGTATAAAAAAACAAGGAAGATATACTTGTAACAATTACAGTCCTCATTTCTTCAACTGGTCATGTGGCTGTAGCTGGTATTTAGAACTACCTTCTTCTACCACCCATTTTGTATTCCTTTTGCCCTCAGCAAGCACCTAAGCTGGTCATGGTTCTTTGGCTGGTGGGGTGACACAAACCTTCATTCCTGAAGGGTATGGGCTGTTAGTAGTCATGCCAGAATTGGGTTGCTGTAGTTTTCCATTGACTTTAATCACAGGACATGGTAGTACTAAGAGACGTCCAAAGGGATCTCCTGTATTCCAGACATACTCTTCTTTACCTCCATTATGTAATATCAATCTGATTTCCCTTTGGTAATCAGGATCAATCACACCAGCCAATATAGTAACTCCCTTCTTTGCCTGTAGATCCAGAGGCATGAGGATCCCAAAGTGGCTTGGTGGCATTCATAACTTCCAGTTTAATGGAATCAGTGTTGTGTCTCCTGGTGGGAGCATTCCTCCCTTTGGAACTAAGACCTCTAGACACGCAGAGCATAGGGTCCCGGGGACAGGAAGTAAAAATTTTGCAAGTGGGTCAATAGGGGTAATAGTAAGTTGTGCCGCGCCCATTTCCACCCCTTGATTCCTGGACCCATGAATCCTGGCTATGGGAGAAACAGCACCATATATTGGGCGCTTGTTTAGAGCATATACAGCCTCCTGGAGAGCATTTCCCCAACTCTGCAAGGTATTGCCACCTAGCTGGTGCTGAAATTATATCTTTGGAAGGCCATTCCATCATTCTATCAAACCAACTACTTTAGTATGATGGGGGAACATGGTAAGACCAATGAATTCCATGACCATGGGCCCATTTCTGTACTTCATTTGCTATGAAGTGAGTTCCTTGATCCAAGGCAATGCTGTGTGGGATACCACAACGGTGGATAAAGCATTCTGTAAGTCCATGGATGGTAGTTTTGGCAGAAGCATCACATGCAGAGAATGCAAATCCGTATCCGGAGTAATGTCTATCCCAGAAAGGACAAAATTCTGCCCTTCCCATGATGGAAGTGGTCCAATGTAACCAGCCTTCCACCAGGTTGCTGGCTGATAGCCTCGAGGAATGGTGCCATATTGGGGACTCAGTGTTGGTCTCTGCTCCTGGCAGATTGGGCATTCAGCAGTGTCTGTAGTTAAGTTGGCCTTGGTGAGTGGAAGTCCATGTTGCTGAGCCCATGCATAACCTCCATACCTGCCACCATGGCCACTTTGTTCATGAGCCCATTGGGCAATGACAGGAGTGGCTGGGGAAAGAGGCTGACTGGTATCCACAGAATGTGTCATCTTATCCACTTGATTGTTAAAATCCTCCTCTGTTGAGGTTACCCTTTGGTAAGCATTCATATGAGACCCAAATATCTTCACTTCTTCACTTTCAGAGAAGTCTATCCACATGCCTCTTCTCCATATCTCCTTGTCACCAATTTTCCAATCATGTTCCTTCCAAGTCCCTGACCATCCAGCCAAACCATTGGACACAGCCCATGAACCCATATACAACCACACTTCTGGCCACCTCCCCTTCCAAGAAAAATGAACAACCAGGTGCACTGCTCGAAGTTCTGCCCACTGAGAGGATTTCCCTTCACAACTGTCCTGAAGGTAGGTCCCAGAAAAGGGCTGCAGTGCTGCTGTGCCCACTTCCATGTGGTGCTTGCATATCACACAGAACTATCTGTAAACCACGCGTAAGTTTTCTCTTCCTCAGTCAGATGATTGTAAGAAACTCCCAGTGAGGCCATAGGTGCAGACTGGGAGACGGAAGGCAATGTGACAGTAGTGGGAACCACGGGCACTTGGGCCACTTCCTCATGGAACTTACTTGTGCCTTCAGATCCTACTCGAGCCTGATCTCATATATACCACCTACATTTAATGATGGAGAGCTGCTATGCATGTCCAAATTTATGACTCTGTGGGTCATACAACACCCAGTTCATGATGGGTATCTCAGGCCACATGGTGACTCGGTGGCCCATGGTTAAGTGTTCAGTCTCCACCAAGTCCCAGTAATAATCCAAAAGCTGTTTCTCAAAAGGAGAGTAGTCATCTTCAGAGGATGGCAGAGTTTTACTGCAAAACCCTACGAGTCTGTGCTGTGATTCACCAATAGATAAATGCCAAAGACTCCAAACAGCATCTCTGCCACTGACACTTCAAGAACCTTTGGATCTGCAGGATCATAAAGCCCAAAGGACACAGCAGCTTACCTAGCAGCCTGAACCTGTTGCAGAGCCTTCTCTTGTTGTGGACCCCACTCAAAACTAGCTGCTTTTTGAGTCACTTGATAATAGGCCAGAGTGATACACCCAAATGAGGGGTATGTTTCCTCCAAAATCCAAAGAGGCCCACCAGGGTTTGTGCTTCCTTTTAAGTTGTAGGAGGGGTCAGATGTAACAACTTATCCTTCACATTAGAAGGAAAATCTTGACATACTCCACATCACTGGACCCCTAGAAATTTCACTGAGGTGGAAGGTTCCTGAATTTGTGTCAGATTAATTTCCTGCCCTCTATCATGCAAATTGTCTTACTGATAAGTCGAGTCATTGATACTTCTTCCTTACTAGGTCAAATCAGCATATTGTCATCAATGTAATGAACTAGCATTACGTCTTGTAGAAGGGCAAGGCAATGAAGGGCTAATAGGATCTAATTTCAAGAATTTTTATAAAGCTGCAGTAATCAAGAGTGTGCTGTATAATAGACATATAAACCAGTAGAATAAAATTGAGAGTCCAGAAATACATCTATGGTCAATTGATTTTCCACAAGTGTGCTAAGTCCATTCAATAGGGAAAGAAGAGTCTCTTCAGTAAATGATGCTGGGAAAATGGGGTTTCCACATGCAGTAGAAACAGGATCCATGACTCACACCATACACAAAAATGAATTCAAAGTGGATTAAAGGCCTAAATATGAAAACTAAAACTGTTAAATTCTTAGGAGAAAATATAGGGGCATGGCTACAGGACCTAGTATTTAACAATGGATTATCAGATATGACAACAGAAGCACGAGCAGCAAAAGACAAAGCAGATAACTGGGACCTTATAAAAATTACTTTTGTTCATCAAATGAATTTATTGACAAAGAGACAACCTACATATTGAGAGAAAATTTGGAAGAACCACTAAGGGCCTAATATCCAAAATACATATTTTTAAAAACTCCTATGACTCAACAACAAGAAGAAAAACAAGCCCAGGACAGAGAGGGAGAAAAATGTAAGACAAAATTCAAATTCATGAAAAAAGACCAGACTTACTGGTCTGACAGAGACTGGCGGAACCCCTGAGACTATGTATGGCCCCAGCACACTCTGCTAACTCAGAAATGAAACCATTCCCGAAGTCTGCTTTTCAGGCAAAAATTAGACAGGCCTATAAAACAAACAATAACACACGTGAGGAATGTGCTTCTTAGTTCAATCAAACATATGAGACCAACTGGGTGTCCTAAAGCAAGATGAGAAGGCAGGAAGGGACAGGAAAAACTGTACAAATGGACATGGGGAACCCGGGATGGAAAGGGGGAGAGTGCTGTTACATTGTGGGTATTGCAACCAATGTCACAAAACAATATATGTATAAATTTTTGAATGAGAAACTAACCTGAGCTGTAAACTTTCACCTAAAGCACAATAAAAAGTAAAAAAAGACACCTCAATCAAAAAATGGGCAAAGATCTTGAACAGACATTTCACCAAAGAGGATATTCAAGTGCCCAGCAAGCACATGAAAAGATGCTCAATGTCATTAGCCATTATGAAATGGAAATCAAAACCACAATGAGATATCACTTCACCCTTATTAGAATAGCAATGATCAGAAAAATGGAAAACAAAAACAAGAGGTGTTGGAGAGGATGTGGAGAAATTGGAACTCTCATGCACAGCTGATGGGAATGGGAATTGGTACAGCCGTTGTGGGAAACAGTTTGGCGGTACCTCAAAAGGTTGAATATAGCACTAGAACATGACCTAGCAATCCCAATCCTAAGTATATAACCAAAAGAAGTGAAAGCAGGAATGCAAACAGAAACCTTTACATCAATGTTCATTGTAGCAATTTTCACAATAGCCAAAAGGTGTAAATAACCTAAATGTCCATCAACAGATAAATGGATAAACAAAATGGGATATATACATACAATGGAATATTACTCAGCCATAAAGAGAAATGAAGTCCTGATGCATGCCACAACATGGATGAACCTCAAAAACATTATGCTGAGCAAAATAAGCCAGTCACAAAAGAACGCAAATACTGTATGACCTCAATTATATGAAATAAGCAAATATATAGAAACCAAAGCTTATTAGAGATTACCATGGGTGTGAAGGAGGGGGAAAGAGGGAGTTTCTGAGGGACACTGAGTTCATAATAATGTTAGTGGAATAATTAGGAAAAAAGATAGTGTTACGGATTGCACATTATGAACAGTGTAATCAATGTCATTGAGTTGTGCATGTAGAAACTGTTGAATTTGCAAGTGCTTTTGTTGTGTATATTTTCATCACAATTAAAAAAAAAGAAATTGCCATCTAAAAAGAAAAAAAAGACTGTTGTTTTGGCAAAAAGATAGACAAGTAGATCAAAGGAACAGAATCGAGATTACAGAAATTAATCTGTGGAGAAAGGATAGCTTTTCAACAAATGGTGTTCAACGTTTGGATATCCACCTGCAAAAAAAATAAACTTTGATCCATATCTTGCACCATATACAAAAATTAACTCAAAATGGATCATAGACCTAAATTTAAAACCTAAAGCTGTGACATCTCTAAAAAAATTAATAACAGGAGAAAATCTTTGTGACACTGAGTTAGGTAAAAATTTGTTAGATACTACACCAAATGCACAATCTATAAAAGAAAAATATCAATAAACTGGACTTCATAAAAATTAAAAATTTCTGCTCTTCAAAAGACACTGCTCTTGTAGCAGTATTCTTGTAATAAAAAGACAAGCCACAGACTTGGAGAAAAATCTTTGCAAAACATACATTCAACAAACAGAATATATAAATCCAGAATATATAAATACATCTCAAAACTCCACAATGCGGGACTTCTGGCAAAATGGCGCTCTAGGCAGAAGCACCACGCTGTCCCTGAACAGCAAAGATCTGAAAAACTAAGCTGAACAGAGAAAACAACAATCCTGAAACCCTAAAACATCAAATGAAGACATAAAGAACTCAGCCAAGCACCAAATGGAGTGAGAAAACTGACAGAGAACTGAGAGCGTGGAAAGATTCATGCAGAGGTCCCCTACCAGCTAACACAGAGCAGATCCGCCATCTTGGACTCCTATCGGAGACCAGCAAACAGCGGGTATGAGAAAACAGCTTCACGGAGCTTCCAGCGGGAGACAAAAGAACTGGTAATTTGCAATATACTCTTTCCCACCCCCCACCCTTCTTCACCCCCACTCAGCCTCCTCTGCTTCCTGCGGCCACAATCTCTTGTCCGGGAAACACCAGCTACTTGGATTCCACACACCCAAACGGGCCGGCTCTTTAGTGCCATTTGTTGGCTACTGGTGTTGCTTTTTTCCACTTCTTTTGATTTCTTCCTTACCTCTCACCACCTCCCCCTCATTTCGCTCAAATACCTGGCTCCGAGCGCCATCTTTGCTTCTTCCTGAGGGGCTGTGGAGCCCCGTTCAAGTGTGGAGCTGCTACCCGGTCTGGGCTACCGTACTGGTGGGATCCTGGGGCTTTTGTTCATTTGTTTGCTTTGAATTGTATGTTTGTTTTCTATTCCTTTTCTTGAATTGGGAGCCCTTTCTAGCCAGGTGGTGCTGCGGGGCAAGGAGACTACCTTCTCGGCTTGAACAGACGTGCAGAGGGATCCCTGAGGACATTTCTTTCTTCGTCTTTTTTTCCTTCTTTTTCTGTTTTTTTTGTTTTTTGGGGGGCTTTTCTTGTTCTTTTTTTAAAATTTTTTTGTTTTCTTTTCCCTCTTTTTCTTTCTTCATTACTCAGTTTCTTGTCTTTCTATATCTTCCTTCTCTTTCTGTTCCCTGAATACCTGGCCTTGTATACCTCTATGCCTTCTAGCCAGGCTGTACTGCAACATCTGAGAGCGACTTCCCCAGACCTCATAGCCGCACCGGTGGGATCCCTGGGAACTTTGTGGTTCTTTAACCTTCCTGATTTTTATTTATTTACTCTTTTCTTTTCTCCCTCTTCCCCTTACTGTTTTTCTCAATTTCATAGTCTCTCATATCTCCACTCCAATGGCAAGCTCCCCTAGCATTCTTTTTTGTTTGTTTGTATGTTTTTGGCTCCTGTTCCTCTCTCCTCTCTCCCATATCCATCTTAGCTCCACACATAACAATCTCCCCGCTGCATCCTGCCTACGTGCACCGTGCACTTGACATCACACCACCAAGCATCACAGGCATGGCCTACTGGAACCTGCCCTGAACTGATTACCAACCTGCTCTGGTGGCTGTAGTAAGTGACACAAACAACCCGTCCCAGTAACTCCTCTTCATCTAGCCCTGCCCTTCTGTACCATATCTGAGTGACTGACCCTGCCAGTTGGAGAAGGGGGCAAAAAGTATTGAGCACACAGATGAGTAAACAACAAAGAACACACAGTCTGTCTGCTCAGACATAGTCAAATTTATTTTTTAAAAAAGGGACGAAACAAACAAATCTACAATCAATAAACGAGAAAAATAACTACTGAATGCCCTGAAGACAGCAGACAATATCAAAACATTAACAAAAACAGGACAGGATGGTTCCAGTAGGCATCCAAAATAGAACACCAGATGACTCTCCAGTGGAAGAAAATGCACTAGAACTACCTGATAGGGAATTCAAATCTCTAATACTCAGAATTCTCCAAGAGCTGAGGCAAAAAGCTGACAAACATGAGGAAAAAATAGACAAATTCATGGAAAATACAGACAAAAAATTGGAAGAATTCAGGAAGATGATGCAGGAACAAAATGCCAAAATAAATTCATAACTAGAAATCATACAAAGACAACAATTAGAAATCCAAAAGATAAACAACAAGATTTCAGAAATGGATGATGTCATAGAAGGGCTGAGAAGCAGATTTGAAACCATGGAAGACAGGATCAGTGAAATTGAAGACAAACACTTGGATACAACTCTGTTTCAGGAAAACTCAGAAAAAAGAACAAAGAAAAATGAAGAGACCCTGAGAGTTATGTGGGACACAATTAAAAGAAAAAATTTATGAGTGATTGGAATTCCAGAACAGGGGGAGAAAACAAAAACACGGAGAGGATCATTGAGGAACTGCTGAAAGAAAACTTCCCCAGTATCATGACAGATGAAAAGCTGGCCATCCAGGAAGCTCAACGAACCCCATATAGAAGAGACCCCAAAAGAAAATCACCAAGGCATATAATATTTACATTCGCCAAAACTAAAGACAAACAAAGAATCCTGAGAGAAGCTCATGAAAAACAAGAAGTCACATACAGAGGAGAAACAATAAGACTAAGCTCAGATTATTCGGCAGAAACCATGCAGGCAAGAAGGCAATGGGTTGACATATATAAAATATTGAAAGAAGAAAATTGTCAGCAAAACTCTCGTTCAAATTTGATGGTGAAATTAGGTCATTTCCAGATAAACAGAAACTAAGGGAATATGTAAAAGTCAAACAAAACTTATAAGAATTATTAAAGGGAGTTCTTCGATCTGAGGACAAACAACTTCAGGCCACAGGCAGAACATAGGACTCAGGATCGTATGAGCCAGATACCAATCTAGGAAATGAAATCTCGAGGACTATCAAAACAAAAACAAAAAAATACAACAGGGAATCAGAGCAGTCAATCGATGGATGACAACAACATCAAAACAATGAAAGAGGGAATAAACAGCATAGGTATAGAACCTTCTAATGGAGAGGAAGACAAGGCGATACCAAGTAATGGTAGACTGCTTCAAACTTAGAAAGATAAGGCTAAAATGGATGGTAACCACAAAGAAAGTTAACAAACATACTCATAAAAAAAGACGAAAAACATAAAGTCTCAGCAAAAAACAAAACCTGCAAAAACAAACGAAATGAAAAAAAAAATCCACAAACAGAAGTAACTCAGCACAAGAGAGTAAGAAGAACAAAGAAAACGTTAGCACCACAAAAAAAGCACTAGAAAATGACAGCAACAAACCCATATCTATCAATAATTACACTGAATGGAAATGGACTCAACACACCCATAAAGAGATGGATAGTGACAGAATGGATAAGAAAACAGGATCCATCAATATTCTGTCTACAAGAGACACACCTTAGAAACAAAGATGTGAATTTATTAAAACTCAAAGGTTGGAAAAAAATATATCAAGCTAACAACTACCAAAAAACAGCAGGAGTGGCAATTCTAATCTCAGATAAAATAGACTTTAAAACGAAATCTACCATAAAACACAAAGAAGGACAGTATATAATCATTAGGGGAGGATCCATCATGAATACATAACCATAATAAACATCTATGCACCCAATGACAGGGCTCCAAAATACATAAAATAAACTCTAACAACACTGAAAAGAGAAAATGACAGTTCCACAATAATAGTAGGTGACTTCAAAACACACCTCTCAGTAAAGGACAGAACAACTAAGAAGAAACTCAGCAAAGGTACAGAAGACCTAAAGGGCACAATCAGCCAACTTGACCTCATAGACATATATAGAACACTCCATCCAACCGCTGCAAAGTACACATTCTTTTCCAATGCACATGGAACGTTCTTCAGAGCACACCACATCTTAGGCCACAGAGAAATCCTCAACAAGATCCCAAACGTTGAGATAATTCAAAGTATCTTCTCTGACCACAATGCCATCAAGGTAGAAATTAACAATAGAAAGAGCAAGGAAAAAAATCAAATACGTGGAAACTGAATAATACCCTGCTTACACATCACTGGGTAATAGAAGAAATCAGAGCTGGAATCAAACAATTCCTAGAATCAAATGAGAATGAAAACACATCCTACAAAAACCTTTGGGACACAGCAAAGGCAGTCCTCAGAGGACAATTTATAGCAAATGATGCACATATCAAAAAAGAAGAAATGGACAAAATCGAAACATTAACTACAGAATTCAAACAAATAGAAAAAGAACAGCAAAAAAAGCCCACAACCACCGGAAGAAAGGAAATAGTAAAGATCAGAGCAGAAATAAATGAAATAGAGAACAGAAAAACAATATAAAGAATCAATAAAACCAGAATTTGGTTCTGTGAAAGAATCAACAAAATCGACAAACCACTGGCCAGACTGACAAAAGAAAAACAGGAGAGGACACAAATAACCCAAATAAGAAATGAAATGGGGGACATTACAAAAGACCCAATGGAAATAAAAAGGATTATAACAGAATATTATGAAAAAATATACTCCAACAAATTTGAAAACCTAGAGGAAAGGGATAAATTTCTAGAAACACACGCCCTACACAAACTACAACAAAGTGATGTTGAAAATCTGAACAGACCCATAACAAGAGAAGAGATTGAAAAGGTGATAAAAAAAAAAAAAAAAACTCCCAACCAAAAAAAGCCCTGGCACAGATGGCTTCACTGGAGAATTCTACAAAACATTTACAGAAAAGCTTGTACCAGTACTACTCAAGCTATTTCAGAGCATAGAAGAGGAAGCAACACTTCCAAATTCATTCTATGAAGCCAGCATAACGCTGATACCAAAACCAGGCAAAGACGTCACAAAAAAAGAAAATTACAGACCAATATCTCTCATGAATATAGATGCAAAAATTCTCAACAAAATTCTAGCCAATAGAATTCAGCATCATATCAAAAAAATAATACACCACGACCAAGTAGGATTCATACCAGGTATACAAGGATGGTTTAACATTAGAAAATCAATCAACATAATCAACCACATAAATGAAAGGAAAGGAAAGAATCACATGATCATCTCAATTGATGCAGAAAAAGCATTTGACAAAGTTCAACACCCATTCCTGATAAAAACTCTCAATAAAATAGGTGTAGAAGGGAAATTTCTCAACATAATAAAGGGCATCTACGCAAAACCAACGGCCAACATCATTCTTAATGGAGAGAGGCTGAAAACATCCCCCTTGAAAACAGGAACAAGACAAGGATACCCTTTATCACCACTCCTATTTAACATTGTGCTGGAAGTCCTGGCTAGAGCAATAATGCAAGAAAAAGAAATAAAGGGCATCCAAATTGGTAATGAAGAAATTAAACTGTCCCTGTTTGCAGATGATATGATACTATACACAGAAAACCCTAAAGACTCCACGAGAAATCTACTGGAACTAATAGAAAGATTCAGCAGAGTAGCAGGATACAAGATAAACATTCAAAAATCAGTTGGATTCCTATACACCAGTAAGGAGAACGATGAGAAGGAAATCAGGAAAACAATACCATTTTCAATAGCCCCTAAAAAGATAAAATACTTAGTAATAAATCTGACCAGGGATGTGAAAGACCTATACAAAGTAAACTACAAAACACTACTGCATGAAACCCAAAGGGACCTACATAAATGGAAAGAGATACCATGCTCATGGATAGGCAGACTCAACATTGTGAAAATGGCAATTCTACCCAAAGGAATTCACAAATACAATGCAATCCCGATCCAAATACCGACAACATTCTTCAAAGACATGGAAAAACTAATCATTAACTTTATATGGAAAGGGAAGAAGCCCCGAATAAGTAAAGCACTATTGAAGAAGAAGAAAAAAGTTGGAGGACCCACACTACCTGATCTCAGAACCTACTATACAGCTACGGTAGTCAAAACAGCCTGGTACTGGTACAACAACAGATACATTGACCCATGGAACAGAATTGAGAACCCAGGTGTAAATTCATCCACCTACTGTCACCTGATCTTCTACAAGGACCCAAAGTCCATTAAATGGGGAAAAGACAGTCTTTTCAGCAAATGGTGCTGCCAAAAGTGGATATCCATCTGCAAAAAAATGAAACAGGACCCATACCTCACACCGTATACAAAAACTACTTCAAAATGGATCAAAGACCTAAATATAAAGCCAAAAACTATAAAGTTCATAGAAGAAAAAATAGGACCAACACTTCAGGCCTTAACACACGGCATTAACAGGATACAAACCATAACCATCAATGCACAAAACCCAATAGATAAGCTAGATAACTGGGATCTTCTAAAAATCAAATACCTATGCTCTTCAAAAGACTTCACCAAAAGAGTAAAAAGAGAACCTACAGACTGGGAAAAAATTTCTGGACAGTACAAGTCAGGAAAAGGTCTAATCTCCATAATCTACAAGAAAATCCAACACCTCTACAACAAAAAGACAAATAATCCTATTAAAAAATGGGCAAAGGAAATGAACAGACTCTTCACCAAACAAGACATTCAAGCGGCCTTCGGACACCTGAGGAAATGCTCGCGATCACTAGCCATTAGAGAAATGCAAATTAAAACCACAATGAGATACCATCTCACCCTGGCTTTACTGGCAGGAATCAAAAACACTGGAAATAAGAAATGTTGGAGAGGCTGGGGGGAGATCAGAACTCTTATACACTGCTGGTGGGAATTCAAAATGATACAACCATTTTGGAAAATGATATGGCGCTTCCTCAGAAAGCTAGAAATAGACATACCATTCGATCTAGCAATCCCACGCCTAGGAATATATCCTAGAGAAATAAGAGCCATCTCTCGAATGGACATATGCACACCCATGTTCATGGCAGCATTGTTCACAATAGCAAAAAGATGGAAACAACCTAGATGCCCATCAACAGATGAATGGATAAACAAACTATGGTACATACACATAACGGAGTACTACGCAAGAATAAAGAACAATGATGAATCCGTGAAGCACCTCATAACATGGATGAAACTGGAGGACATTATGCTGAGTGAAATAAGTCAATCACAAAAGGACAAATATTGTATGAGACCTCTATTGTAAAAACCCATGAAAAAGTTCACACAAAAAATGTAACAATCTTTGTTGGTTACCAGGGATGGGAGGGGTGGGGGGGAATACTAAATAGACAATAGATAAGTGGTATCTTGGGTGAAGCGTGAGACAATACACAATACAGGAGAAACTAGCACAACTTGTACAATGAAATGTCATGGAAGCTCCATAGACACATCCAAACTCCCTGAGGGACTGAATTGCTGGGCGGAGGGCTGTAAGGACCATGGTCTTGGGGAACATCTAGCTCAATTGGCATAATACAGTTTATAAAGACAATGTTCTACATTCTACCTTGGTGAGTAGCGTCTGGGATCTTAAAAACCTGGAGCAGCCATCTAAGATACTCCACTGGTCTCACCCCTCCGGGAGCAAGGGAGAATGAAGAGAACAGGATACAAGGAAAAGATTAGTCCAAAGGACTAATGGACCACAGCTACCAAGGCCTCCATCGGACTGAGTCCAGTACAGCTAGATGGTGCCTGGCTACCACCACTGACTGCTCTGACCGGGATCACAACAGAGGGTTCTGGACAGAGCTGGAGAAGGATGTAGAACAAAATTCTAACACAAAAAAAAGAGACTAGACTTACTGGCCTGAAAGAGTCTGGAGAAACCCCGAGAGTATGGCCCCCAGACATTCTTTTAGCTCAGTGGTGAAGTCACTTCTGAGCCTCACCGTTCAGCCGGGGATTGGGCAGCCCCATAAAACAAAATGGGACTAATGAGGCACAGCAGTCCAGGGACGAGGACTAGAAGGCCAAAGGGGACCAGAAAGCTGGTGATAGGGAACCCAAGGTTGAGTAAGAACAGTGTTGACATGTAGTGGGGTTAACTATTGTCATAGGGCAACATGTGTACTAACTGTTTAATGAGAAACTATTTTGTTCTGTAAACTTTCATCTAAAGTGAGAATAGCAGCACAACTGGAAGAAAGTAATCCATGTCACCAAACTGTGCATGTAGAAATTTTTGAAATGATGTATCTTTGGCTATGTATATTTTCAGCCAAAAAAAAAAAGTTCTCCAAGGACAAGAAGGGAGAGGGTTGACAAGTCGTGGGGTTGTTAACCAATATCATAAAAAAATATGTGTACTGACTGTTTAATGAGCAAATATTTGTTCTGTAAACCTTCACCTAAAGTACAATAAAAAAAAGACCAGACTTACTGGTCTGACAGAGACTGAAGGAGCCCCCGCAAAATAAACAATAACAACCGAGAGGAACGTGCTCCTTAAAAGAATCAATTATACGAGATCAAAAGGGCAATATTTGCCCAAAAGCAAAGATGGGAAGGCAGAAACGGGTACAAAATCAGGACAAAAGGAAACTGGGAACCTAGGGCGGAAATGGGTAGAGTGCTGACACATTGTGGGGATTAAAATCAACGCCATGAAACACTTTATGTACATACTATCAAATGGGAATCTAATTTGTTCTGTAAACTTTCACCTAATGCACAATAAAAAAAAAACACTATAGTTAAAATCATGATTAATGGTGAAAGACTAAATGTATTTTTCCTAAGACTGGGAACAAGGCAAGGATGTCACTCTCACCACTCCTATTCAACATCATACTGGAAGTCTTAGCCAGTGCAGTAAAGCAAGAAAAAGAAAGAAGGCATACAGATTGAAAATAAAACCATCCCTATTCACAGTCAACATGATTGTATATACAGAAAAATGGCAAGCAATCAACAACTACAAAAAAAAAAACCCTAGAACTAATAAGTGATTTTAGAAAGGCTGCAAAATACAAAGTCAACTCAAAAATCAGTTACATTTCTATACACAAGCAATGTATGCTTGGAAATCAAAATTTTTAAAATACTACCGTTTACAATAGCTCAAAGTAAATAAATACTTAGGTATAAAGCTAACAGCACATGTACAGAATCTATATATTTGAAACTACAAAATACTAGTGAGAGAAATCAATAAATGGAGAGACACCATATAATTAAATTGTTGATCCCACCCAAATTGATCTATAGATTTAATGTAATACAATCAAATTTTTGTAGATATAAACAAGTGAATATAAAATTCATTTGGAGAAGAAAAGACATTGGAATAACTAAAAACAATTTTGAAAAAGAAGAATAAAATTGGAGAACTCATACTATCTGATTTTATGACTTAACTATAAAAACAGTTGACGTCAAGTCAATTCCGACTCATAGCAACCCTATAGGACAGAGTAGAACTGCCCCATAAGGTTTCCAAGAAGCAGCTGGTGGATTCGAACTGCTGACCTTTTGGTTAACAGCCAAACTCTTAACCACTGCGCCACCAGGGCTTCAACTTAACTATAAAGCTACAGTAATCAAGACAATGTGGAATTGGAGAAAGAATAAACACATAAACTGGTGTAACAGAATCAATAACCCAGAAATAGACACACATAAGTATGGCCAGCTGAGTTTTGACAAAAGTGCAAAGGTAATTCAATAGAGAAATGATAGTCTTTCAGTAAATAGTATTGGAACAATTGGACATCAATATGCAAAAAAAAAAATGAACTTCAACCTAAACCTCTATTGGGTATGGTCATGGCAATCACTCATACATTTACATAATTAGAGTGGTCCAAGAAAGACAAGCATGCTTATAAGGTCATCCCTTGGAGCTCCTTTTCCATTCTATCACAGTGATGGTCCTCTAGGAAGAGTCCCCACCATTATATAATAACTCCTCAGCTCCTCATCCCCAATATGCACCTGTATGGTGGCCCCAGATGATGAGGAAAGGCGTGCTATGTCAGATGATCTGCACTCCAAAAGGAATTTTCCAGTTAGAAGACCTACTGGAATGTTTGGTGGATCTTTCAAGACCCCCTTGGGAGTTCAGTTCAAAGGATGTCAAGGAGAAGGGCTAAGGTTAAGGAAGAAATGGCCTGGCATATTACAAAGGGACTCCACCCTCAAGAGAAAGTGAAAGAAATATCTGGGATGTATCAATGACATAGGGCCCACAAAGCAAGACGGGCTAGATATATGCCAAAGAACTATATAGAGGTGTGACTATATAGAGGAAATGAAGATAAGGGATCTCCCAATTTTTCTGACTATTTTCTGAAGAAGCACCTAGTTCATAAGTTGTGACTATTTCTGAGTACCAACGCTGGTCATAGCCATTTTTTACTGAGAGTAGCTCTGTTTTTAAAGTGTGTGTTATTAAATCTTTCTGTGTTTGCAGGCAAGGAACTAAGTCTTCAAAGTATAAGAGCTCTGGCATTGAGGGTGTGCTGTGTGCAGAAGCATTGGGAACTAATTGGATTAAAAACTAGTGTTCACACCAAGAAATAGCTTATCTTAATTAATAAAGTATGCCTGCTTTAAGAATTGTGCTCTTTTAAAGAATTCTCTATGTGAGATCAAATTGGCAATAGCAACTCAAAAGGATGGATGGGAAATTTAGGGGGCAGTGAGTTTAACATAATGGTCGTGGAATAATTTGGAAAAGAATAGCAAGAATAGTAGCACAACTTGAAGAATGCAATCGATGTTACTGAACTGTACATGTAGAAATTGTTGAAATGATGTATGTTTGGCAGTGTATACTCTTTCATCAAAATTAAAAAATATATTGTTTACAGACTTTAAAGTGTCTGTTTTAGTTAACTAGTACTGCTATGACAGAAATACCACAAGTGGGTGGCTTTAACAAACAGAAATTTATTTTCTCACAGTTCAGGAAGCTTGTTGTTGTTAGGTGCTGTCGAATCAGTTCTGACTCATAGCGATCCTATGTGCAATGGAAGAAAACACTGCCTGGTCCTGTGCCATCTTCACAATCCTTGCTATGTTTGAGCCCATTGTTGTAGCCATTGAATACTGCTTCGTATATTGTTGAGGCTAGAAATTCAGATTCAAGGGGCTGGCTCTCTCTCTCTCGCTCAGTCCTGTCTGGGGGAGGTTACTTGTGTCTTTTCAGCTTCTATTCCTAGGTTCCTTGGCAATTATGTGGCATGTATGTTCCCTTCTGTTTGTGCTTGCTCACTTGCTTTCTTAATCTGCTCTTTTATATCTCACACAGTACAAGGGAAACTAACACAACCTGCACAAGGAAAGGTCATGGAGGCCCCATGGACACATTCAAACTCCCCGAGGGACTGAGTTGTTGGACGGAGGGCTCTAGGGACCATGGTCTCGGGGAACATCTAGCTCAATTGGCATGACACTACTTATAAAGATAATGCTCTACATTCTACCTTGGTGAGTAGTGTCTGGGGTCTTAAAAGCCTGTGAGCGGCCATCTAAGATACTACACTGGTCTCATCCCTTCGGGAGCAAGGGAGAATGAAGAGAACAGGATACAATGAAAAGATTAGTCCAAAGGATTAATTGTCCACAGCTACCAAGACCTCCACCAGACTGAGTCCAGTACAGCTAGATGGTGGCCGGCTACCACCGCTGACTGCTCTGACCAGGATCACAACAGAGGGTTCCGGACAGAGCTGGAGAAGGATGTAGAGCATAATTCTAACTCCTCCCCCCCCAAAAAAAAGACCAGATTTACTGGCCTAAAGGAGACTGGAGAAACCTCAAGAGTGTGGCCCCCAGACACCCTTTCAGCTCAGAGGTGAAGTTACCTTCGAGGTCCACTGTTCAGCCTGGGAGTGGACAGCCCAGTAAAACTAAATGAGACTAACGAGGTACAGGAGTCCAGTGACAAGGGCCAGAAGGCAGAGGGGGAGTAGGAAGCTGATGATAAGGAACACAAGTTGAGTAAGGATACTGTTGATGTGATGTGAGATTGTTAACCACTGTTATAGGGAAACATTTGTAGTAACTGTTAAATGGGAGGCTATTTTGTCCTGTAAGCCTTCATCTTGGGCGAGAATGGCAGCACAATTGGAAGAGCATAGTCAATGTCACTTAAATGTGTACGTAAAAAGTTTTGAAATGGTGTATCTTTGGCTATGTGTATTTTCACCAAACAAAAAAAAAAAAAAAAAAAGAAGAAAGCTGAGAATTCAGAGGGTTAAAATGTTGTGGGGTTGTTAACCAAAGTCATAAAACAGCATGTGTACTACTGTTACATGAGAAACTGTTTGTTCTGTAAGCCTTCACCTGAAGTACAATAAAATATTTTTTTAAAAAAAGCAGTAAAAAAGGCAAAAAAAAAAAAAAAAAAGAGAGAGATTGACTTAAGATACACCCTACACTAATATGGCCTTATTAACATAACAAGGAAAACCCTATTCCAAAATGGGATTATAATCACAGGTATGTAAGTTTTATAACACATATTTTTGGGGGACCCAACAGTGGCATCACCAGGAGGTGTGGGGGTGCAGACTGCACCCCCTAACACTGTCAGAGGGGGTGACACCAATAACCTCAGGGTCTGGGATAGTGGCAGCAGCAGCAGGTGGGCCAGCGCTGATGGCAGAGAGGCTGCCAAGGCAGTGGCATCACTAGGGTTGGTGTCACTCATCACCCAGTGGTGGTAATTCGTCATCACTCCCCAACCTGGTCACCTGCCAGTCAGGGTGTGGGCAGCCAGGCTGTGGCACCCGCCATTGGGCAGAGAGTAGGGTCTCCGCCTTGGCCAATGGGAGAAGGGAGAAACTGTGGGGAGCTGTGCGGGGGGCGGGGCTGGGAGGGGTGGGGCTGTGTAGCATGGTGATCAGCCCTGGAGCGAGGTGGGGCTCGGCCGCTCCACCCACGGCGGGGAATTCATTGGCTAGCTTGCCCACCAGGGTGTGGCGGGAGTAACGCCAACCCTAGTGACATCACTGGGACACAATTCAATCCATAACAAGTATCTAAATTAACCCTTTGCTTGGGAAGGCAACTCTTAAGCCAACAATTAATAATACTTAATTTAGAACACATTTCCATTATTAATATTATTGTAAAAAACTTTTTAAAACTTCTTTTTGAAATATGTGTGCTTGACCTGTCAGGGTTCTGTACATGGAAAGTTACAAAGTTATAAGCACTGACAGTTCAGGAATGATGCATGAATACCAAGGTTATTGAAGTTGGATAATCTTGTGACAATTAAACTAAAGTGTTATCAATAACAAGGTTGTAAAATCTTGTATTTGGAGCATACATTTTTCTTTTAACCAAATATTTGGCCTTGTTGGACCACAGCGAGCAGTATGTCAACAAGTTGTGTAATTTTTAGATATCAAGCATTAATTTTTCTTCTGGAAGAAGATATGACCTTGAGTACTTCAATAGCAGATAAAAAAGGAAAGGATCCATAAATGATAACATACTCAGAGCTGAGATTTTAACAGTTCTTTTCCAAGGCCAAAGTCCTGAATTTTTTTCTCTCATCTGAGCCAATTTTAAATCTTGATTTGAGATGACTGCTTCTAAACCTAGAAGGGGCCACACAGTTCCCATTTCTTTGGTAAAAGTCTTATATAAAGTGATTCTTAAAAGATTTATATTTATACACTGACAACTGGAAAGTTTCACACTAAAAACTTTCTTTAAAAAAAAAACAAAAAAAATGCATGGAAAAATCTTTTTAGGTGCATAAGGGTTTTTTGGGGATGGGGTTTAATTCTGTAAAAGTGACTACAATCATCATCCCTCAGTATTCACGGGTGATTGATTCCAGGGCTCCCGTGGATACCAAAATCCTCGGATGCTCAAGTCCGTTATATAAAATGGCGTAGTATTTGCATGTAACCTATGCACATCTTTCCGTACACTTGAAATCATCTGTAGATTACTTATAATACCTAATACAATGTAAATGCTATATAAATAGATGTTAGACTGTATTATTTAGGGAATAATTACAAGAGAAAAAAAGTCTGTACATGTTCAGTATAGATGCAACCACCGTAGATCTATTACATGTCAGCAACCGCATAGCATTTTTTTTTAAATATTTTTGATCCGTGGTTGTTTGAGTCCATGGATGTGGAACCTGCGGATATGGGCGGCCAACTGTATATGTTTCATCTCTATGGTGAATATGTAATTTCTGCAGAATGTAAAATTGGAGATAAAGTCATAACATATTTAATTACATGCAAAAATGTGGAATTTGCACTAAACCTGAAATGGCTAAGATTCTCTATAGCTGTATTTTTGTCAGTTTTACATTTGCTTTACTGTGGAAAAAATACCTGAGTATACACCAAATATGTTTGAAAATCATTTGTAATGGTGTCAGGGATTACATGAATGTATTAGGAACAAGAGATTGTGACTGTAATGTGCTGTAATCCAATTGCTCTTTTGTCATTTGTGAGTTGATTTTCATGGAGCACAGTCAATATTGTGAAAATTACAGGAGCTTATTGAAATTGAGCTACCTGAGATTAGTGAGTGTATTTTTTTCATTGTTTTATTTGGCACATTTCCATCACAATTCTTGATAATGTATTTTCTGAGATTTCTGACTTGCTTTGGTGGCTCTAAAATAGGACAACCTAGAAGCCATGCAAGACAACAAAGAAGCCAAGGCCCTCTGAAAAACTGAAGTTCTGCACACAAACTGCCTGTGACAAATAAATGAGTAGCAGCACCAGTGAAGGAAAACATGAGGGAAAAAATAAATAGGTTCAAGTAGTGAGGCTCAGAGGGAGAAAGCTGAGACTCCATTTTGATAGGTGGGAATGAAAAGCAGGAGGAGGATTTTAGTCAAAACTCCACAAACCAGTGTTTGCTTAGCTGCTCTTTTTCATTAATTTCCACTAAGTGCACAGGGGTTCTATTTTTATACTGGGTGCCCTGTGCCCTCAGAATTCCCTAAGGCTCCGTGGAGTGGAGGTTAAGATTTCTTTCTTTTCCAGTCAGCCAGTGCTGTATTCCGATGACATACTCATAAAACATCAAAACTTGTACGCTTTGAAGCCTATTTTATCAAGGAGCAAACAAGAAATAGAAGTTTCTGAAGCTCAGAACAATATTTTAATTTAAACACATGGTTTGGTATGACAATATGAGGCATGATATATTTGAGTCAGTTACAAAAAAAAAAAAGAAAGAATACCCGTTGCCTTCGAGTCAATTTCGACTATAGCGACGGTATAGGACAGAGTAGAACTGCCCCATAGGGTTTCCAAGGGGCGCCTGGTAGATTCCAGATGTCAACCTTCTAGTTAGCAGCAGTAGCTCTTAACCACTACATCAACAGGGTTTCCATCTGAGTCAATGAGAAGATATAAATAAAAGAACATTAAAAATGGTAGCACAAATGAGAATTAATTCTTTAAAGATCTCATAAAAGAATAGGCAAGAGAGGACTTGAGTTAGAGTTAAATTGGAAACATCAACACAAACTCATGTCTTTAAAAAGTTTTCACTTTGTCACTTTAATTATTTAAACTGCCTCTGCCTACCACCAGTAGTCATGTGGAAAAATCTAATATATTCCAAGTCCCCAGATCTTACACTGTTCTCTACCAAATGTAATCAGGGCTTCATGGAGAGTAGATAAACCTCAGGACAAAAGAAAGCAAAAGTGTGTCCAGAAACATCTTGTTGTCATAAAGAAGGGATGCTTTCAGAAATGTTTGTGGTAACAGTTAAAAAAAGAAAGATACAAAATTTAAAAATAGTCTTTGACCCAACAATTCTACTTACAGTAATTTATCCCACAAATATACTCACACATGTACAAAAGGCAAAGAAATTCATTGTAGCAATATTTGCAGTAGAAAAATATCGTAAACAACCTACATGCCCATCAATAGGAGACTGGTTAAATAAATTGTGGTATATTCATTCAATGGAATACTATGAACCACAAAAAAAAAAAAAAGACAGTTCTATGTACATTGAAATGGAGGTACTCCAAGATAAACTGCTAAAAGAAAAAAGCATGGTGTATATCAGTGTATATAGAATGCTGCCATTTCTGTAAAAGAGGGGAAGGTATATAAGTTTGTATATGCCTATAATATCTCTGAAATAGTGAGAGGAACTGGGTAGCTGGTGGGACTGGGGAGTGAGAGAGACTTATTTTCACTGAATACCCTTTTGTGCTATTTGATTTTTTGTTACTGTGTGCATGTATTACTTTTTAAAAATAAAATAAAACCATGACTTTCAAAAATGGCAAAGATTCCAGCCTAGAGATATCTCCCAGTAATCAAGTAGTAATAACTTGAGCATTAAAATAAATGATTAAAGTCAGTGGAAATATGTGAATTCTGAAAAAGAGCCATGAGTCTATGATGTTAGATGAGACAACTAAACTCCTTTGGAAATGATTATTCTTTGATGTGACCAAAATCACATAGGTGCTACAGCATAGTTTGTGCCAGTAACAATTCCATATTTACATTACATTTAGGTGATTTTTAATATGATTAAATATCAATCCACAGGCACCTTTGATACAGTCCCCAACCCTACCAAAATGATAGTAAAGGAAAAAAATATATATAAGCCCATGGAAGGAGAGATGATAGCAGATGACATATTTCAAAGGATTTTGGGAAGATGAAAAGCAGATGGATGAGTAGTAATTAGCAGAGAAGAGGAAGCTACAATTTGAATGTCTCCAAGAAACAAGCCATTCTGCCCCCATAGAAACCGGAAAGATTTAGGACTTGGAGGCACAAGGTATTTTGGAAGGTGGAAGCGAGGTGTGGGACTGAAAACATGGAAATTGGTAGCAAGTCTGTAAGCATAATAATTAGACAACCAAATCCTCCCCCATCTTGCAAATTAATGACTGCTCTTCCTCCACTCCACAAGGTTCCTGAAGTTTAATCTCTGAAGATATTAAAGCTGAGAGGCTTTGGACTTGAAACCACCAAGCACAGTGGAGATTGGAGTGAAGCACCAAACAAAGGGATAAAATAAAAGTCTGTATCTGGAACGACGGGACCACAGCCCCCCTTCTGTTGGCCTATTTTCACTGACGGAGCCTGGTTTACACACCTCAGGCAGGCTACTGGAAGATTTTTATCTAGAGAGACCAAAGGCCTCAAAGAAAAGACCTCCAGATACAGAAATGTGAGTATTCATTCCCTCAGTGCAAAACCTGGCTTGCCAACACAGCTCCCTTTGGAGAAACTCAACAGTTGACAATTCCCAGTCACCCACACGGAGCTTTAAATGAGTTTCTCAGTGATTCTCTCTGTAACATTGACAAGTTAAGGCTTTCCTCAAATGAGAGACAGACAAAAAAAATGAACCAAAAGGAAACAGAGTGAATTCAGGGAGCAGAATAAAACTTTTTAAAACTATAATTAATATCTTCATAGAGATAAGAAAAGACATTGAGCCTGTAAAACTAGATAAGGATGTTCTTTAAAAAATACATAAAAGAGCTCTTGGGAACTAAAAGTAGAATAGTCAAAATAAAACATTCAATAGAAGGAAACATTTCAGAAAGTAGAACAAAAAGACAAAGGTATGGAAAATAGTAAATAAAATATTAGAAATAAAAGTATAGATTTACAAGGCCTATAAACTTCCAGAAAAGGAGAATCAGAAAAGTTCAGGGAAGGAAAATACCAAGACAAAAAAAAAATTTTCCCAGAAATGGAAGACATGAGTCTCCAGATTGACAGACCTCATCAAGAGCCGATAACAATGAATTTTAAAACACTCAAATAGAGTTCCATTATTATAACATTTTTTAGCAACAAGGTTAAAAAGAAGATCCCAAAAGCTTCAGGTCACGTACAAAAGATCATGAATTAGAATGTTATCCAATTCCCCAAAGCAGCACTGGAAGAAAGACGACAAAGGCCAATACCTTTACAGTTCTGAAGGAAATGTGAATTCCAACCCAGATTTCAAAATATCAATCAAGTGAAAATGCAGAAAAAGCACACTTGCATTCAGGCAAGGGCTCAAAGAATCTACTTCATATGTGCCCTGTATTACCCGTTGCCGTTGAGCCGATTCAAACTCATAGACACCCTATAGGACAGAGTAGAACTGCCCCATAGGGTTGCCAAGGAGCAGCTGGTGGATTCGAACTGCTGACCTTTTGGTTAGCAGTCGAGCTCTTAACCATTGTGCCACCAGGGCTCCATACCCAGTATTACTATCCTATTATTGCTGTAACAAATTACCACGAAATTAGTGGCTTGAAACAACACAAATTATTATCATACAGTTTTGGAGGTCAGAAATTAAAATGGGAAAACAATCGATGTAATCCATCACATAAATAAAACAAAATATAAGAAACACATGATCTTATCGATCGATGTAGAAAATGCATTTGACAAAGTCCAACACCCATTCATGATAAAAACTCTCAACAAAATAAGAATAGAAGAGAAATTCCTCAACATAATTAAGGGTATTTATACAAAGCCAACGGCCAACATCAACCTAAATGGAGAGACTTTGAAAGCATTCACCTTGAGAATGGGAAACAGACAAGGATGCCCTTTATCACCACTCTTATTCAACATTGTGCTGGAGAGCCTAGCCAGAGAAATTAGGCAAGAAAAATAACTAAAGGGCATCCAAACTGGTAAAGAAGAAGTAAAAAGTATCCATATTTGCAGATGATATGATCTTATACACAGAAAACCCCAAAGAATCCACAAGAAAACTACTGGAACTAGTAGATTTCAGCAAAATATCAGACTACAAGAAAAACGTACAAAAGTCAGTTGGAGTCCTCTACACCAACAAACAGAACTTCAAAGAGGAAATCATCAAATCAATACCATTTACAATAGCCCCCAAGAAGACAAAATACTTAGGAATAAATCTAACCAGAGACGTAAAAGACCTATACAAAGAAAACTACAAGATACTACTGCAAGAAACCAAAAGAGACAGACATAAGTGGAAAAACATACCTTGCTCATGGATAGGAAGACTCAACATTGTGAAAATGTCAATTCTACCCAAAGTGATCTACAGATACAATGAAATACCACTCTAAATTCCAATGGCATTTTTTTTAATGAGATGGAGAAACAAATCACCAACTTCATATTGAAAGGGAAGAGGTCCCAGATAAGTGAAGCATTACTGCAGAAGAACAAAGTGGGAGGCCTCACACTACCTGATTTTAGAACCTATTATACTGCCACGGTAGTCAAAACTGCCTGGTACTGGTACAACAACGGATACGTAGACCCCTGGAACAGAATTGAGAATCCAGACATAAATTCATCCACCTATGAGCAACTGATATTTGAGAAAGGCCCAAAGTCCGTTAATTGGGGAAAAGACATTCTCTTTTACAAATGGTGCTGGCAGAACTGGATATCCATCTGCAAAAAAAAGAAACAAGATTCATACCTCACACCATGCACAAAAACTAACTCAAAATGGATCAAAGACCTAAATATAAAATCGAAAATGATAAATTTCACGGAATAAAAAATAGGGACAACTCTAAGAGCCATAATACATGGCATAAACAGAATACAAAACATAACTAACAACGCACAAACGTCAGAAGAGAAACTAGATAACTGGGAGCTCCTAAAAATCAAACACTTATGCTCATCAAAAGACTTCACCAAATGAGTAAAAAGACAACCTACAGACTGGGAAAAAAATTTTGGCTATGACATATCTGATCAGGGTCTAATCTCTAAAATCTACAAGATACTGCAAAACTTCAACTACAAAAAGACAAATAACCCAATTAAAAAATGTGCAAAGGATATGAACAGGCACTTCACCAAAGAAGACATTCACATGGCTAACAGATACATGAGGAAATGCTCACGATCATTAGCCGTTAGAGAAATGTAAATCAAAACTACAATGAGATACCATCTCACCCCAACAAGGCTAGCATTAATCAAAAAAAACTCAAAATAATAAATGTTGGAGAGGTTGTGGAGAGACTAGAACACTTATACACTTTTGGGGGGAATGTAAAATTGTACAACGACTTTGGAAATCGATTTGGTGCTTCCTTAAAAAGCTAGAAATAGAAGTACCATATGATCCAGCACTCCCACTCCTTGGAATATATCCTAGAGAAACAAGAGGCATCACACGAATAGATATATGCACACTCACGTTCATTGCAGTACTGTTCACAATAGCAAAAAGATGGAAACAACCTAGGTGCCCATCAGTGGACGAATGGATAAACAAATTATGGTATATTCATACAATAGAATACTATGCAACGATAAAGAACAATGATGAATCCACGAAATATCCCACAACATGGATGAATCTGGAAGGCATTATGCTGAGTGAAGTTAGTCGCAAAAGGACAAATATTGTATAAGACCACTATTAAAAGAACTCAAGAAAAGGTTTAGACACAGAAGAAAACATTCTTTGATGGTTATGAGAGTGGGGAGGGAAGGAGTGGGGAATTCACTAACTAGATAGTAGACAAGAATTATCTTAGATGAAGGGAGGACAACACACAATACAGGGGAAGTCAGCACAACTGGACTAAACCAAAAGCTAAGAAGTTTCCTGAAGACAACAAAACCCTTTGAGGGACAGAGTAGCAGGGGTGGGGGTCTAGGGACCATGGTTTCTGGGGACATCTAGGTCAATTGGCATAACAAAGGTTATTAAGAAAATGTTCTGCATCCCATTTTGGTAAGCGGCATCTGGGGTCTTAACATCTTGTGAGCAGCCATCTAAGATGTATCAATTTGTCCCAATCCACCTGGAGCAAAGGAGAATGAAGAACACCAAAGACACAAGGAAAATATTAGCCCGAGAGACAAAAGGCCACATAAACCAAAGACTCCATTGGCCTGAGACCAGAAGAACTAGATGGTGCCCAGCTACCATCAGTGATCACCCTGACAGGGAACACAACAGACAGCCCCTGACAGAGAAGGAGAAAAGTGTGGTGCAGAACTCAAATTCATGGAAAAAGACCAGACTTAATAGTCTGGCTGAGACTATTAAGGAACCCCAGAAGGCATGGCCCCCAGACTCTCTGTTAACCCAGAACTAAAACCATTTCCAAAGCCAACTCTTCAGACAAAGATTAGACTGGACTATAAAACATAATACTCGTGAAGTGTGTGCTTCTTAGTTAAAGTAGATACACGAGACTAAATGGGCAGCTCCATCCGGAGGCAGGATGAGAAGGCAGAAAGGGATAGGAGCTGGCTGAACGAACACGAGAGACCTGGGGTGGAAAAGGGGAGTGTGCTGTCACATTACGGGGATTGCTACTAGGGTCGCGTAACAATATGCGTATAAATTTTCATATGAGAAACTAACTTGAGCTGTAAACTTTCACCTAAAGCCCAATAAAAAAAGACCAACAGTAACCAATAATTCCACCATTCTGAATAAAACAGGATCTTAGAACTTTTTAATCATTAAAAAAAGAAAGAAAGAAATGAAAATGGGTCAGCAGGGCTGAGTTCCTTCTGGAGGCAATGGAAGAGAATCTGTTTCCTTGCTTTTTTTCAACTTCTAGAGGCTGCCTACATTTCTTAGCTCATGGCCCCTTCTTCTGTCTTCAAAGCCATCAGTATAACAACTTCTCTCCTCTCTAACCTCCTCCCTCCCTCTTATAAGAACTCTTGTGATTACATTATTCCAGGATAATCTCCCCATCTCAAAGTGTTTAATCATATCTGAAAAATCCCTTTTGCAATATAAGGCAATATACTCACAAGTTCCTGAAATTAGGACATGGGTATCTTTGGGTGGGAGCATTATTCTATCTACCTCATACCCTTTCTTATGAAGCTACTGAATCGTGTTGTCCATGAAAACGATGGCATAAACCAAAAAGAGAAGGAAATGGGTTCCAGGAAACAAGGAGCCTAACAGAAAGTGAAATGAAGAGAATGCCTAGAATAATAGTGAACAACCAGTCAAATTGAAAGAGGACAGATGCCTCTGGGAAGGGGCTGTCAAGAAAAAGTAGCTGATGTGTTTGAGTATATAAAAATATTGATAGAGATGTGGCAGAGATTTTGGATCATTTCGGATAAAACTTAAGGATAAGTACACAGAAAACTAACTAACTAAATGGAAAAAATGAGGCAATTGTAAGTTACAGGAAAATGAAGAGTTCTACAAGAAAAGAGTAGTCACAGTATACTACATAGCTAAGCAGTAATCAGTATTTGCATACCTATAATAATATAGATGCAAATTAATGATCCAACCAAAAATTACGATCAACTGTTCTTGCAGGAATGTGAGAAGGGGAAATGATGGGAGGGTGTATGATAGATACATTCTTCATTTATCATGGACAAGGACTACAATTAATAAATCAAGAAATAGCAGTATACAACCCAAACTAATCTACAGATTAAAAGAAGTGTATATCAAAAATCCCAGTTAGCTTTTTTGCAGTAATTGACAAGCTGATTCTAAAATTCAAGGCAAGGGACCCAGAATAGCCAAAACAACCTTCAGGGGAAAAAAAGAACAAAGTTGGAGGATTCACAATTCTTGATTTCAAAACTTACGAAAAAGTTACAGTAATCAAGACAGTGTGGTACTGGCATAATAATAGACACATAGATCAATGGAATAAAAATTGAAAGTCCAGAAATAAACCTACATATTTATGCCCAATTGATTTTCAACAATTTGAATTTGAATCAGTGGAGTGACTACCTAAAAGACTAAAGCAAAGTGATAGTCTCTGTTTCATCCATCTGGGAGATCACTCGGGGTGGAGGAGCATAAGGCATAGCCTGAGGCACTATAAGTTAAATTGGAGGAGCCTGTGGCTACATGGGGGTGAGGAGGGGGAGGGAAAAGAGTGTGATTGATATGTCAGGGTCAAAACCCCAGGAAAACAATTTCCTGGAGAAATTGGGGCATTTAAAGGCATCCAAATGTGTATAAGTCAAAGAACCACACTCATGCCCATGGCAACACACATGCCCAGAAAGAGCTGATATCATCCTACTTTCTCCTTGAGTGGACTTCTTGGCTCAATGTAAGCCTGGTTAAGGATTACTTTAGCAGGGAGCCATTCTGCAAAGACTGCAAAAAGGTTTTTTCCCAACAGTTTTTCTTCCATTTGTTTCAGCAAAAACAGTTTGGAAAAGTAAGTTACTAAGTTGACAGACTACCACAGCCTTCAACAATAGAAAAAGAGAGAAAAGGAGAAAGAGAAGGCAGAAATAACAAAATAGAGAAAGGAAGAGAGAAAAAGAAAGAAAAAACCTAGCAAACCATGAGGAAAGAGTAGAACCTAAGTTGTAGAATTTTCATTTTATATTATTCAAATGTCCCATTTTCAACAAAAAAATCACAGGACATACAGAGAAATAAGGTAAGATGGCCCATTCAAAGGAAGAAGACAAACCAACAGAAACCATTCTTGAGTAGGACCAGACAGATTTCAAAACAACTGTTTTAAATATGCCCAAGAACTAAAGGAAACCAAGAAAATGATGTATGAACACAATGAGAATATTAACAAAGAGATACAAAGAATAAAAAGAAACCAAAAGGAAATTCTGGAGTTGAAAACTATAATAACTGAAATTAAAAATTCACTAGAGGGGTTCAACAGCAGATATGAGTTGACAGAATAAAGAATCAATGATCTTGAAGGAAGAGAAAGAAAAAGGAATAAAGAAAAATGAACAGAGCACAAGAGACCTGTTGTTGTTGCTGTTGTTGTTGTTAGGTGCCATCAAGTCGGTTCCAACTCATAGCGACCCTATGTACAACAGAACTAAACACTGCCCAGTCTTGTGCCATCCTCACAATCATTGTTACTTTTGAGCCCATTGTTGCAGCAACTGTGTCAATCCATCTCATTGAGGGTCTTCCTCTTTTTCACCGATCCTCTGCTTTCCTGAGCATGGTGTCATTCTCCAGGGACTGGTCCCTCCTGATAACATGTCCAAAGTATGTGAGATGAAGTCTCACCATCCTTGCTTCTAAGAGCATTCTGGCTGTACTTCTTCCAAGATATATTTGTTTGTTCTTCTGGCAGTCCGTGGTGTATTCAATATTCTTCACCAATACCATAATTCAAATGGATCAATTCTTCTTCGGTCTTCCTTGTTCATTGTCCAGCTTTTGCATGCAATAAGGCAACTGAAAATACTATGGTTTGGGTTAGGTGCACCTTAGTCCTCAAAGTGATGTTTACCTGTGTTTTATTGACTATGCAAAAAGACCCGTGATACACCATTAAGCTGACCAATATATGCATTATGGGAGTCCCAGAAGGAGAGGAAAAGGAGAAAGGGCCAAAAGAATATTTGAAGAAATAATGGCTGAAAACTTTCCAAATTTGATTAAATACGTGAATTTTCACATACAAGAAGCTCAGTGAACTCCAAGTAACATAAACCCAAGAAGATCCACACCAAGACACACTATAATCAAACTATCAAAAACCCAATATAGAATCTTGAAAGCAGCAAGATAAAAGTGAACCATCACATACAAAGGAGCTCCAATAAGTCTAAGTGTCAATTTCTCCTCAGAAACCATGGAGGCTAGAAGACAGTGGGATGATATATTCAAAATACTGAAAGAAAAAACCTTCCATCCAGGAATTATGTACCCAGAAAAAGTGTCCTTCCAAAATAAGAGAAAATTAAGATATTCCCAGATAAACAAAAGTTGAGGGGGTTTGTTACTACCTGACCTGCCCTAAAAGAAATGCTAATGGGAGTCTTTCATACTGAAAGGTGAGAACACTAGACAGTAAATTGAAGCTGAATGGAGAAATAAAGGTATTTGGTAAAGGTAATTTCAAGAGAAAACATAAAGGCCAGTTTTGCTGCATTTTTGTTTGTAACTATATTTGTTATGTTGTATATAACATAAAATACAGATTAACAATTATAAATACACAATACTGGGCATATAATGTATAAAATATGATTTGTGACATCAACAACATAAAGTGGGAGGGAGAAGTGGTATAGGAATGGAGTTTGGGTATGTTATTAAAGTTAAGTTGGTATCAATTTAAACTAGGTTGCTATAAATTTAGGATGGTACATGTAATTCCCATGGTAATCACAAAGAAAATTTCTAAAATAATACACACAAAAAGAAATGAGAAAGGAATCAAAATGATTCACCACAAAAAAATCAACTAAACCACAAAAAGGGCAGTATTCAAGGAAATAAGGTATAAAAAGTTATAAACTCATAAACCCATTACTGTCGAGTCAATTCCAACTCATAGTGACCCTACAGAACAGAACAGAACTGCCCCATAGGAATTCCAAGGAGCAGTTGGTGGATTCGAACTGCCGACCTTTTGGTTAGCAGCCAATCGTTTAACCACAGTGCCACCACGGCCCCAAAAAGTTATAAGACACACAGAAAATTGGAAAAAGGCAGAAGTAAGAAGTAAGTCCTTCTTTATCAATAATTACTTGAAATGTGAATGGATTGACCCGTTAATTGGCATAATATAGTTCTTAAAGTTTATTTTCCACCACCCAGTATGGTGAGTAGTGTCTGGGGTCTTAAAAGCTTACGAGCAGCTACCTAAGATACAACTATTGGTCTTTAGTCATCTGGAACAAAAGAGGAAGAATAAAACCCAAGAATCAGAGAAGGAACTGGACTACAGGTTTAACTGTCTACATGAACCACTGCTTCCTCCATCTTGAGCCCTGAAGAACTAGATGGTACCCATCTACCACTACTGCACGTTCTGATCAGGAACGTAATAGAGAAATCCTGATAAAAAGGGTGACAAATGTGGAACATAGCTTCTAATTCCTAAAGAATCAAGACTTACTGGACCTATTGAGGCTGGAAGAGTCCCCAGGACTATGGCCCTGAGTTGCTTTTCAGACCTTGAATTGAAAGTATCCCCTGAAGTCACCTTGAAACTAAGTAACAGGTTAGCCCAAAGAGTAAAGATTTTCACCCTTGAGTATTGCATTACTTTAAAAAAAAATTATCTATATAAGACCAAAGGGTCAACAGCTATTTTAAAGCATAGATGAGAAGATTGGAGGGCAAGAAGAATAAGCAAATGGAAGTGAAACAATTAGAACAGAAATAATAAGAATGCTGACACAATGTGAAGAATTTAACCAGTGTCACTGATCATTATGTCTAGAGACTGTGGAATGGGAGTGGGTTTTGCTATACATATTTTCACCAAAAATAGAATTTAAAAAAAAATGTGAATGGATCGAACTCTCTAATCAAAAGGCACAGATTGGCAGAATGGATAATATGACCCAATTTTATGTTGTCTACAAGTGACCTATTTTAAATTAAAAGACAAAAATAAGTTGAAAGTGAAAGGATGGAAAAAAATACTCCATGCACAGAGAAAACAAAAGAGAGCTGGGGAGACTATATTAATATCAGACAAAATAGACTTTAGGTCAAAAACTGTTATAAGAGACAAAGAAGGGCATTATATGTGATAAAAGTAGCAATTCATCAAGAAGAGATAACAATTATAAATATATATGCACCTAAAGCAGAGCCCCAACACATGTGATGCAAACGCTGACAGAACTGAAGGAAGAAATAGTTATACAATAATAATTGCAGACTTCAACATGCCAATTTCAATAATGGATAGAATATCTAGACAGAAGCGCCACAAGGAAATAGAGGACCTGAACAACACTATAAACCAACTAGAACAAACAGGCATTTATAGAAACTTCACCCAATTACAGCAAGATACTCATTCTTCTCCAGTGTGCATAGATCGTCTGCAAGATAGACCGTACATTAAGTCACAAAACAAGCCTCTAAAAATTTGAAAAGATTAAAATCATAAAAAGTATCTTCTGTGAAGACAGTGGAATGAAACTAGAAATCAATAATAGAAGGAAAACTGGAAAATACACAAAAATGTGGAAATTAAATAACACACAAACAACCAGTGAATCAAAAAAGAAATCACAGGATAAATTAGAAAATACTTAGAGATAAATAAGAATGAAAGCACAATATATCAAAACCTATGGGATGCAATGAAAGCAGTATTCAGAGGGAGATTTATAGCTGTGAATGCCTACAGTATAAAGAAGAAAAATCTCAAATCAATAACTTACTTAACTTTACACCTTAAGAAACTGGAAAAGGAAGAGCAAACAAAGTCCAAATCAAATAGAAGGAAAGAAATAATAAAGATTAGGAAAGAGATAAAATAGAGAATAGAAAAAACAATATAGGGACACAGCAAAACTGAAAGTTGGTTCTTTGAAAATATCAACAAAATAGACAAACCCCTAGCTAGACTTAAAAAGGAAAAAAGAAAGAAGATGCCAGCAACTAAAATCAGAAATTAAAGTGGGGACATTACCACCAGTCTTACAGAAATTAAAAAGATTATAATACAATAAACAACTGTATGCCAACAAACTAAATAACCTAGAGGAAACAAATTCCTAGAAACGTACACACCCTACCTCTATTGGCTTAAGAAAATATAGGAAGTCTCAACAGACCTATAACAAGAAAGAGATTGAATCAGTAATCAAAAATCTCCCGACAAAGAAAAGTCTAGGATCAAATTGCTTCACCGCCAAACTTTTAAAGAATTAGCACTAATTCTTCCCAAACTCTTCCAAAAATAGAGGAGAGGATCCACTTCCTGATTCATTCTACGAGGCAATCATTACCCTGATAACAAAGCTAGATAAAGACATCATGAGAAAACTATACACCAATATCTTTTATGAATATAGGTGCAACAATCCTCAACAAAATACTAGTAAACAGAATTTAACAGCATATTAAAAGGAATATACCTTATTACCAAGTAGAATTTATCCAGGAATGTAAGTGTGGTTCAACATGAGAAAATCAATCAATGTAATATACCACATTAATAGAAAGAAGGGGGAAAAAACCCACATGATCATCTTAATTGTGCAGAAAAGGCATTTGACAAAATCGAACATCCTATCATGATAAAAGTACTCAGCAAACTAGGAACAGAAGGGAAATTCCTCAACATGATAAAGAGCATTTATGAAAAACTCACAGCAAGCATCTTACTCAATGGTGAAATGCTAAAGCTTTCCTCTGAAGATCAGGAGCAAGACAAGGATGCCCACTTGCTTCACTGCTATTAATCATTGTACTGGAAGTCCTATCCAGAGCATTAGGCAAAAAAAAAGAAAAAGAAAGAAAAGGCATCTAAATCTAAAAAGAAAGAAAACTATCTCTATTGGCAGATTATATGATACTATATATAGAAAATCCCAAAGAATCCACAAGAAAGTTACTGGAGCTAAAAAACAATTTCAGCAAAATGTCAGGGTACAAGATCAACACACAAATATCAGTTGTGGTTTCCATACAACAGAAATGAACAATCTGAGAAGGAAATTAAGAAAATAGTTACACTTACAATAGAATCTAAAAGAATAAAATACCTAGGAACAAATTTAACCAAGAAGGTGAAAGGCTTTTACACTGAAAACTATAAAATACTGCTGAAATAAACTAGAGGAGAGCTAAATGAATGGAAAGATATCCTGTGTTCATGGATTTGAGGACTTAATATCAATTCACCCAAAGTGATATACAAATACAACACAATTCCTATCAAAAATCCAACAGGCTTTTTGTACATATAGAAAAACTGATCTTCAGATTCATATGGAATTATTATTGACTCCAAATAGTCAAAACTTGAGGGGGAAAAAAAAGAGTAGGAGGACCAACACTTCCTGATTTCAAAATATGTTACAAAGCCACAGTAATCAAAACAGTGTGGTACTGATATAAGGATAGTGTTGTTATTGTTAGCTGCCCTCGAGTTGGTTCCGATTCATTGCAACCGTATATAGAACGGAACCAAACACTGCCCAATATTGTGCCATCATCACAAACGTTGTTATGCTTGACCCCATTGTTGCAGCCACTGTCTCAATTCATCTCATTGAAGGTCTTCCTCCTTTTTGCTGATTCTAATTTACCAAGCATGATGTCCTTCTCCAGAGACTGGTTCCTCCTGATAACATGTTCGAAGTATGTGAGACATAGTCTCACTATCCTTGTTTCTAAGGAGCATTCTGGTTGTACTTCTTCCAAGACAGATTTGTTCATTCTTTTGGCAGTCCATAGTATATTCAATATTCTTCGCCAACACCACAATTCAAGGCGTCAATTCTTCGGTCTTCCTTATTCATCGTCCAGCTTTCACATGCATATGAGGCGATCGAAAACACCATGGCTTGGGTCAGGCACACCATAGTCTTCAAGGTGATAGCTTTGCTTTTTAACACTTTAAAGAGATCTTTTGAAGCAGATTTGCCCAATGCAATGTGTCTTCTGATTTCTTGACTACTGCTTCCATGGGTGTTGATTGTGGATCCAAGTAGAATGAAATGCTTGACAAGTTCAATCCTTTTTCCATTTATCATGATGTTGCTTACTGGTCCAGTTGTGAGAATTTTTGTTTTATGTTGAGATGTAATCCATACTGAAGGCTGTGATCTTTGATCTTCATCAGTAAGTGCTTCAAGTCCTCTTCACTTTCAGCAAACAAGGTTGTGTCATCTGCATATCATAGATTGTTAAAGAGTCTTCCTCAAATCCTGATGCCACATTCTTATTCATAGTCCAGCTTCTGGGATTATTTGCTCAGCATATGGATTGAATAAGTATCGTGAAAAGTTACAACCCTGACACACACCTTTCCTGACTTTAAATCTACAGTATCCCCTTGTTCTGTTCCAATGACTGCCTCTTGGTCTATGTACAGGTTCCACATGAGGACAGTTAAGTGTTCTGGAATTCCCATTATTCTCAATATTATCCATAATTTGTTAGGATCCACACAGTTGAACGCCTTTGCATAGTCAATAAAACACAGGTAAACATCTTTCTGGTATTCTCTGCTTTCAGCCCGGATCCATCTGACATCAGCAATAATATCCTTGGTTCCACATCCTCTTCTGAATCCGGCTTGAATTTCTGGCAGTTCCCTGTTGTACTGCTACAACTGCTTTTGAATGATCTTCAGCAAAATTTTACTTGTGTGTGATGTTAATGATATTGTTGGATAATTTCCGCATTCTGTTGGATCACTTTTCTTTGGAATAGGCATAAATATGGATCTCTTTCAGCCAGTTGGCCATGTAGCTGTCTTCCAGATTTCTTGGCATAGATGAGTGAGCACTTCCAGAGCTACATCCGTTTGTTGAAACATCTGAATTGGTATTCTGTCAATTCCTGGAGCCTTGTTTTTCAGCAATGCCTTCAGTGCAGCTTGGACCTCTTCCTTCAGTACCATTGGTTCCTGATCATATGCTATCTCCTGAAATGGTTGAATGTTGACCAATTATTTTTGGTACAGTGACTCTGTGTATTCCTTCCATCTTCTTTTGATGCTTCCTTAGTCATTCAATACTTTCCCCATAGAATCGTTCACTATTGCAACTTGAGGCTTGAATTTTTTCTTCAGTTCTTTCAGCTTGAGAAATGCTGAGCACATTCTTCCCTTTTGGTTTTCTATATCCAGGTCTTTGCACATGTCATTATAATACTTTATTTTGTCTTCTTGAGCTACCCTTTAAATCTTCCGTTCAGCTCTTTTACTTCATCATTTTTTCCATTTGCTTTAGCTACTTGACGTTCAACAGCAAGTTTCAGAGTCTCTTCTGACATCCATTTTGGTCTTTTCTTTCTTTCCTGTTTTTTTTTTTAATGACCCTTTGCTTTCTTCATGTATGACGTCCTTGACTTCATTCCACAACTCGTTTGGTCTTCAGTCATTACTGTTCAATGCATCAAATCTATTATTGAGATGGTCTCTAAATTCAGGTGGGATATACTCAAGGTCGTACTTTGGCTCTTGTGGATTTGTTTCTAATTTTCTTCAGTTTCAACTTGAACTTGGATATGAGCAATTGATGGTCTGTTCCACAGTTGGCCCCAGCTTTGTTCTGACTGATGATATTGAGCTTTTCCATCGTCTCTTTCCACAGACATACTCAATTTGATTCCTATGTATACCATCAGGTGAGGTCCACGTGTACAGTTGCCATTCATGTTGTTGAAAAAAGGTATTTGGAATGAAGGAGTCATTGGTCTTGCAAAATTCTATAATGCAGTCTCAGGCATCGTTTCCATCACCATGGCCGTATTTTCCAACTACTGATCCTTCTTGTTTGTTTCCAACTTTCTTGTTCCAATCACCAGTAATTATCAATGCATCCTGATTGCACGTTTTATCAATTTAGACTTCACAAGTTGGTAAAAATCTTCAATTTCTTCATCTTTGGCCTAAGTGGTTGGTGTGTAAATTTGAATACTAGTTGTATTAACTGGCCTTCCTTGCAGGCGTGTGGATATTATCCTATCACTGACAGCGTTTGTGGGGATATATGCCATTTAAACATGGCTGCACTATTGACAACTGCAGCCCCCACAGGCCTCTATGCTGCACAGCATGTTGAGACTTGTCTCCAACATGTCAAGACTTGTCCGGATGTGTTTTCCCAAACCTATTGTCCCTTTACTGATTGACTTGTTTACCTGAATTCCTTCTTCCTTGCCCGTACTCAAAGCCCATTGTTTTGTTAATTGCCTTATTGATTGCTATACTGACTATAAAATAAACTCCTGGGACTGAAGTGGGGGTCGACTCCTCAGAGTGACCCTCCTGGCCCCACTTCTCTGTAAGAGTTGTGCAGTTGGTTACTGTCTTCGCCATCTCGATTACCGTCGCCGCTGTGACAAGCGTTGTACTTCAGAATAGATCTTGAAATGTTCTTTTTGACAATGAGTGCAACGTCATTCCTCTTCAAGTTATCATTCCCAGCAGAGTAGACCATATGATTGCCCCATCCAAAATGACCAATACCAGTCCATTTCAGCTCACTAATGCCTAGCATATCGATGTTTATGCATTCCATTTCATTTTTGATGATTTCCAATTTTTCTAGATTCATACTTTGTACATTCCACGTTCTGATTATTAATGGATGTTTGCAGCTGTTTCTTCTCATTTTGAGTCATGCCACATCAGCAGATGAATGTTCCAAAAGCTTGACTCCATCCACGCCATTAAGGTCAACTCTACTTTGAGGATGCAGCTCTTCCCCAGTCATATTTTGAGTGCCTTCCAACCTGAGGGGCTCATCTTCCAGCACTATATCAATGTTCAGCTGCTATCCATAAGGTTTTCACTGACTAATTCTTTTCAGAAGTAGATTGCCAGATCCTTCTTCCTAGTCTGTCTTAGTCTAGAAGCTCAGCTGAAACCCCTCAGCCATGGGTGACCCTGCTGGTATTTGAATACTGGTGGCATAGCTTCCAGAATCACAGCGACACACAAGCCCCCACAGTATGACAAACTGACAGACGCATGGGGGTAAGCATATTGAGAATCCAGAAATAAACCATTCATCTTTGGCCAATTTATTTTTCATAAAAGTGCCAGATCCATTCAATAGGGAAAGAATAGTTTCTTCAACAAATGATGCTGCTGATGGAATAATTTAGAAAAGGATAGTGAGAATAGCAGCACAACTGGAAGAATGTAATCAATGTCACTGAATTGTACATGTAGAAACTTTTGAAATAGTGTAACTTTGGCTATGTATATTTTCACCAAAAAAAAAAGGTCCCCCAAGGTCAAGAAGGGAGAGTGTTGACATGTCGTGGGGTTGTTAACCAATGTCATAAAACAATATGTGTACTGACTGTTTAATGAGAAACTATTTGTTCTGTAAACCTTCATCTGAAGTACAATTAAAAAAAGGAAAAAAAATTTTTTTTTAATGGTGCTGGGACAACTGTATCTCCAGATGCAAAACAATGAAGTTGGATACATACCTCACATTTTACCCAAAAAATAATTCAAAACGGACTTAAATATAACAGCTAAACATAAACATACCAAAAGCACGAGCAACAGGAGAAAAAAAAATAGATAAACCAGACTTCATCAAAATTAAAAACTTTTGTGCATCAAGGGACATTATTAAGGAAATAAAAAGACAATCTACAGAATGGGAGAAAATATTTGGGAATCATACAGCAGATAAGGGTTTAATATCCATTATATATAAACAGAGGCATCCAGGTGGCACAGTGGTTAAACAGCTCGGCTGCTAACCAAAAGGTCAGCAGTTTGAACCCACCAGCCACTCTGCAGGAGAAAGATGTGGCAGTCTGCTTCAATAAAGATTTACAGCCTTGGGAACCTATCGGGCAGTTCTACTCTGACTCGTAATTGACTCACCGGCAGTGGGTTCGGTGGTTTGGTTTACATATAAACAACCCCTACAACTCAACAATGAAACGACAAACAACTCAATTAAAAAATGAGCAAAGAACTTGAATAAAAATTTCTCCAGAGAAGATTTACAAATGACCAATAGGCACATGAAGAGATGCTCAACATCATCAGCCATTAAGAAATGGAAATCAAAACCACAGTGAGATACCACTTCACACCCATTAGGATGGGTATAATCCAAGAAAACAGAAAATAACAAAAGTTGGCGAGATGTAGAGAAACTGGAACTCTTATACATTGCTAGTGTGAATGTAAAATAGTGCAGCCACAGTAGAAAACAATTTGGTAGTTCTTTAAAAAGTTAAACGTACAATTATCTTATGACCAAACAATTCCACTCCTAGGTATATACCCAAAAGAATTGAAAACAGGTATTCAAATACTTGTACATGAATGTTCATAGAAGCACTATTTACAATACCCAAAAGGTGGAAACAGCCCAAATGTTCATCTGTGAATAAATAAACAAAATGTGGTATATCCATACCATGGAATAATATTTAGCCATAAAAAAGAATAAAGTACTGGTACAATGTGGATAAACCACAAAACCATTATGCTAAGTGAAAAACGCCAGACACAAAAGGTCAAATAATGTATGATCCCATTTATATGAAATATCCAAAATATATAAATCCACACAGACAGAAAGCAGATTACTGGTTGTCAGGGCTGGTGGGAGGAGGGAATGGGAGGTGGTTGCTTAATGGAAAATGTCTGTAAAGGGTGACCTTGGAGGTGATGAAAATGTTTTGGATCTAGATAGAGGTAATGGTTGCACCACATTATGAATGTACTAAATGCTGCTGAACTGAACACTTTAAAATGGTTAACTTTATGTTATGTGAATTTCACCTCAATAAAAATAATTAAAACTCTTGCTCTGCTAAAAGCCCTGTTAAAAGGACAAAAAGGCAACCTACAGCTGGACAATGAATAAGTAAGACAGAAGAAGAAGCGATGCCTTTGAATTGTAGTGTTGATGAAGAATATTGAACACACCATGGACTGCCAGAAGAATGAACAAATCTGTCTTGGAAGAAGCATAGCCAGAATGCTTCTTAGAAGCAAGGATGGTGAGACTTTGCCTCACGTACTTTGGACATTTTATCAGGAGGGACCAGTCCCTGGAGAATGACACCATGCTCAGGAAAGCAGAGGATCGGTGAAAAAGAGGAAGACCCTCAACAAGATGGATTGACACAGTGGCTGCAACAATGGGCTCAAACATAGCAACAATTGTGAGGATGGCCCAGGACAGGGCACTGTCTCGTTATGTTGTACATAGGGTCGCTATGAGTCAAACTGACTCGACAGCACCTAACAAAAAAACAACAGTAAATTCCACAGCAGTGTGTTTAAATAGTCAACTTGAATTAAACACTCTGTGCTAGCACCTCCATGTTTACAATCCATGTGCTTATTCCTATAGATATCCACAGAGTATATAAAATCTCTCAGAAACCATCAAAAGTAGCAAAGAAGCATGGAATGTGTGTGAGGGGGGCAAATCGTTGGCACTAACTGGGGTCGTCTCCTAATATTAGCGGGTCTTCAGTCCTTGAGTAGTCAAGGACTTCATAAATGAGTTTACTGGGAAATTCATGGGGTCCCAACAAAACTCACACGTTAAAAGAAAATCACACACCAATCTCATTTATGAATACTAATGAAGAATAAATAAAATATTAACAAATAGAATCTAACAGTACATTGAAAGAGTGAAAAAAAAGGTGGGGTCCTTTCTAAGAATGCAAGAGTTGTTCAATATTAGGAAGTACATATAATTCATTATATTAATAGATCAAGTGAGAAAACCCACATGATCATCTCAATAGATGCCCAAAGGCATTTAACAAAATTCAACATGTATTCCAGATTTAGTTATCTAGGAATTAATCTTTCCTTGACATAATTATTGTATAATACGTATTTATAACCAAAAGCCAGTATTATGCTTAATGATAAAATGTGAAGATTTTCCACTGAAATCAGGAAAAAGGTGCAAATCCCCATTATCACCACTATTACTATTTGGAAAGCACTACATAATACAACTAGACAAGAGAATTAAATGAAGTATAAACCTTGGATAACTAGGAGCAAAATAATCTCTATTTGCTGATATCAAAACTGCATAACTTGAAAACCTAAGGGAATCTATGGAAAAGCTATTAGAAATAATAACAGGATTTAGTGAAACCAAAAACCAAACCCATTGCCGTCAAGTTGATTCCAAGTCATAGTAACCCTATAGGACAGAGTAGAACTGCTGTATAGCATTTCCCAGGTTGTATGTAATCTTTGGAAACCCTGGTGGCATAGTGGTTAAGAGCTACAGCTGCTAACCAAAAGGGTGGCAGTTCAAATCCACCAGGCACTCGTTGGAATCGACTTGACGGCAATGGATGGTGCTGTGGATGTAATCTTTATGGGAGCAGACTGCCACATCTTCCTCCTGGGGAGTGGCTGGTGGTACTACCGACCTTTCAGTTAGCAGCCAAACGCACCAAACTGTCCAGTTAGCAGCCAATCTGTGCCACCAGTGCTCCTTAGGGGTAATTGCTTTCCCACAAACAAGAACAAGTTTAAAATATATATGGAAAAAAATTTCCCTTCACAATAGCAACCAAAAACTAAAATAGGAATAAACCTAACAAGAAATATACAGAAGATATATTAAAATTCTACTGAGCAACATAAAAGACTTAAATAAATAGAAATCCATACCTTGTTCTGCAATAGAAAGATGCAATATTATCAAGGCAACAGTTTCCCTTAAATTAATCTATAAATTCAGTATAATTCCTATCAAAATATCAACAGGTTATTTTGGATTTTTTTTTAACCTTGATGAACAAAATTTTTTAATGTTTATGAAGTTCCATTTATTTATTTTGTCTCTTGCTGTTTGTGCTTTTGTTATTATACTAGATAATACACTGTTAAAAGCTAGGCCCAACATCATCGCCCTGCATTTTCTTCTAAAAATTTTATGGTTTTAGATTGTACTTTTAGGTCCTTAATCCATTTTTAATTTGTTTTTGTGTATGGTGTGAGGCATGAATCCTGTTTCATTTTCCTTGGCATGTGGAAATCCAGTTTTCCCAACACAATTTATTGAAGAAACTCTTCTTTCCCCATCGAATGGATTAGCACCGTTAGCAAAAATCAGTTGACCCATAGATGTGTGGGTTTATTTCTGGACCCTCAACTCTATTCCATTGTTCTATGTGTCTATTATTATACCAGTACCAGGCTGTTTTGATTACTGTAGCTGTGTAATATGTTTTAAAATCAGGAAGTGTGAGTTCTCCTACTTTGTTCTCTTTCAACATTGCTTAGCTATTCAGGGCCTCTTGCCATTCCATATAAAGTTGAGGATTGGTTTTTCCATTTCTGTAAAGAAGCCTGTTGGAAGTTTGATCAGGATTGTGTTGAATCTATAGATCTCTTTGGGTAGTATTGACATCTTAACAATATTAAGTCTTCCAATCCATGAACATGGAACATTTTTCCATTTTTCTTTAATCTCTTTCAGCAGTGTTTTATAACTTTCATTGTATAAGTCCTTCATGTCCCTGGTTAGATTTATTCCTAGGTATTTTATTCTCTTAGATGCTATTGTAAATGAAATTTTTTCCCTAATTTCCCTTTCAGATTTCTCATTTCTGGAATAACAAATGTTGGTGAGGATGTGGGGAAACTGGAATCTGTATCCATTGCTGGTGGGAATGCAAAACGGTACAGCTGTTGTGGAAAATAGTGTGGTAGTTCCTCTAAAACTAAAATGAAACTACCACCAAACCCAAAAACCAAATCCGTTGCCATCAGGTCGATTGCAATGCCACTCCTAGGTATATATCTACAAAACTTGAAAGAAGAGACTCAAACAGACATGTACACCAATGTTCACTGCAGCACTATTCACAATAGCCAAAAGGTGGAAACAACCTAAATGCCCATCAACAAATGAATGGATAAACAAAATGTGGTACATACATACAATGGAACGCTACTCAGCCAGCAGAAGAAACAAAATCTTAGTATATGCTACAATTTGGAAGGAGCTTGAAGACATTATGCTGAGTAAAAAATTCTATCACAAAAGAACAAATATTATGATCTCACTTATATAAAAAGACAAGAAAAGGTAAATGTATAGAGACCAAGTTTGTTAGTGGTTACCAGGGGCAGGAAAGAGAGGGAAAGTGAGTTTAACAGTGATGGAAAAATGGCATTGATTAAGGGTAGCGTTGCACAGCTGATTATTGTAAGTGCTGTCAATAAGTTGTACACCTGTAAAAAATTGAATTGGAAGAAGTTGTGTACTAGATATAGTTACAACAATGACACAAAAAAGGTAGCTACTGAGGCTGCTTACATACTACCGAAAACCTCATGGGATTTGGTTCCTTGGTTTGGAGGTTTAGGGACGTGGTTTCATGCGACATCCCAGTTAACCTGCCTAATAATGTGCTTAGTGCTTCTGTTCTACCTCCTAGTTCATTGAGTAGTACCTGGAGTCTTAAAAGCTTAAAAGCAGCCACCCAAGGCACTACAATTGGTCTCTATTCCCCTGGAGCAACAGAGGAAGAAGGAGAGTCAGGAACAGGAGGAAGATACGGAGTGTGTGGTTAATTGCCCCCAGTGACAACTGCCTCCTTTGCCATGAGACCAGAAGAACTAGATTGTGCCTGGCTACCATTGCTGAATATTTTGATCAAAGATTCTATAGAAGAATCCTAATCAAAATGGGGAAAATGCAGAGCAGAATTACAAATTCTCACGGACTCCAGACTTTCTGGAGCCATGGAGGCTAGATGAAGCCCTGAAACTACTGCCCTGAGATAATCTTCAAACCTTAAACCAAAAATATCCCCTGAAATCTTCTTAAAACCAAACAGTAGTTTAGTTTAACTAGTAAAAAATTTTTGCCTTGAGTGTTATACTCTTTTAAGAACTACATGTGATCAAAGTGACAATAGCATCTCCAAAGATTAGATAAGACCCTTAGGAGGCAGTGAGTTTATGTCAATGGGGGAGGAACAACTCAGAAAAGGAGGGTCAAAATGGTTGCATAACTCAAAAAGGTAATCAATGTCACTGAATTGTGCATGTAGAAACAGTTGAGTTGGTGTATGTTTTGCTGTATATATGCTCAAAAACAACAACAAAATAAAATTTAAAAAATTATTATTCAATAAATGTTGTTGCAGCAGCTGACTTACCATTGACAGAAAAATAAAGCTGGATCCATATCCTAAACCCTATCCCAAAATAAATTTCAGACAGATCAAAATTTTAACTATAATACTGAAACCATATAAGTAGTAGCCAAAAACATGGATAGATCATTTTTAATATACAATTTTGAAGTGGGGAAGTTCTTTCTAAAAAAAAAAAAACCCTAGAAGCCATAAAGGAAAAATTATTGATAACTTTACCACAGAAAAGTTTAAATAAAATTTCTCTTTGCATATACCACAAGAAAAGTCAACAAATGGGTGTGGGGAACATTTGTGCAAATACATGTGTAGTAAGAACATTTATTTCAGCGTTACTTATTCAAATAACAACAAATTGGGGGGAGGAGTAAAAGCCATTAAGAGAAGCCTAATTAAATAAATTCTTATACAGTCATACAATGCAGTCCTATGAATTTGGTGTTTTTCTTTAGGTAGATCTATATTACTAATGTGGAAAGATATTAATGAAAAACTGTTATGTGAAAAAAGCAAGTTGCAGAACTTCCACTGGTATAAAAAAAGGATATATATCTTTATATATAGAGAGAGATGCTTGTATATGTACAGAAAACTTCTGAGATGTACACCAAAACTGTTCACAATTACTGTCTCTGGGGATTGGGATTGAGAGAGAAGAGGGTTAGATGAGAGGTTTATTTTTTAGTTTATACATTCATTCATTCACTCAACAAATATTCAACAATATCTATTGTGCAACAGGCACTGTTTTAGGTCCTGAGGATACAGATAAGGCCCCTGTTCTCATTCTTGAAGGGGTGCTGGACAATAAACAATTACATAAATGAACAACACAATTTCAGACAGTGATAAGGTCTATGCAGGGGAAAAAACAAAACAAACAAAACAGGGTAATATGACTGAGAGCTAAACCAAACCTGTTGATGTCGAGTCTACTTTGACAGAGTAGAGCTGCCCCATAGGGTTTCAAAGGCTGTAAATGGACGCCGACTGCCACATCTTTCTCCTACAGAGCAGCTGGTGGGTTCAAACCACCGACCTTTTTGTTAGCAGACAAGCACTTAACCATTGCACCATGAGGGCTCTCTTGTGACTGAGAGCAGTAGGGGGAAAGAGTTGGGTGGGCTATTTCACTTTGAGTTCCTGGGCAAGAACTCTCTGAGGAGGCAACATCTGAACTTATATCTGGAAAATAAAAAGGAAAAGCATGCCAAGGAGAACGAACGCTCTGTCAAAGGTCCAAAGGCAAGAATAACCTTGATGTGTTTCAGAAACAGAGAGGCCAGTGTAGCTGGAGCTTAGTAAGTGAAGGGTAGAGTTGAAGGAGCTGACTGAGGTTGGGTCAGATCACATCTGTATTGATTGTTTTTCTTTTGTCTTGTTATGTTTTGTTTTATAATAAGTTTATGGTACGTTCATAAAATAACAATAATGTATTAATGCTTTAAAAAGAGATTAAGAGAGTCAGATAGACCAGCTCCATCACTTACTGGCTGTGTTACCTTAGTCAAATTAATCTAAGCCTCAGATTCCTCATCTGTAAAATGAGGAGAAGTGTACTCACCTCAGGAGGCTGAAGTGCAAATTAAATTAAGCCTGTGTGAAGGGCTGTTTTGGTCAGGGCTCTTTTGGATGCAAGGAACAGAAATTCAGTCAAGCTAGATCAAGAATTAGAAATCCAAGGGCAGGAAGACAAGCGATCAGGTGCAGACCCTGCTCTAGAGCTTTGCTATTAAACATGACTCAGCGACACTACATGTATGCTTCTCTCTGCACATCTGCTCCATGCTCCTCACTGAGCCAACTACCTTTCACTGCTCCCCCAGCATTTCAGCTGGCACTTGAAATGATCCATAATGCACACGACCACCACCACTACCAGCTTCCTGGTCTACTGGACCTGTCAGCTCAGCTCCCCACACTAACTGGCAAGACCCCTCTCCATCTCTTATTTCACATTCCTAAAAGAGCAGTCTGATTGGCCCACCTCATCTTCTTAAGTTCACCATAGAACTCACAGGTTGTGGGGCTGGCCTTGGATAGGTGCAATCAGCTGTACCCTAAGGGAGTGGGTACATATAGTACATAGGTAACCCTTGCTTACCATTCAGCAGGAGCTGTAAGTAAAGTAGATTCTCCCAGAAGGGGATGTAACCATGGCAGGCAAGAAGAGGCATCTCCATGCATGTGTGTAGCCACGTGGCTGGCACATGGTAGGTGTTCAACAAATGGTCGTGATTATTAACAGTAACATTATGCCACCTCTTACAGGAAGCCTTCCCAGAACCCACAAGCTTCCCAAACCTTTCCCCCAAATCAGAACCCCTACTGCAGGAATCATCCAATTAAGAAATCAATAGGATTCCTTCATTTAAGACAAACTTTTAAGGCCTCCTAGGTGTAAAGTACTGTGCTGGGCACTGGGAGGAGGAATACACCACAGAACTGGCCTCAAGGAGTTCCCAGGATAGTGCAAGGCAACCTGAGACATGATAGATCCACAGATAGGGAGCTCTGGGAGTTGAGAGAAGAGCAAAGACTCTTGTTTATCCATATGTATGCCTATCTCCTGAATACCTCCCCCTAGATGTCCCAAAGGAACCTTAAACTTTACATATTTGAAACTGATCTCTTCTCCCTCACAAACCTGTTCTTCTTCTCAGATTTCCTGTCTCAATGAGGCAAGTCCATCTCAACCCAGTTGCTCAAGCTTGAAACCTGAGCTGCATTCACACAAGATGTCAGCTGTTGCAGTTGCTAAAGCTGTCCCTGAACTGGTGTGTGTTTACCTTGCACCAAAGGTCAGAACTAATAATAAACTTGAGCACTGCTGCAGGACTGGAAAGCTAAACCCAGTCTGGAGACAGACAAGATCCGGAGTTCACCAGGGTTAATTTGGTATTTGGCCTCCGGTGTCAATGGGTACAATCCCTTTCCGGAAAAATGGGTGGACAAGAGCCTTAAAATGTGCATGACATTTTCCTGGGTAATTCTGCTCCTAAATCAATACCACCTGTCCCCACACCCAAGCAGGAAAAGTTCTAGGTACAAAATTATTCCTTGCATGGCTTTTTTGATGGTCAAACACTGGGAAGTGGCCTTGATATCCAACAAGAGAGAAAGGGTTAAGTGAATTGTGGCACAGCTGTCTGATGGAGCATTCTACAACCATTACGGAGGGATGACAGCTATTGAGATTCCACAGCAACGGGGAAAATTATGCTGTAACTAAGGATGTAGGGTAACGTGTGCAGTCCCATTGAAACAACGTAAAATTGCATGGGCTCAGGGTCTAACTGGAGGACCATTTAGATTTTCTCTTCTATGAAAACACAAGGCCTAAACTTTATGAAGACTATGAACATCTATGAGCTTTTGGGGGAGGGGGACTTTCCCTTCTTTCAGTCAACCATGTTAATTCTATGCCTTTTTTGTACCAGACACAACGCTAGGTGCTTGCGATTCAAAGGTGAATCACCCACGACCTCGTTCTTTGGGAGGTCAGAGGAAAGTAGGAGAGAGAAAAATAAGCGGTTTCAAAAATATATGGGCTAGTCTGTGTGGGCTCACTTGTGGATGTGTGCAGGCTCGGTCACCCCCTGGCGTCCGCCCGACTACCCGCCTTTGGGAGACTCCAACCTCCGCTTCTGCAGAGGATCCCCTTCTCGGGGACCCAGCCCCAGCCTTGCTCTCAATGCGGCCTAGACTCCTCCCTCTCCCTCCGTCTAAGAGCCTCCATCTCCTAGTTGACGCTTTCAGCGCAAGCTCTGCCCAGACTTAACCCACCCTGCTAACTTCACCCGCGCCCCTCCCACAAAGCATCGCTCTCGCTCAGCTCTGCAGTATGACGTCCTTCTCGCTCGTTCGCATGCGTCCCAAGCAATCGCCGATTGGCGGGCCCCTGCCGCAGTTGGGGTGGAGTTTAGGCTTCAGGTTCTCCGTTTACTCTGTTCCTATGATTTAAAAAGTGGCGATACTCCACTCTTAAGAGAGAGGCGCAGGCAAACTCATGGTTCTGAGAGACAGTAAAAACCAAAAAAGCTTGTTGTCGTCAGTGACATCCAACAAAAGCTTCGAACCCCAAAGCTAACTGCCCCTTGCTCCACCGTCGCCCCGCCTATTCCCGAAATAAGGTACCGCCCCTTTACGACTCTTTCCAACTCTCTCCTCAAAGCCTAAGAATCGAAGCTCCGCCCTTGTGCCTCTCACAAGTCCTGCGATAGGCTTGGCGCACTTCCGTGTGGCACCCGGGCGGAGAGAGCAGAACGCTGATGCAATCGAGCCAGGCAGGCGGGGTAACTCGGAGAAAAAGGGGAGCTGGAAGGGGAAAGGGGTATCCTAGCCAATTCAGTGACCCTATTCAAAGTAAGACATTGTATATAAGTGGAAGTATGTGCTTTTTTTGGAGGGCTATTTGCATTGTCTATTTAAAAAAATGCATATACCCTCTTGACTCAGCAATCCCATTTCTACTTACACACTCGGGACTCCTAGAGCAGTACATCAGAATCACAGGGCTTGTTAAAACGCAGTTGTTGGGGCCTACCCACTCTCAGTTTCTGATTCAGAAAAAAAGAAAAAAGAAAAACCAAACTCGTTGCCGTCAAGTCGGAATGATTCTGACTCATAGCAACCCCATAGGACAAAGTAGAACTACCCCGTAGGGTTTCCAAGAAGTGGCAGGTGGATTCAAAATGCCGACCTTTCGGTTAGCAGCCTTAGCGCTTAACCACTGCACCACCAGGGCTCCTGATTTAGAAGATCTGAATAAGCCTGAGAATTTGCATCTCTAACAAGTTCCTAGGTGATTCCTATGCTGTTTTGGGGACCACACTTTAAAAATCTGTCCTAGAGAAAAAAACTGTGAGGAGGCCTGTAGGAACAAGCATAATCCTTGCAGATTTGTTTGCAATAATGAGAAAGTGAAAGCATCACTAGTGGGGGATTAATAATACATGGCTTTATTAGTTAAAAATGAGCTATAATCTTTATGAACTGACAATATTGATGATGCTAACTTATTGAGCACATATACTGTGCCCTGCTAAATCAAAGGTTAGAGGTTCTAATCCATCCAGAGATGTCTCAGAAGAAAGATCTGGTGATCTACTTCCAAAAATCAGCCACTGAAGACCCTATAGAGCCCAGTTATACTCTGACCCACATGGATTTGCCATGAGTCAATCAATTCTATGGCACTGTACTAAATACGTTCATTATCTCGTTTACTTCTACAGCAACCCTCAGGAGTATGGACCATGACGAATGCACCCATTATTTCCGGTGTCTACAACAGGGTCTGGCACAAGGATCTTGTCAGTAAATATTTGTGCCCTCAGATGATCAGACCTAGGCCCAGTCAGGTGGAGGAGACAAAACACTAAGACAAATGAAGGCTATAGAAGTTCAAAGGAGGGGATCAGACAGGCTTCCAGGATGAGGTAGGACCTGAAAGGTAGGTAAGCGTTTGCCAAAAGAGAGCAAAAGTCTATCTCAGGCAAAATAAGTGACAAAACAACCCATTCCCAGACTCTAGGACTTCACAGGCCAAACAACCTTTCAAAAAATTGTGAAGGATGGATATAACATCCCCAAAGAAGGGCAATTAAAAACAAAGTACTGTATCCTATCACCATTACAAACAACAGCAACCGACACATAATCTCAGAATAAAGGGAATACGATTTTATTTATTTAACTTTTCTTATGAAAAATTCCAACATATACAAAGTAGAGAAAATAGCTAATGAACCCCCAAGTACCTATCACCCAGCTTTAAAAATGATCAGTTCATGGCCAATCTTGTTGAATCTATACCTCCACCTACTTCCCACCCCAGATTATTTTGAAGCAAATCCCAGACAACATTTTATCCAGAAATATTATAGTTCATATCTCTAAAGGATAAGGACTTAAAAAAAAATAACCACAACACCATAGAATATCTTAAAAAAATTTCTGTTTTAAATTTTACTTATTTTGTTGTTGTTGTTGAGCATATACACAGCAAAACATTCACCAGTTCAACAGTTTCAACATACAGTTCAGTGACATTGATTACATTCTTTCAGTTGTGCAACCATTCTCACTCTCCTTTTCTGAGTTGTTCCTCCCTCACTAACATAAACTCACTGCCCCATAAGGTTCTATCTAATCTTTCAAGTTACTGTTGTCACTTTGATCTCATAGGGATAGTTCTTAAAAGAGCATAACGCTCAAAGAAGATATTTTTTACCAGTTAAGCTAAACTATTGTTTGATTTAAGATTTCAGGGGATATCTTTGGTTTAAGGTTTAAAGATTATATGAGAGCACAGACTTCCGGGCAACATGGCGCTATAGTCAGAAGCACCATGCCGTCCCTCTGTAGCAAAGATCAGAAAAGCTACGTCAAACAGAGTCACACGTCAATCCTGAAACCCTAAGCATCAAATGAAGAGATAAAGAATTCAGCCAAGCACCAAATGGAATAAGAAACTGACAGACAACAGAGAACGAGGAGAGATACATGTAGAAGTCCCGTATCAGCTACCGCAGGACGGATCCAACATCTTGGACTCCTATTGGAGATCAGCAAACAGGGAGTATGAGAAAGCAGCTTCACGGAGCTTTCAGCAAGAGACAGAACAAGCAGTAACCAGCGATATAGGCTTTCCCACCCCCCACCCTTCTTCACCCCCACTTGGCCTCCTCTGCTTCCTGCAGCCACAGTCTCTTAGCCGGCAAGCAACAGCGTCACCCCGGTGTCACTTGGATTCCACCCATCCGCACTGGCCGGCTCCCTGAGTGCCTTCTATTGGCTGCCGGTGTTGCTTTTTTTCCACTTCTCTAGATTTCTTCCTTACCTCTCATCACCTCCCCCTCCACTTTCTCAAATACCTGGCTCCGTGCGCCATCTTTGCTTCTTCCTGAAAGGCTGCAAAACACCACTTGACTGTGAAACTGCTTCCCAGCCCGTGCCGCTGTGCTGGTGGGATCCCAGAGGCTTTTTTGTTTGTTTGTTTCTTTGCACTGATTTTGTTCTGTTTTGATTTATTTGTTTGTTTTCTTTTTCTCTTTTTGGCTTGGAGCCCCTTCTAGCCGGGAAGTACTGCGTGGCTTGGAAGCGATTCCCTTACTCTGCACAAATGCACAGGGACATCCCTGGGGGCATTTTTTTATTATTGGTTTTGTTTTTTTTTTTTTTACTGTTTTTGGTTTTTCTTTGTTTCTTTGTTTTGTTTTCTTCTTTCTCTTATTCCCTTTTTGTCTTTCTTCATTTCCAGTTTCTCGATTTATGCATTGTTTTTCTTTTACCCTTTTCCTTTTTCTATTTTTATTTTTCTGCATTTCTCAGTCTCTCATCTCTCCACTCCAATAGCAAGCTCCCTTAGCGCTCTTTTTTGTTTGTGTGTATGTCTTTGGCTCCTGTTCCTCTCTCCTCTCTCTCATCTTTCCCATACCCATCTTAGCACCACACATCACAATCTACCCCCTCCTTCCTGCCTACTTACATGGTGCGCTAAACATCACACTCCTAACAAGCACAGGCATGGCCTACTGGAACCTGCCCTGCACTGATTCCCAGTCCGCACTGTTAGCCCTGGTACATGCCACAAAAAACCCATCCCAGAAACCCCCCTTCAGCTGGATCTGCCCTGCTTTACCATACCTGAATGACTGACTCTTCCCATTGGAGAATGAGGTGAAAAGTATCGTGCCCACAGATGAGCAAACAACAAAGAATGCAGAGCCCACCTGCTCAGACATAACCAAATAAAACAAAAAAGCAGGTCAAAACGAACAAGTCTACAATCAATAAACGAGGAAAATAACCACTCAATACCCCAAAGACAGCAGACAATATCAAAACATTTACAAAAACAGGACAGGATGGTTCCAGCAGGCATCAAAATAAAACACCAGATGATCTTCCAGTAGAAGAAGAGGCACTAGACCTAACTGATAGGGAATTCAAATCTCTAATATTCAGGATTATCCAAGAGTCAAAGCAAAAAGCAGACAAAAATTAGAAAAAAATAGACAACTTCATGGAAAGTACAGACAAAAAAATGGAAGAATTCAAGAAAATAATACAGGAACAAAATGCTAAAATAAATTCACAACTAGAAATCATACAAAAACAACAATTAGAAATCCAAAAGATAAACAAGATTTCAGAAATGGACAGTGTCATAGAAGGGCTGAGGAGGAGGTTTGAAAAAATGGAAGATAGGATCAGTGAAATTGAAGACAAACACTTGGCTACAAATCTGAGGAAAAATAAGAACAAAAAAAAAAAAAAAGAAGAAGAAGAAATCCTGAGAATTATGTGGGATACAATCAAAAGCAAAAATCTGCAAGTGATCGGAGTTCCAGAACAGGGGGACAAACAAAACCCAGAGAGGATCATTGAAGAATTGCTGACAGAAAACTTACCCAATATCATGAAAGATGAAAAGCTGACCATCCAAGAAGCTCGACGAACCCCATATAGGATACACACCAAAAGAAAATCACCAAGGCATATCATAATCACACTCACCAAAACCAAATACAAAGAATCCTGAGAGCATCTCAAGAATAACAAAAAGTCACATACAGAGAAGAAACAATAAGACTAAGCTCGGATTATTCGGCAGAAACCAGGCAGGCAAGAAGGCAATGGGATGACATATATAAAACCTTGAAAGAAAAAAATTACCAGCCAAGAATAATATATCCTGCAAAACTCTCATTCAAATATGATGGTGAAATTAGGTCATTTCCAGATAAACAGAAATTAAGGGACTGTGTAAAAACCAAACCAAACTTACAAGACTTATTAAAGGGAGTCCTTCGATCTGAGAACAAACAACATCAGACCACAGGCTGAATATAGGACACAGGATTGCACTAGCCAGATACCAACCTAGGAAATGAACTCTTAAGGACTATGCAAAACCAAAAGAATTACAAAAGGGAACCAGAGAGGTTAATCTGTAAATGACAACAGCATCAGAAGAATAAAAGAGGAAATAAATGGTGTAGGTATAGAATCTTCTAATGGAGAGGAAGGCAAGGCGATACCAAGTAACAATAAATTGGTTCAAATCTAGGAAGGTAAGGGTAAATTTCAAGGTAACCACAAAGAAAGTTAACAAACCAACTCATCAAAATAAAGAAGAAAAACACACAGTCTCAGTAAAAACAAAACCTACAAAAACAAAATAAATGAAAAAAAAATCCACAAACAAAATGAACTCAGTACAGGAGAGTAAGAGGAACAAAGACAACATCAGCACCACAAAAAAAAAATCCCTACAAAATGCAATCCCACTCCTAGGAATATATCCTAGAGAAATAAGAGCCGTAACTCAAATAGACATATGCATGCCCGTATTCATTGCAGCACTGTTCACAATAACAAAAAGATGGAAACAATCTACATGCCTATCAACAGATGAATGGATAAATTATGGTACATATACACAATGGAGTATTACACAAAGATAAAGAACAATGATGAATCTGTGAAGCATCTCATAACATGGATGAAACTGGAGCACATTATGCTGAGTGAAATAAGTCAATCAGGAAAGGACAAATATTGTATGAGACCTCTACTGTAAAAACTCATGTAAAAGTTTACACACAAAAATAAACAATCTTTGTTGGTTATGAGGGAAGGGGGGAACTAAATAGACAATAGATAAGTAGTAACTTTGGTGAAGGGTAAGACAGTACACAGTACTGGGGAAGCCAGCAAAACTTGTACAAGTCAAGGTCATGGAAGCTCCATAGACACTTCCAAACCTCCTAAGGGACTGAATTGCTGGGTGGAGGTCTGTGGGGAGCATGGTCTCAGGGAACATCTAGCTCAACTGGCATAACACAGTTTATAAAGACAATGTTCTACATCCTACCTTGGTGAGTAGCATCTGGGGTCTTAAAATCCTGTGAGCAGCCATCTAAGATACTCCACTGGTCTCACCGCTTTGGGAGCAAGGGAGAATGAAGAGAACAAGATACAAGGGAAAGATTAGTCCAAATGACTAATGGATCACAGCTACCATGGACTCCACCAGACTGAGTCCAATACAGCTGGATGGTGCCCGGCTACCACTACTGACTGCTCTAACCTGGATCACAATAGAGGGTCCTGGACAGAGCTGGATAAGGATGTAGAACAAAATTCTAACTCACAAAAAAAAAAAAAAAAAAAAAAACAGATTTACTGGCCTGACAGACTCGAGAAACCCCGAGAGTATGGCCCCCTGACACCCTGTTAGCTCAGTGGTGAAGCCCATCCCGAAGTTCACTGTTCAGCCGGGGATTGGAGAGCCTCATAAAACAAAACAGGACTAATGAGGCACAGCAGTCCAGGGACAAGGACTAGAAGGCAGGAGGGGACAGGAAAGCTGGTGATAGGTAACCCAAGGTTGAGAAGAGACAGTGTTGACATTATTAACCATTGTCATAGGGCAATATGTGTACTGTTTAATGAGCAACTATTTGTTCTGCAAACCTTCATCTAAGGTACAAAAAAAAGAATTATGTGAGATCAAATTGACAACAGCAACTCAAAAGGTTTATTGGGAAGCCTAGGGGGCAGTGAGTTGAAGATAATGGTGATGGAATAATTTGGAAAAGGATAGTGGAATAGCAGCACAACTGGAAGAATGTAATCGATGTCACTTGAGTTGTACAGGTAGAAACTTTTGAAATGGTGTAACTTGGGCTATGTATATTTTCACCAAAAAAAAAGTTCCTCCAAGGTCGAGAAGGGTGAGTGTTGACATGTCGTGCGGTTGTTAACCAATGTCATAAAACAGTATGTGTACTGACTGTTTAATGAGAAACTATTTGTTTTGTAAACCTTCATCTAAAGTACAATAAAAAATAAATAAAAAAGATTATATGAGAGCAGTAGTTTCAGGGATTCAACCACCCTCCATGGCTCCAGAAAGTCTGGAGTCCATGAGAATTTGAAATCCTATTCTGCATTTTCCCCCTTTTGATCAGGATTCCTATATAGAATCTTTGATCAAAATGTTCGGTAGTGGTAGCTGTGCACCATCTGGTTCTTCTGGTCTCATGGCAAAGGAGGCAGTTGTTCATGGAGGCAATTAGCCACACATTCCATATCCTCCTCCTATTCCTGATTCTCCTTTTCCTCTGTTAATCCAGGTAAATAGAGACCAATTGTGCCTTGGATGGCTGCTTTCAAGCTTTTAAGACCCCAGGTACTATGCAAGGAACTAGGAGGTAGAACAGAAGCACTAAACATTTATTATACCAATTAACCATGATGTCCCATGAAACCATAACCCTAAATCTCCAAACCAAGGAACCAAACACCATGAGGTGTTTGTACATAAACAGCCTCAGCAGCTACTCTTTTTTTTGTGTGTGTGTGTGTCGTTCTTGTAAATATGTCTATCACACAACTTTTGCCAGTTCAACTTTTTCAAGTGTACAACTTATTGTCAGCACTTAGAATAATCAGCTGTGCACCACTACCCTTAATCAATGCTATTTTTCTATCATGAAAAACCAAAAGTCAGTACTCCATAAGCAATAAACACTGCTCTTTCCCCCTCCCTTCTGCCCCTGGTAACCACAGATAAAATTTGGTCTCTATACATTTGCCTTTCTTGTCTTTTTATATAAGAAAGGTCATACAATATTTTGTCCTTCCGTGATTGGCTTATTTCGCTCAGCATAATGTCTTCAAGCTCCATACATACTGTAGCATGTATCAAGACTTCATTTCTCTTACTGGCTGACTAGTACTCCATTGCATGTATGTACCACATTTTGTTTATCCATCATCTGCTGAAGGGCATTTAGGTTGTTTTCACCTTTTTGGTGAGAATAGTGCTGCAATGAACATTGGTATACAAGTGTGTGTTTCAGTCTCTGTTTTCAAGGCTTTTGGGTATATACCTAGGAGTGGAATTGCTGGGTTATATGGTAGTTATATTTTAGTGTTTCGAGGCACTTCCACTCTTTTCCACAACAGCTGTACCATTTTGCATTCCCACCAGCAATGGACAAGGGTTCAAATTTCCCCACATCCTTGCCAACATTTGTCATTATCTATTTTTTGTTTGTTTTTTACTTAGCCATCCTAGTGGGAATAAAATGATATCTCATTGTGGTGGTGTTTTTCATCTCCCTGATGGCTAATGGTGTTGAGCATATTTTCATGTGTTTCTTGGCCATTTGAATGTCCTCTTTGGTGAAATTTCTATTCAAGTCCTTTGCCCACTTTGTGATTAGGTTGTTTGCATTTTTGACGTGAAATTGTCGAAGTCTTGTATATATTTTGGTTACTAGATTCTTATCGGATATATGGTTTCCAAAGATATTCTCCCAGTTGGTAGCTTCTCTTTTCACTTTTTTGGTAACGTCTTTTGATGAACAAAAGCTTTTAATTATTTTGAGATCTCATTTATTTTTTTCTTTTGCTGTTTGTGCATTTGTTATTATGTTAGGTAATCCATTGTTAAAAGCTAGGCCAGCATCAATAGATGAGTGTATAAACAAAATGTGGTACATACATGCAATGGAATACTACTCAGCCAGTAGGAGAAGTGAAGTCTTGATACATGCTACAGTATGGATGAGCCTGAAGATATTATGCTGAGCGAAATAAGCCAGTCACAAAAGGACAAGTATTGTATGACCTCACTTATATAAAAAAAGACAAGAAAAGGCAAATGTACAGAGACAAAAGTTTATTAGTGGTTACCAGGGGTGGAAGGGAGGCAGAAAGGACAGTGTTTACTGCTTATGGAGTACTGAATTTCAGTTTTTGGTGATGGAAAAATTGCATTAATTAAGGGTAGGGTTGCACAGCTGATTATTTTAAGTGCTGCCAATAAGTTGTACACTTGTAAAAGAGTTGAATTGGCAAAGGTTTTGTGATAGATATATTTACAACAACAACAAACAGTAGCTGCTGAGGTGGCTTATGTACAACAAAAAACCTCCTGGTATTTGGTTCCTTGGTTTGGAGGTTTAGGGTCATAGTTTCAAGGGACATCCCAGTAAATTGACCTAATAACATGTTTAGTGCTTCTGTTCTACCTCCTAGTTCATGGTGTAGTGCCTGTGGTCTTAAAAGCTTACAAGTGACCATCCAAGGCACAACAATTGTTCTCTATTCACCTGAACCAGAAGAGGAAGAAGGAGAGTCAGGAATGGAAGGAGGATATGGAATGTGTGGCTAATTGCATCCATGAACAACTGCCTCCTTTGCCATGACACCAGAAGTAGATGGTACCCAGTTACCATTACTGAACATTTTGATCAATCGTTTCATAGAAGAATCCTGATCAAAAGAGGGAAAATGCCAAACAGAATTGAAAATTCTCATGGACCCCAGACTTTCTGGAACCATGGAAGCTGGATGAAGCCCTAAAACTATTGCCCTCAGATAATCTTTAAGCCTTAAACCAAAGACATCTCCTGAAGTCGTCTTAAAATCAAACAATAGTTTAGTTTAACTAGTAAAAAGGCCTGCCTTGAGCATTATGCTCTTTTAGGAACTATCTGTATGGAATTAAATTGACAACTGCATCTTGAAAGATTAGATTGGAACCTTTGGGGGCAGTGAGGTTATGTTAGTGAGGGAGGAACAACTCAGAAAAGGAGAGTGAGAATGGTTACACAACTCAAACTTTGTAATCAACATCACTAAAGTGTACATGTAAAAACTGTTGAATTGGTGAATGTTTTGCTCTGTATATTCTCAACAACAACAAAATAAATAAAATTTAGGGAAAAAATGCTAGGCCCAACAACACTGTACTGCATTTTCTTCTAAGACAGTTATGCTTTTTGTTTGCACATTTAGCTCCTTAATCTATTTTTAATTTATTTTTGTGTATGGTGTGAGGCATGGATCCTGTTTCATCTTCCTGCATATGGAAATCCAGTTTTCCCAGCATCATTTGTTGAAGAGATTTTCCTTTCCTTGTCTAATGTACTTAGCACCCTTGTCAAAAATCAGTTGACCATAAATGTGTGGGTTTATTTCTGGATTCTCAACTCTATTCCATTGGTCTATCTGTCTATTGTTATACCAGTACCAGGCTGTTTTGATTACTGTAGCTGTATATGTTTTAAAATTAGGAAGTGTGAGTTCTCCTACTTTGTTCTTCTCTTTCAACATTGCTTAGATATTCAGGGCCTCTTGCCATTTCATATAAAATTGAAAATTAGGACTTCCAGGCAACATGGCCCTATAGTCAGAAGCACCACGCCGTCCCTTCACAGCAAAGATCTGAAAAACTAAGTCAGAGACAAACGTCAATCCTGAAACCCTAAGCATCAAATGAAGAGATAAAGAACTCAGCCAAGCACCAAATGGAATAAGAAACTGACAGAGAATAGAGAGTGAAGATAGATACATGCAGAGGTCTCCTATTAGCTAATGCAGTACAGATCTGCCATCTTGGACCCCTGTCGGAGATCCGTAAACAGGGAGTACGGGAAAGCAGCTTCACAGAGATCCCAGCAGGAGACAGAACAACCGATAATCAACAGTATATGCGTTCCCCTCCCCTACCCTTCTTCACCCCCACTTGGCCTCCTCTGCTTCCTGCAACAACAGTCTCTTGGCCAGGAAGCACCAGTTTCGCCCCTGTGCCCCTTGGATTCCACCTGCCCGCAATCGCCGGCTCCCTGACTGCCATTTCTTAGTTGCTGGTATTACTTTTTTCCACATCATTTGGGTTCTTCCATACCTCTCACCACATCCCCCTCCTTTTTGTCAAATGCCTGGCTCCATGTGCCATCTTTGCTTCTTCCTTAAAGGCTGTGAAGCACCGCTTGACTGTGGAACTGCTTCCTGGCCCGTGTTGCCACGCTGGTGGGATCCCTGGGGCATTTGTTTGTCTGTTTTGATTTATTCTTTTTGGATTTGTCTGTTTGTTTCCTTTTTCTTTTCTCGGCCTGGGAGCCCCTTTTAGCTGGGCAGTACTGCACAGCTTGGAAGCTACTCCCTCAATCTGCACAGCAGCACAGAGACATCCATGGAGGCATTACATCTGTTGTTATTTTTGGGTTTTATTTTGTTTTCTTTTCTCTTTTCCCCCTTTTTCTTATTCTTCATTTCGCAGTTTCTCATCTCTCTATACTTACCTTCTCTTCCTGTATCCTGAATACCTGTCACTGTGTGACATCTCTACCCCTTCTAACCAGGCTGTACCTCACAGTCTGGGAGCAACTTCCCAAGTCCATGCAGCCACACAGGTGGGATACCTGGGGGCTTTGCTTTTTTACCTAATTTTTATTTATTCATTGTTTTCTTACCCTTTTTTCTTTTCATTTTTCTCCATTTCTCGGTCCCTCGTCTCTCAAATCCAACAGCAAGCTCCCTTAGCACTCTTGTTTATTTGTATGTTATTGGGCTCCTGTTCCTCTCTCCTCTCTTCTTTCCCATACCCATCTTAGCTCCACACATCAAAATCTCCCCCCTCCTTCCTGCCTACCCGCACCATGCACTGAACATCACACCCCCGAGCAGCACAGGCACAGCCTACTGGAACCAACCCTACACTTAGTCCCAGCCCACCGTGTTGGCCATAGTACGTGCAACAAAAAAAAAAAACCATCCCAGCAACTCCCCTTCAGCTGGACCTGCCCTGCTGTACCATACCTGAGTTACCCTGCCCGTTGGAGAAGGAGGTGAAAAGTATCATACTCACAGACGAGCAAACAACAAAGAATGAACAGCCTGCCTACTCAGATGTAACCAAATAAAACAAAAAAGCAGGACAAAACAAACAAATCTACAATCAATAAATGAGAAAAATAATTTCTGAATGTCCTGAAGACAGCAAACAATATCAAAACATATTAAAAAAAGGACAGGATAGTTCCAGTCGGCACCAAAAATAAAATGCTAGATGACTTTCAAGTAGAATAAAAGGTACTACAACTACCTGATAGGGAATTCAAGTTTCTAATATTCAGATTTACGCAAGAGTTGAAGCAAAAAGCAGACAAAAATGAGGAAAAAATAGACAAATTCATGGACAATGCAGACAAATCCATGGTAAATACAGACAAAAATGGAAGAATTCAAGAAAATAATACAGGAACAAAATGCTAAAAAAATTCACAACTAGAAATCATACAGAAACAACAATTAGAAATCCAAAAGAAAAACAACAAGATTTCAGAAATGGACAGTATCACAGAAGGGCCAAGAAGCATGTTTGAAATGATGGAAGACAGAATCAGCGAAATTGAACACAACACTTGGATACAACTCTGAGTAAAAATCAGAAAAAAGAACGAAGAAAAATGAAGAGACCATGAGAATTATGTGGAGTACAATCAAACGCAAAAATTTACAAGTGGTCTGAGTTTCAGAACGGGTAGAAATCAGAAAACAGAGAGGATCACTGAAGAACTGCTGACAGAAAACTTCCCTAATCTCATGAAAGATGAAAAGCTGACCATCCAAGAAGCTCAACAAACCCCATATAGGATAGATGCCAAAATAAAATCACCAAAGCATACCAGAATCACACTCAGAAAAACCAAAGACAAACAAAGAATTCTGAGGCAGCTTGACAAAAACAAAAAGTCATGTACAGAGAAAAAACAATAAGACTCAGCTCGGATTATTTGGCAGAAACCATGCAAGCAAGCAGGCAATGGGATGCCATATATAAAACCTTAAAAGAAGAAAATTCCCAGCCAAGAATAATATATCTTGCAAAACTCTCATTCAAATGATGGTGAAATTAGGACATTTCCAGATAAACGGAAATTAAGGGACTATGTAAAAACCAAACCAAACTTAAAAGAATTATTAAAGAGAGACCTTCAATCTCAGAATAAACAACATCAGATTACAGGCTGAATCTAAAATGCAGGATCATACCAGCCAGATACCAAACTAGGAAATGAACTCTCAAGGACATCCAAAAAACAAAAGAATTAAAACAGGGAATGAGAGAGGTTAATCTGTAAATGACAACAACATCAGAACAATAAAAGAGGGAATAAACGGTGTAGGTATAGAAACTTCTAAAGGAGAGGAAGGCAAGGCAATACCAAGTAAAAATAGACTGCTTCAAAGCTAGGAAAATACGGGTAAATTTCAAGGTAATGACAAAGAAAGTTAACAAACCTACTCATCAAAATAAAGAAGAAAAACATGAAGACTCAGTAAAAACAAAATATTAAAAAAAAAAAGAAGAAAGGAAAAAAATCCACAAAGAAAAACAATTCAGCACAGGAGAGTCAGAAGAACAAAGAAATCATCAGCACCACACACAAAAAAAAGCACTACACAATGACAGCAATAAATTCAAACCTATTAATAATTACACTGAATGTAAATGGATTAAATGCACCCATAAAGAGACAGAGAGTGACAGAATGGATAAAAAAACAGGATCCATCAATATGCTGTGTACAAGAGACACAACTTAGAAACAAAGACGTGAATTTACTAGAAATCAAAGGATGGGAAAAAATATACCAAGCAAACAGCTACCAAAAAAGAGCAGGAGTGGCAATACTAATCTCAGATAAAATAGACCATAAAAAAAAAATCCACCGTAAAAGACAAAGGACACTATATAATGATTAATGGGACAATCCGTCAGGAACACAAGACCATAATATTCATCTATGCACCCAAAGACAGGACTCCAAAATGCATAAAACATACTCTAACAGCACTGAAAAGAGAAATTGACAGTTCCACAATAATAGTAGGAGACTTAAATACATGACTCTCAGTAAAGGACAGAACATCTAAAAAGAAACTCAACAAAGATACAGAAGACCTAAAAGGCACAATCAGTCAACTTGACTTCATAGACATATATAGAACACTCCACCCAACAGCTGCAAAGTACACATTCTGTTCCAAAGCACATGGAATGTTCTCCAGAATAGACCACATCTTAGGCCACAAAGCAATCCTCAACACAATCCAAAACATTGAGATGATACAAAGTATCTTCTCTGACTACAATGCCATCAAGGTAGAAATTAACAACAGGATGAGCAAGGGAAAAAAATCAATTATATGGAAACTGAATAACACCCTGCTTTCAAACCACTGGGTAATAGAAGAAATCAGAAATGGACTCAAAAAATTCCTAGAATCAACTGAGAATGAAAACACATCATAACAAAATTTTAGGACACAGCAAAGACAGTTCTCAGGGGACAATATAAAGCAATAGATGCACATATCAAAAAAGAAGAAAAAGAATCAAAACATTAACTACACAACTCGAACAAATATAAAGAAAACAGCAAAAAAAAAAAAAAAACCCACAGCCACCAGAATAAAGGAAATAAAAAAGATCAGAGCAGAAATAGATAGAGAATAGAAAAACAATAGAAAGAATCAACAAAATCAAAAGTTGGTTCTTTGAAAAGACGAACAAAATCAACAAACCACTGGCCAGACTAACAAACGAAAAACAGGAAAGGATGCAAACAACCCAAATAAAAAATGAAATGGGGTACATTACAAAAGACCCAACTGAAATAAAAAGGATCATAACAGAGTATTATAAAAAACTGTACTCCAAAATATTTGAAAACCTAGAGGAAATGGATGAATTTCTGGAAACACTACCTACCCAAACTATCACAAATTGATGTTGAAAATCTGAACAGACCCATAACAAAAGACAAGATTGAAAAGGTAATTTTAAAAAAACTCCCAACAAAAAAAGCCCTGGCCCACATGGCATCACTGGAGAATTGTACCAAACATTCAGAGAAGAGCTTATACCAGTACTACTCAAACTACTCCAAAAAATAGAAAAGGACGTGACACTTCCAAATTCATTCTATGAAGCCAGCATAACCCTGATACCAAAACCAGGCAAAGATACCACAAAAAAAGAAAATTACAGACCAATATTTCTCATGAATATAGATGCAAAACTTCTCAACAAAATTCTAGCCAATAGAATTCAGCATCAAATCAAAAAAAAATAATACACCATGACCAAGTAGAATTCATACCAGGTATGCAAGGATGATTCAACACTAGAAAATCAGTCACGGTAATCCACCTCATAAATAAAAGCAAAGAAAAGAATCACGTGATCATCTCAACTGATGCAGAAAAGGCATTCCACAAAGTCCAACACCCATTCCTGATAAAAATCTCAATAAAATACACATAGAAGGGAAATTTCTCAACATAATAAAGGGCATCTATGCAAAACCAATGGCCAACATCATTCTTAATGGAGAGAGGCTGTAAACATTCCCCTTGAAAACAGGAACAAGACAAGAATCCCCTTTATCACCACTCCTATTTAACATTGTGCTGTAAGTCCAATAAGGCAAGAAAAAGAAATAAACGGCATCCAAATTGGTAATGAAGAAGTTAAAGTGTCCCTGTTTGCAGATGATATGATACTATACATTGAAAACTCTAAAGACTCCACGAGAAATCTACTGGAACTAATAGAAAGATTCAGCAGAGTAGCAGGATACAAGATAAACATAAACATGAAAAGGAAATCAGGAAAACAATACCATTTATAATGGCCCCTAAAAAGATAAAATACTTAGGAATAAATCTGACCAGGGATGTAAAAGACCTATACAAAGAAAACTACAAAACACTACTGCATGAAACCCAAAGGGATCTACGTAAATGGAAAAACATACCATGCTCATGGATAGGTAGACTCAACGTTGTGAAAATGACAATTCTACCCAAAGAATTTACAAATACAGTGCAATCCTGATCCAAGTACAAACGACATTCTTTAAAGAGATGGAAAAGCTAATCATTAACTCTGTATGGAAAAGGAAGAGGCCCCGGATAAGTAAAGCACTACTGAAGAAGAATAAAGTAGGAGAACTCCCACTACCTGACCTCAGAACCTACTCTACAGCTACAGTAGTCAAAACAGCCTGGTACTGGTACAACAGCAGATACATTGACAAATGAAACATAATTAAGAACCCACATGTAAATCCATCCACCTACAGTCACCTGATCTTTGACAAGGGCCCAAAGTCCATCATATGGGGAAAAGACAGTCTTTTTAACAAATGGTGCTGGTAAAACTGGATATCCATCTGCAAAAAAATGAAACAGGACCCATACCTTACACCATATACAAAAACTAATTCAAAATGGATCAAAGACCTACATATAAAGCCCAAAACTGTAAAGTTCATAGAGGAAGAAACAAGATCAACGCTAGAGTCCCTAATACACAGCATTAACAGGATACAAACCATAACCAACAACACACAAGCTCTAGAAGATAAGCTAGATAACTGGGATCTTCTGAAAATTAAACACTTAGGCTCATCAAAAGACTTCACCAAAGAGTAAAAAGAAAACCTACAGACTGCGGAAAAAATTTTGGACATTACAAGTCAGACAAAGGTCTATGTTTTCACCAAAAAAAAAAAAAAAAAAAAAAAAAAGGTCGAGAAGGGAGAGGTATGACATGTCATGGGGTTGTTAACCAATGTCTGAAAACAATATGTGTGCTACTGTTTAATGAGAAACTATTTGTTCTGTAAACCACCTGAAGTACAATAAAAAAAAAATAAAGTACAATCTAAAAATATGTTCTATATTCTACCTTGGTGAGTAGCGTCTGGGGTCTTAAAAGCCTGTTAGCAGCCAGATATCTAAGATACTCCACTGGTCTTACCTCTTTGGGAGAAAGGGAGAATGATGAAAACAAGATAAAAGGAAAAGATTGGTCCAAAGGACTAATGGACCACAACTACCACGGCCTCCACCAGGCCAAGTGCAGTACAACTAGATGGTGTCCGGCTACCACCACTGACTGCTCTGACTGGGATCACAACAGAGGGTCCTGGACAGAGCTGGAGAAAAATCCAGAAAATACTAACTCACAAAGAAAGACCAGACTTACTGGCCTGACAGAGACTAGAGAAACCCTGAGAGTATGGCACCCAAACACCCTTTTTGTTCAGTAATGAAGTCAATCCAGAGGTTCACCCTTCAGCCAAAGATTAGACAGGCCCATAAAACAAAAGGAGACTAATGGTGCATGATAAATAGTTCAGGGACAAGGACTAGAAGACAGGAGGGGAGAGGAAAGCTAGTAATAGAGAACCCAAAGGCCAGAAGGGACAGTGTTGACATGTTGTGGGGCTATTAAACATTTTTTTTAATTTTATTTTTTTATTCTACTTCAGGTGAAGGCTTACAGAACAAATAGTTTCCATGAACAGTAGTACACATATTGTTTTATGATATTGGTTAACAACTACACAACATGTCAACCCTCTAACTTCTCAACCTTTTTTTTTTTTTCTTTTTTTGGTCAAAATACACATAGCCAAAAATTTCTACATACACAGTTCAGTGACATTGACTATGCTCTTCCAATTGTGCTGTTATTCTCATTTAAGATGAAGGCTTATAGAACAAAATAGTTTCCCATTTAACAGTTACTACAAATGTTGCCCTATGACAATGGTTAACAATCTCACAACACATCAAAAATATCCTTACTCAACCTTGGGTTCCCTATCACCAGCTTCCTTGTCCCCTTCTGCCTTCTGGCCCTTGTCACTGGACTACTGTACCTCGTAAGTCCCATTTGGTTTTACGGGACTGTCCACTCCCAGGCTGAACAGTGAACCTCGGAGATAACATCACCACTGAGCTAAAACGGTGTCTGGGGGCCATACTCTCGGGGTTTCTCCAGTCTCCTTTAGACCAGTAAATCTGGTCTTTTTTTTGTCAGTTATAATTATGCTCTACATCCTTCTCCAGCTCTGTCCAGAACCCTCTGCTGTGATCCCAGTCAGAGCAGTCAGTGGTGGTAGCCGGGCACCATCTAGCTATACTGGACTCAGTCCGGTGGAGGCCTTGGTAGCTGTGGACAATTAATCCTTCGGACTAATCTTTTCCTTATATCATGTTCTCTTCATTCTCCCTTGCTCCCGAAGGGATAAGACCAGTGGAGTATCTTAGATGGCTGCTCACAGGCTTTTAAGACCCCAGACACTTCTCACCAGGAGCAATGTATTTATAAGCTGTGTCATGCCAATTGAGCTAGATGTTCCCCGAGACCATGATCCCCAAAGCCCTCCGCCCAGCAATTCAGTCCCTCAGGGAGTTTGGATATGTCTATGGGGCTTCCATGACCTTTCCTTGTACAAGTTGTGCTAGTTTCCCCTGTATTGTGTACTCTCTCACCCTTCACCCAAGATACCACTTGTCTACTACCTATTTAGTATTCCCCCACGCGCCATCCCTGGTAACCAACAAAGATTGTTACATTTTGTGTGTGAACTTTTTCATGGGTTTTTACAATAGAGGGCTCATACAATATTTGTCCTTTTGTGATTGACTTATTTCACTCAGCATAATGTCCTCCAGTTTCATCCATGTTATGAGATGGTTCACAGATTCATTGTTGTTCTTTCTCGTTGCATAGTACTCCATTGTGTGTATGTACCATAGCTTGCTTATCCACTATCTGTTGATGGGCATCTAGGTTGTTTCCATCGTTTTGCTATTGTGAACAATGCTGCCATGAACATAGGTGTGCATATGTCTATTCGAGTGACGACTCTTATTTCTCTAGGATATATTCCTAGGAGTGGAATTGCTGGATCGAACGGTGTGTCTATTTCTAGCTTTCTGAGGAAGCGCCATATCATTTTCCAAAATGGTTGTATCGTTTTGCATTCCCACTAGCAGTGCATAAGAGTTCTGATCTCCCCGCAGCCCCTCCAACATTTGTTATTTCCAGTGTTTTTGATTCGTGCCAGTAATGCCGGGGTGAGATGGTATTTCATTATGGTTTTAATTTGCATTTCTCTAATGGCTAGTGATCGCGAGTATTTCCTCATGTGTCTGTTGGCCGCTTGAATGTCTTCTTTGGTGAAGTGTATGTTCATTTCCTTTGCTCATTTTTTAATAGGATTATTTGTCTTTTTGTTGTAGAGGTGTTGGATTTTCTTGTAGATTATAGAGACTAGACCTTTGTCTGACTTGTACTGTCCAAAAATTTTTTCCCAGTCTGTAGGTTCTCTTTTTACTCTTTTGGTGAAGTCTTTTGAAGAGCATAGGTGTTTGATTTTTAGAAGATCCCAGTTATCTAGCTTATCTATTGGGTTTTGTGCGTTGATGGTTATGGTTTGTATCCTGTTAATGCCATGTATTAAGGCCTGAAGTGTTGGTCCTATTTTTTCTTCTATGAACTTTATAGTTTTAGGCTTTATATTCAGGTCTTTGATCCATTTTGAAGTAGTTTTTGTATACGGTGTGAGGTATGGGTCCTGTTTCATTTTTTTGCAGATGGATATCCAGTTTTGCCAGCACCATTTGTTAAAAAGACTGTCTTTTCCCCATTTGATGGACTTTGGGCCCTTGTCGAAGATCAGGTGATGGTAGATGGATGGATTTACATCTGGGTTCTCAATTCTGTTCCATCAGTCAATGTATCTGTCGTTGTACCAGTACCAGGCTGTTTTGACTACTGTAGCTGTATAATAGGTTCTGAAGTCAGGTAGTGTGAGTCCTCCAACTTTATTCTTCTTCTTCAGTAGTGCTTCACTTATTCAGGGCTTCTTCCCTTTCCATGTAAAGTTAATGATTAGCTTTTCCATCTCTTTGAAGAATGTTGTTGGTATTTGGATCGGGATTGCATTGTATTTGTAAATTGCTTTGGGTAGAATTATCATTTTCACAATGTTGAGTCTGCCTATGAGCATGGTATGTTTTTCCATTTATGTAGATCCCTTTGGGTTTCATGCAGTAGTGTTTTGTAATTTTCTTTGTATAGGTCTTTTGCATCCCTGGTCAGATTTATTCCTAAGTATTTTATCTTTTTAGGGGCTATTATAAATGGTATTGTTTTCCTGATTTCCTTTTCATGTTTATGTTTATCTTGTATCCTGCTACTCTGCTGAATCTTTCTATTAGTTCCAGTAGATTTCTCGTGGAGTCTTTAGAGTTTTCAATGTATAGTATCATATCATCTGCAAACAGGGACAGTTTAACTTCTTCATTACCAATTTGGATGCCCTTTATTTCTTTTTCTTCCCTTATTGCTCTAGCTAGAACTTCCAGCACAGTGTTAAATAGGAGTGGTGATAAAGGGCAACCTTGTCTTGTTCCTGTTTTCAAGGGGAATATTTTCAGCCTCTCTCCATTAAGAAAGATGTTGGCTGTTGGCTTTGCATAGATGCCCTTTATTATGTTGAGAAACTTCCCTTCTGTACCTATTTTATTGAGAGTTTTTATCAGGAATGGGTGTTGGACTTTGTCAAATGCCTTTTCTGCATCAATTGAGATGATCGTGTGATTCTTCTCTTTCCTTTTATTTATGTGGTGGATTACGTTGATTGATTTTCTAATGTTGAACCATCCTTATATAACTGGTATGAATCCTACTTGGTCGTGGTGTATTATTTTTTTGATATAATGCTGAATTCTATTGGCTAGAATTGTGTTAAGAATTTATGCATCTATATTCCTGAGAGATATTGGTCTGTAATTTTCATTTTTTTGTGGCGTCTTTGCCTGCTTTTGGTATCAGCATTATGCTGGCTTCATAGAATGAATTTCTAAGTGTTGCTTCCTCTTCTGTGCTCTGAAATAGCTTGAGTAGTACTGGTACAAGCTCTTCTGTAAATGTTTTGTAGAATTCTCCAGTGAAGCCATCTGGGCCAGGGCTTTTTTGGTTGGGAGTTTTTTTACTACCTTTTCAATCTCTTCTCTTGTATGGGCTGTTCACATTTTCAACATCACTTTGTTGTAGTTTGTATAGGGCGTGTGTTTCTAGAAATTTATCTATTTCCCCTAGGTTTTCAAATTTGTTGGAGTATAGTTTTTCATAATTTTCTGTTATAATCCTTTTTATTTCCATTGGGTCTTTTGTAATGTCCCCCATTTCATTTCTTATTTGGGTGATTTGTGTCCTCTCCTATTTTTCTTTTGACAGTCTGAACAGTGGTTTGTCGATTTTGTTGATTGTTTCAAAGAACCAACTTTTAGTTTTGTTGATTCTTTCTATTGTTTTTCTGTTCTCTATTTCATTTATTTCTGCTATGATCTTTACTATTTCTTTTCTTCCGGTGGTTGTGGGCTTTTTTTTTTTGTTGTTGTTCTGTTTCTATTTGTTTGAGTTCTCTAGTTAATGTTTTGAGTTTGTCCCTTTCTTCTTTTTTGATGTGTGCATCTTTTGCTATAAATAGTCCTCAGAGGACTGCCTTTGCTGTGTTCCAAACGTTTTCGTATGATGTGTTTTCATTAACATTTGATTCTAGGAATTTTTTGATTCCATCTCTGATTTCTTCTATTACCCAGTGATGTGTAAGCAGGGTATTATTCAGTTTCCATGTCATTAATTTTTTTCCTTTGGTCTTTCTATTGTTAATTTCTACCTTGATGGCATTGTGGTCAGAGAAGATACTTTGAATTATCTCAACGTTTTGGATCTTGTTGAGGATTGCTCTGTGGCCTAAGATGTGGTCTATTCTGGAGAACGTTCCATGTGCATTGAAAAAGAATGCGTACTTTGCAGCGGTTGGATGGAGTGTTCTATATATGTCTATGGGGTCAAGTTGGCTGATCGTGTCCTTTAGGTCTTCTGTATCTTTGCTGAGTTTCTTCTTAGTTGTTCTGTCCTTTACTGAGAGGGGTGTGTTGAAGTCTCCTAGTATTATTGTGGAAATGTCAATTTCTCTTTTCAGTGTTGTTAGAGTTTGTTTTATGTATTTTGGAGCCCAGTCATTGGGTGCGTAGATGTTTATTATGGTTATGTCTTCATGATGGATCATCCCCTTAATCATTATATAGTGTCCATCTTTGTCCTTTATGGTAGATTTTCGTTTTAAAGTCTATTTTATCTGAGATTAGAATTGCCACTCCTGTTCTTTTTTGGTAGTTGTTAGCTTGATATATTTTTTTTCCAACTTTTGACTTTTAATAAATGCACATCTTTGTTTCTAAGGTGTGTCTCTTGTAGACAGCTTATTGATGGATCCTGTTTTCTTATCCATTCTGTCACTCTTCGTCTCTTTATGGGTGCATTGAGTCCATTTACATTCAGTGTAATTATTGATAGATGTGAGTTTGTTGCTGTCATTTTGTAGTCCTCTTTTTTCTGTGGTGCTGATGTTTTGTTCTTCTTACTCTCTTGTGCTGAGTTACTTTTATTTGTGGATTTTTTTTCATTTCTTTTGCTTTGTAGGTTTTGTTTTTACTGAGGCTTTATGTTTTTCCTCTTTTTTATGTTTGTTAAATTTCTTTGTGGTTACCATGAATTTTACCCTTATCTTTCTAAATTTGAAGCAGGCTACCATTACTTGGTATCGCCTTGCCTTCCTCTCCATTAGAAGGTTCTATACCTATGCCGTTTATTCCCTCTTTTATTGTTTTGATGTTGTCATCATTTACTGATGAACTGCTCTGATTCCCTGTTGTATTTCTTTTGGTCTTGGATAGTCCTCGAGAGGTCATTTCCTAGATTGGTATCTGGCTGGTATGATCCTGCATCCTAGATTCTGCCTGTGAGCTGAAACAATTTGTCCTCAGATCGAAGAACTCCCTTTAATAATTCTTGTAAGTTTGGTTTGACTTTTAGATATTCCCTTAGTTTCTGTTTATCTGGAAATGACCTAATTTCACCATCAAATTTCAACGAGAGTTTTGCAGGATATATTATTCTTGGCTGGCAATTTTTTTCTTTCAAGATTTTATATATGTCATCCCATTGCCTTCTTGCCTGCATGGTTTCTGCCAAATAATCTGAGCTTAGTCTTATTGTTTCTCCTGTGTATGTGACTTCTTGTTTTTCATAAGCTGTTCTCAGGATTCTTTGTTTGTCTTTGGTTTTGGCGAGTGTGATTATGATATGCCTTGGTGATTTTCTTTTGGGGTCTCTCCTATATGGGGTTCGTTGAGCTTCTTGGATGGTCAGCTTTTCATCTTTCATGATACTGGGGAAGTTTTCTGTCAGAAGTTCTTCAGTGATCCTCTCTGTTTTTTCTGTTTTCTCCCCCTGTTCTGAAATTCCAATCACTCGAAAATTTTTCCTTTTCATTGTATCCCACACAACTCTCATGGTCTCTTCATTTTCCTTTGTTCTTTTTTCTGAGTTTTCCTGAAACAGAGTTGTATCCAAGATTTTGTCTTCAATTCCACTGATCCTGTCTTCCACTGCTTCAAATCTGCTTCTCAACCCTTCTATGACACCGTCCATTTCTGAAATCTTGTTGTTTATCTTTTGGATTTCTAATTGTTGTCTTTGTATAATTTCTAGTTGTGAATTGATTTTGGCATTTTGTTCCTGCATTATTTTCCTGAATTCTTCCAATTTTTTTTTCTGTATTTTCCATGAATTTGTCTATTTTTTCCTCATGTTTGTCAGCTTTTTGCCTCAGTTCTTGGAGAATTCTGAGTATTAGAGATTTGAATTCCCTATCAGGCAGTTCTAGTGCATTTTCTTCCACTGGAGAGTCATCTGGTGTTCTATTTTGGATGCTTACTGGAACCATCCTGTCCTGTTTTTTGTAAATGTTTTGATATTGTCTGCTGTCTTCGGGGCATTCAGTAGTTATTTTTCTCGTTTATTGATTGTAGATTTGTTTGTTTCATCCCTTTTTTTTAAAAATTTGACTATGTCTGAGCAGGCGGACTGTGTGTTCTTTGTTGTTTTCTCATCTGTGGGCACGATACTTTTCGCCTCCTTCTCCAATTGGCAGTGTCAGTCACTCATATATGGTATGGCAGGAGAGGTCTAGCTGAAGAGGAGTTACTGGGATGGGTTGTTTGTGGCACTTACTACAGCCACCAGAGCGGGTCGCTAATCAGTGCAGGGCAGGTTCCAATAGGCCGTGCCCGTGCTGCTTGGTGGTATGATGTCAAGCGCACGGTGCAGATAGGCAGGATGCAGCGGGGAGATTGTTATGTGTACAGCTAAGATGTACATGGGAGAGAGGAGAGAGGAACAGGAGCCAAAAACATACTAACTAGCAAAAAAGAATGCTAGGGGAGCTTGCCGTTGGAATGGAGAGATGAGAAACTATGAAATGGAGAAAAACCGAAAGGGGAAGAGGAAGAAAAGAAAAGAATGAATAAATAAAAATCGGAAAGGTTAAAGATCCGCAAAGTCCAGGGATCCCACCGGTGCAGCTATGAGTACTGGGGAAGTTGCTGTCAGGTGTTGCAGTACAGCCTGGCTAGAAGGCATAGAGGTATACGACACCAGGTATGCAGGGAACGGAAAAAGAAGGAAGATATAAAGAGACAAGAAACTGAGCAATGAAGAAAGAGAAAAAGGGAAAAAGAGGGAAAAGAAAACAAAACAAAAAAGAAAAACAAGAAAGGCCCCCCAAAAGCAGGAAAGAAAAACAACAAAAAAAGAAATGCCCTCAGGGATCCCTATGCACGTCTGTTGAAGCTGAGGGGGAAGTCTCCTTGCCCCGCAGCACTGCCTGGCCAGAAAGTGCTCCCAACTCAAGAAAAGGAAAAGAAAACAAACTATTCAAAACAAAGAAACGATCAAAAGCCCCGGGATCCGACCAGCACGGTAGCCCAGACAGGGCAGCAGCTCCACACTCAAACGGAGCTCCAAAGCCCCTCAGGAAGAAGCAAAGATGGCGCATGGAGCCAGGTATTTGAGCGAAATGAGGGGGAGGTGGCAACAGGTAAGGAATAAATCAAAAGAAGCAGAAAAAAAAAGCAACGCTAGCAGCCAACAAATGGCACTCAGAGAGCCAGCTAGTGCGGGCTGGTGTTTCTCGGACAAGAGACTGTGTCCGCAGGAAGCAGAGGGGGCCAAGTGTGGGTGAAGAAGGGTAGGGAGTGGTAAAGCGTATATCACAAATTACTGGAGTTCTGCAGCCCCTCAGGAAGAAGCAAAGATGGGGCTCGGAGCCAGGTATTTGAGGGAAAGGAGGGGGAGGTGGTGAGAAGGAAGGAAGAAATCAAAAGAAGCGGAAAAAAGCAACACCAGCAGCCAACAAATGGCACTCAGAGAGCCGGCCCGTTTGGGTGTGTGGAATCCAAGCAGCCAGTTTTTCCCGGTCAAGAGATTGTGGCCGCAGGAAGCAGAGGAGGCCGAGTGGGGGTGAAGAAGGGTGGGGGGTGGGAAAGCGTATATCGCAAATTACTGGTTGTTTTGTCTCCTGCTGGATGCTCCGTGAGGCTGCTTTCTCGTATCCCCTGTTTGCTTGTCTCCGATAGGAGTCCAAGATGGCGGATCCTCGATGCGTTAGCTGGTGGGGAACCTCTGCATGAATCTCTCTCCTCGCTCTCCATTCTCTGTCAGTTTTCTCACTCCATTTGGTGCTTGGCTGAGTTCTTTATCTCTTCATTTGATGTTTTAGGGATCAGGATTGTTGTATTCTCTGTTCAGCTTAGTTTTTCGGATCTTTGCTTTGGAGGGACGGCGTGGTGCTTCTGCCTGGAGCACCATTTTGCTGGCTGTTAACCATTTTTTTTAATTTATTTATTTTTTATTGTTCTGGTTAAATAAAGTTTACATTTCAAGTTAGTCTCCCATACAAAATTTTATACATACAATGTTATGTGACCCTAATCGCTCACCCCATTCTGTGACAGCACACTCCTCCTTCCGCCCCTGATTCCCCATGACCACTTAACCATCTCCTAACACTCTCTGCCTTTGGATCTCACCTCTGGACAGAAGCTGCCCCTTTGGTCTCTTGTATCTACTTGACTAAGAGGCACACTCTTCATGAGTGTAACTTTATGTCCCTCAGTCCACTACAATCCCTGTCTGAAGAGTTGGCTTCGGAAATTATTTTAATTCTGGGCTGACAGAGAGTCCAGGTGCCATGCTTTCCGGGGTACCTCCAGTCTCAGTCAGACCATTAAGTCTGGTCTTCTTACTAGAATTTGAGTTCTGCACTCCATCTTTCTGCTGCTCCATGAGAGACTCTCTGTTGTGTTCCCTGTCAGGACGGTCATTGGTAGTAGCCAGGCACCATCTAGTTCTTCTGCTCTCACGCTGATGAAGTCTCTGGTTTACGTGGCCCTTTCTGTCTCTTGGGCTAATACTTTCCTTGTGTCTTTGGAGTTCGTCGTTCTCCTGTACTCCAGGTGGTTGGGAACAATTGATGCATCTTAGATGGCAGTTTGCAAGCTTTTAAGACCCCAGACGCCACTCACCAAAGTAGGATGCAGAACATTATATTAAAGAGCTTTGTTATGCCAATTGACCTAGATGTCCCCTGAAAGCATGGTCCCCAGACCCCTACCCCTGCTACTCTGTCCCTCAAAGTGTTTGATTGCATTCAGGAAACTTCTTAGCTTTGGTTTAGTCCAATTGTGCTGACTTCCCCTGCAGTGTGTGCCGTCCTTCCCTTTGCCTAAGACGATTCTTATCTATCTAGTTAGTGAATAACCCTCACCCTCCCTCTCCACCCCTGTAACCATGAAAGAATGTTTTCTTCTGTGTTTAAACCTTTACTTGAGTTCTTATAATAGTGGTCTTATACAGTATTTGTTCTTCTGTGACTGACTAAATTCACTCAGCATAATACGTTCCAGTTTCTACCATGTTATACGATGTTTCAAAGCTTCATCATTGTTCTTTATCGTTGCATAATATTCCACTGTGTGGGTATACCAAAATTTGTTTATCCATTCGTCCATTGATGGACACCTAGGTTGTTTCCATCTTTTTGCTATTGTGAACAGTGCTGCAATGAACATGGGTGTGCATATATCTTTTCGTGTGATGGCTCTTATTTCTCTAGGATATATTCCAAGGAGTGGGATAGCTGGTTCTATTTCTAGCTTTTTAAGGAAGCACCAAATTGATTTCCAAAGTGGTTGTACCATTTTACATTCCCACCAACAGTGTATAAGTATTCTAGTCTCTCCACAACCTCTCCAGTATTTATTATTTTGTGTTTTTTGGATTAAGGCTAGCCTTGTTGGGGTGAGATGATATCTCATTGTAGTTTTGCTCTGCATTTCTCTAATGGCTAATGATCGTGAGCATTTCTTCATGTGTCTGTTAGCCGCCTGAATATCTTCTTCGGCGAGGTGCCTGTTCATATCATTTACCAATTTTTTAATTGGGGTATTTGTCTTTTTGTTGTTGAGGTTTTGCAGTGTCTTATAGATTTTAGAGATTAGACGCTGATCAGATTTGTCATAGTCAAAAATTTTTTCCCAGTCTGTAGGTTGTCTTTTCACTCTTGATAAAGTCTTTTGATGATCTTAAGTGTTTGATTTTTAGGAGGTCCCAGTTATCTAGTCTCTCTTCTGGTGCTTGTGCATTGTTACTTATGGTTCGTATTGTGTTTATACCATGTATTGGGGCTCCTAGCATTGTCCCCATTTTTTCTTCCATGATCTTTATCGTTTTCAATTTTATATTTAAGTTTCTGATCCATTGTGAGTTAGTTTTTGTGCATGGTGTGAGGTATGGGTCCTGTTTCAGTTTTTTGAAGATGGATATCCAGTTATGCCAGCACCATTTGTTAAAGAGACTGTCTTTTCCCCCAGTTAACGGACTTTGGGCCTTTGTCAAGTATCAGCTGCCCATAGGTGGGTGAATTTATGTCTGGATTCTCAATTCTGTTCCATTGGTCCGTGTATCTGTTGTTGTACCAGTACCAGGCTGTTTTGACTACCGTGGCGGTATAATAGGTTCTAAAATCAGGTAGTGTGAGGCCTCCCACTTTGTTCTTCTTCAGTAATGGTTTATTTATTAAGGGCCTCTTCCCTTTCCATATGAAGTTGGTGATTTGTTTCTCCATCTCATTAAAAAATGCTGGTGGAATTTGGATCCGGATTGCATTGTATCTGTAGCTTGCTTTGCATAGAATTGACATTTTCACTCTGTTGAGTCTACCTATCCATGAGCAAAGTATATTTTTCCACTTTACGTAGGTCTCTTTTAGTTTCTTGCAGTAGTGTCTTGTACTTTTCTCTGTATAGATCTTTTACTCCTCTGGTTAGATTTATTCCTAAGTATTTTATGTTCTTGGGGGTATTGTAAATGGTACTTGTTTGGTAACTTCCTTGTCAAGATTCTCTTTGTTAGAGTAAAGGAATCCAACTGATTTTTGTATGTTTATCTTGTTTCCTAAACTTTGCTGAAATCTTCTATTAGTTCCAGTAGTTTTCTTGTGGATTCTTCGGGGTTTTCTGTGTATAAGATCATATCATCTGCCAATAGAGATACTTTGACTTATTCCCCACCAATTTGGATGAACTTTGTTTCTTTTTTTAGCCTAATAGCTCTGGCTAGGACCTCCAGCACAATGTTGAATAAGAGTGGTGATAGAAGGCATCTTTGTCTGGTTCCCATTCTCAAGGGGAATGCTTTCAAAGTCTCTCCATTTAGGATGATGTTGGCTGTTGGCTTTGTATAAATGTCCTTAATTATATTGAGGAATTTCCCTTCTATCCCTATTTTATTGAAAGTTTTTATCATGACTGCCTGTTGGACTTTGTTGAATGACTTTTCTGCATTGATTGATAAGATCATGTGGTTCTTGTCTTTTGTTTTATTTATGTGATGGATTACATTGATTGTTTTTCTAATATTCAACCATCTCTGCATACCTGGTATAAATCCCACTTCGTCAAGGTGAATTATTTTTTTGATATGTTGCTGAATTCTATTGACTAGAATTTTGTTGAGGATTTTTGCGTCAATGTTCATGAGGGATATTGGTCTGTAATTTTCTTTTTTTGTGGTGTATTTACCTGGTTTTGGTATCAAGGTTAGGCTGGCTTCATAGAATGAGTTTGCGGGTGTCCCATCGTTTTCCATGCTCTGAAATACCTTTAGTAGAAGTGGTGTTATCTCTTCTCTGAAAGTTTGGTGGAATTCTCCAGTGAAGCCATCCGGGCCAGAGCTTTTTTTTTGTTGGGAGTTTTTTAATTACCTTTTCAATCTCTTCTTTTATTATGGGTTTATTTAGTTGTTCTACCTCTTTCTGTGTTAATTTAGGTAGGTTATGGGTTCTAGAAATTTGTCCATTTCCTCAAGGTTTTCAAATTTTTAGAGTACAATTTTTCATAGTAATCTGTTATTATTCTTTTAATTTCAGTTGGGTCTGTTATGATATCACCCATCTCATTTCTTATATGGGTTATCTGCTTCTTCTCCTGTTTTACTTTTGTCATTTTTGCCAATGGTTTATCAATTTTGTTGATCTTTTCACAGAACCAGCTTTTAGACTTGTTAACTCTTTCAATTGTTTTTCTATTCTCTATTTCATTTAATTCTGCTCTAATTCTTATTATTTCCTTCCTTCTGGCGCCTGTGGGCTTCTTTTGCTGCTCTCTTTCTACTTGTTCAAGTCGTTGGGTTAATGTTTTGATTATGGCCCTTTCTTCTTTTTGGATTTGTGCATTTATTGCTATAAACTGACCTCTGAGCACTGCTTTTGCTGTGTCCCAAAGGTTCTGGTAGGATGTGTTTTCATTCTCGTTTGATTCTATGAATTTCTTTATTCCATCCTTAATTTCTTCTATAACCCAGTAGTTTTTGAGCAACGTGTTGTTCAGTTTCCATATGTTTGATTTTTTTCGTTGTTCTTTGTGTTGTTGATTTCCACTTTTATGGCTTTATGGTCAGAAAAGATGCTTTGTAATATTTCGGTGTTTTGGATTTTGTTAAGGCTTGCTTTATGGCCTAATATGTGGTCTATTCTGGAGAATGTTCCATGTGTGTTGGAAAAGAAAATATAGTTTTCTGCTGTTGGGTGCAGTGTTTGGTATACATCTGTGAGATCAAGTTGGTTGATTGTAGCATTTAACTCTTCTGTGTCTTTGTTGAGCTTCTTCCTGGATGTTCTGACCTTCACCAAAAGTGGCGTGTTGAAGTCTCCTACTACTATTGTGGAGCTATCTATCTCTCTTTTCAGTGCTGTTAGAGTTTGTTTTATGTGTCTTTGAGCCCTGTCGTTGGGTGTGTATTCATTATAGTTATGTTCTCCTGGTGTAGTGACCCTTTAGTCATTATATAGTGCCCTTCCTTATCCTTTGTGGTGGATTTTACTTTAAAGCGTATTTTGTCAAAGATTAGTATTGCCACTCCTGCTCTTTTTTGAGTGTTGTTTGCTTCATATATGTTTTTCCATCCTTTGAATTTTAGCCTGTTTGTGTCTTGAAGTCTAAGGTGTGTCTCTTGTAGGAGCATATAGATGGATCATGCTTTTTTATCCAATCTGCCATTCTCTCTTTATTGGTGTATTAAGTCCATTTACATTCAGCGTGATTATTGATAGGAATGAGTTTAGTGCTGTCATCCTGATGTCTCTTTTTGTGTGTTGTTCACGGTTTCTTTTTTCCCCTTAATTTTCTGTGCTGAGTAGTTTTTCTTTATGTATTTTTTTTCCATCTTTTTCATTGTTGTAGATTTTGTGTTTGCTGGGTCTTTATGGTTTTTTACTTTTTTATTTGTAGGATTGTTAGATTTCTTTGTGGTCACCTTAATATTTACCCCTATTTTTCTAAGTTTGTACCAGCCTTTTATTACTTTATATTGCCTTGACTTCCCCTCCATATGAAAAAATCAATGTCTGCATTTTTTAAGTCCCTCTTTTTTGTTTTAATGCTCTCCTTTTTAACATATTGGTATCTCTGTTTCCCTGTTTTCAATGTTTTAGCTTAGATGTATTTTCGACTTCCCTATCTGAGTCAATATCTGGTTGCTCTGTCCTGTGTTCTAGTCTTGCAATTGTTATCTGATGTTATTGACTATCTAACCATAGGACTCCATTTAGTATTTCTCATAATTTTGGTTTGGTTTTTGCAAATTCCCTAAATTTCTGTTTTTCTGGAAATGCCCTAATTTCACCATCATATTTGAAACACAGTTTTGCTGGATATATAATTCTTGGCTGGCAGTTTGTTTCCTTCAAGGCTTTATATATGTCATCCCATTGCCTTATTGCCTGCATGTTTCTGCTGAGTAGTCCGAGCTTATTCTAATTGACTCTCCTTTGTAGATGACTTTTCTTTTATCCCTAGCAGCTCTTAAAATTCTCTCTTCATCTTTGGTTTTGGTAACTTTGATTATAATATGTATTGGTGACTTTCTTTTGGGATCTACCTTATGTGGGGTTCGATGAGCATCTTGGATAGATATCTTCTCATCTTTTATGATATCAGGGAAGTTTTCTGTCAACAAATCTTCAACAATTTTATCTGTATTTTCTGTTATCCCCCACCCCTCGTTCTGGTACTCCAATCACTTGTAGATTATTTCTATTGATAGAGTTCCACATAACTCTTAGAGTTTCTTCATTCTTTTTAATTATTTTATCTGATTTTCCCTCAAATAAGTTGGTGTCAAGTGCTTTATCTTCAATGTCACTAATTCTAATTTCTACTGCCTCAATTCTGCTCCTATGACTTTCTATTGAGTTGTCTAATTCTGAAATTTTATTATTAATCTTCTGGATTTCTGATTGCTGTCTCTCTATGGATTCTCACAGACTATTAAATTTGTCATTATGTTCTTGAATAACTGTTTTAAGTTCCACTACTACTTTCTGTGTATATTCTTTGGCTGTTTCTGCATTTTGTAGAATTTCCTTTCTAATTTCTAGAAGAGTTCTATATATTAATCTTTTGTATTCTGTCTCTGGTAATTCCAAGAAATTCTCTTCCTCCAGAGAATTTATTGATTCTTTATTTTGGGAGCTTGCTGAAGCCATCATGGACTGCCTCTTTATGTGATTTGATATTGACTGTTCTCTCCGAGCCATCAATAAGTTATTATAATTTTATATATGTTTAGTGAATCCTAGCTACTTGTTTTGTTTTGATATGCCCCAATAGGCTACTTGTGTGCACTAGTTTGATTATTGGTACCTTTGAAGCTCTAACTTCCTGTCACCAGGTGGTTAATTCTGTAACTAAGTATGTGCACACAGGAGTCTGTTGAATTTTCCTATATGGGTTCAGCTCAGGTGTCCAGGCAGTGAGTCACCAAGTGTGTGGTGCAGGCTGTCACCTACAGTCTTAGAAAGGTATGGGTGATTGGTTTAGGCACCAGTCTGGCTGCAGTAGGGTGCCACGTGCTGAGCCAGGCAGGGGTCTAAGGGCTGCCCCTGGAAGCTGAAAGGAAAGCGTGTCCCTATTCCCTAGGGCGAGTAGGTCAGTGAGTTTTGCAGCCTGATTATGGTCACCCCACTCTGTTGGCTGTAAAAGCTCAAGGGCACCACTTTTTCTTGGACTCCTGTAGCAGGTGACCAGGTCGTGTACATGATGCCACCAGTCCTCAAGCCCCTGGTGCAGCTTGGTAAATGTGCCTGCTTAAGGGGCAGGGCCGTGTTGAGGGTCACAAATCTGCCACTTCACAGCTGAAACAGTTGAAGTTAGACTTCAGATGTTTACCCTGTTGTACTGTGGTAGTGAGGGCTAATGCTGTTGAGATGGGTCCTCACAAGTCTATACAGGGTTATAAGGTACTCAAAGTCTGTGGACCCCTTATGCCTGTGCCTAGCAAAGAAGCTGTGCCAACTCCAATTTCCTGGCTTAGGGGAGCCAGTAGCTTATTTGTTCCCTCTCCAAGGTCAGGAGAATGGGTCAGGGAGCCTTTTGGGGTCTACTTCTGGCTCAGCAGACTCAGACTTCGGAAGGCCGGACCGGTGCAGAGTGGGGGAGAGAGGAGGTAAAAGGGAGAGAGGTTTTTCTCAAATGGGCTTTTTTAAAAAATCCCCCTGAAAGGCCGCATGCATGTACTTATCTTTAGCCACTTGGGAGCTGCTTTTCACCGGTTCGGAGTGTCCAAGCAGAATCTCTGCTGTTGGATCTCTCTTGATGTGGAAACTGCCTCCCGAGCACGCACACGCAGCTGTTTGCCTGCTTCACTGCGTACCTTGGAGCCAGTCGGGGCTGAAGAGCTGTGGCTCCAGCCGCAGTCCGGCACTTCTTGCTTCTTCAGAACCATCTCCCTCTCCCCCCACCACTCAGTCCAATTCCTCAACTTTGCCTTGTTCAGGGCTCCTAGATATTCATATACAATCAAATCATTTGTTTTTCCAGGTCTTTGTTGTAAGAGGGATATAGGAAGCCATCTGACTACTCCGCCATCTTGGCCCCACCTCTGGGGTTGTTAACCATTGTCATAAAACAATATGTGTACTAACTGTTCAATGAGAAACTATTTGTTCTGTAAACCTTCATCTAAAGTACAATAAAAAATACATATTAAAAAATGTTGAAGATTAGTTTTTCCATTTCTGTAAAGAAGGCTGTTGGAATTTTGATCAGGATTGCACTGAATCTATATATCGCTTTGGGTAGAATTGACATCTTAAGAATATTAAGTCTTCCAGTCCATGAACATGGAATATCTTTTTATTTATTTAAGTCTTCTTAATTTCTTTCAGTGGTGTTTTATAATTTTCATTGTAGAAATCCTTCACATTCCTGGTTAAATTTATTCCTAGATATTTTATTCTCACAGATGCTATTGTAAATGGAATTATTTGATACCCCTGTCAGAATTCTTGTGACTAGTGTATAGAAACCCAACTGATTTTTGTTTGTTGTCCTTGAACTCTGCGACTTTGATAAACTCCTCTGTTAGCTTAGAAGTTTTCTTTCGGACTCTTTGGCTTTTTCTATATATAGGATCATGTCATCCATGAATAGTAATAATTTTATTTCTTCTTTTCCAATCTGAATACCTTTTATTTATTTTGTCTTAATGCTCTGTCTAGGGCTTCTGGTGGTGATAGTGGGAAAAAAATTAATTTCTTAATATCATAATATATCCAGAGTCTAAGTTTCCCCAATTGTCTCATAATTTTTTTTTTAGTTTTGTTCAAATAAGCAACTAAATAAGGTAAAGGAAAAACCTTTAAATCTAATATACTGTGTTTATCAAAAGTTCACTACAGTGTCCTTTTATTCATTTAGTGCAAAAAAAATTTTGTCAGTCACTTGCATGAGACCACAGACCAGTATTTGGGAACCACTGGCATAACATTCATTCTTTCAACATTAAATAGTGCCTACTATACACACACACAGCCTGACTCTTCTGGAGTGGGATGACTACAAGTGTAAATACATCAGATACAGTCCCTGTCCTCCTGGAACCAACATTCTAGTGAGGGAAATCAACAATAAACAAGTACAGTAAGTACAAAAAAAATTAAATAAAGCAGAGTAAGGCAATAAAAAATTATGGAGTGGCATCGACATTATAGATCAGCATTCTATAGATCAAAGAAGTCTTCTATAGGAAGAGCCTTTGAGAAGAGAGACCTGAATTAGCTATTCCACTAGGAGAAGACCATTCCAGGCAGAGAGCAAAGGCCTTGAGGTGGGTGTGGACCTGATCTTTTCCAGGAATAGTGAGGATGCCAGGATAGCTTGCACAGGGAAAGGAGACAGGAGTTGAGGTCAAAGAGGTAACAGTAACTACATCATGCAGGAGTTTGTGGGAGGTTGCGAGTACTTTATTTCACTTTTAAATTAAGTGAGGTGGGAGCCATGGAAGAGTTTTTGAGAAGAGGAGAGATGGTTTTTGAATACAGGAGGGATGAGATCTGACTCAGGTTTTAACAGGATCCCTTTGGCTGCTATAAGGAGAATAGACTTGTGGGGTGGGAGGTCTTGAAAGACAAGTGAAGAAGTTACTGAAGTAATCCAGGTGAGAGATGATGGGGCTCTGACTAGGACAGATAGTATTGAGGAATGTGGTAAGAAATCAGATTTGGAATTTTTTTAAAGACCAAAGCTGCAAATAGCTGAGTGTTGCAGGTAAATGCTATTGTAAACAGAATTGTTTCCTTAATTTCCTTTTCATATTGCTTATTGCTGGTATATAGAAACCTGACTGACAAGTGTAGAAATTGACTCTTCTCCCAGGTTCTAAGCACTAGAATTTGAGATCTAAAGTCCATCCTCCCTCTTGGTTCTGAACAACCTTTTCCCCTTCCCACACAAATAAAAGACAGGTTAAATGGCGGACCATTTAGCCAGTTGTTTGAGATACCACTACACAAAGGGAAACTAAAATATCAAGGGATTAAATCTGGGCTGATGAAATTATATTTCCATAAGAATCTCCTCAACTAACTGATAAAACAAAAACCTGTACCACCCTCCCTACTGAAGTTAACTGCACCCTGGAGTGGAAAGAAACACAACAGTAACGAATACTCCTCTCAAGCTCTTACTATCTGTGGAGTATTTTTTCAATTGTGCACATGCACCCACAGGCCCTGAGGCTATCACCATCCATCTGACCTGGGGGAAGGAGCAAGGTAGCGTCAGTGGTAGCCTTACTACAGAAGTCTAAAACTAAATAATGCTTGGTGTAAGGCTGTCTACAAACAAGTGATCTAGTTTACTATTGTAATAACTCTGACTATAAGAATCATCACCAAGCTGGTTCCAATGAGACAAAGGTCAAATATGCCCTCATTCTCCAACTTCTCCACCATTTCTGACTCCAGCTGTTCCCCCCACAGCACTCTTTATCTAATTGGGTTTGATAATTCATTGGAATAGTCACAGAGAACTCATGGAAACAACATAACTGCAGTAACAACTTTAATATCAGAGAAGGATGTAAACAGAAATGAAGATATGCAAAGGGCAAAGTTTGGGAGGGGTCCCAGCACGAGGCCTCAGTGTCTAAAAGGAGAGAAACCTGCTTATGTCTCAAAGGGGACCCACTTAACAAAAACCAATGTTCATTATCACCCATCAGGAAACTTTCAAACAGGAAACTCAGTGATGTCACTTGGTAGGCTTGGCTATAGGTTGCTCCTTTCAGCTCTGAGCAGGGTTCGGTCTTTACACTCTGCCATTGTTTGGGTCTGCTCGCTGTCTCTTCTTCTGTTACCATCACAGATGCTGCCTCCATCACCGTCAAAAGTGTACTCAGTCTGAGAGAGTTGTAGCAGAGGGACCCATGTCCAAAGGACGTGCTCCTCTACTGGCTCTGGTGGATCAGGAAGCCCCACCTGAATCTCCATGTTGTAACGTTTTTATAGGCTAGCCCATGTCAAAACCAACACCAAACCCGTTGCCATGGAGTCGATTCAGACTCAGCGATCCTATAGGACAGAGTAGAACTGCCCCCTAGGGTTTTCCAAGGAGCTGCTGCTGGATTTGAACTGCCAACCTTTTGGTTAGCAGCTGTAGCTCTTAACCACTGTGCCACCAGGGCTCCATAATGTTAATTACAAGGAGGGCTCCCTAACCAATCCAGGTAAAGGTCAGACTGGGGTGGGGAGGCAGCCAATCCCAGTAAAGGTCAACTATAGGGTTGGTCACTTTCAATGCAGATAGTAAACTGACCAATCACTTGCAAGCCACTTAGGTGGCTAGTAAACTGACCAATCTCATGCAAGATTGGCCTGACCAATTATTATGGGAAAATTACAAACTGGCCAGAAAGACCACGTAAAGAAACCCATTGCACTACAACTATCTAAATAAAAAATCTTTTAATTTCCCTATTAAGATATTGCTAGGTTCAAAAAAAAAAAAAACTGAAGTGAGAACAAGAACTATTCAAAAGTGAAAATTATTTTGCCAAAAGATCTTTAAATCATATTTAAACAAGACTTCCTATCTCTATCCTGGACCGTTACTTCCCTTTATGAGTGTGAGTGACTAATGCACTCCAATTACAAGCCAATGGGAAAACTGTGAAATGAAAGGTTTTTCCAAATAAGTTAAAATATAATGGTTCAGTGTATGTAAGTTCCTTATTTTGAACATCCAGAAATGTATGCAATTTTTATTAATGAAAAATCAGTTTTTTCATTCCCTCCACCAAATAAATGCTGAAAAATATTTAAATAATATCAGTTTGAAGGAAAGCCCTTTGTGTAGCCTGCTGTGGTGCCCACAAGACAGAAACTGCCTTTGCTAGGCCTTCTTATTGTGCCCAGAGCACACTGATCCCCTTATTCCCTACACCTGCCCATGTTGCCATAGCATTCAAGGAGCCCCTAAGTCAGTTTGCCCATCCCTGTGCCAGATGCTACAGGAAGACAAGCTGAGGCCATGATAATGTTGAAATCACAAGAGAGTTGAGAAGTTTCAAAGTGGTGAAATCCATGAAACAGCCAGCAGACTGCCTGGCACATAGAAAATGATTACTGGAAATACTTTACTTTTTCAGTTATATCCCAGGTTTCAGAAAAGCTGTTGACACAGTTTTTCCCTGGGAATCAGGAGTATTGACTTACAGGAAAACTCCTTTCATCTGTTTTCCAACATAAAAGATTTTTTCTTAATAGAAACCAGTCAAATCCCTACCTATAGGAAATGCTGGATGAGGAGCCGAAGTGAAGAGGTTAAAGAGGGGCTTTAGTCTCCAGTTAACTCCATCAACATCCATCAAAAGGATGGAGGTTCAAACCCACCAGCTGCTCCACTGGAGAAAGATGTGGCAGTCTCCTTCCATAAGGATTTACAGCCTTGGAAACCCTATGGGGTTGCTATGAGTCAGAATCAACTTGACGACAGTAGGTTCCATACATATAAAAGTGATTAAAATAATGACATGACTACCCATGTATAAAATACCGTATTACTAGTAAATTTAAAAGCCCTCCCCACATCATTCACCACTCCTTCCACACAAAAGTAAACACTAATCCAAATTTTGTAGTTTCTTACTTGTATTTAGTTTTCCAGCTATGTTCCTATCCTGTGTAATATATTGCTTAGTTTTGCCTGCTTTTGTACATTATATAAAAGATTATTTTATGTGTTTTTCTATAACTTGCTTTTTTCATTAAACATTATGTTTCTGAGATTTATCCTTGTTGGTTCATGTAACAATAAGTTATTCATTTTCACTGCTGTATAGTACTCCATTGTTTGAAAAAATAATTTATGAATCCTTGCTACTTCTGATATACATTTAAATTGTTTCTAATTTTCTGCTATTACAAACTATGCTACAATTGACACTTCTGTGCACGATGTCTTGTGCAAATATGTGACAAATTCTCTACAGCTGTGCTGTCAAATACGGTAGCCACCAGCCACATGTGGCAATTAAATTCTTGAATTGTGGCTAATCTGAAAAGAGCTGTGTGAAGTGCATAGTTGATTTTGAAAATTTGTATGAAAAAATGTAAAATACATCATTAATAATTTGGTTATTGATTACATGTTAAAATTATGATAGTTTGGATATTAAAAAAAAACCCATTGCCATTGAGTCAATTCCGACTCATAGCAACCCTATGACAGAGTAGAACTGCCCCCATAGGGTTCCCAAGGAGTGGCTGGTGGATTCGAAATGCAGACCTTTTGGTTAGTAGTCAAGCTCTTAACCACTGTGCCACCAGGGCTCCAGGTTGGATATATTGGGTTAAATAAAATATATTATTAAAATTAACTTCAGCTAATTAATGTCAGCTTACTTGTTTTAATGACGCTACTAGTATCAGGTATGCTGACTCTGAATTATCTTAATTTTTCTTTATCTGAAATGTGTTTGTCTTCATTCTCAAAGTATATATTTTTTCTGGATATAGAATTTTGGGTTGACAGGTGTTTCATTTTTTGGTATCCTGCTTCAATGAGTAGCCTCTGGGGTTTTGAAAGCTTGCCAGCAGCCATCTAAAATACATCCATTGGTCCCATCACGTTTGGAGCAAAGGAGAATGAAGAAAAACCAAAAATGCAAGGAAAATATCAGTCCAAAGGACTAATGAACCACAGCCTCCACCAGCCTGCTCCCAGAAGAAATAGACGGTGCCTGGCTACCACCACTGACCTCTCTGACAGGGATCACAATAGAGGGTTCCAGACAGAGTGGGAGAAAAATGTAGAACAAAATTCAAATTCACAAAAAAAAGACCAGACTTAATGGTCTGACAGATACTGGAGGGACCCCCAAGACTATGGCCCCCAGACACCCTGCTAACTCAGACCTGGAGCCACTCCCAAAGTCCACCTTTCAGCCAAAGATTAGACAGGCCTATAAAACAAACAAAAACATACTCGAGGAATGTGCTTCTTAGTTCAATCAAGTATAGGAGACCTAATGGGTAACTCCTGCCCAAAAGCAAAGAAGAGAAGGCAGGAAGGGACAGGAAACCTGGATGAATGGACATGGGGAACCTGGGGTGTAAAGGGAAAGGGGGAGAGTCCTGACACATTATGGGCATTGCAACCAATGTTACAAAACAATTTGTGTATAAATTTTTTAATGAGAAACTAATTTGTGCTGTAAACTTTCACCAAAACACAATTTTCAAAACATCACAGAAAAAAAACACGCATATTCGGGAGCAAGGGAGAATGAAAAGAACAGGATACAAGGAAAAGATTAGTCCAAAGGACTAATGGACCACAGCTACTATGGCCTGCACCAGACTGAGTCCAGTACAGCTAGATGGTGCCCGGCTACCACCACTGACTGCTCTGACCGGGATCACAACAGAGGGTCCTGGACAGAGCTGGAGAAGGATGTAGAACAAAATTCTAACTCACAAAAAAAAACCAGATTTACTGGCCTGACAGACTGGAGAAACCCCAAGAGTATGGCCCCCGTACACCTTTTAGCTCAGTGGTGAAGTCACTCCCGAGGTTCACCGTTCAGCCGGGGGTTGGACAGCCCCATTAAAAAAAAAAAAACGGGACTAATGAGGCACAGGGACAAGGACTAGAAGGCAGGAGGTGACAGGAAAGCTGGGATAGGGAACCCAAGGTTGAGAAGGGAGAGTGTTGACATGTGGGGTTGTTAACCATTGTCATAGGGCAATATGTGTACTGTTTAATGAGAAACTATTTGTTCTGTAAACCTTCATCTAAGGTACAAAAAAAAAATTATGTGAGATCAAATTGACAACAGCAACTCAAAAGTTTTGATGGGAAGCCTAGGGGGCAGTGAGTTGAAGATAATGGTGATGGAATAATTTGGAAAAGGGTAGAGAGAATAGCAGCACAACTGGAAGAATGTAATCAATGTCACTGAATTGTACATGTAAAAACTTTTGAAATGGTGTAACTTTAGCTATGTATATTTTCACCAAAAAAAAAAGTTCTCCATGGTCGAGAAGGGAGTGTTGACATGTCGTGGGGTTAACCAATGTCATAAAACAATACGTGTACTGACTGTTTAATGAGAAACTATTTGTTCTGTAAACCTTCATATAAAGTACAATAAAAAAATTTATAAATATAAAAAAAGTATAGCTTGATGAAAGACTAGATGCTTTCCTCTTAAGATCAAGACAAGACAAATATGTCTATTCTTACCACTCTTATTCAATATCTAACTGGAAGTCCTAGTCTATGCACTAAAGCAAGAAAAATAAATAAAAGGCATTGTGTAATAATGAAAACAATTTTGGCCTTTGTCCTTAGTTTCTGTGAAGTAACCCTGGGAGTAATTGAGGTGCCTCTATCTGAAACCTCCAGAACACACCTGAGGATATGTGCTAACGAGTGAGGGCTAGCCAGACCACAAAAAAGACTCACTTGGTAAGCCAATGTCAACTAACCTCAGGAAGCATGAATTAGCCTATCATGCATATGCAATTAGGGCTCAATCATAACTGGCTGATAAAAACTCAGAACACAAAGGGTCAGAGAGCTTCCTGGTTGGCAAAGAGAGGGTGGCATGCCCTCTTTGGGATATGGAAGCTCTGCATTGGAAACCTTCCCTGACCTCACCCATGTGCCTTTTCTTTATGATGATCCTGATTTGTATCCTTTTGCAATAATAAATCTATAATCATAAGTATAGTACTTTTTGTGAGTTCTGTAAGTTGTTCCAGCAAATTATTCAACCCAAAGGAATAGCGAAAGTCAGCAGGTGAAAATAAGGGAGCACAAGGAAAGTCCCTGAGCTTGCAGCTGGTGTCCTGAAAGGCTAGTGGGAAAACTCCAAATTTGTGGCCAGCAGGTCAGAAGTAAGGGTGTCATATGGAGTTTCCAAGTTTGTGCCTGGCATCTTCCTATTTGGCTGTCTGAAAGACAGTGTGCTTTCAACTTGTGAGCTCTGACTTTGCTCTGGGTGGCTAGGGAGAGAGAGTGATGCATGGACAGTTGGTGCCAAAAATGATTGAGAAGTGGGAAAGTGGGTATTTGATTAATCTTCATATTCTGGGATTGGATTTATGTTGATTCTTATCCATGATGGCATATATACTGGAAATGAAGAAATAAAACTATATCTGTCTTAGTTATCTAGTGCTGCTATAACAGAAATACCACAAGTAGATGGCTTTAACAAACAGAAATTTATTTTCTCACAGGTTAGGAGGGTAGAAATCCAAATTCAGAGCGCCGGCTCTAGGGGAAGGCTTTCTCTCTCTGTCAGCTCTGGGAAGTCCTTGTCTCTTCAGCTTCTGCTTTCAGGTTCCTTGGAGATCTCCATGTGTCTTGGTATCTATCTTACTCCATCTCTCTCCTGCTTGCTTGTTTAATCTCTTTTTACATCTCAAAAGAGATTGACTCAAGATACACCCTACTTTCGTTCTGTTGTACGTAGGATCGCTGAGTCAGAACCAACTCAACGGCACCTTACCACAACAACATCTTACACTAATCCTGCCTATTAACATAACAAAGACAACCCATTCCCAAATGGGATTATAACCACAGGCATAGATATTAAGATTTACAACACATATTTTGGGAGGACATAATTCAGTCCATAACAGCTGGGTTCTCTAGAGGAGTAAAACCAGTGAAACATATATATATAGAGAGAGAGAGAGAGAGAGAGATTTAATTCAAGGAAATGGCTCATGCAGTTGTGGAGGCTGGCAACCCCCAAAATCCATGGGTCAGACATCAGGCTGGAGGCTTCTCCTGCCTGATTCACATGGTTGCAGGGGCTGACGAATCCAAAATTGGCAGGTTGCTGGCTCATGGGAATGCAGGAGCTGGTGATTCCCAAAATCTGCAGGTCAGGCAGCAGGCTGCTAGCTCACTTCCTAAGAACTGGAGGTCAGATGATGACGAGTCAGATGCAGGATCCAGGGCTAGAGTGAGCCTTGCTGGAACATCCATTTATATACTGGAGGCAGGCCACATCCCCCAAGGAAACTCCCTTTTCAAGTGATTGGCTGCTCAATCTTATCATGGAAGCAATTACATTACATTATGGAAGAGCAATCAGTCTAATGTCTGCCAAACCACCGAGAATCATAACCTAGCCAAGTTGACATACAACATTAACCATCACAGTATCTATTCACAGATGACATGATGATCTATGTAAAAAAAAAAAAAAATCCCGTGGAATATACAAAAAAACTCTGTTAAAACTAATGAGTTTAGCAAATTTGCAGGATACAAAGGCAACACATGAATAAAAAAATCAATTGTATTTCTGTGCATTGTGGTTGTTGTTAGATGCCATCGAGTCGGTTCCAACTCATAGCGACCCTACGTATAACAGAACAAAACGTTGCCCGGTCCTGTGCCATCCTTACAATCTTTGCCGTTTGAGCCCATTCTTGCAGCCACTGTGTCAATCCATCTCGTTAAGGGTCTTCCTCTTTTTCACTGACCTTCTACTTTACCAAGTATGATGTCCTTCTCTAGGGGAGAAACTGCTTAATGGGTAAGGGGTTTTATTTGGAGTGATGGAAAAGTTTTGGAACTAGATAGGCATGGTGGCTGCACAACATTGCAAATGTACTAAGTGCTACAAATTGTTCACTTTAAAATAGTTAATTTTATAATTTTATGTTACGTGAATTTTGCCTCAATACATTGTTTTCATAAAAATAAAAGTACATCTGTATTGTTTGAATTGTTTATCAAGAGTGTATTCATGTGTTTGTTGTGTAAAAAATTTTTGAAGATTTATGTAAAAATAATAAAAGTACAATGAGTAACACTACACATCTATTACAATGTCTAAAATTAAAAAAATGACAATATCAAGTGCTGATGAGGATGCAAAACAACTGGATCTCTCATACATTGCTGGTGAGAGTGCAAAATGGTAGTGCCACTATGGAAAGTAGTTCAGAAGTTTCTTACAAACTTAAACATACACTTACCATATGACCAAGCAATTCTGTACCAAGTATTTACCCTAGAGTAATGAAAACTATTGACTTAGTTTTATATTGCTGTTATAACAAAAAAAATACCACACGTGGGTGGCTTTAAAGAACAGAAATGTATTTTCTCACAGTTCTGCAGGCTAAAAGCCCAAATCAGGGTCTCAGCCATGTCACTTCCTTCTGTGGGCCACTCTCCTAGTTTTGGTGTCTCCTGGAAATCCTTGGCATTCCTTTGCTTGTAGATGGGTCCTCACATGGTGTCTGTCTTCCCCCTATGTGTGTATCTCTGTGTCTATTCTGCTATTTTTATAAGACACCATTCAGAAGTGGTTAGGTTTAGGACCCACCCTACTCTGGTATGACCTCAATAACATAATAAAAGAAAACCTCTATTTCCACATAAGGTCATATTTACAGGTACAGGGGTTAGCACTTCCACATTTATTTCGGGGGGACACAATTCAATCCATAACAACTACGTACACACAAAAAAAGGTACACAAATGTTTATAAACCTCCATTCATAATCAGCAACAAATGGAAACAACTCAAATGTCCTTCAGTGAGTGAATGAATAAACTGTGGTCTATACATACAATGGAATACTACTCTGGAATAAAAAGGAACAGACTATTGATACAGGGAACATGACTGAATCTCAAAGGCATCACATTTATATAGTAACAGAAAACAGACCAGTGGTTGCCAGGATTTAGGAATGGTGGAAGGGTATGACTACAAACAGATAATAGCACAACAGAGTTTCGGGGGGGTTGTGTATATATATATATACTATATATATATATATATATATATATATATATATATAGTAACCAAAACCCAAAAACCCGTTGCCGTTGAGTCAATTCCGACTCATAGCGACCCTATAGGACAGAGAACTGCCCCATAGGGTTTCCAAGGAGTGGCTGGTGGATTTGAACTGCCAAACTTTTGGTTAGCAGCCGTAGCTCGCCATAGCTCTTAACCACTGCGCCACCAGGGCTCCACATATTGTGTAACAGTACACAAAAAAGATTTTATGGTATGCTAATTTTTTTAATAAAAGTTAAAAAGTAATTTTTTTGAATGACTTCTTGTAACAGGACAAGATGGAGTAGATGTAATTTTCCCTACTTCTTCTGCTAAAAGATGCCAGACATCATATATAAAACAAACATAAGAAGACTTTGAATAGTGGATAAAATGTCAGCCTGATGGGGGCCTTGGGACCTAAAGAAAGACAGAGGAGTGAGTTCCCTGGGTTTTCTTTTCTTTTTTGTAACAGCTTTATTGAAATATAATTCACATACCATACAATTCACACATTTAAAGTGTACAATTCAATGCTTTTTAGTATATGCAGAGTTGTGCAACCATCATCATAATCAATTTTAGAACACTTTCATCAACCCAAAAAGAAATCCCATTACCAGTAGCAGCCACTCTCCATTTCCCCTCAACTCGCCCTCTAAGCAGCTACCAATCTACTTTCTGTCTCTATAGATTTGCCTATTATGGACATTTCATATAAATGGAATTACACAATATATCTTCCTCCGTGACTGTCTTTTTCACTTAGCATAGTGTTTCAAGGCTCATCCATGTTGTAGCATTTCCTTTTATGGTCAAATAATATTCCATAATATGGATATACAGTAAAACCTGCAAAAGCCAGAACCTGTGTAAGGTGGAAATCTGTCAGAGAAGGAAAACTCAAATATTTTCCACTAAAATAAGCAATAAAAAAGTGGTAAGACTACACCCTGTCAAAGGCAGAAAACTTGAGACTTGGAGAAACAAGGCAGTCCCATCTATTTCTGACTCTCACAGATTTCACTGTACCACAGTTTGTTTATCCATTCATCAGTTGATGGACATTTTAGTTGTTTCCACCTTTTGGCTATTATGAATAATGCTGCTACGAACATAGGTGTGCAAATTTCTGAGTGGATATATGCTTTCTTTTCTCTTGGGCATATACCTAGGAGGAATTGCTGATCCATGTGGTACATCTATGTTTACTCTTCTTGATGAACTGCCACACTGTTTTCCAAAGCGACTGCACCATTTTACATTCCCACCATCAATGTATGAGGGTTTCAATTTCTCCACATCCTTGTCAACACTTGTTATTATCTGCCTTTTTATTATAGTCATCCTAGTGGGTATGAAAGGAGCCTGGTGGCGCAGTTGTTAAAGTGCTCAGCTGCTAACTGAAAGGTCAGTGGTTCAAATCTACCAGCCTCTCCATGGGAGAAAGATGTGGCAGTCTGCTCCCCTAAAATTATAGTCTTGGAAACCCCATCAGGCAGTTCTACTCTGTCCTGTAGGGTTGCTATGGGTTCATAGAATGCTGGCTTCAGTGCCTGCCCTGAGTTCCTGGCTTAGAGGAGCTGGAAGTTTATTTTTTCCTGTTTGTTTATTTGTTCCCTCCCCAAAGCCGGAAGACTGGCTTGGGTGCACTATGGGTCCCACTTCCGGCCTAGGGGACTCGGCAACCACTGAACACTGCCAGGACAGGAGCACAGAGGGGAGGGGATGGGTGAGGGAAAGAGAGGCACTTCCCAGAGAGGGAATGGTTATTCTGATCCCATGCCATAGGTTAGACACTTGCACTTAAATTTCACAGATCCAGCACTGTTTCCCCCTAGCTCTGGAGGCTTGTTCAGACTCTCCACCTCTCGGTTTCTCCCGACATGGAAAACGCATCCCGGGCGCAACTGCTTGCCTCAGCCAAATGATCCAGCCTGCAGGTGCCAGCCAGGTCAGGTCTAGCACTTCCTCACTGGTTCTGAACTGTCTCTCCCTCCCCCTGCCATTCAATCCAACTCCTCAATTTGTCTTTGATGTTCAGGGCCCTTAGATTGTCATATATAATTGATTCATTTGTTTTTTGGGGTCCTTGTTGGAAGAGGGACCACAAGAAGCATCTGACTATTCCACCATCTTGGCCTTGCCTCAGAGAGATAATTTAAAGCATCTCAGAGGAACCCTTGAGAAACGTGGCATTCCTTGATTGGTATTTGGAAGCCTCCAAACACTTAAGGGACTTATCAGTGGCCTCTCAAAGAATGCCTAGTAGTAGACCTGATGGATGTGACAATGACTATACTCTGCCTCTTTGACCTACCTTACCCACTTAACTTTTTGCCCTGCTCAAATGATTCCAAGTCTCTTCTGACTGAACTTCCTTTTCCCTTTTGTCTCTGAAGCCCCCTCTTCGTCTGATTCTAGGCCCTCTTGACAGGTATCCTTCAAGGTTAAACCAGCAACTGATAACTGCTCCTAACAGGCGCCAGAAAGCTGACTAGATTTTTATACCCCCTGGTACACAGCAAAATTATGAACTATTATAAAGGAATTTCCCAAACCCAGGAACAACCTTAAAAAAATTTAACTGAGGATATTTAGGATCCAAATTGGAAGCAATCAGGGCATTGGAAAAAGATTGTAAAAAAATTTAGAGAGAAGAATAAATTCAAAATGGTAAACACTAATTATGAAGGAGACTGCTCCCCCAGTACTTACATGCCCCCTACTGTTCAAAACTGATGGGGTTCTGGGGAAAATCTTTGCAGGCTGCAGGCACTGCTCCGGATAGACCAAAATTGGGAAACAGATCTCAAAGTTAATGGGGAGACCTGCCAGTTTTTAACTGATACTGGAGTCACTACGTCAGCATTCAACCCCACTTTATTAAAGTAGCCTCTTCCCCAGAGTCAACACAAATTACAAATTATGGGGGTATCTAACCAGATTAAGGAAGTCCAAATGTCTGAATCCATTTAGGTCCAACTAGGAACCATGATGGAACACTATTCTTTAAAGTCAACAACAAGCTCCCTGCTTAGAGTGAGATTATTAGAAATTGCAGGATTGTCTTTTAAGCCTAAAACCCGGACTCTGGGAGGGTCAGGAAAGCTGCTCAGTTCTACTAAAGGCCCTAAAATTTCCAATGTAAAAACTTTAAATCATATTACCCACGATCGAGTAGATAACATGATTCAGACTATGGACAAATATTGGTGGAGTGATTGTTCTCAAGCAGCACAAGTTGATTTATACCTAGTTGTTTATTTTAGAGAAAAGCAAACCCACTGCTGTTGAGTCGATTCTGACTCATAGTGATCCTATAAGACAGAGTAGAACTGCCTCCATAGAATTTCCAAGGCTGTAATCTTTACAGAAGGAGATTGCCACATCTTTCTCCCATGGAAGGACTTGTGGGTTCAAACCAACAACCTTTTGGTTAGCAGCTGAGTGCTTAACTGTGCCACCAGTGCTCCTTGGGCTGAACATACTAGAGGTAATTTGGAATTTCAGTGGCTACTTTGAAAACTTTTTTAATAGAAATTAGTTCACGTTAAAAGTGCACTAGAAAAAGTATAAACTGTTTATTTTGGTTATTAAAATGAGGCCTTGAAAAGACGAAAACCATTCTAAATTGCTTCTCAAAAAATGTATTTAAAGCACACAGAAGATAGGGTTAAGAAAATGTAGTATTTTCCCACCTCTGGGTGGTATTATCAAATTAGATTATAATATTCCTTCAAAGATCCTTATTCTGCTTGGTTTGGTGATAAATAAGTACTTATATAAATTGAATAACCTTAATATTCCCAGGAATTAATGAAAGTGAATTCATTCTGACAAAAGATGTTATGTTTTATAGTATGTCAACTTAAAGAGATTCTAAAATGTTTTTAACTAACTTAGACTAGATTGAGTATATGGTTGCTGTTAGGTGCTTGTCAATTGGCTCTGACTCATAGCAACACTACGTACAACAGAACGAAACGCTGCCTGGTCCTGCACCATCTCCATAATCATTGTTATGTTTGAGCCCATTGCTGCAGCCACCGTGTCAATTCATCTACTCGAGGGTCTTCCTCTTTGCTGACCCTCTACTTTACCAAGCATGATGTCCTTCTCCAGGGACTGGTCCCTCCTGATAACATGTCCAAAGTACATGAGACAAAGCCTCGCCAACCTCACGTCTAAGGAGTATTTAGTTGTACTTCTTCCAAGATAGATTTATTCATTCTTCTGGCAGTCCAGGGTATATTCAATATTCTCTGCCAACACTATAATTCAAATGCATCAATTCTTCTTTGGTCTTCCTTATTCATTGTCCAGCTTTTGCATGCATATGAGGCGATTGAAAAGACCATGCCTTGGATCACGCACACCTTAGTCCTCAAAGTGACATCTTTGCTTTTGAACACTTTAAAGAGGTCTTTTGCAGCGAATTTGCCCAGTGCAATTCCTCGTTTGACTTCTTGACTGCTGCTTCCATAGGTATTGATTTTGGATCCAAGTACAATGAAATCTTTGACAACTTTCATTTATCATGAAGTTGCTTATTGGTCCAGTTGTGAGGATTTTTATTTATGTTGAGGTGTAATCCACACTGAAGGCTGTAGTCTTTGATCTTCATCAGTAAGCGCTTCAAGTACTTTTCACTTTCAGCAAGCAAGGTAGTGTCATCTATATATTGCAGGTTGTTAATGAGTCTTCTTCCAACCCTGATGCCTCATTCTTCATATAGTCCAGCTTCTTGGATTATTTGCTCAGGATACAGATTGAATCAGTATGGTGAAAGGCTACAACCCTGACACACACCTTTCCTGACTTTAAACCACACTGTATCCCCTTGTTCTGTTTGAACGACTGCCTCTTGGTGTATGTACAAGTTCCTCATGAGCACAATTAAGTGTTTTGGAATTCCCATTCTTCGCAATGTTATCCATAATTTGTTATGATCCACACAGTTTAATGCTTTGCATAGTCAATAAAACACAGGTAGACATCTTTATGATATTCTCTGCTTTCAGTCAGGATCTGTCTTAGGCCAGGTTCTCTAGAGAAGCAAAACCAGCAAAGCGTATAAATATATATAGAGAGAGATTTATATCAAGGAAATAGTTCATGCCATTGTAGAGGCTGTAACATTCCAAGTCTGTGGGTCAGGAAAGAGGCTTCTCCTGATTCACGTAGTCCCAGGGGCTGGTGAACCCAAGATTGGCAGGCCAGAGAGCAGGGCTATTGCTCACAGTCTTTGAAGATAGATGAATTCCAAGGTCGGCAGGTAAGACCTCAGGCGAGCTGCTAGCTCAAGTCCCAAGAACCAGAGGTCAGACGAACAGGAGCCAGCTGCAAGATCCAGAATGCACAAAAGCCCCAGAGCCCTGCCTCAACGTACACCCACACACGATGTAGGCTACACACCCAAGGAAACTCCCCTTCAACTGACTGGCTACTCACAGCAGATGCCATCATGGGGTTGATCACGTATCAAATCTCAACGGGGAAGTGATCACATTATATGACTGCCAAAACACTAAGAATCATGGCCCAGCCAAGTTGACACACAATCTTAACCATCACAGGATCCATCTGACATCAGCGATGATATCCCCTGTTCCATGACCTCTTCTGAATCCTGCTTGAATTTCTGGCAGTTCCCGGTTGATGTATTGCTACAAACACTTTTGAATTATCATCAGCAAAATTTTATTTGCATGTGATATTACTGATATTGTTCAATAGTTTCTGCATTCTGTTAGATAACCTTCTTCTGAATGGGCACAAATATGTATCTCTTCCAGTCAGTTGGCCAGGTAGCTGTCTTCCAAATGTCTTGGCATAGATGACTGAACACCTCCAGCACTGCATCCATTTGTTGAAACATCTCAATTCGTATTCCATCAATTCCTGGAGCCTTGTTTATAGCCAGTGCCTTCAGTGCTGCTTGGACTTCTTCCTTCAGTATCATCAGTTCTTGATCATACGCTACCTCCTGAAATGGTTGAATGTCAACAAATTCTTGTTGATACAGTGACTCTGTGTATTCCTTCCATCTTCTTCTTTTTTTTTTTATTGTACTTCAGGTGAAGGCTTACAGAACAAATAGTTTCTCATGAAACAGTAGTACACCTTCCATCTTCTTTTGATGCTTCCTGGGTCGCTCAATATTTTGCCCATAGAGTCCTTCAATATTGCAACATGAGGCTTGAATTTTTTCTTCAAGTCTTCCAGTTTGAGAAATGCTAAGCGTATTCTTCCCTTTTGCTTTTCTAACTCCAGGTCTTTGCATATTTCATTGTAACACTTTGTCTTCTCGAGCTGCCCTTTGATATCTTCTGTTCAGCTCTTTTACTTCATCATTTCTTTCATTTGCTTTAGCTAAGAGTCTCTTCTGCCATCCATTTTGGTCTTTTCTTTCCTTTTTTTTCCCCCCTGTCTTTTTAATGATCTTTTGTTTTCTTCATATATGATGTCCTTGATGTCATCCCACAACTCTTCTAGTCTTTGGTCATTAGTGTTCAATGTGTCAAATCTATTCTCGAGAGGGTCTCTAAATTCAGATGGGATATACTCAAGGTCATACTTTGGCTCTCATGGACTTGTTTTAATTTTTTTCAGCTTCAAGTTGAACTTGCATATGGGCAATTGATGGCTTATTCCACAGTCGGCCCTTGGCCTTGTTCTGACTGATGACATTGAGCTTCTTCAACATCTGTTTCCACAGATGTAATCAATTTGATTCCTGTGTATTCCATCTGGTGAGGTCCACGTGTATTGTTGAAAAAGTATTACCAATGAATACATTGTTGGTCTTGCAAAATTCTATCATGCAATTTCGGGCATCATTTCAATCACCAAGGTCATATTGTCCAACTACTGGTCCTTTTTCTTTATTTCCAACTTTCATATTCCAATCTCCAGTAATTATCAATACATCATGATTGCATGTTTGCTCAATTTCAGACTAGAGAAACTGGTAAAAAATCTTCAATTTCTTCATCTTTGCCATTAGTGTTTGGTGCATAAATTTGAATAATAGTAATATTAACTTACCTTCCTTGTAGGTGTATGGATGTTATCCTATCACTGACAGCATTGTACTTCAGGATAGACCTTGAAATGTTCTTTTTGACGGTGAATGTGACGCCATTCTTCTTCAATTTGTCATTCCTGGCATAGTAGACCATATGATTGTCTGATTCAAAATGGCCAATATCAGTCCATTTCAGCTCACTAATCCCTAGGATGGAGCCCTGGTGGCACAGTGGTTAAGCGGTCGGCTGCTAACCAAAAGGTTGGGAGTTCAAATCCACCAGCTGCTCCCTGGAAACCCTATGGGGCAGTTCTACTCTGTCCTATAGGGTCGTTACAGGGTTGCTATGAGTCAGAATTGACTCAACAGCAACGGGTACAGGTAATGCCTAGGATATCAATCTTCAAGGGTTCCATTTCATTTTTGACAACTTCCAATTTTCCTTGATTCATACTTCATACATTACACATTCTGATTTCTAATGAATGCAGCTGTGTCTTCACGTTTTGAGTTGTGCTATATCAGCAAATGAAGGTCCCAAAAACTTTACTCTATCCACGTCATTAAGGTCAACTCTACTTTGAGGATGTAACTCTTCCCCAGTCACATTTGCAGTGCCTTTTAACCTGAGGGGCTCATCTTCCAGCACTATAGATTGAGTAAATGGGTCATGTTTTGTTAAGGGAAAAGAGAGTAATTTTGTCTTAAACAGACTGGTTGTTCCAGAATGAGAAAAAAAGGAAGCATAAGACAAAACCTAGATAGAAAAAAAAATGGTTAGCCAAGATTTGATGGGTTCATTTACAAATTTGCTAAAGAGCTTTGATAATTAATGGGTGGCTCTTAGTAAAACGTGATAAATGGTGATGATGAAGGAGGAAAGCTAAACTGATTACCAAGAGAATGGTGAAAGAGCTAAGGGACCCCTCCCAAAAGAGTGAAGATTCTTTAAAGACATTTGAAAATAGGGTAAGGTGGACATTGATGAGGTTAAAACAGGACAGATGCTGTCTTAATACAGTTATCAGAAATTGGGTGGATTCCTAACATAAAAGAACCATAAACGAGTTCTCTGTGCTGTGGAGAAAAATTTTAAAAAGCCAAAAAGATAAAAATCAAAATGAAACACACCCAAAATAACCTGGGGAAATATTTCCACCCCCAGCCAGAGACCTAGGATTATATCCATATCAATGAATAAAATGGTTGAGTGGAGCAGAGACTTTGAGCACAAAATCAGTTGATAAAATCTTAAAAAGGGCTAAGTTTAGATTGGAAAAAATATAAGAAAGAGTTGATAAGAAAAAGGAAAAAGTTTGAAAGAAAACTTAAAATATTTAAATGAATTTTATTTCAACAGTAATTATGTTTTGTGGTATATAGGCTTAATAAAGATAATTTCAAGATCTTTAGATAATTTACTGAAATTAATATTCATTATAATTTAAGTTTATTTTTACTTTTTTATATGCCACAGAGAGGATTTTATATATATATATATATATATATATATATATATATACACACACACACACACACATACATATAATATATATTTGGGTCTGCTAATGAATATGTCCTTTTTTTGCCATTTAAAAGGTTGCGATTATAAGGGATATGCGACAATGACAGAAAGTTTTTTAATAAAAAAGGGGGGTAATTTCATTTGATGTGGTCAAAGTTTTTTATCTGTTGTGGCTAAAGATTGATGGGTTAATTTATGAGATTTTTAAGAGGTTTATTACCAAATAGTATATAAAGCCAAAAAAATTAGGTTTGTCTCTGTTAAAATGACAAAATTCTATTTAATTACTGGATTGAAGGGTTAACTTCTGTGTAATCTGCCTGGAAGGCAAAGGTTCTGTATTTCATTAGAATAAGTTCCTGAGTTTTGTTGAAAACCATGCCTCAGGGTTTTGAAAAAGCTAAACTTTTTAGTTTTAAAATCTTTTATTGTCACTTTGGTTAAATAGCTATCCAAGTATTGTTTCTCAGTGACCTATGATAAATTCCTCACAACTTTGTAAAGTGCTAAAAATGATGAGGTTTATTTAATGTGCTGTGAGTTACATGAAACATGTTGTCAAATCAAGAGAAGTGTCTAATTTTCATTGTGTTAAAAGTTTGTATGAGCATCAGTATGTTTTGCCTGATATTAGACAAGAGAATAATAAGTCTTAATTTTAGTTATTTTATAAATTGTTAACTTGTTTGCAGCTTTATTTCTTTAATTTGAATATAGCACATCAGCGAGGCCAATGGTTTTAACTGGGAATTCACTGTAGTAGAGAAAACTTGTACCCTATTTAAAAGTAAAACAAAGAGGTTTATTAAAGGTTCAACACAGTTCGAACTGGGAACTATGTGGCTCATGAAAATGAAACCACGAAGTCCGAGGCACGATAATCACACAAACATTTTTATAAGGTTTAGACAAAGAACAGGGACTCGGGAGGGGGGGCTACGATATTATGGTTGGTTTTCAGGCAATTAGGGAAGTTAAAGATGGGCTTAAGCAGGGACTTGTCATTGATTGGCAACTTATCTTAGATTGGCAACTTATCTTAGACATGTAGGTGGGGGGTACATGGGGGATCAGAGGACAATGACAGGACATGCTTTCCTGGGAATATGTTATTAAATTGCTTTCTCAAACATGTCTTTTTCTGAGGGTCCATTGAAAAGGAGATTTTTTATAACGATGTGTGTCAAGACCTGATAGGAACAGGCTGTTGACATCCTGCATCTGCTTGATCACAGAGGAAAAGACCCTCTGGAAACAGGCTGTGACATCCTGCTTCTGTTTGACCACACAGAAAAATATTTCCTTCAGGGTATATTTTTAAGAATGACTAAAGGTTAAGCACATGAGAGAAAAATTGCCTTTTTAAAATGAGATTTTTTTCTCATGCCTGGGCCAAGATCCTCTACTTATACCAAATGCCTCATGTAATTTTTAGATTCTTTCTCTCATTCTCTTCTTTTGACCAAGGATTTCTAGGTTAATTATTTAATCATACTTTTAAGGAATGCCTACTGCACGGACTTTATGGGTCTCCAGATGGTCATTTATCTATTATAGGCCTTTAAGACGCCAGGCACTACTATTCTTGGTAGCCGGGCACCACTGGAGGTCTTCACCATGCCATAGCTTTGGCATGCTTCTCCAATGATGTTCTTGGGAGAGAGATTAACAGGGCCACATTAGGAGGAACTATTTCATCATTTGATGGAACTGGCCCAAGGAGTTCAAATTCATCTGAAAAATAGTTTTTGTCAATGTACATTATTCTTCTCATGGGTAAAAGGTTAGTTTTCTGCGTCAAAACATTGGAGGTGACTTTCATATAGCATTTGGTAGTTCCGATAACAATTACAATAAGTATCATTAATCCATTTAACAATATAGATCTCATCCTTGATGCAGTCCCTGAGGGTAGCCAGCTAAAAATATCTAGAAAAGGGGAGTTTGACATGGGGGATACTTGAAGCCAAGTGGCCTTTTGGCGGACCTGTCTGATATCTTATTCTACTTCTTCTGAAGCATTTATCTAAGTGCAGCAGGCAGTATTGGCAACTGTACAGACTCCTTGTTGGGTTAGAAGGAAATCAAGGGCATTTTTATTACCTTTAACTACATAACTTAGGGGCTTCAGTTGGGCTTTTATGCTATCATCAAGCTTATCAGTTATTTGGAGCATAGTAGCAGATAAATTGAGAAGAGGTTTTTCAAGTCCAGGAATACCGATAAAGAAATGCCCATCTATTGCTGGGTTTGTCCGTTATAGGGTTCTCATTAGATCTTGCAACATGTCCTCTTTTGTGATGAGTGAGGATGTTCACATGATTGGTCCAATGTATGCTTTCATCATAGGAATGGATATCGTGAGGGGCTCCTTAAAACATGAAATAGCATACCTGTCCTATTCCAACTATCTGAACAGGATATAGTCCAGGTATGCGACTTGTCATTTGGATTTGGATTGGCAATGGTTGGGTATCTTGATCTTCTACATAAAAATATGTATTCATATGGGGCACATATTATGCCAATCCCAGTATGTTGATCTGGGAGAGGGATAGTTTGGTTTATTTATTTGAGTCAATTTTTTGTCAAGGAGTTGTTACAAATAGGCAATCGTCCTAGTCTTAGCCAATTCCATATTTGAATATAAAAAGTCTTCTTTCCCTGTAGGCATGCTGTTAAATTTTCCGAAATCTAGGAGGGGCATTATATGTAACTGAGCACTCATTTTTACAGTCCGAAGGGTTCCAGGCTGTTTTAGAACAATCCTTAACTCTAATATTGGTTAGACTGAAACATGGGCTCTGGAGTTGAGCTAATAACCTGGGAGGATGCCATCGTCTCACATATATGGCTCACCTAAAGGTGATATTAAAGTTGATGATAGCAGGGGGGATAAAACTATAGTTCAGTATGGGAAAAGCTAATGGATCTGAATTCATGAGGCCAGATTTTGGAATGTGATGGTAAATCCAACAGTCATACAGCTTACTAGTACTAGTTACTGACTCGGCTATTCTAACAAAGGCGTTTTCATGGCATGCATTAATGGTGTTTATGGGGAAGAGTAAGAGAATACTTAAGAAAATCTCTATAATGTAAAAATATTAACCAAAAATAATATAGTAAGGCAAGGCTCATAAAAATTATAGCTATTCTAAAATAAATTCTTCCCTCATTCAAAGGCATATATACTATTCCTAATAGAAAAACAGTGGTTGTTATGATTAGTAAATTAATGATGATTAATTCAATATTATCTAATAATTCTAGCATGAAAACAGTTAAAAATTACCAATTTATGAATCCTAACTTACAGAATAAGGCAACTTTAAAAGCTATAAGTATCAGGCAGGGGGCAACGACATCTAGTGGGGACATAAAGAATTAACATCATAGAGGGAAATTTCCTGACAGGGATCCAAAAAAAAGAAAACCAAACCCATTGTTGTTGAGTCAATTCCAACTCATAGCAATATAGGGATAAGGCAACCTAAATGCAATCCTGTAAGGATCACCCACACCAGTAAGAATAGAAATCAAGGATTTCAACAGCCTGCATATGCATAGGAAAGAAAGGAATGGATGTAAATCAGAAAGTATCAGGTGACAAATTACCAACTTATAAATCCCAGCTGATAAAACAATGCCATTTCAAAAGTTATAAGCATCAAACAGAGCAGCTATTTCAGGAGTTTCCACACAACATATCTTACCAGGGAAGAATACCAACTTGGTGAAGGAGAATCAAGATAAATAGGAAAGCAAAGATTATAAAGCACAGTCCAAATATCTCAGCTGGCAGCATGAAGTCTTGTTCTGTGATCTTGGGTGGAGCTGTCTGCTTCTGTCCCACTGGTCTACTTCTGTCCACCGAGGCAGCTGAATTTCAATCTGAGTCCTTTAGTTGGCTGGACAAGTCCAGGTAGGAGCCACAGTCTTCTTTAATTGGGGGAGATGAATCCAAATCTTAACTCCATGTAATTTAGCAGCATAAGGATTACTAAGAACTATATATGGTCCTTTCCTATGAGGCTCCAGGGAATATTTTAGCTGATGTCTTTTCTAATATACATGGTCCCCTGGAACAATATCAGGCAGATTTCGGGATTTTGGTTTTCAGTTGTCAAAGGCTCCTTTAACCTGTGAAAACATTCCTTAAAGTATTGTATTAAAGATTGACAATATTTATCAATATTCGAGTGGGTATAAGCAACATAAGGGAGGGTCATTTGGTTTTGAATAACTACTTCTCTCATAGTCATTTCAATATTCATTTCTTGGAGTCTGTGGCATTTCTGAATATATTTTAGTCAGAACTTTGACAGGAGCCGTAACATCTTTTAATTCATAGGATATTCTGTAAATAGCATAGTGTTATTAGTTCCTGAAATAGCTGATCCTTACATAAAAAAAGGAAAGAAGGAAAAAAATAGTTTCTTATATCTAGAAAATCGAACAATGCATATTCAAAATAGTCTCATATAAATCTTATAGTAATTCTTTTAGCTTACTCAGTTCCGTGTAGCTAATTTTTGTTGTATGTCATCCTGGATCAGCTGTAACTTAAAAAACTGTCAGTTTCTACTTAAGAGTTCTAAATTCTGTTTATCTGGAAATGTCCTAAATTCACCATTGTATTTGAGATATAATTTTGCTGAATAATTCTTGGTTGATGATTTTTTTATTTCAAGGTTTTATATACATCATTGCATTGCCTTCTTGCCTGCATGTTCTCTGCCATGTAATCAGAGCTTAGTCTTATTTGTTCCCCTTTGTAGGGGACTTTTCATTTTTCCTGAGCTGCTCTCAGAATTCTTTCTTTGTCTTTGGTTTTGGCGAGTTTGATTATGATATGCCCTGGTGACTTTGTTTTGGGGTCTATCCTGTATGGGGTTTGTTGAGCTTCTTGGATGAATATATTCTCATCTTTCATGATATTAGGGAAGGTTTCTGCCAGCATATTTTTGACAATTCTCTCTGGGGTTTCTTATTTTGTTTTTGTTTTTTCTTGCCTCTTCCATTCTGGAATTCCAATCACTTGTAAATTTTTTCTCTTGATAGTGTGCCACATAATTCTTAGGCTTTCTTCATTTTTCTTCAGTCTTTTTTCTGACTTTTCCTCAAACAAATTTATGTCAAGGGATTTGTCCTCTATTCCGCTGATTCTGTATTACATTGATTCAATTCTGGTCTTATGTCCTTCTACTGAGTTGTCTATTTCTGAAATTTTACTGTTAATCTTTTGGATTTCTAGTTGATGTTTCTGTATGGTTTGTAATTGTCTATTTATTTTGTCATTTTGTTCTTGTATTGTTTTCTTGAATTCTTCTATTGCTTTGTCTGTGTTTTCCTGGTTTTATCTGTGTTTTCCTTGATCTCTTGAAGAAACCTATATATTAGTCTTCTGAATTCCTTATTAGGTAGTTCCATTACCATTTCTTCCTCCAGAAGGTTTTCTGGTTCTCTGTTTTGGTCACTTGTTGGAGCCATCTTGTCCTGCTTCTTTATGTAATTTGATATTGTCTGTTGTCTTGGAGGCATTAAGGTGTTATTCTATTTATTTATGGTATGTTTGCTGCATCCTGATTTTTTGCTTTGTTTTGTTGTGATGTATTCATGTAGGTGGGGCATGCATGCTACTCTGCTAGTCTGGCTGCACTGGAGCTCTCACCACCTGTCTCCAGGTGGGTGGGGCAGTGGCTGGGTGTGTGAGTATGGGTCTCTGTTCGCTAGTCTTGCAGGGCAGCTGAGGATATGGCTGGCATTGCTGGTGAGGTGATGTGTCTGGCCAATCACCTAGGTGTGGGTGCAGGGAGCATTCTCACTGGTTACTGTGTTGATGTTATGTGTGTGCACTGCCAGTGCTGTGTGGTTGGGTGGGTGGTTGGATTGTCAGTCATCGGGTGTATTGTACAGAAACTCTCACAAATGCTCCCAGGCGGGTAGGGCTGCACTGGGTGGTCAGAGCAGGCACAAGCCTCCGATTGCAAAGGAGGGCAGTGCGGGTATAGAGGGAGGGGGATGCCGCCAATCCATGGGTGCCCACTAGGAGGGCGTGACCATCTGTTAGAGTGTCATGCAGGGGAGGGTGTGCCACTGGTCCTCAGGCCCCCAGTACAGGTGGCTGGATGGGGTGGGAGGCACTGCTGGTGTGCGGGCCCTCAGCACAGGTGGCTGGGCATAGAAGCGGGCTCCTCCAGTTTGCAGGTTCCCAGTGCCAGTGGATGAGCCCCTGGTGAGGGCAGCTGGGCGTAGGAGTGAGTGCTGCCATTCCTTGGGTCCCTGGTGCAGTTGGCTGGGTGAAAGGGGGTGTGCCACCAGTCCCCAGGCCTCTGGTGCTGGTGGCCAGTCAGAGAAGCAGACACTGCCCACTCATGGGTGCTGGCTCAGGTGGCTGGGCTAAGGAGCAGGTGCTGCCAGTCCACAGGCACCCAGTGTGGGTAAGTGGGTGGAATAGGGTACACCACCAGACCATGGGCTCCCAGCACAGTTGGGTGGGCAGAAGAGGGGGTGTCACCTGTCCATGGGCTTCTGGCATGGGTGGCTGGGTGAAACAGGCCCCATCAGATTGCAGGAACCCAGTGTAGTTAGGTGGGCAGAAAAGCAGTGCCGCCAGTCCATGGGCTCCTGGCGCAGGTGGTTAGGCAGAGAAGTAGGCATCACTGTTCTGCAGGCCCCCAGTGCCAGTGGTCAGGGAGTTGCTGCTGGTCCGCAGGTCCTCAGCACTAGTGACTGAGCAAAGGGACAGGTGCCGCTGGTCCATAGGCTCCCAGCTCAGAGGGCGGGGTGGTGGGGGTGCCACCAGACTGCAATTGCATGTAGGGGGATGGATGGGGAGAGGCTCCTCAGTTCTGTGGGCCTCTGGCACAATGAGTGAGGTAAGCACACTTAACTTTTGCAGGGCGGAGGGCACTCCTGCCTGGCTCTAGACATGGGTGCAGAGTCAGTCTTGCTTGGCTGCAGCAGGTGATGGGGGCTTTGGATGGGAACGCTGCTTGCTTTGTCTCAATATGGCCAAGCTGTGCAGGTTCGGCTGGCAGGGCACTGGCGATCTGTAATTCTACATGTCCGCTATTTATAGAGTCTCTCCTTCCACTTGGCACTTGGCCTGATTCTTCAGTTGCCTTTGATGCTCAGGGTTCCAAAGTTGTCATCTATATTTGATTCATTTGTCTTCTTGGGTCTTTGTTGTAAGAGGTACGTTATGAGGTGTCTGACTACACCTCCATCTTGGACTGCCTTTGACATTGTAGCTTCTTGTTTTGTTTTGTTAATTTGGATACAGTAACCTGAAGGGAGCAATTCTGCTTTCTTGTTGTTTCTTAGAAGCGTCTTAATTCAGGAGCCTTCCTGTTCTAATTTTATTGCACAGAAAGATTAACTTTGACATATCAAAAATCCGTATATGGGCCATTTGTCCTTAAGGCTATCCTTAGTGATTTTATGCCAGCGATCTAAAAACTAACAGGTAGCTGGAGTGTAATGTTTACACATATAAGCAGCAGGGGTATCTGCTGGTGGTCCCACTAGATCTTTAGAGCTAGCACCCCCCATATTCACTAAGATAGCAACCACATGTGTGAAAAACAGTTCAACTTTGCTCTAGAGTCTTACCAAGGTGGAAAACACACCTGAAAAGACATTAATGGGTGTTTAGAGAAAACACAGGGAGTTCCCACAGCCAGACCAAGCCACAATTCAAAGTGAAAGTACTTGATGAACCCATCAAACAGGCTTGGTTGGATCAAGCTGCAATTTAAAGTGAAAAGTACCTAATAAACTTGTTAAACAGACTTGATAGTAAACTGAAAGAAAAGAGAGGAAAAAGCTGCTAATAAACGTTGGAGGACTTCAATGCAAAGAGAGCAGAGCTCTGGTCTGGTCTGAGAGGTCTTACCTAGAGATGACCACCAAGGGCCTGGGGAGACAGTTCAAGCACAAAGGGCTCATGTAGGTGCTGATACTCCAGATCCATGGTCCCCTGGGATCTCAGCAAGCAAGTTACCTTTGGATCCCATGCCACTGACACCAGATATGTAGTAGTGAAAACCCATACTCTATTTAAAAGTAAAACAAAGAAGTTTATTACAGGTTCAATACAGTTTGAATCCGGAACAACAAGGCTCATGAAAATGAAACCACGAAGTCCAAGGCATGATACACAAACATTTTTATAAGGTTTAGACAAAGAACAGGGACTACAATATTCTGGTTGGTTTTTAGGCAATTAAGGAAGTTAGAGGAGGGCTTTCTTAAAGCGGGGGCTTGTCATTGATTGGCAACATAGATTGCAGGGGTACATGCAGGTAGGGAGTTGTACGGGAGATCACAGGACAATGACAGGACATGCTTTTCTGGGAACTTGTTATTAAACTGCTTTCTCAAGCATGTCTTTTTCTGGGTGTCCATTGTAAAGAAGATTTTTGATAATGACATGTGTCAAGACCCTCTGGGAACAGGCTGTCAACATCCTGCATCTGACCACAGAGGAAAAGACCCTCTGGGAACAGGGTGTGACATCCTGCTTCTGCTTGACCAGAGAAAAATACTTCCTTCAGGGTATATTTTTAAGAAAGAGTAAAGGTTAAGCACAGGAGAGAAAAAATGTTTTAAACGAGGTTTGTTCTTAGGTTTGGGCCAGGGTCTTCTATCAAATGCCTCATATAATTTTGGGGTTCTCTCTCATCATATAGTTTACCCATGGAGTTTTATTAATATTCAGATGTTTAGAGACTTGATGATCTTGGTATATTCTTGGTATGCTATTATGTTTCAGGATTATTATATATCTTTAGTTTTTTGAAAATAGGGTTAATCATTATGTTTAGAGATACTTTATCTAATGTTTTGTGTGTGTATGCTTTAGGTGAAAGTTTACAGAGAAAATTAGTTTTCCATTTGATAGTTTGTACATAATCTAATGTTTTTTTAATTGACTTTATTTTGCTTTGTGTTATTTTGTAACGAATTCTCATAAGGTGTTTTATTACTGGTAATGGTCATTTTAAAGTTTTGTCATCTGCAGATAGTTTTTAGTTTGCTGACTCCCTGAAAGCACTTGGCCAGAATATTTCAACAAAAAATACCAGAAACTTATGGAAAGGATCCTACCAAGTACTGTTGACCACCCACTGTGCAGCTAAACTTGAGAGAGTCAAAACTTGGGTTCACATCTCACAACTCAAGTGAGCCCCTCTATCCCCTGGACCACAATGCTGATAGGTGAACTCAAGATGAAACTTTTTCAAGGTCACCCAGAAGCAGATTGTCTTCAGATGTAGACAGCTTTCCCAAGACCAACAGAACAAGTAATCCAATAGATTTTTTAAACATTCTTTTGATAATGAATAAGTTGATTTGTTTGCTTATCCCTGCTTGTATTTAAAACTCAAACATGGAAAGACAATGCTTTTGTTAGATTAGCCTAGGCAGTATCTTCAGCAGGAAATATGACAGATTGTTGGATTTGCCACCCTTCTCCCCACTCAGTACATTAGAATCCAAATCCTTTAGCTTTACCCATCAATTACACTGCAATCCTGAATGCCACTGTTAACTCAACCATCCTAGCAACTTAATGGAATTCGAGTTAGACTCTGGCATCCTTCAAATGCCCAACATGATTTAACTGGTCCTTGCTTTAATCTCATTGAAATGAAAAATATAACTGCTAACTGTTCAGTATACTTAGAATCAAATGGAATAATTGGTGCAACATGGACCAATTATAAGATTGAGACCCAATGGAATGTAAGCATTCTAATGGAACCTTCAACCATTCTGGCATTGCAGATTTGGATTCCGTCCCTACAGAACAAGGAGCTTTCATTTCCTAGATGAAAACTGTCCTGCAGGGGAAAATTCTAAGCTTTATGAAAGAGATGATTTAGTCTCTCAGGAGTTCCCAATCCCCATGATTGGGGAAGACTCTCTGTTTGCAATCATTTTCTTTCTGAAAATTGGTTAATTTGGGCAAATAATATCATTCTTTATAATGAATCTGTTAATAATATCACTGGAGTGGTTGTCCTCTGTGCACCCAAAGGCTATGTTTTTCTTTGTGGAGGATCGAGCTGGTACAAAGATCAAGAAACTCTTCAGAACTCAGATGAGGCCTGGGCCCTCCAATGCCTCTATGGCTGGAGAATGTCAGGATGCTGCACTCTTGGAACCCTTGAGGTCTCACTAGAACTCCACTCATACAATGAAGTATATATTGGGCTGTTGTTGTTAGGTGCTGTTGAGTCAGTTCTAACTTACACCAACCCTGTGTACTACAGAACAAAACACTGCCTGGTCCTGTGCCATCCTCACAATCAGTGCTATGTTTGAGCCCATTGTTGCAGCCACTGTCAATCCCTCTCCTTGAGGGTCTTCCTTTTTTTCACTGACCCTCTACTTTACCAAGCATGATGTCCTTATCCAGGGAGTGGTCCCTCCTGATAAGATGTCCAAAGTATGTGACATGAAGTCTTGCCATTCTGGCTTCTAAGAAGCATTCTGGCTGTAGTTCCAAATCAGATTTGTTCGTTCTTCATGCAGTCCATGGTATATTTAGTATTCTTTGCCCAAACAATAATTCAAATGCATCAATTCTTCTTCAGTCTTCCTTATTCACTATCCAGCTTTCAGATGCATATGAGGTGACTGAAAATACCATGGCAAGGGCACGGCCAAGATGGAAGAACAGTCAGATGCTTTCTGTCATCCCTCTTACAACAAAGAACCCCAAATCAAGTGAATCTGATATATATGACAATCTAGGAACCCTAACCATCAAAGACAAAGCTGAAGAATCAGAAAGGTGGAAGGAGGGACAATTCAAAAGCAGCAGAAATGGGGAACCACAGATCGCAGATTTGCTGGTGCCCTGCTAACTAAATCTGCACAGCGCACACTGGCTGAGGAAAGCAGCAACATCCCAAAGTGCAGCCAAGGAGCAGCGAAGCTGCATGCATCTCCAGAACCAAACAGGAGCTACACCAGACCTGTGAAAGTTAAGTGCAAGCTCTCAACCTACCACATGCACTAGCAAAATAACCCCTCCCCCCTAGAGTTTCACAGTGGAGAAGTAATTCCTTCCCCTCACCCACCATCCCCCCACTCCGACATCAGTCCCACAGCATTCAACAATGCCAACATCCCCTAAGCCGGGAACTGAGGCATGGTCAGGAGGCCCTGCCCCTTTGCTCAGCCACTGGCACATGAGATCCATGGACTTGCAGTGCCCCTCATCGCCACCCAGACCCTCGAGGGTCAATTCAACGCTGCACATCCTCACTACCATAACACACCAGGGCACACACCTGAAGCCCATTTTTACCTGCAGCAGTCAAGGGGGAACTGCAGATTTGTGAAATTTGACACCTCCCCACCTCCTAAGAAGGAGCCTTACCCACCCACACAGAGGGCCTGACAGCTGGCAGTACCACCCACTCCATTTGAGAATTAGTGGTGCCTCCCAATCCCTACAGCCAACTGTACTGGGAACCCAAAGATCAGATTCACTACCCACCCCCCAAACTAAGATCTCAAGGGGACGGGGACATGCCTTCCATCCAGGCACCCAGGGATAGCTGTCAGCCCCCTGCCTTCCACATATCACCCCCCTGTGCAACCAGAGACCTGTGCCTCCTCCGAACAGCCCCCCCATTCAGCCCTGCCCACCTAGGACTGTAGGGGAGAGTCTGCACCACACACTCGGTGACTGATGACCCAAACACCTGTGCCCTGAATGACCGCACTCCCACAAGAACAATGAACAGACTCCTGGGCTCACACACCTAGTAGCTGCTCTGACCACCTGGAGATAGGATGTGAGAGCTTCAGTGACACCAAAACCAAAGTAGCTCACATGCCCAGTCTACTTGGGCATATCAAAACAAAACAAAAATACAGCATGCAGTAAACAAAAATACAGTAAATAAGTATGATAACTTATTGATGCCTCAGAGACAACAGTCAATATCCAATCACATAAAGAAGCAGGACAACATGGCTCCAGCAAGCAATCAAAATAAAGAAACAGAAAACCTTTTGGAAGAAGATAAGGCAATGAAACTACCTGAGAAAGAATTCAAAGAGCTTTCCAAGATATCAGGAAGGAGATCACGCAAAACTCAGACCAAGCCAAGGAACACAGAGACAAAGCAATAGAGAATTTCAGGAAACAAAATAAGAACAAAAGGAAAAAATAAATAGGCTGCTAGAAACCATACAGAGACAGCAACTAGAAACCCAAAAGATTAACAATAAAATTTCAGAAATTGACAACTCAATACAAGGTCACAGGAGCAGAATTGAGACAATGGAAATCAGAATTAGTAAGATTGAAGATAAATCGCTTGACACCAATTTGTTAAAGGAAAAATCAGAAAAAAATTTAAAAAATGAAGAAAGACTAAGAATTACTTGGGATACTATCAAGAGGAAAAATCTACTAGTAATCAGAGTACCTCAACAGGGGGGAATAACAGAAAACACAGAGGGAATTGGTGAAGATTTGCTGCCAGAAAACTTCCCTAATATCATGAAAGACAAGAAGATATCTACCCAAAAAGCTCAAAGAACCCAATACAGGGCAGACTCCAAAAGAAAGTCACCAAGAAATATCATAATCAAACCTGCCAAAATCAAAGACAAAGAATCTGAGAGCAGCTAGGGATAAACGAAAAGTCACCTACATCGGAGAACAAATAAGACTCAGCAAAAACCATGCAGGCAAGAAGGCAATGAGATGACACATATAAAGCCTTGAAGGAAAAAAACTGCCGGCCAAGAATAATATGTCCAGCAGAATTGTCTCTCAAATATGATGGCAAAATTAGGTCATTTCCAGATAAACAGAAATTAAGGGAATTTGTAAAAGCCAGAGCAAAATTACAAGAAATATTAAAGGGAGTCCTCCAGTTAGAGAACAAACAACATCAGAGAACAATTTAAGACTAGGACACAGGACAGACCAACCACTTATCAACCCAGATAGGGCATTCACAAAAATAAATGAAAGCTAAAAGACTGAAAATGGGGAACCAGAGATGTCAATATGTATGTAAACAATGACGTCAAAACAAAAAAGAGGAAATGAACGATGCAGTCATAGAACTTCCATATGGGAAAGAAGTTAAGATGATATCAAGAAATAAAAGACTGGTTTAAACTTAGAAAAATAAAGGTAAATTTCAAGGTAACCACAAAGTATGCTAACAAACCTAACCATGAAAATAAAAAAGAAGAAAAACATAGACTCAGCAAATACAAAATCAATAATAACAAAAAAGATGAAAGAAAATACATAAACAAAAAGAACTCAGCACAGAAAATAAAGCAGAACAAAGAAACCATCAACAACACAAAAAAACAAAACAAATATCAAAATGATAGCAGTAAACTCATACCTATCGATAATTACACTGAATGTAAAAGGCCTAAATGCACCAGTAAAGAGAGAGACAGTGGCAGAATGGATAAAACAACATGATCTGTTTACAAGAGACACACCTTAGACACAAAGACATAAACAAACTAAAACTAAAAGGATGGGGAAAATATATATAAAGCAAACAACAAAAAAGAGCAGGAGTGGCAATATTAATCTCTGATAAACAAACTTTGAAGCAAAATCCACCATAAAGGATAAAGAAGGACACTATATGATTAAGGGGTCAATAGACCAGGAAGGCATAACCATAATCAATATATACAAACCCAATGACAGGGCCCCAAAATACATAAAACAAAATCTAACAGTATTGAAAAGAGAAATAGACAGCTCCACAATAATAGTAGGAGACTTCAACACACCACTTTCGGTGAAGAACAGAACATCTAGAAAGAAACTCAATAAAGATACAGAAGATCTAAATACCACAATCAACCAACTCGACCTCATAGACAGATACAGAACACTCAACCCAACAACAGCTAAGTATACATTCTTTTCAAACGCACATGAACATTCTCCAGAATAGACTACATTTTAGGCCACAAGGCAAGCCTTAACAGAATCCAAAACATTGAAATATTACAAGGCATCTTCTCTGATCATAATGCCAAAAAAGTAGAGATCATAACAGAAACAGCAAGGAAAAAAAATCAAATACATGGAAACTGAATAACATCTTGCTTAGAAACTACTGGGTTATAGAAGGAATAAAGGATGGACTACAAGAATTCTTAGAATCAAATGAGAATGAAAACACGTCTTAACAAAACTTTTGGGACACAGCAAAATAAGTGCTTAGAGGTCAATTTATAGCAAAAAAACAATAAAGGGCCAAAATCCAAATATTAACACTACAACTTGAACAAATGGAAAGAGAAGAGCAAAAGAAGCCCTCGGGCACCAGAAGATAGGAAATAATACAGATTAAAGCAGAAATAAATAAAATAGAGAGTGGAAAAACAATTTGAAATAATCAACAAGACCAAAAGTTGGTTCTTTGAAAATATCAACATAATCCAAAAAACTATTGGCCAAACTAACAAAACAAAAACAAGAAAGGAAGCAAACAACCCGAACAAGAAATGAGATGGATGATATCACAACAGACCCAACTGAAATAAAAAGGATCCTAACAAAATACCCTGAAAAACTGTACTCCAACAAATTTGAAAACCTAGAAGAAATGGGCAAATTTCTAGAAACACACTACCTACCTAAACTAACACAAACCGAGATAGAAAAACTAAACAAATCCATAACAAAAGAAGAGATTGAAGAGATAGTATTTAAAAAAAAAAACCTCCCAACAACAACAAAAAAAGCCCTGGCCTGGACAGCTTCACTGGAGAATTCTACCAAACTTTAAGAGAAGAGTTAACACCAGTACTACTCAAGCTATTTCAGAGCATAGAAAGGGAAGGAATACTACCAAACTCATTCTATGAAGCCAGCATAACCCTGATACCAAATCCAGGCAAAGACACCACAAAGAAAGAAAACTACAGACCAATATCCCTCATGAACATTGATGCAAAAATCCTCAACAAAATTCGAGCCAAAAGAATTCAACAGCATATCAAAAAAAAATAATTCATCATGACCAAGTGGGATTCATACCAGGTATGCAGGGATGGTTCAACATTAGAAAATCAATCAACGTAATCCACCACATAAATAAAACAAAAGAAAAAAAACACATAATCTTCTCAATCGATACAGAAAAGGCATTTTACAAAAGTCAACACCCATACCTAATTTAAAAAAAAAAAAAAACTCTCAGCAAAATAGGAACAGAAGGAAAATTCCTTGACATAATAAAGGGCATTTATACAAAGCCAACAGCCAATATCATCCTAAACGGAGAGAGAATGAAAGTATTCCCCTTGAGAATGTGAACCAGACAAGGATGCCCTTTATCACCACTCTTATTCAACATTGTGCTGGAGGTCCTAGATAGAGCAATAAGGAAAGAAAAAGAAATAAAGGGCATCCAAATTAGTAAGGAAGAGGTAAAGTTATCCCTATTTGCAGATGCTAATGATCTTATACACAGAAAACCCAAAAAAATCCACAAGAAACCTACTGGAACTAATAGAAGATTTCAGCAAAGTAGCAGGATGCAAGATAAACATACAAAAATCAGTAAGATTCCTCTAAATGAACAAAGAACTTCGAAAAAGAAATCACCAAATCAATACCATTTACAATAGCCCCAAGAAGATAAAGATCTTAGGAATAAATCTAACCAGGGACGTAAAAGATTTATACAAAGAAAACTACAAAACATTACTGCAAGAAACCAAAAGAGACTTAAATAAGTGGAAAAACATACCATGCTGATGGATAAGAAGATTGAACATTGTGAAAATGTCAATTCTACTGAAAGTGATCTACAGATACAATGCAAACCCGACCAAAAATCCAACAGCTTTTTTAAACGAGATAGAGAAACAAATCATCAACTTTATATGGAAAAGGAAGAGGCCCTGGATAAGTAAAGCATTACTGAAGAAGAAGAACAAAGTGGGAGACCTCATACTACCTGATTTTAGAACCTATTATACAGCCATGGCAGTCAAAACAGTCTGGTAGCACAACAGTGCAGGAACAAGGACTAGAAGGCAGGAGGGGACAGGAAAGCTGGTAATAGGGAACCCAAGGTTGAGAAAGGACAGTGTTGACATGTTGTGGGGTTGTTAACCATTGTCATAGGGCAATATGTATACCAATTGTTTAATGAGAAACTATTTGTTCTGTAAACCTTCATATAAAGTACAATTAAAAAAAACAATCTGGTACTGGTACAACAACAGACACAGACCACTGGAACTGAAGTGAGAACCAGACATAAATCCATCTATCAATGAGATAGGAAAGAAAGAAAAGACCAAAATGGGTATCAGAAGAGACTCTAAACTTGCTCTTGAACATCAAGTACCTAAAGCAAACAGAAGAAATGATGACATAAAAGAGCTGAACAGATTTCAAAGGGCAGCTCAAGAAGACAAAGTAGAGTATTATGACACGTGCAAAGACATGGAGATAGAAAATCAAAAGGGAAGAAGACGTTCAGCATTTCTCAGGCTGAAAGAACTGAAGAAAAAATTCAAGCCTTGAGTTGCAATATTGAAGGATTCTAAGGAGAAAATATTAAATGACGAAGGAAGCATCAAAAGAAGATGGAAGGAATACACAGAGTCACTATACCAAAAATAATTGGTCGACATTCAACCATTTCAGGAGGTAGCAAATGATCAGGAACCGATGGTACTGGAGGAAGAGGTCCAAGATGCACTAAAGGCATTGGCAAAAAACAAGGCTCCAGGAATTGACAGAATACCAGTTCAGATGTTAAAACAAAGGGATGCAGTGCTGAAAGTGCTCACTTGTCTATGCCAAGAAATTTTGAAGACAGCTACCTGGCCAACCGACTAGAAGCGATCCGTATTTATGCCTATTCCAAAGAAAGGTGATCCAACCGAATGTGGAAATTATTGAACAATATCAATACCATACGCAAGGAAAACTTTGCTGAAGATCATTCAAAAGCGGCTGCAGCAGGACATTGACAAGCAACTGCCAGAAATTCAAGCCAGATTCAGAAGAGGATGTGAAACAGGGGTACTGCTGCTGATGTCAGATGGATCTTGGCTGAAAGCAGAGAATCCCAGAAAGATGTTTACCTGTGTTTTATTGACATGCAAAAGCACTCAACTATGTGGATCATAACAAATTATGGATAACACTGCGAAGGATGGGAATTCCAGAACACTTAATTGTTCTCGTAAGAACCTGTACATATATCAAGAGGCAGTTGTTAGAACAGAACAAGGGGATACTGCATGGTTTAAAGTCAGGAAAGGTGTGTGTCAGTGTTGTATCCTTTCACCACAGTTATTCAATATGTATGCTAAGCAAATAATCTAAGAAGCAGGACTATATGAAGAATGTGGCATCAGGATTGGAGGAAGACTCATTAACAACCTGCATTATGCAGATGACACAACCTTGCTTGCTGAAAGTGAAGAGGACATGAAGCATTTACTGATGAAGATCAAAGACTTCAGTATGGATTACACATCAAAATAAATAAAATAAAAATCCTTACAACCGGACCAATAAGCAACATCATGATAAACGGAAAAAACATTGAAATTATAAAGGATTTCATTTTACTTGGATCCACAATCAACACCCATGGGAGCAGCAGTCAAGAAATCAAACAACACATTGCATTGGGCAAATCTGCTGCAAAAGACCTGTTTAAAGTGTTCAAAAGCAAAGATGTCACTTTGAGGACTAAGGAGTGCCTGACCCAAGCCATGGTGTTTTCAATCACCTCATATGTATGCAAAAGCTGGACAATGAAGAAGACCAAAGAATTGACACCTTTGATTTGTGGTGTTGGAGAAGAATATTGAATATATCATGGACCGCCATAAGAACCAACAATTCCATCTTGGAGGAAGTACAGCCAGAATGCTCCTTAGAAGCAAGGATGGCAAGTCTTCATCTCATATACTTTGGACATGTTATCAGGAGGCATCAGTCCCTGGAGGAGGTCATGTTTGGTAAAGTAGAGGGTCAGCAGAAAAGAGGAAGATCCTCAGTGAGATGGATTGACATTGGCTGCAACAATGGGCTCAAGGATAACAACAATTGTAAGGATGGCGCAGGACCAGGCAGTGTTTCATTCTGTTGTACTTAGGGTCACTATGAGTCGGAACCGGCTCAATAGCACCTAACAACAACAATGAGCAGTTAATATTTGACAAAGGCCAAAGTCTGTTAAATGGGGAAAATACAGTCTCTTTAACAAATGGTGCTGGCATAACTGGATATCCATCTGTAAAAAAAAACAAAAAAAAAAAAGGAACAGGACTCATGCCTCACACCACACACAAAAAATAATTCATGGATCAGAGACCTAAATGTGAAATCTAAAACAATAAAGATCGTGGAAGAAAAAACAGGGACAATGGTAGGGGCCCTAATACATGGCATAAATAGTATACAAACCATAACTAACAACGTACAAACACCAGAAGAAAAACTAGATAACTGGGAGCCCCTAAAAAACGAACAGTTATGCTCAACAGAAGATTTCACCAAAAGAATAAAAAGAAAACCTAAAGACTGGGAAAATTTTGGCTTTAACAAATCCGATAAGGGTCTAATCTCTAAAATCTACAAGATACTGCAACACCCAAACAACATAAAGACAATAATCCAATTAAAAAATGGTCAAAGGATATGAACAGACATTTCACCGAAGAAGACATTCAAGCAGCTAACAGACACATGAGGAAATGCTTGCGATCATTAGCCATTAGAGAAATGCAAATCAAAACTACACTGAGATATCATCTCACCCCAAGAATATTGTCACTAATCCAAAAAACAAAATAACAAATGATGGAGAGGTTGTGGGGAGATTGGAACTCTTATGCACTGCTGATGGGGATACAAAATGGTACAACCACTTTGGAAAACAACATGGCACTTCCTTAAAATGCTAGAAATAGAAATACCATACAATCCAGCAATCCCATTTCTAAGAATATACCCTAGAGAAATAAAAGCCATCACACGAATAGATAGATGCACAACCATGTTCATTGCAGCACTATTCACAATAGCAAAAAGATGGAAACAATCTAAATGCCCATCAACAGATGAATGCATAAAAATTTATGGTACATACACAGAATGGAATACTATGCAACAATAAATAACAATGATAAATCCGTGAAACATCTCACAATATGGATGAATCTGGAGGGCATTATGATGAGTGAAATAAGTCAGTCACAAAAGAACAAATATTGTATGAGACCACTATTATAAGAACTCAAGAAAAGGTTTACACAGAGAAAAAAGCATTCTTTGATGGTTATGGAGGGGGGCAGTGATGGGGACGGGAAATCACTAATTAGATAGTAGGCAAGTGTTAACTTTGGTGAAGGGAAGGACAACCCACAATATAGGGGAAGTCAGCACAACTGGACCAAAGCAAAAGCATAGAAGTTTCCTAGACATATCCAAACACTTTGAGGGACCAAGTAGCTGGGGCTGGGACCTCGGGACCATAGTCTTGGGGGACATCTAGGTCAGTTGGCATAACAAAGTTTATAAAGAAAATATTTTACATCTCACTTTGGTGAGTAGTGTCTGGGGTTTTAAAAGCCTGCAAGCGGCCATCTAAGATACATCTATTGATTCCATTCCACCCGGAGGAAAGGATAATGAAGAAAACCAAAGACACAAGGAAAATACTAGCCCAAAAGGACTAAAAGACAACATGAACCAAAGACTCCACCAGCCTGAGACCAGAAGAACTGAAGAACTAAATATTGCCTGGCTACCACCAATGACTACCCTGACATGGATCATGATAGAGAGTCTTGGACCAAGCAGGAGAAAAATGTAGAACAGAATTCAAATTCACATAAAAAAACCAGACCTTCTCAGGTAACATCTAGCTCAATTGGCATAACACAGTTTATAAAGACAACGTTCTACATTCTACCTTGGTGAGTAGTGTCTGGGGTCTTAAAAGCCTGTGAGCAGCAATCTAAGATACTCCACTGGTCTCATCCCTTTGGGAGCAAGGGAGAATGAAGAGAACAGGATACAAGGAAAAGATTAGTCTGAAGGACTAATGGACCACAGCTACCAAGGCCTCCACCACTGAGTCCAGTACAGCTAGATGGTGCCCAGCTACCACCACTGACTGCTCTGACCAGGATCACAACAGAGGGTTCTGGACAGAGCTGGAGAAGGATGTAGAACATAATTCTAACTCACAAAAAAAAAAAAAGACCAGATTTACTGGCCTAAAGGAGACTGGAGAAACCACGAGAGTATGGCCTCCAGACACCCTTTTAGCTCAGTGGTGAAGTCATTTCCGAGGTTCACCGTTCAGCCGGGGAGTGGACAGCCCCATAAAACCAAATGGGACTAAGGAGGTACAGCAGTCCAGGGACAAGGGCCAGAAGGCAGAAGGGGCCAGGAAAGCTGGTGATAGGGAACCCAAGGTTGAGTAAGGATAATGTTGATGTGTTGTGAGGTTGTTAACCATTGTCATAGGACAACACGTGTACTAACTGTTAAATGAGAAACTATTTTGTTCTGTAAGCCTTCATCTAAAGTGAGAACAGCAGCACAATTGGAAGAGCCTAGTCAATGCCACTGAACTGTGCATGTAGAAATTTTTGAAATGGTGTATCTTTGGCTATGTATATTTTCACCAAAAAAAAGTCGAGAAGGGAGAGGGTTGACATGTTGTGGAGTTGTTAACCAATGTCATAAAACAATATGTGTACTACTGTTTCATGAGAAACTATTTGTTCTGTAAGCCTTCACCTGAATTACAATTAAAAAAAAAGACCAGACTTACTGGTCTGACAGAGACTGGAAGAACCCCCAAAACTATGGCCCTCGGATGCTCTGTTAACCAAAACTGAAACCATTCCTGAAGCCCACTTTTCAAAGATTAGACAGGCCTATAAAACAAAAATAACACACATGAGGAATGTGCTTCTTAGTTCAATCACATATATGAGACTCCTGTCCAAAAGCAGATGAGAAGGCAGGAAGGGACAGGAACTGGATGAATGGACACAGGGAACATGGGATGGAAAGGGAGAGAGTGCTGTCACATTGTGGGGATTGCAACCAATGTCACAAAACAATGTGTATAAATTTTTGAATGAGAAATTGAACTGCAAACTTTCACCTAAAGCACAATAAAAAATTCGTTTATAATAGCCATAAATATACAAAACATCAAGTAATAAACTTTACCTTCCATCTGTATAATCCACAGAAAATAACAGAAGTTAACTTAAGGACAGAAAAAAGTTTAATAAAGAAATATATCATGTTCTTGAAAAAAAAAAGGAAAATACCATGGCTTGAGTCAGGTGCACCCTAGTGCTCAAAGTGACATCTTTGCTTTTTAACATTTTAAAGATGTCTTTTAGGGAGGCAGGGCCAAGATGGTGGCTTAGTCACATGCACCATAACTTCCACCTGCACCAAAGACCATAAAAAAAACAAGCAAAACAGAAGTAGATAACAATCCAGGAACCCTGAACATCAAAAAACAAAGTGTAAGGACTGAACCAAATTCCGACTGGACGGAATAAGGAAAGCAGCGAAAAAGGAGTAACAAGTCACGATGGAGCTCAGCCAGCCATCCCAGCCCAATGCAGCTAACTTAGGACTAAGCCAGCAGAGACCCTGGGTGAAGAAAACAGCGAGGCAACTTCATGACTTTCCTAAAAGGGATAGAGAACCTCTACAGACACACAAAAAGCAGCAGAAACAGGAAGGGTGCCAGACCCAGAACCGGAGATACTCAGGAGAGGTGGCCCTTGACCTCAGGCATGAGTGCATGCATCAAGCAGTGGACCTGCGGAGTGTGGGCAGAAACTCTCTCACCCAACCAGTCCCTGGGAAGCACCCCCTTCACACTGAGGAGAAGACAGGTCCCGCTTTCTGGCTGCAGCGGATACAAGGTGCCCTGGCACCCATGTATTCTAGCCAGAAGGAATACACTCCCCCACACCCAATCCTCCTGATCAGTGTTGGCAGAGGGTCCCATACCCTGATTTCTTTGCCTGAGGACTGTAACTTGAGCCTATCCTCTTCCTCACACCTCACCCAACCCGGTCCACTACTCCCCCTTGCCTGTCTGACGAACAAGACTAGGTGCGCCCCTGTACGTGTGCCTGCCCGTCACATACTCTTCCCTCCCTTAGGGCCTGGTGGAGGGCAGCAGTGGCTGGATAGTGAGAGAGTTCGCCCACCAGTCCTTCCTCCCTCCCCGCATCTGGCACGAGACAGCATTTCTGTGCATGTATCTACCAGGAGCGACTCTCCCTTAACCCACCCAATGAGGGGCAGAGGAACTGTGACCATGTGCATATCCCACTGCAGCCCCTTCCCCCACACCAAATGACATGAGGAAGCACCACTGTGCTTGCATTTACGACTCTGTCCCTTAACTCACCCAGCAAGGGGCAGAGGAAACACAACTGTGTGTGCATCTTCCAGCAGCTCCTTCCTTCCTCCCATTGCCTAACATGAGGAAGCACCTCTGTGTGAGTACCTGCCAGAGAGGACTCCATCCCTTAACCTGCCCAGCGAGGGGCAGAGGAGCTGTGACTGTGTGCACATCTCCCTGCAGTCCCTTCCTCCCTCCCCTTACCTGATGTGAGGTGTTACCACTGTGCGTGCATTCACCAGGAGCCACTCCACCCCTTAACTCACCCAGCGAAGGGCAGAGGAGACATGATTACACACACATCCCCCTGCAGCCCCTTCCTTCCGCCCCTTGCCTGACGTGAGGCAACACCACAGTGTGTGCATCTGCCAGGACTGAATCCATCCCGTATCCTGCCCAGCAAGGGGCAGAGGAGTTACAACTACATGCACATTCCCCCTGAGGCCCTTTCTTCCTTTTGGCCTGCTCTGGGCAGGCCGGAAGGAGTGTGTGCTACCCACCCACTGCACCTTCCTTCCTCTCCCCACTACCAACAGACAGATGCAGTGAGACTGAGCAAACATCTGCCTGCTGTCCTTTCCTCCCTCCCCCTGCCCAGGAGGAGGTGGAGGTAGAGGGAACTGTGTGACTGTCCTCCTACTATCCCCCTCTACTACTCACACCTCCTCCCCACAATCAGCGAGGAGCACACCCCCACTCTACCACACCCACCACATCAGCTGCACCACCTGCACAGACAGCAGCATTCCCCACTCCTGAGCCACCAAAATGAAGAAAGATGGAGGCCAAAGCCAAACCAATCCATACTCAGCTGCCCCGAAAGATCACACCTACCTGCCACTCCACCCACCCAAAGACAGGTAGAGAGGGCTCCAGCACGGGCAGTCCAGCAACCAGAGCACCACTCCAGCCACACCAGCCAAGAATCACCAAAACAAAACAAACACACACACACACAAAAAAAAAAAAACAGGATCCAGCAAACAATTATAAAAATAAAAATAAACACAATAACCCCTTAATGTCCCTGAGACAACAGACAATAGCAAACCACCTAAAGAAGCAGGGCAACATGGCCCCAGCAAGTGTCCATAATAAAGAACCAGAAATCCTCCCTGAGGAAGAAAAGGTAATGGAGCTTCCTGATAAGGAGTTCAAAAAAGGCTTATGTATAGGGTCCTCAAACGAATCCAGAAAAACACAGACAGAACTATGGCAAACACAGACAAAACTAGGAATGCACAGACAAAACACTAGAAGAATTCAGGAAAACAATACAAGAACAAAATGATGAAATAAATAGACAATTGGAAATGATACAGAAGCAGCAAGTAGAAATCCAGAAGCTTAACAATAAAATTGCAAAAACTGACAACTCAACGGAAAGTCATAGGAGTAGAATTGGAACAATGGAAGACAGAATCAGTGAAATAGAAGATCAGTTCCTTGACAGTAATCTTTTGGAGGAACAAAAAAAAAAAAGAATGAAGAAAAATGAAGAAAGTCTAAGAGTTCAGTGGGACACCATTAAGAGGAATAACTTACGCCTGATCAGAATCCTAGAAGGGGAGGAGTCAACAAAAAGCACAGAGAGAACTGAAGATATGTTGACAAAAAACTTCCATAATATCATGAAAGATGAGAAGATAACCATAAAAGAGGCACAATGAACCCCATACAGGATAGATCCCAATAGAAGAACACTGAGACATATCATAATCAAACTTTCCAAAACCAAAGACAAAGAAAGAATCCTGAAAGCAGTTCAGAAAAAAATGAAAGATCCCTTACAAAAGGGCATTGATAAGACTAAGTTCTGATTACTCAGCAGAAACCATGCAGACAAGAAGGCAATGGGATAATATATATAAAACTTTGAAAGAAAAAACTGCCAACCAAGAATTATATATCAAGCTAAATTATCCCTCAAATATAATGGTGAAATTAGGACATTTCCAGATAAACAGAAATTAAAGGAATTTGTAAAAACCAGACCAACTTTACAAGAAATATTACAGGGAGTCCTTCCAACAAAACACTAATAACACCACAGACAACAACTTGAGATTAAAACACATGACAACATCAGATATCAACCCAGATAAAGAACTCCCAAAAATAAATGAAGCTAAGAGATGGAAAACAGGGAACCAGAGATGTTAATCTGTAACTGACAACCACTTCAAAACATATGGGGGAATAAAGAGTATAGGTTTAGAACTTCCATATGGAGAGGAAGTCAAGGCAATATCAAGAAATCAATTACTGCTTTAAACTTAGGAAGATAAATTTCAGAGTAACCATAAAGAAAGTCAACAAACCTACTCATCAAAACGTAAGAAAATCATAAAGATTCAGCACACACAAAACCAAAAACGATGAAGGAAATGAAAAGACAAGCCATAATAAAAAAATTTTTTTAAAAAAACTCAGCATGGAAAATTAAGTGGAACAAAAAAACAGTCAACAACACACACACACGCACAATAAGAAAATGACAGCAATAAACTCATACCTATCAATAATCACACTGAATGTAAATGGCCTAAATGCACCAGTAAAGAGAAGGAGAGCTGCAGAATGGATAAAAAAAAAAAAAAACACGACCATCATTATGCTGTCTGCAAGAGACACAACTTAGACACAAATATATAAATAAATTAAAACTTAAAGGATGGAAAAAGATGTATGAAGCAAATAATGACCAAAAAAGAGTAGGAGTGGCAATATTAATCTCTGATAAAATAGATTTTAAAGCACAATCCATTACAAAAGACAAGGAAGGACATTATGTAATGATTAAAGGGTCAATCCACCAAGAGGACATAACCATAATAAATATATACACACCCAGTGACAGGGCTACAGGGCTACAAAAACTCTTAACAGCAATGAAAAGAGAAATAGACAGTTCCACAATAGTAGGAGACTTCAACACACCACTCTCAGTGAAGGACAGAACAATGAGAAAGAAACTCAACAAAGACACAGAAGATCTAAACACCACAATTAACCAACTTGACCTCATAGACACATACACAGCACATCACCCAACAGTGGTAAAGTACACATTCTTCTCCAAAGATCATGGATCATTCTCCAGAATAGACCACATTTTAGGCCACAAAGCAAGTTTCAAAAAATTCAAAAACATCAAAATAATACAAAGCATCTTCTCTGATCACAATGCTATAAAAATAGAACTCAATAACAGGAAGAGCAATAAAAAAATCTAATAAATGGAAACTAAATCACACCCTGCTTAAAAACTACTGGATAACAGAAGAAATCAAAGATGAAATTTAAAAATTCCTTGAATCAAATAAGAATGAAAACACAACATACAAAAACCTTTAGGATACAGCAAAAGCAGTGCTTAGAGGTCAATTTATAGCAATAAACGCACACATCAAAAAACAAGGACAAAAATCATAACATTACCCGACAACTTGAACAATGAGAGAGCAGCAAAACAAGTACACAGTCACCAACAAAATAATAAAAATTAGAGCATAAATAAATAAAACAGAACATAAAAACACTACAAAGAATCAATACGACTAAAAGCTGGTTTTTTGAAAGGATTAATAAAATTGACAAACCACTCCACTGGCCAAATTTGACAAAAGAAAAACATGAAAAGACACAAATAACCCAAATAAGAAATGAGATGGGTGACATTACAACAGAACCAACTGAAGTAAAAAGGATCATAATAGAATACTATGAGAAACTGTATTCCAACAAATTTGAAAACCTAGAGGAAATGGACAAATTTCTAAAAACACACCACCTACGTAAACTAACACAAACTGAGGTAAGAAATTTGAACAGACCCATAACAAAAGAAGAAATTGAGGGGGGTCACAAAAAAAAAAAAAAAAACTCCCAACAACAAAAAAATCCCTGGTTCAGAAAGCTTCACTGGTGAATTCTACCAAACATTCAGAGAAGAGTTGACACCGATTCTACTCAAACTATTCCAGAACATAGAAAAGGAAGGAAAACTTCAAACTCATTCTATGAAGCCAGCATAACCCTAATACCAAAGTCAGGCAAGGATACCACTAGAAAAGAAAACTACAGACCAATATCCTTCATGAATATAGATACAAAAATTCTCAAATAAATCCCATCCAATAGAATACAACAGCATACCAAAAAATAATACATCACGACAAAGTGAGATTCATACCAGGCATGCGAAGTTGGTTCAACATTAGAAAATCAATGTAATCTACCACATGAATAAAACAAAGGAAAAGAATTATATGATCATATCAATCAATGCAGAAAAGGCATTAAATAAAGTCCAACATCCATTCCTGATTTAAAAAACTCTCAGCAAAATAGGAATAGAAGGGAAATTCCTCAGCATAATAAAGGGAATTTATACAAAACCAACAGCCAACATTATCCTCAACAGAGAGAATCTGAAAGCATTCCCCCTGAGAACAGGAACCAGATAAAAGATGCCCTTTATTACCACTCTTATTCAACATTGTATAGGAAGTCCTAGAGAGTGCAATAAGGCAAGAAAAGGAAACCAAGGGCATCCACATTGGTAAGGAAGAAGTAAAACTATCCCTATTCACAGATGATATGATTCTATACATAGAAAATCCTAAGGACTCCACAAGAAAGCTACTGGAACTGATAGAAGCACTCAGCAAAGTGGCAGGATACAAGATTAACATACAAAAATCAGTGGGATTTCTCTACATCAATAAAGAGAACTGTGGAAAGGAAATCAGGAAAACAATACCATTTACGACAGCCCCTCAAAAGATACTTAGGAATAAATCTAACCAGGGACATAAAAGACTTATACAAAAAAAAAAAACTACAAAACACTACTGAAAAAAAACAAAAGAGACCTACATAAATGGAAAAACATACCATGCTCTTGGACAGGAAGATTTAACATTGTGAAAATGACAATATCACCCACAGCAATATATACATATAATGCGATCCTGATCCAAATCCAACAGCATTCTTCACTGAGATGGAAAAACTAATCACTAACTTTATATGGAAGGAAAAGAGGCCTCAAATAAGTTAAGCCTTACTAAAAAAGAAGAACAAAGTAGGAGGCCTCACACTACCTGATCTCAGAACCTACTATACAGCCACAGTAGTTAAAACAGCCAGGTACTGGTACAACAGATACATAGACCAATGGAACATAATTGAGAACCTAGACATAAATCCACCCACCTATGGACAGCCAATCTTTGACAAACGACCAAAGGTTAGTGAATGGGGAACAGACAGTCTCTTCAACAAACGGTGCTAGCAAAATTGGAAACCTATCTGTTAAAAATGAAATAGGAGCCATACCTCACACCATACACACAAACTAACTAAAAATGGATCAAAGACCTAAATATAAAACCTAAAACTATAAAGATCATGGAGGAAAAATTAGGGACAACACTAGGGACCCTAATACATGGCATAAATACATTACCAAGCATAACTAAAAATGTATACACAGAAGAAAATGAACTAGATAAATAGGACCTCCTAAAAATTAAACACTTATGTTCAACAAAAGATTTCTCCAAAAGAGTAAAAAGAGAACCTACAGACTGGGAAAAAAAAAATTTGGCTATGACATATCTGACAAAGGTTTAATTTCTAAAATTTATAGAAAACTAAACTTCAACACCTCAACAAAAAAAGACAAGTAATTTAATTTAAAAATGGGCAAAGGAAATGAACAGACACTTCATCAAAGATATTCAGGCTGCTAACATGATCATTAGCAATTAGAGATGCAAATCAAAACTACAAGGAGATACCATCTCACCCTGACATTATTGGCACTAATCTAAAAATCAGAAAATAACAAATGTTGGCAAGGATGGAAAATGGAAAATGGTATGGCGCTTCCTCAAAAAGCTAGAAATAGAAATACCATATGATCCAGCAATCCCACTCCTAGGTATATACCCTAAAGAAATAAGAGCCATGACATGAATAGATATATGCACACCCATGTTCGTTGCAGCATTATTCACAACAGCAAAAAGGTGGAAGCAATCTAAGTGCCCATCAACAGACGAATGGATTAACAAACTGTGGTACATACACACAATGGAATACTATGCAATGATAACGAATATGACCAATCTGTGAAACATCTCACAATATGGATGAACCTGGAGGGAATTAGGCTGTGTGAAATGAGTCAATCACAAAAGACAAATACTGTCTGAGACTGCTTTTATAAAGTAACAACAAAAGGTTTACATGCAGGAAAAAACGACTCTAATGGTTACCAGGGATGGGGCGGGGGAGGGAAGGAAAATTATCAGAGACATAGTAGACACGAGTTAGTATTGGTGAAGGGAAAGGCAATACACAATATGGGAAAAGTCAGCACAACATGACCAAGGCAAAAGAGGACACTGAGAGGAACACAGGAATAAAGGACAACTATGGTAACTACTATAGCATAAACAATCTTGCAACAATAGAATCAAGAAACAATAATCTATGAATTGATACATAAGTATGTCAAGAGATGAGGGAGGGTGTAAGGGAACACACCCACCAGCAGATACAGGTTCAGAGGTGGAAATTTCTAAATACATGACTGTAAGTGCTGCTCATATACTAATATAGACAATAGAGCACATGAGTGGTAGAGTCGGGGAAACATCTTAGACATAACTAAACACCTCATGGGATGAAGTTCCCAGGCTCGAAGACAAAGGACCAAAGACTTGGGGAATATCTATGTCAACTGGCACAACATAGTTCTTAAAGAATGTTCTACATCCGACTTTGGTGAGTAGCATCTGGGGTCTTAAAAGCTTGTGAGAGGCCATATAAGTTACAACTAACGGTTCCTTCTAGTCCAGAGCAAAGGAGAGAGAAAACAACTAAAGACCCAAGGGAGCAATTAGTCCAAAGGGCTAATGGACCACATGAACCACAGCCCACATGACCCCAAGACCAGAACTAGATGGTGCCCAGCTACCACTACTGACTGCTCTGACTGGGATTACAATGGAGGATCCCAGATAGCGCAGGAAAAAAAGGTAGAACAAATGATCAAATTCACAAAGACCAGACTTACTGGTCTGACAAAGACTGGAGGAACCTCTGAGACTATGGTCCCTGGACACTCTTCTAACTCAGACTTGAAGCCATTCCCGAAGTTCACCTTTCAGCCAAAGATTAGGCAGGCCTATAAGATAAACACCACCACACATGAGGAACGTGCTTCTTAGATCAATCAAGTATACGAGACCAAATGGGCAACACCTGCCCAGGAACAAAGACAAGGTGGGAGGGGACAGGAAAACTCAACGAATGGACTTGGTGAACCCGGCCTGAGTGGAAAGGAAAGGGGCAGAGGGCTGACACAGCGGGGGATTTCAGCCAACGCCATTAAACAATTTGTGCATAAATTTTTGAATGAAAAACTATTCTGTAAACTTTCACTTAAATCACAATAAAAAATAAAAATAAATTAAAAAAAATAAAGAGGGCTTTTGCAGTTGACTTGCCCAATGCAATACATCATTTTATTTCTTGACTGCTGCTTCCATGGGCATTGATTGTGGACCAAGCACCCTAAAAATTTGTGAAAGAATTTGAAACGAACAAGATGTGTTGTCCGCGGGTGTTAACTCCACAGCCTTCACTTCCTTTGTTAGGTCCTTACTTCCCTGGCTGGGAGTCAGCGCAAATGAAGTCATGATTCATGACCTGTCTCAACCTATGGCAGTAAGAGCTGACTCCACAGCTGAGGCTATACAAGCTCAACAGAAGTCTCTCAACTCTTTAGTTAGGGTGGTGCTAGGTAAAAGAATTGCTTTAGATTTCCTTCTGGCCCAACAAGGTGGTGTTTGCGCGATAGCTAGCACTTCTTATTGCATATGGATAAATTCCACTGGACAAGTTGAACAAGCTGTAACCAAAATCCCACAACAAGCACACTGGTTACACCAAGTAGAATCTCATCCCAACTGGGGATTTGATCTGTTTAGCTGGTTCTCTACTAATGCAGGGTCTTGGATGTTTTCTTTAATTCAAACAGGAATTACAATTTTGATTATTGTTTTCTATGGAATGATCAAAAGTATTACAAATTGTTTTCAGGGTGTTTGTAACCAATCTACCAACATTAATTGCCTCCACAGAATAATACTTCTAGAAGAAACTGTTTTTGTCTTTGACAGTAAAAATAATCAAGCCATGGAGCCTTAACGTGCTCAACCCAGCTGATGACATTTCACACACTGTTACTCCATTAATCAATCAATCACCACTTCTGCCTCTGGTTAACACTGCCTGGAGCCTTGGCTATGGCATGGTGAAGACTGTAAATAACAGGCCATCGTCAGACATTGGTTAGTAAAAGCCCATGCAGAAAAAGACCCAGGAGAATGCAAAATGAGATGCCAGTAACTTGATCAAAACCTTCATTGAAGGTCTTTATCAGAAAGGGGAATTGTTAAATGAAATAAAAATGGAGTAGTATGGTTGCAAAATGGCATCGGTGGTCAAGGCCCCTAAGACTTGTCTTTACCAAAAACTAAGCTAGCTTACCTGTAAATCAGACCACCCTCATTGGCCAATAAGATTCTGATAGTGTTTCCACCCTCATTGACCAATGAAATCCTGACAGCGTTTCAATAATAAATAGTATAAGCTATTCAGAAATAAGCTTCTTTGCTTCCCCGTTTTGTCACTAAAAAACCAGTCACTGCGGATACTCAGCAGAGTACCTTTCCACTTGTGGATTAGTGCTACCCAATTCACGAACCTTCTGCCCTAATAAACTCCATCTAATAGATTAAATTTATTATGGACTCAGTTTCTTTTGACACCTGGAATAAACAATGGGCACAGATTTTTTAAAACTTCCAAGAAAAGCCTGTCTCTAAAAAAAAAGAAGGAAAGTGGCAGCCTACCAGACAGAAAACTTTTAGACAGTAACCACCCTACTCTAACCAAACACCAAGGAAAAAAACTGTGGCCCCAGCTCTACATCCAAAGTGAAAAGGCTAAGCGAAGATCCTAGATTTCCATCCTAGCATGGCTGTAATGAGGCACCCTCGCCAGCCATGATGCGGTGATGTCAGAGAAAGCCAAGTGGGAAACCAGAACTTTCATTCCTTGTGGACAGTAACGAGCCCGTGATGGAGACCATATGTGAAGTCTTGACTTCCACTCCCACTACGCAGTAATGAGGCATCCCTACCCTTCCCTGCTGAAGTTGCGTAAGACGAAGCATAGTGGAGAAGCAGGATTTTCAGTACCACCCAGTAGTATGAGGCTACCCCCCATGGTGTCAGTGAAGGCCATGTGGGCAGCACTAATGAGGCACTCAAACTCCTCCCAGGTAGGGAGGTATCAGTGGAAGCCTAGTAGGGAGATGTAATTCCTACTCCACCTAGTAGTAATGAAAAGCCCCCTACCTTGGGTGTCAATAGGGACAAGTGGGGAACATGGACTTCTACCCCCACCAGAGTGGTGTCACAGGAAAGCAGCTAAAAGTTTCAGTAAGATAGATTCTCATAATATACTCCTCAATTTTCCAGGTTTCATCATAGTAAGTCTGGAATAAGATGGCAGCACGAACGGCTGCATGCTCTTGCTCCCCACAAAAACATCAACAACAACAACAACAAAAAAAAAAAAAGCAAGTGGAAACATGCGGAACCAACTTTGTCATAACTCTGGAAACCAAAGTGTTACAATAACTACATGATGCTAAATCAAGAAAAAGACAACATATAAATGGTAGGGAAGCTTTGGTTTTCTACTTGTCTGTGTCCCACCCCTTCCCCAGCTCAGAGTGGAAATCTTAAAGAGGCATTGCCCCATACTCCCAGAGAGGTAGCCTGGTCTCTGGATCTAGAGGCTGTGGAGAAGACTTTATTTACAAGTCATAGTGTATGTCTGCCCTAACCTGTCTGGGGATTGCTTGCAGGTCTAAAGCAAGGTCCTCATCTCAGATTGGCTTTATCCTGAAGCTCATGTATGGCTTAGGGGCAACAGGAAATTACTTAAAGCTGAAATTGCCTATAGTGCCATTAAGGCATACAACAGGCACCTAAGGACTGGAAGGAAAGGCCAGGAAAAGAGTTCATTTTGGAAATTAAGGCTTCAAAAAACACCATGTATATGCGGGAATTGAGAAAGCCACACTCATGCTCAGGGTATGACACAGACTCAAATAGTACCTGAGAAGAATATATGCTTTCACTTTGGGCTGATACCTAGGTTCAATGTAAGCCTGGATAAGTGTTAAAGGAGCTACACCCCTGCCACCACCACCACCACCATCATCCCCACCCTGGGCACAGAGCCAATTTTCAAAGACTGGGAGAGGATTTTTGTTTGTTTTGGTGATTTGTTTTTTGTTTTTTCATTCTTCCCCCCTAGTGTTCAAGGAAATCTCTGTCAAAACACTAGCTGAACACAAGCTAATAAACAGAGACCATAGTGTCCACACATGTCCAGGAAGGGAGTTTTAGCAAGAAATAAGGGAAATCACTTTAAAAAGTACTACTAAAACTCTTCAACAATTTAAAAAATAACAACACAAAAACTAGCAAAATCTGATGAAGGGGAAGAATCTGACTTCCAGAGTTACTGCATTATAACGTTCAAATGCCCCAGTTTTAACAATGACAACAAAAAATACCACAAAGCATACAGAGAAATAGGAAATGATGGCCCAATCAAAAGTAGAAATAAAGTGACAGAAACCATCCGCATGGAAGCATAGATAATGGACCTACTATACAAAGACTTTAAAACAACAGTATTAAATATGCTCAAAGAGCTAAAGGAAAACACAGATGAAGAAAAGGAAATCAGGAAAACAATACAGGAACAAAACAAGGATATCAATAAAAAGACAGAAATTTTAAGAAGGAACAAAACAGAAACACCATAGCTGAAAAGTACAATAACTGAAATGAAAATTTTACTGGAAGAGTTCAACAGCAAACTTGAGCTGGCAGAAGAATCAGCAAACTTTAAGACAGGACAGTTGAAATTATTGAGTCTGAGGGGCAAAAAGAAAAAAATAATGAGGAAAAGGGAATACAACCTAGGGGACTTGTAGGACATTCACCAAGTGGACCATCATACTCATTGTGGGAGTCCCAAAAGGGGAAGAGAGAATGGGCAGAAAGAAAATTTTAGGAGACAATGGCCAAGAACTTCTCAAATCTGATGAATCAAGACATCAAAAAAAAAAAAAAAAAACCAATGAACTCCAAGTAATTTAATCCCAAAGAGATCAAAACTGAGACACATTATAATTAAACACTTGAAAACTAAAGATAAAAAGCTAGAGAGAAGCAAACTGTCACATGGGATGTGAAATAAAATTAAGCACCAGTTTCTCCTCAGAGACCAGAGAGCTCAGAAGACAGTTGGATAACATATTTAAAGTGCTGAAGAAAAAGAACTATCAACCAAAAATTCTATGTCCATCAAAACTGTCCTTCAAAAGTGAGGGCAAAATTAAGATGTTCCCCGATAAACAAAAGCTCAGGGAATTGTTACCATGAGACCTGCCCTACAAGAAATGCTAAAAAGAATCCTTCACATTGAAATGAAAGTTCACAAGAAAGTAATTCAAAGCTGTATGAAGGAAAAAAATATATATCCAGTAAAGATAATTTCATGGGTAAATAAAAAGATCAATTTTATGGTATTTTTGTGTTATAAGTCGACTTGTTATGGCCTACATATGATTTTTTTTAATGTATAAAAAATAATTATAAATCTCAGTTATTGGGCACATGGTGTATAAAGATATAATTGGTGACAACAACAAACAAAAGTAGGGGAGGAGTGGTAGAGAAAGAGAGTGCTAACATGTTATTTAAGTTACACTGGTATTAATTTAGACTGTTGTTGTTATTGTTGTGTGCTGTCGAGTCAATTTGGCCTCATAGTGACCCTATACGACAGAGTAGGCTGCCCCATAGGGTTTCCTAAACTGTAACTGTTATGGGAGCAGATCACCAGGTCTTTTCTTCTGCAGAGTGGCTGGTGGGTTCACCTACTGACCTTTCAGTTAGCAGTTGAGTGCTTAATCATTGTGCAACCAGGGCTCAGTTGTTATAAGCCTAGGATATTAAATGTAATTGTGGTTGTCTTAGGCTGATTTCTCTAGAGAAGTAAAATCAATGAAGTGTATATATATAGAGAGAGATTTATCTCAAGGAAATGGCTCACATGGTTGTAGAGACTGGCAAGTCCCAAGTCCATGGGTCAAATGTCAGGCTGGACACTTCTCCTGACTCAAGTAGCTGCAGGGGCTGATGAACCCAAAATTAGCAGGTCAGATGGCAGGCCATTGTCTCACAGGCTGTGGAGGCCAATGAAAACAAGATCGGCAGGTAGGATGGTAGGCTGCTGGCTCAAAGGCTGCGGAGGCTGACGAATCCCAGGATCAGCAGGCAATATGGTAGGCAGCTGGCTCACATTCCAAGAATCAGACATCAGATGATGACAAGCCGGATGCAGGATCCAGAGCAAGCAAGCAAGCTTTGCCAGAACATCCATATATGTTGGATGCAGGCCACAACCCAAGGAAACTCCCCTTACAATCCATTGTCTGATCACATCAGATCACATCATGGAGGATGACTATATAATTATGTAACTTCCAAACTACATCATTACATAACTGCCAAATCACTGAGAATCATAGTCCAGCCAAGTTGACACACAACCTCAACCATCACAGTCCACCCCTTGTCAACTTGGCACCTGTACACATCTCCTTAAACCAAACACAATCTCTAAGGACAATTACAAAGCCACATTTGCACCTAACATGATACGACTAACACACGTACAACCAAAAACACACTAGCCCTGTTTATATCTTATATTTCATAAGTGAATAAAACAAAAATATTTGATGCACACATACAAGGAAGAACTACTAACAAATACAGCCCTCATTTCTGCAACTGGTCACGTCTTTGTAACTGGTATTTAGAACTACCTTCTTCCACCACCAATTCCGTATCCCCTTTACCCTCAGCAAGCACCTCAGCTAGTCATGGTTCTTTGCCTGATGGGGTGACCAAACCTTCATTCCTGAAGGGTCTAGGCCACTAGTCATCATGTCAGAATTGAGTTGCTGTAGTTTTCCATTGACTTTAATCACACTGCATGGTAGTACTAAGAGACAACCTAAGGGATCTCCTGCATTAAGGACATGCTCTTTTTTACCCCCATTATGCAACATCAATCTGATATCCCCTTGGTAGTCAGGGTCAATCACAACAGACACTATGGTAACTCCCTTCTTTGCCTCTTGATCCAGAGGTTATGAAGAGCCTAAAGTGGCCAGGTGGCATTCTTAACTTCCAATTCAATGGAATCTGTGTTGTGTCTCCAGATGGAAGCATTACTCCCTTTGGAACTAAGACCTCTAGACCTGGAGGGCATAGGGTCATGGGGACAGGAAGCAAAAATTTTCTGAGTGTGTCACTAGGGATAACAGTGAGTGGTGCAACTCCCATCTCCACCCCTTGATTCCTGGAACCATGAATCCTGGCTATCAAAGAAACACCACCATATACTGGATGCTGGTTTAGGGCATATACAGCCTCCTGGAGAACACTGCCCCAACACTGCAATGTGTTCCCAACTAGCTGACACCATATTTGTGTTTTTAGGCCATACCATCATTCTATCAAGCAGCTGCTTCAGCATGAGGGGGAACATGGTAACACTGAAGAATTTCATGAGCATGGGAGCACTGACGTACTTCATTTGCTGTAAAGTGAGTCCTTGATTCGAGGCAATGCAGCGTGGGATACCAGGACAGTGGACAAGGCATTCTGTGAGTACATGGATGATAGTCTTGGCAGAGGTACTGCATTCAGGGAAGGCAAATCTGTATCCAGAGTAAGCGTCTATCCCAGTAAGAATGAAACACTGCCCTTTCCATGATGAAAGAGGTCTAATGTAATCAACCTGCCACCAGGTTGTTCGCTGATCGCCTCAAGGAATGGTGCCATAACAGGGACTCAGTGTTGGCTTCTACTACAGGCATATTGGGCATTCAGCTGAAGTTGTAGCCAAGTCAGCCTTGGTGAATGGAAGTCCATGTTGCTGAGCCCATGTATAACCTCTATCCTTGCCACCATGGCCACTTTGCTCATGAGCCCATTGGCAATGATGGGAGTAGCTGGGGAAAGAGGATGACTGGTTTCCACAGAACACATCATCCTATCCACTTGCTAAAATCCTCCTCTGCCAAGGTCACCCTTTGGAGAGCATTCACATGAGCCAAATACCTTCCCTTCTTTGGCCCATTCAGAGGTCTAACCACATATCTCTTTCCCATGCTTCCTTATCACCAATTCTCCAATCGTGTTCCTTCCAAGTCTCTGACCATCCAGCCAAACCACTGGCCACAGCCCATATATTAATATACAATCTCACACCTGGCCCTTTCTCCTTCCGCACAAAATGAACAACCAGATGCACTGCTCCAAGTTCTGCCCATTGGGAGGATTTTCCTTCACCACTGTTCTTCAGGAAGGTCCCAGAAAGGGGCTGCAGTCCTGCTACTGTCCACTTTTGAGGGGTGCCTGTATAGCACGCAGATCCATCTGTAAACCAGCCACGAGTTTTTTTCCCTCAATCGATCGATCATATGAACTCCGCATGAAGCCATAGGTGCAGAGAGTGCAGGTAATATGACAAAAATGGAGACCATGGGCATTTGGGCCACTTCCTCATGCAACTTGTGCCTTCAGGTCCTGCTCATGCCTGACCCCGTATATACCACTTCCATTTAATGACAGAGTGCTGCTATGCATATCCAACTTTATGACTCTGTGGATCAGACACCACCCAGTTCATGATGGGAAGCTCAGGCTGCATGGTGACTTGAGGGCCCACGGTTAAGCATTCAGTCTCTACTAACGCACAGTATTAAGTCAAAAGCGGTTTCTCAAAAGGAGAGTAGTTATCTGTAGAGGATGGCAGGGCTTTACTCCAAAATCCTAAGGGTCTGCACTGTGATTCCCCAATAGGGGCTGCCAACGAATCCAAACAGCATCTCTATCAGCCACTGACACTTCAAACTATTGGATCAACAGTATCATATGGCCCAAATGGCAGCTTCTTGCATGGCAACCTGACCTGTTGGGCCTGAACCTAAATAGGCTGAAGTAGCACACTCAAATGAAGAATATGTTGCCTCTAAAATCCAAAGAGGCCTATCAGGTGCTGTGTCTTCTTTTTATTTGTAGGGGGAGACAGATGCAACAACCTACCCTTCACTTTAGAAGGAATAACTTGACGTGCCCCACATCACTGCACTCCTAGAAATTTCAGAGGTGGAAGTAACCTGTATTTTTGTGGGATTAATTTCTCAACCTGTAGCATGCAAACGTCTTACAAATAAGTCCAGTCATTGACACTTCTTCCTTACTAGGTTCAATCAGCGTATCATCAATGCAATGGGCAAGAGTGATGTCTTGTGGAAGGGAAAGGCAATCACGGTCCCTGCAGAGTAAATTATGACATAGGGCTGGAGAGTTGATATACCTCTGCAGTAGGACGGTGAAGGTGTATTGCTGGCCTCACCAGCTGAAGACAAACTGCTTCTGGTGTTCCTTTAAAACTGGAATTGAGAAAAAAGCATTGGCCATATCACTAGCTGAATACAAGGTACCAGATTCATTAATTTGCTCAAGCAATGAAACCACATCTGGAACAGTAGCTGCAATTGGAGTCACCACCTAGTTAAATTTATGATCATCCACTATCATCCTCCAAGATCCATCGGTTTTTTGCCCAGGCCAAATAGGCAAATTAAATGGGGATGTGATGGGAATCACCACCCCTGCATTCTTCAAGTCCTTGATGCTGGCAGTAATCACTGCAATCCCTCCAGGAATGCAGTATTGCTTTTGTTTTACTATTTTCCTACGTAGGGGCAGTTATAATGGCTTCCACATGGCTTTTCTTATCATAATAGCCCTTACTCCACGTCAGGGATCCAATGTGGGAGTTCGACCAGTTGCTGAGTATATCTATTCCAATTATGCATTCTGGAACTGGGGAAATCGCTACAAGATAGGTTCAGGGATACACTGGACCCACTGTGAGATGAATCTGAGCTAAAACTCCATTAATAACCTGACCTCCACAGGCACCCACTCTGGTGGGCCACAGTGATGTTTTGGGTCTCCTGGAATTAGCATCAGTTCAGAACCAGTATCCAGTAATACCTGAAAAGTCTGATACTTTCCTTTTCCCCAGTGAACAGTCACTCTCATAAAAGGCTCTATATCCCTTTGGGGAAGGCTGGGAGAAAGATTAACAGCTAAAATTTTTGGCAGTGTAGTGGGGTCCTTCCTCAAGGTGACCCGGCCTCCCCTTCAATGAAGGGGCTGTGGGTCTGTAAACTCACTCAAGTCTGGGGATTGAGGGGTTGTGACTCTCTATTCTAGTGATTTGAATTACACTGCTGTTCACTTGACCTAGATTTCTTCTGCTTGTACAGATCAGGTAAATATTTAGTAGATTTCCTATCTATTTCACTCCTAAGGACACCATGACTAAGTAGCTAACACCCTAAGTTCATATGAGTCAGACTATTCTGATTATTGCTTTGACTCCACTCTCCATTATAACCACACCCACCTTGTCTTTGTCAATTGTGTGCCACTATTTGGTGCATAACACCATGGGGTCCAATTAGCCCCACTGTAGGTATCTTAATTCAGTTAGAGCAGGTCCCACTGTCAAATCTGGCTTACTTAAAATAGCAATCACATCACTCTTCAAGGAATGCTGGGGTTTCCTTCACAAATTTGTTCTTCACTGTTGTGGTAAAAGGAATGTCCTCTGAGCGCTCCATGTGTGGTTCTCTGGGTCTAATCTGATAAATCTACTCTAACATACCCATTTCCCTAACCCCTTGGATACATTCTTCTACAGTTTACCAAGGCAGGTCTGGTACTTCATGTAGTGCAGGCCACCGTGTAATCCATGCTTCAGCAAACAAACCAAATAAACTATTAGCTCCTTTCCAAACTTCTCGAGCTGAAACACTGAATGAAGAATCTGTGCTTACTGGGCCCATAACAATAAACTAAGACTGATCCAACTTTATGTTCCTTGCACCATATTTCACCCTTAGTAGCCATTCCCACACATATTCCCCGGGTGTCTCTTTGTACATATTAGAAAAGTCAAGCAGTTCTTTTGGAGTGTGGTATACTACCTCCTGGGTCACACTTTTGGGGCTCAATGGGACTAAGTCTAATTATAGGTGTAGAAGCTAAAATGGGTGGTAGGGGTGGGTCCTGGGAACATTCAGCAAGGTATTGTAAGGAATGTACCTCAGGCAATACCCCAGGAAACACCTCAGGTGCCACCCCAGGTGATATCACAAAGACTACTCAGGCACAGCTGGGTTAATCTCATCAGATGGGAGTAGAAGGGATAATGGTTTTACTGGGGAGGGTAGCTTAATAGACAAAGATGGAGTAATCTCTTCAGATGATGATAAGAGGATTGGTTCTGTTGGCAGGAGTGATTCAATGAATTTAGGGGCTCAGTGTCCCCAGCTTCATGATTATCTAACCATATATCCTCGTCTCAAGTTTTAGGATCGCATTCGTCCCAGTCAATGCCCAAATTTTAACTTCAGGCACCATTTGAGCTTGGAAATTCAATTGATGCTGTAATTTTGCCACCCTTACCATTGGTTTTCAGCAATATCAGATGTTACCATAAGAAAAGGCTTTCTTTCAGAGCACAAGTGGCAACTTTTATGTCATTTATGTGGCACTTGAGCTTTGACTCTGAAGCCTTAAGTTCATGTCTTTCACCACTGTCTAGTGAAAGTAGGACCAACCAACCAGTTTCCCTATACTTCTCATTCTGACAAAGTTGTAGAAAAATATCAAATATGCAATCACCCAGAGCCTCACTTCTCACCAGTACTTGATCTATTGGTGGTTATATTTTGTGTATTAATATTACCACCTCACACCATGGATTAGCAGTGCCCTCTTCACTACTGGAGGCACAGTCATCAGCATCCTTAAGACTAGTCAGACTTGAGAACCAATTTAGAAAACTCATCGTTACGATTTTGTTTCTCCAGAACCACTCCTGGTACCAAATGTCGTAGGCTGGGTTCTTTAGAGAAGCAAAACCACTTAAATGTATATATATATATATATATATATATAGAGAGAGAGAGAGAGAGAGAGAGAGAGAGATTTATCTCAAGAAAATGGTTCACGCAGTTGTAGAGGCTGGCAAGTCTCAAGTCCACTGGTCAGGCATCAGGCTGGACGATTCTCCTGACCCACATAGTTGCAGAGACTGATGAACCCAAGATAAGCAGGTAAGAGAGCAGGCCACAGGCTCACAGGCTATGGAGGCCAATGAATCCAAGATTGGCAGTTAAGATGGCAGGTTGTTGGCTCACAGGCTGCGGAAGCTGATGAATCCCAAGATCAGAAGGCAATATAGCAGGCTCAAGCTCCAAGAACCAGAGGTCAGATGATGACAAGTCAGATGCAGGGTCCAGAGGAAGCAAGCGTTGCCAGAACATTCATATATATATTGGATGCAGGCCACACCCCCAAAGAAAATCCCCTTACAATTAATTGGCTGATTACATCAGATCACATCATGGAGGATGAGTACAAAATTACATAACTGCCAAACCACTGAGAATCATGGTCAAGCCAAGCTGATGCACAACCTTAACCATCACAGTGGAGTTAACCACTAAAAAAATATCTAAAATATAAATACACACACACAAAAAGGAGCTACAACTGGGAGAATATCAGAAACCATATATTCGATAAGAATCTAATAACCAAAATATATATAAAACTTTTGACAACTTAACAAAAAGAAAGACAAATAACCCAATCATAAAATGGGTAAAAGAATGAATACCCATTTCACCAAAGAGGACATTTAAATGGCCACCAAACACATGAAAAGATGCTCAGCATCCTTAGTTATCAGAGAGACGCAAATCAAAACCACAATGAGATACCATTACACTCTCACTAAGATGGCTAAGATAAAAAAAAAAAAAAAAAAAAAACCCAGAAAATAACAAATGTTGGTGAGGATATGGGAAACTGGAACCCTTCTCCACTGCTGATGAGAATGCAAAATGGTACAGCCATTGTGGAAAACAGTGTGGCAGTTCCTCAGAAAGCTAAAAATACAAATACCATATGACCCAGCAATGCCACTCCTTGGTATATACCCCAAAGACTTGAAAGCAGAGACTCAGAAAGAGATTTGTATAATAAAATCTTCATTGCAGCACTATTCACAACAGCCAAAAGGTGGATACAACCTAAATGTCCATCACAGATGGATAAACAAAATATAGTAGTAGTACATACATACAATGGAATACTACTCAGCCAGTAGGAGAAATAAAGTCTTGATACATGCTACAATATGGATGGAGCTGGAAGAGATTACGCTGAGTGAAATAAGTCTATCAAAAAAGGAATAATATTCTATGACCTCACTTACATAAAAAGACAAGGCAAATATGTAGAGAACAATGTTTATTAGTGGTTACCGGGGTGAGAGGGAGGGGGAAAAGGGAGGTTAATGGTGATGGAAAAATCACACTGATTTTTTAGGGTTGCAGTTGATTATTGTAATTGCAGTCAAGAAGTTGTACACCTGTAAAAAGTTAACTGGCAAAAGGAGTGTGATACATATTTATAACAAGGGAGGAAAAAAAAAAAACAGTAGCTGCTAAGGCTGCTTATATACAACCAAACACCTCATGGGATTTGGCTCCTTAGCATGGAGATTTAGGGTCATGGTTTCATGGCAAATGTCAGTTAATTGGCCAAATAAGTGTTTAGTGTTTCTGCTCTATCTCCTAGTTTGCTGAGTAGTGCCTGCGATCTTAAAAGCTTGCAAGTGGTCATCCAAGGCACAACAACTGTTCTCTATTTACCTGGAGCAACAGAGAAGAAAGGAGAGTCAGAAATAGGAGGAGATGGAATATGTGGCTAACTGCCTCCTTTGCCATGAGACTAGAAAAACTGGATGCTGCCTGGCTACCATCTCTGAAGATTTTGATATAAGATTCCAGAGAAGAATGAGAATCAAAAAGGGGAAAATGCAGAATAGAATTTCAAATTCTCATAGACTCGACTTTCTGGAGCCATGGAAGGTGGATGAAGCTCTGAAACTACTGCCCTGAGATAATCTTTAAACCTTAAACCAAAAATATCCCCTGAAGTCTTCTTAAAACCTAACAATAGTTTAGCTTAACTATTAAAAAAATGGTCTGCCTTGAGCAGTATGCTCTTTTAAGAACTATCTATATGGGATCAAATTGACAACAGCAACTCAAATGATTAGATAGGAACGTTGTGGGCAGTGAGTTTATGTTAATAAGAGAGGAACAAGTCACAAAAGGAGGGTGAGAATGTTGCACAATTCAAAGAATATAATCAATGTCACTAAATTGTACATATAGAAATTGTTGAATTGGTGTATGTTTTGCTGTGTATATTCTCAACAACAAAAAAATATACAAAATTAAGAAAAAAAACTAAAATCAGAGAGCTTATTCTAACTGGAAACTAGGGACCTCATTACATATTCTAATGAAAATTCTCTCCCACGATACGTACTTTGGCATGATCACTGTAGACAAATTTTGATCCCTAGCTTTTGTCACAATTACCCTTTTTAAAAGGGAAAAGATTGTTAGATGTAAATTAGAACCATTAATGTCTAGTTCGTAAATATATTCACATTCAGTTTAATAAGTTAACTGATATTTATAATAACCAAAAATAAAAAGGTAGCTGCTGAGGCTGTTTATGGACAACCAAGCACCTTATGGGATTTGGTTTCTTGGTTTGAAGATTTAGGGTCATGGTTTTATGTGACATCTCACTTAATTGACCTAATAACTTCTTTAGTGCTTCTGTTCTACCTTCTAGTTAGTTGCGTAGTGCCTGGGGTCTTAAAAGCTTGCAAGTGGCCATACAAGGCACACTTGGTGTCTATTCACCTGGAGCAACAGAGGAAGAAGGAGAGTCAGGAATAGGAGAAGAAAATGGAATGTGTGACTAATTGCCTCCTTTGCCATGAGACCAGAAGAACTGGATGGTGTCCAGTTACCATTACCAAACATTTTGATCAAAGAGTCTATAGCAGAATCCTGATCAAAAGGGGGAAATACAGAACAGAATATAAAATTCTCATGAATCCAGACCTTCTGGAGCCATGGAGACTGGATGAACCCCTGAAACTACTGCCCTATTATAATCTTTAAACCTTAAACCAGAAATATCCCCTGAAGTCTTCTTAAAACCAAACAATAGTTTAGCTTAAATAGTAAAGAATGTCTGCCTTGAAGATTGTGCTCTTTCAAGATCTATCTACATGGGATCAAATCGACAACAGCAACTTGAAATATTACATAGGAACCTTAGGGGGCAGTGAGTTTATGCAAATAGGGGGGGGAAAACTCAGAAACTGAGGGTGAGAATAGCTGCACAACTCAAAGAATATAATCAATGTCACTAAATTGTACATGTAGAAACTTGAACTGGTGTATGTTATGTTTTTGCTGTGCATATTCTTAACAAAAATAAGTTATTTAAAATTTTATACACACACAGAGGAAATGAGAGGGAAATTAAAATTGTTGAAAAAAAGATCATCTAAACACAAAACAAGGAAGTATTACAGGAAATGGGGGGATTGTAAGACACACAGAAAACAAATAGCAAAATGGTAAAAGTCCTTTTTATAGATAATTTAAATACAAATGGATTAAACTCTCCACTTGAAAGGTAGAGATTGGGAAAACGGATAAAAACACATGATTCATCTATATGCTGTCTACAAGAGACACGTCTTGGGCCCAAAGACACAAACAGGTAGATAGCTAAAAAATACTCCATTCAAATAGTAACCAAAAGAGAGCTGGGTATGTTTTGTAGTGTGTGTTTTGTTGTATATACTCTCAACAACAGCAAAATAAATAAAATTAAAAAGAGAGAGAGACAGACAGCTGGGATGGCTATACTGGTATCAGACAAAAGAGTTTTAAGTCAAAATCTCTTATAAGAGACAAAGAAGGACATTATATAATGATCAAAGGGTCAATTCATCAAGAAAATATAACAATTTTAAATATATATTCTCCTAACAGCAGTGCCCCCAAATATATCAAAAAAAAAAAAAAAAGAAAGAAAGAAAAACCTCTTAGAGAATTGAAGGGAGAAATAGGTAGTACCTCAATAATGGACAGAACATCTAAAAGAAGGTCAGTAAGGAAATAAAGGATTTTAACTACACTATAAACCAACTACACCTAACATATTTATAGAATACTCCACCCAATGCACATTCTTCTCCAATACACGTGAATCATTCTCCAAGATAGACTATATGCTAGGGCACAAAACAAGTCTCAATAAATTAAAAAGACTGAAATCTTACAAAGTATCTTCTCCAACCACAATGGAATGGAAAAAAAAAAAACCACTGCCATCGAGTCGATTTCAACTCATAGCGACTTTATACGACAGAGTAGAACTGCCCCCATAGGGTTTCCAAGGCTGTAAATCTTTACAACAGCAGACTGCCACATCTTTCTCCCATGGAGCAGCTGGTGGCTTCGAATTGTTGACTTTTTGGTTAGCAGTCACGTGTTTTAACCACTGTGCCACCAGGGCTCCCAATGGAATGAAAACTGGGAAACACACAAATACACGGAAATTAAATAACTCACTATAAGACAAGCAATGGGTCAAGGAAGAAATCAACAAATTACTCAGAAAATATTGAGAGTCTAATACAAATGAAAAGCAAAACATATCAAAACTTATGGGATGCAGAAAGGCGGTGCTGGGAGGGCAATTTATAGCAGCAACCACCTATATTTAAAAAGAAGAGGGGAATTTTGTGAAGGTGATGGCATGACAAGGTCTAGGTTCCAACCTTCCCCACGTGTGCACCAAGAAATCTGTGATTGGCCCTTAGTGACTCTGAATGGGTAGCAGAGTTAAGCAGCAAAAACCTGCAGACATGAGGCAATGAGGCCCACATGGTAGGATAACCACTTCATCCACTATCCTTACCTCTCCCCCTCCTGGTGCTGCAGACTTCCATCTACTGTGGACTACAGAAGCAGCACCTGCAGAGGAGTCCAGTTCCCCGGCAAAACTCTGCCTGCCTATGCACAGGAAAAGGCCCCCAACTCTGACTCTGAAATCAACAAGAGATTTCAGAGTCCCTGGGAGTCTGTCCAGGTGTGCTCACTTCTATCCCTTGCACTCAGCAGAAAGTCTACCATAGTCCCAGGCAACCCACCTATACCTTGCCTCATCTCACTGGGTCTCCAACTCACAGGTAAATGGGCCCTCACAGAGCAGTGGAAGGAGTCTTGAAGAGCTACACCCAGTCCTGCTGGTGGTTCATTCAGTGTGAGTTCTCTAACTGAAAATGTGGTCATGGAAACACAGCCCACACAGAGCAGCAGACGGAGCGATAACCCAAGAAATGAGACTGAGCCCTCCAGTGGAGAGACTGATTAGTGTGTTTGCTATTCTGTTTGGCTGCAACCCCTGGCGGACAGACTGATCAGTGCATGTTGTCTGTTCTGGAGACACTAAAAATCAGAAAACGTACTCTGGAATTATCAACAGAGTGGGAGAGGGAAGTATCACAGAGCAGGGAGAGGGAAGTATCACAGAGAGGGGGAGAGAGCAGTGAGCAAGGTCTGAAGGCTATGCTCACCTAAGAGTTTCTTGCAGAAAGTAGTGCTGTGAAAAACACTGAATACTGGAGAGAACTGAGAAAGCTAACACCTGATAAAATTCTCATGTCCCGGTCTCAACAAAAAATTACAAGGCAGAGGACTTCTGGCAACACGGCACTCTAGGCAGAAGCACCATGCCGTACCACCACAGCAAATATCCGAAAAACTAAGCCAAACAGAGAAAACAGCACTCTTGAAACCCTAAAACATCAAATGAAGAGAGAAAGAATCCTGCCAAGCACCAAATGGAGTGAGAAACTGACAGAGAACGGAGAGCAAGTAGAGGTTCATGCAGAGGTCTCCTATCAGCTAACGTAGCACAGATCCGCCATCTTGAACTCCTATCAGAGACCAGAAAATAAGGGGTATGAGAAAGCAGCTTCATGGAGCTTCCAGCAGAAGACAGAACAACCGGTAATTGGCAATGTATGCTTTCCACCCCCCACCCTTCTTTATCCCCACTCAGCACCCTCTGCTTCCCACGGCCACAGTCTCTTGGCCAGGAAGCACCGGCTGCTTGTATTCCACCTGCCCACACTGGCCGACTCCTTGAGTGCCATTTGTTGGCTGCTGGTGTTGCTTTTTCAGTCTTCTTTTGCTTTCTTCCTTACCTCTCAAACCTCCTCCTCCTTTCACTCAAATACCTGGCTCCGTGCACCAGGTTTACTTCTTCCTACAGGGATGCAGAGCTCCCCGTTCGAGTGCGGAACTGCTTCTTAGTCTGTGCTGCCATGGTGGTGGGATCCTGGGGCTTTTCTTTGTTTTGAATTGTTTGCTTGTTTTTGTCCTCTTTTCGAGTTGGGAAAACATTCTGGCCAGGCAGTGCTGCGCAGCTTGGAACCCACCCCCTCAGCTTGCGCAGATGCACAGAGGGATCCCTGAGAGCATTTCCTTATTTGTGGGGTTTTTTTTCTGTTTTTTGGGGGGCTTTTCATGTTTTTTCTTTTTAATTTGTTTTGTTTTCCCTATTTTTCACTTTTTGTCTTTCTTCATTACTCAGTTTCTTGTCTCTCTATACTTTCCTTCTCTTCTTGTCCCCTGAATACCTGGTGCTGAATACCTCTGCACCTTCTAGCCAGGCTGTACTTCAACACCTGGGAACAACTTCCCCAGACCTCATAGACACACAGGTGGGATCCCTGGGAACTCTGCTGTTCTTTTTTCTATCTAATTTTTATTTATTCATTCCTTTCTTTTTTTTCCTTCTTCTTCCCCTTTTTGTTTTTCCCCATTTCATAGTCTCTCATCTCTCCACTCCAACGGCAAGCTCCCCTAGCACTCTTTGTTTGTTTGTTTGCATGTTTTTGGCTCCTGTTCCTCTCTCCTCTCTCCCATATACATCTTAGCTCCACACATTAGAATCTCCACCCCCCATCCTGACTAACTGCACCCTGCACTTAACATCACACCACCAAGCAGCACAGGCACGGGCTACCAGAACCTGCCCTGCACTGACTGCCGAGCCACCCTTGTGGCTGTAGTTAAACAAACTATCCCAGCAACTCCTCTTCAGCTAGACCTGCCCTGCTATACCATATGTGAGCGACTGACCCTGCCAACTGCAGGAGGCAAAAAGTATCATGCCCACAGACGAGCAAACAACAAAGAACACACAGCCCACCTCCTCAGACACAGCCGAATTTAAAAAAAAGAAGGGCAAAACAAACAAATCTATAATCAATACAGGAGAAAAATAACTACCAAATGCCCCGAAGACAACAGACAATATCAAAACATTTACAAAAACAGGACAGGATGGTTCCAGTAGGCATCCAAAATAAAACACCAGATAACTTTCCAGTGGAAGAAAAGGTACTAGAACTACCTGATCAGGAATTCAAATCTCTTAACAATACTCAGAATTACCCAAGAGTTGAAGAAAAAGCAGACAAAAACGAGGAAAAAATAGACAAATTCATGGAAAAGGAAGACAAATTCATGGAAACCACAAACCAAAAAACGGAAGAATTCAGGAAAATAATGCAGGAACAAAATGCCAAAATAAATTCACAACTGGAAATTATACAAAAACAACAATTAGAAATCCAAAACATAAACAAGAAGATTTCCAAAATGAACACTGTCATAGAAGGGCTGAGGAGCAGATTTGAAACGGTGGAAGACAGGATCAGTGGAATTGGAAACAAACACTTAGATACAAATCTGTTCGAGGAAAACTAAGAAAAAAGAACAAAGAAAAATGAAGAAATGCTGAGAAGTATGTGGGATACAATCAAAAGGAAAAAATTTCGAGTGATCGGAGTTCCAGAACGGGGAGAAAACAGAAAACAGAGAGAGGATCACTGAAGAACTGATGACAGAAAACTTCCCCAACATCATGAAAGATAAAAAGCTGGCCATCCAAGAAGCTCAACCAACTCCACATAGGATAGACCCCAAAAGAAAATCACCAAGGCATATCATAATCACACCAAAGACAAACAAAGAATCCTCAGAGAAGCTGGTGAAAAACAAGAAGTCACATACAGAGGAGAAACAACAAGAATAAACTCAGATTATTTGGCAGAAACCATGCAGGCAAGAAGGCAATGGGATGACATATATAAAACCTTGAAAGAAAAAAATTGCCAGCCAAGAATAATACTATCCTGCAAAACTCTCATTCAAATATGATGGTGAAATTAGGACATTTCCAGATAAAAAGAAATTAAGGGAATGTGTCAAAACCAAACCAAACTTACAAGAAATATTAAAGGGAGTCCTTCGGTCTGAGAACAAACAACTTCAGCTCACAGGCTGAAATCTAGGATGAAGTATCATACTAGCCACATATCAATCTACGAAACGAACTCTCAAGGACTATCCAAAAACAAAATAAATACAAAAGGGAATCAGAGCGGTTAATCTGTAAATGACAACAACATCAGAACAATAAAAGAGGGAATGAACGGTGTAGGTATAGAACCTTCTAATGGAGATGAAGGCAAGGCGATACCAAGTAATAACAAACTGCTTAAAACTTAGAAAGATAAGGGTAAATTTCACGGTAACCAAAAAGAAAGTTAACAAACATACTCATAAAAATAAAGAGGAAAAACATAAAGTCTCAGTAAAAACAAAACCTACAAAAACAAAAGAAATGAAAACAAATCCACACACAAAAGTAATTCATCACAAGAGAGTAAGAAGAACAAAGAAAACGATAGCACTACAAGAAAACACACTACAAAATGACAAAAATAAACTCACATCTATCAATAATTACACTGAATGTAAATGGACTCAATGCACCCATAAAGAGAGGGAAAGTGACAGAATGGATAAAAAAACAGGAACCATCAATATGCTGTCTACAAGAGACACCTTAGAAACAAAGACGTGAATTTATTAAAAATCAAAGGTTGAAAACAATATAGCAAGCTAACAACTACCATAAAAGAGTAAGAGTGGCAATACTAATCTCAGATAAAATAGACTTTAAAACAAAATCCACCATGAAAGACAAAGAAGGACACTATATAATGCTTAAGGGGATGACCATCATAAAGACATAACCATAATAAACATCTATGCGCCCAATGACAGGGCTCCAAAATACATAAAACAAACTCTAACAACACTGAAAAGAGAAATTGACAGTTCCACAATAATAGTAGGAGACTTCAATACACCACTCTCAGTAAAGGACAGAACTAAAAAGAAACTCAGCTAAGATACAGAAGACCTAAAGGGCACAAGCAGCCAACTTGACCCTCATAAACATATACAGAACACTCCATCCAACAGCTGCAAAGTACTCATTCTTTTCCAATGCACATAGAAGGTTCTCCAGAATAGACCACATCTTAGGCCACAGAGCAATCCTCAACAAGATCCAAAACGCTGAGATAATACAAAGTATCTTCTCTGACTACAACGCCATCAAGGTAGAAATTAACAACAGAAAGAGCAAGGAAAAAAAATCAATTAAATGGAAACTGAATAACACCCTGCTTACACATCACTGGGTAATAGAAGAAATCAGAGATGGAATCAGAAAACTCCTAAAAACAAACGAGAATGAAAACACATCTTACCAAAACCTCTGGGACAGAGCAAAGGCAGTCCTCAGAGGACAATTTATAGCAATAGATGCACACATCAAAAAACAAGGGACAAAATCAAACCATTAACTACACAACTCAAACAAATAGAAAGAGAACAGCAAAAAAAGCCCACAGCCACCAGAAGAAAGGAAATAATAAAGATCAGAGCAGAAATAAATGAAATAGAGAATAGAAAAACAATAGAATCGACAAAACCAAAAGTTGGTTCTTTGAAAGAATCAACAAAATCGACAAACCACTGTTCAGACTGACAAAATAAAAACAGGAGAGGACGCAAATAACCCAAATAAGAAATGAAATCAGCAACATTACAACAGACCCAACTGAAATAAAATGGATCCTAACAGAATATTATGAAAAACTATACGCCAATAAATTTGGAAACCTAGAGGAAATGGATAAATTTCTAGAAACACACTACCTATCCAAACTACAACAAAGTGATGTTGAAAATCTGAACAGACCCATAACAAGAGAAGAGATTGAAAAGGTAATAAAAAAACTCCCAAGAATAAAAAGCCCTGGCTCAGATGGCTTCACTGGAGAATTCTACAAAACATTCAGAGAAGAGCTTGTACCAGTACTACTCAAGCTATTTCAGAGCATAGTAAAGGAAGCAACACTTCTGAATTCATTCTATGAAGCCAGCATAACTCTGATACCAAAACCAAGCAAAGACATCAGAAAAAAAGAAAATTACAGACCAATATCTCTCATGAACATAGATGCAAAAATTGTCAACAAAATTCTAGCTAATACCTTGGAATGGACACCCCAGTAAAACTAAATGGGACTAACGATGTACAGGAGTCCGGTGACAAGGGCCAGAAGGCAGAGGGAGAGTAGGAAACTGATGATAAGGAACACAAATTGAATAAGAACACTGTCGATGTATTGTGAGATTGTTGACCACTGCTATAGGGCAACATTTGTAGTAACTATTAAATGGGAGGCTGTTTTGTCCTGTAAGCCTTCATCTTGGGCGAGAATGGCAGCACAATTGGAAGAGCATAGTCAATATCACTTAAATGTGTAAGTAAAAAGTTTTGAAATGGTGTTTAAATAAAATAAAAATAAATAAATAAATAAATAAACAAATGAGACTAAAGAGGTACAATAGTCCACTGACAAGGTCCAGAAGACAGAAGGGGACAAGGAAGCCCCCTGGTGATAGGGAACACAAGGTGGAGTAAGGATATTCTTGATGTGCTGTGAGATTGTTAACCATTGTCACAGGGCAACATGTGTAGTAACTGTTAAATGAAAAACTATTTTGTTCTGTAAGCCTTCATCTTAAGTGAGAATAACAGCACAGTTGGAAGAGCGTAGTCAATGTCACTGAACTGTGAATGTAGAAATTTTTGAAATGGTGTATCTTTGGCCATCTGTAATTTTCATCAAAAAAAAAGGTTGAGAATTTAGAGGCTTAATACGTTGTGGGGTTGTTAACCAATGTCAAAAAACAACATGTGTACTACTATTTCATGAGAAACTATTTGCTCTGTAAGCTTTCACCTGAAGTACAATAAAATATATAAAATAAAAATAAATAAATAAATAAATAAATAAATAAATAAAAAATTCTAGCTAATAGAATTCAGCATCATATCCAAAAATTAATATACCATGACCAAGTAGGATTCATACCAGGTATGCAACGATGGTTCAACATCAGAAAATCAATCAACGTAATCCACCATATAAATAAAAGGAAAGAATCACATGATCATCTCAAATGAAGCAGAAAAGGCATTCGACAAAGTCCAACACCCATTCCTCATAAAAACTCTCAATAAAATACGTATAGAAGGGAAATTTCTCAACATAATAAAGGGCATCTATGCAAAACCAACGGCCAACATCATTCTTAATGGAGAGAGGCTGAAAACATTCCCCTTGAAAACAGGAACAAGACAAGGATGCCCTTTATCACCACTCCTATTTAACATTATGCTGGAAGTTCTAGCTAGAGCAATAAGGCAAGAAATAAACGGCATCCAAATTGGTAATGAAGAAGTTAAACTGTCCCTGTTTGTGGATGATACACTATACATAGAAAACCCTAAAGACTCCACGAGAAATCTACTGGAACTAACAGAAAGATTCAGCACAGTAGCAGGATACAAGATAAACATACAAAAATCAATTGGATTCCTATACACCAATAAAAAGAACGATGAAAAGGAAATCAGGAAAACAATACCATCCATAATAGCCCCTGAAAAAATAAAATAATTAAGAATAAATCTAACCAGGTATATAAATGACCTATGCAAAGAAAACTGCAAAACACTCCTGCAAGAAACCCAAAAGTTTCTACAAGAATGGAAAAACATACCATGCTCACAGACAGGTAGACTCAACATTGTGAAAATGACAATTCTACCCAAAGCAATTTACAAATACAACGCAATACCAATCCAAATACTAGCACCATTCTTCAGAGATGGAAAAACTAATCAGTAACTTTATATGGAAAGAGAAGAAGCTCTGAATAAGCAAAGCACTACTGAAGAAGAAGAATAAAGTTGGAGGACTCATACTACCTGACCTCAGAACCAACCATACAGCTACAGTAGTCAAAACAGGCCGGTACTGGTACAACGACAGATACACTGACCAATGGAACAGAATTGAGAACCCAGATGTAAATCCATCTATGGTCACCTGATCTTCAACAAGGGCCCAAACTCCATCAAATGTGGAAAAGACAGTCTTTTTAACAAATGGTGCTAGCAAAACTGGTTATCCATCTGCAAAAAATGAAACAGGACCCATACCTCACACCATATACAAAAACTAATTCAAAATGGATCAAAGACCTAAATATAAAGCCAAAAATTATAAGGTTCATAGAAGAAAAAATAGGACCAATGCTACAGGCCCCAATACCCAGCATTAACATGATACAAACCATAACCATCAACACACAAACCCCAGAAGATAAGCTAGATAACTGGGATCTTCTAAAAAATCAAACACCTATGTTCTTCAAAAGACTTCACCAAAAGAGTAAAAAGAGAACCTACAGACTCAGAAAAAATTTTTGGACAGTACAAGTCAGACAAAGGTCTAATCTCCATAATCTACAAGAAAATCCAACACCTCTACAACAAAAAAATAATAATCCAATTAAAAAATGGGCAAAGGAAATGAACAGACACTTCACCAAAGAAGACATTCAAGCGGCCAACAGACATGTGAGGAAATGCTTGCAATCACTAGCCATTAGAGAAATGCAAATTAAAACCACAATGAGATACCATCTCACCTCAGCATTACTGGCAGGAATCAAAAACACTGGAAATAACAAATGTTGGAGGGGCTGCGGGGATGATCGGGACTCTTATGCACTGCTGGTGGGAATGCAAAATGATACAACCATTTTGGAAAATGATATGGTGCTTCCTTAGAATGCTAGAAATAGAAATACCATACGATCCAGCAATCCCACTCCTAGGAATATATCCCACAGAAATAAGAGTCGTCACTCCAATAAACATATGCACACCTATGTTAATGGCAGCATTGTTCACAATAGCAAAAAGATGTAAACAACCTAGATGCCCATCAACAGATGAATGGATAAACAAACTATGGTACATACACATAATGGAGTATTATGCAGCAGTAAAGAACAATGATGAATCTGTGAAGCATCTCATAACATGGATGAAACTGGAGGACATTATGCTGAGTGAAATAAGTCAATCACAAAAGGACAAATATTGTATGAGACCTCTATTGTAAAAACCCATGAAAAAGTTTACACACAAAAAGTAACAATCTTTGTTGGTTACAAGGGATGGGAGGGGTGTGGGGGAAATACTAAATAGGCAATAGATAAGTGGTATCTTTGAAGGGTGACACAGTACACAATACTGTGGGAAGCAGCACAACTTGTCCAAGGAAAGGTCATGGAAGCTCCACAGACACATCCAAATTCCCTGAGGGACTGAACTGCTGGGCGGAGGGCTGTGGGGACCACGGTCTCGGGGAGCATCTAGCTCAACTGGCATAACACAGTTTATAAAGACAATGTGAGTAGCGTCTGGGGTCTTAAAAGCCTCTGAGCAGCCATCTAAGATACTCCACTGGTCTCACCCCTTTGGGAGCAAGGGAGAATGAAGAGAATAGGATACAAGGAAAATATCAGTCCAAAGGACTAATGGACCACATTCACCATGGTCTCCACCAGACTGAGTCCAGTATAGGTAGATGGTGCCCAGCTACCACCACTGACCGCTCTGACCGGGATCACAACAGAGGGTTCTGGACAGAGCTGGAGAAGGATGTAGAACAGAATTCTAACACACACAACAAAAGATCAGATTTACTGGCCTAAGAGAGACTGGAGAAACCCCAAGAGTATGGCCCCCAGACACCCTTTTAGCTCTGTGGTGAAGTCAGTTCCGAGGTTCACCGTTTAGTCAGGGATTGGACAGCCCCATAAAACAAAACGGGACTAATGAAACACAGCAGTCCAGGGACAAAGACTAGAAGGCAGAAGGGGACAGGAAAGCTGGTGATAGGGAACCCAAGTTTGAGTAACGACAGTGTTGACGTTCATTGGGGTTGTTAACCATTCTCATAGGGCAACATGTGTACTGTTTAATGAGAAACTGTTCTGTAAACCTTCATCTAAAGTGAGAATAGCAGCACAACTGGAAGAGTGTAGTCAATGTCACTGAACTATGCATGTAGAAATTTTTGAAATGGTGTATCTTTGGCTATGTATATTTTCACCAAAAAAAAAAAAAAGGTAAGACGGGAGAGGGTTGACATGTCACGGGGTTATTAACCAATGTCATAAAACAGTATGTGTACTACTGTTTAATGAGAAACTATTTGTTCTGTAAACCTTCACCTGAAGTACAAATAAAAAATAATAATAAATTACAAGGCACACAAAGAAAATGGAAACAATGGCCCATCCAAGTGAACAAGAGAAAGGCAGAGGAATCGTATCTATGGAAGCCTCAAAAACAAACAGAATGGAAGAATATACTACAACAATGTTAAGCAAGCTCAAAGAACTAAAGGAAAAGACAGAAGAACTTAATCAGGCAAATGACGTATGAGCAAAACAAGAATTTCAAAAAAGAGATAAACACCATAAAAAGAAACCAAACAGAAATACTGGCACTGAAAATGACAATAACTGAAATGAGAAACACATTGAAAGCACCCAAAAATGTATAATTCACAACATCCGGCATCCAGTTGGAGTCCCTGGGTAACAAAATTGGTTAAGCAGTCAACTGCTAACATATGGGCTGGCAGTTTGAATCAACCCAGAGGCACCTTGGAACAAAGGCTTGGTGATCTACTTTGAAAAGGTCACAGTCATTGAAAATCCTATGAAGCACAGTTCTACTCTGACACACACGGGGTTGCTATGAGTCAGTTACTTGATGGTAACTGGTTTGATTTTTTTCTTTGAACATATAATCAAAGATAAGGAACCTGGGTGATGCAAGCACCTTGAAACTGGCTGATAACCTAAAGGTTGGTGGTTCAAACCCACCCAGCAGTTCCACAGAAGAAAGTCCTGGAGAACTGCTTCCATAAAGATTATAGCCAAGAAAACTCTACGAAACAGTTCAACTCTGTAACACATGGTGTTGTCATGAGTCGGGGACAGCTAATAACAACAATAATCAAAGATTACCAGGCATGCAAAGAAAGTAGGAAAATATAAGTCATTATAAGAATAATCATTCAAACAAAGCTGAGAACTAATAGATGTTAGAATCAGCAGAGGACATTACATATTTTATTATACACACTCCATATGTTCCAAAATGGTAAGTAGAGAAATTAAAGATATTTTTTAAGACCCAAATTGAACTTCTAGAGATGAAAACAACAATGTCTGAGATGAACAATACACTGGGGAGGGGGAGGGCGTTAACAGTACATTACACAATGCAGAAGAAGAAAGGATTCATAAACTTGAAGACTGAAACAGAAACTATCCAAAATGAAACAGAGAGAGAAAAAAGAATCAAAAAGAAAAGAAAGGAAGGAAGAAGAAAAGAACATCACTGAGTCTGGAACAATTTTGAGCAGCCTAATACATGTGTAATTCAAGTCCCTGAATGAGAGGAACATGGGGAAAGAAAAAACATTTGAAGAAAAAATGAACAAAAGCTTTCCAAATTTGATGAAAACTATAAACCCATGAATCCAAGTAGCTAAACAAACCCCAAGCACACACACAGACACATACACAAAAATAAAAAATAAAATAGGGAAAACAAAACAAGGTACATTATAATTAAATTGCTCAAAACCAGTGATGTAGAGAAAATCTTAAAAGCAATCAGAGGAAAAAATCATGTTGTGTGTAGAGGAGAAAATAAGGATAATATCAGATTTCTCATCAAAAACAATGCAAATGTAATAAAGACAGTGGAATAAAATCTTTAAAGTACTGAAAGATAAAACCTTGAATTCTACAATTGGCAAAACTATCCTTCAAAGATAAAAGTACAATAAAGACTTTTCAGGCATAAAAAAGCTGAACAAATTCATTGCCCAAGAGATCTGAAATACAAGAAATGTTCAAAGAAGTTCTTCAGGCAAAAAGAAAATGATACTGCAAGGTGTAGAACCACCTTGCAGAAAGCAGTTTAGCCTTTGTTCTTTGTTCTTTCAAACTGGACCAACACCTGAAGCTAATGAGTGGGAGCTGACCAGACCAAGAGGGACAACTTTGGGGCCCAATGCTGACTAAGCCTCAGGAGGCATGATGTAATCATGGCCAAGTGGGGAAGCCAGTAAGAGCCCTGAACCCTGAGGCTCAGATGAGCTTCCTGGTTGGTGACCATGCATGGGAGAGGGCAGCACATCCCTTTTTGGGACATGGAATCTCCGCACTGTGACCCCTCTCAGGCCTCACCCTATGTGTCTCTTCATTTGTGTGGTTTTTGGTTGCAATAAAGATGTAGCCATAAGTATGACACACTTTTCATGAGATTCTGAGTCATTCCAGTAAATTAATGAATCCATAGGGGCAGTGAGAGCCAGCAGGAGCAGACATCTGCCTGTTTACCAGTCTGAAAGAAAGTATCCTTCTAACATGTAAGCTCTGACCTGGTTCTGGGTGGCAAGGGTTTGAGAAATGCTGCATGGGCAACTGATCTGAAAGGCAGTGTCTGTCTAACTTGTGAGCTCTGACCCAGCTCTGGGTGGCTAGGGTCAAAGAGAGAATGTTCCACACATGAATGGCCGGCAATGAAGTAGTAGATGTGGGAAGGTGAGGACTGGATTCATTTCCACTTTGGGAACTGGATTCATGCTGATCCTTGTATCACACTTAACAATGAACAAGGGATTTACCCACTCTGCTCCTGGCTTAGTACAGACACCTTAGGGAAATCTGGAGTCACACAATGGAATGAAGAGCACTAGAAATGTTAACCACATGAGTAAACACATAATTTTTTTTAATTCTTTAAAAGATAATTTAAAGGATAAAAAATAATGATGTCTTCAAGGGTCTACAACATCTGTGAGAGTAAAATTCATGATAACAATAGTATAAAAGTCAGGAGGGGAGAAATGGAAGTATGCTATTGTAAGATTTTTATACTATCTGTAAAATGGTAAAATATCACTTGAAGGTACACTAAATGAATTAAAGATAAACTCAACGAAGGCAAACAAAAGAATGGAATCATTTTTTTAAAATAATTAAACAATTAATCCAAAAGAAAAAAAGAGGGAAAAGTGAGCAAAATAGACATAAGATGAATAGAAAATAAATAGCAAGATGACAGACTCGAACCTAACTATACCAACAATAACATTAAATGTACAAGGTCTAAACACCAATTAAAAGGCACCACCACCACAAGCTGCCATTAAGTCAATTCCAACTCACGATAACTCCATGTATACAACTGTGATCCATGAGATTTTCGATTGTTGATTTTTTGGATGTAGATCGCCAGGGCTTTCTTTAGAGGCACCACTGGGTGAACTAAAACCATCAATCTTTCGGTTAGTAGAAGAGCGTGTTAACCATTTGCACCACCCAGGGACTTGGAGACTATCAAATTCAATTAAAAGAAAAAAAAAGCAGGAAGAAACTATATGCTGCCTAAAAGAAAATCACTTTAAATATAAAGTCACACAAGGATGCCACTTATCATCACTCCTATTTAACACTGTGCTGGAAGTCCTTGCTAGAGCAATAAGGCAAGAAAAAAAAAAAGGGCAACCAAATTGGAAAGGAAGAAGTAAAACTATACCTATTCGCAGATGACACTATACTATACATAGAGAACACCAAAGATTCCACAAGAAAACTACTGGAAATAATAAAAAGATTCAGCAGAGTAGCAGAATACAAGATAAACATACAAAAATCAGTTGGATTCCTGTACACCAATAAAGAGAACTTCGAAAAGGAAATCAGGAAAACAATACCACTCATAATAGCCCCTAAAAAGATAAAATACAAATAAATCTAACCAAGGACATAAAAGACCTATACAAAGAAAACTACAAAACATTATTGCAAGAAACCAAAAGAGACCTACATAAATGGAAAAACACATCACGCTCATGGATAGGAAAACACAATATTGTGAAAATGTCTATTCTACCCAAAGCAACCTACAGATAACAATGCAATCCCAATCCAAATACCAACAGCATTCTTTAATGACATGGAAGAACTAATCACCAACTTTATATGGAAAGAGGCCCTGGATAACCAAAGTATTACTGAAGAAAACAAACAGAGGAGGAGGCCTCACACTACCTGAACTCAGAACCTACTATACAGCCACGGTAGTCAAAACAGCCTGGTACTGGTACAATAGACACATAGACCAATGGAACAGAATCAAGAACCCAGATGTAAATCCATCCACCTACGGTCAGCTGATCTTTGACAAAGGACCAAAGTCCATTAAAGCGGGAAAACACAGTCTTTGTAACAAATGGTGCTGGCAAAACTGGTTGTCCATCTGTTAAAAAAAAAAAAAAAGTGAAACAAGACCCATACCTCACACCATACACAAAAACTAACTCAAAATGGATCGAAGATCTAAATATAAAACCTAAAACGACAAAATTCATGGAAGAAAAAAGAGGGACAACACTAGGGGCAAAAATACATGGTATAAATAAAATACAAACCATAACTAACAAAGCACGAACACCAGCAGATAAACTAGATAACTAGGAGCTCCTAAAAATTAAACATTTATGCTTATCAGAAGACTTCACTAAAAGAGTTAAAAAGAGAACTCACAGACTGGGAAAAAATTTTTGGCTACAACACATCCAAGAAGGGTGAAATCTCTAAAACCTATAGAATACTTCGACATCCCAACAACAAAAAGATAAATAATTCCATTTAAAAATGGGCAAAGGATATGAACAGACACTTCACCAAAGAAGACATTCAGGCAACTAAAAGACAGATGAGGAAATGATCGCAATCATTAGCCATTAGAGAAATGCAAATCAAAACTACAATGAGATACCATTTCACCCCAACATTACTGGCACAAATCAAAAAAAGAAAATAACAAATGTTGAAAAAAGACCAGACTTACTGGCCTGACAGACAGTGGAGAAAACCCAACAGTATGGCCCCCAGACACTCTTTCAGCTTAGTAATGAAGTCACTCCTGGGGTTCACCCTTCATCCAAAGATTGGAAAGGCCCATAAAACAAAATGAGACTAAAAGGGCACACCAGCCCAGGGGAAAGGACTAGAGGGCAGGAGGGGACAGGAAAGCTGGTAATAGGAAACCCAAGGTCAAGAAGGGAGAGTGTTGACATGTCATGGGGTTGTTAGCCAATGTCATAAAACAATATATGTACTAACTGGTTAATGAGAAGCTAGTTTATTCTGTAAGTCTTCATCTAAAGTACAATAAAAAAAATCTACTTCAGATTTATGCCAACAATTCCAGTGATATACAGAAATATTACTTCTATATAGCTCTAGTCCCTCTTCCCCTTTTTTGTGCTATTATTGTTATGCATAGTTTCTATATATGTTATAAACTGAAGCATACATTGTCATAATTGTGATTATCACTTTATATAATAAATTGAGAAAAGAAAGTCAAAAAAAAACAACAAATGTTGGAGAGGCTGCGGGGAGTGGAACTCTTATGCACTGCTGGTGGGAATATAAAATTGTACAAGCACTATGGAAAACGATATGGCACCTCCTTAAAAAACTAGAAATAGAAATATACAATCCAGCAATCCCACTCCTAGGAATATATCCTAGAGAAATAAGAGCCGTCACACGAATAGACATAGCACACCCATGTTCACTGCAGCATTAATCACAATAGCAAAAAGATGGAAACATAAATGCCCATCAACAAATGAATGGATAAGCAAATTACCATACATACATACAATGGAATACTACACAACAGTAAAGAACAATGACAAATCTACAAAACATCTCACAACATGGATGAATCTGGAGGGCATTATGCTGAGTGAAATAAGTCAATCACAAAAGGACAAATACTGTATGAGACCACTATTATAGAAACCCAATAAAAGGTTTACACACAGAAAAAAAAAATCTTCGATGGTTACAAGGGAGAGGAGGAGAAATCACTAACTAGATAGTAAAAAAACCAAAAAAAACCAAACCTGTTGCCACAGAGTCGATTCCAACTCATAGTGACCCTACAGGACAGAGTAGAACTGCCCCATACAGTTTCCAAGGAGTGCCTGGTGGATTCAAACTGTCAACCTTTTGGTTAGCAGCTGTAGCACTTAACCACTATGCAACCAGGTTTCCAACTAGATAGCAGACAAGTGTTAACTTTGGTCAAGGGAAAGACAACACACTATAAAGGGGAAGTAGCACAACTTGACCAAGGCAAAGTCATAGAAGTTTCCTAGACATATCCAAACACCTTGAGGGACTGAGTTACTGAGGCAGAGGGCCGGGGACCATGGTCTCAGGGGACATCTAGGTCAACTGGCGTAACATAGTTCATAAAGAAAATATTCTACATCCTACTTTGGTGAATAGCCTGTGGGGTCTTAGAAGCTTGCAAGGCCATCTAAGATACATTTATTGTTCCCATCATGTTCAAAGGAGAATGAAGAAAACCAAAGACACAAGGTAAATATTAGTCCCAAGGACTAATGGACCACATAAACCACAGCCTCTACCAGCCTGAGCCCAGAAGAACTACATGGTGATTGGCCACCACCACCAACTGCTCTGACAGGGATCACAATAGAAGGTCCTGGACAGAGCAGGAAAAAATGTAGAACAAAATTCAAATTCACAAAAAAGACCAGACATACTGGTCTGACAGAGACTAGAGGAACCCCCAAGACTATGGCCCCCAACGTCCTGCTAACTCAGAACTAAAGCCACTCCAGAAGTCCACCTTTCAGTCAAAGATTAGACAGGTCTATAAACAAACAATAACACACGTGAGGAAAGTGCTTCTTAGTTCAATCAAGTATACAAGACCAAATGGGAACCACCTGCCCAAAAGCAAAGACAAGAATGCAGGAAGGGACAGGAAAACTAGACAAATGGACACAGGGAACCTGGTGTGGAAAGGGAAAGGGGGAGAGTGCTGACACATTGCAGGTATTGCAATCAATGTCACAAAACAATCTGAGTATAAAAGAGAAACTAATTTGCACTGTAATCTTTCACCTAAAGCACAATAAAATTAAAACAAAATTATATAAAGTCACAAATAGATGAAAAGTAAAAGAATGAAAAAGACATACTATACTAAAATCAAAAGAAAGCTGCAATGGCTTTATTTATATCAGACAAAATTTACATTTCAGAACAAAGAATATAAACAAAGAAAAAGAAAGTCATTTTATAATAATAAAGAGGTTAATTAATCTAGAGGACATTACAACCCTAAATGTTTATGCATCTAATAAAAAAGGTTCAAAACACATGAAGCAAAAATGGATAGAACGGCAACAAGTAACATATAAATCCATAATAACTGTCAGAGCATCAATACTCCTGTCTCAATAATTGACAGAACAAGTAGGCATAAAATCAGTATGCATATAGTAGAGAGAAATAATGCTACCAACCACCTTGACTTGACTGACAATTATAGAACGTTCTAGCCAACAACAACAAAATATATATTCTTTTCAAGTGCATGTGAGACATTTACCAACACAGACCATATCATGGGCCATAAAAGTCTTGATACATTTTAAAGGATTCAAGCCATGTAAAGTATGTTCCCTTGCCAGAATGGAATTATGTGGGGATATATGCCATTTAAACATGGCTGCGCTATTGACAACTGCAGCCCCCACAGGCCTCTATGCTGCACAGCATGTTGAGACTTGTCCGGATGTGTTTTCCCAAACCTATTGTCCCTTTACTGATTGACTTGTTTACCTGAATTCCTTCTCCCTTGCCCACATTCAAAGCCCACTGTTTTGTTAATTGCCTTACTGATTGCTGTATTGACTATAAAATAAACTCCTGGGACTGAAGTGGGGGTCAACTCCTCAGAGTGACCCTCCTGGCCCCTCTTCTCTGTAAGAGTTGTGCAGTTGGTTACTGTCTTCGCCGTCTCGATTACCGTCGCCACTGCGACAGAATTAAATTAGAAAACTGCCAAATATCTGGAAACTAAATAACACACTTCTAAATAACCCATGAATCACAGAAGAAACTAAAAGGGAAATTAGAAAGTACTTTGACCTTAATCAACATGAAAACACACTTATCAGAATTTGTGGGATGCTGGTAAAGAACAATTTAGGAAATTTATAGTGCTAAGTGCTTATATTAGAAAAGAAGAAAGGTCTCAAATCAGTAACTTCAGCTTCCAGGCAGCCATTCAAGATACAACAATTGGTCTCTACTCACCTGCAGTAACAGAGGAAGGAGAGCTAGGAATAGGAGGAGGAAAGGAAATGTGTGGCTAATTGCCTCCATGAACATCTGCCTCCTCTGCCATAAGACCAGAAGAACTGGATGGTGCCTGGCAACCATTATGAACATTTTGATCAAAGATTCTATAGCAGAATCCTGATCAAAGGGGGAAAATTCAGAGCAGAATTTCAAATTCTCACGGACTCCGGTCTTTCTAGAGTCATGGAGGCTGGATGAACACCCAAAACTATTGCCCTGAGATAATCTCTAAATCTTAAACCAAAAATATCCACTGAAGTCTTCCTAAAACCAAACAATAGTTTAGCTTAACTAGTAAAGAATGTTTGCCTTGAGCATTGTACTTTTTTAAGATATATCTATATAGGATCAAACTGACAACAGCAACTCAAAAGATTAAATAGGAAACTTAGGGGACAGTGACTTTATGTTAATGGGGGAGGAACAACTCAGAAAAGGTGAGTGAGAATGGCTGCTCAACTCAAAGAATGTAATCAATGTCACTGAATTATACACACAGAAATTGTTTAATTATGTTCTTTGTGTATATTCTCAACAACAAAAATAATTTTAAAAATAACCTCAGCTTCCTACTTAAGAAACTAGAAAAAGAGTAAATTAAACCCAAAGCAAGCAAAAGAAAGGAAATAATAAAGGTCAAAGCAGAAATCAATGAACTAGAAAACAGAAAAGCAAAAAAGTCAATTAAACCAAAATTTGGTTCTTTAAGAAGATCAATAAAATTGATAAACCTTTGGCCGGACTGATCAAGGCAAAAAAAGAAAAGATACAAATTACCAATATCAGGAATAAGAGAGGAGACATCATATTGTGTTAGTTTATCAACTTTGTTCTTTTTTCAGAGTTATTTTGGCTATTCTAAATCCTTTGTACTTCCATATGAATTTTAGAATCAGCCATCAATTTCTAGAAAAGGATAATAAGATACTATTATGAACAACTTTATTTCAATAAATTTGACAACTTACATGAAATGAAGAAATTCCATGAAAGAAACCAACTACCAATACTCACCCAAAAAGAAATATAATCTGAAAAGCATCATATCTATCAAAGAAACTGTAGTTTAAAACCTTCACACAAAGAAAACTCCAGGTCCAGATGGTTTTACTGGTGAATTCTACCAAACACTTAAGGAAGAAATGATACCAATTGTAAACAAACCCTTCCAAAAAACAGAAGAGGTACAAACACTTCCCAACTCATTCTATGAAGCCAGCATTACCCTGATACCAAAACCAGGCGTTCAACAAAAGAAAACTTCAGATCAACATCCCTTATAAGCAAAGATGCAAAAATTCTAAACAAAAATTTAGCAAATTGCATGTGTGGTAGGCTGAATAATGCCCTCCCCTAAAGTGTCCACATACTAAACCCCAGAACATGTGAATATGTTACTTTACATATTAAAAAGGAGCTTTCCAATTATGATTAAGTTAAGGATCTTCAGATGGGGATATTATCCTGGTGGGCCTGATATAATCCGCACGAGTCCTTATAAAAGTGATGCAGGAGGATTACAGTCAGAGAGAGAAAATGTAAGGCTGGAACAGAGTTCAGAGAAAAGATGCTACACTGCTGGCTTTGAAGATGGAGGAAGTGGCCATGACTCAAGGAACGTAAGCAGCCTTTAAAATCCAGAAAAGGCAAAGAAATGGATTCTCCTCTGGAAACTCTGGAGAAAGTATGGTCCTAGCAACACTTTGATTTGGCCCAATGAAACCCATTTGGGACTTCTGACCTCCAGAACTGTAATATAATAAATTTGTGCTTTTTTAAGCCACTGAGTCTATGGTAATTTATTATAGTAGCAATAGAAAACTAATAACAGCATGCAACAGTATATTAAAAGGATAATACATTATGACCAAGTGGGATTTATCACAGGAATGCATGGTTGGTTTACCATTAGAAAATCAATGTAATTCATCACAAAAGCAAACTAAATAAGGAAAACTATGTGATCATCTCAACAGATGCAGAAAAACATTTCAGAAAATCCAACATCCATTCCTGAAGAAAATCTCTTGGCACCTCATCCTGATAAAGGGCAATATAAAAAATCTACAATTAACATCACACCGAATGCTTAAAGACAGAATGTTTTCCCCCTAAAATCAGGAGCAAGACAGGAATGTCCATGCTCACCACTCTTATTCAACATAGTACTAGAAATCCCAGTCACTGCAATAAAGCAAGAAAAAGAAATAAAAGGCATACAGATTAGAAATGAAGTAAAACCAACTTTATTCACGGATGACACGATCACCTATATAATCAGTCCAATGAAATCTACAAAAAAACTACTAGAACTGAGTTTAGCAAGGCTGCAGGATAAAATACCTACACACAGAAATCAACTGTATTTTTATATATACTAACAATGAACTAGGAGCCCTGGTGGTGCAGTGGTTAAGTTGGCTGCTAACCAAAAGGTCAGCAGTTCGAACCCACCAGCCTTTCTGCAGGAGAAGGATGTGGCTGTCTCCTTCCATAAAGATTACAGCCTTGGAAACCCTATGGGGCCGTTCTACTCTGTCCTACAGGGTCGCTATGAGTTGGCATTGACTTGACGGCAACAGGTTTGGTTTCATCAATGAACTATTGGAAATTGAAATTTTAAAAATACCATTTACAACAGCACCCAGAAATATGAAATGTTTAGGGATAAATACAAAAAAAAAGGTGTGAAAGACCTGTACAAAGAAAACTACAAACTAAAGACCTAAACAAATGGAGAAATATACCTTGTCCATGAGCCAAATGACTCAACATTGTTAAGATGTCAATTCTCCCCCACATTTATCTACAGATTTAATGCAATCCTAGTTGAAATTCCAGCAGGCTTTTTTGTAGAAACAGAGAAGCTAAACTTCATAGTAAATACAAAAGGACTTAACAGCCGAAACAAAAAGAAAATTCCAGACCAATATCCCCTATAAACACATACGTAAAAATTCTAAACAAAAATTTAGCAAACTGCATCTGTAGTAGGCTGAATAATGTTCCCCATCCATTGATACATACAACATGGATGAATCTCAAATGTATTATGCTGAGTGAAAGAAGCCTGTCTCAAAAGGGTAAGTACTATATGATTCCACTTATACAACATTCTCCAAACGACAAAACTATAGGGACAAAGTTGAAGGACTAACACTACCTGATTTCAAGAATTATTATAAAGCTACAGTAATCAGAACAGTGTGGTACTGCATAAAGACAAATACATCAATGGAACAGAATGGAGATTTCAGAAATAAACCTACACACATATGGAAAACCGATTTTTGAGAAAAGAACAAAGACAATACAATGGATAAAGGATAGCCTCTTCAATAAATACTGTTGGAACAACTGGGTAACCACATGGGAAATAAAACAAAACATACCTATTAGAATAGCTAATGTCAAAAAAAATGACAATACAAAGTGCTGGAGAGGATGTGGAGCAACTGAAACTTACACACACTGACAGGAATGCCAAATGGTACAAGCACTTTGAAAAAGAGTTTCGCAGTTTCACAGAATATTAAACATATGCTTACCACATATCCCAGCAATCTCTCTGGTATTTATTCATAGCAACAGAATGAAACACTGCCCAGTCCTGCGCCATCCTTACTCATCTAGACACTTCTTTTTCCAGTACTTAACAGCATTTCTTAGGTAGTACAAAATATTGTAAATGTTATGTTATGGACTGCTACATGGTTGTAAAATGGTCTTAGCTGTCCTAGTATCCAATTTCCATTGTAACACTATTATCTACAAGGAGAGTTCGATAACGAGATACGGTGAAGTAAGTTGGACCCCATCCAAGCAGACTCGTGAGACTCGAATTTTAGCAAGACTCTACTATGGCTATAAAACAGTAAATGAAGCTTTTATAAATTAAGAAATTTTAGACCAAAAAAGAGAAAATGCGTTTAAAGGACCTGATAAGAGGCTGGCATACAGTAGGTGCTTAATCAATGTCCCTTTGGTAAGGAGGCAGTACAATGCAGAGGAAAGGGCCTGCACAGGGTTTTAATTACACCTGGGTTCCAATCCTGACTCCACCACTTAATATGGGCTGCCCCTGAATGCAAGAGTGGTCTGCATTCCCCTGCCAGATTGACCTGCAGCCAAGGGCTCTCCACTCCCTGCCACGTACCTGAAAAGAACAAAAGGCCTGGGCTTCTGATCACAGGATTTGGACAGGTTAGTTAGAGTGCTAGCATGAGAGACAGAGGTGAGGACAAGGCGAAGATGTGGCTGTGGGTCCAAAGATAGTAAGTTTAGGGTAAGGGGCAAAGACTGAAACAATCCAATACTCACCCTCTTCAAATGTGCCCAGTCTTAGGTAGATTGCTAGGAACTGAGATTGTATGCATAACCCAGAGAACCCCTGGAAAAGTGAGAAGACTTTCTGCTGCAATCATCTATCCCAGTCAATTTCTGAGGGCTGCTGGCACTGAGAGCCCACTGCTCTTGTCTGATGAGCTAGGCTCTCCCAAAGAAGGTGGCTAATTGTACTTTAATTGAGTAGCTTCCAGACACTGGTAAAGGAGTTGGCTGGTGCATCTCTTCACCCCCCGCCCCAACCCCCCCACCCCCACCATAGAGCATCTCTCTTAAGGATGTAGTCTGTGAACAAACCCTTTTGAATTATGGAATTCAAACACTGGTGCTGGATGAGATATGGTCACACGAGGGCAGGGCCCAGCCAGAGCACTTCAGTTAAATAGATTCTGCCAACCTAGGCCAGAAATGCCCCAAGGCGGGGCTTGCCCCTAAAGGGCCCAGCCTCCCGACCACCAGGTGACTTGTTTTCCCTTCCTAAAAAATAAGATAGTGCCTACCACACTTCAGCACCAGCCAGGCTTGTTTGTTCTCTTCTTCCCTCTATTCTCCCCCAGACTCTTCCACAGACACAGAAGACCATCACTGTTCCCAACTGCACCCAGGTGACAACCTATGGGCTTTGAAAGAAGATGCATGCCCTGCAGTTCACTGCAAAAATGTCTTGCTGCTGAGATCTCTTGTGGACTAGTAGAGAAATCATTACCCTCCCAGGGACTCCCAGGTCTACCAGCTGCCTAGCCTCTAGATGCATGTTCAGCTTTCCAAGAGGACAATGGGGTTCTGTAAGGGAACAGCTCTCAGACAAGCCCAACCTGGGGAGTGGGACCCTGGGGAATGAGGATGGGGATAAACTGTTAGTATCTGGGAACTGCTGACATTTCTTTTCTCTTGTAAAATAGAGTATTAGTTAAATATATTGGGTTTGCCAACTCCAGCCTTTTGGGACTCTGTTTTACTGAAGATAATGGAGGGGACAGTGGGAGGCATGATGAGGTAGGGATTCTTTTAATATGCAGGTGCTTCAGGGAGAGGCAAACTATTTCATTTCATCCATACTGCTCCATCCCACTGTAACTAGTGCTGGGAGTGGGGATGAGATCAGTCACCAGCACTGTCATCAGCGTTGCCAGAGAGGTCAAGGACAGACATCATGGAGTCAGACAGCTTGCTGGCGATTTTATCTGCAGATGGAGAAATACAGACAGTCACTTGGTAGCTGGTTTGCCAAGAGAAGGCAGAGGCCTGTTGGAGCTGGCCTACATCTACCTTAGTCTGCAACAAACTCCCAAACTCACTCACTTCCCCCGAACAATAAACAAAACAACTTGCAGGCTGCTGGTGCCACTGCTCAACCTCACAGGTAGGACCATTTGTCTATCTGTGAAATGATCATCCCCAACCTGGCTTCCATCTTGGGATATCAGACTCACTTGGCTCCAAGTATTTTTATCCCTTCCCTGGTGGCGCAGTGTTTAAGAGCTCAGCTGCTAACCAAAAGGTCTGCAGTTCAAATTAACCAGCCACTCCTTAGAAACCCTATGGGGCAGTTCTACTCTGTCCTATAGGGTCACTATGAGTCGGGATCAACTCGACAGCAACGGGTTTAATCTCAAAACAGCATTTTATTTTTTTACTGTGTTGAACTTACCACTGTGTCATTACACTCAAAACAAAGCTCTCACAGCAAAGGGGTAGCAGGGTAGCAGGGGTTTTGAGCCTGAATGCTCACCACCTTCTATCCTCCAGCCACACCCTATTCCTCAGGATAATCCTCAGACATCCAGAAAGCCTTCTCTGACCATGCCTATTCCACCACCATCCCTAGGCTGGGTTAGGTTCCCTCCCTGTGCTTACTCTCTGGGGGACAGAATACCCAATAAGCAAGGTATGCACGGGCTTGCTTATGCATACTTACTAATCTGAAGTGCACAATTTCACCCGTTTTTGCCACATCAAAGACGTGGTGAAACCCATGTACAACTGTTCACTACAGACTAGTAAATAAACACAATTAAGCTCATGCATACCTAGCTTACTGGTTACTCCACCCCTGCTGACAGTGTCTTCACACTGTTATCAATGTTTATTTTCTGTCCTTTTCCCATCCCCCAACAAGACTAAGAGTTCAAGGGCAATTCATTTCTGGATTCCCAGGACTCAGTGTGGAGCCAGGCCAAGAATGAATGTTTGGTTATGGAACACAGCCTAGTTCAAAGAAAAGGGCTCATGGGTTCAATCAACCCTAGGTTTGCATTTTGGCTGTACATGTTACTCGTTATCTCACCTTGTGTGTGTCACTTAATGTCTCTGGGCCTCAGTTTCCTCACTTATCAAGTGAGGACAAGACTTCTGCAATGAGTTAGAATGAAGATGAGTACTGCATTAAACACCTGAATGGGCCAACCACACAAAGGAACACCATTAAAGTGAAAGAGGAAGTTTTTATTGTGTACTGATATGGAAATATCCCTAAGATACACTGAATGGAAAAATACTGGGCAATACTGTGTGTTCAGCAGACTAGCATTTGTGTGGAAAAAGGGAACAAAAAATACATACAATATTTGCTTGTATATCTCATAAAAGAGATACAAAAACCTAATTAACCACTGGCCTCTGAGAGGCCTGGATGGCTAGGGTATAGGGAAAAGACATTTTACTGTATACCCTTTTGTACCTTTTGGATTTTGAATGCATTACCTAATGATTAAGTAAAAATTAGAGTCTGTAAATTTCCTAGCACAGAAAGCACCTGATAAATAAAGGGTGGCTATCTGATACATAAACTAGTACAGTGGTTCTCAAAGTGTGGTTCCCAGAGGAGCAGTATCAGCATCCCCTGAGAACCTATTAGAAACACAAATTCTCAGGCCCCACAGCAGGCCTACTGCATCAGAAACTCTGGGATGGGGCCCAAAAATTTGTGTTTTAACAAAACCTCTAGCTGAAATTATAGAGATGTTCACTCAAAGGCCCCAGGGCTCAGCTTTCAAATGTCAAGAAGCTGCTACTCATTAAGGTGATATGAATTAACCAGCCCAGGTGGGCCCCTTTCTGAGTCAGGGGTATTCAGGTGCCCCCACCTTGATACCCACCTGTACGTTTCTGCATCTTCTTCTTATTCTTCAGTGCAGATGCCAGAGCCTGGCCCTGCTGCAGAGGGTCCGTCTCCATAATCCTCTGCAGCACTGGGCGGCGGTCCACCGGGCAGACGTCCACCATGCTGTAATTCTTGGGGCAGCGGTCGACACTGCGTTTAGCCCACCCCACCTGATGCAGGTTTGGATTGGTACAATACCCAGTGAGACTGCCAGTCTGGGGAAAGAGAAGACAACGGTGAGGTCTTGGCCCCCAGAGTACTTCCAAGGACTTCTGCAGAGGAAGTAGAGATAGGCTTGAGTATGGAGCCATGCAGAACTAAATTCCAATTTTTGGCTCCAACAGCAGACTAGCAGGTGCTTAGTTAACCTCTCAGTCTTAGTTTGCTCATCTGAGGGTGATAATGGGTAGCTTTCATGGCTTTTACAAGGATAAAATGAAAAAGTAGAGTTTCTTGATCAATAGCAATGGGTATTACAATGATTCTTTGCTTAAGTGACCCTTGAAGTTCTTATTCAATTTAACAAATATTTTCTGATACCTATTGTGCCAAGCTCTGTGTGGGGCAATGTCAGGGACAGAAAAATGAGTCAAATTCAGTTCCACCTTCAGGAAGTAACTAGGCTAAAGAGGATACAACTATCTAAGAGTCAGAGTGTGGTAACTGCCCATTAGAAAGACAAAAGGATTTGTGATCCGAGGTTGGCAGGAAAGGGAGTGGGTTAGCATACTTCTGATGGGGAGAGCATTCCTGACTGAACACTGGAAAAGTACAGAACATAGCTGGGCACCAAAAAGGGTTTCTGTCTGGCTGGAGTAGAAGGTATATGTGGGGTAGTAAAAGCTAATATGGACAGAAAGCTTACTATGTGCCAGGTACCATTATTCTAAGTGCTATATATATGTACTAATTCATTTAATCCTTGCAACAATGCTATGACCTTCTGAAGCAAGGACTATTATTATTCCCATTTTACAAACAAGGCACAGAGAGGGTGAGCAGCTTGCCTAAAGTCACATAGCTAGTAAGCAGTAGAGTAAATTGGAACCCAAGGGGTTTGGCTCCAGAGCCCATACATATGACCACCCACTCACTACACTATAGTGGGGAAAAAGGCAAGATGAGGTGGGTCTCAAAAAGGCTACCACATTGTACAACTCTGGTGTTAAGGCGTGGCACCATTCACAATATAGTATACTTAAATGGTATCCCCTGGAGTGGTGCAATGGGGTGGCCTTGCTGAGAGCCCTGAACCGGAGTCTGGAACATGTAGTACAGAATGGGGAACTTCAGGTTCTTGAGGAAAAAATGGTATGTTCTGGGGACTTGTGGGCTCAGTGAGAAATAGTATTTGGGGGGGTGTGTAGGACAGCCTTGAATACCCAACTTCAGACTGATTTTTCCTGTAAGCAACAGGGGGACCTCCAAAACTGTGTAAAGATGGGAATAATGTGATTCCCGTCACTGCTCTAGTTCAGGCCTCATCCTCCCCTCATGTATTAACAGGCTACAATTTCCTTCCTGGACTCCTGCCTCCACCCTGGCCCCTTTCTTTCTAACCTAATTTTTACCCCCGCCACCAGTTATCTTTCTAATACACAAAGTGACTATGTCACTTCCCTGCATAAGAAACCCTTCCAGATATTAGGTAGCTGTCATGGATTGAGTTGTGTTCCCCAAAAATATCTGTCAGCTTGGCTGGGTCATGATTCCCAGTGTTTTATGATTGTGTAATCTGATGTGATTTCCTTATGTGTTGTAAACTCTATCACTATGGTGAGATTATATGTGATCTCCTTATGTGCTGTAAATTCTATCACTGTGATGAGGTTATACTGATGAGGTTGACAAGATTAGATAGTGTCTTAATGAAATGTCTTTTGAGATATAAAAGAGAGAAGCGAGCAGAGACCCATAGGAACCTCGTACCACCAAGAGAGCAGTGCTGGGAGCAGAGCGCGTCCTTTGGACCTGAGGTTCCTGGGCAGAGATGCTCCCAGACCAAAGGAAGACTGATACATTACAAGGACCGTCCTCCAGAGATGAGAGAGAGAGAAAGCTTTTTCCTGTAGCTGATGCCCTGAATTTGGACTTGTAGCCTACTGGACTGTGAGAGAATAAACTTCTGTTTGTTAAAACCATCTACTTGTGGTATTTCTGTTAGAGCAGCACTAGATGCCTAAAACAGTAGCTATGAAAAAATAAAGGACCAGCTCTTTAATCCTATGGAACAATCTCCAAAATAGATTATGTGAAATAAACAAAGTGCTACTCTTTGAATTAAAATAAATATTTGTATCTGTATGTATATGTGTATGTGTGTTATGGAATGAATTGTGTCCCCCAAAAATATGTGTTATAAACCCTAACCTCTATGCCAATGGTTACAATCCCATTTGGAAATGGGTTGTCTTTGTTATGTTAATGAGATAGGATTAGTGTGGGTTGTGTCTTGCGACAATCTCTTACAAGATATAAAAGGAGAAGGTTAAGGAAGCAGAGATGAGGGAAGATAAATGCCAAGCCACATGGAGATCTCTAAGGAAGGAGAAAATGAGCTGAAGAGATAAGGGCCTTCCCCTAGAGCCGGCACCCTGACTTTGGACTTCTAGCCTCCTCAACTGTGAGAAAATAAATCTGTTTGTTAAAGCCACCCACTTGTGGAATTTCTGTTACAGCAGCACCGGAAGACTAAAACAGTGTGTGTGTATAAATACAGAAAAACTCTGAAAGGACACTAAAAATATGCTAACAGTGACTGTCTCCAAAGAGGGAACAGGGTGACTGGGATACAGAAAAGTAGAGACTTATTTTTCACGGTATGCCCTTTGCCCATGGTGACCCCGTGTTTGTCAGAGTAGAACTGTGCTTCATAAGGTTTTCAATGGTTGATTTTTTGGAAGTAGATCACCTGGCCTTTCTTCCAAAGTGCCTCTGAATGGACTCGAACCTCTAACCTTTCAGTTAGCAGCTGAGTGCATTAATTGTTTGCACCATCCAGGAATTCATACACCCTTAAAAAAAAAAAATCAAACCCATTGCCATTGAGTCGATTCCGACTCATAGCGCCCTACAGGACAGAGAAACGCACAGGGTTTCCAAAGAGCGGCTGGTGGATTCGAACTGTCGACCTTTTGATTAGCAGCCTAGTTCTTAACCACTACACCACCGGGGCGCCATATAACTTTTAGTACCTTTTAAATTGTATACCATGTACATGTATTACTTAAAAAATAATTTAAAAAAAAATTTAAATAAAGTCCATAAAGAGAAATGAAGTTACGATACATGCTACAACATGGATGATTTACATGAAATATTTAGAATAACCAAATGCACAGAGACAGGGATTTGTTGGTGGTTACCAGAGGCTGGGGGGAAAAGAAATGAGAATTATTGCTGAAAGGGTGCTGAGTTTCTGTTTGGGGTGATGTAAAACTTTTGGAAATGGATAGTGGTAATGGTAGTACAACATGGTAAGTATAGTTAATGTCACTGAATTCTACAATGAAAAATGGTTAAAATGGCAAACTTTTTGTTATATATATTTTGGCACAATAAAATTAAAACAAATAAATAGATAAAATGGAAGAAAAGTAAAAGCCCTCTGACTCTCAAAATAACCAACTTTCAGTGTTTTCCTATTGTTGTTGTTTTAGTTGCTGTTGAGTTGATTCCAAGTCATGGCGACCAGAGTGCAGACTCATGCAGAGTAGAACTGCTCCATAGGGTTTTCAAGGCTGTGACCTTTCAGAGGCAGATGAGGAACCTCTGGGTGGGTTCAAACCACCAACCTTTCAGCTAGTAGTCGAGCATTTAACCGTTTGTGCCACCCAGGGACTCCTGTTTTCCTATTACCTATGGCTTAAGGTCAAACTCAATGCCTTCTGTGGCCTGACTTTTCTTTCCTCACCATGCTCACACCCTTTTGGGTCTTGGCATAAGCAATGGCTGAGGCCCCTGCCCACACACTTCTGCCCCCATTGCCCAGAGACTCAGCGTTCAAGATGTGGCTGAAGCAACAAGCCATCCAGGAAGGCTTCCCTGACCCACAAGTATAGGTGATGGTGGTGGCTGTTAGCTGCTGTCAAGTCAGCACCCAACTGATGGCGACCCCATGCACAACGGAACAAAATGCTGCCCCATCCTGCACCACTCCCACAATTGGTGGCAGATCGAACCAAGTATAAATTTTTTTAAAAATCAGTTGCCATTGAGTCAATTCTGACTCATGGCAATCCCATGTGTGTCAAAGTAGAACTGTGCTCCACAGGGTTTTCGGTGGCTGATTCTTTGGAAGTAGACTGCCAGGTGTATCAATTTGCTCTTGTAGGTGCTGGGGAGCTATGAAAGGAGCTTAAGCAGGGCAGATGACATGATCAGATTAAGCCATTAGAAACCATGGGGCATATGTCCAGGTGACAGAGGACTGGCAGCTTAGACTAGGGTTATGGGAATGGGAGGGATAGCAAGAAGCTGACAGCTTCTCAAGAGATTTAAGAGGGAGAAGCCATGGAACTTGGTGATAAACTATATAAAGGATTCTGGACACTAGTTAGGGTGAAGGAAGAGTCAGGGATGGCCAGGTTTGTAACTTGGACAACTGGGTGGCTAGATGGTAATAATACCTGTTCTCTGAGCTGGAATCAGGGCTGGGAAAGGTACTTAATACAGCATGCCTCTTTCTTGGACCTGTCATTGCTTGACAAAGAATGTCCCAAGAGTCCACAGGGAGTAAGTGAAAAACCCACATCTCACCACCATCACAGGCAGACCTTGTGGGAGCCAGGCAGAAGGGAATTACCACTTCCTACAGCCCTGGGTAGAGGAGAGGGTTGCCATGAAGAAAGGAGACAGGTACCTTATACACGGTGGTTTTATTTTCAATGGCATCTGCTATTTTCATCATCGGAGAATGGAGCCACTTCATCTCCATTTCAAGCGGGTCCATGTCACCCAACAGCTCATCAGATTCTCCAGTGGTCAAGCCTTTTAACACAACCAACACCACTGTCACGGCCCTGGTTCCTACTTGCTGCCAGCCCCCTGGTCAGGCTTCAGTGGAATGGACATGTGGACATTGCCCAGAAGACTAGGGAGGGAGGGCTTTTTTGTTCCTACAGAGACCACATGACACAAAGGATTAAAAGTATGGGTTTTGCTTAGGGCAAACCAGGGTTCACATTCCACTTGCCTCCTGGGAGCCGCCCTCTGAGCCTCAGCTTCTTTATCTGGAAAAGGTGAATGCCACAAGCCCTATCACACAGGGTTGCTGTGAGAGTCACAGCAAAGGATGCTTGTGAAATACTGGACTGACATGGTGCTCTCTCAATGGTAGCCAGTGGGATTCCCTCCTCAGGACTGGAACTCACTCCTTTTCCCTCTGGCCCCTTGCCAGGAGCTGTCCTCCACAACAGCCCACAGATGTGCTCTTGCCCTACGCCCACACGACCTTCATGCCTGCTTCTACAACTCTGCCCACTATCCCTTTCCCTGGCCCTTCTAATCACTACTCGCCCTTCAAGAACCAGTGTTAGGGCAAGCTCCTCCAAGAAACCCTGACCACTAACCTCTCGCCAACTTCTCAGACCTCAATCTTTTGCCAAAGTGCATTCTCCATGACGGAGCCACTCTTGCCCTCACATCCAGCCAGGATCAAGCATCATCATCAGAACATGAGCTCTAATCCCTCCTAAAGACCCATTTGATGGAAGAGGAAACTAAAATTCAGAAAGGGGGCTGACTTGCCCAAAGCCACATTTAGAATAAATTATGAAGCAGGCAGGTCCTCTTGTCCTCAATAAGCCCCTGAGAAGAAAAACTATTGGCCCTCAAGAGAAACAGAAAAACTAGAAGCCAGGCCAGCCAGGGCTTTTTCAACTACCCCAAGAAGGTCCACAGACGGCCTAGAGAGCACTGAGCACTTTTCTTCTACAGGTTAAAGAAGGAACCAAGAGCCACAAGCCAGGGCTACAGAGGGTAGCATCTGGCAAAAGTTTCTGAAAGAACATACTTCCTATAGGAGTTTCTGGAAGTCACATCTCTGTACCCCAGCAAATGATCATCTTAATAACAGCTCACATTTACTGAGCATTTATTATATGTCAGGTGTGTTTTACATTTTAAATGAATCCTTACAACAACCTTATCAGGTAGGTGCTATCCTTGTTTTACAGATGACATCACTGAGATATGGAGGAGTTAAGTAACTTGCTCAGGATCACACAGCTAATAAGAAACGAAGACTAGATTTGAAGGCAGGCAGTCTATACTTTCAACCACTTAGCTACTCTGAGCTGGAAGAATCTTAGACAACAGGGCAGGAGAACGGGTTCGAATGCACCTCTGCCTGCCACTATGTGCCTTCAGGCAAATATCATCTTTCTGTGACTCAGGTTCCTTATTGGCCAATGGGGATGAGAATGAAAATCCAAGAACAGATATAAAATAGCCGTGGAAAAGCCTAAGGCAACATTAGAGGAAGGTTTTTTGAGGGAAGTGTCTCAGTCCATTCCAGGTTCCAAGAGACAGGGGAATGGAGCCTATTTCCTGAGCACCTCACTGTGTACCAGGTACTTTGCTGATTTCTTTCATTATCTACCAAAGCTCATAACCATCCCCCATGATCCAGATTAGAATTCTCCATCTTGCAAAAGAAGTTTAGAGCTGGTTAGGCAAGGGGGGAGGTCAAATGTGAGATTTGTTGTCAGGCCTGTGAGGCTCCACTAGAGCAAGACAAAGTGCTGGGTAGGTCAGTCCACTCATCCCCACTTACATTCCATGGTGTCTTCATTGGCCTGTTTGGTGTCCTCAATGTCAAAGACCTCTGTCATCTCCTTAACAATTTCAGCACTGAGATGGGTAGGCAAAGTGTGGGTGGGTGGTGGTAAAGTGTAGAAGCTGATCTTCCCGCTGCATTGGGAGGTAGGGGAAGAAAATCAATGGTGATGTCATTAAGAGAACAAATGACACTCAGACAGAGAAATGAGTTCCCAAGCTAGAAAGGGTGAGGGACAAAGAGGAAACCCAAACAGTGACCTCTGAAACACAAAGGGCTGAGTTGCTAGATAATCACTGGGCATAAATACCCAATCAGGGCATAACCTGGGGCTTTGGCTTCCCCTGCCCTGGGACCTAGAAAGTCAGGCTGTCCCACTGACTACAATGAACACAGATAAGCCCCTTTCTGGGTGCCTGGCTTCCAGCAGGCCTTACCCTTACCCTCAGCCCCCTCCTCACCTCACCCAATCAGCCAGGACAGCTTTGGCTGCCTGCTCCTGACTGTATATGCCTCCCTTCTTCTTCTTCCCCAAACGGTGGGCCACTGCAGTCAAAAACTGCTCGGTGGTCTGGAACCCAGAGATGCCATAATAGCTGGAAATCTGGTTAAGGGAGGAAAAAGAGACGTCATGAGGAAGAACGAAGGGCCCTTGGAGTCAGGTAGTGCACTAGCAAGGGGTCCCGCATACCTCCTCCAGGTTGCAGCGTTGCAGGATGGTCTCCACTGGGGTCACAGGGTCTGCTAGCTTCTGTACGTGGATGCAGTTGCGCAGGATGGTGCCCACCTCTGAGCTGGGTCCTGGGACAATGCCTGGAGCATCCAGCAGCCTGATGAACTTATCCAGGTAGACCTCCTGCATGAACCTGGTATGAGAGAGTGGAGACAAGAGGAAGCAGGACATTCATGAGACCAGATATGTCTGGCATACTGTAGGCCCCCAGTCTCAGGTTGTGCCTAGGAGTGGGGGAGGTAGGAAGTATGGATAGAGAGTGAGGTGAGGTTGTTTTACAGATGGAGGAGGAGAGATATAGGACTGGGGACTCTGAAGCCTTAGAGACCTCAGACTGATTCTAATCTAGCAACACTGAGGACTGAGCTGCAGGACCCTGGACAAATCTTCTGACTCTCCAAGCCTCAGTGGCTTCATCTAAGAAATAGAGCTACTTATTAGTAGCCCAATCGTGCAGAGTTGTTAGCAGGCTTTAAGGAGTTAATGGGGGAAGAACCCAGCTGGGTGTATGGCCCACACCTAGGGTGTGCCAGGTAAGTGAGGGCTGTTACCAAGTCCCCATGCCTGGGGGAAGATGAAAGCGAAGTCCAAGCTGAGGAAAGGGATAGGGGCTGAAGGCATGGCAGTTAGGGGGAATGGTAAGGTCAAGGAATTGTGGAGGGGGAAAGCAGGCAGGTGCTTACTTGGTGACTCCAGGAACAGCTCCCACACTGCACGCACGGCTGCGCTTTAGGCTATTGATCAGGCTGCTCTTCCCAACATTGGGAAGGCCTACAAAGTAGCAGCAGGTAGTTTAGAACAGGAAAAGCCCTCAGGACCATTCAGACAGGAGGCCCAGGCAGGGGCAGTGACCAGGCCACTAGGGAGCCAGTAACAGGGTCTGACCTCCTGCCTTCCCACCCCAGTCCTGACCAAGTCCCCAGATGGCCTCTCTACACGTCTCCCTCAATTTGTGAGCATGTTGAGTAAACGTGTCCCTCTCTAGATGTGACACCCACCCCCTATCCCATGACCAGCCAGGGAAAGGTGCTCAACAGCAAAGCCTCTGTGATGGGGTCCAACAGAGAGCAGACATCAGAAGTGCCTGTGGAACAGAGAACCTTCTGTACTGGTGTGCAATTTGCCTGGGGGCAGGGTGGGGTGGGTGCACACACCTCCAGATGCTGATCTTTCTGTGTAGGTGTCTGCCTGTGGTGTTTTTCTGAGTATCTGTGAGGACCCCTGGGCCTGTATATGTGTGTTTCTCCATTACTGGGTCTCTTATTCTCATTATACTAGAATTTACGTGTGTACCGCTCTCTCATGTGTCTCTGTGTACACCCTATGTATGGAAGTATCTGTACATCACTGTCTCTTGGTTACTTACATTCTAAACATCGCTGCTTTTTTCCTTTTCTTTCTCTTCCACTCGGTATTCTTCTCTACCATATCTGACTGTGTGTGTGTCTCTGTGTGTATCTGTACCTAATCATCTCTTTCTCTGCGGGTTTGTCTCATTGTCTCTCATTCTGACCATTGTCCTTTCTCTTTGTGAGTCCCCCACCCCATCAATTCTGCCTCTTCATGTTGACTCCTCTTAGTCTCTTTCCGTACTTTTTCCTTCTCTCTGTGGGCTTGTCTCTATATGTATGTCCCTCTATATGTGTTTCACTGTATCTTTTTCTCTCTCTCTCCATAACCCTCTCTATACATCTGTCTCTACTTCTTTATACTTACATGCCTGTGTATTTGCCTCTGTGACTCTGGGTATGTGATTGTGTCTGATGGTCGTAGTGTATCTGGGCACACGTCCTGCTGTACCCTGTCTTCTGTAACTATATTTGCTTTGGGGGAGAAGAGTTTGGGTAGGTGTGTGTGGGAAGGGCTTGGTTTGCACACATTGTGCCTCTGATTTGTCTATGTCTGTCTCCAGATGTGCCTCTTCTGGGTCTATACATGTCTCCATACATGTGTATCTGTATGTGAGTGTTTATGAATCAGTATGTATGTGTTCCTCTGTGCCTGTCTTTGTTCCTGTCTGTTACTGTGTGTATCCCTCTCTGAATCTGTCTATCTCTGTGGGTATGTCTCTCTCCGGTTCTTGGGGTATGCATTCCTGCCTTTCTACATACATGGGGTGTCTCTAAGTCCTTCCTATGTCTCTCCCTACATGTCTCTGTGCATGTCTGTGTCTCTTTCCTTTTCAGTGTTTCTTTCTGATCATATCTCCCTCTCTCTACATGCCTCTGTCATTTAAATTTGTTTCCCCTTTTCCACTCCCCAACAATCCTACCATTTGGCTTCCCAATTCTTTTTGTCTTCCTCTGTGTCTACCCAGGCATGTGTATCTATACCTTTTCTCTCAGCGTCTAGCTCTCCCTCGTCTTTCTCTCTTGGCTTCACTTCTCTCCCTGTGATCTGTCTCTGCCTCTCTCAATTTCCCTCCTCCCATCCCCACCCTGGTTTCCAGACAGGCCCAGGTTTGAGTCTCAGTTCTGCCTTGTCTCGCACAGGGCTGGGTCCCACAAGCCCCTTTCTCCTTCTCTGGGCCTCAGTGTTCTCATCTGTAAAATGGAGATGCTCACCCCTCCCTCCCACAGCTCTGGTAGGATAAAATGATGCCAACTCCAAGCCTGGTGCCATGCATTTGGTCCATGATACTAACCATCAATACATGATGGTAATTCTTAATATTCCTTCCCACTCCTACCAACCCAAATTACAAATCACAAAATCCTTCCTGAACCACTCCCCTCTTCCCCAAAAGGAAATACAAAGTTCCTAGGATCCTCTTCCCCAGCTAAGTCCCCGTGTGAGGAAGGAGCCTGGGTCCCATGAGCACCCCCAGGCCTTACCCACAACCCCCACGCGGATGTGGGTGTGCACTTCACCAAGGCGACAATAGTTCCCCAAAACCTTCATGAGGTTTTCAGCTCCAAAACAGGCCTTGCTTTTCAGCAGTGACTCAGAGGCCTGCTTCACTGGCACACTGCAACGGTTCTGGAAAATGAGGGGTATTACAGAAGAGGTATCAGGTGGGAGATGTGGCCTGAGCCCAGATTTCCAAGTCCCTCCTGTACTCAGGAATTTTCAGACATTCCCTGTGGTCATCAAGATCCTCAGCCTAAAATGGAGAGCTTCTCAGAACAGGCCTTGAATAGCCTACCACTTCCCTGCTTCCCCTGGAGACCTACAAGGCCTGTTTTGTGACTGTTCACATCTTCAGTCTGCTGTGTCTCTGCCTCTGCTTTGATCTGTCTCTTGCCTCCCTCAGCAGGGGCAATGTGGGACCCTGGCCTCTAGACAGGCCAGGTTTGAGTTCTAGCTCTGCCTCTCACAGGACTATGCCCGACAAATCCTGCTTCCCTTCTCTGGGCCTCAATGCCCTCATCTGCCTGTGGAGGGATGAGATGGTGCCTGGCCCACAGCCTACCTTCCCTTGATTCCTCACACAGGACAAGGCCATTTTAGCCTGTATGTCTTTACTCCTGATGCTACCTCCTTGCCCAGAATGCCCTTTCTCCTCTTCCTCTTCCCTTACTTACTAACCACAGCATTGTTTCTAATATCGCAAAATTGGAATTAACCTAAATATTTATCAATAGGAAACATGTTAGAAAGGTATATCCTTAAAATGGAATGCAAATCAAATACAGCTGTTAGAATAGGATGCTCACAACATTTTTTGCAGCAAAGAGGCCAAAAAATTATAAATGAGGTATCATGTTTCACCCAGATTAGCAAAGATTTGAAAAGTTCAATGATACCAAGTATTAGCAAGAGTGTAGGGAAACAGGCCAGCTCACACATTCATCCACCCCACTGCTGGAAGGGTAAATTGGTACAGGCATTATAGAGGACAATTTGCCAGTATCTAACAAAATGTAAAATGCATAAAACCATCTATTCCATCTCTCAGTAACTAACCTATGTAAAACAATTGCCCATGTGCCAAAGAGACAAGTGCAAGTGTTGTTGTTGAGGCTCTGATTATAACGATGAAATACTAGAAACTAATTTTATGCAGAATCAAAAAGGTAGATCTCGAAGGAAAAAAAAGCAGGTGATAGAATGATATTTATAACACCCTCAAACATTATTTTCTATGGAATACATAAAAAGCACAGAAAAAAAGTCTAGAAAGATATTCATCAAAATAACAACGGCACTTACCACTGGGTATAGATAAAGAGGACTGGAATTAGGGGTACTGGTGAAAGGTATTTAAGCTTTATCTACAATTGATTTTATTTTTCTCTACCTTATTTTTTAATAAATAAGTTTTACCAAAAAAAATTTTTAATAAAGTAAGTTTTACACACGGTGCACCCGGTTTCTTTCCCCAGAAGCAACCAGCTTCTGTAATACTTTAACACCGTACAATGAAAATGTATTTGTGTATTAATGATACAATTAGGAAGTAGTGTGATTTGTTTTTAAAAGAAAAAACAACAGAGGTACATATGTAAAAAAGTTAACAAGTTAACCTCTAGGAGTCTGGTTTGTTAAGTCAAGAGTGACTTTTCCTCTCTGCTGCTCTTTAATATCTTCCAAATTTTCTAGACAGTATGCACTACCCTTATAACTGAAAACAACATGCTTCCTAAAAAGGGATAATACAGGAAGAAATGAAATGAAACTAATATTAAAAAGTCACCCAGTAGAGCAAAAAGCTCAAAGTTAAATTACCAAAAGGCTGGAAACCCTGGTCTAAGTCACATACCCCCCAACCCTGGCCCCAGGCTACCCTGAAAGAGGCTGGATGCCCCTGTACCCAGGCTTACCAGGTTTTTTATCTGATGCTGGGTACTGGCCTTGAAAGCCACAGTTGGCAGCTCATTCCGAAGGTAATCCAGCCACTTCTCCACAACCTCCTTGGGGACCAGGTCTGGGGAAAATAGGAACAGATGGGGCTGGTAAGGCCATTACCTCAATGGCTCATTCCAAGATGCTTCCACCCCCAACCAAGGTTAGGCACACCTCCGACCAATACCACAGATATTTCTGCTGGCCCTTTCAGTACATCTCCAGTCTCCAGGCTGTAGTTAGAAAGGACAGTTTGATCCATGGGATCAGCTGGCCCTCCCAAGTGGGCCTCTGTTCCCTTTGGAAGAACGGCTACACTAGCTGTTTGGTGTCAGATGCCCTCCTTCCAAGCCAGTGCGCTCAGGGTACCAGAGGCCTCCCAAAGATTGTCTTTCCCATCCCCTCTGTGGATCATTCTAGCTGGGCCAAATGTCAAGAATAACTCTGACAAGAATAGTTATCATTTATGAAATACTAACCATGTACCAAGCACTTTTATCATTAATTATCAAAACAACCCTGTAAGGTTGGGACAATCACTATCCATTTTATAGCTAGAGAAACTGAAGCTCTCAAAGGTGACGTGATTTGCCCAAAATGCTAGAGAAAACAGCACAACTGGGAAGAAACCCAGACCTGAGGAACTCTTGAGCCCATGTGATCTCCTGCCCCTCTGTCTTACAGGCTTGCAGGGTTAGTCATACCCCTTGCTGCCCCCACCTCCACCCTGCTCCCAAACCACAGTCTTTGGGCTCCAGCTTGGGTGAGAGGAGCTTCCAGAGTTGTCCAGTCACAGATAAGGCTCAAAATGGCAGGAACAGGGGACTTGAAGGCAGACAGGCTTGGACTCCACCCCAAACTTCTGTTACTGTGTGTGTGTGCCTTTAGAGAAGTGACTTTACCTCTTAGATTCCTGGCTTTGAAACTATAACAAGAATTCCTACCTTGCATAACTGTTACGAATACCACTGAGTTACTGGGTCTTAGTGTCTGGTCCCAAGCTAGTCTTTCAAGAAAGTTTGGACCCTTTCCTGCCTTACCCAATCCTGCCCAATACCTACCAATTTTGTTCAAGACCAAGACCAGCTTCTTGTTGCCTTCTGCCCGCAGGACAGCCTCCTCCATTTGGAAGCAGCGGCAGCCCAATGGGTCTCTGGCATCCAGGACTTCCAGAATCACATCAGAGTAGTCAACCACCTGCAGTGCAGAGAACAGGGGGGATGAAAGCACAGAGAGGATTGAGTAGAAGTCATGCAGGCCCATGAAAGAAAAGGTCCCCATCTCAGTCAGGAAAAACAGAAATGGAGAGAAGATGGAATTGGACTGATGGCCTCCCTAAAGAAGCTTAAGAAATGGGTCTCCATACCTTACGGAACTCCTTATAATAAGCCTTCCTTGTGGCTTCATCATCCAGCTGAGGAAACATATTTAATTCCTGCAAAACTTCCTCCTAAAGGAAAAAAAGAAAGCGGTCCAGGGGACAAAAGAGAGAGCCATGGCTTTGGAAACCATGGGAAGCAGGGGAAGCCATGCTGAGTCTCAGCCAACCCAAAAGTAGCTTTGACTAATCAACAAAGCTCGGAACTGGAAGAATGGAGAGACCCACACATGGTGCATGGGTGTGCCTAAGTGTATGTGTGTGTTCAAGCAGAGAACAACCAGAAGCCTGTGCGTATGCATGGATGTATAAGTGCGGTGCAATGAATTACTTAATATGGCTCTTCTAGCCATGATATTTGTGACTCACACACAATGATTGAGTGAGACTAAGCAAATACGGTATATGGTACCTGTGATGGTTGGGGTTGTGTGCCAACTTGTTTAGACCATGATTCCCAATACTGTATGGTTGTCCTACACTTTCTGTGTTATGGACCCTGACCTCTACACGCTAATGAGGCAGGATTGGTGTAGGGTGTGTCTTGGGTTGAAGCCTTGCAGGAAGGCGTGACTCAAGTCCCACCCTTACTAAAGTTACACCTTTCCCTGGGATGCGGCCTGCATCGAAGATACATGTGTGTGTCCTGGCAAGGCTCTCTCTCTCTGCATCTGGATTCTGTGTCTGGTTCATGATCAACTGACCTCCTGTTCTTGGAACATGAGCCAAAGGCCTGCTGTCTGACCTGCCGATTCTGGGATTTGCCAGCCTCCCCAGTTCCTTGGGCCAGCAGCCTACCATGTGACAGGATTTGCCAGCTTCTACAGCCTTGAGAGCCAGCAGCCTGTGGTCTGAACTGCTGGTTTGGGTTCGTCAGCCCCTGCAGCCACATGGGTAGGGAGAAGTCTAGGCCTGACCCACAAACTTGAGACTTGCCAGCCTCCACAACTGCATGAGCCATTTCCTTAATACGGCTCATGAGTTCTGTGAGACATTGCAGGGAGCTAGGGAACCCAAAGACTGGAGGGAGAGTACTGAGGGGAGAGGACTGAGGGGAGAGGGAGTAGTTGATGTTAGAGATGATGAAGTGGTACAGCAGCTTGGAAAAGCTGGACATTTGGGACATTTTTAACCTACGCCTCACAGGCTGATCCTTATAAAAGAAATTATTCATTTAATAAAGGAGGACTGTGAGAGGGAAGTGTGAGAAAAACAACCTATAGAGGACACAGTACGGGGAGGTAAAATGTATACTATGTCAGAAAAGAGAGTATGATTTGGAAAATGAGTATTCTGTATGTGAGATAAGAATAAATGACAAAGAGATAACAAGAAACCCTAGATGGAAGATGACATCCCCCTCACATATGCTCCTTTCCCAGTCTCTCAATTCTTCCCTTATATTCACTCCATATATCCCCATACCCCTCAACCCTTTATCTTCCTCTTGTCCTTCCTCCCTCTGTCACAACACTGCCTTCAATCCTCTCTGCACTGATCCCACACATCCCCTCCAACAATCTCACATTGTCTCTTTTCTTTTCACTGAACAATGGCAAGAGCTGCCCTGAGCAAATCCAGGCCAGGCCCACCCAGGGACAAAGGCTTCTCTCATACCTTGTGCTCAAATTCCCCCTGGCGTCTTAGGACATCCTGACAGTAGCTCTCGATGGTCCTGTGCCTGTGTCTCTCTTGCTCCCGGGCAGCCTGCTGCTTCTCTCTCATCTCCTCCACCTAACAGGTGAAACATACTTTGGGACCAAGAGTAACATGGAAAGGGTGATACAGAAGAAAAAAATATGACACAGCAGGGTGGGAGAAACAGGGATACAGGGAGAGAGAAGATATGACAGTAAGATTGAGAGAAACAGAGGGTTTGAGAGAAACAAACAAAAACAGAGAGATGGAAAAAGAGAAAGAGTGGAAGAGAAAAATAAAAAGATGTGTGTGAGGCTGTGAGAGAATAGATTTTAGGCAGAGGAAATCACTTAAGACCAGCAGGGGAAGAGGACAAGGACATGGAATACGCCATCATTTAAGGACCAAGAAAAGGAAAGAGCAGCAAAAGAGCCTGAAAAAGATTGGTCAAAGAGGAAGGAACATACCCAGGAGAGTGAGATGACAGAAGTCAAAGTAAGAATGTTTCAAGGAAAGTATGATCTCAAATTGTGAGAATTTGGGTAAGATGAGAGAGGAAAACTATCCATGGGTGTGAGGTCAGTGAATGTACTGATGGTGCTGGCAAGAGTAGTTTCAGTGGAGCAGGGGGAGCATAAGCCAGACAGCAATGGACTTGGAGGTAAGGAGTAGGTGAACAGACACCAAATCAACTATCAAGATGACTTTCCTCTCTTCCCCCTTCCACAACCAGCTTCAACAACTCTAACAGCCCTGGCCTTTTCCCTTCCAGTCAACACTTCTGCAGAGCTGGTATTCAAGCCAGTTCCTCTCTCTCCCCCAATGTAAAGGGCTTACCCTCTTCTGCTTTAATTCAGCCTCCCGGTTGGCATGATCATTAGAGTGAACAAGCTGGGGAACAGAGGATACTCTGCAGGCTGCTTTCTTCCCATTCTGCTTTGCAGGCTGGTCACCGCACAAGAGAAAAAAATCGAGTAGTGCTAATGTATCCACGGAAACCATTCCCACCCCCTCAGAGGTTAAAGCTGCTCACAGAAGTGTGGTTGTAGGGCAAAAAGAAAGGAGAGGAATAGGCAAAAAGAAGGGCTCTGTTCCCTGAGGTTTGTCCATATGATTGAGGAGAAACCCTCCCTCCCCTAGCCAGGCAGGGACTGACTAAAGAACTTCAGGACAGTGGGGTGGGGAGGAGAGGGAGGCAGCTGGGAAGTTGTCCCAAGTAAAGGCTGAGGGAAAAGCTTTCTAGACAAGTTATTCTCAAAGTGTGGTCCTTAGGTCAACAGCAGCAGCAACACCTGAAAACTTTTGTTAAAAATACAAATTCTCAGATACCACAACAGATCTCCTGAATCAGAAACGCAGGGGTGGAGCTCAAAACTCTGTGTTTTAACCAGCCTTCCAGGTAATTCTGGAAGGCTAGTTAAAGTCTGAGAACTAGTGTTCTAGTCCAATTCTTACTTGCCTACACCTTTCCCAGCAGGACCACAAGATCTAGGAGTTGGGGCCAAAGATCGTGTTTTGGCCTCCCTCCTTTCCATGAGAAATAGGGACTTGGGAATCAGACTGACTCAAGTCCCAGCTATGTCACCTGGAACCTAGACATTGTCTCCCTCTGAGGCTCAGTTTCTTCATCTAAAATATGTTGTTGTTAGCTGCCGTCGAGTGGATTCTGACTCACAGTGACCCAACGTGTACAGAGTAGAACTGTGCTCCACTGGGTTTCCAAGGCTATGACCTTTCAGAAGCAAATCGCCAGGCCTGTCTTCCCAGGTATGTCTGGGTGGGTTCAAACTGCCAACTTTTAGCTAGTAGTCGAGTGCTTAACCATCTGCTCCACCCAGGGAATCCAGCCTAAAATATGTGGATGATAATTATCCCTACCTATGTCAATTAAACAGAAAGCAGCATATGGCTTATGGTAGAAAATAAATAAATGCTGCTGTAGCCACCCAGACCAGAGGGAAAGTCAGATCCTCTGATTCCAATGTAGTGCTCTGTCCAGTCATCCAACAGCTATTTGTTTTTGTGGGCCTCTCCCAGGGCAGGCAATCTATTCCTGACCTTACCCCCAACAATAGGCACACCTTACCTGAGATCAACTTACCTTTGTACAGCCTTTGGAACCTTTACCTGGCTTTTTATTTTCTACAAAAAAAGGAGAAAAATAAGCCATCATCCACCTACCCAATATTTGCCGACAACTTAATCAAGGCCAGACCATACTGGAAATCTAAAGAAGCCTCAGACCCCATGTCTCCCTAGGTCCAGTATAAGACGGAGTTGCAGATGGCAACGAGAATGTCAGGGGAAGTGCTGGATACAATGTTTGGAGCATTATTTCAATGTAAACTCAAATTCTTAAGGGAATTCTGTAAAGGGAGCTACCTGAATGTGCACTTGTGACTCCTCTCTCTCCCCCAACTTCCTGCTGGGGCAACTCAACAATTTTGGTGCCAGACTGAGGTAGGGAAGCTGGCAGCATGGGAAAGTGATCTGAGGAATCCCATCTGGCTAAGTAGAAGTAGATGCCCTCAGCACATGGGGCTAGAACTACCCCTTCCTGCTGACCCTGCTCATGTCACTGCCTCCAAAAGGTCTTGCCCTACTCAGCTAAACTACTGCCTCCCTTGGCTACAAGGAGGAGAGAGCCGCAACTTTCCCAGTCATGCCTTAAGAAAGCCCAAGAACTTAAGAGGCCTCTCCCTCTTCAGTGAGAAGTCCTGTCTGTCATCCCCTTCACAGTTGGCCTCTTGGGGAAGAACTGCTTTCCTTAATTCTCACCACCTACAAGGGGGCTAAAGGAATTCCTATAGGGGGAGAGCCAAGAACAAGCTCCCACTGAAGCAGAGTTAATGTAGGAAAAAGAGAATTTAAATACTACTGCAAATTCTTAAGGAGATTTAAGAAGATACTTCAAAGGAACCTCATGAGGAAAAGAAAATTATTCCGCAAACTTGACACTGAATAAAAATTCAATAGATGTAGTGAAAAACGGAAGAGACATCACTAACAATCAAATTAATAAACTAGAAGATCAAGAGAGGAACTCACCTAAAACCAAACAAAAGCCCAAAAAAATGGAAATGGTGAGTGAAAACGTAAAATAAACAGTGAAGAATGGACCCAGGAGAGCTAATATCTAAATAACAGGAGTTCTCTGAAAAAAGGTACAAATAAAGCAGCAATGATTTTTTAAATAACAGATGAAAGTTTCTTAAATTGAAGACAGGCTAAGGCTTCAGATTAGAAAGGCTCATGAAGCATAAAGATTAACAACAAAAAAAGACATACCCTGGGCATACCCTGATAAAACCTCTGAACTCCAAGAATAAAGAAAAAAACCTTACAAACTTACAAACAGAAGGAGTTACCAGCAAAGGAGAGGGAACCGGATAGCCTTCTCAAATCTAAACACTTGAGACAGAAAAGTAACCAATACCAAGTTCTGTGAAAAGGGACTGTGTTCCAAGCTAAATTTCTATACGTGACCATAGATTACTCTTATAGAAGGTAAAAGAAAGACATTTTCAGATGTGCAAAGATTACCACCTGTGCTCCCTTTCTGGTAAGACTACTCAAGGAATTATACCAACAAAAATGAAAATTAAATCAGGATAAAGATCTCAAGCTAAGGGAAAAAAAATATTGATGAGCAGGAAATCTATTAATACTTATCACTAAGTCTAAAAAACTGCTGATAATGTGGCTAAGAATTATAATACATATTAAGATTCCTAAAATCCAGAATGTATATCATAATGAAATAGCTTAGAACTAAAATGCCAAATTATTTAAACAAAATTCAGGAATCAAGCAATGGGGTTGGAAAAGCAAAAGCATGAAAGCATGCTAAAGGTCTCACTTCGGAAAGTAAGAGGAAAATAATTGTTATTTAACTTTGGTAAAGTGATAAAGAAATATAGTTTTAAATATGTTTGATATAAACACAATTACCAACATAACTATAATTACTGGGGGAGGTTTTTTTTTTTAACTTTATCAATTTAGCAAAAAATAAATAAGAGAAAATGAAATAAACAACAAATATAAGATAGCAGAAATCAAACTAAACATATAAGTTATCATAGTGAATGTGAACGGGTCAAATTTCCCTTAAAAAAACAGGCCCCAAGTCTTCTCCTCTTTTTCCTATTTATGGTACAATGACAGGTCTGTTCATTGCACTCAACACTTTCCATCTGCCTAACATCCCTGGAAACTGAAGGCCTGCCCTGGATACAGACACACAACGAAAGATAATACATCACTTAGGGAAAAAGCATCTGGTTCAGAAGGAGAGAAGGTGGAAGAAGACAGGGGAAGAGGGGAGGGTCCAGTCATCATTCACAGCAGCACTTAGAAGTCTCTCTGCTAACCTGTTTTTCAACAGCTTCAGAGAGAAAACAGCTACCATTTTGTAGCCAGCCATCCTGAAACCCATTGCCATTAAGTTGATTCCAACTCATGACAACCCCACAGGACAGAGTAGAACTGCCCCATATGGTTTCCAAGGAGAGCCTGGTGGATTTGAACTGCCAACCTTTTGGTTAGCAGCCGTAGCTCTTAACCACTACGCCACCTAGGTTCTTACTCTGGCCTAATAACTACCCGGGTATATGAGCATGAAGAATTTTTTAAATCTCTCTGAGCTTCAATGTTTCCATTCACCAACCTAGGCCTAAAATCACCAACTATAACATCAACACTCAAAGGCAGATCTCTCCATCAATTCAACCTCTCTCACACTCTCACCTCCATATGTCCCTGTACATCTATCCTTCCCTGCCCCTGCAACACTTCCCACTGTGCCCTCTGAAACTCCTACCTGCGTGATCAGCACTCTAATTCTTCAACCTCTCCTTAGGACACCTTCCCAACCTCCTGCCTTAATTAAGAGTTGGCTGTCCCCTGAGGACACTGCAAATCTCTCAAAAGGTAGTTGTTATTTTCTCTAGCACATGAATATCTTGGGGCCAGTAGGTAGGGGAGGTGGTCTCCAGACACCATGGCCAAACTCAGACCACTTCTCCCTCTTGTTAAAAAAGGAAAATGAGAGGGGAAAAAACCCCTGCTGTTTCTGAGGCTCCCACCATGCTGCTATGCCTCTGTCATCTATGACTTTTCCTCATTTACCAAATGATCCACCTGGGCTCATAGTTTTACTTTCCACCCAACTCCTACCATCATCAACCTGGGTAACTCTGGTGATCACTGGACAGCCCTTCCAACATCCTGGTTTCCCATTTCCTCACCTCCAGGGAGCTCTATTTCAGCCACCCACCCACCTACCCACTCTTGTGGTTACACTTATGGTCATCACCTATAACTGCTTAGGCCTCTGAAAGTAGTCTCAGACACCCCCCCTCCTATCTTCTAGCTCATTTGGTCAACCTCCTAGAGACTTCCAATACTTGGTTCCTTATTCAACAGCCACCCCTTCTTCATTCCCCATCCAGCTTACATTCTTACAATCTATCATTACAATCACATTCTTGCACACGGCCACAATTTCCCTTGCCCTCCATTTCCCTACTAGCTTAACTTTACCAGTTTCCCAACCTGCAAACGCTTCCACAGCAGGGGTGCCACGAATTAATTATATATGGGTGGCACCAATTATTGATGTTCATGAACTTTTTAAGTGGTAAAACTTCCTGCCCTTTTTAATAACCATTCAAAAATGTACAACAGTTGAAATTATTTGTAGGGCTCCCCCTGTAACCTTCTCAGACTTAATCATTATAATTGCCGTTTCGGTGCTGCCCAGGAGTCAGAGACGCAGGTAGCTGTACCACACGGCCCCTCCTCTTGATCTTCTAAGGAATCATCCCAGTTAGTCTGATCATTACCTTGTTTGCAATTTACCAGTTAGTCTTTGTTTTGTGTGCACATGTCAAGTTTTTTTTATTTAATCTGCTCTTCATTTTCACCATTCTCCCCACTAAGGTAGATGTGTATGATTGATTGTTCTTCACTTTTAATAGCTAATACACTCACATGGTTCAAAAAATCCCAACTATAATAAGGTATCTTTTGAGAGGTCTCGCTCCCGCAGTTGTCCCTATCCACCACATTTCCCTCACAAGAAAGTTCTTTATTAGGCTGTAAGCATTACGGTAGGGGAAGGAAATTGAGTCTGCACTACTAACTGAAACATTCTAGTACCTTCCTGGCACACAATAAGTACCAAATAGTTATGCCTGGTCATTCTGGGCCCTTGGGACACAAAGATGAATCAGATATGGGTAAAAAGTTAACAGCGTAGTGGAGGAAACAGACCCGGATCATACCAGGTCAACAAGTCCCAGTTCCAGGGGGTGCACAGATGAGTGGAAACCAAGGGGGAGGTTAACAGGGATTCCCAGAGGAAGTGCTGTATAGGTTGAAATCTGAAAAATAAGCAAGAGTTACCCAGTTGAAGAATGAGGGAGAGGGGAGGGAGAGTCCTGAACACGGAAAGAACAGAATACAACCACACTGTCTGTTGTACAGTTAAGAAAAATCCAAAGCTCAGAAGAGGTCAGGCAGAACACAGAACTACCATATGACCCAGTAATCCCACTCCTAGGTATATACCCAGAGGACATGAAAGTAGGAATGCAAACAGAAACCTGTACACCAATGTTCACTGCAGCACTTTTCACAATAGCGAAAAGGCGGAAACAATCGAAATTTCCATCAACAGATGAATGAGTAAACAAAATGTGGTATACACATACAATGGAACACCACTCAGCCAGAAAGAGAAATAAAGTCCTGATGCGTGCCAAAATGTGCATGAACCTTGAAAACATCATGCTGAAATAAGTCAGTCGCAGAAGGACCTCACTTATATGAAATAAGTAAATATACAGAAACCAAAGATTAATGATTACCAGGGGTTGGAGGGAGGGAAAAAAGGGGAGTTTGGGCTTAGGGGGCATTGTGTTTATGTTAATGGTGGTAGAATAATTTGGAAAAGGATAGTGATAATGGTTGTACAACTTGTGTAATCAATATGTTACTGAATTATACATGTAGAAATTGTTAAACTAGGGTATGTTTTGTTGTGTATATTTCCATCACAATTAAAAGAGAGACATTGAGATTAGGCAGTAATTTGATAGCAGACAATGTATGCATCCTCTGAGGGACTAAATTCCAAAGAGAAAAGAGACTGCATTTTTTTAAGCCAATACTTCTAATACTTACAAAGCATTTATTATGTGCTAGGCACTGTTGTAAGTATTTTACCTACTTTAACTCATTAAATTCTCACAACAAGGCTGAGGTAAATACTATTATCATCCTCCATTTTGTAGATAAGGAAACTGAAATTAAGTAACTTGCCTAAGGCCACACAGCAAGTAAATAGGAAAGCTGGGGCTCAAACCTAGTCTGGCTCCAGAGTCCATTCTCTTAACCACTGGACTGTACATTTCTTTAAAAGTACAATTTATAAAGGAAAATGTTTGGGCATGTTAGGATTACAGGCAGTGTGATATTTACTGCTATTCATATCAGATCAAGTCACTTAACCTTGCTGAGCCTCGGCTTCTTCACCTGTAAAATGGTAACAGGGAATAAGGATAGCATTACCTTATAAGGAAGTTGGGAAAACATCAATGATATCATAGGTAAAAGACCCAAATCGAGTGATCAGATACATACAGAGCAATTAAAAATGGTTGCTGTGAAACATAAACATTCATTAAAGCTTAGGATTGGGAGGGGGTGGTAAAGGAAACTCACTGTGTCTAAGTTTCATCATGATGATCAGCTTGAAAGCAGGTAGGTTCAAATCTGCTAGCTTCCTTCCTGTGAGGACAGGGGAAGAACAAATTTGAAGACATAGCTGAGAACCACAAGGCCACAAGGCTTTGTGCCTTCTGAGACCGCTAAAGGCAAAATAAAATGTTAAAGAACATGATAAGGAATCCCTTAACAATTAGGGAAGCTGGGAGAAGGGGCTACACTGGAGCCCGGGTCTGGTGGGGCTACACAGGGAAGGCCTTATCACAATGCCCAAAGGGAGGGGTAGGTCTGAACTTCTCTTCCAGGGTGGAGTTAGTGCCTCAACGCATTGGACACGATCCTTGGTCCTTAATCCTCCACCCTGTAGTGTTATATCCCAGGTAAGGAAGGAACTAGCACCAAGCCTCTCTACACTGAGGGGAGAGGAGTTATTTTTTTTTTTTTTACAAGGGTGGCAATAGTGCCTCTTCTCACAATTAGAGGTTCTGTGTCTCTTCCAAAGGATCCCTGGGTGGCACAAATGGTTAAGCATTTGACTACTGACCAAAAGATCGGTAGTTCAAATCCACTCAGAGGTGCCTCAGAAAACAGGCCTAGCAATCTGCTTCCAAAAGGTCACAACCTTGAAAACCCTATGGAGCAGTTCTACTCTGCACAGTTGGGGTTGCCATGAATCAGAATCGACTTGACAACTAACCTAAGGGTTGGTGGTTTGCACCTACCCAGCAGTACCACAGAAGAAAGGCCTGGCAATCTGCTTCCGTAAAGATTACAAACAAGAAAACCCTTTGGAGCAGTTCTACTCTGCAACACATGGGGCTGCCGTGAGTTGAAACGGACTCAATTGCAAAGAGTTTGGGTTTTTTGTTGTTTTTTTGATGCCTCTTCTACCCTGGGAGGGGAGGAAAGACAGATTCCAATAGTCTAGCCTGAGGGAGTGGGGGCCTAAAAACAGGGCTTATCTCTGTGTCTATGTGGATCCAGGTCAGAGCAAAATCTTGCTGAGAGGGGATCTGTGCCTGCGTGTGTGGATTGGGTCATCTGTCACTCTACTGGGAACCAGCACAGTGGCTCTATGTATCTCTGCATGAGACAGGGCAGGTTTGCGCATCTCTAAATTGTGGGGAGCAGGGGTCCCGGGTTTCTTTACCCTGGAGGACTGTGGAGAAGAATTAATATGCCAGTCTCCAGTCTCCACTATAAGGTGACATTAGTGTCACACTAACAAAGGGGGGAGCTGTGTGTGCAGCCTTGCACGACTGAGGTCTACAACTTGCCTGCAGTGAGTGGGCTATTACGGCCCTTCCATGGGAGGTGGGCTGAGGAGAATCTTTATCTTTTTTTATGGGTTGAAGTCAGCAGCTCTAACATTGACGGGAGGTGGGCCTTTGGATTTTTGCATAGGTGGGGAGCGCTGTAACTATAAATTCAATGGATCTGCTCTTACAGTTGGGGGAGGGGGTGTCTGTGTCTTTACCCTGGGTGGAGAGAAACAGATCTGAACTCAAGAGAGAGTCTCTATGCACACACAGTGAGGTGATCAGAGATGTCACTGCCTTTCAACTCCACAGGGAGGGGAAGCTGCACTTCTCTGCTTGGGTGGGGTCTTTCCCTTGTAACATGGTGAGTCTAAATCCTTGGGGATTTAGTGGGGGTGGAGGGCAATCTGTGTCTATCACAAAAGGTGAGAAAGAAATCTGAGACCCTCTACCCTGGGGGCCTCCTGAGGGGCACACTGAGCTGTCTCTTCCAGGGTTGAGGTCTGTTCCTGTTTGCTGCAGGGAGACAGGCATTTTGGGGGTTGGGCCTTTACAAATTCAGTAAACCAGTACCCCTCTATATGGGGTAGGGGTCCAGTCTGATTCACCAGTGGGGACTCACTCCTAGACTCAGTTCTAGGAGGGAGGGGGAATCTGCATGGCTTTCCATGGGCTAAGGCCTGTGCCCCCAACCACTCTGGGGAGGGGTGATCAATGGTCACTGCAGGAGTAGGGGTGGGCCTCCATCCATCAGTAACACTGAGGCGAGGCAGGAGGTCTCTGTGCGTCTCTACACGAAGAGGAGGTTCCTGCCCTCCTCAGTGCATTAAAACTGAACTCCTTTATAACGGGAGAGTGGGGGGGGGGGGGAGGAATAGCTAATGGAGGAGAAGGAGCAGCGTGCCAGGGGTGGGGGGAATACATCAAAGCCTCTGCCTGTGGGAAGGGTACCTCTAGGCGGATCACTGTGTCTTCATGTCTTCATGCAAGGAGGTCTCCCTGCTCAGCCTTAGGAGGGTCCATGCCTGTCTATACGGGCAATAAGGAATAGAGCCTCACTATCCTGAGAGGAGGAAGGCGATCCAGGGGGTCTGTGACTCTACACAGTGTGTCTCGCTCAGAGTCTACACCTTTGCAGATAGGATAGAGCCGTGTCCCTTGAACCCGAGGGAGCGCTGTAGGACCCGTCTCTACAGGCAGAGCGATACTTGACACTCATCCAGTACCTTCTACCCTGGAGAGGAGGCGGGTCTTTACCTCTCTATTCTGAGGGGGGGGGGGAGCGTCTACAGTTTCACCTCAAACAGACGATCCTTACCACGCAGCCCGGCAGGTGAGCGCTCATCAGGAGAAAAGAGAATAATCTCTTACCTACACTTTCCGGAGGAGATCTGAGTAAAAACGATAGCACGAGAACAGGGTTGGCCAAGTAACTGCGCTCACGGCCCTCGGCTCCAACTTCCGGATCCCAGCCTCGCCCAGCGCGCCGGCTCTCTCTGCTGTGCGTCTCAGTGGAGGCGGGGCGTCGGATTGACGGCTCGGGCTGGCCAGTCCCTTCCTCACGAACACGCTAGCCCCGCCTCCTGACTGCTCCTTAAGGTAAGAAAATAGCCAGAGGGAGGGGAGAGACAGGGAAATGGTAGGAGGAAACGTAAGAGTCGACTCGTGTGACCATATAACCTACTTGTAAGCCAAAATCTTGTTTGCGGGCCTCTGTATGTGCCTAAATGTGAGTGTTTCCGAATTTTAGTGACCAGGAGATCACCATGTCAGAATCAGACAACGGTTAGCGGTTGGTGCCTTTGTCTGCATGGAAGATGGCGACGGGCGGGGTGTGAGAAAATGGCCGCCTGGGTCACATGTCCGGTCGAGTATTCCCCAGCGGAAAGTGAATTGGTTAGCCTTTCCCAACAACCTTCCAGGGTTTTAGGACCCCAGACAAACCCTCAGGCAACCACTCCCAGGTCTTTCTACATAAGTATAAGAAGTCCAACATCCATTCCAGTCCCAACCAGAACAGCAGCCTAAGCAAGACCTGGAGCCTGAACAACTGTAAGCCTCTCTTGCCCTCTTCCTCTCCCATCCATTTTCCCTCTTTCCCTTCTCCTGCATTCCCTCAGGCCCAGAGCAGCGTCTGCTGAAGAAAATTAGTCTGTCTGTGGACTGGGGGCAAGTAAGGGTTTCCTCAGAAAACAATCTCCAGGAGCTCCTGACGTGGCTGGGTAATGAGATCTCCCCCTAAAATCAATAATTAGTTTGGAAATGTCTTCTGCCTGGTAATTTAATGTCAGCCCCCTCCCCCCTTCGTCAAGCCTGTTAAAAATAATCAAAACTCAGACTAAAGCATAAGGTTTATTCTAAGCAGTTATTCTGTATGCATATAGGGAGACCATTTTGATTCCAGAAAAAGGAATCAGTTTGAACTTTTGTTAGTTACAAAACCAAAGAAACGCCCGCTATGGGGTTTCTGAGGCTGTAAACCTCTACAGAAGAAGACTGACACATCTTTCTCCCATGAGCTGCTGGTGGTTTCGAACTGCTGGCCTTTCAGTTAGCAGTCTCTGGCTTTGTTAGTTACAGGGAAGCTAATAAGAGAAGGGGAGGGAGAAGAATAGAATGTCAACCATTGGCTAATCCTAACATGATAGATTGAACCCTGCCCTCCCCCCTTTACTAATAATATCAGATGGCACCTAATAATTTGGCCCTCCACCCACCTGCAGCCATGAGACTTTGAGATTGAATTTAGGAGAGCCTAGATTCTTTTTCATTTAATCAGGAGGTAATGGTTTTGTTGATTATCCTTTTCTAGCAGGAAAAGTCAAATTTACGTTGCTGTAGAGCAGTTTTTCTAGCAGGCTTTTGGAGTTTGGGTCAGGCTTTTTATGGTTAATATTTGGTTTCATGGATAAGAAAAACCTTAAAATCAAAGTAAGGTGTCTGTTATTAATCTCCCTCTTCAACATTTACCCCCTTCTGATCAAGATTTGATTAGAATCTTTGATCACTAAGCATCAGCCAGGCACCAGTCTAGGTTTCTTCGGGTCATTGGTACTGCTTTATGGGGTACCTTTTTGTTAAACATATAGGGTCGCTGTGAGTCGGAATTAACTCCATGGCAACAGGTTTGGTGTTTTGTGGTTTTTTTTTTGGCTTTTGGCTTTTGGCTTTTTTTGTTAAACATGTTATTTCTGTTGGTTCCTTAGCTGCTGCTTTTTGTTGTTTCTCTAGACTGAATGAGACCATTCGCTGTACCTTAGATGGCCACTCGCAAGCTTTTAACACACCAGAGGCCAAGCAGCTTAGTGGTTTAATAGAAAAGATTAAAATGACAATACATACACCAATGGTCTGAAAGGCTAGTCTGGTCCACGAACCCAAATTTTCTAGCCATGAAACAAATCACAAGAAGACGTGTGAGGAGCATCTGTAGAGTGCATTGTATCTCTAACATGAACTGCTAAAATGATACCTCGGTATACTTTCATTTAGGTGTCATTAATAGATGTACACAACAATTTGCTTTTACCAAAGTACAGACTCCTTGGGAGTAACATAATCATGAGCTAGTCTGTGTTATAATGTAGTTATCTTTATCTGTATTATTTCAAAGAGAAGATATAGCATTGTCTAGATTATTAATAAAGCTATCTCGTCTAACGTCATTTGTAACCTTTATATATATATATATATGCATGTTTATATTTTTAACATAGTTTAAACCAATTTTAGTAACTAAGGATATCATGGCTGTGATAGAACAGCCAATTAATGCTCCTTTTGTGAACGGACCCTGATTTGATAGCAGTTTAGTCAGTTGTTTGATGGCCTTCAGTCTTAGTCTCTCTCATATTTCTAATTTTTCTTTTGGGTAATTGATTATGTATAGATATATAAAGAACAGCATAAACTATGTAACAAATCCAATCTGCAAGTAGAAAACAAACTCATTAGTTCTCTGTGGTTGACAAAAAAAGTTTTAAAGACAACAAAAACCAGAATTCGATAGCTCACAAGGACTTGCCATAATTTCCTCTTGAAACATAAAAATTTCTCTCCACAGTCACCCTCCTCTCAATCAAAAGACAATCTCAAAGCAAAGTTTTTCTTGATCTAAAATATGGCTGTACAAATATACGTATAAGCCATCACACGAATAGACAGATGCACACTCATGTTCATTGCAGGACTATTCACAATAGCAAAAAGAAACAACCTAAATGCCCATCAACAGATGAATGGATAAATAAATTATGTTACACACACAATGTGGAATACTACACAATGATAAAGAATGATGAATCCGCAAAACATTTTACAACATGGATAAATCTGGAGGGCATTGTGCTGAGTGAGATAAGTCAGTCACAAAAGGGCAAATATTGTATGAGACTACTATTATAAGAACTCAAGGTTTACACACAGGAAAAAAAAAAACAGTTTCTTGGTTATGAAGGTGAGGAGGGAGACGGAGGGGAAGTCACTAACTAAATAGTAGACAAGCGTCAACTTTGGCAAAGGGAAAGACAACACTCAATATAGGGGAAGTCAGCACAACTTGACCAAAGCAAAGGCATAGAATTTTCCTAGACATATTCAAACACCTCGAGTGACCAAGTTGCTGGGGCTAAGGGCTAGGAGCTCGGGACATCTAGGTCAGTTGGCATACCATAGTTCATGAAGAAAATGTTCTACATTCCACTTTGGTGAGTAGCGTCTGGGGTCTTAAAAGCTTGTGAGCAGCCATCTAAGATACATCTTTCAGTCCCATCCCGTCTGGAGCAAAGGAGAATGAAGAAAACTGAAAACACAAGGAAAATATTAGCCAAAAAGACTAAAGGACCACATGAACCAGAGCCTCTACCAGCCTGAGCCCAGAAGACCTATATAGTGCCTGGCTGCCACCAACAACTGCTCTGACAGGGATCACGACAGAGAGTCCCAGACAGACTGGGAGAAAAATGTAGAACAAAATTCAAATTCATGAAAAAAGACCAGACTTACTGGCCTGGCAGAGACTGGAGGAACCCCTGAGATCATGGCCCCTGAACACTCTCCTAACTCAGAACTGAAACCACTCCCAAAGTCTACTTTTCAGACAGGCCTATAAAACAATAACACACATGAGGAACATGCTTCTAGTTCAGTCAAATATACGAGACCAAATGGGCAACTCCTGCCCAGAAGCAAGATGGAAAGGCAGAAGGGGAAGGAACTGGATGAATGGACACGGGGAACCCAGAGTGGAAAGGGGGAGTATGCTCTCACATTGTGGAGATTGCAACCAGTGTCACAGAACAGTATGTGTATAAATTTTTGAGTGAGAAATTAACTTGAGCTGTAAACTTTCACCTAAGCACAATAAAATAAAATAAGGCTGTTCATTATTATCTACATAGGTGCAGCAAGAATGGCAATTTATCACATAACCTTTTAAAACTGCTTTGCTGGAAGTTTCTATAAGGAACATCAAATTAAACTTCTAAAAGCCTCTCGAGGCCAGGAAGCCAAGCCAAGAACTTGCCACCAATTTTCACCTATACTACCCATAGGTTTGGGTGAGTTCCTTTTTTTTTCAAGGTTCCAAAATAATGTAAGGTAATAAAATACTAAAAAAAAAAGAATTATTTTAAGGGTTCTGGGCCTGCTAAGAAGTGACCTTCTTTACTTACCTGTAAAGCAGGAACCTTGTAGGTCAAGTACCAGGTTAGATTTCCTGGAAGGGCCTTGTAAGCATTGGCTCCATATACCCAATCTTAGTTTTGTGTAAGTGTCTGGTCATACCTGATTCTCTGAGCACCATTCTTAATTATGACATTCTAGTGAAAGCTTGGTTGTATAATGGAGATTTCCAATTATTTCCTCTTAACAAGGAAGATCGATTTTTATTGAACTTAAGCAAATAATTATATTGCTATAAAAAATAAGAATATTCATTAAGAGTTTTCCAATTCTGAACTAGATCACTGGGCGCTCCTAAAAATCAAACGCTTATGCAAATCAAAACACTTCACCAAAAGAGTAAAAAGACAACCTATACAGACTGGGAAAAAATTTTTGACTAAGACAAATCCAATCAGTGTCTAATCTCTAAAATCTACGAGATACTGAAAAACTTCAACAACAAAAAGACAAGTAACCCAGTTAAAAAAATGGGCAAAGGATATGAACAGGCACTTCACCAAAGAAGACATTCAGGCAGCTAACAGACGCGTGAGGAAATGCTCATGATCATTAGCCATTAGAGAAACGCAAATCAAAACTGCAATGAGATACCATCTCACCCTAACAAGGCTAGCATTAATCCAAAAAGCACAAAATAATAAATGCTGGAGAGGTTGTGGAGAGACTGGAACACTTATACACTGTTGGTGGGAATGTAAAATGGTACAACCACTTTGGAAATCGATTTGGCACTTCCTTAAAAAGCTAGAAATAGAAGTACCATATGATCCAGCAATCCCACTCCTTGGAATATATCCTGGAGAAGTAAGAGCCATCACACGAATAGATATATGCATACCCACATTCACTGCAGCACTGTTCACAATAGCAAAAAGTTGGAAACAACCTAGGTGCCCATCAACGGACAAATGGATAAACAAATTATGGTATTTTCACATAATGGAATACTACACACCGATAAAGAACAACGATGAATCCATGAAGCATAACATGGAGGAATCTGGAAGGCGTTATGCTGAGTGAATTTAGTCGGTCGCAAAAAGACAAATATTATATAAGACCACTATTATAAGAAATGAAGAAAAGGTTTAAACACAGAAGAAAACATTCTTTGATGGTTACAAGGGTGAGGAGGGAGGGAGAGGGGTATTCACTAACTTGACAGTAGACAAGAATTATCTTAGGTAAAGAGAAGGACAGCACACGCTACGGGGGAAGTCAGTACAACTGGACTGAACCAAAGCTAAGAAATTTCCTGAATACAACGAAACACTTTGAGGGACAGAGTGGCAGGGGTCTCGGGACTATGCTTTCAGGGGACATCTAGATCAATTGGCATAACAAAGTTTATTAAGAAAATGTTCTGCATCCCACTTTGGTGAGTGGTATCTGGGGGGGTGTTAAAAGCTAGCAAGCAGCCATCTAAGATGGATCTGTCGGTCCCAACCCACCCTGGAGCAAAGGAGAATGAAGAACACCAAAGACACAAGGAAAGTATTAGCCCAAGAGACAGAAAGGGCCACATAAACCAAAGACTTCATCAGCCTGAGACCAGAAGAACTAGATAGTGCCTGGCTACCACCAATGATCGCCCTAACAGGGAACACAACAGAGAGTCCCTGACGGAGCAGGAGAAAAATGGGTTGTAGAACTCAAATTCTAGTAAAAAGACCAGACTTAATGGTTTGACTGAGACTGGAGGGACCCCAGAAGACATGGCCCCCGCACTCTCTGTTAGCCCAAAACTAAAACCATTCCTGATGCCAACTCTTCAGACAAAGATTAGACTGGACTATGGGACATAAAATGATACTTGTGAACAGTGTGCTTCTTAGCTCAGGTAGATACCATGAGACTAAATGGGCAGCTCCTGTCCAGAGGCAAGATGAGAAGGCAGAGAGGGTCAGGAGCTGGTTGAATGGACACAGGAAATCTGGGGTAGAAAGGAAGAGTATGCTGTCACAGTATGGGGAGAGCAACTTGGGTCACATAGCAGTATGTGTATATATTTTTGTATGACAGACTAAATTGAATTGTAAGCTTTCACTTAAAGCACAATAAAAAAAAAAGAAAACACCAAAGAAAAGTTATTAGGATAGATGATATCACTTAGAAAGATACTAGATCAAGAGTGTGTGTGTACCCCTTCTTCCTTCCTAAAAAATGTAGAGTGATCAACCAATACTAGCAACATTCTAATTCTTTATAAATAATTTTCCAATTCTGGAGGGGTTCGGGAGAGATAATTGATAAATGTTTCATCTTTGTTTGCATAAACATAGTTTGTTATTATGAGTTATAGATAGTTTAGGAGAAAATAGTTTCTCATATCCAGAAAACAGTATATTAAAACAGTAATATCTCCCACATAAAATCCGTAATTATCTTTTAGTCCACTCAGTCCTGTAATTAATTTCTGTTCTGTTTGTCCTAGATCAGCAGTCATGAACCCACCACCTTCTCCACTAGAGTTTCTGGAAATCTTGATGCAGTCTAGTGGTATTAGCAGTGCCATTTAGAAGTCTGTGTCCAACTATCTGACATAGTCCTTTTATTGAGTCCCTTTTGGTGGAAAACTCTGGCCTGTGGTATTTTGCAGTTACCTTCAGGACGTCATCAAAGTAAAAACTATCTGTAGGTGGTAAGTCTTAAAAATATTCATGGTTAACTTGTTGTTGTTAGGTGCTATCGAGTTGGTTCTGACTCATTGCAACCCCGTGTACAACCGAATGAAACACTACCTGGTCCTGCGCCATTCTTGCAGTCGTCGTTATGCTTGAGCCCATTGTTGCAGCCACTGTATCATCCCATCTCCTTGAGGTCTTCCTCTTTTTCACTGACCCTCTACCAAGCATGATGTCCTTCTCCAGGGGCTGGTCCCTCCTGATAACATGTCCAAAGTATGTGAGACAAAGTCTCACACTCCTCGCTTTTACTTCTTCCAAGACAGATTTGTTCGTTTTTCTGCCAGTATGTGGTATATTCAGTATTCTTTGCCAACACCATAAATCAAAGGCATCAATTCTTTGGTCTTCCTTATTCATTGTCTAGCTTTCACATGCATATGAGGCAATTGAAAACACCAGGGCTTGGGTCAGGCGCACCTTAGTCCTTAAAGTGACATCTTTGCATTTCAACACTTTAAAGAGATCTTTTGCAGCACATTTGCCCAGTACAATGTGTCGATTGATTTCTTGACTGCTGCTTCCATGGGCATTGATTGTGGATCCAATTAAAATGAAATCCTTTACAGCTTCAGTATTTTCTCCATTTATCATGACGTTGCTTTTTGGTCCAGTTGTGAGGATTTTTGTTTTCTTTATGTTGAGGTGTAATCTGTACTGAAGGCTGTAGTCTTTGCTCTTCATCTGTAAGTGCTTCAAGTCCTCTTCTCTTTCAACAAGCAAGGTTGTGTCATCTGGATATCGCAGTTTGTTAATGAGTCTTCCTCCAATCCTGATGCCGCATTCTTCTTTATATAGTCCAGCTTTCTCTGATGATTTGCTCAGCATACAGATTAAATAAGTATGGTGAAAGGATACAACCCTGAAGCACACTTTTCCTGACTTTAAACCACACCGTATCCCCTTGTTTTGTTCAAACGACTGCCTCTTCATCTAAGTACAGGTTCCTTATGAGCAGTCAAGTGTTCTGAAATTCCCATTCTTCCCACTGTTTCAGAAGTCACAAAGTCTGCTCAACCAATTTACTGATATGGATATAACTTAAAGTCCCTGGCTAGGGGTGGAAGCATTTGCCAGGCAATTTCAGGTGTGTCTCATTGTGATTTTTATCTTATGACTTTTTAAAATCCCTCTGCAATAGAGAGAACTTGTTTATGGTTCTTTAATGTTGAGGATCCACCCAGTTTCTGATAAGTGTATTAAGACAGCATTTTTTCTTATTTTAACTGTCATCAATTCCACAGAGCTTATCTATATATGTATATAAATCTTTGAAGATCTTCACTCTTTTGGGAGGGCTCCTCTCTTCAAAAGCTCACATGACACTACTATAGAAAATGTTATTGCACTTCCTCAAAAAAAACCTAGAAATAGAAACACCTTATGATCCAGCAATCCCACTCCTAGGTATCTGTCCAAGAGATATAAGAGCAGTGACATGAATAGACTTATGTATATTGCAGCAGCATTCACAGTAGCAAAAAGATGGAAACAATCTAAGTGCCCATCAACAGATGAATGGATAAACAAATTGTGATACATACATACAATGGAATACTATGCAACTATAAGAATAAGAAGGGCTGGTGGTGCAGTGGTTAAGAGCTACAGCTGCTAACCAAAAGGTTGGCAGTTTGAATCCGCCAGCCACTCCTTGGAAACCCTATGGGGCAGTTCTGCTCTGTCCTGTAGGGTCGCTATAAGTCAGAATTGACTTGATGGCAATGGGGTTTATAAAGAATAACAAGAAGTCCATGAAATATAACATGGATGAATCTGGAGGACATTATGCTGAGTGAAATAAGTCAATCACAAAAGGATAAATGTTGTGTGGTCCCACTATTATAAAATATCAAGAACAGACACAGAAAGCAATGTTCTTTGATGGTTTACCATGGATGGGAAGGGAAGATGGGAATCAGTTTCTAGATAGTACAAAAAAACAACCAATCCTGCTGCCGTCAAATCGATTCCGACTCATAGCAACCCTATAGGACAAACTAGAACTGCCCCATAGGGTTTGCAAAGAGCGCCTGGTGGATTCGAACTACTGACCTTTTGGTTAGCAGCCGTAGCTCTTAACCACTATGCCATCAGGGTTTCCTTCCAGATAGTAGACACTTGTTATTTTTGGTGGTGGGAAAGGCAGTAACCAAGTATGGATGAAGTCTGCACAAGTTGACCAAAGTAAATGAAGACACTAAGAAGTACACAAGGAAAAGAGACGATTTTGGTAAATGCTATAACCTATACAATTTTGCAACAACAGTAATAGCAACCAAAAAATATGAATGTGGTTACACAGGTACATACATGTATGTGTATATGTGTATAGGAAGGCATATGTGAGTCCATGCATATGCATGTATAGGTGTACCTGTAGGCATATGTATATATGTGTTTTATGTGTGCTGCATATATATCCATATATATGATAAAGCACGTAGGGGGAACAGTTATGGAGACTTCTAGACATATCCAAACAACTCACGGGATTGGTTTACTGGGTTAAAAGGCTTAGGACCATAGTCTCATGGGACGACTTAGTCAGTTAGCATGTTGTTGTTGTTAGGTGCCGTTGAGTCAGTTCTGACTCATAGTGTCCCTGTGTCCAACATAATGAAATGTTGCCTGGTCCTGCACCATCCTCAGAATTGCTGCTATGTTTGAGCGCATTGTTTTAGCCACTGTGTCAGTCTGTCTTGTTGAGGGCCTCCTCGTTTTTGCTAACCATCTACTTTACCAAGCATGGTGTCCTTCTCCAGGGACTGGTCCCTCCTGATAACATGTCCACAGTATATAAGATGATGTCTCACCATCCTCACTCCTGAGGAGCATTCTGGCTGTACTTCTTCCAAGACAGATTTGTTTGTTCTTTTGGCAGTCCATGGTGTATTCAGTATTTGTTGCCAACACCATAATTCAAAGGCATCAATTCTTCTTTGGTCTTCCTTATTCATTGTCCAGATTTCACATGCATGTGAGGGGATTGAAAATACCGTGGCTGGAGTCAGGTGCACCTTAGTCCTCAAAGTGACATCTTTGCTTTTCAATACTTTGAAGAGGTCTTTTGCAGCAGATTTTCCCAATGCAGTACGTCATTTGATTTTTTGACTACTGCTTCCATGGGCATTGGTTGTGGATCCAAGTAAGATGAAATCTTTACAACTTCAGTCTTTTCTCTGTTTATCATGATGTTGCATATTGGTCCATTTGTGAGGATTTTTGTTTTCTTTATGCTGAGTTGTAATCCATACTAAAGGCTGTAGTCTTTGATCTTCATCGGTAAGTGCTTCAAGTAATTTTCACTTTCAGCAAACGCGGTTGTGTCATCTGCATATCGCAGGTTGTTAATGAGTCTTCCTCCAGTTCTGATGCCATATTCTTCTTCATATAGTCCAGCATCTCAGATTATTTGCTCAGCATACAGATTGAATAAGTATGGTGAAAGGATACAACCCTGACGCACACCTTTCTTGATTTTAAACCACGCAGTATCCCCTTGTTCTATTCAAATGACTGCCTCTTGGTCTAAGTACATGTTCCTCACGAGCACAATTAAGTTTTCTGGAATTCCCATTTTTCGCAATGTTAAACATAATTTGTTATGATCCACACAATCGAATGCCTTTGCATAATCAATAAAACACAGGTAAATGTCTTTCTTGTGTTCTCTGCTTTCAGCCAAGATCCATCTGACATCAGCGGTGATTATCACTTATCCCTCAACTGACATAGCATAGTTCATAAAGATAACGTTCTACACCCTAGTTTGGTGAGTAATGTCTAGGGTCTTAAAAGTTTGTGAGTAGCCACCTAAGATACAACTATTGGTCTCTGCTCGTCTGGAGCAAAAGAGAATGAAGGAAACCAAAAGACTCAAAGTCGACAGGACTAGTAGCCCACACAAACCACAGCCTCTTCTAACCTGAGACCAGAAGAACTAGATGGTACCTGGCTACCAGTACTGGCCGTTCTGACCAGGGAAACAATACAAGGTCCCAGATAGAATGGGAGATAAATGTAGAACATAATTCAAATTCCTAAGAAAGACCAGACCTACTGGACCAATAGAGATTAGAGGAACCCCCGAGACTACCGCCCTATGATACCCTTTAAACTTGGCACTGAAGCTACTCCTGGAGGTCACCTTTCAGCCAAATAATAGAGTGGCTTATCAAATAAACAGTATCACCCATGAGTAATGTACCTCCTTAAACAAGCAACTATATGAGACCAAATGGTCAACATTTGCCCTAAAGTAAAGACGAGAAGGCAAAGAGGGGAAGGGAAGCTAGATCAATGGAAACAGAACAAACAAAATGGAAATATGAGAATGCTGACAAATTGTGAAAATTGTAATCAGTGTCACACAACAATCTGTATAAAAATTGTTAAATGGAAACCTAATTTTCTGTGTAAACTTCCACCTAAAGAACAAGAAAATATTTTTTAAAAAAGCTCAAGTGACCCCAAGTGGGCCAACCTCAGGCCTCAGAGGCAGAGGCCTTGGAGGCCTTATCCTGCCCCCCTCCCTTTCTGAAGCTCATTGCCTGGGAGATGAATTGGGTGATCTAAATTCATTTACATATGTTTAAGTTAGCCTAGGTATTTTTGAAAGACAAAAGATACGTTAATTGCTCAGGACATTTTCAAGAACCAGTTTTTCTTTCTTTTTTTTAAAGACAGGATTAAACTTCTTTTAAGTGGACATAAAAATCTTTGTCGGAACAAATTCACTTGCATTAATTCCCGGGCATATTAGTACTACTAAATTTATGTAAGTGCTTATTTATCATTAAGCCAATCAGAATAAAGCTCTTTGAAGGAATGTTATAATCAAATAATACCATCTAGAGGTAGGAAAATTTTTCATTTTCACAACCCTATCTCCTGCGCACTTTAAAGAACCTTTTAGAGAAGTAAATTTAGAATAATTTTTATCTTTTTGAGGCTTCCTTACGCCAGTCAAAATAAACAATTCATCCTTTTTTCAGTGTACTTTTCAAATGAACCAGCTTCTATCACAGTTTCTCAGAGTAGCTACTAAAAGCCCAAGTCATAAGATAGGCACAAGAAGCGGTTACTCTTGGAGCTGAGAAAAAAAACTCAGAACAAACACTCTCTCTAGATAAAAACCAAAATCCTTAAGACAAAATCTTACCCAGTTTTACAGGTAACTCACTGCAAAATTCATCCAAGCGGACACTATTTTTGGTGAGAACAACATATTCACCGGTCTGTGGAGCCAGCTCCAACAACAGGCTTACAGGGTCTGTACCTTTATTCTACCTTACAATTTTCTTTTTATGATGATCAGAAGTAGCATAACACTCTTAAAACAGCACAGCACAAAACAAGGCAACACATACGCAAAAGTAGCTATCACAATTTTGAGCTGTTTCCTGTCAGGTCCACCCATTTTCGAAATTCCCTGAGCCCTCCCTCAGATCAAATCCGACATCCCTTGCACCCAATCCAAGGCAAGTATTCAAATAAAATTACCCAAGGCCTCACTATGAAACCTGAGCACCAAACAGAAATTCCCCAAAGTGGAAAGAAAAGGACAGAGCAGATGCGAACCCATTTCCCCAAACAGAGCAAAAGAGTAGCTTACCAAGGAAACGGCATCCATAACTGCTTGCGTGTAAACCCAGAGAGTTCAACACAAAGGGAGTAGAACTTGAACCCTGGAGAGATTTACCAAGTTTACCAAGTTCCCCAGCCATAGTGAGGGAACAGTTGGGCGCGATGGGCCCGGTTTGGTACCATATTATTTGATCCCTCATCAAGAATGAGGCAGTCAACTTGGTGATCTTCTCAGTCCTGCTTCTGACACCAAAAACTTAAAAATAATCAAAGCTCAAAGAAACTGAAATACAAGGTTGATTCTGAGCAGTTATTCTATATGCATATAGGGAGCCACTAGCTTTTTCTGGAATCAAAATAGTCTCCCTATATGCATATAGAACAAACTGCTGAGAATCAACCTTATGTTTCAATTTCTTTGAGTTTTGATTATTTTTAACAAGCCTAAACCTTGGAATGAGGCCTGCCCCTCTACCTGGAGAGTATGTTCTTTAACCTGATTTAGAAAATAATATTTGGAATCATTATTCCCTGACCTTGAGCATGGAGAAATGTGACCCACCTAGGGCTGGGCCCTCATAGATTCACAAAGACACATCAACTGGGCCCTGAGATAGACAATAGATGGGACAATCTCAGAAATTATCTTAAGGAAATTTTCACAAAAGGTCAATCAAACCAGCACAAAAGACTTCCCACTTTTTGTCTTTTTCTATTAACATTTAGAGAACAGAAATTTGTTGGACCAATGAAGACCCTCCTGACTTTCATAACTGAAACCTGTACCAGTGATTGTTAAGAAAGATGATTCAAAATGTGAGATCACAATTTCTAGCCAATGTGTGAAAACGTGACACTTTCAGTGATTCTACCCATTTTGTGATGTTGATATATACTGATGATTCTGTAACCTTCCTTGGATTTGGGCAGACATTCTAGCTCTGGCAGAATGCTTGTCCGCTTCCCACTTTTGTCCTTTTGAATATATGCTGAATAAAACTTTATTTTTGCTTTAATAAAATTTATGATGTTTGTGAAGGATCTCTGAAGCTACAAATCCAGTCAACCTCGAGGAGACCTGGACTGCAGGGCAGAAGCCTGCAAAGAAAGGCCCTATCTTCTGGACCCATGTGTTCCCACTCCATGTCCCTTAGACATTGACAGGGCGAGTGCTCTTGGAAAACGAACCTTTGCTTATTCTTTTGTTGTTCTCTTTCTCATGTTTTCTTAAGTTTTGTTCGGCATATTTGTTTGTAAAACTGGTTGGTTGATTAAGGAGAGTCTTTCTTAGATTTTTGCTTGATTGTTTGGTTAAGAGTGACATATAGTAACTCTTTAAGTGAACTGCAGTTTAGGCCTGGATTTGGGTAAAGAGGTAATTCTATTTTCAAAGAGCTTTGAGCCACTATAAGCCACAAAAAAATTCGGGCATGATTCAACCAGTAAAAGCCATTAGGGCAGTCGCCAGCGCTCATCACGAGCATCAAAGTCTCCCGTGACAGGATAAGGTAGTCACGAGACAGGCTAGAGCACTAGGCTGCCTGCCACCCGCAAGAAAAATCTCATGCAAGGAAGGTAGCTTGGTCTAAGCAAAACACTGTCCAAATCCCATGGCGTTCCTTGTTAGGTTTCTTTTCTGTGGCTCAGAGAAAACCTGGAAAATAGTGCTCTGTTTTGAAATCTCTCTTTTCCCCCTTTTCCAAATTTAAAATGGGAAATAAGCAAAAGAAAAGTAAAATTGACTGCCCACCATCCGGCACACCCACTGCCTATATGGTAAAGAATTTTGGCCCTCAATTGGCAAGGTATTTAGAAAATGGCATAATTTAATAAAAGAAAAGGATTCATTACAATGGCCTAAATGGGGGACTTTTGAATTGGCCAGATTCATCATTTTGAAAGGCAAATTAGAAGCAAGGGGATCAAAAATAAACCAGAAATCAGTGGGAAATATTTTTTAATTGGTATTTTGAATCATCAAGAAGGCAACAAGTGAATACTTTTGCTTCAGTTCAGGAAAACATTGCTAAGCAGTCAAAACAGATCTTGGCATTGGAGAAAGGTCAGGTAGCGTTACTTGATTCCTTAAGGAATAGAACTCCTATGGGTATTAAAGAAGATGGAAAAGACTCAGAGGAAGAAAATAGGGAAAAGGAAAAACCTGCCTCTTTATACCCTGATTTGACTTCTAGCTCTCTTTTAGCCAAATTACCTTTTCATTCCAGTGATTCACTGAAAATTGAGCCTCTGTCTCCATTAATGCCTTTGATAGTTAGAAAGCCTAAATTAGCAGGTGGACCAGTGGAAGTAACAGTAAACCCCTGGTCCAAATCTGAACTCAGAGCAATCGTAAAAGACTTTTCCAACCCTCATGAAAATCCTCAGAAATTTTTACATGAAATTATTATCTTGACAAGTACCTGTGAACCAGGTCCTTCAGATTTGTATAATCTGTTACATGTGCTACTAGGTTCAGGAGAAGCAGCTAGATGCATGGCTAAAGCTAAGTGGAAGGACACAGAGGCAAGTTTAATCTCAAAATCAGGGGTTACAGGGAGAGAACTGAGAGATGAAGTTCAGGGTTTGGTTAAGGAATTGATAAATGCATTTCCAAAAGTTTTTCCAAGAAAGGTTGATTGGGCAAAAATCCAGCCTTGTAAGCAAGAAAAGGGAGAAAATGTATGTGCTTTTATGGATCGTTTCTCCAAATTATTTGAAGAACATTCAGGTTTAAAGGCAATTATAAAAGAACATCGGCCTGTATTCAACTCCATGTTTTTAGGAGGCCTATTGCCTGAATTAGCAGCTTTGGTAAAAAGACATCATTTAAATTGGGAAAACATAAATCCTTCAGAATTGGTTACAGTGGCTTAGAAATTGGCTCAAACTGAAGAAGATAAATATAGAGAGAGTGAGTTAAAAACTAGAGAAAGAAAAAGAAGTTGATGTCTTTTCAGTTATATCAGCTACAAAGTAAAGGCAGTAATGATGGAATCCTGGCCAAGGTACAGCTTCAAACAAATAAGCTCAAAACCGAGCTAACTTGTAACTACTGTAAGAAGCCTGGTCACTTTAGGAGGGATTGTTTAAGACTTAGGAATAAGCAGAGGGTTACTCTCTCAGCACCTCCATTACTACCACAGTGACAATGCTCCGAGGATTTAGGGGTTTTCGCCATGGTTCCTCTCAACAGTCAGAGAGAGACAACACTCCAAGTAAATGGGGAGCCTTGTACCTTCCTGCTTGACACTGGGGCCACCGTGTCGGCGATAAATCACATATGTTTATGAAACCCCCTCCTTAGGAGAACAAAACTTCTAAAATCATGGGAGTTTCAAATGAAGAACAAATTTTGCCTCATTCGGAACAAGTACCAATATCTTTAGGACCCACTGACGATTTACATCTGTTTCTTCTCAGCAGTGATACCCCTGCTAATCTATTAGGGCAAGATTTATTATCTAAATGGCGATGCCATATACAGTTTACTGATAGTGGAGAAATTCTATTGAACTTTCCTACTTTAGATGATTCAATTACTGAGAGAAAAGTAGAAGAAACCTTGTGTTTATTCAAGGGTTAATGGAAGTAGAAGAAACTATAGAACAGGTTCAGGGGGCGGAAAAGGAATTAGAGCAAGTACCCATTGAACTTTGGGCAAAGACATCCACAGATGTAGGAAAAGTTTTGTCAGTTGAACCTATTCAGGTACGAATAGATACTTCTAAATCTTTGCCTAGAATAGCTCAATATCCACTAAAGCCTGAAGCCATTGCAGAGTTAAAACCTATTATCCAAGATTTCCTTCAGCAAGTTCTAATTATACCATGCACTAGTCCTTGCAACACTCCTATTTTTCCAGTAAAAAAAAACAAATAATAGAGGGTGGAGATTTGTACAAGATTTAACGGCCATAAATAAGATTACAATATCTAGATTCCCTGTAGTTCCTAATCCTCATTTACTCTTAGCTCAGGTACCAACCAATGCCATATGCTTTACAGTTATAGATCTCTGCAGTGCTTTCTTTAGTATCCCTGTTCACCAGGATAGTCAATATTTATTTGCCTTCACCTGGAAAAATCAACAGTACACATGGAGAGTTCTCCCACAAGGATTTACTGAAAGCCCAACTTATTTTTCACAAGTATTACATTCAGATTTGGTTCCATTTCAATTTAAACATGGATCAGTGTTATTGCAATATGTAGACAATCTCGTGGTTTTCTCCAATTCGAGGCAAAATAATGTTGAAGATAATATTGTGTTATTATAGTATTTAGCTTCTGGAGGGTATAAGGCATCCAAAGAAAAATTACAATTTGCCCAACCCACTGTTAAATACTTACGACATCTTATTTCAGCTGAAAGTATTTCCATAGACCCAAAGAGAAAGGAAGCTGTATTAACTTTTCCTTTGCCTACCACAAAGAAACAATTAAGAGGTTTTTTTAGGTCTTTGTGGATATTGTTGAAATTGGGTTCCAAATTTTTCATTGTTAGCCCAGCCCTTATATCACTATCTGAAAAAAGAAGTAACTGATCCTTTTACTCTTTCTGAAGAAGGTGTAGAAGCTGTACGCATGCTTCAACAAGCCCTTTTAACCACTCCTGCTTTGGGTTTTCCAAATTATGCTTTGAAATTTTCTCTGTATGTAAATAAACAAAATGGGAATGCTTGTGGTGTTTTAACTCAGAAGCATGGAGACCATCAGAGGCCTGTAGGATACTATAGTCTTCAGTTAGCTCCTGTTACTCGTGCTTATCCTTCACGCTTACGGGCAGTAGCAGCAGCTGCTCAGTTAGTAGAAAACACTGCAGATATAGTTCTAGGTAATGACTTAGATTTATTTGTTGCGCATGCAGTAGCTGCTATTCTCAGATCTACTGTGACTCAGCATTTATCTGCCAGCAGGTTGACCTCTTATGAAGCCTTGTTATTGACAGCCCCAAATATTCAAATACATGTCGTTAAAGCTTTAAATCCAGCTACTCTTTTCCCTGAAGAAGGAATACCACATCACTGCTTTGATTTGACAGATCAACTTCTGACCCGGAGAGGGGATCTTCAGGAAACTCCTTTGGCTAACCCTTCTTTAGTTTTATCTGTAGACAGTTCTTATTTAAAACCAGATTCCACTTCAAGCAAATATCAGGGAAAATATGTAGTGACTACTTCCTCAGAGGTATTGGAGAGCAGACCTTTGCCTCAGGTAACTTTGGCACAACAAGCCGAGTTAGTAGCTCTTACCTAAGCTTGTAAATTAGCAAAAAATCAATCTGTGAGAATATATACAGATTCAAAGTATTGCTTTGGTTTGGCATATGACTTTGGGATGTTATAGAAACAGCGAGGATTTTTAACATCGGAAGGATTTCCCATTAAAAACGGGAAATATGTAGCTGAACTTTTAGATACGTTACTGTTACCTTCAGAAATAGCTGTGGTTAAGATACGAGCACACCAGTCAAAACGACAGCCTTGGACTGAGGAAGTAATTGGGAATGAATTAGCTGATGCTGCAGCCAAAAAGCAGCTGGTAGAAGGACCAAAAAACCTAGCCCAACTTTATCTGAAAATCCTTTAAAGGTAGTCAAAACAGAATCTATTGAGACTATGACCTCTCCTAAGCATATACAAAATCAAAAATTAGAAATGCAGAAATCTCCCAAGTCCCTATTTTTAATTGAGAATCCAAATTTAGAGATATTAAAAGGGTACCAAAAATTGGCCACTCAAACTGAAATAACAGAATGGAGAGCAGGTAAATGCCATTTTAATACAGAAACTGAATTGTGGATAGGTCCTGGAAAATAGGATTGTTATTCCTAAGGGAATACATATACCTTTGTTATTAGCCTGCTTATTAGAATTTACAGAATGATAGGATGAAGATTTAATTACATTCTTAGATAAACATTTTGGGGGAATCTTTGCAAATGCAGTATATTATTTGTATGACAGACATAATAGAGTTCTATTAATGTATGAAAGTACAGCATTAGATAATTATCGTCCATTTTGGTAATGGGGAAAAATGTAAAGTTTGTTGGGAATGGAAATCAAGCTTGCCTCCACCGTTAATAGATCTAAAGAAAACAACAGATGCTAGGTGGCACAGTTTACCCTTACACCAAAAAGCCACACCTCCTTCAGAACAAGATATATGGGAAAAGGAGGGATGTAGTCTAAATTTTGACACAGACCTTTGGACCTGATCAAATTCTGGTCCTGCTGAAAGACTTTAATTCCTGTAGTTTATAGTCTCCACCAAGGAGATCATTTAGGAAGAGAAAACTCTACAAAAAATAAGAAAGTACTACTGGGGTCATTTCTGGAAAGCAGTGAACGAAGTAGTGAAAGATTGCAGTATTGGCCAAAAATTTAACCCAGGGAAAACTTTTTCGACTCCTCAGGGTCGATATCCCCCTCCTACTGGACCCATGACTGAGTGGCGAATGGATTTTATACAACTTCCCCCAGTTCAAAATTATAAGTATGTTTTAGTTATGATATGCAGATATTCTCATTGGGTGGACGCATTTCCCTGTCGGAATGCTACTGCAACTTCTGTTGGTAAAAAATTGTTAGAAAATATTCTTCCTGCGTGGGGTAGTCCTCATATCCTGTATAGCGATAGAGGTTCTCACTTTACTGGCCAGATTTTGGCAGCAGTTTGTAACATTTTTCCAATCTTGCATAGATTACACTGTCCATATCATCTGCAATCTTCAGGACTAGTTGAAAGAACAAATGGAATAATAAAAGTTCAATTAGCTAAACTTACTGCTGCTTTAAATTTAACATGGCCTCAAGTGCTTCAAGTTGTATTGATGAATCTGTGATCTACTCCTTTTGGTCCTCACAGGTTAACCCCATTTGAAATAGTCACTGGATATATTATGCCTCTTCCTTATAATGTAATAATTTCTGATTCAAATTTGATCTCAAATAGTTTGTTAAAGTATTGTCAAAGCTTAATACAGCATGCTAAAGCAAATGATAAAGTGATTAAACATGCTTATGCTCAAACTCCTCCTCCTGATTATATAGGTTATCGTGCCCCAGAACCTGGTGACTACGTATACTGGAAAGGGCACCAGATAAAGGACTCTTTAGAACCAAAATGGAAGGGTCCTTATTTAGTTTTACTAACAAATGAATTTGCTGCAAAATTACAGGGTGTAAAATCCTGGGTACATCTTTCCCAATTAAAGAAGACCAAGGTTCCTGATTGGGTGATTGAGACCAGCAGGAGGACTAAAGCTGAAATTCAGACACCCTCCCAAAACAACCTCTAACCTACCACCTCCTTTGGATGAGTGATTCAAAAGTACAATTTAGACATTTTATTATTTGTTACATTCTTTATCACTTAGCTAATCTATATTAAGTAATTTTGATTTACAATGATGTTGATTGTTTATTTAGTTACTCTTTTATTTGTTAGAAGAATAGATACTTGGAATGAAAATGCTTTTATCCGATTATCACAATCCTTAGCAAGCACTGGTAGTTTAACACAATGTTGGATTTGTCATCAGAACCCTCGTTCTGTTAAAGAAAACTCTGATCCTTTAGCATCCCCCGTGTTAAAGTATCATTTGATTCCACCTCCCACTATAAACTCTAGTAAAACTTTAATCCGTGCCATTAGAGTTAAGATATGGACTCCTCTGTCTATAACCCAAGCATTACCTATACCATGCTTAATATCACTTCTGTCAGATTAAATGACTACTTGTGTGATACCTAGTTACTCCAAAGATATGCTCGTTAGCCTTATAATAAGGATGGACATTTTATAGTATTATATCAGTACCCTCCTAGGGATTTAAGTGATTGGTATGAAGAGTGCTATAATAAGCTAACTGAAATTGCAATCCACAGTCAGTTACCTTGTCCTCATGATTATAATAATCAATGTTGGAAAAACCTTACATATATAGAATTACAACTAGGAAGACTATCTGTGATAATTCTCTAATGGAGACATGTTTGTCACATGCAGATTTTTCTATACCTTCTGTTTCCTCTGGACAAACTGTGTGTGCTTCTTATGGATATATGTTTCTGTGTGGTGGATCCAACTATACTAGCTTAGATAAGCCCTTTCCAACTGACAGTGAATTTACATGGGCAGTCTCGTTTAGATTCCTGGCCAATGCGTGGGCAATGCACTTTGGGAACATTAGGATTACCTTTAGATATTCATAATAATGATGCTAGTAAATACTGGAAAGGTAATGTTAATTTGTTATCCATTGTAAAACAAGAGTCAGAAGAAAGCCCATTGGTCCAACGCTCAGGGTGGGGAATTGGTCATTTCTAAGAGCTGTAATTCCTAGTTATGGTATATTTGAATTGGAGAAATCATTAAGAAATTTATCAATTACTGTGAGACAAATAGCAGATGAAGTTGCTAGAGGATGGAAGCACAACAGCGATATCTGACCTCACTGGCCAAGGTGGCATTAGACAACAGAATAGGCTTGGACTTTTTATTAGCCCAAGAAGGTGGAGTCTATGCTGTAGTAAATACCTCTTGTTGCATTTGGGTAAATAACATAGGAGAAGTAGAACAGGATATACATAGAATTAGGCAACAAGCTACTTGGTTATGCACTGTAACACCCTTACAAACACCAGATCTATTTGGTTGGTTGCCATCAGGAATAAGTACATGGGCTAGATCACTACTACAAGGGATAGTAATATTCTTGGTTTGCATCCTGATAGTATTAGGTATAATAAGATTTATACTCTATGGTCTTACACACCGAAAAGGCAGAAGGCGGCCTTGGGCTAAAATGTTGATGTACATTGAGTCTGTTCACTCTGGCAATGCGATTGATGAGAACATCACTTCTACTTAATAACCTGGTGAAGAACCAAATGGTATCTTGTAGAAAACCAGCACCATGAGTTTAAAGAGCCTGCAATGGCCACCATCTATGAGCTCAACTAAGTCCAGGTATTGATCATCGATGTGTTACCTCCAGTCTCCGATCAAAAGGAGGGAATGATTTAGAAAATGATATTTGGAATCATTATTCCCTGACTTTGAGCATGGAGAAATGTGACCCACCTGGGGCTGGGCCCTCACAGACTCACAAAGAGACATCAACGGGGCCCTGAGATAGAGAATAGATGGGACAATCTCAGAAATTATCTTAAGGAAGTTTTCACAAAAGGGCAATGAAACCTAACACAAAAGACTTCCCACTTTCTGTCTTTTTCTATTAACATTTAGAGAACAGAAATTTGTTGGACCAATGAAGACCCTCCTGACTTTCGTAACTGAAACCTGTACCAATGATTGTTAAGAAAGATGATTCAAAATGTAAGATCACAATTTCTAGCCAGTCTGTGAAAAGGTGATGCTTTCAGTGATTCTGCCCATTTTGTGATGTTGATATATACTGATGATTCTGTAACCTTCCTTGGATTCGGGCAGACATTCTAGCTCTGGCAGCATGCTTGTCCACTTCCCACTTTTGTCCTTTTGAATATATGCCGAATAAAACTTTCTTTTTGCTTTACTAAACTTCATGATGTTTTTCCTCTACAGCAAACCTCAGGCATATCCAAGCAGAAGATTACTCCCTCTGGACCCCAGACCAGCCCTGGCCACGTTTACCTTTCCGCCTGTACTAGCAAATTCTTTCTGTTTCTTTAAAACCTAATTCTTGTCACTTCTGTGAAACCTCACCTGACCTTCCCAGATGAGTTAAAAACCCACAAAAAAATAAAAAAGAAAATATTGCCATCAGTCGATTATGGCAACTTACTGCTGTGGAGTCAATTCCAACTCACAGAGACACTATAGGGCAGAGTGGAACTGCCCCATAGGGTTTCCAAGGCTGTAAATCTTTATGGACACAGACTGCCACATCTTTCTCTCACAGAGCGGCTGGTTGGTTCACACCTTTTGGTTAGCAGCTGAGCACTTGACCACTGCATCACCAGGACTCCATGGCAACTCACAGCACCTTTTAAATATAGCTATTGGGTTGCTGTGAATTGGAATCCACTCAAAGGCGATGGGTTTAACCTAGCACTGGAGTCCCTGGGTGGCACACTCTAGTGCAAAGGTTGGCTGTTTGAGGCACCTAGGTAATTGCCAACACGGACTTATCACTCAATAGTGTAGTCATTGATGTGGCTGTATCTCCACAGGAGTGTGAACTTCCTGAGGGTAGGGCTGCAGGGGCCATATATAATTTATCTTCCTGCCCTCAACGAGACCTAGCACAAGACTGGTACAAGGCAGGCTTCAGCAAATATTTGTTAAATGGGTGAGTTTACAGACCTATTCTCTCTACCACTTTACCAAGGAGATACATAAAGGTGGCACCCCAAATCAATGGGAAATGGACAGTTGAGTAAATAGCTTAAGGAAATTTGGCTCACCATAAGGAGAAAGATAAGACTAGATCCTCCTTATTCCACATAAAAGGGTGGACTCTGAATGTGAAAGGCAAAACTATAATATAAAAACTTAGGGCTGGACATTGTGGAAAACAATGTGGTGGTTCCACAAAAACACTAAAAATAGAACTACCATATGACCCAGCAATTCCCCTCCTAGGTATAGACCCAAAAGACTTGAAAGCAAAGACTCAAAAAGAGACTTGTATACCAATATTAATTGCAGCACTATTCACAATAGCCAAAAGGTGGAAACAACCTAAAATTCTCTAACAGATGAATGGGTAAACAAAGTGTGGTACATACATACAATGGAATACTACTCAGCCAGTAGGAGAAATGAAGTCTTGATACATGCTACAGTATGGATGGAGCTAAATACATGATGCTGAGTGAAAATAAGCCAGTCACAAAAGGACAAATATTGTATGACCTCATTTATATAAAAACAAGAAAAGGCAAATGTATAGAAATCAAAGTTTATTAGTGGTTACTAGGGGTGGGAGGGAGTGGGAAAAGGGGGCTTAACGGTGATGGAAAAATTGCATTAAGGGTAGGGTTGTACAGCCAATTAAGTTATACACATGTAAAAAGTTGGATTGGCAAAAGTTATGTGATAGATATATTTACAATGACAAAACGAGCTGCTGAGACTGCTTATGTGCAACCAAATACCTCAGGATTTGGTTCCTTGGTTTGGAGGTTCAGGGTCATGGTTTCATGGGACATGCCAGTTAATTGCCCTAACAATGTGTTTAGTGTTTCTGTTCTAACTCCTACTTCATTGTGTAGTGCCTAGGGTCTTAAAAGCTTGCAAACAGCCATCCAAGGCACAACAAATGGTTTGAATTAACCTGGAGCAACAGAGGAAGGAGAATCAGCAATAAGAGGAGGATATGGAATGTGTGGCTAATTGCCTCCAGGAAAAACTGCCTCCTTTGCCATGAAACCAGAAGAACTGGATGGTGCCCAGCTGCCATTACTGCACATTTTGATCAAAAATTCCGTAGAAGAATCCAGAATTTCAGATTCTAATGGATTCTCGACTTTCTGGAGCCATAGAGGGTGGATGAACCCCTGAAACTGTTGTCCTGAGATAATCTTTAAACCTTAAACCAAAAATATTCCCTGAAGTCATCTTAAAACCAAATAGTTTAGCTTAACTAGTAAAAAAGGACTGCCTTGAGCATTATGCTATTTTAAGAACTACCTATATGGGATCAAATTAACAACAGCAACTCAAAAAATTAGATAGGAATCTTTAGGGGCAGTGAGTTTATGTTAATGAGGGAGGGAAAGGAGGGTGAGAATGGTTGCACAACTCCAAGAATGTAATCAATGTCACAAAATTGTACATGTAGAAACAGTTGAATTGGTGTATGTTTCCTGTGTATATTCTCAACAACAACAACAACAAAATAAATTTAGGGAAAAAAATCTAGGGCTGGAGAAGGACTTCTATTGTTAAATCCCAAACGCATAAACTATAAGGAACAAAATTGTGATGTCCTTTTCTGGCAATTGATCTTTCCTGATGACGTATCCTAAGCAAGTACGACAAGATTGCACCATACTTACTTCTAAGGAGCATTCCATTTTGTATTTCTTCTAAGACTGATTTGTTCGTTCTGGCAGTCCACAGTACAGTCAATATTCTTCGTCAACACCACAATTCAAAGGCTTCAATTCTTCAGTTCTTCTTCTGTCTTCTTTTTTCGTTGTCCAGCTTTTGCATGCATATGAGGTGATTGAAAAGACCATGGCTTGGGTCACACGCACTTTAGTCATCAAAGTGACATCTTTGCAGAAACAATATTTTTGAAAAAAGAGAATGAAATACTAAATGAAGAATGGTAATTAACCTCTGGGGAAGAAGAAAACCAGAATGAGGGAGGGATATAAATAGGACTTCAACTATTTGTCTAATATTTTATGTTTTAAGCTGGGTACATGGGTGTTATTCTCTATACTCATTTTTATGCCTGGAATATTTCATAATTAATAAAAAGGAAAAGAGACTATAAGGATCTACAACAAAATGTTAATAATGGTTAAATCTAGATCGGTGTTTCTCAAACTTTGGCCAGCATCAGAATCACTGGGGAGGCTTGTTAAATCACATTGTTGGGACCCACCTTCAGGGGTTTGATTCAGTAGGTCTAGGGCAGGGCCCAGGGCCCAGGAATTTTCATTTCTAAGAAGTTCCCAAGTGATGCTGCTGCTGCTAGTCTGGGTACCACATTTTGAAAACTTGTTGTGTGTCGTCGAGTCAATTCTGACTCATAGTGACCCTACAGGACAGAGTAGAACTGCCACATATGGTTTCCTAGGCTGTAATTTTTACAGGAGCAGATAGCCAGGTCTTTTCTCCTGCAGAACAGCTGGTGGGTTCGAACCTCCAACCTTTAGGTTAGCAGCCAAGTGCTTAACCATTGAGCCACTAGGGCTCCGTCTGGGAATCTACTAAGCAAAAAAGTGAGATTATCCATGAATTTAATTTGCTTCATTGTGCTTTTCTGTGTTTTCCACATGTTCAATGACTACGTATTACTTTAGTGAGACTTTTTTTGTGATTTTTTAAAAATCACTTTCATGTCTGTTTCCTACTCTCATTTCCCTCCTATAGGCAACCATTCTAAGGTGTTTTACGCATATCTTTTTGTTCATATTGTTCTTGCAAAATATGTATTGTTATTTTATGTGCATATATTTTCCACAAATTTTTTATTTTTGAAAGTGTAGTACAATGAAAGCCCATATACCCCTAGTATTTTGCTAAACGTTTGCTTTACTTCACTTTTATATGTGTGTATATACATTTTCTTTTTTGATGAACCATTTGAAAGTTGCAGACATTATAACACTTCACCCCAAAATACTTTGGCATGCATCTACTAGTACATTCTCCTATATAACCACCATACCATTATCATACCTAAGAAAATTTAATAATAATTCACTAATATCATCAAATATAGCCCATATTCAAAATTTCCCAATTGTCCCCAAAAAGTTTTTAGAGCTGTTTTCATTTTCTGATACCAGGATCTAACCAAGGTTCATACGCTATGTTTGGTTGTTATTTCACTTTAACCTCTTTTAATCTAGAACAATACCCCTACATTTTTTGTGTGTTTCAGATGATATTTTTGAAGAGTCCAGGCCAGTTGTAGAATGTCCCACATTCTGGATTGGTCTGCTCTTTCTCATGATTAGATTCAGGTTAAATATTTTCAGCAAGAATAGTACATAGATGATATTGTTTACTTCATATTGTATCACATCAGGAGGCAGATAATATCAGATTATGCTACTATTGAGGATGCTTTGTGTGCATGTATTTTTAGCTTATATAAATGACATCTCATTCTGTTTCTTTTGTCACTCAGCATTGTGTTTGTTTTATCCATGTTGCTGTTGTACATCTAATCCATTGCTTATAACTGCTCATAGTAACCACAGTGTACATCCTGAATTTTCCCTGAATATTCCCCCAGTGATGGACACCAAGATTACCTCCAGCTCCCCAATACCACAAATAATATTGCAAGGATCATCCTTGTACATGTCCTCTTATTGACCTGTTTGAGGATTTCTTTTGGAATATACACCCAGGAGCAGAATGATTGCATCATAAAATGTGCATATACTTAATTTGACTAACAACACCAGTACTGCTAGATGGTTCTCTGGAATGGCTACACCAATCCACACTTTAACTATCCTCATGGCCTCACTAACACCTGATGTTATCCAGCTGGCTAATTTTTGTCAGTCTAACAGGTATAGAGTAATACCTTATTTTGTTTTAATTAGCATTTCTGTGATTACTGATGAATTTGAGCATCTCTTTGTATGTGTGTTAACGTCCTCTTTTGTAAATTGCCTGCTTGTATGTTTTGCCTATTTTTTCTATTGGGTTCCTTTCTTGGTTTGCTGGAGTTCCTTATAGAGATAGCTATTAGTCCCCTGTCAGTTTCAGACATTGCAAATATTCTCTCCATTTTAAGTTTGCCCATGATAGCCTTCTGTTATGGATTGAATTGTGTACCCCCAAAACGTGTATCAGCTTGGATAGACCATGATTTCCAGTATTGTGTGGTTGTCCACCATTGTGTGATCTGATGTGATTATCCTATGTGTTGTAAATCCTAACCTCTGTGATGTTAATGAGACAGATTAGGATTAGGTTGTATATTGAGTCAGTCTCTTTTGAGAAGCTAGCAGAGGGGAGAAGGTCCTCATACCACCAAATAAGAAAGCTGAGAGCAGAGTGTGTCCTTTGGACCCGAGGGTTCCTGTGCTGAGAAGCTCCTAGACCAGGGGGAGATTGATGACAAGGACCTTCCCCCAGAGCCGACAGAAAGAGAAAGCCTTCTCCTGGAGCTGGCACCCTGAATTTGGACTTCTAGCGAATAAATTTCTGTTTGTTAAAGCCATCCACTTCTGGTATTTCTGTTATAGCGGCACTAGATAACTAAGACACCTTCTTTAAACAGAAATTGTTAATTCTGATGTAATTAAATTCATCAGTATTTTGCTTTATGGTTTTTGGTTTGGGAGTTTTGTTTAAAAAGTACTTCCCTTCTGGGTCACAAAGATATTCTCCTACTTTTTTTTCTGTTAACTTTATAGTTTTACCTTTCACATTTAGGTTTAATCCATCCGGAATCCATTCTCATATGTGGTGACAGGCAGTTTGATTTTTTCCACATGGTGAGCCAGATTTCTCACCATCAAATACTAAACAATCCATCCTTTTTCTATTGATTTGCCATGGCACCTTTTTAATATATTATGATACACACACACACCCAGGTCTATTTCTGTTCTTGCAGTAATACCACATTTTTAAAGTTTTATAATATATCTTAATATCTGATAGGGCAAGTTCCTCTACTTTAGCTTTCTTTTAAGGTTGTCTTAGCTACATTTATATATAAATTTTAAAATAAGTTATTCTAAGTCTTCAAAAATCTAACTGGCATTTTGATTGTGATCACACTGAATTTACAGATTAATTCAGGGGAGTTGACATTATCATAGTATTCATTCATTCCATCCAAGAGCATGGAATATCTCCTCATTTCTTCAGATCACCTTCTATCTGTGTTCTTTATTAGAATTTAAATTTTTGTCCTTAAAATTCTTGTGTATTTTTATTAATTTAATTCCTGGTTGCTTTATAGTTTTTATCACTATTGTAGATATTTTATTTTTATTTATTTTTAATCAGTAATGCAGATACATTTTGAATATCAAAACTATATAAAAATTGTACTTTAAGAAGTCTCTTCTCACCTACCCAGTTGCCCCCTGCACCCCACAGGTATCAGTTTTATTAGTTTATTTTGTATTCTTACAGTGTTTCCTTATGCAGATACAAACATATATAAATGTATATTCTATTCCACCTCTCCCCTATCTTACATAAAAGGTGACTATAAACCTAATAAGTCTGAAAAACAGACTATACACACTGTTCTGCATGTTGCTTATTTTCACTTAATACATCTGGAAGATCTTTCCCTATCAGAACATTAGTTTCCCATGCATAGAAAGCCACAGTATGGAAGCACATAGAGTACATCCTCAAAATGTTACACTGTGTGGATATACAATAGTTTATTTAATGACTGCAGTCCCCAATTGGTAGACATTTGGGGTATTTTTAGTCTTTTGCTATTATAAACAGTGCCACAATGAATAGATATTTAATGCATGTACAGATATTTTTGTAGGATAAATTCTAAGAATTGCATTTGTAACTTTGGTTGATACTGCCAAAATTGCTCTCCATAGGGGTTGTACCATTCTGCACTTCTACCAGTCATTTGTGAGTATCTGTTTCACCACAGTCTCACCAACAAACTTGTTAGACTTTTGGATTTTTGACAATGTGATAGGTGAGAAATAGTATCTCAATGTAGTTTTAATTTACATTTATTATGAGTGAGGTTGAGAATCATTTCATATGTTTAAGGGCCATTTTTATGGGTTTTTCCCCTCTAAATTGCCTATCTATATCCTCTGTCTGCTTTCCTGTTGGCCTTTCCTTGATTTCTAGAACCATATAATAAAGTGATTAGACCTTTATCAATGATATAGCTGTCAATATTTTTTCCTAGCTTGTCATTTTTCTTTTGACTTTGCTAATGGATTTTTTCCAAGCAAATTTTATTTTATTTTTATGTAAATAAATTTGTTTTCTTTTATTGATTCTAGATTTTGAGTCATAGTTTGTGTGATAGATTACATTAATGACCCCAATTTTTCATGTGTCTCTGTATCCATGCCCTTTAGTAATGCCCTCCCACAGTGACCCTGAGCTTAGCCAAATGACTTGTTTTAACCAATGGGATATAAGATACAAGTAGAGACTGGAAAAAGCTCCTGCATATTCTGCTTCCTCGCTTGGACCCCTGCCAATGCCATGAGAGTATACGCAGGCTAGCCTGCTGGAGAGATGTGAGAGACTTCTAGAGATGAGCCTGGTCATCCCAGCCAAGGCATCAGCTGAGTTTCCAGCCAATTTCCAGCTAAGCTACCAAGTGAGTATGGACACAGGAGCTAGCCCAGTTGAGATCAGCAAAGCCTGATTCAAATGAGTAGAACCACTCAGCTGACCCATAGACTTGGTCTGAGTTTTGGTATGTAAATATTCGTTGTTTTTTTTTTTTTTACAGGGCATTATTATGATGGCAGTAGATAACTGAATCAATTTGAAAGGACTTCTGCATTCTAAGACTATAAAGAAATTCACCCATGTTTTCTTCAAATGCTTTTATGGTTTCATTTATTACATTTAAATCTTTAACCCCTTGGAATTTATCCAGGAGTACAGTGTAAGGTATGGATCCAACCTTATCTTTTTCCATATGACTATCCAATTATATAAAATTTCATTTTTATCCCCACAAATGTGAAATGCTACTTTCATCACATATCACATTCCTGAATGTATTTGGTTCTCTTTCTGAACTTTCAATAACTGAACTTACAATTAGTCTGTCTTTTTGTGAACTGGTACCACACTTTTAATTATCGATGCTTTAAAATTTTGTTTTAATATCTGATGAGTCTAGTCCTCCATCATTTTTCTTCGTTTTTAGAGATCTCCTGGCTATGCTCGCCTGTTATTTTTCAATATGAACTTTAGAATCAGCTTGTCTAGTTTCAGAAAAAGAAAAAAATTGTGTTTTTAAAAGATTTATACTAAATTTACAAATTAATTTGGCATTTTTATGATTTTGAGTCTTTCTATCTAAGAACATGGTATGCTTTCTATTTGTTCTTTCAGAGTATTATATATTATTTTCTCATAAAAGTTTTGGACATTTCTTGCTAAGTTTGTTCCTAAGTATTTTATCGTTTTTGTTGCTATAATAAATGGAGCCTTCTCTTCCATATAGCTTCTAATGGAATGATTTCTATATATTAATTTTATTTCCTGCTACCTTACTGAATTCTCTTGTTTGTAGTAGTCTTTTCTGTTGCTTTGCTTGGGTTTTCCAGCTACATACATAATTTTGTCGTCTACAAATAAAGATAGCTTTACCTCCTCCATTCCAATTGTATACTTCTAATTTCTTTCGCTTTTCTAATGCAATTCATGATACCTTCAATACAATATTAAATTGTAGTGGAGAAAGTAGATACTCTTACCTGGTGTCTCATTTTAGTATATAAATGTTGCTAGCGTTTCCCGGTTAAGTAAAATACTGGATTTTGGGTGAGATTTTTATATATATATATATATATGTGTGTGTGTGTGTGTGTGTGTGTGTGTATATATATGTGTATATATATATATATATATAACTGGAACCAAACCCATTGGTGTCGAGTCGATTCCAACTCATAGCAACCCTATAGGATAGAGTAGAACTGCCCCGTAGGGCTTCCAAAGAGCAGCTGGTGCATTCGAACTGCTGGCCTTTTGGTTAGCAGCCGTAGCTCTTAACCACTGCACCACCAGGGCTCCAATATATATATACACACACACACAGTATATATATACACGCACTTATATACATATATATGTACATACACACATTTGTATAAATATATACATATATTTATATATAATATACTGTATATTATCATATCAAGGAAGGAACCATATATTCTTTTATTGAACGTTTTTATAAAGAATGAGTGTTGAATGTTGTCAAATGACTCTTTGGCATCTCTGAAGATGATGATATGCTTTTCTCCTTAGATTCAATAATATGTTAAATTGTGTTAATGGATTTCCTAATATTGAATGATTCTTGCATTCCTAGAATAAACCCTATTCAGTCATGGATTGTTTGCTAATATTTTATTTTATTTAGGATTTTGCACCGCTACTCATAAGTGAGATTGGCCTATATAGTTTTTTCTTTTTCTTATGGAATCTTTGACAGATCTTGGTGTCAATATTATACCTACTTCACAAAAAGAATTTGAAAGTGCTCCTCCTTTATCTAGGCTTAGGAGAATAAAAATAACATTGGAATTACCTGCTTTTTAGTGTTAATAGAATTCCCCTGTAAGAGAATCCTGGTCTGGTGCTTTTTGAGGGGACAGCTCTTTTATAATTTTCTGTATTTCTTCTATAGAAATTGATCTAGTTGGACTTTCTCTTTTAGGGCCAGTTTTGGTAAATTATGTTTTCCTAGAACATTGTCCGTTTCTTCCATGTCTTTAAAACAATTTGCACAGAGTTGTATGAAGAAGTCTTTTATGATGTTTAACATTGTCCTCATGCTATGATTATTTCCCACTTTTCATTTCTTATTTTGTATATTTATGCTTCCTCCTTTTCTTTTCTTGATTATTATGTTATCTAATGGCCTATATATTTCTTTTTCACAGGAAATTAATTCTACTGTTATCTATTTTCTAACTCCTGTATTTTAACTTTTATCTTTGCTAATTCTTTCCTTCTGCTCCCCTTGAATTTATTTTGTGTTTCTTTCTCTAACTCTCTGAATTGAATAGTTATTTAATTTTTCTCCTTGTTTTTAGTGTGTTTTAAGGCTATAAACTTTCCTCCAACCACTGCTTCAGCTGTATCCATAGATTCTGATATTTGGTGTTTTCATTATCATCTAGAAATTCAGCTATTTCAGTTTGAGTTTCCCCCTTGACCCAGGAGTTGTTTAAGATAGAATTTTTACATATTCAGATGACAGCTCCATTTTACATGATTTCTAGTTTTATCTAATTGTGATCAGAGAACAGTGTATTATTAGTTCTAATTTTTGGAATTTGTTGAAATTTTCTTCTTGGCCTAATATTGATTTTCTTGTTCAGGTTTTCTATATTCTTAGTGGTTTTTTTTTTTTAATCTGTCCTGGAATGAGAAAGGTGGATTAAATTTCTCCTGTTTTTAGCATGTTTCTATTATCAATTTTTCCCTGTATCTCTTATAATTTCAGCTTTGTGAAAAGTGCTGTGTTATTTGGCACATAAATGTTCATAACTTTAATCTTCATTGTTAATTGTGGCCTTCTTTGTCTCAATTAATGCTTTTTTGTAATAAACATTTTATTTTGGAAAAATTTTACATTTACATTTTACGTTTACAGAAAAGTTGCAAAGATAGTACAAGTTCCCGCATACCCTTTACCTAGTTTTCTCTAATGTTAACATCTTGGCAAAGTAAGAGATTAATATTGATACATTGCTATTAACGAAACTGCAGATTTTATTTGCATTTTATCAGTTTTTCTACTAATATCCTTTTTCTGTTCTAGGCTCCAATTCAGGATACCACATTGCATTTAAACATCATGTCTCCTCCAATTTGTGACAGTTCCTCAGTCTTGTTTTTCATGACCTTGACACTTAATTAATGCTTTTTGTTCTGAGTTCCTATTGTCTGATATTAAGATTGCAACCCCTGCTTTCTTTATTTGCATTTAACTGGTATACTTTTGCTCTTTCTTTTATTTTTAGCCTTTCTGAATCAATTTGTTTCATTTGACTCACTTGAATACAGTAGTTGGGTTTTGCTTGGTGATCCAATATGAAAATATGTTTCTTTTAATAGCTGAATTAAGACCATTTATATTTATTGATATGAAAGATATGTTTGGTGTTAGTATTTTCATATTATTTTAAATTTTGTTTTCTTTATATGTTTATATATTAAAAGACTTTCATTATATAGTTTCTTTGTTTTTGTTTTTTTTTAATGATAGTTATCCTGGCATTTAGGATGGTTAATATTTTGGACTCCACCACCCATCTGTCAGCTTGTCATACTGCAACAGCTTATGTGTTGCTATGATGCTGAAAGCTATGCCACCGTTATTTCAAATACCAGCAGGGTCACCCATGGTGGACAGGTTTCCAGTGGAGCTTCCATTCTAAGGCATACTAGGAAGAAAGGCCTGGTGATCTACTTCCAAAAATTAGCCAATAAAAACCCTATAGATCACAGAATACTGCCTGATGCAGTGCTGGAAGAAGATGGCACAAGACCAGGCAACGTGTCATTCTATTATATGTAAGGTTGCCATGCGTTGGAGCAGACTTGCCCACAACTAACAAGAACAACATATTTTGGTCTAGTGATTAACTTTAGGTATCTTATTTTTTATTACTTTTTTCTAGTTGTTTATTGCTAATGTAAAGAAATGCTATTGATTTTTATAAGTTGATTTTGTGTCTTGCAACCTTGCTGAACTCTTTTTAGCTCTAATAGTGTGTCTGTTGAATCTGTTTGTTTTGTCTCTTTTCTTTCAATCCTTATACCTCTCATTTCTTTTTCTCCCTTAATGATATTGACTGAAACTTCCAGTTAAATACTAACTGTTGAGAGTAGGTATTCTAGTCTTATTCTCAGTCTCAAAGGAAATGCATCTTAAGTTTCTCCATTTAGTATAAAGTATGCTGTAAGTTTTTGGTATGTAACCTTCATCAAGTTAAGGAATTTGTCTTCCATTTCTAGCTTGCTAGAAGTTTTCATTATAAGTAGGCTTATAACATGCTTTTTCTATATTAATTGAGATAACCATATGTTTACTCTCCTTTAATATATTAATGTGATGAATTACATTGACAGATTTTCTGAGATTATACTAATTCTCCTTGCATTCTTGGAATAAACTCCATTTGATCATGATGTATTTTTTTAACATACTGTTGTATTTGACTAGCTAATATTTTATTTTATATTTATACATCTATATTTGTAAGTGAAATAAACCTGTAATTTTCTTTCCTTGTATTATCCTTATCTGGTTGTAGAGTCAAGATTTCAGGATTGTACTAGCCTAATAAAATGAACTAGACAGTTTTCTCTCCTTTTCTATTATATAGAATAACTTTTTTAAGAAGAGAATTAACTGTTCCTTGAGAATTTGGCAAAATGCACCTTTAAAACTATCTGGCCCTGGATTTTGGGAGAAGGGAGGTCCTTGACTACCATTTCAGTTTCATTAATACTTATTCATCTTTTCAAGTTCTCTATTTCTTCCTATACCAATTTTGTCATTTTATATTTTTCTAGGAAAAATTTTATCTAGATTTTCAGATTATTCCTGTCTAGTTCCTAAAGGTTGGGTTTCTGGCTTGAGTGCCTGATGGTGCCTTCATAGAAAGGGAGGTGCTGAAGGAGCAGCCTGCCTGTCATTTGGGGGCCAGTGGGAGTTTGGCTAACTTTACACTTTCGGTAAAGCAATAGCTATGTGTGATTTTCTGTGGCTTTGGATATTTGTGACTGTATATGAATTTGCTATGAGTCAGAATCAACTCGACAGCAACAGGTTTTTTTTGTTTGTTTATATGAATTTGCACACTTCTATGAGTGTGTGTATTTATACATGATGCTCTGGTATGCTTCTGTTTATATAAAAATATAAAACTGAAAGAGAACAATTTTTTTAAAGGAAATTGGCCAGATGACTCTTTGTGTAGCTATTTTCCTGTATCTGTTCACATATGTCCCTGAACTGTGAAGGGGTAATTCTGTGGGTCTCTCAGGGTCCTTCACGTCATCTCTGTTAGTGGGTGATTTGTTCTGTGTGCTTTTTCATGTCTCTATGAGTATTTGCATCTGTGAGTGTCCATGATTCTCTGTGTATCTTTATGTCTCTGCACATGTCTGGGTCTCAAAGGGTGGGGGATTCTGTATGTATCTCTCTCTTTTGCGGTAGAAATATATGCATGGAGTGCATATGCTACGTGGCAAGTTCAGACTCTCCAAGTCTGGAAGAAACATTACAACAGGAAATGCTCTGGATTCCAGCTTCCGGATGGAATTTCACTCAGAAAAATACCCTTTCCTGGTCCTCCCAATAACTGCAGGCATTCTTTGTCTTTCTTCAAGAGGCTGAATTGAGGAGTTTTGTGTTAACCTTGACCTCAGAAGCCACATCTTTCAGGCAGATTTGGCAGAGCCATGAAATTCCACACCCTGCTACTCACCTCTTGCCAAGCCTGCTTCTTCCTCCTAAACCCTTTTATAGCTCCACATTATCTACCAGACCAATTCCAATCTAAATTGTCCAGAGAGGCTGTAGGCAGAGACATAGAGATGGGGACAAAGAAACAGAATAAGATTTTTTTTTAAGGGAGCAGATAAACAGAGACAGATATGGGAACAAGAGGAACAGATAGAAAAATGAAGACAGAGAGATAAAGATGAAGAGATGGAGACCAGGAAATAGGGTCTGAGAGTAGGGTGGACAGTAAGAAATGGGTATAAAGACCACACAATGGAATACTACACAACGATAAAGAACAACAATAAAGCCGTGAAACATAACATGGAGGAAGCTGGAACTTATGCTGAGTGAATTTAGTCAGTCACAGAAGGACAAATACTGTATAAGACCACTATTATAAGAACTCAGGAAAAGGTTTAAACACAGAAGAAAACATTCTTTGATGGTTACAAGGGTGGGGAGGGAGGGTGAGGGTTATTCACTAACTAGATAGTAGATAAGAATTATCTTAGGCGAAGGGAAGGACAGCACACACTACAGGGGAAGTCAGCACAACCGGACTAAACCAAAGCTAAGAAGTTTCCTGAATGCAATCAAACACTTTGAGGGACAGAGTAGCAGGGGTAGGGGTCTGGGTATCGTGCTTTCAGCGGACATCTACGTCAATTGGCATAACAAAGCTTATTAAGAAAATGTTCTGCATCCTACTTTGGTGAGTGCCGTCTGGGGTCTTAAAAGCTTGCAAGCAGCCATCTAAGATGCATCAATTGGTCCCAACCACCTGGAGTAAGGGAGAATGAAGAACACCAAAGACACAAGGAAAGTATTAGCCCAAGAGACAGAAGGGGCCACATAAACCAGAGACTTCATCAGCCTGAGACCAGAAGAACTAGATGGTGCCCAGCTACCACCAATAACCACCCTGACAGGGAACACAACAGAGAGTCCCTGATGGAGCAGGAGAAAGGTGGGGTACAGAACTCAAATTCTAGTAAGAAGACCCAATTTAATGGTCTGACTGAGACTGGAGGAGCCCCGGAAAGCATGACCCCTGGATTCTGTATCAGCCCAGAACTAAAACAATTTCTGAGGCCAACTCTTCAGACAGGGATTGGACTGGACTGTGGGACATAAAGTGATATTCGTGAGGAGTGTGCCTCTTAGCTCAAGTTGGTACAAGAGACTAAACGGGCAACTTCTGTACGGAGGTGAGATGGGAAGGCAGAGAGAGTTAGGAGCTGGTTGAATGGACATGGGGAATCGGGTGGAAAGGAGGAATGTGCTGCCACAGTATGGGGTGAGCAATTGGGGTCACATAAAATGTATGTATAAATTTTTGTATGGAAGACTAACTTGAAATGTAAACTTAATCTAAACTACAACAATAAAAAAAATTAAAAAGAAATGGGGATAAAGAAACAAAGAAGGATAGGGACAGAGAAATATACAGAAATAGAGAAAGAAGGACCAAGAGAGATTCAGGAATGTAGGGAAAGAGAGACATAGAGATAGAGAAACAGCTACATAAAAATGAGGGCAGAAAAAGACACAGATAATAACAGCCAAGTAGATAGGGAAGGAGTGACTGGGACTAGATAGACACAGAAACAGAGATGGTGATAACAATGTGAAGGAAGATGTTGATGTAGAAGCTAACATTTTTTAATATTTGTTATATCCAAGGCATTGTTCTAAGGGCTATACATGTATCAACTCACTTAACCCTCACAATAATGCTATGAAGCAGTTACTGTTATCAGCCCTATTTTATAGATGAGGGCACTGAGGCACAGCAAGGTCATACAGCAAGTCAGTGTCACAGCTAGGATTGGAATCCAAACAATCTAGCAGCAGAGATCATACTCTTGACAGAGATAGAAACAGAGGGACAGGGAGCTGGCGACAAGCTAGCAAATAAATGAAAAAGACCTAGGGACAGAGATGGGGACAGGAGGACAGACACATGAGTGGCCCAATAAGATGGTGACAGAAACAGAAAAGGGGTAATAGAGAAATGAGGAGAGAGAATCAAGACAGGGAAAAGGGGGCAAGGAGACCAACATAGGTGTGTGTGAGAGAAAGAGAGAGACAAAGAATATAAATGTTGGGGGGGAAAGATGAAGACACAGAGATTGGAACAGAGAAAGATGAGAATAGAGAAAGCTAGATGGAAAATAGAGACAAATGTAGCAACAAAAATAGATGAGGACTAGGAGACAGCCAGAGATAGGATAAATAAGGGCAGAGTGATGGGGACAGAGAGACAGAAAAGAGACCAGTGAGCCAGAAGGATATTGAAAAAGAAACAGAAAAGACAGAAATTTGGAAATGCACAGAAATTCAGAAATGGATAAGGTAGAGCAATGTGGTCATGTATATGATGAGGACAGACAGACAGACCAAGATGAGGACTCTGAGTTAGATGGGGACAGAATAGAGACAGGGAAGCCCCCAACATAGCCAAGATAGAGAAAGAGCAAGAGCAAGAAGGGGAGAGAGAGAACAGGCGAAACAGGAAAAGAGAGACAGCTAGAGAGATGTAAACAGATAAGAGAAAGAAAGAGAGATGGGAGATGTCAGAGGGATAGTAACAGTGATGGTGAACTGGGAGAGGAGACAGAAATAAGAAAGAAATAGACAAAAGGATGAAGGCATTTTGATACAACAATCATTCACAAGGCTCTTACATATATCAGGGCTGGTACTGGGCTTTATGGTGCCCACTAGACTATGGGCTCAGGAAGGGAGGGCCTGGACCTTTATTATTCACTACTCTATCTTTCATGGCTGAAAGCATAGAATGCCAGAAAGATGTTTACCTGTGTTTTATTGACTATGCAAAGGCATTCGACTGTGTGGATCATAACAAATTATGGATAAAATTGCGAAGAATGGGAATTCCAGAACACTTAATTGTGCTCATGAGGAACCTGTACATAGATCAAGAGGCAGTCGTTCAAACAGAACAAGGGGATACTTCGTGGTTTAAAGTCAAGAAAGGTGTGCATCAGGGTTGTATCCTTTCACCATATTTACTCAATCTGTATGCTAAGCAAATAATCTGAGAAGAAGAACACGGCATCAGGATTGGAGGTTAACTTATTAACAACCTGCGACATGCAGATGACACAACCTTGCTTGCTGAAAGTGAAGAGGACTTGAAGCGCTTACTGATGAAGACTAAAGACCACAGCCTTCAGTATGGATTACACCTCAACATAAAACAAAAATCCTCACAACTGGCCCCGAGAGTATGGCCCCCAGACACCCTTTTAGCTCAGTGGTGAAGTTATCTCTGAGGTTCACTGTTCAGCCTAGGAGTGGACAGACTCGTAAAACCAAATGGGACTAATGAGGTACAGTAGTCCAGTGACAAGGGCCAGAAGGCAGAAGGGGGACAAGGAAGCTGGTGATAGGGAACCCAAGGTTGAGTAAGGATATTGTTGATGTGTTGTGAGATTGTTAACCATTGTCATAGGGCAACATTTGTAGTAACTGTTAAATGAGAAACTATTTTGTTCTGTAAGCCTTCATCTTAAGTGAGAATAACAGCACAATTGGAAGAGCATAGTCAATGTCACTGAACTGTGTATGTAGAAATTTTTGAAACGGTGTATCTTTGGCTATGTGTATTTTCACCAAAAAAAAAAAAAAAAAAAGGTTGAGAAGTTAGAGGGTTGACATGTTGTGGGGTTGTTAACCAATGTCATAAAACAGTATGTGTACTACTGTTTCATGAGAAACTATTTGTTCTGTAAGCCTTCACCTGAAGTACAATAAAAAAAAAAATCATCACAACTGGACCAATAAGCAACATAATGATAAACAGAGAAAAGATTGAAGTTGTAAAGGATTTCATTTTACTCGGATCCACAATCGACACCCATGGAAGCAGCAGTCCAAAAACCAGACGATGCATTGCGTTGGGCAAATCTGCTGCAAAAGACCTCTTTAAAGTTTTAAAAAGCAAAGATGCCACTTTAAGGACTAAGGTGCGCCTGACCCAAGCCATAGTGTTTTCAGTTGCCTCATATGCATGTGAAAGCTGGACAATGAATAAGGAAGACCAAAGAATTGATGCCTTTGAATTACGGTGTTGGTGAAGAATATTGAATATACCATGGACTGCCAGAAGGACAAACAAATCTGTCTTGGAAGAACTACAGCCAGAGTGCTCATTCCCTGGAGAAGGATATCATGCTTGGTAGAGTAGAGGTCAGGGTAAAAGAGGAAGACCCTCAACGAGTTGGACTGACACAGTGCCTGCAACAATGGGCTCAAGCATAACAATGATTGTGAGGATGGTGCAGGCCAGACAGTGTTTCGTTCTGTTGTACATAGGGTCGGTATGAGTTGGAACCAACTCGACAGCACCTAACAACAACTATCCTACACTCATAGTAAAGTATAGATCACATGGGGGGCTACCATTTATTAAAGACTAGGTGCCAGGGACTGTGCATGAATTTGTATGGATTATGTCTTTGGATCTCATAGCTCCAATTTGTTGTTGTTAGTTGCCATCAAGTCAATTCCAACTCATGGCAACCCCATGTGTGAAGAGTAGAATTGATCCATAAGGTTTTCAAGGCTGTGACCTTTTGGAAGCAGATCACCAGGACTGTCTTCCAAGGCACCTATGGGTGGGTTCGAACCGCCAACCTTTCAGCTAGTAGTCAAGTGCTTAACCGTTTGTGACACCCAAGGAACCTAGCTCCAATATAGTAGGTATTATTATTATCATCCCTGGTCTACAGATGGGGAAACAGCAGTGAGTAATTTGCCCAAGGTCACATAGACATGCTAGGAGTGAAGCCCTAGCCTGTACCAATGGTGAGAGTATATCATGAACCAAGAATTTGAATGAATCCTGTTCTGTGCACCCGAGGTTCCAAAAGACAAACTCCAGTCTGCCTGACTCCGAGGCCTACTTGTTTGACCCAGGGCTTCAAATCAATCATTCAGGTTCAAACCTCTGCTGGGAATTTGCATTTCTAACACGTTCCCAGGCGATGCTAATGATGCTGGTTAGGGACCAATTCTAAGAACCACTAGTAGAGCCAAAACCAAACCAAACCCATTGCTGTCAAGAGGATTCCGACTCATAGTGACCCTATAGGACAAAGTAGAACTGCCCCATATGATTTCCAAGGAGCAGCTGGTGGATTCAAACTGCCAGCCTTTTGGTTAGTTGCTGATCTCTTAACCACTGTGCCACCAGGGCTCCACTAGTAGAGCAGTGGTTCTCAAAATTTATAAGAATCACCTAAGGATCTGTTAAAACATAGGTCCTCGATACAAATACCAACAACATTCTTCAAAGAGATGGAAAAACTAATTATTAACTTTATATGGAAAGGGAAGAAACCCCGAATAAGTAAAGCACTACTGAAGAAGAAGAATAAAGTTGGAGGACTCACACTACCTGACTTGAGAACCTACTATACAGCTACAGTACTCAAAACAGCCTGGTACTGGTACAACAACAGAGACATTGACCAATGGAACAGAATTGAGAACTCAGATGTAAATCCATCCACCTACAGTCACCTGATTTTTGACAAGGGCCCAAAATACATCAAATGGGGAAAAGACAGTCTTTTTAACAAATGGTGCTGGCAAAACTGGATATCCATTTGTAGAAAAATGAAACAGGACCCATACCTCACACCATATACAAAAACTACTTCAAAATGGATCAAAGACCTGAATATAAAGCCTCAAACTATAAAATTCATAGAAGAAAAAATAGGACCAACACTTCAGACCTTAATACATGGCATTAACAGGATACAAACCATAAACATCAACACAAAAAACCCAACAGATAAACTAGATAATTGGGATCTTCTAAAAATCAAACATCTATGCTCTTCAAAAGATTTCACCAAAAGAGTTAAAAGAGAACCTACAGACTGGGAAAAAATTTTTGGACAGTACAAGTCAGATAAAGGTCTAATCTCCATAATCTACAAGAAAATCCAACACCTCTACAACAAAAAGACAACCAATCCTATCAAAAAATGGGCAAAGGAAATGAACAGACACTTCACCAAGGAAGACATTCAAATGGCCAACAGACACATGAGGAAATGCTCGCGATCACTAGCCATTAGAGAAATGCAAATTAAAACCACAATGAGATACCATCTCACCCCGGCATTACTGGCACGAATCAAAAACACTGGAAATAACAAATGTTGGAGGGGCTGCGGGGAGACGGGAACTCTTATACACTGCTGGTGGGAATGCAAAATGATACAGCCATTTTGGAAAATGATATGGCGTTTCCTCAGAAAGCTAGAAATAGACGTACCATTCGATCCAGCAATCCCACTCCTAGGAATATATCCTAGAGAAATAAGAGTCATCACTCGAATAGACATATGCACACCTATGTTCATGGCAGCATTATTCACAATAGCAAAACGATGGAAACAACCTCGATGTCCATCAACAGACGAATGGATACACAAACTATGGTACATACACACAATGGAGTACTATGCAACGAGAAAGAACAATGAATCGGTGAACCATCTCATAACATGGATGAAACTGGAGGACATCATGCTGAGTGAAATAAGTCAATCACAAAAGGACAAATATTGTATGAGACCTCTATTGTAAAAACCCATGAAAAAATTCACATGCAAAATGTAACAATCCTTGTTGGTTACCAGGGATGGGGGGGGGGGGAAATACTAAATAGGTAATAGATAAGTGGTAACTTGGGTGAGAGGTGAGATAGTACACAGTACAGGGGAAACTAACACAACCTGCACAAGGAAAGGTCATGGAGGCCCTATAGACACATCCAAACCCCCCAAGGGACTGAGTTGTTAGACGGAGGGCTCTGGGGACCATGATCTCGGGGAACATCTAGCTCAATTGGCATGACACTACTTATAAAGATAATGCTCTACATTCTACCTTGGTGAGTAGTGTCTGGGGTCTTAAAAGCCTATGAGCGGCCATCTAAGATACTCCACTGATCTCATCCCTTCGGGAACAAGGGAGAACGAAGAGAACAGGATACAAGGAAAAGATTAGTCCGAAGGACTAATGGTCCACAGCTACCAAGGCCTCCACGGGACTGAGCCCAGTACAGCTGGATGGTGCCCGGCTACCACCAATGACTCCTCTGACCAGGATCACAACAGAGGGTTCTGGGCAGAGCTGGAGTAGGATGTAGAGCATAATTTTAACTCCCAAAAAAAAAAAAAAAAAAAAAAAAGAAGACCAGATATACTGGCCTAAAGAATACTAGAGAAACCTCGAGAGTGTGGCCCCCAGACACCCTTTCAGCTCAGAGGTGAAGTTACCTTCAAGGTTCGATGTTAAGCCTGGGAATGGACACCCCAGTAAAGCTAAATGGGACTAACGATGTACAGGAGTCCGGTGACAAGGGCCAGAAGGCAGAGGGAGAGTAGGAAACTGATGATAAGGAACACAAATTGAATAAGGACACTGTCGATGTATTGTGAGATTGTTGACCACTGCTATAGGGCAACATTTGTAGTAACTATTAAATGGGAGGCTGTTTTGTCCTGTAAGCCTTCATCTTGGGCGAGAATGGCAGCACAATTGGAAGAGCATAGTCAATATCACTTAAATGTGTAAGTAAAAAGTTTTGAAATGGTGTTTAAATAAAATAAAAATAAATAAATAAATAAATAAATAAATAAACAAATGAGACTAAAGAGGTACAATAGTCCACTGACAAGGTCCAGAAGACAGAAGGGGACAAGGAAGCCCCCTGGTGATAGGGAACACAAGGTGGAGTAAGGATATTCTTGATGTGCTGTGAGATTGTTAACCATTGTCATAGGGCAACATGTGTAGTAACTGTTAAATGAAAAACTATTTTGTTCTGTAAGCCTTCATCTTAAGTGAGAATAACAGCACAGTTGGAAGAGCGTAGTCAATGTCACTGAACTGTGAATGTAGAAATTTTTGAAACGGTGTATCTTTGGCCATCTGTAATTTTCATCAAAAAAAAAGGTTGAGAATTTAGAGGCTTAATACGTTGTGGGGTTGTTAACCAATGTCAAAAAACAACATGTGTACTACTATTTCATGAGAAACTATTTGCTCTGTAAGCTTTCACCTGAAGTACAATAAAATATATATATAATTAAAAAAAAAAACAAACAAACAAAAAAAAAACATAGGTCCTGACAGAGGGTCCTGGACAGAGTGAGAGAAAATTGTGGAATAAAAGATCAAATTACAAAAAAGACTAGGGTTGCTGGTCTGACAGAGTCTGGACGAACCCCAGAGACTATGGCCCTAAGATATCCTTCTGACCAGGAAATTAAGCCATTCCCAGAGACCACGTCCCAGTCAAACAATACACAAGCACAGAAGATAAACAATAACACCCAAGAGGAATGTACTCCTTAGAACAATCACTTAAATGAGATTGAAAGGGCATTATCTGCCCGAAAGCAAAGATGAGAAGGCAGGAAGGGGTAGAAAATCAGAACGAAAGAAAACGGGAAACCAGGGCAGAGATGGAGAGAGTGCTGTCATGAAACATTTTATGTACAAACTATCGAATGGGAAACTAATTTTCTCTGTAAACTTTCACCAAAAGCACAAAAAAAGGTAGATTCTGATTCAGTATATCTGGGGGTGGAAATGCAAATTCTCAGCAGGGGTTCAAACCAGACTGAACTGGTTCAAAGCCCTGGTTTGACCACCATGCCATACTGCTTCAGTGAAGGCTTTTTAACAGATTGACCAACTGCTGAGCCTCCAAGGTAACTGACTCCTTATCCTCTGGAACTCCCTTCAAATATAGTAGAGGAGGCAGACCTAGCTAGCTCAGAGAGACTGAAAAAAGTCTTATAAGAATGGCAGGAATAAAGCCCAGTGGGAGAACTTCAGCTTGGGAAAATCAGAGAATGCTTACTGGAGGAAAAGGTAATTCAAAGAGTCCAGAGGCAGATTTACAGAGAAGCCAACGAAGCTTAAGCTTCAGGGCTCCTCATTTGCACAGGCTCCTTCCAAGGCCCTGGTTAATGAACAGTGAAAATTCAAAGAATATTTAAGATTTGTCGCTGCACAAGAAAATTGAAATGCCCCGAAATCTTACAGCTCATATATAAAAGAAATTAGAGGTTTTCTGATTTGACAACAGTCCTAAAAATATACAAGATATTATTGTGAACCTGGAACTTTCCTGAACTGTCAATAAAAACACAAAAACCCATTGCCATCAAGTCGATTCCTACTCATAGCGACCCTATAGGACAGAGTAGAACTGTCCCATAGGGTTTCCAAGGAGTGGGTGGTGGATTCGAACTGCTGACCTTTTGGTTAGCAGTCAAGCTTTTAACCACTGAGCCACCAGGGCTCCAAACTGTCAATAGTAAAAAAAAAAAAAAAAATTCTGTCAACCATACCATTAAGAAATACTGAATGATATTTCTAATTTCTGTTCTCTCTATAGAAAATGACCCTTACCTCATACTTTAATGACAAAATAGAAGCCATCAGACATCGAGAATTGTTACAGGGCCCTCATCTTTCCACCACTGACTCCCTAAACCTACCAGTATCTGTGTTCATTTTTTTCTGTTTCCTTCCTGTTACAATAAGATGCAGGAGGCTTCTCCTCTCTGAGGCCCAATGCTGCAGATCCCAAGCTCCCCATTTCCCAGAGACATATATCCTTCCATTATTCCCTTTCTCTTCTGTATCTTTGACCTCTCTACTGGATCATTTCCAGCAGCAAACAAACATAGTCCAATATCTCCCATCTTAAAATAATAATAATAATTCTTTGACCCTCTTCCTATCATTACTCTGTCTCTCTGTGTTCTTTTCCCCTTCACAGCCAAGTTTCTCAAAGGAATTTTGTATACACCCTGGCTCCACTTCAGCAGGGCAGGGGTGGGTGTGTGCTTAGGTGTTCTGTTCCCTCTGACTTCAGTGAGGGTCCTGTAACAATTTGCATCCCACCAGCACTCTATCCAATTATTCTTTTTTTTAATTAATTAATTTTATTTTTTTATGATATACATCATAAATTCTAGAATATACATAACATATGTACAGTTTAATAATAATAAAACAAATATGTATATACCCAACATCCAGCTTCATAAACAGATAATTTATTAATAGCAAAACCCCCTGTGTAACCCTTTCTAATCATATCTCCTTCCCCACCCTGATAGGTAACCACTGTCCTGAATTTTTTATTTTTCATCCCCTTGCTTTTCTCTATGGGTTTATGGCATATGAATGCATCCATTAAGGATATGTTGTTTAATTTTGCATGTTTTCAACTGCATATAAACATATTCTTTTATGATTTTTTTTGTCAGCATTAGGTTTTCTGAGTTTCTTCCATGTTGATACATGTAGCTACAGTTCAGTTATTTTTTTTTACTTCCTTATAGTATTCCACTGTATAAATATGTCTCACTTTATTCATCCTATGATCTTGTTTCCAGTTCCTGGCTGTTACAAACTGGGTTTTGTGAACATTCTTATACATGTCTCCCAATATACATGGGCAAGAGTTTCTCTAGGAGACCAGTTCTTAAACTTTGGCCTTTACATTCTTAGAAATCACTGCAGACCACAAAGAACTTTGGTTTACATGGGTTACATGCTGTATTAGAAATTAAAACTAATTAATTTAAAAATAACAATAATAAACCCATTACATATTAACACAAATAACATATTTTTATGAAAATAACTATTTTCCAAAGTGAAAAGAATTCAGTGAGAAGGGTGGCATTATTTTACATTTTTGCAAATCTCTTTAATGTATGGCTTAATGGAAGACAGCTGGATTCTCATATCTGCTTTCAATCTGTTATGATATCACATGTCATGTAGCTTCTGAAAAACACCACTTTACATTCTGGAATGATAGAGTTTAAAAAAAAAAACGTGAATATCTTACTAATATTATGGTTTTGACTCCCCCTACCCAAGATCCCCGGATCACACTGTGAGGACCACTGCTCCAGAATATATACCTAGAATTGCTGGTTCATAAGAGTATGTGCATCATTCAATTTTACTAGAAAGTGCCCAACTGTTTTCTAGAATGGTTGTATCAATTTACACTCCCACCAATGGTGAATCCATTTACTCTTCATTCCATTCATTTTCTGGTGTTTTCCCCTACCACTCCCCCAAAACTACTATCAAGGTAACCAACAATATCCATGTTGCCATATTCAATGAACCCTTTTCAAAATTATCTTACTCAAATTCCCAGTGCTCTTGAAACATCCCTGATAGACTCCTAGTTTTGTCCCTACCTCCTTACCTCTTTTTCAGTCTCTATGCCATCTCCTGCTCCTTCACCCAGCCTCTAAAGTTGGAGTTCCTTGGAGTTCAGTCATGGGTCTTCCTCCTTTGTCATTTTTTACTCTGCTTCAAGCTAATCTCTTGTATTTTCATGACTTTTAATGCCATCTCAATATTCATAATTCTCATTTATATCTGAAACCCAGATCTCTTCCCTAGGATGTATATAACACTACCTACTTGACGTCTCTACTTCGATATCTCAAAGGCATGTTCGTTCACCTTAACATGTCCAAACCTGAACTCTCAATCTTCTCCTGAAAACCTATTCCTCTTTCTGTCTTCCTATTCTCAGTGAATGGTCCAGCCCCACCACCACCAGATCTTTGGGAATCATCTTGATTCCTCTTTCTCCCTCCCCAACAAGCCCCCAAACCAAGCTCTCTCAATTCTAAATCTCTCAAATCTGTCTACCTCTCTCCATCTCCACTGCTCCCACCTTAGTTAACTTGCCTCATCTGCAGTAGGTTCCTAATCTTGTCTACCTCCAATCCAATCCACAGCAGTCAAAGTAATATTTTAAAAATGTTAGCCAGATATGAACAGGCACTTCACCAAAGAAGACATTCAGGTGGCTAACAGACACATGAGGCAATGCTCATGATCATTAGCCATTAGAGAAATGCAAATCAAAACTACAATGAGATACCATTTCACCCCAACAAGGCTAGCATTAATCCAAAAAACACAAAATAATAAATGTTGGAGAGGTTGTGGAGAGACTCGAATACTTACACACTGCTGGTGGGAATGTAAAATGGCACAACCACTTTGGAAATCGATTTGGCACTTCCTTAAAAAGCTAGAAATAGAAGTACCATACAAGCCAGCAATCCCACTCTTTGGAATATTCTAGAGAAATAAGAGCCATCACATGAATAGATATATGCACACCCATGTTCATTGCAGCCCTGTTCCCAATAGCAAAAAGATGGAAACAACCTAGGTGCCCATCAACAGACGAATGGATAAACAAATTATAGTATATTCACACAATGGAATACTATACAACGGTAAAGAACAATGATGAATCTGTGAAACATCTCATAACATGGATGAATCTGGAAGGCATTATGCTGAGTGAAATTAGCCAGTCGCAAAAGGACAAATATTGTATAAGACCACTATTATAAGAACTCAAGAAAAGGTTTAAACACAGAAGAAAATATTCTTTGATGTTTTCAAGGGTGGAGAGGGAGGGAGAGGGGTATTCACTAACTAGACAGTAGACAAGAATTATCTTCGGTGAAGGGAAGGACAGCATACACTATAGGAGAAGTCAGCACAACGGGACTAAACCAAAAGCTAAGAAGTTTCCTGAATACAAACAAACACTTTGAGGGACAGAGTAGCAGGGGCGAGAGTCTGGGGACCATGGTTTCAGGGGACATCTAGGTCAATTGGCGTAACAAAGTTTATTAAGAAAATGTTCTGCATCCCACTTTGGTGAATGGCATCTGGGGTCTTAAAAGCTAGCGAGTGGCCATCTGAGATGCATCAGTTAGTCCCAATTCACCTGGAGCAAAGGAGAATGAAGAACACCAAAGACACAAAGAAAATATTAGCCCAAGAGACAGAGAGGGCCACATAAACTAGAGACTCCATCAGCCTGAGACCAGAAGAACTAGATGGTGCCCAGCTACCACCAATGACTGCCCTGACAAGAAACAAAACAGAGAGTCCCTGACGGAGCAGGAGAAAAGTGGGGTACAGAACTCAAATTCTAGTAAAAAAAAAAGACTTAATGGCTTGACTGAGACTGGAGGGACCCCGGAAGACATGGCCCCTGGGCTGTTAGCCCAAAACTAAAACCATTTTCAAGGCCAACTCTTCGGACAAAGATTAGACTGGAGTATAAGACATAAGATGATACTCATGAAGCGTGTGCTTCTTAGCTCAAGTAGATACATGAGACTAAATAGGCAGCTCCTGTCCAGAGGTGAGATGAGAAGGCAGAGAGGGTTAGGAGCTGGTTGAATGGACATGAAAATTTGGGGTGGAAAGGAGGAGTGTGCTGTCACAGTACAGGGAGAGCAACTAGAGTCCCATAACAATGTGTATAAATTTTTGTATAAGAAACTAACTTGAATTGTAAACATTCACTTACAGTACAATTAAAAAAAAAATTTTAAAAAAATGTTAACCAGACCATGTCAATCCCAAACTTAAAGCCTTTCAATACAGTACATTCCAGCATTTTTTCAACCTACAGAAGAGATACTATTTCATTATAATTCAGTTCACATATAATACATATGTGTAGTATATATATTTGAAACAAAATCTTCATGAAACATACCCTTCTTTTTTTTCTCAATAACTTAATTTCATTACCTTCTCCAGTTTGACCCATCTTTAAAAGCACTGCTTCAATACCTTTCTGTTCCTTGTGGAATAAAATCCATTCTCCTTACCATGGCCTATAGTTGTTGTTAGTTCCTGTCAAGTCGATTCTGACACACGGCCACCCCATGTGTGCAGAGTAGAATTGCTCCATAGGGTTTTCAAGGCTGTGACCTTTCGGAAGCAGATTACCAGGCCCGTCTTTTGAGTCGCCTCTGGGGAAGGAGAATAACCAACCTTTCAGCTAGTAGTCTAGTGCTTAACCATTTGTGCCACCCAGGGAGCTCACCATCACTTATACAAACCCGCTGCCGTCAAATCAATTCCAACTGATAGCGACCTGACAGGACAGAGGAGAACTGCCCCATAGGGTTTCTAAGGAGTGGCTGGTGGATTTGAATTGCCAGCCTTTTGATTAGCAGCCTAGTTCTTAATCACTGTGCCACCAGGGCTCCATCGCCTATAAAGCCCTACGTAATCTGGCTTCTGCCTACCTCCACAGCCTCACATCACACCCCTCTTGCCCTAAACTCACCATGCTCCAGCCACGCTGCTTTTCTTGTTGTTCCTAAATATACCATTATCCTTTCTCCCCCAGGGCCTTCCCATTTGCTGTGTCCTCTGGAACTCTTTTGCCTCCACTTATCATCTGCTAACTCCCACTTGTTCTGGTCTGGACTCAAATATTGGGCTTTGCCTGACCCCTCAGGCTAAATTACCTCTTACCTGTTATCTCCTTTTTTTTTAAATCACCCTGTTCTGTCCCTTTATTGCCTTATCACAATTTGTAATTATGTGTTTATGTGTTGTAATTATGTGTTTGTTTATTTTGTATCCTCTCCAGCACCAGACCGTAAACTCTGAAGGCAGTTTGTTCACCACTGTCTTGTTCGTGTCTGTCTTAATCACTACTTCATAACTAGTGCCTCACATGGTGCCTGGCCCATACTGTGGGATCCAAAAAACATTTAGTGAATGAGCTGATAGCTGAAGAACAAATGAAGTGGAGTTGGGGGGATGTGGAGAGGGTTTTAGGCAGAGGCAACAAAAATATGCAAATACTTGGAGGAACAGTCTAAGAATTTTAGCTTTGGCTTGAGCGTGGAGTCTGGAAAGGCAGGCAGGGGCCAGATCATGAAGGGCCCAGCAACCCTGTTAAGGAAGGTAGGTTTCTTCTTGAGCCAGTGGGGACCCATTGAAAGGTTCTAAATATGGGAATGATGTGATTTGATTTACCGTTTCAAAAAATCACACTGGCTACAGCGTAGAGAGCTGGTTAGAAACGGTACAGGCCTGAACTAGGGTAGTGGCAGCAGAAATGGAGAAGAGACTAAATAAATAGATTTGGAAGATATGCAGGAGGTCGAAATGACAGGACTTGGTGATTGCACAGGGGGTGGAAGGGAGAGGAGTCAGGAATGTAGATTAAGTTTCTGCTTTGACTGGGGTTATTCATTAAGGTAAGGTACAAAGAAAGACAAACAGATTGGAGGAGGATAAGTTGAGTTGGGGAAACCTGAGGTTTGAGGTGTCTCTGGGATATTCAGGTAGAGCTGTCTAGTAGCCAATTGAATGCATGAGTCAGGAGAAATATTTAGACTTGAGGCATCAATTTGGGAGTCATCAGCAAAGAGATGATAATTGAAGCCGTGAGAGTGAATGAGATAATCTAAGGAAAGAGTGTAGAGGGAGAAGACAAGAGAGCTCAAGCCAAAGCCCTAAAGAGTACCAATATTTAAGGGATGGACAAAGAGGAGCCTGGAAAGTAAAAAGGAATTACCAAGGAAGTAGGAGGAAAACAAGGAGATGGGCTGTCCCAGAAGAAGGAGCAAGTGGTCAGCAGTGCCAAATGATACCAAGAAGTCAAGTTTGATAAACTGAAAAGCTTTCACTAGATTTAGTGACACAGAGGCTATGGGGGACCTTGATGAGAGAGTAGTTTCAGGCAAGAAGTGGAGGCAGATTGGAGTGGGTTAAAGCATAAGTGGGAGATGGGAAAATGAAGACAGCAAATGTAGGCAACTCTTACAAGAAATTTGTAGGAAGGAGAAGAGAGATAGGGAGGTGGTTGGAGTAGGAGAATTTTTGGTAATTGTGTATTTGTTTTTACATGGAAGAGACCTAAGCACATTTAGATGCTGATAGGAAGGAGCAAGGGACGAGGTCTGTAGATTTGGTGGCAAGAAGTTAAGAGCGTCCTTTTTTGGTGGCTTCTGTTTACTCTGTGAAATAAGAGGTGGGATCATCTGCTGAGGGTTAGGAGGCAGATGGAGGTAAAGGTTTGAGAAGAGGGGAGAAGGTTTGAGACGGCCACTGTGGAGAACGGGGAAGGGAGCTGTCTAGGTACACGTATTAGGGTTGTAGGTTGGCAGGGAGGGCCTGGAAGAAGCTGGGGACCATGAGTTTATAGGGGCAGCAATCTGTGCGTTGAATAGTTTTCTCCAGCAGTGTTTAGCTGCCCGGGTGAAGGCATGGAAAAGGTGGACAGTTGGACTGATCCAAGGTTGGAATGTTGCCAGGCGGATGCGACAAACCAGGGAACTGAGGATATTTACTGGCAAGATAGCGGTGAAGTAAAGGACCACGGGTTCTAGTCTGAGCGGAGTCAAGGGTTATCAAAGACAGGTACTCTATGAGCCAAGCCCTAGGGAAGCTCTGGGACATGTGGGATGGCTTTTGGAAAAGAGATTGAAGGGCGAGCAGAGGAAGGAAGACCTGAGATGGGACCGAACGGTGGATTTGGGTGGGGAGGGGCAGAGTGCAGACCAGAGTCTTGTGTGAGGGACCAGTGCCGGATAGGGAAGACAAGCTAATGAGGAATTTTTAGGAGGCAGGAGGGCCTTGAGGGTGGGGTCGCAGAGAGAAGTGAGGCGGGCCCGAGTGAAGGGGCGTGGCCTCGCGCAAATCCCGGGCGAGGGGGCGGGGCCCCGGTAACTGGGTCCCAGTGCCTGTTTGGCTGCGGCTGCCTCAGCGACAGCTCCCGCCTCCCCACTCTCTTTCCCGGGCTCCTTCCCGCCCGCCGCCGCGGAGACCCAGGTTGAGGCTGGAGAGGACGGTGGAGTTGGGCCCAGGCGGTTCTCTTGCTTCTGTGGCTGGAGCATCTTCCGGGGGTACTGGCTGAGGGCGAGCCACGCAGCGCGCGGCGCACAAGCGCGCCCCCGGCCACAGCCATCTCCTCTTCCCTCCCTTCCCCTCCGCCCCCCAGCCTCCGCTGCGGCGGGAGGAAGAACCCTTTCCGACCAGCCAGGAGCCAGGAGAGCCCAGATCGATTCCCGTTCGGGGAGAAAGAAGAGACCTGCACTCAGATCCAACCGACCGCACGCCCCAGGGCCACGGAAGTGGCTTGCCACCCACGGGAGAGCCCGCGCCGAGCGCAGTCTCCCGACCCTCTCCTAGCCGCTGCCGCGTAGACTGCGTTCCCCAGCGGGCCCCTGGCCCGAGCCTACTCCCGCGCGAGGCCCGGGCCGGCGATGCCTGGCACGGCGGCGGCAGTGGCCGCGGCTGCTGCTGCTACTGCCGCTACTGCCATCACTGCCACTGCTGCTGGCCCGGACCCGGGCCGGGGGCTTGAGTCTCCGCGGTGGGGTTGAGCCCGCAGCCCCGCCCCCCGAGCCTGAGGCCGCTGCTCTGCCCGGCGCCGGGCCTCCTCCGCCCGCGCCTCCGCCCCAGGAGCTGGAGCCAAGCGGGGAGCCCGGGCCCCGCGCCCAGGCCAGGACCATGCATGGCCACCGAGCCCCGGGGGGCGCTGGGCCTTCGGAGCCCGAACAACCGGCCGCTAACTCCCCCGGCGCTGCCCTACCGGCCTGTGCCGACTCGTACCTTGGAGTCTCCGAGCCCGGACTGCCGGTGCCCAGAGGCTCAGCCTCGGCTCTCAGCGGCCCCCAGGATTCCCAGCTTGCTGGGCCCTCTGACGCCAGCTCGGGAGCTGCTCCAGGCCCCCGGGTCTTGCCCTACGGGCCCAGCCCTCAACACCACCGGGCCCTGCGCTTCTCCTACCACCTGGAGGGCTTGCAGCCCCGGCCTGGTGAGTGATCGAGAGATCGTGGGAGCCTGGGCCACCGGCCTGGTACTGGGAGCGGGTTCTTGGTAATGGGCCCTCTAATCCTCACCTCGGAGCCAGCCAGCTCACCCCGGCCCTTTGGCTCCCCTCAACCTCCACCCCCTCCGCTCGCCCCTTGGCCTTAAGTTCTATCCTTTCAGTCTCTGTCCCTTTTTCCTCTCTCTGTCCCCTGTGCCCCTTAACCCCCACCCCCAGCCCCCTTCTTTTCTGTCTGCTGGGGATAATGGGAGAAGGAGCACACCAAGAACAAGGGGCAGTATGGCAAGGCAGTAACAGGGTTTGGTTAGGGGAACAAGAGAAAAGGAGTCTCCCATTTGCCAAGTGCCTACATTGTGCCAGGCACTGGGCTGGGTGCTTTATGTGTGTTCTCATTTAATTTTTGAGCCCCCTGTGAAGTATTAGCCCTATTTTGCAGATGAGGAAAGTGAGACTCAGAGAAGTTAAGCAACTTATCCAAGGTCACACAGCTAGTATGGAGCCAAGATCTATTTGAGTCCAAAGTCTGTGGTCTTTCTACTTTCCCAAACTGAGGCTGAAGACCATGAAAGTAATGCCAGTTCTTCTGCTTATGTGATTTTCTCCTGTAGTATTCAGCACCCCTGGAGTGTGAGTGGAAAAAAAAAGGAGGATTGGTGGATTGATCCAAGGTTGGGGTTTTGCCAGGTGTGTGTGGCGGGAGAACAAGGAAAGGAGGGAGTAGAAGGTGTTGATGAGAGAAAAGTGGAAGAGGTGGGCCTTGGGGGTCAAGCTGGATGGGAGGGGTGGAGGGGCTGGTGGGTAGGAAGACAACAGAAGTATCAGGTCAAGGGGCAGAGGCAAGTACAGTAGAGCTGGAGAACTGTGGGCCACGAGATTGTGAGCAGAAATCAGGATGCTTGAACTTGGGTTTGCAGAGATGGAGCAGCTCTAGGTCACGTTGGGGCCACAGACCACTGCTGGGGGAGGACTTTGTGCTACACAGACCTGAGTGTCTGAGGAGTCCAGAAGGGCCTCCCCAATGTGGGAACATTGTCATGTGGGCTCAGGAACTGTGGAGGAAAAGCCGTGCTTATCTACTTTGCCTTCCACTGGGCAAACCCTGAAGGAGTTGTTCAGCCTCTTGTGAGCCCCCCAGGGTCAGATCCCAGGCTCCACAGGTCTTTGGAACTATGGCCCAGCACCAGGTAGCAGGAATGAAGCATAAAGCATGGGCAAGATGCACCCCTTGCTGCTGCTGTGACCCTGGGCTAGTCATGGATCCTCTGGGAGTTTTCAGGGGGTTCCCTCTATGTGGGCTGGAGATAACCAGCTAACAACAGGCCTTTAATGCCCTGCCCTGCATGTTGCGCTCGCAGGTTTTCCAAACTCCCCTTGACAGACACTGATTGTGTGGAGTGGGCTACTCACTTGCTTTACTGTAGCACCTTCTTTCAGATCCCAAAACATGTGCCACAAGTACTCACACCTCAGGACCTTTGCATTTGCTTTTCCCTCTGCCTGGCAGCTCTTCCTCCAGCTCTCCACCTGGCTTGCTCCTCATCTTTCAGGTCTCAGCTCAGATGTCACCTCCTCCAAGAGACCTTCCCTGACTACTTTAGGTAGGGCCACTTGTGAGTCTCCATTGCAGCTGCCAGCATGTTTCCATCCTTGCACCTAGTGCAATCTGAAGTTACCTTTTTGTATGTATTTACTTGTTTATTGCCTGCCTTTTTCTCACTAGGATGTGAGCTCCGTGAGGGCAAGGGGATTGTATCTGTTTTGCTCATTGTTGTATCCCTAGTGACTAGCACAGGGACTAGGTGCTCAAAAATCCTTGTTGAACAAATGTCTGAATGGATACCAAGGGAGAATATAGCAGACCGGGCAACTGAATTCTTTACCTTCAGATATTCTTGGTCTGTGAGCAGGGCAGTATCTAGATCCCTGGTCTCTGGCCTCTAATCAGTACATAGTGGTGATTCTGAGTATTCCTTCACATTCTCACCAATCCTTCTAAATTACAAATCACAAAACCCTTCCTAAACCTTTCCCTTCTCCCCAAAAAGGCAATACAAAATTCCCAGGAGCCTTTTCTCCAATGAAGTTCCTGTCTCTGCCATTACATGGTGGGTGTCTTTTTTTTTTTTTTAATCCAAGTTGAGGATTGGGAATAAAGGTATCAGGGAAAGACCTGGCCTCCCATCCCACTATTCCTGACTGATTCATTGTGTGACCCTGGCTGAGTGACTTCCCTTCTCTGAGCCTCAATTTCCTCATCTAGAGAATGCCATGAGGAGTCTCTGAGATAATAGTTGCAAAGCCTGCACCGTGGTCTAAGCCCTCAGCAACCGGGAGCTAAAAGAAGAGAGAGAGAGAGGGAGAAACCTTCTGAAGAGGAGGCAGAAGAATTACTCAGGCCCTGGCAGGCGGGCATTGGGCCATGTGATTCACAGCAGCATGGGGTGTGAGAGGCTCTCCTCCCCCACTGCCCAGCCAGCCCAGGGGTAGGCACAAGTGACTTGCTGCTTCTCTCTCCATGGGACTTACCTATAATTGGCCCAAAGAGGGCAGGGTTGGTGGTTGTAGGGTGTGTGTGTGTGTGTAAGAGAGAGGGTTTGCTGAGCTTCAATTAAAGGGTTGAAACATTTTAGTCCACATGTTAAGAGTTCTGTGTGCTTCCTGACTGCCTCCCTCAGACTGCTGAGGCCCTTACTGAATCACCATCCTTAGGGCCCAGCAGCCCATCCTGGTGGGAGGTAGGGGGTGGGGGCTTTTAAAAAATAATAATTATATCTTATCTGTGTGAGGAGTCTTGAATTGCTTCAAAGTGCTTTCTCTTTTAGGTATCTTGTCGATTCCTTGGAGGGGGGTGATTATTTTTATGTCCTTTTTCCAGGTTGACAAAGCCTGAGGCCTCATTGGGTTACTGTTATAACCCAGTGAGATGCCAGAGAGGGCTTTGAGAGAGTTGGAGAGGGGTTCCCAGGTATAGGCTTGCTTGTAGGGATTTAGGGGGGCCCCCTACCCTATTCCTCAGGGCTGAGGCCTATAATGTCCTTCAAGATGCTATTTAGGGTACAGAACTTGGAGCCTGACCCTCTCTCAGCCAAAGGGATTGCTCCTGATGTTAGAGCCTTTTTGCAGGTGGTTGGGGGAACTGAGCCACTTGAGGGGGGCAGCAAGAGGGGCTAGCTTCTTCTGATTTGGAGCCTGGAGGCATCTTCAGAGGCTCTGAGAGTTAGAATTGGAGCTGAAAAGGTCCCTAGATACCTTCTGGTCCTAGATTTCCCAAACTGGGGAATCCCTTGTTGATCTTAAAAAAAAAAAAAGTGATTCCCAGACTCTACCTCAGAGCTCCAGAACTTAAGGTTAGAACCCAGGAATCTATTTTTAAAAGCTCTCCCGGTAATTCTGATGCACAGCCAGAGTAGGAACCACTGGTCAAGCCCATTTTCCAGTTAGGGCAGTGGAAGCTCAGAGAGACAGCAACTTGCCATAGTCCTACAATAATTCAGCATCATTAGGGCTTGGATGTAGAGGCCAAAGAAGAGGGGAAAGTGCAAGATGAGTCCAGGTTGTTTTCTGAAACCAACTGGAGTGACCTGGTGGACAGTGGTGGGGCCGTCTATATGCAGGAGAAGGAGCTAGTTTGAGGGGAAGATAGTGAGTTGTGTTTGAAGCATGTTGAGTTTGAGAGGCCTGGGGAGACATCCAGGTGGAGGTGGCCAGCAGGCATTTGGATGTATGACTCAAAAGCTCAGGAGAGAGGTCTGGGCTAGAGATGTTTGGGAGTTCTCACCACTAACACATACCCTGGACCACACAGTGACTCATGGGGAGAGTGTGGATGGTTCTAGGGGCCAGTCCCATTTTTAAACACAGAGAGGTCAGCAGAGTCACCCTCGGTGGATCATTCATTACCTGCCCAAACTTTGCCTTAGATGACTTTTGGTGGAGAAAATGGTGTTTTAAAGCATATTTGCATAAAGCTGAGACCTATTTCACATAAACTGGGGGTAGCTGACTGTTGCAAAGAACTGAGAGAGAATTCCTGAAAAGCAAACCAAACACTGGTAAATTCTTGTGGCTCCTTCACTGTTCTCTCTGTCAAGGCATCCATGGGGGGGAGGGGTTCCTCAGGGAAGGGAGAAGAGGGGGGCTTGAGACAGGAGTAAATGGAGGGGGGGATCTGCTGGGGGGTTTTGGAAAGCGGTAAAACTGATTCCAGGACAGTGTCTGGGAAAAGACCTGATTTGCTTCCTCGTCACCTGGGGTCTTCCAAACAAACACAACAAAATATAAAGGCTCTAGGTAGCTAGGAAAAAGACTGCTCCAGACAGGACTGAAAGAATTGATTCCAAGTTGTGGATGGTTGGCACTTCTGCTCCTTGGCCCTTTCAGGCGTCTCTATCCCTGGGGGAGGTCCCAGCTGTGGCTGCCTGTTCCCTCAAGGGTGAGTGGCAGCTAACAGTGCCCCAGACAGAACCAAGCCAGGGCTTTCTGGGGGTCAGTTAGCTAAATGCTTTAGGCAGATGTGGAGCTGGCCTGACACTGTCTGGGTGGGGCTTGGGCCTGTCTGGAATGAGGGCAGAAAGCACAGTCTGCCACTGGCTGGCCCCACAGAGTTAAGTTCTCTCATCTGGAGAGAGCAGACATCCCTGGAGCAGTGAATCCAGCCTCCTGGGGCTGCTGGTTCCTTGGACCTAGAAGGCATCACACCTCCATAAGTTTCCTCAAAACACTTAGGGCTAGAGACAAGGCTGCAGGGCAGTAGCTGAAGGATCCTTGTCCACTGTGCCTCCGGGCCTCCCTTCCCCTCTTGGGGGCCTTAGTTTCTCCATTTGTAACATCATGGACCTGGTTATCACATTTGTCTGGCATACAATAGGGCATCAATAAATGTCTGGTGACGGAAAAGGAGCAGGTTAGGGAAAGGGGGAGGGGAAGAAAGAGGACATTTATTTATTTAACATATGTTTATTGAATGTTTCTATGTGCTAGGCCCTATGCTAGGTGCTGGGTAGACAACTAGATAGGCACAATCCCTGTCCTCATGGAGCACATATTTCCCAGGAGAGATAAATACTCCAAGTAATTCCAAGTGCAGATGCCGCAGGAGCATATCCTAGCGTGGGGGGTAGGGGGCTGGGGGGCAGGGGGAGGGCAGGAAAAAGAGGACATTTGAGTTGAGACCTGAAGGATAAATAGGAGTCCAGAAGTACAGAGAAGCAGAAAAGCTGTTCAGGCCGTGGGAGCAGCACGTGTCAAATCCCCAGGCAGAAGAAAGTACTTTTGAGGAACAGACAAGAAGCCATTGTGGCTGGAGGGTCGGGGCAGGGAAGTGTTCCTTAGCTAGGCCTTCCTTGTACCCTTGCTCAGGAGTTTGGCGTTCACCCTGAAGGCAAGGGGAGCTCTTGACAAGGCTGAAAGAATTGGAGGGGACTATGTTTTCCAAAAACGGCTGTGGTGTGGAGAATGCCTTGTAGAGGGCCATGAGGTTGGAAATGAAACCAGTTAGGTTGGAGTGGAAAAAAAGTATACAGATTCTAGAGATACTAAGCAGTTGAGTCTGCAGGACTTGGGACCTGGCTGTGTGTGTGCCTTGAGAGAGAGGAAGGAGTTATGGAGAATGCCCAGCCTCTGGCTTGGGCAACTGGGTAGACGGAGGTGCCATTTCCTGGGATGGGGAAGGTATGAGGAGGAGCAGATTGGGGAGTGGGGGTAGGAGTGTGGTTTAAGATGCACTAAGTCTGAGGAGCCTGGGAACAGGCAGTACCCAATAGGCATCAGCTGTGCCCATCTGGGCCACAGAGTAAGGGCAGGAGAGTGAGGAGGAGCATAGGTGTGTTTCTGAGGCCCGGAGAGGGAACAGAAGGCTCTTTGAGGTGCATGAGGCTTTTAGCCCACCATGGTGCTTCCCATGTCCCCTGAAAGGGAGGGGTTAAGTCACAGAGGGAAGGCACCTGTAGAAGGTAGGGAAAGGTGGGACTGGCAGGGCTGGTCCCAAGGAGCTGCAGCTGGCATAAAAGCCCTTCTGCCCTGGGCAGGCCCGCTGTCACCACCCATGTGCTAGACTGAGCCTCCTTGCCTAACTCATTCCAGGTGTAGCTAGAGACCCCTTCTCCCCCCACTCCAGGGCTGCCAGGGAGGGGGCAGGGAAGTTGTGGGTCTCTTTCACTGTGTATCTCTTAGGGGCTTGAGTCTCTCAGTTTCACTGACTGCTTCTTTCTGTGGAGAATTCCTTCAGGGATGTCTGTTTGGGCACCATGTCTCTGGCAGGGTCAGGCAGTGGTGAGAACCCCTCCGGCCCAGCTCTGTCACTTTAGAGCTTCATGTGACCTTGGGCAAGTCACTCCACCTCTCTGAGCCTCAGTTTTCTCATCTGTAAAATGAGTTTATAATTTACACCTACTTGGGTTGTTGTAAGTATTAAATGCCATAGGTAAAGCCCCCAGCATTCGGCATGGCACATTGTAGCCATGTTCAACAAATGTCACTGGCCTGCCCCTTTTGGTCCCTGCCCCTCTGTCTCTGGGTCTGCATCCCTCACTGACTTCCATGCCCTTTGTAGACCTCTTTATCTTTGCCTCCCTTCTGACTTGTCCCCTCCCCTTTTTCTGTCTCCCTCCGTATCTGTCAGTTTCTCTGGGTCTCTGTAGTTTTCCTGTCTTCTCCCTCCTGGTCTTTGTCCCAGTGTCTTTCTCTGACATTTGTGTTTTCCCCTCACAATCTCTCTGTGTCTCCAACTCTCAGATTTGACCAGGCCTCTGGTGTGAGGGAGGGGAGGTGGAGGAGGGGTGCTGGGATCACTGGGGTTGCCACAGGGGTCAAAGGGACCATCCCCCTAGTGGCTTTGCCTACCCTGTCCTCACAGGGAGGGAAATCCCAGCCAGCGTGGCAGCCCCAGCACCTGGTAATTACTGTCCCCAGTGCTCTAAGCTTCCTGTCTTCTGTCCTCTGAAGTCTCCCTTCCCTTCCTGTCCTCTGAAGTCCACAGCCTCTCCCGAGGGTGGAGCTACTACCCCCCTATCCTTCTCTGGCCTCAGATCCAGAGAAGCAGGGAGGAGATGGCCAGGCCCTCATGGTAATCAAGCAACTGGAAGAGGGATGGGCTGCCTGTGCTCTCACGTGGCTGTGTGGTTTGTGTGTGCTCGCGCATGCGCCTGTCTGCTGGCTGTCTTTGTCCTCAAAGGGTCTGTTCTGTGTGTCTTAATGTTTTTGTTTCTGTATGTCCTTGTTTGTATGTTTGTGTGTGTGTCTGTGTATATCTGTGTGTCTTTGGATCTGTGTGTGTGGCTATGTGTTTCCATACACCCAGGTTGTGTCTCCTTGGCTCTATCTAAGCCCATGGGGGTTTCTAGATGTTTCTGTGTGTGGGTCTCTATACTTAGATCTTGTGTGTCTGTATGTTTGTTTGTCTGTTTCTGTACCTGCGTCTGTCTGTGGAGGTTTCTCAAGGTGCCCCCAGTGGGTCTGTGTTTTGGTGGTGGTTGGGTGCCTGTCTTTTTTGGCCTTTTCTGGCTCCTTTCCTCTGAAAGCTTTTTGCAAACCCAAGACTCTCTATCCTTCAAACACACTGTTTGTCCCCCCGCCCCATATCAACACCTTTGTTCACTTTTCCTCCCTTCCTTGCCGGCAGGACCCTCCCCAGTCTATCTATACCTGAAAAGGCATACCCCATCCTGAATGGTCAACTCAAAAACCACCACCTTCAGAAAGTCCTCTCTTTCCTCTCTGTCTTAGTTATCTAACACCCTGTTGCCGTGAAGTCAATTCCAACTCATAGTGGCTCTATAGGACAAAGCAGAAACCCCATAGGGTTTCCAAGGAGCGGCTGGTGGATTTGAACTGCCGACCTTTTTGGTTAGCAGCTGCAGCACGCCATAGCACTTAACCACTGCGCCACTAGGGCTCCCTCAGTCATCTAGTGCTGCTATAACAGAAATACCGCAAGTGGGTGGCTTTAATGAACAGAAATTTATTTTCTTACAGTTTAGGAAGCTAGAAGCCCAAATTTAGGGCGCTAGCTCTAGGGGAAGGCTTTCTCTCTCTGTCCGCTCTGGGGGAAGGTCCTTGTCTCTTTTCAGCTTCTATGCCTAGGTTCCTTGGCGATCAAGTAGCGTATTTCTTCCCTTCCATTTGTGCTTGCTCTCTTGCTTGCTTAATCTGCTCTTTTATATCTCAAAAGAGATTGATTTAAGACACACCCTACACTAAATACTGTTTCATTAACATAACAAAGAAACTCATTTCCAAATGGAATTATAACCACAGATAGAAAGCCAAAACCAAGCCTATTGCCTTCAACCCTAGGACAGAGTAGAACTCCCCATAGGGTTTCCAAGGCTGTAATCTTTAGGGAAGCAAACTACCACATCTTTCTCCTGCGGAGCAGCTGGTGAGTTCGAACCACCGACCTTTTGGTTAGTAGCCAAGCGTTTGACCACTGTACCACCAGGGCTCCTTAACCACACACAATTCAATCCATAACACCCTCCAAATATTATTTTTTTCTCAACTCAGCAATCATGGACTGAAGATATACTCTGTGACTCTGGACACAGACACACTTGGGATTCAGTCCTAGACCAGTCACTTCTAGTTATGTATCCTCAGGCAAGTTAGTTTGCTTCTCTGTGCTTCACTATGAGTCAGAATTGACTCGATGGCAACGGGTTTGATGTCTCAGTTTTCTCATCTGTAAAATGGAGCTAATAGCTCACAGGATTGTTAGGAGGATGCCATACAGGAAAGCATCAACACAATGCCTGGCCCAGAGTAGGTGTTCAACAAACAGTTCAATCCCCATACCTTATATTCTGCACTAGAAAGTGAACACCTTGAGTTCCAGAGAATTCTGAAAGTTCTTGCTCTCTTCTCCAGGCATCCTGCACAGAGCAGAACTTGAACTGGGCCAGATAGAACAAAAGGCAGGTTCCAATTCAGGGAACTCCTGACAACCATTTCATGAGCCAGCTACCTGAGCCTGCCCAGGCCCAGAGGAGACTTGGACTCTTTTGAGGATAAGGGAAGGGACCTCCAAGGCTGCTGCCCAAAGGCCAGAGCATGTCAGACAGGGAAAGAGGTAAACAGCAGAGGTGGAAGGGGCCTTAAGGACCATCCAACTCAGATATTACAAAGTGGTGGCCCACAAGTTGAATTTAACTCACAGGAATGTTTTATTTGGCTTGCTCACTGTTTTTAAAATTAGAGGAGTCCATGTAAAAATCTGGATTTCTGGATTCTCTTGAAATATTGGAAGATCTGACAATACAGAGTCCCATTACTGTAAGGTGACAAATGTATGGAGGGGAGGAGCTGCTGCCCTTGCTTTAGGTGAGGCATGTGCTCTCCAGTTTACCCCCATTTCCACTATTCCCTATTACCTTACTGACCCATTTTACAGAAAGGTCCTCACTTTACACAAGGGTCCACGCTTTACAGAAAGGTCCTTCATTTATAGGAGTCTTACTTTCCAGAGGGGTTCATGCTTTAAAGAAGGGGTCTCTTTTTTACAAAAATGATTTTTTTTTCATTTTACAGATGAGTCCTCTTTTACTGAAGAGGTCTCCATTTACAGACAGGTCATCCATTTTCAAAAGGGTTTTTACTTTATAGAATGGCCCTCTGCTTGGAGAAGTCACCTCCATTTTGCAGAAACTTCTTCACTTTACAGAAGGGGCCTTCTTTTTATTAGAGAAACCTCTATTTTACAAAAAATGCCTCCATTTTGCAGGAGGGAACAGTCTTTAGAAGGCCTCCTACTTGCCAGAATGGCTTCCACTTTCCAGAAGTACCTTCACTCTACAGAAGGTGCCTCCATTTTCCTGCAGAGTCCTGATGTTCAGAAGGCCAGTCCACTTTACAGAACAAACCTTCAAACTACCCATAGGGCTCCTATAAACACCTCCTTCTGCACATTTCATATTTGACAGAAGTTTGTGTTTGAACTTTCAGAGAGAACATCTGCCAGACCAGTGAAGGCCTGGGTGCAGTCTGGCCTCAGAAATGGAGTGGGGCAGCTGGGCTGGAGCTCACATTCAAGGGGCAGGTGGGAAGAAGTGGGGCAGTTATACCTTTGTCCCTTGCCTTTTCCTCGAGCTGAGGGACTCCTCTTCCCCCTAGGGAGCTGGCTTTCCAAAAGGCACTTTCCTTTTTGCTGTTGTTCTTTCCTCTCCACTTCCACTGTTCCCTTTCCTCACCCCATACCCAAAAAGTCCAGCTGTCCCTGGGGCCTACCTTTCAGCCAAGAAGCAGAGATTTGGGGGCCGTAGGGAGAAATATGCATCAAGCCTGAGTAGTAAGGCTGGCTCCAATTCCTCACACTGAGAAGCACACACCAAAAAAAAAAAAAAAAAAAAAAAAAAAAAACGCCTTAGAGTCGATGCCGACTCATAGCGACCCTGTAGGACAGAGTAGAAGTGCCCCATAGGGATTCCAGGGAACAGCTGGTGGATTTGAACTGCTGACCTTTTGTTAGCAGCCATATCTCTTAACCACTAAGCCACCAGGGTTCTGAAGCACACACTTATCTCCCCATTTTACAGATGGGGAAATTGGAGTCCAGAGCTGTGAAGTGACTTGCACCAGGTCACCAGGGAGTTAATGGCTGAAGTCTAGTCTGGGGCCCTATTAGCTGTCTTGAGATTAATCCAAGGCTGCAGCTGGGAGAAGGAGAGGGGGTGCTCCTGGCCAAGGAGGGGGAAACTAGAAGCTGAAATTCCCAGAAAGAGGTGAGGGAGAAGCAGGGTCCAGTTCCAGTGGGAATGGGCGAAAGGAGGAGTCCTTGTCTTCAAGCTTAGCTAGAGAGTAGACCTGCTCTCCCAGTAAGCCTGGAAGCATGTGCTCAGGGCACCTGCCAAGCCAGGGGCATGCAGCAACCAGAAGCCTTTTTTTGGAATGATTTTGCTGTTTCAACAACAATAAGTCAATAATAAGTCACTATGGGAAAATTCAAAACTCTGTTACACTTCTTTTTTTTTTAAAAATACTATTTTATTGTTTTCTTGGTGAAGGTTTACACAGCAGTTTAGGTTCCCATTCAACAATTTCTATATAAATTGTTCAGTGACATTGGTTACATTCTTCATAATGTGTGAACATTCTTCTTATTTCCGTTCTGGTTGTTCTGTTTCCATTAGTTTCCCTGCCCCATTACCTTCTCATCTTTGTTTTAAAGTAATTGTTGACCTTTTGGTCTCATATAGATGATTTTTTTTAAAGCAGCACAGTACTCACGGGTGATATTCTTTATTTTGTGAGCCAATCTGTTATTAAGCTAAAAGGTGACCTTGGGGGTTAGTTTTGGTTCAAGGTTTAAAGAATATCTCAGGGCAGTAGTCTCAGGGAGTTATCTAGTCTCAACTGGTCCAGTAAGTCTGGATTTTTTAAAAGAATTTGAGGTTTTGTTCCACATTTTTCTCCCATTCTATTAGGATCTGTCTATCATGGCCCTGATCAGAATGGTCCATAATGATAGCTGGGCACCGTCTAGTTCTTCTGGTCTCAGGATAGATGAGGCCATGGTTCATGTACACTCTTTGTCCTGCACACTATTTTCTTCTTTGAGTCTTTGGTTTCCTTCTTTCTCTTTTACTCTAGATGAGTAGAGACCAAGAGTTGTATCTTAGATGGCCACTCACAAGCTTTTAAAACCCTAGACACTACTCACCAAACTAGGATATAGAAAATAAGTTTATATATCATGCCAATTGACCAAGATGTCCCATGAGACATCTTTCAAACCCAGAAAACCAATCCTGTGAAGTGTTTGGTTATGTCTAAGAAGTATCTTTATTATGTATCTATGAATATACACATATATGCATATACACACTAATGCCAAAGATGAGGAAATTGAAGATTATTACCAACCACTGCAGTCTGAAAGTGATCAAACATGCAATCAAGAGGCATTTGATAATTACTAGTGATTGGAATGTGAAAGTTGGAAACAAAGAAGAAGGATCAGTAGTTGGAAAATAAAGTAGCTAATAAAAAGTACTGTAACACCTTAATCCATGCAGTCCAATTAGTGATCATGATCACAACACCCTTGTTTGGAATAGTCAAGTGTCACAGTTTTTGAATTATTGACTTTTTTTTTTAAATAAATAAGACTGGATTCAAGGTTATCTTTGTAATAATGTCGCTGTCACGAGCATTCAGGTTCCCATTGCAAGGAAAATTGGGTACAACTCACAGCTTGCTTGAGGCTTAAGTGGAAAAATATCTGGGAGGCCCTGGCTGCCAGGTGCTGCCTTGGAGGGCTGGCTCTGCCTCACTCCCTCTGGAAGCCCCCTAGACTAGGGTTGCCAGATTCAGCCACAAAAAAAAAGTACAGGATACCCAGTGTTATGGATTGAATTGTGTCTCCCCAAAATGTGTGTCAACTTGGCTAAGCCATGCTTCCCAGTATTATGTGCTTGTCCACCATTTTGTGATTTAATGTGATTTTCCTATGTGTTGTAAATCCTATCTCTATGATGTTAATGAGGCAGGATTAGAGGCAGTTATGTTAATGAGGCAGGACACAATCTACAGGGTTAGGTTGTATCTTCAGTCAGTTTCTTTTGAGATATAGAAGAGAGAATCAAGCAGAGAGGAGAGGGACCCCATTACCACCAAGCAAGACGAGCCAGGAGCAGTGCGTCCTTTGGACCTGGGGTCCCTGCGCTGAGAAGCTCCTAGACCAGGGGAAAATTGATGACTAGGACCTTCCCCCAGAGCCGACAGAGAGAGAAAGCCTTCCCCTGGAGCTGGCACCATGAATTTGGACTTCTAGTGAATAAATTTCTGTTTGTTAAAGACATCCACTTACGGTATTTCTGTTATAGCAGCACTAGATACCTCTTGTATACATAGGATTGCTATGAGTCAGAATCGACTCAACGGCACCTAACAGCAACAGCACTAGATAACTTAGACGCCCAGTTAAATTTGAATTTCGGATATAGAGCAAATAACTTTTTAGGATAATATATTTTTAGTATCGGTATGTACAGGGCATACTTATACTAAAAATTATTCACTGTCTGAAATTCAAACTTTACTGTGTGTCCTGTATTTTGTCTGGCAACCCTAGCCCTGACCTCTCCCTCCCTGAGCTTCCCTGGTCCTGACAGGCTGACCCCCTTGCACTTCCTGAGCCACCACTTAGCCTTTCCCAAATGAGAGTCTTTTGTCTTTGAGATTGGGAGCTCCCTGAGGGTGAGGGTCAAGATTGCCCTTCCATCTGCTGTGGGGAAGGGTGTGGGCATGCACACCCACCCACACCTACACAGCCGAGCTGAGGCAGCATCCTAGGGTTATGTTTCCCATCGGTGCCAGGCAATGTAATGGTTTTGTGGTTCTCTCTAGGTGTTTGAGGGCTGTGCATAGTTGGTGTGTGACTGGGTACATTTCCACAAAGTGTTGTATGGTTTGGTGGCATAACTTTATGTGTGTGTGGGGGGGAGGGGTCCTTTGTGGTCTCTGATGTAATGGGCTTTGTGGACTTTGTTTATCAGTGGTGGAGGGGGTAGTGCTGATGGAGGATTTTGTCAGGTGTGTAGGTGTGGGTGAGTGTGTGAGAGAGAGGGAATGTTGTGAGTTACCAACTATGAAAAGTGGGCTGGAGAAAATCAGTGCAAGAACTGGCTGAGTGGGGATGAGAGGGAGCAGTGGGAAGCCCTGTGGTATTTAGGAAGGGAGCTCCCCTAGGACAGGGGTGGGGTTTTCAGCATCCCCCAGCACAGAGTCTACCAGGGTCAGAGCAGGGTTCAGAAATACTTGGGGGACCAAACTAAGCCAAGAGATGCCAAGAGAGTTCAACAGGAGGGAGGTCATAAGGGCTACAGATGTTTGGCTGAGAAATTCCCCTATTTTCACATGGGCACTAGGTAGTCATGGAAGGTTCTTGTGCAGGTAAGTGGCATGACCGGAACGTCTTCTTCTCAGTAGGACCTGGCATGGTTTTTGGCCAGGCCTAGGCTCCTGAACTGGAACTCTTGTTCATCTCTCCGTAGGTGGGGGTTGGAGTGTGTCTTTCGCTAGCCACACTAAAGCACTGGGGTACGCCTCTGCTCCTGCTGGTTCCTCTATTTTCCACTTTCCCCTTGGAGAGCAGGGTTAAGAAAGGAGTGCAGTCCAGGACCAGCTGGTGCCTGAAAGTCTGCCATTGACATGATGTGTGACCTCAGGCAAGTCACTGCCCCTCTCTCTGCCTTCATCTCCTCACTAGAAACTGGGCTGACAATCTCTGTCCCACTCACCTGGGACTCCAGGGTATCCTGAATATTTGTGTTTCATTCAGCCTCCTATTCTGCAGGGTTACCTGCCAAGAAGTAGAGAGAAAGGAGAGGAAGGCCCATCTATGGGCTCCCAGGTGAGGTAGAGGAGGACCGAGCAGAGGGATGGCCATAGACGGTGCTATGGTCACCCCACCCCCAGGACCAGCAGCAGAGCAGGGAAAGAAGGCCTAGGTAGGGACTTTGCTGCCTTGCTACAGACTGGGTGGGGAAGGCTTACCCAGGAAGGTCTGCCTGGTTTAGGGTATAGAGATACAGCCAGTGGGCTCCTCCAGGCTTTGGGGGGGTGGGTAGACAAGGGGCACCTGGGACCGGGGTACCTATTTGCACACAGTAGGTGGCTGGCTTTGCTCACCAGATCTATGGCCCTGTCAGCTACTGTCTGGGTCTTGTACTTTCTCTGGCCATGTGTCTCGAACTATGTCTCTGCATGTGCCATCCTCCAGGTGATTCATCCTCTTCAACCCCACGCCCGGGGGAGGGCAGGGCAGGACCAGGCCAGGATGTGCTGAGCAGGGCAGGGTAAGCAGCCCAGCTGAGCCGAGAGGAGCACCTCCTCTCTCCTGGCCGGGGCCCTGCCTACTCAGGTGGAAAAGGAAGTGAGGAAACTGCACCCAAAGCAAGGTACAGGGTGGGGGGAGGTGTGCTCAACCTGGAACCCAGGAGGCCAGGTTCCCTCAGGTCTAGGAGGGGACCTGAGTCCTCTGGGGCCTGCCTGGTTGGGCTGTGGTCAGGGTGGGGGCAGGGACTCAGAGGAGCTGCTGGAACCCTGCGGGTTGGGCTTTTCCTTCCCTCCATGACTGGGAGACCTAAAATCTTCTGTGACGCTTTCTGCCTGTGAGACCTTGTAAAACCAAAAAAACCAAACCTGCTGTTGTTGAGTCGATTCTGTCCTATAGGACAGAGTAGAACTGCCCCATAGGGTTCCCAAGGAGCAGCTGGTGGATTTGAACTGCCAACCTTTTGGTTAGCAGCCTAACACTTAACCACTGGCCACCAGGACTCCAAGACCTTGTAAATAAAAAAACCACCCAAACCTGTTGCCAATGAGTCGATTCCAACTCATAGCGACCCTACAGGACAGAGCAGAACTGCCCCATAGGGTTTCCAAGGAGCAGCTGGTGGATTCAAACTGCCGACCTTTTGGTTAGCAGTCTGAACTCTTAACCACTGTGCCACCAAGGCTCCAAGACCTTGTAAGGGAGGGTGCAAATGTCTCTGTGTGTGTTGTAGCTGTGTTTGTGGACATTATGTTTTTGCAGCAGAGGCCACATGTGACATTTTAGACCAGGAGGAGGCAGATGTCTCTCTCTGTGTGTGTGTGTGTGTGTGTGTGTGTGTGTGTGTGTGTGTGTCCCCGCACCCATGGCTAAGACCCAGGGACACCATTGCCATGTTTGTTTCATGAGTATGACATAGTAAATTATGCCACGTGTCTGATTGTGTGTCCATGTTTCTGAGTGCATGGTAGTGTATGACTTTATGTTGTTTTGCCATTGTGTGAGGTTGTGTATGATGTAGTATGATTGACCCTGTGTGGCTGTAATCTTTGTGACTGTGTGTAATAATGTTTTCAGGTGTGTGAAAGCATATTATGTGTGTATGATACTCTTTGGCTCTCTGATTGTGAGACACATTGTAAATGACACTGCATATCCTTGTGACTCAGTGGGACCATGTTTAAGGGGTATATAACTGGGTATATATGTAGTTGAGTGATTGTTGTGTGACACTGTATGTGAAATGGTATAATTGGCATTGTGTGACTTTGGGTCTTTGTGACTGTGCATTACCACATTTGCAGATGTGTGTGAATTGTGTGGAGCCCTGGTGGCGCAGTGGTTAAGAACTCAGCTGCTAACCAAAAGGTTGGCAGTTCAGATCCACCAGGTGCTCCTTGGAAACCCTATGGGGAAGTTCTAGTCTGTCCTATAGGGTCACTATGCATCAGAATCGACTCAACAGCAACGGGTTTGGTTTGGTGAATTGTGTAGCTGTGTGATAATCTGTAGGGTTGTGACTGTGAATCTGTGTGACCAAATTTTTAGGAGTGTGATTGGCTGTATGGATTTGTGTGATCCCACAATTGTATAACTGCACACCATGTGTCCTTGCTCCTTGTGACCAAGAAAGTCCAGATACCCTCAGGGCCTTAAAAAAGGGGAGTAAAGACTAGTTTATGCTCAGTATACCCACTGTGGCTGTATAAACAAGGGTTGCAAACACATGCACAAACTTCAGGGTACTCACTCCACCCCTCAGCCTGGTTCAACTCCCTAGTAATAATGCTTGTTCACATATGTGGAATTAATGTACTAATCACAAAGAACTCTTATCTATTTATGAAAATGAAGCCAACCATAGCCCTGGGCCTGACTCCCCATCTGAGGGCTGGGGTAGGGGGCATCCCAGAAAAGCTATGTGGCCAGAAAGGGGGTCCAGGGAAACCCAGAACCCCAGATACATGCTGAGATATGGAACTTCCCAGTTCCCTCTAGAGTGAAGTCAGTCACTTCACATCCAATTTCTCCCTTTCTGCAGGGCTGCACCAGGGAAACCGGATCCTGGTTAAAAGTTTGTCCCTTGACCCCGGCCAGAGCCTTGAGCCTCATCCAGAAGGCCCCCAGTGGCTTCGCTCAGATCCAGGTCCCCCAACTGAAACCCCTAGCCAGCGTCCCTCACCACTGAAGCGGGCACCAGGCCCAAAGCCACAGGGTAAGTGGTTCCAGAGAAGGGCACAGAAATGTAATGGCCCAGGGAAGGGCACAGATAGGGGAAGGAGAAAGGGAGGGGAGAGTTGGCCCATGGCAGAGAAGAGGGCTTATTAGAAGGACAGGGAAACACCGTGGTCTATGGGGCAGTGCTACCTACCCAGGGTACAGAGGGCTGTGGCCTGGGGTTAATGTGTGTACCCTGGGATCTCACCTCAGGCCTGTTGTGTGCTCACCTAAGGCAGAGGTGCAGACTGGCTATTTGTGGAGGGGGTTGTGGCCTGGCCATGACAGTCACCTCCAAACCCAGCTCACTGGGGTCCCCCCGTCTCTTCATCTATCTCTCTAGTCCCCCCGAAGCCCAGTTACCTGCAGATGCCTCGGATGCTCCCTCCACCTGAGCCCATACCCCCCCCACCATCACGCCCTCTGCCTGCAGACCCCCGAGTGGCCAAGGGCCTGGCCTCTAGGGTGGAGGCTGGCCCCAGTTCTGCAGCAGTTTCTTCACTGATTGAGAAGTTTGAGAGGTAAGTCTGTTTCCCAGGGGACTTGTGAAGGTGAGGATGGGCCTGGGACAGGAAGGGGACTGCAGGAGCTCACACTCTGTCCCCATGTATGTCCACCATCCATCCCAGAGAGCCTGTGATTGTCGCCTTGGATAGACCAGCCCCTGGCCCCAGCCCAGGTCCCACAGAGCCAGCCATGTTGCCACCGCCACTCCCACAGCCACCAGTGCCCCCTCTCCCTGAGGGCGAGGCTTCCCGCTGCTTGTTCCTGCTGGCTCCTGGGCCCCGGGATGGTGAGAAGGTGCCCAACCGGGACAGTGGAATTGACAGCATCAGCTCACCATCCAACAGCGAGGAGACCTGCTTTGTCAGTGATGACGGCCCCCCCAGCCACAGCCTCTGCCCTGGGCCCCCTGCTCTGGCCAGTATGCCTGTTGCTTTGGCCGATCCCCACCGGCCTGCCTCCCAGGAGCTTGACAGTGACCTGGATGAGGAGGACGAGGAGGAGGATGAGGAGAAGGACAGAGAAATCCCAGTGTCCCCGATGGAGAGACAGGAGTCTGTGGAGGTACTGACTCAGGTTCACCAAGAGGCACAGCTGTGTAGAGAAATCAGGAGCCTGGCTTTTACACTTGGTTCTTCCCCCAGCTCAGTATTTCTTGAAATGGCATTTTCATTTTTTTCATTTTGGGCATTTAGTTTCCCTTGTCTCCTGGTAATAAATACTATGAACAAACCCCAGCACTCCCCCTCCATCATAGTGACTACCAAAATGACCATGCACAGTTCCAAATGCTCACTAGGGAAATTGCCCTATCTTCAACAGAGGACCACTAGCACTAGCTGGGCCTCAGTTTTTCCATCTTGAAGATGAACATCCTGGTTAGAGATCTCTAAAGACCTGTTCCAGCTAGAAAATCTCATGATTCAGTAGCTATGTGACATTGCACAAGTTTCTTCCCACTTTGCTCACCTACCACAAGCCTCTGTTTCCTTATTTGTAAAATGGAGGTGTAATGAAATTAACAATGCTTTCACACCCAGAGAGACTTCCTGACAGCTGGCGGAGAGGCACAAGAACTAGATCCCCACAGGGATAGCTGAGGCTATGGAGTTGAAGGGTTTTGGCAGCAAGGACCCCTTGCTGTGCTCTGGCAGCTCAACATTTCTTCAGAAGGCATCCTTGCACTTGAGTTAGGTCCCAGCCAGAGGACCTGCTCTGCCAGAACCAAGCTCAAGTGTGGGAGCTGAAGCCAGGGTCTGCTAGAACGGCAGGTATACTCAGCAAGTATATGTCTAACAAAAAAGGAAATTGGGCAAAAAGGCAATGCATTTTATTCATTTTTATACTTTTTTGTTTTCCTTACACCCCAGGTACTCAGCAAGCCTTTACTGACAGTGAACTGAGAGGGTGAATAAATAGATAACTAACATTTATAGAATTCTTAATCCATAGTCAGCTATGTTTTGTATGTATTAAATCATTTAATTGTCACAACTATAAGTGGACTTAGGTCCTAATATTATCTCTACTTATACATGAGAATATTTAAATACAGAACAGTTAAACAATTTATGTAAGCTAGTGAATGGCAGAGCTAGGATTTGAACCCAGGATGTCTGACTTTCCAGCCCACATGCTTACCCACTATACTATGCTGAATGAATAGAGAGAACAAATAAATGAGTGCATGAGTGGCTGAGTGAGGGAGTGCATGTCATCAGAATTGAGTTGAGGGAGTGCATGTCATCAGAATTGAGGGGTAGCTTTATAATATACTGGAGAGTCAGGGATGAAGCTGGGGTGCTTATGGGTCTAGAGATGGGGATCAGGGTTATCTTGGGGTACCATCAGGTTTAGAATAGCACTTGAGCTGTTCTGAGAATTCTGGGGACTTGGGGGTGAGGGCCAGGGTGGAGGATGATGGATCAAGGGTCACCTCTTCTCCTTTCCAGTTGACTGTGCAGCAGAAGGTGTTCCACATTGCCAATGAGCTCCTGCAAACTGAGAAGGCTTACGTTTCCAGACTCCATCTCCTGGATCAGGTGAATGGCCTCTCAGGGGCCCCAGGATGTGGTAGGTGGGTTCCAAGGAGGAAGTGATAGGGCCTGAGCCCAACCCCATCATTGGGACAAGAATCTTGAGGTGGTAAGGCTCCTCTCTGTCCTTGACCCTCATTCTGTCCCTGAGGCCAACTCTGATTATGACCCCAAGCTTGATCTTCATACCACCCCTCATTCCTAATCCTGGGATGATACATCAGCTCTGACTGTGACTCTGACCCAGATCCAGAATTTACCCCTGGCTGTGAACGAGACCCTGAATTTCATTCTAATCCTGACTCCAAATCCACCTAGCATGTCCCTGAAGGCAGGGAATTTTGTCTGCTTTGTTCACTGCTCTATCCTAGCCTCTAAGACAGTGCCTAGCACACAGTAGGCACTCAAAAATGTTTGTTAAATGAATGGATTTAATTCTGAGCTTTTCTCTGACCCTGAATTTAATTCTGACCTTGCCCCTGATCCTGACTTTTCATTGTTCCAATGCTTAACTCTAGGTATTAACCTTGACAACCTGAAATCCAACCCCATATATAACCCTAACTCCATCTCCTCTCTCCTCAATCTCAAGACCAATGCTGATCCCAAAGCTCCACAAAGCTGCCCACAAACACTGCCCTCACCTTCAAGCCACCTGAGCTGAGAACTTCTGCCCTGCCCCACAGGTGTTCTGTGCCCGGCTGCTGGAAGAAGCTCGGAACCGCAGTTCTTTCCCAGCTGACGTTGTCCACGGCATCTTCTCTAACATCTGCTCCATCTATTGCTTCCACCAGCAGTTCCTGCTGCCGGAGCTAGAGAAGCGCATGGAGGAATGGTGAGGGGCCCCAGGCCTAGACTGCCCGCCCTCCTGTAAACTTGCTCACCAGGCCCAGGCCCAGATGTGTGTGTAGGAGTTCATTCCTGATTGCCCTCTCTTACGGCCTTTCACAAAAATAACCAGACTTAAGTTCTACCTTCTAGGTCCTCCCAATCTAATGTGGAACACAGACCAGGACTCAGAAAATTACAACAGAAGAGTATAGCTTTTAAGAGTGTGAGGTCAGGAGCTAAACTGGCTTGGTTCAAACTCCAGCTCTACTACTTGCTAGCTTTGTGATATTGAGCAAGTTTCTTAAGTTGCTGTGCCTGAGTTTACTCATCTATAAAATGGGGATCATCATAATAGCCTACCTCGTAGGGTTGTTTTAAGGATTAAATGAGTAGATAGATATAGAGAGCTTAGAACAGTACCTGGTATATAGTAAGTGCTCAGTAAATGTGAGCTGTTGTTATTTTTAATCTGCTGTGATAGAGGAGGGAATGGGAGCTGTGGGAATCCAGACAAATGGACCTACACCAGCCTGAGGGTTGGAGGAGGTAATGCCTGAGCTGAGGCCTGAGGTAGAAGGGCAGGGTTCATAGGCAATCTCCTGGCCTCCAGGCTCTCCTCTTCCAATCCATCCTTTAGAATCTACACCACCCGCCAGAAGGTTCTTTCTAAACAACAATCAGACCATGTCACTCCCCTGCTTAAAATCATCTCCTCACTTTCCGGTTCCCACACCCACACTATAAAGGCCTTGTCTGCCTCATTACCTAGACTTATCAGTTGCCACTCTGTCTTACTCATTTGCTTCTAATAACACCAAATTGTTTAGTTTCCTGCAAACACCTTGCTGTTTGTCACTTCGGTGGCTTTTCTCATTCTGTTCCCTCTACCTGGAAATCTCTCTCAACTGCTTTTTACTGATTAGCCCTGACTGATCCCTTCAGGACCTACTGCAGGCCTCACCTCCTCTAGGAAGGCTGCACTGATCCCCAGGCCAGGTTAGATTCCCTTCTTCGGGGCTTTCCTTGTCCTTATCTGGACACTCCGATTGGAAGGTGTCTGTGCCCTGTCCTGTTTCCCCAACAGACTGTTATATAAAGAGGGCTGGAATCAGGCCTGGTCTGTGTGTCTCCCTCACCATACTGTGACCCCTGCAGGCTGGACCTGACCTGGTTCCTGTGTCTCCCTAACCAGACTGTGACCCCAGAGGGCTGGACCGGGCCTGGTCCCTGTGTCTCCCCAACCAGACTGTGACCCCTGAGGGCAGGACTAGGCCTGATTCCTTTGCCTCTTCCATAAGACAGTGACCCTCTTAGGGCTTGATTTCATGTGACTCATTTCTGTATCCCCAGTGTTACCCAGCACAAGGCTGGGCATGGAATCAATCATCAATGAATAAAGTGGCCCTTGTAGTAAGGTCAGGGCAGATATTTCAGGATATATCTTTCCTGGTGCTTGAGCAGTGCAGAGTTGTGATAGGTGGCAGCCCAGGCAGTAGTCTTGAGCCTCTTGGGCTAATGGGCCTTTAATATAAGCATAATTTCCAAAGGAGCAGACTGGCTGAGAAGTGAGTTTCCAGACAGAGATGAGAGCAGCCTGTTTGGTGCTAGAGATCTGCGAGGCAGGGTTCGGGGTGGGGGGCACAAGGATTGGCGGGACCATATAAGCCCCTGCTTCTACTCCAGGGACCGCTATCCACGCATTGGAGACATCCTACAGAAGCTGGCACCCTTCCTCAAGATGTATGGCGAGTATGTGAAGAACTTTGATCGGGCTGTGGAGCTGGTGAACACCTGGACAGAGCGCTCCACCCAATTTAAAGTCATCATCCATGAGGTGCAGGTAAGTAGGCAAGCTGGATGGGGCAGACTCAGGGAGGAAAGGTCTGCAGGGACCTGGGGATGGGCAGCTCTGTGGCCAGACCTGAGCCCCCTCTGCTTCTGCCTGTCACAGAAAGAGGAAGCCTGTGGCAACCTGACATTGCAGCACCATATGTTGGAGCCCGTGCAGCGCATCCCTCGCTATGAGCTGCTTCTCAAGGACTATCTGTTAAAGCTGCCCCATGGCTCCCCGGACAGCAAGGATGCCCAAAGTGAGTGTGTGCACCTGAACCCTCCACCCCCTGCTGTGAGTCCCACACTGATCACCCTAGGCCAAACCACTGAGGCAGGGCTCCAAGACTTAACTCACAGGGTAAGCCCCCTAACTGAAATCCCTTCCCAGAGCCACATAGTTGAAATCTCAGAATAGGACCTCCAAATTGAAAGGCCCATGTTGAGGTTCTGGAGTGAGACCCCAATGTGAACTCCAGGTTGAGATCCCTGCCCGAGTACCCAGACAGAACATTCAGAAGGAGTCCTCTAGTTTGAACTTCCCAGCTAGAACCCCATAGTCTCAGAAGTATGTCCAGAGTGATCCCTCCAAAGGGAGCAATCCAGTCCCTAGGCTAAGACCCCAAGGCTAACTCCCAGACTGGGCCCTGAATGAAATTGTACCAAGTCCAAAATGAAACTGAGCCTGAACCCTGGGGACTGAGCTGCATAGACGGAGCCACCAGGCTAAGAACCCAGACTACCCCCCTCAGGCCAAACTCTCTTTACTGGATCTTCATGACTGAGCTCCCTAGAAAGACCCCTGTTTCATCAAGCCCCTGATTTTCTGTCATCCAGATTCAGAACTCTACTTTGTGTCCTCTAGCCACTACCCAGAATGAACTTGCCAAACAACCTCCAAGTCTAATCAGAGCCCCACCACAGAATCAGCCCTCTAGAACTAAGCCGCCTAGACTGGACCCCATATTTTCCACCTCCCAGATTTGAATCTCTTAGCTGAGATACCTCCTCCCTAGACTTAGTCCTTACACCATTAGTCCTTGAACCATTAGAAAAGTATTTCATACTGATTCCCCCAGTATGAGCCCCACCCTCCATAGGGTCACATCCCCAGATAAAGCTCCCCAGAGTTTACCCCACCTTCTTTCCCCTCGACTGTTATTTCCATTCATTCATGCATTTAACAGCAGTTTACTGACCACCTCAATGTTCTGTGCACTGTTCTAGGCACTGGAAATCAGAGGTGAACAAGACAGACAAGGTCCTTGATCTCAAGGAGCTTATATTCTAGTGGGGGAGACAGACAATAAACAAAAGTAATAAATACACAGGAAAATATTCGATGAGTGCTAAGTGTAATTCAGAGAATTAGAAGAGGGTGATGTGACAGTGACTGGGGGGCCTACAATAGTTTGAGTGGCCTCTCTGAATATAAGATATTTGAGTCAAAACCTGAATAACAAGAAGAAGGTAGCTATGTGCTGGCTGGGGAGGAGCATATTGCAGGAAGGTGTAAGTCCCTAAGAGGGGGACCAGTTTGCAATTTCTGGACCAGCAAGAGGGTTGTGTGACCTTGGCATGGCAAGTGAGGGTAAAATGGTTGAAGTGGGGTTGGAGAGAGGAGTAAGACTGAATCCCAAGGTAAAGAGATGGATTTTATTCTTAGTGCAGTGGGAAGTCATGGAAAGGTTTTTGTTTGTTTATTGTTGTAGTTTAAGTGAAAGTTTACATTTCAAGTTAGCCTCTCATACAAAAATTTATACATACATTGTTATGTGACCCTAATTGCTCTCCCTATACTGTGACAGCACACTCCTCCTTTCCACCCCTGATTTCCCATGTCCATTCAACCAGCTCCTAACCCTCTCTGCCTTCTCAACTCGCCTCTGGACAGAAGCTGCCCATTTAGACTCATATATCTACTTGAGCTAAGAAGCACACTCTTCACGAGTATCATTTTATGTCCCACAGTCCAGTCCAATCTTTGTCTGAATAGTTGGCCTCAGAAATTGTTTTAGTTCTGGGTTGATAGAGAATCCAGGGGCCATGCTTTCCAGGGTTCCTCCAGTCTCAGTCAAACCATTAAGTCTGGTCTTTTTACTAGAATTTGAGTTCTGCACCCTACCTTTCTCCTGCTCCATCAGGGACTCTCTGTTGTGTTCCCTGTCAGGGCGGTCATTGGTGGTAGCTGGGCACCATCTAGTTCTTCTGGTCTCAGGCTGATGAAGTCTCTGGTTATGTGGCCCTTTCTATCTCTTGGGCTAATACTTTCCTTGTGTCTTTGGTGTTCTTCATTCTTCTTTACTCCAGGTGGTTGGGACCAATTGATGCATCTTAGATGGCCACTTGCAAACTTTTAAGACCCCAGACGGAACTCAACAAAGTAGGACATGGAAAAGTTTTGATCTGGAGTACAGGGGGAGCAGGAATGGGAGCCGAGAGACCAGTTAGAAGGCTTTTGCAATAATCCAAGTAAAAGAAGTTGGCTTGGACAAGGGTAGCAGCAGTGCAAGTGGTGAGAAATGGTGAGATTCAGGATATATTATATTTGGAAGCAGCATTGGAAGGAGTAGGGTGGAGTGGGTGTGGGGCTTGTGAGAAAGAGTCAAGAATGACTCCTAGATTTTTGGCTGGTGGTGATGGTTACTGATATGAGCACAGGAGTTTGATTTTGGACATGTTCAAAGTGAGCAGCCAGTTAGGCAGTTAGACAAGTCTGTAATTCCAGGGAGAGAGATTGGGTCATCACTGTCACATAGACAGTATTCAAAGCCATGGGACTGGCCAAGACCAAGTCTATGAGTGTAAATGGAGAAAAGAGGACCTAGGACAAAGCCCAGGGAGGTGGAATCAGCAGAAACTTAAAAGGAACAGCCCTAAAGGTAGAAGGCAAACTAGGAAAGTGGGTGGGTGACCCTAGAAGCACAAGAACGGCGAGCGGACAGTTGTGTCCACTGCTGTTAAGATTTCCCAAACCGAGTCCCCTCCCCACAAGATGGGGCACTTTGCTACCAAGCCTGGGCTCCTAGAAAGAGTTATACCCCTAGAAAGTTTGATAGCTGAGCCCTAGAAACTGACATCTGTAGGCTAAGTACTCCATTCCTCCCCCCAGGACTGAGAAACCCCACTGAGGTGGCAGGATGAGCTACATAACCTAAACCTCTAGAAAGAGCCTTCAATTGATTCCATGGGATGAGCCTCATGGACTGACATCTCCAACCTGAGCCTTCAGACTGAACCCAATCTGAGATCCCCATTGTGGATCCTCATACTGGTTTCCCCAAACTAAGATCCCCAGACTAGGCTTCCAGAATTCTATCCTTACCCTTCAGCCTTGAGAGTGGGTTCCCAGCCAGAGCCCTCAGCCTGAGGTCCCAGAATGAGATTCCCCCAAAAGAGCTTCCCAGTCTGTTATCCTCAGTCACTGTTCTATAGATGGATGTTGTCAAACTGAGCACCCTAGATTAAGTCCCCCATTTACTACCTATAAAAATGGCATTGGGGCAGTAGCTGACCTCCTCCAACCCCACAAGGGGGAAGAAGAACCAAGATCAACAGTGCAAGGCTGACTCCCATGAGATGGAGGCCAGACAAGCCTCCTCTCTCTGCTATCTCTACCAATTCTGACACCAATTATCCCTCCCACAGCACTCTCTATTGGGTTCGATAATTCATTGCAATGGCCACACAGAACTAACAGACCATACTCACAATTACAGGTTTATAGGGGAAGTAACAGGCTCAAGAACACTCAGGATACAGTTCTTCCATTGGGATAGCCTCTCCTCAGCTCTGTTCATGGGCACACCTCTCCCTGGCCCTCAGTCTCTGCCCACAGGCACTCAGCTTTCTCTCTCCATGGGCCGGGAAGCCCACCGCACCATCTCCTGCTGCCAGGTCTCTCCTGCTGGGTCTCTCCTTCCTTGGTGGAGGTGGACTCCTCTTCTCTGCTCTGGAATTGGCTCTCTTTTAAGGCAAAACTGACCAATCCCCTTAGTAGGCTATGATTACCCTATCACACAATCACCTGGGTGGGAGTTACAAGACCATAGCTAGGAAGGCCACACACACAAGTAATTAATTGCACCACACAACCTCTCAAAATGAGACTTCCAGCTTGACCCCAAATGACTGACTCTTCAGGTCCATGCCACAGACTGAGACCCCACTGAATCCTCAGACTGGATTCCCAGAGTTTTCTAGTATAAGCCCCAGAGGAAACCCTGAGATTGAGCTGCCCAGATTGAGCTCCAAGAGTGAGCTCCAAACTGAGATTCCAGACTGTTCTCCCTAACCCAAGTCCTCCAGACTGAAGACCCTTATTTTCTGTCCCCCAGATTGAGAGTCCCTCACAGAGACCCCAGACTAATGCCCTAGATTGTCCAGCAAATTAAGGCTCCAAGTCTGATCTGTCCAGTTTAAACTCCCAGACTGACTTCCCCCAGACTGAACCTCCCAGATTTATATTCATGGATTGAGATTCCCAGGCTGCATCCAGCAGACAGGTCTCTAGACTAGGTCCCACACTGAGACTTGAGAAGGGCACCTCGCCGCCTCATTGAGTCTCTACATTTTATACCCTTTAGACTAGGATCCCCAGAAGGAGCCTCCCATTTCATCTTTCTACTCAAAGCCCCACAGAATCACATGTCTGTATTGAGCTCCCAGGACTGACTCCCTAGAATGACATTCCAAACTGAAATTCCCCAGATGAGCTCCCTGGAGTGGACCCCCAAAGGAGATGCCACTGTAAGCTTCCCAGAGTCCCTTTTATCAACTGTGTGTCCTTGGGCAAACTACTCAGCCTCTTAGCCTGAGTTTTCTCATGTGAAGAATGGGGATAATAATGATACCTACTTACAGGGTTGTTGTGAGGATAAGTGAGATAATCCAGATAAAGCTTTTAGCATAGTACCTGGTACATGGTAAAGACTCAATAAATACTAGCCATTTTTATTATTATTGAATGCCCTGACTGACCCCCTCCATACTGAATCCTCTTAAAATCAGCCCTCAGATTGAGCTCACCAAACTTAACCCATTGCTGTTGAGTCAATTCCGACTCACAGTGACCCTATAGGACAGAGTAGAACTTCCCTATAGGGTTTCCTAGGCTGTAATCTTTATGGAAGCAGACTGCCACATCTTTCTCCCACAGAGTGGCTGGTGGTTTCAAACCTCTGACCTCTCAGTAGCAGCGCAGTAGCCAAGCTCTTTAACCACTGTGCCACCAGGGCTCCTTCACCAAACTTAGGTCCCTGTTTTGTACCAATCTCAACCCCCATCCGAGCCCCCAGAATGAACCTCAGAGCCTGAGCCTGGCTGACTGAGCCCCCTAATAGAGCCTCCTAGACAGAGCTCCCTATACTGAGCCCAAAGATGAAACCCTCAGAAAGAACTTGCCAGTGGCTTTCTGAGCTTCTCAGAATGAGAATCTCTCAATGTGAGCCAGCCCAAGATGTGCCCATTAAGCTCCCCAGCCCAAGATCCCAAGCTGAGTTCCCTATTTTTTACCCCTCAGACTAAAATCCCCAGGCTGAGCTCCAGAAAGTACCTCCAGGTCTGAGCCCCACTGCATCATATCTCCAGTTCCCTAGACTGACTGCCCTGCTTTCTACCTGCCAGATTGAACTCTGAAGCCTGGACCCTAGACTGAGCTTCCCAAACCAGGCTAGCTGGAACCTGGCCTGAGCCACCTGTGCTGAGCCCAAGACTGAACTCCAAACCAAGATCCCAGACTGCTAAGCCCAGATTAGGTCCCACTAAAGCTCCCAGACCAAGCCCCACATCAAGTTTCCAAACTGTACTCCCTAGCCTGAACCCCCAGATGAAATCCTTGACTGAGATCCCCATACTTAATCCCCAGACAGAGCTTGCATACACTAGACCCTGGAAATGCCAGTTGGTACCCCACACAAGACCTCTCCAGACAGAGCTCCCCACAGCAAAGCCCCCAGTCTGAGTCCAGCAGCCTACACAGGCCTGAGCTTGTATGCCCACAGCTCGCCAGAGTCCTCTTCCTGTCCCCTTCCCTAGAGGCACCTCCTCCAGCATGCCCCCATCCTGGAGTGGATAAATGCAGAATGTATAGGATAAAGGGCATCTGGGAGATCAGCCCCAGCTCTGATGCCAACTCTGCCACCTCCCAGATAGACAACTTAGGGCCAGCCACCTCCCGTTTCTGAGTCTCTTCATTGATAAAATGGGACAGTCACACCTACCTTACAGGGTTGTGAGGATTAAAGGAGTTAATTTATGCAAAACATTTGTTGGGGAGCTCTGGAGAGGGTGATGGGATCTTGGCCCTGTCCTAGGGAGCTTCTAGTCTACTAAGGGATACAGATATAGATATATAAAGGTTCAATGAGCACACAGTGTGACTACTGGGATCACCACCACCAGTTGCTGTAAGTCAGTTCCAACTCATGGCTACCCCATGTGTGCAGAGTAGAATTGCTCCATAGGGTTTTCAAGGCTGTGACCTTTCAGAAGTGGATCACCACGCCTTTCTTCCGAGGCACGTCTGGGTGGATTCAAACCACCAACCTTTCAGTTAGTAGTCAAATGTTTAACCATCTGCACCACCAAGGGACCGACTAGTAGGACAGAAGGAAGCAAAGGAGAATGTGGGAACCCAGATAAGGTCCAAATCCAGCCCAGAAACTCAGGGCAGACTTACTAGAAGATGTGAGGTCAATCCAGAAGACTGAGTAGAAGTTTACCACATAAAGTAAGATGGGACACGTTTAGGGACATGAAAGAGGAGGACTCTGGAGAGGTCAGCAGAAGCCAGATTACCAGAGGCTTTGAACAACAGGCTAAGGGGCTAGGTCTTTATCCTACAGACACAGGGGAACCACTGACAGAGCAGAGGAGTGACAGTAAACTGTGTGTGAAACAGCTCCCTCTGGCAGCTAGGGTGGAAGAGGTGTTAGAGTTTGGAGCCTGGCACCTGAAAGGCATGTTGAGGCTTAAGCTGGGACAGGGGTCACAGACCTTCTTGAGTATCAAGACTTGGTCATGGAGAGACAGCCTCCTAGGAAAACAAGACTTGGTTGGCAAACCATATGGACCCTCTTCAGAAGCACCTGTATAATATCCATATTTGCTGAATGGGAAAATCTAACACCACAGAGACAGAGTAGGGTGCAGTATAGAGCTGCAGTTGGGCCTTAAGCATGGGCAGGATTTGTTAGTATGTGGGGATGTAAAGGGAGTTACTTAAATTTTTTCTGATGATACCTGTCACTATAGGAAATATGGGGCCCTGGTGGCACAGTGGTTAAGAACTCGGCTGGTAACCAAAAAGGTTGTCAATTTGAATCTACCAGCTGCTCCTTGGAAACCCTATGGGGCAGTTCTACTCTGTTCTATAGGGTCACCATGAGTCGGAATCAACTCGATGGCAATGGGTATAGGAAATATGGAAATACAGAAAAGAGTAAAGAAATAGGGAAAAAAGATCACTTGTGATCTGAGCCCCCAGAGAACAAGCACAATGAATATTTTGGCATATATTCTTCCTGGTGTTTTTTATACATGTATAAGTTTGTATCCTTTTTTTTCCTTAAAATATCCTGAGTATTTCCCAGATTATTAAAAACCTGACATAAGCATCATTTGTCAAGGTTAATCCTATATTTTGTTATATGAAGGTACCATAATTTATTTAACTGAACCGCTACATTTTTGTTTCCAGTTTGTCACTGTTATAAACACCACTGTGATGAATGTGTATTTGTACATAGAATATGTATTTTTTTAGCATAGATTCCTATAATCAGGATTACTGAGACAAAGAATTGTTCCTTGTTAAATTTTTTTTTTTTTTGCATTCATGTACTATGATTCTGCTATTGTGGCATTGAGGCAGTTTCTGATTATAAATGATGTTATGAACATCTTTGAGGCTGGCACTTTCTAGGATGAAGAGGATGTGGTCAGGCTGAGGAGATATTTAGGGAAGAAAGAACTCCCTAAGAGCTGCCTCTCTGTTAGTCCCCCATCTGACCTCACCTCTCTATGCCCACAGAGTCTCTGGAGCTGATAGCCACAGCAGCAGAGCACTCCAATGCTGCCATCCGAAAAATGGTGAGTGGCCCTTCTAGCCTTATGTCTCTATCCTGGGGGAGCTTGTGGGCATCTGAGGAGAGGCTGACACCCAAGCCCTGCCTTTTGCACACTATCTTCTGCCAGGAGCGAATGCACAAGCTGTTGAAGGTATATGAGCTGCTAGGGGGTGAGGAGGACATTGTCAGCCCCACAAAAGAGCTCATAAAAGAAGGTCACATCCTTAAGCTGTCAGCGAAGAATGGGACCACTCAAGACCGATACCTCATACTAGTAAGTGCCAGGCATGGGGCTGTTGGTGGGCCATGCCCCAACACATACCATCTGGTATTCACTCAAGACCATACCTCATGTTAACCATTCTTTCCTCTATTAACTCATTGTATTTCCATTACATATACTAGAAAATTTTTTTCTCTAAGACTTAAAGAGAAGTGACTTGCTCAAGGTCATACAGCTAGGAAGTGACTCCCATGTCTAGGCTCTTGCCTTGTGACCCCTGTGCCCAACTGGGCTGTATTTTTTCCATCTGTCACCTTGAGTCCCCAACGATAAAGTTCAGGAGTCCCATAAGCGTAGGGAGCTGGGCCACTCCCCCACTAGGTCCTCTGCATATATATCCCAAACCTTTTCCTTCTTAGTTCAACGACCGCCTTCTTTACTGCGTGCCCAGGCTGCGGCTCCTTGGCCAGAAGTTCAGTGTGCGAGCACGCATTGATGTAGATGGCATGGAGGTGAGTACCAGGCAGTGGGAAATGGGGACCTGGAATGGGGCCTTGGTGTTGGAAGGAACAAAGACATTCAGGCTTTGACCCTAAGTCTGTGTGTGTATGTGTGTAGAGGGCTAGGGCCCTGTGGAACTCAGTAGGCCTCACCCAGCCCCTTTCTCCCTCCATCTAGCTAAAGGAAAGCTCCAACCTCAATCTGCCTCGGACCTTCCTAGTTTCAGGAAAGCAGCGTTCCCTGGAGCTCCAGGCCAGGTACTTGCCCTTACCTATGCCTTCCCTCCAGCTCCCTCTTCCCTTCAGAGATGCGGAGTCATTCCAGGCCTAATTCTAAGCCTACCTTCCTGGGGAAGAGATTGTTCCAGTGAAAGGGTAGGTTCCATTCCTTAAAGATGCAGTCTTGTTCTTCACGGGTAGGGATGATCCCTGAGGGCTAGAGGCTGCTTGGGCTGAGGGTAAGTACTTCATGATGTGGGGAAAGGCAGCATTCCAGCCAAGACAGCCTTTTGGGGAATGAACATGCTCTCCCTGATTAAAGCATGAATTCCTTCTGGTGGGTTTCATTAGAGGAGAAGGAAGTGGGGGGGAATACTATTCTTAATCTGAATAACAAAATCACAAATAGTTTATTCTAGATTCAGAGATTTAAGAGAAATAACAACCAAATGCAATGCTTAGTTAGTCCTTGATAGGAGCCTAGTTAGAGGAAAAAAACAGCCCTAAAATACATTTGTGGGACAATAGGGAAAATTTGAATGTGAACTGAACAATAGATGATATTGGGGAATTATTGCTAATTTTCTCAGGTGTGGTTAATGGTATAGTGGTTACATAAAATGATCTTGCTTTTATATGCTGACGATTTAGTGGTGAAGTGTCACAATGTCGGTAACTTACTTTAAAATGGTTTGTTACCCCAAAAATATCTATGTATGGATGAGGTAAAAATGGCAAAATGTTAAAAATTATTGCATCTTTGTAGTGGATATATATAGGTGTTTATTGTACTCGTGCTATCCTGTCAACTCTTCTGTATACTTAAAAATTTTCATAATAAAAAAATTTAAAAATATAACATGGGTTGAATGCCCAGCCACTTAACAAAGGGAGTTTCATATCCATCCTCTACTTGGATGATTTTAATAATAGCTCACATTTAATGAACACTTACTCTTGTGCCTGGCATTGTTTTAAATTAAATTCATACTTGAATCCTGACAACAACCCTTGAAGTAGCTAATGTTACCATTAACTCCACTTTACAGATAAGAAAACTGAGACACAGAACAGTTATGCATCTTGCCCAAGTTTCCCCAGCTAGAAAGGAGCAGAACTGGGATTACAGCTCATGCTGTCTGGCCCTGGAGTCAGTTTTGCTCCTAACCACTACATATGCTGCTTTCTGAAGGCTGAGGTGATAGGGTATGACGTCAGGGTCAGGGCCAGAGAATAGATGCACATCTGTAAATGATCTGCTTTTGATGAGCTGCTAGGAAGTGAGAAATGAAAGACAGAACTCTCCTCGTTGGGACTGTGCAGAGGCGGGAAAGAGAAATAAATATGGGCTATGGGGTGTCCTCCTGGAGGAAGCAAGCCAGGAGTTGGGCCTTGAATCTCTGGGAGACTGAGAGTATCGTGGAGACCTGAAGCAGGGAAAGGGAGAACAAAGCGGGCAACGGGCACTTTCTGGGGAGGGCAAGTGTAGGGCCCAGTCTCAGCCTCAGCGGAGCTTGACTGACAAGCCACTTGATGGGGACCTGTCCTCTGAAGAGAGGGAGGTGGCTGCTGAGGGAAACTGGGCCCAGACAGAGCCACCAAGCAGTGTAGGGTTTTCTCTTAGTGGAAGAGGGAAGGCATATAGAGGGTGTGCTTTGCAGTCACTTTACTGCTCCTCTTTTTCTTTTCTTTTTAATAATATTTTATTGTGTTTTCAGCGAAGGGTTACACAGCGGTTTAAGTTCCCATTCAATAATTTCTACACAAGTTGTTCAGTGACATTGGTTACATTCTTCACAATGTGTGAACATTATCATTTCTGTTCTGGTTGTTCCATTTCCATTAATCAAGTTTTCCTGCCCCCTTACATTCTCCTCTTTGTTTTAAAGTAATTGTTGACCATTTGGTCTCATATAGGTGATTTTAAAAGAGAGAACAGTACTTACGGGTGATAGTCATTATGTTTTGAGCCAATCTTATTTAGCTACAAGGTGACCTTAGAGGTTAGTTTTAGTTCAAGGTTTGAAGAGTATCTCAGGGCAGTAGTCTCGAGGAGTCCTCCAGTCTCAACCAGTTCAGTCGGTCTGTTTCTTTTTTTTGGAATTTGAGGTTCTGGTCTACATTTTTCTCCCATCCTATCAGGGTCCATCTGTTGTGGTTCTGATTAGAACAGTCAGTAGTGGTAGCCGGGCATGTAGTTCTTCTGGTCTCAGGGTAGATGAGGCTGTGGTTTATGTAGACTATTTGTCCTATAGACTTGTTTCTTCTTGAGTCTTTGGTTTCCTTCTTTCTCTTTTGCTCCGGACAAGTAGAGAGCAATAGTTGTATCTTAGATGGCCGCCCGCAAGCTTTTAAGACCCCAGATACTACTCACCAAACTAGGATGCAGAACATAACTTTATGAACTATATTATGCCAGTTGACCAACATGTCCTATGAGACTATGGTCCTAATCCTTTAAACCCAGAAATCCAATCCTGCAAGGTTTGGTTATGTCTAAGAAGTATTCATAACTATGCCCCCATGTGCTTTATTATGTATATGAATATATATGCATAGAGTCACACTGATGCAGATACAGACACATACACCTATATATATACACACACACACACACACACACATATAGGAACCCTGGTGGTACAGTGGTTAAAGTGCTCTGCTGCTTTAACTGAAAGGTTGGCAGTTCAAACCCACCAGCTGCTCTGCGGGAGAAAGATGTGGCAGTCTGCTTACGTATAGATTTACAGCCTTGGAAACCCTATGGGGCAGTTCTGTTCTGTCCTATAGGGTCACTGAGTTGGAATCAACTCAATGGCAGTGGGTTATACACATATATACCTACATACATACATATGTAACCAAAAAAACCCAAACCCGTTTCTGACAAATCGATTCCAACTCATAGTGACCCTATAGGACAGAGTAGAACTGCCCCATAGGGTTTCCAAGGAGCAGCTGGTGGATTCGAACTGCTGACCTTTTGGTTAGCAGCCGTAGCTCTTAATCACTGTGCCACCAGAGCTCCACATACATATACACATGCACATATATATTTTTTTATTGTTTTATGCTGTCATTTCCAAATTATATATGCCATAGCAATTACCAATAGGTCCTTTTTTCTTGTGTACTTTTTAGTGGCATTGTTTACCTTTGTCAAGCTGTGTACACTTCATCCTCATTTGGTGTTACCTTTCTCATCACCAAAAATAACAAGTATCTACTATCCAGAGAGTGAATCTCTTTCTTGCCCACCCCGCACCCTTCCTTCCCTGGTAACTACTAATGAACATTAGTTTCCATATATTTACTTGTTCATGTCATTTCATAAAAGTGAGAACATACAATATTTGTTTTTTGGTGACTGACTTATTTTGCTCAACATAATGTCCTCCAGGTTCATCCATGTTCCAGTATGTTTTGGGAACTCATTTTTATTGCTGATTAGTAGTCCATCATATGTATGTACCACATTTTACTAATCTATTCATCTGTTGATGGGCACTTAGGTTGTTTTCATCTTTTTGCTATTGTGAATAGTGCCGCAGTGAACATAAGTGTGCATATGTCTGTTTGTGTCACTTCGATTAGATCCCTAAGGTGGAATTGCTGGGTGATATGGCAGCTCTACCTCTAGTTTTTTGAGGAACCACCAGACTGTTTTTCACAACGGCAGTACCATTTTGCATTCCCACCAGCAATGGATGAGGGTTCCAGTCTCTTCACATCCCCTCCAATATGTGTTATTTTCTGTTTTTTTTAAAACCTTAGCCATCCTAGTGGAAGTGAAATGGTATGTCATTGTGGTTTTAATTGCATTTCTCTGATGGCTAATGATGTTGAGCATCTTTTCATGTGTCTGTTGGCCATCTGAATATCCTCTTTGCTAAAGTGTCTGTTCATGTCCTCTGCCTAGTTTTTGATTGGGTTGTTTGTTTTTTTGTTGTAAAGTTGTAGTTTTCTATATACTTTAGATAGTAGACCCTTTATCAGTTATATCTTTCCCAAATATTTTTTCCCAGTCAGTAGGTTGTCTCTTTACTCTTTTGATAAAGTCTTTTGATGAACATAAGTATTTAACTTTTATGAGGTCCCCAGTTATCTATTTTGTTTTCTGTTGCTCGTGCATTTGTTGATGTGTTTGATAATTTATCATTGAAAAAAATTAGGTCCCAAAGCTTTGCTCCTGTACTTTTTTCCCAAGAACTTTATGGTTTTAGATTTAACATTCAGGCCCTTGATCCATTTTGAATTAGCTTTTGTATATCGTGTGAGGTATGGATCTTGTTTCATTTTTCTGCATGTGGAAATGCAGTTTGCCAGCACCATTTGTTGAAGAGACTGTTCCTTTCCCATTAGATGGATTTAGCACCCTTGTCAAAAATCTATTGACCATAGATAATTTGGATTTCTTTCTGGATTTTCAATTCTATTCCATTGGTGTATGTGTCTATCATTAAACCAGTACCAGGCTGTTTTTATTACTGTAGCTGTGTAATATGTTTTGAAGTCAGGAAGTGTGAGGTACTTCGTTCTTCAAAATGCTTTGGCTATTTGGGGTTTCTTGTCTTTCCATATAAAACTGAAGATTAGTTTTTCCATTTCTGTAAAGAATGCTGTTGAAATTTTGATCGAGATTGCACTGTATCTGTAGCTTGCTTTGGGTAGTATTGATATCCTGACTATATTAAGTCTATGCCCCCCCGTTTTTTAATGAAAAATTTCAAAAATCCACAAAAGTAAAAAGAACAGTACAACAAGCACTCATATGCTTACCACTTAGACAACTGGTTCTCAAACTTGGCCACACATTGGAATCAGCTGGGGAATTTAAAAATTGTAACTGATGCCTGGGACCCACCCCTAGAGATTCTGACTTAATTGGTCTGTGGTGTAGCCTGAACTTGGAATTTTTAAAAGCTCCCCAGGTGATTTTCATGTGTGCACCAGGGTTCATAACCAAACATAAGAGTCAACAACTATTAACATTTTGTCATATATTCTTTAATACATATCTTTTGCTGAACCACCCCTATATACTTCAGCATGTATTGCCAAAAGACTATCATGGCTTTTAAAAATTAAAAGCAACACTTATTCATTGCAAAGGAATTAGAAAATATAAATAAATAAAAAACAAATACAGTAAGACTAACGTAAAACCCCCTCAGAACTCTTACCACTCAAGAGATAACCAGCGTTGATTTGTTGGCAAAACCCTTTCAGGCCTTTTCTCTATGCATAGATATATAAACACACACAAAATACACAAATTTTTTTTTTTACATTTTATCATGAAAATTTTCAAACATACAGAAAAGTTTAAAGAATTGTACAACGAATACCCATAAACCCACTTAGATTCTATAAGTGTTAACATTGTGCTGTATTTTACTGCATAGCTATCCTTTTATCCTTCTGATTTTTTAAAATGCATTTCAAAGTAAGTTGCAGACATCACTACACATCCTCCCTAAAAACTTTAGCATGCATGTCATTAAGTAGAGTTCAATATTTGTTTAAGGTCTCTCCCTTTTTTTGAGGTAAAATTTTCATACAGTGAAATGCACAGGTCTCAACTGTACCATGGATGAGTTTTAACAAATTTAAACACCCATGTCACATATGTGACAGAGCTCTGGTGGCACAGTGGTTAAAAGCTTGGCTGTTAACTAAAAGGTTGGCAGTTTGAATCCACCAGCTGTTCCTTGGAAACCCTTTGGGGCAGTTCTACTCTGTCCTATAGGGTCGCTATGAGTCGAAATAAACTCGACAGCAACGGGGTTTTTTTTTGTCATATACATATTTTTTAAACAAAAATGGGATGATACTATATATATTTTATGCATGTTGTTTTCACTTATTATAAACAGCTTTCTACATCATTTAATATTCTCCTGTAGTAATGATGTACCTTTTTTTTTTTTTTTTTTTTTTTTTACCTAATTCCCTGTTGTTGGACACTTAGGCTGCTTCCAATTTTTTATTATAATAAACAGCACTGGAATGGACATTCTTGTAGCTAAATATTGACTCATATCCTTAATTTTGTATGAAGTGGTTCTAAGGATGTGGTCAGACTTTCATTGTAGAAAAATATTTTTGATGTCTGGAGTACAGATCTAGAAGGAGATTAGAAGAGGCAAGATGGTAGGCAGCAAAGAGGCTGGGGTCCTATTCCTAGTGAGCAGCAGACGCCCTGGACTGCAGGGCAGACAGGAGAGTCAGGGAAGCAAGGCAAAGGGAAGGGGAACTCACATTGATTGAGCATCTAGTGTATCAGACGTGGTGCTGGGCACTTTATGTATGTCGCTTCAGCTACTGCTCAGAACAACTCAGACAGACAGTGATAATCATCATCTCCATTTCACAACTGAAAAGAAAAAAAAACAAAAAACTGCTCTCCTTTCTCAAACTTGACATTCCAGCAACAGGGAATTATGTATGGTTCTTGTATGTTCCATACTTTTTCTCACACATAGCTGACCCTTACTTCTCTACACGAGGCCTGGCACCTGCTTGAGGAAACTGACCTTAAAAGCCCCCACTCCAGTTCCAGGTTGGGACAGGTCCCCTCTTCTGGGGACTAGCCTCTGTCACATCAGTGATCCCCATGTATTATCCCTGTCTATCTCCCCCAGTACACCATGAGCTCCTTGAGGGCAAGGTCCTCTCTGAGGCCCAAGCTCCTAGCACAGGGTCTGAAAGGTATTAGTAAGTGTTGAATGAATAAACTCAAACAGGTTAAGTGACTTTCCCAAGGTCACACAGGTAATAAGGAGCAGAAGATCAATCTGAGGTCTGTCCTACTCCAAAACACCCACCCTTTACCACTCCAATTGCTTTTTGTTGGCCTGTCTAACCCAACATCTCTCTTTCCCCTCAACCCCCACCCCAAGGACTGAGGAAGAGAAGAAAGACTGGGTCCAGGTAACATCCAAGAAGGCTTTGTGGTAGGGGACTGGAAGAATATGAACAGGTCTACTTGGGGTTGGTGGGCTCTCCCCCAAAACTCACATCTTACTAGAACAGGCCTGGACACCTACCTTCAAACAAACTTTACCATCCCCATTTTATAGATAAGCAAACTGAGGTCCAGAGGTTAAGCAGAAACTCACAAATTTTTTTTAGAAAGCTGGTTCCTGACGGTTTAATCCCATTGAGTCAAGCCCTGTGAAACCCTTAAGTCCAGTGACCAGGAAGGCCTTCTGAGGTTTTTCAGCCATCACTCTCCCTCCCCCATTTCACAAATGTAAAAACTGAGACCTAGATTTAGGAAGGGACTTGCTCAAGGTCATATGCCAAGCAGGGGCAGAGCTGGGTCTAGAACCCAACTTTTCTAGTCCAGGCCAAGGCATAGGAGGGTGAGGTGAGGGTGGAAATGGGGTGGGTTGTGGAATGATCTGCCCTCTCATTTCTTCCACCTCTCCAGGCCATCAACTCTACCCTCCTGAAGCATGAACAGACTCTAGAGACCTTCAAACTATTGAACTCAACAAACAGGGAAGATGAAGACACCCCTCCCAATTCTCCAGTAAGAGTCTCTACCCCCTTCTCCTGCACTGGGGTCCCTTTTCAGGCCTCTTAAGTCCCCACCTTACCCTGAAATGCTCCTCTGCCCTTCCCAGAGAGTAAAGACCAGAGAGGCAATGAATGCATGACTTTAGAAGTGCAGTCTTCTGTTAGTAGGGCCACAGAGAAATCACTGGAGAAACCAAGGCCCAGAGAGTAGAAGTGACTTTTCAGTAGCACAATGAGGTAGGGGCAGGTCTCCTGAATATGTCCCCTGCACCTCATAATGATCCATGCCTTGGGGCAGGGGCAAGGGCTGGCTGGACTAGGCTGGGGTGTAGTCATCTCTGACCTGGGACCTGGCCCTCCCCCAAGAACGTGGATCTTGGAAAGCGAGCACCTACGCCCATCCGGGAAAAGGAAGTCACCATGTGCATGCGCTGCCAGGAGCCCTTCAATTCCATCACCAAACGCAGACACCACTGCAAGGCCTGTGGGCATGTGAGTGTTGGGAGGCAAGGGCAGAGTTGGGGAGGGGACAGGCTGGCAGTCCAAAGGCCCACTTGTCAGTGGGTACCCTCCAAGTGGGGGTAGGCTGCCAGTCCACTGTGGGAGATGATACACTGAAGGGGAAGGCTCACTGGAATCAGGCTACTCTTGCCCACCTGCCACCCCAGGTGGTTTGTGGGAAGTGCTCTGAGTTCCGGGCCCGCCTCATCTATGACAACAACCGCTCCAACCGCGTGTGCACCGACTGCTATGTGGCCTTGCATGGGATGCCCGGGAGCAACCCAGCCTGCAGCCAGCATACACCTCAGCGTCGGAGGTCCATCCTGGAGGTAAGAGCCAGGCCCCTAACTAACCCCTCCACCCAACTACATGGGCCCCAGCCACCCACCCAATGTGACTGAGGAAGTCTGGGCATCCCAGAACACTTAGGGTACCTGCCATGTACATCCACTGAACAAGCGACCCAGGGATGGAATGAGTGAAATGAGTGCAAGAGTGAATGACAGTAATTTTTATTTAAGTATATTATATATTCAATCTTCACAATAACTAATCTACCTATGCTATTACTATTCCTGTTTTACACATAACAAAACTGAGGCCCAGGAAGGTTACTTGTCCAAGTTATACAGCCAGTGAGTGGTAGAGATGGAATTTTTTTTAATTAACAAGTTATCTTTTATTATTAGAAAGTAGGATATTAGAGGATATGTACACTCAAAAAAATTAGACAGTATAAACAAAAATAATAAAAACATATTCTTTTCACCCAGATTACCACTGTTATACTTATTCTTCCTATCTTTCTATTTGCTTGTACATATACACACAAGTACATGGTTTTTTCTAACCAAGTAAATTATTTTATTTAACACTCAAAGTGTTTACTTTGTGCCAGGCACTATTCTAAGTGCTTTACATATAGTAATTCATTTCATCCTCATCACACCCTCCTTCCAAGTCAATACATTTTCATCTAGAGCTGGGATTCTAAGCCAGACTGCCTTAACCGCCCACCCACCCTCATAACCACAATGCTATACTGCCTTGCATGTAGGGAAGGATGTGTGATGAAAGATGACAAAAAGGTGAGGTATAAAGGCATGAATGACCCAAGGAATAAGTGGACTGACTGAAGAAAGAATGCCTGGTTAAGTATTTAGATGAGATCTCTACACCCCTTCCACCAGCACAGCAGCCAGGGCTGCAGTCAGGCAGACAAGCCTGGTTTTGCATCCTGACTCTACCTGACTTACTGGGTGACACTGGGCAAATCACTCCTGCCACTTGAGCTTCAGTGTTCTCATCTAAGATATGGGAATAGCAATCCCTACACTGAGGGGGTGCTGAAGCCCAGAGGAACCAGGCTAGGACTCCATCAACACTGATGTCCTCCATGTCTCTGGCCACAGAAACAGGCCTCAGTGGCTGCGGAGAACAGCATTATCTGCAGCTTCCTGCACTACATGGAGAAGGGCGGGAAAGGCTGGCACAAGGCATGGTTTGTGGTTCCTGAGAATGAACCCTTGGTGCTGTACATCTATGGAGCCCCTCAGGTGTGCATTCTACTCCTTCAGGTCCTTTCAGCCACCTGGCAAAGCCAGGCTGTCTCCCTTCCCCTGCAGTCCTTCACCTCTCCTTGGCCTTGGGGATTAGGGTGAGCCTAACCCTACATAAAGGGAATTCAGAACCTCCACCCTTATAAGACAAAGACTAGCTAGGGATAAGGAGTGATCGTGGGCCAGGGTACTTAGGGAAAATTGGGGTGAGCTGGGAGGGCTGGCTTCCTAGATGAAACAGGAGTGGAGAAACGGTGCTGCTAGGTCCAATTTGGAGTGGGGAATAACATGCAGATGGGGCAATAGCCTGGACAAAGGCCTGAAAACATTATCTGGTATATGCTAAAGAGACTAGCCCAGCTAGTTTTTGGGGTGGGAAGAAATGGGTTATTTGAACCAGCCTGCATTCTAGATCCACTTCATACATTTTCCTGTTGATAACAGTGGAGCCACGGCAGGTTCTTGATCAGGGGAAGGAAAAGAGGGGAGCAAATGCTAAACCAGTTAGAAGCTATGGCAGAGGGGAAGACCCAGCCCCAAGGTGACCCCAGCTGTCCCTGCTCCCCAGGATGTGAAAGCCCAGCGCAGCCTGCCCCTCATTGGCTTTGAGGTGGGGCCTCCTGAAGCAGGGGAGCGGCCTGACAGACGGCATGTCTTCAAGATCACTCAGAGCCACCTGAGCTGGTACTTCAGCCCTGAGACAGAGGAGCTACAGCGGCGCTGGATGGCTGTGCTTGGCCGGGCAGGCCGCGGGGACACGTTCTGCCCAGGGCCCACACTGTCTGAGGACAGGGAAATGGAGGAGGCACCAGTGGCAGCTTCAGGAGCCACTGCTGAACCCCCTGAAGCTCCCCAGACCCGAGATAAGACCTAGAGGGTTTGGGGGTTACTGGGAGCCCCGTCCCATACTCTAGTTGCCCATATCCAATTAGGGGCTTCAGCCCCCTCCCTCCCAGCTCAGTCAATACTTGAACTCCCATCATGGGCACTTTCAATCCCAAATGCTGGGTCTTGGATTTTTTAATTCATCTTTTCACAAAACTTGGACTTAAAAAAAAAAAAAATCACACACACACAAAAACCCAAAAAAACTACTCCTATAGTGATGTTCCTTTTTTTTAATCCTCCCCTACCAGAGAGGGTGGGAACTGTTGCTAGATCAGCCTGAATTAGGACATTATGTGTCCCCGCCCCCCCCCACAACATCCTACAGATCCTGCTTCCACCCAGCTCCCCGCAAAGCACCACAGCAGGAGACATGGATTCAAGTGCCAGCTCTGCCACTGGCCCCTGTGGCCAGTGTCTTCACACGTACGATTCAATGTGGGGTGGTGACTGGACCCCTCCCATGCCTCTCCCATGGCTTACAGCTTCTACCCAGCCCCAAGGCTACCCAGTATTTTATCGTCCAGACCCATGGCAGGGCCACTGGGCAGGACAGGGGAATGGAGGGTGGGGTGGGGAGGACAATGGATACTCTGTTTTGTTTTTAAAGAAAAATACAGTTTATTTCAGGCTTACAGAAACTTTCAGAGCACTTCTATGCTCCTTTTGTCCAACTATTTGTTTGTCCAAAGCCAGGCTGCTGTGGTGGGCCCAGAAACTGCTCCCTTGCTGAGCTCTGAAGCTCAGCCTCCAGAAGGCTGACTCCAAGGCTACTCAAAGGTCAAATCACAAATTAAACAATAAGGTATTTATTGAGTTCTTAAGCCTCATCCTAAACTTAAATGGAATGGGATGAAGAGTGGGGGGAGGGGTTGGAGGCGATAGAAAACAAAGCCCAGCTCTCCACCTCACCAAGGTCTTAGAATTCCTGAGGGAATCCAGGACTGGAGGCTGGGCTGCAGAAAGGGAGTGTTTCTGGGAGGTTCCAAGTTCCGGGCTGGGCATACCACAACTATTCTCTCTTCCATTTGCATGTTCATCTCACCATTCCTGACTCAGCCAGTCCCCTAGCACTGAGTATTGGTTCTCCTGCTGGTCCTCTCCCTTCACAAATCCACCTGCCCAGTCAACCAGTGTCTAGCTGCTCCTCCACCCACACTCGAATTCACTCATCTCGCTTCCACACTGACTGCACCCAACAGGCACTATGCTGAGAAACCTGACCTCGTCACTTAGGTAGCAACTTAACGTCCAGGGGAGTACAGTGGATCAGGTCCCACCACCCCCACAACCAAGAACCCTAGGGCACTTCTTCCTGTGGAGGGAACCGGGCAGGGGAGTGGGGGGGAGGGTAGCATGAGGTAACCAATCAAGAAGTCCACAACCCTCCAAAAAGCCCCTTAAAACAAGTTTTGAAACAACTAGCAAGCAAGGGCCCAAACCATTTCCAGCCCCACTCATTTCTTTCTCCGGACAATGGTCCAACCATCCTCCACTATACCCTCTTCTTCAATAGTCTGGGAGTCTGGGCCAGAGGGTTCAGGCTTGGGGCAGACCCCATCTGTAGCTGCCCCATCATTCGTAGCTGTAACCTGGAGGAGAAATACAAGACAGAGCTAAATATGACACCTCCCAGCCCATGGCCATTGGAGACCCAGGCTCTGCTGCCAGCTTTGCTAGGTTTGGCTGTATGACCATAGGAAAGTACCCTACCTTCTCTGGATAATACCACCACCACCATTAACCCCCTCATCACTTCCCTGTAAAACCAGCTGATCTCCCAGAAAATTGAAAACACTTGGATTCTCCCCAAGGGACACCCCGTCACCTCCATCTCCTCCGTGCTGTCTGCATCATCCTCCTCCTCATCAGTTTCTCTGGCTGTCATAAGTGCAGTGGCTGTGACCCTGCACTTTCTTTGGGTGATGTGGGAGGCCATCTCCCTCAGAGCAGCCCCATCACCCCTCCGGAAGTGGTGGAACATGGTCTGTAACTGCTGGCTCACCTACCAAGAAAACACTCAACCAGCTTGGATTTTCCAGAGAATCTACTATACAACCAGCTCATGTTTACAGCAAGAGTAGGCAGGGTGTCAGGATTTTCCAGAAGAGAACAGGGCTCTTTCATCCTCAAGGAGTTCATCAATGAAACAACCACATATGAAGGGCTAAGGTGAAGGCCCACTAGAACTGGGCTTTTTGAAAGACAGAAAATATAAAAAGGAAGGTAATCCCTGAGCGCGGGGGTGGAGGAGGGATGGGAACCAGAACATGGGTGGAAATATACCTGGCCTGACCTGCCCTTGGGATGGGGGAGAGGAAAAGGTCTAGGTGGGAATGATTATTGAGAGAAATAAAGGAGAAGAGGCAGGGTTTGGAAAGGCCTGGGAAGATCTCTTTTTCCTGTAGGCAACAGGGAGTCATAGAAGGTTCTTGTGCAGGACTCAAAAATAAGAATGGTTACAGCCAGGAGTCTTGGCCCAAGACAGACAGTTAGGGACAGAAAAGGCTGCAGGCAAGGAGATAGCAGTTGTGTCCACAATAAGCTCACCTGGGGCAGACTCCCATCCTCCACAACTGTATCAAACTCGTTGGTCATGAGCTCCCCGAGGAAGTCTTCCACCTCATCTAGCTCCAGGTCAGCTGAGTAGGAAAGGATAGGGCCCTTTGGTCAAAGACTAGCCAACCTTACCACCCCGTCCACTACTTCTCAATACTTACTTGGTGGGTCCACATCTGGTTGGTAGGTAAAGGCCCAAATAGTGAGCCTTTTATTCACTGAGGTGCTCTGCATTCTAGATCTTAACATGATTTTTTAAAAAAAAAAAAACTAAATATTAATTCTTAATTTCCTATATCTTGCATCTTACCATGCCCTCTATTACCACAGCTCCCAGCCTCCAGCCCCATGTTCATCATCATTCACTGAGCCTATTTTATCCAGTATCCCTCCTATGTGACCATGAGAAGTTATTCCTTTCTGAGCCTCAGTTTTATCATCTGTACAATGGGGCTAATAGTGGCCTCCTTGAAGGTCTGTTAGGAGGTATCATCCAAAACAATGCCTGGCACAGGATCCATAATCCATGTTAATTTCCATCACTCAAGGACTGAAGTTTTTGAAGAGTAGAGACCCTTCACAACGTGGCGCCACTGATACAGGAGGCCACAGACCAGTGGGGTAGGTAAGAAGAAATGGGTGTAAGTACTTGCAATGATGATTAAATTGTCATAGCCTTGACATCAAAATCCTACTGTGTGACCTTGGCCAAGTCCTCCTCTGTGGGCTTCAGTTTCGTTACAGGTCCAGGTCAAACCCCCTGCTTTTTCTGAATCAAAGAACTCAAAAAAGTCTTCCTCAAAGCTCCTCACCCTCTCTTCACTCTATAGGCTCTCCCTGGGGGAGTTTATTCACCCCCTTGCCTTTCCCTACCATCCTATCCTGTTGTACATTGCCATCATGTCAATTCCAACTCATGGCAACCTCGTGTGTGCAAAGTAGAGCTGCTCCATAGGGTTTTCAAGGTTTTTAGAAGCAGATGGCTAGGCTGTCTTCTGAGGCACCTCTGGGTGGGTTCAAACTGCCAACCTTTTGGCTAGTAGTCAAGTGTTTAACTGTCTGCACTACCCAAGGACTCTACCACTCTATCCAAATATCCCCCCAATATATCTCCAACTCAGACTACCTTCTCTGCCCAGATGTTTCACAGGTACCTTAGACTCTCTATATCTGAAGCCAGACCCATCACTTATCCTCCAAAACCTGTTTCTCATCCTCTAGAGTTCCTCTATCCCATGCTGTTGTTAGCTGCCATCAAGTCGATTCTGACTCATGGTGATCCCATGTGTTACAGAGTAGAACTGCTCCACAGGGTGGTTTTTTTTTTTGGCTGTAATTTTAATGGAAGCAGATTGCCAGGCCTTTTCTTCCATGGTACCGCTGGGTAGGTTCAAACCATTAACCTTTAAGTTAGCAGTTGAGCATAAACCGTTTGAGCCACCTAGGGACCTTTCTCTACTCCATGAAAGGCACCTAATCCCCCCAGTGAGTCAAACCAGAAACCTGCCTTCTTTTCCCTCCCCCTCCTCAGCCAAGCAATCTCCAAGACCCTAATCCATTCCTTCTTTTCCATGACCATTGCCACTGCCCTACTTTAAGCCCATTGCCGTTGAGTTGATTCCAACTCATAGTGACCCTGTAGGACAGGGTAGTTTTAGGCCTCATCATATTCTAAACAGAAACAGCCTTCTTGTCAGTCTTTTCCCCTCTAGTCCATGCTCCATACTGATTATTTTGTGATCGTTCTAGCCAGCAAATCCTACCCTATTACTCACCTTAGAACCTGCCCATGAATTTTTAACCCCTACTTCAGTGTTTCATAGTCTGCCTTTGAGAAATATCTGTTGTGCTGGGGGTTGCTATGAGTCAGAATCAACTCGACAGCAATAGGTTTGGTTTGGGTTTTGGTCCAGCCAAGTGCTTAACCACTGCACCACCAGGGTTCCTTTTGGTCTATAAAAAGCTAACAGGAAACACAGGTAAACAAGTGTCTTTTTAATGGCTATTGGCTGCTAACTGAAAGGTCAGCAGTTCGAACTCACCAGCTGCTCTTCAGGAGAAAGATGTCTACTTCCATAAAGATTACAGCCTTGGAAACCCTATTGGGCACTTCTACTCTGCCCTATAGAGTTGCTATGAGTCGGAATCAACTTGATGGCAATGAGCTTGGTTTTGTTTTTTGGTATTCTCATTCAAGGAGTCCCTGGCTCGTGCAATTGGTTAAGCGCTTCATCTACTAACCAAAAGGTTGGCAGTTTGAACTCACCCAGAGGCGCCTTGTAAGATAGACCTGGCGATCTGCTTCCAAAAGGTCACAGCCTTGAAAATCCTATGGAGTGCAGTTCTACTCTGCACACATGTGCTGCCATGGGTCAGAATCCACTCACCGGCAACTGGTTATCCTTACCCAAGAAATCCCTGAGTGATGCAAACAGTTGATGTGCTCTGCTGCTAACCAAAAGGTTGCAGGTTTGAGTCCACCAGAGGTGCCCTGGAAGAGTCTTGGAGATCTACTTATGAAAAATCAGCCATTAAAAACCCTATGGAGCACCGTTGGGGTTGCCATGAGTCAGGATTAACTTGATGGCAATTGGTTATCCTTATCCAAGCCTTTAATATGCTAATGAATGTTGATACTCAAGTGGGAGCAAAAGAAATGAGCTTTTCTTACATAATTTAACTAGAGAAGCTTTTTCTTCACTAAACATCTAACAGGACTAATTTTCCACAGCATGCATTTTAGCAAACACTGGCCTAAAAGAAAAAATTAAAGGGATGCAAGGCCTTCTATGTTTTAGTCTTTTTCGGGTTGGCGCAGTGGCTGAGCGCCAGCCACTAACCATAAGGTTGGCTGTTCGAATCCACCAGCAGAGAAAGATTTACAGCTTTGGAAACCCTATGGGGCAGTTCTACTCTGTCCTGTAGGGCCACTATGAGTCAGAATTGACTCCACTGCAACGAGTTTGGCTTTTCGGTTTTTTCCCTAACCGTTAGCTTCATTCTCTACCGCTCCCCACCCCCACACCCTTACTCCAATACTGAGGTCCCTACCACTTTCCAAATATCACACACCAACCTCTTCATACCACAGAACTTATGCGAGTGTCGCTCTCTGCCTCCCCCACCTAGTTAACGCCTTCTCATCCAGCCCAATCACCGACTCCCCTGAAAAGCGTCCTCCCTAGTTTCACACTACCCCCGGCACCCTGAGCTTCTCTTTATCAGAACACCTATCACTCTGTGTTGTCTGGCTCCTTTACTAGGTGGTAAACTTTCTTGAGAGAAACGACTTTGCCTAATGTCACCTCCAAGGCTAGAGAATGAAAAATTTTGTAAAATTCATACTATGCAACAGGTCCTCTGCTGGGCCCCTTAAGACAAGCCTGAGGTGTCGATCTTCCCTGTCCCATAGAACTGGACTCCTCTTCTCCACGCCTCCACAAAGACGAATTGGAGCGCCTCACATTCACTCACCGTTGCGGATGAAATACTCCTCCACTGCACCCCCCAGCCACTCGGCCTTCTCTTGGCTGTGCACGCCCCCGAAGCCATTCTCCACAGCGATCTGCAAACACAGGCCCAAGTCCACCATGTCAGCGTGGGAGCCGGCCTGCGGTGAAGTGGGGATTCGCTGCTTATGCTGCCCAGTCAAGCCTCGCTCGGACAACTCCTGTTCTTCTCCAGCTCCTGGCCTCGGCCCCACTCACCTGTAAAGCCGGCCAGGCCTCCAACGCTGCGCGGACGCCAGCTCCAAAGAGCGCCGACGAATCCTCAGTAGCGCCCGCCATCACCCCGTCGCGAATCACGTGACGCGCAAGCCGCCCAATCCCTCCGCAGCATGGTCCAGCAAACCGAGCCAGAGGCCGATCTGAGAATAGGTGCACTTTTCGCTGACCTGGCAGCAAGGCTAGAGCAATAGAAAAGTCTATCAGAGCGATCGACGGTAACGCCACAAGCCAAAACAAACAAACAAAAACCAAACTCATTGCCCTCGGTGGAACTGCAACTCATAATGACCCTATAGGACAGTGTAGAACTGCCCCATTTTTACAGGAGCGAATTGCCACATCTTTCTCCCGCAGAGGGGCTGGTGGGTTCCATCCGCAGACGCTGAGCACTTAACCATTGCAACACCAGGGCTCCTTGGCAACACCAGTTACTTGTAACATGGACGCCAGAAGTGGAGGACGCTTGGGGTCGCTGGGTTCCCGATCCTAGGTTCTGGGCTATGGGTACTGTACAGGAAAGATGTGGGGGAACTTATTAAACATACAGATTCCTGGCCCTTGGGGTGGAGGAATCAACTTTAGAGAGTCAAGCATAAAGAATCTGCATTTAAAAAAGCATCCTGACAGCTATAGAGAAGAGGCCTGGGGGCGCAGTAGTTAAAGCACGCCGCTGCTAACCGAAAGGTCTGCAGTTTGAACCCACCAGCTCCACAGGAGAAAGATGTGGTAGTCTGCTTCCTAAGGATTTCAGCCTTGGAAACCCTATGCGGCAGTTTTACTCTGTCCTATAGGGTCGCTATGAGTTGGAATCGACTCCAAAGGCATTGGGTTTTTTGGTTTAACATCTATAGAACACTGCACCCAGAAACAGCAGAACACACATTCTTCTGAAATGCACATGAAACATTCTTCAGGATAGACCATATGCTAGTCCATAAATTTACAAAGATTGAAATCATACAAAGTATGTTCTCTGATCAGGATGGAGTGAAATTAGAAATCAATAACAAAGAAATTTGGGAAATGCACAACTATGTGGAAATTTACACACTCCTAAATAACCAGTGGGTCTAAGACAAAAACGGGAAATTAAAAAATATGAGGGATTGCAACTAATGTCACATAACAATCTGTGTATACATTTTTGTATGAGAAATTAACTTGATATGTAAACTTTCACTTAAAGCACAATAAAAAAGAGAAAAAAATATGTTGGGATGAATGAAAACAAAAGCACAACATACCAAGATTTGTAGGATGTACATCAGTGTTCATTGCAGAACTATTCACAGTAGCCAAAAGTTGGAAACAACCTAAATGTCCATCAACAGATGAACGGATAAACAAAATGTGGTACATACATACAATGGAGTATTACTCAGTCATAAAGAGAAATGAAGTCCTGATTCATGCTACAACATGGATAAAAACATGTTGAGTGAATTTTTACAACAATAAAAAAAAGATTTAAAAAAATATTGCGTGAAATAAGTCAGTCACAAAACGGACAAATATTGTATGAACCCACTTATTAGTGTTACCAGGCGTGGGAGGAAAGGAGGAAGGTGCAATCTTAGCTTAGTTTCACTGAGTTTACTTAGAAACACTAATTTCTAGTTTCACTTAGAAACACTGAGTTTCTATTCATGGTAGTGGAATGATGTGGAAATGGATAGTAGCTATGGTTGCACAACATGATGAATGTAACCAATGTCATTAAATTGTACATTAAAAATGTTAAATTGGCAAATGTTTTGTTATATATATGTACACATATACATGTATATATTTTTTACCACAATAAGACAATTTTTAAAAACCAGAAAAAAAAAACACTTATAGGATACAGCTAAAACAATGCTTCGAGGGAAATTTATAGCTGTAAATGCTTATATTAAATAGGAAGACAGATCGAAAATCAATAACCTAACTTTCCACCTTAGAAAACAAGAGGGAGAAGACCCAAATTACCAAAACCAGGAATAAAAGCAGAAACATCACTACTGACCACAAAGAAACAAAATGGATTATAAGGGAATACTATAAACACCTGAATACCCCAAAATTAGATAACTTAGATGAAATGGAAAAATTCATAGAAACACACAAATTATGAAAACTGGCTCAAGAAGAAATGGAAAGGGTGATGGAGAAACCTGAAAATGGATAGTGGTGATGGTTTCACATGATGAACGTAATTAACGTCACTGAATTGTACATTAAAAAAGTTGAAATGGCAAATGTTTTGTTATATATATACTTACCACAATAAAAAAATCAACAGAAAAAAAAAGTGGAAGCCTGAATAGACCTATAACAAGTAAAGACATTGATTTAATAATTTTAAAACTTCCCGCAAAGAAAAGCCCAGGCCCAGATGGCTTTCCTGGTGAATTCTACTAGACATTTAAAGAGGAATTAACACTTATCCTTCACAAATGCTTCCGGAAAATAGAAAAGGAGAGAACATTTCCCAACTCATTCTATGCAATCAATTTTACCCTGATACTAAAACCAGACAAAGACATCACAGGAAGAAAAAAACAAAAAACTAAACACCAATATCCCTTGTGAATATAGATGTAAAAATCCTCAACAAAATACTAGAAAATAGAGTCCTGCAACACATAAAAATGACTAAACGTCATGACCAAGTGGAATTTATCTCAGGAGTGTAAGGTTGGTTGAAAATATGAAAATCAATTAATGTAATACACTTATATCAATAGAATAAGAAACAAAAATTACATGACCTTAATAGACACAGAAACAGTGTTTTACAAAAAGCTAACACTGTTTCATGATAAAGACACTCAATAACTAGGAAGAGAAAAAAAGTTCTTCAACCTTATAAAGGGTATCTATGAAAATCTCACAGTTAACCTACTAAATGGTGAAAGAATATATGCTTTCCCCCTGAGATCAGGAACAAAATAAGGATGTCCAATCTTGCCACTTCTATTCAACATTGTATTGGAGTTTCTATCCAGGACAATTAGGCAAGAAAAAGAAATAAAAGGCACCCAGATTGGAAAGGAAGAAGTAAAACTACATTTGCAATGATATCATCTCATATGCAGACAATACTAAGGAATCCACAAAAAATACGGTTAGGACAAATAAACAATTTCAGCAAGGTTGCAAAGATCAATATAAGAAAATCAGTTATATTCATATACACTAGCAATGAACAGCCTGAAAATGAAATTGAGAATTGCATTTACAATAACATGAAGGAGAATAAAATACTTAGGAATGAATTTAACCAAGTGTAAAAACGGCATGGGGGCAGTGTCTGACCTCCTCTAACTTCACAAGGGGGAAAGAGAATCAAGATCAACGGCCCAAGGCTGATTCCTATGAGGCAGAGGTCAGACATGCCTCCTCTCTCCACAGTCCTTACCAATTCTGACACCAACTGTCCCTCCCACTGCACTCTCTACCTCTCTGCTGGGTTCGATAATTCATTGCAATGGCCACACAGAACTCACAGACAATACGATTATGGGGTTTATTAGGGAAGTAACGGGTTACAATTCAGGTTCAGGAACGCTCAAGATACAGTTCTTCTGTCAGGACAGCCTCTTCCCAGCCATGCTTGCAGGCACACCTCTTTCTGGCCCTCTCCCTCTGCCCAAAGGCACTCAGCTTTCTCACTCCGTGGGCCAGGAAGCCCACCTCACGGTCTCTCTTGCTGGTCTCTCCTGCCACCACTTCTCTGCCATCATTTCTTGCCATCTTCAGGGTTACAGCTCACTCTCTGTCTCCAGAGTCCAGGAGCTTCTTAGCGCAGGGATCCCGGGTCCAAAAGATGAGCTCTCTGCTCCTGGCTATTCGGTGGAATCCTCCCTTTTCCCACCTCTGTGATGGCTCATTTCAAGCCCAGTGGGATGGCAAAAAAGACCAATCCCTTTGGTGGGCCACAATTACCCTATCACATAGTCCCACCCAAGTGATTGGTAACAAGTGAGTAACAAGACCATGGCTAGAAAGGCCATGCAAAAGTGATCCACCGCACTGCACCAAGGAAGTGCAAAATCTGTACAATGAAAACTGCAAAACATTGTTGAAAGATATTAAAGACCTAAGAAAATGAAAAGCCATCCCATGTTCATGGAATGGAAAATTCAATATTGTTAAGATGGTGATAATCCTCAAATCGATCTACAGATTTAAATGCACCTCCTAATAAAATTCCAATGGCCTTTTTTTTTGGCAGAAAATGGACAAGTTAATCCTAAAATAAGGAGCCCTGGTGGTGCAGTGCTCGGCTGTTAACTGAAAGGTTGGTGTTTGAGCCCACCAGCTACTCTGTGGGAGAAAGATGTGGCAGTCCGTTTCCATAAGCCCAATGGGGCACTTCTACTCTGTCCTATAGGGTTGCTATGTATTCATCTGAAAATGAAAAAGACCCCAAAAAGCCAAAACAATTCAGAAAAAGAAGAGCGAAGTTGGAGGAATCACACTTCTCAATTTCAAAACTTACTAAAAAGCTGCAGTAATCAAAACAGTGTGGTACTGGCATAAGGATAGACACGTAGATCAATGGAATGGAATTGAGAGTCTAGAAATAAACCCATACATCTATAGTCAACTGATTTTTGACAAAGGCTCCAAGCCCCTTCAATGGAGAAAGAATAATCTTTTCAAGAAATACTAAAAACCATTGAAGTGTACGATTTAAATGGGTAAACTTTATGGAATGTAAATAATATCTTAATATGGTATGTAAAATATCTCTTAAAAATTATTGTAGGTTATTCCATTGCACAGCAAGGATTGCAAACTTTGGACTAGACCATTCTTGTGAAATGAATTTCTTTATGTGGCCTTTTCCCTTGGTTCTTTGGAAAAACAGCTTGAGAGATTTTTCCTTTAAACCCTGAGGAGTTACCTTTGTCCTAGTTTTCTACCCCAAAGGGTTTGTTACTTTTTTCCAGGTTGGTTGACATTTCCTGGGTAAGCTGTAAACAACTTGATGGTTTGCTACTTTTTGTTAGGCCCTGGGCTGCAGCCTGCCCTGTGATTGGTACACACCTTGCAGGAACTGGTCAATATATTATGCAAATTAAGTGATTATATACTATGCAAATGATGTGACTAAGGTCCACTGAGGGGATTGGTCATTTTGTGGCCCTGCTAGGAGGGCCATCCTTGAAATTGACAAAGAGTTTGCTTATATAAGCAACCAATCCCAAGAGGTTTCAGAAAGGAGAAAGGCAAGAGAGGCAAGAAGAGTGAAGAGAGAAGAAGCAAGGAACCTCCTAAAACAGCTGTGATATGTTTGAAGGACTGTAACACTGAAGACAGCGAGAGGCCCAGAAGGGGCCCTGCCACAGAGTTGATCATGATGGCAGAAACCTGCTGCTAGGACTGCAGCTAAGAGAGAGCTGAACAAAGCTGCTACAATGACTATGAGCTGGGTCAGTTAGCAGTGGAGAGGCCAATGACAGGGAGGCCAAAGGCAGAGAGGCCTGCATAGCTGAGAGGGGGCATGCAGGGCCAAGAGGCCTGTCCTGAGGGCCAAGAGGAGGCCTGTTCTGAGGAGGCTGAGAGGAAGCCTGCACAGCTGAGAGGGGGCGTGCACAGCCAAGAGAGGGAGCATGCATGGCAGAAAGAAGGGCCTGCTTGCTTGCACAGCTGAGAGGAGCTGAGAGAGCTGTCCTGCACTAAAGAAAGCAGGGATGTGCTATCCACTTCTGCGGAGTCTTCCAGACTTTGCTTGCATGCTTCCTGATCCTGATCCTGAGTTGTAGCCTGTTGATCCTGATCCTGAGTTGTATCCTGTTACTTCCTTAATAAACCACTTAACTGTAAGTACAGTTATGAGTTCTGTGTGGCCATTGCAATGAATTATTGAACCCAACAGAAAAGTAGAGAGTGTCATGGGGAGGATGGCTGGTGTCAGAATTGGTAAAACGGTTGGAGAGTGGAGGTATGTCTGACCTCCACCTCATAGATATCAGCTTTGTGCTGATGGTGATTCTCTCCTCCTCCTGAAGTTAGAGGATTTAAGGTGCTACTACCACTGTTACACAATCATGTTAACAAACAGTACTGACACTTCTGTGCCTAGCCCTGTACTGAACATTGTTGAGCCATGGAGTTTGCTGATATGCTCAAGGAGCTCACAGTCTGGCGTGCAAGACTATCCAAGGACCAAAGAGTATGATCAGTGCTCAGAGAGAACCCAGGTTTTGTTTTTGTTTGTCTAAATAATATTTTATTGTGTTTTAATTGAAGGTTTACACAGCAGTTCAGGTTCCCAATAAGCAATTTCTACACAAGTTGTTCAGTGACATTGGTTACATTCTTCACAATGTGTGAACATTCTCATTTACATTCTGGTTGTTCTGTTTCCATTAATCAAGTTTACCTGTCCCCTTACAGTCTCCTCTTTGTTTTATAGTAATGGTTGACTGTTTGGTCTCATATAGGTGATTTTTTTAAAGGAGAATAAATCCAGATTTTGAAGGGCCTGAAGTGGATACAATTTTGCAAACCATCTTTAAGAAAAATAATACAAAATTAGGTGTGGCAGAGAATATTTATTTAGAATTGTAAAAGAAATAACAGATTTTACAAATTACAAATTTTAAAGAACTGGCAAATACTACAAACAAATCCAGAAAAATAAAATATTTTTTATTAGTTACCTGACCCACCTCTCTACCAATTTTCCTACAATTTTTGGCTGTAAACTCTTTGAAATGCTCTTCACAGGACAATTATTTTGTAATAATATTTTCTATAGAGAGAATACAAAGATAATTCAATTATTTTCTTTAGCACATTGATCAAATTTTTTTCCTTATTGATAGTTTAGAAAAGTTTCAACTTTACAACTTATTACTAATGTAAATTTTGATTGTTGTCAAACTTGGGAAAACCTCTGTCTTATTTATGTATGAGCTGTAAGGTTTCAGGACATTTTAACACTTCTTGTGCAGTGACAAATCTTAAGTACTTTTCAAATTGACAACCCTCAATAACTAGGGCCCTAGAAGTGGCTTGTGCAAGTGTGGGGCTCTGAGGCTTAAGCTTTATTAGTTCTGTGGTAACTCCATCTCTAGCCAATGCTAGAGGAGAATAGAGAACAGGGACCCATGGGAGTCCAACAGAGGGGTCTCTGACTATGTCCTGGGGGTTGTGGCAGACCTCTTGGAGGAGATAATGCCTGAGTTGATTCTTAAAGTTTGAGTGGAAGTTTGCCAGGTGGTGGGAAGTTTTTGTGTATAAGAACAGGTGGTACCCAAAGGAGAAAAGAGTCTTCTAGGCTGAAGAAAAACAGAGGCAGGAAACAACATGGTGTGTGATAATTATGGGCATTCCTGGACTGAGAATCTCAGGAAGCATATTTCCACAGACTTGGCAGCCTAGATTCAGTTCAAAGAAGCCCAAATGAAGATCTGGAGATTAAGCACTCCAGCATAATTCCCAGGATCTGAGGCCTCAAACATGCACCATGAGAGTAAGCCTACTAGACCAACCCCACACATGGAGCCCCTTATGGGCTCTAATCAACTGTCTTAGGCTGGGTTCTCTAGAAAAGCAAAACCAGTAAAGTGTATCAATATATACAGAGAGAGATTTATATCAAGGAAACAGCTCATGTGGCTGTAGAGGCTAGAACATCCCAAGTCCGTGGATCTGGGTAGAGGTCTCTCTCAATTCACACAGCCACAGAAGCTGATGAGCCCAAGATCTGCAGGTCGGAGAGAAGGGCTCCCGCTCACAGGCTGTGAAGGTCAACGAATTCCAAGATCGGCAGGCAAGACCGCAAGATTTCTCCTGATTCATGTAGCTGCAGGGGCTGGCAAACCCAAGATCTGCAGGTCAGAGAGCAGGGCTCCACTCACAGGCTGTGAAGATTGACGAATCCCATGTTTGGCAGATAAACTGACAGCTCAAGTCCCAAGAACCGGAGATGAGATGACAGGAGGCAACCACAGGATCTAGAGTAAGCAAAAAGCCAGAACATCTGCTTGTATTCAGATGTAGGCCACACCCACAAGGAAACTCCCTTTCATCTGATTGGCTACTCATAACATAACTCAATCATGCAAGTGATCACATATAAACACTGAGAATCATGGCCCAGCCAAGCTGACACACAATCTTAACCATCATAGTCCACTCCTTGTCAACTTGGCACATCTACACATCTCCTTAAACCATGCATAATCTCTGAATAAAGACAATTAGAAAGTCATACTTGTGCCTAACATGATACAACTAATACGTCTACAATCGAAAACGCACTAGCCCCATTTACATCTTATGTTTTGTAAGTGAAGGTAATAAAATAATTTTTTCTTTTTACTGTTGTGCTTTAAGTGAAAGTTTACAATTCAAGTTAGTCTCTTATACAAAAATTTATACACACATTGTTTTGTGACCCTACTTACTCTCCCTATACTGTGACAGCACACTCTTCCTTTCCACCCTGGATTTCCTGTGTCCATTCAACCAGCTCCTGAACTCTCTGCCTTCTCATCTCGCCTATGGATGAGAGCGGCTCATTTAATCTCATGTATCTACTTGAGCTAAGAAGCACACTCTTCACGAGTATCATTTTATGTCCCATAGTCCAGTCTTTGTCTGAAGAGTTGGCCTCGGGAATGGTTTTAGTTTTGGGCTAACAGAGAGCCCGGGGGCCACATCTTCCAGGGTCCCTCCAGTCTCAATCAAACCATTAAGCCTGGTCTTTTTACTAGAATATGAGTTCTGCACCCCACTTTTCTCCTGCTCCGTCAGGGACTCTCTGTTGTGTTCCGTGTCAGGACATTCATTGCTGGTAGCCGGGCACCATCTAGTTCTCAGGCTGATGAAGTCTCTGGTTTATGTGGCCCTTTCGGTCTCATGGGCTAATACTTTCCTTGTGTCCATGGTGTTCTTCATTCTCCTTTACTCCAGGTGGGTTGGGAACAATTGATGCATCTTAGATGGCCACTCGCTAGCTTTTAAGACCCCAGACGCCACTCAGCAAAGTGGAATGCAGAAGATTTTCTTTAAAAACTTTGTTATGCCAACTGACCTAAATGTCCTCTGAAAGCGTGGTCCACAGACCCCTGCCTTTGCTACTCTGTCCCTTGACATGTTTGGTTGTATTCAGGAAATTTCTTAGCTTTGATTTAGTCCAGTTGTGCTGATTTCCTCTGTAGTGTGTGATGTCCTTCCCTTCACCTAAGATAATCTTTGTCTACTTTCTAGTTAGTGAATACCCCCTTCTTCCCTCCCCACCCTCGTAACCATCAAAGAATGTTGCTTTCTGTGTTTAAACCTTTTCTTTTGTTTTTATAATAGTGCTCTTATACAATATTTGTCCTTTTGCGACTAAGTTCACTCAGCATAATACCTTCCAGATTCCTCCATGTTATAAGATATTTCACGCATTCATTGTTGTTCTTTATCATTGCATAGTATTTCGTTGTGCGAATATACCGTAATTTGTTTATCCATTCGTCCGTTGATGGGCACCTAGGTTGTTTCCATCTTTTTCTATCATGAACAACACTGCCATGTACATGAGTGTGCATATATCTATTCGTGTGATGGCTCTTAATTCTCTAGGAAATATTCCAAAGAGTGGGATTGCTGGATCATATGCTACTTCTATTTCTAGCTTTTTAAGGAAGCGTCAAATCGATTTCCAAAGTGGTTGGACCATATTGCATTCCCACCAACAGTGTATAAGTGTTCCAGTCTCTCCACAACCTCTCCAACATTTATTATTTTGTGTTTTTTGGATTAATGCTAGCCTTGTTGGGGTGAGATGCTATCTCATTATAGTTTCTATTTGCATTTCTCTAATGGCTAATGATCGTGAGCATTTCTTCACGTGTCTGTTAGCTGCCTGAATGTCTTCTTTGGCGAAGTGCCTGTTCGTATCCTTTGCCCATTTTTTAATTGGGCAATTTGTCCTTTTGTTGTCGAGATTTTGCAGTATCTTGTAGATTTTAGAGATTAGACGCTGATCAGATTTGTTGTAGGCAAAAATTTTTTCCCAGTCTGTAGGTTGTCTTTTTACTCTTTTGGTGAAGTCTTTTGATGAGCATAAGTGTTTGATTTTTAGAAGCTCCCAGTTATCTAGTTTCTCCTCTGGTGTTTGTGTATTTTTACTTATGATTCATATTCTGTTTATGCCATGTATTAAGGCTTCTGGCGTTGTCCCTATTTTTTCTTCCATGATCTTTATTGTTTTCAATTTTATATTTAAGTCTTTGATCCATTTTGAGTTAGTTGTTTTGCATGGTGTGAGATAGGGGTCTTGTTTCAGTTTTTTGCACATGCATATCCAGTTCTGCCAGCAGCAGTTGTTAAAGAGACTGTCTTTTCCCCAATTAATGTCCTTTGGGACTTGGTCAAATATCAGCTGCTCATAGGTGGATGAACTTATGTTTGGATTCTCAATTCCGTTGCATTGGTCTATGTCTCTGTTGTTGTACCAGTACCAGGCTGTTTTGACTACAATGGTGATATAATAGCTTCTAAAATCAGTAGTGTGAGGCATCCCACTTTGTTCTTCTTCTTCCGTAATGCTTTACTTATTTGGGGCCTCTTCCCTTTCCATATGAAGTTGGTGATTTCTTTCTCCATCTCATTAAAAAATGAGGGTGGAATTTGAATCGGGATTGCATTGTATCTATAGATCGCTTTGGGTAGAATTGACATTTTCACTCTGTTAAGTCTACCTATCCATGAGCAAGGTATGTTTTTCCACTTATGCAGGTCTCTTTTGGTTTCTTGCAGTAGCGTCTTTTAGTTTTCATTGGATAGGTCTTTTACGTCTCTGGTTAGATTTATTCCTAAGTATTTTATCTTCTTGGGAGCTATTGTAAATGGTATTGATTTGGTGATTTCCTCTTAGAGGTTCTCTTTGTTGGTGTAGAGGAATCCAACAGATTTTTGTGTGTTTATCTTGTATCCTGAAACTTTGCTGAAATCTTCTGTCAGTTCCAGTAGTTTTCTTGTAGATTCTTCAGGGTTCTCTCTTCTACTGCCTCATATCATCTGCAAATAGAGATACTTTGACTCCTTCCCTACCAATTCAGATGCGCTTTATTTCTTTTTCTAGCCTAAGTGCTCTGGCTAGGACCTCCAGCACAATGTTGAATAAGAGTGGTGATAAAGGGCATCCTTGTCTGGTTCCCGTTCTCAAGGGAAATGCTTTCAAAGTCTCTCCATTTAGGATGATGTTGGCTGTTGGATTTGTACAAATGCCCTTAATTATATTGAGGAATTTCCCTTCTATTCCTATTTTGCTGATACTTTTTATCACGAACGGGTGTTGGACTTTGTCAAAAGCCCTTTCTGCATCAATTAATAAGATTATATGGTTCTTGTCTTTTGTTTCATGTATGTGATGGATTACATTGATTGTTTTTCTAATGTTGAACCATCCCTGCATACCTGGTATAAATCCCACTTGATCATGGTGAATTATTTTTTTTGATATGTTGTTGAATTCTATTGCTAGAATTTTGTTGAGGATTTTTATGTCAATGTTCATGAGAGATATTGGTCTGTAATTTTCTTTTTTTGTGGTGTCTTTACCTGGTTTTGGTAGCAGGGTTATGCTGATCTCATAGAATGAGTTTAGTAGTGTTACATCTTTTTCTATGCTCTGAAATACCTCCAGTAGTCGTGGTGTTAACTCTTCTCTGAAAGTTTGGTAGAATTCTACAGTGAAGCCATCCGGGCCAGGGCTTTTTTTTTTGTTGGGAGTTTTTAAATTACCTTTTCAATCTCTTCTTTTGTTATAGGTTTTAGTTGTTCTACCTCTGTTTGTGTTAGTTTAGGTAGGTACTGAGTTTCTAGAAACTTGTCCATTTCCTCTAGGTTTTCCAATTTGTTAGAGCACAATTTTTCGTAGTATTCTGTTAAGATTCTTTTAATTTCAGTTCGGTCTGTTGTGATATCACCCATCTCATTTCTTATACAGGTTATTTGCTTCCTCTCCTGTTTTTCTTTTGTCAGTTTGCCCAATGGTTTATCAATTTTGTTGATCTTTTCAAAGAACCAGCTTTTGGTCTTGTTAATTCTTTCCATCGTTTTTCTATTCTCTGTTTCATTTAATTCTGCTCTAATTCTTATTATTTCCTTTCTTTTTGCACCCCACGGCTTCTTTTGCTGCTCTCTTTCTACTTGTTCAAATTGTTGGGTTAATGTTTTGATTTTGGCCGTTTCTTTTTTTGGTTGTGTGCATTTATTGCTATAAACTGACCTCTCAGCACTGCTTTTGCTGTGTCCCAAAGGTTCTGGTAGAATGTGTTTTCATTCTCGTTTGATTCTATGAACTTCTTTATTCTATCCTTAATTTCTTCTATAACCCAGTAGTTTTTGAACAAGGTGCTGTTCAGTTTCCATGAGTTTGATTTTTTTCCTTGCTTTTTCTGTTAATGATTTTTAGTTTTATGGCTTTATGGTCAGGAAAGACGCTTTGTAATATTTCAATGTTTCGGATTCTGTTAAGGCTTGCTTTATGGCATAGTATGTGGTCTATTCTGGATAATGTTTCATGTGCATTGGAATAGAAAGTATACTTAGCTGCTGTTGGGTGAAGTGTTCGGTATATGTCCATGAAATCAAGTTGGTTGATTGTAGCATTTAGATCTTCCATGTCTTTACTGAGCTTCTTTCTGGATGTTCTGTCCTTCGGTGAAAGTAGAGAGTTGAAGTCTCCTACTATTATTGTGGAGCTGTCTGTCTTTCCAATGCTGTTAGAGTTTGCTTCATGTATTTTGGAGCCCTATCACTGGGGGCGTAAATATTTATTATAGTTATGTCCTCCTGGTGTACTGATCCTTTAATCATTAGATAGTTTCCTTCCTTATCCTTTGTGGTGGATTTTACTTTAAAGTCTACTTTGTCAGAGATTAGTATAGCTACTTCTGCTCTTTTTTGAATGTTGTTTGCTTGATATATTTTTTTCCATCCTTTGAGTTTTAGTTTGTTTGTGTCTTTAAGTCTAAAATGTGTCTCTTGTAGGCAACATATACACCTATCATGTTTTTTTAATCCAATCTGCCACTGTCTGTCTCTTTATTGGTGCATTTATTCTATCTACATACAGCATAATTATTGATAGGGATGAGTTTAATGCTGTCATTTTGTTGTCCTTTTTTGTGTGTTGCTGACAGCTTCTTTGTTCCAATTAATTTTCTGTGCTAAGTCATTTGTCTTATGATGTATTTTCTTTTAATCTTTTTCATTGTTGTTGATTTTGTATTTGCTGAGCCTTTATGTTTTTTCTTGTCTTTAATTTTGATGTGTAGGATTGTTAGTTTCCTTTGTGATTACCTTAATATTTACCCTATTTTTCTAAGTTTAAACCAGTCTTTTATTTCTTTATATTGCCTTGACTTCCTCTCCATATGAAAAATCTATGTCTACATTTTTTAGTCTCTCTTTTTTGTTTTAATGTTGTCATCTTTTACATATTGATATCTCTGTTTCCCTATTTTTGGTGTTTTAGCTTTGATTTATTTTTGTGACTTCACTATCTGGGTTGATATCTGGTTGCTCTGTCTTATGTTCTAGTCTTGCATTGTTATCTGATGCTATTGATTTTCTAACTGGAGGACTCCCTTTAGTATTTCTTGTAATTTTGGTTTTTTTTTTTTACAAATTCCCTAAACGTCTGTTTATCAGGAAATGCCCTAATTTCATCATCATACTTGAGAGACAGTTTTGCTGGATATATAATTCTTGGCTGGCAATTTTTTTCCTTCAAGGCTTTATATATGTCATCCCATTGCCCTCTTGCCTGCATGGTTTCTGCTGAGTATTGCGAGCTTATTCTTATTGACTGTCCTTTGTAGATGACTTTTTGTTTATCCCTAGCCACTCTTAAAATTCTCTCTTTATCTTTGGTTTTGGCAAGTTTGATTATAATATGTCTTTCTTTTGGGATCTACCTTATGTGGAGTTCGATGAGCATCTTGGATAGATATCTTCTCATCTTTCATGATATCAGGGAAGTTTTCTGTCAACAAATCTTCAACAATTTTCTCTGTATTTTCTGTTATCCTCCCCTGTCCTGGTACTCCAATCATTCGTAGGTTATTTTTCTTGATAGACTCCCACATAACTCTTAGAGTTTCTTCATTTTTTAAATTCTTTTATCTGATTTTTCCTCTAATAAGTTATTGTCAAGTGCTTTGTCTTCAGTCTCACTAATTCTGACTTCTACTGCCTCAATTCTGCTCCTATGACTTTCTATTGAGTTGTCTAATTCTGAACTTTATTGTTAATCTTCTGTATTTCTGATTGCTGTCTCTCTATGGATTCATGCAGCCTATATAAATTCGTCATTGTGCTCTTGAATAACCTTTTTAAGTTCCCCTACTGCTTTGTCTGTGTGTTCTTTGGATTTCTCTGCATTTTAATGGATTTCCTACCCAATTTCTTGAAGAGTTCTGTATATTAATCTTTTGTATTCTGCCTCTGGTAATTCCAAGAAATTCTCTTCCTCCAGAAAATTTATTGAGTCTTTATTTTGGGAGCTTGCTGAAGCCATCATGGTCTGCCTCTTTATGTGATTTGATATTGACTGTTGTCTCGGAGCCATCAATAAGTTATTATAATTATTTTATTTTATATTTGCTTACAGTGTCCTAACTTCTTGTTTTGTTTAGTTTTGATATGCCCAAATAGGCTGCTCGTGTGTGCTAGTTTGATTATCAGTGCCTTTGAATGTCTAATATCCAGTCACCAGATGGTTAGATCTGTTACTAAGTACGTGAGCCCAGGAGTCCATTAAATTTTCTTGTATGGATTCAGCTCAGGTGTCCAGGTAGTCAGTCACCAAGTGTGTGGTGCAAGCTCTCACCTACAGTCCTAGACAGGCAAATAGGTGATTGGTGTAGGCACAGGTATCTAACTGCAGTAGGGGGTCAGATGCTGAGCAAGGCAGGGGGCTGACGGCTGCCCATGAGTGTCTGAAGCAAAACGTGTCCCAGTTTCCTTGAGCAAGTAGGTAGATGAATTTTGCAGATGAACTATAAGCACCCAATGCTGTTGGCTGTAAGGACTGGGCCACTTATTCTTGGACCCCAGTCGCAGGTGGCTAAGTGGCGTGGGTGGAGCCACCAGTCCTCAAGCCCCTGATGTGGGCAGGTGAGGAGCCTGCTTAACGGGTAGAGCAGTGTCAAACATCACAAACCTGCCACTTCACAGCTGAAACAGTTGAAGTTAGACTTCAGGTATATACCCTGTTGTTCTGTGGTAGTGAGGACTTAAGCTGTTGAAATGGGCCCACACAAGTCTATGCAGGGGTGAAAGGCATTCAAAGTCTGTGGAACCCTTATGCCTGTGCCTAGGCAAAAGAGTTGTGCCAACCCTGAGGTCCTGGCTTAGGGGAGTCCTCAGCTTATTTTTTCCCTGTTTTATAATTTGTTCCCTCTGCAAGGCAGGGAGAATGACTCAGGGTGCGTTAAGGGTCCTACTTTCGGCCCAGGGGACTCAGCAATCACTGAAGCCAGCCCGGTACCCAGTGCAGAGCAGGGAGGGGGGAGGTAAATGAGAGAGAAGTTTTTCCTAAATGGTTTTTTTTTTTAATCCCTTGGTAGGCCAGACACATGTACTTAGCCGCTTGAGTGCTGCTTTTCACTGGTTCTGGATGGCCGAGTAGATTCTCTGCCGCTAGGCCTCTCCCGATGTGGAAAGCGCCTCCCAAGCATCACTGCTAGCCTCACCGCACACAGGAGCTGTTCTGGCCTGAAGGTTTCAGGCTTCCGCTGGGTCAGTTCTGGTAACTCCTTGTTGCTTCCAAACCTTCTCTCCCTACCCCCGCCACACAGTCTGATTCCTCACCTTTGCCTTTGATGTTCAGGGCTCCTAGATAGTTATATACAATCGATTCACTTGTTTTTTGGGGTCTTTGTTGTAAGCGGGAACACCGGAAGCGTCTGACTACTCCACCATCTTGGTTCCGCCTCCAAAACAAAAATATCTGATGCACACATACAAAGCAAAACTAGGCATAACAATTACAGTTCCCGTTTCTGCAACTGGTTACGTGGCCATAATTGGTGTTTAGAAGTACCTTCTTCCACCACTCATTCTGTATTCTCTTTGCCCTCAGCATGCACCTCTGCTCGTCATGGTTCTTTGCCTGGTGGAGTGACCCAAACCTTCATTCCTGAAGGGTCTGGGTCATTAGTAGTCACGTCAGAATTGGGTTGCTATAGTTTTCCATTGACTTTAATCACAGGGCATCGTAGTACTAAGGGATCTCCTGCACTCCAGACATACTCTTCGTTACCTCTATTAGGCGGCATCAATCCGATTTTCTTTTGGTAATCAGGATGAATCACACCAGCCAGTATGGTAACACCTTTCTTTGACTGTTGATCCAGGGGCATAAGGATCCCAAAATGACTGGGTGGCATTTTTAACTTCCAGTTCAATGGAACCAGTGATCTGTCTCCAGGTGGGAGCGTTCCTCCCTTGGAACTAAGACCCCTAGGCCTGCAGAGCATAAGCTTGCAGGGACAGGAAGCAAAAATCTTGCAAGTGGGTCACTAGAGGTAATAGTTAGTGGTGCCACTCCCATTTCCACCCCTTGATTCTTGAACCCATGAATCTTGGCTGTGGGAGAAATAGCACCATATATTAGATGCTGGTTTAGAGAATATACAGCCTCCTGCAGAACATTGCCCTAAACCTGCAAGGTATTGCCACCTAGTTGACACTGTAATTGTGTCTTTAGAAGGCTATTCCATTGTTCTATCAAGACAGCTGCTTCAGGATGATGGGGAACATGGCAAGACTAGTGAATTCCATGAGCATGGGCCCACTGCTGCACTTCATTTGCTGTGAAATGAGTCCTTTGATCTGAGGCAATGCTGTGTGGTATACCACGATGGTGGATAAGGCATTCTGTTAGTCCATGGATGGTAGTTTTGGCAGAAGCATTGCGTGCAGGGAAGGCAAATCCATATCCAGAGTAAGTGTCTATTCCAGTAAGTACAAAACACTGTCCTTTCCGCGATGGAAGTGGTCCAGCATAATCAATTTGCCACCAGATTGCTGGCTGATAACCTCAAGGGATGGTGCCATATTGAGGACTCAGTATTGGTCTCTGCTGCTGGCAGATTGGGCACTCAGCAGTGGCTGTAGCCAAATCAGCCTTGTTGAGTGGAACTCCATGTTGCTGGGCCCATGCATAACCTCCATCCCAGCCATGATGGCCACTTGATTCTTGAGTCCATTGATCAATGACGGGAGTTGCTGGGGAAAAAGGCTGACTGGTATCCACAGAATGTGTCATCCTATCCACTTGATTATTAAAATCATCCTCTGCTGAGGTCACCCTTTGGTAGGCATTCACCTGAGACACAAATATCTTCACTTCTTTGGCCCATTCAGAGAGGTCTATCCACATACCTCTTATCCATAAATCCTTGTCTCCAATTTTCCAATCATGTTCCTTCCAAGTCCCTGACTATCGAGCCAAATCATTGGCCGCAGCCTATGAATCAGTATATAATCCCACATCTGGCCATTTCTCCTTCCAAGAAAAGTGAACAACCAGGTGCACTCCTGGAAGTTCTGCCCATTGAGAGGATTTCCCTTCACCACTGTCCTTCAAGGAGGTCCCAGAAAGGGGCTGTAGTGCTGCTGCTGTCCACTTTCAAGTGGTGCCTGCATATCACGCAGAACCATCTGTAAACCAGGCACGATTTTCTCTTCTTCAGTCCGTTGATCATAACGAACTCCCCATGAGGCCATAGGTGCAAAGTGGGAGATGGAAGTAAATGTGACAGGAGTGAAGACCATGGGCATTTGGGCCACTTCCTCACACAACTTACTTGTGCCTTCAGGTCCTGCTTGGGCCCAATCTCGTATATACTACTTCCATTTAATGATGCAGAACTGCTGTGCTTGTCCAACTTTATGACTCTGTGGGTCAGATGACACCCAGTTCATGATTGGCGGGTCAGGCCGCATGGTGACTTGGTGTCCCATGGTTAAACGTTCAGTCTCTACTAAGGCCCAGTAACAAGCCAAAAGTTGTTTCTCTAAAGGAGAGTGGTTATCTGCAGAGGATGACAGAGCTTTGCTCTAAAATCTTAAGGGTCTGCTCTGTGATTCACCAATAGGGGCCTGCCAAAGACTCCAAACAGCATCTCCTTCTGCCACTGACACTTCAAGAACCATTGGATCAGCTGGATCATATGGTCCAAGTGGCAGAGCGGCTTGCACAGCAGCCTGAACCTGTTGCAGAGCCTTCTTTTGTTCTGGTCCCCACTCAAAACTAGCAGCTTTTTGAGTCACTTGATAAATAGGTTGGAGTAGCACACCCAAATAAGGAATATGTTGCCTCCAAAATCCAAAGAGGCCCACTAGGCATTGTGCCTCCTTTTTAGTTGTGGGAGCAGCCAGATGCAATAACTTATCCTTCACTTTAGAAGGAATGTCTTGACATGCCCCACACCACTGGACCCCTGGAAATTTCACTGAGGTGGAAGGTGCCTGAATTTTTGTGGGATTAATTTCCCACCCTCTAGCACATGAATGTTTTCCCAATAAGTCCAGAGTCATTGACACTTCTTCCTTGCTAGGTCCAATCAGCATAATGTCATCAATGTAATGGACCAATGTGACGTCTTGTGGAAGGGAAAGGCAATCAAGTTCCCTGCAGACTAAATGAGGACATAGGGCTGGAGAGATTATGTAGCCCTGAGACAGGCAAGTGAAAGCGTATTGCTGGCCTTGCCAGCTGAAGGCAAACTGCTTCTGGTGGTCCTTTGAAACAGATATGGAGAAAAAGTTATTAGCCAGATCAATAGCTGCACACCAGGTATGAGAAGATGTATTAATTTGCTCAAGCAGTGAAAATATATCTGGAATAGCAGCTGCAATTGGAGTCACCACCTGGTTAAGTTTTCAATAATCTACTGTCATTCTCCAAGATCCTTCTGTTTTTTGTACAGGACAAATAGGTGAGTTGAATGCGGATGTGGTGAGAATCACCACCCCTGCATCCTTCGAGTCCTTGATGGTGGCAGTAATTGCTGCAATCCCTCCAAGAATGCAGTATTACTTTTGGTTTACTATTTTCCTGGTAGGGGCAGTTCTAATGGCTTCCACTTGGCTTTTCCTACCATAATAGCCCTTATTCTACTTGTCAGGGACCCAATGTGGGGATTCTGCCAGTTGCTGAGTATATCTATTCCAATTATGCATTCTGGAACTGGGGAAATCATTACAGGCTGGGTTCGGGGACCCACTGGACCTACTGTGAGACAGACATGAGCCAAGACACCGTTAATAACCTGACCTCCATATGCCCCACTCTGGTGGACCACAGTGACGTTTTGTGTCTCCTGGAATTAGTGTCAGTTCTGAGCCAGTATCCAGTAATCTCTGAAAAGTCTGATTATTTCCTTTACCCCAGTGAATAGTCACTCTCATAAAAGGCCGTAGATCCCTTTGGGGAAGGCTGGGAGAAAGATTAACAGTAAAAATGTTTGTCAGTGTATTGGAGTCCTTCCTCAAGAGGACTCTGCCTCCCCTTCATTCAAGGGGTTGTGGGTCTTCAAAATCGCTCAAATTTGGGAATTGATTGAGGGGCCGTGACTCTATTCTGGTGATTAGATTTAGAATGCTGTTCACCTGAACTAGAATTCATCCATTTGTACAGATCAAGTAAATATTTAGTAGATTTCCTACCTATTTCACTCCTAGGGACACCATGACTAAGTAGCCAACTCCATAAGTCTATATGAGTCAGAATATTCTGATTTCTGCTTTGACTCCTCTGTCCATTACTGTAACTACTCCCACCTTATTTTCTCAATTGATTGCAGCCACTTGGCCCCTACTACCAGGGGGTCCAATCAGCCCCATTGTAGTTAGGGGTCTTAATTCAATTAGGGAAGTTCCCACTGTCAAATCTGACTTTCATAAAATAGCAATCACAGCAGTCTTCAAGGATGCTAGAGCTCCCTTCACAAATTTGTTCCTCACAGTTGTGGTAAAAGGTGTGTCCTCTGGGCACTCCGTGTGTGGGTCTGTGGGTCTAACTTGATAAATCCACTCTAGCATGCCAATTTCCCTAAGTCTTAAGGCAGGTCTGGTACTTCAACTTGATTTAGTGCAGGCCACTTCGTAATCCATGCTTCAGCAACCTAACCAAATAAACTATTAGATCCTTTCCTAACTTTTCTAACTGAAACATTGAATGAACAATCTATGCTTAGTGGACTCATATCAATAAGCTCAAACTGATCCATCTTCATGTTCCTTGCACCATTATCCCACACCCTTAACAGCCATTCCCACACATATTCCCCAGGTTTCTGTTTGTACATATTAGAAAAGTCAAGTAGTTCTTTTGGAGTGTAGCATACCTCCTCCTTGGAATTGTTTTGAGAACATTCAGCATTGTCTTGTAAAGCATCTGCCTCAGGCGATGCCCCAGGCAATGACTCAGGCAAGGGCTCTTTAGAGGCAGCTGGGTAGGGCTAATCTCCTCAGATGGGAGTGGAGGGGCTAATGGTTTTTCTGGGCAGGGTGGTTTAGCAGACAAACATGAAGTAATCTCTTCAGATGGGACTGGTTCTGCCGGCAGGAGTGATTCCACTGAATTTACAGGCTCAGTGTCCCCAGCTTCCTGATTATCTGCCCATATGTCCCCATCCCAACTTTCAGGATCCCATTTCTTCCTAATCAATGCCCTTACTTTAACTTCAGACACCTCTCAATGTTGGCAATTGAGCTGGTGTTGTAATTCAGCTACTCTTAAAGTAAGTCTCAGGTGGTTTTTGGCAATTTCAGCTCTGTTACTACAAGAAATAAGGCTTTCTTTCAAAGCACAAGTGGAAGCCTTGAGGTCATTTATGCGGCACTTGAGCATTGACTCTGAAATCCTGAGTGCATCTCTTTCACCAGTTTGTCTAGTGAAAGTAGGACAACCAGCTTCCTTATACTTATCATTCTGACAAAGCTGTAGAAAGATATCACACATGTGTTCACCCCGAGCCTCGCCTTTCACCAATACCTTATCTACTGGTGGTGATATTTTGTGTATTTGTATCGCCACCTCCCTCCATGGACTAGCAGTGCCCTCTTACTGCTGGAAGCAGAGTCATTAACATCTTTAAGACTAACCAGACTTGAGAAACAATTTAGAAAACCCATCCTTACAATTTTGTTTCTCTACAACCACTCTCGGTGCCAAATGTCTTAGGCTGGTTTCTCTAGAGAAGCAAAACCAGTAAAGTGTATATATATATATATATATATATATATATATATATAGATTTATATCAAGGAAACAGCTCATGCAGCTGTAGAGGCTAGAACGTCCCAAGTCCGTGGATCAGGGTAGAGGCCTCTTCCAATTCACGCAGCCACAGAAGCTGGTGAGCCCAAGATTTGTAGGTTGGAGAGCAGGGCTCCCACTCACAGGATATGAAGGTCAACAAATTCCAAGATCGGCAGGCAAGACCACAAGTTTTCTCCTGATTCACGTAGCTGCAGGGGTTGGTGAAACCAAGATCAGCAGGTCAGAGAGCAGGGCTCTGCTCACAGGCTGTGAAGATCGATGAATCCCAAGTTTGGCAGATAAACTGACAGCTCAAGTCCCAAGAACCAGAGACAACAGGAGGCAGCTGCAGGATCCCGAGTGAGCAAAAAGCCAGAAAGTCTGCTTACCTTCAGATACAGGCCACACCACCAAGGAAACTCCCTTTCATCTGATTGGCTACTCTCAGCATAATTCAATCATGCAAGTGAGTACATATAAACACTGAAAATCATGGCCCAGCCAAGCTGACACACAATCTTAACCAGCACATAAACCAAGGCCTGCAAATGAACCCTGGGATTTAGCCTTGAGACTGAAGTCCAGGACTGAGTAACCTAAGTAACATATTTCTTCACCTTTTTTGTGCCTTGAACCTTCCTGGCAATCTGGTGAAGTCAACTGATTTCTTCCCAGAATAATGTTTTAAAATTTATAAAATGAAGTATAAGATTACAAAGGAAGCCAATTATATTAAAATACAATTATCAAGTAGGCAAGTGTGTAGAGACCAAAGTTTATTAGTGGTTACCGGGGTGTGTGGGAGAGAGGGGGAAAGGAAGTCACAATGCTTAGGGGACACTGAGCTTCTATTAAGGGTGATGGAAAAATTCAGGAACAGTTATTAGTTGAACAATATGATGAACATAATGTCACTGAACTATACATGTAAAGACTGTAGAAATGGCAAATGTTCTCTTACTTATATACTTAGCACAATAAAAAAATAAACAGAAAATTAGGTTATCAAAATATTACAAAAACCAATCATAATGTGTTCTATATTAATGCATTAAATAATATTATCTATTAGCAGGTTTAATGGCTATTGCAATTCCAAAGTAATGATGAGTGTAAACGATATTTTAAGAGACCTGCTATGAAAAAATATGTGTATTGGTGACAAAGTCATAGAGACTGCTAACACTACTGTACTTGGTTGCCTACATTCATTATTGAAAGAAATGATAAATTTCATCAAAAGTTAGTGAAAATAAGATGCATTTTTTTTTCACATCCAAATACTTACACACCCTGAATTCTATCCTTGGACATTTTATAAATCCATGTATCCCAGGTTAAGTACTTGTACCCTAGACCCTACTCTAGAATGAACATTTCAGGATAGGTTGCGCCTTCAGATGAGGAAGGCCTGATTGACGTGCCCAAGAATGAACTCCCAAAGTGTAAGCATAAACTCAGCCCCTAGGATGAGACCTCAGACTGAGCTCCAAGACTGATACCCAGCTTGAACTCCCAAACTGAACTGCCGGTATCTGAGTGCAAAGGGTGCTTTCAAACTAAGATCCAGCCTGGAATTCCAAGTCAGAGCCCACCAGACTGAGATCGCCGGTGAGGACATCACATTGAGATCTCCTATGCTTGACAACTCAGGCTAAAATACACCAGACTGAGCTCCCAATGTCTGAGCCTCCTAATCAGACTAAGACACCCAGACTGAGCCTTGAACATGGCACCTACTTGGTGAGAGGCTCAGTCATATCTCAGACCAAAAATCAGACTCCCAAATTGAATCCTCTCCCAACTGAGACACTAGAATGAACCTCAGTAAACTGTCAACATCTAAACCCTCAAAGTCATGTCCCCATAATAAGCCTGTAGACAGAACCATGGGACTGAGCCCACAGACTTAGCTCCCTGAGGGAGGATGGAGACTGATATCCTGGAAGTGGGCCCAGGATGAGTTCCCAGGAGGACCCCTCACACACTGAAGCCACAGGCTCATCCTCTTACTGAAAGTATGGACTGAGCCCATGTTCTGAAGCAGGATCCCTCAGACTGAAAACTTAATGCTTGAGTCCTCAAATAACATGTCCAGAATGAGCCCTCAGTATGGTATGCAGAGAGTGAGCTGCACAGGTACCCCTGCCTAGAAAGAATGCCCTGAGAGAACCACCAGTATGTGCCCCATGGTGGCCATGACAATGTGTCTGGCAGACCTTAAATGACAGGGAGCATAATTGATCAAGGGCCCCAGCAGCTATGTTCTGAAAATCCATGCCCTCATTTATATAGATACCAAGCTTCCCATGAGCTACTCCCAGCCAATGACTTAGGGATACTTTGGTGACTTTGGTTTGAGGAACCCTGCACAACCTTGCCAAACTTTCCTTTTATTACACAGTAGTCTAGAACACTTCCACCCAACCTTTCCTCCCTCTTTCCTGCAGTTTGGGTCAGACTGCATCGAGTTCTGATGGCTCTTCCAGACTTCCATTGTGCCTTCCCCATTTTCTCTCAAGGGCATTTCCCTTAATAAAATCCTTACACATTTAATCCCACCTTGGTGTCCGCTTCTCAGAGGACCAGGACTAATACAACCTCCAAAGCATGAGACTGTGAGGTTAGTTGCTCCAGACTGAGCTCCCAATGTCTGAGCCCCTCAACTACCATTTCCAAAATGAACCTACAGACTGAGATCAGCGGCCTGGGTTCTCCCAGATGAGTTTACAGAGTCTCAGCCCCAAACTAATGCCCAAGTCTGAATTTCCAGACTAATATGGAAGAGGGAGAAACCCCGACAGACCCCAGACTGGGTCACCACATTGAACTCTCACTCTCAAAACCTTAGGTTTATGTTTGCAGAATTAGCCTCTGTTATAGATTGAACTGTATCCCCCCCAAAATATGTATTGTAAATGCTAACCCCTATATCTGTGGTTATAATCCCCTTTGGGATTGAGCTTTCTTTGCTATGTTAATGAAGCAGTATTAGTGTACAGTGTGTCTTGAATCAATCTCTTTTGAGATATAAAAGGAGCAGATTAAGTGAGTAGAGATGGGGAAGATAGATGCCATGCCACATGAAGATCGCCAAGGAACCAAGGAATAGAAGCTGAGGAGGCAAGGACATTCCGTTAAAGTTGTCAGAGAGAGAAAGCCTTTCCCTGGAGCCGGCGGCGCCCTAAATTTGGACTTCTAGGCTCCTAACGTTGAGAAAATAAATCTTTGTTTGTTAAAGCCACCCGCTTGTTGTATTTCTGTTATAGCAGCACTAGATAAGTAAGACAGCCTCCAAGACTGAGCCCCCAGTCGGAGTCCTACAGAATGAGCTCCTAGATTCTCCATTAAACTGAGCCCCCTGAGGAATTTTTCACACTGAGCTCCCATACTGAGCTTTCAATGTCTGAGCTCCCAAGACACATCCCAAAACAGAATCCCTAGACAGGCAGGCGGAGAGAGTGGGGCCCTGACAACCCATAGTGAGGATCCCACACTAAACCACAAAAATGGTGGCTAAAAGCTAATCCCCCAAACTGAGCCAGTTCCTTTAGATTGAGCCTCCAAAATCTGGGCCCACGAATCCAAAGCCCAGAATGAAGCATCATACTGGAAACACAAAGGCTCAGACATACTCTGGACTGAGCCCCCACGTAGAACCCTAAGAATAAGTCTCCCAAACTAGAATGATTCTCCAGTCTTAGCACCTCCAGATTGTGCTCCCTATGAACTGAACACCAAGAATGGGAATCTCAAGACTGCATTGGCTAGCCTGCCCACAAACTCAGAAACTGACTAAATCTCTTAGAGTAAGCTTCTAAATCAAGGTTCCCCAAACGTGATCATGAAACTGATTACCTCAGATTGAGCTTACAATCTATGAGACCCCAAATTCATGTTCAGACTGAACTCAAGTATAGGCTCCAGGAGCAATTGTCCAGACTAGAGCCCCCCCCCACCCCAAACTGATTTCCTAGATTGAAATGTCCAGATTAAAACTCTATATTGAAACTGATATAACCAGTGATAATGTTGAACTTCATCTGAGTCCTGTGTTCCCAGAAAGCAACCATGTAAAAAAATCTCCCCACTCTTGTTTTCTGAGAAAGGGTTAACCCAAAGGACCTCCCTTCTCTCATATATTATAAGATACACCTATATCTTTCCTCAGTGACCCAGATGAGGACCACCTCCATCTTTCTTCATGACTCCCATAAGACTCACAGATGACTACCTTGTCTACTTGCAGCAATATAACCCCAGTCTACCTTCCTTTTCTTTGAAACATTGCTCACTAGTGAACAGTCTCTCTATTGCAATAGACTGAATAAAATCATCTCCTTAATTGTCTGGTGCACTTCATCTTTCACACCAGTCTTAATCTCTGCACTGCACTCAGACCCTCAGAGAAACTGCCTTATTCATTCATTTAATCACCAAATATTGATTGAGTGCCGATTATGTTCCAGTACCAGTACTAGGCCAGTACTCGGCCCTGGGGAGTCAACAAGACAGACAAAGGTACTGCTTGCATAGTGCTTACATTTGAGTGAGGATAACAGAAGAAGGAGGAACAGTTTTTAACAGGGTGTTCAGGGAAAGTGCTTCTGAAGAAGTAACACTTAAACTGAGCCCAGAAGGAGGGGATGGAAGGCCAGAGGAAGGAGGTTCCAAGAAAAGGAAACAGAAAGCAAAAAGGCTAGGGTAAAAGAGCCTAGTGTGAAAGGGAAAGAGCTGCAAGAGATGCCGTAGGTGACACAGATAGGGACCTTGTCAGTAATGGCAAGAGGTTTGAGTTTAATTTTAAATGCAGTGGAAACTGTTTTATGCAAGGGAGTGAAATAATTTGATTTTCTTTTTTGAAAGACCACTTTGGCTACTGTGTAGAGAATGAATTGTAGAAGGGCAAAATTGGAAGCAGGGAGGCCATTGGGAAGCTATTACAATAGTTCAGATGAGAGACAATGGTGGCTTGGTCTAGGTTAGTGATAGTGGAGGCAGAGAAATGTGGGCCAATTCAAGACAAATTTTGGAGGTAGAACCAATAGGACTCCATAATAAATTAAGTGTGGAGGAGGTAAGGAAAAGAGATGACTCTTAGTTTTTTGATTCTGTAACTGGTGCTTGTACTGAAATGGGGATGATGGAGGGAGGAATATATTTGGGCAAAAATACCAAAATTTCTCTTTAGACAGGTTCAATTTGAGGCATCTGTGAGGTATTCAAGGGGGGATGACAAGGGGGGCAGTTGGATCTACAAGTTCAGAGAGAGGTTCAGGCTGGAAATATAAATTTGGGAATCATCAGCATATGTCTGATATTTAAAGTCATGGACCCAGGTGAGATTACCTAGAGAGAGAAGGTGGAAAGGCAAAAAGAAGGCCCAGGACCAAGTCGTAGAAAATTCCAACATTTAGAAGTTAGGCAAAGAAGAAGGAATTCAGCAAAGGAGACTGAGAAGAAACATTAAGGTAGGAAGGAAAACAGGAAAAGAGGAAGGATGTTTCAAGAAGTAGGAACTGGGAGGCCTTATCATATGCTACTTAAAGAACAAATAGAATGAGCAAAGAAAAGTATCTCTCTGTTAGATTTGACAAAATGAGGTGTTTGGTAACTTTGACAAGAACAGGTTCCATTGAGTAGTAGGAAACCATACTGGAGTTTGTTGAAAAGTGAATGGGAAGGGAAGAAGTAGAGACAGCAATGTGTAACCTACGTCTTCAGAAGTTCTGCTGTGAAAGGAAATAGAAAGAGATTGGAAAATTAAGGGGGTCTTTTAAAGATGGTAGATAATAGAGCATGTGTATGTGCTGATGGGAATAGCCCACTAAAGGAGAAATTGACAATGCAGGAGAGATGGGAGTAACTGAAGAAGCAAAGTCCTTGAGTAGATGAGAGGGATCTAAAGTAGAAGTGGAGGACTGGTCTTTGATAGGAGGAAGAATGATTCCTCCATTGTGACAATCAGAAGAAAAAGAAAGTTGAGTGCAGAAAGGATTGGTGACAAGATGATAAGGGAGTTCCCATTTGAATGCATCTATTTTCTTAGAAGGGTGATGTGAGGCCATCAGCTGAAGCTGAGGACAGAGGCTGGGATGTGTGAGGTTTGGGAGAAGAGGAGAAGGTATGAAATAGTTATCTCTGAGAATGGAGAAGTGAGCTTACTATTAAGCATAGCAGGATTGCTAGATAGAATTAATGCTCATTTGAGGTCTGAGATCAATAATTTGATGTGAAATCAATTCACTGGCTGTGTGATTTTTTGTTTTCTCTAATAACACTCAGTTGCTCTGATGCAGATGTGGAGCAGGTGGAGCATTGTGACCAGCCTTGGTAGTGTTTGCTCAGACCAATACAAAGATGGCAGAGAAGGGATGTATTCATTTTCTGTGCTTCATAACAAACTACACAAACTTAGTAGCTTAAAAGGAAACACATTTATTACCTCACAGTTTCTGTGTGTCAGGAATCTGGGCACTGATAACTGGGTTCACTCCTTCTGGGCCTTACCAGCTTACCAGACCATCAGCTGGGGCTGCAGTCTCATCAGAGGCTAGACTGGGGAAATATCCATTTCCAAACTCTCTCACATTGTTGGAAGAATACATCTCCTTGAAGCTGTAGGACTGAGGTTCTCATTTTATTGCTAGCTGTTGGCCAGGGATGGCTCTCAGGTGCTAGAAGCCACCTGCAGTTCTTTGCCATGTGGCCTTCTCCTTCAGGTCCTCTCATAACATGACAGCTTACTTCTTCAGAGGCAGAAAGGAAGCATATCTGTAAGTCCAGTCTGCTAAGACATAGTCTTAGGGGAGAGACATCCCATCACTTTTGATATATTCTACTGAGTAGAAGCAAGCCACAGTTTATGCTCACACTCAAAGGGAGGGGATTATATAGGGCATGTACACTAGGTGGCAGGAATGACTGAGGTCACCTTACAATATGTTGGCCACAAGGACTAAAATATTAAGGATGTTTGCAAGGGAGTGATTATAATGATGGACCATGAAATCTAAGCTGGGTGTATTAGTATTCTATTGTTTAATAAGAAATTACTAAAACCTTAGCAGCTTAAAACAGCATACTGAAGTCCAGGCACAACTTAGCTGGGTTCTGTGTCCAGGGTCTCTTAGGCTGCAATCAAGATGTTGGCCAGGGCTTCAGTCTCATCTGAGACTCAGGGTCCTATTCCAAGCTACATGGTTGTTGGCAGAATTTAGTCCCTTGTGATTGTATTACTGAGGCCCTCAGCTCTTAAAGGATTCCCACAGTTCCCTGACTTGTGGCCCTCTCCATAGGCAATTCATGTATAGCAGCTTGCTTCTTCAAGACCAGCAGTTGAGTTCCTCTAGTCTGTGCTAGGAAGATGGAGGTATACATATATATATATACCACTCATCTGTCAGTTTGTCATACTATGGTGGTTTGGGTGTTGCTGTGGTGCTGGAAGCTATGTCATGAGTATTTCAAATATCAGCAGGGTCACCCATGGTGGACAGGTTTAAGCGGAGCTTCCAGACTAAGACAAACTAGGAAGAAGGACCCGGCAATCTATTTCTAAAAAAAAACGGCCAGTGAAAACCTTATGAATAGAAGCGGAACATTGTGTGATGTAGTTAGTGCCAGAAGATGAGCCCCTCAGGTTCAAGAACACTCAAAATATGACTGGGAAAGAGCTGCTGCCTCAAAGTAGAGTCAACCTTAATGACATGGATGGAGTAAAGCTTTTGGGACCTTCATTTGCTGATGTGGCACGACTTAAAATGAGAAGAAACAGCTGCAAACACCCATTAATAATCGGAAAGTGTGAATCCAGGAAAAACGGAAATCATCAAAAATAAAATGAAATGTGTAAAGATAGATATCCTAGACATTAGTGGGCTAAAATGTGGTAATGGCCACTTTGAATCAGACAATCATGTGGTCTACTATGCCGGGAATGACAAATTTAAGAGGAATAGCATCTCATTCATTGTCAAAAAGAACATTTCAAGATCTATCCTGAAGTACAACATTGTCAATGATAGGATAATATCCATACACCTACAAGGAAGACCAGTTAATACGACTATTATTCAAATTTATGCACCAACCACTAAGGCCAAAGATGAAGAAATTGAAGTTTTTACCAACTTCTGCAGTCTGAAATCGATCAAATATGCACTCAAGATGCATAGATAATTACTGGTGATTGGAATGCTAAAGTTGGAAACAAAGAAGAAGGATCGGTAGTTGGAAAATATGGCCTTGGTGATAGAAACGATGCTTGAGATTGCATGATAGAATTTTGCAAGACCAATTGCTTCTTCATTGCAAATACTTTTTTTCAACAATATAAACCGGTGACTATACACATGGACTTTGCAGGGTGGAATACACAGAAATCAAATTGACTACATCCCTGGAAAGAGATAATGGAGAAGCTCAATATCATCACTCAGAACAAGGCCAAGGGATGACTGTGGAACAGACCATCAATTGCTCATATGTAAGTTCAAGTTGAAGCTGAAGAAAACTAAAACAAGTCTGCAAGACCCAAAGTACCACCCTGCATATATCCCACCTGAATTTGGAGACCATCTCAAGAATAGATTTGACAACATTGAACACTAATGACCCAAGACCAGACGAGTTGTGGGTTGACATCAAGGACATCATACATGAAGAAAGAAAAGACCATTAAAAAGAGAGGAAAGAAAGAAAAGACCAAAATGTGTGTCAGAAGAGACTCTGAAACTTGCTCTTGAACGTAGATTAGCTAAAGCAAATGGAAGAAATGAAATAAAAGAGCCGAACAGAATATTTCAAACCGTGGCTCAAGAAGACAAAGTAAAGTATTATAATGAAATGTGCAAAGACTTGAAGTTAGAAAACCAAAAGGGCAGAATATGCACGGCATTTTCAAACTGAAAGACCGAAGAAAGAGTTCAAGCCTCAAGTTGCAATTTTGAAGGATTCTATGGCCAAATAAGAGCCCTGGTGGCACAGTGGTTAAAACACTTGGCTGCTAACCAAAAGGTTAGCGGTTTCAAACTACCAGCCACTCTGCGGAAGAAAGATGTAGCAGTCTGCTTCTGTAAAGGTTTACAGACTTGGGAACCCTATAGGGCAGTTCTACTCTGTTCCATAGGGTTGCTATGAGTTAGAATCGACTCGATGGCAGTGGGTTTTTGGTTTTTATGGAAAAATATCGAACGACACAGAAATTATCAAAAGAAGATGGAAGGAATACACAGAGTCACTGTACCAAAAAGATTTGGTTGACCTTCAACCATTTCAGGAGGTAGCATATGATCAAGAACTGATGGTACTGAAGGAAGAAGTCCAAGCTGCACTGAAGGCACTGGCTAAAAACAAGGCTTCAGGAATTGATGGAATACCAATTGAGATGTTTCATCAAATGGATTCAATGCTGGAAGTGCTCACTTGTTTATGCCAAGACATTTGGAAGACAGCTACATGGCCAACTAACCTGAAGAGATCCATATTTGTGCTCATTCCAAAGAAAGGTGACTCAACAGAATGTAGAAATTATTGAACAATATCATTAATATCACACACAAGTAAAATTTTACTGAAGATAGTTCAAAAACGGTTACAGCAGTACATTGACCAAGAACTGCCAGAAATTCAAGCCAAATTCGGAAGAGGATGTTGAACAAAGGATATCATTGCTGATGTTAGATGGATCCTGGCTGAAAGCAGAGAATACCAGAAAGATGTCTACCTGTGTTTTATTGACTATGCAAAGGCATTCAACTGTGTGGATCATAACAAATTATGGATAACAATGGGAACAATGGGGATTCCAGAACACTTAATTGTGCTAATGAGGAACCTGTACATAGATCAAAAAGCAGTCGTTCAAACATAACAAGAGGATATTGCGTGGTTTAAAATCAGGAAAGTTGTATGCCAAGGTTGTATCGTTTCGCCATACTTTTTCAGTCTGTATGCTGAGCAAATAATTCAAGAAGTTGGACTATATGAAGAAGAATGCAGCATCAGTATTGCAGGAAGACTCATTAACAACCTGTGATATGCAGATGACATAACCTTGCTTGCTGAAAGTGAAAAGGACTTGAAGCACTTACTGATGAAGATCAAAGACTACAGCCTTCAGTATGGATTACACCTCAACATAAAGAAAACAAAAATCCTCACAACTGGCCCAATAAGCAACATCATGATAAACGGAGAAAACATTGAAGTTGTCAAGGATTTCATTTTACTTGAATCCACGATCAATGTCCACAGAAGGACCAGTGAAGAAATCAAATGGCGTATTGCATTAGGTAAATCTGCTGCAAAAGACCTCTTTAAAGTGTTAAAAAGCAAAGATGTCACTTCGAGACAGCCATGATATTTTCAATTGCCTCATATGCATGCAGAAGCTGGACAATGAATAAGGAAGAATGAGGAAGAATTGATGCCTTTTAATTATGGTGTTGGCCAAGAATATTGAATATACCATGGACTGCCAGAAGAATGAACAAATCTGTGTTAGAAGTACAGCCAGAATGCTCCTTAGAAGCCAGGATGGACAGACTTCATCTCACATACTTTGAACATGTCATCAGGAGAAACCAGTCCCTGGAGAAGGATATTATGTTTGGTAAGCTAGAGAGTTAACAAAAAAGAGGAAGACCCTCAACGAGATTGATTGATACAGTGCCTGAACAATGGGGTCAAACATAGAAATGATTGTGAGGATGGCACAGGACCAGGCAGTGTTTCATTCTGTTTTGTTCTATACGTCGGAATTGACGGGAGGGCACCTAACAACAACAACGTATATATGTGTGTGTGTGTGTATGTGTATCTTACTTGTCTAGTGCTGCTGTAACAGAATTACCACAAGTAGATGGCTTTTACAAACAGAAATTTATTTTCTTACAGTTTGGAAGGGTAGAAGTCAGAATTCAGAGGGTTAGCTCTAGGGGAAGGCTTTCTCTCTGTTAGCTCTGGAAGAGGTCCAGTTTATGCATCCTGGTTCCTTGGAGATCTCCATGTGTCTTGGCATCTATCTTACCCAATCTCTGCTTGCTGGCTTGCTTTTAATCTCTTTTATATTTCAAAAGAGATTGACTCAAGATACACCCTACACTAATCCTACCTCATTAACATAACAAAGATAACCCATTCACAAATGGGATTATAGCCACAGGCATAGAGGTTAGGATTTACAACACATGTTTTTTGGAGACACAGTTCAATCCATAATATTTCATAATTTGCCCCCCCAAAATTCATGTCCTTCCCACATGCAAAACACATTCACCCCATCACATCATCTCAAAAGTCTTAAATCAACTCCAAGTCCAAAATCTCATCTTCTGAGTCATCTAAATCAAGTATGGGTGAGACTTTAGGCGTATTCTATCCTGGGGCAAAATTCCTCTTCATCTATGAACCTGTGAAATCTAGAGTGCAAGTTATCTGCTTCCAAAGTACAATGGTAGAACAGGCAAAAGGTAGACATTTCCACTACAAATGGGAGAAATTGGAGGGAAAGAAGGGATAATGGGCACCAAGTAAATCCAAAACCCAGCAGAAAGGTTTACATTAGCTCGCAAGGCTTGAAAATACTCCTCTGTTCTTCGGGACCATCTGGGCAATGGTTCTGCCCTCCAGACCCTGGGTGTTGGCCATGCCCTATGGATTCTGGGTGGAGACCCCTTGGCCATGGGCTTCAGATCCAATTTCCAGGCCCACTGGGATGGCAACTCTGCTCCCCAGGCTTTGGGTTTCCCCATTTCCTAGTCCATCTGAATGGAGAATCCACCTCCTGGGCCCTGGCTGTCCCTGTTCTCCAGCCCTTGGACATGGCAGCCTCACCTGCTCAGCTTTGGGTGGCAACCCTATCCCCCTGGCACACCTTAACGGCAGTCCCACACTCCAGAACCGAGTCCGTGAAGATCCAACTCTTTGAAACCTTGAAGGCTATGGCCTCACCCTTTGAGATCCAGGAGACCGTGGCCCTACCCTTTGAAATCTAGAAGGCCCTGCTTCCCATGGTCCTTCCAACAGTTCTGCTGATATCTGAGCTGCTCCACGGATGGTCCTTTTCTTTTCTTGGAGGACAACAGATATCGCTTCTTTAGCCTGACTCCTGCCTGTAGAATTCCCAGAGGCAGACAGGATTCTTTTCTTTTGTTCTTTCTCTGCCCCCTTTGTCTAAGCTGATGGGTTTTCTGCTGTGGTAGCTGGTTAGATTCATCAGTCACAATCTTAATCCCTTTAACAAAGATTGTGTACTCAAGTCCTTGGTGAACATACTAGCACACATGGTCTTAGTTTGTACAATAGAATTTTCCAAATCTTTAAGTTCTGTTTTCATTTTACACAGTTCATTTTTAAGTCCATCTCTTTCCTCTCACTTTTCACTCTAAGTGGCAAGGAGAAACCACACAGCACCTTTAAGATCTTGCTTAGAAATCTCCTCAGCTAGATATCCAAGTTCATCACTTACAAGTTCTACCTTCCACCAAACATTTGAACATAATTCAGACAAACTTTTTGCAACTGCATAAAAAGCATCACATGTTCATTATTTTCTTTTAAAGCATCATCAAAAGCACATTTAACATCCACATTTCTAGCAACATTCTTTTGATGGTGCCATGTGTTCTCTAAGACGATAGAGACTTTTCTCTATAGCTCTGCTCACTTCTGAGCCCTCGCCAGAATTGCCTTTGAAGTCCATAATTCTACCTACAGTCTCTTCAAGGCACCCTAGGCTTTTACTGTTGTTAGGCCCCTTAAAAATCTTCCAGCCTCTACCCCTTACCCAATTCCAAAACCACTTCCACATTTTAGGTATTTACTACAGCAGCACCCCCACTTCTCGGCATCAAATTCTGTCTTAGTTGTCTAGTGCTGATATAACAGAAATACTACAAGTGGATAGTTTTAACAAACAAATTTATTTTTTCACAGTTTAGGAGGCTGGACGTCTGAATTCAGAGCACTGGCTCTAGGAGAAGGCTTTCTTTCTCTGTTGACCCTGGAGGAAGGTCCTTGTCTCTTCTGAGCTTCTGCTCCTGGACAATTTTCATGTGGCTTGGCATCTCTCTTCCCTCATCTCTGTTTCTTTTGCTTTCTTGTTTAACCTCTTTTGTATTTTCAAAAGAGACTGACTTAAGAAACAACCTACATTAATCCTGTCTCATTAACATAACAAAGAAAACCCATTCCCAAATAAGATTATAACCACAGGCATAGAGATTAGGATTTATAACACATATTTTGTGGGGACACAATTCAACTCATAACTATATATATATATGGAACCCTGGTGGCACAGTGGAGCCCTGTGGTGCAGTGTTTAAGAGGTAAGCCTGTTAACCAAAAGTTCATCAGTACGAATCCACCAGCTGCTCCTTGGAAATCCTATAGGGCAGTTCTACTCTGTCTTCTAGGGTCACTATGGGTCAGAATCGACTTCACAGCAACATTTTTTTATGGGTTTCACAGTGGTTAGACCCTCAGCTGCTAACCGAGAGGTCGGTGGTTCAAACTCACCAGCTGCTCCATGGGAGAAAGATGTGGCAGTCTGCTTCTTTAAAGATTTTTAGCCTTGGAGACCCTATGAGGCAGTTCTACTCTGTCCTACAGGGTCGCTATGAGTTGGTATCAACTAGATGGTAGGGTTTTTTTTTTTTTTTTGGTATATATATATATATGTATATATATATATATGCTGTTGTTGTTAGCTGCCTTTGAATTGGCCCCGAGCTCATGGTGACCCCATACATATGAGCGAAATGTTGTCCAGTCCTCTGTCATCCCCATGATTGTTTCTGGATCGGACATTGTGATCCATAGGGCTTTCATTGGCTGATTTTCAGAGGTGGAGTTTCAGGCCTTTATTCCTAGTCTGTCTTAGTCTGGAAGCTCTGCTGATACCTGCTCAGTATCATAGCAATACACAAGCCTCCACTGACAGATGGGTGGTGGCTGAGTGTATATATCGATATCTATATCATCTATATCTATTTCAAAGGAAATGACATCCCATTACCCTTGCCATAGTCTATTGGTTAGAAGCAAGTCACAAGTTCTGCTCACACTCAAGGGAAGGGAATTAACAGGGTGTAATACCAGAGGGTGGAAATATGGGGGCCATGTTAGAATTCTGCCTACCACACTGGGTAAGAAAGAAAGTGAGGATATGAGGGCAGTGAGGGGCAGTTAAAAGGTACTGGGGTCAAAGAATCAGAGGTTGAAATAAGGTTGAAGAATTTTTGTGCAGGGCAGGTATCTTAGTCTGGGTTATCTAAAGGAGCAAAACCAGTGAGGTGTATATAGATATATATAGAGAGAAATTTAATTCAAGGAAATGGCTCATGCAGTTCTGGAGGCTGCAAAGTCCCAAATCCTTGGGTCAGACAACAGGATGTGCTGGCTCATGTGGCTGCAGGGGCTGACGAACCCAAAATCTGCAGGTCAGGCGACAGGCTAGAGGCTTCTGCTGGCTCACAGGGTTGCAAGGGTTGGCCAATCCAGAATCTGCAAGTCAAGTGGCAGGCCAGAGACTTCTTCAGGCTTATGGCCCAAGAGCTGGAGGTCAGGCAACAAGAAGAGTGCAGGGTCGAGAATGAGAACGAGCTTTACCAGAACATCCATTTATATACTGGAGGCATGCAGGCCACACTCCCAAGGAATCCCCCTTTCATCTGATTCACTGCTCACATCAGATTACAAAATAGAAAGTGATTACATAGTGTCTGCCGAGTCACTGAGAATCATAGCCTAGCCTAATTGACACTCAACACTAACCATAACAGTCCACCCCTTGTAAACTTAGCACCTATACACATCTCCTTAAATTATACATGATCTCTAAATGAAGACAATTATAAAGTCATACTTGCACCTAACATGATATGACTAACATGTATACAACCCAAAACTCACTTGCCTCATTTACATCTCCTATTTGTTTATTATTGTACTTTAGATGAAAGTTTACAGAACAAACTAGCTTCTCATTAAACAATTAGTACACATTTTGTTTTGTGACATTGGTTACCAACCCCAAGACATGTCAACACTCTCCCTTCTCGACCTCTGGTTCCTTATTACCAGCTTTCCTGTCTCCTCCTGCCTTCTAGTCCTTGCCCCTGAGCTGGTGTGCCCCTTTAGTCTCGTTTTGTTTTATGGGCCTATCTAATCTTTGGCTGAAGGGTGAACCTCAGGAGTGATTTCATTACTGAGATAAAAGTGTGTCCTGGGGCCATATTCTCGGACTTTCTCCAGTCTCTGTCAGGCCAGTAAGTCTGGACTTTTTTTCTGAGTTATAATTTTGTTTTACATTTTTCTCCAGCTCTGTCGGGGACCCTCTATTGTGACCCCTGTCAGAGCAGTCAGTGGTGGTAGCCAGGCACCATCTGGTTGTGCTGGACTCAGTCTGGTGGAGGCTGGCTGTGGTAGTTGTGGTCCATTAGTCCTTTGGACTAATCTTTCCCTTGTGTCTTTGGTTTTCTTCATTCTCCCTTGCTCCAGATGAGGTTAGATCAGCGGAGTATCTTAGATGGCCACTCACAAGAGTTTAAGACCCTAGACGCTACTCAACAAAGTAGAATGTAGAACATGTTCTATATAAACTAAGTTATGCCAATTGAGCTAGATGTTCCCTGAGACCATGGTCCCCACAGCCCTCAGCCCAGTAATTTGGTCCCCCAGGGAGTTTGGGTGTGTCTATGGAGCTTCCATGTCCTTGCTTTGGACTAGTTGTGCTGGCTTCCACAGTATTGTGTACTGTCTTAGCTTTCACCAAAGTTAACACTTATCTGTTGTCTAGTTAGTGTTTTTCCATCCCCACCCCTCCCCTCCCTGGTAACCATCAGAGATTGTTTCTTTTTGTGTGTAAACCTTTTCATGAGTTTAAATAGTAGTGGTATCATACAATATATGTCCTTTTGTGATTGACTTATTTCACTCAGCATAGTGTCCTCCAGATTCATCCATGCTGTGAGATGCTTTGTAGATTCATCATTGTTCTTTATTGTTGCATGGTACTCCATGGTGTGTATGTACCATAGTTTGTTTATCCATTCATCTATTGACAGGTATCTAGTTTTTTTTATCTTTTTGCTATTGTGCTGCAATGAACATTTGTGTGCATATGTCTATTCGTGTGATGGCTCTTATTTCTCTAGGATATATTCCCAGGAGTGGGATTGCGGGATCATATGTTATTTCTGTTTCGAGTTTTCTAAGGAAGCACCATATCATTTTCCAAAATGATTGTACCATTTTGCATTCCCATCAGCAGTGGATAAGAGTTCCAATCTCCTCGCAGCCTCTCCAACATTTGTTATTTTCTGTTTTTTATTTTTTATATTCATGCCAGTAATGCCAGGGTGAGAAGGTATCTCATTGTGGTTTTGATTTGATCACGAACATTTCCTCATATGACTCTTAGCCACTTGAATGTCTTCTTCGGTGAAGTGTCTGTTCATTTCCTTTGCCTGTTTTTTAACTGGATTATTTGTCTTTTAGTTGTAAAGCTGTTGGATTTTCCTGTAGATTTTAAAGATTAGACCTTTGTCGGATGTGTAATAGCCAAAAAAATTTTTCCCAGTCTATACTTTCTTTTTTTACACTTTTGGTGGAGTCTTTTGATGAGTATGAGTGTTTAATTTTTAGAAGATCCCAGTTATCTAGCTTATCTTCTGGAGTCTGTGTGTTGTTAGTTATGGTTTGTATCCTGTTAATGCTGTGCATTAGGGCCTCTAGCTGATCCTATTTTTTCTCTTATGATTGTCATAGTTTTTGGTTTTATATTTAGATTTTTGATCCATTTTGAATTAGTTTTTGTATATGGTGTGAGATATGGATTCTGTTTCATTTTTTTGGAGGCGGACATCCAGTTTTGCCAGCATCATTTGTTAAAAAGACTGTCTTTTCCCCATTTGATGGACTTTGGGCCCTTGTCAAAGATCAGGTGACCATAGGGGGATGGACTTACATCTGGGTTCTCAATTCTGTTCTGTTGGTCTATGTATCTGCCGTTGTACCAGTACCAGGCTATTTTGACTACCATAGCTGCATAGTAGGTTCTGAAGTCAGGTAGTGCAAGTCCTCCCACTTTATTCTTCTTCGTTAATAGTGCTTTACTCATCCAGGGCCTCTTCCCTTTCCATATAAAGTTAATGTTTAGTTTTTTTCATCTTTTTAAAGAATGCTGTAGGTATTTGGATCAGGATTGCATTGTATTTGTACATTGATTTGGGTAGAACTGACATTTTCATAATGTTGAGTCTACTTATCCATAAGCATGGTATGTTTTTCCATTTATGTAGATCTCTTTTGGTTTCTTGCAGTAGTGTTTTGTAGGTTTCTTTGTATAGGTCTTTTACATTCCTGCTTAGACATATTCCTAAGTATTTTATTTTTTTTTTAGGGGCTATTATAAATGGTATTGTTTTCCTGATTTCATTTTCATCATTCTCTTTGTTGGTGTATAGGAATCCAACTGATTTTTGTATGTTTATCTTGCATCCTGTTACTCTGCTCAATCTTTCTATTAGTTCCAGTAGTTTTCTCGTGGAGTCTTTTGGGTTTTCTATGTATAGTATCATATCATCCACAAATAGGGACAGTTTAACTTCTTCATTACCAATTTGGATGCCGTTTATTGTTTTTTCTTGCCTTATTGCTCTAGCTAGGACATCCAGCACAATGTTAAATAGGAGTGGTGATAAAGGGCATCTTTGTCTTGTTTCTGTTCTCAAGGGGAATGTTTTCCGCCTCTCTACATTAAGAATGATGTTGGCTGTTGGTTTTGTATAGATGCCATTATGTTGAGGAATTTCTCTTCTATAGCTATTTTATTGAGAGTTATATCAAGAATGGGTGTTGGACTTTGCCAAATGCCTTTTCTGCACTGATTGAGATGATCATGTGATTCTTTTATTTTATTTATGTGGTTGATTATGTTGATTGATTTTCTAATATTGAACCATCTTTGCATACCTGGTATAAATCCCACTTGGTCTTGGTGTATTATTTTTTTGATATGATGCTGAATTCTGTTGGCTAGAATTTTGTTGAGAGTTTTTACATCTATATTCATGAGAGATATTGGTCTGTAATTTTCTTTTTTTGTGGCGTCTTTCCCTGGTTTTGGTAGCATGGTTATGCTGACTTCATAGAATGAATTTCAAAGATCCTTTCCTTTTCTATGTTCTGAAATAGTTTGAGTAGGACTGGTGTAAGCTCTTCTCTGAATGTTTGGTAGAATTCACCATTGAAGCTATCTGGGCCAGGGTTTTTTTTGTTGTTGTTGGGAGGTTTTTTTTTTTTTTTAAATTACATTTTCAGCCTCTTGTTATGAGTCTGTTCAAATTTTCAACTTCAGTTTATGTTAGTTTGGGTAGGTAGTGTGTTTCTAGAAATTTGTCCATTTCCTCTAGGTTTTCAAATTTGTTGGAGTATGGTTTTTCATAGTACTGTTATGAACCTTTTTGTTTCAGTTGGGTCTGTTGTAATGTCTCCCATTTCATTTCTTATTTGGGTTATTTGCATCCTCTCCTGTTTTTCTTTTGTCACTTTGGCCGGTGTTGTGTCGATTTTGTTGATCCTTTCAAAGAACAAACTTTTGGTTTTGTTGATTATTTCTATTGTTTTTCAATTCTCTATTTCATTTATTTCTGCTCTGATCTTTATTCTTTCCTTTCTTCTGGTGGCTGTGGCCTTCTTTCTGCTGTTCTCTTTCTATTTGTTCGAGGTGTGTAGCTAATATTTTGATTTTGTCCCTTTCTTACTTTTTGATGTGTGCATCTATTGCTATAAATTGACCTCTGAGGACTGCCTTTGCTGTCTCCCAGAAGGTTTTGGTATGATGTGTTTTTATTCTCTTTTGACTCTAGGAATTTTTTCATGCCATCTTTAATTTCTTCTATTATGTAGTGGTTTTTAAGCAGGGTATTATTCAGTTTCCATGTATTTGATTTTTTTCCCTTGCTCTTCTTGTTGTTAATTTCTACTTTCATGGCATTGTGAACACAGAAAATACTTTATTTTATTTCAGTGTTTTGGATATTGTTGAGGGTTGCTTTGTGGCCTAAAATGTGGTTTGTTCTGGAGAATATCTTATGTGCATTGGAAAAGAATGTGTACTTTGCAGCTGTTGGGTGGAGTGTTCTATATATGTCTTTGAGGTCATGTTGGCTCATTGTGGCCTTCAGATCTTCTGAATCTTTGTCAGTTTTCTTTCTAGATGTTCTGTCCTTTACTGAGAGTGGTGTGTGGAAGTTACCTACTATTATTGTGGAACTGTCAATTTCTCTTTTCAGTGCTTTAAAGTTTGTTGTATGTATTTTAGAGCCCTATCATTGGGTGTGTAGATATTTATTATGGTTGTGTCTTCATGATGGATTGTCCCTTTAATCATTACATAATGTCCTTCTGAGTCTTTTATGGTGGATTTTGTTTTAAAGTTTATTTTATCTGAGATTAGTAGTGCCGCCCCTGCTCTTTTTTGGTAGCTGTTTGGTTGGTATATTTTTTCCCATCCTTTGGTTTTTAATAAATTTACATCTTTGTTTCTAAGGTGTGTCTCTTGTAGACAGTGTATTGATGGATCCTGTTTCGTTATTCATTCTGTCACTCTCTGTCTCTTTATGGGTGCATTTAGGCCATTTACTTTCAGTGTAACTAATGATAGGTATGAGTTTGTTGCTGTCATTTTGTAGTGCTTTTTTGTGGTGCTGATGTTTTATTTATTCCTTATATGCTCCTGTTCTGAATTCCTTTTTTGTGTGTGTGTGTATTTTGGTTTACTGAGACTTCATGTTTTTATCCTTTATTTTGATGGGTAGGTTTGTTAACTTTCTTTGTGGTTACCTTGAGATTTACCCTTATCTTCCTAAGGTTGAACCAGTCTTTTATTACTTCGTATCGCCTTCTGTTCCTCTCCATTTGAAAGTTCTATACCTATACAGTTTATTCCCTCTTTTATTGTTCTGATGTTACTGTCATTTACAGACTAACCTCTCTGGTTCCCTGTTGTAAAACTTTTAGTTTTGATTAATTTTTGAGAATTCATTACCTAGGTTAGTATCTGGCTGATGCAGTCTTGAGTCCTAGATTCAGGCTGTTGTTGTTTGTTCTCAAACAGAAGGACTCCCTTTATTAATTCTTGTAAGTTTGGTTTGCTTTTTACATACGCCTTTGATTTCTGTTTATCTGGAAATGTCCTAATTTCACAATCATATTTGAGCAAAAGTTTTGCAGGATATATTATTCTTGATTGGCAATTTTTTTCTTTCAAGATTTTTTATATGTCATCCCGTTGCCTTCTTTCCTGCATGGTTTCTGCCAAGTAGTCAGAGTTTAATCTTATTTTTCTCCCTCTGTCTGTGACTTTTCATTTTTCTCGAGCTGCTCTCAGGAGTCTTTCTTTGTCTTTAGTTACAAAAAAACTCAATAGCTATTTTATTGATTGATTGATTGTAAATTTGTTTGTTTCATCCTGCTTTTTTTGGTTATGTCTGAGCAGACAGGCTGGGCATTCTTTGATGTTTGCTCATTTGTGGGCATGATACTTCTCACCACCTTGTCCAATGGGCAGGGCCAGTTGCTCACCTATGGTGCAGCAGGGCATGTCCAGTGGCAGGGGAGGGGCTGGGCTGGGTCATTTGTGGCACATATTGGGGCCAACAGGGCGGGGTCAGGGGTCACTTCAGGGAAGGTTCCAGTAGACTGTGCCTGTGCTGCTCATGTTGTGCAATGCTCAGTGCACAATGCGGATAGATGGGTGGGGGAGATTGTTATGTGTGGAGCTAAGTGGGTGTAGGAAAGAAGAGAAAGAATAGAGACAAACAGGAGCCAAAAAAAGGGCTGAATGAGCCTCCTGCTGGAGTGGTGCAGACCCTGGGAAGCCATGTGTCAGTGGCTTTCTAGCAAGGCAGTGAGGCACAGCCCATCAAGAAGGGACAGAAACAGTACATGCAGCTAGGTAGGTGGGAGGAAGAAAAGGAAGGAAGAGAGAGAGAGTGATAAGAAACTAGATTAAAAAAAGGAGAGAGAAAGTCACACACCTTTAGGTGGTCAAGAGAAAGGAATGGAAGGAATGTAGAGAGGGACAAGAAACTGAGAAAAAAAAGATGCCAGGTAGTTGAGATAAAGGAAAGAAAGGAAGGTAGAGAGAGACAAGAAAGCGAGAAAAAAAGAAGAAAAAAAATGCTCCAAGGGAGCCCAGTGGAAGTGGGTCCCCAGCCGAGTGGCACTGCACATCCCATCCAGAAGGAGCAGAGATGGCACACAGTGTCAGGTGCTCATGAGAAGGGTAAGGAAGGAAGGTAGAGAGAGACAAGAAACTGAGAAAAGAAGAGAGGGAAAAAAATGCCCCAAGGGAGCCCACTAGTGTGGTGGCACAGACCAGGGAAGTTGCTCCCAGCCGTGCAACATTGCACAGCCCATCTAGAAGGAGCAGAGATGGCACATGGTGCCAGGTGTTCAGGAGAAAAGGAGGGAAGGATGGTAGAGAGAGACAAGAAATCGAGAAAAGGAAAAAAAAAAAAAACCCAAGTGAGCCCACTGGCTTGGCAGTGCTGCCCAGGAAAGTGGCTCCCAAGCTGAGCAGCACTGCATAGCCCATCTACAAGGGGCAGAGATGGCACACAGCGCCAAGTATTCAGGAGACAGAAAAAGAAGGAAAGTAGAGAGAGACAGGAAACTGAGAAATGAAAGGAAAAGGAAAAAAATATGCCTCCAAAGACCCCACTGGCGTGGCAGTGCTGACCCGGGAAGTGGTTCCCCAGCCCAGCGATGCTTTACAGCTTGTCAAGAAGGAGTGGAGATGGCACACAGAGCGAGGTGTTTGAGAGAAAGGAAGGGAAGGAGGTGAGAGAGAGAAGAAACCAAAAGAAGCCAAAAAATGCAAGAACAGCAACAAAAAAATGGCACTGAAGGAGGCAGCCGGTGTGGGTGGGGCGAATCCAAGTGGCACAGAGCCGGTGCCTCCCCATCCAAGGGACCTGGGCCATCTGGGAAGTGGTGGAAGGCTGAGCAGGGGGAAGAAGGGTGGAGGGTGGGAAATCGTGTATCGCTGGTTACTGGGTGCTCTGTCTCCTGTTGGGAACTCCATGAAGTAGCCTTCCTGTACTCCCTGTCCAAAGTTCTCAGTGGCTGAATGTGGCTGAAGAGTCCAAGATGGCAAATCTGTGCCATGTTAGCTGATATGGGACCTACACTCCATATCTCTCCTTGCTTTCTGTTCTCTGACAGTTTCTTATTCCATTCGGTGCTTAGTTGAAGTCTACCTGTTCTTTTGACACATAAGGTTCCAGGATTGACGTTTGTCTCTGTTTTACTTAGTTTTTTGGGTGATTTTTGTGGAGAGATGGTGTGGTGCTTCTGTCTATAGTACCATGTTGGCTCCGTCCTGTACACCTTGCAGAAAACCTGATGGTGTAGTGGTTTAGAGCTATGGCTGCTAACCAAAAGGTCAGTAGTTCAAATCCACCAGGCACCCCTTGGAAGCCCTTTGGGGCAGTTCTACTCTGTCCTGTAGGGTCGCTATGAGTTGGAATCGACTCAACTGCAATGGGTTTGGGTTTTGTACATTTTGTATTTTATAATAAGTAATGGGATAAGGGAGGGGAAAAAAGATATTTGCTATACACAGACACATACACACATATAACAAAACAAGGAAGAAAGACTCGTAACAATTACAGTCCTCATTTCTGCAACTGGTCATGTGGCAGTAGCTGATATTTAGAACTACCTTCTTCTACCACCCATTCGGTATTCCCTTTGTCTTCAACAAGCACCTCAGCTGATCATGGTTCTTTGCCTGGTGGGGTGACCCAAACCTTCATTTCTAAAGGGTCTGGGCCATTAGTAGTCATGCTGGAAATAGGTTGCTGTAGTTTTCCATTGACTTTAATCACAAGGTATGGTAGTACTAAGAGATGCCCTGAGGTATTTCGTGTATTCCAGACATACCCTTCTTTACCTCCATTGTGTAATATCAATCCAATTTCCCCTTGGTAATCAGGATCAATCACACCAGCCAATATGGTAACTCCCTTTTTTGTCTGTTGATCCAGCAGCATGAGGATTTCAACGTGGCTAAGTGGCATTATTATTTTTTTAAATTATATTTCTTTTGTTGTTACTGTTGAGAATATACACAGCAAAACATACACCAATTCAACCATTTCTACATGTATCATTTAGTGATATTGATTACATTATTAAAGTTGTGCAAGCATTCTTACCCCTCTTTTGTGAGCTGTTCCTCCCTCCATTAACATGAATTCTCTGCCCCCTAAGGTGCTATCCAATCTTTCAAGTTACTCTTGTCAATTTAATTTGATAGAGATAGTTCTTAAAAGAGCATAATACTCAAAGCAGACTTTTTTTTTCCTACTAGTTAAGCTAAACTATTGTTTGGTTTTAAGAATACTTCAGGGGGTATTTTTAGTTTAAGGTTTAAAGATTATCTCAGGGTGATAGTTTCAGGGATTCATCTAGCCTCCATGGCTACGTAAAGTCTAGAGTCTATGAGAATTTGAAATTCTGTTATGCATTTCCCCCCTTTTGGTCAGGATTCTTCTATAGAATCTTTGATCAAAATGTTCACTAATGGTAGCTGGGCACCATCCAGATCTTCTGGTCTCATGGGAAAGGAGTCACTTGTTCATGGAGGCAATTAGCCAAGCATTCCATATCCTCTTCCTATTCCTGACTCTCCTTCAACCTCTTGCTCCAGGTGAATAGACATCACTTGTGCCTTGAATGGCTGCTTGCAAACTTTTAAGACCCCAGGCACTATACAACAAACTAGGAGGTAAAACAGAAGTGCTAAACGTGTTATTAGGCCAGTTAACTGGGATGTCCCATGAAAGCATGACCCTAAACCTCCAAACCAAGAAACCAAATCCTGTGAGGCTTTTAGTTGTACATAAGCAGCCTCAGCAGTTACTTTTTTTTTTTGCCATTGTTATAAATATATCACACAACCTTTTGCCAATTCAACTTTTTACAGGTGTACAACTTAATGATAGCAATTACAATAATCGGCTGTGCAACCCTACACTTAATGCAACATTTCCATCTCCGTTAACGCCCCCTTCCCCCTTGCCTCTTGCCCCGGTAACCTCTAATGAACTATATTCTCTATACATTTGCCTTTTCTTGTTTTTTATGTAAATGAAGCCATACTATATTTGTCCTTTTGTGATTGACTTATTTCACTCAGCATAATGTCTTCCATCTCGATCCATATTATAACATGTATCAAGACTTCAATTCTCCACATTTTGTTGATCCATTTATCTGTTGATGGACGTTTAGGCTGTTTCCATCTTTTGGCTATCATGAATAGTGCTGCAGTGAACATTGGTGTACAAATCTCTTTTCGAGTCTCTGCTTTCAGGTTTTTTGGGTATATACCTAGGAGCGGAATTGCTAGGTCATATGGCAGTTCTAGTTTTCATTTTCTGAGGAACCTCCACACTATTTTCCACAATGGCTGTACTGTTTTGCATTCCCACCAGCAGTGGGTAAAGGTTTCAATTTTACCGCATCCTTATCAACGTTTGTTATTTTCTTTTTCTATCTTAGCCATCCCAGTGAGAGTGAAATGGTATCTCATTGTGGTTTTGATTTGCATTCTATGATGGTTAACAATGCTGAGCATCTTTTCATGTGATTGGTGGCCATTTGAATTTCCTCTTTGGTGAAATGTCTATTCAAGTCCTTTGCCCACTTTATGATTGCTTTTTTTTGTTGTTGTTCAGTTGTTGAAGTTTTATATATATTTTAGTTATTAGATTCTTGTCATATATATGGTTTACAAAGATATTCTCCCAGTCTGTAGCTTGTGTTTTCAACTTTTTGATAAAGTCTTTTGAAGGACAAAAGTTTTTAATTTTTATGAGGTCCCATTTATTTATTTTGTCTTTTTCTGTTTGTACTTTTGTTATTATATTAGATAACCCTTTGTCAAATGCTAGGCCTGACAGTGTTGCACCTGCTTTTTCTTCTAAGAATTTTATGGTTTTAGTTCGCATATTTAGGTCCTTAATCCATTTTGAATTTGTTTTTGTGTATAGTGTGAGGCATGGATCCCGTTTCATGTTTTTGCATGTGGAAATCCTATTTTCCCAACACCATTTATTGAAGAGACACGTCTTTCCCTGTCGAATGGACTCAGAAACCTTGTCAAACGTCAGTTGACAATAGATGTGTGGGTTTATTTCTGGACTCTCAATTTTATTTCATTGGTCTATGTGTCTATTGTTAAACCAGTACCAGGATGTTTTGATTACTGTAGCTCTATAATATATTTTAAAATCAGGAAGTGTGAGTCATCTTACTTTGTTCTTCTCTTTCAACATTGCTTTAGCTATTCGGGGTCTCTTGTCATTCCATATAAATTTGAGGATTTGTTTTTCCATTTCTGTAAAGAAGGCTGTTGGAATTTTGATCAGGACTGCATTGAATCTATACATCACTTTGGGTAATAGTTACTTCTTAAGAATATTAAGTCTTCCAACTCATGAACTCGGAACATCTTTTTTTTAAAATTTAAATCTTCTTTAATCTATTTCAGCAGGGTTTTATAGTTTTCATTGTATAAGTTCTTCACATCCCTGGTTAGATTTATTCCTGGGTATTTTATTCTATTAGGTGGCATTGTAAATGGAATTGTTTCCCTAATTTCCTTTTCAGATTTCTTGTTGTTGGTGTATAGAAACCCAACTGATTTTTTGTTGACCTTCTACACTGTAACTTTGGTAAATTCCTCTATTAGCTCTAGAAGTTTTCTTGTGATGTCTTTGGGATTTTCTATATATAGAATCATATCATCCACAAATAGAGATAATTTTACTTCTTCTTTTCCAATATGGATACATTTTATTTCTTTTTTTTTTTTGGTGACATTCTTAACTTTCAATTCAATGGAATCAATATGGTGTCTCCTGGTGGCAGCATTCCTCCCTATGGAACTAAGACTTTTAGACCTGCAGAGCATAGGGTGGCAAGGACAGGAAGCAAAAATTTTGTGAGTGGGTCAATGGGGTAATAGTGACTGGTGCCACTCTTATTTCCACCCCTTGATTTCTGGACGCATGAATCTGGCTATGGGAGAAAAAGCACCATATATTGGACCATATACAACCTCCTAGAGAACACTGTCCCAGCAAGGTATTGCCACCTAGCTAACTCTGCAATTGTGTCTTTAAAGGGCCATTCCATCATTCTATCAAGCCCCCTTCTTCAGGATGATGGGGAACATGGTAAGACCAGTGAATTCCATGAGTATCAGCCCACCGCCACACTTCATTTGCTTTGAAGTGAGTTCCTTGATCTGAGGCAAAGCTGTGTGTGATACCATGACGGTGGATAAGCATTCTGTAAAGTTCACAGATGGTAATTTTGGCAGAAGCATTGTGTGCAGGGATGACAAATCCATATCCAGAGTATGTGTCTATCCCAGTAGGAACAAAGCACTGACCTTTCCAGGATGGAAGCAGTCCAGTGTAGTCAACCTTCCACCAGGTTGCTGACTGATCACCCCTAGAAATGGTGCCATTTTGGGAACTAAGAGTTGGTCTCTGCTGCTGGCAGATTGAGCATTCAGCAGTGGCTGTAGTCAAGTCACCCGTGACTACAGTGGAAGTCCATGTTGTTGAGCACATGCATAACCTCCATCCCTATCACGATAGCCACTTTGTTCATGAACCCATTGGGCAATGAGAAGAGTGAGTGTGGAAAAAGGCTGACTGGTATCCACAGAATGTGTCACCCTATCCACTTGATTGTTAAATTCCTCCTCTGCCGAGGCCACCCTTTGGTGAGCATTCATGTGAGACACAAATATCTTCACTTCTATGGCCCATTCAGAAAGGTCTATCCACTTGCCTCTTCCCCATACCTCCTTGTCACCAATTTTCCAGTCATGTTCCTTCCAAGACTCTGACCATCCAGCTAAACCATTGACCACAGACCATGAACGTGAATGGCAATCTGGCCATTTCTCCTTCCAAGCCAAGTGAACAAGCAGGTGCACTGTTGGATATTCTGACTACTGGGAGGATTTCCCTTCCCCACTGTCCTTCAGTGCTGCTGCAATCCACTTTTGAGTGGTGCCTTCATATCACAAAGAATAAGCTATAAACCAGGAACGACTTTTTTCTTCCTCAGTCAACTGATCGTAAGTAACTCCCGATGAGGCCATAGGTGCAGACTAGGAGAGGGAAAATAATGTGACAGGAGTGGGGACCATGGACATTTGGGCCACTTTGTCATGCAACTTACTTGTGCCTTCAGTTCCTGTTTGAGCCTGATCTCGTATATACCACTTCCATTTAACAATGGAGTGTTGTGCATGTCTGACTTTCTGACTCTGTGAGTCAGACAACACCCAGTTCATGCTGGGCAGCTCAAGGTGCATGGTAAGTTGATGGCCCATGGTTAAGTGTTCAGGCTCTACTAAGGCCCAGTAAACAAGCCAAAAGCTGTTTATCAAAAGGAGGGTAGTGATCTGCAGAGGATGGCAGGGATTTGCTCCAAAATCCTAAGGTTTTTTGCTGTGATTTACCAATAAGGTCTTGCCAAAGACTCCAACCAGCATCTCTATCAGCCACTAACAGTTCATGCACCATTGGATCAGCCAGGTCATATGACCCAAGTGGCAGGGTGGCTTGCACAGCAGCCTGGACAAGTTGCAGAGTCTTCTCTTATTCTGGGCCCCACTCAAACCTAGCATCTTTTCCAGTTACTTGATAAATAGGCCTTATAAGCACACCGAAATGAGTGATATTCTGCCTCTAAAATCCAAAGTGCCCCGCCAGGCATTGGGATTCCTTTTTAGTTGCAGGAAGGGCCAGATGGAACAACTTATCCTTCACTTTAGAAGGAATATATTGACACGTCCCACACCACTGGACCCCTAGAAATTTAACTGAGGTGGGAGGCACCTGAATTTTTGTTGGCTTAATTTTCCACCCTCTAGCATGCAAATGTCATACCAGTAAGTCTAGAGTCATTGATACTTCTTCCTTACTAGGTACAAACAGCATAATGAAGTCACTGTAATCAACCAGTGTGACCTCTTGTGGAAAGGAAAGGTGATCAAGGTCCCTGCCAACTAAATTACGACATAGGACTGTAGAGCTGATATACCTCTGAGGTAGGACAGTGAAGGTGTATTGCTGGCCTTGCTAGCTGAAGGCAAACTGCTTCTTATGGTCTTAGAAATGGGAACCGAGAAGCAGGCATTGACCAGATCAATAGCTGAATACCTGGTTACAGAAGATGTATTAATTTCCTCAAGCAATGAAACCACATCTGGAACAGCAGGTGGTTAAGTTAGGGGCCATCTTGTTACCAACTCAACCGGGTTAAGTTGATGATAATCTGCTGTCATTCTCCAATATCCATGTTTTCTGTACAGGCCAAATAGGTGAGTCGAAGGTGGGTGTGGTGGAAATCATTAATCTCTGCAATCCATCCAGAAATGCAGCATTGCTCATGGTTTTCTATTTTTCTAAGTAGGGGAAGTTCTAATGGCTTCCATTTGGTCTTTCCTAACATAATAGCCCTCAGTCTACATGTCAGGCATTCAATGTAAGTGTTCTTCCAGTTGCTGATTATGTCTATTCCAATTATGCATTCTGGAACTGGGGAAATCACTACAGGATGGGTTTAAGGACACACTGAACCCACTGTGAGATGATCCTGAGCTAAGACTCCATTAATAACCTGGCATCCATACTCTCCTACTCTGACTAGTGGACCAGAGTGATGTTTTGTTTCTCCTGGAATTATTGTCTGTTCAGAGTTAGTGTCCAGTAACCCCCCAAAGGCTGATTGTTTGCTTTTTCTCAGTGAACAGTCACTCTTGTAAAAGGCTGTTGTTCCATTTGAGGAAGGCTGGGAGGAAGATTAACAGTATAAATTTTGGCAGTGCAGTGGGGTAGTTATTCAAGGGGACCCAGTCTCCCCTTTATTCAAGGTGCTTTTGGCCTGTAACCTGGTTCAAGTCTTGAAACTGATTGAGGGGCCATGACTCTCTGTTTTGGGTATTTAAGTTAGACTGCTAGCCACTTGACCTAGAAATCTTCCACTTGTACAGATCAAGTAAGTATTTACTAAGTTTTCCATTGATTTCACTCCTAGGAACACCATGACTAAGTAGCCAATACCTTAAGTCCATGTGAGTCAGAATATTCTGATTACTACTTTGACTCTGTTGTCCTTTATGGTAATCACGCCCACCTTGTCTTTGGTGATTAAGTGCTGCCACTTGGCCACTGCCACCCCGGGGTCCAGTCAGCTCCATTGTATTTAGATGTCTTAATTCAGTTAGGGAAGTTCCCACTGCAGTATCTGATCTACACAGAAGAGCAATCGCAGTAGTCTTCAAGGAATCTGTGGCTCCCTTCACAAATATTTTCCTCACAGTTGTGGTGAAATATGTGTCCTCTGGGCACTCTCTGAGTGGGTCTGTGGAACCAACATGATAAATCCACTCTAATGTTCCAATTTCCCTAAGACTTTGGATTCCTTCTACACTATACCAAGGCAGTTCTGGCATTTCAATTTCATTTAGTGTAGCCAAATTTAGTTCAAATTTCAGTCAATCAACAAAATAAACTATTAGATCCTTTTCTAACCTCTCCATCTGAAACACAAAATGAAGGATCTCTGCTTAGTGGGCCCATATCAATAAACTCAGAATGATCTAACTTTATGTTCCTTGCACTATTACCCCACACCCTTAGTAGCCATTCCCACACATATTCCCCAGGTTTCTGTTTGAATATATTAGAAAAATCAAACAGTTCTTTTGAAGAGTAGCATACCTCCTCATGGGTCACACTTTTTACTTCACCTCTTGGGAATCACTGGGAGTTAAGTCTAGTTGTAGGTCTAGAAGCAATAATGGATAATGAGGGTGGGTCTTGGGGACATTCCTTGCAAGGTACCTGCCTCAGGCAATGCCCCCGGCAATGCTCCCGGTGCCACCCTAGGCTATGCCTCAGGCAAAGACTCTTGACACAGCTGGGTTAATCTCATCAGTTGGTGGTGGAAGGGATGGTTTTCCTGGGGAAAATGGCTTAGAAGATAAAGCTGAAGTAATCTTTTCAGAGGGGAGTGCAAAGGTTGCTTCTGTTGGCAGGGGCGATTCAACAAAGCTTAGGGGCTCAGTGAACTCAGCTTCAAGCTTATCTGCCCATATGTTCCCATCCCAAGTTTTAGGATCCCATTTCTTCCCAATCTATGCCCTCCCTTTAACTTCAGACACATTCGAATTTGGGAATTCAATTGGTGTTGTAATTCAGCTACTCCTAGGATAAGACTTTGGGTTTTGTTTTGGGCAATTTTAGTTCTGTTACTTCAAGAAATAAGGATTTATTTCAGGGCACAATTAGCAACATTCAGATCTTTTATGCAGCGCTTGAGCCGGGACTCTGAAGCCCTGAGCTCATCCTTTTCTTTCTCCACTCTGTCTAGCGAAAGCAGAACCAACCACCCAGCTTCTTTATACTTCTCAGTTTGACAAAAATGTTGAAAGTATTAAATACACAATCACCCAGGGCCTTGTCTCTCACAAATATTTAATCCAATGGTGATGATATTTTGCCTATTTCTAATGCTACATCACGCCATGTATTAACAGTGCCCTCTTTACTACTGGAAATAGAGTCATTAGTGCCTTTAAGTCTAGCCAGACTTGAGAACCAAATTCAGAAAACTCATCCTTAACATTTTGTTCCTCTAGGACCAATCTTGGTACCAAATGTCTTAGTCTGGGTTCTCTAGAGGAGCAAAACCAGTGAAGCATATATATACACACACACACACACACACACACACACACACACACACACACACACACACACACACACACACACACACATAGAAATTTACTTCAAGGTAATGGCTCATGCAATTGTCAGGAAATGGCTCACACGATTGTGGGGGCTGGAAAATCCCAAATCCATGGGTCAGGCGACAGGTTGAAGAATTCTGCTGGCTTACATGGTTTCAGGGGCTGAGGAACCCAAAATCTGCAGATCAGGTGACAGTCTGGAGGCCTCTGCTGGTTCATGGGCTTGCAGAGGTTGGCAAATCCAAAATCTGCAGGTCAGATGGCTTCTAGTCTATACAGTGCCATTTTGTGAATTAAAAAAGGCACACCCCCTGGGTGTTCAAATTAGAAAAAATGAGCCCCTTCCCCTGGATAGACATAGGTTCACATAGTCCAGCAGTTGGCTTGAAGAGTGGATCACAGGCTAGATTTCAGCCAAGCACCCACTCACTTCCTGGTCTGGGCACCCTTGTAAAATGCATAAACTGCACAAACATACACAGCAACCAAGGCAGCATGTGTAGGCAAAAAGACCTCATGAGGTCATCCTCAGCTCTGCCACCTCCCAGTTTGTCTTAGTTATCTAGTGCTGCTATAACAGAAACACCACAAGTGGATGGCTTTAACAAACAGAAGTTTATTCTCTTGCAGTCTAGCAGGCTAGAAGCCTGAATTCAGGGTGCCAGCTTCAAGTGAAGGCTTTCTCTTTCTTTTGGCTCTGGAGGAAGGTCCTTGTCATCAATCTTCCCCAGGACTAGGACCTTCTCAGCACAGGGACCCTAGGTTCAAAGGACGTGCTCTTCTCCTGGCACTATTTTTCTGATCTCTTCCCTTTCCTTTTATCTCTTGTAAGATAAAAGGAGATGCAGGCCACACCCCAGGGAAACTCCCTTTACATTGGATCAGGGATGTGACCTGAGTAAGAGTGTTACATCCCACCCTACTCTTTAACATGATCTAATCTTGCCTCATTAACCACAGGCAGAGATTAAGATTTACAACACATAGGAAAATTACATAAATCACAAAATGGAGGACAACCAAAGAATACTGGGAATCATGGCCTAACCAAGTTGACACATATTTTTTGGGGACACAATTCAATCCATGACACAGTTAGACAGCCTAGTGCTGGCCACCACTCCTCTCTGAGCTTCAAGTTCCTTGTTGGTCAAATATGAACAATTATACATAGCTTACAGGGGTGTTGTGAGGATCAAAGAAGCTAATTTATGCAAAGCATCTGATGCGGGGCCCTGGAGAGGGTGTTGGGACCTCGGCACTGCCCCAGGGAGCCCCCAGGCCTGATAGTGTATGTGACTCCCTGTGAGGTTTCTCATAGTCTACTCAAACATCCATTCTTCCACTGTATTTTCTTTTCTGAGTCTGTTCATATCACTTGATCATTTTTCTATTGGGTTGTTTTTTATTGGTTGAATCTTGAGTGATGCAAATATGGGGAAAAATGATTGGTGTTCTTCCATTCATTCCAGGAATGATGTCTGGAAGAACCTTTTAAGAAGTTTTGCTATTCTCATGTTCCTTTAGTAGTCATATGGCTTCTGTCTCTCCGATCTTCCTTTCAATTCTGTGAGTTCTTTCTCATCCATGAAATACATATTCTTTTTGCTTAAAATAGCCAGGGCCAGTTTGTTTCACTTGCAACCAAAGAATCCTGACCAAAACATAGTTATAAGTGAGGAGATGAGGTTAGACTGTCCTTGTGCCAACGTTAGCAAAATAATTTTGAGGAAGGCCACCTGAATAGTAATGTAGTAATTCTGAATACTAATGAATAAAGTGTTACAAATTCAAGGTTTGCTCTCTATGACTGAACTCTATTAAATTACTATGTTATATGGAATAATAAACATATTGTAAGCTAAAGTTTATTGGGCATAATTTCTCATAATATTTGCTGTCAGGACTTCAGGGAAACTTGGCACTATAGACAGAAGCACCACGCCATCCCTCCATAGCAAAGATCCAAAAAACTAAGTCAAAAAGAGAAAACGTCAATCCTGAAATCCTAATCATCAAATGAAGAGATAAGGAACCCAGCCAAGCACCTAGTGGAATAAGAAACTGACAGAGAACAGAGAGTGAGGAGAGATACATGCAGAGGTCCCCTATCAGCTAATTCAGCACGGATCTGCCATCTTGGACTTCTATCAGAGATTAGGGAATGGGGGTACGGGAAAGCAGCTTCTCGAAGCTTCCAGCAGGAGACAGAACAATCAGTAACCAGTGATGTATGCTTTCCGACACCCCACCATTCTTCACACCCACTTGGCCTCCTCTGCTTCCTGCAGCCACAGTCTCTTGGCCTGGAAGCACTGGATTTACACAGTGCCACTTGGATTCCACCCACCCGCACTGGCTGCCTCCTTGAGTGCCATTTTTTGGCTGCTGGTGTTGCTTTTTTCTGCTTCTTTTGATTTGTTCCCTACCTCTCACCACCTCCACCTCCTTTCTCTCAAATACTTGGCTCTGTGTGCCATCTTTGCTTCTTCCTGAAAGGCTATAAAACACCACTCGAATGTGAAACTGCTTCCCGGCCTGTGCTGCCATGCTAGTGGGATCCTGGGATGTTTTATTTTTTGTTTGTTTGTTTGTTTTCTTTTTTTTTTCTCGAATAGGGAGCCCCTTCTAGGTGGGCAGTACTGTGTGGCTTGGGACCTACTCCCTCAGTTTGCACAGAGACATAGTGGGATCCCTGAGGACATTTCATTTTTCTTGTTTATTTCTTTTTTTGTTTTTTAAAATTTGTTTTCTTTTCTTTTCTCTCTTTTTCCCTTTCTTCATTTCTCAGTTTCTCGTCTCTCTATCCTTACCTACTCTTCCTGTCAACTGAATACCTGGCTCTGAGTGACACCTCTACCCCTTCTAGCCAGGTTGTACTTCACGGTCAGGGAGCAACTTACCCAGTCCTCACAGCCACATCAGTGGGATCCCTGGAGTCTTTGCTTTTCTTTTTTCTAATTTTTATTTATTCATTTTTTCCTTTTCTTCTTTTTTCTTCTTTTCCTTTTTGTTTTTTTCCATTTCTCAGTCTCTCATCTCTCCACTCCAATGGCAAGCACCCTTAGCATTATTTTTCTTTTGTATGTTTTTGGCTTATGTTCCAGTCTTCTCTCTCTCCTCTTTCCTATACCCATCATAGCACCACACATCACAATATTCCCCCTCCTTCCTGCTTACCTGCACCGTGCACTAAACATCACACCCTTGAGTAGCACAGGCATGGCCTAGCAGAACCTGCACTGCATTGATTCCCACCCCGCCCTGTTGGCTTTAGTATGTGCCACAAGCAACCCATCCCAGCAACTCCAGGTCAGCTGGACCTGCCCTGCTGTACCATACCTGAGCGACTGACCCTGCCTATTGAACAAAGAGGCGAAAAGTATCATGCCCATAGATGAGCAAACAACAAAGAACACACAGCCCGCCTGCTCAGACATAACCAAATAAAACAAACAAAAAAAAAAAAAAACAGGATAAAACAAACAAATCTATGATAAATAAATGAGGAAAATAATTACTGAATGCCCCGGAGACAGCAGACAATATCAAAACATATAAAACAACAGGTCAGGATGGTTCCAGTAGGCTTCCAAAATAAAACACCAGATGACTTTCTGGTAGAAAAAAAGGCCCTACAACTACCTGATAGGGAATTCAAATCTCTAATATTCAGAGCTATCCAAACATTGAAGCAAAAAGCAGAAAAAAATGAGGAAAAAATAGACAAATTCATGGAAAATACAGACAAAAAATGGAAGCTTTCAGGAAAATAACACAGGAACAAAACGCCAAAATAAATTCACAAGTAGAAATCATACAAAAACACAATTAGAAATCCAAAAGATAAACAACAAGATTTCAGAAATGGACAGTGTCATAGAAGGGCTGAGGAGCAGGACTGAAATGGTGGAAGACAGAATCAGCAAAATTGAAAACAAACACTTAGATACAAATCTGTCTGAGGAAAACTCAGAAAAAAGAACAAAGAAAAATGAAGAGATCCTGAGAAGTATGTGGGATACAATAAAAAGCAAAAAGTTTCTAGTGATCGGAGTTCCAGAACAGGGGGAGAAAACAGAAAACACAGACAGGATCATTGAAGAATTGCCAACAGAAAACCTCCCCAATATCATGAAGATGAAAAGCTGACCACCCAAGAATCTTCACGAACCCCATATACGATAGACCACAAAAGAAAATCATGAAGACATATCACAATCACACTTGCTAAAACCAAAGACAAACAAAGAATCCTGACAGAAGCTTGAGGAAAAACAAAAAGTCACATACAGAGGAGAAACAATAAGACTAAGCTCTGATTATTTTGCAGAAACCATGCAGGCAAGAAGGCAATGGGATGACATATATAAAACCTTGAAAGAAAAAAAATTTCGAGCCAAGAATAATATATCCTGCAAAACTCTCTTTCAAATATGATGATGAAATTAGGACATTTTTAGACAAACAGAAATTAAGGGACTATGTAAAAACCAAACCAACCTTACAAGAATTATTAAAGGGAGTCCTTTGGTCTGAGAACAAACACCATCAGACCAAAGGATGAATGTAGGATGCAGGATCATACCAGCCAGATACCAACCTAGGAAATGAACTCTCAAGGACTATCCAAAACCAAAAGAATTATAACAGGAAAGCAGAGAAGTTAATCTGTAAATGACAACAACATCAGAACAATAACAGAGGGAATAAATGGTGTAGGTATAGAGCCTTCTAATGGAGAGGAAGGCAAGGCGATACCAAGTACTAATAGACTGATTCAAACCTAGGAAGACAGGGTAAATATCAAGGTAACCACAAAAAAAGTTAACAAAACTACTCATCAAAATAAAGAATAAAAAGGTAAAGTCTCAGTAAAAACAAAACCTACAAAAACAAAAGAAATGAAAAAAATCCACAAACAAAAAGAATTCAGCAGAGAAGAGTAAGAGGAACCAAGAAAACGTCAGCACCACAAAAAAAGCACTACAAAATGACAGCAATAAACTCATACCTATCAACAATTATACTGAACATAAATGGCCTAAATGCACCCATAAAGAGATGGACAGTGACAGAATGGGTGAAAAACAGAATTCATCAATATGCTGTGTACAAGAGACACAACTTAGAAACAAAGGTGTATATTTATTAAAAATCAAAGGATGGAAAAAATATGAAGCAAACAGCTGTCAAAAAAGAGCAGGAGTGGCAATACTAATCTCAGATAAAATAAAATGTAAAAAAAATCCACCATAAAAGACAAAGAAGGACACTATATTAGAATTAAGGGGACGATCCAGCATAATAACCATAATAACCATAATAAACATCTACACACCCAATTACAGGGCTCCAAAATACATAAAACAAACTCTAGCATCACTGAAAAGAGAAATTGACAGCTCCACAATAATAGTAGGAGACTTCAACACACCACTCTCGATAAAGGACAGAACATCTAAAAAGAAACTCAACAAAGATACAGAAGACCTAAAGGACACAATCAGCCAACTTGACCTCATGGACATATATAGAACACTCCACCCTAAAGCTGCAAAGTACACATTCTTTTCCAATGCACTTGGAATGTTCTCTAGAATAAACCACATCTTAGGTCACAGAGCAATCCTCAACAATATCCAAAACGCTGAGATAATACACGGTATCTTCTCTGACCACAACACCATCAAGGTGGAAATTTTTTCCATGGAAGACCAAGGAAAAAAAATTACAAGGAAACTGAATAACATTCTGCTTACAAACCACTGGGTAATAGAAGAAATCAGAGATGGAGTCAAAAAATTCCTAGAATCAAACAAGAAAAAACACATCATACCAAAACATTTGGGACAGAGCAAAGGTAGTCCTCAGAGGACAATTTATAGCAATAGATGCACACATCAAAAAAGAAGAAACGGACAAAATCAAAACATTAACCACAGAACTCAAACAAACAGGAGAACATCAAAAAGAGCCCACAGCCACCAGAAGAAAGGAAAGAATAAAGATCAGAGCAGAAATAAATGAAATACAGAATAGAAAAACAATAGAAACAATCAACAAAATCAAAAGTTGGTTCTCTGAAAGAATTAACAAAATCAACAAACCACTGGCCAGACTGACAAAAGAAAAACAGAAGACGATGCAAATAACCCAAATAAGAAATGAAATGGGGGACATTACAACAGACCCAACTGAAATAAAAAGGATCATAACAGAGTATTATGAAAAACTATACTCCAACAAATTTGAAAACCTAGAGGAAATGGACAAATTTCTAGAAACACACTACCAACCCAAACTAACACAAAATGACGTTGAAAATCTGATCAGACCCTTAACAAGAGAAGAGATTCAAAAGGTAATAAAAAAACAAAAACTCCCAACAAAAACACACCCTGCCCCAAATGGCCTTACTGGAGAATTCTACCAAACATTCAGAGAAGAGCTTACACAGCACTACTCGAACTATTTCACAACATGGAAAAAGAAGCGACACTTCCAAATTCATTCTATGAAGCTAGCATAACCCTGATACAAAAACCAGGCAAAGATGCCACCAAAAAAGAAAATAACAGACCAGTATGTCTCATGAATATAGACGCAAAAATTCTGAAGAAAATTCTAGCCAATAGAATTCAGCATCATATCAAAAAAATAATACACCACGACCAAGTAGGATTCATACAAGCTATGCAAGGATGGTTAAACATTAGAAAATCAATCAAGGTAATCCACCACATAAACAAAAGGAAAGGGAAGAGTCATATGATCATCTCAACTGATGCAGAAAAGGCATTTGACGAAGTCCAACATCCATTCCTCATAAAAACTCTCAATAAAATAGGTATAGAAGGGAAATTTCTCAACGTAATAAAGGGCATCTATGCAAAACCAATGGCCAACATTGTTCTTAATGGAGGAAGACTGAAATCATTCCCCTTGAGAACAGAAATACAACAAGGATGCCCTTTATCACCACTCTTATTTAACATTGTGCTGGAAGTCTTAGCTAGGGCAATAAGGCAAGAAAAAGAAATAAACAACATCCAAATTTGTAATGAAAAAGTTAAACTGTCCCTATTTGTATATGATACGATACTATATATAGAAAACCCAAAAAGATACCAGGAGGAAACTACTGGAACTAATAGAAAGATTCAGTGGAGTAGCAGGATACAAGATAAACATACAAAAATCAGTTGGGTTCCTATACACCAATAAAGAGAACAAGGAAAAGGAAATCAGGAAAACAATACCATTTATAATAGCCCCGAAAAATAGAAAATACTTAGGAGTAAATCTAACCAAGGATAAAAAGACCTATACAAAGAAAACTACAAAACACTACTGCAAGAAACCCAAAGGGATCTACATAAATGGAAAAACATACCATGCTCATGGACAGGTAGACTCAACATTGTGAAAATGACAATTCTACCCAACGCAATTTACAAATACAATGCAATCCCGATCCAAATACCGACAACATTCTTTAAAGATAGAAAAACTTATCATTAACTTTATATGGAAAGGGAAGAAGCCCTGGATAAGTAAAGCACTATTGAAGAAGAAGAGTAAAGTAGGAGGACTCACACTACCTGACCTCAGAACTTACTATACAGCCACGGTAGTCAAAACAGCCTGGTACTGGTACAACGACAGGTACATTGACCAATGGAACAGGATTGAGAACCTAGATGTAATGCCATCCACCTAAAGTCACCTGATCTTCAACAAGGGCCCAAAGTCCATCAAATGGGGGAAATGACAGTCTTTTTAACAAATGGTGCTGGCAAAACTGGATGTCCAGCTGCAAAAAAACGAAACAGGACCCAAACCTCACACCATATACAAAAACTAATTCCTAATGGATCAAAGACCTAAATATAAAGCCAAAAACTATAAAGTTCATAGAAGGAAAAATAGGATCAATGCTAGAGGTCCTAATACACGGCATTAACAGGATACAAATCATAACCAACAATACACAAACTCCAGAAGATAAGCTAGATAACTGGGATCTTCTAAAAATTAAACACTTACGCTCATCCAAAGACTTCACCAAAAGAGTAAAAAGAGAACCTGCAGACTGGGAAAAAATTTTTGGACATTTCAAGTCAGATAAAGATCTAATCTCTAAAAACTACAAGGAAATCAAACACCTCTACAACAAAAAGACAAATAATCCAGTTAAAAAATGGGCAAAGGAAATGAACAGAGACTTCACCAAAGAAGACATTCAAGCTGCCAGCATACATATGCGGAAATGCTCGCTATCACTAGCCATTAGAGAGATGCGAATTAAAACCACAATGAGATACCATCTCACCCCGGCATTACTGGCACGAATTAATGACACGAATTAATAACACTGGAAATAAGAAATGTTGGAGAGGCTGCGGGGAGATCAGAACTCTTATACACTGCTGGTGGGAATGCAAAATGATACAACCATTTTGGAAAATGATATGGCACTTCCTTAGAAAGCTAGAAATAGAAATGCCATAGGATCCAGCAATCCCACTCCTAGGAATATATCCTAGAGAAATAAGAGCTGTCACAGGAATAGACATATGCACACCCATGTTCACTGCAGCATTGTTCACAATAGCAAAAAGATGGAAACAACCTAGATGCACATCAATAGATGAATGGATAAACAAACTATGGTACATACACACAATGGAGTATTATGCAAAGATGATGACCAGTGATGAATCTGTGAAGCATCTCATAACATGGATGAAACTGGAGGACATTATGCTGAGTGAATTAAGTCTATCACAAAAGGACAAATATTGTATGATACCTGTACTGTAAAAACTCATGAAAAAGTTTACACACAAAAAGAAACAATCTTTGTTGGTTGTGAGGTATGGGGTGGGGGGAATACTAAATAGACAATAGACAAGTGGTAACTTTGGTGAAGGGTGAGACAGTACACAATACTGGGGAAGCCAGCACAACTTGTACAAGCCAAGGTCATGGAAGCTCCATAGACATATCGAAACTCCCTGAGGGACAGAATTGGTGGGCAGAGGGCTGTGGGGACCACGGTCTCAGGGAACATCTAGCTCAATTGGCATAACACTTTTTATAAAGGAAACAGAACGTTTCCTTTCTACATTCTACCGTGGTGAGTAGCTTCTGGAGTCTTAAAAGCCTGTGAGCAGCCATCTAAGATACTCCACTGGTCTCACCCCTTCGGGAGCAAGGGAGAATGAAGAAAACAAGATCCAAGGGAAAGATTAGTCCAAAGGACTAATGGACCACAACTACCACGGCCTCCACCAGACTGAGTCCAGTACAACTAGATGGTGCCCAGCTACCACCGCTGACTGCTTTGACCAGGAACACAACAGAGGGTCCCGGACAGAGTGGGAGAAAAATGTAGAACAAAATTTTAACTGACAAAAAAAGACCAGACCTACTGGCCTTACTGAGACTGGAGAACCCCGAGAGCATGGCCCCAGACACCCTTTTAGCTCAGTAATGAAGTCACTCCCGAGGTTCACCATTCAGCCAAAGGTTACACAGCCCCATAAAACAAACGAGACTAATGGGGCACAACAGTCCAGGGACAAGAACTAGAAGGCAGGAGGGGACAGGAAAGCTGGTAATACGGAACCCAAGGTTGAGAAGGGAGAGTGTTGACATGCCATGGGGTTGTTAACCACTGTCATAAAACAATATGTGTATTAACTGATTAATGAGAAACTATTTGTTCTGTAAACCTTCATCTAAAGTACAAGAAAAAAAAGAATAACAAAAAAAAAATTTGCTGTCAGGAAATTTCTGGAGCCTTGGAGACAATCAAAGTCATTAGGTAAAATGTTGGGCCCGCTAGGACTTTCGATTGTGAGAATAAATGTGGACAAGGAAAGCTCACCCAGATTCATTTTTTGTAAATAATGTATTTTATTTGTGTTGTTCTTGAGTTAACACAGCAAAAGTATGCACCAATTCAAGTTTCTAAATGTACAATCAGTGACATTAATTACATTCTTCGAGTTGTGCAACCTATCTCACCCTCTTTTTCTGCATTGTTCCTTCACCATTAACATAAACCCACTGCCCCCTAAGTCTCTTATCTAATCTATTGAGTTGCTGTTGTCAATTTGATCCCATATAGGTAAATCTTAAAAGAGCACAATGCTCCAGGCAGACATTCTTTACCAGTTAAGGTAAACTACTGGCTGGCTATAAGAAGACTTCAGGGGATATGTTTGGTTTAAGGTTTAAAGATTATCTCAGGGCAATAGATTCAGGGGTTTATCTAGCCTCCCTGGATCCAGAAAATTTGGATTTGACATTCTGTTATGCATTTTCCCATTTTGATCAGGATTCTTTTATAGAATCTTAAATCAAAATATTCAATAACGGTAGCAGGGCACCATCCAGTTCTTCTGGTCTCATGGTAAAGGAAGTAGTTGATTATGGAGGTAATTAGCCACACAATCCATTTCCTCCTCCTATTCCTGATTCTCCTTCTTCCTCTGTTGCTCCAGGCAAATAGAGTCTGATTGTTTTCTCTTGGATGGCTGCTTGCAAGCTTTTAAGACACTAGGCACTATGCAACAAACTAGGATTTAGAACAGAAACGTTCAACACGTTATTAGGCAGATTAACTGGAATGTTCTATGAAAGCATGACCCTAAACCTCCAAACCAAGGAACTAAATCCCATGAGGTGTTTGGTTGTACAGCATCCTCAGCAATTGCTCTCTCTCTGTCTTTTTTTCGTTGTTGTAAATATATTTATTACACAACTTTTGCCAATTCAACTTTGAACAGGTGTTCAACTTATTCACAGCACTTAAAATAATTGGCTGTGAAACCCTACAGTTAATCAATGTGATTTTTCCATCACTGTAACTGAAACTCAGTACTCCATAAGCAATAACTCCCTTCCCCCTCCCTCCCATCCCTAACCAAAAACAAAAAACAAAAACTCTTTGCTGTCGGGTTGATTCCGACTTATAGCGACCCTATCGTACAGAGTAGAACTGCCCCATAGGGTTTCCAAGGAGTGGATGGTGTATTCGAACTGCTGACCCCTTGGTTAGTGGCTGAGCTCTTAACCACTGCACCACCAGGGCTCCTCTCCCACCCCGGTAACCCCTAATTAACTTTGGTCTCTTTCCAGTTGCCTTTTCTTGTCTTTTAATAGAAACATTTCAGAACTGGCAGTATATATATAGTTACCACTTACTTTTTGTATATCTGGGGTTCATTGGGAATCTACTGTCCCACTGAAAGTATGTGCTGCCGGCAAGCAGGGGCCTATATATCAGTTTGAAATGGAAAAAACAAATTATTGAATTTCTGGTAAGAAAAACATGAATTTTGAAAATTTTTATGAGGAACACGTATGTACATTTGGACTCTGAGGGTAACTCTAGACCCTGAGGGTACGATTTGTGGAATGAGGCATAAAGCAAAAACCATATTACCTACCAAAAATTCAGACACTCTTAATGATTCAGCATGCTTTCCATTACTGAAGGCACATAGTATCAACATAAAATTAAAAGGAAAAAATAATTGGGTCACAAAAAGGATAAGTGAGGTCATACAATATTTGTCTTTTGTGATTGACTTATTTCCATCAGTAAAATGTCTTCAAGGAGGCCTGGTGACATAGTGGTTATCTTTAACCAAAAGGTAGGCAGTACGAATCCACCAGCTGCTCCTTGGAAACCCTATGGAGCAGTTCTACTCTGTCCGATAGGGTCACTATAGGGTTGCTGTGAGTCAGAATCGACTCAACAGCAACGGGCTTGATTTTTGGGGTTTAATGTCTTCAAGCTACATCCATACTGTAGCATGTATCAAGACTTTTTTTCTCCTACTGGCTGAGTAGTGTTCCACTGTACGTATGTACTACCACATTTTTTTAATGCATTCATCTCTGATGGGCATTTAGGTTGTTTCCACCTTTTTGCTATTGTGAATAGTGCTGCAATGAACATTCATGTACAAGTCTCTGCTTTCAAGTCTTTTGGGTATATACCTAGGAGTGGAATTGCTGGTCATATGGTAGTTCTATTTTTAGTTTTTTGAGAAACTGTCAACCTATTTTCCACAATGGCTGTAACTTTTTGAATTCCCACCAGTAATGGACAAGGGTTCCGATTTCCTCACATCTTCACTGTCTTAGTCATCTAGTGCTACTATAACAGAAATACCACATGTGGATGCCTTTAACAAAGAGAAATTTATTCTCTCACAGTCTATTAGGCTACAAGTACAAATTCAGGGCATCAGCTCCAGGGGAAGGCTTTCTCTCTCTATTGGCTCTGGAGGAAGGTCCTTGTCATCAATCCTCCCTTGGTCTGGGAGCATTTCAGCACAGGAACCTGAGGTCCAAAGGACACACTCTGCTCCCGGCGCGGCCTTCTTGGTGGTATGAAGTCCCCATGTCTCTCTGCTGGCCTCTCTCTTTTATATCTCAAAAGAGATTGGCTTAAGATACTATAATCTTGTAGATCTCATCAATATAACTGCACTAATCCATCTCATTACATCATAGTGATAGGATATGCAACACACAGGGAAATCACATCAGATGACAGAATGGTAGACAATCATACAATACTGGGAATCATGACCTAACCAAGTTGACAAATATTTTTGGGAGACACAATTCAATCCATGACACTCACCAACATTTGTTATTTTCTTTTTTTTAGTCATAGCCATCCTAGTGAGAGTGAAATGGTATCTCATTGTGGTTTTGATTTGCATCTCTCTGATGGCTAATAGGAAACCCTGGTGGTGTAGTGGTTAAGAGCTATGGCTGCTAACCAAAAGGTTGGCAGTTTGAATCCACCAGACGCTCCTTGGAAACAGTATGGGGCAGTTCTACTCTGTCCTATAGGGTCGCTATGAGTCGGAATCGACTCAACGGCAACGGGTTTTGGATGGCTAATGACATTGAGCATCTTTTCATGAGTTTGGTGGCCATTTGAATGTCCTCTTTGGTGAAATGTCTCTTCAAGTCCTTTGCCCATTTTATGATTGGGTTATTTGTCTTTTTGTTGTTAAGTTGCATATTTATATATATTGGTTATTAGATTCTTATCGGATATAAGGTTTCCGAATATATCCTTCCATTCTGTAGCTTGTCTTTTAACTTTTTGGTAAAGTCTATTGATGAATAAAAGTTTTTAATTTTTATGAGGTCCCATTTATTTTGTCTTTTGTTGTTTGCGATTTTGTTATTATATTAGACAAACCATTGTTCAAAGCTAGGCCTAATAGTGTTGCCCCTGCACTTTCCTGTAAGAATTTTATGGTTTTAATTAGCACATTTAGATCTTTGATCCATTTTGAATTTGTTTTTGTGCGTGGTGTGAGACATGGATCGTGTTTCATTTTTCTGCAGGTGGACATCCTACTTTCCAAACACCATTTATTGAAGAGACACTTCTTTTCCTATCGAATGGACTTAGCACTCTAGTCAAAAATCAGTTGGCCATAGATGTGTTTCTTTATTTCTAGACTCTCAGTTCTATTCCATTGGTTTATATGTCTATTGTTATACCAGCACCAACCTGTTTTGATTACTGTAGCTATGTAACGTGTTTTAAGATCAAGAAACGTGAGTCCGCCTACCCTCCTACTTTGTTCTTCTCTTTCAGCATTGCTTTAGCTATTCGGGACCTCTTGCCATTCCGTATAAAGATGAGAACTGGTTTTTCCATTTCTGCAAAGAAAGCTGTTGGAATTTTGATCAGGATTGCATGGAATTTTATAGATCGCTTTGGGTAATAGTTACTTCTTAAGAATATTAAATCTTCCAACCCATGAACTTGGAACATCTTTTCATTTATTTAAGTATTCTTTAATCTCCTTCAGCAGGGTTTTATAGTTTTCATTGTATAAGTTCTTCACATCCCTGGTTAGAATTATCCCTACGTATTTTATTCTATTAGGTGATATTGTAAATGGACTTGTTTCCCTAATTTCCCTTTCAGATTTCTCATTGCTGGTGTATAGAAACCCAACTGATTTTTGTTTGTTAACCTTATACCTGCAACTTTGATAAATTCCTCTATTAACTCTAAGAGTTTTCTTGCAGACTCTTTATGATATAGGATCATGTCATGAGCTTGTAGAGATAATTTTACTTCTTTTCCAATCTGGATACCTTTAATTTCATTTTCTTGTCTTATTGATCTGGCTAGGGCTTCTAATACATTATTGAATAGACGTGGTGAGAACAGGCACCCTTTTCATGTTCCCCATTTCAAGGGATAAGCTCTCAGTCTTTCTCCATTAAGTATATGTTGGTTGTTGACTTATGATATATTCCCTGAATCATTTTGAGGAATTTCCCTTCTATTCCAACCTTCTTGAGGGTTTTCATCAAGCAAGGGTGTTGAATTTTATCAAATTTTTTTTGGCATCCAAATAGATGGTCATGCGGTTCTTTTCCTTTGTTCTATTGATGTTGTGTTTTACATTGATTGGTTTTTCTAATGTTGAACTATTTCTGCATTCCTGGAATAAATACCACTTAGTCATGGTGTATGATTTTTTTTAATATGCTGTTGGATTCTGCTCGCTAGTATTTTGTTGAGGATTTTTGATCCATATTCATAAGGGATATTGGCTTGTAGTTTTATTTTCTTGTGGTTTTTTTAGCTCACTTAAATTTTGCTTCCTTCACTATAGAATCTGCTCCCTACCAAATATGGCCCCAAATGAAACTCCCATAAGAGTATTCTGATATCTTGCCTGGGGAAAACCACAGCTAAAGAGTTCCTCGAAGTTCTACCTGCTGGGCCTCATTTACTGTGATGCCCATGTACCCAAATATTCATTGCATCCCTGGGAACTGGTGGCTTCATAAACCAGCCAAAACCAAACCCACTGCCATCGAGTCCATTACAACTCAGAGCAACCCTATGGGACAGAGTAGAACTGTCCCATGGGGTTTCCAAGGCTGTAAATCTTTAAGGAAACAGACTGCCACATCTTTCTCCTGCAGAGTTGCTGGTGGGTTCAAACTGCCAAACTTTAGGTTAGCAGCTGAGTGCTTTAACCACTGCACCACTGTGTCTCCTTAGTGGTCTCATGGGGGGCTTTATTCAAATATGAGCCCTCATAAAGATGCAAAATCTGTCTTAGTATGTGGTGGTTTTTGTTTTGTTTTTAAGGAGCAACTTTCTGAACTGTCCATACCAGCTGATAACATTCTGTCTCTGCTACCCACTAAGAAATTGATACCTTGTCTTGCAGCTAGCTGTGTGCCTGACTTTTGAGGCAAGGAAGCCCCAGTTTGTGCGGACAGTGAGTTTGAGACATCAAGTTCAGATCACCCTTTAACAATATCGCCCTTCATCACATAGCCTTTAATACGTCACTGCATTTGTAATGCTGAACTTTTTGTATATTCTGGCTTCCAACACCTTGATGAACCAGAACAATTCATAATGGAGAGTTTGACATCAATGCAAAGAGTCATAGTGACATCAGGAGACTCTACCAAAGCAGCAAAACTAGATGAACCACCAAGCATCTCTGCACATAGTGCCCTAGATTACTTTTCCAGTCATTTTTGGGAAAAGAAACTTTCTCCTACTTTGAAGATGCCAAAAGCCGTCACAGTCTCCAAAAGTGGTTCACAAACTACAATGTCTTTGATGACATCAGCATGTAACTAAAGGGTGAAAACTAGGAGCTGGAAGTATGAAGAGACAATAGTACTTGCACCTAGTTCCATGCTGAAGGGAAATTGCTTTGCTTCTAATTACCATAAGATGTTGTCTTAGTTATCCATTGCTGCTATAACAGAAATACCACAAGTGGATGGCTTTAACAAACAGAAATTTATTCTCTCAAAGTTTAGGAAGCTTGAAGTCTGAATTCAGGATGCCAGCTCCAGGGGAAGTCGTTCTCTCTGGGGGAAGGTCCTTGTCACCAGTCTTCCCCTGCTCTAGGAGCTTCTCAGTGCAGGGACCCTGGTCCAAAGGACACACTTTTCTCCTGGCTTTTCTTGCTTGGCGGTAATGAGGCCCCTCTCCTCTCTACTAGCTTCTTTTATATCTCAAAAGGATTTGACTCAGGAAACAACTTAATCCTGTAGATTGTGTCCTGCCTCATTAACATATCTGCCTCTAATCCTGCCACATTAACATCATAGATTTACAACACGTAGTAAAATTACATCAGATCACAAAATGGAGGACAACCACACAATACTGGGGATCATGGCCTAGTCAAGTTGACACACATTTCTTTGGGACACAATTCAATCCATAACAGATGTGTTAAGAATATTAGAAGAAATGACAGCAGTTCTGGAGTGAATGACAGCACTTGACAGAGGAATTTCTTTTATAGTCTTCCTCTGATCCAACGAAAAGACCAATTCAACCATTTCTAGGACACATGGTTCTCTGTGTCTTCAAACATATATGGATCCTGTGTTCAACACTTCTTATTTTTGTGTCACACTCATTACAACTGTAATTAATTAGTTATGTAACATGCTGTCCCAATGAAGATTTAATAATAATAATAGTTAATATTTATTGAGCACTTACATATGCTAGATACTGTGCTAAACACCATACATGGGTTAATATGAGATTTCTTACTTCCTTTCTACATTAGTTAGGAATTGCATTCAGCTGAGAATAATAGAGACCTTGCATATAAAAGAAGTCGAGAGCAGACAATGTTGGGATATTCTAGATCATCAGGGACCGAAGTTCTGTTTATCTTTTGAAACCACCACTACAGCACTGGCTTCCAACCTCAAGGTCACTCATGGTCCAAGATAGGGCTATCTCTTAGTGATTGGAATATTCCTGTCTCTGACCTTGAACAATAGAAATCAATCATTGCTAGAGAATTATTGGAAGACTATCAAGTACTTATAAAATCTATAGGTGGCTGGAGGACCAAGCTAGGGGCTGGGCAGGAAATAAGGGAGCTGCAAGAATGCTCTGGGGAGTGAACAACTTCCCACTCTTCCCTCTATCCTTGCGTTCTTTGTTCATTATTCAAAGATAGTATCTGGTAGGCTAAGCTTAGCTTATAAGCCTGCTCTTCTTAACATAGCAGGGATATAAGAGGTGAGATCTAGCCTGTTCAAGTTTTCATAATGGTTTTTACTGTCCCACCAAGACTACATACAATGGGTGTATCAATCAATTAATTCATTCAGCTACAAATAACCTCAAACCCCACTCAACTGGCTGCATCTCACAAAATAAGAAGTTCTAAGGCAGTAGTTAAGCGCTCGGCTGCTAACCAAAAGTTTAGGAGTTTGAATCCACCAGCCACTCCATGAGAGAAAGATGTGAGTCTGCTTCTGTAAAGATTACAGACTTGGAAACGCTATGGGGCAGTTCTACTCTGTCCTGTAAAGTCTTTGTGAGTTGGAATTGACTCGATGGCAATGGGTTTTTAAAGGTAGAGGGAGTTTAGGGTTGGTTAATTCAGTACCTCAAGAGCTCAGTTCTTTCCACCTTGCCATTCTGTGAAACTCCATGCATTGACTTTATTCTTAGAGGCTACCTTGCCTTACTGACTGCTGAGTCCCAAGCATCACTTCTAGACAGAACTATATCAAAAGATAAACCAAGGATGACATACATAAAACCTTGAAAGAAAAAAAATTCCAAGACTAGAATAATATACCCTGCAAAATTCTCATTCAAGTATGAGGGTGAAATTAGGACATTTCCAGATAAACAGAAATTAAGGGACTATGTAAAAACCAAACCAAACTTACAAGAATTATTAAAGCCAATCCTTCGGTTTGAGAACAAACAACATCAGACGACAGCTTGAATCTAGGACACAAGATCACACCAACCAGATACCAACATAGGAAATGAACTCTCAAGGACTATTAAAAACCAAAAGATTTACAGCAGGGAACCAAAGAGGCTAATCTTCAAATGACAACATAAGAACAATAAAAGAGGGAATAAACAGTGTAGGTATAGAACTTTCTAATGGAGAGTAAGGCAAGGCAATAACAAGTAATAATAGACTGGTTCAAACTTAGGAAAATAAGGGTAAATTTCAAGGTAACTACAAAGAAAGTTAACAAACATACTCATCAAAATAAATAAGAAAAACAAAGTCTCAATAAACACAAAATATACAAAAATAAAAGGAATGAAAAAAATCTACAAACAAAAGGAATTCAGCAGAGGAGAGTAAGAGGAACAAAGAAATCATCACACCACAAAAAAAGCACTACGAAATGACAACAATAAACTCACACCTATCAATAATTACACTGAATGTAAATGGCCTAAATGCACCCATAAAGAGACAGAGAGTGACAGAATGGATAAAAAAACAGGATCCATCAATATGCTGTCTACAAGAGACAAACCTTAGAAACAAAGATGTAAATTTATTAAAAATCAAAGGATGAAAAAAATATATCAAACAACCAGCCATCAAAAAGAGCAGGAGTGGCAACACTAATCTCAGATAAAATAGACTTTAAAACAAAATCCCCCATAAAAGACAAAGAAGGGCACTATATCATGATTAAGGGGATGATCCAGCATGAAGACACAATCATAATAAATATCCACACACCCAATGACAGGGCTCCAAAATACATAAAACAAACTTTAACATCACTGAAAGGAGAAATTGACAGTTCCACTATAATAGTAGGAGACTGCAACACACCACTCTCGGTAAAGGACAGAACATCTAGAAAGAAACTCAACAAAGGTACAGAAAATCTAAAGGCCACAATAAGCCAACTTGACCACATAGACATATATAGAGAATTCCACCCTACAGCTGCAAAGTACACATTCTTTTCCAATGCACATGGAACATTCTCCAGAATAGACCACATCTTAGGCCACAGAGCAACCCTCAACAAAATCTAAAACATTGAGATAATACAAAGTATCTTTTCTGACCACAATGCCATCAAAGTAGAAATTAACAACAGGAAGAGTAAGGAAAAAAAACCAATTACATGAAAACTAAATAATACCCTGCTTAAAAACCACTAGGTAATAGAAGAAATCAAAGATGGAATAAAAAAATTTCTAGAATCAAACGAGAATTAAAACACATCTTACAAAAACGTGGCCTCCCTCTGTGTTGCCAATTTATAGTAAAAAAAGAAGAAAGGGACAAAATCAAAATATTAGCTACATAACCAAACAAATAGAAAAAGACCAGCAAAAGAAGCCCACAGCCACTAGAAGAAAGGAAGTAATAAAGATCAGAGCAGAAATAAATGAAATAGGGACTAGAAAAACAATAGAGAGAATCAACAAAGCCAAAAGTTAGTCCTGTGAAAGAATCAACAAAATCGACAAACCACTACCCAAAGTGACAAAAGAAAAACAGGAGAGGATTCAAATAACTCAAATAAGAAATGAAATGGGGGACATTACAACAGACCTAACTGAAATAAAAAGGATCATAACAGAGCATTATAAAAAACTATACTCCAACACATTTGAAAATCTAGAGGAAATGGACAAATTTCTAGAAACACACTACTTGCTCAAGCTATCACAAATTGATGTTGAAAAGCTGAACAGACCCATAACAAGAGAAGAGATTGAAAAGATAATAAAAAAAAACTCCCAACAAAAAAAAGCCCTAGCCCAGATGGCTTCAATGGAGAATTCTACCGAACATTCAGAGAAAAGCTTACACCAGCACTACTCAAACTATTTCAGAACATAGAAAACAAAGGGGTACTTTAAATTCATTCTATGAAGCCAGCTTAACCCTGACAATTACAGATCAATATCTCTCATGAATATAGATGCAAAAATTCTGAACAAAATTCTAGCCAATAGAATTCAGCATCATATCCAAAAAGATAATACACCACAACCAAGTAGGATTCATATCAATTAGCAAAGATGATTCAACATTAGAAAATCAATCAATGTAATCCACTACATAAATAAAAAGAAAAGAATCACATGATCATCTCAATCAACACAGAAAAGGCATTTGACAAAGTCCAACACCCATTCGTGATAAAAACGCTCAATCAAATAAGTATACAATGGAAATTCCTCAACATAATAAATGGCATCTATACAAAACCAGCAGCCAACATCATTCTTAATGGAGAGAGGTGGAAAACAGTCCCCTTCAGAACAGGAAAAAGACAAGGATGTCCTTTATCACCACTCCTATTTAACATTGTGCTGGAAGTCCTAGCTAGAGCAATAAGGCAAGAAAAAGAAATAAATGACATCCAAATTGGTAATGAAGAAGTTAAACTGTCCTTATTTGCAGATGATATGATATTATATATAGAAAACCCAAAAAGACTCCACAAGAAAACTACTAGAACTAATAGAAAGATTCAGCAGGGTAGCAGGATATAAGTTAAACATACAAAAATCCGTTGAATTCCTATACACCAATAAAGAGAACAATGAAAAGGAAATCAGGAAAACAATACCATTTTCAATAGCCCCTAAAAATAGAAAATACTTAGGAATAAATCTAGCCAGGGATGTAAAAGACCTTTACAAAGAAAACTACAAAACACTACTGCAAGAAACCCAAAGGGATCAACATAAATGGAAAAACGTACCATGCTCATGGATACGTAGAGTCAACATTATGAAAATGACAATTCTACCCAAAGCAATCTACAAATACAATGTAATCCCAATCCAAATACCAACAACATTCTTTAAAGAGATGGAAAAAACAATCATTAACTTTATATGGAAAGAGAAGAGGCCCCAGATAAGTAAAGCATTATTGAAGAAGAAGAATAAAGTAGGAGGACTCATACTACCTAATCTCAGAACCTACTATACAGTTATGGTACTCAAAACAGCCTGGTGCTGGTACAATGACAGATACATTGACCAATGGAACAGAATCAAGAACCCAGATGTAAGTCCATCAACCTGCGGTCACCTGATCTTTGACAAAGGCCCGAAGTCCATTAGATGGGGAAAAGACAGTCTTTTTAACAAATGGTACTGGCAAAACTGGATGTCCATCTGCAAAAAAATGAACCAGGACCCATACTTCTCACCATACACAAAAACTAATTCAAAATGGATCAAAGACCTAAATATAAAACCAAAAAACTATAAAGATCCAAGAAGAAAAAATAGAGTCAATGCTAGAGACCCTAATACATGGAATTAAAAGGATACAAACCATAACTAACAACATACAAACTCCAGAAGATAAGCTAGATAAGTGGGATCTTCTAAAAATTAAACACTTATGCTTATCAAAAGACTTCACCAAAAAAGTAAAAAGAGAACCTACAGAATGGGAAAAAATTTGGCTATTACAAATCCGACAAAGGTCTAATCTCTAAAAGCTACAGGAAAATCCAATATCTCTACAACAAAAAGGCAAATCCAATTAAAAAATGGGCAAAGGAAATGAACAGACACTTCACCAAAGAAGACATTCAAGTGGCCAACAGACACATGAGGAAATGCTCGCCACCATTAGCCATTAGAGAAATGCAAATCAAAACCACAATGAGACACCATCTCACCCCAGCAGTACTGGCACGAATTAAAAAAACAGGAAATAACTAATGTTGGAGAGGCTGCGGGGAGATCGGAACCCTTATGCACTGCTGGTGGGAATGCAAAAATGATACAACCATTTTGGAAAATGCTATGGCACTTCCTTAGAAAGTTAGAAACAGAAATAAAATATGATCCAGCAATACCACTACTAGGAATATATCCTAGAGAAATATGAGCCGTCACTCGAATAGACATATGCACACCCATGTTCATTGCAGCATTCTTCACAATAGCAAAAAGATGGAAACAACCTAGATGCCCATCAACAGAGGAATGGATAAACAAACTATGGTACGTACACACAATGGAGTAACTATGCAGCTATAAAGAACAATGATGAATTTGCTAAGCATCTCATAACATGAATGAAACTGGAGGACATTATGCTGAGTGAAATAAGTCCATCACAAAAGGACAAATGTATGATACCACTACTATAAAATCTCATGAAAAGGTTTACACACAAAAAGAAATAATCGTTGTTGGTTACGAGGGAGGGGAGGGGTGGGGATGGAAAAACACTAAATAGACAATAGATAAGTGTTAATTTTGGTGAAGGGTAAGACAGTACACAATACTGGGGAAGCTAGCACTACTTGTCCAAGGCAAGGTCATGGAAGCTCCATAGAGACATCCAAACTCTCTGAGGGACCGAATTGCTGGGCGGAGGGTTGTGTGGACCATGGTCTCAGGGAACATCTAGCTCAATTGGCATAACACACTTTATAAAGAAAATATTCTATGTTCTACCTTGGTGAGTAGCATCTGGGGTCTTAAAAGCCTGTGAGCAGCCATCTAAGATACTCCACTGGTCTCACCCCCTCGGGAGCAAGGAATAATGAAGAAAACAAGATCCAAGGGAAAGATTACTCCAAAGGACTAATGGACCACAACTACCATGGCCTCCACCAGACTGAGTCCAGTACAACTAGATGGTGCCCGGATACCACCGCTGACTGCTCTGACCAGTATCACAACAGAAGGTCCCGGACAGAGCTGGAGAAAAATGTAGAACAAAATTTTAACTGACAAAAAAAGACCAGACTTACTGGCCTGACAGAGATTGGAGAAACCCCGAGAGTATGGCCCCGAGACACCCTTTTAGCTCAGTAATGAAGTTACTCCTGATGTTTACCATTCAGTCAAAGGTTAGACAGCCCCATAAAACAAACAAGACTAATGGGGCACAACAGCCCAGGGACGAGGACTAGAAGGCAGGAGGGGACATTCCGCTTCTTTAATCAATTGCTGAAAAGATGAATGGGATCCCTACTATTGGCTTAAACCAGTTGTTCTCAAACTTTTTGGTCTCAGAACCCATTCACACTCTTAAAAATTATTGAGGACCTCAAAGAACTTTTGTTTATGTTATAGATAGCTATAAAGTTTTAAAGTATTAGAAATTAAGATTGAGAAAATTTGAAAATATGATTGCAAAACAAAAAATGTACTTTCTTGTGTTTTCACATAGATGCAAGGAAAACTTTGGGATTTAAAAGTAGTGATTTATTGGATAATAAAAAGGTTACAGAGATTATAGCAGATATAACCTAATATAAGAGCACAGTAGAAGCACTGAGATCAAACTAAGTTAATCTCTGAAAATTCATGTATTTATATCCTAAACCTTAGATAATTATAGAAAACACAAGAATAAGCACACATTCTATTAACTGTCAGAGTGATGACATGATGATATGTGTAACCTATGGAAAACTCCACCGTATACTTGTGAAAGAATGAGAATAAAAAAGCAAATAACATCTTCATATTATTATGGAAAGAGTTTTGACCTTGCAGAATCCCTGAAATGGTTGCAGAGATCCCCAAGGATTCCCAGACCACACTTTGAGAACCACTGGCTTAAATCAATCAAGATTTAGTCTTGAGTCTTATAGGGGAAGTGTGGGACTTGGAACCAAAGCAGGGCCTTGGCAGTCTGGAAGAAAGAGGCAAACCACGGGGCCTGCTACAGTGGGACAGAGAGAATTCCCCAAAGGCAATCAGAATATCAGTTAAGAAGGGGGAGAAGTGGGTCTGGTCAACCAAAAAACAAGCAATATCCCCCAATCTCTCTCCCCTGGACAGGACTAGCTACATTCTTCCAACTTTGCCAGTTGCCATCAAGTTGATTTCGATTCATGGCAATTCCATGTGTTTCAGAGTAGAACTGTGCTTTAGAGGGTTTCCAATGTCTGATTTTTTGGAAGTAGATTGCCAGGACTTTCTTCTTCGAACCTCCAACCTTTTGGTTAGCAGCTGAGTGTGTTAACCATTTGCACCACTCAGGAACTCCCTTCCAGCTCTACATCTCTCCTTTTAAAGTCTGGATACACTTGTCCATGAAACCATTTTTACTTTGGATGTGTTCATAACCCTGATGAATCTGTGCATTTGGTCCCCTTCCATTACATATTGATTTCATTAGATCAGTGTTTCCCAAATAGCAGCCACTGAAGAACCATATTAGAATGTCTGCCAAGACCAAGTACCACCTTGACAATTAATAACTTAGTGTTCATCTTTAAGTCAACTCAATTCATCTTTAAGTCAATTCACCATGAGTGGGAATCAGCTTGATGGCAACTGGTAAATTTTGATTCAGTACCATTGATTGAAAGTCTCTTTCAGCTTCTCCAAGGAGTTGCAGGAGAAAAAAATCCACCAAACTTGTTTTTTCTTTAGAATTACATTTGTGTGTGATTAAATTGGTTTAAAATCCTTTTCTGTTTTCATTGTCTTATCAGATGCTATGGTCCTGGGCAAATAGAGTGTTTAAATGATGTGGTTTCTTAGAGGAAGTTTCTTTCCTAGAAAGTCAAACCAAGCTCTTAGACTGTCATTAATTGCATCTGAGGCAAGACAAAAGAGAAAGTTTTAAATTCCCCACTTGTTTCAGTTTTTCCCTCCAAACTGAATCTCTAAAAAGGAGATTACAAGTGAAGTGCCCCTTCTTCCTGCTATCCCTTGGCCTTAGCCCCTCCTGAGGGTCAGTCTTATCCAAGCCTGGAGGTGGGAGGCCCCAGTGGCTCAGAACAGCTGCAGGAGCTCCAGACTTTCCAAGATTGCTAATCATTAAACCTGGGAGAGGAAGGGTAGAGTGGGCATGGGGAGGAGACAATAGCCAGAAAGTCAGGTGATGGGGGTGGTGGGAGGGCAGAAAGGTATATAGACCCAAAGACTAACTGATTGAAGGGAAGGAGAAGAAAGAGACAGACAGAAACAAAAATGTGGAAGTCTGATTCACAGAGAAAGAGAAGCGGCAACACAGAGGGAGGCCAGGAAGGAGAAAAGTTCAGAGAAAGACAAAAGTCAGGAGAGACACAAATAAAGTAAGAAAAGAAAGAGCAAAGACAAGTGGATGAAACAGTTTCCTCTGTTCCCTACTAGGAATGATTACCATGATCTGGGAACCACTCCACTAAACTTTCTCAGGGTAATCTCATTTCTGTTATCTCCAATTCCTCACAGGCACCTAGCTGTCATCTTCCTCTACAAATCTGATGGTCTCTGGGGAGCCAATGTAGGTTCTTGAGCAAGTGCAGAATATACCTAGAACTGAGGTTCTGAAGGCTAGATCAGTCAACAAGGAGACCAAAGGTGTGGAGGCTCTTCCAAAAGTCCTAGCAAAAGGAATGAAGATTTGAATAGTGGGATAGTGAGAAAAGAAAGAAGTGATGCTGCAACACCATGATGCCACTAGCTACCACATGGCCAGCTTTCCAAGAGCTTCCTCTATATTCAAGGTTTCATTCATTCATCACAGGGAGGGAATATTATCTCCATTGTAAAAATGAAGAAACTGGACATCAGAAAGGAGAAATGATTTGTCTTAAATCCTTCAGTGAGTCTGTGGAGGAACTAGGACTAGGGCTGAGGCCTACTAAGTGCCAGGCCCCGTCTAGCTGCTTTCAACATATATGTATAACAACTTTATACATTAGGTAGAGATTAATATCCTTGTTTCATGCAATTTGCATAGATGGAACAATGGCTCCTGGGACTGCCCTGGGAGGGCAGCCTATTGGCTGGCATCCTTCCTGGAGATCAAAGTTTCCTGGAGGCTATGGCTTTTCTCCATGAGGAGAGAAAAATACCCCCCCACCATAGCCAACTCCACCTGCTTTTAGGGGTGTAGTTTAGGGCTGGAATGAATCTGAGCCCTCTTGTTTGGTGGACATTATAGTTGCTCTTAGAGAAGAAATAACACGTCATTCTTTCCAGGGCTAGGGCTAGGATCCAGGGCTAAGGCAATGGTCGTAGTCAGGATTTCCCCAACATATACCTTGTGTATTTTCCTCCCACCATCCTGCTGCCACCCTGATCCAAGCCATCATTGTCTATCATCTGGATTACTACAACAACCTCCTAACCAGTCTCTTTGACCAGGGTAAGTGCAGACAGTTGTGTGGTTTGTGCACTCCACAAAGACATCTGACTGAGTGGTCCAGTATGGGCTGAAACTCAGCCTGTAATCTGGTGCTAAGCCATGCACTGTGGTATAAGGCTCCATCTGCAGGAAGAAGGGGTACCTATCTTTTTAGACAAAGGCTCTTCTTTCCAAGCCATGTGCCATGGGACTATGTCCACCTGGACAAGGCACACTTTCCTAACTCACACAATGATAGACAAACAGTACCTAAAGAGCACCTCTTTTCCTGCTTCCACCCTTGCCCCTGCAATCTATTCTTGCAGCAGCTAAAAGGGTCCTGTGAAAACCTAAGTCAATCATATCTCTCCTCTGTTCAAAATCTTCCTATGGCTCCCACTTCACCCAGACTCAAAATCAAAGTCCTTATAATGATTGTCTTAGTTATCTAGTACTACTCTAACAGAAATACCACAAGAGGATGGTTTTAACAAAGAGACATTTATTCTCTCACAGTCTAGTAGGCTAGAAGTCCAAATTCAGGGTGCCAGCTTCAGGGGAAGGCTTTCTGTTTCTGTCGGCTCTGGAGGAAGGTTCTTGCCATCAGTCTTCCTTTGGTCTGGAAGCTTCTCTGTGCAGGAACCCCGGGTTCAAAGGACACGCTCTGCTCCCAGTGCTGCTTTCTGGGTGGTATGAGGCCTCTAACTCTCTGCTCACTTCTCTCTCCTTTTATCTCTTGTAAGATAATAGGTGATGCAGGCCACCCCCCAGGGAAACTCCCTTTACATTGGATCTGGGATATAATCTGAGAAATGGTGTTACATCTCACCCTAACCCTCTTGAACATAACCCAATCCTGCCTTATTAACCACCGGCAGAGATTAGGATTTACAACACATAGAAAAATTATATCAATCATAAAATGAGGATAACCACACAATACTGGGAATCATGACCTAACCAAATTGATACACATATTTTTGGGGTACACAATTCAATCCATGACAATGACCTATATGGTCCTACATGATCTGGCCCCCAATATCTCTCTGATCTTATCTCTTATCTCTCTCCCCCTTGCTCAGTCTATCCCAGCCACACTAGCATTCTTTCTGTTTCTTAAACACACCAAGCCCGTCCCATCTCAGGATCTTTGCACTTACTTTTCTTCTACCTAGAATTCTTTTCCTGCAATATCCACATCACTAATTCTTCATCCTTCATGTCTCAGCTCAAATGTTGTCTCTTTAAAGAGGCCTACCCCAAGTACCTTGTTTAATGTTGTCCTCCACTCTACCTCCAAATTACACTCTATTACATTTCCCTGTTTTTTTTTTATATATTTTATTGTACTTCAGGTGAAAGCTTACAGAGCAAATAGTTTCTCATGAAATAGTAGTACACATGTTGTTCTATGACATTGGTTAACAACCCCACAAAGTATTAAGCCTCTAAATTCTCAACCTTTTTTTTTTTTGATGAAAATTACAGATGGCCAAAGATATACCATTTCAAAAATTTCTACATTCACAGTTCAGTGACATTGACTACGCTCTTCCAACTGTGCTGTTATTCTCACTTAAGATGAAGGCTTACAGAACAAAATAGTTTTTCATTTAACAGTTACTACACATGTTGCCCTATGACAATGGTTAACAATCTCACAGCACATCAAGAATATCCTTACTCCACCTTGTGTTCCCTATCACCAGGGGGCTTCCTTGTCCCCTTCTGTCTTCTGGACCTTGTCAGTGGACTATTGCACCTCTTTAGTCTCATTTGTTTATTTATTTTTATTTAAACACCATTTCAAAACTTTTACTTACACATTTAAGTGATATTGACTATGCTCTTCCAATTGTGCTGCCATTCTCACCCAAGATGAAGGCTTACAGGACAAAACAGCCTCCCATTTAATAGTTACTACAAATGTTGCCCTATAGCAGTGGTCAACAATCTCACAATACATCGACAGTGTCCTTATTCAATTTGTGTTCCTTATCATCAGTTTCCTACTCTCCCTTTGCCTTCTGGCCCTTGTCACCGGACTCCTGTACCTCGTTAGTCCCATTTAGTTTTACTGGGCTGTCCATTCCCAGGCTTAACATCGAACCTCGAAGGTAACTTCACCTCTGAGCTGAAAGGGTGTCTGGGGGCCACACTCTTGAGGTTTCTCTAGTATTCTTTAGGCCAGTAAATCTGGTCTTTTTTTTTTTTTTGGGAGTTAAAATTATGCTCTACATCCTTCTCCAGCTCTGCCCAGAACCCTCTGTTGTGATCCTGGTCAGAGGAGTCATTGGTGGTAGCCGGGCACCATCCAGCTGTACTGGGCTCAGTCCCGTGGAGGCCTTGGTAGCTGTGGACCATTAGTCCTTCGGACTAATCTTTTCCTTGTATCCTGTTCTCTTCGTTCTCCCTTGTTCCCGAAGGGATGAGATCAGTGGAGTATCTTAGATGGCCGCTCATAGGCTTTTAAGACCCCAGACACTACTCACCAAGGTAGAATGTAGAGCATTTTCTTTATAAGTAGTGTCATGCCAATTGAGCTAGATGTTCCCCGAGATCATGGTCCCCAGAGCCCTCCGTCCAACAACTCAGTCCCTCGGGGGGTTTGGATGTGTCTATAGGGCCTCCATGACCTTTCCTTGTGCAGGTTGTGTTAGTTTCCCCTGTACTATGTACTATCTCACCTCTCACCCAAGTTACCACTTACCTACTACCTATTTAGTATTCCCCCCCCCCATCCCTGGTAACCAACAAGGATTGTTACATTTTGCACGTGAATTTTTTCATGGGTTTTTACAATAGAGGTCTCATACAATATTTGTCCTTTTGTGATTGACTTATTTCACTCAGCATGATGTCCTCCAGTTTCATCCATGTTATGAGATGGTTCACCGATTCATTGTTGTTACATTTCCCTGTTTTATTTTCTTCATATAACTTATTACTATTTGAATGTATCTTGTTTATTTATTAAGAGTCTGCCTTGTCCCACTGGAATGCAGGCTAATGAAAGCCAGGAATATGTCTGTCTTGTACATCATTATATCACCAACACCTAGAACAGTACATGGCCCAAAGCAGGTGCTGAATAAATATTTGTTGACTGAATGAGTCTATGACTATTCTCTGATAACCAAAAGGAAAGCCTCAGCTAGTGGGTCCCATAGGGGAACAAAGCTAATATTTAGGAGACAGACAGTATATCATAGATTCCACAAGACCCACATTAGAGTCCAGAGCACAGGTTCATTTGATATTTGTGATGTTCATTGGAATTTCAGTGAACAATTTCATTTCCAAAGTTTCCTCCATATTGCATCACTCACTCAGGATTCAGAGGCCTAAGAGTGAGCTAAATTTGAGTCAAGTGCCTACACCATGTCTAAACCAGGAAGGATCTGGCCCCTTCAGCTCTTGTCATGGGAGCCAGCAGTGGGAAGCAAGTGTTGAGAATTGCCCTCCTGCCAAGACTATACACAGTGGGAAGTATGACACCGGAGAGCCGAAAAGACAACTGTCATGTTTTTAGGCGATGAAATGGGAGCCTCAGTCTGAAGCAGTCATTTGACGTTGTCCTAAAGTACAACTGATATGGCCATCTGGGAAGGAAATGCAAAGCCAAACCCAGAAAAGGTGTCAAAATTGGCCAAGCATTACAAAGCTACAGTGATCAAAACAGTGTGGTACTGACATAAGGATAGACATAAAGACCAATGGAATAGAACTGAGAGTCCAGAAATAAACTGATACATCTATGACAAATTGTTTTGACAAGGGTGCCAAGTACACTCAATGGGAAAAGAAAAGTCTCTTCAACAAATAGCACTGTGACAACTGGATTTCCACATGCAAAATAATGAAGTTGGACCCTTACCTCACACTTCATATAAAAATTAACTCAAGATGAAGGACCTAAATATAAGAGGCAAAATCATAAATCTCTCAGAAGAAAACATAGGGCTAAATCTTTTTTCTTCTTATAATTTATTTTATTTCTTGTTGTTGTTGAGAATATACACAGCAAAAACATACACCAATTCAACAGTTTCTATGTATACAATTCAGTGACATTGATTACATTCTTTGACTTGTGCAGCCATTCTCACCCTCCTTTTCTGAGTTGTTCCTCCTCCATTAACATAAACCCACTGCCCCCTAAGTTTCCTGTCTAATCTTTCGAAGTTGCTGTTGTCAATTTGATCCCATATAGATAGTTCTTAAAAGAGCATAATGCGCAAGGGAGAAATTTTTTACTAGTTAAGCTAAACTATTGTTTGGTTTTAAGAAGACTTCAGGGATATTTTTAGTTTAAAGTTTAAAGATTATCTGAAGGCAATAGTTTCAGGGCTTCATCCAGCCTTGATGGCTTCAGAAAGTCTAGAGTCCATGAGAATTTGAAATTCTCCTCTGCATTTTCCCCCTTTTCATCACGATTCTACTATAGAATCTTTGATAAAAATGTTCAGTAATAGTAGCTGGGCATCATTCAGTCCTTTTGGTCTCAGGGAAGAGGAGTCAGTTGTTCATGGAGGCAATTAACCACACATCCATTTCCTCCTCTTATTTCTGACTTACCTTCTTCCTCTGTTGCTCCAGGCAAATAGAAATCAATTGTTGTACCTTGGATGATCACTTGCAAACTTTTTAAAAAATTTTATTGTGCTTTAGGTGGAAGTTTACAGCACAAATTAGTTTCTCATTTTAAAAGTTTATACTCAAATTATTTTGTGAGATTAGTTGCAATTCATGCAATGGGTCAGCACTCTCCCACTTTCTACCCTGGGTTCCCTGTGTCCATTCATCCAGTTTTCTTGTCCCTTTCTGCCTTCTCGGCTTTGCTTTTGGGCAGGTGTTACCCATTTGGTCTCGAATACTTGATTGAACTAAGAAGCACATTTCTCACGTGTTATTGGTTATTTTATACGCCTGTCTAATCTTTAGCTGAAAGGTGGACTTCGGGTGTGGCTTCAGTTCTAAGTTAGCAGGGTGTCTGGGTGCCATAGTTGCAGGGGTTCCTCCAGTCTCTGTCAGACCAGTAAATCTGGTCTTTTTTATGAATTTGATTTTGTTCTACATTTTTCTCCCACTCTGTCTGGGACCCTCTATTGTGATCCCTGTCACAGCAGTCAGTGGTGGTAGCTGGGCACCATCTAGTTGTACTGGACTCAGTCAGGTGGAGGCCGTGGTAGTTGTGGTCCATTAGTCCTTTGGACTAATCTTTCCCTTGTATCTTGCTTTCTTCATTCTCCCTTGCTGCCGAAGAGTTGAGACCAGTGTAGTATCTTAGACGGCTGCTCACAGGCTTTTAAGACCCCAGACACTCCTAACCAAGCTAGAAGGTAGAACATTTTCTTTATAAACTATGTTATGTCAATTGAGCTAGATGTTCCCTGAGACCATGGTCCCCACAGCCCTCTGCCCAGCAATTCGGTCCCTCAGGGAGTTTGGATATGTCTATGGAGCTTCCATGAACTTTCCTTGTACACGTTGTGCTGGCTTCCCCAGTACTGTACACTGTCTTACCCTTCACCAACGTTAACACTTATCTATTGTCTATTACGTATTCAACCCCCACCACTCCCATCCCTCGTAACCATCAAAGATTGTTTATTTTTGTGTGTAAACCTTTTCATGTGTTTTTGCAGTAGTGGTCTCAAACAATGTTTGTCCTTTTGTGATTGACTTATTTCACTCAGCATAATGTCCTCCAGTTTCATTCATGTTATGAGATGCTTCACAGATTCATCATTGTTCTTTATCATTATGTAATACTCCATTGGCTGTATGTACCATAGTTTGTTTATCCATTCATCTGTTGATGGGCTTCTAGGTTGTTTCCACCTCTTTGCTATTGTGAACAATGCTGTACAATGTGTACATATGTCTATTCCTGTGGCAGCTCTTATTTCTCTAGGATATATTCCTAGGAGTGGGATTGCTGGATCGTATAATATTTCTATTTCTAGCTTTCTAAGGAAGCGCCTTATCATTTTCCAAAATGGTTGTATCATTTTGCATTCCCACCAGCAGTGCATAAGAGTTCTATCTCCCCACAGCATCTCCAACATTTGTTATTTCCAGTTTTTTTTTATTCCTGCAAGTACTGCCAGGGTGAGATGGTGTCTCATTGTGGTTTTGATTTGCATTTCTCTAATGGCTAGTGATTGCAAGCATTTCCTCTTCTGTCTCTTAGACCCTTGAATGTCTTCTTTGGTGAAGTGCCTGTTCATTTCCTTTGCCCATTTTTTAATTGGATTATTTGTCTTTTGTTGTAGAGGTGTTAGATTTTCTTGCAGATTTTAGAGTTTAGACCATTGTCTGACTTGTAATGTCCAAAATCTTTTTCCCAGTCTGTAGGTTCTCTTTTTACTCTTTTGGTGAAGTCTTGATGAGCATAAATGTTTAATTTTTAGAAGATCCCAGTTATCTAGCTTATCTTCTGGAGTTTGTGTGTTGTTGATTATGGTTTGTATCGTATTAATGCTGTGTATTAGGGCCTCTAGGGTTGATCCTACTTTTTCTTCTATGAACTTTATAGTTTTTGGTTTTATATTTAGGTCTTTGATCCATTTTGAATTAGTTTTTTGTATATGGTGTGAGGTACGTGTCCTGTTTCATTTTTTTGCAGATGGATATTCAGTTTTGCCAGTACCATTTGTTAAAAAGACTGTTCCCCATCTGATGGACTTTGGGCCCTTCTTGAAGATCAGCTGACCATAAGCGGATGGATTTACTTCTGGGTTCTCAATTCTGTTCCATTGGCCAATGTATCTGTCGTTGTACCAGTACCAGGCTGTTTTGACTACTGTAGCTATGTAGTAGGTTCTGAGGTCAGGTAGTGCGAGTCCTCCTACTTTATTCTTTTTCTTCAATAGTGCTTTACTTATCCAGGGCTTCTTCCCTTTCCGTATAAAGTTAATGATTAGTTTTTCCATCTCTTTAAAGAATGTTGTTGGTATTTGGATTGGGATTACATTGTATTTGTAGATTGCTTTGGGTAGAATTGTCATTTTCATAATGTTGACTCTACGTATCCATGAGCATGGTATGTTTTTCCATTTATGTTGATCCCTTTGGGTTTCTTGCAGTAGTGTTTTGTAGTTTTCTTTGTAAAGGTCTTTTACATCCCTGGCTAGATTTATTCCTAAGTATTTTCTATTTTTAGGGGCTATTGAAAATGGTATTGTTTTCCTGATTTCCTTTTCATTGTTCTCTTTATTGGTGTATAGGAATTCAACAGATTTTTGTATGTTTAACTTATATCCTGCTACCCTGCTGAATCTTTCTATTAGTTCTAGTAGTTTTCTTGTGGAGTCTTTTTGGGTTTTCTATATATAATATCATATCATCTGCAAATAGGGACAGTTTAACTTCTTCATTACCAATTTGGATGCCGTTTATTTCTTTTTCTTGCCTTATTGCTCTAGTTAGGACTTCCATCACAATGTTAAATAGGAGTGGTGATAAAGGAAATCCTTGTCTTTTTCCTGTTCTCAAGGGGACTGTTTTCAGCCTCTATTCTTTAAGAATGATGTTGGCCATTGGTTTTGCATAGATGCCCTTTATTATGTTGAGAAATTTCCCTTCTATATCTATTTTATTGAGAGTTTTTATGAGGAATGGGTATTGGACTTTGTCGAATGACTTTTCTGTGTCAATTGAGATGATCACGTGATTCTTTTCTTTCCTTTTATTTATGTGGTGGATTACGTTGATTGATTTTCTAATGTTGAACCATCCTTGCTAACTGGTATGAATCCTACTTGGTCGTTGTGTATTATTTGATATGACACTGAGTTCTATTGGCTAGAATTTTGTAGAGAATTTTTGCATCTATATTCATGAGAGATATTGGTCTGTAATTTTCTTTTTTCGTGGTGTCTTTGCCTGGTTTTGATATCAGGGTTATGCTGGCTTCTTAGAATGAATCTGGAAGTGTTGCTTCCTTTTCTATATTCTGAAATAGTTTGAGTAGTGCTGGTGTAACCTCTTCTCTGAATGTTTGGTAGAATTCTCCAGTGAAGCCATCTGGGCCAGGGTATGCTTTTGTTGGGAGTTTTTTAAAATTTTTTATTACCTTTTCAATCTCTTTTCTTGTTATGGGTCTGTTCAGATTTTCAACATCACTTTGTGTTAGTTTGGGCAGGTAGTGTGTTTCTAGAAATTTGTCCATTTCCTCTAGGTTTTCAAATATGTTGGAGTAGTTTTTCATAATATTCTGTTATGATCCTTTTTATTTCAGTTGGGTCTGTTTTAATGTACCCATTTCATTTCTTATTTGAGTTATTTGCATCCTCTCCTGTTTTTCTTTTGCCAGTTTGGCCAGTGGTGTGTCGATTTTGTCGATTCTTTCAAAGAACCAACTTGTAGTTTTGTTGATTTTCTCTATTGTTTTTCTATTCTCTATTTCATTTATTTCTGCTCTGATCTTTATTCTTTCCTTTCTTCTGGTGGCTGTGGTTTTTTTTTTTTTTTTTTTTGCTGTTCTCTTTCTAGTTGTTTGAGTTGTGTAGTTAATGTTTTGGTTTTGTCCCTTTCTTCTTTTTTGATGTGTGCATCTTTTGCTATAAATTTTCCTCTGAGGACTGCTCTGCTGTGTCCCAAAGGTTTTGGTGTGATATGTTTTCATTCTCGTTTGAGTCTAGGAATTTTTTATTCTGTCTTCGATTTCTTCTCTTACCCAGTGGTTTGTAAGCAGGGTGTTATTCATTTTCCTTGAAATTGATTCTTTTCCCCTTGCTCTTCCTGTTGTTAATTTTTACCTTGATGGCATTGTGGTCAGAGAAGATACTTTGCATTATCTCAATGTTTTGGATTTTGCTGAGGGTTGCTCTGCAGCCTAAGATGTGATCTATTCTGGAGAACGTTCCATGTGCATTGGAAAAGAAGAATGTGTACTTTGCAGCTGTTGGGTGAGTGTGCTATATATGTCTATGAGGTCAAATTGGCTGATTGTGCCCTTTAGGTCTTCTGGATTTTTATTGAGTTTCTTTCTAGATGTTCTGTCCTTTACCAAGAGTGCTGTATTGAAATCTCCTGCTATTATTGTGGAACTGTCCCTTTCAGTGCTGTTAGAGTTTGTTTTATGTATTTTGGAGCCCTGTCATTGGGTGCATAGATTTTATTATGGTTATGTCTTCATGCTGGATAGTCCCTTCAATCACTGTATAGTGTCCTTCTTTGTCTTTTATGGTGGATTTTGTTTTAACGTCTATTTTATCTGAGATTAGTTTTGCCACTCCCGCTCTTTTTTTGTAGCTGTTTGCTTGATGTATTTTTTCCATCTTTTGATTCTTAATAAATTTATGTCTTTGTTTCTAAGTTGTGTCTTTTGTAGACAGCATATTGATGGATCCTGTTTTTTTTTTTTTTTTATCCATTCTGTCACTTTATGGATGCATTTAGGCCATTTACATTCAGTGTAATTACTGATAGGTGTGAATTTATTGCTGTCATTTTGTAGTGCTTTTTTTTTTTTTGTGGTGCTGACGTTTTCTTTGTTCCTCTTACTGTCATGTGCTGAATTCCTTTTGTTTGTGGATTTTTTTCATTCATTTTGTTTTTGTTTTTACTGAAAGTTTATGTTTTTGCTTTTTATTTTGATGAGTAGGTTTGTTAACTTTCTTTGTGGTTACCTTGAAATTTACCCTTATCTGCCTAAGTTTGAACTAGTCTATTAGTAGTTGGTATCACCTTGCCTTCGTCTCCATTAGATAGTTCTATACCTACACCATTTATTCCCTCTTTTATTGTTCTTATGTTGTTGTCATTTGCAGATTAACCTCTCTGGTTCCCTTTTGTAATTCTTTTGGTTTTGGACAGTCCATGAGAGTTCATTTCCTAGGTTGGTATCTGGCTGGTACAATCCTGCATCCTAGATTCAGCCTGTGGTCTTATGTTGTTTGTTCTCAGACCGAAGGACTCCCTTTAATAATTCTTGTAAGTTTGGTTTTTGCATAGTCCCTTAATTTCTGTTTATCTGGAAATGTCCTAATTTCACCATCATATTTGAATGAGGATTTTTCAGGATATATTATTTTTGGCAGGCAATTTTTTCCTTCAAGGTTTTATATATGTCATCCCATTGCCTTCTTGCCTGCATGGTTTCTGCCATATAATCTGAGCTTAGTCTTATTATTTCTTATGTATATGTGACTTTTTCTTTGTCTCGAGCTACTCTCAGTATACTTTGTCTTTGGTTTTCGCGAGTGTGATTATGATATGCCTTGGCGGTTTTCCTTGGGGTCTGTCCTATATGGGGTTCGTTGAGCTTCTCGGATGGTCAGTTTCTCATCTTTCAAGATCTTGGGGAAGTTTTCTTCAGCAGTTCTTCAATGATCCTCTATGTTTTCTCTCCCTGTTCTGGAACTTCAATCACTCGCAGATTTTTGCTTTTGATTGTATCCCACATAATTCTCAGGGTTTCTTCATTCTTTTTTTCTGATTTCTCCTCAGAATTGTACTCAAGTGTTTGTCTTCAATCTCGCTTATCCTGTCTTGCATAGTTTCAGGCCTGCTCCTCAGCCATTCTACTACACTGTCCATTTCTGTAATCTTGTTTATCGTTTGGATTTCTAATTGTTGTTTTTGTATGATTTCTAGTTGTGAAGTTATTTTGGCCTTTTGTTCTTGTATTATTTTCCTGAATTCTCCCATTTTTTTTGTTCCTTATTTTCCAGGAATTTGTCTGCCATTTCCATGAATTTGTCTATTTTTTCTCTCATTTTTGTATGCTTTTTGCTTCAACTCTTGGATAGCTCTGAATATTAGAGATTTGAATACCTTATCAGGTAGTTATAGTGCCTTTTCTTCTACTAGAAAGTCATCTGGTGTTTTATTTTGGAAGCCTACTGTAACCATCCTGTCCTTTTTTTTAATATGTTTTGATATTGTCTGCTGTCTTCAGGGCATTCAGTAATTATTTTCCTCTTTTATTTATTGTAGATTTGTTTGTTTCATCCAGCTTTTTTATTTTATTTGGTTATGTCTGAGCAGACGGGCTGTGCATTCTTTTTTGTTTGCTTGTCTGTGGGCATGATAATTTTCACCTCCTTGTCCAATGGGCAGGGTCAGTCGTTCAGCTATGGTGCAGCAGGGCAGGTCCAGCTGAAGGGGAGTTGGTGGGATAGGTTTTTTGTGGCATGTACTACGGCCAGCAGGGTGAGCCGTGAATCGGCGAAAGGCAGGTTCTGGTAGGCCATGCCTGTGCTGCTCAGGGGTGTGATGTTCAGTGCACGGTGCAGGTAGGCAGGAGAGAAGGCAGAGATTGTGATGTGTGATGCTACGATGGGTATGGGAAAGAGGAAAGAGAGGGAAGAGAAACAGGAGCCAATAACAAACAAAATAAAGAATGCTAAGGGAGCTTGCAATTGGAGTGGTGAGATGAGAGACCAATAAATGGAGAAAAATAAAAAGGAAAAAAAGGGGTAAAAAAAATGAATAAATAAAAATAGAAAAGCAAAGCCCCCAGGGATCCCACTGGTGAGGCTTCAAAGACTGGGAAAGTGGCTCCCAGGCTGTGAAGTACAGCCTGGCTAGAAGGGTTATAGGTGTCACACAATGCCAGGTATTCAGGACACAGGAAGCGAAGGTAAGTATAGAGAGAGGAGAAACTGAGAAATGCATAAAGACAAAAACGAAAAAGAGTGAAAGCAAAACAAAACAAAAAACCCAGAAAAACAAACAAAAAAAAAAAAAAGAAAAAGAAAAAAATGCCCCCAGGGATCTCACTGCAGGGTTGCGTAGACTGAGGAGGTAGCTCCTAAGCTGCATAGTACAGCCCAGCTAGAAGGGGCTCCCAAGCCGAGAAAAGAAGAAGAAAACAAACAAACAAATCAAAACAGAAAATCAAAAGAACAAAAAACAACAACAGAGCCCCGGGGATCCCACCAGCATGGCGGCACTGGCTCGGAAGCAGTTCCACAGCATTTTACAGCCTTTCAGGAGGAAGTAAAGATGGCACACCGAGTCAGGTATTTGACAGAAAGGAGGGGGAGGTGGTGAGAGGTATGGAAGAAACCAAAAGAAGCGGAAAAAAGCAATATAAGCAGAAAACAAATGGCAGTCTGGGAGCCAGCCAGTGTGGGCGGGTGGAATCTAGGCAGCAAGGGATGAAGCCAGTGTCTCCTGGCCAAGAGACCGTGGCCACAGGAAGCAGAGGAGGCTGAGTGGGGGTGAAAAAGGATAGGGGGTGGGAAAACATATATCACTGGTTACTGGTTATTCTCTCTCCTTCTGGGAGCTCCTTGAAGCTGCTTTCCTGTACTCCCTGCTTGTGGATCTCCAACAGGAGTTCAAGATGGCGGATCCTTGCTGCGTTAGCTGATAGGGGACCTCTGCGTGTATCTCTCCTTGCTTTCTGTTCTCTGTCAGTTCCTTATTCCATTCAGTGCTTGGCTGAGTTCGTTATCTCTTCATTTGATGTTTAGGGTTTCAGGATTGAGGAACACCTCTGTTTTACTTAGTTTTTTGGGTCTTTGCTGTGGAGGGATGGCGTGGTGCTTCTGTCTATAGCACCATGTTGCCCGGAAATCTATTTCTAGCTTTTTAAGAAGGCTCCATATCATTTTCCATAGTGGTTGTACCATTTTGTATTCCCACCAGCAATGCATAAGGGTTCCAATCTTCCCACAACGTTTCAACACTTCATATTTTCTGTTTTTTTGATTAGTGCTGGTAATGTCGGGGTGAGATGATATCTCATTGTAGTTTGATTTCGATTTCTCTAATGGCTTATGATCACAAGCATTTCCCCATGTGTCTGTTAGTCGTCTGAATGTCTTCTTTGGTGAAGTGTTTGTTCATATTCTTTGTTTTTTTAAATTGAATTATTTGTATTTTTGTTGTTGAGGTGTGTTTTATAGATTTTAGAGATTAGATCCTTGTCAGCTATGTTGTAGTCCAAATTTTTTCTCCAGTCTGTAGGTTCTCTTTTTACTCTTTTGAAGTCTTTTGATGAACATAAGTGTTCATTTTTAGGAGCTCTCAGTTATCTAGTTTTTCCTCTGGTGTTTGTGCATTGTTAGTTATGTCTTGTATTGCATTGATGCCATGTATTAGGGACCCTAGCATTGTCTTTATTTTTTCTTCCATGATCTTCATCATTTTAGGTTTTATATTTAGGTCTTCAACCCATTTTGAGGTTATTTTTGTATATGGTGTAAGGAATGGGTTCTGTTTCTTTCTTTTTTTTGACAGATGGACATCCACTTTTACCAGCACCATTTATTAAAAAGTCTACCTTTTCCCCATTTAATGGACTTTGGTCCTTTATCAAAGATCAGCTGACCATAGTTGTAAGAATTTAAGGCTGGGTTCTCTATTCTGTTCCATTGATTTATGTGTCTGTCATTGTACCAGTACCAGGCTGTTTTGACTACTGTGGCTGTATAGTAGGTTCTGAGATCAGGTAGTGTGAAGCCTCCTACTTTTTTTTTCAATAATGTTTTGCTTATCCGAGGCTGCTTTCCTTTCCCTATAAAGTTGGTGATTAGTTTTTCTATCTTGTTAAAGAAAGTTGTTGGTATTTGGATTTGGATTGTATTATATCTGTAGGTTGCTTTGGGTAGAATTGACATTTTCACAATGTTGAGTCTTCCTATCCATGAGCATGGTATGTTTTTTCATTTATGTAGATCTCTTTTTGTTTCTTGAAGTAGTGTTTGTAGTTTTCTTTGTATTGATCTTTTATGTCCCTGGTTAGATTTATTCCTAAGTATTTTATCTTTTTATGGCTATTATAAATGTCATTGTTTTTCTGATTTCCTTTTTGAAGTTTTCTTTGTTGATGTAGACTTTTTATTAATTCCTTTGTTCTGGTGCCTGTGGGCTTCTTTTCTTTTCTCTTTCTATTTGTTTGAGTTGTAGGGCTAATGTTTTGATTTTGGCCCATTCTTCTTTTTTGATGTGTGCTTTTATTGCTATAAATTGGACCTCTGATCACTGCCTTTGCTGTGTCCCTAAGGTTTTGTATAGTGTGTTTTAATTCTCATTTGATTCTAGGAATTTTTGCATTCCCTCTTTGATGTCTTCTATTACCCGGTTGTTTTAAAGCAAGATGTTATTTAGTTTCCATATATTTTATATTTTTCCTTGCTCTTCCTGTGATTGATTTCTACTTCTATGGTATTGTGATCAGAGAGAATGGCTTGTTTTATCTTGATATTTTGGATTTTATTGAGGGTTGCATTGTGGCCTAAAACGAGCTCTATTCTGGAGAATGTGCCACATTGGTTGGAGTGTTCTATATATGTTTATGAGGTCAAGTTGGTTGATTGTGGCCTTTAGATCTTCTGTATCTTTGTTGAGTTTCTTTCTTGTTGTTCTGTCCTTTACCAAGAGTTGCGCGTTGAAGTCTCCTACTATTATTGTGACACTGTTTATTTCTCTTTTCAGTGCTGTTACAGCTGTTTTAAAAATGTATTTTGGAGCCCTGTTGTTGGATGCACAGATATTTATTAAGGTTATGTCTTCTTGGAGTCCTGGTGGTGCAGTTGTTAAAAGCTCGTCTGCTAACCAAAAGGTAAGCAGTTCAAATCCACCAGTCACTTATTGGAAACCCTATGGGGGAGTTCTACTCTGTCCTAAAGGGTCACTATGAGTTGTAATCGACTCTACGGCAACAGATTTTTTTTTGTTGTTGTTTTATGTCTTCTTAGTGGATTGTCCCTTTCATCATTACATAATGTCCTTTCTTGTCTTTTATGATGAATTTTGTCTTAAAGTGTATTTAACCTGAGATCAGTGTTGCCACACCTGCTGCTTTTGGATTACTATTTACTTGATATATTTTTTCCATCCTTTGATTTTTAATATATTTATATCTTTGTGTCTAAGGTGTGTCTCTTGTAGACAGCATATTGATGGGTCATGTTTATTTTTAATCCATGTTGCCACTCTCTGTCTCAATATGGTTGCATTTCAGCCATTTACCGTCAATGTGATTATTGATAAGTATGAGATTATTCCTGTCATATTGGTGTGCCTTTTTTTGTGATGCTGACGTTTTCTTTGTTCCTTTTACTTTCCTGTGCTGAGTTCTTTTTGTTTGTGGTGTTTTCTTTTCTTTCAGTATTGCAGATTTTGTGTTTACTTAGTCTTTATGTTTTTCTTCTTTTTTATTTTGATGAGTAGGTTTGTTAACTTTCTTTGTGGTTACCTTGAAATTTACCCTTATGGTCCTAAGATTGAACCAGTCTTTTATTACTTGATATCACCTTAACTTCCCTCCATTTGAAAGTTCTATACCTACACCGTTTATTCCCCCCTTTTATTATTTTGATGTTATCGTCATTTACAGATTGACATCATTTCCCTGTTTTAAGTCTTTTAGATTTGTTTTATTAATGAGAGTTCTTTACCTAGGTTGGTATCTGGCTGGTGCTATCTTGTGTCCTAGAATCCAGTTTGTGTCTGATGTTGTTGGTTCTCTAACTGAAGGACTCCCTTTAATATTTCTTGTATGTTTGGTTTGGTTCATATGAATTCCTTTAATTTTTGTTTATCTGGAAGTGCCCTTATTTTGCCATTGTATTTGACAGACAGTTTTGCAGGATATATTATTCTTGGTTGGTGGTTTTTTTTTTCTTTCAAGGTTTTATTGCCTTCTTGTCTGCATAGTTTCTTCCAAGTAACCAAAGTTTAATTTTATTATTTCCCTTTTGTAAGTGATGTTTCTTTTTTCTTGAGCTTCTCTCAGGATTCTTTGTCTTTGGTTTTGGCAAGTGTGATTACGATATGTCTTCTTGACTTTCTTTTGGGGTCTATCCTATATGGGGTTTGTTGAGCTTCTTAGATGCTCAGCTTTACATCTTTCATCCTATTAGGGAAGTTTTCTGCCAGCAAATCTTCAACAATCTCCTCTGTGTTTTCCATTTTCTCCCCTTGTTCTGGGATTCTGATTACGTGCAAATTTTTGTTCTTGTTTATGTCCCATGTAATTATTAGGTCTTCTTCATTCTTTTCTCTGATTTTTCCTCAAATTGGCATCCATGGATTTGTCTTCAATCTCGCTGTTTCTGTCTTCCATTGTTTCAAATTTACTCCTAAAACCTTCTATTGAGTTGTCTATTTCTGAAATTTTGTTGTTTATCTATTGGATTTTTAATTGCTGTTTTTGTATGATTTCTAATAGTGTATTTATTTTGCCCTTTTGTTCTTGTATTATTTTCCTGAATTCTTCTATTGCTTTGTCTGTGTTTTCCTTGATTTTAGCTATGTTTTTGTTGGTGTTTTCCATTATTTTGTCTATTGTTTCCTTTGTGTTTTCCTTGATCTCTTTCTAATTGCTTGAAGAGCCCTAAATATTAGTCTTTTGAATCTCATGTCAGGTAGTTCCAATGTATTTTCTTCTATCAGAAGGTTAGCTGATTCTTTAGTTTGGTCTCTTGCTGGAGCCATCCTGTCCTGCTTTTTATATGTTTTAGTATTGTCTGCTGTCCCTGAGACATTAAGGTATTATTTTCTTTATTTATTGATTGTATGTTCATTTGTTTTGTCCTGCTTTTTTGTTTTGTTTTGACATGTCAGAGCAGGCGTGACAGGTGTTCTTTGCTGCTTGATCATCTGTGGGCACAATAGCTCTCACCACCCTACCCTGGTGGGCATAACAGCAGCAGGCTGAGTGAGCTCACTTTGCTGTACACTGGTTTGGAAAGGTGGCTGTGGGCAGAATGGGCAGGTGCTGACTCCTGATGTTGGTCCAGCAGTGTGAGATTGTTCGCAGCCCCTCGCCAGATGGGTGGAGGTGTTGGATGGGTAGCAGTACAGGATCATTTCCCACTGTTCAGCAGCTGATTGAGTGGTGGGAGGAGAGGGGCAGTGCAGGCCTGGTATGGCAGTGAGCCTGAGCTCTGGGGGTACTCTAGCCACAGCAGTGTGGCGAGGGCCAGTGGAAGGGAGGGAGGTGGAGTATATGGTTCGTGGGAGGGAGAAAGAAAAGGAAAGAGTGGGAAAGAAAGAAAAAAAGGGCAACATGGAGGGAACTGGCAGGTGGCAGTGGGACAGGAAGGGAGTAGGTGGCATACAGGGATAGGTGAGAGGTAGAAAGAAAAGAATGAAAGGAAAAGTAAATTAAAAAGGAAAAAGGAAAAAATAAAATAAATGGTGGTGCATCAGGGGCTGGCAGATGGGGGTGGGGCAGGCCTGGGGCAGTGGTGGGCTGGTGCACTGGTGTCACTTTATCTGTGGTAGCATTGCAGGGGACAGTGGGGGTGGGGAGGTGGCATATGGTGCTAGGTCAGAGGGAGAAAGAAAAGGGAAAAAGAAAAAATAGTGGCATGCCGGGGGCTGAAAGAAAAAATGGCAGCACAGCAGGAGCCAGCAGGTGAGGCAGAGCAGACCCAAGGCAGCTGTGGGCCAGTCTCTCTTTAGCTGTGGTGGCATGGCAGAGACAGCAAGAGGGGGAGGAGGTGGTGTATGGGGCTAGGTTGGAGGGAAAAAGAAAATGAAAGAGAAAAAATGGTGTGGTGGGGGCCAGCAAGTGGGGGCAAGGCAGACCTGGGAGTTGGTGGGAAGGGAGGGGAGGTGGTGTACAGGGATAGGTGGGAAGGAGAAAAAAAAGAAAGAGAAAAATGGTGCTGCAGGGGTCAGCAGGTGGGGATGAGGGAGACCCAGGGTGGTGGCCAGCCAATGGCTCTCTAATTGTGGTGGCATGGTGGGGGCCTGCAGGAAAGTTAGGGGCATGATGTACGGGTCTAGGTGGGAGGGAGAAAGGAAAGGAAGAGAAAAAACATGGCGACGTGGAGGAGGCCATTGAGTGGGTGTGGGGCGACCCAGGGACTACTGAGGAGGAGAGGTGGCATATGGGGCTAGGAGGGAGAGAGAAAGAAAAGAAAGGGACAGAAGAAAGAAAAAGAATGGGAGTTAGGTGGGATCCAGCAGGAAAGGGGGGAGATGGTGTAGAGGGCTAGGTAGGAAGGAGAAGAAAAGGGAGGAAAAAAAGCCGAGTGGTGGGAGGAGGTGGGGAGGGTCTGGGAGGGGGCTTGAATTGTGGACCCTGATGGTGGTGGCTACCAGAACGGGTGAGTTCTTGCTTCTACTCCCAGAAGGGTGAGGGTTGGGAAAGTGTGTTTCTCAGGTTACCGGGTGCTCTGTATCCTCTTGGGAGCTCCGTCAATTTGCCTTCCCTTACTCCCTGTCTGGGGTCGTTGCTGGTTGTGTTGCAAGATGGCTACTCTGTGCCATGTTAGTTGGCAGGGGACCTCCACTCTGTATCTCTCCTCGTTCTCTGTTTTCTATCAGTTTCTTTTGCATTCAGTGTTTGATCTAGTGCTTTATCCCTTCATTTGTTGCACAGGTTTCCAGGATTGACATTTGTATTTTTTGCTTAGTTTTTTGAGTCTTTACTGTATAGGGCACCATGTTGGCTCTGCCTCCTAACTTAAAAAAATTTTTTTAATTGTACTTTAGGTGAAAGTTTACAGGGCAAATTAGTTTCCCATTCGGTAATTTATACATAAAGTGTTCCATGACATTGGTTGTATTCCCCCACAGTGTGTCAGCCCTCTCCACATTCTCCCCTTGGGTTTCACATTTCCTTTTGTCCTGCCTTCTCCTTTTTCCTTTGGGCAAATGTTGTCCTTTTGATCTCATATGGATGACTGTTCTAAGGAACACATTATAAGGTGCTACTGTTTTATTTTATGGGCCTGTCTATTGTTTGGCTGAAAGGTGGTCTCTGGGAATGGCTTCAGTTCCAGGTCGGAAGGGTGTCTTAGAGCCATAGTCTTGGGGGTTCCTCCAGTCTCTGTCAGAACTGTTAGTCTGGTCTTTTTTGTGAATTTGATTTTTTGTTCTACATTTTTCTCTCTGTCTGGGACCCTCTGTTGTGATCCCAGTCAGAGCAGTCAGTATTGGTAGCCAAGAACCATCTACTTCTTCTGGTCTCAGGGTCATGTAGGCTGTGGTTGATGTGGTCTATTAGTCCTTTAGACTAATTGCTCCATTGAGTCTTTGGTTTTCTTCACTCTCTTTTGCTCTGGATGGAAAGAGATCTGTAGTTGTATCTTAGATGACCACTTGCAAACTTTTAAGACTCCAGACGCTAAGAACCAAAGGAGGACGCAGAGCACTGTCTTTATGAAATATGTTGTGCCAATTGATGTAGATGTCCCCTAAGTCTATGGTCCTTCGCCTTTGAGCCTAGGAATTTCATCCCACGAGGTTTTGGGTTATGTCTAAGAAGTTTCCATGACTGTACCCCTTGTGTGCTCTATTGTCTATATTAATATATACAGCATCCACAATTACATATGTAGAAATACCCATAACCAAACCTATATCTGCAGGTGGGCGTGCTCTTTTACAACCTCTACACTTCTTCAGCATACCTATCTACCTAGGTGCTCACTCATCTATGCAAAAAAATTTGGAAGACAGTTACCTGGCCAACTGACTGGAAGAGATCTGTATTTGTGTCCATTCCAAAGAAAGGTGATCCAACAGAATGTGTAAATTATCAAACAATATCATTAATATCACACCCAAGTAAAATTGTGCTGAAGATAATTAAAGAATGGTTGCAGCAGTATATCAACAGGAAACTGCCAGAATTCAAGCCAGAGTCAGAAGAGGATGTAGAACGAGGTATATCATTGCTAATGTCAGATGGATCTTGGCTGAAAGCAGAGAATAGCAGAAAGATGTTTGCCTGTGTTTTAATGATTTTGCAAAGGCATTTGACTGAGTGGATCATAACAAATTATAGATAACATTGTGCAGAATGAGAATTCCAGAACACTTAATTGTGTTTATGTGGAACTGCACATAGAGAAAGAGGCAATCGTTCAAACAGAACAAGGGGATACTGCATGGTTTAAAATCAAGAAAGGTGTGCCTCAGGGCTGTGTCCTTTTACCATACTTATTCAATGTGTATATTGAGCAAATAATCCAAGAAGCTGGACTATATGAAGAAAAACACAGTATCAGGATTGGAGGAAGACTATTAACATCCTGCAATATGCAGATGACACAACCTTGCTTGCTGAAAGCGAAAAGAACTTGAAGCACTTACTGATGAAGATCAAAGACCACAGCCTTCAGTATGGTTTACACTTCAACGTAAAGAAAACAAATAGGGAAACCTGCACAACTTGTACAAGGAAAGGTCCCGGAAGCTCCATAGACACATCCAAATTCCCTGAGGGACTGAATTGCTGGGTGAAGGGCTGTGGGGACCATGGTCTCAGGGAACATTTAGTTCAATGGCATAACACAGTTTATAAAGACAATGTTCTACATTCTACCTTGGTGAGTAGTGTCTGGGGTCTTAAAAGCCTATGAGCAGCCATCTAAGATACTCCGCCGGTCTCATGCCTTCGGGAGCAAGGGAGTGTGAAGAGAACAGGATACAAGGGAAAGATTAGTCCCAAGGACTAAGTGTCCACAGCTACCAAGGTCTCCACCGGACTGAGTCCAGTACAGCTAGATGGTGCCCGGCTACCACCACTGACTGCTCTGACCAGGATCACAACAGAGGGTTCTGGACAGAGCTGGAGAAGGATGTAGAACAAAATTCTAACTCACACACAAAAAAAGACCAGATTTACTGGCCTAAAGGTGACTGGAGAAACCCCAAGAGTATGGCCCCCAGACACCCTTTTAGCTCAGTAGTGAAGTATTTCTGAGGTTCATCGTTCAGCCAGGGAGTGGACAGCCCCATAAAACCAAATGGGACTAATGAGGCACAGCAGTCCAGGGACAAGGACTAGAAGGCAGAAGGGGACAGGAAAGCTGGTGATAGGGAACCCAAGGTTGAGTAAGGATAGTGCTGATGTGTTGTGAGGTTGTTAACCATTGTCATACGGCAACATGTGTACTAACTGTTTAATGAGAAACTATTTTGTTCTGTAAACCTTCATCTAAAGTGAGAATAGCAGCACAATTGGAAGAGCGTGGTCGATGTCACTGAAAGGTGCGTGTAGAAATTTTTGAAATGGTGTATCTGTGGCTATGTATATTTTCAAAAAAAAAAAAAGGTCGAGAAGGAAGAGGGTTGACATGTCATGGGGTTGTTAACCAATGTCATAAAACAATATGTGTAATACTGTTTCATGAGAAACTATTCGTTCTGTAAACCTTCACCTGAAGTACAATTAAAATATATATATATATACAAAAAAAAAAAAACAGCCTACAACAAGACCAGTAAACAACATCTTGATAAATAGAAAAAATATTGAAGTTGTCAAGAATTTCGTTTTACTTTGATCTGCAATCCCTTGGAAGCAGCAGTCAAGAAATCAAACCAAGTATTGCATTAGACAAATCTACTGCAAGAGACCTCTTTAAAGTGTTGAAAAGCAAAGATGTCACTTTGAGGACTAAGGTGTACCTTACCCTGGTCATGATATTTTCAATTGCCTCATATGCATACAAAAGCTGGACAGTGAATAAGGAAGACTGAAGAAGAATTGATGCCTTTGAGTTATGGTGTTGGCAAACAATATTAAATATATCATGAACTGCCAAAAGAACGAACAAGTCTATCTTGGAAGAAGTACAGCCAGAATGCTCCTTGGAAGCGAGGGTGGTGAGACTTTGTCTCACATACTCTGGACGTGTGATCAGGAGGGACCAGTCCCTGGATGAGGACACCACACTTGGTAAGGTAGAGGGTCAGCGAAAAAGAGGAAGACCCTCATCGGAATGGATTGACACAGTGGCTGCAACAATCGGCTCAAATATAGCAACAATTGTGAGTATGGTGCAGGACCAGGCAGTGTTTCATTCTGTTGTACGTAAGGTCTCTATGAGTTGGAACTGACCCAACAGCACCTAACAACAACAACAATCTACCTATGTATCTATTAGTAAATCCTTTGTTAATACTATTGTTGTAGGATTGTCTGTTGTAGTATTTACTGTAGTTTCCCTTTATTCTTGCGTTCCTCTCACTGTCTTCCTTTGCCTTGGTCATATTGTGCTGACTTCCCCCATAATGTGTATTGCCTTTCCCTTCACCAATATTAACACTTGTCTTCTATCTAGCTAGTAATTTTCCCTCCCTACCCCTCAAATCCCTGATAACCGTCAAAGAATATTTTTTCTCTATGTAATCCTTCTCTTGTTTTTTTTTTTTTTATAATGGTGGTCTTATACAATATTTGTCCTTCTGTCATTGACTTATTTCACTCAACATAATGACCTCCAAATTCATCCATGTTGTGAGATGTTTCACGGATTCATTGTTATTCTTTATCATTGCATAGTATTCCATTGTGTGTAGGTACCACAGTTTGTTTATACATTCATCTGTTGATGGGCACTTAGGTTGTGTCCATCTTTTTACTATTGTGAATAATGTTGCAATGAACATGGGAGTGCATATGTCTATTCGTGTCACAGCTCTTGTTTCTTTAGGGTTTATACCTGGGCGTAGGATTGCTGGATCTTATGGTATTTCTATTTCTAGCTTTTTAAGGAAGCACCATACCTTTTTCCATAGTGGTTGTACTGTTTTTTTTTTAATTAATTAATTTTTTGATGTAATTAAATGAAGTTTACATTTCAAGTTAGTCTCCCATACAGAATTTTTTTTTAACATACATTGTTATGAGACCCCAACCGCTCACCCCATTCTGCGGCAGCACACTCCTCCCCTCTGCCCCTGATTCCCCATGAACATTCAACCAGCTCCTAACTCTCTTTGCCTTCCCCTCTCACCTCTGGACAGAAGCCCCCCCTTTGGTTTCTTATATCTACTTGTCTAAGAGGCACATGTGGTTGTACTGTTTTATATTCCCACCAACAGTGTATGAGAGTTCCAATCTCCCCACAACCTTGCCAATGTTAGTTATTTTCTGTTTTTTTTTTTTTTTTTGATTAGTGCCATTATTGTCGGCTGAGACGGTATCTCATTGTGGTTTTGATTTGCATCTATCTAATGGCTAATGATCAAGAGTGTCTGTTCATGTCCTTTGCCCATTTAAAAAAAAATGTTGATTGTACTTTAGACTAAGGTTTACAGAACAAACTAGCTTCTCGTTAAACAATTAGTACACATATTGTTTTGTGACATTGATTGCCAACCCCATGACATGTCAACATTCTCACCTTCTCAACCTTGGATTCCCTATTACCAGATTTCCTGTCCCCTCTTGACTTCCCATCCTTGCCCCAGGGCTGGTGTGCCCCTTTAGTCTTATTTTGTTTTATGGGCCTGTCTAATCTTTGGCTGAAGGGTGAATCTCAGGCATGACTTCATTACTGAGTTAAAAGGGTGTCTGGGGGGGCCATACTTTCGGGGTTTCTCCAGTCTCTGTCAGACCAGTAAGTCTGATATTTTCTGTGTGTGTGAGTTAGAATTTTGTTCTCCATTTTTCTCCAGCTCTGTTTGGGATCCTCTATTGTGATCCCTGTCAGAGCAGTCGGTTGTGGTAGCCAAGCACCATCTAGTTGTGCTGAACTCAGTCTGTGGAGTCTGTAGTACTTGTGGTTCATTAGTCCTTTGGACTAATCTCTCTCCTGTGTCTGGTTTTCTTCATTATCCCTTGCTCCAGACGGGGTGAGAGTAGTGGATTATCTCAGATGGCAGCTCACAGACTTTTAAGATCCCAGATGCTACTCACCAAAGTAGAATGTAGAACATGTTCTTTATAAACTATGTTATGCCAATTGATCTAGATGTTCCCCAAGACCATGGTCCCCGCAGCCCTCAGCCCAGTAATTCGGTCCCTCAGGGAGTTTGGATATGTCTATGGAGCTTCCATGACCTTGCCTTGGACAAGTTGTGCTGCCTTCCCCAGTATGTGTACTGTCTTACCTTTCACCAAAGTTAACACTTATCTATTGTCTAGTTAGTGTTTTTCCATCCCAACCCCTCCCCTCCCTTGTAACTATCAAAGATTGTTTTTTTTTGTGTGTAAACTTTTTCATGAGTTTTTATATTAGTGGTCTCATACAATATTTGTCTTTTTGTGATGGACTTATTTCACTCAGCATAATGCCCTCCAGATTCATCCATGTTGTGAGATGCTTTATAGATTCATCATTGTTCTTTATCATTGCATAGTATTCCATTGTGTGTATGTACCATAGTTTGTTTATCCATTCCTCTCTTGATGGGCATCTAGGTTGTTTCCATCTTTTTGCTATTGTGAACAATGCTGCAGTAAACATGGGTGTGCATATGTCTATTCGTGTGACGCCTTTGCCCATTTTTTAATTGGATTGTTTGTCTTTTTGTTGTTGAGGTGTTGAGGTTTTCTATAAATTTTAGAGATTAGATCCTTGTCGGATATGTCATAGGCAAAAATTTTTTCCCAGTCTGTAGGTTCTCTTCCTACTCTTTTGGAGAAGTCTTTTGATGAGCGTAAGTGTTTAATTTTTGTTGTTGTTGTTAGGTGCCATCGAGTCGTTTCTTACTCATAGCTACCCTATAGGACAGAGTAGAACTTCCCCATAGGGTTTCCACGGAGCAGCTGGTGAATTTGAACTGCCGACCTTTTGATTAGCAGCTGAGCTGTTAGCCTCTATGCCACCAGGGCTCCATTTAATTTTTAGGAGGTCCCATTTATCTAGTTCATCTTCTACTGTTTGTGCATTTTAAATTATGTTTGGTATTCTATTTATGTCATATATTGGGGCCCCTAGTGTTGTCCTTATTTTTCTTCCATGATATTTGTAGTTTTAGGTTTTATATTCAGGTCTTTGATCAATTTTGAGTTAGTATTTGTGTATGGTGTGAGGTATGGGTCCTGTTTCATTTTTCTACTGATAGACATTCAGTTTTGCCAGCACCATTTGTTAAAGACTGTCTCTTCCCCATTTATTGGACTTCGGCCCTTTGTCGAAGATCAACAGTCCATAGGTGAATGGATTTACCTTTTGGTTCTCACTTCTGTTCCATTGGTCTATGTTTCTGTCCTTGTACCAGTACCAAGCTGTTTTGACTATGGTGGCCGTGTTTTAGATTCTAAGATCAAGTAGTGTGAGTCTTCTTGCTTTGTTCTTCTTTAATAATGCTTTACTTATCTGGGGCTTGTTTCCTTCCATATAAAGCTGGTGATTAGCTTTTCCATCTCGTTGAAGAATGCTGTTGGAATTGGGATTGGGATTGCATTATTTCTATAGATCGCTTTGGTTGGGTAGTGCTGACATTTTTACAATGCTGAGTCATCCTATCCAGGAGCATAGTATGTTTTTCCATTTATGCAGGTCTTTTGGTTTCTTGAAGTAGTGTTTTGTAGTTTTCTTTGTACAGGATTTTTACATTCCTGGTTAGATTTATTCCTAAGCGCATTATCTTTGAGTGGGCTATTTTAAATTGTATTGTTTTCCTGATTTCCTTTCAAAGTTCTCTTTGGTGGTATAGAGGACTCCAAATGATTTCTGTATGTGGATCTTGTATCCTGCTACTTTGTTGTATCCTTCTATTAGTTCCAGTAGCTTTCTTGTGGTGTCTTTGGGGTTTTCTATGTTTTACTTCTTACTTACCAATTTGAACACCCTTTATTTCCTTTTCTTGTCTTATTGCTCTTGCTAGGACTTCCAGTACAATGTTGAATAGGAATGGTGATAAAGGGCATCCTTGTCTGGTTCCCATTCTCAAGGGGAATGCTTTCAGTCTCTCTCCGTTGAGAATTATGTTGGCTGTTGGTTTTGTATAAATTCCCTTTATTATGTTGATGAATTTCCCTTCTATTCCTATTTTGCTGAGCGTTTTTATCAGGAATGGGTGTTGGACTTTATCAAATGCATTTTCTGGGTCGATTGAGATGATGATGTGATTCTTTTTTTTATTTATGTGGTGGATTACATTGATTGATTTTCTAATGTTGATCAATCCTTGCATACCTGGTATGAATCCCACTTGGTCATGATGTATTGTTTTTTTGATATGTTGTTGAATTCTATTGGCTAGAATTTTGTTGAGAATTTTTGCATCCTTATTCATGGGGGATGTTGGTCTGTAATTTTGTGTGTGTGTGTATGTCTTTTCCTGGCTTTGGTATCAGGATTATGCTGCCTTCATAGAATGAATTCGGGAGTATTCCTTCCTTTTCTATGCTCTGAAATAATTTGAATAGTATTGGTGTGAGTTCTTCTCTGAATGTTTGCTAGAATTCTCTAGTGAAGTCATCTAGGCCAGGGATTTTTTTGTTGCTGTTGGGAGTTTTTTTTAATTATTGTTACCTCTTCAATTTCGTCTTTCTACCTCAGTTTGTGTTAGTTTAGGTAAGTAGTGTGTTTCTAGAAATTTGTCCATTTCCACCAAGCTTCTTCTGTGCTCTCTATTTGCTTGGTTGTAGGGTTAACATTTTGATTTTGGCACTTTCTTCTTTTTGGTATGTGCATTTATTGCTATAAATTGCCCTCTGAGCACTGTTTTTGTGTGTCCCGAAGATTTTGGTATGCTGTGTTTTCGTTTTCATTTGACTCTAGGAATTTTTATTTTTTATCTTTGATTTCTTCTATTGCCCAGTGGTTTTTAAGCTAGGTGTTATTCAGTTTCCATGTATTTGATTTTTCCCCACTTGGTCTTCCTGTATTGATTTCTACTTTTATGGAGTTGTGATCAGAGAAAATTCTTTGTATTATTTCAATGTTTTAGATTATATTGAGGGTTGCTTGGTGGTCTAAAATTGTAGTCTATTCTGGAGAATGATCCATGTGAGTTAGAAAAGAATGTATACTATACTGCTGTTGGGTGGAGTGTTCTGTATATGTCTATGAGGTCAAGTTGGTTGATTGTGGCACTTAGATGTTCTGTATCTTTGTTGAGTTTCTTTCTAATTGTTCTATCCTTCACCAAAAGTGGTGTGTTGATGTCTCCTACTATTATTGTGGAATTGTCTATTTCTCTTTTCTATGCTGTTAGAGTTTATTTTTTGTATTTTGTAGTCCTGTCATTTTGGTGCGTATATGTTCATTATGGTTATGTCCTCTTGGTGAATTGACCCTTTAATTGTTATGTCTTTCCTCATCTTTTATGGTGGATTTTGTCTTAAAGTCTATTTTATCTGAGATTAGTATTGCCACCCCTGTTCTTTTTTTGGTTACTGTTTTCTTGATATATTTTTTGCATCCTTTGATTTTTAATAAATGTATGTCTTTGTGTCTAAGGTGTGACTCTTGTAGACAACATATAATCCATTCTGCTGCTCTATGTCTCTTTATGGGTGGGTTTAAGCCATTTACATTCAGTGTGATTATTGATAGGTATGAGTTTACTGCTGTCATTTTGTTGTGCTTTTTTTTGTGGTGTTGTTGGTTTCTTTGTTCCGCTTAATTTTCTGTGCTGAGTTCTTTTTGTTTGTGGATTTTGTTTTCATTTCTTTCATTGTTGTTGATTTTGTGTTTACTGAGTCTTTATGTTTTTCTTCTTTTTTATTTTGATGAATAGGTTTGTTTACTTTCTTCGTAATTACCTTGAAATTTACTGTTATCTTCCTAAATTTAAAGCTGTCCTTTATTTTTTTATATTGCCTTGACTTTATCTCCATATGAAACTTTTATAACTACACCATTATTTTTTGTTTTGACGTCATTTACAGATTGATGTCTCCGGTTCCCTGTTTTCAGTCTTTTAGCTTTGTTTTAGTTTTGAGAATTCTTTATCTGAGTTGATATCTGGCTGATGCTCTCTTCTGTCCTAATCTTGGGTTGTTGTCTGATGCTATTGGTTATCTGTCTGAAAGACTCCTTTTCCTATTTCTTGTAATGTTGGTTTTGTTTTTACAAATTCCCTTAATTTATGTTCATCTGGAAATGTCCTAATTTCACGATTATATTTGTGAGACGATTTTGCTGGATATATAATTCTTGGTTTGCATTTTTTTTCTTTCAAAGTTTTATATATGTCATCCCATTATCTTTTTCCTGCATGGTTTCTGCCAAGTAATCAGAATTTAGTGTTGTTGGTTCCTTTTTTTAAGTGACTTTTCATTTTTCCCAAGCTGCTCTCAGGATTCTTTCTCTGTCTTTGGTTTTGGCAAGTGTGATTTTGATATATCTTGGTGACTTTCTTTTGGGTCTATCCTGTATGGGGTGTGTTGAGCTGCTTAGATGACTATATTCTTGTCTTTCATGATAGTAGGTGTCATGGATTGAATTGTTTCCCCCTAAAATATCTGTCAACTTGGCTAGGTCATGATTCCCAGTATTGTGTGATAGTCTACCATTTTATTATCTGATGTGATTTTCCTATGTGTTGTAAATTCTATCACTATGATGTAATAAGATGGATTAGCAGCAGTTATATTGATGAGATCTACAAGATTAGATAGTGTCTTAAGTCAATCTCTTTTGAGATATAAAAGTAAGAAGCCAGCAGAGAGACATGGGAACCTCATACCACCAGGAAAACAGTGCTGGGAGCAGAGCGCATCTTTTGGACCTGAAGTTCCTGTGCAGAGAAGCTCCCAGATCAAGGAAAGATTGATGACACGGATCTTCTTACAGAGCTGACAGAGAGTGTTCTCCTGTAGCTGACGCTCTGAATTTGGACTTGTAGCCTACTGGACTCTGAGAGAATAAATTTCTCTTTGTTAAAGCCATCCACTTGTGGTATTTCTGTTATAGCGGCACTAGATAACTAACACAGTAGGGAAGTTTTCTGCCACAAATCTTTGACAAATCTCTGTGTGTGTGTGTGTGTGTGTGTGTGTGTTTGCCTCCTCCTCTTCTGGAATTACAATCAAGTGCAACTTTTTCCTCTTGATAGTGTCCCTCATAATTTTTAGGGTTTCTTCTTTTCTTCATTCTTTTTTCTGATTTTTCCTCAAACAAATTGCTGTCAAGGGATTTGTCCTCTGTTTCACCGGTTCTCTCTTCCATTGATCCAATTCTGTTCCTGTGTCCTTCTACTTACTGAGTTGTATATTTCTGAAATTTTGTTGTTAATCCTTTGGGTTTCTAGTTGCTGTTTTTGTATGGTTTCTAATTGTTTATATATTTTGTCATTTTGCTCTTGTATTGTTTTCCTCAATTCTTCTATTGCTTTGTGTGTGTTTTCCTTGATTTTGTCTGTATTTTTCTTAATTTCTTTCTTGATCTCTTGGAGAACCCTATAGTCTTTTGAATTCCTTATCAGGTAGTTCCATTATCATTTCTTCCTCCAGAAGGTTTTCTGGTTCTTTATTTTGGTTACTTGCTAGAGTCATCTTGTCCTGCTTATATATGTGATTTGATATTGTCTGTTGTCCCCAAGGCATTAAGGTGTTATTATACTTATTTATTATTGTATCTTTGCTTTATCCTGACTTTTCATTTTGTTTTGTTTTGATGTATCCGAGTAGGTGGGGTGTGAGTGCTACTCTATTTACTAGTCTGGCCACACTGGAGCTCTCACCACGTGTCTCCAGGTGGTTGGGGCAGCAGCTGGGTGTGGGCATTTGGCATGTCATGGAGCATCTTGTACAGTGGACTGGCAGACAATTATATTTAATTTAGCTATTTCTGCAAGATTCCTTTATTTTTTCCCTTTCTTATTGTGGTAAAATACACTTAACATAAAATTTACCCTTTTCAAGAGTGCAATTCAGTGGCTTTAAGTACATTCATGTTGTTGTGCAACCATCGCCACTATTTAATTCCAGAATATTTACACCTTAAATATAAACCCAGTACCTGTTAAGCAGTCACTCTCCATTCCTCCTTTCCCACAGTTCCTGGCAATCACAAATCTGCTTTCTGTCCCCATGGGTTTGTCAGTTGTGGATATTTCATATAAATGGAATCATACAATATGTGGCCTTTTTTATCTGGTTTCTGTCACTTAGAATAATGTTTTCAAAGTTCATCCGTGTTGTAGCATGTATCAGTATTTAATTCACTTTATGGCTAAATAATGTTCCATTGTATGGATATACCACATATTGTTTATCCATTCATCTGTTGATGGACAGTTGGGTTGCTTCCACCTTTTGGTTATGTGAACAGTGATTCTGTGAACATTTATATACAAATTTTCTTTTTTCCCTTCTCAATCTTTTTTTTTTTTTTTGGTGAATATATACATAGCCAAAGATACACCGTTTCAAAAATTTCTACATGCACAATTCAGTGACATCGATTACGTTCTTCCAGTTGTGCTGCTATTCTCACTTTAGATGAAGGTTTACAGAAAATAGTTTCTCATTAAACAGTTAGTACACATGTTGCCCTATGACAATGATTAACAACCCCACTACATGTAAACACTGGCCTTACTTAACCTTGTGTTCCCTATCACCAGCTTTCCTGTGCCCTTCTGCCTTCTAGTCCTTGTCCCTGGACTGCTGTGCCCCTCATTAGTCCCGTTTTGTTTTATAGGGCTTTCCAATCCCCAGCTGAATGGTGAACCTCCAAAGTGACTTCACCACTGAGCTAAAAGGGTGTCTGGGTGCCATACTCTCGGGGTTTCTCCAGACTCTTTCAGGCCAGTAAATCTAGTCTTTTTGTGTGTGTGTTAGAATTTTGTTCTACATCCTTCTCCAGCTCTGTCCAGAATCCTCTGTTGTGATCCCAGTCGGAGCAGTCAGTGGTGGTAGCCAGGCACCATCCAGCTGTACTGGACTCGGTCTGGTGGAGGCCCTGGTAGCTATGGTCCATTAGTCCTTTGGACTAATCTTTTCCTTGTGTCTTGTTTTCTTCCTTCTCCCTTGCTCCCAAAGGGATGAGACAAGTGGAGCATCTTAGATGGCTGCTCACAAGCTTTTAAGACCCCAGAAACTGCTCACCAAGGTAGAATGTAGAAAATTGTCTTTATAAACTGTGTTATGCCAATTGAGCTAGATGTTCCCCAAGACCATGGTCCCCACAGCTCTCTGTCCAGCAATTCAGTCCCTCAGGGAGTTTGGATGTGTCTATGGAGCTTCCGTGACCTTTCCTTGTTCAAGTTGTGCTGGTTTCCCCAGTACTGTGTACTGTACTGTCTCACCCTTCACCAAAGATTCCACTTATCTATTGCCTATTTAGTATTCCCCCCACCTCTCCCATCCCTCATAACCAACAAAGATTGTTACTTTCTGTGTGTAAATTTTTTCATGAGTTCTTACAATAGAGGTCTTATACAATATTTGTCCTTTTGTGATTGACTTATTTCATTCAGCATAATGTCCTCCAGTTTCATCCATGTTATCAGATACTTCACAGATTCATCAATGTTCTTTATTGTTGCATAGTACTCCATTGTGTGTATGTACCATAACTTGTTTATCCATTCATCTGTTGATGGACATCTAGGTTTTTTTTTCCATCTTTTTGCTATTGTGAAGAATGATGCCATGAACATAGGTGTGCATAAGTCTATTCGAGTGACGGCTCTTATTTATCTAGGATATATTCCTAGGAGTGGGATTGCTGGGTCGTACGGTATTTCTATCTCTAGCTTTCTAAGGAAGCGCCATATCATTTTCCAAAATGGTTGTATCACTTTTGCATTCCCACCGGCAGTGCATAAGTGTTCCGATCTCTCCGCAGCCTCTCCAACATTTGTTATTTCCAGTGTTTTTGATTCGTGCCAGGAATGCCGGGGTGAGATGGTATCTCATTGTGGTTTCAATTTGCATTTCTCTAATGGCTAGTGATAGCGAGCATTTCCTCATGTGTCTGTTGGCAGCTTGAATGTCTTCTTTGGTGAAGTGTTTGTTCATTTCCTTTGCCCATTTTTAAATGGTCTTATTTGTCTTTTTTTGTAGAGGTGTTGGATTTTCTTCTAGATTATGGAGATTAGAACTTTGTCTGACTTGTACTGTCCAAAAATTTTTTTTTCCAGTCTGTAAGTTCTCTTTTTACTCTTTTGGTGAAGTCTTTTGAAGAGCATAGGTGTTTGATTTTTAGAAGATCCCAGTTATCTAGCTTATCTTCTGGGGTTTGTGTATTGATGGTTATGGTTTTTATCCTGTTAATGCTGTGTATTAGGGCCTGTAGCGTTGGTCCTATTTTTTCTTCTATGAACTTTATATATTTTGGCTTTATATTTAGGTCTTTGATCCATTTTGAATTAGTTTTTGTATATGATGTGAGGTATGAGTCCTGTTTCGTTTTTTTGCAGATGGATATCCAGTTTTGCCAGCACCATTTGTTAAAAAGAATGTCTTTTCCCCATTTGATGGGCTTTGGGCCCAGGTCGAAGATCAGGTGATGGTAGGTGGACGGATTTACATCTGGGTTCTCAATTCTGTTCCATTGATCAATGTATCTGTCATTGTACCAGTACCAGCCTGTTTTGACTACCGTAGTTGTATAGTAGGTTCTGAGGTCAGGTAGTGCGAGTCGTCCTACTTTATTCTTCTTCTTCAGTAGTGCTTTACTCTTTCTGGGCTTCTTCCCTTTCCATATAAAGTTAATGATTAGCTTTTCCATCTCTTTGAAGAATGTTTTTGGTATTTGGATCGGGATTGCATTGTGTTTGTAAATTGCTTTGGGTAGAATTGTCATTTTCACAATGTTGAGCCTACCTGTCCATGAGCTTGTTATGTTTTTCCATTTATGTAGATCCCTTTGGGTTTCTTGCAGTAGTGTTCTGTAGTTTTCTTTGTATAGGTCTTTTACATCCCTAGTTAGATTTATTTATGAGATAGATTGCATTGATTGATTTTCTAATGTTGAACCATCCTTGCATACCTGGTATGAATCCTACTTGGTCGTGGTGTATTATTTTTGTGGTATGATGCTGAATTCTATTGGGTAGAATTGTGTTAAGAATTTATGCATCTATATTCATGAGAGATATCGGTTTGTAATTTTCTTTTTTTGTGGTGTCTTTGCCTGGTTTTGGTATCAGCATTATGCTGGCTTCATAGAATGAATTTGGAAGTGTTGCTTCCTCTTCTATGCTCTGAAATAGCTTGAGTAGTACTGGTACAAGCTCTTCTGTAAATGTTTTGTAGAATTATCCAGTGAAGCCATCTGGGCCAGGGCTTTTTTGGTTGGGAGTTTTTTTTACTACCTTTTCAATCTCTTCTCTTGTTATGGGTCTGTTCAGATTTTCTACATCACTTTGTTGTTGTTTGGGTAAGACGTGTGTTTCTAGAAATTTATCCATTTCCCCTAGGTTTTCAAATTTGTTGGAGTACAGTTTTTCATAATATTCTGTTATAATCCTTTTTATTTCAGTTGGGTCTGTTGTAATGTCTCCCATTTCATTTCTTATTTGGGTGATTTGTGTCCTCTCCTGTTTTTCTTTTGTCAGTCTGGCCAGTGGTTTGTCGATTTTGTGGATTCTTTCAAAGAACCAACTTTTGGTTTTGTTGATTCTTTCTATTGTTTTTCTATTCTCTATTTCATTTATTTCTGCTCTGATCTTTATTATTTCCTTTCTTCTGGTGGCTGTGGGCTTTTTTTGCTCTTCTCTATTTGTGTTGTGTAGTTAATATTTTGATTTTGTCCGTTTCTTCTTTTTTGATGTGTGCATTTATTGCTATAAATTGTCCTCTGAGGACTACCATTGCTGTGTCCCAAAGGTTTTGGTATGATGTGTTTTCATTCTCGTTTGATTCTAGGATTTTTTTGATTTCATCTCTGATTTCTTCTATTATCCAGTGGTTTGTAAGCAGGATGTTATTCAGTTTCCATGTAATTGATTTTTTTTCTTTGTTCTTTCTGTTGTTAATTTCTACCATGATGGCATTGTGGTCAGAGAAGATACTTTGAATTATCTCAACATTTTTGATCTTGTTGAGGATTGCTCTGTGGCCTAAGATGTGGTCTATTCTGGAGAACACTCCATGTGCATTGGAAAAGAATGTATACTTTGTAGCAGTTGGATGGAGTGTTCTATATATGTCTATGAGGTCAAGTTGACTGATTGTGCCCTTTAGGTCTTCTGTATCTTTGCTGAGTTTCTTCTTAGTTGTTCTGTCCTTTACTGAGAGTGTGTTGAAGTCTCCTACTATTATTGTGGAACTGTCAATTTCTCTTTTTAGTGCTGTTAGAGTATGTTTTCGTGTTTTGGAGCCCTGTCATTGGGTGCATATATGTTTATTATGGTTATGTCTTCATGATGGATCCTCCCCTTAATGATTATATAGTGTCCTTCTTTGTGTTTTATGGTAGATTTCGTTTTAAAGTCTATTTTATCTGAGATTAGAATTGCCACTCTTGCTCTTTTTTGGTAGTTGTTAGCTTGATATATTTTTTTCCAACTTTTGACTTTTAATAAATTCACATCTTGTTTCTAAAGTGTGTCTCTTGTAGACAGCATATTGATGGATCCTGTTTTCTTATCCATTCTGTCACTCTCCGTCACTTTATGGGTGCATTGAATCCATTTACGTTCGGTGTAATTATTGATAGATGTGAGTTTGTTGCTGTCACTTTGTAGTGCTTTTTTTGTGGTGCTGAAGTTTTCTTTGTTCTTCTTACTCTCTTGTGCTGAGTTACTTTTGTTTGTGGATTTTTCATTTCTTTTGTTTTTGTAGATTTTGTTTTTGCTGAGACTTTATGTTTTTCCTCTTTTTTTGTGACTATGTTTGTTAACTTTCTTTGTGGTTACCATGAATTTTACCCTTACCTTTCTAAGTTTGAAACAGTCTACCATTACTTGGTATCGCCTTGCCTTCCTCTCCATTAGAAGGTTCTATACCTATGCCGTTTATTCCCTCTTTTATTGTTTTGATGTTGTTGTCATTTACTGATTAACTGCTCTGATTCCCTGTTGTATTTCTTTTGGTTTTGGACAGTCCTTGAGAGGTCATTTCATAGATTGGTATCTGGCTGGTATGATCCTGCGTCTTAGATTCTGCCTGTGAGCTCAAGCTGATTGTCCTCAGATCGAAGAACTCGCTTTAATAATTCTTCTAAAATTGACTTTTACATAGTCCCTTAATTTCTGTTTATCTGGAAATGACCTAATTTCACCATCAAATTTGAACGAGAGTTTTGCAGGATACATTATTCTTGGCTGGCAATTTTTTTCTTTCAAGATTTTATATATGTCATCCCATTGCCTTGTTGCCTGCATGGTTTCTGTCAAATAATCTGAGCTTAGTCTTATTGTTTCTCCTCTGTATGTGACTTCTTGTTTTTCACGAGCTGCTCTCAGGATTCTTTGTTTGTCTTCGGTTTTTTCGGAGTGTGATTATGATATGCCTTGGTGATTTTCTTTTGGGTTTTCTCCTATATGGGGTTCGTTGAGCTTCTTGGATGGCCAGCTTTTCATCTCTCATGATATTGGGGAAGTTTTCTGTCAGCAGTTCTTCAATGATCCTCTCTGTGTTTTCTGTTTTCTCCCCACATTCTGGAGTTCCAATCACTCGAAAATTTTTGCTTTTGATTGTATCCCACATATCTCTCAGGGTTTCTTCATTTTTCTTTGTTCTTTTTTCTGAGTTTTCCTGAAACAGAGTTGTATCTAAGTGTTTGTCTTCAATTCTCCTGATCCTGTCTTCCACCGTTTCATATCTGCTTCTCAGCACTTCTATGACATCATCCATTTCTGAAATCTTGTTGTTTATCTTTTGGATTTCTAATTGTTGTCTTTGTATAATTTCTAGTTGTGAATTTATTTTGGCATTTTGTTCCTGCATTATTTTCCTGAATTCTTCCAATTTTTTCCTGCATTTTCCATGAATTTGTCTATTTTTTCCTCGTTTGTCAGCTTTTTGCCTCAGTTCTTGGAGAATTCTGAGTATTAGAGATTTGAATTCCCTATCAGGTAATTCTAGTGCATGGTATTCCACTGGAGAGTCACCTGGTGTTTTATTTTGGTCGCCTACTGGAACCATCCTGTCCTGTTTTTGTAAATGTTTTGATATTGTCTGCTGTCTTCGGGGCATTCAGTAGTTATTATTCTAGTTTTTTGATTGTAGATTTGTTTGTTTTGTCCCCTTTTTTAAAAAATTTGACTATGTCTGAGCAGGCAGACTGTGTTTCGTGTGTTTTCTTTGTTGTTTGCTCATCTGTGGGCACAATACTTTTTGCCTACTTCTCCAATTGGCAGGGTCAGTCACTCAAATATGGTACAGCTGGGCAGGTCTAGCTGAAGAGGAGTTACTGGGATGGGTTTTTTGTGGCACTTACTACAGCCACCAGAGCGGGTCGGTAATCAGTGCAGGGCAGGTTCCAGTAGGCTGTGCCTCTGCTGCTTGGTGGTGTGATGTCAAGTGTATGGTGCAGATAGGCAGGATGCAGCGGGGAGATTGTTATGTGTAGAGCTAAGATGGATATGGGAGAGAGGAGAGAGCAACAAGAGCCAAAAACATACAGACAAACAAAAGAGAATGCTAGGGGAGCTTGCCATTGGAGTGGAGAGATGAGAGACTATGAAGTGGAGAAAAACAGAAAGGGGAAGAGGAAGAAAAGAAAAGAATGAATAAATAAAAATCGGAAAGGTTAAAGAACCGCAAAGTTCCCAGGGATCCCACTGGTTCAGCTATGACGTCTGGGTAAGTCGCTCTCAGGTGTCGCAGTACAGCCAGGTATTCAGGGAACAGAAAGAGAAGGAAGCTATAGAGAGACGAGAAACTGAGCAATGAAGAATGACAAAAAGGGAAAGAGAGGGAAAAGAAAACAAAACAAATTTAAAAAAAAGAACAAGAAAGGCCCCCTAAAAAAACAGATAAAAAAACCAACAAAAAAAGAAACACCCTGAGGGATCCCTCTGCACGCCTGTGCAAGACGAGGGGGTAGTCTCCTTGCCACGCAGCACCGCCTGGCCAGAAAGGGCTCCCAGCTCAAGAAAAGGAAAAGAAAGCAAACAAACAATTCAAAACAAACAAACGAACAAAAGCCCTGGGATCCCACCAGCATGGCAACCCAGATCGGGAAGCAGCTCCACACTCGAACAGAGCTCCACAGCCCCTCAGGAAGAAGCAACAATGGTGCACGGAGCCAGGTATTTGAATGAAAGGAGGGGAAGGTGGTGAGAGGTAAGTAAGAAATCAAAAGAAGCAGAAAAAAAGCAACACTAGCAGCCAACAAATGGTACTCAGAGAGCCAGCTAGTGTGGGCTGGTGTTTCTTGGACAAGAGACTGTGTCTGCGGGAAGCTGAGGGGGCCGAGTGTGGGTGAAGAAGTGTAGGGAGTGGGAAAGCATATATCACAAATTACTGGAGCTCTGCAGCCCCTCAGGAAGAAGCAAAGATGGGGCACGGAGCCAGGTATTTGAGCAAAAGGAGGGGGTGGTGGTGAGAGGTAAGTAAGAAATCAAAAGAAGCAGAAAAAAAGCAACACCAGCAGCCAACAAATGGCACTGAGAGAGCTGGCCCATTCGGGTGTGTGGAATCCAAGCAGCCGGTGTTTACCAGTCAAGAGATTGTGGCCGTGGGAAGCAAAGGAGCCCGAGTGGGGGGTGAAGAAGGGTGGGGGGTGGGAAAGTGTATATCGCAAATTACCGGTTGTTTTGTCTCCCACTGGATGGTCTGTGAGGCTGCTTTCTCGTACCCCGTTTGCTGGTCTCTGAGAGGAGTCCAAGATGGCGGATCCGCACTGTGTTAGCTGGTAGGGGACCTCTGCATGAATCTCTCCTCGCTCTCCATTCTCTGTCAGTTTTCTCACTCCATTTGGTGCTTGGATGAGTTCTTTATCTCTTCATTTGATGTTTTAGGGTTTCAGGATTGTTATAGTCTCTGTTCAGCTTAGTTTTTCGGATCTTTGCTGTGGAGGGACAGTGTGGTGCTTCTGCCTAGAGCACCTTTTTGCCAGAACTCCCTCTTTTCACTTTCCTGATAAGCCTTTTCATGCATAAAAATTTTTAATTCTGGTGAAGTTCAGTTGATCTATTTTTGTCTTAATTTTATTCAGCTTGTTATTGTTGTTGAGAATATACACAGCAAAGCATTCACCAGTTCAATGGTTTCTACATGTACAATTTAGTGACATTGATTATATTCTTCGACTTGTGCAACCATTCTCACCCTCCTTTTCTAAGTTGTTCCTCTCTCATTAACATAAACTCACTGCCCTCTAAGGTTCCTATCTAAGCTTCTGAGTTGCTGTTGTCAATTTGACCCCATACAGATAGTTCTTAAAAGAGCATAATGCTAAAAGAAGACATTTTTTACTATTTAGACATTTTTTAATAGTTTAATATTGTTTGGTTTTAAGATGATTTCAGGTGATATTTTTGGTTTAAGGTTTAAAGATTATCTCAGGGCAATAGCTTCAGGGGTTCACCCACCATCCATGGCTACAGAAAGTCTAGAGTTTATTTTTTCTTTTGTTTTTGTAGCTTTGGTGTGGTACCTAAGAACCCATTGTCAAATCTAAGTTTATGAAGACTTAGCCTTATTTTTTTCTGAGATTTTTATAGTTTTTGCTCTAATATTTAGATCTTTGATCCAGTTGGAGTTAATTTTATATATATGATGTGAGGTAAGTGTCCAACTTCATTCTTTTGCATGTGGAAATCCAGTTGTCCTGACCCCAAATGTTGACGAGACTATTCTTTTCCCATTGAGTGGACTAGGTACCCTTGTCCAACATCAATGGATTGTAGATGTTTGCGTTTATTTCTGAATTCTTAATTCTATTCCATTGATCTCAAGAAGCTTTACTGAGATATTATTTACATACCATAAAATTTGCCCATTTAAAGTGTACAGTTCAATGGTTTTTAGTATTTGCTGCAAAGATTATTCTTTCTCCATTGAATGGGCTTGGCACCTTTGTCGAAAATCAGTTGTCCATAGATGTATGGGTTTATTTCTGGACTCTTAATTCTAACTGTTACATTGATCTGTATGTCTATTCTTATACCAGTATCACTTTGTTTGAATTAATGTAGCTTTGTAGTAAATTTGGAAATCGGGAGGTGTGAGTCCTCCAACTTTGTTCTTCTTTTTCAAAGTTGGGTTGGCTGTTTAATTTTAAACATCCTTTAATTTTCAACATCCACTTCAACATCCACTTCTTTCTACATCAACTCTCTGAAGCCTACAGTTAGTTTGGGCTTTCAACAACAAACATACGACTCTCTTAGTCTTAAAACAGACTGAAATGATACAGAAATAATACAGAGATTCTGTGCTTAAAGACTTAGGACCTTAGTTTTATGGGACAACTCAGTAAATTGGCATAATATAGTTCACAATGTTTATGTTCTGCATCCTAGTGAGATGAGTAGTGTCTAGGATCTTAAAAGCTTGTGAACAGCCATCTAAGATACAACTATTGGTCTCTACTCATGAGGAGCAAAAAAAGAAAGAGAAGGAACTAGTCCACAGGGCTAAAGCCTACATAAGACATGACCTCATCTACCCTGAAACCTAAAGAACTAGATGGTGCCTGGCTACCACTAATGATCATTCTGCTCAGGGCCACAATAGATGGATACTGATAGAAAGGGATAAAAATGTGGAATAGAAATCAAATTCTTAAAAAGTCCAGACTTACTGGACCAGTTGAGACTAGAGGACTCCCTGAGACTATCACCCTGAGATACTCTTTAAACCCTGAACCAAAACTCTCCCCTGATGTCACCTTTTAGTGAAATAACAGATTGGCACACAAAATATAGGATATTACACGTGAGTACAGTGCTCGATTATAAAACCATCTCTATGAGACCAAAAGATCAACAGTTACTCTACAGCAAAGAGAAGAAGATAAGGGGACAGAGAAACTAGAGCACTGGAAATGGAACAACCAGTACACAGTTAAAGAGAATGTTGACACATTGTGAAAAATATAACTAATGTCACTGAACAAATTGTATACAAATTGTCAAATGGGAACCTAATTTGCTGTGTGAACTTTCACTGAAAACACAATAAAATATTATTTTAAAAAAGAAATACAGAGAGATTAAAAAAAGAAATGGTCCCTTTACTTTGATTTCCCCAATGATAACATTTTGCAAAACTATAGCAGAATATCACATCCAGGATATTAAGATTAATACAATTCACTGTTTTATTCAGATTTTCTCAGTTTTACTTGTACACATTTATGTGTGTGTATTAAGTTCCATACAATTTCATCACTTGTGTAGGTTTACGTACCCACCACCACATTCAAGATATCGAACAACTCCATCACCACAATGATCCCTCATGTTGCCCTTTATAACCACCCCTACATCCCTCTTGTACCTTCCTTCCAGCCCCTGGCAATCACCAATCTGTCCTCTATAAAAATTTTGTCATTTCAAAAATGTCATATAAATCAAATCATGCAGTATGTAAGCTTTGGGGATTGGCTTTTTTCACTCAGCATAATTCTTATTGTGTTTTTAATTTCAGAGTCTGCATGTTCTTTATGTAGAATCATATAGTATATAGAAATGTGATTGATTTTTGTGTGTTGATCTTGTATCCAGCATCTTGCTGAACTCACCGATTTTACAAGTTTTTTAAAAAATAGATTTAGGATTTTCAATGTAGGCAATTATGTCATCTACAGTCTGAATAGAAGTTTAATTTGTAAATGCTATTTTACAAGTTGAGTTAATTACCTTCTGTTCCTCACTCAGAGTTTTTTCATAAATGGGGGTTAGAGTTTGTCAAATGCTTTTTCTGCACCAATTGGTGTGATCACATGATTTTTCTTCTTTAGTTTGTTGATATTATGAATTATATTGATTGCTTTTTGAATGTTGAAGCAGCCTTGCATACGTGGAATAAATTCTACTAGGTCAGGACTTCTGGGCAACATGGTGCTGTAGTCAGAAGCACCATGCTATCCCTCCACAGCAAAGATCAGAAAAAGTAATTCAGAGTCACATGTCAGTCCTGAAACCCTAAGCGTCAAATGAAGGATAAAGAACTCAGCCAAGCACTGAATGGAATAAGAAACTGACCGAGAACAGAGAGTGAGGAGAGATATATGCAGAGGTCCCCTATCAGCTACCACAGCATGGATCTGCCATCTTGGACTCCTATTAAGGATGGGCGGACAGGGGGTACGAGAAAGCAGCTTCACAGAGCTTCCAGCAGGAGACAGAACAATCAGTAATCAACGATACATGCTTCCCACTTCCCACTCTTCTTCTCCCCAACTCAGCCTCCTCTGCTTCCCGTGGCCACAGTCTCTTGGCCGATGTCATGGTTTGAATTATGTCCCCCAAAAAATGGTGTATCAATTTGGCCAGGCCATGATTCCTGGTATTGTGTGGTTTTCCTATATGTTGTAAATCCTGCCTCTATGATGTTAATGAGGGAGGATGGGCGGCAGTTGTGTTAGTAAGGCAGGACTCAGTCTACAAGATTGGATTGTATCCGGAGGCAATGTCTTGAGATATCAAAGACAGAAGTGAGCAGAGAGACAGGGGACCTCATACCATCAAGAAAGCAGTGCTGGGAGCAGAGCACATCCTTTGGACCAGGGTCCCTGTGCAGAGAAGCTCCTAGTCCGGGGGGAACACTGAAAGAAGAAGGCCGACAGAGAGGAAAAAGGCTTCCCCTGGAGCTGATGCCCTGAATTTGGACTTCTAGCCTACTTTGACTGTGAAGAATAAACTTCTCTTCGTTAAAACCATCCACTTTTGGTATTTCTGTTATAGCAGCACTAGATGACTAAGACAGCCGGGAAGCATTGGCTTCACCCTGGTGTCACTTGGATTCCACCTGCCCTCACAGGCCGGCTCCCTGAGTGCCATTTGTTGGCTGCTGGTGTTGCTTTTTTCAGCTTCATTAAAATTCTTCCTTATCTCTCACCAACTCCCCCTCCTTTCTCTCAAATACCTGGCTCCGTGTGCCATCTTTGCTTCTTCCTGGGGTGCTGCGAGGCTCTGCTCAACTGTGAAACTACTTCCCGACCCATGCTCCCACTCTGGTGGGACCCCTGGGGCTTTTTTGTTTGTTTCTTTAGATTTGTTCTGTTTTGATTGGTTTCTTTGTTTCTATTCTTTTCCTTTTCTCGGCTTGGAAGCCCCTTCTGGCCGGGCAGTGCTGGGCTGCTTGGGAGATACTCCCCTACTCTGTGCAGACATACAGTGACATCCCTGGCAGCATTTCTTTTTTCTTGGTTTTTTTTTTTTTTTGGATTTTTTTGTTTCTTTGTTTTGTTTTCTTCTCTCTCTTTTTCCCTTTTTGTCTTTCTTCACTTCAAGTTTCTTGAATTAGTCACTTTTTTTACCCTTTTTCTTTTTTTTTCATTTTCATTTTTCTTCATTTCTCAGTCTCTCATCTCTCCACTCCAATAGCAAGCTCCCTTAGCACCCTTTTTTGTTTGTGTGTATGTTATTGGCTCCTGTTCCTCTTTCCTCTCTCTCCTCTTTCCCATACCCATCTTAGCTCCAACATCATAATCTCCCCCCTCCTTCCTGCCTACCTGCACTGTGCACTGAATATCACACCCCCAAGCAGCAGAGGCACACCCTACAGGAACCTGCCCTGTACTGATTCCCAGCCCGCTCTGTCTGCCCTATTATATGCCACAAACAACCCATCCCAGCAACTCCCCTTCAGCTAAACCTGCCCTGCTGTACCATACTTGAGTGATGGACCCTGCCCATTGAACAAGGATGTGAAAAGTATCGTACCCACAGACGAGCAAACAACAAAGAATGCACAGCCCACCTGCTCAGACATAACCAAATACAACAAAAAGCAGACTGAAACAAACTAATCTACAATCAATAAACGAGGAAAATAACTACTGAATGCCCCAAAGACAGCAAACAATATCAAAACATACAAAAACAGGGTAGTATAGTTCCAGTAGGGTCTAAAATAAAACACCAGATGACTTTCCAGTAGAAGAAAAGGCACTAGAACTACCTAACAGTGAATTCAAATCTTAAATATTCAGAATTATCCAAGAGTTGAAGCAAAAAGCAGATAAAAATGAGGAAAACATAGACAGATTCGTGGAAAAGGCAGACAAAGTCATGGAAAATACATACAAAAAATGGAAGAATTCAAGAAAATAATTCAGGAACAAAATGCTAAAAATAAATTCACAACAAGAAATCATACAAAAACAACAATTAGAAATCCAAAATATAAACAACAAGATTTCAAAAATGGACAGTGTCATAGAAGGGCTGAGGAGCAGATTTGAAATGGTGGAACACAGGATCAGTGGAATAGAAGACCAACACTTGGATACACCTCTGTCTGTGGAAAACTCAGAAAAAAGAATCAAGAAAAATGAAGACGCCCTGAGAATTATGTGGGATACAATCAAAAGCAAAAATCTGCAGATGATCAGAGTTCCAGAACGGGGAGAAAATTGAAAACACAGGGAGGATCATTGAAGAATTGCTGGCATAAAACTTCCATAATATCATGAAAGATGTAAAGCTGACCATCCAAGAAGCTCAATGAACCCCATATAGGATAGACCCCAAAAGAAAATCCTCAAGGCATATCATAATCACACTTGATAAAACAAAAGGCAAACAAAGAATCCTGAAAGCAGCTCAACAAAAACAAAAAGTCACATACAGAGGGCAAACAATAAGACTAAGCTCTGATTATTCGGCAGAAACCATGCAGGAAAGAAGGCAATGGGATGACATATATAAAACCTTGAAAGAAAAAAATTTCCAGCCAAGAATAATATATCCTGCAAAACTCTCATTCAGATATGATGGTGAAATTAGGTCATTTCCAGATAAACAGAAATTACGGGACTATGTAAAAATAAAACCAAACTTACAAGACTTATTAAAGGGAGTCCTTCAATCTGAGAACAAACAACATCAGACCACAAGCTGAATCTAGGACACAGGATTGTACTAGTCATATACCAACCTAGGAAATGAACTCTTAAGGACTACCCAAAACCAAAAGAATTACAACAGGGAACCAGAGAGGTTAATCTGTAAATGACAACAGCATCACAACAATAAAAGAGAGAGTAAATGGTGTAGGTATAGAACATTCTAATGGAGACGAAGGCAAGGCAATACCAAGTACTAGTAGACTGGTTCAAAACTAGGAAGATAAGGGCAAATTTCAAGATAACCACAAAGAAAGTTAGCAAACCTACTCATCAAAATACAAAAACAAAAACATAAAGTCTCATTAAAAACAATCCCTAGCAAAAACAAAAGAAATGAAAAAATCTATAAACAAAAGGAATTCAGCACAGGAGAGTGATAGGAACAAAGAAAACGTCAGTACCACAAAAAAAAAAAAACACACACACACAAAAAAAAAACACTACAAAATGACAGCAATAAACTCACACCTATCAGTAATTACACTGAAAGTAAATGGCATAAATGAACCCATAAAGAGATGGAGAGTGACAGAATAGATACAAAAACAGGATCCATCAATATGCTGTCTATAAGAGACACACCTTAGAAACAGAGACGTAAATTTATTAAAAATCAAAGGATGGAAAAAAAATATATCAAGCAAATCACCAAAAAAAAGGGCAGGAGCGGCAATACTAATGTCAGTTAAAATAGACTTTAAAACAAAATTCACCATAAAAGACAAAGAAGGACACTGTATAATGATTAAGGGGACAATCCATCATGAAGACATAACCATAATAAACTTCTACACACCCAATGACACAGCTCCAAAATACGTAAAACAAACTCTAACAGCACTGAAAAGAGAAATTGACAGCTCCACAATAATAGTAGGAGACTTCAACGCACCACTCTCAGTAAAGGACAGAACATCTAAAAAGAAACTCAGCAAAGATACAGAAGACCTAAAGGGCACAATCAGCCAAGTTGAACTCATAGACATATATAGAACACTCCATCCAACCGCTGCAAAGTACACATTCTTTTCCAATGCATGTGGAACATTCTCCAGACTAGACCACATCTTAGGCCACAGAGCAATCCTCAACAAGATCCAAAATGTTAAGATAATACAAAGTATCTTCTCTGATGACAATGCCATCAAGGTAGAAATAACAACAGAAAGAGCAAGGAAAAAAAAATTACATGGAAACTGAGTAACTTCCTGCTTACACATCACTGGGTAATAGAAGAAATCGGAGATGAAATAAAAAAATACCTAGAATCAAATGAGAATGAAGACACATCACACCAAAACGTTTGGAACAGAGCAAAGGCAGTCCTCAGAGGACAATTTATATCAATAGATGCACACATCAAAAAAAGAAGAAAAGGACAAAATCAAAACATTAACTACACAACTCAAACAAATAGAGAACAGCAAAAAAATCCCACAGCCACCAGAAGAAAGGAAATAATAAAGATCAGAGCAGAAATAAATGAAATAGAGAATAGAAAAACAATAGAAAGAATCTGCAAAACCACAAGTTGGTTCTTCGAAAGAATCAACAAAATTGACAAACCACTGGCCAGACTGACAAAAGAAAAACAGGAGAGGATGCAAATAACCCAAATAAGAAACGAAATGGGGGATGTTACAACAGACCAAACTGAAATAAAAGGATTATAACAGAGTATTATGAAGAAATATACTCCAACAAATTTGAAAACCTAGAGGAAATGGATAAATTTCTAGAAAAACACTACCTACCCAAACTAACACAAAGTGATGTTGAAAATTGGAACAGGCTCATAACAAGAGAAGAGATTGAAAAGATAATTTAAAAAACTCCCAACAAAAACACCCTGGCACAAATGGCTTCACTGGAGAATTCTACCAAAAATTCAGAGAAGAGCTTATACCAGCACTACTCAAACTATTTCAGAACATAGAAAAGGAAGTGACACTTCTGAATTCATTCTATGAAGCCAGCATAACCCTGATACCAAAACCAGGCAAAGATGCCACAAAAATAGAAAATAACAGACCAATACCTCTCATGAATATAGATGCAAAAATTCTCAACAAAATTCTAGCCAATAGAATTCAGCATCATATCAAAAACATAATATACCATGACCAAGTAGGATTCATACCAGCTGTGCAAGGATGGTTCAACGTCAGAAAATCAATCAACGTAATCCACCACATAAATAAAAGGAAAGAAAAGAATCACATGATCATCTCAATTGATGCAGAAATGGCATTTGACAAAGTGCAACACCCATTCCTGATAAAAACTCTCAAGAAAACAGGTATAGAAGGGAAATTTCTCAACATAATAAAGGGCATCTATGCAAAACCGACAGCAAACATCATTCTTAATGGAGAGAGGCTGAAAACATTCCTCTTGAGAACAGGAACAAGACAAGGATGCCCTTTATCACCACTCCTGTATGTAGAAAACCCTAAAGACTCCATGAGAAAATTACTGGAATTAATAGAAAGATTCAGCAGAGTAGCAGGATACAGAGAAACATACAAAAATTGGTTGGATTCCTGTACTCCAATAAAGAGAAAGATGAAAAGGAAATCAGGAAAACAATATCATTTATAATAGCCCCTAAAAATATTAAATACTTAGGAATAAATCTAACTAGGGATGTAAAAGACGTATACAAAGAAAACTACAAGACACTACTGCAAGAAACCCAAAGGGATCTACGTAATGGAAAAACATACCATGTCCATGGATAGGTAGACTCAACATTGTGGAAATGACAATTCTACTCAAAGCAATTTACAAATACAATACAATCCCGATGCAAATACCAACAACATTCTTCAAAGAGATGGAAAAACTAGTCATTAACTTTATAGGAAAAGGGAAGAAGCCCTGGATAAGTAAAGCTCTATTGAAGAAGAAGAATAAACTAGGAGGACTCACACTACCTGACCTCAGAACCTACTATTCAGGTATGGTAGTGAAAACAGCCTGGTACTGGTACAACAACAGATACATTGACCAATGGAACAGAATTGAGAACCCAGATGTAAATCCATCCACCTACGGTCACCTGATCTTTGACAAGGGCCCAAATTTCATCAAATGGGGGAAAGATAATCTTTTCAACAAATGGTGCTGGCAAAACTGATGTCCATCTCCAAAAAAAATGAAATAGGACCCAAACCTCACACCATACACAAAAACTAATTCAAAATGATCATAGACATAAATATGAAGCCAAAAACTATAAATTTCATAGAAGAAAAAATAGGATCAATGCTAGAGGACTTAATGCCTGGCATTAACAGGATACAAACCATAACCAACAACACAAACCCCGGAAGATAAGCTAGACTACTGGGATCTTCTAAAAATTAAACAGTTATGCTCTTCAAAAGACTTCACCAAAAGAATAAAAAGAGAACCTACTGACTGGGAAAAAATTTTTGGACAGTACAAGTCAGACAAAGTTCTAATCTCTAAACTCTACAAGAAAATCCAACACCTTTACAACAAAAAGACAAATAATCCAATTAAAAAGTGGGCAAAGGAAATGAACAGACACTTCACCAAAGAAGACATTCAAGTGGCCAAGAGACACATGAGGAAATGCTCACTATCACTAGCCATTAGAGAAATGCAAATTGAAACAACAATGAGATACCACCTCACCCCGGCATTTCTGGCACGAATCAAAAACACTGGAAATAAGAAATGTTGGAGAGGCTGTGGGGAGATTAGCACTCTTATGCACTGCTGGTGGGAATGCAAAATGATACAACCATTTTGGAAAATGATATGGCACTTCCTTAGAAGGCTAGAAACAGAAATACCATCTGATGAGGCAATCCCACTCCTAAGAATATATCCTATAGAAATAAGAGCCGTCATTCGAATAGACATATGCACACCCTTATTCATCGCAGCACTGTTCACAATAGCAAAAAGATGGAAACAACCTAGATGCCCATCAAAAGATGAATGGATAAACAAACTATGGTATATACACACAATGGAGTATTACCCAATGATAAAAAACAATGATGAATCTGTGAAGCATCTCATAACATGGATGAAACTGGAGGACATTATGCTGAGTGAAATAAGTCAATCACAAAAGGACAAATATTGTATGAGACCTTTACTGTAAAAACCCATGTAAAAGTTTACACACAAAAAGAAACAATCTTTGTTGGTTACCCAGGTTGGGAGGGGTGGGGGGGTAGAACTAAATAGACAATAGATAAGAGGTAACTTTGGTGAAGGGTAAGATAGTACACAATACTGGAGAAGCCAGCACAGCTTGTACAAGGAAAGGTCAGGAAAGCTCCATAGACACATCCAAACTCCCTGAGGGACTGAATTGCTGGGCGGAAGGCTGTGGGGACCACGGTCTCAGGGAACATCTAGCTCAATTGGCGTAACACAGTTTATAAAGACGATGTTCTACATTCTACCTTGGCGAGTAGCATCTGGGGGTCTTAAAAGCCTCTGAGCAGCCATCTAAGATACTCCACTGGTCTCACCCTTTCGGGAGCAAGGGAGAATGAAGAGAACAAGATACAAGGAAAAGATTAGTCCAAAGGAGGCTACCGTGGCCTCCACCAGACTGAGTCCAGTACAGCTAGATGGTGCCCGGCTATCACCACTGAGTGCTCTGACCGGGATCACAATAGAGGGTCCCGAACAGAGCTGGAGAAGAATGTAGAACAAAATTCTAACTCACAAAAATAGACCACATTTACTGGCCTAAAGGAGACTGGAGAAACTCCGAGAGTATGGCCCTCAGACACCCTTTTAGCTCTGTGGTGAAGTCACTCCCGAGGTTCACCGTTCAGCCGGAGATTGGACGGCCCCATAGAACAAAACACTACTAATGAGGCACAGCAGTCCAGGGACAAGGACTAGAAGGCAAGAGGGGACATGAAAGCTGGTGATAGGGAACTCAAGGTTGAGAAGGGACAGTGTTGACATGTCATGGGTTTGTTAACCATTGTCATAGGGCAATATGTGTACTGTTTAATGAGAAACTATTCTGTAAACCTTCATCTAAGGTACAAAAAAAAGAATTATCTATGTGAGATCGGATTGACAACAGCAACTAAAAAGTTTTGATGGGAAGCCTAGGGGGAAGTGAGTTCAAGATAATGGTGATGGAATAATTTGGAAAAGGATAGTGAGAATAGCAGCACAACTGGAAGAATGTAATCGATGTCATTGAATTGTACATGTAGAATCTTTTGAAATGGTGTAACTTTGGCTATGTATATTTCCCCTCCCCTCCAAAAAAAGGTCTTCCAAGGTCGAGAAGGCAGATTGTTGACATGTTGTTGGGTTTTTAACCAATGTCATAAAACACTATGTGTACCAACTGTTTAATGAGAAACTGTTTGTTCTGTATTCATTCACCTAAGGTACAATAAAAAAGAATTTTTAAAAAATTCTACTAGGTCATGGTATATAATTCTTTTTATACCTTGTTGAATTAAATTTACTTTTGAGCAGAATTAGAGGGGTTTTTTTCTGTTTGTTTTAATTTCACAATATTGATTTCTTTCCTTTTTCTGTTTTTCCCACCAGGAACTGACCCTTAGTTTTTGCATTACAAATGAGTGTGAGAGAGATATAATTATTTGAAAAGATTAATTTTATTTGCTATTGTGCATGCAACTAAATACACAAAAAATAGGGTCAATATGAATTTTCCTCAGTAGAGGGTTCAGAGGTGGTATGAGATTCTTAAGAAAGTCAGTGAACCAAAAAAAGGCCATGGGTCATAGCTGTGCATACTAATGATTCCTGATCTTTATTTCCAACCTGAGTCTCTTCCCTGAGCTCCAGCTCCAGATCTCTAATTGCCTACTGGACATCTCCTTGCAAATGTCCCATACCAAACCCGTTGCTGCTGAGTCGATTCTGACTCATAGCAACCCTATAGGACAGAGTAGAACTGCCCCATAGAGTTTCCAAGGAGTGCCTGGTGGATTCAAACTGCCGACCTTTGGTGAGCAGCTGTAGCACTTAACCACTATGCCACCGGGGTTTCCAATGTCCCATAAGCATTTCAAATTCAAGAAGTCCCACCATCTTCTTTCCCACACTTGTTTCTTCTCTTATGTGTCCTACTTTAACTGGTGGTACTACCATCCACCCAATCACTCAAGCCAGGAATTTTGGAGTTGTCCTTCCTGTTCCCAACTCCTCCAATTAAGTACTGATGCCTCTACAAATAAAAATTTATCAGATCTGTCTCTTCCTCTCCATTCCCATAGCCACCTCCCTGACTCAGGTCTCAACTTCTCCCTACTTGATTATTGCTTCTTACACTCTAATCTTCCTCTTCCAGTCCACCTGCCACAAAGACCACTGCCAGTTATGTTATGAAAAATGTTTAACAACAAGGTATCCAGGAAAAAAGCTATGATTTGTAGCATTTGCTGATTTTTGTAATGTAAATATTCCCATCATGGTCGATTTCAAGCTACTAACATGACGACACTAGTGGTGCAGTGGTTAAGTGCTTGGCTGCTAACCAAAAGGTCGGCAGTTAAATCCACCAGCCACTCCTTGGAAACCTTAGGGGGCAGTTCTACTCTGTCCTATAGGATTGCTATGAGTCAGTTCGATGGCAACGGGCTTGGTTTTGTTTTAACACAATTGGCTTGCAAAATTCCTGAAATTTTAACAATTGGCTCTCTTGGGAGCTTGTTGGAGCCACATCAAGAAAAACGCTGGCTCAGCTGAATCTTTGTAAAATGCAATTTGATCAGGTTGTTACCCTGATTGAAACTTTTCAATGGCTCTCCTTTACCCAGGTTACCCAGGATAAAACCCAAGTTCTTCATTTCTTCATGATTTAGCTGCTGTTGACTTCACCGGTTTCATCTCTCAGACACCCTAATTTCTCAATGGCTCAATATTCTTGGATTCACCAGGTTGTTTCACACCTTTGCATCTTTTATCTTCCTTTTCCCTGCAGCTGGTGAACACCTATTTATTTTCCCAGACTCAGGTGATGCCCTCAGGTAGAATTGGACATGCCCATATTGAACTTCAATCAGACCTCTGTTGCAGCACCTGTACTTCCTTGTAACATCTGTTCTTTTATGTCTCTTTGTCTGCTACTAGTCTGTGAAGCTACTTGAGAATGGGCAGAGAATCATTCATCTTTATCCCTCTACCACCTAAGGCCACAGCCTGGTCTATAGACACCATTTAATAAATAGTTATTGGAGGAAAGTAGATTTGGACTGAGACTTGAAGGAGGAGTTCAGAGTTGGCTAGGCAGACAAGTATAAAGGGAGAATTGCAGGTGAGAGCACATGCACAAATGCACAAAAGTATAAAGAGAACACTCTCCAGCTCCTTAGAGGGCAAGGTGTGTGTATGCTCTTGAGGAGTTTTTAAAATACGTCTTTGAATAAGTGAATGAAAAGGCTAATGGTGGGCCTAGCACACTGTGAACATCGATTATGATTAATGGCAGCAGGCACTATGATGCTTTTCACTCCCCAACCCCAGGTTCATTTGCCAAAGTCAATATGCTGCTTCCTCATTACAGAAGATTCAAATCCTCCCTCTCCTTATCTTTTCTTATCAATGATTCCCAAGATTTCTCAGTGCAGATGCCAACAAGTGGGCAGATACAGGATATATTTTGGAGATAGGGCTGAGACTACTTCATGATGGGTTTGATATAAAGTGTGAAAGAAAGGGAGATATCAAGAATGACTCAGGGCAGATTCTGGGAAGATGGCAGCATAAACACACCATTGTTCCAACCCTCCCACCACAAATACAAGAAATACAGTGAAGAAACAATGCTTGCCTTTGAGGGACTCTGAATCAGGGAGAAGAATGCAGTGGGTAACTGCAGATAGACGAGAATCAATGAATCAACGAGTCACATACAGTAGGAAAATCACTTCTCCCACTGTCCCTGCCACTCCCCCCAGCCATGCAGGCTGCCGGCTGCTGTGAACTGGGGGAGAAGCTCCAGCAAAAGAGCCTGCTTCCCTAACCACTACACTCTCTGCCTGTACAAAGAGACAGGACCCCAAGCTTCTGCTCTAAAATCAACAAGGCAGACCTCCCCAGGGGTGTATTCAGAGCCTGCCAGCAACTTCCCCACCCACACACTGTCAGCAGCAAGGCTGCTGAGAATTGCTATAGAAGGGCCCTACAGTGGAGTTTGCTTCCATAGTCAACACTCTACCTGCTTCCCTGCCCACCCCATAGCTCAGGCCTCTGTAATCAACAGGACAGACCTCCTGGGGAGTCAGTTTGTATAAGTCTGTGCCCTCTTCAGATTGGTGCTGAGGCTGCTGTGTGCTAGGAAGCCGGGATCTTGAGTAGAGGCTGCACTCACAGCCAGTATATTATGGGTGGCAGGGGATGGGGCTCTGATAGCAACAAGGCAGACCTCTCTGGGGTCCCTTTGGAGTATAACAGCTCCTCCCCCACCCAGACTATGTTGGCTGCAATGCTGCTGAAAATTGCTACAGACGGTGCCCCTGAGTGGAGTCTACTCCCACAGTCAACACTCTACCTGCCTCCCTGCACACCCCATAGCTCAGGCTTCTGAAACCAACAGGACAGACCTTCCTGGGGGTCAGTTCAGGTCTGTCTACTCCCCTTTGCAGTCAGTGCTAAGGACTGCTGATTGAGGCTGCTAGAAAGCAGGCATCTTGTGTGGAGGCTCCACCCATAGCCAACATGCTACAGAGCAGGCTCTGAGAGCAACAAGGCAGACCTCTTTGGGGGTCTGTTCAGAGTGACAACCCCTCCCCTACCTGGTAACTGTCAGCTGCTGGACTGATACAAACTCTTACATAAAAATCCCTACAATGGAACCAGGAGGCGGGTCACCTAAGTGGAGACTGCTCCCCCAGTAACCTCGAGACCACTGGGGCTCTGAAACCAACAAGATAGTTCTCACTGAGGTTCTTCTGGGGAATGCTAGCCCTTCTTCTCCTGAAATAATGTAAAGTCAGCCTGTGCTTCCCCTGAATGCCAGCTCAGATATAAGCAACTTCCACAGAGCAGGAAAGAAAGCCTCAGGCAAAACTGGAGGGCAATACCCCACCATGAAGGGGGCTTGCTCGGTGTGGGGTCTCCCTGTTGCAGAAACAGAGAATGGAAGAGAGTAATAACCAGAGAGAGAGAGATAAAGTGGCAGTGCCTGCTGGTGGACAGAACGACCAGAGTGTGTTCTCTCATGTATTTAGGAGACATTGAAAACTGAAATCTGGAACTTGTGAATCCTATTTAAACCAGGGAGAGAGAAGGAGCTATCACAGAGAGGGAGAGGAAACAGTAAGCAAAGGTCAAAGGATCTTCCCACCTAAGAGTTTTTGCAGAAAGTAGTGTGGGCAAAAACATTAAATACTGGGGAGGACTGAGAATGTTAACACCTTGAAAATTCCAATGCCTCCTCCCCAAATCACACGACACACAAAGAAATGAGAAACAATGGCCCATCCAAATGAACATAACAAAGGGAGTGAAAGCACATCTATAGAAGACCAAATAATGAAAAAAATGGAAGAATATAATACAACAACATTAAACATAATTAAAGAGCTAAGGGAAAACAGACAAAGAGCTAAAAGAAAGAAAACAATGGAAAACAAAATGAAGATCTAAAAAAAGAGATAATGCAAACTTAAAGGGACAATAACTGAAATGAGAAATACAATAGAAGGACTTACCAACCGATTTAATCAAGCAGAAGAAATAATCAGCGAATTAGATAATAAGATAGTCAAAATTACAGAGGCTGAAGAGCAATAAGAATGGAGGCTTAAGAAGGCTGAGTACACTTTAATGAAATTATGGGACAATAATAAGACACTTAATATACACATCATGGGAATTCCAGAAGTAGATGAGAGAAAGAATATTTGAAGAAATAATGACAGAAAATTTCCCCAATCTAATGAAGGACATGAATCTACAAACCCAAGAAGCTCAAATAACCCCAAGCAGGATTAACCTAAAGAGATCTACACCAAGATACATCATAGTTAGGCTCTCAAAAAGTAAGGACAAAGAGAGAATCCTGAAAGCATTGAGAGAAAAGAAAACAGTAATATACAAAGGTTCCCCAATAAAATTAGGTGCCAATTTCTCCTCAGAAACATTGAAGCCCAGAAGGCAATGGAAAGATATATTTAAAGTGCTACAAGGGGAAAAACAAAAACAAAAACTGTCAGCCAAGAATACTATACTCAGCAAAACTGTCCTTTAAGAATGAAGGTGAAATTAAAACATTCACAGACAAACAGAAGCTGAGAGAGTTCATATCCTCCAGAACAGCCCTACAAAAAACACTAATGGGACTTCTACGGATGGAAGGGAAAAGACACTAGAAATTAATTCAAAGCTATACATAAAAAAAGAAACATCCCTAATAAAGGGAATTTTTTAGAAGTAAAAGGCTAGTAATGAGGTATTCATGCTTGATAATTCTAATTTTTTAGTCTTTCATGCTTTTTAATAACATGTATAAAAAGCAAGGATAAGGAGGTGGGGCCAAGATTATGGAATAGTTAGATGCTTCCTGTCATCCCTCTTACAACAAAGACCTCAAAAAAAACCACAAATGAATCAATTATATATGACAGTCTAGGAGCCCTGATCATCAAAGACAAAGCTGAAGAGTCAGACTGGGCAGCAGAGGGAAGGAGAGACAATTCAAAAGCAGCAGAGAAGTGCCGGTTGTGAGGTTGCCAGCACCCTGCCAGTTGGGTTGCTGCAGTGTGCATGGGCTGAGGAGAGTAGCAGCATTTGAGGACAAGTCTCACCACGTTGGGTGTGGCTGGGTGGCAGTGAGTGCACACACCTCCAGAGCCAGGTGGAAGTGGTGCTGGACCTGCAAACGTTAAGTGCAAGTGTCTAACCTACTGTGCAGGGGCAAAATAACCCCTCCCTTCCCAGAGTTTCACAGCAGAGAAGTGCTTCCTTCCCCTCACCCACTCCCCACCCTGCTCTGCTCTGACACCAGTCCTGCAGTATGAAAAAATGCCACACTCCCTAAGCTGGTAACTTAGGGCTCTCCACTCCCACACCAATCTCATGGACACTTTGCCCAGCCACTGACATAAGGGGTCCACAAACTGACAGCACCCTTCACCCCTGTCCAGACCTGTGTGGGCCGATTCAACACCACAAGCCCTCATTAGCATAAAACAGCAGGGAATAGGCCTGAAGACCATTTTCAACTGCAGCAGCTAAGGGGGAGCTGCAGATTTGTGTCATTTGACACTGCCCTGCCCTCTAAGCAGGGGCCTCACCCACCCACACCAGGGGCCTGAGGGCTGGCAGTACCACCCACTCCACCTAGCCACCCACAACTGGGGTCTGAGAATAAGTGGTGCCTCCCAGTCTCTCCATCCAACAACACTGGGTACCCAAAGACTGGCTGCAATACCGCCTCCACTACATGCTCTAGGGGACAGGGACACACCCTCCACCCAGGTACCCAGGGGCAGCTATCAGCCCCCTGCCATGCCCCACACATAGGCCCTCACAGCAGCCAGATTCCTGTGCCTTATCTGAACACAGTCATGCAGCCCTGCCCACTTAGGACTGTAGGTGAGAGTCTGCACTACATACTCGGTGACCGACAACCTGGACACCTGTGCTGCAGCTCAACAAGAAAAGTGAACAGACCCCTGGGCTCACACTCCTAGTAGCTGCTCTGACTACCTGGAGACAAGATGTGAGAGCTTCAAAGATGCAAAAAACCAAAGTAGCTCACAGGCCCAGCCTACTTGGGCATATCAAAACAAAACAAAACATAAAGTTAGGATGTAGTAAACAAACATACAATAAATAAGTGTAATAATTTATTGATGTCTTGGAGACAAATATCAAATCACATAAAGACACAGGACAAGATAGCTCCAGCAAGCAACCATAATAAAGAACCAGAGGAAGATAGGGCAATGGAACTACCTGAGAAAGAATTCAAAAGACTAATATACAGAGCTGTCCAAGAGATCAGGAAGGAGATCAGGCAGAACTCAGACCAATGCAAGGAACACATGGCCAAAATAATAAAAAAATCAGGAAAACAATACAAGAACAAAATGACAAAATAAACAGGCTGATAGAAACCACACAGAGATATGCACACCCATGTTCACTGCAGCACCGTTCACAATAGAAAATACATGGAAACAACCTAGATGCCCATCAGTAGATGAATGTGTAAACAAACTATGGTACATACACACAATGGAGTATTATGCAATAATAAAGAACAATGATGAATCTGTGAAGCATCTCATAACATGGATGAAACTGGAGGACATTATGCTGAGGGAAATAAGTCAATCAAGAAAGGACAAATATTGTATGAGACTTCTATTGTAAAAACTCAAGAAAAAGTTTACACATAAAAAGAAACATCTTTGTTGGTTATGAGGGATGGGGGTGGGGGGGAATACTAAATAGACAATAGATAAGTGGTAACTTTGGTGAAGGGTAAGACAGTACACAATAGGGGGAAGCCAGCAGAACTTGTACAAAGAAAGGTCAGGGAACCTCCATAGATACATCCAAACTCACTGAGGGACTGAATTGCTGGGCGGAGGGCTGTGGGGACCATGGTCTTGGGGAACATCTAGCTCAATTGTCATAACACAGTTTATAAAGAACATGCTCTACATTCTGCCTTGGTGAGTAGTGTCTGGGGTCTTAAAAGCCTGTGAACAGCAGTCTAAGATACTCCACTGGTCTCACCCCTTCGGGAGCAAGGGAGAATGAAGAAAATAAGATACAATGATAAGATTAGTCCAAAGAACTAATGGACCAGAGCTACCATGGCCTCCACCAGACTGAGTTCAGTGAAACTAGATGGTGCCTGGCTACCACAACTGACTGCTCTGACCGGAATCACAACAGAAGGTCCTGGACAAAGCTGGAGAAAAATGTAGAACAAATTCTAACTCACAAAAAGAAGACTAGACTTACTGGCCTGACAGAGACTGGAGAAACCCCAAGAGTATGGCCCCCAGACAACCTTTTAGCTCAGTAATGAAGTCACTCCTGAGGTTTACCCTTCAGCCAAAGATTAGACAGCCCCATAAAACAAAATGAGGCTAATGGGGAACAACAGTCCAGGGACAAGGACTAGAAGGCAGGAGGGCACAGGACAGCTGGTAATAGGGAACCCAAGGTTGAGAAGGGACAGTGTTGACATGCCATGGGGTTGTTAACCACTGTCATAAAACAATATGTGTACTAACTGCTTAATGAGAAACTATTTGTTCTGTAAACCTTCATCTAAAGTACAATAAAAATAAAAAAAGAAACCACACAGAGACAGAAACTAGAGATCCAAAAGATTAACAATAAAATTTCAGAATTAGACAACTCAATAGAAGGTCATAGGAGCAGAATTGAGACAATGGAAGTCAAAATTAGTGAGACTGAGAGGAAAAATCAGAAAAAAAGAATTTTAAAAAATGAGGAAAGCCTAAGAATCATGTGGGACATTATCAGAGAAAAAACCTACAAGTGGTCAGAGTACCAGAACATGGGGGGATAACAGAAAACACAGAGAATTGTTGAAGATTTGCTGGCAGAAAAATTCCAAAATATCATAAAAGACGAGAAGATATCTATCCAAGAAGCTCGATGAACCCCATACAAGGTAGACCCCAAAAGAAAGTCACCAAGACATATAATAAAACATGGCAAAACCAAAGACAAAGCTATAATCTTGACAGAGGCTAGGGATAAATGCAAATCACCTACAAAGAAGAACCGATAAAACTAAGCTCTGACTACTCAGCAGAAACCATGCAGGCAAGAAGACAATGGGATGACATATATAAAGCCTTGAAGGAAAAAAATTGCCATCCAAGAATAATATATCCAGCAAAAATGTCTCTCAAACACAGGCAAAATTAGGTCATTTCCAGATAAGCAGAAGTTAAGGGACTTTGTAAAAACCAAACCAAAATTACAAGAAATATTAAAGGGCGTCTTCCAGTTAGAGAACCAACAACATCAGACAACAATTCAAGACTAGAACATAGGACAGATTAACCAGTTATCAACCCAGAAAGGTAATTAACAAAAACAAATCAAAGCTAAAAGACTGAAAATAGGGAACCAAAGATGTCAATATGTAAATGATGACAACATCAAAACAAAAAAGAGGAAATGAACAGTGCAGTCATAGAACTTCCATATGGAGAGGATGTTAAGGTGATATCAAGAAATAGAAGACTGGTTTAAACTTAGAAAAATTAAGGTAAATTTCAAGGTAAAAACAATGGAAGCTAACAAACCTGCACATCAAAATAAAAAAGAAGAAAAACATAAAGACTCAGCAAACACAAAATCAACAATAATGAAAAAGATGAGAAGAAAATACATAAAGAAAAAGAACTCAGCACAGAAAAATAAATGGAACAAAGAAACTGTCAATACAACAAAAGAATGCATCAAAATGACAGCAGTAAACTCATACTTATCAATAATTACCCTGAATGTAAATGGCCTAAATGCACCAGTATGGAGACAGAGAGTGGCAGAATGGATAAAAATCATGATCTGTCTATATGCTGTCTACAAGAGACACACCTTAGACACAAAGACATAAACAAACTAAAACTCAAAGGAAAGAAAAAAATCAAACAACAACCAAAACAGAGCAGGAGTGGCAATATTAAACTCCAAAAAAAAAAAAAAAAATAGACTTTAAAGCAAAATCTACCACAAAGGATACTGAAGGATACTAAATAATTATTGAAAGGTCAATGCACAAGGAGGACATAACCATAATAAATATGTATGCACCCAATGACAGTCCTCCAAAATACATAAAACAAACTCTAACAGCATTGAAAAGAGAAATAGACAGCTTCACAGTAATAGTAGGAGACTTCAACACACCACTTCCCATGAAGGACAGAATATGTAGAAAGAAAATCAATAAAGATATGGAAGATCTAAATGCAACAATCAATCAGTTGGATCTCATAGACATATATAGAACACTTCACCCATCAGCAGCAAAGTATACATTCTTTTCCAACACACATGGAACATTCTCTAGAATAGACCACATTTTAGGCCACAAAGCGAGCCTTAAGAGAATCCAAAACAACGAAATATTACAAAGCATCTTCTCTGATCATAATGCCCTAAAAGTAGAACTCAGTAACAGAAACAGCAAGGAAAAAAAATCAAATACATGGAAACTGAACAACACCTTGCTTAAAAACTATGAGGTTATAGGAGAAATCAAGGATGGAATAAAGAAATTCATAGAATCAAATAAGAATGAAAACACATCTTATCAAAACCTGTGGGACACAGCAAAAGCAGTGCTTGGAGATCAATTTATAGCAATAAATGCACACATCTAAAAAGAAGAAAGGGCCAAAACAAAAACATTAACCCTACAACTTGAACAAATAAAAAGAGAGCAGCAAAAGAAGCCCTCAGGACCAGATGAAGGAAATAATAAAGATTAGAGCAGAAATAAATGAAATAGAGACTAGAAAAACAATGGAAAGAGTCAACAAGACCAAAAGATGGTTCTTTGAAAAGATCAACAAAATCGATAAACCACCAGCCAAACTGACCAAAAAAAAAAAAAAAAAAAAAAAACAGGAGAGGAAGCAAATAACCTGAATAAGAAACAAGATGGATGATATCACAACAGACCCAACTGAAATAAAAAGGATCATATCAGAATACTAAGAAAAATTGTACTCCAACAAATTTGAAAACCTAGAGGAAATGGACAAATTTCTAGAAGCACACTACCTATCTAAACTAACACAAACCAAGGTGAGAAAAACTAAATAAACTCATAACAAAAGAAGAGATTGGCGAGGTAATACATAAAACTCCCAACAACAACAACAACAAAAAAAAAGCCCAAGCCCGGACGGCTTCACTGGAGAATTCTACCAAACTTTCAGAGAAGAGTTAACACCAGTACTGTTCAAGCTATTTCAGAGCATAGAAAAGGAAGGAATACTCCTGAACTCATTCGATGAAACCAGCATAACCCTGGTACCAAAGCCAGGCAAAGACAACACAAAAAAGGAAAATTACAGACCAATATTCCTCATGAACATAGATGCAAAAATCCTCAACAAAATTCTAGCCAATAGAATTCAACAGCATATTAAAAAAATAATACATCATGACCAAGTGGGATTCATACCAGATATACAGGGATGGTTCTACATTAGAAAATCAATCAACGTAACCCATCACATAAATAAAACAAAAGACAAGAACCATATGGTCTTATCAATTGATGCAGAAAAGGCATTCGACAAAGTCCAACACCCATTCCTGATAAAAACTCTCAGCAAAATAGCAATAGAAGGGAAATTCCTCTACATAATAAAGGGCATTTATACAAAGCCAACAGCCAACATCATTCTAAATGGAGAGAGTCTTAAAGCATCCCCCTTGAGAATGGGAACCAGACAAGGATGTCCTTTATCACCACTCTTACTGAACATTGTGCTGGAGATCCTAGCCAGAGCAATAAGGCAAGAAAAAAAAGGGGGGACATCCAAATTGGTACAGAAGAAGTAAAAGTGTCCCTATTTGCAGATGATATGATCTTATACACAGAAAACTCCAAGGAATCCACAAGAAAACTACTGACATATAGGTCAATTAGCGTAACAGAGTTTATTAAGAAAATGTTCTGCATCCCACTTTGGTGTGTGGCATCTGGGGTCTTAAAAGCTTGAGAGCGGTCATCTAAGATGCATGAACTGGTCTCAACCTACCTGGAGCAAAAAAGAATGAAGAACACCAAAGACACAAGGAAAATATTAGCCGAAGAGACAAAAGGACCACATAAACCAGAGACTATACCAGCCTGAGACCAGAAGAACTAGATGGTGCCCGGCTACCACCAATCACCACCCTGACAAGAAACACAACAGAGAGTCCCTAATGTCACATAACAATATGTGTATAAATTTTTTTTATGAGAAATTAACTTGAGCTGTAAATTTCACCTAAAGTACAGTAACAAAAAAGAAAGAAAGAAAACTACAAAACACCACTGCAAGAAACCAAAAGAGAACTACACAAGTGGAAAAACATGTCATGCTCATGGATAGGAAGACTCAACACTGTGAAAATGTCCATTCTACCCAAAGTGATCTACAGATACAATGCAAGATCCAAGCTCCAACAGCATTTTTTTTTAACAAAATGGAGAAAAAAATCACCAACTTTACATGGAAAGTGAAGAGGCCCTGGATAAATAAAGCATTACTGAAGAAGAAGAACAAAGTGGGGTGCCTCACACTACTTGATTTTAGAACCTATTACACTGCCGCGGTAGTCAAAACAGTGTGGTACTGGTACAACAACAGACACATAGACCAATGGAACAGAATTGAGAACCCAAAAGGACTAAAAGACCACATGAACCAGAGACTCCACCAGCCTGAGACCAGAAGAAGTAAATGGTGTCTGGCTACCACCAATGTCTGTCCTGACAGGGAACACAACAGAGAGTCTCGAACAGAGCAGGAGAAAAATGCAGAACAGAATTCAAATTCACGTGAAAAGACCAGACTTACTGGTCAAACAGAGACTGGAGGAACCCCTGAAACTATGGCCCCCGGACGCTCTGTTAACCCAGAACTAAAACCATTCCCGAAGCCACTCTTCAGACAAAGATTAGACAGGAATATAAAACAAAAAAACAATACACATGAGGAACGTGCTTCTTAGTTCAGTCAAATACACAAGACCAAATGGGCAGCCCCTGTCCAAAAGCAGAATGAGAAGGCAGGAAGGGAGAGGAACTGGACAAATGGACACAGGGAACCCGGATGGAAAGGGGGAGCATGCTATCACATTGTGGGGATTGCAACCAACGTCAGAAAACAATATGTGTATAAATTTTTGAATGAGAAATTAACTTGAGCTATAAACTTTCACCTAAAGCACAATTAAAAAGAAAAAAAATTTATTTTGTTATTGTTGGGCATATACACAGCAAATCATACAGCAATTCAACCATTCCTACAAGTGCAATCCAGTGGCATCAATTACATTCTTTGACTTGTGCAACGATTCTCACCCTCCTTTTCTGAGTTCTTCCTCCTTCATTAACAAAATCTCACTTCTCCCTAATGTTCCTATCTAATCATTCGAGTTGCCGTTGTCACTTGGATCCCATTACAGATAGTTCTTAAAAGAGCATAATGCTCAAGGCAGATATATTTTACTAGTTAACCCAAACTCTTGTTTGGTTTTTAGAAGATTTCAGGGGATATTTTTGGTTTAAGTTTTAAAGATTTTCTTAGGGCAATAGTTTCATCTCCCTTCACTCCAGAAAGTCTGGAGTCCATAAGAATTTGAAATTTTCCCCTTTTCGATCAATATTTTTCTATAGAATCTTTTATCAAAATGTTCAGTAATGGTAGCCAGGCACCATCCAGTTCTTCTGGTCTCATGGCAAGGGAGGCAGTGGTTCATGGAGGCAATTAACCACACATTCTATATTCTTCTCCTATTCCTGACTCTCCTTTTTGCTCTGTTGCTCCAGGCAAATAGAGAACAGTTGTTGTGTCTTGGATTGCTGCTTGCAAGCTTGTAAGACCCCATGCACTACGCAATGATGTAGTAGGTAGGTCAGAAGCACTAAACATGTTATTAGGCCGGTTAACTGGGATGTTTCATGAACCATGATCCTAAACCTCCAAACCAAGGAACAAAATCCCATGAGGTGTTTGTACGTAAGCAGCCTCAACAGCTACTCTTTTATTTTTGTTGTTGTTGTATGTGTATCTGTCACACAACTTTTGCCATTTTAACTTTTTACAGGTGTGCAACTTATTGACAGCACTTACAATAATCGCCTGTGCAACCCTATCCTTAATCAATGTGATTTTTCCATTACTGTAAACCAAAACTCAGTACCCCATAAGCAATAACCCCTTCCTTTTGTTCTTCTTCCCTCTCCTGGTAACCACTAATAAACTTTGGTCTCTATACATTTGCCTTTTCTTGTCTTTTTATATAAGTGAGGTCATACAATATGTGTCCTTTGGGAATTGACTTATTTCACTCAGCGTAAAGTCTTCAAGCTCCATCCATATTGTAACATGTATCAAGGATTCATTTCTCCTACTGGCTGTCCAGGTTTATTAAAGACTTAAAAGCAAAACTTTGAGAAAAAAAAAAAAAAAGGATCAGCCCCTGATATTCAGAAGCTGGCCTGGCACTAATAGCTAGATCATGTTATTCTCCTGTTAGACATAAACAATCTCACAGAATACCAATCTCAAGCAAGGTTACTCTGAGACCTTGATAAAACGAGACAAGGTGAGGCCCCTTCATAATTTTGTCTAAACCCTGTAACCCGCCCTCACCAAAAAAAAAAAAACAACAACAACAAACCAAACCCACTGCCCTCAAGTTGATTCCAACTCAAGACAACCCTCTGGGACAGAGTAGAATTGCTCCATAGGGTTTCCAAGGCTGTAAATCTTTACGGAAGCAGACTGCCACATCTTTCTCCCATGGTGTGGCTGGTGGGTGCAAACTGCCAAACTTTTGGTTGGTTAGCAGTAGAGTGCTTTAATCACTGCACCACTACCCGTTGCTGTGGAGTCGATTCTGACTCATAGCGCCCTTATAAGACAGAGTAGAACTGCCTCATAAGGTTTCCGAGGAGTAGCTGGTAGATTTGAACTGCTGAACTTTTGGTTAGCAATTGAGCTTTTAACCACTGCACCACTGGGGCTTCCTGAGCCCTTTACCACCCACAAAATACCAAACATCCCCTCTCGTGGCCTAATGGCAATTATAGCTTTATCCTCACCCAGTCGGCCCTCCTTATAGATAATATTTATTGGGCTATCCAGTCATAGAATTACTCCTGCTTTCTGACAGCATTCAATCTAGAGCAAACCCTGCTGCTTCTTTAAACCCTTCTCCAAACCCCTCACCCCTAGTCCAAATCCAATAATTGGTTCTTCCTAACACAATCTTACTGAGACATCCCACGATTCCCCATAGCGTGTGTTCTCCCTGGCTGCAATGAGTAATAAACCCAGCTTGCACAATTACTGGTGTGCTACTGGTGGTCTTTGACTGGAAGAAATTGACAACTTTAAAACCTTTAGAAGAAAATATTGGAGAATATGTTTTTACCTTGGACTAAGAAAGTATTTCTTCCTATTGCTGTTGTTGTTAGGTGTTGTCAAGTTGGCTCCGACTCATAGTGACCTTACGTATAACAGAATGAAACATTGCCTGGTCCTGTGCCATCCTCACAATAATTGCTGTGTTTGAGCCCATTATTACAGCCACTGTATCAATCCATCTCATTGAGGGTTTCCCTCTTTTTTGCTGACCTTTTACTTTACCAAGCATGATATCCATCCCAATGATGTGTCCAAAGTAAGTGAGACCAAGTCTCGCCATCCTCATTTCTAAGGTGCATTTGGCTGTACTTCCTCCAAGACTGATTTGTTCATTCTCTGACAGTCCATGGCATATTCAGTATTCTTTGCTAACACCACAATTTGAATGCATCAATTCTTTTTCAGTCTTTCTTTTTTATTTTATAGCTTTCACATGCATGTCAGGCGAAAATACCATGGTTTGGGTCTGGTGCACTGCAGTTATCAAAGTTATGTCTTTGGTTTTTAAGATTTTAAAGAGGTCTTTTGCCACAGATTTGCCCAATGCAATACATCATTTGATTTCTTGACTGCTGCTTCCATGGCCATTGATTGTTGATCCACGTAGAATAAAATCCTTGACAACTTCAATTTCTTCACCGTTTATCATGATGTTGTTATGGGCCCAGTTGTGAGGTTTTTTTGTTTTCTTCATATTCAGCACTAACAATACACAAGATGGATAAATTTGACTATGTGGTAGGTGCCTCTAAGATGGCCCCTCTTCCTGGTATCCACACTCTTGTATAATCACCTCTCTTTAAGAGCTGGATGGGTGTAGTGACTTGCTTATAATGAATAGAATAGGGCAGAAGTGATGGGATGCCACTTCTGAGATTACATCACAAAAACAATGTGCTTCTATTTTGGGTATTCTCTCTCACTTTCTCTTGGATTGCTTGCCCTGGGGATAACCAGCTGCCATGTCCTGAGGCAAACCTATGGCTATTACCCATGGCAAGAGACCAAGGCCCATCAACTAGCTCCTAAGTGAGTCTGGAAGTGGATCATCCCTCAGTCAAGCTTCAGATGAGACTACAGCCCCAACCAACAGCTTGACTACAACCTCATGATAAACCTTGAGCCACAGGCAACCAGTGAAACTGCATTCAGATTCCTGACACACAGAAACTGTGATAAAAGTTTTTTGTCTTAAGCTGCTAGATTTTTTGGTGGTTTATTACGTAGTGATAGATAACTAATGGAGACCACAACAGTTACACCATTTTATTATTCCACTAGTGTCTTAGGCTGGGTTCTCTAGAGAAGCAAAATCAGTGAGATATATATGTATATTATGTGTATGTATATATATGTATACTTTGTCTCACGTACTTTGGACATGTTATCATGAGGGACCAGTCCTTGGAGAAGGAAATCATGCTTGGTAGAGCGTCAGCGAAAGAGAGGAAGACCCTCAGTGAGATGGATTCACACAGTGGCTGCAACAATGGGCTCAAACATAACAATGATTGTGAGGATGATGCAGGACAGGGCAGTGTTTTGTTGTGTTGTACATAGGGTTGCTATGAGACGGAACCGGCTTGACAGCACCTAACAACAACAGGTATGTAGGTAGGTATATATATATTTACTTCAAGGATATGGCTTATGCAATTGTGGGGGCTAGCAAACCCCAAATCCATAGGCTAGGTGGCAGGCTGGAGACCAGTGCTGGCTCATGGGATTGCAGAGGCTGGTGAATCCAAAATCTCAGGTCAGGGAGCATGCTAGAGGCTTCTGTAGGCTTACATCCCAAGAACTGGAGGTCAGGCGACAAGGAAAATGCAGGTTTGAGAGAGAATGAGCTTTTCTGGAACATCCACTTATATACTGGATGCAGAACACACCCTCAAGGAAACTCCCTTTTCAACTGATTGACTGATCACATCAGATCACATCATGGAAGGTAACTGCATTATATTACATTATGGAAGAGCAACCAGTCCAGTATCTGCCAAACTACTGAGAATCCTAGCCTAGCCAAGTTGACATATAACATTAACCATCACAACCAGCAACAGACGGGATAGAAATTTATTTAAACAAATGATAAATACAAAATTCAAAATAGTGTTTAGCTCGCACTGGAAACTAAACAGCCAGAATGCAATTAAAAAGAATGTTGAAACATTGTGAAAAATGTAGCTAACGTCACTGAACAGTTTGTATAGAAATTGTCAAATGAGAATGTAATTTGCTGTGTAAACTTTCACTGAAAAAAAATATATTATTTAAAAAATAGTGGTTAGCTCTGTGGGGAGGGAGGTGACAGGATAGGGAGGAATATTTAGGTAAAGCAAGTTATTTGTAATGTTCTAGTTTTTAAGTTGGGCAATAGGTTCACATACATTTATTTTATTATTAAGCTTACAACTTAAATGTGTCTTAGTTATCTAGTGCTCCTATAACAGAAATACCAAAGTGGGTGTCTTTAATGAACAGAAATTTATTTTCTCACAGTTTAGGAGTCTAGAGGTCTGAATTCAGAGTGCCAGTTCTAGGAGAAGGCTTTTCTCTCTCCGTCGGCTCTGGAGGAAGGTTCTTGTCTCTTCAACTTCTGCATCCTGGTTCCTTGGAGTTCTCCATGTATCTTGGCATCTTTCTCACCCCATCTCTGCTTCCTTGCTTGCTTTTAATCTCTTTTATATTTCAAAAGAGATTGACTCAAGATACACTCTACACTAATCCTACCTCATCTACATAACAAAGACAACCCATTCCCAAATGGGAACATAACCATAGGAATGTTGTTGTTAGGTGCCCTCGAGTTGGTTACGACTCATAGTGATCTTATGTACAACTCAGGCTGTACTTCTTCCAAGACAGACTTATTCATTCTTCTGGAAGTTCATGGTATATTAAATTCTTTACCAACACCATAATTCAAAGGCATCAATTCTTTTTTGGTCTTCCTTATTCACTGTTCAGCTTTTGCATGCATATGAGGCAAATGAAAACACCATGGCTTGGGTCAGGCACATCATTGTCCTATAAGTGACATCTTTGCTTTTTAACACTTAAAGAGATCTTTTGCTGCAGATTTTCCCAATGCAATACATTCTTTGATTTCCTGGCTGCTGCTTCCATGGGCGTTGATTGAGGATCCAAGTAAAATGAAATCCTTGACAACTTCAATCTTTTCTCTGTTTATCATGATATTACTTTTTGGTCCACTTGTGAGGATTTTTGTTTTCTTTATGTTGAGGTGTAATTCATACTGAAGTCTGTAGTCTTTTATCTTCATCAGTAAGTGCTTCAAGTGCTCTTCGCTTTCCAAAAGCAAGGTTGTGTCATCTGAACGTCAAAGATTATTGACACCATGTTGTTAAAGAGTCTTCCTCCAATCCTGATGCTGTATTCTTCTTCATATAATTCAGCTTCTCGGGTTATTCGCTCAGCATACAGATTGAATAAGTATGGTGAAAGGATACAACCCTGAGGTACACCTGCCCTGATTTTAAACAACACAGTATCCCCTTACTCTTTTCAAACAACTGCCTATTGGTCTGTGTACAGGTTCTGCACGAGCACAATTAAATGTTCTGGAATTCCAATTCTTCACAATGTTATCCATAATTTGTTATGATCCACACAGTCGAATGCCTTTGCATAGTCAATGAAACACAGGTAAACATCTTTCTGGTATTCTCTGCTTTCAGCCAAGATCCATCTGTCATCAGCAATGATATCCCTTGTTCCATGTCCTCTTCTGAATTCAGCTTGAATTTCTGGCAGTTTCCTGTTGATATACTGCTGCAGCCGCTTTTGAATGATCTTCAGCAAAATTTTACTTGCGTGTGATAGTAGTGATATTGTTCAATAATTTCCACATTCCGTTGAATCACCTTTCTGTGGAATAGGCACGTGTATAGATCTCTTCCAGTAGGTTGGCATAGACCAGTGAACACCTCCAGTGCTGCATCCATTTGTTGAAACATCTCAGTTGGTATTTGGTCAATTCCTGAAGCCCTGTTTTTCGCCAAAGTCTTCAGTTCAGCTTGGACTTCTTCCTTCAGTGCCATCAGTTCTGGATCATACGCTACCTCCTGAAATGGTTAAACATCGACCAATTCTTTTTCGTACAGTGACTCTGCATATTCCTTCCACCTTCTTTTGATGCTTCCTGGGTCGTTCAATTTTTTGCCCATAGAATCCAACAAAATTGCAACTTGAGGCTTGAATTTTCTTCAGTTCTTTCAGCTTTAGAAATGCTGAGCGTGTTCTTCTCTTTTAGTTTTCTATCTCCAGGTCTTTGCACATTTCATTATAATACTTTACTTTGTCTTCTCGAGTCACTCTTTGAAATCTTCTGTTCAGCTCTTTGACTTCATCATTTCTTCTATTCGCTTTAGCTACTCTGTGTTCAAAAGCAAGTTTCAGGGTCTCTTCTGACATCCATTTTGGTCTTTTCTTTCTTTCTTTCCTGTCTTAGAGGTTAAGATTTATGACATTTTTTTGGGACACAGTTTGATCCATAACAATAAATTACAAATATTTTATATGCATTAAATATCACTTCATTTAAAATATTTAAAAAATAAATTAGGAACATTTTCAATTTTTTATCATGGAAATTAAGAGAATTTTTTTATATTTAAAGGTAGCAATAAAATTCATTTTTTTAGTATAAAGGAAAAATACAGGAGGAAGAAAAGTTTGATGTGCTCCTAAGAGGATCAAGAAAATAAATACAATTCATGGCGGGGGGGGGGGGGGAACTTCCATTTTAAATCATTGTCATGGATTGAACTATGTCCCCCAAAAATGTGTGTATCAGTTTGGCTGAGTCATGATTCCCAGTAGTGTGTGGTTGTCCTCCATTTTGTGATTGTAATTTTATGTTATAGAGGATTAGGGTGGGATTGTACCACCCTCACATCCCTGATCAAATTAAAGGGAATTTCCCTGGGGTGTGGCCTGCACCGCCTTTTATCTTACAAGAAATAAAAGGAAAGGGAAGCAAGCACAGAGTTGGGAACCTCAGACCACCAAGAAAGCAGTGCAGGGAGCAGAGCGCATCCTTTGGACCCGGGGTCCCTGCGCGGAGAAGTTCCTAGTCCTGAGGAAGATTGATGAGAAGGCCGACAGAGAGAGAAATCCTTCCCTGGACCTGATGCCCTGAATTTGGACTTTTAGCCTACTTTACTGTGAGGAAATAAATTTCTCTTTGTTAAAGCCATCCACTTGTGGTGTTTCTGTTAGAGCAGCACTAGTTGACTAAGACAACCATGTTATTATTTTAATTCTAGATCATTCAGGAAGCTATGCTGGCTAAAACTGGAATTTATCAAAAAGATTAAACTTCCCCCTGCAGTTCACGTCAAGTAATCTCCATCCATGTTTCCTGTCCAGATGTTTGAATAGTTTTGTTTTTCTAAATAGTAGCAGCTCCATTTATTTAGCAATGCCAAGTGTGGTATTAAGCACTTTATAAGTGCTGTCTCACTTAATCCTCCAACATTGTTTAGAAACTATTACTATCATTCCCAGTTTCTAGGTGAGGAAAAAGAGGCTTAGAGAAGCTAAGTAGCTTTTCCAAATTACAGAGATAGCAAGTGAAGTGGCCAGAGAGTTGGATGTGTGATCCTCGGGAGCCAGATCTCAAAAGTAGCCTCTGGACAAGATATTTTTGCCTATCTTAGACTAGCTTCCTCCCTTGTGGGAGACTGGAGAAGGCCTCTGTAACCGTGTGTAGTTTTTCTTTGTTCAAAAAAATTTTTTGTGGTAAGTATACAGGTACACCATGTTTTATTGTGCTTTGCTTTATTGCACTTCGCAGATCCTGTGTTTTTTATAAATTGAAGACTCGTGGCAACCTGGTGTCAAGCAAGTCTATCGGCACCATTTTTCCAACAGCATGTGCTTACTTCATGTCTCTATGTCACATTTTGGTAATTCTCACAATATTTCAGACTTCTTCATTGTTATTATATCTGTTATGGTGATGTGTGATCAGTGATCTTTGATGTTACTATTGTCATTATTTTGGGGCGCCATGAACCACACCCATATAAGATGGTGCACTTAATTGATAAATGTCTGTGTTCTGACTGCTCCACTGACTGGCTGTTCCCCCTCTCTCTCCCGCTCCTTGGGCATACCTATTCCCTGAGACATGAAAATATTGAAATTAGGCCAATTAATAATCCTACAATAGCTTCTAAGTGTTCAAGTGAAAGGAAGAGATGTACTTCTCTCACATTAAATCAAAAGCTAGAAATGATTAAGCTTAGTGAGGAAGGCATGGTCAGAAGCCGAGACAGGCCAAAAGCTAGGCATCTTGTGCCAAACAGTTAGCCAAATTGTGAATGCAAAGGAAAAGTTCTTGAAGGAAATTAAAAGTGCTAATCCAATGAACACATGAATGACAATAAAGCAAAACAGCCTTATTGCTGATATGGAGAAAGTTTTGGTGGTCTGGACAGAAGATCAAACCACAACAGTCCCTTAAGCCAAAGCCTAACCCAGATCCAGGCCCTATCTCTCTTCAATTCTGTGAAGGCTGAGAGAGGTGAGGAAGCCGCAGAAGAAAAGTTCGAAGCTAGTAGAGGCTGGTTCATGAGGTTTAAGGAAAGAAGCCATCTGCATAACATTAAAGTGCAAGGTGAAGCAGCAAGTGCTGATGTAGAAGTTGCAGCAAGTTATCCAGAAGATCTAGCTAAGATAATTGATGAAACTGGCTACACTAAACAACAGATTTTCAATGTAGACAAAACAGCCTTGTATTGGAAGAAGATGCCATGTAGGACTTTCATAGCTAGAGAGGAGAAGTCATTGCCTAGCTTCAAAGCTTCAAAGGCAGGCTGACTCTATTGTTAGGGCCTAATGCAGCTGGTGACTTGAAGCTGAAGCCAATGCTCATTTATCATTCCAAAAATTCTTGGGCCCTTAAGAATTATGCTAAATCTACTCTAACTGTGCTCTATAAATGGAACAACAAAGCCTGAATGACAGCACTTTTGTTTACAAAATGGTTTACTGAATATTTTAAGCCCACTGTTGAGACCTACTGCTCAGAAAAAAAGATTCCTTTCAAAATATTACTGCTCATTGACAGCGCACCTGGTCACCCAAGAGCTTTGATGGAGATGTACAAAGAAATTAATGTTGTCTTCATGCCTGCTAACTCAGTATCCATTCTCCAGCCCATGAATCAAGGAATAATTTTGACTTTCAAGTCTTATTATTTAAGAAATACATTTTGTAAGGCTAAAGCTGCCATAGATAATGATTTCTCTGCTAGACCTGGACACAGTAAATTGAAAACCTCTTGAAAAGGATTCTTCATTCTAGGTGGCAGTAAGAACATTCATGAATTAAGGGAGGAGGTCAAAATACCTACATTAACAGGAGTTTGGAAGAAGTTGATTCCAATCTTCATGGATGTCTTTGAGGGGTTCAAGACTTCAGTGGAGGAAGTAAATGCAGATGTGGTGGAAATACCAAGAGAACTAGAATTTGAAGTTGAGCCTGAAGATGTGACTGAATTGCTGCAGTCTCATCTGTTAAATTTTGAATGATCTTCAGCAAAATTTTACTGGTATGTAGTATTAATGATATCATTCTATAATTCCCACATTCTGTTCCATCATTCTTTGGAATAGGCATAAATATGGATCTCTTCCAGTCAGTTGGCCAGGTAGCTAGCTTCCAAATTTCTTGGCATAGACAAGCAAGCACTTCCAGCACTGCATCTGTTTGGTGAAACATCTCAATTGGTATTCAGTCAATTCCTGAAACCCTGTTTTTCACCAGTGTCTTCAGTGTGTCTTAGACTTCTTCAGTCAGTACCATCGGTTCTTGATCATATGTTACCTCTTGAAATGATTAAACTTCAACCAATTCTTTTTTGTACAATGACTCTGTGCATTCCTTCCATCTTCTTTTGATGCTTCCTGCGTCATTCATTATTTTGCCCATAGAATCCCTCAAAATTGCAACTCGAGGCTTGAATTTTTTTCTTCAGTTCTTTCAGCTGGAGAAATGCTGAGGGTGTTCTTCCCTTTTGGTTCTCTAACTCCAGGTCTCTGAACTTGTCATTATAATACTTTACTTTGTCTTCTCGAGCCACCCTTCGAAATCTTCTGTTCAACTGTTTTACTTTTTCATCATTTTTTCCATTTGCTTTAGCTACTTGAAGTTCAAGAATAAGTTTCAGAGTCTCTTTTGACATCCATTTTGTTCTGTTCTTTTTTTCCTGTCTGTTGAATGACCTCTTTGTTTCTTCATGTATGATGTCCTTGATGTCATCCCACAACTCTTGTGGTCTTTGGTCATTAGTGTTCAATGTGTCAAATCTATTCTTGAGATAGTCTGTAAATTCAGGTGGGATATACTCAAGGTTGTACTTTGGCTTTTATGGACTTCTTCTAATTTTCTTCAGCTTCAGCTTGAACTTGCTTATGAACAATTCATATTCTGTTCTGCAGTTGGCCCCTGGCCTTGTTCTGACTGATTATATTCAAGCTGGATTCTGAAGAGGATGTAGAATGAAGGATATCATTGCTGATGTCAGATTGATCCTGGCTGAAAGAAGAGAATATCAGGAATATGTTTACTTGTGTTTTATTGACTGTGCAAAGGGAAGATCCTCAACGAGATGGATTGACACAATGGCTGCAACAATGGGATCAAGTATAACAAAGATTATGAGGATGGGGCAGGACCAGGCAGTGTTTCGTTCTGTTGTACATAGGGTCGCTATGAGTCAGAACTGACTCAACAGCACCTAACAACAACATCTGTTAAATAAAACTTTAATGGATGAAGCGTTGCTTCTTATGGATGAGCAAAGAAAATGGTTTCTTGAGATGGAATCTACTCCTGGTGAAGATGCTGTGAATATTGTTGCAATGACAACAAAGATTTAGAGTGTTACATAAACTTAGTTGATAAAGCAGTGGCAGGGTTTGAGAGGACTGACTCCAATTTTGAAAGAAATTCAACTGTGGGTAAAATGTTATAAACATCATCACATACTACAAGGGAATTTTTCATGAAAGGAAGAGCCAGTTGATGTGACAAACTTCATTATTGTCTTATTTTAAGAAATTGCCACTGCCCCAGCCTTCAGCAACCACCACCACCACCAGTCAGCAGCCATCAATGTCGAGGAAGACCTTCCACCAGCAAAAGGCTCCCTGAAGGCTCAGATAATGGTGAGCATTTCTTAGCAATAAAGTATTTTTTAATTTAGGTATGCACATTGTATCCCCACCTCCTACGTGTCTGTCAGTTTGTCGTACTGTAGGGGCTTGTGTGTTGCTGTGATGCTGGATGCTATGCCACTGGTATTCAAAAACCAGGGGGGTCACCCATGGTGGATGGGTTTCAGCTGAGCTTCTAGACTAAGACAGACTAGGAAGAAGGTGCCGGCAGTCTACTTCTGAAAAAATTAGCCAGTGAAAACCTTATGAATAGCAGCGGAATACTGTCTGATACAGTGCCAGAAGATGAGCCCCTCAGGCTGGAAGGCACTCAAAATATGACCAGGGAAGAGTTCCTCCTCAAACTAGAGTTGGCTTTAAAGATGCAGATGGAGTCCAGTTCTCAGGACCTTCATTTGTTGATGTGGCACGACCCAAAATAAGAAAAAACAGCCGCAACCATCCATTATTAACAGGAATGAGAAATGTACGAAGTATGAATCTAGGGAAATTGGAAATCACCATAAATTAAATAGAACACATGAAGATCAATATCCTAGGCATTAGTGAGCTGAAAAGGACTGGTACTGGCAATTTGAATCAGAAAATCATATGGGCTACTATGCCAGGAATGACAAATTGAAGAAGAATGGCATCACATTCATCTTCAAAAAGAACATTTCAAGATCTATCTGGAAGTACAACGTTGTCAGATAGGATAATATCCATACACCTATAAGGAAGACCAGTTAATACGATTATTATTCAAATTTATGCATCAACCTCTAAGGCCAAAGATGAAGAAATTGAAGATATTTTTATCAACTTCTGCAGTCTGAAATTGATCAAATATACAATCAAGATGCATTGATAATTACTGGTGATTGGAATGCTAAAGTTGGAAACAAAGAAGGATTGGTAGTTGGAAAAAAATATGGCCTTGGTGATAGAAATGATGCCCAAGATTGCATGATAGAATTTTGCAAGACTAACGATTTCTTCATCACAAATACCTTTTTTCAACAACATAAACGGTGACTACACACATGGACCTACCAGATGGAATACACAGGAATCAAATAGACTACATCTCTGGAAAGAGATGATGGAAAAGCTCAATATCATTAGTCAGAACAAGGCCAGGGCCCAACTGTGGAGCAGAACATGAATTGCTCATAAGAAAGTTCAAGCTGAAGCTGAAGAAAATTAGAACAAGTCCATAAAAGCCAAAGTATGACCTTGAGTATATCCCACCTGAATTTAGAGACCACCTCAAGAATAGATTTGACACATTGAACACTAATGACTGAAGACCAGATGAGTTATGGAATGACATCAAGGACATCATGAAGAAAGCAAGAGGTCATGAAAAAGACAGGAATGAAAGAACAGACCAAAATGGATGTCAGAAGAGACTCTGAAACTTGCTCTTGAACTTAGAGTAGCTAAAGCGAACAGAAGAAAAGATGAAGTAAAAGAACTGAACAGAAGATTTCAAAGGGTGGCTCAAGAAGACAAAGTAAAACATTATAATGAAATGTGCAAATACCTGGCATTATAAAACCAAAAGGGAAGAACACCCTCGACATCTCTCCAGCTAAAAGAACTGAAGAAAAAATTCAAGCCTAGATTTGCAATTTTGACGGATTCCATGGGTAAAATACTGAATGACAAAGGAAGTATCAAAAGAAGATGGAAGGAATACACAGAATCATTGTACCAAAAAGAATTGGTCGACGTTCAATCATTTCAAGAGGTAGCATATGATCAAGAACTGACGGCACTGAAGGAAGAAGTCCAAGCTGCACTGAGGACATTGGCGAAAAACAGGTTTCCAGGAACTGACGGAATACCAACTGAGATGTTTCAATAAACTGATGCAGCACTGGAGGTGTTCAGTCGTCTATGCCAAGAGATTTGGAAGACAGCTACCTGACCAACTGACTGGACGAGATCCATATTTATGCCTATTTCAAAGAAAGGTGATCTAACAGAATGGGGAAATTATTGAACAATATCATTAATATCACATGTAAGTAAAATTTTACTGAAGATCATGCAAAAGTTGTTGCAGCAGTACATCAACAGGGATCTGCCAGAAATTCAAGCTGAATTCAGAAGAGGATGTGGAACGCGGGATATCATTGTTGATGTCAGATGGATCCTGGCTGAAAACAGAGAATACCAGAAAGATGTTTACCTGTGCTTCATTGACTATGCAAAGGCATTCAACTGTGTGGATCATAACAAATCATGGATAACATTGCAAAGAATGGGTATTCCAGAACATTTAATTGTGCTCATGCAGAACGTGTACATAGACCAAGAGACGGTCGTTCGGACAGAACAAGGGTATACTGTGTGGTTTAAAGCCAGGAAAGGTGTGCGTCAGGTTTGTATCCTTTCACCATACTTATTCAATCTGTTTGCTGAGTAAATAATCCAAGAAACTCGACTATATGAAGAAGAACAGGGCATCAGGATTGGAGGAAGACTCATTAACAACCTGAGATATGCAGATGACACAACCTTGCTTGCTGAAAGTGAAGAGGACTTGAAGCACTTACTGATGAAGATCAAAGACTACAGCCTTCAATATGGATTACGCCTCAACATAAAGAAAACAAAAATCTTCACAACTGGACCAATAAGCAACATCATGATAAAAAGAGAAAAGATTGAAGTTGTCAAGGATTTCATTTTACTTGGATCTACAATCAACACCCATAGAAGCAGCAGTCAAGAAATCAAAGGATGTATTGCATTGGGAAAATCTGCTGTAGAAGACCTCTTTAAAGTGTTAAGAAGCAAAGATGTCACTTTAAGAACTAAGGTGCACCTGACCCAAACCATGGTGTTTTCAATCGCCTCATATGCATGTGAAAGCTGCACAATGAATAAGGAAAACCAAAGAATTGATGCCTTTGAATTATGGTGTTGGTGAATAATATTGAATATTCTGCCAAAAGAACAAACAAATCTGTCTTGGAAGAAGTATAGCCAGAATGCTTCTTAGGGGCAAGGATGGTGAGACTCCCTCTTACATACTTTGGAGCTATGAGTCAGAAACGACTCAGTGGCACTGAACAACAACAAAATTGTTTTTTTAGGCATAATGCTATTGCATACTTAATAGAGTACAGTTTAGTGTAGACATAACTTTCATATGCTTCTGGAAACCAAAAAATTCGTGTGACTCCCCTTATGTCGATATTTGCTTTATTGCGAATATGTGTTTGGTCTGAAACCAAACCCACAATATTTCCAAGGTATGCCTGTATATGCAACAAAATATTTGCCATTTCAACATTTTTTTCATGTACAACTCAGTAACTTTGATTACATTCATCATGTTGTTCCACTATTACCACTATCCGTTTTCAAATTTTCCCATCATCTTTAACAGAAACTCAGTATTCCTTAAGCAATGAGTCGCCCTTCCCTCTCCCTCTGGCCTACCCTGGGTCAACACTAATAAATTTTGGGCTGCATACCTTTGACTATTCTAGATATTGCATATATGTGCAATCATACAGTATTTGTCCTTTTGTGACCAATGTTTCACTCTGCATGTTTTTAACGTTCATCTATATTGTAGCGTGTATCAGAGCTTCCTTTCTCTTCATGACTGAGTAATATTCCACTGTATGTATGTACCGCATTTTGTTTATCCATTCATCTGTTCATGGACATTTAGGCTGTTTTCACTTTTTGGCTATTGTGAAAAGTGCTGCAATGAATATTGGTGTACAAGTAACTGTTCGTGTTCCTGCTTTCAATTCTTTTGGGTACATACCTAAGAGTGGAATTGCTGGATCATATGGTAATTCTGTCTTTAAATTTTTGATGGACCACCAAAATGTTTTCCACAGAGGCTGTACCATTTTACAATCCCACCAGCAATGAATGAGGGTTATAATTTCTCCACATCCTCACCATCATCTTTTTTCTGTTTTTTAAATCATAGTCATCTTAGTAGGGTGTGAAGTGATATCTCATTGTGGTTCTAGTTCTCTCTCTGCCACTAACTTGTGTAATCCCAGGCAAAATCTTTTCCCTCTTTGGGCTCAGCTACTTCATTTGAGGAATGAGTGTTGGAGTGGGTAGTCTTCAAGGTTCCTTCTAGCTTTGACTTTCTGTGAGGAATAACAATAACATCTGGTACCATTTATGTACCAGGCCTTGATCTGGGCACTGTAAATATGCATGTGCACATATAAATACATACATCCATATGCAGCCCTGGTGGCAAAGTAGTTAAGAGCTCAGGATGCTAACCAAAATGTTGGTAGTTCGAATCCACCAGCCGCTCCTTGGAAACCCTATGGGGAAGTTCTACTCTTTCCTATAGGGTCACTACAAGTCAGAATCGACTCAATGGCAACTGTTTTTTTGTTTTTTTTAATGACTAATAACGTTCATAATCTTTTCGTGTGTTTGTTGGCCATTTGAATTTCTTCTTTGGATAAATGTCTATTCAAGTCCTTTGCCCATTTTTTGATTGAGCTGTCTTTTTGTTAAGTTGTAAGGGTTCTTTATAGTTTCTGGATATTAAACCCTTATCAGATATGTGGTTCCCCCAGATTTTCTGTAGGTTGGTTCTTCTTTTTTAATAAAGTCCTTTGATAAACAGAAATTTTTAATTTTGATGAAGTCCACTTTATCTATTTTGACTTTTGTTGCTCATGCTTTCAGTGTCATATTTAAGAATCCATTGTTAAAATATAGGTCCTAAAACATTACCCTTATGCTTTCTTCCATGAATTTTATGGTTTAAGTTCTTACATTTAGGTCATTGATTCATTTTGAGTTAGTTTTCATATATGGTGTTAGATTTGGGTTCAGGCTCATTATTTTGCTTGTGGAAATTCAGTTGTCCCAGCAGCATTTATTAAAGAGACTGTTCTATCCCCACTGGATGGTGTCTTAGTTTCTTAGTGCTGCTATAACAGAAATACCACAAGTGGGTGGTTTTAAAAAACAGAAATTTATTTTCTCACACTTCAGGAGGCTAGAAGTCCAAATTCAGGGCACTGGCTCTAGGAGAAGGCTGTCTCTCTGTTGGCTCCAGGGGAAGACACTTGTCTCAGCTTCTATAACTCCAGCATTCCTTGGTTCCTTGGTAATCTCCACATGGCATCTATCTTTTCCTCATTTGTGCTTGTTTGCTCTCTCTGTGTTTAATCTTTTCTTTGTATATCTTAAAAGTCATTAGGTTTATGTGCAACCGAACACCTCATGGGATTTTGCTACTTGGTTTAGAGGTTTAGGGTCATGGTTTCATGGGACAGCCCAGTTAATTGGCCTAATAGCTTGTTTAGTGCTTCTGTTCTACCTCCTACTTCATTGAGTAGTGCCTGGGGTCTTAAAAGCTTGCAAGCAGCCATCCAAGGTGCAACAATTGACAACAGCAACTTGAAGGATTAGATAGGAACCTTAGGGAACAGTGAGTTTATGCTAATGAGGGAGGAACAACTCAGAAAAGGAGGGTGAGAATGGTTGCACAATTTGAAGAATGTAATCAATGTCACTGAATTGTACATATAGAAACTGTTGAAGTGGTGTATGTTTTGCTATGTGTATTCTCAACAATGACGACAAAATAAATAAAAATTTAAAAAATATTTTGATAACTACAAAAAAATTATTAGGTTTAAGACACACCCCACACTGATATAGCCTCACTAACATAACAGAGAAAACCCTATTCCCAAATGGGATTACACACATGGGTATAGGGATTAGGAATCCAACACAAATTTTGGGGAGTTACAATTCAATCCATAACAGAAGGAGTTAGCACCCTTGTAAAAAAATCAATTGGCCATGGATGTATGGGTTTATTTCTAGGTTCTCAATTGTATTCCATTGGTCTATATGTCTATCATTATATCTGTACCAGACTGTTTTGATTACTGTAGCTTTATAATATGTTTTGAGATTGGGACGTGTGAGTTCTCCTTTATTCTTCTTTTTCATGATTGCTTTGGCTATAGGGGCCTCTTGCAGTTTCATATAAATTTGAGGATTGTTTTATTTTCCATTTCTGCCAAAAGGGCTGTTGGGATTTTGATGGGGGTTGTGCTGGATCTATAGATTGCTTTATGTAGCATTGACATTTTAACTATATTAAGTCTTCCAATCCATGGACATGGAATGGCCTTCTATTTTTTGTAGGTCTTCTTTAATTTCTTTCAGTAATGTTTTATAGTTTTCAGTGTGTAAGTATTTCACTTTTTTTGTTAAATTTATTACTAGGCATTTTATTCTTTTAGATGCTGTTGTAAATGGAATTGTCTCCTTAATTTCCTTTTCATTGCTGATGTATAAAAACCCTGACTGATTTTTGTGTTGACCTTTTGCTGAATTCATTTAGTAGCTCTAGTAGCTTTCTTGTGAATTTTTCGGAGTCTTCTATATATATGATCATGTCATCTGCAAAAAGGGATAGTTTTACTTCCTCCTTACCAATTTGGATACCTTTTTTTCATTTTCTCACCTAATTGCTCTGACTAGAACTTCCAGTACAATATTGAATAGCAGTGGTTAGAGTAGACATCCTTGTCTTGTTCTTCTTCTTAAGAAGAAAGCTCTGTCTTTCTTCATTAAGTATGGTATTAGCTGTGGATTTTTTCCATAAATGCCCTCTATCATATTGAGGAATTTACCTTCTATTCCAAGTTTGTTGAGTGTTTTTATCATGTAAGGGTGTTAGACTTTGTAAAATGCCATTGATATGATTGTGTGTTTCTTTTCCCTTGTTCTATTAATGTGGTTCATTTCTAATGTTGAACCACCCTTGTATTTCTGGAATAAATTCCACTTGATCATGGTGTATAATCCTTTTAACATTCTTTTGCATTTGGTTTGCTAGTATTTTGATGTGGATTTTTGCATCCATATTCATGAAGGTTATTGGTCTGTAGTTTTCTTGTGGTGTCTTTGTCTGGATTTGGCAACAGGAAGTGAGTTAGGAATGAGTTAGTAAGTGTTCCCTCCTTTTCTATTTTTTGGAAATTTTTAAGAAGGATTAGGGGCACTTCTGTGAATAGTTTTTAATGCTTCTCATTCTCAATTCAATCTCAAACTTCTGAAACTGCCACATAAAGAAGTAGATACAGCTACTTCTGCTGGGACTGGAAGGGGGCCAATTTCAGTTATATTCTTAGGGCTCCCCTATCTGGTTCTGGGGCCTTATAAAATGCCAAATTTTGGAAAGGTGTTATCGCTGAGGGACATTGTCCACTTGGTATCTTTAGACTGGCAGGCTCTCTGTGGCTTCTGTGGCAGGCTTGAGACAGAAATTTCTTATAATGCTTGTAAACCAAGGCCTTGTATTCTTGTCCCCCAGACTCATTAAGCAGCTATTCTTTTTTCGGGCCATCACCAGGAGGTTGTGGGAAGCAAGGCATAAGTCCCAGCTGACTTCTCTCCTTCCCAAGCCCAGCAGACATCTCTTTAGGATCTAATGGAAACCCCACTCTCCCTCAAACCCAATTCTCTTCAATGTGCTTGGGCTTTTAGAAAAGAAAGGTCAAATATCTTGCAAGCTGTCTTAGTTTCCTAGTGCTGTTGTAACAGAGATACCACAAATGGGTAGTTTTGAAGAATAGAAATTCATATTCTCACAGCTTAGGATGCTAGAAGTCCGAATTCAGGGCACTGGCTATAGGAGAAGCCTCTCTGTCAGCTCTGGGGGAAGATCCTTGTCTCAGCTTTGTAGCCCTGGCGTTCCTTGTTTCCTTGGTGATCTTCATGTGGCATGTACCTTCCCCTGTTTGTGCTTACTTGTCTCAGTGTCTATGCTGCTCCTTATAACTCAAAAGCGATTAGGTTTAGGACACATGCTACACTGATATGGCCTTATTAACATAACAAAGAAAATTCTATTCCCAAAAGGGATTACGTCCACAGGGATAGGGGTTAGGATTCCAACATATATTTGAGAGTGGGGGACACAATTCAATCCATAACACAAGCTAATCTGCTTTCAGCTTGGCCACATACCCCTCAGAAGGCAATGAAGCACAGAGTCTGCTATCTGCTAGAAAGGGAGAAAGGAAAAAGGAGAAAATACAGGGAGGGGAAAAAAACTAATATTTCAAAATACTATCTGGAGGTAGGCAAAGTATTTTGAAACAGAGCACAAAAAAGCTACCCATAGAGGGGAAAAAATGGATAAATTGGAATCCATTAAAATAAAGAACTTCTGTTTATCAAAAGAAACCACTAAGAGAGTGAAAAGTTAAGACAAAGAGAGGGAGAAGATATATGAAACTCATATATCCAAGAAAGGATTCCTATCCCAAATACCTAATGAGGTCCTACAAATCAGTAAAAAAAAAAAAAAAAAAAAACTATGGTATATTCACACAATGGAATATTACACAACGATAAAGAACAATGATGAAGCTGTGAAACATCGTATAACTTGGTGGAAGCTAGAACTTATTATGCTGAGTGAGTTTAGTCAGGCACAGAAGGACAAATACTGTATAAGACCACTATTATAAGAACCCAAGAAAAGGTTTAAACACAGAAGAAAACATTCTTTGATGATTACAGGGGTTGGGAGGGAGGGTGAGGGTTATTCACTAACTAGATAGTAGATAAGAATGATCTTAGGTGAAGGGAAGTTCAGCACACACTACAGGGGAAGCCAGCACAACTGGACTAAACCAAAACTAAGAAGTTTCCTCAATACAATCAAATACTTTGAGAGACAGAGTAGCAGGGATGCGGAGTCTGGGGACCATGCTTTCAGGGGACATCTATATCAATTGGCATAACAAACCTTATTAAGAAAATGTTCTGCATCCTACGTTGGTGAGTGCCGTCGGGGGTCTTAAAAGCTTGCAAGCAGCCATCTAAGATGCATCAATTTGTCCCAACCACTTGGAGTAAAGGTGAACAAAGAACACCAAAGACACAAGGAAAGTATTGGCCCAAGAGACAGAATGGGCCACATAAACCAGAGACTTCATCAGCCTGAGACCAGAAGAACTAGAAGGTGTCCGGCTACCACCAATGAACGTCCTGACAGGGAACACAACAGAGGGTCCCTGATGGAGCAGTAGAACGACGGGATGCAGAACTCAAATACTAGTAAGAAGACCAGACTTAATTAATGGTCTGACTAAGACTGGAGATGCCCTGGAAAGCATGGCCCCTGGTCTCTCCATCACCCCAGAACTAAAACAATTTCCGAGGCCAACTCTTCAGACAGGGATTGGACTGGACTGTGGGACATAAAGTGATACTCGTGAAGAATGTACCTGTTAGACAAGTGTATATAAGAGACCAAGGGGGCGGCTTCTGTCCAGAGGTTAGAGGGGAAGGCAGAGAGAGTTAGGAGCTGGTTGAAAGTTCATGGGGAATCAGGGGTGGAAGGGAGGAGTGTGCTGTTGCAGAATGGGGTGAGCGGTTGGGGTCTCATAACAATGTATGTTAAAAAAAAATTCTGTATGGGAGATTAACTTGAAATGTAAACTTCATTTAATTACATCAATAAAAATTATTTTTTTAACAATGCAGGCAATCCAATTGAAAAATGACTTAAAACCAGCACGTAAAAAAAGAGGACATCCAAATGGCCAATAAACGTATGAAAACCTATTTGAGTTCATGATTCATCATGAAAACGCAAATTGAAATCACAATGCAGCACCACTACCCGCGCACCAGTATGGCTAAAATGGAAAAGATTAACAATACCAGGTGTTGACAAAGATGCAGAACATCTTGATGGGGACAAGAAAATAGTACAATCACTTTGGAAAACTGGAAGTAACTACTAAAGCTAAATATAAACATACTCAATGACCCAGAAATCCCACTCCTGGATATATACTTAAGAGAAGTGCATACATATATTCATCAATAGACACCTACAAGAATGTTTATAGAAGCACTACTCATAATAGTCCCAAACTGGAAACTACCAAAGTTCTCATCAACAGTATAATGGATAAAGTGTAGTTTATTTATGCAATGGATTAATATACAGCAGTGAGAATGAATGTGAAATAATGGACCTCTGGTGGTACAACGGTTAAGAGCTTGCCTGCTAACCAAAAGGTCAGCAGTTCGAATCCACCAGCTTTTCCTTTGAAACCCTATGGGGCAGTTCTACTCTGTCCTATAGGGTCGCTATGAGTCAGAATCGACTTGAAGGCAATGGGTTTGATTTGGTTTTATATGAAACAACATGGAAGACTTGCACAAACACAACGTTGAGCAAATGAAGCCAGACATAAGAGTACATACTGTATGAATCCATTTATATAAAGTTCAAATAGAGCCAAAATTAATCTATGCTCTTAGGAATCAGGATAGTGGTTACATTTTAAATGAGCTGTGAGTGGGAGAACACATAAGGAGAGTTCTGGGGGATCTCTGTGCTGAGTACACAGGTGTGTTCTCTTTATGAAAATTCACTAAACTCTACACTTAAGATTTGTGCACTTTTCTGTAAGTATGCTATACTTCAGTGAGAAGTTTACCCAGAAAACTTCGCTTACAATTTTTTCAGTCATTGATCCTACAAGTCTGAAGTCCAGACTCTGAATGCCACCCCTAAGCTCCTTAAGTTCCACCTTCCACTCTTCCTAGTGATACTCTTATGCAGCTTTTCCTGGAACAGAGAAGAGAGCTTAGCAAAATTTCTTCTATAGGTCCTTTTCTGAATAAAGTAATCTGAGCATATATGTAGGTTTTCTTTAAATGTGGTGGCTTGTTTGTTAGCAGTAGACATCCATTGGAAACTTAATCCATACTTACCTCAGCTGGAAGTGAGGGACAGCAATTATTTTGAGCCTACTTGCCCAATTTCACTTGATTCCCAATTCTACCCACCTCTCAAGCAAATTACAAATAACTTTCTTATTTCCTTTTTTCTCCTTCTTCAGATTCTCAGTTCACACCTCTAACTAAACTGGAGAGGCAAACTTTGTTGCCTTTATAAAAATCATGCATGCTTTTTATGGAAAAGTCAAATAATAGAGAAAAGAACAAAGAAGGCACCAACGAATCCCCCAAAATCCCACCACCCAGGAATAATCATAGTTAACAATTGGTGAAGTCTCTCTATAGAATATATTCAAATAGTAAGAAGAACGTATATAGATGAATGAATGGATGATGGATGGCTAGAGAATTAATTTTATCTCTCCCACTATACAATTTCTTAAAGAAAATAATTTAATATAACAGAAAAATATTTTGTTGATGCTCTTTCTCTTCTCATTACTGCTTTAGGAGACTGGGAATGAGCTGAGAAGTCATGAGGAGCCAGGCCCAACCATACCACTACCTTATGATTCTTACTTTGGTTGGCAGTTTTTGAAGTCTATGACTCTAGTTTGTTTTCTTGTCTTTGTTTTATGGCTGATAATTTTACTATATTTTGTTCATTTCATTAAGTGTTGGGGAAGGGAGATTTTATTATCTTTCTTCATTCTGCCGTATTTTCCAAGAAGTCCCTACAGAAGAGTTTTAAGAACGGTGTGATATAATCTAACTCACGTTTTTAAAAGCTCACTCTGACTGCTAGGTGGAAAATGTATTGGACAAAAATATCACTGGTTTTTTACTGAACATCACAAGCTGATCCTAAAATACACTGGGTGAAGTAAGTGCCACAAATAGACGAGACAATCTGGAAGAAAAGGTAAGAGGAAGAGGGACCTATCTTACCATAAATCAACACTTACCATAAAGTATTTTTTAATTTTTTACTATGAAGTTGAAGTAATTGAAAAAGTGTAGTATTGGCTCAGGGAGAGACAAATAGGCCAATAGAATAGAACAGAGAGTCTAGAAACTGTCCTTCATATTGCAAAGATGGTAGTACAATTCAATAGGGACTATTAAATAAGTGGTACTAGAATAAATGGTTATCGATATAGAAACCATAGGCAAAAATAAATTCCAGATGAATTAAAGATCTAAATGTGAGAAACCAAAACTGGAGAACTTTTAGAATGAAACATGGGACAAAATCTAAAGGAAAAGATTGATAAATTCAACTGGACGCACTATACATCTGCACTATAGACAAAGTGAAATGATAAGACACAAACTGGCAGAAGATCATTGCCATGCATATAGTAGCAAAGGATTAATATCCAGAATATATAAAGAGCTCCTATAAAACAAAAAAGGATAAGCAACTCAACTTTAAAAAATAGGAAAAAGATATGAGCAGACAATTAACACGAGATAAAACCCACAAGAGACAATAAACATATGAAAAGATAGTAAATTTTACTAGTAATCAAGAAAATTCAAATCAAAGTAGCATGACACACAAATAAAAGTTCTCAACCAGATGGCTTCATTGGGGAATTCTACCGAAAATTTATAGAAGTGACTCCAATCCTTCTTAAATTTTCCAGGAGGCGAAGCCAACATGGGGCTATAGACAGAAGCACCACGCCATCCCTCCACAGCAAAGACCCAAAAAGCTAAGTAAAATAGAGACAGATGTCAATCCTGGAACCCTAAGTGTCAAATGAAGAGATAAAGAACTCAGCCAAGCACCTAATGGAATAAGAAACTGACAGAGAATAGAGAGCAAGGAGAGATATGAGCAGAAGTACCCTATCAGTTAACACAGCACAGATTCCCCATCTTGGACTCCTGTCAGAGATTGACCAGCAGGGAGTACAGGAAAGCAGCTTCACGGAGCTCCCAGCAGGACACAGAGCACCCGGTAACCAGTGATATACACTTTCCTATCTCCCATCCTTCCTCCGCCTGCTCTCGGCTGGGAGGCACCAGCTCCGTGCTCCTTGGATTCATCCTTCCCCCACCAGCTGGCTCCCTCAGTGCCAATTCTTTCTTGCTGGTGTTGCCTTTTCCCGCTTCTTTTGGTTTCTTCCCTGCCTCTCACCTCTTTCCCCTCCTTTCTCTTGAACACCTGACTCTGTGTGCCATCTTTGCTTCTTCTTGACAGGCTGTGAACCGCCGCTCAGCTGGGGAACTGCTTCCTTGGTCTGATCCACCATGCTGGTGGGATCCTCAGGGCTTTTTTTGTTGTGTTTTGTTTGTTTGTTTTCTTTTTCTTTTGGGGGCTTGGGAGCCCCTTCTAGCTGGGCTGTACTGTGCATCTTGGGAGCTACTTCCAAGTCTGTGCAGCTGCAATGGGGGGATCCCTGGGGGAGTTTCTTTTTTTTTTCTTTCTTCCCTTTTATCTTTCCTCATTTCTGTTTCTCATCTCTCTATACTTACCTTCTTTTCCTGTATCCTGAATACATGGGGCTGTGTGCCATCTCTACCCCTTCTAGCAGAGCTGTACTGTGCAGCTTGGGATCCACTTCCCAGGTCAGTGCAACGAGAGTGGGATCCCTGAGGGCCTTCCTTTTATTAAATTTTTTATTTACTCTTTTCCTTTTTGTTTGTATTCATTTCTCAGTTTCTCATCTCTCTCTGATTTCCTTCCTTCCTATCTACTGAATACCTGGTGCTGTATGCCATCTCTGCCCCTTCTAGATGGGTGGTGCCTCAAGCCTGGGAGCCACTTACCCAGTGGCCAGTGGGATCCCTGGGGGGCATTTCTTTTTTAAAAGTTAATTAATTTATTATCTTCTCTTTTTATTTTTCCTTTTCCTTTTTCTCTATTTCTTGATTTCTCATCTCTCCACACCAATGGCAAGCTCCCTTGGCACTTTATTTTGTTTATTTGTTTTTGGCTTCTGTTTCTCTTCCCTCTCTCTCTTCTTTCCCATACCCATCTAAACTCTACACATCAAAACCTCTGTCCTCCTTCCTGCCTACCTGCACCATGTGCTGAACATCACACCCTGAGCAGCACAGGCACAGCCTACAGGAACCTGCCCTGCACTGATTCCTGGTCAAGCATGTAGGCCCTAGTACATGCCACAGACAACACAGCCCAGCCCAGCCCATCCCCTTCAGCTGGACCCTCCCTGCTGCACCATACCTGAGCAACTGGTGCTGCCCATTGGACAAGGAGGTGAAAAGTATCGTGTCCACAGACAAGCAAACAACAAAGAACACACAGCCCGCCTGCTCAGACATAACCAAATAAAACAAAAACACAGGACAAAACAAACAAATCTACATTCAATAAATGAAGAAAATAATTACTGAATGTCCCGAAGACAGCAGACAATATCAAAACATATTAAAAAAAACAGGACAGGATGGTTCCAGCAGGTGTCCAGAATAAAACACCAGATGACTTTCCAGGAGAAGAAAAGGCACTACAACTACCTGATATGGAATTCAAATCTCTAATATTCAGAGCTAGTCAAGAGTTGAAGCAAAAAGCAGACAAAAATGAGGAACAAAATAGACAAATTCATGGAAAATACAGAAAAAAAAGGGAGGAATTCAAGAAAATAATACAGGAACAAAATGCTAAAATAAATTCACAACAAGAAATCATACAAATACTGCAATTTGAAATCCAAAAGATAAACAACAAGATTTCAGAAATGGACAGTGTCACAGAAGGGCTGAGGAGCAGGTTTGAAATGATGGAAGACAGGATCAGTGAAATTGAAGACAAACACTTGGCTACAACTTTGAGGAAAAATCAGAAATCACAATGAGGAAAAATGAAGAAACCCTGAGAATTATGTGGGATACGATCAAAAGCAAAAATTTGCAAGTGATTGGAGTTCCAAAACAGGGGAAAAAAATTGAAAACACAGAGAGGATCATCGAAGAATTGCTGACAGAAAACTTCCCTAATATCATGAAAGATGAAAAGCTGACCATCCAAGAAGCTCAACGAACCCCATATAAGACAGACCTCAAAAGAAAATCACCAAGGCATATCATAATCACACTTGCTAAAACTGAAGACAAACAAAGACTCCTGAGAGCAGCTTAAGAAAAACAAAAAGTCATATATAGAGGAGAAACTATAAGACTAAGCTCTGATTATTCGGCAGAAACCATGCAGGCAAGAAGGCAATTGGATGACATATATAAAACCCTGAAAGAAAAAAATTGCCAACCAAGAATAATATATCTTGCAAAACTCTCATTCAAATATGATGGTGAAATTAGGACATTTCCAGATAAACGGAAATTAAGGGACTATGTAAAAACCAAACTCAACTTACAAGAATTGTTAAAGGGAGTCCTTCGGCATTGACAACAAACAACATCACACCACAGCCTGAATCTATGATGCAAGATTGCACCAGCCAAATATCAACGTAGGATATGAGCTGTCAAGGACTATCCAAAATGAAAAAATTTACATCAGGGAATCAGAGAGGTTAATCTGCAAATGACAACAACGTCAGGACAATAAAAGAGGGAATAAACTGTGTAGGTATAGAACCTTCTAATGGAGAGGAAGGCAAGGCGATACCAAGTAAAAATAGACTAGTTCAAACCTAGGAAGATATGGGTAAATTTCAAGGTTATCACAAAGAAAGTCAACAAACCTATACATCAAAATAAAGAAGAAAAACATAAAGTCTCAGTAAAAACAAAATCTACAAAAAAAAAAAAAAAAAAAAAGAATAAAAAAATCCACAAACAAAAGGAATTCAGCACAGGAGAGTAAAAGGAACAAAGAAATTGTCAGCATCACAAAAAAAAAAAAAAAAAAAAAAAAAAAAAAGCCCTACAAAATGACAGCAATGAACTCACACCTATCACAGTTATACTGAATGTAAATGGCCTAAATGCACCCATAAAGAGACAGAGAGTGACAGAATGGATAAAAAAAAAACAAGATCCATAGATATTCTGTCTACAAGAGACACACCTTAGAAAAAAACATGTAAATTTATTAAAAATCAAAGGACGGAAAAAATATATCAAGCAAACAGCCAACAAAAAGGAGCAGGAGTGGCAATACAAATCTCAGATAAAATAGTTTAAAACAAAATGCACCATAGGGCTTCTGGGGCAAGATGGCGCTCTAGGCAGAAACACCACGCCGTCCCTCCACAGCAAAGATCCGAAAAACTAAGCCTAACAGAGAATCAACAATCCTGAAACCCTAGAACACCAAATGAAGAGATAAAGAACTCAGCCAAACACCAAACGGAGTGAGAATACTAAAAGAGAACGGAGAGCGAGGAGAGACTCAGGCAGAGATTCCTTACCAGCTAACGCAGCGCGGATCCACCATCTTGGATTCCTATCGGAGACCAGCAAATGGGAGAGCAGCCTTGCAGAGCATCTGGTCGGAGACAGAACGACCGGTAAACTGCGGTGATGTATGCCTCTGTACCTTCTGGCCAGGCTGAGCTGTGAAAATTGAGACCGACTCCCCCAGACCTCATAGCTGCATCGGTGCGATCCCTGGGAACTTTGCAGTTTTTTAACTTTTCTGATTTTCATTTGGTCATTCTTTCCTTTTCTTTCTCTTCCCCCTTCTGGTTTCCTCCATCCCATAGTCTCTCATCTGTACATTCCAACGACAAACTCCCCTAGCATTCTTTTATGTTTGTACGCTTTTTGCTCCTCCTCCTCTCTCCTCTCTCCCATATCCAGCTTAGCTTCACACATAACCATCTTCCCGCTGCACCCTACCTACCTGCACCGTGCACTAGACATCACATCACCAAGCGGTGCAGGCACGCCCTATTGGAACCTGCCCAGCACTGACTACCGACCGTCCTGGTGGCTGCGGTGAGTGCCACAAGCAACCCATCCCAGTGGCTCCTCCTCAACTAGATCTGCCCAGCTGTACCACAAGAACGAAAAAAAAAAAAAAATCTACAATCAATAAACGAGAGAAATATCTACTGAATGCCCCGAAAACAGCAAACAATATCAAAACATTTACAAAAACAAGACAAGATGGCTCCAATAGGCGTCCAAATTAAAACACCAGATAACTCTCCTGTGGAAGAAAATGCACTAGAAGTACCTGATACGGAACTCAAATCACTAATACTCGGAATTTTCCAAGAACTGAGGCAAAAAGCTGACAAACATGAGGAAAAAATAGACAAATTTATGGAAAATACAGACAAAAAATTGGAAGAATTCAGGAAGATGATGCAAGAACAAAATGCCAAAATAAATTCACAACTCGAAATTATACAAAAACAACAATTAGAAATCCAAAAGATAAACAACAAGATTTCAGAAATGGACGGTGTCATAGAAGGGCTGAGAAGTAGATTTGAAACCATGGAAGACAGGATCAGTGGAACTGAAGACAAACACTTGGATACAACTCTGTTTCAGGAAAACTCAGAAAAAAGAACAAAGAAAAATGAAGAGACCCTGAGAGTTATGTAGGACACAATTAAAAGCAAAAACTTACGAGTGATTGGCATACCAGAACAGGGGAAGAAAACAGAAAACACAGAGAGGATCATTGAGGAACTGCTGACAGAAAACTTTCCCAATATCATGAAAGATGAAAAGCTGGTCATCCAAGAAGCTCAACGAACCCCATATAGAATAGACCCCAAAAGAAAATCACCAAGACATATCATATTCACACTCGCTAAAACTAAAGACAAACAAAGAATCCTGAGAGCAGCTCGGGAAAAACAAGAAGTCACATACAGAGGAGAAACAATAAGACTAAGCTCAGATTATTCAGCAGAAACCATGCAGGCAAGAAGGCAATGGGATGACATATATAAAATCTTGAAAGAAAAAAATTGTCAGCCAAGAATAATATATCCTGCAAAACTCTCATTCAGATTTGATGGTGAAATTAGGTCATTTCCAGATAAACAGAAACTAAAGGAATATGCAAAAGTCAAACCAAACTTACAAGAATTATTAAAGGGAGTTCTTCGATCTGAGGACAAACAGCTTAAGCCCTCAGGCAGGACCTAGGACCTAGGATGCAGGTTAACATGAACCAGATACCATTCTAGGAACTGAACTACAGACGACTTTCCAAAAACAAATGATATACAACAGGGAATCAGAGAAATCAATCAAAGGATGACAACAACATCAAAACAATGAAAGAGGGAACAAACGGCATAGGTATAGAACCTTCTAAAGGAGAAGAAGGCAAGGCGATACCAAGTAACGGTAGACTGCTTCAAAATTATAAAGATAAGGGTAAAATTCATGGTAACCACAAAAAAAGTTAACAAACCAGCTCATAAAAATAAAGACGAAAAACATAAAGTCTCAACAAAAACAAAACCTACAAAAACAAAAGAAATGAACACAAAATCCACAAACAAAAGGAACTCAGCACAAGAGAGTAAGAAGAACAAAGAAAACTTCAGCATCACAAAAAAAAGCACTACAAAATGACAGCAACAAACTCACATCTATCAATAATTACACTGAACGTAAATGGACTCAATGCACCCATAAAGCGACGGAGAGTGGCAGAATGGATAAGAAAACAGGATCCATCTATTTGCTGTCTACAAGAGACACATCTTAGAAACAAAGATGTGAATTTATTAAAAATCAAAGGTTGGAAAAAAATATATCAAGCTAACAACTATCAAAAAAGAGCAGGAGTGGCAATTCTAATCTCAGATAAAATAGACTTTAAAACAAAATCTACCATAAAAGACAAAGAAGGACACTATATAATGATTAAGGGGATGATCCATCATGAAGACATAACCATAATAAATATCTATGCACCCAATGACAGGGCTCCAAAATACATTAAAAAAACTCTAACAGCACTGAAAAGAGAAATTGACAGTTCCACAATAATAGTAGGAGACTTCAACACACCACTCTCAGTAAAGGACAGAACAACTAAAAAGAAACTTAGCAAAGATACAGAAGACCTAAAGGACACAATCAGCCAACTGGACCTCATAGACATATATAGAACACTCCATCCAACCGCTGCAAAGTACCATTCTTTTCCAATGCACATGGAACGTTCTCCAGAATAGACCACATCTTAGGCCACAGAGCAATCCTCAACAAGATCCAAAATGCTGAGATAATTCACAGTATCTTCTCTGACCACAATGCCATCAAGGTAGAAATTAACACTAGAAAGAGCAAGGAAAAAAAATCAAACACATGGAAACTGAATAATAATCTGCTTACACATCAATGGGTAATAGAAGAAATCAGAGATGGAATTAAAAAATTCCTAGAATCTAATGAAAATGAAAACACATCATACCAAAACCTTTGGGACACAGCAAAGGCAGTCCTCAGAGGACAATTTATAGCAATAGATGCACATATCAAAAAAGAAGAAAGGGACAAAATCAAAACATTAACTACAGAACTCAAACAAATAGAAAGAGAACAACAAAAAAAGCCTACAACCACCGGAAGAAAGGAAATAGTAAAGATCAGAGCAGAAATCAATGAAATAGAGAACAGAAAAACCATAGAAAGAATCAACAAAACCAAAAGTTGGTTCTTTGAAAGAATCAACAAAATCGACAAACCACTGGCCAGACTGACAAAAGAAAAACAGCAGAGGGCACAAATAACCCAAATAAGAAATGAAATGGGGGACATTACAACAGACCCAACTGAAATAAAAAGGATTATAACAGAATATTATGAAAAACTATATTCCAACAAATTTGAAAACCTAGAGGAAATGGATAAATTTCTAGAAACATACAGCCTACCCAAACTACAACAAAGTGATATTGAAAATCTGAACAGACCCATAACAAGAGAAGAGATTGAAAAGGTAATAAAAAAACTCCCAACCAAAAAAAGCCCTGGCCCAGATGGCTTCACTGGAGAATTCTACAAAACATTTACAGAAGAGCTCGTACCAGTTCTACTCAAGTTATTTCAGAGCATAGAAGAGGAAGCAACACTTCCAAATTCATTCTATGAAGCCAGCATAACGCTGATACCAAAACCAGGCAAAGACATCACAAAAAAAGAAAATTACAGACCAATATCTCTCATGAATATAGATGCAAAAATTCTGAACAAAATTTTAGCCAATAGAATTCAGTATCATATCAAAAAAATAATACACCACGACCAAGTAGGATTCATACCAGGTATGCAAGGATGGTTTAACATTAGAAAATCCATCAACGTAATCCACCACATAAATAAAAGGAAAGAAAAAAATCACATGATTATCTCAATTGATGCAGAAAAGGCATTTGACAAAGTCCAACACCCATTCCTGATAAAAGCTCTCAATAAAATAGGTATAGAAGGGAAATTTCTCAACATCATAAAGGGCATCTATGCAAAACCAACAGCCAACATCATTCTTAATGGAGAAAGGCTGAAAACATTCCCCCTGAAAACAGGAACAAGACAAGGATGCCCTTTATCACCACTCCTATTTAACATTGTGCTGGAAGTTCTCGCTAGAGCAGTAAGGCAAGAGAAAGAAATAAAGGGCATCCAAATTGGTAATGAAGAAGTTAAACTCTCCCTGTTTGCAGATGATATGATACTATACATAGAAAACCCTAAAGACTCCACGAGAAATTTACTGGAACTAATAGAAAGATTCAGCAGAGTAGCAGGATACAAGATAAACATTCAAAAATCAGTTGGATTCCTATACACCAGTAAAGAGAACGATGAAAAGGAGATCAGGAAATCAATACCATTTTCAATAGCCCCTAAAAAGATAAAATATTTGGGAATAAATCTGACCAGGAATATAAAAGACCTATACAAAGAAAACTACAAAACACTGCTGCATGAAACCCAAAGGGATCTACATAAATGGAAAAACATACCATGCTCATGGATAGGCAGACTCAACATTGTGAAAATGGCAATTCTACCTAAAGCAATTTACAAATACAATGCAATTCCGATACAAATACCAACAACATTCTTCAAAGAGATGGAAAAACTAATTATTAACTTTATATGGAAAGGGAAGAAACCCCGAATAAGTAAAGCACTACTGAAGAAGAAGAATAAAGTTGGAGGACTCACACTACCTGACTTGAGAACCTACTATACAGCTACAGTACTCAAAACAGCCTGGTACTGGTACAACAACAGAGACATTGACCAATGGAACAGAATTGAGAACTCAGATGTAAATCCATCCACCTACGGTCACCTGATTTTTGACAAGGGCCCAAAATACATCAAATGGGGAAAAGACAGTCTTTTTAACAAATGGTGCTGGCAAAACTGGATATCCATTTGTAGAAAAATGAAACATGACCCATACCTCACACCATATACAAAAACTACTTCAAAATGGATCAAAGACCTGAATATAAAGCCTCAAACTATAAAATTCATAGAAGAAAAAATAGGACCAACACTTCAGACCTTAATACATGGCATTAACAGGATACAAACTATAAACATCAACACAAAAAACCCAACAGATAAACTAGATAATTGGGATCTTCTAAAAATCAAACATCTATGCTCTTCAAAAGATTTCACCAAAAGAGTTAAAAGAGAACCTACAGACTGGGAAAAGATTTTTGGACAGTACAAATCAGACAAAGGTCTAATCTCCATAATCTACAAGAAAATCCAACACCTCTACAACAAAAAGACAACCAATCCTATCAAAAAATGGGCAAAGGAAATGAACAGACACTTCACCAAGGAAGACATTCAAATGGCCAACAGACACATGAGGAAATGCTCGCGATCACTAGCCATTAGAGAAATGCAAATTAAAACCACAATGAGATACCATCTCACCCTGGCATTACTGGCACGAATCAAAAACACTGGAAACAACAAATGTTGGAGGGGCTGCGGGGAGACGGGAACTCTTATACACTGCTGGTGGGAATGCAAAATGATACAGCCATTTTGGAAAATGATATGGCGTTTCCTCAGAAAGCTAGAAATAGACGTACCATTCGATCCAGCAATCCCACTCCTAGGAATATATCCTAGAGAAATAAGAGTCATCACTCGAATAGACATATGCACACCTATGTTCATGGCAGCATTATTCACAATAGCAAAACGATGGAAACAACCTCGATGTCCATCAACAGACGAATGGATACACAAACTATGGTACATACACACAATGGAGTACTATGCAACGAGAAAGAACAATGAATTGGTGAACCATCTCATAACATGGATGAAACTGGAGGACATCATGCTGAGTGAAATAAGTCAATCACAAAAGGACAAATATTGTATGAGACCTCTATTGTAAAAACCCATGAAAAAATTCACATGCAAAATGTAACAATCCTTGTTGGTTACCAGGGATGGGAGGGGGGGGGGGAATACTAAATAGGTAATAGGTAAGTGGTAACTTGGGTGAGAGATGAGATAGTACATAGTACAGGGGAAACTAACACAACCTGCACAAGGAAAGGTCATGGAGGCCCTATAGACACATCCAAACCCCCCGAGGGACTGAGTTGTTGGACGGAGGGCTCTGGGGACCATGATCTCGGGGAACATCTAGCTCAATTGGCATGACACTACTTATAAAGATAATGCTCTACATTCTACCTTGGTGAGTAGTGTCTGGGGTCTTAAAAGCCTATGAGCGGCCATCTAAGATACTCCACTGATCTCATCCCTTCGGGAACAAGGGAGAACGAAGAGAACAGGATACAAGGAAAAGATTAGTCCGAAGGACTAATGGTCCACAGCTACCAAGGCCTCCACGGGACTGAGCCCAGTACAGCTGGATGGTGCCCGGCTACCACCAATGACTCCTCTGACCAGGATCACAACAGAGGGTTCTGGGCAGAGCTGGAGTAGGATGTAGAGTATAATTTTAACTCCCAAAAAAAAAAAAAGAAGAAGACCAGATATACTGGCCTAAAGAATACTAGAGAAACCTCGAGAGTGTGGCCCCCAGACACCCTTTCAGCTCAGAGGGGAAGTTACCTTCAAGGTTTGATGTTAAGCCTGGGAATGGACACCCCAGTAAAACTAAATGGGACTAACGATGTACAGGAGTCCGGTGACAAGGGCCAGAAGGCAGAGGGAGAGTAGGAAACTGATGATAAGGAACACAAATTGAATAAGGACACTGTCGATGTATTGTGAGATTGTTGACCACTGCTATAGGGCAACATTTGTAGTAACTGTTAAATGGGAGGCTGTTTTGTCCTGTAAGCCTTCATCTTGGGCGAGAATGGCAGCACAATTGGAAGAGCATAGTCAATATCACTTAAATGTGTAAGTAAAAAGTTTTGAAATGGTGTTTAAATAAAATAAAAATAAATAAATAAATAAATAAATAAACAAATGAGACTAAAGAGGTACAATAGTCCACTGACAAGGTCCAGAAGACAGAAGGGGACAAGGAAGCCCCCTGGTGATAGGGAACACAAGGTGGAGTAAGGATATTCTTGATGTGCTGTGAGATTGTTAACCATTGTCATAGGGCAACATGTGTAGTAACTGTTAAATGAAAAACTATTTTTTCTGTAAGCCTTCATCTTAAGTGAGAATAACAGCACAGTTGGAAGAGCGTAGTCAGTGTCACTGAACTGTGAATGTAGAAATTTTTGAAACAGTGTATCTTTGGCCATCTGTAATTTTCATCAAAAAAAAAGGTTGAGAATTTAGAGGCTTAATACGTTGTGGGGTTGTTAACCAATGTCAAAAAACAACATGTGTACTACTATTTCATGAGAAACTATTTGCTCTGTAAGCTTTCACCTGAAGTACAATAAAATATATATTAAAAAAAAAAATGCACCATAGAAGACAAAGGGCACTATATCATGATTAAAAGGATGATCCATCATGAAGACACAACCATAATAAACACCTACTCACCCAATGACAGGGCACCAAAATACATAAAACAAACTCTAACAGCACTGAAAAGAGAAATTGACAGTTCCACAATAATAGTAGGAAACTTTATCACACCATTCTCAGTAAAGGACAGAACATCAAGAAAGAAACTCAACAAATATACAGAAGACCTAAAGGTCACAATCAGCCAACCTGACCTCATAGGCATATATAGACACTCCACCCTACAGCTGCAAAGTACACATTCTCTTCCAACACACATGTAACATTCTCCAGAATAGACCACATCTTAGGCCACAGAGCAACCCTCAGCAAAATCCAAAACACAAAGATAATACAAAGTATCTTCTCTGACCACGATGCCATCAAGGTAGAAATTAACAACAGGAAGAGCAAGGAAAAAAAATCAATTACATGGAAACTGATAATACCCTGCTTACAAACCACTGGATAATAGAAGAAATAAGAGATGGAATAAAAAAATTCCTAGAATCAAATGAGAATGAAAACACATCACACCCACACCTGTGGGACACTGTAAAGGCAGTCCTCAGAGGACAATTTATAGCAATAGATGCACACATCAAAAAAGAAGAAAGGGATAAAATCAAAACATTAGCTACACATCTGGAACAAATAGAAAGAGAAGAGCAAAAAAAGCCCACAACCACCAGAAGAAAGGAAATAAAAAAGATCAGAGCAGAAATAAATGAAATAGAGAACACAAAAACAATAGAAAGAATGAACAAAACCAAAAGTTGGTTCTTTGAAAGGCTCAACATAATCCACACACCACTGGCCAAACTGACAAAAGAAAAACAGGAGAGGACACAAGTAACCCAAATAAGAAATGAAATGGGGGACATTACAACAGAACCAACTGAGATAAAAAGGATCATAAGAGTATTATGAAAAACTATACTCCAACAAATTTGAAAACCTAGAGGAAATGGACAAATTTCTAGAAACACACCTTAACATAAAATGATGTTGAAAATCTGAACAGACCCATAACAAGAGAAGAGATTGAAAAGGTACTAAAAAACTTTCAACAACAACAACAAAAAAGCCCTGGCCCAGATGGCTTCACTTGAGAATTCAAACTTTCAGAGAAATGCTTACACCAGTACTACTCAAACTATTTCACAACATAAAAAACAAAGTGACACTTCTGAATTCATTTATGAAGCCAGCATAACCTTGATACCAAAACCAGGCAAAGACACCACAAAAAAAGAAAATTACAGGCCAATATCTTTCATGAATATAGATGCAAAAATTCTCAACAAAATTCTAGCCAATAGAATTCAGCATCATATCAAAAAAATAATACACCATGACCAAGTAGGATTCATATCAGGTCTGCAAGGATGGTTCAACATTAGAAAATCAATCAACGTAATCCACCACATAAATTAAAGGAAAGAATCACACGATCATCTCAATCAACACAGAAAAGGCATTCAACAAAGTCCAACACCAATTCTGATAAAAACTCTCAATAAAATAGGTATAGAAGGGAAATTTCTCAACATAATAAAGGGCATCTATGCAAACCCAACAGCCAACATCATTCTTAATGGAGAGAGGCTGAAAACATTCCCCTTGAGAACAGAAATAAGATAAGGATGCCCTTTATCAACACTCCTATTTAATATTGTGCTGGAAGTCCTAGCTACAGCAATAAGGCAAGAAAAAAATAAAGGGCATCCAAAATGGTAATGAAGAAGTTAAACTGTCCCTATTAGTGGATGATATGATACTATACATAGAAAACCCAAAAGACTCCATGAGAAAACTTCTGGAACTAATAGAAAGATTCAGCAGTATAGCAGGATACAAGACAAACGTACAAAAATCCATTGTATTCCTATACACCAATAAAGAGAATGATGAAAAGGAAATCAGGAAAACAATACCATTTATAATAGCCCCTAAAAATAGAAAATACTTAGGAATAAATCTAACCAGGGATGTAAAAGACCTATACAAATAAAACGTCAAAACGCTACTGCAAGAATCCAAAAGAGATCTACAAAAATGGAAAAACATACCTTGCTCATGGATAGGGAGACTCAAAAATTTGGAAATGACAATTCTATCCAAAGCGTCTTACAAATACAATGCAATCCCGATCCAAATACCAATAACATTCTTTAAAGAGATGGGAAAACTAATCATTAACTTTATATGGAAAGGGAAGAAGCCCAGGATAAGTAAAGCTCTAATGAAGAAGAAGAATAAAGTAGGAGAACTCACACCACCTGACCTCAGAACCTACTATACAGCTTTGGTAGTCAAAACAGCCTAGAACTGGTACAATGACATCATTGACCAATGGAACAGAATTGAGAAAGCAGATGTAAATCCACCAACCTACTGTCACCTGATCTTCGACAAAGCCCCAAAGTCCATCAAATGGGGAAAAGACAGTCATTTTAATAAATGTTGCTGGCAAAACTGGATGCCTACCTGCAAAAAAATGAAACAGGACCCATACCTTACACCATACACAAAAACTAATTCAAAATGGATCATAGACCTAAATATAAAACCCAAAACTATAAAGTTCATAGAAGAAAAAATAGGATCAATGCTAGAGGCCTTAATACATGGCATTAACAGGATACAAACCATAATCAACAACACACAAACTCCAGAAGATAAGCTAGATGTCTTAGGCTGTGTTCTCTAGATAAGCAAAACCAATAAAGTGTATAAATATATATATATACAGAGAGAGATTATATCAAGGAAACAGCTCACGCGATTGTAGAGGCTAGAACATCCCAACTCCATGGATCAAGGTAGAGGCCTCTCCCAAGTCACACAGCTGCAGAAGCTGGCAAGCCCAAGATCAGCAGGTCGGAGAGCAGGGCTCCCACTCACAGTCTGTGCAGATCGACGAATCCCAGGTTCAACAGATAAGCTGACAGCTCAAGTCCCAAGAATGGGAGATGAGACGACAGGAAGCAGCCGCAGGATCCAGAGTGAGCAAAAAGCCAGAACGTCTGCTTATATACAGATGCAGGCCACACCCCCAAGGAGACTCCCTTTCATCTGATTGGCTACTCACAGTATATTCAATCATGGGAGTGATTACATTAAAACATTGAGAATCATGGTCCAGCCAAGTTGACACACAATCTTCACTATCACACTAGATAACTGGGATCTTCTAAAAACTGAGCACTTATGCTCATCAAAAGACTTCACCAAAAGAGAACCTACAGATGGGGAAAAAAATTTTGGTTAGGAAAAATCCAACAAAGATCTAATCTCTAAAATCTACAGGAAAATCCAACATCTCTACCACAAAAAGACAGACAATCCAATTTAAAAATGGGAAAAGGAAATGAACAGACACCTCACCAAAGAAGACATTCAAGCGGCCAACAGACACATGAGGAAATGCTTGCCATCACTAGCCATTAGAGAAATGCAATTCAAAACCACAATGAGATACTATCTCAACCCGGCCGTACTGGTAGGAATCAAAAAACCAGAAAATTGCAAATGTTGGACAGGCTGTGGGGAGATTGGAACTCTTATGCACTGCTGGTGGGAACGCAAATGATACAACTATTTTAGTAAACTGTATGGTGCTTCCTTAGAAAGCTAGAAATACAAATACCGTATAATCCAGCAATCTCACTCCTAGGAATATATCCTAGAGAAATAAGAGTCATCACACGAATAGACATATGCACACCCATGTTCATTGCAGCATTGTTCACGATAGCAAAAAAGATGGAAGCAACCTCGATGCTCATCAATAGAGGAATGGATAATGGAGCACTACGCAATGATAAAGAACAATGATGAATCTAAAAAACATCTCATAACATGGATGAATCTGGAAGGCATTATGCTGAGTGAAATAAGTCAATCACAAAAGGACAAATATTGTATGAGACCACTACTATAAAAACTCATGAAAAGTTTTACACACAAAAAGAAACAATCTTTGATGGTCATGAGGGAGTGGAGGGGTGGGGATGGAAAAACACTAAATAGACAATAGATAAGTGGTAACTTCGGTGAAGGGTAAGACAGTACACAATACTGGGGAAGCCAGCACAACTTGTCCAAGGCAAGGTGATGGAAGCTCCATAGACACATCCAAACTCCCTGAGGGACCCAATTGCAGAGCAGAGGGCTGTGGAGACCACGGTCTCGGGGAACATCTAGCTCAACTGGCATAACATAGTTTATTACAAAATGTTCTACATTCTACTATGGTGAGTAGCGTCTGGGGTCCTAAAAGACTGTGAGTGGCCGTCTAAGATACTCCACTGGTCTCACCCTTTCGGGAGCAAGGGAGAATGAAGACAACTAAAGGTACAAGGGAAAGATCAGTCCAGAGGACTAATGGACCACATCTACCACGGCCTACACCAGACTGAGTCCAGTACGACTAGATGGTGCCCAGCTACTACCACTGACTACTCTGACAGGGATCACAATAGAATGTCCTGGACAGAACTGGCGAAAAATGTATAACAATATTCTAACTCACAAAAAGAGACCAGACTTACTGGCTTCACAGAGACTGGAGAAACCCTGAGAGTATGGCCCCCAGACACCCTTTTAGCTCAGTAATGAAGTCTCTCCTGAGGTTCACTCTTCGGCCAAAGATTAGACAGACCCATGAAACAAAATAAGACTAAACGGGCACACCAGCCCAGGGGCAAGGACTAGAAGGCAGGAGGGGACAGGAAAGGTGGTAATAGGGAACCTAAGTTCGAGAAGGGAGAGTGCTGATATTTCGTTGCATTATTAACTAATGTAAAAAAACAATATGTGTACTAACTGTTTAATGAGAAGCTAGTTTGTTCTGTAAACCTTCATCTAAATTACAATAAAAAAAAATTCCAGAAACGTTGAAGGGGGAACTTGACCTAACTCACTCTATGAGGCTACCATTACTCTGAAACCAAAGCCAGACAGATGCCACAAGAAAACTACAGAGCAATATCCCCTTTAAATATAGATGCAAAAATCCTCAATAAAATACTGGCAAACTAAATCCAAAAGCATATTAAAAAGATTATACACCATGATCAAGTGAGATTTATCCCAGGAATGGGAGGGCAGCTCAACATTAGAAAATGAATCAGTGTAATACACCACATTAATAGAACAAACGAAAAGAGCTACATGATCATCTCAACTGATACAGAAAAGACATTTGATAAAATCCAATACCCATTCTTTATTAAAAAAACACTCAACAAACAAAGAATACAAGGGATATTCCTGAATATGATTAAGGGCATTTATGAGAAAAACCCAACAGCCAACATTATATTCAATGGCACACATTATAACCAATGTCATAAAACAATATTTGCACTAACTGTTTAATGAGAAAGTAGTTTCTTCTGTAAACCTTCATCTAAAGCACAATAAAAACAAAAAACATGGCCAGAATTATACTATGTGGTTTGACCTTTTATCTAAAGTCTGATTTAAAAAAAAATACATTTAAGGACTTGGATTATAATAGAAAAAAATGAAATGGAACACATATAAACATCGATATCCTAGGCATTAGTCAGCTGAAATGGACTGGTGTTGGCCGTTTTGAATGGGACAATCATATGGTCTACTCTGCCAGGGATGACAACTTGAAGAGGAATGGTGTTGCATTCATCATCAAAAAGAACATTTCAAGATCTATCCTGAAGTACAACGCTGTCAATGATAAGATAATATCCATATGCCTACAAGGAAGACCAGTTAATATGACTATTATTCAAATTTACGTACCACCCACTAAGGCCAAAAATGAAGAAATTGAAGATTTTTACCAGCTTCTGCAGTCTGAAATTGATCAACATGCAATCCGGACACATTGATAATTACTGCTGATTGGAATGTAAAAGTTGGAAACAAAGAAGGATTGGTAGTTGGAAAATATGGCCTTGGTGATAGAAATGATGCCTGAGATCACATGATAGAATTTTGCAAGACCAATGACTTCTTCATTGCAAATACCTTTTTTCACCAACATAAACGACGACTATACACATGGACCTCGCCAGATGGAATACACGGAATCAAATCAACTGCATCTGTGGAAAGAGATGATGGAATAGCTCAATATCATCAGTCAGAAGAAGGCCAGGGGCCGACTGTGGAACAGATCATCAATTGCTCATATGCAAGCTGATGAAAGGATACAACCCTAAGGCACATCTTTCCTAACTTTAAACCACTCAGTATCCCCTTGTTCAGTTCGAACAACTGCCTCTTGATCTATGTACAGGTTCCTCATGAGCACAATTAGGTGTTCTGGAATTTCCATTCTTTGCAGTGTTATCCATAATTTGTTATAATCCACACAGTCGAATGCCTTTGCATAGTCAATAAAACACAGGTAAACATCTTTCTGGTATTCTCTGCTTTCAGCCAGGATCCATCTGACATCAGCAATGATGTCCCTGCTTCCACGTCCTCTTCTGAATCTGGCCTGAATTTCTGGCAGTTCCCTGTCGATATACTGCTGCAGCTGCTTTTGAATGATCTTCATTTACTTGCGTGTGATATGAATGATATTGTTCGATAATTTACACATTTAATTGGATCATATTTCTTTGGAATAGGCATAAATATGGATCTCATCCAGTCAGTTGGCCAGGTAACTGTCTTCCAAATTTCTTGGCATAGACGAGTAAGCACTTCCAGCGCTGCATTCATTTCTTGAAACATCTCAATTGATATTCTGTCAAGTACAACCAGAATACTACTTAGAAGCAAGGATGGCAAGACTACATCTTACATACTTTGGACATGTTATTAGGAGGGATCAGTCCCTGGAGAAGGTCACCATGCTTGGTAAAGTACTGGGTCAGCAAAAAAGAGGAAGATCCTCAACAAGATGGATTGACACAGTGGCTGCAACAATGGGCTCAAGCATAACAACAATTGTGAGAATGGTGCAGGATGGGGCAGTGTTTCGTTCTGTAGTACATAGGGTCGCTATGAGTCAAAACCAACTCAGCAGCACCTAACAACAACAACATGAGGGACTGATTTTACAAAGGACCCTATGAGACACAGGGGGAGAAAAGGTGACACAGAATGGAGGAGATAGGACTTATCTCCACTTATATACAGAGCAAGCATATCCCTAGCACTTCAAAGATTGGTAACTTTGGAAGCAGCAAGAGACACAACCTTTGGCACAGGTGTTCTCATGGTGTGTGTTAGCCTCCATGGCAGAGATAAGGCATCTCCATGAATCTTCAAGGGAATAAAAGAGGTTAGCCAACAGCATAGAACATGGTGGATGTTGTATGGTAACTTTTACTGACAAATTGGTTTAAAAGTCACTTGGGACCTCTTTCTTACCATACCTGCTTATAAGAGGGAGGGCTTGATGGATGTCTTGAGGTTTTGCATAAGCTGGTGGGGACATATGCCAATGAATGCTATTACTCTTAATATATTCCTCATCTATACCCAATATTTGGTGAGGCCTTAAGGAATTTAGACTAAAAGGATATTAATCCTTTTGGAAATTTATTGCAAATAATTTCTCACAGCTTGACATTTACTTTAATTTTTATTTATGATTCTATGTATAGATATTTCCCATTTTCTGGTATTGAATATATCAATATTTTGTTTTCTGAATTTCCTACGTTTTTAAGCTTGGTAAGTCACTTTCTAGCCAAAGATCAGATAAATATTTTCCTCTAGTTTTTGTTTTGTTTTGTTTTTTGACTTTTTACAGCATTCATCTCCATAGTCCACCTGGAATTAGATGTGAGGTGTAGATCTCTCAGTCACTTTTGATTTAACTCTTCCTTCCCATAGTTCATCACCAAGTCCTACCCATTGTCCTGCCACAATACCTTCTATCTTTACTCTTTCATTGTTACCCCTATACTTCAGGCCTCATTATTATAGTAGCCCAAGAGAGAGTTCATCCTGTAACTGGTCTTCCTGCTGCCAATTTCACTTCCTCCCTCCATAAACTTCCTGGTGCATGTTTAGGAAGATCAGCAATGGTCATATCCTTCCCTTGATTGCGACCCTGGAAGGGGTCCGCACTCTCGACAGAAAACTCCAGCCTCCTCAGCCTAACATAACAGCCTCCAAAATCTGACCCTAATCTCTTTGGGCACCTTATCTCTGATTCATTCCTTTCATATACCCAATGTTTCAGCCAAAGTGAACTTCTCAGTCACGCTCTTGCATGTTGTTAGACCATTCAGAGGACAGTCAGAACCCTGATGACCCAAATCCTTGGAGATATGCTGAAAGCACATTACAGGTAACTTTACCTTCATTTGTTCCTTTATAACTAGGTGCCTAGTAAAGTGAAATTTAAAAAATTATGCCAATGTCTTTGGGGTCTAGAGATGCAGACTGTTAATCACTCTGAGCAGATTGTTTACTATACAAAAAAAATTGGCTAGTTCCCGTAGTTATGTAAATAAAAGGCAGGAAGGGACTCTTAGCCAAGAGATAACAAGATCTCTTTTCTTTTTTTCTGTGTTTTAGCAATGTTGTTCAGAGCTCTGGAGAGTCTAGGGGAGAGTGTAGACCAATTTGCAAAAGAAGCCCAAGGGCTTTCTGAGAGGGAAAGGGACAGTAATTCAAAGCCTTCTTCTCTAGATTTAAAGTTTTGGAAACCTGTTGGTGTGGCAGAAAAGGACACCAGTGGCCCCAAAGAAAAAATAACTTGAAGGCATCAAGAATCTGGGCTGCTATGATATGATCTTATACACAGAAAACCCCAAAGAATCCACAAGAAAACTACTGGAACTAATAGAAGATTTCAGCAAAGTATTAGGATACAAGATAAACATACAAAAATCCGTTGGATTCCTCTACATCAGCAAAGACAACTTCGAAGAGGAAATCACCAAATCAATACCGTTTACAATAGCCCCTAGGAAGATAAAATACTTAGGAATCAATCTAAGCTGAGACGAAAAAGACTTATACAAAGAAAACTACAAGACACTACTGCAAGAAACCAAAAGAGACCTGGATAAGTGGAAAAACATACCTTGCTCATGGATAGGAAGACTCAACATTGTGAAAATGTCAATTCTAAGCAAAGCAATCTACAGATACAATGCAATCTAGATCCAAATTCCAATGACACTTTTTAAGAAGATGGAGAAACAAATCACCAGCTTCTTATGGAAGGGGAAGAGGACCCAGATAAGTAAAGCATTACTGAAGAAGAAGAACAAAGTGGGAGGCCTCACAGTGTCTGATTTTAGAACCTATTATACCGCCACAGTAGTCAAAACAACCTGCAACTGGTACAACAACAGATACATAGACCAATGGAACAGAATTGAGAATCCAGACGTAAATTCATCCACCTATGAGCAGCTGATATTTGACAAAGGCCCAAAGTCCATTAATTGGGAAAAGACAGTCTCTTTAACAAATGGTGCTGGCATAACCGGATATCCATCTGCAAAAAACTGAAACAAGACCCATACCTCATACCATGCACAAAAACTCAAAATGGATCAAAGACCTAAATATAAAACCTAAAACGATAAAGATCATGGAAGAAAAAATAGGGACAACGCTAGGAGCCCTAGTAAACAGAATATAAACCATAAGTAACAATGTAAAAACACTAGAAATTAGATAACTGAAAGCTCCTAAAAATCAAACACTTATGCTCATCAAAGGACTTCACCAAAAGAGTAAAAAGACAACTTACAGACTGGGAAAAAATTTTTTGCTCTGACAAACTCAGTTGGCATCTAATCTCTAAAACCTAAAAGATACTGCAACACCTCAACAACAAAAAGACAAATAACCCAATTAAAAAATGGGCAGAGAATATGAACAGGCACTTCTCCAAAGAAGACATTCAGTTAGCTAACAGACACATGAGGAAATGCTCACGATCATTAGCCATTAGAGAAATGCAAATCAAAACTACAATGAGGTACCATCTTACCCCAACAAGGCTAGCATTAATCCAAAAAACACAAAATAATAAATGCTGGAGAGGTTGTGGAGAGACTGGAACACTTATACACTGTTGGTGGGAATGCAAAATGGTACAACAACTTTGGAAATCGATTTGGCATTTCCTTAAAAAGGTAGAAATAGAAGTACCATATGATCCTGCTATCCTGCTCCTTGAAATATGTCCTAGAGAAATAAGAGCCATCACACGAATAGATATATGCACACCCATGTTCATTACAGCACTGTTCATGATAGGAAAAAGACGGAAACGGACGAATGGATAAACAAGTTATGGTATATCCACACAATGGAATACTACGCGACAATAAAGAACAACAACGAATCCGTGAAACATCTTATAACATGGAGGAATCTGGAAGGCATTATGCTCAGTGAATTTAGTCAGTCGCAGAAGGACAAATAATTGTATAAGACCACTACTATAAGAACTCAAGAAAAGGTTTAAACACGAAGAAAACTTTAACTGTTACAAGTGTGGGGAGGGAGGGAGAGGAGTATTCACTAGCTAGATAGTAGACAAGAATTGTCTTAGGTGAAGGGAAGGAAAACGCACACTACAAGGGAAGTCAGCATAACTGGATTAAGCAAAAGCTAAGAAGTTTCCTGAACACAATCAAACACTTCGAGGGACAGAGTAGCAGGGGCAGGGATCTGGGGACCACGGTTTCAGGGCACATATAGATCAATTGACATAACCAAGTTTATTAAGAAAATCTTCTGCATCCCACTTTGGTGAGTGGTGTCTGGGGTCTTAAAAGGTAGCAAGTAGCCATCTAAGATACATCAATTGGTCCCAACCCACCTGAAGCAAAGGAGAATGAAGAACACCAAAGACACAAGGAACGTATTAGTCCAAGAGACAGAAAAGGCCACATAAACCAGAGACTTCATCAGTCTGAGACCAGAAGAACTAGACGGTGCCTGGCTACCACCAATGACCGCCCTGACAGGGAACACAACATAGAGTCTCTGACGGAGCAGGAGAAAAGTGAGGTGCAGAACTCAAATTCTAGTGAGAAGACCAGACTTAGTGGTCTTAATGAGACTGGAGGAACCCTGGAAAGCATGGCCCCCGAATTCTCTATTAGCCCAGAACTAAAAAAATTTCTGAGGCCAACTCTTTAGACAGGAATTGGACTGGACTGTGGGACATAAAATGATACTCATGAGGAGTATGCCTCTTAGCTCAAGTAGATACAAGAGACTAAATTGGCAGCTTCTGTCGGGAGGTGAGATGGGAAGGCAGAGAGGGTTAGGAGCTGGTTGAATGGACATGGGGAATCAGGGGTGGAAAGGAGGTGTGTGCTGTCACAGTATGGGGAGAGCAATTAGAGTCACATAACAATGTATGTATAAATTTTTGTATGGAAAAAATTTAAAAAATCACTAATGCCAAAGATGAAAAAATTGAAGATTTTTAGCAACTTCTGCACTCTGAACTTGATAAAACATGCAGTCAGGAGGCATTGATAATTATTGGTGATTGGAATGCAGAAATTGGAAACAAAGAACGATCGATAGTTGGAAAATATGGCCTTGGTGATAGAAACAACGCTGGACATTGCACGATACAATTTTGCAAGACCAATGGCTTCTTCATTGCAAATATCTTTTTTCAACAACATAAACGGTGACTTCATCGGATGGAATACACAGGAATCAAATCAACTACATTTATGGAAAGAGAAGATGGAGAAGCTCAATATCATCAATCTGAGCAGGGCCAGGGGCCGACTGTGGAACAGACCATCAGTTGCTCATATGCAAGTTTAAGTTGAAGCTGGAGAAAATAAAACAAGTCCGCAAGACCCAAAACACAACCTTCAGTATATCCTGCTTGAACTTAGAGATCATCTCAAGAATAGATTTGACACATTAAACATTAATGACCAAAAATAAGACGAGTTGTGGAATGACATCAAGGACATCATGCATGAAGAAAACAAAAGGTCATTAAAAAGGTAGGAGAGAAAGAAAAGACCAAATTGTATGTCAGAAGAGACTCTGAAACTTTTTCTTGAACGTAGATCAGCTAAAGGGAATGGAAAAAATGATGAAGTAAAGAAGCTGAACAGATTTCAAACAGCAGCTTGAGAAGACAAAGCAAAGTATTATAGTGAAATGAGCAAAGACCTGGAATTAGAAAACCAAAAGGGAAGAAGACACCCAGTGTGGTGGTTAAGGTTGTGTGTCAACTTGGGTGGGCCATGATTCCCAGTGATTTGGCAGTTATGATATGGTTTGGCACTCAAATGATGTTGTGATCACTTCCATGATGAGATCTGATATCCAGCCTAAGACAGCCAGAATGTCTCAAGCTGAAAGAACTTGTCTTAGGCTGGGTTCTCTAGAGAAGCAAAACCAGTAAAGCATATAAATATCTATATAAAGAGATTCATAGCAAGAAAATGGCTCACGCTGTTGTAGAGACTGGAATGTCCCAAATCCATAGGTCAGCGAGGCTTCTCCTAATTCACGTCCCAAAGGGGCTGGCAAACCCAAGATCATCAGGTCAGACAACAGGACTCTTGCTCACAGGCTTCGAAGAACGATGAATCCCAAGATGGGCAGGCAAGATCACAGGTAAGCTGCTAGCTCTAGTGTCAAGAACAGGAGTTCGTACGAACAGGGGTCAGCTGCAGGATCCAGGGCAAGCAAAAGCCCTCCAGCCTTGCCAGAGAGTGAACTTATATTCGATGCAGGCCACACCCCCAAGGAAACTGCCTTTCAACTGAGTGACTACTCACAGCAGATCCCATCATGGAGGTGATTACATTATATCAAATCTCATCATGGAAGTGATCACATCATCATAGGATGGCCAAACTACATCATAACTGCCAAACCACTGAGAATCATGACCAAGACAAGTTGACACACAACCTTAACAATCATAGTCCATCCCTTGTCAACCTGGCACCTGTACACATCTCCTTAAACCATACACAATCTCAGAATACAGACAATTATAAAGTCATACTTGCGCCTAACACAATACAACTAACACACATGCAACCGAAAACACATTAGCCCTGTTTACATCTTACATTTTATAAGCGAAGAAAACAAAAATATTTGCTGTGCACATACAAGGAAGTAACACTCATAACAATTACAGTCCTCGTTTCTGCAACTGGTCACGTGGTCGTAACTGGTATCTAGAGCTACCTTCTTCCACCACCCATTCCATATTCCCTTTGCCCTCAGCAAGCAGCCCAGCTGGTCGAGGTTCTTTGCCTGGTGGGGTGGCCCAAACCTTCATTCCTGAAGGTTCTGGGCCATTAAGTAGTCATGTCGGAATTGGGTTGCTGTAGTTTGCCATTGACTTTAATCACAGGGCATGGTAGTATTAAGAGACACCCAAAGGGATCTCCTGTCTTCCAGACATACTCTTCTTTATCTCCATTATGTAATATCAGTCTGATTTCCTCTTCGTAATCAGGATCAATCACACCAGCCAATATGGTAACTCCCTTCTTTGCCTGTTAATTTAGAGGCATAAGGAGACCAAAATGGCCAGGTGGCTTTCTTAACTTCCAATTCAATGGAATCATGGATGTGTCTCCAGATGGGAGCATTCCTCCCTTTGGAACTAAGACCCACATAGCATAGGGTTGTTGGGACAGGAAGCAAAAATCTAGCAAGTGGGTCACTAGGGGTAGTAGTGAGTGGTGCCATTCCTATTTCCACCCCTTGATTCCTGGACCCATGAATCCTGGCTATGGGAGAAACAACACCATATATTGGATGTGGGTTTAGAACATATACAGCCTCCTGGAGAAAACCACACCAACCTGGCAAGGTATTGTTGCCCAGCTGGCACCATAATTGTGTCTTTAGAAGGCCATTCCATCGTTCTATCAAGCCAGCTGCTTCAGGATGATGGGGAACATGGTAAGACCAGTGAATTCCATGAGCATGGGCCTACTACTGCACTTCATTTGCTGTGAAGTGAGTCCCTTGATCTGAGGTGATGATGTGTAGAATACCATGAGGGTGGATAAGGCATTCTGTAAGCCCATGGATGGTAGTTTTGGCAGAAGCATTGCATACAGGGAAGGCAAATCCATATCGAGAGTAAGTGCCTATTCCAGTAAGAACAAACCGTTGCCCCTTCCATGATGGAAGTGGTCCAATGTAATCAACTTACCACCAGGTTGCTGGCTGATCACCTCGAGGGATGGTGCCATACTGGGGACTCCATGTTGGTCTCTGCTGATGGCAGATTGGTCACTCAGCAGTGGCTGTAGCCAAGTTGGCCTTGGTGAATGGAAGTCCTTGTTGCTGAGCCCATGCATAACCTCCATCCCTGACACCATGGCCTCTTTGTTCATGACCCAATTGAGCAATAATGGGAGTAGCTGGGGAAAGAGGATGACTGGTTTCCACAGAACTTGTCATCCTATCCACTTGATTGTTAAAATTCTCCTCTGCTGAGGTCACCCTTTGGTGAGCATTAACATGGGACACAAATATCTGATTTCTTTGGCCCATTCAGAGAGGTTTATCCACATATCTCTTCCCCATACTTCCTTGTCTCCAATTTTCCAATCATGTTCCTTCCAAGTTCCTGACCACCCAGCCAAATCATTGGCCACGGCCCATGAATCAGTGTACTATCGCACATCTGGCCATTTCATCTTCCAAGCAAAGTGAACAACCAGGTGCGCTGCTGGAAATTCTGCCCATTGAGAGGATTTCTCTTCCCCTCTGTCCTTCAGGGAGGTCCTAGAAAGGGGCTGTAGTGCTGCCGCTGTCCACTTTTGAGTGGTGCCTGCATATCCCTCAAATGATCTGTAAACCAGGCATGAGTTTTCTCTTCCTCAGTCAACTGATCATAAGGAACTCCCCATGAGGTCATAGGTGCAGACTGAGAGATGGAAGGTAATGTGACAGGAGTGGAGAACATGGGCATTTGGGCCACTTCCTTATGCAACTTACTTGTGCTTTCATGTCCTGCTCGGACCTGATCTTGTATATACCACTTCCATTTAATGATGGAGTGCTGCTGTACATGTCCAATGTTCTGACTCTGTGGGTCAGGCAACACCCAATTCATGATGGGCAGCTCAGGCCACATGGTGACTTGATGGTCCATGGTTAAGTGTTCAGTCTCTACTAAGGCCCAGTAACAAGCTATAAGCTGTTTCTCAAAAGGAGAGTAGTTATCTGCAGAGGATGGCAGGGCTTTGCTCCACAATTCTAAACGTCTGCACTTCAATTCACCAATAGGGGCCAGCCTCCAAATAGCATCTCTATCTGCCACTGACACTTCAAGCACCATTGGATCAGCCAGATCATATGGCCCAAGTGGCACAGTGGCTTGCACGGCAGCCTGAACTGTTGCAGAGCATTCTCGTTTGGACCCCACTCAAAACTAGCAGCTTTTTGAGTTATTTGATAAATAGGCCAGAGTAACACACCCAGAGGAGGAATATATTTCCTCCAAAATCCAAACAGACCCACTAGGTATTGTGCCTCCTTTTTAGTTGTGGGAGGGGCCATAATCAGTAACTTAACCTTCGCTTTAGGAGGTATATCTCGACATGCCCCACACCACTGGACCCCTAGAAATTTCACTGAGGTGGAAGGCACCTGAATTTTCGTGGGATTAATTTCCCACTAGCTAGCACAGAAATGTTTTATCAATAAGTCCAGAGTGATTGACACTTCTTCCTTACTAGGTCCAGTCAGCATAATGCCATCAATGTAATGGACCAGTGTGATGTCTTGTGGAAGGGAGAGGTGATCGAGATTCCTGAGGACTAAATTAGGACATAGGGCTGGAGAGTTGATGCAGCCCTGAGGTAGGCAACTGAAGGTGTATTGCTGGGCTTGCCAGGTGAAGCAAGCTGCTTCTGGTGGTCCTTCAAAACAGGTGTAGAGAAAAAGGCATTAGCCAGATCAGTAGAGGTATACCAGGTACAAGGAAATGTATTAATTTGCTCAAGCAATGAAGTCACATCTGGAACAGCAGCTGCAATTGGAGTCACCACCTGGTTAAGTTTTCAACAATCCACTGTCATCCTCCAAGATCCATCTGTTTTTTGTACAGACCAAATAGGCAAATTGAATGGGGATATAGTGGAAATCACCACCCTTGCAGCCTTAAAGTCCTTGATGGGGCACTAATCTCTGTACTCCCTCCATGAATGCGGTGTTGCTTTTGTTTTACTATTTTCCTAGGTAGGGCTAGTTCTAATGGCTTCCATTTGGCTTTTCCTACCATAATAGCCTTACTCCATTTGTCAGGTATCCGTTGTGGGTGTTCTGCCAGTTGCTGAGTATATCTATCCCAATTATGCATTCTGGAACTGGGAAAATCACCACAGGATGGGCTCAGAGACCCATTGGACTTATTGTGAGACAGACATGAGCTAAGACTCCATTAAAAACCTGACCTTCATATGCCTGTATTCTAACTGGTGGGCCACAGTGATGTTTTGGGTCTCCTGGAATTAGTGTCAGTTCAGAGCCAGTGTCCATTAATCCCCAAAAAGTCTGAATATTTCCTTTTCCCCAGTGAACAGTCACTCTCATAAAAGGCTGTAGATCCCTTTGGGGAAGGCTGGGAGAAAGATTAACGGTATAAATTTTTGGCAGCGTATTGGAGTCCTTCCTCAAGGGGACCCAGCCTCCCTTTCCATCAAGGGGTTGTGGGTCTGTAAACTAGCTCAACTCTGGGAATTGATTGAGGGGTCGTGACTCTCTATTCTGGTGATTAGAGTTAGACTGCTGTTCACTTGACCTAGAATTCATCTGCTTGTAAAGACCAAATAAATATTTAGTAGATTTCCTATCCATCTCACTCCTAGGGACACCATGACTAAGTAGTCAACGCCGTAAGTCCATATGAGTCAGACTATTCTGATTACTGCTTTGACTCTGCTGTCCGTTATGGTAACCACACCCACCTTGTCTTTGTCGATTGATTGAGTGCTGCCACTTGGCCCCTACCACTATAGGGTCCAATCAGCCCCGTTGTAGTTAGGTGTGTTAATTCAGTTAGGGCAGTTCCCACTGTCAAATCTGACTTACATAAAATAGCAATCACAGCAGTCTTCAAGGATGCTGGCGCTCCCTTTACAAATTTGTTCTTCACCGTTGTGGTAAAAGATGTGTCCTCAGGGCACTCCATGTGTGGATCTGTGGGTCTAACCTGATAAATCCACTCTAGCATGCCAATATCCCTAAGCCTTTGAATACCTTCTTCTACAGTATACCAAGGCAAGTCTGGTACTTTAACTTGATTTAGTGTAGGCCATCGTGTAATCCATGTTTCTGAAAATCAACCAAATAAACTATTAGATCCTTTCCTAACTTCTCAAGCTGAAACACTGAATGAAGAATCTGTGCTTAGTGAGCCCATATCAATAAAGTCTGATTGATCCATCTGTATGTTCCTTGCACCATTATTCCACACCCTTAGTAACCACTCCCACACATATTCCCAAGGTTTCTGTTTAAACATACTGGAAAAGTCAAGCAGTTCTTTCGGAGTGTAGCATACCTTCTCCTGGCTTATACTTTGTACTTCATCTTATTTGGGCTCGCTGGGACTTAAGTCTAGTTATAGGTCTAGAAGGAAAAGTGGGTGGTGGGAATGTGTTTTGAGAACGTTCAGCATTGTCTTTTAAGGCATTTGCCTCAGGCTATGCCCTAGGCAATGACTCAGACAAAGGTTCTTTAGACACAGCTGGGTTAATCTCATTAAATGGGGGTGGAGGGGCTAATGGTTTTACCGGGGAGGGTGGCTTAGCAGACAAAGATGGAGTAACCTCTTCATATGGGAGTGAGAGGGCTGGTTCTGTAGGCAGGAGTGATACAATGGAATTTAGGGGCTCAGTGTCTCCAGCTTCCTGATTATCTGCCCATATGTCCCCACCCAAGTTTCAGGATCCCATTTCCTCCCAATCAATGCCCTCAATTTAACTTCAGACACGTCTTGGGGTTGGCAGTTGAGTTGATATTGTAATTTGGTTACTCTTACAATAAGACTCTGGGTTTGGTTTTCGGCAATACCAGCTCTGTTACTACAAAAAATAAGGCTTTCTTTCAAGGCACAAGTGGAAACTTTGAGGTCATTTATGTGGTGCCTGAGCTTTGACTCTGACACCCTGAGCTCATTTCTTTCTTTCATCAGTTTGTCTAGTGAAAGTAGGACCAACAAACCAGCTTCCTTATACTACTCATTATGACAAAATTGTAGAAAGGTATCACACCTGTGATCACCCAGAGCCTTGCCTTTCACCAATACCTGATCTATTTATAGTGATATTTTGCATATTTCTATTGCCACCTCATGCCATGGATTAGCAGTACCTTCTTTACTACTGGAAGCAGAGTCACCAACATCTTTAAGACTAACCAGACTTGAGAACCAATTTAGAAAGCTCATTCTTACAATTTTGTTTCTCTAGACCCCACTCTCAGTAACAAATGTGTTAGGCTGGATTTTCTAGAATAGCAAAACCAGTAAAGCATATATATATATCTATATATAGAGATTTATATCAAGGAAATGGCTCATGAAGTTGTAGAGGGGAATGTCCCAAATCCGTAGGTCAGACTAGAGTCTTCTCCTGATTTACATCGCCACAGGAGTTGGCGAACCCAAGATCGGCAGGTCAGAAAGCAGGGCTCTGGCTCACAGGCTTTGAAAACTGATGAATCTGAAGATCGGCAGGGAAGACCACAGGTAAGCTGCTAGCTCAAATCCCACAAAGTGGAGTTTAGATGAACAAGAGCAAGCTTCAGGATCCAGGGTGAGCAAAAGGCCATGAGCCTTTCCAGAGAGTCCACTTGTATTTGATGCAGGCCACACCCCCAAGGAAACTCCCTTTCAACTGATTGGCTATGCACAGCAGATCACAGCATGGAGGTTGTTATAAATTGAATTGTGCCCCCCCCGCCCCAAATGTGTGCCATCTTGGCTAGGCCATGATTCCCAGTATTGTGTTATTGTCCACCATTTTGTGATCTGCTCTGATTTTCCCATGTGTTGTGAATCCTAACCTCTATGATGTTAATGAGGTGGGATTAACAGCAGTTATTTAATGAAGAAGACTCAATGTGTCTTAAGTCAATCTCTTTTGAGGTATAAAGGAGAGAAGCGAGAAGACAGATATGGGGACCTCATATCACCAAGAATGGAACACTAGGAGCATAGTGTGTCCTTTAGACTCAGGGTTCCTGCGCTGAGAAGCAACTCGACTGGGGAAGATTGATAACAAGGACATTCCCCCAGAACTGACAGGGAGAGAGAATGCTTTCCCCTGTAGCTGGCACCCTGAATTTGGACTTCTAGCCTCCTGGACTGTGGGAGAATAAATTTCTCTTTGTTAAAGCCATCCACTTGTGGTATTTCTGTTATAGCAGCACTATATAACTAAGACAGCATCTAACAACAACAATGTCTTTTCCACATGTTTCTTTGGCTTCAGGTTTTATGAGCTTCTTGGATCTATGGTTTTATAATTTTAAACAAATTTCAAAATTTTTCAGCCCTTAAGTCTTTAAATATTTTTTTTGTCCTTCCTACCTTCTAGGATTCCAATTACATGTATATTAGGCCCCTTCAAGTTGTTTCACAGCTCACTGATACTCTGTTCATTCTTTTCAGTCTTTTTTTTTTCTCTGTGGATTTCATTTTGAATAGTTTCTATTGTTATGTCTTTAAGTTTATTAATCTTTTCTTCGGCAATGTCTAATTTGCTGTTAATCCCTTCCAGTGTATTTTTCATCTGAGACAATACATTTTTCATCTCTAGAAGTTCAGTTTGGGTCTTTTTTTTATCTTCCATGTTTCTCTCTAACAGAATTACTCTACTCTTTTCTCTACTTTCTTTGACATATGAACAAAAACAAACCCATTGCTGTTGAGTCAATTCCAACTCATAGTGACCCTATAGGACAGAGTAGAATTTCCCTAAAGGGTTTCCAAGGAGCAGCTGGTGGATTTGAACTTCTGACCTTTTGTTAGTAGCTGAGCAATTAACCACTCCACCGCCAGGGTTCCTCTTCAACATATAGAATATATTTACAATAGCTGTTTCAATGTCCTTGTCAATTAATTATATCATCTGTATAATCTTAGTGTCTTCCTATTGACTGATTTTTCTCCTCTTTATTGGTTGCATTTTTCTGCAGTTGGGTGTACCTGATAATTTTTTATCTAATGCTAGACATTGTGAATTTTACCTTGTTGGAGTCTGGATACACACACACACACACACACACACACACACACACACACACACACACACACACACACACACAGTATTCCTTTAACGATTTTGAGCTTTGTTTCAGGATACAGTTAAGTTAGTTGGAAATATTTTTATCCTTTTGTTTTCAAGCATTGTAGATGCGACCAGAGCAATCTTTAGTCTAGGAGTAATTTCTAGGAGTAATTTTTGCTCCTTGGAAACCCTATGGGGCAGTTCTACTCTGTCCTACAGGGTTGCTATGAGTCAGAATCAACTCAACGGCAATGGTTTTGGTTTTTAGTTTACTAAGGCAATATCTCTATGAGTACTCTTCCTGATGTCGCGTGTGTTTTAAGGTTTCTCCACTCTGTTGGGAACATGAATTACCCCAACTCTTCATGTGCCCCAAGAATCTTCCCCCCGCCCCTTTCAGGTAATTCTTTTATCAGCCTCAGATAAGTTCCTCTCCATGGAGATCTTCATTCTCTGGTACACTGCCCTATGAATTCTAGCCATTCGGCCTGCTTGTATTCTCAGTTCTATCTCCTCAAATTAGGGAGCTCCAAGCTCCATTTGGATTCCTCCTCCATGCACTGTGGCCTGAAAATTCTCTCCAGGGATAAGCTGGGGCAATTGTAAAATTCACCTAATTTGTTTCCCATCTTTCAGGGATCGTTTCCCTGCATTTCTTGATGTCTGAAAACCATTGTTTAACATATTTTGTCTGTCATTTTAGTCAAGGAAGAGAATACACCTGGTCCCTGTTATTCCATCATGGCTGAAAGCTCATTGAAGGGTTTTAAGCAGTTAAGTGACATGGATGGATCTGTTGATTAGAAAGGTCACTGTTGGCTGGTGTGAGAGATGGACTGGTGGTACTGGATAACAGGCAGAGAAATTGGGGAGGAGGCTGGTGCAGTTTAGATCCATGTAAGCAACATCATGGAAATCTGGTATTAAGAAGCATAACCACAGTCAGGACAGGTTTCAGGACTGTTTTCTGGGAAGGAGGGGGACAGGTGAGAGTAGGGCCAGGCCCCAGGCCCAACACACAGGGAAGATTATGCAGATGGCAACAAGCCAGGAAATTAGTCACCAAAACCAGGGACTTAGGTGAGAAATAAGTTTCAGAAGTTAACTGTGGAGATACAGGGGATACAGAAACAGTTACCAAGGCAGGGTCTGACAGCTTGTGCTCTAAAACTCTATGAATGAATGAACGTATGCGTGATCACCTCTAGCTCTTATTTTAGGACTTACTGCGAACAACATACACATGACAATTAGTTGTTCAGTACCCTGTGACAATTCTTGAATTATTTTCCTTTTTGTTTATGCCTTATCTCCTCTTTTGCATTCTAGGTCTACCAGAGAAATTGTGTGGTTCTCTTTCTTCCAAATAGCATCAGCATGATTATTTTCCCCAGGTTTTCTGACTCTCAGTCTGATACTCTTTAACTATCCCACTTAACCAGCATTCTTGACAGAAATAGTTTACCAAGGTAATTACAAGTACTCCTTGGCATATGCAAAGATGTGTTCTTGGAAAAGCGTGTATAGTTTAAAACTGTACAAATCAAAAGTAATTTTCTCTCAAGAAATTATGGTAAAAGACTTCATTATGCCATTTCTATTTTGGCTAGGTAAAATTTTTGTGATAAATATTCTTTATTAAATTGCTCTACAAAATTACAGGAGTAATGTGTGCTAATCACCCCTAAACACACACACTCTCAAATGAGGTAACTATCATTAAAATTATGGTATGGGCTCGTTCACAATTTTCTCCAGCTCAACAGGTATAAATCTAACTCATTATTTTTAACAGCAGAATAATAAGCTCTAGTGTGGATATACCATAGTTTATTCAACCATTCCCCTACTGAAGGACATGCAAGTTTCTTGGTACTTTTATTTCTGTCAGATAGATTCCAAAAAGTGGGATTGCTTGGTCAAAGGATAAGTGTATGTAGCAGATACAGGTTGCTTGATCAGCTGGCATTTTCCCCCTTCTCTCATGCTAACAGAATGCTAATTTTTTTTCAGGTATTAGGCAGAAAATTCTTGATCTCAAGGAAGGTGGTCACAGTCCCTGATCTATACATGGCATGTGTTCCAGTTATGACACTGGAGGTATATGGGTAAGTTTGGTAAGAGATGTCTGGGAAAAATTGATTTCCATGAAGAAAGGAGAGTGGCATCTCTCCTGTTTCCCTGACCACTGCTACCTCATTGCCACTTCTTCTGCCTTTGAATGCAGTTGTAATGTCCAGATTCAGTAGCCCATCTTGCACACATGAAGTAAAAAGCCCAGGGATAAAAAGCCAACATGTCGAGGATGTAGAGTAGAAGGATGGAAAAAGCCTAGGTTCTTGATGATCTTGTTGAACAGCTGATCCAATGCTAGCATCTGTGTCCCTCCAGATATCTTGTTATGTAACAAACCTCTATTTGTTTAAGCCACTGTTAGTCACATTTTCTGTCACTTGAAGCCCAAACTATTCTGAGCTGATACCATAGATTTTAAATTTTATTAGACTCTTTCAGATTACTTTCTCTAAAATGTAGTAATGATTCATACTCCTATCAGCAATGAATGGATGCAGGGAAATGGACACTTACCTGGAATTTATTTTCGTATACAGCATAAGGTAGAGCTAGCTTTGCTTTCTTCTAGCTAGATAGCCAATTCTGAAAGCACCATTAATTAAATAAACTATCCTTTTTGCACCGAATCGAAACTGGGACAATTTTATATCTTCTACAGTTGTTGCTTTTAATTTCTATATACTCCTCTCTCTCCCTACCCAGGTGTTTTTGTCTCAGGGGAAGGAATGTGGCAAGACTGAAAGATTACACTTGTCTATGTTTCAAATACCCAAGTCCTTAGGGGAAGATGATTAGGGGCTGTCTTGGTTATGCAGTGCTGCTATAACAGAAATACCACAAATGGATGGCTTTAACAAAGAGAAATTTATTCTTTCACAGTCTAGTAGACTAGAAGTCTGAATTCAGAGCACCAGCTTCAGAGGAAGGCTTTCTCTCTCTGTTGGCTCTGGCAGAAGGTCCTTGTCATCAATCTTCCCCTGGACTAGGAGCTTCTCAATGCAGGGGGCTCGAGTCCAAAACAGTGCAGGGATCTTGAGCTCAAATGACGCACACTCACTCCTGGCTATACTTTCTTGGTGGTATGAGGTCCCCATGTCTCTCTGTTAGCTTCTCTCTTCTATATCTCAAAAGAGATTGGTTTAAGACACAATCTAATCTTGTAGATTGAGTCCTACCTCATTAATAAAACTGCCACTAATCTCATCTCATTAACGTCACAGAGAAAGGATTTACAACACACAGGGAAATCACATCAGATGACAAAATGGTAGACAATCACACAATACTGGGAATCATGGCCTAGCCAAGTTGACAGATATTTAGGGGGGACAAAATTCAATCCATGACAGGGGCATAGAAAAAGTGTCTTGGCCAGAGAATATAAAGAGAGAAGGATTTCTTTTACAGCCTAAAAAAGATTCTTTGCCCTTCAAGCCCCTGGAGCTGGGGATAATATAAAGTTACCAGGGAGAACCATGAGTCCCAGGCAGAGGGGACCTGTGTCTTGCTTCTGGCAACATCCTTGGGTAGACAGCAAAGCATGAGAGAACAGGGGCTGTTTTAGGCAGCCTTAACAAAAATTTCCAGTCACAGGCAGGGTCCCAAAGCAACAAGGACCTGCCAGACCATAGGGAACATCCATCAGCAGAAGCAACGGACCTCTGACTGCTAACCTGTGTGACCTGATGACCAAAGATTTAATGGACATCTGCTCCCATGCCTCAGCACTGTGTGATAGCCCAGAACTGTGGTATGCGCCTGGGGTAGAGAAACTTCAAGAAGAACTGAAGTTAAATTATTTCATCCTTGGAGTCCAAAGTTAAATGGAATTATAGACAATAAAGAAAGATATGACAGAATGATTAAGAGCATGGACACTGAACTAAACCAACTGGTTTCAAATTCTAGCTCCGCCACCTACTTACTGTGTTATCCTTGGCAAGTTATTTAACCTCTTTGTGCTGATCTATTCATTCGAAAAATGGTGTTAATGACACTTACCTATAGGATTCAATGGATTTGTATAAAGCACATAGTAAATTATATTTAATTATTATCTATTATTATTAACCTTTGTGGGTAGACTAACCTTCCTATCTGCTAAATGAGGGATTTGGAGAACACCAGTAATCTGTGATAAGACTGTTTTTAAGAACTTAACGTTTGGGACAGATACAGAAAGGTCAGTGGAGGGAAGGAAGGGAGGGAGAGAGGAAGGAAGGGCAGGCAGGCAATGCAGTTTTGTTAGCATAGGAGACTGAATTCTCTGATTCCCAGAATATCCTATGTTAGACTGTACATTTCTAAAAGAACTGATCTTCTTTTAGAGAGGGAAGGGCAGTTCCAGTAACCCCAACTTAGGCTTTGCAGCCAGGGCATTTGGGGACTTAAAAGCTCGGACACTTTACAAGTTTTAGGGAGTGATGTAGGTTTACTCTTTTTCAGGGTCTCCAAGAGTAAGTTGCCAAGGCAACTGTCTTAGTTATCTAGTGCTGCTATAACAGAAATACCACAAGTGGATGGCTTTAAAAAACAGAAGTTTATTCTCTCATAGTTTAGGAGGCTAGAAGTCCAAATTCAGGGTGCCAGCTCAGGGGAAGGCTTTGTCTCTCTGTTGGCTCTGGGGGAAGGTCCTTGTCATCAGTCTTCCCCTGGTTAGGAGCTTCTCAGCTCAGGGACACTGAGTCCAAAGGATGCACGCTCTTGCTCTTCTTGCTTGGTAGTAATGAGGTCTCTCTCCTCTCTGCTCGCTTCTCTTTTTTATATCTCAAAAGAGATTGACTCAAGATAAATCTTATCCTGCAGATTGAGTTCTGCCTCATTAACATAACTGCCTCTGATCCTGCCTTATTAACATCATAGAGGTTAGGATTTACAACACATAGGATAATCACATCAGATCACCAAATGGTGGACAACCACACAATACTGGGGATCATGGTCTAGCCAAGTTGACATAAATTTTTGGGGGACACAATTCAATCCATAACAGCAACTGATGAATTTGCCCCCTGATGTATGGCCTGGGGCACATGTAGACAGACTGTGTCTAGGAAGAGGAAACCAGACTCCATAACAAGGCTAGAGAAATATCATTGTCCAGTCTGAAAGGTGGAGTGTTTTTAAGTCAGTCACTAAGCCAAAGACAACTGTTCACTGTTGCGGTAGGTGATGCCTATTACAGGCTTGTCCTTACTCTGGGCATACTTGTACTGGGAGGAATGAGAGCCTCCTGGGAAGACATTAACAACTCCCAGATGATCCAGGTGAGAAATTCCCCCAGGGACAAGGCTTGCCAGGAGAAAAAAATCACCATTCATGCAGGCCCTGGGAGTTATTGTCTTGAGTAGGGAGTACCTGGATAAGAAGTAAATTTTCTTCTCTGGAATGCTAAGGTTTACTAGAGGGAGAATATGGCTGCAATGTTAATTTGAGATATAAATGGATGCTTTTTCTTTCCTGTATTTTTCCCTTTTTCTCTCTGCTCCCTCCCAAACTAGTCAATTTTGCAAAGTATCTCAGGAGACAGAGGTGGGAAGGCAGGAAAACAAATACTCTGCCAGTCTCTCTGGCTTTTATGTTCCGAAAGCCTAAGCCCTTGGGGAAGGGAGATTAAGGTGCAGGGCAGAGATAAATACCTGGTCCAGAAAAAAACTAGAAGGAAGAAAGACTTGCACAAGCCAAAATAAGGATTCTTCTCTTCCTCATTGCCCCATCCTTGGGGAGAAGAGATGACAAGAGCAGAGAGAGCTCTGTGGGGGAGCTCAAGCAAGCAGCACGGAATGGGCTAAGCATCCCAGAAGCAACACCTGATTGGCAACAAGACTCAAGAGAAGAAAGGCTGTGGAAAATGTCTAGGTAGATGGACCAATAGGAGACCTCAGCAAAGAATTATTTGCCCCAAGTGTGGCAGAGATGCTGGAGAGGACCACAGCAACTGAAAGGACTCATGTGGGCAGAGAGCTCAGAAGTAACCGACAGGATCTAAGGACCTGGTTGCAGATACCCTTATTTCATCTCCATGCCACCCCTATGCTGGGCAGTACATAAGGTTCCTAAACTGTGGCATCACCCTGGTTAAGGGAAATGAATTTCAAGAATGACCAATATTGTTTTCCCAATAACCTGGTAAAGGAGGGCTCAGAGTCAGAATTTGAGTTTTAGAAACAGTCATAACACTACCCATGGCTGCAGTAGTCAGCTAACTGTAAACCTGGAGGCTCATCTGGGCCTCATCTTGTTGACTGAAGAAGTTAGCATCCTGTGTGGTAGGTAGGAAACCAAATGCTAGTAGGGTTGTGAAACTACCACCCCCCCCCTTACCCATGTGATGTTGAAGTTTAAAAATGGTTCCAGTGAAGGCTTTGGTAATTTCTTGGCACCAGAGCCTCGAGATGAACTAGATTATTGGAAGGATGCTTTCTTGGAATAATGTAAAGTCAAATTACAAGTGGGTATAAGTCAACTTTGCTGTTTCATAAATAGAAACATCACAAATGCCACTTGAAAGACAGTGGAAAAACAGAGGATAAGAAGGGAACGTTCCCTACCATACGTAGGTGACTAGATATAAGTGCCCACTCCCCTTTCTGCCTATAGTGGCATTCGTTTTGAGTTATGGACTAGGTTGTTCCAAACAGAAGAGCATGTATGTCAATAAAAGTTCTAAAATTGAGAAGGGCCTGTACTTGGATGGGAAGCAGACTTGTTTGATTTTCTAGTTTCTGAAGTTTGTAAAAGTCACACTATTTTGTGGTTATTCAACAAATATTTGACTAAGAGGGACTGTTCAGAAGAGTTCGTATCTGCTCCCATCTGAGCAAGCTGAAGGGCTAACATTTCCAAACATAGTTCTATATTGATTGTATCAACAGGCTCAGAGGCAAAGGAAGAGGGGCAGGCCATAACCGAAGGAGAGTTCCTGTTACTTTTTGTTAAAGATGGATGGATGTGTATGGTGGTGGGAGTAGGGCAACATCCAGAAATAAAAATCGTGGGCACAGTGGGAGTCAGGTACTACAAAGACTACAAAGACTTGGAATAACTTTGTAACCTTTGAAGCGGCCCACCCCTTGGTGGTTATTTGGCTACTTGGCCTCTATTTTCCCACAGTAGTCAGCAATTCAACAGGGAAAAGTATTATCTTCAGAGGCACGGAGGAAAGAGAGTGGGAGATTCTATCCATTCTACAGCTAATTAGGAATGCAGAAACTTTTAAAGTATAGTGGTGGCACTACTTGGAGACCGTACCTTGCTCTTCCAAATTTGGCAAGTGAGGAAGATTTCCACAGCCCTGAGTCTTGTTCCCTCGTAATCTCCCTCCATTGTCAAAATTGGAAGATAGGAGTTTGAATTTATTAAGGGCATAGTCTGGTTTCCTTTTATGTTCGGGCAATACTGGGATTAGTAAGTGACCTTTAATAAGAAAGGGACAGAGACAAGAGACAGGACTACAAGGTTTCCCACCATTCCACTCCACTGACTTTGGAAATCTGTGTTAAATTTATTGATAGTGCCATTTTTAAAGAGCTGAAAAAGGCTGAGGTTCTGAGGCCTCCAGCAGGAAAAGAAAAAAAAAAGTGGAGAGGAAGAGGTTGGCGTAGCAGCTTAAAATATTAGTTCTGCCTTTTTTCCACACAATCTCCTACCCTCAAGGCATAATGCTAAGGCCTAAGGGGCATGCAGAAAGAAATCCCACCCTTTAGGAGCTTTCATTAAGGGGCTGTTGACACCAAATACAGCCTGAAAGGGGGTGGGGGGGGGGAGGGAATGGAAAAATGCATGTGCTCTGGAGTGAGGCACACCTGGGTTCAAGTTCTGGCTCCTCCACATATACTTTTGTGAACTTGAGCAAGGCATTTTTCTTTCCTGAGCCTCAATTTTCTCCTATGTGGACTGGGATGGTTGATGTGAGAATGACAGAAAAAATTTTGTACTGTGCCTGACACAGTACAGGAAGCAGTTTTTAAAAAAAGCTGCTGCGCCAAGGTAACATGTAGTGAAAGCTCGAAGGAGGCAGTATTCACTACCATTTGGAGTACCTGAGAGCTTTTGCAGGGAGTTGGACGTTCAGAGACGGTAAGAGCCAAGAATCACTGGGAGGTGGACTTTCCGCAGGCGCGCAGTCTAGGAGCCAGGAGCAGCGGCGACAGGGAGAGGCTACGTTTCCAAAGGGGTGGCTACGGCACTGAGGGGCCAGGGAAGTTAACTGAACTCTTAAAACATTACTCCCTCCCCCAACCGCCACCGCCTGGGCCGAGGGCTATTGTTCCCAGCAAAATGACGCTGGTAGTTCTACTTTGTCACATAGGGTCGCTATGAGTCAAAATCGACACAATGGCATCCAACAATAACAACAATCCCCCTCCTGGCCGGAGGTCAAAGTAGGGCTGGGGGTTGGGAATGGGACTGGAGGCAGGGGCAAAAACTACAATTCCCAGGGTACACTGCACCCGCCCGCGAAGCGCAGGGCACGTGCCCAGGCCTAGCGGTTACATGCCATCAAAAATCCGTTTCACAGCTTTACTTTCCCATCCCCGCTTTTGTTGTCGCCCAGCAGCTGCGCACGCACTGCGGTCCTGGGGGTGGGGGTTGGGGGCACATGCCTTGGCCGTTGCGAAGGAAAAGTAACCGGGAAACCAGTATTTGTAAATCTTTGCTTCGACTTCTAATCCCGAACCGGCAGGTATGGGTCTCGCGAGAAAATCCGGGAGTTGGAAAAAAAAAGTTAGGGGTGGCTGGCGAAAAGCTGCCAGCGGGTACCACATCCCAGCAGAGCTACCGCATTTAGAGGCATGCGAAGAGCTAAGAGTGGGCGGCGGATGGCTAGGAAGTAGTGTGTACGTGGACTTTTTTTTTGGAGGGGAGACCTTCTGGACACACAGGAGGTGTTACCCGTGGTTCCTCGCTGATATTTTCTTTTTGGAAGGGGGAGAAGCCTGTCTCGTCAACGCGCATCCCTCTCTCCCGCTGCGTTGATGATGGCGGGGGAGGTGTGCGCTCCAGTTGGCTAGCTAAATGGCACCTCGCAGCGATAGGGGCTGTTCGGAGTTAGGGCTGCTCCGTTGGCTTCCTCCGCCCCTCCCCCTCTTTTTCCCTCCCCTATCTTCCCTGTCCCCCTCCGCCCCTCTCTCCTACCCATCTGAATTCCCTGGCCGGAGTACGCGTGCGCCTTCTCAGCTCCCGGCCGAGCGTGAGCTCTGGGCTCATACCCAGCTCCCGTAACCCCGCCCGCTCTTTACCTACTGGCCTTGGCTGGCTGGGTGGGCTCGCTGTGAGACGCTCACGTGCGCACGCGCACACGACGCGGAGCGGGGCTTGAGACATCTAGGAGGGGAGTAAGAAGCATCGGAGGAGGTGATTGAGGGGGAGGTGGTGTGTGTATGTGTCTTACAGCGTGGCTCGTGGAGGGGCGAGCAAAGGCTTTAAAGAGGGCGAAGGAGAAGCAGAGTCAATCTCCCTCTGCAAGAGCTTCTAATCTGGTGAGGGTCCCGGGCCGGCGAGGGCGCTGGGAGAGAGGGAGGAGGCCGGGGGGCGTGTCTGGGATCAGGCTGAGAGATGAATGGGCCTGAGATGAATGGAGGGAGGTGGCGGCGGCCAAGAGTCTGTTCCGAGTAAGAGCCCTAGTAGGGGGAGGCTTGACCCAGCCCGAGTGATCGCGGCCACCAAGCGGTAAGGAACGAGGCTGAGCTAGGGTCTTCGGTGTTGTCGGAGCTGGTGTATGAATGTGCGAACAGGCAGGGAGGCAAATTAAGAGGGGAAAGTGAGGAAGGGAGGTTTGAGGTCGAGGTGCGTTTTTTGTTTTGTTTTGTTTTGTTTTTTTGGTGGGGGGCAACATTGGGAGTTGATGGAAGACCAGGGAACAGAAAGGTGAGGAGGCTATAGGAGGGAGACCGGAGACGGTTGACAAAGGACCGAGTCATTTTTTAAGTGAGATTGAGGCTACTGAAAAGGAAAATCATTTCGGGTGTGGGAAGCTGAGGAAGGTTTCAGTGGGTTGTATCGATGGGAATGGAGTGGGGGAAAGAAGGGATTTAATTAGAGGTTGAATTGTTGTATGGAGGTCGGTAGGTTAGGTTCAAGGAGATTGAGAGGTGTTATTTGGGAATGGGTGATAATTCTGTGACTGACAGGTTGGGAATGGGGAGGAGATGGTATGAGGGGGTTAGGATAAAAGTGGTGGGGTGGCTTCACTGTACTGACAGGTTTTGTTTGACTAGTTAAGAGTGGTGAAACATTTATGTAGTGGGTGGAAATCCGTGCACGTGTGCCACCATATCTTGGGAGTTGATAGACCTTGTTAAAATGAAACTGAACGATGTTAGTGATATGGATATTACTTTTTAAGAGTTACTGTTGGTTAAGGCAATTATATGAATACGTAGCATTTGAGTTGTGAAGAATCTTGCATCCAATTTTGGAAGGTATTGTTAGCTTTTTTTCATCTATAGTAAGTTGTAATACCAAGAAACAATTGTAGAGTTATCAGTGTACGACACAGAACACCAGGTGTGTTTTAGTCTCTATCCTTTAGACTGATGAGTTTAAAATTTGTTTAATGCAAGGTATCTTTCCTTTGGACTGTTGAGTTTAAAGGACATCTACAATGCACTAAAGCTGATTTTGAATGCTAAAATAATTATACATGATTTTTTTTGTCATCCTGAATTTACTTTGTTTGAGAACTGCTTTTGGTGAGAGTTTAAATTACACCAGATTACTTGGACATTTTGTTCTCTGAATACATTACTTCTGATAAAGAGGTCTTGTGATGGTCTCATTCTGTTCTGTGTCAAGATTAATAACTTTTCATGATTATTTTTACTAACTTTACTGATATATATTGAATTATCTTGGAAATGTTGCAAATTTGAGAGCATTCCCATGCCATTTTGCTTTTAATTTGCTTTGATGTTGGAAAGAGTGTAATCCCTGTTTTGGCTACCCAGTTTGAATTTAAGTGTTAATAAAGCTCTGTTCATAGTCTCTCAGGTTGAGATGAATATGTAGTGGTAGAATAGCAACATAAAGGCACTATGAGAGCCTGGAAATGTTGCACCAACTCTGCCTGGCAAGGTGGTCTCCCAGTTTTGAACTAGATGTTCCTAGAGTGAAAGGGTATTCAAGGTATTGAGGCTTGAAAGTATAAGCATGGTGTATCTGGGGAGTGGAATGAGATAAAACTGGAATCTTAGGTTGAGGCTTGGATGAAGGACTACTTTAAAGAGTTAGGAGTCCTAGATTGTTTTTAAGAAGGGGAGTAACATAAGCAGATTTATTGTGTTCATCTCTCTTCCTTTGCTTCTGATGCCCTCCTCAGCCTGGAATGTCCTTTTTCCCCTTCCTTTCAATTTGAACTCATCCTTTAAGACTTCTATTATCAGCTATTCCTGGAAGCCTTTCTTCTTTTCCTAGCACCCTCCACCAAACTAGGTTAGGTACCCCTCCTTAGAATTTCCATCACACCTTGTCATATTTTTATTATACTTCTGTTGGGAGGCAGGCAGGAAAGGTATTTTCCTTCTTTTACTTGAGAGACAAAATGAAGCTCAGAAAAATAAGACTTGTACTAGTAACTGAGTGGTAGATCCCGGACTTCTGACCTCTAGACTAATGTTGATTCTCATATCACAAGTCTATGTTGGTGGTTGTAATTATTCTGTATTGTTTCTGGAGTTAAATTCTGTAATGCTGATTTAACTTTCTTCCATAAAATAGAGTTTCTGTTTTCACTAAGTTCGCTATTGTTTAGCCAGTAAATGATAATGCTGATGGCTGCAAAGTACCAGAATACTCAGAAGAAATGAGAACTCTTATGCTACTATCAGATTTCTAGTCCAATAATTTAATTAAAAAATAATTAATGGATGGCTTCTGTTTTTTGTGTGTGTTTGTGTGTGGGAGAGTAGGATGGGGAAATTGTATGTAAGAAAGAATCCTTCCTTTCTCAGTCTTTCATCTTAGTATAAGTAGACCAGCTCTATTTGTAGATATGCTTGATTACTTCTTTTTGGCTAAAAGCAAGAATTCTTTCAAAGGGATGAGTCTTTTCCATTTTTGTTTAAGATCATAAAATTTATGGCACTGTTAGGAAATACTTGATGACTGCAAAGGACATCTGTAAAGCATTCATTCAGACATTCCCAAAGCTTCAAAAGTAGAAGTTGATGCCATTTTTGGTAGTGCTTGTCATGAGAATTTGGTTTGGTAAATGTTGAGGAGCTTGACTTACCTGCAGAAGTGAGCCTTTAATGCCCTTTCTTTCAGGGATATAGTTTTTTATGAACTTATTTTTTTAAGTCATTGTTATTCTTTGTATTATTTAAAAATTTTAGGGATAATTTGGGTAGGATTTTTTACCTCATAATTTCTAGCATTAATCTTTCTTATAATTAAATCAAAAATACAGTCTACACTGGAAAGAAAATCATTAATGCAAGCAAGAAAACATATTTTACTTGCATTAAAGTATGCAAAGTTAAGTAAGGTTTAAGATGCATAACTTAGACAGTAGTTTAGATCCAACTACTGGGAATACAGAGTCTTTTTAAAATTAAAATTTTTTTTTATTGTGGTAAAATGTATATAACAAAACATTTGCCATTCTAACCATTTTTATGTGTAAAATTCAATGACATTAATTACATTCAACATGTGCAACTATCACCACTATCTGTTTCCAGACTTTTTCGTTATTCCAAACAGAAGCTTAGTGCCCCTTAAGCAATAACTGCCCCCCCCCCCCACCTACCCCTGGTAACCACTAATAGACTTTGGTTTCTATACATTTGCATATTCTAGATATTTCATACAGGTGGGATCGTATAATTGCCCTTTTGTGACTGATTTATTTCACTCAGCATAATACTTTCAAGGTTCATCCATGTAGCATATATCAGAACTTCGTTTCTCCTTATGGCTGATATATATATATATATATATATATATATATATACACACATACATATGTATCTCCATACATCTGTTGATTGACACTTGGGTTGTTTCTACGTTTTGGCTACTGTGAATAGTGCTGCTATGAACATTCATGTACAAATTTCTGTTTGCCTTCCTGCTTTCAATTCTTTTGGGTATATTCCTAGGAGTGGGATTGCTGGGTCATATGGTAGTTCTGTGTTTAACTTTTTGAGGAACTGCCAAACTATTTTCCATAGCAGCTATACAATTTTGCATTCCGACCACAGCAATGGGCTAAGGTTCCAATTTTTCCACATTCTCGCCAACACTTGTTACTTTCCATTTTTTAAAATCATAGCCATCCTAGTGGAGGTGAAGTGGTATCTCATTGTGGTTTTGATTTGCATCTCCCTAATGACTGATGGGAGTCCTTGGGTGGCAAAAGTTTGGTGGTTCAAACTTGAGGCACCTTGGAAGAAAGGCCTGGCAGTCTGCTTCCTAAAAGTCACAGTGTTAAAAACCCTGTGGAGTCGCCATGAGTTGGAATCAGCTTGACGGCAAGTAGTTTGGTTTTTTGGAATGGCTAATGACATTGAGCATCTTTTCATGTGGTTGCTGGACATTTGTATATCTTCCTTGGAGAAAAGTCTATTCAGGTCCTATGCTCATTTTTTAATTAGGTGCTTTGTCTTTTTATGTTGTTGAGTTGTAAGAGTTCTCTGTATATTCTGGATACTAGATTCTTATCAGGTATATGATTTGCAAATATTTTCCCTCATTCTGTGGGTTCTTTTCACGTTCTTGATAATTTCCTTTGATGCACGAATGTTTTTAATTTTAATAAAGTCCAGTTTATATTTTCTTTTGTTGCTTGTGCTTTTGGTGTCATATCTAAGTATCCATTGCCAAATCTAAGGTCATGAAGATTTACTCTGTGTTTCTTGTAAGAGTTTTATAGTTTTAGCTCTAGTATTAGGTCTTTGATCCATTTTGAGTTAATATTTGTGTGTGGTATGAGGTAAGGGTCCACCTCCATTTTTTGCATGTGGATTAACTTGAAGTTTTAAAACTATGAAATACATAATATTACAATACTGTAAGTGTATATTAGTTAAATGAAGCTATTTTGTGGCAATAGCCAATTACTCTTTGGGCAGTTGTGGAGGAGAAATGTTCATTGTATTTGAAGTATGGAGATGTTCTAAATCTCTTCATGAGTTAGTGAGATTTTATGATCAGAAAACTTCAGTATGGCAAACTGGATAATCCTTATGCTAAAGTTATATAAGTGATTTCTTAATAAAGAAAATTATTTTTGTTTTCAAAGTGTTTATGTAGGTAAAACCTTTGCTTAAAAATAGGAAAAACAGATTTAGTTTATAATTATCTTTTTATTGTGGTAAATATATATAAGAAAAATTTCCATTTTAACCATTTTTAAGTGTACAATTCAATGACATTAAGTACATTCACTACGTTGTGGAACCATCACCATTATCCACCTCCCAAACCCCTTCATCACTCCAAATAGAAACTCAGTACCATTAAACAATAACTCCCCATTCCCCTCTCTTCCCAGCCCCTGGCAACCACCAGTCCACTTTTGTCTCTGTACATTTGCCTATTCTAGATATTTCATGTAAGTGAGATCATATAATATTTGTTATTTTGTATCTGACTTATATAATTATTTTTTAATTTAACCAGAAATTGGCATTAGATTTATCCTAAAAGCAATCATACCTACGTGTTATATAGTTTATGATTATTCAGATCTGGAATCTATCCAAACATTTTGAGCCAACTTCTTATCCAAAAAGTATATCAATCAATAACTTGTGGAGACTTTTTATTTATAGCTTAACCTATAATCACCTGTATATTATCATATTTATTTAGGAATAGTGTAAGAGTATTTCATAATTAACTATAGTTGTAAAAATGAGAATGAAAGTTTAGTACAGCACAATTGGTTGAAATCTCAGCCTCTAGTTAAGCATAATTAAAATAGGGACATTAATTTGAATCTTTTTTAAACTAGAGGATGTGGGAAATCTGTGCTTGATCAGCCTCAAGATCTATGAGGTGATAGTTAAACTGTGATTATATCCACTCTTACCATAGAATAATTTTTGTCCTGCTGGGCTACTGTGTCATTTCCAGTCAGAGTTAGCCTTTGGAGGTTTCTGGCAAAAAACAAAAGAAAACAAAAAACCCTTGAAGATACGTGGTTCCCATTTGCTAAGGAACCTTTCAGAGGCACTGATAACTTAACTCTGAAGCTGTTAAGCCAGAGTGAATTGTAGAGTATGACTTACTCGAGGTATTTGTAGGTTCTGCCATTCATTCAACAAATATTTTTTGCATTTCTCCAGTGTGCTAGAGTTGATGTGTTGAGGGTAGATAAAATGGAAGTGAGGCAGACAATGACTGTCCTCTTGGAGCTTATATTACAGTGGAGGATGATTGATTGTCAACAGATAAATAATTTCATAAAATATAAATGCTAAGATGAAAATTTTGAAAATGATGCTAGGATATTAGGGAAGGACCTCTTTAGCTCAGATGCTTAGGGAAGGCTTCTTTTAGGAGATGACTTTGAACAGAGACTCAAATGTTAAGAGACCAGCTAAGATCTCTCAGTGGAGGCTCCAGGCGTTGGAGACAAAGACCCTAGCTTGTGCTAACCTCCTTTTGCTCTTTTGCCTTTCCCAAATGCCCAAGATTTCTTCAAATTGACTGTATTATTAAACTAAACTTCTTAGTATCTTTTCTTAATTAGTCACATTTTAGGTTTCTTACTATTTAAAATGGGTGAATTACTGCTTTCTGTTTCTAAGGAAAAAAAACCCACAGGTAAATTCCTTATGAGAAGAGATACTGTTCCAGAATGAAATGTCACTGGTGTAGGAGTCAGCCTGGGTTCTAGTCTTGCCTCAGTCCCTTAGTGTGATCTCATGCAAGTTTGTAAACATCTATTTCCTTATTTGTTATTTATTTACTTCTTTTGTTCCAAAAAATCATTTTTTTTTTTTTTTACATAGCAACCTGCAGTTAAAATAATTGGGAATTCCTACTGGCAAATCTGTTTATTTTATAGCTCTAGCAATAGATTGATCATGAAATATAAATTTTTAAAAATACTTCATTGTGTTTTAGATGCAAGTTTACACAGCAAATTGGCTTCCCATTTAACAATCTTTATACAGATTGTTCCGTGACATTGGTTACAATTTTTACAATGTGTCAGCATTCTCACTATTTCCATTTTGTTTGTTCTGTTTCCATTGATCTAGTTTCCCTGCCCTTCCTTGCCTTCTCATCTTTGCTTTTGGGTAAATGTTGACCGTTCGGTCTTGTACAGTTGATTGTTTAAGAGACCACAATCTTCATGGGTGATATTGTTTATTTTATAAGCCAATCTATTATTTGACTGAAAAGAGACCTCCAGGAGTGGCTTCAGTTCCAATTTAAAGGGGTATTTTAGGGCGATAGTCTCAGGCGTTCCTCTAGTCTCTATCAGTCCAGTAAGTCTGGTGTTTTTTAGGAGTTTGAGTTTTGTTCTATGTTTTTCTCTCATTCTATCCGGGACCTTCTATTGTATTCCTGGTCAGAACGGTTGGTAGTTGTATCTGGGCACCATCTAGTTCTTCTGGTTTCAGGTTAGAAGAGGCCGTGGTTTGTGTGAGCCATTAGTCTTGTGGACTAGTTTCTTCTTTGAGTCTTTGGTTTCCTTCATTCTTTTTTTCCAGACAAGTAGAGACCAATGGTTGTATTTAGATGGGCGATTACAAGCTTTTAAGACCCCATACACTACTCACCAAACTACGATATAGAACATTATCTTTATGAACTATGTTATGCTAGTTGACTGAGTTGTCCCGCGAGACTATGGTCCCAAGCCTTTTAACCCAATAAAACAATCCTGTGAGTTATTTGGATATGTCTAGGAAGTCTCCGTAACTGTGCCCACTATGTGGTTTATTATATATATGAATATATATGCAGCACACACAAACATATATATACATATGCCTACAGATACACCTATACATGTACATGCATGTACTCGCATATGCTACACTCATACATGCATACACTTCTACCTACATAACCACACACATTTTTTGGCAGTTGTTGCAGAGTTGTATATGATGCAGCATTTACTGAAATTGTCCCTTTTTCTTGTGTACTTCTTAGTGTCTTCATTTACCTTGGTCAGGTTGTGCAGACTTCACCCATATTTGGTATTGCCTTTCCCATCACCAAAAGTAACAAGTGTCTACTATCTAGAAAGTGATCCGCTCCCTCCCAATTCTTGGTAAACATCAAAGAATGTTGTTTTCTGTGTGTTAAATCCTAACCTCTATGACTATTAGTTATAATCCCATTTGGGAATGGGTTATCTTTGTTATGTTATTGAAGTAGGATTAGTGTAGGGTATATCTTGAGTCAATCTCTTATGAGGTATGAAAGAGATAAAATAAGCAAGTTAGACAGCAGAGATTGGGGAAGAGAAATGTCAACCCACATGAAGATCGCCCAGGAGCAGAAATGTAAAGAGACAAGGGCCTCCAAAGCCAATGGAGAGAGAAAGCCTTTCCCTAGAGCTGGCACCCTGAATTCAGACTTCTAGACTTCTAAACTGTGAGAAAAGAAATTTCTGTTTGTTAAAGGCGGCACCCATTTGTGGAATTTCTGTTAACGGCAGCACTAGATAACTAAGACTGAATTTGGTACTGCGAAGTGGGGGTGCTGCTCTTACAAATACCTAAAATGTGGAAGTTGTTTTGGAATTGGGTAATGGGTAGAGGCTGGAAGAGTTTTAAGGTACGTAATAATAAAAGCCTAGATTGCCTTGAAGAGATTGTTGGTAGAATTATGAATATCAAAGACAATTCTGGTGAGGGCTTACAAGGAAGTGAGGAGAGCTATAGAGAAAAGTCTCTGTCGTGTTAGAGAATACTTATGGCACCAGCAACAGAATGTTGTTAGAAATGGTGGTAGTTAAATATGCTTCTGGTGAGGCTTTAAAAGAAAATGATGAACATGTGGTTGGATGATAGAGGAAGGGCGATGCTTTTTATGCAGTGGAAAAGAACTTGTCTGAATTATGTTCACATATTTGGTGGAAGGTAGAACTTGTAAGTGAGGAACTTGGATATCTGGCTCATGGGGTTTCTAAGCAAGATCTTAAAGGTGCTGTGTGGTTTCTCCTTGCCACTTAGAGTGAAAAGTGAGAGGAAAGAGATGGACTTAAAAATGAACTGTGTAAAATGAAAACAAAACTTAAAGAATTGGGAAAATTCTGTTGTACAAACTGAGGCCACGTGTGCTAGTATTTTTACCAAGGACTTGAGTACACAATCTTTGTTAAAGGGATTAACATTGTGACTGATGAATCTAACCAGCTACCACAGCAGAAAACCCATCAGCTTAGACAAAGGGGACAGAGAAAGAATAAAAGGAAAGAACGCTGTCAGCCTCTTGGAATTCTACAGGCAGGAAACAGGCCAAAGGAGCTATATCTGTTATCCTCCAAGAAAAAAAAAGGACCATCCGTGGAGTATCTCAGATAGCAGCTGAACTGTTGGAAGGACCATGGGAAGCAGGGCCTTCTAGGTTTCAAAGGGTGGGGCCACAGTCTCCTGGATCTCATAGGATGGGGCCACAGTCTCCTAGGTTTCAAAGAGTTGGATCTTCACCAACTCAGTTCTGGAGTGTGGGGCTGCTGTTAAGGTGTGCCAGGGGGATGGGGCTGCTGCCCTGAGCTGCGGGAGGAGGGCTGCCATGCCCAAGGGGCAGAACAGGATCTGCCAGGGCCAAGGGGGCACTACTCAGATGCACTAGGATAATGGGGCCACCCAAAGCCTAGGGAGAAGGGTTGCTGTCCCTGTAGGCCTAAAAGGCGAAGCTGAAGCCCAGGGCCAAGTGACCTCCACCCAGAATCCAGAGGGTATAGCCAATGCCCAGAGTCTGGAGGGCGGAGCAATTGTTCATATGGTCCCAAAGAACAGGATTATTTTTAAGCCTTGAGACCTAATGTAAATTGTTCTGCTCAGTTTGGACTTGCGTGGTGCCCACTGTAGTGCTGCTGACACAGTGGTTAAGAGCTTGTCTGATAACCAAAAAAATCCACCAGCCACTCCTTGGAAACCCTATGGGGCAGTTCTACTCTGTCCTGTAGGCCCGCAATGAGTTAGAATCGACTCTGCGGTAACAGGAATGGGTTTTTGGTGCCCGTTATCCCTTGTTTATCTCCAGTTTCTCCCATTTGTAATGGAAATATCTACCTTGTGCCTGTTCCACCATTGTACTTTGGAAACAGATAACTTGTTTTCTAAATTTCACAGGTTCATAGAAAAGGAAGAATTTTGCCCCAGGATAGAATACACCTCAAGTTTCACCCATATTTGATTTAGATGATTCAGAAGATGAGATTTTGGACTTGGAATTGATTTAAGACTTTTGGGATGATGCGATGGGTGAATGTGTTTTTATTTTTTATTGTGCTTCAGGTGAAAGTTTACAGCTCAAGTTAGTTTCTCATATAAAAATTTATACACATATTGTTACGTGACCCTTGTTACAATCCCTATAATGTGACAGCACACTCCCCCTTTCCATCCCAGGTTTCCCGTGTTCATTCGACCAGCTCCTATCCTTTTCTGCCTTCTTATCCCACCTCCAGACAGGAGCTGCCCATTTAGTCTCGTGTGTCTACTTTAACTAAGAAGCAAACTCTTCATGAGTATTATTTTATGTTTTATAGTCCAGTCTAATTTTTGTCTGAAGGGTTGGCTTCGGGAATGGTTTTAGCTCTGGGTTAATAGAGAGTCTGGGAGCCATGTCTTCTGGGGTTCCTCTAGTCTCAGTCAGACCATTAAGTCTGGTCTTAATGTAGAATTGAGTTCTACATCACACTTTTCTCCGGCTCCATCAAGGGACTCTGTCGTGTTCCCTGTCAGGGCTGTTGCTGGTGGTAGCCGGGCACCATCTAGTTCTTCTGGTCTCAGGCTAATGGAGTCTCTGGTTTATGCGGCTCTTTCTGTCTCTTGGGCTCATATTTTCCTCGTGTCTTTGTTGTTCTTCATTCTTCTTTGCTCCAGGTGGGTTGGGACCAATTGATGCATCTTAGATGGCCGCTTGCTAGCTTTTAAGACCCCAGACGCCACTCACCAAAATGGAATGTGGAACATTTTCTTAATAAACTTTGTTATACCGGTTGACCTAGATGTCCCCCGAAACCGTGGTCCCCATACCTCTGCCCCTGCTACTTTGTCCCTCAGAGTGTTTGGTTGTGTTCAGGAAACTTCTTAGCTTTTAGTTTAATCCAGTTGTACTGACTTCCCCTGTAGTGTGTGTTCTCCTTCTCTTCACATAAGATAGTTCTTGTTATCTAGTTAGTGAATTCCCCTCTTCCTCCCTTCCTACCCTCGTAACCATGAAATAATGTTTTTTCTGTGTTTAAACCTTTTCTTGAGTTCTTAAAATAGTGATGTCTTACAATATTCATCCGTTTACAGCTTACTAATTTCACTCAGCATAATGCATTCCAGATTCATTCATGTTGTGAGATGTTTCATGGGTTCATTGTTCTTTATCATTGCGTAGTATTCCATTGTGTGAATATACCAAAATTCGTTTATCCATCTGTTGATGGGCACCTAGGATGTTTCTGTCTTTTTACTATTGTAAACAGTGCTGTAATGAACGTGGATGTGCATTTATCTATTCGTGTGATGGCTCCTGTTTCTCTAGGATATATTCCAAGGACTGAGATTGCTGGATTGTATGGTACTTCTATTTCTAGCTCTTTAAGGAAGCGCCGAATAGATTTCCAAAGTGGCTGTACCATTTTATATTCCCACCAGCAGTGTATAAGTGTTCTAGGCTCTCCACAACCTCTTCAACATTTGTTATTTTGTGTTTTTTGGATTAATGCTAGCCTTGTTGGGATGAAATAGTATCTCATTGTAGTTTTGATTTGTATTTCTCTAATGGCTAATGATTGTGAGCATTTCTTCATGTATCTGTTAGCCACCTAAGTGTCTTTGTTTAAGTGCCTGTTCATATCATTTGCCCATTTTTTAATTAGGTTATTTGTCTTTTTGTTGTTGAGGTTTTGCAGTATCTTGTAGATTTTAGAGATTAGACCGTGATCAGATATATCATAGCCAAAATTTTTTTCCCAGTCTGTAGGTTGTCTTTTGACTCTTTTGGTGAAGTCTTTTGATGAGCATAAGTGTTTGATTTTTAGGAGCTCCCAGTTATCTAGTCTCTCTTCTGGTGCTTGTGCATTGTTACTTATGGTTCGTATTGTGTTTATGCCATGTATTAGGGCTCCTAGCGTTGTCCCTATTTTTTCTTCCATGATCTTTATCGTTTTTGATTTTATATTTAAGTCTTTGATCCATTTTGAGTTAGTTTTTGTGCTTGGTGTGAGGTATGGGTCTTGTTTCAGTTTTTTGCAGATGGATATCCAGTTATGCCAGCACCATTTTTTAAAGAGACTGCCTTTTCCCCAGTTAACGGACTTTGGGGCTTTGTCAAATTATCAGCTGCTCATAGGTGGATGAACTCATGTCTGGATTCTCAACTCTGTTCCATTGGCCTATGTATCTGTTGTTGTACCAATACTAGGCTGTCTTGACTACCGTGGTGTTATAATAGGTTCTAAAATCAGGTAGCGTGAGGCCTCCCAAATTGCTCTTCTTCTGGGGTAATGCTGTATTTGTTCGGGGCCTCTTCCCTTTTCGTATGAAGTTGGTGATTTGTTTCTCCATCTCATTAAAAAATGCCGGTGGAATTTGGATTGGGATTGCATTGTATCCGTAGATCACTTTGGGTAGAATTGACATTTTCACAATGCTGAGTCTTCCTATCTATGAGCAAGGTATGTTTTTCCACTTATGTAGGTCTCTTGGTTTCTTGCAGTAGCGTCTTGTAGTTTTCTTTGTATAGGTCTTTTATGTCTCTGGTTAGATTTATTCTTAAGTATTTTATCTTCTTGGGAGCTATTGTAAATATTATTGATTTGGTGATTTCCTCTTCGAAGTTCTCTTTGTTGGTGTAGAGGAATCCGAGTGATTTTTGTATGTTTATCTTGTATCCTGATACTTTAATGAAATCTTCTGTTCGTTTCAGTAGTTTTCTTGTGGATTCTTTGGGATTTTCTGTGTATAAGACCATCTCATCTGCAAATAGGGTTACTTTTACTTCTTCCTTACCAATTTGGATGCCCTTCATTTCTTTTTCTAGCCTAATTGATCTGGCTAGGACCTTCAGCACAATGTTGAATAAGAGTGGTGATAAAGAGCATCCTTGTCTGGTTTCCATTCTCAAGGGGAATGCTTTCAGACTCTCTCCGTTTAGGATGATGTTGGCTGTTGGCTTGTATAAATGCCCTTTATTACGTTGAGGAATTTCCCTTCTTTTCCTGTTTTGCTGAGAGTTTTTATCATGAATGGGTGTTGGGACTTTTTCAAGTGCCTTTTCTGCATCAATTGATAATGTGTTTTGTAGTTTTCTTTGTATAGGTTATTGCTAGGTTTTTGAGGAAGTGCCATACTGTTTTCCATAGTCACTGTAGTATTTTATAATTCCATTAGCAGTGTATAAGAGAGTTCCAATCTCCCTACACCCTCACCAGCATTTGTTGCTTTCTATTGTTTTAATTATTGCCTTTTTTTAGGCAGGGGTGAGATGGTATCTCATTGTAGTTTTGATTTGCATGTCTCTAATGGCTAATGATCATGAGCATCTTTTCATGTATTTGTTGGCTGTCCGAATGTCCTCTTTGGTGAAGTGTCTTTTCATGTCCTTTGTGCATTTTTTGATTGAATTGTCTTTTTGTGGTTGAGTTTTTGAAGTTTTCTGTATATTTTAGAGATTAGACTCTTGTCAGAGATGTCGTTGCCAAAGACCTAACCAAAGATTTTTTTTCCCTAGTCTGTAGATTCTCTTTTTACTCTTCTGGTAAAGTCTTCCTTAGCATAGGTGTTTAATTTTTAGGACATCCCAGTTATCTAATTTATCTTCTATGGTTTGTGCTTTTTTAGTTGTGTTTGATAGGCTATTTATGCTGAAAATTAGGTCCCCTTGTTTTGTTCCTATGTTAACTTCCAGGAATTTTAGTACTTCAGCTTTAACATTTAGATTTTTGATCCACTTTTAGTTCGTTTTTGTGCATAGTGTGAGGTGTGGATTCTGTTTCATTGTTCTCAAATGGATATCCAGTTTTGCTAGCACCATTTGTTAAAGAGACTGCTTCTTCCCCATTGGATGGAATTTGACCCTTTGTCGAAGATGGTTGAATTTACTTCTGGGTTCTCAATTCTATTGCATTGATCTATGCGTCTGTCAGTGAACCAGTACCAGGATGTCTTGATTACTCTGGGTATGTAGTAAGTTTTGAGATTGAGAAGTGTGAGGCGTCCTACTTTGTTCTTCTTTAATATTTCTTTGGCTATTCTTTTCTATATAAAGTTGGAGATTAGTTTTTCTATTTTATTAAAGAATGTTATTGGAATTTGGACTGGGATTGCAGTATATCTATAGAATGTTTTGGGTAGTATTGACTGTTTCACAATGTTAAACCTTCCAATCCATGAGCATGGAATATTTTTCCATTTATATAGGTCTCTTTTGGTTTATTGCAATAGTGTTTTATAGTTTTCCTTGTATAAATCTTTTATGTCCCTGGCTAGGATTTATTCCTAGGTATTTTATCCTTTTGGGGGCTGTTGTAAATGGTATTGTTTTCTTTTTGGAGTTTTCCTTGTTAGTTTAGAGGAATCCAACTCATTTTTGTGTGTTGATCTTGTACCCTGCCACGTTACTGAATCCTTCTATTAGTTCCAGTAGCTTTCTTGTGAAATGTGTGGGATTTTCTATATTTAGGATTATGTTGTCGGTGAATAGAGATAGTTTTACTTCTTCCTTTCTGTCATGGATTGAATTGTGTACCCCCAAAATATCTGTCAACTTGACTAGGTCATGATTCCCAGTATTGTGTGATTGTTTACCATTTTATCATCTGATGTGATTTCCCTATGTGTTGTAAATGCTATCACTATGATGTAATAAGATGGATTAGTGGCAGTTATATTGATGAGGTCTATAAGGTTAGGTAGTGTTTAAAGCCAGTCTCTTTTGAGATATAAAAGAGAGAAGCGAGCAGAGAGAGAGAAGCGAGCAGAGAGACGTGGGAACCTCATACCATCAAGAAAGCAGTGCTGGGAGGAGAGTGGATCCTTTCGACCTGAGGTTCCTGCGCCGACAATCTCCCAAACCAAAGGAAGATTGATGACACGGACCTTCCTGCAGAGCCGACAGAGAAGGCGTTCCCTTGGAGCTGACGCCCTGAATTTGCACTTGTAGCCTACTGGACTGTGAGAGAATAAACTTCTGTTTGTTAAAGCCATCCACTTGTGGTATTTCTGTTACAGCAGCACTAGATGACTAAGACACTTTCCAATTTGGATACCCTTTATTTCCGTTTCTTGCCTTATTATTCTGGCTAGGACTTCTAGTATAAAATTGAATAAGAGTGGTGATGATGGGCATCCTTGTCTCTTTCCCATTCTCAACGGGAAAGCTCTTAATGTTTCTCCATTGAGAATAATGTTGGCTGTTGATTTTGCATGTATGCCCTTAATTATGTTGAGTAATTTTGCTTCTATTCCTATTTTGCTAAGGGTTCTTATCAGGAAAGGGTGTTGGATTTTATAAAATACTTTCTCTGCATTGACTGAGATGATCCTGTGATTCCTTTCTTTTATTTATGTGAATTACATTGATTGATTGTCTAATGTTGAACCAGCCTTGTATCCCTGATATGAATCCCACTTGATCGTGATGTATTATTATTATTTTTTTTGATATGCTGTTGAGTCCTGTTGGCTAGATTTTGTTGAGAATTTTTGTGTCTATATTCGTGAGGGATATTGGCCTGTAATTTTCTTTTTTTTGTGATGTCTTTGGGTTTGGTATCAGAGTTGTGCTGGTTTTATAGAATGAATTCGGGAGTATTCCTTCCTTTTATGTTCTGGAATAGTTTGAGTAGAATTGGTGTCAACTCTTCTCTGAATGTTTGATAGAATTCTCCAGTGAAGCCGTCTGGGCCAGGGTTTTTTTTTTTTTTTTTTTTAATGACATCTTCAATTTCTTCTTTTGTTATGGGTCTGTTCAGATTTTCTAGCTCTATTTGTGTTAGTTTAGGTAGGTAGTATGTTTCTAGAAATTTATTTTTTCTAGGTTTTAAAACTTGTACAATTTTTCATAACATTGTGTTGTGATCCTCTTTATCTCAGTTGGTTCTGTTGTAGTGTCACCCATTTGATTTCTTATTTTGGTTATTTGCATCTTCTCATTTTTTTTTCTTTGTCAGTTTGGTCAGTGGTTGTTAATTTTATTGATCCTCTCAAAGAACCAATTTCTAGTCTTGTTGATTCCATTGTTTTTCTGTTTTCTATTTCATTTATTTCTGCTCTGGTCTTTATTATTTTTTTCTTATGGTAACTGTGGCCTTTTTCTTTTTCTTTTCTCTTTTGTCAAGTTGTCAGGTTAAGTTCTTGATTTTGGACCTTTCTTCATTTTTGATGTGTGCCTTTATTGCTAGAAATTTTCCACTGAGCAGTGCTTTTGGTGTGTCCCAAAGGTTTTGGTATAACGTGTTTTCATTCTCATTTGATTCTAAGAATTTTTTTTATTATACTTTAGATGAAGGTTTACAGAGCAAATTAATTTCTCATTAAACAGTTAATACACACATTGTTTTGTGACATTGGTTGCCAACCCCATGACACGTCAATGCTCTCACCTTCTCAACCTTAGGTTTCCCATTACCAGCTTTTCTGTCCCCTCCTGCCTTCCATCCTTGCTCCTGGGCTGATGTGCCCATTTAGTCTCATTTTGTTTTATGGACCTGTCTAATCTTTGGCTGAAGGGTGAACCTCAGGAGTGACTTCAGTATTGAGTTAAAAGGGTGTCTGGGGGCCATACTCTTGGGGTTTCTCCAGTCTTTGTCAGGCCAGTAAGCCTGGTCTTTTTTTTTTTTAATTTTATTTTATTGTACTTCAGGTGAAAGCTTACAGAGCAAATAGTTTCTTATGAAATAGTAGTACACATGTTGTTCTATGACATTGGTTAACAACCCCACAATGTATTAAGCCTCTAAATTCTCAACCTTTTTTTTTTTTTGATGAAAATTACAGATGGCCAAAGATACACCGTTTCAAGAATTTCTACATTCACAGTTCAGTGACATTGACTACTCTCTTCCAACTGTGCTGTTATTCTCACTTAAGATGAAGGCTTACAGAACAAAATAGTTTTTCATTTAACAGTTACTACACATGTTGCCCTATGACAATGGTTAACAATCTCACAGCACATCAAGAATATCCTCACTCCACCTTGTGTTCCCTATCACCAGGGGACTTCCTTGTCCCCTTCTGTCTTCTGGACCTTGTCAGTGGACTGTTGTACCTCTTTAGTCTCATTTGTTTTTATTTTATTTTATTTTATTTAAACACCATTTCAAAACTTTTTACTTACACATTTAAGTGATATTGACTATGCTCTTCCAATTGTGCTGCCATTCTCGCCCAAGATGAAGGCTTACAGGACAAAACAGCCTCCCATTTAATAGTTACTACAAATGTTGCCCTATAGCAGTGGTCAGCAATCTCACAATACATCGACAGTGTCCTTATTCAATTTGTGTTGCTTATCATCAGTTTCCTACTCTCCCTCTGCCTTCTGGCCCTTGTCACCGGACTCCTGTACCTCGTTAGTCCCGTTTAGTTTTACTGGGCCGTCCATTCCCAGGCTTAACATTGAACCTCGAAGGTAACTTTACCTCTGAGCTGAAAGGGTGTCTGGGGGCCACACTCTTGAGGTTTCTCTAGTTTTCTTTAGGCCAGTAAATCTGGTCTTTTTTTTTTTTTTTTTTTTTGGGAGTTAAAATTATGCTCTACATCCTTCTCCAGCTCTGCCCAGAACCCTCTGTTGTGATCCTGGTCAGAGGAGTCATTGGTGGTAGCCGGGCACCATCCAGCTGTACTGGGCTCAGTCCCGTGGAGGCCTTGGTAGCTGTGGACCATTAGTCCTTCGGACTAATCTTTTCCTTGTATCCTGTTCTCTTCGTTCTCCCTTGTTCTCGAAGGGATGAGATCAGTGGAGTATCTTAGATGGCCGCTCATAGGCTTTTAAGACCCCAGACACTACTCACCAAGGTTGAATGTAGAGCATTATCTTTATAAGTAGTGTCATGCCAATTGAGCTAGATGTTCCCCGAGATCATGGTCCCCAGAGCCCTCCGTCCAACAACTCAGTCCCTCGGGGGGTTTGGATGTGTCTATAGGGCCTCCATGACCTTTCCTTGTGCAGGTTGTGTTAGTTTCCTCTGTACTATGTACTATCTCACCTCTCACCCAAGTTACCACTTACCTATTACCTATTTAGTATTCCCCCCCCTCCCATCCCTGGTAACCAACAAGGATTGTTACATTTTGCATGTGAATTTTTTCATGGGTTTTTACAATAGAGGTTTCATACAATATTTGTCCTTTTGTGATTGACTTATTTCACTCAGCATAATGTTCTCCAGTTTCATCCATGTTATGAGATGGTTCACAGATTCATTGTTGTTCTTTCTCGTTGCATAGTACTCCATTGTGTGTATGTACCATAGTTTGTGTATCCATTCATCTGTTGATGGACATCGAGGTTGTTTCCATCCTTTTGCTATTGTGAATAATGCTGCCATGAACATAGGTGTGCATATGTCTATTCGAGTGATGACTCTTATTTCTCTAGGATATATTCCTAGGAGTGGGATTGCTGGATCGAATGGTATGTCTATTTCTAGCTTTCTGAGGAAACGCCATATCATTTTCCAAAATGGTTGTATCATTTTGCATTCCCACCAGCAGTGTATAAGAGTTCCCGTCTCCCCGCAGCCCCTCCAACCTTTGTTATTTCCAGTGTTTTTGATTCGTGCCAGTAATGCCGGGGTGAGATGGTATCTCATTGTGGTTTTAATTTGCATTTCTCTAATGGCTAGTGATCGTGAGCATTTCCTCATGTGTCTGTTGGCCATTTGAATGTCTTCTTTGGTGAAGTGTCTGTTCATTTCCTTTGCCCATTTTTTGATAGGATTGGTTGTCTTTTTGTTGTAGAGGTGTTGGATTTTCTTGTAGATTATGGAGATTAGACCTTTGTCTGACTTGTACTGTCCAAAAATTTTTTCCCTGTCTGTAGGTTCTCTTTTAACTCTTTTGGTGAAGTCTTTTGAAGAGCATAGATGTTTGATTTTTAGAAGATCCCAATTATCTAGTTTATCTGTTGGGTTTTTTGTGTTGATGTTTATGGTTTGTATCCTGTTAATGACATGTATTAAGGCCTGAAGTGTTGGTCCTATTTTTTCTTCTATGAATTTTATAGTTTGAGGCTTTATATTCAGGTCTTTGATCCATTTTGAAGTAGTTTTTGTATATGGTGTGAGGTATGGGTCCTGTTTCATAAGCCTGGTCTTTTTTTGTAAGTTCGAATTTTGTTCTACATTTTTCTGCAGCTCTGTTTAGCACCCTCTATTGTGATCCCTGTCAGAACAGTCGATGGTGGTAGCTGGGCACCACCTAGATGTGCTGGACTCAGCCTGATGGAGGCTGTGGTAGTTGTGGTCTATTAGTCCAGATTCTAAGAATTTTTTAGTCTCATTTTATATTCTTTTAATAGCCAATAGTTTTTAAGTAAGATGTCATTCAGTTTCCAAGTATGTAATTACCTTTCCTTGTTCTTTCTTTTACTGATTTCTAGTTTACAGCTTTATGGTCAGAGAAGATGGTTTGTATTATTTCAGTGTTTTTAAATTTATTGAGGCTTGCTTTGTGGCCTAAATTATGTTCTATTCAGGAGAATGATGTATGTGCGTTGCAGAAGGATGTGTACTGTGCTGCTTTTGGGTGGCGTGTTCTGTATGTGTTTATAAGGTCGAGTTGGTAGATTGGGTTATTTAGATTTCTGTCTTTTGTAAGTCTGTTTCTAGTTGTTTTGTTCATCATTGAGAGTGGTGTGTTAATGTCTCCTGCTATTATTGGAGAACTGTCTTTTTCTCTTTTCAACTCTGTTAGAGTTTGTTTTATGTATTTTAGAGCTCTGTCATTGGGTACATAAATGTTTATTATTGTGCCCTTCTTTGTCTTTTATAATGGATTTTGTTTTTGTGTCTAAGGTGTGTTTTTTGTAGGCACCATATTGAAGGGTTGTGTTTTTTTATTCCGTTCTGCCACTCTGTGTCTCTTGCTCAGTGCATTTAATCCATTTACAGTGAGTGTGATTATCAATAGGTATGAATTCACTGCTGCTATTTTGTTACACTTTTTTGGTAGTGTTTTTGGTTTCTTTGTTGCTCTTAATTTTCTGTGGTGAGTTCTTTTTGTATATAGATTTTCTTTTCCTATCATTTGTTGTTTTTGTGTTTACTGAATCTTTGATTTTCTTCTTTATTTTGTTGAGTAGATTTATTGATTTTCTTTGTAGTTACCTTGGCATTTACCTTTATCCTTCTATGATATTTCTTGTAAGTCTGGTATGGTTTTTAAAAAATTCTTTTAATTTCTGCTTATCTGGGAATGTCCTAGTTACACCATTGTTTTTGAAAGACACATTTGCTGGGTATTTTATTTTTCATTGACAGTTCTTTTCTTTCTGGATTTTATATATGTCATCTCACTGCCTTCTTCCATGGTTTCTGATGAAAAATCTTATTGGTGATCCTTTGTAATTGAAATTTTATTTTTCACAAGCTGCTCTCAGAATTCTTTCTTTGTCTTTAGTTTTGGAAAGTTTGATTATGATACGTCTTGGTGACTTTCTTTTGGGGTCTATCCTGTATGGGGTTCATTGAACTTCTTGAATGGAAACCTTGACATCTTTCGTGATATTTGGGAAGTTTTTTTCAATATATCTTCAAAAATTTTATAATTTTTTTCTCCTCCTCTTCTGAAATTCTTATTACACGTAAATTATTCCTCTTGATGGTGTCCAATATAACTCTAAGGCTCTCTTCATTTTTTCTTTATTTTTTTGATTGTTCCTCAAACAGATTAGTATGAAGGGATTTGCTCTCTATTTTGCTGATTCTTTTTTCTGTTGATTCAGTTCTACTTCTGTGTTCTTCCATTTGGTTATGTATTTCTGATATTTTATTGTGAGTCTTCTGGATTTATAGTTATTGTTTTTATATGGTTTCTCTTTGTTTATTTAGTTTGTTATTTTGTTCTTTTGTTGTTTTCCTGAATTTTTCTAGGTCTTTTTTTCCTGTATTTTCCTTGATCTCTTTGAGGAGCCTCATATAAGTTTTTTGAATTCTTTATTAGATAGTTCTATTATCATTTCTTCTTCAGGAACGTATTCTGTCTCTTTATTTTGCTCACTTGTTTGAACCATGTTATCCTGTTTCTTTGTATGATTTGTTACTATTAGCTGTCTCTGAGGCATTAAGGTATTAACTTATTTATTTATATATTTCCTTATTGGTTGTATGTTTGTTTTTGTCCTGATTTTTTTGTTTTGTTCTGATATATCAGGAGCTTTGTTTCTTCTCTCTCCTTAGAATGTTTTTTTTCTTTTGTATTATTGTATTTTTTCGTGGTACTTATCTATGTGTGATTTCTGGTGGTGGTTGACTGGGTGTGATTTCTTCTTATTAATGGGTATAGTGAATCACACCCACATGTGAATCCTCCATGGTTAGTATCGTATGTCTTCCCTTACAGGATTGAGTGGAGGTGGAATAGCAGGTTCTTTCTCTGATGTTTGGTGACAAATGTTGAGTGGTTAGCATCCCTCCACAGCCCTTGTGGGACCATAGGGTTGTTCCATGCCGGTGCTAGCAGTTGGTGCATCCTCTGGAGGACAGGGCAGACGTCTCCATAGCCACTGTGAGGCAGTGCTGCCCAAATGAATGGGATAGATCCTCTGTGTGTTACAAATTGGGGTCTCAGTAGGTGGTGGGGAATCAAGGGATTTCAATGCAAGTGTGGCTGGTCAGTTGGAACTGCCTAGGTGTGGGATGTGTGACATTGCAGCCAAGTGGACGTTGAATGAGGGCACTAGGATCTCCTGTTCATTCTTTGGCAGAGGTGCAAATGATGTCTGTCAGAATGTGATGGGTGTGGCTGGTCACAGGGCATGGGTGCAGGGAGCATACTCACTGGTTGCTGCGTTATGGGCGTGGTGAATGCATACCGCCAGTTGCCGGGTGGTTGGGGTAGAGGTTTGTGGGTCACCGGTCACCGGGTGGGCAGCATGGGAGCTTACATCACCGATTGCCGAGTGGGTGAGGAGGCAGGGGCTGGGCAGGGTGCATGCGCAGATCTATCTGCCAGTCTGGCAGCTAGGAGCTTGCGCTGCAGGTTGCCAGTCTGGTGGTGCAGAAGCATGCTGCTGATTGCCAGGCATGTGGGGTGGTGGAGGAGGGTGGGTGGGGTGACTGAGCACCACCAGTCCCTAGTTTGATAGTGTGGGAGTTGGCACACCGATTGGGTGGATGTGGTGGGGGGGGGCGGGAATGTGGGGTGTGTACGCGCTGTCAGTTGTAGGTGTTGTGGCGTGGGAGTGCAAGCCACCAATTGCCGGTGTGGCGGTGTGGGAGTGAACCTTGCCAGTTGGTGGTGGGGCGCCATGGAGGGGGCAGTGGGTTGGGTGAGCTCACATCGTCAGTTGGGCAGGGGAGGGGTAGAGGTGTGGCTGGTCACTGGGAAATCAAGGCAAGGCGGATGCATCACTGGTTATCAGAGGGCAGGGGATGGTGGGGGGAATGTGCCCTTTTGGTCATTGGCGTGGGTACTGGTGCACTCCCTGTAGGCTGTAACCAGTGATCAGGACCTGGCCCTGACCAAATGCGAGGAGGGTAGGGCTGCCTGGAGTCGGTCGGGTGGGGGATCTCCAACTGTCTATTGATCTGCTATTCTGTGGGCGCCACCCACCCAAATGATCAGGGACTGCTGCTGGTGAGTAGTTCTGTCCCTTTTTTGGCTCTCTCCCTGCTCTCTGGTCACCAGGGTTCTTGGAGTTGTTGCCTGCCTTCTTGCACTTCTCCTCCTTAGATCTGGTTCACGGTCTGCTCAACTTGCTTCACTCTGGGTTTGTCTACACAGTATTTCTGTCTCCTATTGGGAATTCAGTGAAGTTGCCTTCCTGTGCTCCTCACAGGAGGATGCCGTTTGCTTTGTCTCAAAATGACCAAGCTGTGCCGGGCTGGCTGGCAGGGCACCTACGATCTGTAAAGCTCCTCGTTTGCTGTTTTCATTCAGTTTATCTTTCCGTTTGGTGTAAGACTTAATTTTTAATCCTTCTGTTTGTTGTTCAGTGTTCCAAGATTGCCATCTGTATCTGTTTTATTTGGTTTCTTGAGTCTTTGTTGTAGGCGCATGGCATGGTGTGTCTGACTAAGCCGCTGTCTTGGTTATCTAGTGCTGCTATAACAGAAATACCACAAGTGGATGGCTTTAACAAAGAGAAGTTTATTCTATCAGTCTAGTAGGCTAGAAGTCCGAATTCAGGGCATTAGCTCCAGAGGAAGGTTGTCTCTCTCTGTGGCTCTGGAGGAAGGTCCATGTCAGTAATCTTTCCCTGGTTGAGGAGCTTCTCAGCACAGGGACGCCGGGTCCAAAGGACGCGCTGTGTTCCTGGTGCTTCTTTCTCGGTGGTGTGAGGTCCCCATGTCTCTCTGCTCGATTCTCTCTTTTATATCTCAAAAGAGATTGGTTTAAGACACAATATAATCTGGTAGATCTCATCAACATAAATGCCACTAATCCATCTCATTAACATCATAGTGATAGGATTTACAACACTTAGGAGAATCACATCCGGTGACAAAATGGTGGAGAATCACACAATACTGGAAATCATGGCAGAGCCAAATTGATACATACATTTTTGGGAGACACAGTTCAGTCCATGACAACCACCATTTGGACTCCTTTTCCCCTATCTGTTATTAAACAAAACAAAACAAAACAAAATCTCTACCTACTTTGCAGTATTTCTTTTCTAAACAAGTGAGAAAGTATAGTTTGTAAATCATACAAGTCTGTATAAACTGCAGTGTATTCTATTAATACATTTTTGGAGTTATAGTTTCTCAATTTAGTAGTATTTTCCCACCAGTTTAAAGCTTTTATGTCTCTACCCATCTGGTAAATTTTAACACTAGATGTCTAAACCCTTTGATTAATTAGGAGGGGTTGAGTTCTTAGAAAGTGGTAGTGTGGTAAAAAGTATGTTGGATTTGGAGCTAGAAAACTGGGATTGCAGAATTCTCCCCTTTTTTACTAGCTGTGTAACTTGGGCAGATACTAAACTTTTCTGAGCCTTCCTAATTTTTAGAATTCAAGCTAATACCAAGTAGCTCTCAGGGTTGATGTTAGGAGTAATTGAGTTAATTAGATGAAATTCCTTTGAAAACTGTAAAGCAAGGATCGGGGAACTTTTCTTTAAAGGACTGGATAGTAAATAGTCTAGGTTTTGCAGGTCGTGCACTTTGTGTTCTAACTATTCAGCTCTGTCCTTGTATCTTGAAAACAGCCACAGACAATATGTAAATCAGTGAGTGTGATTATGTTCGAATAAAACTTTATTTATGGACACTGAAATACTAATTTCTAATAATTTTCACATGTTGTGAAATATTCTTCTTTGCATTTTTTTCTTGTCATTTACAAGTGTAAAAACTATTCTTAGCCCACAGACCACACAAAACAGGCCAAGGGATGAATTTGGCTGATGGGCTGTATGTAGTTTGGCAATTGCTGTTATAAAGGGTTAAAGTAAGGTATTAATTAGGAATGGGAGGATAAGTAATTAATAAATAGAAATTGTTTAATTTTGATGATGGAAGAAGATGGAGATGATTTCGACTCTTTTTTAATTTTGGCCCATAATTGTTTCACATAAAATGAGCATGTTTAATTTGCCAAAGCAAAACTGGAAGATGGAAGTGAGAAAGAAAATAGTTTCAGTAGTATAAACTCTCAAAGACTGTGATGTGTTTGTGCAGTGTATGTACATAAGCGATTCAGGGTTGAATACAGTGTGTGCGTGTGGGTTCAAGAGTCAGACACCTGGGTTGAGTGGCTCTGGTTTTTACTAGCTGTGTGATCGTAGGCAAGTTACTTAATTTTTTGAGCCTTGGTTTCCTCATTTGTAAAGTGGGAATAAAAATATTTATCTCAAGGTTATTTTGGTGATCACAGGAGAAAGTGCATATAAAGAGCTCACAGTTCTTGGCGTATAGCGCTCAGTAAGTGTTAACTATTATTATTCGTGGAGCCCTGGTGGTGCAGTGATTAATAGCTAACCAAAAAGGTCAGCAGTTCGAATCCACCAGCTGCTCCTTGGAAACCCTATGAGGCAGTTCTGTGCTGTCCTGTGGGGTCACTATGAGTGGGAATCGGCTCAACAGCAATGGCTTTTTTATTATTCATTTGAATATATGTTGTACATACCACATTTGTTTTGTGCTTCCTTCAGTTATTTAAAGAAATTATGTGGAGGAGTAGAATTTCTGCATCATACGGTACTTCTGCTTTACTTTTTTAGGAACTGCCAAAATGTTTTCCACAGTGGCAGCACCATTTCACATCCCCCCCCCAGCTGTGTAAAAGTGTTCCAATTTCTCCACATCCTCTCCAACACTTGTTATTTTATTTTATTTTTTTAAAATTTTTATAATAGCCACACTTGTGGGTGTGAAGTTCTAGCTCGTGGTTTTGATGTGCATTTGTCTGATGACTAATGATGTTGAACATCTTTTCATGTGCTTGTTGGTCATTTGTGTATCTTCTCTGGAGAAATGTTTATTCAAATCCTTTGCACATTTTAAAATTGGGTTGTTGGTCTTTTTGCTGTTAAGTTTTAACCGTTCTTTATATATTCTGGATATTAAACCCTTATCTGATATATGCTTATATTCTCCCGTTGTATAGGCTGTCTTTTCACTTCTTTGATAATGTCCCAAGCACATTGTCGTGGATGGAATTATGTCTCCCAAAAAATATGTGTATCTATTTAGAGACCTGCATAAGTGGAAGAACATACCTTGCTCATGGATAGGTAGCCTCAACATAGTGAAAATGTCAGTTCTACCCAAAGTGATCTACGGATACAATACAATCCTGACCCAAATTTCACTGGCATTTTTTAATGTGATAGAGAAACAAATCACCAACTTCATATGGAAAGGGAAGAGGCCCTGAATAAATAAAGCATTACCCCAGAAGAAGAGCAGTTTGTGATGCCTCACACCACCTGATTTTAGAACCTATTATAATGCCATGGTAGTCAAAACAGCCTAGTATTGGTACAACAGATACATAGGCCAATGGAACAGAGTTGAGAATCCAGACATAAATTCATCCACCTATAAGCAGCTGATAATTTGACAAAGGCCCATTTGATACTGTATATCCATCTGCAAAAATCGGAAACAAGACCTATGCCTCACATCATGCACAAAAACTAACTCAAACTGGATCAAAGACTTACATATAAAATAAAAAACGATAAAGATCATGGAAGAAAAAATAGGGACAACGCTAGGAGCCCTAATACATGGCATAAACACAATACGAACCATAAGTAACAACGCACAAGCACCAGAAGAGAGACTAGAGAGCTGGGAGCTCCTAAAACTCAAACACTTAATGCTCATCAAAAGACTTCACCAAAAGAGTCAAAAGACAACCTACAGACTGGGAAAAAAATTTTGGCTATGATATATCTGATCAGGGTCTAATCTCTAAAATCTACAAGATACTGCAAAACCTCAACAACAAAAAGACAGATAACCTAATTAAAAAATGGGCAAAGGATATGAACAGGCACTTCACCAAAGAAGATATTCAGGTGGCTAACAGACACATGAAGAAATGCTCATGATCATTAGCCGTTAGAGAAATGCAGATCAAAACTACAATGAGATATCATCTCACCCCAACAAGGCTATCTCTAATTCAAAAAACACAAAATCATAAATGCTGGAGAGGTTGTGGAGAGACTGGAACACTTATACACTGCTGGTGGGAATATAAAATGGTACAACCACTTTGGAAATCAATTTGGCGCTTCATTAAAAAGGTAGAAATCGAAGTACCATACCATCCAGCTATCCTGCTCCTTGGAATATATCCTAGAGAAATAAGAGCCGTCCCACGAATAGATATATGCACACCCATGTTCATTGCAGCACTGTTCACAATAGCAAAAAGATGGAAACAACCTAGATGCCCATCACCGGACGAATGAATAAACAAATTTTGGTATATCCACACAATGGAATACTACGCAACGATAAAGAACAACGATGAAGCTGTGAAACATTGTATAACATGGAGGAAACTGGAACTTATGCTGAGTGAAGTTAGTCAGTCACAGAGGGACAAATACTGTATAAGACCACTATTATAAGAACTCAAGAAAAGGTTTAAACACAGAAGAAAACATTCTTTGATGGTTACGGGTGTGGGGAGGGAGGGTGAGGGTTATTCACTAACTAGATAGTAGACAAGAATCATCTTAGGCAAAGAGAAGGACAGCACACACTACAGAGAAAGTCAGCACAACCGGACTAAACCAAAGCTAAGAAGTTTCAATCAAACACTTTGACAAAGTAGTAGGGGTAGGGGTCTGGGGACCATGCTTTCAGGGGACATCTAGGTCAACTGGCATAACAAAGCTTATTAAGAAAACATTCTGCATCCTATTTTGGTGAGCGGCGTCTGGGGTCTTAAAAGCTTGCAAGCGGCCATCTAAGATGCATCAATTGGTCCCAACCCACCTGGAGTAAAGGAGAATGAAGAACACCGAAGACACAAGGAAAGTATTAGCCCAAGAGACAGAAAGGCCACATAAACCAGAGACTTCATCAGCCTGAGACCGGAAGAACTAGATGGTGCCCGGCTACCACCAATAACCACCCTGACAGGGAACACAACAGAGAGTCCCTGATGGAGCAGCAGAAAGATGGGGTGCAGAACTCAAATTCTAGTAAGAAGACCAGTCTTAATGGTCTGACTGAGACTGGAGGAACCCCAGAAAGCATGGCCCCTGGACTCTCTCTCAGCCCAGAACTAAAACAGTTTCCGAGGCCAACTCTTCAGACAGGGATTGGATTAGACTGTGGGACATAATGTGATACTCGTGAAGCGTGTGCCTCTTACACAAGTAGATACAAGAGACGAAAGGGACAGCTTCTGTCCAGAGGTGAGATGGGAAGGCAGAGTGTTAGGAGCTGGTTGAATGGTCATGGGGAATCAGGGGCGGAAAGGAGGAGTGTGCTGTCGCAAATGGGGTGAGCAATTAGGGTCTCATAACAACGTATGTAAAAAAAAATTTGTATGGGAGACTAACTTGAAATGTAAACTTCATTTAATTACAACAATAAAAAAAAGTTGTAAAAAAATCACTGTAAAAAAAAAGTGTAAAACAATCAATACTTTAATCCAAATTCAAGTTTATTCTATTATTCAAATATTTGTTGAGTCCCTTCTAAGCATAAGGTATTGTGGTTTTCATAGTTGGGGATGAAGTGGTAAAATCCGTGGACTGTAATCTCATTTGTTTATAAGATACAAACAGTGACTAAGAACGAAAGATAGGCTGATAGACAGCAACTGTCAGACGAAAGAGTGCTATGGTAAGGAAGTCCTTTCTATATTGAGAATCAAGGGAAGGCTTATTATTGAAGTTGTCAAGAATTTCAAGGTAGCTTTTGAACTGGATTTTGTGCGTAGTTGTTGTCAAGTCGATTTGTACTCATACCGACTTTATGTATGACTGAACAAAACACTGTCCAGTCCTTCACCATCCTCACGATCGTTGCTGTGTTTGAGCCCATGGTTGCAGCCACTGTGTCAGTCCATCTTGTTGAGTGTCTTCCTCTTTTTTGCTGACCCTCTACTTTACCAAGCATGATGTCCTTCTTTAGGGATTGGTCCCTCCTGATAACATGTCCAAAGTACATGAGACGAAGTCTCTCCATCCTCACTTTTAAGGAGCATTCTGGCCATACTTCTTCCAAGACAGATTTGCTTATTCTTCTGGCAGTCCATGGTATAGTGAGTATTCTTTGCCAACACTGTAGTTCAAAGGCATCAATTCTTCTTTGGTCTTCCTTATTCATTGTCCAGCTTTCCCATCCATATGAGGCGATTGAAAAGACCGTGGCTTGGACCAGGCACACCTTAATCCTCAAAGTGACATCTTTGCTTTTTAACACTTTAAAGAGGCTTTTTGCAGCAGATTTGCCCGATGTAGTGTGTCTTTCCATATTCCATCAATTTCTGGAGCCTTGTTTTTCACCAATGCTTTCAGTGCAGCTAGAATTTCTTCCTTCAGTATCATTGGTTCTTGATCATATGCTACCTCTTGAGATGATTTGAATGTCAACCAGTTCTTTTTGGTAGAGTGACTCTGTGTACTCCTTCCATCTTCCTTTGATGCTGCATTGTTCAGTTTTTTGCCCATTGAATCCTTCAGTATTACAACTTGAGGCTTGAATTTTTTCTTCAGTTCTTCAGCTTGAGAAATGTTGAGCACGTTCTCCCGTTTTGGTTTTCTACCTCCAGGTTTTTGCACATTTCATTATAATACTTTGTCTTCTTTAGCTGCTCTTTGATATCTTCTGTTCAGTTCTTTTACTTCATTATTTCTTCTGTTTGTTTTAGCTACTCTGTGTTCAAGAGCAAGTTTCAAAGTGTCTTCTGGCATCCATTTTGGTCTTTTTTTTCTTTCCTGTTTTTTTAACGACCTTTTGCTTTCTTCATATATGATGTCCTTGATGTCATCCCACACCACCTCTGGTCTTTGGTCATTAGTGTTCAGTTCGTCAAGTCTGTTCTTGAGATGGTCTCTAAATTCAGGTTGGAATGTACTCAAGGTCATGCTTTGGTTCTTGTGGACTTATTTTAATTTTCTTCCATTTCAGCTTGAATTTGCATATGAGCAATTGATGGTTCTGTACTGCAGTCAGCCCCTGGCCTTTTTCTGACTAATGATATGGAGCTTCTTCATCGTCTTTTTCCACAGGTATAGTCGATTTGATTCCTGTGTATTCCATCTGGTGAGGTCTATTTGTATAGTTGTCGTTTATGTTGTTGAAAAAAGGTATTTCCAATGAATAAGTTGTTGGTCTTGCAGAATTCTGTCATGTGATCTTCGGCATCATTTCTATCGCCAAGGCTGTGTTTTTCAATTACTGACCCTTCTTTGTTTCCATCTTTTTGCATTCCAATCACCAGTAATTATCAACGCATCTTTTTTTCATTAATTTTATTTATTTTGTTGTTGAGAATGTACACAACAATACATAAACCAATTCAGTAGTTTCTACATGTACAATTCAGTGACATCGATTACATTCTTCGAGTGGTACAACCATTCTTGCCCTCCTTTTCTGAGTTTTTCCTCCTCTATTAATATAAATTCACTGTCCCTAAGGTTCCTGTCTAATCTTTCAAGTTGCTGTTGTCAGTTTGATCTCATATAGATAGTTCTTAAAAGAGCATAATGCTCAAGGCAGACTTTTTTTTCTTTTTTTACTAGTTAAGCTAAACTCTAGTTTTAAGGAGACTTCAGGGGATATTTTTGCTTTAAGATTTAAAGATTATCTCAGGGCAGTGGTTTCAGGGGCTCATCTAACATTCATGGCTTCAAGAAGTCTGGAGTCTATGACAATTTGAAATTCTGTTCTATATTTCCCCCCTTTTGATCAAGATTCTTCTATAGAATCTTTGATCAAAATGTTCAGTAATGGTAGCCAGGCACCATCCAGTTCTTCTGGTCTCATGGCAAAGGAGACAGTTGTTCATGGAGGCAGGTAGCCACACATTACATATCCGCCTTCTCTTCCTGACTCTCCTTCTTCCTCTCTTGCTCCAGGTGAATAGAGACCAATGGTTGTATTTTGGATGGCCACTTTCAAGCTTTTAAGACCCCAGGCACTACTCAACGAACTAGGAGGTAGAACAGAAGCACTAAAGTTATTAGGCCAGTTAACTGGGCTTTCCCATGAAACCATGACTCTAAATCTCCAAACCAGGAAACCAACTCCCATGAGAATTTTGGTTGTACACAAGCATGCTCAGCAGCTACTCTTTTTTGTTGTTGTAAATGGATCTATCACACAGCTTTTGCCAATTCAACTTTTTACAGGTGTACAACTTATTGAGAGCAATTACAGTAGTCAATTTTGCAACCCTATCCTGATTAGTGTGATTATTTCCATCACTGTTAATACCCCTCCCCTTTCCCCCTATCTGCCACCCCTGGTAATCACTAATAAACTTTGTTCACTATACACTGCCTTTTTATATACGTGAGGTCATACAGTATTTGTCCTTTTGTGATTGAGTTATTTCACTTAGCATAATGTCTTCTAGCTCCATCTATATTGTAGCATGTATCAAGACTTTCATTTCTGTTACTGGCTTAGTAGTAGTACATTGTATGTATGTACCACATTTTGTTTATGTACTCATCTGTTGATGGGTATTTAGGTTGTTTCCACCTTTTGGCTGTTGTGAATAGTGCTGCAGTGAACACTGATGTACAAGTCTCTGAGTCTCTGCTTTCAAGTCTTGGGTATATACCTAGGAGTGGAAATACTGGGTCATATGGTAGTTCTATTTTTATTTTTTTCAGGAACTGCCACACTCTTTTCCACAACGGCTTACCATTTTGCATTTCCACCAACAATGGGTTAGGGTTCCAGTTTCCCCACATCCTTGCCAATATTTATTATTATTTTTTTTATCTTAGTCATTGTAGTGGGAGTGAAATGGTATCTCATTGTGGTTTTGATTTGCATCTCTGTGATGGCTAATGACGCTGAGCATCTTTTCATGTGCTTCTTGGCCATTTGAATGTCCTCTTTGGTGAAATGTCTGTTCAAGTCCTTTGCCCATTTTATGATTGGGTTGTCTTTTTGTTGTTAAGTTGTCAAAGTTTTGTATATATTTTGGTTATTAGATTCTTGTCATATATATGGTTTCTGAAGATATTTTTCCAGTCCGTAGCTTGTCGTTTCACTTTCATTCGTCATTCTTAACATAGTAGATCATTTGATTGTTTGATTCAAAATAGCCAATAGCAGTCCACTGGAGTTCACTAATGCGTGGGATATTGATCTTCTAGTGTTCAATTTCATTTTTGATGACTTGCGATTTTCCTTGGTTCATACTTTGTACATTCCAAGTTCTGATTACTGATGGATGTTTGCATCTGTTTCTTCTCATTTTGAGTTGGTGTGCATCAGCAAAAGAAGATCCCTAGAGCTTTACTCCATCCACGTCATTAAGATTGACACTAGTTTGAGGAGACAGCTCTTCCCGGTTGTATTTTGAGTGCTTCCAACTTGAGGAGCTCATTTTCAGCTCTGTACCAGACAGTGTTCCCTTGATATCCATAAGGATTTCACTGGCTAATTTTTTTTCCCAGAAGTAGATCTCCAGGTCGTTCTTTCTAGTCTGTCTTAGTCTGGAAGCTCTGCTGAAACCTATCCACCATGGGTGAGCCTGCTGGTATTTGAAATACCAGTGGCATAGCTTCCAGCATCACATCAACACTCAAGCCGCCACAGTATGAAAAACTGATAGGCAGTAAGTAGAGATGGTAGTAAAAGAACCTTCAAGGCTGAGGGAATAGCAGGGGCAAAAACAAACAAACAAAAAGGAATTATAGTATTCTTAACTTTTTTTTTGCAGAGATTGTTAATGTACAATAGTGCTTTTAAAGATTGAAATAATATGAAAAAAAAGCTAGTTGTTCTCCATATGATTTCCCATGGCTGATTTTTTAGAAGATGTAGAGGTAGATTAAAACCTGATGGTCCCCCTTTACCCAATCTATTGCCATCCAAGAGGGTAACCATTGTTAAGACTTGGCTGTGTATGCACTCGTGCAGTTCTTTTTCTCTGTATATACATGCACATATATGTGCATATACAAATAAAAGTACATAATATACATTTTGTGATTTTCACGTGCAAATATGACTTTGGGCCCTTTCCATGTCAGTATGTACACATCCACTTCGTTCTTTTTAATGGGTACATAGTATTTCATACTATGTGCTTCTCTACCTGTAACCACTAGGGTAAATTTAGAGCCCATCTTTCCATATTTTTTTATATGCATTTACTCACATATGAGTACATTTAGAAATATATAGCTTTGTGGATTTTTTTTAGATGTAATGTATGTATCATTTTACAGCTTGCTTTTTTTCACTTAACAGTATATATGTGTTGGAGATTTTTTTTTCATGTGTCCAAAACTTGCTTAATATTCACCTACATATTTGGACATCCTCAAAAAATTAAATGTATATAATCATAACTGATTTAAAGTTTAAAGGGCTTTGCTAGAATTTTTAATGTTAGGCAAAATTATATTATTGATGTTTTGGTTGTATAGTGTGTGTGTGTATATATATGTATATAATTTTTAAAATATAATTAATTTTTTTGTAAGAATATGCATAAAAAAGATAAACCATTTCCACAATTTCTACATGTATAATTCAGTGACATTGATTACATTCTTCAAGTTGTGTGCCCATTTTCATTATCCTTTTCCAAATTATTCTACCACCATTAACAAACTCACTGCCCCCTAACCTCATCTAACCTGTCAAGTTGCTGTTGTCAATTTGATTTCATAGAGACAGTTTTTTAAAAAAGCACTATGCTCAAGGCAGACATACTTTACTAATTAAGCTGAGCTATGTTTTGGTTCAGAAAGACTTCAGGGGATAGTTTTGGTTTGAGGTTTAAAGATTAAAGATTATCTCAGGGCAGTAGTTTCTCAGGTTTATGCAGCTTCAGTGACTCCAGAAAGTCTGGATTCAATTGAGAATTTAAATTTCTGTTTCGCATTTTATCCCCTTTTGATCAGGATTCTTCTATAGGATGTTTGATCAAGATGTTCAGTAATGGTAGCTGGACACCATCCAGTTCTTTTGGTCTCATGGAAAAGGAGGCAGTTGTTCATGGAGGCAGCCAGATAAGCATTCTGTTTCCTTCTCTGATTCCTGACTCTCCTACTTCCTCTGCTGCCCCAGATGAGTGGAGACCAATTGTACTTTGGATGGCCACTTACAAGCTTTTAAGACCCCAGGTACTACAGAACGAACTAGGTGGTAGAACACAAGCACTGAAAAACAACATTAGACCAGTTGACTGGGATGTCCCATGAAACCATGACCCGAGACCTCCAAACCAAGAAAACAAATTATGTGTAGAAGATTTTTTATCCATCAGTATATATCCATCTCTCATTTTTTAAACAGATGCATGTTATTTCACAGTATGGTTGTACCACTGTTTATTTCACTATTCTTTTACAGATGGATATTTAAGTTCTGTTCAATTTTTTTGCCATTTCAAACAATGGTAATGAAAAATTCCTGTACATACATCTGTGTCCATGTGCAGTAATATTTCTGAGGTAGATACTAAAACATGGCATTGCCGGATGACAAGTATGCACTATATACTTGGAATTTGCCCTATGAAAAGGCTATTCCAGTTCATCTGCCCAATTTCTCATACACTCCTCAAAACTTCATATTAATAAATATTTGTTTTTCATCTAAATGGACAAAAAATGATATCTCATTGTTTGTATTTGCATTTCGGTGTCTACTAATGAGTTTGAGCAATATACCCACCATATATATTGGCAATTGGCATTCTTTTCTTACTGATATTTTTAGATATTTTTCTCTTTATATTCTGGATATTAATGCTTTGCTATTGTGTTGTGAAGTAGCCGTGGTGGCACAATGGTTAGGCACTCGACTGCTAACCAAAAGGTCAGCGGTTTGAACCCACCAGTGCTTCCGTGGGAGAAGAGACCTGGTGATCTCCCATAAAGATTGCAGCCTAGGAAACCCTATGGGGCATTTCTACTTTGTCCTATAGAGTTGCTACAAGTCGGAGTCAACTCAGTGGCACACAACAACATACATGTTGTAAATGTTTTCTCCCAGTCTGTTGCCTACATTTTAAGCTTGCTCATGGTAAAATGGCAGAATTTATTAGCTTTTTTGTTAATGGTCTTTGAATTTTGTATTTTTAAGGTAGTCTTTCTTCCAGTTAGAAATATATTTTGCCATATTTTAATAGTTTTATAGTTTTGTTTTTTATATTTAGCTGTTTAATTCACCTAGAACGTATTTTTCTTTCTTTTTTTTATTGTTGTAATTAAATGAAGTTTACATTTCAAGTTAGTGTCTGATACAAAATTTTTATACATACATTGTTACGAGACTCTAATTGCTGACCCCATTCTGGGACAGCACACTCCTCCTTTCCGCCCCTGATTCCCCATGACCATTCAACCAGCTACTAACTCTCTCTGTCTTCCATCTCACCTCTGGACAGAAGCTGCCCCTTTGGTCTCTTGTATCTACTTGACTAAGAGGCACACTCTTCATGAGTATCACTTTATGTCCCACAGTCCAGTCCGATCCCTGTCTGAAGAGTTGGCCTCGGAAATTGTTTTAGTTCTGGGTTGATAGAGAATCCAGGGGCCATGCTTTCTGGGGTTCCTCCAGTCTCAGTCAGACCATTAAGACTGGTCTTCTTACTAGAATTTGAGTTCTGCACCCCATCTTTCTGCTGCTCCATCAGGGACTCTCTGTTGTGTTCCCTGTCAGGGTGGTTATTGGTGGTAGCCGGGCACCATCTAGTTCTTCCGGTCTCAGGCTGATGAAGTCTCTGGTTTATGTGGCCTTTCTGTCTCTTGGGCTAATACTTTCCTTGTGTCTTCGGTGTTCTTCATTCTCCTTTACTCCAGGTGGGTTGGGACCAATTGATGCATCTTAGATGGCCGCTTGCAAGCTTTTAAGACCCCAGACGCCGCTCACCAAAGTAGGATGCAGAATGTTTTCTTAATAAGCTTTGTTATGCCAGTTGACCTAGATGTCCCCTGAAAGCATGGTCCCCAGACCCCCTACCCCTACTACTTTGTCAAAGTGTTTGATTGTATTCAGGAAACTTCTTAGCTTTGGTTTAGTCCGGTTGTGCTGACTTTCTCTGTAGTGTGTGCTGTCCTTCTCTTTGCCTAAGATGATTCTTGTCTACTATCTAGTTAGTGAATAACCCTCACCCTCCCTCCTCACACCCGTAACCATCAAAGAATGTTTTCTTCTGTGTTTAAACCTTTTCTTGAGTTCTTATAATAGTGGTCTTATACAGTATTTGTCCCTCTGTGACTGACTAAAGTCATTCAGCATAATACGTTGCAGCTTCTACCATGTTATACGATGTTTCACAACTTCATTGTTCTTTATTGTTGCATAATATTCCATTGTGTGGATATACCATAATTTGACTATCCATTCGTCTGTTGATGGGCACCTAGGTTGCTTCCATCTTTTTGCTGTTGTGAACAGTGCCACAGTGAACATGGGTGTGCATATGTCTATTCGTGTGACGGCTCTTATTTCTCTAGGATATATTCCAAGGAGCGGGATAGCTGGATCGTATGGTACTTCTATTTCTAGCTTTTTAAGGAAGCGCCAAATTGATTTCCAAAGTGGTTGTACCATTTTACATTCCTACCAACAGTGTGTAAGTGTTCCAGTCTCCACAACCTCTCCAGCATTTATGATTTTGTGTTTCTTGGATTAGAGATAGCCTTGTTGGGGTGAGCTGATATCTCATTGTAGTTTTGATCTGCATTTCTCTAATGGCTGATGATCGTGAGCATTTCTTCATGTGTCTGTTAGCTACCTGAATATCTTCTTTGGTGAAGTGCCTGTTCATATCCTTTGCCCATTTTTTAATTGGGTTATTTGTCTTTTTGTTGTTGTAGTTTTGCAGTATCTTTTAGATTTTAGAGATTAGACCCTGATCGGATTTGTCGTAGCCAAAATTTTTTTCCCAGTCTGTAGGTTGTCTTTTGACTCTTTTGGTGAAGTCTTTTGATGAGCCTAAGTGTTTGATTTTTAGGAGTTCCCATTTATCTAGTTTCTTTTCTGGTGCTTGTGCATTGTTACTTATGGTTCGTATTGTGTTTATGCCATGTATTAGGGCTTCTAGCATTGTCCCTATTTTTTCTTCCATGATCTTCATGGTTTTTTATTTTATATTTAAGTCTTTGATCCATTTTGAGTTAGTTTTTGTACATGGTGTGAGGTATGGGTCTTGTTTGAGTTTTTTGAAGATGGATATCCAGTTATGCCAGCACCATTTGTTAAAGAGACTTTTCCCCAATTAATGGATTTTGGGCCTTTGTCAAATATTAGCTGCTCATAGGTGGATGAACTTATATCTGGATTGTCAACTCTGTTCCATTGGTCTATGTATTTGTTGTACTAGTACCTGGCTGTTTTGACTACCATGGCAGTATAATAGGTCCTAAAATCAGGTAGTGTAAGGCCTCCCACTTTGTTCTTCTTGAGTAATGCTGTATTTATTCGGGGCCTCTTCCCTTTCCATATGAAGCTGGTGATTTATTTCTCCATCTCATTATAAGATGCTGGTGGAATTTGGATCGGGACTGCATTGTATCTGTAGATTGCTTTGGGTAGAATTGACATTTTCACTATGTTAAGTCTACCTATCCATGAGCAAGGTATATTTTTCCACTTATGCAGGTCTCTTTTAGTTTCTTGCAATAGTGTCTTGTAGTTTTCCCTGTGTAGATCTTTTACGTCTCTGGTTAGATTTATTCCTACCTGTTTTGTCTTCTTGAGGGTATTGTAAATGGTATTGATTTGGTGATTTCCTCTTCCATTTCCTTTTTGTTGGTGTAAAGGAATCCAACTGATTTTTGTATGTTTATCTTGCATCCTGAATCTTTGCTGAAGTCTTCTATTAGTTCCAGTAGTTTTCTTGTGGATTCTTTGGGGGTTTTCCGTGTAGATCATATCACCAGCAAATACAGATACTTTGACTTCTTCCTTACCAATTTGGATGCCCTTTATTTCTTTTTCAAGCCTAATTGCTCTCGCTAGGACCTCCAGCACAATGTTGAGTAATAGTAGTGATAAAGGGCATCCTTGTCTGGTTCCCGTTCTCAAGGGAATGCTTTCGAAGTCTCTCCATTTAGGAAGATGTTGGCTGTTGGTTTTGTATAAATGCTCTTAATTATATTGAGGAATTTCCCTTCTATTCCTATCTTATTGAGAGTTTTATCATGAATGGGTGTTGGACTTTGTTGAATGCCTTTTGTCTATCAATTGATAAGACGATGTGGTTCTTGTCTTTTGTTTTATTTATGTGATGGATTACATTGATTATTTTTCTAATGTTGAATCATCCTTGTATACCTGGTATAAATCCCACTTGGTTACGGTGAATTTTTTTTTTTAATATATTGATGAATTCTATTGGCTAGAATTTTGTTGAGGATTTTTGTGTCAGTGTTCATGAGGGATATTGGTCTGTAATTTTCTTTTTTTGTGCTATCTTTAAGTGGTTTTGGAATCAGGGTTATGCTGGCTTCATAGAATGAGTTTGGAAGTATTCCATCCTTTGTACGCTCTAAAATACCTTTAGTATTTGGTATTCTCTCTTCTCTGATAGTTTGGTAGAATTCTTCAGCGAAGCCATCTGGGCCAGGGCTTTTTTTTGTTGGGAGTTTTTTAAATAACCTTTTCAATCTCTTCTTGTGTTATGGATTTATTTAGTTATTCTACCTCTTTCTGTGTTAATTTAGGTAGGTAGTGGGTTCTAGAAATTTGTCCATTTCCTCAAGTTTTCAAATTTGTTAGAGTACAGTTTTTCATAGTAATCTGTTATGATTCTTTTAATTTTAGTTGGGTCTGTTGTGATATCACCCATCTCTTTTTTCTTATACAGGTTATCTGCTTCCTCTCCTGTTTTTGTTTTGTCAGTTTGGCCAATGGTTTATAAATTTTGTTGATCTTTTCAAAGAACCAGGTTTTGGAGTTGTTAACTCTTCCAATTGTTTTTCTATTCTCTATTTCATTTAATTCTGGTCTAATTCTTATTATTTCCTTCCTTCGGGCGCCTGTTGGCTTGTTTTGCTGCTGTCTTTCTACGTGTTCCAGTTGTAGGGTTAGTGGTTTGATTATGGTCCTTTCCTCTTTTTGGATGTGTGCATTTATTGTTATAATCTGACCTCTGAGCACTGCTTTTGCTGTGTCCCAAAGGTTCTGGTAGGATGTGTTTTCATTCTTGTTTGAGTCTATGAATTTCTTTATTCCATCCTTATTTTCTTCTGTAACCCAGTAGTTTTTTGAGGAAGATATTGTTCAGTTTTCATGTGTTTGGTTTTTTTCCCTTGCTTTTTGTGTAGTTGATTTCCACTTTTATGGCTTTATGGTCAGAAAAGATGCTTTGTAATATTTAGATGTTTTGGATTATGTTAAGGCTTTCTTTATGGCCTGATATATGGTGTATTCTGGAGAATATTCCATGTGCATTGGAAAAGAATGTATATTTGGCTGCTGTTGGGTGGAGTGTTTGATATATGTCTATTAGATCAAGTTGGTTGATTGTAACATTTAGCTCTTCCATGTCTTTGTTGAGCTTCTTTTTGGATGTTCTGTCCTTCACTGAAAGTGGCATGTTGAAGTGTCCTACTACTATCGTGGAGCTGTCTAGCTCTCTTTTCAGAGCTGTTAGAGTTTATGTATTTTGGAGCGCTGTTATTGGGTGCATAAATATTTAGTATAGTTATGTCCTCCTGGTGTATTGACACTTTAATCATTATATAGTGTCCTTCCTTATTCTTTGTGGTGGATTTTTCTTTAAAGTCTACTTTGTCAGAGATTAATATTGTCATTCCTGCTCTTTTTTTATTTTATTATACTTCAGGTGAAGGCTTACAGAACAAAATAATTTCTGATTGAACAGTTACTACAAGTGTTGCCCTATGACAATGGTTAACGATCTCACAACACATCAACAATATCCTTACTCAACCTTGGGTTCCCTATCACCAGCTTCCTTGTCCCCTTCTGCCTTCTGGCCCTTGTCACTGGACTCCTGTACCTCGTTAGTCTCATTTGGTTTTACGGGGCTGTCCACTCCCAGGCTGAACAGTGAACATCGGAGGTAACTTTACCACTGAGCTAAAAGGGTGTCTGGGGGCCATACTCTTGAGGTTTCTCCAGTCTCCTTTAGGCCAGTAAATTTGGACTTTTTTTGGTGAGTTAGAATTATGCTCTACTTCCTTCTCCAGCTCTGTCTAGAATTCTCTGTTGTGATCCTGGTCAGAGCAGGCAGTGGTGGTAGCTGGGCACCATCTAGCTGTACTGGACTCAGTCCGGTGGAGGCCTTGGTAGCTGTGGACATTTAGTCCTTCGGACTAATCTTTTCCTTGTATCCTGTTCTTCATTCTCCCTTGCTTCCGAAGCGATGAGACCAGTGGAGTATCTTAGATGGCCGCTCACAGGCTTTTAAGACCCCAGACGCTACTCACCAAGGTAGAATGTAGAGCATTGTCTTTATAAGCTGTGTCATGCCAATTGAGCTAGATGTTCCCCGAGACCATGGTCCCCACAGCCCTCTGCCCAGCAATTCAGTCCCTCAGGGAGTTTGGATGTGTCTATGGGGCTTCCATGACCTTTCCTTGTGCAGGTTGTGCTAGTTTCCCCTGTATTGGGTACTGTCTCACCCTTCACCCAAGATACTTATCTATTGCCTATTTAGTATTCCCCCCCCACCCCTCCCATCCCTGGTAACCAACAAAGATTGTTACATTTTGTGTGTGAACTTTTTATGGGTTTTTACAATAGAGGTCTCATACAATATTTATCCTTTTGTGATTGACTTATTTCACTCAGCATAATGTCCTCCAGTTTCATCCATGTTATGAGATGCTTCACAGATTCATTGTTGTTCTTTCTCGTTGCATAGTACTCCATCGTGTGTATGTACCATAGTTTGTTTATCCATTCATCTGTTGATGGGCATCTCGGTTGTTTCCATCGGTTTGCTCCTGCTCTTTTTTGAGTATTGTTTGCTTGATATATTTTTTTTCATCCTTTGAGTTTTAGTTTGTGTCTTGAAGTCTAAGGTGCATCTCTTGTAGGCAGCATATAGATGGATCATTCTTTTTTATCCAATCTGCCACTCTCCATCTCTTAATTGGTGCATTAAGTCCGTTTACATTAAGTGTAATTATTGATGGGTATGAGTTTAGTGCTGTCATCCTGATATCTCTTTTTGTGTGTTGTTCAGTTTGTTTGTTCCCCTTAATTTTCTGTGCTGAGTTGTTTTTCTTTATGTACTTTTTTTCATCTTTTTCATTGTTGTAGATTTTATGTTTCCTGGGTCTTTATATTTTTCTGCTTTTTTATTTTGATTTGTATGATTGTTAGATTTCTTTGTGGTTACCTTAATATTTACCCCCTTTTTTTAAGTTTATACCAGTCTTTTATTACTTTATATCACCTTGACTTCCCCCGCATATGAAAAATCAATGTGTGCATTTTTAAGTCCCTTTTTTTTGTTTTAATGTTGTCCTTTTTTAGATATTGATATCTTTGTTTCCCTATTTTCAATTTTTTAGCTTTGATGTATTTTTGACATCCGTATCTGAGTCAATATCTGGTTGCTCTGTCCTGTGTTCTAGCCTTGTATAGTTATCTGATGTTATTGATTAATCATAGTATTTATTGTAATTTTGGTTTCGTTTTTGTAAATTCCCTGAACTTTTGTTTATCTGGAAAAGCCCTAATTTCATGATCATATTTGAGAGACTGTTTTGCTGGATATATAATTCTTGGCTGGCAGTTGTTTTCCTTCAAGGCTTTGTATGTCATCCTATTGCCTTCTAGCCTGCATAGTTTCTGCTGAGTAGTCCGAGCTTATTCTAATTGACTCTCTTTTGTAGATGAATTTTCTTTTATCCCTAGCCGCTTTTAAAATTCTCTATGTTTGGTTTTGGTAAGTTAGATTATAATATGTCTTGGTGACTTTTTTTGGTATCTACCTTATGTGGTGTTCGATGAGCATCTTGGACAGATATTTTCTCATCTTTCATGATATCAGGGATGTTTTCTGTCAATAAATCTTCAACAATTTTCTCTGTATTTTCTGTTATCCCCCCCACCCCGTTCTGGTACTCCAGTCACTCATAGGTTATTTCTCTTGTTAGAGTCCCACATGACTCTTAGAGTTCCTTCATTCTTTTTAATTCTTTTATCTGACTTTTCCTCAAATAAGTTGGCGTCAAGTGCTTTATCTTCAACGTCACTAATTCTAACTTCTGCTTCAATTCTGCTCCTATGACTTTCTATTGAGTTGTCTCATTCTGAAATTTTATTGTTAAATCTTTTGGATTTCTGATTGCTGTCTCTCTATGGATTCTTGCGGCCTATTAAATTTGTCATTATGTTCTTGAATAACTTTTTAAGGTCTGATATTACTTCGTGTGTTTCTTGGCAGTTTCTGCATTTTGTAAAATTTTCTTTTTAATTTCTAGAAGAGTTCTGTATAGTAATCTTTTGTATTTTGCCTCTGGTAATTCCAAGAAATTCTCTTTTTCCAGAGAGTTTATTGATTATTTTGGGAGCTTGCTGAAGCCATCATTGATTGTCTCTGTGATTTGATATTGACTGTTGTCTCCGAGCCATCAGTAAGTTATTATAATTTTATTATATATTTGTCTAGTGAGTGCTAGCTTCTTGTTTTGTTTTGTTTTGATACGCCCCAATAGGCTGCTCATGTGCGCTAGTTTGATTATTGGCACCTTTGAAGCTCTAACATCCTGTCACCAGGTAGGTAGTTCTGTAACTAGGTATGTGCACACAGGACTCCATTAAATTTTCCTATATGGGTTCAGCTCAGGTGTCCAGGCAGTCAGTCACTAAGTGTGTGGTGCAGGCTCTCACCTACAGTCTTAGAGAGGCATGGGTGATTGGTGCAGGCACTGGTATCTGGCTGTGGTAGGGGATTACGCACTAAGCCAGGCAGGGGGCTGACGGCTGCCCCTGAGAGTCTGAAAGGAAAGTGTGTCCCTATTCCCTAGGGCGAGTAGATAGGTGAGTTTTACAGCCGGACTATGAGCACCTGACTCTCTTGGCGTTAAAGACTCGAGGGCATCACTTTTTCTTGGACTCCTGTAGCAGGTGACAAGGTGGCTTAGTTGACGCCACTAGTCCTCAAGCCTCTGTTGCGGATCAGTGAAAGTGCCTACTTAAGGGACAGGGCAGTTTCGAGGGTCAAAAATCTGCCACTTCACAGCTGGAACAGTTGAAGTTAAACTTCAGATATTTATTTACCCTGTTGTACTGTGGTAGTGAGGGCTAACGCTGTTGATATGGGACCCGCACAAGTCTATACAGGGGTGTAAGGCACTCAAAGTCTGTGGACCCCTTATGCCTGTGCCTAGCAAAGGAGCTGTGCCACCCCTGAGTTCCTGGCTTAGGGGAGTTAGTAGCTTATCTGTTCCCTCTCCAAGGCCAGAAGAATGGGTCAGGGCGCCTTTTGGAATCTACTTCCGGCCTAGCAGACTCCTGGTGCAGAGTGGGAAGGGAGGAGGTAAAAGGGAGAGAGGTTTTTCCGAAGTGGGCTTTTTATTTTTTTTTTAAATCCCTGCAAAAGTCCTCACACATGTACTTACCTTTAGCCACTTGGGAGCTGCTTTTCCCTGGTTTGGAGTGTCCAAGCAGAATCTCTGTTGCCAGATCTCTCTTGATGTGGAAACTGCTTCCCGAGCGTGTGCACAGCTGTTTGCCTGCTTCACTGCGAACCTGGAGCTGCTGAAGCGCTGCAGTCCTGCTGTTGCCCCTCTAGCGCTGCTCACTTCTTCCGAACCGTCTCCCTCTCCCCCCACCACTAAGTCCGATTCCTCAACTTTGCCTTGTTTAGGGCTCCTAGATATTCATATACAATCATATCACTTGTTTTTACAGGTCTTTGTTATAAGAGGGATATAGGAAGCTGTCTGACTACGCCACCCTCTCGGCCCTACCTCCAGAATGTGTTTTTCTGAACTGGTTTTACACAGAGCTTTAACTTTTTTACCCTACATGGATAACTAATTTATCATGACACCATTTATTATGCTATGTGTTCTACACAAATTTAAATTGTCTTCTTTCACATGGATTACATTCCCATACACACGTGTGTTTCTCTGTTGGTTCTTCTATTCCATTAGTCCACTTGCCTATTTCGGTACAAAACCAGATTAAGTTACCATAGCTATATTATATGTTAATATCTGGCAAGGCAAATTCTCATTGTTGTTTTTCAAAATCTTCTCTGTGTTCCTTGTACTCTTTTGGGAATCAGCTTGTCAGTTTTGGTTAAAAACATCTGTTTGGGATTTTGATTGGGTTTTCATTGACTTTAGATGTTAATATTGGGTTTTTCCACCAAGAACGTGGTTCATTTTATGTACTTCAGTTAAAGTTTACGTTTTTCTTTATGTAAATATTGCATCTTTTTTTCTTGCATTTATTTCTAGGTTGGTATTTTTTTAGCTCGTTGCTCTTGTGAACAGCATAGTTTTTTATTACTTTTTTAAATTGATTATTGCTGATGTGTAGCAAATCTTTTGATTTCTACAGAAATACATTTTGTCTTTGGCCTTTCTGCTGAGTTTTCTTGTTAGTTCCTACTGTAGTTTTTTAGTTGATTTGCTTGGATTTTCTAGATAGATAATTATATAGTCTGCAAGCTTTGAGGTTTTTTAAATTGTACTTTAGATGGTTTATGGAGCAAATTAGTTTCTCATTAAACAATATACATATCGTTGTGTGATATTGTTGCCAACCCCACGACATGTCAACACTCTCCACTTCTCAATCTTGGATTTCCCGTTACCAGCTTTCCTTTCCCCTTCTGCCTTCTTGTCCTTGCCCCTAGGCTGATGGGACCATTTAGTCTCGTTTTGTTTTATGGGCCTGTCTAATCTTTGGCTGAAGGGTGAACCTCAGGAGTGACTTCACTACTGAGTTAAAAGGGTATCTGGGTCCATATTTTTGGGGTTTCTCCAGTCTCTGTCAGACCAGTAAGCCTGGTCTTTTTTTGTGAGTTAGAATTTTGTTCTACATTTTTTCTCCAGCTCTGTCCAGGACCCTCTGTTGTGATCCCTGTCAGAGCAGTTGGTGGTGGTAGCCGGGCACCATCTAGTTGTGTTGGATTCAGTCTGGTGGAGGCTATGGTAGTTGTGGTCCATTAGTCTTTTGGACTAATCTTTCCCTTGTGTCTTTGGTTTTCTTCATTCTCCCTTGCTCTAGACAGGGTGAGACTGACCAGTGGAGCATCTTAGATGGCCACCCCCAACCTTATAAGACCCCAGCAAGCTTTGAGTTTTGCCTTCTCCTTTTCAATATTCACGTGTCTTCCTTTATTTTCTTTAGCAGTAGCGGTGATAATAGGAATTCTTGGCTTATTCCTGACTTAAATGGTTGTGTATGTGAAAGATGCCTAACTTTTCTCATATATAAATTCTAATTGAAATGACACTGAGATTCTGTTTTTAAAACCTTTCAGATTGTTAAACATCAGAACGTTTGATAACACCTTTCGTTGTCAAGGCTGTGGGGTAAAAGATTTTCTCACACATTGCAGGCAGGAGTTTAAATTGGTATGACACCCACGGAAGGCATTTTGACAACATTATATAAAGATATATATGTGTTATATGCAGTCTTCTGGATGTATAGTATACTTTAATAAAAGTTAAAAGCATAAATATGCAAATTTACCTTGATCCAGCAAGCTCATTTTTCTGAATTTATTCTACAGATACATGTCCAAAAACAAATATGTAATATTGTTTGTGATAACAAAGAATTGAATACCATATAGGTATTTAAAAAAATAAGAATGAGTAAACTTGTATTTACTGAAGTCTTGGCTGTCTAGTGCTGCTGTAACGGAAATACCACAAATGGATGGCTTTAACAAAGAAAAATTTATTCTCTCACAGTCTAGGACGCTAGAAGTCCGAATTCAGGGTGCCAGCTCCAGGGGAAGGCTTTCTCTGCTCTGGGGGAAAGTCCTTGTCATCGATCTTCCCCAGTCGAGTAGCTTCCCAGCACAGGGAGCCCGGATCCAAAGGGCACAGTATTCTCCTGGATCTTGTTTCTTGGTGGTATGAGGTCCCCATGTCTCTCTGCTCACTTCTCTCTTACGTATCTCAAAAGAGATTGGTTTAAGACACAACCTCATCTTGTGGATTACATGCAATCAGAATGCATTAATAACTATTGGTGATTGGAATGTGAAAGTTGGAAACAAGGAAGGATCGGTAGTTGGAAAATATGGCCTTGGTGATAGAACGATGCGTGAGATCGCATGATAGAATTTTGCAAGACCAACAACTTCTTCATTGCAAATACTTTTTTTCAAAAACATAAACAGTGATTACACACGTGGAGCTTGCTGGATGGAATACACAGGAATCAAATTGACTACATCTGTGGAAAGAGACAACGGAAAAGCTGAATATCATCAGTCAGAACAAGGCCAGGGGCTAACTGCAGAACAGACCATCATTTGCTCATATGGAAGTTCAAGTTGAAGTTGAAGAAAATTAAAACAGGTCCACGAGAGCTAAAGTACGACCTTGAGTATATCCCACCTGCATTTAGAGACCATATCAAGAATAGATTTATTTGATGCTTTGAACACTAATGACTGAAGACCAGATGAATTATGGAATGACATCAAGACATCATATATGAAGAAAGCAAGAGGTCATTGAAAAGGCAGGAATGAAAGAAAGACCAAAATGGATGTCAGAAGAGACTCTGAAACTTGCTCTTCGATGTCAAGTAGCTACAACAAATGAAAGAGATGATGATGTAAAAGAGCTGAACAGAAGATTTCAAAGGGCAGGTTGAGAAAACAAAATATTATAATATGTGCAGAGACTTGGAGTTAGAAAATCAAAAGTGAAGAATACACTTGGCATTTCTCAAGTTTAAAGAACTGAAAAAAAATTCAAGTCTTGAGTTGTAGTCTTGAAGGAATCTACGGGTAAAACATTAAACGACCCAGGAAACATCAGAAGATGGAAGGAATACACAGTCACTATACCAGAAAGAATTGGTCAGCGTTAAACCATTTCAGGAGGTAGTATATGATCAGGAAATGATGGTATTGAAGGAAGAAGTCCAAGCTGCACTGAAGGCATTGGCGAAAAACAAGGCTTCAGGAACTGACAGAATACCAATTGAGATGTTTCAACAAACGGATGCAGTGTTGGATGTGCTCGCTCGTCTATGCCATGAAATTTGGAACACAGCTACCTGACCAACTGACTGGATGAAGTCCATATTTATGCCTGTTCCAAACAAAGGTGATCTAACAGAATGAGAAGTTATTGAACAGTACTGTTAATGTTATATGTAAGTAAAATTTTGCTGAAGATCATTCAAAAATATTTGCAGCAGTACATTGATAGGGAGCTGCTAGAAATTCAGTCCGGATTTAGAAGAGGACGTGGAACCAGGAATATCACTGGTGATGTCAGATAGATCCTGGCTGAAAGCAGAGAATACTAGAAAGATGTTTACCTGTGTTTCATTGACTATGCAAAGGCATTCGACAGTGTGGATCATAACAAATTATGGATAACATTGCAAGAATGGGTATCCCAGAACACTTAATTGTGTGGATGAGGAACCTGTACGTAGATCAAGAGGCAGTCTTTCGAACAGAACAAGGGGTACTGCGTGGTTTAAAGTCAGGAAAGGTTGTGTGTCAGGGTGGTATCCTTTCACCATACCTATTCAGTCTGTATGCTGAGCAGATAATCAGAGAAGCTGGACTATATGAAGAAGAACAGGGCATCAGGATTGGAGGAAGACTCATTAACAATCTGCGTTATGCAGATGACACAACCTTGCATAAAAATGAAGAGGACTTGAAGCACTTAACTGATGAAGATCAAAGACCACAGCCTTCAGAATGGATCACACCTCAACATAAAGAAAACAAAAATCCTCGTAACTGGACCAATAAGCAACATCATCATAAATGGAGAGAAGATTGAAGTTGTCAAGGATTTCATTTTACTTGGATCCACAGTCAACACCCACGGAAGCAGCAGTCAAGAAATCAAAGGATGCATTGCATTGAGTGAACCTGCTGCAAAAGACCTCTTTAAAGTGTTCAAGAGCAAAGATGTCACCTTGAAGACTTAAGTGTGCCTGACCCAAGCCATGTTGTTTTCAGTCACCTCTTAGGCATGGGAAAGTTGCACAATGAATAAGGATACTGAAGAAGAATTGACGCCTTTGAATTATGGTGTTGGCGAAGAATATTGAATATATCATGGACTGCTAAAAGAACGAACAAATTTGTCTTGGAAGAAATACAGCCAGAATGCTCTTAGAAGGAAGGATGGTGAGACTGTGTCTCACATACTTTGGACATGTTATCAGGAGGGATCAGTCCCTGGATAAGGACATCATGCTTTGTAGAGTAGAGAGTCAGGAAAAAAGAGGAAGACCCTCACCAGTATGTATTGACGCAGTGGCTACAGCAATGGGCTCAAGCATAACAACAATTGTGAGGATGGTGCCCTACCAGGCAGTGTTTCGTTCTGTAGTAGATAGGGTAGCTGTGAGTTGGAACAGACTTGAGGGCACCTAACAACAACAACAATCCCACCTCATTAACATCATAGAGGTAGGATTTACAACATGTAGGAAAATCACATCAGATGACAAAATGATGGAGAATCACACAATACTGGGAATCATGGACTAGCTAGGTTGCCATACATTTAGGGGCGATACAATTCAATTTGTAACAACTGATAAGGAAAAAATAAGTTATTGTGAATGTGAAAAAAGCATTGTATATTATTGTATGCCACTTTTTCTGTAGAAGGGATGGTAATATATATTTATATTTGCTATTTGCATAAATAAATTCTGGAGGGATACACAAAAACCTAATGAGGGGTTACCTTAGGGAGTGGTTAGAATGAGCGGATGGATGGGAGATAGGGGTGGGAGTAATCTTTATCATTATATACCTCTTTTAATTTCTTTGATTTTTAAACCATAGTTTTATATCGTATGTTTTAATTGTTTAAGCTCCTCTAAGGACGTGTTTTTCTTTTAGTTTATCTTTCTCTTCTGTGTTTCAGGTTTTCTTCAAATGCTTGTCTCCTGATTCTGTTCATATTTAATAATAAGGTAGTGGAAGGGCTGACTGGGATTTCAGTGTATTGGGGCAGGATTGTCAGCTGGTAGGCTTTATTTTTGGGTGAGTGGTGGGTAGCTGGCTATTACACTTAGAGGCCCCAAATACCAGAAGGCAGAGGGCTTTGCTCTGGAGTTTTCCAATTCTCCCCAGTTTGTTGAATTTGGTATTTTGTATACACGGATTTGTTTCTTTTGGGGGGAAGATTAATCAACTGTATGGTAATTCAGACTTTCAGTTAATCCCTGTTTTCATGTAATTTCTCACTCTGGCCTTCTTTGGGATCAGCTTTCTCTTGAGTGTGGAGCCTCTCTGGGGTTTTGCCCTGCAAGTCTGCTGCCTTCTGGATTGGAACACCTTCTATTACATATTTTAGGTTGTAGCATCATTTCATATATATTATCAGTCAGTTCTTTTCTGTCTGCTCTCTGTCAAAAATTGAAGTCTTGTATCTGCCATGCCATTTTCCATTTGTGTCCTTGACTTGTGATTTATGCATTTATACTTCTTTATCATCACTTTTCTGGGGTCTTGGAAAGTGCAAGAGATACAGGTATTCAGTTCACCTTCTTGAACCAGAAGTCAACAATAGTATTTTGTAAGCTTGGATCAATTGTAGGTTCCTTGAGGACAAGAACTCCCTTTTGTTCTTTTATCCCCAGAGCCTGGCACAGTGCTTGACAGATAGACACTTAGTAAATATTTATTGGCATGAATGTGTGTATAGGAAAGAGAGAGAGAGGATTGGTAATAGAAAAATGTACTGCATAATTTTGACTCTTTAAATGTACATTCTTTCAATTGCTAGTTCCAAAAGTCGAAGCTATTCTTTGACAAAGTACTGATTTTATGCTGGACTACCCATGGGTAGAACCATGATAAGCTACAGGGGAAAATTATTTTGAACTTTTAACTCAAATGCTGCAATTTTATATATCAGATATTTTGAAGGAATAGAGATAGGGCACAAATTTGTGAGCTTTTTCCTGTAAGTTCAAAGTCTGCAGAAGTGTTTTCACAGTTGTCATTATTTCTAGGGCTTAGATCTCTGTGTTTACCATTTTATGAAGGAAAAAACTGTCTAGCATAGGTTATGATATATAGCCATGAACTCAGTAAGAGGCCCCAGGTTTGAGGCCTGATTTTTGTGGACTATTTCACTGAGCCATGTTTCTGCATTGTTGAGTGTAGTAGAGATACTATCCTGGTAACTGAAGTATATCCTTTTAGCAATGCCAACATGGTTTATTACTGGGAGCACCAAGAGGTAGTGGCTGTGGAGGAAGCCAATCTGATAGCTTTTAAAAAATGTATACTTTTCTAGATTAGTCCGAAGGACTAATGGTCCACAGCTACCAAGGCCTCCACCGGACTGAGTCCAGTACAGCTAGATGGTGCCCGGCTACCACCACTGACTGCTCTGACCAGGATCACAACAGAGGGTTCTGGACAGAGCTGGAGAAGGATGTAGAACATAATTCTAACTCACAAAAAAAAAGACCAGATTTACTGGCCTGACAGAGACTGGAGAAGCCCCGAGCATCTGGCCCCCAGACAACCTTTTAGCTCAGTGGTGAAGTCACTCCCGAGGTTCACCGTTCAGCTGGGGATTGGACAGACCCATAAAACAAAATGGGACTAATGAGGCACAGTAGTCCAGGGACAAGGACTAGAAGGCAGGAGGGGACAGGTAAGCTGGTGATAGGGAACCCAAGGTTGAGTAAGGATATTGTTGATGTGTTGTGAGATTGTTAACCATTGTCATAGGACAACGTGTAATAACTGTTAAATGAGAAACTATTTTGTTCTGTAAGCCTTCATCTTAAATAAGAATAGCAGCACAATTGGAAGAGCGTAGTCAATGTCACTGAACTGTGCATGTAGAAATTTTTGAAATGTTGTATCTTTGGCTATGTGTATTTTCACCAAAAAGAAAAGGTTGAGAAGTTAGAGGGTTGACGTGTTGTGGGGTTGTTAACCAACGTCATAAAACAATATGTGTACTACTGTTTCATGAGAAACTATTTGTTCTGTAAGCCTTCACCTGAAGTACAATAAAAAAAGTAAAAATTTTAAAATTAAAAAAAGTATACTTTTCTGCATTTCTAAATAGAGTTTTCTGAAAACGATTTAACATTTTCTTGAGTATCATTGAACAGTGCTTTAATGTAGTGCTGCCCCTAGGAATTATTAAGAGGCAGAAAACAAAAGCTACCATTTATTGATTGTTATATCATGCCAGGCAGGCACTGTGATAAGTTTTGTGTGTGTGTGTGTGTGTCTTCATATCAGTCCAGTGAGATTTTACAAATGAAATGGAGAATGAGTGAGATTAATTAACTTGCCCAGAATTTCCCCTGAGGACTGAGAGGCAGAACCAGGATTTGCTTCCAGGTTTCTCCTACTCCAGAGCCTGTATTTTTAAACTTTGTTTCAGTGTTAAGAAGCTACTGGATCCACGGTGAAAAGGTCCCTGATATACTATGCTCAGCGAAGTTCTTGGCCTGTTTTTTTGGCCAAACTGTTTACTTATTTATTCTGTAGTCATTTAACATACACTTAAATGGTCTTATTGGGGGAGGGGGAAAAGGGAGCTTCTTGCAGATTCCCAAGGAAATGTCTGAAAGGCAAAATATGGCCAACATTATCCATTTGCTTTTTTGAGTTTATGGGGTGAATAGCACTTTGCTTACGTAAGCATCTGGTCTTGGGTTTTTCACTCTGAGAGCATTGAGATTTAAGTTTGAAGACACTCTGAAATCCTAAGAGTAGCAAACCCAATCAACTTTCTAATATCTAGCTTGTTTGTGTAGGCAGAATGATTTCATCTCTCCATTTTAGATGGCTAGATGTTTGTGGAGGATCTTGGTATTATTGCTTGCCTCATTTACTGGAAAGAATCACATAGGAAGTGAGTGGCCTTTAGGGACACTTAGAAAATTATAAAGGAGCCCTGGTGTCACAGTGGTTAAGCGTTCAGGACTGCTAACTGAAAGGTCAGTGGTTTGAACCCACCAGCTGCTCCACTCTGCTGGAGAAACATGTGGCAATCTGCTTCCATAAATATTTACAGCCTTGGAAACCTTATGGGGCAGTTCTACTCTGTCCTGTGGGGTCACTATGAGTTGAGGATCAACTCAATGGCACCAGGTGTTTCTAGAGAATTACCACGCTAGTACACAAGTCAAGTCTTACACATTTAACATTTTCTTGTTGAAAGCAGTGTCATAAAATCAAGTAAAATTTAACATGTTTTACTTTTTTTGCCCCACTAGAACATGAAAATTATGGAAAGGAACTTAACCGAAGTTTTTAAAAAGTAACACAATTTTTCGTTTTAGTAGTCCTTGGGTAGTTATGACAAAATAGGTTCCACTTTTTGTTTCTTTGAACAGGGATTTTGGTCCAAAGTCTTACTTGTTTTTAGTGTCTGCTTCTGCCTTCCCCTCTATCAGATTGGTTTCCTCCATGGCCACCACCTCTTGGTGCTCCGCAGCTTGAACTGCTGTAGGAATCACATGGAGGAGGGTACCTCCTTTCTATAGAAGGGAGAAGTTCTCTTTCTTTTCTGCCAACCCAGTCATGACCACTTGAGTAGAGATCACTTCGGCTGTTTGAGTAACTGTCTCAACTTTCACCATATCCATTATGTGAGCTGCTGTAATCATCATAGAGACTGCTTCCACCATAAGATGGCAGGGGCCCTCATGTAGGTGGAGCACTATGTGAGTTACCATAACTTTCATAGGAATCTCTGTAGGAACCTGCACTTGGATGATCTGAATAGTCACAATCATGACCATAGCCATCTCTATCACCATAGCCTCTGGATGGATAGTCATCATGTGATCTGGAATGACCATAATCAATGATATATATATCTTGGTGGTGGTGCATAATCCCTTGTATCACGAAAAATTGGGTAATCTGTGCTTGAATAGTTGTCTTTAGTAGAATATCTATCATTCTTGGGGACAGACATCTCTATGAGAGGGCAGGGGTTCCCTTTGTGGTGGGCCTCCATAACTCTCTCTTCCACATGATACAGGTGCTCTTCCTCCTATTCCGCTGCTGCTGTGAACTGGTCCTGAAGGGGCAGATCTTTTAGGAGGATATCTGCTTTGTAAAGGTGGTACTCTTTTTACTAGAAGTGGTCTCCTGGAGGAACTCATGTTAAAATTCATCGAATAGGGACCATCATCCATTACCTACCCCCATATGAAGGAGGTTCCCTGGTTCCTCCACTTCCTCGTCTAAGATCTCTTGGAGGGCCTCTGCTTCTTGGAGGTGGAGGGGGTCCACGTCTACCACTTTCAAATGATAGTTTAATGGCTTGTTCCACCTTGATGGCTTTTCCATCTAAAGATTTTCCATTCCTATCTCTGGCTGCATCTTTGGCATCTGCTGGGCTTTCAAAGGTGACAAAAGCAAATCCTCTCGATTTGTTGGTTTCATGGCCTTTCCTCAAGAATACTTCCACAGTTCGTCCATATTTGCCATAAACTGCTTCAAGGGCTTTCATATTTGTTTCTGTATTGAGCCCACCAATGAAGAGCTTTCCTGGACAATTGGCTTCAAAACCTCCCCCTCCTGTGAGAGGGCCGGCTGCCGGGTCCTAGGACACAAGCGATAAGCTACTAGCACTACTGTACAACCTTGGCCTATTTTTTTTTTAGGTCTGGAAATGTATGTTTATTTAGAATGAGAAAAGAAATCACAACAAGTAATAAATTTTAAAAGGTTTACAAATACTGCCCACCAAACTTACTGCCTTTGAGTTGATTCTGACTCCTAACGAATCTGTAGGACAGAGTAGAACTGCTCCATAGGATTTCGAAGGCTGTAAATCTTTACAGAAGCAGACTGGTTGATGGGTTCGAACCACTGTCCTTTCAGTTAGCAGCCAGGTGCTTTAACTACTGCACCACCAAGGGCTCCTTACAAATACTACAAACATCACAAAATCCAGAAAAATAAGCCAGAATAACTTCTGACTCAACATATTTCAATATTTTTTCTTAACGATCCACAAACTTTTGGTGCTGGGCACTATGGGACAAATTCATATCACAATACAACCTCAGTTCTTATACCTTCATGTCCCAACACTGGGAGAATTGGTACTGTGAGTGATAGGACTATTCTTGGAAGTCATTACTGCTATAGGATGACCATCAATAACTTAAGTGTGCACAGAAATCACTGCAAACCACACAAATACGTCACACTAAACCCAAGCCAAGGTATCCTCAACTTATCTTCCACTTATCAAGTACTCAAAATACCTGTGGCCACTCTGGCATCTCCCAACATGAGGAGAAGTGTGATGGAAGGCAAGTCAGAGTAGAAAGAGACAGCAGTCCTATGCACTATGGTTAAAATATCTCTTACAAATTTTGTAAAAATACATCACCGCAAGAACATATACCTAGGAGCCCTCTCAGGGTCTGTGCAAAGTGAAGGACCCTGAAGCTTAAGTGTTTCCTCTCTGATCCTTGGACATTACTCTGAAACGTGTTGACTGGCCCACAAAGGGTGATTACATTTTGCCTTGACCTTAGGCATTTAACCCCTTATGACCATAGGTTGGCAACCTTGGAGCTGTGAAAAGTTCAGTTGTCCTTATATGGTCAGCTGATCCAGATCCAATATATTTTTCTCTGTTGAATTCAGTGTTTATGCCCTGTGCATTGGAAAATGAAATTATGGTATTGATAGAACATGAACAGGATTGGCTGTAACATCATTTCTTTCTGCCTCCTCTCCAGTGGACATTCAGCCCAACAAAGTGAGCAATGCTAATTCAGGACTTGCTTGTTAGCATTTTACACTCATGGAGATGATTTAAGGGTATTTTGTTCTCTGAAGGCAGGATGGAAACAACTGACTTCTTTCTAATGTAGACAAGAACGGAGCATGATCAGAAGGTGAAATCATTTGCTCTCTTGACCTTGGGTAACATAAGCATTGACCTTATGAATTTTAAAAAGTGGGCTTAACTCATCTCTGTCTTCCTTAGGCACCAAAGTTTCCATCATAAATATTTTCTACCAAGTCCATGTGTATTAAGCATGCATCTTGCAATGTAATGGATAGTCCAGATTAGATTTTAGTTTAATCCATCAAACATATCCATAAGCGTAAGGAATTTTGTGTTGCACCCACTCTGGGAAAAACTGTGCAAGGATCAGGGGCCTCAACAGCCAGTTGTGGCAGGACAAGTAGAGCTCCGGGGACCTAGTTTTTCAGGCTGTCACATTCCTGCCCTGCCTTTCATTTTCCTAATTTCAACTAATTATCATCCTTATCTAACAACACATAGCACAAAAGCTTAGCTGTTCCCTGAGATCTGCAGTTCAGATTTCTTCCTGGGTTTGTATTTTAGATCCCTCCCCCTTCCTTTTATTATTATTATTTAAATATTTTAGTTGTGTTTTAGGTGAAAGTTTACACAGCAAATTAGGTTCACATTTAACAATTTTTAGACAAATTGTTCTGTAACATTGGTTACAGTTTTCACAATGTGTCAACATTCTCATTATTTCCATCCTGTTCTGTTTCCATTGATCTAACTTCCCTTCCCCTCCTTGTCGTCTCATCTTTGCTTTTGGGTAAATGTTGACCGATTGGTCTCCTATAGTTGATTGTTTAAGGGATGCATTACTCAGATGATATTGTTTATTTTGTAAGCCAATCTATTATTTGGTGGAAAGGTGACCTCAGGAGTGACTTCAGTACCCAGTTCACAGCGTATCTTAGGGTGATAGTCTTGGGAGTTTGTCTAGTCTGTCAGTCCAGTAGGTCTGACCTTTTTTAGAAATTTGAGTTTTGTTCTACATTTTTCTTCCATTCTTTCTGGGACCTTCTAATTTGTCCCTGGTCAGAACTGCCAGTATTGGGCATCATTTAGTTCTTCTGGCCTCAGGTTAGAAGAGGCCATGGTTCCTGTGGGCTGTTAGTGCTGTGGACTAGTTTCTTGTTTGAGTCTTTGGTTTCCTTCATTCTCTTTTGCTCCAGATAAGTAGAGACCAATAGTTGTATCTTAGATGGCCGCTTGAAAGCTTTTAAGATCCCAGACGCTACTCACCAGACTAGGGTGTAGGACATTAACTTTATGAATTATGTTATGCAAATTGACTATTATCCCATGAGAATACGGTCCTAAGCCTTTTAACCCAGTAAACCAGTCCCATGAGTTGTTTGGATATGTCTAGGAAGTCTCTGTAACTGTGCACCTATGTGGTTTATTTTATATATATGCATATATATGCAGCACACAAACATGTATTTACATACGCCTACAGATACAGCTATAGCCTGCACTTGCATGCGCTCACGTATGCATACACCTCTACCTATGTAACCACAACATATATTTTTTGGTTATTACTGTTGTTGCAAAATTGTATATGTCTTATAGCATTTATCGAAGTTGTCCCCTTTTTGTGTGTACTTCATTTACCTTGGTCAAGTTGTGCAGACTTCACCTATATTGGGTATTGCCTTTCCCACCACCAAAACTAACAAGTGTCTACTGTCTAGAAAGTGATTCCCCCTCCCATCCCTGGTAACCATCAAAGAACGTTTCTTTGGATATATCTATTCCTGACTTTTTGTAATAAAAACCTGTTGCCGTTGAGTCGATTCCAACCACCCATAGCGACCCTTATAGAACAGAGTAGAACTGCCCCATAGGGTTTCCAAGGAGTGGCTGGTGGATTCGAACTGCCAGCCTTTTGATTAGCAGCTGTATCACTTAACCACTGTGCTACCAGGGCTCCTACTATTTGTAATAGTGGGACCAAACAATATTTGTTCTTTTGTAATTGACTTATTTCACTCAGCATAATGTCCTCCAGATTCATCCAGGTTATAAGATGTTTTGCAGACTCATCATTCTTTATAGTTGTGTAGTATACCATTATATGTATGTATCACATTTTGTTTTTCCATTCATCCGTTGATAGGCACTTAGGGTTGTTTCAATCTTTTTGCTATTGTGAATAGTGCTGCAGTGAACATAGGTGTGCATATGTCTATTCATGTCATTGCTCTTATGTCTCTTCGATATATACCTATGAGTGGGATTGCTGGATCATAAAGTATTTTCTGTTTCTAGCTTTTTGAGGAAGTGCCATATCGTTTTCCATAGTGGTTGTACCACTTTACAAACTCACCAGTGGTGTATAAGATTTCTGATTGCCCAATAACCTTGCCAGCATTTGCTGTTTTCTGTTTTTTTTTGATCATTACCATTTTTACAGGAGTGAGATGATATCTCGTTGTAGTTTTGATTTGCATCTCTCTAATAGGGTTGCTATGGGTTGGGATCGACTTGATGGTAATGAGTTTAATGTTTAATGATCGCGAGCACCTTTTCATGTATTTGTTGGTCATCAAAATGTCCTCTTTGATGAAGTGTCTGTTCATGAATGTCTTAGGCTGGGTTCTCTAGAAAAACAAAACCAGTAAAGTATATAATTATATATAGAGAGAGATTTATATTAAGGAAATGACTCACGTGGTTGTAGAGGCTGGAACATCCCAAGTCTGTGGGTTAGGCTGGAGGCTTCTCCTGATTCACGTAGCCGCAGGGGCTGGCAAACCCAAGATTAGCAGGATAGATGCAGGGCTCTGGCTCACAGGCTGTGAAGACTGATGTATCCCAAGATCAGCAGGCAAGACAGCAGGTAAGCTGCTAGCTCAAGTCCCAAGAACTGGAAGTTAGGCGAACTGGAGCCAGCTGCAGGATCTAGAGTGAGCAAAAGCCCATGAGCCTTGCCAGAAAGTCCACCTATATTGAGTGCAGGCTATACCCCAAGGAAACTCCCTTTCAATGGATTGGCTACTCACAGCAGATCCCATCATAGAGGTGGTCACATTATATCATATCTCATCATGGAGGTGATCACATCATTATACGACTGCCAAACTACATCATAACTGCCAAACCACTGAGAATCATGGCCCAGCCAAGTTGACACATAACCTAAACAATCACAGGGTCCTTAGCTCATTTTTTGATTCTGTTGTTTTGTCTTTTTGTTGTTGAGTTGTTGAAGTTTTCTATATATTTTAGAGATTAGACTCTTGTCAGATATGTCATTGCCATAGTTTTTTCCCAGCCTGTAGTTTCTCTTTTTACTCCTTTCGTAAAGTCTTTTGATGATCAAAAATATTTAATTTTTAGGAAGTCTCAGTTATCTAAAGTATCTTCTGTGGTTCGTGCATTTTTAGTTGTGTTTAATAGGCTACTTATGCCAAAAATTAGGTCCCTTAGTTTTGGTCCTATATTATATTCCAGGAACTTTATAGTTTTAGCTTTAACATTTAGGTCTTTGATACATTTTGAGTTGGTTTTTGTACATAATGTGAGGTATGGATCCTCATATTTTCCTGCACATGGATATCCAGTTTGCCAGCAGCATTATTTATTTATTTATTTATTTATTTATTTATTGTACTTCAGGTGAAGGCTTACAGAACAAATAGTTTCTCATGAAACAGTAATACACATGTTGTTTTATGACATTGGTTAACAACCCCACAACATATCAACCCTCTAACTTCTCAACCTTTTTTTTTGGTGAAAATATACATAGCCAAAGATACACCATTTCAAAAATTTCTACATGCACAGTTCAGTGACATTGACTACGCTCTTCCAATTGTGCTGTTATTCTCACTTATGATGGAGGCTTACAGAACAAAATAGCTTCTCATTTAACAGTTACTACAAATGTTGCCCTATGACAATGGTTAACAATCTCACAACACATCAACAATATCCTTAGTCAACCTTGGGTTTCCTATCACCAGCTTCCTTGTCCCCTTCTGCCTTCTGGCCCTTGTCACTGGACTCCTGTACCTCGTTAGTCTCATTTGGTTTTATGGGGCTGTCCACTCCCAGGCTGAACAGTGAACCTCGGAGGTAACTTCACCACTGAGCTAAAAGGGTGTCTGGGGGCCATACTCTTGGGGTTTCCCCAGTCTCCTTTAGGCCAGTAAATCTGGTCTTTTTTTTTGTGAGTTAGAATTATGTTCTACATCCTTCTCCAGCTCTGTTGAGGACCCTCTGTTGTGATCCTGGTCAGAGCAGTCAGTGGTGGTAGCCGGGCACCATCTAGCTGTACTGGACTCAGTGCGGTGGAGGCCTTGGTAGCTGTGGACAATTAGTCCTTCGGACTGATCTTTTCCTTGAATCCTGTTCTCTTCATTCTCCCTTGCTCCCGAAGGGATGAGACCAGTGGAGTATCTTAGATGGCCGCTCACAGGCTCTTAAGACCCCAGACACTACTCACCAAGGTAGAATGTAGAGCAGTGTCTTTATAAGCTGTGTCGTGCCAGTTGAGCTAGATGTTCCCTGAGACCATGGTCCCCAGAGCCCTCCGCCCAACAATTCAGTCCCACAGGGAGTTTGGAGTGTCTATGGGGCTTCCATGACCTTTCCTTATACAAGTTTTCCCTGTATTGTGTACTGTCTCACCCTTCACCCAAGATACCACTTATCTATTGTGTATTTAATATTTCCCCCCCACCCCTCCCATCCCTGGTAACCAACAAAGATTGTTACATTTTGTGTGTGAACCTTTTCATGGGTTTTTACAATAGAGGTCTCATACAATATTTGTCCTTTTGTGATTGACTTATTTCACTCAGCATGATGTCCTCCAGTTTCATCTATGTTATGAGATGGTTCACAGATTCATTGTTCTTTCTCGTTGCATAGTACTCCATTGTGTGTATGTACGATACTTTGTTTATCCATTCATCTGTTGATGTGCCAGCATCATTTTTTAAAGACACTCTTTGTTTCCCATTGAATGGACTTTGACCCTTTGTCAAAGATCGGCTGCCCATACATGCATGGATTTGCTTCTCACTTTGGCCTAGGTTTTTTTGTTTGTTTGTTTATGGTTATAGTTTAAATGAAGTTTACATTTCAAGTTAGTCTCCCATAAAAAATTTATATGCACACTGTTATGTGACCCTAATTGCTCTCCCCATACTGTGATGGCACATTCCTCCTTTCCACCCGATTCCCCATGTCAGTTCAACCACCTCCTAGCCCTCTCTGCCTTCCCATCTCACCTCTGGACAGAAGCTGCCTGTTTAGTCTCTTGTATCTACTTGAGCTAAGAGGCACACTCCTCATGAGTATCACTTTATGTCCCACAGTCCAGTCCAATGTCTGAAGAGATGGCCTCAGAAATTGTTTTAGTTCTGAGCCTATAGAGAATCTATGGGCCATGCTTTCCAGGGTTCCTCCAGTCTCATTAAGACCACTAAATCTGGTCTTCTTGCTAGAGTATGAGTTCTGCACCCCACCTTTCTCCAGCTCCATCAGGGACTCTCTGTTGTATTCCCTGTCAGGGCGGTCATTGGTGGTAGCTGGGTACCGTCTAGTTCTTCCGGTCTCAGACTGATGAAGTCTCTGGTTTATGTGGCCCATTCTGTCTCTTGGACTAATACTTTCCTTGTGTCTTTGGTGTTCTTCATTCTCCTTTACTCCAGGTGGTTGGGACCAATTGATCCATCTTAGATGGCCGCCTGCAAGCTTTTAAGACCCCAGACGCCACTCACCAAAATAGGATGCAGAACATTTTCTTAATAAGCTTTGTTATAGTAATTGACCTAGATGTCCCCTGAAAGCATGTTCCCCAGATCCCTACCCCTTCTACTCAGTCCCTCAAAGTATTTGTATTCAGGAAACTTCTTAGCTTTGGTTTAGTCCAGTTGTGCTGACTTCCTCTGTAGTGTGTGCTGTCCTTCCCTTCACGTAAGGTAATTCTTAACTACTATCTGGTTAGTAAATAACTCTCACCCTCCCTCCCCACCCTCGTAACCATCAAAGAATGTTTTTTTTATGTGTTTAAACCTTTCCTTGAGTTCTTATACTAGTGGTTTTATGCAATATTTGTTCTTCTGTGACTGACTAAATTCAATCATCATAATGACCTCCAGCTTCCTCCATGTTATAAGATGTTTAACGGCTTCATCGTTGTTCTTTATCATTGCGTAGTATTCCATTGTGTGGGTATACCATAATTTGTTTATCCATTCGTCCGTTGATGGGCACCTAGGTTGTTTCCATCTTTTTCCTATTGGGAACAGTGCTGCAGTGAACATGGGTGTGCATATATCTATTCGTGTGATGGCTCTTATTTCTCTAGGATATATTCCAAGGAGCGGGATAGCTGCATGTTATGGTACTTCTATTTCTACCTTTTTAAGGAAGCGCCAAATTGATTTCCAAAATGTTTGTACCATTTTACATTCCCACCAACAGTGTATAAGTGTTCCAGTCTCCACAACCTCTCTAGCATTTATGATTTTGTGTTTTTTGGATTAGAGATAGCCTTGTTGGGATGAGATGATATTTCATTGTAGTTTTGATCTCCATTTCTCTAATGGCTGATGATCGTGAGCATTTCATCATGTGTCCGTTAGCCACCTGAATATCTTCTTTTGCCAAGTGCCTGTTCATATCCTTTGCCCATTTTTTAATTGGGTTATTTGTCTTTTTGTTGTTGTAGTTTTGCAGTATCTTGTAGATTTTAGAGATTAGATGCTGATCGGATTTGTCTTAGCCAAAATTTTTTTCCCAGTCTGTAGGTTGTCTTTTCACTCTTTTGGTAAGTCTTTTGATGAGCCTAAGTGTTTGATTTTTAGGAGGTCCCAGTTATTTAGTCTCTCTCCTGGTGCTTGTGCATTGATACTTATGGTTTGTATTCTGTTTAAGCCATGTATTAGGGCTCCTAGCATTGTCCCTATTTTTTTCGTCCATGATCTTTATCGTTTTTGATTTTACATTTAAGTCTTTGATGCATTTTGAGTTAGTTTTTGTGCATGGTGTGAGGTATGAGTCTTGTTTCAGTTTTTTGCAGATAGATATCCGGTTATGCTGGCACCATTTGTTAAAGAGACTGTCTTTTCCCCAATTGACTTTGGGCCTTTGTCAAATATCAGTTGTTCTTAGGTGGATGAATTTACCTATGGATTCTCAATTCTGTTCCGTTGATCTATGTATCTGTTGTTGTAGCAGTAGCAGGCTGTTTTGACTGCAGTGGCGGTATAATAGGTTCTAAAATCAGGTAGTGTGAGGCCTCCCACTTTGTTCTTTTTTTTTGAGTAATGCTTTACTTATCCGGGGCCTCTTCCCTTTCCATATGAAGTTGGTGATTTGTTTCTCCATCTCATTAAAAAATGCCGGTGGAATTTGGATTGCATTGTATCTGTAGATGGCTTTGGGTAGAATTGACATTTTTACAGTGTTGAGTCTACCTGTCCGTGAGCAAGGTATGTTTTTCCACTTATGCAGGTCTCTTGTTTTGTTGCAGTAGTGTCTTGTAGTTTTCATTGTATAGGTCCTTTACGTCTCTGGTTAGATTTATTCCTAAGTATTTTATCTTCTTTGGGGTATTGTAAATGGTATTGATTTGGTGATTTCCTCTTCGAGGTTCTCTTTGTTGGTGTAAAGGAATCCAACTGATCTTTGTATGTTTATCTTGTATCCTGAAATTTTGCTGAAATCTGCTATTAGTTCAAGTTATTTTTTTGTGGATTCTTTGGGGTTTTCTGTGTATAAGATCATATCATCTGCAAATAGAGGTACTTTGACTTTTCTACCAGTTTGGATGCCCTTTATTTCTTTTTCTAGCCTAATTGCTCTGGCTAGGACCTGCAGCACAATGTTGAATACGAGTGGTGATAAAAGGCATCCTTGTCTGGTTCCCATTGTCAAGGGGAATGCTTTCAATGTCTCTCCATTTAGGATGATGTTGGGTGTTGGCTTTGTATAAATGCTGTTTATTATGTTGAGGAATTTCCGTTCTATTCCTATTTGCTGAGAGTTTTTATCATGAATGGGTGTTGTACTTTGTCAAATGCCTTTTCTGCATCGATTGATAAGATCAATCTTGTCTTTTATTTATGTGGTTCTTGTCTTTTATTTATGTGATAGATTACACTGATTGTTTTTCTAATGTTGAACCATCCCTGCATACCTGGTATATATCTCGCTTGATCATGGTGAATTATTTTTTTAATATGTTGATGAATTCTATTGGCTAGAATTTTGTTCAGGATTTTTGCGTCAATGTTCATGAGGGATATTTGTCTGTAATTTTTTTTTTGGTGTCTTTATCTGGTTTTGGTATCAGGGTTATGCTGGCTTTGTAGAATGAGTTTGGGAGTATTCCATCCTTTCCTATGCTCTGAAATACCTTTAGTAGTAGTGGTGTTAACTCTTCTCTGAACATATCATAGAATTCTCCAGTGAAGCCATCTGGGCCAGAGCTTTTTTTTTGCTGGGAGTTTTTTAATTACTTTTTCAATTTATTCTTTTGTTATGGGTTTATTTAGTTGTTTTACCTCTGTTTGTGCTAGTTTAGGTAGGTAGTGAGTTTCTAGAAATTTGTCCATTTCCTCTAGGTTTTCAGATTTGTTAGAGTACAATTTTTCATAGATGTCTGTTATGATTCTTTTAATTTCAGTTGGATCTGTTGTGATATCATCCACCTGATTTCTTATATGGGTTATTTGCTTCCCCTCCTGCTTTTCTGTCATCAGTTTGGCCAATGGTTTATCAATTTTGTTGATCTTTTCAAGTAACCAGATTTTGGTCTTATTAACTCTTTCAGTTGTTTTTTTAGTCTCTGTTTTCCTTTAATTCTGCTCTAATTCTTATTATTTCTGTTCTTCTGACACCCAAGCGCTTCTTTTGTTGCTGTCTTTCTACTTGTTCAAGTTGTAGGGTTAATGTTTTGATTTTGGCTCTTTCTTCTTTCTGCATGTGTGCATTTATTGCTATAAACTGACCTGTGGGCACTGCTTTTGCTGTGTTCCAAAGGTTCTGGTAGGATGCATTTTCATTCTCTTTTGAGTCTATGAATTTCTTTATTCCATCCTTAATTTCTTCTATAACCCAGTAGTTTTTGAGCAAGGTGTTGTTCAGTTTCCATGTGTTTGATTTTTTTGCTTGCTTTTTGTGTTGTTGATTTCTACTTTTATGGCTTTATGGTGAGAAAAGATGTTGTGTAATATTTTGATGCTTTGGGTTTTGTTAAGGCTAGCTTTATGGCCTAATATGTGGTCTGTTCTGGAGAGTGGTCCATGTGCACTGGAGAAGAAGGTATACTTGGGAGCTGTTGGGTGGACTGTTTGGTGTATGTCTGAGAGATCAAGTTGTTTGATTGTAGCATTTAGATCTTTTGTATCTTTGTTGAGCTTCTTTCTGGATGTTCTGTCCTTCACTGAAAATGGTGTGTTGAAGTCTCCTACTACTATTGTGGAGCTGTCTATCTCTTTTTCAGTGCTGTTAGAGTTTGTTGTATGAGCCCTGTCATTGGGTGCATAAATATTTATTATAGTTATGTCCTGGTGTATTGACCCTTTAATCATTATATAGTCTACTTCCTTATCCTTTGCGGTGGATTTTACGTTAAAGTCTATTTTGTCGGAGATTAATATTGCCATTCCTGCTCTTTTTTGAGTGTTGTTTGCTTGATATATTTTTTTCCATCCTTTGAGTTTTAGTTTGTGTCTTTAAGTCTAAGGTGTGTCTCTTGTAGGCAGCATATAGATGGATTGTATTTTTTTATCCATTCTGCCACTCTTTGTCTCTTTATTGGTGCATTTAGTCCATTTACATTCAGCATTTTTTATTGATAGGTATGAGTTTAGTGCTGTCATTTTGATGTCTTTTTTGTGTGTGTTCACAGTTTCTTTGTTCCACTTAATTTTCTGTGCTGAGTCATTTTTCTTTATGTGTTTTCTTTTCATCTTTTTCATGGTTGTTGATTTCTTTTGCTGACTCTTTATATTTTTCTAGTTTTTTTTTGAATTGTAGGATTGTTAGTTTCCTTTGTTGTTACGTTAATATTTACTCCTAGGTTTCTAAGTTTAAGCTAGTCTTTTATTTCTTTATATCTCTTTGACTTCCTCTCCATATGAAAAATGTATGTCTGTATTTTTTAAGTTCCTCTTTTTTTTAATGTTGTCATCGTTTACATATTGACATCATTTCTCTATTTTCATTGTTTTAGTTTTGGTTTATTTTTGTCACTTCCTTATCTGGGTTGATATCTGGTTGCTCTGTTCTGTGTTCTAGTTTTGGGTTGGCATCTGATGTTATTGATTTTCCAACCTGAGGACTCCCTTTAGTATTTCTTGTAATTTTGGTTTGGTTTTTGAAAATTCCCTGAACTTCTGTTTATCTGGAAATCCCTTAATTTCGCCATCATATTTGAGAGACAGTTTTGCTGGGCATATAATTCATGGTTGGCAGTTTTTTTCCTTCAAGGCTTTATATATGTCATCCCATTGCCTTCTTGCCTGCATGGTTTCTGCTAAGTATTCCAAGCTTATTTTTATTGACTCTCCTTTGTAGATGACTTTTCGTTTTTCCCTAGGCTCTCTTAAAATTCTCTCTTCATCTTTGGTTTTGGCAAGTTTGATTAAAATATGTCTTGGTGACTTTCTTTTGGGGTCTACCTTATGTGGGGTTCAATGAGCATCTTGGATAGATACCTTGTCATCTTTCACGATATCAGGGAAGTTTTCTGCCAACAAGTCTTCAACAATTCTCTCTGTATTTTCTGTTATCCCTCCTGTTCTCGTACTCCAATCACTCGTAGATTATTCCTCTTGATAGAATCCCACATTATTCCTAGGGTTATCCATTTTTTTAAATCCTTTTATCTGATTTTTCCTCAAATAAGTTGGTATTTAATCACTTTATGATCAATCTCACTGATTCTGATTTCCCTTGCCTGAATTCTGCTCTTATGACTTTCCGTTGAGTTGTCTAATTCAGAAATACTATTGTTAATCTTATGTATTTCTGATTGCTGTCTCTATATGGATTCTTGCAGCCTGTTAATTTTGTCATCACGCTCTTCTATAATCTTTTTAATTTTCTCTATTGGTGTTCTGCATTTTGATTATTTTCCTTCTTAATCTCTTGAAGAGTTCTGTATATTAATCTTTTGTATTCTGCCTCCAGTAATTCCAAGAAATTTTCCTCCTCTGGAAAATTTCTTGATTCTTTATTTTTGGAGCTTGCCGAAGCCATCATGGACTGCATGTTTATGTGATTTGATACTGACTCTTGTCTCTGAGCCATGCATAAGTTATTATATATTTTTTTTTTTTTTGCTTAGCGTGTCCTAGCTTTTTGTTTTGTTTTGATATGCCCAAGTAGGCTACTCCTGTGAGCTAGTTTGATTATTGGCACTTTGGCTGCTCTAATGTCCTGCCACCAGGTGGTTAGATCTAGGTAAGTGCCCTCAGGAGTCCGCCCAGTCCTCCTGTATGGATTCAGCTCAGGTGCCCAGGTAGATAGCCACCAAGTATGTGGTGCAGTCTCTCACCTTCAGTCCTAGACAGGCATGGGTGATTGGTGTAGGCACAGGTATCTGGCTTCAGCAGGGGGACACACTCTGAGCAAGGCAGGGGGCTGCCCCCGATTGTCCAGGAGGAAGATCTGTTCCCTAGAGCGTGTAGGTGGGTAGGTTTTACAGCTGGACTATGAGCATCAAATTGTGTTGGCTGTAAGGAATAGGGGGCACGTCTTATTCTTGGCCCCTATTGCAGTTGGCTACGTGGTGTAGGTGGAGCCACCAGTCCTCAGGCCCCTGATGTGGGTAGGTGAAGACCCTGCTTAATGGGCAGAGCAGAGTCAAATGTCATGAACCTGCCGCTTCACAGTTGATACAGATGAAGTTATAATTCACGTATATACCCTGTTGTACGGCGGTAATGAGGGCCTACGCTGTTGAAATGGGCCCGCATGAGTCTATGCAGGGGGAAAGGCCCTCAAAGTCCATGGATCCCTTATGTCTGTGTCTAGGTCAAGAAGCTGTGCCTACCCTGAGTTCCTGGCTTAGGGGAGCCGGCAGTTTATTTTTTCCCGTTTGTTAATTTGTTCACTCTCCAAGGCCGTGAAAATGGCTCAGGGATTCTGATGGATCCTACTTCCGGCCCAAGGAACTCAACAATTGCTGAGGCTGGTCCGTGACCCACAGAGGAGGGAGTGGGGAGATAAATGGAAGAGAGGTTTTTCCCTGAAGGGGTGTTTTTGATCCACGAGGTAGGCCGGATGCAAATACTTATCTTTCGGCAATCGAGGGTAGCTTGTCACTGATTCTACATTGTCGAGTAGATTCTCAGCAGCTGGATCTCTCCCTGTGCAGAATATGCCTCTTGAGCACCGATGCTTGCCTGCCTCACTGCTCACCCTTGGGCTGATCAGGCCTGAAGGGCTCAGGCTCTCTCTGGGTCAGGTGTGACACCTCCTTGCTGCTTCCAAATCATCTCTCCTTCCCCTTGCCACTCAGTCCAGTTCCTCAACTTTGCCTTTGATGTTCAGGGCTCCCAGACTGTCATATATAATCAAATCACTTGTTTTTTCGGGTCTCTGTTGCGGGAGGGTCCACTGGAAGTGCCTGACTTCTCTGCCATTTTGGCCCTGCCTGCCTGGCCTAGTTTTTAAAATTTGTTTTTCTTAGCCCTTGTTTGGAAACTCTGGTGGTGTAGTGGTTAAGAGCTATGGCTGCTAACCAAAAATTCAGCAGTTCAAATCCACCAGGCATTCCTTGGAAACTCTATGGTGCAGTTCTAGTCTGTCCTGTAGGGTCACTATGAGTCGGAATCTACTGGACAGCAATGGATTTGGTTTTGGCTTTTTCATTCTTTGTTTAGTCTTATCCCATGAGCTATTACATCTTATTGTTGTTAGAACTTTCCCTTCAGAAGAGTGATTCTCAACGCAGGAGGCCAGATAAGGAGAGTTGGAGGGTAGAGAGTATAGTCTTAAAAAGGCATGTTTGCTAATATGATGGTTTTGGTTTTAGTCTAAATGTTTTATTTTAAGATTCCTAAATAGGGACATGATACTTCATTGTGATAATTTGCATACTACAAAATTCACCTATTTAAGTGTAAAAGTCAGTGATTTTTAGTAAATTTATAAAATAGTGCAACCTTTATCACAGTCCAATTTTAGAACAGTTCTCTTACCCCCGAAAGATCCATCATGCCTATTTGGAGTCAATTCTGTTCTAATACCCCAGCCCTGTTGTTGTCGTTGTTAGGTGCTGTTGAGTCGGTTCCAACTCATAGTGACCCTTTGTACGACAGAACAAAACACTGCGCAGTCCTGCACCATCCTCACAACCATTCCTATGTTTGAGCCCATTTTCACTACCACTGTCTAGATCCGTCTTGTTGAGGGTCTTCCTCTCTTTCGCTGACTCTCTACTTTACCAACCATGATGTCCTTCTCTAGGAACTGGTCGCACTGGACTGGGGGCTCCTCGAGGGCAGAGCCTGTGTCTTCTTCATGTTCGTATCTCCAGAGCCTGGGCCGGGAAGGCACAGAAAAGTAACTCAGTGGATGTTTGTAGCAGGGAATTGACTGGTCACTAAACATGGCTGTTGTTGTTAGGTGCTGTCGAGCTGGTTCCAATTTATAGCGACCCTATGCACAACAGAACAAAACACTGCCTGGTCCTGTGCCATCCTCACAATCGTTATACTTGAGCCCATTGTTGCAGCCGCTGTGTCAATCCATCTCGTTGAGAGTCTTCCTGTTTTTCACTGACCCTCTACTTTACCAAGCATGATGTCCTTCTCCAGGGACTGATCCCTTCTGATAACATGTCCAAAGTACGTGGGGTGAAGTCTCGCCATCCTTGCTTCTAAGGAGCATTGTGGTTGTACTTCTTCCAAGACAGATTTGTTCATTTTTCTGGACCATTAAAAAAAAAAAAAAAAAAAAAACCTTTGTTGTCGAGTCCATTCTGACTCATAATGACCCTATAGGACAGAGTAGAACTGCCCCATAGGGTTTCCAAGGAGCAGCTGGTGGATTCAAACTGCCGACCTTTTGGTTAGCAGCCCAGCTCTTAACCACTACGCCACCAGCACTCTTCCAAGACAGATTTGTTTGTTCTTCTGGCAGTCCATGGTATATTTAATATTCTTTGCCAACACGTAATTCAAAGATGTCAATTCTTCGGTCTTCTTTATTCATTATCCAGCTTCCATATGCATATGAGGTGATTGAAAGTACCATGGCTTGAGTCAGACGCACCTTAGTCCTCAAGTGACATCTTTGCTTTTCAACACTTTAAAGAGGTCTTTTGCAGCAAATTTGCCCACAGCAATATGTCGTTTGATTTCTTGACTGCTGCTTCCATGGATGTTAATTGTGCATCCAAGTGAAATAACCCAGCCCTAGCAACCACTAATCTATTTTTTGTCTCTATATATTTGCATTTTCTGTACATTTCGTGTAAATGGAATCATGCCATATGTAGCCTTTTCTTTTGGCTTCTTTCACTTAGCATAATGTTTCCAAGGTTCATCTATGTTGTATGTAGCAGTACGTTTATTGCCAAATAACATCCCATTGTATGGATATACCGCATTTTGTTTATCCATTCATTAGCTGATGGATATTTGGATTGTTTCCACTTTTCAGCTGTTATGAACAGTGTTTCTAAGAACGTTTGTGTACATGTTTTTGTGTGGGTACGTGTTTTCATTTCTTTCTTGGAGTGGAATTTCTAGGTGATATGGTATCTTTATGTTGAAGTCTTTGAGGAACTGCCAGACTATTTTCATTCATGTATTTTGCTTGCCTCCTTACATTCTTACCAGCAATGTATGAGGGTTCCAGTTTCTCCACATCCTTATTGACACTTGTTATTGTCTGTCTTTTTTATTATAACCATTCTCATGGGTGTACAGTGGTATCTCATTGTGGTTTTGATTTACATTTCCCTAACAAATAATGATAGGAACATCTTTTCATGTGTTTATTGGCCTTTTGTATTTCTTCATTAGAGGAATGTCTCTTCAGATCCTTTGTCCATTTTTAAATCTGATTATTTGTCTTTTCATTGTTGAATTATAAGTGTTCATTATATATTTTGAGTACAAGTCGCTTATCAGATATATCATATGCAAATATTTTTCCCAGTCTGTCGGTTGTCTTTTTGCTTTTTTGATGGTATCCTTTGAAGCACAAAACTTTTTAATTTTGATGAAGGCCAGCGTCTCAGTTTTCTCTTTCATTGCTTATAGTTTTGAAGTTGTATCTGGAATATCATTTCCTAACCCAAGGTCACTAAGATTTACTTTTATGTTTTCTTCCAATAATTTTTAAACTTTAGTTCTTAAATGTATGTCTTTGGTCCACTTTGAGTTAATTTTTGTAAGTGGTGTGAGGTACGGCTTCCAGCTTGATTCTTTTGCATGTGGATATACAGTTGTCCCAGCATCTTTTTTTGAAAAGACTGTTTTTTCCCCATTGAATTGTCTTGGCCTCTGTTGAAAATAAACTGCCCATAAATGTTAAGGTTTATTTCTGGATTCTCAGTTTTATCCTTTTGATCTATATGTCTGTTTTTGTTCTGTTTTTGATTTCTAATACAATTCTGTTGTGATAGAAATTGCACTTTGTCTGATTTTACTCACTGTGAATTTATTGAGACTCATTTTATTGTATAGCATATGATCTATTCTTGAGAATATTCTGTGTGCTTGAAAAGAATGTGTATTTTGATGTTTCTGGATGGAGTGTTCTATAGATGTAAATTAGATTAAGTTGTTTTATAGTATTGTCCAAGTTTTTCATATTCTTGCTTTTTTTTGTCTAGTGTTCCATCCATTATTAAGAGTAGAGTATTGAAATCTCCTACTATTATCGAATTATCTATTTCTCCATTCAATTCTGTCAGTTTTTATTTCATGTATTTTGGGGACTCTGTTGTTAAATGTGTATGTTTATAATTGTTATATTGTCCCGATGGAATAACCCTATTATCCTTATAACATTTCCCACTTTGTCTTAAAGTATTGGTCTTTAAAAGGCTAAGGGAGCTGTCTTTTCTACGTCCTTTTTATTTACTGCTTCTTATCCTGTAGCTTGGGAAACCAGGTGATTAAACATTTTAGAATTATCATACTAGAGCAACAGTACTTGCCACTCTTTTTGATATTAAGGTTCTGAGTTAGATTTAATTTTTTCAAAGGAGTTCTGCAGTTAAATTCTGTAAAGTTTCTTTCAACTTAAATTCTATGACTTTACCTTTTTGGCTACTTAGAAGTCCTGTTGTCTGAATTCTGAATCTTGGCTCTTGAGGTTTCTGGATAAGTGACCTTAAGTGACATCAATAGCTATCATTATTCTTACTTAAAAATAGCCTACCTAAAGTGTTAAAAATTGAGTAATGTGGGTGAAGAGCATACCAGATTCTTTGTATATTCTTGTGCCTTTTTTCTAAGTCCAAAATTATTTCAGAATGAAAAGAGAAAAAAATCTACACTTAAGTGAGGTTTTGTACTAACAAACTATCTTTTTTCACTTTCAGGCAATACTAGACTTATTAAATGACTTTAGAAACATATTTTTTTGGCTTGTAACCTCATAGAGCACTTCATAAATCCTTAGTTCAGTTTTTAGCTCTGTTGTTTAACCCAAAACCAAACCTGTTGCCATCGAGTTGTTTTCGACTCATAGCGATCTTATAGGACAGAGTAGAACTACCCCATAGGGTTTCCAAGGAGCAGCTGGTGGATCCGAACTGCTGACCTTTTGGTTAGCATTTGTGGCTCTTAACCACTGCGCTACCAGGGCTGTTGTTTAGATATCTTTTTTCTTTTTTCATGTAGGCATTTATTGCTATAAGTTTCCCTCTGAGTGCTGCCTTCAGTGCATCCCGTAAGTTTTGTTATGTTGTGCTTTCATTTTCATTTGACTTCTCTTTTGATTTCTTCCTTGACCCATTGGTAATTTAATAGTGTGTTGTTTAATTTCCATATATTTATGTATTTTTCAGTCTTTTTTTTTAGTTATTAATTTCTAGCTTCATTTTGTTGTGGTCAGAGAAAATACTTTTATGACTTCAGTTTTTTTAAATTTATCAAGACTTGCTTTGTGACCTAACATGTGGTCTGTCCTGGAGAATGATACGTGTGCACTGGAGTAGAATGTATATTGTGCTGTTGTTGAGTGTAGTGTTCTATGTGTCTGTTAAATCCAGTTAGTTTCTGGTGTCATTCAGGTCCTCTCTTTCCTTGTTGATCTTTCTAGATGTTCTGATATTGAAAGTGGTGTGTTAAAGTCTCCAGCTATTAGTGTAGTGTTGTCTATTTCGCCCTTCAATTCTGTCAGTGTTTGCTTTATATATTTAGGTGCCGATGTTGGATGCATATATATTTATGATTATTAAATTTTCTTGATTAATAGACCATTTAGCTTCTATATGATGTCCGTCTTTATCTCTTCTGACAGATTTTGTCTTAAAGTTTGCTTTGTCTGATATTAAAATTGCCACCTCAGCTCTCTTTTGGTTATAATTTACATGGAATATTTTTCCATGCTTTCACTTAAAACCTATTAGTGTCCTTGAGTCTAAGGTGTGTCTCATGTAAACAGCATATAGTTGATCTTGTTTTTTTAATCCATTCTGCCACTGTCTGCTTTTTATTTTTAAAAATTTTTTATTTATTTTGTTGTTGATAATATGCCCAGCAAATCATACACTAGTTCAACAGTTTCTACCTGTACCATTTAGTGACATTGATTACATTCTTCATGTTGTGCAACCTTTCTCACTTTCCTTTTCTGAGTTGTTCCTCCCCCCTTAACAAATTCACTGCTCCCTGGGTTCCTATGTAATCTTTCAAGTTGTTATTGTCAATTTGATCCCATATAGAAAGTTCTTAAAAGAGCATAATGCTCAAGGCAGACATTTTTTGCTAATTAAGCTAAACTGTGGTTGGTTTTAAGAAGACTTCTAGGGATACTTTTGCTTTAAAGTTTCAAGATTATTTCAGGGCAGTAGTTTCAGGGGTTCATCAAAACTTCGTGTCTCCAAGAAGTCTGTATTCTGTGGGAATTTGAAATTCTTTTCTGCATTTCCCTCCTTTTGATCAGGATTCTTCTGTAGAATCTTTGATCAAACGTTCAGTGATGGTAGCCGGGCACCATCCAGTTCTTCTGGTCTCGTGGCAAAGGAGATAGTTGTTCATGGAGGCAATTAGTCACATATTGCATATCCTCCTTCTTTTCCTGACACTCCTTCTTTCTCTGTTGTTCCAGGCGAATAGAGACCAATTTTTGTGCCTTGATTGGCCATTTGCAAGATTTTAAGACCCCAGGCACTACACAATGAACTAGGAGGTACAACACAAGTGCTAAACAAGTTATTAGGATAATTAACTAGGATGTCCCATGAGAGCATGATCCTAAATCTCCAGAGAAACCAAAGCCCATGAGGAATTTGTACCTAAGCAGCTTCAGCAGCTACTTTTTTTTTTTTTGCCATTGTTGTAAATACGTCTATCACTCAACTTCTGCCAATTCACCTTTTCACTGGTGTACAACTTATTGATATCAATTACAATAATTGGCTGTGCAACTGTATCCTTACATTGCAATGCAATATTTTCAACACCGTCAACTCCCCTTTTCTGCCTCCCTCCTGTCTCTGGTAACCACTTTTATGTTTTTTATGTTTTATGTGATGTATTATGTTGTTTGATTTTCTAACATTGAACTATTCCTGCGTTCCTGGAATAAATCTCACTTGGTCATTGTATATGACTTTTTTAATATGCTGTTGGAGTCTGTTCACTAGTATTTTGTTGAGGATTTTTACATCTATGTTCAGAAGAGGTATTGGCCTGTAGTTTTCTTTTCTGTTGGCCTTTTTCTCCTGTTTGGGTATTAGGGTTGTTTGCTTCATAGAATAAATTAGGAAGTATTCCTTCCTTCTCTGTCTTTTGGAAGAGTTTAAAGATTATTGGTGTTAATTTTTGTTTTTACTGTACTTCAGGTAAAGGCTTACAGAACAAATAGTTTCTCATGAAACAGTAGTACACATATGGTTTTATGACATTGGTTAACAACCCCACAACTTGTCAACCCTCTTAACTTCTCAACCTTTTTTTGGTGAAAATACACATAGCCAAAGATACACCATTTCAAAAATTTCTACATGCACAGTTCAGTGACATTGACCACGCTCTTCCAATTGTGCTGTTATTCTCACTTAAGATGAAGGATTACAGAAAAAAATAGTTTCTCATTTAACAGTTACTACAAATGATGCCCTATGACAATGGTTAGCAATCTCACAACACATCAACAATATCCTTACTCAAACTTGGGTTTCCTATCACCAGCTTCCTTGTCCCCTTCTGCTTTCTGGCCCTTGTCACTGGACTACTGTACCTCATTAGTCCCATTTGGTTTTATGGGTCTGTCCACTCCCAGGCTGAACAGTGAACCTCAGAGGTAACTTCACCACTGAGCTAAAAGGGTGTCTGGGGGCCATACTCCTGGGGTTTCTCCAGTCTCCTTTAGGCCAGTAAATCTGATCTTTTTTTTTTTTTTGTGAGTTAGAATTTTGTTCTAAATCCTTGTCCAGCTCTGTCCAGAACCCTCTGTTGTGATCCTGGTCAGAGCAGTCAGTGGTGGTAACCAGGCACCATCTAGTTGTACTGGACCCAGTCCGGTGGAGGCCTTGGTAGCTGTGGACAGTTAGTCCTTTGGACTAATCTTTTCCTTGTATCCTGTTCTCTTCGTTCTCCCTTGCTCCCGAAGGGATGAGATGAGTGGAGTATCTTAGATGGCCGCTCACAGGCTCTTAAGACCCCAGACACTACTCACCAAGGTAGAATGTAGAGCATTGTCTTTATAAGCTGTGTTCTGCCAGTTGAGCTAGATGTTCCCTGAGACCATGGTCCCCAGAGTCCTCCGCCCAGCAATTCAGTCCCTCAGGGAGTTTGGATGTGTCTATGCGGCTTCCATGACCTTTCCTTGTACAAGTTGTGCTAGTTTCCCCTGTATTGTGTGTACTGTCTCACCCTTCACCCAAGATACCACTTGTCTATTGCCTGTTTAGTATTCCCCCCCCCACCCCTCCCATCCGTGGTAACCAACAAAGATTGTTACTTTTTGTGTGTGAACTTCTTCATGGGTTTTTACAATAGAGGTCTCATACAATATTTGTCCTTTTGTGATTGACTTATTTCACTCAGCATAATGTCCTCCAGTTTCATCAATGTTATAAGATGGTTCACAGATTCATTGTTGTTCTTTCTCATTGCATAGTACTCCATTGTGTGTATGTACCATAGTTTGTTTATCCATTCATCTGTTGATGGGCATCTAGGTTGTTTCCATCGTTTTGCTATTGTGAACAGTGCTGCCATGAACATAGGGAGTGATGACTCTTATTTCTCTAGGATATATTCCTAGGAGTGGAATTGCTGGATCGAATGGTATGTCTGTTTCTAGCTTTCTGAGGAAGCGCCATATCATTTTCCAAAATGCTTGTATCATTTTGCATTCCCACCAGCAGTGCATAAGAGTTCCGATCTCCCCGCAGCCCCTCCAACATTTGTTATTTCCACTGTTTTTGATTCGTGCCAGTAATGGCAGGGTGAGATGGTATCTCATTGTGGTTTTAATTTGCATTTCTCTAATGGCTAGTGATCGCGAGCATTTCCTCATGTGTCTGTTGGCCATTTGAATGTCTTCTTTGGTGAAGTGTCTGTTCATTTCCTTTGCCCATTTTTTAATAGGATTATTTGTCTTTTTGTTGTAGAGGTGTTGGATTTTCTTGTAGATTATGGAGATTAGACCTTTGTCTGACTTGTACAGTCCAAAAATTTTTTCCCTGTCTGTAGGTTCTCTTTTGACTCTTTTGGTGAAGTCTTTTGAAGAGCATAGGTGTTTGATTTTTAGAAGATCCAAGTTATCTAGCTTATCTGTTGGGGTTTGTGTGTTGATGGTTATGGTTTGTATCCTGTTAATGCCGTGTATTAAGGCCTGAAGTGTTGGTCTTATATTTTCTTCTATGAACTTTATAGTTACAGGGTTTATATTCAGGTCTTTGATCCATTTTGAAGTAGTTTTTGTATATGGTGTGAGGTATGGGTCCTGTTTCATTTTTTTGCAGATGGATATCCGGTTTTGCCAGCACCATTTGTTAAAAAGACTGTCTTTGCCCCATTTGATGGACTTTGGGCCCTTGTCGAAGATCAGGTGAACGTAGGTGGATGGATTTACATCTGGGTTCTCAATTCTGTTCCATTGGTCAGTGTATCTGTCGTTGTACCAGTACCAGGCTGTTTTGACTACTGTAGCTGTATAGTAGTTTCTCAAGTCAGGTAGTGTCAGTCCTCCAACCTTCTTCTTCTTCTTCAGTAGTGCTTTACTTATTCGGGGCTTCTTCCCTTTCCATATAAAGTTAATGATTAGTTTTTCCATCTCTTTGCAGAATGTTGTTTGTATTTGGATCGGGATTGCGTTGTATTTGTAAATTGCTTTGGGTAGAATTGTCATTTTCACAATGTTGAGTCTGCCTATCCATGAGCATGGTATGTTTTTCCATTTATGTAGATTCCTTTGGGTTTCTTGCAGAAGTGTTTTGTAGTTTTCTTTGTATAGGTCTTTTACATCCCTGGTTAGATTTGTTCCTATGTATTTTATCTTTTTGGGATCTATTGAAAATGGTATTGTTTTCCTGATTTCCTTTTCATCGTTGTCCTTATTGGTGTATAGGAATTCAACTGATTTTTGAATGTTTATCTTCTATCCTGCTACTCTGCTGAATCTTTCTATTACTTCCAGTAGATTTCTCATGGAGTCTTTAGGGTTTTCTGTGTATAGTATCATATTGTTTGCAAACAGGGACAGTTTAACTTCTTCATTACCATTTTGGTTGCCATTTATTTCTTTTTCTTGCCTTATTGCTCTAGCTAGAACATCCAGCACAGTGTTAAATAGGAGTGATAATAAAGGGCATCCTTGTTCCTGTTTTCAAGGGGAATGTTTTCAGCCAGTCTACATTAAGAATGATGTTGGCCGTTGGTTTTCTATAGATACCCTTTATTATGTTGAGAAATGTCCCTTATATATCTATTTTATTGAAAGTTTTTATCAGGAATGGGTGTTGGACTTTGTCAAATGCCTTTTCTGCATCAATTGAGGTGATCATGTGATTCTTTCCTTTAATTTATGTGGTGGATTACGTTGATTGATTTTCTAATGTTGAACCATCCTTGCATACCTGGTATGAATTCTACTTGGTTGTGGTGTATTGTTTTTTTGATATGATGCTGAATTTTATTGGCTAGAATTTTGTTGAGAATTTTTGCATCTATATTCATGAGAGATATTGGTCTGTAATTTTCTTTTTTTGTGACGTCTTTGCCTGCTTTAGGTGTCAGCATTATGCTGGGTTCATAGAATAAATTTGGAAGTGCAGCTTCTTCTTCTATGCTCTGAAATATCTTGAGTAGTACTGGTACAAGCTCTTCTGTAAATATTTTGTAGAATTCTCCAGTGAAGCCATCTGGGCAGGGCTTTTTCTGGTTGGGAGTTTATTTTTATCACCTTTTCGATCTCTTCTCTTCTTATGGGTCTCTTCAGATTTTCAACATCACTTTGCTGTAGTTTGGGTAGGCCGTGTGTTTCTAGAAATTTATCCGTTTCCTCTAGGTTTTCAAATTTGTTGGAGTATAGTTTTTCATCATATTCTGTTATAATCCTTTTTATTTCAGTTGGGTCTGTTGTGATGTTCCCCATTTCATTTCTTATTTGGGTTATTTGTGCCCTCTCCTGTTTTTCTTTTGTCAGTCTGGCCAGTGTTTTTTTGATTTTGTTGATTCTTTCAAAGAACCAACTTTTGGTTTTGTTGATTCTTTCTATGGTTTTTCTGTTCTCTATTTCATTTATTTCTGCTCTGATCTTTACTATTTCCTTTCTTCCGGTGGTTGTGGGCTTTTTTTGCTGTTCTCTAATTGTTTGAGTTGTGTATTTAATGTTTTGATTTTGTCCCTTTCTTCTTTTTTGATATGTGCATCTATTGCTAGAAATTGTCCTCTGAGGACTGCCTTTGCTGTGTCCCAAAAGTTTTGGTATGATGTGTTTTCATTCTCATTTGATTCTAGGAATTTTTTGATTCCATCTCTGATTTCTTCTGTTACCCAGTGTTGTGTAAGCAGGATATTATTCATTTTCCATGTAATTAATTTTTTTTCCTTGCTCTTTCTATTGTTAATTTCTACCTTGATGGCATTGTGGTCAGAGAAGATACTTTGAATTATCTCAGCATTTTGGATCTTGTTGAGGATTGCTCTGTGGCCTAAGATGTGGTCTATTCTGGAGAACGTTCTATGTGCATTAGAAAAGAATGTGTACTTTTCAGCGGTTGGATTGAGTGTTCTATGTATGTCTATGAGGTCAAGTTGGCTGATTGTGCCCTTTAGGTCTTCTGTATCTTTGCTGAGTTTCTTCTTAGTTGTTCTGTCCTTTACTGAGAGTGGTGTGTTGAAGTCTCCTACTATTATTGTGGAACTGTCAATTTCTCTTTTCAGTGTTGTTAGAGTTTGTTTTATGTATTTTGGAGCCCTGTCATTGGGTGCGTAGATGTTTATTATGGTTATGTCTTCATGATGGATCATCCCTTTAATGATTATATAGTGTCCTTCTTTGTGTTTTATGGTAGATTTCATTTTAAAGTCTATTTTATCTGAGATTAGAATTGCCTCTCCTGCTCTGTTTTGGTAGTTGTTAGCTTGATATATTTTTTTCCAACCTTTGAGTTTTAATAAATTCACGTTTCTGAGGTGTGTCTCTTGTAGACAGCATATTGAGGGATCCTGTTTTCTTATCCATTCTGTCACTCTCCTTCTCTTTATGGGTGCATTGAGTCCATTTACATTCAATGTAATTATTGATAGATGTGAGTTTGTTGCTGTCATTTTGTAGTGCTTTTTTTGTGGTGTTGAAGTTTTCTTTGTTCTTCTTACTCTCTTGTGCTGAGTTACTTTTGTTTGTGGATTTTTTTCATTTCTTTTGTTTTTGCTGATACTTTATGTTTTCCCTCTTTTTTTATGAGTATGTTTGTTAACTTTGTTTGTGGTTACCATGAATTTTACCCTTATCTTTCTAAGTTTGAAGCAGTCTACCATTACTTGGTATCGCCTTGTCTTCCTCTCCATTAGAAGGTTGTATACCTGTGTCGTTAATCCCTCCTTTATTGTTTTGATGTTGGTGTTAATTTTTTTTTTATATTTTATTTTACTTCAGGTGAAGGCTTACAGAACAAATAGTTTCTCATGAAACAGTAGTACAGATGTTGTTTTATGACATTGGTTAACAACCCCACAAAATATTAACCCTCTAACTTCTCAACCTTGTTTTTTTTTTTTTTTTGGTGAAAATACACATAGCCAAAGATACACCATTTCAAAATTTTCTATATACCCAGTTCAGTGACATTGACTACACTCTTCCAATTGTGCTGTTATTCTCACTTAGGATGAAGGCTTACAGAACAAAATAGTTTCACATTTAACAGTTACTACACATGTTGTTCTATGACAATGGTTAACAATCTCACAACACTTCAACAGTATCCTTACTCAACCTTGGGTTCCCTATCCCCAGCTTCCTTGTCCCCTTCTGCCTTCTGACCCTTGTCACTGGACTCCTGTACCTCATTAGTCTCATTTGGTTTTACGGGGCTGTCCACTCCCAGGCTGAACTGTGAACCTCGGAGGTAACTTCACCACTGAGCTAAAAGGGTGTCTGGGGGCCATAGTCTCGAGGTTTCTCCAGTCTTCTTTAGGTCAGTAAATCTGGTCTTTCTCTACATCCTTCTCCAGCTCTGTCCAGAACTCTCTGTTGTGATCCTGGTCAGAGCAGTCAGTGGTGGTAGCCGGGCACCATCTAGCTGTACTGGATTCACTTCAGTGGGTTGGTGTTAATTCTTGGTTAAATGTTTGGTAGAATTCCCCAGTGAAGCCATCTGGTCCAAGACTTTTTTTTTTGGGGGGAGGTTTTTGATCACTGATTTGTTCTCTTCACTTTTTATTGGTCTGTTGAGACTATTTCCTCTTGAGTTAGTGTGGGTAGATTGTATTCTTTTGAGAATTTGCCCATGTCATCTACATTATCCAGTTTTCGTACAGTTCATTGGATATTCTGTTATAATTTTCTTGTACACAGCATGTAGCTGGATCAGGTTTTTTTAATCCGTTTTGCCACTCTCTGCCTTTTGATTGGAGCATTAAGCCATTTATATTAAGTGTAATTATGGATGAGACTTCTGCCCTTTTGTTGTTTGTTTTTTGTGTGTCTTAATTCTTTTTTGTCTTTGTCTTTTACTGTTGCTTGCTTTTGTGTTTTGTTGGTTTATTGTAGTGAGTCTTTTTTGTTCCCTTCTCTTTAACTTTTGTGTATGTTCACACTCTGCCTTTTGCTTGGAGTATTTGTTCCATTTATATTCACTGAAATTACTGATCAATAGTGACTTAATTCTGCCATTTTTTTTTTTTTTGTGTGTGTGTCTTAATCCTTCTTTGTCTTTATTCTTTACTATTGCTTGCTTTTGTGGTTTGTTGGTTTATTACAGTGAGCCATTTTGGTTTCCTTCTCCTTTCCTTTTTTGTATGTTTTAAAGCTATTTTTGTAGTGGTTACCATAAATATTACTTTTAACTGCTTATTTTTATAACATCCTAGGGTAAGTTGTTACCAACTTCAGTAACATCCAAGAAATTGTATACCTATATCATTTCTCCTGATCTCCTCACCGATTTTCTTATTGTTATTACTCATTGCATCTTTATATTTCATGTGCCCTGTAACATAATTTTATCCCTGGTTTTTATACGTTTGTCATTAAAAAGCGTGAAGGAGAAAACAATTGGAGTTATCAAGCATGGATACCTTATTACTAGCCCTTATACTTGTTCATACAATTTCCTTTACTAGGAATCTTTTTTTTTTTTCCTTATATGTCTTTGAGTTACTTTCTAGTGTCTTTTTCCTTCCACCTACAGAACTCCCGTTAGTATTTTTTGTAGGGTTGGTCTGGTGGATATGAACTCTCTCAGCTTCTGTTTGTCTGGGAATGTTTTAATTTCACCCTTGAAGGACAGTTTTCCTGGTTATAGTATTCCTGGTTGTCAGTTTTTTCCTTTTAGGACTTTAAATATTTCATTTCATTGCTTTCTGGCCTCCAAGGTTTTGGAAGAGAAATCGGCACTTAATGGTGATCTTTGTATGTGATTGCTTTTCTTCAGGATTCTCTATTTTTACTTGTTGAGAGACTCACTATGATGTGTCTTGGTGTGTGGATTTCTTTGGATTTATCCTGCCTGAGGTTCTTTATGCTTCTTGGATTTGTAGATTCATTTCTTTCATTAGATTGGGGAAATATTCTGTCATTATTTCTTCAAATATTCTTTTAAAAACATTTTTTATTATTATTGTTTTTTATTGTATTTTAGATGAAGGTTTACAGAGCAAATTGGCTTCTCATTAAACAGTACGCATATTGTTTATGACATTGGTTAACAATCTCATGACACGTCAACACTTTTTTTTAATTGTACTTTAGGTGAAGGCTTATAGAACAAATAGTTTGTTGTTACACAGTCAGTACACATACTGTTTTATGACATTGGTTATCAACCCCACGACATGTCAACACTCTCCCTCCTCGACATTGGAGGACCTTTTTTCTTTCCTGGTGAAAATATACATAGCCAAAGATACACCATTTCAAAATTTTCTACATGTACAATTCAGTGACATTGATTAGGTTCTTCCAGTTGTGCTGCTGTTCTCACTATCCTTTTCCAAATTATTCCATCACCATTATCTTCAACTCACCTCCCCTTAGGCTTCGCATCAAACCTTTTGAGTTGCTGTTGTCAATTTGATCTCACATAGATAATTCTTTTTTTTTTGTACTTTAGATGAAGGTTTACAGAACAGTTTCTCATTAAACAGTTAGTACACATATGTCCCTATGACCATGGTTAACAACCCCATGACATGTCAACACTGTCCTTTCTCAACCTTGGGTTCCCTATCACCAGCTTACCTGTCCCCTCCTACCTTCTAGTCCTTGTCCCTGGACTAGTGTGCCTCATTAGTCCCATTTTGTTTTATGGGGCTGTCCAATCCCCGACTGAACGGTGAACCTCGGGAGTGACTTCACCACTGAGCTAAAAGGTTGTCTGGGGGCCATATGCTCGGGGCTTCTCCAGTCTCTGTCAGGCCAGTAAATCTGATCTTTTTTGTATGTGTTAGAATTTTGTTCTACATTCTTCTCCACATCTGTCCAGAAACCTCTGTTGTGATCCTGGTCAGAGCAGTCAGTGGTGGTAGCCGGGCACCATCTAGCTGTACTGGACTCAGTCTGGTGGAGGCCTTGGTAGCCGTAGTCCATTAGTATTTTGGACTAATCTTTTCCTTGTATCCTATTCTCTTCATTGTCCCTTGTTCCCGAAGGGGTGAGACCAGTTGAGTATCTTAGATGGCATCACTCTCCCTTCTTGATCTTGTGTTCTGTATTATCAGCTTTCCTGTCTCCTCCTGCCTTCTAGTCCTTGCCCCTGGGCTGGTGTGCCCCTTTAGTCTCGTTTTGTTTTATGGGCTTGTCTAATCTTTGGTGGAAGGGTGAACCTCAGGAGTGACTTCATTACTGAGCTAAAAGGGTGTCTGGGGGCCATAGTCTTGCAGTTTCTTCAGTCTCTGTCAGGCAAGTAAGTCTGGTCTTTTTTTTTGTGATTTAGAATTTTGTTCTATATTTTTCTCCAGCTCTGTCTGGTACGCTTTATTGTGATCCCTGTCAGAGCAGTCGGTGGGGGTAGCCGGGTACCAGCTAGTTGTACTGGACTCAGTCTGGTGGAGGCTGTGGTAGTTGTGGTTCATTAGTCTTCAAATATTCCTTCTTTCTCTTTTTCTTTCTCATCTCCTGGAATTCCTATGATAAGTATTTTATTAAACTGTGCACAGTCTTCTTGAACCTCTGTTCTTGTTGCTCTTCAGCCTCTGTAGTTTTGATTATCGTATCCTCTAATTTGATGATTCTTCTGACTGATTAAATCTGTTGGTAAGTCCTTTTATTGTGTTTGTCATTTCATTTATTGTCCCTTTTAGTTGCAATATCTCTTATTTTAGATCCTCATTTTGTTCTTGTAGTTTTTCCCTTATATATTTGAGAGCTTTTTCTATGTTTTCCCTTAACTCTTTGATTATATTTAACATTGTTGTATTATTCCATTCTTTTACTTATTTGGTTATCCTGGATGCAGTTTCACTTTGTTCATATGTTCATATGGATGGACCATCATTTCTCTGTGTGTCTTGTGATTTTTTGTTGGGGCATTGGGATTTTCCAGGGTGTTGGTTTTTTCACTTCCCCCAGTATTTGGTGTTTTTACCTGAATTACTTTCTGCAAAAAAGTCTTTGGTGTTGGCCCCATCTTCACCGTTTGCTTACTGTTGCATCTCTCTCTGTGATGGCACTTAATCTTAATGGGGATCCTTTGTAAGTGCTGTTTGCTTCTCTTTCACTTTTTTCGTGGTTCTCTATCTTTATTGTTTGAGAGCCTAACTATGATGTAGGAGCCCTGGAGGCAAACTGGTTAAGTGCTTGGCTGTTTAGCAGAAGGTTGGCGGTTCAAACCCATTCCCCAGAAGGACTTTGGAGAGATCTGTCTTGTTGGTTTCAGAGCCCCAGTGGCCTTGTGATGGTTGGAGGAGCTGTCTCCACTTAGGTGGCCCTCCTCCTGGCTCCACTGTAGGGAACCTTCTGTAGGAGTTAGTATCAGTCCAGCAGCTGACAGTTACTTGGTGGGGGAGGGGTTGTCACACTTCTCTAATGGAAAGGAAGTCTTCCTTGTTGTTATCAGAGCCTGCCCCATAGTATATTAGCTGTGGGTGCAGCCTCCACTCAGGGTGTCTGCTTCCTTGCACATAGCTACGTGTACATGGAGGCAAGTAGAGCGTTGACTGTGGGAATAGACTGCACTGCAGGGACCTTCTGTAGCAATTTGCAGTAGGCTTGCTGCTGACAGTGTCCAGGTGGAGGAGGTGCTGGTGCAGTCCAAATGGATCCCCAGGGTAGATCCGCCTTGCTGATTTTAGAGCAAAAGATTGGGTCCTGTCTCTTTGTACAGGCAGGGGTTGTGGTGATTTGGGAGGCAGGCTCTTCTGCTGGGGTACTTCTTCAGTTCATAGCAGCTGGTGGTCCACGTGGCTCGGGGGAGCGGCAGGGATGGTGGCTGAAGTGATTTTCCTATTGTATATGACTCGTTATTGATTTGTTGCTTCTTACCTGTCTGCAGTTTCCCTCCACTTTGCTTCCAGTTCAGAGTCCCTCAAAGATGAACATCCTTTCTTTGTTGTATTTATTGTTGTATTTGTGGTGGAGGGTTGTAAGGATGGTCTGTTTATGCCACCATCTTTTCAGAATCCAGTTCTCTACCTTTTACGTTTTTTGAGGAACCTCTACACTTTTTTTTTCCACAACAGCTGTACCGTTTTGCATTCGCACCAGCAATGGATGTGGGTTCCAGTTTCTCTACATCCCCTCCAACGCTTGTTATCTTCTGTTCTTTTTGTCTTAGCCATCTGAGTGCGTGTGAAATGGTATCTCATTGTGGTTTTTATTTGCATTCCTCTAGTGGCTAATGAGGGGCCCTTGTGGCGCACTGGTTAAAATGCTTAGCTGCTAACAAAAAGGTCAGCAGTTTGAACCCACCAGCCGCTGCCTGGTAGAAATATGTGGTAGTTTGCTTTCTTAAAGATTTGTAGCCTTCAAACCCTATAGAGCAGTTCTGCTGTGACCTATAGGGTTGCTGTGAATTGGAATCGACTTGACAGCAGTGGATTTGGTTTAGGTTTGGATGCCCAGTCATGTTGAGCATCTTTTCATGTGTCTTTTGGCCATTTGAATATCTTCTTTGGTGAAGTGTCTGTTCATGTACTTTGCCCAGTTTTTAATTGGGTTATTCGTCTTTTTGTTATTAAGTTGTAGAAGTTTTCCATATATTTTAGATATTAGACCCTTATCAGCTATATCATTCCTGAAGATTTTTTCCCAGTCTCTGGGTTGTCTCTTTACTCTGTTGATAATTCTTTTCATGAACATAAGTATTTAATTTTTGTGAGGTCTCAGTTATCTATTTTATTTTCTGTTGCTTGTGCATTCACTGTTGTATTTGATAATCTGTCACTGAAAAACATCAGGTCCTGAAGCTTTGCTCCTATATTTTCTTCCAAGAACTTTATGGTTTTAGATTTAACATTTAGATCCTTGACCCATTTTGAATTAGTTTTTGTGTATGATGTGAGGTATGGATCTTGTTTCATTTTTCTGCATGTGGAAATCCAGTTTTACCTGTATCATTTGTTGAAGAGACTGTTCCTTTCCCATTGACTGGATTTGACACCCTTTTCGAAAATCAGTTGACCTTAAATGTTTGGAATTATTTCTGGATTTTCAGTTCTATTCCATTGGTCTGTGTGTCTGTTATTAAACCAGTACCAGGCTATTTTGATTACTGTAGCTGTGTGCTATGTTTGGAAGTCAGGAAGTATGAGGCCTCCTACTTTATTCTTCTTCAAAATGGATTTGGCTATTCGGGGTCTCTTGTCTTTCCATATAAAATTGATTAGTTTTTCCATTTCTGTAAAGAATGCTGTTGAATATTTAGTCGAGATTGCATTGTATACGTAGATCACTTTGTGTAGTACTGACATCTTGTCTATATTAAGCTTTCCAATCCGTGAGCATGCAATGTCTTTCCGTCTGTTAGGTTTTTTTTAGTCTCTTTCAGTACTGTTTTGTAATCCTCCTTACAAAAATCTTTCACATCATTGGGTGAATTTATTCCTAGATATTTTATTCTCTTAGATGCTGTTGTAGATGGAGTTGTTTTCTTGATCTCCTTTTCAGAATATCTATTCATCATTTGATGGAAATTTGGATTGTTTCCACCTTTTGGCTGTTATGAATAATGCTGTTGCGAACACTCTTTTAAAAATTTTCGTTTGGGCATTATGTTTTCACTTCATATATCTTGAGTATGTACCTAGGAGTGGAATTGCTGGTTCGTATATTAACTCTTAAGTTATTGGGGAACTTCCAGACTGTCTTCCAAAGTGGCTGCGCCATTTTAAATTCCCACCAGCAAAGTGTGAGGATTTCACTTTCTCCACATCCTTGTCAACACTTGTTATTATCTTTTTATTGTCATTCTTGTGGGTGTGATGTGGTATCTCATTTTAGTTGAGAAGTACTAGATTACTAGCTGAAAGGTTGGTGATTTGAACCCACCCAGAGGCACCCTGGAAGACAGGCCTGGCGATCTGCTTCTGAAAGGTCACAGTGGTGAAAACTCTATGGAGTGGTTCTGCTCTGTACACATGGGGTCACATTGGGCTGCCATGAGTTGGAATTGGCTCAACGGCAACTAACAACAACGAGTAATGATGTGGAACATCTTTTCATGTGGTTATTGGCTATTTGTATATCTCCTTTAGAGAAATGTCCATTCAGATTCTTTACTTACTTTTAAATTGGATTATTTGTCTTTTCATTGTTGAATTGTAAGAGTTCTTTATGCATTTCTTATCAGATATATCACTTGGAAGTATTTTCTCCAGTCTGTGTTTTGACTTTTCATATTCTTTATGGTGTCCTGTGCAACACAAATGTTTTTAATCTGATGAAGTTCAATTTATATGTTTTTTATTTTGTTGCTTGTGCTGTCATTGTTATATATAAGCAGTCTGCCTTATCCAGGTCACAATGATTTACACTTGTCTTTTCTCCTAAGAGTTTTATAGTTTGAGGTTTTGAATTTAGGTCTGTGATCCATTTTGAGTTAATTTTTATATATAATCTGAGGCATAGGTCCAACTTCATTTTTTTTACTGGTTGATATCCAGTTGCCCCAGCACCATTTATTGGTTTCCCCATTGAATTGTTTTGGCACCCGTGTTGAAAATCAGTTGACCTTAACTATGTGGGTTTATTCTTGGACTCAATTTTTATTCCATTTCTCTGTGTCTATCCTTATGTCAGTACTATACGGTCTTCATTACTGTAGCTTTGTAGTAGGTTTTGAAATTGTAAAGTGCGAGTCCTCCAGCTTTGTTCTTCTTTTTCAAAATTGTTTTGCCTATTCTGGATCCCTGGAATTTCCATGTGAATATTAGGATCAGCTTGTCAGTTTCTGCATTTTTTTTGGAATTTTGATAGGAATTGCATTGAATGTTTAGAACAGTTTGAGGTATTTCTTCCTATTTTGTTTTTTCCTCCAGTTTTTCAAATTTAATATTTCTGTATATTCTTGGTTTGGCATCATTCTCTTTTAAAGAAATTTATTGTGGTAAAATATATAGTAGATAATATTTGACATTTTAGCCATTTTTAAGTGTAGAATTCAGTGGTGTTATATTCATAACATTGTGCAGTCTTCACCACTATTTCCAAAAGTTTTCATTACCCTAAACAGAAACATAGTACCCCTTAAACAATAACTCCCTATTTCTGTCTGTATGCATTTGCCTATTCTAGATATTTCATAGAAATGGAATCATGTAATATCTGTCCTCTTGTGTCTTACATATTTCATTTAGTTTGTTTCCAAGGTTCATGCATGTTGTAGCATGTACTAGAACTTTATTCTTTTTACGGCTGAAAAATATTTCGTTGTGTGTATGCCACATTTTGTTTATTCATTCTTCTATTGATGATGCACATTTGGGCTTTTTCCACCTTTTGGCTATTGTGAATAATGCTTGTGTACAAGTATCTGTTTGAGTCCCTGTTTTCAATTCTTTTGTATGTATATTTAGGAGCGAAATTGCTGTGTTATATGGTAATTCTATGTTTAACTTTTGGAGGAACCTCCAGAGTTTTCCATAGGATTTTGCTTTCCTACCAACAATGCACGAGAGTTTCAATTTCTCCACATCCTCACTAGCACTTGTTATTTTCCATTTTTCTGATAATGCCATCCTAGTGGGTGTGAAATAGTATTTCATTGTGGTTTTTATTTGCATTTTCTTTATGGCTAATGATATTGAGCATGGTTTGACATCCTTCTTAGCAAGTCTTTGAGACAAATTGTGCCCTTTAAGGCACATAACAAGGAGCCCTGGTGGTGTAATGGTAACAAGGAGCCCTGGTAGCACAGTGGTTAAGCGCTTGGCTGCTAACTGAAAGGTTGGTGGTTCGAACCCACCAGCCTCAAACCCACCAGCCACTCCATGTGAGAAAGATGTGGCAATCTGCTTCTGTAAAGATTACCCTTTTACTGTCAAGTTGATGCTGACTCATAGTGACCCTGTAGGACAGGGCAGAACTGTTTCATAGGGTTCCTAAGGCTGTAATCTTTACAGAAGCAGACTGCCACATCTTTCTCTTGTGGAGTGACTGGTGGGTTTGAACTGCCTACCTTTCAGTTAGCAGTCGAGTGCTTAACCACTGTGCCACCAGGGCTCCTTTTGTAAAGATTATAGCTTTTAAATGCTATGGGGCAGTTCTACTCTGTCCTGTAGGGTTGCTGTGAGTTGGAATCAACTTGACAGCAGTGGATTTGGTTTGGTTGGGTTTTAAGGCACTTAACATAATAACAGGTATACAGGCTTAACATTGTGGTGAGAAGGGAAGACTTTTCTTGTTGGTGATTTGACCATCTGCTTGACAAAACATTTTTTCCTTATATACAGATGTAGCACGTATATATTGTGGAAAGTTTTAGAAAATACAGAGAAGTAGAAAGACAAAAAAGTCCATAATCTACTATTCCAAGTTAATAACCCCTGTTATCATTTTACTGTATGCCTTCTAGCCTTATGTATATTCACACAAAATGTGCATATATACCCTTGTGCACGGGCACACACATACACACATACAATATATATATATATAAATTATTTATTAAAAAAAATGCAAGCTTGTTGTATATATTTCTTTTTTTAATTTAATCATATAAAGGAAACGTCTTTCATTTCATTAAAAATTACAGTGTTATTTTTAATGTTGTATCATACCTCATGGTGAGATATTTAAACTCCTATTAGGCTTCTTTTGGAAATTGTGGTAGTATAGTGGTTAAGAGCTACAGCTGCTAACCAAAACGTTGGCAGTTCGAATCCACTAGGTGCTCCTTGGAAACCCTGTGGGGCAGTTCTACTCTGTCCTATAGGGTCGATATGAGTTGGAATCGACTCGATGGCAACGGGTTTGTTTGTTTTTTAGGCTTCTGTTTGGTTACAATTTTTCCAAATTGTAAGTGCTAGAATGAATGTCTTTGCACAGATTCTTGCTGGTTCAAAGAATTCTTGCTGGATGCATGTTTTTAAGTCTTTCTTGTCATTCTTTTAATGTAGTGTATAAATATTGACAGTAGTTTCTTTCCATTAAAATGAAGGCAAGATCATAAACAAATATTTGTTTTATTCGAAACTACTATGTGTTAATTCTAGAATTTTAGACAAAAATCACGATTTGGGTACTTGTTTTGAACTAGGTTCTTAACCAACATTCATGCATTTGAAGGTTAGAGAACTATATGCCAAGTAGTCAGCTAGGCACTGAGGTCTATAGTGGTAAACAAGATTAAGAAACATTCCCTGGAGTCTGCTGGTTGCTAAGATTGGACAGAAAAAAGAATAAACTTCTTATTAAGAAAAAAGGGATTAAAAAAATCAGGTGACTTGTTTTCTTCTTAATGATTTCCTTTGTGGAGTGATTTTAAAATATCCCTTTTTCCCCTTCAGGTTGCTATGGAAATATATGAACACATAAAAAGAAGTTCATTCTGATAATTCTGATGCCTGAAATGTAACTGGACTGAAGAGAAGAAAAGGAAAAAAATCTAGTGCCAATATTAATTACAATGGCTACTGATTCAGGGGAGCCAGCTAGCACAGAAGATTCTGAGAAACCTGATGGAGTTTCATTGGAAAACATAGTTCCTCAGATTGCTGCAAGTTTGACAGTGGAAACTCGACTAAAGGAAAAAAACAGTACTTTCTATGCTTCTGGGGAAACTGTAGAAAGGAAGAGATTTTTCCGAAAGAGTGTTGAGATGACAGAAGATGACAGAGTTGCTGAATCTTCCCCCAAAGATGAGAGAATAAAGGCTGCAACAGATATTCCAAGAGTAGATAAACTTCCTTCAAATGTGCTAAGAGGTGGACAAGAAGTTAAATACGAACAGTGTTCAAAGACAGTTTCAGAATCCTCAAAAGATTGTTTCAAGGAGAAAAATGAAAAGGAAATGGAAGAAGAAGCAGAAATGAAGGCTGTAGCTACTTCTCCTAGTGGCAGATTCCTGAAATTTGACATAGAGCTGGGAAGAGGAGCATTTAAAACAGTATATAAAGGACTGGACACGGAAACATGGGTTGAGGTTGCTTGGTGTGAGCTGCAGGTGGGTGTATAATTTTTTAATAAACTCTTGTTTTAGCTGGCCTGGTCTTCTGAGTGATCCAGGATTAAAATGCGTCATGGATTAAAAGGAAGGGCTTGTCTTCCCTACTCCCTGAAATTATATTCCTTTCCTAGATCCTTTTAGGAGCTCACACCAGTCTTTTCTTTCTCTTGTTACTTTTCCCTTTGTTTTAAGGGGGAAATAATCCATCATGACTTTATTTAGGAAAATGCTATTAATTTATTAACCATAGGAAATCCCCCAAACTCTTCTTGTTTTGAAAGCTTTTAGTAAATGAATGCCATATGGGTTGATTGTTTACTAATACTTGAGAGTGTGAAATGTCAGGGATATATTCAGTGTGATATATATTTCCTTCTTCTGTTCACTTCAAGCAAACTTTTTGGGTTCTTGTAGTGTTCTTCAGAGCAGCAAAGGTTATTTTTTTATTCTTTGAGTTCCCCATACTTTTGTGTTTCTCACAGAGAATTCATGGAAGAAGTAATCAACAGAATCTGCTAAAATTAGTCAACTGGAAAGTGTTTAGAAAGGGAGAAATGAAGCAACAGGAGAAGAGTTGAATTACCTAGAAAAAACGGTTAAATTACCTAGATATTTGGTTCCATAATAAATATTTATATAGTACTTTTAAATAATGAAGGATTAAATGGGGACAGAACATCATAGAAAGGATATAATAAGAATAGTTTCAGACAAAATCGCATTCATTAAGGGTAGAGTTGCATAGCTGGAAGAAAAAAACACTATGTCATGTTTGGAAAAAGTTCCTTTCTTCTTAGAATCAAAAATGGTTGTCCTTCTTATAAAGTTTTCATTTTGTGTCTTTATGTTCTGGAAATGTTTCAGTTTGTGTTTTGTGTCTTTCCTGTACAGCACTTGCCCGAATTTGTAATTACATATTCATTTGAGAGATTTCTTGGTCTGTTTCTGAAATTCATCTGTTAAGTGCTGTCAGGGCAAAAACTGTCTGTCTGCTTCACCCCTTTGTTCCCAGTACCTCTTACAGAATGTGGCACATAGTAGGCCCTCACTAAATGTTTGTTGAGTAATTGAGTGAATGCGTCACCAAATAAATAAAACATATGAACCAAAAAAAAAAAATAGTTTCAGACAGATATAGGTCAAATATAAGGAAAACCCGTGTGACCTCAATTAGCTCATGGGAAATGGTCAGTGTTCACATGGGATGCTTACAATTAAGATTGAATAAAGCCAATAGAAACCAAACCCGTTGCTGTCAAGTTGATTCTGACTCATAGTGACCCTATAGGACAGAGTAAAACTGCCCTGTAGAGTTTCCAAGGCTGTAGTCTTTGCAGATGGCAGGACGTCGTCTCATATACTTTGAACATGTTATCAGGAGGGACCAGTCCCTGGAGAAGGACATCATGCTTGGTAAGGTAGAGGGTCAGTGAAAGAGAGGAAGACTGTCAATGAGATGGATTGACACAGTGGCTACAATGATGTGCTCAAGCATAGCAATGATTGTGAGGATGGCTCAGGACTGGGCAGTGTTTAGCTCTGTTATACATAGGGTTGCTATGAGTCAGAACTGACTCGATAGCACCTAACAACAACAGTCATCTTTATGGAAGCAGGCTGCCATGGAGTGGCTCATGGGTTCGAACCTCCAACTTTTGGGTTAGCAGCTGAGCACTTTAACCACTGTGTCACCAGAGCTCCCTAGAAGGGGACTTACAGATGAGGTAAAAACTGGGTGCATTAGTTCCAGAACCTGAATCTAGACTTTACCAAAACCTGTTGCTGTTGAGTCAATTCCGACTCATAGTGACCCTGTAGGACAGAGTAGAACTTCCCCAGCAGGTTTCCAAGGAGTGGCTGTCGAACTACCAACCTTTTTGTTAGCAGCTGAGCTCTTAATCACTGCACCACCAGGGCTCCGAATCTAGAACTTGGGTAGTGTGGTATTCTATTGTTATGAGCACCACGAGCTATCATTTATGGGTCACTTACTACATGCTAAGTGTTTCACTTATACTATTTTTAATCCTCACAGCAGCCCTGTGAAAATTAGATACTCTTCTTGTCATCACCATTTTACTAATGGGGAAAGTGAGTGAGGCTCAGGGAGCTGAAGTGACTTGCCCAAGGTTACACAGCTGGTAAGTGGCAGGAGCTAGAATCAAATACAGGTATTCTGCCTTCAAAGCCTATGCTCTTGATCACAAAGTGCTGTAGCTTCCTCAGTGGTGGAAAGAACAGACACTTTTGAGTCAGAATGCCAGAGTTCAAATTCTGGTCCTTCTTAATAATTGTGCCACCTTGGACCAGTTACTTAACCTCTCTTGGCCTAAGTTTACTGACCTCTGGAATGAGAATCATACTCAGTCAGCCATGAGGGGTTGCTGAGAAAATGCCTGGTTAGTCCATGTAGACACTTGAGTCATGTTGGTTTTGATTGCTTTTTTCCTCCCTGTTATCCCCTCTCAGTCCTTCCTTCATTGCATCCTGCTGCCTCCTACATAGTGTAGCATTAAACTCAGCAGCTAATGTGTTCTTGTTTGTGGCCCTTTAAATTCTAGTGGTCTCTGTGAGTGTGGGTATGTATGTATAAAGTACCACGATTTCACCTATTCTAAATTTGCTGTAGGTTTGCCATCCTGATAGATTGAAATTTAGTCCAGGTCCCTGCATTTCTAGGAAGCTTTTTGGTTAACACCATGGTTTTCAAACTTTATATGTTTGCTTCATATGCAGATTCCTGGGCCTATTGTCAGAGATTTCGATTCAGTAAGTCTAGGGTGTGTGCAAGACTCTGCAATTTTAACAAGCTTTGTAAGTGCTTCTAATGTGGGAAGTCTCTTGACCACTCTTTGGAAAGCAAGTTACTTATCAGTCAAGTGTTCTTTAAAAGGTGTGTGTATGTGTAGGGTTTGCTTGGCTTCTTCCTCATCTCGTTTTTACCTTTAATAATTTTATAAGGTATATGTCATAGTGGAAATACTATATAATATAAGCAAGCAAACATCAAAATCACCTGAAATTCCACTACTTTGAGGATGCTTTAAACATTTCAGTATATATCTTTCTGGACTTTTTCTTTTGCATAAATCTATATATGAATGTTTATATGTTTTTGTTTCACAAAATGGGATCATACCATAAGATTTTGTAATTTTTTTCACTTATCATGAACATTTTTTCATTGTATTTCATGTTCTTTTTTAAACAGATGTCTAGTATTTGATTGTAAGATTGTCTTATATCTTATTTAAGCAGTCCTCTGTTACTGGACATCTATGTTTTTCTCCATTATTTCACTATTGTAACCATAGCTGTGTTGAACACGTTGAAAATTATGTAAATTTTAATTTTGTCTCTGCATTGTGACATTATTAGTACCACTCATCTTTTTGTGTACTTTGTCTGTAAATGGGGGTAATGATTTCCGTCTACTTGATAGTAGGATACATAGTAAAGGTAAGTCAAGTACTTTGCAAATTGTGTACTCTAGCTCTGCTAAAGGATGTTTAGATAAAACTTCAAGAAAATATTCCAGTGTCAGGAACTGCCTAGGGGAATGCCTTCTGTCATTTACCTGCTGAAATGTTGAAAGATTCTGTAAGATCTTACTACTCAAAGTGGGATCACTGGACCAGAAGCATGGATTCATCTGGGAGCTTGCTGGAACTGCAGATTTTCAGGAACTAGCCCAGTCCTACTGAATCAGAATCTGCTTCTTAGTAAGATATGTAGCCCAGTCCTACTGAATCAGAATCTGCTTCTTAGTAAGATATGCAAGTGACTTGCATACACATTAGAGTTTGAAAAGCACTGAAATAAGGGACCAGTCTCAAGACTCAAATAGCTAGCTGTGTCAGAATAGGAATTCCCTTAATAAATTAACATAAACTTTATATCACTTTTACAGATTCCTGGCTCTCACTCCAGAATTCACAAATCAGAATCTCCAGGGTACTTAACTTTTTCAAAGTTTCCCAAGTGATTGGATATGTAGTATCTTAATTATCTAGTGCTGCTATAACAGAAATACCACAAGTCGGTGGCTTTAATGAATAGAAATTTATTTTCTCACACTTCAGGAGACTAGAAATCTGAAGTCAGAGTGCCAGCTCTAGAAGAAGGCTTTCTTTCTGTCTGCTCTGGGAGAAGGTCTTTGTCTCTTTTCAGCTTCTATTCCTAGGTTCCTTGGTGATCATGTCATGTATATCTTCCCCTTCATTTGTGCTTGCTTGCTTGCTTAATCTGCTCTTTCATATCTCAGAAGAGATGGACTTGAGACACACCCTACAACAATACTGCCTCATTAACATAATAAAGAAAATCCATTCCCAAATGGGGTTATAACCACAGGTATAGGGGTTTGATGGTTAAAGTTGTGTGTCAACTTGGCTGGGCCATGATTCTCAATGATTTGGCAGTTCTGATGTACTTTGGCAGTTATGTAATGATATAATTTAGCAGTTATGTAATGGTGAAATCAACTCCATGATGAGATCAGCTATGAGCATCTAATCAGTTAAAAGGGAGTTTTCTTGGGGGTGTGGCCTGCCTGCAGTATATAAATGGATGTTCCAACAAGGCTGTTGCTCTGTATTCTGCATCCTGCTTGTCATCATTTGACTTCTGGTTCTTGGGACTTGTGCTAGCAGCTTACTGGCTGATCTTGGATTTGTTGGCCTCTGGAGCCTGTGAGTCAGCAGCCTGCTGTCTGACCTGCTGATCTTGGGTTCATCAGTCCCTGCATATGCATGAGTCAGGAGAAGCCTCCTGCCTGACGTCTGACCCATATATATATACTGGTTTTGCTTCTCTAGAGAACTCAGCCTAAGACATTTGGTACCAAGAGTGGTTCTAGAGAAACAAAGTTGCAAGAATGATTTTTCTAAATTGTTTCTCAAGTCCAGTTAGTCTTAAAGATATTGATGGCGCAGCTCATCATGACATGAGGTTGCAATAGAAATACACAAAAATATCACCACCAATAGATCAAGTATTGGTGAGATTTGAGGCTCTGGGTCATCACATGTTTCATGCTTTACAATTTTGTCAGAAAGAGAAGTATAAGGAAGCTGGTTGGTTGGTGCTAGTTTAGCTAGACAAAGTGGTGAAAGAAAGAGACGAGCTCCAGGCTTCAGAGTAAAAGCTCAAGCACCGCATGAACAATCTCAAAGTTGCCATTTGTGCCCTGAAAGAAAGCCTTGTTTCTTATATAGTAACAGAGCTGATATTGCTGAAAACCAAAAGTAGATTCTTACAGTAAGAGTGGCTGAATTACGATGTCAGTTGAATTCCCAACGTTGAATGGTGTCTGAAGTTAAAGTGAGGGCATTAATTGGGAAGAAATGGGATTCTGAAAGTTGGGATAGGGACATATGGGCAGATAATCAGGAAGCTGAGCCCCTAGATTCTGTTGAATCACTCCTGCCAACAGAACCAGCCCTCTCTGATCTGAAGAGATAACTCCAGTTTTGTCTGCCAAGCCACCCTCCCCAGTAAAACCATTAGCCACTCCACCCCATCTGATGAGATTAACCCAGCTGTGTCCGAAGAGTCTTTGTCAGAGATATTGCCTGGAATGGCATTTGAGTTATTGCCTAGGAAGGAGCCTGAGTCATTTGCTTGGGCATCATCTGAGGAAGATGCCTTACAAAACATTGCTGAATGTTCTCAGGACACATCACCACCCGTTTGTGTTTATAAACCTATAACTGCACTTAAATCCCAGTGAGCCCCAAAAGGTGAAGTACAAAATGTGACACAGGAGGAGGTATAAAACAACAACAACAAACAAGCAAACAAACTCATTGCTGTAGAGTAGATTCTGACTAACAGTGACCATATAGAACAGAGTAGAAGTGCCTCATAGGGTTTCCAAGGAACAGCAGGTGGATTCAAACTGCCAATCTTTTATTTAGCAGCCAAGCTCCTAACCACTGCACCACCAGGGCTTCAGGAGGAGATACGCTACATTCCAAAAGAACTGCTTGCCTTTCTAATATGTACAAACAGAATCCTGGGGAATATGTGTGGGATTGGCTATTAAGGGTGTGAGATAATGGTACAAGGAACATAAAGATGTATGAGTCTGAGTTTATTGGTATAGGCTCACTAAGCACAGATTCTTCATTCACTGTTTCATCTTGAGAAGTAGGGAAGGATCTAATAGTTTATTTGGTTGGGTCACTGCAACATGGACTACGTGGTGACCTACACTGAATGAAGTTGAAGTATCAGACATGCCGTGGTATACTGTGGAAGAAGGTATCCAAAGGCTTATGGAAATTGGCATGTTAGAGTAGATTTATCAGGTTAGGCCCACAGACCCACACGTGGAGTGCCTGGAAGAGACATCTTTTACCACAGCGGTGAGGAACAAATTTGTAAAGGGAGCCCCAGCATCCTTGAAGACTGCTGTGATTGTGATTTGATATAAGTCCGATTTGACAGTAGGAACTGCCCTAACTGAATTAACACACCTAACTACAGTGGGGCTGATTGGACCATGTGGTGGTAGGGGCCAAGTGGCAGCACTCAATCGACAAAGACAAGGTAGGCGTGGTTGCCGTAATGAACAGTGGAGTCAAAGCAGTGATCATAATAGTATGGACTCATATGGACTTATGGCATTGTTTACTAAGTCATTGTGTCCCTAGGAGTGAAATAGATGGGAAATCTACTAAATATTTACTTGATATGTACAAGTTGAAGAATTCTAGATCAAGTGAAAGACAGCCTAACTCAAATCACCTGAATAGAGAGTCACGGGCCCTCAATCAATTCCCAGACTTGAGCCAGTTTATAGATTCACAACCCCTTGAATGAATGGGAGGTGGGGTCCCCTTGAGGAAGGACCCCACTACACAAAAATACATACTGTTATTTTTCTCCCAGCCTTCCCCAAAGGGATCTTCAGCCTTTTACAAGAGCGACCGTTCACTGGGGAAAAGGAAATAATCAGACTTTTGGGGGATTACTGGATACTGGCTCTGAACTGACACTAATTCCAGGAGACCGAAAACTTCACTGTGTCCCGCCAGTCAGTGTGGGGGCATATGGAGGTCAGGTGTTTATGGAGTCTTAGCTTAGGTTCATCACACAGTGAGTCCCTGAACCCATCCTGTAGTGATTTCCCCTGTTTTAGAATGCATAGTTGGAATAGATATACCCAGCAACTGGCAGAACTCCCACACTGGATCCCTGAGAAGTGGAGTAAGGGCTATCATGATAGGAAAAGCTAGGTGGAATCCATTAGAACTACTTTTACATAGGAAAATAGTAAACCAAAAGCAATACCGCATTCTTGGAGGATTGCAGAGATTACTGCCACTATCAAGTACTTGAAGGACGCAGGGGTGGAGATTCCCACCACATCCACATTCAACTCGCCTATGTGGCCTATGCAAAGTGCAAATGGATCTTGGAGAATGACAGTGGATTATCTAAAATTTAACCAGGTAGTGACTCCAATTGCAGCTACTGTTCCAGATGTGGTTTCATTACTTGAGCAAATTAATACAGCTCCTGGTACCTGCTATGCAGCTATTGATCTAGCTAATGCCTTTTTCTCCATACTTGTTTTGAAGAATCACCAGAAGCTGTTTGCCTTCAGCTGGCAAGGCCAGCAATACATCATCAGTTGCTTACCTCAGGGCTACATCAGCTTTCTATCCCTATGTCATAATTTAGTCTACTGGGACCTTGATCACCTTTGTCTTCCACAAGATATCACACTGGTCGATTACATTGATGACATTATGTTGATTGGACTTAGTAAGGATGAAGTGTCAATGAATCTGGACTTATTGGTGAAATATTTGTGTGCCAGAGTGTGGGAAATAAATCTGACAAAAATTCAGGTGCCTTCTCCCTCAGTGAAATTTCTAGGGTTCCAGTGATGTGCGACATAACAATATATTTTTTCTAGGAGGTGTAACCAACATGGCACTATAGACAGAAGCACCATGCTGTCCCTCTGCAGCAAAGACCCAAAAAACTAAATAAAACTGGTACAGATGTCAATCCTGGAACCCTAAGCACCAAATGAAGGAATAAAGATCTCGATCAAGCCCTGAATGGAATAAGAAGCTGACAGAGAACAGAGAACGAGCAGAGCTGTGGAGTGGAGGTCCCCTACCAGCTGACACGGCATGGATACACCATCTTGAACTTCATCCACCAGGAAGCACAGACAGGGAGTGCGGGAAGGCAACTTCGTTGAACTCCCAACAGGAGACAGAGCACCTGGTGGCCAGGGATGCATGCTTTCCCATCCCCCACCTTTCTTCCCTTTGCGAGGCCTCTGCCACTTTCCAACAGGCCACAGTCACTCTGCCAGAGAGATTCTGGCTCACTGCCACCGAGATTCGCCATCTTGGACCTCAGCCACCAAAGGCCATGGATAGGAGTACAGGAATGCAACTTCATGGAGCTACCAACAGGAGACAGAGCAGCTGATAACCAGGGATACACGCTTTTCCACCCCTACCTTTCTTCCCCTCTGTGCGGCCTCCACTGCTTTCCAGTGGGCCACAGCTGCTTGGCTGGAGACACATGAGCTCAGTGCCGCCAGTGTCCTTCCCGCCCCCACTGGCTGATCCCCTTCAGCGCCATTTTTTTTGTGTTCTTTTTTTTTTTTTGGTTTTGTTTTTTGATATATATTTTTCTTTTTTGGCTTGTTTTGCTTCTCTCTCCCTTCCTTACTTTCCTTTCTCACTCCTGCTTCTTGAAGGGCTGTGATGTTTTGGTTTGTTTGCTTTGTTTTTTGTTTTTTTTAGTGTCTTCTCTCTCTGTCCTTTCCTCCCGCCTTCCCAGCCCTGTGCACCACCCCTGCCCATTTTAGAGGGGCCGTGGTGCACCGCTCAGATGGAGAGTCAGTGCTCCTGGCCTCCCCAGGTCTGCACCACCGTCACCGACCAGCTCCCTCAGTGCCATTTACTTATTTTTTGTTTGGTTTTGTTGTTATTCTCTCTCTCCCTACCTTCCTTTACTTTCTCCCACCCACCTAGACCTGTGCACCAGCCCCTCCCCAGTTCTTGGCAGGCTGCGCTGTACCACTCAGCTGAACGGCCTCTGGCATACAGCCCCCCTGGGTCTGTGTTGTCCCCACAGGCCGACTCCCTCAGCACCATATTTTTCTTTTTCTTTATCTTTCCCCTTCTCCTTTTTCCTTCTCTCTCCCACCTAGGCCTTATGGTGCCTCTGCTCTTTTCTGATGGGCTGTGCTGTGCCACCTGGTGAGACATCAGCTTGCCACCACCCTAATTCCCTCTCACCCCCAATGGCCAGCTCCCCCATCACCATATATATTTTTTGTTGTTGTTTTTACTTTTTCTGTTATTTATTCAAGTTTATTTTGTGTGTTAGTTTCTTCCTTCTCTTTATCCTGTTTCCTTTCCTTTCTCCCACCCACCTATCCCTGTGTGCTGCCCGTGCCCCTTCTAGACAGGCTGAACCACATCGATTGGCTAGAGAGCCACTGGCTCAAGGCCTTGCCGGGTCTTCCTCGCCCCCACCTACCGAATACTACAGCAACCCCGTTTTATATACTTTTTTCTTTCTTCATTTTTCTCTTGTTTTGTTTGTCTTTCTCTTCTTTCACCCACACATTTAGCTCCACACAACACTTTGTATCCTTTCCCTCCTGCCTATCTGGACTGTGTGCTGAGTGCCGCACCCCTGAGTGGCACCAATGTGGTCCCCTGCACCCCACACTACACTGCCCCCCATCCCTGCCCCCTTGGCCCCATTTCGTGCTACAAACTACCCATCCCCACTCTTCCACCCGTGCTGGACCCGCTCTGCTGCACCATAACTGAACAAGCAAGCCCTGCCCACCTGGACAAGATGGTGAGACGTATCATGCCCACAGACGAGCAAACAACAAAGAACGCCAATCCCGTCTGCCAAAATATATCCAAATAAAACAAAAAGCAGGCCAAAACAAACCAATCTATACTCAATAAATGAAAATAATTCATGAATGTCCTGAAGGCAGCAAACAATATGAAAACCTATTTAAAAACAGGACAGGATGTCTCTAGAGGCATCTAAAATAAAACATCAGATGACCTTCCAGTAGAAGAAAAGGCACTGGAATTACCTGGTGGGGAATTCAAAACTGTAATATGCAGGGTTCTCCAACAGATGAAGGAAAACGCAGATGAAAATAAAGGAAAAATAGCCAAAATCATGGAAAAGACAGACAAAGCAATGGAAGAATTCAGGAAAATAATATAGGAGCTAAATGTCAAAATAAACAACTAGAAATCATATAAAAACAACAATAGAAATCCAGACGATAAACAAGACCTCAGAAATGGACATTACCATAGAAGGTTTTAGGAGCAAATTTGAAACAATGCAAGATGGGATCAGTGAAACTGAAGACCAGTCCTTTGATTCCACTTTGAGGAAAAATCAGGTAAGAATGAAGAAAAACAAAGAAACTCTGAGATCAATGTGGGATACAATCAAAAGTAAAAATTTTTGTGTGATCGAAGTTCCAGAAGAGGAGGAGAAAACTGAAAACAGAGGATCATTGAAAATTTGCTGACAGAAAGCATTCCATTCCTAATGTTATGAAAGATGTAGAGCTAACCATTCAAGAAGCTCAGTGAACCCCTAATATGATAGACTCCAAAAGAAAATCACCAAGACATAAGAACCCTTGCTAAAACCAAAGACAAAGAGAGAATCCTGAGAGCAGCTCAAGAAAAACAAAAAGTCATGTACAGAAGGGAAACATTAAGACTAAGCTCTGATTACTAGATAGCAACCTTGCAGGCCAGAAGGCAATGGGATGACATATATAAAACCTAGAAAGAAAAAAATTATCTACCAAGAATAATATATTCTGCAAAACTCTTGCTCAAATATGATGGGAAAATTAGGACGTTTCCAGATAAACATAAATTAAGGGAATATGTAAAAACCAAACCAAACTTAACAAGAATGTTTGAAGGGAGTCCTTTGGTTAGAGATCTAACAACATCAAACAGCTACCTGAATCTAGGATGCACCCTGCATCAGCTGGATACCAACCTAGGTAATGAACTCTCAAGGATAAAACAAAATGAAAAGATTTACAACAGAGAACCAGCGATATCAATCTATAAATGACAACAACATCAGAACAATAAAAGAGGGAATAAACTGTGTAGGTATAGAAATTTCAAATGGAGAGGAAGTCAAGGTGATATCAAGTAATAAAAGACTTGTTCAGACTTAGGAAGATAGGAGTAAATTTCAAGGTAACCACAAAGATACTTAAGAAACCTACTCATCAAAATAAAAATAAGGAAGAAAAATGGTCTCAGTAAACACAAAATCTAAAAAAATGAAAGAAACAGAAAAAATATCGACCAAAAAAAAAAAAAAAAAAGAAAGAAAGAAATTCAGCACAGGAGAGTAAGAGGAACAGAGAAAACGTCAGCACCACAAAATAAATAAATAAAAACACTAAAAATGACAGTGAAAAACTCACACCTATCAGTAATCATACTGAATGTAAATGGCTTACATACAGTCATAGAGAGACAGAGAGTGACAGAATGGATAAAAAAAACCAGGATGCATCAATTTGCTGTCTATGGGAGATGCACTTCAGAAACAAAGACAAAAACTTATTAAAAATCAAAACAAAAAATATATATATCAAGCAAACAGCAACCGAAAAAGAGCAGGAGTGACAATAATAATCTCAGATAAAATAGACTTTGAAACAAAATTCACCATAAAAGACAAAGAAGGACATCATATAATGATTAAAGGGACAATCCACCATGATGACATAACCATAATAAATATCTACGCACCCAATGACTGGGCTCAAAAATACATAAAACAAACTCTAACAGCACTGTAAAGAGAAATGGGTAGTTCCACAATGATAGTAAGAGAGTTCAACACACCATTCTTGGTAAAGGACAGAACATCTAGAAAGAAGCTCAACAAAAGTACAGAAGATCTAAAGGTGAAAACCAATCAAGTTGACCTCGTAGTCATATATAGAATACTCCACCCAACAGTAGCAAAGTATGCATTCTTTTCAAATGCATGTGACACATTCTTCAGAATAGACCACATCTTAGGCCACAAAACAACCCTCAACAATTGTCCAGAACATTGAGATAATACAGAGTATCTTCTCTGATTACAGTGCCATCAAAGTAGAAACTAATAACAGAAAGAGCAAGGAAAAACAAATACATGTAAACTGAATAGCACCCTGCTTAAAAACCACTGGGTAATAGAAGAAATCAGAGATGGAATCAAAAAATTCCTAGAATCAAATGAGAAATGAAACACATCATATCAAAACTTTTAGGACACAGCAAAGGCAGTGCTCAGGGGTTAATTTATAGCTATAGATGTAGACATCAAAAAAGAAGAAAGGGACAAAATTAAAATGTTATCCCCATAACATAATGAAAGACAATGAGAACAGCAAAATAAGCCCACTGGCACCAGAAGAAAGGAAGGAACAAAGATCACAGCAGAAATAAATGAAACAGAGAATAGAAAAACAATAGAAAGAATCAACAAAACCAAAAGTTGGTTCTTTGAAAGGATCAACAAAATCGAAACCAAAAGGTGGCTCTTTGAAAGGATCAACAAAATTGACAAACCATTGGCCAAATTGAAAGCAGAAAAACAGGAGAGGACACAAATAAGTCAAATAAGTAATGAAATGATTGACATTACAACAGACCCAACTGAAATAAAGCATCATAACAGAGTACTGTGAAAAACTACACTCCAACAAATTTGAAAACCTAGAGGAAATGGGCAAATTTTTAAAAAAACACTACCTACTCAAACTAACACAAACTGAAGTTGAAAATCTGAACAGACTGATAACAAGAGAAGAGATTGAAAAGGTAATAAAAAAAAACTCCAAATAAAAGAGAAATTCTGGCCCAGATGCTTTCACTGGAGAAGTTACCAAATATTCAGAGAAGAGCTTACACAAGTACTACTCAAACTATTTCAGAACATAGAAAAGGAAAGGATACTTCCAAATTCATTCTGTGAAGCCAACATAACCCTGATACCAAAACCAGGCAGACACCACAAAATAAGAAAATTACAGAACAATATGTCTCATGAATGTAGATTCAAAAATTCTCAACAAAATTCAAGCCAAAAGAATTCAGCATCATATCAAAAAAAAAAAAAAAATACACCACGACCAAGTGGGATTCATACCAGGTATGCAAGGATGTTTCAACATTAGAAAATCAATCAATGTAATCCAGCACGTAAATAAAAGAATCAGATGATCATGTCACTTGTCACAGAAAAGGCATTCGACAAAGTCCAACACCCATTCGTGATAAAAACTCTCAATAAAGTAAGTATATAATGGAAATTCCTCAACATAATAAAGGGCATCTATACAAAACCAACAGCCTACATCATTCTTAATGGAGAGAGGCTGAAAACATTCCCCTTGAGAACAGGAACAAGACAAGGATGTCCTTTATCACAACTCTTATTTAACATTGTGCTGGAAGTCCTAGCTGGAGCGGTAAGGCAACATAAAGAAGTAAAGGGCATCCAAATTGGTAATGAAGAAGTAAAACTGTTCCTATTTGCGGATGATAATGATAGTATACGTAGACAACTCAAAAGATTCCGTGAAAAAACTACTGGAATTAATAGAAAGATTCAGCAGAGTAGCAGTTTACAAAAATCTGTTGGATTCCCATACACCAGTAAAGAGAAATATGAAAAAGAAATCAGGGAAACAATATCATATATAATACCCCCTGAAAAAATAGAATACTTAGCAATAAATGTAACCAGGGATGTAAAAGGCCTATACAAAGAAAACTACAAAACACTACTTCAAGAAACCAAAAGAGACCTACATAAATGGAAAAAACATACCATGCTCTTGGATAGGTAGAGCCAACATTGTGAAAATGTCAGTTTTACCCAAAGCAATCTACAAATACAATGCAAACCCGATCCAAATACCAACAACACTCTTTAAAGAGATGGAAAAACTAATCATTAACTTTATATGGAAAGGGAAGAGGCCCCAGATAAGTAAAGCACTACTGAAGAAGAAGAATAAAGTAGGAGGACTTGCACTTCTTCAGAGCCTACTATGCAGCTACAGTAGTCAAAATAGCCTTGTCCTGGTACAATGACCGATACGTTGACCATTGGAACAGAACTGAGAACCCAAATATAAATACATCCACCTACGATCAGTCACCTGATCTTCAACAAAGGCTCCATCAAATGAAGGAAAAGACAGTCTTTTTAACAAATGGTGGTGGCAAAACTGGGTATCTGTCTGCAAAAAAATGAAACAGGACACATACCTCACAGCCTACACAAAAACATTCAAAATTGATCAAAGACCTAAATATAAAACAAAAAACTGTGAAGATCATAGAAAAATAAATAAGATCAATGCTAGAGGCCCTAATACACCGCATAAACAGGATAGAAACTATAACTAACAATCCACAAACACTAGTAGATAAGCTAGATAACAGGGATCTTCTAAAAATTAAACACTTATGCCAATGAAAAGATTTTACCAAAAGAGTAAAAAGAGAACCAGGAGACTGGGAAAAAATTTTTTGGCTATGACAAATCCAACAAAGGTCTAATCTCTAAAATCTACAGGAACATCCAACACCTCTACAACAAAAAGACAAATAATCCAATTAAAAAAGGGGCAAAGGATATGAACAGACACTTTAGCAAAGAAGACATTCCAGCAGCTAATAGACACATGAGGAAATGCTCAAGTTCACTAGCCACTAGAGAAATGCAAATCAAAACCACAATGAGATACCATCTCACCCTGTTATTATTCACATGAATCAAAAAACAGAAAATAACCTATGTTGGAGAGGCTATGGGGAAATTGGAACACTTATTCACTGCTGGTGGGAATGCAAAACGGTACAGCCATTTTGGAAAACGTTATGGTGCTTCTTTAAAACGCTAGAAATAGAAATACCATATGATCCAGCAATCCCACTCCTAGGAATACATCCTAGAGAAATAAGAATGATCACTGGAATAGGCATATGCACAACCCTTATTCATTACAACAGTATTCAGAATAGCAAAAAAGATGGAAACAACCTAAATACCCATCAACAGACGAATGGATAAACAAACTATGGTACACAGACACAACGAAATACTTCACAACGATGAAGAACAATGATGAATCTGCGAAATATCTTACAACATGGATGAATCTTTAGGGTATTATGTTGAGTAAAATAAGTCAATCAAAAAAGGACAAATATTGTATGAGACCACTATTATGAAAAGGTTTACACACAAAAAGAAACAATCTTTGATGGTTACAAGGGATGGGAGGCATGAGGAGGGAACAACACTAAATAGGCAATAGATAAATTTTAACTTTGGTGACGGGTGAGACAGTACACAGTACTGGGGAAGCCAACACCACTTGACGAAGATAAGATCATGGACGCTCCATGGACACATCCAAACTCCCTGAGTGACCAGCTTACTGAGCTGTGGGCTGAGGACCATGGTCTCGGGGAACCTCTCGCTCAATTGGCGTAAACAATTTTATAAAGAAAATGTTCTACATCCTGCTTGGTGAGTAGCATCTGGGGTCTTAAAATCTTGTGAGCAGCCATCTACGATGCTCCACTGGTCTCATCCCATCTGGAGCAAGGGAGAATGAAGAAAACCAAAGATACAAGGGAAAGATTCATCCAAAGCACTAATGGACCACAACTACCACAGCCTCCGCCAGACTGAGTCTAGCTCAACTAGATGGTGCCCGGCTACCACCACTGACTGCTCAGACAGGGATCACAATAGAGGGTCCCGGATAGTGCTGGAAAAAAATGTGGAACAAAATTCCAACTCAGAAAATAAGAAAAAAATAAAAAGACCAGACTTACTGATCTGACACAGACTGGAGAAACCCCGCGAGTATGGCCTCCGGACACCCTTTGAACTCAGTACTGAGGTCACTTCTTAGGTTCATCCTTCAGCCAAAGATTACACAGCTCATAAAACAAAAAGAGACTAAATGGACACACCAGTTTAGGGCCAAGAATGAGAAGCCAGGAGGGGACAGAAAAGCTGTAAATGGGGAACCCAAGGTTGAGAAGGGGAGAGTGTTGACATGTCATGGAGTTGGCAACCAGTGTCACAAAACAATGTGTGTATTAATTGTTTAATGAGAAACGAATTTACTCTGTAAACCTTCATCTAAAGCACAATTAAAAAAGAAGTAGAAACAACCCAAGTATCTATGAACTGGTGAATAGATAAAATGTAGTATACCCATGCAATGGAATATTATTCAGTCATAAAAAGGAATGAAGTACTTGTACATGCATGTATGAACCTTAAAAACATTATGCTGAGTGAAAGAAGCCAGTCACAAAAGACCACACAGTGTCTGATTTTATTTGTATGAAATGTCTAGAATAGACAGATCCTCAGAGATAGAAAGTATATTGGTGTTTGGCAGGGGCTGGAGGTCATATGGGAAGTGGGGAGCAACAGTTATGGGATGCAGGATTTCTTTGTGGGTAATGAAATGTTGTAGAATTTATCGTGGTGATGGATTCACAGCTGTGAATATACCAAAAGCCATTGAGCTGTACATTTTAATTCAGTGAGTTGTGTGGTATGTGAATTATATCTCCAGAAAACTGTTTAAGAAATCTACTTTTTTTAAAAAAAAGGTATTCCTTCTAAAGTGAAGGAAATGTTATTGCATCTGGCCCTTCCCACAACTAAAAAGGACGCACAATGCCCGATGTACCTCTTCGGATTTTGGAGGCAACATATCCCTCATTTGTGTGTGCTACTCTGGCCTGTTTGTCAGGTTACCCAAAATGCTGCTAGTTTTGAGTGGGGCCCAGACCAAGAGAAGACTGCAGAAGTTCAGGCTGCTGTGCAAGCTGCTCTGCCGCTTGGGCCATATCATGCCATATGATCCGGTGGATCCAGTGGTGCTTAAAGTGTCCGTGGCAGGTATAGATGCTGTTTGGAGTCTTTTGCAGGCCTCTATTGGTGAATCACAGAGCGGACCCTTAGGATTTTGGAACAAACCCCTGCCATCTTCTGCAGATTACTACTCTCCTTTTGAGCAACAGCTTTTGGCTTGTTAGTGTTCTTAGCAGGGACTGAGAGTTTAACCTTTGGCCACCAAGTCACCATGTGGCCTGAGTTGCCCATCATGAACTGGGTTTTGTCTGACCTACAGCATCGTAAATTCGGGCCTGCACTGCAGCACTCCATCATTAAATGGAAGGTGGTATAGATGAGATCAGACCCGAGTAGGACGTGAATGCATAAGTAAGCTGCATGACAAAGTGACCCAAATGCCCATGGTCTCCAATCCTGTCACATTACCTGCTGTCCCCCACCTATGGCTTCATGGGGTGTTCCTTATGATCAGTTGGCTGAATAAAAGAAAAGTCGTATCTGGTTTACAAATGTTTCTGCTCAATATGCAGTCACCACTCGAAAGTGGACAGCGACAGCACTGCAGCCCCTTTCTGGGACCTCCCTGAAGGACAGTAGTGAAGGGAAATCCTCTCAATAGGCAGAACTTCACGCATGGCATCTGGTTGTTCACTGTGCTTGGAAGGAGAAATAGCCAGATGTGCGACTGTGGTCTGATTCATGAGCTGTGGCCAGTGGTTTGGCTGGATGGTTAGGGACTTGGAAGGAACATGATTGGAAAATTGGTGACAAGGAAGTATTGGGAAGAGGTATGTGGATGGACCTCTCTGAATGGATGAAAGAAGTGAAGAAATTTGTGTCTTATGTGAATGCTCACTGATGGGTTACCTCGGCAGATGAGAATTTTAGCAAGTGGATAGGATAAGACGTTCTGTGGAAACCAGTCATCCTTTTTCCCCGGCCCCTCCTGTCATTGTCCATTGGGCTCAGGATCAAAATGGCCATGGTGGCAGGGATGGAAGTGATGCAGTGGCTCAGCAACATAGACTTCCACTCACCACGACCGACTTGGCTACAGCCATTGCTGAGTGCTCAGTCTGCCAGCAGCAGAGAGCAACGCTGAGTCCCCAGTATGGCACCATTCCTTAAGGTCATCAGCCGGCAACCCGATAGCAGGTTGATTACATTGGATCACTTCCATCATGGAAAGGGCAGTGTTTTGTTCTTACTATAATAGACACTTGTTCTGGATACGGATTTGCCTTCCCTGCGTACAATGCTGGAGCCCTGGTGGTGCAGTGGTTAAAGTGCTTGACTGCTCACCGAAAGTTCGGTGGTTTGAACCCACCAGTCTCTCTGCAGGAGAAATATCTGTCAGTCTGCTCCTGTAAAGATTTACAGCCACCCAGAATCCAGAGGGCATAGCAAACGCCTTGAGTCTGGAGGGCGGGGACCATTGCCCAGCTCATTCCAAACAACAGTGGCTTATTTCAAGCCTCGAGAGCTAGTGTAAATTGTTTTGCTGGGTGTTGGACTTGATTTGTCCCCATTGGAGCCCTGGTGGTGCAGTGGTTAAGGCAGTTTGAATTCACCAGCCACTCCTTGGAAACCCTATGGGGCAGTTCTACTCTTTCCTAAAGGGTTGCTATGAATCGGAATCGACTCGATGGCAACGGTAGGGCACGCAGTGCTTCTGAGAAAACTACCATCTGTGAATTTACAGAATGCCTTATCCACCATCATGGTATCCCACACAGCATTGCCTTGGATTAAAGGACTCACTTCACAGCAAATAAAGCATGGCAGTGGGCCCCTGCTTGTGGAATTTACTCATCTTACCACGTTCCCCATGATCCTGAAGCAGCTGGCTTGATAGAATGATGGAATGGCTTCCTAAAAATACAGTTACAGCACCAGCAGTACCTTGCAGAGTTGGGGCAGTGGTCTCCAGGAGGCCATGTATGTGCTAAACCAGTGTTCAATGTAGTGTGGTTTCTCCCATAGCCAGGATTCATGGGTCCAGGAATCAAGGGGTGGAAATGGGAGTGGCACCACTCACTATTACCTCTAGTGACCCAGTTGAAAAATTTTTGCTTCCTGTCACTGCGACCCTATGCCCTGTGGGTCTAGAGGCCTTAGTTCCAAAGGGAGGAATGCTCCCACCTGGAGACACAACATAGATTCCATTAAACTGGAAGTTAAGAATGCCACCCAGCCACTCTGGGTTCCTCATACCTGTGGATCAACAGTCAAAGAAGGACATTACTATATTGTCTGGTGTGATTGATTCTGATTACCAAGAGGAAGTCGGATTGATATGACATAGTGGAGGACAGAAGAATATGTCTGGAATATAGGAGATCCCTTAGGGTGTCTGTTAGTACTACCATGCCCTGTGATTGACGTCAATGGAAAACTACAGCAACCCAATTCCAACATGACTACTCATGGCCCAAACCTTTAAGAATGAAGGTTTAGGTCACCCCACCAGGCAGAGAACCATGATCAGGTGATTCCTGAGGGTAAAGGAAATACGGAATGGGTGCTAGAAGAAGGTAGTTCTAAATACCAGTTACAACCACATGACCAGTTGCAGAAATGAGGACTCAAATTGTTATGAGTATTTCTGCTTTGTGTGTGTGCATGAAATATTTTTGTATTCTTCACTTATAAAATATATGATGTAAGTGGGGCTAGAGTGTTTTTGGTTGTACATGTGTTAGTTGCATCATGTTAGGTGCCAGTATGTTTTTGTAACTGCCTTTATTTACAGATTGTGTATGGTTTAAGGAGTTGTGTATAGGTAGCAAGTTGACTAGGGGTGGACTGTGTTGGTTAAGCTTGTGTGTCAAGTTGCCTGCACCTTGATTCTCAGTGTTTTGGCAGTTATGATGTACTTTGGCAGTTATGTAATGATGTAATATGGCCTTAGCACCAGTCAGTTGAAAGGAAGTTTCCTTGGGGGTGTGGCCTGCCTCCAATGTATAAATGAATGTTCCAGCAAGCCGTCGCTGTGTATCCTGAATCTGGCTCTTCATCATCTGACCTCTGGTTCTTGGGACTTGAGCTAGCAGCTTATCTGGTGATCTTGGATTCATCAGCCTTTGCAGCCTGTGAACTAGCAGCCTGCCATCTGACCTGCCAATTTTGGGTTTGTCAGTCCTTGCAGGTAAGTGATTCAGGGGAAGCCTCCAGCCTGAAGCCTGACCCACAGAATTGGGACTCACCATCCTCTACAACCATGTGACCCATTTCCTTGAGATAAATCTCTCTCTCTCTCTCTCTGTGTCTACATATATATGTATATATGCTTCACTGGTTTTGCTTCTCTAGAGAACCCAGCCTAAGACAAGAGGTTAGGATTTACAATACATATTTTTGGGGCACCCAGTTCAATTTGCAACACGTAGCCAGATTTGGGAATCTCTCATAGAGCAAATGTTTTAAATATATAAATTGTGTTTTAATTTATCCAGAGAATAACAGTTACAATTTTCTTTTTTGAAAAGAATGTCAGAGATAGTGAGCTTATTTTATACAGTTTCTGGATATCGCTTCATCTTCTGCCTACTTGGAGTTAAGGAAAACTATATTATTTAGAATCCCAGGAGGATAAGGGGCATCATCTTTTAAATATTTTCCTGAGTACTATGCAGTCTATAATGTACAATTTCTCATTCTCCTTCCATAAAAGCTTTCTTATTTATTATATAAACAGCTTTATAGAAAAACATCCCAGTGAGCAGTTTAAATATTTGTATTACTCTATATTTTTTCCAGTCCTTGCCTGCACACACACACACACACACACACACACACACACACACACACGTTCATAGTTTTATTTTCTTATCAATTTAATATGTATTTTCTGTTTATCAACAGCATGAAAATATATGAACTATATTATATTGCATTCATGCCACCTCTTGCTTAATCCTCTTCCCTAATATTAGGCAATTCTTTTTTTTTTTTTAAATTTATTTTTGCATGTTTGATTTGAAATTTGCAGTTTAACAAAAGGCTTTTAATACTTTTTTCTCTTGATGACCTTTTCGCCCATTGTGGATATTTGATTTTTGTGTAACATTTCTTAAAAGTAGCACATCTATTTGTTAGAGTACCTTGACCTTATGGCAGTGCAAAGAGCCACAAAAGATAGATTTTACCGCTGATAATTTAACTTTGGGGAAGTTAAAAGCAAATAAGCATACAAACCCTTTGATGATGTAAATCAGATTTTAGAATTTTGCCATAAACACCTGTATTTCAACAGTTTGTCATATTTTATGGTTTCCATAACTTGATTTTAATTCATTAATGGGAACGACTTTGAACTCTTCTTTGTTGTTGTGTTGTTAGTTGCCGTCAAGTTGGCCCTCATACGTGGCAATCCCATGTACAATGGAATGAAATGTGTTGTGATCCATAGGGCCTTTACTGACTGATTTTTGGAAGTAGATCTCCGGGCTTTTCTTTCTAGTCCGCCTTAGTCTGGAAGCTTCATCTGCTCAGTATCATAGCAACATGTAGTCTACCACTGACAAATGGGTGGTGGCTATGCATGAGATGCATTAGCCAGGAATGGAACCACGGTCTCTTCCACGTGGAAGGTGAGAATTCTGCCATTGAACCACCAATGACTCATGTTCTGCTATTTAGAAGACTGTTTATTTTAGCTCATGTTGTTGAAAGACTTGGTCAGATGTTACTGAAAGGCCCGTTTAGTAACTTTTAGAAGGAGTCAGTCCCAGGAGATTGTAACAGTTTTCTGATCCACTAACTAACATCTTGAGAATCAACAATACTCATCTTCTATGCATGGAAATACAACCACTTTTTGCTTTATTCTAACTTGGAAAAATACTTCTTCTAGGACATTTATCATTTGTTTTCTTGATGGAGCTGAGTTTTCATATAATGGGGCTATATTCCAATTGAATGAACATCACAGATATCTGAAAAATTGTGTTCTTTGTTTCTAACATATATTTGAGTATGTTTGTATTTTTAGAATAAACCTCACTGTGGGGTCAGCTGTGTGATTGTGTGCTTCAATGGGAATTAAATGGGCCTCCTTTAAAATAGCAGCTAGACATCTCTAACTTTAGCTCTAGTCACTGAACTGAGCCAATGATGACATTAAAAAGAAAGACCAAAAATAAAAAATTACAGTAATCTGTAGCAGGTTGACATGTTAATTGAGAACCCTAATACATTTGTGCATCCGTTAGGGCAGTATCTGACTGCATTGTCATGGATTGAATTGTGTCCCCCAGAAATATGTGTCAACTTGGTTAGGCCATGATTCCCAGTATTGTGTGGTTGTCCTGCATTTTGTGATTGTAATTTTCCTATGTGTTGTAAATCCTAATCTCTGCCTGTGGTTAATAAGGCAAGATTAGATTATGTTAAAGAAGATTAGGGTGGGATTGTAACACCCTTACTGAGGTCACATCCCTGATCCAATGTAAAGGGAGTTTCCCTGGAGAGTGGCCTGCACCACCTTTTATCTTAGAAGAGATAAAGGGAAAAGGAAGCAAGCAGGGGGGAAAGGGACATCATACCACCAAGAGAGAAGCACCGAGAGCATAGTGCGTCCTTTGTATCCAGGGTCCCTGTAGTGAAAAGCTCCTCAACCGGAGGAAGATTGATGACAAGGACATCCCTCCAGAGCCAGCAGAGAGAGAGAGCTTTCCCTTGGAGCTGAGGCCCTGAATTTGGACTTGTAGCCTGCTGGACTGTGAGAGAATAAATTTCTCTTTATTGAAGCCATCCACTTGTGGTATTTCTGTTACAGCAGCACTAGATAACCAAGACAGCTTATATGTCTATGGTCCCATAGGTTTTGTTTGTTTGTTTGTTTTTTTAAAGAGAGAGCAGCTCTACTTTTGTTTATTTCCCCCTAATGGTTTTAAAGACCCCAAACCACCAGAGTAAACAAGCAGCGGGGCTCTAGGGCGCATCCCAATTCCTGCGGCACCCAGTCTAATGGTGATTTTCTGTTTCTCACATTCCTTCTACATTTTTTTTCTTTCTTTTTTTTAAATTGTGGTTTAAGTGAAAGTTTACAGCTCAAGTTAGTTTTTCATACAAAAATTTATACACACATTGTTATGTGACCCTACTTGCTCTTCCTTCTGACTTCTTCTCTCACCTCTGGACAGGAGCTGCCTGTTTAGTCTCATGTATCTACTTGAACTAAGAAGCACCCTCTTCACAAATACCATTTTATGTCTTATAGTCCAGTCTAATCTTTGTCTGAAGTGTGGGCTTCGGGAATGGTTTTACTTCTGGGATAACAGAGAGTCCAGGGGCCATGTCTTCCGGTGTTCCTCCAGTCTCAGTCAGGCCATTAAGTCTGGTCTTTTACTAGAATTTGAGTTCTGCACCCCACTTTTGTTCTGCTCTTTCAGTGACTCTCTGTTGTGTTCCCTGTCAGGGCAGTCATTGGTGGTAGCCAGGCACCATCTAGTTCTTCTGGTCTCAGGCTAATGGAGTCTCTGGTTTATGTGGCCCTTTCGGTCTCTGGGGCTAATATTTTTCATGTGTCTCTGGTGTTCTTCATTCTCCTTTGCTCCAGGTGGGTTGGGACCAATTGATACATCTTAGATGGCTGTTTGCTAGCTTTTAAGACCCCAGACACCACTCACCAAAGTGGGATGCAGAACATTTTCTTAATAAACTTTGTTATGCCAGTTGACCTAGATGTCCCCTGAAACCATGGTCCCCAGACACCCTCCCCTCCTACTTTGTCCCTCGAAGTATTTGGTTGTGTTCAGGAAACTTCTTAGCTTTTGGTTTAGTCCAGTTGTGCTGACTTCCCCTGTATTGTGTGTTGTCCTTCCCTTCACCTGAGAATTCTTGTCTACTATCTAGTTAGTGAATTTCCCTCTCCCTCCCTCCCCACCCTCATATCCATCAAAAAATGTTTTCTTCTGTTTTTAAACCTTTTCTTGAGTTCTTATAACAGTGGTCTCATATAATATTTGTCCTTTTGCAACTGACTAATTTATATATAAACAAGTGTAAAGGAGGAGGAAGTCAAAGTGGTTCACTGCAGAAAACCAACTAAACACAAAAAAAAGTCAGTATAGAGGAAATGAGAGACAAAAAAGTGATAAGAGACACAGAAAACAAATAGCAAAATGACAGTAATAAGTCCTTTTTTATTGGTAATTACCCTAAATATAAATGGACTAAATGCGCCAATAAAAAGGAAGAGATTGGCAGAATGGATAAGAAAACATGATTCATCCATATGCTGTCTACAAAAGACCCACATTAAATCTAAGAACGCTTGTAGTTGAAGGTAAAAGAATGTGAAAAAAAATTCTATGCAAGTAGTAGCAAAAAAAGAGCAGAAGTGGCTATATTAATATCAAACAAAAGACACTTTGAGACAAAAAGCTGTTACAAGAGACAAAGAAGGACATAATAATGATAAAAGGGTCAATTCAACAAGATGTAACAATTATAAGTATATATGCATCTAACAACAGGACCCCAAAATACACGCAGTAAACATTGACATAGTTGAAGGGCAAAATAGACAGTTCTACAGTCATAGTCAGAACAAGGCCAGGGGCCGACTGCAGAACAGATCATCAATTGCTCATATGCAAGTTCAAGTTGAAACTGAAGAAAATTAGAACAAGTCCACGAGAGCCAAAGTACAACCTTGAGTATATCCCACCTGAATTTAGAGACCATCTCAAGAATAGATTTGACACATTCTACACTAATGACCGAAGACCAGAAGAGTTGTGGAATGACATCAAGGACATCATACATGAATAAACCAAGAGGTCATTAAAAAAACAGGAAAGAAAGAAAAGACAAAAATGGATGTCAGAAGAGACTCACACTTGCTCTTGAACGTCGAGTAGCTAAAGCAAAAGGAAGAAATGATGAAGTAGATGAACTGAACAGAAGATTTCAAAGGCAGCTCGAGAAGACAAAGTAAAGTATTATAAGAAATGTGCAAAGGCCTGGAGATAGAAAACCAAAAGGGAAGAAGACGCTCAGCATTTCTCAAGCTGAAAGAACTGAAGAAAAAATTCAAGCCTCGAGTTGCAATAGTGAAAGATTCTGTGGGGAAAATATTAAACGACGCAGGAAGCATCAAGAGAAGATGGAAGGAATACACAGTCATTATACCAAAAAGAATTGGTTGACGTTCAACCATTTCAAGAGATAGCATATGATCAGGAACCAATGATAGTGAAGGAAGAAGTCTAAGCTGCACTTGAAGGCATTGTCGAGAAACAAGGCTCCAGGAATTGACGGAATATCAATTGAGATGTTTCAACAAATGGATGCAGTGCTGGAAGTGCTCACTAGTCTATGCTAAGAAATTTGGAATTAGCTACTTGGCTAACCAACTGGAAGAGATCCATATTTATGCCTATTCCCAAGAAAGGTGATCCAACTGAATGCAGAAATTATTGAACAATATCATTTATTTCACACGCAAGTAAAATTTTGCTGAAGATCATTCGAAAGCGGCTGCAGCAGTATATCGACAGGGAACTGTCAGAAATTCAGGCTGTATTCAGAAGAGGTCGTGGAACCAGGGATGTCATTGCTGATGTTAGATGGATCCTGGCTGAAAGCAGAGAATACTAGAAAGATGTTTACCTGTGTTTCATTGACTATGCAAAGGCATTTGACTGTGTGGATCATAACAAATTATGGATAACATTGCAAAGAATGGGAATTCCAGAAAACTTAATTGTGCTCATGAGGAACCTGTACATAGATCAAGAGGCAGTTGCTCGAACAGAACAAGGGGATACTGCGTGGTTTAAAGTCAGAAAAGGTGTGCGTCAGGGTTGTATCCTTTCACCATACCTATTCGATCTGTATGCTGAGCAAATAATCGGAGAATCTGGAGTATATGAAGAAGAACGTGGCATCAGGATTGAAGGAAGACTTATTAACAACGTGTGATATGCAGATGACACAATGTTGCTTGTTGAAACGAGGAGGACTTGAAGCACTTACTGATGAAGACCAAAGACCACAGCATTCAGTTGGATTACACCTCAACATAAAGAAAACAGAAATCCTCACAACTGGACCAATAAGCAACATCAAGATAAACCGAGAAAAGATTGAAGTTGTCAAGGATTTCATTTTACTTGGATCTACAATTAACACCGATGGAAGCAGCAGTCAAGAAAACAAAAAATGCATTGCATTGGGCAAATCTGCTTTGAAAGACCTCTGTAAAGTGTTGAAGAGCAAAGATGTCACCTTGAAGAATAAGGTGCGCCTGACCCAAACCATAGTATTTTCAGTTGCATCATACGTATGCGAAAGCTGAACAATGAGTAAGGAAGACCGAGGAAGAATTGACGCCTTTGAATTGTGGTGTTGACGAAGAATATTGAATTTACCATGGACTGCCAAAAGAATGAACAAATCTGTCTTGGAAAAAGTACAACAGAACTCTCCTTAGAAGCAAGGATGGCGAGACTACATCTCACATACTTTGGACATGTTGTATCAGGAGGGCTCAGTCCCTGGAGAAGGACAACATGCTTGGTAAAGTAGAGGGTCAGCGAAAAAAAGGAAGACCCTCAACAAGACGGATTGACGCAGTGGCTGCAACAGTAGGCTCAAGCATAACGATTGTGAGGATGGCGCAGGACTGGGCAGTGTTTTGTTCTGTAGTACTTAGGGTCACTGTGAGTCGAACCGACTCAATGACACCTAACAACAACAACAGTCATAGTATGAGACTTTAATACACCACTTTCAATAATGGATGGAACATCTAGACAGAAGATTAGTAAGGAAATAGAGAACGTGAATGACAGTATAAAGCAACAATCCATCAGCTGTTGGTGAAAAACAGTTAATATAACATGAGCTTCCAGAAGAACAAATAAATTATTCTTAAATACAACCATAATGCTCCCTAGAAGTGAGGATAGCGAGACTTCAGCTCGCTTACTTTGGACATGTCATCATGAAAGACCAATCATTAGAAAAGGAAATCATGGTTGTTAAAGTGAAATGTCAGCGAAAGCAAATGGATTAACACAGTGGCCAAAACAATGGATTCAAACATAGCAACGATCATGAAGATGGTGCAGGATCAGGCAACATTTCGTTCTGTTATACATTAGCTAACAGCAGTAAACCAACTAGACCTAAGAGACATATATAGAACACTCCCCCAACAACAGCAGAACATACATTATTCTCCATTGCGTATAGATCATTCTCCAGGTTGAACTATATGGTAAGTCACAAAACAAGCCTTGATACATTTGAAAAGATTGAAATCATACAAAGTGTCTTCTCCGACCACAGTGAAATGAAATACGAATCAATTACAGAAGGAAAACTGGAAATGTCACAAATTTGTGGAAACTGAGCCAGACATCATTAAACAATCAATAGTTCAAAGGAGAAGTCATAAGGGAATTAGAAAATACTGAGAGTTGAATGACAGTGAATGCACAACATACCAAAACTTATGATACAGCAAATATAGTGCTCAGAGGGAAATTTATAGCTTTAAAAGCCTACATTATAAAAAAAGGAAGATCTCAGATTAAAAAAAACCCTAAATTTATACCTTGAGGAAATAGAAAAAGAAGAGCAAATTAAGCCCAAAACTAGCAGAAGGAAGGAAGGTATATTTTGTCTGATATTAGATTAGAGATAATGGAATAGAGAATAGAAAATAATAGAGATAATCAATGAAAACAAAAGTTGATTTTTTGAAAATATCAACAAAATTGATAAACCTTTATCTAGACTGACAAGGAAAATAAAAAGACAGGAGACACAAATAAGTAAAATAAGAAATGAAACTGGAGACGTTACAACTGACTGTGCAGAAATAAAAAAGAGTATAAGAGAATACTTTGAACAATTGTATGTCGACAAATTAGATAACCTAGATGAAATGGAAAAATTTCTAGAAACATAAAAACTATCTCAGTTGAATGAAGAAGAAATAGAAAATCTCAACAGATCTATAACAGCTGAAGAAATTCAATTAGTAATTTAAAAAACCTCCCAAGAAAGAAATATCCAGGACCAGATGGCTTCACTGATAAACTCTATCAAACATTTAAAGAAGAATGACACCAATCCTTCTTAAACTCTTCAAAAAAAATACAAGAGGAGGAAACACTTCCTAACTTATTCTGTGAGGCCAGAATTACCTTGATACCTATGCCAGATAAAGACACCACAAAGAAAAGAAAAACAAAACTACAGACCAATATCCCTTTTGAATATAGATGCAAAAACCAACAAAGTAATTCTAGTGTAAGAATAGAGGTATAGACCAATGGAATATAATTGAGAACTCAGAAATAAGCCTATACATCTATGACCAATTTATTTTTGACAAGGGTGCCAAGTCCACTCAATGGGGAAAGAATAGTCTTTTTAACAGATGTTGCTGAGACAGCTGAGTCTCCACATGCAAAAGGATGAATTTGGACCCATATACAAAAAGTAGCTCAAAATGGATCAATGACCTTAATATAAGAACTACAACCATAAAACTCTTAAAAGAAAATATAGGGGTAAAGATTCAAGACCTTGTTTGATGATGGATTCTTAGGTAGGACACCAACAGCAAGAACAACAAATGAAAAAATAGATAAATTGAACTTCATCAAAATTAAAGACTTGTGTTTGTCGATGCACTTTATCAAGAAAGTGAAGAGACAACCTACAAAATGGTGGAAAATATTTGGTAACCATGTATCGGAGAAGGGTTAAATATCCAGAATATATAAGGAACATCTACTACTCAACAATAAAAAGGCAAACAAACAACCTAATTTAAAAAAAGGGGGGGGGCAAAAGGATTGAATATACCTTATTCCACAGATGATATACAAATGGTCAATAAACACATGAACAGTTGCTCAATATCATTCATTAGTAGGGAAATGCCACTCAAAAGCATAATGAACTACTGCATCACCCCCACTAGGATGGCTGTTATCAAAAAAATCAAAATCAACAGGTATGGGTGAGGATGTGGAGAAATTGGAAACCTTCTCTACATTGCTAGTGGTAATGTAAAATGATAAAACTTCTGTGGAAAAAAGTCCTCATAATGTCAAACATAGAATTACCATACAACTCTGCAGTTCTACTTGTAGGTATATACCCAAGAGACTTGAAACCAGGGACTCAAACAGGTACTTGGACACCAGTGTTTATTGAAGCACTCTTCAGAATAGCTAAAATGTAGAAACAACCCAAGTGAACATCAGCAGAAGAATGGATAAACAAAATGTGGTATATCCACACAGTGGAATACTATTCAGCCATAAAGAATAATCTAATTCTGATACATGCTGTGTTATGGATGAATCTTGAAAACATTATGTTAAGTGAAATAAGTCAAATACAAAAGGACAAATATTGTATGACTCCACTTATATGAAATCTAGAATAGGCAAATGCATAGAGAGAAAAGTTTATTAAGTGGTTACCAGAGGCTGTGGGGAGAGGGTAATGGGGAGTTATTCCTTAAGGGGTACAGAGTTTCTGTTTGGGGTGATGAAAAACTTTTGGAAATAGTGATGATGCTTGTACAACAGTGTGAATGTAATGAATGTCACTGAATTGTACAGTTAAAAATGATTAAAGTAGCATTTTCTTGTATATATATTTTACCACAAACAGAAAAAAGAATGAGTAGAGATAATATGATCTGTGATGATCCATGTGTACCTGAAAAGAAGAGCAGCACTATATTCCTTGTGAAGGAAGACCTACTGATCTGCTTGCCCAGTTCTGTCCTCTCACAGACATGAGTGGAGCTAAAAGACAGATGGACTAAGTCATTTTTACTCCGCTGTGTAGGAAAGAGAGTGAGTTAGCTTTTGCAGTGTAGAGGATAGGGAGCAAAAAATCCTTCTTTGATATCTAACAATATGTTGGCTGGTACAGAGTTGGGCCCTCAGGAGAGAGACCTTCATATCTTCCATCATTTAAGGGATTGCCATTGCTTAAGGTATCCCAGTGTCTCTGTGAGTAAGCAAAGGATAATGACCCACCTGAGGGGGATTGAAGGTGAGTAGAGAATAGTCACTTTTCAGACTTGAATTAGTGGCCTGGATGATCAGGTAGAAAAAGTATATTAAAGTAGATATCTGGGTACAGGTAGTCCTCGACTTAAGACAAGGTTCTATTCCAATGACTCCGTGTCATAAGTTGGTTCTGACGTAAGTCGAATACCGCATTTCTTTTTAAAGTTTTCATTATTATTGCCTTTTATTGTCAGTATTTTTATAAATCCGATCTTTATTTGCCTTTGTGGGTTAGAAACATTACGTATAAACTTAGATATATTTTAATATATACATACATACATAAAAAATACTCAAATCATAAAAATTTACTGTGATGATGAAAAAAAGTTGGACAATGTCATTTTGTCAGCTGTGGTAATAACTCCACTTGTGGAAGGTTCTGGGTCACCTGGATTATCCCTGGGAATGGGAGGGCGTTTCTCGCCAGAAAATTAGTGAGAGTTGCCTGTATGGTCCTGTTTTTTTTTTTCTCCTTCATATATTTCATGGTAACACCTCACTGCTTCCCTAGTCTGCCTATCAACTTTAGCAAAGCGATCAGTGTTTGGGTCCATATTTTCAAGCAACTGAAGCCCCTGATTTAGTTTAGAAAAACCTCCAGCTAATCCTTTCACTGAAAGATTTTTTGACAACTTCTCGCCTTCTTCATTATTTCTTTCTCCTTCAGCATTTTTTTCCTCTTCAAAATCCACTAAGTCCTTATCTGTCAATTCCCCTTCTTCATGATCTATGAGCTATTATTCCACATTGGTGATATCAAGTTCTAAATTCAGCATTCTTGCCATATGGACGATTTTTCCACAGATCTCTTCCATCATGTTACCCTGATCAAATGCTTGGAGCGTGTTCACATAATTCAGCAATTTTTTTTATATCCCCTGCATGCATTTTCCTGTAACTTCCTTCCAGGAAGATGCAATGTTCCGTATACACTGACCGTCACAAGTGCAATATGTCATAACTTGAATATGTTGTAGGTCGGGAACTACCTGTATATCCTGGTGAATACCTGGACTCACTATGGATAAAGAATCAGACTTGCATCTGAGTTCTCTTCAGCAGTGCTAGACCCTAGAAGATGGTGGACTACACACTGTTAAGTACAAAAATCTTTGCAAACCAAGAATCTCCAACCAGCCATGATATCATTCATCAGCCAAGGTGGAAAAAGATATTCGTGGATATACAAAAACCATGCTATGGAAAACTATGCAACAGTTAAAAAGAAGATAGGTCTGTTTAACTAACATGAATAGAGCTCTAAGAAATATTGAGTGGATGAAATATTTGATAAAAGTGCTAAGCAAAGACTAGAGCTAGAAGATAGTGCAGGGAAAAATTAACAATAACGTAGTACTTTTAGTTCTATACCAGTTCGGCAAAACCTAGGCTGATGGGGAGAGGTAGGAGTTGCAGTGGCAGGGGAGTGGGTAAGTATTCTACATGTCTCATCTATGGGGAAATATTACTACTTTAAATGTTTTATTTATTTATTTGTTTAATTGTGGTGAGTAGGATCTAGAAATAGCGAGAACTACTTGATAACTTAATTTCTTATAATCGAAAAATGTGTTAGATTTTAAATGTTAGGAAAGAAACTAACTACTAGTAAAAAAAAAAAAAAAAAGATATACCTCTAAGTTAATAACAAAAAGAAAGGAAACAAAGTAAAATAAATAAAAAGCATAAAATAAGATGGAAATAGGAAAAATAAGCATATCATTTACTGTACCAAATGTGGACATGCTGCATTCACCTATTTAAAAACGGACTGTCATATGGGGTTAATAGACAAAACCCATGTATGTTGTCAGTAAAAACATACTTAAAACAGTGATACAGAAAAATTAAAATAAAGGCATAAACAAAGAGAAAGCAGGAGTGACAATGTTAATATCTATCAGAGAAGGAGGAAATTCAGGTTAAAACTTTAAAGAGATATTACTAAATGATTTTTCCAGGTTTTTCATCATTTTTATTGTGTTAAAATATATGCAACATAAAATTTGCCATTTTAACCTTTTTCAAGCATATGATACAGTGGCATTATTCGCACTCACAGTGTTGTGCAACCATCACCTCTGTTTGTTGCCAAAACTTTTTCATAACTCCAAGCAGTAACTTAATATCCATTAAGCAATAACTTCTATTTCCTCCCTCCCTGCCCCCAGGCCATGGTAGCCACTAATTTACTTTCTGTCTCTGCGCATTTGTCTATTTTAGATATTTTGTACAAATGGGTTCATACAGTATTTGTCCTTTTATGAGTCACTTAACATAATATTTTCAAGGTTCATCCATGTCATAGTATGTTTTATAATTTCATTCTGTTTATGGCATAAAATATTCCATTGTACGTATATTACACATTTTGTTTATCCATTCATCTGTTGATGGACACTTGGGTTCAAGACCTTGTTTGACAATGAATGAGTATTCCTTCCTTTTCTATGTTTTGGAGAAATTTGAGTAGGATTGATATCTCTGAGTCTATCTAGTCCAGGGTTTTGTTTTTTTGCGGAGGGCGGGGGAGAGGGAAGTTTTTGATGACTGATTCAATCTCTTCTTTTGTTATGAGTCTGTTTAGATTTTCTACCTCTTTTTGTGTTAGTGTAGGTAGGTTCTGTGTTTTAGGAATTTGTCCATTTCATCTAAGATTTCAAGTTTGTTTGAGTACAACTTTTCATAATATTCTGTTATTATCCTTTTTATTTCAGTTAAATCTGTTGCAACGTATCCAGTTTCATTTCTTATTTTCGTTATTTGTGTCCTCTCACTTTTTTTCTGTCAATCTAGCCAGTGGTTTGTCTACTTTATTGATCTTTTCAAAGAAACAACTTTTTATTGTTTTTTTAAAACTCTTATTTATTTCTGTTCTGATCTTCATTATTTCCTTTCTTTTGGTAGTTTTGGGCTTCTTTTGCTGTTCCTTTTCTATTTCCTCAAGTTGTAGACTTAAGCTATTGAGTTGGGATGTTTCTTCTTTTTTAATGTAAACATTCACTAATAAGAATTTCCCTTTGAGCACAGTCTTCGCAGTGTCCCATAGGTTTTTTTCTTTAATAATTAATTTAATTTTATTATTGTTGTTGAGAATGTACACAGCAGAACATACACCAGTCCAACAATTTCTACATGTACAGTTCAGTGACACTGATTACATTCCTCGAGTTGTGCAACCATTCTCACCCTCCTTTTCCGACTTGTTCTTCCCCACTTAACATAAACTCACTGCCCCCTAAGTTTCCTATCTAATCTTTCGAGTTGCTGTTGTCAGTTTGATCCTATATAGATAGATGTTGAAAGAGCACACTACTCAAGGCAGGCATTCTTTACTCATTAAGCTAAAATATTGTTTGGTTTTAAGAAGACTGCAGGAGATATTTTTGGTTTAAAGTTTAAAGATTATCTCAGGGTAATAGTTTCAGGGGTTCATCCAGCCTCCATGGCTCCAGAAAATCTGGATTCCATGAGAATTTGAAATTCTGTTCTACATTTTTCCCCTTTGATAAGGATTCTTCTATAGAATCTTTGATCAAAATGTTCAGTAATGGTAGCCAGACATCATCCAGTCTTTCTGGTTTCATGGCAAAGGAGGCAGTTGTTCATGGAGGCAGCCACATATTCCATTTCCTCCTCCTATTACTGACTCTCCTTCTTCCTTTGTTGCTCCAGGTGAATAAAGACAAATTGTTGTGCCTTGTATGGCCACTTGCAAGCTTTTAAAACCCCAGGCACTATGCAATGAACTAGGAGGTAGAGCAGAAGCACTAAACACATTATTAAGCCAATTAACCATGATGTCCCATGAAACCATGACCCTAAATCTCCAGAGCAAGGAACCAAATCCCATGAGGTGTTTGTTTGTACATAAGCAGCTTCACGCAGCTACACCTTTTGTGTGTGTGTGTCATTGTTATATCATACAACTTAACCAGTTCAGCTTTTTACAAGTGTACAACTTATCGGTAGCTCTTAAAATAATCAGCTGTGCAACTGTACCCTTCATTATTGCAATTTTTCCAACACCATAAACAGAAAGTCAGTACTCCATACACAATAAGTCCCCTTTCCCCCTCCTTCCACACCCTGGTAACCACTAATAAACTTTGGTCTCTGTACGTTTGCCTGTTCTTGTCTTTTTATATAAGTGAGGTCATACAATATTTGTCCTTTTGTGATTGACTTATTTCAATGTATTCAAGCTCCATCCATATTGTAGCATGTATCAAGGCTTCTATCAAGACTTCATTTCTCTGGCTGAGTAGTATTCCATATTATATGTGTACTACATTTTGTTTATCCATTCATCTGTTGATGGGCATTTAGGTTGTTTCCAGCTTTTGGCTATTGTAAACAGTGTTGCAGTGAACACTGGTGTACAAGTATATTTTGAGTCTTTGGTTTCAAGTCTTGGGTGTATACCTAGGAATGGAATTGCTGGGTCATATGGTAGTTCTATTTTTAGTTTTTTGAGGAACTGCCACACTGTTTTCCACAATGGTTGTACCATTTTGCATTCCCACCAGCAATGGATAAGGTTTCCAATTTCCCCACATCCTCGCCAACATTTGTTATTTTCAGTTTTTTATTTTTTATCTTAGCCATCCTTTTGGGAGTAAAATGGTATCTCATTGTGGTTTTGATTTGCATCCGTCTGATGGCTAATGATGCCAAACATCTTTTGATGTGTTTGGTGGCCAATTGAATGTCTTCTTTGGTGAAATGTCTGTTCAAGTCCTTTGCTCATTTTATTATTGGGTTGTTTTTTTGTTGTTAAGTTGTTTAAGTTTTATATATATTTTGGTTATTAGATTCTTATTGGGTATATGGTTTCTGAAGATATTCTCTCAGTCAGTAGCTTGTCTTTTCACTTTTTTGGTAAAGTCTTTTCATGAACAAAGTTTTTAATTTTTATGATGTCCCATTTATTTATTGTGTTTTACTCTTTGTAGTTTTGTTATTATATTAGATAATCCATTATTAAAAGCTAGACCTGGCAGCATTGCCCCTGCATTTTCTTCTAAGAATTTTATGGTTTTACTTTTCACATTTAGATTTTTAATCAGTTTTGAATTTGTTTTTGTGTATAGTATGTGGCATGGATCCTGTTTCATTTTTCTGCATGTGGAAATCTAATTTTTTCCAATTCCATTTATTGAAGAGACTCTTGTTTCCCCCATCAGATAGACTTAGCACTGTTGTCAAAAATCAGTTGACTGTGGATGTGTAAGTTTATTTCTGGATTCTCTGAATTCAATTCCATTGGTCTGTGTGTCTATTTTTATACCAGTACAAGGCTGTTTTGATTGCTGTAGCAGTATAATATGTTTTAAAATCAGGAAGTGTGAGTCCTTCTACTTTGTTCTTCTTTTTCAACATTTCCTTAGATATTCAGCGCCTCTTGCCGTTCCATATAAAGTTGAGGATTGGTTTTTTCCATTCCTGTAAAGAAGTTTCTTGGAATTTTTATTGGGATTGCGTTGAATCTATAGAGCGCTTTGGGTAGTATTGACATCTTATCAATATTAAGTTCTCCAATCCATGAACATGGAACACCTTTCCATTTATTTTTGTGTTCTTTAATCTTTTTTAGTAGTGTTTTTTAAGTTTTTATTGTATAAGTCCTTCACATCCCTGGTTCAGTTTAGTCCTAGGTATTTTATTCACTTAGATGCTGTTGTAAATGGAATTGTTTTCCTAATTTCCCTTTCAGATTTCTCATTGCTGATATATAGCAACCAAACTGATTTTTGTTTGTTGATTGTGTCTTATCCCATTCTGCATACACTTCACCGCTCCTTGTCCTTGTCTGGGCTGTCTATTCATTTATTGTGCCCTTATGGTGCCCAAGGTCAGCTGGCAGGTGAGTGCCAGGTGTTTCCTAGGCTTTTCCCAGTTAGGCTGGGAGGGATAGACACAGACACTCCTCTACATTTTGCCCAGGAGCTTTGCTTCTGACTTTGGAGCCACCAGCTGGTTTGGTGAGTTTCCTGTGTCAGGTGGGTCAGTCATGCTTTTCTTGCCTAGGTGGGTCGGAGGCGGATGCATCCACCACGTTGGGCCAGGGATAGAGTTCTCCTGCTCCTTTGGTCCAGGGGTGCGATGTGTTAGCTACATTGGGCTGGTGTCGGGGAGCTTGTGGCTTGTGGCTGGGGATGGAGTGCTCCTATTGCATCTAGGGGGATGGGCCTCTCCTGCTGCATCAGGCTAGGGCAGGGGCTCCTGCCATGTCGGGCTGGGGCAGAATACATCTGCTGCATTGGGTTATAGGGGCAGGGCATTCCTGTTGCATTGGGCCTGTTCTGGTGCTTCCAGTGTGAGGGCAGGGGTGTGCGCATGCAATGCTTGGCTGGGATGGGCATGCCATAGGGGGCAGGGCTGTGCCAGCCATGGTGTGTCTGAGCATACTTTCTGCCATGGGCACCCGGGCAATATTCTTGCCGAGGTCTGCTGGCTCCCAGTGGTGTGTTCAGTCAGTGTGTTCCCCTCTGGTAGATGGCTGGGTTGATGAGTGTACCCCATCACCTCCAACAGATGGGCTTTGAGTGTTATGTGTGATTACAGGACCAATTCCTCTGGTTTCCATTTGTTGCACTCTCCTTGGAAAGGGGAGGGGAAACTCATGCTGTTGTGCTCTCCTTGCACTCCTCCCCGGGGTACCTGTTCCAACCTTTCTGCTCCTTGCCTGGAAACTCCTACAGTTCAGTTCCTACCACTCAGCTAGGTGGCACTCCCCTGAGATCCCTGGGGTTAAAAATCTATGCTACACCTGACTGCCACTCTTTCCCGGGTCTACCCAGCCCCTGCACACCCCTTGCTCACCTTGCTTTTCTGTTCCAGAATTATTTTCTCATTTCCTCCAACTTGGTCCACTTTCTCCGTGTTGCTCTCTCCCTGTGCTACTTGCTTGGAGGTACCTTCTGCCACCATCCCAACATGTCCACTCCAAGCTGCAGTGGTCAGTCAGGTGGGGACAGTTTGCCAGCCTCTGCTTTCCCACTGTATGTATTGTATCTTCCTATTAATTCAGCGTTCCCTTTGGTTCTCCACTCTACAACTGCTGTCTTGAATTCCAAGATCTTCGGTTGCATTGATTCTTAGTTCTTTTCTTCTGATATTGCTACGGGAGGATATGAGGGTGTGACCAGCTATGCCGCCATTTTGCCCTTCTTCCCCTGAAATGATGTTCTTTACAGTTTAAGAATATATATAGAAAAAATTATGAGTACCAAAGATATTTTGGATAATAATTTAAACTGAGAATATCTAATATAATCAAGACAACTAGATAAACATATTTCTGTGTATTTCTTTAAGAATAGTTCTAGTAGACAAAAAAATGAATAAATGTAGGTGAATAAAATAATCCACAAACTCCATTAACTCGGTATATAGAACTTTATATCCTTCAAATAGAGGATATACATTTTTGTATGTCTATGAACCACTAAAAAAATTTGATTACATACATGGCCCAAAGCAAACTTTAAGTTAAGGTGAGAGATTTTATATTCTGCATTAGTCAATAAAATTGGAAATAAATAATAAAATGAGTAATCAAGGGATTCTTAACTACTTAGAGATCAAAAAACACGCTCTTAAATAACTTTTGGATTAAGGAGGAAATCAAAACTGAAATTACAAACTATCTAGAAAGTAACGGAAAAGAGAAAACATTACAACAAAACCTGTGGGCCACAGAAAAAGCTGCACCAGAAGAAAATATATAACGTTAAATGTCTTCATTATTAATGAAGAATGACTAAAAATGAAGGAATTTAGTACTTAAGGAATTAGGAAAATAGCATCAAAGAAAGGAAGAGTAAATAAAGGTAACTGAAGTTAATAAAAAATGTAAACATAAAAATAGTAGGATAAATAAATTCTGTTTTTGGCTCTTTGAAAAATGATTGGTGAACCTGATGAGGGAAAACAAGAAGGCTGAAATACATGAGAGTAGGAATGAGAAATGAAACATGGCTATGCTCTGGAAGAGATTTTAAAAATTATAAGAAAATATGTATGGTGTAGACAAATTTTTTTGAACCTTGTAGTATGAAAAATTTTAAGTATATAGCAAAGCTGAAAGATTTTTACTGAGAGCACCCATAATACTCACCATTTAGATTCTTCCATTAACATTGATAACAAATTTTAAATCTTAGATTATGGATTACTACTAAACAAAATATAAATACAAAAAGTACCCAAGAAAAAAACTCAGAAATGTTGACTAGGCCAGTTATTATAGAAGATATAGAAGGGTGATTAAAAAAATTTTTTTTCTCAATACCAGGGCAAAAGACACATTGTTGAGTGTGTAAATGCAGTGCAGCATTGTTTATAAAAGAGAAAAATTGGAATCAACCTAAAGGTCTATCAGTAGGATAAATTGTGTTAGAGTCATACAATGGAATGCTATATGATAGTTAAATAGAGCTATACATGTCAAAATGGATAAATATAAAAAATATAATATAGAGCAAAATAATTTGCAAAAGGATACATGCAGCATGATAACCACCTATATGAAGTTGTAAAACTATATTTATTATGGATACATGCGTATAATTTAAAATATTTTTAAAACTTACACAAATTAAAAACCTAATTAAGATAGTGGTTATTTGACTCCTTGGAATATATCCTAGAGAAATAAGAGCCATTACACAAATAGATATATACACACCCATGTTCGTTGCAGCACTGTTCATAATAGCAAACAGATGGAAAAAATATAGGTGCACATCAACAGATGAATGGATAAACAAATTATGGTATATTCACACAATGGAATACTACACAATGATAAAGAACAACGATAAATCTGCAAAACATCTCACAACATGGATGAATCTGGAAGGCATTATGCTGAGTGAAATTAGTCAATCGCAAAAGGACAAATATTGTATGAGACCACTATTATCAGAACTCAAGAAAAGGTTTAAACACAGAAGAAAACATTCTTTGATGGTTACAAAGGTGGGAAGGGAGGGAGAGGGGTATTCACTAACTAGATAGTAGACAAGAATTATCTTAGGTGAAGGAAAGGACAATACACAATACAGGGGAAGTCAGCACAACTGGGCTAAACCAAAAGCTAGGAAGTTTCCTGAATACAACCAAGCACTTTGAGGGACAGAGTAGTAAGGGCGGGGGTTTGGGGACCATGGTATCAGGGGACATCTAGGTTAATTGACATAAAGTTTATTAAGAAAATGTTCTGCATCCCAATTTGATGAGTGGTGTCTGCAGTCTTAAAAGCTAGTAAGCGGCCTTCTAAGATGCATCAATTGGTCCCAACCCACCTGGAGTAAAGGAGAATGAAGAACACCAAAGACACAAGGAAAATATTAGCACAGGAGACAAAAAGGGCCACATAAACCAGAGACTTCAGTAGCGTGAGACCAGAAGAACTAGATGGTGCCTGGCTACCACCAATGACTGCCCTGACAGGGAACACAACAGAGAGTCCCTTACAGAGCAGGAGAAAAGTGGGGTACAGAACTCAAATTCTAGTAAAAAGACCAGACTTAATGGTCCAACTGGGACTGGAAGAACCCCAGAAGACATGGCCCCTGGACTCTATGATAACTCAGAACTAAAACCATTCCTGAAGCCAACTCTTTAGACAAAGATTAGACTGGACTATAAGACATAAAATGATACTCGTGAAGAGTGTGCTTCTTAGTTCAAGTAGATACATGAGACTAAATGGGCGGCTCCTGTCTGGAGGATTAGAGGGCAGAAAGGGACAGGAGCTGGTTGAATGGACATGGAAATCCGAGATGGAGAGTAGGAGTGTGCTGACATAGGGACAGCAACTAGGGTCACATAACAATGTGTGTATAAATTTTTGTATGAGAAACTTAACTTGAGCTGTAAACTTTCACTTAAAGCACAATTTAAAAAAAAGATAGTGGTTATTTGTAGGAGGGTATTATGGATTGAATTGTGTCCCCCTAAAATGTGTTTCCGCTTGGCTAGGCCATGATTCCCAGTACTGTGTGGTTGTCTACCATTTTGCAGTGTGATAATCATATGTATTGTAAATCCTAATCTCTATGATGTTAATGAAGCAGGATTAGTGACAGTTATGTTAATTAGGCAGGACACAATCTAAAGGATTAGGTTATATCTTGAGTCAGTCTCTTTTGAGATATAAAAGAGAGAAGCAAACAGAGGAGAAGGACCTCATTACCACGAGGCCAGAAGAGCCAGGAGTGGAGCTCGTCCTTTGGACCCAGGGTCCCTCCTCTGAGATGCTCCTAGACCAGGGGAAGATTGATGACAAGGACCTTCCCCCAGAGCCAACAAAGAGAGAAAGTCTTCCCCTGGAGCTGGTACCCTGAATTTGCACTTCTAGTCTCCTAGACTGGAAGAGAATAAATTTCTGATTGTTAAAGCCATCCACTTGTGGTATTTCTGTTATAGCAGCACTAGATAACTAAGACAGAAGGGAAGGAAAGGAATAGAATCAAGGAGGGCTCCCTAGGTGTCTTCAACTGTATAATGTTTTGTTCATTTAAAAAAATGGAAGCAGGGGAAGAGACAGTCTATTTAACAAATGGCGCTAGCAAAACTGGATGTCCATTTGCAAAAAAATGAAACAGGACCCATACCTCACACCATACACAAAAACTAATTCAAAATGGATCAAAGACCTAAATATAAAATGAAAAACTGTAAAGATCCTAGAAGAAAAAATAGGGTCAATGCTAGAGGCCCTTATACACCCATTAACAGGATACAAACTATAACTAACAGCAGAAGATAAGCTAGATGACTGGGATCTTCTGAAAATTAAACAGTTGTGCTCATCAAAAGACTCCACCAAAAGAGTAAAAGGAAAAAATTTTTGGCTATGACAAATCCGACAAAGGTCTAATCTCTAAAATCTATAGGGAAATCCAACACCTCTACAAAAGGTAGACAAAAAGTCAAACAATCCAATTAAAAAAGGGCAAAGGATATGAACAGACACTTCAGCAAAGAAGACATTCAGGCAGCTAACAGACACATGAGGAAGTGTTCGCTATCACTAGCCATTAGAGAAATGCAAATCAAAATTACAATGAGATACCATCTAAACCCGACATTACTGGCACGAATAAAAAACCCAGAAAATAACAAATGTTGGAGAGGGTATGGGGAGATTGGAATTCTTATGCACTGCTGATGGGAATGTAAAAGATAATATGGTGCTTCCTTAAAAAGCTAGAAATAGAAATACCATATGATCCAGCAATCCCACTCCTAGGAATGTATCTTAGAGAAATAAGAGCTGTGACACGAAGAGACATATGCACACCCATGTTCACTGAAGCATTATTCACAATAACAAAAAGATGAAAACAACCTAAGTGTCCATCAACAGATAAATGGATAAAAAAACTATGGTACATACACATAATGGAATACTATGTATGCAACAATAAAGAACAATGATGAATCTGTGCAACGAAACATTGCACAACATGGATGAATCTGGTGGGCATTATTGCTGAGTGAAGTGTCAATCACAAAAGGACAACTATTGTATGAGAACGCTATTATAAAAATTCATGAAAAGGTTTATACCAGAAAGAAGGAATCTTTGATGGTTCCAAGGGAGGGAAGGGGTGGGGAGGGAAAAACACTAAATAGACAATAGGTAAGTGGTAACTTTGGTGAAGGGTAAGTCAGTACACAGTACGGGGGAAGCCAGCACAACTTGACCAACGCAAGGTCATGGAAGCTCCGTTTACACATCCAAACTCCCTGAGTGACCGAATTACTGAGCTTTGGGCTGGGGACCATGGTCTTAGGGCATATCTAGCTCAATTGGCATAACATAGTTTATAAAGAAAATGTTCTAGATCCTACTTTGGTAAGTAATGTCTGGGGTCTATAAAATCTTGTGAGCGCTCATCTAAGATACTCCACTGGTCTCACCCCATCTGTAGCAAGGGAGAATGCAGAAAACCAAAGACACAAGGGAAAGATTCGTCCAAAGGACTAATGGACCACAACTACCACAGCCTCCACCAGACTGAGTGCAGCACAACTAGATGGTACCTGGCTACCGTGACTGACGGCTTTGACAGGGATCACAATAGAGGGTCCCAGACAGAACTGGAGAAAGATGTAGAAGAAAATTCTAACTCACAAAAAAAGACCAGACTTACTGGTCTGATAGAGACTGGAGAAACCCTGAGAGTATGGTCCCTGGATACCATTTTAACTCAGTACTGAAGTCACTCCTAAAGTTCACCCTTAAGCCAAAGATTAGACAGGCCCATAAAACAAAACAAGACTGAATGGGCATACTATCCCAAGGGCAAAGATGAGACGGCAGGAGGGGACAGGAAAGATGTAAATGGGGAACCCAAAGTCAAGGCGATAGTGTTGACACGTTGTGGGGTTGGCAACCAGTGTCGCAAAACAATATGTGTATTAATTCTTTAATGAGAAACTAATTTGCTCTGTAAACCTTCATCTAATGCACGATAAAATAAAAAATGGAAGCAAATATTGGAAAATGTTTAAATTCAACAAAGCTGGTTGGTAGTACATTGTTCTTTATGTTTGAAACATTTTATAATTAAAAAAGAAGAAAAGAGCATCAGGAGCAGGTGGATTTAGAACTGAGTGTAGGTAACCTTTAAAGGACAAGTGCTTCCAATATGGTAACTATTTTACCCAATTAACTTCATGAAGCCTGTATAATCTTAATACCAAATACTTATATAGTGCAACAAAGAAAACTATAGTATGTAAATATATATGTCAAAATCCTTAGTAAAATATCAGCGAATAGAATTCACCAGTGAATCCAAAAAATAATATGCTGTGACTAGGTAGGGTTTGTTTCAAGAGTTTAATAATAGTTCAGTATCGGGAAACCTATCAACCAGCCATATGATCATGAGAGTAGGTACTGAGAAACTATTTGATAAAATTCAGCAGCCATTCCTAATTAAAAAATAAAACAAAGTAGGAATATAAATAAATGACTTAAACATGTTAGACTATGTGCAAAACAAAAAACAATACCCAGTAAACATTCTAAGCTATGAGTAGTAAAGTTAAATTAAAATGTGGTATAAGGCAGTGATGACTGCTATCACCAGTATTTTTTTTAATACTGTATGGGTGTTTTAGCAAAATCAATAAAATAAAACAAAACAGTACAAACTTTGGGAAAGGGATAAATTTACCTCTTCCTGCAGATGATAGAATTGTATACCTGGAAAATCAATGTCAATTCTCTAGTATCTGTTCCCCCTTGGAAGGGAAATTCACAGATATAGTCTGGCAAAATGGAGGCCTAAAACTTCATTTATATACTGACTTTTCCAGGACCATGTTTGCCTCAGGGACAGCACAGCAAGAGTCAAGTCAGAACCCACCCACTTAATACCAAACCCAGACAAAGTCATTACAAGAAAAGAAAACTAAAGGCCAGTATTCCTCATGAAATCAATGAGAAAATGTTCAACATAACATTAAAACCAAACCGATTGCTGTTGAGTTGATTCTGACTTGTAGTGACCCTATAGGACAGAGTGGAATTGCCCCATAGGGTTTCCTAGGCTGTAATATTTTTGTGTGTGTGTGTGTGGAATAAATCCTAGGGTGTAATCTTTATGGGAACAGATCGTTAGGTCTTTTCTACCGCAGAGCGGCTGATAGGTTTGAACTACAGACCTTTTGGTTAGCAGATGAGTGCTTAACCATTGCACCATCAAGGCTCCTATGATGTAATACTACTTAGTAAAGTAATTAAAATCATCAATTCCCCCTGATCTCCCCCACCCCTCCCCACCAAAAAAATCTTATTAAAGCTCTGGACAAATGGAAGGATACATACCATGTTCTTAGATGGCTTTTAGATGCCTGTTTTCTCCAAATTAGTACATACATTTAACATAATTCCAATTAGGATTCCAACAGATCTTTATTATGATAATTGGAAGAAAATGGTCTTAATGTTTGTATGAAATATAAATAGATGAGAGTAGCCAAGAAAATGATGAAGAATAGGAAAGTGACTTGCCTTACCAATTATTAAACATACTGGAACACACTGTATTCAGACAGTATGGTAACTGACAGGAATAGACAAATAGATCAGTGGAACGGAAGCAGGACCCAGTATAGATGGAAACTTCATATACAACAAATGTGTTTTTCAAGTCAGTGGGAAAAAAATAGTTTATGAAATGTTGCTGGCAGAACTGATAACCATCTAGAAGACAATACTGCATGTACAGAAATGAATTCCAGATGGATTAAAAAGTTAAATATAAAAAATAAACTCATAGGAGACTAAGATTTAGTTATTTGCGTAATACATAGTAAAGTAGGAGATATTGCTGAGTGACTATGGTACGTGCCAAATGGTTGTCAATCAGAGGAAGACTCTTACATGCCAGTCTTCACCTACTTTTCCAGAGATAACTACAGTTATTCGTTTATATATCTGTCCTTTTTTTATGACACTTAAATATATAGTAGAAAATGTACCTGTAGAAAATACAGTATTATTCAGGATGATCCTTCTTTTTATGTACAGAGTATCGTACATATATTTTTCAAATTGCTTTTGTTACTCAACAGTATGTCTTAGCAATCTATCCACATTAACACATAGATATCTAGCTCATTCTTTTAACTGTTATTTGGTTATTAATAAGTTTGACATACTGTGACCCATTTGATCCTGGACAAATTACTTACCCATCTTTACCTCAGTTTATTTGTGAAATGGGAATGATAGTAGTAGTGCCTATCTCAAAGGGTTGTTGTAGTGATTGTTGTTGTTGTGTGCTGTCGTGTTGATTCTGACTCATAGCGACCCTATATGACAGAGTAGAAATGCTCCATAGGGTTTCCTAGGCTGAAATCTTTATAGGAGCAGATTGCCAGATCTTTTCTCCTGTGGAGCTACTGGGTGGGTTTGAACCACCAACCATTTGGTTAGCAGTCAAGCACTTAACCATTGCACCACCAGGGCTCTTTGTTCTGGGGATTAAATGTGTTAATATATATAAAGCTTTTATAACAGTGCATGGCATATAATAAACATTATTAATGACATTTTGGTTGTTCTAATTTTTTCACATTTACAAACCATGCAGCACTGAATATCCTTTTATGTATTTCCTTACACACATCAATAAATGATGTGAATAAAGTTAAAAAAAAAAAAAAAAGGAAATCGCCAGGACTCCAGTGTGCTCCTGATCCTAGGGTTATTATGAAGCCTTCCCCAAAAAACTCATTAGTGGAAGTGTTTTCTTTTGCCTCTGTGAAGTTTCTATTTCCTTTACTGTCTTGAATGTCATAAGAAATATATTCCTATTGTGAAACTGAAGATTTTTACAAACTTCTGCAGTCTGAAATTGATAAAACATGCAATCAGGATGCATTGATAATTACTGGCGATTGGAATACAAAAGTTTGAAACAAAGAAGAAGCATGGAGACCAGGCTAGTTGTAGAATGACATCAAGGACATCATACATGAAGAAAGCAAGCAGTAATTAAAAACACAGGAAAGAAAGTAAAGACCAAAATGGATCTCAGAAGAGACTCTGAAACTTGCTCTTGAAAATCAAGTAGCTAAAGCGAAGGGAAGAAATGGTGAAGTAAAAGAGCTGAACAGAAGATTTCAAAGGGCAGCTTGAGAAGACAAAGTAAAGTATTATAAGAAATGTGCAAAGGCCTGGAGATAGAAAACCAAAAGGAAAGAACACGCTCGGCATTTTTCGAATTGAAAGAACTGATGAAAGCATTCAAGCCTCGAGTTGCAATGTTGAAGGATTCTATGGGGAAAATATTCAATGGCACAGGAAGCATCAAAAAAGATGGAAGGAATACACAGAGTCACTAACTATACCAAAAAGAATTGGTTGAGGTAGCATTTGATCGAACACCGTTCCAGGAGGTAGCATTTGATCAAACACCGATGGTACTGAAAGAATAGGTCCAAGCTTCAGTGAAGGCATCGGCAAAAAACACAGCTCCAGGAATGGATGGAATACCGACTGAGATGTTTTAACAAACGGATAACAGCGCTGGAAGTGCTCACTTGTCTATGTCAAGAAATTTGGAAGACAGCTAGCTGGCCAACCGACTGGAAGAGATCCATATTTGTACCCATTAAAAAGAAAGGTGATCCAACAGAATGCAGAAATTATCGAACAATAGCATTAATATCACACACAAATAAAATTTTGCTGAAGATCATTCAAAAGCGATTGCAGCAGTACATCGGCAGGGAACTGCCAGAAATTCAAGCTGAATTTAGAAGAAGATGGGGAACACGAGATATCATTGCTGATGTCAGATAGATCCTGGCTGAAAGCAGAGAATACCATAAAGATGTTTACCTGTGTTTTATTAACTATGCAAAGGCATTCAACTGTGTGGATCATCACAAATTATGGATAACATTGCTAAGAATGGGAATTCCAGAAAACTTAATTGTGCTCGTGAGGAATCTGTACTTAGACCGAGAGGCAGTCGTTCAGACAGAACAAGGGGATACTGTGTGGTTTAAAGTCAAGAAAGGCGTGTGGCAGGGTTGTATCCTTTCACCATACTTATTCAGTCTGTATGCTAATCAAGTAATCGGAGAAGCTGGACTATATGATGAAGTGTGTGGCATCAGGATTAAAGGGAAACTCATTAACAACCTGTAATATGCAGATGACACAACCATACTGAAAGTGAAGAGGACTTGAAGCACTTACTGATGAAGATCAAAGACCACAGCCTTCAGTATGGATTACACCTCAACATAAAGAAAACGAAAATCCTCACAACTGGACCAATAATGAACTTCATGATGAACGTAGAAAGACTGAAGTTGTCAAGGATTTCATTTTACTTGGCTCCACAATCAATACCCATGGAAGCAGGAGTCAGGAAATCAAACGACACATGCTTTGGGCAAATCTGCTACAAAAGATCTCTTTAAAGTGTTCAAAAGCAAAGATGTCACTTTAAGGACTAAGGTGGTGTTCTCAAGGAGAATGCTTTCAGACTATCTCCATTTAGGATGATGTTGGCTGTTGGCTTTGTATAACCAAGAAAACCAAAACCACTGCTGTCGAGTCGATTCTGACTCATAGCGACCCTATAGGGCAGAGTAGAACTGCCCCGTAGAATTTCCAAGGAGTGCCTGGTGTATTCTTACTGCCGACCTTTTGGTTAGCAGATGTAGCTCTTAACCACTACGCCATCAGGATTGTATAGATACCCTCAATTATGTTGAGGAAATACCCTTCTATTCCTATTTTGCTGAGATTTGTTATCATGAACGGGTGTTGGAGTTTGTCAGATGCCTTTTCTTCATCAACTGATAAGATCATGTGGTTCTTGTCTTTTATTTATGTGATGGATTACATTAATTGTTTTTCTAATGTGGAACCATCCTTGCATGCCTTGTATGAATCCCACTTGGTCATGCTGAATTATTTTTTTGATATGTTGTTGAATTCTATTGGCTAGAATTTTGTTGAGGATTTTTGTGTCTGTATTCACGAGGGACATTGGTTTGTAATTTTCTTTTTTTGTGGTGTTTTTACCTGGTTTGGTATCAGGGTTATGCTGGCTTCATAGAATGAGTTTGGGAGTATTCCATCCTTTTCTATACTCTGAAATACCTTTAGTAGTAATGGTGTTAACTCTTCTCTGAAAGTTTGGTAGCATTCTCCAGTGAAACCATCCAGGCCAGGGCTTCTTTTTGTTGGGAGTTTTTCAGTTACGTTTTTAGTCTCTTCTTTTGTTATAGGTTTATTTTGTTGTTCTACCTCTGTTTATGTTAGTTTAGGTAGGTAGTGTGTTTCTAGAAATTTGTCCATTTCCTCTAGGTTTTCAAATTTGTCAGAGTACAATTTTCCATGGTATTCTGTTATGATTCTTTTAATTGCAGTTGGATCTGTTGTGATATCGCCCATCTAATTTCTTATATGAGTTATTTGCTTCCTCTCAAGTTTTTCTTATGTCAGTTTGGTCAGTGGTTTATCGATTTTGTTGATCTTTTCAAAGAACCAGCTTTTGGTCTTGTTAACTCTTTCAATTGTTTTTGTATTCTCTATATCATTTAATTCTGCTCTAATGTTTATTATTTGCTTTCTTCTTGTGTCCGAGGCTCTTTTGCTGCTCTCTTTCTCTTTATTCAAGTTGTAGGGTGAATGTTTTGATTTTGGCCCTTTCTTCTTTTTGGATTTGTGCATTTATTGGTATAAATTCACCTCTAAGCACTGCTTTTGCTGTGTCCCAAAGGTTCTTTTAGGATGTGTTTTCTTTCTCAGTTGAGTCTCTGAATTTCTTTATTCTGTTCTTAATTTCTTCTATAACCCAGTAGTTTTAGAGCAAGGTGTTGTTTAGTTTACATGTGTTTGATTTGTTTTCCTTGCTTTTTCTTTTTCTGATTTCTACTTTTATGGCTTTATAGTCAGAAAAGATGCTTTGTAATATTTCAATGCTTTGGATTCTGTTAAGGCTTGCTTTATGGCCAAATACGTGGTCTATTCTAGAGAATATTCCATGTGCATTGGAAAAGAAAGTATACTTGGCTGCTGTTGGGTGGAATGTTCTGTATATGTCTGTGAGATCATGTTGGTTGATTGTGGCGTTTAGTTCTTCCATGTCTTTATTGAGCTTCTTTCTGGATGTTCTGTTCTTCACCAAAAGTGGTGTGTTGAAGTCTCCTGCTATTATTGTCGAGCTGTCTATCTCTCTTTTCAATGCTGTTAGTTTGTCTTATGTATTTTGGAGCCCTGTTGTTTTGTGTGTAAATATTTATTATAGTTATGTCCTCCTCATGTATTGACCATTTAATCATTATATAGTGTCCTTCCTTATCCTTTGTGGTGGATTTTGCTTTAAAGTCTATTTTGTCAGAGATTAATATTGCCACTCCTGCTCTTTTTTGATTGTTGTTTGCTTGATATATGTTTTTCCATCCTTTGAGTTTTAGTTTGTTCATGTCTTTAAGTCTAAGGTGTGTCTCTTGTAGGCAGCATATAGATGGATTTTGTTTTTTTATCCATTCTATCACTCTCTGTCTCTTTATTGGTGCATTTATTCCATGTACATTCAGTGTAATTATTGATAGATATGAGTTTAGTGCTGTCATTTTGATGTCTTTTTTTTGTGTGTTGACAGTTTCTTCGTTGCTCTTAATTTTCTGTGCTGAGTCATTTTTCTTTATGTACTTTCTTTTCATCTTTTTCATTGTTGTTGATTTTGTATTTGCTGAGTCTTTATGTTTTTCTTGTTTTTTATTTTGACATGTAGGATTGTTAGTTTTCTGTGTGGTTACTATAATATCTACCCGTCTTTTTCTAAGTTGAAACCACTCATTTTTTTATATCGCATTGACTTCCTCTCCATATTAAAGATTTATGACTACATTATTTAGCCCCTCTTTTTTGTTTTAATGTTGTAATCTTTTACATATTGACATCTCTGTTTCCCTATTTTTAGTGTTTTAGCTTTGGTTTATTTTTGTGACTTCCTTGTCTGGGTTGATATCTGGTTGCTCTGTCCTGTGTTCTAGTCTTGAGCTGTTATCTGATATTATTGATTTTCTAACTGGAGGACTCCCTTTAGTATTTCTTATAATTTTGGTTTGGTTTTTGCAAATTACCTAAACTTCTGTTTATGTGGAAACGACCTAATTTCACCATCGTATTTGAGCGACAGTTTTGCTGTATATGTAATCCTTGGCTGGCAGTTTTTTTCCTTCAAGGCTTTATATATGTCATCCCATTTCCTTCTTGTCTGCATGGTTTCTGCTGAGTAGTCCAAGCTTATTCTAATTGACTGTCCTTTGTAGATGACTTTTCTTTTATCCCTAGCTACTCTTAAAATTCTTTCTCTTTGGTTTTGGCAAGTTTGATTATAATATGTCTTGGTGACTTTCTTTTGGGATCTACCTTATGTGGGGTTTGATGAGCATCTTGGGTAGATATCTTCTCATCTTTCTTGATATCAGGGAAGTTTTCTGCCAACAAATCTTCAACAATTCTCTCGGTATTTTCTGTTATCCTCCCTGTTCTGGTACTCTAGTCACTCGTGGGTTATTCCTGTTGATAGAGTCCCACATAATTCTTAGGGCTTCTTTACTTTTTAAAATTATTTTATCTGATTTTTCCTCAAATACGTTGGTTTCAAGGGCTTTATCTTCAGTCTCACTAATTCTGACTTCCATTGCCTCAATTCTACTTCTTTGACTTTCTATTGAGTTGTCTAATTCTGAAATTTTACTGTTAATCTTCTTAATTTCTGTTTGCTGTCTCTCTATGGATTCTTGCAGCCTGTTAAATTGGTCATTATGCTATTTTATAATCGTCTTATGTTCCTCTATTGCTTTTTGTGTGATGTCCCTTGGCTTGGTCTGCATTTTGCTTGATCTCCTTCCTTATCTCTTGAAGAGTTCTGTATATTAATCTTTTGTATTCTACCTCTGGTTATTCCAAGAAATTCTCTTCTTCTGGAAGATTTCTTTGTTCTTTGTTTTAGGAGCTTGCTGAAGCCATCATGGTCTGTCTCTTTATGTGATTTGTTAATGAGTGTTGTCTCTGAGCCATCAATAAGTTATTACAGTTATTTATTTTATGTTTGCTTACTGTGTCCTGGCTTCTTGTTTTATATTCCCAAATTGCCTGCTCTTGTGAGCTAGTGTGATTTTTGGCAGCTTTGAAACTCTAACGTCCTGTTACCGTATGGTTAGATCTTTTACATGGTACGTGAGCCGAAGAGTCCATTTACTTTTCTTGTGTGGATTCAGCTCAGGTATCCAGGTAGTCGGTCACCAAGTGTGTGGAGTAAGCTCAGGTATCTGGCTGCAGTATGGGGTCACACGCTTTGCAAGGCAAGGGGCTGACGGCTGCCCCTGAGTGTCTGGTACGATAGTGTGTTGCCTGTCCCCTAGAGTGTGTAGGTGGGTGGAATTTGCAGCCGAACTATGGGTACACAGTCTTGTTGGCTGTAAGAACTGGGAGGCGCCACTTACTCTTGGACCCTTGTTGCGGGTGGCTTGGTGGTGTAGGTGGAGTCATCAGTCCTCAGGCCCCTGATGTGGGTAGGTAAGGAACCTGCTTAATGGGCACAGTGGTGTCAAATGTCATGAACCTACCACTCCACCATATAGCTGATACAATTGACATTAGGCTTCAGGTGTATACCCTGTTGTACTCTGCTAATGAGGACCTTCGTTGTTGAAATGGACCCACACAGGTCTATGCAGGGGTGAAAGGCACTCGAAGTCCATAGACCCTTTATGCCTGTTCCTCGGACAAAGAGCTGTGCCTACCCTGGGTTCCTGGCTTAGGGGAGCTGGCAGATTATTATTTCCTGTTTGTTAATTCGTTCCCTCTCCAAGGCCGGGAGAATGGTTCAGTGCGGGTGACGGGTCCTTCTAGCCCAGGGGACCCAGCATTCACTGAAGCCAGCCCAGGACCTGGTTCAGAGTGGAAAGGGGCAGGTAAATGGTAGAGGTTTTTCCCGAGGAGGGTGTTTTTTAATCTGTGTGGTAGGTTTGACGCATGTACTTATCTTTTGCCCGTTGACTGCTTCTTTTCACTGGTTCAGGAGGAGGCTTGAGTAGACTGTCTGCTGTTTGGTCTCCCCAGACATGGAAAACGTGTCCCAAGTGCCACAGCTTGCCTCACTGCACACGCCAGCCAATCAGGCCTGCAGGGTGCTGGTTCCGCCGGGTCAGGTCTGGCGATTTCTCACTGCTTCTGAACCGTCTCTCCCTCCCCGTGCTGCTGTCTGATTCCTCAACTTTGCCTTTGATGTTCAGGGCTCCTAGATTGTCATATATAATCGATTTACTTGTCTTTTCAGATCTTTGTTGTAAGTGGGACCACAGGAAGCGTCTGACTACTCTGCCATCTTGTCCGCACCTCCCTATTCTGCCAAATATTTATTGTAGTTCTTTGAGTAATGTTTTTAGAATGGAAGTGTGGTGGTATACTTTCTGTGCCCTTACTGTGAGAAATATGTGTGTATTTTTCCCTTAGAAACTGGATCCATATTTTGTCTGGGTTCAGAATTTAGGGTCACTGTCCCTCCTCAGAATTCTATAAAGATCGCTCCTTTGACTTCTAGAATTTAGTGTACCAGACCACAGGTCCAATGTGTATTTGAAGTTCTTTCACTGATTGGTAGCCTGAATTTTGTCTCGAAACCTGGAACATGTTTATTTTGACAATTCAGAAATTTAACAAGGGTGAATGTCTAGGTGTCTAACTTTTGATTATTCCTGCCTAATTTAGTTTATCGATCCTTTAGATGTGGAAACTCAGGGCTTTCTCAGGGAAAGTTTCTTTTCTCATCTATTTTGATTATTACTTTTTTGACAATTCATTTTGAGATACTGTTTTTCAAGGTATTGATTTATTATGCAAGTGGATTTATAATATAGTTATGAAATGTAGCAACTGCTATATTGCTGTGTGAGATCAGTGCTTATGTAGGTCTTGAAAAAAGAATTGACAGGTGATAATAAATAAATAAATAATTCACTCATTTGTGTCTTAGGAATGTGCCTGAGAGTTTCTATGACTTTAATTTGGAACTTACTCCTCCATTTCAGGACCGGAAGTTAACCAAAGTTGAGCAGCAAAGGTTCAAAGAAGAAGCAGAGATGTTAAAGGGTCTACAGCATCCCAATATAGTTCGATTTTATGATTCCTGGGAGTCTATATTAAAAGGAAAGAAATGTATTGTATTAGTGACTGAACTAATGACATCAGGAACCTTAAAGACGTAAGTAGACTGATAGTGCCAATGGAGTTTTATTCTGAAATTATTTTCAGAAGTCATGAGAGTTGTTTGTATAATATTATTTCATTAAAGAATTTGTAGAATCTGAATCTAGTGACTGTGTAGGTAAAAAAAAAAAGTAGAATGTTAATGATGTTTGTTAGAAAATAGTGTTGAAAGATTAATATTTGTGGGATGTCATGGAATTTTAGGATTGGAAATGATGTAGAGATAATGTAATGTCATTTTGTAAAAAGCAAGGAAAGGTTGGGGAGTTGTCCAAATTCACATATTTATGGAATTATAGTTTTTTGTTTTGTTTTTAGCTAAAATTTTTCATTTAGTGGTTTCATCGCTTATTGGTAAATATTAAATGTGAGACATGCATTTTCTATTTCCTAGCATCTTTGCAGTAAAATTTTACACAGCTAAATCCTCTGATGACTGTGTATAAGCAGTTGTTAGTTAATAGAGAAGACTTTTCTTTTTAAAACTGTGCTGCCATTCCGTAAAAGGCCACTCTGATTAGAGTACATGTAGTCCCCAACTACAATGGGATTCCATTCCTGTGACTCTGTCATAAGTCAGTTCTGATGTAAGTTGAATACCTCATTTTTTTTCTTTTTAGTTTGCATTATTCTTCCCTTTTATTATCAATATCTTTATAAATCTGATCTTTATTTGTCTTTGGGGGTTGGAAACATTACATATAAACTTACAGATGGATTTTAATACATACATACATACATTAAAAAATACACAAATCATTAAAATTTACTCAAACATTGAAGAAGAGTTGGAAGATGTTGGCATTTTGTCAGTTGCACTAATAATTCCACTTGTGGAAGATTCTGGATCATCTGCATTTTCCCTGGGAATAAGGATGCCATTTCTAGTCAGAAAATTAGTGAGAATTCTGTGTATGGTCCTTTTCTTTTTTTCTTGATGTATTTCACAGTAACATCTCATTTCTTACTGAATCTGCCTGTTGACTTTAGCAAAGTGATCAGTAATTGTGTCTTGTGTTTTTAAGCATCTGAATCCCCTGATTTAGTTTAGAAAAAACCCCAGCTAATCTTTTCACTATAAAATTTTTTTAACAACTTTTCTCCTTCCTCTTCCTCATTATTTCTTTCATTCTCAGCATTTCTTTACTCTTCAAAATTCATTAAGTCATGATCTGTCAGTTCCCCTTCCTCATAATCTGTAAGCTGTTCCACATCACCGATATCAAGTTCTAAATTCAGTGTTTTTGCATATGGATGATTTTTCCACCGATCTCTTCCATCGTATTTTCCTGATCAAATGCTTGGAGTGTGTTCACTTAACTCAGCAGTTTTTGCCATGTCCTCTGCCTGCATTTTCCTGTAACTTCCTCCCAGGAAGATGCAATGTTCCAGGTACACTGACGGTCGTTAGTGTGGTTCATCATAACTTGAATACGTCATAAGCCAGGGACTACCTTTAATTCTTGTTTGGAATTTAAAATGTTAAACTTGCTAGGATGTGTTATCTAAGAATGAGGTCTTAAATTAAATTATTTTTTCCATAAGAGAAATAGGAAATAACTCAGTGATAGCAATTGTAGTATATAAAATATCAGCTAGCTTTTGTGATATACCCTAAGAGTGCTTTTACAGTAAGCTAGGTATAAGTTTATTTATCTGTGGTTTTTTGTTTCTTTGTGTAGGTACTTAAAACGATTTAAAGTCATGAAACCAAAGGTCTTAAGGAGCTGGTGCAGGCAAATTTTAAAGGGGTTGCAGTTCTTGCACACTAGGACTCCTCCTATTATTCACCGGGATCTGAAGTGTGACAATATTTTCATCACGGGACCCACTGGATCTGTGAAGATTGGTGATCTAGGACTAGCTACCTTAATGCGTACATCATTTGCTAAGAGTGTTATTGGTGATTAACATTTTATAGTTTATTGTTTGGGTGAAGATTGATTTGTCAATTCTATAGGTCTAGAAGAGGGATCAGGTCTCAATCCGGCCCGCCACCTGTTTTTGTAAATAAAATTTTATTGGAAAACAGCCACACTCATTATTTTACATATTGTCTATGGCTGCTTTTGCCCTACAATGGCAGAGTTGAGTAGTTGTGTCAGAGACCATATGGCTTGCACAACCTAAAATATTTACTTTCTGGTCCTTTACAGAGAAAATGTGCTGGCCCCTGGCCTAGAATGAGGAGCCCTGGTGGCACAGTGGTTAAAGCACTCTGCTGCTAACCAAAAGGTCACTGGTTTGAACCCGCCAGCTGCTCCACTGGAAAAAGATGTGGCAGTCTGCTTCCATAAAGATTTACAGCCTTGGAAACCCTATGGGGCAATTCTATTCGGTTCTATAGTGTCACTATGAGTTGGAATCGAGTCGACGACAACTGGTTTGGTTTGGCCTAGAATGTGAATTTGCATTGAAATATCTATTTTATATTGAGTTATTTCAGAGATATCTAGTGTATTTCTTTTTTGGGATATATTTAAGATTGTTGAAAGTTTCTGAGGATTTAAGAAAGATGGTTTAGTAATTTAATTTGGAAAAATTTGAATAGCTAAAAAGAAAGATTTTAGTAATCTTGAATATTACAAATTGAAGTATAGCAGTAAGGAAAGTTATGGAATTACTGTAAGTGCTTTATATAGATATAATAAGTGTTAAACAAATTTTATATGTGTAAGTTTGCGTTTAGGTGGCAGAAATTAACTCAGGTAAACCTTATGGTAAAGGGAATGTGCTCTTGGTGGATCCATTTTTCTCTTTAATAAAAATGTGGTTGTGGTGTTATTTTGTAGGAACTCCTGAATTTATGGCCCCAGAGATGTATGAAGAACACTATGATGAATCTGTAGATGTCTATGCTTTTGGAATGTGTATGCTGGAAATGGCCACTTCGGAGTACCCTTATTCTGAGTGCCAGAATGCAGCTCAAATATACCGTAAAGTAACTAGCGTAGGTACAACTTTATTTTTTTTTACTAACATAAATTTCTGTACATGCTGTTGAAGGTGGTAAAGTCAATTTAGTCAAAGCTGATTTTGGTTTACTTCTGTATAACAGTGCTAAATTTAATATAATTGTAAAGAAACAAGCTTTAATTGTAATGAGACAAGATTTATATTATATAACCTATACTCTGTTGAGGTCACATAAAATGCTCTGTATTAATATCTTTGGGATAATATACAGGTATATCATCCTTATACACTTGTAAAGAAGTTTTAGATATTTATTAGATGACTTATTTTTCAGAGCTAAATACTAGAGATTGGACTAATTGGTTTTGAATGTTGCTTCTAGTTCTGAAAGCTGGATTATGAAGGAATATTCAGAATGTGGTTGAACAGGGAGGTGGGACCAAGATGGTGGAATAGTCTGACACTTCGTGTTGTCCCTTTTACAACAAAGAACCAAAAAAACAAGTAAATTGGATATATATGACAATCTAGGAACCCTAAGCATCAAAGACAAAGGTGAAAAATCAGACTGAGCGACAGGTGAAAGGAGAGACAATTCAAAAACAGTGGAAAAAGGGAATTACGGATTGCTGGATTGCCAGTGCCCTGCTAACTGAACCTGCATAGCACAGACAAATGGAGGCAAACAGCAGCACCCCATCTGGTGCAGCTAAGCAGGAGTGACTCACTAGACCTATGAAAGTTAAGTGCATGCTCCCAACCCACCACATGTGCCACAGTCCCTCCCCAACCAGAGCTCCATGGGCTGAGGGGCACACCCTCCCCATCTTCCATCTCCCTCACTGCTCCAACGCAAGTCCTGTGGCATTCAACACCACCATGCCCCCTAAGCCGGGAACTCATGGCCCTGATCTAGAAGCGCCTGCCCCTTTGCCCAGCCACTGGCACAGGGGGTCCATGTGCTTGCAGCACCCTCTACCCCCTCTAATCACCCGCACTAGTGCCTTGCTGGTCGAGTCGGCACAGCACATACATGTTGGCATAAGGTGGGGAGAGTTCCCAGCTGAAGCTCATTTTCATTGGCAGCAGCCAAGTGGGAGCTGCAGATCTGTGACCTTTAACACTACCTTGCCCCTAAGCCTATAGCTCTCGGCCGGGTCTGAGGCACCTTCCCCTTAGCCCAGCCACTGGCGCAGGGGGTCCACGGACTTGCAGCCCTCTTCACCCCTGCCGATCACCCACACCAGTGCCTTACTGGCTTGCCCCAACACAGCACGTCCTCATTATGACAAAGTGGGCAGGATTCCTAGCTGAAGCCCATTTTCACCAGCAGCAGCCAAATGGTAGCTGTAGATCTGTGGCATTTTACACTGCCCCACTCCCTAAGAAGAGGCCTCAACCACCTACCCCGTGAGCTGAGAGCCAGCGGTACCATTCACTCCATCCAGCCATCCAAGTTGGGGCCCGGGAACCAGTGGTGCCTTCCAATCCCTCTAGCCAATGGCACTGGGCGCCCAAGGAGCGGCTACACTACCCACCCCCCGACTATGCACTCTAGTGGACAGGGGCACACCTTCCATCTGGGCATCTAGGGGTGGCTGACAACCCCCAGCCCTGCACCCCACATTGCCCTCCACTGCAGTCAGAGACCTGGGCCTGCTCTGAACACACCACACAGCCCTGCCCACCCAGGACTGCAGGTAAGAGTCTCCACACCACACACTTGGTGACTGACGACCTGGGCACCTTCACCCCAACCATCTGGCAAGTGTGGTGGAGTGCACACACAACACCAAACCCAACGACCAGGGAGAACACCAGCTGACCAGCAGGACCTGGAGACAGGAAGTAAGAACTTCAGCGTGGCCAGATTAACAACCGGAGTAGCATACACACCCAGCCTACTTGGCTATATCAAAACAAAACAAAAATTCAGGACACAGTTAGCAGCCAAGCTCTTAACCACTGCGCCACCAGGGCTCCTAACAAACATATGATAAATAAATAAATATGATAACTTCTTGATGCCTCAGATACAACAGTCAATATCAAATTACATAAAGAAGTAGGATAGGATGGCTCCAGCAAGCAACCAAAATAAAGAGCCAGAAAACCTTCCAGAGGAAGATAAGGCAATGGAACTACCTGATAAAGGATTTAAAAGACTAATATACAGAGCTCTGCAAGTGATCAAGAAGGAGATCAGGAAAACAGACAAAACCGAGGAACACACAGACAAATCAATAGAAGAATTCAGGAAAACAATACAAGAATAAAATGACAGAATGAATAGGCTACTAGAAACCATACAAAAACATCAACTAGAAATCCAGAAGATTAACAATAAAATTTCAGAATTAGACAACTTAATAGAAGGTCATAGGAGCAGAATTGAGACAACATAAGTCAAAATTAGTAAGATTGCGGATAAATCCCTTGACACCAAATTTGTTTGAGGAAAAATCAGAAAAAAAAGTATTTAAAAAAATGAAGAAAGCCTAAGAATTATGTGTGGATACTGTCAAGAGGAAAAACCTATGAGTGAGTGGAGTTCCAGAACGGGGTCATAATGGAAAACACAAAGAGAATTGTTGAAGATTTGCTGGCAGAAAACTTCCTTAATAACACAGAGAATTGTTGATGACTTCTGGCAGAAAACTTCCTTAATATCACGAAGGATGAGAAGATATCTATCCAAGAAGCTCAATGAACCCCATAAAGTATAGATCCCAAAAGAAAGTCACCAAGGCGTATCATAATCAAACTTGCCAAAATCAAAGAAAAAGAAAAGAATCCTGAGAGCTGTTAGGGATAAACAAAAAGTCACCTACAAAAGAAAACCAACAAGACTAAGCTCTGATTACTCAGCAGAAACCATGCAGGAAAGAAAGCAATGGGATGACATATAGAAAGCCTTGAAGGAAAAAAAATGAGAGCCGAGAATTACATATTCAGCAAAATTGTATCTCAAATATGATGGAAAAATTAGGTCATTTCCAGATAACAGAAATTAAGGGAATATGTAAAAACCAAACCAAAATTATAAGAAATATTAAAGGGAGTCCTCCATTTAGAGAAACAGCAACATCAGACAACAATCCAAGATTAGGACATTGGACAGATCAACCAGATACCAACGCAGATAGAGAATTCTCAAAAATAAAGCAAAAAAACTGAATATAGGGAACCAGAGATGTGAATATGTAAACGACAACAATGTAAAGACAAAAAAGAGGGAATAAATGGTGTAGTCGTAGAACTTCCATATGGTGAGGAAGTCAAGGCGATATCAAGAAATAAAAGACTGGTTTAAACTTAGAAAAATAAAGATAAATTTCAAGGTAACCACAAAGGAAGCTAAGAAACCTACCCATCAAAATAAAAGAGAAGAAAAACAAAAAAACTCAGCAAACACAAAATCAACAGTAATGAAAGAAATGAAAAGAAAATCCATAAACAAAAAGAACTCAGCACAGAAAATTAAGCGGAACAAAGAAACTGTCAAAACCACACACACACACACACACACACAACACAACAAAATGACAGCAGTAAATTCATACCTATCAATAATTACACTGAACACAAATGACCTAAATGCACCAGTAAAGAGACAGAGTGTGCCAGAATGGATAAAAAAAAAATCGATTCATGTATATGCTGTCAACAAGAGACACACCTTAGACACAAAGACATAAACAAACTAAAACTCAAAGGATGAAAACAATATATTAAGCAAAAAATAATGAAAAAAGAGCAGGAATGGCAATATTAATCTCTGATAAAATAAACTTTAAGCACAATCCACTATAAAGGATAAGAAAGGACACTATATAATAATTAAAGGGTCAATACACAAGGAAGACATAACTATAATAAATATTTATGCACCTAATTGACAGGGCTCCAAAATACGTAAAACAAACTGTAACAGCACTGAAAAGAGAAATAGTTGACAATAATAGTAGGAGACTTCAATACATGACATTCAGTAAAGGACAGAACATCTAGAAACTCAATAAAGATAACAAAAAAGAAAAAACCAAAGTCATTGCTGTCAAGTTGATTCCGACTGATAGTGACTCTATAGGATAGAGTAGAACTGCCTCATAGGGTTCCAAGGATTGGCTGGTGGATTCAAATTGCTGACCTTTTGGTTAGCAGCCGAGTTCTTAACCACTACACCACCTGGTGTACAGTAATGGTTAACATTAGAAAATCAATCCACCTAATCCATCATATAAATAAAACAAAAAGAATCACATGATCATCTCAGTTGACGCAGAAAAGGCATTTGACAAAGGCCAACACCGTTCCTGATAAAAACTCAAAGCAAAATAGGCATAGAAGGGAAATTCCTCAACATAATAAAGGGCATTTATACAAAACCAACAGCCAACATCATTCTCAACAGAGAGAGACTGAAGGCATTCCCCTTGAGAATGGGAACTAGACAAGGATGCCTGTTATCACCAGTGTTATTCAACATGGTGCTGGACGTCCTAGCTAGAGCAATAACGCAAGAAAAATAAATAAGAGCATCCCAATTGGTAAGGAAGAGGTAAAACTATCCCTGTTTGGGGATGATATGCTCTTATACACAGAAAACCCCAAAGAATCCACAAGAAACCTACTGGAACTAATAAAAGGATTCAGCAAAGTAGCAGGACATAAGATCCACTTACAAAAATCAGTTGGATTCCCCTACACCAACAAAGAGAACTTTGGAAAGGAAATTGTCAGATCAATACCATTTACAATAGCCACCAAGAAGATAAAATACTTATGAATAAAACTAACCAGGAATGTAAAAGACCTATACAAAGAAAACTATAAAACACTACTGCATGAAACCAAAGGAGACCTACATAAATGGAAAAACATACCATGCTTGTGGATAGAAGGACTCAACATTGTGAAAATGTCAATACTACCCAAAACGATTTACAGATACAATGCAATCCTGATCCAAATTCCAACAGCATTCTTTAAAGAGATGGAGAAACACATCACCAACTTTAGATGGAAAGGGAAGAGGCCCAAGATAATAAAGCATTATTGAAGAAGAAGAACAAAGTGGGAGACCTCATACTACCTGATCTTAGAACCTATTATACAGCCATGGTAGTCAAAAGAGCCTGGTACTTGTACAACAACAGACACATAGGCCAATAGAACTAATTGAGATTCCAGACTTAAATCCATCCATCTATGAGCAGCTGATACTTGACAAAGGGCCAAAGTCCGTTCAGTGGGGAAAAGACAGTCTCTTTAACAAATGGTGCTGGCATAAATGATGTCCATCTGTAAAATATATATATGATTATATAATATATATAGCTTATTATATATAACAATTTATTCAATTATAAATAAAATTATATTAAAAGACAAGGTAATAAATACTGAAAACTCATCCTTCCCTAATTATTTTAGTACATTTTACTAGTATCTGTGCTCTTGAGGTTATTTACATCTATTGTATCTGTATAGTAGATATACTGTACAATGAGTGCTACTGTGCATCTCTTCCCAACTATGCATTTAGTGAAATCACACTGGCAACTTGAAATCAGCTGTCGTGGGAGTATTTACACCATGGAAATGAGCAAACGCTAGAAATTAAGAATTTTTTCTTTTTTCAGCAAGTCAGTTGTTAAATACTTACACACTCAACACTACTCTTAATTCCCTTTTATTTTATAACAGTCCTCCTTCTCTTTTTCTTTCATGAAATTATTTGTTGGAGAAACTAGGTCATTTTGTCCTATAGAATGTCTCACATTCTGGATTTTAGTCTTATTTCTTATTGTTTCCCTACATAAACCTTTGGAGTCAGACAGACTTGGGGTCAAAACCCACCAATATCAGTAGCTGTGTGAACTTGGGCAAATCACAGCCCCTGATTTGCAGTCTTATCATTCATAAACTAGAGATAATGCCTATCTTGTAGGGATATAAAGGTTAAAACATATGGCATACAGCATGCATTAAAAAATGGTAGCTATTAGTATTATTTACCTGAATAATTTTTAATAATGACTATTTAATAATTGCCTTGCAAAATTCCTGAAAATTTAATAGCTGGCTCTTGTGAGACGGTATGAGCCAGCTCCAGGGCACCTTTGCAAGAGACATAGAAAATGTATGTAATGTATGGACCTTATTTGCATCCCAGTTTGAGTAAACTAACTGAAAAGACATCATTGAGACAATTTGGAAAGTTTGAATGTTGACTGAGTTTTAGATGATATTAAGGAATTATTAGTAATCATTTTGGGTGAAATAATTACATGATTTTTTTAAAAAAAGATCCTTGTCTGTTAGAGATGCAAACTGGTGAATTTATGGGTGAAATGATATGATGCATAGAATTTGCTTTAAAATATTTCAGTGAAATAAAAGTTTGGGGATGAGATAGCTGAAACAAGGTTGACAAAATGTTGATTGTTGTTGAATCTGGTGATGATAATGGGGGTTCATTATACACTTTTCTCTATACTTTTGAGTATATTTGAAATTTTCCATAACAAAGAGCTGATAAAAGAGATAAGGCTAGAATCTCTTTAGTTTGAGTCCATTGGTTGGAGGGCTACAAATAGAAAAGGAGTTTGTACTCGATTTTGTAAGTTACAGCTCCTCACTAACTTTCACCTAGAAGCAGAGAAAGGCAATAATTACCCAGGGCTGGGGAATGGTTAGAGATCAGTGGAAAGGTTAAAGATGGTTTTTTTCTATAATAAATAGAATATCATAATTCCATTTATTGAATGACCTTGTTATTAAAATCACACAAATGCCATATCACAATTCAGATTTCCATCTAAAATCTTCTTGAATTTAGGGTCTAAATTAACTCCTGATCTCACCAGGTTTATTTAGTATATGAAATTAGGTTTTCTGATTCTGGGTTCTATGAGGTAGTATAACAGACCCAGAATTAGAGCTCAGATTGCCACATTCTATGATAGTTATTCTTTCTATTATGCCTTTCTGTTTCTGGCTTAATTTGGAATTTTCTGTTAAATGACTGCAGTGGTCTTACTTGGATTTTTTAAATCTAAAATTCATAAAGGATAATAGAATGTAAAATAAGCAGATTCTGGCAGCTAATACAGTTATCACAGTACTTTTTAAAATTGTTTGGACTTCATTTATTTTTTTTTGAATTCCTAGAACCTGAAAATTAGCTTGAGGTTCAATATTTTAGTATTGCTTAAGGATAAAAAATAAATTCCTTGAAAGTATATACAAGAACACACATGTACATATATGTATTGATTTGGAATGTGTGAGATAAGAAACCCTTATTTGGAATTTTCAAAAATGTTTTTAATGACCTTAATTTTTTTTCTGATTTTCCAAAATACTCGTTTATTGTGTTTTGCTGATAGGGGGTTATACTTAAGTACAACTTGGGATTTTCCTTTTTTCCTTCTTAGTGTTACTTTATGAAGAATTCTCCATGTCATTAAACACTTTGAGTTTCTGACTAATATTATCCTATGTGTAAATAATATAATTTTATGTAAATTTCCCTCTATTGTTAGAGATTTAGGTTGTTTCTAGCTTTCCACTGTTATTTACAGAGGTATGACAAAATCCTTGTCAAAAAAGTCATTAGATTTATATTGTGTTTCTCTCATTTAAAACTTGAATATAATTTAATAGTAAAAATAATGTTTAATAAATATCAAGTTGACTTGGGCTATCAATTATTTAATTCGTGGCTAGAAACCATTTTTTTTCTCCCAGGGCATAAAACCAGCAAGTTTCAATAAAGTCACTGATCCTGAAGTGAAAGAAATTATTGAAGGATGTATTCGTCAAAACAAATCTGAAAGGTGGGTGCAAATGTAGCAAAATGACATAACTAATGGATATATTTTTCTGTTACCTCACAATGGGTCATTTTCTGACCTTTGAATCATGCTGGGTATAGCTTTTGAGTGGGAGCCAAATCATATTGTGTAGAATGAAGTGTATCTGTCAGTGTTGTTTGCCAGTTTAGGCTTTGACAACATGTGCTGAATTTTCTTTGAACCAACATTTGGGTTGTGTTTGTATGTGTGTTGTGACAAACTTTCCTCACCTTCAGATATCAGCTTAACAGTCAGTGGGCCCTCACAAGTTAACTGGCTTCTAATAGTTGATAGTAAAGAGCTTCTGCATAATATGCCACTTTCAGGTATGTTCTTAAATGTTTTTTTAATGATAGTTTCCTTTTTTTAAATTTTAACCATCAGACCACCAGATATTTTTGTTTAATCATACGGTAAAGCTGATAAGGACACTTTTGTTTTAGAAAGATTATTCTGGATTTATTTGTATCACAGTTTCTGTTTTCTTATAGTCAACTCCCTTTAGTCTTAGATTTAATTTGAACTTTGGACAGTTGCTGACAGACATTGGTAGGTTAGTGTTTTGATTTATACATGTCCTTTATAGAAATTATTTCTACCCACATTTCATTGACTGTCCCCCATTCTTATTAGTTTTCTATCTAGGTGTAGTGTTGCATATCTGAGACTATATAAAGCCACTAAGGTAAGGCCTATTTAGTTACAGCTTTATTACGTAACATTCTTAGTGTTTATGCTGACAGGCTGCATCTAGGTATGTTTTTTAAGTGAGGCTAAAAGTACTATATTGAAGTAACCAGTTAGGATTCTGATTGTTATTTGTGTAGTATTTTAATTATCTGTATCAAAGAACACTGGAATATTCAAAAGGATTCATGGCATATTAGTGTATTGAGAAGAGCACAGGCTTCAAAATCATATCAACATTCAAATCTAGACTCAAACTTAGGCTACCTGTATATAGTAAATATTCAATAAATGGTAGCTTCTACTGCTACTGTTATCATTATTCCACAGTAAAAATACTTAGGCAAAATTTCTACTGAGTGGCACAGTGCTTAACTTATTTGTTCCATCTTAAACACATCTAACCTTAGCCTTGAAACTAGACTGAGCAAGCTTATTCTTATAATACCATCTTAGCTATTTTTCTCTTGATCATTAAAAATGTAGAGGGCTGAAGATCCTCAACGTATGGGATACCATGCTGTCAATATGCTTTATCTATTTTAAATAGTACTGGAGGGACATTCTGTCTAGACATTATGGAATATGTCAGTTTTAGCTTTCCCTGGCCTGTATTACCGATAGATTAGATATTATATATCTGTTTTAAAAGTTGGTCAAAGAAATGGAAATTCACTGCCCCGCCTTGCAAAAAAATTGTTTGAACCCATGTTCTTTGTTTCTCTTCAGAGATCGTTAACCCCTAATATTAGGTTAGGGTTGTGTCCACTGTATATCTACTTTTGGCCTAAAAACAGATTTAAATGTTTTCAGAACACCACTGGACTTTGCTGAAATCACATTAGCTTCACCAGTGGCGTTTTCTGAAGAGTGAAGTACACTGACTAGATTATTGTTAATGGAGTCAGTGACTTCTATTTATAACATTCATTAAAGAGTTTAATTTTTTATTGACTTTAGAGTGTATATATCTGGGAGCCTTTTTAGTTTCCTTTACCGAGAATCTAGTGTTTGAGTTTGAGTAACTTAAGCTGGTGGATTAGGGAAGTTAACAGAGAAGACAACTTGAGGAGGTACCATGGTATATCATTCTCAGTCCTGCAACCTGCTTTTAAAGCACGTTTTGGGGGTCTGCTGACACTGGGAAATTTCATGGTAGTTGAAAGATAATTAAAATGTTAGATGGTATACATGTGTAGTAATTTCACCCCCGCCCCAAACTCCAAAATAAAAACTATAGTAAATGGATTTTTTAAGTTATAAATCCACAAGGATAGGAGAAAGACAATAGCAATCCACCTAGCATGTACTATAATACTTCTCTAATTTCTCTCTAGGCATACTTTTATGTATGTTAAACTTTGGTATATAGATATGTTACTGGTAAGAATTAATCTTTAATTAAGATCACTGTGTATATGCTAGTTGGGATTTCTTTGCGTTTCTGGTAATAAATCAAATATAAGATTTGGTTTCATAACAAGACAGATTGATACTTCAATTAATAGAAATTTTAAAATAAGATTGACTGTTACTTTGATACAATTAATTTTTACTGATTAAATAGTGACAATTTTATATCTTGCTTATGACTAGAAAAATTGGTCACGAGATACATATTTTGTTTATTAGGTTGTCTATCAGGGATCTACTAAACCACGCATTTTTTGCTGAGGATACAGGACTGAGAGTGGAATTAGCAGAGGAAGATGATGGTTTAAATTCATCCTTGGCTTTAAGACTCTGGGTTGAAGACCCTAAAAAATTGAAAGGCAAGCACAAAGACAATGAAGCTATTGAATTCAGTTACAATTTAGAAACAGATACACCTGAGGAAGTAGCATATGAAATGGTAAGTGAATCCTACTACTATCACATTTCCCTTCGCTCCCTTTCTAGTATCAGGCTTGATTCCACTTCTCATTGCCTTCTTTCCTCTCATTTTCTCCTTTTCTTTATTTAAATTGTTATTTTGAAATGATGAGTATATTAAATTTGTATATATGGTATAAAGAATAATATGTTAAGAAATATAGAACATTACCAAAAGGCTGAAATCATGGTGCCACCTGGCTTGGGCTTTTATCTAGAGGCTCTGGAGAAGAATTTGCTTCCAGGCTCATTCAGGCTGTTGGCAGAATTCAGTTCCATGTGGTTGTAAGACTGAGATCCCTGTTTCCTTGTTGTCTGTGGGTTACTCTCAGCTACTAGAGGCTGCTCTTCAGTCTTTGCACGTGCCTCTACCCCATCTTCAAAGCCAACAATGGCATTTTGAATCTCTCTAGTGCCATGGATCTCTGACTTTCTTTTTTGCCACCAGCTGATAAAAGTTCTCTGGCTTTAAGGGCTCATGTGATTAGATAAGGCTCACCTGAATAATCTCCGTCTTAAGGTCAACTGTGCCATATAGCATACACAATAATCGCAGTGATATGTCACCATATGCACAGGTCCAGGGTGGGACATCTTTTGAGGGGCCATAATTCTTCCTGTCACAGGGACTAACAAGCTGATTGAATGGTATGATTGCTTGCACAGGAGTTGTGAACTTCGACCTCTACTTTAGGGTATCTTGGTGGGCCATTAATTGGGGAATCTCTGATATCAGTATCTTTAGATCTTTCTTCTTGGGTTGGCCAGAGTCCCCAGAAAAGCATCTTTCATTCTTTTCTCTGGAGGGTGAAGATCTGGTTACCAGTATTCTGTGAGCCAAATAAAGTTAGAGGCCTGAGGATTTCTTCATTTGACATTCAGTGTGTATATGCTCACTTAATCTTCTTTTTTTTTTTCCTTCTTTATTGTGCTTTAGGTGAAAGTTTACAGCTCGAATTAATTTCTTGGTAAAAATTTATACACATATTGTTATGTGACATTAGTTGCAATCCCTGTAATGTGACAGCACACTGCCCCTTTCCTCCCTGGGTTTCCCATGTCCATTCAACCAGCTCCTGTCTGTCCTGCCTTCTCATCCTGTCTCCAGACAAGAGCTGCCCATTTGGTCTCATCTATCTGCTTAAACGAAGAAGCACGTTATCTTAGTCATCTAGTGCTGCTATAACAGAAGTACCACAAGCGGATGGCTTTAACAAAGAGAAGTTTATTTCCTCACAGTAAAGTAGGCTGAAAGTCTAAATTCAGGGCATCAGCTCCAGGGAAAGGCTTTATCTCCTGTTGGCCTTCTCATCATTGTTCCTCCAGACTAGGAGCTTCTCTGCACAGGGACCCCCGGTCCGAAGGACATGCTCTGCTCCTGGCACTGATTTCTTGGTGGTATGAGGTCCCCCTGTCTCTCGGCTCACTTCTCTCTTTTATATCTCAAGAGATTGCCTCAGGACACAATCCAGTCTTGTAGATTGAGTCCTGCCTTACTAACACAACTGCTGCCCATTCTCCCTCATTAACATCATAGAGGCAGGATTTACAACATATAGGAAAATCACACAGTACCAGGAATCATGGCCCAGCCAGATTGATACACACATTTTTGGGGGGACATAATTCAATTCATGACATATTCTCTTCATAACTATTATTTTATGTTTTATAGTCCAGTCTAATCTTTGTCTGAAGAGTGGGCTTCAGGAGTTGTTTTAGTTCTGGGTTAACAGAGCATCTCAGGGGTATGGGTTAGGGGGTTCCTCCAGTCTCAGACCATTAAGTCTGGTCTTTTTACGTGAATGTGAGTTTTACTCCACAATTTTCTCCCACTCTGTCAGGGACTTACTGTTGTATTCCCTGTCTGGTCGGTCACTGGTGGTAGCCAGGTACCATTTATTTCTTCTGGTCTCAGGATGATGGAGTCTCTGGTTTATGTGGCCGTTTTGTCTCTTGGGCTAGTATTTTGCTTGTGTCCCTGGTGTTCTTCATTCTCCTTTGCTCTAACTGGGTTGGGACTGATGAATCTTGGATGGTCGCTCACAAGCTTTTACGACCCCAGATGCCACTCAACAAAGTGGGATGTAGAACATTTTCTTAATAAACTTTGTTATGCCAACTGACCCAGACATCCTCTGAAACCATGGTCCCTAGACCCCAACACCAGCTACTCTGTCCCTCAAAGTATTTGGTTATGTTCAGGCAACTTCTTAGCTTTTGGTTTAGTCCAGTGTGCTGACTTCCCCTGTATTGTGTATTGTCCTTCCCTTCACCTAAGATAATTCTTGGCTACTATCTAGTTAGTGAATACCCTTCTCCCTCCCTCCTCACCCTCACAACCATCAAACAATGTTTTCTTCTGTATTTAAACTTTTTCCTGAGTTCTTATAATAGTGGTTTCATACAATATTTGTCCTTTTGTGACTAGCTAATTTCACTCAGCATAATGCCCTCCAGATTCGTGCATGTTGTGAAGATGTTTTGCGGATTCGTCATTGTTCTCCATCATTGCATATTATTCCATAGTGTGCATGTACCATAATTTGTTTATCTATTTGTCTGTTGATGGACATCTAGGTTGTTTCCATGTTTTTTTTTATTGTGAACAGTGCTGCAATGAACATGGGTATGCATATGTCTATTCGTGTGACGGCTGTTATTTCTGTAGGATATATTCCAACACGTGGGATTGCTGGATTGTATGGTACTTTTATTTCTAGCTTTTTAAGGAAGTGGTAAATCGTTTTCCAGTGTGGTTGTACCATTTTACATTCCCACCAGCAGTGCATAAGTGTTCCGCTCTCTGTACAACCTCTCCAGCATTTATTGTTTTGTGATTTTTGGATTAATGCCAGCCTTGTTGGGGTGCGATGGTATCTCATTGTAGTTTTTTTTTTAATTGAACTTTAGTTGAAAGTTTACAGAACAAACTAGCTTTTCATTAAACAATTAGTACACATATTGTTTTATGACATTGGTTAACAACTCCATGACATGTCAGTACTCTCCTTTCTCGACCTTGGGTTCCCTATTACCAGCTTTCCTGTCCCCACCTGCCTTCTAGTCCTTGCCACTGGGCTGGTGTGCCCCTTTAGTCTCATTTTGTCCTATGGGTCTGTCTAGTCTTTGGCTAAAAGGTAAACCTCTGAAGTGACTTCATTACTGGGCTAAAAGGGTGTCTGGGGGTCATACTCTCAGGATTTGTCCAGTCTCTGGCAGACCAGTAAGTCTGTTCTTTTATTTGAGTTAGAATTTTGTTCTGCATTTTTCTCCAGCTCTGTCTGGGACCCTCTGTTGTGATCCCTGTCTCTCATTGTAGTTTTGATCTGTGTTTCTGTAATGGCTAATGATCATGAGCATTTCCTCATGTATCTGTTAGCTGCCTGAATGTCTTCTTTGGTGAAGTGTCTGTTCATATCCGTTACCCATTTTTTAATTGGGTTATTTGTCTTTTTGTTGTTGAGGTGTTGCAGTATCTTGTAGATTTTAGAGATGTGTTGTAGCCAAAATTTTTTTCCCAGTCTGTTGGTTCTCGAACTCTTTTGGCGAAGTCTTTTGATGAGCATAAGTGTTTGATTTTTAGGAGCTCCCAGTTATCTAGTTTCTGTTTGGGTGTTCGTGCATTGTTAGTTATGGTTTGTATTCTGTTTATGCCATGTATTAAGGCTCCTAGTGTTGTCCCTATTTTTTCTTCCATGATCTTTATTGTTTTAGATTTTATATTTAGGTCTTTGATCCATTTTGTGTTAGTTTTTGTACATGATGTGAGGTATGGGTCTTGTTTCATTTTTGACAGATGGATATCCAGTTATGCCACTCCGTTTGTTAAAGAGACTGTCTTTTCCCCATTTAACGGACTTTGGGCCTTTGTCAAATTTCAGCTGCTTGTAGGTGGATGAATTTGCATCTGGATTCTCAATTCTTTTCCATTGGTATATATATCTTTTGTTGTACCAGTACCAGGCTGTTGTGACTACCATGGTGATATAATAGATTCTAAAATCAGGTAGTGGGAGGCCTCTCATATTGTTCTTCTTCAGTAATGCTTTACTTATCCAAGGCCTCTTCCCTTTCCATATGAAGTTGGTGATTTATTTCTCCATCTTGTTAAAAAATGTTGTTGGAATTTGGATAGGGATTGCATTGTGTCTGTAGATCACTTTGGGTAGAATTGACATTTTCACAACGTTGAGTCTTCCTCTCCATGAGCACAGTACGTTCTTCCACATGGAGACAGATCGTGTCTTTTTATCCATTCTACCACTCTGTCTTTATTGGTGCATTTAGTCCATTTTCGTTCAGTGTAATTATTGACAGGTATGAGTTTAGTGCTGTCATTGTGTTGTATTTTTTTTTTGTGTGGTGTTGTTCCACTTAATTTTCTGTGCTGAGTGATTTTTCTTTTCATCTTTTTCATTGTTGTTGATTTTGTATTTACTGAGTCTTTATGTTTTTCTTTTTTATTATTTTGATGCGTTGCTTTATTAATTTCCTGTGTGGTTACCTTAAAATTTACCTCTATTTTTCTAAGTTTAATCCAATCTTTTATTTCTTTATATCACCTTAACTTCCTTTGCATATGAAAGATCTGTGACTGCACTATTTAGTCCCTCTTTTTTGTTTCAATGTTTTCATCTGTTATATTTTCGCATCTCTGTTTCCTTATTTTCAGTGTTTTAATTTTGACTTATTTTTATGACTTCCCTATCTGAGTTGATATCTGGTTGTTCTGCCCTGTGTTCTAGTCTTGGGTTGTTATCTGATGTTATTGGTTCTCTAGCTGAAGGACTCCCTTTAGTATTTATTTTAATTTTGGTTTGGTTGTGACAAATTTCCTTAACTTCTGTTTATCTGGAAATGCCTTAATTTCGCTTTCACATTTGAGAGACAGTTTTGCTGGATATATAATTCTTGGCTGGCAATTTTTTCTTTCAAGACTTTATATATGTCATCCCATTACCTTCTTGCCTGCATGGTTTCCGCTGAGTAGACAGAGCTTAGTTTTATTGACTCTCCTTTGTAGGTGACTTTTTGTTTATCCCTAGCCACTCTTAAAATTCTCTCTTTATCTTTGGTTTTGACAAGTTTGATTATAGTATGTCTTGGTGGCTTTCTTTTGGGATCTAGCCTGTGTGGAGTTCAAGGAGTTTCTTGGATAGATATCTTCTCGTCTTTCTCGGTATCGGGGAAGTTTTCTGCCAGCAAATTTTCAACAATTCTCTCTGTATTTTCTGTTATCCACCTCTGTTCTGCTCCTCCAATCACTCTTGATAGGATCCCATGTAATTCTTAGGGATTCTTCATTTTTTTAATTCTTTTATCTGATTTTTCCTCAAATAAATTGATGTCAAGTGCTTTATCTTCAGTCTCACTAATTCTGACTTCCATTGCCTCAATTCTGCTCTGTTACTTTCTGTTGAGTTAATTCTGAAATTTTATTGTTAATCTCTTTTGGATTTCTATTTGCTGTCTCCCTATGGATTCTAGCAAACTCTTCAGTTGGTCATTCTGATATTGTATAGCTTTCCTAAATTCCTCTATTGCTTTGTCTTTGTGTTCCTGTCTTGGTCTGAGTTTTACATGATCTCCTTCCTGATCTCTTAAAGAGCTCTGTATATTAATCTTTTGAATTCTACTGCTAGTAATTCCAAAACCATCTCTTCCTCTGAGAGGTTTCCTGGTTCTTTGTTTTGGTCTGTTGGTGGAGCCATCATGGTCTGCCTCTTTATTTGATTTGATATTGACTATTGTCTCCGAGCCATCTATAAGTTATTGTATTTATTTATTGTATGTTTGCTTACTGTGTCCTAGCTTTTTGTTTTGTTTTGATAAGCCCAAATAGGGTGGGCGTGAGAGCTACTTTGGTTATCTGTGTCTTTGAAGCTCTAATGTCCTGTCACTAGGTCATTAGACCTGCTAGTAGGTGTGTGAGCCCAAGATTCCATTTACTTTTCTTGTGTGAATTCAGCTCAGGTGTCTAGGCTATTGGTCACTGATTGTGTGGTGCAGGCTTTCACCTAGAGTCCTAGATGGGCAGGGCTATGTAGGGGTGATTGGAGCAGGTACAGGTATTTGGCTGCAGTAGGGGGTTATGTGCTGAGCAAGGTAGGGGGCTGATGGCTGTCCCTGAGTGCCTATGTGGAAGGCATGTCACTGTCCTCTAGAGTGTGTAGGTGGGTGGATTTTGCAGCCGGACTTTGGGCACCCAGTGCTGTTGGCTGTAAGGACTAGGGGGCACCACTTATTCTCGGACCCCTGTTGTGGGTGGCTAGGTAGCGTGTGTGGAGCTACCAGTCCTTAGGTCCCTGATGTGGGTAGGTGAGGACTCTGCCCAATAATGGGCAGGGTGCTGTCAAATGTCAGAAATCTGCCTGTCCCCCTTAGCGGTTGCAGTTGAAAATAGGCTTCAGGTATATACCCTGTTGTACTATGCTAGTGAGGGCCTGTGCTATTGAATGGGCCCACACAGGTCTAGGCAGGGATGAAAGGCATTTGAAACCCCTGGACCCCTTATGCCTATGCCTAGGCAAAGGGGCAGTGCCTGCCCTGAGTTCCTAGCTTAGGGGAGCATGACGATTTTTTTAAGCTGTGGGACTGGTTTGGGCATGGTTAGTCTTGAGCACCCAGCTTAGGAGAGCTGGAGGTTTCTTTTTTTGTTTGTTTGTTTGTTTGTTCCCTCCCCAAAGCCAGGAGACTGGCTCAGATAGGACAGGTCTCATTTCCAGCCTAGGGGGGGCTGTTAAGTTAGTTATTACTTATCCATTTGTTTTCTATATTCCAAAATGTTGCTATTGTATTTCTCCTATTCTCCCTGCCCTTGTGGGTTTGTAACTTTAAAAATACATTTGCTATAGTTTTTATTTTGTAGTTTTGGGAGGGAGTGAAAGTACTTATACATATGTACTCCATCTAACATTTTAATCATCTTTCAACTACCATGAAATTTCCCAGTGTCAGTAGACCTCCAAGACATGCTTTAAAAAGCAGATTGTAGGACTGAGGGCAATATCCCATGGTACCTCAAGTTGTCTTCTCTGTTACTCAGCTCTGTTCCTCTGAAACAAGGCAGAACACTCTACTCTCTAATACCTAGTCAGATGTAGTGCTTTGCTGTGAACATACTTCCCTCAGCTTAGAATGTTGGCCCCCATTCCAAACTACATCTACACTTCCCTCAGTAGCCTGCAAGTTCCTTTTTTGCTTTAAGATCCAGGTCAGAAATTACCCTCCTCTGTGACCTCCTCTACTTCCACTAGAGAGACATGTGCATTTTCTTTAGAGCTTTTGCAGCAACTCATTTCTACCTCTTAATTCATTGTAAGTTCACTTTGTGTCTCACACTGTCAGATTGTGAGTTTATGTGAGAGAAGAAAGCCAAAAACCAAACCCACTGCCGTCGAGTAGATTCCAACTCATAGTGACCCATAGGTCAGAGTAGAACTGCTCCATAGGGTTTCCAAGGCTGTAAATCTTTACGGAAGCAGACTGCTACATCTTTCTCCCACTGAGCCACTGGTGGTTTCAAACTGCTGACCTTTCAGTTAGCAGTCGAGCTAACTGTGCCACCAGGACTCCTTATGAGAGAAAGGACCAACTTATTTACCTATATGTCTCTGGTGTCCATTACTGGGAACATTGTAGGCACTTAATGTTGCTGAATGAGGAAACTTTAAATCTTTCACAATACTTAATATTAGCAAAAAATTACCTGTATTAGGCTGCATATACTGAAATATCAAGGTTTTGTTTACATCAGTATTATTTCAACAATGCGTGGTAATAGTATTGTTTTTCTTATGCTGATTGAAGACTCTGGCATTTATTTATGTCTTTAATTAAGAAAGAATATGGAAACAAATTAACTGTTACAGCGTTTGGAATTTCAGGGTATAAAATAACTCTGCTAGTAAAAAGAAATGTTAAAATCTTAAATGTTAAAGTACTTGGTTTATTGTGTTCTGTTTGTAGGTCAAGTCTGGTTTCTTCCATGAAAGTGATTCCAAAGCTGTTGCCAAGTCCATTAGAGACCGCATGACCCTGATAAAGAAGACAAGGGAGAAGAAGCCAGCTGGCTGTTTGGAAGAACGCAGGGATTCCCAGTGCAAGTCTGTGGGGAATGTGCTCCCTCAGCACCAGAATATAATTTTACCCCCTGCTTCTGCTCAGCAGACTGGGTCTGAATGTGAAGAAACTGAAGTTGATCAACATGTTCGACAACAGCTTCTACAAAGAAAGCCACAGCATCACTGCTCCTCTATTACAGGTAACATAGTTATAATCTATAACAACAAACAAATGTGTAATTTTATTCTCTTGTCTTTAAGTAGTGCTTTTATATCTTTCAAAGTATTCTGTTATCTATAATTTTATCAATCCTTTAAAAATAATCCCTGAAATAGGCCAAATGGCTTCCTTATTTTAAGATTAAACTGTCCTAAATGACTTTTCCAAGGTGCTAGTTGAGTTAAGGGTTAGACTCTAACATGTAGTTTTGTTCAGGGAACAAGTAAAATGACCTTCTACGCCCTTTTTAAGAGTCCAACGTAAACCATTTAAGAAAGAAAATTTTGAACTAAAGATACAGTTTATCCCTCATGCAAGTGTTTTCTACACTTTTAAAACCCTTTGTATTTTAGACTTAAGTATAAAGCTAACACAGTTCCTCCAGTTTCTCTGTTGTAATGCATTCTCTTCTCCAGAGGAACACAGTATTTTCATAGTGGTAACCAATTGTTCTATAAAAACAATAGTATTTTCTAGCCAGGTTCTAGGAGAAAGAGAATATTAAACATATTTTACTGAAATCTAACTGGCAAGTGTAAGTTATTTGTGGATATATATTGAAATGGCCAGCAAATGTAGTTGATCTTTATGTGATTCTTTGTGTTTAGGTTTGTTTTACTTAGAAAATTTCAGTTTTACCACAATGTCAGCATTTCATTGTTTGATGAAGATTGTACATGATGATTTTTGATTAATTCTGTACATATTTCATTTAAAGCTGTCTCGGGTTGTCAGAATAAAGAAACAATTAAAAAACCACTGACTATTACCTATGCCATTTGGATAGAATTCCTGGTAGCACAGTGGTTAAAGTGCTCAGCTGCTAACTAAAAAGTCGGCAGTTCGAACCCACCAGCTGCTCCACAGGAGAAAGATGTGGCAGTCTGCTTCTGTAAAGATTTACAACCTTGGAAACCCTATGGGGGCAGTTCTACTCTGTCCTGTAGGGTCACTATGAGTTGGAGTTGACTCGACAGCTGTGGGTGTGTGTTTGTGTGTGGATGCCATTTGGACATTGTGTTTCAAGATTTTCCTTCTACCTATTGCTTATTTTCTTTATCATAGGTGACAATTTGTCTGAGGCAGGAGCTGGATCAGTTATGCATTCAGATACTTCAAGTCAGCCCAGTATAGCTTATTCTTCAGACCAGATAATGGGCTCTCAAATGATTTCTAACATTCTACAGGCTGAAATAAATGTTCCAGGGAAGATTTATCTACCTCCGCAGCTAGGAGGACATTACCAGCAAATTTCAGGGGTGAGATGGACTATTATTTTTTAAAATATATAATCAGTGCATAAACTGTGAATGGAAAAGGTTATATGTAGTCTTTTTATGTCCTTATTTAATAGTTGCAGAAGCAGTCAAAGCTGACTCAGCCCCAAATTTTGCCTTTGGCTCAAGGTCAGTCTTCTGTTTTGCCTGTACATGTCCTTGGGCCTCCAGTTGTTTCACAATTCCAGGTTTCCCCAGTAAGTGTCCAGAAGTTCTCACAGATAAAGGTAAGACATATTTTAGAAGTTTTGTATTCATTTAAACAAATTTAACACTGTCTAGGTTTTCTGACAGGCAAAGGCTCTTTTTCTTATATCCATCATAGTTTAGGTAAAGGTCACTGAAAGCTATAAGTTGTTTATGCTTTCCTTCATCCAAGATATCCCTCTTAAGGATGTGCCTGGACACATTGTGTAACTAGAATCTTGAGACATGGCTTGTATAATTGGAGAGGAACTGGAGAACTCAGTATATGGACAGAAAAGACTCTTTAGGATTCTGATCTCTTTCTCTTGTTAATGATGCTTTGTATTTTGTGTTGAACTTTTCCATCCTGGTTTGAATGTAGATTAATGTCTGTTGCAGCTAATTAAAGTAGTATTTCATAGAATATAATAATTTTTAGCAGTTTCATCTAAATTCTTGTCTTTTTTGGTTCATGCCTATTTCTGTAGGAGAAACAAGAAGCTTTTTTGTCTTTCCGATTCTTTAAGTCAGTGTTCATTTCTCACAATGAGTAGTCTTTCTGTGAGTTCATATATGATAAGTCTATCACGGTTGGACACGTGGTTGGGCTTTTCTTTACCATCACCCCCTGTACTCTCTCCTTTACCTCCACACCATCCCCTGCGTGTGCCTTCTCTCTCTGGGAATGAGATGGTCTGAGCTCCTAGGCCTTCTCTGTATATGGTTTAGCTAGCAACTGGTGCATCTGTATCTTGAGTTCTACCTTCAGGGGATATCAAATAAAATAAAATATGGTTCTTGCTCTCAAAGAGGTCACAGTCTTGTAGGGGAAAGCATACACATACTTGACAAATGCCAGCTTCATTTTAAATTTGCTCGGGTAGATTTAATCTGATATAGTTAAAGGTACCTGGTATTAGGCTAGTGTTTATAGGTGATATGGCATATATCTGTAATTGAGCTCATGTTGTTTGATTTGTCTCTAAAGACTATAATGCAAAGTATGTTGAATGGATGCTAAAATTTAACTTAGATTCAACCACATAAGCATACAGGTATGTGTATGTTAATATACGTTTCCAAAATTTTAAATGAGGTTTAAAAAATATTTTATGAAAGTGTTACTGGCGTATTTTTTAAAAAGTCTATAAAATTTAAAGAAGAAAGTGACAATCACCAGATATCCCTCCAGATAGACCGTTTCAAGGGCAGCTGGCTTATCTAGTACAACCTCCAGTTCAGTCACCTTTTCCAGGTCAGACAACATATGCGATCCAAGCATCTTACCCTGTGCAACCCATGGAGCAGTCTGTTTACCAGTTACTGTCTCTTGAGCATAACCCTTATTCAGGACAAACTGCCTACACCATCCAGACAACTGGACAGACAACCTTCATAATCCAGCAAGTATACATAGTAAACCCACCTGAGAGCAAGCAACTTCACATCAAAAACTCTGCAGATCAGAAGTTCTATTCAGTATCACCTCATGTAGCACAGACTTCTGAGCAGCAAGCCTATTTAACACAATCCCAAGGTACTAGCTCTTCAGCATTAGAACAAAAGACATATTTAACATCAACTGAACCTTTATTTAATGTCCAGCATTCAGCAACTCCATCCCAAGGAGATGTCAGTTTTGGACAGCAGCACCTAAAAGCTCTGACCCAACCAGCTAGCAGTATATATCAGAGAGCTGTAGAAGGACAGCTTCTACACCCTAGGAAGATGTCTTTCCGTCAGCAGTCCTCTTCACAGTCCCATATCCAGCCCCCACACTTCTCAGCACAGCTTTCCCAATCACATGTAACACCAAGTCAGGTTTCTCAATCATCTTTCATTCAATATCAACAGATGACTCATTCATCCTACACACAAGCACAGCAAACTCACCAGTTCTCTACTCAAGAAGGTCCCATAAATCAACAGCAGTCGTTGTGTAGTCAGTGTGCTGTTCACCAGCAGCAGGTGCCTCATTCACAGGCACCTAACCAAGTTCAGTCATTATGAGGTGTTCCAAAGACCCTTACAAACGTGGTCCAGATTATATCTCCTTTGCAAGAACAGTTACAACCAACAGCAGTGCAACAATATATAATACAGCCTTTAGAGCAGCCTCAAGTGCTTCAGGCATTAGACAACAGTCAAACTTTTACTCACCTAGCACAGCACCAGCCAGCATACACTCAGCAGTCTACTGTCCAGCCACAGTGGCAGCCATCTTCTAGTTTAGCACCTGTTTCTGGGTTGTCAGAACCACAATTACAACAGCAGACCCCTTATCAAAGCTCTGGCATAGACCTTCCAAATCAACCATCTTCTTCTGTTCGTCTACCAACACTTAGTATTCCAGTACTGGCTTCCACTGCCTTTCAGAGCATTTCTGTATTACAGTCACAGCAGCATTTGTAAGACCACAAAGTTCCAAAGGTAAATCCTCTTGGGGGAAATTGTGATGACTGTGATTTTTCTGATACAGTCAAGAGGAAATACAATTTAAGGGTCAGAGAGATAGTAAGCTATAGAAGAAATAGCACTGGAAATCCCTGTTCCTGGCTCTTTTCCTTACTCACTAGGTAAGATTGACTCAAGTCTGTTCTGAGTTTCCTCATCTGTAAAGTGAAGGGATTAGATCAGATGACAACAAAAAAATATTTGAGCACCTACTTGGAATATATTAGTTACTAAAAAACAAAATCCCTTCTCTCATTGAGTTTTGTTGTCTAATGGGAAGATTGTCAATAAATATAACAAAAAGTAAATTATATAATATAGTACAAGGTGCTCTGGGAAAAATGTAGAGCAGAGTAAGGAAGAAAGTAGACTGTAATTTTAAATAAGATGGTTACCAGAGTAGGCCTCATTGAGAAGGTAACATTTGAGCAAACACTGGAAGAAAGTGAGGGAGTCACCAACGCACATTCCAGGTAGAGGGAATAGCTGGTGCAAATGTCCTAGAGAAGGAGTGTGTCTGGCATGTTTGAAGAATAGCAGAGACACCAGTGTAGCTTTCCAAGATTTTTTAGTCCTAAAATATTAGGAGCCTATGGTTATCTTACTGTTCTACGTTAATAGTAAAGCATTTGCTGTTGTGAGATAGCAATATGCTATTGAGTGATTCCTACGTGCTAAGCATTATTCTAAGGACTTTATGTGTACTATTCTCTCAACAACCCTGTGCATAACAGCTATCAGTATCCGCATTTTATAGGTGAGGAAACTGAGGTACAGAGAGGTTAAGTGACTTTCCTAGTGTCATACAGGAAAGCCAGGATTCGAACCCAGACTACCTGGCTCCAGAGGCTGTGCACGTAGTTATTATTACACTATACAGTCTCTTTGTAAGATAGTTGTCCTCGCTATCAGAATTGGATAAAAATGGCATGATGACTTCAGTAAAATTTAGTTTAAAAAAAAAAAAAAAAAAACCAAACAAACCTGTTGTCGTGGAGGTGATTCTGATGCATAATGACCAGGTAGAACTGCTCCAAGGGCTTCCAAGGTGAATTCGAACTACCGACCTTATGGTTAGCAGCCGAGCTCTTAACCACTAGCTGAGTCAGGAAATTGATGGAATTAAAGTAAGGAAGCGAGAATCAAATTGCATCTTGTTTTGCTCCTCTCCTCTGCTTTAGTTATCTCTAAGAGACTCTGAATTTATAGAGTTTGGATAAAATGCTTTGAGGTCCTTAGATAAAAGCTGTACTATGCTGTGCTGGAACAGTTAATTTTCTAGTGATGATATATTACTATTCTGAATAGCTATAACCCCAAATACTGTGTTTTTAAGAAAATTCCCTCTTCATCAAGGGCTTAAATTATAATGAATTCCAATGTGTGCATACTCTCCTAACAGGACTGATCAAGGGTTAATAAAGATCTTTGTAGCTGAAGTTTCTTCAGGCAGGGTGTATTATTCCGGGATCTATTTCTATAGAATAAAGTTTTTCACAAAGCATTTTGCATTGGAATGTTTATTTCTGTGGCCAGGTTGCATGTTTTGTATATTTTCCTTTCCTAATTAAAAAACAAATTCCCAGTATTTTATTAAGAAAAATTTCAAAGATACAGAAAAGTTGAAAAAAATTGTAAAATAAACTCCCATATACTTATCACCTAGCTTCTACAGTTAACTTTTGCTGTATTTGTTCTATCATATAGCTATCCATCTGTTCATTTCTTTGTTCATTTATCAATTTATTTCATATTCTGGGTACATTTCAAAGTTAAAGCAAGTTGCAGACATCAGTATATTTTATCCATAAATACTTCAGCATTCATATCATTGACTAGAATTCATTATTTATGTTTTTTAGTTTAAATTTATGTACAGTTAAATGCACACATCATAAGTGTACAACTTATTTAAGTTTTGACCTGTGTAACCCAAACCATTATCAAGATACAGAAAATTGTTGGCAGACTTTTTCTATAAAAGGTTAGATAGTATTTTAGGGTTTGTGGGTCATATAGTCTTATTGGCATTCAACTCTGCCATTGTAAGTGTAAAAACAGCCATACACCGTATGTAAATGAGTGGCATGGTGTTCCAATAAAATTTTATTTCCAAAATCAGGTGGCGGGCTAAATTTGACCTGAAGCCTATAGTTTGCCTACCTGATATAGAATATTATCACATATCCCTTCTCAGTCAGCCTTTCACCCCTTGCCAGAGTTAGCCAACATTGATTTTTTTTTCTTACCATGGATTTGTTTAGCCTGTTCTAGACCTTCATATAAATGAGACTATATAGTATGTAGTCTTTTGTGTAAGACTTCTCTCACTCAACATGTTTTTGAGATAGGTCCACATTGTTCATTCTTTTTCACCGCTGAGCAATATTCCATTGAATGAATGTACTGCATTTTGTTTATCCATTCTCCTGTTCATGAACACATGAGTGGTGTCTAGTTTTTGGCTATTATGAATAAAGCAGTCATGAACATTCTTAACATAAGTATTTTTTGTGGACATGTATTTTAATTTCTCTTGGGTAAATATCTGGGGGTATAACTGCTGGGTAGTAGAATAGGCGTTTGTTTAACTTTATAAGAAATTGCCAATCCATTTTCTAAATTGGCTGCACCATTTTACATGAAAACCAACAATGTATGAGAGCTCCACAACATCGCCAACATTTGGTTGTGTCTTTTAAATTTTAGCTATTCTATAGGTATGTGGTAGTATCTCATTGTGGTTTAATTTGCATTTCTCTGGTGATTGTGATGTTGAACACCTTTTTTATGGATTTCTTGGCCTTTGTATATCTTCCTTTGTGAAGTGTCTATTCACATCATTTGCCCTGTGTGTATATGTATATGTTTGTTGTCTTTTTAATAGTGACTTGTGTTTTTGTTGTTGTTAGATACAATTGAGTCAGTTCCAGCTCATAGCGACCCTGTGTACAACAGAACGAAACACTGTCCAGTCCTGCGCCATCCTCACAATCATTGTTATGCTTGAGCCTATTGTTGCAGCCACTGTGTCAATCCCATCTCGTTGAGGGTCTTTCTCTTTTTCACTGACCTTCTACTTTACCAAGCATGATGTTCTTCTCCAGGGACTGGTCCCTCCTGATAACATGTCCAAAGTATGTAAGACAAGTCTCACCATCCATGCTTCTAAGGAGCATTCTGGCCATACTTCTTCCAAGACAGATTTGTTCATTCTTCTGGCAGTCTATGGTACATTCAATATTCTTTGTCAGCACCATAATTCAAAGACATCAATTCTTCTTCGGTCTTCCTTATTCATTGTCTAGCTTTCACATGCATATTAGATGATTGAAAACACCATGGCTTGGGACAGGTGTCCCTTAGTCCTCAAAGTGACATCTTTGATTTTGAACACTTTAAAGATGTCTTTCACAGCAGATTTGCCCAATGCAATGCATTGTTTGATTTCCTGACTGCTGCTTCCATGGGCATTGATTGTGGATCCAAGAAAAAGGAAATCCTTAACCTTAATATGTTCTGTGTTTTTCATGATGTTGCTTATTGGTACAGTTGTGAGGATTTTTGATTTCTTTATGTTGAGGTATAATCCATACTGAACGCTGTGATCTTTGATCTTCATCAGTTCATTCAGTATGTTTCAACTGCTTTTCACTTTCAGCAAGCAAGGTTGTGTCATCTGCATATCACAGGTTGTTAATGAGCCTTCCTCCAATCCTGATGCCACGTTCTTCATATAGTCCAACTTCTTAGATTATCTATTCAGCATACAGATTGAATAAGTATGGTGAAAGTATACAACTGTGATGCACACCTTTCTTAACTATGAACCTTGCAGTATCCCTTTGTTCTGTTTGAATGACTGTCTCTTGATCTATGTACAGGTTCCTCATGAGCACAATTAAGTATTCTGTAATTTCCGTTCTTCGCAGTGTTATCCATAATTTGTTATGATCCACACAGTCAAATGCCTTTGCATAGTCAGTAAAACACAGGTAAACATCTTTCTGGTGTTTTCTGCTTTCAGCCATGTTCCATCTGACATCAGCAATGATATCCCTTGTTCCCCATCCTCTTCTGAATCCAGCTTGAATTTCTGGCAGTTCCCTGTTGATGTACTACTGCAACCACTTTTGAGTGATCTTCAGCAAAATTTTACTCGTGTGTGATATTAATAATATTGTTCGATAATTTCTGCATTCTGTTAGATCTCCTTTCTTTGGAATGGGTATAAACGTGGATCTCTTCCAGTCAGTTGGCCAGGTAGCTTTCTTCCAAATTTCTAGGCATAGACAAGGGAGTGCTTTCAGCACTGTATCCATTTGTTGAAATATCTTAATTGATATAATGTCAGTTCCTGGAGACTTGTTTTTTGCCAATGTCTTCAGTGCAGCTTGGACCTCTTCCTTCAGTACCATTGGTTCTTGATCATATGCTACCTCCTGAAATGGCTGAACATTGACCAGTTCTTTTTGGTACAGTGACTGTGTATTCCTTCCATCTTCTTTTGATGCTTCCTGCGTTGTTTAATATTTTCCCCGTAGAATCCTTTAATATTGCAACTCAAGGCTTGAATTTTTCTTCAGTTCTTTCAGCTTGAGAAATGCCGAGCGTCTTCCTCCCTTTTGGTTTTCTAACTCCAGAACTTTGCACATTTCATTATAGCACTTTACTTTGTCTTCTGAAGCTGCCCTTTGAAATCTTCTGTTCAGCTCTTTTACTTCATCATTTCTTCCTTTCACTTTAGCTACTCTCTGTTCAAGAACAAGTTTCAGAGTCTCTTCTGACATCCATTTTGATCTTTTCTTTCCTTCTTGTCTTTTTAATTACCTCTTGCTTTCTTCATGTATGATGTCTTTGATGTTATTCCACAACTTGTCTGGTCTTCGATCATTTGTGTTGAATGCATCAAATCTATTCTTGAGATGGTCTCTAAATTCAGGATATACTCAGGGTTGTATTTGGTTCTCATGGACTTGTTTTAATTTTCTTCAACTTCAACTTGAACTTACATATGAACAATTGATGGTTCCACAGTTGGCCCCTTGCCTTGTTTTGACTGATGATATCGAGCTTTTCCATTGTCTCTTTCCACAGATGTAGTTGATTTGATTCCTGTGTATTCCATCTGGTGAGGTCCGTGTGTATCATTGCCATTTATGTTGTTGAAAAATGGTATTTGCAGTGAAGAAGTCGTTAGTCTTGCAAAATTCTGTCATGCGATCTCTGGCGTTGTTTCTGTATTTCCAACTAGCAATCCTTCTTCTTTATTTCCAACTTTTGTATTCAATCACCAGTAATTATCAATGCATCTTGCTTGCATGTTTGATCAATTTCAGACTGCAGAAGTTGGTAAAAATCTTCAAATCCTTCATCTTTGGCCTGAATGGTTGCTGTGTAAATTTGAGTAATAGTCATATTAACTGGTTTTACTTGTAGGCGTATGGATATGATGCTATCACTGATAGCATTGTACTTCAGGGTAGATCTTGAAATGTTCTTTTTGATGATGAATGTTGTCATGGATTGAATTCTGTCCTCCAAAAATATCTGTCAACTTGGCTGGGTCATGATTCCCAGTATTGTATAATTGTGTACCATTTTGTAATCTGATATGATTTCCTTGTGTGTTATAAATTCAATCACTATGATCTAATAAGATGGATTAGCGACAGTTATACTGATGAAGTATACAAGATTGGATAGTGTCTTAAGCCAATCTCTTTTGAGATTTTATAAAAGAGAGAAGTGAGCAGAGACACATGTGAACCTCATACCACCAGGGAAGCAGTACCAGGAGCAGAGCACGTCCTTAGGCCTGAGGTTTCTGCACAGAGAAGCTCTCAGACCAAGGGAAGGTTGATGACATGGACCTTCCTCCAGAGCTGACAGAGAAAGCATTCCCTTGGAGCTGGCGCCCTGAATTTGGACTTGTAGCCTACTGGACTGTGAGAGAATAAAACTTCTCTTTGTTAAAGCCATCCACTTGTGGTATTTCTGTTGGAGCAGCACTAGATGACTAAGAATTTGGTACCGAGAGAGTACCGAGAGGTGCTGCTTTAACAGATACCTAAAATGTGGAAGTGGTTTTGAAACTGTGAATGGATAGAGGTGCGGTAGCAGCAAAAGACCAACAGCAGCAGAGAACCAGCGGTGGCAGAGATGTGGTAGCGGCAGAGAACCAGCAGCAGCAGAACCAGGAGACCACCACAAGACAGTGCTGGAGCCGACCCACGGAGCGAGAGAGCTGTGTGCCTGTGTGCAGGAGGCTTCCTGATGGAGTAGGGTGCTTCTGGGCACTTGTTGGTGGAGCTGCAGAGCTTTGGAACCCTTGCCCCAGCAGGGCAGACATGGGCGTGAGGCCCGAGGAGCTGAGAGGGCAAGAAACCAGGAAGCAGAAGCTGAAGATGAAGAACACAAGAAGCCGAGCTGCCTCAGTCTCAAAAGGTATGGCTGTGACCTCTGGGGTTTCAAACGGTGGAGACACTGCCTCTGGTGTTTCTAAGGGTGGAGTTGCCACTCAAATGGACTAGGAGAATGGTATGACTAATGCTGACGAAGCACAGTTGCCATCCCAGTGGGCCTGGAAGGTGGAGCTGAAGCCCAGGGCCGAGGGGCCTCCACTCAGAATCTGGAGACTGGCCAATACCTAGAGTCCAGAGGGCAGGGCCATTGTGTACATTGTCTCAGAGAACAGAAGATTATTTGCTAAACCTTGAGGGCTAACGTAATGTGTTCTGCTGACTTGTTTGGAGCCTGTTATCCCTTCTTTCCTCCAGCTTCTCCCATTTCTAATGAAAATGTCTAGCTTGTGCCTGTTCTGTGATTGTACCTTTGGAAGCAGAATATTTGTATTCTAGATTTCACAGATGAAGAGGAATTTTTGGATTTTGGACTTGTAGTTGATTTAAGACTTGCTGTGATATGATGAGATGAATATGTTTCGCAAGTTGCAAGGACATGAATTTTTGGGGGTCAAAGGTGGAGTGTCATGGATTGAATTGTGTCCCCTCAAAATATCTGTCAACTTGGCTGGGTCATGATTCCCAGTATTGTATAATTGTGTACCATTTTGTAATCTGATGTGATTTCCTTATGTGTTATAAATTCAATCACTATGATCTAATAAGATGGATTAGTGGCAATTATACTGATGAGGTATACAAGATTGGATAGTATCTTAAGCCAATCTCTTTTGAGATTTTATAAAAGAGAGAAGTGAGCAGAGACACATGGGAAGCTCATACCACCAAGGAAGCAGTGCTGGGAATAGAGTGCGTCCTTTGGACCTGAGGTTCCTGTGCAGAGAAGCTCTCAGATCACGGGAAGATTGATGACATGGATCTTCTTCCAGAGCTGACAGAGAAAGCATTCTTTTGGAGCTGATGCCCTGAATTTGGATTTGTAGCCTGCTGGACTGTGAGAGACTGAAACTTCTCTTTGTTAAAGCCATCTACTTATGGTATTTCTGTTAGAGCAGCACTAGATGACTAAGACAGTGATGCCATTCCTCTTCAATTTGTCATTCCCGGCATAGTAGAGCATATGGTTGTCCAATTCAAAATGACCAATACCAGTCTATTTCAGCTCACTAATGCCTAGGATATTGAATGTTTATGCATTCCATTTTATTTTTGACAACTTCCAAGTTTCTTAGATGCATGCTTCATACATTCCACTTTGCAATCATTAATGGGTGTTTGCATCTGTTTCTTCTCATTTTGAGTCGTGCCACATCAGCAAATTAAAGTCCTGAAGGCTTAACTGTATCCATGTCATTAAGGTCAACTCTACTTTGAGGAGGCAGCTCTTCCCCAGTTGTATCTTAAGTGCCTTTCAACCTGAGGGGCTCATCTTCCAGCACTATATCAGATGGTGTTCTGCTGCTGTTCATAAGGTTTGCACTGGCCAATTTTTTCAGAAGTAGACTGCCAGGTCCTTCCTAGTCTGTCTTAGTCTGGAAGCTCTGCTGAAACCTGTCCACCAAGGGTGAGATTGTTGGTATTTGAAATACCGGTGGCAAAGCTTCCAGTATCACAGTACCAGGCAAGCCACCACAGTACAACAAATTGACAGACAATTAGTGGTTTGACTTGTAGGAGTTTTCTATATATGTGGATGATAGCAGCCCTTTGTGAGATACATGTTTTACAAACATTCTCCAATGTGTGAATTTTCTTTTTCATTTTCATTGTGGTCTTATTTGGTGAGATGAAGTATTCAATTTTGATGAAGCTTAATTTATTAAAACTTTCTGTTATGGTTATTGCTTTTTGTGACCTAAGAAACATTTGCCTATGCCTAAGATAAAAAAATACTCTCCTAGATTTTATGATTTTAACTTTTACATTCAGGTCTGTGATCCATCTTGAATTAATTATTATGTATAGTAGCGGAAAGTAGATGTCAAACCTCATTCTCAGCTCCCTGTCCCATATAATTTGTTTGAGTTTTATTTGTTCAAAAGGCTTTCTTTTTCTTATTGGATTGTTTTTGTACCTTTGCCAAAGGTAAAATGACCATATAAATATGAATCTATTTCTGGGATGTATATTCTGTTAAATTGATCTACATGCATTAGCCAGTATCACACTGTCTTGATTACCGTAGCTTTATACTATGTCTTAAGGTTAGACAGTACGGGTCCTATTTTGTTTTTCTAAGATTTCTTTGGATATTCTAGGTTTTGCTTTTACATATAAATTTTAGATTAAAATGGACCATTTCTGCAAACAAAAAAAGTGGTGGGATTTGTTGAGGAATACGTCAGATCTGCAGATAAATTTGGAGAGTAGTGCCATCATAACATTGAATCTTCCAATCCATGAACATGGTATATCATTCCATTTATTTATGTCTTCTTTAATTCCTCTCAACAGCGCTTTATACAATTCAGTACAGAGGGTTTGGTACTTGTATATTTATTTATTTATTTTTTATTGTACTTCTGGTGAAGGTTAACAGAACAAATAGGTTCTCATGAAACAAGTACACATGTTGTTTTATGACATTGGTTAACAACCCCACAACATATCAACCTCTAACTTCTCAACCTTTTTTTTTTTTTTTGGTGAAAATACACATAGCCAAAGATACACCATTTCAAAAATTTCTACATGCACAGTTCAGTGACATTGACTATGCTCTTCTAATTGTGCTCTTATTCTCACTTAAGATGAAGGCTTCCAGAACAAAATAGTTTCTCATTTAACAGTTACTACAAATGTTGCCCTATGACAATCATTAACAATCTCACAACACATCAACAATATCCTTACTCAACCTTGGGTTCCCTATCACCAGCTTCCTTGTCCCCTTCTGCTTTCTGGCCCTTGTCAATGGACTCCTGTACCTCGTTAGTCTCATTTGGTTTTACGGGGCTGTCCACTCCCAGGCTGAACCGTGAACCACGGAGGTAACTTTACCACTGAGCTAAAAGGGTGTCTGCGGGCCACACTCTCGGGGCTTCTTCAGTCTCCTTTAGGCTGGTAAATCTGGTCTTTTTTTGTGGGTTAGAATTATGCTCTACATCCTTCTTCAGCTCTATCCAGAACCCTCTGCTGTGATCCAGGTCATAGCAGTCAGTGGTGGTAGCCGGGCACCATCTAGCTGTACTGGACTCAGTCCGGTGTAGGCCTTGGTAGCTGTGGACAATTAGTCCTTCGGACTAATCTTTTCCTTGTACCCTGTTCTCTTCATTCTCCCTTGCTCCCGAAGGGATGAGACCAGTGGAGTATCTTAGGTGGCCGCTCATAGGCTTTTAAGACCCCAGACACTACTCACCAAGGTAGAATGTAGAGCACTGTCTTTATAAGCTGTGTCATGCCAATTGAGCTAGATGTTCCCCGAGCCCATGGTCCCCACAGCCCTCTGCCCAGCAATTCAGTCTCTCAGGGAGTTTGGATGTGTCTATGGGGCTTCCATGACCTTTCCTTGTACAAGTTGTGCTAGTTTCTCCTGTATTGTGTACTGTCTCACCCTTCACCCAAGATACCACTTATCTATTGTCTATTTAATAGTCCCTCCCCCACCCCTCCCATCCCTGGTAACCAACAAAGATTGTTACATTTTGTGTGTGAACTTTTTCATGGTTTTTACAATAGAGGTCTCATGCAATATTTGTCCTTTTGTGATTGACTTATTTCACTCAGCATAATGTACTCCAGTTTCATCCATGTTATGAGATGGTTCACAGATTCATTGTTGTTCTTTCTTGTTGCATAGTACTCCATTGTGTGTATGTACCATAGTTTGTTTATCCATTCATCTGTTGATGGGCATCTAGGTTGTTTCCATCGTTTTGCTATTGTGAACAATGCTGCCATGAACATAGGTGTGCATATGTCTATTGGAGTGACAACTTTTATTTCTGCGGGATATATTACTAGGAGTGGGATTGCTGGATCGAATGGTATGTCTATTTCTAGCTTTCTGAGGAAGCGCCATATCATTTTCCAAAATGCTTGTATCATTTTGCATTCCCACCAGCAGTGCATAAGTGTTCCGATCTCCCCGCAGCCCCTCCAACATTTGTTATTTCCAGTATTTTTGATTTGTTCCAGTAATGCCAGGGTGAGATGGTATCTCATTGTGGTTTTAATTTGCATTTCTCTAATGGCTAGTGATCGCGAGCATTTCCTCATGTGTCTGTTGGCCATTTGAATGTCTTCTTTGGTGAAGTGTCTGTTCATTTCCTTTGCTCATTTTTTAATATGATTATTTGTCTTTTTGTTGTAGAGGTGTTCGATTTTCTTGTAGATAATGGAGATTAGAACTTTGTCTGATTTGTACTGTCCAAAAATTTTTTCCCAGTCTGTAGGTTCTCTTTTTACTCTTTTGGTGAAGTCCTTTGAAGAGCATAGGTGTTTGATTTTTAGAAGATCCCAGTTATCTCGCTTATCTATTGGGTGTTGTGCATTGATGGTTATGGTTTGTATCCTATTAATGCCATGTATTAAGGCCTGAAGTGTTGGTCCTATTTTTTGTTCTATGAACTTTATAGTTTTAGGCTTTGTAGTCAGGTCTTTGATCCATTTTGAAGTAGTTTTTGTATACGGTGTGAGGTATGGGTCCTGTTTCATTTTTTTGCCAATGGATATCCAGTTTTCCCAGCCCCATTTGTTAAAAAGACTGTCTTTTCCCCATTTGATGGACTTTGGGCCCTTGTCGAAGATCAGGTGACCGTAGGTGGATGGATTTACATCTGGGTTCTCAATTCTGTTCCATTGGTCAATGTATCTGTCGTTGTACCAGTACCAGGCTGTTTTGACTGCTGCAGCTGTATAGTAGGTTCTGAATTCAGGTAGTGTGAGTCCTCCAACTTTCTTCTTCTTCTTCAGTAGTGCTTTACTTATTCGGGGCTTCTTCCCTTTCCATATAAAGTTAATGATTAGTTTTTCCATCTCTTTGAAGAATGTTGTTGGTATTTGGATGGGGATTGCGTTGTATTTGTAAATTGCTTTGGGTAGATTTGTCATTTTCAAAATGTTGAGTCTGCCTATCATGAGTATGGTATGTTTTTCCATTTATGTAGATCCCTTTGGGTTTCTTGCAGAAGTGTTTTGTAGTTTTCTTTGTATAGGTATTTTACATCCCTGGTCAGATTTATTCCTAAGTATTTTATCTTTTTAGGGGCTATTGAAAATGGTATTGTTTTCCTGATTTCCTTTTCATCATTCTCCTTATTGGTGTATAGGAATCCAACTGATTTTTGAATGTTTATCTTGTATCCTGCTACACTGCTGAATCCATTAGTTCCAGTAGATTTCTCGTGGAGTCTTTAGGGTTTTCTGTGTATAGTATCATATCATCTCCAAACAGGGACAGTTTAACTTCTTCGTTACCAATTTGGATGCCCTTTATTTCTTTTTCTTGCATTATTGCTCTAGCTAGAACTTCCAGCACAATGTTAAATAGGAGTGGTGATAAAGGGCATCCTTGTCTTGTTCCTGTTTTCAAGGGGAATTTTTTCTGCCTCTCTCCATTAAGAATGATGTTGGCCGTTGGTTTTACATAGATGCACTTTATCATCTTGAGAAATTTCCCTTCTATTCCTATTTTATTGAGAATTTTTATCAGGAATGGGTGTTGGACTTTGTCAGATGCCTTTTCTGTGTCAATTGAGATGATCATGTGATTCTTTTCTTTCCTTTTTTTCATGTGGTGGAGTATGTTGATTGATTTTCCAATGTTGAACCTTCCTTGCATACCTGGTATGAATCCTACTTGGTCGTGGTGTATTATTTTTTTGATATGATGCTGAATTTTATTGGCTAGAATTTTGTTGAGAATTTTTGCATCTCTATTTTTGAGAGATATTGGTCTGTAATTTTCTTTTTTTGTGACATCTTTTCCTGGTTTTGGTATCAGCGTTATGCTGGCTTTATAGAATGAATTTGCAAGTGTTGCTTCCTCTTCTATGCTCTGAAATAGCTTGAGTAGTACTGGTACAAGGTCTTCTGTAAATGTTTTGTAGAATTCTCCAGTGAAGCCATCTGGGCCAGGGCTTTTTTTGTTTGGGAGTTTTTTTTATTACCTTTTTAATCTCTTCTCTTATTATGGGTCTCTTCAGATTTTCAACATCACTTTGTTGTAGTTTGTGTAGGCCGTGTGTTTCTAGAAATTTATCCATTTCCTCTAGGTTTTCAAATTTGTTGGAGTATAGCTTTTCATAATATTCTGTTATAATGCTTTTTATTTCAGTTGGGTCTGTTGTAATGTCCCCCATTTCATTTCTTATTTGGGTTATTATTGTCCTCGCCTGTTTTTCTTTTGTCAGTCTGGCCAGTGGTTTGTCGATTTTGTTGATTCTTTCAAGGAACCAACTTTTGGTTTTGTTGATTCTTTCTATGGTTTTTCTGTTCTCTATTTCATTTATTTCTGCTCTGATCTTTACTATTTCCTTTCTTCCGGTGGTTATGGGCTTTTTTTTTTGCTGTTCTCTTTCTATTTGTTTGAGTTCTGTAGTTAATGTTTTGATTTTGTCTCTTTCTTCTTTTTTGATATGTGCATCTATTGCTATAAATTGTCCTCTGAGGACTGCCTTTGCTGTGTCCCAAAGGTTTTGGTATGATGTGTTTTCATTCTCATTTGATTCTAGGAATTTTTGGATTCCATCTCTGATTTCTTCTATTACCCACTGATGTGTAAGCAGTGTATTATTTAGTTTCCATGTAGTTGATGTTTTTCCCTTGTTCTTTCTATTGTTAATTTCTACCTTGATGGTATTGTGGTCAGAGAAGATACTTTGAGTTATCTCAACGTTTTGGATGTTGTTGAGGATTGCTTTGTGGCCTAAGATGTGGTCTATTCTGAAGAACGTTCCATGTGCATTGGTAAATAATGTGTACTTTGCAGCAGTTGGATGGAGTGTTCTGTGTATGTCTATGACTTCAAGTTGGCTGACTGTGCCCTTTAGGTCTTCTGTATCTTTGCTGAGTTTTTTGTTAGTTGTTCTGTCCTTTACTGAGAGTGGTGTGTTGAAGTCTCCTACTGTTATTGTGGAACTGTCAATTTCCCTTTTCCGTGTTGTTAGAGTTTGTTTTATGTATTTCGGAGCCCTGTCATTGGGTGCGTAGATGTTTATTATGGTTATGTCTTCATGATGGATCATCCCTTCAATGATTATATAGTGTCCTTCTTTGTGTTTTATGGTAGATTTGTTTTTAAAATCTATTTTATCTGAGATTAGAATTGCCACTTCTGCTCTTTTTTGGTAGTTGTTAGCTTGATATTTTTTTTCCAACCTTTAAGTTTTAATAAATTCACATGTTTGTTTCTAAGGTGTGTCTCTTGTAGACAGCATATTGATGGATCCTGTTTTCTTATTCATTCTGTCACTCTCCGTCTCTTTATGGGTGCATTGAGTCCATTTCCATTCAGTGTAATTATTGATAGATGTGGGTTTGTTGCTGTCATTTTGTAGTGCTTTTTTTTGTGTTGCTGAAGTTTTATTTGTTCTTCTTACTCTCTTGTGCTGAGTTACTTTTGTTTGTGGATTTTGTGTTCATTTGTTTTGTTTTTGTAGGTTTTGTTTTTGCTGAGACTTTATGTTTTTCCTCTTTTTTTATGAGTATGTTTGTTAAATTTCTTTGTGGTTACCATAAATTTTACCCTTATCTTTCTAAGTTTGAAGCAGTCTACCATTACTTGGTATCGCCTTGCTTTCCTCTCCATTAGAACGTTCTATATCTATGCTGTTTATTCCCTCTTTTATTGTTTTGATGTTGTTGTCATTTACTGATTAACTGCTCTGATTCCCTGTTGTATTTCTTTTGGTTTTGGATAGTCCGTGAGAGTTCATTTCCTAGATTGGTATCTGGTTGGTACGATCCTGCGTGCTAGGTTCTGCCTGTGAGCGGAAGCTGTTTGTCCTCAGATCGAAGAACTCGCTTTAATAATTGTTATAAGTTTCGTTTGACTTTTACATACTCCCTTAATTTCTTTTTATCTGGAAATGACCTAATTTCATCATGAAATTTGAACGAGAGTTTTGCAGGATATATTATTCTTGGTTGACAATTTTTTTCTTTGAACATTTTATATATGTCATCCCATTGCCTTCTTGCCTGCATGGTTTCTGCCGAATAATCTGAGCTTAGTCTTATTGTTTCTCCTCTGTATGTGACTTCTTGTTTTCCCGAGCTGCTCTCTGATTCTTTATTTGTCTTTGGTTTTGGCAATTGTGAATATGATATGCCTTGGTGATTTTCTTTTGGGGTCTCTTCTATATGGGTTTCATTGAGCTTCTTGGAAGGCCAGCTTTTCATCTTTCATGATATTGGGGAAGTTTTCTGTCAGCAGTTCCTCCTTGATCCTCTCTGTGTTTTCTGTTTTCTCCCCCGTTCTGGAATTCCAATCACTCGAAAATTTTTGCTTTTGATTTTATCCCACATAACTCTCAGGGTATCTTCATTTTTCTTTGTTCTTTTTTCTGAGTTTTCCTGTAACAGAGTTGTATCCAAGTGTTTGTCTTCAATTCCACTGATCCGGTCTTCCACTGTTTCAAATCTGTTTCTCAGCCCTTCTATGACACCGTCCATTTCTGAAATCTTGTTGTTTATCTTTTGGATTTCTAATTGTTGTCTTTCTATAATTTCTAGTTGTGAATTGATTTTGGCATTTTTTTCCTGCATTATTTTCCTGAATTCTTTCAATTTTTTGTCCGTATTTTCCATGAATTTGCCTATTTTTTCCTCATGTTTGTCAGCTTTTTGCCTCAGTTCTTGGAGAATTCTGAGTATTAGAGATTTGAATTCCCTATCAGGTAGTTCTAGTGCATTTTCTTCCAGAGGAGAGTCATCTGGTGTTTTATTTTGGACGCCTACTGGAACCATCCTGTCCCATTTTTGTAAATGTTTTGTTATTGTTTGCTGTCTTCGAGGCATTCAGTATTTATTTTTCTTGTTTATTGTTTGTAGATTTGTTTGTTTCATCCCTTTTTAAAAAAAATTTGACTATATCTGAGCAGGCAGACTGTGTTCTTTGTTGTTTTCTCATCTGTGGGCATAATACTTTTCGCCTCCTTCTTCAACTGGCAGGGTCAGTCACGCAGGTATGGTTCGGCCGGGCAGGTGTATCTGAAGAGGAGTTACTTGGACGGGTTTTTTGTGGCACTAACTATAGCCAGCAGAGCGGGTCAGTAATAAGTGCAGGGCAGGTTCCAGTAGGCCGTGCCTGTGCTGCTTGGTGGTGTGATGTCAAGCGCATGGTGCAGGCAGGCAGTATGCAGCGGGGAGATTGTTTTGTGTGGAGCTAAGATGGATATGGGAGAGAGGAGAGAGGAACAGGAGCCAAAAACATACAAACAAATAACAAAAAGAAAAGAATGCTAGGGGAGCTTGTCGTTGGAGTCGAGAGATGAGAGTCTATGTAATGGAGAAAAACAGAAAGCGGAGGAGGAAGAAAAGAAAAGAATGAATAAATAAGAATCAGAAAGGTTAAAGAACTGCAGATTTCCCAGGGATCCCACCGATGCAGCTATGAGGTCTGGGGAAGTCGCTCTCAGGTGTTGCAGTACAGCCTGGCTAGAAGGTATAGAGGTATACAATGCAAGGTATTCCGGGAACAGAAAGAATGAAAATATTATAGAGAGATGAGAATCTGTGCAATGAAGAAAGACAAAAAGGGAAAAAGAGGAAAAGAAAACAAAACAAATTAAAAAAAAAAAAACAAGAAAGTCCCCTAGAGAAACAGAAAGAAAAAAAAAACCAATGTAAAAAGAAATGCTCTCAGGGATCCCTCTGCACGTCTGTGGAAGCCGAAGGGGAGTCTCCCTGCCGTGCAGCTCAGCCTGGCCAGAAAGGGCTCCCAACTCAAGAAAAGGAAAAGAAAACAAACAAACAATTTAAGACAAACAAACGAACAAAATCACTGGGATCCCACCAGCGCGGCAGCCCAAACCGGGAAGCAGCTCCACACTCGAACGGAGCTCCGCAGCCCCTCAGGAAGAAGCAAAGATGGCGCATGGATCCAAGCACTTGAGCGAAGGGAGGGGGAGGTGGCGAGAGGCAAGTAAGAAATCAAAAGAAACAACAAAAAAAAGCAATACTAGCAGCCAACAAATGGCACTCAGAGAGCTAGCTAGTGCGGGCTGGTGTTTCTGGACAAGTGACTTTGTCCACGGGAAGCAGAGGGGGCCGAGTGTGGGTGAAGAAGGGTAGGGAGTGGGAAAGCGTATATCACAAATTGCCGGAGCTCTGCAGCCCCTCAGGAAGAAGCAATGATGGCGCTCGGAACGAGGTACTCGAGTGAAAGGAAGGGGAGGTGGGGAGAGGCAAGGAAGAAATCAAAAAAAGCCGAAAAAAGCAACACCAGCAGCCAACAAATGGCACTCAGAGAGCCGCCCATTCGGGTGTGTGGAATCCAAGCAGCCGGTGTTTCCTGGTCAAGATATTGTGGCCATGAGAAGTAGAGGAGGCCAGGTCGGGGTGAAGAGGTGTGGGGGGTGGGAAAGCATATATCGCAAATTACCAGTTGTTTTGTCTCCCGCTGGATGCTCAGTGAGGCCGCTTTGTTGTACCCCCTATTTGCTGGTCTCTGGTAGGAGTCCAAGATGGTGGATCCATGCTGCGTTAGCTGGTAGGGGACCTCTGCATGAATCTCTCCTCGCTCTCCGTTCTCTGTCAGTTTTCTCACTCTATTTGGTGCTTGGCTGAGTTCTTTAGCTCTTCATTTGATGTTTTAGGGTTTTAGGGTTGTTGTATTCTCTGTTTGGCGTAGTTTTTCGGATCTTTGCTGTGGAGTGACGGCGTGGTGCTTCTGCCTAGAGCGCCATTTTGCTGGAACTGGTACTTTTATATTTTGACAGTGTTATAAATGGAATTGCTCTTTAAATTACATTTTCCAGTTGTTAGTATACCAAAATAAAATTTTGTTTTTTTGTGTATTGTCTTTATACTCTGTGTCTTTAGTAAGTTCATTCTTTAGTTCTAGTGGTTGATTGTAGACTCCTTGGTATTTTTAATATACACAATCATGTAATCTCTGAAATTGAGACAGTTTTACTTCTTCCTTTCCAATTGTTATGCTCTTCCTTCTTCCCTTCCTTCCTCCTTCCCTCACTTCCTTTCCTTCCCTTCCCTCCTTCCTTCCTTCTGTTCATCCTTCCTCCCTCCCTCCCTTCCCTCCTTCCTTCCTTTACTTCCTTCTTTCCTTCCTTCCTTCCCTTCCTTCCATCCTTTTGTCCATCCTTCCTTCCTACCTTACCTCCTTTGGTCCTTTGTGCCTTCCATCCGTCCTTCTTTTGGTCCTTCTTTCCTTCTGTCCTTCCTTCCTTCCTTTCTTTGGTCCTTCCTTCCTTTCCTTCCCTTCCTCCTTCCCTTCCTTCCATCCTTCCTTCCTTCCTTCTGCTGGTTATGACATCTAGTAGAATGTCAAGTAGTAAAGGTGATAATTGGACATTTTACCTTTTTACTGCTACTGGGAGAAAGTGTTCAGTATTTCACCATTAAGTATGCTCTTAGCTGTTTTTTTGTAAATGCCCTTTATCAAACTGAGGTATTTCCCTTTTTTCCTCCTAGTTAACTGACAAGATTTTATCATGAATGGACGTTGAATTTTATTAAATCCTTTTTCTGCATCTTTTAAAATGTTGATATGATGATATGATATGACTAATATGCCTAAATTTACATATACCATTTTACTAATTTTTCTCTTTCCCCTGTCTTCTTGTCCAGCCTTCATCTGGGTTAATACAGTGTCTTTTTTAGAATCCAATTTTTAAGTTTTCTTTTGTCTTTTCAGCTATGTGCTCTTTCTAATTTTTAAAAGTTCTATCCAAATTTATTTATGCGAAAATTTTTATTGTGATGTAATTCATATATCATATGAAATATAATTCATATACCATAAAATTCATCATTTTAAAATTGAATGGTTTTTACCATTTCCGCAAGTTCATGCAGTCATCACCACTATCTACTTCCAAAACATTTACATTGCCTCAGAAAGAAATCCCATTCTGTTTAGCAGTCACTATGCTTTGCCAGCTCCCCCAACCCCCTGGCAACCACTAATCTAATTTCTGTCAGATTTCCTTATTTTAGGCATTTCATATGAATGGAATCATAAAATTTATGGCCTTTTGTGTCTGGCTTATTGGCATAATTTTTTCAAGGTTGATCGAAGGTTGTAGCATGTATCAATACTTCATTCCTTTTTTTGGATGAATAATATTCCATTTTATGGATATATAACTGTTTTTCCATTCATTAGCTGTTGGACATTTGGGTTGTTTCCACCTTTTGGCTATTGTAAACAGTGGTTCTATTAACATTTCTATACAAGATTTTGATTGAACACCTGTTTTCAATTCTTTTGGGTATATTCTATGTTTAACTTGTTGAGGAACAACCAAATTGTTTTCCACAGCAGCACCAATATTTTTCATTCCCACTAGCAATGTACAAGGGTTCCAGTTTCTCCACATCGTTGCCAGTACTTGTTAATATATGCTCGTATGATAGCCATTCTACTGGGTGTGAAGTAGTTTCTCATTGTGGTTTTGATTTACATTTCCCAAATGAGTAATGACATAGAGCATCTTGTCTTGTGTCTATTGACCATTTCTATATTTACTTTGAAGAATTGTCTAGTCAAGTCCTTTGCCCAGTTTTAATTTGGTTGTTTGTCTTTTTGTTGTTGAGTTGTAAGAATTTTCTATGCATTCTATATAGTAGACCCTTTTCAGATATATAATAATTTACAAATATTTTCTCCCATTCTGTGAGTTTTTCTTTTTAAATAATAGTTTATTGTATTTTCCGTGAAGGTTCACTCGGCAGTTTAGGTTTCCATTCAATAATTTCTACACAAGTTGTTCAGTTACGTTGGTTACATTCTTCACAATGTGTGAAAATTCCCATTATTTCTGTTCTGATTGTTCCATTTCCTTTAATCTAGTTTCTCTGCCCCCTTACAATCCCATCTTTGTTTTTAAGTAATTGCTGACTGTTTAGTCTCATATAGGTCATTTTTTAAAAGAACACAGTACTTATTGGTGATATTCATTATTTTATGAGCCAATTTGTTATTTACCTACAGGGTGTGCTCAGGGGTTAGTTTCAGTTCAAGGTTTGAAGAGTATCTCAGGGAAATTGTCTTGAGGAGTCCTCTAGTCTCAACTAGTCCAATAGGGCAAGTTTTTTGTTTTTGGGTTTTTTGTTTTTTTTTTTTAAAGAATTTGAGGATCTGTTCCACATTTTTCTTCCATTCTATCAGGGTCCATCTATCATGGCCCTGATTATATATAATGGTCTGATTAGAACAGTTGGTAGTGGTAGCCAGACACCATCTAGTTCTGGTCTCAGGATAGATGAGGCCATGGTTCATGTAGACTGTTTGTCCTGTAGACTAGTTTTGTCTTTGTGTCTTTGGCTTCCTTCTTTTTCTTATGCTCTATTAGAGACCAATAGTTGTATCTTAGATGGCAGCTTACAAGCTGTTAAAGCAAAACCCATTGGCGTCGAGTTGTTTGTGACTCATAGCGACCCTATAGAACAGAGTAGAACTGCCCCATAGAGTTTCCAAGGAGTGCCTGGTGGATTCGAACTGCCAACTTTTTTGGTTAGCAGCCATAGCACTTAACCACTATGCCACCAGGGTTTTCTACAAGCTCTTAAGACCCCAGATACTACTCACCAAACTAGGATGTAAAACATAACTTTATGAACTGTATCATGCCATTTGACTGAGATGTCCCATGAGACTATGGTCCTAATCCTTCAAACCCAGAAATCCAATCCCACGAGGTGTTTGCTTATGTTTAAGAAATATGTGTAACTGTGCTTCCTATGTAGTTTACTATATATATGAATACATGTGCACACAGTCATGTAGATGCATATACATAATACATACGCATATACCTATATATACATGCATACATGCATACCTATACAAATATATGCCCATATACATACATACGTACACACATATTTTTTAGTTGGTTTTGCTCTTCTTTCAAAATTACATATACCACAGCAATTACCAACAGGTCCTTTTTTCTTGTATAATTTTTAATCACAGTGTATACCTTCATCAAGCTGTATACACTGCACCCTAATTCAGTGTTACCTTTCTCATCACCAAAAATAACAAGTGTCTACTATCTAGAAAGTGAATCTCCCTGTCCCCCTCCCCCATCCCTGGTAACCACTAATGAACGTTAGTTTCTGTATATTTACTTGTTCATGTCATTTCATAGAAGTGAGAACATGCAATATTTGTTTTTTTGTGATTGACCTATTTCACTCAACATAATGTCCTCCAGGTTCATGCATGTTCCAAGATGTTTTGGGAACTCATTTTTCTTTACCACTGAGTAAGTAGTCCATTGTATATATATACACCACATTTTACTTATCCATTCATCAGTTGTTGGGCACTTAAGTTGTTTGTGTCTTTTTGCTATTGTTCATAGTGATGTGATGAACATAGGTGTACATATGTGTGTTCATGTCACATTTATTACATCCCTGGGGTATATACCTAGGAGTGGAATCTCCGGGTCATATGGCAGCTCATACCTCTAATTTTTTGAGGAACCACCAAACTGTTTTCCAAAACAGCTGTACCATTTTGCATTCTCACCAGCAATGGTTGAGGATTCCAATTTCTCCACATCCCCTCCAACACTTGTTATTTTCTGAGTTTTTTAAATTGTACTTTTGATGACGGTTTACAGGGCAAATTAGTTTCTCATTAAACAATTAATACACATATTGTTTTGTGACATTGGGTGCCAACCCTACAACATGTCAGCATTCTCCCTGTCTCGACCTTGGGTTCCCTGTTACCAGCTTTCCTATCCCTTCTTGCCTTCTCGTCCTTGCCCCTGGGCTAGTGTGCCCCTTTAGTCTCATTTTGTTTTCTGGGCCTGTCTAATCTTTGGCTGAAGGGTGACCGTCAGGAGTGACTTCAGTACTGAGTTAAAAGGCTGTCCAGGGGCCATACTCTCAGGGTTTCTCCAGTCTGTGTCAGACCAGTAAGTCTGGTCTTTTTTTTGTGTGTGTGAGTTAAAATTTTGTTCTACATTTTTCTCCAGCTCTATCAGGGACCCTCTGTTGTGATCCCTGCCAGAGCAGTGGGTAGTGTTATCCAGGGACCATCTGGTTGTGCTGGACTTAGTCTGGTGGAGGCTGTGGTAGTTGTGGTCCATTAGTCCTTTGGAGTAATCTTTCCCTTGTGTCTTTGGATTTCCTCATTCTCCTTTGCTACAGACAGGGCGAGACCAGATGGAATATCTTAGATGGCTGCTCACAAGCTTTTAAGACTCCAGCCGCTACTCACCAAAGTAGGATGTAGAACATTTTCTTTATAAACTTTGTTATGCCAATTGAGCTAGATGTCCCCCGAGGTGTTTTTTTTTTTGTTTTTTTTTTTTTGTTTTTTGTATCTTGGCTTTCCTAGTGAGCGATCTCATTGTGGTTTTGATTTGCATTTCTCTCATGTCTAATGAAATTGAGCATCTTTTCATGTGCCTGTTGGCCATTTGAATATCCTCTTTGGTGAAGTGTCTGTTCATCTCCTTTGCCCAGTTTTTGATTGGATTGTCTTTTTCTTGTTAAGTTGTTGAAGTTTTCTATATATTTTAGATATTAGACACATATCAGTTATATTATTCCCAAAGTTTTTTCCCAGTCTGTTGGTTGTCTCTTTACTCCTTTGATAAAGTCTTTTGATGAGCATATATATTTAACTTTAGTGAGGTCCCAGTTATCTATTTTATTTTCTGTTGCTTGTAAATTTGTTGTCATGTTTGTTAATCTGTCATTGAAAAAAATTAGACCCCAAAGCTTTGCTCCTATATTTTCTTCCAAGAAATTTATGGTTTTAGATTTAAAATTTAGGTTCTTGATCCATTATGAATTATCTTTTGTATATGGTGTGAGGTATGGATCTTGTTTCATTTTTCTGCTTGTGGAAATCCAGTTTTGCCAGCACCATTCTTTGAAGAGACTGTTCCTTCCCCCATTGGATGGGTTTGGCTCCCTTGTCAAAAATCAGATGAACACATTAGTTTGGATTTATTTCTGAGTGTCTTAGTTATCTAATGGTGCTGTAACAGAAATACCACAAGTGGATGGCTTTAACAAATTGAAAATTATTCTCTCACAGTCTAGGAGTCTAGAAGTCTGAATTCAGGGTGCCAACTCTAGGGGAAGGCTTTCTTTTTCTCTCATCTCTGGAGGAAGGTCCTTGTCATCAATCTTCCTCTGGTCTAGGAGATTCTCTGCGCAGGAATCCTGGGTAGCAAGGACTCATTCCCCACCTGGCTCTTCATTCTTGGTAGTAGGAGGTCCCCGTCTGTCTGCTTACTTCCCTCTTACTTTATCTCTTGTAAGATAAAAGGTGATGCAGACCACATCCCAAGGAAACTCCCCTTATATTGGATAAGGGCTGTGACCTTAGTAAGGGTGTTGCATCCCACCCTAATCCTCTTTAACATAATCTAATGTTGCCTCATTAACCACAGGCAGAGATTAGGATTTACATCACATAGGATAATCACATCAGATCACAAAATGGTATTCAACCACACAGTACTGGGAATCATGGCCTAGCGAAGTTGATACACATTTTGTGAGGGACACGATTCATTCCATAACACTGGGTTTTCAATTGTATACCATTGGTCTGTTTATCTGTCATTAAACAAGTACCAGGCTATTTTGATTACTGTAGTTGTGTAATGTATTTTGAAGTCAGGAAGTGTGAGGCCTTCTACTGTGTTCTTCTTATTCAGCATTGCATTGGCTATTCAGAGTCTGTCATGGATTCAATATGTCCCCCCAAAATATGTGTCAACTTGGCTAGGATCCTTCATTTTGTGATCTGATGTAATTATATTATCCTCCATTTTGTGTGTTGTAAATCCTGACCTCTATGTGTTAATGAGGCTGCATTAGGGTGGGATGTATCTTGAGTTACCACCCTTACTCAAGCCACAGCCTTGCTTGAGTCAATCCTTTTATCTTACTAGAGATACAAGGAGAGAGAAACAAGCAGAGTGAAGGACCTCAGTGTCTCCAAGAAGAAGACACCTGGGTGGAGCACATCCTTTGAACCCAGGGTCCCTTTGCTGAGAACCTCATAGAACCAGGAGACACTGAGAGAGAGCTGTGACACTGGAGAGGGCGTATGGTGGTGAGAAGCGGTGGCAGAGAAACAGCGGCAGCAGAACCAGAAGACCAGTATGAGACTGTGTGGGAGCCAACCCATCTAGTGAGAGAGAGCTGAGTGTCTTTGGACAGGAGGCTTCCTGGCAGAGAGGGGTGCCTCTGGGAACTTAATGGCAGAGCTAAAGAGCTTTGTAACACTTGCCCAAGCAGGGCAAAGACTGGGTTGAGGAGCTGAGGGCCAAAAAGAGGCCTACCTGGGAGCATGGCTGAGAAGGGGCTGTCCTGATCAACTCAGACCTTCCTCCAGAGACGACAGGGAGAAAGCCTTCCCTGTGAGCCAGCCCTCTGAATTCAGACTTCTAGCCTCCTAAAGTGTGAGAAAATAAATTTCTGTTTGTTAAAGCCATCTGCTTTTGGTATTTCTGTTATAGCAGCACTAGATAACTAAGGCAGGGTCTTGTTTCTTTCCATATAAAATTGAGGATTAGTTTTTCCATTTCTGTAAAGAATGCTGTTGGAATTTTGATCAAGGTTCCGTTGTATCTGTAAATGGTTTTGGGTAGTATTGACACCTTGACTATATTAAGTCTTCCAGTCAATGATTATGGAACAGTTTTCCATCTATTTAGGTTTTCTTTAGTCTCTTTCAGCAGTGTTTTATCGTTTTCATTGTATTTAAGTCTTTCACATCCCTAGATAAATCTATTCCTACATATTTTACTCTCTTTGATGGTATTTTAAGTGAAGTTATTTTCTTGAGCTCTTTTTCAGATTTCTAATTGTCGATTTATAGAAAACCCAACTGATTTTTGTGAGTTGACCTTGTATCCTGCAACTTTGCCAAATTCCTCTATTAGTAGATTCTTTGGGATTTTACCTGTGTTTTATTTATGTGGTGCATTATGATGATTGATTTTCTAATGTTGAACCACGCTTGCATTTCTAGTATTAATCTCACTTGATCATGGTGTTTGATTTTCTTAATATGTTCTTGAATCCTGTTCACAGAATTTTGTTGAGAATTTTTGCATCTATATTCATGGGGACCAATAAGTAAAATCATGATAAACGGAGAAAATATTGAAGTTGTCAAGGATTTACTTTCACTTGGATCCACAGTCAACACCCAGGGAAGCAGCAGTCAAGAAATCAAACAGCATATTGCATTGGATAAATCTGCTGCAAAAGACTTCTTTAAAGTGTTAAAAAGCAAAGATGTTACTTCGAGGACTAAGTTGCACCTGACCTAAGCCATGGTGTTTTCAGTCGCCTCATATGGATGATGGGAAAGCTGGACAATGAGTAAGGAAGACCAAAGAAGAGTTGATTCCTTTGAATTATGGTATTGACAAAGAATACTGAATATACCATGACTGCCAGAAGAATGAACAAATCTGTCTTGGAAGAAGTACAGCCAGAATGCTCCTTAAAAGCGAGGATTGTGAGACTTCGTCTCATGTACTTTGGAAACGTTATGAGGAGGGACCATTCCCTGAAGAAGGACCTCGTACTTTGTAAAGTAGAGGGTCAGCGAAGAAGAATAAGACCCTCAACAAGATGGATTGACACAGAGGCTGCAACGCAGTGTGCTCAGACATAGCAAATATTGTGAGGATGTCGCAGGACCAGGCACTGTTTTGTTGTGTTGTACGTGGAGTCACTATAAGCTGGAATCAACTCGACGGCACCTAACAACAGCAACTTTTTTCCACATGTTTCTTTGGCTTGAGATTTTATGAGCCTCTTGGATCTATGGTTTTATAATTTTAAATAAATTTGGAAAATTTTCAGCCATTAGTTTTTCAAATATTTTTTCTGTCCTCCCTCCTGCCTTTCTAGGATTCCAGTTACGTGTATATAAGTCCCCTTCAAGTTTTTTCACAGCTCACTGATACTCTGTTCATTATTTTCAGTCTTTGTTTTTCTCTGTGTGTTTCATTTTGCATACTTTCTATTTTTTTGTCTTTAAGTTTATTAACCTTTTCTTTGACATTGTCTAATCTGCTGTTAATCCCTCCCAGTGCATTTTTCATCTATAACAGTTCGATTTGAGTCTTTTTTTTTTTTTTGTATCGATGGTATCTAACTACAACAACTAATACCATATTTGTGTGCGATATTGGTCTTTAATTTCTTTTTTTTTTTTTTTTTTTTTTTGATGTGTTTACCTGGCTTCTGTATCACAGTGATGGTAGCTTCATAGAATTAGTTAGGGAGCATTCTTTCCTCTTCTATGTTTTGGAATATTTTAAGCAGAATTGGTGCCAACTCTTCTTTGAATGTTTGGAAAATTTTCCCAGTGAAACCATCCTATCCTGGGCTTTTTTTTTTTTTTTTTTGGTTATTGTTGTTGGGAGGTTTTCGATGACATCTTCAATCTCTTCTTTTGTTATGGGTCTTTTAGATTTTCTAACTCTATTTGTTTTAGTTTAGGTATATAGTGTATTTCTATTAATTTGTCCATTTTTTCTAGAGTTTCAAATTTGTCAAAGTACAATTTTTCTTAGTATTCTGTTATGCTCCTCTTTATCTCAGTTGTAACTGTTATGCTGTCTCCCATTTCATTTCTTATTTTGGTTATTTGCTATTTGCATCTTCTTATTTTTTTCCATTTGTCGGTCTAGTGAGTGGTTTGTCTATGTTATTGCTCCTTTCAAAGAACCAACTGGTAGTCTTGTTGATTCTTTTTTTCTGTTTTCTATTTCATTTATTTCTGTTATGATCTTTATTATTGTCTTTCTTCTGGTAGCTTTGGACTTCTTTTGCTCTTCCTTTTCTATTTATTCAAGTTGTTGGGATAAGTTATTGATTTTGGATATTTATTCTTTTTATTGTATTTTAGATGAAGGTTTACAGAACAGTTTTTCATTAAACAGTGCACATATTGTTTTATGACAATGGTTAACAACCCCACAACATGTCAACACTGTCCCTTCTCAACCTTGAGTTCTCTATTACCAGCTTTCTTGTCCCCTCCTACCTTCTAGTCCTTGTCCCTTGACTGTTGTGCCCCATTAGTCTTGTTTTGTTTTATGGAGCTGTTTAATATTTGGCTGAAGGTGAACCTTGGGAGTGACTTCATTACCGAGCTAAAAGGGTGTCCAGGGGCCATACTCTCGGGGTTTCTCCTGTCTGTCAGGCCAGTAAGTCTGGTCTTTTTTGTGAGTTAGAATTCTGTTCTACATTTTTGTCCAGCTCTGTCTGTGACCCTCTGTTGTGATCCCTGTCAGAGCAGTCAATGGTGGTAGCCAGGCACCATCTAGTTGTATTGGACTCAGTCTGGTGGAGGCCATGGTAGTTGTTTGGACTAATCTTTCCTTATATCTTGTTTTCTTCATTCTCCCTTGATCCTGAAGGGGAGAGACCAGTGGAGTATCTTAGATGGCTGCTCACAGGCTTCTAAGACCCCAGATGCTACTCACCAAAGTAGAATGTAGAATATTTTCTTTATAAGCTGTGTTATGCCAGTTGAGCTAGATGTTCCCTGAGACCATGGTTCCCACAGCCCTCTGCCCAGCAGTTCGATCCCTCAGGGAATTTGGATGTGTCTATGGAACTTCCGTGACCTTTCCTTGTTATTTATTCTTTTTTTAATGTAGGCATTTATTACAATGAATTTTATTCTAAGCAGTTCTTTTGCTGTGCCACAATGGTTTTGGTATGTTGTGTTTTCATTCTCCTTTGATTCTAAGTATTTTTTAATTTTTCTTTTGATTTTTTTCTCCTACCCAATAGTTTTTTGGTATTGTGTATTTAGTTTCAGCATATTTATTTTATTTTTCTTACTATTCCTGTTACTGATTTCTAGTGTCATGCCATTATGGTCAGAGATGATGCTTTGTATAATTTCAATCTTTTAAAATTTATTTAGGTTAGTTTTGTGGTATAAAATGTGCTCTATTCTGGAGGATGTTCCATGTACATTGAGTAAGAATGTGTATTGTGCTACTTTTGGGTAGTTTGTCCTATATATGTGTATTAGATCCAGTTGGTTAATAGTGTTACCCAGATCTTCTATATGTTTCCTGCTTTTATTTATAGTTCTATCCATCTTTGAATGTGGTGTATTAAAATCTACTATTATTTTAGATCTGTATTTCTGTTCAATTCTGTTACAGTTTGCTTTACAAATTTTGGGGCCCTGTGATTGTATGCATACATATTTATTATCATTATGTCTTCTTGGTGAGTTGACACTTTCATCATTATATAGGTTCTTCTTTGTCTCTTATAATGGAGTTTGATTACAAGTCTGTTTTTTCAGATATTAATATTGCCACTCCTGGTCACTTTTGGTTACTATTTGCTTGCTGTGTTTTTTCTATCCTTTCACTTTTAACATGTTTATGTTTTTGTGCCTAAGGTGTTTCTTTTGTAGACAACATATTGATTGGTCATTTTTTAAATGCATTTTGCCACTCTGTCTCTTGAATGTGATGGGTAAAGTTGTTTGTCAACTTGGCTGGGCCATGATTCTCAGTGGTTTTGCAGTCATATGATGTTGTGATCACCTCCATGATTGGATCTGCTCTGAGTACCCAGTCAGTTGGAAGGGAGTTTCTTTGGGCATGTGGCTTGCATCGAATATAAGTGGACATTCTGGCAAGACTCATTGCTTTTTCCTTGCATTGGATCCTGCAGTTGGCTCCTGTTCATCTGACCTCTGGTTCTTGGGACTTGAGATAGCAGTTTACTTGTGGTCTTACCTGCTGATCTTGGATACATCAATCTTCGCAGCCTGTGAACAAGAGCTCTGCTCTCTGACCCGCCAATCTTTGGTTCATCAGCCCATGCAGCTGCGTGAACGAAAAAAAGCCTCTATCTTGATCTGTGGACTCCCAGTCTATACAACTGTGTGAGCCATTTCCTTGATATAAATACATCTCTGTATATATTTATATGCTTTACTGATTTTGCTTCTATAGAGAACCCTGCCTAAGATGTTTGATACCGAGAGTGGTTCTAGGGAAACAAAATTGTAAGGGTGAGTTTTCTAAATTGATTCTCAAGTCTGGTTGGTCTTAAAGATGTTGATGAATCTTCTTCCAGTAGTGAAGAGGGCACTGCTAATCCATGGCATGAGATCACAGTAGAAATATGCAAAATACCACCATGAACAGATCAGGAAAAGATGGGAAAAAAAAAGATGAAAGATGAGGCTCTGGGTGATTGCATGTGTGATACCTTTGTACAATTTTGTCATAATGAGAAGTGTAAGGAAGCTGGTTGGTTGGTCCTAATTTCAATAGACAAACTGGTGAAAGAAAGAGATGTGCTAAGGGCTTCAGACTCAAAGCTCAAGTGCGGCATAAACGACCTCAAAGTTTCCACTTGTGCTTTCAAAGAAAGCCTTATTTCTTGTAGTAACAGCACTGATATTGCCAAAAACAAACCCAGACTATTATCGCAAGAGTGGCTCTATTACAAGGCCATCTCAATTGCCAACCTTGAGAGGTGTCAGAAGCTAAAAAGTGAGGGCATTGATTGGGAAGAAATGGGATCTTGAACCTTGGGATGAGGACATATGGGCAGATAATCAGGAAGCTGGAGACACTGAGCTCCTAAATTCCATTGAATAACCCCTGCCAACAGAACCAGCCCTCTCACTCACATCTGGAGAGATTACTCCATGTTTGCCTACTAAACCACCCTCCTCAGTAAAACCATTATCCCCTCCACTCCCATCAGATGAGATTAACCCACTTGCGTCTAAAGAGCCCTTGTCTGAGTCATTGACTGGGGCATCGCCTGAGGCAGATGCTTTACAAGACAATGCTGAATGTTACCAAAACACTTCCCCACTGCCTATTTTGGCTTCTAGACCTATAAATAGACTTAAGTCCCAGCAAGCCCCAAAAGGTGAAATACAAAGTGTGACCCAGGAGGAGGTATGCTGCACTCCAAAAGAACTGCTTGCCCTTTCTAATATGTACAAACAAAAACCTGGGGAATATGTGTGGAAATTGCTATTAAGGGTTTCGGATAGTGGTGGAAGGAACATAAAGATGGATCAGTATGAGTTTATTGATATGGACCCACTAAGCACAGATTCTTCATTCAGTGTTTCAGCTCAAGAGGTTAGGAAAGAATCTAATAGTTTATTTGGGTGGTCGCTGAAGCATGGATTACACGGTAGCCTACACTAAATCAAGTTGAAGTACCAGACATGCCTTGGTATACTATAGAAGAAGGTATCCAAAGGCTTAGGGGAATTGGCAAGTTAGAGTGGATTTATCAGGTTAGACCCACAGACCCACACATGGAGTACCCAGAGGACGCAGCTTTTATCACAGTGGTGAGCAACAAATTTGTGAAGTGAGCCCCACCATCCTTAGAAACTGCTGTGATTGTTATTTTATGTAAGTCCAATTTAACAGTGGGAAATGCCCTAACTGCTTACACCTAAATACAATGGGGCTGATTGTACCCTGTTGTGGTAGGGGCCAAATGGCGGAACTCAACTGACAAAGACAAGGTGGGCATGGTTACAGTAATGGACAGTGGAGTCAAAGCAGTAATCAGAATAGTCTGACTTGTATGGACTTATGGTGTTGGCTACTTAGTCATGGTGTTCCTAGAAGTGAAATAGATAGGAAATCTACTAAATATTTACTTGATCTTTACAAGTGGATGAATTCTAGGTCAAGTGAACAGCAGTGTAACTCCAGTTACCATAATAGAGAGTCATGGCCCCTCAATCAATTCCCAGATTTGTGCAAATTTCAAGACCTACAACCCGTTGAATGAAGGTGAGGCTGGGTCCCCTTGAGGAAGGACTGTGATACACTGCCAAAAAGTTATACAGTTAATCTCTCTCCCAGCCTTCCCCAAAGGGATCTACGGCCCCTTATGAGATTGATTGTTCATTGGGGATAAGGAAATAATCAGACTTTTCTGGAATTACTGGACACTGGCTCTGAACTGACGCTAATTCCAGGAGACCCAAAACGTCACTGTGGCCCACCAGTCAGAGTAGGGGCATATGGAGGTCATGTTATTAATGAAGTCTTAGTTCATGTCGATCTCGCAGTAGGTCCAGTGGGTCCCTGAGCCCATCCAGTGGTGATTTCTCCAGTTCCAGAATGCATAATTGAAATAGATATTCTCAGCAACTGGCAGAACCCCTACATTGGATCCCTGACAAATGGAGTAAGGGCTATTACGGTAGGATAAGCCAAGTGGAAGCCATTAGAACTGCCTCTATCTAGGAAATAGTAAACCAAAAGCAATACTGCATTCCTGGAGGGATTGCAAAGATTAATGGCACACCATCTAGGACTTGAAGGATGCAGGGGTGGTGAGTCTCACATGTCCATTCAACTCGTCTATTTGGCCTGTGCAAAAAACAGCTGGATCTCGAAGAATGACAGTGGATTATTAAAAACTTAACCAGGTGGTGACTTCAATTGCAGCTGCTGTGCCAGATGTAGTTTCATTGCTTGAACAAATTAATACATCTCCTGGTACCTTTTATGCAGCTGTTGACCTGCCTAATGCCTTTTTCTCCATACCTGGGACCATCAGAGGCAGTTTACCTTCAGCTGGCAAGACCAGCAATATACATTTAGTTGTCTACCTCAGGGATAAATCAACTCTCCAACCATATGTCATAATTTAGTCCGCAGGGAACTTGATCACCTTTGCCTTCCACGAGACATCACTTTCTTCCATTAAATTGATGACATTATGCTAATTGGACCTAGTAAGGAAGAAGTGTCAATGACTCTGCAGTTTTTGGTAAAACATTTGCTGCTAGAGGGTGGGAAATTACTCCCACAAAAATTCAGGCGCCTTCCACCTCAATGAAATTTCTGGGGGTATAGTGGTATGGGGCATGTCAAGATATTCCTTTTAAAGTGAAGGATAAGTTATTGTATCTGGTTCCTCCCATAACCAAAAAGGAGACACAATGCCTAGTGGACCTCTATAGTTTTTGCAGGCAGCATATTCTGGCCTTTTTATCAAGTGACTTGAAAAGCTGCTAGTTTTGAGTGGGGTCCATAATAAGAGAAGGATCTGCAACAGGTTCAGGCTATTGTGCAAGCTGCTATGCCCCTTTGGCCATATGATCCAGCTGATCCAGTGGTACTTGAAGTGTCAGTGGCAGATAGAGATGCTGTTTAGAATCTTTGGCAGGCTCCTATTGGTGAATCACAGCTCAGACCCTTACGATTTTGGAGCAAAGCCACTGCCATCCTCTGCAGATAACTTCTCTCCTTTTGAGAAACAACTTCTGGCTTGTTACTGGGCCTTAGTAGAGACTGAACGATTAACCATGGGACACCAAGCCACCATGCAGCCTGAGCTACCCATCATGAACTGAGTGTCGTCTGACCCACAGAGTCATACAGTTGGACAAGCACAGCAGTACTGCATCATTAAATGGAACTAGTATATACGAGATTGGGCCTGAGCAGGACCTGAAGGCACAAGTAAGTTGCGTGAAGAAGTAGCCCAAATGCCCATGGTCTTCACTCCTGTCACATTTCCTTCCATCTCCCAGTCTGTACCTATGGCCTCATGGGGAGTTCCTTACGATAAGTTGACTGAGGAAGAGAAAATTCATACCTGGCTTACAGATGGTTCTGCATGATGTGCAGGCACCACTCAAAAGTGGACAGCGACAGCATTACATCCCCTTTCTGGGACCTCCATGAAGGACCGTGGTGAAAGGAAATTCTTCCAGTGGGCAGAAATTCGAGCAGTGCACCTGGTTGTTCACTTTGCTTGGAAGGAGAAATGGCCAGATGTGTGACTTTATACTGATTCATGGGCTGTGGCCAATGGTTTGACTGGATGGTCAAGGACTTGGTAGGAACATGATTGGAAAATTGGAGACAAGGAGGTATGAGGAAGAGGTATGTGGATAGACCTATCTGAATGGGCCAAAGAAGTGAAGATATTTGTGTGCCAGGTGAATGCTCACCAAAGGGTGACCTCAGCAGAGGATTTTAAAAATCAAGTGGATAAGATGACATGGTCTATGGAAACCAGTCATCCTCTTTACCTAGCTACTTCTATCATTGCTCAGTGGGCTCTTGAACAAAGTATCCCTGTTGGCAGGATTGGAAGTTATGCATGGGCTCAGCAACATTGACTTCTACTTAACAAGGCCAGCTTGGCTACAGCCACTGCTAAATGCCCAACCTGCCAGCAGCAGAGACCAACGCTGAGTCCCTGATATGACACTATCCATCGAGGTGATCAGCCAGCAACCTGGTGGCCAGTTGATTACATTGTACCACTTCCACCATGGAGGCAGCGTTTAGTTCTTACTGGTATAGACACTTTGGATATGGATTTGCCTTCCCTGTACACAATGCTTCTGCCAAAACTACTGTCCTTGAACTTACAGAATGCCTTATCCACTATCATAATATCCCACACAGCATTACCTCGGATCAAGGGACTCACTTCACAGCAAATGAAGTACAGAAATGGGCCTATGCCCATGAAATTCACTGATCTTAGGAAGTTCCCCATCATCCTGCAGCAGCTGGTTTGATAGAACAATGGAATGGCTTTCTAAAGACACAGTTACGGCGCCAGCTAGGTGGCAATATCTTGCAGAGTTGGGACAGTGTTCTTCTGGTGGCTATATATGGTCTAAACCAGCGTCCAGTATATAGTGATGTTTCTCCCAGTGCCAGGAATCAAGGGGTGGAAATGGGAGCGGCACCACTCACTATTACCTCTAGTGACCCACTCGCAAGATTTGTGCTTCCTGTCCCCATGACCTTATGCTCTGCAGGTCTAGAGGTCTTAGTTCCAAAGAGAGGAATGCTCCCACCTGGGGAAATATCACTGATTCCATTGAATTGGAAGCTAAGAATGCCACCTGGCAACTTTATGCTTCTTGTGCCTCTAGATCAACAGGCAAAGAAAGGAGTTACCATACTGGCTGGTGTGATTGATCCTGACTACCAAAAGGAAATCTGATTGATATTACATACTGGAGGTAAAGAAGAGTATGTCTGGAATGCAGGAGATCCCTTGGGGCATCTCTTAGTACTACCATGCCCTGTGATTAAAGTCAATGGAAAAAGTACAGCAACCCAATTCTGTCATGACTACTAATGGCCCAAACCCTTCAGGAGTGAAGGTTTGGGTCGCCCTACCAGGCAAAGAACCATGACCAGCTAAGGTGCTTGCTGAGGGCAAAGGGAATACGGAATGGGTGGTGGAAGAAAGTAGTTCTAAATACCAGTTATGACCACATGACCTGTTGCAAAAATGAGGAGTGTAATTGTTATGAATATTTCTGGTTTGTGTGTATCAGATATTTTTGTTTTCTTATAAAATATAAGATGTAAACAGGGCTAGTGCATTTTAGGTTGTATATGTGTTTGTTGTATCATGTTAGGTGCAAGTGTAACTTTATAACTATCTTTATCCAGAGATTATGTATGTTTTAAGTAGATGAGTACAGGCACCAAGATGACAAGAAACAGACTTTGATGGCTAAGGTTGTGTGTCATCTGGACTGGACCATGATTCTCAGTGGTTTGACAGTCGTATGATGTTGTGATCACCTCTATGATTTGATCTGCTGTGAGTAGCCAATCAGTTGAAAGGATGTTTTCTTGTGGCCTGCATCAAATATAAGTGGACATTCTGGCAAGGCTTGTTGCTTTTTGCTCGCACTGGATTCTGCAGCTGGCTACTGTTCGTCTGCCCTCTGCTTCTTGGGACTTGAGCTAGCAGCTTACCTGTGGCCTTGCCTACCAATGTTGGAATTCATCGATCTTAGCAGCCTGTGAGCATGAGCCCTGCTCTCTGACCTGCCAATCTTGGGTTCGCCAGCCCCTGCGGCTGCATGAATCATGAGAAACCTCTATCCTGACCCATGGACTTGGGACATTGTAGCCTCTACAACCACGTGAGCCATTTCCTTGCTGTAAATCTGTCTCTACATATATGTATACGCTTTACTAGTTTTGCTTCTCTGGAGAACCCAGCCTAAGACTCTTGAGTTTTGCATTTATTCTGTTTACATTAATTGTGATTAGCAATAGGTAAGCGTTTACTGCAGCCATTTAGTTATACCTTTTTGTGTGTAGTGTTAATGGCTTCTTGGTTTTTCTTTACTTTCTGTCCTGAGTTCTTTGTATATGGATTGTTTTTTTCCCCTTTATTTATTATTGTTTTGTGCTTTCTCAGTTTTTAGAATTTTTTCTTTGTTTTGGTGAGTAGATTTATTAATTTTCTTTGTGGTTACCATGTGGTTTACATTTAACATCTTCCATTTAAAACAATCTGATATATGTTGAAATTGCCTTAACATCCTCACAATATGGAAGTTCTATAATTACGCCATTCATTCACCCTTTTGTTTTGATGTTGTCGTCAATTACATCTTTTATCTCGAATTCCTTGTAATGATTTTTTAACTTTATATTTCTTTTATGATGTCTTTACCTGGCTTAGTATCAGAGTATGAGCCATGGTAGTACAGTGGTTAGGTACTCGGCTGCTAACCGAAGGGTCAGGGGTTTGATTCCACCAGCCCACTCCATGGGGGAAAGATGTAGCAGTCTGCTTCCGTAAAGATTTAGTGCCTTGGAAATCCTGTGGGGCAGTTCAGTTCTGTCCTATAGGGTTGCTAGGAGTCGAAATCTACTCGAAAGCAGTGGGTTGGGTTTGGTTTGCTTTTAGTATCAGGGTGATGCTATCATGTGTCTTTATCTCAGGTTGTTGTCTGATGTTGATTTTCTATCTGACAGACTCCCTTTAATATTTTTTTAGGCCTGTCTGGTGGTTACAAATTCCCTTACTTTCTGTTTATCCAAAAATGTCCTAATTTTGCCCTCATTTTTGAATGACAATTTTGCTGGATATATAATTCTTGGTTGACAGTTATTTTCTTTTTTTGGCTTTGCATATGTCACCCTTTTGTTTTCTTGCCTGCATAGTTTCTGATGCGAAGTCAACACTTACTCTTATTGCTGCCTCTTTTTACATGCTACTCTCAAACTTCTTTCTTTGTCCTTGGATCTGAAGTTTGAGTACAATATGTCTCGATGAATTTCTCTTCGGTTATATTGTATATGGAGTTCATTGAGCTCCTTGGATGAAAATCTTTTCATCTTTCATGATGTTTGGGAAGTGTTTTAGGCTGGGTTCTCTGGAGAAGCAAAACCAGTGAAGCATCTATATATGTATACAGAGAGAGAGAGAGGAAGATATATATCAGGAAAATGGCTCACGTGATTGTAGAGGCTGGAAGGTCCCAAATCTGTGGGTCAGGGTGGAAGCTTCTCTTGACTCATGCAGCTGCAGAGGCTCATGAACCCACGATCCAGACTGTGTAGGCCGACGAATCCCAACATCAGCAGGTATGCTGCTAGCTCAAGTCCCAAGAACCGGAGGTCAAATGAACGGGAGCCAGCTGCAGGAACTAGAGCAAGCAAAAGCCAGCGAGCCTTGACAGAAAGTCCACCTGTATTGGATGCAGACCATACTCTCAAGGAAATTCCCTTTCAACTGATTGGTTACTCACAGCAGATCCCATCGTAGAGGTGATCACATTATAGCAGATTTCATCATGGAGGTGATTGCATCATTTATATGACTGCCAAACTACATCATAACTGCCAAACCGCTTAGAGTCATGGCCCAGCCAAGTTGACACACAACCTTAACTATCACAGTCCACCCCTTGTCCACTTGGCACCCGTATACTGTCCTTAAACCATACATAATCTCGGAATAAAGACAATTATAAAGTCATACTTGCACCTAACATGATATAGCTAACATATGTACAACCAAAAAAGCACTAGCCCTGTTTACATCTAATATTTTATAGGTGAAGAAGACAAAAATATTTGATGCACACGTACAAGGAAGAAATACTCATAACAATTATAGTCCTTGTTTCTGCAACTGGTCATGTGGTCATAACTTGTGTTTAGAACTACCTTCTACAGTATACCAAGGCAGGTCTGGTACTTCAACTTGATTTAGTGTAGGCCACTGTGTAATCCATGCTTCAGTGACCCAACCAAATAAACTGTTAGATCCTTTCCTAACCTCTTGAGCTGAAACACTGAATGAAGAATCTGTGCTTAGTAGGCCCATATAAATAAACTCAGACCAATCCATCTATATATTCCTCTTACCATTATCCTACACCCTTAATAGCCATTCCAATACATATTCCCCAGGTTTCTGTTTGTACATATTAGAAAATTCAAGCAGTTCTTTTGGAGTGTAGCATACCTCCTCCTGGGTCACACTTTATACTTCGCCTTTTGTATCTCTCTAGGACTTAAGTCTAGTTATATAAGTCTAGAAGGAAAAATGAGTGGTGGAAATGTGTTTTGAGAACACTCAGCATTGTCTTGTAAGGCATCGGCCTCATGCTATTTTTCAGGCAATGGCTTAGACAAAGGCTCTTCAGACAGAGCTGGGTTAATCTCATCAGATGGGGGTTAGAGGGACTAATGGTTTTACAGGGGAGGGTGGCTTAGCAGACAAAGATGGTGTAATCTCTTCAGATGGGAGTGAGAGGGCTGGTTCTGTTGACTGGAGGTATTCAGCGGAATTTAGGGGCTCCAGTGTCCCAAGCTTCCTGATTATCTGCCCATATGTCCCATGTTTCAGAATCCCATTTCTTCTTAATCAGTGCCCTCACTTTAACTTCAGACACTACTTGAGGTTGGGAATTGAGTTGGCGTTGTAATTCAGCCACACTTACGATAAGACTCTGGATTTGGTTTTCAGCAATGTCAACTCTGTTACTACACTTTCAAAGCAAAAGTAGAAACTTAGAGGTTGTTTATGCGGCACTTGAGCTTTGACTCTGAAGCCCTGAGCTCATCTCTTTTTTCCACCACTTTGTCTAGTGAAAGTAGGACCAACCAACCAGTTTCCTTATATGTCTCATTATAACAAAATTGTAGAAATGTATCAAACATGCAATCACCTAAAGCCTCGCCTCTTACCAGTACCTGATCTGTTAGTGGTGAAATTTTGTGTATTTGTATTGCCACCTCATGCCATGGATTAGCAGTGCCATCTTTACTACTGGAAGCAGAGTTATCAACATCTTTAAGACTAACCAGACTTGATAACCAATTTAGAAAACTCATCCTAACAATTTTGTTTCTCTAGAACCACTCCCAGTACCAAATGTCTTAGGCTGGGATCTCTAGAGAAACAAAACCAGTGGTACATCTCTCTCTCTTTCTATATGTATATATATGTATATATATATATATATATATATATATATAGAGAGAGAGAGAGAGAGAGAGAGAGAGAGAGAGATGTATATCAAGTACATGGCTCATGTGGTTGTAGAGACTAGAAAGTCCCAAATAACTGGGTCAGGGTGGAGGCTTCTCCAGAGTCTCGTAGCTGCAGGGGCTTCTGAACTCAAGATCCAGGCCACAGAGGCTTACGAATCCTGACATCAGCAGGTAAGCTGCTATCTCAAGTCCTAAGAACCAGAGGTCAGATGAACAGGAGCCAGCTGCAGGATCCAGAGCGAGCAAAAGCCAGTGAGCCTTGCCAGTAAGTCCACCTGTATTGGATGCAGGCCATACCCCCAAGGAAACTCCCTTTCAAGTGATTGGCTACTCATGGTAGATACTATCATAGAGGTGATCACATAATATCAGATCTCATCATGGAGGTGATTACATCATTATACAACTGCCAAACTACATCATAACTGCCAAACCACTAAGAATCATGGCCCAGCCAAGTTGAGACACAATCTTAACCATCACAGGAAGTTTTCTGCCATTCTTCATAAATTCTCTTTACTATTTTTTTCTGTCTTCCTCCTTTGTTATTCCTAATATCCATTATATTATTCCTCTTGGTCATTTCCCACACAACCTGTAGCTTTATTTGTTTTTCTTCATTGTTTTTTTCTGTTTGAACCTCATACAGATTAATATAAGGGTTTTGTCTTCTATTTCATTGATCCTTCCTTTGTTTCAGTTCTACTTTTATGTCCTTCCATTGAGTTGTTTATTTGATAATTTATTGTTAAGCTTCTGAATTTTAGTTTTTTAAAGATTCTATAACCTTATTGAGTTTTTCATTTTGTTTTTGTATTGTTTTCCTTGATTCTTCTAAAGTTTCTTCTGGGTTTTTATTGGTCTCTTTGAGAAGTCTTAATACTAGTTTTTTTGAAAACTGTGTTATGTAGCGCCATTATCAGTTCTTCCTCAGAACTGTCTCTGTATTTTGTTCATTTGCATGAGCGGTCTTTTCTTATTCTTTATATGATTTGTGATTGCTGTATTTCAAGCATTAATGTTCTTTTTTATTTACTTATATTTTCTTTATTAATAGTATGTTTGTTTTTCTCCAGTTTTTTTTTTTGTTTAGATATATCATGAGCTTAGCTTCTTCCCTTTCCCTTTAGATTACCCACTTTCCTTTATATTTTATTTGTTGTTGTTTTGTGATATTGGTCTATGTATGACTTGGTTCTGCTGATTGGCTGGGTGTGATTTCCTCTCAATGGTGGGTGATCCACACAAGGAGGCCCTCTTTCGTTAGGCGGGTATGTCTTCCCTTAGACTATTATTTGGAGGTGTAAGATTGGCGACCTTCCCTGTTGTGAGTCACAAGGTATTGGGTGGTTAGTATCCCTCTGCAGCACTTGAGGGACAGCGCGGTTCTTTTGCATTGACATGAACAAGTAGTGTGACCCCTGGAAAGTGAGAAGGGTCATCTTTGTAGTCAGAGGGAGGCAGCACTACCCAGTTAAGCAAGACAAGCCTTCTGAGCAAACACAGACTGGTGTCACTATGGGTGATGGCAGTGCTAGGGGGTGTCTGCACATGCACAGATGGCTTGCATGCACAGGTGGGGCAAGGGAGTGGTGTTGCAGTGCCTGCATGTGAGGATGGGAGGGGAGAGGGGCTGGAGCAGGGCCTGTGTCTGACTGGGGTTGGGGGTAAGGAGTGGAGTGGAGCCTGCATGTCTTTGTGTGGAATGCTATGCAGAAGTGGGGGGGCGTTGAGTGAGGCAGAGTCTGCACATGTGAGCATGAAAGCCCTGTGTGTCAGGAGGGGAGGGTGGCTGTGCGGAGCCTGCACATATTAGCGTGGAAGGCCCACACATCTGGGAGGGGAGGTGTGGCAGAATAGAGCCTACGTGTGTTTGCGCAGAAGGCTGTGTGCAGTTGGGAGAGGGTTGGCAAAGTGTGACCTGGAGGGGAGGTCGGGCAGGGCAGATCCTGTGCAAACAGGAGGGGAGGTGGGGCTGCATGGGGTTGTTTCTCAAGTGGCTTCTAACTGTTACTCTGTGTGTTGACAATTGAATGATCATCTTCTGTCCAAATGGACAGTGCCCCCTGCTGACAAGCAGTCTTTGCACTAATTCCTAGCTCCATCCCTTCTCTGTACTCCCCAGAGGGACCAGAACTCACTCTCTTCCTCCTGTTCCTTCCTGTTGCTCTTCAGTGAATGTATCTTCTGTCTCCTACCCTTAGACTCTGACACTTCATTCTGCCTCATTTTTCGCTTGACTCTTCAGTCTTCACTCTTGACACTTCAGTCTTCCTTATTGTTCCTGAGTTTGAAAGCTGTGCCACTCCTGTGCATCTCTCTCTCAGGCGTCCCCCATCCCAGGACATGTCCTGCTCATCTATTCCTTTCTTTCCAGGGTTGTTTACACAGTATCTCTGCCATTGTCTGTGTTCTCCATGCGGTTGTCTCCCTGGGCTCTTCACTCTGGTACGTTACTTGCTGCTGTCCCATAATGGCCACTGTGCTTTGATCCAGCAGGCAGATCGCAGACAATCTGGGAATCTTTGCTCTCCCTCTGGTCTTGATCTCTCTCTCCTTCCAATTGGTGCTAGATCTGTTTCTTCAACTCTCCATTAGATGTGCAGGGATTTGAGGTTGTTATTTGTGTCTGTTTTACTTGGTTTCTTGAGACTTTGTTATAGGGAGCCTTTATGGTACACCTATCTAAGCCACCCTTTTAACCGGAGCCCCTAAAATGTTTTTATATCTCACTAGTGGATTGAATGTTTTATCATTATATTCTGACTTTCTTTTTTCCTTCATATTGTTTGTCTTGAACTCTATTTTCCATGATATTAAGATAGCTTTCCTCTGCTTTTATTTTTATTAATTGCGTTGTATTATCTTTTTCCGTTTTGAATATTTCCACATCCTTATTTTAAGTGTGTATTTTATAAATGGCAAATAGTAGTATTTTGTTTTTGTATGCAATACTGCCTTAGGGTAGGCTTTGTCTTTGTCCTGCTTTTTCTTTGCTTCCCTTCCCCCCATTTCTTCCCTTTTAAAAAATTGATACTGAATTTGTTTGATTGCTTCTCATTTTATTCCCACCCCCTACATGCAAGTTTGGAAGTTGTTCTTGATACCTTTTTTTGTTATACTTTAAAATTTTAAAAAAATTTTTGCAAATGAACCATGCTCACAGCAAAAAAAGAGAAAATACTGATAACTGTGAAAAAAAATTCCCTATAATCCTACCACATAGATATAATTTATGTTAACATTTGGAGCCTAACCCTTTTGGAATCTATTTCTATTTTAATGGTTATCCTTGAAATTTTACCATAAATATTTAACATCTTAACAAAATCTAGAGTTGAATTTCTTAATGTTCACATTCTTGAAAAATGCAAGGACCTTAGAACCCTTGAGCAATGATCACCCCCTTCCCAATTTATATCCTATCATTATCCATGCTTTCAAAAAATTGTATCTCACTGATTAGACATTAGCAAAATTATTTCTGTTTATTGAGATTGACCTATTCATTTACTTTTTTCTTTCCTCACCATTTTTTCCTGCTTCTCAGACCCTCCTTTTGGGATCTTTTCCTTCCTCTTGAATTATGTCCTTAAAAGTCCCTTAGGGGTGGTTAACACTGCTGTTGTTTATCTGAAAAAAAATCTTTATTTTGCCCTTGTTTTCAAAAGATAGCAACATTGAGGTAATTGGTGACCAGTTTTAGTGGAGTGGTGAGGACAGAAGGTTGATTAGAGTGGAGTTAAAAGAGAAGGAGAGGGGAGGAATTTAAAACTGAGTGTCAACTCTTTAGAGAAATTTTACTCTAAAGGGAAGGAGAGAAATAGAATAGTCTTTGGAGTCAGGTGTGGAGTCAGAAGGGCTTTTTAAAATTTTTTAACTTTTTTTTCCTGATATAAAATTGTTTATTTGAGGGGAAGAAAAACTCAGTCTGTATTATAGACCTGTTAGTCACAAGATTACAAAAGATACCTTCTTTTTAATTCTAGCTGCAACTTTATTGAGATACAGTTTACATATAATAAATGACACATTTAAAAGTGTACATTTTGATGAGTTTGACAGATGTATAATAATTTTAGGCTTATATAAAAGTTGTTAAAATAATACAGAGAATTCCCTTTATATCTTTCACCCACATTCCTCAAATGTTAAAAGTTTGCCACATTTGCTGTATCATTCCTTCTCTCTCTCTATATATATATATGTATATGTGTGTGTGTGTGTATACATATACCTATTTCCCTAAACCATTTCAGGGTAAGTTACATACTTGATGCCCCTAAGTTCTTAAGTAGTGCCTAAAATTAAGAATAGTCTCTTAAAAAATTACAGTGATCAAAATCAGGAAATTAACATCAATACAATACTTATCTAATGTACAGACTTTATTCAGATGACCTTTATAATAAGAAATAAAATTTTTTTCTGCTTTAAGATCCAGTCCAAGATAACTAGTTGCATTTTGTTGTCATGTTTCTTTAAAATCTATTTTAATTTGGAAAAAATTTCAAGATTCTTTTGTCTGTAATGACTTGACATTTTTTTTCCTGCTTAACATTAAAATTTTTTTTTACCATTTTGTTGTTGTTGAGAATATACACAGCAAAACATACACCAATTAAACAATTTCTACATGTACAATTCACTGGCATTGATTACCATATTTTTATGCAAATAATGCAAACCTTCTATGTTTGTTTACCAACCTTGCCCTCCCCCAGCAAGGTATTTCCATAAGCGCCACCATGCCATTTTTTTTTTAACCTGATCACTGATTCGATCTCTTTACTTGTTATGGGTCTACCCTCTTGAGTCACTTTGGGTAGATTGTGTGCTTCTGTGAATTTGTCCATTTCATCTAGGTTATCCAGGTTGAAAGTGAAAGGATGGAAAAAATATTCCATGCAAATAATAACCAAAAGAGAGTTGAGGTGGCAATATCACACAAAGTAGACTTTAAGATAAAACCCGTTAGAAAAGATGAAGATGGACATTATATAGTGATAAAATGGTCCATTAATCAAGAAGATTTAACAATCATAAATATATATGCACCCAATATTGGAGCACCTAAATTGGCCCTATCTCCAACAAGCCCTGATTGAGAAAGTTTGTTTTAAATGGAGAAATAGTCTCATATTTATGAGAAATCATTTAGGAATAAGGGAAAAATTGATGAGATAGGAGAGAGAGGGTAGAATTGCTGGAGTGGTGTCCTTAAGAAGGTGAGAGGGCATGAAGTTTAGTGCCTCAATAGAGGGGTTGAACTTAGCATGAGACCACAAAACAGGTTATCCATAAAACAGGCGTGAAGGCAGAAAATATGGGCACAAATGCTATTAGGTGGTTAGATGTGGTAGTAGGACCTCATGGAAATTCTCTCTCTCTCATTTTTATTTTTTATTTTTTGCTTTTTTATTCTCAGTGAAATAGAAGCAAGGTCATCAGCTGAACATGAGGTTGCGGCTGGTGGTGGGGGGAGTGTGTATTAAAAGTTTGAGGAGGGGGAGAAGGTATAAAACAGTTGTTGAATTGAATAGTAGAATGAATGGACGAGGGATATATAGTAAGATTGCCAGGCAGCATTAAGGACCCACTTGAAGTTTATTGTTCTGAAGACTTAAGCTTTTTGTTGAGTTTAATGCTTCTCTTTTTAATAAGCTTTAGTGTGTTTCTCAAAGGTTTGATGGTTCTTGTGGAGGAGGGGCAGATCCTGTAGGGAACTTGTTTTCTTCAGTAGTCATCTGTAGATTTGTCCTTCCTCTCAGGCTCTAGCACCCAGACTTGCAGCTTGCACTTGTGGACAGACTTCACTGCTAATCACTGCTTACCACAAGGGAGTTTGGGGCAGGTGGGGTTAATGGGTCTAACAGTTTTGAATTCACCTTCCATTTAATCTCCCAGGTGAATGCCCCAAGGCTCCTTCATGCTTCTGCTATCCATTGAGTAGGTTTGGAGCTTTCCCAAATCATTCTTAACTTTGCAGTAATTTTCTCCTATAAAATATATGTGTGGGATGGGGGGAGCTTTGGTTTCCACAGGTTTTGTTTCTTTATGGATGTGATCTATTGGTTTCCTTTCTTTTGGGCATTTTCCAATGTTTATGGTCTGTGGATAGTAGTCTTTCTATTTTGGGGGGATATTATGGCTTCATTCTAATTTTTAAAAAATTTCTGTTGCTTTCAAGAGTATTGGGTGGCCAGTAGGGTAGGTGCATATGTTCACTGTTGCCATATTGATACAGTCTTTGAGACTTTCTGATCTGCATGAACATCTTGGATTAACATTGTAAGGAAAAGATAAGTTAGTGATTTTTTTTTTTGTTGCTGTTGTTGTTGCAGATATTTGGCATTGACAATTTGGAGCAGGGATTTGGTTCAGGTTTTTGTTGATATTTTTAGAAGCACTGACAGGATTGGCTAGATTTCAGAATTTGAATGTATCAGGAGTCAATAAAATGTTATCATGTATTAACTGTTAACTTTTTTCATTGATCAATCTATATATAAGTGTATCTGAGTTGTATATTTGTAAGATTACTCTGGAAATTGTGTTTCTTATTAGCATTTCCTGTTTTTCTACTGTTTTATAGCTGATGTCAATGGAATCATTTATTTTTTCAACTCCAGTTTCTTAGTCAGTGATGTAAATTCTTAACACCTCAGTCTTGGTGATTTTTAATTCTAACCATAGTGTATTTTAGACCCATAAAGATAGTTACTGGAGATATCAATGTCTTTGGGAATATTTGTTTTGTCTTTGATCACATTTCTATTCTTCTAGTACTTCTAAGATAGTACAGAAACTATATGAAAAATCAACTCTATTACTGTGTATAATGCTGATGTTAATTGACAAAAGATTATCCATGTTTAATTTGTTCAGAAACATCCATGGGTCTACTTTGTGGGAATATGATTAAAACAATCAACAAGTTTATTCTGATAGAGACCAATCCCAAAAACCAAACCCACTGCCATCGATTCTGACTCATAGCGACCCTATAGGACGGAGTAGTAGAACTGCCCCATAGGGTTTCCAAGGCTGTAATCTTTACGGAAGCAGACCGCCACATCTTTCTCCTGCTGAGCAGCTGATGGGTATGAACTGCCGACCTTCTGTTTAGCAGCTGAGTGCTTTAACCACTGTGCAACCAGGACTCCTTCTGATAGAGACATCTTTAATATATTACCTGACCAATTTCTGAGACATACTAAGGGAATAAACCTTATAGTTAGGGAGCTTACATTTTTTTGAGGACCTACTGTGCATTAAATAGTGTCATCTTGTTTAATCTTTACTGTAACTCCTTCTATAAAGTTATTAATGCCATTAAATGAAAATATTTGTATAAATATTGAGGATTGAAGTTACATCTTCCTTTTCTAGAGAGAAGTTTGGATTTCCAGGCAATCAGACAACTTATGTAAGAGTGGTATTTAGCACAGTTTTGTATTTATGTGGAATTGTTTTACTCTGATTGGAGAGAAATCACTCTAAACAGTGGGTATGTTTGCTGAACATTGTCAAAAAAGTGTTCCCAAAAGGCACACATTGCTTAATATATATTCATAATGTTGAAACTGGTAATTTTAAGGACATTAGTCATTTGGGTTGATTTACAGTGGCATTATTCAAACTTCTCCATTTTGTAATGTAATTCTGTTGGACTATTGAGGATATTGAAGTTGGGGAAGACTTTTAGGCTGATCTTATTCTCCAGGAAGGAGGCAACTTCTTAAATAGCAGCACATTTGAAATTTGAAATTTTAGAGATTAGTAGAATGAGCTAAGAGAGTGGTTATTAGTGGGTTACTATTATAACGGATTTTTGGAGGCATAGCAAATATGAAAGCTATTTATTTTTTATTAATTTATTTTATTAATGTACTTTAGATGCAGGCTTACAGAACAAGCTAGTTTCTCATTAAACAATTAGTACACATATTGTTTTGTGACATTGGTTACCAACCCCACGATGTGTCAACACTCTCTTTCTTGACCTTGGGTTCCCTATTACCAGCTTTCCTGTCCCCTCCTGCCTTCTAGTCCTTGCCCCTGGGCTGGTGTGCCCCTTTAGTGTCGTTTTGTTTTATGGGCTTGTCTAATCTTTGGCTGAAGGGTGAATCTCAGGAGTGACTTTATTACTGAGTTAAAAGTGTGGCCGGGGGCCATACTCTCGAGGTTTCTCCAGTCTCTGTGAGGCCAGTAAGTTTGGTCTTTTTTTGTGAGTTAGAATTTTGTTCAAATTTTTTTCCACCTCTCTGGGGCCCTCTATTGTGATCCCTGTCAGAGCAGTCAGTGGTGGTAGCCAGCACCATCTAGTTGTTCTGGACTCAGTCTGGCAGAGGCTGTGGTAGTTGTGGTCCATTAGTTCTTCGGACTAATCTATAAAAGCCTATTTTTTAAATTTTATAATATTACACATAAGGAGTCCTGATGCTACAATGGTTAAGTGCTCAGCTGCTAATCAAAAGGTTGTCTTTTGAACTCACCAGCCGCTCCACAGGAAAAAGATGTGACAGTCTGCTTTCATAAAGTGTTACAGCCTTAGAAACCCTAGGGGGTAGTTCTTTTCTGTTCTATAGGATCGCTATGAGTCAGAATCGACTCGACAGCAACAGGTTTGGCTTTTGGTTTATACATGTTATAGTCTCAATTTTGCATTTATATGTTCAGTTTTGAAATACAGTTATAACAATTTGGACTTAATATCAATTACTGGTTTTAGTATTCCCCACCAGTTTTAAACTACAGCTTTCCTATTCTTGATCCTTAAACTTTGCTAGGTGCCTCCTCTGTAGCTTGGAGAAAACCTTTGTGCAATTTTTCAAGGTTACTTGCGTGTGCAGTTTTTGTTTCCTTGGGTATCTCTGAAACTGACCTTTCTTTTACATTCTCACATGAAAGATGACTTAGCTGGGTATTAAAAAAAAAAGGTTTACAATCTTCTCTATATATTTTGTTCTATTGTCATCTTCCAGTTAATGCTGCAGAAGAGAAGTCTAAGGACACTCTGACTTTTGGTTCCTTTTTCCTTCTAAATACTTATAGGTAACATTCTTTATCTTCATAACTGAAAAATTTAGAGTGCCTCTTTTCTATATCGTGGTATGGATTTTTTATTTCCTCACATGAAGTAGATTTTTAAAAATAAAGTTGTTGACATAAATAATTTTTTTAAATACATAAAAAATATAAAGAAAATTAAAAGGATGGCTATGATTTAAAAAAAAAACAGAAAATAATAAATATTGGTAAGGATGTGGAGAAATTGGAATGCTTATCCATTCCTGGTGGGAATGCAAAATGATATAGCCATTGTGGAAAACAGTGTGGCGGTTCTTCAAAAAACTAAAAATAGAACTACCATATGACCCAGCAATTCCATTCTTAGGTCCATACCCAGAAAACTTGAAAGCAGAGACTCAGACAGACACTTGTATACCAATGTTCAATGCAGCACTTTTCACAATAGCCAAAATGTTGAAAAAACCTAAATGCCCATCAACAGATGAATGGATAAACAAAATGGGGCACATACATACAGAGGAATACTACTCAGCAAGTAAAGAAATGAAGTCTTGATACATGCTAAAATATGGATGGAACTTGAAAATATGCTGAGTGAAAGAAGTCAGTCACAACAGGACAAGTATTGTATGGCCTCACGTATATAAAAAGAAAAAAACAGGCAAATGTGTAGAGACCAAAGTTTATTAGTGGTTACAAGGCTTGGAAGTGGGGGGAGAGGAGAGGTTATTGCTTATAGAGCACTGTGCTTTGGTGTATGGTGAAGGAAAAATCACATTGATTAAGGGTAGGGTTGTACAACCGATTAATGTAATTGCTGTCAGTAAGTTGGACACCTGTAAAAAATTGAATTGGCAAAAATGTGATAGGTATATTTACAACAAGGACCAAAAAAAAAAAAAAAAAAAAAAAAAAAAGCTGCTGAGGCTGCTTATGGACAGCCAGATACCTCATGGAGGTTGGTTCATTGGTTTGGAGGTTTACAGTCATGGTTCCCTGAGATATCACAGTTAATTGACATAATAATGTATTTAGTACTGTTCTACCTCCTAGTTCACTGAGTTGTGTCTGGGGTTTTAAAATCTCGCAAATGGCTGTCCAAGGCACAATTTGTCTCTATTCACCTGGAGCAACAGAGGAAGGAGAATCAAGAATGTTGTTGTTGTGCTGTTAGGTGCCGTCGAGTCTGTTCCGACTCATAGAGAATCCATGCACAACAGATTATTAATGGATGTTTGCAGCTGTTTCTTCTCATTTTGAGTTGTGCCACATCAGCAAATGAAGGTCCCAAAAGCTTGACTCCATGCACGTCATTAAAGTCCACTCTACTTTGAGGAGCCAGCTCTTCCCCAGTCATATTTTGAATTCCTTCCAACCTGAGGGGCTCGTCTGTATCAGACAGTGTTCTGCTGCTATTCATAAGGTTTTCATGGCTAATTCTTTTTAGAAGTAGACCGCTGGGTCCTTCTTCCTAGTCTGTCTTAGTCTGGAAGTTCAGCTGAAACCTGTCTGCCATGGGTGACCCTGCTGGTATTTGAATACCGGTGGCATAGCTTCCTGCATCACAGCAATACGCAATCCCTCATAGTACGACAAACTGACAGACATGTAGGGGGGAGTCAGGAATAGGAGGAGGAAATGGAATGTGTGGCTAACTGCCTCCATGAACAACTGCCTCCTTTCCCATGAGACCAGAAGAACTGGATGGTGCCTGGCTACCATTACAGAACATTTTGATCAGAGGTTCTACAGAAAAATATGGATCAGAACAGGAAAATGCAGAACAGAATTTCAAAATCTCATGGAGTCTAGACTTTCTGGAACCAGAGAGACTCAGTGAACCCCTGAAACTTTTACCCTGAGATAATCTTTAAACATTAAGCCAAAAATATTCCCTGAACTTTTATTAAAACTAAGCAATAGTTTAGATTAACTAGTAAAGAATGTCTGCCTTGAGCATTGTGCTTTTTTAAGATCTATCTATATGGGATCATATTGGAGCCCTGGTTGCGCAGTGGTTAAGCGCTCAGCTGCTAACCAAAAGGTCAGCAGTTCCAACCTACCAGCTGCTCTGTGGGAGAAAGATGTGGCAGTCTGCTTCCATAAAGATTAATTACAGCCTTGAAAACCCTATGTGGCAGTTCTACTTTGTCCTATAAGATCGCTATGAGTCAGAATCGAATCGTCTTGATGGCAACAGGTTTTTTTGTTTTGTTTTTATGTGGGATCAAATTGACAACAGCAGCTGGAAAGATTAGATTGGAAACTTAGAAGGCAATGAATTTATGTTAATGGGAAAGTAGCAACTAGGAAAAGGAGGGTGAGAATGGTTGCAAAACTTGAAGAATAATCAGTGTCACTGAACTGTACAGGTAGAAACTGCTAAATTGGTGTATGTTCTGCTGTGTCTCAACAACAACAAAAAGATAAAAACATTAATTTTTTTTAAATCAAAATTACCTGTTATCCCAACTCTCTGAAATAAAACGTTTTAAAATTTCCAGACATATTTTATACATACGTGTACACAAACACAATTTTTAGTATTTATTTTACCAGAATTCAATCATTATCTACCTTTTTAAAAATTATTTTTCTTTTTACTTAAGGTATACAAGGCATGTATACATTAAAGTCCCTGAATCCTAAATGTATAGCTTGATAAGTTTTGACATACATATACCTCCAAGAAACTACCACTCAAATGAAGATGTAGAACATTTCTAGCCCCATAGAAAGATCACTGAGCTTCATCCAAATTGTTGTGTGTACCTGTAGTTTATTTCTTTTTTATTACTATGAGTTGTTGCATTGTAGGAATATACCACAATCCAGTCATCCATTCTTTTGTTCATGTACATTAGGATTGGTTCTAGTTTTTGGCTCTTACAGATAAAGCTACTATGAACTTTCCTGTATATGTTTTTTGGCAGATATATGCAGTCATTTCTCTTGTGTATATACCTAGGAATGGGATTTCTGGGTCATAAAATAGGGGTATATTTAACTATGTTAGGTAATGCCAGGCAGTTTTGCAAAGCAGTTACACCAAAATATGTTCCCACCAGGAATGTATGAGAGTCCTAATTGCTCCATATTCTTGTCAACCTTTAGTATTATCAGTCTTTTAATTTTAGCCATTCCTATGGGTGTGATGTGGTATATTGTGGTATTAACTTGCATTTCCCAAATACGTAATTATGTTGAGCATCTTTTCATAAAATTATTGGAGATTCAAATACATTCTTTTGTGAAGTGCCTATTCAAGTTTTCTTTTTTATTGGATTCTTTGTCTTTTCTCTTAATTTGCTTTAATATTGAACAATTCTTCAGCCTTTCTTTGTCTTTCTTAACAATGCTGAAAAGCAGATGCCATGATTTTTGTAGAATGTCTCTCAATTTTGGGTTTGCCTGAAGTTTATTCGTGATTAGTTCATTATGCATTTTGGGCAGGAAAACCATGTAAGTTATGTTTTGATTGTCTCAGTGCATCATATTAGGAGGCATGTGATGTCAGTTTGTCTCAATATTAATAATGTTAACTTTTATTACTTAGTTAAAGGGAGACCTGCCGGGCTTCTTCACTATGTTGTTGTTGTTGTTCTTAGATATTGTCAAGTCCTTTCCGATTCATGACAACCCAATGTACAACAGAACAAAACACTGCCCAGTCCTGTGCCATCCTCACAATCGTTGTAGTACTCGAGCTGATCGTTGCAGCCACTGTGTCAGTCCATCTAATTAAGGGTTTTCCTCTCTTTCACTGACCCTCTCCAGGGTGGTACCTCCTGATAACATGTCCAAAGTACACGAGACGAAGTCTCACCATCCTCACTACTAAGGAGCATTCTGGCTTTACTTCTTCCAATACAGATTTGTTCCTTCTTCTGGCAGTCCATGGTATATTCAGTATTCTTCGCAAACACCGTAATTCAAAAGAACCAACTCTTCTTCAGTCTTCCTTATTCATTGTCCAGCTTTCGCATGCATATGAGGTGATTGAAAAGACCATGGCTTAGGTCATGTGCACCTTAGTCCTCAAAGTGACATCTTTGCTTTTCACCACTTTAAAGAGGTCTTTTGCAGCAGATTTACCCAGTGCAATACATCGTTTGATTTCTTGACTGCTGCTTCCATGGGTGTTGATTGTGGATCCGAGTAAAATAAAATCCTTGACAACTTCAATATTTTCTCTGTTTATCATGGTGTTGCTTATTGGTCCAGTTGTAAGGATTTTTGTTTTCTTTATGTTTAGATGTAATCCATACTGAAGGCTTTGATCTTCATCAGTAAGTCCTTCAAGTCCTTTTCACTTTCAGCAAGCAAGATTGTGTCATCTGCATAATGTAGGTTGTTCACGACTCTTCCTTCAATCCTGGTGCCGCACTTTCCATCATATAGTCCAGCTTCTCGGATTGTTTGATCAGCATAAAGATTGAATAAGTATGGTGAAAGGATACAACCCTGACATACACATTTACTGATTTTAAACCACTCGGTAGCCCCTTGTCCTGTTTGGACGACCGCCTCTTGGTCTATATACAGGTTCCTTATGAGCACAATTAAGTCCCATTCTTTACAATGTTATCCATAATTTGTTATGATCCACGCAGTCGAATGCCTTTGCATAGTAAAACACAGGTAAACATCTTTCTGGTATTCTCTGCTTTCAGCCAGGATCCATCTGACATCAGCAATGATATCCCTCATTCCACGGTGCCCTTTTGAATCTGGCTTCAATTTCTGGCAGTTTCCTGTGGATATACCGCTGCAACGGCTTTTAATTTATCTTCAGCAAAATTTTACTTGCATGTAACATTAATGATATTGTTTGATAATTTCTGCATTCTTTTAGATCACCTTTCTTTGGAATGGGCACAAATATGGATCTCTTTCAGTTGGTTGGCCAGGTAGCTGTCTTCCATGTTTCTTGGCATAGACAAGTGAGCACCTCCAGCACTGCATCTTTTTATTGAAACATCTCAGTTGGTATTCTGTCAGTTCCTGAAGACTTGTTTTTAGCCAATGCCTTCAGTGCAGCTTGGCCTTCTTCCTTCAATACCATCAATTCTTGATCATATGCTACCTCCTGAAATGGTTGAATGTTGACCAGTTCTTTTTGGTACAGTAACTCTGTGTTATCCTTCCATTTTCTTTTGATGCTTTCTGTGTTGTTCAATATTTTGCCCATAGAATCCATATTGCAACTCAAGGCTTGAATTTTTATTTCAGTTCTTTCAGCTTGAGAAATGCTGAGCGTGTTCTTCTCTTTTGATTTTCTAACTCCAGGTCTTTGCATATTTCATTATAATACTTTACTTTTTCTTCTCAAGCTGCCATTTGAAATCTTCTGTTCAGCTCTCACTTCATCATTTCTTGCATTTGATTTAGATGCTCTATGTTCAAGAGCCAAGTTTCAGAGCCTCTTCTGACATCTATTTTGGTCTGTTCTTTCTTTCCCGTCTTTTCAGTGACCGCTTGCTTTTTCCATGTATGATGTTCTTGATGTTATCCCACATCTCTTCTGGTCTTTGGTCATTAATGTTCAATGCGTCAAATGTATTCTTGAGATGATGGTCTCTAAATTCAGGTGAGGTACACTCAAGGTCATATTTTTGCTCTCGTGGACTTGTTCTAATTTTCTTCAGCATCAACTTGAAGTTGCATATTTTTCCCTTTATAATTTATGAGTTATTTCTTGGGAGTATTTTGAGACAATGTAAATGTCCCAGTGCTCATCATACTTTCACCCACTTGTTTTAGCATACATTGATGATTTTTTAACTCCGTCATTCCTTTTTATGTTTATTAGATTGCCCCCCTTATTTTTTTTATTTACGAACTTACGTATCTTTATTTTATTGAACAGTTTGTAATTTAATACTATCATTATTTATTTTGATGCTTTAAATGTCCCAAATTTGGTTAGTTGGGGCCCATTCAAGATGGCTCTTGTGTCCTTTGACCTGTTCCCATCATTCTTTGTGTACTTCCTTCCTTTCTGGCTCAGCAAGATATTCCAGGCTCATTTTATATTTTCCCTGTCTCAGCCCTGGAATGGGTCATTTCTGCATAGAGCCCTGATTCTTTAGCAGGGAATGTAATTTAGAAACCAAAATCTGGGTACTGATTGTTCTTGTTGCTATCTGGGAGTCATTACTTATAGGGTTCTCAGCAGATTGACTAGGAGTGTGTGTGTGTGTGTGTGTGTGTGTGTGTGTGTGTGTGCGTGTGTGCACGTGCGTGTGTATAGATATATAATTGTGTGCTGTCGAGTTATTTTCAACTCATAGCAAAGCTATAGCACAAAGTAGAACTGAGCGATAGGGTTTCCTAGGCTATAATCTTTTTTTTTTTTTTTTAATATTGTGTTTTTGGTGAGAGTTTACACAGCAGATTAGGTTCCCATTTAACAGTTTCTACACAAATTATTTAGTGAAATTGATTACGTTTTTCACAATGTATCAACAGTCTTAATTCCATTCTGGTTGTCACATGAGTTCTTTATTTTTTTTCTTCTAAATTTTATTTATTTTGTTGTTGTTATTGAGAATATATACAGAAAAACATATACCTATTTAAAAGTTTCTACATGTACAATTTAGTGACATTGATTACATTCTTGGAGTTGTGCAGCCATTTTCACCGTCCTTTTTATGAGTTGCTCTTCCCTCGTTAGCGGAAACTCACTGCTCCCTAAGGTTCCTATCTAATCCTTCTAGTTGCTGTTGTCACTTTGATCCTAGATAGATAGTTCTTAGAAGAGGATAATAATCAAGACAGACCTTTTTTACTAGATAAGCTAAATAATTATTTGGTTTTAAGATGACTTCAGGGGATATTTTTGGTTTAAGGTTTAAAGATTATCTCAGGGCAATAGTTTCCGGTATTCATCTACCCGCCATGGATCCGAAAAGTCTAGAGTCCACTATACCTGACTCTCCTTCTTCCTCTATGCTCCAGGTGAATAGAGACCAATTTTTGTTCCTTGTATGGCCACTTGCAAGCTTTAAGACCCCAGGCACTACACAGTGTATTAGGAGGTAAAACAGAAGCACTAAACAGGTTATTAGGCCAATTAACTGGGATGTCTCAGGAAATCATGACCCTAAACCTCCAAACCAAGGAACCAAATCCCATGAGGTTTTTGGTTGTGCATAAGCAGCCTCAGAAGCTACTCTTTCTTTCTTTCTTTTTTTTTAATCATCATCTTAAATATATGTATCACACAACTTTTGCCAATTCAACTTTTTACAAGTGTGCTTATTGACAGCAATTACAATAATCAGCTGTGCAACCCTACCCTTAATCAATGCCTTTTTGCCATTAAAGTTAATGCCCCTTGTCCCCCTCCCTCCCACCCCTGGTAACCACTAATAAACTTTGTTCTCTGTATATGTGGATTTTCTTGACTTTTTATGTATGTGAGGTCATAGTATATTGGTCCTTTTGTGATTGGCTTATTTTGCTCAGCATAATGTCTTTGAACTCCATCCATACTGTAGCATGTATCCAGACTTCATTTCTCCAACTGGCTAAATAGTATTCCATTGTATGTATGTACTACTACATTTTGTTTATCTATTCATCTGTTCATGTGCATTTAGGTTGCTTCCACCTTTGGCTATTGTGAATAGTGCTGCAGTGAACGTTAGTATACACATCTTTTTGAGTCTCTGCTTTTAAGTCTTTGGGGTGTATACCTAGGTCATATGATAGTTCTGTTTTTAGTTTGTTGAAGAACCGCCACACTGTTTTCCACAACAGCAATACCATTTTCCATTCCTACCAGCAAGGATAAGGTTCCAATTTCCCCACATCCTCACCAACATTTTTTTTTTAATTATTAGCCATCCTAGTGAGAGTGAAATGATACCTCATTGTGGTTTTAATTTGCATCTCTCAGATGGTAATGATGCTGAACATCTTTTCGTGTGTTTTTTGGCCATTTGAAATGTCTTCTTTGGTGAAATATCTATTCGTTTGTCCATTTTATGATTCGGTTGTCTTTTTGTTGTTAAGTTGTCAAAGTTTTATATATATTTTGGTTATTAGATTCTCATTGAATATATGATTTCCAAAGATATTCTCCCAGTTGGTAGTTTGTGTTTTCACTTTTTTGGTAGTCTTTTGATGAACAAAAATTTTTAATTTCTACGAGGTCCCATTTATTTATTTTGTCTTTTGCTGTTTGTTGTTTTTTATTGTATTAAATAATCCATTGTTGAAAGCTAGTCCTAACAGTGTTGCCCTTGCTTGTTCTTCTAAGAATTTTGTGGTTTTAGTTTGCACATTTAGGTCCTTAATCCATTTTGAATTTGTTTTTGTGTATGGTGTGAGGCATGGATCCTCTTTCATTTTTCTGCATGTGGAAATCCAATTTTCCCAGCACCATTTATTAGAGAGACTGTTCTTTCCCCATCGAGTAGACTTCGCACCCTTGTCAAAAGTCAGTTGACCGTAGATGTGTGGGTTTATTCCTGGCCTCAATGTTCTATTCCATTGGTCTATGAGTTTGCTGTTATACTAGTAGCAGGCTGTTTTGATTACTATAGCTGTATAGTGTGTTTTAAAATCAGGAAGTGTGGGTCCTCCTACTTTGTTCAATGTTGTTTTAGCTATTCACGGCCTCTTGCCATTCCATATAAAGTTGAGGATTGGTTTTTCTATTTCTGTTAAGAAGGCTGTTGGAATTTTGATCGGGGTTACATTGAATTTATAGGTTGCTTTGGATAGTATTGACATCTTAACAATATTAAGTCTTCCAGTCCATGAACATGGAAGATCCTTCCACTTATTTAAGTCTTCTTTAATCTGTTTCAGAAGTGTTTTATAGTTTTCATTGTATAAGTCCTTCACAGCACTGTTTAGACTTATTCCTAGTTACTTTATTCTCTTAGATGCTGTTTTAAATGAAATTGTTTCCCTAATTTCCCTTTCAGATCTCTCATTACTGGTGTATAGAAAACGAAACTGATTTTTCTGTGTTGACCTTGTACCCTACAACTTTGCTAAATTCCTCTATTAGCTCTAGAAGTTTCCTTGTGAACTTTTTGACATTTTCTATATGTAGGATCATATCATCCAGGAATAGAGGTAATTTTACTTCCTCTTTTCCAATCTGGATACCTTTTATTTCTTTTTGTTGTCTTATTGCTCCAGCTAGGGCTTCTAATACAATATTGAATAGTAGTGGTGAGAGCAGGCATCTTTATCTTGCTTCTGATTTCAAGGGGAAAGCTCTCACTCTTTCTCCATTAAGTATAATGTTGGCTGTTAGCTTTTCATATATGCCCTGAATCATTCTGAGGAATTTCCCTTTATTCCAATCTTCTTGAGGGTTTTCATCAAGAAAGATGTTAGATTTTATCAAATGCTTTTTTTGCATCCATGAGATGATCATGTGGTTCTTTTCCTTTCTTCTATTGATATGATGTGTTATGTTGATTGATTTTGTAATGTAGAACCATCCCTGCAGTCCTAGAATAAATCCATTGTCAATTACTAGGTACTTAAGCTTTTCCTCTATATTTTCTTCTAAGCATTCTATGGTTTTAGTTCATATATTTAGGTCACTGATCCATTTTGAGTTAGTTTTCATATACAGTGTGAGGTATGGGCCCAAGCATAATCCTTTTGCATGTGGAGATCCAGTTGTCTCAGCACCATTTATTGAAAAGACTAGTCTTTCCCCATTGGATGGGCTCATCACCCTTGTTGAAAATCAATTGGTCATAGACATATTTGTTTATTTTTAGACTTCCATTTCCATTACATTGGTCTATATGTCTATCCTTATGCCACTACCACAATTTTTTTTATAATTGTAAGTCCTCCTACTTTGTTCTTCTTTTTCAAGATTGTTTTGGCTATTCAGGGCCCTTTGCAATTCCTTATGAATTTAGGTTTGGCTTTTCTATTTCTGCAAAAATGTCTTTTGGCATTTTTATAGGCATTGCATTGAATCTGTAGATTGCGTTGGGTAGTATTGACACATTAACAATATTAAGTCTTTTAATCATTGAACGTGGCACATCTTTCCATTTGTTTAGGTTCCCTTTAATAATAGCCATTGCCATCGAGTCGATTCCGACTCATAGGGACCCTAAACCAAAAAGTCGCTAGTTCGAATCCACCAGCCACTCCTTGGAAACCCTATAGGGCAGTTATACTCTGTCTTATAGGGTCACTGTGAGTCAGAATTGACTCAATGGCAGTGAGTTTAATAATAACTTTCAGAATTGTTTTATTGTTTTCAGTGTCACCTACCTGGTTAAATTTATTCTTAGGTATTTTATTCTTTTAGACACTATTATAAATGGAATCATTTTCTTAATTTCCTTTTGAGATTGTTCCTTCTTGAAACATGTATATATTAGAGAGAGAGAAAGAGGGAGGGAGGAAAGGAGGTAGGGAGAGAAAGAGAGAGTGATTCTTGGTGTGTAGAAACAACTAATTTTTGTGTGTTGATCTTGTACCCTGTGACTTTGCTGAATTCATGTATAATCTCTAGTACCTTTATTGAGGATTCTTTGGGATTTTCTATATGTAGGATCATGTCATCTGAATAGAGAGAGTTTTACTTCTTTCTTTTTGATTTGGATACCTTTTATTTCTTGCTTAATTGCTCTGGCTACAACTTCCAGTACAGTGTTGAATTCAGTGGCAAAAGCAGGCATCCTTTTTTCGTTCCCAATCTTAGGAGGAAAGCTTTTGGTCTGTCACCATTGATGCTAGCTGTGGGTTTTTCATAAATACCCTTTATCATATTGAGGAATTTACCTTCTATTCCTAGTTTGTTGAGTGTTTTATCATGAAATGATATTGGAGTTTGTCAAATGCCTCTTCTACATCAATTGAGATCATCATGTGGTTCTTTTCCCTTTGTTCTATTAACATGGTGTATTACATTGATTGATTTTTTTTTATGTTGAACCACCCTTGCATTCCTGGAATAAATACCACTTGGTCAAGTGGATGTATTGATTTTAACTGAAAAATTCAGTCAACTTCTCTGTGTATTTGAAAATTTTCATAATGTTGTTAAAAATGCCTGTCTTGCAGGCTTATTAGGATTAGATGAGATAACATGAGAAGTGCTTGGCACTTAATCGGTTCTTAAAACTTAGTAGCTGTTAAAAGCACTTCATGGGAGAGATGTGCTTTTATAGTCACATTATATACTGAGATAGTTTATGAAAGGTTTTAAAAGTACTTCCCAATTTTACTGGTCTCCTTCACACTAGAAAACTGAATAAGAATCTCTAGGAAATTATGCATGGGCTTAAAAAATTTTCTTTTCTTCTTTTTCTTTTCCTCTCCTCTCCTTTATTTCCTCCTTCCATCCTTCCCTGGAGATTATAAAGTATAGCAAGAGCTGAGAACCTCTGATGGGTATGTGTATCGTGGGGGACTTGTGATGGAGCAAGTAATAGAGAAACCAGGGTTAGGCAACTAATAGAGATCCCTGTAGTGTGGATAGGAGCCCTGGTGGTGCAGTGGTTAAGAGCTTGGCTGCTAAGCAAAAGTTTGGCAGTTCGAATCCACCAGCCACTCCTTGAAACCCTACAAGGCAGTTCTACTCTGTCCTTAAGGGTCGCTATGAGTCAAAATCAACTCGATGGCAACAGGTTTGGTTTTTGTTTTATAGTGTAGATAAAGGGGCTTTGCTCTTTAATAGTCTTTGGAATCCTTTGTCCATTTATTTATTTATTCACTCACTCAATTTTTGCCTCCACCACAGCTTCTTCATTGGTAAAATGAACAATACTTACCACTTAGTGTTGTTGTAAGGGTTGAATTTAATTAAATAAGGTGTATAAAGTGTTTGGTGTATAAAGTGTATATTCTTCCAGACCACATACACCCCTGTAATTTTAATGTAATCACACTATACATATTCTTTTCGCACTAAAGTAAATACTCAATAAATGGTTTTTGTTACTGCTGCTATAATAAAAATAATAATATAAATAAGAAAGTTATAATAATGAAAGACATTTATTGAACAGCTATTTCTGTGTCATATATTGTTAAGACACCAGGGATATTGCGATAAATCTGAGATATGGTCTTTTCCCTTAAATATCTCACCGTATTTTAGAGGAGAAAGGTCTAGAAACAAGTTCAAGAGAGTGTTTTAAGTGATAAGACAGAAAGGAGGGAATGGTATGGCCAAGGGAAACCCAGGCCTAGTTTTGCTTCCCACTTTGGCCTTGTCCTCATTCTGTAAAGGAATGTCCAGCGGTGTTTTAATTTCACTGGACTTTGCTAGCAAGTTCCCTTCCATCCAGATATCAAGCTGGCATTAGGAGAAGGGATTGGTGCCTTTCTTTCATTTGAATTTGAAGGTAGAGGAGGGGAAGAGATGAGCACAATTTGCCATTTTCTACCCTTCCCTTTCTCCCCAACTAAAACTAAACCCATAGCCATCCAGTAGATTCCAACTCACAGAGACATTATAGGACATAGTAGAACTGCACCATAGGGTTTCCAGGGATTGGCTGGTGGATTTGAACTGCTGGCCTTTTGGTTAGCAGCCGAGCTGTTAACCACTGTGCCACCAGGGCTCCCTTCCCCAACTAGTCAACCCATAAAACAAGCAAACAACCTCCCCCCACCCCCACCCCGTTGAGTGGATTCTGACTCATAGCAGCCCTATAGGACAGAGTAGAACTGCCTCAAAGGATTTGTAAGGTTGTAAATCTTCACAGAAGCAGACTGCCACATCTTTCTCCTGTGGAACAGTTGGCAGATTAGAACCACCAACCTCTGAGTTATCAGCCGAGTGCTTAACCACTGTGCCATGAGGGCTCCTTAGTTAACCCATACTGAGGATTTTTTTCTGGATAAATTAGAATAACTTCTAATTATAGATTAGATAATTAGCTGTTTAACATAATCACTATTTAAATATTGAGAACAGATACTTTAGCAATACCCAAGATTCAACAAAATGTATCCAATTTACCAAATGTTCATTTTCAAGAAATTTTAAAAGATTTATGAAGAGTCCTAGCAAGATGGAACAGTGGGCTAAGCCTATGTATTAAGGGAAGAGAAAAAAGGGCAATTCCTATGATAACAATTTGGAATTACATTTTATAAATACTTATTATTAGTGGAATTAATAATGCTACTTTTTGTTGGTCCTCAGAATCATGGCTGATGTTTGGATCATCTGTCTTTTTATCTGATAACTTCAAATTAAATTGTGATATAATATTTATAGGAGTTTCCATACTAATATTCACATAGATGCTGGACCATTTTTACAGATGTCCTTCGAATCTAATGGAATGTTTCATTTTTACTTCTGTTTAAAACTACTATAATATTGTGCATTGAAATAATGGAGACCTGCCCTGGGACTTGAGGGTTGATAAATCTGTTTGTACAAAGTGAATTTATTTATTTATTTTTTCTTATTACCAAAGCAAACGAATATAGATAAGCTTATTTAATACCTTGGTGTATATTCTTCCAGAATATGTACACCCATGTAGTTTTAATGTAATCAACTATACATATTCTTTTACAACATTTTTCCACTTACTACATTGTCTGGTATACTTTAGCACATTTTAAAAGAGCTGCATAATATCCTTTAGTATGGATATACTATTATTTATTTAATTAAACATCTATCAGACAAACGTCTAATTTTTGTTCTTGCTCTTGAGTGTCGAGTAGCTAAAGCAAAAGGAAGAAATGATGAAGTGAAATGGGCAAACAGAAGATTTCAAAGGGCAGCTCAAGAAGGCAAAATAAATTATTATAATGAAATGTGTGAAGGCCTGGAGTTAGAAAACCAAAAGGGAAGAACACGCTCAGCATTTCTTAAGCTGAAAGAACTGAAGAAAAAATTCAAGCCTCAAGTTGCAATATTGAAGGATTCTGTGGGCAAAATACTGAATGACACAGGAAGCATCAGAAAAAAAGATGGAAGGAATACACAGAGTCACTGTACCAAAAAGAATTGGTCAACCTTCAGTTATTTCAGGAGGTAGCATATGATTAAGAACCAATGGTACTGAAGAAGAAGTCCAAGATGCACTGAAGACAGTGGTGGAAAACAAGGCTCCAGGAATTGACGGAATACCAATTGAGATGTTTCAACAAGTGGATGCAGCTCTGGAAGTGCTCACTCACCTATGCCAAGAAATTTGGAAGACAGCTACCTGGCCAACCAACTGGAAAGAAATCCATATTTATGCCTATTCCAAAGAAAGGTGATTTAACCGAATGCAGAAATTATCGAACAATATCATTAATATCACATACAAGTAAAATTTTGCTAAAGATCATTCAAAAACAGTTGCAGCAGTACATTGACAGGGAACAGCCAGAAATTCAAGTCAGATTCAGAAGAGGAAGTGGAACGAGCAATATCATTGCTGATGTCAGGTGGATCCTGGCTGAAAGCAGAGAATACCAGAAAGATGTTTACCTGTGTTTTATTGACTGTGCAAAGGCATTCGACTGTGTGGATCATTACAAATTATGGATAACATTGCAAAGAATGGGAATCCAGAACACTTAATTGTGCTCGTGAGGAACCTGTACATAGATGAAGAGTCAGTCATTAAACAGAACAAGGGGATACTGCATGGTTTAAAGTCAGGAACGGTATGTGTTAGGGTTGTATCCTTTCACCATACTTATTCAGTCTGTATGCTGAGCAAATAATCCGTGAAGCTGGACTGTATGGAGAAGAATGGGGCATCAGGATTAGAGGAAAACTCATTAACAACTTGTGTTATGCATATGACACAACCTTGCTTGCTGAAAGGGAAGAAGACTTGAAGCACTTATTGATGAAGATCAAAGACCACAGCCTTCAGTATGGATTACGCCTCAACATAAAGAAAACAAAAATTTTCACAACTAGACCAATAAAGAACATCATGATAAACAGAGAAAAGATTGAAGTTGTCAATGATTTCATTTTGCTTGGATCCACAGTCAATACCCATGGAATCAGCAGTCAAGACATCAAAGGACGCATTGCATTGTGCAAATCTCCTGCAAAAGATCTCTTTAAAGTGTTAAAAAGAAAATATGTCACTTTAAGGACTAAGGTGCGCCTGACCCAAGCCATGGTGTTTTCAGTCACCTCATGTGCACGTGAAAGCTGGGCAATGAATAAGGAAGACCAAAGAGGAATTGATGCCTTTGAGTTATGGTGTTGGTGAAGAATGTTGAATACACCATGAACGACCAAATCTATCTTAGAAGAAGTCCAGCCAGAATGCTCCTTAGAAGTGAGTATGGTGAAACTTCGTCTCACATACTTTGGACATGTTATTAGGAGGGACCAGTCCCTGGAGAAGGACATCATGTTTAGTAAAATATGGGGTTAGTGAAAAAGAGGAAGACCCTCAATAAGATGGATTGACACAATGGCTGCAACAAAGGACTCAAGCATAACAACGATTGTGAGAATGACGCAGGACCGGCAGTGTTTCTTTCTGTGGTGCATAGGGTCGCTATGAGTCGGAACCAACGTGACGGCACCTAAGAACAACGGTATATGCCAATCACTTTGCTAAGAAGCACTGAGAATAAATGCAAATTTAAATCAGACAGAGCCCTTGGAGTCAAACATTAGATATATATGATAAAGAGGGACGTGATAAAAGGCAGTAGTGGGGGTCAGATCTGTCTATCTATCAACACATACGTGATTTACCCCCATGAAGTATGGGAGAGCTAATTGCAGATGTGATTCCCTTTTACCTATAAATATTTCAGTATAAGAACTGGGATATTTAAATTACCACAATACAATTACCAAATTCAGGGAATTTAATGTAAATATAATACTATAATCTATTGTCCATATTAAAATTTCACCAATTGTGCAAATAATGTCCTTAATGGCAATTTGTCTCCCTTGATCCAGGATCTAATTCAAGATCATGCATTACCTTTAGTTGTCTAAACTTTTCTGTCTCCTTTAATTTGGAACATTTTCTCAACCTTTCAATGTCTTTCATGACATTGATATTTTTGAAGAATAAAGGCCAGTTATTTTCTAGAGTGTCTTTCAATTTGAATTCATCTGAAATTTCCTCTTGCCCAGATTCAGGTTATGCATTTTTGGGGAGACATACCATGTAAGTGGTACTGTGTTCTTCTTAGTCCATCTTATTAGGCATCATGTAATGTCAGTTTGTCCCAATATCAATGATGTTAACTTTGATTACTTGATTAAGGTGGGCCTGCCAAATTCATCCATTGTAAAGTTACCATTTTTTGCTTTTGTTATTAATGAGTAATTTGTGGGGAGATACTGTGAATCTCTGTAAACAGCCTGTTCCTCATCTAATTTTCACCCACTAGTTTTAGCATCTGTTGATGATTTTCTAAGTACATTGTTCCTTTTTATATTTATTAGTTGGCTTTGTATTGTAAGTAAGAGCATTCCCTACCTGTTTATTTGCTTGTTTATTTAAGTATGAATTCATAGATTATTATTTTATTCTCAGTGGGCTATATTCTCTTACTATCATTTATTTTGATGTTCAGATTGTCCCAGATTTGGGCAGTGGAAGCCCCTTTCAAGCTGATTCCTGTGAGCTTTTGATATGCCCTCTTCATTATTTCAACAGTTCTTTGCTTTCTGACATACCAAGATTCCAGACTTATCTTGTACTTTCCCTCCCCCAGCCCTGGAATCAGCCATTTCTTCAAGGAACCTTCTTTCCTTTTAGTGGGGAGTGTTATTTAGACACCAGGATAAGAGCTGTAAAGCATTTTTTTTTTTTAAGAGTCCCCAAGGTGATTTTATTGGTCTTTTTCTGGTACCCAGTGTAAGAAGCCTCTTGTATATAGGAATTCTGTTCAGATGTTTTACTGGATGAACAGGATTCGGGAAGAGTTGAAATAGTCCGGGAAGATGGAGGAAGATGAGAAGAGTCATAGTATATGGAAGAGTTCAACTTGTTCAGAATAGCTACAGTTCATTCTATCTGCAAGAAGAGAGATGAAGCTAAAGAATCAGAGACCAGTTCATTGAGGACTTTATTTGTCATCCTATTATAGGAGATGAAGAAACACCGCAGGTAGTTTAAACTGGGTAGGGAAGTCATTGGTTTTGGTAGATTTGCATTTTTAAAAAATTTATTTGCTAAACTAATACAAATAAATTTTATTTTAACCATTTTTATGTATACAATTCAGCGACATTAATTATATTCACTATGTTGTGCAACCATCACCACTATTTCCAAAAACTTTTCAGCACCCCAAACAGAAACTCAGTAGCCCATGAGCAGTAACTCCCTATTCCCCTGTCCCGCAGCCCCTGGTAACCACTAATAAACTTTTGTTACTATTCATTTGCCTCTACTAGCTATTTTATGTAAGTTGGATCATACAATATTTTTCCTTTCATATCTGACTTATTTCACTTAATATAATGTTTTCAAGGTTCATACGTGTCATATCATGTATCAGAACTTCATTTCTCTTTATAGTTGAATAATATTTCATTGTATACAGTACATTTTGTTTATCCATTCATCTGTTGATGGACACTTGCGCTGTTTCCACCCTTTGGCTATTGTGAATAATGGTACAACGAACATTGGTGTACAAGTATCTATTTGAGTCCCTGCTTTCAGTTCTTTTGGGTGTATACCTAGGAGTAGTATTGCTGGGTCATATGGTAATTCTATTTTTAACTTTTAAGGAACCATCAACCTTTTTCTGATAATAGCCATTTTAGTGGATATATAGTGGTATCTCATTTTGGTTTGGATTTGCATTTCTCTAATGAGTAATGACCTTGAGCACCTTTTCATGTGCTTATTGAACACATGTATATATATTATTTGGAACAACATTTATGCAAGTCCTTTACCCACTTTTTAATTGGGTTGTTTGTCTTTTTGTTGTTGAGTTGTAGGAGTTCCTTATATATTCTGGATATTAAACCCTTATCACATATATGGTTGTGAAATATTTTCTTCTTTTCTGTAGGTATCCTCACTTTCTTGATAAAAAATTGTTTGATGCACAAAAGTTTTTAATTTTGGTAAAGTCCACTTTACCATATTTTTATGCAAATAATGCACACCTTCTATGCTTGTTTGCCCACTGCTCCCTCCTCCCACGAGGCACTCTCACAAGCACCACCACGCAAATCCTCTTCCACATGTTGCTGTAAAAAAATTAGCATAGCATGCTTCGGAAAATTGCTCATATGGGGAGGGTGCAGCCGACAAAGAAACTCAGAAGGTGTGTGTTATTTGCATAAAAATATGGTATGTATTTTTTCTTTTGTTCCTGGTGCTTTTGTGTCATATCTGCGGTAGGATTAATTAATTTTGTGTGTGGCCTTTCTAGCCATGGGCTTGTAACTCCCACCCAAGTGATTGGGGAGGACTGTGTGATAGGCTAATTGTGGCCCACCAAGGGGATTGGTTAGTTTTGCCTTAAAAGAGAGCCAATTCCAGAGCAGAGAGGAGGATCCTAACACCACCAAGGAAGAACAGCCAGGAGCGGAGACCGTGTCCTTTGGACCTGGGATCCCTGCACTGAGAAGCTCCTGGAAGCTGGAGACCAAGAGAGAGAGAGACAGCAAGTTTTAACCCTGAAGCCGGTGAGAAACGATGGCAGGAGAGACCTGGCAGCAGGAGACGGCGTAGTGGGGTTCCTGGCCCATGGAGAGAGAAAGCTGAGTGCCTTTGGGTAGAGGCCTAGGGCCAGGGAGAGACATGCCTGGCAGCACGGTTGGAAAGAGGCTGTCCTGATGGAAGAACTGTATCCTGAGTGTTCCTGAGCCTGAATTGTATCTGTTAGTTCCCTAATAAACCCCATAATCATGACTATGGCTGTGAATTCTGTATGGCCATTGTAATGAATTATCAAACCCAGCAGAGAAGTAGAGAGTGCTGTGCCAGGGACGATTGGTGTCAGAATTAGTAAAGACAGCAGAGAGAGGAGGCTTGTCTGTCCTCCATCTCATGGGAGTCAGCCTTGCACTGTTGATCTTGGTTCTCCTTCCTCCTTGTCGAGTTGGAGGAGGTCAGACACTGCCTCCATGCCGCTTTTACGATATTGAAGAATGCATTGTCCAAAACAAGGTGTTAAAGCTTTACCCCTATGTTTTTGTCTTAGAATTTTATGGTTTTAGTTCTTATACTTAGGTAATTGATCCATTTTGAGTTAATTTTTGTATATGGTGTGAGGTATGGGCCCAACATCATTTTTTGCATGTAGAGATCCAACTGTCTCAGCACAATTTATTGATGAGATTATTCTTTCCCCATTGGATGGACTTCGCACCTTTGTTGAAAAGCAATTGGCCATAGATGTATGGGGGTATTTCTGGATTCTCAGTTGTTTTCCATTGGTCTGTATGTCTGCCCTTATACCAGTACCAAACTGTTTCTAGTACTGTATCTTTTACAGTATGTTCTGAAATCTAGAAGTATGAGTCTTACTTTATTGTTCTTTTTCAATATTGTTTTGGCTATTCGGGGCCCCTTGCAATTCCATATGAATTTGAGAATTGGCTTTTCCATTTCTACAAAAAAGGCTGTTAGAATTTGGTAGGGATTGTGTTAAATGTATAGATTATTTTTGGTAATATTGTTATTGTAACAATTTTGTCTTCTAATCCACGAACACGGAATATCTTTCCATTTATTTAGGTCTTCTTTAATTTCTTTCAGTAATTTTTTTAAATTGTACTTTAGGTGAATGTTTACAGAACAAATAGTTTCTCATTAAACAGTCAGTACACATATTGTTTTATAACATTGGTTAACAACCCCATGACATGTCAACACTCTCCCTTCTTGACCTTGGAGGACCTTTTTTTTTTTTTGGTGACAATATACATAGCCAAAGATACACCATTTCAAAAATTTCTACATGTACAATTCAGTGACATCGATTACATTCTTCCAGTTGTGCTGCTATTCTCGCTATCCTTTTCCAAATTATTCCATCACCATTATCTTCAACTCACTGTCCCATAGGCTTCCCATCAAACCCTTCAGTAATGTTTTATAGTTTTCAGCGTACAAGTCTCTCACCTTCCTAGTTAAATCCGTTCCTAGGTATTTTATTCTATTATATGGTTTTGTAAACAGAATTGTTTTCTAAATTTCCTTTTCAGATTGTTCATTGCTACGTTTAGAAACAGAACTGATTTCTGTGTGTTGTTCTTGTACCCTGTAACTTTGCTGAATTCTTTCATTAGCTCTAATAGCTTACTTTTGATTCTTCAGAATTTTTTATATATATGATCATGCCATCTAGGAGTAAAGATAGTTTTACTTCTTCCTTTCTCATTTGGATGCCTTTTATTTCTTTTTCTTGGCTATTTGCTCTGGCTAGAACTTCTAGTACAATGTTTAATAGCAGTGGTGAAAGCGGGCATTCTAGTCTTGTTCCTAATCTTTCGGGGAAAGCTTTCAGTCTTTCATTAAGTATGATGTTAGCTGTGTCCTTTATCATGTTGAGAAATTTCTCTTCTTTTTCTAGTTCGTTGAGTGTTTTTATCATGGAAGGGTGTTAGATTTTGCCAAATGCCTTTTCTGCATCAATTGAGATGATCATGTGGTCCTTTTCCTTTGTTCTGTTAATATAGTTTATTACATTGATTGATTTTTGTATGTTGAAGCACTCTTGTATTCCTGGGGTAGTTCCCACTTGATGTCAGTATGCAGCTTTTAATATGCAGCTAAATTCAATTTGTTAGTATTTCCTTGAGAATTTGTTGCATCAATTTTATAAGGGACATTGGTCTGTAGTTTTCTTGTAATGTTATTGTCTGTCTTTAGTATCAAGGTAATGCTGACTTCATAAAATGAGTTAGGAAGTGTTCCCTCCTCTCCTAATTTTTGGAAGAGTTTGGGAAGGATTGGTGTTAATTATTAAGTGTTTGGTAGAATTCACCATTGAATCTGTTTCTAGACTTTTCTTTGTTGGGAAGTTTTTAATTATTGATTCAATCTCTTCACTTGTTACAGGCCCATTGAGATTTTCTGTTTCTTCATGAGTCAATTTATGTATTTTTGTGCATTTCTAGGAATTTGTCCATTTTATTTAGACTATCTAATTTATTGTATTAAAATTGTTTATACAACTGTTGTATAATCCTTTTTATTTCTGTTGCATTGGTAGTAACGTCTCCACATTAATTTATTATTATTTTTGTTGTTGTTGTTGAGAATATACACAGCAGAACATACGCCAATTCAACAGTTTCTACATGTGCAATTCAGTGACATTGATTACATTCTTCCACTTGTGCAACTATTCTCACCCTCCTCTGAGTTGTTCCTCCCACATTAACATAAACTGACTACCCCCTAGGTTCCTATCTAATCTTTTAAGTTACTGTTGTCAGTTCGATCCCATCTAGATAGACGTTGAAAGAGCACACTGCTCAAGGCAGACATTCTTTACTAGTTAAGCTAAACTATTGTTTTGTTTTAAGAAGACTTCAGGGGATATTTTTGGTTTAAGGTTTAAAGATTGTCTCAGGGCAATAGTTTCAGGAGTTCATCCACCTTCTATGGCTCCAGAAATTCTGGATTTCATGAGAATTTGAAATTCTGTTCTGCATTTCCCACTTTTGATTCTTCTGTAGAGTCTTTGATCAAAATGTTTAGTAACACCAGGGCAAAGTTATAGAAGCTTTACAGACACATACAAATGTCCTGAGAGACTGAGCTACAGGGATGAGGGCTGGTGACCATAGTCTCAGGGGACATCTAGCTCTATTGGCATAACATAGTCTATAAAGACAATGTTCTACATCCGACTGTGATAAGTAGCGACTGGGATCTTTGAAAGCCTGCGAGCAGCCATCTGAGATACATCTACTTCGTCCCATTCCGGCTGGAGCAAAGGAGAATGAAGAAGACCAAAGACATAAGGGAAAGATGAGTCCAAAGGACTAATAGACCACAACTGCCACAACCTCCAACAGATTGAGCCCAGAACAACTAGATGGTGTACTGCTGACTACTCTGGTGGGGATCACAACAGAGGGTCCTGGACATAGCAGGAGGAAAATGTAGAACTCAATTCAAATCGCAAAAGAAAGAAAGATAGAAAAGACTAAAAAGGAGTGAGGAGGAGGAGGTGGGAGAAAGAGGAGGAGTGATGAGGAGGTGGGAGGAAGAGGAGGAGGAGGTGGAAAGAAGAGGAGGAGTGAGAAGGAGGAGGCTTGCTGGTCTGACAGACTGGAGAAACTCTAAGAGTATGGCCCCTCGGACATCAATTTAACCAGTACTGAAGTCATTCCTGAGGTTCACCCTTCAGCCAAAGATTAGACAGGTCTATAGGGCCAACAATAATGTATGTGAGGATTGTGCTTCTTATTTCAGTCATGTATACAGGACTAATAGGCACACCAACCCAAAAGCAAAGATGAGAAGGCAGGAAGGGACAGGAAAATTGGACGAATGGAAACAGGGAACCTGGGGTGGAGGAGAGAGTGTTGACATATCACAGGGTTGGCAAGCAATGTCACAAAACAATTGGTGTAGTAACTGTTTGATGAGAAACTAATTTGCCCTGTAAACCTTCACCTAAATCACGCGCGTGCGCGCACACACACGCACATGAAAGAATGGTTAGAAAAATGTTTAGTAATGGTAGCCGGATACTATCCAGTTCTTCTGGCCTCATGAGAAAGGAGGCAGTTGTTCATGGAAGCAGTTAGCCACACATTCCATTTCCTCCTCCTATTCCTGACTCTCCCTCCTCTGTTATTCCAGGTGAATAGAGACCAATTGTTTTGCTTTGTATGGCTGCTTGCAAGCTTTAAAACCCAAGGCACTACACAACCAACTAAGAGGTAGAACAGTTATTAGGCCAATTAACTGGGATGTCCCAGGAAACCATGACCCTAAACCTCCAAACCAAGGGACCAAATCCCATGAGGTGTTCCGTTGTTCATCAGCAGCTACTGTTTTTTGTTTGTTTTTTGTCGTTGTTGTAAGTATATTTATCACACAACTCAACTTTTTATAGCTGTACAACTTCTTGACAGCAGTTACACTAATTGGTTGTGCAACCCTACCATTAAACAATGTGATTATTCCATCACCATAAACCGAAACTCCGTTCTTCATAAGCAGTAACCCCTCTTTTTCCTTTCCCTCCCATCCCTTGTAACCACTTGTCTTTTTATATAATTGAGATCATACAGTATTTGTCCTTTTGTGATTGACTTACTTCACTTTGCATAATGTCTTCAAGCTCCATCTGTATTGTAGCATGTATCAAGACTTCATTTCTCTTGCTGGCTGAGTAGTATTCTACTGTAGGTGTGTACCACATTTAGTTTATCCATTTATCCACTGATGAGTATTTATATTGTTTCCACCTTTTTGTTTATGATGAAAAGTGCTGTAATGAACATTTTTGTACAAATATCTTTTTGAGTCTGCTTTCAAGTCTTCTGGGTATATACCTAGGAGTGGAATTGTTGTGTTATGCGGTAGTTCTACTTTTAGTTTTTTGAGGAACTGTCATACTGTTTTGCACAATGGCTGGACCATTTAGTATTCCCACCAGCAATGGATAAGGGTTCCAGTGTCCCCACATCCTTTCCAACATTTGCTATTTTCTGCTTTTTTTTTAATCTTAGCCATCCTTAATGGGAGTGGAATGGTATCTCATTGTGGTTTTGATTTGCATTTCTCTGATGGCTAATGACATTGAGCATCTTTTTATGTGTTCGGTAGCCATTTGCATATCCTCTGAACTCTGCGTTTACTGCATTCCCTAAGTTTTGGTATGTTGTGCTTTCATTTTAATTCATATCCTAGGTGTTTTTTAATTTCCCTTGTGATTTCTTCTTGGATTCATATTGTTGTTGTTAGGTGCTGTCAAGTCCGTTCCAACTTATAGCAGTCCTATGTACGACAGAACAAAACACTGTCTGGTCCTGCGCTATCGTCATGATTGTTGTTATGCTTGAGCCCTTGTTGCAGCCATTGTGTCAATCCATTTTGTTGAGCGTCTTCCTCTTTTTCCCTGACCCTCCACTTTACCAAGCATGATGTCCTTCTCCAGGGACTGGTCCCTCCTGATAACATGTCCAAATTCTATGAGACAAAGTCTCATCATCCTCGCTTCTATGGAGCATTCTGGCTGTACTTCTTCCAAGACAGACTTGTTCATAATTTTGGCAGTCCATGGTATATCCAGTATTCTTCGCCAACACCGCAACTCGAAGGCTTCAGTTCTTCAGTCTTCCTTATTCATTGTCCAACTGAAAACACCATGGCTTGGGTCAGGCGCACCTTAGTCTTCAAAGTGACATCTTTGCTTTTTAACACTTTAAAGAGGCCTTTTACAGCAGGTTTACCCAATGCAATGCATCGTTTGATTTCTTGACTGCTGTTTCCATGAGTGTTGATTGTGGATCCAAGTAAAATGAAATCCTTGACGACTTCAATCTTTTCTCCATTTATCATGATGTTGGTTATTGGTCCAGTTGTGAGGACTTTTCTTTATGTTAAGGTGTAATCCATACTGAAGGCTGTAGTCTTTGATCTTCATCAGTAAGTGCTTCAAGTCGTCTTCACTTTCAACAAGCAAGGTTATGTCATCTGCATAACACAGGTTATTAATGAGTCTTCCTCCAATCCTGATGCCCCGTTCTTTTTCATATAGTCCAGCTTCTCGGATTATTTGTTCAGCATACAGATTGAATAAGTATGGTGAAAGGATAATATCTTCGTAGTGAATTGACCTTTTTATCATTATATAATGTCCTTTTTTGTCTCTTGTAACACATTTTAACCTAAAGTCTATTTTGTCTGGTAATAATGTAGCCATCCCAGCTCTCTTTTAATTACTATTTGCATGGAATGTTTTTTCCCATCCTTTCACTTTCAACTTATTGGTATGTTTGCATCTAAAGTGGGTCTCTTGTAGACATCATGTAGTTGGGTTGTACTTTTTTTTTAATCCATTTTGCTAGTTTTTGCCATTTGATTAGACAGTTGAAACCATTTTCATTTAAATAGTTGCTGATATTCTGCTTTTTCTATTTGTTTTCTGTGTGAGATACACACACACACACACACACACACGCACTCATGGAGCCCTGGTGGCACAGTGGTTAAGAGCATGGCTGCTAACCCAAAAGTCAGCAGTTCAAATCCACCAGCTGCTCCTTGGAAACCCTATGGGGCAGTTCTACTCTGTCCTATAGGGTCACTATGAATGAGGATCGACCCGTCAACAACAGGTTTGATTTGGTTTGATATTTACATATATTATGTTTGTCCCTTGTTTCCTTCAATATTTTGTGCTTTAGTTGATTTTTTTGTAGTGAACCATTTTTATTCCTTTCTTGTTTGCACTTGCATATTTTTTAAAAAATATTTTATTTGTGGTTGCTATGGGGATTTCTTTTAACATCTTACATTTATGACAAAACTAAAAACCCATTGCCATCAAGTCGATTTGACTCATAGTGACCCTATAGTACAGAGTAGAGCTGCCCCATAAGGTTTCCAAGGATGTAAATCTTTATGGAAGCTGACTGCCACACCTTTCTCCCATGGAGCCACTGGTGGGTTTGAACCACCGACCTTTCTGTTAGCAGCTGAGTGCTTTAACCAGTGTGCCACCAAGTCTCCTTCATTTACGACAACCAAGTTTAAATTGATACCAACTTAACTTCAATAACAGACACAAAATCTGTTGCTGTACCACTCCTCCCCCTTTTTTGTTTTTTGTTGTCACGAATTACATCTTTATACATTGTGTGCCCAGTAACATAAATCTATAATTATTTCTTATGTACAGAAATACCATAAAACTGGCCTTGTATTTACCCATAAAATTTCCTTTTCTGGCAATCATTTTTTTCTTCATGCAGCTTTTAGCCACTGTGTGATGTCCTTTCATTTCAACCTAAAGGACTCCTTTTAGCATTTCTTGTAAGACTGATCTTATGGTTACGATCTCACCCAACTTTTGTTTATCTGAGAATCTCTTAATTTCACCATCATTTTTGAGGAACAGTTTTGTTGGATACAAATGTCATGGTTGACACTTTAAATATGTCTTTAAATATATTTCATTACTTTCAATATGTGTTGTCACTGCCTTCTGGTCTCCATGGTTTCTGAGGAGAAATTGGCATCGAATCTTATTGAGAGTCCCTTGTATGTGATGATTCCCTTCTCTCTTGCTGCTTTCAAGATTCTCTCTTTATCTTTGTTTTGAGAGTTTGGTTATAAAGTGTCTCAATGTGGATATTTTGGAGTTTTTCCTACTTGGGGTTCATTGAGCTTCTTGTATGTGTTGATTCATGTCTTTTGTCAAATTTGGAACTTTTAAGCCATTATTTCTTTAGAAATTCTTCTCCTTTCTCTGTCTCTTCTCCTTCTGGGACTTGCATAATGTGTATTTTGGTTCATTTGATGATTTCCCACAAGACCCTTAGTCTCTGTTTCCTTTTCTTAATTCTTTCTTCTTTTTGCTCCTTTGACTTGATAATTTCAGTTGTCCTGTCTTCAAGTTTGCTCATTTTTTTCTTCTGCTGGATCAAATCTTCTATTGCACCCCTTAGTCAGTTTTTCATTTCAGTTATGGTACTTTTCAGCTCCAGTATTTCTATTTGGTTCCATTGTATAATTTTTATATTTATATTGGTATTCTCATTTTGTTCTTGTGTTTTTTTCCTGCTTTCCTTGAGTTCTTTGTCCATGTTTTCCTTTAGCTTTTACTGTTGTTTTAATGATTTTGTCTCCTATATCCATTAAGTGGGCTTTCCCAGGGATGGTTTCAAGTTTCTTTATTTTGTCCTTTTGAATGGGTCTTTCTTTCCTGTTTCTTTGTATGCCTTGTAATTTTTTTCTTGAAACTGGGACATTTGACTATCTTAACATGCCAGCTCTGGAAATCAAATTCTTTCCCTTCGCCAGATTTTGCTTGCTTTTGTGTTTTGTTCGTTTTTGTTTTTAATTGTTGATGACTGTAGTAGTCCGTTTGTTTAGTGACTTCCACTAACTTTTTTCACAATGACTGCCTTCTTGGACATTTGTAGACCCTGAAGTCCCTGTTTCTTAATTTGTGTTCAGCTAGTGTCTTGATAGATTTTGTTTAATGCCAAGGGTAAAAAAAGAAGAAAATCTTTTCTGTCTTTGCAAAATAGTTCTGTACCTGGCAACAACTTCAATATTTAGCCAGGCTTGCACTGTACATAGAGATCAGCCCGAGGTGAAAGTGTAGAGTCTTCTCAGGTAATTTCTGAGCATGTGTCTTGCCCTGAGCGTGTGTCTGCCTTTCTTAATTCTTTCATATGCTTTTGAAAGCCTTCATTTCCAAAAGAGACTCTCTGACCTGTCCTTCCAGTCTTTATGCACCTATTGTATGTCTTAATGACACTCTTTAGCTTCAGCCAGCTACAGGCAATGACAGTAGTTTCCTGCTACCTCTGTGCCCTGCATAAGCTTCAGTATAAGCCAAATTGAGATGAGCACCTTCAGGTAGCCCCCAGACAAGTTAGAACAGACACACACAATAATTTGCAAATAATGTTTGCTCTGCTCCATCTAGAGCCAGAGACCAGGCTCCCTCTCTGGGAGTTCTGGCCATTTCTGCTTTAAGATTGCCATGCCAAGTCATGGAGGGTGTTGGGTATGGCATGTAGAAAACCAACACTTTCCTACCATTTATTTGTTGCCTTTTTCTTGCTTTATCAGTTGTTTAGTTGCTCAAATTTCTTAATAGTTTCCAGAGTTCTGACAAAGTTTGTTCTTCCAGGTTTTGCTTGCTTGGGGGGTGTGGGCGGGGATGGGAGCATCAGCTGCTCGTGTTGCAGTCTTGCTCCAGACTTTCAGATTTGCATTTTATGATCACTCTATGCTGTCACCAATAACTGTGCATAGAATAGTGTTTAAAACTTTTTTTCAAGAGTGTTGGTATTTGCCTCCTTAGTAGGTTTAAACTTGTCCCTCAGTTGCCAGTGTTGTGCTGCTGGATACTAATGTCTCAAAAGAATAATTAGCAGTAGTTTAGTGAAAAGATACTGTTTAAAAGGAGCAAGAGAGAGACATATATACCACACAGTACATTAAAATGATTCCTTGATTTATCTTCTTGTGTAATAGAAGCAACTCTTCTTTTTAGTAGTAGTTTTACAGTTAGGACTGGAAGATGAATAGTACCGTATGCCATTGAAAACAATGGAAACTAAAGTGCGTAAAACAATGCTATCTTTTTTAATAAAAACATTGATGATTAAGAGTACATTTTATTTTTCTTTATCTTTGGTAGTAACATCAATCACTAATAGGATTGATATAGACCTATAGACAATAATATAGATATTCTACCTAGTTTTGAGATAACCAAAACATCAAATGTAACAATCATGTTTTCTAAAATAGCAAATTGCATCTCTATTTTGAAATTTACTGTTACCATGACAAGTTTTATTTTTGTACTATTTACAGCCTGTATCCCAGCCAGTTGGAGTTGAACAACAGTCAACTCTTCTAAAATCGGATTTAGTTCATAGGTAAGTATGTTTAAATTAATACCATGAGAACAATGAGCATATGATTAAGTATGTGCATTCATTAGGATCTTGGTGTGTCTTGACCACAGAAGCTTCTCTGTGTTTGTATTTGTGTGTATGTTTAATAAAAATTGTAGGTGTTATTTTTACTTTTTTATGTCAATAGTGATCATATGGATTGTGAGATTATTATTTTTTGTTCTCTTTATGCTATTCTTTTCTAAGAACAGCTAACAGATTAAATAAGAAGTAAGAAATTATATAATGTAGAGTAAAATTTAAACTAAGGGAACGTATTATAACTATATATATATTTGTGTTATTATTTGGTAGTTATAAACTAGTATTTTTCTCTATGTTGTTCAGATTGGATAATTTCTGTTCTGTGTTCAGGTTCACTGATTCCTCTGTTTCAGTGAGTTTATTTCTTTTATTGTATTTTTTCGGTTCTGTAATTTCCACTTGGTTCTGTTTTATTTCTTCTGTTTCTTTCATGGAGATTTTCTATTTTTTCAATTTTTTAAAGGAATTTCTAATTGCTCATTGAAATGTTTTGATTATGGCTGCTTTAATATCCTTGTAAGATAATTCCAATATCTGACTTATGTTGGTGTTGGCATCCATTGATTGTCTTTTCTCATTTAAGTTGTGATTTTCCTGGTCTGGGATATGACAAGGGATTTTAGATTGCCTCCTGGACATTTTGGATATTATGTTAGTAGACTCTGGATCCTATTTAAATCTTGTGTTTTCGCAGGCTGTCACCTGTTTAGGTACATAGATCCTGACCTACTTTTGTGGGCTCTTGTTCTAATGACAATTTTTTTCAGAGCCTTTATAGTGCACTTCCAGTCTGCTTCATTCACCTGAGACCCTGGGGCTCCCTGTGATGCTGTCTGTGGGGGGCAGAATGTACTTCTCTGGGTCTCTTTCCACTAGGTTCAGGATGGGAGATGCTTGGTCAAGGGGCAGAGACAGTACTTCCCCAGGCCTGGTCTCAGGCCCTCAGTGCTGCTGGGGTAGGGGATCCAGAGATGCTGCACTTGGATTGCCTTCTGTTGCTGGGCAGATTATCAGGAGACACCAAGCTTCAATGTTTTTCCTTAAGTCCTAGGTGTCCCTAGGCAGTCTGCTTTCATCTTTTCACCCTTCAGAGCTCTCCTGTGATTGTATACTGTATTATTTTTTTTCAGAATTTTAAGTTGTACTTAGGCAGGAGGAGCAGGGAGATATGTGTTTCTGCCGTCTTGTCCCAAACATGAAACTAGTGTTTTAAGGTAACTTTGAATGTGAATGATACAGCCCTATTAGCTAGAATTATGTTTCTTTTATATTCTGAGGAAGGTTATTTGATACTGCCATTTCTCTGCGTGTTAAAAACTCCAAGGGCAGTATTAACATATCTTATTCCACTACTTGTGTTTATGCAAATTCTTTTTCACATGGACATAGAAAAAAAATTAGGAGTTATTTTTATCTCTTCTTGTCTATCTCTATGCAGATATTTCATGAGTAATTTTTAGGAGAAAGGGCTTACCTAAAAATTAATTTAAATGATACTGGTTTGGTGCTTACCAATTTTATAATTTAAATTTCAGATGTATTCTATTGGTAAAGTTTTGTATTTATTGAAGTATCTCAAGTTTATTAGAGAAAGAGCTAAAAAATACCTTTGATCCAGATAAACTAAAAGTTATTCTGTCCTTTGATAATCATATTGATTTGAACCTATGAAATATAACTAGTTAGAATTATTTTTTTAATCATATTTCTCAGTTTATTATTTTTTTAAACAAAAATGAGATTAGCATTTATCTTGCTTTTTTTGTTTTATGTATCATGTTGATCTTTATAGTATATACAAATCTACTTCACTTTTTCAGCTAGCTACTATTGATTTGTCTAGATGAACCATAATTTGTTTCACCCACCTCCAGTTAATGAACTTGGACCTGGTTACAGTTTTTGCTATTGCAAATAATGTCTGCAAGCATGAACAGGATTTGTATCCCAGCTTTGCTGATTGCATGCAGAATGACCTTGAGCATGTTCTTCTTCTTTAAATCTCAGTTTTACCATCTGTAAACTGAATACTAGCAGTAGTACACTGATTTAGTGGTTATGAGCATTAAATCATGATAAAGTACTGTACACAGAACTTGGCATGCAGTAGGCCTGACTCTTATAAAAATCTTGTTTAATATGAGTGTCACCTTTGTGCATATGTCTTCATGTATTTGTATTGGTGTTTCTGTAGAATAACTTTCTAGAAATAGAGTTGATCGGTAAAGGGTATGTTAAAGTATAATAAATATACTACGTTTCTGTCTAGAAAGTTGATCTAATTCACTCACCCCAAAAGTGTCTGTCCTCCCACTGGAAATATAAATATTTAAATATAATAAATATATTTTATCTACTAGGTGAAAAATTCCCTAATTCTGTTTTATCCTGCAGGCCTTTTGCTTTTCAGCATTTTATCAAGTGCTTATTGTCAGTTTGTACTTTTTCTTTAGTGAACTATGTTTACTTGGGGGATCCATCATTTTTCTATTGATTTCTGAGTAGTTAGAATTAATTATGTTGGACTATTTTCACATCATTTATTTTCATTTCTTGTTCTGCCTCCTACACTGTTTCTATGTCTCACACTTGCTCTGTCTATCCTATGTTGAGATTGTTATGTAAACGGATATATTTTAAGTTAGAATTGGCTTTTAGGAATTTTATTTGAACATATTAATGAAGGAACCTCAAAACAAAATTGATGTAGAGCATCCCATAATAAAAGGTTTCACAGAGGTCCATCACTGGCAATCCTACCACTGTGAGAAGATATCTGCCAAATAAATGCAATAAGTATTGAGATATCCACCACTCATCTTCACTGGCAATCCTACCACTGTGAGAAGATATCTGCCAAATAAATGCAATAAGTATTGAGATATCCACCACTCATCTGTCAGTTTGTTGTACTATGGTGGCTTGTGTTTTCTTATGATGTTGGAAGCTATACCACCAGCATTTCAAATACCAGCAGGGTCACCCATGGTGGACAGGTTTCTATGGAGTTTCCAGACTAAGAAAGATTTAGAAGATAGGCTTGGAAATCTACTTCCAAAAATTAGCTAATGAAAATCTCATGAATCACAAGAGAACATTATCTGACTTGCTTGCTTTGGACACATCATCAGGAGGGATCAGTCGCTGGAGGACATCATGTTTGGTAACCTAGAGGGACAATGAAGGTGTGGGAGACCCTCAGAGGGAAAGATTGGCACAATACAATAGCTGCAACAATGGACTCAAACAGGTTGGCAGATGTGAGGATGATGCAGGACTGAGCAATATTTTGTTCTGTTGTACATGAGGCCGGCACAAGTTGGAGTCAACTTGACAGCAGCCAACAGCATTAAGATATAATTCACGTAACCTGCAATTCACCCCATTAAAGTGTATATTCACAGGGTTGTGCAGTCAGAACTTTTTAAAAGATACTGTCGTTGGCTGCTGTCAAGTCCATTCCCAACTCATGGCGACCCCACACACATTGAAACAAAAATGTTGCTCAGTCCTGTGCCATCTCTGTGATTGGCTGCAGATCGGACTGTTGTGATCCATAGTTTTCATTGGCTGATTTTTGGAAGTAGATTGCCAGGCTTTTCTTCCTAGTCCATCTTAGTCTGGAACCTCTACTGAAACCTGTTCAGTATCATAGGAACATGCAAGTCTCCACTGACAGATGGATGGTGGCTGCACATGAAGTGCATTGGCCAGGAATTGAACCTGAATCTCCTGCATGGAAGGCAAGAATTCTACCACTGAACCACCAATACATTTTCCTTGAATTTATTATTTATGATTTTATAATTATGAGTTTTCCTTAGACTTTAATACTATATCAGGATTGGAATGATTTTAGCCATTAAGGAATTTCAGATGTTAACTCTGATTTGGGGTAAATATTGGGCTTTGAGAATTACAGGATATTGTCTGCTCTGAGAAGTTGAATAGCTGTTACTTTTTTTTCATTACTAGCTTGAGTCATGATGTAGCAGCTATGAAGGAAAACACTAATAGCCCTGATAACCCAAGTGGAAATGGCAAGCAAGATCGGATTAAACAGAGAAGAGCTTCTTGTCCCCGACCAGAGAAAGGGACTAAATTCCAGCTTATTGTTCTTCAGGTCAGTATGTAAATATGGTTTCATTAAGAATGCATGTAGAGGTCTGGTGGGTTGAGGAGGGGTGACGTTGCTGAGGAAGTGGATATAGATTATTGTGAACCCTCTCTAAAGTAACTTTTCCCCCAGTAAAAAAAACAAAACAAAACTCTTTGAGGCGGAGCCAGCATGGTGCTATATACAGCAGTACCATGCTGTCCCTCTGCAGCAAAGACTGGAAAAACTAAGTGAAACAGATACAAATGTCAATCTTGGAACCCTGAGTAGCAAATAAAGGAATAAAGAACTCTATCAAGCACCGAATGGGCTAAGAAACTAACAGAGAATGAGGAGAGGTACAGAGTGGAGGCCCCCTACCAGCTAATGTAGCCAGATTCACCTTCTTGGGATATAGCCACCAAAGAACTTAGACAAGGGAGTACAGGAAGGCAAATTCATAGAGCTCCCAAAAGAAGACAGAGCACCCAGTAACCAGGGATACACACTTTCCCACCTCACACCCTTCTTCCCTGTATGAAGCCTCCGCCACTTGCCAGTGGTCCACGGTTGCTTGGCTGGAGAGATACCAGCTCACTACCACCCAGATTTGCCATCCTGGGCTACAGCCGCCAAAGAACTCAGACAGGGAGTACGGAAAGGCAACTTCACAGAGCTCCCAGCCGGAGACAGAGCACACAGTAACCAGGAATACATGTTTTCCCACCCCCCATCCTTCTTCCCTCTGTGTGACCTCTGCTGCTTGCCAATGGGCCACAGTTGCTAGACCGGAGAGACACTAGCTCACTGCCCCCGGGGTCTGCCCTGCCCTCACCAGCCGGCCCCTTCAGCACCATTTTTTTTGTCTCTTTTTTTTTTGTTTTGTAGTTTTATTTGTTTGTTTTTAGATTTTGTTGTTGTTGTTGTTGCTTTTATCTCTCTCCCTTCCTCCCTTTTCTTTCTCCTGCCCAGCTAGCCCCGTGTACCATCCCCTCCCCTTCTTGACGGGCTGTGATTTTTTGGTTTGTTTGCTTTGTTCTTTGTTTTTTCTTTTCTCTTTCTTCTCTCTCTCTCCTTTCCTTCCTCCCAAACACTCAGCCTTTTGTACCACCTCTGCCCCTTTTGGAGGGGCTGTGCTGCACAACTTGGTTGGAGAGTCACCACTTATGGCCTCACCAGGTCGCTGTCTCCCTCAGTGCCATTTTATTCATTTATTACTTGTTTGGGTTTTTTGGGCTTTTTTCTGTTTTCTTTTTCTTGGTTATTGTTTCTTCTCTTTCTCTCCCTCCCTTCCTCTCCTTTCACTCATCCACCTAGCCCCATGCACCACCCCTAAATTGTTGGTGGGCAGTACTATACTGCTCAGCTGGAGAGCCTCTGGAACATGGCCCCCTGGGTCTGCGCCACCCCCACAGGCCAGCTGCCTGAGTGCCATATTTTATATTTTTCTTTACCTTTCCCCTTCTCCTTTTCCTTCTCCCTCCCACCTAGGCCCTGCATTGCCTCCACCCCTTCCTGACAGGGCGTGCTGTGCCACGTGGCAAGAGAGACATCACCTCACTGCCACCCCAATTCTGCCCTGCTTCCAATGGCTAGCGCCCCCACCACCATGTTTTTTTTTGTAGTTGTTTTTAATTTTTATTCTTTTTAAATTTTTTTTTTTATTTCTTTCATTGTTGGTTTCTTCCCTCTCTTTCCCCTTTCCTTTCTTCTGCCCATCTAGCCCTGGGAGCCATCCACGCCACTTCTCTGCAGGCTGAGCCACACCGCTCAGCTAGAGAACCACCAGCACATGGCCTCGCCAGGTCTGCCCCGCCCACACCAGCCAAATCCTACCACATTGCCATTTTATTTACTGTTTTAAAGTTTATTTTTTTCTACTTCATTTTTTGCTTTCCTTTTCACTTTTTTACCCTTATTTATCTCTCTTCTTTCTCTTCTTTCACCCACCCACTTAGCTCTCTCCTTTCCCTCCTGCCTGTCTGCACCGTGTGCCAAGTGCCACACCTCTGACCCTACCCTGCACTACCCCCAAGCCCCACCCTGTCGTCCCCAGCTTGTGCTGCAAATTAGCCATCCCCGCCCCTCCACCCCTCTTGGACCCACCCTGCTGCACCACAGCTGAGTGTCCAGCCCTGCCCTTTTGGACAAATTCGTGATTAAGTATCATGCCCACAGGCAAACAAGCAACAAAACACACCCAGTCTACCTGCCTAGACATAACCAAATAAAACAAAAAGCAGGATGAAGCAATCAAATCTACAATAAATAAACGAAAAAAGTAATTCTTGAATGTCCTGGAGACAGCAGACATATCAAAACATATTAAAAAAAGGAGAGGCTGGCTCCAGAAAACAACCAAGATAAAACACCAGATGACTTTCTGCTACAGGCAAAGGCACTGGAACCACCTAATAGGGAATTCATAAGTCTAATATGCAGGATTCTCTAACAGATAAAGGAAAATGCAGACAAAAATATGGAAAAAATGAACAAAATCAGGAAAATACAGACAAAATCAGGGAAAAGACAGACAGAATAAGAAATCAGGCAAATAATACAGGAACAAAATGTCAAAATAAATAAACAACAAGCAATCATACAAAAATAGCAATTAGAAATCCAAAAGATAAACAACAAGATTTCAGAAATGGACAGTGCAGGAAGGTTTTAGGAGCAAATTTGAAACAATGAAACATAGGATCAGTGAAATTGAAGACAAATCCTTGGATACCACTTCATTTGAGGAAAAATCAGAGAAAAGAACAAAGAAAAATGGTGAAACCCTGAGAACATGTGGGATACAATCAAAAGAAAAAATTTGTGAGTAATCACAGATCCAGAAAAGGGGGAGAAAATGGAAAGCACAGAGAAACTCTTTGAAGACTTGCTGACAGAAAACTTCCCTAATATCATGAAAGATGGAAAGCTGACTATCCAGGAAGCTCAACAAACTCCATATAGGATAGACCCCAAAAGAAAATCACCAAGGCATATCATAATCACACTCGCTAAAGCCAAAGACAAAGAAAGAATCCTGAGAGCAGCTTGAGAAAAACGAAAAGTCACTTACAAACAGGAAACAATAAGACTAAGCTCTGATTACTCAGCAGAAAACATGCAGACAAGAAGGCAATGGGATGATGTGTGTAAAATCCTGAGGAAAAAAAAACTGCTAACCAAGAATAATATATCCCGCAAAACTCTTGTTCAAATATGATGATGAAATTAGGACATTTCCAGATAAACAGAAATTAAGGAAATATATAAAAAACCAAACCAAACTTGCAAGAATTATTTAAGGGTATCCTTCAGTTAGAGAACTAACAACATCAGACAGCAACCTGAATCTACCGCATAAGACAGCATCAGCCAGATACCAACCTAGATACTGAACTCTCCAGGATAAAACGAAACTAAAAAATTTACAACAGAGAACCAGAGACATCAATCTGTGAATGACAACAACATCAGAACAATAAAAGAGGAAATAAACGATGCAGGTATAGAACTTTTAAATGGAGAGGAACTCAAGGAATTATCAGTTAACAAAAGACTCGTTTAAATATAGGAAGATGCGGTAAATTTCAAGGTAACAACAAAGAAAGTTAACAAACCTACTCATCAAAATAAAGAAGAAAAACATAAAGTCTTAGTAAACACAAAATTACACAAATGAAAAACTACACAAACAAAAGGAATTCAGCACAGAAGAGTAAGAGGAACAAAGAAAACATCAGTAACACAAAAAAAGGCACTACAAATTACAGCAATAAACTCACACCTATCAATAATCATACTGAACGTAAATGGCTTAAATGCTCCCATAAAGAAACGGTGAGTGGCAGAATGGATAAAAAAAACAGAACACATCAATATGCTATCTACAAGAGACACACCTTAGAAACAAAGACATAGATTCATTAAAAATCAAAGAATGGAAAAAAATGTATCAAGCAAACAGCTACCAAAAAAAGCAGGATTTGCAATACTAATATCTGATAAAATAGACTTTAAAACAAAATCCACCATAAAAGACAAAGAAGAGCATTATATAATGATTAAATGGACAATCCATCAGGAATACATAACCATAATAAATATCTACACACACAATGACAGTGCTCTAATATACATAAAACAAACTCTAACACCACTGAAAAGAGAAATTGATAGTTTCACAATAATAGTAGGAGATTTCAACACACCATTCTTGGTAAATGACAGAACATCTAGAAAGAAACTCAGCAAAAATACAGAAGGTCTAAAGGCCACAATCAACCAACTTGACCTCATAGATGTATATAGAACACTCCACCCAACAGCAGCAAAGTACACATTCTTTTCCAACACACATGGAATGTTCTCCAAAACAGACCACTCCAAAACAGACCACACCACAAAGCAACTCTAAGCAAAATCCAAAACATTGAGAAAATACAAAGTATCTTCTCTGATTGCAATGCCATTGAAGTAGAAGTTAATATCAGGAAGAGCAAGGAAAAAAATCAGTTACATGGAAACTGCATCAAAACCACTGGGTAAGAGAAAAAATCAAAGATGGAATCAAAAAATTCCTAGAATCAAATGAGAATGAAAACATATCATACCAAAACCTCTGAGACACAGCAAAGGCAGTGATCAGAGGTCAATTTATAACAATAGATGCACACATCAAAAAAGAAGAAATGGACAAAATCAAAACATTAGCTGTACAACTAGAACAGACAGAAAGAGAACAGCAAAAGAAGCCTACAGCCACCAGAAGAAAGGAAATAATAAAGAGCAGAGCAGAAATAAATAGAGAAAAGAAAAACAATAGAAAGAATCAACAAAACCAAAAGTTGGTTCTTTGAAAGGATCAACAAAATCGACACACCACTAGCCAAATTGACAAAAGAAAAACAGGAGAGGACTCAAATAACCCAAATAAGAAATGAAATAGGGGATGTTACAACAGACTCAACTGAAATAAAAAGGATCATAACAGAATAATATGAAAAACTATACTCCAACAAATTTGAAAACCTAGTGGACATGGACAAATTTCTAGAAACACACTACCTACTCAGACTAACACAAATTGAAGTTGAAAATCTGAATAGACCCATAACAAGAGAAGAGATTGAAAAGATAATTTAAAAAAAAACTCCCAACAAAAAAAGCCCTGGCCCGTTGTGGTGACCATGGTCTCAGAGAATATCTAGTTCATTTGGCATAACATAGTTTATAAAGAAAATGTTCTACATTGTACTTTGGTGAGTAGCATCTGGGGTGTTAAAAGCCTGTGAGCGACCATCTGAGATAATCCACTGGTCTCACCCCTTTGGGAGAAAACTGAAGATACAAGGGAAAGATTAGTCCAAAGGACTAATGGAACTCAATTACCATGGCCTCCACCAGACTGAGCCCAGTACAACTAGATGGTGCCCGGCTACCACCAATGACTGCTCTGACCAGGGTCACAAGAGAGGGTCCCAGACAGAGCTGGAGAAAAATGTAGAACAAAATTATAACTCACAAAAAAAGACCAGACTTACTGGCCTGACAGAAACTGGAGTAACCCTGAGAGTATGACCTGTAGACACCCTTTTAGCTCAGTAATGAAGTCATTTCTGAGGTTCACCCTTCAGCCAAAGATTAGACAGGCCCATAAAACAAAACGAGACTAATGGGGCACAACAACCCAAGGACAAGGACTAGAAGGCAGGAGAGGAGAGGAAAGCTGGTAATAGGAAACCCAAGGTCTAGAAGGGACAGCGTTGACATGTCGTGGGGTTATTAACCAATGTCATAGAACAATATGTGTACTAACTGTTTAATGAGAAGGTAGTTTGTTCTGTAAACCTTCATCTAAAGTACAATTAAAAAATAAAAGCCCTGGCCCAAATGGTTTCACTCTAGAATTCTACAGAACATTCAGAGAAGAGCTTAGACCAGTACTGCTCAAACTATTTCAGAACATAGAAATGGAAGGGATACTTCCAAATTCAGTCTGTGAAGCAAGCATAACCCTGATACCAAAACCAGGCAAAGATACCATAAAAAAAGAAAATTACAGAGCAGTATCTCTCATGGATATAGATGCAAAAATTCTCAACAAAATTCTAGCCAATAGAATTCAGCATCACATCAAAAAAATAATACACCACGACCAAGTAGTATTCATACCAGGTATGCAAGGATGGTTCAACATTAGAAAATCAGTTAACGTAATCTGCCACATAAATAAAAGAATCACATCATCTCAATCAGCGCAGAAAAGGCATTCAACAAAGTCCAACACTCGTTCCTGTTAAAAACTCTCAATAAAATAAGTATAGAAGGGAAATTCCTCAACACAATAAAAGGCCTCTTTACAAATCCAACAGACAATATAATTCTTAATGGAAAGAGGCTGAAAACATTCCCCGTGAGAACAAGAATTTGATAAGAATGCCCTTTATGACCACTCCTATTTAACATTGTGCTGGAAGTCCTAGCTAAAGCAATAAGGCAAGAAAAAGAAATAAAGAGCATCCAAATTGGTAAGGAAGAAGTAAAACTGTCCCTATTTGCAGATGATATGATACTATACATAGAAAACCCAAAAAGACTGCACGAGAGGACTACTGAAATGAATAGAAAGATTCAGCAGAGTAGCAGGATACAAGATAAACATACAAAAATTCAGTTGGATTCCTTTACACCAATAAAGAGAACTATGAAAAGGAAATCAGGAAAACAGTACCATTTATGTTGTTGTTTTTGTGTGCCATCGACTGGATTCTGACTCATAACTATCCTACAGGACAGGGTAGAACTGCCCCATACGATTTCCAAGGAGTGCCTGGTGAATTTGAACTGCCGACATTTTAGTTAGCACCCTGAGGTGTTAACCACTTCGCCACCAGGAATAAATCTAACCAGGGATGTAGAAGACCTTTACAAAGAAAACTGCAAAACACTACTCCAGGAAACCAAAAGAGACCTACATAAGTGGAAAAACATACCATGCTTATGGATAGGTGGACTTAACATTGTGAACATGTCAGTTCTACCCAAAGCAATCCAGAAATACAGTGCAGTCCTGATCCAAATACCAACAGCATTCTTTAAACAGGTGGAAAAACTAATCATTAACTTTATATGGAAAGGGAAGAAGCCCCAGATAAGTAAAGCACTACTGTAGATTAGTAAAGTAGGAGGACTCGCACTACCTAACCTCAGAACCTACTATATAGCTATGGTAGTCAAAACAGCCTGGTACTGGTACAACAACAGACACATTGACCAATGGAACAGAATTGAGAACCCTGATGTAAATCCATTCACCTCGGGTCACCTGATCTTCAGCAAAGGCCCAAAGTCCATCAAATGGGGAAAATACAGTCTTTTTAACAAATGGTACTGGCAAAACTGGATGTCCATCTGCAAAAAAATGAAACAGGACCCATACCTCACACCATACAAAAAAAGTAATTCACAGTGGATCAAAGACCTAAATATAAAACCAAAAACTATAAAGATTATAGAAGAAAAAATAGGGTCAATGCTAGAGACCCTAATACACGGCATTAACAAGATACAAACCATAACTAACAATACACAGACACTAGAATATAAGCTAGATAAGTGGAATCTTCTAAAAAGTACACACTTACTCTCATCAAAAGACTTCACCAAAAGAGTAAAAAGAGAACCTACAGACTGGGAAAAAAATTTTGGCTATGACAAATCCAACAAAGAACTAATCTCTAAAATCTACAGGAAAATCCAACACCTCTGCAACAAAAAGGAAAACAATTCAATTAAAAAATGGGCAAAGAATATGAACAGACAATTCACCAAGGAAGACATTCAAGCTGCTAACAGATACATGAGGAAATGCTCGTGATCACTAGCCATTAGAGAAATGCAAATCAAAACTACAATGAGATACCATCTCACCCTGACATTACTGGTACGAATCAAAAAAACAGAAAATAACAAATTTTGGAGAGGCTGCTGGGAGATTGGAACTTCTTAGCACTGCTGGTGGGAATGCAAAATGGTACAGCCATTTTGGAAAACGATATGGCGCTTCCTTAAAAAGCTAGAAATACCATAAGATCCAGCAGTCCCACTCCTAGGAATGAATGTATCTTAGAGAAATAAGAGTCATCACACAAATAGACATATGCAAATCCATGTTCACTGTAGCATTTGTTCACAATAGCAAAAAGATGGAAATAATCTAAGTGTCCATCAACAGATGAATGGATAAACAAACTACGGTACGTACACACAATCAAACACTTCGCAGTTATAAAGAACAGTGATGAATCTGCAAAGCATCTCACAACTTGAATGAATTTAGAGGGCATTATGCTGAGTGAAATAAGTCAATCACAAAAGAACAAATACTGTATGAGACCACTACTATAAAAAACTCATGAAAAGGTTTACACACAAAAAGAAACAGTCTTTGATGGTTGCAAGGGCGGGGGTGGGAGAGAAAAACACTAAACAGACAACAGATAAGTCGTAACTTTGATGAAGGGTAAGACTACACAATCCTGGGAAGGCCTGCACAACTTGTCCTGGGCAAGATCATGGAAGCTGCATAGACACATCCAAACTCCCTCAGGGCCCAGATTACTGGGCTGAGATCTGTGGGGACCATGGTCTTGGGGAACATCTAGCTCAATTGGCATAACATCATTTATAAAGAAAATGTTCTACATTCTGCTTTGTTGCGTAGCGTCTGGAGTCTTAAAAGCTTGTGAGCAGTGATCCAAGATACTCCATCTGGTCTCACACCGTCTGGAGCAAGAGAAAATGAAGAAAACCAAAGACACAAGGGAAGGATTAGTCCAAAGGACTAATGGACCACAACTACCACAGCCTCCACTAGACTGAGTCCAACACAAGTAGATGGTGCCTCGCTACCACCACCGACTGCTTTGACAGCGATCACAATAGAGGGTCCCAGACGAAGCTGGAGAAAAATGTAGAACAAAATTCTAACTCACAAAGAAAAAAAAAAAAAAAGAGCAGACTTACTGGTCTGACAGAGACTAGAGAAACTCCAAGAGTATGGCCCCTGGACCCCCAGTAATGAAGTCACTCCTGAGGTTCACCCTTTAGCCAAAGATTAGACAGGCCCATAAAAGAAAACGAGACTATATGTACATACCAGCCCAGAGGCAAGGACGAGAAGGTAGGAAGGGACAGGAAAGCTGATAATGGGGAACCCAAGGTCGAGAAGGGGAGAGTGTTGACATGTCATGGGGTTGACAAGTAATGTCACAAAATAATATGTGTATTAATTGTTTAGTGAGAAACTAGTTTGCTCTGTAAACCTTCATGTAAAGTACAATAAAAAAATTAAAATTAAATTCCTGAAAGTATTATGTGTTAATTATTAAATTTGGAGAAATACAAGCAAGAAAATAAAAATCACTTATAATCCCACCACTCAGAGATAGCTCCCTTAATGTTTTAGTTTATTTTCATCTTTTTTTTTATGTATCTGTACCATTTTACATGGTTAAAATTATAATAATTTTACTAATAATAGTAGCAAAAACTTACTGAATTCTTCTGTGCTAGGCACCCCAAATGGAGTCTCAGGGTTGTGCAAATGCTTAAGTACTCAGCTGCTAATTTAAAGGTTGGTGGTTCATATCCACCCACAGGTGCCTTTGAAGAAAGGCCTGGCCATCTGGTTCCAAAAAATCAGCTATTGAAAACACTACTCTCACAGGTTACCTTGACACATGAGTTTGGTCGCCATGTGTCGGAATCAACTCAGTGGTAACTGGGTCGGGGGAAAGGCACTGAAAATGATATGCATTTTATTTTTCAGTAACCCTGTATGGTCAGTTGTAGTATACTCTTGTGTCCAAATGAGGTTACTGAAGTTCAGAGAGGTAAAATAATTTGCCTAAAGTCTAGCAAATGATAGTCAGATCTGAACCCAGATCATACTTTAAAGCCCATGTGTTTAACCAATTTTGGATGGATGTTTTAACCTATTTACAATTTTATATCCTGCCTTTTTTTAAACTTTATATATGTATATATATAAAATACATTTTCCTGTGTCATAAAGTAATTTTTCAATAATTTGGTATTTTAAATAGCTGCATTAGATAGTCCCTTGTATAGAAGTATTCTGTTATTCCTCACATAGGTTCTTTCTGTCTGTCTCTTTCTGCTAATCTTTCTTTTTTTTCTGTCTAACTTTCTCTCTCTGCAGCAGATATCCTTGAACACAAATCTTTGTATATGTCCCTTGATTATTATGATAGATTTCTAAGTGGAATTAGTGGGTGAGAGAATATGAAGATTTTTAAAGTGTCTAAATATATGTTGCTGAATTGTTTTCCGGAAAGGTTGGACCAGTTTATAGTTCTATTATAGTGCATCTTCTTTTCCTTAAAGAGTCATTTGTGGGACTGAGAGAATTTTGAAAATGAACGACTGAATTTAGATCTTTCCATTGCCCATAGCTATAGTTATTTTTAACTTTTTTGCCTTTCTTAAAAAGTTGTGTTCAGTTGTCTTTCCTACTAATGCAGGATCACATTCCTAACTTATTTTTTGCTAAGTAATTTGAGCCCCTTAGCTTTGTTATAGAATGACTGTTTAGGTAGTATTTCACCAAGGGAAAAACCATCTTTTTATAGTCTGAACCATTTAAACCATTTCCCCCATATATTGTAGCAGATTCGTCTAGATGTTCCCGGCACAATTTACAAGGAGAAGACAATGAGTAACTTTTAAACTGGTAAAATGTTTGTGCCTAGGTGTCGACATCTGGAGACAACATGGTGGAGTGTCAGCTAGAGACACACAATAACAAGATGGTCACCTTTAAGTTTGATGTTGATGGTGATGCTCCAGAAGATATTGCAGACTATATGGTAAGTATAATAAAACCAAAAGTGTTTCCCTTCAGCATTCTTTGCTTCTTTTTCACCCTAACTCTCCCCCTATTTATTCAGAGCCATCTTCTTTTTAGTGTCCTGTTAGTTTTTTAATTTTGTACAGATTAGAGGTTATGGTCAAGGGTAGCTTACTACATCTCCTCTGGCTTCAATTTATTTATCTGGAAAATATAAAGGAGGGGGGTTCATTAAGAGATGATCTAGATCAGTGGTTCTTCATTCTGGCTGCATGTTAAAATCACCTGAAGAGCTTGTAAAAATAATTCCATTTCTTGAGCTCTCTAATTAAAGTAGAATCTATGGAGGTGGGGCCTAAGCCTCAATAGTCTGTAAAGCTCCCCGGATGAGTCTAATGTGCTCTGACACTTGCATATAGTTGCTCAAATTATGTTCATCATTTTATTTAGTTTTCATATTTTCTTTGAATTGTTCGAACTGCCTATAGGGTTTCCAAGGCTGTAGAAGCAGACTGCCACATCTTTCTTTCGAGGAGCAGCTGGTGGATTTGAACCACAGACTTTTTGGTTACCAACTGGGTGCTTAACGACTGCACCACCAGGGCCCCTCTTTGAATTGTTAGGCTTAAGTTATTATTTTTCTCTTTTTATGTTGAGTTTGGGCTAGGATGACAGGGAGAGTGTATAATGTTTTTCTTTCTGCCAATTTTCTTTAGATATGCATTCCTTGCCAGGCAGAATTAAACATTTTAAAAGTTAATCATTATATCAGTTCTGCCTCACGTTTAACATAGTATTTTCTGAACTGTCTCTTCTTTTGTGTTTCTCATGAATGTTTAATCCTCATATAAGGTGTCCTGGACCATTTTTTTATCATCTTTGGAGATGTTTCATTTTGTGATTTGTGATTTAAAAGCTTTTGAGTTTAGACTTCCTAATTTTAAACATACACATTGCCTCACTTATGGTCTTCAGATGACAATCCATATATCAAAAACCAAACCCATTGCCGTCAAGTCAGTTTCCACTCATAGCGACCCTATAGGACAGAGAAGAACTGCCCTATAGGGTTTCCAAGGAGCGCCTTGTGGATTCGAACTACTGACCTTTTGGTTAGCACAACCATAGCTCTGGTTAGCAGCCTTAGCTGTTAACCACTACACCACCAGGGTTTCCAATCCATATATACAGCACTAGATTTTTTAAAAAATACTGGTTTCTATAATAGATACTGCCAATCTCACAAGTGTCAGTGGTGTCAAAATAGAAACAATAATTTAATGTATTCTGTGGCATTTTATTACTGATCTCTGTTAACTCAGTTGTGGCATTTGAAACTAAATATTCGTTTTTAATATTTTTCTTCATTGTGGTCATCATTGATATAGTATTACAATTTTGAAGAAACTAACTTCATTTTAATGACTAGAATTACTTTTTTGGCAGGTCGAAGATAACTTTGTGCTGGAAATTGAGAAAGAAAGATTTGTAGAAGAATTGAGGGCTATCGTAGGTCAAGCCCAGGAGATCCTTCATGTCCACTCTGCTGCAGAAAGAGCCATTGGAGTTGACTCTATTATCGTGGAATCCAACAGTAACCAAGTAACAGCAATTATTTAGTAAATAGATCTTCTTTGATATGTATCAGGAGCTTCTTTATTTATATATTCATTTTTAATTCAGACAGGATCATCTGAACAAGTACAGATAATTTCTGCATCCACTCAAACCAGCAGTAAGTATATTTCATAAAATTTGCCATTTGACTTTTGAAGCAAGATATTTGGAAACTTTAATTTACATACCATGATTGGAACAGATATTAGCCAATAAAGGTATCTGACAAATTGTTAACGTAGGTTTTCCCACATTTTGCAAGGACCTTATAACCCAGAAATAAGAAACTATTCTCCAAATTTCCTCCAAGTGCTTGTTCTTTATCTCATTAACTTATTTCTGAGCATGGTATGTTACCAGAAAAGCAGTCATAGTACTTATGAGTTTTAACGGCTTGACTGTTTCAAGTTAACTGGTAAGTTATTATTTTTTTTTTCTGATATGAGAGGGACAGAAACTTTCTAATTCAAATCATTATGTTCTAAGTTTGCCTCATGTTTTAACAGTCATTCATATCTTGATTTCATTTCACCAGTGATATGCTTCAACCTGCTCTCATCACTGATAAGTTTTTATAAATCAGATACTGGATAAACTTTCAGGGACTAAAATGGGGTGTTCTGTTTTCTTTCCTGACTACTTTATATCTCTGTTCTTCTCAGCTCTGGTCATGGATGTATTAAGAGTATCTAGGAGGGGGAGAAGGACCATAGACAAATGAAGGCCTCTCAAGGAATTATATTGACATGAAAAGGCAAAACACAGTATCTGAGTAATGGAACCAGATACCATTACCCTGAAATTTAGTTTGACTGTGTTAGTATGCCTGGGTCCTGTATCTTATTTTTCTGGTCTGGACAAGTTTCTGGCTGACAAAATAGGGTAAAATATAAGAGAGAATTACTTATTTGAGTAAATTTACAAAGTAGGAGTAAAGACGTAGGGGTTTATTTTATTTTATTTTTTAAATTTAGCATACAACAAAATTGACCTTTTTTTGGTGAACAGTTTTGTGAATTTTAATGCTTACACAGATTTCTGTAATTACCACCGTAATCAGGGTACAGAACAGAAGATACAGGTTTTAATGGAAAAAGTGATTTCCATTTTTTCAAAAAAGCCTTGCTTCTAATTGCTGTTGATACAGTGTTTCAGTAAAATCTAAAATCCTACTCTAAAGATATCTTTTGCTTAGATCTTTAGACTATCTGTCAGGTTGTGAGGTCTGGTATTATAAATTACACATCCTAGTGCTGTTAGAAATAGAGATACAGGATAAAATGGGGTTTTAAACTAGTTTCCCTAGTCAGTAAGGTAAAAAAAAAATGTTATTTATGTGTAAATGTGTAAATTTTTTTTCTACAGATGAGTCTGCTCCTCAATCATCCCCAGTTGGTCGGTGGCGATTCTGTATCAATCAAACAATAAGAAATCGTGAGGCTCAGTCTCCTCCTCTTCAGCATTCTCTGTCTATAGTTCCTGGGCTACATCCACTTTATGGTAAGTTTTAATTCTCTGGCAGCTTCATCCAGACTCGGAGAAATGGGGATGTAAAATATATACCATATCTTTAACTTCTTTTCCTGATGCTTTATGCTTATGAGGATTTCATGAGTATTTTTGAATTCATTAATATTAGGGTTTAACTTAAACCATTTTTAATGTAATATTTATGAAATAAAGAAAGCATTTTTTTCCTTGACAGATTGAATTCTGTATATTTTGAGTCTTATTTACAAGAGTACTTTCACACAGGTTCTCATCTGCCTTTTGTTCTTCCTATCCCTGTTGAGTTTTGGTGCCAGTCCATGCTTTGAACTTAACTAATATATGCTTATCCATTCTTTGTTATTACTTCAGGTCAAAGAAACACAAGTAATAAGGAAATATCACAAGACACACTGCCCACTATAGAAAATAATCCATGCCAGCGTGCACTTTTCACCTTTAAATCAGAACACAAGGATTTAGTTGATGGTAAGATTTCTGAATATGCTAGTGTAGAAAGTGAGCAGCCAGCTATACTTTATCAAGTGGAAGATGACAGGCAGATATTGGCACCAGTTACTAGTAGTTCCAGTTATAGTACTTCTTCAGTTTGTGCTGTTCCAATTGAATGTGAGGGATTCACCAACCAAGCATGCACATTCCTGCCTGTATATTCGTATCATCAAGCTGCCAGTCAAGCTGATATACTTATGACCCATCCCGGAGAATCAACTCAGATTGCTGGTAACTCTCTTACAACTCCAGCATTTACATCTGATCAAAAGCCTCAATCCTTATCGGTGCAGCAGCCAACTATGGATGCAGAATTTATTTCCCGAGAAGGAGAAACCACAGTGAACGCTGAAGCAAGTTCTCCTAAGACAGTCATTCCCACTCAGACGTCAGGCCTTGAACCAACTACCTTTCTACCCACGACTGTCCTGGAATCAGATGGGGAAAGACCTCCAAAAATGGAGTTTGCAGACAACCGAATTAAAACTCTGGATGAAAAATTAAGAAACTTGCTCTATCAGGAGCATAGCATGTCTAGCAGCTATCCTGAGAGTCAGAAGGATACCCAAAGCATAGACTCTCCATTTTCTTCCTCTGCTGAAGATACACTGTCCTGTTCAGTGCCGGAAGTCATAGCCATCAGTCACTGTGGAATTCAAGATAGTCCTGCACAATCCCCTAATTTTCAGGAGATTGGCTCTAAGATTCTGTCCAATGTGGCAGTGAGTCAGCCTGCTAACATATCAGTGTTCAAAAGGGACCTGAATGTGATAACTTCTGTACCCAGCGAATTGTGTTTGCATGTAAGTACCATTCTTTGTAACCAATTCCTTATCGTTTGCTTATGCTTTTAAAGAAACACCTTTTCTAAAATTCTGTCCTTTGAAGTACAATTGTCTATCACAAAATTCTGAGGTTACAGGTATTTAAGAAAGCCATGACTTAGCCTGCAGGTGCCCAGAACTGCTCAGTAGAGATGGCAGAACTATCTTTAGTAAGAGAGCCCTCTGGTAAATTAGCTAGGAACTTAAAAGCAATATCTGTATTTATTGTATTAATGACATGAAAGAAACTGATTTATGGATTGTTTCAGTGGCTAGGAAGAACTTTTAGATTTCCACTTTAAAATACCAGTTATCAGTTTTCTTTTTTTTAAATTTAATATAAGAACAACAACAAAAATCCATTGCCATCAAGTTGTTTTCAACTCATAGCGACCCTATAGGACAGAGTAAAACTGCCCCATAGGGCTTCCATAGAGCAGCTGGTGGATCCGAACTGCCGACCTTTTGGTTAGCAGCTGAGCTCTTAACCACTGTGCCACCAAGAGCTCCATAAATTTAATACAATAACCTTTTATTTTATACCTTCTTCAAGGCAGTGGCTGAGGACATACACAAGGATAGAGAATGACATACCCTTGCTTCCAGAAGACATAGTTAAGTGGAGTAGATGATATTCAGAAATAACTACTTCGTAGCATAGGATATAAGAAATACTCAAAAAGAGGTACAAATGCACAAGAACTAGGAATTACTTCTAGTTGGATGAGAATCAGGAAACATTATGGGCTGGGCCTACCAAATAGATTTTTATTAGACAGAAATGGAAAGTGAAGGAGTATTATAGCATACTTTCATTAATTTTCAGTTTCATTAATTAAGGCATGCTAAATGTGCTTCTTTTTTAATGATATTTTATTGTGTTTTCAATGAAGGTTTACACAGCGGTTTAGGTTCCCATTCAACAATTTCTACACAAGTTGTTCAGTGACATTGGTTACATTCTTCACAGTGCGTGAACATTCTCATTATTTCCATCCTGGTTGTTCTGTTTTCCATTAATCTAGTTTTCCTGCCCCCTTATATTCTCCTCTTTGTCTTAAAGTAATTGTTAACTGTTTGGTCTTATATAGGTGATTTTTTTAAAGGAGCTTGGTACTTACAGGTGATAGTATTTATTTTGTGAGCCAGTCTATGATTTAGCTACACAGTGACCTCAGGGGTTAGTTTCAATTCAAGGTTTAAAGAGTGTCTCAGGGCAGTAGTCTCAGGGAGTTCTCCAGTCTCAACCAGTCCAGTAAGTCTGAATTTTTTTAAGAACTTGAGATTCTGTTCCACATTTTCTCCCATTCTATGAGGGTCAATCTATTGTGGCCCTTCTCAGAATGGTTGGTAGTGGTAGCCAGGCACCATCTAGTTCTTCTAGTCTAAGGGTAGATGAAGCCATGGTTTGTGTAGACTGTCAGTCCTGTAGACTAGTTTCTTCTTTGAGTCTTTGGTTTCCTTCCTTCTCTTTTGTTCCAGAAGAGTAGGGACCACTAGCTATACCTTAGATGGCCACTTGTACACTTTTAAGACCCCAGACACTACTCACCAAACTAGGATGTAGAACATAAACTTTATGAACTATGTATTATACCAATTGACTGAGTTGTCCCACGAGACTGTGGTCATAAGCCTTCAAACCCATAAAACCAATCCCGCGAAATGTTTGGTTATGTCTAAGAAGTATGCATAACTGTGCCCCCTATGTATTTTATTATATATATGAATATATATGCATGCACAGACATACATACATATATATTTGCATATACCTATATATACACATATATATGCCTACATACATAGATATATACCCCAACATATATTTTTTGATTGTTGTTGCTATTGTTGCAAAATTAAATATGCTATAGCAATTAATCAAAGGTCCTTTTTTCTTGTGTACATTTTAGAGACATCATTTACCTTCGTCAAGCTGTGCACCCTTCACCCTCATTTGGTGTTTCCTTTCCCATCACCAAAAATAACAAGTGTCTACTATCTAGAGAGTGAATCCCTCACTTCCCCCCTCCCTACCCATCCCTGGCAACCACTAATGAACATAAGTTTCTGTATATTTATCTATTCATGGCATTTCATAAAAGTAGGAACAGACAATATTTGTTTTTTTGTGATTGGCTTATTAAGCCCAACATAATGCCCTACAGTTTCATCCACATTGTAAGATGTTTCGGGAACTCATTTTTTCTTTTCTTTTTTTAATTTTCATTTTAATTTAATCTTTTTTTGTTTTAATTTATTTGAAAAATAAAAAAGGAAAGTAAAAATTATCCAATTTCCTTTTTTTGCCCTTTCAAAACACAGAGGTAATCACTATTAATTTGATGCTATTGTTCTTGATTTTTCTTTAGTTTACACAGATCTATCTACATACATAATAATCACAGCTTTTTATTCACAAAAATAGGATTGTGCTATGTGCACCTTGGTGTGCTACTTTATTTTTTCATTTAACAGTGTGTCATAGACATCTTTTAAAATCTTTATCACTGTATCTCTTTATTATTGTTATTATATAAGTAAGATGTGCTTGTACATAAAGTAATGTGTACCTCACCCCCTCCAGATATGGTTTTAATAAATATACACTTATATTTATATATTTATTATTTATACATAAATATGTACATATTATATGTTTATATAGATATACCTCTTTGTTGTTCTTGTTGGGTGCTGTCGAGTTGATTCCAACTCGTAGTGACCCCATGTGACAGAGTAGAAATGCTCCATAGGGTTTTTTTTTTTTTTAATTGTACTTCAGGTGAAGGCTTACAGAATCAAATAGTTTCTCATGAAACAGTAGTACACATATTGTTTTATGACATTGGTTAACAGCCCCACAACATGTCAACCCTCTCCCTTCTCGACCTTTTTTTTTTTTTTTTTTTGGTGATTTTTTTTGTTTCCATAGGGTTTTATAGGCTGTAATCTTTACGGAAACAGATCACTAGGTGTTTATCCCATGGAGCTGCTGGATGGGTTTGAAATGCCAGCCTTTCAGTTAGCAGCCGAGCACTTAACCATTGTTCCACCAGGGCTCTTTACAGATATGTCCTGTTATGCATTTTTATTTTTTCACTTAATATTTTATGGGTCTCTATCCATGTCAGTACACATAGTTCTGACTTACTTAACTTTTTAAGACTACTATATTTCATTGAATACATATAATTTAAATATTTATTTTTTGATAAGCTAGTAGTTTTAAATTATAGAATTAATGTGTAAATACAAAAGCAATTCAGTCAATTCAGGAGGATAGAAAATGAAAAGTAATAGTTATGTTAACACCCCCCACACTTACCTTGTCCCAGTCCACAAGCATTGTTAAGTTCCTGGTTTTAATTCTTGTGGTCATTGTCATTAATGTAATGTAATGTAAATGATGTACTTATTCGTCTATTTCTTTAATCTTAGTAATTTTAGACAATACCTATTGACTCAATGCTATGAACCTAACCCACAGCCGTCGAGTCAATTCTGACTCATAGCGACTGTATAGGACAGAGTAAAACTGCCCCGTAGGGTTTCCAAGGCTATAAATCTTTACGGAAGTAGACTGCCACAACTTTTTCCCACGGAGCAGCTGGTGGGTTCAAACTGCTGACCTTTTGGTTAGCAGCCAAGTGCTCAACCACTGTGCCACCAGGGCTCCTTAAAAAAGCAAAACCATTGCCGTCGAGTTGATTCCGACTCATAGAGACCCTGTAGGAAATTATTGTATTTTCCTTTCCACTTCTCTTCCCCTTATTCTTCCTGTTATTACTTATATTACCTTTTTAACATTGGCAAAGTTTATAACATTTACATGCTGTTCTGTAACAATTGGTGCTTTGTCTGTAGGTTGATTCTAAGAATTGAAAATCAATAAACAACATTTATATTATGGTCATGTCTGTTGTCCAGTGATCAGGTAATATGATTACAACCATAAAAAGATGAAATATAATTCTCTGTCATTTAAATTTTATTATTCAAGGGAGACCCAAGTGTCAAGGTCAAGAAGATTATTTTGTTTGCTTCAAGTGTCCATTGCTACATCTGGACCATACTTAGCTACCACTATTTCTGGTGTCCTAGAATTTCTTTTTTTTATTCCTTCTTTCAATGCTTCAATGAATAATATTTTCAAATACATTGGATAAATGATTGATTTAGTGTTTTTTTGCATGTCCAAATATGTTTTAATTTTGCTTCTCACTAGATTGATTTAATTGCAGAATGATAAAATCATAATTTTTTCCTTTCAGAATTTAGAAAACATTGTTTCATTGTCTTTTAGCCTCCAGTGTTGCCAATGAGAGTGATGTCAGTTTCATTATCATTCATTTGTAGGTATCCTATTTTTACTATAGACCAGTACTGTGCAATAGTACTTTCTACGATGTGGAAATGTTCTGTATCTGTGCTATCCAACAGGGCAGCCACTAACCACATGTGGCTGTTAAGCACTTGAAATGTGGCTAGTTTAACTGAGGAATTGACTTTTTAATTGTTTAATTTTAATTAATTAAAATTTGAACAGCCACATGGGGTAAGTGGCTACTGTATTTAATACCACAAGTCTAGAGGCTTTATCTTGGAGTTCTGAAATTTTTTCGGAATGTATATAGGTATGTTGTTTTTCCATTCATTCTGTACATTACTGTTTGTGGGCCCTTTGAAGATTTATGTCTTTCTTCAGCGCAAATAAACTTTATTTTTGTTTCTTTTTTGTCTTTCTTCTTTCCTTTTAGAACTTATAGGAGATATTTGGCCTCCTGTGTATATCATCCATATCTCTTAATAGTTAAACTCATTTTTAATTTCCTTTTCCTTATCTTTTTTCTTATCTCTTTTTTTATTGTGGTAAAAGACACATAACATAAAATTTACCGTTATAGCCATTTTTAGTGTACAATTCATTGGCATTAAGTTCATTCACGATATTGTGCATCCATCAACAGTGTCTATTTCCAGAACTTTTTTCATCACCCCAAAAAGAAACCCTATACCCACTAAGCAGTCACTCCCAATTTTCCCCTTCCCTTAGCTACTGGCCACGACTAATCTGTGTTCTGTCTTCATGGATTTGCCTTTTCTGGGTATTTCATATAAATGGAATCATACAATATGTGGCCTTTGGTGTCTGGCTTCTTTCACTTAGCAGAATGTGTTCAAGGTTCATCCATATTGTAGCATGTATCAGTACTTCATTCCTTTTTATGGCTGAATATTATTTCATTGTATGGATATACTGCATTTTGTAGATTGTTTCTACCTTTTGATTATTGTGAACAGTGCTGTTATGAATATTCGTGTACAGGTTTTTATTTGAACACCTGCTTTCAGTCCTTTTGGGTATATACCTAGGAGTGGAATTGCTGGGTCATATGGTAATTCTAAGTTAAACTTTTTAAGGAACTGGCAAACTGCTTTCTACAGCAACTGCACCATTTTATATTCCCACCAGCAATGGATGAGGGTTCCAATTTCTGCATATTCTTTACCACACTTGTTATTTTCTTTTTTAATAATATCCATCCTCGTGGGTGTGAAGTAGCATCTCATTGTAGGTTTTTTTGTTTTATTTTTTATTGTGGTAAACATATATGTAACAAAACCTTTGCCTTTTCAACACTCTTCACATGTACAATTCAGTGACATTAATTATGTTCAGCCATCACCACTATCCATTTCCAGATTTTCCATCACCCTTAACAGAAGCTTAGTATCTTCTAAGCAATGAGTCCCCATTTTCCCCCTCCTCCAGCCTGTCCCTGGTAACCACTAATAAACTTTGGTCTCTATACACTTGCTTATCCTAGATATTTCATATAAGTGGGATCATACAATATTTGTCCTTTTGAGACTGACATATTTCACTCAGCATAATGTTTTCAAGGTTCATCCATTTTGTAGCATGTATCAGCAGTTCATTTATATTTATGGCAGAATAATATTCTATTTTATGTATGTAGCACATTTTGTTTATTCATCTCTTTTGATGGGCATTTAGGCTGTTGCCACATTTTGGCTATTATGAATAATGCTGCAGTGAACATTGGTGTACATGTATCTGTTTGTGTTTCTGCTTTCAATTCCTGTGGGTATATACCTGGGAGTGGAATTGCTGTATCACACGGTAATTCTATGTTTAACTTTTTGAGGAACCACCAGACTGTTTTTCACAGTGGCTGTACCATTTTAATTCCCAGCAGCAATTGATAAGGATTCTAGTTTCTCCACATCCTCATCAATACCTATAGTTTTTCATTTTTTTAATCATAGTGATCTTAGTGGGTGTGAAGTGATATCTCATTGTGATTTCGATTTACATTTCCCTAGTGACTGATGACGTTGACCATCTTTTCATGTGCTTATTGGCCATTTGTGTATCTTCTTTATTTCTTTGGAAATATCTATCCAAGTTCTTTGCTCATGATTTTATTGGGTTGTTTGCCTTTTTGATGTTGAGTTATAGGAGTTCTTTATGTATTATGGATATTAATTAAACCTTTATTAGATATATGGTTTGCAAATATTTTCTCCCATTGTGTAGGTTTTATTTTCACTTTCTTGATAATGTCCTCTGATGAACAAATGTGTTTTTTTTTTTTGTTTGTTTGTTTGTTTGTTTTTAATGAAATCCCGTTTATTTTTTCTTTTGTTGCTCATGTTTTTGGTGTCATACCTAAGAAGCCATTTTTGAAACTAGATCCTGAAGCTTTACCCCTACGTTTTCTTCTAAAGTTTTATGGTTTTATATATATATATACTGTAGCCTTCCTCTAGTAATTGTGGGAAAGCATGGGGCATGCTTCTTCGCACAGTATATTGTAACTTGTCTCTAATGCTACCTCTAGAGTGGCCTACTAGCTAATCTTCAAAGGTGGGAGGGATTCCCCTTCCTCCTGCATTTTGTCTCCTCCCTTCGTTATTGACCTTTCTCTTGGCCACAACTTTTTTCCTCTCATAGCTCTTTTTTGGACACAAATGCCTCTGCTGTGTTCTGCATGGTGAGGAGGTGGGGAGGGAAGGGACATAGCTGCCTGACTGTTCCTTCTTTGGTACCCCAACCAGTTCACTCATCCGTTCATCAAATATCTATCAAGCAATGCATAAGTCAAAACTCCTGCATTTATGGAGCTTACATTCTGGTGAGGGAAGATAGACCCTAAAAAAATAAACAAGTATGGTGTGCAGATTATTTAAGTAAAGGGCAAACGTGGAAAGACTAGGGATTATTTATATAGGTTCATCAGAGAAGATTTTATGTGGGGGTGGCATTCACTTGTGGAGACCTGAGTAGCCATACAACAAGCAGTTTGAAGAACATTCTAGGCAAAATTATACAAGTGTTATGTCTTAGTTATCTAGTGCTGCTATAGCAAAATACCACAAGTGGATAGCTTTAACAAACAGAAATTTATTCTCTCACAGTTTAGAAGGCTAGAAGTCTGAATTCAGGGAGCCAGCTCCTGGGGAAGACTTTATCTCTCTGTTGGCTTTGGGGGCAGGTCTTTGTCATCGATCTTCCCCTGGTCTAGGAGCTTCTCAGTGCAGGAACCCCAGGTCCAAAGGACACACTCCACTCCTGGCTTTTCTTGCTTGGTGGTAATGAGGTCCCTCTCCTCTCTGGTAGCTTCTCTCTTTTATAGCTCAAAAGAGATTGACTCAAGATACAACCTAATCCTCTAGATTGTGTCCTGCCTCATTAACATAACTGCCTCTAATCCTGCCTTATTAACATCATAACAAAAACCCAAACCCGTTTCCATTGGAGTCAGTTCCAACTCATAGCAACCCTACCAGAGTAGAACTGCCCTATAGAGTTTCTAAGGAGTGGTGGGTGGGTTTGAAGTGCTGACCTTTTGGTTATCAGCCTAGCTCTTAACCACTGCACCACGAGGGCTCCTTACATCATAGAGTTTAGGATTTACAACACATGGGAAAATTACCTCAGATCACAAAGTGGAGGACAACCACACCATACTGGAAATTGTGGACTAGCCAAATTGACACATATTTTAGGGGAACACAGTTCAATCCGTAACATTCCACCCTTTGGCCCCCCAAAATTCATGTCCTTGCCACATGTAAAACACATTCACCCCATCATATCATCCCAAAAGTTTTAAATCAACTCCAAGTCCAAATTCCATCCTGGAGCAAAATTCCTCTTCATCTGTGAAATCTAGAATACAAGTTATCTGCTTCCAAAGTACAGTGGTGGAAAAGGCATAAGGTAGACCTTTCCATTACAAATGGGAGAAATTTGAGGGAAAGAAGGGATAACAGGCACCAAGCAAGTCAGCAGAACACATTACATTAGCTCCCAAGGCTTGAAAATATTTCTCTGTTCTCTGAGACCATTTAGGCAATGGCCGTGCCCTCCAGACTCTGGGTGTTGGCCACGCTTTCTGGATTCTGGGTGGAGGCCTTGACCCTGGGCTTCAGCTCCACCTTTCATGCCCATTGGGATGGCAACTCTGCTCCCTCAAATTTGGGCAGCCCCATTCTCCTAGCCCTGCCCCCTTGGCCCCGGCAGGCCCTGTTCTTCTGCCCCTTGGATATGGCAGCCTCGCCCCCTCAGCTTTGGGCAGCAGATCATGTCACATCCCACTTGCACTCGTGAAAGGCAGCCCCACACTTCAGAACCAAGTTGGTGAAGATCTGACTCTTTGAAATGTAGGAGGCTGTGGCCCCACCCTTTGAGACCCAGAAGGCTGTAGTTCCACCCTTTGAGATCCCAGAGCTTGTGGCCCTACCCTTTGAGACCGAGGCAGCTCTGCTTCTTATGCTCCTTGTCTCTTCAGCTTCTGCTTCCTGGTTCCTTGGTCTCTTGGCCCCTTGGGGCTCTTGGGCCTTCTCGGCATCTGCCCTGCTCAGGCAAGTGTTACAAAGCTCTTTAGCTCTACAGATAAGTGCCTGGAAGCACCCCATTCCTCCAAACTACCTTGGCCGGAAGGCACTCAACTCCCTTGCTCCTTGGGTCAGCAAGCCTAGGTCCACCTATAAGTGCCCAGAGGCACCTCACTCCACCAGGAAGCCTCCTCTCCAAAAGCACTCAGCTCTCTTGCTCCATGGATCAGCTCCTGCACCTTCTCGCACCTGCCTTCAGGTTCTGCTGCTGCCATTTCTCTACTGTGGCTTCTTGCCATCTACGCCATCTTCAGTGTTACAGCTCTCCTCACTTCTTTGTGAGCCCTTACCAGAATTGTCTTTGACATCCATAATTCTACCAACGGTCTCTTCAAGGAAATCTAGGCTTTTACTATTAGGCACTTTAAAACTCTTCCAGCCTCTACCCATTAGTCAATTCCAAAACTGCTTCCACATTGTAGGTATCTGTTAGAGCAGCACCCCACTCTCCTGCTATCAAATTCTGTCTTAGTTATCTAGTGCTGCTATAACAGAAATACCACAAGTGGATGGCTTTAACAAACAGAAATTTATTCTCTCACAGTTTAGGAGGTTAGAAGACTGAATTCAGGGCACCAGCTTTCTGTCTCTTGTGGCTCTGGGGGAAGGTCTTTGTCATCAATCTGCAGCACAGGGACCCAGGTCCAAAGGCTCTTCTTGCTTGGTGGTAATGAGGTTCCTCTCCTCTCTGCTCACTTCTCTCTTTTATATTTCAAAAGAGATTGACTCAAGATGCAACCTAATTCTGTAGATCGTGCCCTACCTCACTAACATAACTGCCTCTAATCCTGCCTCATTAACGTCATAGAGGTTAGGATTTACAACACATAGGAAAATCACATCAGATCACAGTATGGAGGACAACCACACAATACTAGGAATCATGACCTAGCCAAGTTGACACACATTTTAGGGGGAACACAATTCAATCCATAACATGCTATAACCTAAATTACTACATTTTGGTTTTTCTCTTTTTGTCTCCATTAGGAGATGTCCCCCGATGCTTTACTTCCAGGGAATCCAGAGGCCTATCCTGCTGCTGTGTCAAGCGGTGGAGCCATTCATCTGCACACAGGAGGTGGATATTTTGGCCTAAGCTTTACTTGTCCTAGTCTCAAAAATCCTATTAGCAAGAAATCCTGGACTCGCAAATTAAAAAGCTGGGCATACAGGCTACGGCAGTCAACCAGCTTTTTCAAGAGATCAAAAGTCCATCAAGGTAGTGTGCTTACAGTCAGGGACATAGACTAGGTAACATCACTTTTCATTTTCTTATGTATTTTTTTTGGTTCATATGCAAATCTTGCCACTTTTCCTCATAGCCTGTGTATGTTATACATCCCATTAATGCCATTGCGATTTTATTTTTCCTTTTGTAACTAATTTGGTTTTCTAGTTATTCATTTCATGTATATACTAAGTCTTGGGATAAATCTTGCAATGCCTGATTTAGAGTGAGGGACTTATGCAATGCTGCTTAGTACATTAACACCTTTTAATTATCTAGCAGGAATTAAACTTTTTCTACTTTTCTTCCATTTGGTAACATAAGCAAATTTAATCTTAACAATTTTCTTTTTTCTGCTTACAATTTGGCAAAACTTTCAGTGGAAACAGAAGATATGAAATCAGCAGTTGCTCCTGATCCCATTCCTTTGACACGAGAGTCCATAGCTGATACTAGGGCTTTGAGTAGATGTAAAGTGATGAGTGGATCATTTCAGCGGGGTCGGTTCCAGGTTTGTGTCTTTGGTTGATTCCTTATCTACAAGGGCATTACTAAAGGTAACAGCATTTAAGATCCTGATCCATAGATCAATACTTATTTTAAATGTAGATCATTTAATTTGTTCCCCTTGCACACATTCCCTCATATTTTGAAGACATCCAGAAAAAGTGAGTGTAAAGAAATGGGGATTTTAGTGCTGGAGGAGAGCACAGAAATGGGTCGTCATTTGGGTGGGGGTTTGGTCATCTTTTTTTGTAAATCTAATTTCATGTCCTTCCAATTCTTGGCAATGTGTTGTTGTTGTTTTTTTTCGAATTGTGTAACTTTATTTGAACAAGATAAAGCCAACTCGCTTTACCCAAGGGGCCCTATTGAAAGACTTTGAATATGGAGAGTATAGATGGGATTTTTAAGTTTTAGTATTATTGATTCGTGTACATCACAGCAGACCATCCACTTGTCTGTGCCATATATTGATACTGAATTTCTTCATGAAGTTTCATCTTTGGCTAAGTGGAGCCAGCCACTTTTGCCTTTTTGTATCTCAGGTGATTACAGTTCCTCAGCAACAGTCGGTGAAAGTGACATCTTTTGGAGTAGAGCACATACCAGCTTTCAATCAAATGACAAACCATTCTAATGAAGAAACTCTAGTATTTACTAAAACAGCGAAGTCTCAGTTGATAGAAATGGAACCTGCCGTGCACAATCCACAAACTTCATTTTCTCTTCAGAAGTTACAAGCTCTTTATGGAACCATTAAAGAAGATAAAGGAATTCCCAAACAAGGTGACTTCTTATCTTTCGGCACAGCTTGTGAGACTGGTATATCTTCTATGACTCCAGAAAAGGAATTGGAAGAACCTTCAGCCACAGGAAGTACTATGCAGTCTGGATCTGAACTGTTGCTTAAAGAGAGAGAGACACTGACTGTTGGGAAACTGCCTAGCTCTGATAGTGAACTTCCAGCCCCTCTTGCTGGCAATGAAAAGTCAGTGGCAAAGACTGGTCCTGAGAGTGATCAGTGCCATGAAGAACAAGCCTATGTTCAAACACAGAGCTCACTCTTCTATTCGCCATCTTCCCCAATGAGCAGTGATGATGAGTCAGAAATAGAGGACGAGGACTTGAAGGTGGAGCTTCAAAGATTACGAGAAAAGTAAGGACTTTTTCTTCTGTCACAAATGTGGTTGCCTTGGATTTTATAGAAGTTTGTATTTAATTGGTAGGTAAATATTTAGGAATGATGACATTTTAATTATTAAAACTTTTTATGATTGGAAACTATAAAGAAGGCCAAACCAAATCAAAACCAAACTCACTGTCGTCCAGTCAATTCCGACTCATAGCAACAGAATAGGACATAGTAGAATTGACCCGTACAGTTTCCGAGGCTGTAATCTTTACGGAAGCAGGCTGCCACATCTTTCTTCCATGGAGTGACTGGTGGGTTCAGACTGCTGACCTTTCAGTTAGTAGCTGAGCAGTTTAACCACTGCACCATCAGGACTCCTCCAAAGAAAGCCAAAATGATATCTAAATGTTAAACATTTATGTATGTTAAAGTTCTTATTAAAATGTTTTCATAATTAAAGGGCTAATTTTAATTGGTTATATGTCTGAGATTCTTGGGAGTCCCTGAGTGGTGCAAATAGTTAACATGCTCAGCTGCTAACTGAAAGGTCGGAGGTTCAAGTTCACCCACAGGCTCCTGAGAAGAAAGCCCTGGTGATTTACTTTTGAGAAGTCAGCCATTGAAAACCCTATGGAGCTAGTTCTACTCTTAACACACAGGATCCCCATGAGGTGGAGTCGACTCAACAGCATCTGGCTTAGTGATATTGTGGTAATATGTTTTATCATCTAGGAATGCTGTTTTTGTATTTTTATAAACCAGGTCATATTTTTATAAAATAAGTATTAAGTTACTGAATTCCTTCTAATTTTATTCATGTGGTTCAAAATTCAAAAGGTACAAAAGGGAAACCAGTAGAGTCTACCTCATATCCCTCTACCCCAGCCACCCAGATTTTCCCCTTAGGGCAACTAATACTACCTGTTTTTTGTATATCCAGAGTTACTCTATGTATATACAAACAAATATATATGTATTTTATTCTTTTTTCACCCATAAATTATAGCATATTCTACAGACTATTCAGGTATCTTGCTTTTTTCACTTTTTCATTATATTTTGAATCTTATCTGCATCATTCTTTTTTTAACAGTTCCATAGTATTCCATTATGTGGATACCCAAAAATTATGTACAAGCCTCCTATCAATGACCCTATGCCATTACTTTGAAAAGCTGAAATCAACTTTAGCAATTTCTGATGGTATCTTATGCTTTAAAGAATTTCTACCTTGTTCTGGGACTTGAACAACTTTTAAAGCAGGCAGAATCAGGGAGCAGATAAAATATAGGTAGAGGAAAAGCTGGCTTTTAACCAGATTCTTACATGTTTGGATAATGCACCAGTTGGATGCTAAGTTTGAGTGCTTTAAAACTAAAGCAGATTAAAATCCTTTGAAATTTCTTAGAGATTTTAAGGCCTCGCCCAGAGGAAAAAACAAAATGAAACCCTCATTCCAGTGAGGGATAAGTGTAATATTATTTTCTCTCCAACTTGTTTCACTTTTTTTTTCATAAAGTTGTAAATTTATTTCATACTGAAATGCCAAATCACCAAACCCATTGCCATCAAGTCGATTTCGACTCAGAGTGACCCTATAGGACACAGTAGAGCTGCGCCATAGGGTTTCCAAGGAGTGGCTGATGGATTTGAACTGCCAGCCTTTTGATTAGCAGCCGTAGCTCTTAACTACTGGGCCACTAGGGCTCCCATTTTGAAACAAAGGATCATATTTTTTAAAGACATAATGCCCTTTTAACTTGAGCCTCGAAGAAAATTGTGAGTGTATGCCTTACCAGTCATCACTGGAAGATTGATTTCTTTACTTTAAAAAAGATAATGAAGATACAGATTTGACTTTTATATATATATATATATATGTTAAGTACTATGCAGAATATGTACACTGATACTTTTATAATAAAAATAGTTATTACTAAAGTGTTTTAATACTTTCAATATCAATATTCCCTCACTGTTTTTAATGATTCTTTTAAATCATTAAATGATTTTTTAAAATGTTCTCAAAAGACTAGGAGCTTTTGCAGATGATTATAATGACTATGAGTATTTTGTTTTGAATATGAGACATGGATTCCCATAACCTCATACTCACAGAACCCAGGACTTATGATATCTTAAGATAAATTTTTTCTGTTTTGTTTTCACTATTCTTTTGGCATTATGATTTCTTCATAATTTTGTAAAACTCCAGGATGATGTTTCTAAAGACTATAGTCCTATAGGCTCACAATAGTGAGCTGAGTTTTTAGACTACCTGATTTTGAATTAACTACAGTCTTTAATTTTTTTACATAAATATCTATTTTTCTAAAATTATTGTTATAAAAGTGAAACATAGGAAAAGATTCAAACAATAGAGAATAAAACAACCCAAAAATCCTCTTCCCATTTTTCATGCCCCAATCTCACTTCTCAGTGGTAACTACTGTGAACTGTTATTTGCCAATAATTTTTCTTTGCATTTACAAATACAGTTTATATTTTCAAAAAGTAGGACCGTAATCTAAATGTTATTCTACAGTTTTTGACTTAACATTGTTGCCCATTATATGTGTTTATTTCTATACAAATAAATCTACCTTAATTTTTAAATGGCTATATGAGTTTACCCAAGTTTATTTAATCCCTCCTTAAATGGACATTTCAGTTGTTTCCCATCTTTTACTTATGTAAACAATGCTGAAGTGTACATCCTTGTATTTTTACATACTTATGTATTTTTTAGGATAGATGCCTGAAAGTGAAATTGCTCGGTTAAAATGTGTGTACATTTTAAATTGATAGATATTGCTAAAATTGTCTTCCAATGTAACTGTACCATTTTATACACAAAAGAAAGAAAGTATATGAAAGTGCCTCTTTTCCCATCCATTAACAACACTGGACTGGTTATTATCAATACTTTTTTTCTCCAATCAGATGAATTAAAAAAGGTTTTTTGTTTTTTTTTTTAAAAATTGTGTTCCCCCTCTTTATAGTGAGGTTGTGCATAATCTCATATTTATTGGCTATTTGTATTTCCCCATCTTTGGAATTACCTTTTCATATTTTTTGCCCTTTTTTTTCTATAAGGTTTTTAATTTTTTGTTACTGATTTTTAGGAATTATATATTCTGAAGGTTACTTGTTTATTATATATTACAAATATTTTCTTTCTGTTTATATTTGCAATATATAATAAAAGGGTTAATATTATTGATAGAATTTGACTAAGTTTTATTGTCTTTCACTGTATTAAAGTTTTAGAAATTTGTTCTTGTCAAATTTGTTCACCTTTTTCTTTATACTTGATTAGTTTAATGTTATGCTTAGGAAAGCATTTCCCATCTTAAAATTGTGAAAATATTCTCCTGTATTTCCACATTCTTAATCTAAATTCCTTTTTAAACTACTTGTACTGGTGTAGAGATTCTTGGCTCATCTGTATTGCGCCAGTGCCAGTAAAATGCTTTCTGCATGATTTTCATTCAGACACATTCAGGAGGTGGTAAATCTTCAAACCCAGCAGAATAAGGAGCTGCAGGAGCTCTATGAACGCCTTCGGTCAATTAAAGATAGTAAAACTCAATCATCGGAGATTCCTCTGCCACCTGCATCACCACGTCGACCGAGATCTTTCAAAACCAAACTTCGAAGCCACCCCCAGTCCTTGACACATGTGGATAATAGCATAGTTGGTACAGGTAAATCAATCATAAAAGTGATTTAAAAAAAAAAAAAAGCCTGGTCAAAGATAAGCAGAATGACAAAAAATGATAATGTAATTTTTTTAATTAAGCTGAAATGATTTAAAGAAGTGCACATTATTCTGAGGTTCTTTTCTACTTTTTTGGTGTTAAATATTCTTTCATGAAATAATGGTTATGACAGATGATAGATTTTGGGGAGCAGATGAGTATGTTTTATGTTTTCATTTGGAAAACAAACAGTGGAAAGCCTAATAACAATCCCCAACATAGCTTTTGAAATTTTATCAGTCAGTAGTAACTGCTGGTCTAGCATTTAGAGTTTGTTGATAACAAAGATAATCTTAAAAATGTATTCATGTTCTATCTGAAGTAAGAGATCTTTATTAGTAATGAGAATATTAGAAATTAGGCACTGCTTTGACTTTGAAGAAAAGATGGTTAGTCTCCACTTAACCAATAAAGAAGTTGTTAAACAGATCAGACTTCTTTGGTTACATGTGCCCTGTCAAAGTGGGCGTTGAGGGTGGATTGTAAGGATGTATGTGAAATCTCCAAGAACTTGTGGTAGGCTGAATAATGACCCTCAAATCTATACAGAACTTGTGGTAGGCTGAATAATAGCCCCCCTAAAGATGTTTATATCCACATCCTGGAACCTGTGACTGCGTTATGTTACGTAGAAAAGGGGGATTAAGGTTGCAGATGGAATTAAGGTTGCTAATCAGCTGACTTTAAAATAGGAAGATTATCCTGAATATCTGGGTAGGCCCAATTTAATCACAGCGTCCTTAAAAGTAGAATAAGTAGACAGAAGAGAGGGTAAAGGAAAAGATGTGACAAGGGAAGCAGGGTCAGGGAGATGCAAACTTGCTGGCTCTGAAGATGGAGGAAGAGCTCCATGAAACAAAGAATGCAGGCAACCTCTAGAAGCTGGAAAAGGCAAGGGAATGGATTCTCCCCTAGAGCCTCCAGAAGGAATGCAGCTCTGCAACACCTTTATTTTATCCCACTGAGACCTGTGTTGGACTTCTAACCTACAGAACTGTAAGATAATAAATTTATGGTGTTTTAAGCCACTAAGTTTGCGGTTAGTTGTTACAGCAGCAGTAGAAAACTAATAAAGAACTGAAGAACATGAACTGTAATTTGGATGATCCTCAAAAAATAGGGCTGAGAGGTAGATTTAGATTGAAGGCAGCTTTGGGCATTTAATAGCAGAAGCACATGGACTACTAGTAAACCCATTGCCATAGAGTTGATTCTGACTCATAACGACCCTGTAGGACAGAGTAGAACTGCCCCATAGGGTTTCCAAAGCTGTAATCTTTACGGAAGCAGACTGCCACATCTTTCTCCCATGGAGCAGCTTCTAGGTTTGAACTGCCAGCCTTTCGGTTAGCAGCCAAGTGCTTTAACCACTGCGCCACCAGGGCTCCTCAGATATTAATAGCCATACTTTATTCTGTTTTGTTCTCAAATGACTTCCTCTATTTATGTATAGTTTCTGCTACCCATAATGTCAACATTCAGATAGATTTGGCTTGTTATGATCCCAAAGCATTCTCTCACTGTCAAATCCCTGCTTAAGTGGCCTTAGTCAGATTTCACAGATAGAAAATTTGGCTGTCCCTGCCCATCTTTTTCATGCCAAGAAATGGGTCAGAGGCCATTGTCTAGCCTATGGATTGGCTGTTCTCTAGTCAAGTTTCTGCCTCATTCTAATCAACCATGGCCAGAGGCACAGGATCTCATGGTAAAAACATTTCTGTTACCTTTCAGAAATGCTGTGGGCAAGGCAGTTTCCTTTAGGAGAGGGTTTAGGATAGACAGAGAGTTTCATCTGTCTACTCTGCCAAAATATTACATAGTAAATTTTTTTCTAAAAAAGCCATATAGGTAAGAGGTTCGAAAACAAACAGAAACTGAAAGGAAATATACTTTTTTTAAATTATCAAAAATTAAAGTTAACAGTCTTTTGGGTGAACAGTTCCCTGAATATATACATCTGTGTAACCACCACCACAGTCAGGATACACAACAGTTCCATCATCTCCCCAAAATTCCATTGCTATCACTTTAAAATCACACACTCCTCCCATTCCTGACAACTGATCTGTTCTCCATTATTGTAGTTTGACTTTTCAAGAATGTCATAAAAGTGAAATCATACAGCATGTAATCTTTTGAGACTGGCTTTTTTCATTCAGCACAGTATCTATGAGATTGTTCCAAGTTATTTTGTGTTACAATGTATTTTTCCTTTTTATTGCCGAGTAATATTATATTTCATGGGTATACTACAGTTTGTTTATCCATTCACCTGTTGAAGGAAATTTGGGTTGTTTCCAGTTTTCGGTTTTTATGAATAAAGCTGCTATAGATATTCATGTACAGGTTTTTGTATGAACATATTTTCAGTTCACTTGGGAAAATATTCAAAAGTGGGATTGCTGAGTCATATGGTATGTGTATTTTAAATTTTTAAGAAACTGCCAAACAGTTTTCCAGAGCAGCTGCATCATTTTGCATTCCTCCTCACAATGTATAGGACTTCAGTTTCTTCAGATCCTCTTCAGCGCTTGGCATTATCAGTATTCTTTATTTCTGCCAATCTAACAGGTGTATCCCCCCACTTGTCTGTCAGTTTGTCGTACTGTGGGGGCTTGACTCTTGCTGTGATGCAAGAAGCTATGCCACCAGTGTTCAAATACCAGCAGGGTCACCCATGGCAGACAGGTTTCAGCTGAGCTTCCAGACTAACACAGACTAGGAAGAAGGACCTAGCGGTCTACTTCTAAAAAGAATTATCCAGTGAAAACCTTATGAATAGCAGTAGAACATTGTCTGATATAGACGAGCCCCTCAGGTTGGAAGGAATTCAAAATATGACTGGGGAAGAGCTGCCTCCTCAAAGTAGAGTGGACTTTTTAATGACGTACGTGGAGTCTAGCTTTTGGGACCTTCACTTGCTGATGTGGCATGATTCAAAATGAGAAGAAACAGCTGCAAATATCCATTAATAACCGGAACGTGGAATCTACGAAGTATGAATCTAGGAAAATCGGAAATTGTCAAAAATGAAATGGAATGTGTAAACATTGATATTCTAGGCATTAGTGAGCTGAAATGGACTGCTATTGACTACTTTGAATCGGAAAATTATATGGTCTGCTATGCCGGGAATGACAACTTGAAGAGGAATGGCGTTGCATTCATCGTCAAAAAGAACATTTCAAGATCTATCCTGAAGTACAGCGCTGTCAGTAACAGGATAATATCCATATGCCTACAAGGAAGACCAGTTAATATGACTATTATTCAAATCTATGTGCCAACCACTAGGCCAAAGATGAAGAAATTGAAGATTTTTGCCAACTTTTGCAGTCTGAAATTAATCGAACATGCAGTCAGGATGCATTGATAACTACTGGTGATTGGAATGTGAAAGTTGGAAACAAAGAAGGATCGGTAGTTGGAAAATATGGCCTTGGCGATAGCAACGATGCCTGAGATCGCATGATAGAATTTTGCAAGACCTACAACTTCTTCATTGTATATACGTTTTTTCAACAACATGAACAGCGGCTATACACGTGGACCTCGCCAGACGGAATACACAGAAATCAACTACATCTGTAGAAGGAGATAATGAAAAAGCTCAATATCATCAGATAGAACAAGGCGAGGGGTCGACTGCGGAACAGACCATCGATTGCTCATGTGTAAGTTCAAGTTGAAATTGAAGAAAATTAGAACAAGTCCATGAGAGCCAAAGTACGACCTTGAGTATATCCCACCTGAATTTAGAGACCATCTCAAGAATAGATTTGATGCGTTCAACACTAATGACTGAAGAGACCAGACGAGTTGTGGAATAACATCAAAGACATCATGCGTGAAGAAAGCAAAATGTCATTAAAAGGACAGGAAAGAAAGAAAAGATCAAAATGGATGTCAGAAGAGACTCTGAAACTTGCTCTTGAACATAGAGTAGCTAAAACGAAAGGAAAAATGCGCATGTAAAAGAGCTGAACCAAAGTTATCAAAGGGCAGCTCTAGAAGACAAGGTGGAGTATTATAGTGAAATGTGCAAAGACCTGGAGTTAGAAATCCAAAAGGGAAGAACATGCTTGACATCTCTCAGGCTGAAAGAACTGACAAAAAAATTCAAGCCTTGAGTTGCAATTCTGAAGGATTCCATGGGAAAAATACTGCACAATGCAGTAAGCATTGAAAGAAGATGGAAGGAATATACAGAGTCACTATACCAAAAAGAATTGGTCGGCATTCACCCATTTCAGGAGGTAGCATATGATCAGGAACCGACGGTACTGAAAGAAGAAGTCCAAGCTGCACTCAAGGCATTGGTGAAAAACAGGGCTCCAGGAATTGACTGAACACCAATTGAGGTGTTTCAGCAAACAGATACAGTGCTGGAAGTGCTCACTCGTCTATGCCAAGAAATTTGGAAGACAGTTACCTGGCCAACCAATTGGAAAGAAATCCATATTTATGCCTATTCCAAAGAAAGGTGATTTAACTGAATGCGGAAGTTAATGAACAATATCATTAATATCACACACAAGTAAAATTTTGCTAAAGATCATTCAAAAGCAGTTGCAGCAGTACATCAACAGGGAACAGCCAGAAATTCAAGTCAGATTCAGAAGAGGAAGTGGAATGAGCAGTATCATTGCTGATGTCAGATGGATCCTGGCTGAAAGCAGAGAATACCAGAAAGATGTTTACCTGTGTTTTATTGACTATGCAAAGGCATTTGACTGTGTGGATCATAACAAATTATGGATAACATTACGAAGAATAGGAATTCCAAAAACAGTTAATTGTGCTCATACGGAACCTGTGCATAGATCAAGAGACAGTCGTTCAAACATAACAAGGGGATACTGCATGGTTTAAAGTCAGGAAAGGTGTGCATCAGGGTTGTATCCTTTCACCACACCTATTCAATCTGTATGCTGAGCAAATAATCCAAGAAGCTGGACTCTGGGAAGAAGAACAGGACATCAGGATTGGAGGAAGACTCATTAACAACTTGCATTATGCAAATGACACAACCTTGCTTGCTGGAAGTGAAGAGGACTTGAAGCATTTACTGATGAAGCTCAAAGACCACAGCCTTCAGTATGGATTGCACCTCAACATAAAGAAAACAGAAATCCTCACAACTGGACCAATAAGCAACATTATGGTAAATGGAGAAAGTATTGAAGTCAAGGTTTTCATTTTATTTGAATCCACAATCAACACCCATGGAAGCAGCAGTCAGGAAATCAAAGGACGCATTGCATTGGGCAAATCTGCTGCAAAAGACCTCTTTAAAGTGTTAAAAAGCAAAGATGTCAGCTTGAAGACAAAGGTGCGCCAGACCCAAGCCACGCTGTTTTCAGTCACCTCGTATGCATGGAAAAGCTGGATGATGAATAAGGAAGACCGAAGAAGAATTAATGCTTTTGAATTGTGGTGTTGGCAAAGAATATTGAATGTACCATGGACTGCCAAAAGAATGAACTAATATGTCTTGGAAGAAGTACAACCAGAATGCGCCTTAGAAGCAAGGATGGTGAGACTGCGTCTCACATACTTTGGACATGTTATCAGGAGGGATCAGTCCCTGGAGAAGGACATCATGCTTGGTAAAGTAGAGGATCAGTGAAAAAGAGGAAGACCCTCAATGAGATGAATTGACACAGTGGCTGCAACAGTGGGCTCAAGCATATCTAGCAATGGTGAGGATGGTGCAGGCCTGGACAGTGTTTCATTCTGTTGTACATAAGGTCTCTGTGAGTCGGAACCAACTTGACGGCACCTAAAAACAATTGGTGTATAGTGATATATTATGGTGGTTTTAATTTTCATTTCCCTAATGGTTAGTGATGTTGAACATTTTTTCAGTTGCTTATTTTCCATCTACATATCCTCTTTAGATATTAAAATCTTTTGCCATTTTTTTATATTCTGTTTTACTTTTAATCAGACTTTTTGTTTAGATAATTGTGGATTTACATGCAGTGGAGGAAATAATACAGAGAGATCTTGTGTACCCTTTATCTGGTTTCCCCCACAGTAACATTTTCTGCCATTTCTAACATTTGTTTGTTTTCTTTTGATTGAGTTTTGAGAGTTTTTATATATTTTGGATACAAATTCTTTGTCATATATGTGATTTGCAAATATTTTCTCCCATTCTGTACCTTGCCTTTTCATTCCCTTCACAGTGTCATTGTCAGAATATAAGTTTTTAATTTTGATAAAGTATAATTTATCAAATTTTTCTTTTATGTATCATGTAATACCTAAGAATTTAGTGTAATATCTAAGAACTCTTTCCTAAAACTTTTATAGTTTTATGTTTAACATTTAGATCTAGTACTCATTTTGAGTTAATTTTTGTACAAGGTATGAAGCTTAGGTGAGGTCCTTTTTTTTTTTAACCTATGGATGTTTAATTTTTCCATCACTATTTATTGAAAAGAATATCCTTTCTCCACTGAATTGCTTTTGCATCTTTGTGAAAAATCAGTTGGCTATATATGTGTGGGCCTATTTCTGGACTCCTTATTCTGTTCCGTTGGTCTGTGTGTCTGTCCTTTCGCCAATACCACACTGTCTTGTTTACTGTAGATTTATACTACCATTTTTCCACAAATAACATGGCCCACGTAAATAATGTACCCACACATATAACATGCGGGAATGATAAAATTAAGTAAAACAGTTCTGGCATAACATGCGTGTTATTTGTGTAAAATATGGTAATTCTTTAAATTGTTGTTAAAATCAAGTATTATGATTCCTCCAGCTTTACTTTTCTTTTCAAAATTGTTTTAGCTATTGTACTTTCTTTGCCTTTTCATATAAATTATAAAATTAGCTTGACTATATTAAAAAATCCTGCTGAGATTTCGATTGGAATTACATTAAATCTATATATCATTTTGGGGGGAATTGACATTTTTACAATGTTGAGTCTTCCAGTTAATAAACATGGGATAGCTCTCCACTTTTTTAGGTCTTCTTTGATTTCTTTTATCAGCCTTTTATAGTTTTCTACATACATATCCCGCACAGGTTTTGCTACATTTATACCCAAAGGTTTCTTCCCTTTTTGGTGGGATGAAGGGAGATACTGTATATGGTACTGATTTTTAAATTTCAGTTTCCAGTTATACATTGCTGGTATGTAGAAATATGATTAACTTTTGTCTATTGGCCTTATAGGCTAATATCTTGTCACACACACTTATTTGTTCTAGGAGTTTTCTTTTAGATTCCTTAGAATATTCTGCATGGGCAATCATATCATCTATGAATAGGGACAATTGTATTTCTTCCAATCTGTGTGCCTTTTATTTCCTTTTCTTGCCTTAGCCTTATTGCGCTGGCTAAGACTTCCAGTATGAATGTTGAATAAGATTGGTGAGATTGGGCATCCTTGTCTTATTTCCATTTTTAGGGGGCATCATCAATTGAATTGTGACCCCTCCAATTTGTTTCAACTTGGCAAGGCCATGATTCCCAGTATTGTGTGGTTGTCCTCCGTTTTGTGATCTGATGTAATTGTCTTATATGTTGTAAATCCTAATCTCTGCCTGTGGTTAATGAGGCAAGATTAGTAGTTATGTTAAAGAGAATTAGGGTGGGATGCAACACCCTTACTCAGGTCACAGCCCTGATCTGATATAAGGGGAGTTTCCCTGGGGTGTGGCCTGCATCACCTTTTATCTCACAAGAGATAGAAGGAGAGAGAATCAAACAGAGAAGAGGGACCTTTTACCACCAAGAAAGAAGATCCAGAAGTGGAGCGCGTCCTTTGGACCCAGGGTCCCTACGCTGAGAACCTCCTAGAATCGGGAAGATTACTGCAAAGACAGATGGAGATCTCCAAGGAATACTGGGCCCACAGATGTTGAAAGAAAACAAGGACCTTCCCTCAGAGCCGACAGAGAGAGAAAGCCTTCCTCTGGAGCTGGCACCCTGAATTCGGACTTCTGGCCTCCTCAACTGTGAGAAAATACATTTCTGTTTGTTAAAGCCATCTACTTGTGACATTTCTGTTATAGCAGCACTAGATAACTAAAACAGGGGGAAAGCCTTCAGTCTTTGACCATTAAGTATGACATTAGCTGTAAGTTTCTTATAGATGCCCTTTATCAATTTGAAAAGCGTTTCTTCTATTCCTAGTTTCTGAGAGTTTTTATTGTGACTGGCTGTTGAATGTTGTCCACTGCTTTCTCTGTATCAATTAATATATTCATGTACATTTTCTTCTTTAGATTATTCATATAGTGGATTACACTGATTGATTTTTGGATATTAAACCAGTCTTGCATTTCTAGATTGAACCCCACTTTTTCATGCTTTATTATACTGCTTATATTTTCCTAGATTCAATTTATTAATATTTTAAGTTCATGAGGAATATTTTTCTATAGTTTTCATTCTTTTTTAATTTATTTTTTAGTACTGCCTTTTTCTGGTTTTAGTATAAGGGAAATACTAGATTCATAAATTAGTTGGAAAGTGTTCCCTCCTTTTCTTTTTATTGTATTTTTTACAGTTTCATTGAGATATATTTCACATACCATAAATAAGTACAGATTCACAGAGTTGTACAACCACCATTAAAATCTCATTTTCAAAACCCTAAAAAGAAACCCTATGTACATTAGCAGTCATTCATTCCTTCTAGCTTCTCTGCCCTCCCAAGTCCAGGCAACCACGTATCTACTTTCCATTTCTATAGATTTGCCTATTCTGGACATTTCATGTAAATGGAATCATACAATATGTGTTTTTCGTAACTGGCTTTTTTCATTTATAATAATGTTTTCAAGGTTCATCTATATTGTTCCATATATCAATCCTTTTAATTTCTTCATTTTAATTGTGGAATAATACTGAATTGTGTGGATATACCACATTTTATTTATCCATTCATCAGTTGATTGACAACCTGGGGCATTTCTGTTATGACTGCTGCTATAAACATTCTTATACAAGTTTTTATGTAGACATATATTTTCATTTCTCTTCGTTGTATACGTATAAGTGGAAATACTGGGTCACATAGGGTCACTATGAGTTGTAATCAACTCAACAGCCATGGGCTTTTTTTGGTATGATAACCTATGTTTAACATTTTTTAAAATAACAGCTTTACTGAGATGTAGTTCATGTACCATAAAATTCACCCATTTAGAATGTAAAATGATACAGCCACTGTGGAAAAGTTTGGTGGTTCCTCAAAAAGTTGAACAGAGCCTAGCAATCCCAATCCTAGAAGAAGTGAAGGCAAGAACACAGACAGAAACCTGTACACCAGTGTTCATTGCGGCACTTTTCACAATAGCAAAAAGGTGGAAGCAACAGAAATGTCCATCAACAGATGAATGGAAAAACAAAATGTGATATATACACGCAACGGAATACTACTCAGCCATAAAGAAATGAAGTCCTGATGCATGCCACAACATGGGTGAACCTTGAAAACATCATGCTGAGCAAAAAAGTCAGTCACAAAAGGACAAATATTGTATGATCTCATTTATATGAAATAAGAAAATATATAGACAACAATGAATCCATAAAACATCTTATAACATGGAGGAATCTGGAAGACATTATACTGAATGACTTTAGTCAGTCACAAAAAGACAAATATAAGACCACTATTATAAGAACTCAAGAAAAGCTTTAAACACAGAAGAAAACGTTCTTTGATGGTTACGAGGGTAGGGAGGGAGGGAGACGGGTATTCATTAGCTAGATAGTAGAGAAGAAGTGTCTTAGGTGAAGGGAAAGACAACACACACTACAGGGGGAGTCAGCACAACTGGACTAAACCAAAGCTAAGAAGTTTCCTGAATACAGCCAAACACTTTGAGGGACAGAGTAGCAGGGGTAGGGGTCTGGGGACCATGGTTTCAGGGGATATCTAGGTGAATTGGCATAACAAAGTTTATTAAGAAAATGTTCTGCATTCCACTTTGGTGAGTGACATCTGGGGTCTTAAAAGCTAGTGAGTGGCCATCTAAGATGCATCAATTGGTCCCAACCCACCTGGAGCAAAGGAGAATAAAGAACACCAAAGACACACGGGAAGTATTAACCCAAGAGACAGAAATGGCCACATAAACCAGAGACTTCATTAGCCTGAGACCAGAAGATCTAGATGGTGCCCGACTACCACCAATGACCTCCCTGACAGGGAACACAACAGAGAGTCCCTGATGGAGCAGGAGAAAAGTGGGGTGCAGAACTCAAATTCTAGTTAAAAAAAACCACACTTAGTAGTTTGATTGAGACTGGAGGGACCCTGGAAGACATGGCCCCCGGACTCTCTGTTAGCTCAAAACTAAAACCATTCCCAAGGCCAACTCTTCAGACAAAGATTAGACTGGACTATGGGACATAAAATGATACTCGTGAAGAGTGTGCTTCTTAGCTCAAGTAGATACATAAGACTGACTGGGCAGCTCCTGTCCAGAGGTGAGATGAGAAGGCATAGAGGGTCAGGAGGTGGTTGAATGACATGGGAAATCCGGGGTGGAAAGGAGGAGCGTGCTGTTACAGTATAGGGGGAGCAACTAGGGTCACATAACAATGTATGTATGAATTTTTGTATGAGAGACTAACTTGAATTGTAAACTTTCACTTAAAGCACAACAATAATTTTAAAAAAAGAAAATATATAGAAACCAAAGATTATTGGTGGTTACTAAAGGTGGAAGGGAGGGGGAGAAAGGGAAGTTTTTACTTAGGGGGCATTGAGTTTATTATAATAATGGTGGTGGAATGACGTGGAATAGGATGGTGAGAATGATTTCACAACCTGAAGAATGTAATCAACGTTATTGAATTGTACTTATAGAAACTGTTGAGATGGCCTATGGTTTTGATATACATATTTTCACCACAATAAAATTAAAAAAGAATTCACCCATTTAAAGTGTACAATTCAGTGGGTCTTAGTATATTCCTAGAGTTGTACAACCATCACCATAATCAATTTTAGAGCATTTTTATCACAACAAAAATATACCTTGTATCCATCAGCAGTCACTCCCCATTTACCCTGAAGCCCCCCAGTCTTTGGCAACTACTAATCAATTTTCTGTCTCTATAGATTGCCTATTCTGGACATTTTATGTAAATGGAATTTTACAACATGAGGCCTTTTGTGACTGACTTCTTTCACCTGACATAATGTTCACAAGGTTAATCCATGTTGTGTAACATGTATCAGTACTTTATTTATTTTTATTGCCAAATAATATTCCATTGTATGAATATAACACATTTTGTTTATCCATTCATCAGTTGTTGACGTTTGGAATGTTTCTACTTTTTGCTGATTATGAATAATGCTCCTATGAATATTTGAATTCAAATTTTTGTGTGAACATGTTTTCATTTCTCTTGGGCAGGTAACCTATGGGTAGAATTGCTGGGTTATATAGTCACTGTATGTTTAACCTTTTGAGGAATTGCTGGGCTGTTTTCAAAAGCAGTGCTTTACATTTTACAATTCCACCAGCAATGTATTAAGTTTCCAATTTCTCCATATCCTCATCAGCATTTATTATTGTCTGTCTTCTATATTTTAGCCATCATTGTGGATGTGAAGTATATCTCATTGTGCTTTTGATATGCATTTCCCTAATGACTGATGTTTTGGAGCATCTTTTCATGCGCTTTTCCTGACAACTAATGACATGGAACATCTTTCCATGTGCTTATTGGTCATTTGTATACCTTCTTTGGAGAAATGTCTATTCAAATCATTTGCCCATTTTTAAGTTGAATTATTTGTCTTTGATTGTTGTGTTGCAAGTATTTATATATTATGGATGCTAGACCCTTATGTTAAGGGGCATTGGTGGTTCAGTGGTAGAATTCCCACCTTCTATGCTACAGACCCACGTTTGATTTCTAGCCAGTACACCTCATGCACAGCCACCACTCATCTGTCAGTGGAGGCTTGTGTGTGGCTGTGATGCTGAAGAAATTTCAGCAGCGTTTCCGATGGACTAGGAAGAAAGGCCTGGTGATGTACTTCTGAAAACCAGCCAATGAAAACCCAGTGGATCACAACGGTCCGATCAGCAACCCATGATGGGGATGGCGCAGGACGGGGAAGCATTTTTATCTGTTGTGAATGGAGTCATCATGAATCAGGGACCAAGTCAATAGAAGCTAACAACAACAACAGACCTTTATCACATATATGGTTTGCAAATATTTTCTCCCCTTCTGTTGGTGGTGGTTTCACTTTCTTGTAGTATCCTTTGAAGCATGAAAGTTTTAAATTGTGATTAATTCCAATCTATTTTTTCTTTTGTTGCATGTGCTTTAGGTATCATATCTAAAAAAAAATCATAGCCTTAAACCAAAGTCATGAAGACTCTTATATCTTCTTCCAAGAAGTTTCTTCTTTTATCTCTTACATTTCAGTATTTGATCCAGTTTGCATTAATTTTTGCATCTTGTGTGAGATAGGGTTGAATTTTTTTTTTTTTTACATGTGGATATCCATTTGTCCCAGCACCATTTATTGAAAAGACTTCTTTCTCCCATTAAATTACCTGGAACCCTTCTTGAAAATCAGTTGAGCATAAATATGTGGGTTTATTTCTGGGCATTCAGTTCATTTCCCTTGATCTAAATGTCCATTTTTAACCTAGTGTCAGTCTTGATTACTGTAGCTTTGTAGTAGCTTTTTAAATTGGAAAGTATGAATCCTCCAACTTTGTTCTTCTTTTTCAAAATAGTTTTGGGTATTCTGAATCCTTTGAAATTCTGTATGAATTTTAGGATCAGATTGTCAATTTCTGTTAAAAAAAACTGTAATTTTGATAGGGATTACGTTGCATTTGTAAATCAATTTGGAGAGTATTGTTATCTTTAAAATGTTGTCTTCTTATACCTGAACATGGGATGTCTGTTTAAATCTTTATTTTCTCTCAACAATGTTTTGTAGTTTTCAGTGTACAAGTCTTGCACTTCCTTTTTAAAATTTATTAGTAGATATTGTATTCCATTTGCTGCTGTTATAGATGGGATTGTTTTCTTAATTTCATTTTTGGATTGTTCATTGCTAGTGTACAGAAATGCACTTAACTTGTGTATAAAAAACTTGTTGCCGTCGAGTTAATTCCGACTCACAGTGACCCTATAGGACAGAGTAGGACTGCCCCATAGGATTTCCAAGGAGCGGCTGGTGGATTCGAACTGCTGACCTTTTTGGTTAGCAGCCAAACACTTAACCACTGTGCCACCAGGGCACCTAACTTGTGTATAGTGACCTGGTATCCTGTCACATTTTTTAACTCAATTGCACCCATTCTTCACTTACTGACACAGTTAGGTTCCAAAGACCAGGCCGTTATGCAAAAATCGGCATTATGGAAAAATGGAGAATGACTACATCATTACATAACTGTCAAATTACATCATTACATAACTGCCAAACCACTGAGAATCATGGCCGAGCCAAGCTGACACATAACCGTAACCATCACAGCCATCGTTACTCTTGCCTCACACCTCAACATAGGTTACTGCCTGATGTACATCATTAATGTGCAAAATAGTCAGATAGTAGATTTTTTACTATTGTCGTAAATGAAAAATGTCAGATAACGAGATAGTCGATAAGTGAGGAGTAGGTGTATTATTTCTAATAGTTTTTAAGTGGATTTTTTAGGATTTTCTATATGCAAGATCATATCATCTGCAAATAGAATTTTGCTTCTTCGTAGCTAATCTGTATACTTTTATTTATTTTTCTTGCCTAATCGCCCTGGTAGAAATTTCATTACAATGTTTAATAGAAGTAAAAACTGAAATCCTTGTCTTTTTCCTGATCTTATAGAGAAAGCATTCAGTCTTCCTCCATTAAATATTATGTTGGCTGTGGATTTTTCACAGGTGACCTTTATCAGTTTGTAGAACTTCTATTCCTAGTTTGTTGAGTGTTTTATCATTAAAAGTGTTGGATTGTGAAAAATGCTTTTACTACATCTGTTCAGATGATCATGTGGTTTTTGTCTTTTATTAGTATGGTGTATTACATCGATTGATTTTTGGGTGTTAAACCAACCTTAGATCTGTGGGATAAATCCCACTTGGTCATGGTATATAGTACTCTTATATGTTGCTGGATTCAGTTTGCTAGTATTTTGTTGAGAATGTTTGCTCTGTATTCCTAAGGGATATTGGTCTATAGTTTTCTCTTCTTGTGATGTCTTTGGTTTGGTTTCAAAGTTGGTAGGTGTTTCCTCCCTTCCAATTTTTTGGAAGAATTTGAGAAGGATTGGTGTTAATTCTCCTTAAATGTTTGTAGAATTCACCAGTATAGCTACTTTAGCCTTGATTTTATTCATTGGAAGTTTTTCAAATACTGATTCAATCTCCTTGCATGTTATAAATCTATTAAGATTATCTCTCTTCTTGAGTCAGTTTCAGTAGTTTGTAATTTTATAGAAATTTTGCCCTGTCATCGAAGCTGTCTAATTTGATTGCATACAGTTGTTCATTATATTTCCATATAATCCATTTTATTTCTGTAAGGTCAGTAGTGATGTGTCCCCTCTTTGATTCCTTATTTCAGTAATTTGAGTCTTTCCTCTTTTTTTCTTTGTCTGTCTAGCTAAAGGTTTGTCAATATTGTTGACCTTTTCAAAAATCCAACTTTTGCTTATATTCTTTTCTTTTGCTTTTTTGTTCTCTATTTCATTTATTTCTGCTATAATCTCTATTAATTCCTTCCTTCAACTTACTTTAGTTTGCTCTTATTTTTCTAATTTATTAAGGTGGAAGTTTAGGTTATTAATGTATATATTGATCTTCTACATAATATAGGTATTTACAGCTATAAAATTTCCTCTAAGCACTACTTAGCTGCACTGCATTAGTTTTGGTAATTTGTGTTTTTGTTTTCATTTGTCTCAAAGTCATAGTGTCCCACAGGTGGGACATGATTTATTTGTTTTTCTCTATTCTTTTTTTCTTTCTGCTTAGAGTAAATTTCTTCGTTGACCTATCTTATTGTTTACTTATTTTTTTCTTTTTCCAGCTCAGGTCTGTTGTTGAGCCTTTCTAGTGAATTTTTCATTTTAGTTACTCAATTTTTCAACTCCAGAATTTCTAATATTTTAATATTTCTATCTGTTAATATTGTTAGTATTCTGTATTTGGTAAGACAGTTTCTTTCATACTTTCATTTAATTTTTAGCCATTTTTTACAGTTTTGAATACTTACAGTAGTAAACTTAATGTCTTTATCTAGTAAGTTCAAAATCAGGGCCCCCTTTGTTACATTTTTGTCTGTGTATGTGGCACACTTTCCCTTTTCTTTGCATGTCTCTTAGTTTTTTGTTGAAACATGAAAGTTTTAGATAAAATATTTTAAGAACTCTGGTATCAGATTCCTCCACCCTCCAAGGTTTGTCGTTGGTGGATTTTTTTTTTTTTTGTAGCATTTGTTGCTGTCTGTCTTGCTGCTACTTAGTTGTTTAGTGACCTTCCTGGACTAATTCTGTAGATTTTGTGTTGCCTGTAGTGTGTGGCCACTGAGTTTTCTGTTAGCTTTTTAAAAAAAATTTGTTTTTATTTTTAAGACTAATTTCCTGGGGTTCATACCTTTGTTGGTACAATTTAGTGGTGAGCCTATGATTGGTCAGAAGATTTCATTAAAGGCCTATATGTCTTTACCAAGGGGATCTCTGTGAATAGGCATGCCTTCAAACTTCAGACAGTTTACATGGCAAACTTTAATTTTACTTATTGCTTGCCCAGGTATTCAAAGCCAGCTAGGAGTGATTGACCAGTCCCTTTTCCTTTCTTAGTTCTTTCCTGAGCATGCAGACTTTTAGATCCACAGGAATGTGTCAAAGATGCTCAAAGTTTTCTAAGGTCATCTAGTTCTCCCAGAATTCCCTTTTAATTCTAGGCCAGGCTTGACTTCTGGGCAACATGATGCTATAGTCAGAAGCACCACACCATCCCTCCACAGCAAAGATCAGAAAAACTAAATCAAACAGTCACACGTAAATCCTGAAACCCTGCATGTCAACTGAATAGATAAAGAACTCAGCCAAGCACTGAATGGAATAAGAAACTGACCGAGAACAGAGAGCAAGGAGAGATACACACAGAGGTCCCCTATCAGCTACCACAGCATGGATCCACCATCTTGGACTCCTATCAGAGATCAGCGAACAGGGGGTACGAGAAAGCAGCTTTACAGAGCTTCCAGCAGGAGACAGAACAACTGGTAACCAGCGATATATGCTTTCCTACCCCCTACCCTTCTTCACCCCCACTCAGCCTCCTCTGCTTTCTGCAGCCACAGCCTCTTGGCCAGGAAGCACTAGCTTTACCCTCGTGTCTCTTGGATTCCACCCACCCACACTGGCCAGCTCCTTGAGTGCATTTTGTTGGCTATTGGTGTTGCTTTTTTCCACTTCTTTAGATTTCTTCCTTACCTCTCACCACCTCCCCCTCCTTTCTCTCAAATACCTGGCTCCATGTACCATCTTTGCTTCTTCCTGAAAGGCTACAAAACACCACTCGACTGTGAAACTGCTTCCCAGCCTGTGCCGCCACGGTGGTGGGACCTCCGGGGCTTTTTTGTTTGTTTGCTTTGATTTGTTCTGTTTTGATTTGTTTGTTGTCTTTTTCTTAGTTTGGGAGCCCCATCTAGCCGGGAAGTACCGCACACCTTGGAAACTACTCCCTTACTCTGCGCAGATGCACAGGGACATCTCTGGGGGCATTTCTTTTTTCTTGCTTTTTGGTTTTGTTTTTGGGTTTTTTTGTTTCTTGTTTTGTTTTCTTCTCTCTCTTATTCCCTTTTTGTCTTTCTTCATTTCCAGTTTCTCGATTTATTCATTTTTTTCTTTTACTCTTTTTCTTTTTTTTTCCCCGTTTCTCATTCTCTCTCATCTCTCCACTCCAATAACAATCTCCCTTAGCACTCTTTTTTGTTTGTGTGTATGTTTTTGGCTCCTGTTCCTCTCTCCTCTCTCTCATCTTTCCCATACCCATCTTAGCTCCACACATCACAATCTACCCCCTCCTTCCTGCCTACCTGCACCGTGCACTGAACATCACACTCCCAAGCAGCACAGGCATGGCCTACTGGAACCTGCCCTGCACTGATTCCTGATCCGCACTGTCAGCCCTGATATGTGCCACAAACAACCCATCCCAACAACTCCCCTTCAAATGGACCTGCCCTGGTGTACCATACCTGAGTGACTGACCCTGCCCATTGGAGAAGGAGGTGAAAAGTATCGTGCCCACAGACAAGCAAACAATAAAGAATGCACAGCCCGCCTGCTCAGACATAACCAAATAAAACAAAAAAGTAGGATGAAACAAACAAATCTACAATCAATAAAAGAGGAAAATAACCACTGAATGCCCCGAAGACAGCAGACAATAGCAAAACATTTACAACAACAGGACAGGATGGTTCCAGTAGGCATCCAAAATAAAACACCAGATGACCTTCCAGTAGAAGAAAAGGCACTAGACCTAACTGACAGGGAATTCAAATCTCTAATATTATCCAAGAGTCGAAGCAAAAAGCAGACAAAATGAGGAAAAAATAGACAAATTCATGGAAAAGGCAGACAAATTCATGAAAATACAGACAAAAAATAGAAGAATTCAAGAAAATAATACAGGAACAAAATGTTAAAATAAGTTCACAACTAGAAATCATACAAAAACAACAATTAGAAATTCAAAAGATAAGCAACAAGATTTCAGAAACGGACAGTGTCGTAGAAGGACTGAGGAGCAGGTTTGAAATGATGGAAGATAGGGTCAGCAAAATTGAATACAAACACTTGGATACAACTCTGCTTGAGGAAAAATCAGAGAAAAGAATGAAGAAAAATGAGGAAGCCCTGAGAATTATGTGGGATACAATCAAAAGCAAAAAATCTGTGTGTGATCAGAGTTCCAGAACACGGGGAGAAAACAGAAAACACAGGATGATTGAGGAATTGCTGACAGAAACTTCTACAATATCATGAAAGATGTAAAGCTGACCATCCAAGAAGCTCAACAAACCCCATATAGGATAGACCCCAAAAGAAAATCACCAAGGTATCTCATAATCACACTCACTAAAACCAAATACAAACAAAGAATCCTGTGAGCAGCTTGAGAAAAACAAAAAGTCACATACAGAGAACAAACAGTAAGACTAGGCTCGGATTATTCAGCGGAAACAATGCAGGCAAGAAGGCAATGGGATGACATATATAAAACTTTGAAAGAAAAAAATTGCCATCCAAGAATAATATATCCTGCAAAACTCTCATTCAAATATGATGGTGAAATTAGGTCATTTCCAGATAAACAGAAATTATGGGACTATGTAAAAACAAAACCAAACTTACAAGACTTATTAAAGGGAGTTCTTTGATCTGAGAACAAACAACATCAGACCACAGGCTGAATATAGGGCACAGGATTGTACTAGGCAGATACCAACCTAGGAAATGAACTCTTAAGAATTACCCAAAACCAAAAGAATTACAAGAGGGAACCAGAGAGGTTAATCTGTAAATGACAACAGCATCAGAACAATAAAAGAAGGAATAAACGGTGTAGATATAGAACCTTCTCATGGAGAGGAAGGCAAGGTGATACCAAGTAATAATAGATTGGTTCAAATCTAGCAAGATAAGGCTAAATTTGAAGGTAATCAAAGAAAGTTAACAAACCTACTCATCAAAATAAAGAAGAAAAACATAAAGTTTCAGTAAAAACAACCTACAAAAACAAAAGAAGTGAAAAAAAAACTACAAACAAAAGGAACTCAGCACAGGAGAGTAAGAGGAACAAAGAAAATATCAGCACCACAAAAAAAAAAATAAAAAAGCACTACAAAATGCAATCCCACTCCTAAGAATATATCCTAGAGAAATAAGAGCCGTTACACGAATAGACATATGCACACCCATATTCATTGCCGCATTGTTCACAATAGCAAAAAGATGGAAACAATCTAGATGCCCATCAACAGATGAATGGATAAACAAACTATGCTACATACACACAATGGAGTATTATGCAACGGTAAAGACCAATGATGAATCTGTGAAGCATCTCATAACATGGATCAAACTGGAGGACATTATGCCGAGTGAAATAAGTCAGTCACAAATGGACAAATACTGTATGAGACCTCTACTGTAAAAACTCATGTAGAAGTTTACACACAAAAAGAAACAATCTTTGTTGGTTACAAGGGATGGGGGGAACTAAATAGACAGTAGATAACTGGTAACTTGGGTGAAGGGTAAGACAGTACACAATACTGGAGAAGCCAGCACAACTTGTACAAAGAAAGGTCATGGATGCTCCATAGACACTTCCAAACTCCTTGAGGGACTGAATTGCTGGGCAGAGGGCTGTGTGGACCATGGTCTCAGAGAACATCTAGCTCACAGTTTATAAAGAAAATGTTCTACATTCTACCTTGCTGAGTAGTGTTCAGTGGTCTCAACCCTTCGGGAGCAAGGGAGAATGAAGAGAACAAATACAAGTAAAAGATTATTCCAAAGGGCTAATGGACCACAGCTACCACGGCCTCCACCAGACTGAGTCCAGTACAGCTAGATGGTGCCCGGCTACCACCAATGACTCCTCTGACCGGGATCACAATAGAGGGTCCTGGACAGACATGGAAAAGGATGTAGAACAAAATTCTAACACAAAAAAAGACCAAATTTACTGGCCTGACAGACTGGAGAAACCCTGAGAGTATGGCCCCCAGACACCCTTTTAGCTCAGTGGTGAAGTCACTCCTGAAGTTCATCCTTCAGCCGGGGATTGGACAGCCTCATAAAACGAAATGGGACTAATGAGGCACAGCAGTCCAGGGAGAAGGACTAAAAGGCAGGAGGGATCAGGAAAGTTGGTGATAGGGAACCCAAGGTTGAGAAGGGACAGTGTTGGCAGTCGTGGGGTTGTTAACCATTGTCATAGGGCAATATGTGTACTGTTTAATGAGAAACCATTTGTTCTTGAAACCTTCCTGTAAGGAAAAAAAAAGAATTATCTATGTGAGATCAAATTGACAACAGCATCTCAAAAGGTTTGATGGGAAGCCTAGGGGGTGGTGAGTTGAAGACAATGGTGATGGAATAATTTGGAAAAGGATAGTGAGAATAGCAGCACAACTGGAAGAATGTAATCGATGGCACTGAATTGTACATGTAGAAACTTTTGAAATGGTGTAACTTTGGCTATGTAAATTTTTACCAAAAAAAAAGGCCCTTCAAGGTCAAGAAGGGAAAGTGTTGACATGTCGTGGGGTACACCAATCTCATAAAACAATATGTGTACTGACTTTTTAATGAGAAACTATTTGTTCTGTAAACCTTCATCTAAAGTACAATTTAAAAAAAAAGAATTAAAGAAAAAATTCTAGGCCAGGCTCTTGTTTGTTTCAGCTGAAATGACAGCCTTAGGCAGCTGAGTTGTTGTCACCATTTTTTCAGCAATGCCTTGTGAGTAGGCTCCCTATCCTCCACCCCATCCCCACCCCTGGCGCTTTGCTGACCTCTGAGTGAAATCAAATAACCAGCACACTCTGAGAATAGAGATTTTTCCCGGATGCCGCAAGTTGGAACAAAATAGTGACTGTGGTCTGGGCTTGGTGCTTTCAGTGGAGCTCCAGAGGAGGTCTGATCTCTCCATTGTGTGCAATGCTGCTGGCTTTTGGCTACCATAACACTGAGCTAGGGAGGGAGGGGGAATGGGAATTGCCACCAAGTTAAAACATCGCAGACCTCACTGTACTGACTTTCTGGATGTTGATTCCCTCCCTCCTTTGTATTTTCTGAAAGAGGTTGCGTTATTTCTTCTTTAAATGTTTGGAAGAATTTTCCAGTGAAACCTTCTGGGCTCAGATATTTCTTTTTCAGGAAGTTTTTAACTATAAATTCAATTTCCTTAATAGTTATAGAACAATACAGGTTATGTATTTCATTTTGGATGAGTTTTAGGAGTTACTAAGTGGTTATTTAGTAGTTATTGAGTCATCTAATTTGTTGAATTTTTCCTTGTGGAATTGTTCATAGTATTCCCTTACCTTTTTAAAGTCTGAGAAGTCTGTAGTAATATTACCTATTTCATTCCTGATATTTCTAATTTGGATCTTTTTGTTGTTGTTGTTGTTGTTGTCAGTCTTGCTAGAGGTTTACCAATTGTATTGATCTTTTCAAGGATCCAGTTTTTGCTTTCATTTATTTTCTCTATTTGTTTTCCTGTTTTAAATTTCATTGGTATCTGCTCTTATCTTTATTATTTCCTTCCTTCTGCATGTTTTTGTGCTTATTTTGGTCTTCTTTTTCTAGTTTCTTCAGGTAGAAGCTTAGATTATTGATTTGAAACCTTTCTTTTTTGTAATATAAGCTTATTAATGCTATAAATTGTCCTATAAGCACCACTTTAGCTGCATCCACTAAGTTTTTTTTTTTTTAATAAACTTTATTTTTTTTGGAACTATTTTTAATTTACAGAAAATTTGTGAAGATAGTACCCAAACCCGTTGCTGTTGAGTCAGTTCTGACTCATAGTGACCCTATAGGACAGAGTAGAACTGACCCATAGTGTTTCCAAGGAGCAGCTGGTGGATTCAAATTGCGGACCCTTTGGTTAGCAGCCGAGCTCTTTAGCACTGCGTCACCAGGGCTCTGAAGATAGTACAGAGAGTTACATATATCCCACTTCCACTTTGATCTATGGATTATTTGGTAGTGTGTTGTTTAATTTTCAAGTGTTTGTATATTTTTTCCCATTATTTGTTTGTTATTAATTTGTAGTTTAATTTCATTATGGTCAGAGAACATATTTTGTATGGCTTCAGTTCTTTTCACCTTTTAAGGTTGGTTTTAAGACTCAGGATAAGGTCTGTCTTGGTTTATGTTTTATGTGTACTTGAAAAGAATGAACATTCTACTGTTGTTGGGTAGAGTGTTCTATAATGTAAGTTAGATCCAGATGGTTGATGGTGTTATTCAATTAGTCTGTATCCTTGCTGATTTGCTGTCTACTATTTTTATTAATTACTGAGAGAGGAGCGTCAAAGTCTCCAACTGTAATTGTGGATTTGTCTGTTTCTCCTTTCAATTTTGTTAGCTTTTGCCTTATGTATTTTGAAGCTCTTTTGTTAGGTGCATCATTGTTATGTCTTCACTTATCATTATTATGTCTTCTTGGTGAATTGACCCTTTTATTATTATGTAATGTCCCCCTTTATCCTTGGTATCTTTGTTTGTTTTCATGTCTATGTTTCTGATATATTCTTTTTGATTATTGTTTGTATGGTATATCTTTTTCATCCTTTTTAGATTCAGCCTGCCTATAGTATTATATTTGAAGTGTCTTATAGACAGCATATGGTCTTTTTTTTAAATATATTCTGACCTCTCTATCTTTCAGTTTTGTTTAAGCCATTTACATTTCATGTAATTATTGATATGTTTGCATTTTATTCTACCATTTTATTTGTTTTCTGTTTGGTCTCTATTTTTCATTCCTCTGTTTCCCCTTTCCTGCTTTCATTTGGTTTATTTGAACATATTTTAGTATTCTAATTTTTCTAGTTTTTTTTATATTTTCTCATATATTTTTAATGGCTACTTTAGGGATTATAGTATACATACCTTACTTTTCAGTTTACTTAAAACCAGCATTTTACTACTTCAAGTAGTAATAGAAATCTTATATCCATATAGGTCCCTATGCCCTCCCCTCTTTATTTTATTATTAGTTCATGTACTATACCTAGATATATAGAAAACTGCATCACACAGTGTTATTTTTTGTTTCAGCAATCAAATATATTTTTTAAAAATCAGGAGGAGAAAAATATTTTATATTTACTCAAATATTTACCATTTTTGTTGTTTTTCTTCATTCCTATTCTTCCATGTTTCCTACTCATATAATTTTCCTTTTGTTTGAAGAAATCTTTTAGCAATCCTTTGGAGCATATCTGCTGGTGACACATGCTCTTAATTTTCTTGCATCTGACAAGGTCTTTTTTCACCTCATCCCTGAAAGAATACTTTTGCAGGGTATAGAATTCTGGTTTGGCAGTTCTGTCTTTCAGGGTTTTAAAAATGTTATGTCACATCCTTCTCTCTTCCGTGGTTTGTAATGAGAAATCAGCAGTCATTCAAATAATTGTTTTCCTTTATGAAATGAATTGTTTTTCTCTGGTTGCTTTCAGAATTTTTTCCCTTCTCTTTAATTTTCAGCAGTTTTTATCTTTCAGTTTCAGCAATTTTTATGTAGCTGGGCATGAGATTCTTTGTGTTTATTCTGTTTTGGTTTCACTAGCTTCTTGAATATTAGGTTTATGTCCTTTGCCAATTTTTCAAATATGTTTTTCCAATTACATTCTTTTTTTTCTCTCCTTCTGGGTCTCTGATGACACAAATGTTAGACCTTTTGTCATTGTCCAATAGTTCCCTTAGGTTTTTGTTCCTACTCGTTTTTCAGTTTTCTTTCTTTTGTTCAAATTGATATATCTTCCATTTTTCCAACTCTTTTCTTCTGTCATCTCTGTTCTGCTATTGAGTCTATACAGTGAATTGTTTATTTTGGTTATTGTATATTTTGGTTTTAAATTTTCTATTATGTTCTTTATATCTTCTATTTCATTGCTAAGACTTTCTATTTTGTCATTAGTTTCAATAGTTTTCATGATTATTTGTTTGAGAATTTTTATAGTAGCTTCTTTAATGTCTTTGCCAGATAATTCTAACATCGTGCCATCTCGTCATTAGTGTCTGTTGATTGTGTTTTCTCAAATTACTTGAGGTTTTCCTGGTTCTTCGTACACTGAGCGTATTGGATTTTATCCTGAACATTTTTTAGTATTGTGTTATGAGACTCTTATGCCTCTTTTTAATATCCTGTGTAGAATACTGACCCAGTTATTTTTAGGTGCAAGTTCCGACCTGTCTTCTATGGGCTGTTGTTCCAAAGTCAGTTCTGTTTCAGAGCCTCTACAGTGCTATTTGGATATGTCCCACATATGGACTTCCTATTGTCAGTCTGGGACCTGGGCTGTCTGTTAGTTCAGTTCTCACCATTTGTGTTATGCTGAATAGGATCAGATTCATGCATGCATAGCTCAGTGGTAAACCTAAGAGCTCTTAAACAGTGTTTCTGAGTTCCTCCTTCCCTGTAACATCCCCAATACTTTATAATTCCTTGTGACTTCTTTAATTGTTCCTCAGCCAGAAAGCTGGAATTTAGTTACTCTGCTCTATTATGTACTTCTGCCTTTGCAACTGTGTCCAGGGCCAAATTTTGGGAGAATAAAGAGAGCAGAAAACAACAATGATTGCCCTTACATTCCTAGGACCATAGCTCCACTGATCAGAGAGGAAAGGTCTTCCCCCTTAGAGTTTGACTTCTGTGAGCTTCATGAAGGCACCACAGGATTGCTTGGGGCCTGGGGTGAAGAGTACAAAGAAAAGAGTCAAAAATCAGGGGTTTCTGCACTTTATATGAATTTTGAGAATCCATTTTCCCATTTCTCAAGCCAGAAGTTGAGGGATTCCTCTGGATATCTCTCTCTTTGTGCCCACTTCTAATTTAGCTGTGGGATACAGATGGGAAAAAATTGGTAAACTCACTGCCACTTTAATGGTACTTTCAATTTTGGTCTTATTCCTTAGTCAGCCTGCTACTGTTTACCATTCAGAATTCTCAAATAGCTGCTCCGTGTATTGGCTCCAGCTTTTATGGGTGGACTAAATATGTGACAGTGTCCCTGGGTGGTGCAAATGGTTAAGAGTTCGGCTGTTAACCAAAAAGTTGGTGATGCGAGTTCATCCAGAGGCACCTCAGAAGAAAGTCCTGGTGATCTACTTCTGAAAAATCAGCCATTGAAAAACCCTATGGAGCAATTTAACAACAAAAAGACAAATAACCTGGTCAAAAACTGGACCAAGGATGTGAACAGACACTTCACCAAAGAAGGTATTAAAGCGGCTGACAAATACATGAAAAGATGCTCATCATCATTAGCCATTAGAGAGATGCAAATCAAAACTACAAAGAGATACCACCTCACCCCTATTAGAAATGGCAGTGATCAAAAAAACAGAAAATAATAAATGTTGGAGAGAACATGGGGAGACAAGAACCCTTAAATCCATTGCTGGTGGGAATGTAAAATGGTACAGCTGTTGTGGAAAACAGCATGGTGATCCCTCGAAAAACTAAAAATAGATTTACCATATAACCCAACAATTCCACTCCTAGGTGTATACCATAGAGACCTAAAAGTAGTGACACAAAGAGACATATGTATGCATATGTTCATTGTAGCACTATTCACAATAGCTTAACTGTGAAAACAACCCAAATGCCTGTCAACAGAAGAATGGATAAACAAAATGTGGTACATGCATACAATCGGATATTACTCAGCTTTAAAGAGAAATGAAGTCCTGATACATGCTACATACAACATGGATGAAATTTGAAGATAGTGTGCTAAGTGAAATAAGTCAATCACAAAGGGACAAATGTTGTATGACCTCACTTATATGAAATGACAAAAATAGATAAATAGATGGAGACCAATGTTTATTAGGAGCCTTGGTGGAGAAATGGTTAAGAGCTCGGAGGCTAACCACAAGGTCTGCAGTTTGAATCCACCAGCTGCTCCTTGGAAACCCTATGGGGCATCTCTTGGGACAGGGGAGAGAGAGAGGGAATCAGTTTCTGGGAAGTAGTGAATTTTTTTTTATGGTGATGGGAAAATTGGCATTGACTATGGGTAATGGTTATACAACTTGACAAATCACTATGTGATATCAAGTTGACTAGATGATATCAAGTTGTGATAAGATGTACACCACAAAACCCTACCCAAACCCACTGCCGTCGAGTTGATTCCAACTCAGTGATTCTATAGGACAACTGGATAACTTGCCGCAGCTTCTACATCAGCACTTATGCTTCTCCTTGCACTTTTACATTAGGGAGACGGCTTCTTCCCTTAAGCATCATGAAGCAATCTCTTCTAGCTTCAAACTTTTCTTCTGCAGCCTCCTCACTTCTCTCAGCCTTCATAGAATTGAAGAGACTTAGGGCCTTGCTCTGGATTAGGCTTTGGCTTACAGGAATGTTGTGGCTTGTTTGATCTTCTATCCAGATCACTAAAACTTTCTCCATATCAGCAAGAGGGCTGTTTCACTTTCTTATCATTCATGTGTTCACTGGAGTAGCACTTTTAATTTCCCTCAAGAACTTTTCCTTTGCATTCACAACTTGGCTAACTGTTTGGTTCAAGAGGTCTAGCTTTCAGCCTATCTCGGCTTTCAACATGCCTTCCTCACTAAGCTTAATCGTTTCTAGTTTTCATTTAAAGTGAGAGACGTATGACTCTTCCTTTCACTGGAACACTTAGAGGCCATTGTAGGGTTATTAATTGACTAATTTCAATATTGTCGTGTCTCAGAGAACAGAGAAGGCGCGAGACTGGGGTACGGCTGGTCAGTGGAGCTGTCAGAACACATAACTTATCAATTAAGTTCACTGTCTTATATGGGTGTGGTTTGTGGTACCCTAAAACAATAACAATAGTAACATCAAAGATCACTGATCACAGATCACCATAACAGACATAATAATAAAGAAAAAGTTTGAAATATTATGAGAATTACCAAAATGTGACACAGAGACACGAAGTGAGCACACACTGTTGGAAAAATGGCACCGATAGACTTGTTGAACGCAGGGTTGCCATATACCTTCAATTTGTAAAAACCATGATATCTGCGAGGCACAATAAAGCAAAGCACAATAAAACGAGGTATGCCTGTATAGGGGTTAGGAATCCAGTACATACTTGGGTAGGGGACACAGTTCAATCTGTAAAATCTGCTTTCCTTCTAAGAGTCTGGAATTTTGGTATGTACTAGGCAGAAGATGCCTACATGACCAGCCATCACTAAAAACCTCAAACACTAAATCTCTGATCAGCTTCCCTGGTTGGAAACATTGTATACATGTTGCTACATTTTTCATTATTGGAGAAAGTAATGTGCTCAAGTGTTCCCCCTCACTATTGGGAGAGCACATAAAGAAGTCTGTGTATGGATTTCTGCAGACTCTGGTGTCCTTTTCCCTTACTGATCCTATCGTGTATCCTTTCACTGTAATAAACATTAGCCTATATGCTGTAAAAACGATATGCTGAGTCCCCTGGACCTTCTAGCAAGTCACTTAATGTGTGGATAGTCTTGGGGACTCCAAAACAAAAACATAGTAAATACATTATCTTAATCCTCAAAACAACTCTGTAAGGTAGGTATATATTAGTGTCTGTTTCTTATAGGTAAGGAGACTGAAGTTAGTGAGGCTAACTTCCCTAGGATCTCAGTTACTAAGTGATGGAATCCAAATCTATCTGACTCCAAATCGTCAGCTCTTAACTAGTATACTGTATTACATCCCCTTAGCATAAACTGTGTCTGCAGTGGGTTGAGAGTAATATATGGAAGATCATCAAGGGCTATGATGCTCTGAGAATGCTTCATGCAGGAAGTAGGATTTGATTTGTTCTTGAAGGATAAAATGGACAGGATTAAAACTGATAAAGTGGAGTGGCAAGAGTATTGTCAATAGGTAGAACTGCATGATGCAAAGTGGAAGTGGTAAAATGCAAGATCTGTTTGGGAGAAAGAGATTATAACAGTTGGGTGAAATGGAAGGTTCCTTTTTTTTTAATTTTGGCAGTTGCTGCAGCTTGTCTGTGCTAGAGGTTAGTATAAGATAATGTATATGATCTAAAATTCAGTTACATATTTAAGCTTGATAAATAAGATAGTATGTTTGCCTAAGTGAAATAAATAATGGATTTGTTCTGCAAAGATAACCATGATTTCCTAGGACTTTGCCACATAAATTGAAAACTCACTGTTATTAGCATCAAGGAACTATTGAAGGTTTTTAATTTATTTTCAGCAGACGACTGAAATGCTGAAAATAGTATTTAATGGATATTTATCTGATGACAGTGTGAAGAATATATTGCCTAGAGCCGGAGAGTGAGTCAGTTTAGATTACTGCAATCATAATGGTCCATGTATGAGATGATTAAGAGCTTAGAGAATTATAGAACTCAAAAGAGACAAGAGACGTTGTATAGGATGAATTGCCATTGTTGTGGTTACTGTCTGGATATATGTGTATTTGTGGAGAAAACCAAAGGATCTCAGTCTGGGTGGTTTGGGGAAAATTTGCTATCTTTACCAGAAATATGATAGTTTGACTCTAGATATATTGAGTTGAAAACTTTATTGACATTCAAGTGGAAAAGCACATTTGGGAGTTGATTGTGAGATTGAGATTGAAGAGAGAAATCAAGGTTTGAGATAAAACATGGAAACTTTTGTAGAGTGATGAAACTATCTGAAAGTAGGCATCACCTTGGGGGAAAGACCAAACAGGAACACCAAAGACTAAACTCTGGTTTTAATCCTCAATAAGAAATGAATATTAAAGAGCACCTTTGATGTAATTAGCTATCAGAGTGATGCAAATCAAAACCACGAGATACTATTTCACTCCCACTAGGATGGAAACCCTGGTGGCATAGTGGTTAAGAGCTACGGCTGCTAAACAAAAGGTCGGCAGTTCAAATCCACCAGGCGCTCCTTGGAAACCCTATGGGGCAATTCAGTTCTACTCTGTCCTGTAGGGTCCTATGAGTCGGAATTGACTCCACAGCAACAGGTTTGGTTTTTATTTTTATTTTTTATTTAGGATGGCTAAGATTAAAAAAAAAAGTGCTGGCGAGGATGTGGAGAAATTGAAACACTTGTGCATTGCTGGTGGGAGTGCAAAATGGTATAGCCATTGTGGAAAACAGTGTGGTGATTCCTCAAAAAAAAAAAAAAACTAAAAATAGAGCTACCATATGACCCAGCAATTCCACTGCTAAGAATATACCCGGGGAACTTTAAAGTAGTGACATAAACAGACTTGTACACTAATGTTCATTGCAGCACTATTCACAATAGCCAAAAGGTGGAAACACCCTAAATGCCCATCAACAGATGAATGGATAAACAGAATGTGGTACATACATACATACAATGGAATACTACTCAGCCAGTAGGAGAAATGAAGTTTTGATACATGCTATAATATGGATGGAGCTGGAAGACATTATACTTAGCAAAATAAATCAATCACAAAAGGATAAATATTGTGTGACCTCACTTATATAAAGACAAGAGCCAGCAAATGTATGGATACCAAATTTTATTAGTGGTTACCAGGGGTGGAAGGTAGGGGGAAAGGGGTGTTAATGGTGGTGGAAAAATTGCATTGATTAAGGGTAGGGTTGCACAGCCAATTAATGTAATGGCTGTCAAGTTGTACACCTGTAAATAGTTGAATCGACAAAAGTTGTGTGACAGATACATTTACAACAACAACCAAAAAAAAAAGAGCAACTGCTGTGGCTGCTTATGTATAACCAAAAACTTCATGAGATTTGGTTCCTTGGTTTGGAAGTTTAGGGTCATGGTTTCGTCGGATATCCCAGTTAATTGACCTAATAACGCGTTTAGTGCTTCTGTTCTAACCCCTAATTCATTGCATAGTGCCTGGGGTCTTAAAAGCTTGCAAGCAGCCATCCAAGGCACAACCATTGGTCTGTTTCACCTGGAGAAACAGAACAAGAAAGAGAGTGAGGAATAGAAAGAGGGTATGGAATGTGTGGCTAATTGCCTCCTTGAACAACTGCCTTCTTTGCTATGAGACCAGAAAAGCTGGATGGTGTCCAGCTACCATTATGAAACATTTTGATCAAAAATTCTGTGGAAGCATCCTGATGAAAAGGGGCAAAATGCAGAACAGAATTTCAAATTCTCATGGACTCCAGACTTCCTGGAGCCATAAAGGTTGAATAAACCCCTGAAATTGTTGTGCTGAGATAATGTAATCTTTAAAACTTAAAGATATCCCCTGAAGTCTTATTCAAACCAAACAATAGTTTAGCTTAACTAGTAAAAAATGTCTGCCTTGAGCATTATGCTTTTTTAAGAACTATCTATATGGAATCAAATTAACAGTAACAACTCAGAAGATTAGATAGGAACTTCAGGGGGCAGTGAATTTATGTTAATGGAGAGGAACAACTCAGAAAGGAGGGTGAGAATGGTTGCACAACTCGAAGAATGTAATCACTGTCACTAAATGGTCCATGTGGAAATTGTTGAATTGGTGTATGTTTTGCTGTGTATATTCTCAACAACAACAACAAAATAAATTTAATTTAAAGAGTCAATTAAGAAAACCTTATTTTGGTAAAAAAATAATAATTAAAAAAACCACAATGAGATAACATTTCACTCCCACTAGGATGGCTAAGATTAAAAACAAAAACAAACAACAGAAAAAGAAATGTTGGTGAGGATATGGGGAAATTGTAACCCTTGTCCATTGCTGGTGGGAATGCAAAATGGTACAGCCATTGTGGAAAACAGTGTGGTGATTCCTCAAAAAACTAAAAATAGAGCTACCATATGATCCAGACTTGTACACTAATGTTCATTGCAGCACTATTCACAGTAGCCAAAATGTGAAAGCAACCTAAATGCCCATCAGCAGATGAATGGATAAACAAAATGTGGTACATACATACAGTGGAATACTACTTAGCCAGTAGGAGAAATGAAGTCTTGATACATGCTACAATATGGATGGAGCTAGAAGACATTATGCTGAGTGAAATAAGTCAGTCACAAAAAGATAAATATCTCACTTATATAAAAAGACAAGAGCAGGCAAATGTATAGAGATTAAAATTTATTATTGGTTACCAGGGGTGGGAGGGAAGGGGAAAGGAGGAGTTAAGAGTGATGGAAAAATTGTATTGATTAAGGGTAGGGTTGCACAGCCAATTAATGTAATTGCTATCAATAAGTTGTACACCTGTAAAAAACTGAATTGGCAAAAGCTGTGTGATAGATACATTTATCAAAAGAAAGAGCAAATGCTGAGTCTGCTTATTTTAAAAAAGTACCTGTGAAGTTAATAAGTAATGTTACTACTTATAAACCACATTTGTAAAATACTTTTTTTTTAATGTGCATTCATAGGGCACTTTCTGGTTTGTGAACTTCAAGTGTTCTTTTATAATATGATATGTATAACTTTTAAATCAAATCACTCAATAACTGTTTCTACCATATGTAATGCATAGTTAGGCACTGAATAACATTCAAGGAACATTTTTTTCTTTTTATATGGCACATTGTTCTTGGTAAATTTGGAGAGGTATTTTTGTGTGTTTGTGTAGAGATCTTTCTGTGGCCTACTTAGGAGTGGTCTTGCTCTAGCCCCTGTTTCATTTAAATACTTGTTTTGGTTTATTAACTGTTTCTTTCTCCACTTGTTCACTTTTGTGCTGCTTGTGCAGCAGCCATCATTGTCCATCCAACATCACTTGTTCCACCAGAATTATACAAAAGAAGAATCCTGACATTGTATTTTCCCTTAGTTTCCATTAGGAATGCTGTACTGCATTTGTTTCCTTAATGAGTGACATTAATTAAAATGCCATGAGTAAATGACATCCAAACTTAGCTGTATGCAGCATAGTCTTTAGAAGCTGAAGGGATTTAGCACAGAAAAACTCTTAAGAGAAGTTGGTGGGCAGAAATACTGGCACTATGTTTATATGTTTCTGGCTGTCTTCTCTTTCTTTTTAATCCTATCTGGGACATTATTCCAGGAGAAGAACACAATCTATAAAGGCTTCAGCTCCAAAGTCTTCCCCAACTTTGTTGTGCTATTTTTTCCCACCTTGGGGTTAGATGAACGTGTATAGGGATAACAGGAAAGAATGATATTTTTATTATAGACTGACACTGGATTTTAAGTCTTTGAAAAGTAGCAGTTCCAACAAGATTAGTATGTCATTTTGGTACATCATTAAAAAAAAAATTGCCGTGTAGTCGATTCCAACTCATAGCAATCCTATAGGACAGAGTAGAACTGCCCCATAAGGTTTCCAAGGAGCGCCTGGTGGATTTGAGCTGCCAACCTCTTGGTTAGCAGCCGAACCCTTAACCACTACACCACCAGGGTTTTCTTGCTACATCATGGTTGCCCCAAATTAGTAAACATTATTTTTATAAAACACTTGTATATATGAATATGTTCCAATTCATTAAACTCTTCTTGAGCAATTGTTGCTCATGGATTTTCATTTAACATTAATCTCCTTGAACCTAAGCTTTTAATAGTTCAGGGTTTGTAGAGAATCACAGACTATGCATAAGCAATCATTGACAATGTCATGTTCCTCCTTATTAAGCAAGTTCCTCATCCATTTCCTAGTGTATTGCATGGGTTGGCATGGTACAGTGGAAAGCACGCTGACCTAGAAGTCAAGATGCCTAGGTTCTAACTCCAGGACTGCTACTCAGTTTATTGTATGATGTTAACTAACTTCTGAGTCCTACTTTCCCTATCTATAAAATAGAATGATACTTGCTGTGCTTATACCACAGACTTGCTATAATTTTCAAAGAAGATAATGTTTAAGAAAGGACTTTGAAAAGTGTTAATATGCAGGCTCCTTGCATTAGCTTTTGCATTTTCTATATTTTTTCACTATTAAAAAAAGCATCATACACTATATAATGATTAAAGGGTCAATACATCAGGAGCACATAACCATAATAAATACTTATGCACCCTATGACAGGGCTCCAAAACACATAAATCAAACTCTAACAGCATTGAAAAGAGAAATAGACAGCTCCACATAATAGTAGGAGATTTCAACACACCGCTTTTGGTGAAGGACAGAACATCCAGAAAGAAGCTCAATAAAGACACAGAAGATCTAAATGCCACAGTCAACCAACTTGATCTCATAGACATATACAGAACACTCCACCCAACAGCGGCCAGGTATACTTTCTTTTCCAACACACATGGAACATTCTCCAGAATAGACCACATATTAGGCCGTAAATCAAGCCATAACAGAATCAAAAGCATCAGAATATTTCAGAGCATCTTTTTTAACCATAAAAGTAGAAATCAGTAACAGAAAAAGCAAGGGAATAAATCAAACACATGGAAACTGAACAACACCTTGCTCAAAAACTACTGGGTTATAGAAGAAAATAAGGATGGAATAAAGAAATTCACAGACTCAAATGAGAATGAAAACACATCCTGCCAGAACCTTTGGGACACAGCAAAAGCAGTGTACAGAGGTCAATTTATAGCAATAAATGCACACATTCAAAAAGAAGAAAGGGCCAAAACCAAAACATTAACAATACAACTCCAACAAATAGACAGCAGCAAAAGAAGCCCTCAGGCACAAGAAGAAGGGAATAATAAAAATTAGAGCAGAATTAAATGAAATAGAGAATAGAAAAACAATTGAAAGAGTTAACAAGACGAAAAGCTAGTTCTTTGAAAAGATCAACAAAATCAATAAACCACTGGCCAAACTGACAAATGAAAAACAGAAAAGGAAGCAAATAACCCGAATAAGAACTGAAATACACAATATCACAACAGACCCAACTGAAATTAAAAGAGTCATAACAGAATACTATGAAAAATTGTACTCTAGCAAGTTTGAAAACCTAGAGGAAATGGACAAATTTCTAGAAACTCACTACCTACCTACACTGACATAAACTGAGGTAGAACAACTAAATAAACCTATAACAAAAGAAGAGATTGAAACGGTAATTTAAAAACTCCCAACAACAAAAAAGCCCTGGCCTGGATTGTGTCACTGGAGAATTATATCAAACATTCAGAGGAGAGCTTACATCAGTACTACTAAAGGTATTTCAGAGCATAGAAAAGAATGGAATACTCCCAAACTCATTCTATGAAGCCAGCTTGACCCTGAAACCAAAACCAGGTAAACATACCACAAAAAAAGAAAATTGCAGACCAATATCCCTCATGAACATAGACACAAAAATCCTCAACAAAATTCTACCCAATTGAATTCAACAACATATCAAAAAAAAAAACAACTCACCATGGCCTAGTGGAATTCATACCAGGTATGCAAGGATGGTTCAACATTAGAAAAACAATGTAATCCACCACATAAATAAAACAAAAGACAAGAATCACATGATCTTATCAATTGATGCAGAAAAGGCATTTGACAAAGTCCATCACCGATTCATGATCAAAACTCGCAGTAAAATAGAAGGGAAATTCCTCAACATAATAAAGGGCATTTATACAAAGCTAACACCCAACATCATCCTAAATGGAGAGAGTCTGAAAGCATTCCCCTTGAGAACGGGAATGAGACAAGGATGCCCTTTATCACCACTCTTATTCAACATCATGCTGGATGTCCTAGCCAGAGCAATTAGGCTAGAAGAAGAAATAAAGGGAATCCAGATTGGTAAGGAAGAAGTAAAAGTATCTCTGTTTGCAGATGATATGATCTTTTACACAGAAAACCCCAAAGAATCCACAAGAAAACTACCGGAACTAATAGAAGATTTCAGCAAAGTATCAGGAAACAAGATAAACATACAAAAATCAGTTGGATTCCTTTACACCAACAAAGAGAACTTCGAAGAGGAAATCACCAAATCAATACCATTTACAGTGGCCCCCAAGAAGATAAAATACTTAGGAATAAACCTAACCAGAGACATAAAAGACCTATACAAAGAAAACTACAAGACACTACTGCAAGAAACCAAGAGGGACTTACATGAGCGGAAAAACATACATTGCTCATGAACAGGAAGACTCAACATTGTGAAAATGTGAATTCTACCCAAAGTGATCTACAGATACAGTGCAATCCCGATCCAAATTCCAACACCATTTTTTAATGACATGAAGAAACAAATCACCATCTTCATATGGAAAGGGAAGAGGCCCCAGATAAGTAAAGCATTACTGAAGAAGAAGAACAAAGTGGGAGGCCTCACACTACCTGAATTTAGAACCTATTATACCACCACGGTAGTCAAAACAGCCTAGTACTGGTACAACCACAGATAATGTAGACCAATGGAACAGAATTGAGAATCTAGATGTAAATTCATCCACCTATGAGCAGCTGATATTTGACAAAGACCCAAAGTCCGTTAATTGAGAAAAAGACAGTCTCTTTAACAAATGGTGCTCACATAACTAGATATCCATCTGCAAAAAAATGAAACAAGACCCATACCTCACACCATGCACAAAAACTAACTCAAAATGGATCGAAGGCCTAAATATAAAATCTAAAACAATAAAGATCATGGAAGAAAAGATAGGGACAACACTAGGAGCCGTAATACATGGCAGAAACAGAATAGAAACCATAAGTAACGACGCACAAACACCAGAAGAGAAACTAGATAACTGGGAGCTCCTAAAATCAAAGACTTATGCTCATCAAGAGACTTCACCAAAAGAGTAAAAAGACAGCCTACAGACTGGGAAAAATTTTTTGACTATGACAAATCTGATCAGCGTCTAATCTCTAAAATCTACAAAATACTGCAAAACTCAACAACAAAAAGACAAATATCCCAATTAAAAAATGGGCAAATGATATGAACAGGCACTTCACCAAAGAAAACATTCAGGAGGCTAACAGATACACAAGGAAATGTTCACCATCATTAGCCATTAGAGAAATGTAAATCAAAATGACAATGAGATACCATCTCACCCCAACAAGGCTAGCATTAATCCAAAAAACACAAAACAATAAATGTTGGAGAGGTTGTGGAGAGACTGGAACGCAGATACACTGCAGGTGGGCATGTGTAATGGTACCACCACTTTGGAAATCGATTTGGTGCTTCCTTAGAAAGCTAGAAATAGAAGTAACATATGATGCAGCAATCCCACTTCTTGGAATATATCCTAGAGAAATAAGAGCCTTCACAGGAATAGATATATGCACACCCATGTTCATTGCAGCACTGTTCACAATAGCAAAAATATGGACACAACCTAGGTGCCCATCAGCAGACAAATGGACAAACAAATTATGGTATATTCACACAATGGAACACTACACAATGATAAAGAACAATGATGAATCCGCAAAACATCTCATAACACGGATGAATCTGGAAGGTATTATGCTTGAGCGAAATTAGTCAATCGTAAAAGGACAAATATTGTATGAGACCACTATTATAAGAACTCAAGAAAAGGTTTAAAAACAGAAGAGAACATTCTTTGATGGTTACAACGGTAGGGAGGGAGGGAGAGGGGTATTCACTAAATAGACAGTAGATAAGAATTATCTTAGATGAAGGGCAGGACAACACACAATACAGGGAAAGTCAGCACAACTGGACTAAAACAAAAGCTAAGAAGTTCCTGAATACAACCAAACACTTTGAGGGACAGAGTATCTGGGGTGGGGGTCTGGGGACCATGGTTTCAGGGCACATCTAGGTCAACTGGCATAACAAAGTTTTTTTTTTTTTTTTAGTTTTTTTATTGTACTTTAGATGAAGGTTTACAGAACAAATAGTTTCTCATTAAATAGTCAGTCTACATATTGTTTTATGACATTGGTGTACCCCACGACATGTCAACAGTCTCCCTTCTCAACCTTGGAGGACTTTTTTTTTTTTTTTGGTGAAAATATACATAGCCAAAGTTACACCATTTCAAAAGTTTCTACATGTACAATTCAGTGCCATAGCCAAAGCTACACCATTTCAAAAGTTTCTACATGTACAATTCAGTGCTATTGATTACATTCTTCAGTTGTGCTGCTATTCTCACTATGCTTTTCCAAATTATTCCATCACCATTATCTTCAACTCACTGCCCCCTAGGCTTCCCATCAAAACTTTTGAGTTGCTGTTGTCAATTTGATCTCGCATAGATTAATTCTTTTTTTTTTTTGTACCTTAGATGAAGGGTTTGCAGAACAAATAGTTTCTTATTAAAGAATTAGTACACATATTGCCCCATGACAATGGTTAACAACCCCACGACATGTCAACACTGTCCCTTCTCAACCTTGGGCTCCCTGTCACCAGCTTTCTTGTTCCCTCCTGCCTTCTGGTCCTTGTGCCTGGACTGCTGTGCCTCATTAGTCCCGTTTCGTTTTATGAGGTTGTCCAATCCTCGGCTGAATGGTGAACTTCGGGAGTGACTTCACCACTGAGCTAAAAGGGTGTCCAGGGGCCATACTCTCGGGATTTCTCCAGTCTGTCAGGCCAGTAAATCTGGTCTTTTTTTTTTTGTGAGTTAGGATTTTGTTCTATATCCTTTTCCAGGTCTGTCCAGGACCCTCTATTGTGATCCCGGTCAGAGCAGTCAGTGGTGGTAGCCAGGCACCATCTAGCTGTACTGGACTCAGTCTGGTGGAGGCCATGGTAGCTGTGGTCCATTAGTCCTTTGGAGTAATCTTTTCCTTGTATTTGTTCTCTTCATTCTCCCTTGCTCCCAAAGGGTTGAGACCAGTGGAGTATCTTAGATGGCTGCTCATGGGCTTTTAAGACCCCAGACGCTACTCACCAAGGTAGAATGTAGAACATTGTCTTTATAAACTGTGTTACAATTGGCATAACAAAGTTTATTAAGAAAATGTTCTGCATCCCATTTTGGTGAGTGGCGTCTGGGGTCTTAAAAGCTAATGAGCAGCCATCTTAGATGCAACAATTGGTCCCAACCCACCTGGAGCAAAGGAGAATGAAGAACACCAAAGACACAAGGTAAATGTTAGCCCCAGAGGCAGAAACGGTCACATAAACCAGAGACTCCATCAGTCTGAGAGCAGAAGAACTAGATGGTGCCTGGCTACTACCAATGACCGCCCTGACAGAGGATATAATAGAGAGTCCCTTATGGAGCAGGAGAAAAGTGGGGTGCAGAACTCAAATTCTAGTAAAAAGACCAGACTTAATGGTCTGACTGAGACTGGACGGACCATGGAAGACGTGGCCCCTGGAATCTCTGTTAGCCCAGAATTGAAACCATTCCAGAAGCCAACTCTTCAGATATAGATTAGACTGGACTATAAGACATAAAATGATACTTGTGAAGAGAGTGCTTCTTAGCTCAACTAGATACAGGAGACTAAATGGGTAGCTCCTGTCTGAAGACCAGATGAGAAGTCGAAAAGGTACAGGAGCTGGTTGAATCGACACGGGAAATCCGGGGTGAAGAGGAGTGTGCTGTCACATTATACGGAAGGCAACTAGGGTCACATAACAATGTGTGTATAAATTTTTGTATGAGAAACCAACACTTACCCTTAAAGCACAATAAAAAAATAAAAACTGTCATAACAAATGTATGATAAATTTTCACATTTTTGTTTAATTAAATCCCTGGAAATGTTATTGTGCCTAAATTTCACAACTACATTTCCTAAAACTGATTTTAGACGTACTGTGTAAGTTTTGGGCGTATAAATCAGTCAGAGAAATTAAAACTCTATGATTTTTTTTTAATGAGAATGATGTAGGAAGCCTGTATAATACTAAAACATTTCATGGTTTCCCTGTTTTGTTTTGTTTTTTCATAGATCCACTGTGTGTGGAGAATAATGCAGTATCATGCCAGCAGTCTTCATCTAGTAAAAAAGGGATGTTTACAGATGACTTTCACAAGCTGGTAGATGACTGGACCAAGGAAACAGTAGGAAATTCTCTCATTAAGCCAAGTTTAAACCAACTTAAACAGAGTCAACAGAAATTAGAAACAGACAACTGGAACAAAGCATATGAAGTAAGTTGTTTATACCTGTTCCTCATTATTTATGAGAACTAAAACCATAACAATTGATGCACTTATGCCTGTAATTGTGTGCCTCTTGTAGTTATAGTCACTATGAGAGAAGTAGTATGACTTGATAACATAGAGATTTTTATCCTTGTCTAAATTTACTATGTCTTTGAGCAAATTTATGTTTTAGACCTAGGATCAGCTATTTTTTCTGGGAAAGGGCCAGGTAGTAAATATTTCAGGCTTTTCAAGCCATGTGGATGCAGCTACTCAGCTCTGCCATTATAGTGCAAAAGCAACCATAGACAATTTACATAAATGAATGAGCATAGCTTTGCTCCACTAAAACTTTATTTATAAAAACAAGTGGCAGGGCTGTAGGATGCTGATCCTTGTTTTAGACTATACTACCTGAGGGGGAAAAAGAAACAACCATCAAATATCAAAGAAGAAAGCATCTGGAGTGAGGATTAATTTAATCCTGTGATACAAGAAGAGTTTGGAGTTTGAGGAAAAGCTACCCTGTGTTGCACATCAGTATTCTTTGAGCCAATAAATTATCTTATTTGTTCAGTATGAAAAGGAATTTTAAAACTCATTAAGCTAGAATATTATAAGACATGTCTTACGTTTGTGGACTAGATTCCTAGTTAATTGCATGTGGTATTAGGTGAACATGCAATTGAAATGTAGAAAGGTGTCCACAATGCATTCTGGAGTGGGAAGAAGGCAGGTTTATAGAATAGCATATATGTTATAAGATAATTTATGTAAAATTATATACATTGTACTTATATGCATAGAGAAATATGAAAAGCTGTGAGTAAAATGCTGGATGGTGGAATTTGAGCCCTTTTTTTACTTTGTACTTTTCTGTGTTTGAGTTTTTAAGGTAAGTATTAGTTTTTCAAAATGCATAAACCTATTAAAATGTAAATCAGGGCCATAGAATCTGAGCTCTCATAATTGAAGGAGATATATCTGTATATATGTGTCCGTGTTATGTGTATATTTTTTTTTGTGTATATAGTCATTGAATATAATTTGCTAAAGAAAGTCTGAAAACATATATATTGTTAATGCTGAATAACAAGTTTCAAAATCCTAGGTTTCCCAAACTAGTAAGCAGTACATCTGCTTGGGAGTTTTGTGTGTTTATCTTACTCCTGGCACCAATTTATATACAGTTTATATCACCATTGTAAAAATTGGGAGCCTTTAGAGGCAAATTTCAAGGCATAAATATATCTGTGCTGCCTTTGAGAGACTCTTTGAATACTGTGTGAATGGAGGCTTTTGTTGACCAGTAGAAGGGTGATTTACTGCAGTATAATGGGGGATGTTTGGAGGAAGAGTGAGTATAAAATGGAGTGTTAATAAAAACAATGAAAGCCTTTAAAGAGACTTGGATTTCAATCTCAGCCCATTCATTTACTGGTGGTGATATGACTTTAGGCAAGTCACTTGATATCTCTGTGTCTCAGTCTCCATGTCTTTAAAACAGGGATAAAAAAAAAAACAAAACGAAATTCATTGCTGTCAAGTCGATTCTGGCTCATGGCGACCCTATACAACAGAGTAGAACTGCCCCATAGTGTTTTTTCCAAGGAGCAGCTGGTGGCCTCAAACCGCCAACCTTTCCGTTAGCAGCTGAGCACTTTAACCACTGTAACACCAGGGCTCCTTTAGCACATAGTAGGCACCCTATATATGGTAATGGTTACTAGTTTTGTATTTTTAGGTTCAGTTGATTGTATCTTTGTGTGACGAGCCCATCTCACTATTTAATGTTCTTGCATGTTACTGTTCTGCAGCCTTACTTAGAAAATTTTATTCCTACAAATTATTTTTGAGCACCTCTTTACTGTGTGCCAAGTCCTCTGCTAGGTACTAGGTTTGATGAGCAAAAACAAGTATTGTCCCTGTCCTCCTGGAGCTTATTATACTCTAGTGGGACAGTTAGATATTAACGGACTTAAATAAATATAAAATTACAACTGTGATAAGGGCTACAAAGCAGAGATATACGATTCCATACAGTAAGGGAAATTTGACCTAGTTAAAGGGAGGTCAAAGAAAGATTCCCTGAGAAAGTGATGATCAAGCAGAGATCTGAAGGACAGTAGGTGTTAACTGGGTGAAAGGAGGAGGGAATATGATTCCAACCAGAAAGAACAGCATATGCAAGGGCCCTGTACAAGGACCCATGAAGGGACTGAAAGTAGGCCAGTTTGGCTGAAGTCAAGAGAGCAAGGAGGAGTTGGTGCACCAAGAATCTAAGGAGGTAGGTAGAGTCTTAAAAGTAGCAATGGTTAGGAACTTTGTCTTTATTTTAAGAAGATGGTAGCCATTGAAGCCCTAAGGTTAGCATGATCAGATTTGCTTTTTGAAAAGATCACTCTAGCTGAAGTAAGAAGAAAGGATTAGTGGGGAGGGAGGGAGGAGGGTTGGTAGATATTGGTAGACCTGTTAAGAGTTAGTCACAGTAGTCTAGATAAGGGGAAGTTGAGATGAAGTGAACAGATTCCAAGAAATATTTAAGAGATAAAATGGACAAGATTTGGTGATGGAATGGATATATGGCAGAGGGGAGATGTCAAGGCTAGGTTTCTGGCTTGTATAACTAGATGCCATTCCAGCATACCAATCACTGAGACAGGGAACAAAGCAGATGATGTGTTTTGGTATGGGAAGTTCCCATGTTTGGTTTTGGGGCATTTGAATCTGAGATGCCTTTGAAATATCCAAGAGAATATTATTTATTGCAAGTCCAATTCAGTCTTTTTTAAAAATAAAAATCACGTTGTTGTTGTTTTTAAAATAATGCATACTTGTTAAGGAAACTTAATCAATGCAGAAAGTACAAGAGATTTTAAAATAACGCCATCAAATCCCACCACCCAGAAATAATTGTCATTAACTTTAAATAAACATCATTTCAGATATCTTTCTATGTCTGTGTATGGATGGACGGAAATACTTTTATAGAAATGCAATCATACTATATGTGCTGTTTTGAATTAGAAGTATTAAATTTAATTTTACTTTAACAGAAAGAAAACACTGATATGAAGAAGGGATTGCTGAACTTTAAGTAAATGTTTTTTCACCACAGGAGATACTCTCATTCATTCTTGAGTCAAGCTAAAACCCTTTACCCTAACTTTAAGTTGAAAATTTAATTGAAAGGGTTTCACTTTTACCATTCAGTTAAGTTTAGAAGAAGTAAGCATTTGGGACTGATACCAACCTTCCCTTTAATTTAGATTATTTACTTCCATTAGACTTATTCCCAAGAACATAAGACTTCAGTATTCTCCATACATATGCATAATCACAATACAATATGATAAAAAGAGTCAGGTAGGAATATATTTTCTCAATACTACCAAAAACATAATTATCTCTGTCTTGAGTTTAAATTTCCAAAAATATAACAGAAATGTCGACTTTAAGGTAGTGAGTAGAAGGGGTAAAGAGTAGGGAGGTTAACATTTATTGTGTCCCTGCTATATGACAGGCTCTTTCCAGTATGCCACACCAAATCATGCCCCTGGGTCTCCAAAGAACTACGTAGTAAGACTGGCTATTCTTGTTTATGGAGCTGCATAAGAGAATGCCTGGGACTGGCAGAAGGAACTAAAAATAGAAGAGTAGTGCTGGCATGAGGGAAATAGGAACTGAAATGTAAATGGGGTTGTAGGGTAGCAAGGGCCTTGAAGTTAGCTGGAACTGTGTTCATTTCCCTGCCTCACTACTAACTTGTTTTGTGGTGGTGAGTGAGTTACCAGTTTTGAGCTTCTGTTTGCTCATCTGAAAATCCCTATTTTGCAGAGCAGTTATGAAGGTGAAATGAGATAAAGCATGTAACTATGTTTAGCACACAGAAAGGTACTCCAAAAATGGTAGCCATTCATAGTAATAATAGAGGTTGTAAGCCAAAAAGAGTAGGAAGGATATAGATGGGTAAAAAGCATATACTAAATAAACTGATCTTTTGTTTTTATTTTTTGTTTTTGTTAGAATACTCCATCTACTATGGGCTACACATCAACATGGATTTCTTCTCTGTCCCAAATCCGTGGAGCTGTCCCAACTTCCTTACCACAAGGACTCTCACTCCCTTCATTTCCTGGGCCATTATCATCATATGGAATGCCCCATGTTTGTCAGTATAATGCTGTTGGGGGGACAGGGTATCCAGTACAGTGGGTAGGAATTTCAGGAACAACACCACAGCCTGTAGTAATTCCTACCCAATCTGTGGGACCATTTCAGCCTGGGGTGAATTTGCAGGCATTTATAGCTTCATCAGGGCAGAATCCAGCCACAGTCCCTCCTGGTCCCAAATGAATCAGAGTAGATAATGAAGAAGAGGGAGATTTTTTTCAGAATTATTTTCAGAACACCTAAGATATTAAAGTTTCTTCTTGGGTTCTGCCAGGTTTTCCCCCATTTGAGTTTACTTTCAACTGTTTCTTCTGTTCCACTGTAGTATTTGATATAGCTCATCATTCTGTAGAAATGTGCGGTTTGTACATAGAACACTGCACACAGGAATGATTGTTGACTTCAAATCTTATCCTCTTTGATACTTGATTTTTTAAAAATACTGTTCAGAATGCTTTAATAAGCTTGGTTTGAGCATTACCATTTCCAGGACAATTTCCATGCATTGCTGAGAAACCCTATTTTTTACTGCTGCTATCTGCAGCTGGATGATGCTTTTCTTTAAAGTGTATAAAGATTATTTAAATTGATTCTCCCCAAACATGGATGAAGTGAGGCCCTCAAACAGCTGGAGTCTTACGAGATTCTTCACATGTTTATCTTAGGTTTACCTTTCACAGTAGGCAGAGTAACTTGCTGCAGGGAACTTTTTTGTATAAAATTATAATAACTTTGTCAACCAATACAGAACATCAGCCCTTTTTAATGTGATTTTCTTCCTGTCATCACAGCAGTAGGAGTGAATCCTTGTTTTGGGTGAGACGGAGGGAAAGGATAAAACAGAGAACTGTAGCAGTTCCTTGATTCTGCAGATACTTTAGCTGCTTTAAGATTTCAGTAGTAATTCAAAGCATCTCTGAGTAAAGCAGCTATCTCCTTGTTTCTCACATGCACTTTACATTGTTTTTGAGCATCTGAGAGGCATTGGTTTGGCTTACATTCTTTTTCAAGGGATATATTGCAGCTGTTATGAATCTTATTTGGGGGAAAATCCTTGTATTCCTAACAAAGAGGATTCAAGTTACAGCTCTATTGATCCACTCTTCTGAAATGAAATTTACTTGACACAGTAGCTTTTGTAGATTTTGATTCTTATACATGAAACACTGGCTTTACAGGGTTCTAAGAGATGTGAGGTATACACTGTCCTGCAGTGAGATAGTAGACCCTTTAAGGATACTATTTAAGTTGGCCTTAGATTTTTTGTATCACCATTTTTTTTAGTTGTTATAGTTTCTTGTTAGTATCTATAGCATCTTAGATGATTTTAGATTTTAGATGATTTTTGGCAGCCTCTTTAGAATCTGAGATCACTGTCAAGTTGCACTTTACTGGTTTTTATCCAGTTTTGGGAGGAGGAGAGGCAATGTCAAAATGTACACTTTTGGTTTTCAAGACAGTTAACTATAATAATCTTAAAAAGACTGGTCACAGGGTTACCTAATGCCCAGTCTGTGAAACCCAAATAGAATTCTTAAATGATATTTATCAACTACCAAGTATACATGTTTAACCTACCTACTTTTCACTCGGAAGATTTCAAGGTCATTTCTAGTACACATTTATCTGATTAAGAGTTCTATCCAAATTGTCACACAACATTTCTGCTAACAGACTCCTCCATAGTCCTCTCAAAATTGTATCCCGTGGGCTTTCCAGATAATGAGGAAAACTTAGTGGGTGTACTCTTTTTTCCCCACACAGTTTACTTTGTGATACTCAGTACCCTTTTTCAAGAAAACATGCTTATATTGCTTACCTGAAGATCACACCCATCATGAAGATTCTGTTGCTGTCATTTGGGGCATCTAGGACAGCATTTTGAGAATTGCTGTTGATAAGAGCCACTGGTCCCTTTCATAAAACATACTCTGTTTTGAATGAGTCCAAATCTTATGTACAGATTCTTCTAATTTCTTCTACAGTATTGGTTTGCAAATTGAAGTGATTTTAGGACATTTAGTGTAGTGTTTTCCATGTGTATAAAAACAATGCTCCTAAAATCCATAATTCTTTAAAACTGCTCGTGTTTCCTTATAAGAGTTGGCTGTTTGTAATTACATTGAGACATACAACCTATAAAGTGAAAATACTTTATTTTAAGACCCCTTCTTCTCTAGTTGCAATCTTTTTAAACAGTGTACCCCAGGATGAAAAAAGCTCCATGGATGACATGCACAATTACATTTATTAATGGCTGCTCTATACCATACGTCCTGCATTTTGCCACCACCTCTGTTTTACATATAATTCATCATTCTTGTTTGCCTGCAGACTTTTGCAGTGCCTTGTGATATTTAGAATCTTTTCAGGTTTTTGCTGGAAAGAAAAGTAGTCTTCTAAAGTTTGAAGATGGTGAATACTGTACTGCTGTCTCCATGGTGACTGCAGTAGTTGGGTTAACATATATGTTATGTATACATTATGTATATGTAATGTGTGTGTAAGTTTTAAAATACATTTAAAAAGTGAGTTTGTGCAGAAATGAAGAAAACAGTGTTATTCACATCACTGTGGGTTTTTATTTAAATTATTTTTTCCCATTAAATATTTGATTCAGATTATAGTCACTTTGACTGTAAATATTGGCTAGTTTTTTATCTAGGGGTTTTGCATTATTTCATAATTTTGCTAACTCATATAATATTGCTGTTTTCATCCTTGCTGAGGTACGTGGGACTTTCTCGCCCCAGAAATAATTAACTCTTGAGGTAAAGCTCAGAAATTCCCTTCTTACTTAACAAAGAGCCTACTATATAAAAAGGGCCTTCTACCCATTTCCAAAAAAAACACACAAAGCTGTCTTTTTCATTCTCCTTGTAGAAGAGAAAAAGATTGTACTTAACCATCCTGCTTGTAAAGTTTATTTGGGGTGGGAGGGAGTAGTCTGTATGTCCAGCCACCATGTTTACTTCTCAAAGTGCAAGTCTAATGAATAGTACTGTATCTCTATTATGTGGCAATGTTAGCATTTCATCATGAAGTACCTGCTGCTATGTCTGTGAAGTTGGGTGTAACATCTTAAGAATATGAAACCAGTATTGGTGTAAATCTAATGAAAATAACCCTATGTATATTTGTAGCAGTCTTGAATCTCTATTTAAGGTAATTTGCTGTAATATAAAAAATATCCATTCTGTTTTTCATCCCTTCCTTGCCAGTTTTATATCAAGCATGAATTCTAATGGTTTGAGAGCAAAATTGTCTGTGAAAGTTTAAAAGGCACTTTTCTGCTGTGATTTTTAGATTGAATGTGGAGTGTTATATACAGTATGATGGGATATATCATTTTAGAACCCCAGATTTAATTCCAGTCCTATTACTTTTGTTTATCTACCTCGTTTTCAGTGCTGTTTTGGGGTGCACAAGTAAACACTGCCTGTGAAACTTGCTTTTTTTGCCTTGATTCTCAGTATTCTTTCAGATTATAAACCTGACCTATCTCCTTGCGCTAGCCATGAGTTTGAGTTGAAAGGGACCATCTCTCTGCCACCAATCTATGTTTAATTTACATACAAGAACCGTGTGCCTCTGTGAAATAAGCTTTGGGGATTTGGGGATGGAGAGCAGAGACACAAATGCGAGCTGGTGGCAATATATGACTTAGTTACAGGAGTTAGGTAAAAATAAATGGTTAGAAAGTACCTAAATTAGACAGTCTAGTGCCTATAACTTTGCATTTTTTATTAGAGATGCATTTCTTGTCTGTGTGCCTAAAGGGCTGTGGGTTGAAATTGCTTTAACTACCACAGTGAAATATTTGACAAACCTACAACAATGACCTGTCATTCGACAAATTAGCATACTGCTAGGTGTTTGCAGTGATATTTTGTTACCTTAAAATGTCTGTATCCTTTTAGTTGAATTGTAGTTGGTAGTAAGGGCTTTATATAACTGTTTATCCAATTTCTAAAGTTTATGGAGGCATTGACTTTCTTCTTTGATGTCCTTTATGAGAGATTAAAATGATGTATTCCTTTTTTTTTCCTGAAAACTCAGCAAATGTTTATAAACCAGATGTTCCTTATTTTACATATTTACTCTGTAGCATGACAGCATATTTAAAGTTAGTAAATACTGTGTTTCAGTCATCATCCATAAGTACATTCCTGAGGTATATTTACCATCAGTTTGGGATTCAGTTATTTAATCTTCTATTCGGTTCAGAAAAACTTGAGATATTTGAGGCCATTTTTCTAGAATAGATTGTTCATTTTTTGAATCTGTAGTTTACTGGGGACTTGATTTCCCCCCCCCCCCCCCTTAGAAGATGAATCAGAAAGGGAGAATGTGTAGAAAAGGCCATTGATTTGAGAAATGTAATTCCTAGGACAAATTTTTTTAAAAAGCCAATCTACATTGTGAAAAGGTGACACTCAGATTGGTAAAATCCTTTGAAGTGGGATTAGTGTGAAAATTTTATGGAGCCAGATACTTTCAGGTCACCCTGGAAATAGTCTTTTTATGTGGAAGGATGAACACAAACATTGGCAAGGGACCTTGCCAGCCAGCAGAGGAAGGGGTTGGGGCCTGGGATAGTAACTAAATTGCACTAAAGTTATTTTCAATTGAGATAGCTGGAAGAGTATACAAACCAGCAGCTCCCATTCTGGAAGGTATTTTTTTTTTGTTTTTTTTTTTTTTCCTTTTTAATTAAAAAACAAAAAGGCTAAGTCAAGCAAGAAGGGAAGAGAGAAACTGGGCTCTGAGAAAAAAATGTGTCAGTGTAAAACTCCTAAATGTTTGATTGTCATGCTTCTAGTTTTTTTGTTTGTTTTTTAAAATTGTGTTTCTTTTCCACTATAACTTAAGAATCAAGATTGAGGTTTGTGGTCCAGAGCATACCCTCAGCAGAAATAGTGACTATTTGGAAAGTGCAGTTGTTCAAGGTCTGTCATGCTCACTCACTTAAAGCTGTAGTTTTTTTATATGAATATTAGGCATGTAGACCTAGTGCAGCATGGGAGCCACTCAGGAAGTTTTTGCAATTAATAAACTTTCATGCATAATTTACTATGAAAGTATGCAGATTTTCAGCCACTTAGCTACACTTAACATTTAGTTGTATATATGAATTCTCCTTTCTTAATTGGAGAATGTAGCATTATATAGAATGTTGTTAAACTTATGTTTAATCCTTTTTGACATTAGTTTTTGTGTGTGAGTTTTGTTTTGGTTTTTTGTAAACTAAGTGATCTGCAGCAGTTGTCTGGTTTTGGTTCTTTGAAACTGTGATTTTTATTTCATTTATACTCAACCATTGTAAGGTTTTTTTTGTTTGTTTGTTTGTTTCTTTATTTTGTTTTTTGTTTCCTGAAAATTTTGTTTTGAAACAAAATAAAGGCTGTGTTAAATGAGTATGTTTTCTTATTAAACTGTTTCTTGATTCATCACATGTAATTTAGCAGATTTTTAAAAATTGGTCCTGTAGATTATACTGGCTGAAAAAAACTAACCAAGCTGTGTGTTACCTCTTGATTTACAGCTCCAACAAATTTTGAGTTGAACCTCTTCTCCACGCTTGCAAGTGAGCCATAATTGTAAGAGTCACTATAATTTACCAAGTACCTACTATGTTAGCTAGGCTTTTAACTGTGATATCTTTAATTCTCACAACAATCCTATAAAATAGGTCTGTTACTATCTCCACCTGACAGGAAAAATTGGAGGATCAGAGAGATTAAAGAACTTGGTCACACACAGCTGGTAAATGATGAAGCCTGGATCGAAATCCAGGTCTCTCTGACTCCAAAGCTCATGGAAGAAACTCCAGGCCATACTGATTCTCAGATATAGTGCATGCATAATAATCCAAATACATTTCAAATAGATTTTATCTAATTATTGGGATAAGTGTGTGCATTTTTTACATACCTTTCATGAAGTTGTATCCAGTGCTTGTTTTATAATTTCAGAAGTAGAAGTATTTGTTTATGGATCCAAAATGTGCCATTTGCACAAACTCATTAAGGAGTATTACCTTTCATATTTATGGGACCCTGGTGGTGCACTGGTTAAGAACTCAGCTGCTAACCAAACACGGTTGACAGTTCAAATCCACCAGCTGCTCCCTGGAAACTCTATGGAGCAGTTCTACTCTGTCCTATAGGGTTGCTGAGTCAGAACCGACTCGACAGCGCCTAACAACAACAACCTTTCATATTGACAATGTTTATGGTTCACCTTTAGACAAAAATGCATTTGGAAACCTCTCTCCCACACCTCTTGTTCACCCTACTACGATGATTTGGGAAACTGTCAAATGGGTTAGATCAGATCAGTTGTTTATTTGATAGTTTAGATAGAAAAATCATGCATATGTTTATGTAAAGAGCCCTAGAAATATTCAAGATTAGATGAGGACTTTTTAAGCATCGTTTAAAAATCTATTATCTTGATTTATTGACCCAGTAATTCTGGGGCTTTCTATCTTAGGTGATCTCTAAAGGGAAGCAACATGGTTCATAGTGGAACAAGCATGGGTTTTTGAGTCACAGCCCTTTCTTGAACCTCCATTTTCGTATTTGTAAAACAAGGTGACTGTGAGTATTAAATGAGATATGTAAAGGCAGCTACCTTGCTCCCTGACTTGCTAATTGTGCTTATTGTTAGATATGTTTTTGGTGACTTTCACACTAAACTTGCACTTGGGAAATCTGAGGCTGGTTTGGAAATACGGATGCCTTTTGGAGTCCAGCAGACCTGGGTTTGTATTCTAGCTTCGTGAATTTGGGAAAATTGCTTAACTTCTCAGCTTTAATTTGTTTATCTGTAAAAAGGAAGTATCTGCCTCAGTGGGGTTGTTTCAAGATTGAATGAAAAAAGCATGTAAAGGGCCTACCACTGTGCCTAGTACATAGTAGATTTGCTCAAATGATAGTAGGGACTACTGAAGGGACCTTATAAGTCACCACTTTAAGAGAGGAGGAAGCAGCTATAGAGGTGGAAAAACTGAACCCAACCTGTGGGTCAGCATGAGGCCTGTTGGTGGAGGAGATTAGGTATTGGCCCAAAAGGTACTAGATGATGTAATAAAGTTCAGAGGTGAAAGTGTCTGAGTTGGGGGATAAGACCAATATTAAGCCATTTAAAATGTGCCATCATTAATAAGCACCACTAGGTAAAAGAATGAGAGCTTTGAACAGTAGTGAAGAAGAGTGGGATGTAGCATAGATATATGCTATACTCCGGGGTGTAGGAGCAGGACCTTAGAAAATCAAAACCAAACCCATTGCTGTCAAGTCAATTCCGACTCATAGCTACCCAGTAGGACAGAGTAGAACTGCCCTACAGGGTTTCCAAGGCTGTAACCTTTACAGAAGTAGACTGCCACATCTTTCTCCCATGGAACGACTGGTGGGTTTGAACCACCAAACTTTCGGTTACCAGCCAAGTGCTTTACCACTGCACCATCAGGGCTCCTAGGACCTAGAGGATGGGTAAAATTTCTGTAGGAATAGATGGAGAGAAGGCTATCATAAAATTTTAGCATTGCAAAGGACTAGCTCACACGTATTTTACAAATGAGAAAATAGGCTCAGGAATTTAACCAGTGTTTATAAGCTTTCTCCATTCCAGCTCAGTGGATCTCAGCCCTGAATACATATTAGAATTACCTGGGTAGCTATTTTGAAGAAAAAATTCCCTAGAATCTTTTTTTTAAAGTTCCCCACTTGATACTAATATGTGACTAGGGTTGAGAACCACTGTCACTGTTCCTTTTACTAATCAAATAACCTTCCAGCTATTATCCAGTTGCTGGTTCAAGAAGCACAGGCAATATGGTGGCCTCATTAGACCTTCTGATGAATTATTTCCTATAACCCTATGAGCTTATAGCCTCTCAAACAGGCTCCAAGGATTTGGGAAATAGAGAATCCTAAGTGGGCCCCTTGCAGAAACTGAGTTAGTTCTTAGGTGGAAGATGTCATAAGATTGAGTCCCATGCAAACTCTCCATGCAGTCGCTTTATGCCTCTTTCCACCCTCCACGATAAGAGTTAACATTTATTAGGTACTTACTGTGTCAGTTATTACACTAAGTGCTCAACAATGTCACTTAATCTGCACAAGACTCTGAGCTAAGTATCATTGCTATGTCCTTTCAAGTTCCTTGACTCTCTTAAAAACTGCTTTCTCCCCAGTGCCCAGCTTTGTTCCTGGGATGCAGTAGGTAATAAATAAGTCTGTTGATAAATTAATGAGTTCCTATTTCACAGATACAGTAAGGGTTCAAGAGGTTAAATAACCTGTTAAAGTTACACAGCTAATAAGGAGCTGAACTGGTATTGGAACTCAGATCTTGGCTCCCAAGCATACACTTTTAACTACGTCTACTATCCCCTTCTGCTTCCAAGGCTTTTGTCTCTTATCTCTGTCCTCTCTATGGCCTTCTCTCTGCCTATGTCCAGCCTAAAGTTTGTCCTGTACTATAGATGTTATAACTCTTGTGTGTAAATAATATAAACCCTATTTGAAAAAGCTTATGTAAGGGGTGGGGGGCTTATTATAAAAATGGGTATGTCTCACAAAACCTAGGGATAATGCAGATAGGCCTCAAAAACAAATGAACCAAGGCTTGATTTCAGCCAGGATTGTTCATCTCACCTTCTCCAGCTCAATCCCAAACTCTCTGAGAAGGTACACAAAGGATGGCTCCTGCTACAACCATGAGAATAAGGTAGAGATGATTGTAGAAAAGGGATGTTGGGGAGACAATCCAATAGATGTTCACCTGTAGTCCTCTTGGCTGTTCCATAAACACTTGCCATTTTCCCCATATCTACAATTCCAAGAAATACCCACATCTAACATAATCCATAAACCATAATCCATGCAAGTCATGTGTAACTATATCCAGAAGCAATGTCATGGCACAGACATACCCCTTCCTCCTCTAATTCAGTGACAATCTTGATCCTACAATTTGATAAACTAAACTGCCACCAATAGATCTAATATGCAATATTAGAGAAATAATTAGATAACTACAATCAAAATTCCCTTTTAGGAAAGGGAGGGAACACACCATTATTGGCCACTTGGATATGAATAAAGGAAACAAATTACAGGCCTAGAAAAACTCATGGGAATCAATGTATTGACTCAGCTTGCTCAACCAATCTGTACTTGGGCCTAGGACATGGTCTGGAAGAGTAGTGATTCTCAAACTTTAGCTTGCATCAGAATCACCTAGAAAGCTTCTTTAAACAGATTTCTGGCCCCATCTCCAGAGTTTCTGATTCAGTAGGTCTGGGGTGAGGCCGAGAATTTGCATTTTAAACAGTCCCCAGGTTATGTTTATGTGCTGGTCTGGGGACTGCAGTTTGAGAACCACTGCTCTGGTGGATCAATCATGGTCCCTGTTCACCAGGTTTGGTTTTCTAGTGATACATCTTCCTTAGAACCTTACTTGACTGCTGTTTGATTTCATTTGAGGGGACTCATTTTAAAGTGCTAATAACCAGTGCCAAGAATCTTGTCAAGTTATGCTCTTTGAATCTTAAGATCTGTTAAAGGGAATAGCCTAGGTCATCCTTTTCCAGCTTCTATTCACACCCTACCTTAGCACCCTTCTCCCTGGCATTCTGCTCAAAGTCTCTAGTTCAGTAGGCTGACTTGAAGTCTGTGCAGCCTTTCTCTTCTAATCTGTCCTGGGAATGTTACATTTGCCCCTTCTCCCTTGAATTCCAGTTGAATGTATTTACAGAGGAAGGTATCATCATACTTGGTGGGAGTTGAAGAACAAAAGTGCTTTGGAGGTGTATACAGATAACCTCATTCCAACTGCCTGGATGCCAGTTTCCTAATCAGTGAAACCTTTGAAGTGAGACTGAGAGTTCCACTGCTATAAATTAACAAAGCCTATAGATATCTGGCCCTCAGCAATTGCAGATCTCTTCATACAGGCGAAAGGGCTGCTCTCTTGAGTCCCAAGAGAAACAGCTGCTTCACTGAAAAATAACACTGCTTTCCATCAGCCGACACGGGAGATCTCCGATCTGTCAGTTCCAGGTTTTAGGGTCTATAATTTGCCACATCCCATCTCTGCTACCAGTTCTTGCATTAGTTAACATTCTTTTGGTTGTAAGTGGTTTCTACTCAACTTATCTTAAACAAAAATAGTCATAGTAAGGATTGTCTCACATAAACCAAGTGCAGGAATGCCTCAGGATTGATTTAGAAACTGAGACTTGAACATAGTGAAGACTCCCTGTAAAAATGGGAAGAATCAAGATCAACAGTCCAAGGCTGATTCCTATGAAGCAGAGGTCTGACATACCTCCACCGTCCAACCTTTTTTACCAATTCTGACACCAGCTGTCCCTCCCATAGCACTCTACTTCTGGGTTCAATAATTCATTGCAATGGCCACACAGAACTCACAGACCATACTCATAGTTATGGGGTTTATTAGGGAAGTAACAGGTTACAATTCAGGATACAGTTCTTCAATCAGGACAGCCTCTTCTCAGCCATGCCCACAGTCAGGCCTCTCTCTCTGGTCCTCGGCCCCTCAAACTGGCCTCTGCCCTGCTCAGGCGAGTGTTACAAAGCTCTTTAGCTCCACCAATAAGTGCCTGGAGGCACCCTGCTCTGCCAGTAAGCCTCGGCCTGAAGGTGCTCAGCTTTCTAGCTCCGTAGGCTGGGAAGCTCACTGCGCCGTCTCCTAAAGATCTCCTGGTTCTGTTGCCGCCGTTTCTCTGCCACTGCTTCTTGCCACCTTGCCGTCCCCAGTGTTACAGCTCTCTCTCTGCCGCCTGGGTCTAGGAGGGTCTCAGCGCAGGGATCCCAGGTTCAAAGGATGTGCTCCACTCCCGTCTCTTCTTCTTGGTGGTAGTCAGGTCCCCCTCTGCTCTGGGATTGGCTCTTTTAAACCTTACAGGTTGGCAAAATTGACCAATCCCTTCGTTATAGTTCCATACATCTAATTTGCATGGTTCCACCCCCACAAGGGTGCCATGCATCTTATTTGTATTATTAGCAAGCCGTCAGTCTTAGTTATCTAGTGCTGCTATAACAGAAATACCACAAGTGGATGGCTTTAACAAAGATAAATTTATTCTCTCACAGCCTAGGAGGCTAGAAGTCCAAATTCAGGGCACCAGCTCCAGGGGAAGGCTTTCTCTCTCTGTCAGCTCTGGGGGAATGTCTTGTCATCAATCTTCCCTGGTCTAGGAGCTTCTCAGCAAAGGGACCCCAGATCCAAAGGATGTGCTCCCCTCCTGGTTCTTCATTCTTGGTGGATTGAGGTCCCCCCCCCCCCCGTCTCTCTGCTCTCTTCTCTCTTTTATATCTCAAGAGATTGACTTAAGACACAACCTAATCTTATAGATTGAGTGCTGCCTCATTAACATAACTGCCTCTAATCCTGCCTCATTAACATTATAGAGGAAGCATTTACAACACATAGGAAAATCACATCTGTCTCAATCAGCTGCAGTTATAGAAACATGACTTTTTTTTTTGCTATAACCCTATAAATGGGAGGAGGGGGGCCAACTTCTAGAAAGGAGGCTAGGCAGATAACCATTATAGTAGAAAACTTCTGTTCCTTCCATCCTTCATCCCTTTAAGCCACTGTCCTCTCCTTTCACTCTGCCTGTTGTCAAAAGTTACATATGTACACTGCCTCACCATCTACTGATTCTTTGCCAGTCTAGCTTGTTCTATCTCCACTATTCTTTAATCCCTTATTATGAATTCTTTATGGAGCTCAAAGCTTTTTCGGCTTTTGCATCCTAACAGACTGTTCTCAGACCTCATTCATCTTGACCACTCTTGAGTTCTGCTCCTTTGAGTTCTCTGCCATTATCTCCCACCTCTCAGTAAGTTCCAAGCTAGATCTGGCTACTATCCATTGTTTCAGAATAGGATATATCTTGTTTTCCATCCTATTCTTGCTGAGAAAGCAAGCCCCAAAAGTCGGTTAGAAGAGTGGTGCTACATCAGAATGATCTGAGGAGAATGCTGAAAATAGATTTTTTCAAAAGATTATGATCCTGTATTCCTGGAATTGGAGCCCTTGCAGCTATTTTGAAAAAGCACCGACAGACTGATTAACAATGAGGTTCAGAAACGAAGGCCCTAACCATAAGATCTTGTAGCTCAGTGAATATCAGAAAGGTACCACTTATAGTTTAATTGTGTTGGTGCTTATCTCCCTGACTAAAGAGATCCTGCAGATACGGGATATTCCATTTCACTTTGTATTTGCCTTGGCCAAATAAATGTGTTTTCCTCAAATGGGACCAACAACTCTTCTTCAAGGAATTCCATAGCTAAAAGTGGGCTGCTACAGAAATGTTTGCGGCTATTATTCTTATGTTTCATATGTATTCTTTCTCCTTCATTAACAGCTAGACATAATATTTTTCCCCTGCGGGGAAAATTCTCCCTCCCTGGAAATTTTAGCTTGCTTTAACTGAATTCAATCAATCCACTCTACATTTTTCATGATACATCACTCCCAAAACTCATTTTCGTGTGACCGGCAGTAAACAGCTTAAAGCAACTCGAGATGCAAGTAGTTGGAGTGCAAATCCTAAACACCCATTACCACGCCCCGCCCCTTATGACTGTGTGTGCGCAAGGGCTGACGGGTGGTAGGCGGTTCTGGACTGCATCCCGCGGTCGTTGAGGAAAAGACTACAACTCCCAGCATGCACCTCCGCCCCGCCCCGCTTCTCCTCCACCGGCTAGAAAGCAATATGGGAAGGAAGAGGTTTCGCCCTCCCTTTAAAGTGGTGAAGAAGAGGGGCCGGCGAGAAGGAGAAAGAGATATGACTTCTTTCTCTCATACCCTCCTGAGTCCGGCCTGCATCACCTCTCCTCATCCAAATCCAATCTGGCCTCCTTCCCTCCCCCACCTCATTCCCTTGCTTGCGACCCCCGCCCCTCGCCCTCGGTGTAGCGCGCCCGCCCGCAGCTTCATTCCCAGAACGCCGCTGAGCCTGCCAGCTCAACGACCCTGTCTTCTGCCCACCGACGAAACATGGGCGTCCAGGGCTTCCAACAGTTCCTGAAGAAGAGGTGTCCTGGGGCCGTGGTGGCCGTGGACCTCCTCATACTCGTGCGCACGGTCTCGCGCCAGCAGCAGCAGCAGCACATCCAGCTGCCACCGATAGCAGCCCTAGCGCCCGGGGTTCCACGCGTTGCCGCTGCCAGAGGCTCCGCATCTCAGCAACCGCCGCTCCAGCTCGCTGCCTTGGGTGCCTACTCCGGGGGCACGGGGCCAGCTCGGCACCATCATCCGGCTCACCACTTCCACCGCCACTGTCAAGCACAGTCCGGGCTGCACCCGCTACCCCTTCGCTGCCCGGAGCCCGGGTGCTGGTGGACGTGGGTTCGGCACTGCTGCGGCTCTACGGCGGCTACCAGACAGATTGGGTGTGTGGCGGCCAATGGAACGCCATGCTGGGCTACTTGTCAGCAGTGTGCCAGGCTTGTGCATATCCTGGCAGCGACGGCCTTGAGCTAGTGGTCATGTTCCCTGGGGCCCTGGGTAAGGAGCGGCTGGCCTAGTGGGGCCGTCAGTGCCAGGCCGAGCGGCAGACAGTGCAGCTGATCGTGGGACACGTGGGCGACAAGGGCACCCCTCCACCACAGGCCTGGTTCCTACTACCGGTCTGCCTGAGCCACTGCGTGAGGCTAGCACTCAAGCGCTTCCGGGTCAAGGTGAGGGCGGGACCGGATCTTAGCATATCCCACACCTATAATCCCTCCCAGCTAAACATCTAACCACTCACCAGCTTACTGCCTTCCATCTACCCACTCACCCACCCAGTCAGCTAACCCACCTGCCTAACTAACCGCTAGCATTTTGGAGCCCTCGTGACGCGGTGGTTAAGAGCTAAGGCTGCTAACCAGAAGGTCAGCAGTTGGAATGCACCAGCTGCTCTTTGGAAACCCTATGGGGCAGTTTTACTCTCTCCTGTAGGGTCACTATGAGTCAGAATGAACTAGAAGGCAATTGGCTTTTATCCACCCCTGCATACTATCCCTTCCTATTTGCTCACCTACCTAACCACATTTCTATCCATGCCATCCTAATAGATCCCTTTACCTTCACTTATCCAATTGGCCCATTCCTAGGTTTTAGCAGAATTTAGTCAGAATTTTCTCTGTACCCCTCCCTTACACACAAACACCTATCCCCTGCTGTCTTCTGCCTTAAGCCAAAATGCCTTTTTCCAGCTTTTTCTGGTTGGCGTCTCTCTTTTATATGCAACTTTCCAACCTCGAAGCAAATCAATTAAACAGATGTAAATTGAGCACCTTTTTTTACAGCTTTTTTCTCCCTATCCAGACCTAGTGCTTCTTACCCATTTGTCCATTCAACTTTCGTTTTCCTAATATGCTTCTACTCCCTCCTGCTTTAGCCTAAACAAGCAAAAACTACACTGCTTCACTCACTGTTCAACAAGTATTAACTCACTGAGAGGGGTTTGAAAGACATGTGAGACATGGTTGGAAAATCAAATATATAAACACATGAAACATTTATTTAATGGTATAAGTGTGTATGTGATTATGCTTTATGGTACAGACAGTAAGTACAGTACTTATTGAGGCTGGGGAGGTAACTATGGGCTAAAAGGATGGGTTGGATTTGAATGGGTCACAAGTTTGGGAGGAGGTTGCTTTAAATGGGAGAAAGAAAATGAGCAGAAACAACAAAGGAATGTAAGGCCCCATGGGCAGTTAAGTCCAATCTCTGCATTCAGTTGGGTCATTGCAAATAAGGCCTGGGTAACAGCTTGGCAGCATCCACAGTTCTTGACACCACTGCTATTGCTCTGTTGCTTTCCCACACTCTTAGGTTTCAAGTTTCTAAGTGTAGGGAATAGCAAGGCTTGAGAAGTAAAGGAGGTGGGCAGGAAGAAGAAAAGGAATAGTACAGGGTTGGATAGGATGAAACCTCAAACCCGTAAGGCTCTTGGGGGTGCTCACAGGTAGAAGACAATACAGGGAATTGTGGGAATCACAAACTAAAGAAATGATACAGGGTGGAGTAATGAGGAGGAAAGAAATCTCAGCTGAGAGACAAAGACCTGCATAGAGAAGCTTGCAGTGGCCCTAGAGCTTGTGGCTAGAGTCCAGTCATGCTTGACTCCTTGAGCCCAGCATCAAATCAGCACCTAGGCTGGGTAAATTATAGCTGTTTTTAATAATAAAAAAATCAATCATAAAATATCTCAAATATACAAAGTCGAAAAATAATATAACACATTTTTATAATATTTATGATCCATTTGCTTACTCTCCTGACTGAACATTCTTTAGTAGATTCTTCATTTATGGCCATTCTTTTCAGATTGTTTTCACTGCCACCACCCAAGCTGTAAGGACTTTTAATCTCATGTGTGTCAGATTCCATTGTATGCACTTTTTTTTTTAAGTATCTCATTTGATTTCACAGTAACCTGTGAAGCAGTATTACTGTCCTTTTCTAAATGAGGAAACTGAGGCACAGGAGATTTAGAAATTTGCCCAAAGTCACCCAGCAATAAGTGGTAGAGCTGCAATTCTGGGATTCGTGTCCAAGAAGTCTGGCTCCAAATCTCATACTCTTAACAAGAGTGCTCTAAGATGAACCTTTCTAAAGTGCTGCTGTGGTTAGATCATTCCCATACTGGACTAAACTTTTTCCTGGCTCCCACCTAAATACAAGTTCAGGATATTTATTGATTCATTTTCACTATTCATTTCTTGGATGCTTGCTATAGGCTAGGTACCATGAGGATTCAGAGGTAAATAAGGGGATCCCTACACTCAGGAACTCAGGGTTTAGTGAAAGACCAAAAACAAAGTTGCAGATACTGTGCACTAATTGCTGTAATCCACCAACACCAGTTACTGTTGAGTCGATTCCAATCATGGTGACCGTCCCCCATGTGTGTCAAAGTAGAAATGTGCTCCATAGAGTTTTCAGTGGCTGATTTTTTTGGAAGTAGATTGCCAGGCCTTTCTTCCAAGGTGACTGAGTGGACTCCGACCTCCAACCTCTCAGCAGCCAAGTGCATTAACCGTTTGCTCTACCCAGGGACAGTTGCCATAATAGCAGTATGTAAATGATGAAAAATGTGACCCCTATAGGAGGCATAGCTCAGACAGCATGGAGGTCTAAAATGGCCAGTTGTAAGCTCTGAATAGATTTTGGTTGGTAGTTGTCAGGAGACTGGAGAAGTTGCAGAAGAGATGGACACTGAGTTTGGGCTTGTGGTTTCCAAACGTTTTTGTTCATGCACATTATTTGTCAAAAAATTTTGAACAAGCAACCCTGATATAGGTATATGGGCCTACTAAAATTCTTGTCACACTTCATCACACAATGTCTCATTTTAAAATTCCAGCAGTTCATCAAAAAATAGGATGGATTGACCCAATGGGTGGATACGTGGTAAAGCAAGTATAGTAAAAATGGTAGAATCTCGGTAGTGGATATTCAGATGTTCACTGTGAAAAATATTTCAACTTTGCCATATGTTTGAAGTTTTTCATAGTAAAATGTTTGGGGCGGGGGGAGAAATCCCAGAAGTCCTCTTCAGTCCTTAGAACCACTCTTTTGGAAATATGTAAATCTTATTCCCCATGCTAGATTATAAACAAACTCTTTGATCTTTTCATATTCTCCATAATGTCTTGCATATTTTGCATGCAGGATACATTTTTTCCCTGAATGACTAGGGTGGTGATCCTAAGAGAATTAATTGTAGGGGTGTCTTTTAAAAATTAAAGTTTGACTCTTATATAGGGGATTTAAGACCAGATCCAAAATTGCATGTGTAAAGTGTTTGTAGATATAAATGCATGGCGTTCTCTCTTCTGATTCTGGTTAGAATCAGGTTTTGGTTGTTGGAGTGATGGAGAACTTCCTGGATTGTAGCACAGACTTCAAAAGTATTGGTTAATAACTGTATTGCAGATTGGTGGGAAGGCACAATTGGGCCCGTGCATACCTTGCTTATTGGGTAGTCTGGCCCTAGGTAGAGGGATTAATAGTAGATAAATTGCAAGATTGTCTGTTTATCTTTACACACTTAGAACTTCTCATGAGAAGATTCAAAGTATATTGTGGGGATTGATTTTGTCATTTGGTTGATTTCATTTATATGCTGTAGAGACCTTTGTAAATGCTAATCACCAATAGCAGGGAAATTAACTAAACCTACAAATTTCTAGCCTGGTCTCTTCTGAAGGGTCTCAGAAGTAGAGCAACCTAAAGCAGTTTTAGAATATGGTTCAGGAGATGATGTGGGGTCATTAAGAGGATGAATGCTTTATTTTAATGGTTAGTGTGAATTAGAAAAACAGATAATTAGCCTACCCAAAGCAATTTACAAATACAATGCAATCCTAATCCAAATACCAACAACATTCTTTAAAGGGATGGAAAAACTAATCATTAACTTTATATGGAAAGGGAAGAGGCACCAGATAGCTGAAGCACTATTGAAGAAGAGTAAAGTAGGAGAACTCGCACTACCTGACCTCAGAACCTGCTATACAGCTACAGTAGTCAAAACAGTCTGGTACTGGTACAATAACAGATACGTTGACCAATGGAATAGAATCGAGAACCCAGATGTAAGTCCATCCACCTACAGTCACCTGATCTTTGACGAGGGACCAAAGTCCATCAAATGGGGGAAAGACAGTCTTTTTAACAAATGGTGCTGGCAAAATTGGATGTCCATCTGCAAAAAAATGAAACAGGACCCATACCTCACACCATACACAAAAACTAATTCAAAATGGATCACAGACCTAAATATAAAGCCCAAAACTATAAAGATCATAGAAGAAAAAATAGGATCAACGCTAGAGGCCCTAATACATGGCATTAACAGGATACAAACCATAACTAACAACACACAAACTCAAGAAGATAAGCTAGATACGTGGGATCTTCTAAAAATTAAACAGTCATGCTCATCAAAAGGCTTCACCAAAAGAGCAAAAAGAGAACCCACAGACTGGGAAAAAAATTGGCTATTACAAATCCATCAAAGGTCTAGTCTCTAAAATCTACAGGAAAATCCCACACCTCTACAACAAAAAGACAAATAATCCAATTAAAAAATGGGCAAAGGAAATGAACAGACATTTCACCAAAGCAGACATTCAAGCAGCTAACAGACACATTAGGAAATGCTCGTGATCACTAGCCATTAGAGAAATGCAAATCAAAACCACAATGAGATACCATCTCACCCCAGCCTTACTGGCATGAATCAAAAAAACAAGAAATAACAAATGTTGGAGAGGTTGCAAGGAGATTGGATCTCCTATGTACTGCTGGTGGGAATGCAAAGTGGTACAATCATTTTGGAAAACAATATGGCACTTCCTTAGAAAGCTAGAAATAGAAATACCATATGATCCAGCAATCCCACTCCTAGGAATATATCCTAGAGAAATAAGTCATCACACCAATAGACATATGCACACTTATGTTCATTGCAGCATTGTTCACAATAGCAAAAAGTTGGAAACAACCTAGATGCCCATCAACAGATGAATGGATAAACAAACTATGGTACATATACACAATGGAGTTCTACGCAGGATAAAGAGCAATGATGAATCTGGGAAGCATCTCGCACATGGATGAATCTGGAGGGCATTATGCTGAGTGAAATAAGTCAATCACAAAAGGACAAATATGAGACCACTACTGTTAAAATTCATGAAAAGTTTTATACACAAAAAGAAACAATATTTGATGGTTACAAGGGAGGGGAGGGGTGGGGATGGAAAAACACTAAATAGACAATAGATAAGTGGTAACTTTGGTGAAGAGTAAGACAGTACGCAGTACTGGGGAAACCAGCACTACTTGTCCAAGGCAAGGTCATGTGAGCTCCATAGACACATCCAAACTCCCTGAGGGACTGAAATACTGGGCTGAGGGCTGTGGGGACCATGGTCTTGGGGAACATCTAGCTCAATTGGCATAACATAGTTTATAAAGAAAATGTTCTACATTCTACTTTGGTGAGTAGTGTCTGGGGTCTTAAAAGCCTGTGAGTAGCCATCTAAGATACTCCACTGGTCTTACCCCTTCGGGAGCAAGGGAGAATGAAGAAAACAAGATACAAGGGAAAGATTAGTCCAAAGGACTAAATGACCACATTCACCATCGTCTCCACCAGACTGAGTCCAGTACAACTAGATGGTGCCTGGCTACCACAACTGACTGTTCTGACATGGATCACACTAGAGGGTCCCAGACAGAGCTGGAGAAAAATGTAGAACTCACGAGAAAAGACCAGACTTACTGGCCTGACAGAGACTGGAGAAACCCCAAGAGTATGGCCCCCGGACGCCCTTTTAGCTCAGTAATGAAGTCACTCCTGAGGTTCACCCTTCAGCCAAACATTAGACAGCCCCATAAAACAAAATGAGACTAAAGGGGCACACCAGCTCAGGGGCAAGGACTAGAAGGTAGGAGGGGACAGGAAAGGTGGTAATAGGGAACCCAAGGTCGAGAAGGGAGAGTGTTGACATGTCGTGGGGTTGTCAACCAGTGTCATAAAACAGTATGTGTACTGTTTAAAGAGAAACTAGTTTGTTCTGTAAACCTTCATCTAAAGTACAAAAAAAAGATAATGAGCACATCAAATCCATCATTTCAAAGCTATATTTTTTTAGAATGAGGCCAATTAAAGAAAAGTGAATTGATTTAAAGAAAAAATATTAAGTTACAGCACTTGGATATGGTAGAAACCATATTGGTGGTACATAATAACCAAGCTGCATGACCAAGAGCTTATGTCATTTTGTGCTTGGTTCTCTAGAGTACTTTATAGCAAAGGCCGCTATTCCTTTTGGTTGTTTACTAATCTGCAGTCACAGACACATCTGACTCTTCTAGGTGCTATAGTAATAGCAAAAATCATAGTAGTAATTACTGTTACTTAGTGAGAAACACCAAGTTGTATATAACTTAAAAATTTAATATAACTGTAAAAATTTAATCCTCACAAACTTGCAAGGTTATCCCCATTTAACAGTTGAGCAACTGAGGTGCAGAGAGGTGCAATGATTTTTCTTTGATCTGTGAACTAGAAAGTGATGTGGTAGATAAAAATCCTTGTTCTAGTTCTGCATTGTTCAGTCTCTTTCCACAATCCCACCACAGTGTCTTTCTTTTTGTACATTCTTGTGTAAGCTTGTACATTCTTATTAGCTAGATAATATGCATAGATACACAAAGACAAACAATAAATAGATCTATGGAGCACTTAGATTGTGCCAGCATTGCTAAATGTACATTACTGCCAGTACAGTACAATGTGTAAGCTAACTGCCAAGTGAGTTAGGCATACCGTGATGGTATAGGAATTCAAAAGAAGCAATCCCATTCTTTTCTGCATTTTCAGTTTGTCCCCCTCTGGTTTCTTTCACTTACAGCCTACGCAAATAATCTTTATAATCCCTTTACAGTATTACCCTTATCTTCTTTCTTTTTCACCATTATTCTTGAAAAAGAAGAATGTATTAATTCCCATTACCTCGCCTATTGCTAGTTTGCATCTGTTGTCACCACTCTGAAGCTGCTGCATCCATTCCCATTCTTACCCTTTTTTTTGGTCCTCTTCGAGATAGTGGGCATCACTGAGCCATCATTTCCTTGAATTTCCTTCCTTGGATTCCATGATCCTACTCACTTCTGATTCTTCTTATAAATCTCTGGCTGTTTCTCCTTCTTTCTTAAGTTGTTCCTCCTCCTCTGCCCACTCCCTTAAGTATTGTTGCTTTCAAGTCTTCTGTGCTAGTCATATTCTTCTACATTCATTTCCTGAGCAATCTCATCTATTATTATAACTTTAAGTATTAACTGTATTCTACTGATTCCTATAGCTCTGTCAATACCCCCAGTTTTTCTCTTGAGCTTTAGACACATCTTTTCAGCTCTCATCAGTGTGTTATAGGTTTCTTAAACTAAAAAATATCCAAAGTAGAACTCATTATCTTTCCCTAAATCTTGTTTTACTTCTGATATTCCCTTTTCCTATAAATGGTATCTTTCATCCATTTCAAGCCAGAAACTGTGGTATCCTTGATTTTTCACTCTCCTGTCACTTCCCATATCCAATTGGTCATCAAATGCTGTTAACTCTGCCTCAGAAATGTCTCCTGAATCCAATGACTTCTGTCCCCACTCCCGCTGCCTTAGTTCAGGCCTTCTTCATTTCCTATCTGAACCATGAAAACAGCCTCAACTTGTTCCTTTACCATAACACTTTGGATTATAGTCCGTCTGCCACATTGCTGCCAGAGAAACCATCCTGAAAACCAAAGCTGACTCTGTTGTATACTCAGAGATATCCACTGGCTTCTTTTTGCCCGTCAGACCAAGTGCAAGCTTCTCAGCATGGCATACAGTGCCTTTTATAGTCTGATGCCAAACTCTCTGCAGCCTTACCTGGTAATCACCTCCACCCACACTTGTTCCAACTTCTGGAATGTTCCAACCATTCTGAACTTTTTTTTTTAGTTTCTTAGATATACCATAATCCTTTCATATAGTGGAGCCCTGATGGTGCAGTGGTTAAGAGCTCTGCTGCTAACCAAAAGGTCAGCAGTTTGAATCTACCAGTCGCTCCTTGGAAGCCCTATGGGGCAGTTCTACTCTGTCTGATTGGGTCGCTAGGAGTCAGAATTGACTCGACGGCAAGGGGTTTGGTGGTTTCACATAGTGCTTTTCTTACGTTACCCTCACCGTTGCATGGTAAATTCCTACTTATTCCTGCTGAAAAGTTATCGCTAGTAAAGCTTTCCCAGGCTGTCTCCTGCAGCTAAAATGAATGACTCCTTTTTGTATGTTACCAGAGTGCAGTGCTCTTTTCTAATCTCTCTCTCATAGTATTTCTTATTTTATTTATTATTATTTTTTAATCGTGCTTTAGGTGAAAGTTTACAGAGCAAATTAGTTTCTCATTATACAACACACAAATTGTTTTGTGACATTGGTTGCCAACCCCAGGACATGTCAACAATCTCCCCTTCTCGACCTTGGATTCCCCATTTCCGTTCGTCCAGCTTTCCTGTCCCTTCCTGCCTTCTTGTTCTTGCCCCTGGGCTACTGTGCCTGTTTAGTCTCGTATACATGGTTGAACTACGTGTGTTCTCATAGTATTTTCACATCATATTATAATTCTGTTTTAACTGAGTTCCAGGAGGGTAGGAATTTGCCACAGGGCTTGGCATATTATGTACAATAATGGTTGTTGGGAGAGGGAGAGAGAGAGAGATTGGTTGATTGATTGACTGCCTTTAAAGCTTCTTTAAAGGTCAGATAAGGAAGAATTTAGAATCAGTGTTTTATAATGTTATGTGTTAACTCCATGTAAATTACCTCAGATTGCACTGAATTGCCAATTCTTACATAGAAGTAAGTTTTGTAACTGCTTAGCAATGCATCTATAGAATACATCATTTTTTAGTGGTAGTATAATAGCTACCATGGTCTAGGTACCTTCCATATATTCATGATCTCATCCCACCTACCCTTCAGGATAGGTGTTAATCTCCATCTTTTACAACTAAAATAAAACAGGCTCAGCATAGTCACTGGTCCAAGGTTGTACTACTAGAATGTGGTTTGATGAAGCTCTGAACCAAAATATATTTGACACCAAAATCCTCCATCTTTAACATATCACAAAACAGTATAGTTGTATTTTTTGTAGTTGCATTTTAATAACTTTTTCCATATCACTTTTACTTATATTCAGTATATGTAACGTAATGGCTAAGAGAACAGACCTGGGAGCCAGACTGCCTGGGTTTAAGTACCTGTTCTTCTACATACTAGTTATGGCAAGTTATTTATCCTCTCTGTGCCTCAGCTTCCTCATCTGTGAGGTGTGGATAGTAATAATACATCACAGACTTTGTTGTGAGCGTTAAATGATTTAATATGAGTAAAGTACTTAGAACATTATATATATGTTGTTGTTGTGTGCTGTCAAGTCGATTCCAACACATAGTGACCCTATATGACAGAATAGAACTGCTCCATGGGTTTCCTAGGCTGTAATCTTTTTTTGTGTGTGTGTTTTGTTGTTGTTGAAAATATAGACAGCAAAACATACACCAATTCAGCATTTCTACATGTACAATTCAATGACATTAATTTTATTCTTCAAGTTGTGCAACCATTCTCACCCGCCTTTTCAGAGTTGTTCCTCCCCCATTAACATAAACTTACGCCCCCAAGGTTCCTATCTAATCTTTGGAGTTGTTGTCACTTTAATCCCATGGAGATAGTTCTTAAAAGAGCATAATGCCAAGGCAGACATTTTTTTTTTTTTTGCTAGTTAAGCTAAACTATTGTTTGGTTTTAAGAAGACTTCAGAGGATATTTAGTTTTAGGTTTTAAAGATTATCTCAGGCTAATAGTTTCAGGGGTTCATCCAGCCCCCTTGGATCCAGAAAGTCTGGATTCTAGGGATCCATGAGAATTTGAAATTCTGTTCTGCATTTTCCCCTTTGTCAGGATTCTTCTATAGAATCTTTGATCAAAATGTTTAGCAGTGGTAGCCAGGCACCATCCAATTCTGGTCTCATGGCAAAGGAGGCAGTTGTTCATAGAGACAATTATCCACACATTCCATTTCCTCCTACTATTCCTGACTCTCCTTCCTCTGTTGCTCTTGGCAAATAGAGACCAATGGTCATCCTTTAGATGGCCACTTGCAAGCTTTTAAGACCCCAGGCACTACACGATGAACTAGGAGGTAGAACAGAAACATGTCCCAGGAAACCATGACTCTAAACCTCCAAACCAAGGAACTAAATCCCATGAGGAGGAGCCTCAGCAGCTACTCTTTTTTTTTGTAAATATACCTATCACACAACTTTTGTTTGCCATTTCAACTTTTTACAGGTGTACAACTTATTGACAGCAATTACAGTAATTGGCTGTGCAACCCTACCTTTAATCAATATGATTTTTCTATCACCATTAACCACCACCACCCCTTTGTCCTCCCTCTTGCCCCAGTAACCACTAATAAACTTTGGTCTCTATACATTTGCTAGGCTGTAATCTTTATGGGAGCTGATCGCCAGGTCTTTTCTCCCATGGAGCCGCTGGTGGCTTTGAATGGCTGACCTTTTAGTTAGTAACTGAGCACTTAACTATTGTGACACCAGGACTCCTTAGTACATTATATGGCACATAGTACATGCCATATAAGTGCTAGCTATTACTACTTTGACCAAAATATCTTGTGTGCCAAGTGGGTTGGACATTGCTAACTTCATTATCATGCTTTAAGCTTAGCATGGCATGGCATACAGGGTCGTTCATTATCTGCCTACCATTCTCTAGCCTCACTTCACCCATTTTTTCTTATCAGGACAAAAATGCATTTTGGTTCAATTAACATTTTTGAGCAGCTGTGTTAAGTACTGTGAACAAAGGAATTCATACATTCAACATATATTTCTTGGGAGTCTATTATGTGCCAGGCACAATTCAAGATTGTGAGGATATAGCAGGAACAAAATAAAACAGACATATTTCTGATCTCATGAGGCTTATATTCTAGTAGGGAGGACAGACAATAAACAAGATAAACAGACAAAATATATAGTATATTAGGTGGCATAGTGGAGTCCCTGGGTGGTGCAAACACTTAAGTGCTTGGCTACTAACAAAAAGATGGGTGGTTTGAATCCACCCAGAGGCACCTTAGAAGAAAGACCTGGCAATTTACTTCTGAAACATCACAGCTGTTGAAAACTCTATGGAACACAGTTTTATTATGAAACACATAAGGTCACCATGAGTTGGAATTGAGTCGATGGCAACTGGTTTAGGTTTTTTGTTTTTTGGTTGTTTTTTTTTTTTTTAGGTAATATAAAAAGTGCTGTGGAGAAAAGTGAAGCAAGGAAATGAGATAAGGAGTGAAGAAGGATTGAGGTCAGGGGTACAAAATGTGGTTCTCTTTTCTTCCAGGTGCTCATAGTCTATTAGGGGAGACAAATAAGTAGGAAAATACTTACAGTATTAGCCCCAAGGAATATTTCTCTAGTCATTGTCATAGGTCCAGGGACATAGCCAGTAGTAAGTGGCAGAACCAAGATTTGCATACCAAACACCAAAGCCCATGCCCTTTCATCTATAAACCAAACTGTTGCCGTTGAGTCAATTCTGATTCATAGCGACCCTATAGGACAGAGTAGAACTGCCCCGTAGGATTTCCAAGGAGCAGCTGGTGAACTTGAACTGCCAACCTTTTAGTTAGCATCTGAGCTCTTAACCACTGTGCCACCTGGCTCCCTTTCATCTGTACCACATACAAAATTACAAAGGGATGGCATAGTGGCAGCCCATAGGCCACACATGGCCTATGGCCCATGAATGTATTTTGTTTAATTTTTTAATTTGAATTTGTTGCCGATACTAAAAAAATTTGTGAAATGTTTCAAAAAATCTGTGGCTTTCCAACTTGACCTCATAGACATATATAGAATACTCTGCCCAATAGATGCAAAGTACACATTCTTTTCCAACACACATGGAACGTCCTCCACAATTGACCACATCTTAGGCCACAGAGCAACCCTCAACAAAATCCAAAAACACTGAGATAATACAAAGTATCTTCTCTGACCACAATGCCATCAAGGTAGAAATTAACAACAGGAAAAGCAAGGAAAGAATATCAATTACATGGAAACTAAATAACACCCTGCTTAAAAACCAGGGGTAATAGAAACAATCAGAGATAGAAAAAAAAATTGCTAGAATCAGACAATGAAAACACATCATAGCAAAAACTTTGGGACACAGCAAAGGCAGTCCTCAGAGGACAATTTATAGCAATAGATGCACACATCAAAAAAGAAGAAAGGGACAAAATCAAAACATTAGCTACACAACTCGAACAAATAGAGACCAGCAAAAAAAGCCCACAGCCACCAGGAGGAAGGAAATAATAAAGATCAGAGGAGAAATAAATGAAACAGAGAATAGAAAAACAATGAAAAGAATCAACAAAACCAAAAATTGGTTCTTTGAAAGGATAACAAAATTGACAAACCACTGGCCAAACTGACAAAAGAAAAGCAGGAGAGGACGCAAATAAACCCATATAAGAAATGAAATGGGCGACATTACAAGAGACTCAACTGAAATAAAAAGGATCATAACAGAGGTTTATGAAAAACTATACTCCAACAAATTTGAAAACCTAGAGGAAATGGATAAATTTCCAGAAACACACTACCTACCCAAACTAACACAAAATAATGTTGAAAATCTGAACAGACCCATAACAAGAGAAAAGATCAAAAAGGTAATAAAAAAAAAAAACTCCCAACAAAAAAAGCCCTGGCCCAGAGGGCTTCACTGGAGAATTCTACCAAACATTCAGAGAAGAGCTTACACCAGTACTACTCAAACTATTTCAGAATATAGAAAATGAAGTGACACTTCCAAATTAATTCTGTGAAGCCAGCATAAACCTGATACCAAAACCAGGCAAGGACACCACAAAAAAAGAAAATTACAGACCAGTATCTCTCATGAATATAGATGCACAAATTCTCAGCAAAATTCTAGCCAATAGAATTCAGCACCATATCAAAAACATAATACACCACGACCAAGTAGGATTCATGCCAGGTATGCAAGGATGGTTCAGCATTAGAAAATCAACCAATGTAATCCACTACATAAATAAAAGGAAAGAAAATAATTACACGATCATCTCAATCAACGCAGAAAAGGCATTTGACATAGTCCAACACCCATTCCTGATTAAAAAAACTCTCAGTAAAATAGAAGGGAAGTTTCTCAACCTAATGAAGGACATCTCTGCAAAACCAATGGCCAACATCATTCTTAATGGAGAGAGGCTGAAAACATTCCTTTTGAGAACAGGAACAAAACAAGGATGCCCTTTATTACCACTCCTATTTAACATTGTGCTGGAAGTCCTAGCTAGAACAATAAGGCAAGAAAAAGAAATAAAGGGCATCCAAATTGGTAACAAATAAGTAAAACTGTCCCTTTTGCAGATGATATGATACTATACATAGAAAACCCAAAAGACTCCATGAGAAAATTACTGGAACTAATAGAAAGAGTCAGCAGAGCAGCAGGATACAAGATAAACATACAAAAATCAGTTGGATTTCTATACACCAATAAAGAGAACGACGAAAAAGAAATCAGGAAAACAATTCCATTTATAACATCACCTAAAAAAAAAAAATACTTAGCAATAAATCTAACCAGGGCTGTAAAAGACCTATACAAAGAAAGCTACAAAACACTACTGAAAGAAACCAAAAGAGACCTACATAAGTGGAAAAACATACCTTACTTATGGATAGGAAGACTCAACATTGTGAAAATGACAATTCTACCCAAAGCAATTTACAATTACAATGCAATCCCGATCCAAATACCAACAGCATTCTTTAAAGAGATGAAAAGACTAATCATTAACTTTATATGGAAAGGGAAGAAGCCCCGGATAAGTAAAGCACTATTGAGGAAGAAGAATAAAGTAGGAGGACTTACACTACCTGACCTCAGAACCTACTATACAGCTATGGTAGTCAAAACAGCCTGGTTCTGGTACAACGAGAGATGCATTAACCGATGGAACAGAATTGAGAATCCAGATGTAAATCCATCCACCTACAGTCACCTGATCTTTGACAAGGGCCCAAAGTCTATCAAATGGGGGAAAGACAGTCTTTTTAACAAATGGTGCTGGCAAAAATTGGACGTCCATCTGCAAAAAAATGAAACAGGACCCTTCACACCATATAGAAATACTAATTCAAAATGGATCAAAGACCTAAATATAAAGCCCAAAAAATAGTAGAAAAAATAGGATCAACGCTAGAGGCCCTAATACATGGCATTAACAGAGTACAAACCATAAGCAACAACACACAAACTCAAGAAGATAAGCTAGATAACTGGGATCTTCTAAAAATTAAACACTTATGTTCATCAAAAGACTTCACCAAAAGAGTAAAAAGAGAACCTACAGACTGGGGAAAATAAATTGGCTGTTACAAATCAGACAAGAGTTCTAATCTCTAAAATCTACAAGAAAATCCAAAACCTCTACAACAAAAAGACAAATAATCCAATTTAAAAATGGGCAAAGGAAATGAACAGACACTTCACTGAAGAAGACATTCAAGTGGCCAACAGACACATGAGGAAATGCTCCTTATCACTAGCCATTAGAGAAATGCAAATCAAAACCACAATGAGATACCATCTCACCCCAGCATTACTGGCACGAATCAAAAAAACAGGAAATAACGAATGCTGGAGAGGCTGCAGGGAGATTGGAACTCTTATGTGCTGCTGGTGGGAATGCAAAATAATAAAACCATTTTGGAAAATGATATGGTGCTTCCTTAGAGAGCAAGAAATAGAAATACCATATGATCCAGCAATCCCACTTCTAGGAATATATCCTAGAGAAATAAGAGTCATCACTCAAATAGACATATGTATACCCATGTTCACTGTAGCACAGTTCAAAATAGCAAAAAGATGGAAACAACCTAGATGCCCATCAACAGATGAACGAATAAACAAACTATGGTACATACACACAATGGAGTACCATGCAATGATAAAGAACAATGGCGAACCTTCGAAGTATGTCAACATGGATGAAGCTGGAGGACATTAACCCTATTAACCCATTGCCATGGAGTCAATTCCGACTCATAGGGCATTATGTGAGTGAAATAAGTCAGTCACAAAAGGACAAATATTGTATGAGACCACTACTGTAAAAATTCATGAAAAGGTTTACACACAAAAAGAAACAATCTTTGATGGTTACGAGGGAGGGGAGGGGTGGGGATGGAAAAACACTAAGTAGACAATAGACAAGTTGTAACTTTGGTGAAGGGTAAGACAGTACACAATACTGGAGAAGCGAGCACACCTTGTCCAAGGCAAGGTCATGGAAGGTCCATAGACACATCCAAACTCCCTGAGAGACTGAATTGCTGGGCTGAGGGCTGTGGGGACCATGGTCTCAGGGAACATCTGGCTCAAATGGCATAACATAGTTTATAAAGAATATGTTCTACATTCTACTTTGGTGAGTAGCGTCTGGGGTCTTAAAAGTGTCCATCTAAGATACTTCACTGGTCTCACCCCTTCAGGAGCAAGGGAGAATGAAGAAAACTAAAGATACAAGAGAAAGATTAGTCCAAACAACTAATGAACCACATCTACTATGGCCTCCATCAGACTGAGTCCAGTACAACTAGATGGTGCCCAGCTACCACCATTAACTGCTTTGACAGGGATCTCAATAGAGGGTCCCAGACAGAGCTGGAGAAAAATGTAGAACAAAATTGTAACTCACAAGAAAAGACCAGACTTACTGGCCTGTCAGAGACTGGAGAAACCCCAAGAGTATGGTCCCCAGACACCCTTTTAGCTCAGTAATGAAGTCATTCCCCAGGTTCACCCTTCAGCCAAAGATTAGACAGGCCCATAAAACAAAACGAGACTAAGTGGCACAACAGCCCAGGGACAAGGACTAGAAGGCAAGAGGGGACAGGAAAGCTGGTAATAGGGAACCCAAGATCGAGAAGGGAAAGTGTTGACATGTCATGGGGTTGTTAATCAATGTCATAAAACAATATGTGTACTAACTGTTTAATGAGAAATTAGTTTGTTCTGTAAACCTTCATCTAAAGTACATTTAAAAAAAAAGATTACTAATATATCTAAAAAAAAATCTCTGGCTTTCCAGCTACTCTTGAAATATCAGATCCTCTGGAAACACTAGTTGGTTTCTTTAGATGAGCCACATGGTCTTCGTTTATCAAAGTCTCCACGATTCTATGGTGTCTCCCTGACACAGTGACCAAGTACCACTTGCCATTTGTGATAGACATCTTCTATAATGGCTTCCAATGACCTCCATCTCCTGGTATTCATACCTTGCATAATCACCACCCCCCCCCCAACCCCCTGCCTTGTGTGGGGGTTGGACCTAGTGACTTGCTTCTAATGAACAAACAGAATATAACAAAAACAATAGGATGTCCCTTCAAGACTAGGTTATAAAAAAACAGCAACTTCCATCTTGTTTGCACTCTCTCTCTCTGGCTTTTTTGCTTGCTTGCTCTGATGAAGCCAACTGCCATGTTGTGAGCTACCCTGTGAAGAGGCCTATGTGACCAGGAAATGAGGGCAGCCTCCAAAACAGCCTCTGAGGAACTCAGGCCCACAACGAACTGAATCCTGCCAACAGCAGGATGTGAGTGAGCTTGGAAATGGATCTTTCCCCAATCCAGCCTTGAGATGACTGAAGCCCCTGGCTGACAATTGGATTGGAGCCTGTGAGACCACAAGCCAGAGGGCACAGCTAAGCCACACACACAGAAACTATGAGATAATAAATATTGTTTTAAGCCACTGAGTTTTGGGGGTAATTTGTTATACAAAAATAGATAACTAATGCACCATTGATTGTTGTGCTTGTACTTTTTTTAGTTTTGAGGAACATGAGATATTTATTGTACCCACATCTATGAAAAGTGAAAACAAAAATTATCTATGTAAGGTCACATATTTAAAGGAAAATGGGAGAGAGCCTATTTCTTTGTAAAAGTGATGAATACATCTATATATTTAAATAAAATGTGTCTGTTGAAAGGCTACAGTTTAAGACACCATTTTAAAATAAACCATTGTAAGAAATATGGCCAGTATAAAAAAAGATGAATATTGAAACTAAAAGAACTCTAAAAAGGGCTTGGAATTTCAACAGGCTGTGTTTTTGAATACAGATAGAATAAGTGACATTGCCGTGAAATACAATTATATATAGATGAAAAAATGCCAGGGTTTGAAAACCCTTATAGATGGTAGTTTTATAAAAGAGTGTTGAATACAGCAGAAATTATGTTATAAACAAGTATTTGTTGCTCAAGGTGTTAAAGATATATGGCTGAACATTTTTGTGATAAATTAGGTCAAGAGGTTAAATTATTTGTGAAGTTTTATATTGCAGCTGATTGTAACAGATACAAACACCACCCACATAGCTATATACTTAGCTATATGCCTAGCCAGTGGTTCTCAAAGTATGGCACCTGACCAGCAAGCAGCACCAGCACTACCCGGAAACTTGTTAGAAATGCAAATTCTTGAGCTCTACCCCAGACTTACTGAATCAGAAACTCTGGAGGTGGGGCTTGTCAATCTGTTTAAACAAGCCCTCCAGTAGATTCCCCCACATGCTAAAGTTTGAGAACCACCGCACCTAGATATAATTCGTATGTTAAGAATTTCGATGTAACCTAAATATTTTGGATTTGGCGCCTGTGACAAATACATCAGGAAATACCTGATTTTTGTAGAGAAAAGTCTTGAAATTTTTAATATAATTGGTCAAATTGGTAAACATAACTACAGGTAGTGTTTCTGCAATGGGCAGTGTTACTGTTGGACTGAGGAGCCTTCAATTTGAAGCAAAAATACTTTAAAAGGACTTAAATCTGTTCATTATGTCACTCCTCAGGATTCACTTTGTGCTAAAAAGTTCAAAATGAATCATGTCAGGAACTAGTATTTGTGGTTTGCACCAAACACAGTTGAATACTTTGATGAGTTTTTACATGTATATAGTGGAAGTCTGCTCTATTCTATGGAGGTTGATTGGCTTAGTTGAGGCAAGGTGCTGAAGATATCGGAAAAAAAAATTGACTTGTTTGTCATGCAAAGAGGATTCCTACTTCAGGGCACCAGCAAAAGACTGAATAAAATATTTGACCTGTTTGGTTGGTATTACAACTCATCTAAACACTGAATAAAAGTGTTGTTCAGAAGTACTTTTACAAAAGTGTGGTTGCATTTGCGCATTCCTAGCAAGATTATGTCTTCGGGAAACTCATTGGGCAAGAGAAACTGGCTTGTATACTGACTTTCCTTTGCTGAAACTGGTTTTCAAGAAATTAAACTGATAACCTGAATTACATTCCCAAAATTGTGGCATTGTCTATCGAGTTCCAGAAATGATTTTCTGACATTACATTTTATGAAAATGAACTAATATTGTCTACTTAGCCTTTCTCAATTAATGTTCATGATGTGAAAGAAGAACTGCAAAGGAGATATAGAATTACTGTGCTGTGGTTCTGAAAATGAAGCATGAGGTCATTGAAATACCAAAATTCTACAAATATATTGGGAGTAGCCACCCTAAATCTAAAAACCACTGTGTCTGTGTTTTAAAATACATACATTTCTAAACAGCTGTTTTCCATTATGAAATTAAAATTATGAAAAATAAAATTAATCACTTGCAGTTAAAGGATTCAAAGCTAAAGTCTGCAACACAAAAATATAAGACCTGACATTGACCTCTTGGTACACAAGAAAGGTATCCGGCCTCCAGTTCCAAATCAAAGGAGTAATAAATACCAAAATTTTTTTAAAAATGTAATGATGAAAATTTTCTGGTTTTTAACTTGTGTTTTTTATTTTGAATTTCAAATGTAAAATCCAGTATATTGCATGTTTATAGTATTAATGCCCCAGCATAGTTTAGTAAAAAAGAAAAGATTTGATCAAATTTCTGGCAGTTGATTTTTCTTTACTCAGCCTCCTTCATTCTTTTATGTTATCTGCCCAACCCCGGTAGGCATTTGCAGCCCCTGGCTCAAGGGCTTTTAGAAACTTCTTACCATCATCATTGTCCTCTCTGCAGTTCCTGTCTCCCTTTCTGAGGTAACCCAGAAACTCCCTTGGATTCTTGTTTTCCTTTAATTCCCAAGGATACCTTTCATCAGGTTACTAGACTTTTCAATCCTGAAGATTTACTTTGGGCATAACAAGTGCTTATTATGGTATCTACTTGTCTCAAATGATTTCTGAGTCCCTGCAAGACAGTAGTACATACCATAGACTTCATCTCTGCGGAACAATGATTTTTTTCATAACCACTTCTTCAGAGCCCATGATCCAGGTATTTTATATAATTTCTAAATCTTACAATAGAGTAGGAATTAGCAACATCTCCCTTTTACAGATGAAGCTAAGTGACTTGACCATGACTTGTTCCCACAGCTATTCTGGGACTTGAATTTGAGCATAGGTTCATTGGATGCCAAAGCTCCTGCTGTATTCGCAGATTATAAAAATTATTCTGAAAGCATAGTCTCCAGTCCACTGATGAGCTACAACTGAAAAAAGAAATCTAAGTCTTCCCTTTGGTTTTGGTTCTTACAAGTGACAGGCAATTTTACTTGCAGAAATGGGGTGGCTCCTAGTAACCTAAGAAAATAATTAAAGTTACTAAAATTGAGTGTTCGTAAATTAAAATTATCACTTTATTAATGCTTATTGAACACTAGATCTGTATTCTACACCTAATGATTGATTGACATTTCATTGCAAAGACTAGCATGCATATGCATGTAGATAATTGGAATTCCTACAGTTGAGAGGGAAAGCTACTTTATCAATGTTTCCTTAAATTGGCTATGGTTTTCAATTGCTGCTGTTCTTACTTTTTAATTATACATTACTCCTTAGCTTCATGATTATCAATTTAGTCTCTTAGTGGTTGTTGAACTCCAGAGTGTAGTGATGCATATTTACATCAATAGTAGGTTTTGGTCTGTAATTTTCAGTAATTAGACTTCAGGTCACATAGGCGTTGAAGTTGAAATACAAATCATCCATATTTCTAGTGCTAAGCATACTTACACACAATCTACCCTCCTCCCTCGAGTTTTCTTGTAAGGTGGTTTCCTTGTCACTTCTGATTTCTTTTTGCTTTGGAATTGAGAACAGGTGGAGAAGGTAGGCCACAGAGCCCTACCTGAGTCAGACACCAGTTTGGTGTGTTTAAGGTGATGAATGGGAGTGAGGCTAATATCCCAACAAAGAGGAATTTGGGAAAAGCTGGAGGAAGTCAAGTATTGCAGAGATCAGAAAGCAGTATTGTCTCTGGTTTGATGTTACTTTAAAATAACAAGAGTTTATTAAGCTTTTTATATGCTCCAGGCAGGGTGCTAGAGGCACAAATGGCTATAATGTAGTCACAACCACTAATGTGCACACAATCTAGTTATTCTTCATGGCTCTGTGCTTATTGTATGACTTTATGAATTGATCTGAAGTTAATGTATGCCCAGTTTTCCAGTTGCCTTTATTTGAGAAGCAACGTATTTGGTGGAAAGAGCGTTATTTTGGAGTCAGACCTGATGGGGCTTAAATCCAGGTTCTGCCATATTACTAGCTGTGTGATTTGGGGAAATTTTTTAGATTTTCTAAGCTTCAATTTTCTCCTCTGTAAAAGAAAAGTGGGGAAAGATGGTAATGATACAATACCCATTTGACAGGCTTAGAAGGATAAACGAGATATGTCTTAAATTGCTTAGCCCAGTGTCTGTCTATAACATTAGCTCCATGAGGGCAGGGATTTTTGTCTCCTGTTCACTCCTATATCCTCACACATAGATCCACCACCACCAGTTGCTGTCATGTCTATTCTGACTCATGGCAACCACGTGTGTGTGTCAGAGTAGAACTGCTTTCCACAGAATTTTCAATGGCTGATTTTTTGGAAGTAGATCCCCAGGCTTTTCCTCTAAGGAGCTTCTGGGTGGACTCGAACCGCCAACATTTCCGTTAGCAACTGAGCATGTTAACTGTTTGCACCACCCAGGGACTCCACATCTAGATCAGCGCTTGGCATATATCAGTGCCTGGGTCAAAAATTATTGATTGAATGTTGAAACAGCTCATTGGTTGCCCACTGTTATATGCACTGCAGATACAACGGTGAACAAAACAGAAAACAATCCCAGCCCTCTTGAAGTTTACATTCTAGTGAGCTTTTAGTAATACTTCTAGTTATTTTCAGTAGCAAACATTCTTCAAGTAAAATATTTCTGAAAAAGACAAAATATAAAATAGATAAAACGGGAAATATGAGCTCAAGTTGAAGAGAAAATAGGGGCAGTTGTCCTTTTTGGTTATTTGGTTCAATTCTCCAACCACTCAAATCCTGTTTTCAGGAGGCAGTTTGAAAACCACTGCTTGTGGTTGGAAATGGGACATTAAACTTTTCTTGGAGAGCTGTTTTGCCGTAGACCTACCGATTCAGACTCTCCAGGGAGGGGCCTGGGAATATGACGTTTAAGGAGCATATCAGGTGATTCTTCTGATGAGGCACTGGCCCAGTAAAAAAAACAGGAGCCTCGGGGAAAAAGATACTTCCCCGTGCTTCCACCTGCATAAAAATTTTGTGGAATAGCAACTACGTCCAGGGAATGGGAGTAAAAGGACTATTACTTTTCAGTACACCCTCCTGTGTTGTTTAATTTTTTTATGCTGAGTATATTCTGCTTTTATTCAGTCATAACTTATCATTTGAATAAGGATTGCATTTCATGGTATAAATATGCAAAAGATACAAAAGGATATGCTGTTGTTGTGTGCCATCAAGTCGGTTCCAACTTACAGTGACCCTATATGACAGAAAACAAAAATCCTCACGACTGGACCAATAAACAACATCATGATAAACAGAATCAATATTGAAGTTGTCAAGGATTTCATTTTGCTTGCATCCACAATCAACATCCATGAAAGCCACAGTCAAGAAATTGAACAATGTATTGAATTGGGCAAATCTGCTGCAAAACATCTCTTTAAAGTGTTCAAAAGCAAAGATGGCACTTGCGTCTCACCCAAGCCATGGCCTTTTCAATCGCCTCATATGCATGCAAAAGCTGGACAATGAATAAGGAAGACCAAAGAAGAGTTGATGCCTTTGAATTATAGTGTTGGTAAAGAATATCGAATATACCATGGACTGCCTGAAAAACAAACAAATATGTCTTGGAAGGAATACAGCCAGAATGCTTCTTAGAAGCGAGGATGGTGAGACTTTGTCTTACATACTTTGAACATGTTTTCAGGAGGGATCAGTCCCTGGAGAAGGACATCATGCTGTGTAAAGTAGACGGTCAGTGGAAAAGAGGAAGACCTTCAATGAGATGGATTGACACAGTGGCAACCATGGCCTGAAACATAACAATGATTGCGAGAATGGCGCAGGACTGGGCAGTGTTTTGTTCAGTTGTACATGAGGTCACTATGAGTAGGAACCTACCTGACAGTACCTAACAACAATATGTGACAGAGTAGAACTGCCCCACAGAGTTTCCTAGGCTGTTATCTGTACAGGAGCAGATTGCCAGATCTTTCCTCCCACAGAGCTGTTGGTGGGTTCAAACTGTGAACCTTTTGGCTAGTAGCTGAGCGCTTTAACCATTGTGCCACCAGGGCTCCTTGCAAAAGGATATATGCTTTCAAAAACAACAACCAACTCCCTTCTTACCCCTGTCCCTAGCCACTAGACTATCCTCCCCAGAGGCAACCAGTATTATCACTTGGTTGAGTATTCTTCCACAGATACCGTGCATATAAAAGGAAATAAATGGCTGGTGGATTTGAACTGCTGACCTTTTGGTTAGCACCCAAGCTCTTAACCACTGCGCTACCAGGGCTCCATAACTATACATATAAATACCTATAATATATATACACACACACAGATATATACATTTTTTAAAACACAGTGGCAGCATAATGTTCTGTACCTTGCTTTTATTATTTAATGTGTCTTGATGGTTTTTCCATGTGAGTATGTAAAGTTTTTTTGTTATCTTTTTATGGTTCCATACTATTCCATTGATGTAACTAGTCCTTTATTGATGGGCAGTTAATTAAGTTGTTTTCAGCCTTTAGCTATTACAAATAACTGCAGTGAGTACCTTATACACTTGCAATGCAGTTGCTTATACTTGCATTGTTGTTCCAAGTGCTTTACCTATCTCTAAGACAAATTCATAGAAGTGGAATTGCTGGGTCAAAGGGTCTGTGCACTTGTAATTTTGAAAAATCATACCAAATTGCACTTTTTAGAGATTGTACCATTTACATCTCAATATTTGGGAGTGCCTGTTTCTGTTGCCAATACAACATTTGCCAGTCTTATAGGTGAAATACTGTATTCAGTATTGTTTTAATTTTTGCTTCTCTTACCATGAATGAGTTTGAGCATCTTTTCATATGCTTCAGATCCATTTGTGTTTCCTTTTTTTGTGAAATGTTCTGTTAGGTTTAGACGTCTTTTCCCCTTCTCTGTTAGAGAAATTAGCCATCTTTGGTATGAGTTGCAAATTTTTTTGTTTGCCCTTTGTTTTCTGAGTTTGTTTTTCCCAAGCAGAACTGTTTGATTTTTATATAGTCAGGAGGATCAATCTTTTTCTTTAGTATTCTTGGGTTTTCTCTTATACTTAAGCTTTATACTTATACTTAACCTTATAAATTTCCCCTGTGGTTGTCTTTTATTTTTATGATTTTCCTGATTACGTGAGGTATGGATCGATCTTTTTTCCCCCTCAAATGACTATCCAGTTATCCCAACACCATTTGTTCAGTAATCAATATCACTTTTGTGATTTAAAAAATGAGATTTTTTTTCAACAAATAAATGGCGTTTAAATAAAAGGAGGGGAAGCAGCTACAGATTAAAAGAGACTTAGGAGATAAAGCAACCAAATGCAGCAGGTGGACCCTATTTGGATTCTGATTTGAACAAACCAACCATCAGAAATCTTTTGAAAATGGAATTGTTGTTGGTTGCCATGAGTTGACCCCGACCCATGGCGAACCCATGCACAATGGAATGAAATGCTTGTGATTCATAGGGTTTTCATTGGCTGATTTTTTGTAGTAGATTGCCAGGCCTTTTTTCCTAGCCTGTCTTAGTCTGGAAACTCTGCTAAAACCTGTTTAGCATCATAGCAACACGCAAACCTCCACTGACAGATGGGTGGTGGCTTCACATGAGGTATATTGCCCAGGAATCAAACCCGGCTCTCCTGCATGGAAGACAAGAATTCTACCACTGAACCACCACTGCTTCTCAGGAAAACAGAATAAGAACTAGATATTAAGAAATTATTGTTAATTTTGTTGGGTGTAATGATGGTATTGTGGTATTTTTTTTAAAGACCTTATCTGTTAGAGATAAATCATGACATATTTATGGGTAAAGCAATTTATTCTAAAATATGCCAGAAAAAAAGGGGGTAAAGTAGATGAAATAAGGATGAGTTAATGTTGATAATAGTTGAAACTGGATCATGGTGTAATGGGTTAATTATACTATTCTTTTTACCTTTGTATGTTTAAAATTTTCCATAATAAAAAATTTTAAAGGGGGTGTTAGGAAGCAAGTGCTTTGTGGTCAGACCTAAGTTTGAACCATAGCTCCACTTTTTAAAAATTTAGATATAATTCATGTGCCATAAAATTCACCTTTTTGAAGTGTACAATTCAGTGATTTTTTTGTATATTCACTGAGTTGTGCAACTATCATTACTAATTCCAGAACATTTTCATCACCCCAAATGGAAATCTTGCACCAGGCAACCCTCATCCCCCCTCTCTCCCTAGCCCTTGGCAACCACTAACCTACCTTTTGTCTCTGGATTTGCCTATTCTAGACATTTCATATTAATGGGATCATACAGTATGTGGTTTCTTATGTCTGGCTTCTTCACTTAGTGTGTTTTCAAGGTTCAGTCATGTTGTAGCATGTATCAGTACTCATGCCTTATTATGGCTGAATAATATTCTGTTGTGTGGATATACCACAGTTTGTTTATCCATTCATTTGTTGATGGACATTTGGGTTGTTTCTACTTTTTGCCTATTGTTAATAATGCTGTTACAAACATTCATTCACAAGTTTTTTTGTGAACGTGCCTTTTCAGTTCTCTTGGGTATATACCTAGGAGTGGAATTGCTGAATCATATGGCAACTCTATGTTTAACCTCTTGAGGACCTGCCAGACTATTTTTCCAAAGCAGCTGCACTATTTTATATTCCCACCAGCAATGTATGAGGGTTCCAATTTCTCCATATCCTCATCAACACTTGTTATTTTCCTTTTTTCTTAAAATAATTATAGCCATCCTAATGGATGTGATGTAGTATCTCATTGTAGGTTTGATTGCATTTCCCTAATGACTAATGACATTGAGCATCTTTTCTTGTTCTTATTGGCTAGCTCCACTTTTTAGCTGTGTGACTTTGGTCAAGTTCACTAACCTCTCTGAGCTTCATTGTTCCGTCATCTGTAAAATACAGATAATAATGCCTCATGATGTTTTGCAAGGGTTAGTGGACATTGGGTGAGCTTGGAACAGTGTCTGGTACATAGTAGGTACTCAATTGACGCCTAATATTTCTTTGCTACTTAAGCTATATATAGCCTGCAATCCAAGCAGACTTTTCCCAATGATTTTGGCTCATCTGCTCTAGAGTTTATATTCTGAGATGATAGCGTCCTCTCATTTGTCAGGCCTACTTTTCTTTGTTTGCAACCTCAGTAGACCTGTCTCTACCATTCTGTACCAGTCAGCCCCTGCTCTGTGCCTTTCCTAGTGCTTGTTAGGACCATGGAGGATACACACAAGAGTAAAATAGAGTTCATGATCTTAGAACTTAGAGATGATGATATAGTTAAGTTAGTTCTGTGACTCTGTCAACTGTCTCAGTGCTTACAAGAGTTAAGAGGAGGTACCCTAGGGATCTAATAGAAATGACACAAACAGACACGCACACCTAATGTTCATCACAGCACTATTCATAATAGCAAAAAGTTGGAAACGACCTAAGTGCCCATCAATGGATGAATGGATAAGTAAAATGCGGTACACACATACAATGAAATACTACTGAGCAATAAAGCAAAATGAGTTCCTGAAACATCTTGGAACATCGGTAAACCTGGAGGACATTATGTTCAGTGAAATAAGTCAATCACAAAAGAACAAATATTGTTATGTTCTCATTTTTATGAAATGACATGAACAAGTAAATATACAGAAACTAATGTTCATTAGTGGTCACCAGGGATGGGAGGGCAGGGAGAGGGGGCTTCATTCTCTAGATAGTAGACACTTGTTATTTTTGGTAATGGGAAAGGTAACACCGAATAAGGGTGAAGAGTACACAGCTTGACAAAGGTAAACAACGTGACAAAAATGTACATAAGAAAAAAGGACTTGTTGGTAATTGCTATGGCATATATAATTTTGAAACAACAGCAAAAACAACCAAAAAATATATGTGTGGGTAAATATATATATATATGAAGCCCTAGTGGTGTAGTGGTTAAGAGCTTGGCTGCTAACCAAAAGATTGGCAGTTCAAATCCACCAGCCACTTCTTGGAAAACCTATGGGGCAGTGCTACTCTGTCTATAGGGTCGCTGTGAGTTGGGATCGACTTGACGGTAATGAGTTTGGGTTTTGTTTTTATGCATCTATGTGAATGTATGCACATATATATATATAATAAAGCACAGAGGGGGCACAGTTACAGATACTTCTTAGACATAACCAAACACATTGCAGGATTGGTTTTCTGGGTTTGAAGGATTAGGACCATAGTCTCATGGGACATCTTGTTCAATTGGCATGATATAGTTCATTAAGTTACGTTCTACATCCTAGTTTGGTGAGTAGTGTCTGGGGTCTTAAAAGCTTGCCAGCGGTCACGCAAGATACAACTCTTGGTCTCTACTTGTCTGCAGCAAAAGAGAAAGAAGAAAACCAAAGACTCAAATAAGAAACTAGCCTACAAGACAAATAGTCTACATGAAATACGGCCTTGTCTACCCTGAGATCAGAATTAGATGGTGCCTGGTTACCACTACTGACCAACTGGCCATTCTAATCAGAACCACAATAAATTAACCTAGATAGAATGGGATAAAAATGTGGAACAGAACCTCAAATTCCTAAAAAAAACACACAAAAAACAAACACAGACTTATTGAACTGGCTGAGACTGAAGGACTCCCCGAGACTGTTGCCCTGAGATACTCTTTAAATCTTGAACTGAAACTAACCCCTGAGGTTACTTCGTAGCTAAGTAACAGATTGGCTGAAAACATAATATCACCTGTAAGTACTGTGCTTCTTTAAAAGATCACCTATATGAGACCAAAAAGTCAACAAATACTTTAAAACAAAGATGAGAATGTAAGGGGGCAGGGAAACTAGATTAATGCAAACAGAACAAGAAGAATGAGAATGTTCACAAATTGTGAAGAATGTAACCAATGTCACTGAACAATTTGTGTAGAAATTGTTGAATGGGAACTTAAACTGCTGTGTAAACCTTAACAGAAAACACAATAAAATATTAGTTTTAAAAAAAGAGTTAACAGGAGGAAGACCATCAAAGAATTTATCTAAGAGGCGGTAGGCCTGTGGAAAGTATTTGGACCACTGGTAAAGAGAGGCAGTAAGGTATTCTAGGCAGGGAAACCAAATGATCAGACAAGGAAACAGGAGTAATCTTGGAGATAGGTAGTTAAGAAACTACCCTGATAGAAGTGGGGTGTTGGGGAATTGTGATAGAGATTAGTGAAATTCTTATTATATTGTTTTCTAGTACCTACCCCAGAATATACAGAGTCTCTGGGTGGTGTAAATGGTTAAGTGCTGGAATACTAACCAAAAGTTGGTGGTTCAAATCTATCCAGAGGTATCTTGGAAGATAGGCCTGGGGCAATCTGCTTACAAAAGGTCACGGCCTTGAAAACCCTATGGAGCAATTCTACTCTGTACATATGGGGTCGTCATGAGTCAGAATCAACTCATCGACAACTAACAACAACCCCAGAATACATAGTGAAAGAAGGTCTGTCTGGAATTGTGAGATCTTTAATGTAATCTTGGTTCTGCTGCAAATTAGCCAGGTAACCATGTCAAGACATTTATCCTCTCTAGGTCCTGGATGCCTAAGCAGTAAAATTAGTAACTTAGATTAGTTCAGTGGTTTTTAATTGGGGGTGTGTATCAGAATTTACTGGAAGATATTTTGAAATATAGGTGTTTGGATCACACTCAGGAAATCGTTTCAGCAGATCTGAGGTTAGACTCAGGTTTGTAAAATTTGGAAAAGTTCTATAGGTGATCGTGATTTACACTCCCAGTGTTATAAGAGCTATCAGATTAGCTGAGAATCACTAGCCCTTGGCTTTCTGAAGTTAAAATAACTTGGATGGTGGATAATCAGCTTCAAACCAGCTAATGGTAATGTTGTATAATGGAAAGAACATGACTTTGGTGTTGGTCTGACCCAGGTTTTGCTTCCCAGCTCTATGGCTCTCAGCATGGCACCTCACTTCTCTGAGATTCAGTTTCCTCATGTTGGGTTGTGATGACGAGAGAGAACTATCACACTTAGCACTATGCCTGGTACAAAGTACATAGATGCTAAACCAGTGGTTACCATCATCACCATGATTTACCCTTACACATCTGGAGTTAATCATAACTCTAGGCATAAGAATGTTGTAGTATGGAGAAAGGATTTTTGGTTTCCTTTCCTTTCCTGGCTATCAAACAAATACAGACCTTGCTGTTCTATTTGCTTACGTAGTCCCCCTCCTCTTGTATGTCCTAATGTGTGAAATGACTATCTGCTGTTACTAGACACTCTTTCCATAGCTCTAGGAGAAAAGCCTAATGCATGAAAACACCTGTCAGACTCCAGAAAACTACCATTCATTTACAACTTAAATGAAAAAATAGGTCAGTTCAATTTAACAAAATTGTCAGGGTCCATAGGCTCTAGAGCCCAAATCTGGGCTTTGCTTATTCTGTCTAGCCATGTGACCTTGGGGATAATAATGTAAAATGGGGATAATGATAATAGTAATGGCCTCATAAGATTGTTGTAAATATTGAATGAGTTAATGCACGTAAAGTACATGGAACATTGCTTAGCACATAGTATGTATAGCCATTATTGTTAATATTACTATGTGCCAGGTCTTATGTTTTATAATTTTCCAAATATACAGCAAAGTTGAAAGGATTTTGCAGTGAAGACCCTATATCCACCACCTGTATTCTGCACTTAACATTTTACTATACTTGCTTTGTCTTATATGTATCCATCCATCAATTTATCTTTTTAACATGTATTTCAAAGTAAATTGCAGAGAGTGGATGCCACGAATACTGATGTAAATAAACAGATGCTTCAGTCTGGTGGAGCCAGTATATGGATAACTTCAGTATGCTTTAAGTGCAGCAATAGAGGCATGCACAGAAGGGCACTTAACAGTCTGCCACCAGGAAGAAGTCTGGTACAATGGAAAGGGTGCATTCTGGAGTCAGATCAACCTGGGTTTGAATCTTGTCTACCACTTGCTCACTATGCCACTTTGGGAACAGTCAGACTCTCTTAGTTTCCCCATTTCTAAAATGGGATGACCTCTGCCCATTGGAAGTACCCGATTTGTGTGCACTGTGATCTAAAGTGTTCCTAAGGTGAGGGAGGAGGGGGAGGACAACAAAGGGCTTTTTAAAAAGAGTCAAACAGACTCAGATTGTAGCTATAAATTATTTTAAACTTTCTGTGTCTGTTTCCACATATAAGTTTTCTTTTCCTTATCTACCTTGCCAAGACTGTTCTGAGGATGAATTAATATAAAGTAAGGAACCCTGGTAGCACAGTGGTTAAGTGCTTGGCTGGTAACGGAAAGGTTGGTGGTTCTCGAAACCACCAGGTTCTCCGTGAGAGAAAGATGTGGCAGTCTGCTTCCGTAAAGATTTACAGCCTTGGAAACCCTATAGGGAAGTTTTACTCTGTCCTACAGGGTCACTATGAGTTGGAATTGACTCAAAGGCAATGGGTTTGTTTTTTTGGGGGTTTTATGGAGCACATATATATAAGGTACAGAGCATATGGTAGGTGCTTAACAGAAAATAGTAGCTTTATTTCTAATAAAGCCTTCTTCTATTATTGTTTGAAGTAAAAACTTATGTAAGTAATATATACCACGTTAATTTCAGGATTCTAATTTTGAAGACCCTCCAGTCACAATTTTGTAAAGAGTCAAAGACAGCATTTGAACCAACACACATGTATAATTCTGCCTGCATTTACAGAGATAATCAAGCTCTAGGCTGGGAAAGGCTTTTTTTTTTTAAAAAAAAGGAAGAATATTCTGTTTTGCCATAATCTTAAATTTCAACAAACTATAAAATTTAGTTACTAACCCTCCTGACTTTTAACCAAAGACAGGTCAGCTTCTGTTGCGTGATATGTTCTTCTCTTCTTCCCCCCTAGGTCTTTCAGAGCCTTGAGGACCACCATTTGGAAGTGGTGGGTTTTTTCAGGGAAAATGGCTTCCATGGCCTTCTTGCCCATGACTCCGAGTATGCTGTCTATGATATTCCCTCTTACTACAGTTCCCATGCTCTGAATCTGAGCTGGAACTGGAAGAACCTCACTACCAACCAGTTCCTGATGCAGGAGGTGGCCAAGGAGCTAGCGCTGAAGCGAATGAATTTTCCCATATTTGCTGCGCTGCTAGGTAGGTAGTCCAAAGAAGAGACTCTAGCGATTGGTAAAAATTCATCTTCCAGTGTTAAGAGATGAAAAAACAGGGTGATTTAGCCTATCAGTATTTGATTTGTCTTCTTCTTTTTTTTAAATAATACTTTATTGTGTTCTTGGTGAAGGTTTACACAGCAGTTTAGGTTCCCATTCAACAATTTCTACACAAATTGTTCAGTGACATTGGTTACATACTTCACAATTCGTGAACATTCTCATCATTTCCATTCTGGTTGTTCTGTTTGCATTAATCTAGTTTCCCTGTCCCCTTACATTCTCATCTTTGTTTTTAAAGTAATTGTTGACCATTGGTCTCATATAGGTGATCTTTTAAAGGAGCACAGTACTTACGGGTCATATTCATTATTTTTTAAGCCAATCTGTTACTTAGCGATGAGTTGACCTCAGGGGTTAGTTTCAGTTCAAGATTTAAAGAGTATCTCTGGACAATTGTCTTGGAGAGTCCTTCAGTCTCAACCAGTCCAGCAAGTCTGGGTTTGTTGTTTTTGTTTTTTGTAGGGTTTTGTTTTTATAAATTTGAGGTTCTATTCCACATTTTTCTCCCATTCTATCTGGGTCCATCTATTGTGGTTCTTATTAGAACAGTCAGTCACTAGTGATAGCTGGGCCCCATCTAGTTCTGGTCTCAGAGTAGATGAGACCATGGTTCGTGTAGACTATTTGTTCTGTAAACTAGTTTCTTCTTTGAAACTTTGGTTTCCTTCTTTCTTTTTTGCTCCGGACAAGTAGAGACCAACAGTTGTATCTTAGATGACCACTGACAAGCTTTTAAGGCCCTAGACACTATTCACCAAACTAGGATGTAGAACACAACTTTATGAACCATATTATACCAATTGGACAAGATATCCCACAAGACTATGATCTTTATCCTTCAAACCCAGAAAACTAATCCTTCAAGGTGTTTGGTTATATCTAAGAAGTATCCGTAACTCTGCCCCCTATGTGCTTTATTATATATATGAATATATGTGTATACAGTCACATAGATGTATATACATATAAATATGTATACAGCTATATATACACACATATACATCAAATCCACTGCCTTCGGATTGATTCCAACTCATAGCAACCTTATAGGACAGAGTAGAATTGCCCCATAGAATTTCCAATGCTGAAGATCTTTACGGAAGCAGACTGCCATATCTTCCTCTTGTGGAGTGGCTGGTGGGTTCCAACCGTCAACTTTTTGATAAGCAGCTGAGCACTTTAACCACTGTGCCACCAGGGTTCCTTACACATATACGTAGCTATACACATATATGCCTACATACATATCTACCTGCACATATGTTTTTTGGTTGTTGTTGTTTCAATATTATATATGCCATAGCAATTACTAACAGGTCCTTTGTTCTTATGTACACTTTAGTGACATCATTTACCTTCGTCAAGCTGTCTATACTTCACCCTCATTTGGTGTTACCCCTCCCATCACCAAAAATAACAAGTGTCTAATATCTAGAGGATGAATCCCCCTCTCTCTGCCCCCCATCCCTGGTAACCACTAATGAAAATGTTTCTGTGTATTTACCTGTTCATATCATTTCATAAAAATGAGAACATACAATTTTTTTTTTGTGATTGTCTTATTTCGGTCAACACAATGTCCTCCAGGTTCGTCAATGTTCCAAGACGCTTCAGGAACACATTTTCCTTTATCGCTGAGTAGTATTTCATTGTATGTATGTACCATATTTACTTATCCATTCATCCATTGATGGACACTTAGGTTGTTTCCATCTTTTTGCTATTGTGAATAGTGCTGTGATGAACATAGGTGTGCATATGTATGTTCCTGTCACTTCTATTAGATCCCTAGGGTGTATACCTAGAAGTGGAATTGCTGGGTCATATGGCAACTGTACCTCTAATTTTTTGAGGAACTGCCTCTTTTCCACAACAGCTGTGTGGGCTTGTATTTCACCTTGGTGTACTGGATTCAAGGCTTGACTCCAGCTACCTTCACTGAGGAGTGGGTGACTAGAAGAACTTCATAAGGACCAGTCCACTTGGGTTGCAGCTGGCTGCGAGGATGATGGTCATTCCACTTCTTTATGAGATGAAGAGGGGTACCTGTGGGAAAGAGCATATGACTACAAGCATAATGGTTAATAGCTTTCAGAGTTACATACAGGGACCTAAGATACCTGGAAACACTAAGTTCCTGGACTGCTTGAGGATCATCTGAAGCACTACATCCCCAGGCTGCCTTAAGGAAAGGTCTCCCATACAGCATTTCATAGGGGCTTAATTGGAGCCTGCTTCTAGGGGCCACTCAGACTCTCAACAGGGCAATGTGTAGCAGTTTGATCCAGGGTAGTTTAGTCTCTTGCCAGAACTTAGCTAATGTCTTCCGTAAGGTGTGCTTCATCTTCGGTTTTTCTAGCTGACTGTGGTCTCCAGGGAGCATGTAGCTTTCACCGAATTCCTAAATGTCCTGAAAACTCTTGGGTGACTTTGGATACAAAGCCTCCTCCGTTATCACTTTGAATTGCCAAATTCAGGAATAATTTCATTGAGGAGAGATTTGCTTACCTTGGATGCCTTTTCTGTTCGGCAGGGGAAGGCTTTTACCCATCCAGTAAAGATATCTACAAACACTAAAAGATGTTTGAAACCTCCTGTAGCTGTTGGCAATAACAGTGTTGTGTACTTGCCATTCCTCTCCAGGTCCAGTCCCACGGGCTTGTATCCCAGGCATAAGAGGTGGTGGGCCTGTTTTTGGATTGTTTGCACTACTTTCTGGATAGTCTTTTGTAGATTAGGCCCCTCAATCAGTTTGGCTAGCCAGTGAAACATAGCATCCCAACCGTAATGTGTGCTCTCATGAGCTGCCTTTATTATCAGTGCATCAGGTGTTCTGGTATTAACATGTGTCCTTGGGAACTGTACAACTACCCGTCTTCTACTCTTATTAAGGTAGCAGACAAATGGCAGGGGTTTTGTTCTAGTGGATTGTTTGGCTGCCTGATCCTTTAATTATGTGAGACTTTCCCTTCTGGTGCACTGGGCAGTATATAACTGCCACCTCTGTTGACCATAGTACATTAGGCTTTCTTTTCTCCAGTCCCACCAGCCGAGATGTTCTTTGCTGGCACGGGCCTGCCAGGGTTTGGGGTGCACCCGTGTCCACTAAAAAATTCAGTAAGTTGTCCGCCCACAGTCATTGTAACCTAGGGGCCCTCATGGGAGATGGGGATTGGCTGAGTGGGCTGCGTGGGAGCCCCTGGGCCCCATCAGTCCAAGTCATCGGCTGACAGCTGTGCGGGAGCTATGTTATGGGTTTCTTCTTGGGCTCTTGCTCACACTGGGTTGGCCGCGAGCAGCGCTCCCATTTCCAGTGTCCCTCTTGTTTGCAGTAAGTACACTGCCTGGGGCCTAGCTTTAGGGGGCCTTGGGTTGGCCACCGGCCCTTTTGGGGCCCACTAGGACTTACCCTGCATGAGGTCTGCCTGTGTGGTGGGTTACCTCTGAGAGCTGCTGCCAGGAGTGTGGCCTGTTTCATTTTTTGATTTTCCTTTTTCTCTTGTACCTACTCCTGATTATTAAGACCTTAAAGACAATCTCAACAAGTTGTGAAGTATTCATTCCTAGACCTCCTTCTAACTTTTGAAGTTTCCGCTGATGTCGGGGGTGCCCTGGCTGATGAAAGTCATATTGATTAACCTAGCATTCTCTAGGTCTTCAGGGTTTAAATCAATATGCTTCGTACACCGTTTCTAGGAGGCTGGAGGGATTTTCCTTGGGGCCTTGTTGTACATCCTGAACTTTCCTAAGGCTCTTCTGTTTTGGGGTCCCCTGCTATAAACCAATTATCAAACAGTTTTTATAGTATTCTAGCTGTCCTGTCCCCAGCCGATCATTTGGGTCCCAGTGTGGATCTATGGCAGGTACAGCTTGGGCTGCTGGGAGTCTTAATACCATTCTGAGGGGAGGTTATGCAACCTATTGGCCTGTTGGCATGCCTTTTCTAAGAAGACGATCCTCTGTTCCTCTGGAGTTAAAAGAATATTTAGGAATGACTGACACTCAGCCCAATTAGGGTGATGCATGGCAAAGATGGACACAAAGCTTCTGTGGGTCATCTCTATATGCTGGGAGATTGTTTTCCAATTATACAGGTCAGAGGTGGAGAATGGTGTATAGACCCAGATAAACTCTCTAGGCTGGTCGTTGTGATCCAGTCTGACAGGCATTTGTCTCAGCAGAAATTTCCCTGAGGAGACTTGGGTGGATCCGAGGCCAAATTGCACCCCACTATGGGTGTACGCTGAGGAGACTATTCCCAGGGCAGGACCAGAAGTTTCTGACTCATTAGAGGGCTCCACCAAAGGGGTAGCAGTTGCCACCATGGTAGTGGGCACAAGGGCCTCCAGCACCAGACTGGGGCCACTGGGGCCACTGGGGCTGAAGGGGCCAGTACCGACCCAGGAACCCGGCCTATACCTCCAGGTGGAAGGGATATGGATAAATGCACATCTGGGTGGGGCTCTGGTTTTTTACCTAAGCCCCAACTCTATACACAGGGCTACTGGCTTGAAACAAAAAGCCTGTGTTTCTCCCAGGCAAATCCTAGTTCCCCTTTTAGCATATCCAATTAAGTATTGGCTGAAGGCGGAATTACATGCTCTCTGTAATCCATAATACCCAATATTCATTTCTATCATACATTTTGGTCTGAAACATTCAATATCCGTAATACATTCAGATAAACACATAATCCTAAACACATAACCCTTTTAAAATATTCCAGTTTAGTCTTCTCTATGCCTTAACTATCTTCCCATTCATATGCATATGGCCTTGAGCCTCTGGCTGGGTGGAACCAGAAGACCCTGGCCCCCTATCAATCATCCTGCTTATCTGGCCTGGTTTTGGTCCCAGGCCTCTCCAGGTGGGGCTTTTCTCCCCTTCCTTTTTCTCCATCACCATTAGCTTGCACTGTTTTTGTAGGTTTTTATTTTGCCAGAGAGACATAAAGGTTTGTACGTAGGGTATTCCATCCCATTTTCCCTCTCTTTTGCAAAACAAGATGGTACTGGGGCCGGGCATTGTTACAAAAGAAAATAAGGTTCTCTTTCTTCATAGGCTCATAACTAAAGGAGGACCAATTTTTAAGTATGCAACCTAAGGGGGAACATTTGGGGACACTAGCTTGATTTCCCATATTTCACTCACACACACTCACTCAGGACCAGAACCAAAACCTGGACCGTGGTCAGCCATAAACTAGGGTACCCGTTCTCTACCATCAGCTAGGGGGAGTGGCAGGGTAAGAAATGAGGATGTCTTAGCAGGGCTTCAATCCCCCTTAATGGGGATGTCTTAGTCCTACTTTCAATCCTCCAGATACCTTCCCTCTTCCAATCCCAAGCATTTACACTTAAAAAGAGAAATTATGAGGGTACTTACCTAGTGGATGTCCATGCCTGAGTTAGTTTCTAATTCTCAAAGTAAAAGCGCCTTGGGCAAGTTGCCGCTTCAGTCCTGGTTAGGAGACCCACCTGATCCTCCAGAACAAGAGACTTGATGCACACTGAGGGTTAGTGGAGGTTCCGCTTGTAGTCGAGGGAGTGCCGGGCTCTGGACAGAGGGTCTGTGTGACCCTCTGGCCCCACGTTGGATGCCAAAATTGTTGCTGAACCCAGGAAAGTGGGTTCTGTCTGGCTCGCTCAGACCTTGCAAATAATCTGGACACCAGCCTTTGAGAAAAGAGAAAGTAACTTTATTGCAATGTGCAGAGCAAGGATCTGGGAGGAAGTCCCTCAGATCCGACTCCCCGAGCTATGGGGAAGCAGGGCTTATATATGATTTGGGCAGCAAGATGGCAGCTGTGCAGGCGTACTGGGGAGGGAAAATTCTAGAAGGAAGACATTGCAGGAATTATGGTGGCTAGGAAACAGGAGGTGACGTGGTTCTTGTTGGACCTCTCACTTTGGAACGGAATCCGGGTGATGATTTTCCTTCTGATTTGTTCCACCTGTTGCTGTGTCCTCTGTTGAGTTCAACTAATGGTCACAGCAGGCCCAAACCTGGCTTGGGCTGGTTTAAGGCAATCTTTTCTGACTAATGGAAATTTACTGGCATTTGTAGGTTCAGGTTACAGCTGTACCATTTTGCATTTTCACCAACAACGAATGAGTGTTAGTTTCTCCGCATCCCCTCCAATACTTATTTTTCATGTTTTTTTTTTTCAATCTTAGCCATCCTAGTGGGAGTGAAATGGTATCTCATTGTGGTTTTGACTTGCATTTCTCTGATAGCTAATGACGTTGAGCATCTTTTCATGTTCTGTTGGTCGTTTGAATATCCTCTTTGTTGAAGTGTCTGTTCATGTCCTTTGCCCAGTTTTTGTTTGGGTTGTTTTTCTTTTTGTTGTTAAGTTGTAGACGTGTTTTATATAATTTAGATATTATCAGTTATTTCATTCCCAAAGATTTTTTCCCAGTTTGTAGGTTGTTTCTTTGCTCTTTTGATAAATTCTTTTGTTGAACATATGTATTTAACTTTTATGAGGTCTGAGTTATCTATTTTGTTTTCTGTTGCTCCTGCATTCATTGTTGTGTTTGACAACCAATCACTGAAAAAATTAGTTCCTGAAGCTTTGCTCCTATATTTTCTTCCAAGAACTTTATGGTTTTACATTTAACATTTAGGTTCTTGATCTATTTTTAATTAGTTTTTGTGTATGGTGTGAGGTATGGATCTTGTTTTATTTTTCTGTATGTGGAAATTCACTTTTGCTAGCACCATTTGTTAAAGACACTGTTCCTTTCCCATTTAGTGGATTTGGTACCCTTGTCAAAAATCAATTGACCGTAGATGTTTGGATTTCTTTCTGAATTTTCAGTTCTATTCCATTGATCTACGTGTCTATCATTAGACCAGTACTAGGCTGTTTTCATTACTGTAGCTGTGTAATATGTTTGGAAGTCAGGAAGTGTGAGGCCTCCTACTTTGTTCTTATTCAACATTGCTTGACTCTTCAGGGTTTTTTGTGTTTCATATAAAATTGAGGATTAGTTTTTCCATTTCTGTAAAGAATACTATTGGACTTTTGATCAGGACTGCATTGTATCTGTAGATCGCTTTGGGTATTTTGACATCTTTACTAAATTAAGACTTTTTAATCCTTTTTCATGGAATGTCTTTCCATCTATTTACTGTATTTTTACACAAATAATGTGCACCTTCTACGTTTGTTTGCCAACCGCTCCCTCCCCCTGTGAGGTATTTTCGCAAGCCCTGCTATGCCAATTTTTTTTACATGTTGTAAAAAAATCAGCATAGCATGCTTACAAAAATACCTCGGGGAAAGAACAATATTGTTCAGTGACATCAGTTACATTTTCCACGTTGTGTCAACATCCTCCATATTTCAGTTCTGGTTGTTCAGCTTCCATTAATCCAGCTTCCCTGTCCTCCCTGCCCTTCTCGTCTATGCTTAAGGGTAAATGTTGACCATTTGGTCCCATATAGATTTTTTTTAAAGGAGCACAGAACTCACAGATGATATTGTTTATTTTATAAGCCAATCTGTTATTTAACTGAAAGGTGACCTCTGGGGGAAGTTTCAGGTCAAAGTTTAAAGGGTATCTCAGGGTGATATCCTTGGGGGTTCCTCTTGTCTCTATGGGTCCAGTAAGTCTGGCATTTTTTAAATTTTTAGTAATAATTAGAGTTTTGCACTACAATTTTCTCTCATTCTGTCCAGGGCCATCTATTGTGTCCCTGGTCAGAACAGTCGATAGTGGTGACCGGGCACCATCTAATTCTTCTGGTCTCTAGGTAGATGAGGCCATATTTCTTGTTGGAAATTAGTCCTGTAGACTAGATTCTTCCTTAAGTCTTTGATTTGCTTTTTCTTTTTTTTTCTCCAGATGAGTAGAGACCAATAGTTGTATCTTAGATGGCCATTTGCAAGCTTTTAAGACCCCAGACACTACTTACCATACTAGCATGTAGAACATAAACTTTATAGACTATATTGTGCCAATTAATTGAGTTGTCCCACAAGGCTATGGTCATAAGCCTTCAAACCCAGTAAACCAACCATGCCAGGTATTTGGTAATGTCTGGGAGGTAACCATGACTGTGTCGCCTATGTGCTTTATTATATGTATGAATATATGTGCAGCACACACAAACATGTATATATCTATGCCTACAGATATACCTATCTATGGACATGTATATACACACATATACCTTGCTGTACACATATATGCATATATATTTACCTATGTAACAACTCACATATTTTGGGGTTGTTACTGCTGCAGTTGCCAAATTTTATGTTCTAGCACTTACCAATAAGGTCCTTTGATCTCGTGTATTTCTTATTGTTATCATTTACCTTGGATAAGTTGTGTACACTTTACCCACATTTGGTATTGCCTTTCCCATCACCAAAAATACCAAGTGTCTACTGTCTAGAGAGTGATTTCCCCTCCCTCACCCTCCTATCCCTGGTAACCACCAAAGCACATTGATTTCTGTATGTATACTTATTTTAGTCTTTTTATAAAAGTGGTATCATATAATATTTGTCCTTTTATGCTTGACTTATTTCACTCAGCATAATGTCCTCCAGATTCATCCATGTGATAAGATGTTTTACGGACTCATCCTTATTCTTTGTAGCTGTGTACTATTACATTATATGTATATACTACATTTTGTTTATCCATTCATCCATTGATGGGCACTTAGGTTGTTTCCATCTGTTTGCTATTGCAAGTAATGCTGTAATGAACATAGGTATGCATATGTCTATTCATGACACTAATATTAGATCTCTAGGGTATATACCTAGAAGTGGGATAGCTGAATCATAAGGTACTTCTATTTTTAGCTTTTTAAGGAGGTGCTGTACCATTTTCCGTAGTGGTTGTACAATTTTACAATCCCATCAGCAGTAGATTAGGGTTCCAATGGCCTCACATGCTCGCCAGCGTTTGTTGTTTTCTTTTCTTTTTAATCAGTGCCATTTTTTGCAGGGGTGAAATGTTACCTCATAGTAGTTTTGATTTGCTAACTGAAAGGTCGGCGCTTCAAACCCACCAGCCACTCCATGGGAGAAAGATGTGGCAGTCTGCTTCTGTAAAGATTTACAGCCTTAGAAACTCTATGGGGCAGTTCTACTCTGTCCTATAGGGTTGCTATGAGTTGGAATCGACTCAATGGCAGTGGCCTTGATTCTAGGAATAGCTAATGCTCGCGAGCATCTTTTCATGTGTTGGTTGGCCATTTGAATGTCTTCTTTGGTGAAGTGTTTGTTCATGTCCTTTGCCCATTTTTTAATTGCATTGTTTGTCTTTTTGTTGTTGAAGTTTTCTATATATTTTAGAGATTAGACTCTTATCAGTTATATTGTTCCCAAAGATTTTTTTCCCAGTCTGTAGGTTCTCTTTTTACTCTTTTGATAAAATCTTTTAAAGGGCATAATATTAGGAGGTCGCAGTCATCTAATTTATTTTCCATTGTGAATTTTTAGTTGCCTTTGAAAGGCTATTTATGCAAAAATTACATCCCCTAGTTTTGGCCTTTTTGTTATCTTCCAGGAACTTTATCATTTTAGCTTTAACATTTAGGTCTTTGATCCATTTTGAGTTAGTTTTTTGTGCATGGTGTGAGGCGTGAATCCTATTTGATTTTTCTGCAAATGGATATCCAGTTTTGCTAGCACCATTTGTTAGAAACTGTTTCTTCCCCATTGAATGGACTTTGACGCTTTGTAAAAGATAAGCTGCCCACAGATGCATGGACTTACTTCTGGGTTCTCAATTCTATTCCATTGATCTATGTGTCTGTCATTGAACCAGAAGCAGGCTGTTTTGATTACTGTGGCTGTACAGCATGTTTTGAAATTGGAAAGTGTGAGGCTTCCTACTTTGTTCTTCTATATTGCTTTGGCTATTTGGGGCCTCTTTCTTTTCCATATAAAATTGGTGATATGTTCTTCCATTTCAGTAAACAATGTTGTTGGAATTTGGATCAGGATTGCATTATATCCACAGATTGCTTTGGGTAGTATTGACAATTTTAACAATGTGAAGTCTTCTGATCCATGAGCATGGAATGTTTGTCCATTTATGTAGGTTCCTTTTAGTTCCTTGCAGTACTGTTTTATGGTTTTCATTGTATAGGTCTTTTACATCCCTGGTTATGTTTATTCCTAGATATTTTATCATTTTGGAGGCTATTATAAATGATATTGTTTCCTTGATTTCCTTTCAGAGTTCTCCTTGTTAGTATAAAGGAACCCAACTGATTTTTGTGTGTATATTTTGTACCCTGCTACTTTGCTGAATCCTTCTATTAGATCCAGTAGCTTTCTTTTGGAATTTCTGAGATTCTCTATGTATAGGATCATGTTGTCTACAAATAGAGATAGTTTTACTTCTTCCTTTCCAATTTGGTTGCCCTTTATTTCCTTATTGCTCTGGCTAGAGCTTCCAGTACAATATTGAATAACAGTGGTGATAGTGGGCATCTTTATCTCATTCCCATTCTCAAGGGGAAGGCTCTCAGTCTTTCTCTATTGAGAATAACGTTGCCTGTTGATTTTGTATATATGCCCTTAATTGTTGAGGAATTTCCCTTCTATTCCTATTTTGCTGAGAGTTTTTATCAGGAAAGTGTATTGGATTATATCAAATGCCCTTTCTGCATCAATTGAGATGATCATGTGACTCTTTTCTTTTGTTTTATTTATGCAGTGTATTATATTAATTGATTTTCTAATGTTAAATGACCCTTGCATTCCTGGTATGAATCTCACTTGTTCAAGATGTATGATTTTTTTTTTCGATATGCTGTTATATTTTGTTGGCTAGAATTTTGTTGAGAATTTTTGCATATATATTCATAAGAGAGATTGGACTGTAATTTTCTTCCTTTATGGTGTATTTACCTGGCTTTTGTATCAGGGTGATGCTAGCTTCATAGAACTAGTTGATGCGAATTCCTTCCTTTTCTATGTTTTGGAAGAGTGTGAGTAGAATTGATGTCAACTCTTCTCTGAATGTTTGGTAGAATTCTGCAGTGAAGCCATCTGAGCCAGGGCTTTTTTTATGTTAGGAGTTTTTTTTATGACATCTTCAATATCTTTCTTTGTTATGAGTTTGTTTAGATTTTTTACCTTTACTTGTGTTAGTTTAGCTACATAGTGTGTTTCTAGAAATTTAGCCATTTCTTTTTTTTTTTTATTTGTGCTTTAGGTGAAAGTTTACAGCTCAAGTTAATTTCTCATATAAACATTTATACATATATTGTTTTGTGACATTAGTTGCAATCCCCACAATGTGACAGCACACTCCCCCTTTCCACCTCCAGTTTCCTGTGTCCATTCAACCAGTTCCTGTCCCTTTCTACCTTCTCATCCTGCTTCCGGACAGGAGCCACCCATTTGGTCTCATGTATCTGATTGAACTAAGAAGCATGCTCCTCATGTGTATTATTTTTTGTTTTATAGTTCTGTCTAATCTTTGTCTGGTTTCAGTTCTGGGTTAACAGAACATCCGGGAGCCATAGTTTCAGGGGTTCCTCCAGTCTCTGTCAGACCATTAAGTCTGTTTTTTTTTTATATGAATTTGAGTTCTGCTCCACACTTTTATCCCACTCTGTCAGGGACTCTCTCTTGTGTTCCTTGTTAGGGCGGTCATTGGTGGTAGCTAGGTACCGTCTAGTTCTTCTGGTCTCAGGCTGGTGGAGTCTGGTTCATGTGGTCCTTTAGTCTCTTGGGCTAATATTTTCCTTGTGTCTTTGGTTTTCTACATTCTCCTTTGCTCCAAGGGGGATGGAACCAATAGATACAATTTAGATGGCCACTCACAAGCTTTTAAGACCCCAGATGCCACTTAACAAACTGGAATGCAGAACATTTTCTTAATAAACTTTGTTATGCCAGTTGACCTAGCTGTCCCCTGAAACTATGGTCCCCAGGCCCCAGCCCCAGCTACTCTGTCCCTCAAAGTGTTTGGATGTGTCCAGAAAACTTCTTAGCTTTTGCTTTGGTCCAGTTGTGCTGACTTCCTCTGTATTGTGTGTTGTCCTTCCCTTAACTGAAGTTGATCCTTGTCTACTATCTAGTTAGTAAATTCCCTTTCCCCATCCCTCCCCACCCTAGTAACCATCAAAGAATGCTTTTTTCTGTGTTTAAACCTTTTCTTAAGTTCTTATAATAGTGGTCTCATACAATATTTGTCCTTTTGTGACTGACTAATGTCACTCAGCATAATACCTTTCAGATTCATCCATGTCATGAAATGTTTTGCAGATTCATCATTGTTCTTTATCATTGAGTAGTATTCCATTGTGTGTGTGTACCATAATTTGTTTATCCATTCATCTGTTGATGGGCACCTAGGTTGTTTCTATCATTTTACTATTGTCAACAATGCTGCAATGAACGTGAGTGTGCATATGTCTATTTATGTGATGGCTCTTTATTTCTCTAGGATATATTCCTAGCAGTGAGATTGCTGGGTGGTATGGTATTTCTATTTCTTGCTTTTTAAGGAAGTGCCAAATCGTTTTCCAAAGTGGTTGTACAATTTTACATTCCTACCTGCAGTGCATAAGTGTTCCAGTCTCTCTCCACAACCTCTCCAACTTTTATTATTTTGTGTCTTTTGGATTAGTGCCAGCCTCGTCGGGGTGAGATGGTATCTCATTGAGGTTTTGATTTGCATTTCTCTAGTGGCTAGTGATCGCGAGTATTTCCTCACGTGTATGTGAGCCTCCTGAATGTTTTCTTTGCTGAACTATCTGCTCATATCCTTTGCCCTTTTTTAATTGTATTATTTGTCTTTTCATTATTGAGATGTTGCAGTATGTTGTGGATTTTAGAGATTAGACCTTATAGGACCTGTTGTAGCCAAAAAATTTTTCCCAGTCTGTGGATTCTTTTTACCCTTTTAGTGAAGTCTTTTGATGAGCATAAGTGTTTGATTTTTAGGAGCTCCCAGTTATCTAGTTTCTCTTCTGGTGTTTGTGCATTGTTAGTTATGGTTTGCGTACTATTTATGCCATGTATGAGGGCTCCTTCCTAGCATTTTCCCTTTTTTTATTTTTTTTTGCTTCCATGATCTTTATCATCTTAGATTTTATATTTAGGTCTTTGATCCATTTTGAGTTATTTTTTGTGTATGTTGTAAGGTATGGGTCCTGTTTCATTTTTTTGCAGATGGATATCCAGTTGTGCCAGCACCATTTGTTAAAGAGACTGTCTTTCCCCCTTTAACGGACTTTGGGCCTTTGTCAAATATCAGCTGCTCATAGGTGGATGGATTTACGTCTGGGTTCTCAATTCTGCTCCATTGGTCTGTGTGTCTCTTGTTGTACCAATACCAGGCTGTTTTGACTACCATGGTGGTATAATAGGTTCTAAAATCAGGTAGTGTGCGGCCTCCCACTTTGTTCTTCCTCAGTAATGTTTACTTATCTGGGACCTCTTCCCTTTCAATATGAAGTTGGTGGTTTGCTTATCCATCTCATTAAAAAATGTCATTGGAATTTGGATCAGGATTATATTTTATCTGTAGTTTGCTTTGGGTAGAAATGACATTTTCAAAATGTTGAGTCTTCCTATCTATGAGCATGGTATCTTTTTCCTCTTATGTAGATCTCTTTTGGTTTCTGGCAGTAGTGTTTTGTACTTTTCTTTGTATAGGTCCTTTACATGTCTGGTTAGATTTATTCCTAAGTACTTTATCTTCTTGGCAGCTATTGTAAATGGTATTGATTTGATGATTTCCAAGTTCTCTTAGGTGATGTAGAGGAATCCAACTGATTTTTGTATGTTTATCTTGTATCCTGATACTTTTGCTGAAATCTTCTCTTAGTTCCAGTAGTTTTCTCATGGATTCTTTGGGGTTTTCTTTGTATAAGATTGTATCATCTGCAAACAGGGATACTTTTGCTTCTTCCTTACCAATTTTAATGCTCTTTATTTCTTTTTCTTGTCTTATTGCTCTGGCTAGGCCCTCTAGCACAGTATTGAATAAGAAGGGTGATAAAGGGAATCCTTGTCTTGTTCCTGTTCTCAAGGGGAATGCTTTCAGTCTCTCTCCTTTTAGAATGATATGAAATGTTAGCTTTGTATAAATGCCCTTTATTATGCCCAGGATTTTCCCTTGTATTCCTATTTTGTTGAGAGTTTTTATCATGAATGGGTGTTGGACTTTGTCAAATTCCTTTTCTGCATCAATTGATAAGATCATGTGGATTTTATCTTTTGTTTTATTTGTGTGATGGATTACATTGATTGTTTTTCTAATGTTGAACCATCCCTGAATACCTGGATGAATCCCACTTTGTCATGATGAATTATTTTTTTGATATGCTGTTGAATTCTATTGGTTAAAATTTTGTTGAGGATTTTGCATCAATGTTCATGAGGGATATTTGTCTGTAATTTTCTTTTTTTGATGTGTCTCTACCTGGCTTTGATATCAGGGTTATGCTGGCTTCAGAGAATATGTTCAGGAGTGTTCCTTCTTTTTCTATGCTTTGAAATACTTTAGTAGTACTGGTGTTAACTCTTCTCTGAAAGTTTGGTAGAACTCTCCAGTGAAGCGCCTGGGCCAGGGCTTTTTTTGTTGTTGTTGGAGTTTTTTCATTACCTCTTCAATCTCTTCTTTTGTTATGAGTTTATTTAGTTTTTCTACCTCGGTTTGTGTTAGTTTAGGTAGGTAGTGTGTTTCTAGAAATTTGTCCATTTCCTCTAGATTTTCAAATTTCTTGGAGTACAATTTTTCATAGTATTCTGTTATGATCCTTTTTATATCAGTTTGGTCTGTTGTGATATCACTCATTTCTTGTTTGGGTTATTTGCTTCCTCTTCCGTTTATCTTTTCCAGTTTGGCCAATGGTTTATCGATTCTGTTGATCTTTTCAAAGAACTAACTTTTGGTCTTGTTGACTCTTTCGGTTGTTTTTCTATTCTCTATTCCATTTATTTCTGCTCTAATATTTATTATTTCCTTTCTTTTGGTGCCTGAGGGCTTCTTTTGCTGCACTCTATTTGTTTGAGTTTTAGAGTTAATGTTTTGTTTTTGATGCTTTCTTCTTTTTGGATGTGTGAATTTATTGCTATAAATTGACCTCTAAACACTGCTTTTGTTGAGTCCCAAAGGTTCTGGTAAAATGTATTTTCATTCTCATTTGATTCTATGAATTTTTTTATTCTGTCCTTGATTTCTTCTATAACCCAGTAGTTCTTAGCAAAATATTGTTCACTTTCCATGCATTTGATTTTTTTCCTCGTTCTTTCTGTTATTGATTTCTACTTTTATGGCATTATGGTCAGAAAAGATGCTTTGTAATATTTTGATATTTTTGATTCTGTTAAGGCTTGCTTCGTGGCCTAATACGTGGTCTATTCTGGAGACTGTTCCATGTGAGTTGGAAAAGAATATATACTTGGCTACTCTTGGGTGGAGTGTTCTGTATATGCCTATGAGGTCAAGTTGGTTGATTGTGGCACTTAGATCTTCCGTATCTTTATTGAATTTCTTTCTAGATGTTCTTCCTTCACCAAAAGTGGTGTGTTGAAGTCTCCTACTATTATTGTGGAGCTGTCTATTTCTCTTTTAAGTGTTGTTAGAGTTTATTTTGTGTATTTTGGAGCCCTGTCATTGGGGGTGTATATATTTATTATGGTTATGTCCTCCTGGTGTACTGACCCTTTAATAAGTATATAGTGTCCTTCCTTATCCTTTTTGGTGGATTTTACTTTAAAGTCTATTTTGTTAGAGATTAATATTGCCACTCCTGCTCTTTTTTGGCTGTTGTTTGCTTGATATATTTTTTTCCATCCTTTGAGGTTTTGTTTGTGTCTTTGTGTCTAAGGTGTGTCCTTTCTAGGCAGCATATAGATGGATCATGTTGTTTTTATCCATTCTGGCACTCTCTGTCTGTTTATTGGTGCATTTAGTCCATTTACATTCAGTGAAATTATTTATAGGTATGAGTTTACTACTGTCGTTTTGATGTATTTTATTTTTTTGTAGTATTGGCATTTTCTTTGTTCCACTTAATTTTCCATGCTATGTTTTTTTTATGTATTTTCTTTTAATCTTCATTATTGTTGATTTTGTGTTTGCTGAGTCGTTATGTTTTTCTTCTTCTTTTTTTTAATTTACCTGTATTTTTCTAAGTTTAAACCGATCTTTTATTTCTTGATATTGCCTTAACTTCCTCTCCATATGGAACTTCTATGACTACACTGTTTATTCCCTCTTTTTTGTGTTGACGTTGTCATCATTTACATATTGACTTCTCTGGTTCCCTATTTTCAGTCTTTTAGCTTTGACTTGTTTTTGTGACTTCTCTATCTGGGTTGATAACTGGTTGATCTTTCCTATGTTCTAGTCTTGGATTGTTGTCTGATATTGTTGGTTCTCTATCCAGAAGACTCCCTTTAATATTTCTCATAATTTTGGTTTGGTTTCTACAAATTGCTTTAATTTCTGTTTATCTGGAAATGACTTAAATTTCACCATCATATTTGAGAGACAGTTTTGCTGGATATATAATTCTTGGCTGGCAGTTTTTTCCTTCAAGGTTATATATATATGTCATCCCATTGCCTTTTTGCCTGCATGGTTTCTGCTGAGTTGTCTGAGCTTAGTCTTATTGATTCTCCTTTGTAGGTGACTTTTCATTCATCCCTAGTCACTCTCAAGTTTCTGTCTTTGTCTTTAATTTTGGTAAGTTTGATTATGATATGTCTTGGTGACTTTCTTTTGGGGTCTACCCTGTATGGGGTTCGTTGAGCTTCTTGGATAGCTATTGTCTTGTCTTTCATGATGTCAGGGAAGTTTTCTGCCAGCAAATCTTCAAGAAGCCTCTCTGTATTTTCTGTTATCTCCCCTTGTTCTGGTACTCTGAGCACTTGTAGGGTTTTCCTCTTGATAGTGTCCCACATAATTCTTAGGCTTTCTTCATTTTTTAAAATTCTTTTTCTGGTTTTTCCTCAAATAAATTGATGTCAAGGGATTTATATTCAATCTCACTAATTCTGACTTCCATTGCCTCAATTCTGCTCTTATAACCTTCTGTTGAGTTGTCTAATTCTGAAATTTTATTGTTAATCTTCTGGATTTCTAGTTGCTGTCTCTGTGTGGTTTCTAGCAGCCTGTTAAATTTGTTGTTTTGTTCTTGTATTGTTTTGCTGAATTCCTCTTTTGCTTTGTCTGTGCGTTCTTGGCTTGGTCTGAGTTTTGCCTGATCTCTTGGAGAGCTCTGTATATTAGTCTTTTTAATTCTACCCTCTAGTAATTCCATGACCTTATCCTCCACTGGATGGTTTCCTGGTTCTTTATTTTGGCCGCTTGCTGGAGAAATCTTGACCTGCTTCTTTGCGTGATTTGATATTGACTGTTGTCTCCAAGGCATCAATAAGTTATTATATTTAATTACTGTATGCTCATTTACTGTATCCTAACTTTTTGTTTTTTTTTTGTTTTGATATGCCCAAGTAGGCTGGGCGTGTGAGCTGCTTTGGTTATTGGTGTCTTTTAAGCTTTCAGGTCCTGTTTCAAGGTGGTTAGAGCAACTACTAGATGTGTGAGCCCAGGAGTCTGTTCACTTTTCTTGTGCAAGTGCGGCACAAGTGTCCATGTCATTGGTCACCAAGTGTTTGGTACAGACTCTCACCTACAGTCCTAGATGGGCAGGACTGCATAGGGGTATTCGGAGCAGGCACAGGTATCTGGCTGCAGTAGGGGGCTATGTTCAGAGCAAGGCAGGGGGCTGATGGCTGCCCCTGGGTGCCTGAGTGAAGGACGTGTCCCTGTCCCCTAGAGTGCATATTGAGGGGTGGAATTGGCAGCTGGACCTTGGACACCTGGTGCTGTTGACTGTAGGGACTGGGAGGCACCACTTATTCTCAGACCCTTGCTGTGGGTGGCTAGATGGAGTAGGTGGTATGCGCTAGCCCTCAGGCCCCAGATATGGGTGGGTGAGGTCCCTGCTTAATGGGCAGGGTGGTGTCAAATGTCACAAATCTGCAGCCTCCCCTTGGCTGCTGAAGTTGAAAATGGGGTTCAGGTGTATGCCTTGCTGTTTTATGCTAATGAGGGCATGCAGTGTTGAATTGGCCCACATACGTCTGTGCAAGGGTAAAGGGCACTGCAAGTCTGTGGACACCTTATGCTAGTGGTTGGATGAAACAACAGGACCTCCCAACCTGCCCTGAGTTCCTGGCTTAGGGGGCATGGCAGTGTTGAATACTGCCAGACTGAGGTTGGAGCCGAGCGGGGTGGGGGGTGGATGAGGGGAGGGAGGCACTTCTCTGCTGTGAAACTCTGTGGGGGAGGGGTATTTTGATCCTGCACGGTTGGTTAGATGCTTGCACTTAACTTTCACAGGTCCAGCACCGCTTCCACCCAGCTCCGGAGGCTTGTGTAGACTTGCCGCCCTCCTGCTTCACCCGACATGGTGAGATGTGCCCCAGACAATACTGCTCACCTCAGCCCACGTGTGCTGGCCACCCAGCCAGCAGGATTCCAGCCATCTCATGACTAGCACTTCTCTGCTACTTTTGAATTGTCTCTCTTGCCCTGTGCTACTCAGTCCGACTCTTTGGTTTTGTCTTTGATAATCAAAGCCCCTAGATTGTCATATATAATCAATTCACATGTGTTTTCAGGTCTTTGTTGTAAGAGGGATGACAGGAAGTCTCTGACTATTCCGCCATCTTGTTCTCATTTATCTATCCATTTCTTGCAGGTTTTCAAATTTGTTGGAGTACAGTTTTTCATAGTATTCTTTTATGATCTTCTTTATCTCAGTTGGATCTGTTATTATGTCACCCATTTCATTCCTTATTTTGGTTATTTGCATCTACTCATTTTTTTGCTTTGTCAATTTGGCCAGAGATTTGTCTGTTTTATACATCCTTTCAAAGAACCAACTTCTAATTGTACTGATTCTTTCTATTGATTCCCTATTTCATTTATTTCTGCTCTGATCTTTATTACTTCCTTTCTTCTGGTAGCTTTGGTTTTCTTTTGCTCTTCCTTTTTCACTTGTTCAAGTTATTGGGTTCAGTTACTGATTTTGAAACTTTTTTATTTTTTATTGCGATTTAGGTGAAAGTTTACAAAGCAAATTGTTGCTGTTGTTGTTGTTAGGTGCCATTGAGTCATTTCCAACTCATAGCTACCCTATGTACAACAGAACGAAACACTGCCCCGTCTTGCACCACAGCAAATTAGTTTCTCATTAAACAGTTAATACACAAGTTGTTTTGTGACATCGGTTGCCAACCCTGCAATGTGTCAACACTCTCCACTTTTCCACCCTGGGTTCCTTATTTCCTTTTTTCCAGTTTTGCTATCCCTTCCTGCCTTCTCGTCTTTGCTTTTGGGCTGGTGTGCCCACTTAGTCTCGTACACATGGATGATGCAATAGGATTTACACATTCATCACATGTGTTATTGTTTGCCTTATACACCTATCTAGTCTTTGGCTGAAGGATGAACATTGGGATTTACTTCAGTACTAAGTTAAAAGGGTGTCCAGGGGACATACTCTCATAGTTTCTCAAGGGTCTGTCAGACCAGCAAGCCTGGTCTTTGTGTGTGTGTGTGTATGTGTACTTGAATTTTGTTCTGTATTTTTCTCCTGCTCTGTCAGGGACCATCTGTTGTGATCCCTGCCATGGTAGTTGGTGGTGGTAACCAGGCACTATCTAGTTGTTCTAGGCTCAGTCCAGTGGAGGTTGTAGTAGTTGTGGTCCATTAGTCCTTTGGACTTATCTTTCTCTTGTGTTTGGTTTTCTTCATTTTCCTTTGCTCTAGCCAGGATGGGACCAGTAGATTATCTTAGATGGCTGCTCGTACACTCTTAAGACCCTAGACACTACTCACCACAGTTGAATGTGAAACATTTTCTTTATAGGCTATGTTTTATGCAAATTGAGCTAGATGTCCCTGAGACCATGGTCCCCAGACCTTAGCCCAGTAGCTCGGTCCCTCAGGGCTTTTGGATGTGTCTGGAAAGCTTCTATGACTTTGCCCTGGTCAAGTTGTACTGACTTCCCCAGTATTGTGTATTGTCTTACCCTTCATCAAAGTTACCACTTATCTACTCTCTGGTTAGTGTTTTTCCCTCCCCACCCCTCACCCTTGTAATGATCAAAGATTGTTTCTTTCTGTGTGTAAACCTTTTCTTGAGTTTTTATAATAGTGGTCTCATACAATATTTGTCCTTTTGTGATTGACTTATTTCTCAGCATAATGCCCTCCAGATTCACCCATGTTGTGAAATGTTTCTCAGATTAATTATTGTTCTTTATTGTTTAGTAATATTCCCTTGCTTATCTGTACCATAGTTTCTTTATCCACTCATCTGTCAGTGGGCACTTAGGTTGTTTCCATCTTTTTGCTATTGCAAATAATGCTGCAATGAACACGGGTGTGCATATGTCTATTCATTTGACGGTTCTTATTTCTCTAGGATATATTCCTAGGAGTGTGATTGCTGGATCATATGGCATTTTTATTTCTAACTTTTTAAGTAAGCGCCATATTGCTTTCCAAAAAGGTTGTAAGTTGTACCATTTTGCATTCCTACTAGCAGTGCATAAGAGTTCCAATCTCCCTGTAATCTCTCCATCATTTGTTATTTTCTATTTTTTTTTTTTGATAGGTGCCAGTAATGTTGGGGTGAGATGGTATCTCATTGTGGTTTTGATTTGCATTTCTCTAATGGCTAGTGATTGAGAGCACTTCCTCATGTGTCTGTTAGCCGCCTGATTATATTCTTTGCTGAAGTGTCTGTTCATATCCTTTGCCCATTTTTTAATTGGATTATTTGTCTTTTTGTTGTAGAGGTGTTGGATTTTCCTATAGATTTTAGAGATTAGACCTTAGTTGGATATGTCGTAGCCAAAATTTTTTTCCCAGTCTGTAGGTTCTCTTTTTACTCTTTTGGTGAAGCCTTTTGATGAGCATAAGTGTTTAATTTTTAGATCTCCGTTATCCAGCTTATCTTCTGGTGTTTGTGTATTGTTAATTACAGTTTGTATGCTGTTTATGATGTGTATTAGGGCCCCTAGTTTTGACCCTATTTTTTCTTCCATGATCTTTATAGTTTTTTATTTTATATTTAGATCTTTGATCCATTTTAATTAGTTTTTGTTTATCTTGTGAGGTATGGGTCCTATTTCATTTTTTTAACAGGTGGACATCCAGTTTTGCCAGCACCATTTGTTAAAAAGACGTCTTTTCCTCATTTAATGGACTTTTTGCCTTTGTCAAAGATCGAGTGGCCATAGGTAGATGAATTTATATCTAGATTATCAGTTCTGTTCCATTGGTCAATGTGTCTGTTGTACCAGTACCAGGTTGTTTTGACTACCATAGCTGTATAGTAGGTTCTGAGGTCAGGTAGTGCGAGGCCTCCTACTATGTTCTTCTTCTTCAGTAATGGTTTACTTATCCAAGGCCTCTTTCCCTTCTGTATAAAGTTAATGATTAGTTTTTACATCTTGTTAAAGAATACTTTTGGTATTTGGATCGGGATTGTATTGTATTTGTAGATTGCTTTGGGTAGAACTGACATTTTCATAATGTTGAGTTTGAGTTTACCTATCCATGAGCGTAGTATGTTTTTCATTTATGTAGGTCTCTTTTGGTTTCTTGCAGTAGTGTTTTGTAGTTTTCTTTGTATAGGTCTTTTACATCCCTGGTTAGATTTATTGCTAAGTATTTTATTTTTTTAGGGCTATTATAAATGATATTGCTTTCCTGATTTCCTTTTTGTTGTTCTCTTTATTGTTGTATAGGAATCCAACTGATTTAATGTTTATCTTGTATCCTGCTGCTCTGGTCATTCTCTTAGTTCCAGTAGTTTTCTTGTGGAGTCTTTTGGGTTCTTTATATAATGTCATAACATCCGCAAATAGGAATAGTTTCACTTCTTCCTTACTAATTTGAATGCCGTTTATTTCTTTTTCTTGTCTTATTGCTCTGGCTAGGACTTCCATCACAATGTTAAATAGGAGTGGTGATAAAGCACATCCTTTTTTTGTTCCCATTCTCAGGGTGAATGTTTTAAGCCTCCCTCCATTGAGAATGATGTTGGCTGTTGGTTTTGTATAGATGCCCTTTATTATGTTGAGGAATTTCCCCTCTATTCTTGTCTTATTGAGAGTTTTTATCAGGAATGGGTGTTGGACTTTATTGAATGCCTTTTCTGCATTGCTTGAGATGATCATGTGATTCTTTTTAAATTTATTTGGTGGATTATCTTGATTGATTTTATAATGTTGAACCAGCATTTTATATCTGGTATGAATCCCAATTGTTTATGGTGTATTTTTTTTATATGGTGCTCAATTCTATTGGCTGGAATTTTGTTGAGAATTTTTGCATCTATATTCATGAGAGATATTGGTCTTTAATTTCTGTGTGTGTGTGTGTGTGTGTGTGTGTGTGTGTGTTGTATCTTTGCCTGATTTTGGTATCAGGGTTATGCTGCCTTCACAGAATAAATTCAGAAGTATCCCATCATTTTCCATGTTCTGAAGTAGTTTTAGTAGTACTGGTGGGAGTTCTTCTCTGAATGTTTAGTAGAATTCTCCGATGAAACCATCTGGGCCAGGACTTATTTTTGTTGGGAGTTTTTTTTATTACCTTTTCAGTCTCTTCTCTTGTTATGGGTGTGTTCATATTTTCTACCTCAGTTTGTGTTAGGTAGGTTGCATGTTTCTAGCAATTTGTCCATTTCCTCTAGGTTTTCAAATGTGTTGGAGTACAGTTTTTCAGAGTACTCTGTTATGATCCTTTTTATTTCAGTTGGGTCTGTTTAATTTCTTATTTTTGGTTATTTGCTTCTCCTGTTTTTCTTTTGTCAATTTTGCCAGTGGTTTGTCGATTTTGTTGATCCTTTCAGAGAACTAACTTTTTGTTTATTTGATTCTTTCTATTGTTTTTCTGTTCTCTATTTCATTTATTTCTGCTCTGATCTTTATTATTTCCTGTCTTCTGGTGGCTATGGGCTTCTTTTGCTGTTATCTTCCTGTTTGTTTGTGTTGTACAGCTGACGTTTTTATTTTGTCCCTTTCTTCTTTTTGGATGTGTATACCTGTTGCTGTAAACTGACCTCTGAGCACTGCCTTTACTGTGTCCCAAAGGTTTTGGTATGTTTTTACTCTCATTTGGTTCTAGGATTTTTTTTATTCCATTTTTTAATTTCCTCTATTACCCAGTGGTTTTTAAGCAAGGTGTTATTTAGTTTTCATGTCTTTGATTTGATTTTTTTCCTTGCTCTTCCAGTTACTAATTTCTGCTTTTATGGTGTTGTGATCAGAGAAGATACTTTGTATTATCTCAATGCTTTGGATTTTTTTGAGGGTTGCTTTGTGGCCTAAGATGTGGTGTATTCTGGAGAATGTTCCATGTGTATTGTAAAAGAGTGTGTACTTTGCTACTGTTGGGTAGGGTGTTCTATATATGTCTATGAGGTCAGGTTGGTTGATTGTGGCCTTTAGATCTTCTGTATCTTTGTTGAGTTTCTTTCTAGATGTTCTGTGCTTTACCGAGAGTGGTGTGTTAAGTCTCCTCCTGTTATTGTGGAATTGTCAATTTCTCTTTGCCGTGCTGTTAGAGTTTGTGTATTTTGGAGCCCTGTCATTGGGTGTATAGATGTTAATTATGGTTATGTCATCATGGTGGATTGTCCCTTTAATCATTATATAATGTCCTTCCTTGTCTTTTATGGTGGATTTTACCTTAAATTCTATTTTATCTGAGATTGGTAGTGCAACTCTTGCTATTTTTTGGTTGCTGTTTGCTTGATATAGTTTTTCTTTCCTTTGATTTTAATATATTTATGTCTTTGTGTCTAAGGTGTGTCTCTTGTAGACAGCATATTGATGGGTCATGGTTTTTATTCGTTCTGTCACTCTCTGTCTCTTTTTGGGTGAATTTTAGCCATTTGCATTCAGTGTGATTATCGATAGGTGTGAGTTTATTCCTGTCATTTGGTAGTGCTTTTTTTTTGTGGTGCTAACGTTTTATTTGTTCCTCTTACTCTCTTGTGCTTAGTTCCTGTTGTTTGTGTACTTTTGTTTTGTTCTTTCGTTATTCTAGATTTTGTGTTTACTGAGACTTTATGTTTTTCTTCTTTATTTTGATGAGTAGGTTTGTTAACTTTGTGATTACCTTGAAATTTACCCTTATCTTCCTAAGTTTGAACCAGCCTTTTATTATTTGATATCACCTTGACTTCCTCTCCATTTTAAAGCCGTATACCTACATTGTGCATCCATCCCTTTTATTGTTCTGACATTATCGTCATTTACAAATTGACACCTTCAGTTCCCTGATTTGAATCTTTTAGTTTTGTTTTATCCTTGAGGTCAATATTTTGTTGATATTAACCTGTGTGCTAGATTCAGGTTGTTGTCTGATGTTGTTAGTTCTCTAACCAAAGAGCTCCCTTTAATAATTCTTGTAAGTTTGGTTTGGTTTTTACAAATTCCTTTAATTTCTGTTTATTTGAAAATGTCCTAATTTTGCTATCATATTTGAGCAAGAGCTTTGCAGGATATATTATTCTTGATTGGCAATTTTTCCTTTCAGAATTTTATATGGATCAACCTAGGGCTTAGTCTTACTGTTTCCCCTTTGTATGTGACTTTTTGTTTTTCTCAAGTTACTCTCAGGATTCTTTCTTAGTCTTTTGTTTCGGCAAGTGTGATTATGATATGTCTTGGTGACTTTCTTTGTGGGTCTATCCTATATGGGGTTCATTGAGTTTCTTGGATGGTCAGATTTTCATCTTTCACGATATTAGGGAAGTTTTCTGTCAGCAAATTTTCAATGGTCTTCTCTGTGTTTTCCATTTTCTCCCCCTGCTCTGGAACTCCGATCACTCGAAAATTTTTCTCTTGATTGTATCCCACATAGTTCTTAGATTTTCTTTATTTTTCTTCATTCTTTTCTCTGATTTTTCCTCAATGTGGCAACCATGTATTTGTCTTCAATTTCACTGATTCTGTCTTCCATTGTTTCAGATTTGCTCCTAAATCCTATTGCATTGTCCATTTCTGAAATTTTGTTGTTCATGTTTTCAATTTCTAATTGCTGTTATTGTATGATTTCTAATTGTTTATTTATTTTGTCATTTTGTTTTTGTATTATTTTTCTGCATTAGTCTGTTGCTTTGTCTGTGTTTTCCTTGATATTGGCTATGGTTTGTTTGGTTTTGTCTGTGTTTTCCATGATTGTTTCTGCATTTTCCTTGATTTATTTCCTAATCTCTTGGAGAATCCTGAATATTAGAGACTTTTGCATTTCCAATTAGATAATTCCAGTGTCTTTTCTTCTGCCAGAAGATTAACTGCTGCCTTATTCTGGTCACTTGCTGGAAGCATCTTGTCCTTTTTTTTTAATATGTTTTCATATTGTCTGCTGTCTCCAAGACATTCAGTTATTTTCTTTATTTGTTAGTTGTAGGTTTGTTTGTTTCATCCTCCTTTTTGTTTGGTTTGGTTATGCCTCATCTGGTGGACCAGGCATGCTTTGTTGCTTGCTTGTCTGCGGGTATGATAGTTCTCACCACCTTGTCCGGGTGTGCAGAATCAGCCACTCAGCTATGGTGCAGTGTGGCAGGTTCAGCAGAGGGGAAAGGGGTGGAGATGCATTGTTTGTCTGCAGTATAACGTGAGCCAGGGGCTGGGGTGGGGCCACGGCAGTTGTCAGGGAGGTCCTGAACTGGTGGGGAGGGGCATGGGGGTCCATGCTGTGTCCCCCAGGGCCATGATTGGGGAGGTTTGGAGCTGGCAAGGAGGGGCCTGGGTTCCAGGTTGGGTTCCATTGGGGCCCCAGTGAGTGGCAGGAGGGGTCTAGAGCTGGTGGGGAAGGTCCCAGGATCTGGGCCTCATACTCTCTGAGCTGCAGGTGGCATGGCAGAGGAGAAAGGTAGAAGGGAGGTGAAGGCAGGGGCAGAGGGTCTAGATGGAGGAGGGCCATAGGGTGGGTTAGTACTGTGGTTCCTGAAAGCCAGGGTTGCCAGGATGGGGCAGTTATATCTGCTGTTGACCAGAGGGGTGAGTGTTGTAGGAATGTGCTCCTGTGGTTGCTGGGTGAGAGAGTCTTGGTTCCTTCTTGAGTTGCAGTCAGCAAGCATGGTCTTACTTTGCCCTGGGTGTGTGCATGCCATACCTATGTCTCATATTGGGAATTCTGTGGAGGTGCTTTTCTGCGTGCAGGGTTGTTGGTTTTATTCCCAGATGGCCACACTGAGTCATGCCATTTGGCTGGGAACCTCCACTCCTTCTCTATTCCTATTCTTTTTTCTATCAGTTTCTTCTCCTCAGTGACTTCTGGTCTAATACTTTATCCTCTCATTTAAGGTTTAGGGTTCCAAGTTTGATGTCTGTATCTGTTTTACTTGGTTTTTCGGGTTTTTGTTGCAGTGGGATGGCTTAGTGTGTCTGACTATTCTGCCATCTTGGTTCCGCCTCTCTTCTTTTTTAATGTATGCATCTATTGCCATAAATTTCCCTCTCAGCACTGCTTTTGCTGTGTCGCATAGGTTTTGTTATGTTGTGTTCTCATTCATTTGATTCTAAAATTTTTTATTTCACTTTTGATTTCTTCTATGACCCAATTTTTTTTTATAGTGTGTTATTTAGTTTTCATATATTTATTTTCCTTGTTCTTCCTGTTATTTATTTCTAGTTTCATACTGTTACGGTCAGACAAGATGTTTTGTGTAATTCCAATCTTTTTAAATTTATTGAGGCTTGCTTTGTGGTCTAAGATATGGTCTATTCTGGAGAACGTTCCATGTGCATTAGAGAGACATGTGTATTGTTCTCCTGTTGGGTGTTGTGTTCTATATATGTCTGTGAGGTCCAGTTGTTTGATAGTGTTATTTAGGTCTTCTGTGTCTTTGCTGGTTTTCTTTCTGGTTGTTCTGTCCATTATTGAAAGTGGTGTGGTAAAATCTACTATTACTGTGGATTTGTCTGTTTCTCTCTTCAGTTCTGTTAGAGTTTATATATATAGAACTCTCGCACTGGGTGCATAAATAATTATATTTGTTATGTCTTTTGATGAATTGATCCTTTAATCATTTATAGAGTATTCTTCTTAGTATCTTATAATGATTTTTTTACTTAAAGCCTATTTTGTCAGATATTAATATTGCCACTCCTCTCTTTTGATTACTGTTTACTTTGTATATTTTTTCCCATCCTTTGATTTTTATCCTGTTTATGTCTTTGTATCTAAGGTGTGTCTCTTGTAGACAGCATATTGATGGGTCATTATTTTTCATCTATTCTGCCACTCTCTGCCTCCTGACTGGTGCATTTAATCCGTTTATATTCAGTGTGATTTTTGATAGATATGGATTTACTGCTGCCATTTTTTTATCCTTTTTTTGTGGTGTTAACGGTTTCTTTGTTTTTCTTTACTTTCTGTGCTGAGTCCTTCTTGTATATGGATTTTCTTGTCCTTTTATTTGTTGTTGTTTTTGTGTTTACTGAGTCTTTTTGGTTTTCCTCTTCTTTGTTTTGGTGAGTAGATTTATTGTGGTTACCCTAAAGTTTACATTTATCACCCTAAATTTAAAATCGTATGTTATCTCTTGAGATCACCTTGACTTCTTCCCCATATGGAAATTCTATAACTGCATCATTCATTCCCCCTTTTATTTTGAAGTTGTCATAATTTACTATCATTATATCTCTGGTTCCCTTTAATCAGTTTTGTAGGTTTATTTTACTTTTTTTCAAGTCTTTTCCTGGCTTGATCTCTGTGTGATACTGTCATGTGTTTTTATCTTAGGTTGTCTGATGTTGTTGGTTTTCTATCCAAAGCATTCCCTTTAATATTGCTTGTAGAGCTGGTCTGATGGTTACAAATTCTTTTAACTTCTGCTTGTCTGAGAATGTCCTAATTTCACTCTCATTTTGGAAAGACAGTTTTGCTAGATATATGATTCTTGGTTGGCAGTTCTTTTCTTTCAGGGCTATGTATATGTCATCCCATTGCCTTCTTACTGCATGGTTTTTGATGAGAAATCAGCACCTAGTCTTATTGAGGCTCCTTTGAAGGAGATATTTCACTTTTCTCCAGCTGCTCTCAAAATTCTTTTTCTTTGGTTCTGGAAAGTTTGATTATGATATGTTTTGGTGAGTTTCTTTTGGGCTTCATCCTGTACGGGGTTCATTGAGCTTCTTGGATGGAAATCTTCTCATCTTTTATATTTGGGAAGTTGTCTGCCACTATGTATTCAGAAATTCTCTCAGTACTCTTATTTGTCTCTTATTTTTCTGAGATTTATAATATGCGTATATTAGTCCTCTTGATGGTGTCCTACATAACCCTTAGACTTTCTTCATTTTTCTTCCATCTTTTCTCTGCTTGTTCCTCAAACAAATTAGTATCAAGGGATTTGTCCTCTATTTCACTGATTCTTTCTTCCCTTGATTCAATTCTACTTCTGTCTTCTATAGAGTTGTTTATTTCTGATATTTTATTGTTACACTTCTGAATTTTTATTTGCACTTGTATGGTTTCTATTTGTCTATTGAGTTTGTCATTTTATTCTTGTATCTTTTTCCTGAATTCGTCTAAGTTATTTTCTGTATTTTTTTTAACTCTTTGAGGAACCTAAATATAAGTCTTTTGAATTCTTTGTCAAGCAGTTCTTTTATCAGTTCTTCCTCAGAATGGTTTTCCATTCTGTTACTTTGCTCATTTGCTTGACTCATCATGTCCTGTTTCTTCATATGATTTGTAATTGACTGCTGTCTTCAAGGCATTAAAGTACTATTTTATTTGTTCATATTCTTCTTTATCAATTGTTTGTTTGCCTTTTTGTATTTTTTTTTTTGCTTTTGTTATGATATATCCGTGGCTTAGCTTTGTCCCTCTCTATTTATATTGTCTACCTTCCTATGTATTGTTTTAATTAATGTTTTGTAGTTTGGTCTGTGTATGACTATGATGCTGCCAGTTGGTTGGTGTTTGTATAGGTTTGGTGCTGTCATTTGGCTGGGTGTGTTTTCTTCTCACTAGTGGGTATGGTGAGCTGCACACACACACCTGTGTTCTTGGGTACGTATGACTTCTCTTAGAGGATTACATGGTGGTGCACAGACAGGTCCTTTTCCTGGCGTGAGGTGCCAGGTGTCGAGTAGTCAGTATCCTTTCACACCTCTTGAGGTATAATGCATTCCCTCTGCATTGGCACAAGCAATTAGTGTGACCCCTGAAGTGTAGGATGGGATGCAGGGAGGGTCAGGCAGGATAGGGTGCAGAGGCCTGTGCAGCTGGGGAGGGATAAGCAAGGCACAGAGTCCCACTCTGTTGGGGGCGGGTCAGCAGGGCAGGGAACCAAGTCTTGCTCCAAGGGGGAGGGGGCTGGCAGGGTAGGGTAAGAAGTCCTGCCTAGCCAGGGAGGGGTTAACTGGGCAAGGCACTGGGTTCCCACTTGGCCAGTGAGGGCCTGGAGGGACATGAAGTCCTGCTGGGCTGGGGAGGGGTTGGCTGGGAAGGGCACAGAGTCCTGCTGGGCTGGGGGGTGGGGTCTGGAGGGCAGGGCATGGAGTCCCACTCAGCTGGGTAGGGGTTGGCTGGGAAGGGTGTGGAGTCCTGTTCAGCTGGGGGAGTTGGCAGAGGAAAGCATGGAATCCTACTTGGGGGAGGCAGGGTCAATAGGGCAGGGCATGAAGTTCTGCTCAGCCAGATAGGGGTTCGGCTAGGCAAGGCCCATAGTCCTGCTCAGCTGGGAGGATGCGGTCAGCAGGGCAGTTAGGGGTTTGGCTGACAGCATGGAATTCCACTCAGCCATGGGGGGTAGGGTTGGCAGGGCAGTTGGGGGTCAGCTTGGCAGGGCACGGAGCTGCTCGGCTGGCTAGGAGTCTGTAGGGCAGGACATGGTGTCTTGCTCAGCTAGGGGGAGGGTTCAGCAGGAGAGGATGTGGCGTCCTTCTCAGCTGGGAGAGGTCTGTGGGTGGGAGGGGAGGGGGCCAGAGGCCCTGCTGCCTGGGATTGGAGGAGGGGCAGAGGGAAGCCTGCTGGGGTTTGCACAGAAGGTCTGTACTTCTAGGACTGGAAGAGGGCAAGGTGAGGTTTGTGTCCATTAACACATCTGGGAAGGGTGGGGAGTGATGGGGATCCTACAGGGACAGGAGGGGGTGTCGGTTTTCATAGGGCCAGTTGCGAGGGCAAGGGGTGCCTTCTAGTTGTTAATCTGAGGGTTGACTTTTTGCTGGGTGTCTCCAGTTAAATGGCCAGGCGCCACCACTGAAAAGCCATCTTTGCACTAATTCCTATCTTCCTCCCTTCTTGCACTTACCAGAGAGACTGGAGCTGATGCCTGCCCTTCTCTTCCTCCCCTTTTCTTCCCTGCAAATTTGTACTCCCTATCTATTTTCTGTCTTCTTCCCTTAAGCTCTGATGATTCAGTCTCCCTCTCTTTGTTCTAGAAGCACTTCCCTGTGGTTCTCTGGCTTCCAAACCATGCCACTCCCGCAGTTGACCCTCTCAGGGGTGCCCTGCCCAGGACAGGTCCTGCCCACCTCACTGTATATTTCCAGGGTTATTTGCACAGAATCTCTTCCACACTTCCACTGGCTGTGTTCTCTTTGAGGTTGCTTTCTTGGGTTCCTTAATCGAGGTCCTTGCTTGATGCTGTGCCATGCCGGTTGTCAGGGTGTGGTCTATCCATGAATCTCTGTTTTCCTTCCAGTCGGTGCTCAGTCTATTTCTTCAACTCTCCAATGGATGTACTGGCATCCGAGGTTGGTATTTTTGTCTGTTTTACTTAGTTTCTCAAGTGTGTTGTTAGGGGTCATTATGATGCATCTGCCTAAGCCTCCATCGTTAACTGAACTGGCAGTTGGTTTTTCATAAAAGCCCTTAATCATGTTGAGGAACTTTCCTTTTATCCCTATCTTGTTAAGAGTTTTTATCAAGAAAGGGTGTTGGGTTTTATTGAATGCCTTTTCTGTATCGATTGAGATGATCATGTCATTCTTTTCCTCTGTTTTATTAATGTGTTGTATTACATTGCTTGATTTTCAAATGTTGAACCAACCTTGCATTCCTGGAATAAATCCCACTTGATCATGTTTTATAGTTTTTAATATGCTGTTGGATTCTGTTTGCTAGTATTTTGTTGAAAATTTTGGCATCTCTGTTTGTAAGGGATATTAGTCTGTAGTTTTCTTACAGCATCTTTGTCTGGCTTTGGTACCAGGGTAATGCTGTCTTCATAGAAAGAGTTAGGGAGTATTTCTTCTTCTATTTTTTAGAAGAGTTTGAACAGGATTGGTGTCAGTTCAATAGAATTCCCCAGTGAAGCTGTCTCTTCCTAGACTTTTCTTTGTTGGGAAACTTTTAATACTGATTCAATCTCTTTGCTTATCATGAGTGATTTGTCTTCTTAAAGTCCACATGCCAAACACTATGCTGAGGGAGAACCCAGCAGGCTTTTGGGCTTCTGATTAGACCACACTGAAACTCAGTGTGTTTGTCTTATGGATTGCTATAGGATATTCCAGAACATTATTTTGATTTTAAAAAAGTATTTTTGTTGTTACATTTCATAACTGTTTAATGCAGAGTACTGATCTAGGATAAATGTTTTTCTAGACCCAGACAACTCTGGTTCCCCACTCAAAACATTAGCATTTTCTCCCAGTGTCTAAATTTGAACTAGGAACAAAAATTGTTGATTATATTTTTCTTGTTGTTACTTTTGTGCCAACAGTTTTATGAAAATTTTCCAAATTTACAGTAAAATTGAAAGAATTTTGCAGTGAAGACCCTATATCCACCACCTGTATTCTACCCTTAACATTTTTCTATACTTACTTTATGTTATATCTATCCATCCATCAATTTATCTTTTTAACATGTAGTTCAGAGTAAATTGGAGAGAGTTGTTTATGTCTTGAGTTGGTTTTTTAAGTACTGACAGCATGAGGGTTACTATCATGTCTCAGGTATAACCTTCACTCTACAACCCCAAAGAAGTTGAGCTTGATAATCTAATGGAGTCAGCACAAATTTTGGAACTAGGCCTTGGGAAAATCACTGAAGTCACACCTCCCTGGTTTTAGTTTCTTCATCTGTAAAATGGGAATAATAATCCATCATGGTGTTATTGATAAAGTTAAGTGAAATGAAATATATAAAATACTGTGGTGTACTGGATTGCTTTTGTGTGGATTTTCTAGCCATGGTCTTGTAACTCCCACCCAAGTGATTGGGCAGGACTATGTGATAGGGTAATTGTGGCCCACCAAAGGGATTGGTCAGTTTTGCCATCCCGCGGGGCTTGAAATGAACCACTCCAGAGGCAGGAAAGAGAAGATCCCACCACCACCAAGGAAGAAAAGCCAGGAGCCAGCATGTCCTTTGGACCCAGGATCCCTGCTCTGAGAAGCTCCTGGAACCAGGAGACAGAGAGAGAAAACTGTAACACTAAAGACAGCAAGAAGTGACAGCAGAGACCCAGCAGCAGGAGATGGTGTGGTGGGCTTCCCGCCCACGGAGAGAGAAATCTGAGTGTCTTTGGGCAGAGGCCAAGGACCAGGGAGAGGCGTGTCTGTGAGCACAGCGGGGAAGAGGCTGTCCTGGTGGAAGAACTGTATCCTGAGTGTTCCTGAGCCTGAATTGTAATTGTTATTTCCCTAATAAAACCCATAATCGTGAGTATTGTCTGTGAGTTCTTTGTGGCCATTGCAATGAATTATCAAACCCAGAGAGAAGTAGAGAGTGCAATGGCAGGGATGGTTGGTGTCAGAATTGGTAAAGATGGCAAAGAGAGGAGGCATGTCTCACCCCAGCCTCATAGGAATCAGCCTTGGGCTGTTGATCTTGATTCTCCTTCCCAATTGTGAAATTAGAGGAGGTCAGACACTATCCCCGCATCGTTGTTACAAATACCCAGCACTTACTAGGCAGTCAGTAATTGGTGGCAGCATGACTAGGTGATATATAGTCTGGGGTTTGGAGTCGTGCTTTCCTAGCAATCCTGGTGTGGGCACTTAATAACCGTGCCACCTCGGGCCAAGTCACCAAACTTGTCCAAACTTCAGTTTTCTTATCTGTAAAATAAGGATAATACTACTACCATGCATAATTATTGTAAAGATTAGAGATGGTACACATGGTACATAGTAGGTAATCAACGACATATTTCATTGGGCAAATCTTCTGCAAAAGACCTCTTTAAAGTGTTAAAAAGAAAAGATGTCATTTTGAGGACTAAGGTACGCCTGACCCAAGCCATAGTATTTTCAGTTGCCTCATATGCTTGCAAAAGCTGGACATTTAATAAGGGAAACCAAAAAAGAATTGATGCATTTGAATTATAGTGTTGGCAAAGAATATCGAATATACCATGGACTGCCAGAAGAATGAACAAATCTGTCTTGGAAGAAGTACAGCCAGAATGCTCCTTAGAAGCCAGGATGGTGAGACTTTGTCTTACATACTTTGGACATGTTATTAGGAGGGACTAGTCCCTGGAGAAGGACATCATGTTTGGTAAAGTAGAGGGTCAGCAAAAAAGAGGAAGACCCTCAACAAGATGGATTGACATAGTGGCTGCAACCATGGGCTCAAACATAGCAACAGTTGTGAGGATGGTGCTGGACATGGCATTGTTTCATTCTGTTGTACACAGGGTTGCTATGAGTTGGAACCGACTCCATGGCACTTAACATCAATAGCATATTCATTACATCAACAATATAGATCTTTGTAAATTATTTGATCATTTTCTCTCCCAGGACCACTTTCATGACCTGGAGGTTCTAAGAAAACATTTACATAGGTAATAAATGACAAATGTACTTTATAGGTAACCACATTCTCCCAGATGAGGACCTGGCCACTTTTCACTGGAACCTCTTCAGACCAGAGCATCCTCTTGCATCACTTAAGGTAACATGCCCAGTTTCCTGCCTATACACATTAGGGGATATCAGGTTTTGATCAGAGATTTGATAGAAAAATTGTCTTTCATTAGATTTAAAATATTTCAAATACTCACAGACAAAAAATTACAGTTATGGTCAATACCCTTAGTATTTTAAGGTTTCATACAAATCTATGAAGACAAATACTACACTCCAATAAATAATTATGAGCAAAGGACATAAGCAGACAATTCACAAAGGAGGAAATACAGTGGCTAATAATATGACTAGATATTAAACCTCACTAGTGCTCAGATGAACAAATTAAATAAGCAGTGTGATTGTAAGGAGCCCTGGTGGTGCATTGGTGAAAACACTCTGCTGCTAACCAGGAAATGTTGGCTGTTCAAATCCACCAGCTGCTCGGCGGGTCAAAGATGTGGCAGTCTTCTTCCATAAAGATTTACAGCCTTGGAAACCCTATGGGTCAGTCCTACTCTGTCCTATGGGGCGCTATGAGTTGGAATCAACTTAAAGGCAGTGGGTTTGCGTTTTTTGGTAATTTTTTTAACCTAACAAATTACCAAATACTGAAAAATTAGTCTACACACTGCTATCAATGGTGTGGTGAGACTGATATTCTCATATATTTCTGGTGATAGTACAAATTGATGATCATATTATATTTCCCTAGTCCTTTCACTCTCCTAGACAACTGCAACGAAACCTGCGAGTGCTGGAACTTGATGAAACTGCCTTCTTTTTCCAGGTCTTGCAAGTTTTCTGCCTTTGACAGGGTGCAGCTTACCACTTTTCTACCACTCTCTATTAGTGGAAAATATTTGAGTTTTCCTTCTCTAACAGGTTGCCACCTTACACAGGTTTTGGCTTTCACAGATTAACTCTATTTCATACCTTCTCTCTCCTCAAACCTCACACTTCTTCCTCTTTACTCACTCTCAGCCCGTGACCTTGCTTCCTATTTCACTAACAAAATTGAAGCAATTGGAAGAGAACTTCCAGAAACTCCCACTCCCTCATCTTCTCACCTACATGCATCTATGTGCTCACATGCTCTGCCCACATGCTCTACCCACATCCTGTTAACTGTCTATGTTCCTATCTAAGGCCACCCCCTCCACTGATACACTAGAGCTCATCCCTTCTTACCAACTTAAAGACATCACTTCAATAATTCTCTTTCTCTCACATCATCAGTTTTCCTCTCTTCACTGCATCTTTCCCATTAGATATATAAGCATACACTCATATTAAAAAATAAAACAAAAAACACTCTCTTGACCTCACTCACCCTCCCAAGCTACTGCTTCATATTTCTTTTTCCCTTATAGCAAACTCCTCTAAAGAGTTATCTATACTTGAGCTGTTTACTGTCCCTTTCCCCTCTTCTTTCTTGATTCAGCTTTGCCAAAATTGCTCTTGACAAGGTCAGTAATGACCTCCATGTTAACAAATCCAATGGCCTGCTCTCAGTTCTCATCTTATGTGACCAATCAGCAGCATTTGACACAATTTCTCACTCTCTCTTCCCTGGAAAACTTTCTTCACTTGGCTTTATGGACACTACTCTCTTCTGGTTTCCTTCCTACTTCACTGGCTGCTGATTCTCAGTCTCCTTTGCTGCTTCCTTTTCTTCTTCTCTACTTCTTAACTTTGAAGTGTTCCAGAGTTCTGTCCTTGGGTTCCTTTTCTTTTCTGTTTACACCCACTGCCCATTTGACTGATCTCATCCAGTCTCATGATTTTAAATACCACCTTTCCATTGATGATGCCTAAATTTATGTCTCCAGCTCTGACCTCTCTCTTGAGCTTCAGATTCTGATATCTAACTGCCTACTGAACATCTTAATTTGCATATCTAATAGGCATCTCAAACTAATATGTCCAGATGGAAACTCCTGATCTTTCTCCTAAACCTGTTCCTCCCACAATCTTCCTCATTTTTGTTACTGGCAACTTCATCCTTCCAGTTGCTTAGGCTAAGAAAACTTTGGAGTTGTCCTTGGCTTTTTTCTCTCTTTCTCATGGTCCACATTTCAACTGTCAGCAAATACCATTTGTTCTCACTTCAAAATATGTCCACTTCTCACCCTTTTCACTGCTACTACCCTGGTCATGCCATCATCATTTCTTGCCTGGACTGGTCTTCTGTTTGCACCCACCCCTACCCCCTACCATCTATTTCAACACAACAGCCAGAGTGATCTTTTTAAAAACTGACTCAGATCATGTCACTTCTCTATTCAAATTCCTTCAATGGCTCTTTATGTCACTAAGAGTAAAAGGCCAGTCCTTACCATGGCCTATGAAGCCCTATACTGTCCAGCCCCCTGTTACATCTCTGATCTCATCTTCCTTTTTCTTTTGCTCTCAGAACCTTTGCACTTACAATTCCTTCTACTTGAAATGCTTTTACCTCCCACATAGCTATTTCATCTCTCCTATAGTTTTTCTCAAATGTCATTTTCTCAGTGAGGCCTTTCCTGACCATCCTATTTAAAATTACATGCACACACACACACACACACACACACACGTGCATTTCCTAGCCCCTTCTCTACTTAGTTTTTCTCCATAGCACATATCACCATCTAGCACACTATACATTTTATTTATATTTTTGCTTGACTCCACCTACCCCATCCCAACACACCTACACTAGAATTTGAGCTCCTTTGTGGGCAGGGATTTTTGCCTGTCACATTAACTGCTTTATCTCTGGTGCCTAGGACAGTGCCTGGTACATGACAGGCAATAAATATTTGTTGAAGTAATGAATGGTACAGCTTTTTGGCAAAACAATTTTATATCAAAAGCCTTTAATAAGTTTATAACCTCTGATTCAATAATTATAGTTCTAGGAAGTTTGTATTTAAATAATTGGAAAGTGGACCACAAATCATATATCCATTTCATCACAGAACTTTAAAGAAATTAAAAAAAAAAATCTTCAGATCCAACGGTTGTCAAGATTTTGCCACACTTACTGGTTTCATTGTTGTTGATGTATTTTAAAGCAAATGCCAAACCTTAAGCCTTTTCACCCCCATATGCTTCGATAGACAAAAAAACCAAACCCACTGCCGTCAAGTCGATTCTGATTCATAGCTACTCTATAGGACAGAGTAGAACTGCTCCATAGTGTTCCAAGGCTGTAAATCTTTACAGAAGCAGACTGCCACAGCTTTCTCCCGTGGAGCTGCTGGTGAGTTCAAACCGCTGACCTTTTGGTTAGCAGCCAAGTGCTTAACCACTGTGCCACCAGGGCTCGTATATACTTTGAAACGCATCTCTAAAATACATGGGCATTTTCTTTTGTTGTTGTTGTTGTTGTTGTTTATTGTTATAGTTTAAGTGAAAGTTTACATTTCAAGTTAGTCTTTCATACAAAAATTTATACATACATTGTTATGTGACCCTAATTGCTCTCTCTATACTGTGACAGCACACTCCTCCTTTCCACCCGATTTCCCATGTCCATTCAACCAGCTCCTAAGCCTCTCTTCCTTCTCATCTCTCCAGACAGAAGCTGCCAATTTAGTCTCATGTATCTACTTGAGCTATGAAGCACACTCTTCACGAGTATCATTTTATGTCCTACAGTCCAGTCCAATCTTTATCTGAAGAGTTGGCCTCAAGAATTGTTTTAGTTCTGGGTTGACAGAGAGTCCAGGGGCCATGCTTTCTGGGGTTCCTCCAGTCTCAGTCAGACCATTAAGTCTGGTCTTTTTACTAGAATTTGAGTTCTGCACCCCACCTTTCTGCTGCTCCATCCGGGACTCTCTGTTGTGTTCCCTGTCAGGATGGTCGTTGGTGGTAGCCAGGCACCATCTACTTCTTCTGGTCTCAGGCTGATGCAGTCTCTGGTTTATGTGGCTCTTTCTGTCTCTTGAGCTAGTACTTTCCTTGTGTCTTTGGTGTTCTTCATTCTCCTTTACTCCAGGTGGTTGGGACCAATTGATGCATCTTAGATGGCCACTTGCTAGCTTTAAAAGACCACAGATGAAAAACATATGGGCATTTTCTTACATAAGCACAATGCCATTATCACACCTAACAAAATAAATGATAATTCCTTGGTATCATTTTAATATTTAATTCATTATTAGATTTTCTTGATTATCTCAAAAAGGCCTTTTTGTGGTTAGTTCAAATAAGGATCCAAACACAGTCCACACATTACAACGTTACTTTTAGTAACAGAACACTGGAAGCAGCCAATATGTTTCACACACGCGCACAAAAAGATTAATTATAGCGGTGTCATGAAACGGTGGTGATCCATTTCTTTATACTTTACGGTTTTTTCCAAGTATTCTGTAGTGAGAATAAGGAAAGGGAACCCCTATTTTTAAAGAAAAGGTTTTAACTCTCTTTCAGTGGATTTACTGAATTTGAATTCTGTATCTCACCCCCACCTCACTCTTTTTCTTAGTGATCCATCTTTGATGTCAGTATCCCTTGCTTGTCTTGCCTTCCCTCTAGGCCTGAGCTCATCAGCTGGTTCTTCCTCCCTGTGATGTGGTGATCAAAGCTGTTTCCAAGTATGTTAGTTCCATCAAAGACCCCTCAAACCTGGATGTAGTTGGGAAGGATGTTTTCAAACAGTCTCAGGTGAGCTAGCTTCCTCCTTCTTAAGAGCTGCTAGTTTTCTTACCTCCTCTGGCATCAATAGCAGATCTCCTGATCTTTTCTGTGATCCCTAACTTCTCTCCTCCTAGATGCTTGTCTTCTCCATGCTTACAGACTGGAACCTCAAAATTCCCTTTAAAAAATATTTCTAGGCCCAAATTTAAAGGATTCTTTACTTTTTTCTTCTTCTGATTATCAAAGTAATATAAGCTTATTCTGGAAAATAGAAAATAAAGAAAACAAGTCACCTATAATCTCATTACCCAGAAACAACTTGGCTACAGTTAACACTCTAGCATGTATCCTTCTAGTCTTTTTTTTCGATGCATATTTTAACATAAAAGAGGTCTTACTTAGTTCTTGACTGGGACTTTATGTTGCAAAATAAAACTAAAAATTATGAAAATAAGTTATTTTTATTTTTAACAATTTAATTTATACTTGTAACCCTGTGGCCTTTCTTTTCAATTTTATTGTTTAAATTAACATATAGTAAACTTGACTTTTGTGCATGTCTGTGTACACATCTATGAATTTTTCATGCATGTATAGACTCGATGGCAATGGGAATAGATTTATGTAAGCACCACCACAATCAGGATACAGAACAGTTGTAGCACTCAAAAAATCTGTCTCGTATTATCCCTTGGTAATCACACCCAACCCCAACCCTAACCTCTGGTAACCACCAGTCTCTTCTCTGTCACTATATTTCTCTCTTTTAGAGAATCATATGAATTGAATCGTACAATATGTAATATTTTGAGACTGGCTTCTTTCATTCAGCATAGTGCCTTTGAGATTCATCCGAGTTATTGCGTGTATCAGTAGTTCATTCCTTTTTATTGCTGAGTAGAGTTTTATTGTATAGACATACCACCATTTGTTTATCCATTCACCCCTTAAAGAATATTTGGGTTGTTTCCAATTTTTGGTGATTATGAATAGAGATGCTATAAACATTTATGCACAGGTTTTTGTTATAACATAATTTTTTATTTTTCTAGCATTAATACCTAGGGGTAGGATTTCTAGGTCATATGGTAAGTGTATGTATAACTTTCTAAGAAACTGCCAGACTATATTCCAGAGTGGCTGTACCATTCCTCACCAGCACTTGGTATTGTCAATATTTTTTTAAACCATTCTAATAGGTTTTTAGTGGTAGATCATCATAGTTGTAATTTTCATTTTTTAAATGACTAATGATGAACATTTTTTCTTGTGCTTATTTGATGTCCATATATACTTTTTGATGAATGATCTGTTCAAGAACATTTTTTTGCCTATTTTTAAATAGGTTTTTTTTTTTTTTTTTTTTTTTTTTTTTTTACCTATTGTTGAGTTTTGAGAGTTCTTTATATATTCTGGATACAAATCTTTTGTTGGTTATCTGGTTTGCAAATATTTTCTCCCAGTCTGTAGCTTGTCTTTTCATTCTCTTAACAGTCTTTTCTAGAGCAAAAATTTTTAATTTTGATGAAGTCCCAATTTATCAATTTTTATCTTTTATGGATCATGCTTTTGGTATCTTGTCTAAGAACTCTTTGCTTAACCTCAGGCATGACACTTCTTTATGTTTTACATGCAAAGCTATCATCCATTTTGAGTTAATTTTTGTATAAAGTATGATGTTTGAGACAATGTTTTATATATATATACATACATATATATATATCCATATATATATATTGCATATGGATATCCAATTATTTCAACACAGTTGGTTGAGACTAACCTTTCCCCATTGAATTGCCTCTGCACCTTTGTCAAAAATCAATTGGCCATATTTATGTGGGTCTATTTCTAGACTCTATCCTATTGAGTTGATCTATTATTTGTTTATCCCTTTGCCCATAGCACACTGTCTTGATTACTGTAGCTTTATGGTATTAGTCCTTGGGTGGCACAAATGGTTAAACATTGAGCTGCTAACTGAAAGATTGTTGGCTTGAACCCACCCCGAAGCACCTCAAAAGAAAGACCCGGTGATCTGCTTCTGAAAGGTCAATAAAACCCAAACCCATTGCTGACGAGTCAATTCCGACTCATAGTGACCATGGTCATAGACATGAAAACCCTATGGAGTGTAGTTCTACTCTGAAACACTTGGGTTCACCAAGTTTTAGTTTGGTATGGTAAGTCTTAAAGTTGGAATTATTTTAGATATTGTAGTTCCTTTGCCTTTCCATATAAATTTTAGAATAATCTTATCTGTATCGGCAAAAATATTCTGCTACGATTTTGATTGAAATTGTGCTATATATATAGATCAGTTGGTTCAGTCTTCCAATCCATGGATACAGTATGCCTCTCCATTTTATTTAGGTTATCTTTACTTTCTGTCATCAGTGTTTTATAGTTTTTAGTATACAAGTTCTGTACATGTTTTGTTAAATATTTCATATTTAAGGAGCTGAGCAATGGTTAAGTGCTTGGCTACTAACTGAAAGGCTGATAGTTCAAACCCACCCAGCAGCTCTGTGAGAGCCATCTGCTTCCATAAAGATTACAGTCAAGAAAACCCTACAGGGCAGTTCTACTCTGTCACATGGGGTTGCTATGAGTTAGAATCGACTCAATGGCAACCAAAACATTTCATATTTGGGGCACCTAATATAAATGATATTGTTTTGATAATTTCAGGTTCCAATTGTTCATTCTACTGTATAGACGTATGATTGTTCTTTGTGTGTTGACCTTTATCCCATGAAAATTCTAAACTCACTTATTAATTCCAGGTGTTATTTGGTAGATTTCTTGAGATTTTCTGTGTAGATGGTCATGTCATCTATGAATAGCAACAGTTGTATTTCTCCCTTTCCAATCTGTATGCCTTTTTTTTCCCTAACTATACTGTCTAAGACTTCCAATACAAAGTTGAATAGGTGTTCTGAAACTAGATATCCTTGTCTTGACCCTGGTCTTTGGGGAAAGTATTCAGTCTTTCATTAAGTATGATATTAGATGTAGGTTTTATAGATGCTTGTTATCAGTTTTAGGAAGTTCTCTTCTATTCCTAGTTTGTTGAGAGTTTTTATCACGAATGAGTGGTGTATTTTGTAAAATACTTTCTCCCCTTGCATCTATTGATATGATCGTGTGGTTTTTCTTCTTAGTCCATTAATATTTTAGATTGATTTTTTAAATTTATTTTTTAAATTGAACTTTAGATGAAGCTTTACAGAACAAAATAGCTTCTCATTAAACAGTTAGTACATATATTGTTTTGTGACATTGGTTAACACCCCCACGACATGTCAGTACTCTCCCTTTTTGACCTTGGGTTCCCTATTACCAGCTTTCCTATCCCCTCCTGCCTTCTAGTCCTTGCCCCTGGGCTGGTGTGCCCCTTTAGTCTCGTTTTGTCCTATGGGTCTCTCTAATCTTTGGCTAAAAGGTGAACCTCCGGAATGACTTCATTACTGGGCTAAAAGGGTGTCTGGGGGTCATAGTCTCGGGGTTTCTCCAGTCTCTGTCAGGCTAGTAAGTCTGGTCTTTTTTTTTTTGAGTTAGAATTTTGTTCTACATTTTTTTTCCAGCTCTGTCCTGGACCCTCTATTGTGATCCCTGTCAGAACAGTCAGTGGTGGTAGCCAGGCACCATCTAGTTGGACTGGACTCAGTCTGGTGGAGGCCGTAGTAGTTGTGGTCTGTTAGTCCTCTGGACTAATTTTTCCCTTGTATCTTTAGTTTTCTTCATTTTCCCTTGCTCCTGAAGGGGTGAGACCAGTAGAGTATCTTAAATGGCCACTCATAGGATTTTAAGACCCCAGACACTACTCATCAAAGTACAATGCACAACAATTTCTTTATAAACTATGTTATGTCAACTGAGCTAGCTGTTCCCTCAGACCATGGTCCCCACAGGCCTCAGCCCAGTAATTTGGTCTCTAAAAAAGTTTGGATTTGTCCATGGAGCTTCCATGACCTTACCCTGAAGACGTTGTGCTGGCTTCCCCAGTATTGTGTACTGTCTTACCCTTCACCAAAATTACCACTTATCTATTGTGTAGTTAGTGTTTTTCCACCTCCACCCCTCCTCTCCCTCTTAACCATCAAAGATTGTTTCTTTTTGTGTATAAACCTTTTCATGAGTTTTTATAGTAGTGGTTTCATACAATATTTGTCCTTCTGTAATTGACTTCTTTCACTCAGCATAATGCCCTCCAGATTCATCCATGTTGTGAGATGCTTTGCATATTCATCATTGTTCTTTATGGTTGCATAGTATTTCATTGTGTGTATGTACCATAGTTTGTTTATCCATTCATCTGTTGATGGGCATTTAGGTTGTTTCCATCTTTTTGATATTGTGAACAATCCTGCAACGAACATGGGTGTGCATATGTCTATTTGTGTGGCAGCTCTTATTTCTCTAGGATATGTTCCTAGGAGAGGGATTGCTGGCTCATATAGTATTTCTATTTGCAGTTTTCTAAGGAAGCCCCGTATCATTTTCCAAAATGGTTGAATCATTTTGCATTCCCACCAGCAGTGCATAAGAGTTCCGATCTCCCTGTAGCCTCTCCAACATTTGTTATTTCCTGTTTTTTTTGTTTCCTGACAGTAATGCTGGGGTGAGATGGTATTTCACTGTAGTTTTGATTTGCATTTCTCTAATGGCTGGTGATCACGGGCATTTCCTCATGGGTCTGTTAGCCACTTGAATGTCTTCTTTGGTAAAGTGTCTATTCGTTTCCTTTGCCCATTTTTAATTGGATTATTTGTCTTTTTGTTGTAGAGATATTGGATTTTCCTGTATATTTTAGAGATCAGACCTTTGTGGGATTTGTAATAACAAAATTTTTTTCCCAGTCTATAAGTTCTCTTTTTACTCTTTTGGTGAAGTCTTTTGATGAGCATAAGTGTTTAATTTTTAGAAGATACCACTTATCTAGCTTATCTTCTGGAGTTTGTATGTTGTTAGTTATGGTTTGTATCCTGTTAATGCCGTGCATTAGGGTCTCTAGCATTGATCCTATTTTTTCTTCTATGATCTTTATAGTTTTGGGCTTTGTATTTAGGTCTTTGTGTATGGTGTGAATTAGTTTTTCTGTATGGTGTGATTTATGGGTCCTGTTTCATTTTTTTTGCAGATGGACATCCAATTTTGCCAGCACCATTTGTTAAAAAGACTGTCTTTTCCCCGTTTGACGGAATTTGGGAACTTATCGAAGATCAGGCGACTGTAGGTGGATGGATTTACATCTTGGTTCTCGATTCTGTTCCATTGGTAAATGTATCTGTTGTTGTACCAGTACCAGACTGTTTTGACTACCGTAGCTGTATAGTAGCTTCTGAGGTCAGGTAGTGCAAGTCCTCCCACTTTATTCTTCTTCAATACAGCTTTACTTATCCAGAACCTCTTCCCTTTTCATATAAACTTAATGATTATTTTTTCCATCTCTTTAAAGAATGTTGTTGGTATTTGGGTAGGGATTGCAATGTATTTGTAGATTGCCTTAGGTAAAATTGTCATTTTCACAAAGTTGAGTCTACCTATCCATGAGCATGGTAGGTTTTTCCATTTATGTAGATATCTTTTGGTTTCTTGCAGTAGTGTTTTGTAGTTTTCTTTGTATAAGTCTTTTACATCCTTGCTTAGATTTATTCCTAAGTATTTGATTTTTTTTAGGGGCTATTACAAGTGGTATTGTTTTCCTGATTTCCTTTTTGTCATTCTATTTATTGGTGTATAGGAATCCAATGGATTTTCGTATGTTTATCTTGTATCCTGCTACTCTACTGAATTTTCTGTTAGTTCCAGTAGTTTTCGTGTGGAGTCTTTTGGGTTTTCTACAAATAGTATCATATCATCTGCAAATAGGGACAGTTTAACTTGTTCATTACCAATTTGGATGCCCTTTATTTCTTTTTCTTGCCTTATTGCTCTAGCTAGAACTTCCAGCACAATGTTAAATAGGAGCGGTGATAAAGGGCATCCTTGTCTTGTTCCTGTTTTCAAGGGGAATGTTTTCAGCCTCTCTCCATTAAGAATAATGTTGGTCGTTGGTTTTGCATAGATGCTCTTTATTATGTTGAGAAATTTCCCTTCTATACCTATTTGATTGAGAGTTTTTATCAGGAATGGGTGTTGGACTTTGTCAAATGCCTTTTCTGCATCAGCTGAGATGATCATGTGATTCTTTTCTTTCCTTTTATTTATGTGGTGGATTATGTTGATTGATTTTCTAATGCTGAACCATCCTTGCATACCTGGTAGGAATCCTACTTGGTTGTGGTGTATTATTTTTTGTTATGGTGCTGAATTCTATCAGCTAGAATTTTGCTGAGAATTTTTGCATCTATATTCATGAGAGATATTGGTCTGTAATTTTCTTTTTTTTTTTTTTTGTGGTGTCTTTGCCTGGTTTTGGTATCAGCATTATGCTGGCTTCATAGAATGAATTCAGAAGTATCACATCCTTTTCTATGTTCTGAAATAGTTTGAGTAGTACTGGTGTGAGATCTTCTCTGAATGTTTGGTAGAATTCTCCAGTGAAGCCATCTGGGCCAGGGATTTTTTTGTTGGGAGTTTTCTTTTATTACCTTTTCGATCTTTTCTCTTGTTATGGGTCTGTTCAGATTTTCAACATCACTTTGTGTTAGTTTGGGCAGCTAGTGTGTTTCTAGAAATTTGTCCATTTCCTCTAGGTTTTCAAATTTGTTGGAGTATAGTTTTTCATAATACTCTGTTATGATCCTTTTTATTTCAGTTGGGTCTTTTGTAATGTCCCCCATTTCATTTCTTATTTCAGTTATTTGCATCCTCTTCTATTTTCCTTTTGTCAGTCTGGCCAGTGGTTTGTCGATTTTGTTGATCCTCTCAAACAACCAACTTTTGGCTTTGTTGATTCTTTTTATTGTTTTTCTATTTCATTTATTTCTGCTCTAATCTTTATTATTTCCTTTCTTCTAGTGGCTGTGGGTTTTGTTTTTGGTTTTTTTTTTTTTTTTTGCTGTTCTCTTTCTGTGTGTTTGAGTTGTATAGTTAATGTTTTGATTTTGTCCCTTACTTCTTTTTTGATGTTTGCAACTATTGGCATAAATTGTCCGCTGAGGACTGCCTTTGCTGTGTCCAAAAGGTTTTGGTATGATGTGTTTTCATTCTCGTTTGATTCTAGGAATTTTTTGATTCCATCTCTGATTTCTTCTATTACCCAGTGGTTTGTAAGCAGGGTGTTATTCAGTTTCCATGTAACTGATTTTTTTCCTTGCTCTTCCTGTTGTTGATTTCTACTTTGTGTTGTGATCAGAGAAGATACTTTGTATTATCTCAGTGTTTTGAATTTTTTGAGGGTTGCTTTGTGGTCTAATGTGTGGTCTATTCTGGAGAACTTTCCATGTGGTTTGGAAAAGAATGTGTACTTTGCAGTTGTTGGGTGAAGTGTTGTATATATGTCTATGAGTTCAAGCTGGCTGATTGTGCTGTTTAGGTCTTCTGTATCTTTGTTGAGTTTCTTTCTAGATGTTCCGACCTCTACTGAGAGTGGTGTGTTGAAGTCTCCTACTATTATTGTGGAATTGTAAATTTCTCTTTTCAGTGCTGTTAGAGTTTGTTTTATGTATTCTGGAGCTGTGTCATTGGGTGCATATATATTTATTATAGTTATGTGTTCAAGCTGGATTGTCCCTTTAATCACGATGTAGTGCCCTTCTTTATCTTTTATGGTAGATTTTGTTTTAAAGTCTATTTTATCTGACATTAGTATTGCACTCCTGATCTTTTTGGTGGCTGTTTGCTTGATATATTTTTTTCCATCCTTTAATTTTTAATAAATTTATGTCTTTGTTTCTAAGGTGTGTCTCATATACAGCATATTGATAGCTCCTGTTTTTTAATCCATTCTGTCACTCTCTGTCTCTTTATGGGTCCATTTAAGCCTTTTATTTTCAGTGTAATCATTGATTTGTGTGAGTTTGTTGTTGTCATTTTGTAGTGCTTTTTTTTGTGGTGCTGGCGATTTCTTTGTTCCTCTTACTCTCCTGTGCTGAATTCCTTTTGATTTGTGGATTTTTTTTTTCATTTCTTTTGTTTTTGTAGATTTTGTTTTTACTGAGACTTTATGTTTGTCTTCTTTATTTTGATGAGTAGGTTTGTTAGCTTTCTTTGTGGTTACCTTGAAATTTACCCTTATCTTTCTACGTTTGATCCAGTCTAGTATTACTTGCTATCTCCTTGCCTTCCTCTCCATTAAAAAGTTCTATACCTACACTGTTGATTCCTTTTTTTATTGTTCTGACATTGTTATTGTTGTCATTTACAGATTATACATTGTTTGATATTGAATAGTCTTTGAGAGTTCATTTCCTAGGTTGGTATCTGGCTGGTGTGATCTTGTGTCCTATATTCAGGCTGTTGTCTGATGTTGTTTGTTCTCAAACCGAAGGACTCCCTTTATTAATTCTTGTAAGTTTGGTTTGGTTTTTACATAACCCCTAAATTTCTGTGTATCTGGAAATGTCCTAATTTCACCATCGTATTTGAACAAGAGTTTTGCAGGATATATTTTTCTTGGTTGGTAGTTTTTTTTTTTCTCTTCCAGGGTTTTATATATATTATCCCATTGACTTCTTGCCTGCATGGTTTCTGCTGAGTAATCAGAGCTTAGTCTTAATTGTTTCCCCTCTGTGTGTGACTTTTCATTTTTTCTCGAGCTGCTCTCAGGATTCTTTCTTTGTCTTTGCTTTTAGCAAGTGTGAATATAATATGCCTTGGTGATTTTCTTTTGGGGTCTATCCTATATGGGGTTCACTGAGCTTCTTGGATGGTCACCTTTTCCTCTTTCGTGATATTAGGAAAGTTTTCTGTCAGCAATTCTTCAATTATCCTGTGTTTTCCATTTTCTCGCCTTTTTCTGGAACTCCGGTCACTCTCAAATTTTTGCTTTTGATTGTATCCCACATAATTCTCTGGTTTTCTTCATTTTTCTTTGTTCTCTTTTTGATTTTTCCTCAAACAAAGTTGTATCTAATTATTTGTCTTCAATTTTGCTGCTCCTGTCTTCCATCATTTCAAACCTGTTCCTCAGCCCTTCTGTGACACTGTCCATTTCTGAAATCTTGTTGTTTATCTTTTGAATTTCTAATTGTTGTTTTTGTATGATTTCTAGTTGTAAATTTATATTGGCATTTTGTTCCTGTATTATTTTCCTGAATTCTTCCATTTTTTGTCTGTATTTTCCATGAATTTCTATTTTTTCCTTATTTTTGTCTGCATTTTGTTTCAACTCTTGGAAGCTCTGAATATTAGAGATTTGAATCCCCTATCAGGTAGTTCTAGTGCCTTTTCTTCTTCTGGAAAGTCATCTGGTGTTTTATTTTGGATGCCTATTGGAACCATCTTGTCCCTTTTTTTATATGTTTTGATATTTTCTGCTATCTTCGGGACATTCAGTAGTTATTTTCTTCATTTATTGATTGTAGATTTGTTTGTTTTGTCCTGCTTTTTTGTTTTATTTGGTTATATCTGAGCAGGTGGGCTTTGCATTCTTTGTTGTTTCCTTGTCTGTGGACATGATATTTTTCACCTCCTTGTCCAATGAGCAGGGCCAGTTACTCAGCTATGGTGCAGCAGGGCAGGTCCAGCTGAAGGGGATGTGCTGGGATGGGTTGTTCATGGCATGTATTTGGGCTGACAAGATGAGCCAGTGGTCAGTGCAGGGCAGATTGCAGTAGGTCGTGCCTGTGCTGCTCAGGAGTGCAGTGTTCAGCACATGGTGCAGATAGGCAAGAGGGAGGGGGAGAGGGGAGTTGTGATGTGTGTAGCTAGGTTGGGTATGGAAAAGAAGAGAGAGAGGGGAGAGAAACAGAAGCAAAAAAAGTGCTGTGGTAGGTTGCCTTTGGAGTGGAGAGAGAAGAAACCGAGAAATGCAGAAAAACAAAAAGGAAATAAATAAATAGATTAAAAATTAAAGAAACAATGCCCCCAGGGATACCACTGGAGCAGCTGTGCAGACTGAGGAAGCGGCTCCCAAGCCACGCAGTATAGTCCACCTTGAAGGGGTGGAGATGATACACAGCACCAGGTATTCAGGAAACAGGAAAAGAAAGTAAGAAGAAAGATGAGAAACCGAGAAATGAAGAAAAATTAAAAGGAAAAGAAAAAGAAAAAACAAAGAGACAAAAGAAAGCTCCCAGGGATCCCACCAGCGTGGCTGTGTGGACTGGGGAAGTGGACTGGGGAAGCAGTTCCCCAGCTGAGCAGTGCTTCACAGCCTGTCAAGAAGAAGCAAAGATGGCACATGGAGTCAGGTGTTGGAGAGAAAGGAGAGGGAGCAGGTGAGAGGCAGGGAAGAAACCAAAAGAGGCTGGAAAAAGCAATACCAGCAACAAAGAAATGGCACTGAAGAAGCTGGCTGGTGTGGGCAGAGTGAATCTACATGGCACGGAACTGGCGCCTCCCACACTGCAATCGCGGCCTGCTGGGAAGCAGCAGATTGGCCCACCAGGAAGCCGGGAATCGGCCTGCTAAGAAGCAGTGAATTGGCCTGCCAGGAAGGCAGGAATCAGCTTGCCAGGAAGGCAGGAATCAGCTTGCCAGGAAGCTGGGAATCAGCCTGCTGGCAAGCCAGGAATCGACCCACCAGGAAGCTACGGATCAGCCAGCTGGGAAGCAGCAAAGGTCGAGCAGGGGGAGGCAGGATAGGGGGTAGGAAAGCGTGTGTCACTGGTTACCAGGTGCTCTGTCTCCTGCTGGGAGCTATGTGAATCTTCTTTCCTGTACTCCCAGTCTGCCAATCTCCAACAGGAGTCCAAGATGGTGGATCTGTGCTGTGTTAGCTGATAGGGGACCTCAGCTCATAACTCTCCTCACTCTCTGTTCTCTGTCAGTTTCTTATTCCATTCGGTGCTTGGTTGAGGTCTTTATCTCTTCATTTGATGCTTAGGGTTCCAGGATTGATGTTTGTCTCTGTTTTACGGGTCTTTGCTGTGGAGGGACGGCGTGTGCTTCTGTCTATAGCACCATGTTGGCTCTGCCTCTGGATTGATTTTTTAATATTGAACTAGCTTTGTATTCCCAAGACAAATCCCACTTGATTGTGGTGTATTATTCCTTTAATATATTGCTGGATTTGAATTGCTGGTATTTCACTGAAAATTTTTGCATTTATATCCATGAAGGATATTGGTCTATAGTTTTCTTGTGCTGTCTTTGTCTGGTTTTGGTATCACGGTAATGCTGGATTTATAAAATGAGTTGGCAAATGTTCCTTCCTCTTCTGTTTTTTGGAAGGGATTGTGTATAATTGATGTTACTTCTTTAAATGTTTGGTAGAATTTGCCAGTGATATATCTGGTATGAATTTCTTTGAATTTGTTCTGTTTGGATTTTGCTGAGCTTCTTGAATCTTTATGTCTTTCATGAAGTTTGGAAAATTTTCAACCATAATTTCTGCAAATAGATTTTTTTCCTCCACACTCTTTGTCCTTCTCCTTCTGTGACTCTGATGGCACCAATGTTAGACCTGTTGGTATTATCCCACAGATAATAACCCTGACCCCCCTCCATTTTTTAAAATCATTTTTCTGTCTGTTTTTCACACTGAATAGCTTTTATTAATCTATTTTCAACTTTACTAATTCTTTCTCTGTCATCTCTGCTCTGCTACGGAGGCCCATCCAATGAGTAGTTTTTAATTTCTGTTACTGAATTTTTCAATTCCAAAATTTCCATTTGGTTCTTTATATATTTTATTCCTTTGCTGAGATTTTCTACCTTTCTGTTTGTTTCAAAATTGTTCCCTTTACTTTCAAGCATTTTTATAATAGTTACTTTAAAGCCTTTATCAGATAATTCCAATATCTATGTCATCTTGGCATTGATGTCTGTTTATTTATCTTTTTCCAGCTAGTTGAGATTTTCCTCGTTCTGCCAATTATATCCTGGACATTTTGAATATTATGTTATGATACTCTTGGTCTTGTGTCAATATTATGGAGAATATTGATAGTTTAGTTTTAGCAGGCAATTGACCTATCAGGCCACAAGTTCTCGCTAGCCTTCTAATGGGCTATGATGTCAGTTCAGTTTTCAAAGCCTTTGCAAACATATTTGTATCTTTCCTGTGTGTATGCCACCCAGTGGCCTGTCTGGAACTTGGGCAGTGGTCAATCTTTTGGTTCAGTTCTGAGAGTCTGTGGTCTGCTGTTTAGGGTCAGATCCATGCATGTGCAGCTCAGGGGTGAACCCAGGATTTCATAAACAAATTTTTGTGTCATTTCTTGAGCTCCTCCCTTAACATGATCTCCTCAGTACTTCTGAGGGGAAGTTTGTTGGACTTCCCATTTTCAGAACCCCTGCCATAAATAATTACCTAACTCTTCCAAGCACTTCCCATGTCTGCACCCATGTCTAGGACCAAGCAGCAGGAGTAAAAAACATCGGGGATTCACCCTACCCTTTTGAGACCACTGCTTCTCTGATCAGAGAGGAAGGTTCCTGTCATTCAGTTTTTGATCCCTGCTGTTCCCCATTGCCACCACTGTTACTTTGGGGCTTGCACACAAGAGAACAAAATAAAAAAACAAAGAAAGAAAAATGGGACATTTCTACACACTCCGAGTCTTCCTGCTCTTTGAGCCAGAACTAGATTAGGATTTCTCCTGACGTTCTCTCTGTTCATGCCAAGGCCCACTTCCAGGTTTCAGGTTGCATTGTGTTTGCACCAGGGAATACTGGAGGATAAAGAAATGTTAAACTCATCACTGGTTTAGTGGCACTTTGAATTCAGATCTTCTTCCCCAATCTGTCTTCTACTGTTTACTTTTCAGAGTCCTCAAATTGCTGCTCCTGGTTTTCATAACTGTGTTCAGTGATAACAAGGTAGAGTGTGCTTACGTCATCTTACCCAGCACTAAACCTTTCTGTGGACTTTTTAAATCAAGTGTTTGGTTTGGTGTATAATTTTTCCAACAAAATTTTGTAATGGCTAGATCTCACATCCATTACTTCACATTTAACTTTATAGCTTTGATCATAAAGTGAGTTACTTTTAATAAAAAGTATACTTAGGCTTCATTTTCCCAAAAGACTTATATTCATTTTATATTCAAGTTGTTTTCAAGTACCTTCTCTACATCATTTTTCCTGATTTTCTCTTCCACTTTTTTTGAACACTAACTGCATCAGATCTTCATTTGTCAGTGGCTTCTAGCATATGAACAGACCTCCAACACTTTCCTTGACTTTAGGCAATCCTGACCCTTTTGACGGATTTACTAATTCACTTGGCTGAATTGCATTGTACTTTCAGCTGTTTGCTCCAGACAATTAGGAAGGGACTTACCCACAAAAAAAAAAAAGAAAGAAATTGTCATGTTGGGTAGGGAGAGATGCTAGTGTTAACTAGGGAATGTTTAAATGGAGAATAAATTTTTTGTAGGTGCTCAACTGAGTGGTGAATTTTTTTAATACTATGACTTTTACTTACCTTTGTAGCTTCATAAAGTCTGGGACTTGGATAATGATTATTTATAAAAACAAAGGATCCCTTTTTGTTTTCACTAAAAAAATAACATAGCTACATTTAAAAAATGGAAAATAGAGAATTTGCTCTTAATTCCATCATAAATGTTTTGCAGTGTTTCATAGTCTCCTTTATGTGTACATTTTTGCACAGTAGTTGTCTCAGTGTAAGAATTTTTAACTTGCTTTTTTCGCTTAATATTATGTCTTAAACCATTTTCTATTGTTACTATATAATCTTCATAAACACCATTTTTTACAGTTGTAGAATGATGAGGAGAGCTCTTCTAAACAAACATACAAGAACTTAGTTAATAGTGTCAAAGTGAGGGATTCTACTCTGCTACTTGAGGCCTCTGGATCTATAACAGAAAAGGACAGGGCTTGATTAAATATGATCATTCATCAAATACCGAGTTAACTTCTATGGTCAAGGACTTACACTAGGCACTAGAATATACATGTGAATAAATCATTCTCTACCTTTTGTAGAAATTGAGATTGAATGGGGTGACAAGCAAATAAATAAGTACAATAAAGCAAAACAGAGCGTCAAGTGGGAAAGGGTGGTCAGGAAATTGTTTTATAGAAGTGGTGACCCTTGAAGGAACAGTAAGGGCACAGAACACAGTGGCACATTGAGGGAACTACAAGTAATTCAGTATTTTAGGGAATTGGGTCATAGATCTATACTTCCTGTCATGGATTGAATTGTGTCCCCAGAAATGTGTGTCAACTTGGCTAGGCCATGATTTCCAGTATTGTGTGATTGTCCACCATTTCGTCATCTGATATGATTTTTCTATGTGTTGTAAATCCTACCTCTATGATGTTAATGAGGTGGGATTAGTGGCAGTTATACTAATGAGGCAGGACTCAATCTACAAGATTAGATTTTATTTTAAGTGAGTCTCTTTTGAGATATAAAAGAGAAAAATGAGCAGAGAGACATGGAGACCTCATACCACCAAGAAAGTAGTGCCAGGAGAATAGTGTGTCCTTTGGACCCGGGGTCCCTGCACTGAGAAGCTCCTTGACTGGGGAAGATTGATGACAAGGACTTTCCCCCAGAGCTGACAGAGGAAGAAACCCTTTCTCTGGAGCTGGAACCCTGAATTTGGACTTCTAGCCCCCTAGACTGTGAGAGAATAAATTTCTCTTTGTTAAAGCCATCCACTTGTGGTATTTCTGTTGTAGCAGCACTAGATAACTAAGACAGAATTTGGTACTGAGAGTGGGGAGCTGCTCTAACAGATACATACAATGAGTAAACTGTTTTGAAACTGTGAATGGATAGGGGCTGGAAGAGTTTTCAAGTGCCTAATAGTAAACACCTAGATCGCCTTGAAGAGACTGTTGGTAGAATTATGGACATCAAAGAAAATTCTGGTGGGGACTCAAAAGGAAATGAGGAGAGCTGTTACACCAGAGATGGTGCAGATGGCGAGAAGAAGTAGCAGAGAAACGGCAGCAGCAGAACCAGGCGACTAGCATGAGACAGTGCTGGAGCTAACCGACGGAGTGAGAGAGCTGAGTACCTTTGCGCAGGAGGCTTCCTGGTGGAGTGGGGTGCCTTCCAGCACTCATCAGTGGAACTAGGCTCGCTGACCCACGGAGCAAGACAGCTGAGTGCTTTCTGGCTGAAGTTTTCTGGCAGAGTGGGTCACCTCCAGGTACTTATCGGTGGAGCTACAGAGCTTTGGGACACTTGCTTGAGCAGGGCAGACATGGGCAGTGAGGCACAAGGGGCTTAGAGGCCAAGGAATCAGGAAACAGAAGCTGAAGAGACAGGGAGCACAGGAAGCAGAGCTCCCTCAGTCTCAAATAGTAGGACCGTGACCTCTGGGGTCTCAAAGGATGGAGTTGCCACTCGGATGGACTAGGAGAGTGGGGCTGCCCAAATTCAAGACAGCAGAGGGGGTCTGGAAGGCAGAGCTGAAACCCAGGGCCAAGGGGCCTCCACCCAGAATCCTGAGAGTATGGCCAACACCTAAATTCTGGAGGGCAGGGCCATTGCCTATATGGTCTCAGAGAACAAGAGGATTGTTTTCAAGCCTTGAGAGCCAATGAAATGTGGTCTGCTGACTTGCTTGGTACCTATTATCCCTTCTTTCCCTCCAATTTTTCCCATTTGTAATGGAAATGTCTAGCTTGTGCTTGTTCCACCATTGCACTTTGGAAGCAGATAATTTGTATTCTGGACTTCACAGCTGAAGAGGAATTTTTGGATTTTGGACTTGGAGTTGAATTAAGACTTTTGCTATGATATGATGGGGTGAACGTGTTTTACATGTGGCAAGGACATGAATTTTGGGGGGCCAAAGGTTGGAATGTCATGGATTGAACTGTGTCCCCCAAAAATGTGTGTCAACTTGGCTAGGTCATGATTCCCATTATTGTGTGATAGCTAGCTAACTAGGACGCTTACTGATACTAAACACTCTACAAGACATATTGTTAAGTGAAAAAAGCAAATTGAGGAACAAAGTAATGATATGATTCCATTTATGTAAAAAAATAAAACTATATTGGTGTACCTACATATGTATTTATAAATACATAGCAAAAATTATGAAAAAACATATACAAATTGTAACAGTAGTCACCTTTGGGGAGGGGCGTGAATGCAGAGGTAGAGATATTTAAGGAAGATATGGTTTGTATTATTTTAGGAGATTGTTTTCAATTATATGTGTCATTAAAAATAATAAGTAGATAATGAATAAATAAATGATGAAACATTGATACAATGGAATGTTATTCAACCATATAGATATGATGCTGTAAATAAGTAATTTACAGGCATTTTTTAGATTTAAAACTCTTTTTTCAAACTATGTCAAGTCTAATTTTTTAAAAAGCAGAGCTGTCTTGTTTGTAAATGTGGCTGGAGGGCCTGGAACTCTTGATTTCTGTGTTTTTGTGCAGGTATGCAGATAAAGAAGTCTGGTGTGCTAAATATACCCTGGGATGGTAACAGTTACAGTCTCTGAGAGATAAAAGTGTAAATGTTTTAAATTTCTTTTATTGGATTAGACTAATTTTTCTATACAAAACAAATATTGTTCATTGTAGTTAATACTTGATTTTTTTTTTTGAGAAAATACTCAACACCTTGGCTATATGATGAATTAGACACTCTCATACATTGGTTATGATAATATAACTTGAAACATCTGTTTTAGAAAGAAACTTAGTATCATGTGTCAAGAGTCTATGAAAATGATCTTACCCTTTGATCTAGTAATTCTACTTCTAACAATGTGCTCTATGAAATAACCTGAGTCTTATGTAAAAATATGCTTAAAAAAAAAAGAAAACCCATTGCCGTCGAGTTCATTCCGACTCATAGCGACCCTATCAGAGCATTATTTAAAATAGTGAGAAATTGTAAATGACTTTAATATCTTACATTCCATTTGATTAAATATTATGAAGCTCTTCAAATTATACTCAAGAGGATTTTTTGATAACATTGGAAAAGGCTTGATAATTGAAAAGCCTCTTTTTGTTCAGCCCTACCCCTGCAGAAGTACACAGTATTTTGACTTCTATTGCCATAGGTTAGTTTTGCCTCTGCTTGAAATTTATATGTACTCTTTTATGTCTCTCTTCTTTCACTCAATATAATGTCTTTGAGATTTATCTGCATTTTTGTGTGTATTAATACTTTGTTCTTTTTTATTACTGCATAGTATTTCATTGTATGAATATACCATAATTTATCCAGTCTCCTGTTGATATGCATTTGAGTTATGTCTAGTGTGGGGCTATTTATTATAAATAAAGCTGCTGTTAACATTCTTGTTCATGTCTTCTTGTGGATATATGTACTCATTTCTCTTGAGTAAATACTTAGGAATATCATTGCTAGGTTAGTGTATGTGTAACTTTATAAGAAACTGCCAAGCTGTTTTCCAAACTATACCAATATATACTTTCACCAGCAATGTACTGAAGTTCCAGTTACTCCATGTCCTTGCCGGTGCTTGATAGTAATAGTCTTTTACATTTTAGCCTTTCTGGTGGATATGGAGTGACATCGCATTGTGATTTTTGTGCATGATTTTTAAAAGTGCTTTTTGCTTTGGTGTTACCTTTTGAACAAATGATCTCATTTTTAGGACACTTTCCTAAGCGCATAATCTGAAATCCAGAAAAAAATTATATGTACATATATGCTCTTATCTGTATAACTTATAATAGCAAAATGTGAGACATATCCTAAATGTTAGGTATATGGAAGTAGTTACGTAATTTATGATACGTTCATAACGGTAAAATATGAAGCCATTCAAAATTATGTAGATTGTTTAGATTATTATAAGTAGGATAAAAATTGTACATGGAGTATGATATCAACTATAGAAAAATACATTCATTAAAATAAACTAGCTATACTTCAACAAAAAAAAGTTTACTAAAAAAAATACTGGAAGGAAACACACCAAAATATCTTTGGGTCTTGGTACTATGTAATTTTTTTTCCTATCCTTACGTATTTTTTCTAATGAGCATGTATCATTTTAAAATAGCACACAATGTAAGTAAACTTTATTTTTAAAAAAATTACAGATTTTATGTTCTATAATGCTTTCTCCTACCTAATCTTTTCTGTAGGTTGAGAATTTGTTCTCTTGAATTTTTTAGTATATTGATTTCTTTTACTATTTCACTCCCAAATTATAAATTGCATGGAAAAAACACTCTCATGTTGTTTCTTCTTCTGAACATGTGGTGTTCCAACATTCAGTCCAGGACAGAAGATAAAATAGAATGATTCAAGAAAGCAGTTGAGTACTATTCAGTTACAACCAAACTCTCTTTGCTGCCAGTGGGTCCCTCCTTTCTAGGTAAGACTTTCGTGTGACCCCAAGCTATTCTATCCATAGGCGAAACTGAATTGGTCTCTCAGGAACTCCTGGGCCAGAATGGAATCACTTGCTTATGTTTTGCTTTTCTAGAACTCATTCCTGTTTGGTAGGCGTTGTCCTTTTGATTTGCATGTAATAAGAGATGTGACATCAGAAAGGGCCCTGCTTTCTCAAATTTATAGATGGGCTCTGTCTTAGTCATCTAGTGCTGCTGTAACAGAAATACCGCAAGCGGATGACTTTAACAAACAGAAGTTTATTCTCTCACAGTCTAGTAGGCTAGAAGTCCAAATTCAGGGTGTCAGCTCCAGGGGAAGGCTTTCTCTGTCAGCTCTGGAGGAAGGTCCTTGTCATCAATCTTCCCCTGGACTAGGAGCTTCTCTGCACAGGAACCCCGGGTCCAAAGGACACTCTGTGCTCCCAGTACTGTTTTCTCAGTGGTATGAGGTCCCCCTGTCTCTCTCCTCACTTCTCTCTTTTATATCTCAAAAGAGATTGGCTCAAGACACAATCCAATCTTGTAGATTGAGTCCTGCCTCATTAACATAACTGCCACCTATCCCACCTCATTAACATCATAGAGGTAGGATTTACAATACATAGGAAAATCACATCAGATGACAAAATAGTGGACAATCACACAATACTGGGAATCATGGCCTAGCCAAACTGATACACATATTTTGGGGGGACACAATTCAATCCGTGACAGGGTCCAATATCATTTCCTTAGTTTTGGCTTCTTCTGGAACTAACCTCCATTCTGGCCTAAGAGCAGTCTGATATATGTAAAATAGCCCTGCCTCTGTGGTCACACCTGAGTTTGAATTCACCCTCTGCTGATTACTAGCTCTGTGACCTTGGCAGGTCACATTTGTATGAAATGTGGCTTATGGTACCTACTTATGGGGGTTATTATTAAATGAGATAATTTATGCAAGGTTCCTGGCATGACACATAGTAGCTATTCAATAATATTTATTCATTAATTATTCATAATTTATTCATTAATAATAATTGTTTGGGTGATATGGAGTTAGCAGAATGTAACATGGTAGAATTATTAGGATTGACTGAAGCATAGCACTTTCTCATAGCTTCACATTTTCAGAATAATCAGCTTGGAAATTCTCCCTTTCCACGAAATCAAATGGGCACCATCTCTGCTGGAAAGCCAATGGTAAGTATCCTTTATGAGATCTGAGTACATTTGTTAGCATTAGATACTCAAGGTTTCTTCCTAATTTTTATAATCTGAGATGAGGAGTTAGGGCAATTCAGTAGTATTGGGAATATCAAGGCCATGTATACCAAGGTCACATTCTCAACAGAAGACTATGTAAAGAAAACGTCCAAATCAGTAATCATGAGGCATTGTGAAGGTAGGTTAGTTTGATGTCAGAAAATGGTTCTAAGAGACCTAGATTGGTCCATTTTCCTTCCTCTGGAGGATTTTGTCCATATATCACTGTTAGAATGATTTCTTCTTATTCTCTGTAAATTCTTTGTATCCCAATAATCTTTGCAACTGCCATCATCCATTATGTCACAACTTCTGAGGGAACTATCTTGGAGTGTGATAAAATGTTAAATACTTTTCTGTCTCTTTTGTCTTTTAGTTTTCTCATGAAGTACCCCAGAAAATGAAATATCCACTGTCATTCCCAGTGGGACCCAACTCATCTCTTCTCTTCTCCTCCCATGCTCTGGGGGAATCTCCTGCTTTTTCTGAGGAATGCATGCTGCAGGACAGCCCCTTTGCCAATTGGGCTGTGTCTTATGACTCCTCTACATCCCAGTTTCCTAATTACCTGACTTCTAAAGCTTCACCTCCTTTGAGACCACACTCTTCCCACTCCTCTTCCTCTGATGGTGATGAACCAAATGGAACCAGCTCTCAGTAAGTATCTGTATAGACACCCAGAGGAACAGATTTCTGAGGCATCTGTATTCTTTTCCTGGTAAACTGGGTAGGGGTTGTGGGGAAGTGTCTGTTCCAGGCTTTCCTCTGTGGCTCTTTGCCTTTAAACTAAGTAGGAAAACATTCCCTATGCTTGCCCATTTCATTCTTATTTTGGCCCTGTAATTTTCAGACACCCAGACAACTGAGGTAAAAGGCAGCATAGCAGCTGGTTAGGGAGGTCCTGATGTGGGATGCTATGTATCATGGCTCTCATTTCTCAGTTAGTAATGGGAGTAGATTAGATGTTAAAAAAAAAAAAAAGAAAAGACTATCTAAAGCAATAGAACAAGATAAAGAAATAAAGGGCATCCAAATTGGTAACAAAGAAGTAAAAGTATCCCTATTCACAGATGATATGATACTATATATAAAGAACCCAAAAGACTCCACAAGAAAACTACTGGAACTAATAGAAATATTTAGAAGAATAGCAGGATACAAGATAAACGTATAAAAATCAGTTGTATTCCTATCCACCAATAAATAGAACTATGAAAAGGAAATCAGGAAAGCAATACAATTTATAATAGCTCCTAGAAAAGTAAAATACTTAGAAATAAATCTAACCAGGGACATAAAAGACCTATACAAAGAACACTACAAAACACTAAACACTACTGCAAGAAACCAAAAGATACCTACATAAATGGAAAAACATACTATGCTCATGGATATATAGACTCAACGTTGTGAAAATGTCAATTCTACCCAAAGAAATCTACAAATACAATGCAATTCCTATCCAAATACCCACAGCATTCTTTAAGGAGATGGAAAACTTGATCATTAACTTTATATGGAAAAGAAAGAGGCCCTGGATGAGTAAACCGTTATTGAAGAAGAACAAAGTAGGAGGCCTCGCACTACCTGACCTCAGAACCTACCATACAGCTACGGTAGTCAAAACAGCCTGGTACTGGTACAATGACAGACTCATTAACCAATGGAACAGAATCGAGAACCCAGATGTAAATCCATCCACCTATGGTCACTTGATCTTAGACAAAGGCCCAAAGTCCATTAAATGGGGGAAAAGACAGTCTTTTTAACAAATGGTGCTGACACAGCTGCATGTCCATCTGTAAAAAAATGAAACAGGACCCATACCTTACACAAAAACTAATTAAAAATGGATCAAAGACCTAAATATAAAACAAAAAAATAAAGATAATGGAAGAAAAAATAGGGTCAATGCTAAGGGCCCTAATTTATGGCATAAATAGCATACAAACCATAACTAACAAAACACAAACACCAGAAGATAAGCTCGATAGGGATCCTCTAAAAATTGAACACCTATATTCATCAAAGGAGCCCTGGTAGCACAGTGGTTAAGAGCTATGGCTGCTAACCAAAAAGGTTGGCAGTTCAAATCTACCAGCTGCTCCTTGGAAACCCTATCAGGCAATTCTGCTCTGTCCTACAGGGTCACTATGAGTTGGAATCAACTTGATGGCAATGGTGTTTTTTTGCTACTCATCAAAAGACTTCGCCAAAAGAATAAGAAGAGAACCTACAGACTGGGAAAAAAAATTTGGCTATGATATATCCAATTAAGGTCTAATCTCTAAAATCTATAGGAAAATCCAACACCTCTACAACAAAAAGACAAATAATCCAGTTAAAAAATGGGCAAAGGATATGAACAGACACTTCACCAAAGAAGACCTTCAGGTGGCTAACAGACAGATGAGGAAATGCTCTCGATCACTAGCCATTAGAGAAATGCAAACCAAAACCACAATCAGATACCATCTCACCTCGACATTACTGGCACAAATAAAAAAAAAAGAAAAAGAAAATAACAAATGTTGGAGAGGCTGCGGGGAGATTGAAATTCTTAAGCAATGCTAGTGGTAATGCAAAATGGTACAACAATTTTGGAAAACGAGATGGTGCTTCCTTAAAAAGCTAGAAATACCATATGATCCAACAATCCCACTCCTAGGAATATATCCTAGAGAAATAAGAGCCTTCACATGAATAGACATATGCACACTCATGTTCATTGCAACATTATTCACAATAGCAAAAAGATGGAAACAACCTAGGTGCCCATCAACAGACGAATGGATAAACAAACTATGATACATATACACAATGGAATACTATGTAACAATAAATAACAATGATGAATCTGCAAAACATCTCCCAACATGGATGAATCTGGAGGGCATTAAACTGAGTCAAATAAATCAATCACAAAAGAAGAAATACTGTATGAGACCACTATTATAAAAACTCATGAAAAGATTTACACACAGAAACAATCTTTGATGGTTACGAGGGAAGGGAGGGGTAGAGAGGGAACAACACTAACTAGACAATAGATAAGTGGTAACTTTGATGGAGGGTAAGACAGTACACAATACTGGGGAAGTCAGCACAACTTGAACAAGGCAAAGTCATAGAAGCTTCATAGACACATCAAAACTCCCTGAGGGACCAAGTTACTGGGCTGAGGGCTGGGGACCATGGTCTTGTGGAACATCTAGCTTAATTGGCATAACATAGTTTATAAAGAAAATGTTCTACATCCCACTTTGGTGAGTAACGTCTGGGGTCTTAAAAGGTTGTAAGTAGCCATCTAAGATACATCTACTGGTCCTACCCCATCTGGAGCAAGGGAGAATGAAGAAAACCAAAGACACAAGGGAAAGATTAGTCCAAAGGACTAATGGACCACAATTACCACAGCCTTCACCAGACTGAGTCCAGCACAACTAGATAGTGCCCGGCTACCACCACTGACTGCTCTGATGAGGATCACAATAGAGGGTCCCAGACAGAGCTGGAGAAAAATGTAGAACACAGTTCTAACTCACACACACACACAAGAAAAGACCAGATTTACTAATCTGACAGAGACTGGAGAAACCCCAAGAGTATGGCTCCTGGACACCCTTTTAACTCAGTACTGAAGTCACTCCTGAGGTGCACCCTTCAGCCAAAGATTAGACAGGTCTATAAAACAAACAATAACACACGTATTTCAACCATGTATACAAGACTACAGGGGCACACCAGCCCAGGGCAAGAACTAGAAGGCAGGAGGGAATAGAAAAGCTGGATGAATGGAAATGGGGAATCCAAGGTCGAGAAGGGGAGAGTGTTGACATGTCATGGGGTTGACAACCAATGTCAAAAAACAATATGTGTATTAATTGTTTAATGTAAACTTTCACCTAAAGCCCAATAAAAAATAAAAAATTTAATAAATGAAAAAATTTAAGAGTTGAAGTATTGGAACAGTTGAATAGGTAGTTATACTGCTTAGTAACTAAAAGAGTATTCTAAGGATTAAAAGGGTGGAATTTTTTACTAGCTCATTTGTTCTTAATTATTTCTCAGACAGATTATTCCTAAGAAACAGAGTTGCTTTGAGGTTTTGATTGTAATTATTTTCTCAGAACATAAGCAGACTCTAAACGTAGCCTCTTACAAGATGTAGAGGATTCAGAATGATTCCCATGACTTTTTATCAATTTGGTTTAGGTCAGATGAAAGAAGCCAGAGAGGGCAGTGATAGCTACTGAGAGGAAAGGTATAAGGTTGACTGCTAACCCAGTGTCCTGACTTCCAGAGGGTTTGTGAGATTACTTTCAATCAGAAAAGGCATCTACTTGAGTTGGAATATCTTTATCAACCTCCCTTCTCTTATCTACACTATCTCTCTAAATTTTTTAGTCACATCACAGAAGCACTTCAGAAACAACCTGGATGGGAGGGTACCAATGGTGACAGAGTGTCCTGGGTACAGCCCATTGATGCTGCAGTTTCAGATGCCAGCCCCATATCCTATCTCTGCTGTCTGTGTCTACGAGAAACTACATGGACATCACCATTCCGCCCTTACCTCCAGTAGCTCAAGAAGTCTTACAGGTTGCTGAACAAAGACACCAGAGAGGTCTTATGTACCCTTATATCTGTCACATCCTAAGGTGAGACAGCACATCAACACCTAACCCCTTTTCTCTTAGCACTATACTTCATACTTCTTAGGACTGTATGTTACCAGAGAAAAATTTTGATCACTGGTATCTGAAGGGAGATAAAAGGAGACCAAGTGTGTTGGGGCCCTATCTTAGTTATCTAGTGTTACTATAACAGAAATACCACAAGTGGATGGCTTTAACAAAGAGAAATTTATTTTCTCACAATCTAGTAGGCTAGAAGTCCAAATTCAGGGCATCAGCTCCAGGGGAAGGGCTTTCTCTCTCTGTTGACTCTGGAGGAAGGTCCTTCTCATCAGTCTTCCCCTGGACTAGGAGCTTCTCTGTGCAGGAACCTTGGGTCCAAAGGATGTGCTCTGCTCCCGGCACTGCTTTCATGGTGGTATGAGGTCTCCATGTCTCTCTGCTCGCTTCTGTCTTTTATATCTCAAAAGAGATTGGCTGAAGACACAATCCAATCCTGTAGATTGAGTCCTGCCTCATTAACATAATTGCTGCCTATGCCACTTCATTAACATCATAGAGGTAGGATTTACAACACGTAGGAAAATCACTTCAGTTGACAAAATAGTGGACAATCACACAATACTGGGAATCATGGCCTAGCCAAATTGACACACATATTTTTGAGGAGTACAATTCAGTCCATGACAGGCCCCTCATTGCTTTATGGGCCTCAGGGTGAGGGGAGATCAACAGAAGATGGGACTGTGTAATAAATGAGACTGCTGGAAGAAAAGGTCCCCTGTGAGATTTGGAAAAATATCCACTGTTGTCCCAAATTTGTTTGATTTTTAACTCAGCTGTCACCTCGAGTGGGAAGGAGACAGGGAGTAATCTCCCACAACCCAGATTATGTATATTGTCCTGGATGGAAAGTCATGCTTCGACCACAAGACACAAAAATGGAAATAAAGGATCTTATTACTCACAGGTCCTTGGGGTACATGGCATGCCTGAGCCACGACACGTGGGGAGGCTGAGATTGGAGACAGAGAGAAAAAGCAGACCTTAGGCACAACCTTTATTAGGGTCTGAGGGTGGGGTGAGGGCATTTTTCACAGGGTACATGACCACTGGTCCTTTTGAAACTAAAGAACGGGAAACAAGGGAGAGTGGCTATGAAAACTTAGTGGGGCAGCTATGGGGAGCTGAGGAGTGGCAAATGTGAATGTTTTCAGTAGCATGATTATCTGGGGCAACTAGCTGCAGTGGAGTGTGTTGCACCAGCTAACAGGGTGAGGAAGGAGCCCAACCTCGACGCACAGACATCATTGAAGAAGGAGACTGGCTATTATAATCCATCCTGTGATGCCGAGGCATCTTTTGATGGTTGGGAGATAACATGTATGGCTTAGGTGGCAGAAATGTTAAACAACATGGTGAGGGTGTGTTGCAGCCAGGAAAACACATATTTGATGACAGCTGTAATAAGTATGAGTGCAATCAAAATGCAAACTAAAGCTTGGAAACCTGTGCAGAGCTATTGGCCCCATATGGAGGAATCTAATCAAGAGAACATAGCAGAGATATCTGAGGCAACTGGGATCTGTTCGAAGACCTTGTTTTTATTACAAACTATTTGAACCTCTTGGGCCATTTGTCATACGTTAGCCTGTACCTTCTCTGAGTGGTTAATGTACATACAGCAAGTGGCTTCTGATAGTGCACCGAGGCCTCCCTTGTGAGCCAATAGGCAGTCTAAAGCTAGTCTCTTGTCTAATACCATTTGGTCCAGAAAGTCATGCTGTTCATGCATGAGGGAAAGGATATCATGAAGGCGCTGAATGTGTTTAGTTAGGGCAGAGGACAATTGTATACTGGCCTCGATCCCTTGCTCTTGCGTGACCAGGGCAGCTATGCCAGCACCTGTTCCAGTCAACCCCAGTAATACTGAGATGCCTAGAATGATGGGTATAACTACCTATGGCTCTTTCGGATTGGGGTTGCAGCCTGGTGGCCATAATTCCCTGGGGATAGATTTGTGGAAGTGAGCCTAGGAAAACTAGAGTGCATTGTATGACTCTCCCCCACACACACCTGTGGCAATTTATGAGCCAGTTGAGACAATGAAAGATGGATAAAATGTCGCCCCCATTGGGAGGGACCGCAGTAAATATCAAATGCTGAGTTTTGCATGGTGAAGAAGGTTGAAGGGTCTTCAGTAAGGAGACCAGGGACTTTGACCCATTTATTATCAATTTGCAACGTGTCTTCCTGTAATACGGTTCTGAGGAAATGGGGGCCAGGAAGCATTTAAACCAGGGCATATTAGTAGCAGAGTGCTGGTGGCAGCTGCTCCAAACTGACCTGGGTTTGAACAATTGGTATTTATAGTGGAAGCAATGTTTATTAATAGAGTAATCCAAGGTGTAGGCTCTTTAATCCACTGAATTTCAGCATAGTTGAGGATATCGGCAGAATAAGCTTGGAGAGCTGGGTGGAACTGAGAAGTGGCCAAGTCACAAATCCAGCAGTTTCTGTATTATAGAGAAAAGGTGCTCCATTCTACCCTTTGTACAAACAGGTTAGAGGTATGGCTGAAGTTGGGAGGTGGCCAACTAGAGGAGGTAAAAGTTTGGGGATATAAGAAGGATGGAGGGCAGGGGTATGGCACCCAGTAGAGAACATTGATGGCCTAGTTTTGGTGGTGGAGGAAAGGAGAGCAGTGGTCAGCAGAGGGGTTAAGGGGTCAAGGGGTCTTGGAGTTAGCTGGGGTTCCACTGGAGGCCAAGAGAAGTCATAGCTGAGTACACCCCAGAAGGGCACATAAGGCTGGGAGGTATTGTGGTATGGATACAGGGAAGCAGGATAGAGAGGGAGTATTATAAGGAAGCGTTGATAGGGTTTGGTTTTTAATACATTGTTTGGCCTGCCAGAGAGGTGTGGCAGCTTCTAGTGCTGCCAGGCAGTCGGCAGGGAACCTACTCACTGTTATGCAGGACTCTTTGTAGAAGCAGGGATCATTAGCTAAACAAATCATCAGTTCAGCAAAATACCATTCAAAGGGATCATCTCTGGGAAATTTGTTTTAGCAAAGCTCAAGGACCTGGTCTTTTGTCTGCAAAAAGATTTGTCAGGTCCGAGGACAACAAGGTAGGCACCCATTCCGAGTACAGCTGGACTGGGGGTCCCTTGGGGTGGATATGTCTCATCTAATGGTGAAGTTGTGGACCTGTGCTCTGTCATCTGTGGCGTTGTCATCTCCGGTGATGACCTTGTGGCCTGTGACAATGTTGTCTGAGGTACGGTCATCTCCAACAATGACTTCTTGGGCTGGGGCAATGTCGTCTGATGCATGGTCATCTCTGGGGCCATGCTCAGGGGCTCAGTCTGGATAAGGGGATATGGATGTCCCTCCCAAGTAGCAATTCATGTGGGAAAGGTATCATGACCCGGAGGTAAGTCAGTCAGGTAATAGGTGGAGGCTTTTTGTAGGATGGAGCCACATATACAGGTACAGCTACTCGTACAAATCTGTGTCTTGTGGGATAGGTCATTTGGGGCACATTTGGCAAGAGCCTTGGCTGTGGCCTACTCAAACGCATAAGAGGACTCCATCCCTAACAGATATAAATTTTGAGCACATTTGTAAGCCAATTGCAGGGAGGCTTTTACACCTCAGTGTTTGGCCAGAGAGAGTGATGGAAAGGTCATTGGAGCATAGGTCGTGTAGCCGTGAGGGCTTAAAACGAAGACCTGTCAATGGCCATCTTCCTTGATTTAGAATTTGTTGCATGGTTTGTGAGAGCTGAGCCTCTTTTAAACACCATTTCCACAAGACCCATTCTGAGTACAGGGAACTAAATACCTGGTCATTATGCAGAGCTGGTGGCAGTTGGCCGTGGGCCTTTTGTCAGGCCCCTCTAACAGTTAGCATCTTGCCATCCTATGGTGCAATTGCAGGCGAGCTGCGTATTGTTCCAGCATACTCCATGGGTGATTGTTAATCCCATGGGATCTAGTAATAATCCAATAAACCAAGTCACACAAATGCCACCAATAACCATAGCCAGAGCAAGAATTTTCATTTTGTTAATTGCTGTTGTCTGGCATTGCCAGTTGGTACTAATTGTATATTGATCATTGATGTCACCTGGTTGTATTTTTCCAGTTTGTGACTTGTGATGTTTTCCCAGGTGAATAGGGGTCCTATTGCTGTCGGAAGGCTTGGAAGTAAATTTGGAGACTGTTGGGCTGGCTCATTTTTGGATGTGGCTGACATCTACTAAGCACAGGGACTCTTGCCCTCTTTCTGAGATCTACACAGTGCCGCTAGTTGGGCCTGGTGCTATTATCTCAATTTCAGTCTTAAGGTGTGGTGGCAGCTTCACGGACTCCCAGTGCACAGCACCCACCAGGAAGGCTAAGAACTTAGGTTTAGACCAAAAAGCACGACGGCAAATCAGAGCATCCATTCCTGTAATGGGGAAAGACAAAGCCAGAGGAGCCCCACATCTGACAGCTGTTTAAGAAAGATCATACCAATGGAGACATCTACTAAAATTTGTATGCCTGTGAGATGCTTTCCAGCTATTCCCTTTCATGTAGGGACAAGATAGCTTGCTGTAAGGTAGCTAATTTGGTCTCGGATTGTCTGGAGATAAGGTAATCAGGGATGTCCATGTGCTGGAGTTGCCAATATACTGAGGCTTGGTTAACATCTTGACTGGGAGCATTAGGAGGAAGAGGCCTTTGGGCCGGATAGTAGGGGGAGGCCCCTTGCCTTTGGAATTTGCGACAGGGAAGTGGGGCTCTGGGAGGAGCTGCAAAATAATGCTGGGAATGAGGTAGGAAAATGAGGATTCAGAGGTCTATTGGGGTATCCAGCCATGGGAAGGATTTGGGCATCTGGATGTGGATCTTCCTTATTATGTGCCACCACATCTACTCTGTCTGTCTAGGGCTGTTTGGATGGTATTAGTAGTCTCGATGAAAATGTAGATGGGCTACCCTGTAATTAGTAGGAGTGCCCTGTAGGAAGAATTCTCTAGATTCTGAATCAAATGGGGCCTCTTCAGGGTTATAGATGAAGAGACGTTCCTCAGGGAAATTATGTTTGAAGAAATAATAAACCGATTGGACCATTCTGATTTTATCCAGCAGGAGACAGGCTTCATCTAAGGTTTTCCATTCGCATTTGGCCTTGACCGTTATGACCTCGATGGAAGGATATGCCTTATGCCAGGCAATGAATACCCATGTCAAAAGTAGGAGGGCCTTGGAGGGGGCATGCTTAGAGACCTCTTCTCCTTTCTGGATGACCACATCCTCCTTACCTGAGGTTTCTAAAATCTTATCTAAATCACCTTCTGTGAGCTTCTTCCCCCTTGCCCTGTGGATTTTACTCCTTCCCCTTATTGAGGAAAACAGGGGAAGCTTGGGGTCAGTGGTTTCTCGTAGAAATTTGGCACAAAGTTCCACAAGATCTTTAAGTAAATTATGAATTTTAGGGTCTTTAGAGATACTGGCCAGTTGGTGCATTTCAGCTGCGGTGAGCAACAACGCAAAGCTCATGCTAAACATCCGGCATAGCCGGTCTAATCCCTTCTTTCCCACCTGCTGCACAAAATCTTTAAGAAAATTTTGGATTTCAACCATACTATAATTTTGAGTTTCAGTTTCGAATTCATTGTGGTCCCTAGCTATTTTGGTCAGTGGCCAGACTCGTAGGTGGTCGCTACCCTCTCCAGGGTATTCCAGTTAACCTCACTGGGGTCAGGATCTTCCTCTACCAGCACAATTTCAGCTGGGTCCTTTGGATTAGCTCCTAGTCCATGAGATCGGAGCATCAGGCTTTAGTGTGCTGATACACCACAGCACTGAGGGCAGCCCGTACTGCCTCCACTGGGGTTTTGCATTTAGTCAGCAGTTTGTCCAATTCTTCTGATTCTTAGGAGAGGCCAGCACCAGATATTCTGGGCAGCAATATTGGCTCATGAGGCATTTAGCTGCAATGCACCAGGGATGGGACCCATGATACCCCCATGGGGTCAGGGGACAAAGAGCGACAGCAGCAAGGAATGCAGCAACATAAGAGCCGCCAGTTCCAGCCACACTTCCCATTTCATGGTTCCATGACTACCTGGAGAAGTTGCCGCCTTTACTTATCTTGGTCCAGTTAGGATTGGCTCACCTCGACCCAGTGTCCCGACACTATTTGACACCACAGCAGTCTCAGCAGGGAAAGTCTCCCTCTTTCCTTGCTGGAGAACTTACCTTGATTCCTAACATCTATAGCCCGAGGGGCAGAGCTCCACAATTCCAGTAGCTCACCTTGACTCAACTCTGGAATGCTCCTTCATGTAGTCAGTTGTGGTTGCTCCCCTAGACCCTTCAGGAGAGATTAGCAGTCCTCTGGAAAATGCATCCATACTCCCCTGGGGGTGGGGTTGTGGTCACCGGGTCCAATCAATGTATCCTCAGTTAAATGGGAGACAGGGAGGACTCGGGCTATTTTTGGCATGGCCAACAATTTAGAGTGGGGAATCCAGGCAGAGGAACTATGCAGGGTGCAACAAAGCACAACAGACCTCCAGCAAGCAGTAGTTCCTTCCCAGACCAAGTTGACTGTCTGAGCTAGGAAATTAGTAAGCCAATTGCAGTTAGAAGACATTTCGTGCCCTGTGGCAAGGATGACTATTCCATCCCATCCTTGTTGCCACTTGTCCTGAGTGTGTTTGCATTTAACTCAGCTGTCATTTTGAGGGGAGAGGAGACAGGGAGTAATCTGCCACAGCCCAGATTATGTGTATTGTCCTAGATGGAAAGTCACACTTCAACAGTAAGACATAAAAATGGAAATAAAGAACTTTATTACTCACAGATCCTGGTGGTACACAGTACACCCATAGGCCACAGCACACCCAGGGAATTTGCAGGTGGGGAGAGAGAGAGAAAGTGGACCTGAGGCACAGCCTTTATTAGGGTTCGAGGGTAGGGTGAGGGCATTTTCGCAGGGTACACGACCATTGGTCCTTTTGAAACTAAAGAATGCGAAACAACGGAGAGTGGCTATGGAAACTATATGTCAGCTGTGGGGAGCTGAGAGGTAGAAAATGTGGATGTTTTCAGTAGCATGGTTATCTGGGACAACTAGCTTCAGTGGGGTGTGGTGCACCAGCTAACAGGGTGAAGAAGGGGCCCAACCTGGATGCAGAGGCATCATCTAAGATGGAGGCTGGCTAATATCATTATAACAGTGCACCAAGTTGGTGGACTTTGGTTCTAGGGGTGGACTCAATCCAAGAAGGGGCTTTATACCCTGTTCTTCACCTCTTCTGCTTCTGAAGAACTGTTCCCATCCTCCAGTCTTACCGTATACACCATTCCCCAACAATATGTCTAAGATTGACTTTCCTCATTTAGTCATCTGTAGATATCATAGCTGAGACTTTTAAAATGGAATATAACTATAAGCTGGCTGTGGTCAGCTGGGCTAGTTACAGCTACTTTTTAGTCAGAAATTCTGTCTAAATACAAGTACAAAATTTAGTGGCCAGGCTACAGAGGCTACAGTTCATTACTGGTTCTTTTCACCTCAGTTCCAAACCTTGAGGTAACTCATCTTCTCCTTTCCACTGGACAATTTTCTTGTTAGGGTGAGATTAAGATCCCTGTATATTGAAGATGAGTGTGACATGGAGCTGCCCCTAGCCACTCTCCTGTTCCTGTCAGCTTGTCAATATGTATATGAGTCTTTTTTAGTCTGGCAGAGACACAGCAGAAAATGGAACACCTGGCCATATGATGGTGGCTGCCTGTGGAAGGTAAGTGTAGTTCTAGCTTTGACAGTTCTCTCAAAGCTTGAGGCAGAGCAGAAATGTCTGTGTGTGTTTAAGAAAACATATTATATTTTTGGCTATTGAGCAGTGTTTGAGAAAATGCATAATTTACCAGAATAAATGTTGCTATGGGAAATATATTAATTTAAGTGCCATGGTGTTTTCAGTTGCCTCATACACATGCGAAAGCTGGACAATGAATAAAGAAGACCAAAGAAGAATTGATGCCTTTGAGTTATGGTGTTGGCAAAGAATATTGAATATACCATGGACCACCAGAAGAACAAACAAATCTGTCTTGGAAGAAGTACAGCCAGAATGCTCCTTAGAAGCAAGGCTGGCGAGACTTCGTCTCGCATACTTTGGACATGTTATCAGGAGGGTCCAGTCCCTGGAGAAGGACGTCATTCTTGGTAAAGCAGAGGATCAGTGGAAAAGAGGAAGACCCTCAGCAAAATGGATTGACACAGTGGCTGCAACAATGGGCTCAAGCATAACAACAATTGTGAGGATGGCGCAGGACCAGGCAGTATTTCATTCTGTTGTACATAGGGTCACTATGAGTTGGAAGCAACTCTACGGCACCTAACAACAACAAGTCCCAGTTCATCAATCATCAAGCGTTCAGAGTACTTACTACTTAGAAGAATAGTGCTGGGCTTTGGGAATGTAGAAGGGAACCTGACATTGTCTCTTAGTCTCTCTTCCTCAGTGAGGGTTTGGTTTTGGATTTGGTCCTGTAGGCAGTTGGATTCATTTTGGTGTTTTAAGTGGCAGAGTGACATGGTCAAATTAGTGTGTTCAGAAGAACACTCTAGGCTTCTGCTTCCTGGAAGATGGAATAGACACACTTTTCCCTATTCCTCCTGCTAAGTGCAAATAAAAATCCTGGACATTATATAAAATAAACATAAGATACTCTGGAAAGTGGAGACAAGAAGGTAGGCCAGCTAGCAGCCTTGGGACCTAAGGAATGACACAGTGGTGACTTCCCTGGGTTTTCTTTTTGCCTCATTTATCCTAGACTGGGTGCAAAAGAAGCTGGCAACCCAGAAATGCCAATACTTACAGACCAACAAAAGCCCCAAGAAAAGCCTGCTCTCTCTAGCCAAAGGACGAAAGAGGAGCAACCTAGCAACACAGAAAATTTTAAAATAATAACCGCTCTACTCCAGCCAAGCAACATACAAAAACTATTCTAACTCCAGTGGTGTCACTAGGGTTGGTGTCACCCAGTGCGGTAACTCATGGTGTCACCCCCCCAATGCTAATTACTACCATATAGTAGCTAAAACACCAGAAAATTTGACAAAATCAGCTAGTATAAAAACACCAGCAGCAACAAAAACAACAGTGCATGCTTGTAGGGTGTGCAGATGAAACCGTGTGATTCAAAGCGTCACTGTAATTGGATAATAATGACAGCTCTGACCAGAGCACATTAGAAGGTTCCAAAAGTAAATCAGCATAGAGTTTTAGCCTACATATTGACACATGCAAGCTGAGCTTTTGAAAAATTTTTTGTTATAACTACAGGAATATTTCTGCTGGAACACTGCACAAAAATTTTATAGACAGTCATTTTGGTGTCATCCCCTTTGACAGTGTTACCCAGTATGGTCCACACCCCCCACACACCACTAGTTATGCCACTGGCTAACCTTCACCCCACTACCAAAGGCTGAATGAAGAGCCTAGACTTCCACTCTTGCCAGACTATAAAAAGGTACCCCAACTGCCTCTGCCTGGGAGGTATCAGACAAGGCCAACTGGAGATCCAGGACTTACACCCCTGCCAAGTGGTGACAAGCATGACCCCTCCACCCACAGTGTCATTGTAGCCAGGACTTCCATCCCCACTCAGCAATAATGAGGTACCCTCCCCCAGCACCCTCCCCGTCCCCATTTTGATGGTCTCAGAAGAGACGTAGTGGAAAGCAAGACGTGCACTGCTGCTTAACAGTAACACGGCCTCCCTCCCCCCCTTACAGTGTCAGTGGTGGCCACATGGGGAGCAGTAACCAAGAAACCGTTTTTTTCCCAGCCACAGTAGTATCAGTGGGAGCCTAATGGGGAGCCAGAAATTCCATTACCACTCAGTAGTAATAAGGAGCACCTCCCCATTGCCCAGTGTCAATGGAGGCCAAGTGGAGAACCTGGACTTCCACCCACACCTAGCATTATCAAGACAGCATCCCCCTTTCCCAATCAGAGCAGTGTCATAAAAGGCCTGCTAAAATACAAGACTTAAGTAGGATCCAGAGTCTTATAAAATAATACCCAAAATGTGCAGGTTTCAATTGAAATATCCCTCATCATACCAAGAACCAGAACAATCTCGAACTGACTGAGAAAAGACAGTCAATAAATGCTGACACTGAGATAACACAGATGTTTGAATTATCTTACAAGGATTTCAAAGTAGCCATCATAAAAATGCTTCGATGAGAAACTGTGAACATCCTTGACACAAATTTAAAATAGAAAGTCCCAGCAAAGAAATAGAAGATCTATAGAAGAACCAAATGGAAGTTTTAGAACTAAAAAATACAGTAACTGAAATAAAATGCTCAATGGATGAGAGACAACAGAATAGAGACAACAGAAGAAAGAATCAGTGAACTTAAAAAAATTTTTTCCAGTTGCCATCAAGTCAATTCTGACTCATGGCAACCCCATGTGCTCCATAGGGATTTCAGTGGCTGATTTTTCAGAAGTACATAGCCAGGCCTTTCTTCTGAGGTGCCTCCTGGTGGACTCAAACCACCAACCTTTTGATTAGAAGCTGAGCATGTTAACCATTTGCACTACTCAGGGACTCTGAACTTAAAGGTAGAACAATAGAAATTACTTAATCTGAATAACAGAGGTGAAAAAAAGACTAAAAGAAAAAAAAAAAAACAAAACAATAGAGACCTGTGGGACTGTAACAAAATATCTAACATTTATGTCATCAGAGTCCCAGAGATGAAGAGAAAGAGGATGCAGCCACAAAATTATTCAAAGAAATGATGACTGAACTATTCTCAAATTTGGAAAAGCATAAACCTACAGATTCAAGAAACTGAATACACTCCAAACAGTGCAAGCCCAAAGATATCCATTCCAAGATGCAGCATGGTCAATTTTTGAAAAGTAAAGACAAAGAAAAATATTGAAGACCACTAGAGAGAAATGATACTTTACCTATAGGGGAAAAATACTATAAATAACAGCCGATCATTCATCAGAAACCATGAAGGCTGGAAGAAATTGGCACATTTTCAAGTGCTGAAAGAAAAGAACTGTCAACTCATAATTCTATATCAAGCGAAAATATCCTTCAGAAATGAAAAGGAAATCAGATGTTATCATATGAAAGAAAACTAGGAGAATTTTTTTCATGAACAGACCCTACCTCCAAGAATAGCTAACGGTAGTTCTCTACACAGAAAGGAAATGATAAAAGAAGGATTCTTAGAACGTTAGGAAGGAAGAAAAAACAGTGAAAAGAACAAAAGTATGGATAAATACAATAGGCTTTACTTCTCTTGAGTTTTCTGAATTATGTTTGATAGTTGAAGGAAAAATTATAATACTGTCTAATGTGGTTCTCAATGTACATGAAGTATTTAAAATAATTATTATATAAATGGGTGAGGGGAAAGGGACATAAACAGAGCTAGGTTTCTATACTTCACTTGAATTGGTAAAATGTTAACATCATCAGATTCTAATTAAAGTTATGTGCGTATACTGTAATACCAAGAGCATCCACTAAAAAATATACACAAAAAATATATACACAAAAACACTATAGAGTGACTTCCAATTTCCAGTCTGACATATAAAGAACTTGTAAGTCATCGTTCCCATTCTCACAAGAAAAAAGCTGAACAAACCGACAGTCACCACCTTTTCTTAGATCCGTCAGAGAATTGAGGTCACAGGGCAAACTGCTGCCCCCAGAACTGGAGAAATACATAGGTGGATTCGGAGAATCACAGCTTACTGGAAGCAAAAGCCAGCCACTGGAACCAGTACTGATAGGAACACATAAACTGTAATTGAGGCATTACTAGACAGTGTGGAGTAGCTTGAAAGTTAAAAACTCCAAGGGGAGGCTAGCGTTAGAGGGGCCCTGACACTTTAAGAAGCTTTGCCTCCACTGGGTTTTTATGGCGAAGACCAGAGAAAAATCTCGTCATGCTTCTGGCAGGGAGAGGGGAAAAATAACAATTTTGAAATATGCCCAGAGCTCTCCATTCTCCTAAACAAGGCCTGCCTTCAAGGGAAACTATTTTACCAGAATCTAATCAGCTTGGGTTTTAGCAAAGCCTAACTGACCTGGGGGAAAGGAAATACTCAACCCTACCCCCTTCTAAGGTGCCCTGGTGACGCAGTAGTTAAGAGCTCGGCTGCTAACCAAAAGGTCAGCAGTTCGAATCCACCAGCCAGCCGCTCCTTGGAAACCATATGGGGTATGGGGCGGTTTTACTCTGTCCTGTAAGGTTGCTGTGAGTCAGAATCTACTGGATAGCAACGGGTTTAGCCCCTTCTAACTTTTCACGTGGGAGAAGGGAACTATCCAACTCAAAACCCCTCTAGCCTCCCTGTCTAACCTAAAGGTAGGGGGAGGGGGGAGCTGAGAAGACTCTTCCTGAAAGTCGTAGCCCCAGGACTCAGGCTAACTAAAAGACTGAGACCTAATCATGAGACTATAGAATGCTTCCAGTCCCCCCACACCATGTCAGTAGGGCTCCTATATATAATAACAGGGGATTACAGCTAAAAGAACTGCAAGCCTAAGACCCTATTTAAGGAGTCTCTAGGGGAATCCAAGGACAACAGGGAAGGCAATAAACAAGGATACTAGAGAACATTTTAGCCTCTGACACCACAGTTAAACAGTAAGCACAGACTAACTCCTAGCCAGATAAACATAAAATCTCTATTTACCTCAGTTCCTTCTAAGCAACATAACATGTCCAACTTTCAACAAAAAAATTATAAGGCATGCTAAAAGTCCAAAAACACAGTCTGAAGAGACAGAGCAAGCATCAGAACCAGGCTCACATATAGCAGAGATTTTGGAATTATCAGATTGGGAATTTAAAATCACTATAATTAATATGGAGCCCTGGTGGTACAGTGGTTAAATGTTCAGCTGCTAATCAAAAGTTTGGCAGTTTGAATCCACCAGCCACTCCTTGGAAACCCTATGGGGCAGTTCTACTCTGTCCTATAGGGTCATTCTCTATGAGCTGGAATCAACTCGATGGCAATGGGTTTGGTTTGTTTTTTTTTTTATGACTAATATGCTAAGGCATCTAATGGAAAAAGTGGACAACATGAAAGAACAGGTGTGTAATGTAAGCAGAGAGGTGATGATGCTAAGAAAAAATCAAAAGGAAATGTTAGAAATCAAACACTATAAAAGAAATGAAGAATGCCTTTCATAAGCTCAGCAGTAGACTGGTGATGGCCAAGGAAAGAATCATTGAACTTGAAGATATGTCAATAGAAACTTCTCAAACTGTAAAGAAAAATAAAAAAGAACAGACTATTCAAGAACGCCGGTACAATTACAAAAAGTATAACATACATGTAATGGGAATTCCAGGAGGACAAAGAGACAAAGGAACAGAAGAAATATTTGAAGTAATAATGGCTGAGAATTTTCCAAAATCATTGACAGACAACAAAGCATAAATCCAAGAAGCTGAGAGAATACCAAACAGGATAAATGCCAAAAAATCTGTAGGTATATCATATTCAAACTGCACAAAATCAAAGAGAAAATCCTAAAAGAATGCAGAGGAAGAAAAACACCTTACCTATAGAGGAGCAAGTATAAGAATTATATCAGACTTTTCTTCAGAAACCATGCAAGAAGAGAGTGAGTAAAATATTTAAAGTGTTGAAAGAAACAAAACACCAACCTAGAATTGTATAAATCCAGTGACAATATCCTTCAAAAGTTAAGGAGAAATAAAGACTTTCTCAGAGTAAGAAAAATTGAGGGAATTTGTCACCCATAGAACTACCTTGGAAGAAATGTTTAAAATGGTTCTTCAGAGAGAAAGAAAATAATATAGGTCATAAACTTGAATCTATATAAAGAAAGGAAGAACATTAGAGAAGGAATAAATGAAGATAAAATAAATATTTTCTTATTTTTAATTACTCTCATAGATAATAATTTGTTCAAAATAGTAATAGCAACAATATCAGGCAATTATAACTTATGGATAAGCGAAATGAATGAGAGCAATGTAATAAGTGGTGAGAGGGAGGAATGGGGAATACTCTGTTATAAAGTACCTGCACTACCTGTGTTATTTGAAAGTGGACTTAGATTAGTTGTAAATGTATATGGCAAACTTTAGGGCAACCACAAAAAAATTTTTAAAGACATATACTTAGGAGAGAAAAATGGAATCATATAAAATGCTCAATTAAAACCAGAGAAGGAACAAAAACTGGAAGATAAAATAAGAAACAAAAAAAACAAGGGTAACATATAAAAACAATAATACACATAGCAGATATTAATCTAATTATATAAACAATCACTTTAAATGTGAATAATTTCAATATACCAATTAAAAGAGACTATCAGAGTGAATATAAAAGAAGACTCAACTATATGTTGTCTACACAAAACCCACTTTAATTATAAACATACAGATAGATTAAAAGTAAAGGAATAGAACAATCTTTATGATAAAAACACTCAGCAAAGTGGGACTAGAAGGGAATTTGCTCAACATGATAAAGGATATTTATGAAAAACCCACAGCCAAAATCATACTCAATGGTGTAACAAAGAAAGCATTGACCCTAAGATCAGGCACAAGACAAAGATGCCCACTTTCACCACTGGTATTCAACACTGTACTGAAGTTTTAGCTGGAGCAATTAGGCAAGAAAAAGAAATAAAAGGCATCTAAATTGGAAAAGAAGAAGTAAAATTATCTCTATTCACAGATGACATGATCCTATACATATATGTATATATATATAAAATCCCAAAGAATCCACAAGAAAGCTACTACAACTAATAAATAAATTTAGCAAACTTACAAAGTACAAGATCCTTACACAAAAATATGTTGTGTTTCTAGACACCAGCATTGTACAAGCTGAAAAGAAAATTAAGAAAACTATCACATTTACACTACCATGTAAAAGAATAAAATACCTAGGAGTAAATTTAACCAGGAGGTGAAAGGCTGTACACTGAAAACTATATACAACATTGCTGAAATACATTAAAGAAGACTTAAATAAATGAAAAGTCAGCCCATGTTTATGGATTGGAATACTTAACATTGTTAAGATGGCAATACTACCCAAAGTGGTCTACAGATTCAACGCAATCCCTATCAAAATTACAACAGCCTCCTTTGCAGAAAAGGAAAAGCCAATCCTCAAATTTATATAAACTACAAGGGGCCATGATAGCCAAAGAAATCTTGAAAAAGAAGAACGAAGTAGTAGGACTCATACTTCCCGATCTCAAAACATACTATAAAGCTACAGTAAGCAAAACAGTCTGGTACTGGTATGATAGTAGCTATATTGATCAATGGAATAGAATTGACAATCCAGAAATAAAACTGCACATCTATAGTTGATTGATTTTCAACAAGGATGCTAAGTTCATACAATGGGGAAGAATAATCTCTTTAATAAAAGGTGCCAGACAACTGGATTTCTACATGCAAACAAATAAATCTGACTCTATACTTCATACCCTTTATAAAAATCAACACAATATGGATTAAGGGCCTAAATGTAAGAACCGAAACCATAAAACTCTTGGAAAAAAACATAGGGATAATGCCTTGGGACTTAACTATTTAACAATGGATTCTTAGATACACCAAAAGCGTGAGCAACAAAAGATAAGATTGATAAATGGGAGTTCATGAAAATTAAAAACTTGTGCAACAAGAAAAAAAGAGTAGCTGCTGAGGCTGCTTATGTACAGACACCTCATGGGATTTAGATCCTTGGTTTGGAGGTTTAGGGTCATGGTTTCTTGGGACATCCCAGTTAACTGGCCTAATAACGTGTTCAGTGTTTCTGTTCTACCTCCTAGGTCCTTATGTAGTGCCTGTGGTCCTAAAAGCCTGCAAATGGCCATTAAAGGTACAACAATTGGTCTTTATTCACCTGGAGCAACAGAGGAAGAAGGAGAGTCAGGAATAGGGTGAGCAAATGGAATGTGTGGCTAATTGCCTCCATGAATAACTGCCCCCTTTGCCATGAGACCAGAACAGGATGGTGCCTGGCTACCATTACTGAACATTTTGATCAAAGATTCTATAGAAGAATCCTGATCAAAATGAGAAAATGCAGAACAGAATTTCAAATTCTCATGGAATCCAGATTTTCTGGAGCTATGGAGACTGGATAAACCCCTGAAACTATTACCCTGAGATAATCTTTAAACCTTAAACCAAAAATGTCCCCTGAAGTCCTCTTAAAACCAAACAATAATTTAGTGTAACTAGTAAAGAATGTCTGACTTGAGCAGTGTGCTCTTTTAAGATCTACCTATATGGGATCAAACTGACAATAGCAACTCGACAGATTAGGTAGGAAACTTAGAGAGCAGTGAGTTTATGTTAATGGAGGAGGAACAACTCAGAAAAGGAGGGTGAGAATAGTCGCACAACTCATAGAATGTAATCAGTGCCACTGAATTGTACATGTAGATACTGCTGAATTGGTATATGCCTTGCTGTGTATATTCTCAACAACAACAAAATAAATAAAATTTTAAAAATGAATAAATTGGACAAGTGAATGATTAAAAAAATACTTTTGTGCATCAAAGCACTTTATCAACAAAGTGACGAGACAACCTACAGAGTGGGAAAAAAATTAGGGGAACCATATAACTGATAAGGGTTTAATATTCACAATATATAAAGAACTCCTACAATTTAACAACAAAAAACCATGCAACCCAATTAAAAAGTGGACAAAGGACTTGAATAGGTATTTCACCAAAGAAAAAATACAGATGGCCAAAAAAACGCATGAAAAGAAGCTCAATGTCATCCATTGTTGTTGCTAGTTGCTATTGAGTTGATTCCAACTCATAGTGATCCCATTTCCTCCATAGTGTTTTTTTGGCTGTAATCTTTTTTTTTTTTTTTAATTGTGCTTTAGGTGAAAGTTTACAGCTCAAGTTAATTTCTCATACAAAAATTTATACAGATAATGTTATGTGATGTTAGTTGCAATCCCTACAATATGATAGCACACTCCCCCTTTCCACCCCGGGTTTCTTGTGTCCATTCAACCAGTTGTTGTCCCTTCCTGCCTTCTTATCCTGCCTCTGGACAGGAGCCACCCATCTGATCTCGTGTATCTGATTGAACTAAGAAGCACACTCCTCATAAGTATTATTTTTTATTTCATAGTCCAGTCTAATCTTTGTCTGAAGAGTGGGCTTCGGGAATTTTTTTTTTAGTTCTGGGTTAACACAGTGTCCGGCAGCTGTAGTTTCCGGGGTTCGTCCAGTCTCTGTCAGACTATTAAGGCTGATGTTTTTACATGAATTTGAGTTCTGCTCCGCACTTTTCTCCCACTCCCTCCAGGACTCTGTTGTGTTCCCTGGCTGGGCGGTCATTGGTGGTAGCCAGGCACCATCTAGTTCTTCTGGTCTCAGGATGGTGGAGTCTCTGGTTTATGTGGACCTTTTGTCTCTTGAGCTAATACTTTCCTGTGTCTTTGGTGTTCTTCATTCTCCTTTGTTCTGAGTGGGTTGGGACCAATTGATGCATCTTAGATGGCCACTCACAAGTTTTAAGACCCCCGACTTCGCTGTAATCTTAACGAAAGCAAATCGCCAGGCCTTTTCTTCCATGGTATCACTGGGTGGGTTTGAACCACCAACCTTTAGGTTAGTAATTGGGTGCAAACCGTTTTCACCACCTAGGGAAATAAATGCAAATCAAATCCACAATAAGATATCACTTCACCCCCACTAAGATGGCTATGATTAATAAAACAGAAAATAACAGATGTTGGTGAGGATGTGGAGAAATTGAAAGCCATTGCTTGTGGAACTGTAAAATGGTATAGCTACTGTGGAAAACAGTTATGAGGTTCCTCAAAAATTTAAACATAGACTTATCATACAACCGAGTAATTCTACTCCTAGGCATATACCTAAAGATTTGAAAGTAGGAACACAGATACATGTACACCAATGTTCATTGCAGCACTATTTACAATAGCCAAATGGTGGAAACAACCTAAATGTCCATCAACACATGAATAGATACACAATACGTGGTACATACTTACGACGGAGATTACTCTGTACATGAATATTCATAGCAGCCTTATTCACAAAAACCAAAAGGTGGAAACAACCCTAGTGTGCATCAACAGATGAATGAATCTTTTAAAATGTGGTATCTGCATACAGTGAAATATTATCCAGCCATAATAAGAAATGAAGTTTTTTTAAATTGTACTTTAGATGAAGGTTTACAGAGCAAACTTGTTTCTCATTAAGAAGTTAATACACGTATTGTTTTGTGACACTGATTGCCAACCCCACGTCATGTTAACACTCTCCCCTTCTCGTCTTAGGTTTCCCCATTACCAGCTTTCCTGTCCCTTCCTGCCTTCTCATCCTTGCCCCTGGGCTGGTGTACCCCTTTAGTCTCATTTTGTTTTATGGGCCTGTCTAATCTTTGGCTGAAGGGTGAACCTCAGGAATGACTTCATTACTGAGTTATAAGAGTGTCTGGGGGCCATACTTTTGGGGTTTCTCCAGTCTCTGTCAGACCAGTAAGTCTGGGATTTTTTTCTTTTTCTTTTTTTTTCAGTGAGTTAGAATTTTGTTCTACATATTTTTCCAGCTCTGTCTGGGACTCTCTGTTGTGATCCCTGTCGCAGCAGTCAGTGGTGGTGGCTGGGAACTATCTAGTTGCTGGACTCAGTCTGGTAGAGGCTGTGGTAGTCGTGGTCCATTAGTCCTTTGGACTAATCTTTCCCTTGTGTCTTTGGTTTTCTTCATTCTCCCTTGCTGCAGGCAAGATAAGACCAGTGGAGTATCTTAGATGGCCACTCACAGGCTTTTAAGATCCCAGACACTACTTACCAAAGTAGAATGTAGAACATTTTCTTTATGAACTATGTTATGCCAATTGAGCTAGATGTTCTCCGAGACCATGGTCCCCACAGCTCTCAGCCTAGTATTTTGGTCCCTCAGGGAGTTTGGATGTGTCTATGGAGCTTCCATGACCTTACCTTGGACAAGTTGTGCTGGCTTCTCCAGTATTGTGTACTGTCTTACCCTTCACCAAAGTTACCACTTATCTATTGTTTATTTAGTGTTTTTCCCTCCCAACTGTCCCCTCTCTCATAACCATCAAAGATTGTTTCTTTTTATGCATAAACCTTTTCATGAGTTTTTCTAATAGTGTTCTCATACACTATTTGTCCTTTTGTGATTGATTCATTTCAGCAACATAATGCCCTCCATATTCATCCATGTTGTGAGATGCTTCACAGATTCATCACTTTTCTTATCCTTGCGTAGTATTCCATTATGTGTATGTACCAATAGTTTGTTTATCCATTCATCTGTTGATGGGCACTGAGGCTGTTTCCATCTTTTTGCTATTGTGAGCAATGCTGCAGTGAACATGGTTGTGCATATGTCTATTCATGTGACGGCTCTTATTTCTCTAGGATATATTCCTAGGAGTGGGATTGCTGGATCATATGGTATTTCTATTTCTAGTTTTTTAAGGAAGCACCATATCGTTTTCCAAAATGGTTGTACAATTTTTGCGTTCCCCAGCAGTGCATAAGAGTTTCAATCTCCCCGCAGCCTCTCCAACATTTGTTATTTTCTGTTTTTTTTTTAATTCGTGCCAGTAATGTCGGGGTGAGACGTCATCTCACTGTGGTTTTGATTTGAGTTTCTCTAATGGTTACTACCTGTTGCTCTCGAGTAGATTCCAACTCATAGCAATCCTACAGGACAGAGTAGAACTGCCCCACAGGGTTTCCAAGGAGCGGCTGGTGGATTCAAACTGCCAACCATTTTGTTAGCAGCCGTAGTTCTTAACCACTGTGCCACCAGGGCTCCAATGGCTAGTGATCGAAAGAATTTTGTCATGTATCTGTTAGCCACTTGAATGTCTTATTTGGTGAAGTATCTGTTCATATCCTTTGCCCATATTCTAATTAGATTATTTGTCTTTTTGTTGTAGAGGTTTAGAGATTAGAACTTTGTCAGATTTGTCATAGCCAAAATTTTTTTCCCAGTCGGTAGGTTCTCTTTTTACTCTTTTGGTGAAGCCTTTTGATGAGCATAAGTGTTTAATTTTTAGAAGATCCCAGTTATCTAGCTTATATTCTGGTGTTTGTGTATTGTTAGTCATGTTTCTTCCCCATTGAGTGGACTTCAATTCTGTGTCGAAGATCAGCTGCCCATAGATGGATAGATCTACTGCTAGGTTCTCAATTTTATTCCATTGCTCTATTTGTCATTGAACCAGTACCAGGCTGTTTTGATTAGTGTGTCTGTATAGTAAGTTTTGAGATCGGGGAGTGTGAGGCCTCCTACTTTTTTCTTCAATATTGCTTTAGATATTTGGGGCCTCTTTTCTTTCCATATAAAGTTGGAGATTAGTTATTCCATTTCATTAAAGAATGTTGTTGGGATTTGGATGGGGATTGCATTATGTCTATAGATCGTTTTGGGCAATATTGACAGTTTCACAATGTTAATTATTCCAGTTCATGAGCATGTAATGTTTTTCCATTTATGTAGGTCTCTTTTGGTTTCTTGCAATAGTGTTTTATACTTTTCATTGTATAAGTCTTTTACGTCCCTGGTTAGGTTTATTCCTAGGTATTTTATCTTTTGGGGGGCTATTGTAAATGGCATTGTTTTCTTGATTTCCTTTTCAGAGTTCTCCTTGTTAGTGTAGAGGAACCCAACAGATTTTTGTGTTGATCTTGTAACCTGCCACTTTTCTGAATACTTCTATTAGTTCCAATAACTTTCTTGTGGAATCTCTGGGATTTTCTATGTATAGGATCGTGTCGTCTGTGTACTGGGATAGTTTTATTTCTTCCTTTCCATTTGGGATACACTTTATTTCCTTTTCTTGCCTTGTTGTTCTGGCTAGAACTTCTAGTACAATATTTGATAAGAGTGATGATAATGGGCATACTTATTTCATTCCCATTCTCAAGGAGAATGCTCTCAATTTTTCTCCATTGAGAATAACGTTGGATATTGGTTTTGCATATATGCTTAATTATATTGAGAAATTTCCTCTCTACTCCTATTTTGCTGAGAGTTTTTATTAGCAAAGGGTTGTTGGATTTTATCAAATGCCTTTTCTGCATTGACTGAGATGATCATTTGATTCTTGTCTTTTGTTTTATTTATGTGGTGAATTACATTGATTGATTTTCTAATATTGAACCAGCCTTGCATCCCTGTATGAATCCCACTGATCATGATATATTATTTTTTTGATATCCTGTTGAATTCTGTTGGCTAGAATTTTGTTGACAATTTTTGCATCTAAATTCATGAAGGATGTTGGTCTGTAATTTTCTTTTTCTTTCCTTTTTTTTTTTTTTTTTCCTGTGGTGTCTTTGCCTGGCTTTGGTATCAGGGTTATGCTGGCTTCATAGAATGAGTTGGGAAATATTCCTTCCTTTTCTATGTTCTGGAATAGTTTGAGTAGAATTGGTGTCAACTCTTCTCTGAATGTTTGTTAGAATTCTCCAGTGAAGCCATCTGTGCTGGGGCTTTTTTTTTTTTTTTTAATGACATCATCAATTTCTTCTTTTGTTATGGGTCTATTTATATTTTCTAGCTCTATTTGTGTTAGTTTAGGCAGGTGGTGTGTTTCTAGAAATTTGTCCATTTCTTCTAAGTTTTCAAATTTGTTAGAATACAAATTTGCGTAATATTGTGTTGTGATGCTCTTTATCTCAGTTGGTGCTGTTGTAATGTCACCCATTTCATTCTTATTTTGTTTATTTGCATCTTCTCATTTTTTTCCTTTGTCAATTTGGCCAGTGATTGGTCAATTTTATTGACCCTCTCAAAGAACTAACTTCTGGTCTTGTTGATTCTTTCTCTTGTTTTTCTATTTCATTTATTTCTGCTTCGATCTGTATTAGTTCCTTCTTTCTGAAAACTATGGTCTTCTTTAGCTCTTTCTTTTCTATTTGTTCAAGTTGTCAGGTTAAGTTATTGATTTTGGACCTTTCTTCTTTTTGGGTGTATGCATTTATTGCTATAAATTTTCCTCTGAGCACTGCTTTTGCTGTATCCCAAAGATTTTGGTATGCTGTGTTTTCATTCTCATTTGATTCTAAGTATTTTTTTAATTTCTATTTTGATATGTTCTATGATCCAATAGTTTTTAAGTAATGTGTTATTTAGTTTCCAGGTATTTAATTTTTTTTCATTGTTCTTCCTGCTATTTATTTCTAGTTTCATAGTGTTGTAAAAATGGTGTGGGGGTGGCATCTGACCTCTTCTAACTTCACAAGGGGGAAGGAGAATCAAGATCAACAGCCCAAGGCTGACCCTGTGAGGTAGAGGTCAGACATGCCTCCTCTCTCCACAATCTTTACCAGTTCTGACACCGACTGTCCCTCCCATGGCAATCTCTACTTCTCTATTGGGCTCAATAATTCATTGTAATGACCATACAGAACTCACAAACAATACTCATGATTATGGGGTTTATTAGGGAAGTAACAGGTTACAATTCAGGTTCAGGAACGCTCAGGACACATTTCTTCCATCAGGACAGCCTCTTCTCAGCCACCTCTCTCTGGCCCCTCAGCCTCTGCCCTGCTCAGGCAAGTGTTACAAAGCTCTTTTAGCTTTGCCGATAAGTGCCCCAAGGCACCCCACTTCGTGGGCTGGGAATCCCACCACGCCATCTCCTGCTGGTCTCCTGATTTTGCTGCCTCTGTTACTGCTGTTTCTCTGCTGCTGTTTCTTGCCATCCTTCCATCTTCAGTGTTATGACTCTAGATGCTCCTGCATCTAGGAGGGTCTCAGCACAGGAATCCCAAGTCCAAGGGATGCGCTCTGCTCACTCCTGGCTCTTCTTCCCTGGTGGTGGTGAGATCCTTTCTTTCCCACTTCTGGGATGGCTCATTTTAAGCCTAGTGGGATGACAAAACTGATCAGTCCTTTTGGTGGGCCACAATAATCTTATTTGCACTGTCCTGCCCAGTCACTTGGTTGAGAGTTACAAGACCATGACGAGAAAGGCCACACAAATGCAATCCATCACACCACAAGCATTATGGTCAGACAAGAAGCTTTGTATTATTTTGATATTTTTGAATTTGTTGAGGCTTGCTTTGTGGCCTAAAATATGGTCTGTTCTGGAGAATGTTTCATGTGCGTTGGAGAAGAATGTGTACTGTGCTGCTGTTGGATGGTGTGTTCTGTATACATCTGTGAGGTCCAGTTGATTGTGTTATTTAGATCTTCCGTATCTTTACTGATTTTCTTTCTAGTTGTTCTGTCCATCATCAAAAGTGGTGTGTTAAGGTCTCCTACTATTATTGTAGAACTGTCTATTTCTCTTTTGAATTCTGTTACAGTTTTTTTTAATGCATTTTGGAGCTCTGTAGTTGGGTGTATAAATATTTATTATTGTTATGTCTTCTTGGTAAATGGACCCATTAATCATTATATAATACCCTTCTTTGTCTCTCTTTTTTTTAACTTAATTTTTTTATTGTTGTACTTTAAGTGAAAGTTTACAATTCTAGTTAGTCTCTCTTACTAAAGTCTATACATACATTGTTATCTGACCGTAATTGCTCTCCCTATACTGTGACAGCACACTCCTCTTTTCTACCCCTGATTTCCCATGTCCATTCAACCAGCTCCTGACCCTCTCTGCCTTCACATCTCACCTCCGGACAGAAGCTGCCCATTTAGTCTCATGTATCTACTTGAGCTAAGAAGCACACTCTTCACGAGTATCATTTTATGTCCCACAGTCCAGTCTAATCTTTGTCTGAAGAGTTGACCTCGGAAATTGTTTTACTCAGGGGTTGACAGAGAGTCTGGGGGCCATGCTTTCTGGAGTTCCTCCAGTCTCAGACCACTAAGTCATGTCTTTTTACTAGAATTTGAGTTCTACACCCCACTTTTCTCCTGCTCCATCAGGGACTCTCTGTTGTGTTCCCTATCAGGGCAGTCATTGGTGGTAGCTGGTCACCATCTAGTTCTTCTGGTCTCAGGCTGATGAAGTCTCTGGTTTATGTGGCCCTTTCTGTCTCTTGGGCTAATACTTTCCTTGTGTCTTTGGTGTTCTTCGTTCTCCTTTACTCCAGGTGAGTTGGGACCAATTAATGCATCTTAGATGGCCACTCACTAGCTTTTAAGACCCCAGACACCACTCACCAAAGTAGGATGCAGAACATTTTCTTAATAAACTTTGTTATGCTTGTTTACCTAGATGTCCCCTGAAAGCATGGTCCCCAGACCTCCTCCCCTGCTAATCTGTCTCTTGAAGTATTTGGTTGTATTCAGTAAGCATCTTAGCTTTTGGTTTAGTCCAGTTGTGCTGACTTCCCCTGTAGTGTGTGCTGTCCTTCCCTTCACCTAAGATAATTCTTGTCTACTATCTAGTTAGTGAATACCTCTCTCCCTCCCTCCCCACCCTCATAACCATCAAAGAATGTTTTCTTCTGTGTTTAAACTTTTCCTTGACTTCTTTTAATAGTGGTCTTATACAATGTCCTTTTGTGACTGACTAAATTCACTCAGCATAATGCGCTCCAGATTCCTCCATGTTATGTTTCACAGATTCATCGTTGTTCTTTATCGTTGCATAGTATTCCATTGTATGAATATACCATAATTTGTTTATCCATTTGTCCACTAATGGGTACCTAGGTTGTTTCCATCTTTTTGCTATCATGAACAGTGCTGCAATGAACATGGAGGTGCATGTATCTATTCGTGTGATGGCTCTTATTTCTCTAGAATATATTCCGAGGAGCGGGATTGCTGAATCGTATGGTACTTCTATTTCTAGCTTTTTAAGGAAGCACCAAATCTATTTCCAAAGTAGTTGTACCATTTTACATTCCCATCAACAATGTATAAGTGTTCCAGTCTCTCCACAACCTCTCCAACATTTATTATTTTGTGTTTTTTGGATTAATGCTAGTCTTGTTGGGGTGCGATGGTATCTCATTGTAGTTTTGATTTGCATTTCTCTAATGGCTAATGTGTCTGTTAGCCACCTGAATGACTTCTTTGGTGAAATGCCTGTTCATATCCTTTGCCCGTTTTTTAATTGGGTTATTTGTCTTTTTGTTGTTGAGGTTTTGCAGTATCTTGCAGATTTCAGAGTTTAGACGCTGATCGGATTTGTCATAGCCAAAATTTTTTTCCCAGCCTTTTGGTTGTCTTTTTACTCTTTTGGTAAAATCTTTTGGTAAGCGTAAGTGTTTGATTCTTAGGAGCTCCTAGTTATCTAGTTTCTCTTCTGGTGTTTGTGCATTGTTACTTATGGTTCATATTCTGCTTATGCCATGCATTTAGGCTCCTAGCATTGTCCCTATTTTTTCTTCCATGGTCTTTATCATTTTAGAATTTATATTTAAGACTTTGATCCATTTTGAGTTCGTCTTTGTGCATGGCATAAGGTATGATTCTTTCTTTATTTTTCTTGCAGATGGATATCCAGTTATGCCAGCATCATTTGTTAAAGAGACTGTCTTTTCCCCAGTTAATGGACTTTGGGCCTTTGTCAAATATCAGCTGCTCATAGGTGGATGAATTTATGTCTGGTTTCTCAATTCTGTTCCATTGGTCTATGTATCTGTTGTCATACCAGTACAAGGCCGTTTTGACTACTGAGGCAGTATAATAGGTTCTCAAATCAGATAGTGTGAGGCCTCCCACTTTCTTCTTCTTCTTCAGTAATGCTTTACTTATCCGAGGACTCTTCCCTTTCCATATGAAGTTGGTAATTTGTTTCTCCATCTCATTAAAAAATGCCATTGGAATTTGGAGTGGGATTGCATTGTATCTGTGGATCACTTTCGGTAGAATTGACATTTTCACAACGTTGAGTCTTCCTATCCCTGAGCAAGGTATGTTTTTCCACTTATGCAGGTCTCTTGGTTTCTTGCAGTAGAGTCTTGTAGTTTTCATTGTATAGGTCTTTTACATCTCTGGTTAGATTTATTCCTAAGTATTTTATCTTCTTGGGGGCTATTGTAACTGATATCGATTTGGTGATTTCCTCTTTGAAGTTCTCTTTGTTGGTGTAAAGGAATCCAACTGAATTTTGTATGTTTATCTTGTATCCTGATACTTTGCTGAAATGTTCTTGTAGTTCCAGTAGTTTTCTTGTGGATCCTTGGGGTCTTCTGTGTTTAAGATCATATCATCTGCAAATAGAGATACTTTTACTTCTTCCCTACCAATTCCAATGCCCTTTATTTCTTCTTGTAGCCTAGTTGCTCTGGCTAGGACCTCCAGCACAATGTTGAATAAGAGTGGTGATAAAGGGCATTCTTGTCTGGTTCCCATTCTCAGGAGGAATGCTTTCAAACTCTCTCTATTTAAGATGATGTTCGTTGTTGGCTTTGTATAAATGCCCTTAATTATGTTGAGGAATTTCCCTTCTATTCCTATTTTGTTGAGAGTTTTTATCAAGAATGGGTGTTGGACTTTCTCAAATGCCTTTTCTGCATCGATTGATAAGATCATGGGGTTCAAGGCTTTTGTTTTATTAATGCGATGTATTTACATTGATTGTTTTTCTGTTAAACCATCTCTGCATATCTGGTATAAATCCCACTTCATCATGGTGAATTATTTTTTGGATATGTTGCTTTATTCTACTGGCTAGAATTTTGTTGAGGATTTTTGTGTCAATGCTCATGAGGGATATTGGTCTGTAATTTCCTTTTTTCATGGTGTCTTTACCTGGTTTGGGTATCAGGGTTATGCTGGCTTCATAGAATGAGTTTGGGAGTATTCCATCCTTTTCTACCCTCTGAAGTACTTTTAGTAGTAGTGGTGTTAACTTTTCTCTGAAAGTTTGGTAGAATTCTCCAGTGAAACCATCTGGGCCAGGGCTTTTTTGTTGGGAGTTTTTAAACTACCTTTTCAATCTCTTCTTTTATAGGTTTATTTAGTTGTTCTACATCTGTTTGTGTTAGTTTAGGTAGGTAGTGAGTTTCTAGAAATTTTTCCATTTCCTCTAGGTTTTGAAATTTGTTAGAGTACAATTTTTATAGCATTCTGATATGATCCTTTTTATTTCAGTTGGGTCTGTTGTGATATCACTCATCTCATTTCTTATACAGGTTATTTGCTTCTTCTCCTGTTTTTTTTTTGTCAGTCTGGCCAATGGTTTATCAATTTTGTTGATCTTTTCAGAGAGCCAGATTTTTGTCTTATTAACTCTTTCAATTGTTTTTCTATTCTCTATTTCTTTTTATTCTGCTCTAATTCTTATTATTTCCTTTCTTCTGGAACCCGAGGGCTTGTTTTGCTGCTGTCTTTCTACTTGTTCAAGTTGTAGGGTTAATGTTTTGATTTGGGCCCTTTCTTCTTTTTGGATGCGTGCATTTATTGCTATAAACTGGCCTATGAGCACTGGTTTTTCTGTATCCCAAAGGTTCTGGTAGGATATGTTTTCATTCACGTTTGATTCTATAAATTTCTTTATTCCCTCCTTAGTTTCTTCTATAACCCAGTAGTTTTTGAGCAAGGTGTTGGTTAGTTTACATGTGTTTCATTTTTTTCCCTTGCTTGTTCTGTTGTTGATTTCTACTTTTATGGCTTTATCATCAGAAAAGATGCTTTGTAATATTTCGATGCTTTGGATTTTGTTATGCCTTGCTTTCTGGCCTAATATGTGGTCTATTCTGGAGAATGTTCCATGTGCATTGGAAAAGAAAGTATACTTTGCTGCTGTTGGGTGGAGTGTTCGGTATATGTCTATGAGATCAAGTTGGTTGATTGTAGCATTTAGATCTTCCAATGTCTTTATTGAGCTTCTTTCTGGATGTTCTGTCCTTCACTGAAAGTGGTGTGTTGAAGTCTCCTACTATTATTGTGGAACTGTCTATTTCTCTTTTTAAAGTTTGTTTTACGTATTTTGGATCCCTGTCGTTTTGTGCGTAAGTATTTATTATAGTTATGTCCTCCTCGTGTATTGGCCCTTTAATCATTATGTAGTGTCTTTCCTTATCCTTTGTGGTGGATTTTTTTTAAGTCTGTTTTGTCAGAGATTAATATTGCCACTCCTGCTCTTTTTTGGGTGTTGTTTGCTTGATATATTTATTTCTATCCTTTGAGTTTTACTTTGTTTGTGTCTTTAAGATGTGTCTTTAAGGTGTGTCTCTTGTAGGCAGCATACAGACGGGTCGTGTTTTTTTAATCCAATCTGCCAGTCTCTGTCTCTTTATTGGTGCATTTAGTCCATTTACATTCAGCGTAATTATTGACAGGTATGAGTTTAGTGCTGTCATTTTGATGTATTTTTTTTTTGTGTGTGTGTTGTTGACAGTTTCTTTCTTCCACTTAATTTTCTGTGCTGAGTTGTTTTTCTTTATTTATTTTCTTTTCATCTTTTTCATTGCTGTTGATTTTCTATTTGCTGAGTCTTTATCTTTTTCATGTTTTTCATTTTGATGTGTAGACTGTTAGTTTCCTTAGTGGTTACCTTAATATTTACCTGTATTTTTCTACGTTTAAACCAGTCTTTTATTTCTTTATATCGCCTTGACTTCCTGTCCATATGAAAAATCTATGTCTACATTTTTTCGTCCCTCTTTTTTGTTTTAATGTTGTCATCTTTTACATATTGCATCTCTGTTTCCCTATTTTCAGTGTTTTAGCTTTGATTTATTTTTGTGACTTCCCTATCTGGGTTTCTATCTGGTTGCTCTGTCCTGTGTTCTAGTCTTGGGTTGTTATCTGATGTTATTGATTTTCTAACCGTAGGACTCACTTTAGTATTTCCTGTAATTTTGGTTTGGTTTTTGCAAATTCCCTAAACTTCTCTTTATCTGGAAATGCCCTAATTTCACCATCATATTTGAGAAACAGTTTTGCTAGATATATAATTCTTGGCTGGCAATGTTTTTCTTTCAAGGATTTATATATGTCATCCCATTTCCTTCTTGCCTGTATGGTTTCTTCTGAGTAATCTGAGCTGCTTCTTTTTTTTTTTTTTTTTTTTTTTAATATATTTTATTGTACTTCAGGTGAAGGCTTACAGAACAAATAGTTTCTCATGAAACAGTAGTACACATGTTGTTTTATGACACTGGTTAACAACCCCACAACATATTAACCCTCGAAATTCTCAACCTTTTTTTTTTGGGGGGGGGGGAAATACACATAGCCAAAGATACACCGTTTCAAAAATTTCTACATACACAGTTCAGTGACATCGACTACGCTCTTCCAATTGTGCTGTTATTCTCATTTAAGATGAAGGCTTACAGAACAAAATAGTTTCTCATTTAACAGTTACTACAAATGTTGCCCTATGACAATCATTAACAATCTCATAACACATCAACAATATCCTTACTCAACCTTGGGTTCCCTATCACCAGCTTCCTTGTCCCCTTCTGCCTTCTGGCCCTTGTCACTGGACTACTGTACCTCGTTAGTCTCATCTGGTTTTACGGGGCTGTCCACTCCCAGGCTGAACAGTGAACCTCGGAGGTAACTGCACCACTGAGATAAAAGGGTGTCTGGGGGCCATACTCTCGAGGTTTCTCCAGTCTCCTTTAGGCCAGTAAATCTGGTCTTTTTTTGTGAGTTAGAATTATGCTCTACATCCTTCTCCAGCTCTGTCCAGAACCCTCTGTTGTGATCCTGGTCAGAGCAGTCAGTGGTGGTAGCGGGCACCATCTAGCTGTACTGGACTCAGTCCAGTGGAGACCTTGGTAGCTGTGGACACTTAGTCCTTGGGACTAATCTTTTCCTTGTATCCTGTTCTCTTCATTCTCCCTTGCTCCCGAAGGGATGAGACCAGTGGAGTATCTTAGATGGCCGCTCACAGGCTTTTAAGACCCCAGACACTACTCACCAGGTAGAATGTAGAGCAATGTCTTTATGAGCTGTGTCATGCCAATTGAGCTAGATGTACCCGAGACCATGGTCCCCACAGCCCTCTGCCCAGCAAATTCAGTCCCTCAGGGAGTTTGGATGTGTCTATGGGGCTTCCATGACCTTTTCTTGTACAGGTTGTGCTAGTTTCCCCTGTATTGTGTACTGTCTAACCCTTCACCCAAGATACCACTTACCTATTGCCTATTTAGTATTTACCCCCCACCCCTCCCATCCCAGGTAACCAACAAAGATTGTTACATTTTGTGTGTGAACTTTTTCATGGGTTTTTACAATACAGGTCTCCTACAATATTTGTCCTTTTGTGATTGACTTATTTCACTCAGCATAATGTCCTCCAGTTTCATCCATGTGATGAGATGCTTCACAGATTCATTGTTGTTCTTTCTCGTTGCATAGTACTCCATTCTGTGTATGTACCATAGTTTGTTTATCCATTCATCTGCCGATGGGCATCTAGGTTGTTTCCATCTTTTTGCTATTGTGAACAATGCTGCCATGAACGTAGGTGTGCATATGTCTATTTGAGTGACAACTCTTATTTCTCTAGGAGATATTCCTAGGAGTGGGATTGCTGGATTGAATGGTATGTCTATTTCTAGCTTTCTGAGGAAGCGCCATATCATTTTCCAAAATGGTTGTATCATTTTGCATTCCCACCAGCAGTGCATACGAGTTCCGATCTCCCCGCAGCCCCTCCAACCTTTGTTATTTCCAGTGTTTTTGATTCGTGCCAGTAATGCTGGGGTGAGATGGTATCTCATTGTGGTTTTAATTTGCATTTCTCTAATGGCTAGTGATCGCGAGCATTTCCTCATGTGTCTGTTGGCCATTTGAATGTCTTCTTTGGTGAAGTGTCTGTTCATTTCCTTTGCCCATTTTTTAATAGGAATATTTGTCTTTTTGTTGTAGAGTTGTTGGATTTTCTTGTAGCGTATGAAGATTAGACCTTTGTCTGACTTGTACAGTCCAAAAATTATTTCCCAGTCTGTAGGTTCTCTTTTGACTCTTTTGGTGAAGTCTTTTGAAGAGCATAGGTGTTTGATTTTTAGAAGATCCCAGTTATCTAGCTTATCTGTTGGGTTCTGTGTGTTGATGGTTCTGGTTTGTATCCTGTTAATGCCATATATTAAGGCCTGAAGTGTTGGTCCTGTTTTTTGTTCTATGAACTTTATAGTTTTAGGCTTTATATTCAGGTCTTTGATCCATTTTGAAGTAGTTTTTGTATACGGTATGAGGTATGGGTCCTGTTTCATTTTTTTGCAAATGGATATCCAGTTTTGCCAGGACCATTTGTTAAAAAGACTATCTTTTCCCCATTTGATGGATTTTGGGCCCTTGTCGAAGATCAGGTGACCGTAGGTGGATGGATTTACATCTGGGTTCTCAATTCTGTTCCATTGGTCAATGTATCTATCGTTGTACCAGTACCAGGCTGTTTTGACTACTGTAGCTGTATAGTGGGTTCTGAAGTCAGATAGTGTGAGTCCTCCAACTTTATTCCTCTTCTTCAGTAGTGGTTTACTTATTCGGGGCTTCTTCCCTTTCCATATAAAGTTAATGATTACTTTTTACATCTCTTTGAAGAATGTTGTTGGCATTTGGATCGGGCTTGCATTGTATTTTTAAATTTCTTTGGGTAGAATTGACATTTTCACAATGTTGAGTCTGCCTATCCATGAGCATGGTATGTTTTTCAATTTATGTAGATCCCTTTGGGTTTCATGCAATAGTGTTTTGTAGTTTTCTTTGTATAGGTCTTTTACATCCCTGGTCAGATTTATTCCGAAGTATTTTATCTTTTTAGGGGCTATTGAAAATGGTGTTGTTTTCCTGATTTCCTTTTCATCGTTCTCCTTACTGGTGTATAAGAATCCAACTGATTTTTGAACGTTTATCTTGTATCCTGCTACTCTGCTGAATCTTTGTATTAGTTCCAGTAGATTTCTTGTGGAGCCGTTAGGGTTTTCTATGTATAGTATCATATCATCTGCAGACAGGGACAGTTTAAGTTCTTCATTACCAATTTGGATGCCCTTTATTTCTTTTTCTTGCCTTATTGCTCTAGCTAGAACTTCAGCACAATGTTAAATAGGAGTGGTGATAAAGGGCATCCTTGTCTTGTTCCTGTTTTCAAGGGGAATGTTTTCAGCCTCTTTCCATTAAGAATGAATTTGGCCACTGGTTTTGCATAGATGCCCTTTATTATGTTGAGAAATTTCCCTTCTACACCTATTTTATTGAGAGTTTTTATCAGGAATGGGTGTTGGACTTTGTCAAATGCCTTTTCTGCGTCAATTGAGATGATCATGTGATTCTTTTCTTTTCTTTTAATTATGTGGTGGATTACATTGGTTGATTTTCTAATGTTGAACCATCCTTGCATACCTGGTATGAATCCTACTTGGTCGTGGTGTATTATTTTTTTGATATGATGCTGAATTCTATTGGCTAGAATTTTGTTGAGAATTTTTGCATCTATATTCATGAGAGATATTGGTCTGTAATTTTCTTTTTTTGTGACATCTTTTCCTGGTTTTGGTATCAGCGTTATGCTGGCTTCATAGAATGAATTTGGAAGTGTTGCTTCCTCTTCTATGCTCTGAAATAGCTTGAGTAGTATTGGTATAAGCTCTTCTGTAAATGTTTTGTAGAATTCTCCAGTGAAGCCATCTGGGCCAGGGCTTTTTTTGGTTGGGAGTTTTTTTATTACCTTTTCAATCTCTTCTCTTGTTATGGGTCTGTTCAGATTTTTTACATCACTTTGTTGTAGTTTGGGTAGGCCGTGTGTTTCTAGAAATTTATCCATTTCCTCTAGGTTTTCAAATTTGTTGGAGTATAGTTTTTCATAATATTCTGTTATAATCCTTTTTATTTCAGTTGGGTCTGTTGTAATGTCCCCCATTTCATTTCTTATTTGGGTTATTTGTGTCCTCTCCTGTTTTTCTTTGGTCAGTCTGGCCAGTGGTTTGTCGATTTTGTTGATTCTTTCAAAGAACCAACTTTTGGTTTTTTTGATTCTTTCTGTTGTTTTTCTTTTCTCTATTTCATTTATTTCTGCTCTGATCTTTACTATTTCCTTTCTTCCGGTGGTTGTGGTCTTTGTTTTGCTGTTCTCTTTCTATTTGTTTGCGTTCTGTAGTTAATGTTTTGATTTTGTCTCTTTCTTCTTTTTTGATATGTGCATCTATTGCTATAAATTGTCCTCTGAGGACTGCCTTTGCTGTGTCCCAAAGGTTTTGGTAGGAGGTGTTTTCATTCTCATTTGATTCTAGGAATTTCTAGATTCCACCTCTGATTTCTTCTATTACCCACTGATGTGCAAGCAGGGTATTATTAAGTTTCCATGTAGTTGATTTTTTTTCCCTTGCTCTTTCTAGTGTTAAGTTCTACCTTGAAGGCATTGTGGTCAGAGAAGATACTTTGAATTATCTCAACGTTTTGGATCTTGCTGAGGATTGCTCTGTGGCCTAAGATGTGGTCTATTCTGGAGAACATTCCATGTGCATTGGAAAAGAATGTGTACTTTGCAGCGGTTGGATGGAGTGTTCTATATATGTCTATGGGGTCAAGTTGGCTGATTGTGACCTTTAGGTCTTCTGTATCTTTGCTCAGTTTCTTCTTACTTGTTCTGTCCTTTACTGAGAGGGGTGTGTTGAAGTCTCCTACTGTTATTGTGGAACTGTCAATTTCTCTTTTCAGTGTTGTTAGAGTTTGTTTTATGTATTTCAGAGCCTTGTCATTGGGTGCGTAGATGTTTATTATGGTTATGTCTTCATGATGGATCCTTCCCTTAATCATTACATAGTGTCCTTCTTTGTCTTTTATGGTAGATTTTGTTTTAAAGTCTATTTTATCTGAGATTAAAATTGCCACTCCTGCTCTTTTTTGGTAGTTGTTAGCTTGATATTTTTTTTTCCAACCTTTGACTTTTAATAAATTCACATCTTTGTTTCTAAGGTGTGTCTCTTGTAGACAGCATATTGGTGGATCCTGTTTTCTTGTCAATTCTGTCACTCTCTGTCTCTTTATGGGTGAATTGAGTCCATTTACATTCAGTGTAATAATTGATATATGTGAGTTTGTTGCTGTCATGTTGTAGTGCTTTCTTTTGTGGTGCTGAAGTTTTCTTTGTTCTTCTTACTCTCTTGTGCTGAGTTACTTTTGTTTGTGGATTTTTTTTTCATTTCTTTTGTTTTTGTAGGTTTTGTTTTTACCGAGACTTTATGTTTTTCATCTTTATTTTTATGAGTATGTTTGTTAACTTTCTTTGTGGTTACCATGAATTTTACCCTTATCTTTCTAAGTTTGAAACAGTCTACCATTACTTGGTATCGCCTTGCCTTCCTCTCCATTAGAAGGTTCTATACCTATGCCGTTTATTCCCTCTTTCATTATTTTGATGTTGTTGTCATCCGTCTATTAACTGGTCTGATTCCCTGTTGTATTTCTTTTGGTTTTGGATAGTCCTTGAGAGTTCATTTCCTAGATTGGTATCTGGCTGGTATGATCCTGTGTCCTATGTTCTGCCTGTGAGCTGAAGGTGTTTGTCCTCAGATCGAAGAACTCCCTTTAAGAATTCTTGTAAGTTTGGTTTGACTTTTACATATTGCCTTAATTTCTGTTTATCTGGAAATGACCTAATTTCACCATCAAATTTGAATGAGAGTTTTGCAGGATATATTATTCTTGGCTGACAATTTTTTTCTTTCAAGATTTTATATATGTCATCCCATTGCCTTCTTGCCTGCATGGTTTCTGCCGAATAATCTGAGCTTAGTCTTATTGTTTCTCCTCTATATGTGACTTCTTCTTTTTCACGATCTGCTCTCAGGATTCTTGGTTTGTCTTTGGTTTTGGCGAGTGTGAATATGATATGCCTTGGTGATTTTCTTTTGAGGTCTCTTCTATATGGGGTTCGTTGAGCTTCTTGGATGGCCAGCTTTTCATCTTTGATGATATTGGGGAAGTTTTCTGTCAGCAGTTCCTCAATGATCCTCTCTGTGTTTTCTGTTTTCTCCCCCTGTTCTGGAATTCCAATCACTCGTAAATTTTTGCTTTTAATTGTGTCCCACATAACTCTCAGGGTCTCTTCATTTTTCTTGGTTGTTTTTTCTGAGTTTTCCTGAAACAGAGTTGTATCCAAGTGTTTGTTTTTGGTTCCACTGATCCTGTCTTCCACGGTTTCAAATCTGCTTCTCAGCCCTTCTATGACATCATCCATTTCTGAAATCTTGTTGTTTATCTTTTGGATTTCTAATTGTTGTCTTTGTTTAATTTCTAGTTGTGAATTTATTTTGGCATTTTGTTCCTGCATCATCTTCCTGAATTCTTCCAATTTTTTGTCTGTATTTTCCATGAATTTGTCTATTTTTTCCTCGTGTTTGTCAGCTTTTTGCCTCAGTTCTTGGAAAATTCCGAGTATTAGAGATTTTAATTCCCTATCAGGTACTTCTAGTGCATTTTCTTCCACAGGAGAGACATCTGGTGTTTTAATTTGGATGCCTACTGGAACCATCCTGTCCTGTTTTTGTAAATGTTTTGATATTCTCTGCTGCTTTCTCATTTATTGATTGTAGATTTGTTTGTTTTGTCCTTTTTTAAAAAAAATTGACTATGTCTGAGCAGGCAGACTGTGTATTCTTTGTTGTTTGCTCATCTGTGCACTCAATACTTTTCACCTCCTTCTCCAACTGGCAGGGTCAGTCACTCAGATATGGTACAGCAGGGCAGGTCTAGCTGAAGAGGAGTTACTTGGACGGGTTGTTTGTGGCACTTACTACAGCCACCAGGGCGGGTCGGTAATCAGTGCAGGTCAGGTTCCAGTAGGCCGTGCCTGTTCTGCTTGGTGGTGTGATGTCAAGCGCACAGTGCAGGTAGGCAGGATGCAGTGGGGATATTGTTATTTGTGGAGCTAAGATGTATATGGGAGAGAGGAGAGAGGAACAGGAGCCAAAAACATACAAACAAACAAAAAAGAATGCTAGAGGAGCTTGCTGTTGGAATGGAGAGATGAGAGACTATGAAATGGAGAAAAACAGAAAGGGGAAGAGGAAGAAAAGAAAATAATGAATAAATAAAAATCAGAAAGGTTAAAGAACCGCAAAGTTCCCAGGGATCCCACTGATGCAGCTATGAGGTCTGGGGAAGTTGCTCTCAGGTGTCGCAGTACAGCCTGGCTAGAAGGCATAGAGGTATACAATGCCTGGTATTCAGGGATCAGAAAGAGAGGGAAGATATAGAGAGACGAGAAACTGAGCAATGAAGAAAGGGAAAAAGAAGGAAAAGAAAAGAAAACAAATAAAAAAAAAGAACAAGAAAGGCCCCCCAAAAAAAACAGGGGAAAAAAAACAATGAAAAAAGAAATACGCTCAGGGATACCTCTGCATGTCTGTGGAAGCTGAAGGGGAGTTCCTTGCCACGCAGCTCCGCCTGGCCAGAAAGGACTCCCAACTCAAGAAAAGGAAAAGAAAACAAGCAAAAAATTCAAAATGAACAAACGAACAAAAGCCCTGGCATCCCACTAGCACGGTAGCCCAGACTGGGAAGCAGCTCTACACTTGAATGGAGCTCTGCAGCCCCTGAGGAAGAAGCAAAGATGGCGCACGGAGCCAGGCACTCGAGTGAAAGGAGGGGGAGGCATCGAGAGGTAAGCAAGAAATCAAAAGAAGCAGGAAAAAAAAAAAAGCAACACCAGCAGCCAACAAATGGCACTCAGAGAGCCAGCTACTGCGGGCTGGTGTTTCTGGACAAGAGACTGTGTCCGTGGGAAGCAGAGGAGGCTGAGTGTGGGTGAAAAAGTGTAGAGAGTGGGAAAACGTATATCACAAATTGCCGGCGCTCTGCAGCCCCTCAGGAAGAAGCAAAGGTGGCGCACGGAGCCAGGCACTCGAGTGAAAGGAGGGGGAGGTGGCGAGAGGCAAGTGAGAAATCAAAAGAAGCAGAAAAAAAAGCAACACTAGCAGCCAACAAATGGCACCCAGAGAGCCACCCACTTGGGTGTGTGGAATCCAAGCAGCCGGCGCTTCCCGGTCAGGAGACCGTGGCCGCAGGAAGCAGAGGAGGCGGAGCCAGGTCGAAGAGGGGTGGGGGGTGGGAAAGCGCACACTGCAAATTACCGGTTGTTTTGTCTCCCGCTGGACGCTCTGTGAGGCTGCTTTCTCGTACCCCCATTTGCTGGTCTCCGATAGGAGTCCAAGATGGTGGATCCTTGCTGCGTTAGCTGGTAGGGGACCTCTGCATGAATCTCTCCTCGCTCTCCGTTCTCTGTCAGTTTTCTCACTCTATTTGGTTCTTGGCTGAGTTCTTTATCTCTTCACTTGATGTTTTAGGGTTTCAGGGTTGTTGTATTCTCTGTTTGGCTTAGTTTTTCGGATCTTTCCTGTGGAGGGATGGCGTGGTGCTTCTGCCTAGAGCGCCATTTTGCTGGAACTCTCTGAGCTTATTCTTACTGACGCGCCTTTGTAGAAGACTTCGTTTCTCCCTAGCTGCTCTTAAAATGCTATCTTTTTCTTTGGCTTTGGCAAGTTTGATTATAATATGTCTTGGTGACTTTCTTTTGGGATCTACCTTATGTGAGGTTCGATGAGCATCTTGGATAGATATCTTCTCATCTTTCACGATATCAGGGAAGTTTTCTGCCAACAAATCTTCAACAGTTCTCTCTGTATTTTCTGTTAACCCCCCCCCCCCATTCTGGTACTCAAATCAGTCATAGGTTATTCCTCTTCATAGAGTCCCACATATTTCTTAGGGTTTCTTAATTTTTTTAAATCCTTTTATCTGATTTTTCCTCAAATAAGTTAGTGTCAAGTGCTTTATCTTCAGTCTCACTAATGCTGACTTCCATTGCCTCAATTGTGCTCCTATGACTTTCTATTGAGTTGTCTAATTCTGTAATTTTATTGTTAATCTTCTGGATTTCTGATTACTGTCTCTCTATGGATTCTTGCAGCCTGTTATATTTGTCATTATGCTCTTCTCTAATCTTCTTAAGTTCCTCTATTTCTTGGTCTTCGTTTTGTGTAATTTCCTTCCTGATATCTTGATGACTTCTGTATGTTAATCTTTTGTATTCTGCCTCTGGTAATTCCAAGAAATTCTCTTCCTCTGGAAAATTTTCCATTCTTTATTTTGGGAGCTTGCTGAAGCCATCATGGTCTGCCTTTTTATGTGATTTGATATTGACTGTTGTCTCCGAGCCATCATAAGTTATTATATTTATTTTATCTTTGCTTATTGTGTCCTACCAAATCAAAAACCCACTTATATCAAGTTGATTCTGACTCATTGCAACCCTATTTGACAGAGTAGAACTGCCCCACAGAGTTTCCAAGGAGTGCCCGGTGGATTCAAACTGCTGACCTTTTGGTTAGCAGCCGTAGCTCTTAACCACTATGTCACCAGGGTTTCCTACTGTGAACTAGCTTCTTGTTTTGTTTTGTTTTGATATGCCCAAATAGGCTGCTCATCAGAGCTAGCCTGATCACTGGCTCCCCTGAAGCTTCAATGTCCTGCCACCAGGTGGCCAGACCTGCCACTAAGTATGTGAGCCGAGGAGTCTGCCCCCTCCTCCTGTATGTATTCAGCTCAGGTGTGCAGGTAGTCAGCCACCAAGTGTGTGGTGCAGGCTCTTACCTACAGTCCTAGGCAGGCATAAGTGATTGGTGTAGGCACAGGCATCTGGCTGCAGCTGGAGGACACAGCTGAGCAAGGCAGGGGGCCGAAGGCTGCCCCCGAGTATCCAGGAAGAAAGCATGTCCCTGTTCCCTAGAGTGCATAGGTGGATGGGTTTTTGCAGCTGGGCTATGAACACCCAATGCTGTTGGCTGTAAGGACTGGGGGGCACCTCTTATTCTTGGGCCCCTGTAGAAGATGGCTAGTTGGTATGGGTGGAGCCACCAGTCCTCAGGCCCCTGATGTGGGTAGGTGAAGACCCTGCTTAATGGTCAGTGCAGTGTCATATATCGTTAACCTGCCACTTCACAGCTGAAACAGTTGAAGTTAGACTTCAGGTATATACCCTGTCGTACTGTGGTAATGAGGGCCTACGCAGTTGAAATGGGCCCACACAAGTCTATGCAGGGGGAAAGGCACTCAAAATCCGTGAACCCCTTATGCCTGTGCCTAGGCAAAGGAGCTGTGCCTACCCTGAGTTCCTGGCTTAGGGAAGCCAGCAGATTATTTTTTCCCCAGTTTTTTAATTTGTTCCCTCTCCAAGGCTGCGAGAATGGCTTAGTGCACGTGAGAGGTCCTACTTCTGGCCCAAGGGACTTGGCAATCGCTGAAGCTGTCCCAGACCTAGTGCAGAGTAGGGAGTGGAGAGGTAAATGGGAGAGACGTTATTCCCAAAAGGGATGTTTTTGATCGGAGCGGTAGGCCAGATGCAAGTACCTATCTTTCGCCAATCGAGGGCTGCTTCTCACTGGTTCTGGAAGGCCAAGTAGACTCTGCCGTTGGGTCTCTCCCGATGTGGAAAACACCTCCCGAGTGCCACTGCTTGCCTCACTACACACCACAAGCTGATCTGGCTTGAAGGGCTCTGGCTACCACTGACTCAGGTCTGGCAACTCCTTGCTGCTTCCTAACTGTCTCTCCCTCCCCCTGCCACTCAGTCCATTTCCTCAACTTTGCCTTTGATGTTTAGGGCTCCTAGATTGTCATATATAATCGATTGACTTGTTTTTTCGGGTCTTTGTTGTAAGAGGGACCACCAGAAGTGTCTGACTACTCTGCCATCTTGGCCCCACCTCCCTTCTTTGTCTCTTATAATGCATTTTGACTTAAAGTCTGTTTTGTTAGAAATTAATATTGCCACTCCTGCTCTCTATTGGTTAATGTTTACTTGACATATTTTTTGCGTCCTTTGATTTTTAACCTATTTATATCTTTGTGTCTAAGGTGTGTCTCTTGTAGGCAACATATTGATAGGTCATGTTTTTTTAATCCATTCTTCCATTTCTGCCTCTTGACTGGTGCATTTAATCCATTTACATTCAGTGTGATTATAAACCTGTAAACCCAACCCGTTGCTGTCGAGTCAATTCCGACTCGTAGTGACCCTATAGGACAGAATAGAACTGACCCATAGGGTTTCCAAGGAGCAGCCAGCGGATTCAAACTATTCACCTTTTGGTTAGCAGCCAGACACTTAACCACTGTGCCATCAGGGCTCCAGTGTGATTACAGATAATTATTAATTCTCTGCTGCCAGTTTTGTTATACTTTTTTGTGGTATTAATGTTTTCTTTATTCCTCTTAATTTTCTGTGCTGAGTTCTTTTTTTTAATATATATATATTTTATTGTACTTCAGGTGAAGGCTTACAGAACAAATAGTTTCTCATGAAACAGTAGTACACATGTTGTTTTATGACATTGGTTAACAACCCCACAACATATCAACCTTCTAACTTCTCAACCTTTTTTTTTTTTTTTTTTGGTGAAAATACACATAGCCAAAGATACACCATTTCAAAAATTTCTACATGCACAGTTCAGTGACATTGACTACGCTCTTCCAATTGTGCTGTTATTCTCACTTAAGATGAAGGCTTAGAGAACAAAATAGTTTCTCATTTAACAGTTACTACAAATGTTGTCCTATGACAATAGTTAACAATCTCACAACACATCAACAATATCCTTACTCACTCTTGGGTTCCCTATCACCAGCTTCCTTGTCCCCTTCTGCCTTCTGGCCCTTGTCACTGGACTCCTGTACCTCGTTAGTCTCGTTTGGTTTTACGGGGCTGTCCACTCCCAGGCTGAACAGTGCACCTCGGAGATAACTTCACCACTGAGGTAAAAGGGTGTCTGGGGACCATACTCTTGAGGTTTCTCCAGTCTCCTTTAGGCCAGTAAATCTGGTCTTTTTTTTTTTTTTTTTTTGTGAGTTAGAATTATGCTCTACATCCTTCTCCAGCTCTGTCCAGAACCCTCTGTTGTGATCCTGGTCAGAGCAGTCAGTGGTGGTAGCCGGGCACCATCTAGCTGTACTGGACTCTGTGCTGAGTTCTTTTTGTATATGGATTTCCTTTTCCTATCATTTGTCGTTATTGTTTTTGTGTTTACTGAGTCTTTTTGATTTTCTTCTTCTTTATTTGGTGAGTAAATTTATTGATATTCTTTGTAGTTACCCTGGAGTTTACCTTTAACCTCCAATGATTAAAACAGTCTGTTCTATCTTGAAATCTCCTTGACTTCCTCTCCATATTAAAGTTCTATAACTACACCATTTATTACCACTTTTGTTTTGAAGTTACCATAGTTCACAGCTTAACATCTCTGGTTTCCTATAATCACTTTTGCAGCTATATTTTACTTTTGTGAAGTCTTTATATGTGTTGGTATCTGGGTGATGCTGTCATGTGTCTTTATCTCAGGTTGTTGTCTGAAGTCGTTGGTTCTCTGTCAGAAGGACTCCCTTTAATGTTTCTTGTAAGGCTGGTCTGGTTTTTACAAATTCTTTTAATTTCTGCTTATCTGGGAATTTCCTAAATTTGCCTCGTGTTTGAAAGGCAACTTTGCTGGATATATTGATTGATTTTCTAATGTTGAACCATCCTTGCATTCCTGGAATAAATCCTACTTGGTCATAGTGTATGGCTCTTTTAATGTGCTGTTGGATTCTTTTCACAAATATTTTGTGGAAGATTTTTGCATCTGTATTCATAAAACATATTGGCCAGTAGTTTTCTCTTCTTGTGGTGTCTTTGTCTGGTTCTGGTATCAAAGTTATGTTTGCTTCATAGAATGAATTAGGGAGTATTCCTTCCTTCTCTATCTTCTGGAAGACTTTAAACAGGATTGTTGTCAATTCTTCTCTAAATGTTTGCGAGAATTCCCCAGTGAAGCCATCCAGTCCAGGACTTTTTTTTGTTGTTGTTGGGAAGTTTTTGATCACTGATCAATCTCTTCACTTGTTATGGGTCTGTTGAGACTTTCTATTTCCTCTTGAGTAGGTTGTGTGATTCTAAGAATTTGTCCTTTTTGTCTAAGTTATCAAGTTTGTTGCCATATAGTTGTTCATAATATTCTGTCATCATTCTCTTTATTTCTCTTGGGTCAGTTGTAATATCTCCTCTTTCATTTCTTTGTTTGTTTGCATCCTTTCTCTCTTTTTTTCCTTTGTCATTCTAGCTAAAGGTGTGTCAATTTTATTGATATTTTCAAAGAACCAACTTTTTGTTGATTCTCTCTATTGGTTTTCTGTTTTCAATTTTATTTATGGTCTGATCTTTGTTATTTCCTTTCTTCTGGTAGGTTTAGGCTTAGTTTGCTCTTCTCTTTCTAGTTCCTCAAGTTGTAGAGTTAGGCTGCTGATTTGAGATCTTTCTTCTTTGTCATGTAGGTATTTATTGCAATAAGTTTTCCTCTGAGTACGGCCTTCACTGCATCCCATAAGTTTTGGTACCTTGTGTTTTCATTTTCATTTGACTCTAAGAAATTTGTAGCTTCTCTTTTGATTTCTTCCTCGACCCATTGGTAGTTTAATAGTGTGTTGTTTGATTTTCATATGTGTGTGTATTTTCCAGGTTTTCCTCTGTTATTGATTTCTAGCTTTACTTCACTGTGGTCAAAGAAAATACTTTTGTATGATTTTAATCTTTTAAAATTAACCAGAATTGCTCTGTGACCTAATGTGTTCTATTCTGGAGAATGAGTCACGTGAACTGGAGTAGACTGTATATTGTGCTGTTGTTGGGTGAAGTGTCCAACTCCTGTGTTTTTTAATAATACAAAATGGTGGAAAATTCATTATTTAAAGATTGGCATAAAATCTCATTGACAATTTAAAATTCAACTTTAAATGACAATTAACTTATCCTAAATACTGCTTTGCCCAGCAATGTCAGAGAAACACTAGGTAGAAACATGGAACTAGTACCCAGCAACGTCAGGGAAACACTAGGTAGGAATACGGAACTAGTACTAGAATTATAAACTCCTCAATTTGTTCTACTAAAGATAGGTAAAAGACGTCTCTCATGAAAGTAAAGTAATGCTGGGAAGTTGTGGCTGAAACTCAAGTTGATGAAGCTCTTTGAAAATTGGCCTTGATAAATGGGCTTATGAAAGGTTGACCTAAGAAAGGTTGAAATAGTTTGAGGTAGGCAAAACTTTCACATTTATCATGTCATCACTGAGGTGGGAGGGATTCTGAGGAGCTTGTCAGGCTTCTGGGGGTGAGATACTGCCCTGTTGATGTGGAAAGGCATGCACCAAGGCCCCATAGTTTCTAGCAAAGGTTCTTTCAAATCAGTCTCATCAGTTTTCCAGAAAGAGATAATGTAATTGGACAAGATTCCTTCTCTTTTGATTCATGGTGAAGTTAATGAGTTCTCTTCTGAGAGACAATTCTATTAAGATGCAGCAGATTCACTCTCAGCTCTAATAGGGCTTTTGGGTTAAACATGCACCATTCTGATATATAAACAGTAAAAATATAAAAGAACTAGTTTTCATTCACTTGACAGAATCATTCTAAAGTATATTGGGAAAAGCAAATGAGCAAGCATAGCTTAGAAATTATTGAAAAAGAATAATAAGAGGGCACTTGGCCATACTAGATACCAAAATGTATTATATATTATAAACATACACTAAAATAATATAATGCTGTCACAAAAATTGACAGGTCATTGTTTTAGACCAGATAATACTGAATAAGATCCTAGACACAATAGAGCTTAAAATATGCTAACAGAAGCACCACAAATCAATGTGTAAGAGATGAATTCTTTAATAAATGTTGTTGGGAAAATTGTTTTAGTATCTGAGGAGAAAACAAGTTAGAGTGTTGCCTCACATAAATTGTAGATGGATTGATTAAAGAGATAAATGTAAAATAGCGATAAAAGGAAGAATAGAAACAAAGCAACTATTTATAACTGGTCTAGAATCAGGAAAGGAATTTTTAATATAAAAATAAAGAAGCTGCAAGCCTAGGGTGCTGTGCAAAAAATAGCAATCTTGGTGGCAAACAATCAGGAAAGGAAGCACCTATGCTGCCTGTGGCTGCAATACACCAAGCCAAAAATTTAATTGGGAAATATGGGAAATAAAATGACCATAGGGCTCTTTGTCAAGATCCCACGTATTCCTGGGGATTTGGAAGGCTGTGTACATATGCAGGTCTGTGTGCACACACAGGAGAGACCAGAGAAAGCCCCAGTTATATGTTCATTCCTGTCTGTATGTAAGGCCTTGCACGAGCCGAAAATAAAATCCAGGACAGATGTATAAACTTCCTGAACTTTTAATGCATGCCCCAACCTATTCACAGATCCCCTTAGCAAATAGTGGAAGCCTTACTGGCTCAAAGTTTTAAGCATAACCTCTAACCAGTCATTGGCTGACATATAAGCTATACTGACCCAAGTGAGACCCCTAGAATGCTAGGCTTAAAAATGAAAAGAAGAATTAAAAATAAAACTCCAAACACTGACATCAGTGGCCACACACTACAGGGGAGATAAACTCTCCAAAAGTAGTCCTGACAACCCAATAAACAAACAAACAAAAAATGACAATGACAATGCTGGGAAAGAGGTCACAATGCAGACTTGCTACAATATATTATCAAAACTGTCCAATTTAAAACAAAAAATTACAAGACTTGCAGAGAAATAAGATTTTTTGACTCAACACAGGAAAAAAGCAATCAATGGAATTTGTCTCTGAGGGGCAGAAATGTTGGACTTAGTAGATAAAGACTTTAAATCAGCTATTATAAACATTTTCAAAGAACTAAAGGAAACCGTACTTAAAGAATTAAAGGAAAGTATGATAACATATCAGTGAACTTCAAGATATGTCAATGGAGATTATCCAATCTGAAGAAAAGAAAAATAAAAGAAGGAACAAAAATTAACAGAGCATGAGAGACCTATAGGACAACATCAGTGTACCAACATATGCATAATAAGAGTCCCAGAAAAGCAGGATGTTAGAAAAATATTTGAAGAAATAATGATTGATAACTTCCCAAATTTGATGAAAAACATCAACATTCAAGAAGTTCAACAACATGAAAATAGTACAAATTCAAAAATCCACACCTAGATACTGTTAAAAAAACAAATACAAAACCTTGCAAGCAGCAAAAAAAACAACTCATCACATATAAGGGAACCATAAAAAGATTAAAAAGTAACTTTTCACCAGAAATAATGGAGGCCAGGAAGCAATGGAATGATATTTCAAAGTGCTGAAAGAAAAAACTTGTCAAACAATAATTCTGTGCCCACCAACACTGTTCTTCAAAAAGGAAGGTAAGGAGTGGGACTTCTGGATTGGGAGAATATGGAGCTTGGAAAACCCTATCCCCAGCAAAACTACAATTTACTGGTCAAAATTTTTAAAAAAATCATTTAAATTCTCTTCAATTTTTCCCAAGGGTCTACATCAAATGGACAAAGCACTCATTCATAAAAATCTACTAAACTCAGTAAAAACAGCAAGAGTCTATGGCATCTGAGGCAAACCTACTCCCTTATCCCAACTGCCACCTCCTGCTCCATGTTATGCAATATCTATACTGGGCATGTATAGCCATTAAGACAGGAGCTCCCTCTCTTCTTAGATCTCATTCTTGGGCTATGATTTCACCCTGCGAGGGAAAGTCTGACATTTCTCATCACCCCCAACCCTATGTTGTAGAATCTCTATTCCAAGTGGGCACAGCTGAGAGGACTGGGTCTTACTTGCCCCACCCAATCCCCACTCATAGTGTAGAAGCTCTAATCTACATGCAACAGGCCAAGAATACTTGGAGCCCTAATTTTTCCCACCACAGCTCACTTGTAGGGTGTAGTTTCCATGCTGGGAGGAGAAAGCCAAGAAGAGCAGTGGCTGCCAACCACGCTCTTCAGTGTCTACTTGTGGCATGGAGATATCACTCCAGAAAAAGCAAGTCCCCACTTGCAGTGGTGCAGGAGCTCTTCCAGGGGGAAAGGTAGGCCATAAGGATGAGGAGGTCCTCAGCTCTGCCTGAAAGGACTAACTTTGTCTGGAACAGAGTATAGAGAACTCCATGCCTAACAGCATGGTCAAAAACAATAGAGATCTTTTTTTTTTTTAGCATGTTATTCCGAGAGGAATTTATTTTGTGGGTTTGTTTACAATTAACAACTTGATTGAAAATCTCTTCAATAGCAATTTTACACAAGATTTAAAAACATTGTCCTATGATCATTTCATATTCCAAACACTAGATGGTATTATGTTAATTCTTGTTCTGAGAAGACATTTATATGGAGTGTAAAAATAATGTAGTATAGGAGCTTTCGGCTGCTCAGCTTGAATCAGGGATTGCAATGGTTAAGATTGTGTGTCTACTTGGCTGGGCCATGATTCTCAGTGTTTTGGCAGTCATACAATGTGATCACTTCCCTGTTGAGATTTGATACTTGATAACCCCCATGATGGGATATGCTGTGAGCTGGTACAGGCGGGGGTGGGGCCTGTTGCGGCTCACCACCCTCCTCAACCTTCATCTCTGCCCTCTGCCACCTAGCTGTTCCTTCTCTCCTTGCCAGGGATTTTACTTGTTCTAGATTTTGCAGCTGGCTCCTGTTCATCTGACCTACAATTCTTGGGACTTGAACTAGCAGCTTACCTGTGAACTTGCCTGCGATCTTGGGATTCATCAATCTTCACAGCCTTTGAGCATCAGCCCTGCTGTTCTGCCTGCTGATCTTGGGTTTGCCAGCCCCTGTGGCTATGTGAATCAGAAGCCTCTTTCCTTACCCACAGACTTGGGACGTTGCAGCCTCTACAACCACGTGAGCTATTTCCTTGATATAAATCTCTCTCTCTCTCTCTCTCTCTCTCTCTCTCTCTCTCTCTCTCTCTCTCTCTCTCTATATATATATATATATATATATATATATATATATATATATATAAACTTTACTGGTTTTGGTTCCCTAGGGAACCCACCCTACGACAGGTGAGAACAGATAGAAGTATCTATAAAAAAACAAACAAAAAACCAAACCCATTGCCATCAAATAGATTCTGACTCATAATGTCCCTATAGGACAGATTAGAACTTCCCCATAGGGTTTCCAAGAAGTGTCTGGTGGATTCAAACTGCCAACCTTTTGGTTATCAACAGAGCTTTTAACCACTGTGCCACCAGGGCTCCAGATGTATCTAAAGGAACATGTAAATACGAATATGCGTGTACAGGCACATATATTCATTGAAGACACAAGTGCAGATACTCCACAGGCATAACCAAATACCTTCCAAGATTAGTTTTCTGGGTTTGAAAGCTTAGGATCATAGTCTCATGGGACAACTCAGTCAACTGGGATAACATAGTTCACAAAAATCATGATCTGCATCCAAGTGAAGTGAGTAGCATCTGGGTCTTAAAAGCTTGCAAGCAGCCATCTAAGACAGAACTATGGGTCTCTACTCACCAGGAGTAAAACAGTAAAAAGGTAACCAAAAGCTCAGAGAAGAAACAAGTCTTCACAAGCCACAACCTCATCTACCCTGAGACCAGAAGAACTAGATGGTGCCCAGCTACCATCACTGACTGTTCTGACTGGGGTCACAATAGATGGTCCCGTAATGAATGGGAGAAAAATGTGGAGCTGAACTCAAATTCTTATATAAAAATAAAAAAGCCAGACAAACTGGAACAGTGGAAAACAGAGGACTTCCTGAGACTGTCATCTTGAGACACTCTTTATTTCATTTTATTTTTATTGTGCGTTAGGTGAAAGTTTACAACTCAAGTTAATTTCTCATTCAAAAATTTATACACGTATTGTTTTGTGACATTGGTTGCAATCCCCACAATGTGACAGTATGCTCTTCCTTTCCGCCCTGGGTTCCCTGTGTCCATTCATTCAGTTCCTGTCCCTTCCTGCCTTCTCGTCCTGCTTTTGGACAGGAGCTGCCTGTTTGGTCTCGTGTATTTGATTGAACTAAGAAGCACGTTCCTCGAATGTGTTGTTTTTTTTTTTACAGGCCTGTCTAACATTTGTCTGAAAAGTGGATTTCAGGAATGGTTTCAGTTTCTGGGTTAGCAGAGTGTCCAGGGGCCATAGTTTCAGGGGTTCCTCCAGTCTCTGTCAAACTAGTAAGTCTGGTCTTTTTACATGAATTTGAATTCTGTTCTACATTTTTCTTCTGCTCTGTCCAAGACTTTCTATTGTGTTTCCTGTCAGGGCAGTCATTGGTGGTAGTCAGGCACCATCTAGTTCTTCTGGTCTCAGGCTGGTGGAGTCTCTGGTTCATGTGGTCCTTTAGTCCTTTGGGCTAGTGTTTTCCTTGTGTCTTTGGTTTTCTTCATTCTCCTTTGTTCCGGGTGGGATGGGACCAATAGATGTATCTTAGGTGGATGCTTGCAAACCTTTAAGACCCCAGATGCTACTCACCAAAGTGGGATGTAGAACATTTTCTTTATAAACTTTGTTATTCCAATTGACCTAGATGTCCCCTGAGACTATGGTCCCCAGTCCCCGGCCCCAGCTACTTGGTCCCTCAAAGTATTTGGATGTGTCTAGGAGATTTCTATGCTTTTACTTTAGTCCAGTTGTGCTGACTTCCTCTATATTGTGTGTTGTCCTTCCTTTCACTGAAGTTGACACTTGTCTACTATCTAGTAAGTGATTTCTTCTCCCTCTTCCTCCCCCCCTTGTTGAGACACTCTTTAAACTTAGAACCAAACCTATCCCCTGAGATCACCTTTTAGAGAAATAGCAGAGTGGCACACAAAATAAAGGATATTAACTATAAGATCAGTGCTCTACTTAAAAACGATCAGTATGAGACCAAAATGTCAACAATTACTCAAAAGCAAAGATGAGAAGATAAGGGGGCAGGGAAGCTAGAGTACTGGAAATGAAACAAACAGAACACAACGTGAATGTTGACACACTGAGAAAAATGTAACTAATATCACTGAACAATTTGTGCAGAAATCATCAAATGGGAGCTTGCTGTGTAAACTTTCACCAAAAATTTAATAAAATACTATTCAAAAGAAAACAAAAAAAGAATAAATAGGATAGAAGCAGATCTTTGTAGTTATGAGGATTTAATATATGAAAAAAGAGAGCTTCACCAAATAGTATGGGAAGGATTATACCATAATTGGTTTAGTTAGAAATGATAATAACCCAGAGTACCTGATGTACTGGCACTGTGCTAAGTGTTTTTACACGCATTTTCTCCTTTACTTTTTACAACCTTACAACCTTATAAGATGTTGTTATTGTGTGCTGTTGAGTCATTTCCAACTAATTGCAACCTTATATGACAGAGTAGAACTGCCCCATATGGTTTCCTAGGCTATAATTTTATGGGAGCAGATCGCCAGGTCTTTTCTCCCGATCTAATGGGTTCGAACAGCCCACCTTTTGGTTAGCAGCCAAGCACTTAACCATTGTGTCACCAGGGCTCCTTATGAGGTATTGTTGTTGTTAGGTGCCATCCAGTCGGTTCCAACTCATAGTAACCCTATAGGACAGAGTAGAACTGCCCCATAGGGTTTCCAAAGAGGAGCTGGTGGATTTGAACTGCCAACCTTTTGGTTAGCAACCAAGCTCTTAACCACTATGCCACCAGGCTCCCCTTATGAGGTATAGGTAGTAGTATCCCTGTTTTAGAGATGAGCTTTCTTGGCACAAAACTGTTCAAGCCTTTGAAGTTTCTTAATTGTATTATTTAAATCTTTTACGGTTTAAATATATTTTAGGATTCTTTTACATGTTGTAACTTGATAGTATATTAAAGTCCCCCAATATAATTTCAATTCTGATCATTTTCTTCTGGTTTTATTTTACATTTTGCCAACAAAATAAGACAAAGATTAAAAATAAAAGAATGGGCAAAGGTAGATCAAGGAACTACAAAAAAAATCAAAACAAATAAACAATATTAATATCAGATAAAATAGACCTCAAGGCAGAAAACCATTAAATAGGCAAAGGAGGAGATTTTATGTTGATAAAATATATAAATTATGAATTATGTGCTAAATAATATACCATCCAAAAGTATAAAATAGCTCAAAGTATAAATAAATTTTCCAAATGGAGAAAGTGTGGGCAGGAAGAGGGTAGAAAGTGTTCTGGGCAAAAGGATGTTTCGTGTATCCCAGGAAGAGCCTTCCTGAGTAGCTCATTCATTTAGAACTTAATTCCTAAGGAAGCAACAGGGATTGTTGGCATGTCTGTAATCCCAGAACCATCTTGGATTTCAGGGAAATAACAATTTGGACTTTAAGAGTAATGGTAGTAGGGCTGTTATGATCATTCCAGATGAGGAAATAGCAGCTCAGAGAGGTTTCTTGGTCACACAATTTGTAAATGGCAGGCTAGAGATTTGAAGCCAGGCTGTCTGGCTGCAGATCCCAGGCTCTTTCCAGGCCACCACACTGCCTCCTAGCAACTGGGCTGGAGTCCCCAGGAACCCATCCCATTGTGCCACCCCTTGCTTTTAAATGCTGAGTTTCTGAAGTCTTGCACAACTCCAATGATTATGTATGATCATTATCATGTGGGCCTTCAGGGAGCTAAGGACATAGACTTTGTACAGATATGTTTTTTTCATTTCTCTTTGCAGCTCTCTACATTCTCAGTGCCTAAAACAATAAGGCATATTCAATTTATGGGCATTCAATGAGTATTTATTTGTTCAATTAGTGGATTTAAGTAATGAATGTCCTCATCATCCAGCCATCTGCCCAAGCCAGAATAGGAGTCTTAGACCCTTCCTTCTTCTTCCACCCTTCCCATAAAATCCCTGTCAGTGTACTGCTGCAAGCCTTTTAAAATTTCTTCAGCAAAATTTTACTTGTGTGTGATATTAATGATATTGCTCAATAATTTCCACATTCTGTTGAATCACCTTTCTCTGGAATGGGCACAAATATGGATCTCTTCCAGCCGGTTAGCCAGATAGCTGTCTTCCAAATTTCTTGGCATAGACAAGTGAGCACCTCCAGCGCTGCATCTGTTTGTTGAAACATCTCAGTTAGTATTCCGTCAATTCTTGGAGCCTTTTTTATTGCCAATGCGTTCAATGCAACTTGGACTTCTTCCTTCAATACCATCGGTTCTTGATCATATGCTACCTCCTGAAATGGTTGCATGCTGACCAGCTCTTTTTGGTACAGTGACTGTGTATTCCTTCCACCTTGTTTTGCATCATTCAGTATTTTGCCCATAGAATCCTTCAAAATTGCAACTTGAGGCTTGAATTGTTTGGTCAGTTCTTTCAGCTTGGGAAATGTCAAGCATGTTCTTCCCTTTTCGTTTTCTAACTCCAGGTCTTTGCAGGTTTTGTTAGAATATTTTACTTTGTATTCTCTATCCACCCTTTGAAATCTTCTGTTCAGCTCTTTTACTGCATCATTTCTTCCATTTGCTTTAACTACTCTCCATTCAAGAGCAAGTTTCAGAGTCTCTTTTGACATCCATTTTGGTCTTTTCTTTTTTTCCTGTCTTTTTAATGACCTCTTATTTTCTTCATGTATGATATCCTTGATGTCATCCCACAACTCATCTGGTCTTCGGTCATTAGTGTTCAATGCATCAAATCTATTCTTGAGATGGGTCTCTAAATTCAGGTAGGATATACTCAAGGTTGTACTTTGGCTCTTGTGGACTTGTTTTAATTTTCTTCAGCTTCAGCTTGAACTTGCATAGGAGCAACTGATGGTCTGTTCCACGGCTGGTCCCTGGCCTTCTTCTGACTTTTGATATTGAGCTTCTCCATTGTCTCTTTCCACAGATGTTGTCCATTTGATTCCTGTGTATTCCATTCGGTGAGGTCCACCTGTATAGTCACTGTTTATGTTGTTAAAAAAAGGTATTTGCCATGAAGAAGTTGTTAGTCTTGCAAAATTCTACCATGTGATCTCTGGCATTGTTTCTAACACCAAGGCCATATTTTCCAACTATTGATTCTTCTTCTGTGTTTCTAACTTCCACATTCCAATTACCAGTAATTATCAATGCATCTTGATTGTATTTTTTTTCAATTTCAGACTGCAGAAGTTGGTAAAAATCTTCAATTTCTTCATCTTTGGAATTAGTGGTTGATATGTAAATTTGCACAATAGTTGTCTTATCTGGCCTTCCTTGTAGGCATATGGATATTATCCTATCACTGACAGCGTTGTACTTCAGGATAGATCTTGAAATGTTCTTTTTGACGATGAATGTGACATCGTTCCTCTTTAAGTTGTCATTCCCGGCATAGTAGACCATATGATTCTCCAATTAAAAATGGCCAATACCAGTTCATTTCAGCTCACTAATGCCTAGGATATCAATCTTTATGCATTCCATTTCATTTTTGACAACTTCCAATTTTCCTAGATTCATACTTTGTACATTCCACATTCTGATTATTAATGGAAGTTTTCATCTCTTTCTTCTCATTTTGAGTTGTGCCACATCAACAAATGAAGGTCCCAAATGTTTTACTCCATCCACATCATTAAGGGTGACTCTACTTTGAGTAGGCAGCTCTTCCCCAATGGTATTTTGAGTGCCTTCCAACCTGAGGGACTCATCTTCCAGCACTATTTCAGACAATGTTTTGCTGTCATTCATAAGGTTTTTTTCTGGCCAATTTTTTCAGAAGTAGACTGGTCCTTGTTCCTAGTCTGTCTTAGTCTGGAAGCTCCACTGAACCCTGTCCATCCCGGGTGACCCTGCTGGTATGTGAAAGTACCGGTGGCATAGCTTCCATCAGCACAGCAACAAGCAAGCTGCCACAATACAAAAAACTGACGGATGAGTGGTGGGGAACAGATATAGGAAGACATATTTTAAGGGCTTACTATATGCCAGAGAGAGTTCTGGGCACTTTATATACATTTCCATTTTATTATTCAGTCCTTATTTATTCATAGTCTCTAACTCTAGAAAAGGGATGTGTATTGGTCAGGATAGGTTTTGCTGCAATGAAAACTTCAAAATTTCAGTAATTTAACAACGATATATTTTTTGCTCACAGTATATATCCAACAAGCATTGGCAGGGGCACTCTGTTCATCCATAATGATTTGGGAACTCAGACTAACAGAAGGCTCATCACTGACTCAGGAAGGCATGTGACCAAAATGCACGCTGGCTCTTAAAGTCATATGACTTCTGTCTTTTCATTGCTCAAAGCAAGTTACATGGTTGCACCTAATTTCATACAGGTGGGAAAGTATAATTCTACTGTAAAACTGGAAGAGGGGAGATAAATTTGAATAAGTTTGGCAAGTCCCAGTAATAGTGTCTCAGGGAAAAATGACCCATTTCTGGGTAGTATTGATTCATCACCTTTTGGTTGGCTGCCATTACCTAACCACCTGAATCACTGTACCTAAAATTTGGAATGGAATACTGAAATGTTCATTCTCATTCCAGTGTCATAGGGATTATCTGAGTGTGGATAGAAGTGAATACAATCTGGTGGTAACACAAGCATTGAGCTTAGTTTCCTTAGCCAATCCTGTGGAGGTGGTTGAGATGATTAAATGACATAATGTATACAAAGTGCCTGGTACATAATACAGCCTTAATTAATGTTAGTAGTTGTTATGGGTTTGGGGGTAGATGATAGTAAATGAAAGACTTGTCTATGCTCCCAGTCCTGATTTCCTCATAGCACAATCCTTCCTATGCTATGATCTGGCTTCAGCCCTCCCCATTTGAATGGCTGCTTCCAAAGGTGACCATTGTGCTCCCAGTCACTAAGTCCAGGGTTTTCATACAGGTCTCATCTTGCTGAGGACTTCCATAGTATTTGAAACACAACCTTAGGATATGGATATTTTTTATTTTAAAACATACTGCCATATTTCTCTTCAAAAGCACTATGCCAATTTTCATCAGCTTTCTATCTTCATATCAACTCTAATCCTCATTGTATCTTTATATTTCCTAAGACCCTGCCCTTTAAATTGTTTGCCAATCTGATGGATGAAAAAAACGGTAACTCATAGTTTTAAAATGTGCATTTCTCCCATCACTCTTGCGATAGAGTATCTTTTCATATGTTTATTGGCCCATCCTTTTTCCTGAAACTCTCTGGTTTCCCTGACACCTCTCTTTTATTTCTCTTTCCTTTCTGACTACTTTTTAAAATTATTATGTATTATTTGATAAACACAAAAGGATATACGTAAAGTATATTTTGGAGCTCAGTAATAAAATGAACACTCATGAGCCCTCTGGTCAACCTAAGAACTACCCTATCTCCCTGCCTTCCCCAGTGGTAACCGGTATCTTGAATTTTATGTTTCAATCCTTGTTTCTTTTTAAATAAAGTTTTATCACATATATAATTATCCCTGAAGAATTTTTTTTCACTTTTTAGTGTTATAAAATTTATTTTTATGTAATCTTCTGCAACTTCTTTTTCTCACTCAACTTGATTTCGCTGACTCAAACATGTTGTTGCATTAAAAAAAAAAAACCAAACCATTACCACCTGTTGTCAATTCCAACTCATAGCGACCCTTTAGGACAGAGTAGAACTGCCCCATGGTGTTTCCAAGGCTGTAAATCTTCAGGAAAGCAGACTGCCACATCTTTCTCCTGTGGAGCAGCTGGTGGGTTCGAACTGCCAACCTTTGGGTTAGCAGCCAAGTGTTTTAACCAATGCACCACCAGGGCTCCATTAGCCATTGAAACTAAAACCAAACCCATTGCCATTGAGTTGATTCTGACTCATAGTGACCCTGTAGGGCAGAGTAGAACTGCCCCTTAGGGATTCCGAGTCTGTAATCTTTACAGAAGCAGACTGCCGCATCTTTCTCCTGGTCCATTAGCCATTAGGGAGGTGCAAAACAAAACCACCATTAGATACCACCTTACCCGCATTAGAATGGCAATGATTTAAAAAAAAAGAAAACACAAGAGATGTTGGAGAGGATGAGAAGAAATTGGAACCGTCATCTGTCGCTGGTAGGAATGAAAAATAGTACAGCCGCTGTGGAAAAGCTTGATGGTTCCTCAAAAGGCTGAACATGGAACTACCATATGACCCAGTAATCCCGAAAGAAGTTAAGGTGGGAATGCAAACAGATATATGTACACCAGTGTTCATTGTAGCATTTGGTATTGTGTTCATTGTAGCACAAGAGCCAAAAGTTGGAAACCACCAAAATGTGAATCAAGAGAGAAATGGATAAAGAAAATGTGGTATATACATACAATGGAATATTACTCAGTCATAAAGAAATGAAGCCCTGATACATGCCACAAGATGGATGAACCTTGAAAACATTAGGCTGAGGGAAAGGTCAGTCACAAAAGGACAAATACTCTATGATCACTTATATAAAATAAGCTAATATGTAGAAACCAAAGATTAGTAGTGGTCACCAGGTGTGGGAGGGAGGGAGGGGGAAAAGAGGGAGTTTTTCTTTATGGAGCACTGAGTTTATGTTAATGGTGGTAGAATAAAGAGGAAAAAGGGATAAGGGTTGTGCAACATGAAGAGTATAATCATTGAATTGTACAGTTAGAAACTGTTGAACTGGTGAATGTTTTGTTGAGTATATTTGCACCACAACATTAAAAAGCACATCATAACATAATAAAATGAACAAAAAAATCTAAGGAGTGACAGATCATGAAAAAATAAACAAATCGGAAATTTCAGAAGGTATCGATCTGTGAAGAAAATAAATCTAGGTATATCTTAGTGGAGAGGGGGTGATTAGTTAGAGTGGTCAGGGAAAGCCTCTAAGAAGTGATTGGAGCTGAGCCCTGAAGGTGTGAGCTATAGAAGATCTGTGGGAAGAGAATTCCAAATAGAGGAAATGCAAAGGTTCTGAAAAGGAAATAAATTTTGGGTAGATTAAAGACATAAATGGGAAGCACTATAAAAATGAGAAAACAGATAATATGGTTGTTACCTTTTAAAACAATAAACAAAACAGAAAGCTATAGAAGAAAAGATGGATATAAATATATCAAATGACTATATAAACATTTACAGCTTCTGTATGACAACACAAGCCATAAGTGACATACCTTTGGAAAACATTAGCAACATACATAATAGACAAAGTGTTAATATTCAGAAATAAAAGTGACTCCTACAACTCAATAAGGAAAAGACAACCTTGTAAGAAAAAATAGAGAGATTACGAACAGACAGTTCACAAAGGATAGGCCAATAAACATCCTATGAAAAGATACTCAATCTCAAGAGTGATGGGAGAAATGCAAATTTTAAAACTATGAGTTACCGTTTTTTCATCCATCAGATTGGCAAACAATTTAAAGGACAGGGTCTTAGGAAATATAAAGATACAATGAGGATTAGAGTTGATATGAAGATAGAAAGCTGATGAAAATTGGCATAGTGTTTTTGAAGAGAAATATGGCAGTATGTTTTAAAATAAAAAATATCCATATCCCAAGTGCCAGCAACTCACTTCTGGGTGCCCACCTAGAAAAACATTGCCTGGGCACAAGGTGGCCCCAGTAGGATATTCACTGTATCAGTGAAAAACTAAAACCACCTTAAATATCTATCAGGAAAATTGAGAAATAAATTAAGGCCCAACCAAACTATGGAATTCCATGTAGTGGTTAAAAAGAGCAGGTTTATGCATTTGTAGAAAAATCTCCAAGACTTTTTTAAAAAATTTTTATTATTGTACTTTAGATGAAGGTTTACAGAACAAATAGTTTCTCATTAAACACTCAGTACACATATTGTTTTATGACATTGGTTAAGAACCCCATGATGTGTCAACACTCTCCCTTCTTGACCTTGAGGACCTTTTTTTTAGTGAAAATATACATAGCCAAAGTTACACCATTTCAAAAGTTTCTACATGTACAATTCAGTGACATCGATTACATTCTTCCAGGTATGCTGTTATTCTCACTATCCTTTTCCAAATTATTCCATCACCATTATCTTCAACTCACTGTCCCCTAGTCTTCCCGTCAAACCTTTTGAGTTGCTGTTGTCAATTTGATCTCACATACATAATTCTTTTTTTTTTTTGTACCTTAGATGAAGGTTTGCAGAACAAATAGTTTCTCATTAAACAGTTAGTACACATATGGCCCTATGACAATGGTTAACAACCCCATGACATGTGAACACTGTGCCTTCTCAACCTTGGGTTCCCTATCACCAGCTTTCCTGTCCCTTCCTGCCTTCTAGTCCTTGTCCCTGGACTGCTGTGCCTCATTAGTCCTGTTTTGTTTTATGAGGCTGTCCAATCCCTGGCTGAATGGTGAACTTCGGGAGGGGCTTCATCACTGACCTAAAAGGGTGTCCAGGGGCCATACTCTCGGGGTTTCTCCAGTCTGTCAGGCCAGTAAATCTGGTCTTTTTTTTTTTTTTTGTGAGTTACTATTCTGTTCTACATCCTTTTCCAGCTTTGTCCAGGACCCTCTATTGTGATCCCGGTCAGAGCAGTCAGTGGTGGTAGCCAGGCACCATCTAGCTGTACTGGACTCAGTCTGGTGGAGGCCGTGGTAGCTGTGGTCCATTAGCCCTTTGGACTAATCTTTTCCTTGTATCCTGTTCTCTTCACTCTCACTTGCTCCTGAAGGGGTGAGACCAGTGGAGTATCTTAGATGGCTGCTCACAGGTTTGTTTGTTTTTTTTTTAATTGTACTTAAGGTGAACGTTTACAGAACAAATAGTTTCTCATGAAACAGTAGTACACATATTGTTTTATGACGCTGGTTAACAACCCCACGGCATGGCAACTCTCTCCCTTCTCGACCTTTTTTTTTTTTTTTGGTGAAAATATACATAGCCAAAGATACACCATTTCAAAAATTTCTACATGCACAGTTCAGTGACATCGACTACACTCTTCCAATTGTGCTGCTATTCTCACTTTAGATGAAGGTTTACAAAACAAAATAGTTTCTCATTAAACAGTTAGTACATATGTTTCCCTATGACAATGGTTAACAACCACACAACACATCAACACTATCCTTACTCAACCTTGGGTTCCCTATCACCAGCTTTCCTGTCCCCTTCTGCCTTCTGGCCCTTGTCCCGACTGCTGTACCTCATTAGTCCCATTTGGTTTTATGGGGCTGTCCACTCCCCGGCTGAATGGTGAACCTCAGAAGTGACTTCACCACTGAGCTAAAAGGGTGTCTGAGGGCTATACTCTCGGGGTTTCTCCAGTCTCCTTTAGGCCAGTAAATCTGGACTTTTTTTTGTGAGTTAGAATTTCATTCTACATCCTTCTCCAGCACTGTCCCGAACCCTCTGTTGTGATCCTGGTCAGAGCAGTCAGTGGTGGTAGCTGGGCACCATCTGGCTGTACTGGACTCAGTCTGGTGGAGGCCTTGGTAGCTGTGGTCCATTAGTCCTTCAGACTAATCTTTTCCTTGTATCCTGTTCTCTTCATTCTCCCTTGCTCCCGAAGGGATGAGACCAATGGAGTATCTTAGATGGCTGCTTACAGGCTTTTAAGACCCCAGACGCTGCTCACCAAGGTAGAATGTAGAACATTGTCTTTATAAACTGTGTTATGCCAATTGAGCTAGATGTTCCCCAAGACCATGGTCCCCACAGCCTTCTGCCCAGCAATTCAGTCCCTCAGGGAGGGACTTCCATAATCTTTCCTTGTACAAGTTGTGCTGGCTTCCCCAGTAATGTGTACTGTCTCACCCGTCAACAAAGTTATCACTTATCTATTTAGTTCCCCCTCCAATCCCTCCCATCCCTTGTAACCAACAAAGATTGTTACTTTTTGTGTGTAAACTTTTACATGAGTTATACAGTATTGGTCTCATACAATATATGTCCTTTTGTGATTGATTTATTTCGCTCAGCATAATGTCCTCCAGTTTCATCCACGCTATGAGATGCTTCACAGATTCATCATTGTTCTTTATCTTTCTGTAATACACCATTCTGTGTATGTACCATAGTTTGTTTATCCATTCGTCTGTTGATGGGCATCTAGGTTGTTTCCATCTTTTTGCTATTGTGAACAGTGCTTCAATGAATATGGGTGTGCATATGTCTATTAGTGTGATGGCTCGTATTTCTCTAGGATATATTCCTAGGAGTGGGATTGCATTTTGTAGTGCTTTTTTTTTTTTTTTGTGGTGCTGATATTTTCTTTGTTCCTCTTACTCTCCTGTGCTGAGTTCCTTTCATTTGTGGATTTTTTTTTCATTTCTTTTGTTTTTGTAGGTTTTGTTTTTACTGAGACTTTACGTTTTTCTTCTTTATTTTGATGAGCAGGTTTGTTAACTTTCTTTGTGGTTACCTTGAAATTTACCCTTATTTTCCTAGATTTGAACCAGTCTATTATTACTTGGTATTGCTTGACTTCCTCTCCATTAGAAGGTTCTATACCTACATTGTTTATTCCCTCTTTTACTGTTCTGATGCTATTGTCATTTACAGATTAACCTCTCTGGTTCCCTTTTGTAATTCTTTTGGTTTTGCATAGTCCTTAAGAGTTCATTTCCTAGGTTGGTATCTGGCTAGTACAATTCTGTGTCCTATATTCAGCCTGTGGTCTGATATTGTTTGTTCTCAGATCAAAGGACTCCCTTTAATAATTCTTGTAAGTTCGGTTTGGTTTTTACATAGTCCCTTAATTTCTGTTTATCTGGAAATGACCTAATTTCACCATCATATTTGAACGAGAGTTTTGCAGGATATATTATTCTTGGCTGGCCATTTTTTTCTTTCAATGTTTTATATGTTTCCTCCTATTGCCTTCTTTCCTGCATGGTTTCTTCCAAATAATACGAGCTTAGTCTTATTGTTTCTCCTCTGTATGTGACTTTTTGTTTTCCTGAGCTGCTCTCAGGATTCTTTGTCTTTGGTTTTAGCAAGTGTGATTATGATATGCCTTGGTGATTTTCTTTTGGGGTCTATTCTATATGAAGTTTGTTGAGCTTCTTGGATGGTCAGCTTTACATCTTTCATGATATTGGGGAAGTTTTCTGTCAGCAATTCCTCGATAATCCTGTGTTTTCTCCCCCTGTTCTGGAACTCTGATCACTCACAGATCTGATTGTATCCCACATAATTCTCAGGGTTTCTTCATTCTTTTTTCTGATTTTTCCTCAAACAGAGTTTTAGCCATGTGCTTGTCTTCAATTTCGCTGATCTTATCTTCCATTGTTTCAAACCTGTTCCTCAGCCCTTCTATGACACTGTCCATTTCTGAAATCTTGTTGTTTATCTTTGGTTTTCTAATTGTTGTTTTTGTATGATTTCTAGTTGTGAATTTATTTTAGTATTTTGTTCCTGTATTATTTTCTTGAATTCTTCCATTTTTTGTTCTGTATTTTCCATGAATTTGTCTGCATTTTCCATGAATTTCTCTGTTTTTTCCTCATTTTTGTCTGCTTTTTGCTTCAACTCTTGGATAATTCTGAATATTAGAGATTTGAATTCCCAATCAGTTAGGTCTAGTGCCTTTTCTTCTACTGGAAAGTCATCCGGTGTTTTATTTTGGATGCCTACTGGAACCATCCTGTCTTGATTTTGTAAATGTTTTGATATTGTCTGCTGTCTTTGGGGCATTCAGTGGTTATGTTCCTCGTTTATTGATTTAAGATTTGTTTGTTTCATCCTGCTTTTTTGTTTTATTTGGTTATGTCTGAGCAGGCAGGCTGTGCATTCTTTGTTCTTTGCTTGTCTGTGGGCATGGTACTTTTCACCTCCTTCTCCAATGGGCAGAGTCAGTCACTCAGGTATGGTACAGCAGGGCAGGTCCAGCTGAAGGGGAGTTGCTGGGATGGGTTTTTTTTGTGGCACATACCAGGGCTGACAGTACAGACCGGGAATCAGTGCAGGGCAGGTTCCAGTAGGCCATGCCTTTGTTGCTTGGGAGGGTGATGTTCAGCACACGGTGCAGTTAGGCAGGAAGTAGGGGATAGATTGTGATGTGTGGAGCTAAGATGGGTATGGGAAAGATGAGAGAGAGGAGAGAGGAACGGGGGCCAAAGACATACACACAAACAAAGAAGAGTTCTAAGGGAGGTTGCTATTGGAGTGGAGAGATGACAGACTGAGAAATAGGGAAAAACAAAAATGAAGAAAAAAGGAAAAAGGGCAAAAGAAAAAAATGAATAAATTGAGAAACTGGAAATGAAGAAAGACAAAAAGGGAATAAGAGAGAGAAGAAAACTAAACAAAGAAATGAGAAAAGAAAACCAAAACCAAACCAAGAAAAAAGAAATGCCCCCAGGGAATGTCCCTGTGTGTCTGTGCAGAGTAAGGGACTAACTTCCAAGCCACACGGTACTGCCCGGCTAGAAGGGGCTCCCAAGCCATGAAAAGAAAACGAAAAACAAACAAATCAAAACAGAACAAATCAGAGCAAACAAACAGAAAACCCCACGGGTCCCACCAGCGTGGCGGCATGGGCCGGGAAGCAGTTTCACAGTTGAGCGGCATTTCGCAGACTTTTGGGAAGAAGCAAGAAACAGTTTCACAGTCGAGCGGTGTTTCACAGCCTTTCAGGAAGAAGCAAGAAGCAGTTTCACAGTCAAGCGGTGTTTTGCAGCCTTTCAGGAAGAAGCAAAGATGGCGCACCGAGCCAGGTATTTGAGAGAAAGGAGGGGGAGGTGGTGAGAGGTAAGGAAGAAATCTAAAGAAGCAGAAAAAAGCAACACCAGCAGCCAACAAATGGCACTCGGGGGGGCTGGCCAGTGTGGGCGGGTGGAATCCAAGTGGCACTGGGGGGAAGCTCGGGCTTCCCAGCCAAAAGACTGCGGCTGCAGGAAGCAGAGGAGGCTAAATTGGGGTGAAGAAGAGTGGGGGGTGGGAAAGCCTATATCGTAGGTTACTGGTTGTTCTGTCTCCTGCTGGAAGCTCCGTGAAGATGCTTTCTCGTACCTCCTGTTCACTGATCTCTGACAGGAGTCCAAGATGGCGGATCCGTGCTGCAGTAGCTGATAGGGGACCTCTGCATGTATCTCTCCTAGTGCTCTGTTCTCGGTTAGTTTCTTATCCCATTTGGTGCTTGGCTGAGTTCTTTATCTCTTCGTTTGATGCTTGGGGTTTCAGGATTGACATGTGACTCTGTTTGACTTAGTTTTTCTGATCTTTGCTGCGGAGGGACGGCATGGTGCATCTGACTATAGTGCCATGTTGCCCGGAAATCCTCCAAGACATATTTTTAAGTGAAGAAAACGATTGACCAATTAATATGAACAATATGATCCCGTTCATGTGAAAATGATAAATATCCACACTAACCTCCATATTTCTGTGTCATAACCCCACCTCTACCCATCCCCACCTACCCCCCGCTTCCATTGGAGAGGAGTTTGGTTAGAGCAGTGAGGGTGTTTGAGTGACTACCATCCCAGTTCATCTCACAAGCACCACCAAGGAGGAGTGGGTGCCTGCTACATCATTCATGGGGTTCAGGACAAAATGAAGAGTCCCTGCGTGGTGCAAATGGTTAATGCACTCAGCTGCTAACTGAAGGGTTGGAGGTTCAAATCCACTCAGAGGCACCTTGGAAGAAAGTCATGGCAATCTACTTCAGAAATCTTAGCCATTGAAAACCCCATGGAGCACAGTTCTACTCTGGCATACATGGGGTCGCCATGAGTCAGAATCAACTTGACATCAACTGGGTTTTTTAAGGGCAAAATGAAAATGGATGGCCCCTTTTTCAAAAAGCAGTGGGGAGGGAGGAAGTGCTGCTAAAGGTACTAAAATATAAAGCTTTTTCCCTTAAAAATATTTTATTACTTATAAAATGTAATGGGGTTATAGTGATACATGAGTAGCAACATAAACTTACAAATTGCAAAACAGTAACATTTTATTGTCATAATTTTATATAATAAAATAAATAATAATATGTTATTAATGTGATATCTTATTGATCATAAAATTTCTCTGGCTGGTTTTCTGGAAATTCATTTGTTAGACCATCAAAACTTATATTTTTAGCAACTTCATTTTCAATCGACATAAATGAAAACAACATCAGTCATGAGATTGCAAATAATATTTGATAATTTTTTATTTTGAGAAGGATCTTTCTGTTGATGCAACTGTTACTGGAGCTGATAAGAGTATTTTCTAGGCTGTGACAACATTGGGATAAATTTCTGATAAATTATTTTAAAATGCAAATTTTAGCATACCTAGAACTGATGGTTCTTGTGTAATATTTTTTATAAAAAGATTTATCTCTTCATAAAAATCAGTTTCATGTAAGTCTGAATCTAATTTTAAACATAAAGACATTTCCTGTAACTTGTGGAGGTCACAAGGAAAGTGGCTTCATGATTTGTATATAATTCAAAATGCCTGCTTATGCAGCCTATCACTGTAACTTCAGTTAAAAGGAAAAATAATTTTAAAATTATCTTCCTCAATAATCGTTTCATCCAGAGCTTTTCCACCTAATGTGTCTAATATGATCCTTAAATTTAATTTTCATTTCTAATCCTGTGGATATTTACTTTGCAATGTTGCAACAGTTTTAAAAACCAGATATTCTAGGGGGTGAAGCCAACATGGCACTATAGACAGAAGCACCATGCTGTCCCTCCACAGCAAAGATCCAAAAAACTAAGGAAAACAGAGACAAATGTCAATCCTGGAACTCTAAGCATTAAATGAAGGGATAAAAAACTCAGCAAAGCACTGAACGGAATAAGAAACTGACAGAGAACAGAGAGTGTGAGGAGAGATGCGGAGTGGAGGTCCCGTCAGCTAACGAGGCACAGATTCGCCAGCTTGGACTCCTCAGCCACTGAGAATGGTGGACAGGGAGTATGGGAAGGCAGCTTCACAGAGCTCCCAGCAGGAGATGGAGCACCGAGTAACCAGCAATACACGCTTTCCTACCCCTCCACCCTTCTTCCCCCTGCACGACCTCCACTGGCTTTCTGGTGGGCTGCACTCACTCCACTGGGGAGACGCCGGCTCCTTGCTTCTTGGATTTGCCCCACCTGCATCGGCTGGCTCCTTCAGTGCCATTCTTTTGTTGCTGTTGTTGCTTTTTTGATTTCTTCTCTTTCTCACCTGCTTCCTTTCCTTTCTCTTGAACACCTGGGTCCGTGTGCCATCTCCACTCCTTGACAGGCTGTGGACGCTCAGCTAGGGAACCACATCCCCTGTCTGCACTGCCATGCTGGTGGGCTCCTTGGGGTCATTTTTTTCTTTTTTTCTTCATTTCACATTTTCTTGTCTCTCTCTACCTTCCTTCTTTTCCTATCTCCTGAATACCTGGCACAGTGTGCCATCTCCACTCCATCTAGACTGGCTGTGTAGTGCTGGTCAGCTTGGGAGCCACTTCCCTGGTCTGCAACGCTACGCCAGTGGGCTCCCTTTGGAATTTTTATTTTCACAGTTTCTTGTCTCGCTCTACCATCCTTCCCTTCTTTTCTCCTGAACACCTGGTGCCAGGTGCCATCTCTAATCCTTCTAGACCAGCTGTGCAGTGCTGCACAGCTGGGCGGCTGGAGAGCCACTTCCCCGGTCTGTGACACCACACCAGTGGGCTCCCTTGGGGCATTTTTTTTCTTTTCTCAGTATCTCGTCTCTCTCTTCCTTCCTTACCCTTCTCCTGAACACTCTGCACCATGTGCAATCTCTGCTCCTTCTTGGTGGGCTATGCAGCACCACTTAACTGGGGACCTGCTTCCAGTGGGCTCCTTTGGGGTATTTTTTCTCAGTTTCCTGTTTCTCTCTACCTTCCTTCATGTCCTTCCTCCCAACCACCTGGCATCTTTTTTTCCCCCCAATTTCTTGTCTCTCTCTACATTCCTTCTGTCATGGATTGAATTGCATCCCCCAAAAATATGTGTATCAATTTGGCCATGATTCCCAGTATTGTGATTGTCCTCCATTTTGTGACAGCAATTCTCCTATGTGTTGTAAATAATAATCTCTGTGGTTAATTAGGCAAGATTAGAGGATTAGGGTGGGATTGTAACACCCTTACTAAAAACACATCCCTGATCCAATGTAAAGGGAGTTTTCCTAGGGTGTGGCCTGCACTACGTTTTATCTTACAAGAGATAAAAGGAAAGGGAAGTGAGCGGGGGAGGGACTTCATATCACCAAGAAAGCAGTGCTGGGAACAGAGAGTGTCCTTTGGACCTGGGGTTCCTGTGTGGAGAAGCTCCTAGCCCAGGGGAAGATTGATGACAAGGACCTTCCTCTAGAGCCAACAGAGAGAGAAAGCCTTCCCCTGGAGCTAGTACCCTGAATTTGGACTTCTAGCCTTCTAGACTGTGAGGGAATAAATTTCTTTTTGTTAAAGCCATCCACTTATGGTATTTCTGTTATAGCAGCACTAGGTGACTAAGACATCTTCCATTACTTTCTCCTGACCACCTGGCCGCATGTGCCTTTCTCTCTCTATCTCTCTCTTTAATCTAGTTTTGTATCTCTCCCTTCCTTCCTTTCCTTTTTCCCACCCACCTAGCTGCGTGTGCCATATCTGTCCCTTCTTGAGAGGCTGTGCTTCACCATCCAGCTAGAAAGCACATGGCTTCACCGGGTCTGCACCACTCCAACAGCAGGCTACCTCAGTACGTTTTTTTGGCTCCTGTTTCTCCCTCCTCTTTCTCTTCTTTCCCACATCCACTTAGCTCCACACATCAAATCCTTCCCCCTCCCTCCTGCCTATCTGCACCGTGCACTGAGCATCACACCCCCGAGCAGCACAGGCACGGTCGACCAGAACCTGCCCTATGCTGACCCATAGCCCTGCCATGTTGGCCTCAGTATGCACCACAAAAGACCCATCCCAGCCCCTACCCCTCCACTGGACCTGCCCTACTGCAACATAGCTGACTGACTGGCCCTGCCCATTGGACTAGATGGTGAGAAGTATTGTGCCCAGAGACCAGCAAACAACAAAGAACGCTCAGCCCGCTTGCTCAGACATAACCAAGTAAAACAAAAAAGCAGGATGAAACAAATCTACAATCAATAAACAAAGAAAATAATTCCTGAATGTCCTGAAGACAGTAGACCATATAAAAATATATTAAAAAACCTGGACAGGATGGTTCCAGTAGGCGTCCTAAATAAAACACCAGATGACCTTCCAGTAGAAGAAAAGTCACTGGAACTACCTGATAGGGAATTCAAATCTCTAATTTTCAGGGCTATCCTGGAGTTGAAGGAAAAAGGAGACAAACATGGGGAAAAATAAACAAAATCATGGAAAATACAGACAAAATCATGGAAAAGACAGACAAAACAATGGAAGAATTCAGGAAAATAATACAGGAACAAAATGTAACAATAAATTCACAACTAGAAATCACACACACACACACAAAAAAAAGCCCAGCAATTAGAAATCCAAAAGATAAACAACAAGATTTCAGAAATGGACAGTGTCATAGAAGGTTTAAGGAGCAGGTATGAAACAATGGAAGACAGGATCAGTGAAATTGAAGACAAATACTTGGATACCACACTATTTGAGGAAAAATTAGAGAAAAGAATGAATAAAAATGAAGAAACCCTCAGAACAACATGGGATACAATCAAAAGCAAAAGTTTGCGAGTGATCAGAGTTCCAGAACAGGGGGAGAAAATGGAAAACACAGAGAGGATCATGGAAGAATGGCTGACAGAAAACATCCCTAATATCATGAAAGATAAAAACCTGACCATCCAAGAAGCTCAACGAGCACCATATAGGACAGATCCTAAAAGAAAATCACCAAGGCATATCATAATCACACTCGCTAAAACCAAAGACAATGAAAGAATCCTGAGAGTAGCTCCAGAGAAACAAAAAGTCACATACAGAGGGGAAACAGTAAGGCTAGGCTCTGATTACTCGGCAAAAACGATGCAGGCAAGAAGGCAATGGGATGACATATGTAAAACCTTGAAAGAAAATAATTGCGAACCAAGAATAACATATCCTGCAAAACTCTTACACAAGCATGATGGTGAAATTAGGGCATTTCCAGATAAATCAAAATTAAGGGACTATATAAAAACCAAACAAAACTTACAAGAATTATTAAAGGGAGTCCTTCACTTAGAGAACAAAAAACATCAGACAACAGCCTGAATCTATGGCACAAGACCGTATCATTCAGATACCAACCTAGGTAATGAACTCTCAAGGATAAATCAAAACTAAAAGATTTACAAGAGGGAACCAGCCAGGTTAATCTGTAAATGACAACGTCGTCAGAACAATAAAAGAGGAAATAAATGGTGCAGGTATAGAACTCTCAAATGGAGAGGAAGTCAAGGCAATACCAAGTAATAAAAGACTGGTTCAAACCTAGGAAGATACGGGTAAATTTCAAGGTAACAACAAAGAAAGTTGACAAACCTACTCATCAAAATAAAGAAGAAAAACACAAAGTCTCAGTAAACACAAAATCTACAAAAACAAAAGACATGGAAAAAAATCCAAAAACAAAAGGAATTCAGCACAGGAGAGTAAGAGGAACAAAGAAAACGTCAGCACCACAAAAAAACACTACAAAATGACAGCAATAAACTCACACCTATCTGTAATTACACTGAATGTAAATGGCCTAAATACACCCATAAAGTGACAGAGAGTGAAAGAATGGATTAAAAAACAGGATTCATCAATATGCTGTCTAAAAGAGACACACCTTAGAAACAAAGACATAAATTTATTAAAAAATCAAAAGATGGAAAAATATATATCAAGCAAACAGCTACCAAAAAAAAAGCAGGAGTGGCAATACTAATCTCAAATAAAACAGACTTTACAGCAAAATCCACCATAAAGGACAAAGAAGGACACTATATAATGATTAAGGGGACGATCCCTCAAGAAGACATAACCATAATAAATACCTATGCACCCAATGACAGGCTCCAAAATACATAAAACAAACTCTAACAGCACTGAAAAGAGAAATTGACAGTTCCACAATAATAGTAGGAGACTTCAATGCACCACTCTTGTTAAAGGACAGAACATCTAGAAAGAAACTCAACAAAGATACAGAAAATCTAAAGGCCACAGTGAGTCAACTGGACCTCATAGACGTATATAGAACACTCCACCCAATAGCTGCAAGGCACACATTCTTTTCCAACAGGCATGGAACGTTCTCCAGAATAGACCACACCTTAGTACACAAAGCAACCCTCAACAAAATCCAAAACATTGGGATAATACAAAGAATCTTCTCTGATCACAATTCTATCAATGTAGAAATTAACAACAGGAAGAGCAAGGGAAAAAAAATCAAATACATGGAAACTGAATAATGCCCTGCTTAAAAACCACTGAGTATAGAAGAAATCAGAGATGGAATAAAAAAATTCCTAGAATCAAATAAGAATGAAAACACATCATATCAAAACCTTTGGGACACAGCAAAGGCAGTGCTCAGAGACTAATGTATAGCAATAGATGCACACATCAAAAAAGAAGAAACAGACAAAATCAAAACATTAGCTACACAACTTGAACAAATAGAAAGGGAACAGCAAAAGAAGCCCACAGCCGCCAGAAGAAAGTAAGTAATAAAGATCAGAGCGGAAATGAATGAAATATAGAATAGAAAGAATCAACAAAACCAAAAGTTGGTTCTTTGAAAGCATCAACAAAATTGACAAACCATTGGCCAAATTGACCAAAGAAAAACAGGAGAGGACACAAATAACCCAAATAAGAAATGAAATGGAGGACATTACAACACACCTAACTGAAATAAAAAGGATCACAACAGAGTACTATCACAGACTATACTCCAACAAATTTGAAAATCTAGAGGAAATGGACAACTTTCTAGAAACACACTACCTACTCTAACACAAACTGATGTTGAAAATCTGAACACACCAATAATAAGAGAAGAGATTAAAAAGGTAATTAAAAAAAAATACTCCCAACAAAAAAAGCCCTGTCCCAGATGGCTTCACTGGAGAATTCTACTGAACATTCAGAGAAGAGCTTACATCAGTACTATTCAAACTATTTCAGAACATAGAAAAGGAAGAAACACTTCCAAATTCATTCTTTGAAACCAGCATAACCCTGATACAAAAACCAGGCAAAGACACCACAAAAAAAGAAAACTAAAGACCAATATCTCTCATGACTATAGATGCAAAAATTCTCAACAAAATTCTAGCCAACAGAATTCAGCATCATATAAAAAAAATAATACACCATGACCAAGTGGGATTCATACTAGTTATGCAAGGATGGTTCAACATTAGAAAATCAATCAACATAATCCACCACATAAATAAAATAAAATAATCACATGATCATCTCAATAGATGCAGAAAAAGCATTTGACAAAGTCCAACACCCATTCCTGATAAAAACTCTCAATAAAATAGATATAGAAGTGAAATTCTTCAACATAATAAAGGGCATCTATACAAAATCAACAGCAACATCATTCTTAATGGAGAGAGGCTGAAAATATTCCTTCTGAGAACAGGAAAAAGATATGGCTGCCCTTTATCACCACTCCTATTTAGCATTGTGCTGGAAGTCCTAGCTAGAGCAATAAGGCAAGAGAAAGAAATAAAGGGCATCCAAATTGGTAACTGTCTTAAGTCATCTAGTGCTGCTATAACAGAAGTACCACAAGTGGATGGCTTTAACAAAGGGAAGTTTATTCTCTCACAGTCTAGTAGGCTACAAGTCCAAATTCAGGGTGCCAGCTCCAGGCGAAGACTTTCTCTCTCTCTTGGCTCTGGAGGAAGGTCCATGTCATCAGTCTTCCCTTGGTCTGGGAGCATCTCAGCGCAGGAACTTCAGGTGCAAAGGACACACTCTGCTCCCAGCACTGCTTTCTTAGTGGTATGAAGTTCCCATGTGTCTCTGTTCACTTCTCTCTTTTATATCTCAAAAGCGATTGGATTAAGGCACTATCCAATCTTGTATAATTTATCAGTATAACTGCCACTAATCCATCTTATTAGATCATAGTGATTGAATTTACAACATATAAGGAAATCACATCAGATTACACAGTCATACGATACTGGGAATCATGACCTAGCCAAGTTGATAGATATTTTGGGGGGGACACAATTCAATCCATGACTGTAACAAAGAAGTAAAACTCTCTACTTGCAGATGATATAATACTATACATAGAAAACCCAAAAGGTGCCACAAGAAAACTACTGGAACTAATAGAAAGGTTCAGCAGAGTACCAGGATACAAGATGAGCATACAAAAATCAGTTGGATTCCCATACACCAATAAAGAGAACGATGAAAAGGAAATCAGGAAAACAATACCATTTATTATAGCCCCTAAAAAAATAAAATACTTAGGAGTAAATCTAACCAGGGATGTAAAAGACCTACACAGAGAAAACTACAAAACACTACTGCAAGAAACCGAAAGAGATCTACATAAATGGAAAAACATACCATGCTCATGGATAGGTAGACTCAACATTGTGAAAATGTCAATTTTACCCAAAGCAATCTACAAATACAATACAATCCCAATCCAAATACCAACAGCATTCTTTAAAGAGATGGAAAAACTAATCATTAACTTTATATGGAAAGGGAAGAGGTCCTGGACAAGTAAAGCACTATTGAAGAAGAAGAATAAAGTAGGAGGACTCACACTACCTGATCTCAGAACTTACTATATAGCTATGGTAGTCAAAACAGCCTGGTAGTGGTACAATGACACATACATAGACCAATGGAACAGAATTGATAACCCAGATGTAAATCCATCCACCTACAGTCACCTGATCTTCGACAAGGTCCTGAAGTCCATCAGATGAGGAAAAGACAGTCTTTTTAACAAGCGGTGCTGGCAAAATTGGATGTCCATCTGCAAAAAAATGAAACAGGACCCATTCCTCACACCATACACAAAAACTAATTTAAAATGGATCAAAGCCCTAAATATAAAACCAAAAAGTATAAAGATCATAGAAGAAAAAATAGGATTAATGCTACAGGCCCTAATACACGGCATTATCAGGATACATACCATAACTAACAACACACAAACTCCAGAAGATAAGCTAGATAACTGGGATCTTCTAAAAATTAAACACTTAGGCTCATCAAAAGTCTTCACCTAAAGAGTAAAAGAAAAACTACAGCCTGGGGAAAAAATTTTAGCTATGACAAATCCGACAAAGGTCTAATCTCTAAAATCTACATGAAAATCCATCACCTCTACAACAAAAAGACAAATAATCCAATTAAAAAATGGGCAAAGGATATGAACAGACACTTCACCAAGAAGACATTCAAGTGGCTAACAGACACATGAGGAAATGCTCGCAATCACTAGCCGTTAGAGAAATGCAAATCAAAACCACAATGAGGTACCATCTCACCCCAGCCTTACTGGCATGAATCAAAAAAACAGAAAATAACAAATGGTGGAGAGGCTTCGCAGAGACTGGAACTCTTATGCACTGCTGGTGGGAATGTAAAATGGTACAACCATTTTGAAAAATGATATGGCACTTCCTTAGAAAGCTAGAAATAGAAATACCATATGTTCCAGCAATCCCACTACTAGGAATATATCCTAGAGAAATAAGAGCTGTCACACGAATAGACATATGCACGCCCATGTTCATTGCATCATTGTTTATAATAGCAAAAAATGGAAACAACCTATATGCCCATCAACAGATGAATGGATAAACTATGGTACGTACACACAATGGAGTACTATGCAATGATAAAGAACAATGATGAATCTGCGCAGCATCTCACAATATGGATGAATCAGGAGGGCATTATGCTGAGTGAAATAAGTCAATCACAGAAGGATAAATATTGTATGAGACCACTACTATAAAAACTCATGAGAAGGTTTACACACAAAAAGAAACAATCTTTGATGGTTATGAGGGAGCAAAGGGGTGGGGATGGAAAAACACTAAATAGACAATAGATAAGAGGTAACTTTGGTGAAGTGTAAGACAGTACACATTACTGGGGAAGCCAGCACAACTTGTCCAAGGCAAGGTCATGGAAGCTCCATAGACACATCCAAACTCCCCGAGGGACCGAATTACTGGGCAGAGGGCTGTGGGGACCATGGTGTTGGGAACATCTAGCTCAACTGGCATGACGTATTTTATAAAGAAAATGTTCTATGTCGTACTTTGGTGAGTAGTCTGGCCAACTGCTCATCATCCACACTATGTGCTGTGCCAACAGGCTGTGCTCACTGCCACCCAGTGTATTTCTTCTGCTCATGTGAATGCTCCATTGTCCCACTGGAGTACACTTACAAAACAAGTTCAAAAGTAAAATTATTAGGAATTTCAAGACAGCAACAGCATAGCATTATACCAATCCCAAAGCCACTGTGGGAGCAGAGCTCTGCACAAGTGGCATGCCCATGAAGACAGCCCTGGAGGAGTGGGTTGGTGTTCTCAGCTATCTAGTTTGGCTCCTGCGGGGACCACCCTCTCACTAGCTGATCACATGGCTAGTTGCTTTTTTTCCAAGTTGGTGCAAACCCTGTTTTGCTTCTGTGATTCAAATTATGCAAAGAACCATCAACTTCCCCAATGACATCAATCTTAAGAGACACCAGTTGCTGTTAAATCTACACCAGTGGTATAGTTGAGTGGTTAAGAACCTGGACTCTGGGCTTGCATCATCAGGAACCTCAGCTTGGATATTTACTAGCAATGTGACCTGAACAAGTGACTTAAAATCTCTACACTCAAGTTTCCTCATCCATAAAACGAGAATAGTACTAGTACCTACCTCATAGTGTTGCTGTATGTATCGATTTAATGGATGTAAAGAGTTTAGGGCAGTGCTTGGCACACAGTAAATTCTCAGATAATGTTATCATTATTTTGTCTTGTTTTCACTGCTTGTGTACTTTCAAGTCTGTTTTGGAGCAAGCCTGCTCTTTCACATGTGATTTCTCCCCTGCCCCCCTTTATTTCTTCATTTTTCCTCATGTATTTTATACTCCATTTTATCCCTCATCATTTTCATCTCAACAGCTCTATGTACATACGTACAGAGAAATGAATTGGAAAAGATCCTGCATAGGTTCTCTCTCTAGGGAGGTAAGCAGGGATTAAGTGGTGGTCCAGGGGGATCTTCAGCTTTAGCTGTTTGAATGTTTGCAATGAGAATGCATTTACTATTGTCTATGTAAAAAAGTAAAATTGTACAACTATTAAGCGGAGGTGGGGTAGGAAGAAAGGCTTCCACGGCAGCCTTGTGCTGTGGTGGCCAGTTTGGATCATGCACTTCATCCTGTGAGAGATATGACCAAACCACACATTTTCAGGGCAACAGCTGGCTGCTACCCAACCTTGGCAGTGGCATCCTTGGCAGTTCCTCTGCCAGCAAATCTGACTGCCTGGGATCAGCCCCCTGACAGCTTTTCCTTTCCCACTATCCCTCAGCTCCTCCTTCCCCACATCCCAAGAACACCGGGATGTTCTAGGTGTGAGGTGTGGGGTGGGTACCACAATGCCTAAATCAAATGCCACCTCCTGTGAAGCCTTTCCTGACATACCCACTAAACATGTTTCAATTAATTCTGGCTCCTTCTTTGTTCCCACAAATGTTGCTCATATCTCTATGTAGAACTCTTAAGCTTTTTTTTTCACCCGTTATTGTTTATTGTATCCTTGTCTCCTTCATTAGACTGTACAATCTTAAAGGATACATACAGTGTTTCTTATTCATGTCTGGAGCCTCCATTCCAACCCGCACCTGTTACCCTGCCCAGGAAATGCTCAGGAAGTGTTATTGAGAGAGTGGTCTCAACTGGCTTCTGCCATCATTTTTCCACTTTTTACTCTTTCTGCCCTTGTCAGTTGGCTTCTTATTATTCAGGTCTCAGCTCACGTGTCACTTTCTCTGAGAGGCCTTTCTTGACTACCCTATCTAAAATAGAGTGCCTTCCCTCCAAATCGTTCCCTATGTCATAACTTGTTTTATTTTCTGCACAGCACTCACTGCAATCTGAAATTCTCGTTTGACTCACTTTATTGTCTGTCTCTCTCACTGGAATGTGAGTCCCAGGAGGGCAGGGACATTGTCTGTCTTGTTCACCCCTAAATCCTCAGTGCCTAGATCAGTGACTGGCATATAATAGGTGCTCAATAAATACGTAAATGAAAATTTGATTATTGACTGATCTCCCAACAGCAAGTCAGCTCCATGAAGGCCAGGTCTGGATTACACTTATATCCTCAGCACCTAGCATAGTGTCTGGTGCATAGTAGATGCTCAATGAATTGTTGGGCAAGTGAATTAATGTTCTACACATACCTTAACTTATTCAAACTTATTCTTCTCCACCAAACCTGCTTTTCCTTCTGCGTACTCTGGCTTAGTCAGTGGCACCATCACCCACCCTGACACCCAACTCAGACATGAACTCATACTCCTTTCCCTCATGCAACCACTATTTTTAATTAGTCTCTAAACCTTGCTTATTCAACCTCCAAAATATCCCACTTATCTGATCTTTTTATACCCCTGCTGCAACTATCCTGGTCAGGCCTCATCTTTTTTTCCAGACTAGTACAACAGCCTCCTTCCCTCTTGCCTACTTGTGAAGCTAAGGCAGCTTAAGCTACAGGGCCTGTCACTTGCTATGTGGTCACATAGTAATATGTTTAGTAAAGTTTTCAAAATATAAACCACAATTGGTTAAAACTACTCTCCCTTTCCATTGAGACTTTCCCTGGTTCACACTTTCCTGTGTATTAGGTGGTGTTGGAGGTACCTCCGACATTTTTGAGATTCCATCAAGATTTGCGGGGGGGATACATTCAGTTTGTGTTTAGTGGGACATATGTGGTTTGTATAACTTCTATGTATAATTATTGCCCAGGTGTAGGAATGGCTTCTAGAAATACTTACTGCTCAACTTTGAACCTAAGTTTATATTCGTAAGTCTATCTTCTTTCCTTAAAGAAGTCCCACCCACCCCCAGATACATAAACTTTAGGTCTCACTAAACCTGGATTTTCCTCTGGCTAAGACACAAATGTGACTCAGTTACTCCTGCTCAAAAACCTTTAATGGTTTCTTATACCTTACAGGATAAAATCTAATAAACCTTTTTGCATTTTTGCAATCTTTTATAATCTGACCCATCTGTTTATCTCCTACCCATCTTTTTTCCTGTATGTTCCAACAATATTGAACTTCTTTTAGCAAATATTTCCCCATGTGCCTCGGTGCATTTGTACATGTTGATCCTTTTATGTACAATGTTCTGGCTTATTAATTTAGTGAACTTTTGTGTATTCTCCAAGCCTCCCTGAAGTCTTCTTTGACAGCAGCAAGCAGCTTCTGGGGCTCTTCCTTAGCTTCATTTTGCACAAGGTATTTGTGTGCTTACTGGATGTTATATTCCAGTTGTTTACTTGCAAGCTTGTCTCCTGCACTGGCTGGTGATTTCCCAGGGCAGAGGCCGTCTTTTCATCAGTGTATTCTCAGAACCTAACCAATTGTCCGTGGTTAGGAAATTGGTGTGCACACACACATTATTTTTTTCTTTTAGTTGTGGGATCCTTTAAGAAAGTGAAACAGAAGAGAAATCAGAGAATTTTCTAGAATGTTTGAGTAAAGCGGAGCCATTTTTAAGCACGTGAGTGGAACTCACTTATTCAACCTCTTTTCCCACCACACCCTCAGGCTGTAGTCAGAAAATCGTGGAACAGATGCATGGAAATGCCTGAACTTTATTTGAACTGAATTGGAGTGAAACAGTAGGGTCAAAGAAGAGAGGGTTTAGAGGGATCTGGGAAGCTGACGTAAGTATAGACGAACTAAGACTGAGGGACTGAGGACACGGGGGTAGTGGCGGGCACAAGGGTTAACTCTACCCCTGAAACTCAAGTCACTTGGCTTCTCTAAACCTGTGTCCTCATTTGTCAAACAGGGATAGTAACGGAGCTTCCCTCACACTGTAAAGAATAAAAGACACGGAAATCATGCGAAAGGGGCTGCTGAAGGTGCTCAATGAATGGGACCCGCTGTGAGTGCTCTGCCTCTACCCAGCCTGAAGCCCGCCCCCACCGCCACCGCCACCGCCACCTAGTAATTTTGCCTTTTAGAATCATTGAGTTTACCTCTTCTCATAGGAGGAAAACGCTGGGAAGGAGGAGTAGCGACGGACGCTTAACTCCAAGTTCGCCCGGAAGAGGGAAAAGGCTAGGGCGTTTCTGGCCCCACTCAAAATGGAGCCAAAACACTGCCTCATCTAAGATGGCGGCCTCCCTGCTCTAGGTCTTCAGCTTCGATTGGGTGCCTTGAGGAGTCAAATTGGTCCAAAGGCAGCTGAGCCCCGCAGCTCTCTCTCAAGTGGCGCTCCGCCCCTGATGACATCATACGGGAGATAACTGCTTTTCCATTCCCTGCCTGTGCCGCGGTTACCTCGAGTGCCCGGCCCTCATAAGATGGCGGCTGGGCTCGCCTCCTCGCGGCGGCGGCGCCACTCTCAATATGGTAGCTGTTTACCCCATATTTCTCCTCCCCTCTCCGCCTTAACTTCCTCATTGTTTTGAATAAACTTTATTGACTACTACGATTTACCCACCACCGCCATTGGGATTCTCCCGGCGACTTTTTGGGTTGTTTTTCTCGAACCTGGCTGCCGAGTGACCTCATTCCTCGTTGGTTTGCTCGCCGCTATCTCCTGCTGGCCCAGCGACAACACCGCTTGTTTGTTAGCGGGGCAGCCGCCGGACTAGGCCGCAGCCGCGGTTTCCAGTAGGCCCTAACGCCCGGGCCGGGGGAGTGCTGTGGAGAGGGCTGCCCTCAAGCTCCGCCGGGCGGCCCCAGCCGCGCGACCCAGCGGGTGGTTCGAAGGAAAGGCGAGCCAGGTTAGCAGCCTTTCTGTGACGATCCCAGAATTCGGCGCGCGCCGCCGGTGGGGCCGGAACTGCCTGCTGAGCCTCCGCTGAGCTAGGCGCCGAGCTACTCCGAAGCTAGCCCCGCCGCCTGCGTGTCGGTGGGAGTGAAGTCTACGGGCGCAAGGATTCCTTGCAGCTTGGGGATGAGGAGGCTCCTGTAGGGTTTGGGACCGAGGAGGTTCCTGTCAGTTTGGGAGGCGTGAAGATATTCTCGTAAGTTTCGGGGGCTGCAAGGAGATTCCTGTCAGTTTCGGGAACAGGAGACTCCTTGTCAGTTTGGGAGGACTGTAAGGAGATGTCTACCAGTTTCCGAGCCGTGAAAAAAATCCTTGTTTAGTTTCAGGAGTGTGAGGAAATTCTAGTCAGTTTCAGGGGTTTGGAAGAGAGGGTGCGACGGGAACCCTGTCATCTTGAAGTAGAGGATCATCTGATCAGTTTTAAAATTGAGATTATTTCAGTTTTGGAGACTGACGAAACTCTTGACTGGTCGTGGAAGGAGTGATTTTGAGAGTGAAGGAAAAGATCATTTAAACTCTCAGAACACGGCCCCAGAACTGTGATTTGAGTTGGGCGCTAAGTCTTGTCTGCGTTGTTCCTAAAGGTATTAAGGTAGTTTTCGAGTAATCTTACAGACTTTCAGGGATCCCTCATCTCTCTCTAGTTGCCCCTATTTTGGGGGTAAGGAAGACTTTTTTCTTTGTACCCCCAGTCTCATTCTTAAGGCTATGGTTTGCGTCATAAAGGGAGCCCTGGGAAGCAAGGGAGCGAGCAAGGAGAAGGTTCAGTGAGGGATTAAAGAAGCTTCCCGAAAACGCTACAGATATTTTACCTGGAACCCACAGAGAACTTATCACTGACTCTAGGGGCTGAAGGGGGGGGGCGAGGGAGAGGGGGCGTGGGGGGGGGGGCAGAGAGTCTCGACGGCACTGCGCCGTCCTTTATTTGTTAATGAAATTCTGAAGGCCGGGTGGACTTTCTGCTGTTGCCCCCTACAGCCGATCCAGCTGTGCTGCATCCTGGCAGTGGTAACTCCCCATTTGTGAACTGAAGCTGGTACCCCAGGGGACCTGATTCACTCTATAAAAAGTGTTATTTGTGCTCAGCCATCGTCCAGAAGGGACGAGTGCTACCACCTTCCAAATCTCTTGACACCACGAACCTGGCCCGCCGCCGAACGCTCCAAGGCCAGACGAAGATGGCCTCTGTGCCAGTGTATTGCCTCTGCAGGCTGCCTTACGATGTGACCCGCTTCATGATCGAGTGTGACATGTGCCAGGATTGGTTTCACGGAAGGTAAGGAGGGCAAGCCAAGCTGTACACGGTGCAGTAGCTAGCTGCTCACTGCTCTCTCCTTTGCTCTGCTCTGTTTTGGGTTCCCACTCAAAATTTTTCCCCCTCTCACCAAGAATTAACTCCAGCCCACCTCACAGATAGAGGTTCTTCCATCTCCCTTTGGAGACTAGGGCCTAGCTGACATTGGCTTCTGCCTTCTTTCTTTTCCCCTATGTTTTTCTTCTTTTCACTCTTCTTTATAATATTTAAAAAAATTTATAATTCCCTTATTTTCCAACCACAAAGACATTATCAGATTTTATGTTATGGAAATTTTGTTTTGCCTCAAACACTGACTTTGGGGGAGACAGTACTGCATTTTTGAGATATTTGAGTCTAACACATGTGGATTTGAGTCGTGGCTTTGCAACTTACTATCAGTGTGACCTTGGACAAGTTACTTTGCCTCTCTGAGCCTCATTGGCTTCATCTATAAAATATAATAAATACGTCCTGATTTTGTATGTACTCAATAAATGGAGGCAGAAATGCAATAGTATTTTATTTCTATAGTATTTATCTGCAGAGCCATCCGATTAAATTGAATTAGTAGAAGAAATATGGGTAAAACAGCAGGAGTAAAACTACTAATGAATTCTTTCCAGCTGACCATGTGTACACATAAGCACCTGTCACCCAAGATTCCAGAGAGGTTAGTGTGTGGGATACAACTGTAATATTATCCAGTTATTGGGATTTATATCCCAACTATGGAAGGACAACCATGACAGGAGTTTGTACACTGTAGTGCAACAGAACAACATAGGGTGCCCTCCTCCTGTTGCATGTTAGAGATTCTAAAATTTTCAATTGTCATTAGTCCCTTTCAAAGGAGCCATTCCTATTACCAAGCCCCAGACCAAACTGAAGCTGATGGCTACTAAAATCCTGCTCTTGGCAGGGACTACCACATGCAGTTTCTCCACAAGACAGTCAAAGTCATATTTAACTGATCTTTATTGCATATTTATTGTGGTCCAAGTGAACAGTTGTATTTACTGCCTCATGTTATTTCTTTTAAGAGGGTACAGACCTAGAGGGTTAGGCTTTTTTCTTTTGCCTGGAAATAGGTGAGGATTAAGATGTCTTTGAGGATTCTTATCTTTGCTAGTGCTGATAAAAAGTCACTCCTATGCTTAAAATTCTTCTTCCAGTGGTTCCCCTACAGGATAAAATCCAGTCTCCTTTGTGTGACAGACAAGACCTTTTATGTTCTACATGTTCAGTCTCATTTCTTGCCATTCCTCTTCCCTTGTTCTTTATGTCCCGGTAAGACTGAACTACTTTATACTGTTTTATGCCTCTGTGTCTTTTCCCATGTTATTCCCACTAATGTCCTCCCTTTTACAGCTCACAGAATACCATTCCTCCGTAAAAGACCTCCTTCCTCTGGGTTTCCATTGCACTTTGTATTGCATTCTTATTAAAGTAATTATTTCATCAGATCATAATTATGTTTGTGTCACTCACTAACCAGAGCTCCCTGAGGGCAGAGGTGTCATCTTTTCATTTTTGGTATCCTCAGAACCTAGTTAAATGCCAAACATGTAATAGATGCTGAGTACATTTTTGAACGAATGAATGAATGTTAATGAAAAAGGCTATTGCCTGTGACCCTTGCTTTGGATTGTTTGGGAAGTGTGTAATTTCAGACCTGGGAAATGAGCCCCTGCCCACGATATAGAGAGACCTTAATTCCGCAGTCTGGGAACAGGGAACAGGAACGAATGCTTCCTGAGTACTTATTGTGTGGCAGACTCCATGACAGGGACTTTGCATAAATTTTCTCATTTAATCCATACCCAAGCTTGAAAATTGGATATTATTCTTTTAAATAATTTAAAAAAAATTTTTCTGATTATATAGGTGAGACATTCTCATTGTAGAAAATTACAGAAAAAGAATAAAGAAAATAAAAATCACCTGCGAGCCTACTATCCAGCACAATTCACTGTTACATTTTTTGTTGCATTAACTCCTATCTATTTACTTTAAATAGAAACATTTACTTTTACAAAATGGGATTCTGCTATGAATACCATTTTGTAACCTGTCTTTTTCCCCACTTAACATTATAATGTATTTTACCAGGTCATTAACTGCTCATCAGAAAACTGATTTCTGATATTCCACCATATATATGTATGTGTCATCAGTTACTTGGTCATTTCCTCTATGGTTGGACACTTAGGTTATTTGTACTTTTTATATTATAAATAATACTGTGATACGAGACAAATTTTAGGGGTTCTGGAAATGTTTTGTATGTTTGTATGGGTGCTGGTTAAAACAAAAAAGAAAAAAATTGTGGTGAACATTTTTGTGTAGTAGACACTTGACATTTACAAGGAACACCACTAAGGCCTTTAAGAATTCCAAATTTATAAATATGGCAATGTGTATATGGGCCAGGCCTCTCCTTAATCACATTTCTATGGTGAGTCCTGTGTTTCTGTGCACACCCTGACACAAATTCACTGCCTTAATTTTTTTTCCATGAAAGAAACCAGTTTTTATTGTTTCTCATGCTTCTCTCTATGGGCTGGCAGAGAACAAAGAAGCCAGCTGAGAATGAGTTCATTGGTGGGTACCTGTTCTTGCTTATTCAGTGCATTGTATATGTGCACATGTGCACATGGCACAGCTCATAGTCCTCCATTTAAGTTTGTACTTCAGCACAATTAAAAATTACTAAATATTGTGGACTTTTCATGGTTGCTCACAATAGTTAAACTCACAAATTATAAACTGACAAATGCCTAGAGGTGATATAAACCTGCTTGCATCTCTGATGACTTCCATAGGATAGCTTTCTTGAAGTCCTATAAGGGATTATGGTATAGTATGCCAAGTTACTTCCTGGAAAGGTTATAGCAAGGGAGGCAACTATTCCATTTTGCTGATGATACTCTGGAACTCGTGAAGGTTAAGTGACTTTCTGAGTCTGGATTTGAATTTAGCATTTTCTGATTCCAGAGCCCAGGTTCTCAAAAGTGGAAAAAATATGGTGGTGTAGCTCCATTCCTCCTACTGTAAAGGGCTATATTTTGCAAAGTACTTTGATTGGTAGAGCAGTGGTCCTCAGACTTTAGAGTACATCAGAATTGCTTAGAAGACCCATTAAAACACAAGATTGTTGAGCCCCACCCGTGGGGTTTCTGATTCAGTAGATCAGTGGGGGCTACTGGCAAGAATTACTGATTTAGAACTTTATCCTGTCTTGGTTCCTTCCCCTTCTGTGGAGTGTGACAGCTTCTAATATTGGGGGATGAGCAGGCTAACATATCATTACCATACACCATGCATTTTCACAGTGTGACTCATTAACTGGTAACTTGTTAAAAATGCAAATCACCAGGCTGGGACTGGGACCCAGCAATCTGTATTTTAACAAATAAGTGATGCTGATGTACCCTAAAGATTGAGAATCATTGCTGTACACTGGCAAAGAAAGCTAGTTGGCAAGTATTGATGTCTGGGGCTTTGCCCAAACAGTTAAGTGCTCAATTACTAACCAAAAGATTGGTGTTTCAAACTCGCCCAGAGGCACCTAGGAAGAAAGGCCTGGAGTTCTGCTTCTGAAAGGTTAAAATGCGTTGCCGTCAAGCCGATTCTGACTCATAGAAACCCTATAGGACAGAGTAGAACTGCTCCATAGGGTTTCCAAGGAGCAGCTGGTGGATTTGAACTGCTGACCTTTTGGTTAGCAGCCAAGCTGTTAACCACTGCGCCACCAGGGGTCAAAAATCCTGTGGAGTGCAGTTCTATTCTGCAATATATGGGGTCACCATGAGTCAGGATCAACTCGACAGCAACTGGTTTGGTATGTTTTTGTTTTTTTTTTCCCAAGGAAGGGTTTTCGCAAAACCCTTATTCCTTATAGTTTTCCTGTCTATAGAAGAAGAATTGGTTGGCACATCCCTAAAGGGGTGGCTGTGATGTGAACTCTGAATTGTAGAGGAAATGGCCCTGATTTCAGAGCTGGAAGATCTGGGTTCAAATTCTGACTCTGCCACTTCTTTGTAAAGGATTTCATCCCTCTGAAGCTTCACTTTGCCTGAGGGTGGATGTGATGATTTAAATAAAATAGTAATAGCTATTTATTCAACACTAGCTAGTATGCTAGCCACTATGTTAAACACTTTGCCAAACTATCTTTAACCTTTTTTGGGAGTTTTTAAATTATAATTTCAATTTATATAATAGTTATAAGATTGTTTAAATTATCTGTTATGTATTGGAACCCTTAATTATGCTCATGTAGAACCTGTACATAGATCAAGAAGCAGTTGTTTGAACATAACAAGGGGATACTGCGTGGTTTAAAATCAGGAAAGGTGTGCATCAGGGTTGTATCCTTTCACCATATTTATTCAATCTGTATGCTGAGCAAATAATCCGAGCAGCTGGACTGTATGAAGAAGAATGCAGCATCAGGGTTGGAGGAAGACATTAACAGCCTTCATTATGCAGATGACACAACCTTGCTTGCTGAAAGTGAAGAGGACTTGAAGCACTTACTGATGAAGATCAAAGACTGCAGCCTTCAGTATGGATTACACCTCAACATAAGGAAAACAAAAATCCTCACAACTGGACCAATAAGCAGGATCACGATAAATGGAGAAAATATTGACGTTGTCAAGGATTCCATTTTACTTAGATCCACAATCAACACCCATGGAAGCAGCAGTCAAGAAATCAAACGACGCATTTCATTGGGCAAATCTACTGCAAAAGACCTCTTTAAGGTGTTAAAAAGCAAACATGTAACCTTGAGAACTAAGGTGTGCCTGCCCCAAGCCATTGTATTTTCAGTTGCCACATATGCGTGCAGCAGCTGGACAATGAATAAGGAAGACCAAAGAATTGATGCCTTTGAGTTATGGTGTTGGTGAAGAATATTGAATATACTGTGGACTGCCAGAAGAACAAAAAATCTGTCTCAAAAGAAGTACAGCCAGAATGTTCCTTAGAAGGGAGGATAGCAAGACTTCAATTTACATACTTTGGACATGTTATCAGGAGGGACCAGTCCTTGGAGAAGGACATCACGCTTGGTAGAGTAGAAGGTGAGCAAAAAAGAGGAAGATCCTCAATGAGATGGACTGACACAGTGGCTGCAACAATGGGATCAAACATAGCAACAATTGTGAGGATGGCCCAGGACAGGGCAGTGTTCCGTTCTGTTGTACACAGGGTCACTGAGTCAGAACCAGCTTGATGGCACCCAACAACATTATAAGTTGAGTGTGTTGTGGTAGTTTGTGCTTTTCAAGGAGTATAGAGTTGTTCATAATATTTCCATATTATCCTTTTGATTCTGTGGGCTCTATAGTTATATCTTGTTTCATTCCTGATATTGATAATTTGTGTCTTCTCTTTGTCAGTCTTGCAAGAGGTTTTCAATTTTATTGGTATTTTCAAAGAACCAACTTTTTTTTCTCATTGATTTTTTCTACTGTCTTTTTGTTTGTAATTTCACTGATTTCTGCATTTTATTTTTTCCTTCCTTTTTCTGGCTTTCGGTTTATTTTGCTCTTTTTCTAGTTTCTTGAGGTGGGAACTTAGATTATTGATTTGAGACTTTCTTTTCTCATGTAAGCATTTAGTGCTATAAATTGCCCTCTCAGCACTGATTCAGCTGTGTCCCACAAATTTTGATTTGTTGTATTTTCTTTTTCATGTAATTCAATGTATTTTTGTATTTCCCTTGAGACTTTTTCTTTGTCCTGTGGATTACATAGAAGTATGTTGTTTAGTTTCCAAATGTTTGTAGATTCTCCTTAATCTTTCTGTTACTGATTTCAAGTTTGATTCTATAGTGGTCAGAGAGGAGAGTATACTCTGTATGATTTCATTCCTTTTAAATTTGTTGAGGTTTTTTTTATGGCCCAGGATATGGTCTATATTGTTAAGTGTTCCATGGTTGCTTGAAAAGAATGTATATTCATTCTGTTGTTGAGTGGAGTGTTTATAAATGTCATTAACTTCTGTTGGTTGATGGCATTGTTGAATTCTCTATCCTAGCTGATTTTCTATCTTGTTGTTCAATCAGTTATTGAGAGAGAAGTATTGAGTATCCAAGATTAATTATGCATTTGTCTTTCTTCTTTCAGTTCTGTCAGTTATTGCTTCACATATTTTGCATATGCATGTAAGATTTCTATGTCACATTTGTGAAATTTTCACCCATTATTCTTCAAATACTTTTTCAGTCTCGTGCTCTTTCTCCTCTCCTTCTGGGACTCTGATGACACAAATGTTAGATCTTTTCCTATAGTTCCATATTTGCTGAGGCTTTGTTCTTTTTTTTTTTCCAATTTATTTTCTTTCTGTTGTTCAGATTGGGTAATTTCTATTGTTCTATCTTTAGGTTCACTGATTCTTTCCTCTGTTTTCTCCATTCTGCTGTTCAGCCCATCCAGTGAGTTTTTCAATGTATTTTTCCCTTCTTAAAGTTGCATTTGGAACTTTGCAGGAAATGACAAATTAACTTGGATATTTCTGATATTTTTTGAATAATGAAGGAAGATAAAAATGCTCTTTTAACTCTTTATTTATGACTGAAGATACTGTCTTTCTAAGAAACAGGCGGGAGTAGGGTTCAACTTCTTGGGTATTCTCAAAGAGCAGAGATTGAGCAGACAAGAAGCCAGACAAGATTGTGAGCAACCTTGTCACCTCAGCCCCCACTCAGTTCCACAGCCCTGGAAGAATTGAGTGCCCGTTTTTGTGTTCTAATAATACTTGGTGCTACTACCTGCTAACAACCCCACTTTATATTCTAGTCACATATTGTAGTGGTATAGTGGAGTCACACAGACCTGGATTTTTATCCCACTTTGCTACTTATTAGCTTTGTAATCTCCACCAAGTTACTTATCCACTCTGAGACTCAGATTTCTCACCTGCTAAATTATAATAATATCAGTAGTGATAATGATGATAGCCAATACTTATGTGACAGGTACGTTTTTAAGCACTTTCCCTATTTTAGCTCATTTAATCTTCATAACAATCCTGTGAGATGGGTACTATTAATTCTCCCATTTTACAGATGTATAAACTGAGGCACAGAGAGGTTGAGTAAATTGCCTAAGTTCACACAGCTAGTAGGTGGCAGAGGCGAAATTCAAACCCATGCAGTTTAGCTCCCAAGTTGGTACTTTTAACTGCTGTGCTATGCTGTCTCTGAATACTTACAGAATTCCCTTATTTGTTATGGAGTTTAAATGTGATAATATATTGAAGTTCATAGTTCAGTTTTCTTCTCTCTTTTTTTTATGCAGGCTTCAAATTGACTCATTCAGTCACCATCCCCTTAAGAACCAAAAAACCAAACCCGTTGCCATCGATTTGATTCCGATTCATAGCACCCCTATAGGACAGAGTAGAACTGCCCCATAGGGTTTCCAAGGAGCGGCTGGTGGATTCGAACTGCTGACCTTTTGGTTAGCAGCCGAGCTCTTAACCACTGAGCTGCCAGGGCGCCCACCATCCCCTTACCCTACTTTATTTTCTTCATAGCACTTACCACTATATGAAGCTGTTTTGACACCACTTGTCTCCCTCTGTAGAATGCCCACTCCATGAGGGCATATCTGTGCTCAGTATTTGTTGAATTTATGTACTCATTAACTCAATAAATATTTATTGAGTGCCTACCATATGCCAGACTCTGGTGACAACTAAGGATAATTCATCTTAATCTCAAGACCTGGAGCTGTAATAATTGTCCTCTTCACTAAGGAAACCATTCAAAGCAAAGCATTTACTAGCCTTGGTTCCAGGTGATAATTATTGAGCCAGAAGCCTGATTCATTGGTCTCCCTCCCTGATCTGAGGAGTTATTTAGCCCAATGAATGTTTGTTGAATTGGGTTGGATAATAAAGCAAGACTTGGAGATGGATAAGGTAAGTACTTTGGTGAACAAGATAGCTGTCTGCTGAATGTAGTGGGAGCAGACAGCAAGTAAACCAGCAGTTACAAGTCAGCATGCTGAGTACTGAAATAGGAACAGTGTTGGGTGCCACAGCAGCAGGGAAGAGGAAGACCAGGAATGTACCCGGCAGAGGGAGCTGCATGTGTTGAAGCCCAGAGACCAGAAAGTGCTTGGCACTGAGGATCCAGCTGGCTTATTAGAGCAGGGTTGGTCTCATGGGTGTGGGACCATTGTAGCCACACAGAAGGGGGCCCAGCGCTTAAGGCTTAATGAATGCTCTGTGGTTGTTGTCTTGAAAGTCTTAATAATTTTACGTTTGAATTTGTGTTTTGTAAGGGAAGTCTGATGGGACAGTGTACATGTGCTAGGGACTTAGAACCTTGGCTCATGTGTGGTCCTATCTCCTGCTGCCTCCCTGCCTCCTCGAACAGATTCTTGACTAGCTTCCTGCAGCACCAGGCCTGGGTACAGGTATGGGGAGAGTTGGGGTCAGGTGCATGTACCCTGTGCACTGAGTCATGGTGTGGGGCCCCTGAGCACCTTTGAGGGCCTGCGCTTAGTGAAGGGAGTGTGACATTAAATAGCAAATAAATACCATGACAAATTGAGTAAGAGAGACCACAGAAGAAAGGAAAAATCCTTTTTCCTGATTTTTGAAGAGGCCCCAATTTTCATTGTGTACTAGGCCCTACAAATTATGTAGCCCGAGGTGTGTCAGGGGCTGAGGGTGAGGCCAGAGAGGCAAAGCGTTTTAGACCATGTTAGGTTCAAAAGTTTGTATTTTACCTTAATTAAAATAGAGAGCCTGTGAAAGGTTTTAAGGATGAGTTGACAGGATTGAATTTATATTTTTAAATGATCACTCTGGGTATAGTCTAGAGGACCAATTGGGTAGGGACAGAGTAGAGGCCAGGAGCCCATTTAGGAGGGCAGGAAAATAATCCCAGTTAGAGATAACGGTGGCCTGGATTAGGGTAGGGGCAGTGAGGATGACAGAAGGACACAGTTGATAGCTACTTAGGGGATAGATTTGATAGAACTTAGTGATAACTTGGGTAATAGTAGCAAATACACACAGAGCACACACTGTGTGCCAAGCACTGTTCTAAGCACTTTATATAAATTCATTCACATGCTTTTTTTCTTTTTTTAAAAGAATTTTGTTTTGTTGTTGTTGTTTAGAATATACACAGCAAAACATATACCAATTCAACAGCTTCTACTTTCAGTGATGTTGATAACATTCTTTGAGTTTTGCAACCATTCTCACCCTCCTTTTCTGAGTTGTTCCCCCCCATTAACATAAACTTACTGCCTGCTAAGGTTCCTATCTAATCTTTTGAGTTGTTCTTGTCAATTTGATCCCATGTAGATAGTTCTTAAAAGAGCATAATGCTCAGGGCAGACATTCTTTACTAGTTAAGCTAAACTATTGTTTGGTTTTAAGAAGACTTCAGGGGATATTTTTAGTTTAAGATTTAAAGATTATCTTAGAGCAATACTTTTGGGGGTTCATCCAGCCTCTGTGGCTCTAGAATATCTAGATTCCATGAGAATTTGAAATTCTGTTCTGCATTTTACCCCTTTTGATCAGGATTCTTCTATATAGTCTTTGATCAAAATGTTCAATAATGGTAGCCAGTACCATCCAGTTCTGGTCTCATGGCAAAGGAAGCAGTTGTTCATGGAGGCAATTAGCTACACATTCCATTTCCTCCTCTTATTCCTGACTCTCCTTCTTCCCCTGTTGCTCTAGGTAACTAGAGACCAATTGTTGTGTCTTGGATGGCCACATGCAAGCTTTTAAGACTCCAGGCACTATGCAGTGAACTACGAGATAGAACAGAAGCACTAAATATGTTATTCTGCCAATTAACTGGGATCTCCCATGAAACCATGATCCTAAACCTCCAAACCAAGGAACCAAATCTCATGAGATGTATTATGGATTGAATTGCGTCCCCCCAAAATATGTGTCAACTTGGTTAGGCCATGATTCCCAGTATTGTGTGGTTGTCTACCATTTTGTGATCTGATGTGATTATCCTGTGTGTTGTAAATCCTAATCTCTGTGATGTTAATGAGGCAGGATTAAAGGCAGTTATGTTAATGAGACAGGACTCAGTCTATAGGATTAGGTTGTGTCTTGAGTCAATCTCTTTTGAGATATAAAAGAGAATCGCCACACCACAATTCGAAGGCGTCAATTCTTCTTTGCTCTTCCTTATTCATTATCTGGCTTTTGCATGCATATGAGGCAATTGAAGACACCATGGCTTGGGTCAGGTGCACCTTAGTCTTCAAGGTGACATCTTTGCTTTTCAACACTTTAAAGAGATCTTTTGCAGCAGATTTGCCCAATGCAATGCATCATTTGATGTCTTGACTACTGCTTCCGCGGGCGTTGATTGTGGATCCAAGTAAAATGAAATCCTTGACAACTTCAGTCTTTTCTCCGTTTATCATGTTGTTGCTTATTGGTCCAGATATGAGGATTTTTGTTTTCTTTATGTTGTCCTATAGGGTCACTATAAGTTGGAATCGACTTGACGGCAATAAAGTTTGTTTTTTGGGATTTTGCTCTCTCTATTCTAGAAACACTGTCCTCCTCTCTGTTGTTTCAATATTCTAGGCATTCTACTGCCACAAGGCTTTTGTACTTAATGTTCTCTCTAATTGGGATGCTTTTCCCTTATATCCATATGGCTTGTTCCCTTACTCCGTTCAAGTCTTTATTCAAAAGTTTCCCTTCCCTAAAATTTCACCACCACTACCATCTCCCCTCCGCTGCGTGTGTGTATTCTTCTTCCTGCTTTATTTTTTCTACTTAGCTCTTCTCACTAACATATAAGATATTTCACTGATTTTTCTTGTTTCTTGTCTGCTTACCCCACTAGAATGCCAGTTACAGGAAGGCAGGGTTTTTGTGCTTTAAGTGAAAGTTTAACAGAGCAAATTATTTTCTCATTAAACAATACATGTATTGTTTTGGGACATTGGTCGCCAACCTCACGAAGTGTCAGCACTCTCCCTTTCTTGACTTTGGGTTCCTCATTTCCATTTGTCCAGCTTTCCTGTCCCCTCCTGCCCTCTCTTCCTTGCCCCTGGGCTGGTGTGCCCATTTAATCTTGTACACATGGTTGAACTGTGTGTGTTATTGTTTGTTTTATAGGCCTGACTAATCTGTGGCTGAAGGGTGCACCTCAGGAGTAACTTCAGTACTGAGTTAAAAGGGTGTCTGGGAGCCATACTCAGTCTCTGTCAGACCAGTAAGTCTGGCCTTATTTTGTGAGTTTGAATTTTGTTCTACATTTTTCTCCAGCTCTGTCCAGGACCCTCTGTTGTGCTCCCTGTCGGAGCAGTCGGTGAAGGCAGGGGTTTTTGTATGCTTTGTTCTGTTGCTGTCTCCCCAGCACCTAGACCAGGGTCTGGCAGATACTTATTAAATATTTGCTGAATGAATGTACACTGGGAAGATGGGGTGTTATGGAAATCAAGGGTAGATAGTACAGGGTCAGCAGTGTGGAAATGCTGCTAGAAGGTCAAGTGAGATAAAGGAAAGAAGTATTTATTGCATGTATCAACAAGGAAGTCAGGACCTTGGTGAGATCTGTTTTAGAAAGAGAATGGGGACTGCAGCAGAAGGGTGAGCGAGTGTACACGGCAATTCTAAAATTTTTTTATAGATTTGGTTGTTGTACAGAATATCTCTGGATGCTACTGGGTGGCTGGGGGTGGGAGGGAGACTTTTCACTGTATACACTGCTGTACCTTTTGAATGTTATACCATTGACAAGTGTTATCTATTAGAATGAAAGTCATTGTGAAGTTGCTTAGGTTTAAACAAAGAAGATATTTGACTGAAGGGGCAGACAGGAAGGAGGGAGAAGTGGATCATGTGTTTTTTATTTGTAAAGATGGAGCAGCTTGTTTAAATGCTAATGGAGGGAGAAGGGAAAGAGGGAGAGGTTGAAGATACTGCAGAAAGAAGGGATAATTGATTGAGAAGGTAAAAAGAGATATGACCCAGGTGGAAGAGCTGGCTTTAGAAAGAAGCACGTATGCTGTAAACAGGAGAAAAGGATAGGTGCAGAATGAAGTAGATTTGATGGTGGAAAGTTGAGATGGTTCACATCTGATTACTTCATTTCCTCCAAGAAGTAGGAGGCAAGGTCATTTGCGGAGAGAGAACAGGAAGTTAGTGAGTCAGAGATTTGAAATAGCCACTGTGGAGAATGGGAGGGAGAACTGAGCAGGGAAATATAGTATTGCCAGACAACATAACCCAGATATTTTGGACAGTACTATGGAGTAAAGTTCTGTTCTGACACACGTGGGGTTAGCATGAGTTGGGATTGACTTGATGGTAACTGTGTTTTGTTTTGTTTTTCTATGTGTAGCAGATCAAAGATTTTAGAAGATTAATCTTAGCCAGTAGGTGTTTGGAGGCCTGGTGATGACTTCCCTGGTGAGGAAGGTTTTAATTTTGTGCAATTGCCACCTCACATACTGCAAACTCAGATTTTCAAAATTAAATAAATCTTTTATAGACTTTAAAATGTGAAATAAGTAACATGTTCATTGTAGAAAATTAGAAAATACAGAAAAGGAAGAGAAAAAAGACTACTTGTAATCTCCACTGCAAGAGAACCACTGTTGACTATAAAATATTCTTTTTCAGTCCTTTTCATTTAATAAAATATCTCATTAAATTTTAAAATTTTGATTACATGTTGAAATGATATTTTGGATATATTGGGTTAAATAAAATACTAAAATTAATTTCACCTGTTTCTTTTTACTTTTTTTAATGTAGCTGTTATAAAATTTTAAATTGCATGTTTGGATCACATTAGATTTCTGTTAGACAGCACTGCTATAGAGTCTTTTCTTGATTTGACCATTCTGAGTCTTAATGCAGCTTTACGGTGTACACATTTTTAGCTTTGTCATAATTGTTTTAGATCAGTGTGGTCCAATAGGACTTTTCTGCATTGATGAAAACATTCGTGTGGCTACTGAGCACTTGAAATGTGGCTAGAGTGATGGAGGCACTGAATTTCAAATTTTATTTAATTTTAATTGTTTTAAATGTAAATAGCCATGTATGCCTAGTAGCTACTGTACTGGACAGCACAATTGTAGACCTTATGAAAAATAAAATTTACATAAACCTTGGCCGATTTTTTTCTTTTCCAGTTGTGTTGGTGTTGAAGAGGAGAAGGCTGCTGACATTGACCTCTACCACTGCCCCAACTGCGAGGTCTTGCACGGGCCCTCTGTTAGTAAGTAGATCTTGAGGTTTCCAAGAGAAGGGGTTTCAGAGAGGCAAAGCAAAGGAAGCTTGACAGTGTGATTACTTTTGCCTGAGTACTTCAGATCTGTTTCCCTCAGGAAATAGCAGAAGCCTGTGAAGGCCCTATAGACCAGCAGCTGCCCCACTGAGAGAGCAGAGTTTGTGGTTCTCCTACCTCCCTTCCTAGGGATTCCACAGAGGAAGCATCCATCATCACCAACAACTTTCTTGAGTCTACGAGGGCCTTGTTGACTCCACATGCTCCAAGGGGACGTTAGATTGGAAGAGAAGCAAGATCTGCTGAGGCCTTTGCTCTTGGATCCATAGCTCATGGCCATTCTGACTCATGGTCTCATGTCTTTTCCTGGCTTAGTGAAAAAACGCCGTGGATCTTCAAAAGGGCACGATACACACAAGGGAAAGCCAGTGAAGACTGGGAGTCCTGCATTCATTCGAGAGCTCCGGAGTAGGACCTTTGACAGGTGAGGACTCCTGCCCAACAGCTGGTGAATGCCAGGGCTCTGGGAGGTTGAGACCCTATCTCTTCCCAGATTTCCCACTAGACATATCATTATGTCCCTTTCCCATTTGGGTTCAGGGTTCTGCAAGTTCCCTCTGGGGAGGGATCTTCTATTTTGGTCAGATTCTGAGAAACAGTTGCTCGAGTTCCATTTGTTGTGCAGAATATATTAAGGTCCACTCAGAAACTTTTGGTAAGTTGTGAAGCAATAATCCCCTAATTCAGGAGAGGATATTTTCATGCACTCAAATGCTAGAACTATAAAGAGTCTTAAAGATCAGAAAGTTTAATTCTCTCATTGTAGAGAAGAGGAACCTTAAAAAATTTTGAGTGGTCATGTATTTCTTTTACAATCATGAAAAAGAATTTCTTTGTTTTTTTATTAAGCTGACCTTATTAAAAATAAATTACTTGACTTGAGCAGAAATAATGAGTTAAAAAATAAATGAATAAAGCATTCTCTTTTGCTTGGGTTTTAACTCATTGAACCATTTTCAGCTGTTCTGTGATTGAAGTGCTGTTTGGAATTATGAGTGTTTCTTTAATTTGATATATATGTATATATATATGTGTGTGTGTGTGTGTGTGTGTGTGTGTGTGTATATATATATGGATTTTATTTATTTAAAGGAAGTAAATTGGAAGTGAGTCTCCTTTCTACTCCAGACCCCTCAGGTCCCTTCCCCCAAATCAACAATTTCTTGTGCATTATTGTTTTGTGTTTTTAATAATATTTTATTGTGTTTTCTGTGAAGGCTTACACAGCAGTTTAGGTTCCCATTGAACAGTTTCTACACAAATTGTTCAGTGACATTGGTTATATTCTTCACAATGCATTAACATTCTCATTATTTCCATTCTGGTTGTTCATTTCCATTAGTGTAGTTTCCCTGCCCGCTTACATTCTCATCTTTGTTTTAAAGTAATTGTTGACTCTTTGGTCTCATATAGGTGATTTTTTAAAGGAGCACAGTTCTTGTGCATTCTTTCAGTATTGTTATTGCATGTGTGTGTATCGCTCTTTCTCTTTTTTTACACAAATGAAAACTTTCTCTTTGTTCTGCTCTTGCTTTTTTTTTTTTTTGACTTAAATTATGTATATTGGAAATCAATCCATAGCAGTATAGCAGTACATACAGATGCTCTTCATCCTTTTTCATGGCTGTTTAATATCCTATTTTATAGATACATCATAATTTATTTAATCAGTCCTCTATTGATAAACGTTTGATTCCAGTATTTTGCTATTAGAAAAAAAATGCTGCAATGGATATCTTTGTCTTTATGTCTTTGCACATGTGGGTGAGTATATCTTTAGATTTAATTCCTAAAACTGAAATTGCTAAATCTAAGAGTATGTACTTTAGAAATGTTTATAAATATTTCCAAATTGTCTCCAAAGTGGCTATACCATTTTACACTCTCACAGACAATGTGTGAGGGTGCCTATATCCCTATATTCTGGCTAACAATGTTTGTTATCAAACTTTTTGATATTTGCCTTTTTGATAAGATTAAAAAATAAAATCTGTTTCTGTTTGCATTTCTTTAATTATGAAGGTGAGTATATTTTTGTATTCTTATAAACCATCTTCATTTTTTTCTCTGTTAACTACCTACTTGTGTTGTTTGACAATGTTACTGCTGAGTTACTGACTGTTTCTTACTGATTATTAACAGCTCTTTGTATATTAAAGAAAATAGTCCTTTTGCGTACATGTTGCAAGTATCTTTTTCCTAGTTTTGTTAGTTTTTAAACTCCATCATATTTTTCCTTGCAGAAAATTTTAATTTTTATATAGTTAAATTTATTTATTACTATTTTTAAATTCCCATTTTTTAGCTGAATACATGTGTTGAAGAAGTGGTTGTAAAAATTGCATTTGTTTTTCTAATCGCTCTTTTCTCTTTATTTGTCAGTTTTTTTAAATGTGGTGATTGCTACTCTGGGTTAGAATAAATCAGCTAAACTTGTCAGATATGTCTTTTCCTCCTGGATAGGCTGTTGACTGATTTCTTCCATGGTCATCCAAAGAAGAGAACCCATTGATATCCCGGGTTTAGTTCCCCACCTCTGCCCATGACCTAGCCTCTTGCCTTGTACAGATCGTTTCTTCCCTGGCACATGAAGTTTATGCCATTAGTTGCTAGTCCATGCTATCTCCCCTCAGGAAGGTCCCGTTCTCCCCGCCCCCACCCGACACCGCCACCACTTGGGTGTATGGCGGCATGCAGTGAGGCCCTCAGTGGGCAGGGCCTCGGGGGCTCAGGGTTTCTCTTGTGTGGCCCACAGTTCAGATGAAGTGATTCTGAAGCCCACTGGAAGTCAGCTTACTGTGGAATTCCTGGAAGAGAATAGCTTCAGTGTACCCATCCTGGTTTTGAAGAAGGATGGGTTGGGGATGACGCTACCCTCACCATCATTCACTGTGAGGGATGTGGAACACTATGTTGGTAAGACACCACAGACCCTCTTTTTTTATACTTATTTTTTATTGTGGTGAAAACATATACAGCAAAAGATAAACCAATTCAACAGTTTCTACATGTATAATTCAGTGACATTGATTACATTCTTCCACTTGTACAACCGGTTTCACTATCCTTTGCCAAATTATTCCACCACCATTAACATAAACTCACTACCCCCTAAGCAAAAACTCCCCCTGTCCCTCTCCCTCCCATCCCTGGTAAACACATAATTTTTGGTTTCTATATATCTGCTTATCTCATATAAATGATATTATACAGTAATTGTCCTTTTGCGACTGACTTAGTTCACTCAGCATAATGTTTTCACACCACAGGCCCTCTTAACTGTGACATTGTTCATTCCTATCAACACCTGTGTCCCTTCCCTTCCAGTCTACCTGTTGCATTTCCTTTCTAGTCATCTTGGGAATCTGAGGTGAAAGGCCTTGCCTAAAGTCGTTTTTTGGCAAAGCTAGAACCAAAATCCTGGTCTCCTCTTCCTAATATACAACAAAACCCAGGTTGAACTTTATTATTTACCTGGGGAGTACTAGGGATTATGGTCTCTCTGGTGAGATGATAAAACCTTTGACTCTTAATCTCACATGTCATTTGTCTTTGGGCATGATTTTTTGGGGGAGAGGAAGAGAAGGAGTTAGGAAGCAAGGTCCAAGCAGGGAGATTGTACTATGGGTCAGGGTGTGTGTCAGCCAGTTCTATAGCTCTGGCAGACCTGGACCCAGCACATAGGTCTAAGGAACATGTGGATAGATTTTTATGCCCTCCATGCCCACTTCCTAAACATACACATACAGTGTCTGAGGAGAGGAGTTTTAAGGCCATTCTAGGGACTGGTGAGAGGATGAGAGAGTCTTTCCTGTCCCTGAAGCCACTTGGTGCAGAACCCATCTTTTTATCCCAGGTTCTGACAAAGAGATTGATGTGATTGATGTGACCCGCCAGGCCGACTGCAAGATGAAGCTCGGTGATTTTGTGAAATATTATTACAGCGGGAAGAGGGAGAAAGTTCTCAATGTCATTAGTTTGGAATTCTCTGATACCAGGTAGGAGGGGCAGGGGTAACTAAAAAGTCTAAAAGTGCCTGGAACTTATGGTGGTGTTGATAGTTATCATTTAGTCAATTCCGACTCATGGTGACCCCATGTGTGCAGAGTGGAACTGCTCCATAGGGTTTTCAAGGCTGTAACCTTTCAGAAGCAGATCACAAGGCCTGCCTTCGAGGTACCTCTGGGTGGGTTTGAACTGCCAAACTTTTGGCTAGTAGTCAAGCACTTAACCATTTGTGCCACTCTTGGACTTCTTGAACTTGAACTGAGTATGTATTAGTGTTCCTTTCCCTTTCTCCTGGTGATTTCTTTCTTTGGGATGGGGAGCTGGTTTATACTTTCTAGGGTAACTGCTCACACTCTTAACAACTGAGTCCTATTTCTCCTCCACAGTTTCTAGCATTGGATAGATTACACAGTAGCTATATTAATTATTTTTTGTCTCCTAGAAGTCCTAGCACAACTTTCTTAGACCTTTTTTCTGATACTTAAAGTGTGGCATAGTCACTGTTTAACTACCAGGGTAAGTCCTCTGTCCTTGGAAATAGATTTACTAAAATTATCCCCAAGTAGTTTTTCTAAGAATAGGGTTATATATTAAAAAAGAAAGAAAGAAAGAGAAAACGCTTATAACATTTTAATGGGTGACTTAAATGATTTTATCTGGACTCATTCACGCAATGATAACATTTTACATAATTATAGTGCAATATCAAAACTTTTACTGTTGGTTTTAACATACAAAGTTAAATAACTTGAGGGTTTTTAAATTACATTTTTTAATTTATACTTCATCCTGAAGTACTATTTGAAGTAGCTTACAGAGATGAATACTATACAGGATAGGGGGGAAGGAAGGAAAAATTAGAACAAAAAAAAGGAGGATAAAGATTGGGAAATAGGATGCCTCTGGTAGGTAGTCTACACACAGAATGAATAGTCCAGATAGTTGGTGGAGATAGGCTGTAGAGTTTTTACTGAGTTTCCCCAAGATCACAACAAAGAGGGGAACATGATCTGTTATAACGTTTGTAGTTTTACATAGGACACAAATAACCAGATACTTGGGAGAAATGCTTTTTTACCTGAAACTGAGCCCTGAGAGGGTTCTCTAGTGATTCCTCATAAAGACACTATGAGATGGGGATAGTACAAAATCTGTAATAAACCAAGTGCCAAGTGAGTGGGCCTCAGTGGAAGAGAAGAGAAGTATGAGCATTTAGTAGAGGAAATGATCACCTTCAACTGGAGAAGGCTGTGGAGCTGAAACTTGGGGGACTTCTGGAGCTGAGTGGAGTGAGGATGCTGACCAGACTTATGGAAATGTGTCCTTAGGAATTCTGTGGAGAGAACTTGTTCTCTGTCTTATCTGACCCTCAGTGAGATATGGTCATTTCATTCAAACTTCAACCTTCAATTGGAGAAATTCCCAATATCCAAAAGTATTGGAAACCAATGGACTTTGTCAGTCTACCTAAGCATACCTCTGTCAGCTGACATCTGCTCTCCACCCCTTCCTTGCTAGGCTTTCTAACCTTGTGGAGACACCCAAGATTGTTCGGAAGCTCTCATGGGTGGAGAATTTGTGGCCGGAGGAGTGTGTATTTGAGAGGCCCAGTGTGCAGAAGTACTGCCTCATGAGTGTACGGGATAGCTATACAGACTTTCACATTGACTTTGGCGGCACCTCAGTCTGGTACCATGTACTCAAGGTAGGAATGAATATGGCTTCTGGAGGCAGCCAGGCCTTGGGCCTCCCTATTTCTGTCAGGTGGCAGCACAAAACAGGATGCTTAGCCCTACCCACCTCTCAGATTCTATTTGGGTGACATTTCCACATAAGTACTCTATCTGGATTGGGCACTTGGTGGCTACAGTGGTGGCCTGTTTCTGCTCTACAGTTTTGATGTTTAATCAAAAAAATTTTTGAATACCATTAGGTGCCTAAGGTTTTCTCCAACTGTTATCTTCTTCAATAAACCAATTTATGCTCCTACCACCATGTATGGAAATGTCCATATTCAGAAATTCCTGATAACATTATGAGAAACTTCCCCTCCCCCTAACTTTTTTGAGGTATAATTTTTATACCATAAAATTCACCCATTTTAGGCATTCAATTTGATGAAATTTGATAGTTGTATATAGTCATGTAACTACCACCACAATCAAGATAAAACATTTATGAGTTTTTTTTTTTTTTAATGTCAGGCTTCCTATAGATGGTTTTCTTTTTAGTGGTTATTACAAATTTATAATTAGCATATTGATAGTCAATGACTGGAAAGGAGTTTTGAGGTCTGGAAAAAATTTTTAAAAATAATTAAAATTGTTTTTCATCATTGTTCATACTATTTAGTTTTATTATCAGAAACTCAAAGAAAAGAGCAGAAAACTTGGATATAGCTCTTATCCAAATGATCACAAATCCTGAACCAGTTGTTTCCATTGTTTTATCAGGAAGAAATTTGAATGTATAAATGAAAGTGCTATTATGTAAATGTTAGATGTCTCTTTATCTCTTCATAATTCAGTGTATAGTTCCTAAAAACAAAGGCATTCTCTTTTATTACCACAGTATAGTTATCAAAATCAAGAAATTAACATTGATATGATATTATTATCTAATCTATAGACCTGATGCAAATTTCTCCAGTTGTACATCAAATATTTCTAATGTTGTTGCTTTTTTACATTGAAAATTCTTATTGTGAAATATCGGTTAAACAAATCCAGCTGTGGGTTAGGGATGTCTTTGTACTAATGGGTTTTTGTTTTATTTTGCCAAATTATCTCTGGTGATTATCCAGGCAAAACACAATTAAGAAAAAAAAATGTTCTTCCAACAGATAATCACCTAATATATAATCTTTCAGAAGTCCTTGGGCAATTACTGAACTTTTAAACTTTTATTAGCTTTGATTGCAGGTGTGAGAGGGAACACTCTGTAAATGGCACTTAAAGGCAAATTCAATTTTCTTTTCATCAGTAATGTGGCTTTAAATTCTTCTAGGGCTAGTAGCATTGATCTACTCAGCTACAGAGACCATTTTTCATCTGGCATGGCATCTAAAATAGGAGCCTCGGTGTACATTTGTCCTAACTTGAACAATTTTGTTTGAAATGCCCTTTCTGAATTGCATTTGCAATCTTTTGAGCTGAGTTACAGTGAAAAGTATAAAAAGACCTTTTGAAGTTTTCCAAATTCATGTAAAAATGATATTTGGATGGGTTTGGGGAAGAATTCTGGCATACTACCATGGTCTTGGAGTGTGAGAGAGAGACTAGCCCTTTGGAGCCCCTCTGGAGGACTTTTATGGAAACCCTTGGTATTTTTGGCACTTCAACCTTTTTTTGTTTCAGGGTGAGAAGATCTTCTACCTGATCCGCCCAACCAACGCTAACCTGACTCTCTTTGAGTGCTGGAGCAGTTCCTCTAATCAGAATGAGATGTTCTTTGGGGACCAGGTGGATAAGTGCTACAAGTGTTCCGTGAAGCAAGGACAGACACTTTTCATTCCTACAGGTCTTCCCTGGGTTCCTCTGGGAGGGTTTTGGAGGGGTGGGAAGAGGAAGAGAGCTTGTGGCACCAGAGCCAACTCTTCCCCGTAATCTGATTATGCGGGATAACCCTCTCTTACCAGCTAAAGGCTCAGAACTGGACTTCAAGAAAATTCATATGGTGACCAGTAGGCAGCATGGTCACTTGGGGAGGCTGCAGGTGGGAAAGTCTAGGAGGAGATTGATGGACTCTGTTGCACTGGACTGATGTCAAGTGGTGGACTCTAGGAATAATGACTGGGAGGCTGGTTATAAATCAGAATGACCTGGGGTGGGGTTAGAGGTTTTTTCCTCTAAACAATATATGCCTGGGCTTCACCCTTAGAAATTATTAAATGTGGAGTCAAAATGTGTATTTTGAAAAAGTCCCCCCAGTTGTCTCAGTTTGGGGAGAATTGACATTTTATTATGTTGAATTTTCCAATCTGTGAACATAGTATGTCTCTCCATTTATTTAGATCTTTGATTTCTTTAATTAGAATTAGTGTTAAATTTTTTTGAAATGTTTGGGAAAGTTCTCCAGTGAAATCATATGGACGTAGAGATTTTGGCGGAAGTTTTTAATTACAATTCATCTTAATTTTTATAAGATATTCAAATTGTTTGTTTCATACTAAGTTGTGCTTTGCAAGGAATTGGCCCATTTTGTTTAAGTTGTCAAATTCACGTGCATAGATTTGTTTGTAGTATTTTCTTATTACCCTTTTGATGTCTTCTAGATCTCTAGTGATATCCTCTGTTTCATTCCTGATGTTAGTATTTTGTTTCTTTTATTCTGTGTCAGTCTTGCTAAAGGTTTGTCAGTTTTTTTGATCTTTTCAAAGAGCCACTTTTTGTTTCACTGATTTTCTCTACTGTCTTTTTGTTTTCAGTTTCATTGATTTCTGCTTTTATCTTTATTTTTCCTTCCTTATGCTTGCTTTGGGTTGGTTTTACTCTCCTTTTTCTAGTTTCTTGAGGTGGGAGTTTAGGTTATTGATTTGAGAATTTCTTTTCTAACATAAGCATTTAGTGCTGTTAAGTTTTCCTGTCAGTGATTTAGCTATATCCCACATAATTTGATACGTTGTATTTTTATTTTCATTCAGTTAAATGTACTTTCTAAAAATTGAGATATAATTCAGGTATCATAAAATTTACCATTTTAAAGGGTATGGTTCAGTTTTTTTAGAATATTCACAAGGTTCTATAACCATCATTACTATCTAATACCAGAAAATTTTCATCACCCCAAAAAGAAACCCCATGAAGCAGACATTTCTCATTCCTCCCTTCCTCCAGCCCCTGGCAATCACTTTCATACTTTCTTTCTCTATGGATTTGCCTATTCTGGGTGCTTCATGTAAATGGAATCATACTATATTGGTCTTTTGTGTCTGCCTTCTTTTACCTGTTGTAATTAGCTGCCGTCAAGTCAGTCTCAACTCATGGCAGTCCCATGCACAATGGAATAAATTGCAGTCCTGTCTTGTACCATCCTCATGATCAGTTACAGATTGGGCCATTGTGATCGATAGGGTTTTCACTGGCTGATTTTCAGAAGTAGATTGCCAGGCCTTTCTTCCCAGTCCGTCTTAGTCTGGTAGCTCCACTGAAACCTGTTCAGCATTTTAGCAACATACAAGCCTCCACTGACAGAGAGGTGGTGGCTGCGCATGAGGTGCATTGGCCAGGAATCAAACCCAGGCCTCCTGCATGGAAAGCAAAAATTCTACCACCGAATGAACAATATCTCTATGTTTTCAAGGTTTATCCATATTGTAGCATGTATCAGAACGTCATTCCTTTTAATGCTGGATAATATTCCATTATGTTAATTGCTGGGTTATATAGTAACTCTACATTTAACTTTTTGAGGAACTTCAAAACTGTTTTCCAAAGCATCTGTATCATTTTACATTTCCACCTGCAGAATATGAGGGTTCCAATTTCTCCACGTACTTGCCAACACTTGTTATTGTCTGTCTTTATGATTATAGTCATCCTAGTGGATGTGAAATGGTATCATTGTGGTTTTGATTTGTATTTCCCTAATAACTGTAGATGTTGAGCATCTTTCCGTGTGCTTATTGGACATTTGTATATCTTCTTTGGAGAAATGTTGTCTGTTCAGATACTTTGTCCATTAGGCTATTTGTCTTTTTATTGTTGAGTTGTAAGGATTCTTTTTGTTTGTTTATTATGGTGAAGCTATACATGACAAAACATGCACCAATTCACCCATTTCTAAATGTACAATTTAGTAACACTGGTTACATTCTTCAAGTTATACAACCATTCTTGCTATCCTTTTCCACATCATTCACCAATGCACCCTAAGCAAAAACTGCCTCTTTCTCCTTCCCTCCCACCCCCGGTAACCACTAATAATCTTTGACTTCTATATATTTGCCTATTTCATATAAGCAAGAACATACAGTGTTTATCTTTTTGCGATTGACTTCGCTCGGCATGATATTTTCAAGGTTCATCCATGTTATGGCATGCATCAGGACTTCATGTCTCCTTATGGCTGAGTAGTATTCCATTGTGTGTATATACCCACATTTTGTCTATTCATGTGCTGATGGACATCTTGATTGTTTCCACCTTTTGGCTATTGTAAAAAGTGCTGCAGTGAACATTGGTGTACAGGTTTCTGTTTGTGTTCCTGCCTTTGCTTTTTCTGGGATTTTAGGATTGGAAGTGTTGGGTCATATGGTAGTTCTGTGTTCAACTTTTTGAGAAACCACCAAACTGTTTACCATAGTGACTACCATTTTACATTCTCACCTGCAATGAATGAGGGTTCTAGTTTCTCCACAACCTTTTCAACACTTATTGTTTTCCATTATTTTGATCATTGCCATTCTAATAGGAGTGAGGTAGTATCTCATTGCGGTTTTGATTTGTATCTCTCTAATGGCTAATGTAGGAGCCCTGGTGGTACAGTGGTTAAGCACTCAGCTGCTAACCAAAAGGTCCATGGTTTGAACTCGCCAGCCGCTTTGCGGGAGAAAGATATGGCAGTCTGCTTCCGTAAAGATTACAACCTTGGAAACCCTATGGGGCAGTTCCACTCTGTCCTATAGGGTCACTGTGAGTGGGAATCAACTCAATGGCAATGGGTTTGGTTTTTAGTTTTAATGGCTAATGATGTCAAGCATCTTTTCATGTGCTTGTTGGCCATTTGAATATCTTTGGTGAAAAGTCTATTTAAGTCCTTTCCCCAGTTTTTGATTGGGTTGTTTGTCTTTTTGTTGTTTAGTTGTCGGAGTGTTTTCCATATATTTTGGATATTAGACCCTTATCGGATATATGGTTCCTGAAAAATTTTCTTCCAAGCTGTAGGTTGTCTTTTTCACTTTGTTGATAAAATCTTTTGATGACAAAATTATTTAGTTTTTATGAGGTCCCATTTACCTATTTAAAGTCTTCTGCTTCTTGTGCTTTTGTTGACAAATCTGATAATCCATTGTTAAAAACTAGGACCCACAGCCACGCCTTTATGTTTTCTTCCAAGAATTTTATGGTTTTAGTTTTCACATTTAGGTCCTTATACATTTTGAACTGATTTTTGTGTATGGTGTAAGGCATGGATCCTGACTGATTCTTCTGCATGTGGAAATCCAATTTTCCCAGCACCATTTATTGAAGAGACTTCTCCATTGAATGGTCTCAGTACCCTTGTCAAAAGTCAGTTGACTGTAGATGTATGGATTTATTTTTGGACTCTCAATTCTATTCCGTTGGTCTGTGTGTCTGCTGTTATACCAGTACTGGGCTGTTTTTAATTACTGTGGCTTTATAGTATATTTTTAAATCAGGAATTGTGAGTCCTTCTACTTTATTCTTCTTCAAGATTGCTTTAGCTATTTGTGATCCTTTGCCCTTCCGTAGGAGCCCTGGTGGCGCAGAGGTTAAGAGCTCGACTGCTAACCAAAAGGTTGGCAGTTCGAATCCACCAGCTGCTCCTTGGAAACCCTGTGGGGCAGTCTACTTGGTCCTGTAGAGTCACCATGAGTTGGAATTGACTTGATGGCAATGGGTTTTGCCCTTCCATATAAATTTGAGAATTGGCTTTTCTATTTCTGTAAAGAAGGCTGAAAGAATTTATATATTCTGGATACTAGACCCTTATCAGATACATGATTTGCAAATACTTTCTCTCATTCTGGGTGTTGTCTTTTCACTTTTTTAACAGTGTCCTATGAAGCACAGAAGTTATTAATTTTCAAATGTCCAATTTATCTCTTTTTTCTCTGATTCCTTGTGCTTTTGGTGTCATAGCTAAGACACCATTGCCTAATCTAAGGCCACAAAGATTTACACCTTTGTTCTCTTCTAAGAGTTTTATAGTTTTAGCTTTTACATTTAGATATTTCATTCATTTTGAGTTGATCTCTGTATATGGTGTAAGGTATGGATTGAATTTCACTCATTTGCATGTGGATATCCAGTTGTCCCGGCACCATTTGTTGAAAAGACTATTCTTTCCCTCATTGAATTGTCTTGAATTGATCACTGTCAAACATCAACTGAACATAGATATATGGATTTATTTCTCAATTTTCAGTTCTATTCCACTGATCAATATGTTTATCCTTATGACAGTACCACACTATCTCAATTATTATACCTTTTGTATCAAGTTTTGAAATCAGGAAGTGTCAGTTCTCTCTTTGGTTTTCTTTTTCATGATTATTTTGGCTCTTCTGTGCGCCTTGAATTTCCTTATGAATTTTAGGTTCAGCTTTTGTATAGATTTTTAAAATGGTTGCTCTAGTTATTACATTATAAATCCATAGCTTGTCACAGTGAACTGGTATTGATATTTTACCAGTTTGAGGGAAATGTTGAAACTTTACCTCCATATGTCTTAAGTATTTCCCCTGTATATTGAGATCCACATCACACAGTATTATAATTTTTGCTTCAACCATCAAACATACCTTAGAAAACTAAAGAAGAGAAGGAAAGCATATTGTATTTGCCCATATTTTTACTCTTCTGTTGTTCTTTCTTTCTTCCTGTTGTTCTGTGATTCCTTCTTTTATGCTTTCTATTTAGAGAACTTTCTTTAGCTATTCTTTTAGGATAGGTCTGCTGGCAACAAATTCTCTTAGTTTTCCTTTATCTGAAAACATCTTGATTTCCCCTTCATTCCTGAAGGATATTTTTGCTGGATTCAGAATTCTGGTTTGATAGTTCTTTTCTTTCAACACTTGGAAAAGGTTGTGCCACTTCCCTTCTGGCCTCCATGGTTTCTGATGAGATTTATGTTGTCATTTGAATTGTTTTTCCCCTATAGATAATGTGTAATTTCGCCCTGCTTTTCAATATTTTTTTTCTTTTTCTTGATTTTCAGCAGTTTGACTCTAATGTGTCTTATCATAGATTTCTTTGTGTTTATATTGTTTTGGGTTCACTCAGCTCCTTGAATATGTAGGTTTATGGTTTTTTTTTTTTTTGGCCATATTTGGGAAATTTCCAGCCATTATTTGTTTGAATATTTTTTCTGCCCCACACCCTTTTCTTCTGTGTCTCTGATTATTTGAATGTTACGCATTTTATTGTAGTCCCACAGGTCCCTGAGTTTATTTTTCTTTTAGTCTGTTTTCTCTCTGTTGTTTAGATTGGGTAATTTCTGTTGTTGTGTTTTCAATTTCTCTGATTTCTTTCCTCTGTTGCCTCCATTCTTCCATTGAGTCCATCCATTATGTCCTTTATTTTGGATATTATATTTTATTTTTTTCCAGATTGATAGGCATTTGTTCTGGCACTATAATCCATTCTTTTCCCAATGAATTGAACTGCTACCATTGCCATATATTGGTTTTACATGTATATTGGGTTCTAATTCTGGATTTTCTATTCTACTGCACAGATCTATTTGTCTATTCATATATCAGTATGATATTGATTTGATTACATTGGTTTTATAGAATGTTTAATATAGTGAGGCAAGTCAGCACCCTCCCCCTACCCCACACATCATCGGTCTGCTTTTCTCTTTTGTAGTTTTCTATTCCAAGGCATTTATTTGCCCGTCTTTGACTCCTTTGCCAGGTCTAACATAATGCCTTTTCCATAATGGGCACTTAGTAACTGTTTGGTGAATCGATTTTGCTTACTATAGGTTCAAGTGAGATTAGTTTGCATCTCAGTAGAAATGCCTGCAAACTGGGTGTAATCTACTTAGTTCCAAAAACATTGAGTGTCTGCTCTGTGCCCCAGCATTGGTCTATATGCTAGGGACAAAAAGATCAATAGCTCATTTCAATATAATGTCCTAATAGCCACAATAGAGGTATTCACCAGAAGTTGTGGAAGCACAGATGAGAGCTCTTAGTCTAGCCAGGGGTTTGTGATAGTGATGTCTGGTGGGTCAGTAGGGACCGACCAAGGCAAAAAGGGAGGAAAGGCGTTTTAGGCTTAGAGAAAAGCATAAGCAAAGCAAGGCTGTGTGAAGCAGTTTATGGATACTAGAGCCTAAAGACTAAAGAGCAAGGGTTGAGTGTAGATGAAGCTGAAAAGCTTTGCAGGCTGAACTTTATCCAACGAAGATACTTGAACTTAACCCAGAGGCAATTGGAGATCACTGAGGTTTATTTGTTTAATTTCAAATGAAATATTTCAGACGTAGGAAAAGATATAAATAATAATGTAATCAGTACTCATGTGTTCCTTATTCAACTAAAAACATAAAATATTACAAATATATTTTAAGCCTCCTGTATACCTCTCCTCAATTACTTTCCCATTCTTCTCTATCAGAGCTAACCATTGTTTTGAGGTTGGTTAATATATATGGTGAGGCAAGTTAGCCTTTTATGCGTTTTTATGCTTTTGTTACGTAGGTATGCCTCACTAAACAATATGTAGTATTGTATGACATATTTTTGAGTGTTACATAGATGAAATCATATTGGATATAGTCTCTTCATTTTTTTCCCTCTCAACATTGTGACTGTAAGATCAATGTTGATACCTGTAGCTGTAGTTCATTCATTTTAATTGCTTTCTAGTAATCCATTGTGAGTATACCACAATTTATCCATTCTCCTTTGGACGGACATTTCTTTGAAGGGTTTTGATCAGGGGAATGTCATGGGCAGATTTGTATTTTAGACATATCACTTAGGGCTGGATGTGTAAGATTGATTTGAGGGGTTGAGATTGGTGTAGAGCAGTGGTTTACAAACTTTTTATACTCAAGACCCGTTTATATTAAAAAATTATTGAGGGCCCCAAAAAGCTTTTATTTATGTGGTTTGTATTTGTTAGTATTTACATATTATAAATTAAACCTGAGAAATTTTAAAATACTAATTCATTGGAGAATTACAATAATAAACTATTGCATGTTAACATAAATAACAATTTTTAGCGAAGAATAACTGTTTTCCAGACAAAAATTTAGTGAGATGAGTGGCATTGTTTTACATTTTTGCAAATTTCTTTAATGTCTGGGTTAACAGAAGACAGCCTCATATCTGCTTCTGCATTCAGTCTGTTGTAATATCAGTTCATGTATCATCTGGAAAACTACACTGTACACCTGTGAGAGAATGAGAGTGAAAAAGACAAATAGCGTCTTTGTATTATCATGAACACAGTTTTGACCTTGCATATTCTCTGAAAGAGTCTCAAGGAGCCCCAGCGTTTCCTGGACCACACCTTAAGAACCACTAGTGTAGAGGAACCAACTTGGAGGCTATTGCAGTAGCTAGGATGAGAGATAATGAGGGATATGAACCAAGGCAGCAGTAGGATGGGTGGAGAAGAGGAGATGATTATGAGAGAGATTTAAGAAGAAAAATTAGAAGGTCCCACAAGAAAGTGCAGGGTCAAAGGCAAGGGGAATAACTGAGTTCTGGCTAGGTGAATGTTTCACAACCAACCTGTACAGTGGATGTTTAACTAGGAAATAGCAGAATAGGAATTTGAACCAGCCCTATCCAACACAGAAACTCTTTTTGTTTTACTAGGGCAGAGTTAGAAGGGGTAACCATGGCAAGGATGTGATGCCCTTCTTAGATACAAGAGAGAAGCAGCAGAGAGATTTTGAAGCGGAGAGGATGGAAATGGAGTTTATTAACACCCTAGGTTGGTCCAGTTCAGGGTCATGATGATGGCAGACTAGACAAGAATGGTGTTGGGATAGTGGAAGAACTTAGAATATTCTGAGTCACTTACAGGCTAACTGTTAGGGTTGAACTGAGTGGACAGGAGAAATGTCCAGAGGAAGAAAGATCCTCTGCCACACTTCCCATCCTCACCAGATTTCATCCCTCCCTCCTCCTCACCTACTTCCCAATGGTATGATTTTGCCTTGTTGCACTACAGGATGGATCCATGCTGTGCTGACCCCCGTGGACTGCCTTGCCTTTGGAGGGAACTTCTTACACAGTCTTAACATTGAAATGCAGCTCAAGTGAGTCCTGAAGCTGTGATGATCCTGAGTTAGCCACTCCTGTCTGCTAGAGTCCTTGGGCTCTCCCCTAGAGTGAGGAGTGCAGCATAGAAGGAGGCAAGATGCTCAGAAAAGGATGGATATTGGTTCTTGATGATGTTTAGTCTGAGGACTAACACATATTCCTTAGTAGTTATATGACTTTAGGCAAGTAACATAAACTGTGAGTACAAATTTCGTAATCTATAATGTAGGGTCTTATAGGGTGGTTGTGAAGAGTAGAGATAATGGTTATAAAGCAGCTGTAACAATACCTGATACATAGTAGGTGCTCAATAAATGGGAGCCCTGTTGTCACTGTTATTGTTATGCCTGCTTCCTCCAGAGCCTATGAGATTGAGAAGCGGCTGAGCACAGCAGACCTTTTCAAGTTCCCCAACTTTGAGACCATCTGTTGGTATGTGGGAAAGCACATCCTGGACATCTTTCGAGGTATGGAGCCCTTTACTAACTGTCTTTTATGTCCCGCTCCACTGAGTATGAGTATGTGTGTGTGTAACTATCACTGCAATCAAAATGTAGTACTATTCCATCACCACAAAGATCTCCCTAGTGCTACCCCTTTATAGTACCACCTACCCCTTACCCTTGAACCATCCCTCACTTCTGGAAACCACTAATCTGTTTTCCATCTCTGTAATTTTGTCATTTCAAGAATATTATATAAACAGAATCCTACACTGTGTAACCTTTTGAGATTGGCTTTTTTCACTAACCATAATATAGGGCAGGACATGGATTTTAACTTTTTTATTTAGCAAGGGTAGATGATAAAATTGGACTCAGAGTGAAATTATCCATATTTCCTTTCAATTAAGGTAAGAAACTCAATCTGGATAGTCTCAGAATTTCCTGGATGTGCTTCCCATGGGGAGAAGGCTCAGTCCTGACCATCCTGGTATCATCTCATTGGTTCTTGGGTATCAGTCTAGATGAAAACCAGCTTTCTGGGTTTTCTCTTTCCTGGTCTTCTTTGAAATAGAGTGGGTCCCTTGCTCAGGCCTGAGATTGCTCAAGGTGACTTGACCAGGAGGAATCAGAATCTCAGAATTACTAAGAACCTCAGAGACCAATGAGTACAGTGTCCTACCCAATACCTCAAACCGTTATTCTGCCACCTAGGAAGATTGCACTTAAGTGTTCAGTCAAATGGTGGATGATTAAGTGCTTATTACCTGTTGTGAACAGCTCAGTTCAATAGAAAATTCTTTATTGAGCCTAAACTGGCTGTTTGTAATAACCTTCCCCTGGAGTAACCCAGAACACAGCTAATCCCTCTTCTACATTAATGGCCTTTCAAATATGTGTAGGTAGCAATCATGGTCCTTCTGAGTGTCCTCATTTTGAAACCCAAGAGACAGTGTAGCAGAAGGAACACAGGCCTCAGGTTCAGATAGACATGGTTTCAGTCCTGGCTCTGGCATGTACTAGGTGTGTGCCCTTGGTTAAGTCTCTCTCCTTCTTTGAGCCTCAGTTTTCTAAACTGTAAAATGAAGATAATAATGCCTGCCTCACAGGGTGGGATAAGGATTAAATGAGATAATGGATGCCAAATGCCTGGTACATAGTAGATACTCAGTAAAGGAACAATTCATAAGAACCTAAATATAGAGTTTTGCTCAGAACCCTGAACATTTTCTCTGGTTGCCTGACAAAGGTAACAAGTTCACTTCCCCACATGGTTTCATTGACACCGTCCGTGCCTTCCTCTTTCCTCAGGTTTGCGAGAGAACAGGAGACACCCTGCCTCCTACCTGGTCCATGGTGGCAAAGCCCTGAACTTGGCCTTTAGAGCCTGGACAAGGAAAGAAGTAATATACTTATTTCTCTACCTCCTCTAGAATTCTTTGTCTGCAGGGACTGGCTTTGGGTAGATGCTTTGGGGAAACAGAAGGGACCAGGGAAGCTTGTGGACTACTGGGTTAGAGTAGAGGACTGGGATTCCTTGGATTACATTTTTAAACTTTTCTTTCTGATTATAGAAGATAATACATGTTTACTATAGAGAATTAGAAAAATACAGAAGAGTATAAAGAAGAAAAAGCATCACCCATAATTTCAACACTCAGAGGGAACTGTCATTAACATTTTGGTATATTTCCTTCTGATTTTTCATATGCATCTTTAAAACATAATTACTGTCACATTATTCTTGCAGTTTTGTATCTGAATTGGTTTACATAAGCATTTTCCTGTGTCACCAAAGTTCTTCATAAACGTTTAATAGTTACATGATATTCTTCTGCAGGGATGTAACATTCTTTACCTAACTACTTATTGTTGATTCCTTTTTATCTATTTTTTGGGGAGGGCATAGTTATAGAGAAAGGAGCACTACTGGCACAACAGTTAAGGGCTTGACTGCTAACTGAAAGTTTGGTGGTTTGGACGCACCCAGTGACTCTGTAAGAGAAAGACGTGGCAATCTGCTCCTGTAAAGATTACAGCCAAAAAAACCCTATGGGGGCAGTTCTGATTTGTCACATGGGGTTGCTATGAGTCGAAAATCGAATTGATGGCACTGAACAACAACAAAAAGTTACAGAAAATCCATCAGTGAATAATACCTGTATGCATCAGTCTTTGTCCCTCATCTCTTATTATTTCTTTGGGATAGATTCCTGGAAGAGCAATTACTGGATCAAAGTATATAAAAGAAAGTAAGGCTCTTGATGCATAATGCCAGAATGACTTTTTAGAAATGTACCATTATCCATCTATGCAATGGAATACTAAACAGCTATAAAAGAGAATAAGAAAGCTCTCATATGTACTGATTTGGAAAGATCTGCAGAATTTTTCAAGTAAAAGTGCAAAACTGTGTATATAGTCTGCTACCTTATGTGTAAAATAGAGGGAAAAAAAGAATTATGTATGTACTTGTATTTGCATAAAGGCATAATCTGGAGGGATACATAAGAAATGAATAAAAGTGTGAATTGGATGATGGGTTTATGAAAGGGATGGGATGCAGGAGTGGGGGTGACTTTTCTGTATATATCTTTTTATATTGTTTGATTTTTGAATTTAAAAAAATTAAGAAATGCAAAAAAGAAAAAAAAATCAATATATGCTTCTAGGCTTCAGGTACTCCTTACAGACTCCATCCTCTGCATACAGTGACCTAAGGAGACCTTTCAGCCACTGCAGTTTAACCTGCACAATCTTTACATTTCCTGTTGCCAGCCTTCCCCTCAAATATCCTTGGACTTCATGTTTTGGGCCTTCCCTTGCTCCCTTGGCTCACCTACACCTGGGCCTTCGACTGTGATCTCTCTCTACACCCCTCAAGCGTGGCTACCTTGAGTTTCATCTCTGACCCCTCCCACGAAATGAATTTCTGAGTGACTGTGTCCCAGGAACACCAAAAGGGAGGGAGGTGGGTTGGTGGGTGGGTACAAAGGACTCAGGCCCTGGGCCAGGATGGACCCAGGAACCGAGGGATGGCCCCAAAGATCTTGGCCAAAGGGAGCTAGAGGAGAGTAGGAACACATCTGAGGAGTCCACGCTTATGGAATGTATCTTTTATGAAGTGCAGATGATTTCCACAGGAGGCATTGCTCCTTCACCCTTTCAGAACTGCTGGAGAGGGAGGGAGCCATTAAAGTTATTAAAGTTATCAACCTGTGTCACATGGATTCGTCCTCACCCCCAACCCCATCCACCAAAATAAATTTCAGTTGGATTAATAGTGTTAAAGGAAAAAAAAAAAAAAAAAGAATCCAACTATGGAAAATAAGAAGGAAATGCTGAGGAATTTTTATCAGTTCTCTGGATACAGAAGTGAAGTGAAAAGTAGTGGGAAAAATCACAAAAGAAAAGCTTGAGAGATCGGTCTACATAAAAATGTAAGTCTCAGGTACTCAAAAATATGGTAAACAAATTATAAGAGACAACCAGCTATTGAGCTATCTGTGGGCCTGTCGTTGCTCAGCACTGAGTTCTGTCCTCACAAGTGGAGAGGCTGGTTTGTCCCCATTAATCACCCTGGGGTCCCTGATTTTTATTTATTTATTTTTTGAGATTCTAGAAGTTCAAAGTTTATTTCGCTACACTGTGCCAGCACTAGTTTTTGAAAAGCGAAAATGTTCGTTGATCAGATTTCACAACATCAAATACCTTGGCTGCATCTTTACCATTTAAAAACATTGTTCATGTAATTAACTGATATTTTAATTGGCCAAATCAGCCATTGCTTTGACGTTGATGTTTTTCTGAAATTTGTTTGCTTATGGTAACAAAACAAGGCTCCAGGAATTGATGGAATACCAATTGAGATGTTTTAACAAATGGTTGCAGTGCTGGCAGTGCTCACTCATCTATGCAAAGAAATTTGGAAGACAGCTACGTGGCAAACCAACTGAAAGAGTTCCATATTTATGCCTATTCCAAAGAAAGGTGATCCAACAGAATGCGGAGATTATCGAACAATATCATTAATACCACATGCAAGTAAAGTTTTGCTGAAGATCCTTCAAAAACGGCTGCAGCGGTGCATTGACAGGGATCTGCCAGAAATTCAAGCCAGATTCAGAAGAGGACGTGGTCAGAAGAGGACGTGGAACAAGGGATATAATTGCTGGTGTCTGATGGATCCTGGCTGAAAGCAGAGAATACCAGAAAGATGTTTACCTGTGTTTTATTGACTATGCAGAGGCATTCGACTGTGTGGATCATAACAAATTATGAATAACATTTGGAAGAATGGGAATTCAGAACACTGAATTGTGCTTATGAGGAACCTTTGCATCAATCAAGGGGCAGTCTTTCGAACAGAACAAGGGGATACTGCATGGTTTAAAATCAGGAAAGGTATGTGTCAGGGTTGTATCCTTTCACCATACTTATTCAGTCTGTATGCTGAGCAAATAATCCAAGAAGCTGGACTATATGAAAAAGAACGGGGCATAAGGATTGGAGGAAGACTCATTAACAACCTGTGTTATCCAGATGACACAACCTTGTTTGCTGAAAGTGAAGAGGATTTGAAGCACTTACTGATGAAGATCAAAGACTATCGCCTTTAGTACGGATGACACGTCAGCAGAAAGGAAACAAAAATCCTCACAACTGGACCAGTAAGCAACATCATGATAAACGGAGAAAACATTGAAGTAGTCAAGGATTTCATTTTACTTGGATCCACAGTCAACACCCGTGGAAGCAGCAGTCAAGAAATCAAATGACGCATTACATTGGGCAAATCTGCAAAAGACCTCTTTAATGTGTTAAAAAGCAAAGATGTCACCTTGAAGACTAAGGTGTGCCTGACCCAAGCCATGGTATTTTCAATTGCCTCATATGCGTGTGAAAGCTGGACAATGAATAAGGAAGACCGAAGAAGAATTGACGTCTTTGAATTGTGTTGGCAAAGAATATTAAATATATCATGGACTGCCACAAGAACAAACAAATCTATTATGGAAGAAGTAGCAGCCAGAATGCTCCTTAGAAGCAAGGATGGCGAGACTACATCTCACATACTTTGGACATGTTTATTAGGAGGGATCAGTCCCTGGAGAGGGACATCATGCTTGGTAGAGGGTCAGTGAAAAAGAGGAAGACCCTCAAAGAGATGGATTGACACAGTAGCTACAACAATGGGCTCAAGCATAACAATGATTGTGAGGATGGCACAGGACCTGGCAGTGTTTCGTACTGTTGTGCATAGGGTCGCTATGAGTAGGAACTGACTCGACAGCACCTAACAATAGCAGCAACATGGTAACATAGCTTCAGGATATTTCTACTCAAACAAGTTGAATTCAGGTTTTTAAAAACTTCTCCCTTGGATAGAATAGCACTTTTGACTAAATTCAACTTTGTGACACAATTTTGTTTGCTTTTTTCCCTCTACAAAGGATGTACAGCAGCAGAGTAAATGCATCGACAAAGCCCAGGTCTTGGAGTCAGAAAAACTTGTTTCCATTCTGTGTTCTGTCATTTATTAGCTGTATGAGGTCTGAGCCCACATCTGAGTTCCTTGTACCTTTTGATACCTGTCCTTTACCCAGATATATATATTTTGCAAATATTTTCTCCCAGACTGTGACTTGTCTTTTTTTTCCCTCTTTTTTTATTGTTGTACTTTAAGTGAAAGTTTACAATGCAAGTTAGTCTCTCATACAAAAATTTATACATACATTGTTATGTGACCCTAATTGCTCTCCCCATATTGTGACAGCACACTTCTCCTTTCCACCCCTGATTTCCCATGTCCATTCAGCCAGCTCCTGACCCTCTCTGCCTTCTCATCTTACCTCCAGACAGGAGCTGCCCATTTAGTCTCGTGTCTACTTGAGCTAAGAAGCACACTCTTGATGAGTATCATTTTATGTCCCATAGTCCAGTTTAATCTTTTTCTGAAGAGTTGGCCTTGGGAATGGTTTTAGTTCTGGGTTGACAGAGAGTCTGGGGGCCATGCTTTCTGGGGTCCTTCTCTCAGACCATTAAGTCTGGTCTTTTTACTAGAATTTGAGTTCTGCACGCTACTTTTCTCACGCTCCATCAGGGACTCTCTGTTGTATTCCCTGTCAGGGCAGTCATTGGTGGTAGCCGGGCACCATCTAGTTCTTCTGGTCTCAGGCTGATGCAGTCTCTGGTTTATGTGGCCCTTTCTGTCTCTTGGGCTAATACTTTCCTTGTGACTTTGGTGTTCTTCATTCTCCTTTATTCCAGGTGAGTTGGGACCAATTAATGCATCTTAAATGGCTGCTCGCTAGCTTTTTAGACCCCAAAAACGCCACTCACCAAAGTGGGATGCAGAACATTTTCTTAATAAACTTTGTTATGCCAATTGACCTAGATGTCCCCTGAAAGCATGGTCCCCAGGCCCCTGCCCTTGCTACTCTGTTGACTTTTCTTTTTTTTAAAAAAAATTTCAGATGTTTTTTATTCAAAGATTCTCAAAAGAAATAAGACAGAAAAAGCTAACAATCTGATCAAATGTACAGTTCGAAAATGTCTTTTGGCATTTAACAACAAGTCCTAGGGAAAAAAACTACAGAGTTATCTTGAACCGGACAAATAAGTTACCACTGGCAAGTTTGTGGCACTAGTAAAACAAAGATAAAAAGTTAACTCTCTTGATCATACAGATATCTCTATGAAAATCTTTTTTTTCAATCTGTACAAAAGGTCTTTCTTCATAAGTTAATTTTTAAAAATAATTTAATGGCTGTCTTCTATGTGATGTTTAACTGATTTTCTTTTATATGTACAGAAGTTATGTTTCCCAAATCTTACCCAGACGAGTATGGCACTTAGTTCAGACATTTCTAGCAGCAGATTTTTCCCTCCCTTCTAACTGAGCTATCGAATTTCCATCTTAACTAATGCAAAAAACATCAAGTAGTGAGAGACCCAGGTATGTAAATGCACTAGGTACAGGGAGAGTGCTGTGTTCAGTCTGGACTTTCACAAAGCAGTAATATTCCAGGGAGCATAGAACCAATAATACCACAAAAAAGGAAACAAAAACACATTTCTCTTATGACTGTAATTTTCACTAGAATCTACACTTCTCAGAGCAGCAAGGACTTTTGAAACTATGAAATGTCACTGACATCTATAATCAAATACAAGCATAAAATTTAAGAACTAAAAAATAACGAAAGAAGTAACGGCTTAGTCCTAGCTCCTGAGCTAGGAGGATTTGGTCTGTGGAAACAGGGAGGGCCAGCAACCTGTCCCAGCACAAAAGAAAACAGACTCTGAGGTAGATAACTGATCATACACAGTTGACCAGACAAGTACACAGTTTTGGAAGACAACTTAATTTACCATTGCTTTTAAAACATATGCAACTGTCTTAATAAAAGAGCTTTAATAACAGTGAATCATCTTATAGGTACTAAAGTAGAAATAACTGTATTTATGTATCAGGAATTTCATAGTTTCAAAATTGGTTTTTCTTTACACTTAACACTTGTAGTGATGATGTAAAGTGCGGCACTGCTTGCGTCCAAATCTTCCTTCATAATTTTTTTGTTTGCTTGCTTGTTTGTGTGTGTCCATACATCAATTAAAATTATAAAACCTATTGCAAAGGTACAAAAAAGGCACATTCTCCTAACCGGAAACTGGTCCGGTAAAAATAAAGAGCACAGAAGATGTGATGCTGACACAAGTTGGAGCTACTGGTTACTGGCTCTTCGGTCTTCGGTGAAGTTACCTTTAAAAGTGCCAAGTCATTTTTATTTTTAATTTACCCAATAGAGAGAGAGAGCTAGTAGCCAATCATTTTGCTTCTATTCACATCTCAGCTTATGTTTGAAGATAAATCCTTACTTTTAAGCTTTTGCCATTGAGTTGAAATAGCAACATTTTCTTGGTTTGCCAGATCTCAGGCATCATTCTCATTCTAAAGCACTATCATTAGTATAAACGAAGGACAAAACTTTCGGTGACTCCCCTCCCCCGTCCGCCCACTCCCAGCCCCAACGCTACCTACACTAAATCTAGAACATCAAGTTAGGTTTTTTTTCCCTGAAAAAGGCAAAAAAGATTTTACATTGCATCATACAGCAGATATCCTAAATCATGTCTACTTGTCTTTTCTTAACTGTTTTTCAAAGAGCAGTTTTTATTTTTTTATCAAGTCCTGCTTATCAGTTTTATCTTTTATGGTTCATACTTTTTGTGTCCTATGTAAGAAATCTTCACCTAACCCAAGATCACAAAGATTTTTCTCCTCTGTTTTCTTCTAGTAGGTTTATAGTTTAGATTTTACATTTAGGTCTATGATCCATTTTGAGGGTTTTAATTTTTTTTTTATATGGCATGAGGTATGGATTGAGGGTCCTTTTTTTTTTTCCCCAAATAGATATCCAGTTTGAACTGTTTGTAGAAAAGTCTATCCTTTCTCCATTGAATTGCCTTGATATTTTGTTGAAAATCAGTTGTCCCTTGATGTGTGAGTCTATTCCTCATGGTTTTTGTTTGACAGGCTCTGCCAGACCACGAAGATGAGATCCCAGAGACAGTGCGGACCGTACAGCTCATTAAAGATCTGGCTAGGGAGATCCGCCTGGTGGAAGTAAGAGGCATGGGTAGAGGGAAGGCATTTGGGAAGGGCTTGAGGCTCATGTGGCAGGTCAGGCCTCTGCAGTTGGCATGAGAGCCTGGGGGAAGGGTTGGGAAACCCTACCAACGACCCTATTCATTCATTTGAATAATTATGGGCCTGCAGTGTGCCGCACATTGTGCTAGGCTGATACATAAATAAGGACATTCCTGCCCACAAATAACTTACAGTCTGGTAGAAAACCCTGGGAAAAGTTAACCTTTCTGAGCGTCAGTTTCCTCATTTCAAAAATGAGGATAATTACGTCTACTCAGGGGTTGTTAAAAGGATTAAATAAGGTAATGCAGGTTGAACACTAAGTGTAGTGCTTGGCACACAGTAGATGCTTGATAAATTCTGATGTTGGGTTATAGTGATGGTGGTGGGTAGTGGTAGTCATAGTATTAGTTTTTGTTATTAAGATTTTGACTCAGTCTCTGCATTCTGCAAAATGACAGTTCTCTCGGGTTGAAGATGGTTACAAAGCCATGTTTCAGCAGGTGGCATATACCACGAGGCAGTGAGGTATAGTGGTAAGAGACTGGGTTCTGGTTCCCACTCTGTCACTTGCAAGCCTTTCAGGTCCTTAGTTTTCTCATATGTAAAATAGGATAATACCAACCTTTCAGAGTTCTTTTAGAATTAAGAGCTAATGTATATAGAGCCCCTCACACAGTGCCTGGCAGAGCAAGTACTCAATAAATGTGAACCATTGTTATTAATAGATTTTACAGTAAAGAGAGAACTCAGTGTGGGCTGGTGAAGTAGCAGAGGCACCAGAGGAGAAGTGGACTTCAGGATGTTTAAACTTTCCCTTAGCTCAGAAGCTGTGATTTTCTGATATGCACATTAATGTTCTGAAATGTTCGGGATATGCATCCATGCTGAAGGGTGATCAGAGTGAGCTACTGGAAAATTGGGCTTCTAGTTCCACTATTTACAACATGTTTCACTGCTTACACTATAACTTATGTTGTCCACCTCCTACCTCATTTTCCTCCACGCCATCTGTCAGGATCCTTCAGGGTTTAGTTAAAGGCCCACCTTCTCCTCAACTCTTCTCACTTAAACCAATCCTGTATACACCAAACTTAGGGCTGGTTGGAAGAGGACAAAGAGATAGATCATATCTGGTCCAGTGACTTACAGTGTTTTAAACAGTTGAATCTTTTTTTCAAATGAAATCTTACATGGAAGCCCAATATATACAACAAATCAAAGCATAGCTACTCTGAATGAGATGAAGGTGGGAAGCCTGGAGTTCCACTTGTTCCTCTTGTCTGCCTTCCATCTGCCTCCAGTCCCCTAGGCTCCTCCTGAGAAGCTCAAAGGAGCCACAGAGCATCTTTGAAAACCACCTGTCCAGCCTAATTCTTTCATTTTACAGCTGAACAAACAGAACCCCAGAATTGATCAGATGAATTTCCTGAGGTCATATATCTAGCTAGTAGCAGAATTAGTACTAGAACCTCTCCTTTCAAATCCTTTAGTCCCTAGGGTTTGAACTATACTGGTTAGCACTTGATTATTTTTTTTTAATCTCATGTCAGCTACTCTTGGAGTTTTTTCTCCAGTTTTGACAGTAGAGCCGGGGCTTTTCCTTTGCTCGTCTTCTCCTTACTTGTCAATGGCTGGGTAAAGAAATGCCACTCAATGAATTCTTAATGACTCATTGTACAAGAGCTATGTATATATAAAGCTTCTGTAAGCCACTTCCATGGCAGTACTGCCACTGCCAGGCAGATCTCTGCCATTAGCATAGAGATAACCCTTGAGTAAGCTCTAATCCCCTTGTGTACTAACACTCTTGTAGGATATCTTCCAACAGAACGTTGGGAAGACGAGCAGTATCTTTGGGCTGCAGAGGATCTTCCCAGCTGGCTCCATTCCTTTAACCAGGCCAGCTCATTGTACTTCAGATTCCATGTCCAGGCTGTCACTGCCCTCCAAAAGTGGTTCAAAGAAGAAAGGCCTGAAGCCCACGGACTTCTTCAAGAAGGCAGAGCGAAAGGGCAAGGAGAGCTCAGCCTTGGGGCCTGCTGGCCAATTGAGCTATAATCTCATGGACACATACAATCATCAGACACTGAAGACAGGCTCTTCCCAGAAAGCAAAGGTGGGTGCTGGCCCATGGGTTCAGCCCAAACCTTTTGGGTCCCTTGAAGAGCAGGGTATCAAAAGGACAGGCTATCCTGTCCTGCTCCCTCCTCCCTTAGGGCCCCTGGTGTTTGGCTACCAGTCCCACTCATTTATCAGGCATTTATTGAGACCTTTTCTATGCTGGGCACTGTGATAGGTGCTGTGGACATAGCCATCAAGAGGCTTACAGGCTAGTGAGAAGGATAGGCATAAAAACAAATGAGTTCGACGAAGTGTTGTGGATGCCATAATCAAGGGTGTGTTGGACCTTGAGATGCAGGGTTAGTTCTGTCTCCTTAGCAGGGATGGTCAGGAGCGCTTAGAAAACATGACACTTGAATTTTGAAATGCTGAAAGGGGGATAACAATGGAGAACATGATGTATAAGTATCAGGTTGCAGTCTTGAATAGGTCCTTGAGAAAAGCCTCCCTCCAGGGCTCCACCAGGTCTTAAGACTGCGGTGCCTTTCATGGGCACCTAAAGATGCCCCCCCCCCCACCTATTTTAGGGAACATGTTTCACAAGACTGATGGCTTTCCCGAGCCAGCCACACGTTCTCAGCCTCCTGATTCTATGATCATTTGATGGTGCTGGTGGGTGGCGAGGGAGGGGTTAGGGGAGGGGGGCTAGCAGAAGACCTTGGTTCAGGTGATTTGACAGATGAATTAATGAGTGAAACTGGAGGGAACTGGTCATCCTGATTCACATGGGAGTACCAGACAGGTAACAACTGAGCATCCTCCTTCTGCAGTTCAACATCACTGGTACCTGCTTGAATGACTCAGACGACGACTCGCCAGACTTGGACCTTGATGGGAATGAGAGCCCGCTGGCCCTGTTGATGTCTAATGGGAGGTGAGGTGGGGATAAGGAACATAGTGATACTGGGACTGTCGGTGGCAACATACTATCAAGACCATATGGAATCAAGACCTGGGCTGGGACATGGGTGGGGGAGAGGCTGTGCTTAGGGGAATACCCAGGTATTATCAGATATTATTGCTTAGTTCAGAAAACCATGGTAGGGGAAGAGGTCTGGAATCTAATTGGTAACCCTGAGAAAGATCTTGTATAAATTCTAGAAATGTCTACAAATGTATGTATTTATAGCATACTGGTTAAAAGCATTAGATTTTTATATACCCTTTGACCTTGCTATTTGATTTCTAGGAATTTATTTTACAGAAGTGTAAAAGTTGTGTAAAGAGTTATGTAAAGAGAAATGTTCAGTGTTCATTTCATCATTATTTGTAATAGTAAGTAATTGGAAACATCCAAACGTTCATCAATAAGGGTTGGATAAATAAATTGCATCTATAGAATAGAATACCATGTAGTTGTTAGAAAGAATGAAACAGTTTAATGTCTATTGACAAGGAAAGACGTCCAAGATATATCCTTAGTGAAAAAAAAATCAGGTTGAAAAATAATATGTAGGAATAGTGCCATTTTTATTTTTAAAAAGGCCTGTGTGCACATGTGTATATGTGTATAAGTGATACAAAGACTTTTCCCTTTATTTTTATTTTTGATTTATTTGAAGAGGTAACACATTTATGAGATTTGAAATTCAGAAAGTGTGAAAGAGTACACAGTAAAAAATCTTGCTCCTACCCCCTTTCCCCAGTTCGCCTCCCCATGGGCAATCAATGTTAATTCTTCCTTCTAGAGATATTTATACATATTTAAGCAAATAAATAAATTTGTTACATATTTTATAGTTATCACATCAAACTATTGACAGCAGTTATCTCTGGAAAGTAGGATAGGAGATAAGAGATGGAATTTTCACTTCAGTAGTGTGTGAGTTTTGTACAATGAGTATGTATTACTTTTCTTAAAATAATTTTTAAAAGAACATTTGCTAAAAGAAGAAAATGAAAGCTGTTGACAAGTAAAAACATGGGCTTGGGAATCAGACAATCTTGAGTTTGAATCCCAGCTCTGACATTTATTAGCTGTGTGACTTTGGCAAGTTAATTAACTCTCTGAGCCTCAGTGTCCTCATCCTATCTATTCTATAGATAAAACTTACCTTAGGGTTGTTGGAGGATCAAGTGAGGTTATATGAAGTGCTTATCACAGGACATGACACATCATAAATGCTTAATAAGTAGCTCTTATAAATATGATGATGATAATGATGATGATGGTATGATTATATGAGTATGACAAGAAGCCAAGTAGGTCATCAGAAACCCTGAAATATGTAGGGAGTCAGAGGCAGGGGAAGGCAGTGAGGATTGTCATTTGGATACTCAGGACAGCAGACAGCAGCAGTGAAAAGTCATATACGGAGTATGAACAATGTGGCAACACAAGTAACAAGGATGTCTTAATAGCCTCTTTGTAGGAAAAAGTTATCTTCAATTCCTAAAGGAGAGACGAGAAGGGGAAAGGAAACAAGAGCAGGGCAGATTCTGAAAACAGCAGAGCTATCCTTTGGGTTTGAGAATCGTATAACTAAAGAGTAAGATTAAAGAGGCTGTTGAGCTTTACCTTTGCCATGGTAGGTCTCTTAGACAGGAGAAAATTGAGTTCTAAGGGTCCAGCCCACAATGGCTATTGAGGATACAATGAGACACCCCCTACTCACCACTAGCCTTACTTGCCCTGCTGCTTTTACCTGCTGAAACTGCCAGAGGCTGCTATTATGTCAACCTAGAGAGTCAAGATGTAGAAATATTTACAGATGATACAGCTAAGGAGCCCTGGTGGTGCAATGGTTAAGTGCTCAGCTGCTAACTGAAAGATTGACAGTTAGAACCCACCCAGCGGCTCCACAGGAGAAAGACCTAGCGATCTACTCCCATAAAAATTACAGCCTAGAAAATCCTATGGGGCAGCTCTACTCTGTCATATGAGGTCGCTATGAGTCAGAATCTACTTGATGGTACATAACAACAACATATTATAGCTACAGAATATATATCTAATTTTCTCCATAGTAATCGAGTGTTTTGGGGGGAATGAGGTGTAGATGAAAGAAGATTGACTGTGTGGTGATAATTGGTGAAACTAAACTGGGTGATAAATACTTGGGAGTTGATTATACTTTTATAATTTGTATTTACTTGAAATCTTTTATAATCAAAAGTTAATAAGATCCAGCACCCTTTCTTGGTAAAAGCTCTTAACAAGATAGGAATAAAAGGAAAGTTCCTCAGTACGATTAAGGGCATTTATGGAAAACCAACAGCCAACATTATACTAAATGGAGAAAGATTGAGAACTTTCCCCTTGAAAATGGGAAGAAGACAAGGATGCCCACTCTCACCACTCCTATTCAGTATTGTACTGGAAGTCCTAACCAGAGCAATAAGGCAAGAAAAAGAAATAAAAGGTATCCAAATTAGAAAGGAAGAGGTAATACTATCCCTCTTCGCAGATGACATGATCCTATATATAGAAAATCTCAAAGAATTTACTAAAAAGCTTCTAGAACTAATAGAGGTATTTAGCAAAGTTGCAGGATATAAGGTCAACAAACAAAAATCAGTTGGGTTTCTATGCATCAGCAATAAGAAATCCAAAAAAGGAGTTAAGAAAACATTTACAATAGCATCTAAGATTCTGTCATGAATTGAATTATGTCCCCCAAAATATGTGTGTATCAATTTGGCTGGGCCCTGATTCCAAGTATTGTGTGGTTGTCCTCCATTTTGTGATTGTAATTTTATGTTAAAGACGATTAGGGTGAGATTGTATAACACCCTTACTAAGGTTGTTACATCCCTGATCCAGTGTAAAGGGAGTTTCCCTAGGGTGTGGCCTGCACCACCTTTTATCTCTCAAGAGATAAAGGGAAAGGGAAGCAAGCAGAGAATTGGGAACCTCATACCACCAAGAAAGAAGCACCACGAGCAGAGCACGTCCTTTGGACCCGAGGTTTCTGCGCAGAGAAGCTCCTAGTCCCAGGGAAGACTGATGATGACGAGGACCTTTCTCCAGAGCTGACAGAGAGAGAAAGCCATCCCCTGGAGCTGACGCCCTGAATTTGGACTTCTAGCCTACGAGACTGTGAGAAAATAAATTTCTCTTTGTGAAAGCCATCCACTTGTGGTATTCCTGTTGGAGTAGCACTAGGTGACTTAAGACAATATCTAGGAATAAATTTAACCAGGGATGTGAAAGACTTATACAATGAAAATTATAAAACACCGCTGAAAAAGACTAAAGAAGACCTAAATAGATGGAAAGATGTTCCATGTTCATGGATTGGAAGACTTAATATTTTAGTCGAGATGTCAATACTACCCAAAGCAATCTACAGATACAATGCAATTCCAATCAAAATTCCAACAGCATTCTTTACAGAAATAGAAAAACTAATCCTCAGTTTTATATGGAAAGATAAGAGACCCCAAATAGCCAAAGCAATTTTCAAGAAGAAAAAAGTAAGAGGCTTCACACTTCCTGACTTCAGAATATATTAATAGCTACAATAATCAAAACAGTCTGACACTGGCTTAATGATAGACACATAGACCAATGGAATAGAATTGAAAATCCGGAAAGAAATACAAACATCTATGGTCAATTGATTTTTGACAAGGGTATCAAATCCATTCAATGGAGAAGGAGCAGTCTCTTCATCAAGTGGTGCTGGCAAAAGTAGATTTCCACATGTAGAAAAATGAAACAAGAGCCATACCTCACACCATACACAAAAACTAATTCAAAATGGATCAAGGACCCAAATTTAAAATCTAAAACAATAAAGTTCTTGGAAGAAAATATAGGAGTAAAGCTTCGGGACCTAATTTTTTTCAATAATAGATTACCAAACACAATAGCGAATGCATGAGCAACAGAAAACAAAATAGGTAAGTGGTATCTCATAAAAGTTATATACTTATGTTCATCAAAAAACTATATCAAAAGAGTAAAGAGAAAACCTAGAAACTGGGAAAAATTCTTTGGGAATGATATAACTGTTAAGGGTCTAATATGTATATAGAAAAGTTCTACAGCTTAACAACAAAAAGACAACCCAATCAAAAGCTGGGCAAAGGGAGGCGGGGCAAGATGTCGGAGTAAGTATGTGCTCCTGTTTATCTCCCTAGCAACTATCCCACTGAACGATGAAAAAAAAAAACAAGCACAGACAGATCTCAGAACTCTGGAAGGCAGCTAAAGTGTTGGAGAGTCAAGCTGAGTCCAGAAGCAGGGGAGAGGAGGAGTGGGGGCAGCATAGAAGCTGGGAGATTCTAGCCACAGGCATCTGAAGGACTTGGCTCATTGCGGCCATTTTGGGATAGGGACAGGTAACATCCCGAACAAAGAACATAGGATGTGAGCTAAACTGAGGAAGCAGTGGCCCAATTTTTAAGGTGGCACAGATTGTCTGTGGAAGTTCACAGGCTGCACACTTGGGAAGGGACAGTTGTAGACCAAGATTCTGCGAGTGAGTGTCGTTGAATCTCACTGAGACCTAAGGTTGACAGGCTCTAGGACCTAAAACAAACAGAAGAGCAGCATGACACATCCTTCAGCCAGGGCGAGAAAAATACTTCAGATAGGCATCGCAGAGAAACACAAATGACTTCCTGCCCACAGCAAGACGCCCATGGGAGAGCCTGTACAGTGGCACTCGTGAGGGAAGGACATAAAGCGCTCCCCATCTTTTCCTCAGGAAAGCTGAGCCCCACCACTTATGTTCATGTCTGTGGCCAGTGAAAACCCCCATACTTGTGCATTGAGCTGCAGAGCCTCAGACATCTGAAACCCCACATAAGGGAGTGAAAAAACCAACCACAGGGGTACACTTAGGGCCACAGCCAAAACATCGGAAGACACACCAACAAAGTCAGCCATCTCAGGGAAAAACAGCCAGAATAAGCACCTAGAGACATAAGCACCCAGATAAATACTGCAGACCGAATTCCTGACTCTTTACTGAAAAAAACCTAAGGACAAGAGTGCCCTTAGGAGAAGATAGGGGAGCTAAATCTAACAAGTATAATTCCCTTATAAATCAGAAAACTTAGAAATTAAAATATTTGAAAAAATATAACTATGTCTCATTAAATAAAAATTAGTAAAACACACAAAATCGCAAGAGAAGAAGGACCAATCAAAAGGAAGACATGAAGAAGAGAATATTTTTCCTATGGAGACCAGGTTAATGGAAAAAATAGAAAACTTTCAGACAATGGTGTTAAATATAGTTAAAGAAAGCAAAAAACTCACAGAAAACTAATGGAGATCAGGAAACAAATTGAGGAACAAAATGAGAAAACCAATAAGTAAATTGAAAACATTAAAAAAAAAAAGAATTACTGAAACTGAAGGATAAAGCGACTGAATTAGAAAATGCAAGAGAAACACTCAACAATAGAATCGAAAAGACAGAAGATAGAATAAGTGAACTAGAAGACAGTAACTGAACTTGTCAAGTCTCAAGAGAGACAAGTGAAAAGAACAAAGGAAAGTGAACAAAGCCAAATGGAAATATAGGATTCAGTTAAGAAATCTGACATTAGAATTATTGGAATTCCAAAAGTATTATGACAATAAAGGCATAGAAAGAATTTTCTAAGAGATAATCATAGAGAATTTCCCAGACCTGCACAGAGAACCAAGCCTGCAAATACGGAAGTTACACAAACGCCAGTTAGAAGAAATACAAAAAGATCCACCCCAAGCCATATTCTAATAAAGTTCCTGAAAACAAAAGACAAGGAAAGAATTCTGAAAGCAGCAAGAGTAAAACACAATATGACATATCAAGGGTCGTTCATAAGAATCAGTGTGGTTTCTCCCAAGAAATTCTAGAGGCCAGAAGACATGGGGCGACATATGTAAAATATTGAAAGAAAAGAATTGCCAACCAACAATTCTTTACCCAGCAAAGTTGTCATTCAAAAATGACGGAGAAATCAAGATATTCCCAAATAAACAGAAGCTCTGGGAATTCGCCACTTACAGACGATCTCTGCAAGTATTACTCAAGGAAGTTCTCCAAAGGGAAAGGCAAGAACAGTAAACAAATAGTTAAATCTGTACACGGGTGAAAAATAAGATAGAGATCTTCAAAAAACTCAACAACATGGGCAATCGTAAGGACCAAGTATAAGACATTTTCAGGGAATGAAGTCAGTAATTTAATCATGCAAACAATACAACATCAGGTTCGCAAAAAATAAGAACAAAGTAAACCTACTGGATATAGCATGTACAGTGATGTTAAGGGAGACTCAGAAAAATCAAGAATAGATTTAATAAGTTAATGTTGTATGTTCCTTGGTGTCCATATGATAAATGTCACAGTTGCGAGTTGTATAATGTAATATGTGTGGTAACCACTAAGAAATCACCTAGAAGAAAAGAAGAAATAAAAAAGACTCATCACAAGAAAGCAGCAAAACACAGTAACAGAAGAATGAGAATAAAAAGACAAAGAATATATGAAACACTCAAAAAACTAGCAAAATGAGGTAGGCACTTTGTTTTCAATAATAATGTTAAATGTAAATGGTCTAAACTGTGCATACAAACAGAAGAGAGTGGCAGACTGAATTAAACAAAAATGATCCATCCTTTTACTGTCCATGAGAAACACACCTAAGACATAAGGACACAAAAAGACTGAAAATAAAAAGATGGAAAAAATATCCCATGCAACCAGTAAACAAAAAAGAGCAGAGGTGGCCATACTGATATCAGATAAAATAGACTTTAAATCAAAATCTATTACAAGAGATAAGGAAGGACATTGCATAATAATAAAGGGGTCAATCCAGCATGAAGACATAAAAATTATTTATGCACCTAATAAAAATGCTTCAAAATACATGAAATGAATACTCATAATATGAAAGGGGAAATACACAACTCCACAATAATAGTTGCAGACTTTAGCACACCATTTTCAATTCTAGACAGAACATTGAGACAGAAGATCACTAAGGACTTTGAAAACTTAAAATCATAAGCCAATTTGAACTAATGGACATATATAGAACACTCTACTTATCACCTGGAGTCAAGCTTTCAGGACCTTCGTTTGCTGATGTGGCATGACTCAAAATGAGAAGAAACAGTTGCAAACATCCATTAGTAATCGGAACATGGAATGTACAAAGTATGAACTTAGGAAAATTGGAAGTTGTCAAAAATGAAATGGAGTGAATAAACATCGATATGCTAGGCATTAGTGAGCTGAAATGGACTGATATTGGCCATTTTGAATTGGACAGTCATATGGTCTGCTATGCTGGGAATGAGAAATTGAAGAGGAATGACGTCACATTCATTGTCAAAAAGAACATTTCAGGATCTATCCTGAAGTACAGTGCTGTCAGTGATAGGATAATATCTGTACACCTACAAGGAAGACCAGTTAATACTATTATTCAAACTTACGCACCAACCACTAATGCCAAAGATGAAGAAATTGAAGATTTTTACCAACTTCTGCAGATTGAAATTGATCAAACATGCCATCAAGATGCATTGATAATTACTGGTGATTGGAATGTGAAAGTTGGAAACAAAGAAGAAGGATCAGTATTTGGAAAATACGACTTGATGATAGAAACGATGCCAGAGATCACATGATAGAATTTTGCAAGACCAATGACTTATTCATTGCAAATACCTTTTTTCAACACCATAAATGGTGACTCTACACGTGGACCTGCCAGATGGAATACACAGGAATCAAATAGACTACATCTCTGGAAATGATGATGGAGAAGCTCAATATCATCGGTCGGAACAAGGCCAGGGGCATACTGCAGAACAGACCATCAATTGCTCATATGCAAATTCAAGTTGAAGCTGAAGAAAATTAGAGCAAGTCCACGAGAGCCAAAGTATGACCTTGGGTATATCCTACCTGAATTTAGAGACCATCTCAGGAATAGATTTGACGCATTGAACACTAATGATGAAAGACCAGACGACTTGTGGAATGACATAAAGGACATAATAACACAAAGAAAGCAAGAGGTCATTAAAAAGACAGGAAAGAAAGAAAAGACCAAAATGGATGTCAGAAGATACTTTGAAACTTGCTCTTTAACATAGAGTAGCTACAGCAAAAGGAAGAAATTATGAAGTAAAAGGACTGAACAGAAGATTTCAAGGGGTGGCTCGAAAAGACAAAGTATTATAACGATATGTGCAAAGACTTGGAGTTAGAAAACCGAAAGGGTAGACACGCTCGACATTTCTCAAGCTGAAAGAACTGAAGAAAAAATTCAAGCCTTAAGTTGCAATAGAAGGGTTCTATGGGGAAAATACTAAACGATGTAGGAAGCATCAATAAAAGATGGAAGGAATACACAGAGTCACTATACCAAAAAGAATTGGTCAGTGTTCAGCCATTTCAGGAGGTAGCGTATGATCAAGAACCAATGGTACTGAAGGAAGAAGTTCAAGCTACACTGAACGGAATGGAGAAAAACAAGTCTCCAGGAACTGACAGAATAGCAACTGAGATGTTTCAGCAAATGGATGCAGCGCTGGAGGTGCTCACTTATCTATGCCAAGAAATTTAGAAGACAGCTGCCTGGCCAACTGAATGGAAGAGATCCACATTTGTGCCCATTCCTAAGAAACGTGATCCAACAGAATGCAGAAGTTATCAAACAATATAATTAATATCACACACAGGTAAAATTATGCTGGAAACCCATTCAAAAGAGACAAGGAACTGCCAGAAATTCAAGCCAGATTCAGAAGAGGATGTGGAACGAGGAATATCGTTGCTGATGTCAGATTCATCATGGCTAAAAGTAGAGAATACCAGAAAGATGTTTACCTGTGTATTTTTGACTATGCAAAGGCATTTGACTGTGTGGATCATTATAAATTATGTTTAACATTGCGAAGAATGGGAATCCCAGAATACTTAATTGCACTCATGTGGAACCTGTACATAGACCAAGAGGCAGTCCTTAGAATAAACAAGGGCAATACTGCGTGATTTAAAGTCAGGAAAGGTGTGTGTCAGGGTTGTATCCTTTCACCATACTTATTCAATCTGTATCCTGAGCAAATAATCCAAGAAGCTGAACTATATGAAGAAGAACAGGACATCAGGATTGGAGGAAGACTCATTAACAACCTGCAATAGGCAGATGACATAACCTTGCTTGCTGAAAGTTAAGAGGACTTGAAGCACTTACTGATGAAGATCAAAGACTACAGCCTTCAGTATGGATTATGTCTCAACATAAAACAAAAATCCTTACATTTGGACCAATAAACAACATCATAATAAGTGGAGAAAATATTGAAGTTATCAGGGACTTCATTTTACTTGGATTCTCAGTCAATGCCCACGGAAGCAGCAGTGAAGAAATCAAATGACGTATTTATTGCATTGGGCAAATCTGCCGCAAAAGACCTCTTTTGAGTGTTAAAAAGCAAAGATGTTGCTTTGAGGATTAAGGTGCGCCCGACCCAATCCATGGTATTTTCAGCTGCTTCAGATGCATGTGAAAGCTGCACAATGAATAAGGAAGACGGAAGAAGATTTGACAGCTTTGAATTATGGTGTTGGTGAAGAATATTGAATATACCATGGACTGTGAGAAGAATGAACAAGTCTTTCTTGGAAGAAGTACAGCTGGAATGCTTCTTGGAAGCGAGGATGGTGAGACTTCGTTTCACGTACTTTGGATATGTTATCAGGAGGGACCAGTCTCTGGAGAAGGACATCATGCTTGGTAAATTAGAGGATCAGCGAAAAAGAGGAAGATCCTCAAAGAGATAGATTGACACAGTGGCTGCAGCAATGGGCTCAAGTGTAACAATGGTTATGAGGATGGCAGAAGACTGGGCAGTGTTTCGTTCTGTTGTACATAGTGTCGCTATGAGTCGGAACCGACTCAGTGCCCCCTAACAACAACAACACCCATCATCAGAGCAATACACATTTTTGTGCAGCACGTGTGGATCATTTTCTAGAATAGACCATATGCTAGAACACAAAACAAGTCTCAAGAAATTCAAAAAGATTGAACTCTTACAAAGTATCTTCTCTGATCATAATGGTATGAGGATAAAAGTCAACAACATGAAAAATAGGGGTGAAAAATAACTACGTAGGGTCTAAATAACACACTACTGAAAAAATATTGTAGTGATATAACAATAGATACATAGACCAATGTAATAGAATTGAGAGTCCAGAAATAAACCCATACATATATGATCAACTTATTTTTGACAGCAGTGCTAACTCCATTTGATGGGGAAACAAGAGTCTCTTCAGTAAATGATGTTGGGAAAATTGGATTTCCATATGCAGAAAAATGAAACAGGACCCATGCTTCACACTATACACAAAAACAAATTCAAAAGGATTGAGGACCTAAATATGCAAACTAAAACCATAAAATCCTTTGAAGAAAATGCAGGGGCAAAGCTGTCAGACCTAGCTTTTAACAATGGATTGTCTAATATAATAATAAAAGCACAAACAGCAAAACACAAAATAAATGGGACCTTGTAAAACTTAAAAGTTTTGTTCATCAAAAGACTTTACAAAAAAAGTGAAAAGGCAAGTTACTGACTTGGAGAATATCTTCGGAAACCATATATCCAATAAAAATCTAATAACCAAAATATATATAAAACTTTGACAACTTGCCAACAAAAAGACAAATAACCCCATCATAAAATGGGGAAAGGACTTGAATAGACATTTCACCCAAAGAGGACATTCAAATGGCCACCAGTGACATCAGAAAGGTGCAAATCAAAATCATAGTGAGATACCGTTCCTATGAATCGCAGTTGACTCAATGACAACAAGCTTTTTTGGTTTAGGATGGCTAAGATTTAAAAAAAGAAAATAAATGTTGGCGAAGATGTGGGGAAATTGGAACCATTATTCATTGCTGGTGGGAACGCAAAATGGTACAGACGTTGAAAATGGTGTGGCTGTTCCTCAGAAAACTAAAAAATAGTAACTACCATATGATCCAGCAATTCCACTCCTAGGTATATGCCCAGAAGACTTGAAAGCAAAGACTCAGACAGAGACTTGTACACCAGTGTTTATTGCAGCACTATTCACAATAGCCAAAAAGTGGATACAACCTATATGCCCATCAACAGATGAATAGATAAACAAAAATGTGATACATACATACAATGGAATACTACTCAGCCAGTAGGAGAATTGAAGTCTTGATACATGCTGCAACATGGATGGAGCTTGAAGACATTATGCTGAGTGAAATAAGTCAATCACAAAAGGACAAATATTGTATGACCTCACTTATATAAAAAGACAAGAAAAGGCAAATGTATAAAGACCAAAGTTTATTAGTGGTTACCAGCGGTGGGAGGGAGGGAAAAAGGAGGGATTAACGGGAATGGAAAAATCTCATTGATTAAGGGTAGAGTTGCACAGCCAATTATTGTAATTGCTGTCAATAAGTTGTACACCTATAAAAAGTTTTGTTGGCAAAAGTTGTGTGACAGATATAGTTACAACAATGACAAAAAAAGAGTAGCTGCTGAGGCTGCTTATCTACAACCAAATACTTCATGGGATTTGATTTCTTGGTTTTGAGTTTTATGGTCATGGTTTCATGGGACATGCCAGTTAATTGGCCTAATAACATGTTTAGTGCTTCCATTCTGTCTCCTGATTTGTTGAGTATTGCCTGGGGTCTTAAAAGCTTGCAAGTGGTCATCCAAAACACGACAATTGGTCTCTATTTGCCTGGAACAACAGAGGAAGGAGAGTCAGGAATAGGAAGAGGATATCGAATGTGTGACTGATTGTCTCCATGAACAACTGCCTCTTCCATGACACTAGAAGAACTGGATGGTGCCTAGCTACTGTTACTGAACATTTTGATCAAAGATTCCAGAGAATTATTCTGATCAAATGGGGAAAAATGCAGAATAGAATTTTAAATTCCAATAGACTCCAGACTTGCTGGAGCTGTGGAAGGTAGATGAACCCTTGAAACTATTGCCCTAAGATTATCTTTAAACCTTAGACCAAAAATATCCCCTAAAGTCTTCTTAAAACCGAACAGTAGTTTAGCTTAAGTAGTAAAAAAAAAAAAAAAAAAAAAAAAAAGGTCTGCCTTGATCATTATGGTCTTTTAAGAACTGTCTACATAGGATCAAATTGACAACAGCAACTCAGAAGATTAGGTAGGAACTTTAGGGGGCAGTGAGTTTATGTAAATTGAGGAGGAACAACTCAGAAGGAGGGTTAGAATGGTTTTACAGCTTGAAGAATTTAATGAGCGTTACCGAATTGTTCATGCAGAAACTGTTGAATTGTTGTATGTTTTGCTGTGTATATTCTCAGCCACCACAACAACAAAATAAATAAAATTTTAATAAAAGAAAAATGAGTTACCAAAACATCTTGGAACATGGATATACCCGTTAGTCATTATATTGAGCAAACTAAGTCAATCACAAAAAAATAAATATTATATATTCTCACTTTTATGAAATGACATGAACAAGTAAATATACAGAAACTCATGTTCATTAGTGATTACCAGGAATGGGAGAGTAGGGGACAGGGAAATTAACTTTCTAGATAGTAGACACTTGTTATTTTTGGTGATGGGCAAGGTTACACTGAATGAGGGTGAAGTGTACACAGCTTGATGAAGGTAAACAATGTCACTAAAAAGTACACAAGAAAAAAGGACCTATTGGTAATTGCTATGGCGTATGTAATTTAGAAACAACAGCAAAAACAACCAAAACTACAAGTTCTGGTGTATATGTATGTACATAGGCATATACATGTGTAGGTATGTATATGTGTCTGTGTATATAGGTATATGCATATGTATGTGCATGTATGTAACTGTATGCACGTATGTTCATATGTATAAGAAAGCATATAGGGGGCACAGTCATGGATACTTCTTAGACATATCCAAACACCTTGTGGAATTGGATTTTCTAGGTTTGAAGGATTAGGAGCATAGTTTCATGGGACATCTTAGTCAATGGGTATAATATAGTTCATAAAATTATGTTCTACATCATATTTTGGGGAGTAGCATCTGGGGTCTTAAAAGCATGCAATCGGCTGTCTAGTTAGTGGTCTCTACTGGTCGGGAGGAAAAGAGAAAGAAGGAAACCAAAGACACAAAGAAGAAACTAGTCTACAGGACAAATTAGTCTGCACAAACCAAGGCCTCATCTACCCTGAGACTGGAAGAACTAGATGGTGCCCAGCTACCAATACCAGCCATTCTAATCAGGGCCACAATAGATGGACCCTGAAAGAATGGGAGTAAAATGTGGAATAGAGCCTCAAATTTCAAAAAAAGAAAGAAAACCAGGCCTACTGGACTGGTTGAGACTGGAGGACTCCTCTAGACTATGTTCCTGAGATACTCTTCAAACCTCAAAGTGAAACTAACCCCTGAGGTCACCTTGTAACTAAATGATAAGTTGCCTCAAAAAATAATGAATTTCACCTGTAAGTACTGAGCTCCTTTAACGAATCACCTATATGAGACCAATGGTCTACAGTTTAAAACAAACATGAGAATATAAGGGGGCATGGAGACTAGATTAATGGAAATGAACAACTAGAGTGGAAATGATGAGAATGTTCATGCATTGTGAAGAATGTATCCAATGTCCCTGAACAAGTTATGTAGAAATTGTTGAATGGGAACCTAAACTGCTGTGTAAACTTTCACCAAAATCACAATAAAATATTATCTTAAGAAAGTTAATAAGAGATCAGTGTATAAATAGCTACCATTTATTGAGTACCTGTTCTGTGTCAAACTCTATCCTAGCTGTTTACATACATTAATTAGCCCTCACAACAACCTTAATGGTGTTATTATCCTCCTTTTACTAATGTGGAAACTGAGTCCCAGAGAACTTAATTATTAAGATTAGTTAACGTTGGTTACTTGCCATATGCCAGGCTCTGCATTAGCTCATTTAACCCTCCCAGCAATCCTATGGGGTTAGAAAACAGGCCATTTCAGTGACAGTTTGCTTGAAGTAATTCCCCATTTACTGAGGGTATCAAGTATACTTATTTACCAAAAACTTTTTCCTTTTTAACTGTTTATAAGATTTATTTCAGCAGTTTGTACTGGTTAATATTGTTTACCATGTGTAACAGGATTGTTTAAGTGACTTTTGAGGTTTTTTTTTTGACTCCCTTTATTTTTTTAATAAAAGGAACACTGGTGTCACAGTGGTTAAGTGCTCGGCTGCTAACCAGAAGGTCAGCGGTTTGAACCCACCGGCTGCTCCATGGGAGAAAGATGTGGCAGTCTGCTTCCATAAAAATTTATAGAATTGGAATAGACTAGATGGCAATGGGTTTGGGTTTTATTCTTTTAATAGCTTTCTTGAGGTATAATTTACATACCATAAAATTAATCCATTTTAAGTATACAATTAAATGACTTTTAGTAAATTTACAGAATTTTGCAACTATTGCCAATTTTGGAACATTTCTATCAACCCAAAAAGCTCCCTCATGCCCATTTGCAGTCAGTGCTCGTTCTCATCTTAAGGCACAGGCAACTGTTAAATCTATTTTCTGCCTCTATAAATTTTCCTTTTCTGGATATTTCATATAAATGGGATCATACAATATGTGGTCTTTTGTGTCTCGCTTCTTTCACTTATCGTAATGTTTTTGAGGCTCATCCATGATATAGCACGTATTAGTTTTTTCCTCTTTGTTGCTTAATAGTTTTCCATTGCATGGATATATCACATTTTATTTATCCATTTGCCAGTTGATGGTCATTTGGATTGATTCCTTTTTTTTTTTTACTTTTATGTATATTGTTGCTATGAACATACTTACACATGTATATTTTCATTTCTCACCTAGTGGTAAAATTGTTGGGTCATATAGTACTTTATATTTAATTTTTTAAGAAATGGTCAAACTTTTTCCCAAGTGATTATACGATTTTTACATTACCACCAGCAGTGTATGACTTTTTCCATATATTAGCCAATGCTGTTATTGTCTGTCTTTTTAATTATAGCCATTCTAGTAGATATAAAGTGGTATCTCATTGTGGTTTTGATTTGCATTTCCCTGATAAATAATGATGTTGAGCATTTTTTCATGTGATTATTCACCATTTGTATATCATCTTTGGAGAAATGACTATTCAGATCTTTTGTCCATTTTTTAGTTGGGTTACTTGTCTTATTATTAAATCCTAAGAGTTCTTAAATATCCTGGGTGCAAGTCCTTAACCAGATATATGATTTGCAAATATGTTCTCCCAGTGTGTGGCTTGTCTTTTTCATTTTCTTAATGGTGTCTTTTGAAGCACAGAATTTTTGAATTTTGCCTAATCCCAGGCCACAAGGATTTTGTCCTATGTTTTCTTCTACAAGTTTTATATTTTCAGCTTTTCTATTTAGATCTGTGATCCATTTTGAGTTAAATTTTATGTATGGTGTGAAGTGAGGGTTCACATTAATTTCTTTGCATGTGGGTAGCCAGTTGTTTCAGTACCATTTGTTGCAAAGACTGTCCTTTCCCCACTGAATTCCCTTGGCCCCGTTGTCAGAAATCGATTGATCATAAGTTTAACGGTTTATTTCTGGACTCACAGTTCTGTTTTATTGATCTTTATGTCTATCCTTATGCCAGTATCACGCTGCCTCGTTAACTGTAGCTTTATATAGTAAGTTTTGAAATTGGGTAGTGTAAGCCCTCCAACTTTTGTTCCTCTTTTTCAAAATTGTTTTGGCTAGGCTAGGTCCTTTGCATGTCCATATACGTTATAGGATCAGCTTGTCAATTTCTACCAAAAAGCTGGGTGGATTTTGATAGGAATTGCATTGACTGTAAGTCAGTTTGGGAAGAATCGTCATCTTAACAGTATTGAGTGTGACTTTTTTTATGTTCTCCTTCCTTTTATCTCCAGTACCAAGAGGATGAAGAGCTTATCCAAGTCTCGGCGAGCCAAGATCGCAAAGAAGGCAGACAAGGCTAGACTGGTGACAGAACAGGTGATGGAGGATGAATTTGACTTGGATTCAGAAGATGAACTGCAGATTGACGAGAGATTAGGAAAGGAGAAGACGACCCTGATAATAAGACCAAGTGTGTCTCTTCTTTCTCTTTCCTTCCCTGCCCACTTCACGTTTGTTTTTGGTGCCCTTGTTAGTCTCAAGACCTTAGGCCTGAGCTTGATTTACCAGGCTCTGTAGGCCTCTGAAGGAGCCCTGGTGGTGCAGTGGTTAAAGCATTCTGCTGCCAACCAAAAAAGGTCAGCAGTTTGAACCCACCAGTTGCTCTGCAGGAGAATGATGTGGCAGTCTGCTTCCGTGAAGGTTACAGCCTTGGAAACCTTATGGGGCAGTTCTGCTCTGTCCTCACTATGAGTCAGAATCAACTCGATGGCAGTGGATTTTGTTTTGGGGGTTTTTGGTAGGCCTTTGTCATTTCCTTTATTCTAGACATTTATTTATAAGCTTATCTCTGACCTTCTAAAATGAATCATCTTTGGTTATTTCTTCCAGGAAAAATAGTCTTATTTTCTTTCCCCTGGATGTTTGGCTCAGATCCTAATCTTAGCTTCATAACAAGTGCATTCCATTGTTTTCTAGAATTTCCTCGGAAGTTGCCCCGTGCGAAGCCTTGCTCTGACCCCAACCGAGTTCGTGAACCAGGAGAAGTTGAGTTTGACATTGAGGTAAGAGCCTGTCTGACAGAAGGCAGTTTGTCATTCTTGTTAGAAGAAAAAGAGACATTCTATGCATTCAATTCCTAAAATATTTACTAAAAGAAAGATTGTGTCCTGAATGCTGCTAAGCATATAAATGGAAGATTTACAATTTAGTTGAGAAATATTTTTAAAATCCTTTAATATAGAGTAGAATAAAAGGCAGTACGATGTAACAGAAAGAGTATCAGATTTGGAGCTGTATGACCTTACACAAATTATTTAACCTCACTGAACTTCGGTTTCCTTCTCTGTAAAGTGGGAATTATAATACCTACCTTACAAAGATGCTATGGAGATTAAAATGAAAAGATGAAAGAAGAATGAATATTCTGCTGAGTACTTAGTCTATATACTTGGTGCTCAGAAGCTATTAGTATCACAAGTAAGATTGTCAACCCTGTATTGAGGACTTACAGGATCAACCCTGGGCAGCTGAGGTGATATCCTGTCTCCCCAACAGGAGGACTATACAACAGATGAGGACATGGTGGAAGGAGTTGAAGGCAAGCTTGGGAATGGGACTGGAGCTGGTGGAATTCTTGATCTGCTCAAGGCCAGCAGGCAGGTGGGGGGACCTGACTATGCTGCTCTCACGTGAGTACTGGCTTTGATCTCCCCTTTCTGGGCCGTTGGACTGCAACTCCTACCCCTCAAGGGCTAGGTCAATCAGTCAACCACTTAAAGTGACAAAGAATTATCTGAGACTTTTGAGCTGAAAGAATAAGGTAGACACAAAGCCTGTCCTGAGGAACTTAGTATATGACACTGATAGAACCTATAGATTTCTTTTAACCTGAGGACTTTAAGGGGAAGTTTGAGCACTTTGGAGGCTGGAAGAGGGGCTAGAAGAGTCATGGAAGGGAGAACTGAGCCTTTTTTGAGTGTTGATTAAAAAAAGGAAAGAATGCAGCATGGGTGAACAAGGTACTCAGTCAGAACCAAGGGCTTCAGCTCACACCTTTCTTTTTGCCATCTTGTCTGCTGTCTCTGGAGAGACTCGAGGCAAGAAGGACGGGATTTTTGATGAAAACAGTCTTTGATACAGTCTTCATCCTTTAGCTTGATTTCTGGTTTTTCACCTTGGATGTTTCTCCCCTTCTTCCTCCCACCCTGACCCCTGAAGCTATTGTCCATTTTCCCTGACTATTCTGATGCCTGGTTTCCTCTGACAAGAGAAACTCCCTCAGCGTTTCTCCTCTCTCCCTTGCAGTGAGGCCCCTGCCTCTCCCAGCACTCAGGAGGCCATCCAGGGCATGCTGTGCATGGCCAACCTACAGTCCTCATCATCCTCACCGGCTACCTCCAGCCTGCAAGCCTGGTGGACCGGAGGGCAGGACAGAAGCAGTGGAAGCTCCAGCAGTGGGCTGGGCACAGTGTCTAACAGTCCTGCTTCCCAGCGTACCCCAGGGAAGCGGCCCATCAAGCGGCCAGCATACTGGAGAACCGAGAGCGAGGAGGAGGAAGAGAACGCCAGTCTGGATGAACAGGACAGCTTGGGAGCATGCTTCAAGGACGCAGAGTATAGTAAGGGCAGCTGGGCCCTTGGGTCCAGGCCAGGAGGGTCCCCCAGTCCCAATTCCAATCTCAAACCTTAAGAGAGTCCAGACTGTAGTGAGCAAAGGCCTGGCCTTAGGTCTGCTGCTTAGTTTCTCTGACCCATATTTTCTTTTTTTTTTCAATCATGGTAAAATATATGTAACAAAACAATTAAGCTATATTTTCTTAATCTGTAAAATGGGGATGTTTCATAGGTTGATGTTCTTACACAGCACCTGGCATGTTCTTGCAAAGCACTTGGCACAGTGCCTTGCTCATTGGAGGCCCTCAGGAAAATGGTAGCTATTATAATTAGCTGTTGTCTATTTTCAGCATTGTCCAACCTTCACTGCTGGTGACTCTTCCTTCTTGCCTGTTTTACCTTCATCACCTGTATCGTGTGTGTTCTGTGTCAGCAGTTCATTCCTTGCAAAGGTTTATAATGTCCTTTCAGTGGACTTTTTACATTTAAGAGAGAACTTTTTTTTAAGCTAAGATTTATTACCAATGATAAATTTATTACCAATGATATATAAAGCACTTTTTTCTGTAGTGCAGATGACTTTAATGTGGATTTTGTTTTAATATTGTTTTTAAAAACTGTACAAATATGGATAAATACTCACTGACCAAAATTAGAACAAGACAGAAAAAGCAAAAGTTCCCTTTGATGGTACACCCTTCCCCCTATGAGCCCAAATACCTTTGTTATCAGTTTGATGTATACCTTTCAGTTTCATTTATTGTGTTTACACAGAGAGAGAGTGAGTGAGTGAGTTTTGTTTAGTGTGTGTGGTTTTACAACTTGCTAGGGTATCTTCTAGCATCAGTACATAGAGATCTACCTGCTATATAGTATTCTATAGCATAAATGTACTGTCATATATGCAACCATTCCCTACTGATTGACATTTAGGTTGTTTCTAATTTTTTACTGTTACTAACAGTGCTGCAGTGAAAATTCTTATAAATAACCTTTGGTGTGCCACTTAATATTTATCTAGGGTAGACATACTTGCTGGATTGAAGGGTATGTACAAGATAAATGTTAATAGATAGTACCAAATTCCCCTCCAAAGGGGCCAGTGTAAGAGCAGTGTATGAGAATACTTGTTTCCCTACAGCCTTTCCAGAAGTGGATACTGTCAGCCTTTTTAGTTTTTGCCAATCCAGCAGATGAAAAATGGTGTCTCAGTTTTGTTTGTTTTATATGTTTATTGGTTATTCTTTGGGGCCCTGGTGGTGCAGTCGTTAAGTGTTTGGCTGCTAATCAAAAGGTTGGTAGTTTGAATCCACCAGCCGCTCCTTGGAAACCCTATGGTGCAGGCAGTTCTCCTCTGTCCTGTATGGTCTCTGTGAGTCGGAATTGACTCGACGGCAGTGGGTTTTGGCATTCTTCATTTCTTACCTGTGACTTAGCTATTCAATCTTTTGTCCATTTTTCTATTGCTATGTTTGTTTTTCTAATTGATTTGTAGGAGTTCTTTATATATTCTAGATTTGTTGGAGTGCTTTTTGTATATTCTGGATATTTAAAAAAAATAATTTATTTTAGTCTGCCTTTTTTATTTATGGTATCTTTTAGCATGTAGAAGATTTCAATCTTTAATGGTTTTTGTATTTTATGTCTTCTTTAAACTTGCCTACTTATATTTTCACCTAAAACCTGTATAAGATTTAGAATTTTAGCTCTTTATCTAAAACTAAGATTTATGAATTGTGGGAGGTAAGAATCTAACTTTTTTTTCCCCTAGAAATAGTCATTTACACCAACACCATTTATTAACTAGTTTGTTCATCATTATTCCCATATATATGTGGACTTGTTTTTCTATTCTATTCCCAGTTCTGTCCCTTAGTAGCTCTGTGACCTTGGGGAAGCTGGTTAACCTCTCTGCCTCTCTGTGATAATAGTACCTGCCTTATAATGTTGTTGTGAAGATTAAATGATTTAACATATGTAACATACTTAGAACAGTGCCCAGCACATGGCAGATGCTGAGTAAGTGTTATATATTATTAATATTATTCTGTTCCATAAAATTAATTTGTTCCTGTGGCCATACCATGTAGGTGAGTTACTATATGCTTTGAGTTAGGGCAGATCCCTTCTGCAGAACTTGCTTTGGAATTGAGGAGAGTGCAGTTGCTCAGCAAACCCATCATTTCTGGGCTAATCTGATTGGTCCTTAGTGACCTTCCAAGCTCCCCTGGCCAACCCCCCCCACCCCACCTTCAATAGCCAATCACATCATTCTATAGCCAAGACATCTGTACCTGGTTTAATCAGTTCCCACAGAGCAAACAGCTCACTCACCCTCTACTTCCCTCCACCCCTCACTCCTTTGCCCAGCAACACTGGAAAGGCAGTTTAATAAGAAGAGACCTCCCTACTTGTTCTTATTTTCCCAGATTTTCTGGACTATTATTGAGCTTTTTCTCTTCAGGTTGTCAAATTCCATGAAAGATCCTATTAGGATTTTTTATTAGGATTGCATGGCATTTGTAGATTAATTTATGGAGACTGAAATCTTTTCATCAGAGGCCTTTCTGCCGTAATGGAAGATATCCATAGGGTCACTATGAGTCAGCATCTACTCCACAGCACTGGGTTATGCATTCTTGGAAAAGCTCACATTCTGCAAATGTACATACTAAAAATAATAGGGCTTACAAGACAAAGAGGTTTAAGGGCTGTTATTTGTTATATATTTTGTACTTGTCCTACCAAACTATTAACAGCACTTACCTCTGGAAAGTAGGATAGGCTTTGAAGCCAAAACACTGACCCAAATAATGACAGTTCCTAATAATAATCCTTGCCCAGTTAGAACCCATTGGCATTTGCACCCAGCATCCTTTGTAGCCTTAAACCCTGGGACTCAGCTTCCTACTCCCAGATGTAGGTCCTTGCGGGCATTTGCTTAAATACCAGCTTCGTCAAATTAAAATCCGATTCAGGGCCTTGTTGTCATTTTTTTTAAAAACACAAGTGGAAATATCTTCACAGCTTTTTATCTGCTCTCTCAGATAGCCTCCTCTCCCAACTCCCAACCCATTGCCGTCGAGTCCATTCCGACTCATAGCGACCCTGTAGGACAGAGTAGAACTGCCCCACAGGGTTTCCAAGGCTGTCACCTTTACAGAAGCACGCTGCCACATCTTTCTCCCACGGAGCAGCTGATGAATTCGAGCCACCAACCTTTCAGTTAGCAGCCAGGTGCTTTAAGCACTGTGCCACCAGGGCTCCTTCCTCTCCTACCAGAGCTTAATTTTACAGAAAACAGAGCTACTATTTGCCCTTTCTCTGGTGGAAAGCAGTACTGCAAAATTTTTAGCTTTTTTTTTTAAATTGTACTTTAGATGAAGGTTTACCAAACAAATAGTTTCTCATTTAAGAGTTAGTACACATATTGTTTTATGACAATGGTTAACAACCCCACGACATGTCAACACTGTCCCTTCTCAACCTTGGGTTCCCTATTACCAGCTTTCCTGTCCCCTAATGCCTTCTAGTCCTTGTCTCTGGACTGCTGTGCCCCATTAGTCTCATTTTGTTTTATGGGGCTGTCTAATCTTTGGCTGAAGGGTGAACCTCAGGAGTGACTTCATTACCAAGCTAAAAGGGTGTCCGGGAGCCATACTCTCAGGGTTTCTCCAGTCTCTGTCAGGCCAGTAAGTCTGGTCTTTTTTTTGTGAGTTAGAATTTTGTTCTACATTGTTCTCCAGCTCTGTCCAGGACCCTCTGTTGTGCTCCCGGTCAGAGCAGTCACTGGTGGTAGCCAGGTACCATCTAGCTGTACTAGACTCAGTCTGGTGGAGGCTGTGGTAGTTGTGGTCCATTAGTCCTTTGGACTGATCTTTCCCTCGTATCTTGTTTTCTTCATTCTCCCTTGCTCCCGAAGGGGTGAGACCAGTGGAGTATCTGAGATGGCTTTTAAGACCCCAGACACTACTCAACAAGGTAGAATGTAGAACATTTTCTTTATAAACAGTGTTATGCCAATGAGCTAGATGTTCACTAAGACCAGCCCTCTGCCCAGTGATTCCGTCCCTCAGGGAGTTTGGATGTGTCTATAGAGCTTCCCTGACATTTCCTTCTATAAGTTGTGCTGGCTTCCCCAGTATTGTATACTGTCTTACCTTCACCAAAGTTCCACTTATCTATTGTCTATTTAGTATTTTCACCCCCACCCCTCCCATCCCTCATAACCAACAAAGATTATTTCCATTTGTGCGTAAACTTTTTCATGAGTTTTTACAGTAGAGGCCTCATACAGTATTTGTCCTTTTGTGATTGACTTATTTCACTCAGCATAATGTCCTCCAGTTTCATCTATGTTATGAGATGCTTCACAGATTCATCATTGTTCTTTATCGTTGCATAATGCTCCATTGTGTGTATATACCGTAGTTTATCCATTCATCTGTTGATGGGCATCTAGGTTGTTTCCATCTTTTAGCTACTGTGAACAATGCTGCAATAAACATGGGTGTGCATATGGCTATTCGTGTGATGGCTCTTATTTCTCTAGGATATATTCGTAGGAGTGGGATTGATGGATCATATGGTATTTCTATTTGTAGCTTTCTAAGGAAGCGACATACCATTTTCCAAAATGGTTGTATCATTTTGCATTCCCACCAGCAGTGCATAAGAGTTCCGATCTCCCTGTAGCCTCTCAAACATTTGTTATTTCCAGTGTTTTTGATTCTTGCCAGTAATGCTGGGCTGAGATGGTATCTCATTGTGGTTTTAATTTGCATTTCCCTAATGGCGAGTGATCGTGAACATTTCCTCATGTGTCTGTTGACCACTTGAAATGTGTTCTTTGGTGAAGTATCTGTACATTTCCTTTGCCCATTTTTTAATTGGATTATTTTTGTTGTAGAGGTGTTGGATTTTCTTGTAGATTTTAGAGATTAGACCTTTGTCTGACTTGTACTGTCCGTAATTTTTTTCCCAGTCTGTAGGTTCTCTTTTTACTCTTTTGGTGAAGTCTTTTGATGAGCATAAGTGTTTAATTTTTAAAAGATCCCAGTTATCTAGCTTATCCTCTGGAGTTTGTGTGTTGGTTATGGTTTCTATCCTGTTAATGCCATGTATTAGGGTCTCTAGCATTGATCCTATTTTTTCTTCTATGATCTTTATAGTTTTGGACTTTATATTTAGGTCTTTGATCCATTTTGAATTAGTTTTTGTATATGGTGTGAGGTATGGGTCCTGTTTCATTTTTTTTACCGGTGCACATCCAGTTTTGCCAGCCCCATTTGTTAAAAAGACTGTCTTTTCCCCATTTGATGGACTTCGGGCTCTTGTCGAAGATCAGGTAACCGTAGGTGGATGGATTTACATCTGGGTTCTCAATCCTGTTCCATTGGTCAATGTATCTGTCGTTGTACCAGTACCAGGCTGTTTTGACTACTGTAGCTCCTACTTTGTTCTTCTTCTTCAATAATGTTTTACTTATTCAGGGATTCTTCCCTTTCCGTATAAAGTTAATGATTAGTTTTTCCATCTCTTTAAAGAATGTTGTTGGTGTTTGGATTGGGCTTACATTGTATTCGTAAATTGATTTGGGTAGAATTGTCATTTTTGCAATGTTGAGCCTGCCTATCCATGAGCATGGTGTGTTTTTCCATTTCTGTAGATCCCTTTGGGTTTCTTGCAGTAGTGTTTTGTAGTTTTCTTTGTATAAGTCTTTTACATCCCTGGTTAGATTTATTCCTAAGTATTTTATTTTTTTAGGGGCTAATATAAATGGTATTGTTTTCCTGATTTCCTTTGCATCATTCTCTTTATTGGTGTATAGGAATCCAACTGATTTTTGAATGTTTATCTTGTATCCTGCTACTCTGCTGAATCTTTCTATTACTTCCAGTAGTTTTCTCGTGGAGTCTTTAGGGTTTTCTATGTATAGTAAAATATCATCTGCAAACAGGGATAGTTTAACTTGTTCATTACCAATTGAGATGATGTTTATTTCTTTTTCTTGCCTTATTGCTCTAGTTAGAACTTCCAGCACAATGTTAAATAGGAGTGGTGATAAAGGGCATCCTTGCCTTGTTCCTGTTCTCAAGGGAATGTTTTCAGCCTCTCTCCATTAAGAATGATGTTGGCTGTTGGTTTTGCATAGATGCCCTTTATTATGTTGAGAAATTTCCCTTCTATACCTATTTTATTGAGAGTTTTTATCAGGAATGGGTGTTGGACTTTGTTGAATGCCTCTTCTGTATCAATTGAGATGATCATGTGATTCTTTTCTTTTATTTATGTGGTGGATTACATTGATTTTCTAATGTTGAACCAACCTTACATACTTGATATGAATCCTACTTGGTCGTGGTGTATTATTTTTTTGATATGATGCAGAATTCTGTTGGCTAGAGTTTTGTTGAGAATTTTTGCATCTATATTCATGAGAGATATTGGTCTGTGATTTTCTTTTTGTGGCATCTTTGCTTGGATTTGGTATCAGTGTTATACTGGCTTCATAGAATGAATTCGGAAGTGTCGCTTCCTTTTCTATGTTCTGAAATAGTTTGAGTAGTACTGGTATAAGCTCTTCTCTGAATGTTTTGTAGAATTTTCCAGTAAAGCCATCTGGGCCAGGGCTTTTGTTGTTGTTGTTGTTGTTGAGAGTTTTTGTATTACCTTTTCATTGTCTTCTCTTGTTATGCATCTGTTCAGATTTTCAACATCACTTTGTGTTAGTTTGGGTAGGTAGTGTGTTTCTAGAAATTTACCCATTTCCTCTAGGTTTTCAAATTTGTTGGAGTATAGTTTTTCATAATACTCTGTTATGATCCTTTTTATTTCAGTTGTGTCTTTTGTAATGTCCCGCATTTAATTTCTTAGTTGGGTTCTCCTGTTTTTCTTTTGTCAGTCTGGCCAGTAGTTTGTCGATTTTGTTGATCTTTTCAAAGAACCAACTTTGGTTTTGTTGATTCTCTCTATTGTTATTCTATTCTCTGTTTCATTGATTTCTGCTCTGATATTTATTATTTCCTTTCTTCTGGTGGCTGTGGGCTTTTTTTGCTGTTCTCTTTCTATTTGTTTGAGTTGTGTAGTTAATGTTTTGATTTTGTCCCTTTCTTTTTTGATATGTGCATCTATTCCTATAAATTGTCCTCTGAGAACTTCCTTTGCTGTTTCCCAAAGGTTTTGGTATGATGTGTTTTCATTCTCGTTTGATTCTAAGAATTTTTTTATTCCATCTCTGATTTCTTCTATTACCGAGTGGTTTGTAAGCAGGGTTTTATTCAGTTTCCATGTAATTGGTTTATTTTCATTGCTCTTCCTGTTGTTAATTTCTACCTTGATGGCGTCGTGGTCAGAGAGCATCCTTTGTATTATCTCAGTGTTTTGGATCTTGTTGAGGATTGCTCTGTGGGCTACAGTATGGTCTGTTCTGGAGAACATTCCAAGTGCATTGGAAAAGAATGTGTACTTTGCAGCTGTTGGGAGTAGTGTTCTATATATGTCTATGAGTTCAAGTTGGCTGATTGTGCCCTTGATGTTTGTATTTTTGCTGAGTTTCTTTCTAGATGTTCTGTCCTTTACCGAGAGTGGTGTTTTGAAGTCTACTACTGTTACTGTGGAACTGTCAATTTCTCTTTTCAGTGCTGTTTGAGTTTGTTTTATGTATTTTGGAGCCCTGTCTTTGGGTACGTAGAGGTTTATTATGGTTGTGTCTTCATGATGGATCATACCTTTAATCATTATATAGTGTCCTTCTTTGTCTTTTGTGGTGGATTTTGTTTTAAAGTCTATTTTATCTGAGATTAGTATTGCTACTCCTGCTCTTTTTTGGTAGTTGATTGCTTGATATATTGTTTCCTTCCTTTGATTTTTAATAAATGTATGGCTTTGTTTCTAGGGTGTGTCTCTTCTACACAGAAAATTGATGGATCCTATTTTTTTTAATCCATTTTGTCACTCTCTGTCTCTTTATGGGTGCACTTAGGCCGTTTACATTCAGTGTAATTATTGATAGGTATGAGTTTATTGCTGTCATTTTGTAGTGGTTTTTTTGTGGTGCTGATGTTTTCTTTGTTCCTGTTACTCTCCTGTGCTGAGTTCCTTTTGTTTGTGGATTTTTTTTCATTTCTTTTGTTTTTACTGAGACTTTATGTTTTTCATCTTTATTTTGATGACTAGATTTGTTAACTTTCTTTGTGGTTACCTTGAAATTTACCCTTATCTTCCTAGGTTTGAAGCAGTCTATTATTACTTGGTTTCGCCTTTCCTTCCTCTCCATTAGAAGGTTATATACCTATACCATTTATTCCATCTTTTATTGTTCTACTGTTGTTTTCATTTACAGATTAACCTGTCTGGTTCCTTGTTGTAATTCTTTTGGTCTTGGATAGTCCTTGAGAGTTCATTTCCCAGGTTGGTATCTGGCTGGTACGATCCTGCGTCCTAGATTCAGCCTGTAGTCTGATGTTGTTTGTTCTCAGATCGAAGGACTCTCTTTAATAAGTCTTGTAAGTTTGATTTGGTTTTTACGTATTCCCTTAATTCTGTTTATCTGGAAATGTCCTAATTTCACTATCATGTTTGAATGAGTATTTTGCAGGATATATTATTCTTGGCTGACAGTTTTTTTCTTTCAAGGTTTATATATGTCATCCCGTTGTCTTCTTGCCTGCTTGGTGTCTGCCGAATAATCAGAGCTTAGTCTTATTGTTTCTCCTTTGTATGTGACTTTATCTTTTCTCAGGCTGCTCTCAGGATTCTGTGTTTGTCTTTGGTTTTAATGAGTGTGATTATGATATACCTTGGTGATTTTCTCTTGGGGTCTATCCTATATGGGGTTTGTTGAGCTTCTTGGATGGTCACCTTTTCATCTTTCATGATATTGGGAAAGTTTTCTGTCAGCAGTTCTTCAGTGATCCTGTCTGTTTTCTGTTTTCTCCCCCATTCTGGAACTCTGATCACTTGCAAATTTTTACTTTTGATTGTATCCCACATAATTCTCAGGGTTTCTTCATTTTTCTTTGTTCTTTTTTCTGATTTTTTCTCAGAGTTGTTTCCAAGTGTTTGTTTTCAATTTCGCTTATCTTGTCTTCCATCATTTCAAACCTGCTTCTCAGCCCTTCTGTGACACTGTCCATTTCTAAAATCTTGTTGTTTATCTTTTGGATTTCTAATTGTTGTTTTTGTATGATTTCTAGTTGTGAATTTATTTTAGCATTTTGTTTATGTATTATTTTCCTGAATTCTTCCTTTTTTTCTGTATTTTCCATGAATTTGTCTGCCTTTTGCGTGAATTTGTCTTTTTTTTTCCCTCATTTTTGTCTGCTTTTTGCTTCAACTCTCGGATAACTTTGAATACTAGAGATTTGAATTCCCTATCAGGTAGTTCTAATACCTTTTCTTCTACTGAAAAGTCATCTGGTGTTTTATTTTGGATGCCTGCTGGAACCATCCTGTCCTGTTTTTGTATATGTTTTGATATTGTCTGCTGTGTATGGGACATTTAGTAGTTATTTTCCTCGTTTATTGTTTGCAGATTTGTTTGTTTCATCCCGCTTTTTGTTTTATTTGGTTATATCTGAGCAGGTAGGCTGTGCGTTCTTTGTTGTTTTCTCGTCTGTAGGCATGATACTTTTTGCCTCCTTCTCCAATGGGCAGGTTCAGTCGCTCATGTATGTTACAGAAGAACAGATCCAGCTGAAGGGGAGTTGCTGGAATGGGCTGTATGTGGCATGTACTAGGGCCGATAGGGCGGGCCAGGAATCAGTGCAGGCCAGGTTCCCGTAGGCCGTGCCTGTGCTGCTTGATGGTGTGATGTTCAGTGCATGGCGCAGGTATGCAGGAAGGAGATGGGGAGATTGTGATGTGTGGAGCTAAGATGAGTATGGGAAAGAGGAGAGCAAGGAGAGAGGAACAGGGGCCAAAAACATACAAACAAACAAAAAAGAGTGCTAAGAGAGCTTGCCTTTGGAATAGAGAGATGAGAGGCTGAGAAATGGAGAAAAACAAAAAGTAAAAGAAAAAAAAGAAAAAGGGTAAAAAAAATGAATAAATAAAAATTAGAAGAAGAAAAAAAAGAAAAAAGAAAAGTCCCCACGACTCCCACTGGTGTAGCTGCGAAGACTGGGGAAGTTGCTTCCAGGCCATGAAATGCAGCGTAGCTAGAAGGCGTAGAGGTGTCACACAGCGCCAGGTATTCTGGAGACAGGAAGAGAAGGTAAGTATAGAGATATGAGAAACTGAGAAACGAAAAAGACAAAAAGGGAAAAAGATAAGAAAACAAAACAAGTAAGCAAAAAAAAAAACAAGAAAAGAGAAATATCCCTATGGATCCCACTGCGCGTCTGTGCAGAGTAAGGGAGTAGCTTCCAAGCCACACAGTACTGCTCGGCTAGAAGGGGTTCCCAAGCCAAGAAAAGAAAAATAAACAAATCAAAACAGAACAAATCATAAGAAACAAACAAAAAGTCTCGGGGATCCTGCCAGTGTGGTGTCATGGGCCAGGAAGTAGTTTCAGTGTCGAGTGGTGTTTCGAAGCCTTTCAGGAAGAAGCAAAGATGGCACACCGAGCCAGGTATTTGAGAGAAAGGAGCGGGAGGTGGTGAGAGGTAAGGAAGAAATCAAAAGAAGCAGAAAAAAGCAATACCAGCAGCCAACAAATGGCACTCTGGGAGCCGGCCAGTGCAGGCAGGTGGAATCCAAGTGGCACTGGGGTGAAGCCCTGCTTCGCAGCCAAGAGACTGTGGTCGCAGGAAGCAGAGGAGGCCAAGTGGGGGTGAAGAAGGTGGGGGCTGGGAAAGCATATATTGCTGGTTACTGGTGGTTCTGTCTCCTGCTGGAAGCTCCGTGAAGCTGCATTCTCATACCCCCCGTTCATTGATCTCTGATAAGAGTCTAAGATGGCAGCTCCATGCTGAAATAGCTGACAGGGGACCTGTGCATGTATCTCTCCTTCCTCTCTGTTCTCTGTGAGTTTTTATTCCATTTGGTGCTTGGCTGAATTCTTAATCACTTCATTTGATGCTTAGGGTTTCAGGAGTGACATTTGTCTCTGTTTGACTTAGTTGTTTGGATCTTTGCTGTGGAGGGACGGCGTGGTGCTTCTGTCTATAGTGCCATGTTGCCCAGAAGTCAGAATTTTTAAGTTTGTCTGAAGGTCTTCATATATTGCTAAGGCTTTCTTTGTAATTGTGAGGAAGTTCACCACTGATTGGTTAAAAACAAAATGCCATGAAATTTTGTTTTGAAACCAGTACAACGTCTGGATGGTATTGACATAATTTCCCTATTTACCTGTTAGGTGTGAACAGTCATAAAACAGGCCATCCTGTCTTTGTATCTTCACACATCGTCTATTTCTCCATTTATTCAGGTCTTCCTGTATATCCTTTGGTATATTTCTCCTTCAGTTTATTCCTAGTTGTGTAATTTTATTATTTGATTCCTTTTGAAAGTGTCATTCTTTTGTCTGTTACATTTTCTGATTGGTTATTGCTAGTATGGAGAAAAACAATTGATTTTTCCATGTTGAATTCTGTAATGGATTGCCTCACTATACTCTTATTAGTATTAGTTTTTCAGTTAATTGTTTTTGGTGGATTTTTTCTCTTTCTTTCTTCATTCCTTCCAGTTTTCATACCTCTAGCTTTTTCTAGTTTTATTATAGTGTTGAGTAGCAGTTGTGATAAGGGGCCTCCTTGTGTTGTTTCTGACATTAAAGGGAATGATGACAGTGTTCTTCACTCAATATGGTTCTTTCTGTAGGTCTGTGGTAGACTACTTTCCTAAGTTCAGGGAAGTTGTATCTCTAGATTGAGGTGTTTTTATTTGTTATGAAATTGGAAGTGGTATTAGGCTTTATGAAATGGTTTTTGGGCAACTTTAGATGTTAATACATAGTTTTTCTCTGTTAATTTGTTTATATAATTATTTATATTGTATAATAGAATTACTGATTTTGAATCAACATTTAATTCTTGGGATTAGCTGTACTTTGTCATGGTGTGTAACAACAATTTGTCTAGTTTATTGGATTACTAGTCTTTTCAAGAATCAGTTTTTGGTTTTACTGGTCATCTTTTTTTTTTTTTTACTATATTCTTAATTTATTTTTGTTTTTTCCTTTTTTAATGTTCTTTGTCTTACATCTGGAGTTGAAAGCTCTATTTCTTTGTTTTCAGTCAGTTTTCCCTTTTGATAGTTTTTTGAAATTTTATTTTTTAAATTAACATGAAGTAAAATTGACTTTTTTTGGCATGTACGTGTTTATATTTTTGTAACCAGCCCTGATGGTTTTTAACTGAAAGTTTGGTAGTTTGAATCCACCAGCCACTCCTTGGAAACCCTATGAGGCAGTTCTATAGTTCTGTCCTATAGCGTCACTATGAGTTGGAAATGATTCGAAGGCAGTGGGTTTTTTTTTTTAATCACCAAATCAGAATAGAGAACAGTACCATCACCCCTAAACCTTCCTGATGTTACTCCTTTGTAGTCATGACTTCCCTAACCCCTGGTAACCACTGATCTGTTCTCCATCACTGTAATTTTGCCTTTGCCAGAATGTCACATAAATAGAATTATATAGTATGTAGTATTTTGAGACTGGCGTCTTTTACTCACCATAATGCCTTTAAGATTCATCCATGTTGTTGCATATCAACAATTTGTTCCTTATCATTGCTGAATAGTATTCCATTGTGTAGATATACCAGTTTCTTTATCCATTCACTTGTTGAAGAACATTTGGGTTGTTTCCAGCTTTTGGCAATTATGAATAGAGCTGTTGTGAACATTCATGTACAGGTTTTTGTATCAACATGATTTTCATTTCTCTAGGGTAAATACTTAGGAGTGGGATTTCTGGACAATATGGGAAGTAGATATTTTAACTTTATAAGAAACTACTAAACTGTTTGCCAGATTGGATGTGCCATTTTACATTCCTGCCAGCAATATGTGAGAATTGTAGTTGCTTTGCATACTTGTCAGCACTTAGTATTGTCACTACGTTTATTATAGCCATCCTAATAGGTATGTAATGATGTCTCATTTGATGTGTCACCTAACAGCTAATGATGTTGGATATCTTTTCATGTACGTATTTGCCACTCATATACCCTCCCTTTTGAAGTGTCTTTAAACAGACACTTTGAACAACTTTTGCTCATTTTTAAATTGGGTTGTCTTTTTTCTTAACTATTGAGCTTTGAAAGTTCTTTATATATTCTGGATACAAGTCCCTTATCAGATACGTGATTTGCAAATATCTTCTTCCAGTGTGTAGCATGTCTTTCATTTTCTTAACATTGTCTTTTATAAAGCAAGCACTTTTATTTTCTTCAAATTCCAATTTATCAATTTTGTTTTTTATGGATTATGCTTTTGGTGTCTCATTTAACAACTCTGTGTAACCGCAGGTCACAACAATTTTCTCCTATTTTTTCATCTAAAATTTTTATAGTTTTAGATTTATATCCATGATCCATTTTGAGTAGATTTTTACATAAGGTATGAAGTTTAGGTCAAGGTTCATTGTTTTCTTTTTGCATAAGGATACTCTAATTGTTCCAACACCATTTATTGAAAAGACTATCCTTTTTCCGTTGAATCACGTTTGCATTTTTGTCAAAAATCAAAGGGCCATATTTGTGTGTGTTTCTGGACTTTTTATTCTATTCCACTGATCTATGTGTCTATCTCATTGCCAAAACCACGCTGTCTTAATTACTGTAGCTTAAAATCAAGTAGTGTGATTTGTTCAACTTCGCCTTTCCATATAAATTCTAGAATCAGTTTGTCTGAGTTCACAAAAATTTCTGCTGGGATTTTGATTGGAATTGAGTTAAATCTATAGATCAATTTGGGGGAAAATTAACGTCTTAAGTATATTGAGTCTTCTGATTCATGTACATGGTATGTCCCTCCTTATTTAGGTGTTTTTTATTTATGTGTTTATTTCATTGGCACTTTATAGTTTTCAGCATAGTGATCCTGAACATGTTTTGTTAGACTTATCACTAAGTTCTGCATTGTTTTTGGAGATATTATAAATGGTATTTTTTTTAACCTTTGGTTTCCTATTGTTTTTTTGCTAAACCAAAACCAAACCTGTTGCCATCCAGTTGAGTCTGACTCATAGTGACCCTATAGGGCAATGTAGAACTGCCCCATAGTGTTTCTAAGGCTGTAAATCTACAGAAGCAAACTACCACATCTTTCTCCTGTGGAGTGGCTGGTGGGTTCGAAACCGCCGATCTTTTGGTTAGCAGCTGAACGCTTAACCACTGTGCCGCTAGGGCTCCTCTTGTTTTTTGCTAGTGTATATAAATATGGATTTTTGTGTGTTGACCTTATATCATGCGCTAAACTCACTTAATAGTTCTAGGAGCTTTTTTGTATATTTCTTGTGATTTTCTGTATAGATGATTATGCCATCTGCAAATAGGAACAGTTTTATTCCTTTCTTTCCAATCTGTATATCTTTTTTTTTCCCTTCCCTTTTTTTCTGGCTAGCACTTCAAGCACGATGTTGAGTAAGTGTGGTGAGCGTCAACATCCTTGCCTTGTTCCTAATGTAAGGGGGAAGCATTCAGTTTTTTACCATTAAGTATGCTAGCTCTAGGTTATCAGGTTAAGAAAGTTCACTTTTATTTCTATTTTGCTAAGTGTTTTTTATTATGAATCGGTATTGAATTTTGTCCGCTGTTTTTGTTCTATGCATGGATATGATCGTGTGGTTTTTCTTCTTTAGTGTGTTAATATGGTAGATTACATCAATTGATTTTGACTTGTTGAACCAGCCTTGCAGTTCTGGAATAAACTCCACTTGCAGGGAGCCCTCGTGATACAGTGGTTATCGCTGGATTAGATTTGCTAGTATTTCACTGAGGATTTTTGTGTCTGTGTTCTCATGAGGGTTATCTTTTCTTGTACTGTCTTTCTCTAGTTTTGGTATCAAGTTAATGCTGGCCACAGTGAATGAGTTGGGAAATGTTCTCTCCTCTTCTGTTTTCTGGAAGAGGTTGTGTAGAATTGGTGTTATTTCTTCTATAAATGTTTAGTAGAATTTGTCAGTGAAACCCTCTGGGCCTGAAGATTTCTTTTTCAGGTTTTTTTTTTTTTTTTTTTTTTTTTTTTTACTGTTTATTTGTTTATTTTTTTATTGTACTTCAGGTGAAGGCTTACAGAACAAATAGTTTCTCATGGAACAGTAGTACACATATTGTTTTATGACATTGGTTAACAACCCCACAACATGTCAACCCTCTCCCTTCTTGACTTTTTTTTTTTTTTGGTGAAAATATACATAGCCAAAGATACACCATTTCAAAAATTTCTACACGCACGGTTCAGTGACATCAACGACGCTCTTCCAATTGTGCTGCTGTTCTCACTTTAGATGAAGGCTTACAGAACAAAATAGTTTCTCATTTAACAGTTAGTACACATGTTGCCCTATGACAATGCTTAACAACCTCACAACACATCAGCACTATGTTTACGCAACCTTGGGTTCCCTATCACCAGCTTTCCTGTCCCCTTCTGCCTTCTGGCCCTTGTCCCGACTGCTGTACCTCATTAGTCCGATTTGGTTTTATGGGGCTGTCCACTCCCCAGCTGAACAGTGAACCTCAGAAATGACTTCACCACTGAGCTAAAAGTGTGTCTGGGGGCCGTACTCCTGGGGTTTCTCCAGTCTCCTTTAGGCCAGTAAATCTGGTCTTTTTTTTTTTGTGAGTTAGAAATTTGTTCTACATCCTTGTCCAGCTCTGTCCAGAACCTTCTGTTGTGATCCTGGTCAGAGCAGTCAGTGGTGGTGGCCGGGCACCATCTAGCTGTACTGGACTCAGTCCGGTGGAGGCCTTGGTAGCTGTGGTCCATTAGTCCTTCGGACTCTTTTTCAGGTTTTAACTATAAATTTGTTTTCTATAATATATGTAGGATTATTCAGGTTATCTGTTTCATGTTGGGTGAGTTTTGGTAGTTTGTGTCTTTCAAACGATGGTCCATTTCATCTAAGTTGTAGAATTTATGTGCATGGGGTTGTTTGTAGTATTTCTCTATTATCCTTTCAATGTCATTGGGTCTTTAGTGAGTCTCCTTTTCTTTCTTGAAATTAGTAATATGTGTCTTCTCTCCCTATTTTTTTCATTCTTTCTGGTATTTTATCAATTTTATTGATCTTTTTAAAGGACCAGTTTTTGTTCTCATTTTCTTTATTTTTCCTCTGCCAATTTCATTAATTTCTGTTCTTAATTTACTGTGAGTTTAGTTTTCTTTTTCTAGTTCCTTAAGGTATAGAGTTAGGTAATTGATTTGAGACCTTTTCTTTTAATGTAGAGGTTTATAGTTATAAATTTCCCTCTAAACACTGCTTTTGCTATATCCCATAAGTTTTGGTATATTATGTTCTCATTTTCATTTGTCTCAAAGTATTTTTTAATTTCCCTGTGATTTCTTCTTTACCCATTGGTTTATTAATAGTGTGTTGTTTAATTTCAATATATTTGTGAATTCTCCAGTTTTCCTTGTGTTTTCTTTTTTTTAAAAACTTCATTCCATTGTTGTCAGAGAAGATACTTGGTATGATTTTAGTCTTTTTAAATTTATTGAGATTTGTTTTTTGGCCTAACACATAGTCTATCTTGGAGAATGTTCTGTGTCCCCTTGAGAAGAATGTCTATTTTACTGTTGTTTGGCGGAGTGTTCTACATATGTCTGTTTGGCTTAGCTGGTTTATAGTGTTGTTCAAGTTCTCTTTTTCCTTATTTATTTTCTGTCTGGTTGTTTTATCCATTATTAAAAGTGAGTTATTGAAGTCTCCAACTATTACTGTAGAACTGATTTTTTTCTCCCTTTGTCTATTTTTGCTTCATATATTTTGGGGCTCTGTTATTGGGTGGTATGTGTTTATAATTGTTATTTCTTCTTGATGGATTTATCCTTTTATCAATATGTTCTTCGTCTTACAAAAATTTTTTATTTCACATCTTTTTTTTTTTAAGATATTAGTATAGCCACCCTAGCTCTCTTGGTTACTCTTTTCATGGAATATCTTTTTCTGTCCTGTTACTTTCAACCTATTTGTGTCTTTGGATCTAATGTGAGTTTCTTGTAGATAACATATAGTTGCATCATGTGTTTTATCCATTCTGCCAATTTCTGTTTTTTAATTGGTGAGTTTAATCCATTTACATTTAAAATGATTACTGATAAGGAAGCACCTACTTCTATCATTTTGGTATTTTCTATATGTCTTACATCTTTTTTATTCTTCAGATACTCCATTACTGCTCTCCTTTGTGTTTAATTGATTATTTTCTAGTGATTTTTTCTAGTTTTGATTCTCTTTTTTTTTAGTGGTTGCCTGTGGATTGCAGTTAACATCCTAAATTTATAACATTCTAGTTTGAATTGATAACATTTAGCTTTAATTGCATATAAAAACTTCGTTCCTGTGCAGATTCATTTCCCCTTTTTATGTAGATATTGTCACAAGTTACATGTGTTTCCATTGACATAGGTTTATAATTAATGTTTTATGCATTTGTCTTTTAAATTATATGTATAAAAGAGTTATAAATTTAAAATTCAATAATACTGATACTCATGTTTACCTTCACTGATGTTCTTTATTTCTCTGTATTGCTTTGAGTTACTCTCTAGTGTTCTTTCGTTTCAACCTGAAAAACTCACTTCAGCATTTCTTGTAGGGCAGACCTACTAGCAACAGACTGCCTCAGCTTTTGTTTATCTGGGAATGTTTTAATTTCTCCTTCATTTTTGAAGGAGAATTTTGCTAGATAATTCTTAGTTGACAGTTCTTTTTTTCTTTCAGCACTTTTAATATATCATCCCACTGCATTCTGTCCTCCATTGTTTCTGAGGAGAAATCGGCTGTTAATCTTTTATTTGTTTATTTTTGTTGTTGTTGAGAATGTACACAGCAAACATACACCAATTCAACAGTTTCTACATGTACAATTCAGTGACATCGATTACCTTCTTTGAGTTGTGCAACCTTTCTCACTCTCCTTTTGTGAGCTGTTTTTCTTACTCTCCTTTTGTGAGCTGCCCCTAAGGGTCCTGTCTAATCTTTTGAGTTGCTGTTGTCAATTTGATCCCATAGGGGTAGTTCTTAAGAGATCATTAACACTCAAGGCAGGCCTGTTTTACTAGTTAAGCTAAACTGTTGTTCGGTTTTAAGATGACTACAGGGAATATTTTTGGTTTCAGATTCAGAGTTTATCTCAGGGCAGTAGTTTCAGAGGTTCATCCAGCCTCCATGGCTCCAGAAGATCTGGATTCCATGAGAATTTGAAATTCTGTTCTGCACTTTTCCCCTTTTGATCAGGATTCTTCTATAGAATCTTTGATCTAAATGTTCAGTAATGGTAGCTGGGCACCGTTCAGTTCTTCTGGTCTCATGGCAAAGGAGGCAGTTGTTCATGGAGGCAAGGAGTCACACATTCCATAGCCTACTCCTATTCCTGGCTGTCCTGTTGCTCCAGGGGCTAGAGACCAATTGTTGTGCCTTAGATGGCTGCTTGGAAGCTTTTAAGACCCCAGACACTATGCAACGAATTAAGAGGCAGAACAGAAGCACTAAACATGTTATTAGGCTAACTAACTGAGATGGGCCATGAAAAAGGAACCAAATTCCATGAGGTGTTTGTGTATAAGCAGCCTCAGCAGCTATTCTTTTTTTTTGTTGTTGTTGTTGTAAATCTATCTATCACAACTTTTGCCAATTCAACTTTTCGCAGGTGTACAACTTATTGACAGCACTTACAATAATGAGCTGTGCAACCCTACCCTTAATTCATACATTTTTTCCATCACCTGTTAATCCTCCTTTTTCCCCTTCCCTCCTGCCCCTGTTAACCACTAATAAACTTTGATCTCTATGCATTTGCCTTTTCTTGTCTTTTTATGTAAATGAGGTCATACAATATTTGTCCCTTTGAAATTGGCTTATTTCACTCAGCATACTGTCTTTAAGCTCCATCCATATTATAGCATGTATCAAGACTTCATTTCTCCTGCTGGGTGAGTAGTAGTCCATTGTATGTATGTACCTCATTTATCCATTCATCTGTTGATGGGCATTTAGGTTGTTTCCACCTTTTGGCTATTGTGAATAGTGCTGCACTGAACATTGGTGTTCAAGTCTCTGAGTCGCTGCTTTCATGTCTTTTGGGTGTATACCTAGGAATGGAATTGCTGGTCATATGGTAGTTCTGTTTTTAATTTATTGAAGAACTGCACACTGTTTTCCACAACAACTATACCATTTCACATTCCCAGCAGCAGTGGATAAGGATTCCAATTTCCCCATACCCTCACCAACACCAACGTTTGTAATTTTCTGGTTTGTGTGTGTGTGTGTGTGTGCGCGTGCACACGTGCATTTTTAATCTTAGCCATCCTAGTGTTAGTTAAGTGATATCTCATTGTGGTTTTCATTTGCATCTCCCTGATGGCTAATGACATTGAGCATCTTTTCATGTGTTTGGTGGCCATTTGAGTGTTCTCTGTGGTGAAACATCTATTCCTTTTCTCATTTTATGATTGGGTTATTTGTCTTTTTGTTATTAAGTTGTTGTTAGGTGCTGTTGAGTTGATTCTGACTCATAGTGACCCCATGTACAACAGAATGAAACACTGCCCGGTCCTGTGCCATACTCACAATTGTTGCTATGCTTTAGTCCATTAAGTTGTTATATATATTTTAATTAATAGAGTCTTACCAGAAAAATTGTTTCCAAAGATATTCTCCCAGTCAGTAGCTTGTCTTCTCATTTCTTTGGTAAAGTCTCTTGATGAACAAAAATTTATAAGGTCCCATTTATTTATTTTGTGTTTTGCTGTTTATACTTTTGTTATTATATTAGATAATGCATTGTTAAAAGCTAGGTCTGACAGCTTTGCCCCTGCATTTTCTTCTAAGAATTTTATGGTTTTAGTTTTTACATTTTGGTCCTTGATCCATTTGAATTTGTTTTTGTGTGTACTGTGAGGCATATATCCTGTTTCATTTTTCTGCATGTGGAAATCCAGTTTTCCCAGCACAGCTGTTAATGTTTTTGTGGCTTCTTTGTACCTGATGGGTTATGTCTCTCTTGCAGCTTTCAAGATTCTCTCCTTGTCTTTGACTTTTGACAGTTTATTATAATGTGTCCCAGTGTGGATGTTTTAGAGTATCCTACTTGGAGTTTTTAGCACTTCTTGGATGTGTAGGTTTGTGTCATAGCATTTGGGAAGTTTACAGCCATTAGTTTTTGAAATATTATATCTACCTCTTTCTCTCATTCCTCTCCTTCTGTGACTCCCCTATGCATAATGTTTGTAAGCTTGATGGCATGCCACACATACCTTACTCTTAATTTTTCTTTATGCTCCTCAGACTGAATAATTTCAGTGGAACTATCTTCATGTTCACTAATTCTTAGTTCTGCCTGTTCAAGTCTACTGTTGAACCATCTAGTGAATTTTTCATTTCAGTTATTGTAATTTTCCACTCCAGAATTTGTATTTGATTCCTTTGTATCATTTCTGTCTCTTAATTCATAGTTTCTATTTGTTGAGACATTGTTCTGTTTTTCGTTAGCTCTTTGAGCATATTTAATACAGTTGATTTAAAGTATTTTAAGTCTCAGGGACAGTGTCTGTCAATTTCTTTTTTTCCTGTAAATGGACCATGTGTCCCTGTTTCTTTGTAGGCCTCATTATTTTTTTTGAAAACTGGACATTTTGAAATTATAATGTGGTAACTCTGGAAATCAGATTTCCCCCTATTCCCAGGGTTTGCTCTTTGTTTCTTGTTGTGGGGCTGAAATCATCCATTTACTTCATGACTTCTCAAAACTTTATTTTACTTTTTGCAAAGATTATTCTTTGTCATGTGTGGTCACTACATTATCTATTCCATCACTCTGACAGAGATTTCCTTCAACCCCTAAGTTTTGCAACTTTTTTTTTCATTAAATATTCTCTGTTTGCTGTAAGTTTATTAGATTCAAGTTCCAAAAAGTTGAATCTCAATGTTTTTGCCAGTTTAATAGTTGCTTCAGTGGAGGAGTGGAGCCTTGGAGCTCTCTACTCTGCCATTTCTGATGTAATCACTTCTCCCCATTTTATTTATTTATTATGATTTAAATGAAAATTTACAGTTAAAGTTACTTTCGCATGCAAAATGTTATTCACACACTGCTATGTGACCCTAGTTGTACTCCCCATACTGTGACAGCACACTCCTCCTTTCCACCCAGGATTTCCTGTGTCCATTCAACCAGCTCCTGTCCCTTTTTGCCTTCTCATCTCACCTCCGGACAGGAGCTGCCCATTTAGACTCATGTATCTCCTTGAGCTAAGAAACACACTCTTCATGAGTATCATTTTATGCCTTATAGTCCAGTCTAATCTTTACCTGAAGACTTGACTTCGGGAATGGTTTTAGTTTGGGGCTAACAGAGAGTCTGGGGGCCATGTTTTCTAGGGTCCCTCCAGTCTCAGACCATTAAGTGTGGTCTGTTTACTAGAATTTGAGTTCTGCACCCCACTTTTCTCCTGCTCCGTCAGGGACTCTCTGTTGTGTTCCCTGTCAGGGCAGTCATTGGTGGTAGTGGGGCACCATCTAATTCTTCTGGTCTCAGGCTGATGGAGTCTCTGGTTTATGTGACCCTTCTGTCTCTTGGGCTAATATCGCTATATACATTCTTTATCATTACACAGTATTTCATTGTGTGAATATGCCATAATTTGTTTATCCATTTGTCTGTTGATGGACACCTAGGTTGTTTCCATCTTTTTGCTATCATGAACAGTGCTACAGTGAACATGGGTGTGCATATATTGGTTCGTGTGACGGCTCTTATTTCTCTGGGATATATTCCAAGGTGTGGGATTGCTGGATTGGATGGTGCTTCTATTTCTAGCTTTTTAAGGATGCGCCAAATCAATTTCCAAACTGATTGTACCATTTTATGTTCCCACCAGCAATGTATAAGTGTTCCAGTCTCTCTACAACCTCTCCAACATTTATTATTTTGTATTTGTTGGATTAATGCTAGCCTTATTGGTGTGAGATGGTATATTGTAGTTTTGATTTGCATTTCTCCAATGGCTAATGATAGTAAGCATTTCCTCACGTATCTGGTAGCTGCTTGAATGTTTTCTTTGGTGAAGTGCCTTTTCATATCCTTTGCCCAGTTTTTAATTGGATTATTTGTCTTTTAATTGTTGAGGTTTTGCAGTATCTTGTAGATTTTGGAGATTAGACGCTAATTGGATTTGTCGTAGCCAAAAATTGTTTCCCAGCCTGTAGGTTGTCTTTTTACTCTTTTGGTGAAGTGTTTTGATAAGCAAAAGTGTTTGATTTTTAGGAGCTCCCAAGTTATCTTGTTTCTTTTCTGGTGTTTGTGCATTATTACTTATTGTTTATATTCTGTTTATGCCATGTATTAGGGCTCCTAGCATTGTCCATATATTTTTTTCCATGATCCTTATTGTTTTAGATTTTATATTTAGGTCTTTGATCCATCCTGAGTTAGTTTTTGTGCATAGTGTGAGGTATGCCCTTGTTTTAATTTTTGCAGATGGATATCCAGTTATGCCAGCACAATTTGTTAAAGAGACTTTCTTTTCCCTATTCAATGGACTTTGGACTTTTGTCAAATATCCGCTGCTCATAGGTGGATGAATTTACTTCTGGATTCTCAATTCTGTTCCATTGGTCTATGTATCTGTTGTTGTACCAGTAGCAGACTGTTTTGACTACCGTGGTGGTATAATAGGTTCTAAAACTAGGTAGTGTGAGGCCTCCCACTTTGTTCTTCTTGAGTAATGCTTTATTTAGCCTAGGTCACTTCCCTTTCCATATGAAGTTAGTGTTTTGTTTCTCCATCTCCTTAAAAAATGTCATTGGAATTTGGATCGGGATTCCATTGTATCCATAGATTCCTTTGGGTAGAATTGACATTTTAACAATGTTGAGTCTTCCTGTCCATGAGCAAGGTATGTTTTTCTACTTATGTGGGTCTCATTTCTTGCAGTAGTGTCTTGTAGTTTTCATTGTATAGGTCTTTTATGTCTCTGGTTAGATTTATTCCTAAGTATTTTATCTTCTTGGGGGCTATTGTAAATGGTACTGATTTGGTGATTTCCTCTTCGAAGTTCCCTTGGTTGGTGTAGAGGACTCCAAGTGATTTTTGTATGCTTATCTTGTATCCTGAAATCTTCTGTTAGTTCCAGTAGTTTACTTGTGGATTCTTGGGGTTTTCTGTGTATAAGATCATATTATCTGCAAATAGAGATACTTTTATTCCTTCCTTACCAATTTGGATGCTGTTTATTTCTTTTTCTAGCTTAATTGCTCTGGCTGGGACCTCCAGCCCAGCGTTGAATAAGAATGGTGATAAAGGGCATCCTTGTTTGGTTCCCAATCTCAAGGAGAATGCTTTCAGACTCTCTTCATTTAGGATGATGTTGACTGTTGGCTTTGTGTAAATGCCCTCGATTATATTGAGGAATTTCCCTTCTATTCCTATTTTGCTGAGAGTTTTTATCATGAATCTGTGTTGGATTTTGTCAAATGCCTTTTCTGCATCAATCGATAAGATCATGTGGTTCTTGTGTTTGTTTTATTTATGTGATGGATTATATTGATTGTTTTTCTAATGTTGAACCATCCCTACCTACCTGGTATGAATCCCACTTTGTCATGGTGAATTACTTTTTTGATATGTTGTTGAATTCTATTGGCTAGAATTTTGTTGAGGATTTTTGCATCTGTGTTCATGAGGGATATTGGTCTGCATTTTTCCTTTTTTGTGGTGTCTTTACTGGTTTTGGTATCAGGGCTGTGCTGGCTTCATAGAATGAGTTTGGGATTATTCGATCTTTTTCTATACTGTGAAATACCTTAAGTAGTAGTGGTGTTAACTTTTCTCTGAAAGTTAGGTAGAATTCTGCAGTGATACCGTCCAGGCCAGGGCTTTGTTTTTGTTGGGAGTTTTTTAATTACCTTTTAAATCTCTTCTTTTATTATAGGTTTATTTAGCTGTTCTACCACTGTTTGTGTTAGTTTAGTTAGGTAGTATGTTTATAGAAATTTGTCCATTTCCTCTAGGTTTTCAAATTTGTTAGAGTACAATTTTTCATAGTATTCTGTTATGATACTTTTAATTTCAGTTGGGTTTGCTGTGATATTGCTCATCTCATTTCTTGTTTGGGTTATTTGCTTCTTCTGTTTTTTTTTTTTTTGTTGTTGTTGTTGCCAGTTTGGCCAGTAGTTTATCGATTTTGTTGATCTTTTCAGAGAACCAGCTTTTGGTCTTGTTAACTCTTTTGATTGTTTTTCTATTCTCTGTTTCATTTAATTCTGCTATAATGTTTATTATTTGCTTTCTTCTGGTGCCCTAGGGCTTCATTTGCTGCTCTCTATTTGTTTGAGTTGTAGCGTTAATATTTTGATTTTGGCCCTTTCTTCTTTTTGGATGTGTGTATTTATTGCTATAAATTGACCTGAGCACTGCGTTTGCTGTGTCTCAAATATTCTGGTAGGATATGTTTTCATTCTCATTTGATGCTATGAATTTCTTTATTCCATCCTTGATTCCTTCTGTAACCCAGTAGTTTTTGAGCAAGGTGTTGTTCAGTTTCTATGTGTTTGATATTTTTTCCTTGCTTTTTCTGTTATTGCTTTCTACTTTTATGGCTTTATGGTCAGAAAAGATGCGTTGTAATATTTCGAGGCTTTGGGTTCTGTTAAGGCTTGCTTTATGGCCTAATATGTGGTCTATTCTGGAGAACGTTCCATGTGCGTTGGAAAAGAAAGTATACTTGGCTGCTGATTGGTGAGTGTTTGGTATATATCCATGAGATCAAGTTGGTTGATTGTAACATTTAGATCTTCCTGTCTTTATTGAGCTTATTTCTGGATGTTCTGTCCTTCACCCAAAGTGGTGTGTTGAAGTCTTGTACTATTATTGTGGAGCTCTCTAATCTCTCTTTCCAATGCTTTAGAGTTTGTTGTATGTATTTTGGAGCCCCGTAATTGGGTGCGCAAATATTTATTATAGTTATATCTTCCTGGTGTACTGATCCTTTAATCATTATCCAGTGTCCTTCCTTATCCTTTGTGATGGATTTTACTTTAAAGTATATTTTGTCAGAGATTAATATTGCCACTCCTGCTCTTTTTTGAGTGTTGTTTGCTTTATATATTTTTTTCCATCCTTTGAGTTTTAGTTTGTTTGTGCCTTTAAGTCTAAGCTGTGTCTCTGTAGGCAGCATATAGACGGATTGTGTTTTTTTATCCATTCTGCCACTCTCTGTCCCTTTATTGGTGCATTTAGTCCATTTATATTCAGCGTAATTATTGATAGGAATGAATTTAGTGCCATCATTTTGATGTCTGTTTTGTGTGTTGTTGACTGTTTCTTTGTTCCACTTAATTTTCTGTGCTGAGTTGTTTTTCTTTATGTATTTTCTTTTCATCTTTTTCATTGTTGTTGATTTTGTATTTCCTGAGTCTTTATGTTTTTCTTTTTTTTATTTTGATGTGTAGGATTATTAGTTTCCTTTGTGGTTATCTTAATATTTACCTCTGTTTTTCTAAGTTTAAACCAGTCTTTGTTTGTATCACCTTGTCTTCCTCTCCATATGAAAGATCTATGACTAAATGTTTTAGTCTCTAGTTTCTTTTTTTTTCTTTTTATTGTTTTAATGTTATTTATTTTCTAACCAGAGGACTTCCTTCAGTATTTCTTGTAATTTTGGTTTGGTTTTTGCAAATTCCCTAAAACTTCTGTAGCTGGAAATGTCCTAATTTCACCATCATATCTGAGAGACAGTTTTGCTGGATATATAATTGTTGACTGGCAATTATTTTCCTTCAAGGCTTTATATATGTCATTCCATTGCTTTCTTGCCTGCAAGGTTTCTGCTGAGTAGTCCAAGCTTAGTCTTATTGACTCTCCTTTTTAGGTGACTTTTTGTTTATCCCTAGCCACTCCTAAAATTCTTTCTTTATCTTTGGTTTGGTAAGTTTCACTATAATATGTCTTGTTGACTTTCTTTTCAGGTCTACCTTGTGTGAAGTTTGATGAGCTTCTTGGATAGATATCTTCTCATCTTTCACGATACCAGGGAAGTTTTCTGCCAACCAATCTTCAACAATTCTCTGTGTATTTTCTGTTATCCCCCCCCCACCCCGTTCTGATACTCCAGTCACTCATAGGTTATTCCTCTTGATAGAGTCCTACATAATTCTTAGGGTTTCTTCATTTTTTTAAATCCTTTTGTCGGATTTTCCCAAATAAGTTGGTGTCAAGTGCTTTATCTTCAGTCTCACTAATTCTGACTTCTTTGCCTCAATTCTGCTCCTGTGACTTTCCATTGAGTTGTTTAATTCTGAAATTTTATTGTTAATCTTTTGAATATTTGCTGTCCTATGGATTTTTGCACCCTGTTAAATATGTCATTATGCTCTTCTATAATCTTCTTGAGTTCCTCTATTGCTTTGTCTGTGTGTTCCTTGGCTTCTTCTGTGTTTTGCCTGTGAAGAGTTCTGTATATTAATCTTTTGTATTCCACCTCCGATAGTTCCAAGAAGTTCTCTTCCTCTGGAAGATTTCTTGAATCTTTGTTTTGGGAGCTTGCTGAAGCCATCATAGTCTGCCTCTTTATGTGATTTGATATTTGATTGTTGTCTCCGAGCCATCAGTAAGTTATTATATTCATTAATGTTTTGTTTGCTTACTGTGCCCTATCTTCTTGTTTTGATATGCCAAGATAAGCTGCTCATGTGAGCTATTTTGATTATTGGCATGTTTGAAGCTCTAACGTCCTGTCACCAGATGGTTAGCTCTGTTACTAGGTATGTGAGCCCTGGAGGCCGTTTACTTTTCTTGTCTGGTTTCAGCTCAGGTGTCCAGGTAGTCGGTCACCAAGTGTGTGGTGGCTCTCAGCTACAGTCCTAGATGGGCAGGAGTGATTGGTGTAGGAAAGGTATCTTGCTGTAGTAGGGGTCACGCACTGAGCAAGACAATGGGCTGATGGCTGCCCCTGAGTGTCTGGAAGGAAAGTGTGTCCCTGTTACCTAGAGTGCATTGTGGGTGGGTTTTGCTGCCAGAATATGGTCACCCAATGCTGTTGGCTCTAAGACTGAGAGACACTACTTATTCTTGGAGCCCTGCAACAGGTGGCTAGGTAGCATGGGTAGAGCCACCAGTTCTCAGGCCCCCAATGTGTGTAGGTGAGGACCTTGTTTAATGGACAGAGTGATGTCAAATGTCACGAACTTGCCACTCCACCATATAGCTCACAATTGAAGTTAAGCTTCAGGTATATATCCTGTTGTACTGTGCTAATGAGGGCCTATGCTGTTGAAATGGGCCCACACAAGTCTGTACAGGGGTGAAAGGCATTCAGAGTCCATGGACCACTTATGCCTGTGCCTAGGTAAAAGAGCTGCACCTTCCATATGTTCCTGGCTTAGGGGAGCTGGCAGATTATTTATTCCTCTTTCTTAATTTGTTCCCTCTCCAAGGCAGGGAGAATGGCTCAGGCACATGAGAGGTTCTTACTTCCAGCCCAGGGGACACGGCAATGGCTGAAGCTGGCTAGGGACTGATGCAGAGGGGGGAGGGGGAAGGTAAAGGGGAGAGAGGTTTTTCCCAAAGGGGTTTTTTTTTTATCAGTGCGGTAGGTTAGACACATGTACTTACCTTTTGCCGATTGAGCGTCACTTTTCACTGTTTCTGGAAGCTTGAATAGACTGTCCACTGCTCAGTCTTTCCCTACGTGTAAAATGTTTCCTGAGTGCCACTGCTTGTCTCACCGAGTGCGCTGGCTGCAGGGGACTGGTTCCCGCCGGGTCAGGTCTGGCAACTCCTCTCTGCTTCTGAATTGTCTCTCCCTCCCCCTGCTTCTCAATCCATTTCCTCATCTTTGCCTTTGATGTTCAGGGCTCCTAGTTTGTCACGTATAATCGATTCACTTGTTTTTTTCAGTCTTTGTTGTAAGATGGACCACAGAAATCTGACTACTCTGCCATCTTGGCCTCGCCTCCCCCATTTTATTTTTAATAGACATATTTAAACATTTTCTTTCAATATCTAGATTTAATTATTATATATATCTCAGCCCCCTCCCCCTTAAATAAGGCATAAACCTTCAAATGGAATACCTTTTGCAAGTTAAATTACACATATTATTTCTTAGTCATCACAACTTTGCAAGATAGGTATTATCTGTTATTTCGATGTAATGGATGAAGAAACTGGGACTCAGAGAAGTTTCCTTAGGCCACAAAGCTAGTGAATCAATCCTTGATTTCAAACTAATTGTTTAACCATGAGACTTGAGTCTTTCCACCATACCACACTGCTGCTTTCCTTGAAGTGAAAAAACCTTTCAGAACCAAATAAATAACATTGACAGCCATTGGAGCAATTAGGGATGAGACCTTCCTCAAATAACTGTTATCAGTAGTAATTTCTTTCCAGGGACAATGAGCCCTCTTTTTATTTATTTATTATTTATTTATTTATGAAATTTGGAGAGCAGGGATTTTACCTCTTTCCCCAAGGAGGAAGGCCTGAGAAAATGAACTCATTTTCCCAGAATGGAGCCATTCTGGAAGGAAGTGGGAAACTGGATTCCTTTGACGAAGTAGAGTTCTAGGGGAAAAACAAACAAACATGAAGCTGGTCATTGGGAGAAGTGGGAAAGGTGGAAGTTTTCTCTCTTTCGCTTTATTTCTCTTCTGGGTTAGCACAGTAGACCTCGTCAATAGGACCTTCCTGGGCCATCTTCCCGTTAAATCTTAAGTTTTGTATGTGGATTATGAGGAATATGTGATAAGATTATATGTCTATGTACGTTTGTATTATATGGGAAAATTGTACATGTGTATCTTGTTATTCAGAGCATTCAGTCATGGTACTTTTGTTCCCAGTTCAACCCAGATAGTCTTTTTGCTCCCTTTGTGTGAGTAACGTGTATACCATTTATTTATCCATTCATTCAGCACACATTTACTGAGCACCTGCTGTGCATTGTATTAGGCTCCATTGTTATGAAATAAAATAATACATATCCTTGCCCTCACAGTAAATTGGTGGCAACTGATTTACTAATCAACTCTTAAATACTATATGACAAATACCTCCAGTAGAGGTAGGCATAGGATGCTGTGGAGAGTTTAGAAGGAGGCATCTGAATCAGATTAAGGGAATGAGGTAAGCTTCTTTCAGGAGTTGAGTCTAGAGCTAAATTTTGAAGATTGTGTAAAGTAACTCATGAAGTTACTCATGTTATGGATGTTGGGTGAATGAATTAGGTGAAGCTGCAGTAAGGGCATTTGCAGAAGTACAAAGGCATGAAAAATATTTGGAATATTCAGGGAGTGCTGGAGTTGAGAATGGATTAAATAAAGGATACACTTGTAGGGGAGTAGGAGAAGCTGAGGTATAGGTATCATTTTGTCTTCACCATTTTGGTTGATATCTCAGTAACTCTGCTTTTCTCCCTCCCTGCAGTCTATCCATCTCTGGAGTCTGATGATGATGACCCTGCTTTGAAATCTCGACACAAGAAAAAGAAGAATTCAGATGATGCTCCCTGGAGCCCTAAAGGTGATTCACTATTCTGTTGTTTAAATTTTGTGAGGGTGGTCAGATAAAAAATAGGCTGGGGAGTAGGAAAGATACTTAAGATAGGAAGATATGATTCAGTCATTCATTTGTTTATTTAGCATACATTTATGGAGCTAAAAAGATCAATGAGACACAGATTTCGTGCTCCCAGGCTATTCCTAGTGCAGTAAAATCAGAGGTAAAGGAGCATGTTGCTTCTGATACTATGTGACTTGAGATGAAAGGAGGAAAGACCTTGAGCAGATTTCAGCAAGCAGCCTAAATTCTTTGGAGAACATTTTGATACCATCTGCCCAGCCCTCTGCTAATATTGCTGTCAAAGGAGGGAAATTCTATCAACCGTTGAGTTCCACAGGGCCCAAGACTCTTTAGATTATCGCCTGTACTGGCTCGAGAGGCCATCTCTGAGGAAGGAGGAAAGAATGATCATTGAGTTGAGAACATGGAGTTTAGAAGGTAATAAAACTATTTTCCTCATCTCACTGGCTGGGTGGTTTTCATATTGGGTGGTGTATCAGTTTGCTTTTGCTGCTGAAAACTTAGTGAGTTAAAACAACTACTGATTATTTCTCAGGATTCTGTAGGTTGTCTGAGCTGTTCTTCTAGTCTGGGACAGTTAGGCTAGGGCTGAATAGTCTAAAAAGACCTCCCTCAGGTATCTGGGACCTAATTTAGGATGGCTGGTGCCCTGGTGGCACAATTTAGGAGCCCTGGTGGTGCAATGGTTAAGAGCTTGGCTGCTAACCAAAAGGTCGACAGTTCAAATCCACCAGCCGCTCCTTGGAAACCCTATGGAGCAGTTCTGCTTTGTCCTATAGGGTAGCTATAAGTCGGAACCGACTCAACAGCAATGGGTTTTTTTTTAACGGGGCCTTTGTCCATGTGGTCTCTCATCCACCAGGAGGCCAGACTGGGCTTTTTCACATGGTGGCAGAAGGGTTTCCAATATCAAGAGAGGACAAGCCCCAATTTGCAAATACTTTTCAAGCCTCTGCTTGCATCATGTTTGCTATTGTTCCATTGGCCAAAGCAAGTTACGTGGCCAAGCCTACATTCCAAGGGTGGAGAAATAGATTCCACCTCTTGAGGCAGAAAACTGCAAAGTCACATTGCAAAGGGGCATGCATATAAGGAAGTATTAGCAGATTGAGGGCTATTATTGCAACAGTCTACCACAGTGAGTGCTGGGATCTCAATTCCTGTGTTTCCCCAAGAAATAAAAGGCCTGCTGCTTCCACCCAGCCTTATTTTGGCCTTTCTAGTATTTGCTTGAAGTTAGGAAGGGGTGGGGCTGTACTAGGAAGTGTTCTCTTACTGGGTCAGTCAGCAAGTGTTTCTCTTTTTTTTTCTTTTTTTCTTCAAGCTTATTTACTGATTTTTTTTCTTCTATGCTTTCTTGCTTTATTTTCACCTGTCAGAGTAGATTTTTCTGATTACAATAACAGAAAAGTTGGAAAATACAGAAAATAGAGGAAAGCATAAAGAAGAAACCACCATAAGTCTGCCTCCCAGAAGCATTTGCTATTAACATTTTAACATGTTTACTTCTAGGCTTTTTTCCTATGTATTTTTTCTTTTTATGGTTGAAATCACAAAGTATATAATCTTATATCCTGCTTTTTCTCGAAGTAGTGTGTGCACAGGAGTACCTGGGTGGTACAAATGGTTAACGTGCTCGGCTGCTAACCAAAGGGTTGGAAGTTCAAGTCCACCCAGAAGTACCTCAGAAGAAAGGCCCGGTGATCTGCTTTTGACAAATCAGCCTTTGAAAACCCTGTGGAGCACAGTTCTACTTTGACACACACGGGGTCACCATGAGTAGGAGTTGACTCAACAGCAGTTGGTTTACTGGTTTTAGTGTGTGTACCTGGTAGCAAATAAAATAGTACAGAGGAGTTTAGGATGAAAAGCAAGGGTCTTTCCCTACCTTTAGTCCTGTGCCTGAGAGGCATCCTCATAGTTTTCATTTTTTTGGTAGTTACCTCCAAAATTGAAGATTGCAATAGGGTTATTTTGCCAGTTATTGATTTATCAACTTAACCTCTGTTTCTCCTTCCATCAGTTCCTATCTGTCTCTCTTGACTACCCACTTTGGAAGATATGGACATTTGTGCTCCTATTCTTTCTTCCTTCCATGAGCCACACGTTTTCGTTTACGTGGTCAAAGTTAACATTTATATTCTGTCTTAAAATTAATACTCTACGTTGACTAGAAGGTGACTATAAAAGTTAAAAACCAATAAATGTATATGGCCTTTCAAACTAATATTATATAATAAGCATGTTTCCATGTCATTGTTTATAAATAATATTTTAACTATTCTATTCCATGGATATACCTACCGTGTTTTTACACAAATAGCATGCAGCTTCTACATTTGTTTGCCAACCACTCTCCCCCACCACCACCGTGAGGTATTTTCGTAAGCATGCTCTGCTATTTTTTTTTTTACAGCAAAATGTAAAAAAAAATGTTGGCATAGTGGTGCTTCTGAAAATATCTTGCAGGGGAGAGACTGGTTGGCAAACAAACGTAGAAGGTGTGTATTATTTGCATAAAAATACGGTAATTTACCTAACTTCTTCTTTAATGTGGGGCATTTAAGCTTGCCAGTTTTTTACAATTAGTGATAACATTTGGAATGAACATTTATATATAAATGTATCTCTCTGATTATTTACTTAACAATGAATCCCCATAAAATCCTAGAAGGGCCAAAGTATATGAGGGTGCACAGTGAAAAGTCTCCCTCCCACCCCTGTTCCACAGTTTTTCAATTCACTCCTGGAGTCAACTACTGTTACCAGTTTCTTGGGTATTCTTTCAGAGATAGTTTATGCATATATGAGCAAATACATGTATATATTTTCTTTCCCCTTCTACTTTGATTCAATTGGAAGCATACTTTATACACTGTTAATGCACTTTCTTACTTAACAATACATCTTAAGAGAATGTCAGCATTCCCACAATCAGTGCATATGAATGCCTATTTTCCTACACCCTTGCCAACACAGTTTATTAATATGAACATTTAAAAAATTCTTGATACATAATGCCAGATATCTTTCCAGAAAGGTTGTACCAATTTACACTCCTTCCAGCTATGCGTGAGAGTGCTTGTTTATGAAATCCTCCCAAGCATTGAGTATATCTTTCAATTAGGAATAGTGTTTGCCTGTGAGTAGCAGGAACCTTGCATCATTAGTGAGTGCTTACCCTCTCAGGGTCACAAGATGGCTGTTTACTTCCAGCATCAGGCTGGGTTATAGTCAGGAAGAAGAGAAAGAACAAAAAGAAGAAGGAATAGGCATGCTGAGGCCCCTGTTCCCCAAGTTCCACTTCTTTTTACATATCTTTGGCCAAAATTGTGTCACATGGCCACAACTATCTGCCAGGGAGGCCAGAAAATGTTGATTATAGCTAGGCACATTGCTGTCCCCACAGTACCTGGGTGGTGCAAATGGTTAAGGACTCGACTGCTAGCCAGAAGGTTGGTGGTTCGAACCTACGCAGAGGCACTTTGAAGACAGGTGAGGCAATCTGCTTCCAAAAGGTTGCAGACTTGAAAATCTTATGGAGCAGTTCTGCTCTGTATGCGTGGGGTTGTCATGAGTCAGAATTGACTCAGTGGCAAATAACAGCAACAACATTGCCATCCCCACAAAATCAGGGTTTTGTTAGTAAGAAAGGGAGAATGATACTGGGTTGACCACAAGCAGTCTCTACCACAATATTCTTTTTATCTTGGTAATTCACAAGTGGACAACAGTATCTCATTGATTTAATTTGTACTTCTTTGATTAAATACTTCCTGTATGTTTACATTGGCATTAGAATTTTTTCTTTTGTAAATTTTTCTTCTGTCTTTTGCCCATTTATCTATGTGGGTCTTTAAGCTTTTCAAATTGCCATTTTTATATAGTAAGGAAATAGTCATTATTTGTTATATATATGTGTAATTTTTTTCCTTTGCTTATGGTGTTTCTCATTCTACATGAAAAATATGAATATTTCTATATCAAATGTTGATCTTATTCCATTGTTTCCCTATTCAAAGAGCAGAAAATTACCACCTTGGTATTTTTCTTAAGCTTGATCTTTTTAGTTAACATCTAGTTTTTATCTATAATTTATTTAGTATATGGTACCAAACAGAAGATTAAGTTCCCTCCCCAACACAATAGATAACTATTGGTTCCAAAATCATATGGAACAATTGTTCCCCTTCCCACTAAGCTGGGATGTTTTCTTTGCCGTATCTCCTGACTCGTATATAACATGTGCTGTTTGGGGATCGATCATTTTGTTTCATCAATCTTCTGTCTGTTCTTGTGTTGGTATTGGTCTCTTACTCATTCAATGCCTATTTATGTTGGAAAAAAAAAACACAAACAAAAAACTCCAAACCTTTAAAAATGGGAACCTAATTTTCTGTGTAAACTTTCACCAAAAAAACAATAAAATTTTTTTTAAAGTGACTTTTAGTTAGCCAAAAATAAAAGGATACTATCTTAATATGAAGAAGAACATCTAGCTTAAACCAATAGGTTGAAACAGTAGAACAGAGCTTCTTTAGTTGGTGTCCATGGACTTTTGGGTCCTTGAATCCCCTAAAATTGTATATAAATTTTATATAAATGCATGTATGTATGTATGTATGTATATTTCTCTAGAAAAAATGCTAATGACTTTTATCACATTTTCAACGTGAGCCACATTTTGCGTTCTTAAACCCAAAAAAGATTAAGAGACATTCTACTAAACGTATACCCGTTAAAATCAGGAACAAGACAAAAGTGCCCATTATCACCGCTGTTACTTATCATTGTTCTATAAGTTCTGGCCTGCAAAATTAGGAATGAAGCAGAAATACGAACTGTAACTATAGGAAATTAGGAGACCAATTATGATGTGAGGCTAAAGGGTAAGAATCCTGTTTATTTTTGTCCATCACTGTGTCCAGCTACTCACGTAGTACCTGACACATGGGAGATGTTCAACAAGTATTTGATGAATGAAAACATTGATTCTGACAATTTTTGCCAGTTTTTTTGTGGCTTTTATGGAGGAACAAATTTTTGGAAGTCCTTAAAACATGTTGCCATAGATTCGGTTCCAACTCATAGTGACCCTATAGGACAGACTAGAACTGCCCCATAGGGTTTCTAAGGCTATAAGTCTTTATGGAAGCAGACTGCCACATCTTTCTCCTCCGGAGCGGCTTGTGAGTTGAAACCAACGACCTTTTTGGTTAGCAGTCGAGCACTTAACCACTGCACCACCAGGGCTCTTCTGGAGGTCCTTACTCTGCCATTTTCACTGATGTCACCCATTATAACATCTCATCTTAAATGCTTCAGTATGCATCCCTAAAATGATGGCATTTTCTTCCATAACCACAGTACCATTATATCTTACCAAAGCATATTAACATTTATTTTCTAATATCATCTAATATCAAGTCCTTATTCAAGTTTCCCCCAATTGTACCAAAAATATCTTTTACAGTTGGTTTATTCAAATCAGGATCCATTCAAGGACTACCCATTGATTATTATAAGCTCTTAGTCTCATTCATTATTTTAAATTTTCTATTATGACAATTTTCAAACATACATAAAGAAGCCTAGTACATAAACACCGATATTCTCAATACCTAGGTTCTACAATTCTAATATTTTGCCATATTAGCTTCATCCATCTATCTATCTATAGTTTTTGCTGAACCACTTCAACGGAATACGTGGCCATCATAACATATTTTACCCCTTAATACTTCAGTATCTCCTAAGAATAAAGACACCCTCCTATATAATCGTTCTACCTTTATTATACTTCTCAACATTCCACGTTCCAATTACTAATGGATGTTTGCAGCTGTTTCTTCTCATTTTGAATCATGCCACATCAAGAAATGAAGTTACCAAAAGCTTTACTCCATCCACGTCATTAAGGTCACCTCTACTTTGAGAAGGCAGCTCTTTCCCAGTCATACTTTGAGTGCCTTCCTACCTCAGTGGCTCATCTTCCAGCACTATATCAGACAATGTTCCACTGCTATCCATAAGGTTTTCACTGGCTAATTTTTTTTTTCAGAAGTAAATTGCTAGGTCCTTCTTCCTAGTCTGTCACAGTCTGGAAGCTCCACTGAAAACCTGTCCACTATGGGTGACCCTGCTGGTATTTGAAATATCAGTAGCATAGCTTCCAGCATTACCGCAACACACAAGCCACCACAGCACAACAAACTGACAGGTGGTCTGTGAGGATGGTGCAGGACTGAACAACATTTTGTTCTATTATACATAGGGTCACTATGAGTAGAAACCGACTCAGCAGCACCTAGTAACAACAGCAACACCTTTATTATACTTAACAAGCTAATAATAATTCCTTAATATCTTCTAATGGAGCCTGGTAGCACAGTAGTTAAGAGTTCAGGGTGCTAACCAAAAGGTCGGCAGTTCGAATCCACCAGCCGCTCCATAGAAACCATATGGGGCAGTTCTACTCTGTCCTACTGGTACACTATGAGTCCAAATCAACTGGACGGCAATGGGTTTGGTTTTGGTTTTAGAATATCTTCTAATACCCAGTCCATAATAAAATTTTCCCAACTGTTCCCCCAAAATGTCTTTTATAGCTTGTTCCCCACCCCCCAAAACCCATGTCCAATCAAGGTGTTTCGTTTTTTTTTTTTCAGCTTAAAACAACCACCATTTTTTCGTGCTCATTATGTACTCTGCAGGTCAGGAATTTGGAAAAGGCACAATGAAAGAAAACAGCTTATCTCTGTTCCACGATATCTGGGGCCTCAGCTGGGAAAACTGGAAGGCTGGGGTGACTTTATAGCTAGGAGCTTGAGTCATCTGAAGTCTCATTCATTCACATGTCTGGTGCCTGGGGTGAGAGGACTCAAAGACTAAAGGTACCAACCAGAGTGCCAACATGTAGCTTCTCCATGTTCTGGCTTATTCACTGCCTAGTGGCCTCAGGTTAGTTGAACTTACATGGGGGCTCAGGGCTCCAAGCATGAATGTTCTAGCAAGCAAAATCGAAACTGAAATTGCCTTTTCTAATCTAGCTTCAGAAATCATACAATGTCACTTCTACCACGTTCTATGTGTTACAAAGGAACCTGTCAAGATTTAAGGGGAGGGGGCATAGACCCCACCTATCAGTAGGAAAAGTATCAAAAAATTTGGGACCGTGTCTTAAAACTACCATACCTACAGAACTATAGAGAATAACATAAAAGATACCCAAGCATCCATGACCCAAAATTTATTTACTAACTAGACTTGTTTCAGGTCATTTTTTTAAAATCAAAATGTCACCTTTAAAGAAAGACTCCGGCCTTCCTAGTTGCCTTTTCAAATCTCAGCATGCTGCTTATCCAGAAAGTTTCCTTTTAATACTAACAATAGCTAACCTACTAAGGAGTTTTTTAATCTAGGTCACTACCACCATCACCCGTTTTTTCTGTGATACTGGCTTTTTTCTTTAATTAAAAATAGAGACTAGTACAATGAACTCCCTATATACCTACCACTGAGAATTAACAGTTATCAAGATGTTGCCATATTTGCTTTCTCCTTTTAAAAAAAAATTTGCTGAAGTATTTAAAGCAAACTCCCAAGTATTGTGTCATTTTTATCACCATGTATATCAGTATGCGTATCTAAAAAAATGCTTTCTCACATAACCACAATCCTGTTATCATACATAACAAAATTAACCATAAATCCTTGATGTCATCTAATACCAAGTCCATAATCAATTCTCCCCAATTGTCTAACAATAAAATAAAATGGTATTTTTACAGTTGGTTTGTTTAAATCAGAATCCAAACAGGATCCACATGGCATTTGGTTGTCATGCCTTTTGAGTCTCTTAATCCAGAAATTCAGTTGCTGTAGAGACTGGTGTAATTGTACTGTAGCATGTCCCATCTTCTGGGTTTGTCTGTTTGTTTCTTTGTGACATTGTCATTTTGAAGAGACAGATATCTTGTAGATGGATTGTTTTCTTATGGTATCGCTTAACTTGTTCTGTCCCTGTGTTTGCTAAAAAATGGAAGTATATCAAAGGATTCCTTGATTTGAGGTCTTTGGCAAAACTACTTCCCAAATGATGCTATGAATTTCCTATTTCATCAGGAGACACATGAAGTCGGATTGTCCCACTATTAGTGACATTAAGTTTAATACTTAGTTAACTTAATAATCCCCTGATCTCACTATTATAAAGTTAGGATTTTCTTCTTGCGAAAAGCAAATATTCTGGGAGGCAATACTTTGGCATTGTATGAATATTCAATTCCCCAGTAGCAGATTTGCAAACTTGTGATTTTCTAATTATGTTACTCCTTCTGCAGTTACTGGCTGGCATTCTTCTATAAAGAAGAGCTTTCCCTCACCAACTGGGCTGTTTGTTGTTGTTAGGTGCCATCAAGTCAGTTCGAACTCATAGTGATCCTATGTACAACAGAACGAAATACTGCCTGGTCCTGCGCCATCCTCACAATCGTTATTATGCTTGAGCCCATTGTTGCAGTCACTGTGTCAGTCCATCTCTTTGAGAGTCTTCCTCTTTTTCACTGACCCTCTACTTTACCAAGCATGATGTCCTTCTCCAGGGTCTGGTCCCTCCTAATGAAGTGTCCAAAGTCTGTGAAAAGAAATCTTACCATCCTCGCTTCTAATGAGCAATCTGGGTGTTTGGTTATCCTGAAATATACTTCCTATGGAAAAGTCGAAATGAGTAACTTATTTCTTCATTTTTTTTTTTTTTTTTTTTGATGCCTCTACCTCAATTAATCAGCAAATAGGTTGTTTTTCTTTTTCTTTTATTGTGCTTTAGGTGAAAGTTTATAGTGCAAATTAGTTTTCTCATTAAAAACTTTATACACAGATTGTTTTTGTGACATTGGTTGCAACCCCCACAAGTGTCAGCATTCTCCCCATTTTCACCCTGGGTTCCCTGTGTCCATTCGTCCAGTTTTCCTGTCCCTGCCTTCTCGTCTTTACTTTTGGACAGGTATTACCCATTTGGTCTTGTATACTTGATTGAACTAAAAAGCACGTTCCTCATGTGTGTTATTGTTTGTTTTATAGGCCTGTCAGATCTTTGGCTAAAAGGCAGACTTCAGGAGTGGCTTCAGTTCTGAGTTAGCAGGGTGTCCGGGGGTCACAGTTTTAGGGGTCCCTCTAGTCTCTGTCAGACCAGTAAGTCTGGTCTTTTTTTATGAATTTGAATTTTGTTCTACATTTTTCTCCCACTCTTTTTGGGACCCTCTATTGTGATCCCTGTCAGAGCCATCAGTGGTGGTAGCTGGACACCATCTAGTTATTCTGGGCTTGGGCTGGTGGAGGCTGTGGTTCATGTGGTCCATTAGTCCTTTGGACTAATATTTTCCTTGTGTCTTTGGTTTTTTCATTCTCCTTTGCTCCGGACAGGATGGGACCAATAGATGTATCTTAGATGGTTACTCGCAAGCTTTTAAGACTCCAGACACTACTCACCTAAGTAGAAAATAGAGAACATTTTCTTTATGAACTATGTTATGCCAATTGACCTAGTTGTCCCCTGAGACTATGGTCCCCAGTTCTCACCCCCAATAACTCGGTCCTTCAAGGTGTTTGGATGTGTCTAGGAAGCTTCTGTGACTTTGTCTTGGTCAAGTTGTGCTGACATCCCCTATTTTATGCATTGTCTTTCCCTTCACTAAAGTTAACACTTGTCTGCTATCTAGTTAGTGATTTTCCTTCCCCTCCCTCGTAACCATCAAAGAGTGTTTTTTTCTATCTGTAAAACTTTTCTTGAGTTTTTATAATAGTGGTCTCATACAGTATTTGTCCTTTTATGATTGACTTATTTCACTTAGCATAATGCCCTCTAGATTCATCCATTGTGTGAAATATTTTGCAGGTTCATCATTGTTCTTTATCGTTGCATAGTATTCCATTGTGTATATGTTCCATAATTTGATTATCCATCTGTCTGTTGATGAACACTTAGGTTGTTTCCATCTTTTTACTATTGTGAATAATGCTTCAGTGAACATGGGTGTGCATGTATCCATTTGTGTGACAAATCTTATTTCTGTAGGATATATTCCTTGGAGTGAGATTGCTGGATTGTATGGTATTTCTAGCTTTTTAAGGAGGCGCCATGTTGTTTTCCAGAGCCTTAGGGGCACAGTGGTAAGAGCTCAGCTGCTAACCAAAAGGTCGGCAGTTCAAATCCACCAGCAGCTCCTCAGAAACACGATGGGGCAGTTCTGCTGTGTCCTATAGGGTCGCTATGAGTCGGAATCCATGCGACTGCAGTGGGTAAGAGATATCCTTTTCCTTCGTGGTTTTACCATTTTACATTCCCACCAGCAGTGCATAAGAATTCCAGTCTCCCCACAACCTCTCCAACATTTGTTATTTTCCTTTTTTTTCATTAGTGCCAGTAATGGCAGGGTGAGATGGTATCTCATTATAGTCTTGATTTGCATTTCTCTAATGGCTAATGATTGAGGGCGTTTGGTGAAGTCTCTCTTCATATCCTTCGCTTATTTTTATTTTTTAATTTTTTAAAATTGTGCTTTAAGCAAAAGTTTACAATTCAAGTTCGTCTCTCATACAAAAATCTATACATATATTGTTATGTGACCCTAGTTGCTCTCCCTGTACTGTGACAGCACACTTACCTCCCACCCTAGATTTTCTGTGTCCATTCAACCAGCTCGTGACACTTTCTGCCTTCTTATCTCCCCTCTGGACAGGAGCTGACCATTTAGTCTCATGTATCTACTTGAGCTAAGAAGCACACTCTTCACGAGTATCATTTTATGTCCCATGGTCCAGTCTACTCTTTGTCTGAAGAGTTGACCTAGGGAATGGTTTCAGTTTGGGGCTAACAGAGAGTCCGGGGGTCGTGTCTTCCAGAGTTCCTCCAGTCTCAGTCAAAACATTAAGTCTGGTCTTTATACTAGAATTTGAGTTCTGCACCCCACTTTTCTCCTGCTCCATCAGGGACTCTCTGTTGTGTTCCCTGTCAGGCTGATCATTGTGGTAGCCAGGCACCATCTAGTTCTTCTGCTTTCAGGCTGATGAAGTCTCTGGTTTATGTGGCCCTTTCTGTCTCTTGGGCTAATACTTTCCTTGTGTCTTTGGTGTTCTTCATTCTTCTTTACTCCAGGTGGGTTGGGACGAATTGATGCATCTTAGATGGATGCTCACTAGCTTTTACGACCCCAGATGCCACTCACCAAAGTAGGATGCAGAACATTTTCTTAATAAACTTTGTTATGCCAGTTGACCTAGATGTCCCCTGAAAACATAGTTACCAGACCCCAGCCTCTGCTACTCTGTCCCTCGAAGTGTTTGGTTATATTCGGGAAGCTTCCTAGCTTTGGTTCAGTCCAGTTGTGCTGACTTCCCCTGTAGTGTGTGCTGGCCTTCCCTTCACCAAAAATAATTCTTGTCTAGTTTCTAGTTAGTGAATACCCCTTTCCCTCCCTCCCTACCCTTGTAACCATCAAAGAATGTTTTCTTCTGTATTTAAACCTTTCCTTGAGTTCTTATCATAGTGGTCTTATATGATAATCTGCCCTTTTGCGACTGACTAAATTCACTCAGCTTAATAGTTTCCAGGTTCCTCCGTCTTTTAAGATGTTTCACAGATTCATCGTTGTTGTTTATCATCGCGTAGTATTCCATTGTGTTAATATACCATAATTTGTTTATCCATTCGTCCATTGATGGGCACCTAGGTTGTTACATCTTTTTGCTATCGTAAACAGTGCTGCAGTGAACATGGGTGCGCGTGTATCTATTCATGTGGCGGCTCTTATTACTCTAGGATATATTCCAAGGAGTGGGATTGCTGGATTGTATGGCACTTCTATTTCTAGCTTTTTAAGGAAGCGCCAAATAGATTTCCAAAGTGGTTGTACGATTTTACATTCCCACCAACAGTGTACAAGTGTTCCAGTCTGGCCACAACCTCTCCAGCATTCATTATTTTGTGTTTCTTGGATTAATGGTAGCCTTGTTGGGGTGAGATGATATCTCATTGTAGTTTTGATCTTCATTTCTCTAATGGCTAATGATCGTGAGCATTTCCTCATGTGTCTGTTAGCTGCCTGACTGTCTTCCTTGGCAAAGTGCCTATTCATATCTTTTGCCCATTTTTTAATTGGGTTGTCTTTCTTTTTGTTTTTGAGGTTTTGCAGTACCTTGTAGATTTTACAGATTAGACGCTAATTGGATTTGTCATAGCCAAAAATTTATTCCTGGTGTGTAGGTTGTCTTTTTACTCCTTTGGTGAAGTCTTTTGATGAGCATAAGTATTTGATTTTTAGGCACTTCCAGTTATCTAGTTTCTCTTCTGGTGTTTGTGCACTGTTACTTACGCTTTGTATTCTGTTTATGCCATGTGTTAGGGCTCCTAGTGTTGTCCCTATTTTTTCTTCCATGATATTTATTGTTTTAGATTTTATATTAACGTCTTTGATGCATTTTGAGTTAGTTTTTCTGCATGGTGTGAGGTATGGGTCTTGTTTCAGTTTTTTGCAGATGGATATCCAGTTATGCCAGCACCATTTGTTAAAGAGACTGTCTTTTCCCCATTTAACGGTCTTTGGGACTTTGTCAAATATCAGCTCTCATAGGTGGATGAATTTATGTCTGGATTCCCAATTCTGTTCCATTGGTCTATGTATCTGTTGTTGTACCAGTAGCAGGCTGTTTTGACTACCGTGGTGGTATAATAGGTTCTAAAACTAGGTAGTGTGAGGCCTTCCACTTTGTTCTTCTTGAGTAGTGCTTTACTTATCTGGGGCCTCTTCCCTTTCCATATGAAGTTGGTGATTTGTTTCTCCATCTCATTAAAAAATGCGGGTGGAATTTGGACCGGGATTGCATTGTATCTGTAGATTGCTGTGGGTAGAATTGACATTTTCACAATGTTGAGTCTTCTATCCCTGAGCAAGGTATGTTTTTCCACTTATGCAGGTCTCTTGATTTCTTGCAGCAGTGTCTTGTAGATTTCATTGTATAGGTCTTTTACATCTCTGGTTAGTTTTATTCCTAAGTATTTTATCTTCTTGGGGCCTATTGTAAATGGTATTGATTTGGTGATTTCCTCTTCAAAGTTCTCTTTGTGTAGAGGAATCCAACTGACTTTTGTATGTTTATCTTGTATCCTAATACTTTGCTGAAATCTTCGACTAGTTCCAGTAATTTTCTTGTGGATTCTTTGGGGTTTTCTGTGTATAAGATCTGCAAACAGAGATACTTTTACTTCTTCCTTACCAATTTGGATGCCCTTTATTTCTTTTTTTTAAAATTTTTTCCCATATAAAAATTTATACATACATTGTTATGTGATTCTAATTGCTCCCCCCATGCTGTGATAGCACACTCCTCCTTTCCACCCCTGATTCCTCATGTTCATTCAACCAGCTCCTAACCCTCTCTGCCTTCCCATCTCACCTCCAGACAGAAGCTGCCTGTTTAGTCTCTTGTATCTACTTAAGAGGCACACTCCTCAGGAGTATCACTTTATGTCCCACAGTTCAGTCCAATCCCTGTCCGAAGAGTTGGCCTCAGAAACTGTTTTAGTTCTGGGCTAATAGGAAATACAGGGGCCATGCTTTCCAAGGTTCCTCCAGTCTCAGTCAGACCATTAAGTCTGGTCTTCTTACTAGAATTTGAGTTCTGTACCCCACCTTTCTCCTGCTCCATCCGGGACTTTCTGTTGTGTTCCCTGTCAGGGTGGTCATTGGTGGTAGCCGGGCACCATCTAGTTCTTCTGGTCTCAGGCTAATGTAATCTCTGGTTTATGTGGCCCTTTCTGTCTCTTGGGCTAATACTTCCCTTGTGTCTTTGGTGTTCTTCATTCTCCTTTACTCCACGTGGTTGGGACCAACTGATGCATCTTAGATGGCCACTTGCAAGATTTTACGACCCCAGATGCCACTCACCAAAGTAGGATGTGGAACATTTTCTTAATAAGCTTTGTTATGCCAGTTGACCTAGATGTCCCCTGAAAGCATGGTCCCCAGACACCTGCCGCTGCTCCTGTCCGTCAAAGTGTTTGATTGTATTCAAGAAGCTTCTTAGCTTTGGTTTAGTCCAGTTGTGCTGGCTTTCCCTGTAGTGTGTGCTGTCCTTCCCTTCACCTAAAATAATTCTTATCTACTATCTAGTTAGTAAATAACCCTCACCCTCCCTCCTACCTTCATAATCATCAAAGAATGTTTTCTTCTGTTTAAACCTTTTTTTGAGTTCTTATAATAGTGGTCTTATACAATATTTGTCCTTCTTTGACTAAATTCACTCAGCATAATGACCTCCAGCTTCCTCCATGTTATAAGATGTTTCACGGCTTCATTGTTGTTCTTTATCGTTGCGTAGTATTCCATTGTGTGGATATACCATAATTTGTTTATCCATTCATCCATTGATGGTCACCTAGGTTGTTTCCATCTTTTTGCTACTATGAACAGTGCTGCAATGAACATGGGTGTGCATATATCTATTCGTGTGATGGCTCTTATTTCTCGAGGATATAGTCCAAGGAGTGGGATAGCTGAATTGTATGGTACTTCTATTTCTAGCTTTTTAAAGGAAGCGCCAAATCGATTTCCAAAGTGGTTGTACCATTTTACATTCCCACCAACAGTATATCAGTGTTCCAGTCTGTCCACAACCTCTCCAGCATTCACTATTTTGTGTTTCTTCGATTAATGGTAGCCTTGTTGGGGTGAGATGATATCTCATTGTACTTTTGATCTTTATTTCTCTAATGGCTAGTAATCGTGAGCATTTCTTCATGTGTCTGATAGCCACCTGAATGTCTTCTCTGGTGAAGTGTCTGTTCATATCCTTTGCCGATTTTTAATTGGATTATTTACTTTTTGTTATAGAGGTGTTGGATTTTCCTGTAGATTTTAGAGATTAGACCTTTGTTGGATTTGTCTTAGCCAAAAAATTGCCGTAGGTTCTCTGTTCTTTTGATGAGCATAAGTGTTTAATTTTTAGAACATCTTTGTTATCTAGCTTATCTTCGGGTGTTTGTGAATTGTTAGTTATATTTTTATCCTGTTTATGCTATGTATTAGGGCCTCTAGCATTGACCCTATTCTTTCTTCTATGATCTTTATTGTTTTCAGTTTTATATTTAGGTCTTTGATCCATTTTGAATTAGTTTTTGTATATGGTATAAGGTATGTGTCCTGTTTTGTTTTGTTTTGTTTTTTGTTTTTTTTTTGCAGATAGACATCCAGTTTTGCCAGCGCCGTTTTTAAAAAGGCTATCTCTTCCCCATTTGGTGGACCTTGGGCCTTTGTCGAAGATCAGGTGGCCATAGGTGGATGCATTTACATCTGGGTTTTCAGTTCTGTTCCATTGGTTGATGTTATCTGTCTTTGTACCAGTACCAGGGTATTGTGACTACCGTAGCTGTTTAGTAGGTTCTGCAGGCAAGTAGTGCAAGTCCTCCTACTTTATTCTTCTTCTTCAGTAGTGCTTTACTTATTCAGGGCCTCTTCCCTTTTCCTGTAAGGTTAAAGATTAGTTTTTCCATCTCTTTAAAGAATACTCTTGGTATTTGGATCAGGATTGCATTGTATTTGTAGATGGTTTTGGGTAGAATTGACATTTTCACAACGTTGTGTCTACCTATCCATGAGTGTGGTATGTTTTTCTATTTATGTAGATCTCTTTTGGTTTCTTGCAATAGTGTTTTGTAGTTTTCTTTGTATAGGTCTTTTACATCCCTGGTTAGATTTATTCTGAAGTATTTTGTTTTTTTAGGGGATATTATAAATGGTATTGTTTTCCTGATTTCCTTTTCATCGTTCTCTTTATTCGTGTATAGGAATCCAACTGATTTTTTTGTGTTTGTCCTGTATCCTGCTAATCTGCTGAATGTTTCTATTAGTCCCAGTAGTTTTCTTATGGAGTCTTTCGGGTTTTCTATGTATAGTATTATATCATCCACAAATAGGGCCAGTTTTACTTCTTCTTTACCAATTTGGATGTACTTTATTTCATTTTCTTTCCTTATTGCTCTAACACAACGTTAAATAGGAGTGTTGATAAAGGGCATCCTTGTCTTTTTCCTGTTATCGTGGGGACTGTTTTCACCTCTCTCTATTGAGAGTGATGTTGGCTTTAGGTTTTGTATAGATGCCTTTTATTATGTTGAGGAATTTCCCTTCTGTACCTGTATTATTGACTTTTTATGAGGAATGGGTATTGGACTTTGTCGAATGCCTTTCCTGTATCTATAGAGATGATTGTTTGATTCTTTTATTTTATTTATGTGGTGGATTACGTTGATTGATTTTCTAATATTGGACAATCCTTGCATACCTGGTATGAATCCTACTTGGTCATAGTGTATTATTTGTTTGATATGATGCTGTATTGTATTGACTAGAATTTTGTTGAGAATTTTTGCACCTATATTCCTGACAGGTATTGGTCTTTAATTTTCTTTTTATGTGATGTCTTTGCTTGGATTTGGTATTAGGGTTACGCTGGCTTCATAGAATGAATTTGGAAGTCTCGTGTCCTTTTCTGTGTTCTGAAATAGTTTGAGTAGTACTGATGTAAGCTCTTCTCTGAATGTTTGGTAGACTTCTCCTGTGAAGCCATCTGGGACAGGGCTTTTTTGCAGGGAAGTTTTTTTATTACCTTTTCAACCTCTTCTCATGTTAACAAAGTGTAACAAAGTGTTTCAACATCACTTTGTGATAGTTTGGGTAGGTGGTGTGTTTCTAGAAATTTGTCCATTTCCTCTAGATTTTCAAATTTGTTGGAGTATAGTTTTTCATAAAACTCTGTTATGATCCTTTTTATTTCAGTTGAGTCTGCTGTAATGTCCCCCATTTCATTTCTTATTTGGGTTATTTGCAACCTCTCCTGTTTTTCTTTTGTCAATTTGGCCAGTGGTTTGTCGATTTTGTTGATCCTTTCAAAGAGCCAACTTTTGGTTTTGTTGATTCTTTCTATTGTTTTTCTATTCTCTATTTCATTTATTTCTGCTCTGATCTTTATTATTTCCTTTTTTCAGGTGGCTGTGGGCTTCTTTTGCTTTTCTGTTTCTATTTGTTCGAGTTGTGTAGCTAATGTTTTGATTTTGTCCCTTCTTGTTTGATGTGTGCTTCTGTTGCTTTAAATTGACCTCTTAGCACTGTCTTTGCTGTGTCGCAAAGGTTTTGTTATGATGTGTTTTCATTCCCATTTGATTCTAGGAATTTTTTTATTCCATCTTTGATTTCTTCTATTACTGAGTGGTTTTTAAGCAGGATGTTATTCAGTTTCCACATATCTGACTTTTTTTATTTTTTTTGCTCTTCCTGTTATTATTTTCTACTTTGATGACATTGTGATCAGAGAAGATACTTTGTGTTATCTCAGTGTTTGAATTTTGTTGAGGGTTGCTTTGTGTACTAAGATGTGGTGTATTCTGGAATATGTTCCATGTGTGTTAGAAAAGAATGTGTACTTTCCTGCTGTTGGGTGGAGTGTTTTATGTATGTCTGTGAGGTCTGTTTGGTTGATTGTGGCCTTTAGGTTTCTTTTTGATGTTCTCTCCTTTACTGAGTGTGGTGTGTTGATGTCACCAACTGTTATTGTTGAACTGTCAATTTCTCTTTTCAGTGCTGTTAGAGTTTATGTATTTTGGAGCCCTGTCATTGGGTGCATAGATATTTATTATGGTTATGTCTTCCTGATGGATTGTCCCTTTAATCATTATATAATATCCTTTGTCTTTTAGGGTGGATTTTGTTTGAAAGTCTATTTTATCTGAGATTAGTATTGCCACTCCTGCTCTTTTTTTGATTTCTGTTTGCTTGATATACATTTTTTTCCATCCTTTGATTTTTAATGTATTTATGTTTTTGTTTCTCAGGTGTGTCTCTTGTAGACAGCATATTGATTGGTCTTGTTTTTTATCTATTCTGTCGCTCTCTGTCTCCTTATGGGTGCATTTAAGCCATTTCCATTCATTGTGATTACTGATAGGTCTGAGTTTATTGCTGTCATTTTGTGGTGCTTTTTTTTGTGATGCTGACATTTTCTTTGTTCCTCTTACTCTCCTGTGCTAAATTGCTTTTGTTTGTAGATTTTTTTCTTTTCTTTTGTTTTTGTAGATTTTGTGTTTACTGAGGCTTTATGTTTTTCTTCTTTATTTTAATGAATAGGTTTGTTAAGTTTCTTTGTGGTTACCTTGAAATTACCCCTATCTTCCTGAGTTTAAACCAGTCTCTTATTACTTGGTATCGCCTTAACTTCCTTTCCATTTGAAAGTTCTATACATACAGCATTTATTCCCTCTTTTATTGTTCTGACATTGTTGTCATTTACGGCTTAACCTCTCTGGTTTTGTGTTGTATATTTTTTAGTTTTGTTTTATGCTTGAAAGTTGATTATCTGGTTTGGTATCTGACTCATGCGGTCTTGCGTCCTAGATTCAGGTTGTCTGTTGATGTTGGTTCTCTAACCAAAGGACTCCATTTAATAATTATTGTAAATTTGGTTTGGTTTTTACTTATACCCTTAAGTTCTGTTTATCTGGAAATGTCCTAATTTTGCCATCATATTTGAGCAAGAGTTTTGCAGGATATATTATTCTTGGTTGGCATTTTTCTTCTTTCAAGGTTTTATATATATCATCCCACTAACTTCTTGCCTGCATGGTTTCTGCTGAGTAATCAGAGTTTAGCCTTATTGTTTCCCATCTGTACGTGAGTTTTCATTTTTTCTTGAGCTGCTCTCAGGATTCTTTCTTTTTCTTTGGTTTTAGCGCTGTGACTATAATATGTCTTGGTGATTTTCTTTAGGAGTCTATCCTGTATTTCATTCTTTGAGCTTCTTAGATGGTCACCTTTTCATCTTTCATGATATTAGGGAAGTTTTCTGTGAGCAAATCTTCGATGATCCTCTCTGTGTTTTCCATTTTCTCCCCGTGTTCTGGAGCTTCTATCATATGCAGATTTTTGGTTTTGACTGCATCTCACATTGTTCTCAGGGATTCTTCATTTTTCTTCTTTCTTTTCTCTGATTTTTCCTCAAACAACGTGACATCCAAGTATCTGTCTTCAATTTTGCTGATCCTGTCTTCCATGTTTTGAATTTGCTCTTAAAACTTTCTATGGCACTGTCCATTTTTGAAATTTTGTTGTTTATCTTTTGGATTTCTAGTTGCTGTTTTTGTATGATTTCTAGTTGTTTGTTTATTTTGACAGTTTGTTCCTGTATTATTTTCCTGAATTCTTCCATTGTTTTGTCTGTCTTTTCAATGATTTTGTCTGTATTTTCTTTGATTTTGTCTATTTTTTCCTTGTTTTTGTCCATGTTTTCCTTCATCTCTTGGCGAGCCCTGAATTTTACAGTTTTGAATTCCTTGTCAGGTAATTCCAGTACCTTTTCTTCTACCAGAAGGTCATCTGGTGTTTTATATTCGACGCATTCTGGAGCCATCCTATCCCGTTTTTTTTTTTTTAAATGTTTTGATATTGTCTGCTGTCTTTGAGACATTCAGTAATTATTTTCTTCATTTATTGATTGTAGATTGTTTGTTTCATCCTCCTTTTTTGTTTTATTTTGTTATTTCTAGTCATGCAGGCTTGGCATTCTTTGTTATTTGCTCGCCTGTGGGCATACTTTTCACCACCTCGTCCAAGTGGGCAAGTCCCTCTGCTATGGTTCAGCCATGCAGGTCCAGCAGATGGGGAGGGGCAGGAATGGGTCATTTGTGGCACGTTCTGGGGCCTACGGGGTGGGGCTGGGGAGCGGTGCAGGGTAGGATCCGGTGGTCTGCCCCTGTGCCTCTCAGTGCATATAGGCAGCAGGGAAGGGGGAGCATGTGATGTATGGAGCTAAGCAGGTATGGAAAAGAAGAGGGAGAAACAATCCAAAAAAAATGGTGCTGAGGGAGCCTGCTGGTGGAGTGATGTGGACCTGGCAAAACCATGTGTTGGTGGCTTTCTAGCTAGGTGGTGTGGCACAACCCATCAAGAAGGGGCAGAGATGGCACACGCGGCCAAGTGGTCGAGAAAGAGGAAAGGAAGGAAGGTAGAGAGAAGAAACCGTGAAAAAAAATGCCTTGAGGGAGCCCAAAGGTATGGCTTCGCGGATTGGTGAAGCTGTGTTCTGATGGCTCCCCAGCTGAGCAGTGTGGCAGAGCCTGTCAAAAAGCATTGGTGACGACACATGCAGCCAGGTGGTCAGGAGAAAGAAATGAAGGAAGGTGGAGAGAATCAAGAAACCAAGAAAAAAATATGTTGCAAGACAGCTCATCTGTGTGGCAGTACAGACTGGGGAAGTGGCTCCCCAGCCAAGCAGTGTGGCACATCATCAAGAAGGAGCAGAGATGGCACATTGCACCAGCTGGATGGGAGAAAGGAAAGGAAGGAGGTGAGAGAGAAGAAACAAAAATAAGCCAAAACAACACAACAGAAAAATGACAGTGAAGGAGCTGGTCAGTGGGTCTAGGCAAATCCAAGCAGCAAGGAACCAGCATCTCTCTAGCCAAATGACTGTGGATCACCGGAAAGCGGCAGAGGCTACGCAGAGGGAAGAAGGGTGGAGGGTGGGAAAGCATGTATCCATGATTACTGGGTGCTCTGTCTCCTGCTGGGAGCTCCGTGAAGTTGCCTTCCCGTACTCTCTGTCTGCCGTTCTTGGTGGATGAGGGGTCCAAGATGGCGAGTCTGTGCCGCATTAGCTGGTAGGGGACCTTCACTCTGTGGTTCTCCTCGTTCTCTGTTCTCTGTCAGTTTCTTATTCCATTTGGTGCTTGCTTGAGTTCTTTATCCCTTCATTTGACACTTAGGGTTCCAGGATTGACGTTTGTATCTGTTTTACTTAGTTTTCCAGGTCTTTGCTGTAGAGGGACAGCATGGTGCTTCTGCCTGTAGCATCATGTTGGCTCCACCTCTTACTCTACTGAATCTTTCTCTTAGTTCCAGTAGTTTTCTTGTGGAATCTTTGGGGTTCTGTATGTATAGTATCATATCATCTGTGAATAGGGGTACTTTTACTTCTTCCTTTCCAATTTGTATGCCCTTTATTTTTTTTTTCTTGCCTTATTGCTCTAGGTAGGACTTTAACTTCTTGATTCAAGGTTGTTAAGGCAGTATAAGGGGGTTATAAGGGCAGTCTTCTAAAGGGTCTCATAGCCTGATAGGTAGACAAAATAACATACATCAATTTTAGGGAATGAGACAAGGTTTTATATGGTATGTATCAAGTGACTTGTACAGACCATAAGTTTAGGGGAGGGAGAGATCATGTGAGCCAGAGAGGTTCTAGATGCTTTACATGGGAGAATGATTTCAGCTTACCTTTAATGGATAGGCAGGTTTTGAATAGGTGAACAAAAGGGAAGAGTGCACTCCAGGCAGTGTGGATGGTGAGCTGTACATATTTTGAAAGTGTAATAAGGAAGCCATTCTGTCTGGAGAGGCTGTGGTTGTGGGTATAGAAGTAAGGTTGTGGGGGATAGGTAGGCCAGGAGCCAGAACATGGACAACCTTCAATGCCAATTCAGGGAGGATACTTTTTGATGCTTTGTGTGCTTTTGACATTTGTGGATTAGCTTCTTAACTATAGAGAGCAAAATCTGTCTTTGTGAAAAACTAGAAGCATGAAGACCAATCAAGCCACCTTTTGGGGACCTGGGAGGTGTGGGACATGATTGACATTCAGATAAATTTTTTTCAGCTAGACTCAAGAGAGTGACACCTTCTCATCCTGATTCTCTTGCAGCCCGTGTGACCCCAACCCTACCGAAGCAGGACCGTCCTGTGCGTGAGGGGACCCGTGTAGCCTCCATTGAGACAGGCTTGGCTGCAGCAGCTGCAAAGCTAGCCCAGCAGGTAGGTGCTGACACCCCAGGCAATGGCCCTGCTACTTATCCCCATTTGACTTAGAGCTTCAAAAGTCAGACCTTCAGGCTGATAGGATGCCACTGTTGTCTTATTAGATAGTGGGAAACCTTTGATCTTTATCCATGGTGGTGTCCCAGTCCCATCCTATATCCTTCACACCCCAGCTTACTAACAAGCTACTTCCACAGGTTACACATTTGGTATGATTTAGGATGAAAGAAAATGTAGGGTCAGAGAAAGACCCTTGCTAATATCACTCGCCTTCCTGGGTATGTAGAAACCTCTCAGTTGGGAAGGATCAGGTCTGTCCTTGGGTAGGAGCATTTGCCCTCAGATGACACCTCAAGGAGGTGACTCAGCTGAGTACACTCAAGGTCTCAGCCACCCACTAGTACTGTAATTTGGTCTATTGGAGAGGTTTTTCTTGTTCTCTTTGCCAAATACTGTTACCTTGATCTTCATCCCCTGCTTCTCAAGAAAACACAACCACTGCTTTTTGTCCTAAAGGCCATCTTCACTAGAATCAAGTTCACCTCCAAGCATTACAGTTTACAAAGTTCTTTAACCTGTGTAATGTGCTCAGTGACTGTGGGAGCAGTTGGAGGTGAATCTTCTAATTCTTCCCTTATCAATACACCCTTAGCTCCTCATATCATATCCTGCAGCTTAGAGCATTTATTGAGTATCTGCTGTATGCTAGGTGCTTCCATTTACAATGTCTCATGTAATATGCCCAATAGCCCTGTTCAATAGGTGGTATTTTCATCATTTTACAGGTGAAGAAAATGAGACTCTCTTTAAGTGACTAGTCCAGGATAATACAGCCAGTAAATGGAGGAGACAAGATTCAAACTCATATCCTCTAACTTCAAATTTCATGTTACTTGCTATTTAAATAAAATGAAATAGTTAAATGTTTACGTAATTCAGTAATTAAATCCTATTTAAATAAAATGTAATAGAATTATGTTTTTCGTATGATGTTCTGTGGAGCTCTAGAGTTGGCTTAGAAATGTCTCAGAGGCTATTGTTGGGAGCCAGCAGAAACCAAGCTGGCCAGACAGCCCTTCTTTGACCAGAACTTCTCTGTGTTGTGTGTATAGAAGATGTGTATGTAAGATGTAATTTAATAAGAGGGGTTCTACTGCTTTAAATAAACAGATAAATTAATGAAAGGTGTGAAAACTACTGTTAGTGCCTACTAAGGAGCTCGCTTCTGTTTGGGGTCATCAGGGATGACCCCAGTGAAGAGGTTTTGAAATTGGGGAGGGGTTTTGTAGGCTAAGCTTGTGGTAGGGGACAAGGAGGCATTCCAGAAAAAGGAGACTCCTTGATATAGTACACAAGGCCCTCTTGATTTGGTGTTTAGTCACCTCTCCTCTCTTGCCTGCCAGCCCCTCATAGATGCGCTTTACAACCATACTGCACTATGGTACTCATGTAATATGCATGGTACTCATGTAATATGCATGGTACTCATAGTTCAGTCAGTATATCAGATTGTTTCATACCTCTGTCCCTTTACACAAGCTTCTGCTCATTGGACATCATGTTCCCTCAGACATCTTACCTAACACCCCTTCACAACACCTATCACAAATTTATTTCGGTAACCTTCTCTTGTGCTTCCATAGCATTCTGTCATGGTACTTACAATAATAAATATACTTTTCTTTGACCCTTACTAAACTCTGAGTGCCTCTGGGGTGGTGATATATCTAATTCAACTTGGTATGCCCCCTATGCTAAGCACATGTATCTACTCAGTGTTGGAGTGCGTGAATGAATGAATGAGCAGATATTTCTGGATTGGAAGCTTTATGTTTGGGAATAGGGTAAGATAAGTAGTGGTTAAAAGCATGGATTCTGGAGCTAGCCTACCTGGGTTTGAATCCTAACTCTACCACTTGGGCAAGTTACTGAACTTCTCTGTGCCTCAGTTTCCTCATAGATTTTGTATGAGGATCAAATGAGGTAACATACATAAAAGTTTTTAGAACAGTGCTTGGCACAGACATGTTAGCTATGTAAGCTTTTCATCATTATCATCATGGGTTGACTAGGCATAAGTGGGCAGACTGTGGAAGACTATGCATGCCAGGTCAGGAGTTTGAACTTGGGTAGAAACCTACTAACAGTTTTTTGAGTAAGGGAATTGTCAAGATAAAAGTGGTCCTGTCATAAGACAATCTAGTCTTTTGTAGGGGTGTCTGGATGAGAAAGAGCTTGGTGGCAAAGGTAGAAAATAGACCTTAGGCTAAATGATTTAGCTTTGAAGAGATAATTTCTGGATTGGGATAAGACAAATGGGAGCAGAAATGCAGTTCCTGGCATAGGTGGAATAGCAGTGTGGCTGAGAGCAGAGATTCTGAAGCTAGATGGCTTGGGTCTGAATCCTGGCTTGGCCACTTATTGGTCCCGTAACCTTGGGGAAAAGACTTAACCGGTCTGTGCCACAGTTTTCTTCATCCTTAAAATGGGATTATAGTTCTTACTTTTCAGGTTCTTGTAAGTATTAAATGAGTAAATATAGAACAGTGCCTGGCATGTATTGCTAATATTATTATTCTTGTCCCCCAGAAATTCCTATGGTAGCCACAGCCTGTCAGATCTTCCGAGTGGCAGGAGTAGGCCTGTGTTGCCAAGAGAAGGCAAAGAAATGTAATCACTGAGTTGGTCTGTGTGGCTGTGTAGCATTTCAGAAGGTGAAGTCGTTCACATGCTCTCAGCACCACCTTTCCAGGTTCTCAGGGCTCCAGATGCCCGCTATACAGGTACCCACTATGCAGTGGATAGTAGAGCCATAGAGCAATGGATGGATGGAATCCAACACATTGGGAGAAGTGACACAACTCCTTATTCATCCCTCCCATCCAAAATTGAGGTTTTAAGACCTGGTGACCTGGAGGATTGTCAAGTCCTCTGTTAAAAGAAAAAGACCAGCAAGAGGAAGAGAAGCCATTATAAGAGAGGAAGCTAGAATAATAATTTACCACTTGTTGAGTTCCTACTTAGTGCTATGTGTTTTTACATTATCATTTTATTTAATCTTTCCAACAACCCTGAAAAACAGATATTATTTTCCCCATTTTACAGATGAGGCAACTGAGATTCAGAAAGGTTAGTAACTTGACCAAGGTCATACGATTTAGGAGGTCGAAAGCCTGGATTTAAACTTAGCTTTATCTCATTCCAAAGTTAATATTTTTTCTATTCTTAGATGTTCCATCTTGGAGTTTGTAGGTTCTGTGTTGAATAGACCTGGGCTGAATACTGGACTCAAACTACCTTTCAAAAGTGAAGCTTTGGGCTCAAGTTACTTAATGTCCCTGCACCTCAGTTTTCTCATCTGTAAAATGAGGATTTTTCTTTCTCAGGGCTGTTATGAGAATTAAATGAGATAAAGTACCTCAGCCTCTGGCATAAATTTAGCTATTATTACTAGAAGTGTCCATGGTCTACCTCATTAGTGGCAGTGCTAGGACTAAAACCCAAATTTCCTAACTCATTTACCAAGGAGATAACCTCGGATATTGGAAGGCCTCTGTGTTGTGTGTACATTCAGGCTAGATGGGGGGGAGTGGATTACAGAACCATGTTAACCATTGTCCAGTTCCCTTTCTGGGAAATGTTCTTTTCTTTTTTCCACTCCTGAACTCTCCCCTCCCACTTGCCTTGTGTTTCAGGAGCTGCAGAAGACCCAAAAGAAGAAATATGTCAAGAAGAAACCTTTGTTGAAGGAGGTAGAACAGCCTCGCCCTCAAGACTCCAATCTCAACCTGGCAACACCAGCCCCAACTCTGGCCACTACACCCCAGCTTTTCAACCCCCTGCCACCTCCTGAGCCTAAACAAGAGGCCCTGTCAGGAAGCCTTGCTGACCATGAGTATACTGCTCGTCCCAATGCTTTTGGCATGGCCCAGGCAAACCGCAGCACCACACCCATGGCCCCCGGTGTCTTCTTGACCCAGCGGCGCCCTTCAGTTGGCTCCCAGAGCAATCAGTCAGGACAAGGTACAGCTACCATATGGTTGTAGAACTGAGAAGGACCTTAGGGCTACCTACTGCAAACTCTAAGTGCTTTGATAGATGAGAACACCAGGGAGGGACACTGAAGGCTAATCTAAGGAGCTTGGACTTCATCCCATAGGTCATGGAGTAACATTGACTGGTGTTAAGCAGAGAGATCAGGTTTGGGTTTAGAAAGATTGTTCTGGTGGCCAGAATGGAGGGTGGACTGTAGATGGGAGATCTAGGGAGGAGACAAATACACAGATTCAGGAAGCCATGAAGAGAGGCTGGGGCTCTGGCAGAGGAAATAGAGAGGTAGAGAAAAAAATTGATCAAGTATGGAAGAAGTCAAATAGGACATGGGAGGTGATTTGATATGAGGAGAGAGGAAGAAGCAAGAGAAGAGAGGAGAGTCAAGCCCCTTCTTTTCCTCACTTCGGCCTTCAGAGCCCAATCCCTAGAGTGCTCAGCTCAAGGGAAGTGAGTTTGGTATTACATTAGAGTGATGGGATTTCTAATGAAACAAGGCCCTGGGGATGACAACTTCAGGGATACTGAGCTACAATCATTAACCAGGCATATGTCCAATCCTGGTGGTCAGGATAAGAGGACACAGAAGCACAATCACCTCCTGCAGAATTAAGGAGGCAAAATGATTGAGACCAAAGCAGTGGGGAAAAGGAACTGGACAGACTGTAACCAGAGCACAGGTAGTTCATAGCTGCTGCAGGAGGTCATAGGAAGAAGAGCAAAGGCATGTGATGTTGGATGTAAGTAGTTAAGGAGGACTTCTTGCCTAAGGTGGGCTGAAAGCCAGGCCTAAGGATGGGAGACTTATTGGGAAGAGGAAAAGAGAAGGGGAGGTGGCCTGATGATAATTGGTGCCAGAGTTGATGCTTAAGCCCTTGCCCAAGCTGTGGGGGGACCTTGCTTACTTCTCCCTTCCCCCACAGGAAAGCGTCCCAAAAAGGGCCTGGCCACAGCAAAGCAGAGACTCGGTCGTATCCTGAAAATCCACAGAAATGGCAAACTCCTTCTGTGAGCCCCCTTATGCCCCATCCCCTACCCCTTCACCCCCATTACCTTCTCTGTTGTTGACTCTTGGGGCACTCCTGGATCCTATCTGCCCCAGACACGGTGCTGAGGCGCATTGTCCTGCTTTCTTGGGACTGACCAAAGGCATGGACTCCCCCACGGACCCCTCCACAGACTCCTCCCAACTGTCTTCCCCACTTCCACTAGAGCATCCTGCCTTCCTTCTCCATTCCCCTGAGTAGCAGGCAAATGGAATGGTGTCCAGCTGACAAGAACCCTCTTTTCTGCTGCTCCAACCCATTTTCCTTTTGCCTGCCTTGTCTGCCCTTTACTCTCACCCCCCCTAGAGCTAGAAGGCAGCATGAAGAGAGCCTGGTCCCCTCGATATTTCCCTGGTCATGAAGTGTAAGGCCCAGCACTTGACACTTTCTGCAGTTTCATCCCTGTCTCCAGAAGCCTGCCCATCTCTGTCCACTCTTCTTCCCCTTCTTCCTCCCAGTTTAGTGGGCATGCCCCACCTCCACACTTCTACCTGGGAGAAGAGTCTGGCCTCTGCTCCCTCATGCCAAATGCTTCATGGAAATAAAGAGGAGGGCCCAGAGTCTCCTTACTGCCCCACTGTGGGCCATTTTCAGAGGTGGTATAGAAGGCCATGGGTTGACTTCACTCATCATTGAGAAGAAGGGAGATTCCTATCACTTCTCAAGGTGGGGAGAGGACAGATGCCCAAGCCTTTGACCATGACTTTGCAGCCTATTGGAGGAAGCTACTTTTGGGTGGCTACAGGTGAAGTCCCTTGTCCCAGGGTGAGCTCCAGGGATTTGCCTGGACTTTGAGATCGTGCACAACATTATCCACGTGGCTGTGGCTGGACCCCAGCGGGTGAAAAGCCATCTCCCAGAAACCTGAAAGCACCCGCAACTGAAGCAAATAACCCTGGCCTTATGGCCTGCCCCTCTCACCTATATCACAGAGCACAGCCTAGACCTTCTGGAGGGTATGTGGTGGGACAGCTCACCCCTGGGTCCATCATTGGGAACCTCCCTACTTCTTTTCCCACCTGAGGTCTTGATCTGAAGAAGACCTCAGGATTCACATCTTCACTCCTGGGCCTTTGCACTTCCAGACATCAGGTCAACACTCAAGCAGAGTGCAGATGGGCCACTCGTGAGCCCAAGCCTAGGAGAGGAGACGCCCCTCTGTGAAGGAGCAGATCATCTGATCCTCCCCTTCTCCCGCTTCTTCCCTTTGTGGATCTTCTCCATTGTCCTCTCCCCTCACCTACCCCACCCCCCTGCCTCCTACCTGTTTTTCCTCACTGGTGATCTGGACTTGATGGAGAACACCTCTTTCTGTTTTGCCACTGCCCAAGTGAAGTGTATCTTTGCCCTGTACCTCCTACTCTAACCTCACTCCAACTTGCCTAGTGCTTCTGGGGAATTTAACCATGCAGGTCACAGGGAATATGTGAGGTTTCCCTTGTCTTCTTTGTGTCTCCAGTTTGTCTTTCTTTTCTCCACAGCCCTGCCTCTACTCTCCTTCCTTGGAATCAGGGCTCCCTCAGCCCCCATTTGCTTTTTCTACCTTGGGGACCCCAGGGGCCAAGCATTCCTCCATTTAGTCACACCAAAGGCAAAACGCCTGGCTACCTCCCCCCAGCACCTGAGGTCCCTACTCCTTTCCCCTCTATTTCTACCCAGCTTTGCTTATCTTGGGGATTTGAAAGCAGTAGAGGGTAGTGAGGAGGGGGGAAGGGGAGGCCTGTGTCCCTGTGAAGGCATCTGCCCGACTAGGTCCTGACTGCTGTAACCAAGACCAGGTCTCCAGCCCTTCTGCCCATTAACACCCTTCCTGATCTTTCAAAGGCAGCTAATTACTAGCAAATCCCCCTGGTCCTGGACCTCTTTCCCTTTGTTTCTTTGTTCAAAGTTTCTGTGGAGCTAAAACCCAACCTCCATTTGACTGGGTTTTTTTTTTTTTTTTTTTTTTAGTTTGGTTGGGTTCTCATAACCTCCTGTTTGTTGTTTTGTGTTGTTTTAAATGAAAAGCAAGTTTACCCTCAGAGTTATGCTTTTCCAAAGAGACTAGTGTGCTTTTTTTTTTGTTTCATGTTCTAAGTGTTTGAAGTGAGTTGGGGAGGGGTTGGGGGTGATAGTAACCAAGGTTTAGAACATGGTAAGAGAGTTACCTCTGGTCTCCACTCCCTAACAGAGAGCTGGGGATTGGATAGGGGGTGGGGAGAGAGGATTTCTATTCACCTTTAATATATTTTTACAAAAAAAAAAAAGAAAAAAAGCAAACACTTTAAAAACAAGCCCACCGCTTCTGTACATGTTTAAATATATTTTTAGAAGTGGGTAGAATTGTGAATTTCTGATGCAGGACCTTTTTATAAACAGGTTAGAGTAGCATCATCCAGACTTCTCTGTTGTTTTTTTTCCCCCTGCTTTTTTCTTATGTTGTGTTACTAATGTAATTTATATTTTTTTTAGATCCTCCCTTTCCTATAGAGATAAAAATGATTTATCTTGACAATTGCTTTGCTTGATCTTATTTTTTTTGGTGGTGGTGATGGTGGTGAGGGGTGGGGTCCAAGAGTACCTTCTTGTCTTTGCATTTTCTGTCTGTCTCCCTCCTGCCCATCAACTCAGGAAGTTGTCAGCAGACACTTCTGTGGTGCTCAACCTCGTGCCTGGGGTGGGAAGGGAACAGGATCCCTGCCCTCAGGAGGAACACAGTCCACACACCCAAAACAGGTAATCAGAAGTACAGTGGGCAAAGAAGAAAGGGTGTAACAATTCCAAGGGGCCTGACAGGTTCCTTGGAAAGGCTTTCCATAGTTTCCACAGGCTGTTTTTTATGACTCTACCTGTGTCCTCTTTCTGCAAATGTGTTTTTTTGTTTGTTTTTTCTCTCTCTCTTTCTCTGGCATACTACTCCAAGCACTTGTGGTACAATTTGGACTTCATTACTGTGCTTGGGGCCAGTGCAAGGATAGAATATAATTATCAGAGCTAACACATAACACTCTTCCCTGTGCCAGGCACTGCTCTAAGTACTTCGTATATATTGACTTATTTCATCCTCACGAACATCCTCATCCTACTGATTAGGAAACAGAGACAGAATAACCTTCCAGGGTCACACATATAGTAAGTTGTGGGTCCAGCCTGGTTCCCGACTCTGTGTTCTTATCACTCTGTTCTGCAACCTCTCACTGATAACCATTACCATTTATTAAGTGCCTTTTGTGTGTCAGGCATTGGGCTAGGGGTTTTATTTAGGATATCTCATTTAATCCTGATACTGGCAACCCAGTGAAGTAGTTATTAGCCCTATTTTACAGATGAAGAGTCTGAAGCTGGCCAGTGATCTTCCACAGCTGGATTCTGCCTGACTCCAAAACTGGTTCGTTCTCAACTTCACTGTGTTAGAAAATCGTTTGGGGCTCAATCACCCAACAGATGTTTACTGAGCACCTGTTGTGTGCAAGATGAGAGTTGTGTCCTGAGGAGAGCCCCTGGGATAATGTTGGGAGCCTCAATTCCTAAATCACCTCTACCCTGACTCTCGTGTTAACCAGGGCAGGCAGCTTACTGGCTGAGGGTCAACCATAAAAGGAGTTTAAACCTAACCAGGATTTCTCCTTCTTGGAGATTCTTTTGTGGGTCTGGGGTGAGGCTGAGTTTGGAACCTAGTGGTTAAATGACTTCTTCCAGCTCTCACAATCTAAATCTTGGTATTAGGCAGGATTCCTGCCAGAAAGGTGATGATGTCTTTTTTAATAGAAAATTTTCACAAAATCTGGGGCATGGGGAACTATATCTCTTGGTAGAAAGGCAACAGGAAAGAAGAGGGAGGTCAGAGCCTTTTCAACAATGGTGGGCTGGGTTCTCTTTGTCCCCAGCTCCCACCCGACCCTCTCCAGTGAGACGCCAAAGCCTCAGGTTAGAGGATAAGCTAGAGTCTCAATCACCTTACTCCTCAGTCCAGACAGGAGGTGCCAGCAGACCAGAGGCTCCTGTCTAGAAATTGAGACGGGGAGCAAGACGCTGAACCTCAGTCTTCCCTCTTTCCAGTGTAGAGTAGAAAAGTGTACTGGACTTGTCGCTAAGAGCCGACCTTTTCAATGACTAACCAAATAATTTAGGAGAGATTACTTGTCTGAGTCTCAGTTTCTATGTTTGCCAGATTGAATTATCTCCACTATGAGGCCCTCTGAAAGGTGGATCATCTCTAACCTTTCTGAATTTTTTGATTCTCAGACTGAATCTTCTAGCCCTGAACTGTCCTGAGTACAGATCCCCATTTCTGTTTGCTCATGTTTCCCCTGCCTTAAATGCATGGGCCCTTCCCTGTCCCCAGGACCCTATTTGTACCAGGTTGACTGAAGTGACCCTTGCCTTCCAGTAAGTTGAGTGGAGGAGAAGAGCATCATTATGGTACAGCGCAGTGATAGAGATGAGTGCAAGGTGCTAGGCAGGGAAGCAGGGAGTCCAGGGAAGGCTTCCTGTCAGGGGTGATGCCTGAGCTGAAGGATGAGAAATAATTAGCCAGTCAGGCAGAGAATGGTGGGAAGAGTATTCCAAGCCAAGGCAATAACATGAATAAAACAGAGGTGTAAAAAAAAGCACGTGCATATAGAGAAAGGCAAGCAATTTAGTATAACTGGAGCTTTGACTTTCACCTGGGGGAAACATATACAGACTCTTAGAATATGTAGTTTGATAAGGCATATGATCATAATTGATTATAGGAATAATAATTTTAAAACTCTAGATAATGCAGGATATGTAATTAAGATGTTTATCAAAAGGCTGGACTTTATCCCATGAATGACAAGGAAACTTTAAAGAGTTTTAAGCAGAAAATGGGATGATCCAACTTACTTTTAAAAAAAATTCCTTTGGCAATCTTGGACTGGGGGTGGGTGACACTGAAGCCAGGGAGAACAGTGAGGAAATTACTCCAGGGGGCACTATGTGAACCAGAGATGGGGAGAGCATCATTTCATCTTGTGATGCCTCATTGAATGTCACTTTCCCTAAGGAAGGCTTCACCCAACTCTAGTCAACTCTGACCTTTCTTTTAAAGGGAAGAAATCTCAGGCTATTTCCAGGAGGCAGAGCCATGGGGTCAGCCACTCACACAACCCAAGAGACAGAAGATAGACTCCTCTATCCCCTTTTCAGCTTTCAACTCTCAAAATAGCTCACATTCCCAGGCCTCCTACTTCCCTATAGGATTGTATCATAATGCCAACAGTCACCCATGAATGTGGTAAGAGAGCTACAAGACTCATTTTATATTTTCCTTGTCAGGAGTTCAGCAGCCTTCCCCATGTACCATTCTGTTCCCTCATACACAGGCTTTCAGGGTTATCTCTCTAACGTCTTATTGCCACCATCCCTTGGCTTTCCATTGCTTATCACACCCTCTGGATTTCAAGGATTTCCAGAATCTGGCCCAACCTGGACACAATGGGCTGTGGTGGAAAAAGAATGTGCCTGGAAGTTGAGATGACCAGTAAATTGCACCTATGCCACCTATGTGATCTTGAGCTGGTTACTTTATATTTCTTTGCCTCAACTTCATTATCTGTCAAACAAAGATATAATCCCTACCTCATAGGGCTGTTGGGAGGAATTGTAGCTAATGTTTTTAAAGAACTTAATTCAGTGTTTGACACTCAAGGTGATCAGTAAATGTAGTTTAATTTTTCCTAGTCACAATTTGCCCAATAGGGCCTGTAATCTTAAATAGAAGTACAGAAAAAGTAAGCCTTTAAAGGAATTGAGAGATTATTTCAAACTGGGGAAGGAAATTGAGCTAGCTTCACAAGGGAGGTGATGTTTGAAGAACACAGGGAGATGACTGAGTCACGAGGGATGGTAGGCCTTAAACTCTTACGTAGGAGGTACAACCGAATCTATGACACGAAGTTGCTGAAAGGTGCCAAAGTATCCATGCCAGTTCATTATCAACAGTCCAATTCTACAGTGGTTGATCAAAGACTCTTGTGTCAGGCCCTGTGCAGGGCATTGGAGGATTTGACCCTGAAGGAGCATGTTGTTTAGTACATAGGCACAGAAACCCAATTACAGCATACCGGGATGAATACAATGTTAAGAATATGTACAGGGTGCTATGGGAGCATGAAGGAAACACCCAGCCCAGTCTGAGGAGCAGGAAAGGCTTATGGGAAAAGTAACACCTGAGTTGAGTCTTGAAGGGTATTCACCAGGCAGGGGGAGGCAGAGGGATTAGTTAAAATAGAGCATTTTAAGCAAAAGAGACAGCATAAGCAAAAGTAGAGAGTCATGAAGCAGCCTGTATGTGGGTGGAACTACAAACCCTTGAGTTGGGCTGGAGTACAGATGGAGTAAGTCTTGGGAGATGAAGCTGAAGAGATTGGCACAAACCATATCATGAAGGCTGAATTTATGCTCCAGAATGTTCTCCCTGGCAATCTTTGGGGTGAGGGAGACACTGAAAAGAACTAGCATGGAGACCAGTGTAAAGGTGATTGCAAGATTCCAGTTAAGATGTAATGTCTAAACCAGGGCATTCACCTTGAAGATACCAGAGATATTAACCCACACGCCTTATTTTTTTCTTATGATCATTTTCAAACATGCAGAAAAGTCATAATAATTTTACTGTGAACATCCATATATCATCTAGGTTCTACAATTAGCATTTCATTTTACTTCCTTTATCACACATATCCATCCCTCCATCGTTCATCAGCCCGTCTTTTTTTTATGCATTTCAAAATTAGTTACTGACATCAGTACACAGTCTCTTAAACATTTCAGCATGCATGTCATTAACTAGAGTTCAATATTTGTGATTATTTTTTAGATAAAGTATACATACAAAGAAATGCATATTACAAGTATAATTTCATGAGTTTTGACAAATGTCTATACCTGTGTAACCCACACCCCATCAAGATACAGAACATTACCATCAATCCTGAAAGTTCCTATGTGTCCCCAGTCAATCACAACACTTCTTCATTCCAGAGTAGGCCTTGAGTTTGAAAGGGTAGGGTTTGGACTGTGTTAAAATAGACATTCTGGGCAGAAGGAGCCTGGGTGGCTCTCTTCCCCAGCAAAAGTGTGGAGACGGGTAACCAGGGGGGATGCACAAACATTAGTGAGTGACCTTGGATGGATGCCTTTTAGTCTCCTACTAGCCTTGTTTTGGATCAGTGGATGAAAGAGTGATGCAGGAGCGTCAAGGAACTGTTGGATCCTCAGGAGTTAACAGTCCTGTTGGGGAGACAGAAACATAGTTGCAGTGAAGTGTAACCAGGGTCAGTGTTAGAAGAAATAATGGAAAGTAATGCCAAACAAAAGTGCCACAGGAGTTTGGGTTGTGTATTGGGGAGGGGGGAGAATGGAGAGGAGAGAGAGAAAGTGATAAAGTGAGTGGTTCAGACACTTGAACTGTAGGAGCTCAGAGGAAGAAGGGAGAAGAGCATGTAACCAGGCATAGAAAGTTTCCTGGAGGTGAGAGAAGAGTTAAGTCTTGAAGGACATTGATAATAAATGTGGTAGAGCTAAGAATGTTTTAAGTTGCAAATAACAAAACACAAGTGAAGCATGAGGCATTGGTTCATATAATTGAAAAGTCTAAAGGTATGCAGGCTTTAGGCACAATTTTATCAGAGCTTAGGTTCTGATTGTCTCAGTTCTGCCCTCGTGTGTGTGTGTGTGTGTGTGTGTGTGTGTGTGTGTGTGTGTTAGCTTTGTCTTCAGGATATTTCTACATGATCACAGGATGGCTGCCTACAAAAAATGGGGATATAATAATTTCCCACAATCATTAAACAAAAAAGCAAACTTAAGGGGAAATCTACATGATCTTGGATTTGGCAGTGGTTTCTTAAGTATGACACCAAAAACACAGGTAATAAAAGGAAAAAAAAATAGGTAAATTGAACTTCATCAAAATTTTAAACTTCTGTGCATCAAAGGATGCTATGAAGAGAATTAAAAGACGACTCTGGGAGAAAATATTAGCAAATCATGTCTGATAAGGACTTCATAGCCAGAGTATATAGAGAACTCCTACAGCTGAACAACAAAACAACCCAATTAAAAAATGGACAAAGAATTTGAATATACATTTCTCTAAAGAAACTATACAAGTGGCCATTAAGTACATGAAAAGATGCTCAACATAATTAGTCATTAGAGAAATGCAAGTCAAAACAAGACACCACACCTGTAAGATGGCTATTATTTAAAAAAATGGAAAATAAGCATTGGAGAAATTGGATCCCTTGTGCATTGCTGTGGGAATGTAAAATATTGCAACTGTTGTGTAAAACTGTTGTTTCTCGAAAAGTTACACATTGCATTACCATATGACCTAGCAATTCTACCTTAGGTATATACCCAAACGATTGAAAGCAAGGACTCAAACAGATACTTGTACACTGTATTAGTTTCCCAGAGCTGCCATAAAGTACCACAAATTGGGTGGTTTATAAGAATCCTAAGGAATCTACAAAAATAAAAAAAGCAGAGCCAACATGGGACTATAAACAAGCACCATGCCGTCCCTCTGCAGCAAAGACCCAAAAAACTAAGTAAAACATACAAACGTCAATCCTGGAACCCTAAGTACCAAGTGAAGGAATAAAGAACTCTATCAAGCACTGAAAGGAATAAGAAACTGACAGAGAACAGAAAACGAGGAGAGCTACGGAGTGGAGGTCCCTGTGATGGTTAAGATTGTAGGTCAACTTGGCTAGGCCGTGATTCTCAGTGTTTTGGCAGTTATTACAATGTTGTGATCACTTCCCTGTTGAAATTTGATATGCGATCACCCCCATGATGGGATCTGCTGAGTGGTACTGGTGGGGGTGGGGCCTGTGGTGGCTCACGCTCCCTCAGCCTTCATCTCTCCACCCTCAACCAGGTACTTCCTTGTCGCTTTGCCAGAGTTTTTGGCTTGCTCCAGACCCAGCAGCTGCCTCTTGTTGTCTCACCACCGGTTCTTGGGACTTGAGCTAGCAGCTTACCTATTGATCTTGGAATTTGTCGATCTTCACAGCCTGCGAGCAAGAGTCCTGTTCCCTGACCTGCTCATCTTGGGTTTGCTTGCCCCTGCAGCTACGTGAATCAAGAGAAACCTTGCTGTCTTGTCTGCTGATCTTGGAATTCACCAACTTTCACAGCCTGTGAGCAGGGGCCGTGCTCTCTGACCTGCTGACCTTGGGTTCACCAGCTTCTGTGGCTGCGTGAATTGGGAGAGGCCTCTACCCTGATCCATGGACTTGGGATGTCCTAGCCTCTACAATCACTTGAGCTGTTTCCTTGATATAAATCTCTCTATATGCTTTACTGGTTTTGCTTCTCTAGAGAACCCAGTCTAAGACAGTCCCATACTAACTAATGTGGCCGGATTCACCATCTTGGGCTACAACCACCAAAGAACTCAGGGAGTACAGGAAGGCAACTTCACGGAGCTCCAGCAGGAGACAGAGCACCCGGTAACCAGGGATACATGCTTTCCCACCCCACACCCTTCTTCCCTGTACAAGGCCTCCACTGCTTGCCAATGGGCCACGGTCACTTGGCTGGAGAGATACCATCTCACTGCTGCCCAGCTTCGCCATCTTGGACCTCAGCCACGAAGAACTTCACAGGGAGTACGGGAAGGCAACTCCACAGAGCTCCCAACAGGAGACAGAGCACCCGGTAACCAAGGATAGACGCTTTCCCACCCCTCATCCTTCTTCCCTCTACAAGGCCTCCACTGCTTGCTAATGGGCCATGATTGCTTGGCCAGAGAGACAGTAGCTTACTGCTGCCGGGGTCTGTCCTGCCCCCACCAGCCAGCCCCTTCGGCACCATTTTTTGTTTGATTTGTATTTTTTATTGTTTTTTGATATTTTTTTGGCTTCTTTGTTGTTTCTCCTTTCCTTCCTTTCTTGTCTCCCACCCAGCTAGCCTCATGTGCCATCCCCTCCACTTCTTGATGGGCTGTGATGTTTTGGTTTGTTTTCTTTGTCCTTTTGTGTGTGTGTGTGTGTGTGTGTGTGTGTGTGTGGTTTTAGCTGTGTATTTGTTTTTTTATTTATTTTGGCCTTTTTTGTTGATTCTCTTTCTCTCCCTTCCTTCCTTTCCTTTCTTCTGCTCAGCTAGCCCTGTGTGCCATCCCCTCCCCTCCTTGACAGGCTGTATTGTTTGGTTCTTTTTTTTCTTGTTTTTTTCTGTTTCTTCTCTCTCCTTTCCTTCCTGTCACCCAATCATCCCTGTGCACCGCCCCCACCCCTTCTGGGGGGGCCATGCTGCACAGCTCAACTGGAGAGTCACTGTGCATGGCCTCCCCAGGTCGATGCCGCTGCCACCGACCAGCTCCCTCAGCACCCTTTTATTGTTTGTTTTTGTGATTGTTTCTTCTCTCTCCCTTTTCTTTCTCCCATCCCCCAGCCCTGTGCACCGCCCCCATCTTCTTGGATTGTGCTGTACAGCTCGGCTGGAGAGCCTCTGGCACACAGCCTCCTCAGGTTTGCACCACCACCACAGGCCAGCTCCCTCAGCATAATTTTTTTATCTTTCCCCTTCTCCCTCCCACCTAGGCACTGTGCTGCCTCCGCCCCTTCCTGATGGGCCATGTGGTTCCACCTGATGAAACAGACATCAGCTCACTGCCACCCCAATTCTGCCCTGCCCCCAACAGCTGGCACCCCCCACAATATTTTTGTTGTTTTTGTTTAATTTTATTTGATTATTGGTTTCTTCTCTCTCCTTACCCTCTCCCCTTTTGCCTGCCCACCTAGCCCTATGCACCACCCATGCCACTTCTTGACAGGCTGAGCCACACAGCTCAGCTAGAGAGCCACCAGCACACAGCCACACCAGATCTGCCCCGCCCCAACCTGCCAAATCCTACCACACCACCATTTTATTTACTTTTAAAATTTTTATTTATTTTTTACTTCATGTTTTGCTTTTTTAAAACGTTTTTGCCTTTGTTTCTCTTTTTTCACCCACCCACTTAGCTATGCATATCACATCCTCTCCTTTCCCTCCTGCCTATCTTCACTGTGCGCCAAGTGCCACGCCCCTGAGTGGTACCCCAGGCCACGCCCTGCACTGCCCCCTAGCCCTGCCCTGTCACCCCTAGTTTGTACCACAAACTACCCATCCCTGCCCCTCCACCCCACTGGACCCATTCTGCTGCACCATAGCTGTGTGACCAGCCCTGCCCACCTGGACAAGGTGGTGAAAAGTATAGTGCCCACAGGTGAGCAAGCAACAAAACAAACCCAGTCCGCCTGCCCAGACGTAACCAAATAAAAAAGCAGGACAAAACAATCAAATCTACAATCAATAAATGAAGAAAATAATTATTGAATGTCTTGGAGACAGCAGATAATATCAAAACATATATATATATAAAAAGGAGAGAATGGCTCTAGAAAGTGACCAAAATAAAACACCAGATGACCTTCTGCTAGAAGAATAGGCACTGAAACTACCTGATAGGGAATTCAGAACGCTAATATTCAGGGTTCTCCAACAGTTGAAGGAAAATGCAGACAAAAATAAGGAAAAAATAGTCATGGAAAAGACAAAACAATGGAAGAAATCAGGAAAACAATCCAGGAACAAAATGTCAAAATAAATATACAACTAGAAATCATACAAAAACAGCAAGTAGAAATCCAAAAGATAAACAAGATTTCAGAAATGGACTGCAGTAGAAGGTTTTAGGAGCAAATTTGAAACAATGGAAGAAAGGATCAGTGAAATTGAAGACAAATCTTTGGATACCAATTTGAGAAAAAATGAAGAAAAATGAAACCCTGAGAATAATGTGGGATACAATCAAAAGCAAAAATTTCCGTGTGATCGGAGTTCCAGAACGGGTAGAAAGCGGAAAACAGAGGATCATTGAAGTATTGCTGACAGAAGACTTCCCTAATATCATGAAGGATGAAGAGCCAACTATCCAAGAAGCTCAGTGAACACTATATAAGATGGAACTAAAACAATCCCACCAAGACATTATAATCACGCTTGCTAAAACTAAAGACAAAGGATCCTGAGAGTAGCTTAAGAAAAACAAAAAGTCACATAGAAAGGGGAAACAATAAAACGAAGCTCTGATAACAGATACCATGCAGGCAAGAAGGCAATGGAATGACGTATATAAAATCTTGAAGAAAACTGCCAACCAAGAATATCCTGCAAAACTCTCTCTCAAATATGGTGGCTAAATTAGGACATTTCCAGATAAATGGAAATCAAAAGCATACATAAAAGCCAAACCAAACTTACAAGAATTATTAATGGGAGTCCTTCAGTTAGAGAACCAACAACATCAGACAACAACCTGAATCTAGCACATAAGATAGCATCAGTCAGATACCAACCTAAATAATAAACTCTCAAGGATAAAACAAAACTAAAAAATCTACAGCAGGGATCCAGAGACGTCAATCTGTCAATGACAACAATGTCAGAACAATGAAAGAGTGTAGGTATAGAATTTTCAAATGGAGAGGAAGTCAAGGCATTATCAGTAAAAGACTGATTTAAACTTAGGAAGATACAGGTAAATTTCAAGGTAACCACAAAGAAACTTAACCTACTCATCAAAATGAAGAAGAAAAATCTCAGTAAACACTAAATCTACAAAAACGAAAGAAACGAAAAACAAAATCCACAAACAAAATGAGTTCACCACAGGAGAGTAAGAGGAACAAAGAAAAGTCAGCACCACAAAAAAAGCACTACAAAATGACAGCAATAAACTCACTGCTATCAATAATCATACTGAACGTAAATGGCTTAAATGCACCCATAAAGAGAGCAAGAGTGACAGAATGGATAAATAAACAGGGCCCATCTATATTCTGTCTACAAGAGACACGTGAGAAACAAAGACATAAATACATTAAAAATCAAAGGATGGAAATATATCAAGGAAACAGCAACCAAAAAAGAGCAGGAGTGGCAATAGACTTTAAAACAAAATCCACCATAAGAGACAAAGAAGGACATTATATATTGATTAAAGGGACAGTCCACTGTAAAGACATAATCATCATAAATATATATGCACCCAATGACAGGGCTCCAAAATACATAAAACAAGCTCTAACAGCACTGAAAAGAGAAATTGACAGTTCCACAATAATAGTAGGAGACTCCAACCCACCACTCTCGGTAAAGGAGAGAACATCTAGAAAGAAACTCAACAAAGATACAGAAGATCTAAAGGCCGCAATCAATCAACTAGACCTCATAGACATATATAGAACACTCCACCCAACAGCAAGAAAATACATTCTTTTCCAACACGCATGGAACATTCTCCAGAATAGACCACATCTTAGGCCACAAAGCAACTCTCAATAAAATCCAAAACATCCAAAACCTGTATATAAACCAAAAAAATATAAAGATCACAGAAGGAAAAATAAGGTCAACTCTAGAGGCCCTAGTACATGGCATAAACTGGATACAAACCATAACTAGCAATACACAAACACAAGAAGATAAGCTAGATAATGGGAATCTTCTAAAAATTAACACTTAAATGCTGATCAAAAGACTTCACCAAAAGAGTAAAAAGTGAACCTACAGACTGGGGTTAAAAATTGGCTATAACAAATCCAACAAAGATCTGATCTCTAAAATCTACAGGAAAATCCAACACCTCTACAACAAAAAAGACAATCCAATTTAAAAATGGGCAAAGGGTATGAACAGACACTTCACCAAAGAAGACATTCAAGCAGCTAACAGACATGAGGAAATACTCATGATCACTAGCCATTAGAGAAATGCAAATCAAAACCACAATGGCATGCCATCTCATGCTGGCATTAGTGGCATGAGTCAAAACTATTGAAAGTAACTGGGGACAGTAGTGGACAGGAAAGCTAGTAATGAGTAACCCAAGGTTGAGAAGGGGAAAATGTTGACATTTCATGGGGTTGGGAACCAATGTCACAAAACAATATATTGTTTAATGAAAAACTAGTTTGCTCTGTAAACATTGGTCTAAAGTACAATATAAAAAAAATTCCTAGAACTGATAAGTGACTTCAACAATGTAGCAGGATACAAGAACAACATTCAAGAAATTAATTATATTTCCATATAATAGCAGTGAACATATGGAAACATTAAAAGTATGTAAATGAAAATATGTAAAAATATATAAATGTAAATATACAATCACTCAAAAAAGAAATGCTTAGATGTTAATCTAACAAAACAAGTACAGGATTTGCATACTGAAAACTACAAAACACTGGTGAAAGACATCAAAGGAAAGATCTAAATAGAGTTAATTCTATGTTCATGGATTAGAAGATTTAACATAGAAAAGATATAAATTCTCCCAAAATGATATATAGCTTTAACACAACTGCTATAAAGAAAAATCCCAGCAAGAATTTTGTAGACGTAGACAGTATTATTCTAATATTTGTATGGAAAGGCAAAGGAACTATAATAGATGTAGTGGATTGAATTGTGGTCCCCACAAAAGATATGCTCATGTCCTAACCCCAAGAACTTGTGAAAGTAATCGTATTTGGAAAAAGTTATTTTTTTTAAAATAAAAAAAATACTGTGGTAAAATTCATCATTATTGTTGTTAGTTGCCATCAAGTTGGCTCCAACTCATGGCAACCCCATGTGTGCAGAGTGGAAAAAGTGTCTTTGTATGTGTAATTAATGAATCTTGAGAGCATTGGGGGCAGGGGCTAAATCAAATGCCAAGTGTCTTTATAAGAGAAGAGAAGATGCCACAGGAGAAAGCCATGTAAAGATGGCGAGGTTGGTGTTATGCAGCCACAAGCCAAAGAATGCCTGGAGCCACAAAAAGCTGGAAGAGGCAAGGAAGATTCCTTCCTAGAGCCTTTGGAGAGAGTGCAGCCCCGCCAACATGTTGATCTTGGACTTCTGCCTTCCACAACTGTGAGAGAATAAATGTTGTTTCAAGACATCAAATTTATGGTAATATCTTATGGCAGCCCTCAGAAAATAATACAATAGCTGAAATTATTTTGGAAAATGCCAATGATCCAACAAAAAACAAGACACACAAAGGAGAAATGATGGCCCATCCAGAAGAATATGACAAAGGAGTAAAAGTGCATCTGTGAAAGACTGAATAATGAAAAGAATGGAAGAATACAACAATGCTAAACATAATTAAAGAGCTAACAGAAAACATAGACAAAGATCTAAAAGAAATAAGGAAAACAATCTAAGAACAAACTGAGGACCTAAAAAAAGAGATTAAAAGAAACCAAATAGAAATATTGCAACTGAAAGGGACAATAACTGAAAGGAGAAACACATTGGAAGGATTAAACAGCAGATTTAATCAGGCAGAAGAAGGAACCAGCAAATTAGATGATAAAATAGTTAAAATTACAGAGGCTGAAGAGCTACAGGAATGGAGGATCAAGAAGGCTGAGCACAGTTTAATGGAATTAATAGAACATCAAGAGACTTAATATATGCATCATGGGAATTCCAGTAGATGAGAGAGAAAGATAAAAAAATATTTGAAGAAATAATGACTGAAATTTTCCCCAAACTGATGAAGGGCATCATTTGAAGGATGAATCTACAAATCCAAGAAGCTCTAAAAACTCTAAGCAGGATAAAAGAGATATCTCAATATGTACGGATAAAGAGATAATCTTGAAAGCAGTGAGAAGCAAACAGTCACGTTTAAAGGATCCCAGTAAGTTAAGTGCTGATTTGTCCTCAGAAACATTGGAGGTCAGAAAGCAATAGAATGATATATTTTAAGTGCTGAAACGAAAAAACTCAACCAAGAATACTATACCCAGAAGAAGAAAAAAAAATACCCAGAGAAAATGTTCTTCAAGAATGAGGATGAAATTAAAACATTCCCACACAAACAGAAGCTGAGAGAGTTCCTATCCACCAGATCGGCCCTACAAAAAATACTCATGGAAGTTCTGCAGATGGAAGGGAAAAGACACTAAAAATTAATATAAATCCATACATTAAAAAGTAAGATCCCTAGTAAAGGGAATTGCACAGACAAGTATAAGAGCTCATAATAAGATATTTTTGCTTGATAATTCTAATTGTTTTGTCTTTCATGCTTTTAATGACAAATGTATAAAAAACAAGGATAAAATTATGATACAGGGCACACGAAATATAAAGACAATTAGTGATAACAACAAAATGGGGGGGAAGGAGTGATATAGGTACAAATTTTCTTGTATGTTACTGAAGTTAAGTTCGTAACTACTTACCCTAACCCAAACCCATTACCGTCTAGTCAATTCCAACTCTCAGCTATCTTCTAAGACAGAGTACAACTGTCCCTTAGGGTTTCCAAGGCTGTACACTGCCACATCTTTCTTCTGTGGAGCAGATGGTGGGTTTGAACAGATGACCTTTCAGTTAGCACTCGAGTGGTTAGCCATTTAACCACCAGGCTCCTCCCAGTTTACCTTAGGATGTTAAAAACTACAAGCTGTTAAATGTAATCCATGGTAGCAGCTAAGAAAATAAAACAGACAAAAGGAGAGGAGAAGGGAAGCAAAATAATAGCTCACTACAATAAACCAAAAAAACCCCACAAAAGCAGTGAAGAACTGCCTCCTTTGCCATGAAACCAGAACAAACCATCACAGAACATTTTGATCAAATATTCTATAGAAAAATTCTGATCAAAAGGCAGGAAATACAGAACAGAATTTCAAATTCTCATGGACACCAGACTTTCTGGAGCCATGGGGGCTGGATTAACTCCTGAAACTATTGCGCTGAGATAGTCTTTAAACCTTAAACCAAAAATATCCCCTGAAGTTTTCTTATGTAATATCAATCCAGTTTCCTCTTGGTAATCAGTATCAATCACACCAGACAATACAGTAACTCCCTTCTTTGCCTGCTGATCCAGAATCATAAGGAGCCCAAAGTGACCAGGTGGCATTCTTAACTTTCAGTTCAATGGAATCAGTGTTGTGTCTCCAGGTGGGGGCATTCCTCCTTTGAAACTAAGACCTCTAGACCCACAGAGCATACGGTTGCAGGGACAGGAAGCCAAAATCTTGTGAGTGGGTCACTAGGGGTAATAGTGAGTGGTGCTACTCCTATTTCCACCGCATGAATCCTGTCTATAGGAGAAACAGCACCATATATTGGACTCAGGTTTAGAGCATACGCAGCCTCCTGGAGAACATTGCCCCAGCCCTGCAAGATATTATCACCTACTTGGCGCTGTAATTGTGTCTTTAGAAGGCCATTCCATCATTCTACCAAGCCAGCTGCTTCAGGATGTTGGGGAACATGGTAAGACCAGTGAATTCCTTGGGCATGGGCCCATTGCCACACTTCCTTTGCTGTGAAGTGAGTCCCTTGATCCGAGGCGATGCTGTGTGGGATACCGTGACGGTGGATAAGGCATCTGTAGGTCCACAGATGGTAGTTTTGGCAGAAGCATTGCATGCAGGGAAGGCAAATCCATATCCAGAATAAGTGTCTTCCATTAAGAAAAAAACGCTGCCCTTTCCATGATGGAAGTGGTCCAACGTAATCAACCTGTCACCAGGTTACTAGCTGATCACCTCGAGGAATAATGCCATACTGGGGACTCAGTGTTGGTCTCTGCTACTAGCAGATTGGGCACTCAGCAATCGCTGTAGCCAAGCCAGCCTTGGTGAGTGGGAGTCCATGTTGCTGAGCCCGTGCATAACTTCCATCCCTGCCACCATGGTGACTTTCTTCATGGGCCCACTGGGCAATGACGAGGGTGGCTGGGGGAAGAGGATGACTAGTTTCCACAGAACTCGTCATCCTACCCACTTGATTGTTAAAATCATCCTCTACTGAGGTCACCCTTTGGTGAGCATTCACATGAGACACAAATATCTTCCCCTCTTTTCAGAGAGGTCTATCCCCATATCTCCTTGTCTCCAATTTTCCAATCATGTTCCTTCCAAGTCCCTGAACATCCAGCCAAATCATTAACCACAGCTCATGAATCAGTATACAATTGTACATATAGCCATTTCTCCTTCCAAGTAAAGTGACCAACCAGGTACACTGCTCGAAGTTCGGCCCATTGGGAGGATTTCCCTTCACCACTCTCCTTCAGGGAGGTCCCAGAAAGGAGCTATAGGGCTGCCGCTCTCCACTTTTGAGTGGTTCCTGCATATCACTCAGAACCATCTGTAAAACCAGAAGTTTTCTTCAGTCAACTGATCATAAGGAACTCCCCATGAGGCCATAGGTGCAGACTGGGAGATGGAAGGTAATGTGACAGAAATGCAGACCATGGGCATTTGGGCCACTTCCTCATGGAACTTGTGCCTTCAGGTCCTGCTGAGGCCCAGTCTTGTATATACCATGTCATGGATTGAACTGTGTCCCCCCAAAATATCTGTCAACTTGGCTAAGTCTTGATTCCCAGTATTGTATGATTGTGTAATCTGATGTGATTTCCTTATGTGTTGTAAACTTTCACTATGATGAGGTTATATGTGATCCCCTTATGTTCTGTAAACTCTATCACTATGATGAGCTTATGCTGATGACATCTACAAGATTGGATAGTGTCTTAAGTCAATCTCTTTTGAGATATAAACGAGAGAAGTGAGCAGAGACACATGGGAACCTCACACCACCAGGAAAGCAGTGCTGGGAGCAGAATGCGTCCTTTGGACCTGAGGTTCCTGCACTGAGATGCTCCCAGACCGAAGGAAGACTGATGCATCACAAGGACCTTCCTCCAGAGCCGACAGAGAGAGAAAGGCTTCTCCTGGAACTGATGCCCTGAATTTGGACTTATAGCCTACTGGACTATGAGAGAATAAACTTCTCTTTGTTAAAGCCATCCACTTGTGATATTTCTGTTATAGCAGCACTAGATGACTAAGATGTACTGCTTCCATTTAATGATGGAGTGCTGCTGTGCACGTCCAACTTTATGACGCTGTGGATCAGACAACACCCAGCTCAAAATGGGAAGCTGAGGCTGCATGGTGACTTGGTGTCCAATGATTAAGCGTTCAGTCTCTACTAAGGCCCAGTAACAAGCCAAAAGCTGTTTCTCAAAAGGAGAGAAGTTAACTACAGAGGACGGCGGGGCTTTGCTCCAAAATCCTAAGGGTCTGTGCTGTGATTCACCAATAGAGGCCTGCCAAAGACTCCAAACAGCATCTCTATCTGCCACTGACACTTCAAGCACCATGGATCAGCCAAATTATATAGTCCAAGTGGCAGAGGGCCTTGCATGGCAGCCTAAATCTGTTGCAGAGATTTCCCTTGTTCTGGGCCCCACTCAAAACTAGCAGTTTTTCGGGTCCCTTGATAAATAGGCCAGAGTAGCACACCCAAATGAGGGATATGTTGCCTCCAAAATCCAAAGAGGGCCACATAGAGTATTGTATCCTTTGTAGTTGTGTGAGGGGGCAAATGAAATAACTTATCTTTCACTTTAGAAGGAACATTTTGACATGCCCCACACCACTGAACCCCTACAAATTTTACTGAGGTGGAAGTTGCCTGAATTTTTGTCGAATTAATTTCCAACCCTCTAGCACACTAGAACCTGTTGCCGTCGAGTCGATTCTGACTAATAGCTACCCGATAGGGCAGAGTAGAACTGCTCCATAGGGTTTCCAAGGAGCACCTGGTGAATTCGAACTGCCGACCTTTTGGTTATCAGCCGTAGCACTTAACCACTACACCACCAGGGTTTCATAGACTTTATTAGGGAGTATTCCTTCCTTCTCTATCTTTTGGAAGAGTTTAAATAGGATTGGTGCCAATTTTTCTCTAAATGTTGGGTAGAATTTCCCAATGAAATCATCTTGTTCAGGACTTCATTTTTGGGGCCGGGGAGGTTTTTGATCACTGATTCAATCTCTTCACTCTTTATGGTCTGTTGAAATTTTCTATATACTCTTGAATCAGTTTGGGTAGGTTGTGTGCTTCTAAGAATTTGTCCATTTTATCTAGGTTATCCAGTTTGTTGCTGTGAGTTTTTCATAATATTCTGTCATCATTCTCTTCATTTCTATCAGATCAGTTGTAATGTCTCATCTTTCATTTCTTTTTTTAATTGTGCTTTAGATGAAGGTTTACAGGGCAAATTAGTTTCTCATTAAACAATTAATACACATATTGTTTTGTGAGATTGGTTGCCAACCCCACGATGTGTCAACACTCTCCCCTTCTCAACCTTGGATTCCCCATTACCAGCTTTCTTCTCCCCTCCTGCCTTCTTGTCCTTGCCCCTGGGCTGGTGTGCTCGTTTAGTCTCATTTTGTTTTATGGGCTTGTCTAATCTTTGGCTGAAGGGTGCACCTCAGGAGCGACGTCAGTACTGACTTAAATGAATGTCTGGGTGCCATATTCTCGGGGTTTCTCTAGTCTCTGTCAGACCAATAAGTCTGGTCTTTTGTGTGTGTGTGAGTTAGAATTTTGTTCTACGTTTTTCTCTAGCTCTGTCTGGGACTCACTATTGTGATCTCTGTCAGAGCAGTCGGTGGTGGTAGCCAGGCACCGTCTAGTTGTGCTGGACTCAGTCTGGTGGAGGCTGTGGTAGTTGTGGTCTATTAGTCCTTTGAACTAATCTTTCCCTTGTGTCTTTGGTTTTCTTCATTCTCCCTTACTTCAGATGGGATGGGACCAGTGGAGTATCTTAGATGGCCACTCACAAGCTTTTAAGACCCCAGATGCTACTCACCAGAGTAGGATGTAGAACATTTTCTTTATAAACTATGTTATGCCAATTGAGCTAGATGTCCCCGGAGACCACGGTCCCTTTCATTTCTTATTTTGGTTATTTGCATCTTTTCTCTTTTATTCTTTGTCAGTCTAACTAAAAGTTTGTCAATTTTATTGTTCTTTTCAAAGAACCAGCTTCCAGCTTTGTTGATTTTTTATTTTTCGATTTTATTTATTTATGCTCTGATCTTTTTATTTCCTTTCTTCTGGTAGGTTTAGGTTTAGTTTGCTCTTCTCTTTCTAGTTTCTCAAGTTATAGAGTTAGGCTTTTGATTTGAGATCTTCCTTCTTTGTTCATGTAGGCATATGTTGCTATAAATTTTCCTCTGAGTACTGCCTTTGCTGCATTTCATAGGTATTGGTATGTGCTTTCATTTTCATTTGACTCTAAGAACTTTGTGGTTTCTCTTTTGATTTCTTCCTTCACCCATTAGGAGTTTAATAGCGTGTTGTTTAATTTCCATATGTTTTTGTATTTTCTAGGGTTTTTTTTCTTTCTATTATTGATTTCTAATTTGACTCCACTTGTGGTCAAAGAAATTATTTGTATGATTTCAATCTTTTAAATTTATTGAGACTTGCTTTGTGATCTAATATATGGTCTATTTGAAGGATAATCCATGTGCATTGGAGTAAAATGTATATCGTGCTGTTGTTGGATGAAGTTGTCTGTATATGTCTGTTAGGTCTAGTTGATTTACAGTATCATTCAGTTCCTCTCTGTTTTCTTGTTGATATTCTTTCTAGATGTTCTGTTCAATAATGAAAGTGGTATATTGAAGTCTCCAAATATTATTGTAGTACTATCTATTTCTACCTTCAATTCTGTCAGTGTTTGCTTTATAATTTAGGTGCTCCAATGTTCGGTGCATATATATGTATATTTATTTACTTTTAAAATCTCTTTGCTAATTCCTTTCTTTTATTTTATTGTGCTTTAGGTGAAAGTTTACAAAGCAAATTAGTTTCTCATCCAAAAGTTTATACACAAACTGTTTCATGACATTGGTTGCAATTCCCACAATGTGTCAGCACTCCCCCACTTTCCACCCTGGGTTCCCCATTTCCATTTGACAAGTTTTCCTGTCCCTTCCTGCCTTCTTATTTTGCTTTTGGGAAGGTGTTGCCCATTTGGTCTTTTTCTCATATGGTTGATTGTTGTGAGAAGCATGTTCCTCACGGGTTTTATTGTTTATTTTATAGGCCTGTCTAATCCTTGTCTGAAAGGTGGACTTCGGGAGTGGCTTCAGTTCGGTGTTAGCAGAGTGTCTGGGGGCCCTAGTCCTGGAGTTTCCTCCAGTCTCTGTCAGACCAGTAAGTCTGGTCTTTTTTGTGAATTTGAATTTTGTTCTACATTTTTCTACTATTCTGTCCAGGACCCTCTATTGTGATCCCTGTCAGAGAGGTCAGTGTTGGTAGCTGGGCAACATCTTGTTCTTGGCTCAGACTGGTGGAGGCTGTGGTTCCTGTGGTCCATTAGTCATTTGGGGTAATATTTTCCTTGTGTCTTTGGTTTTCTTCGTTATCCTTTGCTGTGGACGAGATGGGACCAATAGATGTACATGCATACCTCAGAGTTATTGCAGGTTCATTCCAGACCACTGCAATAAAGCGAATATTACAATAAAGTGAGTCACTGGTATTTTTTGGTTTCCCAGTGTGTATAAAATTATGTTTACACTATACTGTAGTCTACAGCGTTATGTCTGAAAAAATAATGTACATACCTTAATTTAAAAGTGCTTTATTGCTAAAAAATGCTAACAATCATCTGAGCCTTTAGAAAATTGTAATTTTTTTGCTGGTAGAGGGTCTTGCCTCAATGTTGATGGCTGCTGACTGCTCAGGGGGGTGGTTGCTGAAGGTTGGGGTGGCTGTGGCAATTTCTTAAAATAAAACAACCATGAAGTTTGCTGCATCAGTTGACTCTTCCTTTCATGAAAGATTTCTCTGTAGCATGTGATAGTGTTTGATAGCATTTTACCCGCAGTAAAACTTCTTTCAAAATTGGAATCAATCCTCTCAAATTCTGCCACTGCTTTATCAACTAAGTTTATGTAATAGTCTAAATTTTTTGTTGTCATTTCAACAATGTTCACAGTATCTTCACCAGGAAAAATTCCATCTCAAGAAACCACTTTCTTTGATCATCCACAAGAAACAATTCCTCATCCATTAAAGTTTCATCATGATATTGCAGCAATTCAGTCACATCTTCAGGCTCCTCTTTAAATTCTAGTTCTCTTGTTATTTTCACCACAGCTGCAGCTACTTCTGTCACTGAAGTCTTGAACCTCTCAAAGTCATCCATGAGGACTGGAATCAACTTCTTCCACACCCCTGTTAATATTGATATTTTGACCTCCTCCCATGAATCACAAATGTTTTTACTGCCATCTAGAATGGTAAATCCTTTCCAGAAGGTTTTCAATTTGCTTTCTCCAGATCCATCAGAAGAATCACTATCTATTGTAGCTATAGCCTTATGAATAGTTTTTTTGTTTTTACTTTCCAATATCCTTTTTTTCTTGTACTTTAGATGAAAGTTTACAGAGCAAATAGTTTCTCATTAAACAGTACACATATTGTTTTATGACAATGGTAAACAACCACACGACATGTCAACACTGTCCCTTCTCAACCTTGAGTTCCCTATTACCAGCTTTCCTGTCCCCTCCTGCCTTCTAGTCCTTGTCTCTGGACTGTTGTGCCCCATTAGTCTAGTTTTGTTTTATGGGTCTGTCTAATCTGTGGCTGAACGGTGAACCTTGAGAGTGACTTCATTACTGAACTAAAAGGTTGTCCAGGGGCCATACTCTCAGAGTTTCTCCAGTCTGTGTCAGGCCAGTAAGTCTGGTCTGTTTTTGTGAGTTAGAATTTTGTTCTACCTTTTTCTCCAGCTCTGTCTGGGACCCTCTGTTGTGATCCCTGTCAGAGCAGTCAGTGGTGGTAGCCGGGCACCATCTAGTTGTGCTAGATTCAGTCTGGTGGAGGCTGTGGTAGTTGTGGTCCATTAGTCCTTTGGACTAGTTTTTTCCTCATGTCTTGTTCTCTTCATTCTCCCTTGCTCCCGAAGGGCTGAGACCAGGGGAGTATCTTAGATGGCTGCTTATAGGCTTTTAAGACCCCAGACGCTACTCACCAAAGTAGAATGTAGAACATTTTCTTTATAAAATGTGTTATATCAATTGAGCTAGATGTTCCTGAGACCAGGGTCCCCACAGCCCTCCACCCAGCAATTCGGTCTCTCAGTGAGTTTGGATGTGTCTATGAAGCTTCCATGACCTTTCCTTGTACAAGTTGTGCTGGCTTCCCCAGTACTGTGTACTGTCTTACCCTTCACCAAAGTTATCCCTTATCTATTGTCTAGTATTCCCCCACCATCCCTTGTAACCAACAAAGATTGTTTCTTTTTTGTGTAACATTTTCATCGGTTTTTACATTAAAAGTCTCATACAATATTTGTCCATTTGTGATTGACTTATTTCAATCAGCATAATGTCCTCCAGTTTCATCCATGTTATGAGATGCTTCACAGATTCATCATTGTTCTTTATTGTTGCATAATACTCCATTGTGTGTATGCACCATAGTTTATCCATTCTTCTGTTGATGGGCATCTAGGTTGTTTCCATCTTTTTGCTATTGTGAACAATGCTGCAATGAACATGGGTGTGCATATGTCTATTCCTGTGGCAGCTTTTATTTCTCTAGGATATATTCCTAGGAGTGGGATTGCTGGATCGTATGGTATTTCTATTTGTAGCTTTCTAAGGAGGCGCCATATCATTTTCCAAAATGGTTGTATCATTTTGAATTCCCACCAGCAGTGCATAAGAGTTCCGAACTCCCTGTAGCCTCTCTAACATTTGTTATTTCCAGTTTTTTTGACTCGTGCCAGTAATGCCAGGGTGATATGGTATGTCATTGTGGTTTTAATCTGCATTTCTCTAATGGCTAGTGATCGCGAGTATTTCCTCATGTGTCTGTTGGCCGCTTGAATATCTTCTTTGGTGAAGTGTCTGTTCATTTCCTTTGCCCATTTTTTAATAGGATTATTTGTTTTTTTATTGTAGAGGTGTTGGATTTTCTTGTAGATTTTAGAGATTATACCTTTGTCTGACTTGTAAAGTCCAAAAATTTTGTCCCTGTCTGTAGGTTCTCTTTTTACTCTTTTGGTGAAGCCTTTTGATGAGCATAAGTGTTAAATTTTTAGAAGATCCCAGTTATCCAGCTTATCTTCTGGTGTTTGTGTGTTGTTGGTTATAGTTTGTATCCTGTTAATGCTGTGTATTAGGGCCTCTAACGTTGGTCCTATTTTTCCTTCTATGAACTTTATAGTTTTTGGCCTTATATTTAGGTCTTTGATCCATTTTAAATTAGTTTTTGTGTATGGTGTGAGGTATGTGTCCTGTTTCATTTTTTTGCAGATGGACATCCAGTTTTGCCAGCACCGTTTATTTAAAAGACTATCTTTTCCCCATTTGATGGACTTTGGGCCCTTGTTGAAGATCAGGTGACTGTAGGTGGATGGATTTACATCTGGGTTCTCAATTCTGTTCCACTGGTCAATGTATCTGTCGTCGTACCAGTACCAGCCTGTTTTGACTACCGTAGTTGTATAGTAGGTTCTGAGGTCAGGTAGAGTGAGTCCTCCTACTTTAGTCTTCTTCAATAGTGCTTTACTTATTTGGGGCTTCTTCCTTTTCCATATAGAGTTAATGATTAGTTTTTCCATCTCTTTAAAGAATGTTGTTGGTATTTGGATAAGGATTGCATTGTATTTGTAAATTACTTTGGGTAGAATTGTCATTTTCACTATGTTGAGTCTACCTATCTATGGGCATGGTATGTTTTCCCATTTCTGCAGATCCCTTTGGGTTTCTTGCAGTAGTGTTTTGTAGTTTTCTTTGTATAGATCTTTTACATTCCTGGTTAGGTTTATTCCTAAGTATTTTATCTTTTAGGGGCTGTTATAAATGGTATTGTTTTCCTGATTTCCTTTTCATAGTTCTCTTTATTGGTGTATAGGAATCCAACTGATTTTTTTATGTTTATCTTGTATCCTGCTACTCTGCTGAATCATTCTATTAGTTCCAGTAGTTTTCTATGGAGTCTTTTGGGTTTTCTGTGTACAATATCATATCATCCGCAAACAGGGGCAATTTAACTTCTTCCTTACCAATTTGGATGCACTTTATGTCTTTTTCTTGCCTTATTGCTCTAGCTATAACATTCCAGCACGATGTTAACTAGGAGTGGTGATAAAGGGCATCCTTGTCTTGTTCTTGTTCTCAAGGGGAATGTTTTCAGCCTCTCTCCATTAAGAATGATGTCGGCCATTGGTTCTGCATAGATGCCCTTTATTATGTTGAGAAATTTCCCTTCGATACCTATTTTATTGAGAGTTTTTATCAGGAATGGGTGTTGGACTTTGTCAAATGCCTTTTCTGCATTAATTGAGATGATCATGTGATTGTTTTCTTTCCTTTTATTTATGTGGTAGATTACATCGATTGATTTTCTAATGTTGAACCATCCTTGCATGCCTGGTATTAATCCTACTGGTTGAGATGTATTATTTTTTTTTATATGATACTGAATTCTATTGACCAGAATTTTGTTGAGAATTTTTGCATCTATATTCACGAGAGATATTGGTCTTTAATATTCTTTCTTGTGGCATCTTTGTCTGGTTTTGGTATCAGGGTTATGCTGTGCTTCATAGAATGAATTTGAAAGTGTCGCTTCCTTTTCTGTGTTTTGAAATAGTTTGAGTAATACTAGTGTAAGCTCTTCTCTGAATGTTTGGTAGAATTCTCCAGTGAAGCCATCTGGGCCAGGGCTTTTTTTTGTTGAGAGTTTTTTTCTTTCTTTTTTTATTACCTTTCAATCTCTTGTTATGTGTCTGTTCAGATTTTCAACTTCAGTTTCTGTTAGTTTGTGTTGGTGATGTGTTTCTAGAAATTTATCCATTTCCTCTACGTTTTTAAATTTGTTGGAGTATAGTTTTTCATAATACTCTGTTATGATCTTTTTTATTTCAGTTGGATCTGTTGTAATGTCACTCATTTCATTTCTTATTTGGGTTATTTGCATACTCTCCTGTTTTTCTTTTCTCAGTCTGGCCAGTGGTTTATCGATTTTGTTGATCCTTTCAAAGGATCAACTTTTGGTTCTCTTGATTCTTTCTATTGTTTTTCTATTCTCTTTCATTTATTTATGCTCTGAACTTCATTATTTCCTTTTTCTGGTGACTGTGGGCTTTTATTTTTGTTGTCTTTCTATTTGTTCAAGATGTGTAGTTAATGTTTTATTTTGTCCTTTCTTATTTTTTGATGTGTGCATCTATTGCTATAAATTGTCCTCTGAGGGCTGCCTTTGCTGTGTCCCAAAGGTTTTGGTATGATATGTTTTCATTCTCATTTGATTCTAAGAATTTTTTTATTCCATCTCTGCTTTCTTCTATTGCCCAGTGGTTTGTAAGCAGGGTGTTATTCAGTTTCCATGTAATTGATTTTTTTCCTTTCTCTTCCTGTTGTTAATTTCTACCTTGATGGCATTGTGGTCAGAGAAGATGCTTTGTATTATCTTAGTGTTTTGGATTTTATGGAGGGTTGCTCTCTGGCCTAAGATGTGTTCTATCCTGGTGAACGTTCCATGTGCATTGAAAAGAATGTGTACTTTGCAGCTGTTGGGTGGAATGTTCTATATATGTCTATGAGGTCAAGTTTGCTGATTTTATCCTTTAGGTCTTCTGTATCTTTGCTGAGTTTCTTTCTAGATGGTCTGTCCTTTACTGAGAGTGGTGTGTTGAAGTCTCCTACTATTATTGTGGAGCTGTCAATTTCTCTTTTCAGTGCTGTTAGAGTTTTTTTTATGTATTTTGGAGCTCTGTCATTGGGTGCGTAGATGTTTATCATGGTTATGTCTTCATGATGGATCATCCCCTTAATCATTATATAGTGTCCTTCTTTGTCTTTTATGGTGGATTTTGTTTTAAAGTCTATTTTATCCGAGATTAGTATTGGCACTCCTGCTCTTTTTTGGTACTTGTTTGCTTGATATATTTTTTCTGTCCTTTGATTTTTAATAAATTTACATCTTTGTTTCTAAGATGTGTCTCTTGTAGACAGCATATTGATGGATCATGTTTTTTTATCCATTCTGTCACTCTCTCTTTATGGGTGCATATAGGCCATTTGCATTCAGTGTAATTACTGATAGGTGTGAGTTTATTGCTTTCATTTTAGTAGTGCTTTTCTTGTGGTGCTGACATTGTCTTTGTTCCTCTTACTCTCCTGTGATGAATTCCTTTTGTTTGTTGATTGTTTTTCATTTATTTATTTATTTATTTTTATTTTGTTTTTACTGAGACTTTTTGCTTTTCTTATTTATTTTGATGAACGGGTTTCTGAATTTTTTTTATGGTTACCTTGAAATTTACCCTTATCTTCCTAGGTTTGATCCAGTCTATTATTACTTGGTATTGCCTTGCCTTCCTCTCCTCTAGAAGGTTCTATACCTACACTGTTTATTCCCTCTTTTATTGTTCTGATGCTGTTTTCATTTACAGATTAACCTCTCTGGTTCTCTGTTGTAATTCTTTTGCTTTTGGATAGTCCTTGAGAGTTCATTTCCTAGCTTGGTATCTGGCTGGTATGATCCTGCATCCTAGATTCAGCCTGTGGTCTGATGTTGTTTGTTGTCAGATTGAAGGGCTCCGTTTAATAAGTATTGTAAATGTGGTTTGGTTTTTACATAGTCTCTTAATTTCTTTTTATCTGGAAATGTCCTAATGTCACCATCATATTTGAATGAGTGTTTTGCAGGATATATTATTCTTGGCTGGCAATTTTTTCTTTCAAGGTTTTATATATGTCATCCCATTGCCTTCTTGCCTGCATGGTTTCTGCTGAATAATCCGAGCTCAGTCTTATTGTTTCTCCTCTCTTTGTGACTTTTTGTTTTTCTCAAGCTTCTCTTAGGATTCTTTGTTTGTTTTTGGTTGTAGGGAGTGTGATTATGATATGGCTTGGTGATTTTCTTTTGTGGTCTATCCTATATGGGGTTTGTTGAGCTGCTTGGATGGTCTGCTTTTCATCTTTTATGATATTGGGGATGTTTTCTGTCAACAGTTCTTCAATGATCCTCTCTGTGTTTTCTGTTTTCTCCCCCTGTTCTGGAATTCCGATCACTCTCAAATTTTTGCTTTTGATTGTATCCCACATAATTCTTAGGGTTCTTCATTTTTCTTCGTTCTTTCATCATCTGATTTTTCCTCAGAGTTGTATCCAAGTGTTTGTCTTCCATTTCGCTGATCCTGTCTTCCATCATTTCAAACCTTTTCCTCAGTCCTTCTATGACACTGTCCATTTCTAAAATCTTGTGTTTTATCTTTTGGATTTCTAAGTGTTGTTTTGGTATGATATCTAGTTGTGAATTTATTTTGGCATTTGTTCCTGTATTATTTTCCTGAATTCTTCCATTTTTTTGTCTGTATTTTCCATGAATTTGTCTGCCTTTTCCATGAACTTGTCTGTTTTTTCCTCACTTTTGTCCGCTTTTTGCTTCAACCCTTGGATAGCTCTGAATATTAGAGATTTGAATTCCCTATCAGGTAGTCCTAGTGCTTTTTCTTCTACTGGACAGTCATCTGGTGTTTTATTTTGGACGCCTACTGGAACCATACTGTCCTTTTTTAAAATATGTTTTGACATTGTCTGCTATCTTTGGGACATGTAGTAGTTATTTTCCTCATTTATTGATTGTAGATATGTTTGTTTTGTTCTGCGTTTTTGTTTTATTTGGTTATGTCTGAGCAGGCAGGCTGTGATTTCTTTGTTGTTTGCTTGTGTGTGAGCACGATACTTTTTGCCTCCTTCTCCAATGAATAAGGTCATTCGCTCAGGTATGGCACAGCAGTGCGGGTCCAGCTGAAGGGGAGATGCTGGGATGTGTTGTTTGTGGCAAGTACTAATGCCAACAGTGCAGGCTGGGAATCAGTGCCGGGCAGGTTCCAGTAGGCTGTGCCTGTGTTGCTCAGGGGTGTGATGTTCAGTGCAAGGTGCAGATAGGCAAGAAGGAGGGCAGAGATTGTGATGTGTGGAGCTAAGATGAGTATGGGAAATAAGAGAGAGGAGAGAGGAACAGGAGCCAAAAACATACAAGCAAATGAAAAAGAGTGCTAAGGGAGCTTACCATTGGAGTGGAGAGGTGAGACACTGAGAAATGGAGAAAATCAAAAAGGAACAACAAAAAAAGAAAAACGGTAAAAGAAAAAAATGAATAAATAAGAATTAGGAAAAAAAAAAGAAAAGAACATACTCCAGGGATCCCACCAGTGCAGTTGCAAGGACTGGGGAAGTTGCTCCCAGGCGATGAAGTACAGCCTGGCTAGAATTGAGGTGTCACACAGTGCCAGGTATTCAGGAGACAGAAAGAGAAGGTAAGTATAGAGAGACGAGAAACAGAGAAATGAAGAAAGACAAAAAGGGAAAAAGAGAGAAAAAATAAAAGAAAAAAATGAAGCAAAATCAAAAAACAACAACCAAAAAAAAAAAAAAAAACAAGAAAAAAGGAATGCCCCCGCAGATCCCAAAGCATGGCTGCACAGACTGAGGTAGTAGCTCCCAAGCTGCACAGTACCTCCCGGCTAGAAGGGGTTCCCAAGTGGAGAAAAGAAAAAGAAAACAAACAAATCACAACAGAACAAATCAAAACAAAAAAACAAACAAAAGTCCCAGGGATCCCACCAGCGTGGCAGCATGGGCTGGGAAGCGGTTCCAAGTCAAGTGGCATTTCACAGCCTTTCGGGAAGAAGCAAAGACAGCACACGGAGCCAGGTATTTGAGAGAAAGGAGGGGGAGGTGGTGAGAGGTATGGAAGAAATCAAAAGAAGTGTAGAAAAGCAACACCAGCAACCAACAAATGGCACTCAGGGAGCCGGCCAGTGTGGACGGGTGGAATCCAAGCAGCACAGGGGTGAAGCCAGTGCTTCCCAGCTAAGAGACTGTGGCCGCAGGAAGCAGAGGTTGCCAAGTAGGGGTGAAGAAGGGTGGAGGGTGAGAAAGTGTATATTGATGGTTACCAGTTGTTCTGTCTCCTGCTGGGAGCTCCGTGAAGCTACTTTCCTGTACTCCCTGTTCGTTGATCTCCGACAGGAGTCCAAGATGGCGGATCTGTGCTGCATCAACAGATAAGGGACCTCTGCATGTATCTCTTCTCACTCTCTTCTCTCTGTATGTTTCTTATTCCATCTGGTGCTTGGCTGAGTTCTTTATCTCTTCATTTGATGCTTAGGGTTTCAGGATTGATTTTTGTCTCTGTTTGACTTAATTTTTCAGATCTTTGCTGTGGAGGAATGGTGTGGTGCTTCTGTCTGGAAGTTCTTTTTTGCATGATAGAATTTTGCAAGACCAATGACTTCTTCATCATAAATAACTTTCTTCAACAACATAAACAGTGACTTTACACGTGGACCTTGCCAGACAGAACACACATGAATCAAATTGACTACATCTGTGGAAAGGGATGACAGAAAATTTCTATATCATCAGTCAGAACAAGGCCAGGGGCCGACTGTGGAACAGAGCATCAATTGCTCATATGCAAGTTCAAGTTGAAGCTGAAGAAAATTAGAACAAGTCCATGAGAGCCAAAGTACGACCTTGATTATATCCCTCCTGAATTTAGAGACCATCTCAAGAATAAATTTAACATGTTGAACACTAATGGCCGAAGACCAGATGAGTTGTGGAATGACATCAAGGACATCATACATGAAGAAAGCAAGAAGTCATTAAAAAGACGGGAAAGAAAGAAAAGACCAAAATGGATGTCAGAACAGACTCCAGAACTTGCTTTTGACCATCGAGTAGTTAAAGTGAATGGAAGAAATGAAGAAGTAAAAGAGCTGAACAGAAGATTTCAAAGGTCAGTTAGAGAAGAAAAAGTAAAGTATTATAATGATATGTGCAAAGACCTGGAGTTAGAAAACCAAAAGGGAAGAACACTCTCAGAATTTCTCAAGGTGAAAGAACTGAAGAAAAAATTCAAGCCTAGAGTTGCAATATTGAAGGTTTCTATATGCAACACATTGAATGATGCAGGAAGCATCAAAAGAAGATGGAAGGAATACACAGAGTCACTGTACCAAAAATAACTGGTCAACGTTCAACCATTTCTGGAGGTCGCATATGATCAATAACTGATGGTACTGAAGGAAGAGGTCCAAGCTGCATTGACAGCATTGGTGAAAAACAAGGCTCCAGGAATTAATGAATTACCAACTGAAATGTTTCAACAAACAGATGCAACGCTGGAAGTGCTCACTTGTCTATGCCAAGAAATTTAGAAGACAGATACATAGACAACCGACTGAAAGTGATCCATATTTATGCCTGTTCCCAAGAAAGGTGACCCAACCGAATGTGGAAATTATCCAACAATATCATTAATATCACACGCAAGTAAAATTTTGCAGAAGATCATTCAAAAGTGGTTGCAGCAGCACATTGACTGGGAAATGCCAGAAATTCAAGCTGTATTCAGAAGAGGACATGGAAGAAGAGATATCACTGCTGATGTCAAATGGATCCTGGCTGAAAGCAGGGAATACCAGAAAGATGTTTACCTGTGTTTTACTGACTATGCAAAGGCATTCGACTGTGTGGATCATCACAAATTATGGATAACATTGCTAAGAATGGGAATTCCGAACACTTAATTGTGCTCATGAGGAACTTGTACATAGATCAAGAGGCAGTTGTTTGAACAGAACAAGGAGATACTGCGTGGTTTAAAGTCAGGAAAGGTGTGTGTCAGAGTTTTATCCTTTCACCATACTTATTCAGTCTGTACACTGAGTAAATAATCTGAGAAGCTGGGCTATATGAAGAAGAATGGGGCATCAGGATTGGAGGAAGACTCATTAACAACCTGCAAAATGCAGATGATACAACCTTGCTTGCTGAAAGTGAAGGGGACTTGAAGGACTTACTGATGAAGATCAAAGACCACAACCTTCACTATGGATTACACCTCAACGTAAAGAAAACAAAAATGCTCACAACTGGACCAATAAGCAACATCATGATAAACGGAGAAAAGATTGAAGTTATCATGGGTTTCATTTTACTTGGATCCACAATCAACACCCATGGAAGCAGCAGTCAAGAATTCAAAAGACACATTGCATTGGGCAAATCAGCTGCAAAAGACCTCTTTAAAGTGTTGAAAAGCAAAGATGTCACCTTGAGGACTAAGGTGCGCCTGACCCAAGCCATGGTGTTTTCAGTCACCTCATATGCTGGACAATGAATAAGGAAGATCGAAGAAGAATTGACACCATTCAGTCCCAGAACTTTGAATCTTCAGCAAGTAAAGCAATGAGAGAGGGAAAGATTGGAGGCTGTCGGCATGTTCCCTGGACTGTTCCTGATATTACAAGTTCACTGTAGTTCCTGCTACCCAGAACCTTTCCCTTAATTTCTGCCCATTCCAAAGCATAGTCCACTCTTTTCCTGTTGATTCCTTGAGATCTTTCCCCTTATCCTTTCAATAAACTCCTTTATTCATTAAGTTAACCAGAGTCAGTTTTGGCAGTTGTGTTTAAGAATGCTGACTGACATAGGAAATTGTACCAGGAAATGACCCTCTGGGAAATTTGAGAGTGTTTATCTAGTTGAGATGGAACAGGAGACCGTGAATCTCTTATTCATAATTCTGGAAGGGCATCTAGTGGTTAAATAACTAATTATTGTCTATGAGCACCTAGAATAATTGTCTACTGAAGAAAAACTCTAAATGAGCAATAACTTCTGCTGGAGAACATGGAGAAGGTCTAAGGAATTCAAATATTGTAGATCATGATAGCTGCTTCTGACCTCACTAAATTTCCCTAAATAAATTAAAACAAGAAAATGATGAACTCCCTAAATCTCCATCTTAAAGCATAGATTAAAACTATGCTAAAGGAATCTCTTACTGCTTGAGACCCAGGGCTGACTGTTGAAAACCTTATCTTATAGATTGACCAAGTATACCAGTTTAATTTGTGGTCCCTCCAGGAGTCTTATGTGAAAATCAAAGTGTTAATTAGGAAATAGTGAAATTTTGACAATTGTAATGGGCATCTCCGCGAGGATTTGTGTAAATTCTTTGTGGAGAAACAGAAACCATTTGAGGACAAAAGTAAAGTCAAATTTACGAAAAGAAGACCAACACAATCTGAGAAGTATTTGTAGAAATGGATTTTGAGAGTACTCGACCAGGTAGAGGGAAACATGATTATATGTCCTGAGTTGTCAATATGGATGTACTTCGCAGCATTTGGATTTGGCAGGGATAGTCAGAAAAATTTTCCTGAAAGAAGTGAAAACTTTCTGTAGACTAGCTCCAGCAGCTAGGTGTGACTCTACAAGTTTCCAGAGATGGTTAATAGGGAGCAGATCCATTCCTGATTTCTCTCTAAAACAATTTAATATGTCAGAAGTCCCTTGGCATGGTGTAGAGGAAGTAATTAAAGCTTTCCATATACTTGGAGGGAAGCTATTAGCATGTAAGCTATTACTTATGTCACCCCAACCCTGAATATGTTCCCTGAGTGAGCCAACAAGACTTTCCCACCACAATTTGAGACTACGTAGTTGAGGAAAATGAAGTCTTTTAATAATAATAATAATAATAAACCCAAACCCATTGCCGTTGAGTCGATTCCAACTCATAGCAACCCTATGGGAAGGAGTAGAACTACTCCGTAGGGTTTCCAAGGCTGTAATCTTTATGGAAGCAGACTGCCAAATCTTTCTCTCACATCTTTCTCCCGTGAGGTGGCTGGTGGGTTCTAACCACCAATCTTTTGGTTAGCAGCTGCATGTTTAACAACTGTGCCACGAGAGCTCCTTAAGTCTTTTATTAGTATCTTTTAATAGTACTTTATCAGCTGTTGCCAACAGGTGTGGAATGCTGGTGGGAAACACTACAGTTGAATTGGAATCCCTGGTCTCAAAGAGGATATGAAGATCTCTGAGAGGTAGACGCCTGGTAATGGCACTTAACCATCACAGCGAATGGAGTGTGGTCACCATAATGGGCAGCAAGGACAGTGTAGTAGTTAGAATGGCCTGACATTAGAGATTGCTGGCTGCAATCAATTAATCATGGGGTCTGGAGGAACAAAACTGTTGGACAACACACTAAGGTCCCACAATATTGGTGAAATTCTTTGTGGCTGGTTCACATCCCCTATAAGCAGAACAAGACTAACACGATGAGATGGAGTGAGGCAGATGGCTTGGAGTAAGACTCTGAGCTCATTTTGAAGATCCCAAAACCAGAATGCCTAAGGGAAAGTTCATTCATTCAAAACATATTTATTGATCAACAAGTATGTGCTAGGCACTTTGGAGACCCTGAGGAAACAGTTGTGAGCCATGATCCCTACTACCACTGAGATCATAGGCTAGTCAGGAAGATAGGCATGCTAATAGGAAAGTGTAAAAGTACCATGGTAGGAGAAGTACAGGGACCATAGGAGCACAGACTTGAAGAGATGGTCAGAAAAGTTTTCCTGAAGGAAGTGACAGCTAGACTGAGACCAGAAGTATGAGAAGGAGTTAATCAAGTGAACAAAGGGGAAAGGAAATTTGCCATCTGAAGAAATAGGATGTATGGAAGGCACAGGGATGAGAGAAAATGGTACGTTCAAAGAATTTTAAAAATGACAGTGTTTAGAAATATGCTGTTGTTGTTGTTAGGTGCCGTCGAGTCAGTTCTGACTCATAATGACCCTATGTACAACATAACAAAACACTGCTGGGTCCTGTGCCATCTTCACAATCGTTGCTGTGTTTGAGCCCACTGTTGCAGCCACTGTGTCAATACATCTTGTCAAGGGTCTTCCTCTTTTTCACTGACCCTCTATCTTACCAAGCATGATATACTTCTCCAGGGACTGGTCCCTCCTGATAATATGTCCAAAGCACACACGAGACAAAGTCTCGCCATCCTCACTTCCAAGGAGCACTCTGGCTGTACTTCCAAAACAGACTTGTTCATTCTCTGGCAGTCCATGGTATATTCAATATCTTTGCCAACATCATAATTCAAAGGCATCAATTCTTCTTCAGTCTTGCTTATTCATTGTCCACCTTTCATACGCGTATGAGGTGATGGAAAACACAGTGGCTTGCATCAGGTGCAACTTAGTCCTCAGAATGGTATCTTTGCTTTTCAACACTTTAAGAGATCTTTTGCAGCAGATTTGCCCAATGCAATGCGTCGTTTGATTTCTTGACTGCTGTTTCCATGGACGTTGATTGTGGATCCACGAAAAATGAAATCCATGTCAACTTCGATCTTTTCTCCGTTTATCATGATGTTGCTTATTGGTCCAGTTGTGAGCATTTTTGTTTTCTTTACGTTGAGGTGTAATCCATAGTGAAGGTTGTGGTCTTTGATCTTCATCAGTAAGTCCTTCAAGTCCTCTTCACTTCCAGCAAGCAAGGTTATATGCATTTTGCAGGTTGGTAATGAGTTTTCCTCCAATCCTTTTCTTCATATAGTCCGGCTTCTCAAATTATTTGCTCAGGATACAGATTGAATAAGTATGGTGAAAGGCTACAACCCTGACACATACCTTCCTTACTTTAAACCATGCAGTATACCCTTGTTCTTTTCCAACAACCGCCTCTTGATCTATGTACAGGCTCCACATGTGCACAATTAAGTGTTCTGGAATTCTCATTCTTTGCAATGTTATCCATAATTTGCTATGATCCACACAGTCGAATGTCTTTGCATAGTTAATAAAACACAGGTAAACATCTTTCTGGTATTCTCTGCTTTCAGCCAAGATCCACCTGACAGCAGCAATGATATTTCTCATTCCACGTCCTCTTCTGAATCCGGCTTGAATTTCTAGCAGTTCCCTGTTGATATAATGCTGCAACCATTTTAAAATTATTCTAGGCAAAATTTTACTTGCGTGTGATGTTGATGATATTGTTCAATAATTTCTGCATTCTGTTGGATCACCTTTGTTTGGAATGGGCACAAATATGGATCTCTTCCAGTTGGTTGTCCAGGTAGCTTTCTTCCAAATTTCTTTGTGTAAATGAGTGAGTCCTTCCAGCACTGCATTCATTTGTTGAAACATCTCAATTGGTATTCGGTCATTTCTTGGAGCCTTGTTCTTTGCGAATGCCTTCAATGCAGCTTGGACTTCTTCCTTCAATACCATTGGTTCTGGATCATATGCTACCTCCTGAAATGGTTGAATGTCGACCAATTCTTTTTGTACAGTGAATCCGTATATTCCTTCTATCTTCTTTTGATGCTTCCTGCATCATTCAATATTTTGCCCATAGAATCCTTCAATATTGCAACTCAAGGCTTAATTTTTTTCTTCAGTTCTTTCAGCTTGAGAAATGCGGAGAGTGTTCTTCCCTTTTGGTTTTCTAACTCCAGGTCTTTGCACATTTCATTTTAATACTTTACTTTGTCTTCTCTAGCTGACCTTTGAAATCTTCTATTCTGATCTTTTACTTCTTCATCTTCCTTTTTACTCTACATTCAAAAGTAAGCTTCACAAGCTTCATAGTCTCTTCTGACATCCATTTTGGTCTTTTCTTTCTTTCCTGTCTTTTTAATGATTTTTTGATTTCTTCATGTATGATGTCTTTGATGTCATCTCACAACTCATCTAATCTTCGATCATTAGTGTTAAATGCATCAAATCTATTCTTGAGATGGTCTCTAAATTCAGGAGAGATATAATGAATGTCATACTTTGGCTCTTGTGGACCTATTATAATTTTCTTCAGCTTCAACTTGAACTTACATATAAGCAATTGATGCTCTGTTCCTCAGTAGGCTCCTGGTCTTTTTCTGGCTGGTGATATTGAGCTTCTCCATCATCTCTTTCCACAAATGTAGTCCATTTGATTACTATGTATTCTATACAGCGAGATCCAAGTGTATAGTCACCATTAGTATTGTTGAAAAAAGGTATTTGCAATGAATAACTCACTGGTCTTGCAAAATTCTATCATTCGATCTCCGGCATTGTTTCTACCTAGGCCATATTTTCCAACTACCGATCCTCCTTTGTTTCCAACTTTTGCATTCCAATCACCAGTAATTATCAGTGCATCTTGATTGCATATTCAACCGAGATCAGATTGCAAAAGTTGGTAAAAATCTTCAATTTCTTCATCTTTGGCCTTAGTTGTTAGTGCGTAAATTTGAATAATAGTCCTATTAACTGACCTTCCTTGTAGGCGTATGGATATTATCCTATCACTGCCAGCATTGTACTTCAGGATAGATCTTGAAATGTTCTTTTTGACAATGAATGTGATGCCATTCTTCTTCAATCGGTCATTCTGGCATGTATCAAAACTCCATTTCTCTTTATGACAGAGTAACACTCCAAAGTATGTGTGTACCACATTTTGTTTATCCGTCCTTCTGTTAATGGACATTTAGGCTATTTCCAAGTTTGGGCTATTGTGAATAGTGCTGCAATGAACATTGGTGTACAAGTATCTGTTTGTGTTCCTGCTTTTAATTCTTTTGGGTATATACCTAGGAGTGGAATTGCTCGATCTTATGGTAATTCCATCCAGCCCAGCACTGGGCCGGTCCAGACAAAGAATCAGTCAATGAATTGATCAATGGTTGAATGATGAATGAGCTTCAGATTCAGCTTTGTGTTTGTGTGCTCTTCCCCAAAAGTGCCTGCATAATGTCACTTGTTGCCTGACTGCTTCCCTTCCATGGGCATGGTTTCTCCAGCAGGGGGTATGGCTTGGGTCAGCTGGAGCAGGTGAGGTGGCCTAAAATCAAAACTAGCCAGGTCTTGGTGGAAGCGTGGTGGAAGAGAAGGGATGTGGGATAGACAGTGAGGAACCCCTCTGAGGTAGGTGTTATTATCCCTCCGTATAGGTGAGGACACTGAGACACAGGGAGATTTAGGCAATTTGCCATAGTCACAAAGCTTAATACCGGCGTGGTGAGACTCCGACTCCAATCAACTCCAAGTCTCTTTCCGTAGAGTCTCAGCCTGTCACAACATTATCTTTGGACAACAAGGTTGCTGGTAGTTAATGGTGGAGTTGTGCTTCAAGCCTGGGTCTTAGAGAAACAATTGTGAAGGCAGGCGAGAGAAGTAATCATATTCTGAACACCTACTGTGCCCTTGTGCTGTACCAACCAAGAAGAATGGGAGCTGGATGGTTCTTATTTTCTGTTTTGTTATTTCTATATATAATACTCAAAGCAGCCCCTTTATGTGGAAATTACTAATATCTCATTTCATCTCTGAAAAAACTGAGGCTCATAGAGTGAAAGTGACTTGCATAAGGTTAAGAACCCAGTAAGCAGCAAAGGCAACACTTAAATAGGTGTGTCTGACTCCACAACTGGAAAGGGAAAAGCAAAGGCTCAGAAACAAATTTTGTTCTGCAAGGGGCTGGAACAAAAGTGGAAGAGAGAGAGGGGAGTGGCCTGGTTTAGAGGTAGAGGCAAGGTGGGGAAGGAAGCACTTGCCCCTGTGCGCAAATCCAAGGAGGCTCCAGACAAGGCGCGGAATGACATTCTGAGGTACCACAAATATGAAGGTCACCTGACTGAGGCAGCCGGACAAGAAGGGGGAGGGCGTTTCTGCTGAGCGCCACTATCAACACCTATTCATCTTGAAATTCGGGCGTGGAGGGTGCAATTTAGAGATTGCCCCTGGGCACTTGTTACACTCCCTATCTCCCTGCTTAGAGGAGGGACAAGTGGGAGCTGTGCTTGGAAAGGAAGGGTGGAGTTTGGCAATGGGGGGCCCAAAGTAGAATGCCAGATCCAGACAGGGCACTTTCTATTAAAAATTTTTTTAAATTATATCTCTATATAGGAGTCCCTAGGTGGCACAGTTAAGCGCTTAACTATTAGCCAAAAGATTGGCAGTTCAAAACCACCCAGAGGAAGACAGACCTGGTATCTGCCTCCAAAAAGTCACAGCCTTGAAAACACTATAGAGCAGTTGTACACTGCACACATGAAGTCTCCATGAGTTGGAATACACTTGAGGCAACTAACAACACTTCACACACACACACACATATATATTCAAAATTATCTGATGCTAAAAGTAAAACTCATTAAATACATTAAGATGTTTGTCTTTGGGAGGAAGGAGAATGGGAGTGGGATGTGAGAATTCAGGAGAGTAAATAAATGAACAAACGATCAAGAGAACCTTAAACTAACAAATGATGATGATGTGTCTGATCTGAGTAGCATGAGTAACCTTACCCTCTGCCCTGAAGTTCCAAAATAATAAAATAAATTCCTTTCCCACTGTCTTAGGCTGGGTTCTCTAGAAAAGCAAAACCAGTGAATATATATATATATATATATATATATATATATATATATATACACACACACACACACACACACACACACACACACACACACACATACACATAGAGAGAAAGAGAGATTTATATCCAGGAAATGGCTCATGCAGTGGTAGAAGCTGGAAAGTCCCAAGCCCGTGGGTCAGGCTGGAGGCTTCTCCTGACTCACGTAGCTGCAGGGGCTGACAAATCCAAGATCTGCAGGTAAGCTGGCCTGCTGCTGGCTTACGAACTGCAGAGGCTGATGAATCCCAAGACCAGCTGGTAAGCTGCTAGCTCAAGTCCCAAGAACCAAAGGTCAGATGAACAAGAGCCTGATGCAGGAAACAGAGTGAGCAAAAGCCCATGAGTTTTGCCAGAAAGTCCACATACATTGGATGCAGGCCACACCCCCAAGGAAACTCCCTTTCAATTGATTGGCTGCTTATAGCATATCTCATCATGGAGGTGATTACATTGTATCAGATCTCCTTATGGAAGTGGTTACATCATTACATAGCTGCCAAACTACATCATAACTGTCCCACTAAAAATCATAGCCCAGCCAAGTTGACACACAAACTTAACCATGACACCTCCCAAAAGTAATACATGTTCATTGATGAAAACATGAGAAGAAACCACATCCTACCACCCACACACAGCCTATGTTAGCATCTTGAATTTAGGGTTTATGCTAGGCCTTAAAAAAACGTATTTGAGATTGTGCTGTATATTCAATTACATACTGCCATTTTCACAGAAACATTTTCCCATTAAAATTTTTTGCAAACATCATTTAAATGACTACCAAATACTTCAATGAATGGATAGATATACTTAAGGCATTTCTTTTTATGTGGATTTTGGCATTCCTTATTTTCTTTAAATTTGTTTAAAGAAATGAGAAAATTGCTTGTTTCTTTAAATTTGTTTGTCTGGGTTTTAGGTTTGATATTTTGTGTTTTATTTTGGAAAAGAGCATAGAGATTGTTATTTGAGAGAATTTAGGAACAGCAGGGCAGGAATAAGTACTATCTGAAGGGGGCAATGGTAGTTCAGTGGTAGAATTCTCATCTTCCATGTGGGAGAACTGAGTTTGATTCCCAGCCAATGGACCTCAAGAGCAGCCACCACCAGTTTTTCAGTGGTGGATTGCATGTTGCTATGATGCTGAACTTCAGCAGAGCTTCCAGACTAAGATAGACTAGGAATAAAGGCCTGGACATCTACTTCTGAAAAATCAGCCAATGAAAACCCTACGGATCACAATGGATCACCATGAGTCTGGGGCCAATTTGATGGAGCTAACAACAACCACATCAGTGTACGAGGGGGACTTTGGAGTATGTAATACATGCCCAGGATAAAACCTTCAAAAGATACATACAGTAAAAGACATACAGTAAAAAAAGTCTCTTTCTCACCGCTCACCCTCAGTTCCCCCAGAGGCTAAGACTGTTATCAATTATCCGTTCCTTGTATATCCTGTGTGGACATTCTAAGCCTGTGGATGTATAGCTATATATTTAATTAGGATTTTTTTCTTTGACTTTTTTTTCTACTTTAGATGAAGGTTTACAGAACAAACTAGTTTCTCATTAAACAGTTAGTACACATATTGTTTTGTGACATTGGTTAACAACCCCGTGACATGTCAACACTCTCCCCTTCTCAACCTTGGGTTCCCTATTACCAGCTTTCCTGTCCCCTCCTGCCTTCTTGTCCTTCCCCTGGGCTGGTGTGCTCCTTTAGTCTCATTTTATTTTATGGGCCTGTCTAATCTTTGGCCGAAGGGTGAACCTCAGGAGTGACTTCTCTACTGAGCTAAAAGAGTGTTCAGGGGCCATACTCTCAAGGTTTCTCCAGTCTCTGTCAGGCCAGTATGTCTGGTCTTTTTTTGCGAGTTAGAATATTGTTCTACATTTTTCTCCAGCTCTGATCGAGATCCTCTATTGTGAACCCTGTCAGAGCGGTCAGTGGTGGTAGCCAGGCACCATCTAGTTGTACTGGACTCAGTCTGGTGGAGGCTGTGGTAGTTGTGGTCCATTAGTCCTTTGAACTAATCTTACCCTTGAGTCCTTGGTTTTCTTCATTCTCCATTGCTCCCGATGGAGTGAGAACAGTGGAGTATCTTAGATGGCTGCTCGCAGGCTTTTAAGACCCCAAAAGCTACTCACTAAAGTAGAATGTAGAACATTTTCTTTATAAACTATATTATGCCAGTTGAGCTAGATGTTCCCTGAGACCATGGTCCCCACAGCCCTCTGCCCAGTAATTCGGTCCCTCAGGGAGTTTGGATGTGTCTATGGAGCTTCCATGACCTTGCCTTGGACAAGCTGTGCTTGCTTCCCCAGTGTTGTGTACTGTCTTACCCTTCACCAAAGTTACCTCTTATCTATTATCTATTTAGTATTTCTCCATCCCCACCCCTCGCCTCCCTTGTAACCATCAAAAATTGTTTCTTTTTGTGTGTAAACTTTTTCATGAGTTTTTATAGTAGTGGTCTCATACAATGTTTGTCCTTTTGTGGTTGACTTATTTCATTCAGCATAATGCCCTCCAGATTCATCCACGTTGTGAGATGCTTCACAGATTCATCATTGTTCTTTATCATTGCGTACTACTCCATTGTGTGTACATACCATAGTTTGTTTATCCATTCATCTGTTGATGGGCATCTAGGTTGTTTCCATATTTTTACTATTGTGAACAATGCTGCAATGAACACGGGTGTGCTTATGTCTATTCATGTGATGGCTCTTATTTCTCTTGGATATATTCCTAGTAGTGGGATTGCTGGATCATATGGTATTTCTGTTTCTAGCTTTCTAAGGAAGCACCATATCATTTTCCAAAATGGTTGTATCATTTTACATTCCCACCAGCAGTGCGTTAAGAGTTCTGATCTCCCCGCAGCCTCTCCAACATTTGTTATTTTCTGTTTTTTTGATTCATGCAGTAATGCCAGGGTGAGATAGTATCTCACTGTGGTTTTAATTTGCATTTCTCTAATGGCTAGTGATCACATTTCCTCATGTGTCTGTTAGCCTCTTGAATGTCTTCTTTGGTGAAGTGTCTGCATTTCCTTTGCCCATTTTTTAATTGGATTATTTGTTTCTTTGTTGTAGAGGTGTTGGATTTTCATGTATATTTTAGAGATTAGACTTTTGTCGGATTTGTCATAGCCAAATTTTTTTCCCAGTCTGTAGGTTCTCTTTTTACTCTTTTGATGAAGTCTTTTGATGAGCATGAGTGTTTAATTTGACATTTTCATTGTAACTATTTCATACTTACAGAAAAGTTCCAAGAATAGTACAAAGAACTCCTGTCTGCCTCACTCATATTCTCCAATTGTTAACATTTAGCACATTTGCTTTATCCTCTCTCCACACTTGCTTTATCTTGTCTATTTCTCCCTCTGTTTCCATATATATATATATATATATATATATATATATAAAATACATGTATACATATATATGATTATATATGTATATGTAGGAGTGCCTGGCTGACACAAACAGTTAAGCAGTCGACTACTAGTCAAAAGATTGGTGGTTCCAACACACGCAGAGGTGCATGGGAAGACAGGCCTGGAGTGACGATTAAGATTGTGTGTCAACTCAGCTGGGCCATGATTCTCAGTGTTTAAATGTGATCACTCCCATGATTGAATATATTTTAAGCAGCCAATCAGATGAAAGGGAGTTTCCTTGGGGGTGTGGCCTGCATCTGAATCTAAGCAGACGTTCTGGCTTTTTGCTCTCTCTGGATCCTGCAGCTGCCTCCTGTCGTATCATCTCTGGTTCTTGGGACTTGAGCTGTCAGCTTATCTGTCGATCTTCACAGCCTGTGAGCGGAGCCCTGCTCTCTGACCTGCCAATCGTGGGCTCGCCAGCTTCTGTGGCTGTGTGATGTGGGAGAGGCCTCTACCCTGATCCACAGACTTGGGATGTTCTAGCCTCTACAATCGCTTGAGCTGTTTCCTTGATATAAATCTCTCTATATATATATATTTATATGCTTTACTGGTTTTGATTTCTAGAGAACCCAGCCTAAGACACCTGGCGATCTGCTTCTGAAATGTCACAGCCTTGAAAACCCTATGAAGTAGTTCTATTCTACACACATGGGGTCATCATGAGTCGAAATCGACTCGATGGCAACAACGTGTATATGTATGTTGTTATTAGGTACCATCATGTGGCCTCTGTCTCATAGTGACCTTATGTACAACAGAATGAAACATTGCCCAGTCCTGTGCCATCTTCACAATTGTTGCTATGTTATTGTTATAGTCACTGTGTCAATCCTATATATGTATATGTGTGTGTGTATATATATATATATATATATATATATATCTTTTCCCATGAACAAGTTGAGAGTTTCAGACATAATGCACTTTTACCTCAGCGTGTATTTCCTTAAACAAGGAATTATCTTACCTTAACACAGAGCAATTATCAAAATCAGGAAATTCACATTGATACAATACTATTTTATATGTATATTCGACCTAATTTATTCGGATCTCACCATTTTCCTCAGCAACGTCCTTTACAACGAAAGAAAATCTTGAATCATGTGCATTCAGTTGTCATATCTCTTTAGTATCCTTCCATCTGGAACAGTTCCTCAGTCTCTGTGTTTAACAACACTGGTATTTTTGAAGAGTAGAAGCTAGTTATTTTTAGATTGATCCTTAACTTGGGTTTGTCTTGATGTTTCCATGTGATTAGATTCAGGTTATGCATTTTTTGGTAGAAATATCACAAACTTAATATGTCCTTTTCAGTGCATCAAATCTATTTATCTCATTAATGGTGATGTTAACTGATGATTTGGTTAAGTAATGTTTGCCACAAGTTTTAGCATTTACTGTTAATTCTCACCTGTTTGGTTGCCAAACAGTGATTTTCTAATGCCATCTGTCTTAGGCTGGGTTCTCTAGAGAAGTAAAACCAGTGAAGCATATATTTATGTGTGTATCTGTGTGTGTGTATATATATATGTGTGTATATATATATCTATGTGAGAACAAATTGATAACGGCAACTCAAAAGTTTTGATGGGAAGCCTAGGAGGCAGTGAGTTGAAGATAATGGAGATGGAATAATTTGGAAAAGGATAGTGAGAATAGAAGCACAACTGGAAGAATGTAATCGATGTCACTGAATTGTACATGTAGAAACGTTTGAAATGGTGTAACTTTGGATATGTATATTTTCACCAAAAAAAAAAAAAAGTCCTCCAACATTGAGAAGGGAGAGTGTTGACATGTCGTGGGGTTGTTAACCAATGTCATAAATATGTGTACTGACTGTTTAATGAGAAACTATTTGTTCTGTAAACCTTCATCTAAAGTACAATAAAAAAAAGTTGTTGGGTAGAACTTTTTGCTGTTGAAGTCCCCTGGCCAATGGACAAAAGAAGAGATACGGGATTCCCAGTGGTCTTCTGTAACCTAGGTCAATTACATTTCCAAAAGAATTACGGTCTCCAGTGGAAGAGCTGTTCGGTGCTGATGTCTTCTGAAAGCATGTTCCACCCTGGGATATGCTACCATAGAGATTCAAGAGAAGGAATTGGTTTGGAGGTGATTGGCAATGAGTCTGGACTGGAACATTTGAAAGAATAATGACAGATAATAGCTTACCCACTCAGAAGTGCCTCAGGAAGACAGGTCTGGCGATCTACTTCTGGACGTTCATGGCCTTGAAAACCCTATGGAGCAGTTCTACTCTACACACATGAGGTTGCCATGAGTTGGAGGTAACTGCACAGCAACTAACAACAACAACCATTTAGTGAGAAAGTACTGTGTAATAAGACAGTGTTCTGGGGGCTTTACAAATATCTCTAATCCCTACAGTAATTCTGAAAGGTGGAGCCATAACTGAGCCAGGACAAGAACACAGAGAGGGAGGAAGATGGTGGGAGAGGATACCAAAGAGGAAACAGCTTATGTCTGGGTTTTGGAGAAAGCACTCTGGTATAACAAGCTAGGAATTTGAAGACTGAGTTCCAACTCTGCCACCAATGGCATTGTAAGATGTGGAGAATCTGCACGGCCTCTTTGAACATTACTTTCACTGCCTGGCTACCTCACAAGATTGTTATGAGAATCAAATTAAATAATGGCTCCCAAAACTGGTTGTAAACCCTAAAGTGCTACACAAAGGAAGGTAATTATTATTTACTTGGTCTAAACAGACTGGAGTCTCCTCTTCCACCAAAGGCCATAATTCTCTTGGAAATGCAATTGATCTAGGTTACAGAAGACCTCTAGGAACCCCGTATCTTTTCTTTTGCCCGTGTGCCAGGGAACTTCTACAACATTCTATTGGCAAATTTTGAGTTAGTTAATGCTACCAAACCTACCATGCCTTACATTTCTGTCCATTTTCCTTGGTAACTGGGTGGGCAGCCTCCAAAATGACCCCAGTGATCTTCAACTCTTGGTATTGATTCTCTTGTGTAATCCCCTCCCAATGAGTTTGCGCTGGCCTAGTGACTTGCTTCTAATCAACAGAATGCAGCAAAGGTGATGGAATGTCACCTTGTCATTAGGGTACATGAGATTGTGACTTACATCTTGCTAACTGACTCTCTCTGGCTGGCTTTGATAAAGCAAGTTGCCATGTTGGGGAGGCCTAAGTGGCAAGGAGCTGAAGGCAACATCCAGCTGGAAATTGACGTTCTCATTCCAACAGTCCTTAAGGAACTGAAAATCTGCCAGTAACGAGGTGAGCTTCAAAATGGATTCTTCCTCCACCAAGCTTTCTGATGAGACCCCCAGCCCTGGCCAACACTTTGACTGCAGCCTTGTGAGACCTTAAGAAGAGGACCCAGCTAAACTGTATTCAGGTTCCTGACCAGATAAATTGTATTCAGATTCCTGACCCACAGAAACCCACAGATAAATAAATGTGTTTTTTTTTCCTAAGCAACTAAGTTTATGGTAATTTGTTACTCAGCAGTAGTTAACTAATACAGTAACCATCTTTTGGGGTCCCTGGGTGAAGAGAACAGTTCAGCCCTCGACTACTAGCCAAAGGTTAGTAGTTCCAACCCACCCAGAGGTGCCTCTGAAGACAGGCCTGGCGAGCTGCTTCTGAAAGGTCACAGCCTTGAAAACCCTATGGAGCAATTCTACTCTGCACACACGGGGTTGCCATGAGTCAGAATCGACAACTAACAGCAACAACAAATTCCTATATTACTGTGTAATTAAAATCATTAAAAATGAAAGTGGGGGAAAGAACAAGAAAAGTATAGATTTATATACCTTTGAAAGATGTCAAATATATAGTATTAAGTTAAAAAGATATTTACAAAACAGTATGCATAGTATGATCTTATTTTTAATATAAATGTATTATTATTAGCACAGAAAATATATAGAAGAAGAATAAATACCAAAGTATTCATAGTAGTTATTTCATAGGTGTGGGATTATGATGGACTTTTCACTTTCTACATTAAACGTTTATGTAACTTTCAAATTTTTATAATATGTACATATCACTTTCATAAGCAGAAAAACAATTGAAGGTATATATTTTAAAATATTCGACCTCCCATATTTTTTCTTTGTTTGTTTTTTAAAAATATTTTACTGTGTTTTTGGTGAACGTTTACCCAGGAAATTAGGTTCTCAGTTAACAATTTCTGTACATACTGTTCAGTGACATTGGTTACATTCTTCATAATGTATCAACATGCTTGTTATTTCCATTTTGGTTGTCTTGTTTCTATTAATCTAGCTTCCCTTTCTCTCCTAGCCTTTTCATCTTTGGACTAGGGTAAATGTTAACCATTTGGTTTCATCTAGACGATTATTTTAAGGAGCACAGTACTCACGGGTTATATTTATGTTATGGGCCAATCTGTCATTTGACTGAAAGGTGACCTCTGGGAGTGGTTTGAGCTCCAAGCTTAAAGAATACCTCAGATTGATAGTCTCAGGGGTTCATCTAGTCTCTACTGGTCCAGTAAGTCTGGCCTTTTTTTAGGGATTTGTATTTTGTTCTACATTTTTCTCCCATTCTCTCTAGGACCGTCTATTGTTGAACCCCCATATCCTTTACTAGTCAGGACTATTGGTTGCAAATATCAGAGATGGCTCTGGTTAACTGTCATAGAAAATGAAATTATTGGAAGGTGTGACAGAGTCATTTGCTGTTTGCTGAATATCCATCTGCTCCGGCACATGTCCCAGTCCTCTAGGGTTAGATGGGATAATGTTCTGGCCAATGGGCTGTGCATTTAAGAACTGGTACTCAGTCTTCTAGCTCTCTTGTCCTCTGCTATGGCAACCATGGAGGTCTCAGTTGCTAAATGAGACAGCCACAAGATGATGGAGCTTCCTTCAGCCTGGATCCCTGAGTTACAGCTTGGAAGGAATCTGTCCTGAAAAGCCAGTGGACTTGCAGTAGATATTGCATAAGCAAGAAATAAACTTGTATGCGTTAAGTCATTGATATTTGGGATTTATTTATTACCAAAGCATAAACCAATCTAACTTGATTAATAGGAAAATGTGTCAGGTAATCCATAGGATCCATGAGAGACCTGGAGAACCAGGTGAGGTCAGGAACCAAGGTAGGCACGACCTGGCACAGCTAAGATTTTCTACAGGAATGATCTTCCACCATTGCCACTGAACAATAGAAACATAAGGAAAAGACTTGAAGTGTCACTTCACAATATTGGAGTAACAATCTTAAAATCAGACCAAGATGAATTAAGTGCGGGATACGTTAAACAAGGTGTTATTAATCGTACCAGTTGTTTTCAAGTCTATTCCAACTCACGGCGATTCCATGTATGTTGGAGTAGACCTGTGCTCCGTAGGATTTTCAATGACTGAATTTTCAGAAGTAGATAGCCAGCCAGGCCTCTGGGTAGATTCCAACCTCCAACATTTGGTTAGCTGCTGAGTGTATTAATCATTTGCACCACCCAGGAACTCCTGGTTAACTAGTGATAAGTAGATATGGATAGATTAGATAGATAGATAGGTAGGTAGGTAGGTAAACAGATAAATAGTATACAAATGCATACACACGCACACAGAGCAAGGAAGGAAATAAGAATGTTAATAGTCTTTGTTGCTGAAACTAGTCCAGAGGCCATAGCTGTTGTTTTTAACTTCCCCTTTTTTATATCGAAACCGTGTGTGCTCCTTGCCTTTAGAAAGCACCTTGGCTGATTACGGTTATTTGCTTTGGAGGGTGCTATCCTTGGTGGTACTGAGTGTGTATGGCTAATCTTTGATTAACTTTTATCACTGGACATGGTGTGGATGAAAGCACCCAGGGAATGTCCTGACACTCGTATATAGAAGGACAATTTAACACTGCTCTAGTGGGTCTAGCCATGCTGAGCATGCCTGTAGGAGCAAGTTGTGCATTATGCTCCTAAGGGACCCTTAGAAGTTGCCTCCGCAATGATTGTTTGGAATCTGAGCTCTTTAAGGTTCTACCTATATTGAGTTGCTGTCATCTGCTATGAACTTTTGTCACTGGACATGGCAGTACTATGGTCACTCAGGGACTGTCCTGGGTTATAGACATGCTCTTCCTAACCCCACTGTGTAGAAAACACCCTATTTCCCATTGATAATAAGGATCACTCATCCCAGCCAGCATAGTAAATCTTCCCCCTTTTTTTCTTTGCCTGTTGGTTCAATGGCTAGAGGAGCCCCAAAGGCCTGGTGGCAATGTCAACCTCCTGTGAACCAAAATTTTTAAAAGAGTTTCGCTAAGTGAAGAGATTTGTTCACTTACTCCTCATATATACGTAAGCAAAGCAATTGGAACTGGTTTTGCACATAATATACTCTATAAGTATTTTATTGTATTATTGTTATTAATGACCAAAGACCAGAAGATTTGTGGGATGATATCAAGGACATCATACTAGAAGAAAGGAATGAAGGAAAAGACCAAAATGGATGTCAGAAGAGACTCTGAAACTTGCTCTTGAACATAGAGTAGTGAAAGTGAATGAAAGAAATGATAAAGTAAAAGAGCTGAACAAAAGATTTCAAAAGGTGGTTCAAGAAGACAAGGTAAAATATTATAAAGAAATCTGCAGGCTTGGAGTTAGAAAACCAAAAGGGAAGAATACAATTGGCATTTCTCAAACTGAAAGAACTAAAGAGAAAATTCAATCTTCAATTTGCAATATTAAACAATTCTACAGACAAAAAATTGAATGATGCAGAAAGCATCAAAAGAAGATGGAAGGAATACAGAGAGTCACTGTATCAAAAAGAATTAGTCGACATTCAACCATTTCAGGAGGTAACATATGAGTCAAGAACTGCCGATACTACATACAGGAGCAAAGCTTTAGGATCTAATTTTTTTCAGTGATAGATTATCAAACACAACAGTGAATGCATGAGCAACAAAAAACAAAATAGATAACTGGCACCTCATAAAAATTAAATACTTATGTTCATCAAAAAGACTTTATCAAAAGAGAAAAGCGACAACCTACAGACTGAGAAAAGTTGTTTGGGAACAATATAACTGATAATATCTAACACCTAAGGTATATAGAAAATTTCTACAACTTAATAATAAAACGACAAATAACCCAATCAAAAACTGGGCAAAGAACATGAACAGACACTTCACCAAAGTGAAGTGGCCAACAGGCACATAAAAAGATGCTCAATGTAGTTAGCCATCAGAGAAATGCAAATTAAAACCACAATGAGATACTCCCACTAGGAAAGCCAAATGATTTTTAAATTTTTTTATTGTACTTTAGATGAACGTTTACAGAACAAATAGTTTCTCATTAAACAGTCAGTACACATATTGTTTTATGACATTGGTTAACAACCCCACGACATGTTAACACTCTCCCTTCTCGACCTTGAGGACTTTTTTTTTTTTTGGTGAAAATATACATAGCCAAAGTTACACTATTTCGAAATTTCTACATGTACAATTCAGTGACATCGATTACATTCTTCCAGTTGTGCTGCTATTATCACTGTCCTTTTCCAAATTATTCCATCACCATTATCTTCAACTCACTGTCCTGTAGTCTTCCCATCAAATCTTTTGAGTTGCTGTTGTCAATTTGATCTCACATAGATAATTCTATTTTTTTTGTACCTTAGATGAAAGTTTGCAGAACAAATAGTTTCTCATTAAACAGTACACATATTGCCCTATGACAATGGTTAAAAACCCCACGACATGTCAACACTATCCCTTCTCAACCTTGGGTTCCCTATCACCAGCTTTCCTGTTCCCTCCTGCCTTCTAGTCCTTGTCCTGGGACTGCTGTGCCTTATCATTCCTGTTTTGTTTTATGAGGCTGTCCAATTCCTGGCTGAACGGTGAACTTCGGGAGGGGCTTCACCACTGAGCTAAAAGGGTGTCCGGGGGCCGTACCCTTGGGGTTTCTCCAGTCTGTCAGGCCAGTAAATCTGGTCTTTTTTTTTTTTTTGTAAGTTAGAATTCTGTTCTACATACTTTTCCAGGTCTGTCCAGGAACCTCTATTGTGATACCGGTCAGAGCAGTCAGTGGTGGTAGCCGGGCACCATCTAGCTGTACTGGACTCAGTCTGGTGGAGGCCTTGGTAGCTGCGGTCCATTAGTCCTTTGGACTGATCTTTTCCTTGTATCCTGTTTTCTTCATTCTCCCTTGCTCCCGAAGGGATGAGACCAGTGGAGTATTTTAGATGGCTACTCACAGGCTTTTAAGACCCCAGACACTACTCACCAGAGTAGAATATAGAACATTGTCTTTATAAACTGTGTTATACCAATTGAGCTAGATGTTCCCTGAGACCATGGTCCCCACAGCCCTCCACCCAGCAATTCAGTCCTTCAGGGAGTTTGGAAGTGTCTATGGAGCTTCCATGACCTTTCCTTGTACAAATTGTGCTGGCTTCCCCAGTAATGTGTACTGTCTTACCCTTCACCAAAGTTACCACTTATCTATTTAGTTCCCCACCCCCAGCCCTCCCACCTCTCATAACCAACAAAAATTGTTTCTTTTTGTGTGTAAACTTTTACATGAGTTATATAGCAGAGGTCTCATACAATATTTTTCTTTTTGTGATTGACTTATTTCACTCAGCATAATGTCCTCCGGTTTTATCCATGTTATGAGATGCTTCACAGATCCATCATTGTTCTTTACCTTTGTATGATACTCCATTGGAGTACATACCATAGTTTGTTTATCCATTCATCTGTTGATGGGCATCTAAGCTGTTTCCATCTTTTTGCTATTGTGAACAGTGCTTCAATGAATATGGGTGTGCGTATGTCTATTTGTGTGATGGCTCTTATTTCTCTGGGATATATTCCTAGGAGTGGGATTGCGTTTTGTAGTGCTTGTTTTTGTGGTGCTGACGTTTTCTTTGTTCCTCTTACTCTTCTGTGCTGAGTTCCTTTTGTTTGTGGATTTTTTTTATTTCTTTTGTTTTTGTAGGTTTTGTTTTTACTGAAACTTCATGTTTTTCTTCTTTATTTTGATGAGTAGGTTTGTTAACTTTCTTTGTGGTTACCGTGAAATTTACCCTTATCTTCTTAGATTTGAAGCCGTCTATTATTACTTGTTATCACTTGACTTTCTCTCCATTAGAAGGTTCTATACCTACACCGTTTATTCCCTCATTTATTGTTCTGTTGCCGTTGTCATTTACAGATTAACCTCTCTGGTTCCCTTTCGTAATTCTTTTGGTTTTGCATAGTCCTTAAGAGTTCATTTCCTAGGTTGGTATCTGGCTAGTACAATCCTGTGTCCTATATTCAGCCTGTGGTCTGATATTGTTCTCAGATCAAAGGACTTCCTTTAATAAGTCTTGTAAGTTTGGTTTGGTTTTTACATAGTCCCTTAATTTCTGTTTACCTGGAAATGACAGAATTTCACCGTTGTATTTGAACGAGAGTTTTGCAGAGTATATGCTGGCAATTTTTTCCTTTCAAGGTTTTCTATATGTCATCCCATTGCCTTCTTGCCTGCCTGGTTTCTGCTGAATAATATGAGATTAGTCTTAGTGTTTCTCCTCTGTATGTGACTTTTTGTTTTTCTCAAGCTGCTCTCAGGATTCTTTGTCTTTGGTTTTAGAGAGTGTGATTATGATATGCCTTGGTGATTTTCTTTTGGCGTCTATCCTAGATGGGGTTTGTTGAGCTTCTTGGATGGTCAGCTTTTCATCTTTCATGATATTGGGGAAGTTTTCTGTCAGCAATTCTTCGATGATCCTCTCTGTGTTTTCTGTTTTCTCCCCCTGTTCTGGAACTCTGATCACTCACAGATTGTATCTGACATAATTCTCATGGTTTCTTCATTTTTCTTCATTCTTTTTTCTGATTTTTCCTCAAAGAGAGTTGTATCCAAGTTTTGGTCTTCAATTTCACTGATCCTATCTTCCATCTTTCCAAGCCTGCTCCTCAGCCCTTCTATGACACTGTCCATTTCTGAAATCTTGTTGTTTATTTTTTGGATTTCTAATTGTTGTTTTTGTATGATTTCTAGTTGTGAATTTATTTTAGCATTTTGTTCCTGTATTATTTTCTTGAATTCTTCCATTTATTTGTCTGTATTTTCCATGAATTTTTCTGCTTTTTCCATGAATTTGTCTATTTTTTTCCTCATTTTTGCCTGTTTTTTGCTTCAACTCTTGGATAATTCTGAATATTAGAGATTTGAATTCCCTGTCAGTTAGGTCTAGTGCTTTTTCTTCTACTGGAAGGTCATCTGGTGTTTTATTTTGGATGCCTACTGGAACCATCCTGTTATGTTTTTCTAAATGTTGTGATATTTTCTGCTGTCTTTGGGGCATTCGTTGGTTATTTTCCTCATTTATTGATTGCAGATTTGTTTGTTTCATCCTGCTTTTTTGTTTTACTTGGTAATGTCTGAGCAGGGGGGCTGTGCTTTCTTTGTTGTTTGCTCATCTGTGGGCACGATACTTTTCACCTCCTTCTCCAATGGGCAGGGTCAGTCACTCAGGTATGGTACAGCAGGGCAGGTCTAGCTGAAGGGGAGTTGCTGGGATAGGTTTTTTGTGACACATACCAGGGCTGACAGTGCGGACTGGGAATCAGTGCAGGGCAGTTTCCAATAGGCTGTGCCTGTGCTTCTTGGGAGTGTGATGCTCAGCACACAGTGCAGGTAGGCAGGAAGGAGGGGATAGATTGTGATGTGTGGAGCTAAGGTGGGAATGGGAAGGATGAGAGATAGTAGAGAGGAATGGGAGTCAAAAACATACACACAAACAAAAAAGAGTGCTAAGCGAGCTTGCTATTGGAGTGGAGAGATGAGAGACTGAGAAATGGGGAAAAACAAAAATGAAAAAAGAAGAAAAAGGGTAAAAGAAAAAAACAAATAAATCGAGAAATTGGAAGTGAAGAAAGACAAAAAGGGAATAAGAGAGAGAAGAAAACTAAACAAAAAATGAAAAAAAAAGCAAAAAAAAAAAAAAAACCAAGAAAAAAGAAATGCTTCCAGGGATGTCCCTGCGTGTCTGCGCAGAGTAAAGGACTAGTTTCCAAGCCTCGTGGTACTGCCCAGCTAGAAGGGGCTCCCAAGCTGAGACAAGAAAAAGAAAACAAAAAAATCAAAACAGAGCAAATCAGAGCAAATAAACAAACAAACAAACAACAACAACAAAAAAAAAACACAGGGGTCCCACCAGCATGGCTGCTTGGGCCGGGAAGCAGTTTCACAGTCGAGCGGTGTTTCGCAGCCTTTCAGGAAGAAGCAAAGATGGTGCACGGAGACAGAGAAAGGAGGAGGAGGTGGTGAGAGGTAAGGAAGAAATCTAAAGAAGCAGAAAAAAGCAACACCAGCAGCCAACAAATGGCACTTAGGGAGCTGGACAGTGCTGGCATGCGGGATCCAAGTGGCACTGGGAAGAAGGTCATGTTTCCTGGCCAATAGACTGCGGCTGCAGGAAGCAGAGGAGGCTAAGTGGGGGTGAAGAAGAGTGGGGTGTGGGAAAGTCTATATCGTGGGTTACCGGTTGTTCTGTCTCCTGCTGGAAGCTCCGTGAAGCTGCTTTCTCGTACCTCCTGTTCGCTGATCTCCAACAGGAGTCCAAGATGGTAGATCTGTGCTGCGGTAGCTGATAGGGGACCTCTGCATGTATCTCTCCTCGCACTCTGTTCTCAGTCAGTTTCTTATTCTGTTCGGTGCTTGGCTGAGTTCTTTATCTCTTCATTTGATGCTTAGGGTTTCAGGATTGATGTGTGATTCTGTTTGACTTAGTTTTTCTGATCTTTGCTGTGGAGGGACAGCGTGGTGCTTCTGACTATAGTGCCATGTTTCCCGGGAGTCTCGAAAGCCAAGATTTAAAAAACAAACAAACAAAACAACAACACGGAAAGTAACAAGTGTTGGAGAGGATGTGGAGAAACTGGAACCCCCTCATCCATTGATGGTGGGAATGTAAAATGATACAGCCATTGTTAAAAACAATCTGGCATTTCCTCAAAAAACTAGAGGTACAGCTGCCATATCACCCAGCAATTCCTCTCCTAGATGTATATCTTAGGGATCTAATAGAAGTGACACAAACAGACATATGCACTTACGTTCATCACAGCACTATTCACAATAGCAAAAAGATAGAAACAACCTAAGTACCCACCAATGGATGAATGGATAAGTAAAATGTGGTACATACATACAATGGAATACTACTCAGCGATAAAGAAAAATGAGTTTGCAAAACATCTTGAAACATGGATGAACCTGGAAGACATTATGTTGAGCGAAATAAGTCAGTCACACACACAAAAAACAAGTATTGTATGTTCTCACTTTTATGAAATGGCATGACCAAGTATATATATAGAAATGAATGTTCATTAGTGGTTACCAGGGATGAGGGGAGGGGAGAGGAGGATTCACTCTCTAGACAGTAGACACTTGTTATTTTTGGTAATGGAAAAGGTAACACTGAATGAAGGTAAAGTATACACAGCTTGACAAAAGTAAACAATGTCACTAAAAAGTACACAAGAAAAAAAGAACCTGTTGGTAATTGCTATGACATATATAATTTTGAAACAACAGCAAAAACAACCCAAAAATATATGTGTGGATATATATGCATGTATGTAGGCATATATGTGTACCAAAAAACCTATTGCCATCCAGTCGATTCTGACTCATAGTGACCCTATAGCACAAAGTAGAACTGACTGCCCCATAGGGTTTCCAAGGAGCTGCTGGTGGATTTGAACTGCTGACATTTTGGTTAGCAGCCAAACTCTTAACCATTGCACCACCAAGGCTCCAATATGTGTATAGGTATGTATATATATGTGTATATATAGGTGTATGCATATGTATGTACATATATGTGCCTGTATGCACATATGCTCGTATATGTAATAAAGCACATAAGGGACACAGTTACAGATACATCTTAGACGTAACCAAACATCTTGCAGGATTGAATTTCTGGGTTTGAAGGATTAGGACCAAAGTCTCATGGGACATCTCGGCCAACTGGCATAATATAGTTCATAAAGTTATGTTCTACATCCTAGTTTGGTGAGTAGTGTCTGGGGTCTTAAAAGCTTGTGAGTGGCTATCTAAGATACAACAATTGGTCTCTACTCGACCAGAGCAAAAGAGAAAGAAGGAAACCAAAGACACAAAGAAGAAACTAGTCTACAAGACAAATAGTCTACACAAACCATGGCCTCATTTACCCTGAGACCAGAAGAACTAAATGGTGCCCAGCTACAACTACCAACCATTCTAATCAGGGCCACAATGCATGGACCCTGATAGAATGGGAAAAAATGTAGAACAAAACCTCAAATTCCTAAATGACAAACAAACAAACCCAGACCTACTGCACTGGTTGAGACTAGATGACTCCCCGAGACTACTGCCCTGAGATACTCTTCAAATCTTGAACCAAAACTAACCCCCAAGGTCACCTTGTAGCTAAATAATGAATTGGCTCATAAAAGAATGAATATCACCCATAAGTACTGTGCTCTTTTTAAAAAAAAATCACGTTTTTGAGACCAAACAGTCAACAGTTACTTTAAAACAAAGATGAGAATGTAAGGGAGCAGGGAAACTAGATTAATGGAAACAGAACAATCAGAATGGAAATAATAAGAATGTTCACACATTGTGAAGAATGTAATCAATGTCACTGAGCAATTTGTGTAGAAATTGTTTAGTGGGAACCTAAACATCTGTGTAAACCTTCACCAAGAACACAATAAAATATTATTTTTTAAAAAATCCCATAGTTTAAAACTGTGCGTGTAGAAATTTTTGAGATGGTGTATCTTTGGCTATGTGTATTTTCACCAAAAAAAAAGTTGAGAAGTTAGAGGGTTGACATGTTGTGGGGTTGTTAACCAATGTCATAAACAATATGTGTACTACTCTTTCATGAGAAACTATTTGTTCTGTAAGCCTTGACCTGAAGTACAATAAAAAATAAAAATAAAAAAAATCCCATAGTTTATTGATCCACTCAACAAATATTTACTGAGCATTTCATATGTCTATAGTAGTGGACTAGGTACATTTACAGAAGTGTGAATAGTCCTTTTAACTATCCTTAGCATATTAAATTCTCTTTGGTTTCATGATACTTCCTGTTTCTCAATTCTGGATTCAAACTGATCTCTTGCATTTTTTTATTATTCTTTCCTGATTCTTTGATTGTCATATTTTGTGAGAAAATCCCCCATGCTCTTCCAATCTCTTTCTGCCCAGTTGTCTCCTCTTTTCATTCAAACTGAACACTTCTCCTCCTTTGGTACCTCACAAAATTGGGATGCCAGTTTAGAGACATAGAAAGGGGCATACTTTGGATAAAACTAGGTTTTATTTTTATTTTTATCTCTCTGTTCCTCATCATAAGTCTCATTAAAGAAATAAAAACTTGGCTCCAACACTCACAAAAAAAATCTGAAGAAGCTGAATCATGTGGGGGGATCTCTATGGAACTGACGCATCAGTGCAATAAATGTAATGAATGCTTTAGTTAAGAGTGAGTCATTACACAGCATCAGGGAGTCCATGCTAAAGAGAATCTCTTTGAAAGTAACAACTTTGGGAAGGCTATTTTTATATAGTGGACCCATCCTTTCTCATCAGGAGATCCACCACAAAAAAAAATTTTATTAGTGTAAGGAATGTGAGGAAGCTTTCAGCCATAGTGACCTTAGTTGACATCAGAGAATCCATGTAAGAAAGAGACCTCATAAGTGTGATGATCATGAGGTGGCCTTCATTCAGCAAAGAAACCTTATAGAACCTTGTGTGAAGAATGTAGGAAAGCCATCACCCAGAAGTCAGGACTGCCTGTGCACCAGAGAATCTACTGGAGAAAGATCTTATAAATGTGGAAATGCTTTCCATGGAATCATCAGCTTTATTCAGCTTTGGAGAATTCACACTAAAGAGAAATCCTGCCAGCATGATGAGTATGGAAAAGTCTTCAGACAGAGGTTGAACCTTGATAAACATTGGTGAATCCATATTAGAGGGAACTTGTAAATGAGAGACTTGTGAGAAGTTGTATAGACAGAGTTCAAACCTCAACACCATAAAGATTAACATAACTAATGTAAAAGGACAAGTTGTATTGGGAATGGGTATTCTAAATTGCCCATTTGAGCCAGTAAAAATATTCAGTGAATGTCTTGGGTCAAGAAAAGGGAAGTTCATTTTCCCTTCCCAGTGGGTTTCTGTATATGTAAGCAACCAGGACGTTTGAAATAAACTGTTTACCTGCACCCTTGAAAAAACAGCAATAACAAAGAAATGCTGGCACTGAAGGAAGAAGTAGAAGCCATGCTGAAGGCATTGGCAAACAACAACAACAACAAAAACCAAACCAAACCAAAAACCTTGTTGCTGTCTAGTCGATTCCGACCACAACAACCTTATAGGACAGAGTAGAACTGCCCCCATAGGGTTTCCAAGGAGCGGTTGGTGGATTCAAACTGCCGACATTTTGGTTAGCAGCTGAGCTCTTAACCACTACATCACCAGGGCTTAAACAAGGCTCCAGGAATTGATGGGCTACCAACTGAGATGCTTCAACAAGGCAACGTGGCCTGCTTCAACAGGGGCCAGACAGAAACCAAGAGACCCCTGGCTGCAGGTGGTGCCATGGAGTGGAGGTGACGCCTCCAGTGAACTCTGGCTCTGCTCTGAGGAGCAGGATAGGTGAGTCAGAGCTCAGCATTTCCTATGCGTGGAGGATGCTAGTTTGAAGGTAACAGAAAGGGAGCCATGAGGACTGGGCCCTTGTGGTCCCCTGTCTTGCCTGGGGCACCTCACTGTTTACAGTGGAGGATGCTGAGGAAGGCAGGCAGTAAGGCCTGGTTTTCAGTTCTGGCTCTGTCTTTTACCAGGGCTGCTGTCTGCTCTTCTCTGGGCCTTGGGTTCCTCATCCATAAAACTGACTATGTCCATCCCACAGAGCTGTTATGAAGATTAAATGAGGCCACACATGCATGACTGTGCATAGTAGGTGTCCAGTAGATGAAGAAGCTCCCTCCCTCCTGCAGTCCATTCTCAACCCCCTAGAGATCCTCCCAGCAAAAATACTTGTACCTAAAAACCCAGGGACAGGGCCAAATACTGAGGAAAATGCATCCCTTTGTTTAACCAGCACCCATTATGAGAAGGTCACTATACTCTGCTGGGGAGAAGAGACTCGTGCATGAGAGTCAGCAATGGGCCACAACTGAGAGATATGGAGCCCAGGGCCAGGGGACAGATGGAGAGGAGAGGAGAGCCCAGGGGAGGGCTTCCTGGACCAGGCCTTGGAGCAGGAGCTGGGCCTTGGGAGAGAAGAGGGGGAGGGAGGGCAGAAGGGAAGAAGTAACTGGTGGGGAACAACTGATGACAGTATGAAGACTTGTGGCTAGGGTGGTGATGGGGATTGTAGCATTAGCCTTGAATCTAGGAAGAGAAGATGGATTCTAGGGTGGGCACTTCAGGGCAGCTGTCTCTACAAGTGATGGCCATTGGCTGACAGAGGGGACAGAGGAGGGCAGCCTAGGTACAGATTTGTGAGAATGATGAGGGGACTAGTCAGGCAGGGACAGAGGGTGATCATTGTAATGGGGCTGGAGAAGAGCCAGATTTGAGCAGGCCCTGAGTGCCAGGACCAACTATTAGACGCTGGATGCAGGTGGTACATGGAAGCCATTCGATGGATGGAAAGATTGAGTGATGGGATAGAAGAGGGTGAGTGACCAGAATCTTCTTCTACCCTGTCACTGGGTCCTCTGTCCTCAGGACCCAGGCAGTGACCACCCCACCCCACCTCGGCTGGCCCAGCCAACCCCATCTGGGTGCAGGAGGTCCTCCCTACCTGCTTTCCCTGAGTTGAGAGGCCAGAGTCACCTCCAACATGGTCTCTGAGGTTAAGTTCACTCTCACCATTCTGGCGTAAGTAGATGGAGAGGGGTGTGACATGGATGCTCATGAGGTAGTAGACCATGCAGTTCTGGATGTGGTCTTGCACTCAGTTCACAATGTAGCAGGTTCCCATGTCAAATATATTCATGTAGGACAGGTGGCTGGGATAGACCTAAGCAGGAACAAGGGCAACTTGGGGGACACATGATGGGGGGCTATCTTCACTTTTCCCCATTTGGTCCTCTAGATTCACTCTCCACCCATGACCGTGCGGCTCTGTGTCTCAGGAGGCTGACCTTTATTGACTGCATAATTTGGGCTCCCTTGTTCTGCAAATAAGAGGTATTGGCACAAGAGTGAGGATGGGAGTGGTGAGAGTTTGGGGGTATTTACTCCCATGCCGCCCTATCTGACAGTGTCTAAGTTCTCCGAGCTATGGCCATAAGTTCCTGTTGGGCAGCCCCTCTTCCATGGCTGTAAGTTTTGGCAGTTTCCTATAATCACTTTACCCCTTTGACCCTTCAGTTCTTGGGGTAGTAATGGTTTTCCACTGATGCTAATCCTTGGGTATTGGACCATACCTTGTGTGCTCCTTTAACATGCCCACACTGCTGTTAATAATGATGTCTTCACTAATTTATCTTCAGTTTACTCATTGATTGACTGATGTGGGGTGGACTAGAGAGGGAATGTGAGTGAAAAGGTGAATAAGTGAATGTGTGAGTAAAGGGAAGAGTGAGTGAATGTAATGTGAGTAAATGCATATATTAATAAGCAAGTAGGTATGAATGAGGGAAAGAATGAATGAGTGAAGGTGTGAAAGGCTGTGGAAGCCATGCTGCCCAAATCTTGTTTTCCCCTGGAATCACCACTGAGAATGGAAAAGAATGAAAGGACAGTGTGAAGGGTGGGCAGCCCTTGAGGAGCTATCTCAGGCCCTATAGAGCATAGAGGTGTCCTGGCTGCCAGGTTTGTTTCAAATTTCATCTAGATGTTCAGATTCCTGAATCCTACTCTTCTGGAGTCGGGTTCAGTGAGTTGGGGTGGGACCCAGGAATCTGTGTTTTTAAGCAGTTTCCAGATGAACTTGAAGCCCAACCAGGTTGGGGAACCACTGAGTGGCTTATCCACCTCATCTGAGAGATGAGTGGACAAGCACAAAGAAACCACCAAGTTCATGTGGCTACCCTTACAAAACTGTTTTGCGTTGGGGGTCTTGACTAATTTGATCCTGCTGTTGACCCAGATGCAGTGTGGCGTATGTAGTGGAGAGAGAGACAACAACACAGTCCTGGGTTCAAATCCCAGTTTTAACCCTCCCCTAACATGGGACCTTAAGCAAGACCCTCAACTGGTCTCCTCCAGTTTTCCCATCTGTAAAATGGGGAAAATGCCATCTTTGGTCTAAGGCCATCGTGAGAATTTGAGATAACTCCTCCCTCCAAATCATTTGGTGCAGAGTAATGAGGATTTGATGATAATCGTATTAGCTAACATGATTGAGAATTTAAGAGCCAAGTATGGTGCCAAATGCTTTATAGAAATGGTCTCATTTAATCCCCACAACTACCATGTATGAAATAGGAGCTCTTAAAATTCCAGTTACAGATGAGGAGACTGAGGCTTAGAGAGCTTGAATAACTTGTCCAGGATCACGCAGTCAGCAGCCTGGGCCCACAGGGCATCTAATCCTTGGAGCCTGCACTCTTAAGCCCTAAGCTATAATTGGCAGTCCCTCCCTTCTTTATAAAGGTTAAAACAGAAAGTAGAAGCAATTCTGTGGGGGATAAAACAGAACAATGATCTCAAAAAGGAAGGAAGCCAAGAGAATGTATGTAAGCAGGTGCCTCAGAGTGTATGGGGGATTATTTGCTCCTAAACTTCCTGACAGCTGTAGCAGGTATGAGGAAGGCAGAATTTCCACGTTTCCATTTTCTGGATAAAAAGAGGCACACGGACATGTCTAAACGGATATTTGCCTTAGACTAAAATTCCAGGTGGAGCTGATCTTTTGGCTAGCTGAGTAAACATCTGCAACCAAAAATTCATCTGTGATTTCACAGGACACTAAAAGTCTATTCACACATGACTCTGAGCATCTTCCTTCGAAGATAGAAATACGAAATTCTATCCCAAGTCTCCACAGCAGGTTTTCCAACCCCCTAGTCTCCTCAGCCTTCCCTCACTCACCTCTTCTTCACCCTCAGTAAATGACCTCCCTGGCTACGGCACTGAAAATAGAAGACATCAGAGAGCAATGTCCTTAAATCCTTGCTGAAAACTACCTACAAACTCATGATAATCCCAACTTTTCCTTTTCCTTGTTCCTTCCCTCCCGACACAGTAGAAGAGGTGCCCTTTTTCCTGCTTCTAATCATCCCTGCAGTGTTCTCTGCCTCATTCCTTCATACCTCCTCAGGAACCTTGATCTATAAGTTTCCTCTCTCCATACGGTATCTTCACCCTCTCCCTTTCTACTGATGCAACCATTAAACATGTTCAAGTCTCTTGCATCTTAAAAAACAAAACAAACAAAAACATTGCTGAAATATACAGTCCACTTCCAGAATGACTGAGTGAGAAGCTCCACAGAATCACTTTCCAGGAAAACAAGCAAAATTGATAAAAACTATATATATAAAAGAATTCATTTGAAGTCTCTAGAAATTGTCCAAAGGACATATAACAAATGAAGAAGCATTTATTCAAGAAAACCTATTACAACCAGGTAAGAACAGTGAGAGTCTGTGGTTTTTGAGCCATGATCCGCTCCCTTCCTCTCACTCACATCCTGTTCATCTGCTCTGGGTGGATGTGGCCAAGAATATGGGGCTCCTTCTCCTTTTAGCACACAATCAAGTATTACCATATCTCACTCAGAGGAATAGGCCACCAGCATTTCTCATCCCCTCTGACTCTAAGAGGAAAAGGCTTAATTCCTAGTGAATGTGTTCAAGATGCATGACGATCCCTTCCTCCATTCAGCTCCCATTCATAGTGAGGCTCTACCTGAGGCATAACAGGTCAATAATACAGGGGCACCAATCAATCTCATCCCAGCTTGCTCATAGGGCAAAGTTTCCACACTGGGAGAGGCAAGCTGAGAAGACAAGAAGCTACTGCCCCACCCAGTACCCATGGTAGCGGCTCAGAGATTTTTTTCCCAGACGGAGAGGTAGTCTGTCTTAATCATCTAGTGCTGCCATAACAGAAATACCACAAGTGGATGGTTTTAACGAAGAGAAGTTTATTTCCTCACAGTCAAAGAAGGCTAAAAGTCCAAATTCTGGGCATCAGCTCCAGGGGAAGGCTTTTTCTCTCCGTCGGCCTTCTCATCAATGTTCCCCAGGACTAGGAGCTTCTCAGTGCAGGGACCCCAGTCCAAAGGATGTGCTCTGCTCCCGCCACTGCTTTCTTGATGGTATGAGGTACCCCTGTCTCACTGCTCACTTCTGTCTTTTATATCTCAAGAGATTGCCTCAAGACACAATTCAGTCTTGTAGATAAGGTCCTGCCTTACTAACACAACTGCCACCCATCCTCCCTCATTAACATCATAGAGGCAGGTTTACAACATACAGGAAAATCACACAGTACCAGGAATCACGGTCTAGCCAAATTGATACACACATTTTTTGGGGGACATAATTCAAACCATGACACAGTCCATAGGAAAAAAGAGCTCTGACGTTCCTCCCAAAAGAACTGACTTTATTTGTAACAGAGCGTGGATAAGTTCAAACCTAAAGGCACTCTTGGAAACAGCTACTCCTCTTAATTAAGAGCAACAATATAAACCATAGGTCAGCTAGTTCACCAGACAGAACCAGAGAAAAGGATAGCTAAGAAGAGTCCTGCTGGAATCTGAATAAACCTAAAAAATTGGCTTCAAAAACTGCCCTTGCATCAGGGGTAAGATGGTGGCATAAGCAGCTGAATGCTGCCATCCTCCCAAAAAAATTACAGAAAAAATAATAATAATTTGGTGAACTAATGGACTCAAAACTCTGTATACCAGTAAAAAAGATACAGAATCCAACCAAAAACTGAACAAAGAAAAATCCAACAAGGTAAGAAAATTTGTCTCTCTATAGTTTAAGGCCTTCCCCCTTTCAGCTTCTGTGGCAGTAGAAGCTCCAGGCACACTGGGCTGTGAACTGCAACTCACTACCCACAAACTACAAACGGTGCTCCCCTTCGGCCCTGGGGTGTAGCTTTTGCTGGAGGACTGTTATATCAAATTATTCATATATGTCTGGGGAGAGCCAGAAAAACTGAGGAGACACAGGGTCCTCAGGAAAGCCTGTCCCATACTCCTGGCAGGACTGGAGAGAGAGAGAGAGAAAAAAAAAAACCTTACAATTCTCCCAGGTGCCATGATTCAATTGGGAGAGATTTACCTTAATAGCTGCAAACAATAGGCTTCTATGGTCTGAAATCTGAAAAAGTCTTCAGCTGGGAGGGAGAGTTTAACACAGAAGTTAAAATTCAAATAACAAAAAGTCAGATTAAAAATTTATAAATATTGGCCTCTCCACCAGATCATATACTGTGCACGAAAGAGCTCCTGGAACTATTTTGGGACTCTGGAAGCAGATAGAACATTTAAAGCAACCAGGGAAGTTCTTGAAGAAAGAATAATCTGCTGATTTTCCATGTGTACCAACTAGCTAATATCCCTTATTCCTCAGCCCTGCCACAGAAGTGGGGACAGTGGCCCATGTTCACAGAACAGCTAGCTGATGTCAGTGCCATGAGTGGGGACATCGTACTCCAATGTTTGGGAGTTGCACAGTGTGCAAAGAAGGCTTGGTCAAGGGATGCTCTGAGGGGTTCAAACAAGAGTGGAGACTTTGGCCTTTTGCTAGTGCTGAGTCATTGCTTGCAGAATCAAAGGGCCAGCATGCCTTCTAGTGGATAAGCTAGATCACTGACTGCAAATATGACAAAACTGGAATTAACACTATACAAAAAGTGGCTTGGAAAAAGTTCTAAGTAAACAATTGACTACAACCTAGTACAACTACAAGTAATAATCACAATTACTGAGAAGTGGGAGAATCAAACACTTTCTGCACTCTGTAGTTTGTTTTTCTTCCTGAAGTACAAGAAAATATCCTTTTAAACTCTAAGAGGACAAGAGCTTTGGATCAGAGTTTTTGCTATCAACACAAGTCCTGGAGGGCAGTCCTTTTAACAATAGTTAAAGGCAGTTACTGAGCAAGTGGACTACTACAGTCTCCAACAATTAGGGAAGGTAAAAAAAATATATATACAAATTTAAAATCCCTAGGGAAGAAGATATTGAGTTTCAGGTTTACCACAGTATAATATTCAAAAATGCTTTGCCCAACAAAAAATTACAAGGCATTGAAGAAAGCAGAAAAGGTGCTCCAAAAGAAAGAACAATATGAAGAAACAGAAATCTGCTCTATGGAGGTCTGGATAATGGGCAAAATAGAGGTCATTCAAACAACAATATTGAATATGCTCAATGCATTTAAAGAACACATGGACAATAAACTAAAGGAATCTCAGTGGAGATAGAAAATATAAACAAGAACCAAACAGAAATATTGGAGCCGAAGAATACAAATAAGTGAAATGTAAAATACAATGGAAAGATTCAACAAAAACAAAAATTTGAGCTGACAGAAGAAAGAATAAGTGAACTAGAAGAAAAGGTAATCAACCTGAGTCTCAACGGAAACAGAAGAAAAGAATAAAGAAAAATGAGCAAAGCTAAATGGAAATGTGGGACACCATCATGTGAACCAACATAAGTGTCATGAGAATCCTTGAAGGAGAGGAGAAAAAGAAAGGGACAAAATAATATTTGAAGAAATAATGGCAGAAAACATACCAGATTTGATGAAGGAGTTGAATCCTCAAATTCAGAAAGTTCAACAAACTCCAAGTAGAATGAACCCAAAGGGATCCACACTGAGACACATTGTAATCAATGTCCTGAGGTCCAAAGAAAAGGAGAGACTCCTGAAAGCAGCAAGAGAGAAGCTTGGTGTAACATATAAGGGATCCTCAATAAGACTAAATGCTGATTTCACTTCAGAAAGTTTGGAGGCCACCCAGAAAGCATGGTCCCTGGACTCTCACCCCAGAACTAAAACAATTTCTAAGGCCAACTCTTCAGACAGGGATTGGACTGGACTGTGGGACATAAAGTGATACTCATGAAGAATGTGCCTCTTAGTCCAATAGATACAAGAGACCAAAGGGGCAGCTTCTGTCCAGAGGTGAGATGGGAAGGCAGAGAGAGTTAGGAGCTGGTTGAATGTTCATGGGGAATCAGGGGCGGAGGGGAGGAGTGTGCTGTGGCAGAGTGGAGTGAGTGGTTGTGGTCTCATAACAATGTATGCAAAAAAAATTTGTATGTGAGACTAACTTGAAATGTAAACTTCATTTAATTACAACAATAAAAAAATAAAAAAGAAAGTTTGGAGGCCAGAGACAATGAAATGATATAAATAAAGAACTGTAAGAAAAACCAGGAATTTTCTATCCACCAAAGCTGTTCTTCAAAAATGAGAGTGAAATCAAGACATTCCCTGATAAACAAGAGCTGAAGTAATGTGTTACTAGCAGACCTGCCTTGAAAGAAATGCTAAAGGAGGTCTTCAGATGGAAAGGAAAGGGCACTAGACAGCTATTTAAAGCTGATCACGGGAAAAAAGAGAGACAGAGTGAGATCTACAGTAAAGGCAATGGCATGGGCAAGTAAAAGAGTCAGTTTTACGGGATATTTGTCTGCAGATTTAAGGGTTATGGTCTACAAATGTTATAACAAAAATGCATAAGAAGTAAGTATTAATTCAGTATTAATGTGCACATGCTGAATAAGGATGTAATTGGTGACAACAATAACAAAGACGGGGGAGTGAAAGGGGAATAGAATATTTGTATGTTACTGTTGTATGTTACTTGTTGTTTGTATATTACTTGTTGGAATACAGTTAAACTAGGTGGTTGTAAATGTAAAGTGTTAAATGTAATCTTTATGGCAACCACAGAGAAAATATCTAAAAAATGTACGCAGAAGGTAAGAAGGACATCAAAAGCACTCAACACAAAAAGCAACTAAACACAAATAATGACAAAATTAAAGAAAATGAAGGACAAAGAAAGTATAAGACACACAAAAAACAATTAGTAAAATGACAGACGTTCTACCTTAACAATAATTACTTTAAATGTAAATGAATTAAATGATCCAAGTTAAAGGAAGAGAGTTGCAGAATGAATTTTAAAAAAAAATGATCCATCCATATGCTGTCTACAAGAGACATATCTTAGGCCCAAGGACACAAACAAACTGAAGGTAAAAGGGTGGAAAACAATAATCCATGCAAACAGCAACCAAAAGAGAACAAGGGTGGCCATTGATATCATAAAAATTAGACTTTAAGTCAAAATCTGTCATGAGATGAGGAAGATTATATGATAAAAAGTCACTTCAGCAAGAAGATATGCAAAATGGTAGAGCAGCTGTGGAAAGGAGTTTGGTGGTTCCTCAAAAAAGTTGAACATAGAACTACCATATGACCTAGGAACCCCACTACTGGGTATATACCCAAAGGAAGTGACAGCAAGAATGTAAACATAGAAACTTCTGGCAACATGCCATGCTAGGCTCCACACTGTTCCTCCACAGCAAAGATCCGAAAAACTAAGCCAAACAGAAAAAAGCAATCCTGAAAGCTTAAACATCAAATGAAGAGAAAAAGAACTCAGCCAAGCACCAAGTGGAATAAGAAACTGACAGAGAACAGAGAGCGAGGAGACTTACATGGAGAGCACCCCTATCAGCTAATGCAGCACAGATCTGCCATCTTGGACTCCTATCAGAGACCAGCAAATAGGGGGTACAAGAAAGCAGCTTAATGAAGCTTCCAGCAGGAGACAGAAAAACCAGTAACTGGCAATATACGCTTTCCCACCCCCCATCCTTCTTCACCCTCACTCGGCCTCCTCTGCTTCCTGAGGCCACAGTCTTTTGGCTGGGAAGCACCGGCTGCTTGGATTCCACCCGCCCAAACTGGCTGACTCCCGGAGTGCCATTTGTTGGCTGCTGGTGTTGCTTTTTTCCGCTTCTTTTGATTTCTTCCTTACCTCTCACCACCTCCCCCTCCTTTCTCTCAAATACGTGGCTCCAGGCGCCATCTTTGCTTCTTCCTGAGGGGCTGTGGAGCTCTGTTCAAGTGAGGAACTCCTTCTGGTCCATGCTGCCACGCTGGTGGGATCCTTGGGATTTTTTTTTGTTTGTTTGTTTTGAATTGTGTTTGTTTTCTTTTTCTATTCTCATGTAGGGAGCCCGTTCTGGCCAGGCAGTGCTGCACAGGTTGGAACCTACCCCTTCAGCTTGCGCAGACAGCAGAGGGATCCCTACGGACATGTCTTTTTTCATGTTTTTTTTTTCTTTTTGGGGGGGTTTCTTGTTCTTTTTAATTTGTGTTGTTTTCTTTTCCCCCATTTGTCTTTCTTCATTACTCAGTCTCTCATCTCTCTACACCTTCCTTCTCTTCCTGTCCCCTGAAAACCTGACACTGAATGACACCTCTACGCCTCCTAGCCAGGCTGTACTTCAACACCTGGGAACAACTTCCCCAGACCTCGTAGCCGCACCAGTGGGATCCCTGGGAGCTTTGCTGTTCTTTTTTCTTCCTAATTTTTATTTATTAATTCTTTTCTTTTCTTTTTTCTTCTTCTTCCTCTTTTTGTTTTTCTCCATTTCATAGTCTCTCATCTCTCCACTCCAAGGGCAGGCTCCCCTAGCACTCTTTTTTGTTTGTTTGTATATTTTTGGCTCTTGTTCCTCTCTCCTCTCTCCCATACCAATCTTAGCTCCACACATTACAACCTCCCCCCTCCTTCCTGTCTACCTGCACCATGCACTTAACATCACACCACCAAACAACACAGGCACGGCCTACCAAAACCTGCGCTGCACTGATTACCGACCTGCCCTGGTGGCTCTAGTAAGTGCCACAAACAATCCATCCCAACAAATCCTCTTCAGCTAGACCTGTCCTGCTGTACCATATCTGAGCGACTGACCCTGCCAATTGGAGAAGGAGGCGAAAAGTATCATGGTCACAGACGAGCAAACAACAAAGAACACACAGCCCGCCTGCTCAGACATAGGCAAATTCTTTAAAAAAAGGACAAAACAAACAAATCTACAATCAATAAACGAGAAAAATAACTACTGAATGTCCCGAAGACAGCAGACAATATCAAAACATTTACAAAAACAGGACAGGATGGTTCCAGTAGGCATCCAAAATGAAACACCAGATGACTTTCCAGTAGAAGAAAAGGCACTAGAACTACCTGATAGGGAATTCAAATCTCTAATACTTAGAATTATCCAAGAGTTGAAGCAAAAAGCAGACAAAAATGAGGAAAAAATAGACAAATTCATGGAAAAGGCAGACAAATTCACAGAAAATAAAGACAAAAAAAGGAAAAATTCAAGAAAATAATGCAGGAACAAAATGCCAAAATAAATTCACAACTAGAAATTATACAAAAACAATAATTAGAAATCCAAAAGATAAACAACAAGATTTCAGAAAAGTACAGTGTTGAAGGGCTGAGGAGCAAATTTGAAACAGTGGAACACAGGATCAGTGCAATTGAAAACAAACACTTGGATACAACTCTGTTCAAGGAAAACTCAGAAAAAAAAACAAAGAAAAATGAAGAGACTCTGAGAATTCTGTGAGATACAATCAAAAGCAAAAATTTGTGAGTGATTGGAGTTCCATAAGAGGGGGAGAAAACAGAAAACACAGAGAGGATCACTGAAGAACTGCTGACAGAAAACTTCCCCAACATCAGGAAAGATGAAAAGATGACCATCCAAGTAGCTCAACGAACCCGATATAGGATAGACCTTAAAAGAAAATCACCAAGGCATATCATAATCACACTTGCCAAAACCAAAGACAAACAAAGAATCCTAAGAGCAGCTTGAGAAAAACAAAAAGTCACAAAGAGAAGAGAAACAATAAGACTGAGCTCGGATTATTCAGCAAAAACCATGCAGGCAAGAAGGTAATGGGATAACATATGTAAAACCTTGAAAGAAAAAAATTGCCAACCAAGAATAATATATCCTGCAAAACACTCATTCAAAAATGATGGTGAAATTAGGACATTTCCAGATAAAAAGAAATTAAGAGACTATGTAAAAACAAAATCAAATTTACAAGACTTATTAATGGAGCCCTTTGATCTGAGAACAAACAACATCAGACCACATGCTTAATCTAGGATGAAGGATCATACCAGCCAGATACCAACCTAGGAAATGAACTCTCAAGGACTATCAAAAAGCAAAAGAATTGCAACAGAGAACCAGAGAGGTTAATCTGTAAATGAAAACAGCATCAGAACAATAAAAGAGGGAATAAACAGTGTAGGTATAGAACCTTCTAAAAGAGAGGAAGGCAAGGCAATAACAAGTAATAATAGACTGCTTCAAACTTAGATAAGGGTAAATTTCATGGTAACTGCAAAGAAAGTTAACGAACATATTAATAAAAATAAAGAGGAAAAACATAAAGTCTCAGCAAAAACAAAACCTACAAAAACAAAAGAAATGAAAAAAATCTACAAACAAAAGGAATTCAGCATAGGAGAGTAAAAAGAACAAAGAAAATTTCAGCACCACAAAAAAAAAGCACTACAAAATTACAGCAATAAACTCACATTTACCAATAATTACACTGAATGTAAATGACCTCAATACATCCATAGAGAGACGGAGAGCGACAGAACGGATAAAAAAAACAGGATCCACCAATATGCTGTCTACAAGAGACACACCTTACAAAAAGTCGTGAATATATTAAGAATCAAAGGCTGGAAAAATATATCAAGCTAACAACCATCAAAAAAGAGCAGGAATGCCAATACTAATCTCAGATAAAATAGACTTTAAAACAAAATCCACCATAAAAGACAAAGAAGGACACTATATAATGATTAAGGGGAAAATCCACTATGAAGACATAACCATAATAAACATCTACACACCCAATGAGAGGGCTCCAAAATACATAAAACAAACTCTAACAGTACTGAAAAGAGAATTGACAGTTCCACAATAATAGTAGGAGACTTCAAAACACACCACTCTCAGTAAAGGACAGAACATCTAAAAAGAAACTCAGCAAAGGTACAGAAGACCTAAAGGGCACGATCAGCCAACTTGACCTCATAGACGTATATAGAACAATCCATCCAACAGCTGCAAAGTGCACGCTCTTTTCCAATGAACATGGAACGTTCTCCAGAATAGACAACATCTTAGGCCACAGAGCAATCCTCAACAAGATCCAAAATGCTGAGGTAATACAAAGTATCTTCTCTGACCACAGTGCTATGAAGATAGAAATTAACAACAGAAAGAGCAAGGGAAAAAATCAATTACATGGAAACTGAATAACACCCTGATTACAAACCACTGGGTAACAGAAGAAATAAGAGATGGAAAAAAAAAATTCCTAGAATCAAACGAGAAGGAAAACACATCTTACCAAAACCTTTGGTACACAGCAAAGGCAGTCCTCAGAAGACAATTTATAGCAATAGATGCACATATCGAGAAAGAAGAAAGGGACAAAATCAAAACATTAACTACACAACTCAAACAAATAGAAAGAGAAAAGCCAAAAAAGCCCACAGCCACCAGAAGTAAGGAAATAATAAATATCAGAGCAGAAATAAATGAAATAGAGAATAGAATAACAATAGAAAGAATCAACAAAACCAAAAGTTGGTTCTTTGAAAGGATCAACAAAATCAACAAACCACTGGCCAGACTGACAAAAGAAAAATGGGAGAGGATGCAAATAACCAAATAAGAAATGAAATGAGGGACATTACAACAGACCCAACTGAAATAAAAGGGATCATAACAGAATATTATGAAAAACTATACTCCAACAAATTTGAAAACCTAGAGGAAATGGATAAATTTCTAGAAACACACAGCCTACCCAAACTACAACAAAGTGATGTTGAAAAGCTCAAAAGACCCATAACAAGAGAAGAGATTGAAAAGGTAATAAAAAAAAGCTCCCAACCAAAAAAGCCCTGGCCCAGATGTCTTCACTGGAGAATTCTACCAAGCATTCAGAGAAGAGCTTACACCAGTACTGCTCAAACTATTTCAGAACATAGAAAAGAAAGCAACACATCCGACTTCATTCTACGAAGCCAGCATAACCCTGACACCAAAACCAGGCAAAGACACCACAAAAAAGAAAATTACAAACCAATATCTCTCATGAATATACATGCAAAAATTCTCAAAAAATTCTAGCCAACAGAATTTGGTATCATATCAAAAAAATAATACACCACGACCAAGTGGGACTCGTACCAGGTAGGCAAGAATGGTTCAACATTAGAAAATCAATCAACATAATCCACCACATACATAAAAGGAAATAAAAGAATCACATGATCCTCTCAATCCACACAGAAAAGACATTCAACAAAGTGCAACACCCATTCCTGATAAAAACTCTCAAGAAAATAGGTATAGAAGGGAAATTTCTCAACATAATAAAGGGCATCTATGCAAAACCAACAGCCAACATCATTCTTAATGGAGAGAGGCTGAAAACATTCCCTTTGAGAACAGGAACAAGACACGGATGCCTTTTATCACCACTCCTATTTAACATTGTGCTGGAAGTTCTAGCCACAGCAATAAATCAAGAAAAAACTAAAGGGCATCCAAATTGGCAATGAAGAAGTTAAACTGACCCTGTTTGAGGATGATATGATACTATACATAGAAAACCCTAGGGAGTCCATCAGAAAACTATTAGAACTAATAGAAAGATTCAGCCGAGTAGCAGGATACAAGACACACAACAAAAATCTGTTGGATTCCTATACACCAATAAAGAGAATGATAAAAAGGAAATCAGGAAAAGAATATCGTTTGTAATAGTCCCTAAAAAATAAAATACTTGGGAATAAATCGAACAAGGGATTTAAAAGAGTTAGACAAAGAAAACTACAAAACACTACTGCAAGAAACCCAAAGGGATCTACATAAATGGAAATACATACCATGCTCATGGATAGGTAGACTCAACATTGTGAAAATGACAATTCTACCCAAAGCAATTTAGAAATCCCGATCCAAATACGAACAACATTCTTTAAAGAGATGGAAAAACTTATCATTAACTTTATATGGAAAGGGAAGAAGCCCAGGATAAGTAAAGCACTACTGAAGAAGAACAAAGTTTGAGGACTCACACTACCTGATCTCAGAACCTACTATACAGCTACAGTAGTCAAAACAGCCTGGTACTGGTACATCGACAGATACATTGACCAATGCACAGAATTGAGAACCCGGATGTAAATCCATCCACCTACGGTCACCTGATCTTCGACAAGGGCCCAAAGTCCATCAAATGGGGAAAAGACAGTCTTTTTAACAAATGGTGCTGGCAAAACTGGATATTCACCTGCAAAAATATGAAACAGGACCCATACCTCACACCATATACAAAAACTAATTCAAAATGGATCAAAGACCTAAATATAAAGCCCAAAACCATAAAGTTCATAGAAGAAAAAATAGGATCAATGCTACAGGCCCTAATACACGGCATTAACAGGATACATATCATAACCATCAACACACAAACCCCAGAAGATAAGCTAGATAAATGGGATCTTCTAAAAATCAAACACCTATGCTCTTCAAAAGACTTCACCAAAAGAGTAAAAAGAGAACCTATAGACTGGGAAAAAAAATTTGGACAGTACAAGTCAGACAAATGTCTAATCTCCATAATCTACAAGAAAATCCAACACCTCTACAACAAAAAGACAAATAATCCTACTAAACAATGGGCAAAGGAAATGAACACACTTCACCAAAGAAGACATTCAAGCAGCCAAGAGACGCATGAGGAAATGCTCGCGATCACTAGCCATTGGAGAAATGCAAATTAAAACCGCAATGAGATACCATCTCACCCCGGCATTACTGACACGAATCAAAAACACTGGAAATAAAAAAAGTTCGCGAGGCTGTGGGGAGATCGGAACTCTTACGCACTGCTGGTGGGAATGCAAACTGATGCAACCATTTTGGAAAATGATATGGCGCTTACTTAGAAAACTAGAAATAGAAATACCATATGATCCAGCAATCCCACTCCTAGGAAATCCAAGAGAAATAAGAGCCATCACTCGACTAGACATATGCACACCCATATTCATGGCAGCACTGTTCACAATAGCTAAAAGATGGAAACAACCTAGATGCCCATCAACAGATGAATGGTTAAACTATGGTACATACACACAATGAAATACTACGCAACGGTAAAGAACAATGATGAATCTGTGAAGCATCTCATAACATGGATCAAACTGAAGGACATTATGCTGTGCGAAATCCGTGAATCACAAAAGGACAAATATTGTATGAGACCTCTATTGTAAAAACTCATGAAAAAGTTTACACACAAAAAGTAACAATCTTTGTTGGTTACTAGGGATGGGAGGGGTGTGGGGGGGAAATACTTAATAGGCAATAGATAAGTGGTATCTTGGGTGAAGGGTGAGACAGTACACAATACTGGGAAACCAGCACAACTTGTACAAGGAAAGGTCATGGAAGCTCTATAGACACATCCAAACTCCCTGAGGGACTGAAATGCTGGTCGGAGGGCTGTGGGGACCATGGTCTCAGGGAACATCTAGCTCAGTTGGCATAACACAGTTTATAAAGACAATGTTCTACATTCTACCTTGGTGAGTAGCGTCTGGGGTCTTTAAAGCCTGTGAGCAGCCATCTAAGATACTCCACTGGTCTCACCCCTTCGGGAGCTAGGGAGAGTGTAGAGAACAGGATACAAGCAAAAGATTAACCCAAAGGACTAATGGACCACAGCTACCAGGCCTCCACCAGACTGAGCCCAGTACAGCTAGATAGTGCCTGGCTACCACCACTGACTGCTCTGACTGGGATCACAACAGAGGGATTTACTGGCCTGAAACAGACTGGAGAAACCCCGAGAGTCTGGCCCCCAGACACCCTTTTATCTCAGTGGTGAAGTCACTACCGACATTTACCATTCATCTGGAGTTTGGACAGCCCCATAAGACAAAATGGGACTAATGATGCACAGAAGTCCAGGGACAAGGACTAGAAGGCAGAAGGGGACAGGAAAGCTGATGATAGGGAATGCAAGTTTGAGTAAGGACAGTGTTGACATGCAGTGGGTTTGTTAACCATTGTCATAGGGCAACATGTGTACTGTTTCATGAGAAACTATTTTGTTCTGTAAACCTTCATCTAAAGTGAGAATAGCAGCACAACTGGAAGAACGTAATCGATGTCATTGAACTGTGCATGTAGAAATTTTTGAAATGGTATCTCTTTGGCTATGTATATTTTCACCAAAAAAATAAAAAAAAAAGGTTGAGAAGGGAGAGGGTTGACATGTCGTGAGGTTGTTAACCAATGTCATAAAACAATATGTGTACTGACTGTTAAATGAGAAACTATTTGTTCTGTAAACCTTCACCTTAAGTACAATAAAAAAAGAATGTAAACGTAAAGTTGTACATCAATGTTTATTGCAGCACTTGGTATATACACAAAGTGGGATACTGTTCAGCCATAAAGAGAAATGAAGTCCTGATCATGCCACCACATGTGTGAACCTTGAAAACATCATACTAAGCAAAATGTTGGTCCCAAAAGGACAAATACAGTATGATTTCACTTATATGAAAGAAGTAAATATATAGGAACCAGAAAATATTAGTGGTTACCAAGGATAGGAGACAGGGATAAAGGGGGAGTTTTTGTTGAGGGGGCAGTGAGATTATGTTAATGGTGGTGAAATAATTTGGAAAAGGATAGCAAGAATGGTTGCACAACTTAAAGGATGTAGTAAATGTCACTGAATTATACTTGTAGAAATTGTTGACTTGGCAAAAGTTTTCTTGCGTATATTTTCAACAGAATTTTTTTTTGTTAAAGCAGAGAGTAGCAGAATAGATAAGTAAATTAATTTTAAAAAAAGATCCAACTATATGCTGTCTAGAGCAGACACTTCTTAAACCCAATGACACAAATAAGTGGAAAGTGAAAGGATGGAAAAAACATATTACATGCAAATAGTAGCCAAAAGAGAGCTGGGGTGATGATTTTAATATCAGACAAAATAGACTTTAAGACAAAGTCTGTTATAAGAGATGATGAAGGACATTATATAATTATATATATATATATATATATATATGATATAATTATATAATGATAAATGGGTCAATTTATGAAGAAGATTTAATAATTATAATTACATGTGCACCTAACATCACAGCCCGAAAATATAATAGAACTGAAGGGAAAAATAGTTCTAAAATAATAGATGAATTATTCAATACCCCATTTTCAATAATGAACATAACATCTAGAAAGATCATAAAGAAAATAAAAGACCTGAACAGCAGTGTAAAACAACTAGAACTAACAGACATATATGGAACACTCTAACCACCAACAACGCAATATAAATTCTACCCCAGTGCATATGGATCATTCTCCAGGATAGATGCTATGTCACATCACAAAAAATGTCTCAATAAATTAAAAATGATTGAAAATATACAAAGTATATTATCCAAACACAATGGAGTGACATTAGAAAATAATAACAGAAGGAAAATGAGAAAAGACACAAGTACATGGTAATTAAACAATGTATTATTAAACAACAAAGGTGAAAGGGGCTGCATGAAAATTTCACATTTATTTTTTTAAAAAATTCACATTTATTGTTTATTGCCAGCAGTATAGGCCTAGCTTCCTGGCTATTGTGGTATTGTTAATGCCTAGCTTGCATAGTTCACTTTTGCATGCTCTTATGATTTTGATTTGTTTTCCTCTTGTCCTCCCTCTTGCTTTCCCATGACTTTAAAGTTTAACTAAGCTTCTCTTTGAGAGGTAGAACAGCCTTGGAGGGTAGCAGAACAAATTAATAACCCTCAAGGATTGAGAGTAACTCATCTGCGACGTGATAATAATGGTGCAAGATGACCTTCAAGGATTGCCAGGTGCAGAATGTAACCACCAGAAAAAAACCTATAATCTTGTCCATATAAAAACTTTCAGCCAGTCTCCAAGGGAGAAACCGTTCTTTTGGAGGAGCTCATTCCCCTCTGTCTCCTGTATATCAATATACAATAAAACACTCTTGCTGTTCACCTCACGCCATCTCAGTATTGGCTTCTGCAGCAGGCAGTTCAGACACGCCATTGTGGTAACAATTTTTGGTGCCCAACGTGGGGCTCTCCAGCCACTTGAGACGTGGTGGCCCCGGGGCCGGCCCCGGATTGTCTGGCTGTCTCCCTGAACAGCCGGCTACAAAAGGCTCCTTTTGCCTCCAGGGAGCTGCCAACAGCACTGAGGCCCACCGAGGCACCACCAGTTCCCAATTCTGCCAGATGGAAGCGAGTAAGAAAAAAAAAAAAAGCAAGACTGGTATAAGAGGATCCTAAGGTGAGTCCGCGATTCCTCTCCCTGTTGTGCTCAGGGCCAGGGTGGATAGGGCACTACCAACGTTTTCGTAACAGGACCTGAGCCCTTGGTTTCTGAGGTGGGAGGCTCCTCAGATGACCGATCCCAGTAGGATCGCAGAAAATGATTCTTGGTGACTCTGGCGTCTTGGCCTTGGTCTTGGTCTTGGGTGTGTGAGTGCTCGTGAGTGTGTCTGGGAGGTTGAGATTCACTAAGATCACCTCTGTCGGCTGGCAGGGCTGCCTGAGAAGTTGAAGGGGTCGAGAGCACCTCCGGTAGCTTTTGGGTTTCTCATGAGTGTGTCTGGGAGGTTGAGATTCACTAAGATCACCTCTGTCGGCAGGCAGAGCCGTCTGAGAGGTTGAAGGGGTCGAGAGCACCTCCAGCAGCTTGCGGGATTTATTCATTTACTGTGGTTCTTTGTCTGTCCTGTCCATTTGTTTACTGTGGTTCTGTGTCCTGTGTGTACCTTGTCTGTGTGTACCTAGTCTTATACCATCTACTTGGGCGCCCTGATTCGGCTGTTAGGGAAAGTGAAAATACCCTGGGTGAGACTGGTTCTTGAGACAGCCATAGTATCTTAAGACCATGTTCACGAATTCACTGATCTGGATCCTGAGAGCCCTGAAAATACCAGAACGGTCAATATAATCTTTACAGGACAAAGTACCTCCGATATTAAGAGAAAGCTTCAGAAAGAAGGAGGTACAGGGTTAAAAATCCCCTGGCTAGTAGAGCTGGCCTGCCAAGTTTACTCTGGCCGAGATAAGGGGCAAGAAAGAAAGGAAGTTACAGATCAAAAGCTCCAGGCAGCCTTCCTAGCTGCAGCCTTGCAGGCTGATGGCCATCCTTCAAGAAAACAAAGAAAAGGAGGGAGACCAAGGCCACAGGAGCAGAGAAGCCCCCACACCCCTTTGAAAAGAGACCAGAGCAGCTGGTGTAGTTAAAAAAAAAAGAAAGAAAGAAATCAGTTACTTTTGCCCTTCAAAATGCCTAGGTCAACTTAAACATATGTAAATGTCTTCTATGAATCCAGAGAGTGAGGGTGGGGCAAGATCAGGCCTCCTCTGACCCAGCCCCCAGTCTCAAAGGTCGTGTAGCTCCAGGGAAGCTTTTAAAAGACCTTTTCCAACTAGGTAGAGACCCTTTTAAGACAAAGATTAGAAAAACTGCTGCTTTGCTATAGTTATCAGAAATTGGGTGGATCCCAGTCATAAAAGAACTGTAAACAAGTTCTCTATTATAGGGGAACTCTAAGAAGTCAAAAGGAATAGAAATCACAATGAGACACACCTGAAATGGCCTGGAAAAATGTTTCCAGCAGTAGCCAGAGGCTTAAAGTTATATCCATATCAATGAATTGGTCAATTGAACAGAGACTTTGTGATTTCCAAAGCCAGTTGATAAAATCTCTAAGGGCTAAAATTAGATTGAAAAAAATATGAGAAATAGTAAAAGTTAAATGAAAATTAGAATATTTAAACAGACTTCTTTCAACAACAGTTATATTTTATTATATACATGCTTAAAATAATTCCCAAGACATTTTATGTAACTTATTGATATTAAATTGAGTTAATAGATATTTGTCATAATTTAAGCTTACATACTTTGAATTTTTATGCCACAAGAGGAAGAATATATATATATTTAAGTCTGCTAATGACTGTGTTCATTTTTGCCATTTTAAAAGAATGCACTGTAAGGGGTATGCAACAAAGATGTTTAAGAGGTTTATTAAAAAGAAAATTTATTTAATATGGTCAAAAGTTTTATCTGTCTGACTAAAGCTTAGTGGTTTAATTTATAATCTGTGAGATTTTTTGAACTTGACTGTTAAATGGCATGTAGGACAGAGAGTTGACTTTCTTGCTGTTGGAATAACAGGGTTTTCTTTGATTTCTGAGTTGAGGGGTTAATTTGTTCTTTGTGTGGTCTGCCTTGAAGATGGGGGTTTGGTCTCTCATTGGAGTGAGATTCCTGGGTTGAAAGTTGGGCCACGTGGCTTTAGAGAAAAGAAAAGAAAAAGACTGATTTTTTTGTTTTTGCCTTTGAGATCTTTGGTTGAATAACTTAAGTATTGTTTCTTGATGACCTATAATAAATTCCTGACGACTCTGAAACTTCATGGAAAGTCACAAAAAAAATTTATAAAGGAAAAGTGCTAAAAAACTTTATTTTATAAACTACGTGGAAGGTGTTGTCAAAATCAAGAAAAACACCTGAGTCTCCTTGGGTTAAGATTTATATGTTAGTATCTTCTTTTGTGTTTTTGCCTAACATTAGACAGCAAAAGCATAATATTATAATTTTATTATTGTTTCTTAGTTGCTAACTTGGTCGAAACTTTATCAAAGCCAATGGTTTGATTGGGAATTCACATCATTTACTTATAGAGTTTTTTTTTTTTTAATTACTATTCAGGTGTTTAAAGATTTGATAATCTTAGCATATTCTTGGCATATCCTGACTTGGTATATCCTAGTATTATGTCTCAAGATTATTATGTATTATATCTGAAGCTCTTTAAAAACAGGTTAATGGTTATATTTAAAAATATTTTTATCTGAAGTTTTTTTAACTGATTTTATTTCACCTTTAAGTTATGCTTGTAATTAACTTCTATCAGGTGTTTCACTACTTTTTTAAAGTTTTTTATTGTACTTTAGGTGAAGGTTTACAGAATAGTTTCTTATTAAACAATCAGTACACATATTTTTTTATGACATTGGTTAACAACCTCAAGACATGTCAACACTCCCTTCTCGACCTTGGGGACATTTTTTTGGTGAAAATATACATAGTCAAAGTTACACCAAATGTACAATGTACATGTACAATTCAGTGACATCGATTACATTCTTCCAGTTGTGCTGATATTCTCACTATCCTTTTCCAAATTATTCCATCACCATTATCTTCAACTCACTGTCCCCTAGGCTTCCCATCAAACCTTTTGAGTTGCTGTTGTCAATTTGATCTCACATAGATAATTCTTTTTTTTTTTTTTTACCTTAAATGAAGGTTTACAGAACAAATAGTTTCATTAGACAGTACGCATATTGCCCTATGACAATGGTTAACAACCCCATGGCATGTCAACACTGTACCTTCTCAACCTGGGGTTCCCTATCACCAGCTTTCCTGTCCCTCCTGCCTTCTACTCCTTGTCCCTGGACTGCTGTGCCTCATTAGTCCTGTTTTGTTTTATGAGGCTGTCCAATCCCTGGCTGAATGGTGAATTTTGGAAGGGGCTTCACTACTGGGCTAAAAGGGTATCCGGGGGCCATACTCTCAGGGTTTCTCCAGTCTGTCAGGCCAGTAAACCTGGTCTTTTTTTGTGAGTTAGAATTCTGTTCTACATCCTTTCCAGATCTGTCCAGAACCCTCTATTGTGATGCTGGTCAGAGCAGTCACTGGTGGTAGCCGACACCATCTAGCTGTACTGGACTCAGTATACTAATGGCCATGGTAGCTGTGGTCCATTAGTCGTTTGGACTAATCTTTTCCTTGTATCTTGTTCTCTTCATTCTCCCTTGCTCCCGAAGAGGTGAGACCAGTGGAGTATCTTAGATGGCTGCTCACAGAATTTTAAGACCCCAGACGCTACCCACAAAGGTAGAATGTAGAACGTTAACTTTATAAACTGTGTTATGCCAATTGAGCTAGATGTTCCCTGAGACCATGGTCCCCACAGCCCTCCACCCAGCAATTCAGATCCTCAGGGAGTTTGGAAGTGTCTATGGAGCTTCCATGACCTTTCCTTGTACAAGTTGTGCTGGCTTCCCCAGTAATGTGTACAGTCTTACCCTTCACCAAAGTTACCACTTATCTATTTAGTTTCCCCCCACTCCTCCCATCCCTCGTAACCAACATTGTTTCTTTTTGTGTGTAAACTTTTACATGAGTTATACAGTAGAGGTCTCATACAATATTTGTCCTTTTGTGATTGACTTATTTCACTCAGCATAATGTGTCCAGTTTTGCTCCTCTTACTCTCCTGTGCTGAGTTCCTTTGTTTGTGGCTTTTTTTCATTTCTTTTGTTTGTGTAGGTTTTGGTTTTACTGAAACTTCATGTTTTTCTTCTTTATTTTGATGAGTAGGTTTGTTAACTTTCTTTGTGGTTACCGTGAAATTTACCCTTATCTTCCTAGATTTGAACCAGTCTATTATTACTTGGTATTGCTTGACTTCGTCTCCGAAGGTTCTGTATCTACACCATTTATTCCCTCTTTTATTGTTCTGATGCCATTGTCATTTACAGATTAACCTCTCTGGTTCCCTGTTGTAATTCTTTTGGTTTTGCATAGTCCTTAAGAGTTCATTTCCTAGGTTGCTATCTGGCTAGTACAATCCTGTGTCCTATATTCAGCCTGTGGTCTGATATTGTTTGTTCTCTGATCGAAGGACTTCCTTTAATAAGTCCTGTAAGTTTGGTTTGGTTTTTACATGTCCCTTAATTTCTGTTTATCTGGAAATGACCTAATTTCACCATTATATTTGAACAAGAGTTTTGCAAGATATATTATTCTTGGCTGCCAATTTTTTTCTTTCAAGCTTTTCTATACGTCATCCCATTGCCTCCTTGCCTGCATGCTTTCTGCTGAATAGTCTGAGCTTATTCTTATTGTTTCTCCTCTGTATGTGACTTTTTGTTTTTCTTGAGCTGCTCTCAGGATTCTTTGTTTGTCTTTTGTTTTGGCGAGTGTAATTATGATATGCCTTGGTGATTTTCTTTTGGGATCTATCCTATATGGGGTTCGTTGAGCTTCTTGGATGGTCAGCTTTTCATCTTTAATGATATTGGGGAGGTTTTCTGTCAGGAATTCTTCAATGGTCCTCTCTGTGTCTTCTGTTGTCACCCCCTCTTCTGGAACTCCGATCACTCACAGATTTTTGCTTTTGATTGTATCCCACATAATTCTCAGGGTCTCTTCATTTTTCTTCATTCTTTTTTCTGATATTTCCTCGAACTGACTTGTATCCAAGTGTTTGTCTTCAATTCTGCTGATCCTGTCTTCCACCATTTCAAATCTGCTCCTCAGCCCTTCTATGACACTGTCCATTTCTGAAATCTTGTTGTTTATCTTTTGGATTTCTAATTGTTGTTTTTGTATAATTTCTAGTTGTGAATTTATTTTGGCATTTAGTTCCTGCATTATTTTCTTGAATTCTTCCATTTTTTTGTCTGTATTTTCTGCCTTTTCCATGAATTTGTCAATTTTTTCCTCATTTTTGTCTGCTTTTTGCTTCAACTCTTGGATAATTCTGAGTATTAGAGACTGGAATCCCCTATCAGGTAGTTCTAGTGCCTTTTCTTCTACTGGAAAGTCACCTGGTGTTTTATTTTGGACATCTATTGGAACCATCCTGTCCTGTTTTTGTAAATGTTTTGATATTGTCTGCTGTCTTACGGGCATTTAGTAGTTATTTTTCTCATTTACTGATTGTAGATTTGTTTGTTTCATCATTTTTTTTTTAATTTGGCTATGTCTGAGCAGGCTGGCCGTGTGTTCTTTGTTGTTTGCTCCTCTGTGGGCATGATACTTTTTGCCTCCTTCTCCAACTGGCAGGGTCAGTCACTCAGATATGGTACATCAGGGCAGATCTAGCTGAAGAGGAGTTGCTGGGTTGGGTTGTTTGTGGCATTTACTACAGCCAGCTGGACGGGTCAGTAATCTGTGCAGGGCAGGTTCCGGTAGGCCGTGCCTGTGTTGTTTGGTGGTGTGATGTTAAGTGCATGGCGCAGGTAGGCAGGAAAGAGGGGGTAGATTGTGATGTGTGGAGCTAAGATGGGTATGGGAGAGAGGAGAGAAGAACGGGAGCCAAAAACATACAAATAAACAAAAAAGATTGCTAGGGGAGCTTGCTGTTGGAGTGGAGAGATGAGAGACTATGAAATGGAGAAAAACTAAAAGAGGAAGAAGAAGAAAAAAAGAAAAGAATGAATAAATAAAAATTAGAAAGAAAAAAGAACAGAAAAGCTCCCAGAGATCCCAACTGGTGTGGTACAAGGTCTGGGGAAGTTGTTCACAGGTGTTGCAGTACAGCCTGGCTAGAAGGCATGGAGGAATTCAGTGTCAGGTATTCAGTGGACAGGAAGAGAAGGAAAGTATAGAGAGACAAGAAACTGAGTAATGAAGAAAGACAAAAAGGATAAAAGAAGGAAAAGAAAACAAAACAAATTAAAAAATGAACAACAAACCCCCCTCAAAATAGAAAAAAAAACCACACAAAAAAAGAAATGCCCTCAGGGATCCCTCTGCGGTCTGCGCAAGCTGAGGGGGTAGGACCCAACTTGTGCAGCACTGCCCGGCCAGAACGGGCTCCCAACTCGAGAAAAGGAAAGGAAAACAAACAATTCAAAACAAACAAACAAAAGCCCCGGGATCTCACCAGTGTGGCAGCCCAGACGGGGAAGCAGTTCCACACTAGAATGGAGCTCCGCAGCCCCCCAGGAAGAAGCAAAGATGGCGCACGGAGCCAGGTATTTGAGTGAAAGGGGGGGGGAGGTGGTGAGAGGTAAGGAAGAAATCAAAAGAAGTGGAAAAAAGCAACACCAACAGCCAACAAATTGCACTCAGGGAGTTGGTCAGTGCGGACGGGTAGAATCCAAGCAGCCAGTGCTTCCTGGCCAAGAGACTGTGGCCGCTGTAAGCCGAGGAGCCCAAGCAGGAGTGAAGAAGGGTGGGGGGCGGGAAAGCGTATATCGTCAGTTACCAGTTGTTTTGTCTCCTGCTGGAAGCTCCATGAAGCTGCTTTCTCGTACCCCCATTTGCTGGTCTCTGATAGGAGTCCAAGATGGCGGATCCACACTGTGTTAGCTGATAGGGGACCTCCGCATGAACCTCTCCTCGCTCTCTGTTCTCTGTTAGTTTTCTCACTCCATTTGGTGCTGTGAGTTCTTTATCTCTTCATTTGATGTTTTAGGGTTTCAGGATTGCTGTTTTCTCTGTTTGGCTTAGTTTTTTGGATCTTTGCTATGGAGGGACGGCATGGTGCTTCTGTCTAGAGCGCCATGTTGCTGGAAGTGTCTTTCACTATTAAGAGTATTATTTTATAAATTAATCAAGGCCATATTAAGTTTGGTCATCTACAGATAATTTTTTACTTTACTAATTTGCTGAAAAAGTTTGAACAAAATGTCTTAACAAAAAGATGAACTATATTAGACTTATGAAAAGGACTGTGACTAGACTCAATCAAGATTTCCTGAGCTCTTATGCAGAAGCTGACGAGTTTACAGGCTGCTGCTGATCCATAATCACGTGGAACAAATCTGACTACATAAGACTGAGTAAACAAAAAGATACTATGGGTTTTATGTGAGAATATTGCAAATGTTTTAAGGTCTTTCTGAATATAAGAAACCATTTTCCTTTCTCCTAAATTATCTAACTAATGGGTTTACATATTGCAACTCTTGAGTTAGAAGTTCCTGTTGGCAAACTTAGCAAAGCTGTAAATATCATAACCAGAAAAGTGTCTAAAATTTGAGCTATGATTTTACAAAATAGAATAGTATTAGCCTTCCTGTTAGTCTCTCAAGAAACAGTTTGTGCCTTAATAGATAAACATTGCTGTATTTATATTAATACTCAATCTGAGGTTTTTGCAGAATGTAGTTGCTGTTGAGACCCATGAAAAACCGTTACTGATACTGCTTATGCATAAACAAACACATCATGAGAATTGTTTCCTTGGTTCAGGGACCTTAGGGTGACGGTTTCATTGGTTATTTCAGAAAATTTGGCTAATATTGTTGTTAGTTTTTCTGTTTTATTTCCTAGTTTGCTGTATGGTGCTTGAAATCTTAAAGACCAAATGGTGCCCAATTACCATTCATTGAACATTTTTGATAAAAGATTCTATAACAAGATCATAATCCAAAAGAAAAAAATGATATTTTTATGCAATAATGTGTGGCCCCATATCAATTAAGAGACCAGGAAGGTTGCCACAACATGGGTCCATGGCTTACCATATGATTCTGTAGCTTGATTTGTTTTGTAATAAAGAAAAGAAATGGGACGAGGTCCCCTATGTCCAAGATTTCATGTCCTTCTACCAGACCTTAAACCCTTCTAAGTTCTTTTTCAGGCAAAACCAAAGACAAAGGTGCTCTCTGAGTCCTCAGCAGAGGACACCTTCTTGAAAAGATTAGTCCTGGTACCTGCTTTGGTCTCCCGTTCCCTGTAAGGAGAAGGCATGGTGGCAGTCGACAGGTCGGGATGGAGAGAGATGGGTCCTGATTCTAGTACGGAGTGGGTAGAGGAGGTTGGCGGAGAGAGAGAGAACCAGAAAGTGAGAGTTTGACTGCCTCAGGTATGGTCTGCCCCTCCGACACCCGTCAGGGTACTGCTTTTGGTGAGAGCGCTGTCTGAGTTTGGGCAGGGAAATTACTTCAGTTTTTTAAAGTCTTCAACAATAGAGATCAGGTGACAGAAAAAAAAAGGAATGAAGAAAAAGCGGCCTTGCTGACAGCTGCCCTAGCCCTTCCAGGTCAGGAGAGAAGAACAAGAGGCCAAGAGCTACACCACCCAGCACCTGGATAGGGGTGAAGAATGGGACTTACCTCGTTTCTCATTCTAAGTGACTAATAAACTCGGGAAGAAAGTACTGTCACCTGAGACCCAAGTATATGGTATAGTATCAGCTCTATATGAAGAAACTGACTAAGAGGGAGATACCAGCCTGGAGTGAATCCAACAGGTGGTCACTGGGCCAAATTTCCTAAAAACCCATCCAGGATGTTACAAAGAGGTGTCGCCTATGTGCAAGACATAACCCAGAGACTGCTCCCCACCCAACGGAACCGAGAGTCCAACACTGAGAAACAAACATGGGAGAAGATTGACAAGTGGATTCCACAATTATGCCCAAGGCACCCGGGAACTTCAGGTACCTGTTGGTCTTCGTGGACACCTACTCAGGGTGAGTAGAAGCTTTCCCTTGTAGAACTGAACAAGCCTGAGAAGTCACCAAGGCAGTGCTCAAAAAAATCATACCTTGAAGAAGACCTTGACAAAACTTTGCCAGGAAACAGTCTCCACTTAGATACCAGTTATGCCCATTACCCTGCTCAGAATCTGGGTAGCCCCTAGAAGCAGGTTTAAATTAAGCCTTTATAAATTAATATATGGGAGACCATTCCTGAAAAAGTCGGCTTTCCCCAGTAATGACTGAGGTGGAGAAAAGAGACTAGGTCCATTCTCTGAGAACCGTTGTAAACACTGTTAATCAATATGCTTTTTCCCATTTGTCTTTCCCTTCTAAAACTCCCATTCATAGGTTCCAATCCAGAGATTGGGTCTTGTTGAAAACCTGGAAAAAAAAATCAACACCCAGAGGATCAATTCGCCCCTAGGTGGAAAGGACCTTTTAAAGTTCTCCAGCATTTTTTCCTTCTTTGGGATACTGGCTAACCTCCTTAATAACCTTAAGAGTAGTGATTATTCTAGTTTGTTTTTGTGTTCCCTGTTTTATGAAAATATTGACAAGAGAAACTACAAATACTCTTAAGTCTGGAAAAATTTTTACCCTGGTAAGTCGAAATTCCCCTTCTTCAGGCTCTGGGGATGCATGGAATCTAATTCACCAAGATGCAGTCAACTTCTATTCTAACTAACCCCCCAGGCCCCGTCTACAGTCCCTAGCTGATACCAGGAGGTTTCTCACCCCAGCGACGCCCCAGTCAGCAGGAAGTAGCCAGAGGAGAATGGCACCCTGTTTCCCAAGATTAAGAAACTTCCAATAAAAGGGGGGACTGAAAGGGGCTGTGTGAAAATTTCACGTTTATTGTTCATTGCCAGCAGTATAAGCCCAGCTTCCTGGCTATTGTGGTATTGTTAATGCCTAGCTTTCATAGTTCACTTTTGCATGCTCTTATGATTTTGAATTGTTTTCCTCCTATCCTCCCTCTTGCTTTCCTATGACTTTAAAGTTTAACTAAGTTTCTCTTTGAAAAGTAGAACGACCTTGGAGGGTAGCAGAACAAATTAATAACCCTCAAGGACTGAGAGTAACTCATATGCGACATGATAATAATGGTGCAAGATGACCTTCAAATATTGCCAGGTGCAGAATGTAACCACTGGGAAAAAAAAAACTATAACCTTGTCCATATAAAAACTTTCAGCCAGTCTCCAAAAGAGAGACCATTCTTTTGGACCAGCTCATTCCCCTCTGTCTCCTGTATATGGATATACAATAAAACACTCTTGCTGCTCACCTCACCCCGTCTCAGTATTGGCTTCTGTGGCAGGCAACTCAGACCCATCATTGTGGTAACAAAGGAGTGAAGGAAGAAATCAGAAAATACCTAGAGTTTAATAAAAAGAAAAGCACAATATGCCAAAACTTATGTGATGCAGCAAAGACAGTGCTCAGAGGGAAATTCATAGCAGTAAATCCCTACATTTAAAAACAGAAAGAGGGTTTCCACATGTAGAAAAAAAATGAAACAGGTTCCATGTCTCACACCATACAAAAATTCAACATGGATTAAAGATCTAAATGTGCAAACTAAAATCATGCAATTCTTAGAGGAAAATGCAGAGGAGACTTCCGTGCAACATGGAGCTATAGACAGAAGCACCACCCCGTCCTTCCACAACAAAGATCTGAAGAACTAAGTCAAACAGAGACAAATGTCAATCGTGAAACCCTAAGCATTAAATGAAGAGATAAAGAGCTCAGCCGAACACCGAATGAAATAAGAAACTGACAGAGAACAGAGAGCGAAGAAAGATACATATAGAGGTTCCCCTCTCAGCTAACGCAGCACAGATCCACCATCTTGGACTCCTATGGGAGATCAGCGAACAGGGGGTACAAGAAAGCAGCTTTGTGGAGCTTCCAGCAGGAGACAGAACAAATGGTAACCAGTGATATAGGCTTTCCTACCCCCCAAATTTCTTCACCCCCACTTGACCTCCTCTGCTTCCTGCGGCCACAGTCTTTTGGCCAGGAAGCACCAGCTTCACCTTGGTGCTGCTTGAATTCCACCCACCTGCACTGGCTGACTCCCTGAGTGCCATTTGTTGGCTGCTGGTGTTGCTTTTTTTCTGCTTCTTTTGATTTCTTCCTTACCTCTCACCACCTCCCCCTCCTTTCTCTCAAATACCTGGCTCCATGTGCCATCTTTGTTTCATCCAAAAGGGCTGTGAAACATGCTTGACTGTGAAACTGCTTCCTGCCCATGCCGCCATGCTGGTGGGATGCCTGGGGCTTTTTTTTTTTTTTCCTTGTCTGTTCTGATTTGCTCTTCTTTTATTTGTTTGATTTCTTTTTTTTTTTTCTCGGCTTGTGAGCCTCTTCTAGCTGGGCAGTACTGCACGGCTTCAGAGCTACTCCCTTACTCTGTGAAGCGAAGCAGTGGGATCCCTGAGAGCATTTCTTTTTTCCTGGTTTTTTTGTTTTGTTTTGTTTTCTTCTCTCTCTTTTTCCCTTTTTGTCTTTCTTCATTTCTCAGTTTCTCATCTGTCTATACTTACCTTCTCTTCCTGTCTCCTGAGTACCTGACACTGTGTGACAGCTCTACCCCGATATACAGCCTATATTTCATTGCCTGGGAGCAAATTCTCCAGTCCTCACAACTGCACGGGTAAGATCTCTGAGGGCTTTTACTTTTTTTTCTTTTTTATCTAATTTTTATTTATTCATTTTTTTTCTTTACACTTTTTCTTTTCTTTTTTTCCCTTTTTGTTTTTCTCCATTTCAGTCTTTCTTCACTCCAACGGCAAGCTCCTTTAGCACATTTTTTTGTTTCTTTGTATATTTTGGCTCCTGTTCCTCTCTCTCCTCTTTCCCACACCCATCTTAGCTCCACACATCAAAATCTCCCACCGCTTTCCTGCCTACTGCACTGTACACTGAACATCACACTCCCAAACAACACAGGCACAGCCTACCGGAACCTGCCCTGCACTGATTCCTGGCCCATCCTGTCAGCGCTAGTACATGCCACAAACAACTCATCCCAGCAACTGCTCTTCAGCTGGACCTGTCCTGCTGTACCATACCTGAGCTACTGACCCTGCCCATTGGAGAAGGAGGTGAAAAGTATCATGCCTACAGACAAGCAAACAACAAAGAACGCACAGTCTGCCTGCTCAGAGATAACCAAATAAAAAAAAAGCAAGACAAAAAAACAAATCTACAATCAATAAACGAGGAAAATAACTACTGAATGTCCCAAAGACGGCAGAAAATATCAAAACATTTACAAAAACAGGACAGGATGGCTCCAAAAGGTGTCCAAAGTAAAACACCAGGTGACTTTCCAGTAGAAGAAAAGACACTAGAACTACCTGATAGGGAATTCCAGTCTCTAATATTGAGAGCTATCCAAGACTTGATGCAAAAAGCAGACAAAATGAGGAGAAAATAGAGAAGTTCAGGCAAAAGGCAGAAAAATTCAAGGAAAACACAGACCAAAAAAAAGAGAAGAATTCAGGAAAATAATACAGGAACAAAATGCTAATTATATTCACAACTAGAAATCACACAAAAACAACAATTAGAAATCCAAAAGATAAACAATAAGATTTCAGAAATGGACAGTGTCACAGAAGGGCTGAGGAGCAGGTTTGAAACAATGGAAGACAGGATCAGCGAGATTGAAGGCAAACATATGGATACAACTCTGAGGAAAAATCAGAAAAAAGAACAAAGAAAAATTAAGAAACCCTGAGAATTATGTGGGATACAATCAAAAGCAAAAATCTTCGAGTGATTGGAGTTCCAGAACACGGGGAGAAAACAGAAAACACAGACAGGATCATTGAAGAACTGCTGACAGAAAACTTACCCAATATCAAGAAAGATGAAAATCTGACCATCCAAGAAGCTCAACGAACTCCATATAGGATAGACCCCAAAAGAAAATCACCAAGGCATATCATAATTACACTCGCCAAAACAAAAGACAAACAAAGAATCCTGAGAGCAGCTCAAGAAAAACAAAAAGTCACATACAGAGGAGAAACAATAAGAATAAGCTCAGACTATTCAGCAGAAAGCATGCAGGCAAGGAGGCAATGGGATGACGTATAGAAAAGCTTGAAAGAAAAAAATTGGCAGCCAAGAATAATATATCTTGCAAAACTCTTGTTCAAATATAATGGTGAAATTAGGTCATTTCCAGATAAACAGAAATTAAGGGACATGTGAAAACCAAACCAAACTTACAGGACTTATTAAAGGAAGTCCTTCGATCAGAGAACAAACAATATCAGACCACAGGCTGAATATAGGACACAGGATTGTACTAGCCAGATAGCAACCTAGGAAATGAACTCTTAAGGACTATGCAAAACCAAAAGAATTACAACAGGGAACCAGAGAGGTTAATCTGTAAATGACAATGACATCAGAACAATAAAAGAGGGAATAAACGGTGTAGATATAGAACCTTCAGAGACGAAGTCAAGCAATACCAAGTAATAATAGACTGGTTCAAATCTAGGAAGATAAAGGTAAATTTCACGGTAACCACAAAGAAAGTTAACAAACTTACTCATCAAAAAGAAGAAAAACATAAAATCTCAGTAAAATCAAAACCTACACAAACAAAAGAAATGAAAAACAATCCACAAACAAAAAGAATTCAGCACAGGAGAGTAAGAGGAACAAAGAAAACATCAGCCCCACAAAAAAAAAATCACTACAAAGTGACAGTAATAAACTGACACCTATCAATAATTACGCTGACTGTAAATGGCCCAAATGCACCCATAAAGAGATGGAGAGTGACAAAATGGATTAAAAGCAGGATCAATCAATATGTTGTCAACAAGAGACACACCTTAGAAACAAAGATGTAAATTTATTAAAAATAAAAGGATGGAAAAAATATATCAAACAGCTACCAAAAAGAGCAGGAGTGGCAATACTAATCACAGATAAAATAGACTTTAAAACAAAATCCACCATAAAGACAAAGAAGGACACTATATAATGACAATTCGTCATGAAGACATAACCATTATAAACATCTATGCACCCAATTACAGGGCTCCAAAATACATTAAAAAAAAACTCCAACAGTACTAAAAATAGAAATCGACAGTTCCACAATAATAGTAGGAGACTTCAACACACCACTCTCGGTAAAGGACAGAACATCTAGAAAGAAACTCAGCAAAGATACAGAAGACCTAAATGGCACTATCAGCCAACTTGAACTTATAGACATATATAGAACACAATGCCCAACAGCTGCAAAGTACACATTCTATTCCAATGCACATGGAACATTCTCCAGAAGAGACATCTTAGGCCAGAGAGCAATTCCCTACAAGAGCAAAACCTTTGAGATAATACAAAGTATCTTCTCTGACCACAGTGCCATCAAGGTAGAAATTAACAACAGGAAGAGCAAAGAAGAAAATCAATTACATGGAAACTGAATAACACCCTGCTTACAAACCACTGGGTAATAGAAGAAATCAGAGATGGAATAAAAAAATTCCTAGAATCAAACAAGAAGGAAAACATATCATACCAAAAACCTTTGGGACACAGCAAAGGCAGTCCTCAGAGGACAATTTATAGCAATAGATGCACACATCAAAATAGAAGGGACAAAATCAAAACATTAACTACACATAGAAAGGGAAAAGCCAAAAAAGCCCACAGCCATCAGAAGAAAGGAAATAATAAAGATCAGAGCAGAAATAAATGAAATAGAGAATAGAATAACAATAGATGGAATCAACAAACCAAAAGTTCGTTCTTTGAAAGGATCAACAAAATCAACAAACCACTGGCCAGACTGACAAAAGGAGAACAAGAGAGGACGCAAATAACCCAAATAAGAAATGATACGGGGGACATTACAACAGACTCAACTGAAATAAAAAGGATTATAACAGAGTATTATGAAAAACTATACTCCAACAAATTTGAAAACCTAAAGGAAATGGATAAATTTCTAGAAACACACTGTCTACCCAAACTAACACAAAGTGATGCTGAAAATCTGAACAGATCTATAACAAGAGAAGAGATAGAAAAGGTAATAAAAATCTCCCAAGACATTTTTTTGTAGCCTTTAGGGTTTGGACTGACTTAATCAAGAGTATAAATCAACATGCTACAAACACTGAGGACTGTTCCAGCAGATCCTTCTTTATTTTTTTTTTGGTGGAGGAAGCATATAAAGGAGTTTAATTTTTTTTGGTTGCCCAAGGGCTTTTGGTCTCTGTTGTGATGATAAAATATTTTAATTTTAAATATTTTCCCCTCAAATTTATGTTCTTGTTTTAATATAATTCTTTCTGAGCCTTTTCTTCCTGCTGTCTGCAGGTTTTTGTGGAATGAATTACTTATGCTAACTTGTTGTAAAAAGCAGGTGACCTAGTATACCGAGCAGGTGGTGCTGGAGGTTGTGCCAAAAATAGTCCCAGTTTATTTGTTGGACCTTAACAGTCGTTCTTGACCTCTCCTGAAAATGCTACGGTATAAAAGGGTAGAGAACTTTAGGAAATATCTAGGGAGCACCTTTGGTTAAAAGTGCTATTGATTTTTATATGCTGCTAATATGTTTTAAAATATGAGCCTTAATTTTTTCTAAGAGCTAGAAATGGGTTGTCATCATTATTCGAATAAAGTGCCCCTAGCAGGCACTTTTGGGGGTGGGGGAGGGGAAGCTGTGATTTAGGAGTCTCGTTTACACCAGTATGGATGTGATATTCTGCTGTGTTCTATACTTGGTAATTTGGTAAAGACACAAGAATGGCGACACTCCTAATTCAAATCAGTTCATTTGAAGGTGGTTTGGATTGTGGCAAACCCTTTCAATTCTACGGAGCACCTAGAAGACATGGCTAACTATTAATAGACTTATAACCAAGCCATCACACAGCCACTGCTCAACATGCATTCAAGTTAGTGTCTTTGTGAGAAAAATTTTATCTTCCAGATCCATGAAACAAAAGTAGATGTGCAGTGTACTGAAAATAAACAGGTCAGAAAAAAGTGGTAAAAGCCGGTGGTTTAGTCATATTTTTGTCCTAGGAGCATTTGATTTTTACTGTGTTTTGTGTAGTATATTGACTGTAAAATAGTTTTATTTTATAGCTACTCAAAGCCAAAGTTGCTGGCATCATTCTGCTGTGTACCAATAAATATTCCTACAGAGGCCATTAAGTGTAAGTGTGTCAGTGTACATTGATGAGAACATCAAATGTAGAGGAAACCGGCTGATAAATACATCCTGGAGGGAAGAGAAAAAGCTGTTCCCCGTCTAGGCCTGACTGCTGGCCTCCTGCTTGCCTGTCCTGGATTTCAGACCTTGACTGTTGGGTTCCTGCCTTGGCTTCTTGGGGTCCTCATTCTTGGCATTTAGTAACTTTTTCTCCAGTAACTTGTTTTCGTTTTTTGTTTCAGAAATAATCATGTTGCAAACAATACACAAAAGTAAAGGGAAGAATATTTTTTAAATGAACAGATCAAAACACTTGATATTTTTATATATATAACCTAGCTTTTTCTATACGTTTTCATACATTTTTAAAATCAAAAGTGAAGTCATCTTCTACCCACTATGTAACCACCTTGTTTCATAATATGTTCCTACATCATTAAATAACTTCATCAGTCAAAAACAAACAATAAAAACCTCCCAACAACAACAACAAAAAAAGCCCTGGCCAAGATAGCTTCACTGGAGAATTCTACCAAACATTCAGAGACGAGCTTATACCAGTACTACTCAAACTATTTCAGAACACAGAAAAGGAAGCAATACTTCTGAATTCATTCTATGAAGCCAGCATAACCATGATACCAAAACCAAAGACATCACAAAAAAGGAAAATTACAGACCAATATCTCTCATGAATATAGATGCAAAAATTCTCAACAAAATTCTAGCCAACAGAATTCGGTATCATATAAAAAAAATGCACCACGACCAAGTGGGACTCATACCAGGTATGCAAGAATGGTTCAACATTAGAAAATCAATCAACATAATCCACCACGTACATAAAAGGAAAGGAAAGAATTACATGATCATCTCAATCCACACAGAAAAGACATTCAACAAAGTCCAACACCCATTCCTAATAAAAACTCTCAATAAAATAAGCATAGAAGGGAAATTTCTCAACACAATAAAGGGAATCTATGCAAAACCAACAGCCAACATCATTCTTAATGGAGAGAGGCTGAAAACATTCCCCTTGAGAACAGGAACAAGACAAGGATGCCCTTCATCACCACTCTTATTTAACATTGTGCTGGAAGTCCTAGCTATAGCAGTAAGGCAATAAAAAGAAATAAAGGGCATCCAAATTGGTAATGAAGAAGTTAAACTGTCCCTGTTTATGGATGATATGATACTACACATAGAGAACCCTAAAGACTCCACCAGAAAACTACTGGAACTAATAGAAAGACTCAGCAGAGTAGCAGGATACAGGATAAACATACAAAAATCAGTTGGATTCCTATACACAAATAAAGAGAATGATGAAAACGAAATCAGGAAAACAATACCATTTATAATAGCCCCTAAAAAAATAAAATACATAGGAATAAATCTAACCAAGGATGTAAAAGACCTATACAAAGAAAAGCACAAAACACTACAGCAAGACACCCAAAGGGATTTACATAAATGGAAAACATACCATGCTCATGGATAGGTAGACTCAACATAGTGAAAATGACAATTCTGCCCAAACAATTTACAAGTACTATGCAACCCTTATCCAAATACCAATAACATTCTTTGAAGAGATGGAAAAGCTAATCATTAACTTTATATAGAAAAGGAAGAAGCCCCGGATAAGTACAGCACTATTGAAGAAGAACAAAGTAGGGGGACTCGCACTACGAGACCTCAGAACCTACTATAGAGCTACGGTAGTCAAAACAGCCTGGTATTGGTACAATGACAGGCATATTGACCAATGGAACAGGATTGAGAACCCAGATGTAAATACATCCACCTATGGCCAGCTGATCTTCAACAATGGCCCAAAGTCCATCAAATGGGGAAAAGACAGTCTTTTTAACAAATGGTGCTGGCAAAATTGGATGTCCATCTGCAAAAATATGAAACAGGACCCATACCTCACAACATACACAAAAATTAATTCAAAATGGATCAAAGACCTAAATATAAAGCCAAAAACTATAAAGCTCATAGAAGAAAAAATAGGATCAACACTAGAGGCCCTAATACATGGCATTAACAGGATGCAAACCATAACAAACAACACACAAACTCCAAGCTAGATAACTGGGATCTTCTAAAAATTAAACACTTGAGCTCATCAAAAGTCTTCACCAAAAGAGTAAAAAGAGAACCTACAGAGTGAGAAAAAAACTTTGGACAGTACAAGTCAGACAAAGGTCTAATCTCTAAAATCTACAAGAAAATCCAATACCTCTACAACAAAAAGACAAATAATCCAATTAAAAAATGGGCAAAGGAGATGAACAGACACTTCACCAAAGAAGACATTCAAGTGCCAACAGACACATGAGGAAATACTCGCAATCACTAGAGAAATGCAAATTAAAACCACAATGAGATACCATCTTACCCCAGTATTACTGGAACGAATCAAAAACACTGGAAATAAGAAATGTTGGAGAGGCTGCGGGTCGATCGGAACTCTTATGCACTGCTGATGAGAATGCAAAGTGATACAACCATTTTAGAAAACGATATGACACTTCCTTAGAAAGCTAGAAATAGAAATACCATATGCTCCAGCAATTCCACTTCTAGGAATATATACTAAAGAAGTAAGAGCCGTCACACGAATAGACATATGCAAGCCCATGTTCATTGCAACATTGTTTACAATAGCCAAAAGATGAAAACAACCTAGATGCCCATCAACAGATGAATGGATAAACAAACTATGGTACATACACACAATGAAATACTATGCAACGGTAAAGAACAATGATGAATCTGTGAAGCATCTCATAACATGGATGAAACTGGAGGACATTATGCTGAGTGAAATAAGTCAATCACAAAAAGGGCAAATATTGTATGAGACCTCTATTGTAAAAACCCATGAAAAAGTTCACACACAAAATGTAACAATCTTTCTTTGTTACCAGGGATGGGAGGGGTGGGGGGGGGAATAAATAGACTATAGATAAGTGGTAACTTTGGTGAAGTGTAAGACAGTACACAGTACTGGGGAAGCCAGCCCAACTTATACAAGGAAAGGTCAGGGAAGCTCCATAGACACATCCAAACTCCCTGAGGGACTGAACTGCTGGGAACAGGGCTGCAGGGACCATGGTCTCGGGGAACATCTGGCTCAATTGGCATAACATAGTTTATAAAGAAAATGTTCTACATTCTACCTTGGTGAGTAGCGTCTGGGGTCTTAAAAGCCTGTGAGCAGCCATGTAAGATACCTCACTGGTATCACCCCTTCGGGAGCAAGGGAGAGAGAAAAGGATAAAAGGAAACGATTAGCCCAAAGGATAAATGGACCACAGATATGAGGCCCCCACCAGACTGAGTCCTGTACAACTAGCTGGTGCCTGGCTACCACCACTGATTGCTCTGACTGGGATCACAACACAGGGTCCCAGACAGAGCTGAAGAAAAATATAGACCAAAATTGTAACTCACAAAAAAGACCAGACTTACTGGCCTGACAGACTGGAGAAACCCCAAGAGTATGGCCCCTGGACACCCTTTTAGCTCAGTAATGAAGTCACTTCTGAGGTTCACCATTCAGCCAAAGATTAGACAGCCCCATAAAAGAAAATGAGACTAATGGGGCACAACAGCCCAGGGACAATGACTAGAAGGCAGAAGGGGACAGGAAAGCTGGTGATAGGGAACCCAAGTTTGAGAAGGGACAGTTTTGACATGTCGTGGAGTTAACTATTGTCATAGAACAATATGTGCACTAACTGTTTAATGAGAAGCTATTTGTTTTGTAAACCTTCATCTAAAGTACAATAAAAAATATATTAAAAAAAGAAAATGCAGAGGCAATACTGTCGGTGGGGCCTAGCTTTTAACAGTAGATTATCTAATATATAGAAAAAGCACAAGCAGCAAAACACAAAATACATAAATGAGATCTCATAAAAATTAAAACTTTTGTTCATCAAAAGACTTTACCAAAAAAGTGAAAAGACAAGTGACCAACTGGGAGAATATCTTCAGAAACCATATATCTGATAAGAATCTAATAACCAAAATATACATAAAACCTTGACAACTTGACAACAAAAAGACAAATATCTCACCCATAAAATGGGCGAAGGACTTGAATAGATATTTCACCAAAGAGGACATCAAACGGCCACCAAAAACATGAAAGCCTTTAGCGATCAAAGAGATGCAAATAAAAAACGGCAAGGTATCAGTTAACTCCCACTAGGATGGCTAAGATTACAAAAAAAGAAAGAAAACAGAAAATAACAAATGTTGATGAGGATGTGGGGAAATTGGAACCCTTTCCATTGCTAGTGGGAATGCAAAATGTTACAGTGGTTGTAGAAAACAGTGTGGTGGTTACTAAATAATTAAAAGCAGAACTACTATATGAGCCAGCAATTCCACTCCTAGATATATACCCAAAGACTTGAAAGCAGAGACCCAGAGGCTTGTACACCAATGTTCATTGCACCACTAATCACAATAGCCAAAAGGTGGAAACAACCTAAATGCTCATTAACAGATGAATGGATAAACAAAATGTGGTACCTACATACCATGGAATACTACTAAACCAGTAGGAGAAATGAAGTCTTGATATATGCTACAGTATGGATGGAACTTGAAGACATTATGCTGAGTGAAATAAGTCAGTTACAAAAGGACAAATATTGTATGACCTCACTTATATAAAAAGATAAGAAAAGGCAAATGTATAGAGACCAAAGTTTATTAGTGGTTACCAGGGGTAGGAGGGAGGGGGAAAGGGGCTATTATGGATAGAATTGTGTCCCCTCCCCCAAAATATGTGTTGTAAATCCTAACCCCTATATCTGTGGTTATAATCCCATTTGGGAATGGGTTTTCTTTGTTATGTTGATGAAACAGTATTAGTGTAAGTTGTCTCTTAAGTTAATCTCTTTTGAGATATAAAAGAAATTAGACAAGCAAGAGGGCAAGAAGAGATGGGAGAAGATAGACACTATGCCACTTGAAAATCACCAAGGAGCCAAGGAATAAGCACCTTCCCCCAGAGTCAACAGAGAGAAAAGGCCTTCCCCTGGATCCAGCACCCTAAATTAGCACTTCTGGCCTCCTAAGTTCTGAGAAAATAAATTTGTTTGTTGAAGTCACCCACTTGTGATATTTCTGTTATGGCAGCACTAGATAACTAAGACGGGGGTAACAGTCATAAAAATATTCCGTTGATTAAGGGTAGGCTTGCACAGCCAATTACTGCAATTTCTATCAGTAAGTTGTACACCTGTAAAAAGTTGAATTGGCAAAAGTTGTGTGATAGATATACTTGTAATAACAAAAAAAGAGTAGCTGCTGAGGCTGCTTATGTACAATCAAAAACCTCACGGGATTTGGTTCCTTGGTTTGGAGGTTTAGGGTCATGGTTTCATGGGACATCCCAGTTAACTGGCCTAATAAAGTGTTTAGTGCTTCCGTTCAACCTCCTAGTTCAGTGTGTAGTGCTTGGGGTCTTAAAAGCTTGCAAGCGGCCATCCAAGGCACAAAAATTGGTCTGTATTTGCTGGGAACAATAGAGGAAGAAAGAGAGCCAGGAATAGGAGGAGGATATGGAATGTGTGGCTAAATGCCTCCAAGAACAACTGCCCCCTTTGCTACGAGACCAGAAGAATTGGATGGTGCCCAGCTACTATTACTGAACACTTTTTTTTCTCTTTTTTTTTTTATTGTACTTCAGGTGAAGGCTTACAGAACAAATAGTTTCTCATGAAACAGTAGTACATATATTGTTTTATGACATTGGTTAACAACCCCACAACATGTCAACGCTCTAAGTTCTCAACTTTTATTTCTTGGTGAAAATACACATAGCCAAAGATACACCATTTCAAAAATTTCTACATGCACAGTTTAGTGACATCAACTACGCTCTTCCAGTTGTGCTGCTATTCTCACTTAAGATGAAGGCTTACAGAACAAAATAGTTTCTCATTTAACAGTACACGTTTCCCTATGACAATGGTTAACAACCTCACAACACATCAACAATATCCTTATCCAACCTTGGGTTCCCTATAACCAGCTTCCTTGTCCCCTTCTGCCTTCTGGCCTTTGTCACTGCACTATTGTACCTTGTTAGTCTCATTTGGTTTTACGGGGCTGTCCACCCCCAGTCTGAACGGTGAACCTCGGAGGTAACTTCACCACTGAGCTAAAAGGGTGTCTGGGGACCATAATCTCGGGGTTTCTCCAGTCTCCTTTAGGCCAGTAAATCTGGTCTTTATTTTGTGAGTTAGAATTATGCTCTATATCCTTCTCCAGCTCTGTCCAGAACCCTCTGTTGTGATCCTGGTCAGAGCAGTCAGTGGTGGTAGCCGGGCAACATCTAGCTGTACTGGACTCAGTCCGGTGGAGGCCTTGGTAGCTATGGACAATTAGTCCTTCGGACAAATCTTTTCCTTGTCTCCTGTTTTCTTCATTCTGCCTTGCTCCCGAAGGGATGAGACCAGTGGAATATCTTAGATGGCCACTCACAGGCTTTTAAGACCCCAGATACTACTCATCAAGGTAGAATGTAGAACATTGTCTTTATCAGCTGTGTCATGCCAATTGAGCTAGATGTTCCCCGAGACCATGGTCCCCACAGCCCTCCGCCCAGCAATTCAGTCCCTCAGGGAGTTTGGATGTGTCTATGCGGCTTCCATGACCTTTCCTTGTACAAGTTGTGCTAGTTTCCCCTGTATTGTGTTCTGTCTCACCCTTCACCCAGGATACCACTTATCTATTGCCTATGTAGTATTCCCCCCCCCACCCCTCCCATCCCTGGTAACCAACAAAGATTGTTACATTTTGTGTGTGAACTTTTTCATGGGTTTTTACAATAGAAGTCTCATACAATATTTGTCCTTTTGTGATTGACTTATTTCACTCAGCATAATGTCCTCCAGTTTCACCCATGTTATGAGATGCTTCACAGATTCATTGTAGTTCTTTCTCGTTGCATAGTACTCCATTGTGTGTATGTACCATAGTTTGTTTATCCATTCATCTGTTGATGGACATCTAGATTGTTTCCATCGTTTTGCTATTGTGAACAATGCTGCCATGAACATAGGTGTTCATATGTTTATTCGAGTGACGACTCTTATTTCTCTAGGATATATTCCTAGGAGTGGAATTGCTGGATCGAATGGTATGTCTATTTCTAGCTTTCTGAGGAAGCGCCATATCATTTTCCAAAAGGGTTGTATCATTTTGCATTCCCACCAGCAGTGCATAAGAGTTCCGATCTCCCCGCAGCCCCTCCAACATTTATTTCCAGTGTTTTTGATTCGTGCCAGTAATGCTGGGGTGAGATGGTTTCTCATTGTGGTTTTAATTTGTATTTCTCTATTGGCTAGTGATTGCGAGCATTTCCTCATACCTCTCTTGGCTGCTTGAAAATCTTCTTTGGTGAAGTGTCTGTTCATTTGCTTTGCCCATGTTTTAATATGATTATTTGTCTTTTTGTTGTAGAGGTGTTGGATTTTCTTGTAGATTATGGAGATTAGACCTTTGTCTGGCTTCTACTGTCCAAAATCTTTTTCCCAGTCTGTAGGTTCTCTTTTTATTCTTTTGGTGAAGTCTTTTGAAGAGCCTAGGTGTTTCATTTTTAGAAGATCCCAGTTATCTAGCTTATCTGTTGGGTTTTGTGCATTGATGGTTATGGTTTGTATCCTGTTAATGCCATGTATTAAGGTCTGAAGTGTTGGTCCTATTTTTTCTTCTATGAACTTTATAGTTTTAGGCTTTATATTCAGGTCTTTGATCCATTTTGAAGTAGTTTTTGTATACGGTGTGAGGTATGGGTCCTGTTTCATTTTTTTGCAGATGGATATCCAGTTTTCCAAGCACCATTTGTTAAAAAGACTGTCTTTTCCCCATTTGATGTCTTTTCCCCTTGTCGAAGATCAGGTGACCGTAGGTGGGTGGATTTACATCTGGGTTCTCAACTCTGTTCCATTGGTCAATGTATCTGTCGTTGTACCAGTACCAGGCAGTTTTGACTACTGTAGCTGTATAGTAGGTTCTGAAGTCAGGTACTGTGAGTCCTCCAACTTTATTCTTCTTGAGTAGTGCTTAACTTATTCGGGGCTTCTTCCCTTTCCATATAAAGTTAATGATTAGTTTTTCCATCTCTTTGAAGAATGTTGTTGGTATTAGGATCGAGATTGCATTGTATTTGTAAATTGCTTTGGGTAGAATTGTCATTTTCACAATGTTGAGTCTGCCTATCCATGAGCATGGTATGTTTTTCTATTTATGTAGATCCTCTTGGGTTTCTTGAAGTAGTGTTTTGTAGTTTTCTTTGTATAGGAATTTTTCCTCCCTGGTCAGATTTATTCCTAAGTATTTTATCTTTCTGGGGCTATTGAAAATGGTATTGTTTTCCTGATTTCCTTTTCATCGTTCTCCTTATTGGTGTATAGGACTCCAACTGATTTTTGAATGTTTATCTTGTATCCTGCTACTCTGCTGAATCTTTCTATTACTTCCAGTAGATTTCTCGTGGAGTCTTTAGGGTTTTCTGTGTATAGTATCATATCATCTGCAAACAGGGACAGTTTAACTTCTTCATTACCAATTTGGATGCCCTTTATGTCTTTTTCTTGCCTTATTACTCTAGCTAGAACTTCCAGCACAATGTTAAATAGGAGTGGCGTTAAAGGGCATCCTTGTCTTGTTCCTGTTTTCAAGGGGAATGTTTTCAGCCTCTCTCCATTAAGAATGATGTTGGCCGTTGGTTTTGCATAGATGTCGTTTATTATGTTGAGAAATTTCCCTTCTATACTTATTTTATTGAGAGTTTTTTTTATCAGGAATGGGTGTTGGACTTTGTCAAATGCCTTTTCTGCATCAATTGAGATGATCATGTGATTCTTTTCTTTCCTTATATTTATATGGTGGATTAAGTTGATTGATTTTCTAATGTTGAAACATCCTTGCGTACTTGTGGATTAAGTTGATTGATTTTCTAATGTTGAAACATCCTTGCGTACTTGGCATGAATCTTACTTGGTCGTGGTGTATTATTTTTTTGATATGATGCTGAATTCTATTGGCTATAATTTTGTTGAGAATTTTTGCATCTATATTCATGAGAGATATTGGTCTGTAATTTTCTTTTTTGTGACATCTTTTCCTGGTTTTGGTATCAGTGTTATGCTGGCTTCATAGAATGAATTTGGAAGTGTTGCTTCCTCTTCTATGCTCTGAAATAGCTTGAGTAGTACTGGTACAAGCTCTTCTGTAAATGTTTTGTAGAATTCTCCAGTGAAGCCATCTGGGCCAGGGCTTTTTTTTGCTTGGGAGATTTTTTATTACCTTTTCAATTTCTTATCTTGTTATGGGTCTGTTCAGATTTTCAACATCACTTTGTTGTACTTTGGGTTTCTAGAAATTTATCTATTTCCTCTAAGTTTTCAAATTTGTTGTAGTATAGTTTTTGAGAATACTCTGTTATAATCCTTTTTATTTCATTTGGGTCTGTTGTAATGTCCCCCATTTCATTTCTTATTTGGGTTATTTGTGTCCTCTCCTGTTTTTCCTTTGTCAGTCTGGCCAGTGGTTTGTCGATTTTGTTGATTCTGTCGAAGAACCAACTTTTGGTTTTATTGATACTTTCTATTGTTTTTCTGTTCTCTATTTCATTTATTTCTGCTGTGATTTTTACTATTTCCTTTCTTCCGGTGGTTGTGGGCATTTTTTGCTGTTCTCTTTCTATTTGTTTGAGTTCTGTAGTTAATGTTTCGATTTTGTCCCTTTCTTGTTATGTGCATCAATTGCTATTAACTGTCCTCTGAGGACTGCCTTTGCTGTGTCCCAAAGGTTTTGGTATGATGTGTTTTCATTCTCATTTGATTCTAGGAATTTTTGGATTCCATCTCTGATTTCTTCTATTACCCACTGATGTGTAAGCAGGGTATTATTCAGTTTCCATGGAATTGATTTTTTTCCTTGCTCTTTCTATTGTTAATTTCTACCTTGATGGCATTGTGGTCAGAGAAGATACTTTGAATTATCTCAACGTTTTGTATCTTGTTGAGGATTGCTCTGTGGCCTAAGATGTGGTCTATTCTGGAGAATGTTCCATGTGCATTGGAAAAGAATGTGTACTTTGCAGCGGTTGGATGGAGTGTTCTATGTATGTCTATGAGGTCAAGTTGGTTGATTGTGCCCTTTAGGTCTTCTGTGTCTTTGCTGAGTTTCTTCTTAGTTGTTCTGTCCTTTATGGAGAGTGGTGTGTTGAAGTCTCCTACTATTATTGTGGAACTGTCCATTTCTCTTTTCAGTGTTGTTAGAGTTTGTTTTATGTATTTTGGAGCCCCGTCATTGGGTGCGTATATGTTTATTATGGTTATGTCTTCATGATGGATCCTCCCCTTAATCATTATACAGTGTCCTTCTTTGTCTTTTATGGTAGATTTTGTTTCAAAGTCTATTTTGTCTGAGATTAGAATTGCCACTCCTGCTCTTTTTTGGTAGTTGTTAGCTTGATATATTTTTTCCAACTTTTGACTTTTAATAAATTCACATCTTTGTTTCTAAGGTGTGTCTCTTGTAGACAGCATATTGATGGATACTGTTTTCTTATCCAATCTGTCACTCTCCATCTCTTCATGGGTGCATGGAGTCCATTTACATTCCGTGCAATTATTGATCAATGTGAGTTTGTTGCTGTCATTTTGTAGTGCTTTTTTTTTGTGGTGCTGAGGTTTTCTTTGTTCTTCTTACTCTGTTGTACTGAGTTACTTTTGTTTGTGGATTTTTTTTCATTACTTCTGTTTTTGTAGGTTTTGTTTCTGCTGAGACTTTATGTTTTTCCTCTTTTTTTATGAGTATGTTTATTAACTTTCTTTGTAGTTACCATGAATTTTACCCATATCTTTATAAGTTTGAAGCAGTCTATCATTACTTGGTATCGCCTTGCCTTCCTCTCTATTAGAAAGTTCTATACCTCTGCCATTTATTCCCTCTTTTATTGTTTTGATGTTGTTGTCATTTACTGATTAACTGCTCTGATTCCCTGTTGTATTTCCTTTGGTTTTGGATGGTCCTCGAGAGTTAATTTCCTAGATTGGTATCTGGTTGGTACGATCCTGTGTCCTAGATTCTGCCTGTGAGCTGAAGCTGTTTGTCCTCAGGTCGAAGAACTCCCTTTAATAATTCTTGTAAGTTTGGTTTGATTTTTACATATTCCCTTAATTTCTGTTTATCTGGAAATGACCTAATTTCACCATCAAATTTGAACAAGAGTTTTACAGGACATACTATTCTTGGATGGCAATTTTTTTTCTTTCAAGATTTTATATATGTCATCCCATTGCCTTCTTGCCTGCATGGTTTCTGCTGAATAATCTGAGTTTAGTCTTATTGTTTCTCCTCTGTATGTGACTTCTTGTTTTTCACGAGCTGCTCTCAGGATTCTTTGTTTGTCTTTGGTTTTAGCGAGTGTGATTATGATATGCCTTGGTGATTGTCTTTTAAGGTCTATCCTATATGGGGTTCTTTGAGCTTCTTGGATGGCCAGCTTTTCATCCTTGATGATATTGGGGAAGTTTTCTGTCAGCAGTTCCTCAATGGTCCTCTCTGTGTTTTCTGTTTTCTCCCCCTGTTCTGGAATTCCAATTACTCGAAGATTTTTGCTTTTGATTGTATCCCACATAACTCTCAGGGTATCTTCATTTTTCTTTGTTCTTTTTTCTGAGTTTTCCTGAAACAGAGTTGTATCCAAGTGTTGGTCTTCAAGTCCACTGATCCTGTCTTCCACTCTTTCAAATCTGCTTCTCAGCCGTTCTATGACAACGTCCATTTCTGAAATCTTGTTGTTTATCTTTGGGATTTCTAATTGTTGTCTTTGTATAATTTCTAGTTGTGAATTTATTTTGGCATTTTGTTCCTGCATTATTTTCCTGAATTCTTCCAATTTTTTGTCTGTATTTTCCATAAATTTGTCTATTTTTTCCTCATGTTTGTCAGCTTTCTGCCTCAGCTCTTGGAGAATTCTGAGTATTAGAGATTTGAATCCCCTATCAGGTAGTTCTAGTGCATTTTCTTCCATAGCAGAGTCATCTGGTGTTTTATTTTGGACGCCTACTGGAACCATCCTGTCTTGTTTTTGTAAATGTTTTGATATTGTCTGCTGTCTTCGGGACATTCAGCAGTTATTTTTCTCATTTATTGAGTGTAGATTTGTTTGTTTCATCCCGGTTGTTTAATCACCCGCTGGAAGCTCCATGAGGCTGCTTTCTCATACCCCCTGTTTGCTGGTCTCCGATAGGAGTCCAAGATGGCAGATCCATGCTGCGCTAGCTGGTAAGGGACCTATGCATGAATCTCTCCTTGCTCTCTGTTCTCTGTCAGTTTTCTCACTCCATTTGGTGCTTGGCTGAGTTCTTTATCTCTTCATTTGATGTTTTAGGGTTTCAGGATTGTTGTATTCTCTGTTCGGCTTAGTTTTTCGGCTCTTTGCAGTGGAGGGATGGCGTGCTGCTTCTGCCTAGAGTGCTATTTTGCCGGAACTCCTGTGCTCTTTTTTTGTGTGTGTGTGGCATTTTTTTAAAATAGTACTTCAGGTGAAGGTTTACAGAAGACATAGTTTCTCATGAAACAGTAGTACACATATTGTTTTATGACATTTGTTATCAACCCCACGACATGTCAGCCCTCTCGCGTCTGGACTTTTTTTTTTTTTTTTGGTGAAAATATACACAGCCAAAGATACACCATTTCAAAAATTTATACATCCACAGTTAGGTTCATATACTATGCTCTTCCAATTGCACTGCTATTCTCACTTTAGATGAAGGTTTACAGAACAAAATAGTTTCCCATTAAGCAGCACACATGTTGCCCTATGACAATGCTAAACAACTTCAGAACACATCAACACTATCCTTACTCAACCTTGAGTTCCCTATCACCTGCTTTCCTGTCTTCTTCTGCCTTCTAGCCCTTGTCCCTGGACTGCTGTGCCTCATTAGTCCCATTTGATTTTATGGGGCTGTCCACTCCTTGGCTGAACTGTGAACCTCGGAAGTGACTTCACCACTGAGCTAAAAGGGTGTCTGGGGACCATATTCTTGGGGTTTCTCCAGTCTTCTTTAGGCCAGTAAACCTGGTCTTTTTTTTTGTGAGTTAGAATTTTGATCTATATCCTTCTCCAGCTCTGTCCAGAACCCTCTGTTGTGATTCTGGTCATAGCAATCAGTGGTGGTAACCAAGCATCATTCAGCTGTACTGGACTCAGTCCAGTGGAGGCCTTGGTAGCTGTGGTCCATTAGTCCTTTAGACTGATCTTTTCCTTGTATCCTGTTCTCTTCATTCTCCCTTGCTCCCGAAGGGAAGAGACCAGTCGAGTATCTTAGATGGCTGCTTCCAGGCTTTTATGACCCCAGACGCTACTCACCAAGGTAGAATGTAGAACATTGTCTTTATAAACTGTGTTATGCCAATTGAGCTAGATATTCCCAGAGACCATGGTCCCCACAGCCCTCCGCCCAGCAATTCAGTCCCTCAGGGAGTTTGGATGTGTCTATGGAGCTTCTATGACCTTTCCTTGTACAAGTTGTGCTTGTTTCCCCAGTATTGTGTACTGTCTCACCCTTCACCAAAGATACCACTTATCTATTGCCTTTTTAGTATTTCCCCCCAGCATTGTGCTGTTTTAAAGAATTATGTATATGGGATCAAATTGACAACAGAAACTCTAAAAGGTTAGATAGGATGCTTAGGGAGCAATGAATTTATGTCAGGGGGGGAGGAACAATTCAGAAAAGGAAAGTGAGAATGGTTGCACAACTTGAAGAATGCAATCACTGTCACTGAATTGTACATGTGGACATTGTTGAGTTGGTGTATGTTTTACTGTGCGTATTTTTAGCAACAGTAAAAAATAAATTCCTAGGTATTTTATTTGTTTAGATGCTATTGTAAATGGAATTGTTTCCTTAATGTTTGTTTCCTGCTATTGTAAATGGAATTGGGTTCCTTAATTTCAGAATTTTCATTGCTGATGTATAGAAACTGGAAGGATTTTTATGTGTTACTTCATATCTGTCACTTTGCTCAATTTCTATATTAACTCTAGTAGCTTACTTGTGGGCTCTTTGGGGCTTTCTATATATAGGATCATATCCTCTTCAAATAGGGATAGTTTTACTTCTTCTTTCCTGATTTGGATACCTTTTATTTCTTTTTCTTGCCTAATTGCTCTGTCTAGGACTTCCAGTACAATATTGAATAGCTATGGTGAGAGCCGGCATCTTTGTCTTCTTCCTAATCTTAAGGGGAAAGCTCTCAGTCTTTCTCCATTAGTATGATGTTAGCTTTGAGTTTTTCATAAATTTCCTTTATTATATTGAGGAATTTCCCTTCTAGTCACAGCTTGTTAAGTGTTTTTATCATGAAAGGGGTGTTGGGTTTTGTCAAATTCTTTCTGTGTTAACTGAGATGATCAAGTGATTCTTTCCCTTTGCTCTGTTAATGTTGAAGCACTCTTGCATTCTTGAGGTGAATCCCACTTGATCATGATGGATAATACTTTAAATATGGTGTTGGATTTGTTTTGTTAATATTTTGTTGGGAATTTTTGCATCTGTATTTATAGTGTTAGAAACTCTTGTGGTGTAGTGGTTAAGAGTTATGGCTGCTAATCAAAAGGTCGGCAGTTCAAATTCACCAGGTGCTCCTTGGAAACCTTATGGGGCAGATCTACTCTGTCCTGTAGGGTCTCTATGAGTTGGAATCGATTCAGTGGTAATGGGTTTGGCTTTTTTTATATTTATAAGAGATACTGGTCTTTAGTTTTCTGTGATGTCTTTGATTTACTTTGATATCAGGATAATGATAGCCTCATAGAATGACTTGGGAAGTGTTCTCTCTTATATTTCTTGGAAGAGATTACAAAGTATTGGTGTCACGTCCATAAATTTTTGGTAGAATTCCTAGTGAAGCCATCTCACCTCGTGTTTTGTTGGGAGGTTTTTGATTACTACTTTATTATTTTCACTTCTTATGTGTTTGTTTACATTTTCTATATCTTGTTGAGTCAGTGTATAAAGTTTCTGTGTTTTTAGGAATGTGTTCATTTCATGTAGGTTATCTAATTGTTGGTGTACAATAGCATTCCTTATGATCTTTTTTATTTCTGTAGTATTGGTTGTAATGTCTCTGTTTTTATTTCAGATTTTAGATATTTGCACCTTCTCCTTTTTTCTTCCTTTTCAGTCTAGCTAGAAGTTTGTCAGTGTTATTGATCTTTTAAAAACCAACTTCTGGTTACATTGGTTTTCTCTATAAAAACATAAAACAATGTTATTTATTTTATTTATCTCCGCTCTGATCTTTGTTATTTGCTTCACTCTGGTAACTTTTGTCTTGTTTTGCTCTTATTTTTTCAGTTCCTCAAATTCTAGAGTTAAATTATTTATTTTGGAACTTTCTTTTTAAATTTTTTAATTTATTTTGTTGTTAAAAATATGCACAGCAAAACATACACAACTCAACAGTTTCTACATGTATGATTCAGTGAGAGAGATTACATTCTTTGAGTTGTGAAACCATTCTCACTTTCGTTCTCTGAGTTGTTAATCCCCAATTAACATAAGATAACTGCTCCCTAAGGTTCCTATCTAATCTTTTGAGTTGCTGTTGTCAATTTGATCCCATATAGAAAGTTCTTAAAAGATAGTTTTTACCTCTCTGCTCAAGGTAGACATTCTTTACTAGTTAAGCTAAACTATTGTTTGGTTATAAGAAGACTTAAGGGGATTTTTTGGTTTAAGGTTTAAAGATCATCTTAGGGCAATAGTTTCAGAGGTTCATTCAGCCTCCAAGGCTCCCGAAATTTGGATTTCTTCAGAACATGAAATTTTGTTCTGCATTTTTCCCGTTTTGATAAGGATTCTTCTATAGAATCTTTGGTCAATATGTTCAGTAGGAGTTCCAGCAAAATAGCACTCTAGGCAGAAGCAGCACGCCATCCCTCCACTGCAAAGAGCCGAAAAACTAAGCCGAACAGAGAATACAACAATCCTGAAACCCTAAAACATCAAATGAAGAGATAAAGAACTCAGCCAAGCACCAAATGGAGTGAGAAAACTGACAGAGAACAGAGAGCAAGGAGAGATTCATGCATAGGTCCCTTACCAGCTAGCGCAGCATGGATCTGCCATCTTGGACTCCTATCGGAGACCAGCAAACAGGGGGTATGAGAAAGCAGCCTCATGGAGCTTCCAGCGGGTGATTAAACAACCGGGATGAAACAAACAAATCTACACTCAATAAATGAGAAAAATAACTGCTGAATGTCCCGAAGACAGCAGACAATATCAAAACATTTACAAAAACAAGACAGGATGGTTCCAGTAGGCGTCCAAAATAAAACACCAGATGACTCTGCTATGGAAGAAAATGCACTAGAACTACCTGATAGGGGATTCAAATCTCTAATACTCAGAATTCTCCAAGAGCTGAGGCAGAAAGCTGACAAACATGAGGAAAAAATAGACAAATTTATGGAAAATACAGACAAAAAATTGGAAGAATTCAGGAAAATAATGCAGGAACAAAATGCCAAAATAAATTCACAACTAGAAATTATACAAAGACAACAATTAGAAATCCCAAAGATAAACAACAAGATTTCAGAAATGGACGTTGTCATAGAACGGCTGAGAAGCAGATTTGAAAGAGTGGAAGACAGGATCAGTGGACTTGAAGACCAACACTTGGATACAACTCTGTTTCAGGAAAACTCAGAAAAAAGAACAAAGAAAAATGAAGATACCCTGAGAGTTATGTGGGATACAATCAAAAGCAAAAATCTTCGAGTAATTGGAATTCCAGAACAGGGGGAGAAAACAGAAAACACAGAGAGGACCATTGAGGAACTGCTGACAGAAAACTTCCCCAATATCATCAAGGATGAAAAGCTGGCCATCCAAGAAGCTCAAAGAACCCCATATAGGATAGACCTTAAAAGACAATCACCAAGGCATATCATAATCACACTCGCTAAAACCAAAGACAAACAAAGAATCCTGAGAGCAGCTCGTGAAAAACAAGAAGTCACATACAGAGGAGAAACAATAAGACTAAACTCAGATTATTCAGCAGAAACCATGCAGGCAAGAAGGCAATGGGATGACATATATAAAATCTTGAAAGAAAAAAAATTGCCATCCAAGAATAGTATGTCCTGTAAAACTCTTGTTCAAATTTGATGGTGAAATTAGGTCATTTCCAGATAAACAGAAATTAAGGGAATATGTAAAAATCAAACCAAACTTACAAGAATTATTAAAGGGAGTTCTTCGACCTGAGGACAAACAGCTTCAGCTCACAGGCAGAATCTAGGACACAGGATCGTACCAACCAGATACCAATCTAGGAAATTAACTCTCGAGGACCATCCAAAACCAAAGGAAATACAACAGGGAATCAGAGCAGTTAATCAGTAAATGACAACAACATCAAAACAATAAAAGAGGGAATAAATGGCAGAGGTATAGAACCTTCTAATAGAGAGGAAGGCAAGGCGATACCAAGTAATGATAGACTGCTTCAAACTTATAAAGATATGGGTAAAATTCATGGTAACTACAAAGAAAGTTAATAAACATACTCATAAAAAAAGAGGAAAAACATAAAGTCTCAGCAGAAACAAAACCTACAAAAACAGAAGTAATGAAAAAAAATCCACAAACAAAAGTAACTCAGTACAACAGAGTAAGAAGAACAAAGAAAACCTCAGCACCACAAAAAAAAAGCACTACAAAATGACAGCAACAAACTCACATTGATCAATAATTGCACGGAATGTAAATGGACTCCATGCACCCATGAAGAGATGGAGAGTGACAGATTGGATAAGAAAACAGTATCCATCAATATGCTGTCTACAAGAGACACACCTTAGAAACAAAGATGTGAATTTATTAAAAGTCAAAAGTTGGAAAAAATATATCAAGCTAACAACTACCAAAAAAGAGCAGGAGTGGCAATTCTAATCTCAGACAAAATAGACTTTGAAACAAAATCTACCATAAAAGACAAAGAAGGACACTGTATAATGATTAAGGGGAGGATCCATCATGAAGACATAACCATAATAAACATATACGCACCCAATGACGGGGCTCCAAAATACATAAAACAAACTCTAACAACACTGAAAAGAGAAATGGACAGTTCCACAATAATAGTAGGAGACTTCAACACATCACTCTCCATAAAGGACAGAACAACTAAGAAGAAACTCAGCAAAGACACAGAAGACCTAAAGGGCACAATCAACCAACTTGACCTCATAGACATACATAGAACACTCCATCCAACCGCTGCAAAGTACACATTCTTTTCCAATGCACATGGAACATTCTCCAGAATAGACCACATCTTAGGCCACAGAGCAATCCTCAACAAGATACAAAACGTTGAGATAATTCAAAGTATCTTCTCTGACCACAATGCCATCAAGGTAGAAATTAACAATAGAAAGAGCAAGGAAAAAAATCAATTCCATGGAAACTGAATAATACCCTGCTTACACATCAGTGGGTAATAGAAGAAATCAGAGATGGAATCCAAAAATTCCTAGAATCAAATGAGAATGAAAACACATCATACCAAAACCTTTGGGACACAGCAAAGGCAGTCCTCAGAGGACAGTTAATAGCAATTGATGCACATAACAAGAAAGGGACAAAATCGAAACATTAACTACAGAACTCAAACAAATAGAAAGAGAACAGCAAAAAATGCCCACAACCACCGGAAGAAAGGAAATAGTAAAAATCACAGCAGAAATAAATGAAATAGAGAACAGAAAAACAATAGAAAGTATCAATAAAACCAAAAGTTGGTTCTTCGACAGAATCAACAAAATCGACAAACCACTGGCCAGACTGACAAAGGAAAAACAGGAGAGGACACAAATAACCCAAATAAGAAATGAAATGGGGGACATTACAACAGACCCAAATGAAATAAAAAGGATTATAACAGAGTATTCTCAAAAACTATACTACAACAAATTTGAAAACTTAGAGGAAATAGATAAATTTCTAGAAACCCAAAGTACAACAAAGTGATGTTGAAAATCTGAACAGACCCATAACAAGATAAGAAATTGAAAAGGTAATAAAAAATCTCCCAAGCAAAAAAAAGCCCTGGCCCAGATGGCTTCACTGGAGAATTCTACAAAACATTTACAGAAGAGCTTGTACCAGTACTACTCAAGCTATTTCAGAGCATAGAAGAGGAAGCAACACTTCCAAATTCATTCTATGAAGCCAGCATAACACTGATACCAAAACCAGGAAAAGATGTCACAAAAAAGAAAATTACAGACCAATATCTCTCATGAATATAGATGCAAAAATTCTCAACAAAATTATAGCCAATAGAATTCAGCATCATATCAAAAAAATAATACACCACGACCAAGTAAGATTCATGCCAAGTACGCAAGGATGTTTCAACATTAGAAAATCAATCAACTTAATCCACAAGTACGCAAGGATGTTTCAACATTAGAAAATCAATCAACTTAATCCACCATATAAATATAAGGAAAGAAAAGAATCACATGATCATCTCAATTGATGCAGAAAAGGCATTTGACAAAGTCCAACACCCATTCCTGATAAAAAAAACTCTCAATAAAATAAGTATAGAAGGGAAATTTCTCAACATAATAAACGACATCTATGCAAAACCAACGGCCAACATCATTCTTAATGGAGAGAGGCTGAAAACATTCCCCTTGAAAACAGGAACAAGACAAGGATGCCCTTTATCGCCACTCCTATTTAACATTGTGCTGGAAGTTCTAGCTAGAGTAATAAGGCAAGAAAAAGAAATAAAGGGCATCCAAATTGGTAATGAAGAAGTTAAACTGTCCCTGTTTGCAGATGATATGATACTATACACAGAAAACCCTAAAGACTCCACGAGAAATCTACTGGAAGTAATAGAAAGATTCAGCAGAGTAGCAGGATACAAGATAAACATTCAAAAATCAGTTGGAGTCCTATACACCAATAAGGAGAACGATGAAAAGGAAATCAGGAAAACAATACCATTTTCAATAGCCCCAGAAAGATAAAATACTTAGGAATAAATCTGACCAGGGAGGAAAAATTCCTATACAAAGAAAACTACAAAACACTACTTCAAGAAACCCAACAGGATCTACATAAATAGAAAAACATACCATGCTCATGGATAGGCAGACTCAACATTGTGAAAATGACAATTCTACCCAAAGCAATTTACAAATACAATGCAATCTCGATCCTAATACCAACAACATTCTTCAAAGAGATGGAAAAACTAATCATTAACTTTATATGGAAAGGGAAGAAGCCCCGAATAAGTTAAGCACTACTCAAGAAGAATAAAGTTGGAGGACTCACAGTACCTGACTTCAGAACCTACTATACAGCTACAGTAGTCAAAACTGCCTGGTACTGGTACAACGACAGATACATTGACCAATGGAACAGAGTTGAGAACCCAGATGTAAATCCACCCACCTATGGTCACCTGATCTTCGACAAGGGGAAAAGACATCAAATGGGGAAAAGACAGTCTTTTTAACAAATGGTGCTTGGAAAACTGGATATCCATCTGCAAAAAAATGAAACAGGACCCATACCTCACACCGTATACAAAAACTACTTCAAAATGGATCAAAGACCTGAATATAAAGCCTAAAACTATAAAGTTCATAGAAGAAAAAATAGGACCAACACTTCAGACCTTAATACATGGCATTAACAGGATACAAACCATAACCATCAATGCACAAAACCCAACAGATAAGCTAGATAACTGGGATCTTCTAAAAATGAAACACCTAGGCTCTTCAAAAGACTTCACCAAAAGAATAAAAAGAGAACCTACAGACTGGGAAAAAGATTTTGGACAGTAGAAGCCAGACAAAGGTCTAATCTCCATAATCTACAAGAAAATCCAACACCTCTACAACAAAAAGACAAATAATCATATTAAAACATGGGCAAAGCAAATGAACAGACACTTCACCAAAGAAGATTTTCAAGCAGCCAAGAGAGGTATGAGGAAATGCTCGCAATCACTAGCCAATAGAGAAATACAAATTAAAACCACAATGAGAAACCATCTCACCCCAGCATTACTGGCACGAATCAAAAACACTGGAAATAAATGTTGGAGGGGCTGCGGGGAGATCGGAACTCTTATGCACTGCTGGTGGGAATGCAAAATGATACAACCCTTTTGGAAAATGATATGGCGCTTCCTCAGAAAGCTAGAAATAGACATGCCATTCGATCCAGCAATTCCACTCCTGGGAATATATCCTAGAGGAATAAGAGTCGTCACTCGAATAGACATATGCACACCTTTGTTCATGGCAGCATTGTTCATAATAGCAAAACGATGGAAACAACCTAGATGCCCATCAACAGATGAATGGATAAACAAACTATGGTACATACACACAATGGAGTACTATGCAACGAGAAAGAACAACAGTGAATCTGTGAAGCATCTCAGAACATGGATGAAACTGGAGAACATCATGTTGAATGAAATAAGTCAATCACAAAAGGACAAATATTGTATGAGACCTCTATTGTAAAAACCCATGAAAAAGTTCACACACAAAATGTAACAATCTTTGTTGGTTACCAAAGATGGGGGGGGGGGGATACCAAATGGGCATTAGATAAGTGGTATCCTGGGTGCAGGGTGAGACAGTACACAATACAGGGGAAACTAGCACAACTTGTACAAGGAAAGGTCATGGAAGCCCCATAAACACATCCAAACTCCCTGAGGGACTGAATTGCTGGGCGGAGGGTTGTGGGGACCCTGGTCTTAGGGAAATTCTAGCTCAATTGTCATGACACAGCTTATAAAGTAATGCTCTACATTCTACGTTGGTGAGTAGTGTCTGGGGTCTTAAAAGCCTGTGAGTGGCCATCTAAGATACTCCACTGGTCTCATCCCTTCGGAAGCAAGAGAGAATGAAGAGAACAGGATACAAGGAAAAGATTAGTCCGAATTACTAATTGTCCACAGCTACCAAGGCCTCCACTGGACTGAGTCCAATACAGCTAGATGGTGTCCGGCTACCACCACTGACTGCTCTGACCAGGATCTCAACAGAGGGTTCTGGACCAAGCTGGAGAAGGATGTAGAGCATAATTCTAACTCACAAAAAAAGACCAGATTTACTGGCCTAAAGGAGACTGGAGAAACCCCGAGAGTATGGCCCCCAGACACCATTTTAGCTCAGTGGTGAAGTTACCTCCGACGTTCACTGTTCAGCTGGGAGTGGACAGCCCCGTAAAACCAAATGAGACTAACGAGGTAAGGAGTCCAGTGACAAGGGCCAGAAAGCAGAAGGGTACACGGAAGCTGGTGATAGGGAACCGAAGGTTGAGTAAGGATATTGTTGATGTGCTGTGAGATTGTTAACTATTGTTATAGGGCAACATTTGCAGTAACTGTTAAATGTAAAACTATTTTGTTCTGTAAGCCTTCATCTTAAGTGAGAATAACAGCACAATTGGAAGAGCATAGTCAATGTCACTGAACTGTGCATGTAGAAATTTTTGAAATGGTGTATCTTTGGCTATGTGTATTTTCAAAAAAAAAAAAAAAGAGGTTGAGAAGTTACAGGGTTGATATGTTGTGGGGTTGTTAACCAATGTCATAAAACAACACGTGTACTTCTGTTTCATGAGAAACTATTTGTTTTGTAAGCCTTCTCCTGAAGTACAATAAAAAAAATTATTTAAAAAAAAGAGCATAATGTTCAAGGGAAACATTCTTTACTAATTAAGCCAAGCTGTTGTTTGGTTTAAAGAATACGCTAGGAATAAATTTAACAAAGGAAGTGAAATACTTATACACTGAAAATTAGAGATTGTTAATGAAAAAAATTAAATAAGACCTAAATAAATGAAAGGACATTCCATGTTCATGGATAGGAAGAATTAATATTGTTGAAATGTCAACACTACCCAAAGCAATCTACACATCCCCACCAAAATTTCAATAGACTTCTTTTCAGAAATGGAATAGCCAATCCTCAAATTTATATGAAATAGCAAGGTCCCCAAATAGCCAAATAAATCTTGAAAAAGAAGAACAAACTTGGAGGACTCATACTCCCTGATTTCAAAACATGTTATAAAACTATGTAATCAAAATGGTCTGGTACTGGTATAATGATGGGCATATAGAACAACTGAATAGAATTGAGAGCCCAGAAATAAACCCATATATTTATGGTCAATGATTTTTGACGAGGGTGTTAAGTCTATTCAATGGGGAAAGAATAATGTCTTTAATAAATGATGATGGGACAACTGGATTTCCACATACAGAAGAATGAAGCTGAACCCATACCTCACATCATATACGAAAATTAACTAAAAATAGATGAAAGGAGTAAAACCATAAAACTCTTAGAGGGAAACATATACGTAATACTTTTGGATCTAGTTTTTTAACAACTAATTCTTAGATATGACACTGAAAGCATGAGCAACCAAAGAAAAAATAGACAAATGGGAATTCTTAAAAATGAAAGACTTTTTTGCATCAAAGGACTTTATCAACAAACTGAATAGACAACCTACAGAATAAAAAAAAGGAAATCATATGTCTGATAAGGGTATCATATTAAGAATATATGAAAAACTCCTACAATTAAACAAGAAAGGACAAACCCAATTTAAAAATGGGCAGAGTATGAGACCAGAAAAACTGGATGGTACCCGGCTACCATTACTGAACATTTTGATCAAAGGTTCTATAGAAGAATCATGATCAAAAGGGGGAAAATGCAGAACAGAATTTAAAATTCTTCTGGACTCCAGACTTCCTGGAGCCATGAACAAGGCTGGATGAACCCCTGAAACTATTGCCCTGAAAGAATCTTTAAACCTTAAACCAAAAACATCCCCTGAAGTCTTCTCAAAACCAAACAATAGCTTAACAAGTAAAAAATGTCTGCCTTGAGAATTATGCTCTTTGAAAGAACTGTCTATATGGGATTGAATCAACAACAGCAACTCGAAGGATTAGATAGGAACCTCAAGGGGCAGTTAGTTTATGTTAATAGGGGAAGAACAATTCAGAAAACAAGGGTGAGAATGGTTACACAACTCGAACAATGTAATTAATATCACTAAATTGTACACGTAGAAATTGTTGAATTGGTGTATGTTTTGCTGTGTATATTTTCAACAAGGAAATAAATAAAAGTATATTTGAAAAATGGGCAAAGGATCTGAATAGACATTTTACCAAAAGAGAAATACAAATGACCAACAAGCACATGAAAAGATGCTCAATGTCATTAGTTGTCACAGAAATGCAAATCAAAACCACAATGACAAATTTCTTCACCCTCATTAAGATCACTATGATCAAAAAATGGAAAGCCACCAGTACTGGTAAGGATGTGGGTAAATTTGAACTCTCGCCCATTGTTGCTGCATTATAAAATGGTACAGACACTGTGGAAAACAGTTTGGCAGTTCCTCAAAAAATTAAACAATAAATAAAAATATGACCCAGCAAATCCACCTTTAATTATATAACCCAAAGAGATGAAAGCAGGAATACAAGCAGATACAAATAAACCAATGTTTATTGTAGCACTATTCACAATAGTCAAAAGATGGAGACAACCCAAGTGTTCACGAACAGATAAATGGATAAACAAAATTGTGGTACATACATACAATGGAGTACTACTCAGACATAAAGAGAAACAAAGACTTGATACATGCTAAAACATGGATGAACCTTGAAACCATTATGCTGAATGAAATAAGCCAGTCACAAAAGGATAAATATTTCACTTATATGAAATATCTTAGAGTGGGCAAATGTATAGAGACCAAAGTATATTAGTGTTTACAAGAAGTGAGAGGGATGGGGAAGAGGACTCATTGCTTAGGGACATTGAGCTTCTGTTAAGTGTGATGGAAAAAATTGGAAGCAAATTGTACATTACATAATGAACATAATTAATGTCACTGAATTTTACAAATAAAAATGTTGAAATGGCAAATGTATATATAATGATAAAAAAGTGAAAAAAGAGAAAAATATACAGAAAAGGAAAGAAGAAAGAGAATCTAAATGGCACATTACCAAAATTCAATAAATACAAAGAAAAAGTAATGGAAAAATTCAGGACTAAAATATATATAAGATATACAGAAAACAAATAACTAAATGACAGATGTAAATCCTTATCAGTAATTAAATGTAAATGGATTAAACCCATTAAAATGCAGAGATTGGCAGACTGGATAAAAAAACATGATTGATCTATATGCTGTATATTGTGTACTGTCTTACCCTTCACCAAAGTTGCCACTTATCTATTGTAAAAGAGACTCATTTTAGATACAAAGATGCAAAAAGGTTGAAAGTGAAAGGGTGGAAAAAGATATTTCATGCCAATAGTAATCGAAAGACAGCAGTGGTAATTATATTATTATCAGACAAAATAGACCTTAAATTAAAAAAAGTTTATAGAAGACAAAGAAAGACATTGCTTTATAAACATTATAAAAATATATGCTCCTAACAACAGAGCACCAAAACATATGAAGCAAAAACTGACAGATTTGAAGACAGAAATAGTTTCACAATAATAGTTGGAGACATCAATACACTGCTTTCAGTAACGGCTATAGCAATCAGACATAAGAACAATAACAAGTGGAAGACTTCAACAACAGTATAAACCAATCAAATTTAACAAACATATACAGAAAATTCTATGCAACTATAGAATAGATACATTCTTCTTAAGTACACATGAAACATTCTCCAGGATAGGCCATATGCTAGGTCAAAAAACAAGCATTAATAAATATTAAAAAGGTTGAAATCATACAAAGTATCTTTTCCAATCAAAATGGAACAAATCTAGAAATCAATACAAGAAGGAAAACTGGAAAATTCATAAATACGCAGAAATTAAGCAACATACTCTTAAACAACCAATGGGTCAAATAACAAATTAAAAGGGAAATAAAAATACCTTGTAATGAATGAAAATCAAAACACAACATACCACAATTCATGGAATGCAGCAAAAGCAGTAAGAGTGAAATTTATGGCTATAAATGCCTACTTTGAAAAAGAAGAAAGATCTCAAATCCATAACCTAATGTTATAGCTTAAGGGACTAGAAAAAGAAGGGCAAATTAAATGCTAGCAAAAGAAGGAAATAATAAAGATCAGAGTGGAGACAAATGAAATAGAGACCAGAGAAACATTAGAGAGAATCAACGAATCCAAATATCAGTTATATGAAAAGATAAACTAAATTGACAAAACTTTAGCTAAAAAAGAAAATAAAAATAAATAAAATTCAAATTACTAAAGTCAGAAATTAAATTGGGGACACCACTATTAATTTTACAGAAATGAAAAGGATAAGATAACACTATGAACAATTATACATCAGAAAATTGGACAACCCAGATGAATTGGAAAAATTTCTATGAACACACAACTTACCAAAATTGACTCAATAAGAAGTTGAAAAATCTGAATATACCTATACCAAGGAGATTGAATCAGCAATCAAAATCCTCCCAACAGAGAAAAATCCTAGAGCAGATGTCTTCATTGATGAACTCTACCAAATATTTAAGGAACAGTTAACACCGATGCTTCTCAAACTCTCCAAAATAAATAAATAAATAAATAAAAGAGGAATAAACACTTCCTAACTCATTCTACATGGTTAACATTATTTTGATACCAAAATCAGACCAAGATTGATGGGAAGCCTAGGGAGCAGTGAGTTGAAGATAATGGAGATGGAATAATTTGGAAAAGGATAGTAAGAGTAGCAGCACAACTGGAAGAGTGTAATTGATGTCACTGAATTGTACATGTAGAAATTTTTGAAATGGTGTAAGTTTGGCTATGTATATTTTCACCAAAAAAAAAAAAAAAGGTCTTCTGATGTCAAGAAGGGAGAGTATTTACATGTCATGGGGTTGTTAATCAATGTCATAAAACAATATGTGTACTGACTGTTTAATGAGAAACTATTTGTTCTATATACCTTCATCTAAAGTACAATAAAAAATTAAAAAAAAAAAAAAAAACAGACCAAGCTGGGGTCTTAAAAGCCTGTGAGCGGCCATCTAAGATAGTCCACTGGTCTCATCCCTTCGGAAGCAAGGGAGAATGAAGAGAACAGGATACAAGGAAAAGATTAGTCTGAAGGACTAATTGCCCACAGCTACCAAGGCATCCACCAGACTGAGTCCAGTACAGCTAGATAGTGCCCGGCTACCACCACTGACTGCTCTGACCAGGATCACAACAGAGGGTTCTGGACAGAGCTGGAGAAGGATGTAGAGCATAATTCTAACTCACAAAAAAAAAAAAGACCAGATTTACTGGCCTAAAGGAGACTGGAGAAACCTCGAGAGTATGGTCCCCAGACACCCTTTTACCTCAGTGGTGAAGTTACCTCCGAGGTTCACTGTTCAGCCTGGAAGTGGACAGCCCCGTAAAACCAAATGAGACTAACGAGGTACAGGAGTCCAGTGACAAGGGCCAGAAGGCAGAAGGGGACAAAGAAGCTGGTGATAGGGAACCCAAGGTTGAGTAAGGATATTGTTGATGTGTTGTGAGATTGTTAACCATTGTCATAGGGCAACATTTGTAGTAACTGTTAAATGAGAAACTATTTTGTTCTGTAAGCCTTCATCTTAAGTGAGAATAACAGCACAATTGGAAGAGCGTAGTAAATGTCACTGAACTGTGCATGTAGAAATTTTTGAAATGGTGTATCTTTGGAAAAAAAGGGTTGAGAAGTTAGAGGGTTAATATGTTGTGGGGTTGTTAACCAATGTCATAAAACAACATGTGTACTACTGTTTCATGAGAAACTATTTGTTCTGTAAGACTTCTTCTGAAGTACAATAAAATATTAAAAACAAAAACCAGACCAAGATACGACATGAGAAAACTACAGGCCATTCTCCCTTATGAATATTGTGATCATTAAGGTTGTGTGTAAACTTGGCTGGGCCATGATTCTCAGTGATCTGGCAGTTATGATGTAGTCTGGCAGTAGTATGATGATGTGATCACTTCCATGATGAGATTTGGTATAATGTGATCACCTCCATGATGGGATCTGCTGTGAGTAGTCAATCAGTTGAAAGGGGGGTTCTTTGGGGGTGTGACCTACATCCAATATAGATGCATTGTCTCGTAAGTCTCGTGGACTTTTGTGCACTCTGGCTCCTGCAGCTGGCTCCTGTTCATCTGATCTCTGGTTCTTGGGAATTGAGCTAGCAGCTTACCTTCTGCCTTGTCTGCTGATTTTGGGATTCGTTGGTCTTTGCAGCCTGTGAGCGAGAGCCCTGCTGTCTGACCTGCCAATCTTCGGTTCACCACCCCTGTGGCTAATCAGGAGAAGCCACCAGCCTGACCTATGGATTTGATATCTTCCAGCCTCTACAACCACATGAGCCATTTCCTTGATATAAATCTCTCTATATAGATATTTATACACTTTACTAGCTTTGCTTCTCTAGAAAACCCAGTCTAAGGCAAATATAGATGCAAAAATCCTCAACAAAATACTAGCAAAGAGAATTCAGCAGCATATTAACAGGAATATACCCCAAGACAAAGTCAGATTTATCCCAGGGATGCATGAGCTATTCAATACATGAAAATCAATCAATACAATACGCCATATAAGTAGTATGAAGGGAAAAAACCCACATAATCATCTCAATTGACGCAGTAAAAGCATTTGACAAAATCTAACACTGTTTCAAAATCTAACACTCAGTGATAAACTAGGAATAAAAGTAAACTTCCTTAACATGATAAAGGCCACACACGAAAAATCCACACCAAACATCATACTCAATGGTGAAAGACTGAAAGATTTTTCCATAAGATCAGGAACAAGACAAGGATGCGCACTTTCATCACTTCAATACTGTACTGAAAGTTCTAGCTAGAGCAACTAGACAAGAAAAAAATTTAAAAGATAGCCAAATGGAAAGAAAGTAGTAAAATTATCTTTGTTCACAGATGACATAATCTTATATGTAGAAGACTCTAAAAAAAAACTCACAAAAAAACTGATAGAACTAATAAATTAATTCAACAAAGTTGCAGGATACAAAGTCAACATGCAAAAATTAGTTGGGTTTGTATACACTAGTAATGAGCAAATGGAAAAGGAAATTAAGAAAGTAATTCCATTTACAATATCATCAAAAACAAAACAAACAATAAACAAATAAAATACTTAGGAATAAATTTAACCAAGGAGGTGAAAGGCTTGCACACTGAAAATTACAAAACATTGCTGAAATAAATTCAAAACCTAAATAAATGAAAGGCATACCATGTTCATGGATTGGAAGATTTCCTACTATTAAGATGTTCATAATACCTAAAGCAATATACAGACTCCATGCAATCCCTATCAAAATCTCAATGGCATATTTGACAGAAACAGAAAAACCCATCTTAAAATTCATATGGAATTTCAAAGGTCTGAGAATAGCCAAGACAAACTTGAAAAAGAATGAAGTAGGAGCGCTCACACTTCTTGATTTCAAAACTGCCTACAAAGCTACAGTAGCAAAAACAGTGTGGCATGAGGATGGACATATACCAGTAGAAGAGAATAGACAGCCTAGAAATAACCCGCCACATATATGATCAATTAATGTTTAGAACGTATTTTATTCTTGTAAAATATATATATAGCACATTTCCCAAACCAACATTTTCACATGTACATTTTAGTGGCATTAATTAATGAATCATGTTGTGCAATCATTACCAATATCCTTTGCCAAATTTTTCATCACCATAAACAGAAATTCAACACCACCTAAAAAAGTATTCCCCCTTTCCCCCTCCCTCCCACCCCTGGCAATCACTAATAAACTTGATCTCTTTACATTTGCCTATTCTAGATACTTCATATGAGTGAGATGATGCAATATTTTTCCTTTTGTGATTGATCACTTTGCTCAGCAAAATGTTTTAAAGTTTCATCCATGTTGTAGCATGTATGAGGACATCATTTCTCTTTATGGTTGAGTAATATTCCATTGTAGTGTGTACCACATTTTGTTTATCCATTCATCTGTTAGTGGACATTTAGGCTGTTTCCACCTTTTGGATCTTGTAAATAGTATTGCAATGAACATTGGTGTGAATGTCTCTGTTTGCATCAGTGCTTTCAAGCCTCTTGTGTATATACTTAGGAGTGGAAATGCTGGGTCATATGGAAGTTCTAGGTTTAACTTTTTGAGGAACCGCCAAAACTGTTTTCTGCAGCAAATGAACCATTTTGCATTCCCAACAGCAATGGATAAGGGTTCCAATTTCCCCACATCCTCACCAATATTTGTTGTTTTCTTTTTTTCTTAGCTATCGTAGTGGGGGTGAAGTAGTATCTCATTGTGGTTTTGATTTCCCTCTCTCTGAACCCTGGTGGTGCAGTGGTTAAGAGCTTGGCTGCTGTGTGCTGTCTCTGGCCCTTCTTGACAGACTGTGCTGCACCGCCCAGCTAGAAAGCCACTTAGATCCACACCACTTAGATCCACACATCACATACTCCCCCTTTCCTCCTGCATACCTGAACCATGCAATGAGCACTGCATCCTGAGAGATACAGCTGTGGACCACTAAACCCCACCATGTACTACCCTCGGCCTTGCCCTGTTGGCCCCAGTGCATGTCATAAATGACCTATTCCTGCCCCTCTCCCTCCTCTGGACCTGCCCTGCTACACCATAGCTGAACAATCAGCCCTGCCCACCTGGACAAGGTGGTGAGAAGTATCATGCCCACAGATGAGCAAACAACAAAGAATGCCCACCCCGCCTGCGAAGATATAACCAAATATAAAAAAAGCAGGATGAAACAAATCTACAAACAATAAATGAAGAAATTAATTACTGAATTCCTGAAGACAGCAGACAATATCAAAACATATTTTTAAAAAAAGGACAAGATGGCACCAGTAGCATCCAAAATAAAACACCAGATGACTTTCCAGTAAAAGAAAAGGCACTGAAACTACCTGATAGGGAATTCAAACCTCTAATATTCAGGGTACTCCAAGAGATGAAGTAAAATGCAAACAAAATAAGGAAAAAATAGACAAAACCATGGAAAAGACAGACAAAAATGGAAGAATTCAGGAAAATAATACAAGAACAAAATGCCAAAAGAAATTCACAACCAGAAATCATACAAAAACAACAATTAGAAATTCAAAAGATAAACAAGATTTCAGAAACAGACCGTGCAATAGAAGGTTGGAGGAGGAAATATGAAACAATGGAAGACAGGATCAGCAAAAATGAAGACAAACCCTTGGATACCACTTTGAGGAAAAATCAGAGAAAGGAAGGAAGAAAAATGAAGAAACCCTGAGAACAATGTAGGATACAATAAAAAGCAAAAATCTGTGAATGATCGAAGTTCCAGAACAGGAGTAGAAAATGGAAAACACAGAGAAGATCATTGAAGAATTGCTGACAGAAAACTTCCCTAATATCATGAAAGATGAAAAGCCGACTATCCAAGAAGTGCAATGAAACCCATATATAGTAGACCTCAAAGAAAATCACCAAGACATATCATAATCACACCTGCTAAAACCAAAGACAAAGAATCCTGAGGGCAGCATGAGAAAAACAAAAAATCACAGACAGAGGGGAAACAATAAGACTAAGATCTGATTACTCAGCAGAAACCATGCAGGCAAGAGGGCAATGGGATGACATATATAAAACCTTCAAAGAAAAAAATTTCCAACCAACAATAATATATCCTGAAAAACTTTTGCTCAAATATGATGGTGAAATTAGGACATTTCCAGATAAACAAAAATTTAGAGAATATGTAAAAACCAAACCAAACTTATGCTAGTTATTAAAGGGACTCCTTTCGTTAGAGAACAAATGACAACAGACAACAGCCTGAATATAGAATGTAAGACCACATCAGCCAGATACCAACCTAGGTAATAAACTCTCAAGGATAAAACAAAATTAGAAGATTTACAACAAGGAACCAGAGAGGTTAATCTAAATGACAACAACATCAGAATAATAAAGGAGGGAAAAATGGTGTAGGTATAGAATTTTCAAATGGAGAGGAAGTCAAGGTGATATAAAGGAATAAAAGACAAATCCAAACTTAGGAAGATAAGTGTAAATTTCAAGATAACCACAAAGAAAGTTAACAAATCTATTCATCAAAATTAAAGAAGAAAAACAAAGTCTCAGTAAACACAAAATCAATGAAAACAAAAGAAACAAAAACAATTCACACAAAAAAAGGAATTCAGCACAGGAGAGTAAGAGGAACAAAGAAAACGTCAGCACCACAAAAAAAAAGTACTATAAAATGACAGCAATAAACTCACACCTATGAATAATCACACTGAATGTAAATGGCTTAAATGACATAAAGAGACAGAGAGTGACAGAATGGATTAAAAAACAGGGCCCATCTATATACTGTCTACAAGAGACACACCTTAGAAACAAAGACATAAATACATTAAAAATCAAAGGATGGAAAAAATATATCAAGCAAACAGCTACCACAAAAGAACAGGAGGGGCAACACTAATCTCACATAAAACAGACTTTAAAACAATATCCACCATAAAAGAAGGACATTACTTAATGATTAAAGGGACAATCCATCATGAAGGCATAACTGTAATAAATATCTACACACCCAATGACAGAGCTCCAAAATACATAAAACAAACTCTAACAACACTGCAAAGAGAAATTGACAGTTGCACAATAATAGGAGACTTCAATACACTACTCTTGGTAAGGGACAGAACATCTAGAAAGAAACTCAGCAAAGATATAGAAGCTCTAAAGACCGCAATCAACCAACTTGACCTCATAGATATATATAGAACACTCCAAACAACAGCAGCAGAGTACACTTTCTTTTCCAAGGCACATGGAACATTCTCCAGAATAGACCACACCTTGGCCACAAAACAACCCTTAACAAAATCCACAACACTGAGATAATACAAAGTATCTTCTCTGATCACAATGCCATAAAAGCAGAAATTAATAATAGAAAGAGCAAAGAGCAAAAAAAATCAACTACATGGAAACTGAATAACACCCTGCTTAAAAACCACTGAGTAATAGAAAAAATCAAAGATGGAATCAGAAAATTTCTAGACTCAAATGAGAATGAAAACACATCATATGAAAACCTTTAGGACACAGCAAAGGCAGTGCTCAGAGGTCAATTCATAGCAGTAGATGCACTCATCAAAAAAGAAGAAAGGGACAAAATCAAAACATTAGCTATAAAACTTGAACAAATAGAAAAACAACAGCCAAAAAAATTTAAAAAAAAAACCCACAGCTACAAGAAGAAAGGAAATAATAAAGCTCAGAGCTGAAATAAATGAAACGGCATCAATTGGTCCCAACCACCTGTAGTATAGGAGAACAAGAAACACCAAAGACACAAAGAAAGTATCAGCCCAAGAGATAGAAAGGGCCACATAAACCAGAGGCTTCATCAGCCTGAGACCAGAAGAACTAGATGGTGCCCAGCTACCACCAACGACTGCCCTGACAGGGAACACAACAGAGAGTCCCTCATGGAGCAGCAGAAAGATGGGATGCGGAACTCAAATTCTAGTAAGAAGACCAGACTTAGTGGTCTGACTGAGACCAGAGGTACCCCAGAAAGCATGGCCCCTGGACTCTCTATCAGCCCAGAACTAAAACAATTTCCGAGGCAAACTCTTCAAACAGGGATTGGACTGGACAGTGGGACATAAAGTGATTCTCGTGAAGAGTGTGCCTCTTAGTCAAGTAGATACAAGAGACCAAAGGGGCAGCTTCTGTCCAGAGGTGAGATGGGAAGGCAGAGAGTGTTAGGAGCTGGTTGAATGGACGTGGGAAATCAGGGGCAGAAAGGAGGAGTGTGCTGTCGCAGAATGGGGTGAGAAATTAGGGTCACATAACAATGTATGTATAAAATTTTGTATGGGAGACTAACTTGAAATGTAAACTTCAATTAACTACAACAATAAAAAAATTAAAAAAAGAAATAAATGAAACAGAGAATAGAAAAACAATAGAAAGAATCAATAAAACCAAAAGTTTGTTCTTTGAAAGGATCAACAAAATCGACAAACCACTGGCCAAACTGACAAAAGAAAAACAGGAGGGGCCACAAATAACCCAAATAAGAAATGAAATGGCAGACATTACAACAGACCCAACTGAAATAAAAACGATCATAACAGAGTACTATGAAAAACTATACTCCAACAAATTTGAAAACCTAGAGGAAATGGACATATTTCTAGAAACACACTACCTACCCAAACTAACACAAATTGAAGTTGAAAATCTGAACAGACCCATAACAAGAGAAGAGATTGAAAAGGTAATTAAAAAAAAGAAAAACTCCCAACAAAAAAAAAACCCTGTCCCAGATGGCTTCACTGGAGAATTCAACCAAACATTCAGAGAAAAGCTTACACCAGTACTACTCAAATTATTTCAGAACATAGAAGAGGAAGGGATACTTCCAAATCCATTCTATGAAGCCAGCATAACCCTGATACCAAAACCGGGCAAATATACTACAAAAAAAGAAAATTACAGACCGATATCTCTCATGAATATAGATGCAAAAATTCTCAACAAAATTCTAGCCAACAGAATTCGGTATCATATCAAAGAAATAATACACCACGACCAAGTGGGATTCATACCAAGTATGCAAGGATGGTTCAACATTAGAAAATCAATCAACATAATCCACCACATAAGTAAAACAAAAGAATTACATAACCATCTCAATTGATGCAGAAAAGTCATTCAACAAAGTCCAACAACCATTCCTGATAAAAACTCTCAATAAAATAAGTTTAGAAGGGAAATTCCTCAACATAAAAAAGGGCATCTATACAAAACCAACAGCCAACATCATTCTTGATAGAGAGAGGCTGAAAACATTTCCTTTGGGAACAGAAACAACACAAGAATGCCCTTTATCACCACTCCTATTTAACATTCTGCTGAAAGTCCTAGCTAGAGCAATAAGACAAGAAAAAGAAATAAAAGGCATCCAAATTAGTAAGCAAGAACTAAAACTGTCCCTATTTGTGGATATGATACTATACACAGAAAAAACAAAAGACTCCACGAGAAAACTACTGGAACTAATAGATTCAGCAGAATAGCAGTATACAGGATAAACATACAAAAATCAGTTAAATTACTACACACCAATAAAGAGAACTATAAAAAGGAAATCAGGAAAGTAATTCCATTTATAATAGCCCTAAAAAATAAAATACATAGGAATAAATCTAACCAGGGATGTAAAACACCTATACTAAGAAAACTACAAAACACTACAGCAAGAAACCAAAAGAGATCTACATAAATGGAAAAACGTACCACGCCCTTGGATAAGTAGATTTAGCATTGTGAAAATAACAATTCTACCCCAAAATCTACAAATACAATGTAATCCCAATCCAAATACCAACAGCATTCTTTAAAGAGATGGAAAACCTAATCATTAACTTTATATGGAAAGGGAAGAGGCCACAGAGAAGTAAAGCACTATTGAAGAAGAAGAATAAAGTAGGAGGCCTCCCACTACCTGACCTCAGAAACTTCTATACGGCTACATTAGTCAAAACAGCTTGGTGATGGTACAATGATAGACACATTGACCAATGGAAAAGAATTGAGAACCCAGATGTAAATCCATCCACCTAAGGTCACCTGATCTTCGACAAAGGCCCAAATCCATCAAATGAGGAAAAGACAATCTTTTTGACAAATGGTACTGGGAAAACTGGATGCCCATCTGCAAAAAAATGAAACAGGACCCACACCTCACACTATACACAAAAACTAATTCAAAATTGATCAAAGAACTAAATATAAAACCAAAACCTATAAAGATCATAGAAGAAAAAATAAGGTCAACGCTAGAGGCCCTAATACATGGTATTAACAGGATACAAATCACAACTAACAATACACAAACACCAGAAGACAAGCTAAATAACTGGGATCATCTAAAAATTAAACACTTATGCTCATCAAAAGACTTCACCAAAAGAGTAAAAAGAGAACCTACAGACTGGGAAAAAATTTTCGGCTATGAAAAATCTGACAAAGGTCTAATCTCTAAAATCTACAGGAAAATCCAACACTTACATAACAAAAAGATAAATAATCCAATTACAAAATGGGCAAAGGATATGGACAGAAACTTCACCAAAGAAGACATTCAAGCGGCTAACAGACACATGAGGAAATGCTCTTGATCACCAATCATTAGAGAAATGCAAATCAAAACCACAATGAGATACGATCTCACCCCAACATTACTGGTGCTAATCAAAAAAAAAAAAAAAAAACAGAAAATAACAAATGTTGGAGAGGCTCTGGGGAGATTGGAAATCTTATACACTGCTGGTGGGAATGCAAAATTGTACAACCATTTTGGAAAATGATCTGGTACTTCCTTAAAAATCTAGAAATAGAAACACCTTATGAACCAGCAATCCCACTCCTGAGAATACATCCTAGAGAAATAAGAGCCGTCACACGAATAGACATATGCACACCCATGATCTTCGCAGCATTGTTCACAATAGCTAACAGATGGAAACAACCTAGATGCCCATCAACAGATGAATAAACAAACTATAGTACATATGGAGTACTATGCAATGATAAAGAACTACGTTGAATCTGTGAAGCCTCTCACAACGTGGATGAACCTAGAGGGCATTATGCTGAGTGAAATAAGTCCATCACAAAAGGACAAATATTTTATGAGACCACTCGTATAAAAGCTTAGGAAAAGGTTTACACACAAAAAGAAACAATCTGATGGTTATTAGAAGAGGGGATGAAAAACACTAAATAGACAATAGATAAGCGGAAACTTTGGTGAAGGTTAAGACAGTACACAATACTGGGGAAGCCAGCACAACTTGTCCCAAGCAAGGCAAGATCATGGAAGCTCCATAGACACATCCAAACTCCCTGAAGGACTGAATTACTTGGCTGATGGCTGTGAGGACCATGGTCTCGGGGAACATCTAGCTCAACTGGCATAACATAGTTTATAAACAACATGCTCTACATTCTACTTAGTGAGTAACATCTGGGGTCTTAAAAGCTTGTGAGCAGCCATCTAAAATACTCCACTGATCTCACCTCATCTGGAGCAAGGGAGAATGAAGAAAACTAAAGACACAAGGGAAAGATTCATCCAAAGGACTGATGGACCACAACTACCACAGCCTCCACCAGACTGAGTCCAGCATAACTAGACGGTGCCTGGCTATCATCACCGACTGCTCTGATAGGGATCACAATAGAGGGTACCGGACAGAGCTGGAGAACAATGTAGAACAAAATTCTAACTCACACACACACAAAAAAAAGATTTGATGCTCTGCAAGAGAATGGGGAAACCCCTAGAGTATGGCCCCCAGACACCCTTTTAGTTCAGTAATATGAAAGTCATTCCTGAGGTTCACCCTTCAGCCAAAGATTGAACAGGCCCATAAAACAAAACGAGACTAATGGGGCACACCAGTCCAGGGGCAAGGACGAGAAGACAGGCGGGGACATGAAAGCTGGTAATGAAGACCTCAAGGTTGAGAAGGTGAGAGTGTTGACATGTCGTGGGGTTGGCAACCAATGTCACAAAACAATATGTGTACTAATTGTTTAATGAGAAATGAGTTTTCTCTGTAAACCTGCATCTAAAGTACAATAAAAAAAAAAAAAGAACTTGGCTGCCAACCGAAAGTTGGCAGTTCAAATCCACCACCTGCTCTTTGGAAAAAGTTCTATTCTGTTCTATAGGGTATGAGTCAGAATCGATGGACGGCAGTGGGTTTTTGGAGCCCTGGTGGCACAGTGGTTAAGAGCTGGGCTGCTAACCAGAAGACTGGCAGTTCGAATCCACCAGCCACTTCTTGGAAACCCTATGGGTCAGTTCTACTCTTGCCTGTAGGGTCGCTATGAGTCAGAATCGACTCGACGCAATGGGTTTGGGTTTTTGTTTTTTAATGACAGTGTGCTTCCATAAAGATTACAGCTTTGGAAACCCTATGGGGCAGTTTTGCCCTGTCCTATATGGTCACTGTGAGTCGGAATCAACTTGACAGGCAATTTTTTTAAATGAGATAGCTCTTGTGATGCAACAGTTAAGTGCTTGGCTCTTAACTGAAAGACTGGCGGTTTGAGGCCACCTAGAAGCTCCATGGGAGAAAAGACCTTGTGATCTGCTACCATAAAGATTATGGCCTAGAAAACACTATGGGGCAGGCCTCCTCTGTCACATGAGGTCGCTATGAGTCAAAATCGACTCTATGGCAACCAACAGCAACAACAACAATGACTAATGAGGAGTCCCTTGGAAGGCACAGTTAAGCACCGAACTACTAGCCAAAAAGTTAGTTGTTCAAACACACTCAGAAGTGCTTCAGCAGACAGTCCTGGCAGTCTGCTTCCAAAAGGTCACAGCCTTGAAAACCCTACAGAGCTCTTCTACTCTGCACACATGGGGACCCCTTGAGTCGAAATTGACTGGACGGCAACTAACAACAATGACTAATGATGTTGAGCATCTTTTCATATACTTGTTGACAATTTTATTTCTTCCTTGGTGAAATGTCTATTCAGGTCTTCTCATTTTTTGCTCAATCTCAGTTTGTCTTTTTGTTGTTAAGTTGTAGGAACTAGTTATATATGCTGGCTATTAAACTCTTATCAAATATATGATTCCCAAAAAAATTTCTCCTAGTCTATAGGTGGTCTCTACACTTTGTTGTTTAAATCCTCTGTTGAACAAACATTTTTTATTTTAATGTAGTCCACTTTATCTATTTGGTCTTTTGGTGCTAGTGCTTTTGGTGTCAAATCTAAAATTCTGTTATCAAAATCTAGGTCCAAGAGAATTACCCCCTTATTTTCTTCTAGGAGTTTTATGATTTTAATTTTTATCTTTAGGTCTTTATCCATTTTGAGTTAATTTTTGCATACAGTGGGAAATATGAGTACAGCTTCATTCTTTTGTATGTTGAAATCCAGTTATCCCAGCATGATTTATTGAAAAGATTATTCTTTCCCCATTGCATGGACTTAGTATCCTTGTAAAAAATCAATTGACTGCAGATGTATGGGTTTATTTCTGGATTCTCATTCTATTCTATTGGTTTATGTGTCTATTATTTTGAGATTGGTAAGTGTGTGAGTCCTCCTGCTTTGTTCTTCTCACTTAAGATTGCTTGGGTTTATACCAAAACAAGGCAAAGTCATCACAAGAAAAGAAAACTACAGACCAATATCCTTTATGAATATAAATGCAAAAATCCTCAACAAAATACTAGCAAAATGAGAATAGAACAGCATATTAAAAGAGTCATACACCATGACCAAGTGGGATTTATTACAGGAATGCAAGGATAGTTCAACACTAGGAAATCAGTGTAATATATCACATCAATAGAACAAAGGGAAAGAATCACATGATTATCTCTATGGATGAAGAAAAAGCATTTGATGATATCTATTACCTTTTCTTGAAGAAAACACTCAAGAATATTGGGATAGAGGGAAGTTCCTTAATATGATTCAGGGCATATATGAAAAACCAATAGCCAACATTGTATTTAATGGTGAAAGATTGAGAGCTTTCCCCCTGAATTTGGGAACACAAGGGTGCCTACTCTCATCACTTCTATTCAGTATTGATTAGAAGTCCTGACCAGAGCAATAAGAAAAGAAAAAGAAATAAAATATATCCAAATGGAGGAGCATCAATAACACTAAGTACGGACTACTAAGAAGAAACCATGCAGGCAAGAAGGCAATGAGAGGACATATATATAGCTTTGAAAGAAAAAAAATTGCCAGCCAAGATTATATATCCAGCAAAACTGTCTCTAAAATGTGGTGGTGAAATTAGGGCATTTCCAGATAAACAGTAGTTTAGCGAACTTGCAAAAACCAAACCAAAATTACAAGAAATACTAAAGGGAGTCCTCTGGTTAGAAAAATCAATAACATCAGATAACAACCCAAGACTAGAACACAGGACAGAGCAACCAGATATCAACCCAGATAGGGAAGTCACAAAAACAAATCAAAGCTAAAACAATGAAAACAAGGAAACAGAGAAGTCATTATGTAAAAGATGACAACATGAAAACAAAAAAGAGGGACTAAAAAATGTAGTCACAGATGTTTCATAGGAAGAGAAAATCAAGGAAATATAAAAAAATAAAAGACTGGTTTAAACTTAGAAAAATAGGGGTAAATATTAAGTAACCATAAAGGAAACTAACAATCCTACACTTCTAAATAAAAAACAAGAAAAATATAAAGACTCAGCAAATACAAAATCAACAACAATGAAAAAGATGAAAAGAAAATACATAAAGAAAAATGACTCAGCACAGAAAATCAAGTGGAATAAAGAAACTGTCAACAACAACACACAAAAAAGACATCAAAATGACAGCACTAAACTCATACCTATCAATAATTACACTGATGTAAATGGACTAGATACACCAATAAAGAGACATAGAATGACAGAATCGTTAAAAAAAAAAACACAATCTATCTATATTCTGCCTACAAGGGACACACCTTAGACTTAAAGACACAAACAAACTAAAACTCAAAGGATGGAAAAAAATATATCAAGCAAACAACACTAAATAAAGAGCAAGAGTGGCAATATTAGCTTCTGACAAAATAGACTGTAAAGTAAAACCCACCACAAAAGATAAGGAAGGAAACTATATAATGATTAAAGGGTCAGTACATCAGGAGGACATAACTATAATAAATATTTACACACTCAAAGACAGAGCTCCAAAATACATAAAACAAACTCCAAGCATTGAAAAGAGAGATAGACATCTCAACAATAATAGTAGGAGGCTTCAACATACCACTTTTGGTGAAGGACAGAACATCCAGAAAGAAGCTCAATAAACACTCAAAAGACTTAAAAGCTACAATCAACCAACTTGACCTCTTAGACATATACCGAACACTCCACCCAACAGCAGCCAAATATACTTTCTTTTCCAACACACATGGAACCTTCTCCAGAATAGACCACAAATTAGGCCATAAACCAAGCCTTAAGAGAATCCAAAACATAGAAATATTACAAAGCATCTTTTCCGACCATACAGCCATAAAAGTAGAAATCAATAAGACAAAAAGCAAGGTTAAAAAAAAAAAAACACATGGAAACTGAACAACATCTTGCTCAAAAACTACTGAATTATAGAAGAAATTAATGATGCAATAAAGAAATTCATATAATCAAATGAGAATGAAAACACATTCTACCAGAACCTTTGGGACATAGCAAAACCAGTGCTCAGAGGTCAGTTTATAGCAATAAACGCACACATCCAAAAAGAAGAAAGGGCAAAAATCAAAACATTAACCCTATAACTCGAACAAGTAGAAAGACAGCAGCAAAAGAAGCCCTCAGATGCCAGAAGAAAGGAAATAACAAGAATTAGAGCAAAATTAAATGAAATAGAGAACAGAAAAACAATTCAAAGAGTTAACAAGACCAAAAGCCGGTTCTTTGAAAAGATCAACAAAATTTATAAACTACTGGCCAAACTGACAAAAGAAAAACAGGAGAGGAAACAAATAACCTAAATAAGAAATGAGATGGGTGATATCACAACAGACTCAACTGAAATTAAAAAGAATCTAACAGAATACTATGAAAAATTGTACTCTAAAAATTTGAAATCCTAGAGGAAATGGACAAATTTCTAGAAACTCACTACCTACCTAAACTAACACAAACAGAAGTACAACAACTAAATAAACCTATAACAAAAGAAGAGATTGAAAAGATAATCAAAAAACTCCCAACAAAAAAAGCCCTGGCCTTGACGGTTTCACAGGAGAATTCTACCAAACTTTCAGAGAAGAGTTAACACCACTACTACTAAAGGTATTTCAGAGCCTAAAAAAGGATGGAATACTCCCAAACTCATTCTATGAAACCAGCATAACCTTGATACCAAAACCAAGTAAAGACACCACAAAAAAGAAAATTACAGACCAATATCCCTCATTAACATAGGCACAAAAATCCTCAACAAAATTCTAGCCAATAGAATTCAACAACATATGGAAAAAACAAAACAAAACATTCACCATGATCAAGTGGGATTTATACCAGGTATGCAGGGATGGTTCAACATTAGAAAAACAATCAATGTAATCCATCACATAAATACAACAAAAGACAAGAACCACATGAACTTAGCAATTGATGCAGAAAAGGCATTTGACAAACTCCAACACGCATTCATGATAAAAACTCTCAGCAAAATAGGAATGGAAGGGAAATTACTCAGTATAATCAAGGGCATTTATATAAAGCCAACAGCCAACATCATCCTAAATGGAGAGAGTCTGAAAGTATTCCCCTTGAGAACGGGAACCAGACAAGGATGCCCTTTATCACCACTCTTATTCAACATTGTGCTGGAGGTCCTAGCCAGAGCAATTAGGCTAGAAAAAGAAATCAAGAGCATCTGAATTAGTAAGGAAGAAGTAAAAGTATCTCTATTTGCAGATGATATGATCTTATACACAGAAAACCTCAAAGAAACCACAAGAAAACTACTGGAACTAATAGAAGATTTCAGCAAAGTATCAGGATACAAGATAAACACACAAAAATCACTTGGAGTCATCTACACCAACAAAGAGAACTTCGAGGAGGAAATCATCAAATCAATACCATTTACAATACCCCCCAAGAAGATAAAATACTTAGGAATAAATCTAATGAGAGTAAAAGACCTATACAATGAAAACACAAGACTCTACTGCAAGAAATGAAAAGAGACCTGCATAAGTGGAAAAACATACCTTGCTCATGAATAGGAAGACTCAGCATTGTGAAAATGTGAATTCTACCCAAAGTAATTTACAGATACAAAGCAATCCTGATCCGAATTCCAATGACGTTTTTTAATGACATGGAGAAGCAAATCACCAACTTCATATGGAAAGAGAAGAGGCCCCGGATAAGTAAAAGCACTACTGAAGAAGAAGAAAAAAGTGGGAGGCCTCACACTCTCTGATTTTAGAACCTATTATAACACCATGGTAGTCAAAACAGCTGGGTATTGGTACAACAACAGATATACAGACCAATGGAACAGAATTGAGAGTCCAGTGGTAAATTAATCCACCTATGAGCAGCTGATATTTGACAAAGGCCCAAAGTCCATTAATTGGTGAAAAGACAGTTTCTTTAACAAATGGTGCTGGCATAACTGGATATCTAACTGCAAAAACCTGAAACAAGATCCATACTTCACACCAAGCACAAAAACCAACTCAAAATGGATCAAAGACCTAAATATAAAGTCTAAAACGATAAAGATCGTGGAAGAAAAAATAGGGACAACTCTAGGAGCCCTAATATATGGCATAAACAGAATACAAACCATAATACAACCGAGTGCACAAACACCAGAAAAGAAACTAGATAACTGGGGGCTCCTAAAAATCAAACACTTACGCTCATCAAAAGACTTCATCAAAAGAATAAAAAGACAACCTAGAGACTGGGAAAAAAATTTTGGCTACAACAAATCTGATCAGCATCTAATCTCTAAATTCTACAAGATACTGCAAAACCTCAACAACAAAAAGACAAATAACACAATTAAAAAATGAGCAAAGGATATAAACAGGTAGTTCACCAAAGAAGACATTCAGGTGGCTAACAGACACATGAGGAAATGCTCATCATCATTAGCCATTAGAAAAATGCAGATCAAAACTACAGTGAGATACCATCTTACTTCAGTAAGGCTAGCATTAATCCAAAAAACACAAAATGTAAATTTTAGAGAGGTTGTGGAGAGACTGGAACACTTATACACTGTTGGTGGGGATAGAAAATGGTACAACCACTTTGGAAATCGACTTAGTGCTTCCTTAAAAAGCTAGAAATAGAAGTACCATGCGATCCAGCAATCCCACTCCTTGGAATATATCCTAGAGAAATAAGAGCTGTCACACGAATAGATACATGCACACTCCTGTTCATTGCAGCACTGTTCACAATAGCAAAAAGATGGAAACAACCTAGGTGCCAGTCCACAGACTAATGGATAAACAAGTTATGGTATATTCAAACAACGGAATACTACACAACGATAAAGAACAATGATGAATCTGTGAAACATAACATGGAGGAATCTGGAGACATGCTGAGTGAATTTAGTCAGTTGCTAAAGGACAAATATTGTATTAGGCCAGTATTATAAGAACTCAAGAAAATTTTTAAACACAGAAAACATTCTTTGATGGTTACTAGGGTGGAGAGGGAAGAAGAGGGGTATTCACTAGCTAGATAGCAGACAGGAAATATCTTAGGTGAAGGAAAGGATAATACACACTACAGGGGAAGTCAGCACAACTGGATTAAACCAAAGCTAAGAAGTTTCCTGAATACAACCAAACACTTCAAGGGACTGTGTAGCAGGGGCGCGGGTCTAGGGACCACGGTTTCAGGGGACATCTAGGTCAATTGACATAAAGTTTTTTAAGAAACTGTTCTGCATCCTACTTTGGTGAGTGGGGTCTGGGGTCTTAAAAGCTAGAGAGCAGCCATCTAAGATGCATCAATTGGTCCCAAACCACCTGGAGCAAAGGAGAATGAATAACACAAAAGACACAAGGAAAGTATTAGCCCAAGAGACAGAAAGGGCCACATAAACCGAGACTCCATCAGTCTGAGACCAGAACTAGATGGTCCCTTGCTACCACCAATGACCGCCCTGACAGGAAACACAACAGACTGTCCCTCATGGAACAGGAGAAATGTAGGGTGCAGAACTCAAATTCTAGTAAAAAGACCAGTAAAAATGGTTTGATTGAGACTAGAGGGACCCAGGAAGACATGGCCCCTGGACTCTCTATTAGCCGAAAACCAAAACCATTCCTGAGGCCAACTCTTCATAAATTAGACTGGACTATGAGACATAAAATGATATTCGTGAAGCGTGTGCTTCTTAGCTCAAGTAGATACATGAGACTAAATGGGCAGCTCCTGCCCAGAGGTGAGATGAGTAGGCAGAGGGAGTCAGGAGCTGGTTGAATGGACATGGGAAATCCGGGGTGGAAAGGAGGAGTGTGCTGTCACAGTATAGGGAGAGCAACTAGGGTCACATAACAATGTACGTATAAATTTTTGTATGACAGACTAATTGAATTGTAAACTTTCACTTAAAGCACAACAATAAAAAAAGAGAAAAAATATATACATCCAAATGGGAAAATAAGAAGTAAAATCATTTCTATTCGTGGAAGACATGATCCTATATATAGAAAATCCCAAAGAGTCTGGAGAAAGCATCCAGAACTAATAGAAGAATTTAGCAAAGTTGCAGGATGCAAGGTTAACACAAGAACATCACCTGGGTTTTTATACACCAGCAATGAGAAGTCTGAAAGGGAAATTAGGGAAACAATTCTATTTACAATAGCATCTAAGAGAATAAAATATCTAGGGATAAATTTAACCAGGTATGTGAAAGACTTATATGAAGAAAATTATAAAGCACTACTGAAAGAGATTAAAGAAGACTTAAATAAATGGAAAGATGTTCTGTGTTCATGGACTGGAAGACAATATTGTTAAGATGTCAATACAACACAAAGAGATCTATAGATTCAATGCAATCTCGATCAAAATTCCAAATGTGTTTTTTACAGAAATGAAAGAAACAATTCTCAACTTTATATGGAATGTCAAGAGGCCCCAGAGAGCTGAAGCAATGTTGAAAGAGAAGAACAGAGTCGGGGGATGTACACTTCCTGATTTTAAAACAGCTACAGTAATAAAAAACCACCTGATACTAGTATACAATACACACATAGACCAATGGAATAGAATTGAGAGTCCAGAAATAAACCCACATGTCTATGCTCAACGAATTTTAACAAGGGTGCTAAATCTATTTGTTAGGGGAAAGAAGAGTCTTTTCAATAAATGGTGTTGGAAAAATTGGATTTCCACAAGCTGAAAAACAAAACAGGATCCATGCCTTACACCAAACACAAAAACCAACTCAAAATGGATTAAAAATCTAAATGTATAAAAGAAAACTACAAAATTCTTAGAAGAAAATGCAGGGCCAATGCTGTCGGGCAGAATTCTAACAATGGATCATCTAATATGACAACAAAAGACCAAAAGACAAAAATAAATAAGTGGAACCTCATAAAAATAAAAAACTTTTGCTCAACAAAAGACTTTACCAAAAAATTAAAAGAAAAGCTATAGACTGGGAGAATATCTTCAGAAACCATATATCTGATAAAATTCTAATATCCAAAACATATATAAAACTTCGACCACTTAACAACAAAAAGACAATCCAATCACAAAATGGACAAAGGACTTGAGTAGACATTTCACCAAAGAGGACATTTAAATGGCCACCAAACACATGAAAAAATGATCAATGTTATCAGCCACCAAAGAGATGCAAATCCAAACCACAGTGAGATACCATTTCACTTCCACCAGGATGGCTAAAGAAAACAAAAATCCTCACAACTGGACCAACAAGCAACATCACGATAAATGGAGAAAAGATTGAAGTTGTCAAGGATTTCATTTTACTTGTATCCACAATCAACACCCATGGAAGCAGCAGTCAAGAAATCAAAAGACGCATTGCATTGGGAAAGTCTGGCAAAAGTCCTCTTTAAAGTGTTAAAGAGCAAAGATGTCACCTTGGGTGCACCTGACCCAAGCCATGGTGTTTTCAATCGCCTCATATGCATTCGAAACCTGGACAATGAATAAAGAAGACTGAAGAAGGATTGATGCCTTTCAATTGTGGTGCTGGCGAAGAATATTGAATATACCATAGACTGCCAAAAGAACAAACAAATCTGTACTGGAAGAAGGACAACCAGAGTGCTCCGTAGAGGCAAGGATGGCAAGACTACATCTCACATACTTTGGACACATTATCAGGAGAGATCAGTCCCTGGAGAAGGACATCATGCTTGGAAAAGCACAGCGTCAGTGAAATAGAGGAAGACCCTCAACGAGATGAATTGACACAGTGGCTGCAACAATGGTCTCAAGCATAACAACGATTGTGAGGATGGCGCAGGACATGGCAGTGTTTCCTTCTGTTTTACATAAGGTCATTATGAGTTGGAACTGACTCGACAGCACCTAACAACAACAACAGGATGGCTAAGATAAAAAAAAAAAAAGAAAATAAGAAAGGTAGGTGAGGACGTGACAAAATTGGAACCCATTGCTGGTGGGAATGCAAAATGATACAAACATTGTGGAAAACAGTGTGGCATTTCCTCAAAAACTAAAATAGAACTACCATATGACCCAGCGTTTCCACTCCTATGTGTATACCTAAAAGATATGAAAGCAGAGACTCATACAGATACTTGTACACCAATGTTCACTGCCTCATTATTTACAATAGGTGAAAGGTGGAAACAACCTAAATGCCTATCAACGGATGAATGGATAAACAAAATTTGGTACATACGTACGCATCTGGATCATATGGTATTTCTATTTCCAGCTTTTTAAGGAAGTGTCATATCATTTCCCAAAAATGGTTGTACCATTTTACTTTCCCACCAGCAGTGCATAAGAGTTCCAAGCTCCCAGCAGCCTCTCCAACATTTGTTTTTTTTTTTTTTCATTTTCGCCAGTAATGTTGGGGCGAGATGGTATCTCATTGTAGTTTTGATTTGCATTTCTCTAATGGCTAGTGATCACAAGCATTTCCTCATGTGTCGGTTATCAGCCTCAACGTCTTCTTTGGTGTCTGTTCACATCCTTTACCCCTTTTTAAATTGGGTTATTTGACTTTTTGTTGTAGATATTGTGGATTTTCCTATAGATTTTAGAGATTAGAACTTCATTGGACATGTCATAGCCAATTTTTTTCCCAGTCTGTAGGTTCTCTTTTTACAATTTTGGTGAAGTATTTTGATGAGCATAAATGTTTAATTTTTAGAAGATCCTAGTTATCTAGCGTATCTTCTGGTATTTGTGTATTGATAGTTATGGTTTGTATCTTATATTTATGTTGTCTATTACGGCTTCTAGTGTTGACCCTATTTTTTCTTGTATGATCTTTGTAGATTTTTATTTTATATTTAGGTCTTTGATCCATTTTTAAATTAGTATTTGTGTATTATGTCAGGTATGGGTCCTGTTTCATTTTTTTACAGATGGACATCCAATTTTGCAAGTACCATTTGTTAAAATGACTTCCTTTCCCCCATTTAATGTTCTTTGGGACTGTGTTGAAGATCAGGTGACCAGATTTACATCTGGGTTCTCGACTCTGTTCCATTGGTCAATGTGTATGTTGTTGTACCAGTACCTGGCTGTTTTGACTACAGTAGCTGTATAGCAGGTTCTGAGGTCAGGTAGTGCAAGGCCTCCTACTTTTTTCTTCTTCAGTGGTGCTTTACTTCTCTGGGGGCTCTTTCCTTTCCATATAAAGTTAATGATTAGTTTTTCCATCTCATTAAAGAATGCTGTTGATATTTGGATCGGGATTGCATTGTATTTGTAGATTGCTTTGGGTAGAATTGACATTTTCACAATGTTGAGTCTTCCTGTCCATGAGCATGGTATGTTTTTTCCATTTGTATAGGTCTCTTTTGATTTCTTGCTGTAGTGTTTTGTAGTTTTTCTCTGTATAGGTCTTATACGTCCCTAGCTAGATTTATTCCTAAGTATTTTATTTTTTTAGGGGCTATTAGAATGGTATTGGTTTCCAGATTTCCTTTTCATAGTTCTCTTTATTGGTGTGTAGGAATCCAACTGATTTTTGTATGTTTATCTTGTATCCTGCTACACTACTGAATCTTTTTATTAGTTCCTGTAGTTTTCTTGTGGAATAATAGTAATTCTCTATGTATAGTATCATATCATCTGCAAATGCAGATAATTTTACTTCTTTCTTACCAAGTTGGATGCCCTTTATTTCTTTTTCTTGCTTATTGCTCTATCTAGGACTTCCAGCACAATGTTAAATAGGAGTGGTGATAAAGGGCGTATTTGTCTTGTTGCTTTTCTCAGGGGGAATGTTTTCAGCCTCTCTCCATTGAAAATGATGTTGGCTGTTTGTTTTGTATAGATGCCCTTTATTATGTTGAGGAATTTCCCTTCTATACCTATTTTATTGAGAGATTTTATCCGGGATGTGTGTTGGGCTTTATCCAATGCCTTTAATGTGTTGATTGAGATGATCATGTGATTCTTTTCTTTGGTTTTATTTATGTGGTGGATTATGTTGATTGATTTTCTAATGTTGAACCATCCTTGCATACCTGGTGTGAACCCCACTTGGTCATGGTATATTATTTTTTTATATGATGCTGAATTCTATTGGCTAGAATTTTGTTGAGAATTGTTGCATCTATTTTCATGAGAGATCTTGGTCTGTAATTTTCTTTTTTGTGGTATCTTTGCCTGGTTTTGTTATCAGGGTTATGCTGGCTTCATAGAATGAATTTGGAAGTTCTGCTTCCTTTTCTATGTTTTGAAATAGTTTGAGTAGTACAGGTACAAGCCCTTCTCTGAATGTTTAGTAGAATTCTCCAGTGAAGCCATCTCAGCCAGGGCTTTTTTTTTTGTTGAGAGTTTTTTTTTATTACCTTTTTAATCTCTTCTCGTGTTATGGGTCTGTTCAGGTTTTCAACCTCAGTTTGTGTTAGTTTTAATATATTTATGTCTTTGTTTCTAAGGTGTGTCTCTTGTAGATGGCCTATTGAAGGGTCCTGTTTTTTTCCCCAATCCTGTCACTCAGTGTGATTATTGATAGGTGTGAATTTATTACTGTCATTTTGTAGTGCTTTTTTTTTGTGGTGCTGATGTTTTCTTCGTTCCTCTTACTCTCCTGTGCTGAATTCCTTTTGTTTGTGGATTTCTTTTTTCATGTATTTTGTTTTTGTAGTTTTAGTATATACTGAGACTTTATGTTTTTATTCATTTTGATGAGTAGTTTTGTTGACTTTCTTTGTGGTTACCTTGAAATTTACTCGTATCTTCTTAAGTTTGAACCAATCTATTATTACTTGTTATCACCTTGACTTCCTCTCCATTTGAATGTTCTATACCTACACCATTTATTGCCTCTTTATTGTTCTAACATCATTTACAGATTGACCACTCTGGTACCCTGTTGTAAATCTTTTAGTTTGCTTTATCCATGAGAGTTCATTATCTAAGTTGGTATCTGGCTGATGCTGTCCTGTGTCCTAGAGTCAGGTTGCTGTCCAATGTTGTTGGTTCTCTAACCAAAGGACTCCCTTTAATAAACCTTGTAAATTTGGTTTGTTTTTTAAATATTCCCTTAATTTCTGTTTATCTGGAAATGTCCCAATTTCACCATCATATTTAAGTGAAAGTTTTGCAGGATGTATTACTCTTGGTTGGCAGTTTTTTTTTCTCGAGGTTTTATATACATCATACCATTGCCTTCTTGCCTACATGATTTCTTTGAAGTAATCAGAGCTTAGTTTTATTGTTTCCCCTTTGTATGTGACTTTTCCTTTTTCTTGAGCTGCTTTCAGGAATCTTTCCTCATCTTTGGTTTTAGCTAGTGTGATTATGATATGTCTTGGTGATTTTCTTTTGTGGTTTATTGTGTATGAGGTTTTGTTGAGCTTCTTGGATGGTTGGTTTTTCGTCTTTCATGATATTAGGGAAGTTTTCTGTCAGCAAATCTTCAATGATCCTCTCTGTGTTTTATGTTTTCTCCCTCTGTTCTGGAACTCTGATCACATGCAGATTTTTCCTTTTGATTGTATCCCACATCGTTCTCAGGGTTTTTCCATTTTTCTTCATTCTTTTCTCTGATTTTTCCTCAGACAAAGTGACATCAAAGAATTTGTCTTCAATTTCGCAGATCCTGTCTTCCATTGTTTCAACTTTGCTCCTAATACCCTCTATAGCACTGTCCATTTCTGAAATCTTATTGTTTATCTTTTGAATTTCTAATTGCTGTTTTTGTGTGATTTCTAGTTGTTTGTTTATTTTGACATTTTGTTCCTATATTATTTTCCTGAATTTTTCCATTGCTTTGTTTGTGTTTTCCCTAATTTTGTCTGTATTTTCCATGATTTTATCTATATTTTCCTTATTTTTGTCTGCATTTTCCTTGGTCTCTTGGAGAACCTTGAATGTTAGAGTTTTGAATTCCCAATCAAGTAGTTCCAGTGCCTTTTCTTCTACCAGAAGGTCATGCGGTGTTTTATTTTGGACACTTACTGAAGCCATCTTGTCCTGTTTTTCTAAAATATGTTTTTATATTGTCTGCTTTCTTCAGGACATTCAGAAATTATTTTTATCTTTTACTGACTGTAGATTTGTTTGTTTCATCCTACTTTTTTGTTTTATTTGGTTATGTCTGGGCAGGAGGGCTGGGCATGTTTTGTTGCTTGCTTGCCTATAGGCATGATACTTCTCACCACCTTGTCCAGGTGGACATGGCTGGTTGTTCAGCTATGGTGCAGCAGGGCAGGTCCAGCCAGGGTGGAGGGGGGATGGGTAGTTTACAGTAAGAACTGGGGCTGATTGGGTGAGGCCAGGGGACAGTGTAGGGCAGGATCTGGGGGACTGCATCAGTGCCACCTGGGGGCATTTTGCTTAGCACTTGGAGCAGATAGGCAGGTGGGAAGGGAGAGGATGTGATGTGCAGAGCTAAGTGGGTAAGTGGAAGAATAGAAAGAAGAGAGAGAAACAAAAGTAAAAAAAGCAAATAAAAAAGGAAAAAATGAAGGAAAAAAGAAAAGAGTAAATAAAATGACAGCGTGATTGGGGCAGGGCAGACCTGACAAGGTCATGTGCCAGTGGCTGTCTAGCTGAGCAGTGTGGCTTGGCCTGTCAAGAAGGGGCATGGACAGCACATGGGGCTAGGTGGATGGGAGAAAGGAAAGAGGGGAAAGAGAGAGAAGAAACCAACCAATCAACAAACAAAAAATAAATAAAAATAGCAACAAAAAATATGGTGATGGGGGAGTTGGCCATTGGGGGCAAGGAAGAAGTGGAGTGGCAGTGAGCTGAGGTCTCTCTCACTGGCTGGCACAGCTCGGCCTGTCAGGAAGGGGCAGAGGCAGTGCTGGGCCTAGGTGGGAGGGAAAAGGAAAGGCTAGAAGGGGAAAGATAAAGAAAAATATAAAATATGATGCTGAGGGAGCCAGCCTGTGGGGTGGCACAGACCCAGGGAGGCCATGTGCCAGAGGCTGTCCACACAAGCGGTACAGCACAGCCCGCCAAGAAGCAGGGGGGCGGCACATGAGGCTAGATGGGTAGGAGAAAGGAAAGGAAGGAAGGGAGAGAGAGAGAAGAAATAACAACAAATAAAATAAATAAGATGGTGCTGAGAGAGCTGGTTGGTAATGGTGGTGCAGATCTGGGGAGTGACTCTTCTGCCGAACAGTGCAGCACGGCCCCTCAAGAAGTGGCGGGGGCAGTGTAAAGGGCTGGCTGGGTGGGAGAAAGGGAAGGAGAGAGAGAGAAGAAACAAACAAAAAGAACAAAGCAAACAAACCAAAAAATCACAGCCCATCAAGAAAGAGAGGTATGCCACACGGGGTTAGCTGGGCAGGAGAAAGGAAAGGAATGAAGGGAGAAAGAGAGAAGCAACCCCCAAAAAAGCCAAAAAAAAAACAAAAAACAAAAAAATGGCGCTGAAGGGACTGGCTGGTGGAGGCAGGGTGAACCTGGGTGGCAGTGAGCTGGTATCTCTCTGGCTGAGAGACTGTGGCCTGTTGGAAAGCAGCAGAGGCTGCTTAGAGGGAAGAAGGTTGAGGGGTGGGAAAACGTGTACCCCTGGTTACTGGGTGCTCTGTCTCCTGGTGGGATCTCCTTGACATTGCCTTCCCATACTCCCCGTCTGAGTGCCTTGGTGGCTGTAGTCCAAGATGGCAAATCCAGACGGCAGTGAGCTGGTGTCTCTCCAGCCGAGTGACCAGGCCTTTGGCAAGCAGTGGAGGTCCCATACAGGGAAGAAGGGTAGGGAGCGAGAAAGTATGTATCCCTGGTTACTGGATGGTCTGTCTCCTGTTGGGAGCTCCTTGAAGTTACCTTCCTGTACTCTCTGTCCACAGTCCTTGGTGGCTGAGGTCCAAGATGCTGAATCCAGATGGAAGTGAGCTGGTGTCTCTCCAGCTGAGCGACCATGGCCCTTTGGAAAGCAGTAGAGGCCTCATACAGGGAAAATGGGTGAGGGGTGGGAAAGCGTGTATCCCTGGTTCCTGTGTGCTCTGTCTTCTGGTGGGAGCTCCATAAAGTTGCCTTCCCATATTCCCTGTCTGCGTTCCTTGGTGGCCGTAGTCCAAGATGGTGAATCTGTGCCATGTTAGCTGGTAGGGGACCTCCACTCTGTAGCTCTCCTCGTTTTCTGTTCTCTGTCAGTTTCTTATTCCATTTGGTGCTTGATTGAGTTCTGTATTCCTTCATTTGATGCTTAAGGTTCCAGGATTGATGTTTGTATCTGTTTTACTTAGTTTTTCAGGTCTTTGCTGCAGAGGGACGGCATGGTGCTTCTGTCTATAGCGCCACGTTGGCTCGGCCTCCTAAATTCTTTGATTACGTTTAATTTTATTGTTTTAAAGTCCCCTGTTTTGCCCATTATCAGGGCTTCCATGTGCTGATTTTTGCAACATATGATTATTACACTGTGGTAACTCTGGAACCGAGATTCTTTTCCTTTTCCAGGGATTGTAGTTGTGTGATTTTTTTCTATTTGTTTGTTTCCTAGTTGTTGAAGACTGTAATAGTCCACCGGTTCATCAACGTCCTCTGATTGTTGTTTAAAAGACTGCCTTCCACAATATATGTAGATATCAAGGGCTCTGTTCCAGAGCACTTGTCCTCTTAGTGTTTTGCAGGGTATTTTCTTGTACTTCAGAGAGAAAAACAAACAGTAGAATACAGAAAATTACTGATTCTCCCACTCCTCAGGGATTTCAGATATTATTTGATGTAGGCTATAGTTGATTGTTTAGTACATTTTCCAAGCTATTTTTTGTAAAGTCTACATTCATATTCTGTTATTTTGCAGTCAGTCAGGGGTTTGGCTTATTCCACTGAGTGCTCTTTGGTCCTTTGAATCAGCTGGCCATGATATGGCTCTAGGAAACGGCCAAAGTCTCCATACTTGTTTTAACATTTCAGGGCACCACTGTACCAAGTCTTCTGTGAAATCTTTTCAACACCAAACCCTTCGTGGAGAAGGTACTCATTGCTCACCCTGACACTATCCAGCTCTTCTGGGAACATGAGCCTTCATTCCCACCTCCATGGTGGAGCTGGGGGATTGGGGGGTGGCAGCCAGTTGGTATACTTGGTTCACCTAGGAAAGATCAGCAGCTTATCCCTTCATTAAGCACTTCTATTGTTGATTTAAATGTCTGATCTGTATCTAGAGTCCCAAAATAGTTAGCTCCAAGAGCTCTTTTCCAGGCAATAGATAATTTGGTGAAGGGGTGTACCTTTAGAATTCTCTAATCCACCATTTTGCATGACTACACTTTGCTTTTAAAGTTCTAAGTTTTGAATGAAATTCTCAGGCTGTTCCTTCTCCTTCAGCCCTTGGAAGCCTATTGTTTGTGACCATTAAGCTAAATTGTCCCAATTGATTCAGGACATCTGCCAGCATTTCAAACTACTTCTCCCCTGTCCTGACAGGAGTGCAGGGGCTGGCTATTGCAGGAGGATCTTGCATCTCCTCAGTTTTTCTGGCTTCCCTAGACAGATATGAAGAATCAGGCACAACAGACCACCAACACTCTATTTCCTACACTCCTGGGCCAAAGAAGAGTGTGGTTCCTGGTTTGCTGTTCACACCTGGGTGTGCCAGCAGCCCTCACGGCTGTGGAGATGGGAGGAGGAGAGTGTATATGATAGAGACACATGATTTATTTCCTTGTCACCTTGTTCTTGATTCAGCTTTTGGTTAGATGTTGCAACTCTCTAACTGGTTTCCAGCGTTCTGAGTTCATTAGTTCCACCATAGATATATGGAGCCCTGGTGGGGTAGTTGTTAAGCGTTTGGCTAACCAAAAGGTAGGTGGTTCGAATCCAGGGTTGCTATGAGTCGAAACTGAGTCAATGGCAAAAGGTTTGGTTTTGGTTTTATATATATAATGATTTTTGTGGGAGGGTGGGAGCATTCAGATATTTATGCTATATCTTGTTTCCTCTCTCCTATGGTTAACTGATTTTTGACAAGGGTGCCAAGTCTATTCAATGGAAAGGATAGTCTTTTCAACAAGTGATGCATGTAAAATTGGATATCCACATGCAAAAGAATGAATCTGGACCCTTACCTTACATAGTATACAAAAATCAACTCAAAATTGTTCAAAGATCTCAATCTAAGAGCTAAACATAGGAGGAAATCTTTATGACCTTATATGTGGCAATGGATTCTTAGGTATAATGCCAAATGCACAGACAATAATGTAACCAGATGAGGGTGGGAATTGTAACCAGATGAGGGTGGGTCCTGCTTGACCCCTCGAGTCAATTGAGAGACACCAGGCCTTTGAGAAAGAGAAAGTAGATTTTATTGCAAGCTGGTCAAGCAAGGAGCTTGGAGACTAAGTCTCAAATCAAGCTCCCCGAGGTTGGGGATTCTAGGGCAGTTATACCGTTCGGGATAAGGAACTTATGCATAATTCATGAAGTTTCTGTGAATAGATGGGCAATTTCAGAAACTAATTAACATGTATGGGAGTGCAGTGGGAGGTGCAATATGGCGCCTAGGAGGTGTGTGTTTTTTGTGGGGTATGACGCATGAAGTTTATCTAAGGATAGCTTTGTGGTTTATTGCTCATGTCCTAATGGAGGGGGAGGGGCGGTGGGTAGTGAAGCTGTCTTGAGCAGAGGAGCAGTAAGATGACCTTGAGCTGTTACACAGAATGCCTTATCAGGAACTCACAGAGTTTGGGTGTGATGGGAGGAAATGGAATAGTTTAACCCTGTTGCTTACATTTCACGAGGGGGAACAGTTTAACCTTGTTGGTTACATTCTATCCTTTGGTTTTCAGGTCTTCAATCTTGAAGATAGATCTTTACGTAGGTTGTATCCTGGACCTCTGGAACTTTTGAGCTTGCTGACTGGTGTAAGCAGGTGTGTTGTAGGATCTGAGTTTTGTTGAGTTAAGAGGAATGCAGTTGGATGTCCGAAGCATCATGATGTTCACAGCTGTTAGGCGATTTTGAATGAAGCCAACAGTCGGTGAGATTGCCTCCAGTGGCTACTGATTGGATTAGTTTCAGATAAAAATTGTCTATCCATGAAATGCTCAGCATGGGGTCAAAATATAAGAAAGCAAAGAATGGTCTGGAGCTGCTGTAAAAAGGAAAGGAAGAACATAATGATTGCCAAGACGGTAAAGGCAATGTAATCATCAAGAGTACAATCATGATGGGGAGGGTCTCCTGGTTGGAGCGACACAGGTTAGGCATTAGCTTTGTTTTTTTGTCTTTTTTTTTTAAACAGATATTTTAAGTTCTGCACGGGCTCGCAGGTCTAGTTGTTTTATTGAGGTTGTTCTTGTTGCAGAGCATCTTCTAGGGACAGTGCAGGTTTGAGGCGAGTGTGATGAACCCAAGTTTGGTGTTTCCAAGTTTAGCTGCCAAGTGGGTGGCTAAGAAAACAGTGTATAGTACAGTCCACCAGGGTCCAAAAGGCTCCACTTCCCAAGTTTTCAGCAGAACTTGGTCACCAGGCTGGAATGGGTGAAGCAGGACATTAAACAGGATATTTCAGACGGCTGAGAGCATACCTGTGAACAGGACATAAGACACCAGACAAAGACAACAAATATTTTCAGAGAACGAGCTCCCTGGTGACAGAAACCTGAGTATTGGTTAAAGGTAAGTTATTTTTAAGAAATGGTTTTCCATACATAATTTCAAAAGGACTCAGTTTGAGTCCGCTTCTGGGGACAACCGGTACCTGCAAGAGAACTAAGGGCAAAGCCTGGGGCGAGGTTATCTTTGTTTCTTGACAGATTTTGGCAATTTGTCAGTGTGTGATTTATCTTTTCAACTTTACCACTTGACTGTGATCTCCAGGCTGAGTATAAGTTTCAGTTGATTCCTAAAAGTCTAGAGACTTCTAGTGTAATTTGTGAGGTGAAAGATTTGTTGTCACTTCCAATGATTGCAGACAGAATGAACCTGAGAATGATTTCATTAAGGAACCATTTTGTAACTTCTGATGTTTTCTCTGTTTTACAAGGGAAAGCTTCTACTCAACCAGAAAAAGTGTCAATGAACACTAGCATAAAGTTATAATTGCCAGGGGCTCTTGGCATGTCAGTGAAGTCGACTTGCCAGTCTTCTCCTGAACTCTGTCCTTGATATTGGATTCCAGTAGTAAGGGGCCCCTTGTTTTGGGCGCATATTTGGCAGGAATGTTTTGCTCGCTGGATGGCTCAATAAAGGTTTTCTTCAATAATGTGTTTAGAGACCAGGTTGTAAAGGGCTTCATGCCTGTAATGGGTAAACCGATGTGCTTTGTGGAGAAGGGGGGTCCATCAAGTGTCCTGGAATAATAACGTTTCCTTCATGGGTACATTTCCATCCGTGAAAATCTATTGTTGCTCCCCATTCAGCTGCTTGTTTGAGATCTCTAATAGTGTAATTTGGAGCTGTTTCTGGAAGTTGTAAAGAAGGGATTAAAGTTAGTTGTCTACTAGCGTTTGAACTCACAGTTTGTTTGGCAGCAGCCTTGTGTCTTTAGCATTGCCTGAGAGAGTATCTGAAGTTCCCTTTTGATGTCCCAGGCAATGCATGACCAAAACTTGTGCAGGCATTTTCACAGCTTCCAGTAGGACTAAAATTTCTGTGACATACTTAATGTCTTCCCGAGCTGATGTTAAAAGGCCCCATTCTTTCCAAAAGGCCCCGGGAGCATGCAGGACTGAGAAGGCAGACCTGGAATCCGTATAAATGTTGATTGTTTTACCAGTGGCTATTTGGAGGGCTTGCATGAGAGCAATTGACTCTAGTTTCTATGCAAAGGTTCCAGGCGGAAGAGGACAGGCTTCAAGGACATCGGTTTGGGTTACCACTGCAGGGCCTGCTTTTCGAGTTCCATTTTTTATAAAGCTGCTTCCTTCTGTGCAGATAGTTAGGTCTGGACTTGAAATTGGCTGGTTGAACAAGTCCAGCTGACTGGAATAGACTTCTTCAATAGTTTGGAGGCAGTCATGGACCAGGTCACCGGCAGCATTTGATGGTAACAGGCTGGTTGGGTTCAGGATAGAAGTTACCTTGAGTGTGAACTTGGGATTGTCCAGGAGCTGAGAACTGCATGAGGCACAAACACAGTCACAGGTTGATCTAAGGTAAACTTTTTAGCTTCAGCTAAAAGGAAGCAAGTCGCTGCTACCACCCTAAGACAAGCCGGCCATCCCTGAGGATCTGGATCTAGAAGTTTAGAAAAATAAAAATAAAAAAATTTCGAAGCACCCAATTGTTAAGACCCCTGCTGCAACTCCCCCCATTTCATGTATGTACAGTTCGAAGGGCTTTCTGAGGTCTGGGAGTCCTAGTGCCAGGGCAAAGGCTAGCTTTTCCTTATTTTTTAACAAAGCTTGTTGATGTTCGTCTGTCCATTCAGAGGGGTTAGAGTCTTTTCCTCGGGTGGCTTTGTAGAGAGGCTTTGTTATTCATCGAAAGTTCAGGATCCAAATCCTGCAAAAAGCTTTGAAGTTGCTTCCAGATGGTCGGGGTGGAGATCTGGATGATCGCTTGTTTGCGCTCCAGCAGCAGGGCCGGCTGACCTTGAGAAATCTGGAAACCTAGGTAAATTACCTTTTGTTGTGAGATCTGAGCCTGGGCAGCAGATACGCGATAACAGGCCTGGGCTAGAAAGTTCAAAGTTAGAATTATGTTTTCATCTGCATCTTCTTTGGTAGGACTAGCAACAAGGAAGTCATCTACATATTGAAGAAGGAGACTTCGAGTCATCTGTAGAGCCTGGAGATCTTTTGCCAGGGCTGTTCCAAACAAGGTGGAGCTATTTTTCAACTCCTGAGGAAGAACAGCCCAGCAATATTGTTTTTTCCCTGAATAGGGTTCCTTCCATTCAAAAGCAAATATTTCCTGAGATTCAGGGGCTGAAGAATGCAGAAGAAGGCACCCTTCAGGTCTACGACAGTAAACCAGGCATAGTCTGGAGACAGGGAAGTCAGGAGAGTATAAGAGTTTGGAACTGTAGGGTGCAGGTCTTCAGTTACCTGATTGACTGTGCATAAGTCTTGCACAAACTGATATTCTCCTATTTTTGGCTTCCTTACCAGGAGCACTGGAGTGCTGAAATTGGATGTATACTGGCGGATGATCCCTGCTTGTAGATGTCTGTTATCCCAATTACTTGTGTAGTTCGGGGAGAAAGTGATCTTTTCAGTTGATTCAAAACAGAATAGGTCGCTCTTGTATCAACAAGAAAATCTACAAGGTTATTTCCTACCTTTAATGTAACCAGGGGCTTGGTGGATGAAGCTTGGAGGTGAGTGGATGTCCCCGATCCTTGTCAGTCTGAATTTTCAGGCTGGGCAGATAGAAACATTTCGGGAGCAGCTGGGCTTTGGCTGGGTTTCTGGTTCAGACATTCCTTCTTCCAGTGCCCCTCCTGTTTACAATAAGTACACTGATTTTGACCTAGTGAAGGGAGGCTCTTTGACAATGCCCAGGGAAGTTGTCCTTTCAGATGGTTATTTTGGCCTGGTTGGAAAGGCCCCTGAGATAGAGTGGCCTTGAAGAAAGCTGCTTGCTGTTTAAATTTCTGGGTTTCTTTCTTTTCCTGGACCTAGTCTCTGTTGGTATACAGTTTAAGGGTTATTTCAACTAATTGTGCTAGGCTCATACTTAGACTCCCCTCAGCTTTTTGTAACTTCTTTCTAATGTCTGGTGCATTTTGCCCAATAAATACCATGTTTAACATTTTTTTCTTCTCTAGGTTTTCTAGGTCTACGTCTGTATACTGTCGGAATTTGGCAAAAATTCTTTCAAGGAAGGTAGACAGATCTGTAGTCAGTCCTTGATGGACCTCATTTAAATTTTTTTGTTGTTTTGTTTTGGAGCACTTCCTTTCAACCCTGCAATAAGACAAGTCTGAAAATGGTTGAGCCTACCATTTCCCAGAAGATCATTAGTTTCTCAGCTAGGCTCAGAATAAGATATTGCTAAATCAGGAGCTTGTTGAATAGGGTTGGACTGATGGAGGTGCTCCACTTCTTCCCTGGCTTTTCCAAAGACTAATCTCTGCTCCTCCAGGCTCAAAAGAATATCCAAGAGTGCCTTAGAATCAGCCCAGGTATGGCGCTGGGTGGCAAAGATAGAAGTAAAATGATCTGCCATACGTTTTGGGTCCTCTCGATAAGGATGGAGATCTTTTTCCAATTGAACAAATCAGATGTAGAAAATGAAATGTGTACCCAGACTAATCCCTGAGTTCTATTTTCCTTCTGCCCAGTAGGAAGTTCTCTTAGTGGATAATGCCCTGATGCCTGTTGCCCTGTTTCAGGTAGGGAAGTCCCCCATCCAAAAGCCGCACCACTTCTCATGTGCGGCGGGGAAACCATTTCTGAGACTGGCTCAGCCGGCCCAGAGACGGTTCCAGCAGATACAAGGGTGAGGCTGATGGAGGAGGAAGAGGGAAAAAATCATCTTCCCCTGAGGAATCAAAGATCTTTTGTCTCTTTGTCTCAGTTTGAACCATGATTTTACATTGCTGTTGAATGTTTTCATTGTTATACAAAGACTTAAAGACATCAACATACATTGTTTACATCCCATTTACTTTCCTGAGTGCAAAACAAATTTAATTGGAGAATAGTATTACAATTTAGGGAACCATTTTGAGGCTAAGGTATCTCATCAGCCAATTGATATTGAGGCCATGCAACATTGCAGAAAAACTTCATCCAATCTTTTTTTCATAAGATCATAACTAAAAAAAAAAAAAAACCAATTAGTTAGGATGCATCCTAGAGGGCTGCACTTGTGCATTCTCCATACCTGAACCTAGGCCAATACCAGAAACCAGAAAAACAAGAACCTAGGTTAAAACCAAGAAACCATAAAAAGCAGGAGTACTAGAACCACAACAACCAAGGTGCAACAGGGGTTTCTTGTGATGAGAGCAGTATAACCCTCAACCACCCAGATACTGACAGAAACAGCAGTTCTCTTGGGCTCACCCCTGGTTCCTAAGTGACTCACGCCCTCAGAAGCCCTTAGGTACTTGTGACACCATTCATACAGTACTCAACAGATCAGGATCCTTACCCAGAGTCCATTTCTCAATCTCAAAAAAATCGGGTCGCCGTGGGTTCCGGTGCAGCTCTGGCCATGAAAGTCTGTTCCACCATCGCCTCCTTGAGAAATTAGCCAGTGTGTGCTGAGGGGAGGTGGTCATGCCTAGTGGCCAGAGGTACTGCCAGGAGCCAGGAAGCCAAAGTTAGAAACAGAATAAAGGTCTCATCTGAGACCAGAATTTGTAACCAGATGAGGGTGGGTCCTGCCTGGCCTGACCCCTCCAATCAATGAGAGACACCAGGCCTTTGAGAAAGAGAAAGTAGACTTTATTGCAAGCTGGTCAAGCAAGGAACTCAGAGACTAAGTCTCAAATCAAGCTCCCCGAGGTCGGGGATTCTAGGGCAGTTATAGTGTTCCGGATAGGGAACTTATGCGTAATTCATGAAGTTTCTGTGAATAGGTGGGCAATTTCAGGAACTAATTAACATGTATGGGGTGCAGTGGGGGGGTGCAATATGTGGCTGGGGGGGTGTGTTTTTTGGGGGGTGTCATGGACTGAATTGTGTCCCCCCAAAATATACGTCAACTTGGTTAGGCTATAATTCCCAATAGTGTGTGGCTGTCCGCCATTTTGTGATTAATATAATTTTCCTGTGTGTTGTAAATCCTAATCTCTGCCTGTGGTTAATGTGGCAAGATTAGATTATGTTAAAGAGGATTAGGGTGGGATATAATACCCTTGCTCAGGTCACATCCCTGCTCCAATGTAAAGTGAGTTTCCCTGGGGTGTGGCCTGCACCACCTTTTATCTTACAACAAATAAAAGGAAAGGGAAGCAAGCAGAGAGTTGGGGACCTCATACCACCGAAGCTCCTAGTCCAGGGAAAAATTAATGACTAAGACAGGGGTTATGACACACGAAGTTTATCTAAGGATAGCTTTGTGGCTTATTGCTCATGTCCGAATGGGGCGGGGGGTAGGTAGTAAAGAGGCCTTCAGCAGAGGAGCAGGAAGATGACCTTGGGCTGTTACACAGAATGCCTTATCAGGAACTCACAGAGCCTGGGTGTGATGAGAGGAGGGTGAATAGTCTAACCTTGTTAGTTAGATTTTAGGAGGGGAACTAGTTTAACCCTATCAGTTACAATAATAGGGAAAAAAAGATCAATAAAACTTTATTAAAATTAAAAACTTTTATGCATCAGTGGACACTGCCAAGAGAATTTTAAAAAACCTCACAAAATGGGAGAAAATAATTGAAAATCATATATTCAACAAGGGATTAATATCCAGATAATAAATCTTTCAACTCAACAAGAGGAAATCAAACAACCCAATAAAAAATGAGCAAAAGAATTTGTGATCGTTAAGTTTGTATGTCAACTTGGCTGGGCCAAGATTCTCAGTGGTTTGGCAGTTATGATGTAGTTTGGCAGTCATATGATGATGTGATCACTTCCACGATGTGATTTGATATAATGTGATCACCTCCATGATGGGATCTGCTGTGAGTAGGCAATCAGTTGAAAAGGAGTTTCCTTAGGGATGTAGCCTGCATCAAATATAAGTGGACTCTCTGGCAAAGCTCATGGGCTTTTGCTTGCTCTGGATCTTGCAGCTGGCTCCTATTTGTCTGACCTCTGGTTCTTGGGAACTGATCTAGCAGTTTACCTGCCAATCTTGGGATTTGTTGATCTTTGCAGCCTGTGTGCAAGATCCCTGCTGTCTGATCTGCTGATCTTGGGTTTGCCAGCCCCTGCTGCTACATGAATCAGGAGAAGCTACCAGCTTGACTTACAGATTTGGGATATTTCAGCCTCTATAACCGCGTGAGCCATTTCCTTGATATAAATGTCTTTATATAGATATTTATATGCTTTACTGGTTTTACTTCTCTAGAGAACCCAGCCTAAGACTGACTTGAATAGGCATTTCTCTAAAAAAGATATACAAATGGCCAATAGGTCCATGAAAATATGCTTAATATTATTTGTTATTAAGGAAATGCAAAACAAAACCAGCCTACTAGGATGACTATCATAAAAAAAAACAACAGAAAATAATAAGTGTTGGCGAGAATGTGGAGAAATTGGAATCGTCATGCAATGCTGGTGGGAATGTAAAATGGTGTAGTCACTATAGAAAACAGTTTGGCAGTTACTCAAAAGGTTAAAATTAGAAATATGTTATGACCCATCAAGATAGTAGCTAAAATGAATGACAGAAATGATGAAGTAAAAGAGCTGAACAGAAAATTTCAAAGGGTGGTTCACGAAGACAAGGTAAATTATTATAATGAATTATGCAAAGAACTGGAGTTAGAAAACCAAAAGGGAAGAACACAATCAGCATTTCTCAAGCTGAAAGAACTGAAGAGAAAATTCAAGCCTCGAGTTGCATTATTGAAGTATTCTATGGGGAAAAAAGATGGAAAGAACACACAGAGTCACTGTACCAAAAAGAATTTGTCAACATTCAATCATTTCAGAGGTAGCATATGATCAAGAATCACTGGTATTGAAGGAAGAAGTTCAAGCTGCACTGAACGCATTGGTGAAAAGCAAGGCCCAGGAATTTATGGAATATGAACTGAGATATTTCAACAAATAGATGCAGCACTGGAAGTACTCATGCATCTATTTCAAGAAGTTTGGAAGACAGCAGTCTGGCTACTGATTGGAAGAGATTCATATTTGTGCTCATTCCAAAGAAACTGATCAAATGGAAGGTGGAAATTATTGAACAATATCATTAACATTACATGCTAGCAAAATTTTGCTGAAGATAATTTTAAAATGACTGCAGCCATATATTAACAGAGAACTACCAGAAATTCAAGCCAGATTTAGAAGAGGACATGGAATGAGGGATGTTTGTTGCTGTTATCATATGAATCTTGGCCAATAGCAGAGAGCCCCAGAAAGACGTTTACCTGTGTTTTGTCGACCACAAGAAAACATCAACTGTGTAAATCATAATAAATTATGGATAACATTTTGAAGAATAGGAATTCCAGAACACTTAATTGTGCTCTTGCAGAATCTGTACATGGATCAAGAGGCAGTTGTTTGAACAGAGTAAGGTGATGGTGCATGGTTCAGGATTGGAAAAGTTGTGCAACAGGGTTATATCCTTTCACCTTCCTTATTCAATTTGTGTGCTGAACAAATAATTTGAGAAGCCAGACTATATGAAGAATAACGTGGCATCAGTATTGGAGGAAGACTCGTTATCAACCTGCAATATGCAGATGACATAACCTGCTTGCCGAAAATGAAGACAACTTGAATCATTTACTGATGAAGGTAAAAGACCACAGCCTTCAATAAGGATTACACCTGAACTTAAAAAAAATAATCTTTGCAACTAGAGCACCACCATAAACAGAAAGAAAATTAATGTTGTCAAAGATTTCATTCTACTTGGATTAACAATCAACACAGATGGAAGCAGCAGTCAAGAAATCAAACGACATATTATATTGGGAAAATCTGCTTCAGAAGACCTCTTTAAAATTCTAAAATGCAACGACCTCCGATGACTAAGGTGTGCCTGACCCAAGCCATGGTCTTTTCAATCGCTTCATATGCATGCAAAAGCTGGACAATGAAAAAAGAAGACAGAAGAATTGAGACATTTGAATTGTGGTGCTGGCAAAGAATAGCGAATATACCGTGGACTGCCAAAAGAACGAACAAATCAGTTTTAGAAAAAATACAACCAGAATGCTTCTTATAAGTGAGGATGGTGAGACTTCAATTTGCTTACTTTTCATACATCATCAGGAAAAACCAATCACTAGAGAAGGGCATCATTATTGATTGTAAAGTAGAGGGCTAACAAAAAGGAGAAAAGCCTTCAATGGCATGAATTGACCGATAGCTTCAACAGTGCTCTCAAGCATATCAAAGATCATGGAGATGGTGCAGGACCGGGCAACAATTTGTTCTGTTATACATAAGGTCACCATGAAACGGAGCCAACTGAAAACAACAACAACAATATGACCCAATAATTCCACTCTTAGGTATATACCCAAAAGAATTGAAAGCAGGGACTCAAACAGATACTTGCACACCAACGTTCATTACAGCATGATTCACGAGAGCCAAAAGATTACTTCAATCCAAGTGTCAATCAGCAGATAAATGGATAAACAAGATGTGGTATATACATAAAATGGATATTATACAGGCATTAAAAGGAATAAATTTCTGATACATACTAAAACATAGATGAACCAACAAATTTGAAAACAGATAAAATGGTCAGCTTCCTAGAAAAACCAAAATTACCAGCATTAACTTAAAAAGAAATAAAAAAAACTTAAATAGACATATATATCCATTAAATAAGTTAAATTGATAGTCAAAAATTTATATTCCTGAAAAGATAATAAGCCCAGATGGCTTTATTGGCAAGAAAATCTTTAAAGCAGCCAGATAAAACAGATAGATTATGTTCAATGGAGGGATACTTAGACTGTTAGCTGTTCTCTAGATAGCGAAAAGGAATCCAAAAGACAGCATGGAATGATATCTTCAATAATGTGCTGAAAGAAAATAAACTATTACCCTAGAGTTCTATATCCAGTAAAAAAATATATTTCAAGAATAAGGGTGAACCAAAAATACAATAAAATATTTTTTAAAAACACAAGGCAATGCTTCATACCATTGATAAAACTTGCCACTCATTTTTCTCTGTCCAAATTCCCCAGTCACCATTGATCTAGGTTCTAGAAAATATGTATGATAGTTAAAAGTTAACCCAAGTTACCCCAACTATGAGAACTGATTTAGGAGATAATATTAGAGCCATTATTCCCTGTCTTTGAGTAAAAGGAATGTGACCCAGCTGGAGCTGGACTCAAAAGTACTCACAAGGACACATCAACTGGGCTGTGAGGTATAAAGACAATAGCTAGGACAATCTTGGAAGACATCTTTTTGGGAAGCTTTCACATAAACAACTCATAAAACAGAGCACAAAAAGACCCACATACTTTCCACTCTTACCTTTTTCTATTAGCATTTAGTGAATAGAAGTTTTGTTGGACCAATGAAGACCCTCCTGACAGTCGGTACTGAAACCTGTAGCAATGATTATTAAGAGAGACAATTCATAATGAAGAATCACGGAGATTTAGCAGTTTCTAGCCAATCTGTGAGAAAGAGAAGTTTTCAGTGTTTTTCCGAATGTAATGTTAATCTATACTAATGACTGTAACATTCCTTGGACTAGGACAGATATGGCTCTAGCAGCACGCTTGTTTGTTTTCCCACTTTTGCTTATTCTGTAATATTCCTTGTACTCGGACAGACAGCTCTGGGGGCATGCTTGTTGGTTTCCTACTTTTGCCTCTTTGAACATATGCCAAATAAAACCTTTCTTTTTGCTTTAAAAAAAAGAATAAAGTTGACAATCTGCAATATTCACATTGTGGGAAACTCTATAGCACAAACAACCTGGTTTCTTCAAAAAACAAATTTCAAGGGGGAAGAAAAGAGATGAAGGGGAAACCTGTAGATCAAAAGACACATGAGAGACATCAAACAATTGCAATATACGGGCCTTATTTGCATCCTGATCCAAGCAAGTAAACCATAAAACAAAATGTATGATCTATGAGAAAGTTGGAGATCATTACACTGACTAGGCATTTGATATTGAAAAAATAGGCATTTAAAATATTCAACAAGATCCAAAAAGTTGAGGTAATACAAAGTATCTTCTCTGATTACAATGCCATCAAGATAGAAATTAACAACAGAAAGAGCAAGGGAAAAAAATAAATTACATGGAAATGAATAACACCCTGCTTACAAACCACTGAGTAATTATAAAAAATCAGAGATGGAATCAACAAATTCCTAGAATCAAATGAGAATGAAAACACATCATACCAAAACCTTTGGGACACAGCAAAGGCAGTCCTCAAGGACAATTTATAGCAATAGATGCACACATCAAAAAAGAAGTAAGGGACAAAATCAAAACATTAAATACACAACTCAAACAAATAGAAAGAGAACAGACAAAAAAGCCCACAGCCACTAGAAAAAGGAAATAATAAAGATCAGAGCAGAAATAAATGAAATAGAGAATAGAAAAACAATAGAAAGAATCGACAAGACCAAAAGTTGGTTCTTTGAAAGAATCAACAAAATCGACAAACCACTGGCCAGACTGACGAAAGAAAAACAGGAGAAGACACAAATAACCCGAACAAGAAACGAAATGGGTGACATTACAACAGACCCAACTGATATAAAAAGGATCATAATAGAATATTATGAAAAACTATACTCCAACAAATTTGAAAACCTAGAGGAAATGGATAAATTTCTAGAAACACACTACCTATCCAAACTACCACAAACTGATGTTGAAAATCTGAACAGGCCCATAACAAAAGAAGAGATAGAAAAGATAATAAAAAAAACTCCCAACAAAAAAATAGCCCTGGCCCAGATGGCTTCACTGGAGAATTCTACCAAACATTCAGAGAAGAGCTTACAATAGTACTACTCAAACTATTTCAGAACATAGAAAAGGAAGCAACACTTCAGAATTCATTCTATGAAGCCAGCATAACCTTGATACCAAAACCAGGCAAAGACACCACAAAAAACAGAAAATTACAGACCAATATCTCTCATGAATATAGATGCAAAAATTCTCAACAAAATTCTAGCCAATAGAATTCAGCATCATATAAAAAAAACAAAACACCACAACCAAGTAGGATTCATACTAGCTATGCAAGGATGGTTCAACATTAGAAAATCAATCAACATAATCCACCACATAATCAAAAGGAAAGAAAACAATCACATGATCATCTCAATTGATACAGAAGAGGCATTAGACGAAGTCCAACACCCATTCCTGATAAAAACTCTCAATAAAATAGGTATAGAAGGGAAATTTCTCAACACAATAAAGGGCATCTACGCAAAACCAACGGCCAGCATCACTCTTAATGGAGAGAGGCTGAAAACATTCCCCTTGAGAACAGGAACAAAGCAAGGATGCCCTTTATCACCACTCCTATCTAACACTGTGCTGGAAGTTCTAGCCAGAGCAATAAGGCAAGAAAAAGAAATAAAGGGCATTCAAATTGTTAATGAAGAAGTTAAACTGTCCTTGTCTGCAGATGATATGACACTGTACATAGAAAACCCTAAAGACTCCAAGAGAAATCTATTGGAACTAATAGAAAGATTCAGCAGTGTAGCAGGATACAAGATAAACATACAAAAATCAATTGGGTTCCTAAACACCAATAAAGAGAACAATGAAAAGGAAAGCAGGAAAACAATACCATTTATAATAGCCCCTTAAAAAATAAAATATTTAGAAATAATCTAACCAGAGATGTAAAATACCTATAAAAAGAAAACTACAAAACACTACTGCAAGAAACCCAAAGGGATCTACATAAATGGAAAAACATACCATGCTCATGGATAGGTAGACTCAGTATTGTGAAAATGACAATTCTACCCAAAGCAATTTACAAATACAATGCAATCTCGATCCAAATACCAACAACATTCTTCAAAGAGATGGAAAAACTAATCATTAACTTTATATGGAAAGGGAACAAGCCCCGAAAAATAAAGCACTATTGAAGAAGAAGAAGAAAGTTAGAGGACTCACACTACCTGACCTCAAAACCAACTATACAGCTACGGTAGTCAAAACAGCCTGGTACTGGTACAATGACAGATACATTGACCAATGGAACAGATTTGAGAACCCAGATGTAAATCCAACCACCTACAGTCACCTGATCTTTGACAAGGGCCCAAAGTCCATCAAATGGGAAAAAGACAGTCTTTTAAACAAGTGGTGCTGGCAAAACTGGATATCCATTTGCAAAAAAATGAAACAGGACCCATACCTCACACCATATACAAAAACTAATTCAAAAGGGATCAAAGACCTAAATATAAAGCCAAAAATTATAAAGTTCATAGAAGAAAAAATAGGACCAAAGATAGAGGCCCTAACACACGGCATTAACAGGATACATATCATAACTATCAACAAAAAACCCCAGAAGATAAGCTAGATAACTGGGATCTTCTAAAAATCAAACACCTAGGCTCTTCAAAAGACTTCACCAAAAGAGTAAAAAGAGACCCTACAGATTGGGAAAAAATTTTTGGACAGTACAAGTCAGACAAAGGTCTAATCTCCATAATCTACAAGAAAATCCAACACCTCTACAACAAAAAGACAAATAATCCTATTGAAAAATGGGCAAAGGAAATGAACAGACACTTCACCAAAGAAGACATTCAAGCGGCCAACAGACACATGAGGAAATGCTCCCGATTACTAGCCATTAGAGAAATGCAAATTAAAACCACAAAGACATACCATCTCACCCTGGCATTACTGGCATGAATCAGAAACACTGGAAATAACAAAAGTTGGAGAGGCTGCAGGGAGATCGGAACTCTTATGCACTGCTGGTGGGAATGCAAAATGATACAACCATTTTGGAAAATGATATGGTGCTTCCTTAGAAAGCTAGAAATAGAAATACCATATGATCCAGCAATCCCACTCCTAGGAATATATCCTAGAGAAATGAGCGGTCACTCGAATAGACATATGAACACCCATGTTCATGGCAGCATTTCTCACAATAGCAAAAAGATGGACACAACCTAGATGCCCATCAACAAATGAATGGATAAACAAACTATGGTACATACACACGATGAAGTATTATGCAACCATAAAGAACAATGATGAATCTGTGAAGCATCTCATAACATGGATGAAACTGGAGGACATTATGCTGAGTGAAATAAGTCAATCACAAAAGGACAAATATTGTATGCGACCTCTACTGTAAAAACTCATGAAAAAGTTTACACACAAAAAGGTAACAGTCTTTGTTGGTTAGGAGGGATGGGAGGGGTGGGGGAGAAATACTAAATAGGCAATAGATAAGTGGTGTCTTGGGTGAAGGGTGAGACAGTACACAGTACAGGGGAAACCAGCACAACTTGCACAAGGAAAGGTCATGGAAGCCCCATAGACACATCCAAACTCCCTGAGGGACAGAATTGCTGGGCAGAGGGCTGTGGGGATCATGGTCTCAGGGAACATCTAGCTCAACTGGCGTAACAGTTTATAAAGACAATGTTCTACATTCTACCTTGGTGAGTAGTGTCTGGGGTCTTAAAAGCCTGTGAGCAGCCATCTAAGATGCTCCACTGGTCTCATCCCTTCGGGAGCAAGGGAGAATGAAGAGAACAGGCTACAAGGAAAATATTAGTCCAAAGGACTAATGGACCACAGCTACCACGGCCTCCACCAGTCTGAGTCCACTACAACTAGATAGTGCCTGGCTACCACCACTGACTGCTCTGATAGGGATCACAATAGAGGGTTCTGGACAGAGCTGGAGAAGGATGTAGAACAAAATGTTAACACACAAAAAAGACCAGATTTACTGGTCTGAAAGAGACTGGAGAAACCCTGAGAGTATGACCCCCAGACACCCTTTTAGCTTAGTGGTGAAGTCACTTCCGAGGTTCACCGTTCAGCCAGGGATTGGACAGCCTCATAAAACGAAAAACGACTAATGAGGCACAGCAGTCCAGGGACAAGGACTAGAAGGCAGAAAGGGACAGGAAAGCTGGTGATAGGGAACCCAAGATTGAGTAAGGACAGTGTTGACATGTAGTGGGGTTGTTAACCATTGTCATAGGGCAACATGTGTACTAACTGTTTAATGAGAAACTGTTTTGTTCTGTAAACCTTCATCTAAAGTGAGAATAGCAGTACAACTGGAAGAAAGTAGTCGATGTAGAAATTTTTGAAATGGTTTATCTTTGACTATGTATATTTTCACCAAAAAAAAAACAACAAAGGTTGAGAAGGGAGAGGGTTGACCTGTCGTGGGGTTGTTAACCAATGTCATAAAACAATGTGTGTACTGACTGTTTAATAAGAAACTATTTGTTCTGTAAACCTTCACCTAAAGTACAATTTAAAAAAAATAGGCATTTGATAATATTAAAAAATTATTGTTGACGTTTTAGGTATGAAATTGATATTGTGGTTGCATTTAAAACAAATAAGTCCTTGTTTTAAGAGATCAATACTGAAACATTTACAAATGAAATAACATGAAAAAAATGATAAAGTTGAAATAAAGACATTTTCAGTCAAACAAAAACTGAGTTTTGCCACCAACAGATCCCAATGAAAGAACACCATAAAGGAAGTATTTCAGGCAGAGGGAAAGTGATCCCACATGGTAAAACTAAAGATGAAACAAGGCATGAAGAATAAATCAGATAAACATGAATGTCTTCAAGCATTAAAAACAAAGTAGAATTAAAAAACGTAACATTGTACTTTTACAAGTGTAGACTATAGGGTGTTTTAGTATAGTCACAAGTTGTGAAACTATAATTGCAATCTAATTTTAGATTAGATCTTTATCACCCCAAAAAGAAACCCCTGTACCCATTACCCACTCTTCATTCTCCCTTGCTCCTAGTCCCTGGCAACCATTAATCTACTTTCTGCATCTATGGATTTTGCCTATTCTTGACATTTCATATAAATGGAATCATACGATATGTGGTCTTAGCCTAGTGTTTTCAGGATTCATCTATGTTGTAGCATGTATCAGTACTTCATTCTTTTTATTGGTCAATATTATTCCATAGTATGGGTATACCATATTTTGTTCATCTATTTGTCAGTTGATGGACATTTGAGTTTTTTCCACTTTTGGGCTATTATGAATAATGTTGCTATAAACATTCATGTACCCGTTTTTGTGTAAACATGTTTTCAATTCTCTTGGGTATATACCTAAGAGTGAAATTTCTAGGTCATATAGGAACTTTATGTCTAACTTTTTGAGGAGCTGCCAAAGTGTTTTTCAAAGTGGCTGTACCATTTTAAATTTCCACCAACAATAAATGTGAGTTCCAATTTCTCCACAACCTCATCAACACTTATTATTGTCTGTCTTTCAGTTATATCCATCTTTGTTTTGTTGTTGTTGCTGTTAGTTGTTGTCAAGTTGGTCCCCAACTCATATTTACCCCATACACATTGGAAGAAAACACTGCCTGGTCCTGTGCCATCCCTATGATCGGTTGCAAAACGGACTATTGTGATCCATATGATTTTTTTAGATGTATATATATACACATACATAATATTTTATTGTGTTTTTGGTGAAAGTTTACACAGCAAATTAGGTTCCCATTTAACTATTTCTATACATGTTGTTCAGTGATATTGGTTACATTTTTCACAATGTGTCAGCATTCTCATTATTTCCATTCTGGTTGTTCTGTTTCCATTAATCTAGCTTCCCTGCCCCCCCCTTACCTTCTCATTTTTCCTTTAGGGTAAATGTTGACTGCTCTCATACAGATGATTATTTAAAGGGGCACAGTACTCATGGGTGATATTGTTTATTTCATGGGCTGTCTTAGGCTGGGTTCTCTAGAAAAGCAAAACCAGTAAAGTGTATATGTATATATATATATATATAGAGAGAGAGAGAGAGAGAGAGATTTATATCAAGGAAATAGCTTACACAGTTTTTAGAGGCTGGGTAACGTCCAAGTCTGTGGGGCAGGAAAGAGGATTCTCCTGATTCATGTAGCAACAGGGGCTGGCAAACCCAAGATGAGCAGGCCAGGGAGCAGGGCTGTAGCAGGTTGTGAAAATTGACAAATCTCAAGATCAGCAGGCAAGCTGCTAGCGCAAGTCCCCAGAACCAGAGGTCAGATGAACAGGAGCCAGCTGCAGGATCCAGAACAAGCCAAAAGCCCCAACAAGGCGAACAGGAAGGAAGTAGGCAGAGGAGGGTGGAGAGATGAAGGCTGAGGGGGAGGTAAGCCACCACAAGCCCCACCCCCACTGGTACCACTCAGCAGATTCCATCATGGGGGTGATCACGTATCAGATTTCAACAGGGAAGTGATCACAACATTATGCAACTGCCAAAACACTGAGAATCATTACCCAGCCAAGTTGATACACAATCTTAGCCATCACATGGGGCAATCTGTTATTTGGCTGAAAGGTGATCTCTGGGAATGGCTTCAGTTCTAACTTTAAATGGTATCTCAGGGCAATAGTCTCAGGGGTTCTTCTAGTCTCAACCGGTCCAGTAAGTCTGGCCTTTTTTAAGAATTTGAGTTTTATTCTACATTTTTCTCCCGTTCCGCCTGGGACCATCTATTGTGTCCCTGGTCAGAACGGTCGGTAGTGGTAGCTAGACAACATCTAGTTCTTCTGGTTTCAGGCTACAAGAGGCCATGGTTCATGTGGGCTATTAGTCCTGTAGACTAGATTTTTCTTTGAGTCTTTGGTTTCCTTCCGAATCTTTTGCTTCACATGAGTAGAGACCAATACTTGTATCTTAGATGGCCACTTGTAAGTTTTTAAGACTCCAGATGCTACTCACCAAACTAGGATGTAGAATATTATCTTTATGAACTATGCTATGACAATTGATTGAGTTGTTCCACAAGACTATTGTCCTACGCCTTCAAGCCTGGTAAACCAATCCCATGCAATGCTTGATTATGTCTAGAAAGTATCCATAACTGTGCTCCCCATGTGCTTTATTATATATATGATATATATGCAGCACACACAAACATGGATATACGTGCACCTGCAGATACACCTATACATGCATACCCATATACTCACACGTATCTTCCTATACACATATATGCATACATATCTACCTATGTAACAACACAGATATTTTTGGGTTGTTGAAAAATTGTATGTTATACCATTTACCAAAACTTAAAATATCTTGTGTACTTTTAGTGTCATCATCTACCTTGGTCAAATTGTGCAAATTCATCCATATTTGGTATTGCCTTTCCCATCACCAAAAATAACAAATGTCTACTATGTAGACAGTGACTTCCCCTCCCATTCCTGATAACCATCAAAGAACGTTGTTTTCTGTATGAATACCTATTCTTTTTTTTATTTTTATTGCACTTTAGATGAAGGTTTACAGAACAAACTAGCTTAGCATTAAACAATTAGTACAGATATTGTTTTATGACATTGGTTAACAACCCTGTGACATGTCAACACTCTCCCCTTCTCAACCCTGTGTTCCCTATTACCAGCTTTCCTGTCCCCTCCTGCTTTCTAGTCCTTGCCCCTGGGCTGGTGTGCTCCTTTAGTCTCGTTTTGTTTTATTGGCCTGTCTAATCTTTGGCTGAAGGGTGAACCTCAGGAGTGACTTCATTACAGAGCTAAAAGGGTGTCCACGGGCCGTACACTCGGGGTTTCTCCAGTCTTTGCCAGGCAAGTAAGTCTGGTCTTATTTTGTGAGTTAGAATTCTCTTCTACATTTTTCTCCACCTCTGTCCCTGACCCTCTATTGTGATCCCTATTAGAGCAGTCAGTGGTGGTAGCCAGAAACCATCTAGTTGTACTAGACTCAGTCTGCTGAAGGACATGGTAGTTGTGGTCCATTAGTCCTTTGGACTAATCTTTCCCTTTTGTCTTTAGTTTTCTTCATTCTCCCTTGCTCTCAAAGGGGTGAGACCAGTGAAGTATCTTAAATGGTCACTCACAGTCTTTTAACACCCTAGGCGCTACTCACCAAAGTAGAATGTAGAACATTTTCTTTATAAAATGTTATGCCAACTGAGCTAGATGTTCCCTGAGACCATGGTCTCCACAGCCCTCAGCCCAGTAATTCAGTCTCTCAGGGAATTTGGATGTGTCTATGGAGCACCCATGACCTTGCCTTGGACAAGTTGTGCTGGCTTCTTCCCCAGTATTGTGTACTGTCTCACTCTTCACCAAAGTTACCACTTACCTATTGTTTATTTAGTGTTTTTCCACCCCCATCCTTCGCCTCCCTCATAAACATCAAAGATTGTTTCTTTTTGTGTGTAAACATTTTCATGAGTTTTTATAGTAGTGGTCACATACAATATTTGTCATTTTTTGATTGACTTATTTCACTCAGCATTCATCCATGTTGTGAAATGCTTCCCAGATTCAGCATTGTTCTTTATCATTGCGTAGTACTCCATTGTGTGTATGTACCATAGTTTGTTTATCCATTCATCTGTTGATGAACATTTAGGTTGTTTCCATCTTTTTGCTATTGTGAACAATGCTGCAAAGAACATGAGTGTGGTTATGTCTATTCGTGTGATGGCACTTATTTCTCTAGGATATATTCCTAGGAGTGGGATTGCTGGTTCATATGGTATTTCTATTTATAGCTTTATAAGGAAGCACCCTATCGTTGCCAGGATGAGATGGTATCTCATTGTGGTTTTGATTTGCATTTCTCTAATGGCTAGTGATCACAAGCATTTCCCGATGTGTCTGTTAGCCACTTGAATATCTTCTTTGGTGAAATATCTTCATTTCCTTTGTCCATTTTTTAATTGGATTATTTGCCTTTGTGTTGTAGGGGTGTTGGATTTTCCTGTATATTTTAGAGATTAGACCATTGTCGGATTTGTAACAGCCAAAATTTTTTTTTACCAGTCTGTAGGTTCTCTTTTTACTCTTTTGGTGAAATCTTTTGATGAGCATAAGTGTTTAATTTTTAGAAGATTCCAGTTATCTAGCTTATCTTCTGGAGTTTGTGTGTCGTTAGTTATGGTTTGTATCCTGTTAATGCCATTTATTAGGGCCTCTAGCTTTGATCCCACATGCGTCTGTCATTTTTTCATATTGTGCGGGCTTGTGTGTTGCTGTGATGCTGAAAGCTATACCACTAGTAGTCAAATGCCAGCAGGATCAACCATGGCGGACAGGTTTCAGCTGAGCTTCCAGACTAAGACAGACTAGGAAGAAGGACCCGGCGGTCTACTTCTGAAAAGAATTAGCCAATGACAACCTTATGAATGGCAGTGGAACATTGTCTGATATAGTGCTGGAAGACGAACCCCTCAGGTTTGAAGGCACACAAAATGCGACTAGGGAAGAGCTGCCTCCTCAAAGTAGAGTCGACCTTAATGACCTGGAAGGTGTCAAGCTTTTGGGCTCTTCCTTTGCTCATGTGGCATGATTAAAAATGAGAAGAAACAGCTGCAATCATACGCTAATAATTGGAACCTGGAATGTATGAATTATGAATCTAGGAAAATTGGAAATCATTAAAAATGAAATGGAAAGCATAAAGATCGATATCCTAGGCATTAGTGAGCTGCAATGGACTGGTATTGGTCATTTTGTACTGGACAATCATATGGTGTACTATGCTGGGAATGACAGCTTGAAGAGGAGTGGCGTTACATTCATTGTCAAAAAGAACATTTCAAGATCTATCCTGAAGTACAACGCTGTCAGTGATAGGATAATATCCATATGCCTACAAAGAAGACCAGTTAATATGACTATTATTCAAATTTACCCACAAACCACTAAGGCCAAAGATGAAGAAGTTGAAGATTTTTACCAACTTCTGCAGTCTGATACTGATCAAACATGAAGTCAGGATGCACTGATAATTACTGGTGATTGGAATGCAAAAGCTGGGAACACAGAAGAAGGATCAGCAGTTATAAATATGGCCTTGGTGATAGAAATGATGCTGGAGATCGCATGATTGAATTGTGCAAGACCAACGACTGCTTCATTGCAAATATCTTTTGTTACCTACATAAATGCATGGACCTCACCAGATGGAATACACAGGAATCAAATCGACTACGTCTGTGGAAAGAGAAGATGGAAAAGCTCAATATCATCAGTTAGAACAAGGCCAGGGGCTGACTGTGGAACAGACCATCAACTTCTCATAAGCAAGTTCAAGTTGAAGCTGAAGAAAATTAGAACAAGTCCACGAGAGCCAAAGTACAACCTTGAGTATATCCCTCCTGAATTTAGAGACCATCTCAAGAATAAATTTGACACATTTGAGCACTAATGACAAGAAGACCAGACCAGTTGTGGAATGACATCAAAGATATCATACATGAAGAAGGTCATTAAAAAGACAGGAGAGAAAGAAAAGACCGAAATGGATGTCAGAAGACTCTCTGAAACTTGCTCTTGAATGTCGACTAGCTAAAGCAAAAGGAAAAAATGATGACGTAAAAGAGCCGAACAGAAGATTTCAAAGGGCTGCTCGAGAAGACAAAGTAAAGTATTATGATGATATGTGCAAAGACCTGAAGATAGAAAACCAAAAGGGAAGAACACGCACAGCATTTCTCAAGCTGAAAGAACTGAAGAAAAATTCAGGCCTTGTGTTGCAGTAGTGAAGGATTCTATGGGGAAAATATTAAACAATACAGGAAGCATCAAAAAAAAAAGATGGAAGGAATACACAGAGTCACTATACCAAAAAGGATTTGTCGATGTTCAACCATTTCAGGAGGTAAAATATGATCAGAAACCGATGGTACTGAAGGAAGAAGTCCAAACTGCTCTGAAGGCATTGGTGAAAAACAGGGCTCCGGGAATTGACGGAATACCAGTTGAGATTTTTCAACAATCGGATGCAGCGCTGGAAGAGCTCACTCTTCTATGCCAAGAAATTTGGAGGAGAGCTACCTGTACAATTAACTGGAAGAGATCCATATTTATGCCTATTTCCAAGAAAGGTGATCCAACTGAAAACGAAAATTATCGAACAACATCATTAATATCATACGCAAGCAAAATTTTGCTGAAGATCATTAAAAAGTGGCTGCAGCAGTATATCGACAGGGAACTGCCAGAAATTTAAGCTAGACTTAGAAGAGGACGTGGAACCAGGGATATCATTGCTGATGTCAGATAGATCCTGGCTGAAAGCAGAGAATACCAGGAAGATGTTTACCTGAGTTTTACTGACTATGCTAATATATTCCACTGTGTGGATCATAACAAATTATGGATAACATTGAACAGAATGCGAATTCTGGAACTCTTAATCATGCTATGACGAATCTATACATGGATCAATAAGCAGTCATTCGAACAGAACAAGGGGATACTGCATGGTTTAAAGTCAGGAAAGGTAAGCGTCAGGGTTGTATCCTTTCACCATACCTACTCAATCTGTGTGCTGAGCAAATAATCCGAGAAACTGGACTATATGAAGAAAAATGGGGCATCAGGATTGGGGGAAGACTCATTAACAACCTGCGTTATGCAGATGACACAACCTTGCTTGCTGAAAGTGAAGAGGACTTGAAGAACTTACTGATGAAGATCAAAGACCACAGCCTTCAGTATGGATTACACCTCAACACAAAGAAAACAAAATTCCTCACAACTGGACCAATAAGCAACATCATGATAAACGGAGAAAAGATTGAGATTGTCAAGGATTTCATTTTACTTGAATCCACAATCAACACCCATGGAACCAGCAGTCAAGAAATCAAATGGCGCATTGCATTGTGCAAATCAGCTGCAAAAGACCTCTTTAAAGTGTTGAAAAGCAAAGATGTCACCTTGAGGACTAATGTGCGCCTGACCATGCCATGGTGTTTTCAATCGCCTCATATGCATGCGAAAGCTGGACAATGAATAAGTAAGACCGTAGAAGAACTGACTCCTTTTAATTGTGGTATTGGCAAAGAATATTGAATATACCATGGACTGCCAAAAGAATGAACAAATCTGTCTTGGAGGAAGTACAGCCAGAATGCTCCTCAGAAGCAAGGATGGTGAGACTACATTGCACATACTTCGGACACTTTATCAGGAGGGATCAGTCCCTGGAGAGGGACATCATGCTTGGTAAAGTACAGGGTCAGCGAAAAAGAGGAAGACTCTCAATGAGATAAATTGAAACAGTGGCTGCAACAATGGGCTTCAGCATAGCAACAGTTGTGGGAATTGTGAAGGAGCTGGCAGTGTTTTGTTCTGTTGTACATAGGGTCACTATGAGTCGGTACTGACTCGACGGCACCTAACAACAACAACAGCATTGATCCTATTTTTTCTTCTATGATCTTCATTGTTTTTGGTTTTATATTTAGGTCTTTGATCCGTTTTGAATTAGTTTTTGTGTATGGTATGAGGTGTGGGTTCTGTTTCATTTTTTTGAAGATGGACATCCAGTTTTGCCAGCATCATTTGTTAAAAAGACTGTCTTTTCCCCATTTGATGGACTTTGGGCCCTTGTCAAAGATCAAGTGACCATATGTGGATGGATTTACATTTGGATTCTCAATTATGTTCCATTGGTCAATGTGTCAGTCATTGTACCAGTACCAGGCTGTTTTGATTACCTTAGCTGTATAGTAGGTTCTGAGGTCAGGTGGTGCAAGTCTTCTGACTTTATTCTTCTTCTTCAATAGTGCTTTACTTATCTGAGGCCTCTTCCCTTTCCATATAAAGTTAATGATTAGTTTTTCAATTTCTTTAAAGAATGTTGTTGGTGTTTGGATCGGGATTGCATTGTATTTGTAGATTGCTTTGGGTAGAATTGACATTCTCACAATGTTGGGTCTACCTATCCATGAGCATGATACATTTTTCCATTTATGTAGGTCTCTTTTGGTTTCTTGCAGTAGTGTTTTGTAGTTTTCTTTGTATAGGTCTTTTACATCCCTGGTTAGATTTATTCCTAAGTATTTTATTCTTTTCAGGAGCTTTTATAAATAGTATTGTATTCCTGATTTCCTTTTCGTCGTTCTCTTTATTGGTGTATGAGACTCCAACTGATTTTTGTATGTTTGTCTTGTATCCTGCTACTCTGCTCAATCTTTCTATTAGTTCCAGTAGTTTTCTTATGGAGTCTTTTGGGTTTTCTATATATAGTGTCATATCATCCACAAATAGGGACAGTTTTACTTCTTCATTACCAATTTGGATACCCTTTATTTCTTTTTCTTGCCTTATTGTTCTAGCTAGGACTTCCAGCACAATGTTAAATAGGAGTGGTGATAAAGGGCATCCTTGTCTTGTTCCTGTTCTCGAGGGGATATTCTTGTCTTTTTGTAATAGTGAGACTATACAATATTTGTCCTTTTGTGATTGACTTATTTCACTCAGCATTATATCCTCCAGTTTCATCCATGTTATGTTTCAAGAACTCCTCATTGTTCTTTATAGCTGTGTAGTATTCCATTTCATGTAATGTACCACAATTTTTTTAATCCATTCATCCATTGATGGGCACTTACGTTATTTCCATCTTTTTGCTATTGTGAATAATGCTACTATGAACGTAGGTGTCCATATGTCTATTCATGTCGCTATTACATCTCTAGGGTATATACATAGGAGTTGGATTGCTGGATCATAAGGTATTTCTATTTTTAGCTTTTTGAAGAAAGACCAAACCATTATCTATAGTAGTTGTAGCATTTTACAATCCCACCAGCAATGCATAAAAGTTCAAATCCCCCCACAACTTTGCCAGCATTTGCTGTTTTCTGGTGTTTTTGATCAGTGCCATTTTTGCAGGTGTTAGATGGTATCTCATTGTACTTTTCATTTGCATCTCTCTAATGGCTAGTGATCATGAACATCTTTTCATGTGTTTGTTGGCCACCTGAATGTCCTCTTTGATGAAGTGTCTGTTCAAGTCCTTTGTCCATTTTTTATTGGATTATTTGTCTTTATGTTGTTGAGTTGTTGAAGTTTTCTATATGTTTTAGAGATTAGACCCTTACCAGCTATGTTGTTCCCAAAGATTTTTTCCCAGTCTGTAGGTTCTCTTTTTACTCTTTCCATAAAGTCTTTTGATGAGCATAACTATATATTTTTAGGTGGTCCCAGTTGTCTAATTTCTCCTCTGTTATTCATGTATTTGTAGTTGTGTTTGATAGTCTATTTCTGAAAAAAATTAGGTCCCATAGTTTTATCCTTCTGTTATCTTCCAGGAATTTTATAGTTTTATCTTTAACATTTAGGTTTTGATCCGTTTTTTAAATATATATGTATCTTGATTTTTTAATTGTGCTTTAGGTGAAAGTTTACAACTTAAGTTAATTTGTCAATCAAAAATTTACACAAGTATTATTTTGTGACATTAGTTGCAATCCCCACATTGTGACAGCACACTCCCCCTTTCCACCTTGAGTTCCCTGTGTCCATTCAACCAGTTCCTGTCCCTTCCTGCCATCTCATTCTGCCTCCAGACAGAAGCCACACATTTGGTCTCTTGTATCTGATTGAACTAAGAAGCACACTCCTCACATGTATTATTTTTTGCTTTATAGTACTGCCTAATCTTTGTCTGACGAGTGGGCTTCAGGAATGGTTTCAGTTCTGGGTTAACAGAATGTCTGGGGGCCATAGTTTCGAGGTTTCCTCCAGTCTCTGTCAGACCAATAAGTCAGGTCTTTTTACGTGAATTTGAGTTCTGCCCCATACTTTTCTCCTACTCCATCTGGGACTCTCTGTTGTGTTCCTTGTCAGGGAAGTCATTGATGGTAGCTGGGCACCATCTAGTTCTTCTGACCTCAGTCTGGTGGAGTCTCTGGTTTATGTGGTCCTTTAGTCTCTTGGGCTAATATTTTCCTTGTGTCACTGATGTTCTTCATTCTCCTTTGCTCCAAGTGGGATGGGGCCAATTGATGCATCTTAGATGGCCACTTGCAAGGTTTTAAGACCCCAGACGCCACTCACCAAAGTGGGATGCAGAACATTTTCTTAATAAACTTTATTATGCCAATCGACCTAGATGTCCATCGAAACTATGGTCCCCAGTCCCCAGTCCCAGCTACTCGGTCCCTCAAATTCTTTGGATGTGTCCAGGAAACTTCTTAGCCTTTGCTTTGGTGCAGTTGTTCTGACTTCCCCTGTATTGTGTGTTGTCCTTCTCTTCACCGAAGTTGATCCTTGTCTACTATCTAGTTAGTGAATTCCCCTCCCCCTCCCTCGCCACCCTTGTAATCATCAAAGAATGCTATTTTCTGTGTTTAAACCTTTCTTTGAGTTTTTATAATAATGGTCTTATACAATATTTGTCCTTTTGTGACTGACGAATTTCACTCAGCATAATGCCTTCCAGATTCATCCATGTTGTGAGATGTTTTGCAGATTCATTATCGTTCTTTATGGTTGTGTAGTATTGCAATGTTTATCCATTTGTCTGTTGATGGGCACCTAGGTTGTTTCTATCTTTTTGCTATTGTGAACAATGCTGCAATGAACATGGGTGTGCATATGTCTATTCATATGACAGCTCTTATTTCTCTAGAATATATTCCAAGGAGTGGGATTGCTGGATCCTATGGTATTTCTATTTCTAGCTTTTTAAGAAAGCACCAAATCGTTTTCCAAAGTGATTGTACCATTTTAAATTCCCATCAGCAGTGCGTAAGTGTTCCAATCACTCCACAATCGCTCCAACATTTATTATTTTGTGTTTTTTGGACTAGTGCCAGCCTTGTTGGGGTGTATCTCATTGTAGTTTTGATAAGCATTTCTCTAATGGCTAATGATCGTGCACATTTTCTCATGTGTCTGTTAGCAATCTGAATGTCTTCTTTGGTGAAGTGTCTGTTCATATCCTTTGCCCATTTTTTAATTGGATTGTTTGTCTTCTTGTTGTTGAGGTGTTTCAGTGTCTTTTGGATTTTAGAGATTAGACCCTTATCAGATATGTATGTCATAGCCCAAAATTTTTCCCAGTCTCTAGGTTCTCTTTTCACTCTTTTGGTGAAGTCTTTTGATGAACATAAATGTTTGATTTTTAGGAGCTCCCACTTATCTAATTTCTCTTCTGGTATTTGTGCATTGTTAGTTATGGTTTGTATACTATTTATGTCATGTATTAGGGTCCCTAGAGTTGTCCCTATTTTTTCTTCCATCATCTTTATCGTTTTAGGTTTTAGATTTAGGTCTTTGATCCATTTTGAGTTAGTTTTTGTGTGTGGTGTGAGGTATGGCTCCTGTTTATTTTTGTTCAGATGGATATCCAGTTATGCCAGCACCATTTGTTAAAAGACTGTCTTTTCCCCCATTTAATGGACTTTGGGCCTTTGCAAAATATCAGCTGCTCATAGGTGGATGGATTTATGTCTAGATTTTCAGTTCTGTCTGGTTCCTGTCTCAAGGAGAATTCTTTCAGTCTGTCTCCATTTCAAATGATGTTGGCTGTTGACTTTGTATAAATGCCCTTTATTATGTTGAGGAATTTCCCTTCTATTCCTATTTTGCTGAGAGTTTTAATCAGGAATGGGCATTGGACTTTGTCAAATGTGTTTTCTGCATCAATTGATAAGATCACACAAAGCAATAGAGGAATTAAGGAAAACAGTACAGTAACATAACGACAAACTTAACAGGCTGCTACAACCATAGAGAGACAGCAACTAGAAATCCAAAGTATTAATAATAAAATTCAAGAATTAGAAAACTCAATGCAAGGTCATAGGAACAGAATTGAGGCAATGGAAGTTAGAATTAGTCAGATTGAAGATAAATTCCTTGACATGAATTTAAGGAAAAATCAGAAAAAATAATTTTAAAAAATGAGAAAGCCTAAGAATTATGTGGGACAGTACCAAGAGGAAAAACCTACGAGTGATTGGAGTACCAGAACAGGGGGGATAACAGAAAACACAGAGACAATTTTTGAAGATTTGCTGGCATGAAACTTCCCTGATATCATGGAAGATGAGAAGATATCCACCCGAGAAGCTCAACGAACCCCACACAGGGTAGATCCCAAAAGAAAGTCACCAAGACATATCATAATCTGGCCAAAACCAAAGACAAAGATAGAATCTTGAGAGCATCTAGAGATAAACGAAAAGTCACCTACAAATGAGAACCAATAAGACTAATCTCTGACTACTTGGTAGAAACCATGCAGGCAAAAAGGCAATGAGATGAAATAAAGCCTTGAAGGAAAAAATTGCCAGCCAAGAATTGTATATCCAGCAAAACTGTCTCTCAAGTATGATGGCGAAATTAGGTCATTTTCAGATAAACAGAAGTTAAGGGAATTTGTAAAAACCAAACAAAAATTACAAGAAATATTAAAGGGAGTCCTCCAGGTAGAGAACCAACAATTTCAGACAACAACCGAAGACTAGAACACCCGACAGATCAACCAGTGATAAACCCAGATAGGGAAGTCACAAAAACAAGTCAAAGCTAAAAAACTGAAAATATGGAACCAGAGACATCAATATATAAATGATGACAACATCAAAACAAATAAGGGAATAAACAGCATAGCAATAGAATTTTCATATGTAGATAAAGTTAAGGAGATGTTAAGAAATAAAAGATCAGTTTAAACTTAGAAAAATAAAGGTAAATTTTAAAGTAACCACAAAGGAAGCTAACAAACCTACCTATTAAAATAAAAAAGAAGAAAAACAAAGACTCTGGAAATACAAAATCAACAGTAATGAAAAAGATGAAAAGAAAATACATAAAGGGTCAGGGTTTTTTTGTTGTTGTTGTTGTTGTTGGATGTTTTTTTTATGACATCATCAATCTCTTCTTTTTTATGGATCTATATATATTTTCTGCCTCTATTTGTGTTAGTTTAGGTTGTTAGTGCGTTCCTAGGAATTTGTCCATTTCTTCTAGGTTTTTTAATTTGTTGGAGTACAGTTTTTCATAATACTCTGTTATGAGGAACTGTTGTAATGCCACCAACTTCATTTCTTATTTTGGTTTTTGTGTCTTCTCATTTTTTTCCTTTGTCAGTTTGGCCAGTTGTTTGTTAATTTTATTGATCCTCTCAATTAACTAACTTCTAGTCTTGTTGATTATTTCTATTGTCTTTTTGTTTTTTATTTCTTTTATTTCTGCTCTGATCTATATTATTTCCTTTCTTCTGGTAACTGTGGTCTTCTTTTGCTCTTCTTTTTCTATTTGTTCAAGCTGTAAGGGTACATTATTGATTTTGGACCTTTTTCTTTTTTAATGTATGCATTTATTGCTATTTCTTTTCATCTGAGCACTGCTTTTGCTGTGTCCCAAAGGTTTTCTCATGTTGTGTTTTCATTCTTATTTGAGTCTAAGTATTTTCTAATTCACTTTTGATCACTTCTATGACCCAGTGGTTTTTTTGTAATGTATTATTTAGTTTCTATGTATTTAATTTATTTTCCTTATTCTTCCTGTTATTGATTTCTAGTTTTATACTGTTAGGGTCAGAGAAGATCCTTTTATAATTTTGATCTTTTTAAATGTATTGAGGCGTACTCTGTCGCCTAAAATATGGTCTATTCTGGAGAATGTTCCATGTATTTTGGAGAAGAATATGTATTGTGCTGTTATTGGGTGATGTGTTCTATAGATGTTTGTGACGTTGATTTGATTAATAGTGTTATTTAGATCTTCTGTTACCTTTGTTGATTTTCTAGTTGTTCTGTCCATCATTGAAAGTGGTGTGTTAAAGTCTCTTACTATTATTGTATAATTGTTTATTTCTCTCTTCAATTCTGTTAAAGCTTGTTTTATAAATTTTGGAGCTCTAGCATTGGGTGCATAAATATTTATGATTGTTATGTCTTCCTGTTTAATTGATTCTTTAATTATGATATAGTGTCCTTCCTTGTCTCTTTTTTATATTTTTTTATTGTTTATTTTTCTTCTTCTTTGCCTTATAATGGATTTTGACTTAAAGTCTGTTTTGTCAGAAAGTAATATTGCCGTTCCTACTCTCTTTTGTTTACTGTTCTCTTGATATATTTTTCCATCCTTTGATTTTTAATGTATTTATGTCTTTGTGTCTAAAGTGTGCCCCTTGTAGACAACATATTGATGGGTCTTTTTTTGATCCGTTCTGCCACTCTCTGCCTCTTGACTGGTGCATTAATCCATTTACATTCATAGTGATTATCCATATATATGAATTCACTGCTGCCATTTTGTTATACTTTTTGTGGTGTTATCAGTTTCTTCATTCTTAATTTTCTGTGCTGAGTTCCTTTTGTATATGTATTTTATTTTTCTATCATTTGTTATTGTTTCTATGTTTACTGAGACTTTTTTATTTTCTTCTTCTTTATTTTGGTGAGTAGATTTATTGATCTTCTTTGTGGTTACCCTAAATTTTACCTTTATCTTCCTATATTTAAAACATTCTGTTATATCTTCAAATTGCCTTGACTTCCTCTCCATATGGAAGGTCTATAACTACACTATTTATTTTGAAGTTGTTATCATTTACAGATTAATATCTCTGTTTCCTTGTAATCAATTTTGCAGCTTTATTTTACTTTTATGAGTCTTTACCTGGCTTGGTATCTGGGTGATGCTTTTGTGTCTCTTTATCTCAGGTTGTTGTGTGATGTCATTGGTTCTCTGTCTGAAGGACTCCTTTAATATTTCTTGTAAGGCTGATCTGGTGGTTACAAATTCCCTTAATTTCTGCTTATCTGGGAATGTCCTAATTTTGCCCCTGTTTTTGAAAGACAGCTTTACTGGATATAAAATTCTTGGTTGGCGATTCTTTTCTTTCAGGGCTTTCGATATGTCATCCCATTGCTTTCTTGCTTGCATGGTTTCTGACAGGAAATCAATGCTTAGTCTTATTGGTGTCACTCTATAAATGACATTTCTCTTTTCATGAGCTGCTCTCAAAATTACTTCTTTGTCTTTGATTTTGGAGAGTATGATTATGGTATGTCTTGGTGAATTTCTTTTGGGGTCTATCCTGAATGGGATTCTTTGATGGAAACTTGTTTTTTTATTGTACTTCAGGTGAAGGTTTACAGAACAAATAGTTTCTCATGAAACAGTAGTACACATGTTGTTTTATGACATTGGTTAACAACCCCACAACATATCGGCCTTCTAACTTCTGAACCTTTTTTTTGGTGAAAATACACATAGCCAAAGATACACCATTTCAAAAATTTCTACATGCACAGTTCAGTGACATTGACTACGCTCTTCCAATTGTGCTGTTATTCTCATTTAAGATGAAGGCTTACAGAACAAAATAGTTTCCCATTTAACAGTTAATACAAATGTTGCCCTATGACAATTGTTAACAATCTCACAACACATCAACAATATCCTTACTCAAACTTGGGTTCCCTATCACCAACTTCCTTGTCCCCTTCTGCCTTCTGGCCCTTGTCACTGGACCCCTGTACCACGTTAGTCTCATTTGGTTTTACGGGACTGTCCAATCCCAGGCTGAACAGTGAACCTCGGAGGTAACTTCACCACTGAGATAAAAGGATGTCTGGGGGCCATACTCTCGAGGTTTCTCCAGTCTCCTTTAGGCCAGTAAATCTGGTCTTTTTTTGTGAGTTAGAATTATTCTCTACATCCTTCTCCAGCTCTGTCCAGAACCCTCTGTGATCCTGGTCAGAGAAATCAGTGGTGGTAGCCGGGCACCATCTAGCTGTACTGGACTCCATCTGGTGGAGGCCTTGGTAGCTGTGGACAATTAGTCCTTCAGACTAATCTTTTCCATGTATCCTGTTCTCTTCATTCTCCCTTGCTCCTGAAGGGATGAGACCAGTGGAGTATCTTAGATGGCCACTCATAGGCTTTTAAGACCCCAGACACTACTCACCAAGGTAGAATGTAGAGCATTGTCTTTATAAGCTGTGTCATGCCAATTGAGCTAGATGTTCCCCGAGACCATGGTCCCCACAGCCCTCCACCCAGCAATTCAGTCCCTCAGGGAGTTTGGATGTGTCTATGGGGCTTCCACGACCTTTCCTTGTACAAGTAGTGCTAGTTTCCCCTGTATTGTGTACTGTCTCACCCTTCACCCAAGATAACACTTACCTATTGCCTATTTAGTATTTCCGCTCCCACCCCTCCTATCCCTGGTAACCAACAAAGATTGTTACATTTTGTGTGTGAACTTTTTCATGGGTTTTTACAATAGAGGTCACATGCAACATTTGTCCTTTTGTGATTGACTTATTTCACTCAGCATAATGTCCTCCAGTTTCATCCCTGTTATGGAGATGCTTCACAGATTCATTGTTGTTCTTTCTCGTTGCATACTACTCCATTGTGTGTATATACCATAGTTTGTTTATCTATTTATCTGTTGATGGGCATCTAGGTTGTTTCCATTGTTTTGCTATTGTGAACAATGCTGCCATGAACATAGGTGTGCATATGTCTATTCAAGTGACGACTCTTATTTCTCTAGGATATATTCCTAGGAGTGGGATTGCTGGATCGAATGGTATGTCTATTTCTAGCTTTCTGAGGAAGCGCTATATCATTTTCCAAAATGGTTGTATTATTTTGCATTCCCACAAGCAGCGCATAAGTGATCCGTTCTCCCCACAACCTCTCCAACATTTGTTACTTCCAATGTTTTTGATTCATGACAGTAATGCTGGGGTGAGATGGTATCTCATTGTGGTTTTAATTTGCATTTCTCTAATGGTTAGTGATCACGAGCATTTCTTCATGTGTCTCTTGGCAATTTGAATGTCTTCTTTGATGAAGTGTCTATTCATTTCCTTTGCCCATTTTTCAATAGGATTATTTGTCTTTTTTTTGTAGAGGTGTTGGATTTTCTTGTAGATTATGGAGATTAGACCTTTGCCTGACTTGTAGTGTCCAAAATTTTTTCCCAGTCTGTAGGTTCTCTTTTTACTCTTTTGGTGAAGTCTTTTGAAGAGCATAGGTGTTCCATTTTTAGAAGATCCCAGTTATCTAGCTTATCTATTGGGGTTTGTGTGTTGATGGTTATGGTTTGTATCCTGTTAATGTCATGTATTAAGGCCTGAAGTGTTGGTCCTATTTTTTCTTCTATGAACTTTATAGTTTTAGGCTTTATATTCAGGTCTTTGATCCATTTTGAAGTAGTTTTTGTATATGGTGTGAGGTATGGGTCCTGTTTCATTTTTTTGCAGATGGATATCCAGTTTTGCAAGCACCATTTGTTAAAAAGACTGTCTTTTCCCCATTTGATGGACTTTGGGCCCTTGTCGAAGATCAGGTGACTATAGGTGGGTGGATTTACATCTGGGTTCTCAATTCTGTTCCATTGGTCAATGTATCTGTCGTTGTACCAGTACCAGGCTGTTTTGACTCCTATAGCTGTATAGTAGGTTCTGAAGTCAGGTAGTGTGAGTCCTCCAACTTTATTCTTTTTTTTCAGTAGTGCTTTACTTATTCAGGGCTTATTCCCTTTCCATATAAAGTTAATCATTAGTTTTTCCATCTTTTTGAAGAATGTTGTTGGTATTTGGATAAGGATTGCGTTGTATTTGTAAATTGCTTTGGGTAGAATTGTCATTTTCACAATGTTGAGTCTGCCTATCCATGAGCATGGTGTGTTTTTCCATTTATGTAGATCCCTTTGGGTTTCATGCAGTAGTGTTTTGTAGTTTTCTTTGTATAGGTCTTTTACATCCCTAGTCAGATTTATTCCTAAGTAGTTTATCTTTTTAGGGGCTATTGAAAATGGTATTGTTTTCCTGATTTCCTTTTCATCATTCTCCTTACTGGTGTATAGGACTCCAACTGATTTTTTAATGTTTATCTTGTATCCTGTTACTCTGCTGAATCTTTCTATTAGTTCCAGTAGATTTCTTGTGGAGTCTTTAAGGTTTTCTATGTACAGTATCATATCTTCTGCAAACAGGGACAGTTTGACCTCTTCATTACCAATTTGGATGCCCTTTACTTCTTTTTCTTGCCTTATTGCTCTAGCTAGAACTTCCAGCACAATGTTAAATAGGAGTGGTGATAAAGGGCATCCTTGTCTTGTTCCTGTTTTCAAGGGGAATGTTTTCAGCCTCTCTGTTAATGATGTTGGCCGTTGGTTTTGCATAGATGCCCTTTATTATGTTGAGAAATTTTCCTTCTATACCTATTTTATTGAGAGTTTTTATCAGGAATGGGTGTTGGACTTTGTCAAATGTCTTTTCTGCGTCAATCGAGTTGATCATGTGATTCTTTCCTTTCCTTTTATTTATGTGGTGGATTACATTGATTGATTTTCTAATGTTGAACCATCCTTGCATACCTGGTATGAATCCTACTTGGTCGTGGTGTATTATTTTTTTGATATGATGCTGAATTCTATTGGCTAGAATTTTGTTGAGAATTTTTGCATCTATATTCATGAGAGATATTTGTCTGTAATTTTCTTTTTTTGTGACATCTTTGCCTGGTTTTCATATCAGCGTTATGCTGGCTTCACAGAATGAGTTTGAAAGTGTTGCTTCCTCTTCTATGCTCTGAAATAGCTTGAGTAGTACTAGTACAAGCTCTTCTGTAAATGTTTTGTAGAATTCTCCAGTGAAGCCATCTGGGCCAGGGCTTTTTTTGGTTGGGAGTTTTTTTTATTATCTTTTCAAACTCTTCTCTTGTTATGGGTCTGTTCAGATTTTCAACATCACTTTGTTGTAGTTTGGGTAGGCTGTGTGTTTCTAGAAATTTATCCATTTCTTTTAGGTTTTCAAATTTGTTGGAGTATAGTTTTTCATAATATTCTGTTATAATCCTTTTTATTTCAGTCAGGTCTGTTGTAATGTCTCCCATTTCATTCCTCATTTGGGTTGTTTGTGTCCTCTCCTGTTTTTCTTTTGTCAGTCTGGCCAGTGGTTTGTCGATTTTGTTGATTCTTTCAAAGAACCAACTTTTGTTTTTGTTGATTCTTTCTATTGTTTTTCTGTTCTCTATTTCATTAATTTCTGCTCTGATATTTACTATTTCTTTTCTTCCGGTGATTGTGGGCTTTTTTTTTTTGCTGTTCTCTTTATATTTGTTTGAGTTCTGTAGTTAATGTTTCTATTTTATCCCTTTCTTCTTTTTTGATATGTGCATCTATTGCTATAAATTGTCCTCTAAGGACTGCCTTTGCTGTGTCCCAAAGGTTTTGGTATGATGTCTTTTCATTCTCATTTGATTCTAGGAAGTTTTTTATTCTGATGGAAACCTTTTCATCTTTCATGATATTTGGGGAGTTTTCTGACATTATAGCTTCAAAAATTCTCTCTGTGCTCTTTTTCTGTCTTCCCCTTCTGGAATTCCTCTTATGCATAAATTATTCATCTTCAAGGTGTCCCACAAAACCCTTAGGCTTTCTTCATTTTCCTTCAGTCTTTTTTTCTGATTTTTCCTCAAATTAGTAGCAAGGGATTTGTCCTCTATTTCACTGATTCTTTCTTCCAGTGATTCAATTCTGCTTCTGTGTCATCAATGGAAGAAGAAGCTTATTGTTAAGAAGAAGTAGTTTATTGTTAAGCTTCTGAATTTGTAGTTGTATTTGTATGGTTTCTATTTATCTATTGAGATTGTTCTTTTGCTTTTGTATTGTTTTCCTGAATTCTTCTAGGTTTTTCTCTGTGTTTTCCTTGGTCTCTTTGAGGAGCCTAGAATTTAGTCTTTTAAATACCTTGTCAAATAGTTCTATTATCAGTAGTTCCTCAAGAAGGTTTTCTGTCTCTTTATTTTGCTTACTTGCTTGAGCCATCTTACCCTGTTCCTTCATATGATTTTCTATTGACTGCTGTCTCTGAGGCATTAAGGTGTTATTTTATTTATTTGTATATTTCTTTATCGATTGTATGTTTGTTTTGCCCTAATTTTTTTGCTTTGTTTTGATATATCAGGAGGTCCACTTCTTCCCTTTACCTCTTTTTTTTAATTGTGCTTTAAATGAAAGTTTACAGAGCAAAGCAGTTTCTCATTAAACAAGTAATACACATATTGATTTGTGACATTGGTTGCCAGCCCCGCAAATTGTCAGCACTCTACTCTTCTCAACCTTGGGTTCCCCATTTCCAGCTATCCACCTTTCCTGCCCCTTCCTGCCTTGTCATCCTTGCCCCTGGGCTGGTGTGCCCATTTAGTCTTATATACATGGTTGAGCTACGTGTATTTTTTTTTTTATGGTCCTGCCTAATCTTTGGCTGAAAGGTGAACCTCAGGAGTGACTTCAGTACTGAGTTAAAAGGGTGTCCGGGGCCATACTCTCAGGGTTTCTCCAGTTTCTGTCAGACCACTAAGTCTGGTCTTTTTTTGTGAGTTTGAATTTTGTTCTATATTTTTATCCTCCTCTATCTGGGCCCCTCTATTGTGATACCTGTCAGAGCAGTCGGCAGCGGTAGCTGGGCACCATCTAGTTGTTCTGGTCTCAGTCTGGTGGAGGCTGTGGTAGTTGTGGTCCATTAGTCCTTTGGACTAATCTTTCCCTTGTGTCTTTGGTTTTCTTCATTCTCCCTTGCTCCAGATGGGTGGGACCAGTGGAGTATCTTAGATGGCCATTCACAAGCTTTTAAGACCCCAGACACTACTCACCAAAGTAGAATGTATAACATTTTCTTTATAAACTATGTTATACCAGTTGAGCTAGATGTTACCCAAGACCATGGTTCTTCTCTTTCTCTTTAGGATGACTTTCTTCTTTTGTATTATAATTGTTGTTGTTTTGTGGTACTGGTCTATGTGTGACTTTGGTGGTGTCAGTTGGCTGGGTGTGATTTCCTTTCACTAGTTGGTATAGTGGGTCACCCATACATGGGAGTCCTCTGTTGTTAGGTGCGTCTGTGTTCCCTTACAGGATTGAGTGATGGTATGAGAGCAGGTTCCTTCCCTGATGTGAGGTGGCAAGTGTTGAGTGGTCAGGATCACTCCTCAGCTCTTGAGGGACAGGATTATCCTTTGCATTGGTGTTGGCAGTTAGTGCATCCATTGGAGAGCAGGTCAGATTGTCTTTGTAGCCACAGGGAGGCAGTGCTACCCAAATGGACATGGTAGGCCCTCTGTGCATGCACAAGTTGGCATTTCAGTAGGTGGTGGGAGATCAAGGGGTTTCAGTGCATGTGCAGCCAGCTTGCAAGAACTGGATGGCTGTGGGGTGTGTGTCACCACAGCCAGGTGGCTGTTAAGTGAGGGCACAGGGATCGCCTGCTCATTGTTGGGCAGGGGCATGGGTGGCACCTGCTGGGATGCACTGGGTGGTCATTGTTAAGGGGGTATGCCTGCCAGGCCTTGCCATGTGGTCATTGAAGGGTATGCAGGGGAGCACCTGCAAGTCACTGGGCTGAGGCATGGGTTCATTTCTGCTGGTTGCTGGGGGTGGGTTAGGGTCCATTTCTGTTCACTGTGTGTGCATGGGGGAATCATGCTTGCCAGTCTTTGGACTGGGGGTAGGGTGCACACCTGCCTGTTGCTGGTCTGAGGTGTGCCTGCCTATCACTAGGCAGGGGTGCAGGAGCACTTCTAGGATTGAGTGATGGTACAAGAGCAGGTGGCACCAGGTGATCGGGGCTTGGCCTGATCAAATGTGAGGGGTGGGCTGAGTGGAGACTGGCTGAGTGGGGGACCTTTAGTTGTTACTCTATAGGTTTACTATTCAGTGGGTGTTTCCTGTCCAAATGGTCTTGTCCCTAGTTCCTGGCTCCCTGCCTACTCTGTGGTCACCAATATTACTGGAGCTTTTGCCCAACTTCCTGTACTTTCCGTTTTTAGGTCTGGCTCACGTCCTGCTCCCCTTGTTTCATTACAGATTTGTCTATAAAGTATCTCTGTTTCCAGTTGTGAATTCCATGGAGTTGTCTTCTTGTGCTCCTCACCCAGGAATGCTGCTTGCTTTGTCTCAAGATGACCGTGCTGCACAGGGCCAGCTAGCAGGATGCTGACGATCCTTAAATCTCTGCACCTGCTGTTGTCATTCAGTATCTACTTCCACTCAGTTCTCAGTCTAATTCTAAAGCCTTCTGTTTGATGCTTAAGGTTCCAAGGTTGTCATTTGTATCCATTTCACTTGGTTTTTCGAGTCTTTGTTGTAGGTGGATGTTATTCTATGTCTGTCTAAGTTGCCATCTTGGTCTCCTCCTTGATCCATAGAGTTTTCATTGGCTGATTTTCAGCCATCCTAGGGGGTGTAAACTGTTATCTCATTGTCTTTTTTATTTTAATTTCCACAATGACTAATGATATTGGAAATGTTTTCATGTGCTTATTTTCCATTTACATATATGTGGAGAAATATCTATTCAAATATCTTGCCCACTGGGTTGTCATTCTATTGTCTTAGAGTTATGCTTTCTTTATGTATAGTATATGATAGTATATGGATTTCATTTTATGTGGATCCACAATCAACACCCATGGAAGCAGCAGTCAAGAAATCAAAAGTCGCATTGCATTGGGCGAATCTGCTGCAAAAGACCTTTAAAGTGTTGAAAAGCAAAGATGTCACCTTGAAGACTAAGGTGCGCCTGACCCAAGTCATGGTATTTTCAGTTGCATCATATGCATGCCAAAGCTGGGCAATGAGTAAGGAAGACTGAAGAAGAATTGTTGCCTTTGAATGGTGGTGTTGGTGAAGAATATTGAATATACCATGGACTGCCAAAAGAATGAACAAATCTGTCTTGGAAGAAGTACAACCAGAATGTGCCTTAGAAGCAAGGATGGTGAGACTACATCTTACATACTTTGGACATGTTTTCAGGAGGGATGAGTCCCTGGAGAAGGACATCATGCTTGGTAAAGTACAGGGTCAGTGAAAAAGAGGAAGACTCTCAACAAGATGGAGTGACACAGTGGTTGCAACAGTGGGCTCAAGCATAATGATTGTGAGCAGGTGCAGGACCGGGAAGTGTTTCATTCTGTGGTACGTAGGGTTGCTATGAGTTGGAACTGACTCAACGGCACTTAACAACAACAACATATGGTTTGCAAATATTTTCTCTCATTCTGTGGTATGTCTGTCTCTATCTTGATGGTGTCTTTTGAAGCACAAAAGGTTTTTAATTTTTATTAAGTCCAATTAGTATACTTTTTCTTGAGTTGCTTATTCTTTTGGTGTCATATCTAAGAAACCATTGCCTAATCCAAGTTCATGAAGATTTACTCTGATTTCCTCTAGGAGTTTTACCTCTTACATTCAGGTCTAAGAGCCATTTTGAGTAAATTTTTGTGTATGGTGTGAAGAAGGGGTCCAACTTCATTCGCTTGAGTATGGATAGTCAATTATTTCTGACCATTTGTTGAAAAAACTATTATTTCCCCATTGAATTGTCTTGGCACCCTTTTCAAAAATCAACTTACCATAAATATAAGGTGCGAATTTCTGAACTCTCAATTTTATTTCATTCATCTAGATGTTTATCATTATGAAAGTACCACACTGTCTTGATTACTGTAGCTTTGCAGTAAGTTTTGAAATCAGGAAGTGTGAGTTCCCCAAATTTGCTCTTTTGCGAGAGTGTTTTGGCTGTTCTGGGTTGCTTGCACTTCCATATGAATTTTAGAATCATCTTGTCAATTTTTTTTTTTTTTTGGCAAAAAAACACCTGGGATTTTGATGGGAATTCCATTGAATCTGTAGATCATTTTGGGGAGTACTGCATCTTACCAATATTAAGTCTTCTGATCCATGAACAAGGGATGTCTTTCCATTTATTTAGGTATTCTTGTTAATTTCTTTTAACAGTGTTTTGTAGTTTTCAGTGTGTAAGTCTTGCATTTATTTTATTAAGTTAATTTCTAAATATTTTATTCTTTTTGATGCTGTTGTAAATGGAAATTTTTCTTAATTTTGATTTTGAAGTGTTCATTGTTAGTGTATAGACATACACTAACTTGATTTGCAACCATGCTGAAGTTGTTTATTAGCTCTAATATTTTTTCTGGATTCCTTGGCATTTTTATATGTAAGATCATGTTATCTGCAAATAGAGATAATTTTATTTCTTCTTTTTCATTTATGATACTTTTTATTAGTTTTGCTTGCCTAATTGCCCTGGCTAGAATGATCTGTACAATGTTGTATAGAAGTGGCAAAAGCAGACATCCTTGTCTTCTTCCTGATCTTAGGAGGATAACTTTCAGTCTTTCAACATTAAGTATGATGCTAAAAACCAAAAACCAAACCCATTGCCGCCGATTTGATTCTGATTCATGGCAACCCCATGTGTTACAGAATACAAATGAGCACCGTAGGGTTTTCTTTTCTATAATCTTTAAGGAAGCATATCACCATGCCTTTCTTCCCTGGTGCACTGGGTGGGTTCAAATCACCAACCTTTTGGTTAGTAGTTGAGTGCAAACCATTTGTGCCACCCAGAGAACTTAAGTACTATGTTAGCTGTCAATTTTTCATAGATGGCCTTTATCAGGTTGAGGAAGTTCCCTTTTATTCCTAATTTGTTGGGTATTTTTACCATGAAGAGATGTTGGATTTTGTCAAATGCTTTTTCTTGTCTTTTGAAATGATCATATGGATTTTGTCCTTATTCTATTAATGTGATGTATTAAACTGATTGATATTCAGATGTTAACTCAATCTTGCATTCACTGAGATAAATCTTATTTGGCCATGGCATATAATTCTTTTTATGTGTTGCTGGATTTGGTTTCCTAGTGTTTTGTTGAGAATTTTTGCATCATATTTATAAGGGATATTGGGTCTTTAGTTTTCCCCATTGTTTTCCTATTCACTATTTCATTTATCTCCACTCTAGTCTTTATCACATCTCTCCTTCTACTTGCTTTTGGTTTATTTTGTTCTTTTTTCAGTGTCTTAATGTGAAAGGTTAGGTTGTTGATTTGAGATCTTTCTTATTTTTTAATACAGGAGTTTGCAGCTATAAATTTGTTTCTAAGCTCTGGTATGTTGTGCCTTATTTTTATTAATCTCTCAAACTTTTTTCTGATTTTCCTGTGATTTCTTCTTTGACCATTGCATATTTATGATTGTGTTGTTTAATTTCCACATATTTGTGAATTTTCCAAATTTCTATTATTGATTTCTAATTTTATTCCCTTGTGGTCAGAGAATATGTTCTGTATGATTTTAATCATTATGTTTATTGAGGTTTTTTTTAGGGTTTATCACATGGTCTATCCTAGAGAATGTTCCATGTGCACTTGAGAAAAATACATGTTCTGCTGTTGTTGTGTGGAATGTTCTATAGATGTCATTTAGTTCTAGTTCTTTTACACTGTTGTTCAAGCCTTCTGTATCGTTGCTGATCTTCTGCCTAGTTGTTCTATCCATTATTGAAAGTGGAGTGTTGAAGTACCCAAGTATTATTTTGAATTGTCTCTTCCTCCCTTCAGTTTGTTATTTCTTGCCTCATGTATTTTGGGGCTCTGTTGTTACGTGCATATGTTTATAAATGTTATTTCTTTCTGATAGATTGACCCTTTAATCATTATAAATGTCTTTCTTTGTCTGTAATATTAATTTTTGTCTTAAAGTATACTTTTTTATGATATCGAGATAGCCACTCACATTATATGTATGTTGGTATACTTGGTGGTGTCCCATAGGTCCATGAGGCACTGTTCATTTTTCTCTATTCTTATTCCTTTCTGTTCCTCAGAGTGAATAATCTCAAATTCACTGACTTGTTCTTCTGCCAGCTAAAATACACTATTAAGCCTCTCTGGTGAAAAGTGGCTTTAATTTTTCATTTTAATTATTGTAGCTTTCAATTAAAGAATTTCTATTTGGTTTTTTTTAATAATGTCTAGCTCCTTATTGATATTCTCTACTTAAAGTGACATTGTTCTATAAATCCATTAAGCCTATTGCGGTTGAGTCGATTCTGACTCATAGAGACCCTATAGGACAGAGTAGAACTGCCTCCATAGAGTTTCCAAGGAGTGGCTGGTGGATTTGGACTGCTGACCTTTGGGTTAACAGCCAAGGTTTTAACCACTATGCCACCCAGCTCCTCATTGTTCTGTACTTTCCTTTAATTCTCTAGGTAAGGTTTCCTTTAGTCCTTTGAACATATTTATAATAATTGATTAAAAGTATTTGTCTTGTAAGTCCAGCATCTGGGCTCCCTCAGGTTGACAGCTTTTTTCCTGTGTGGACCATACTTTCCTATTTCTTTGTGTGTCTCATAATTATGTGTTTTAAACTGAACATTTTAAATAATATAATGTAGCAACTCTGGAAATCACGTACTTCCCCTCTCTCCTGGGTTTGTTTTTGTTGTTGTTGTTTCTTTAGTGACTTTCCTGAAATAATTCTGTAAAGTCTGCTTTCTCTGCTATATGTGGCCACTGAAGTATCTTCTGATTTAGCTTAGTGGCCAACTAATAATTGGACAGAGATTTCCTTAAATGCATTGAACAAATAAGTCTTCTACCATTTGCCAAGAGGACCTGAGCGTATGTTGGAGAACACCTTCAAAACTCCCACAGTTTACAACTCTTCCTTAGTCTTAATTTCCTTCTTGAACAGGGCTGCAAGGTCATCCATAGTTGATAGATTATGACCTTCTCAGGTCTTTTCTGGACAGGAACACAGCCCTGGGTATACATGTGCCCTTCTAGATTCCCAGAAACATGTTGGAGCTTTTCAAAGCCCCCTATGGACATTTAATTCACTAGATTCTTCTTTTAAGGCTTTTGTTCATCCTGTTATTTACTCCAACATTGTAATGTAATGTAAACAATTGTAACTGATTTTTTTCCTACGAAGTCCCTGGGGATATGGCATTGCTTATTGAGGCATTGTTCTGAGACAGATCAAATAAAGGCAAGTCCTGTGAATGTGATTTTTTTCAGGGAGCTTATATACAGGTCAAATAGTGACAGCTCTGTGGTGCTGGATATTTGTGAGCATGAGAATACTTACTGGGGCGATGAAAATGGTCTAAATCTGATTTATAGTGATGGTTGCCAGCTGAAATTTTGTGGAATCCATATGACACTCCAGTCTTTTGACCTGCTGGCCACAAATTCAGGGCTTGTTTTCCACTACCCCTTCAGGATGCCAGGAGTCTACAAGCTCAGGAGTCCACATGACACTCTTACTTTCTTACCTGCTGGCTCCTACTACCCCTTAGGTTTAATAATTCACTGGAACGACTCACAGAATTCAAAAAGATTGTGCCATACTTACAACTACAGATTTATTATATTCAAAAAGGGTACAAATGAAGAGACACATAGGGTGAAGTATGGAAGTGTTCCCAACATAGAACTTCCATGTCCCAAGGGACATGCTACTGTCTCGAGAACAGAAGTTCTCATAAACCAGGAAGGTCTCTGAACCGCTGTTCAGGGATTTTATCTACCAGTCCTGCATGCCTCCTTAGGCTAGTTGATATCAGCCTCCCAGTTAAATCTTCTCCGGGCTGGCCAACCCCCACTCATCAGCACAAATTCTCAAGTGTGACCCAGAAGTCCTAGTCCCAAACACACTAATTACTCTTAGGGTTATTTCTCCAGAGCCAAGGACAAAAGCCACCTTACTTGGAGTAAAACTATATCTTTTACCCCACAAGTTAAGAAATGAATTCAGCAAAGTGGTGTCGTACAAGATAAACACACAAAAATCAGTTGCGTTTCTATACACCAGCAACAAACAATCTGAAAATGAAATTAAGAAAATAATCCCATTTACAATAGCATCTAAAAGAATAAAACACTTAGGAATAAATTTAACCAGGGAAGTGAAAGTCTTGTACACTGAAAACTATAAAACATTGCTGAAAGAATGGAAAAATCTTGTGTTCGTGGATTGGAAGGCTTAACATTGTTCAGATGTCAGTACTACCCAAAGCGATCTACAGATTCAACACACTCCCTATCAAAATCTCAGCAGTTTTTTTTTTTGGCAGTAATGGTAAAAGTTGTTCTCAAATTCATATGGAATTGCAAGGGGCCCTAGACAGCCAAAAAATTCTTAAGAAGGAGGAGCCAAGATGGTCAACTAGTCAGATGCACCACACCGTCCCTCAGCAGCAAAGACCCAAAAAACCAAGTAAAACAGATACAGGCACTAATCCTGGAACCTTGAGCATCCAATGAAGGGATAAAGAACTACACTGAACACTAAATGGAAGAAGAAACTGAATAAAAACAGCAAACAAGAAGGGACAGAGTGGAGGTGTCTAGATAACTGGCCCAACACAGCATGGCCATCTTTAGTGTGGAGCACAGAAGGCAACTTCACAGAATTCCAGAGAAACTGAGAAAAGAGACAGAGAAATTGAGAAGACACACTTGGAGTGAAATAGGGTGAACAGCAGCGCAAACCTCCCATACCTGCAGCCCAGACCACCGGGGACCATGGTACAAGCAACCCCCTCCCCCCACACCCAGCTGCCTTCCCTGCCTTTCCCACTCACCCAATCACACCAAGTGCCAGCAGGCTGCTACAATGTGGACCTAGCCACCAGCCCAGTCTTACAAGCCCACCCTACCACACTGCATTACTGCAGGCTACTCTGGTATGGCTTTGGCCACCCACTCTCCCTTTCTCACCTGCCCAGCTGAGCCGAGCACTGGTAGGCTGCTCCGGCATGGACCTGGCTGCCCACTCCTCCTTTCTTGCCTGTCCAATAGAGCTGAGCACTGGTAGGCTGCTCTGGCATTTTCTGGCTGCCCACTGCACCTTTCCTGCATGACCAATTGAGCAGAACACCAGCAAGCAACTTCAGCAAGGAGCCGGCTGCTTGCCACTCTTTTCCCACTTGCCCAACCATTCTGAGTGACGGAAAGCCACACCGGCCTGACTTCAACTGCCCATCCCACCTTTCCCGCCCACTCAATTGAGCCAGTAGGCCTCTCCAGCTTGGATCTAGCCAAGTACTTTGCCTTTCCCACGGGCCTGATTGAACCAAGTGACAGTAGGCTGCTCCAGCATTCCTTTGGCTGCCCTCCCTGCCTTTCCTGCCGGCTTGATTGAGCTGAACACTGGCAAGTCACTCTGGCAAGAACCCAACCACCTGCCCTTCCTTTCCTGCCCAACTGACTGCACTGAGTGCAGGCAGGCCATGCCAGCTCGGCTTCAGCCACCCACCCCGCCTTTCCCACCCACCCAATTGAGCCAAGCTCTGGCAGGATGTTCCAGCACAGACCAGTCCAAATGCTCTTCCTTTCCTGCCAGCCCAACCACACCGAGTCCTAGCAGGCCATGCCAGCTAAGCTTCAGCCCCCTGCCCCACATTTCATGTTGCCTGACTGTGCCAAGCATTGGAAGGCCGCTCTCACGCGGACCTGGTCACTCTTCCCACACACCAACCCCCACATGTGCTGGCAGGTAGCTCCAGTGTGGTTTTGGCCACCAGCCCCACCTTTGCTGCCCACCCAATCATGTGCATGCACACTCATGAGCTGACCTACCCATCACCCATCCCCCTACCAGGTAAGTGTCAGCAACCACATGCCCATATCTTCACATGCCCATCATCCACCTTCCTCCCCTCCGCAACCTGGTGAGCAGAGGCGCCTGTGTGCTCCTATGCCCAGCCAGCCTCACAGTGGCCTGTGGTCCAGCAGTGCCTCCTACTCCCTCAAGCCACCTGTGCTGGGGGCCCAAGGACCAGTGGCAAATACTCCCCCATGGCACACTCTAGTAGATAGGGGTGCTCCATCCAACCAGGCACCCATGGACTGGCACTATCCCCCCTGCTTTGCTCCCCTTATTGCCCCCCCATAACCAGAGGCTTGTGCCAACTCTGACCACCCCCAGCCAGCCCAGCTGTCCCAGGACTGTCCTTGAGTTTCCATACCACCACCCGGTGACTAATGACCCAGGCACCCTCTCCCAGAACACCCAGTAACCGACAGTGCACACACACAATTCCTAACCCAGTGACCAGTGAGAACAGTCCTTGCACCGATGCCCAGCTGACCAGCTGGACAGACACATAATCTCACTAGAAACACCAGCTACATCCTCAGCCACCCCACAAGACCAGTGAACAGGGGCCTGTGCTCACACACACAGTCACTGCCCCACCCACCCAGAGACAGGAAGTGAGAGCTCCAGTGTGGCCAGACTAGCAACCAGAGTAGCACACATACTCACTGACTCAGATATATCAAAATAAAACAAAAAATCAAGACAAAGCAACAAAACATACCATAAATCAATAAATATAATGACACCTTACCTTGATGCCTTGGAGACAATAGACAATATCAAATCACAGAAACAAGCAGGTCGATATGGCTCCAGCAAGTGATCAAAATAAAGAACCAGAAAACTTTACAGAGGAAGAAATAGTAATGGAACTACCTGATAAGGAATTCAAAAGACTAATATACAGGGTTCTCCAAGATATCGAGAAAGAGATCAAGGAAAACACAATCAAATCAATAAAAACATAGACAAAACAATAGAGTTCAGGAAAACAATACAAGAACAAAATGACAAAATAAATAGACAATTAGAAACCATACAAAAACAGCAACTAGAAATCCAAAAATGTAATAATAAAACTTCAGAAATAGACAACTTAATAGAAGGATATAGGAGCAGAATTGAATTATTGGAAGACAGACTTAGCAAAACGGAGGACAAATCACTTCACACCAATTTGTTTGAGGAAAAATCAGAAATAAGAATGAAGAAAACCTAAGAATTATGTGGGACACTATCAAGAAGAAAAATTTGGTGAGACTTGAGTTCCAAAACAGGGCAAGGCAATAGAAAACACAAAAAGAATTGTCAAAGATTTGACAGAAAATTTCCCTTATATCATGAAAGACAAGAAGATATCAATCCAGAAAGCTCGGCGAAGGCTTACAGGGTCGACTTTACCAGGAGATACAGGTTTGGTGGTAGATATTTCTACATACATGACTGTAGGTACTCCTTATATATTAATATAGACAATAGAGCACACAAGGGGCACAGTCAGGGAAACCTCTTAGGTATAACCAAACACCTCACAGGATGAAGTTCCTAGGCTAGAAGGCAAAGGACCATAGACTCAGGGGACATCTACATCAATTGGCACAGTATAGTTCATAAAGACAGTGTTCTTGCATCCTACTTTGGTGAGTAGCATCTCGGGTCTTAAAAGCTTGTGAGTGGCCATCTAAGATACAACTCTTGGTCTCTTCCCATCCACAGCAAAGGAGAGTAAAGAAAACCAAATACTCAAGTGAGCAATTAGTCCAAAGGATTAATGGACCACATGAACCACAGCCTACATGGCCTTGAGACCAGAAGAACTAGATGGTGCCCGGCTACCACTACTGGGATTACAACAGAGGGTCTCGGACAGAGTGGGACAAAAATGTAGAACAAAAAATCAAGTTCACAAAAAAGACCAAACTTACTGACCTGACAGAGACTGGAGGAATCCCCGAGACTATGGCCCTGGAACCACCTTCCAGCCAGACAATAAACAAGCCCATAAAATAAACAAAAACACCTGAGAGAAATGTGCTCCTTATAACAATCTATACAAGATCAAAAGGGCAATACTTGTCCAAAAGCAAAGATGAGAAGGCAGGAAAGGGGTAGAAAATCAGGATGAAAGAAGTGGAGAACCCAGGGAGGAATGGGAAGAGTGCTGACACATTGTGGGGAATGAAACCAAGGCCATGAAACACTTTATACACAAACTATCGAATGGGAGTCTAATTTGCTCTGTAAACCTTCCCAGAGTCTTGTTTTTTGCCAATGCCTTCAGTACCATCGGTTCCTGATCATATGCTACCTCTTGAAATGGTTGAACCTTGACCAATTCTTTTTGGTATAATGACTCTGTGTTCCTTCCGTCTTCTTTTGATGCTTCCTGCATCATTTAATATTTTCCCCATAGAATCCTTCACTATTGCAACACGAGGCTTGAATTTTTTCTTCAGTTCTTTCAGCTTGAGAAATGTCGAGCATGTTCTTCCCTTTTGGTTTTCTAGCTCAAGCCAGAACAAGGTTTCAGTTTTTCAGAGGCTCCGAGACATATCCAAAACACACCCTAATCACTCTGCACTCTGGGGGGAACAGCCTTTACACTCTGAGTTACCACTCCTCTGCTGTGCTCTGTGAGGGTGCCTCACTTGGAAGGGGAAGGGTGAGTACACTCTGAAAGTCTGCCTGGGAAATATGTGCTTTTAGTTTCACTGCCAGAGATTGGGGACCATTCCCAGTGCACAGAAGAGCAGTGCACCAGCCAGTGGTTCAGGGTGGCTCCTGGTCCACTGGGGCCATCCCTCTGCTGTGTTCGGAGGGGCAGGGACACCCCAATCTGTCCAGGAAATATGTGGTTTTTGTTTCAGAGCCAGAGATCAGGGGCCCTTCCCTGTGCACCAGAGATCCCTTCTCTGGCTGGTGGTGCTGGCTGGTTCCTGGGTGTCCCTCTGCCATGCTGGGAGGGGGAAGAGATGGGGCATCTGAACAGATCTGTACTTTTGTTTTTGGATTCATAAATCAGGTACCATTCCCTATGCAGCAGAGATTCATGCACCAAGTGGTGGTACTGGGTAGTAGCCGGGCCACTGGGGCCATCCCTCTGCAGTGCCAGGAGTGGGAGGGATAGGGACAGTGGAAGAAATTGTTTCCCTACCATATAACTTTTCCTTTTCTTTATTCAGCTTTCAGTTCCTTCTTGCTTATTTTTGTCCATTGTCTCAGATTTCTTACAAGGCTGAATACAATATTCTAGTTGCTTTTATTGGTATTCTTGTGGGGAGGGTCAGGATCTTAGATCTGCTCATGTTGCCATCTTCCCAGAATCCTCTGGTTCCTTTTTATAATTTCTATCTCTCTATTAATATTCCTATTTTGTTCCTGTATCATTTTCCTGGTTTCCTTTGTACAACGTTTCCTTTTGCTCTTTAAGTATGTTTTATATTATTGTTTTAAGTCTTTATCTAGCAAGTCTATTAACTGGACTTCCACAGGAATAGTTTCTGTTGCTTTATTTTGTTCTTTGAGTGGGCCAGTCTTGCTATTTTTTGTATGCTTTGTGATTTTTTCTTTAAATTTGGATATTTGAATATTATAATGTGGTAATAACTCTAGAAATAAGGTTCTTCCCTTTCTCCAGAGTTTGACTTTTTTTCAATTGTTGAAGGCTGTAGTGGTACATTTGTTTAGTGGCTTCCCCTAACTATTTTTACAAAACTTCTTCCAATCTTTGAAAATTGACTCTATGTAAGGGTCTTCCTTCAACACTTAGCCAGACTTGCACTAAACTTAGGGATCAGCCCTAGGTAAAAACTGTAGGGTATTCTCAGGTAATTTCTGTTTCATTTTGGCAAGTTTGATTCAAATATGTCCTAGTGACTTTCTTTTGGGATCTACCTTATGTGGGGTTCAGTGAGCTTCTTGGATAGATATCCTCTCATCTTTTACAATATCAAGGAAGTTTTCTGCCAACAAATCTTCAACAAATCCCTCTGTATTTTCTGTTACCTTCCTTGTTCTGGTACTCCAATCACTCATAGGTTATTCCTCTTGATAGAGTCCCACATAATTCTTAGGATTTCTTCACTTTTTTAAATTCTTTTATCGGATTTTTCCTCAAATAAATTGCCTTATCTTTATCTTCAATCTCACTAATTCTGACTTCCATTGCCTCAATTCTGCTCCTACGACTTTCCATTGAGTTATCTAATTCTAAAATTTTATTGTTAATCTTTTGGATTTCTATTTGTTGTCTCTCTATGGATTCTAGCAGCCTGTTAAATTTGTTATTTTGCTCTTATATGGCCTTCCTAAATTCCTCTATTGCTTTGTCTGTGTTTTCCTTGGATTGTTCTGCATTTTGATTGATGTCCTTCCTGATATCTTGAAGAGCTCTGTATATTAATCTTTTGAATTCTACCTCCAGTAATTCCAAGACCTTCTCTTTCTCTGGGAAGTTTCCTGGTTCTTTGTTTTGGTCGCTTGCTGGAGTCATCATGGTCTGCCTCTTTGTGTGATTTGATATTGACTGTTGTCTCTGAGCCATCAATAAGTTATTTATTGTATGTTTGCTTACTGTGTCATAGCTTCTTGTTTTGTTTTGTTTTGTTTTGATATGCTCAAATAAGCTGGGCATGTGATTTACTTTGATTATTGGCATCTTTGAAGCTCTCATGTCCTGTCACCAGGTGGTTAGCACTGCTACTAGGTACGTGGGCCTGGGAGTGCATTTACTTTTCTTGTGTGGATTCAGCTCAAGTGTCCAGGTCATTGATCACTGATTGTGTAGTGCAGGCCCTCACGTGCCATCCTAGATGAGCAGGGCTACATAAAGGTGATTAGAGCAGGCACAGGTATCTGGCTGCAGTAGGGGGTTATGTGCTGAGCAAGGTAGAGGGCCCCTGAGTGCCTAGGTGGAAGGCATGTTCCTCTTTCCTAGAGGGTGTAGGTGGGTGGGTATTGCAGCTGGACTTTGGGCTGTAAGGACTGGGAGACACCACTTATTCTCTGACCCCTGTCGTGGGTGGCAAGCTGTAATAGGTGAAGCAGCCAATCCTCAGGCCCCTGATGTGGGTGGGTGAGGACCCTGCTTAATAGTCTGGGTGGTGTCAAATGTCACAAATCTGCCACCTCCTTAGCTGTTGCAATTGAGAATAGGCTTCAAGTATATACCCTGCTGGACTATGCTAATGAGGGCCTACACTGTTGAATGGGCCCACATAGGTCTAGGCAGGGGTGAAAGACATTTGAAGTCCACAGACCGCTTATGCCTGTGCCTAGGAAAAGGGACAACGCCCGCCCTGAGTTCCCAGCATAGGGGGCGTGGCAATATTTTGAAGCATGAGACTGGTTCGGGCACGGTTAGCCCTGCGATCCTAGCTTGGGGAGCTGGTGGTTTCCTTTTATGTTTATTCAGTTGTTTATTCCCACCCCAAAGCAAGGAGACTGGCTCAGTGTGAGTGGTGTCACTTCTGGCCCAGGGGGATAGCAACTGCAGAACTTTGCCAGACAGGCACCAGAGCAGAGCTGGGAGGGGAAGAGGGAGAGGAAGAGAGGCACTTCCCAGAGGGGAAAGGGTTATTTTGATCCTGAGCGGTAGGTTAGATGCTTGCACTTAACTTTCACAGATCCAGGGCTGTTTCCCCCTAGCTCCGGAGACTTGTGAAGACTCTCGGCCACTCAGTTTCTCCCAAAGTGGTAAAAGTGCATCTCGAGCACTACTGCTTGCAACAGCCGCGTGCACCAAACGTTCTAGCATGCAGGGTGCCAGCTACGTCAGGTCTGACACTTCTTCACTGCTTCTGAAGTGTGTCTCTCTCCCATGCTACTCAGTCTGATTCCTCAACTTTGCCTTTGATATTCAGGGCTCCTAGATTGTCATATATAATCGATTCACTTGGTTTTTGGGGTCTTTGTTTTAAGAGAGACCACAGGAAGCATCTGCGTAGTCTGCCATCTTGGTCCCGCCTCCCTCTCAGGTAATTTTTGAGGGTGCATCTTGCCCTGGGCATGTGTGTGGCTTTCTCAATTCCCCTATATACACAGTGCTTTCAAAAACACCAAAAATTTCCCAAAGAAACTCTCACCCAGACCTCTCCTTCCAGTCTTTAGGTGCCTATTGTATGCTTTAAAAGCATTCTTTAGGCCCCAGGTGATTACAGCCTGAGGCTATATCCTGATCTCACTCAGCCTTGCATGCGCTAAGAGACAGGCCAAACCTAGACATGCTCCTTTATTCGGTCTTTCAGGAAGCCCCCAGACAGTTTAGAACACACACATAATATGGGAATAAAGTCTGCTCTGCTCCCTCTAGAGCCAATGACCAGGAGTGAGGGCCATTGCTGCTTTAAGATGGCAAGGATGGGCTGAGAAGAGAGTGAAGTGTGACACATATAAAGTTTTCCTACCATTTATATGCCCCTTTTGCTTCATAATTCACTTAGCGGCTGTAACCCTTTGACTTGTTTCCAAAATTCTGACAAAGTTGGTTGTGTCAGTTTCTGCTAAGTTTTTTGGATTTTTTTTGTTTGGTTGGTTGGTTTTTGGTGTTTTGTGGGAGGACATGAATGTGCAGCCACTCACACTACCATCTTGTTCTGGATTGACAAAAAATCATCCTTTATAGGACGTACAAAAAACAACCAGATATAAACCTAGATAAGGAAGTCACAATAGTAAGTCAAAGCTAAAACACTGAAAATAAGGAAACAGAGATGTCAGTATGTAAAAGATGACAACATTAAAACAAAAAAGAGGGACAAAAAATGTAGTCATAGATCTTTCATATGGAGAGGAAGTCAAGGCAATATAAAGATATAAAAGATTGACTTAAACTTAGAAAAATAGGGGTAAATACTAAGGTAACCACAAAGGAAACTAACAATCCTGCACGTCAAAATAAAAAACAAGAAAAACATAAAGATGCAGCAAATACAAAATCAACAACAATGAAAAAGATGAAAAGAAAAAACATAAAGAAAAATGACTCAGCACAGAAAATTAAGTGGAACAAAGAAACTGTCAAAGACACACACACAAAAATATATAAAATGAGAGCAGTAAACACATAGCTATCAATAATTACACTGAATGTAAATGGACTAAATGCACTAATAAAGAGATAGAGAGTGGCAGAATGGATAAAAAAAATACAATCTGTCTTATATGCTACCTACAAGAGACACACCTTAGACTTAAAGACACAAACTAAAACTCAAAGGATGGAAAACAATATATCAAGCAAATAACAGTCCAAAAAGAGCAGGCGTGGCAATGTTAATCTCTGACAAAATAGACTTTAAAGTAAAATCCACCACAAAGGATAAGGAAGGACACTATATAATTATTAAAGTGTCAATACACCAGCAGGACACAACCATAATAAATATTTATGCACCCAATGACAGGGCTCCAAAATATGTAAAACAAACTATAACAGCATTGAAAAGACAGATAGACAGCTCCACAACAATAGTAGGAGACTTCAACACACCACTTTCAGTGAAGGACAGAACATCCAGAAAGAAGCTCAATAAAGACAAGGAAGATTTAAATGCCACAATCAAACAACTTGACCTCATAGACGTATACAGAACACTCCGCCCAATATCAAACAAGTATAATTTTTTTTCCAAAGCGCATGGAACATTCTCCAGAATAGACTACATTTTAGACCATAAAGCAAGCCTTAACAGAATCCAAAGCATTGAAATATTACAAAGCATCTTTTCTGACCATAAAGCCATAAAAGTGGAAATCAATAACAGAAAAATCAAGGAAAAAAATCAAACACATGGAAAGTGAACAACACCTTGCTTGAAAACTACTGGGTTATAGAAGAAATTAAGGGTGGAATAAACAAATTCATAGAATCAAGAGAGAATGAAAGCACATCCTACCAAAACCTTTGGGACACAGCAAAAACAGTGCTCAGAGGTCAGTTTATAGCAATAAATGCACACATCCAAAAAGAAGAAAGGGCCAGGTATGGAGGGATGTTTCAACATTAGAAAAACAATCAAAGTAATTCATCACATAAATAAAACAAAAGACAAGAACCACATGATTTTATCAATTCATGCAGAAAAGGAGTTTGAAAAAGTCCAACACCCATTCATGATAAAAAGTTTTCAGCAAAATAGGAATAGAAGGGCAAATCCTCAACAAAATAAAGGACATTTATACAAAGCCAACAGTATCCTAAATGTAGAGAATCTGAAAGCATTCCCCTTGAGAACGGGAACCAGACCAGGATGCTCTTTATCACCACTCTTATTCAACATTGTGCTGGAGGTCCTAGCCAGAGCAATTAGGATAGAAAAAGAAATAAAGGGCATCCAAATTGGTAAGGAAGAAGTAAAAGTACTTCTATTTGAAGATGATATGCTCTTATACACAGAAAACCCCAAAGAATCCACAAGAAAACTACTGGAACCAATAGAAGATTTCAGCAAAGTATCAGGATACAAGATAAACATACAAAAATCAGATGGATTCCTCTACACCAAAAAAGAGAACTTCTGAGAGGATATCACCAAATCAGTACCATTTACAGTAGTCCCCAAGAAGATAAAATACTGAGGAACAAACCTAACCAGAGATGTAAAAGACCTATACAAAGAAAACTACAAGACACTACTGCAGGAAACCAAAAGAGACCTGCATAAGTGGAAAAACATACCTTGCTCATGGATAGGAAGACTCAACATTGTGAAAATGTCAGTTCTACCCAAAGCGATCTACAGATACAATGCAATCCCGATCCAAACTCCAATGACATTTTTTAATGAGTTGGAGAAACAAATCACCAACTTCATATGGAAAGGGAAGAGGTCCCGAAGAAGTAAAGCATTACTGAAGAAGCAGGACAAAGTGGGAGGCCTCACACTACCTGATTTTAGAACCTATTATACTGCCACGGTAGTCAAAACAGGCTGTTACTGGTACAACAACAGACACATAGACCAATGGAACAGAATTGAGAATCCAGACATAAATTCATCCACCTATGAGCAGCTGATATTTGACAAAGGCCCAAAGTCCATTAATTGGGGAAAAGACAGTCTCTTTAACAAATGGTATTGGCATAACTGGGTATCCATCTGCAAAAAAATGAAACAAGACCCATACCTCACACTATGCACAAAAACTAACTCAAAAATGAACCAAAGACCTAAATATAAAATCTAAAATGATAAAGATCATGGAAGAAAAAATAGGGACAATGCTAGGAGCCCTAATACATGGCATAAACAGAATTCAAACCATAAGTACCAATGCACAAACACCAGAAAAGAAACTAGATAACTGGGAGCTCCTAAAAATCAAACACTTATGCTCATCAAAAGACTTCACCAAAAGAGTAAAAAGACAACCTACAGACAGAAAAAAATTTTGGCTACGACAAATTTGATCAAGGTCTATCTCTAAAATCTACAAAATACTGCAAAACCTCAACAAGAAAAAAACATTAACTCAATTAAAGAATGGGCAAAGGATATGAACAGAAAATTCACCAAAGAAGATATTCAGGTGGCTAACAGACACATCAGGAAATACTCACGATCATTAGCCATTAGAGAAATGCAAATCAAAACTACAATGAGATACCATCTCACCCCAACAAGTCTAGCATTAATCCAAAAAACACAAAATAATAAATGTTGGAGAGGTTGTGGAGAGACTGGAACACTTACACACTGTTGGTGGGAATGTAAAATGATACAACCACTTTGGAGATCGATTTGGCACTTCCTTAAAAAGCTAGAAATAGAAGTACCATATGATCCAGCAATCCCACTCCTTGGAATATATCCTAGTGAAATAACAGCCATCACACGAATAGATATATGCACACCCATGTTCATGGCAGCACTGTTCACAATTGCAAAAAGATGGAAACAACCTAGGTGCCCATCAACGGACAAATGGATAAACAAATTGTGGTATATTCACACAATGGAGTACTATGCAAGGATAAAGAACAACAATGAATCTGCAAAACATCTCATGACGTGGATGAATCTGGAAGGCATTATGCTGAGTGAATTTAGTCAGTCGCAAAAGGACAAATATTGTATGAGACCACTGTTATAAGAACTCAAGAAATGGTTTAAACACAGAAGAAAACATTCCTTGATGGTTACGAGGGTGGGGAGCGGGGGAGGTGGGTATTTACTAACTAGATAGTTGGCAAGAATTAGGTGAAGGGAAGGACAGCACAAATACAGGGGAAGTCAGCACAACTAGACTAAACCAAAAGCTAAGGAGTTTCCTAAATACTACCAAACACTTAGAGGGACAGGGTAGCAGGGGCAGGGGTCTGGAGACCATGGTTTCAGGGGACATCTAGGTCAATTGGCATATCAATTTCATTAAGAAAAGGTTCTGCATTCCACTTTGGTGAGTGGTGTGTGGGGGTCTTAAAAGCTAGCGAGCGGCCATCTAAGATATATCACTTGGTCCCAACCCGCCTGGAGCAAAGGAGACTGAAGAACACCAAAGACTCAAGGAAAATATTAGCCCAAGTGACAAAAAGGGCCACATAAACCAGAGACTGCATCAGCCTGAGACCAGAAGAACAATGACCTCCCTGACAGGGAACATAACAGAAAGTCCTTGAAGGAGCAGGAGAAAAGTGGGGCACAGAACTCAAATTCTAGTAAAAGACCAGACTTAATGGTCTGACTGAGACTGGAGTGACCCCAGAAGACATGGTCCCTGGACTCTCCATTAGCTCAGAACTGAAACCATTCCCGAAGCCAACTCTTCAAAGATTAGACTGGACTATGGGACATAAAATGGTAGTCGTGAAAAGAGTCCTTCTTAGCTCAAGTAGATACATGAGACTAAATGGGCAGCTTCTGTCTGGAGGCAAGATGAGAAGGCAAAAAGGGACAGGAGCCAGTGGAATAGACAAGAGAAATCTGGGGTGGATAGGAGGAGTATGCTGGCACATTATAGGGAGAGCAGCTAAGGTCACATAGCAATGTGTGTATAAATTTTTGTATGAGAAATTGACTTGAACTGTAAACTCTCACTTAAACCACAATAAAATAAATAAGATTTCTAAAGGTGGTTTGGTAGAGTAGAAGCTCTCTTACTGATGCAATTGCAACTGATTGTCAGCGCTAAAGGCAACAGTCAGTGGAGGCAGGATATCACAGAGAGAAAACATAAATACATTAAACACTTTATTTTAAGTTAAAACATAAATGTGTATTCATTCACCAATCTTTATTTAAAATCAAGGCCTTTTCTTTGTGTATGCTTCCTCTAACAGGCTTGCTGCCTCGTTTTTCTTACATAAACCACACCCACAGTGCCTTATCTACGAGTTATAGTTTGGGCTGCTTTAAAGTGGAGCAAGAACTCAAAGAGAATTCTGTAGCAATCTGAGCAGATTCCTTTCAGTATTTTAATGTTTTCCCCATGAATTTTTTGCATTTGTCTTTTCCACATCTAATATGACCCCATTTAAAAAAATGGATTTGCCTTTAAAAATCACGCCTTTCCAAAGCATTTCAATTTAGTTTTCATATAAATTACAATTCTTATTCTTTTCACATTCATGTTTTATCAGTTTATTTACCTAAATTATGTTATTGCATTTGTAATGCAATGGCATCAACAGGTTTGGGAATAACATACTTATTCTTTGTAAACGTAGAATTTATCTAATGGAAGCATAAAAGTGAGCACACTGAGAGGAGCCTACTAGCTTTCAGCATTCCCTATATTAAGGGCATCAATTAATTTGTTTTTAGTGAAGGGCTGTGGAGAATCGGTTAGTCTAATGTAAACTAAGACAGCTTCCACCACAAATGAAAAGTTAAGTATCAGAAACCACTTGGGGAAAGAATGGGTTTTTTAACAAATGGTATTGTAAAGCTTATATAAGTATTTGGAGGAAAATTATAAAGTTTACTAGTTTCCTCTTCAATCTAGAAAATATGAGCAAGGAACAAACAGTTTTGCAAAGGAACCAAGCAGACTTTCTAGAAATGAGAAACCTAATAACTGAAATTAAAACTCATTGGCTAAAAAAAATTCATAACCTCAACTTAGTCATAAACATTAGACAACCCCAACTGAGAAACATTCTACAAAATAGCTGACTTGTACTCTTTAAAACTGTCAACATCATGAAATACAAAGAAAGGCTGAGAAACTATTCCAGATTAGCAAAAACTAAAGAGAGATGACAGTTGAATGCAATGCTTACTCCTGGATTTTCTTTTTCTATGACTGACATTCCGAACTCATAGCGACCCTATAGGACAGAGTAGAACTGCACCATAGACTTTCCAAGGAGCATCTGGTGGATTCGAACTGCCGACCTTTTGGTTAGCAGCCATAACACTTAACCACTATGCCACCAGTGTTTCCAAACTTGTAGTTTCTGAAACTACGAGTTGGAATCAACTTGACGGCAATGGGTTTTTTTTTTTTTTTAATGAATGACATTAATGGGACAATTGGTGAAGTTTGAATAAGGTCTGTTAATTAGATAACAGTATTGTATCAGTGCTAATCTCTTGATTTTGATAGCTGCACTGTGGTTATGTACAAGGACGTTCTTGTTTCTAGGAAATACACACTAATGTGTTTAAGGGTAAAAGGTCACCGTGACTGCAGCTTACTTTTAAACATTTCAGAAAAAAAGTATGTCATTTTAGATAGATAGATAGTGAAAGAAAGATAAAACGTGGTAAAATGTTAACATTTTAGGGATCTGAGTATACAGGATTCTTTGTACCAACTTTGCAGCTTTCCTGTAAGTTTGAATTTATTTAAAAACAAAAATTGTAAAACTCAATTGCAGGATTTTACCGCATATGATACACAACAAAAGAGATTTAGTGAATTGAATATGAAGATAGATATACAGACATTATCCAGTATTCAGCACAGAGACAAAGAGATAGCAAATATTAAAGAGAAGTTAAGCGACCTGGAGGACAAAGTGAGGTTAACATGTTTCTAATTGGAATTCCAGAAAGATATATAGAGCTACAAGGGAAGAGACAATATCTGAATAGTCAGTAACTGATAATTTTCCAAAACTAATGGTAGACACCAACACTCAGATCCAGGAAGCTCTATGAAGTCCAAGCAGCATAAATTTTTAAAAAATCAAACCTAAACTCATCTTATGGGTTTAATTAAGCATAACAATTGTGAGGATGGTGCAGGACTGGGCAGTGTTTCGTTCTGTAGTACATAGGGTCGCTATGAGCTGAAACCGACTTGATGGCACCTAACAACAGCAACAACAGACTATCTTGGTGATACTGCAGAACACCAAAGAAGAATAGATCTTAAAAGAAACCAGAAAGAATAGCAATTAGACTGACTGCTAACATTTCAATGGCAGCAATGAAAGCCAAAAGAAAATAAACGAATATTTTCAATATGCTGAGTGAAAATAACTGGAGACCTAGATCTCTATACTCAGCAAAACTATTATTCAAGAACAAAGATGAAATAGTGATAATTTCACACAAATCAAGACTGAGAATGTTTATCACTGAGACATTCACTAAAGGAAATTCTGAATGATATACTTCAGGCAGAAAGAAGATTGATCCCAAATGGAAGGTCTGAGGTGAAAAAATGAATGGTGGGTAAAGATAATAGTAACTACATGGATAAAGCTAAACAAATATTGATTGTGTGAAATAAAAATAATGTTTAATTTGTGGAGGGAAACAAAGCAAGCTAAAACCAAAACACCACACAAAATTTAGCATATACATTGGAGTAATTATTGGAGTTCTAAGTGTTCTAAGATCTTATACTGCTCAGGAAAAGGATAAGGGTATTTATTAACTTCAGATTTTGTTAAAATTCAGATTTAAAAATACCTAGAATAACCATTAAAAGAATATATAACTTCTAAACAAGTAGAGGGAAAATAAATGATGAGAATAAATTAAATACAATAAAGACAAGCAAGTATGATAAAAAGGAATCAGACTAAGTGGGACAAATAGGAAGTAGGTAAACTGATGGCTGAAATGTAAATAAACTAAACTCTCCAGTTAAAAAGCAAAGATTATCAGACCCAATTTTAAAAACAATGTACATACTGTATACAAGAGACACATCTACAACAGAAGCATATAAAGACAGAAAGTCAAAGGATGGAAAAAGATATATTAGATAAATCTATAGCTACATTAATATCAGACAAAGTATATTTTATGGCAAAAAGCAATGCTATATATAAAGAGGATCACTGCACAATAACAAAAGGTTCAACTCACCAAAAATATCAATTCTAAACTTATTAGCATCTAACAACATGGCCACAAAATATAAAAGCAAAAAAATTGACAAATCTACAAAGAGAAATAGACAAATTTGATCTCATAGTAGGAGACTTAAACTACATTTCTTGGTAACTAGATTAAGCAGGCAAGAAAGCAGTAAGCAATAGAAAATATGAATGTCACAAATAACAATCTTGATATAATGAGTATGGATAAATTGTTGCACCCAACACATGAAACATTTAGAAAAACTCACCAAATGCTATGCCATAAAGCTAACCTTAACAAAATTTAAAGTATTTGTATCATAAAAACCACATTCTCTGGCCATAAAGCAATTAAGTTAGAAATCAACAACAAAGAAAGAAACTAGAAAAATCCTACACATATGCAAATTTGAAAATGCAGCATTAAACAATTCATGGGGAAAAGAAAAAATTATAGTGAGAATTATAAAATATTTATATTTGAATGATAATGAAACCATATAGGATGAATTTCTTAGAGGTTATCCTATACCTTAAATGCTTACATTAGAAAAGAAGAAAAGCTAAAAATATAAAAAAGAACAGCATATACGGAAGCAAAACAAAACAAATAATGAAAGCAGCAGAAAGAAAATAATAAAGATGAAGGCAGAAATTGATAAAATAAAGATACAGCTGAGAGGATCAATAATTGTTTCTATGAAAAAGACTAATAAAATAGACAAACTTCTCACACACTTGATCAAATAAAATAAAAAAGAGCAAGAAGACACAAACAATATTAGGAATGACAAAGAAAGACATAAACATAAAAGCTTTGGAGAACAAGTAGATGATGATATGATGAATAACTTTTTGCCAATAAGTATGAAAACTTAGATTAAGTGAATAAATTCCTAGAAAATCACAACTTACTAAAACTAATTCAAGAAGAAATAGAAAATCTGAATAGTCATAAACCGTTAAAAATATTGAAAAAGTAATTTAAAATCCTCACACAAAGAAAATACCAGGTTCAGACAGCTTTACAGGGAAGTTCTAACACTCAAGAAAAAGATACTTCAATTTTTACTGAAACTCTTACAGGGGGTTGAAAGATAAAAACACTCCCCAACTCTTTTTATGAAGCTAATATAATCTTAATAAACAAATCTAACAAGGACAATACAAGGAAATTATGGGCCAATGTCACGCATGACCATAAATGCAAAAATCCTAGACAAAATATTAGTAAACCAAATTTAACAATATATAAAAAAGATAATATGATAAAGCAACATAATATACCAAGTCGGGTTTATCTCAAGAAGGTAGGTTCACAAGATTGTTTTAATATTAGATAATTTTGTAATATAATTAACTACATTACTTGATTACAAGAGAAAAGCTCTGTGATCATCACAATAGACACACAAAAAGTAAGTGGCTGGTACCTAGGCATTCATTTTATTATATATTTAAACTGCTCATATATACTTTACACACCTTTTTGTATATACCATATATTTCACAATAAAATAATTTTCCAAAAGAAATTAAAAAAAAGAGAAAGTTTGGTAGATTTTACTACACAAAAATTAAAATTTTCTCTATGCCAAAAAGACCATAACAAACACTGAAAAATATTTTTGCAATAGAGATGACATGCAGTGGGTTGGTATCCTTAATACATGTGGAGTCCTTGGAATCAATGAAATTATCTTCTGCATCGGTAAACTAGAAACATCAACATGAACACATGACTTAGTGATGTGTTCTTAGTAATATTTTCCTGCTCTGTCACTGACACACCTAAAAAGCCCCTGTTGATCCCTATCTACAGCCAATAGTTATGTTTAATGTGTATTTTGCTATCCAGGTTTAGTTCCACTCCACTATTCTTCACTAAAAAGAATCAGGGCCCCATGAAGGTTAGCTGGCACCAGATCATGGGAAAGGAAACAACCAAGACTAGCCTAAAACATCTTGCTGTTCTCAGTGAGCAAGTGTGACCTATTTTCTTTGTAACTTTTTATGTCAAATTTAGTTTTTAAAGACATCGGGCATTAGTGTGGGAAAGAACAAAGAGGACCTCCACGAATGAGTAATGTTTAATGTCATAAGACTCTTCTTTGGAAGATAGTTCACCAACTCAAAATCTGCCTTCAAGTCTTAGGCCTACAAACTTCAATAGTCCCTTATGGATAAATTCTAGAAAAGATGAAGATAAGAAGATACTTTTATGACATCAATGATGCCAAACGGTTGGTGCAGTACTCTTAGGTCCAGCAATCTCCACCTGGAATGGAGGCAGGGCACCACCAGCAACCCTAACTCTGAGATTACAAAAGCTAAAAGGGTCAAACGTTTCTTCTCCCTGCCCCTCTGAAGTTAGAGTTGGACGCACGTAACTTAAGCACACCAATTGGAAGCTCTGACGAGAAGCTAAATTTTCTAGCGGGCTGTCCTACAGGATACAATGTTCCTACCCCACAATCCAGCTAGAATACATGGATATGAGAACTAAGGAATGGAAAGTGGAAGTGGTACTTCTCACGATTATATCTAATGGCAACTGCAAAATATTTGCATACTATTCCCTGAGACTGAGGACTCTGCTAGTTTAAAGGTGTTAGTCCCCAAGGGAGATGCTTCCAACCGGAGAAACAACAATGGTTTCACTGAACTGGGAGATGAGTCTCTGCCCCCTGGCTATTGTGGACTCTTCATGCCAATGAACCAGCAGACAAAAAAGCAGTTTGTGCACACAGCCTACCTAAACTGACTCAAGAGGAAATAGAAACTCTCAACAGACCCATAACAAGTGAGGAGGAGAGTGAATCATTGATCAAAAAACCTCCAAAAAAAAAAAAAAAAAACTCCTGGACCAGATGGCAACATTGACTAATTCTAATAAACATTTAGAGAAGAATTGCCATCAATCCTGTTTAAACTCTTCTAAAGGATAGAGAAGTGTCATGGATTGAATTGTGTCCCCTAAAAATGTGTAACAACTTGGCTAGGCCATGATTCCCAGTATTGTGTGATTGTCCACCATTTTGTCATCTGATGTGATTTTCCTATGTGTTGTAAATCCTACCTCTATTATGTTAATGAGGCAGGATTAGAAACAGTTATGTTAATGAGGCAGGACTCAATCTACAAGAATAGGTATGTCTTAAGTCAATCTCTTTTGAGATATAAAAGAGGGAAGCGAGCAGAGAGACATGAGAACCTGATACCACCAAGAAAGTTGGTGCCAGGAGAGAGCGTATACTTTGGACCCAGGGACCCTGTGCAGAGAAGCTCCTAGACCACCGGAAGATTGATGACAAGGACCTTCCTCCAGAGCCGACAGAGAGAGAAAGCCTTTCCCTGGAGCTGGAACCCTGAATTAGGACTTCTAGCCTACTAGGCTTGAGAGAATAAACTACTGTTTGTTAAAACCATCCACTTGTGGTACTTCTGTTATAGCAGCACTAGATAACTAAGACAGAAGTCGTACTCCCTAATTCCTTCTTTGAAGCAAACATAACCATGACACCAAAACCAAATAAACCACTAGAAAAGAAAACTACAGGCCAATATCTCTTATGAATATAGATGTAAAAATCCTCAACAAAATACTAGTAAACAGACTCCAACAACATATTAAAAGAGTTATACAAACTTCCAGGCAACGCTGTCCCTCCACAGCAAAGATCCAAAAAATAAGTTTAAAACGGAGACACACATCAATCCTGAAACCCTAAGCATCAAGTGAACAGATAATGAACTCAGCCAAGCACCAAATGGAATAAGAAACTGACCGAGAACAGAGAGCGAGGAGAGATACATGCAGAGGTCCCCTATCAGCTACTGCAGCATGGATTTGCCATCTTGGACTCCTATCAGAGATCAGCAAACAGGGGGTATAGGAAAACAGCTTCACAGAGCTTCCAGCAGGAGATAGAATAACCGGTAACCAGCGATATATGCTTTCCCACCTCCCACACTTCTTCACTCCTGCTCAGCCTCCTCTACTTCCTGCGGCCACAATCTCTTAACCACGAAGCACTGGCTTCACCCCATGGTCATTTGGATTCCACCCACCCGCCCTGAGTGCCATTTGTTGGCTGCTGGTGTTACTTTTTTCTGCTTCTTTAGATTTCTTCCTTACCTCTCACCACCTCCCACTCCTTTCTCTCAAATACCTGGCTTGCTGTGCCATCTTTGCTTCTTCCTGAAAGGCTGTGAAACACTGCTCAACTGTGAAACTGCTTCCTAGCCCGTGCTGCCACGCCGGTGGGACCCCCAAGGCTTTTTTTGTTTGTATGTTTGGATTTGTTCTGTTTTGATTTGTTTGTTTTCTTTTTCTTTTTTCAGCTTGGGAGCCCCTTCTAGCCAGGCAGTACTGTGTGGCGTCGGAGTTACTCCCTTACTCTGCACAGACACACAGTGACATACCTGGGGGCATTTCTTTTTCTTGTTTTTTTCTTTTTGGTTTTGTTTTTTCTTTTTGTTGTTTCTCTGTTTTGCTTTCTTCTCTCTTTTTCCCTTTTTGTCTTTCTTCATTTCCAGTTTCTTGTCTCTCTCTACTTACCTTCTCTTCCTGTCTCCTGAATACCTAGCACTGTGTGACATCTCTAACCCTTCTAGCCAGGCTGTACTTCATGGCCTGGGAGCAACTTCCCTAGTCATAGCAGCTGCACCAGTAGGATCCCTGGGGGAATTATTTTTCTTCCTCTAACTTCTGTCTATTCTTTTTTCTTTTACCCTTTTTCTTTTTTCATTTTTGTTTTTCTCCATTTCTCAGTCTCTCATCTCTCCACTCCAACAGCAAGCTCCCTTAGCACTCTTTTTTGTTTCTTTGTATGTTTTTGGCCCCTGTTCCTCTCTCCTCTCTCTCCTCTTTCCCATACCCATCTTAGAGCCACATATCACAATCTCCCCCCTCCTCCCTGCCTACCTACACTGTGTGCTGAACATCACACCCCAAGCAGCACAGGCACAGTCTACCAGAACCTGCCCTGCACTGATTCCCAGCCTGCCCTGTCGGCCCTAGTAGTGCCACAAACAATGCATCCCAGCAACTCCTCTTCAGCGGGCCCCACCCTGCTGTACCATACATGAGTGACTGACCCTGCCCATTGGAGAAGGAGGTGAAAAGTATAGTGCTCAGAGATGAGCAAACAATGAAGAATGCAGAGCCCACCTGCTCAGACATAACCAAACGAAACAAAAAAGCAGGATGAAACAAACAAATTTACAATCAAAAAACGAGGAAAATAAATACTGAATGCCCCAAACACAGTAGAAAATATCAAAACATGTACAAAAACAGAACATGATGGTTCTAGTAGGAATACAAAATAAAATACCAGATGACTTTCCAGTAGAAGAAAAGGCATTAGAACTACCAGATAGGGAACTGAAATCTCTAATATTCAGCATTATCCAAGAGTTGAAGCAAAAAGCACTCAAAAATGAGAAAAGACTAGACAAATTCATGGAAAAGGCAGACAAATTCATGGAAAATACAGACAAAAAATGGAAGAATTCAAGAAAATAATACAGAAACAATATGCTAAAATAAATTCACAGCTAGAAATTATCGAAAAACAAGAATTAGAAATCCAAAAGATAAACAACAAGATTTCAGAAATGCACAGTGTCATAGAAGGGCTGAGGAGTGGGTTTGAAATGATGGAAGACAGGATCAGCGAAAGTGAACATAAACACTCAGATACAACTCTGCTTGAGGAAAAATCAGAAAAAAGAACAAAGAAAAATGAAGAAACCCTGAGAATTATGTGGGATACAATTAAAAGCAAAAATATGCGAGTGATCAGAGTTCCACAACAGGGGGAGAAAACGGAAAACACAGAGAGGATCATTGAAGAATTGCTAACACAAAATTCCCCAATATCATGAAAGATGAAAAGTTGACCATCCAAGAAGCTCAAAGTACCCCATATAGGATAGATTCCAACTGAAATTCACCAAGGCATATCATAATCACACTCGCTAAAACCAAAGACAGACAAAGAGAGCAGCTCGAGAAAAACAAAAAGTCACATACAGAGGGGAAACAATAAGACTGAGCTCAGATTATTTTGCAGAAACCATGCAGGCAAGAAGGCAGTGGGATGGCATATATAAAACCGTGAAAGAAAAAATTAGCCAGCCAAGAATAATATATCCTGCAAAATTCTTGTTCAAATATGATGGTGAAATTAGGTCATTTCCAGATAAACAGAAATTAAGGGTCTATGTAAAAACCAAACCAAACTTACAAGAATTATTAAAGGGAGTCCTTTGGTCTGAGAACAAACAACATCAGACCACAGGCTGAATCTAGGACACAGGATCATACCAGCCAGATACCAACATAGGAAATGAACTCTCAAGGGCTATCCAAAACCAAAAGAATTACAACAGGGAACCAGAGAGGTTAATCTTTAAACAACAATATCAGAAAAATAAAAGAGGTAATAAATGGTGTAGGTATAGAACCTTCTAATGGAGAGGAAGGCAAGGCAATACCAAGTAATAAAAGACTGGTTCAAACCTAGGAAAATAAGGGTACATTTCAAGGTAACCACAAAAAAAGTTGACAAACCTACTAATCAAAATAAAGAAAAAACATAAAGTCTCAGTAAAATCAAAACCTACGAAAACAAAAGAAATGAAAAAAATTCACAAACAAAAGGAATTCAGCACAGGAGAGTAACAGGAACAAAGAAAACATCAGCATCACAAAAAAAAAAAAAGCACTACAAAATGACAGCAATAAACTCACACCTACGAATAATTGCACTGAATGTAAATGGCCTAAATGGACCCATAAAGAGATGGAGACTGACAGAATGGATAAAAAAACAGGATCCATCACTATGCTGTCTGCTAGAGACACATATTAGAAACAAAAACGTAAATTTATTAAAAATCAAAGGATGGAAAAAAATATATCAAGCAAACAGCTACCAAAAAACAGCAGGAATGGCAATACTAAGCTCAGATAAAATAGACTTTAAAACAAAATCCACCATAAAGGACAAAGGACACTACATAATAATTAAGGGGAAGATCCATCATGAAGACATAAACATAATAAACATTTACACACCCAATGACAGGGCTCCAAAATGCATAAAATAAAACAAACTCTAACAGTTCAGAAAAGAGAAATTGACACTTCCACAAAAATAGTAGGAGACTTCAACACACCACTCTCGGTAAAGGACAGAACTTCTAGAAAGAAACTCAACAAAGATACAGAAGACCTAACATCCACAATCAGCCAACTTGACCTCATAGACATATATAGAACACTCCATCCAACAGCTGCAAAGTACACATTCTTTTCCAATGCACATGGAACATTCTCCAGACTAGACCACATCTTAGGCCACAGAGGAATCCTCAACAAGATCCAAACCGTTGAGATAATACAAAGTATATTCTCTGACCGCAATGCCATCAAGGTAGAAATTAACAACAGGAAGTGCAAGGGAAAAAATCGATTACATGGAAACTGAATAACACCCTGCTTACACATCACTGGGTAATAGAAGAAATCAGAGATGGAATTAAAAAATTCCTAGAATCAAACGAGAAGGAAAACACATCATACCAAAACGTTTGGGACACAGCAACAGAAGTCCTCAGAGGAAAATTTATAGCAATAGATGCACACATCAAAAAAGAAGAAAGGGACAAAATCAAAACGTTAGCTACACAAGTTGAACACATAGAAAGAGAACAGCAAAAAAAGCCCACAGCCACTAGAAGAAAGGAAATAATAAAGATCAGAGCAGAAATAAATGAAATAGAGAATAGAAAAACAATTGAAAGAATCAACAAAACCAAAAGTTAGTCTTCTGAAAGGATCAACAAAATCGACAAACCACTGGCCAGACTGACAAAATAAAAACAAGAGAGGACGCAAATAACCCAAATAAGAAATGAAATGATCGAGATTACAACAGACCCAAATGAAATAAAAAGCATTATAACAGAGTACTATGAAAAATTATATTCCAACAAATTTGAAAACCTAGAGGAAATAGATAAATTTCTAGAAACACACTACCTACCCAAACTACCACAAACTGATGTTGAAAATCTGAACAGACTTATAACAAGAGAAGAGATTTAAAAAAACTCCCAACAAAAAAAAAAGCCCTGGCCCAGATGTCTTCACTGGAGAATTCTACCAAACATTGAAAGAAGAGCTTATACGAGAACTACTCAAACTATTTCAGAACATAGAAAAAGAAACGACACTTCCAAATTCATTTTATGAAACCAGCATAACCCTGATACCAAAACCAGGCAAAGACATCACAAAAAAAATTGCAGACCAATATACCTCATGAATATAGATGTGAAAATTCTCAACAAGATTCTAGCCAATAAAATTCAGCATCATATAAAAAAATAATGCACCATGACCAAGTAAGATTCATACCAGTTATGCAAGGATGGATCAACATTAGAAAATCAATCAATGTAATCCACCACATAAATAAAAGGAAAGAAAAGAATTACATGGTCATCTCAATTGACGCAGAAAAGGCATTCGACAAAGTCCAACACCCATTCCTCATAAAAAAAACTCTCAATAAAATAGGCATAGAAGGGAAATTTCTCAACATAAAAAAGGGCATCTATGCAAAACCAATGGCCAACATCATTCTAAATGGAGAGAGACTGAAAACATTCCCCTTGAGAACAGGAACAAGACAAGGATGCCCTTTATCACCACTCCTATTTAACATTGAGCTGGAAGTCCTGGCTCGAACAATAAGGCAAGAAAAAGAAATAAAGGGCATCCAAATTGGTATTGAAAAAGTTTAACTGTCAATGTTTGCTGATGATATGATACTATACATAGAAAACCCTAAAGTCTCCATGAGAAAACTACTGGAACTAATAAAAAGATTCAGCAGAGTAACAGGATACAAGATATACATACAGAAATTAGTTGGATTCCTATACACAAATAAAGAGACTGACAAAAAGGAAATCAGGAAATAATATCATTTATAATAGCCTGTAAAAAATAAAATACTTAGGAATAAATCTAATCAGGGATGTAAAAGACCTATACAAAGAAAACTACAAAACACTACTACAAGAAACCCAAAGTGATCTACAGAAATGGAAAAACATACCATGCTCATGCATAGGTAGACTCAACATTGTGAAAATGACAATTCTACCCAAAGCAATTTACAAATACAATGCAATCCCGATTCAAATACCAACAACATTCTTCAAAGAGATGGAAAAACTAATCATTAACTTTATATGGAAAGAGAAGAAGTCTCGAGTAAGTAAAGCTCTATTGAAGAAGAAGAATAAAGTAGGAGAACTTGCACCACCTGACCTCAGAACCTACCATACATCTGAGGTAGTCAAAACAGCCTGGTACTGGTACAACGACAGATACATTGACCAATGCAACAGAATTGAGAACCCAGATGTAAATCCATCCACCTACGGTCATCTGATCTTCGACAAGGGCCCAAAGTCCATCAAATGGGGAAAAGACAGTCTTTTTAACAAATGGTGTCGGCAAAACTGAATGTCCATCTGCAAAAAAATGAAACAGGACCCACACCTCACACCATATACAAAAACTAATTCAAAATAGTTCAAATACTTAAATATAAAGCTAAAAACTATAAAGTTCATAGAAGAAAAATAGGATAAGCGCTAGAGGCCCTAATGCACGGCATTAACAGGATACAAACCATAAGCAACAACACACAAACTCCAGAAGATAAGCTAGAGAACTGGGATCTTCTAAAAATTAAACACTTATGCTCATCAAAAGAGTTCACCAAAAAAGTAAAAAGAGAACCTACACAGTGGGAAAAATTTTTGGACAGTACAAGTCAGACAAAGGTCTAATCTCTAAAATCTACCAGGAAATCCAACACCTGTAAAAGGAAAAGACAAATAATCCAATTAAAAAATGGACAAAGGAAATGAACAGACACTTCACCAAAGAAGACATTCAAGCGGCCAACAGACACATGAGGAAATGCTTGTGATCACTAGCCATTAAATGCAAATTAAAACCACAATGAGATATCATTTCAGCCCAGCATTACTGGCACGAATCAAAAACACTGGAAATAAGAAATGTTGGAGACGCTGTGGGGAGATCAGAACACTTATGCACTGCTGGTGGAAATGAATAATGATACAACCATTTTGGAAAATGATATGGCGCTTCCATAGAAAGCTAGAAATAGAAATACCATATGATCCAGCAATCCCACTCCTAGGAATATATCCTAGAGAAATAAGAGCCATCATATGAACACCCATGTTCTTTGCAGCACTATTCACAATAGCAAAAAGATGGAAACAACCTAGATGCCCATCAACAGATGAATGGATAAACAAACTATGGTACATACACACGATGGAGTATTATGCAACCATAAAGAACAATGATGAATCTGGGAAGCATCTCATAACATGGATGAAACTGGAGGACATTATGCTGAGTGAAATAAGTCAATCATAAAAGGACAAATATTGTATGAGACCTCTACTGTAAAAACTCATGTAAAAGTTTACACACAAAAAGCAACAATCTTTGTTGGTTACAAAGGATGGTTGGGGTGAGGGAGGGGAAACTAAAATAGACAATAGATAAGTGGTAACTTTGGTGAAGGGTAAGACAGTACACAATACTGGGGAAGCCAGCACAACTTGTACAAGGGAAGGTCAGGGAAGCTCCCTAGACACATCCAAACAGCCTGAGGGACTGAATTGCTGGGCTGAGGGCTGTGGGGACCATGGTCTTGGGGAACATCTAACTCAATTGGCATAACACAGTTTGTAAAGACAATGTTCTGCATTCTACCTTGGTGAGTAGCGTCTGGGGTCTTAAAAGCCTGTGAGCATCCATGTAAGATACCTCACTGGTATCACCCCTTCGGGAGCAAGGGAGCATGAAGAGAACAAGATACAAGGAAAAGATTAGTCCAAAGGACTAATGGACCACAGGTACCAAGGCCTCCACCACACTGAGTCCGGTACAGCTAGATGGTGTCTGGCTACCACCACTGACTTCTCTGACAGGGATCACAACAGAGGGTCCCGTACAGAGCTGGCGAAAGATGTAGAACAAAATTCTAACTCACAAAAAAAGGCCAGTTTTACTGGCCTGACAGAGGCTGGAGAAACCCCAAGAGTATGGCCCCTGGACACCCTTTTACCTCAGTATTGAAGTCACTCCTGAGGCTCACCCTTCATCAAAGATTAGACAGGCATATAAAACAAAATAAGACTAAAGGGGCTCACCAGCCCAGGGGCGAGGACTAGAAGACAGGAGGGAATAGGACAGCTGTTAATATGGAAATGAAGGTTGAGAAGGAGGGAGTGTTGACATGTCGTGGGGTTGGTAACAAATGTCAGAAAACAATATGTGTGTACTAATTGTTTAATGAGAAGCCAGTTCGTTCTGTAAACCTTCATCTAAAGTTTAATAAAAAAAAATTGTAAGCAAAACAAAAATAATCTAACAACCAAAGTGTATATAAAACTTCAACAACTTAGCAACAAAAAGACAAATAACCCAATCACAAAATGGGCAAAGGACTTGAATAGACATTTCATCAAAGAAGACATTCAAATGTCCACCAAACACATGAAAAGATGCTCAACATCAGTAGCCATCGGAGATGCAAATCAAAATCCCAATGAGATAACATTTCACTCCCGCTAGGATGGTTAAGCCCTGGGGGTGAAGTGGTTAAGAGCTCAGGCTGCTAACCCGAAAGTCGACAGTTCATATCCAACAGCTGCTCCTTGGGGCAGTTTTACCCTGTTGCTATGATTTGGAATCGATTTGATGGCACAGAACAAGGATGGCTAAGATTGAAAAATAAAAACAGAAAATAACATATGTTGGTGGGGAAATTGGAACCCTTATCCACTGCTGGTGTGAATGCAAAATGGTATAGCCGTTGTAGAAAACTGTGACAGTGCCTCAAAAAACTAAAGATAGAACTAACACATGACCCAGCAATTCCACTCCTAGGTATATATCCAAAAGACTTGAAAGCAGAGACTCAAGCAGAGACTTGTGCACCAAAGTTCATTGCAGCACTATTCACAGTAGCCATAAGGTGGAAAGAACTTAAGTGTCCATTAACCGATGAATGGGAAAACAAAATGTAGTACATACTCAGCCAGTAAGAGAAATGAAGTCTTTTATTGTGCTTTAGATGAAGGTTTACAGAGCAAATTAGTTTCTCATTAAACAATGCATACATTGTTTTACAACATTGGTTGCCAACCCTACGACATGCAACACTCTCCTCTTCTCGACCTTGGGTTCCCCATTTCCATCCATCCAACTCTCCTGCCCCCTCCTGCCTTCTAGTCCTTGCCCCTGGGCTGGTGGGACCATTTAGTCTCATATACATGGTTGATCTACGTGTATTATTGTTTGTTTTATGGGCCTGTCTAATCTTTGGCTGAAGGGTGAACCTGAGGAGTGAATTCAGTACTGAGTTAAAACGGTGTCCAGGGGCCATGCTCTCAGGATTTCTCCAGTCTCTGTCAGACCAGTAAGTCTGGTCTTTTTTGTGTGTGTATGAGTTAGAATTTTGTTCTACATTTTTCTCCACCTCTATCAGGGACCCTCTATTGTGATCCCTGTCAGATGGTGCCCAGGTGGTAGCTGGGCACCATGTAGTTGTGCTGGACTCAGTCTGGTGGAAGTTGTGGTAGCTGTGGTCCATTAGTCCTTTGGACTAATCTTTCCCTTGTGTCTTTGGTTTTCTTCATTCTCCCCTGCTCCAGATGAGTGGGGCCAGTGGAGTATATTAGATGGCCACTCACAAGTTTTTAAGACCCCAGACACTACTCACCAAAGTGGAATGTAGAACATTTTCTTTAAAAACTATGTTATGCCAATTGAGCTAAATGTCCCCCAAAACCATGATCCCCAGCCCTCAGCCCAGTAATTCGGTCACTCAGGGAGTTTGTGTGTGTCTATGAAGCATCTGGGACTTTGCCATTTGTGCTGACTTCCCCAGTATTATGTACTGTTTTACCCTTCACCACAGTTACCACTTACCTATTGTCTAGCTAGTGCTTTTCCTCCCCGCCCCCCCCCCCCCCGTAATCATCAAAGATTGTTTCTTTCTGTGTGTAAACCTTTTCAGGAGGTTTTTTTTCCTTTTTATTTTATTTATTTATTATTGTGCTTTAGGTGAAAGTTTTTGGATCAAGTTAATTTCTCATTCAAAAATTGATACACATATTGTTTTGTGACATTGGTTGTAATCCCCACAATGTGACAGCACCCTTCCCCTTTCTACCCCGGGCTCCCCGTGTCGTCTCGTCCCATTCCCATCCCTTCCTGCCTTCTCAACCTGCCCCTGGATAGCAGCTGCCCATTTGGTATCATATGCGATTGAACTAAGAACCACGTTCCTCACATTCCACAGTCCTGTCTAACCTTTGTCTGAAGAGTGGGCTTCGGGAATGGCTTCAGTTCCAGGCTAACAGAACATCCTGGGGCCATAGTTTCGGGGATTCCCCCAGTGTCTACCAGACCACCAAGCCCGGTCTTTTTAAATGAATTTGAATTCTGCTCTACATTTTTTCCCACTCCGTCCAGGACCCACTGCTATGTTCCCTGTCAGGGCGGTCCTTAGTGGTAGCCCGGCGCCATTCAGTTCTCCAGGCTCCAGGCCAGTGAAGTCTCTGGCTCATTTGGTCCTCCAGTACTTTGGGCTAGTATTTTCCTTGTGTCTCTGGTGTTCTTCAGTCTCCCCTGCTCCGAGTGGGACAGGACCAACTGATCTATCCCAGATGGCCAATCGCAAGCCCCTAAGACTCCAGGCGCTACTCACCAAAGTGGGATGCAGAATATTTTCTTTATAAACTGTTATGCCAGTTGACCCACACGCCCTCCCGAAACCATGGTTTCCAGGCCCCAGTCCCAGCTAATCTGTCCCTCAAAGTGTTTGGATGTGTCTAGGAAACTTCATAGCTTTTGCTTTGGTCCAGTTGTGCTGATTTCCCCTGTATTGTGTGTTGTCCTTCCCTTCACCGAAGTTGATCCTTGTCTACTATCTCGTTAGTGATTTCCCCTCCCCCTCTCTCCCCATCCTCATAACCATCAAAGAATGCTTTTTCCTGTGGATAAACTTCTTCTTGAGTTCTTATAATAATGGTCTCATACAATATTTTTCCTTTTGTGACTGACTTATTTCACTCAGCATAATGCCCTCCAGATTCATCCATGTTGTGAGATGTTTTTCTGATTCATCATTGTTCTTTATTGTTGTATAGTATTCCATTGTGTGTATGTACCATGATTTGTTTACCTATTCATCTGTTGATGGGCATTTAGTTTTTTTTCCATCTTTTTACTATTGTGAATTGTGCTGCAGTGAACATGGGCGTGCATATGTCTGTTCGTGTGATGGCTCTGATTTCTCTAGGATGTATTCCTAGGAGTGGGATTGCTGGATCATATGGTATTTCTATTTCTTGCTTTTTAAGAAAGCACTATATCATTTTCCAAAGTGGTTGTACCATTGTACATTCCACAAGCAGTTCATAAGAGTTCCAATCTCTCCACAAACTCTCCAACATTTGTTATTTTGTGTTTTTTTATTAATGCTAGCCTTGTTGGAGTGAGACGGTATCTCATTGTAGTTTTGATTTGCATTTCTCTCATGGCTAATGATGGTCAGCATTTCCTCATGTATCTGTTAGCCGCCTGAATGTCTTCTTTGCTGAAGTGTCTGTTCATATCCTTTGCCCATCTTTTAATTGGATCATTCATCTTTTTGTTGTAGAGGTGTTGCAGTATCATGTAGATTTTAGATATTAGACCCTTATTGGATGTGTTGTAGACAAATTTTTTTCCCAGTCTGTAGGTTCTTGTTTTACTCTTGCTGAAGTCTTTTGATGAGCATAAGTGTTTGATTTTTAGGCACTCCCAGTTATCTAGTTTCTCTTCTGGTGTTTGTGCATTGTTAGTTATGGTTTGCATACTATTTATGCCATGTGTTAGGGTCCCTAGAGTTGTCCCTATTTTTTCTTCCATGATCTTTATCATTTTAGAGTTTATATTTAGGTCTTTGATCCGTTTTGAGTTAGTTTTTATGCATGGTGTGAGGTATGGCTCTTGTTTCATTTTTTTTGCAGAAGGATATCCAGTTATGCCAGCACCATTTGTTACAGAGAGTGTCTTTTCCCCAATTTAATGGACTTTGGGCCTTTGTCAAATATCAGCTGCTCATAGGTGGATGAATTTACATCTGGATTCTCAATTCTGTTCCACTGGTCTATGTATCTGTTGTTGTACCAGTACCAGGCTGTTTTGACTACTGTGGCAGTATAATAGGTTCTAAAATCAGGTAGTGTGAGGCCTCCTACTTTGTCCTGCTTCTTCAGTAATGCTTTACTTCTCCGGGACCTCTTCCCTTTCCATATGAAGTTGGTGATTTGTTTCTCATCTCATTAAAGAATGCTGCTGGTATTTGAATCCGGATTGCATTGTATCTGTATATCACTTTGGGTAGAATTTATATTTTTACAATGTTGGGTCTTCCTATCCATGAACACGGTATGTTTTTTCCATTTATGCAGGTCTCTTTTGGTTTCTTGCAGTAGTGCTTTGTAGTTTTCTTTGTATAGGTCTTTTACATCTCTGGTTAGATTTATTCCTAAGTGCTTTATCTTCCCTGGGGCTGTTATAAATGGTATTGACTTGGTGATTTCCTTTTTGAAGTTGTCTTTGTTGGTGTAGAGGAAAACCAACTGATTTTTGTATGTTTATTATATATCCTGGTACTTTTGCTGAAATCTTCTATTAGTTCCAGTAGTTTTCTTGTGGATTCTTTAGGGTTTTCTCTGAATAAGATCACATCATCTACAAATAGGGATATTTTTACTTCTTCCTTACCAATTTGGATGCCTTTTGTTTCTTTTTCTACCTTATTGCTCTGCTTAGGACCTCTAGCACAATGTTGAATAATAGTGGTGATAAAGGGCATCCTTGTCTGGTTCCCGTTCTCAAGGGGAATGCTTTCAGCCTTTCTCCCTTTAGAATGATGTTGGCTGTTGGCTTTGTATAAATGCCCTTATTATGTCATGGAATTTCCTTCTATTCCTATTTTGCTGAAGAGTTTTTATCAGGAATGGGTGTTGGACTTTGTCAAATGTCTTTTCTGCATCAATTGATAAGATCATGTGGTTCTTGTCTTTTGTTTCATTTACATGATGGATTACGTTGATTGATTTTCTGTTGTTCAACCATCTCTGCATGCTGGTATGAATCCCACTTGGTCATGATGAGTTATGTTTTTGGTATGCTGTTGAATTCTATTGGCTAGAATTTTGTTTAAGATTTTTGTGTCTATGTGCATGAAGGATATTAGTAGCAATTTTCTTTTTTTGTGGTGTCTTTGCCTGACTCTGGTATCAGGGTTATGCGGGCATCATAGAATGAGTTCAGGAGTATTCCTTTTCTGTACTCTGAAATACCTACTGTAGTAGTGGTATTAACTCTTCTCTGAAAGTTTAGTAGAATTCTCCAGTGAAGCCATCTGGGCCAGGGCTTTTTTTGTTGTTGTTGGGAGTTTTTTATTTTCCTCTTTAATCTCTTCTTTTTTTACAGATTTATTTAGTTTTTCTACTTTGGTTTCTGTTAGTTTAGGTAGGTAGTGTGTTTCTAAAAATCTGTCCATTTCCTCTAGGTTTTCAAATTTGTTGGAGTACAATTTTTCATAGTATTCAGTTATGATCCTTTTTATTTATTTGGTTTTGTTGTTATATCGCCCATCTCATTTCTTATTTGGGTTATTTGCTTCCTTTCCTGTTTTTCTTTTGTCTTTTTGGTCAGTGGTTTGTTGATTTTACTGGTCTTTTCAAAGAACCAACTATTGGTCTTGTTGACTCTTTCAATTGTTTTTATATTCTGTATTTCATTTATTTCGGCTCTAATCTTTATCATTTCCTTTCTTCTGGTGCCTGAGGGCTCCTTTTGCTGCTCTCTTTCTATTAGTTCTAGTTGTAGGGTTAATGTTTTGATTTTGGACCTCTCTTCTTTTTGGGTGTGTGCATTTATTGCTCTAAATTGACCTCTAATCACTGCTTTTGCTGTGTCCCAAAGGTTTTGGTAAGATGTGTTTTCATTCTCGTTTGATTCTATGAATTTCTTTATTCCATGCTTGATTTCTTCTATAACCCAGTAGTAGTTTTTAAGCAAGATGTTGTTCAATTTCCATGTATTTGATTTTTTTTTTTTTTTGCTTGCTATTTCTGTTATTGATTTCAACTTTTATGGCATTATGGTCAGAAAAGATGCTTTATAATATTTTGATTTTTTGGATTCTGTTAAGGCTGGCTTTGTGGCCTAAAATATGGTTTATTCTGGAGAATATTTCATGTGCATTAGGAAAGAATGTATACTTTGCTGCTGTTGGATGGAGTGTTCTGTATATGCCTTTGAGGTCAAGTTGATTGATTGTGGCACTTAGATCATCCGTATCTTTATTGAGTTTCTTTCTAGATGTTCTTCCTTCACCACAAATGGTGTGTTGAAGCCTCCTATTATTATTGTTGAGATGTCTATTTCTCTTTTCAATGCTGTTAGAGTTTTTTTTTAATGTACTTTGGAGCCTTGCCATTGGGTGTGTATGTGTTTATTATGGTTATGTCCTCCTGGTGTATTGACCCTTTAATCATTATATAGTGTTCTTCCTTATCCTTTGTGGTGGATTTTAAAGTATATTTTGTCAGAGATTAATATTGCTACTCCTGCTCTTTTTTGGTTGTTGTTTGCTTGATATACTTTTCGTCCTTTGAGTTTCAGTTTGTTTGTGTCTTTGAGTCTAAGGTGTATCTCTTGTAGGTAGCATATAGATGGATCATGGTTTTTTAATCCATTCTGCCACTCTCTGTTTATTGGAGCATTTAGTCCATTTACATTCAGTGTAATTATTGATAGGTATGAGTTTACTGCTGTCATTTTACTGTATTTTTTTTTGTGGTGTAGACAGTTTCTTTGTTCCACTTAAGTTTCTGTGCTGAGTTGTTTTTCTTTATGTATTATCTTTTCATCTTTTTCATTATTGTTGATTTTGTGTTTGCTGAGTTTTTATGTTTTCCTTCTTTTTTATTTTGATGAGTATATTTATTAGCTTCTTCTGTGGTTATCTTGAAATTTACCTTTATTTTTCTAAGTTTAAGCCAGTCTTTCATTTCTTGATATCGCCTTAACTTCCTCTCTATATGCAAGTTCTATGAGTACACTGTTTATTCCTTCTTTTTTTGTTTTAACATTGTCATCATTTACATATTGATATCTCTGGTTTCCTATTTTCAGTCTTTTAGCTTTAATTTGTTTTTGTGAATTCCCTATTGGGTTTGATAACTGGTTGATCTGTCCTGTGTTCTAGTCCTGAATTGTCTGAAATTGTTGATTCTCTACCTGGAGGACTCCCTTTATTATTTCTTGTAATTTTAGTTTGGTTTTGGAAAATGCTTTTAATTTCTGTTTATCTGGAAATGACCTAATTTCACCATCATATTTGAGAGACAGTTTTGCTGGATATATAATTCTTGGCTGGCAGTTTTTTCCCTTCAAGGCTTTACATAGGTCATCCCATTTTCTTCTTGCCTGCACGGTTTCTGCTGAGTAGTCAGAGCTTAGTCTTATTGGTTCACCTTTGTACATGACTTTTCATTTATCCCTTGCCTTTCTCAAGATACTATCTTTGGTTTTGGTAACTTCGATTATGATATGTCTTGGTGACTTTCTTTTGGGGTAGTTCGTTTAGCTTTTTGGATAGATATCTTCTTGTCTTTCATGATATTAGGGAAGTTTTCTGCCAGAAAATCTTCAACAATTCTCTCTGTGTTTTCTGTTATCCCCCCTGTTCTGGCACTTTGATCACTCATAGATTTTTCCTCATGATAGTGTCCCACATAATTCTTAGGTTTTCTTCATTTTTTAAAATTCTTTTTTCCATTTTTCCTCAAATAAATTGGTGTCAATGAATTTATCTTCAGTCTCACTAATTTTGACTTCCATTGCCTCAATTCTGCTCCTATGACCATCTACTGAGTTCTCTAATTCTGAAATTTTTTTGTTAATCTTTTGGATTTCTAGTTGCTGTCTCTGTGGTTTCTATCAGCCTTTTAATTTTGTCATTTTGTTCTTGTATTGTCTTCCTGAATTCCTCGATTGCTTTGTCTGTGTGTTCTTGGCTTAGTCTGAGTTTTGCATGATCTCTCTCCTGATCTCTTGGAGAGCTCTGTATATTAGTCTTTTGAATTCTTTCTCTGGCAGTTCCATTACCTTATCTTCCTCCTGGTTCTTTATTTTGGTCACTTGCTGGAGCCATCTTGACCTGCTTCTTTATGTGATTTGATATTGACTATTTTCTCCGAGGTGTCAATAAGTTATTATATTTATTTATTGTATTTTTTTACTGTGCTTTAACTTTTTATTTTGTTTTGTTTTGATATGATCAAGTAGGCTAGGTGTGTGAGCTACTTTGGTTACTGGCATCTTTGAATCTCTCATGCCCTGTCTCTCCAGGTGGTCAGAGTAGCTACTAGGTTGTGTGAGCCCAGGAGTCTGTTCGCTTTTCTTGTGCAGGTGCAGCACAGGTGTCCATGTCATCAGTCACCAGGTGTGTGATGCAGATTCTCACTTACAGTCCTAGATGGGCCAGGCTGCATAGGGGTGTTCAGAGCAGGCACAAGTATCTGGCTGCAGTAGGGAGCTATGTGTGGAGCAAGGCAGGGGGCTGATGGCTGGCCCTGGGTGCCTGGGTGGAGGACATTTCCTTGTCCCCTAGAGCACATAGTAGAAGGAATACTGCAGCCGGTCCCTGGGCACCCAGTGTTATTAGCTGAAGGGACTGGGAGGCACCATTTCTTCTCAGACCCCTGTCGTGGGTGGCTAGATGGAGTGGGTGGCACCACCAGCCCCTAGGTCACTGATGTGGGTGGGTAAGGCCCCTACTTAAGGGGCAGGGTGGTGTGAAATGTCACAAATCTGCAGCTACCCCTTGGCTGCTACAGTTGAAAATGTGCTTCAGGTGTATGTCCTGCTGTTTTATGCTAATGGGGCATGCAGTGTTGAATTGCCCATACAGGTCTAGGCAGGGTTGAAGGGCATTGAAAGTCTGTGGACCCCTTATGCCAGTAGCTGGACAAAGGGGTTGGACCTCCCCACCCACCCTGAGTTCCAGGCTTAGAAGACAAGGTAGTTGTTTAATACTGCCAGACTGGTGTCCAATCAGAGCAGGGTGGGGGTGGGTGAGGGGAAGGAAGAACTTCTCCGCTGTGAAAGTGGGAGGAAGAGGGGTTATTTTGCCCCCATGCAGTAGCTTAGAAGCTAGCACTTAACTTTCACAGGTCTGGTGTTGCTCCTACTTGGTTCTGGAGACGTGTGCAGATTTGTTGCTCCTTGGCTGCACCAGATGTGATAGGGCTTGTCTCTGGATGTTGCACTTGCTCAGCCTCTGCGTACTGCACAGACTCCGCTACCAGGGTGCTGGCAATCTCCCGATTTGTACTTCTCTGCTTTGAATGGTGTTTCTCTCTTCCTGCCACTCAGTCTGATTCTTCAGCTTTGTCTTTGATGACTAGGATTCTTAGATTGTCATGTATACTCAAATTACTTGTTTTTTTCCATCTTTGTTGTAAGTGGAATGGCAGGAATCATCTGTCTATTCTGCCATCTTGGCTCCTCCTCTCTCATGAGTTTTATAATAGTGATCTCATACAGTATTTGCCCTTTTGTGATTGACTTACTTCATACAGCATAATGCCCTCCAGATTCATCCGTGTTATGAGATATTTCACAGATTTATCATCGTTCTTCATCATAGTGTACTATTACATTATGTGTATGTACCATAGTTTGTTTATCCATTCATCTGTTGATGGACACTTATGTTGTTTCCAACTTTTTGCTGTTGTGAATAATGCTGCAATGAACATGAGTGTGCATATGTCTGTTTATGTGATAGCTCTTATTTCTCAAGGATATATTCCTAGAAGTGGGATTGCTTGCTTGCATGGTATTTCTATTTCAAGCTTTTTAAGAAGCACCATATTGTTTTTCGAAATGGTTGTACTATTTTGCATTCCCTCCAGCAGTGCATAAGAATTCCAATCTCCCTGCAGCCTCTCCAACATTTGTTATTTTCTGTTTTTTTGATTCGTACCAGTAATGTCGGGGTGAGATGGTATCTCACTGTAGTTTTGATTTGCATTTCTCTAGTGGCTAGCGATCGCGAGCATTCCCTCGTGTGTCTATTAGCAGCCAGAATGTCTTCTTTGGTGTCTGTTCACATCCTTTGCCCATTTTTAAACTGGATTATTTGTCTTTTTGTTGTAGAGGTGTTGGATTTCCCCATAGAGTTTAGAGATTAGACCTTTTTTAGACATGTCGTAGCCAAAAATTGTTTTCCCAGTCTGTAGGTTCTCTTTTTACTCTTTTGGTGAAGTCTTTTGATGAGCATAAATGTTTAATTTTTAGAAGATCCTAGTTATCTAGCATATCTTCTCGTGTTTGTGTATTGTTAGTTATAGTTCGTATCATACTTATGCCATGTATTAGGGCCTCTAGTGTTGCTCTTATTTTTTCTTGTATGATCTTTATAGCATTTTATTTTATATTTAGGTTTGTTACCCATTTTTAAATTAATATTTGTGTGTGGTGTGAGGTATGGGTCCTGTTTCATTTTGTTTACAGATGGATATCCAGTTTTGCAAGTACTATTTGTTAAAAAGACTGTCTTTTCACCATTTAATGGACTTGGGGATTTTGTTGAAGAGCAGGTGACCATAGGTGGATGGATTTACATCTGGGTTTTTGACTCTGTTCCATTGGTAAATGTGCATGTCATTGTACCAGCTGTTTTGACTATTGTAGCTGTATGCCTGTTCTGAGGTCAGGTAGTGCAAGTCCTCTTCCTTTATTTTCTTCTTCAATAGTGGTTTACTTTTCTGGGACCTCTTTCCTTTCCATATAGAGTTAATGATTAGTATTTCCATCTCTTTAAAGAATGCTATTGATATTTGGATTGGGATTGCATTGTATTTGTAAATTGCTTTGAGTAGAATTCACATTTTCACAAATGTTGTGTCTTCCTATCTGTGAGCATGGTGTGTTTTTCTATTTACATAGGTCTCTTTTGGTTTCTTGCTGTAGTGTTTTGTAGTTTTCTTTATATAGATCTTATATGTCCTTGATTATATTTATTTCTAAGTATTTTTTTTAGGGGCTATTAGAATGGTATTGGTTTCCTGATTTCCTTTTCATAGTTCTCTTTATTGGTGTATAGAAATCCAACTGATTTTCGTATGTTTAACTTGTATCCTGCTACTCTGCTGAATCTTTTTATTCCTGTAGTTTTCTCGTGGAATCAATGGAGTTCTCTATGTATAGTAATCATGTCATCTGCAAATACAGATAATTTTACTTCTTCCTTAACAATTTGGATGCCCTTTATTTCTTTTTCTTGCCTTATTGCTCTAGCTACAACTTCTGGCGCAGTGTTAAATAGGAGTGGTGATAAAGTGCATCCTTGTCTTGTTCCTGTCCTCAGGGGGAATGTTTTCAGCCTCTCTCCATTAAGAATAATGTTGGCTGTTGGTTTTATATAGATGTCCTTTATTATGTTGAGGAATTTTCCTTCTGTACCTATTTTATTGAGAGTTTTTAGCAAGAATAGGAGTTGAACCTTATTGAAAAACTTTTCTGCATGGATTGAGATGATCGTGTGATTCTTTTGTTTTATTTATGTGGTGGATTATATTGATTGATTTTCTAGTGTTCAACCATCAGGTGTAATTGGTATGAATCCCACTTGTCAGGGTGTAATTTTTTTTATATGATGCTGAATTCTATTGGCTAGAATTTTGTTGAGAATTTTTGCATCTATATTCACGAGAGATACTGGCCTGTAATTTTCCCCTTTTGTGGTGTCTTTGCCTGGTTTTGGAATCAGGGTTACGCTGGCTTCATAGAATGAATTCAGAAGTGTCACTTCCTTTTCTGTGTTCTGAAATAGTTTGAGTAGTACTTGTGCAAGCTCTTCTCTGAATGTTTGGTAGAATTCTCCAATGAAGCCATCTCGGCCAGGATTTTTTTTGTTGGGAGTTATTTGATTACTTTTCAATCGCCTCTCTTCTTATGGGTCTGTTCAGATTTTCAACATCAGTGTGTGTTAGTTTAGGTAAGTAGTGTGTTTCTAGAAAATTCTCCATTTCCTCTAGGTTTTCAAATTTGTTGGAGTATAGTTTTTCATAGTACTCTGTTGTGATCCATTTTATTTCTATTGGGTCTGTTGTAATGGCCCCCATTTCATTTCTTATTTGGGTTATTTGCATCCTCTCCTGTTTTTCTTTTGTCAACTTGGCCAGTGGTTTGTCGATTTTGTTGATCCTTTCAAAGAACCAACTTTTGGTTTTGTTGATTCTTTCTATTGTTTTTCTATTCTGTATTTCATTTATTTCCACTCTGATCTTTATTATTTCCTTTCTTCTGGTGGCTATGGGCTTCTTTTGCTGTTCTCTTTCTGTTTGTTTGAGTTGTATGGCTAATGTTTTGATTTTGATTTCTTCCTTTTTGATGTGTGTATCTATTGTTATAAATTGACCTTTGGGCACTGCCTTTGCTGTGTCTCAAAGGTTTTCACATGATGTGTTTTCATTCACGTTTGATACTAGGAATGTTTTTATTCCAACTATGATTTCCTTCTACTACCCAGTGGTTTTTAAGCAAGGTGTTATGGAGTTTCCATGTATTTCATGTTTTCCTTGCTCTTCCTGTTATTAATTTCTACTTTTATGGTGTTCTGGTCAGAGAAGATGCTTTGTATTATCTCAGTGTTTTGGATTTTATTGAGGATTGCTTTGTGGCCTAAGATATGGTCTGTTCTGGAGAACGTTCCATGTGCATTGGAAAAGAATGTGTACTTTGCTGCTGCTGTGCAGAGTGTTCTATATATGTCTTGAGGTCAAGTTGGTTGATTTTGGCCTTTAGATCTTCTGTATCTTTGTTTATTTTCTTTCTAAATATTCTGTCCTTTACCAAGAGTGATGTGTTGAAGTCTTCTACTATTATTGTGGAAGCGTCAATTTCTCTCTTTAGTTCTGTTAGTATTTGTTTTATATATTTTGGAGCCCTGTCATTGGTGCTTAGACATTTATTATGGTTATGTCCCCATGGTGGGTTGCCCCTTTAATCATTATAAAATGTCCTTTTCATGTCCTTTATGGTGGATTTTGTTTTAAAGTCTATTTTATCTGAGATTAGTATTGCCACTGCTGGTTGCTGTTTGCTTGATATATTTTTTCCATCCTTTGATTTTTAATATATTTATGTCTTTGTTTCTAAGATGTGTCTCTTGTAGACAGCATATAGATGGGTCCTGTTTTTTTATCCATTCTGTCACTCTCTGTTTCTTTATGCCATTTGCATTCAGTGTAATTATTGATAGGTATGAGTTTTTTGTAATTTTGTAGTGCTTTTTTTGTGGTGCTGATGTTTTATTTGTTCCTCTTACTTTCCTGTGCTGAATTTCTTTTGTTTGTGGATTTTCTTTTCTTTTGTTTTTGTAAATTTTGTGTTTACTGAGACTTTATGTTTTCTTCTTTATTTTGTTGAGTAGGTTTGCTAATTTTTTTTTTGTGGTTACCTTGAAATTTACCTTTATTTTCCTAAGTTTGAACCAGTCTTTTATTACATGATATCACTTTGACTTCTCCATTTGAAATTTCTATACCTACACTGTTTATTCCCTCTTCTATTGTTCCCTGTTGTAAATCTTTTAGTTTTATTTTCTCAATGAGATTTTATCTATGTTGGTATCTGGCTGATGCTGTCCTGTGTCCTAGATTCAGATTCTTGTCCAATGTTGTTAGTTGTCTAACCAAAAGACTCCCTATAATAATTCTTGTATGTTTGGTTTGGTTTTTTACATATTTCCTTAATTTCTGTTTATCTGGAAATGTCCTAATTTTACCATCGTATTTAAGCAAGAGTTTTGCAGGATATATTATTCTTGTTGGCAGTTTTTTTTTTTTCTTTAAAATTGTATATATGTCATCCCATTGCCTTCTTGCCTGTATGGTTTCTGCCAAGTAATCAGAGCTTAGTCTTATTGATTCCCCTTTGTATGTGACTTTTTGTTTTTCTCTAGCTGCACTCAAGATTCTTTTTTTGTCTTTGGTTTTGGCAAATGTGATTATGATATATCTTGGTGACTTTCTTTTGGGTCTATCCTATGGAGTTGAGCTTCTTACATGGTCAACTTTTCATATTTCATGATATTAGGGATCTGGCAGCAAATCTCCAATGATCCTGTGTTTTCTGTTTTCTCCCCCTGTTCCGGAACTCCAATCATGTGTAAATTTTTGCTCTTGATCGTATACCACATTGTTCTCCGGTTTTCTTCATTCTTTTATTTTAATTTTCTTCAAACAAAATAGTGCCCAAGGATTTGTCTTCAATTTCACTGATCCTGTTTTCCATTATTTCAAATTTGCTCCTAAAAGCTTCTATTGCAACTGTCCATTTCTCAAATCATGTTGTTTAGATTTAGAATTTCTAATTATTGTTTTTGTATGATTTCTAGTTGTTATTTATTATGACATTTTGTTCCTGTATTATTTTCCTGAATTCTTCCATTGCTTTGTCTGTTTTTTTCCCTGATTTTTGTCTGTATTTTCCCTGATTTTGTCTATTTTTTTCCTTGTTTTTTTCTGTGTTTTCCTTCATCTCTTTCCTAATCTCTTGGAGAGCCCTGAATACTAGACTTCTGAATTCCCTGTCAGGTAGTTTCAGTGCCTTTTCTTCTCTCATAAGATCATCTGATGTTTTATTTTGGTTGCTTACTGGAGCCGTCCTGCCCTGTTTTTTATGTTTTGATTTTGTCTGCTCTCTGGGACATTCAGGAATTATTTTCTTTGTATACTGATTGTAGATTTGTGTATTTCATCCTGCTTTTTTGTTTTATTTGGTTATGTCTGGGAAGGTGGGCTAGGCATGTTTTGTTGCTTGCTTGTCTATGGGCATGATACTTTTCACCATCTTGTCCAAATTGACAGGGTTGGTTGTTCAGCTATGGTGCAGCAGGACAGGTACAGCGAGGAGCAAGGGCAAGAATGGGTCATTTGCATCACAAATTGGGGCTGGCAGGGTTGGGTTGGGAGCAGTGCAGGGTGGGCACCAGGGGCCTGGGAGTCTGTGCTGGAGCCACTTGAGTGCACAGCGCTCAGGGCATGGTGCAGATAGGCAGGAGGGAAGGGAGAAGATGCGATGTAGGGAGCTAAGTTAGTGAGAGAAAGAAGAGAAAGAAGGGAGATAAACAGAAACAAAAAAATGAAGGAAAAAAGAAAATAAATAAATAAAAGAGTGGTGCAATGGGATTCGATGGGTGGAGGTGGGGCAGACCCAGGGAGGCCGTGTGGTGGTGGCTTTCTAGCTGAACTGTGTGGCTCGGCCTATCAAGAAGGTCATGGGAGGTGCAAATGGCTAGATGGGCTGGAGAAAGGAAAGGAAAGAAGGGAGAGAGAAGAAACAAAACAACAACAACAAAATAAATAAATATGATACTGATGGAGACAGCCCAACGGCGAGGGAGAATTGGCGTGGCAGCAAGCTAGTGTGTCTCTCACTGGATGGCACTGCACAGCCCCTCAGGAAGGGGTGGGGACAGGGCAGGGCCTATGTAGAAGGGATAAGGAAAAGGGAGACGGATAAAGATAAAGAAAAATTAAAACTATAGCCCTGAGGGAGCCAGGCTGTCGGGGCTGCACAGACCAGAGGAGGCTGTGTGCCAGTAGCTCTCTAGTGGAGCAGTGCAGCACCATCTGTTGAGAAGGGGGGGTGGTGGCGCATGGGGCTAGGTAGGTAGGAGAAAGGAAAGTAAGGAACGGAGAGAGAGAGAAGAAACAACTACAAAACAAACAAAAATGACACTGAGGTATCTGGCTGGTGATGGTGGCGCAGACCCAGGGAGGCTGTGTGCCAGTGTCTCTCTAGCTGAATGGTGTAGCACAACCCTTTGAGAAGCAGTGATTGCAAAGCTAAGGGCTAGGTGGGTGGAAGAAAGGAAAGGAAGGAAGGGAGAGAAAGAGAAGAAATAAATAAACAAAAACAACAACAAAACAAACAAATATGGCTCCGAAGGAACCAGCTAGTGGGAGCGGCATAGACCCAGAGAGGCCATGTGCTGGTGGCTCTCTAGCCAAGTGGTGTGGTACAGCCCATTGAGAAGCGGCGGGGGTTGCACACGGGGCTAGGTGGGCTGGAAAAAGAAAAGGAACGGAGATGGAGAGAAGAAACAGAAAGAAAAAAATGGTGCTGAGGGAGTCAGCCAGTAGGGGTGGCATGGAACCAGGGAGGCTGTTGTCTCTCCGGCCGAGTGACCATGGCCCATTGGAAAGTGGCAGAGGCTGCATAAAGGGAATAAGGGAGTGGGGGTGGGAAAGCATATATCCCTGGTTACTGGCCGCTCTGTCGCCTGTTGGGAGCTCTGTGAAGTTGCCTTCCAGTACTCCGTGTCTGTGGTCCTCGGTGGCTATTGTCCAAGATGGTGAATCCAAGCCACTTTAGCTGCTAAGGGACCTCCACTTTGTAACTCTCCTCGTTCTATGTTCTCTGTCAGCTTCTACTTCCATTTGGTGCTTGATCAAGTTCTTTATCCCTTCATCTTATGCTTGAGTTTCCAGGATTGATGTTTGTATCTGTTTTACTTAGTTTTTCAGGTCTTTGCTGCAAAAGGATGGAATGATGTTTCTGTATATAGCGGCATGTTGGCTCTGCCTCTGAGAAATTAAGTATTGATACATGCTACAATATAGATGGAACTTGAAGGCATTATGCTGAGTGAAATAGTCAATCACGAAAGGACAAATATTGTACTACCTCACTTATAGAAAAAGAAAAAAACAGGAAAATCTTTAGAGACCAAAGTGTATTAGTGGTTATTAGAGGTGGGTGGGAGGGGGAAAGGAGAGGTTATTGCTTATGGAGTACTAACTTTTGTTTTATGGTGATGGAAAAATCACATTGACTAAGGGTAATGGTGTAATTACAGCCAATTGGTGTAATTGATATCACTAAGTTGAATTGGCCTTGTAAAAAGTTGAATTGTCAAAAGTTGTGTGATAGATATATTAACAACAAAAAAAAAGAGTAGCTGCTGAGGCCACTTTCATACAACCAAACACCTAATGGGATTTGGTTCCTTGGTTTGGAGGTTTAGGGTCATGGCTTCATGGGACATCCCAGTTAATTAACCTAATATCGTGTTTAGTGCTTCTGTTCTACCTCCTAGTTCATTGTGTAGTGCCTGGGGTCTTAAAAGTTTACAAGCAGCCATCCAAGGCACAAAAATTGGTCTCTGTTCACCTGGAGCAACAGAAGAAGAAGAAGAGTCAGGAAAAGGCTATGGAATGTGTGGCTAATTGCCTCCATGAACAACTGTCTCCTTTGCCATGAGATCAGAACTGGATGGTGACTGGCTACCATTACTGAACATTTTGATCAAAGATTCCATAGAAGAATTCTGATTAAAAGGAGGGAAAGTGCAGAACAGACTTTCAAATTCTCATGGACTCCAGACTTTCTGGAGCCATGGAGGGTGAATGAATCACTGAAGCTAGTTCCCTGAGGTAATCTTTCAACTTTAATCCAAAAACATCTCTTGAAGTCATCTTAAAACCAAGCAGTAGTTGCTTAACTAGTAAAAAAAAAAAAGGCCTGCCTTTAGCATATGCTCTTTTAAAAACCATCTCTATGGGCTCAAATTGACAACAGCAACTTGAAAGATTAGATAGAAACCTTAAGGTGCAGTGACTTTATGTTAATAAGGGAGGAACAACTCAGAAAAAGAGGGTGAGAATGGTTGCACAACTGGAAGAATGTAATCAATGTCACTAAATTGTACATGTAGAAACAAACAAAAAAAAAGGCAGGGGTTGTCAGACTGAATTTTTAAAAAAAACGATCCAACTATATGTTGCCTGCAGGATACACACTTCAAATTCAAAGATACAAATATATTGAAAGTAAAAGCATGGAAAAATGTATAACATACAAACTGCAAGCAAGGAAGTATAGCTGGAGTAGCTATACTAAATCAGACAAAAATTGTTTTAAAACAAAAAATGTTACTAGACGTAAAGAAACCAAAACCAAACCAAACCCATTGGCATCGAGTCGATTCTGACTCATAGGGTTTCCAAGGAGCACCTGGTGGATTCGCACTGCTGACCTTTTGGGTAGCAGCCACAGCTCTTAACCACTACACCACCAGGGTTTCCAGACATAAAGAGGGACATTTTATAATGATAAAAAGGAAGATATAACAATTATAAAAATATATACACCTAATAATAGAGCACCAAGATACACAAAGAAAAAGCTGATAGAATTGAAGGGAGAAATAGTTGGAGATTTCAACACCTCATTTTCAATAATGTATAGAACAAATGGAAGATCAACAAGGAAACAGGAGACTTGAAGGACAGTATAAACCAACTAGACCTAACAGACATCTACAGACAACTTCACCCAACAACAAACAGAATATACATTCTTCTCAAGTGCACCTAGAACATTCTCTAGGATAGACCATAAGAAAACCTCAATCGTTAGGCCATAAAACAAACCAATAAATTTAAAATGTGGAAATAATGCAAAGTATATTCTCCAACCACAATGGAATGAAATTAGAAAGCAATAATGGGAAACTTTGGGAAACTAAAAAATATGTGGAAATTAAACAACACATACCTAAATAATCAATAGATCAAAGCAGAAATAAAAAGGGAAATCAGAAAATATTTTAAGATTAGTGAAAATGAAGACACAACATACCAAAACCTATGGGACAAAGCTAAAGAACTGCTTAGAGGGAAATTTATAGCAGTAAATTCCTATATTGAGAGATAAGAAAGATCTCAAATAAAAACTCTAATCTTCCATCTTAAGACACTAGAGAAAGAAACGCAAATTAAATCTAAATGAAGCAAATGGAAATAATAAAGAATAGAGTGAAAATTAATGAAATAGAGAATAGAAAAACAATAGAGAATATCAATAAAACTGAAAGCTGTTTCTTTGAAAAGGTTAACCAAATTGACTAAACTAGCTACTTTGACCAAGAAAAAAAAGAAACTCAAATTACTAGAATAAGAAACAAAATAGGGGACATCATTACAGACCTTACAGAAATAAAAAGAATTATAAAGGAATATTGTGAACAATTGTACACCAATAAATTAATTTAAATGTAATGGATAAATTCCTAAAAAGACACAAACTACTAAAACTGACTCAAGGAGAAATAGACTATCTGAATAGACTTATAACAGGAGGTTGAAGGAGTAATCAAAAACTTATCCACAAAAAAAGCCCAGGTCCAGATAGCTTCACTGCTGGGTTCTACCAAAAATTCAAAAAAAGAAAAAAAGTATTAATACTCCACATTAACAGAAAAAAGAAAAGAACCACATGATTATCTCAATAGATGCAGAAAAAGCATTTGACAAATTTCAATACCCTTTCATGATTAAAGAAAAAAAAAACCACTCAACAAGTTAGGACTAGAAATTTTTTAATATAATAAAGGGCATTTATGAAAAAACCACAGCTAACATCATAATTGGTGGAAAAACACTGAAAGCTTTCTCAGTAAGATCACTACTGGTATTCAATATTGTTCTGGAAATCCTAACCAGAGGTATTAGGCTACAAAAAAAATACCCAAATCATATACGTGGAAGTATAACTATCCCTTTGCACAGATGACATGAAAACTCAAATAATCTACAAGAAAACTGTTGGAACTAATAAATGAATTCAGCAAGGTGGCAAGGTACAAGGTCAACTCACAAAAATCAGTTGGGTTTCTATATATAAGCAATTAGTGTGGAAAAGAAAATTAAGGAAATATTACCATTTACAATAGCATTGAAAAGAATAAAATATCTAGGAATAAATTGAACCAGGAAGGTGAAAGGCTTATGCACAGAAAACTATAAAACATTACTAAAAGATTTAAAGATCTTTAATTGGAGGGACATTCCATATGTGTGAATTGGAAGGCTTAATATATTTAAGATATGAATACTATTCAAAGTAGTATATAAATTCAATGCAATCCCCATCAAAATTTCAACAGCCTTCTTTGCAGAAAGGAAAAATCCAATCCTCAAAATCTATATGGAAGTGCAAGGGAACCCAAAGAGCTAAAGCAATCTTCTTTTTTTTTTTTTTAATTGTACTTTAGATGCAGGTTTACAGAGCAAACTAGTTTCTCATGAAACAATTAATATACATATTGTTTTGTGACATTGGTTGCCAACCCCATGACACGTCAACATTCTCCGCTTCTCCATCTTGGGTTCCCCATTACCAGATTTCCTGTCCCCTCCTGCCTTCTTGTCCTTGCTCCTGAGCTGATATGCCCATTTAGTCTCATTTTGTTTTATGGGCCTGTTTAATCTTTGGCTGAAGGGTAAACCTCAGGTGTGACTTAAGTACTGAGTCAAAAAGGTGTCCAGGGGCTGTACTCTCAGGGTTTCTCCAGTCTCTGTCAGACCAGTAAGTCTGGTCTTTTTTTTGTGAGTTTGAATTTTGTTCTACATTTTTCTCCAGCTCTGTTTGGAACCCTCTATTGTGATCCCTGTCAGAGCAGTCAGCGATGGTAGCCAGACACCATATAGTTATGCTGGACTCAGTCTGGTGGAAGCTGTGGTAGTTGTGGAGTGGGACTTAGTTTTTAACCATGCATTATCAGCTATTACAACAAGCACATGAGCAGCAAAAGACAAAATATATACATGAGACCTCATAAAAATTAAATACTTTTGTTCATCAAAGGCTTTTATCAACAAAGTGAAAAGACAACCTACAGATTGGAAGAAAATTTTCAGGAACCATATATCCAATCAAAAAAATGGCAGAAAACTTGAACAGAGAGGACATTTAAAGAGGTAACAAGCACATGAAAGATGCTCAACATCATTACCCATTAGGGAGATGCAAATCAAAACTACAGTGAGACACCACCTCACCCCCATTAGAATGGCAATACTAAAAAAAAAAAAAAAAAGAACAACAGGTATTGGCAAGATTGTGGAGAAACCAGAACGCTCATCCGTTGCTAGTGGGAGGTAGAATGGTACAGCCATTATGGAAAACATTTTGGCAGTTCCTCAAAAAGTTGAACGTAGAATTACCATATGACCCAGAAATCCCAATCCTAGGTATATACCCATAAGTGAAGGCAGGACTGCAAATAGAAATCTGTACACCAGTGTTGGTTGAGTCACTTTTCACGATAGCCAAAAGGTGGAAACAATCAAAATGTCCATCAACACATAAGCGGATAAACAAAATGTGATATATACACACAATGGAATACTACTCAGCCATAAAGAGAAATGAAGTCTTGATGCATGCCAACACATAGATGAACCTTGAAAAACATCATTCTGAGTGAAATAAGTCAGTTGCAAAAGTACGAATATTGTATGATCTAACTTACATGAAATAAGCAAATATATAGAAGCCAGAGTCACAGTTGGGATTGTTGGGTGCTTCCAATGACCATTGCACCCCAAGACGACCTGCACATTCCTGGGGAGATTGGGATAAACCTGTGGAAGCCCTCTGCCCTCACCTCATGTCTCATCAAGGGTTAGAGTTATGTGAACTCGATATAGATAGACATCCCGCTCCATTCCATGGAATTTCACTCTTCAGTGTGATAAGTGCCCCCCAAGAACCATTCCTATTCCTGAGTAATGGTCTATGGGACACTAACTTCCTCCACAAGCCTCGTTTTCCAGGGACGTGCTGTGCACACAGGGTCACCTGCTCCATCTCTTCTGGGTGGGCAGGTGGGCTTGTGGCCTCACTACTGAGCAGATACCAGCCTAGAGTGAGGGCCAAGGCTTCCCCATCACAGCTTCAGATGGCTTTGGGGAGGGGAGGCTGGGGCTGGGGCATCACAGAGAGGGTTTTTGTGCGAGCGTGTGTCACAGCGTTGGGCGTTCGATGGAGGGACCCAGCTGACCGTCCTAGGTGAGTCTCTTCTCACCTCTTTCCCTGCCTCCCCAATGTTTTGAACAACTCTCTGCTGTTTTTGCAATGTTCTGTGTTTTGTCTCTGCCTAGGGTCAGAGATTCACTCAGAAGCTGGTCTCAGCAAACCCTGGACACTTCCCCTCCATTTTCAGACACCCTCTGTGTCTCCAGCTGGTCAGCATTAGCCCTTCACCTCTGACCCCACAAGCAGAGGATGAACGGAGTGACCCAGGACCTCATCTTTCTCTCTAAGGGGCAAGCTGGGCCCTAAGTTTTGTTCTGTCCTGTCCTCCCCAAATGGTTTTCTTATTAGTGGTTACTAGGGAGGAAAGGGAGGGGAAAAGGGAGATTTTTTGCTTATGAGGCATTGAGTTTATGTTAGTGGTGGTGGAATGATTTGGAAAAAGATAGTGAGAATGGTTGTACATCTTGAAGAATGTAATCAATATTACTGAATCATACATGTAGAAATTGTTGAGATGGCCATTGAGTATGCACCAGGGTGGCTGGGAAAGTAGGCTGACTGATATCTACAGGATGGGTCATTTTATCCACCTGATGATTGAGAGCCACTTCCATAGCAGTGGGCTTCGGTGAGTATTTTCAAGTTATATAAACAGTCCCAAACTCTGGAATCATTTTGAGAGTTCCATGTACATGCTTCTTCCCCAGACCTCTATGCCATCAAACCTCCAATTTTATTCCTTCCCAGTTCCTGACCCTCCAATCAAACCATTAGAAATTGCCCATGATTCAGTGTAGATCTACACTTCTGACTATCTCTCTTTCCTGGCAAGGTGGAAAACCAGATTTATTGCTCAAAGTTCTGCCCACTGAGAAGATTTCACTTCATACTGTCATTCAGAGCCAGTACACTGTAACACTGTAGCAGTCTACTTCCAGCTGGTACCAGCAAGCGTATCATGGAACAATCTATAAACTAGGCTGAATAAGTTTTTTTTTTCCTCTGTAGTATGGTCATAGGTTGTTCCTTATAATCCCATAGGTCTAGGATCCATGGGTATGTGAGCCACATGATCGTGCAACTTAATTATGCCTCCAGTATCTGCTGGAGCCCAATCTTGTATTTAATTCCCTTTCATTATGGAATACTGGTGGGAACACCACATTTTATAGCTTGGTAGATCAGGAAAATAATTAATTCTACGCAGCTTAGGTTGTATGAATCAAACTTCTAAAGATCTCAGCTGTTATTTCCCCTATCAGAGCTTTCCATTGAATCACTTCCCACTGCAAATTAAGCCTTTTGTTCCATAAAGGAGATAGGAAAAGAGTCTGGCTGGATTTCACAGTGGCTGCCATTTCCTTCTCTCAGCCAGCACAGCAGAAAAGGAGGTGGGAGGGAGGGAGATTTCTTCAGATTCTCCCTTTCCTTCCTGTGAGAGCTTGGGAGAGGTATCCCTAGAGGAAAATTCAGGAAGAGGATGGGAACACTCCTGTGAGTGCAGCTCCCCATAGAGCTACACTTTCATGCTAACCTACACTCCAGCAATTGCCTCCAGCAGGTCATCAAAATTTTTAGTTTTATGTTCCTACTGGCTTATCATCAGGCAGTGTCTGCCCCAGGTATGCAAATGCTGGGGTCCTGTGGAGACACAGGTGCCTGTCTGTCTCCAGGTCAGTTGGCCTGTGACCTGTTTTCTGAAAGATTCACAAAGAATCGTTAACTTGCAATATATCCAGCTTTTTTCTTCTTATGGAAGCAACATCTTTCCAGCTCTCTACACTCTTAGTTGAAACTGGAAGTCCCATGTATGCTAAAATTTGAATCATATATAATTTTCATGTGTCACAAAATATTATTCTTTTAATTTTTTTCAACAGTTTAAAAATGTAAAAACCACTGTTAGCTTGCAAGCGGTACAAAAACAGGCAGCAGGCTGGATTTGGCCAGCTGAGGGTAGTTTGCCAAACTCTGATCTGAGGCAATCATGGTTATTTACATTAGTTTTAGATGGTAATGTAACCCAGTACTAGTCAATGAGATATGAGGAGATGGTCCAGATTCTTCCTTTTGATGTTGCGTATCTGGATGTGATACATACAACTTCAGCAGCCATCTTGTAACTCTGAGGGGACTAGCCTGAAGAGAAAAACGGGACTTTTAAGATGGTGGAGCAGAAAGATGAAAAGAATCTGAGTCCTTGATGACATTACTGAGCAGCTGAATAAACAAACACTAGAGTCATCCTACCTCAGAACCCATTCTTACATGAGATAATAAAATTTTGTATTGTTTATTATTGTTTTCATACTGAGTTATGTTATCTGTTGGGTATTGTAATTAAAAGCAATGAATCAAAAGTTTCTTTTTTCACCTCATCAAAATAAAGATTTCTGCTCTTTGAAAGACACTGTTAAGAGAATGAAAAGACAAGCCACAGAAGTGGGGGCAAATATTTGAAAATCATATATTTGATAAAGGACTTGAGTCCAGAATATATAAAAAACACTCAAAACTCAATAAGAAAAAAAACAACACAATTAAAATTTAAAATAGACAAAAGATTTAACCAGACACTTAATCACTCAACATTATTAGTCATTAGTCACTAGCTAAACGGGGGGAGAGGAAGAGGTAAGAGAATCAAAATCCTTGTCTACCAAAACAAGAAGTCAACAAATTATGTCTAAAGCAAATGAATCCAAAATGGGAATACATATATTATTTAAAAATAAAAATGAAATACCAGAAGAAACAGCTAAAAGAGTTGAAAGTAATTACCCCTACAGAGTAGGATAAATGTTGGAAGAAAGGCCAGGAAATCAGTTTTCGTTTATCTTGGAATGTCAATTTTGTCCTCATTTTTGAAGGACACTTTTGCCACATGTAGAATTCTTGGTTGACAGTTCTTTACTTTCAGCACTATAATATGTTATCCCACTGCCTCCTGGCCTCCATGGTTTCTGAGGAAAAATCAACACAATTTTATCAAGGATCCCTTGTGTTTGATGATTTGCTTCTACCTTGCTGCTTTCCATATTCTCTTTTTATCTTTGGTTTTCAAGAGTTTGATTATAAGGTGTCTGTCTTAGTCATCTAGTGCTGCTACAACAGAAATACCATAAGTGGATGGCTTTAACAAAGAGAAATTTATTTCCTTACAGTAAAGTAGGCTAAAAGTCCAAATTCAGGGCGTCAGCTACAGGGGAAGGCTTTCTCTCTCTCTCGGCCTTCTCATCAGTGTTCCCCTGGACTAGGAGCTTCTCAGCACAGGCACCCGGGTCCAAAGGATGCACTCTGCTTCCGGCACTGCTTTCTTGATGGTATGAGGTCCCCCAATTCTCGGCTTGCTTCCCTTTCCTTTTATCTCTTGAGAGATAAAAAGTGGTGCAGGCCACGCCCCAGGGAAACTCCCTTTACATTGGATCAGGGATGTGACCTGGGTAAGGGTGGTGGTGTTACAATCCCTCCCTAATCCTCTTTAATATAAAACTACAATCACAAAATGGAGGACAACCACATAATACTGGGAATCATGACCTAGCCAAATTGATACACAAATTTTGGGGGGGGGGACATAATTCAATACATGACACCAAGGTATACTCAAAATTCTTCACCAACACCATAATTCAAAGGCATTGATTCTTCTTCAGTCTTCTCTATTTATTGTCCAGCTTTCACATGCATATAAGGCAATTGAAAACACCATGGCTTGTGTCAGGCGCACCTTAGTCCTTAAAGTGACATCTTTGCTTTTTAATACTTCAAAGAGATCTTTTGCAGCAGATTTGCCCAAGACAATGCATCATTTGATTTCTTGACTGCTGCTTCTGTGGGTGTTGATTGTGGATCAAAGTAAAATGAAATACTTTACAACTTCAATATTTTCTCCATTTATCATGATGTTGTTTATAGGTCCAGCTATCAGGATTTTTGTCTTCTTTATGTTGAGGTGTAATCCATACTGAAGGCTGAGGTCTTTGATCTTCATCAGTATGTGTTTCAAGTAGACTTCATTTTCAGCAAGTAAAGCTTTGTCATCTGCATATCATAGGTGGTTAATGAGCCTTCCTCCAATCCTGATGCCCCATCCTTCTTCATAAAGTCCAACTTCTTGGATTATTTGCTCAGCAAACAGATTGAATAATACGGTGAAATTATACAACCGTGACACACAACTTTCCTAAATTTAAACCACACAGTATCCCCTTGTTCTGCCTCTTGATCTATGTACAGGTTCCTCATGAGCACAATTAAGTGTTCTGGAATTCCCATTCTTCCCAGTGTTACCCATAATTTGTTATGATCCACACAGTCGAATGCCTTTGCATAGTCAATAAAACACAGGTAAACATCTTTCTGGTATTCTCTGCATTCAGCCAGGATCCATCTGACATCAGCAATGATATCCCTTGTTCCATGCCGTCTTCTGAATCTGGCTTGAATTTCTGACAGTTCCCAGTCGAAGTACTGCTGCAACCACTTTTGAGTGATCTTCAGCAAAATTTTACTTGTGTGTGATATTACTGATATTGTTTGATAATTTCAGCATTCTGTTGGATCTCCTTTCTTTGGAATGTGTACAAATATGGATCTCTTCCAGTCAGTTGGCCAGGTAGCTGTCTTTCAAATTTCTTGGCATAGATGAGTACTTCTAGTGCTGCATCCGATTGTTGAAACATCTCAATTGGTATTCCATCAATTCCTGAAGGCTTGTTTTTCAGTGCAGCTTGGACTTCTTCCTTCAGTACCATTAGTTCTTGATCATATGCTACCACCTAAAATGATTGAATGTTGACCAATTCTTTTTGGGACAGTTACTGTGTATTCCTTCCATCTTCTTTTGATGCTTCCTGCATTGTTTAGTATTTTCCCCATAGAATTCTTCAATTTTGCAACTTGAGGCTTGAATTTTTTCTTCAGTTCTTTCAGCTTGAGAAATGCCCAGCGTGTTCTTCCCTTTATTTTTCTATCTCCAGGTCTTTGCACATGTCATTATAATATTTTACTTTGTCTTCTCTAGCTGACCTTTAAAATCTTCTGTTCAGCTCTTTCACTTCATCATTTCTTCCTTTTACTTTAGCAATATGAGCAATTGATGGTCTGTTCCACAGTCAGCCCCTGGCCTTGTTCCGACTGATGATATTGATCTTCTCCATCGTCTCTTTCAACAAAAGTAGTCCATTTGATTCCTGTGTATTCCATCTGGCGAGGTCCGTGTGTATAGTCTCTGTTTATGTTGTTGAGAAAAGGTATTTGCAATGAAGAAGTCATTGTTCTTGCAAAATTCTATCATGCACTCTCTGGCATCATTTCTATCACCAAGGCCATATTTTCCAACTACCAATCCTTCTCCTTTATTTCCAAGTTTTGAATTTCAATGACCAGTAATTATCAATGCATCTTGATTACATGTTTGATCAATTTCAGACTGCAGAAGTTGGTAAAAATCTTCAATTTTTTCATCTTTGGCCTTGGTGGTTGGTTCATAAATTTGAATAATAGTCATATTAACTGATCTTCCTTGTAGGCATATGGATATTATCCTATCACTGACAGCACTGTACTTCAGGATAGATCTTGAAATGTTCTTTTTAAAGATGAACGTGACACCATTCCTCTTCAATTTGTCATTCTTGGCATAGTAGATCATATGATTGACTGATTCAGAGTGGTGCATACCAGGCCATTTCAGCTCACTAATGCCTTGGATATCGAAGTTTATGCATTCCATTTCATTTTTGACTATTTCCAATTTTCCTAGATTCATAATTCTTACATTCCATGTTCCAATTATTAATGGATGTTTACAGCTGTTTCTTCTCATTTTGAGTAGTGCCACATCAGCAAGTGAAGGTCTCGAAAGCTTGACTCCATCCATGTCATTAGGTAAACTCTACTTTGAGGAGGCAGCTCATATTTTGAGTGCCTTCCAACCTGAGGGGCTCATCTTCCAGCACTATATCAGACAATGTTCTGCTGTTATTCATAAAGTTTTCACTGGCTAGTTTTTTTCATAAGTAGACTGTCAGATCCTTCTTCCTAGTCTGTCTTAGTCTGGAAGCTCAGCTGAAACCTGTCCACCATGGGTGATCCTGCTGGCATTTGACTACTGGTGGCATGGCTTCCAGCATCAGAGCAACAAGCAAGCCTCTACAGTACGACAAACTGACAGACACATGGGGGTTCTTTTGACTCTGTCCTACTTTCTATTTCTTTGTATGCCTTGTGATTTTTTTTGTTGAAACTGAGATATTTGAGTATTATAATGTGGTAACTCTGGAAATCAGATTCTATCCCTTCCTCAGGGTTTACTGATTTTAGTTTTCTTTTGTTTTAATTGTGGAAGGCTTTAGTTGTTTATTTGTTTAATGACTTCCCCAGATTATAGTGAGAAAAGGAATCAGCCTGAGGTAAAACCATAGTATCCTCTCAGGTTATTTCTTAACAGACATCTTGTCCTGGGCATGCATGTGGCTTTTTCAATTCCCTTGTGTACACAGCGCTTTTGAAAGACTTCATTTCCTAAAGAAACTCTCCTCATTCTCTTCTTCCAGTCTTTAGGTGCCTATTTTAAGCTTTCATGGCACTCTTTTGGCTACAGGTAGTTACAGCATTATGTCATGTCCTGCTTCCCCTCAGCCCTGCTTGAGCTCAGAGACAGGCCAAACTGAGATAAGTGGCTTATGTCTGTCCTTCAAGAAACCTCAGATAGGTTAGAATAGATACAGACAAGGTTTTTTGAGTAAAGTCCACTCTGCTCCCTCTACAGCCAGAGACTAGACTCCCTGGGTAACCACCACTTTAAGATGGCCCCCCAAGCTGGGGAGGGGGTGGGATATTACACATAGAAAACCAAAGCTTTCCTACCACTTAGATGGCACCTTTTTTCTTGCTTCAGCATTTGCTTAATGGCTGTAGCCCTTTAACTGGCTTCCAGAGCTCTAATAAAATTGGTTCTGCCAGTTTCTGTTTGGGTTTTTTTCAATGTTTTTCTGAATTGATGGGAGCCTGCAGCTGCTCCTGCTATCATCTTGCTCCAGAATCGTCATTTCTTTTTCTTCTCTCTTTGTCTTGGTCTCTATTTTTTTTTTTTTTTTTTGTGGTGAAAACACACACACCAAAACATCTGCCCACACAACAACTTCCACATTCACAACTCAATCACATTGATTACATTTTTCATGTTGTGGCACCATTATCGCTATCCTTATCCAAAACATTCCACCACGATTAACATAAACTCAATGCCCCCAAACAAAAACTTCCCCTTTTCCCCTATCTCCTACTCCTGGTAACCATGAATAATCTTTGGTTTTTTCATTTAAGTGAGCTCATACAGTATTTGTCCTTTTGCAACTGACTAATTTCTCTCAGCATGTTTTCAAGGTTCATTCATGTTGGGGCATGCATCGGAACTTCATTTCTCTTTATGGTTACATAATATTCCATTGTGTGTATCTACCACATTTTTTTTTATTCATTCATCTGTTGATGAACATTTTGGTTGTTTCCACCTTTTGGCTGTTGTGAAAAATACTGCAGTGAACATTGGTGTACAGGGTTCTGTGGTTCTGTTTGCGATTCTGCCTTTAATTCTTCTGGGTATATCCCTAGAACTGGAATTGCTGGGTTATATGGTAATTCTGTGTTCAACATTTTGAGGAACTGTCAAACTGTTTTCCACAGAGGCTACACCATTTTACATTCCCATTAGCAGTGAATGAGGATTCCAGTTTCTCCACAACCTTGCCAACATTTGTTGTTTTCCATTTTGGGGGAGGGGGTTCGTTTGTATATTTGTTTATTTGTTTTGCTGAGCATTGCCATTCTAATGGGGGTGAGGTGATATCTCACTGTAGTCTTGGTTTGTATATCCCTAATGGCTGATGATGTAGAGACTTTTTTCATGTGCTTGTTGACCATTGGAATATCCTCTTTGGTGAACAGTCCAAGTCCTTTCTCCATTTTTTTAATTTGGTTGCTGGTCTCCAGCCATTGCTTTTTATAATAAAGTTGGTACTAAGGCATAAAGTTGTCAGAGATATAACAGTATATGCCTGTCATGGATTGAATTATGTCCCCCAAAAATGTGTGTATCAATTTGACTGCGCTATGATTCCTGGTATTGTGTAATTTTCCTATATGTTGTAAATCCTGCCTCTATGATGTTAATGAGGGAGGGTGGATGGCAGTTGCATTAGTAAGGCAGGACTCAATCTACAAGATTGGATTGTGTCCTGAGGCAATCTCTGGAGATTTAAAAGAGAGAAATGAGCAGAGAGACTGGAGCCGATACCCTGAATTTGGACTTTTAGCCTACTTTACTGTAAAGAAATAAGTTTCTCTTTGTTAAAGCCATCCACTTGTGGTATTTCTGTTTTGGCAGCACCAGATGACTAACTAAGACAATGCCCCTCTGTCCCTAGCTTGTGATGTACTAACATGTACCAGTCCTTGTCTCAAAGTGTAGGTATAGGACACCAACAGATGTCCAGGGTGACCTGAGAGCACCCCTTTGAGTGCTATGGCTAAGGGTACTTACACCTTGACTAGATTATTGTGGTACAAGGTCTTGAAGCACAGACAGAATATTGTTTCCAAAACAAGACAGCAGTGAAAAGTTGAGGCCTTAGGGTACAGCCAGGGCACAGTTCTCTCACACAATAACAGATGCTTAAGTGTCAAGATCTCAAAGCACAGGTAAGGCGATGTTTCCACGGATGCTATAAATCATGGGATAGATCCCCTGGAGAGTTAGACCCTGGCCATGGTTCTGGGTTTGTATGTCTGATCCAGTCAGTTACTGCATATTCAAACAGCATCTCTCATGACACTACTCCTTCTAGTCCATTGGCCTGGCCTTTCCCAGATCACTGACTAGCTATGTAACTACACCTAGTGGTTGTTCTCCATTCCCTTGAAGGATAGATAAATGTTTTCATTTTTCAAAATCTCAGCCTACCACCAAAAATGACTTCTTGCCACAAACTGAGTGTCACAATTTGAGCCCTCAAAACCTGCTACACTATGCTCCCAGTAAAAATTTTTCTGCTTCCACAACAAAAATTCCCTCCCCATCTCACAGCCCTCTCCAAGAAAGAAAAGAATGGGTCATTTTCTAGAACTGGTATGTAAATTCCTGCGTAGTAGTTTCAAGGTTGGTTTAATCAACAATTCAATGACATCATCAAAAGCCCAGGGGCTTCCATTCTTTTTCTTTCCCTTCCTCTGCTGACACTAGATCTTGCTTCTTGGTTGCAAGATGGTTGTAGCAGTTCCAGCATTGCATGCAGATACAACAATATCCTGTTAATAAGAGAGGAGTTTCCTCCTATACATCTCTGTTTATTACTGAGGAAAACCTTTCCCAAAAGTCCACAGATAGACTTCCCCCTCAGGCCTAGGACTGTGCCACATTCCCATGTCTAAATCAATCATTGTCAAGGAGAATGAGCCCATCAGTGACTGACATTGACTAATATCCCACCACCACCCCAATCCTGGACTGGGGTAGAGCCCCTTCCCTAAGTACATGACAACATCAGGACCGTGCCCTCAAGAAAGAAGGGGGAAAATGGATTTGGGCCGATAACCATTGTTGTATGCTTTACCCACCTACATCCAGATTTCCCATGTATTGACTGTTTGGTTCAAAAGGTGCTGCACAGAATTCCTCAGGGCTGTGGGTGGGCAGTTTGATAGGTGGCTATTTCCATTTCCCCACTCGAATTCACTAACTGCTTCACATCTTCATGTTATAGATGCTCTTTCCCTCAATTCTGTACAAGACTGTGTTTCTCAAGAAATTTGTTCTTGCCCTCCGTTCTGGAGGGGGGTGAGGAGGATCCCCTATCTACACTGTGGTATGTAAGGACAATTTTACTAACCAATTCTCTTATGAGCAATAAGTTATTTTGGTAGATCAGTTTGTCTGGACTTGCCCCATTTTCTGCCTACACTTTGTACACAATAGAAGGGTCCAAGTTTCCTTACCACATACTAGGAAGTAGCTTTTAATGGTGGCCCATTAGGTAGCCCCAAGTTTCACAGAAGCACTCGGTCCCTTTATCCTGACATTGTTGTTGTTGTTAGTTGCCGTCAAGTTGATTTCAACTTATGGCGAGCCCAAGTAGAACTGCTCCATAAGGTTTTCAAGACTGTGACGTTTCAGAAGCAGATCCCCAAACCTATCTCCCAAGATGTCTCTGGGTGGGTTTGAACCACCAACCTTTCAGTTAGCAGTCAAGCGCTTAATCATTTGCACCACCCAAGGAACCTATCCTGACATTACCCTTGCTTTTTCCTCTTCTTATTCATGGTGAGCAGCAGTAGTGGCTAGGTGGTAGGACTAAGAGTAGTTGAGCACTGATTGACGTTCCCTATAGTGTTGCCTTCCTCACTCAATCCAAATCAGAGATTAGTGGGAAGTCAAGTGTACTAACCAAATGCTAAGAAGCAGCAGCAAAATCTAAGGTATTAATTTACCTTGGTGGCATTTTAGGTGTGTACCAAGAATGCCTCATATTAGCTCTATTGCCTTTTCTGACAGGCCTAAGGATTTCAAATATATTTAATAAAAGTCAGTTAAACCCCTCTAGATGCAGATCTCCCCAGTGATAGTGGGACTCAGTCCTGAGCTTCTGCATCCTAGTTAATTGAAGTACTGTTGTCAGAAAGTGTAAATCTAGAGGAGAGTACATACCGAGAATTTTAGAACAGAAGTTCCTTAGAGTTGTTATACATAGACTTATCTTTGGAATCAAATGGCTGCAACCATACCGTGGTGCCTGACTTTGTCCCCAGTTATGTTCAAGTGTATCCCATCAAAGGATCAAAGGCAACGGCTTGCTGAGAAAAGCTCCCCTACCACCACCACCCACTAGCCCTCAGATCACCCAAGTCATCATACAAGGCTCTCTAGACAAGGAAGTTTTATTCTGAGTACAACACCAATTGCTTTCTCCGACTCACACAGGGCACTGAAGCACATTAAGATCTTGGGGAAGGAGGGAATATAGCCATTGTTTCTTTTTCTTCAGCTCAGGGCCAGACCGTTGTGTCTTCCTTTAATCTGCCCTCAGATGAATTCAGTGACTAACTTGGTGAGACATGACACCAAGAAGTTCCCAATTGTCAGCCTGTACTGGGTCATTTACAATTCTTTTTGTTGTGCATTTAAACCCACTTCCTCTGGTTGGGGACTTCCCATCTTATGATTCTTGGAAGGAGGCAGAGCCCACCTCCATCTACAGACTCAAGAATGCCATACTCACTCTCCCTTACAGCTAAGGTGCTGGCATATGACCTAGTCCAGCCACCCCAGACTTTGTCTTAAGAGTTAGAGGCAAAGAATCAGGGACCTAGGAAGTTTCTCTCAGGCAGTGCTAGTTTTTGCAGCAAAATAGAGCTCCCTGCAGGGCCACATTGGTGAAAACTGCAGACTGAGTGTTCAAAGATGCTGCAGTAGGCTCCTCACCAGACCAGTTCTGCAGCGTGGTTTGAGTACTGTTCCTGGCTGCAAGCCTACTTCTCCAGCCTGCCTGCTGATTCTGGGAGTTGCCCAATATCCTTTTTTTTTTTTCTTTTTTCTTTTTATTGTTGTAATTAAATGAAGTGTACATTTCAAGTTAGTCTCTCACACAAATTTTTATACATACCTTGTTATAAGACCCTAATTGCTCTCCCCATTCTGCAACACACACTCCTCCTTTCTGTTCCTGATTCTCCATGACCATTCAACCAGCTCATAACTCTCTCTACCTTACCGTCTCACCTCTGGACAGAAGCTGCCCCTTTGGTCTCTTGTATCTACTTGATTAATAGGTACACTCTTCACAAGTATCACTTTATGTCCCACAATCTAGTCCAATCTTTGTCTGAGAGAGTCGACGTCGGAAATTGTTTTAGTTCTGGGCTGACAGAGAGTCTAGGGGCCATGATTTCTGCGGCACCTCCAGTCTCAGACCATTAAGTCTGGTCTTCTTACTAGAATTTGCATTCTGCACCCTATCCTTCTACTGCTCCATCAGGGACCCTCTGTTGTGTTCCCTGTCCGGACGTTCATAGGTGGTAGCCAGGCACCATCTGGTTCTTCTGGTCTCAAGCTGATGAAGTCTCTGGCTTATGTGGCCCTTCTGTCTCTTGGGCTAATACTTTCCTTGTGTCTTTGGCGTTCTTCGTTCTCCTTTATTCCAAGGGTTTGGGACCAATTGATGCATCTTAGATGGCTGCTTGCAAGCTTTTAAGACCCCAGACACCACTCACCAAAGTAGGATGCAGAACATTTTCTTAATAAGATTTGTTATGCCAATTGACATAGATTTCCCCTGAAAGCATGGTCCCCAGACCCCCTACCCCTGCTACTCTGTCTCTCAAAGTATTTGATTGTATTCAGGAAACTTCTTAGCTTTGGTTTAGTCCAGTTGTGCTGACTTCACCTGTAGTGTGTGCTGTCCTTCCCTTTGCCTAAGATGATTCTTATCTACTATCTAGTTACTAAATAGCCCTCACCCTCCCTCCCCACCCCTGTAACCATCAAAGAATGTTTTCTTCTGTGTTTAAACCTTTTCTTGAGTTCTTATAATAGTGGTCTTATACAATATTTGTCCTTCTGTGACTAACTTCACTCAGCATAATAAGTTCCAGCTTCCTCCATGTTATACGATGTTTCACAGCTTCATCATTGTTCTTTATCATTGCATAATATTCCATTGTGTGGATATACCATAATTTGTTTATCCATTCGTCTGTTGATGGGCACCGAGGTTGCTTCCATCTTGTTGATATTGTGAAGTGCTGCAATGAACATGGGTGTGCATATATCTATTTGTGTGACGGCTCTTGTTTCTCTAGGATATATTCCAAGGAGCGGGATAGCTGGATGGTATGGTACTTTTATTTCTAGCTTTTTAGGGAAGCGCAAAATTGATTTGCAAAGTGGTTGTACCATTTTACATTCCCACCAACAGTGTATAAGTGTTCCAGTCTCTCCATAACCTCTCCAGCATTTATTATTTTGTGTTTTTTGGATTAAGGCTAGGGTATTGGCCATTTTGAATCAGTCTACTATGCTGGGAATATCAAATTGAAGGGGAATGGAGCCGCATTCATTGTCAAAAAGAACATTTCAAGATTTATCCTGAATTACAGTGCTATCAGTGACAGGATAATGTTCATACACCTACAAGTAAGACCAGTTAATAAGACTATTATTCACTAAGGCCAAAGGTGAGGAAATTGAAGATTTTTACCAACTTGTGCAGTCTGAAATTGATCAAACATGCAATCAGAACCCATTGATAATTACTAGTGGTGATTGGAATGTTAAAGTTGGAAACAAGGAAGGATCGGTAGTTGGAAAATATGGCCTTGGTGACAGAAACGATGCTGGAAATCGCATGATAGAATTTTGCAAGACCAACAACTTCTTCATTGCAGATACCTTTTTTCAACAATATAAATGGCAACTATACACGTGGACCTCACTGAAGGAATACAAAGGAATCGAATCCACTGTATCTGTGGAAAGAGGAGATGGAAAAGCTCAGTACAATCTGTCAGAAAAAGGCCAGGAGCTGACTGTGGAACAGACCATCAATTGCTCATATGCAAGTTCAAGTTGAAGCTGAAGAAAATTAGAACAAGTCCATGAGAGCCAAAGAACAACCTTGAGTATATCCCACCTGAATTTAGAGACCATTCCAAGAATAGATTTGACACATTGAACACTAATGACCAAAGACCAGACGAGCTATGGAATGATATCAAGGACATCATACATTAAGAAAGCAAGAGGTCATTAAAAAGACAGGAAAGAAAGAAAAGACCAAAATGGATGTCAGAAGAGACTCTGAAACTTGCTCTTGAATGTCGAGTAGTTAAAGTCAACGAAAGAAATGATGAAGTAAAGGAACTGAACAGAAGATTTCAAAGGTCAGCTCGAGAAGACAAAGTAAAATATTATAGTGACATGTGCAAGGACCTGGAGTTAGAAAACCGAAAGAGAAGAATAAGCTCGACATTTCTCAAGCTGAAAAAACTGAAGAAAAAATTCAAGCATCGAGTTGCAATATTGAAGGATTCTATGGGCAAAATACTGAATGATGCAGGAGGCATCAAAAGAAGATGGAAAGAATACACAAAGTCACTGTACCAAAAAGAATTGGTCAACATTCAATCGTTTCAGGAGGTAGCATACAGCTACCCCATAAAACTTTCAGGGAAAGTTGATCCTATTACCGGGAATTTGGGTCCTTATGGACTATTTAGGGCAAATTGCTTTCTCAGCATTTGGTGACCCCACTAAGCCCTTCATTATGCACATGACTGTCAATTTGTAGGGTCTAGTACTGCATCAAGGTTCTTTTAGCTTTCAGTAAAAGCCTGCAAGAAAGCAAAGTCCAGTACCCTACTCACAGTTTTGAATTTCTTGTTCTAAAATGGGCACTCGCTCACAAGTTTTAGAATGATATACTTGAGGTGGCTATTAAAGAACTGGCAGCCCACATAGTGCTTTCAGATTATATGGAAACGTTGTCCTCCTCTGTGGTCATGTGCCTGTATGCTGTGAAACTGTAATTCACATGTAATTCACATGCAAAAAAATTGATATTTCAGCACATTTATAATTTTTTAATTATTTATTTTTAATTTACATACCAAAATTTTTACTCTTATTAGTGTAAAATTCTATGATATTAGACAGATACATAGAGTCATGTAACCACAACTACAATTAAGATATATATGTTCTTGCTAAATTACATAAATTCCCTTGCTAGCACATATATTCTTGCATGCAGACATCTCTCCATCCCACCTAAACCCCAGATGCTTACGGGCTCTGTGGACAGTTTGGGCATAACATTCAGTGCAACATACTTTTGATTCTCCTAAAGTGTGCACAGCAGGTGGAGATAAATAGGATGAATCATGGGAGGAGAAGATGGTCCGATGGGCTGAAGTTCTTCACAGACATGGTTGGAATTCAGAGCTCCATCAAGTTGCTGTGCCACACAGCCTGGTACTGTTATAACAAGAGACACATAGACCAATGGAATAGAATTAAGAGTCCAAAAATAAACCCACGCATCTATGGTGAACTGATTTTTGACAAGGGTGTTAAGTCCATTCCATGGGGAAAGAAGAGCCTCTTCAATAAATGGGACTGGGAAAATTGGATTCCCACATGCAGAAAAATGAAACAGGATCCATGCCTCACAGCATACACAAAAACAAATTCAAAATGGATTAAGGACTTAAATGTGAAAACTAAAACTATAAAATTCTTAGAAGAAAATTCAGTGGCAAAACTGTCTGGCCTAGCTTTTAACAATGGATTATTGTCTTAGACTGGGTTCTCTAGAGGAGCAAAACCAGTGAAGCACACAAACATACACACATATACATTATATAGCTGCCAAATTACACGAACACAAATATATATATATATACACATATACATACATGCATATATAGGTACATACATGTATATATAGGTACATACATACAGAGAGAGAGAGATTTACCTCAAGGAAATGGCTCACACAGTTGTGGAGGTTGGCAAGTCCCAAATCTGTGTGTCAGGTGTCAAGCTGGAGGCTTCTCCTGACACATGTGATTGCAGGGGCTGATGAATCCAAAATCTGCAGATCAGATGAAAGGCTGCTGGTTCATAGTGTTGCAGGAGCTGGTGAATCCCAAGATCTCCAGGTCAGGCCACAGACTTCTGCCTCATGTCCCAAGAACCGGAGGTCAGAAGATGATGAATCGGATGCAGGATCTAAAACATAGGAGCTTTGCCAGAATATCCTCATATATTGGATGTAGGCCACACCCCAAAGGAAACTCCCTTTTCAACTGATTAGCTGCTCATATCAGATCACAAAATGGGGGATGAATACATCAGATCACAAAATAAAGGATGATTACCATCATTACATAACTGCCAAATTACATCTTACATAACTGCCAAACCACTGAGAATCATGGCCCAGCAAAGTTGACACAAAATCTTAACTATCACAATTACCTAATATACTAACAAAAGCACAAACAACAAAAGGCAAAATAAATCAATGAGACCTCATAAAAATTAAAAACTTTTGTTCATCAAAAGACTACCAAAAACGTGAAAAGACAGTTCTGGCAAAATGGAGCTCTAGGCAGCAAAGATCCGAAAAACTAAGCCGAACAGAGAGTACAACAATCCTGAAACCCTAAAACATCAAATGAAGAGATAAAGAACTCAGCCAAGCACCAAATGGAGTGAGAAAACTGACAGAGAAAGGAGAGCAAGGAGAGATTCATGCAGAGGTCCCCTTCCAGCTAACGCAGCGCGGATCCGCCATCTTGGGCTCCTACTAGAGACCAGCAAACAGGGGGTAAGAGAAAGCAGCCTCACGGAGCTTCCAGAGGGAGACAAAACAACTGGTAATTGGCCATATACGCTTTCCCACCCCCCACACTTCTTGACCCCGACTCGGCCTCCTCTGCTTCCCATGGCCACAGTCTCTTGCCTGGGAGACAGCGGCTGCTTGGATTCCACACACCCGATAGGGTGGGTCTCTGAGTGCCATTTGTTGGCTGCTGGTTTTTTTTTTTTTTTTTTTTTTGCACTTCTTTTTATTTCTTCCTTGTCTCTCCCCACCTCCTCCTCCTTTCGCTTGAGTACCTCGCTCCATGCTCCATCTTTGCTTCTTCCTGAGGGGCTGCAGAGCTCCATTCGAGTGTGGATCTGCTTCCAGGTTTGGGCTGCCGCACTGCTGGGATCCTAGGGCTTTTGTTCATTTGTTTGTTTTGAATTGTTTGTTTTCTTTTCCTTTTCTTGATTTGGGAGCCCTTTCTGGCCAGGCTGAGCTGCGTGGCAGGGAGACTCCCCTTCGGCTTCCACAGACGTGCAGAGGGATCCCTGAGTGCATTTCTTTTTACGTTGTTTTTTTTTTTCTAATTCTTTAGGGGCCTTTCTTGTTTTTTGTTTTTTTTTAATTTGTCTTGTTTTCTTTTCCCTCTTTTTCCTTCTTTGTCTTTCTTCATTGCTCACTTTCTTGTCTCTCTATATCTTCCTTCTCTTTCTGTTCCCTGAATACCTGGCATTGTATACCTCTATGCCTTCTAGCCAGGCTGTACTGCAACACCTGAGAGCAACTTCCCCAGACCTCACAGCTGCACCAATGGGATCCCTGGGAAATTTGTGGTTCTTTAACCTTTCTGATTCTTATTTATTCATTCTTTTCTTTTCTTCCTCCTCCCCTTTCTGTTTTTCTCCATTTCATAGTCTCTCATCTCGTCACTCCAACAGCAAGCTCCCCTACCATTCTTTTTTGTTTCTTTGTATGTTTTTGGCTCCTGTTCCTCTCTCCTCTCTCCCATATCCATCTTAGCACCACATGTAAAAATCTCCCCGCTGCATCCTGCCTACCTGCACCATGCGGTAGACATCACACCACCAGGCAGCACAGGCAAGGCCTACTGGAACCTGCCGTGCACTGATTAACAACCCGCTCTGGTGGCTGTAGTAAGTGCCACAAACAACCCATCCCAGTAACTCCTCTTCAGCTAGACCTGCCCTGCCATACCATATCTGAGTGACTGACCCTGCCAGTTGAAGAAGGAGGTGAAAAGTATTGTGCCCACAGACGAGCAAACAACAAAGAACACACAGTCTTCCTTCTCAGACATAGTCAAATTTTTTTTAAAAAACGGATGAAACAAACAAATCTACAATCAATAAACAAGAAAAATAACTACTGAATGCCCCGAAGACAACAGACACTAACAAAACATTTACAAAAACAGGACAGGATGAGTCCAGTAAGCATCCAAAATAAAATACAGGATGACTCTTCTCTGGAAGAAACTGCACTCAAACTACCTGACAGGGAATTCAAATCTCTAATACTCAGAATTCTCCAAGAACTAAGGCAAAAAGCTGACAAACATGAGGAAAAAATAGACAAATTCATGGAAAATACAGACAAAAAATTTGAAGAATTCAGGAAAATAATGCAGGAACAAAATTCCAAAATAAATTCACAACTAGAAATTATACAAAGACAACAATTAGAAATCCAAAAGATAAACAACAAGATTTCAGAAATGGACCATGTCATAGAAGGGCTGAGAAGCAGATCTGAAACTGTGAAAGACAGGATTACTGGAATTGAAGACAAACACTTGGATACAACTCTGTTTCAGGAAAACTCAGAAAAAAGAATAGAGAAAAATGAAGAGACACTGAGAGATATGTGGGACACAATCAAAAGCAAAAATCTGCAAGTGATTGGAATTCCAGAATGGGGAGAAAACAGAAAGCACAGAGAGGATCATTGAGGAACTGCTGACAGAAAACTTCCCCAATATCATCAAAGATGAAAAGCTGGCCATCCAAGAAGCTCAACAAACCCCATATAGGACAGCCATTAAAAGACAATCACCAAGGCATATCATAATTACACTCGCTAAAACAAAAGACAAACAAAGAATCCTGAGAGCAGCTCGAGAAAAACAAAAAGTCACATACAGAGGAGAAACAATAAGACTAAGCTCAGATTAGTCAGCAGAAACAATGCAGGCAAGAAGGCAATGGGATGACACATAAAAAATCTCGAAAGGAAAAATTGCCAGCCAAGAATAATATATCCTGCAAAACTCTCGTTCAAATTTGATGGTGAAATTAGGTCATTTCCAGATAAACAGAAACTAAGGGAATATGTAAAAGTCAAACCAAACTTACAAGAATTATTAAAGCAAGTTCTTCAATCAGAGGACAAACAGCTTCAGCTCACAGGCAGAAGATAGGACGCAGGATCATACCAGCCAGATACCAATCTAGGAAATGAACTCTCGAGGACCATCCAAAACCAAAAGAAATACAACAGGGAATCAGAGCAGTTAATCAGTAAATGACAACAACATCAAAACAATAAAAGAGGGAATAAATGGCACGGGTATAGAACCTTCTAATGGAGAGGAAGGCAAGGTGATACCAAGTAATGGTAGACTGCTTTAAACTTAGAAAGATACGGGTAAAATTCATGGTAACCACAAAGAAAGTTAACAAACATCCTCATAAAAAAAGAGGAAAAACATAAAGTCTCAGTAAAAACAAAACCTACAAAAACAAAACAAATGAAAAACAATCCACAAACAAAAGTAACTCAGCACAAGAGAGTAAGAAGAACAAAGAAAAAGTCAGCAACACAAAAAAAAGCACTACAAAATGACAACAACAAACCCACATCTATCAATAGTTACACTGAATGTAAGTGGACTCAATGCACCCATAAAGAGATAGAGAGTGACAGAATGGATAAGAAAACAGGATCCATCAATATGCTGTCTACAGGAGACACACCTTAGAAACAAAGAGGTGAATTTATTAAAAGTCAAAGGTTGGAAAAAAATACATCAAGCTAACAGCTACCAAAAAGAGGAGGAGTGGCAATTCTAATATCAGATAAAATAGATTTTAAAACGAAATCTACCATAAAAGACAAAGAAGGACACTATATAGTGATTAAGGGGACAATCCATCATGAAGACATAACCATAATAAACATCTACGCACCCAATGATGGGGCTCCAAAATACATAAAACAAACTCTAACAACACTGAAAAGAGAAATTGACAGTTCCACAATAATAGTAGGAGACTGCAACACACCACTCTCAGTAAAGGACAGAACAACTAAGAAGAAACTCAGCAAAGGTACAGAAGACCTAAAGGGCACAATCAGCCAACTTGACCTCATAGACATATATAGAACACTCCATCCAACCTCTGCAAAGTACACATTCTTTTCCAATGCACATGGAACGTTCTCCAGAATAGACCACATCTTAGGCCACAGAGCAATCCTCAACAAGAAACAAAACTCCGAGATAATTCAAAGTATCTTCTCTGACCACAATGGCATCAAGGTAGAAATTAACAATAGAAAGAGCAAGGGAAAAAAATCAACTACATGGAAACTGAATAATACCCTGCTTAAACATCAGTGGGTATTAGAAGAAATCAGAGATGGAATCCAAAAATTCCTAGAATCAAATGAGAATGAAAACACATCATACCTAAACCTTTGGGACACAGCAAAGGCAGTCCTCAGAGGACAATTTATAGCAATAGATGCACATATCAAAAAAGAAGAAAGAGACAAAATCAAAACATTAACTACAGAACTCAAACAAATAGAAAGAGAACAGCAAAAAAAAGCCCACAATCACCGGAAGAAAGGAAATAGTAAAGATCAGAGCAGAAATAAATGAAATAGAGAACAGAAAAACAATAGAATGAATCAACAAAAACAAAAGTTGGTTCTTTGAAAGAATCAACAAAATCTACAAACCACTGGCCAGACTGACAAAAGAAAAACAGGAGAGGACACAAATAAACCAAATAAGAAATGAAATGGGAGACATTACAACAGACCCAACTGAAATAAAAAGGATTAAAACAGAATATTATGAAAAACTATACTCCAACAAATTTGAAAACCTAGAGGAAATGGATAAATTTCCAGAAACACACGGCCTACCCAAACTACAAGAAAGTGATGTTGAAAATCTGAACAGACCCATAACAAGAGAAGAGATTGAAAAGTTAATAAAATAAAAAATCCCAACGAAAAAAGCCCTGGCCCAGATGGCTTCACTGGAGAATTCTACAAAACATTTACAGAAGAGCTTGTACCAGTACTACTCAAGCTATTTCAGAGCATAGAAGAGGAAGCAACACTTCCAAATTCATTCTATTAAGCCAGCATAACGCTGACACCAAAACCAGGAAAAGATGTCACAAAAAAAGAAAATTACAGACCAATATCTCTCATGAATATAGATGCAAAAATTCTCAACAAAATTATAGCCAATAGAATTCAGCATCATATCAAAAAAATAATACACCATGACCAAGTAGCATTCATACCAGGTATGCAAGGATGGTTCAACATTAGAAAATCAATCAACGTAATCCACCACATGAAAAAAAGGAAAGAAAAGAATCACACGATCATCTCAATTGATGCAGAAAAGGCATTTGACAAAGTCCAACACCCATTCCTGATAAAAACTCTCAATAAAATAGGTATAGAAGGTAAATTTCTCAACATAATAAAGGGCATCTATGCAAAACCAACGGCCAACATCATTCTTAATGGAGAGAGGCTGAAAACATTCCCCTTGAAAACAGGAACAAGACAAGGATGCCCTTTATCGCCACTCCTATTTAACATTGTGCTGGAAGTTCTAGCTAGAGCAATAAGGCAAGAAAAAGAAATAAAGGGCATCCAAATTGGTAATGAAGAACTTAAACTTTCCCTGTTTGCAGATGATATGACACTATACACAGAAAACCCTAAAGATGCCACAAAAAATCTACTGGAACTTATAGAAAGATTCAGCAGAGTAACAGGATACAAGATAAACTTTCAAAAATCAGTTGGATTCCTATACACCAGTAAGGATAACAATGAAAAGGAAATCAGGAAAACAATACCATTTTCAATAGCCCCTAAAAAGATAAACTACTTAGAAATAAATCTGACCAGGGATGTAAAAGATCTATACAAAGAAAAATACAAAACACTTCTGCATGAAACCGAAAGGGATCTACATAAATGGAAAAACACACCATGCTCATGGATAGGCAGACTCAACATTGTGAAAATGACAATTCTACCCAAAGCAATTTACAACTACAACGTAATCCCTATCTAAATACCAACAACATTCTTCAAAGAGATGGAAAACTAATCATTAACTTTATATGGAAAGGGAAGAAGCCCCAAATAAGTAAAGCACTACTGAAGAAGAAGAATAAAGTTGGAGGACTGACACTACCTGACTTCAGAACCTACTATACAGCTACAGGAGTCAAAACAGCCTGGTACTGGTACAACAACAGATACATTGACCAATGGAACAGAATTGAGAACCCAGATGTAAATCCATCCACCTACGGTCACCTGATCTTCGACAAGGGCCCAAAGTCCATCAAAGGGGGAGAAGACAGTCTTTTTAACAAATGGTGCTGGCAAAACTGGATATCCATTTGCAAAAAAATGAAACAGGAGCCATACCTCACACCGTATACAAAAACTACTTCAAAATAGATCAAAGACCTGAATATAAAGCCTAAAACTATAAAGTTCATAGAAGAAAAAATAGGACCAACACTTCAGGCCTTAATACACGGCATTAACAGGATACAAACCATAACCATCAACACACAAAACCCAATAGATAAGCTAGATAACTGGGATCTTCTAAAAATCAAACACCTAGGCTCTTCAAAAGAGTTCACCAAAAGAGTAAAAAGAGAACCTACAGACTGGGAAAATATTTTTGGACAGTACAAGTCAGACAAAGGTCTAATCTCCATAATCTACAAGAAAATCCAACACCTCTACAACAAAAAGACAAATAATCCTATTAGAAAATGGGCAAAGGAAATGAACAGACACTTCACCAAAGAAGACATTAGAATGGCCAACAGACAAATGAGGAAATGCTCGCCATCTCTAACCATTAGAGAAATGCAAATTAAAACCACAGTGAGATGCCATCTCACCCCGGCATTACTGGCACGAATCAAAAACACTGGAAATAACAAATGTTGGAGGGGCTGCAGGGAGATCGGAACTCTTATGCACTGCTGGTGGGAATGCAAAATAATACAACTATTTTGGAAAATGATATGAGAAAGCTAGAAATAGACATACCATTCGATCCAGAAATCCCACTCCTAGGAATATATCCTAGAGAAATAAGAGTAGTCACTCGAATAGACATATGCACACCTATGTTCATGGCAGCATTGTTCACAATAGCAAAACGATGGAAACAACCTAGATGCCCATCGGCAGATGAATGGATAAACAAACTATGGTACATACACACAATGGAGTACTATGCAACGAGAAAGAACAACAATGAATCTGTGAAGCATCTCATCACATGGATGAAACTGGAGGACATTATGCTGAGTGAAATAAGTCAATCACAAAAGGACAAATATTGTATGAGACCTGTATTGTAAAAACCCATGAAAAAGTTCACACACAAAATGTAACAATCTTTGTTGGTTACCAGGGATGGGAGGGGTGGGGGGGGGAATATTAAACCGACGATAGACAAGTGGTATCTTGGGTGCAGGGTGAGACAGTACACAATACAGGGGAAACTAGCACAACTTGTACAAGGAAAGGTCATGGAAGCCCCTTAGACACATCCAAACTCCCTGAGGGACTGAATTGCTGGGCGGAGGACTGTGGGGACCATGGTCTCGGGGAACATCTAGCTCAATTGGCATAACACAGTTTATGAAGACAGTGTTCTACATTCTACCTTGGTGAGTAGTGTCTGGGGTCTTAAAAGCCTGTGAGCGGCCATCTAAGATACTCCACTCGTCTCATCCCTTTGGGAGCAAGGGAGAATGAAGAGAACAGGATACAAGGAAAAGATAAGTCAGAAGGACTAATCGTCCACAGCTACCAAGGCCTCCACCGCACTGAGTCCAGTACAGCAAGATGGTGCCCAGCTACCACCACTGACTGCTCTGACCAGGATCACAACAGAGGTTTCTGGACAGAGCTGGAGAAGGATGTAGAGCATAATTCTAACCCACAAAAAAAAAAAAAGACCAGATTTACTGGCCTAAAGGAGACTGGAGAAACCCCAAGTGTATGGCCCACAGATACCATTTTAGCTCAGTGGTGAAGTTACCTCCGAGGTTCACTCTTCAGCCTGGGAGTGGACAGCCCCGTAAAACCAAATGAGACTAACGAGGTAGAGGAGTCCAGTGACAAGGGCCAGAAAGCTGAAGGGGTCAAGGAAGCTGGTGATAGGGAACCCAAGGTTGAGTAAGGATATTGTTGATGTGTTGTTAGATTGCTAACCATTGTCATAGGGCAACATTTGTTGTAACTGTTAAATGAAAAACTGTTTTGTTCTTTAGCCTTCATCTTAAGTGAGAATAACAGCACAATTGGAAGAGCGTAGTCAATGTCACTGAACTGTGCATGTAGAAATTTTTGAAATGGTGTATCTTTGGCTATGTGTATTTTCACCAAAAAATAAAGGTTGAGAAGTTAGAGGGTTGATATATTGTGGGGTTGTTAACCAATGTCATAAAACAACATGTGTATTTCTGTTTCATGAGAAACTATCTGTTCTGTAAGCCTTCACCTGAAGTACAATAAAATAAAAAATAAATGTTTGGGGAGAATGAGTATTTTGCAGACGAATTGCAGACAATCCAAGGAAAGAAGTGATAAGATATCACAGACTCCCAGGGCACTTCATATGTAAGCCCCAGTAAAAGTAAAATAAATACAGAAGTAAATGATTAAAAAAAACACAACGTGTAAAGACAAGGTACCAGCTGGGAGACTATCTTCTTAAACCATATATCCGATAAGAATCTCATAACCGAAATATATCTAAAACTTCGACAACTTAACAAAAAAAGGCAAATAACCCAATCATAAAATGGGCAAAGGACTTGAACAGACATTTCACCAAAGAGGCCATTCAAATGGCCACCAAACACATGAAAAGATGATCAGTGTCATTAGCCATCAGAGAGATGCAAATTAAAACCACGACGAGTTGCCATTTCACTACCACTAGGATGGCTAAGATAAAACAAAAACAAAAATCTGAGAAAATAACAAACGTTGGCAAGGATGTGGGGAAATTGGAACCTTCATCCATTGCTGGTAGGAATGCAAAATGGTACAGTTGTTATGGAAAACAGGGTGGAAGTGCCTCAAAAAACTAAAAATAGAACCACTTGTTGTTGTTGTTGGACCTTGAGTCGGTCCAACTCATAGCAACCCTATGTACAACACAACAAAACACTGCCCGGTCCTGCATCAACCTCATGATCCTTGTTATGTTGAGCCCATTGTTTCAGTCTGCATCAATCCATCTTGTTGAGGGTCTTCCTCTTTTTCGTTAACCCTCTTCTTTACCAAGCATGATGTCCTTCTTCAGGGACTGATCTCTCCTGATAATATGTCCAAAGTATGTGAGACAAATCTCGCCATCCTTGCTTCTAAGAAGCATTCTGGCTGTACTTTCTCCAAGACACATTTGTTCACTTAAAGGCGTCAATTCTTCTTCAGGCTTCCTTATTTATTGCCCAGATTTTGAATGCATATGAAGAGATTGAAAACACCATGGCTTGCGTCAGGCACACCTTAGTCCTTAAAGTGACATCTTTGCTTTTTAACACTTGAAAGAGGTCTTTTTGCAGTAAATTTGCCCAACGAAATGTGTTGATTTCTTGACTGCTGGTTCCATGGGTGTTGATTGTGGATCCAAGTAAAATGAAATCCTTGACAACTTCAATATTTTCTCCATTTATTGTGATGTTGCTTATTGGTCCAGTTGTGAGGAATTTTGCCTTTTTTACGTTGAGGTGTAATCCATACTGAAGGCTGTGGTCTTTGATATTCTTCAGTAAGTGCTTCAAGCCCTCTTCACTTTCCTCAAGCAAGGTTGTGTCATCTGCATAACCCAGGTTGTTAATGAGTCTTCCTCCAATCCTGATGCCCCATTCTTCTTCATATAGTCCAGCTTCTTGGATTATTTGCTCAGCATACAGATTGAATAAGTATGGTGAAAGGATATAACCCTGATACACACCTTTCCTGACTTTAAACCACGCAGTATCCTCTTGTTCTGTTTGAAAGACTGCCTCTTGATCTGTGTGTAGGTTCCTCATGAGTACAATTAAGTGTTCTGGAATTCTCATTCTTCCCAATGTTATTCATAATTTGTTATGATCCACACAGTGGAATGCGTTTGCATAGTCAATAAAGCACAGGTAAACATCTTTCTGGTATTCTCTTTCAGCCAGCATCCGTCTGACATCAACAATGATATCCCTTGTTCCATGCCCTCTTCTGAATTCGGCTTGAATTTTTGGTAGTTCCCTGTCAATGTACTACTGCAACTGCTTTTGAATGTTCTTCAGCAAAATTTTACTTGCATGTGATATTAATGATATTATTCAATAATTTCCACATTCTGTTGGATCATCTTTCTTTGGAATAGGCATAAATATGGATCTCTTCCAATCAGTTGGCCCGGTAGCCGTCCTCCAACTTTCTTGGCATACAGTACTGTATCTGTTTGTTGAAACACCTCCGTTGGTATTCTGTCAATTCCTGGAGCCTTGTTTTTCGCCAATGTCTTTAGTGCAGCTTGGACTTCTTCCTTCAGTACCTTCAGTACCACCTAAGTGTCAAATGAAGGATAAAGAACTCAACCAAGCACTGAATGGAATGAGAAACTGACAGAGAACAGAGAGCGAGAAGAGATATGGAGTGGAGGTCCCCTATCATCTAACAAGGCACAGATTCACCATCTGGGACTCCTCAGCCACTAAGAATTGTGGACATGTAGTAGAGGAAGGCAGCTTCACGGAGTTCCCAGCAGAAGACAGAGCACCTGGTAACCAGAAATACATGCTTTCCTACCCTGCACCCTTCTTCCCCCTGCTTGGCCTCCTCCACTCTCCGGTGGGCCTAGGTTGCTCAGCTGGAGAGGTGCAAGCTCCTTGCGACTTGGATTCACCCCACCCACACTGGCCAGCTCTTTCAGTGCCATTTTTTGTTGGTGTTTGTTGCTTTTTTCAGCTTCTTTTGGTTTCTTCTCTCTCTTTATCTCTCTCTCACCCCCTTCCTATCCTTTCTCTCAAACACCTCCGCTCCTCCTTGACAGGCTGTAAAGTGCTGCTGTACTGGGAAACCACTTCCCCAGTCTGCACCACCATGCTGGTGGACTCCCTGGGGGCATTTTTTTGTTTTGTTTTTCTTTGCTTCTTGGTTTCTCACCTCTCTCTACCATCCTTCCCTTCTTTTCTCCTGAATGCTTGGTGCCATGTGCCATCTCTGCTTCTTCTAGACAGGCTGTGCGGTGCCATGCAGCTGGTGAGCCAATTGCCTGGCCCACACCACCACACCACTGGCCTCCCTTGGGACATTTTTTCTATTTTTCTCCTCTTTTCTTGGTTTTTGTCTCTCTCAACCGTTCTTCCTTACTCTTCTCCTGAACACGTGGTGCCTTGTGTCATCTCCCCTCCTTCTTCATGGGCTATGCAGCACTTCTTAGCTGGGGATCTACTGCCAGTGGGCTCCCTTGGGGCATTATTTTTTCTTTTCATTCTTTCTTCTTTTTTTCTTGGATTCTTGTCTCTCTCTACCTTCCTTCCTTAACCTCATCCTGACCACCTCGTGTCATGTGCCATCTCTACTACTTCTTGATGGGCTGTACAGTACCGCTCAACTGGGGACCCACTTCTGGTGGACACCCTTGGGGCATTTTTTTTCTTTCTTCTTTTTCTTTTTGTGGTTTCTTGTCTCTCTCTACCTTCCTTCCTTTCCTTCCTCCCAACCAACTGGCATCTTTTTTTCTCCTCATTTTCTTGTCTCTCTCTACATTTCTTCCATTTCTTTCTTCTGACCACCTGGCAGTGTGTGCCTCTCTCTCTCTCTTCTCTTTTTTAATCTAGTTACTTATTTCTCTCTCCCTTCATTCCTTTCCTTTCTCCTGCCCACCTAGCTGCATGTGCTGTATCTGTCCCTTCTTGACAGGCTGTGCCTCACTGCCCAGCTAGAAAGCTATCAGCACATGGTTTCCCCAGATGCACCACTACAATGGCAGGCTCCCTCAGCACTTTTATTTTTGGCTCCTGTTTCTCTCTCCTCTTTCTCTTCTTTCCCACACCCACTTTGCTCCACACATCACAACATCCCCCCTCCCTCCTGCCTATCTGCACTGTGTGCTGAGCATAACACCCCTGAGCAGCACAGGCATGGTCTACAAGAACCTCCCCTGCAATGACCCACAGCCCCACCCTGTCAGCCCCAGTACATGCCACAAACGACCCAGTACAGCCCCTCCCCCTCCACTGGACCTTTCCTGCTGCAACATAGCTGAGAAACTGGCCCTGCCTGTTGGACAAGGTAGAGAGAAGAAGTATTGTGCTCACAGATGAGCAAACAACAAAGAATGCCCAGCCTGCCTTCTCAGACATAACCAATAAAACAAAAAAGCAGGACGAAACAAACAAATCTGCAATCAATAACAAAGAAAATAATTACTGAGTGTCCTGAAGACAGCAGACAATATCAAAACACATTAAAAAATGGACAGGATGGTTCCAGTAGGCATCCAAAATAAAACACCAGATGACCTTCCACTAGGAAAAAAAAAGCACTGGAACTACCTGATAAGGAATTCAAATCTCTAGTATTCAGAATGATCCAAGAGTTGAAAGAAAAAGCAGACCAAAATGAGGAAAAAATAAACAAAAATCATGGAAAATACAGACAAAACATGGAAAAGACAGACAAAACAATGGAAGAATTCAGGAAAATAATACAGGAACAAATTTTTAAAATAAAGTCACAACCGGAAATCATACAAAAACAGCAATTAGAAATTCAAAAGATAAACAAGATTTCAGAAATTAACAGTGTCAGAGAAGGTTAAAGGAGAAAATTTGAAACAATGGAAGACAGGATCAGCGAAATTGAAGACAAATCCTTGGATACCACTTTCTTTGAGGAAAAATCAGAGAAAAGAATGAAGAAAAATGAAGAAACCCTGAGAATGATGTGGGATACATTCAAAGGCAAAAATTTTCGAGTAATCGGAGTTCCAGAACAAGGGGAGAAAAGGGAAAACACAGAGAGGATCACTGAAGAATTGCTGACAGAAAACTTCCCTAATTTCATGAAAGATAAAAAGCTGACCATCCAAGAAGCTCAACAAACTCCAAATAGGATAGACCCTAAAAGAAAATCACCAACGCATATCATAATCACACTCGCTAAAACTAAAGACAAAGAAAGAATCCTGAGAGTAGCTCAAGAAAAATGAAAACTCACATACAGAGGGGAAACAATATGACTAAGCTCTGATTACTTGGCAGAAACCATGCAAGCAAGAAGGCAATGGGATGACATATGTAAAACCTCAAAAGAAAAAAAAACTGCCAACCAAGAATAATATATCCTGCAAAACTTTTGCTCAAATATGATAGTGAAATTAGGGTATTTTCAGATAAACAGAAACTAAGGAAATATGTAAAAACCGAACCAAACTTACAAGAATTATTAAAGGGAGCCCTTCGGTTAGAGAACAAACAACATCAGATGACAGCCTGAATCTAGGATGCAAGACCACATCAGCCAGATATCAAACTCTCAAGGATAAATCAAAACTAAAAGATTTACAACAAGGGACCAGAGAGGTTAATCTGTAAATGACAACAAAGTCAGAACAATGAAAGAGGGAATAAATGATGTAGGTATAGAACTTTCAAATGGAGAGGAAGTCAAGGTGATATCAAGGAATAAAAGACAAACTCAAACTTAGGAAGATAAGGGTAAATATCAAGGTAACCACAAAAAAAAAAGTTAACAAATATACTGATCAAAATAAAGAAGAAAAACATAAAGTCTCAGTAAACACAAAATCTACCAAAAAAATGGAAAAAAATCCACAAACAAAACTAATTCAACATAGAAGAGTAAGAGAAACAAAGAAAACATCAGCACCACAAAAAAAGCACTACAAAATGACAGCAATAAACTCACATCTATCAATAATTACACTGAAAGAAATGGCCTAAATGCACCTATAAAGAGGCAGAGAGTGTCAGAATGGATGAAAAAACAGATTCCATCAATATGTTGTCTACAAGACACACACCTTAGAAAGAAAGACATAAATTTATTAAAAATCAAAGGATGGAAAAAAATAAATCAAGCAACATCTACCAAAAAAGAGCAGGAGTGGCAATACTAATCTTAGATAAAATAGACTTTAAAATAAAATCCACTATAAAAGACAAAGAAGGGCATTGTATACTGATTAAGAGGACAATCCATCATGAAGACATAACCGTAATAAATATCTCTGCACCCAATGACAGGGCTCCAAAATACATAAAACAAACTCTAACAGCACTACAAAGAGAAATTGACAGTTCCACAATAATAGGAGGAGACTTCAACACACCACTCTCAGTAAAGGATAGAACGTCTAGACAGAAACTCAACAAAGATACAGAAAATCTAAAGGCCACAATCAGCCAAATTGTCCTCATAGACATATATAGAACACTTCATTCAACAGCTGCAATGTACACATTCTTTTCCAATGCACAGGGAACGTTCTCCAGAACAGGCTACACCTTAGGTCACAAAGCAACCCTCAACAAAATCCAAAACATTGAGATAATACAAACCATCTTCTCTGATCACATCAAAGTAGAAATTAACAACAGGAAGAGCAAGGACAAAAAATCAATTACTTGGAAACTGAATAACACCCTGCTTACAAACCACTGGATAATAGAAGAAATCAAAGATAGAATCAAAAACTTCCTAGAATCAAACGAGAACAATTATTTGGTATATCTTGTATCCTGCTACACTGCTGAATCTTCCTATTAGTTCCAGTAGTTTTCTCATGGAGGCTTTTGGGTTTTCTATGTATAGTATCATATCATTATACTATTAATAATATTATAAAAATGTTCCAAATAAATTATAAATGTCCAAAAATGAATAATATGAAATTTCCCCCCTTCTGAAATTCTTGGGAGGAAAATAACATCTGAAGATTAAATCCAAAGAACTTAAAGTTCAAAATTATTTCCTCCCCCAACTTCTGTTTCTGTTTAGTCTCAGCCAGAAGGATTTCATTCTGAGGGTGGGAAGAGGAAGTTTCCTTCAGCAGCTGCAGTCTGGGCTGTCAACCACTGGAATAGGTGACGTTTTCACAGGACTCCAAAACAGAGTATCACTCCAAGATTCTCATATTATACCATTTTCAAAGAGTTCAAAAAGATAAATGGACACACAGAATTTTCCCAACACCAATGTCACATTTGTGAAAGTTGTAAGTAAACATCACAAAGAAGCAACCAGACAAATCCAGTAAATGGAACATTCTGCAAAACAATTGTCCTGGTATCTTCAGCAAATTGCTATCATTAAAAAAGAGGTCTCAGACATGGGAAATCAGGGGTGGAAAGGAGGAGTGTGCTGTCACAGTATAGGGAAAGCAATTAGGGTCACATAACAATGTATGTATAAATTTTTGTATGAGAGACTAACTTGAATTGTAAAAGTTCACTTAAACTACAACAATAAAAAAAAGAGGTCTGTGCTAGATTAAAAGAAATTTAAGAAACATAAGAACCAGATACAGTGCATGGTCTGGATTGGGTACTGGTTTGCATGAAATAGCCATAAAGGACATTTTTAGATCATTTGGGAAATATGAAGAAGATCGTTAGAAGAGTTGAAAATTACTGAAACAGCAAAATGGAGATTGATGACTGAAAAAAAGCAGACTGCAAAACAATATGTGTAGTATGATCTTTGTTTGGTAATAAAAGCACAGACACACACACAGAGAGAGAGAAAATTCCTGCAGACTATTCAGTAAGATTTTACAGTGATGATCTCTGGGTGGTAGAAAATTTACTTATTTATTATTTTTCTGCTTGTCTATATTTTCTAATTTTCTACAATGCATATGCACTGCTTCTGTAATAATAAAAGGCTATTTAAAAGAAAAAAATCTTAGAAAACACAAGCAAACATCAGCCCCAGAAGCAATTATTCCAAGCAAAATCATGTTACTAGAAACAAGTATATAATACAGTCCAGACCACACCGCTGTCAGAAAGCAAAGCTTATAGCAGAGACAGTGTTATAGAATGGGAAACCTAGAAAAGGGGAAATAGTCTGGCTTTCTTCCTCAACAGGAGGCAATTTAGATTGTGCCAGTTGTCTAGGGTCCACAACCTCTAAGCTTAAACTCTACTGGGTTTTATCAAGAGATTAATTATGGCACTCAGTTTACCATATGGGGGGAGGGTAGAATTCCACCCATGTTTACTGTTTCCTCTCTCAGAAAGTGGCATTTGAGATATTCCTCTCTTGAAAAGTTAGAGATTTACTGGGGTGACACCCTTAGTCCTCAGGTCATCCTTGAAACTTCCTTCTTCAGAGGCTAGTCTATTGAAACCCTTTTTAGTCCCCACTTTGAGCCTTGTGCTCCTGGCACCCCAGTACTGCCCTGAGGATAATCTCAGTTTGGTGACACAGTCTACACACTCTACTGTGAGCAGCCACTTGCTTTTGGAGTAGGCATGCCTCTGAGCATGGTTTAGAGCCTTGCTGTGTTAGTTTTCTATTGCTGCTGTAACAAATTACCACAAACTTAGTGGTTTAAAACAACACACCTTCAGTATGCTACAGCAATGTAGGTTAGAAGAAGTCCAACACAGGTCTCACCAGACTAAAATCAAGGTGTCAGCAGGACTGTGCTCCTTTCTGGAGCCCCTAGAGGAGAATCTGTTTCCTGCTCATTTGAGTTGTTGACATAATTTAGTTCCTTGCAGTTTTTTAGGACCGAGGTCCCATTTTCTTGCTGGCTATGAACTGAGACTGACTGCATTCCTTGGCCAGTGGCCTCCTTCCTCCATCTTCAAAGTTGGCAATCACAAGTTGAGTCTTTCTCACATTGCATCTCTCTTGACCCACTCCTCTTCAATTGTCTTCCACTTTTAAAGACTTGTGTGATTAGATTGGGCCCACACATATAATCCAGAATAATCTCGCCACTTCAAGGCCCTTAAGCTTAATCACATCGGTAAATCATCTTTTGCCGTGTAAGGTAATATATTCACAGGTTCCAAGGATTAGGACATTGCCATCTTTGGGGTGGGGGGAGATGGTCATTATTCTGCCTGCCCTTGCATTCTCTGGACATCATCTTCTCCTGGTATTGTATTGGCATTTCTTTACATCCAGTCTTGTGCCTCCATGGGTGTTGCCGCTGCCTCTTGCTCTAGAACTTCTGGGCTGTATGAAGCCTGTCTCTTGGTGGTGGTTTCCCCTCTACTTCTCATTTATTTTACTTGACGAATTACCCTCAGTGGATTCCTAAACTGACACTCAGAAGCTTCTGTCCCTCGGGTCCTGGTGAGGACCTTGGACTTGCTGCCCTTGCGAAAAGTCTTTGAATTCTCCAAGCCTTAAGCAGCACTTTAACAATAGCAGAACTAGTTCTTTTTGTCCACTCTTGTGGCTCCCTTTCTCTGTTGAAGCAGGCTCAACTGAGTTTCCTCTTTCTTTTTAAATTGAGAAATGTAAAAGCTACAGAAAAAGTACAAAGAATATTATAACAAAAATTCATATTTCCACCACACAGAATTGCCAATATTTTGTCATATTTACTTCCTACAATAAAAAATATTAGAGATAGCTAAAATTTTCCAGTTAACCACGACTTGCATTGCCATTATTCTCCTCTGAGGAAAACACTATGGTCTGGAGTATATTTGCATCCATTTTATACTTTACAGATGTATGTACATACATAAACTATATATGATATTTTTGCTCATGTTCAATTTATGCAATTGTATAATTTTTATTCAACATTATGTTTTTAAGACTTATCCATGTTGCTGTATCTAGGACATCCATTTTTAACTTCTGTGGAGTATTCCATTGTATGACATCATCACATTTATTTATCCAATACTCTGTATGAATAAGTGAAAACGTGGGTGCATTTTCAGTTTTCTATTTTTATAAACAATGCAACAATGAACATCTTTATACATATTTGGTTGTTATTGCTGTTGTTAGTTGCCATTGAGTCGATTCCAACTTATTGTGACCCTATGTGTGCAGAGTAGAACTGCTCCATTGGTTTTCAAAGCTGTGACCTTTGGAAGCAGATAGTCAGGCCTGTCTTCAGAGGTGCCTCTGAGTGTGTTCAAACTGCCAGCTTTTTGTCTGGTAGTCGAGCGCTTAACCGTTTATGCTACCCAGAGATCCCTGAATTCCAAATTAATTGAGAAATAGACACAGGAGTCAACGAGGGTTAAGAATATCGAGATTTATCATTGGCAAGACTATTTTGGCAAATAGTTCTGTGGCTTGCAGCCTGAATCAGGTGCGCAACTCTTTCTTTGAGTGTGTTCAAACCACCAACCTTTCACCTAGTAGTCAAAGTGCAAAAGTGCTACTGCTGGGTCATAAAGTATGTGTAATTTTCAATTGTATTCTGTATTGACAAATTGCTCTCCAAAGTAGTTGCTCATTTTCCCACCTTCTTCTCAATATTTGGTATTGTCAGATTTTGTCTATCTAATTGGTAGGAAATGATGTTTCATTTTTGTTTTAACATTCATGTGTAAAGTGTTGCTCGCTCTAGGCTGATTTCCTAACACATGTAGGGCATTGGCTCCTCTGCCTAAGCAGGAACTGAAACTCCAGCCCCTACAGCCTGTGTCGGTTCTGGTTCCCTCATTATCTATATGTACATTTATCTCACCTTTATGGGCTCTCTCTCTGTTTCTGACCCTTGGAGATCTCCTGTTTTTTGCTTTCAAGCTCAGTTGCCCTTTTTTTTTTTAACTTTAAAATTATTTTATAAAAAAAGGGAAAGATAGTTCCAAAATTAACAGACTAAAGAGACACAACGAAATGCAATGCATGAAGCTTGACTATCCTAGTTTTTTTTTAAAAGCTATAAAAAGACATTTTGGGGACAATTAGGGAGCTCTAAATATGATATGAATATTAGATTACGTTAAAATATTATTGTTAAAATATTACTGTTCATTTTCTTAGGTGTGATAAAGGTTTCGTGGTTATGTAGGAGAATGTTCTTTCAAGATGCACATTGAAGTATTTAGGGTTGATGTCATCAACCCACTTTCAGATGGTTCCAAAAAAATTAGATAGATAGATAGATAGGTAGGTAGGTAGATAGATGATAGATAAAGCAAGTATGGCAAAATGTAAACAATTATTGAAACTGAGTTGTAGGCGTAATGATATTTGTAGTACTACTATTTAATCTTTACTGTATGTTTGAAATGTTTCACAACAAAAAGTTGGGAAGAAATTACACTATATTCTAGATATTCAAAGCAGGACTAAGGACGGATTCTAGCAAATGCTCACATCACCATCTTGATCCAGAGCTCAGCTAAGTTTTTTTTTTTTAACATTTTCATCTGCTTCTTAGGTTGATTACCTTTCCTTCTTTAATATGTGCATGGCTGTATATTGTAACAGAGACTCAATTTAACAGTGGCTTAAAAAAAAAAACAGAAATTTATTTTCCTCAGATGTAACAGACTGGAAGAAGGCAGTTCAGGGTTAGTGTGGTAACTTTTCTATGAGGTTATCCAGAGATTCAGTCTCCTTTGTTACTGCTTTATCATCCCTAGAATGATTCTCCCATCCATATGGTACAAAATAGCTCATATTTTAGCCAGTGGGATGAAGTCAACCGAGAAGTTGTATACATCTTTTCCAGTCACATTTCATTGGTCAATACTTAATCACACCTAGCTGCAATAGAGAATAAGAAGTGCAATCTTTAGCTAGGTAGGTATGTACATACCTCAAAAGTTAATTACATCGGAAGAAGTTGAGAACAGATAGTGGAGGACAATTAGTAGTGTCTGACACAATGGCTACTACCTTTTGAATCACAGTGTCTTCCTTCCTTTTTCTTGAATTTTACTTTCACGTTCTGCCTTTTTTTTTCTAACAAACTCCTCTATATTTTGTCTTGTGAGGTCGGTCATGGTGAAAGATATAGTTATGGATTTAATTGTGTCCCCCCAAAATGCGTATCAACTTGACTAGGCCATGATTACCAGTATTGTGTAGTTGTCCACCATTTTGTGATGTGATTATCCTATGTGTTGTAAATCCTACCTCTATAATGTCAATGAGGCAGTATTAGAGGCAGTTATGTTAATGAGGCAGGGCTCAATCCACAGGATTGGGTTGTATCTTGATTCAATCTCTTTTGAGGTATAAAAGAGAGAATCAAGCAGAGAGGAGGGGGACCTCCTACCACCAAGAATGAAGAACCAGGAGGGGAGCGTGTCCTTTGGATCCAGGGTCCCTGTGCTGAGAAGCTCCTAGACCAGGGGAAGATTGATGACAAGGATCTTCCCCCAGAGCCGACAGAGAGAGAAAGCCTTCCCCTGGAGCTGGAGCCCTGAATTCAGACTTCTAGCCTCCTAGACTGTGAGAGAATAAACTTCTTTTTGTTAAAGTCATTCATTTGTGGTATTTCTGTTATAGCAGCACTAGATAACTAACATATGAAGTCAAGAAATTCTGAATTTGGCAAAAACATCCACTCTTTAACAATTCTTGTCTACCTTCACCTCCAAGAATTGGATAATTCTAACAGGAAGTATTCTTCCATTAAACTAATAGCTATTCCAGGCTTAACAATCTATTATTTTATTACCTGATTCCCCTGTAGTATGTCCCATCTTCCCATTTCCTTCCCTTGGAATCTTAGCTCCATACATGTCCTGAGCATGTTTCCATAAGGCCATGTCATACCTGCTTCCTTACCCGCAATTGTGTTGCCTTGAACTCATCTAAAATGTTTAAAATATTTTACAATAATCTCCTTAATCTTCTCTTCATAAATCTGTTCAAATTATATGTACCCACTTAATATGATGGTGTGTGTTAGTTTTCTGTTGCTGTCGTAACAAATTACTCAAATTTATTTCCTCACAGTTCTATAGATCAGAAGTCTGGATTGGCTTGACTGCTCTCTGACTTCTCCTCTGCCACATCGCTCTTGCTGCCAGCTGAGAGAAGGTTATCTGTTTTTAAGGGCTCATGTTATTAGATTGGGCCTACCCAGACAATCCAGGATAATCTCCCTATTTTAAAGTCTATACCTTTAATTACATCTGCAAAGTATCTTTTGCCATGTAACATAACATATTCACAGGTTCCAGAAATTAGAGTGTGGGCTTTGAGGGACCATTCTGTCTCCCCAATTGCTCTAAGTCTGGACTCTGCGTACCTTTAGGAAAACCCTACTCAATAGGTTTTAGATCTGAAGTATCACTGGTAGAGTAATTCTAGTACATTTTTTCTTCTTTCTTTATCTCTCCCTGGTTTCTCTGAGACCCACTCAACCTCTCTGACCTAGTAACAATTAAAATAGCTCCCTGTTTTCCAGTTCCATCTTTAAGAACATTTAAATCTGGATGTATCTTCTTTTCTCTTTCATTTTTGTTTAGCTTGTTCTTCAGGATCACATTTTCCTAAGGAAATCCCTCTTTCTCCAGCTTAAACAGCGTATGTTCCTATATGTTTTTCTTTCACTCTCTCACTCTTCTTCTTCTGGCAGTTAGATCAAAGCTTATTTTTATTTTCTAACTTTTTATTATAGAAAATTTCAAACATAACCAAAGTAGAGAGAATGCTGTAATGAACTCTTATGAATTATATAATTATATAATAAATCACTCAGCTTCAACAATTATCAACACTTTGCCAATTTTATTAATCTATTCCTGCATTTTTGGAGTATTTTAAGCAAATCCCAGACGTCATGTCATCTCACTCACAAATCATTCAGTATGGAGAATTATTTAAAAGAAATCCAGTGCCTCCTTGAGAAGGTGGTCTTTAATTTTTTTTCTTAAGCCTTTGGAATTTTAATAATTTTCTAGGTTGTTTTTCCACCTCAATACAAGAAGATGATACATACTTTATATGATAAGGGCTCCCATTCCTCTATCTGTACCTTGATAAAATCAACTGCCTTCCAAGGTTAAACCCATAATCTAGGCTTTTAAAATCCAAAATTATGGCCATGGCTCATGCAATTAATAAATCCAGACCCAACATGAGACCATGTGGAGGTGATGGTGGTGGAGGGTAAGTCCAGGAGTCTGTGGATATGTCACAGAAATTCAAGAAGGCAGCCCCACCGTAGTTTTTTTCTTGCCTCTAGCACTGGATACAATTCAAAACAAGATAGAAAAACAGCACTGATATAATGGTATTTACTAAAATGTAAAACATTCTCATTCATTAGTACTTTGTAGTTCACATGGAATTTAGCTACTTTGCAGTTTAAAGTCCCAGCCTGTAGTGGCTTAGAAATAAGGAAGAAAGGAGGAAAATTTTTCAGTCCTCTGATGCTGAAAAAGCTTGATTATTGAAGTTCTGTTTTGAGGTATGTTTTAACCAGGATTGAAATATTCTTTGCTTGAGACTGTAACCCCTGACTCAGCCACAAAAGTAACAACCGTCTGTTCTTATTAGGGTCTGTATGGGTCCTCCTGATTTTAGACACTAGTCACAATATAAGGCCAAAAACCTGTGAGGCCTGTGTAAAGCTTCTGTCTATTAAAAGTAGTTGCATGCCTGCAGACACTGGTTATAATATAAACTGCTGCAGACTCCCAAAGACTTCCATAGCCAGTGCTTTCCAAAGCCTACCTTTGTGAAAGAAAAAGCAGCCACAGCACCTGTTTATACCAGCCACCACCCTCCCACAAACAGAACTACCTCCCTCAAATGTTATCCTAGGTCTCTGTCTTAGGCGAGGTTCTCTAGAGAAGCAAAACCAGTAAAGCATATGAATATTTATATAGAAAGATTTATGTCAAGAAATGTCTCATGAGGTTGTAGAAGCTGGAATGTCCCAAGTCAGGCTGGAGGCTTCTCCTGATTCACGTAGACAAAGGGGCTGGCTAACCCAAGATCGGCAGGTCAGACAGCAGGCTGTGAAGACCAATGAATCCCAAGATCAGCAGGAAAGACGGCAGGTAAGCTGCTAGCTCAAGTCCCAAGAACCAGAGGTCAGACGAACAGGAGCCAGCTGCAGGATCCAGAGCAACCAAAAACCCACAAGCCTTGCTGGAGGTTCCACCTATATTGGATGCAGACCACACCCCCAAGGAAAGTCCTTTTCAACTGATTGGCTATTCACAGCAGATCCCATCATGGAGGTGATCACATTATATCAAATCTCATCATGGAAGTGACCACATCATCATACAACTGCCAAACTGCGTAACTTCCAAACCACTGAGAATCATGGCCCAGCCAAGTTGACACAACCTTAATGATCACAGTCTCAAATGCCAGTCATTGGCTCCATTTCTCAAGGTTTCCCCACCCATACACCATGGGGTCTCTCTAAGGATCATATAATCATATCACTCTCTCCCCTGAATTCCAAATTTTGGTGGTGTTTTTGTTGTTAGTTGCTGTCAAGTTGATTCCAACTCATGGTGACCCCATGTGTGCAGAGTAGAACTGCTCCATAGGGTTTTAAAGGCTGTGACCTTTCGGACGCAGATCTCCAGGCCTGTCTTTGGAGGCGCCTCTGAGTGTGTTCAACCGCCAACTTTTTGCCTAGTAGTCTAGCGCTTAACCGTTTGTGCCACGCAGAGATTCCTGCATTCCAAATTAATTTAGAAAGAGACACAGGAGTCAAAGAGGGATCAGAATGTTGAAATTTATCATTGGAAAGACTAGTTTGGAGAATAGTTCTGTGGCTTGCAGCCTGAATCAGGTGTTCAACTCTCATCCCAAGCCTAGATTTTTGGACTCTCCTGAGGGGATAGATGGGTATGTACAGCAGATCCTCTCACCCTGCCAGTCACAGAAAGAGTGCGCACACACCTGTAGGTCTCCCCTACAGGGGTTGAGCTCACCCTGGTAGACTGACCACATGGAGGAGGCAGAGCGTACAGGACACGGGTGTGCTGTAGGCAAGGGAACTCTTTAAGAGAGAGGAAGGAACTCAGCAGGGGCTGAGCAATAAGTGGTCAAATGCATTTTGGAATCTCACCTATCAAGTCACCGTGGGGAGGAGGTGGTGTGTGAAAGCAGGTGTGGAGACAGTGCTGAGAAGCTCTCTTCCCAATACTTCTGGAAGGGCAGAAGTTTCTGTTTCGTGTACAGGTGGAAATATAAGCCCCGAACAGGAAATACAAACATAAGAAAAAAATCGCTGAAGTGATGGATGTGGTCAAAGGGAAGAACCAAGGACTCCCCCCCAAAGAGGTCCTGGCTTTCTTCAGTGGCCTTACATTTTCACTGCATGACTGGAATAAACTGGAATGAAATAATATGTGGAATTGGGCACTCCAGTGTCCAGTAGAAACAGTGGAACCAACTGGTTTTGCCCCAAGAATATCTCTTAAGAGTTTTTCTTGATTACTGTGGCCATCTCAAGGAAAGAACTTTAGAGCTAATTTAAGCCCAGTTATTGTTTTTGTTTTTGTTTTTTGTAGCTCCAGTCGTAGAGGATATCAAGTCCAAATGCAAGACAAGTGATAAAAGAGAGCTTAAAACAAAGCTTGCAAACTGGTAGCCTTGTGAACAGATCCAGCCCACAGATGTGTTTGATTTGGCCCATAAAAGTGAAAAATTATATATATATTTAAAAATTATTTCTCAGTATATAAAAATTAGTAGATTTCATATAAAAACCCAGATTTTATGGACTTCCTGGGAAAGTTGGAAGATTCTGGCCATGTGAATGTGCATTTCTGTATGACAAAATCAATGGATGACGAGTAGCAGTTTTATTATTCTAGGCTTTTGGTATTATTGTATGACCGTGTGATGCCTGAGTAGCTGCAGTCATCTTGTGATCATATGGTGAATGATCAACATGCTAAGGATAGTGGAACAGAATGGAAGGAAACTGGATTCTTAACGATGTTGCTGAGCTGTTAAACTATCTACCCCAGAATCACATTATGTCCGGACTTATATGAGATAATAAATGGGTTTTATTGGTTGATCTACTTTGTGTCGGCTTTGCTGTTATTTTCAATGAAAAGGATTCTAATTGATGCACCTTTCAGGACATGACAAGGTTATCTAGTTTGAGTATTTAGGATATTTTATAATGAGCTTAGAATTCCCGGGAGAAATTATAAGGATAAAGAAATGATTAGACAAAGCTACAGGTGTGTACTCTTACCTCTCAGACATAATAGGTGTCATTCCAATTCTAGAATGTTTCTTTAATATTTTATTTTTAAATTAACATACAATAAAATTGATTTTTTGTGTATAATTTCATGAATTTTAACACATATATAGATCTGTGTAACCACCAGAACAATCAGAATACAGAACAGTTCCATCACCCCAAAAAACTCCATCACGCCATTGCTTTGGAGTCACAACCTCTCCCCACCATTACCTGCTGATCTGTTCTCCATCCCTGTAGTTTTATCCTTTCAAGAAATGTCATATGTCAGGGATTGGACTGGACGGTGGGACATAAAGTGATACTTGTAAGGAGCGTGCCTCTTAGCTCAACTAGATACAGGAGACTAAACGGGTAGTTTCTGTCCAGAGGTGAGATGGGAAGGCAGAGGTTAGGAGCGGGTTGAATGGACACAGGGAATCAGGGGTGGAAAGGAGGAGTGTGCTGTCACAGTATGGGGGGAACAATTAGAGTCACATAACAATATATGTATAAATTTTTGTATGGGAAAAATAAAAAAAAAAATAAAAAGAAATAAAATGTCATATGAATGGTATGTAAACATTTTTACATGTACAACTCAGTGACATTCATTAACATTCTTCGAGTTGTGCAATCATTCTCACCCTCCTTTACTGAGTTGTTCCTTGCCCATTAACATAAACTCACTGCCCCCTAAGGTTCTTATCTAATCTTTCAAGTTGCTGTTGTCAATTTGATCCCATATAGATAGTTCTTAAAAGAGCATAATGCTCAATACTAGCCAAAGCTATCTATAAATACAATGCAATCCAAATCCAAATCCCAACAACATTCTTTACTGAAATGGAAAAACTAATTACCAACTTATATGGAAAGGAAAGAGGCTCTGAATAGCCAAGCAATATTGAAGAAGAGCGAAGTAGGAGACCTCACACTCCCCGACCTCAAAACATACTATACAGCTACAGTTATCAAAACAGCCTGGTACTGGTTCAATGATAAACACATAGATCAGTGGAATAGAATTGAGAATCCAGAAATAAGTCCATCCATCTATGGAAAACTGATTTTTGACAAGGGGTCAAAGTCCATTCAATGGAGAAGAAACAGTCTAACAAATGGTGCTGGCAAAATTGGATATCCACTTGAAGAAAAATGAAACAGGACCCATAACTCACATCATACACAAAAACTAACTCAAAATGGATCAAAGATCTAAATGTTAAACCTAAAACTATAAAGTTCTTGGAAGGAATCTTAGGGACAAAACTATGGGCTCAAATCTTTTTAAAAAATAAACTATCAAACACAACTATAAATGCATGAATAGCAGAAAACAAATTAGATAACAGGGGTCTCATAAAAATTAAATACTTATGCTCATCAAAAGACTTTATCCAAAAAGTAAAAAGAGAACCTACATACTGGGGAAAAAAATCTTTGGGAACAACTTATCTGATAAGGGTCTAATCTCTAAAACATATAGAAAACTTCAACAACTCAACAGAAAACAGGCAAACAACCCAATTTAAAAATGGGCAAAAGACATGAACAGACATTTCACCAACAAGGACATTCAAGCGGCCAACAAACCCATGAAAAGATGTTTGTGATCTTTAGTCAATAAAGAGATGGAAATCAAAACTACAATGAGTTATCATCTCATCCCTGCTAAAATGGAACTGATCAAAAAAACAGAAAACGACAAATGCTGGCGAGGGTTCAGGGAGATTGGAACCATTATTCACTGCTGATGGGTATGCTAAATGGTATAACCACTATGGAAAACAGTATGGTGCTTCCTCAAAAAACTAGAAATAGAACTACCTTATAATCCAGCAATCCAACTCCTAGATATGTGCCCAAAAGTCTTAACAGAAGTGACACAAACAAACATATGCACATCTATGTTCCTTGCAGCACCATTCACAATAGCAAAAACATGGAAACAACCCAAGTGCCCATCAATGGATGAATGGATTAATAAAATGTGATACATGCATACAATGGAATACTACACAGCTACAAAGAATAATGATGAGTTCTCAAAAAGCCTTATAACATGGATGAATCTGGAGGACATTATGCTGAGTGAAATAAGTCAATCACAAAAAGACAAATATTGCATGATCCCACTTTTATAAAAAGACAAGAATAAGTATACATACAGAAATCAATGTTCATTGGTGGTTACCTGAGATGGGAGGGGGAGGAAGAAGGAATAACTCTCTAGATAGTAGACATTTGTTATTTTTGGTAATGGGAAAGGCAATACTGAGTCAAATGATGACACTAAGAAGTACACAAGAATAAGGGACATTTTGGTAAATGCTATAACATAAACAATTTTACAACAGTAGCAATAACAACAAAAATGTGTGTGGTTACATAGGTAAATATGTATGCATATATGTGCATAGAAAGTTATATATGTGTATATACATGTGCATATAAAAGTGTATCTGTAGGCATATGTATATACCTGTAAGTGTGTGCTGCATATATATTAATATATATAAGAAAATACATATTAGGGATACTTCCTAGACATAACCGAAAACCTTTTGAGGTTGGTTTACTGGGTTTGAAGGCTTGGGACCATAGTCTTGTGGGACAACTCGGTCAATTGGCATAACATAGTTCTTAAAGTTTAAGTTCTACATCCTAGTTTGGTGAGTAGCATCTAGGGTCTTAAAAGCTTGTGAGTGGCCATCTAAGATACAGCAATTGGCCTTTCCTTGTCTGGAGAAGAAAAGAAAGAAGGAAATCAATGAATCAAAGAAGAAACTAATCTGCAGGACTAATAGTCTACATGAACCACAACCTCATTTAACCTCAGACCAGAAGAACTAGATGGTGCCCGGCTACCACTACCAACCGTTCTGAACAGGGACACAATAGATGGTCCCAGACAGAATGGGAGAAAAATGTAGAATAAAACTGAAATTCTTAAAAAAGGCCAGACTTACTGGACCAGTTAAGACTAGAGGAACCCCCAAGACTATCACCCTGAGATACCCTTTAAACTCTAAAATGAAACCACTCCCAGAGGTCACCTTTCAGCTAAATATGAGATTAGCTCATGAAATAAACAATATCATCCATGAGTACTGTGCTCCTTTAAAAAATCATCTATGTGAGACCAAATGGTCTACAGTTACCCTAAAGCCAAGATGAGAATATAAGGGGGGCAGAAAATAATGAGAATGTAGATACATTGTGAAAAACATAACCAATGTCAATGAGCAATATGTATAGAAATTGTTAAAAAGGGAACCTAATTTGGTGTGTAAACTTGCGCCAAAAACACAATAAAATATTATTTACATAAAGAGCATAATACTCAAGTCAGATATTTACTAGTTAAGCTAAACTATTGCTGGTTTTAAGATTTCAGGGGATATTTTTGGTTTAAGGTTTAAAAATCATCTCAGGGCAATAGTTTCAGGGGTTCATCCAAGTCTCAATGGCTCCAGGAAGTCTAGAGTCCATGAGAATTTGAAATTCTGTTCTGCATTTTCCTCCTTTTGATCAGGATTCTTCTATAGAATCTTTGATAAAAATGTTCAGTAATGGTACTCAGGCACCATCCAGTTCTTCTGGTCTCATAGCTAAGGAAGGAGTTGTTCATAGAGGAAATTAACCACATATTCCTTTTCCTCTTCCTATTCTTGAGTCTCCTTCTTCTGTTGCTCCAGGTGAACAGAGACCAATTGATGTGCCTTAGATGGCCACTTGCAAGCTTTTAAGGCTCCAGGCACTATGCAACAAACTAGGAGGTAGAACAGAAGCACTGAATACATTATTTGGCCAGTTTACTAGGATGTCCTATGAAACCATGACCCTAAACCTCCAAACCAAAGAACCAAATCCCATGAGGTGTTTGGTTGTACATAAGCAGCCTCAGCAACTACTCCTTTTTTTGTCATCATTGTAAATAAGTTTATCAAACTACTTTTACAAATTCAACTTATTGACAGGACTTAAAATAATCAGCTGTGCAACCATATCCTTAATCAAAGCTATTTTTCCATCACCATAAACCGAAGCTCATTACTCCATAAGCAATAACCCCCCTACCGCCCTCCCTCCTGCCCCGATGTTGCTGTTGTTAGGTGCAGTCAAGTCGGTTCCAACTCATAGTTACCCTATGTGCAACAGAACAAAACTCTGCAAAACTCTGTCCGGTCCTGTACCATCCTCAGGATCATTGCTTGAGCCCATTGTTGCAGCCGCTGTGTCAATCCATTTTCTTGAGTGTCTTCCTCTTTTTCGCTGACCCTCTAGTTTACCAAGCATGATGTCCTTCTCTAGGGACTGGTCCCTCCTAAAAACATGTCCAAAGTAGGTGAGATGAAGTCTTACCATCCTTGATTCTAAGGAGCATTTTGGCTGTACTTCTTTCAAGGCAGATTTGTTCATTCTTCTGGCAGTCCATGGTATATTCAATATTCTTCATCAAAACCATAATTCAAATGCATCAGTTCTTAGTCCTTTTTATTCATTGTCCAGCTTTCACATGCATATGATGTGATTGAAAATACCATGGCTTTGGTCAGGTGCATCTTGGTCCTCAAAGTGACATCTTTGCTTTTTATCACTTGAAAGAGGTCTTTGCAGTAGATTTGTGCAATGCAATGCATCGTTTGATTTCTTGACTGCTGCTTCCATGGGTGTTGATTGTGGATCCAAGTAAAATGAAATCCTTGACAAACTTCAATATTTTCTCTGTTTATCATGATGTTGCTTATTAGTCCAGTTGTGAGGATTTTTGTCTTCTTTATGTTGAGGTGTAATCCATGCTGAAGGCTGTAGTCTTTCATCTTCATCAGTAAGTGCTTCAAGTAGACTTCACTTTCAGCAAGCAAGGTCGTGTCATCTGCATAATGTAGGTTGTTAATGAGTCTTCCTCCAATCCTGATTCCCCATTCTTCTTCATATTGTCCAACATCTCAGATTATTTGCTCAGCAAACAGATTGAATAAGTAAGGTTGTCTTAGTCATCTAGTGCTGCTATAACAGAAATACCACAAGTGCATGGCTTTAACAAAGAAAAATTTATTCTCTCACAGTCTAGGAGGCTAGAAGTCCGAATTCAGAGTGACAGTTCCAGGAGAAGTCTTTCTCTTTCTGTCAGATCTGGAGGAAGGTCCTTCTCATCAATCTGCCCCTGGATAAGGAGCTTCTCAGTGCAGGAACCCCAAATCCAAAGGACACGCTATGCTCCTGGTGCTTCTTCCTTGGTGGTATGAGGTCCCCATGTCTCTCTGCTCACTTCTCTCTTCTATATCTCAAAAGAGACTGGCTTAAAACACAACCTAATCTTGTAAATTGAGTCCTGCCTCATTAACATAACTGCCTGTAATCCTGCCTCATTAACATCATCGAGGTAGAATTTGCAACACATAGTAAAATCACATCAAATGACTAAATGGTGGACAATCACACACTACTGGGAATCATAGCCTAGCCAAGTTGCCACATATTTTGGGGGGACACAATTCAATTCATGACAATGCTGAAAGGATACTATCCTGACACAGACCTTTCCTGACTTTAAACCACGCAGTATCCCCTTGTTCTGTTCAAATGACTTCCTCTTGGTCTATGTACAAGTTCCCTATGATCACAAAAAGTGTTCTTGAATTCCCATTCTTCACAAGGCTATCCATAATTTGTTGTGATCCACATAGTCGAATGCCTTTGCATAGTTAATAAAACATAGGTAAACATCTTTCTGGTATTCTCTGCTTTCAGCCAAGATCCATCTGACATCAACAATGATATCCCTCATTCCATGTCCTCTTCTGAATCCGGCTTGAATTTCTGTCAGTTCCCTGTTGATGTACTGCTGCAACCACTTTTGAGAGATCTTCAGCAAATTTTACTTGTGTATGATATTGTTTGATAATTTCCACATTCTGTTGGATCACCTTTCTTTGGAATGGGCACAAATGTGGATCTCTTCTAGTCGACTGACCAGGTAGCTGTCTTCCAAATTTCTTGGACTAGATGAGTGAGCACCTCCAGCACTGCATCCATTTGTTCAGACATCTCAATTGGTATTCCATCAATTCCTGGAGCCTTGTTTTTCTCCAATACTCTCAGTACGGCTTGGACTTCTTCCTTCAATACCATCAATTCTTGATCATATGCAGCTTCCTGAAATGGTTGAACATTGACAAATTCTTTTTGACACAGTGACTGTATATTTCTTCCATCTTCTTTTGATGCTTCCTGTGTCATTCAATATTTCCCCCTTTGAATCCTTCAATATTGCAACTAGAGTCTTGACATTTTTCTTCAGCTCTTTCTGCTTGAGAAATGCAGAGCATATTCTTCCCTTTTGATTTTCTAACTCCAGGTCTTTGCATATTTCATTGTAATACTTTACTTTGTCTTCTTGAGCCACCCTTTGAAATCTTCTGTTCAGTTCTTTTAGTTCATTTCTTCCTTTTGCTTTAACTACTCGACTTTCAAGAGCAAGTTTCACAGTCTCTTCTGGCATCCATTTTGGTCTTTTCTTTCTTTCTTGTCTGTCTTAGGCTGGGTTCTCTAGAGAAGCAAAACCAGAAAAGTGTATTAATAACTATATAGAGAAATTTATATAGAAGAAATGGCTCATGCAGTTGTAGAGGCTAGAAAATCCCAAGTCCGTGGGTCATGCTGGATGCTTCTCCTGACTCACGTAGCTGCAGGGGCTGGCAAACCCAAGATGGGCAGGTCAGACAGCAGGGCTCTGGCTCACAGACTGTGAAGACTGATGAATCCCAAGATCAGCAAGCAAGATGGCAGGTAAGCTGCTAGCCCAAATTCTAAGAACCAGAGGTCAGATGAACAGGAGCCAGCTGTAGGATCCAGAGCAAGCAAAAGCCCACGAGCCTTGCCGGAAAGTCCACCTACGTTGGAAGCAGGCCACACCCTCAAGGAAACTCCTTTTCAGCTGATTGGCTACGCACAGCAGATCCCATCATGGAGGTGATCACATTATATCAGATCTCATCATGGAGGTGATTATATCATTATACGACTGCCAACCTACATTGTAATTGCCAAACCACTGAAAATCATGGCCCAGTCAAGTTGACACACAACCTTAATGATCACACTGTCTTTTTAATGACCTTTTTATTTCTCAATGTATGATATTGATATCATTCCACAACTCGTCTGGTCTTTGGTCATTAGTGTTCGATGTGTTACATCTATTCTTGAGATGGCCTCCAAATTCAAGTGGGAGATACTCTCATGGACTTGCTCTAATTTTCTAATTTTGCCTCAACTTGAACTTCCCAATAAACAATTGGTGGTCTGTTCTGCAGTTGGCCCCTGGCCTTGTTCTGACTGGTTATATTGAGCTTCTCCATGGTCTCTTTCCACAGATGTAGTTTATTTGATTCCTGTGTATTCAATCTAGCGAGGTTCATCTGTATAGTCTCCGTTTATGTTGTTGAAAAAAGGTATTTGAAATGAAGACGTTGTTGGTCTTAAAAATTCTGTCATGTGATCTCTGGTGTCATTTCTATCACCAAGGTCTATTTTCCAATTACTGGTCCTTCTTCTTTGTTTCCAACTTTCGAATTTCAGTCACCAGTAATTATCAGTCCATCTTGATTGCATGTTTGATCAATTTCAGACTGCACAAGTTGGTAAAAATCTTCAATTTCCTCATCTTTGGTCTTAATGATTGGTGCTTAAATTTGAATAATAGTAGTATTGACTGGTCTTCCTTGTAGGCGTGTGGATATTATCCTATCACTGACAGCATTATACTTCAGGATGGATCTCAAAATATTCTTTTTGAGGATGAATGCAACACCTTTTCTCTTCAAATTGTCATTCCTGGCATAGTATACCATATGATTGTCTGACTCACATGGCCAATACCAGTTCATTTCAGCTCACTAATGCCTAGGATATTGATCTTTATGTGTTCCAATTCATTTTTGAATACTTCCAATTTTCCTAGATTCATGCTTAGTACGTTCCACTTTTGGATTATTAATGGAAGTTTGCGGCTGTTTCTTCTCATTTTGAGTCATGTCACATCAGCAAACGAAGTTCCCAAAAACTTTACTCCATCCACATCGTTAAGGTCGACTCTATTTTGAGGAGGCAGCTCTTCCCCAGTCATCTTTTGAGTGTCTTCCAACCTGAGGGGCTCATCTTCCTGCACTGTATCAGTGCTTCTATTCAGAAGGTTTTCACTGGCTACTTTTTTTTTTTCAGAAGTAGACCTCCAGGTCCTTCTAGTCTGTCTTAGTCTGGAAACTCAGCTGAAACCTGTCCACCAGGGGTGACCCTGCTGGTATTTGAAATATCGGTGGCAAAGCTTCCAGCTCACAGCAACACAAAAGCCACCATAGTACGACGAACTGACAGACAAGTTGCTACTCAACCCTGGAAACCACTAATAAACTTTGGTCTCTATACATTTGCCTTTTCTAGTCTCTTTATATAAGTGAAGTCATAAAATATTTGTCCTTTTGTGATTGGTCTATTTCACTCTGCACAATGTCTTCAAGCTCCATCCATCCTGTAGCATGTATCAAGACTTTATTTCTCCTACTGGCTAAGTAGTATGCCATTGTATGTATGTACCACATTTTGTTTATCCGGTCATCTGTTGATGGACATTTATGTTGTTTCCACTTTTGGGTTATTATGAATAGTGCTGTAATGAACATTGGTGTACAAGTCCTTGCTTTTAAGTATTTGGGGTATATACGTAGGTGTGGAATTGCTGGGTCATAAGGTAGTTCTATTTTTAGTTTTTTGAGGAACCGCCACTCTGTTTTCCACAATGACTGTATCGTTTTGCATTCCGACCAGCAATGGATAAGGGTTCCAATTTCCCCACATCTTCACCAATGTTTGTTATTTTCTTTTAAAATCTTAGCCATCCTAGTGGGAATGAAATAGTATCTCTCATTGTGGATTAGATTTGCATCTCTTTGATGGCTAATGAGGAGCCCTGGTGGAGCAGTGGTTAAAGCACTCATCTGCTAACCAAAGGTTTGGCTGTTCAAACCCACAGCTGCTCCTCAGGAGAAAGATGTGGCAGTCTGCTTCCATAAAGACTTACAGACTTGGAAACCCCATGCGGCAGTTGTACTCTATCCTATAAGGCCACTGTGAGTCAGAGTTGACTCGATGTCAGTGGGTTTTGGTTTTTTGGATGGTTAATGATGGGTTTGAATTATGGTATTGGCGAAGAATATTGAATATACCATGGACTGCCAGAAGAATGAACAAATCTGTATTGGAAGAAGCACAGAAAGAATGTTCCTTAGAATTGAGGATAGTGAGACTTCGTATCACGTACTTTGGACATGTTATCAGGAGGGACCAGTCCCTGGAGTAGGACATCATGCTTGGTAAAATAGAGGGTCAACGAAAAAGAGGAAGACCCTCAATGAGATGGATTGACTCAGTGGCTGCATGATGGGCTCAAACATAGCAACGACTGCAAGGATGGTGCAGTACCAGGCAGTGTTTCACTCTATTGTACAAAGGGTCGCTATGAGTCAGAACTGACTTGATGGCACCTATCAACAACAGATGATATTGAGCATCTTTTCATGGTTTTGGTGGCTGTTTGAATGTCCTCTTTGGTGAAATGTCTGTTCAAGTCCTTTGCCCATTTTATGACTGAGTGACTTGTCTTTTTGTTGTTAAGTTGTCGAAGTTTTAGATATATTTTTGTTATTAAATTATTATTGAATATATGGTTTCTGAAGACATTCTCCCAGTCGATAGCTTGTCTTTTCACTCCCCTCACCCCTGCTGGTGAGAGTATATATATATTGAGTGCTTGTGTTAGGTGGAAGTTTACAGTGCAAATTAGTTTCTCATTCAAAAATTTATACACAAATTGTTTTGTGATATTGGTTGTAATACCCACAATGTGTCAGTACTCGCCCCCTTTCCCTTTACACCCTGGGTTCCCTGGGTCCATTCATCCAGTTTTCCTGTTCCTTCCTGCCTTCTCGTCTTTGCTTTTGGGCAGGTGTTCCCATTAGGTCTCCTATACTTACTTGAACTAAGAAGCACGTTCCTCATGTATGTTATTGTTTGTTTTATAGGCCTGTCTACTCTTTGGCTGAAAGGTGGACTTCAGTAGTGGCTTCAGTTCTGAGTTAGCAGGGTGTCCGGGGGCCATAGTTTTGGAGGTCACTCCAGTCTCTGTCAGAGAAGTAAGCCTAGTTTTTGTTTTTTTGTTTTTTGTGAATTTGGATTTTGGTCTACATTTTCTCTAGCTCTGTCCAGGACCCTCTATTGTGATCCCTGTCAGAGTAGTTGGTGGTAGTAGCTGGGAACCATGTAGTTCTTCTCGGCTCAGGCCGGTGTAGGCTGTGGTTCATGTGGCCCGTTAGCCCTTTGGACTGATATTTTCCTTGCATTTTTCATTTTCTTCATTCTCCTTTGCTCTGAATGTGATGGAAGCAATAGATGTATTTTAGATGGCTGCTCGCAAGCTTTTAAGACCCCAGGCCCTACTCATCAAAGTAAGATGTAGAAAATTTTCTTTACGAACTGTGTTATGACAGTTGACCTAGATGTCCCCAGATACTGTGGTCCCCAGCCCTCAGCCTCAAGTAACTCAGTCCCTCACGGTGTTTGGATGTGTCTAGGAAGCTTCTATGGATTTGCCTTGGTCAAGTTGTGCTGACTTTCCCTAGATTGTGTGTTGTCTCTCCTTTCACAAAAGTTAACATTTGTTGTCTTGGTTATCTAGTGCTGCTGTAAGAGAAATAGCACAAGTGTATGGCTTAACAAAGAGAAATTTATTCTCTCACAGTCTAGTAGGCTACAAGTCCAAATTCAGGGCGTCACCTCCAGGGGAAAGCTTTCTCTCTCTGTTGGCTCTGGAGGAAGGCCCATGTCATCAGTCTTCCCCTGGTCTAGGAGCTTCTCTTCACAGGAACCTCAGGTCCAAAGGACACATTCTGCTCCCAGCACTGCTTTCTTGGTAGTATGACATTCCCATGTCTCTCTGTTTTCTTCTCTCTTTTATATCTAAAAAGAGATTGGCTTAAGACACTATCCAATCTTGTAGATCTCATCAATATAACTGCTGCTAATCCATATTATCACATCATAGTGATAGGATTTACAACACATAGGGAAATCACATGAGATGACAAAATGGTAGACAATCATACAATACTGGGAATCATGACCTAGCCAAGTTGATAGATATTTTTGGGGGACACATTTCAATCCATGACACTTGTCTACTATTTAGTTAGTAATTTCCCCTCCCCACCCCTCCTCTCCCTCATAACCATCAAAGATTGTTTTTTTCTGTGGGTAAACCTTTTCATGAGTTTTTAAAACAGTGGTCTCATACAGGATTTGACCTTTTGCTATTGACTTATTTCACTCAGTATAATGCCCTCCAGATTCATCCATGTTGTGAGATGCTCTGCGGATTCATCATTGTTCCTTATCGTTGTGTATAGTATTCCACTGTGTGTATTTACCATAATTTGTTTATCCATTCATCTATTGACGGGCGCTTAGTTTGTTTCCATCATTTTACTATTGTGAATAATGCTGCAATGAACATGGGTGTGCATATGACGTGACAGCTGTTATTTCTCTAGGATATATTCCTAGGAGTGGGATTGCTTGCTTGTATGGTATTTCTATTTCAAGCTTTTTAAGAAGCGCCATACTGTTTTTCAAAATGGTTGTACCATTTTGCATTCCCACCAGCAGTGCATAAGAATTCCAATTTCCCTGCAGCCTCTCCAACATTTGTTATTTTCTGTTTTTTTGATTCGTACCAGTAATGTCGGGGTGAGATGGTATCTCACTGTAGTTTTGATTTGTATTTTTCTACTGGCTAATGATTGTGAATCTTTTCTCATGTTTATGTTAGCCACCTGAATTTCTTCTACAGTGAAGTATCTGTTCATATCCTTTGCCCATTTTTGAATTGGAGTATTTGTCTTTTATTATTGAGGTATTGAAGTATTCTATACATTTTAGATATCAGACCCTTGTCGGATATGTCGTAGCCATTTTTTTTCCTCAGTCTGTTAAGTTCCGTTTTTACTCTTTTATTTATTTATTTATTTTTATTGTGTTTTAGGTGAAAGTTTACAACTCAAATTAGTTTCTCATTAAACAATTAATACACGCATTGTTTTGTGACATTGGTCACCAACCCCACAACTTGTCAAAACTCTCCCTTTCTCCGCCTTGGGTTCCCTATTTCCATTTGTCCAGCTTTCCTGTCCCCTCCTGCCTTCTTATCCTTGCCTCCTGGGCTGGTGTTCCCATTTAGTCTCGTATACATGGTTGAGCTACGTGTATTATTGTTTGTTTTATGGACCTGTCTAATCTTTAGCTGAAGAGTGAACCTCAGGGGTGACTTCAGTACTGAGTTAAAATGGTGTCCCGGGGCCATATTCTTGGAGTTTTTCCAGTCTCTGTCAGACCATTAAGTCTGATCTTTTTTAGGAATTTGAATTTTGTTCTATATTTTTCTTCAGGACCCTCTGTTGTGATCCCTGTCAGATCAGTCAGTGGTGGTAGCACCATCTAGTTGTACTGGACCCAGTCTGGTGGAGGCCGAGGTAGTTGTCTTCCATTAGTCCTTTGGACTAATTTTCCCTTGTGTCTTTGGTTTTCTTCATTCTTCCTTGCTCCAGATGGGGTGGGACCAGCAGACGTATCTTAGATGGCTGCTTACAAGCTTTATAGACGCCCAGACGCTACTCACCAAAGTAGGATGTAGAACATTTTCCTTATAAACTATGTTATGCTAGCTGAGCTAGATATCCCCAGAAACCATGGTTCCCAGCCCTCAGCCCTGTAACTCAGTCCCTATGGGATTGAATGTGTCTAAGAAGCTTCTGACTTTGCCTTGGTTAAGTTGTGCTGGCTTCCCCAGTATTGTGTACTGTCTTACCCTTCATGGTGAAGTCTTTTGATGAGCATAAGAGTTTAATTCTCAGGAGCTCCTGGTTATATAGTTTATCTTCTGGTGTTTGTGCATTGTTAATTATGGTTTGCTTTGAATTTATGCCATGTGCTACGACCCCTAGCATTGACCCTATTTTTTCTTCCATGATCTTTATCGTTCTAGGTTTTATATTTAGGTGTTTGATCAATTTTGAGTTAGGTTTTGTGTATGGTGTGAGATATGTGTCCTGCTCCATTTTTTTACAGGCGGACATCCAGTTTTGCCAAAACCTTTTTTTAAAAAAGACAGTCTTTCCCCATTTAATGGTCCTTTGAAAAAGATCAGCTGGATGGATTTACATCTAGGTTCTCAAATCCTTTCCATTGGTCTATATATCTGTCATTGTACCAGTATCAGCCTGTTTTGACTACCATGGCTGTATAGTAGGTTCTGAGATCAGGTAGTGTGAGGTCTCCTACTTTGTTCTTTTTCTTCAGTATTGCTTTGCTTATCCAGGGTCTCTTTCCATATAAAGTTGGTGATTAGGTTTTCCATCTCCATAAAGAATGCTGTTGTTATTTGGATTGAGATTGCACTATATCTGTAGATCACTCTGGGTAGAATTGACATTTTCACAGTGAGTCTTCCCACCCATGAGCATGGTATGTTTTTCCATTTATGTAGGTCTCTTTTGGTTTCTTGCCTTGGTAGTTTTCTGTGTGTAGGTCTTTTGTAGTTTTTTTGTGTAGGTCTTTTGAGTCCCTGATTAGATTTATTCCTAAGCATTTTATCTTCTTAGAGGATGTTATAAATGATATTGCTTTTCTGATTTCCTCTTGAAAGTTCTCTTTAGATGAAGGTTTACAGAACAAGTAGTTTCTCATTAAACAGTTAGTACACATATTGTTTTATGACATTGGTTAACAACTCCACAACATGTCAACACTCTCCCTTCTCGACTTTGGGTTCCCTATTACCAGCTTTCCTGTCCCCTCCTGTCTTCTAGTCCTTGTCCCTGGGCTGTTGTGCCCCATTAGTCTTTTTTTGTTTTATGGGCCTGTCTAATCTTTGGCTGAAGGGTGAACATCGGGAGTGACTTCATTACTGAGCTAAAAGAGTGTCCAGGGACTACACTCTCAGGGTTTCTCCAGTCTCTGTCAGGCCAGTAAGTCTGGTCTTTTTTTGTGAGTTAGAATTTTGTTCTGCATTTTTCTCCAGCTCTGTCCTGGACCCTCTGAAGTGATCCCTGTCAGAGCAGTCAGTGGTGGTAGCTGGGCACCACCTAGTTGTACTGAACTCAGTCTGGTGGAGGCTGTGGTAATTGTGGTCTGTTCTTTTTTAATGTGTATATTTATTGCTATAAATTGTCCTCTGAGTATTGTCTTTTCTGTCAGCTCTGGAGGAAGGTCCTTGTCATCAATCTTCCCCTGGACTAGGATCTTCTCTGCACAGGAATCCTGGGTTCAAAGGACACACTCTGCTCCCAGCACTACTTTCTTGGCGGTATGAGGTTCCCATGTCTCTCTGCTCACTTCTCTCTTTTATGTCTCAAAAGAGATTGTCTTAAGACACTAATCTTGTAGATCTCATCAACTTAACCACCACCAATCCATCTCTTTACATCATAGTGATAGGATTTACAACACATAGGGAAATTACATCAGATGACAAAATGGTAGACAACCATGCAATACTGGGAATCATGACCTAGCCAAGTTGACAGATATTTTGGGGGACACAATTCAATCCATGACTGGTGGAGTGTTCTATATATATATCTACGAGGTGAAGTTGATTGATTTTGGCCTTTAGGTCTTCTGTATCTTTGTTGAGTTTCTTTTTAGACGTCCATTACCTAGAGGGATGTGTTGAAGTCTCCTACGATTATCGTGGAACTCTCTATTTCTCTTTTCTGTGCTGCTAGAGTTTGTTTTAAGTATTTTGGAGCCCTGTCATTGGGTGGGAAGATATTTATTAAGGTTATGTCTTCTTGGTGGATTATCCCTTTAATCATTATATAGTGTCCTTCCTTGTCTTTTATGGTTGATTTTGCCTTAAAGTCTATCTTATCTGACATTAGTATAGCCACTCCTACACTTTTTTGGCTACTGTTGCTTGATATATTTTTCCATCCTTTGATTTTTAATATCCTTATGTCTTTGTGCCTAAGGTGTGTCTCTTGTAGACAGAGTATTCATGCGTAGTGGTTTTTTTTTAATCGATTCTGCCACGGTCTCTTTACAGGTGCATTTAAGCCATTTACATTCATCGTGATTAGTGATGGTATTAGTTTATTGCTGTCATGTTGTGCTTTTTTGTTTGTTTTTTGTGGTGCTGACGTTTTCTTTGTTCCTCTTACTCTCCTGTGTTGAGTTCCTTTTGTTTGTGAAATTCTTTTCTTTTCTTTCATATTTATAGATTTTGTGTTTACTGAGACTTTATGGTTTTCTTCTTTTTTATTTTATGAGTAGGTCTGTTAGCTTTCTTTGTGGTTTCCTTGAAATTTACCTTTATCTTCCTAAATTTGAACCAGTCTTTTATTACTTGCTATTGCCTTGACTTCCTCTCCATTTGAAAGTTCTATATCTACATCATTTATTCCCCTTTTCATTGTTTTGACATTGTTGTCACGTTTTAAATCTTTTAGCTTTGTTTTATTATTGAGAATTCTTTACCTAGGTCAGTATCTGGCTGATGCTGTCCTGTGTCCTAGACTCCAGTTGTTGTCTGATGTTTTTGATTCTCTAACTGAAGGACTCCCTTTAATATTTCTTGTAGGTTTGGTTTGGTTTTTACTAATTCCCTTAACTTCTATTTATCTGGAAATGTCCTAATTTCACCACCATATTTGAGAGAGAGTTTTCCAGGATATGTTATTCTTGGTTGGCCGGTTTTTTTTTTTTTTCTTTCAAGGTTCTATATATATCATCCCATTTGCCTCCTTGCCTACATAGGTTCTGATGAACAATCAGAGCTTAGTCTCATTGTTTTCCCTTTGTGACTTTTCATTTTTCTTGAGGTGCTCTCAGGATTCTTTGTCTTTGGTTTTGGCAAGTGTGGTTATGATATGTCTTGGTTGACTTTCTTTTGGATTCCATCCTGCCATATTGTTGTTTTTTCTTTCTTTCTCTTTTTGATGTTGTTGTGCTGACATTTTCTTTGTTATTTTTACTCTCCTGTGCTGAGTTCCTTTTGTTTTGGGAATTTCTTTTCTTTCTTGTTTATAGATTTTGTGTTTACGAAGACTTTATGTTTTCTCCTTTTTTATTCTGATGAGTAGGTTTGTCTCATTCAGATTTTCTTCTTTCATGAAACTTGGGAATTTTTCTGCCAGCAAGTCTTCAACAATCTTCTCTGTGTTTTCCATTTTCTCCCCGTTCTGGAACTCTGAGCACATGTAAATTTTTGCTCTTGATTGTGTCCACATAATTCTTAGGTTTTCTTCATTCTTTTCTCTGATTTTTCCTCAAACAAAGTGATGTCCATGGATTTGTCTTCAATCTTGCTTGTTCTCTGTTTCATTGTTTCATTCCTAAAACCTTCTATTGAGTAGTCCATTTCTGAAATTTTGTTGTTTATGTTTTGGATTCTAGTTACTGTTTTTGTATCATTTTTAATTATTTATTTTGACATTTGTTCTTGTATTATTTTCCTGAATTCTTCCATTGCTTTGTCTGTGTTATTCTTGCTTTTGGCTATGTTTTCATTGGTTTTGTCTCTACTTCCCATGATTTTTTGGATTTTTTCCTTGGTTTTGTCTGTTTTCCTTGATCTCTTGCCTAATCTCTTGGAGAGCCCTAAATATTAGTCTTTTGAATTCCATATCAGGTAGTTCCACTGTCTTTTCTTCTATTGGAAGGTCATGAATTTATTTTGATTGCTTGCTGGAGCTATCTTATCTTGCTATTTTATATGTTTTGATATTTTCTGCTGTCTCTGAGAAATTAAGGTACTATTTTCTATATTTATTGATTGTGTATTTGTTGGTTTCATCCTGCTGCTTTGTTTTGTTTTGATATGTCAGGGCGGGTGGGCTGTGCGAGCTTTTCTACTTGCTTGTCTGTGGGCGCAATAGCTCTCACCACCTTGTCTGAGTGGGCAGGGCAGCAGCCGGCAGGGTAAGCCTGCTTCGATGTACACTGGTTTGGCGAGGTGGGTGAGGGCAGACTGGTCAGGTGCTGTCTCCCTCCTGGTGTTGGTCCAGCAGTGTAGAGCATTCACAGCCCCTTGTCAGAGAGACTGGGGTGTTAGACAGGGAGTGGTACAGGCTTGCTTCCCTCTGTTCAGCAGCTGGTCCAGTGGTGGGAGGGGAGTGGCTGTGTAAGCCCAGTGCAGTGGCAGGCCTGAGCCAAGGATGCTCTACCCGTTGCGGCACCGCAAGGGCCAGCAGGAAGAAAGGGTGGCATATGAGGCTACGTAGGGGCAACAAAGAAAAGAAAAGAGAGAAAAAAAGGGTAGCTGGTGGTTGGCAGTTGGGGGCACCGGGGGGCCAGTGGTGGGGGGATGAGGTGTCATAAGGGGCTAGGTAGGAAGGAAAAAAATGGAAAGAAAAAAAGGTACAGTGGGATCCAGTGGGTGGGGGAGGGGCAGACCCAGATTTGCAGCAGGCAGGGTCTCTCTGGCCACAGCGGTGTCGTGTGGCCTGGTAGGAGGGTGCAGAGGTGGTGTACAGGGTTGGGTGGGAGGGAAAAAGAAAAAGAAGAAAGGGGGTAAAAAAGAATGGCCTGGCAGTAGCTGGTGGGTGGGGGTGGGGTGGACCTGGGCTGGGAGTGGGCTGGAAGTGGGCTGGTGGCACTGTACCCCTGGTGGTGCAGTTTCACCTGGCAGGAGGGGGTAGAGGTGGTGTACGGGGCTAGGTGGGAGGGAGAAAGAAAAAGATGAATGGGGGAAAAGAGAAAAATAAAAGGACGCAGCAGAAGCTCATGTGTGGGGGTGGGGCAGATCTGAGTTGGTGGGTGGCCTGTGGCTGTCTAGCCAAGGCAACACAGCATGGCCTGACAGGATGGGTTGAGGTGGGGTGCAGGGCAAGGTGGGAGGGAGAAAGAAAAGGAGGAAGAGAAAAAAAATTGGGGAAGCTGGAGCCAGTGGGTGGGGGTGGAGGGAAATTGGCTGGTGGCAGGCCAGCAGATCCCTACCTCTGGCAATGTGGTGTGCCCTGGCAGGAAGGGGTAGGGGTACCATAGGGGCAGGTCCTCTGTCTCCTGTTGGGAGCTCCGTGGAGTTGCCTTCCTGTACTCCCTGTCTGGGGTCGTTTCTGGCTGTGCTCCAAGATGGCGAAGCTGTGCCATGTTAGTTGGCAGGTGACCTCCACTATGTATCTCTCCTAGTTCTCTGTTTTGGTTCCGTTTCTTCCTCCATTTGGTGTTTGGTCTAGTTCTTTATACCTTCATCTGATGCATAGGGTTCCAGGATTGACGTTTGTATCTGTTTTACTTAGCTTTTCAGGTCTTTGCTGCAGAGGGACAGCATGATGCATCCGTCTAGGACGCCATGTTGGCTCTGTCTCTGTCGTTTCACTTTTTTGGTAAAGTCTTTTGATGATCAAAAGTTTTTAATTTTTATGAGGTTCCATTTATTTATTTTCTCTTTAGCTGTTTGTGCTTTTGTTATTATATTAGATAACCCATTGTTAAGTGTAGATCGGACAGCGTAGCCCTGCATTTTCTTCTAAGAATATTATGGTTTTAGTTTGCACGTTTAGGTCCTTAATCCATTTCAAATTTGTTTTTGTGTATGATGTGAGGCATGAATTATGTTTCATTTTCCTGCTTGTAGAAATCCAATTTTCCCAATATCATTTATTGAAGAGATTCTTCTATTCCCATCAAATGGACTTCTCATCCTGGTCAAAAAAAATCAGTTGACCATCGATGTATATGGCTTTATTTCTGAACTCTCAATTCTATTCCATTGGTCTATGTGTCTATTGTTATACCACTACCAGGCTGTTCTGATTTCTGTAGCTGTATACTATGTTTTAAAACCAGAAAATGTAAGTCCTCCTACTTTGTTCTTCTCTTTTAACATTGCTTTGCCTATTTGGGACCCCATGCTAGTTCACACAAAGTTGAGGATTGGTTTTCCATTTCTGTAAAGAAGGCTGTTGGAATTTTGATCAGGATTGAGTTCAACATGTAGATTGCTTTGGGTAGTACTGACATCTTAACAATATTAAGTCTTCTAATGCATGAATGTGGAATATCTTTCCATTTATTTAAGACTTCTTTAATCTCTTTTAGCAGTGTTTTATAGTTTTCATTGTATAAGTTCTTCTTTAATAAGTTCCTAGTTAAATTTATTCTGAGGTATTTTATTCTCTTAGATGCTATTGTAAATGGAATTGTTTCCCTAATTTCTCTTTCAGATTTCTCATTGCTTACATATAGAAACCCAACTGATTTTTTGTTTGTTGACCTTGTACCCTGCAACTTTGCTAAAGTCCTCTATTAGCTCTGGAAGTTTTTATGTGGACTTTTGGGGACTTTTTATCATTTTTCACTCAGCATAATGCCTTTCAGATTCATCCTAGTTTTTGCATGTTCATTCCTTTTTATTTCTGAGTTGTATTCCATTGGATGACTGTACCACACAGTATGTTTATCCATTCACTCCTCAAAGGAAATTTGGGTTATTTTCAGGTTTTGGAGATAATGAACTTCTTTAAACTTTTATGTAGAGGCTTTGTGTGAACATAAGTTTTCATTTCTCTAGGACAAATATGTAGGCTTGAGAGTCTGTGTCATATGGTAAGTGTATGTTTAACTTTATAAGAAACTGCCTGTTTTCCAAGGTGGTTTTACAATTTTGTATTCCCACCAGCAATATATGAGAGTTCCAGATTTTCCCCTATATTGTCTTCTAAAAATCACGTTTTATATTCAGATTTATGATCCATTTTGAATTAATTTTTATGTAAGTTTTCGTATACAGTTTTGGATAAGATTTAGGCCAAGGTTCATCTTCTGTATATGGATGTACAATTTTTCTGACATCATTTTTTGAAAAGACTGCCATTTTTTCATCGAATTGCATTTGCACCGTTGTCAAAAAACAATTGACCATATTTGTGTTGGTCTATTTCTGAGTTTTCTGTCCTGTTCTATTGGTCTATATGTCAATCCCTCACAATACTACACTGTGTTGATTACTGTAGATATAGAGTAAGTCTTAAAATTGTGTAGTATGATTCCTCCAACTTTATTAACCTTTTTAAAAATAATTATAACTATTCTAGTTCCTTTGCCTTTCTATACAAATTTTAGAGTTAACCTGTTTGTATCTAGAAAAACTCCTGCAGGGTTTTTGACAGGAAGTGCGATAAATCTATAGATCAATTTGGGGAGAATGTTGAGTGTTCCAATTAATGAACACTCTATGTCTTTCCATTTGTTTAGGGATTCACTGATTCCTTTCACAGATTTTGTAGTTGTCAGCCTAGATTCTGTACGTATTTTGTTAGATTTTTACTTAAATGTTTCATTTTTTGAAGCTGTCATAAATGGAATTGTTTCTTGCTAGTATATAAAAATGTGACTGACTTCCGTGTTTTGAGATTGTATCCTACAACATTGCTAAACTCACTTATTAGTTCTAGCCCTGTGTGTTTGTGGGTGTGGATTAGGTGGGATTTTCTATGTAGACAGTCATGTCATCTGCAAATAGCAGCAATTTTATTTCCCTTTGCTCTCCTTTCTTCTTCTCTCCTCTCCCATCCTCTCCTTTCTTATTTTCCTGGAGTTAAGATCTTTAATTCCGATGAAATATGAAGGTTGGATATAAGTAGTTATTATAAGTGGTCTGGAAATTATTCAAGTTTGCTTAGAAGTCATGCTACAGTAGGGTGATAAAAATATCATTATATGCAGATATTTGATCATGAACTGTGAAAATTGATTTAAAAATAATAAAACATTTAAAAATAATAAATACCGAGTACTTACTATGTGTACTGTTTTAAGAATTCTACATGAGTAAACTCATCTAGTAGTCACAGCCCTATGAGGTGGATACTATCATCCCCATTCCTCAAATGAGAAAGCTGTAAATGGCAGAGCTGGGTACGAATCCAGATAGTTTGCTCCACAGTTTGCATTCTTTTTATTATTATTATTATATTTTTGTTATTGTGCCTTAGATGAAGGCTTACAGAGCAAATTAGTTTCTCATTAAACAATTAATACACATATTGTTTTGTGAGATTGGTTGCCAACCCCAAGACGTGTCAAAACTCTCCTCGATCTTGGGGTCCCCACGACCAGCTTTCCTGTCCCCTCCTGCCTTCTCGTCTTTGCCCCTGGGCTGGTGCGCCCATTTAGTCTCATTTCATTTTATGGGCCTGTCTAATTTTTGGCTGAAGGGTGAACCTCAAGAGTGACTTAGTACTGAGTTAAAAGGGTATTCAGGGGCCATACTCTAGGGGTTTCTCCTGTCTCTGTCAGATGAGTAAGTCTGGTCTTTTTTTGTGTGTGTGAGTTAGAATTTTGTTCTACATTTTTCTCCAGCTCTATCAGGGACCCTCTGTTGTGATCCCTGTCAGAGTAGTCAGTGGCGGTAGCTGGGCACCATCTAGTTGTGCTGGACTCAGTCTGGTGGAGGTTGTAGTAGTTGTGGTCCATTAGTCATTTGGACTAATCTTTCCCTTGTGTCTTTGGTTTTCTTCATTCTTCCTTGTTTCAGATGGGGTAGAACTAGTGGAGTAACTTAGACGGCCCCTCACAATCTTTAAAGACCTCAGACACTACTCATCAAAGTAGGGTGTAGAACATTTTCTTTATAAACTATGTTATGCCAGTTGAGCTAGATGTCCCCCGAGACCATGGTCCCCAGCTCTCAGCCCAGTAATTCCATCCCTCAGGGAGTTTGTATGTATCTCTGAAGCTTCTATGACCTTGCCTTGGTAAAGTTGTGCTGACTTCCCCAGTATTGTGTACTGTCTTACCCTTCACCAAAGTTACCACTTATCTATTGTCTATTTAGTGTTTTTCCCTCTCCACCGCTCCCCTCTCTCACAACCATCAAAGATTGTTTCTCTCTGTGTGTAAACTTTTTCATGAATTTTTATAATAGTGGTTTCACACAGTATTTGTCCTTTTGTGATTGACTTATTTAACTCAGCATAATGCCCTCCAGATTCATCCATGTTGTGAGATGCTTCCCAGATTCATTATTGTTCTTTATTGTTGCATACTATTCCATTGTGTGTATGTACCATAGTCTGTTAATCCATTCATCTCTTTATGGACACTTAGGTTGTTTCCATCTTTTTGCTATTGTGAACAATGCTGTCATGAACATAGGTGTGCATATGTCTATTTGTGTGACAGCTCTTATTTCTCTAGGATATACTCCTAGGAGTGGGATAGCGGGGTTGTATGGTATTTCTATTTCTAGCTTTTTAAGAAAGTGCCATATCACTTCCCAAAATGGTTGTAACATATTGCATTCCCACCAACAGTGCATAAGGGTTCCAATCTCTGCAGCGTCTCCAACATTTGTTTTTTCATTTGTGCTAGTAATGTCGGGGTGAGATGGTATCTCATTGTAGTTTTGATTTGCATTTCTCTAATGGCTAGTGATCACAAGCATTTCTTCATGTGTCTGTTAACCGCCTGAATGTCTTCTTTGCTGAAGTGTCTGTTCATATCCTTTGCCCATTTTTTAATTGGATCATTCTTCTTTTTGTTGTAGAGGTGTTGCAGTATCTTGTAGATTGTATAGATTAGACCCTTATTGGATATGTTGTAGCCAAAATTTTTTTCCTGGTCTGTAGGTTCTTGTTTTACTCTTTTGGTGAAGTCTTTTGATGAGCATAAGTGTTTGATTTTTAGAAGATCCCAGTTATCTATCTTAACTTCTAGTGTTTGTGCCTTGTTAGTTATGGTTTGTGCCCTGTTTATGCAGTGTATTAGGGCCTCTAGCATTTATCTTATTTTTGTCTTTTATTATTTTTATAGTTTTTGGTATTATATTAGGTCTTTGATCAATTTTGAATTAGTTTTTGTGTATGGTGTGAGGTGTGGGTCCTGTTTCTTTTTTTGCAGGTAGACATCCAGTTTTGCCAGCACCATTTGTTTAAAAAACTGTCTTTTCCTCATTTAATGGACTTTGGGCCTTTGTCAAAGATCAGGTGACCATAGGTGGATGGATTTACGTCTGGCTTCTCAATTCTGTTCCATTGGTCAATATGTCTGTTGTTGTACCAGTATGAGGCTGTTTTGACTACCATAGCTGTATAAGTAGGTTCTGGGGTCAGGTAGTGGGAGGCCTCCTACTTTATTCTTCTCCTTCAATGGTGCTTTGCTTATTTGGGGCAGAATTTGCATTCTTAACCATTACACAATAGAACATGTGATTCTAGAAATGGACCCCAAAATATATGGGAGTTTAGTATTTACTAAAGGTTGCATCTCAAATGAATGTGTAAAATGTCAATTATTGAATAATTTTTGTTAGAACAGTTGGGTAGCTATTGGGAAAAAATAAAGTTGGAAAGCTACATTTGTACTACACATAAAAATAAATCCCATATGGGACAAATATCTAAATTTAAAAATTAAAACCATAAAGGTGTTAGGAAAAAACTTGAATGAGGATGTTAATGACCTTAAAGTGGAAAAAGCCTTTCAAAGTACAGCACTTAAGCCAGTTATTATAAATGAAATGATTGGTAATTGGACTCTCTAAAAAATTTTTAAATTGTATATTCTAAGAAGCAAATCTACAGGGTTGAAAGATAAACAACAAACTGAGGATAACATTTGTGACAAGAAGACAAAGGGTTATTATCCACAGTATAAAAGAGCTAATCCAAATCAATAAGAAAAGTCCAACTATTCAAGAAAAACATGAGCTAGCAACACAAAGAGGGTATACATTTTAAAAAAGAAGAAGAATATGAATGGTTAAGAAATAAATTAAAAGATGCTCAACCTCACCAAAAATCAAAGAAATACAAATGAAAGCAATAACATGTAACATTGTAGGTATCAGATTACAAAAACCAGTTACCGTCGACTCGATTGTGACTCATGGCAACCCCATGTGTGTCAGAGTAGAACTGTGTTGCATAAGGTTTTTAAAGGCTGATTTTTCAAATGTAGATCTCCAGGCCTTTCTTTTGAGACACCTCTGGGAGGACTTCAAACCGTCAACCTTTAGATTAGTAGCCAAGTGCCTTAACCATTTGTACCAACCAGGGACTCCTAAGTATCAGATAAGCAAAAAAAAAAAAAAAAAAAAAACCTGTGGAAGTATACAGCTTTGACAAGGAGTGCTGAAAAAGCACTCTCATGCTCTGGTACTACAAGTAAAAATTTGTATAATCTCTTTTGAAGGGAAATTTGTCAATATCTATCCAATTACAAAATGTACATATTCTTTGCAGCAATTCTATTTCTAGGAATTTATCTTATAGAAGTACATGCAGGTGCAAAGCTATATCTATAAACATGTTCATTCCAGCACTCTCTATAATAATACTACATATATGTGTGAATGTACACCTAGAAAAAGATCTGGAAGAATATACACAATACTGTTAACAGTTGTTAACACTATTCGAATAATTCATGGGTTTGTCTAACATTGTAAAATATACAAATATATGTATTGTGACAGCATGAATGTTAGAAAAATTAGCATTCAAGGCAAAAAGCTTTAAATAGGTAAAGGGGAACACTGATAAAAAATATTTTCTACCAAGAATATTTTCTAACTGTAATAAACATACATACCAAACAATATTCCATTAAAATGGTTACTAGCAGAAAATTTGAACCCTAGAAAGTGAGTTTTCTCAAATGCCTATGCAATCCTTGCAAAACCTAATCATGTACTGAGTTGCAAAAAAAGCCGAATATATTTCAGATAGTAGAAATTATAAAAGTCACATTATTTGACCACAGTGCAATAAACTAACCTCTAACCAAAACAGTAAAAAAAGAGAAAAAATTGTCTCCTCAATAATAATATAACACTTCTAAATAACTCATAGTCAATGATATGATAGGTCAAAAAATTATAGACTAGAGATTAATGAAAATCAGTGCACTACACTATTAAGGTGTGCACTTAATTATATATTAAGGTCAAACAAAGAAAAAAATTTATAACCTTAAATGCCTTTAGAAATAAATAAGAAAGACCAAAAATAAATTAAACGTTTAATGCAAGCCATTACAAAGAAAACAGCAAAACGTTTTGGGAAAACTGGAGGAAGATATTAATAAATATAAAAGCTGAGAATAATAATTTGTTAGAGAAAAGGGAGACAATGGTAGAATTGGAAAATGAATATAAGAAATAGTTCTTTGAAAATAACAACAAAACAGAGACACCTCTAGAGACTTTAGTTAAAAGAGAGAGAAATGGGTTTTAAAAAAAAGGATGGTTTGATTGATTGTGATACAGCAAGTATGTTGTTGCTATTGGGTTTGTGGAGTCGATTCCGACTCATAGCAACCCAGTGTGACAGAGTACAACTGCCCTATAGGGTTTTCTTGTCTGTAATCTTTATGGAAGCAGATCACCAGGTCATTCTCTCACAGAGCGGCTGGTAGGTTTGAACTGCCGGCATTTTAGTTAGCAGCCGAGCACTTAACTGTCGTGTCACAGCAAGTACAGTAAACATTAATGGTAGAGTATCGGTGATGGGTATGCAAATGTTCGCTGTAAAATTCTTTCAACTTTGCTGTAAGTTTAGAAATGTTCATAATAAAATAGATAAAAATTTATTATCCTGCAGAACAACGATTTTGGAAACATTGTACTAGAAGTTGTTTCATTAAAACCAGAAGAAAGACAAAGATGCCCACTGTTGCCTCTACTATTTAACATTTTTTAGAAATTCAATAAAACATGATACATCAAGTAAAGGAATATGTTGTCGTTATTGTTGTTGGGTGCTATCGAGTCTGTTCCAACTCATAGCAACTCTAGGTACAACAGAATGAAACACTGCCCAGTCCTGAGCCACCCTAACAATTGTTGCTATAGTTGAGACCATTGTTGCAGCCACTGTGTCAATCCATCTCATTGAGGATCTTACTCTTTTTTGCTGACCCTCTACTTTACCAAGCGTAATGTCCTTATTCAGGGACTGGTGCCTTCTGATAACTTGTCCAGTTCTATAGTTAATGTTTCGATTTTGTCCCTTTCTTCTTTTTTGATATGTGCATCTATTCCTATAAGTTGTCCTCTAAGGACTGCCTTTGCAGTGTCCCAAAGGTTTTGGTATGATGTGCTTTCATTCTTGTTTGATTCTAGGAATTTTTTGATTTCATCTCTGATTTCTTCTATTACCCAGTGGTTTGTTAGCAGGGTGTTATTCAGTTTCAATGTAATTGATTTTTTTTCCTTGTTCTTCCTGTTGTTAATTTCTACCTTGATGGCATTGTGGTCAGAGAAGATACTTTGTATTATCTCAGCATTTTGGATCTTGTTGAGGATTGATGAACAGCCTAAGATGTGGTCTATTCTGGAGAACGTTCCATCTACATTGGAAAAGAATGTCTACTTTGCTGCTCTTGAGTGGAGTGTTCTATATATATCTATGAGGTCAAGTTAGCTGATTGTGCCCTTTAGGTCTTCTATATCTTTGTTGAGTTTCTTTCTAGATATTCTGTCCTTTACTGAGAGTCGTGTGTTGAAGTCTCCTACTATTATTGTGGAACTGTCAATTTCTCCTTTCAGTGCTGTTAGAGTTTGTTTTATGTATTTTGGAGACCTGTTATTGTGTGCGTAGATGTTTATTATGGTTATGTCTTCATGATGGATCGTCCCCTTAATCATTATATAGTGTCCTTCTTTGTCTTTTATGGTGGATTTTGTTTTAAAGTCTATTTTATCTAAGATTAGTACTGCTACTCTTGCTCTTTTTTGGTAGCTGTTAGCTTGATATATTTTTCTCCATCCTTTGATTTTTAATAAATTTACTCCCTTCTTTCTAAGGTGTGTCTCTTGTAGATACCATATTGATGGATCCTGTTTTTTTATCCATCCTCTCACTCTCTGTCTCTTTATGGGTGCATTTAGGCCATTTACATTCAGTGTATTAATTGACAGGTGTGAATTTATTGCTGTCATTTTGTAGTGTTTTTTTTTTTTTTGGTGACGCTGACGTTTTCTTTGTTCCTCTTAACTCACCTGTGCTGAATTCCTTTAGTTTATGTATTTTTTTTTTCATTTCTTTTGTTTTTGTAGGTTTTGTTTTTACTGAGACTTTATGTTTTTCTTCTTTGTTTTGATGAGTAAGTTCGTTAACTTTCTTTGTGGTTACCTTGAAATTTATCCTTATCTTCCTAGGTTTGAACCAGTCTACTATTACTTGGTATCACCTTGCCTTCCTCTCCATTAGAAGATTCTATACCTACACCGTTTATTACCTCTTTTATTGTTCTGATGTTGTCATTTAAAGATTAACCTCTCTGGTTCCCTGTTGTAATTCTTTTGGTTTTGGATAGCCCTTGAGAGTTCATTTCCTATGTTGGTATCTGGCTTGTATGATTCAGATTCAGCCTGTGATCTGATGTTGTTTGTTCTCAGATTGAAGTATACCCTTTAATAATTCTTGTAAGTTTGGTTTAGTTTTTACATAGACCCTTAATTTCTGTTTATCTGGAAATGTCCTAATTTCATCATCATGTTTGAACAAGAGTTTTGCAGGATATATTATTCTTGGCTGGCAATTTTTTTCTTTCAAGGTTTTATATATGTCATCCCATTGCCTCCTTGCCTGCATGATTTCTGCTGAATAGTCTGAGCTTAGTCTTATTGTCTGCCCTCTGTATGTGACTTTTTGTTTTTCTCAAGCTGCTCTCGGGATTCTTTGTTTGTCTTTTGTTTTAGCGAGTGTAATTATGATATGCCTTGGTGATTTTCTTTTGGGGTCTATCCTATATGGGGTTCGTTGAGCTTCTTGGATGGTCAGCTTTTCATCTTTCATGATATTGGGTAAGTTTTCTGTCAGCAGTTCTTCAATGATCCTCTCTGTGTTTTCTGTTTTCTCCCCCTGTTCTGGAACTCCAATCACTCGAAGATTTTTGCTTTTGATTGTATCCCACATAATTCTGTGTTTCTTAACTTTTCTTTGTTATTTTTTCTGATTTTTCCTCAGACAGAGTTGTATCCATACGTTTGCCTTCAATTTTGCTGATCCTGTCTTCCATCATTTCAAACCTGCTCCTCAGCCCTTCTGTGACACTGTCCATTTCTGAAATTTTGTTGTTTATCTTTTGTATTTCTAATTGTTGTTTTTGTATGATTTCTAGTTGTGAATTTATTTTAGCATTTTGTTCCTGTATTATTTTCCTGAATTTTTCCATTTTTTTGTCTGTATTTTCCATGAATTTGTCTGCCTTTTCCATGAATTTGTCTATTTTTTCCTCATTTTTGCCTGCTTTTTGCATCAATTCTTGGGTAGCTCTGAATATTAGAGATATGAATTCCCTATCAGGTAGTTCTAGTGCCTTTTCTTCTACCAGAAAGTCATCTGGCGTTTTATTTTCTACGCCTACTGGAACCATCCTGTCCTGTTTTTGTATATGTTTTGATATTGTCTGCTGTCTTCGGGACATTCAGTAGTTATTTTCCTCATTTATTGATTGTATATTTGTTTATTTCTTCCCGCTTTTTTGTCTTATTTGATTATGTCTGAGCAGACGGGCTGTGAGTTATTTGTTGTTTGCTTGTCTGTGGGCACAATACTTTTCACCTCCTTCTCCAATGGGCATGATCAGTCACTCAGGTATGGTACTGCAGGCAGGTCCAGCTGAAGGGGAGTTGCTGGGATGGGTTGTTTGTGACATGTATTAGGGCCGACAGGATGGGCCAGGAATCAGTGCAGGGCAGGTTCCAGTAGGCTGTGCTTGTGCTGCTTGGGAGTGTGATATACAGTTCATGGTGCAGGTAGGCAGGAAGGTGGGTGGAGATTGCGATGTGTGGAGCTAAGATGGGTATGGGAAAGAGGAGAAAGATGAGAGAGGAACAGGAGGCAAAAACATACAAACAAAAAAGAGTGCTAAGGGAGCCTTCCATTGGAGTGAAGAGATGAGAGACTGAGAAATGGAGAAAAACAAAAAGGAAAAAATGAATAAATAAAAATTAGAAAAGAAAAGCTCCCAGGGATCCCACTGGTGTAACTTCAAGGACTGGTGAAGTTGCTCCCAGGCCGTGAAGTACAGCCAGGCTAGAAAGGGTAGAAGTGTCACACAGCACCAGGTATTCAGGAGACAGGAAGAGAAGGTAAGTATAGAGAGATGAGAAACTGAGAATTGAAGAAAGACAAAAAGGGGAAAGGAGAGAAAAGAAAACAAAACAAACAACAACATCTGTGCAGACTGAGGGAGTAGAAAAGAAAAAGAAAACCAACAAACAAACAAATCAAAGCAGAACACATCAAAGTAAACAAACAAAAAAGCCCCGGGGATCCCACCAGCATGGCAGCATGGGCCAGGAAGCGGATCTACAGTCGAGCGGTGTTTCACAGCCTTTCAGAAAAAAGCAAAGATGGTACACAGAGCCAGGTATTTGAGAGAAAGGAGGAAGAGGTGGTGAGAGGTATGGAAGAAATCAAAAGAAGTGGAAAAAAGCAACACCAACAGCCAACAAACGGTGCTCAGGGAGCCGGCCAGTGCAGGCAAGTGGAATCCAAGTGGCACCAGGGTGAAGCCGGTGCTTCCCAGCCAAGAGACTGGCTGCAGGAAGCTGAGGAGGCCGAGTAGGGGTGAAGAAAGGTGGAGGGTGGGAAAGCATATATCACTGGTTACTCATTGTTCTGTCTCCTGCCGGAAGCTCCATGAAGCCACTTTCCTGTACCCCCTGTTTGCTTGTCTCTGATAGGAGTCCAGGATGGCAGATCTGTGCTGTGTTAGCTGATAGGGAACCTCTGCATGTTTGTCTCCTCACTCTCTGTTCTCTGTCAGTTTCTTATTCCATTAGGTGCTTGGCTGAATTATTTATCTCTTCTATTGATGCTTAGGGTTTCAGGATTTACGTTTGTCTCTGTTTGACTTAGTTTTTCTGATCTTTGCCGTGGAGGGATAGTGTGGTGCTTCTGTCTATAGTGCCATGTTCCTGATAACCTGTCCAAAGTATGTGAGACAAAGTTTTGCCATCCTCACCTCTAAGGAGCATTCTGGCTGTACTTCTTCCAAGACATATTTGTTCATTCTTCATATACATTCAATATTCTTCACAAACACCATAATTCAAAGGCATTGATTCTTTTTCAGTCTTCCTTATTCATTGCTCAACTTCTGCATGCATATGAGATGATTGAAAATACCATGTCTCGGGTCAGGGGCACCTTAGTCATCAAAGTGACATCTTTGATTTTTAATGCTTTAAGAGGGATTTTGCGGCAAATTTATCCAATGAAATGCATTATTTGATTGTTTTCCTAATGTTGAACCATCCCTGCATACCTCGTATAAATCCCACTTGATCATGGTGATTTTTTTTTTTTGATATGTTGCTAAATTCTATTGGCTAGGATTTTGTTTAGGATTTTTGCATCAATGTTCATGAGAGATATTGGTCTGTAATTTTCTTTTTTTGTGGTGTCTTTACCTGGTTTTGGTAACAGGGTTATGCTGGCTTCATAGAATGAGTATGGGAGTATTCCATCCTTTTCTGTACTCTGAAATACCTTTAGTAGTAGTGGTGTTAACCCTTCTCTGAAAGTTTGGTAGAATTCTCCAGTGAAACCGTCTGGGCCAGGGCTTTTTTTTTGTTGGGAGTTTTTTAATTACCTTTTCAATCTCTTCTTTTGTTATAGGTTTATTTAGCTGTTCTACCTCTGTTTGTGTTAGTTTAGGTAAATAGTGTATTTCTAGAAATTTGTCCATTTCCTCTAGGTTTTCAAATTTGTTAGAGTACGATTTTTCATAGTATTCTATTATGATTCCTTTAATTTCAGTTGAGTCTGTTGTGATATCACCCATCTCATTTCTTACATAGGTTATTTGCTTCCTCCCCTGTTTTTCTTTTATCAGTTTGGCTGATGGTTTATCAATTTTGTTGATCTTTTCAAAGAACCAGCTTTTTGTCTTGTTAATTCTTTCAATTGTTTTTCTATTCTCTATTTCATTTAATTCTGCTCTAATTCTTATTATTTACTTTCTTCTGGCTCCTGAGGGCTTCTTTTGCCACTCTGTTTGTACTTGTTCCAGTTGTAGGGTTAATGTTTTGATTTCGGCCCTTTCTTCTTTTTGGATGTGTGCATTTACTGCTATAAACTGACCTCTGAGCCCTGCTTTTGCTGTGTTGCAAAGGTTCTGGTAGGATGTGTTTTCATTCTCGTTTGATTGTATGAATTTCTTTATTCCATCATTAAGTTCTTCTATAACCCAGTAGTTTTTGTAGCAAGGTGTTGTTCAGTTTCCATGTGTTTGATTTTTTTCCCTTGCTTTTTCTGTTATTGATTTCCACTTTATTGCTTTATGGTCAGAAAACATGCTTTGTATTATTTTGATGCTTTGGATTTTGTTAAGGCTTGCTTTATGGCCTAATATGTGGTCTATTCTGGGGAACGTTCCATGTGCTTTGGAAAAGAAAGTATACTTGGCTGCTGTTGGGTGGAGTGTTTGGTAGATGTCCATGATATCACGTTGGTTGATTTTAGCATTTAGATCTTCCATGTCTTTGTCGAGCTTCTTTCTGGATGTTCTGTCATTCATTGAAATTGGTGTGTTGAAGTCTCCTACTACTATTGTGGAGCTGTCTAGCTCTCTTTTCAGAGCTGTTGGGGTTTGTTTTATGTATTTTGGAGCTCTGTTGTTGGGTGCATAAATATTTACTATAGTTATGTCCTCCTGGTGTATTGACCCTTTAATCATTATATAGTGTCTTTCCTTATCATTTGGGGTGGATTTTACTTTAAGTCTATTTTGTCAGAGATTGCCACTCCTGCTCTTTTTTGAGTGTTGTTTGCTTTATATATTTTTTTCCATCCTTTGAGTTTTAATTTCCTTGTGTCCTTAAGTCTAAGGTGTGTCTCTTGTAGGCAGCATATAGATGAATTGTATATTTTTATCCAATCTGTGACTCTCTGTCTCTTTACTGGTGCATTTATTCCATTTACATTCAGCGTAACTATTTATAGGTATGAGTTTAGTGCTGTCATTTTGATGTCTTTTTTTGTGTGTTGTTGACAGTTTTCTTTGTTCCACTTAAGTTTCTGTGCTGAGTCGTTTTTCTTCATGTATTTTCTTTTCATCTTTTTCATTGTTGTTGATTTTGTATTTGCTGAGTATTTATATTTTTCTTGTCTTTTTATTTTGATGTGTAGGATTGTTAGTTTTCTTTGTGGTTACCTTAATATTTACCCATATTTTTCTAAGTTTAAACCAGTCTTTTATTTCTTTATATCACCTTGACTTCCTCTCCATATGAAAAAATCTATGTCTACATTTTTTAGTCCTTCTTTTTGTTTTAATGTTGTCATCTTTTACATATTGACATCTCTCTTTCCCTATTTTCAGTATTTTAGCTTTCATTTATTTTTGTGACTTCCCTATCTGGGTTGATATCTGGTTGCTCTGTCCTGTGTTCTAGTCTTGGGTTGTTATCTGAAGTTATTGATTTTCTAATCAGAGGACTTCCTTTAGTATTTTTTGTAATTTTAGTATGGTTTTTGCAAATTCCGTAAACTTCTGTTTATCTGGAAATGTCCTAATTTTGCCATCATATTTGAGAGACAGTTTTGCTGGATATATAATTCTTGACTGGCAATTTTTTCCCTTCAAGGCTTTATATATGTCATCCCATTGTCTTCCTGCCTGCATGGTTTCTGCCGAGTAGTCCAAGTTTATTCTTTTTGACTCCTCTTTGTAGATGACTTTTCGTTTATCCCTAGGCACTCTTAAAATTCTCTCTTTATCTTTGGTTTTGGAAAGTTTAGTTATAATATGTCTTGGTGACTTTCTTTTGGGATCTACCTTGTGTGGGGTTCAATGAGCATCTTTGTTAGATATCTTCTCATCTTCAGGATATGTGGGGAGTTTTCTGCCAACAAATCTTCAACGATTATCTGTGTATTTTCTATTATTCCCCCCTCTTCTGGTACTCCAAGGTTATTCCTCTTGATAAAATCCCACATAATTCTTAGGGTTTCTTCATTTTTTTAAAATCTGTTTATCTGACTTTTCCTCAAATAATTTGGTGTCAAGTGCTCTATCTTCCATCTCACTAATTCTGACTTCCATTGCCTCAATTCTGTCCCTATGACTTTCTATTGAGTTGTCTAATTCTGAAATTTTATTGTTAATCTTCTGGATTTTTGTTTGCTGTCTCTCTATGGATTCTTGCAGCCTGTTAAATTTGTCATTATGCTCTTCTCTAATCTTCTTAAGTTCCTCTATTGCTTTGTCTGCATTTTTCTTGATCTCCTTCCTGATATCTTGAAGAGGTCTGTATATTAATCTTTTGTATCCTGCCTCCGGTAATTCCAAGAAATTCTCTTCCTCTGGAAAATATCTTGATTCTTTATTTTTGGAGCTTACAGATTCCATCATGGTCTACCTCTTTATGTGATTTGATATTGTCTGTTGTCTCTGAGCCATCAATAAGTTATTGTATTTATTTATTTTATGTTTGCTTACTGTGTCCTAGCTTCTTGTTTTGTTTTGTTTTGATATGCACATATAGGCTGCTCGTGTGAGCTAGCCCAATCTCCGATGCCCCTGAAGCTCCAACGTCCTGCCACCAGGTGGCCAGACCTGCCACTAAGTACGTGAGCCTCAGAGTCTGCCCACTCCTCCTGTATGTATTCAGCTCAGGTATCCAGGTAGTCAGCCACCAAGTGTGTGGTGCAGGCTCTCACCTACAGTCCTACACAGGCATGGGTGATTGGTGTAGGCACAGGCATCCAGCTGCAGCAGGTGGACACACACTGAGCAAGGCAGAAGGCCAACAGCTGCCCCCAAGTGTCTGGGCTGAAAGAGTTTCCCTGTTCCCTAGAGCACATAGGTCCATGGGTTTTGCAGCTGGACTACGAGTTCCCAATGCTGTTGGCTGTAAGGCCTGGGGGTCACCTCTTATTCTTGGGCCCCTGTTGCAGGTATCTAGGTGATGAGGGTGGAGCCACCAGTCTTCGGGCCCCTGATGTGGGAAGGTGAACACCCTGCTTAATGGGCAGAGTAGTGTCAAAGTCACGAACCTGCCACTTCACAGCTGAAACAGTTGAAGTTAGACTTCAGGTATATACCCTGTTGTACTGTGGTAATGAGGGCCTACACTGTTCAAATGGGCCCACACAAGTCTATACAGGGTGAAAGGCACTCAAAGTCCGTGGAACCCTTATGCCTGTGCCTAGGCAAAGGCGCTGTGCCTACCCTGCGTTCCTGGCTTAGGGGAGCCAGCGGATTATTTTTTCCCCAGTTTGTTAATTTTTTCCTCTCCAAGACTGAGAGAATGGCTCAAGGTGCATGACGGGTCCTACTTCCGGCCCAGGGGACTCGGCAATCACTGAAGCTGTCCCAGACCTAGTGCATAGCAGGGAGCAGGGAGGTAAATGGGAGAGAAGTTTTTCCCTAAAGGGGGGTATTTTTGATCCGTGCGGTAGGCCAGACACAAATACTTATCTTTCGCCAATCGAGGGCTGCTTCTTACTGGTTCTGGATGGCTGAGTAGACTCTCTGCCACTGGGTCTCTCCCGACATGGAAAACGCCTTCCAAGCGCCACTGCTTGCCTCAGCATGCACCATGGGCTGATCTGGCCTGAAGGGCTCCGGCTACCCCTGGGTCAGGTCTGGCAACTCCTTGCTGCTTCCAAACCGTCTCTCCCTTCCCCAGCCACTCAGTCTGATTCCTCAACTTCACCTTTGATGTTCAGGGCTTCTAGGTTGACATATACAATTGATTCACTTGTTTTTTTCAGGTCTTTGTTGTAAGAGGGACCACGGAAGAGTCTGAGTACTACGCCATCTTGGCCCCGCCTCTCATTTGATTTCTTGACTGCTGCTTCCATGGGTGTTGATTGTGGAACCAAGTAAAATGAAAGGAATATAGGAATCATAAATATAAAAAGGAAGGGAAATTATTTGCAGATGCTATATTATCCAACTGGAAAACCCAAGAGAATGAACCAAAAATATTAGAACTTACAAGGAAGGCAAGTAAGGTCTCCAGTTACAAAAAGATCTCCTATTATCCACAAAATATAAAGGGCTACTTCTGTCTAATTAGGGGTGGTTGTGAGGGAAAGGATGGTGAAAGATATCTTTCATGCTTTGTTCTGTGTATAGTACTTCTGTGATGTTTGAATGTTTTACCATCAGAATGTATTGATGTAGTCATTTGAAAAGAAAAAAATAAAGCTGTGGTAGGAAGAATCCTAAAATGTCCCCCTCCCCAATTTCCCATTACATTACATGGCAAAAGGGATTTTGCAGGTGTAATTGAGGCCACTAATCAGTTCACCTTAAAATAAGGAGATTTTCCTGCATTATCCCAGTGGCCCTAATCTAAGCAGGTAAGCCCTTTAAACAGCAGACTTTTCTCAGGCTAGTGGCAGAAGGGGAATTCAGAGAGATTCTAAGTATGAAAAGGAGTCCAAGTGCCATTGCTGGACTGAAGATGGAAGGGGCCACGTGACGGAAAATGTGGGTGGTTCTAGAAACTGAGAGAGGCCCTGGTTGACAGCCAGCGGGGAAATGGGAACCTCAGTCCTAAAACCACAAGGAACTAGATTCTGTCAACAACTTGAATGAGCTTTGCAGTGGATTCTTCTCCAGAGCCTTCAGATAAGAGCCAAGGATGGCGGACACCTTGATTTCAGCATTGTAAGACTCTAAGCAGAGAACTTAGCCAAGCCCTTTAAGGCTTCTGATCTATGTTATTGTTGTTGGTAGGTGCCACAAGTCAGTTCCAACCCGTAGCAACCCTACCATAGAACAAAACACTGCCAGGTCCTGTGCTATCCTCACAATCTGTTCTATAGAACTGTGAGATAATAAATGGGTGTTGTTTTAAGCTGCTAAATTTGTGGTAATTTGTTATGCAGCAATAGAAAACTAATACAAACAATGAGCTATGTCTCCTATCAAATTTTCAAAAGTTCAAAAACCATGAATGACCCAGTTATGAATAGGGATATGAATACCCATGTGCCCCATGGGAGTGTAAATTGGTAACATCTTTCTCAAAGTAAATTGGGCAATACTTATCACCCCACTTCCCCAAAATGCACATATGCTTTGACAGAGGAGTTACACTTCTTGAAACTTATTGTAGGTAAATAATCATGTTGTTGTTGTTAATTGCTGTCAAGTCAATTCTGACTCACAACGAGCCTATGTGTGCAGAGTAGAACTGCTTCACAGGGTTTTCAAGGCTGTGACCTTTCAGAAGCAGATCACCAGGCCTGTTTTCCAAGGCACTACTGAGTGGGTTTGAACTGCCAACTTTTCGGTTAGCAGCCAGGGACCTAATATTGGTATAGTTTTTTAAAAAACATTTCCATTTTGATAAGACTTTCTGGTTTAATCCTAATAATCCATGGTCTCTAATCATAATTCTAACCCCTATGTTTGTAGGCTTTATAAAGTCTGATTCCCCAACCCCTAATTCTAAATCCACCTACCCCACAGACGTAGTTTCAATTTTAATCTGCAGCAGCCAACTCTATGCCTTTTCTGGTCCTAATTCCAACCATTATGCCCACTACTACCCCCCCATTCTTATTGTAGCATATTCAGAAAATACATGAAAACATAAAGAAAATACTAGAAAAATAAAAATTTGTAATCCCACCAACCAGAGAGGACCACTATTGTTTAGGTTTTATGTCCTTCCAGCTGGACAGCAAACAAGAACAACATACATGTATTAAGAGTTATGAACAAAGATGTTATCATAGCACTTTATTATTTAATAACCTAGTGAGTATTTAAGGATCCCTGGTGTCCCCAGTGGTTAAGCGCTGGACTGCTAACCGAAAAGTCGGCGGTTCAAACCTACCAGCCCCTCTGCAGGAGAAAGACGTGACAGTCTGCTCCCGTAAACATTACAGTCTTGGAAACTCTATGAGGCGGTTCTTTCTACTCTGTTCTATAGCGTAGGTATGAGTCAGACTAAACTCAACGGCAGTGACTCTGAGTGAATATTTGCAATGCCATTAAATACTTGTCTATAATGCCACTTCAATGGCAGCATGAAGCTTTCCTCTTTTTTTTTTAGCATGTAATTAGCTTCCTTTTTTTTTTTCATTTAAAAAATGTATTCCTGCGCAGTGAGTGCTTAAAGCACTGGGCTGCTAACCGAAAGGTTGGCGATTTGAACCCACCAGCTGCTCTGGGGGAGAAAGATGTGGCAGTCTGCTTCCATAAAGATCACAGCCTTGGAAACCCAACGGGGCAGTTCTACTCTGTCCAATAGGGTTGTATGAATTGGAATCTACTGGATGGCAACGGTTTTTTTTTTTTATTCCCAACTACGCATTAGTGCATTATTGTTAAACACCTAACACTGATAAATTTGAACTCATATACTCATACAGAAATTCATAGCTTCGTGTTGTTCATTTTTAAAATGTAAACGGCATCCTATTGTATGTATTCTTATGTTAATTGTTTTATTCACTTAATGTATCTTGAAGATCATTCCATGTCAGTACATGTAAATCTACCTCATTCATTTTAGGTACTGCATAGTATTCCATTACATGAGGGTACTATAATTAAGCATTCACCTATTGATAAGCATATGTTGTTTTCAATTTTTTGCTGTTACAAACAGTGCCATAATGAAAATCTTTGTACCTGCTTTTTTTGCACATATGCTCAAATATTTCTTTAAGATAAATATGGAGAAGTGAAATTGTTGGATCAAAGACAGCAGTTTTAAAAATTTTAAAATACATAATGCCGAGTTGTTATGTAGAAATACTGCTCCATTTTATACTTCCACCAGCAGTGAATAAGAATAACAATTTCCCTAAATTCGTACCCACACTGGGTATTGCCAATCATTTTAATATTTTGCCAGTGATGAAAACCAGTGTCTGATTATTTGCATTTCCCTGATTATTAATAACATTAGGAAATTTTTTCATATGTTTATTGGCCATATGCTTGTCTTGTTTGTGGCTTGCCTGTTCATATCTTTTGTCCTTTTTCTGATTGGATTGTTTGTCTTCTTATTATTGAATTATATAGTCTGGATATAAATCTTTGTTACGCATGTGGTAAATATTTTCTCACAGGCTTTTGCTTATTTTTTAGCTTTGTTTATGGGGTCTTTTTGGGTATAAATCTTTTAAATATTGATGTATTCAAATTTATCAATTGTTTCTTTCACGGCTTTTGCATTTTGAATCTTACATAAGAATGCCTTTCTACTTGAAGTTTAGAAATATTGTCCTCTATTTCCCTGTAATATTTAAGAATTTTTTATTTTTAATTTTTTAATGCATCTGAATTTTTTGTTATTGAACATTTTTCTAAGTCATTAAGTATCTTACAATATTATTTTTAATAGATGAATATTATTCCATTGTAATACTAATTACTTATTAGTATGTTTAGTAGGAAGAAGTCCCTGTGTGGTGTAGATGATTAAGTGCTCGACTACTAGCCTAAAACCTAGTAGAAAACTCTATGGAGCTCAGTTCTACTCTGTAACACACTGAGTTGCCATGAGTCAGAATCAACTGGACTGCAACAGGTTTGGTTTAGGTATACCAACATTGGTGAGGGTATGCGGTGTTGACAAAGAATATTGAGTATACCACAGACTGCCTGAAGAACGAAAAAGTAAGTTTTAGAAGAAATACAGCCGGAATGTTTCTTAGAAGAGAGGATGGTGAGACTTCTTGTTTACTTTGGGCACGTCATTAGGAAGGACCAATTGCTAGAAAAGGACATCCTATTTGGTAGAGTGTGAGCAAAAATGAGGAAAACCCTCAATTAAATGAACTGAGAAAATAGCCTCAACAATGGACTCAAACTTATCAATGATCATGAAGATGGCACAGGTTGGAGCATAACATTGCTTGCTGAAAATGAAGACTACTTGAAGTACTGACTGATAAAGGTAAAAGACCATAGATTTCAGTATGGATTACACCTGAACGTAAAGAAAATGAAAATCCTCACAACCAGGACCATAAACAACATCATGATAAATGGTGAAGAAATCGATGTTGTCAAGGATTTCATTCCACTTGGATCAACAATCAATGCCCATGGAAGCAGCAGTCAAGAAATCAAACGACTTATTGCACTGGGCTAATCTGCTACAAAAGACTTCTTCAAAGTTCTAAAAAGCAAAGATGTCACTAAGGTGCACCTGACCCAAGTCATGGTATTTTTGGTCACCTCATATGCATGGGAAAGCTGGACAATGAAAAAGGAAGACCAAAGAAGAACTGATGCATTCAAATTGTGGTGATGAAGAATGAACAAATCAGTCTTGAAGGAAGTACAGCCAGCATGCTCCTTAGAAGCGAGAATGGACACACCATCAGGAAAGACCAATCGCTGGAGAAGGACATCATGCTTGGTAAAGTAGAAGGTCAGCAGAAAAGAGAGATAGCCTCAGTGAGATGGATTTACACAGTGGCTGTAACAATGGCCTCAACAATTGTGAGGATGGTGCAGGACCAGGCAACATTTCATTCTGTTACACATAAGGTCACTATGAGTTGGAACCGACTAGAGGGCAACTAAAAACAACAACATGGGAATACTGGAATAAACTGGAATTCTCATATATTTCGGTGGGGCAGTATATTGTTACAGCTGTTCTGGAGGGACTGTTTTGTGTTTTTTGAGAGCAATGACATTTTGACCCCAGCTACTCTATTTCTACAAATTTCTTCTGAGAAAAATCTTTAAAATACGCAAATATTTACTTACTTGGAAGTTCATTTTTGTATTTCTTATAATAAAAAAATTCCTAAATATAGGGTCTTGGTTAAATAAATAACATTACAATGGAATAACATTCACCAATTAAAAATAATATTGTAAGAACATTTAAGGAGTCGATCTGTCTCAGAGAAGCCTCTATAAATCTCCTGAGATTGTATACAAAATTTTAGGGGTACAGATATGTATATGGGGGAGTGGTGTGAATCCATTCATTAGATTCTCAAAGCACAGCATGAACCACCGCTCTAAAAGGTTGGCATTAGAACTGGAGGGTGTAATTAGTTTTTTAGTTCCTCTATGTCTCAAGAGTTCTTTGGATACTACTTTTGTCTTTATACTTTAAATACTGAGCTAATGCATGGGTTTTGTTAAAAATCCAAACCGTATCCAAGTTATCTACAGTTGCAGATGAAAGTTCCCCCTCTTCTCTCACTCTGCAACCTCATTTTGCACCCCAGATGAAGCACGGTTAATAGTTAGGGTGGGGTCTCCTACCCGATCCTTTTTATTCCTATGCATTTACAGATGCATATATAATATCTGGATAAATAGATAATTGAATTTACTTCCTTGCCAATCGCACTGCCACTCCAAATACCAAGGATAAAAAGAAAAAGAACGTTTGTTTAGGGTTTCTTCTGTGCCTGAAGTGTTTTAGAGGTTTGCCTATGTGAGCTCACTGTGGTCAGTGACCCCATCGTCTCCCGCCCTCCACACTGTGTCATCGTTTGCCCTCTTGCCCCCCACCCTCGGTTCTCCACAAGGTAGCTGGAGAGGTCGTTAAATTTTAAGCGTAAATCACGTCATTCTTCAACGTCTTCCATCGTGCCTCGAATCAAATCCCAACCGCTGGCGATTCTACTATCCTCTATGGTTGGATTTGCTAAGCTGTGAGTAGCTCAGGCAAGGTTGCCTGCAGGAGATCCGGCTTCAACGGGGAGGGAGCGCCCTCCCAAGGGGCAGGGGCGGGGCTTCTAGAGCGGTGGGTGGAGCCTCAGGGCAAGTGTGGGGAGGGCCGGAGGCGGAGGTTTTCGGCCGAGTGTTGAGCGAAGGGAGCAGAGCAGCAGGGTCTCGGACCTGGCAAGCTCCTGTGGAGCCCGCGGAGCCCGCGGAGCCATTACCGCTGAGGTGAGGGTCTACTCCCAGGTTGTGGGACGGGCTCTCCTCGCTTCGTAGTTGACTCCTCGCGGGGAAGAGTTCCCATGGGACCCTACGCCGAGGCGCAGAGGCGGCGGCCTTGGGGAGCCTGAGACAGGCTAGTGAAGGGGCCGGCCGGCCTGCCTCAACCCTCCCTCAACCCCCCCCCAACCCCGCCTCTCCCCTCCCCCAGGTCTCGGCCAGCGCCGGTGGAGAGCTAGCCGCATCTTCTGAAGCAACCAGGCTGCGGCCCACAACGCTGTGAGAGAGCAGTCGACAGTGGGGATGCGAGGTATGGGCATTAGCTGTGGCAGAGTGGCCCTAGAGAGAGTAGAGACCGGGCCTTTGGCAATTCTCATAAGGGTTTGAGGAAGGAGGCCTGGGAGGGTAGGGGAGGGGAGAGGAGAGAAAAGGTGAGCGGGAGCCCTTACGCAGGCGTCGCGGGTAACTGCTAGACGTTGTGTGTGTATGTATGTATATGTGTGTGTACATATGTGTATACACACACATATACACATATATGTGTTTTGGTATTTTAACGGTACTATACAGACATTCATTTCGGCTAATTGTTTATTGCAAACTTAACAATATGTCTTGTAGATCTTTTATATTGGGGGATCTAAATTTATCTCAGTTTTTAAACAGCTGCATTGTGTGACTGTACTACAGCATATCTAACCATCTGCCGATTGATGTACATTAGCTTTTTCCCTTTTTTTGAGCGGGGGCTATTACAAGCAATGCTGTCATGAATGGGTTTGTGTGTATATATGTTTCATGCACGTATGAGTATTTCTGAGGAGAATTCTTAGAAGAGTAATCGCTGGGTCAATGTGTATATGGGTGTTGAATTTTGATATATTTGTCCAAATTGCCTTCCCAAAAGCTATACTAATTTACGCTCTTCAACGTTGTGCGAGCGTGCTCATTTCTCCACAGCTGCCCCAACATGAATTATCAATCTTTTGGCCAATTTAAAGGGCAAAAATGGTATGTCATTGTTTTCTTTTGCATATCCCTGATTACTAGTGAAACTGAACATATTTTTTTATTTGTACAATTACAAAAATAGGCAAATATCAATATTCTTCCTATGTATAAGCATAAGCCTTTCGAAAATTTCATACTAAAAAACCTCCCGCTAGCAATAGCAAGAAAAACAAAAATACCTGTAAGTAAATTACATAACTATTAAGGAATATAATAAAAGAACGTTTTCATAAATGGAGAAGGATGCCATGGTTGTGGATAAGAAGACTCAATTTTGTAATGATGTCCATTTTTCCCATGTTGAGTTATACAATTGATGGAATTTCAATAAATATACCAAGTTTTTGGAACTTAATGTGATTCCACAGTTTGTCTGGAAAAAAATAGATGGCTAAGAATTACCTAGAAAATATTTTAAAAGATTAGTGAAGATGAGATTATTTGTACTACTAGCTATTAAGATGTGCTCTAAAGGAACAATATTTAAATTAGAATGGACAGAACAATGCATTAGAATAGCAAAGCTCACAAATCGAGCCAGATTGGATCTCGAGATTACTGGAGAAATATGTTGACTAGACGTGGAAAAACTGCCATATTAAAAGCTTCAAGCACTCACTCCCCCCACCCCCTTCCTGGAAGCTTGAATTTTCCTTTGAGACAGACTCCTTTGTTTGGAGAAAACCACTTTATTAGGTCTTTTGGTGATGCCAAGGTAAGGCTTCAGGAGTTCACATTGGTGGCTTTGAAGCTAGAACTAACTATATGAGCCTTTAGTTAGATTGAAGTGGATTCAGGTTAACCTGCAGTGCGGTGAGGGAAGGAGTCTGGATGTTATCGATCTTTAAAATTTTTTTCTTGATTTAATGGGCAAAAAATGTTATGTCATTGTTTTCATTTGCATTTGCGTGCTTATTGTGAGATTGAACGTCTTTTATATATTAGTCCAGGATAATATGTGATTCCTGGAACCAGGTGACAATGGGGGACTCAGTACTCTTCTTCCAGAACGGAGTTTGGCTAATTGGTACAGCCCTGCCCAGAAGCGTGAGAATAAACAGGTTGACTTTTTTAAATTTTCCTCAAGCACTAGGTTCTAGACACCTAGATTGGGGGCGGAGGCAGTTTTCAGGACATGGCCGAGATTTGGCGCTGAGCTGTGTCATCGCGAGGTTTAGCAGCCAGCTCCGCAGTGGGTCGGAAACCTCGTGGTAGGCGAGATCCCTGCAGGACTGGAGGTTCCTCCCTTCCTCGGAAAAACTCCCAGTCATTTTTATGAAGCTCCGCCTTTCTCCTTTTTAGGAGTGTGCACTAGTCTCGCGAGATCTCTCGTCTTCCTAAAGGCGAGGCGCGGGCGGCATCCTGCGGTGAATTCGAAGGTCTCGCAGAGGCTAAAACATAATATCGCGATAGTTCTCAAGGCGCATGCTGGAGCCGGCAGCGGCAGTTTGGCTCCGCCCCTCCGTCCTTCGTGAGGTTGTGCGTCATTTGCTTTTAGCTTCGCGTCGGGTGAGAGCGGAGCGGTAGCGAGTTTGGTTTTGGTGGGAGGAGGGGTCTGGGAAGGGCTGGGCTCCTGATTTTCCCGTCCGGTAGAGGTTCTCGCGGGATCGCGCGGAGGTGGCGGCGGTTCGGCTACTGACTGCAGCAGCCTCGGAGGCGGCGACGTCTCCGGCTAGTGCTGTTCTTAGCCGGTGAGTTCTCGCGGGAGTGGGGTTAAGTCCTCGTGGGTGGCGGTGGTGGAGGTAGCTCGCGGCGGTGGGGTGAGGAGGGGCAGTGACTACGGTCTGTCTGCCTGCTGTTAAGATGGCGGCGGAGGCTGATGTCTGTCTGGCCAGGACCTGGGACTAGGTGTTGGCTATCCTCGTTGTGACGCCTCTTTCAGGTACCCGACCTGAAGGAGGTGACGACTAGTGAAACGCCGAGGTGCTGGTAAACCAAACTTGAGGCGAAGATCTTTTCGTCTCTAATCGGTTGAGGCGGCACTATTTCCCAGGCCTCAGCCGCGTGGGGGCCTGCCTTTTCTCCACCAATAGGTCAATGCTTGCGTAGTCACCACCGCAGTAGGCAGATAGGGAAGGGTGGAGTGGGGACTCCGGAGTTAGTTGGGGAGTGGGATTGGAGTCTAGGTTGGGGGGGCGGGGGGACCAACCCACGACGACTGGTCCCCACCCCTACCTTTTTGCAGGTCCGCCTCCGTTCTCCCCTGCTGCAGCCAAGACAAATTTCCTGTTTTTCCTTGAGTTGAGGGGGGCTCTACTTCCCCAATTCCCATGATAGCTGAGCTAAGGTTTAGGGTCAAGCTGTGGTGCCTCTGACGTACTCCTCCCCCTAATCCCATTGCTCTGCCGAATCTTTCCTATCTACATGGATAGTTGAGGCTGGTATTGGGAGTGGTGTCAAAGCTTTTCCTCGTCACCCCCTCCCCATTCCTTCTAAGGTAGAGAGCTTGGCCTGAGCACCCTAACCCATCCTGTCTTTCTCTTTCATTGGTCCTTTTGGCGCAGGCGTTGAATAGAGCGTAACCCGTTCTCTGCATATACTCCATCTTTGGGGATGGAGCCCTAGTAGCCTTCCATTTCCTTGAGTCTTCACGTTTGTATGACCCTAATCAGGGCACAAGGCACTGATTTCTTCAGCGCTGCGTGCTTCTAGAGAGAGCAATGAATGGGTCAGTGGTTGGAGGATTGCATTCTTCTCAGCCATTAGCTGCCCCCTCTTCATAAAAAACAGAAACTTTTGAAAAATGCTGTGGAGGATAACCCACTTATAAACCAACTTTCTTTCCCTTCCCGCGTGTCCCCACCCCCCCATCCTCACTGTGAAGCACGGGAACCACCCCCTTTCCCTGCCTTGTTCTGAGTTCCTGCAGCCTCTTGGTCTGTGGACATCTATCTTTGCTGCTAACCACTTCTTAGACATACTTTTTACTCTTTCTGTCCTCTGTTCCCCATGTTCTTTTTTTTCCATGGACTGAATCCCCTAGATAGAAGATAATCTCCTGCCAGGCTCCATGGATAGCCATCCCCACTCCTGGCCTAAAAAATAAAGAGCATGATTTGATTATCTCATGCTGCTCAAACATTGCCCTGTTCTACCTTATTTCTCTTTCTCCCATGCCAGTATTACATGGCCACCCACATTGATACTACAAGCAATTAATTCCCTATCATCTGTTTCTTTTGTAGATTTAATGTTCAGCATTGTTTTCTTAAAGCCCCAATGCTGCATAAATTTAGGAGACACCAGCATTCCCCAGTCGTGGGAGGCAGCCTAAAAAACCCCAACACATTGCCATCCAGTTGATTCTGACTCGAAGCTACTCTATAGGACAGAGTAGAACTGCCTCATAGGTTTTCCAGGGAGCGACTGGTGGCCTGGTGGTTTCGAACTGCCGACTTTGGTTAGCAGCAGAGCTCTTAACAACTGTGCCACCAGGGCTCCAATAATGGGGATAGTAGTGCCTATATTAAAGAGTAATTGCTAGAATTAGAAAATTTGCTAAGTGCCTGGTTCCTGGTAGGCACACTGTAAATTGTGGTAATTTTTTTTTTTTTTTTTGCATGAGAATACATTGGCAGATGCACCTGCATCGTATGCTAGTTTTTATGACTTGGGAAAGAATGTTTAATACATTTCTATGCCAGACCTATGATTCTTGTATTTCTCCTCCCCCTAGATCAAGCTCTTTATCGCCAATGTGTCATGATGTTCAAATGTGATTCCTACTCTGTTACCTGCTACAAGTCTAGGAATTTTAGTGCAAAATCACTGTCCTGAGATGACCACCAGCGATAATGTTCTTGTCAAGAACCATGCCCAGATGTTATACCTCTTCCAAGGAGTGTCTCCTTATCGCTTGCCTACTCTCTCCTTCCATATCATTCACTCTACAAAAGTTATGAAATTTGATGCTATGCATTTCACAGTAGTAAAGGGAACTATCGCCAGCTAGTTTTCCAAGTATTCATACTGCTTCTCCCCACCTCCTTTTCTTTGCTCCCTCAGGTCAGTGGGGGGATCTTTGTACCTGAGCAGAATAATTCTTATCTGAGACACAGTTTAGAAAGATTGTTTGGGATGCCCAACTCTTCCAAAGTGAATTGTTGCCAGTTCTTTTAATACACTACCTCCTGTTGTGTTTTTGCCATTTTATATTTTCTAACATGCTTATTAAATAAAAATGGCTGTGTATTTGATTTGGAGATAGTTGTTGTTACTGTTACTGTTTTGATTAGACTAATATTAAAATGAGTGCTGTTTTCTAATTACTTTGGCTGGATTATGGGGACTTAAGTGGGAATAGGTATATATATGCTGATTGGAAGTTGACCTACGATTGAAAATTTACCATGGATAGTCATCCAGTAATTAACTATATGTGGACTCTAATTTTGAGCTTCAGGGTGTGCTTTGTTTAAAGGATGATAGAATTTTCCCTTTCATTGAAGGAGAGATTATCACTTTCTGTTTTGAGATTTTGCGTTGGTACCTTTTACAATGGTTGAAGCAGTGATCAGAAATGAATTAAACCTCAATTTGACCTTGTCATTCAGAACTAGAATAAATCTGGGAATGATAAATAATCTAGGTGTGACCTCAAGGGTTTAATTTATTTTCGATAGATCTCTGAGAAGAAAGGAAGGAGTGGCAGTACCAATTAAAAACTTTGTCTGAGGTTCAGTGGCAAAGTTCAACCTGGATGTTTATTATTTGTCTTCCCAGTATAGCCAAAAAGCCAGTATGGTGATGAAGAATAATTTTTTATATGTGCATTTTTTTACAAAAATAATAGAAAATTAAAATTTCCTTGGTATCAGTTGTCACTGAGAATATAAAATTGTCTGTAAAATTAACTATACCCTATGATTTCATATGGGTTGAGAACAGATGAGTTTTCAAGGGTATTTTAAGTGTCAGATTAGAAGTATTGTTATAGCTGTTCTGAATTCTTCAGTTACTGCTCAAAGCAGGTCCTAAAAATGCAAATTGATATGTGAGGGCTGTTGCTTCAGAAATAATAACTGTGGTTATGTTTAAGCACTGATGTAATGGTTAACTCCCCCACCACCTAATAAATGTGTTGTGTGTCTCTCCCTCACTTTTTTTGTAGGCCCTCCACTAATCTGACCTGAGTGGGTTAGTGCTCCAAAGGAACCAGCAGACCAAATTGGTAGGAAGGTTCAGGAACCTCTTGGAGCAGTGTTGGCGTTTTCCATCAGGATGAGTATGATTGATTCTAGGTTAGTTTTGTAGATCTTTGTGGGTAGTATTTGTATTTTACTTCCTGGAATGGATATGGTGGAGGTATATGTACTTCCATTCTGTGATTGAGCTAGTTTGGTTTTTTCCATCGTCTGGAACTGATGTGGCACTGATACTTCTTGCTTTTAAGTGGAGGTCATTACTGAATTAAAGGGAACCATTTATTTGAATTCTGTCTACCTGATTTTTTTAAAAACACCCTAAGTAACATTGGGAAAAAATTGCAAGGTATTAATTTCTAACCAATTCTTTAAAGAATTATGAAAAATTTTGAACGTACAAAAATTGAAGCGTATAATGAAATCCCCACGTACCCATCATCCAACTTAAACGGTTATCAGTTTGCAGCCATTTTATCCTCCCCCAAGCCAGATTATTTTGAAACAAATCCCTGAGGTTATTTTTATTTGTAAAATACTTGGTTTATTTCTAAAATATTAGGACTCTTTAAGCATAATCTCAATACCATTATCACAATTAAAAAATGTAAGTGATTCCTTAATATCAGATATAAAGTCGACGTTCAGATTTCCCCAACATTTTTTTACAGTTTATTTGAATCAGAATCCAAGGAAAGTTCATTTATTACAAATGCTTGTTGTATCTCTTAAATTTGTTTTAATCTGCAGGTTCCCTCTCTCTTGTTTTTTCCTTCTGATTTATTATTGAAGAAATTCTCCTTATAGCATTTCCCTCACATTTGGTGATTGCTTCCCAATAGTGGCTGCAACAATGGGCTCAAGCATATCAGCAATTGTTAGGATGGTGCAGGGCTGGGCAGCATTTCGTTCTGTTATACATGGGTTTGCTATGAGTCTGAGTAGACTTGGCACCTAACAATAACCTTGGTGTCTAACCCATTCTTGCTAAGTTGAAGACCCTGGAAGACTCCATTATACTGGAACAATGGCAGTAATCTCCTATATCCCAGTTGGAGTTGATGCTGCTGGCCTAGGCACTATCCCAAAATAACTAGTTATGAATTCCTTTTTCTGTGGCAAAGTCTGATCTAATTGATACCTGACTTTTAATTCCATGTCTTGACCTTGTTATTGCTTCTTATGAAAAGTAGGCCTCCTGGTGGAAGAAGCTAATGTTGCCTAGATAATGACCTGATTGGCCTTTGGAGTTTTTCATGCATGGCTTTAATTTCTTTGGGTGGTTTAATTACTTTTATACTATTTTGTAATTTTGGTGTTGGTATCTCAGTTGCTCTGACCCATAACTTCTAAGCTGTTAAGGCTTAGTGATGAATTCCTTTGGCTGTAATGTAATTCTTGAAAATGGTGATACTAAAACAATTTTTGAGAGCTTCCATTTACGTTCTGATTATTAGCTATTATATGAAATGATAGTCTTCCATTTTGTTTTTCCTGGAAATGATGTTCCCCAGCACAAAGTCCATTTAAACTGCTCGTTTCTTTGCTTGTACAGCATTGGCCATTCTGGGGGATATTGCATATCCCTTCCATGGGCAAAATCTGAGAATGCAAGTTGGACAAGTAGGCTCCAGCCAGCCTTTGGCTTAGGCACAAATGAGAGGAAAAGCCACTTGTGCCTGCCTGTAAAATGACAGTTTTCAAGTTGAGAGGGCAGAAAGGGTGGAGTTCATGAATGAAGATTTTTGAGGTATTTGGATGAAATATGAATTACCAGTGCTGTAGTTCATGAGTTCAGGCTTTTAAATTCTTTGCTCATTAATGGAGAAATCAAATTTTTAGTTGAAAATTGACTAAGTATTACAAATGTGAATTTGGGGGAATTGCAGTGAAGTCTGTCCATTCAACAAAAAAAAATTTGAGCACGTTCTATTTGCTTAGTGCTGGAGATATAGCAATTAAGTGTTTACTCCTGTCCTGAGTTTTCTGAAGTTAGGAAGTTTGAACAAGGTCACTTAAATCTTCTAATCCTAAATTTGTGAAATGAGGATATCTGCAAATTAGTGGTACAGAGCTTTGCACACAGTAGGCATTTCAGTATTTGAACTGTTTCTACAGTTCTTAATAGCAGTAAGTTCACAATGGAAATGTTGGGTTTTTTTTTTTTCTTTTTATGTGTTTTCAACTGTGAGTTCAAAGTATTATTGAAATGCCAAACTTGGTTGCTTTGAAAATATTTGCCCTCCACATTCCTTGTTACCTGTTCTGCAGTTAGATTACTGTAAATTGTTGAAGTCTGGAATGTAGCTGTAACCATATCAGGCTGCTTTACAATGATCTCACCATCTATTAAGGTTGATAGTCAACAAGCTCTTGGCCTTTCTGTTTTGCGGTATTATTCTCTGACTTGTTCCCTCAATGACTGGTTACCAGATGTTTATATGTTAATGTCAGGGATAATTCCGCTCAGAAGATTCTTTGGAAGCCCTCTCGTTTGATGTGTCATAGGGGTTGAGTTGTTAAAACTTGATGTACTTGTTGACCAGCTTGGTCTTCTGGTTATAGAAATGCTTTCAAATAGTGAAGGGGAGTGGCTCTCTATGAGTAAAACAAGTGTAGGTTTTGCCTCGGCTGTTAACCTGAGTATTTTCAATTTTTAGTTGCCGTAACAAGTTTTTCATTATTTGGCTTTAAAAATTACAATGTCGACGTAGGTTGATCCCCAGAATGTGATTTTACAGTCTTAGTTATCAAAAGAAATCAGTTTTTTTCTTTTTAGTAATCATTAAATGGTGACTAAAAGGGACTAGGAGTAGGGAGAGGCAAATTGTTCTGGAATAACCTTTTACTGTAGTCACTTAGATTTAAAAGATTAGTAAGTCTGAACATACTGCTATGTATTTATGTACCGTTTTTAGCATAACCCAAGTTTTAAATCCTTACATTAGATACCAGAGATAATTGCTCTGGAAATTCTTGGGTATATTGCAGTTGGTGGCTGCTTAGTTTTTGGAACAATTTTGGAAGATTGCTTTGATGATTACATTATTTGCTATGATTTTTTTTTCTTTTTTTTGCCCATCTCTATAGTGAGATATATTTCTCCTGGTTTTTCCTTTTTTTAACTTCAAATATTAATTCTGTATTGCTGCGTTTTACCAGTTGAATTCTTATAGACCGTAAGACTTTTACAGCACAGTGAATAAGAACGTGGACTCTGGAGCCAGACTCCATGGGTTCAAGTCCTGGCTCTGTTTTTTATTAGCTTTGTTATCTTATGCAAATTATTTAATCTCTTTGTGCCTCAGTTCTTTATTTGTAAAATGGTGATAATAGCGATACTTACCACTTAAGTTTTTGAAGAGGTTTAGCTGTGTTAATGCATGTTAAGTGCTTAGAACAGTGGTTCTGAAACTTTAGGGGATATCAGAATCACTTAGAGGACTTGTTAAAACACAAGTTGCTGTGCCCCACCATCAGTTTCTGATTCTTTAGGGCTGGGAGGGACTCAAGAATTTGCATTTTCAACAAGTTCCTAGGTAATGCTGATGTTAATGGTCCGGGAACTACTTTGAGAATCACTGGCACAGAAAAGCCCATGGCACAGAACAATGTCTGACACAGAGTGCTAGCTATTTTTTTTTTCTTGACTTTCTCAGTCCCTGAGCAAAACACTTCAATCTTGGGTGCTGTTTAGTATTGCCTTCAGCTAGAAGTAATTTTGAAATCCTCTAGTGCAGTGGTTCTGAAAGTACAGTCCCCAGTCCCTAGTAGCACCACCTGGGAACTTGTCAGAAATGCAAATTCTTGGGTCCCACTCCAGTCTTTGCTTTATTTTAAAGTGTGTCCTAGCTTAACTGGAGTGTCTTAGACTTTTATTTAACAGCTTTATTGAGATAAAATTCACATCATACAATTCACCCATCTGAAGTGTACAATTCAGTGGTTTTTAGTATGTTCACAGAGTTGTACAGCCATTATCACATCAGTTTCAGAACATTTTCAATACCCCAAAAAGAAGCCTGGTACCCATTAGTAGCCACTCCCCAACTCCCCAGCCCTTCTTGCCCTTCCCCTAGTGCTAGGCAACAACCACTAATGTACTTTGTCTCTATAGATATGCCGATTTGGGCCATTTCATATAAATGGAATTGTGCCACATGTGGTCTTTGTGACTGGCTTCTTTCACCTAGCATAATGTTTTCAAGGCTCATTCATGTTGTAGCGTTTATCAGTACTTCATTCCTTTTTATAGCCAAATAATATTCCATTGTATGGATATACCACATTTTATTTATCCATTTGTCAGTTGATGAACATTTGGATTGTTTTCATTTATTGGTTGTTAGGAGTAGTGCTGTAAAGATTTGTGTACAAGTTTTTGTGTGGACATCTGTTTTCATTTCTCTTCGGTATATTCCTAGGAATGGAATTATGGAACTGCCAAACTGTATTCCAAAGTGGCTGTACCATTTTACATTCCTACTAGCAATGTATAAGAGTCTCTTAGACTTTTAGTTTAAATTAATTTAGGGAGCATTTGGGTTCTACCTGTACATATGAGGCACTTTTCTAGTATTGGAAGCGTGGAGATACAAAGTTGAGCAAGACCGTGGAACCTACCTTTAACAAGCCTTCAGCTGGCAGGGGAGGGTGGGAAGTTTTTCACTGTTAAAACTTTTCATAACTTTGGAGTGAATAAATTAAAATGTGAAAATTATTAAAGGAATTTTTAATCCAGGAGATTAGGTGAGCATACAAATAACTCGGTTACAAGGAAAATAGAGTAAGTACCATGAAAGAGCTAAGAATTTCTTGGAAGGCCCTGAGGAAAGAGCTCATGCAAATAGAGGAATCAGGGAAGGTTTTGTGGGAGATGGTGGTAGTTGAGATGGCTGAGTTGGATCTATCCATTTAGAGCCCAGCTTGGACAGTATTGCTATGAGAAAATGTAAAATATAAAGCTGGAAAGGTAAAAAAAAGAGAGGATAGGACGACCAGATTATAGGGCTAAATGAAATTGAGCTTATGGTCCTGGAATGTAAGAAGCAGTTTAGATAAAGATGATTTAAAGGGTAATTTGAAAAGCCTAGAGTTTGGACATTTCCGGTTTTTAACTGGTTTGGTTCCTTGTTCATCCTACAATCCTTTGCTGATAATAGCAAGGAGGCCAAAGAAGATTGGTGGCAATAAAATAACTGACTGCTATTAGCATAACATTGTGCTTCTGAAATGGGTAGTGGACAGAGGTACTGTCAGTGTCTGTGAATCCTGACTGTGTGGTTGTTTGCAGCTTTGCTTGAAGCCACAGGCCTGTGTTCTTGGAAGGCGGCTGGGTGGCGAACTCCTAACCAAAAGGCAGGAGGCACCTCAGAAGACAGGCCTAGTGATCTGCTTCCGAAAGGTTATAGCTTGATAACCCTATGCAGCAGCTCTGAGTCCACTCAGAAGCTCCTTCGAAGAAAGTCCTGGGGATCTACTTCCCAAAACTGAGCCATTAAAAACCCTTCGGAGCACAGTTCTACTCTGACACACATGGGGTCACCATGAGTTGGAATGGACTCATGGCAACTGTTTTTATGATCCTGAAATGTCCATTTTGCTTGGTAATTTTTGGGGTGAAATTAAAGAAGTTGGTTATTTAAAACGTTTTCGAATTAAAATAATTATGAACTGGAATACAACTTTAATGTGATTAATTTTTTCCTTTTATTGTAAATAAAGTACAGATAATGGAAAACTACCCCCAAAACAAATTTATTGTTTAATAAATTATTTTAAGGCAAACACTTTTGTAACCACCACCTAGTCAAGAAGCAGAACTTTGCCCATCATCCTAGAAGCCCTTCCATTGCCCAATCCCAATCACACCACCTTCCCTCCCTCTAATAAATATCTACTAATCTGACTTTAGGAAACCCTAGTGGTGTAGTGGTTAAGTGTTGGGCTGTTAACCAAAAGGTTGGCAGTTTAAATCTACCAGGCACTCCTTGGAAACCCTAAGGAACAGTTCTGCTTTGCCTTATAGGGTTGCTAGGAGTCAGAATCAACTCAGTGGCAATGGATTTGGTTTTTTGGTTTGGTAATCTGACTTTAAGGAGCCCTAGTGGTGCAATGGTTAAGCGCTTGGCTGCTAACCATAGTTCAAACCCACCCAGCAGCTCTGCAGGAGAAAGACCTGGCAATCTGTTCCCATAAAGATTACAGCCAAGATTATCCTATGGGGCAGTTTTACTCTGTCATTAGGGTCACTATGAGTTGGAATCGACTCCACAGTGCCCAGCAACAACATTCTGATTGTATTGGACTGATAAATAACATAATACATGAAGAAGAAATGGAAAGTGTCAATGATTTCGTTATATTAGGATCACCAGTAAATGTACATGGAAGCAACAGTCAAGAAATCAGACGACAACCCACCTGAAGCAAAGGAGAATGAAGAACACCAAAGACACAGGGAAAATATTACCCCAAGAGACAAAAAGGGCAACATAAACCAGAGACTCCCATCAGCCTGAGACCAGAAGAACTAGATGGTGCCCAGCTCTACCACCAGTGACCGCCCTGACAGGGAACACAGCAGAGAGTTCCTGATGGGGCAGGAGAAAAGTGGGGTGCAGAACTCAAATTGTAGTAAAAAGACCAGACTTAATGGTCTGAGACTGGAGGAACCCCAGAAGACATGGCCCCCAGACTCTGTTAATCCAGAACTAAAACCATTCCCGAAGCCAACTCTTCAGACATAGACTGGACTATAAGACATAAAATGATACTCGTGAAGAGTGTGCTTCTTAGTTCTAGTAGATACACAAAACTAAATGGGCAGCTCCTGTCAGGAGGCGAGATGAGAAGGCAGAAAGGGATAGGAGCTGGTTGAATGGACACGGGAAATCTGGGGTGGAAAGGGGGGGTGTGCTGTTACATTATAGAGATAGCAACTAGGGTCACATAACAATGTGTGTATAAATTTTTGTATGAGAAGCTAACTTGAACTGTTTCACCTAAAGTTTCAATAAAAAATGTTTAATAAATGTTTAATAATAAAGCACAATAAAAAAAATAAGACGAGACAACAAACAATAAAAATAATAACAGCAAAATCAACAGACTGCACTGGGCAAAGATGTCACTTTGATGACTAAGGTGCGCCCGACCAGCTGTGATCTTTTTAATTGCCTCATATGCATGTGAAATCTGGACAGTGAAAAAAGAAGACAGAAGAATTGATGCATTTGAATTATGGTGTTGGTGAAGAATATCGAATGTATCATGGACTGCCAGAAAAAAGAACAAATTAGTCTCATCTTGCTTGCTTTGAACACATTAGGAAAGACCAGTCACTAGAAAAGGACATCATGGTTGGCAAAGTAGAGGATCAGTGAAAACAAGGAAAACCATCAGTGAGATGGATTGCTACAATAGCTGAAACAAAGAACGTGAACACGCCAGTGATCATGAAGATAGCACAGGACCAGGCAACGTTACCTTCTGTTATATATAAGGTCACCATGAGTCAGAGAGCCGACTCTCAATGGCAACTAACAACATTCTGCTATACTAATTACTTTGCATTCCTTTATTGTTGTATCACCCAGGTGTGCATCCCTAGACATTATGATCTACTTTACTTTGTTTTTTAAAACGATTTGCCTATCTGTTGAAGAACCCAGGTCATTTGACCTGTAGAGTTTCTTACAGTCTGAATTTTGCCTATTGCACGCTCAATACAGTTCACTGTGTTCCTCTGTCCTCTGTATTTCCTACAGATTGGCAGCTGGAGATCTAGAGGCTTGATAAAATTCAGGTTCATTCTTTTTGACAAAAATGTTAGTGGTGATTTGTTCATAGTGTTCATTATGTTGTGATGATATCTCGGATCTTTTATTTATTTATTTAGGATGTTAACAGCCATCTCTGCTCAGTGCTGCTTAGATCCATTAATTCATTGGGGGTTGCAAAATGGTGATTTAATTGTATCATTTTGTTTTCATATATTAGCTGCAATAATTTTATAAGGAGGTGATAGTTTATACATGAAAGGCAGGATGAATGCTGGCTTTTTTTTTCCTTGTTTTTACACAGTTTTCTAGATAATGAATTGGTTTCCTGTCATTAAAGGGTGCTATATGATACACACACACACACACACACACACACACACACACACACACACACACACACACACACACACACACACACACACACACACACACACGTACGTTTCTGTGAAATCAAAGATTTAGACATTTTCAAGGTTTCAATCCATTGCAGTTCTGAATCTTACTGAAGTTAAAATTGTCCCGCCTTTGGCCAGTTGGAATCAGGAGTTGGCTCCTGATTCTTCTTTATAATGACCCTAGTAGTCTTTGATAGCGTCCTTGCTATTAGGTATGTCAGGATGTTCCAGGCTCAGTCTTGTACATTTCTGCCCCAGACCTGGAATCAGCTAATGAGATTGAGATAAAAGTTGAAGTCAAAAGAAATTTCCTCTTTGCCATTAGTACCCTTGAGCTTTGTACCCAATTCCTTTTTTCTCTTTCCACTTATCTTCCCCCATGCTGCCTCTTCACCCTTCTCTACCTTTTTAGGTAGATTGAGGTGGAAAGGTTTGAGAAGCCTTGAATAGAGTAGAGTGAACTTGGCCTTTGGAGCCAGGCAGTTCTGGGCTTGGGGCCTGGCCACTTAAACTTGTTCTGTTACTTTGGGCAGGTTGACCTAACCTATTGCCTCATCTGGGGGAAATACCCTATTCATAGGGTTATTGGGATTAAATGAGGAAATGTTTGAAAGGTGTCTAGTACACTGTAGGTGGTTAATGGATGGTAAGTTATTTAGTATCCTATTTCACTTAACCCCTCCAACAGCTCAGAGGTGGGCAGTCAAGGTGGTTGAAGTTATGGCCAAGTTAGCAAAGCCTGTGTGGACCCTGTAGGGATGTGTGGGGTCATTAGTGGTGAGGAGGAGTGGCATTTGTTCTTTGATCATTTTGGGTCTAAGACTTTGGCCAGTGATAACTGAATGTTCCAACAGAGTAGTTTTTTACTTTGTCAAGGCATCACATTCATACCCTCTGAAGGGTTTTAAGCCAATTTTATGGTGATACACATTACATTGGTTGCCTTGGGCTCTCTCCCTGTATACAGTCCTCCCCTACAACTGTTCAAGGTTCTTCTGTTAGGGTTCTGCTGTAACCGTAGGAACCCATAATGAGTCTTCCTAGTAGCCATAAGTTTTACAACCATTAACATACTTGAGTAGCGCCATATATAGCAGGTTAGAAAGAGGTAAATATTATCCCTTTCAACATTTTATATATTATCTAAAATGCTTAGTACAGTATCTGGCACATAAGAAGTGCTTAGTAAATTGAAACTATATTTATTTTTTGTTAATATTATGGTATCTTCCTTTTCTCTCTCACGTCTTCTCTTCATTCAGTTCAACAAGCATTCACTGAGTATTTCTAAGTACAAGGAGCTGAGGACATAAAATGAATGAGATGTAGTCTCTGCCCTTGAGAAACTCACACTACAGTTAAGGAAGGAGCAGTTCTGTAAGTGAGATCATGTTTAAAGTTTCTTAGTCTTTTCCTTTGTGTCATCATTTCTTCTCTTGCTCGGTCCACACATGAAATAGCCTCTCTATTGTTTCTCAAAGCCCTCTTTAGCTCTGTGTCCTTTCCTGGCCTTTGAGACTGCTGATACATGAGAAAGCCTCCAGTTGTCTTCTGTGAATACAAGGTAATCTCAAGAAAAACCTTTGTGCCAAGATTAGATTTCAGAGTGACACATGCAGTCGACACTGTGATACCAGTGTATGGTCTTTAGGTGAAATTCCAGCCTCCTCTGTCCTATTGCTTTAACTATTTTCCTTTTCCTTTCTTTCTTCCCCTTCCACCATCCATCCCCTCAAATGTTTGTTAACTAAAAATAGGGACTCCTATACCCAGTTAGTGTTTACTCAAGTATGTAAAGAGGCAGCTGTACTTCATAAAGACGAGGACTTGAATGGGTGTAGTGTGTACTGGTAAATTTTCATTCTTCTCATCTATAAAATGATAATCAAAAAACCTACTTAAATGTCACTGTGAGCATTAAAGTGAGATGATGTATTTTAAAATATTTTAGAGTACCATACAGAGATAGAGCATTACAATTTATGTAAAATAAATACTTAGCAGCTATGTTGTTAGCTGCTGTCAAGTCAGCCCCTGACTCATGGTCATCCCATGCACGTGGAACAAAATGTTGCCCTGTCCTGTGCCATGTTACTTGGGGCAAATTACTTCATAGCCAGTTTCTTTTATTTTTTATTTTTATCTTTTACTGTGCTTTAAATGAAAGCTTACAGTTCATGTTAGTTTCTGATACAAAAATTTATATACACACCGCTGTGTGACCCTAGTTGCTCTCCCCATACTGTGACAGCACACTCCTCCTTTCCACCCTGGATTTCCCATGTCTGTTCAGCCTTCCTATCCCTTTCTGCCTTCTCATTTTGCCTCTGGACATTAGCTGCTCATTTAGACTCATGTATGTACTTGAACTAAGAAGCACATTCTTCACAAGTATCGTTTTATGTCTTATAGTCCAGTCTAATCTTTGTCTGACGAGTTGGCTTCGGGAATGGTGTCAGTTCTAGGCTAACAGAGAGTCCTGGGGCCATGTCTTCCGGGGTCCCTCCAGTCTCAGTCAGACCATTAAATCTAGTCTTTTTTCTAGAATTTGAGTTCTGCACCCTACTTTTCTCCTGGTCTATCTGGGGCTCTCAGTTGTGTTCCCTGTCAGGGTGGTCACTGGTGGTAGCCAGACACCATCTAGTTCTTCTGGTCTCAGGCTGATGGAGTCTCTGGTTTATGTGGCTGTTTCTGTCTCTTGGGCTAATATTTTCCTTGTGTCTTTGGTGTTCTTCATTCTCCTTTGCTCCAGGTGGGTTGGGACCAATTGATGGATCTTAAGTGGCTGCTTGCTGGCTTTTAAGACCCCAGATGCCACTCACCAAAGTGGAATGCAGAACCTTTTCTTAATAAACTTTGCTAAGCCAGTTGACCTAGATGTGCCCTGAAACCACTGTCCCCAGACCCCTGCCACTCTGTGCCTTGAAGTGGTTGGTTGTATTCAGGAAACTTCTTAGCTTTTGCTTTAGTCCAGTTGTGCTGACTTCCCTTTAGTGTGTGCTGTCCTTCCCTTCACCTAAGATAATTCTTGTCTACTGTCTAGTTAGTGAATACCCCCTCCCTCCCTCCCCACTCTTATAACCATCAAAAAATGTTTTCTTCTATGTTTAAACCTTTTCTTGAGTTCTTATAACAGTGGTCATATACAATATTTGTCGTTATGCGACTGACTAATTTTACTCAGCGTAGTGCCTTTCAGATTCATCCACGTTATGAGATGTTTCACGGATTCGTCGTTACTCTTTATCATTGCATAAGTGTTCCATTGTGTGAATATGCCATAATTTATCAATTTGTCTGTTGATGAGCACTAGGTTGTTTCCAACTTTTTGCTATTGTAAACAGTGCTGCAGTGAATATGGGTATGCATATATCTATTCGTGTGATGGCTCTTAACTTCTCTAGGATATATTCCAAGGAGTGGGATTGCTGGATCGTATGGTACTCCTATTTCTAGCTTTTTAAGGAAGTGCCAGATTGATTTCCAAAGTGGTTGTACCATTTTACATTCCCACCAGCAGTGTATAAGTGTTCCAGTCTCTCTGTAACCTCTCCCACGTTTATTATTTTGTGTTTGTGGATTAATGCTAGCCTTGTAGGGATGAGAGGGTTTCTCACTGGTGTTTTGATTTGTATTTTGCTAATGGCTAATGATGGTGAGCATTTCCTCATGTATCTGGTAGCTGCCTCAGTGTCTTCTTTGGTGAAGTGCCTATTCATATCCCTTGCCCATTTTTTAATTGGGTTGTTTGTCTTTTCGTTGTTGAGGTTTTGCGGTATCTTGTAGATTGTAGAGATTAGATGCTGATCGGATTTGTTGTAGCTAAATTTTTTTCCCCCAGTCTGTTCGTTGTCTCTTGTGAAGTCTTTTGATGAGCGTAAGTGTTTGATTTTTAGGAGCTCCCAGTTTTGTAGTTTCTCTTTTGGTGTCTGTGCGTTGTTACTTATGGTTTGTATTCTGTTTATACCATGTATTAGAGCTCCTAACATTGTCTCTCTTTTTTCTTCCATGATCTATATCATTTTAGATTTTATATTTAGGTCTTTGATCCATTTTGAGTTTTGTGTATGGTGTGAAGTATGGGTCTCGTTTCAATCTTTTGTAGATGGATATCCAGTTAATGCCAGCACCATTTGTCAAAGAGACTGTCTTTTCCCCAGTTAATGGATTTTGGGCCTTTGTCAAATATCAGCTACTCATAGATGGATGAATTTACATCTGGATTCTCAATTCTTTTCCATTGGTGTATATATCTGTTGTACCAGTACCAGGCTGTTTTGACTACCGTGGCGGTATAATAGGTTCTAAAATCAGGTAGTGTGAGGTATCCCACTTTGTTGTTCTTCTTGAGTAATGCTTTACTTATCCGGGGCCTCTTCCCTTTCCATATGAAGTTGGTGATTTGTTTCTCCGTCTCCTTAAAAAATGCGGGTGGAATTTGGATCGGGATTGCATTGTATCTGTAGATCGCTTTGGGTAGAACTGACATTTTCACAATGTTGAGCCTGCTTATCCATGAGCAAGGTATGTTTTTCCGCTTATGCAGATCTCTTTTGGTTTCTTGCAGTAGTGTCTTGTAGTTTTCATTGTATAGATCTTTTACGTCTCTGGTTAGGTTTATTCCTAAGTATTGTATCTTCTTGGGGGCTATTGTAAATGGTATTGATTTGGTGATTTCCTCTTCAGGGTTCTCTTTGTTGGTGTAAAGAAATTCAGCTGATTTTTGTATGTTTGTCTTGTATCCTGAAGCTTTGCTGAGATCTTCTATCAGTTCCAGTAGTTTTCTTGTGGATTCTTTGGGGTTTTCTGTGTATAAGATATATCATCTGCAAATAGAGATACTTTGACTTCTTCCCTACCAATTTGGATGCCCTTTATTTCTTTTTCTTGCCTAATTCCTCTGGCTAGGACATCCAGCACAATGTTGAATAAGAGTGGTGATAAAGGGCATCCTTGTCTGGTTCCTGTTCTCAAGGGAAATGCTTTCAAACTCTCTCCATTTAGAATGATGTTGGCTGCTGGATTTGTATAAGTGCACTTTATTATGTTGAGGAATTTACCTTCTATTTTGTTGAGAGTTTTGATCATGAATGGGTTTTGGACTTTGTCAGATGTCTTTTCTGCATCGAGATCATGTGGTTCTTGTCGTTTGTTTTATTTATGTAACGGATTGCATTGATTGTTTTTCTAATGTTGAACCATGCCTGCATACCTGGTATGAATCCCACTTTGTCATGGTGAATTTTTTTTTTTGCTATGTTGTTGAATTCTGTTGGCTAGAATTTTGTTAAGGATTTTTGTGTATGTTCATAAGGGATATTGATCTGTAATTTTTTTTTTTGTGGTGTCTCTCCCTGGTTTTGTTACCAGGGCTATGCTGGCTTCATAGAATGAGTTTGGGAGTATTCCATCCTTTTCTATACTCTGAAATACCTTTAGTAGTAGTGGTATTAACTCTTCTCTGGAATTTTGATAGAGTTCTCCAGTGAAACTGTCTGGGCCAGGCCTTTTATTTGTTGTGTTTTTTTTAAATTGCTTTTTCGGTTTCTTCTTTTGTTATAGGTTTATTTAGTTCTACCTTTATGTTAGTTTAGGTAGGTAGTGTATTTCTAGAAGTTTGTCTGTTTCCTCTAGGTTTTCAAATTTGTTAGAGTACAATTTTTCATAGTATTCTGTTATTATACTTTTAATTTCAGTTGTGTCTGTTGTGGTATCACCCATCTGATTTCTTATTCTGGTTATTTGCTTCTTCTCCTGTTTTTCTTTTGTCAGTTTGGCCAACGGTTTATCGATTTTGTTGATCTTTTCTAAGAACCAGCTTTTGATCTTGTTGACTCTTTCAGTTGTTTTCCTTTTCTGTATTTCATTTAATTCTACTCCAGTTTTTATTATTTGCTTTCTTTTGCCCGAGGGCTTCTTTTGCTGCTCCCTTTTCTATTTGTTCGAGTTGTAGGGTTAATGTTTTGATTTTGGCCCTTTCTTCTTTTTGGTTGCATGCATTTATTGCTATAAATTGTCTTCTGAGCACTGCTTTTGCTGTGTCCCAAAGGTTCTGTTAGGATGTGTTTTCAGTCTCATTTGATTCTATGAATTTCTTTATTCCGTTCTTAATTTTTTCTGTAACCCAATTGTTTTTGAGCAAGGTGTTGTTCAGTTTCCGTGTGTTTGATTTTTCTCCTCGCTTTTTTTGTTACTGGTTTCCACTTATGTGCCTTTATGGTCAGAAAAGTTGCTTTGTAATATTTTGATACTTTGGATTTTGTTAAGGCTTGCTTTATGGTCTAATATGTGGTCTATTTTGGGGAATGTTCCATGCGCTTTGGAAGAGAAAGTATACTAGGCTGCTATTGAGTGGAGTGTTCTGTATATGTCTGTTAGATCAAGTTGTTTGATTGTGGCATTTAGATCTTCCGTGTCTTTATTGAGCTTCTTTCTGAATGTTCTGTTGTTTACTGAAAGTGGTGTGTTGAATTCTCCTACTGTTGCTGTGGACCTGTTTATCTCTTTTTTCAATGCTTTTAGAGTTTATTTTATGTATTTTGAAGCCCTGTTATTGGGTGCATAAATATTTATTATGGTTATGTTCTCCTGGTGTATTGACCCTTTAGTCATTATACAGTGTCTTTCTTTATCGTTTGTGATGGCTTTTACTTTAAAGTCTATTTTTTTCATAAATTAATATTGCCACTTCTGCTCTTTTTTGAGTGTTGTTTCCTTGATACGTTCTTTTCCATCCTTTGAGTTTTAGTTTGTCTTTAAGTCTAAGATGTGTTTCTTGTAGGCAGCATATAGACGGATAGTGTTTTTTTAATCCATGTTGCCACTCTCTGTCTCTTTATTGGTGCGTTTAATCCATTTACATTCAGTGTAATTACTGATAGATATGAGTTTAGTACTGTCATTTTGATGTCTTTTTGTGTGTGTTGTTGACAGTTTCTTTGTTCCACTTAATTTTTCATGCTGAGTCATTTTTCTTATTTTCTTTTCATCCTTTTCAGTGTTGTTGATTTTGTATTTGCTGAGTCTTTATGTGTTTCTTTTTTTTTTAATTTTGATGTGTAGGATTGTCAGTTTCCTTTGTGGTTACCCTAATATTTACCTCTGTTTTTCTAAATTTAAACCAATCTTTTAATTTCTTTATATTGCCTTGACTTCCTCTCCATACGAAAGATCTGTGACTACATTTTTTAGTCCCTCTTTTTTGTTTTAATATCGACATCTTTTACATATTGACATCTCTGAGTCCGTATTTTGAGTGTTTTAGCTTGGATTTATATGTGACTTCTCTATCTGGGTTGACATCTGGTTGCTCTGTCCTGTGTTCTAGTCTTGGGTTGTTGTAATCTGATGTTATTGATTTTCTAACTGGAGGACTCCTTTTAGTATTTCTTGTAATTTAGGTTCGGTTTTTGTAAGTTCCCTAAATTTCTGTTTATCTGGAAATGTCCTAATTTTGCCATCATATTTGAGAGACAGTTTTGCTGAGTATATAATTTTTGGCTGACATTTTTTTTTCCTTCAATGTCATTCCATTGCCTTCTTGCCTGCATGGTTTCTGCTGAGTAGTCCCTGAGCTTAGTCTTATCGACTCTCCTTTGTAGATGGCTTTTCGTTTATCCCCAGCTGCTCTCAAATTCTTTATCTTTGGTTTTGGTAAGTTTGATTATAATATGTCTTGGTGGCTTTCTTTTGGGATCTACCTTGTGTGAGGTTCAATGAGCATCTTTGATAGATATCTTCTTATCGTTCACGATATCAGGGAAGTTTTCTGCCAGCAATTCTTCAACAATTCTCTCTGTATTTTCTGTTAATTCCCCCCCCCCCCCATTCTGGTACTCCAATGGCTTGTAGGTTATTCCTCTTGATAGAGTCCTACGTAATTCTTAGGGTCACTTTTTTGGAATTCTTTTATCTTATTTTTCCTCAAATAAGTTGGTGTTAAGTGCTTTGTCTTCAGTCTCACTAATTCTGACTTCCAGTGTCTGAATTCTGCCTTCTATTGAGTTGTTTAATTCTGAAATTTTATTGTTAATCTTCTGGATTTCTGATGGCTGTCTCTCTATGGATTCTTGCAGCTTGTTGAATTTGTCATTATGCTCTTCTGTAATCTTCTTAAGTTCCTCTGTTGCTTTGTCTGTGTGTTTATTGGCTTGTTCTGCGTTTTGCCTGATATCCTTCCTGATTTCTTGAAGAGTTCTGTGTATTAATCTTTTGTATTCTGTCTCCGGTAATTCCCGGAAGTTCTCTTCCTCCATAGAATTTCTTGATCCTTGTTTTGGGAGCTTGCTGAAGCCATCATGTTCTGCCCCATTTATTGACTGTTGTTTCTGAGCTATAAATAAGTTATTATATTTATTTTATGTTTGCTTACTGCGTCCTAGTGTTTTGTCTTATTTTGATATGCCCAAAAAGGCTGCTTATGTGAGCTAGTTTGATTATTGGCGCCTTTGAAGCTCTAACGTCCTATCACCAGATGGTTAGATCTGTTAGTAGGTTTTATGTGAGCCCAGGAGTCTGTTTACTTTTCTTGTGTGAATTCAGCTCAGGTGTCCAGATAGTCACCAAGTGTGTGGTGCAGGCTCTCACCTTCAGTCCTAGTCAGGCAGGGGTGATTGGTGTAGGCACAGGTATCTGGCTGTAGTTGGCGGTCATGTGCTGAACAAGGGGGCTGACGGTTGCCCCTGCATGTCTAGGAGGAAAGCATGTCCTTGTTCCCTAGAGTATGTCGGTGGGTGGATTTTGCAGTTGGACTGTGGGCACCCAGTGCTGTTGGCTGTAAGGACTGGGAGGCACCACTTACTCTTGGACCCCTGTTGCGGGTGGCTAGGTGGCGTGGGTGGAGCCACCAGTCCTTAGGCCCCTGATGTAGGTAGGTGAGGACCCTGCTGAATGGGCAGAGCGGTGTCAGATGTAATGGACCTGCCACTTTATCATATAGCTGATACAGTTGAAGTTACGTTTCAGGTATATACCCTGTTGTAGTGAGGGCCTATGCTGTTGAAATGGGTCCACACAGGACTATGCAGGGGTGCAAGGCATTCAAAGTCCATGGACCCCTGCCTGTGCCTAGGCAAAGGATCTGCACCTACCCTAATTCCCAGCTTAGGGGAGTTGGTGGATTATTTATTCCTGTTTGTTAATTTGTTTTCTCTTCAAGGCCGGGAGACTGGCTCAGGGTGTGTGATGGGTCCTTACTTGCGGCCCAGGGGACGCAGCAGTGGTTGAAGCTGGCCTGGGACCTGGTGCAGAGCAGGGAGGGTACAGATAAATGGGAGACAGGTTTTTCCAAAAGGTGGTATTTTTTGATCCACTTGGTAGGTGAGAGGCATGTACTTATCTTTTGCTGATTAAGCACTGCTTTTCACTGGTTCTGGAGGCTTGAGTAGACTGTCTGCTGCTCGGTGTCTCCCGATGTGAAAAAGGCATCCCGACCGCCAGCGCTTGCCTCATTGCTTGCACCGGCTGCAGGGTACTGGCTCCCACCAGGTCAGGTCTGGGAACTCCTCACTGCTTCGGAACCGTCTCTCCCTCCTCCTGCCACTCAGTCCAGTTCCTCAACTTTGCCTTTGATGTTCAGGGCACCTAGATTGTCATAAATAATCGATCCGCTTGTTTTTTCGGGTCTTTGTTGTGAGAGGGACCACAGGAAGCGTCTGAGTGCTCTGCCATCTTGGCCCTGCCTCCACCAATTTCTTTTAAATGGGGGTGATAGTATCTCATTCATTCAACAGATATTGAGGACATACTCATTATTGCCAGGTACTGGGAATACAAAGGTAAGTAACTGGAGAATGGAGGTCTTGTAGGGGAGGGATACTTTTAAATCATTTTCAGAGGGATCAGTACAATAATAAAGGAGTGACCAAAATGTGCTATAGTAGTTTATAGGAGAGCATCTGAGAATGTCTTGGAAAGTACATCATGAACTCAAAAATGCTATACAAATAAAATTAGTTAAGTGTATCCCAAATGCATCAGTAGACTCAACCATTGTTTCATTTCCTCATGTGACTTTATAGAGACTTATAGCTTAGATACGTTTATTTCTTTGAGCTAGATTTTATGAGCTTCTTATGGGTGTTATGTACTCCTGTAGTAGAGTACCCTGAAAGTAATACTTTTGTCTAAAATGTTTTGTCACTCATTGTCGTTCTCTAATTTTTATTACTGAATTAATTTAGGAAAGAACAAAATGAACATATTTTTTGGGGAAAAGATTAATAGTTGTCACCCGTATTCAGTCACCATTAATATTTTGGTGTGTTACCATTTTAAATGTAATGGTAATATTTCAAAAATGAAAAGTCAATCTAGTAGAAAAGTAGGAAGAGGTCTTTTTCCCAGAATAGGAACAAAAAATGTCTAATAACTAGAAAAGATACTAAAACTAAGAATCAGAAATACAAATTAAAATGATCTTTTTTAATTATTAGATTGACAAAAAACTCAATCATGGCAAAAGTACAGGGAAGAATCTAGTTTTCCTATACTTCCCGCAAGTGGTATAGATTAATATAGCTATTTTGGAGGTAATTTTGGTAGGTTGCAAGACAGTGTATTCTACAGTTAAGCCTGTAAGAGCTGGAACTCGACATGACTGCCTTGTTTTTCCAGGTCTCACATGTTTTCCGGTTTTGACAGGGTGCAGCCTTAACCACTTTTCTATTGCTCGTTAGTGGGAAATATTTGAGTTTACCTTGTCTGACAGGCTTCCGCCTTACACAGGTTCCAGCTTTAACAGGTTTTACTGTATATTGTACTATTTATGTTAGAAGAAGAAAAAATAACAGAACAAACTGATGTGTTTATTGGGGAAGTAGTCAAGGGGAGGAGCCCTGGTGGCACAGCGGTTAAGAACTTGTCTGCTAACCAAAAGGTTGGCAGTTCGAATCTACCAGCTGCTCCTTGGAAACCCTGTAGGGCAGTTCTGCTCTGTCCTGTAGGGTTGCTTTGAGTTGGAATCGACTCGAGAGCAACAGGTTTGGTTTTTTTTGTGGGGGGGAGGTTAGTCAAGGGGAACTTTAGCTTTTTCTATAATGTTTGTATTTCTGTTTCTGAGAAATTTAAAATACTCTGAAAAGTAAAGAGGATAATAAAACAAAAACCACTTTCCCCACCCCTGCTCCCAGTTGATTATTTTTAGCATTTATTTTTGCCTCAAGTCTTTTTGGGACAAAGCAGCATTTTGTTCGGTTGTGCATGGGGTCATCATGAGTTGGGAGCTGACTCAGTGGCAGCCAACAACAACAATAATATGGGTGAAGGGGAAATACCATTTAATACCCAGCATTCTTCTCCCTCCTGCAGTTATTACTATGAATTGTTTGAAAGTTTATACTATGAGAATGGTATAAATTACTCATGTAAGTAAAAATTCAAAAACTCTGATGTACACACAAAAATTATTACTTTAGATTTAAATGATTACTTTAAATTTGTATAATGCTAAATATAATTCCTTACTTTCTGGTCCAACTTTTTATTATGAAAGTTTTCAAACATAAAAATGCAGAAGGAGCACAGTTAGCATCTGTATACCACTAAGTAGAGCTAATAATTGTTAAGATTTTGCCATATTTGATTTATATGTACATAAACCAAAAAACCCACTGACGTCGAGTTGCTTCCAACTCATAGCGATGCTATATTAAGTGTGTTTAATTTTTCTGAAGCATATGAAGTAAGTATAACATGTCATCCTTAAATCCGTCAACATGGATGTCCTAAGAATAAACCACAATAGCATTTTCACACCTAGGGGATTTCTTACTTTTTCTTTTTAAAATTTTGCTGTTGTTGTTGAGGATATACACAGCAAAACATACACCAGTTCAACCGTTTCTCTGTGTACAATATTGTTCTTAATATTATCTATTAAAATCAAGCCAAACCCATTGCAGTTGAGTCAATTCCAACTCGTAGCGACCCTGTAGAACAGAGTAGAACTGCCCCAGAGGGTTTCCAAGGAGCTTCTGGTGGATTCGAACTGCTGACCTTTTGGTTAGCAGCCGTAGCTTTTGACCACTGTGCCACCAGGACTCCAGTATTATCTATTATTTAGTCCATATTCAGATCTTCTCAGTTGTCCCCAAGATACCTTTTCTAAAGTCTTTCTCCAAGCCGTTATAGAAATGGTATTTTTTAATTTGCTATTTCCACTTAATATATTGACCTCTGTTCCATGTCATTACGTATACTTCCATAGCATTTTTAATGGCCGTGTTATATTCTGTTATATGCATGATTCATTGAACAGTTAAGTCCCCGTTTTTCATGATCTTAAACAATGCTTTCTAGCACACAGTAGGCATTCAGTAAATAAGTGTTGAATGAAGGAAAGAAGCATAGGAATTTCTTATAGATAAATCTTTGTGACATCCATGTTTATTTCTTTAAGAAATTGTGAGAACTTCAATGCAAAAATTTATGGCTTATTGCCAGATTACCCCTAAGAAAGACTATCCTGCATTGTTCACTGTGGTATGGTTAGTATATAATCCATGATGATTTACAATAGTAGAATACTTCAGGTAAGCCTTGATAAATTAATATTACAGAAAAGCATAAACCTGGATATATCCAGTATCATTGCTGTTGGTGGCTCTCTTAGACCTCCATCTGCTGCCATGTTTTGCAGGGACTTCCTTGATTCCTCCCACCTATAATGCCTTTCAGTCTGTTCACCCAATCTGGAGTCTAGGTACCTGTTCCTCAAATTTCCCTATCTTGGCAATGCCAGCCTTAAAAGGAAGTATATTCTGGAGAGATGCAGACATCAGTTGAAGGCAACCTTTTTTACATAGAGCATTTTAGATTTTTGCTTTAAAAAATAAAGGCAGACTGCTTCCATGGGTGGATTAAAATCTTTACCTGTAGCAAAACAAATTACCAGCAGCTTTAATATGGCAGTATTCCCCATGTTCAGCAGAAAGGCTAGATAAGACTCTGTATTTGATATTATCCATATCAAGCTCCATATAGACCCAGATAGGGGAAATTCCTTGTCCAAGGTAACATGGTTAGATTTGGGCATTGAACATGTTGTTTTCACTGTGCTTTCCTTAAGACTGAATTTGTCTTTATTTCTAAATGTGCCACCAATTGTCATCCATAGAAGTGCATGTAAGTGGTCCCTTTCCTATAAGAAAGCCACCCTCAAAGCGGGGTGGGGGTTAAGGGAGTTAAGGTAAGGTTACGGTAAGTGAGAAAGTCAGAAGTTCAAAGCAAGTCTGCTCAGTTATTTTGCTTTTCACCATGAGGTCAATTCGGAGCTCCTTCGTGGGACAATTTGACTTGGCTCTGTGTTTTCATGCATATATATGGATGCCATAAACCTGAATTTCCTGTTTTACTACAGATTTTTACTACATTTACTTTCAAATTAAAGTGTTTTCTAAGGGTCTCTTTTTTCTCTTTTCAACTGTTTTAAGTGATAGATTCACACAAAATAACGATTACAGTTACAACTATGTCCCACCTCCAAAAAATGACAGTTACTTCTTATTCATACCATTCCTCAGAAGTCTCTATTAACGATTTGTGTATATTCTTTTGCACCTTTTAGCATTTACGTACTGTGCATATATATTTTTATACTATGCAGATTTTTATGTTAGAACATATGGCTGACTCCATTCTTTTTAATGACTGCGTTCCATTCCAAAATATAGATCTACTATAATTAACTATTCCTCTGTTAAATTATTGTAGATATTCTTAGAACTACTGCTGGGTCAAAGGGTTGTACCCGTTTTAAGTTTTTGGTAGGTACTTCCAAAATATTGAATTGACATTCCCACCAGCTGTGTCTGTTGAGTATCCTTTTCTTACCAAAGTGGGATATTGTTGATCTTTTTAACTTTAACCAATCTGATGTGTGAAAAATAGCACCTCATTGCTTTGATAGCATTTTTCTATAATTACTAGTGAGGGTGAGGAAATGTTTTTATCCCCCTGCAAATTGCAAGTTCATGCCCTTTTAGTTGTTTTTCAATTGGATTGTCTTGCTGAGTTGTGGGAGTTCTTTGTGTAAAAAATATTAACCTTTGTTCCATTACAAATATTTTCTTCCAGTTTCCCTGTAACTATATTCATGATGTAGAATTTTTATGTAATCAAATTTGTCATTTTTTTCCTTTATGGTTTATAGATTGCATGTTTTCCCTGGAAGACCTTCTCTTTGCCAAGATTAACCAGCATATTTCCCTGCATTTTCTTCTAATATTTTTGTAGTTTGGCTTTTTATGTTTAAGTAATGGCATGAAGTAGGTATGTACTTCTTTTTTCCATCCGAATGGTTAGACAGTAGCTCTTATTTTCCATCCTGGGAAAGTCTCTCTTTTTCTTTTTTAAATTTAAATTTTTTATTGTGGTAAAGGAGCCTTGCTGGCACAGTGGTGAAGCACTTGGCTGCTAACCAAAAGGTCGGCAGTTCAAACCCACCAGCCGCCCCGAGGGAGGATGATGTGGGAGTCTGCTCCCATAAAGATTTATAGCCTTGGAAACCCTATGGGGCAGTTCTGCTCTGTTCTGTAGGGTCGCTATGAGTTGGAATCGACTTGATGGCAACAGGTTTGGTTTGATTTTTTTCACTGTGGTAAAATATACATGTAACAAAACTTGCCATTTCATCCATTTTTGCATGTCTACTTCAGTGACAGAGCCCTGGTTTCATAGTGGTTAAGAGCTTGGCTGCTAACCAAAAGGTCAGCAGTTTGAATCCACCAGCTGCTCCTTGGAAACCCTATGGGGCAGTTCTCCTCTGTCCTGTAGGGTCACTATGAGTCGGAATAGACTCAGTGGCACCTAACAACAGCAACAACATAAATAACCTGCTCTTTTAAACTATACAAATGAAGCTTTGCCTCTCTATTCCTTCTAAATTCATTTGAACTACTCAAAGTAGTTGAGATCCAGTTGAAGTCTTTGATTATTGGGATGGCCGGCACATTATTTAGTAGATTATTTAATCTTTGGAGACCTATTACTTATTTGAGAATGAGGCTGGAGCCTCCCAATCTCATTGTCGTCATAGTAGAGTTTAACTTTCTGGTTAATGTCAGGACTTAAGGCTAACAGTCTGAAGATGACCATATAATGTATGTTGTTTCCTTCATATGCAGATAACTTATAGAGAAGTTGAAAAGACCAGTTTTTCTTTGCTTTTATGATCATATATATCCAACATAAGATTGCTGTCCTTAGATTAGCCTGGAGAGAAATAGAACAAATAATAACATGGCTTACTCTTTGCCAGGCACAATCCTGTGAGATAGACTATTGTTTGTTTATTTTACAGAGGAGATTGTGACTCACAGAGGTATAGTAGCTTGTCTGAGATCATTCTCCTAGTAAATGGAATTTAAATTTAGGTCTGTCTTACTTTCAGGTCTTTTCATTATGCTGTTGCCTTTTACTTCATTTTGACTTTCTTCCAGTAGTACTCGTCAGTCTCTGCCTTTAAATTAAAAAAAAAAAATCCACATGTATGGTAGCAAATAAATACATTACTGAGGTCTCTCTCCATTTTTTTATATGTGTGTGTGTATATATATATATATATACATATTGTCAGAATATATTAAGGCACATGAAACTTAAATTTTATCTAGAAATATAATTAACCCAGCCTTTTTATAGGTTTGTGCTTTTGCTACCTTTTTTCAGGATACAGGTTAGAGGATTTTATCCAGAATCACAGAATTCCCCTTTATATAGAGGAGGAGGTTTGATCTTTGCAAACCCAGGGATATGAGAATTAGAGCTGAATAATGCAAAAGGGTTGGAAATCTGTTTCTTTGGTTTCCTGTGCTGTCTTTATTGTATTTGACAGTTTATCAGGTGGCTTTGGGGGAAATGCCATATGCCTGTGTTTCAGAAATGAAAGCAAAATGAAAATGAAAACATTGTAGTGGCTAAGCAGATGGTGTCTTGGAGATCTTTCTGCAGAGTGGTGTTATATGTTTTCAGGGTATGGATTCCCTTAAGAAGCCAGTGAAAACTGTTGGCCCTCTTCCTAGAAAAAGACCCACATGCAAAATTTTGCATAGAATTCCAGGGTTTTTGTGGTGGTCCTGCAATAGGGAAAAGGGAAAAAGGGAAATCTAAAGATTTCTCTCCACTTATTTTCTCTGTAATCATTAGAAGGAAGTCCAATTGCTGTGTTGTTTGTTCTTGTATTTCCTAGTATATATTTTTCTAGACTCAAGCAGTATGCCCGAAGGTTTCACTTTGCTAAAGGTGTACCTGCTTTATTCAAGTTTAATCTATAAAATCCAAAATTTTAAAGACAAAGGGATCATAGATTATGTAAGGATTTATTTTGTGTACTGTGTTGATTTCATAATTGTGTTTCTAGCTTTGCTTTGACCACTTAGGAATCTGTGATTATGTGTTTTGTGTACTGATTTTATTGCCTTTATATCGCTGTTGCTTCTCATTTCCCTTTTTTCTTATTTTCTACATTTCTGTATACCTGGCTATGTCATAACACCCATCACAATGCCCTGTATATAGTATGTTCATAACTATTTGTTGAATGAAAGATGAAGGTTGAATGAGTCTTCTAAATTGGTTTCTTCGGTTAAAATTTTCACCAAGAGAGTTTAATGTGACTTCAGCTTGTTAGCTTTGTTGAACATTTACTGGATAATCATTCACTTACTCTACAGTTGCTGTGCTGGTGACAGGGAAGCAAAGATAAATATGACACAGTCCCACTTATGCAGAACTCAGTCCAGCGAGGAGACTGTCAGATAAGTTAAAAGGTGTGTTGATGGAGGATATATACAGGGTACAGTGGGGGCACAAAAAAAAGGGAGTCATGAATTTTACTGTGGGGAAGATGGTATCTGAAAAGTCTCCATGGAGGAGGTGACATTTAAGCTAAGCTAGGGAATGGATATGCAGGGAGCAGTGATTTTAGCAGAGACAGCAGTCTGAGTAAAGTATCAAAATTTTTGAATGTTAGGAAGATTGTAAAAAGTTTGCCATGACTAAAGCATGTGGGGAGCCAAGGGGAATATTATGTAATGGTGTGGCACCAGTAAGAGAGGTAAGCAGGGACCAAGTCCTACAGGTCTTGGAAGCTTGGGTTAGATAAGAAGCTTGTATTTGATGAGTTTTAGGGAGATTGCTCTGGCAGCAGTGTGGAGGATGGAATGGAGGAATCCAGCAGGATAAAGTGCTGTTTACAATATTTTTAATTTATAAGATTTGGAAACATCCAGAAGTAGAAAATAGTATAATGAACCCTCATGCTACCTGTCACTCAGCTTGATGAGTTATCAACACATGACTACTGTTCTTGTTTCATGTATACCCCTACTTACTCCCCCCATTATTTTCTAACGAAATTCCTAAGTGGGACACAAATTGGCAAAGCATAATTAGTAATTTCTAATGCAGTGGCTCTAAGTCTTGCTGTGTTGCTGCATCACCTGTACCGTTTGTTTTAAACAAACAAAAAACAACCCGCATCTCAGATCTACTGTATCAAATATTTGTATGGCCGGACATTTTTATTTTTTGAAATAAGTCTCCGGTGATTTTGCATAGCCAGGGTTGAGAAGCCCAGATTTAATTTTTTTTTCTCTCTTTTTTTTTTAGTTTGTATACCTTAAACCTCACTGTTTGTGGTGTACAGTTCTTAGGGTTTTGACAAAGGCACAGAGTCATGTATCAACCAGCCTAGTACCACACAGAATTGTTTCATCACACTTAAAATTCCCCTGAGTATCTCCTGTGTAGTCAAACACTTCCCTTTCCCCAAACCCTGGCAACCACTGATCTGTTTTTCATTCCTATAGTTTTTTTTTTGTCTTTTCCAAAATGTTGTATCAGTGTAATCATACAATTTGTATCCTCTTGGATCTAGCTTCTTTCACTTAGCAATATGAATTTATGATTCATCCATGTTACTGTTTGAATACATGTCTCATTCTTTTTTTATCCCTGAATAGTATTCAATTGTATGGATGTGCCAGGTTGTTTATTCATTTACTTGTTGAGGAACACTTTGGTTGCTTGCAGGATTTGGAGGTTATGAATAAAACTGATAAAACATTTACATTCAGATTTTTGTGTGAATATAAGTTTTCAGTTTACTTGGGGAAATATCTAGGAGTGAGATAGCTGGGTCGTATGGTAAATTTGTGCGTAATTTTAGAAGAAATTGCCAAACTGTCTTCCAAAGTGGCTATACCATTTTGTATTTCTACTAGGAATGAATGAGAGCTTCTGTTACTCTACATTCTTCTTAGCATTTGATATTGTCAGTTTTTTGGATTTTGGCCATTTTAATAGGTATATAGTGATATCTCAGGTTTTTTTGTTGTTGTTATTTTTATTTTTTTATTGTACTTCAGGTGAAGGCTCACAGAACAAATAGTTTCTCATGAAACAGTAGTACACATATTGTTTTATGATATTGGTTAACAACCCCACAACATCTCAACCCTCTAACTAACTTCTCAACCTTTTTTTTTTTTTTTTTTGGTGAAAGTACACATAGCCAAAGATACACCATTTCAAAAATTTCTACATGCACAGTTCAGTGACATCAACTACGCTCTTCCAGTTGTGCTGCTATTCTCACTTAAGATGAAGGCTTACAGAACAAAATAGTTTCTCATTTAACAGTACACATGTTGCCCTATGACAATGGTTAACAACCTCACAACACATCAACAATATCCTTACTCAACCTTGGGTTCCCTATCACCAGCTTTCCTGTCCCCTTCTTAAGAAACTTTTTAAATAGCTTGATTTCTGACAGATGAAAATTTTTTCTGAACTCACTGATAACTGCCTGTAGCCCTTCTGGGTGAAGTTCACCTCTTAGATAAGGGCAGGCTTTTCTGTGGGCAAGTTCTTGAAATTTGAATAAAGAGTATTAGTTTAAAGTAGGGAGGGCTTTGCACTGGTTCAGTCATGGCCGACGAAGTGAAATTAGAACAGACCTGAAATGTTACAATTTGGGTGATCCGGCACAATAACTGAAACGAGAAAAATTACAGGTCGAAGCCCTGGAATGGGAGACTTGGAGGAGACATAGTGAGCCCTTTTGGGAGCCTCATGCATGAGATTGGATTATTGGCAGGACTGTGGAGAACGACACACATTCAAAGTGATGTAATTGGCTGTCATCTTTGAGCAAGGTACCACTGTTTCTGACTCTGCTTCAATCCCACGGACAAGAGTTTTGGTTGCTATGCAATGCGGACGCTGTCCTTGTATTTTAAGAGGGAGATTAGGTTTCTAACAGGACTTTGATCTGTAATTTTTCCGGTTCTGGTTATCGTTCTTGTTCACCCCGTTTTTAAAAATTCAGATCTGTTCCTGTTTCGCTTCCTCAGCCATGACTGAACCGGGAAGAGCTGGTTCGAAGCCCTGGTTTAAAGGCTGGTTTCTTCATTTTCTGTTAGAGGTGGGCAAGGCTGGAAAAGTACTTGAGTCTTTGAAACTGGATGTGATGAGAAAGGGAATAACTTGTCATTGTTGCAAATTGATCTTTTGCGTCAAGTCCAGCCGCAAATAAAGAAGGGGATGTAGACAAGGAGTCACTTCCTCTCCTCCTTAATTTGCATAGCTTACTGTTAGGAATTGCTGTTTATTTTTTGCTGAAAATGCTTAAGGACTCTTTGGCATGCTGCCATTTTCTCTCTACTGGCAAAAACTGGTATAATAATTTACAACTTTGGTGAGCCCTGTTTTGTTGCTAATTCTTCTGATGCCAGTTTATCTCTAAGTAGTTGGGAGTAAATGACCAGAAGGATGACTCCTTGATCTGTAGTTTCCCAGGACTGCAGAGTAGAGGATGTGTGGGGGATGTGTTCTCAGATACCATTCTTGCCTACGAAGTCTGTGTTGGAGGTTTCAGATTCCTCCTCTTTGGTATCTCTGCCCTTATTTTCTTTGCAGTGCATACTGCAGTGCCCAGAAGCACCCGGAGCAGACATACACAATTATCTGAGGTATGTATAGTGTTTTCAGATTTTAAATGAGTGGTTCTCCCAAGCTATTCCTGCAGATAATTTCCAGATTTATGTTGAGTGATTAGGTTTTTGTGTTGAAAGATTAGATTTTGGATTGGGTGATTTAAATTTGTGTTGGAAGAAAGGCTTTTCTTCACTTGCTTTATTATTACATCTTACTGTCATTGTCCAGTAAAATTTAGGCCAGCAGTCCTCAGGGCACTTGAGAGTCATGTTTTGTGTGGCTGAGGAGAAGATTGGTGTCTTTGGAAAGGGTGGCAGGGTGAACTGTGCATATGAACATTTTATGTGCTATAGGATTATGGAGCAGATTTGAGTTTGAATCCATGATCTGCTACTTAACTATCTGTGTGACCACTTACCCTCAGCAAACTGAGGATAGTCTTCATTTTCATAAGGATTAGAAATAATGCATAATAGGTGTTCAATAAATGTTACCTGTTAAGATGATAATGCCTAGCTAGCATAGTTGATAAATGGATTCTCAGAATATGGGTGAATATGACTGTAAACAGTCAGAAACTAGACTGTGCAAAGGCCTGACGATCAGGTGGTGTCCCCTTTAGCAAATCAGTTAATGTGATATTTGTGTCTCTGTAATCAAATAGTGAATAATAGGCTGGGTTTCAAGATTCAGCTTGCTGCTTCCTGACGTGGTGGATTGTCAAGCAGCCCTCAACCTAAGTGTGACTTTCAGCGATTGCAGGGAGGCAAAGGGAATTATTGCAAAGCAAAAGGAATCAATTTGCTAGAAATTCTGCCTTTGTGACATATTGGAGTTTAGTGTTCTCTAACCATTTTTTGTTTAAAAACTACCATAATGCTTTTCCAGGATTTCTGTAAGAATTTTAGGCTGCTTTGATTCATTACCACCTCCATACATGTTTGTAGCATCTCTTAAACAAACAAACAAAAAAAAACCAAACCTGTTGCCATCAAGGCAATTCCAACTCAGAGCGACCCTATAGGACAGAGTAGAACTGCCCCATAGGGTTTCCAAGGAGCGGCTGGTGGATTCGAACTGACAACCTTTTGGTTAGCAGCCAAGAGCTCTTAACTACTGTGCCACCAGGGTTCTGTAGCGTCTCTTCCCTACCAATAATCAACCAAATCAATAAATACTATTTACTGTGGCAGCAGGCAGCAGCCAATCCAAGGCATTTGTTTTGATGATATTGGTCTTAATTTGGTGCGTGCCCTTTGGCTCAGGGGCCACTTGTTTCCTTCCTTAAGAAAAATTTTATAAAAGAAAAAATTCTGGTTATAAATGGATGCATGACTGTAGAAAATTTGGAAGAATCTGAAAAGCTTGAAGCATAAATGAAACTGTGTTAATCCTGCCACCTAGAGGCAACCACTGATAATGTTTTTGTTTTTTTTTTTCCCTTACAGGTTTTTTGTTTTCTTTTTACTTCCTCATTAATTAAGTAATCAGGGAAGTAACCTGATAGGTACAGGGTGCAACGTAAGCATTATGTCTTCTTTCTTCCTTCTCTGTAGATCATCTCCAGGCTCATGGCTTCAAATACTGTCTATATACTGACAATCAGATTTTATTCTTAGTGCAGACTTCTTTCTTGAATTCCATTCTACAGATGTTTGGGTACCTATCATGTGGAAGATCCTATGCTAGGTGCTGGGAGCTTAACATTGTAGAAAATCAAACCAATACCTTTAATTGATAATTTGTTATGAAAGAAACAAACAGGCTACTGTAACAGAGAAGTAACAGTAGAACCAGCTTTAGGGTGGTGGACGTGGGAAGCCTCTCTGGGTCTCAATTTTAAATGTCAGCTCCTCTGATGGAACTTGGCTGTGGGAAGAGTGGGGAGTGTGGGGCAAAAGCATTCTAGTGTGAACAGCCTTTGTGAAGGCCTAGAGGCCAGAAAGATAGTGTTCCAAGAACTAAACGGAAAGATCAGTATCGTTGTGCATAGAGAAGAGGTTTGAGAGAGTTCCAGGGGCCAAATTATGCTGGGGCCCTGTGGGTCATGGTTAGTGTTTGGGTATAATTCTAAGGAAATCGTTGAAAGATTTTAAGCAGGGAAGTAACATGATTTATGTTTTAAGAAGGTTACTTTTGCTACTCTCTGGAGAATGAATTGGATGAAAGTGAGTGTGGAATGGGGGAGATCAGTTACCTCTATTTCACAGTTGAGGAATCTGAGGCACACGGAGGCTGATTTTTTCGTGGTCATATACAATAAGTGATATAGCAGAGAGTCTAACCAGGGTTTCCTGATCCTGAGACCGTATTCTTAATCTGGTGCTTCTCAAACTTTAGTAGATGAATCGCCTGAGGAGCTTGTTAAATTCCAAATTCTGATTCCTCAGTTTTAGGTGGGGCCTGAGATTCTGCATTTCTAGTAACTCCTAGGCGATCTCAATGTGCTGCTGCCTTGGTCCACACTTTGAATAATAAGGCTAGTCTAAACCACTACGTAACTGCTATTGAGCTAGGTTTAGGAACTACAGGTGTGCTGTGACCTTAAGCTGATTCAATATTGAAAGGCATTGTTTCTAAATTTGATCAGCTGGAGGTGATAACTGCAGAGTGAGTCACACTTTAGAGAGTGACTTCCCTCTGTAGTTTGTATACACTTGTTCTTGATGTAAACCCTACAAAACCAAGATTCAGACCTCAGGTGAAAGTTAGGGGGAATGAGGAGATGAAAAAAGGAATGGTTAATTAGATGAAAGTAAGTATTGGTAATAAGCTACAGATAGTGGTTCATAATAATTCATTCGTTTTCTTAAAGTTGATCCTTTTTCTAACTTAAGTCTGAAAAGAAATATTTATTACACACAGAGGTTGCTTGCTGCCCAGAGTTCCAATTCTGACCTAACAAAGGCAGTAGGCCGTTTCCAGTGATTTGTTTAGAACTTTTTTGTTATTTTTTTTTTTAAATATAATAGGATTTTCATCTGTTTAACCTCTAGGAGTTAGATAGATCTCATTCCCTAGTTTCTGTTTCCATCATTAGTGACATTGACAATATCCCAGCTTCTTACCTTGTATCCCAGATTCCTCTCTTGGAATAATTTGTGGAACAATAGGATCCAGCAGTGTAGAACTATCACCAACTTATTCTTTCATCTGCAGACATTTACTATCTTAATAAAACTGGTAAGTAAACTGACCAGCATGTTATTAAGCATGGACTTTGGGAGTTAGACAGACCTAGATTTAGATCTTGGTGTCAACATTTACTAAGGAGCCCTGGTAGTGCAGTGGTTAAGCAGTGGGCTGCTAACCAGAAGGTCGGCTGTTCGAACCCACCAGCTGCTTCGTGAGAGAAAGATGCGGCAATCTGCTTGCGTAAAGACCACAGCCTTGGAAACCCTATGGGGCAGTTCTACCCTGTCCTGTAGGGTTGCTGTGAGTCAGAATCGACTTGATAGCAACAGGTTTGGTTTTTTGTTTTGCAAACATTTACTAGCCAGGCAAGGTATTGAGCCACAAAAACCCTGGGCCTCAGTTTTCTTAGCTGTTAAAATCCAAACCCGTTGCTCTCGTGTTGATTCCAAATCAAGATGACCGCCTGTGTTTCAGAGTAAAACTGCTCCATAGGGTTTTTTTGGCTGTAATCTTTGGAAGCAGATCACCAGGCCTTTCTCTGGGTGGGTTTGAACTGCCTGGAAGCCATTGTACAAATAACTCAGCTTATAGTTACCACTACATGGACTGGATTATTGCCAGAACCTGTTAGCCCCATTTTAGATATTTTGAGATTGTTGGCAGAAGGTATTTTATTCATTTTGTATTAGATGTGGAGGTAATTTTTCAAAAAGTAACCAGGACTCACATATTCTTAATTGTCAGCCTTAAAAGGAAGACATCTTTTTTCCTTAGGAGTGGTTTCTACAGAAATATTTTATAACATTCTGGAGTTTTTTCACCAGCTCTTCCTGAATGCCTGTTGATTGAATGGATGTGGGCCATACAAGCTACTTTCACAGTACTGAATGTTTTGGACTAAATCCAGGCCAAAAGCTGCCCAAAATTTATGTTTGTGCTCAGTCAGCTTTTTATTATGGCAGCCTTTTAGGTGGAAGGACATTGACCTCTTGCTAAGTAGCAAAGGTATAAGCAGCAGAATGTTTTCTGGTGAGTGAAGAGTCTACAATCCATCCTCTACTTCCGTGCATGTGTTCTAGTTGCTAATGGGAGAAACCATTTCTGTGCCTTGACTAGGCTATCGTGAAGGGACTTGTCTGCTATCAAAGGTCACGTGACCTAGGATTACGCTGTCTGTCTAATCATAGGCTGTTGTCCACTTTTGAACCCTCCAAATTACATGGATTTAGTAAAGTGATTGTGTTCTGTGCTTAGGACATTTGTAGCAGATGCCTTAAACCTCATTTTCTAATTTCAGAAAATTTTGTGTTACCTTTGTTTTTATGGTACAACTAATGTTTTTATTGTAAAAACAGTAAAAGATAACAGAGATGCATAGGTAAAATATATAATCCTTATGGTCAGCAAAGAATTAGCATTTTGATGCATATCCCTTCTAAGCTGTTTTCTTTCGACTTTTTACTGTAATAAATTTATATTGTAATTCTGTGTTGTAAATAACTTTAAAAAAATTTTACCAAGAGCATCCTTGTGTGTTGTTATATAATTGTTTGCAGTACAGGCATACCTCAGATATCGTGTGGGTTTGGTTCCAGACCACAGCAATAAAGTGAATATTGAAGTGAAGCAAGTCACACAGATTTTTTATTTTCTCAGTGCATATAAAAGTTATTACACTAAATGAGACTAATGAGGTACAGGAGTCCAGTGACAAGGGCCAGAAGGCAGAAGGGGACAAGGAAGCTGGTGATAGGGAACACAAGATTGAGTAAGAATATTGTTGATGTGTTGTGAGATTGTTAATCATTGTCATAGGGCAACATTTGTAGTAACTGTTAAATGAGAAACTATTTTGTTCTGTAAGCCTTCATGTTAAGTGAGAATAACAGCACAATTGGAAGAGCGCAGTCAGTGTCACTGAACTGTGTGTGTAGAAATTTTTGAAACGGTGTATCTTTGGCTATGTGTATTTTCACCAAAAAAAAAATAATAATAAAGGTTGAGAAGTTAGAAGGTTGATATGTTGGGGGGTTGTTAACCAATGTCATAAAACAACATGTGCACTACTGTTTCATGAGAAACTATTTGTTCTGTAAGCCTTCACCTGAAGTACAATTTAAAAAAAAAGGTTATTACACTATACTGTAGTCTTTTAATTGTACAGTAGCATTATGTCTAAAAACATGTACATAATACCTTAGTTAAAAAATACTTTCTTGCTAAAAAATGCTAACTATTATCTAAGCCTTCAGCAGGCTGTAATCTTTTTGCTGGCAGAGATTCTTGCCTCGATGTTGATGGCTGCTGACTGATCCAGGGTGGTGGTTGCTGAAGGTTGGGGTGGCTGTGTCAGTTTTTTAAGATAAGACGACAATCAGGTTTGCCACATTGATTGACTCTTCCTTTCACGAAAAATTTCTGTGTAGCACTCAATGCTATTGAATAGCATTTTACCCACAGTAGAACTTCTTTCAAAATTGGAGTCAACCCTCTCAAACCCTGTCTCTGATTTATTAACTTAAGTTTATGTAATATTCCTAATCCTTTGTTGTCATTTCAACAGTGTTCACAGCATCTTCACTAGTAGATTCCATTTCAAGAAACCACTTTCTTTGCTCATCCATAAGAAGCAGCTCCTCATCTGTTAAAGTTATATCATGAGATTGCAGCAATTCAGTCACATCTTTAGTCTCCACTTCTAATTCTGCCACAGTTGTAGTTACTTCCTCCACTGAAGTCTTGAACCCCTCAAAGTTGTCCATGAGGTTTGGAATCAACTTCTTCCAAGTGCCTGTTAATGTTGATATATAGTGCTTTAGGTAAAAGTTCATAGAGCAAATTACTTTCTCATTCAAAAATTTATACACAAATTGTTTCGTGGCATTGGTTGCAATCCCGCATTGTGTCAGCACTCTCCCCCTTTCCCTTTCCCCCCAGGTTCCCTGGTTCCATGCATCCGTTTCCCTGTCCCTTCCCGTCTTTGTTTTTTGGGCAGGTATTGCCCATTTGATCTCATAATACTTGACTGATCCAAGGAATATGCTCCTCAGTGTGTTGTTGGTTGTTTTATAGGCCAGCCCAATCAATTTTTGGCTAAAAGGTGAACTTTGGGAGTGGCTTCAGTTCTGCATTAGAAGGGTGTCTGGGGGCCGTAGTCTTAGGGGCTCCTCCAGTCTCTGTCAGACCAGTAAGTCTGGTCTGTTTTGTGAATTTTACCATTTGTTCTACATTTGTCTTCCACTCTGTCTGGCACCCTCTTTTAATCCCAGTCAGAGTGGTCAGTAGTGGTAGCCAGGCACCATCTTGTTCTTCCGGTCTTTGGTTGTGTAGGCTGTGTTTCATGTGATCCATTTGTCCTTTGGACTAATTGCTCCCTTGAGTCTTTATTTTTTTTCACTTTCCTTTGCTCTGGACTAGAAGAAACCGATAGTTATATCTTAGATGGCCTCGCGCAGGCTTTTAAGACCCCAGGTGCTACTCATCAAAGTAGGTTGTAGAGCATTATCTTTAAGAACTACGTTGTGCCAATTGATATAGATGTCCTCTGAGTCCGTGGTCCTTTGCCTTTGAGCCTAGGAACTTCATCACATGAGGTGTTTAGTTATGTCTGAGAGTTTCCTCAGCTATGCCACTTGTGTGCTCTGTTGTCTATATTAATATATGAGGAGCACTTGTTGTTAGGTGCCGTTGAGTTGGTTCCGACTCATAGCGACCCCACGTACAACAGAATAAAACAATGCCCAGTCCTGTGTCATCCTCACAATTGTTATGCTTAAGCCCATTGTTGCAGCCACTGTGTCAGTTCATCTCGTTGAGGGTCTTCCTCTTTTTTGCTGAGCATGATGTCCTTCCCCAGGGACTGATCCCTCCTGGTAACATGTCCAAAGTATGCGTGACGTACGTAGTCTTGCCATCCTTGCTTCCGAGGAGCATTCTGGTTGTACGTCTTCCAAGACACATTTGTTTATCCTTTTGGCAGTCCATGGTATATTCAGTATTCTTCGCCAGCACCACAATTCAGAAGCGTCAGTTCTTCTTCAGTCTTCCTTATTCACCGTCCAGCTTTTGCATGCGTATGAGGAGATTGAAAACACCATGGCTTGGGTCCGGTGCACCTGAGTCCTTAAAGTAACATCTTTGCTTTTTAACACTTAAAAGAGGTCTTTTGCAGCAGATTTGCCCAATGCAATGTGTCATTTGATTTCTTGACTGCTGTTTCCATGGATGTTGATTGTGGATCCAAGTAAAATGAAATCCTTGACAACTTCAGTCTTTTTTCCATTTATCATTGATGTTGCTTATTGGTCCAGTTGTGAGGATTTTTGTTTTATGTTGAGGTGTGATCCATACTGAAGGCTGTGGTCTTTGATCTTCATCAGTAAGTGCTTCAAGTCGTCTTCGCTTTCAGCAAGCAAGGTTATGTCATCTGCATAACTCAGGTTGTTAATGTATCTTCCTCCAATCTTGATGCCCCATTCTTCATAGAGTCCAGTTTCTTGGATTATTTGCTCAGCATACAGATTGAGTAGGTATGGTGAAAGGATACAACCCTGAGGCACACCTTTCCTGACTTTAAACCACACGTTATCCTCTTGTTCTGTTCGAACAACTGTCTCTTGATCTGTGTGTAGGTTCTTCATGAGCACAATTAAGGGTTCTGAAATTCCCATTCTTTGCAATTTAGGACCATCTACAGTCATGTATTTAGAAATTTCTTCCATCGAACCTGTATCTGCCAGTGGGTGTACTTTCTTACTCCTTCCTTCACCTCTTGGCATCTCCCCCTCTCTCTCTCCCCCCTTCCCCGTCTCCACCTCTCCATTCCACTCCACTCCACTCTATCCATCCTATCCATCTTATGCATTCATTCATAGATTATTGTTTGTTGAGTCTATTGTTGCAGGATTAACTATGCTGTAGTAGTTACCATCACTGTCTTTATTCCTACATTCCTCTTAGTGTCCTCTCTTGCCTTGGTCATGTTGCTGACTTCTCCCATATTGTGTATTGCCTTTCCTATCACCCATATTAACACCTGTCTACTAATTTTCCCTCCCTCCCCCTGCCATGCCTGGTAACTGTCAAAGAATTTTTCCCCCCCGTGTGTAAACCTTTTATTATTACACTGTGTGTGTGTACCACAGTTTGTTAATCAATTCATCTCTTGTTGGGCTTGCTTCCATCTTGTTAGGTTGCTTCCACCTTTTTGCTATTGTGAATAATGCTGCAATGAATATGTCTATTTGTGTCATGGCTCTTTATTTCTTTAGGGTATATACCTAGGAATGGGATTGCTGGATCATATGGTATTTATATCTCTAGCTTTTTGAAGAAGTGCCATACCATTTTCCATAGTGGTTGTACCATTTTGCATTCCCACCAGCAGTGTGTAAGAGTTCCAGTCTCTCCACACCCTTCCCAACTTTTGTTATTTTCTGTTTTTTTCTGTTTTTTTTATTAGTGCCAGTAAGGTTGGGGTGAGATGATATTTCATTGCAGTTTCGATTTGCATCTCTAATTGCTAATGATCACGAGCATTTCTTATGTTTGTTACCTGCCTGAATGTCTTCTTTGGTGAAGTATCTGTTCATATCCTTTGCCAATATTTTAATTGGATTGTTTGTCTTTTTTGTTGTTGTTGATTTGTTGAAGTTTTCTGTAAATTTTAGAGATTAGACCCTTGTCGGATATATCGTTCCAATTTTTCCCCCCAATCTGTAGGTTATCTTTTTATATTTTTGGAGAAGTCTTTTGTTGAGCATAAGTGTTTAATTTTTAGGAGGTCCCATTTATTTGGTTCATCTTGTTCTGTGTATGCATTTTTAGTTACATTTGGTAATTTATTTATGCCATATATTAGGGCCTCTAACATTGTCCCTATGTTTTCCTCCATGATCTTTATAGTTTTAGGTTTTATATTTAGATCTTTGATCCATTTTGAGTTAGTTTTTATATATGGTGTGAGATATGGATCCTGTTTAATTTTTCTACAGATAGATAACCAGTTTTGCCAGCACCGTTTAAGAGACTGTCTCTTCCCCACTCAGTAACCTTTGGTCCTTTGTCAAAGATCAGCTGTCCTCTGTGTGTGTGGATTTACGTCTGGGTTCTCAATTCTGTTCCATTGGTCTGTGCATCTGTTGTACCAGCATCAGGCTGTTTTGACTATCATGGCTGCATAGTATGTTCTGATACCAGGTAGTGTGAGGCCTCCTGCTTTGTTCTTCTTTATAAATAAAGCTTTACTTATTCAGGGTCTCTTTCCCTTCCATATTAAGTTAGTGATTAGTTTTTCTATCTTGTTGAAGAATGCTGTTGGGATTTGAATCGGGATTGCATTAAAGCTATATATTGCTTTGGGTAGTATTGACATTTTCACAATGTTAAGTCTTCCTATCCAGGAGCATGATACGTTTTTCCATTTATGTAGATCTCTTGGTTTTTTGCAGTAGTGTTTTGTAGTTTTCTTTGTGTATGTCTTTTATGTCCCTGGTTAGATTATTCCTAAATATTTTTCTTTTCAGGGGCTATTATAAATGGTATTTTTTTCCTGATTTCCTTTGCATAGTTTTCTTTGTTGATGTAGAGGAATCCAACTGATTTTTGTATGTTGATCTTCTGTCCTGCCAATTTGCTGAATGCTTTGATTAGTTCCAACAGCTTTCTTGTGGAGTCCTTAGAATTTTCTATGTATAGGATCATTTGCAAATAGGGATAGGGGATACTTCTTCCTTACCTTTATTTCCTTTTCTTGCCTTATTGCTCTCACTAGGACTTCCAATACAATGTTGAATAAGAGTGGTGATAAAGGACGTCTATGTCTGGTTCCCGTTCTCAGGAGGAATGCTTTCAGAGTCTCTCCGTTTAGGATAATGTTGGATGTTGGTTTTGTATAAATTTCCTTTACTATGTTGAGGAATTTTCCTTCTGTTCCTATTTTGCTGAGAGTTTTTATCAGGAATGGGCGTTGGACTTTATCAAATGCCTTTTCTGCATTGATTGAGATGACCGTGTGATTCTTTTCCTTTGTTTTATTTATGTGGTGGTTTAGGTTGATTGATTTCCTAATGTTGAACCAAACCAACCTTGCATGCCTAGTATGAATCCCACTTGGTTGTGATGTATTATTTTTTTGATGTGCTGTTGTATTCTTTTGACTAGGATTTTGTTGAGAATTTTTGCATCTATATTCATGGAGGATATTGGTCTGCAGTTTTCTTTTTTAGTGATGTCTCTTAGCTGGCTTTGGCGTTAGGGTTGTGTTGGCTTCATAGAATGAATTTGGGAGTATTTCTTCCTTTTCTGTGTTGTGGAATAGTTTGTGTAGAATTGGTGTCAACTCTTCTCTGAATGTTTGGTAGAATTCTCCAGTGAAGCCGTCTGGATTGGGACTTGTTTTTGTTGGGAATTTTTTATGACCCCTTCAGTTTGTTCTTTTGTTATGAGTCTGTTCAAATTTTCTACCTCAGTTTGAGTTACTTTAGGTAAGTGGTGTGTTTCTAGAAATTTGTCCATTTCCTCTTGGTTTTCAAATTTGTTGGAGTACAGTTTTTCCTAGTATTCTGTTATGATCCTTTTTATTTCAGTTGGTTCGGTTGTAATGTCACCCATCCCATTTCTTATATGGGTTATTTACATCTTCTCCTGTTTTTGTTTTTGTCGAATTGGCCAGTGTTTTATCAATTTTATTAATACTTTAAAAAATCCAGCTTTTAATCTCATTGATTCTATTATTTTTCTCTGCTCTTCCATTTATTTCTGTTCTAATTTTTATTATTTTGTTTCTTCTGGCAACTGTGGGCTGCTTTTGCTACTTTCCAATTGTTTGAGATGTAAGGTTAATGTTTTGATTTTTATTCTTTTTTGATGTGTGTGTTTATCGCTATAAATTGCCTGTGAACACTACTTTTGCTGTGTCCCAGAGGTTTTGGTATGTTGTGTTTTCATTGTCATTTGATTCTAGGAATTTTTAAATTTCATCTTTGATTTCTTCTATTACCCAGTAGTTTTTAAACAAGGTGTTACTTAGTTTCCATTTATTAGATTTTTTTCCCTTGTTTTCCTGTTGTTGGTTTCTCCTTTTATAGCTCTGTGATCACAGAAGATGCTTTGTATTATTTCGATGTTTTTGAATTTGTTGAAGCTTGCTTTGTGGCCTAAAATGTGGTCTATTCTGGAGAATAATCCATGAGCATTGTAGAAGAATGTGTACTTTGCTGTTGTTGGGTGATGTGCTCTGTATATGTCTGTGAGGTCAAGTTGGTTGATGGTGGTATTTAGTTAGATCTTCTGTGTCTTTCTTGAGTTTCTTTGTAGTTGTTCTGTCCTTCACTTAGAGTGGTGTGTTAAAGTTTCCTAGTATTATTGTGGAAGTGTCTGTTTTTCTTGTCAGTACTGCTAGAGTTTTGAGCTCTCTTGTTGGGTGTGTATATGTTTATTAGGGTTATGTCCTTTTGGTGGATTGACCCTTTCATCATTACATAATGTCCTTTCCTTGTCTTTTAAAGTGGATTTTGCTTTAAAATGTATTTTATCAGAGATTAATATTTCCACTCCTTCTCTTTTTTGGTTATTGTTTGCTTGATATATCTTTTTTTCAACCTTTAAGTTTTAGTTTATTTATATCTTTGTGTCTAAGTTGTGTTCCAGACAGCATATTAATGGGTCATGTTTCTTTTAGCCATTCTGCCGTTCTCCATGTCTTTACTGGTGCATTTAGGTTGTTTACATTCAGTGTGCTTATCGATAGGTATAGCTTTATTGCTGTCATTTTCTTATGCTTTTTTTTTTGTTTTTTGTTTTTTGGGTTTTTTTTGTGGCATTGATGGTTTCTTCATTTTCAGTGCTGAATTTTTTTGTGGCTTTTCTTTTTATTTCCTTTTCCTTTTTTGGCTTTGTGTGTACTGAATCTTTATGATTTTCTTCTTTTATATTTTGATGATTAGGTTTGTTGACTTTCTTTGTGGTTACCCTGAAATTTATCTTCCTAAGTTTAAAACAGTAATTTATTTCTTGATATCACCTTGACTTCCTCTCCATATGGAAGTTTTAAAGCTATACTCTCTATTGCCTCTTAATGTTTTGAAGTGGTCATCAGTTACAGATTAACATCTCTGGTTCCCTGTTTTCTGTGTTTTAGCTTTATTTTATTTTTGAAAGTTCTTTATCTAAGTTCTTAAGATCAGAACTTAGTCTTATTGATACTCCTTTGTAGGTGATCTTTCATTTTTCCCGAGCTACTTTCAGAGTTCTTTTTTTGTCTTTGGTTTTGGAAAGTTTGATTATGATACGTCTTGGTGTTCTTCTATTGGAATTTATCCTGTATGGGGTTCATTGTGCTTCTTGTATGGTTATCTTCTCTTCTTTCATGATATTAGAGAAGTTTTCTGTCAGCAGATCTTTCAACAATTCTCTCTGGGCTTTTTGTTTACTCCTTCCCTTCTAGGATTCCAATCACACGTAAATATTCCTCTTGATGGTGTCCCACATAACTCTTTAGACTTCATTGTTTTTTAAATTGTTCTTTGAACAGATGGGTGTCAAGGGATTGGTCTTCTATTCCACTGATCCTGTCTTCCATTGTTTCAATTCTACTCCTATGACTTTCCATTGAGTTGTGAGTTTCTGCAGTTTTGTTAAGCTTCTGGATTTCCAGTTGCTATTTCTGTATCATTTCCAGTTGTCTGTTTTGTCATTTTGTTCTTGTATTGTTTTCCTGAATTTGTCTAGTGTTTTGTCTGTGTTTTCCTTGATTCCTTTGAGGACCCTATACATAAGCCATTTGAATTTCTTTTCAGGAAGCTCCATTATCTTTTCTTCTTCAAGCAGGATTTCTGGTTTTTTCTTATGGTCACTTGCTGGAACCATCTAGCCTTGCTTTTTTAGGTAGCTTGCTGTTGTCTCCAGGACATTAAGGGTTTATTGTATTTATTTTTTATTTGTATAATTGTTTGCTGGGTCCTCTTTTTTTGTTTGTTTTTTTTTTTGGTGATTCCTGGCAGGCGTGGCTGGAGTGGCTGTGGTGGAGCACTCCCTACCTATCTTTGGGTGACTGGAGTAGCAGGTAGGTGTGGGAGCTCGGGTTTCTGTTTACTGATCTTGTGGAGCAGCTGAGGGTGGGTTGGTTGGGCTTTGGCCTCCATCTGTCTTTGGTCTGGTGGCTCAGGAGCGGGGAATGGTGCTCTCCGTGCAGGGGGAGCAGCCGGTGTGGTGGGCAAGTCAGGGTGTGCTCGGCACCTCTCTGTGGTTGGGGGTGTGGGTGGTAGGGGGTGGTGGTGGGCGGATGTTCACACAGTTGCTCTACTTCCATCTTCTTCTGGGTAGGAGGAGGGAGGAAGGAGTTGCAGGCAGGGATTCACTCAGTCTCACTGTGTCTGTCAGTGGCGGGAAGGGGGAGGAAGGTGCAGCAGAGGGGGTGTGTGCACACCCTTCTTCCACCATGCACTGGGCAGGGGAGGGAAGAAAGAGCCTTGGGGGGGATGTATGTATAGTCATAGCTCCTCTGTCCCTCGCTGGGCGGGTTCAGGGATGGAGTTGAGGCTGGTGTATGCGTGCATAGTGATGCCGCCTCACATCAGGTGGGAGGAGGGAGGAAGGGCTGCAGTGGAATGTGTGCAGTCATGGCTCTTCTGACCCTCGTTGAGCAGGTTAAGGGATGGAGTTGTGCCTAGCAGATGTACACATAGAGATGCCACCTCATGCAATATGGGAGGAAGGAGGAGGGAGCGGTAGGTGAACTCTCTGGCTACCCTGCTGCTGCTGCCTTCCACCAGGCCATTGGGGGGAAGTAGGTGGCAGGTGGGCACATGCATGGAAGTGTGCCTACTCTTGCTTGTCGGGTCGGCCAGGGTGGGTAGTAGATGAGGTTGAATGGGGTAAGGGGAATAAGGATAGGCTCATGTTATGGTCCTCCAGTCAGGCAAGGCAGTCAGCATATGGAATCCTCTCCCACCTCTGATTAGGAGGATGGGTTGAGGGGGGAGTGCGTTCCGCTGGCTAGGATACATGGGTCCCAGGGCACTTGTGTCTGCTAAAGCCAGCAAGTGGGACTTGTCTTCTCTCGAGTGCAAGGAAGGGGGCTACCCGGGGACCAGTTGGGTAGGAGAGCTCCCACTGTCATTCAGCAAGGCCACCACTCCTGACTATCTCAGGTTCTGGATCTGGCACCCTCCCCGTCTCAGCTTCTTTCCATGTGTGTCTGTAGAGGTTCTCTGTCCCCTCTTGGGGAAAGTTGTGAAATTGCCTTGCTGTTTTCTTCACCCAAGGTTGCTGCTGGCTTTGTCCTAAGTTAGCCACAGCGGGCCGGGATGACTGGCTGAACTCTTCAGTTCCAGGTTACTCCTCTTTCACTACTTTCGTTATTCCTTCCAGTCAGTGTTCAGTTCAGTTCTTAAACTTTCTTTTTAAATGTTCAGGGTTCCCAGATTGGTACCAGCCTTCTGTTTCGCTTGTGGGGTTTTTTTTTTTTTTTTTTTTTTTTTTTTTTTTGGTCTTTGGTGTGACTAAGCTGCCATCTTGGCTCCGCCCCCTCATGTTTCAAGAGGCAGAGAAACTAACATTAATATTTTCACCTCTTCTCGTGAATCACGAATGTTCTTACTGGTATCTAGAATGGTGAATCCTTTCCAGAGGGTTTTCAATTTATTTTGTCCAGATCCATCAGAGGAATCACTATCTACGGCCTTAGAAAATGTTCTTCTTAAATAGTAAGGTTGCAAGTCAAAATTACCCCTTGATTCATTGGCTGCAGAATGGATGTTGTATTAGTAGGCATGAAAACAACATTAATCTCCTTGTACATCTCCATTAGAGCTCTTGAGTGACCAGGTGCATTGTCAATGAGCGGTAATTTTTGAAAGGAATCTTTTCTTCTGAGCAGTAGGTCTCAACAGTGGGCTTAAAATATTCAGTATACCATGTTGTAAAAAGATATGCTGTCATCCAGTCTTTGTTGTTCCATTTATAGAGCACAGGTAGAGTAGACTTAGTATAATTCTTAGGGGCCTTAGGATTTTTAGAATGGTAAATGACCATTGGCTTCAACTTCAAGGCGTCAGCTGCATTATCCCCTAACAAGAGAGTCAGCCTGTCCTTCGAAGCTTTGAAGCCACGCATTGACTTCTGTCTGGCTATGAAAGTCCTAGATGGCATCTTCTAATACAAGGCTATTTCGTTTACATTGAAAATCTGGTGTTTAGTGTAGCCACCTTTATTAATTGTCTTAACTAGATCTTCTGGATAATTTCCTGCAGTTTCTGCATCATCACTTGCTGCTTCACCTTGCATTTTTATGTTATGGAGACAGCTTCTTTCCTTAAACCTCATGAACCAGCCCCTGCTAGCTTCAGACTTTTCTTCTGCAGCTTCCTCACCTCTGTCAGCCTTCATAGAATTGAAGAGATTTGGGGCCTTGCTGTGGATTAGACTTCGGCTTAAGGGAATGTTGTTGCTGGTTTGATCTTCTATCCAGACCACTAAAACTTTCTCCATATCACCAAATAAGACTGTTTCGCTTTCTTATCATTCGTGTGTTCACTGGAGTAGGACTTCTAATTTCCTTCAAGAACTTTTCCTTTGCATTCATGTTTGGCAAAAGAGGCATAGCTTTTGACCTGTCTCAGCTTTCGACATGCGTTCTTCATTAGGCTTAATCGTTTCTAGCTTTTGATTTAAAGTGAGAGTTGTGTGATTCTTCCTTTCACTTGAACACTCAGAGGCCATTGCAGGGTTATCAATTGGCCTAATTTCAGTATTGTTCTGTCTCAGGTTATAGGGAGGTGCAAAGAGAGAGACAGGGGAACGGCTGGTCAGTGGAGCAGTCAGAACACACACAGCATTTATTAAGTTCACCATTTTATATGAGTGTGGTTTGTGGTGCCCCCAAACAATTATAATAGTAACATCAAAGATCACTGATCACAGATCACCATAACATATAATAAAGTTTGGAATGTTACGAGAATTACAGAATGTGACACAGAGACACAAAGTGAGCACATGCTGCTGGAAAAATGGCGTCGATAGACTTGCTCGACGCAGGGTTGCCACAGACCTTCAATTTGTAAAAATCGCAGTTTGTCTACTTTGCATATTTGGTCCTTTGATTTTTCACTACTATAAATGGTCATGCAGTATGGATTCTTGTAGTTATAGGTTTCTGTACATTGTTATGATTTTGTTTGGATAAATCCCTAGAAGTGGAATTGCTAACTTTTCTAGAAAACTACAGTGGTATGGTGAGTTTTTCCATCCTGAGGTGTTTTATAAACAGTGAACTCATTTGTTTTCAATTAAGAATTTGTATTGTTTGTTTAAAAGGGGGAGGGGAATTTTACTTTTGGCTTAATTTGGTTGCAGGCTTGTGCAACATAGGGATATGGGCCAGTTATCTGGAGAGATTCTATACCCTTTCCTACCTCAAAGCTGCGCCACTTGAACATATCTCCAGAGTTTTTACTTTAAGCATTTTCCATACTCTTCACTCTATATTGTCTGTGTCAGAGCATGTAGAGATAAAGATTGTAATATTAAGTTTTTCTTTTGGCATTGTCTTTTCAGATCATAAAGCAGAAAATCGAAAACATGAAAGTAGACAGAACTAAACTGAAAAAGACACCTACTGAGGCTGTAAGTATCTAGAATTTTGTTCCACTTTTCATTTCAGAAATAATTCTTATGATCAGTTCACCCATACTGATCTTCCAAATACACCATTTCTCCTATATGCAAAGTGCAGTAAAACAGCAGCTTGTCTTGAAACAGTCAGATTTTCTCTTGAACTTCTCTTCCTTGATTAAAAAAGTGAATACGAGTGGAAGGTGAACACTTAAACTGTGGAAAGTGAGCCCTAAACAGTTCTTTGTAGCTGTATGTACGTGAAGTAGGCTCTCAGGCTGCTGTTCCTATGAATGAACGGCAGTAAGGTATAATGGAAAGAGCAGATGTGGAATCAAATTCTGACTGTAGTTGTGGGGGTCTTAACCGATTTTCTTGTGAGGTCAGTGATTTAGATTTCTTTATTACTAATTCTTAATCATACAATTCAGCTTAACCTGTACATTGTTTATTGACTGGCCATGTCAGATGATTCAATGTTAACAGTAGAAATCCCAGCTTCCATCCAATAATCCATCAGCTAGATTGAACTACATTCTGAGATTAAGGAACATTATTACTACATTTTTATTCCAACTCTTGGTGACCCCGTGTATGTCAGAGTAAAACTGTGCTCCATAGAGTTTTCAATGGCTGAGTTTTTGAAAGTTGATTGCCAGGACTTTTCTTCCAAGGCATCTCTGAGTGGACTCAAACTTCCAACATTTCAGTTAGCAAGCAAGCATGTTAACTGTTTGCACCAGCCAGGGACTAATCCAGGAACATGTTGTTGTTAGTTGCCGTTGAGTCGGTTCCAACTCATGGTGACCCATGTGTGCAGAGTAGAACTGCTTCATATGGTTTTCAAGGCTGTGACTTCTCAGAAGCAAATCGCCAGGCCTGACTTCTGAGGTGCCTCTGGGTGGGTTCAGACCTGCCAACCTTTTGGTCAGTAGTTAGTGCTTAACTGTGCCACTCAGCCGCCTTCCAGGAACATAGGCCTGTGGCTTCAAGCAAACCACTAACATCCCCAATAATGAGTCTGAGAGGTACTGTCTTCCCATACCTTCGCAGCATTATGGATTATCTTGAAACTTCTGTTAATCTAATACTTGAAAAAAAATAGCTAGTTGGGGAAAAAAAGTATTTCACTGTTCCTAATTTGCATTGCTCTAATACACAGATTTTTCAAGTTTATTGGCCTTTTATCAGTTGTCTGTGTCCTACATTGCTATTGGAATGTCACTGTGTTTCTTACTGAGTGCCAGACATATTGAGTATATTAATTTTTCATATCGCAGATATTTTCATTTGCTTTTTGATTTTTATTTTTGATGTGTTTTCACATCTAGACGTTTTGGCAGTTATGTAGTCAGGTATCTTTAGAAAATGAAGAGCAGAAAGAAAACTTCCAGTGGGAAGATGTTCCATGTTCATGGACTGGAAAACTTAATATTGTTAAGATGTCAATACTACCCAAAGCGATCTATAGATTCAATGCAATCCTGATCAAAATCCCAACAGCCTCCTTTACAGAAATGGAAAAACCAATCCTCAACTTTATATGGAATGACAAGAGGCCCCAGATAGCTAAAGTAATATTGAAAGAGAAGAACAAAACAGGAGAACTCACACTTCCAGATATTAAAATATATTCTATAGCTACAGTAATCAGAACAGCCTGGTACTGGTATAAAAATAGTCACATAGACCAATGGAATAGAATTGAGAGTCCAGAAAGAAACCCACACATCTGTGGTCAACTGATTTTTGACGAGGGTGCTAAGTCCATTTGATGGGAATAGAAGAGTCTCAAATAAATGGTGTTGGGAAAATTTGATTTCATATGCAGAAAAAGTAAACAGGATCCATGCCCCACGCCGTACACGAATGGATTAATGTTCTAAATGTGCAAACCAGAACTATAAAATTCTTAGAAGAAAATGCAGGACCTAGCTTTTAACAATGGATTATCTAATGTAGTAACAGAAGCACAAACAGCAAAAGACAAATAAATGGGACCTCATAGAAATTAAAAACTTTTGTCCATCAGAAGACCTTACCAAAAAAGTGAAAAGACAAGCTACCTAGTGGCAGAATATCTTCAGAAACCATATATCCGGTAAGAATCTAATAGCGAAAATATATATAAAACTTCGACAGCTTAACAACAAAAAGACAAATAACTCAGTCATAAAATGGGCAAAAGACATAAATAGATATTTCACCAAAGAGGACATTCAGGTGGCCACCAAACACATGAAAATTAGCCATCAGAGAAATGCTACTCCAGACTATAGTGAGATACCATTTCACTCCCACTAGGATGGCTAAGATTAAAAAAAGCAGAAGATAACAGACATTGGTGGGGATGTGGGATAATTCGAACTTCTATTTGTTGCTGGTTGGAATGCAACATGGTACAGCTGGTGTCAAAAGTAGTGTGGCAGTTCCTCAAAAAACTAAAAATAGAACTCCTATCTGACCCAGCAATTCCACTCCTAGGTGTATACCCAAAAAACTTGAAAGCAGAGACTCAGACTTGTATACCAGTGTTCATTACAGCACTGTTCACAGTAGCCAAAAGGTGGAAACAGCCTAAATGCCCATCAACAGATGAATGGATAAACAAAATGTAATATACACATACAGAGGACTACTACTCAGCCAGTAGGAAAAATGAAGTCTTGGTGCATGCTGCAGTATGGATGGCACTTGAAGACATTATGCTGAGTGAAATAAGTCAGTCACGAAAGGGCAAATACTGTATGACCTCACTTATATAAAAAGACAAGAAAAAGTAAATGTATACAGACCAACGTTTATTAGTGGTTACCAGGGGAGGGAAGGAGGGCAAAAGTGGTATGAAGTATTGAGTTCAGTTTACAGTGATAGAAAAATTGCATTGCATAAGGGTAGGTTTAAAAATGACTTGCGGGCGGTGTCTGACCTCTAACTTCACCAGGAGAAGGAGAACTAAGACCAACAGCCCAAGGCTGAGTCCTTTAAGGCAGCAGTCAGACATGCCTCCTGTCTCCGCCATCTTTGCCAATTCTGACACCAACCGTCCCTCCCACAGCACTCTCTACTTCTCTGCTAAGTTTGATGATTCATTGTAATGGCTACACAGAACTCAGACCATACTCACAATTATGGGGTTTATTAGGGAAGTAACAGGTTATGATTCAGGCTCCAGAACACTCAAGGATGCAGTTCTTCCATCAGGACAGCCTCTTCCGAGCCATGCTTGCAGACACACTTGTCCCTGGCCCTCAGTCTCTGTCCAAAAACACTCAGCTTTCTCGCTGTATTGGACGGGAATCCAACTGTGCTGTCTACTGTGGGTCTCTGCTGCCAGTCTCTCCATCCTTGGTGGTGGTGGGCTCTTTTTTCTCTCCCACCTCTGGGGTGGCTCATTTCAAGCCCAGCAGGATGGCAAAACTGACCAATCCCTTTAGTGGGCCACAATTACCCTATCACACAGTCCTACCCAGTCATTTGGGTGGGAGTCACAAGACCATCTAGTTCAAGACTAGAAAGGCCACACAATAGCAATCTGTGGCACTGCAGTAGGGCTGCACAGCAAGTTATTGTAAGTGCTATCAATAAGTTACACACCTGTAAAAAGCTGTGTGATATATTTACAGTGATGACAGAAGAAAGCAGCTGCTGAGGCTACTTACGTATAAGCAAACACCTTATGAGATTTGGTTCCTAGATTTGGAGGTTTAGGGTCACAGTTTCATGGAACATTTAAGTTAATTGGCCCAGTAACATGTTTAGTGATTCTCTTCTACCTCCTAGTTGGTTGTGTAGTTCCTGGGTTCTTAAAGCTTGCAAACAGCCATCCAAGGCACAATAATTTATCTTTCTTCTCTTGGAGCAACAGTGGAAGAAAGAGTCAGGAATAGGAGGAGAAAATGGAATGTGTGGCTTATTGTCTCGATGAACAACTCCCTCATTTGCCATGAGACTAGAACTGAATGATGCCTGTCTACTATTAATGAACATTTTGATCAAAGATTCTGTAGAAGAATCCTGATCAAAAGGGGGAAAATCTAGAACAGAATTTTAAATTCTAATGGACTCCAAACTCTGGAGCCATGGAGGCTGAGTGAACCCCTAAAAAACTGAAATGGACTGGTATTCACCATTTTGAATCAGACAGTCATATAGTCTACTATGCCAGGAATGACAGATTGAAGAGGAATGGTGTCGCATTCATCATCAAAAAGAACATTTCATGATCTATCCTAAAGTACAGCGCTGTCAGTGATAGTTTAATACCCATACACCTACAAGGAAGACCAGTTAATATGACCGTTACTCAAATTTATGCACCAACCACTAGTGCCAAAGATGAGGAAATTGAAGATTTTTTAAAAGTGTTGAAAAGCAGAGATGTCAGTTTGAGGATGAGGATGAGGGTGTGCCCAAGCCATGATATTTTCAGTCACCTCATGTGCATGCAAAAGCTGGACAATGAATAAGGAAGACCGAAGAATTGATGCCTTTGAATTATGGTGTTGGCAAAGAATATTGAATATACCATGGACTGCCAGAAGAATGAACAAGTCTGTCTTGGAAGAAGTAAGCCAGAGTGCTCATTGGAAGTGAGGATGGCAAGCTTTGTCTCATGTACTTTGGATATATTATCAGGAGGGACTGGTCCCTGGAGACAAACATTATGCTTGATAAGGTGGAGGGTCAGTGAAAAAGAGGAAGACCCTCAACCAGATAGATTGGCACAGTGGCTGCAACAGTGAGTTCAAACATGGTAGTGATTGTGAGGGTGGCATGGGCGGGACTGGGCAGTGTTTCGTTCTATTGTACATAGGGTCGCTATGAGTCGGAACCGTCTGGATGGCACCTAACAGCAACAGTAAAAAATGTCTTCTTTGAGCATTATGCTCTTTTAAGAACTGTATATGGGATCAGATTGACAATAGCAACTCAAAAGATTAGACAGGAACTTTAGGGGCCAGTGAGTTTATGTTAATGGGTGAGAAGCAACTCAGAAAAGGAGGATGAGAATGGTTGCACAACTTGAAGCATGTAATCAGTGTTACTGAATTAATTGTACATGGAGAAAGTGTTGAATTGGTCTGTGTTTTGCTGTGTATATTCTCAGCAACAACAAAATAAATAATAAACGAGAAGAAAACTTGCCTAAAATACTACACAAATTCAAACAGTGGCATCAGTGTGAAAATCTACTGATAAGAGAATAGAGAACCTGGAAATGGATCCTAGTGTACATATGTATGAGAACTTAACATATGATAATAGAAGAATTATAAGTTGGTGGAAGAGGACAGTATTCATTAAACAGTACTAGGGTAATTGTTTGGCTTTTGAAGGGTAGGGAGGCTCTTATATGTTGAAGTCTATATGAATTAAAAGTCAAATGTTTAAAGAAGAAATAATTATAGGAGAAATAAAAGAAAATATAGGTGAATATTTACCTGGTTTTAGGTAGGGTTGGCCCTTCCAAGCATTAAAACAAAGGAAAAAACCCATAATGGAAAAGATTACTAAATTATATATAAAAATGTCAGATAGTATGTTCAAGATTAAAAAGTACATGATAAGCTGGAGGAAGTATTTGTAACTTGATGCAGTTAATATCTTTAGTGTCTAAATCAATAGGAGAGGTGACTATCCCAATGACAAAATGGGCATAGGACATTTCACAAAAAAACAGCAAGTAAACTTCCAGAAAGATTCAACCTTGTAAGTAATCAGAGAATGCAAATTTAAAATATTTTTTTACATAGTGTATTTTTAGGGATTTACACACTTATGGCTTACAACATTCACTTGGTGAAGAATATGTAACATACCATGGACTATCAGAAGAACGAACAAATCTGTCTTGGAGGAAGTACAGCCAGAATGCTCTTAGAAGCGAGGACAGTGAGAATTTATTTTGCTTACTTTAGTCATGTTATCAGGAGATACCCTGGAGAAGGACATCATGCTTGTTAAAATAGAGGGTCAAGGAAAGAGAGGAAGACCCTCAACGAGATGGTTTAACACTGGCTGCAACAACAAACTCAAGCATAGAAATGATTGTGAGAATGTCACAGTACAGGATAGTGTTTCGTGGTGATACGATATACATAGGGTCGCTATGAGACTGCACCTGTCATCAACAACTACAAATTACTTAGGATAAACTCTTAGAAGTGGAATTTTTAGGATCATTGACTGTATTTTTAATGTTTGAGGATGCCTGTTTGCCTTCAGCAGCATATGAGAATGCCCAGTTCCCCATACTGTGGTCAATACTAGGTATTATTTTTAAGAAAGGCTATTATTGATCACTTTGTATATCAACAGCTGTGCCAAGGATTTTTTCCCCTAGGTTTAATATGTTTATTGGAGCATATCAATACGAATCCTGGAATTGGTATACAGCTGTTGAACTGGCAAATATTTATATATACTATGAGTAAGGAAAATCACATGCAGTTTTTATTTATGTAGCAGAGACACGACAGTAAAGATATAATGTTGTCCCTGCTATATTTTCCTGCAAACTGCAAGGTTCAGAGAGACATTGATAATCTTGATAAAACAAGGAACATCATGCTGATACATTAAATCGATGACATTATGCTGACTGAACCTAGTGAGCAAGCACTTCAGATGCCTTAGACATATGTGGGCTAGAGAGTCAGAGATAACCCTGCAAAAGTTTGAGGGCCTGACACATTGGGAAAGTTTCTAGGTTCCAAAGATCTTGAGAATGTTGGGATATCCCTCCTAAAGTGAGATAAGTTGCTGCACCTTGCACTGCACAACATGAAGAAAGAGGAGCAATGTATGGTGTGCCTCTTTGGATTTTAGAGCCAACATGTGTCACATTTGGGCATGCTCCTTTGACCCATTTAATGAGTAACTGCTAAAGCTTACACTTTGTGAGGTTTAGATCTAGAAAAGATTCAGCGAAGGTCTAGGCTATGATGCAAGCTGCCCTACCACTTGGGCATTATGACCTACTAGACCCAGGTGCCTTACTTAGGTGTCAACCAAAGATGCTACATGGTGCCTCTGGCAAGCCCCGTTAGGATAATCATAGTTAAGACCCCTAGAGTTTTGACCATGCTGTCCTCTGTTAACAACTGTCCTATATTTAAAAAAAAACAGCTCTTAGCTTGCTACTGGACCTTCGTAAAGACTGAATGTCTGAATCACACCAAGTGATTATAGGACCTAAATATTTATCATGAACTGGGTGTTATCTAACCCACAAAATCATAAAATTAGATTTGCATAGCTGCCCTCAAGTAGAAATTAAAGTGGTATATATGATACTGGGCCCCAAGTGGGTCCAAAAGACATAAGTAGAATGTATGAGCAGGTAGTTTTAGACTCCCGTGGTGTCTGATTCTACTGCTTCACCATCTCTACCTCAACATGTAGTCATGGCTTACAGAGGGAGGAGAAAAAAGGTATAGTCCTGGTTTATGGAAGGGTTTGGTGTCATTGATTTTACATACATTTAAATTGCCATAAAAATTTGAGGTAGATATTAATAAGACTTACTTTACAGGGGAAAAAATTTTTGGGGATAAGCTTAAAGAAAGCTGTCTATCTTTTTTTAATCTCACATTCCATGTTTTGTTTTTGGTGGTGAAAATTTAAATCTCACAAAAGCATTGTTGATATATAGGGTATTATTATTTCTTTTTGCAGAAGAGGATACTAAGATTCAAAGAGGTAGCATACTGAGTACCTTACTTCAAAGCCTTTGAATAGTATGTTGCCTCTCCATATTTAAGCTTCTGTTATTTGGGATAAGTGGTTTACGTATGTGCCATAAAGAGATGTGCACTTCACATCTCTGAGGTAGCTATTAGCTCTGTTTTCCTGGTAAGAAAACTGGCTGAGAGGTTGGACTTACTCATAATTAAATAGCTCATTAGTAAGCATAAAGCTAAAAACTGAGCCTAGATTTGTTTGGTTTCAAATCCAAGCCTATTTCTAAGATACCATACTGTTTTTACAGAGTTAAAGAGCAAGTGTAATCACTGAGAAGTGCTATCCATTGGTAGAAGGCTTCTCTGTCCCAACCCCCATTCCTTGCCCTTCCTTCTTTTCCCATTCTCCCTCTTTATACCTATTTAATAGCCCAAAATTCCCTTTGTGAATGCTTTTTTTGTTTTTCCCAGCCTGCAGATTGCAGAGCCTTAATAGACAAACTCAAAGTTTGTAATGATGAGCAACTCCTCTTGGAACTACAGCAGATCAAAACATGGAACATTGGAAAGGTATGTGAACCCACATTAGAGGCTGGTCAAAGAAATCAGGGCCTATTAGAATTACTCATGTTCTCCCATAACTCCATGTTTCCAAAAGATAGAACTCACCAGACTAGTACAGCATTTTGTATGCTGTGATACAGAAAGAGAAACAACAATGGAATAGACTCATTCAGCAGTCACTTAATAAGCATTTTGCATATGCCTGGCACACCTCTAGACTAGTGGCTTTTTAGGGTGTAAATGGTTGCCAAGTAAATTTTGAAAGAATAAAAATATGAAAGGAAAATTTTGCTAGCTGCAGATGGGGAATGCTTGCACAAATGATGACAAAGAATCTTAACCACAGAATTCCATTAGTTTGACTGGCAAAATGAGTTTGAGATACTCTGGGGATTTTAACTTTTAGTTTAAAAGAATTTTCTTTAGGTAACTAAAGAAAGATGAACTTTTCTGATAAAATGGGTCCCAATGGGAATGTTTGTAGACTTCAGAATATAGCCAGAATTCTTTGAGGATCTAGTTAGAGGTTTTGTGATGTTAGCACGTATTGCCTTGATAGATAATAACGGTGAACTCAGGCCCACGTAGCTCAGAGTGTTATCTTTTTTGTATGGGTTTCTGTACTGGTTGGGAGTTGAAGAGAAGCAAAGGTGGGAAATAAGCTTCTCTAGGTGTCATGCCCCAGCAGTCTGTTGCAACAAAGCTCAGTCACGAAGCACCCGTACAGTACTTTTACCTTATTCTTATATCTTCCTTTCTCCTCCTCTCTGCAGTGTGAGTTATATCACTGGGTGGACTTGTTGGACCGCTTCGATGGAATTTTGGCAGATGCTGGACAGACAGTGGAGAATATGTCCTGGATGCTCGTATGTGATAGACCAGAAAGAGAACAGCTGAAAATGCTTCTCTTGGCTGTGTTGAACTTCACAGCTTTGCTCATTGAGTACAGCTTTTCCCGGCATCTGTACAGTTCCATAGAGGTAGGGAAGATTCAAGCATGTGATCTGTTTTTAACTAGAATTGTGTACACCCAGAAATAAGGAAATTGTTATTTCTGTCTGATGATTGCTTCTTTACTTTTCATTATGGAGTTCTGGGTTTTTCAGGATGTCATAGACAACGATAGGATATTTCTTAGCTATAGATAATACCCTTCACGGGGTTGTTGGGAAGGCTCTTTACTCTCATCTTCACTCTCCCTTTTAAGATTCAAGAAATGAATGAGAGGCATAATACATGTATTGAAGTATTCCAGGGAATTTGCAGGAATTGATTTTTGTGTCAGGTTCTTACTCATAAACTATTAGAAATGGTTTGATTTCCTTGATACATTAATGTACGTGCTACCCTTCTGAAAAGTCTTAGTGTGCTGCTTTTCAGTCTCTTCTCTCCTTTCCCCTGTCCTTTCCAAAATATGTATTAATACATCCTATGTGTACTTAAAGAATAAAGTGAGCATAGGAATCAGTAAGCTTTTGAATTCATCAAAAATAACTAAAAGAAAAAACTTTTCTTTTAGCCTATCTTTAGTTTTTTTTTTTTAATCACTGTTAGGTGACCTGAAGTTATGTGTCAGTTTTCCTAAGTCTTCAGTAAAGAAATAGAATGAAAATAAATAAGTAGAAAGAAAATGATTTGGTAAAAGTAGTGGAATAACTGAAGTAAAGACCTAGCAGACAGAGCTTTAAGTGGGCCGTGAGTAAGCAGTCTCTTGAAAATGAAATAGATTTGCTGTGAAAGGAAGTCTGTGGCCTTCAGGATGATCAGCAACTCGAAATTCCTGGGTTCATTTCCAGTTAAGGTACATATTGATTTTAACCCTGACTAGAGTGCTTGAATATGTTGCTGAATTTTAATTGTATTTAAAAAAATAATAATAATCACTCTTAGGTAACTTACGAGCATACACTGTGATGCCAGTAGTCATAGTTTATACAAATGCCACCAGCTGTTGTTGATATTTTTAGGTTTTATATAGAGGACCCTGTGTTTTAGTTAATTCCAAGTTTATATTTGTCATGAAGGATACAGAAGGAGCATAAAATTATCTTTATCTCATTCTTTGTAGTCTAGATAGAGATTTAAAATTCTTGAGCTCCACATATGTATATCATTTATCTCTTTTGTAATCTGTTCCTTCCTGTGCAATTTTGAACTGCCGTTTACATTTTTCACCTTTATTGGACTTTCTGGCAGGCTGCCAGATTATATGCTCCTTGGGGACAAGGTTTTACATGTTGTAGGTGCTCAGATATTTATAAATGTTGACAAATATATTATTGTATTTACATTTACATTTCCAAGGCCAAGTGTGCCTGATACCAGAAACTTGTCTTTTTTTGTTTCTGTAGCATTTGACAACTTTATTGGCTTCCTCTGATATGCAAGTGGTGTTGGCTGTGCTTAACCTTCTGTATGTATTCAGCAAAAGATCAAACTATATCACACGCCTTGGATCTGACAAGAGAACCCCGCTGCTAACCCGGCTGCAACATTTGGCAGAGGTGAGTCATGGGTAAGGAGTGGAAGGTGGGAGGTTGTGGTTCTTTTTTTGACAAGTGCTTCTTACACTGTCAAAAATGAGTTGAAGGGTCGCTATGAGTCGGAATTGACTCGACAGCAACGGGTTTGGGTTTTTTTGTTTTTAAGTTAATTTGCTGATCTAATTGAGTAGTATTGGATCTCACTTAGCTACATTTCAGAAAACCTATGGAGTATTTTCAGTTATTATAAAATATTCTCAGGGATTTCACGAATCTCTGCTCAGAAAGTCACAAGTCTGCTCTTTTGTTAAAAATGACAACCCCTCTTCTGAAAAGGCTCTTCAGAATCAAATTCTACATGGGATGGTGGAAGTATAGTGTGATAAAAAGATCTGAATTTCACTGGCCCTGGCTTATTCTGATAATAGTTTTCTCATCTGTGAATTTAGAATATCTGCTTCGAGTTGTTTTGGAACTAAAGTGCTGTGCTCGTTAATTAGTTTTTGATGTTTGTGATTGTAATGGAAGTCAAAAGATCTCATGTAATAGTTCATCTCGACTAAAAAATATTAATCACCTATAAGTCATCCAGATGGAGCCTCCCTTAAAATGGGAGCAGCGTATTCCCTTCTTACATTTGGAAATATGTATGCACAAGCATACAACCTGTTTTTTTTTTAACACGTTGTAAACATGTTCTCATGTTATTTAAAAATGAAAGGTGATTCAACAGTGAATCTTCAAGTAACAGTTCAAAGGAAAAAAAAGTATCTTGATGCTTCAAAAGCATTTGATGAAATTCAGTACATTAGTAAAATACTAATATAAATTCTTTGGAAGTAGGAAAAGTATATAAATTTCTAAACTTGAAATTTATAAATCGTGTCTACCAGAAGTCATAGTGGGGAAACTAAAGAGTTTCCATTGAATTCAGAAGTCACGCAAAAATGCCAGCTGTTACTTCTGCCTTTTAAATTTGTAGTAGAGGTCCTAACCAATACAAGAGAAAAGAAAAAAATGAAGGATATATATTGAAAGAGAAAAATTGTCACTATTTGTAGTTGGCAGAATTGTGTCTCTTGGTTTTCTGGATACCCATTGCCATCGAGTCAATTTAGACTCATAGCAACCCTATAGGACAGAGTGGAACTGTCGCATAGGGTTTCTAAGGGAGCGCCTGGTGGATTTGAACTACCAAAGTTTTGGTTAGCAGCCGAGCTCTTAACCACTGTGCCACCAGGGCTCTAAGGTAGCCAAGTAAGAGATCAATATACAGAAATGAATAGCTCCTCCATAATTAGTAATAACCAATTACAAAATGATTGGGGAAAAGATCCCATTTACAATATCAACAAGTATAACCAAACCAGTTGCCATCAAATTGATTTCGACTCATGGTGACCCCATGTGTGTCAAGAGTAGAACTGCTCCATAGGGTTTTCAGCGGCTGATGTTTTGGAAATAGATTGCCAGACCTTTCTTTTGAGGCACCTCTGGGTGGACTTGAACCTACAGCCTTTTGGTTAGCAGCCATTAATGATTGGCACCACCCAGGGACTCTGTCAATAAGCATAGTATCCATAAAATAAGCCATATTTGGTAAAACTGTAAATTTAATAGAAGATAATGTAGGTGGTTATATCTGTGATCTAGTGGTAGGGACGGAATTCTTAAAATCCCCAAAACATAAACCTTAAGGTATAAATTTGAATTTGAATACAAAATTAAGACTCCTTTTCATTGAAAAACAACATAGCTCAGCACCATTGTTAAGGAGCCTACACCAGAATGTAAATCAGACACTGCTTCCTTCATGGAGAAAAATGTCCATTGAACTGAACAATGCACTTACTGGATTGTTCAGTAACATTCTAGCTTGAGCACATGTTGTCAGTGGGCCATTAACAGTTTCAAACAACTGGAATAGCAGCTATCTGTGGACCATTAACTAGCATTGTCAAAGACAAAAGTTAACAGATTGATGATAAAACCAAAAACCAAACCAGTTGCTGTCCAGTAGATTCCGACTCATAGCAGCCCTATAGGACAGAGTAGAACTGCCCCATAGGGTTTCCAAGGAGAAGCTGGTGGTGAATTTGAACTGCCAGCATTTTGGTTAGCAGCTGTAGCCCTTAACAACGGCACCAGAGGTGTTTAACAATGTTATAATACTGGCAAGGTACTGTTAACATAGAATATTCAAGGAACTCTTCCAAATCAACAAGGATAAAAAGACAAAGGATATGGATAGGCAGTTCATAAAAGAGGAGATCCAGCAGGCTGACAAACACGTAAATAGATGCTCAAACTCATTAATGAATAAAGAAGTATGGATACAAAAGATAACGGCTGGATAAACATCAGATTAGCAAAAGTTAGAAAACTGGATCATGCTGAGTGTTGGTAGGCATGTGAGGCTATAGGAGCACTTAAGCATTGCTAATGGGTGTGTGAACTGGTTCTTCGGATATATATCCCAAAGATGATATCACGTTTTTTCATAAGATGATGTCTGAAAATATTGCATTGTTGTTTATGGTGGTGAGGAGTTGGAGGCAACCTAGGTGTCCCTCATTAATTGGATAAGTAAAATGTGGTGCACTCATGCTATGGAATATGATGCAGCAGTTAGAAGCAGTGGACCAAATAATACATGCAGCAACACTGATAATTTTTAAACATAATGCTGAAAAAAAGGAAAAAACAATGATGTCTATTGCTCAGTACCATTTTTGTAACTTAAAAATATGTGTACATAGAGCAACATACAGTTTTTTTAAAAAACATACAAATTAAAGGATGAAAGATGGTCTGAATAAGCAGAGAAATACCACTTGTTTTCATAGGAATACTCTATTTAGTAGAAGCCCTCTTTGATAAAATTAGGACCAATAGTTGGTAGGTTAATTATTGTTTAAAATTTTGGTAAAGCACAGAATGTAAAAACAAAAAAAGTGATTAATACATAGAGATAGATAGCTGCCATCAGGTCGACGCCAACTGATGGTAACTTTATGTGCAACAGAACGAAATGTTGCCTGTCTTGCATTATCCTCACAATTGCCAGCATGTTTGAGTCCATCATTGTAGTTGTGCCATTCCATCTCACCAAGGGCAGAACTGTAGAGATCAGTGTTTGGCAGGAGGCCAGAGGAAGAGAGAAGGCAAAGGGCATTTTTAGTGCAATGAAACTATTCTCTCTGTTAATGTAATGGTGGATACATGACACTATGCATTTGTTGACATCTATAGGACTGTACAGCACAAAGAGTGAACTCTAATGTAAACTATGGACTTTAGTTAACAATAATGTATCAGTATTGGTCTTTGCTTGTATCCTTTCCGGTTAAATAAATCAGTAGCTGTAAGTATAGATACTCTCCATGAATTCTGTGTGTTGTTGCAGGGAATTATCTAACCCACAGGGCCTAGTGTCCGCCTGTTTGGCAGTCTGAAGGACTGTGTCTTTTTAATTTGTGTTCTCTGACCTAGCCCCCCTGGTGGCTAGGGATGAAAGAGAAAAGGGGCTGGCTGGTCTGAAGTGGAGGGAATCGTGGGTTCCTGAGCTTGCAGCTGGTACCCATCAACCTAGCCCCAGGTGGCTGGGGATGAGAGAGTCGCTAGCAAGGAGGTATGAATAAGTGGGAAAGTGACAGCTGAATCCATTTCCAGGTGGGAATTGGATTCATGCTGATCCTTACCACACAGTTAACAGTGAATGGTGGAAAAAACACTAATAAATGCTGGAGAGGTTGTGGAGAGACCGGAACACTTATACACTGTTGGTGGGAATGTAAAATGGTACAACCACTTTGCAAATCGATTTTGCACTTCCTTAAAAAGCTAGAAGTAGAAGTACCATACAATCCAGCTATCCTACTCCTTGGAATATATCCTAGAGAAATAAGAGCTGTCACATGAATAGATACGTGCACACACATGTTCATTGTAGCACTGTTCACAATAGCAAAAAGATGGAAACAACCTAGGTGCCCATCAACGGACGAATGGATAAACATATTATGGTATATCTGCACAGTGGAATACAATGCAACAGTAAAAAACAAGGATGAAGCTGTGAAACATCTTATAACATGGAGGAATTTTTGGAGAGCATTATGCTGAGTGAATTTAGTCAGTCACAGAAGGACAAATATATGAGACCACTTATAAGAACTCAAGAAAAGGTTTAAACACAGAAGACAACATTCTTTGATGGTTACGAGGGAGGGAGGGTGAGGGTTATTCACTAACTAGATAGTAGACAAGTATATCTTAGGTGAAGGGAAGGACAGCACACACTACAGGGGAAGTCAGCACAACAGCATAACTGGACTAAACCAAAGCTAAGAAGTTTCCTGAATACAGTCAAACACTTTGAGGGACAGAGTAGTAGAGGTAGGGATCTGGGGACCATGCTTTCAGGGGACGTCTAGTCAATTGGCATAACAAAGCTTATTAAGAAAATGTTCTGCATCCTACTTCAGTGAGTGGCATATAGGGTCTTAAAGGCTTGCAAGCGGCCATCTAAGATGCATCAGTTGGTCCCAACCACCTGGAGTAAAGGAGAATGAAGAACACCAAAGACACAAGGAAAGTATTAGCCCAAGAGACAGAAAGGGCCACATAAACCAGAGACTTTATCAGTCTGAGACCAGAAGAACTAGATGGTGCCCGGCTACCACCAATGACTGCCCTGACAGGGAATACAACAGAGAGTCCCTGATGGAGCAGGAGAAAGGTGGGGTATAGAACTCAAATTCTTGTAAGACTTAATGTTCTGACTGAGACTGGAGGAACCCTGGAAAGCATGGCCCCCAGATTCTCTATCAGCCCAGAACTAAAATAATTTCCGAGGCCAACTCTTTAGACAGGGATTGGACTGTACAGTGGGACATAAAGTGATACTCGTGAGGAGTGTGCCTCTTAGCTCAAGTAGATACAAGAGACTAAACGGGTAGCTTCTGTCCGGAGGTGAGATGGGAAGGCAGAGAGGGTTAGGAGCTGGTTGAATAGACATGGGGAATTGGGTGGAAAGGAGGAGTGTGCTATCACAGTAAGTGGAGAGCAGTTAGGGTCACATAACAATGTATGTGTCATGGATTGAATCGTGTCCCCCAAAAATATCTGTCAACTTGGCTGGGTCATGATTCCCAGTATTGTATGATTGTGTACCATTTTGTAAATCTGATGTGATTTTCTTATGTGTGGTAAACTCTGTCACTATGATGAGGTTATACTCATGAGGTTTACAAGATTAGAGAGTGTCTTAGGCCAATCTCTTCTGAGATATAAAAGAGAGAAGCGAGCAGAGACACATGGGAACCTCATACCACCAAGAAAGCAGTGCTGGGAGCAGAGTGCTTCCTTTGGACCTGAGGTTCCTGCACTGAGATGCTACCGGACCAAAGGAAGACTGATGTGTCACAAGGACCTTCCTCCAGAGCTGACAGAGAGAGAGAGCCTTCTCCTGGAGCTGACGCACTGAATTTGGACTTGTAGCCTACTGGACTGTGAGAAAATAAACTTCTCTTTGTTAAAACCATCCACTTGTGGTATTTCTGTTAGAGCAGCACTAGATGACTAAGAATTTGGCACTGAGAGTGGGGTTCTGCTCTAACAGATAACTAAAATGTGAAATCAGTTTTGAAACTGAATGGGTAGAGGTGCGGCAGCAGTAGAGAACCTGCAGCAGGAGACCAGTGCGAGACGGTGCTGAGGCCAACCCTCTGAGAGAGGGAGCTCAGTGCCTATGGGTTGGAGGCTTCCTGGCGGAGTGGTGTGCCTTCGGGCACTTTCATTGGTGGCGTTAGGCTTGCTGACCCACAGAGCGAGGGAGCTGAGTGCCTGTGCACAAGAGGCTTCCTGGCGGAGTGGGGTGCCTCTAGGCACTTAATCAGTGGAGCTACTGAGCTTTGGAACACTTGCCCCAGCAGGGCAGATGCGGGTGTGAGGCCCGAGGGCCAAGAAGCCACAGGAAGCAAAAGCTGAAGAGAGAAGGAACACAAGAGGCTGAGTTGCCTCAGTTTCAAAAGGTATGGCCATGACCTCAGGGGTTTCAAAGGGTGGAGCCATGGCCTCTGGTGTTTCTAAGGATGGAGTTGTCACTCTGATGGACTAGGAGAATGGTGTGCCTGAAGCCAAGGGAGCAGAGTTGCAGTCCCAATGGGCCTGGAAGGCCGAGCTGAAGCCAAAGGCTGAGGGGCCTCCACTCAGAATCTGGAGACTGTGGCCAATACCTAGAGTCTGGAGGCCAGGGCTATTGTGTAAATTGTCTCAGAGAACAGAAGATTACTTTCAGAGCCTTGAGGGCTAATGTAATGTGTTCTGCTGACTTGCTTGGTGCTGGTTATCCCTTCTCCTCCAGTTTCTCCCGTTTGTTATGGAAATGTTTGGCTTGTGCCTGTTCTGCCATTGTACCTTTGGAAGCAGATAACTTGTATTCTAGATTTCACAGATGAAGAGGAATTTTTGGATTTTGGAGTTAAGACTTTTGCTGTGATACGATGAGATGAATATGTTTTGCATGTTGCATTGATGTGAATTTTGGGGGGCCAAAGTGTGGAATGTCATGGATTGAATCATGTCCCCCATAAATATCTGTCACCTTGGCTGGGTCATGATTCCCAGTATTGTATGATTGTGTACCATTTCGTAAATCTGATGTGATTTCCTTACGTGTGGTAAACTCTGTCACTATGATGAGGTTATACTGATGAAGTTTAGAGAGTGTCTTAAGCCAGTCTCTTTTGAGATATAAAAGAGAGAAGCGAGCAGAGACACATGGGAACCTCATACCACCAAGAAAGCAGTGCCAGGAGCAGAGTGGGTACTTTGGACCTGAGGTTCCTGCCGTGAGATGCTCCCAGACCAAAGGAAGAGTTTTGCATCACAAGGACCTTCCTCCAGAGCTGACAGAGAGAGAAAGCCTTTTCCTGGAGCTGACTTCCTGAATTTGGACTTGTAGCCTACTAGACTGTGAGAGAGTAAACTTCTCTTTGTTAAAGCCATCCCCTTGTGGTATTTCTGTTAGAGCAGCACTGGGTGACTAAGAAAGTATGTATAAATTTTTGTATGGGAGACAAACTTGAAATGTGAACTTCATTTAAACTATAACAATAAAAAATAAACAATGAAGGGTGGGATTTTTGCCCAGTGTGCCCCTTGTTTTAGAGCAGTTGGTCTTGAGATTTTGCTGCAGTACTGCAATTTCAAAGGGGCTTTGAAGCAATTTTTATGGGATTCTTTTCAGGTTTAATGTCAAATCCATGTCAAGATAGCAGCGCAAGGAAATCTTACCCGTGTGTTGAATCTGTAGTGTGTTTGTAAAAACAACTTGGGGACAGTTTCTGATCTCCAACCCCACAAGGGAGAAAGGGAACCAAGATCAATGGTGCAAGACGGACTTCCATGAGGTGGAGACCAGATCCCTCTCCCTGCCCCGCGTCCATTCGTCCAGTTCCTGTCCCTTCCTGCCTTTTCGTTGTGTTGCTTTTGGGCAGGAGTTCCCCATTTGGTCTCGTGTATTTGATTGAATTTAAGAAGCATGTCCCTCGTGTGTTATTGTTGGTTTTATACACCTGTCTAATCTTTGTCTGAAAAGTGGTCTCAGGAATGGTTTCAGTTCTGGGTTAGTGAGTGTCTGGAGTCCTTAGTCTCGGGGGTTCCTCCAGTCTCTGTCAGACCAGTAAGTCTGGTCTTTTTTCATGAATTGGAATTTTGTTCTTCATTTTTCTCCCACTCTGTCTGGGACTCTCTGTTGTGATCCCTGTTAGAATAATCAGTGGTGGTACCTGGGCACCATCTAGTTCTTCTGGTGTCAGGCTGGTGGAGTCTCTGGCTCATGTGGTCCTTTAGTCCTTTGGACTAATACTTTCCTTGTGTCTTTGGTTTTCTTCATTCTCCTTTGCTCCTAATGGGCTGGGACCAATGGATGTATTTTAGATGGCTGCTCACAAGCTTTTAATACCTCAGACACTACTCACCAAAGTGGGATTTAGAACATTTTCTTTATGAACTCTTATGCCAATTAACCTAGATGTCCCCCGAGACCATGGTCCCCAGCCCCAGTAACTCAGTCCCTCAAGGTGTTTAGATGTGTCTAGGAAACTTTTGTGCCTTTGCTTTGGTCAAGTTGTGCTGACTTCCCTATATTGTATGTTGTCTTTCCCTTCACCAAATTTGACACTTGCCTACTATCTAGTTAGTGATGATTTCCCCTCCTCCTCCCTCCCCACCCTTGTAACCATCAAAGAATATTTTTTTCTGTGTGTGAAGCTTTTCTTGAGGTTTTTACAATAGTGGTCTCATATAATGTGTGTCTTTTTATGACTGACTGACTTCACCCAGCATAACGCCCTCCAGATTCATCCATGTTATGAACCGTTTCCCAGATTCATCGTAGTTCTTTATCGTTGCGTAGTATTCCATTTTGTGTATGTGCCATAATTTGTTTATCCATTCATCTGTTGATGGGCATTTAGGTTGTTTCCATCTTTTTGCTATTGTGAGTAGTGCTGCAGTGAACATGGGTGTGCATATATCTATTTGTGTGATGGCTCTTATTTCTCTAGGGTGTATTCCTAGGTGTGGGATTGCTCGATCATATGGTATTTCTATTTCTACCTTTTTAAGAAGGCACCATATTGTTTTCCAAAGTAGTTGTACCATTTTACATTCCCACCAGCAGTGCATAAGAGCTCCAGTCTCCCCGCAGCCTCTGCAGCGTTTGTTATTTTCTGGTTTTTGGATTAGTGCCAGTATTCTCAGGGTGAGATGATGTCTCATTATAGTTTTAATTTGCATTTCTCTTCTGGTTGGTGATCAGGAGCATTTCCTCATGTGTCTGGTAGCCACCTGAATGGCTTCTTTGGTGAAGTGTACATATCTTTTGCACATTTTTAAATTGGATTATTTAGCTTTTTGTTATTGAGGTGTTGAAGTATTTTGTAGAGGTTGGAGATTAGACCCTTGTTGGATATGTTATAGCCAAAAAAATTTTTTTTCACTCTTTAGGTTCTCTGTTGGTAAAGTCTTCTGATGAGCATAGTGTTTAATATTTAGGAGCTCCCAGTTATATAGTTTCTCTTCTGGTGTTTGTGTATTGTTAGTTATGGTTTGTATATTATTTATGCCATGTATTAGGGCCCCTAGTATTGTTCCTATTTTTTCTTCCATGATCTGTATCATTTTAGATTTTAGATTTAGGTCTTTGATCCATTTTGAGTTGGTTTTTGTGTATGGTATAAGGTATGGATCTTTTTTCATTTTTTTACAGACGAACATCCAGTTATGCTAGCACCGTTTGTTAAAGAGACTGTCTTTTCTCCATTTAATAGACTTCGGGCCTTTGTCAAATATTAGCTGCTCATAGATGGGGGGGCTTATGTCTGGGTTCTCAGTTCTGTTCTTATGGTCTATATGTCTGTTGTTGTACTAGTACCAGGCTGTTTTGACTAGTGTGGCTGTAAGATAGGTAGTGTGAGGCCTCCCACTTTGTTCTTCTTCAGTACTTATCCAGGGCCTTTTCCCTTTCCATATAAAGTTGGTGATTTGTTTCTCCATCTCGCTAAAGAATGCTATTGGATTTTTGATTGGTATTGCATTTTATCTGTGGGTTGCTTTGGGTAGAATTGGCATTATCACAATGTTGAGTCTTCCTATCCATGAGCATGGTATGTTTTTCTACTTACGTAGGTCTCTTGGTTTCCTGCAGTAGTGTTTTGTAGTTTTCTTTGTATAGGTCTTTTACACCCCTGATTATATTTAATCCTAAGAACTTTATCTTCTTGGGGGCTATTGTAAATGGTATTGATTTGGTGATTTCATTTTGGAAGTTATCTTTGTTAATGTAGAAATCCAACTGATTTTCATAGATTAATCTTGTTTTCTGCTACTTTGCTGAAATCTGTTGGTTCAGGCAGCTTTCTTGTGGATTCTTGGGGGATTTTCTGTGTATAAGATCATATCATCTGCGAATAAGGATGGTTTTACCTCTTCCTTACCAATTTGGATGCTCTGTATTTCTTTTTCTTGCCTTATTGCTCTAGCTAGGATTTCCAGCATGATGTTGAAGAAGAGTAGTGATCCCCCAGACACCCTTTTAACTCAGTACTGAATTTACTCCTGAGGTTCACCCTTCAGCCAAAGATTAAACAGGCCCATAAAACAAACAATAATACACATAGCCCAGCCATGTATAGGAGACTAAATGGGCACACTAGCCCAGGGGCAGGGACAAGAAGACGGGGGCAGGAAAGCTGGACGCATGGAAATGGGAAACCCAAGGTCGAGAAGGGAAGAGTGTTGACATGTGGGGTCAGCAACCAGTGTCACAAAACAGTATGTGTATTGTTTAATGATAAACTAATTTGCTCTTTAAACCTTCATGTAAAGCACAATTTTAAAAAAAAGTGGTGATAAAGGGCATCCTTGTCTGGTTCCTGTTCTCAAGGGGAATGCTTTCAGCTTCTCTCCCTCTTAAAATTATGTTGGCTGTTGGTTTTGTATAAATAGCCCTTGTTATGTTGAGGAATTTCCCTTCTAGTCCTATTTTGCTGGGAGATTTTATCAGGAATGGGTGTTAAACTTTGTCAGATGCTTTTTCTGCATCGATTTGTATGGTCGTGTGATTCTTTTGTTTTACTTATGTGGTGGATTATGTTGATTTGTTTTCCAATGTTGAACCATCCCTGCTTACCTGATGTGAATCCCACTTGATCATGATTTTTTTTTTTTTTTTGATATGCTGTTGAATTTTGTTGAGAATTTTTGCCTCTGTGTTCATGAGATATATTGGTCTGTAGTTTTCTTTTTTTGTGGTGTCTGCCTGGCTTTCATATCAGGATTATGCTGGCTTCATAGAATGAATTCTGGAGTATTCCTTCCTTTTGTTTGCTCTGAAATAGTTTGAGTAGTATTGGTGTGGGCTCTCCTCTGAAAGTTTGATAGAATTCTCCGGTGAAGCCTTCCAGGCCAAGGCTTTATTTTGTTGGGAGTTTTTTATTACCTCTTCCGTCTCTTCTTTTGTTGTGGGTCTGTTTAGTTTTTCTACCTCAGTTTGTGTTAGTTTAAGTAGGTAGTATATTTCTAGAAATTTGTCCATTTCCTCTAGGGTGTCAAATTTGTTGGAGTATAGTTTTTCATAGTATTCTTTTTATGATCCTTTTTATTTCATTTGGGTATGTTGTTATAGCACCCATCTCATTTCTTATTCACCCTCAAGGTGTTTAGATGTGTCTGTTCACCATTTTTTCCTAATTCTGACACCAATCGTCCATCGCACAACACTCTCTACTTCTCAGCTGGGTTCAGTAATTCATTGCAATAGCCACACAGAACTCACAGACCATATTTTTGGTTATGAGGTATATTAGGGAAGTAACAGTTAAAATTCAGGTTCAGGAACACTCAAGATACAGTCCTTCCATCAGGACAACCTCTTCCCAACGGTGCTTGCAGGCATGCCTCTCCCTGGCCCTAGGCCTTTCCCCAGAGGCATTCTCATTGGGCCAGAACTGCCTGGTCTCTGCTACCATCACTTCTTACTGTCTTCAGGGTTACAGCTCTCTTTCTCTCTCTCAATCTCCTGCTTCCAGGAGCTTCCCAGCGCAGGGATCCCGGGTCCAAAAGATGCACTCTTTGCTCCTGACTGTTCTTCCTTGGTGGTGGTAGGATCCTCCTCTCTGCTCTGGAACAGACCCTCTTTTAAAGCAAAACTGACCGATCCCCTTGGTGGGTCACAATTACCCCATCACACTGTCTCGCCAGATCACCTGGGTGGGAGTTATAAGACCATGGCTAGATAGGCCACACAAAAGTAATCGATCACACTGCAGTGTCGAAGTCAGTTTGGCTTCCATATCAGTTAGAAACTCTACTTTTTGTTAAAAGGCCTTTTAAAATGTAGTGTCTTCATTTTTTTTTAATTTGAGAAGCTGGTAAAGTTTATGTAGTTTTCATGAAAAAAAACATAAAAGTTGCTTTTCTAAAGTATAGAAAGCTTGATTCTATCTGGCATTAAAATGAACTCCCATACTGCCTTTCAGGAGGCAGATGTTCTACTGAAATTACTCTCTCCTTGTAACAGGAATCCCTGGGTGGTACAGGAGGTTTACCACCAGCTGCTAACCTAAAAATGTTGATTGTTCAAACCCACTTAGTGGCTCTGCAGAAGAGAAGCCTGGAAAGCTGCTTTGGTAAAGATTACAGCCAAGAAAACCCTGTGGAGCACAGTTCTACTCTATAACACACAGGGTCCCCATGAGTTTGAATCCACTTGTCGGCAATGAGTTTGGTTTGATTTATTGGTCCATCGGTTGTAACAAATGTACCACACAAATGCAAGATGGTAATAATAGGAGAAAGTATGCAGGGATAAAAGTGATACATGGAAAATGTACTTTTGACACAACTCTTTTGTAGACCCAAAACTACTCTAAAAAGAGTTTATTTAAAACATAAATAAAGAAACTTTTTTTTTTAAAACACAGCTCCAAACCAAAACCAAACCTACTGCCGTTGAGTCGATTCTAACTCATAGTGACCCTGTAGTATAGAGTAGAACTGCCCTATAGGGTTTCCAAGGCTGTAAATGTTTACGAAAGCAGACATAAACAGCTCAGAGGAGTGGTCTAGTGAACACAGAGACCTCACTCACAGTGTTGCATACAACAGACATCTAAGAGACTTCAGATTCTGGCACCCAAAATCCCACACAGCCCAAAGGCTTTGAAATTTCAGAAAACCTTTATATTAGAAACGGAAGAACAGCCTTTTACAGTTTATTTGGTACTTTGTATAGAGCCACAGTAACCAGTTACCATGACTTATGGCGACCCCATGTGTGTCAGAGTACAGTTGTACTAATATAATAATGTTTTCAATGGCTGATTTTTTTGTAAGCAGATTGCTAAGCTGTTCTTCCGAGGCACCCCTGGGTGGACTTGAACCTCCAGCCTTTCACTTAGCAGTTAGCAATCAAGCATGCTTTACTGTTGGCACCACCCATAGTGTCCTACTTTTAGTCTAATTATCACAAACTACTATTTCATATTTTTATTAAATTAAACATTCTGACAATTCAGAAAGTAAAAGTTACGGTGCCTACTGTACTTCTAAATGGCACACATATACAGAGTGTGGACTTTTTGTTGTTGTTCTTATTATTTTTGTTTTGTTTTTAGTCTACGATTGCCAAGCTCTTTTCTTCCCTTTGATCATTCTGTCATCGGGAAGGATTACTTAGATTATTACTATTTTGTTCCTTTGCATTCTGGGCTCCTTTTACCTTTGACAGGTGTGCTACTTTTTTCTGGATTGAAAGATCTATAGATTGAAGGTTTATTTCTAGTTCTGAAAAATTTGAAATCTTGATAGGTATAGTATATTGCTGTCTTTGGTAATATATTTTGTGCTTGATGGTTTGGTATTACAATGAAGGACTTAGAAGATTTTGAAGTTTAAAGATAATATTTATAAACCTTAGAATATCAGGTATGTGGTTAAGAACCTGAATTTAGGAGGAATCAGACCTAGTTCTGTCAACAAATGAAATTAACCTTAGTTTCTTTATTTGTGAATTGGGGATTTTGATATCTACCTCATGGTTGTTAGCATTAAATTAAATGTTCTTAGGTGCTGTCAAGTCGGTTCCGACTCATAGCGACCCTGTATACAACAGAACAAAACGCTGCCATGTCCTGTGCCATCCTCTCAGTCGCTGGCTATGTGTGAGCCCATTGTTGCAGCCACTGCGTCAGTCCATCTCATTGAGTGTCTTCCTCTTTTTCACCGAGGTCATAAAATACCATTTAAAAAACTCCTAGGGTTAATGCCTGTCATATCAGAAGTACTTAATACATGGTAGCTATTGTTGGATATCAGCACATTTGATATTCTCTTTTATGTTTCCTTTCCTTTAAAAACTCTGTATATGTATAGTTTATGTTACATAAATCATACATGCTGTCACATGATAGTTTTTTTAGTGCAATATTTTTTTGTGGGGGGGGGCCTTGGATCATCCCCCCACAACCTAAGTTGTATTCTCCGGCATGTATTTTTATCTTCTTATTATAGTGACGTGTTGGGAGTATTTTTTTATTGAATTGCTAATGTATGATCATATATACACTTTTTCATCTAATTTTCTTAACTTTGTTAAAAATCACTTTAATTCACCTATATAACTATAAGTCATTCTTTTATTAAACTATTTCCCTGTTGATGCACATTCATTTTTTTCTGTTATAAATAATGCTACATTAAGCAGTCTTGTATATGCCCTTATTTACTGATATGTTTAATTCTGTGATAGAGTCTCAGAAATCTCAGTGCTACTTTAATTTGCACTTATCTGATTAATAGTGAATTTGAACATCTTTTCATGTTCGAATTTGAGTTTGCTCTTATGTATTATTTGTTGATATCTTTTGTCTTTTTTTTGGTTGGTGTTTTTAGTTATAAACCCTTTTTAGTTAGTAAATTGGATAAATTAACCCTTCATCATCTGTTACAAGTATTTTTTTCCTAATTATGTGTTTGTTCAGTTTGTTTTTGTACATGGTGTTTTTAAAAGTGGCTCGATGAATCTCTTTTTAAAAAGAGAGAATGTCATGTTTTTGTCTTTATGCAAAATGACTGTGTATGTATTCTTTTTTCTCATAGTAATTTTTTAATGACCCAGTTAACCCATTGGTATGTGGGTCAGTTGTGAATGTGAACGGTAATTAGTGAACTGGAAATTTCAGGAAAGTTCTCCAGGAATATTTGTCGAATCAGTTAAAAGCAAGTTGGATGATTTTGCGAGGTCTAGTACACTGGTTCTTAAACATGAGCTTGCATCAGAATCACTTTATTAAAGCAAATTGGTCTGCCTCCCCAGCTTACAACCACTTACCTCTACAGTTTCTGATTCAGTAGGCATGGGGTAAAGCACAAAAATTTTCATTTCTAACAAGTTCCCAGATGATACTAATCTATACTTTGGTCCACATTTTGGACCAAATTGCTGGTCTGCTCTTTGAGAACCACTAACCTAGTCCATCCTATTGGGTAAAATTACAAAATCTTATCATTCCATTTTGAAAAACATCAGGACTTTTCCCTGATATCTGAGTACTTACTCGTTCTTTAGCAAATCCCATCTAGCTGGGTGGTGTGTTATATGATTGATATAATAGCTATTTATTGGTAGTTTACTTCATTGCCAGAATCATACGACAACAGTACTGAGTAGGAGTACAGTGAGGCTCCGAAGTTACGTATCATCTTTTTGGACAAAGCCCTAAGGGCTCCTAGCCCCTGTTTCAAAGTGTGAAATATAGTTGTGTAATGGATAATAAATCGCACCCCACATGCCAGCTGCATTCTATGGAAATCTCAGCTTCTCTGGTCCGTTCAGACCCTAGCTGCCCACGCAGCCCTTCTCTCACTCATTCCCCAGCCAGCCAGGGCTGGGTCAGTGGGTACATGCCACAGGCTTGGGAGTTTACATGTCTCCCTCTACTTCAGACCAGCTGGCCCCAAACCTCGGGTTTTCTTGAGGGTACCAGCCACAAGCCCGAGAGTCCATATGACTTCCTCCACTTAAGGCCAGCCGGCTCCCCCTGCTCCTTTGGTTTCTGTAATTTGCTGGAACAACTCAGAGCTCATGGGAGATCACCATACTTGAAATAACAGCTTTAATATAACAAAAAAGGATACAGACTGACACGTAGTGTGAGGTCTGGGAGGGGTCACAGTGCGGAGCTTCCATTTCCCAAAGAGTGATGTGGTACCCTTTCCTATGCAGCAACCATTCTGAGCCTCTGTCTTCCAGAGCCATTATTGGCCTCACCACGTGGCCTTGACAGATTGATTACATCAAGCCTCAGGAGGCTTAGTCAGCATCAGACCCCCAGTTGGTCTGCTTTGGTCTGGTTAGCGCCTCACTCGTTAGCTTTAGGTGTTGGTCTGGCTCTCAGAAACCAAGACCAAAGGCCAGATGACTTTCTGCAGAGTTATTGCACACTTCACAGTAATATCTGCTGTTCCTGTCTTAGGTGTTTGGGGTTACTTGGGCATGAGTGTCAGTCTATGACCTGGCTCCTGAAGAATCCATACCTAAGCCTTCCAGTTGATCCTATTCAAGAAGTATTTGACCTGCTCTTTGCTGGATGTAATATAAAGCATGTTCTTTTATTTAATAAGCTTACTGAGTATTTAAGAAGGCAGGATATATGTCTATAATAACAGAAAGGACAAAGACCTGGTGTTAATTCTGAGTAGTACCAACTCTAATCAGTAGCCTAGAATCTTAAACGTTCCATAGATTCATCCAAATCCATTGGTCTTGTTGGCTACAAAACAAAGGTTTTCTCATAATAGAAATAATGTGTTCAGTATTAGAAAAGTAGAAATGTACAGAAGAAAATTTATCTTAATTATCTATTCTTATCATTTTGGTACATTTTCTTAGTCTTTGCATATTTCTTTATATAGCTGAAATCATATGGTATATATAATTTTATATCCTGCTTTATTTACTTAGAGCATAAATGTTTCCCCATATTATCTTCACATAATTTTGTAAGAAATACTTCTTTGTATTTAATACAATGGTAATGTAAATGTAACACCATCACAGACTTTCGTGAATCAAGTTTGGCTCAGCTTGTTTTTTTAAGGATTCCAGATTGCCAATACTTAATCAGAGGTGCTTGATTTTTACTAGATCGTAACAGTTGGCAAGAAAGATTTTGAGTGACATGGGGAATATAGAAATCTCTAAAGCAATCAGTTGGAACAACAGAAGAAAGAAAAGGAAAGTAATTGTGCACGTGTACAACCCTTCAAGTTTATTTTGCCTTACAAAATCAGATCCTTTGTTTGACTTAACCTGTCTGTTCTATGTAGCATCAAGCCTTATCCTTATGATTTTCACCAAATTCCATGATTATTCACTGGAAATCCTGAGACAAGCCAAGAATATCTTGGACATATATTGAGGAAGTATTTATCCTATTATGTATTATCCCTTTTATAAAGCAATAGTAATTAAAATAATAGAATAAGAATAACAGTGGGTTTGACCAATTGATAAGAGTTCGAAACTAATCCAATTACATGTAAAAATTGAATCTGTGGTAAAGGTGGCATTTCAGACTAACCGTAAAAGGTGGATTAATTAATTAAATGCTATTGAAAACAACTGGCTAGTAAAATTAAGATGTAGTAAAAGCTGAATGTTAAAAACATGAAGCTGTAAGAGCATTGAAAGAAGTATAACTGCATATTTTTTATTTTCTTTAGAGTGGGCAGGAGCCCTGGTGGCATAGTGGTTAAGAGCTCAGCTGCTAACCGAAAGGTCAGCGGTTGGAATTCACCAGCTGCTTCCTGGAAACCCTATGGGGCAGTTCTGTCCAGTCCTATAGGATTTCTACGTGTCGGAATCGATGGCATTGGGTTTTTAGGCGGGCAAGGTCTTTTTAAGAATGAAACTGATACCAAGAAAGAAGAAACTGATTCCATTACAGTATGATTTTTATACCTTCTATATGAGAATATTTTAAATATTGTCAAATTATGCCATTATATGGATACCTCAATTTACTTAGCATTTCACATGTTATTTGGGTTATTTCTAATATTTTTCTATTGTAAATAATGCCACAATGAATATTTGTCCATATTTAGTAGCAGGTGCTATATATTTGAAAAGAAAGAACAAGAGTAAGCGAGAACATCTTTTTTTCCTGATCAGTCTAAAGATTTGTTGATATCTTCAAAGAATCAACTTTTTTGTTGATTCTATTGTTTTTGTATTCTCTATTTTGTTTATATCTGCTCTAATCTTTATTGTCTCCTTCCTGCTGCTTGTTGTGGGTTTAGTGTGCTCTTTCTGTTTCCTAAGGTGGAAAGTTAGGTTGTTGATTTCCGATCTTTCTTTTTTAATACAGACGTTTACGACTATAAATTTCTCTCTGAGCTCTGTTTTCCCTGCTTCCCATAAGTTTTGGTATGTTGTGGTTTTTTTTTTTTTTTTTTTCATTCATTTCAAAGTATTTCTGATTTCCCTTATTATTTCTTTGTTGACCCATTGATTATTTAAGAGTGTGTTAATTTCCACTTATCTGTGAATTTTCCAAATTTACTTCTGCACTGATTTCTAATTTCATTCCATTGTGTTTCGCAAAGATACTTTGTAAGGTTTCATCATTTTAAATTTATTGAGACATGTTTTGTAGCCTAACATACGGTCTATATTGAACATGTTCCAGGTGCACTTGAGAAGAATGTATATTCTGCTGTCATGGGGCAGAGTTTTCTATCCATCTTATATATGTGTTAGGTCTAGTTGGTTCATAGTGTTGTTGAAGTCTTCTATTGTTTATCTTTTGTTATTTTATTGGTGTTTGCCCTGGGGACTACAATTAACTCTACATAACAAGCTAGTTTAATACCAATTTAGTTTCAATAGTAGACCTACTCCTCGCGTATCGACTATATCTGCCATTTCGCATTTACGACAATAGTAAAAAAAAAATCTACCATCTGCCTGTTTTGCGCTTAGGAACATACTTCTGGCAGTAACTAACGCTGAGGTTTGAGGGAGAATAACGCTGGCTGTGATGGTTAAGGTTATGTGTCAACTTGGCTGGGCTATGATTTTCAGTGGTTTGGCAGTTATGAAATGATATAATTTGGCAGGTAAATAATGGTGTAGTTGTCCTTCATTTTGTGATCTGATGTGGTCATCCTGGATTTTTGGCGTAATGACCTGGTCTTTGGAAATTAACCATGTTGCTAAGTGAGGAATGAATGCGTACCAAAAACTTTGCTCCTCTGTAGCTCCATTCACCTCCTTATGTTGTTATTGTCACAGATTACTTTTTTATGCAGTGTGTGCCCATCAATGTAGATTTATGTGTTTGTCTTTTAAAACATATGAGGGGAAAAAAAGAGTGGTTACAAAGTAAAAGTGTGCTAGTATTTATCGCTGTAGTTTTATTTATTTCTTTGTGTGGATTTGAGTTACTGTCTACTGTTATTTCATTTCATCCTGAAGGACTCCCAGTTTCTTGTAGGACAGGTGTACTGGGAATGAACACCTCAGCTTTTGTTTATCTGAGAATTCTTAATTTCTCCTTCATTTTTGAAGGATAATTTTGCTGGATATAGAATTCTTGATTGACGAGTTTTTGTTTTTTCTTTTGGCACTTTGAATATAATGGTCTCAGTGTGGATCTCTGAGATTATTCCACTTGGGGTTCATTGATCTTGGATGTGTAGGTTCATGTCTTTCATCAAATTAGGGATGTTTTCACCCATTATTTCTTTAAATATTCTTTCTTCCCCTTTCTCTTTTCTCTCCTTCTGGAACTCCCTAATGTGTATGTTGGTACACTTGATGGTGTCCTACAGGTCTCTTAAGCTCTGTTCAATTTTCTTTTTTCATGCTCTTCAGAATGGATAATGTCACTTGACCTGTCTTCAAGTTTGCTAATTCTTCTGCCTGCTTAAAGCTGTTGAACTCCTCTTGTAAATTTTTCATTTCATTTATTTTACTTTTCAGCTTCAGAATTTCTATTTTCACAATTTCTATCTATTGATATTTTGTATTTGGTGAGACATCATTCCTATGGTTTTCTTTAGGTCTTTGTCCATAGTTTCTTTTTAACTCTGTGAACATATTTATAATAGTTGATTTAAAGTCTTTGTCTAGTAAGTCCAATTTCTGGAGTTCCTCAGGGACAGTGTCTGTTAATTTCTTTTTTCCTGTATATGGACCATATTTTCTTGTTTCTTTGTATGCCTCATAATTTTTTGTTGAAAAGTAGACATTTTGAATATTATAATGTGGTAACTCTGGAAATCATATTCTTCCCCCTTCCTTGGGTTTGTTGTTGCTGCTTGTTATAGTTGCTGTTTGTTTAATGGCTTTTCTGTACTCATTAAATAAAGTCTGTGTTCTTTGTTGTGTGTGGGCACTGAAGTCTCTGTTTTGTTAACTTGATGGTCATCTAGTGATTCAACAGATTTCCGTAAATGCCTGGAACTAAAAAAAAAAAAATTCTCAGTCTTTATAGATTGGGCTCTGTGTGTATGTTGGAGCATGCCTTCAACATTTAGCCAGGAAGTTTACTACTCGGCCTTAGCTTTCACTTCCTGGTTATGCAGAGGCTTAAGGTCAGTCAAAGGTAAAAGCTTAGAGTCTTCACAGGTCTCTTCTGAGCATGCTCCAGCCCTGGGCGTGTGTATGTCCTTCTAGATTCCTAGGAACATGTGGGAGCTTTTCAAAGCCCTTATTCCCCAAAGCATCTCACTCCTCAGCCTTTTCTCCCAAGCTTTTTGGTTTGCTTGTTGTTTGCCTCTGGGGTGCACAGATCGCTAAGTGCTGGACTACTAACTAATGATGCAGGCTGGTTAGTAAAGCAAGACTGTGTGACTGGAGTTTAGAATTTGGAAGCCAGTAATACTGTGTGATTGAACCATTATTTCAGGGGTGGCTGTACTTAGCTGATGAGTTTTTAGACTTTGTGATATCAAGGTACAGTACTAATAAATAAGGCAGAATCTTCTGTTTTACAACCCAGCTCATGTCAAAAAGAGAGGAACTAGAGAACATGTGATTCCACCCTATGGAATAAGGTGTGCAGGCAGAGCATGGAAAGCATGGTGCAGTAATTAAGACCTAATGGGGCAAGACTAACATGTCAGCAAGCATAACTGCAGGCATGTGGAAATCAGTGACTGACAGTTGTGTTTGTATTCTTCCCAGTAGCATCTTCCCATAAAAGTGGAATTGATCTCATTGGAGAAATCACGTTTATGTAGACCATCTTGCCTTGAGTCTTAAGTCCTTGCTTGTATTCGCTGTCTCTTCTTGTTTGACCTTCACCTTGGATTCATTGGTTTTACTCTTGTTTAAAACAAGAACATTCGGAAGGCATGAAATGAAAGATTTTTTAGAGTAAAGTAGTGAAATACTTTGTAGTATGATTTTATGAATATACTTTAAATGTAGAAACATGTCAATAACTTGGTTTTGCTCATGAAATTTTTGAGTCTTTGGGAGATACTGCTGTTTTAGCCTTCTTTCTCTCGTGAGTTTTGTCAACACTATTCTCTAGGCAGCCACCTACTCTTAACTATTTTGTACACAAGGTTATCATAAGCATTGTCTTAACATTGTTTTTTTCCTTTTCCAAGAGCTGGGGTGGAAAAGAGAATGGCTTTGGACTTGCAGAATGTTGCAGAGACTTGCATATGATGGTAAGTAACTCTTTGGGGTATGAGTGTCTTTTGGACATAATGCTATATAAAGTTGCCACTTTACATCAGGGACCCTTGAGGGGCCTGAGATTAATTGAGATGTAGCACACCCTAGGCAACAATTCGGAAATTCATTGACCCTTAATGTGTTAGTGGTAGATGAAGAATCTCAGAGAAATGGTATATGTGCCTACCCATCTTAACCAGTCCAACTCTTGGGTAGGGAACTGCATATGTTTAATCGGTTTGAAACAATGTACAATCCCAGAAAGTACATTTGTTTGTATTCTTCCACTGGAACTGTTGGGGCTCTGGACAGTATGACATGATTTAGGAATGGCTGCCTGGAGAGCATTGGGAAATTGAGAATTTACAATGTTCCTGTGCACTTTTTGTTTTTACCCCTCATGCCCTGTCCTGTTCATGCCTTTCACCCATGCTTAGTTATGAATTCAGGCCATTCTCCCCTCTGCTTTGATAGGCTACTGTGGAACCAGAAAGCACAGTTGGGTTTGTTATAACAATTCTGTGCCAAGAAGCAACTCTGTTTTCCAGCAAATGTACCGTTTCTTTGTCAGTTTCTCATGTTTAGCACAAATGGCTACAATGAAATTTAGTGAATTTAGTTTAGCAACCCTTTTTCCTCCCAGGTGAATGACTATTTTTCTAGTCATAGAAAATTACAAATTAGAGGAAGTTACTTTTCCTCTTTTACTGGTATACTTTCTTCAGTGAGCATTTTATGAGTGGATGTTGGGTAATATGGGAGGTGTGTTGTCTCTTTAATAATCAAAACTACATAAATTTTAAAGTGTATTCAGAGTTTGGAATTCTAATTCTGAGAACATAATTTGTCATCTTAAAGCTTAGTGGGTTCGTTTTGAGCCTCTTTGTCTGTCAAGCTTGTTCTTTGTCCCTTGGAAAAAAAACAGTATGATACACTGCACTAGGCTTGTATGTATAATGATGTCTGTTAACCCATTTTGGTCCCAGCCTATGTAAAGAAGTTGCACATTCTTTTATTTATTGAGATTTGTTTATGGCATGAGAATTTTAGTCTTCAGGAGACAAAATGTTTCAGGAGAATTTTAAAAATAAAATGTGTACTTTGAAAGGAAGTAATACATACACACATGCTTAAAAAATTCGAACAGTATAAAGGCGTATACAGTGATAAGTTTTCCATACCCAGTGGCAACCACTGTTACCAATTTCTTTCAAGAAGACATTTTAATGGTCATACTTTTGTGAGCTTATTTTGTTTGTCATTGTTGCTTTTCTAGAATTAAAGAGGATGTGTTGTCAAGGTCTGGTTTATTTTGGTGTGGTGTCTACCTGTGCAGAAAAGCAGTTGGATATCATGAGAAGTGTCATAGAATACTATGGAAAGATGGAGTATTTGAGGAATTATGAAGATATATCAATGAGGCATAGTTTGAATAAATATTCCAAAAAGCTGATGATAAACACTAATATTTCCATAAGAATGTCCTTTTCCATTCTTTATCTGGTATATTAAAAAAAAGAAATCCAAACCCGTTGCCATCGAGTCGATTCCGACTCATAGCAACCCTATAGCACAGAGTAGAACTGCTCCCTAGGGTTTCCAAGGAGCGTCTGGTGGATTCATACTGCTGACCTTTTGGTTAGCAGCCGAGCTCTTAACCACTGTGCCACCTGGTACATAGATCCTGGTATTTATCCTCCGTCTTTTCTTGGGTCTCTTATTCATTACTGCTTGGGAGACTTGCCCTTCATTACCCCCTTGAGAATAGCTATAGTCAAAATTGATCTCTTGATAGAAAAGTAAACTAGTAACTTGCAAGTAAGAAATACGGAAGTGTCTGGAGCTCTGGACTCCATCCTCTTGAATCTGTTTTGTTACAAGTCTTACCCTGTTTGAGCCCTGCTAAATAAGGAGTAAATGCACTGTGGCTGCTGACTATACTGCTCATTGTGCTACCACGTTGAGTTGGACAAGTGGCTGGGATGTTGGGGGAAGATTCTGAGTTCAGAGGGCTTCCTGTGGCCTCTGCTTTGTCTATAATCAGTTGAAGCTCAGTATCTGATTCTTTCATGTGCTTTATATACAGAAATACCCACCCAGTGCAACTACACTACACTTTGAATTCTATGCAGACCCTGGGGCCGAGGTCAAAATCGAGAAAAGGGTGAGTCTCATTCAGGCTTGTTCTGATAGGGTTTACAATCTATTATAGCTGGGGTTGATTTTTCTAGAACTCCTCCATTAAATGAGGGAAGGGTTTTGAGCTACATTGTTGTGCACCCCCACCCCCGCCAAGCTGTCTTTAGCAGCTTCTCGGGAGCAAGTGTTTATTGCATGCCCAGCTCTGATAGGTTTAGGTTTTACTTATGTTGGAGGCTCCCAAAAGACAGGACCCCCTTTGTGGGGCACTGTTGTAACTTGTGAATTCTCATAGTCTCAGTTGCAAATCCTACATGTAAGTGGATAGTCTGAATAGTGACAGCTCAGATTTCTCTAGCTTAAGACTTAAGCTAGCTTGTAAGAAGTCTCTATCTATGTGTTGCTTATAGGGTCCTGCTTAAATTATCTGGTCATTTGGGGAAGTACCAAAATTCAGTTTGGTTTAGAAGTAGTGTAGTAAGTAAGACCTTTTTTTGCTTCTACTATAACATAAAGCAAATGATAACATCACTGTCTTTCTAGGTTAATAGCTCTTTGAAAACAACTCTAATGCATATTTATAGAGAAACTGTTTCATGGGTTGTTTTGCCATGAATACAAAGACTTTGAGGATTGAGTCAGTGATGGGTTGAAAAGTGAACAAAGAAGAATATGAAGCATGCCTGACTGTGTGTTTTATATATTTTGCTACTGTTGGTTTTAAAGAAGTTTTCCTGTAAAGATTGTATATATAAAATGAGTATTGTTGAAGACTCTAAAGTTATGTTGATTTTTAAGAACATTCAATTAGACTTCGATCTAGGGTGGTATCTTGATTTTCAGATGGCTCTTGTAGTCATACAGCGGGGAATCTAGGGTATTCAGTGACTTCTAACATCTCTTATATTTTTAATTTCAGACAACTAGTAACACACTACATTATATTCACATAGAACAACTTGACAAGGTAAGAGGAATCTTTGACTGTTGGCTAGTTTTTTAATATTTGGTTAATTTCTGGTTTCCTAACTGTGGTTTATCTATTGTAATGCAGATTTCAGAAAGCCCTTCTGAAATCATGGAATCTCTTACCAAAATGTACAGCATTCCTAAGGATAAACAGGTATGAAATGTTCTAATAATATCCAGAGGGTGTGGTTGTTATCCAGATAGACTAGTAATAGGTGCTGGAGTGGGAGACAACATAGCAGAAAGAAGTTAACTTTGGAGTCAGACCATGGACTGATAAGCCTCTCTGAGCCTTAGTTTCCTCATCTTTTATGAGGCCAATACTTAATAACTACCTAGGTCCTTAGGAGAGTTTGAGAAAAACGTAAATGGCCTGACGCACGGCAGATATCCAATAAGTGGTGGTAACTTTCTCAACATTTTGGATACCAACAGAGAAAAAGTTTAGTTATTTTTTTTCTACTCAATGTGGCAGTGATCAAATATTTAATTGATTCATAATCAAAACTCTTGCCAAATGTCCCCTATTTGTTGCCTCTCAGCATAATGACAGTTCCTGGCTTACATTGGATTGTTAGGAATTTCTTTGGTTTCTTGCTTCCATTTTGTCAGTGAACTGCAGAATGGAACCAATTTTGTTTGATAACCTTAGCAAATAGCAACAATAAATCATTTTTCCAAGTAGCCCAATAGGTAAGGTTTAGCCCTCAAAAGGAATATTCACCTTTTCTATTTGTTTCCTAACGTAGGTTGTATTTCTTTACAGATGTTGTTATTCACACATATACGGCTGGCCCATGGCTTTTCAAATCACAGGAAGCGGTTGCAAGCTGTTCAGGCCAGACTGCATGCAATATCTATATTAGGTAAGAGAAGAACACTGTAACAGATTCTGATTAGACAGTTTGGACTTGACTTCCTTTGAACTGCATTCGTCTTTGTTGCTATGAGGTACTTATTATAGACAACCTAGGTAGCAATTTAAGGAGTGCCGGTGGCACAGTGGTTAAGCGCTCAGCTACTAGCCAAAAGGTTGGCAGTTCAAACCTACCTAGCAGCTCCACAGGAGAAAAACCTGGTGTTCTGCTTCCATAAAGATTATAGCCTAGAAAGCCCATTGGGGCAGTTTTACTGTGTCACATGGGGTTACTATGAGTTGAAATCTAATCAACAGCCCCTAACAACAATAGGTAGCTACCTAAATTGCAAAATTGCCAGCATTCCTAGTATTCATCATATTCATTCATCATTTTTGAGCTCCTTAATGTTGAACCAGAAAGAGAATATGATTCTTACTAACATATCACATGGGTTTAGTCTTGGTTCTGGTCCTTTTTTTTAAGAGTTTGCAGGTTGTCATCTCCTGTTGGCCTCTACTCTTCGGCCATTTCATCTTCCTCTTCTCCTATCTCTCATCCCTTCATGGGTATAATTTTGAAATAAGTCCGAAGGTATTTAAGTAGTCAATACTGTACATTAACTTCTTTTACTGTGGTATGGTAGAATGGAAAGGACACTGGTTTTAGGATCAATACTAGGCTCTCACTCTAGTTCTGCAGATTTTATTAGCCATGTATTTATCCTCTTGGCCTCAGTTTCCTCATTTTATTTTAGGATAATACTTTATAGGCTTGTCTGAGGAGTAAATGAGAACCTGTAAACCACAGAGTAGGCGTGTAGAAAATATAAAATGGTAGCTGTTGCTGTTATTACCAGCCTTCATTATTACTTGTTTTTCTCCTCTTTTAAACTATGAGCTCTTTGAAGTCAAACACTTATTCTTGTATTTGTGCTCATACCTAGCATAACTTCTTGCATGTTAGTGTGTGCGCAGGAAATGGTTGTTGGAAACTAAATTTACTCAAATCCCATTAGCTTGCACTTCTGGGACTATGTCCAATGTTACCTCTGGGATTCATTGAAATTGTATTATATCCATTCTGAAGTGACACTCCAGTGTCACACAAATTTCTGACTTAGTCCATAAATTCTGTTCTACAGCCTGTAATGGTATTTATAGAGAAAAACAGAAGCATATCAAGAGACTAAAATGGATGTCTGTATATGTCCAAGGCATAGTAGAGTTATTTCAAGTAATGATATTATGAAAAATTAACTCTTCATTATCCTTTCTTACTTAACTTCCATCTCCAAAAATCCTTATCCGAGACCATCAATATTGTTAATAAGGGGAATCTGATTTTGGCGGATACTTAGAGCTTATCACCATAGTTGATTAGATCCTATGGAATTCAGTGATTCTGTTCTCCAATGCTGGTTGGTAGGGAATTCTTCCCCAGAACCAGTAGGTGCCAAAAGGTTTGTCATTGGGCAGTGGCTTGACCACTGCCTTCTTGCCTAAAGTGTTTGTTTCTCCTTTTGCAGTGTATTCCAATGCCTTGCAGGAGTCAGCAAACAGTATCCTGTATAACGGATTGATAGAGGAGTTGGTAGATGTCCTTCAAATAACAGATAAGCAACTTATGGTAGGTATCTATTAATTCTGTTCTCTGTATATCAGGCTTTTGGGGTATTTGCCTTTTGGTTTTTCTCGTAGGTTTGGCATGAAGCATAAGAGGGAAGCTTGCCCCCCCCCCCTTTTTTTTCTTTCTTTCTTTTCAGGTGTTAAGTGGAAAAAGATTTTCAACAGACCTCCGTCTCCCCAAGCAATTACCAGTATAATGGCTTAAATTTTAGAGTTTGAGATATTAGCCACTTGGTTGAGTCTCTACTTCTTAATTGACACAGTCCATATTTATCTTCTGTTATTATAGGAGATTAAAGCTGCTTCTTTACGGACATTAACATCAATTGTCCACTTGGAGAGAACTCCTAAACTCAGCAGTATTATTGACTGTACTGGAACTGCCTCCTACCATGGATTTTTGCCTGTACTTGTGCGGAACTGTATCCAGGCCATGATTGGTAAGTTTTGATGGTGATTATCCTAGGCAAGAAGAGGACACCACTCTTTTGCTTTTCTGCTTTTAACATCCTGCCAACTAAACACTAAATTCTGAGCTTGCTCTTTCTCTCGCTCTCCCAACCTCCCTTGCAGATCCTTCCATGGATCCATACCCTCACCAGTTTGCCACTGCTCTCTTCTCTTTTTTATACCATCTGGCCAGCTATGATGCTGGTGGTGAAGCCTTGGTCTCCTGTGGAATGATGGAAGCCTTACTAAAGGTACTCTTTTTTTGTTTCTTTCTTTAAGCATTTGTGAGAAAATCAACTAAGAGAGGGTGTAGAGTTGCAAGTTTGAAATGGTTCATGGGGAGAGCAGATAGCATGAGAAAGCATACCCAGAACAACTTATACTTAATTTTTCTGGTTTTACCTTCTAGTTATCTCATTAACAGCTTTTAGGAGCACCTGTCTCCATTATTAAGAATTGATTATAGTCCAGCATGGTATGGTAGTCAGGAGGCCCGGGTACTAGTGAAGACTTCGCCACATCCTGTCATGAGCTTAGGCATGACCCTGAGGAAAATATATGTCAAGATACTTTGTAAATTGTGCTAGGATGATAATAGCCTTTACCACATGCTGGGCACTGGGCACCAGCTTTTTTCTCCCTCAATATTTGATTTAATCCTGCAAAATGAACTGTATCTCCATTACCTCAGAGGAGGGTGAGTCTCTGAAGTCATAGAGTTATCATTTGCCAAGCACCAAAAATCAAACACATGTTCTTTCCCCTATACCGTGCTGCCTCGCTGAGGCCCCAGACTGCATGTTTCCAAAAGAATACATTATTTATACTTGTGTCTTTTTAGTTGATTTTTTTTGCCTCTTTTTCTCTCTCTGACAGGTCATAAAGTTTCTCGGCGATGAACAGGACCAGATAACGTTTGTCACCAGAGCCGTCAGAGTGGTTGACCTCATCACCAACCTGGACATGGCAGCTTTTCAGTCCCATAGTGGACTTTCTATTTTCATTTATAGACTTGAGGTAGTATTATACAAGGAGCATTTACATAGACTTTATACCCAGTGAGAGCCTAGGAATTATCCCAAGAACCCTAAAGGGCCATCTTAGTTGATTACTAAAAACCAATTCTGTAATCTGCTTGGAGTGTTCTCCCATTATAGCTGTTTTTAATCCCTAGAATATACACAGGGTTTTCTTATTACTTTTTCCTTGGTTGTAGCATGAAGTAGATTTGTGCCGAAAAGAATGTCCATTTGTGATCAAGCCGAAGATCCAGAGACCCAGTACTATACAAGAAGGAGAAGAAATGGAAACTGATATGGATGGTAATTAACAGTTCTTAAATCGATTTTTTTTTGTGCTTGAGATTTTCCTGTTATCCCACCCCCAATTTTGATTTTTTCCTCATAAATTCTAAAGTACACAACTGACTTAGGTAACATATTTTCAACAGCAACATCAAAATAATTTTTCTACATAAATGATTTGCAAGTTGTTTTTTACAAGGATAATTAGAAAAGGAAAGTACAGATTGTTGGAAATAGAAATGGAAGGTGAAGCATATGGTAGAGCTTCAGTAAAGTCCTATAATCACTCTATGTTAATCTGTTTTATTTCATCACTTAATTGATGTTTTCTTATTTATTGATTCATTATCTTCTTATTCCCACTAAAATGTAAGCTCCATGAGATCAGGATACTGTCTTGTGGTGAAGAAATTAAGAGTGCTTGCTAAAGATTGAAATTCCATCTATAATACTTCAGTAAGTTTGCAAGTAGAGCCCAGGAAATCTGCATTTTGACAACCAATCCAAGTGATCCTAATGTGCTCTTAGAAAAAATTATAGATTCAGTGAAAAGCAGGTTACTAACCATAAGTAGGTAAATTTTTTACCATATGTAAATAGACATGTGCATGTATGTTTATATGTGTATAAAAAAGATTGGACGAAAGTATTTCAAAATGTAAAAGGTGCTTTATCGCTAATAGAGCTTTGCTGTATTTTCTAAATTGTTAGAAATGATCGTGTATGTTATACTTGATTATGTAAAAATATTTTATTCAGATGTATAAGGTAAAAATGAATGCTTACCGACACCCACCATAGCTGTTAATTTGATGTGGTTCATTCTAGGCTTTTTAAATGCATATTTAAATTTCTTTTCTACATAAGTATGTAGTATTTTATAACAGGAAGTTGAGATCATGTACATACTGTTCAACTTGCATGATTCATTCAGTGTATCATAGACATCCTTCCATATCAGTATATTGTGTATTGATGTTTTAATGCTTTTTACATGTATTATTAAGTTACGCTCCCAAATAGCTAGCTCTACGTGCTATCTGTCTACTACCCACCAGTAGTATGTGAAGTTACCAATTTAAAAAAAAATTTTTCCAATTTGGTGGGTGAGAAATATTGTAGGACTTCTTTTGTAGGGTTTTTTGTTTTATAATTGTTGTTATTGTTGAGACTATGTACAACAGAACATACACTAATTTAACAATTTCTACACATACACTTCAGTAACATTGAATACATTCTTCAAGTTGTGCAGCCATTTGCATCCTCCTTTCCCAAATTGTTCTCCTCCATTAACATACACTCACTGCCCCCTTTGTTTCCTGTCTAATCTTTCGAGTTGCTCTTGTCAATTTGATCCTGTGTAGATAGTTCTTAAAAGAGCATAATGCTCAAGGTAGACATTCTTTACTGATTAAGCCAGACTATCGTTTGGTTACAAGGAGACTTCGGGGAATATTTTTGGTTTAAGGTTTAAAGATTATCTCAAGGCATTCGTTTCAGGGGTTCATCCAGCCTCCATGGCTCCAGAAAGTCTGGAGTCCATGAGAATTTGAAATTCTATTCTGCATTTTCCCCCGTTTATCAGAATTCTTCTAGAGAATCTTTGATCAAAATGTTCAGTAATGGTAGCTGAGCACCGTCTAGTTCTTCTGGTCTCATGGCAAAGGAGGCAGTTGTTCATGAAGGCAGTTGGCTGCACGTTGCATTTCTTCCTCCTGTTCCTAACTCTCCTTCTTCCTCTGTTGCTTGTAGGGTCCGTGCTAAATACTTTTCAATTTGTGGAAAACTAACATTTCATTTTGGAGTTTTGTATCATAATTCTCCATTTCTGTATCATTCATCTCACCTTAATGGGAAAGATTTTCTGAAACAAAAATCTTTTGATGGTACCTTTTATTCTAACCAGTTTCTTTATTATAGCTTATACTTTAGTTGCAGATATAACTATGGAAAGCAGTCCAGGCTCATCTATTTCTGTGGAGCATCGTCTGGATGTTGAATTAAGGGCATCGAGTTCCAGTAGCAGCACTAGTATCTCCTCTGGCCCTGGCCCCCGTCCTGGTGCGTAGACATGTAGATACATGGTCTTTTACACTGACTGAGTTACTAAATTAGTGAAGAAAAGAGCTTTGGGAGGAGTTTAAGTGGTACGTGTAGAGGTTAGCGTCCTATGACTATGCATGTTACTTCACCATTTTAGTGTTCAATTTTCTTATATTAACTTCTATTTCATAACATTCTGTTGTTTTCTAACAATATACACATTGACTTTGTAATGTTTTTTTACCTTAGTCTTTTGATTTTAGTTGTATTTTTGTGCGATCTTCTGTGATTTATTTTTCCAAATTCACAGTTTATTTTTCTTTCCAATGTCCAGAGATCTCAATTTGAATGTCTGCTAGTTTTGCTATCATGTATATGGGCCTTTTAAAGTTTTGTTTTATGTGCCTAGTTTACCGCAGTGTAGTGTTGAATGTAGTATAATTCTCTTGTGTTTCTCCTTTGCCAGGAGTCCAGTGTATTCCACAACGAGCAGCGCTTCTCAAATCTATGTTGAATTTCCTCAAGAAGGCCATTCAAGACCCTGCTTTCTCAGATGGCATACGTCATGGTATTTGAGTCTACATACCTTTTTTGTAGGATGTTTGACTCTTAGCCAAGCCTTCGTAAAGATTAGTCCATGTCATACTTCTCTGAAGACTACATACTCTTCTTTTACAAGGCAGACATAGGAGAATCTCATTTTAAATAGCTTTTAGCTGTTTGGTATAACTTTCCTAGACTTAAGAGTGATTTAGCTCTTTTCATAATGGTTTGCCCTTTTTTTCATTTTCCAGCTTTCAACTCTGCTCCTTTCCAGCTTGCTACCCCATTCAATCTGTGTCTCTATTCTTTTTTGGTCCTACTATTAGAAAGCTTATTTCATGGACAAGGAATAAATAATGGAAAATGAGAGGGAAACAAGAAGGAAACATTAGATTGGAATCAAAACAGACTTTGTTTACCAATGTATGGTATATGTAACATTGCCCCATTGTCGTCCACTCAGTCTACTCCCAGACTGATCATATTCTCCTTGACTTCTCTTAGTGATGGATGGTTCTCTGCCTACCTCCCTGAAACACATCATCAGCAATGCAGAATACTATGGCCCATCACTCTTCCTCCTAGGTAAGTGGAATTGATATTTGGTTATACCAAGCTGGAATATCCTGACAGGGCTTGCTGTGTGTTTTATATCCTTGGAGGATTTTACTATTCATGTTTGTCCACTGTGTAATTCATATATTTTCCTTACTGATGATAAAATAGAGAAAGATCAGAACTCAGTTTCAAATAAATATCCACTTCTGGAATGTCAGTTATTCCTTCTATAAGCAGTATTTTGTGAATCACTTAAAATAAATAGTAGTATTTTACATTTGGCTTATTTGTACTGTACTTACACTGTAAGTGTGATAAGAAGCATGTCTTTATTCACTGGTTGATTTCTAAGCTTGGTCTGGAATATTCATTCCGAATGGTTTCCATTCTCGGAATTGAATGGCAGACTCAAAAAACGTAGTCTAGAAAATTGTTTTGCACTATAAAAAATGTAGGTATTTATTGAGTGCCATACATATTACAAGACAATGTGCTAAGTATATAGGCTTCTAGAGTCTTTGAAATCCTCTTTAAAACTCTGAAGGAATTTAGTGGGAGGTATGGAAATAGGGAAAACCTTCTTGTACCAGTAGTAGATGTTTTTTATAGTTTAGAATGTCTTGAGGGAGTAGTTTTGGCTACTGCAACTTAGATATTTCCCTACCTGCACTCACTTGAAGAAATCAAATGACATATTGCATTGGGCAGATCTGCTGCAAAAGACCTCTTCAGAGTGTTAAAAAGCAAAGATGTCACTTTGAGGACTAAGGTGCGCCTGACTCAAGGCATGGTATTTTCAGTCGCCTCATATGCATGCGAAAGCTGGACCATGAATAAGGAAGACTGAAGAAGAGTTGATACCTTCCAATTATGGCGTTGGTGAAGAATATTGAATATACCACAGACTGCCAGAAGACCAAATAAATCTGTCTTGGAAGAAGTACAGCCAGAATGTTCCTTAGAAGCAAGTATGGCAAGATTTTGTTTCACATACTTTGGACATGTTATCAGGAGGGACCAGTTCTTGGACATCATGCTTGGTAAAGTAGAGGGTCGGCAAAAAAGAGGAAGACCCTCAAGGAGATGGATTGACACAGTGGCTGCAACAGTGGGCTCAAACATAGCAACGATTGTGAGGATGGTGCAGGACCATGCAGTGTTTTGTTCTATTGTACATAGGATCGCTATGAGTTGGAAGCAACTCGATGACATCTAACAACAACAGCCCACTTGCTGAAGATATTTGGGATATTTATGTACTAACTTTGTACCTGTGACCTTGCTAAATTCACACATTAGTTCGTAGTTTTGTTGATTCTTTAGGATGTTTTACGTATTCTCATCATCTGCAAATAAAGTTTTAGTCCTTTCCTTATGATCTTAATGCTTTTTATTTCTTTTTGTCTTACTATTTTTGCAAAGATTTCCAGTACATTACTGAATAGAAATGGTGAGAGTGCGCCTCTGTTCTGTTCCTGAACTTAGAAAAGCATTCAGTATTTTACCATTAAGTATAAGTTAGCAGAACATTTTGTGTTGATCCCCTCTATCAGGTTGAGAAATTTCCTTTCTGTTAAAGCAACTTCACCATGACCTGGAGAAGCTCCCTCCCAAGGTTAGGTTTCGACGGCAAAACCCATGACAGGAGACCTTTGGTATGAAAAAAAAAGATTAGTAACTCCCGAAGGTAGGGAAGACCCAAAGGCAAGGGACAGAAGGATGACTCTTGGGGAGAAAGCCTGTGAGGGAGACGGGGGAAAGAAAGATGCGAATGCACAGACTTTTTATGAAGAGGAAGTTTAAAAGCGGCAGCAAGTGGACACATGATCTTGTTGGCGGGGAGGCTGAGCGTTTATCAGGATGATGCAGGAGGGAAGGGACAGAGCAAGAAATAAGGTTTAGAGCACTAAATTAAACATCAGTGGAGATCCAGATTTCTTCTTACAGCCTTTATAATTTATCCCTGACGTTTGAATTAGCATAGCAACCTCCCAGGTTTCCTGTAAATAAACTTTTGTTTGAGAAAGACCAAATTTGCAAAGCCAATCCAAAATGATTTGGCTACCAGTTATTACAGTCATTCACTCCAGGCAAAAGGAGATAGCCAGGAAAAAAAATCATTTGGGTTTGGGAATCTCTTGGAGTATTTTAGTAATAGTATTGACTATTTTGGCTTGTTTTGCTTGTTGAACTATTCTGGGTACCTTCTCTATATTATTGACCCACATGCAGCAGGAGGTTCCCTTTAAGGCACAAACTCCACCTTGTAATGGTAGTTGGTAGTTTTTAATGCCTGTTATAGCAGCTGGAGAGCTTAGTCCCTCATTAAGGGCTTGTAAGGTTTGAGCTGTTTGGTTTTTGTGGTCTATCAGGAGTTATAACATTATCTGGGTGGTGTCTGAATTGAGTCTGTGTTACAGAATTGAAAATACCTAAACTTGTGCCTGTTACACAAAAGATTGTGATGAGGCCCAATGTAATAAGTAAAGAGATGGCCTGGTACTCCGTTTTGTGACAGGGCTTGACTTTATAGTTTGGCTGTAGGGTACTCTGTGTTAAATGACCATAGGACACTGGTAAGGTTGTATAGGGTAGAAGAGAGTGGGATGGAGAAATAGAGCATGACCCTGCTGAGTAGGGGTTGTGCCACAGGAGGCCCAATAGCCCATGGGAGTTAGAGGATGGGGAGTTTGTTTCTAATGGGCAAATTATATCAGTGCAACATGTGAGGGTAAAATAGTCTCAATGGGGGAAATATAGTTGTATATCGTATCAATTGGTCAGGGAGGTTTGGAAGGGCACATGGTCCATGAAGGGATAGTAAATGAAGAAACAGGTAGTGAGATCAAGAATTCCAGTGGGCACAATTCCATGCCGAAACCCACCAAGTAGATTTTGACCCCCTCTCTTCTCCCATATCTAACCCCCGGCTCTTCTACCCCACCTTTTTACCCACTTGTATCCCCTTAACTTCCCCAGCTACCCTTTCTTCTCTTGCACTTCCTGTGTTCCTACCCACATTTTGATCTATGCAGGCCTGTTTATGCTCTGTTTTTAGCCTAGCTGTTGCCAACACCATTGTGGTTATTGTGGATTGCTTAACCAGAAAGGTTGACTAGTAGTCACTATGAATATTGAAGTCTTCCAAGGGGGGTAAGAATTAGTTGTGTGTTTTCCTAGGCTGAGGTGCCTGGTAGCAGCCCTAGTGCTGGAGATTGAGCTCTTGAGTGTCATTCTCTATTACGTAGATACTGTCTCTTACGTAGATATTATCCATTAGGTTGAGGAAAGTTGTAAATGTGGGTAGTGTTGACAGAATAGTGGAGAGTGAAGCATGGGCTGTTGGATGGGGGGAAATCAGAGCTGATGTAGTTGTGGAGTTGTGATGTGGGGACAGTTATAGGCCAGTTGCATTTTGGAGTGTCAGCACTGAAACTGGAACTATCAGTTATGCTAAGATCATCTTCTAGGATACAGTACTCTGCTGGGCTGATAGGATTCCTGGGCTAGCCCCAAAATCTTCAGGCAAAGTTTTACGTTTGAAAAGTTATTACAAAGCTGATTGAAGATCAGTATCTCTCTGCCTCCAGAAAGTATAGAGTAATTTTTTTTAGAATTTTTCTTATTGTACTTTAGAAGGTTTACAGAGCAAACTAGTTTCTCTTTAAACAGTTAATACACATTGTTTTGTGACATTGGTTGCCAACCCATGGCATATCAATATAGAATGATTTCTTATGAGCAAGCTTTGGGCTCCAAAACAAGTAGGGGTCACAGAATAGGCAAAAAGGAGCACAAGGAGTTTAGTTGGCATTGAGTTAGAGTAGTAGAATCTCAGACGAAGGCCATAAGCCAAATGAGGCATAGTCAGGCCAACCAGAGCCTGAACATTCCACAGTGACATTTTTGGGCCTGTTGTGTATAGGCCTTAGCATGCTGGAGGTGCCCATTTATTATAGTAATAGTCAACAGGCATTCATGTCCCAGATCTTGTAGCAGCCTCCCATTCAATCTCTATAATAGGGTGGATACAGAACTAGAATCCTATTTAAGAATATTGGCACTGGGAACTAACTTCATACCTCTCTTTCTCTTTGGAAGAACCATGCAGCTGTAGTTACGGACCAAGCAGGCACCAAAACCAACCTCTAGTTATCCAACCTTTAAAACCATCAGATTGGGGAAGGGCTTAGGCAGAGAGTTTTCTGTGGCATACAGAATAGTCTGTTTGGGAGGATGAAGGCCCTCGTTTTCAGTATGTCGAGTTTAAGAGAATGTCCTTGAGTAGGCCATTATATCTCACCATTAGGCCTGTTGTCTTCATACGATAGTACAAATGGAAGTTCCGAGTGATGCCTTGTTTTAAGGCCCATGCCTAGACTGAAAAGTAAAGTGTATGTACCCTGATCAGAATCGATGATATTTGGGGATCCAAAGGGAACTAACATTTGGGTGAGGCCTGTGATAGTGGTGGAGTCCCTGAGTGGTACAAACGGTTAACACATTTGGCTTCTAACCAAAAAATTCAATGTTCAGGTCCACCCAGAGTTGCCTCAGAAGAAAGGCCTAGCAATCTGCTTCTGAAAATCAGCCATTGAAAACCCTCCCTGTGGAACACAGTTCTACTCTGACACACATGGGATTGCCATGAGTGAGAAATTAGTAGTGGTGTCATGATGGTAACCTGCCAGAAAGGATAAGCCAAGAATAGGCCTCTATAACAATCAGTTGTTGGCCAGGGCATAATGATTTGTGCCAATAGATTAACGTAGTGGCCCAATAAAATCAATTTGCCAGTGAGAAGAAGGCTGTTTACCTCTTGCTATGGATCCCAGTTGGCAGGACAGGGTGCAGAGATCACATTGGGAAGCTATGGTTAGGGCTAGGGCTAGGGCTAGGGCTAGTGGCATGGGGGTGCCATGGTGTTTAGCCCAAAATTTAAGGGTCTGGGGCTGTGATGACCAGAGGTCTGGTGGAGCCATTGAGCCAGGGGCAGGGGGTAATATCTGAGCTTATTTGGAAAAAATGTGAACAAGTTGCTCAACTATGGCATTAAAATCAGCTTCCTCTTTGGAGGCCAGGATATGATCTGAGACATGGGAGACTTTTGTAAGAAACAGAGGCTTTGGTGCCTGCTTGGTCCATAACTACAGCTGCATGGTTCTTCCAAAGAGAAAGAGAGGTATGAAGTTAGTTTCCAGTGCCAATATTCTTAAATAGGATTCTAGCTCTGTATCTACCCTATTATAGAGATTGAATGGGAGGCTGCTACAGGATCTGAGACATCAATGCCTGTTGACTATTACTATAATAAATGGGCACCTCCAGCATTTTCTCTTTACCCTTGGAGTTCACAAATTTCACCAGGGTGCATTTAATTGTTCCTGTCCAGTGTTTCCACACTGCACTTGGATAGACCCTTTCTTATCCTGCTGTAGGAAATGTTCTTCTATTTCGTTTTTTTTCTTTTTTTTCCCCCACCCATATGTTCTCTCTTCTGGAAGCCCAGTTATGTATGTATCCACTTAAAAAAAAAAGTTGCTGTCGAGTCAATTCTGACTCATAGCAACCCTATAGGACTGAGTAGAACTTCTCCATACGGTTTCCAAGGAGTAGAATCGAACTGCTGACCTTTATGGTTAACTGCCGTAGCTGTTAACCACTTCACCACCAGGGTTTCCATGTTAACCACTTCACCACCAGGGTTTCCATGTTATCTACTAGGCCTACCGTATTGCTCTCATATGTCACTTTCTGAGAGAATTTCTTTGTATGAACTTTCAAAATGTCTGTTTCACTATTGACCTCTTTATTTTAACAAACTTGTTTTTTAATTTCCAAAATATTTCCTTATTCTTAAGAGATCCTTTCTGTTAACAGATTATTACCGTTTTATGAGTTTCATCAACTCTAGAGTTTGAGTTTAATCATAAATTTAAAAGTTATCTTTTTTTTTTCCTTAACTATCTTAGGAATAGGCATTCCATCCAGAGCAAATTGGGATTTGTGTGTGTATGTGCGTGCGTGTGTGTGCCCTTTATTTTTATTCTAGTTCTTGGTCATCTATTAATATTTTTCAAAGAGGGTATAAAAACTGTCCCAGTGCATAGTAGCATTGTGACATTGCATTATAATCAGAGCTCTTAATAAAATAGCCTTATGGAGCAGTTCTACTCTGTACACATGGGGTCGCCATGAGTTGGCATCAACTCGACAGTAGCTATCAACAAATAAAACATCAAATTTGATGTGTTAGCAACCTCTGGTAGAGCACTAATTTTACTTTATGAATCGTCAATTTTAGTAACCTCTTAGAATTCAGATAATTATACAAATGAAAGTCTGTGGAAAGATGTGTCATTCCAGTAGGAACCAAAAAAAAAAAGACTTTAATTTTGCATAAGTTTACAGCCAGCCCACCAGGAATCCCAGTGCTGATTGACAACTGCTGATCCTGTATATCTGCCATTTCAGTGGCATTTGGAATAGACAAACAGTGCTCTCTATTCACCGTATTAAACTGAAACTCCTCTGATTTCTTTTAGTTCTTAGGCATCAGTGTTACAGGTTTGTTCTGTATAGTGAAACCTGTGAGAGCCAAACTCAACGATACTGCCTTGTTTTTCTGGGTCTCGTAAGTTTTCCACCTTTGACAGGATGCAGTCTTACCACTTTCCTATCACTCTATTAGTGGAAGATACTTGACTTTTTCTTCTCTGACAGGTTTCCGCCTTACACAGGTTCTGGCTTACGCAGGTTTTACTCTATTGTTTAGAGATAATGTGTGTATAGGTGCACCCTCTTTGTTGAATTTTACAATTAAGGTTATTGTAGTCTCATAAAACACGTTGGAAAGCCTTGTCTTAATTGCTCCTAGACGGTTTAATAACACTTGCATACAGAACTGTTGCCTTGGTGTCTTTCTGTTATTTGGATTTTTTGACTTGTAAAAATTCTTGTGGTTATTGATCTAATCTGTTCTGCTATCACTTCTTGAAAGTCAGTTTTTTTTACATTTTCTTATAAATGCATACATTTCACGTGTTAGCATACATTTTGAAAAATAATTTTGTTCTGTTTCCCATTAAACCTCCTTTTTCATTGCTAGTGTATATTATTGCTCTTTTCTTCATTAGATTTCCCATAGGTTTGTAAACTGTTATTCAGAGGGCTAGTTATTGGTTTTAGTTGTGTGTGGTTACTTCTTTTGGTTTCGTTAAATTCTACTTTTTTTTAATGTTAATTTTATCTTTTTTTAGTTGCTTTTTAATATATGCTTTACTATTCATCCTTGAGTAGAGTTTCGCTGTGTTCCATAAACTTTGGTAGTAGTCTTTACTGTTTATTTTTAAATATTATTTAGTCAGAGATACGTATCTAACACTACTGATGGTTGTTTTAAATTGCTAAATAACCTTTTTCAAAATCAGTTTGTCCATTTCTATCAGTTAAGTTTGCATTCGCTTTAACTCAGCACATCCACATCTTAGATTTCTTTTTCCCTGTAGGACATTTTGCTTAAGCAGACAAAAAGATGTATATTTAGGTTTATCAGTTTTCCCAATAGAGGACTGGTTTATATACATGGTAGAATGCATATTTGGTAGAATACTGTATAGCCATTCAAAATAAATGAGTTGTAGTGACAGGGAATGATTTGTTGTTGTTGTTGTTGTTAGGTGCCATCGAGTCACTTCCAACTCATAGCAACCCTGTGTTCAACAGAATGAAACACTGCCCAGTCCTGCGCAATTGTCACAATTGTTGTTATGCTTGAGCCCATTGTTGCAGCCACTGTGTCAATTCATCTCGTTGAGGGTCTTCCTCTTTTTCGCTGACCCTCTACTTTATCGAGCATGATGTCCTTTCTCTAGGAATCGGTCCCTCCTGATAACATGTCCAAAGTATGTGAGATGAAGTCTCACCATTCTTCCTTCTGAGGAACATTCTGGCTGTACTTCTTCCAAGACAGATTTGTTTCTTCTTCTGGCAGTCCATAGTATATTCAGTATTCCTTGCCATAATTAAAAGGAAGCAGTTCTTCTTTGGTCTTCCTTATTCATTGTCCAGCTTTCACATGCATATGAGGTGATTGAAAACACCATGACTTGGGTAAAGCGCACCTTAGGCCTCAAAGTGACATCCTTGCTTTTTTTTTTTTTTTTTTTTTTTAAACACTTTAAAGAAGTCTTCTGCAGCAGGTTTACCCAATGCAATACCTCCTTTGATTTCTTGACTGCTGTTTTCCATGGGTGTTGATTGTGGATCCAAGTAAAATGAAATCCTTTACAACTTCAGTATCTTTTCTGTTTATCATGATGTTGTTTATTGGTCCAGTGTGAGAACTTTTGTTTGGTACATATGAAAAAAATAACAACTATATAATAATATAACCTCATTTATGTAAAAATATACTCATAAAAATCTTGAAGGGTAGTCACTGAATTCTTCACAGCGAATAATCTCTGAGGAGGGGCATTAGGAACTTTCATAGTAAGCACAAGTGTTTCAGTTGTTGCACAATGAGTATGTATTTTTTTTAAGCCTGTTGGGTATTGCTTTTGATACTTATGAGGGATCTCTCAGTGTCCCATATTTCCTCATCTTTTTTTAGCTACTGAAGTGGTGACTGTGTTTGTGTTTCAAGAACCATCATTGCTGTCCTCACTCCAGGACAATGGATTGACAGATGTCATGCTGAATGCACTGCTTATTAAAGATGTGAGTTCTTTTTGCTGTTCTATAAAGAATGCACCCCGCTTCCCAAAACACATACAAAGACATGCACAGGAAAAGCAGTCTTAGGCTTGAAAATCCTGTCTTAAATCTTATGTATATAGTATTGAAACTGATTGGAACCTGGTTGTCAAAATCCTTCTTCTGTTTCTCAGTGTGATGTCCCTGGCCAAATTTTCCTGGCATGTACACCTGAAGTCTTAGATGCTTTCAGCTTCACTTATTCTCTCTTTAGGTTCCTGCTACCCGTGAAGTCCTTGGCTCTCTTCCAAATGTATTTAGTGCACTCTGCTTGAATGCCCGAGGTCTTCAGTCATTTGTGCAGTGTCAGCCTTTTGAACGTCTCTTCAAAGTTCTTCTGTCTCCAGATTACCTCCCGGCCATGCGGAGGAGGAGGAGCTCTGATCCCCTTGGTAAGTCACCAGAATTTATTTTATAATAGATAATTGGCTTACTCTTGTGCCAAGACATTTCATGATTATTAAGCTACCAATTGGCAAGGAAACCAGTTCTTCCCTGACCTCATATCTAAGTGTTTCTGACTAGGTGTGCTAAGCTTAATGGGAATTATCACCATACAATTCTGTTGCAGGTAGGAAGGAATACTTCATCCTGAGCCTTTCTGCTCATAATATTTCCATGCTTCTCAGCAGTTCACTTTCACATTTACTGGCATGATGCTGATAAGAAACAGGTATTAGGGAGCAGTGGTAGATTCCCAGGTCTACCATCAAGTCTGTAACAGTGAGAAATAATGGAGCCTCAAGGTGTTGATCCTGGTAATCTAATGTTCAGGTCCCTAGGACAGTCAGAAATGAATAGATTTCCTTCTCAGTATACTTGATACCAGATCATTAAGGAATTATTAGTAAGAAGGTAGGGTTTTGGCAAGTTTCCAGGTTTCAAGAATGTACTGTGTGCTTCTAGGTCACCAGTGTAGCATCCTAGCCACTGTCATTCTTTACTAAGGCAGCCAGAGGATTGATAATTAATGCCTGAACCTCTTCTTCCCTCCCTCCCTCCCTCCCTCCCTCCCTCCCTCTCTCTCTCTCTCTCTCTCTCTCTCTCTCTCTCTGTCTTTTTCTCTTTATTCCCCCCCCCCTTTTTTTTACATACATACCACATCTGCTAAGGTGGTCCAGCTAAATTTACTCTACAATACTAGTTCAGACCTTGACAGTAGAGATTGCCAGGGTAGAATGCAGTACACATGGTTACTTTAAAAATATGTTTACTATACTGATAAAAAAAATACTCTCCCACCCCCTGTGATTTGGAGGGCAGGAGTTAGTGTGAATTCGTTCAAGAAAGCCTGGCAATAGAAAATAACAACAACCCACTCAGTTTTTTCTTTTCACCTTCTGTTGGCACACAAAAGAGTTCAGGCTCTATTTCCTTAGTCTAACAGTTGATTTTTTTGCTTTAAGGGGATACTGCATCTAACCTGGGGAGTGCTGTTGATGAGCTCATGAGACATCAGCCTACTCTCAAAACGGATGCAACGACTGCAATCATCAAGGTGGGTAGTGACAAGGCTGTGACCATGTGCATGAGAGAGCAGTGAAGGGTGAATTTTTAGAAAAAGGCTTGACCTACTGGAGGTCGCTTGGATTTTTGGACTATGCCTATAAGAGCATTGTGTCTGCTTCATTTTCTCCACATCCTTGGGTTGATCATTTGCAAAAACAGTTTTTAGTGACTTTAATGCAAGTCTCAGAAAGAAATTTGTGTTCCTTTCAGAATTTAAACTTTTTCTGATTGAGAATTGTTTTCCCTGTAAAAATAGTTCCTCCATTTAATGTAAGTAAACATCCAAGTATTGCTTTCTTATATATATTTACAAGTACCCAAGGCTTATCTTCTGTTTGTACAAGCATGTTACCTTTCTAGTCTTTGTTTCTTGACCTTTTTTTTCACATTTACTGGCCCTGCCATTTGCCTTTTAAGATTGTTGAAACTAGTATATGAGTTCCTGGTACTTGATGAATTAGGACATGTGTATGACATATGTATAAATGGTTTTGGCAAATGCACAACATACAGAAAATGCTTAAAAATGTTAATCATCCCCGCATTCCTTGATTACTAATAAATAATCTTATTTCCTGTGACTTTCAGTTACTTGAAGAAATCTGTAATCTTGGAAGAGACCCTAAATACATCTGTCAGAAGCCATCAATCCAGAAGGCGGATGGCACTGCTACTGCTCCTCCTCCGAGGTCTAATCATGCTGCAGAAGAAGCTTCTAGTGAGGATGAGGAGGAAGAGGAAGTTCAGGCCATGCAGAGTTTTAATTCTACCCAGCAGAATGAAACTGAGCCTAATCAGCAGTAAGTGTTCGCAAGACAGGCTCTTTAGCCTTGTGATTTTGGGCATGTCACTTCCTTTCTAAATCTCAGTTTCACTTTTCATCTGTAAGAGTGAGGAAGTTGCGTTAGATTATTTTAAGGTTCTTTCCAGCCCTGAGAGTCTAGTTTTTTCTCTTTGACCCTTATGTGTTATTTATGCTTTGGTACTTAATGGTATTGGTTGCTTTTTAGCAAGCTGTCTTTTTTAAAAGCTGTTCATGAGTACAGCTGCTATGGAAAACAGTTTGACATTTCCTCAAAAAGTTAAACATAGAATTACCATATGACCCAGCAATTCCATTCCTAGATATATACCCAAAAGATGTGAAAGCAGGGACTCAAACAGATACTTGTACACCAATGTTTATTGCAGCATTATTCAGAATAGCCAAAAGTTGGAAACGACCCAGTTGTCTGTCAACAGATGAATGGATAAACCAAATGTGGTATATCCGTACAATGGGATATTACTCAGCCATAAAGAGAAATGAAGTTCTCATACATGGTGCAACATGGGTGAACCTTGAAAACATTATGCCGAGTGAAATAAGTCAGACCCGAAAGGACAAATATTATCTGATCCCACTTATATGAAATACATAGAATAGATAAGGGCATAGATACAAAAGTTTATTAGTGGTTACCGGGGGCTTGGGAGGGCCAAGTAGGGCGTTAACTGCTTAAGGGGTACTGAGTTTCTGTTTAGGCTGATGAAAAATATTTGGAAATGGATAGTGGTAATGGTTGTACAACTCAGTGAATGTAATTAATGTCACTGAAACTTGTCTCCTAAGAAGTCCTTAAGAGTTGCAGGTATTATTTGTTGGTGTTTTTGTTCATTTTATTACTGTTTGTTCCTGACCAATCCGAAGGCTTTGGAATGTACTATGTGGTTATAACCAGGCACCTTAGATTTTCTTTCTAGTTTCTGTTTATTTGAGGTTTGTTCCACATAGGAATTGACCTTGAATGACAAGGTACAGGGGAGTGGGATGCTTAAACAAACACTAATGACTGATAGCAGAAAGTCCACCAGGCTCTTGGAGCTTATTAGTATAGTTCACATGAGGGGATGAAATGTAACTATGTAGCTATAACTCTTAAGCACTTTCATGCTGGAAATAGATGTGATCCCTCTGGACATATGTTCATTCATTTAATAAATTTTCTTTAGACATTATTTTGGTGTGTAGATATGGAGTTCTGAGGAAGGCGTTGACATTTTAGGCCTGAATATGAGCGTGGGCTTGGGCTGTTCCTAAAGGGTGGCTTGGAGCTTAGTTAAGAGAAGATTAAGGTGGATGTTCTCTTTTTCTGAAAGAGAACATTCTAGAAGATGGCAAGACTTCATTTACAAAGGAGTAAGTGCTTCCCTTGCCATACACTTGATTGTCAGTGACCTTGCTGGGATAGGGTTTCTTTTCCTGGCTAAAAATGGGAAGAATTCATTAAGCAAAGTTTGTTTGGGTTGGGTTTTTTTTTTTTTTTTTCTTTTTTCCCAGTCAAGCTGTGTATATCCATCAGCCTGTAACTTCTCTGCCTGACATGTAATGTCCAGATTTTAAGCTGTCATAGTAAATTGACATTCTCTCAAGTTCCCTATATTTCTTCACCCTCTGTGCCTTTCTTGGGATATCATGTATCACTGTGTTCTGTCCACAATGAACCCTCATCTCCTTCTGTCTACCAAAATCCCACTGTACCACCTTGAATGTCTCTTTTTTTTTAAATTGTACTTTAGATGAAGGTTTATAGAACAAATAGTTTTTTATTAAACAGTACACATACTGTTTTATGACAATGGTTAACAACCCCATAACATGTCAACACTGTCCCTGGAATGTTGTGCCCCACCATTCAGCCAAAGATTAGACAGCCCCATAAAACAAAACAAGAGTAATGGGGCAAATGGGAAGTTGATCTTTTGTGTTCTTCCAACAGATTTTGTTAAAAGTATTCATATATTCTAATGGTTTCCTCACTGATCTATAAGCTCCTCAAGGACAAGGACAATTACTCATTCAGCAATGTATCCCTATCACTTTGTATCTATAAGTTAATCAGTCAGTAAATGTTTATTTATTTAAGGATTTAATGGAATGACTTGAGCACATTAGATTAAGACTCCCCTAAATATTAAATTGTATGCTGGGAGAGCTGGGCCTAATAAGAAATGAATGAGAATGAAGATAAAGTAGAAATCTAGACCCGTAGCATTAATACTTTCTACCATAGTGTTAGTCAGATGTAGCTTGTAAGGTGCAAAGGACTCAGGGAGTTGCTGTCCCATGGTACCAGTGTTCTATATGCTCCATGACACGGATGTTGGTCACTGTCTCGTTTGCTTCTGCAATTTCCAGAAGCCTAGATTGGGTGACTAAGCGGATTATTAATGCTGAAAGAAAAAGCAAGAAACTCAAAACTCAAGCTCCATTTTGAAAGCTGCAGTTTATTACAAGGGAAGGTTCTTTTATCTCCTTATCTCAGGCAGTTGTTATGGTGGAAGTTGGCTATGTACTTTTTGCTAACATAGGGAAGAGGCTTAGAAATATTCAGAACATGTGCCACCCCTCTCCCCAAAAGTCTTGTCTGCATCTCTCCCACCCAATCCAGAATTTAGTGGGAGTCCCAAACAGAAATTCCTGTCTTCCATCCCCTCATCTGCTTCTAATGGCTTACACACACACACACACACACACACACACACAAGTAAAATTTTTTTATTACAGTATAGTTTACACATAGTAAACTGCACATATTTTAAGTTCTTTTCAACTACCCCACCCTACATTGAGGTAGCTACCAATCTTATTTCTATAATCGTAGAATTAATGTTGCCTATCTGAGAACATCACATACATGGAATCCTCATATAAATGGAATCTTACGTATGTAGCATATTGTATCTGATGTATGTACTTTTTTGTATCTGGCATCTTTGTTCAACATGTTTTTCATCCATGTTGTTGCATTCATTTTCATTGCTGAGTAGTAGTCTCTTGTATGAATATCCTACAGTGTTTATCCATTCTCCTGTTGATGGCCATTTGGGTTGTTACCAGTTTTTCTCAGGCTAAGACAGTGTTCTTTTTTCCTTATTTTTTTTCCAAAACCAGGAGTTATATTTGAAAATGATATTTGTACTTGTTCTTCAGATACATGGTTTTGTGCTGGAGGTATGAAATAAGGAAATTTAGGCAGTACACTCTACTCCAAGTACATGGGGGGTACTATTGCACGTTCAGAAATGTTTATCACAAAACTAAAAACCAAACCAGTTGCCATCAAGACGATTCTGACACATAGCCACCCTCTAGGACAGAATAGAGCTGCTCCATAGGGTTTCCAAGGCTGTAAATTTTAATGGAAGCAGATCTGCCACATCTTTTCTCATTTAGAGTGGCTGGTGAATTCAAACCACTGACCTTTTAGTTAGCAGCCAAGCGCTTAACCAGGTTTCCAGTTTATCACAAGTAATTCTAAATATTTTTGGCCTTTTTTATTCTGCTTTCTAAATTGTTTGATCCCAGAAAAACTGATACTGCTGGGAATGAATCTACTTGCTAGTAAGTAACTAAGATTTTTAGTTGGGGCACCGTGAGTCATTTTTTGGTTGATTCCATTTAGTTTGCCTTTCTAACTTGCCACCCGTCTGTCCTATTTACCACTTGAGAGAAATGGGTTATATAAGTCCATGTGGTCTTTGGAACTTGAATAGCAACTGTCTGGGTTTAAAAGGCAGTGAGTGCGGAGAAGCGGTTGTTCCCTGAATTGTGGCCCACTGGGCAGACTCCTTTGCCAAAGGCAGTTGTGTCTTCTCAAGAACTGGATGAAAGGCCTGATTCTCCCTCTCCCTCCTTACACACACCCTTCCCTACCTGCCAAACCATGAGATCTGTTGTCCTATATGCTGTACTATGACACTCGATTAGAATCCTTCTTTATTCCTGATTACTTGCTGTAGCAACATGAATACATATATAAAATTGACCAGAGCCTTTGAGTTTGGGAATATATGTATGTTTTGAGGAAGGGTGTAAGACGCAGGAAGTTCTTAATTTGACAGTTATGGTAAATTATTTTATTCATCATGAGAATGTAGTCTTTATTGCTTAAAAGATGCTCTGGGTTAGAGTTTCATATGAAGCTAGGATTAGAATGACTTTTCTAAGTATTTTTTATTGTGCTTTAAGTGAAAGTTTACAATTTAAGTCAGTTTCTCATGCAAAAATTTATACACACATTGCTATGTGACCCTGTTGGTGTCGCCATACTGTGACAGCACACTCCTTTTTTTTATTGTACTTTTAAGTGAAAGTTTACAATTCAAGTTAGTCTCTCATGCAAAAATTTATACATACATTGCTATGTGACCCTCATAGCTCTCCCTATACTGTGACAGCACACTACTTTCCAACCTGGATTTCCCATGTCCATTCAGCCATCTCCAGACCCTCTTTGCCTTTTCATCTCACCTCCATACAGGAGCTGCCCATTTAGTCTCATTTATCTACTTCAGCCAAAAAGCACACTCTTCATGAGTATCATTTTATGTCCTGTAGTCCAGTCTGATCTTTGTCTGAAGAGTTGACCTTGGGAATGGTTTTATTTCTGGGTTGACAGACAGTCCAGGGGCCGTGCTCTCTGGGGTTCCTCCACTCTCAGACCATTGAGTCTACTCTTTTTACTAGAATTTGAGTTCTGCACCCTACTTTTCTCCTGCTCCATCAGGGACTCTCTGTTGTGTTCCCTGTCAGGGCGGTCATTAGTGGTAACCAGGCACCGTCTAGTTCTTCTGGTCTCGGGCTGATGCAGTCTCTGGTTCATGTGGCCCTTTCTGTCTCTTGGGCTAATACATTCCTTGTGACTTTGGTGCTCCTCATTCTCCTTTACTCCAGGTGGTTGGGACCAATTGATGCATCTTAGATGTCTGCTTGCTAGCTTTTAAGACCCCAGATGCCGTTCCCCAAAGTAGGATGCAGAACATTTTCTTAATAAACTTTGTTATGCCAGTTGACCTAGATGTCCCCTGAAAGCATGGTCCCCAGACCTCCACCCCTGCTAGTCTGTCCCTCGAAGTGTTTGGTTGTATTCAGGAAACTTGCTTTAGTCCGGTTGTGCTGACTTCCCTGTAGTGCGTGCCGTCCTTCCCTTCACCTAAGATAATTCTTGTCTTCTTTCTAGTTAGTGAATATCCCTCTCCTTCCCTCCCCACTCTCATAACCATCAAGGAATGTTTTCTTCTGTGTTTAATACTTTCCTTGAGTTCTTACAATAGTGGTCTTATATAATATTTGTACTTTTGTGACTGACTAAATTCACTCAGCATAGTGCCTTCCAGATTCCTCCATGTTATGTTTCATGGATTCATCATTGTTCTTTACTGTTGCATAGTATTCCATTGTGTGAACATACCATAATTTGCTTATCCATTTGTCTGTTGATGGGCACCGAGGTCATTTCCATCTTTTTGCTACTGTGAACAGTGCTGCAATGAACATGGGTGACGGCTCTTATTTCCCACACAATCAAATGCCTTTGCATAGTCAGTAAAACACAGGTAAGCATCTTTCTGCTGTTCTCTGCTTTCAGCCAGGATCTGTCTGACATCAGCAGTGATACCCCTGGTTCCACGTCCTCTTCTGAATCCAGCCTAAATTTCTGGCAGTTCCCTGTCGACATACTGCTACAGCCGCTTTTCAGTGATCTTCAGCAAAATTTTATTTGCGCATGATATTGTTCAATAATTGCCACATTCGGTTAGATCACCTTCTTGGGAGTAGGCATAAATATGGATCTCTTCCAGTTGGTTAGCCAGGTAGCTGTCTTCCAAATTTCTTGGCATAGACGAGTTAGCACTTCCAGCGCTACATCCGTTCGTTGAAACATCTCAATTGATATCCTGTCAATTCCTGGAGCCTTGTTTTTCGCCAAAGCCTTCATTGCAGCTTGGACTTCTTCCTTCATGCCATCAGTTCCTGGTCATATGCTACCTCCTGAAATGGTTGAATGTCGACCAGTTCTTTTTGGTGTTTTTCCGTCTTCTTTAGATGCTTCCTGCATCGTTTAATATTTTCCCCATAGAATCCTTCAGTATTGCAACTTGAGGCTTGAATTTTTTCTTCAGTTCTTTCTGCTTGAGGAATGCCAAGCGTGTTCTTCCATTTTGGTTTTCTATCTCCAGGTGTTTGCACATTTCATTATAACACTTGACTTTGTCTTCTTGAGCTGCCCTTTGAAATCTTCTGTTCAGTTCTTTTACTTCATCACTTCTTCCTTTTGCTTTAGCTACTCGACGTTCAAGAGCAAGTTTCAGAGTCTCGTCTGACATCCATTTTGGTCTTTTCTTCCCTTCCTGTCTTTTTAATGACCTCTTGCTTTCTTCATGTATGATGTCCTTGATGTCATTCCACAACTTGGTTCTGGTCTTCGGTCATTAGTGTTCAACTCGTCAAATCTATTCTTGAGATGATCTCTAAGTTCACATGGGATATACTAAACTTTGTACTTTGGCTCTCCTGGACTTGCTCTAATTTTCTTCAGTTTCAACTTGAACTTGCATATGAGCAATTGATGGCCTGTTCTGCAGTCAGCCCCTGGCCTTGTTCTGACTGATGATATTGAGCTTTTCCATTTTTTCTTGCCACAGATGTAGTCAGTTTGATTCCTGTGTATTCCATCTAGCAAGGTGCATGTGTATAGTCACTGTTTATGGTGAAAAAAGGTATTTGCAATGAAGAAGTCATAGGTCTTGCAAAATTCTATCACGCGATCTCCGACACCCTTTCTATCACCAAGGCCATAATTTCCAACTATCGATCCTTCTTTGTTTCCAACTTTCACATTCCAATCACCAGTAATTATCAACGCATCCTGATTACATGTTCGATCAATTTCAGACTGAAGAAGTTGGTAAAAGTCTTCAGTTTCTTCATTTTTCGCCTTAGTGGTTGGTGCATAAATTTGAATAATAGTCATATTAACTGGTCTTCCTTGTAGGCGTATGGATATTATCCTATCACTGACAGCGTTGTACTTCAGGATAGATCTTGAAATGTTCTTTATGACGATGAATGCAACGCCATTCCTCTTCAACTTGTCATTCCCAGCATAGTAGACCCATGGTTGTCCGATTCAAAATGGCCAGTACCAGTCCATTTCAGCTCACTTATGCCTAGGATATTGATGTTTGTGCATTACATTTAATTTTTCACGATTTCCAATTTTCCTAGATTCGTACTTCATACATTCCACATTCTGATTATTAATGTATGTTTGCAGCTGTTTCTTCTCATTTTGAGTCGTGCTGCATCAACAAATGAAGGTCCCAAAAGCTTGAGACTGCATCCACATTTTTAAGGTCAACTCTACTTTGAGGAGGCAGCTCTTTCCCAGTTGTCTTTTGGGTGCCTTCCAACCTGGAGGGCTCATCTTCCAGCACTATATCAGACAGTGTTCTGCTGCTATTCATAAGGTTTTCACTGGCTAATTCTTTTCAGAAGTAGACTGCCAGGTCCTTCTTCCTAGTCTGTCTTAGTCTGGCAGCTCAGTTGAAACCTGTCTGCTGTGGGTGACCCTGCTGGTATCTGAATATCAGTGGCATAGCTTCCAGCATCACGGCAACGTGCAAGCCCCCACAGTACTGATAGAGAAACTGATAGACACGTAGGGGATGAATGGGTTTTGGACATTGTCAGATTCCTTTTCTGCATCAATTGATAAGATCATGTGGTTCTTGTCTTTTGTTTTATTAATGTAATGGATTACATTGATTGTTTTTCTAGTGTTGAACCATCCCTGCATAACCTGGTATAAATCCCCCTTGATCATGATGAATTATTTTCTTGATACATTGCTGAATTCTATTGGTTAGAATTTTGTTGAGGATTTTTGCGTCAATGTTCATGAGGGATATTGGTCTGTAATTTTCTTTTATTGTGGTGTCTTTACCTGGTTTTTTGGTATCTGATTTATGCTGGCTTCATAGAATTGAGTTTGGGAGTATTGTATCCTTTTCTATGCTCTGAAATACCTTTAGTAGTAGTGGTGTTAACTCTTCTCTGAAAGTTTGGTAGAATTCTCCAGTGAAACGATCCAGGCCAAGGATTTTTTTTTCGTTGTGGTATTTTTAAATTACGTTTTCAGTCTCTTCTTTTGTTATAGGTTTATTTAGTTTTTCTGCCTCTGTTTGTGTTTGTTTAGGTAGGTAGTGAGTTTCTAGGAATTTGTCCATTTCCTCTATGTTTTCAATTTTGTTAGAGTACAATTTTTCATAGTATTCTGTTATGATTGTTTTGATTTCATTTGGGTCTGTTGTGATATCACCCATCTCACTTCAGTTGTTTTTCTATTCTCTATTTCGTTTAATTCTGTCTGCTCTAATTCTTATTATTTTCTGTTTTCTGGTGCCCAAGTGCTTCTTTTTGCTGCTCTCTTTCTACTTGTTCCAGTTGTAGGGTTAATGTTTGGATTTTGGCCCTTTCTTCTGTTTGGATGTGTCCGTTATATTGCTATAAATTGACTTCTAAGCACTGCTTTTGCTGTGTCCCAAAGGTTCTGGTAGGATGTGTTTTTGTTCTTGTATGATTCTATGAATTTCTTTATTCCATCCTTAATTTCTTCTATAACCCAGTAGTTTTTGAGCAAGGTGTTGTTCAGTTTCCATGTGTTTGATTTTTTTTTTCCTTTTTCTATTACTGATTTCTACTTTTTTGGCTTTATGTGCAGAAAAGATGCTTTGTAATATTTCAGTGCTTTGGATTCTCTTAAGGCTTGCTTTATGGCCTAATATGTGGTCTTTTCTGGAGAAGGTTCCATGTGCTTTGGAAAAGAACGTATACTTGGCTGCTGTTTGGTGGAGTGTTCAGTATGTGTCCATGAGATGAAGTTGGTTGTTCGTAGCATTTAGATAGTCCATGTCTTTATTGAGCATCTTTCTGAATGTTCTGTTCTTCACCGAAAGTGGTGTGTTGAAGTCTCCTACTATTATTGTGGAGCTGTCTATTTCTCTTTTCAGTGTTGTTAGAGTTTGTTTTATGTATTTTGGAGCCCTGTCGTTGGGTACATACATATTTATTATACTTACATTCTCCTGGTATATTGACCCTTTAATCATTATATAGTTTCCTTCCTTATTCTTTATGGTGGATTTTACTTTAAAGTCTTATTTTGTCAGAGAGTAGTATTGCCACTACTGCTCTTTTTTGATTGTTGTTTGATTGATATATTTATTCCATCCTTTGAGTTTTAGTTTGTGTCTTTAAGTCTAAGGTGTGCCTCCTGTAGGCAGCATATAGAGGGATCGTGTTTTTTAATCCGTTCTGCCACTCTCTGTCTCTTTATTGGTGCATTTAGTCCATTTATAGTCAGCATAATTATTGATAGGTATGAATTTAGTGCTGTCATTTTGATGTCTTTTTTTTTTATGTGTTGTTGACAGTTTCTTTGTTCCACTTAATTCTCTGTGCCGAGTCATTTTTCTTTATGTATTTCTTTTGATCTTTTTCATTGTTGTTGATTTTGTATTTGCTGAATCTTTATCTTGTTTTTTATTTTGATGTGTAGGATTTTTAGTTTCCTTTGTGGTTACCTTAATATTTACCCTTGCTAACTTGAATCGTCTTTTATGTCTTTATATTGCCTAGGCTTCCTCTCCATATGAAAAATCTGTGTCTCCGTTTCTTAATCCCTCTTTTGTGTTTTAATGTTGTCATCTTTTACATAGTGACATCTGTTTCCCTATTTTCAGTGTTTTAACCTTGATTTATTTTTGTGACTTCTCTATCTGTGTTGATACCTAGTTGCTCTGTCCTGTGTTCTAATCTTAGGTTGTTATTGATTTTCTAACCAGAAGACTCCCTTTAGTATTTCTTGTAATTTTGGTTTGGTTTTTGGAAATTCCCTGAACTTCTGTTTATCTGGAAATTCCGTAAGTTCTCCATCATATTTGAGAGACAGTTTTTCTAGATATATATTTCTTGGCTGGCAATTTTTTTCCTTCAAGGTTTCATATATGTTATCCCATTGCCTTCTTGCCTGCATGATTTCTGCTGAGTAGTCCGAGCTTAGTCTTACTGACTGTCCTTTGTAGATGCCTTTCGTTTATTTTTAGCCGCTCTTAAAATTCTCTATTTTTGGTTTTGGCAAGTTTGATTATAATATGTCTTCGTGACTTTCTTTTGGGATCTACCTTATATGGGGTTCGATGAGCATCTTGGACAGATATCTTCTCATCTGTCACAATATCACGGAAGTTTTCTGCCAGCAAATCTCTCTATTTTCTGTTATCCCTTGTTCTGGTACTCCAATCACTGATAGGTTATTCCTCTTGATAGAATCCCATATAATTCTTAGGGTTTCTTCATTTTTTTAAATCCTTTTATCTGATTTTTCCTCAAATAAGTTAGTGTCGAGGGCTTTATCTTCAATCTCACTATCCTCAAATAAGTTAGTGTCAAGGGCTTTATTTTCAGTCTCACTAATTCTGACTTCCATTGCCTCAGTTCTGCTCCTGTGACTTTCTGTTGAGTTGTCTAATTCTTTATGGTTAATCTTCTGGATTTCTGATTGCTAGGTCTGCATTTCATCTGATCTCCTTCCTGATCTCTTGAAGAGTTCTGTATATTAATCTTTTGTATTCTGCCTCCAGTAATTCCAAGAAATTATCTTCATCCGGAAAATTCCTTGATGCTTTATTGTGGGCCTTGCTGAAGCCATCATGGTCTGCCTCTTTATGTGGTTTGATACTGACTGTTGTCTCTGAGCCATCAATAAGTTATTATGTTTATTTTAATGTTTGCTTACTGTGTTCTAGCTTCTTGTTTTGTTACATTTTGATATGCCCAAGTAGGCTGCTCGTGTAAGCTAGTCCGATCACTGGCGCCCCTAAAGCTTCAATGTCCTGCCACCAGGTGGCCAGACCTGCCACTAAGTATGTGAGCCCAGGAGTCCACCCATTCCTCCTGTATGGATTCAGCTCAAGTATCCAGGTAGTCCGCCACCAAGTGTGTGGTGTAGGCTCTCACCTACAGTCCTAGACAGGCATGGGTGATTGGTGTAGGCACAGGCATCTGGCTGCAGCAGGATGTTACACAGTGAGCAAAGCAGGGGCCCGACGGCCACCTCCGAGTGTCCGGGAAGAAGTGTGTTCCTCTTCCCTAGGGTGCTTAGGTGGATTGGTTTTGCAGCTGGACTGTCAGCACCCAGTGCTTTTGGTTATAAGGACTGGGGGGCACCACTTATTCTTGGGCCCCTGTCACAGGTGGCTAGTTTGCATGGGTGGAACCACCAGTCCTCAGGCCCCTGATGTGGGTAGATGAAGACCCTGCTTAATAGGCAGAGCAGTGTCAAATATCAGGATCCTGCCACTTCACAGCTGAAGCAGTTGGAGTTAGACTTCAGGCATATACCCTGTTGTACTGTGGTAATGAGGGCCTATGCTGTTGAAATGGGCCCACACAAGTCTGTGCAGGGAGAAAGGCACTCAAAGTCCACGGACCCCTTATGCCTGTGCCTAGGCAAAGCAGCTGTGCCTACCCTGAGTTCCTGGTTTAGGGGAGCCAGCAGATTATTTTTTCCCCCAGGTTGTTAATTTGTTCCCTCTCCAAGGCCAGGAGAATGGCTCAGGGCACGTGACGTTTCCTACTTCCGGCTCAGGGGACTCGGCAGTTCCTGAAGCCGGTCCCGGACCCAGTGCAGAGCAGGGAGCGCAGAGGTAAATGGGAGAGAGGTTTTTCCCAAAGGGGGGTGTGTTTGATCCACGTTGTAGACCAGACGCCAAGTACTTATCTTTTGGCAGTCAAGGGCTGCTTCTCACTGGTTCTGGATGACTGAGTAGACTCTACCACTTGCTCTCTCCCCGTGTGGAAAATGCCTCCCGAGCACCGCTGCTTGCCTGCCTCACGGTGTACCACGAGCTGATCCAGCTTGAAGGGCTCAGGCTCTTACTGGCTCAGGTCTGGCTACTCCTTGCTGCTTCTGAATTGTTTCTCCCTCCCCTGGCACTCAGTGCGATTCCTCAACTTCGCCTTTGATTTTCAGGGCTCTTAGATTGTCATATATAATCGATTCACTTGTTTTTTTGGGGTCTTTGTTGTAAGAGGGACCTCCAGAAGCATCTGACTACTCCGCCGTCTTGGCCCCACCTCCCCACACTCCTCCTTTCCACCCCAGATTTCCCATGTCCGTTCAGCCAACTCCTGACCCTCTCTGCCTTCTCATCTCACCTCCAGACAAGAGCTGCCCATTTAGTCTCATATATCTACTTAAGCTAAGAAGCACGCTCCTCGTGAATATCACTTTATGTCCCATAGTCCAGTCTAATCGTTGTCTGAAGAGTTGGCCTTGGGAATGGTTTCAGCTCTGGGCCAGCAGAGATCCAGGGGCTGTGTCTTCTGGTGTAGAATGACTTTTCTTGATACCAGTCAGTAGGAAGAGTTTTATTGGAGAGAACTGATCATTTTTAGTATTCCTATTATGACTTCTGAGCCTAGGAGCCAAAAGATGAGGGTAGGGAGAAAAAGTGGTTTACTGAACAAGTTCCCAGATTTGTGTTAAGAACCACGGTTGGTTTGCTTTCTCTCGTTTTCCTCCCTAACTTCCATCTACCAAATGAAGGAAGCATCTAGATCCCATTTCATGATATTACTTAGGCTCTTTGCCATCTTATTTGGCTTATGCAAATTGGCAGATAATCTCATTGCGGTGAAGCCACACTTGGGCTCCTTAGCTTTAGAGGTGATCTCTGGTTATTTCCAAGAAGGTTAAGCCAAACTGGTTTAATTGGTGTAAGTAGCAGGGCAATGAGGAGGAACTTTACAGTCAGAGAAAGGTTTCTGATCTTCCCATGGAATCAGTTCAGTCCTGGCTTATAGGTCCTCCCTTTGTAGAAAGTTCTTCTCCAAATTCTTCACTGAGCATCGTCACCCATCCTTCCCAAACCCTACCTCTGGGTATTTTATTACTGAAGCAATTTAAAGAGCGTCTCCACTCTCTTTGCCCGTTCTACATTTTGCTGCTTTATGTACTCATGCCCTGCAAATGTTTATTCACATTTTGTCTTTCTCATAGATGATAACTATTACTAAATTCTTGCCTACTTTCTTGCCCTCTCTTTCCACCTACCTCTCTTTCCTTCCCTCTCTGCACATCCCCTCCCTCCCCCCAATTTTTTTTCTTCCAGGGGCCTATGTCCAAAATGCTCCTTGTATAACTTTTGCCCCTTCCTGGAATTTATTCTTCGGGTGGATTGTGTTTTATTTGAATATACTTTGTGGTGTTTTTTTCTCTGTTTCTTTTTTGCAAAAGCCAAGGTGTAGCTGTTGGGTTAAAGGCTACATTTTCCTCAGTTATGGCATTATTGCAGCCTTCTCATCTGCAGTGCACCATAGCAGTATCTGAAAAAGCATAAGACCAGATCAGTTTTTAGATAGTTCAGGAACTTTCAGGCTATACAAGTACAGATTGTTAGGGAAGGAGGCTTTGGGTGTTGCCTTCAGGCTTTGACCAGAGGATAGATGGAAACCTAACTCTTCTGAATGGTTTGCCAATTTAAGCATGGATTTTTTGAACAAAATTAACAAATTCCATCGCCTGATTTCCATAATTTTAAACTTGATGCAAAAATATGGTGAGATGTTTTATGTTTGTATAGCTCCTTTCTTTAAGCAAATGTTTAGTGTTTTAATAGATAGTATTTTTTTTAATATTTTAATACTGATGAATACGTCCAACAGTAGTTTGCCTAAGATAGGATAACTTGAGATAAATATAAATGCTGAGTTAACTTAGAAAAAGACTTAGAATTCCATGCTGTGTCGCTTTGCTCATTTCTTTCTTTTGTACCAGTATTATGAATTTCTGTGTAACTCACTTTTTTCTCTGTTAACAGGGTTGTTGGTACAGAGGAACGTATTCCTATTCCCCTCATGGATTACATCCTTAATGTGGTAAGATTCATCCTAGGGCAAGCTGAGTAAAGGTTTGTGCTTTTCTGGAAAATGTATGGGGTTACCAAAGAGAGACAGAGTACAGTGATTTCTGTTTATTTTTACTGGGACCCTTGAAGTGCAGAGCAGAGGGGAAAGATATGCAAACCTGTTGTTTTTGTTCTATGCGACTGCTTTGCCAAAAATTAGCCATTATTCCCCTTTTTTGGATGTTCCCCAATTTTCTGTTCATTGTTCCCATTCATTGTTGGAATCCAAACGGGAGGAGAATGGGATTTATTATGCCAATCCAGTATTAGCAGCAATTGTTTATGTTCTCTGAATGTGTCCGGCGTATATTTTTTTTTTCATTAACTTATCACTTTATTTTAAAAAAATTAATGTGTCCTCTAACTTTCTGTGGTATCGCACAGGAAAAAGTGAAAAATTTGAATTTTCCCAGAATTGTTTACCTGTTAAAGAAAGTCCTTTTACTCAGCATTTGTTGTAACCTATTTACTGCTTCCAAGACTTCCAGAGATTTTTTTTTTTCTTTTGCCCACATTTTACCTTCTTACCCTTACAAAATCCTTTGTTCAGTCTTAATTGCCCTTCCAGAGTTCAAAGTTTCATTTGTATTATAAGCACATTTGGGGGAATACATCCATGATGTTTACCTCTAGTAGAGGGAATATATTATGATGCAAGGAGCACTAGATTAAACAATTATGAGATTAGTCCTGATTCTGCCATTAATTCATATAGTGTGGCCCTTGGCAAGTCACTAACTCTGTTCCCTCAAATTATCTGACTTCAGATGTGGCTGAAAATATAGAATGGCAAGCAGTTGTGATTACTCTTTTTCCTGGATGTTTTAAAGTCCGTATCATACATCTATTCCTGTTTACCTGAGATTTTAGTCTTCTAGAAAATACCCCTATTCTCACTCTAAGTTCGCCTTTTAGTTCCAAGTGTCAGTTTTGTTGGTTTTTTTTTTTTTGTCTGTTTTCATTACCTAGATGAAATTTGTGGAATCTATTTTGAGCAACAATACAACAGATGACCACTGCCAGGAATTTGTGAATCAGAAAGGACTCTTGCCTTTGGTTACCATTTTGGGTCTTCCCAATCTGCCCATTGACTTTCCCACATCTGCTGCCTGCCAGGCTGTTGCAGGTGTCTGCAAATCCATATTGGTAAGATGCTTCTGGCCAAATATTTTCATTTCTTTTTAGAAATAAATTTTACAATACTTCCATATATGTGTTTTTATTGTGGTGTCCATTACTTTCAACTAAAAAATAATGAAATTTGTGTTAGCAACAAGCAAATTCTGTGACTAATATATAGCGCGCCACGTTACTTCTCATTGAATTGTCAAAGTGTTCTTTTATTCCTGGGTTTGTACGTAGTTATAACATCATTTGAGTTTATTGAAGAGGAAAGTAGATCTCTAAGCAGGTTTTGCAACTGCCATCTGCTTTGTCATGGGTACTTTTTAACACATTCTGGTATGTTTAACCACATACTTTTTTTTTCCTTTTCAAGCTTGAAAGTCATGTGTTTTAAGCATAGATAATTGACCTGTAGTTCACTGGTCAATCAAATCTTGCCCAAAATGAGGCTACTTTTATTGGCTGGGTTATGCAGTAATAAGTAATTTCTGCTGAAAATGAGAAATCCAGTTGGTTACAGACTTAGAAAGATGAATAATTGTGTCATATCTGCATTTAATGTTTTATTTTGCTTTACTCTTTATAATATTGAATTAAGTGTTATTTCTAAGAAAGAAAGGAAAAGGACTGATCCATCTTTATCCTACCTCTAAGATACGGTACAAGGATAGATAGATTTATTTAAAGCCATAGGAAGTGTATATATTTTCTCCTATCTTTAAACAGCAAGTGATAGTGTTTTACTCTCGGATTTTTCTCTAGACTTGAAAAGATATATATGTGCGTGTATGTTTGTATATAGCTAAGGTGACCTGGTGGTCCAGTGTTTAAGCACCCAGCTGATAACTGAAAGGTCAGCTGTTTGAACCTACCAGCCGTTCCACTGGAGAAAGATGTGGCAGTCTGCTTCCCTAAAGATTTACAGCCTTGGAAACCCTGTGGAGCAGTTCTACTCTGTCCTTTAGGGTCACTGTGAGTTGGAATCAACTTGATGGCAACAGGTTTGGTTTTGGTTGGTTTATGTATATGGATAGATGATCCTTCATTGTCCATGAAAAAGAAGGTGCTTAGCTGATTCCTGAACCCAGGATTATCTCTCTTGTTTTAGGAAACAGTATTGTAATAGTGATTCACTTCCATGCTTTGGAACCTTTCCTAACATTGCTTCCTGTTGAGCGAAATTTGGAATTAATTAGTAACCAATTTCTCTTAGTAAGGTTCCAAAAGGAAAATATAAAAAGACCTTTTTTACATTACCTACCTGCCCTCCTCTAAACCCAAATCAGTAATCTTCCAGCGTGGGCTCCTTGCTATAACAGTATTCAGTTTGGTCATCACAAGACTTTAGGTATAATTGACTCACCAAGTTTGAAAGCCTCTCATTTGAGAGAAGTAGTATGTTGCTCTAGAAAGGGGCTGTGAGTTATGTCATACCTGGGTTCGTATTTTGGCTCCACCGTTTACCAGATGAGAGACCGTGACCAGGTTTGAAATTTGAAAGACTTGTCTCCCACTTCCATTGTGACCATTAAAGACATGATGTATATAAAGTTCATTATACAGTAATTCTTTAGTTATTCTTCTTCTTTCAGACACTATCACATGAACCCAAAGTCCTTCAGGAGGGTCTCCTTCAATTGGACTCCATCCTCTCCTCTTTGGAGCCCTTACACCGTCCAATTGAATCCCCTGGGGGTTCAGTATTGTTGAGAGAGCTGGCTTGTGCTGGCAATGTTGCAGATGCTACCCTCTCAGCTCAGGCCACACCCTTACTACATGCTCTCACTGCTGCCCACGCCTACATCATGATGTTTGTTCATACTTGCAGAGTCGGACAGGTAAGAATAATCTTAGGGTGAACATCTTGGTTTAAAGCCAGTGAAATACCTAGGGCATATATGTGGCATGTCTACCCTTCTGAGAATGATGTCTTAGGCTGGGTTCTCTGTAGAAGCAAAACCAGTGAAGCATGTATATATATGTGTGTGTATATATATAGAGAGAGAGATTTATCTCAAGGAAATGGCTTATGCAGTTGTAGAGGCTGGCAAGTCCCAAGTCCATGGGTCAGACCTGAGGCTGGAGGCTTCTCCTGACTTACATAGCTGCAGAGGCTGACTAACCCAAGATTGGCTGGTCAGAGGGTAAGCTGCTTGCTGGCTCACAGGCTACAGAGGCTGAGGAATCCCAAGATCGGCAGGCATTATGGCAGGCAGCTGGCTCAAGTCCTAAGAACCGGAGGTTAGGTGATGGCAAGCCGGATGCAGGATCCAGAGTGATTAAGCTTTGCCAGAACATCCATATATATGTGTATATATATGTATTTATGTATATATGTATTGGATGCAGGCCACACCCCTGAGGAATCTCCTCTTACAACTGATTTGGCTGATCACATCAGATTACATCATAGAGGATGACTACATTGTTACATAACTGCCACATTACATCATTGAATAACTGCCAAACTACATCATTACATAACTGCCAAACCCTGAGAATCATGGCCAAGTTTGGTGACATACATTATAATGTATTGTGTGAAATGGGCCTTCTTGAGAGTGAAAGAAGTCATTACTTAATTGATCTACAGCCTGCATATAGGCCAACTAGGATGTATGGTCATCCTTTTTATCAGACAAACCTCAAATCTTCCTACACGTGCATGTAGGCCTGATGATGGGATGGTGAGAAGGAAACATGGCCACAGAACATTTGAGCCGAGAGTCATTAACATAGATTACTAAAAATGTTATGAGTATCAAATCCTATGCCTTCAGTCCATGTTGTTTCTCCCTCGTGGTTCCAGAAAGAAGGCTTCTGTGAGTGTATATTTTCACAATTTTACCGCCTTAATTCCTAAAGTCATCTGTTCTACAAATTAATAGCCCTGTCCTGTGCTATTAAGCAGAAGTGTATTCTCTGCCAACCTTTGAATCAAATCAGCATTCAAAATCACAGTTAAAAAAGCTATTTAGAAAATAAACTACGTAACAAAGCTTAGGGGTTTGTATTTACACCTTACGTATGTTCTTTTTATTAAATGAAATAAAGTTATGCATTCAGTTTGACTAAAAATATTTATCAAACTAAAGAAGTTAGTGGGAAAAATAACCATCCCCCCCAAAAGGAAATAAGAAAGCAGTTAGTTAATGAATCTACAGAACTGTTTCTTTGATTTAGATAAACAGGGTTGCTTGTGATTCCTCTCTTTCACTTAAAAGCAATTGGAAATGAAATGGGATGTTTGAGACAAATTATAAAAATTGTAAGAGAATACCTTGTGGGACTATGAATTTAAATGTGGGAATTTTAATGATGTGAACACCTCTGTAAGAATAGTAATGAAGGAAAAATAGAATCCCTTATGCTTCTAAAACAGCTGAAAGTTGATTTTGAACATAATTGCTCACAGAACAGCCCAAAGGTGAACTTCTTTCCACTTTGGTTGCAGAGTGAAATTCGTTCTATCTCCGTAAACCAGTGGGGCTCTCAGCTGGGTCTGAGTGTTCTGAGCAAGTTGAGCCAGTTATATTGTTCCCTGGTGTGGGAAAGCACTGTTCTCCTTTCTCTTTGTACCCCAAACAGGTAAGGGAAAGGTCATCTCCTTTTATTACCTCTATTATTCTTTGCAACTAAAAAACTGAGCTCAGTGAGCCTGGAGAATTGTTTTGGTCAAGGATAGGAGGGCATAGTAAAGAATTCAAAGCCTTCCTTGTCTTTCCCACTTACCACCTGTAGAGGCTTGCTTAAAAATTGTAGCATCTTGTGCATCTTTGATCTGATAGCTCAGTTATGCTGTGTCTGTATGGTAGATGTTTAAAATTTGCTCCTATTGTTAGCCAGATAAAAGGAATTGAACTGGGAGAACCTTGTTGAGTGCTTCCTCAGATATTTGATCATTGCAGTTGTTTTATTACATTCAGATTAACTATTTTCTGCTAGAGAAGGGATGGTTTGGGCCAAGCAAATTAGAAACAATGCAGGTAAGAGGTAAGCTATCAGTATTGCTTTGTCCACTGTTTCTCTTGTTGCAGCCTTCCATCTGGGTGTGAATTTGGCCAGGCGGACATGCAGAAACTGGTTCCAAAGGATGAGAAGGCAGGTACGACCCAAGGAGGAAAAAGATCAGGTAACTCCCAAAAAACTAAAATCTTAATCATTAATTCTCTAATTTCTGTCCCCGTGCCTTTATAGCTCTGTTTATTTTAAAATTGAAACTGTTTTCGGTTGTTTCTTTTGTAAAAGCATATATACGCATTGTTTTTCAGAAGCTTAATTTCATAGATTAAAAATGGTAAATAGTTGTTTTAACTGGCAAGTGGCTATGGAACACTTTAAAACTGCCCAGTCCAATATGGTAGCCACTAGCCACGCATGGTTATTGAGTACTTGTAATGTGGCTAGTATGACTGAAAAACTTGAGTTTTTAGTTTGAATTAGTTTCAGTCAGTTATTGGAAAACTTTTGTGTATGGAACAATACGGGTTTGTGAATTTATTTTTCAACTAAATTTTATGAAATATAAATACAGATAAAATATTTCAATAAAAATGTATTGTGTGAGTTAAGATGTACAAAATAGATGCCAGTTTTGAAGTTAGAATAAAAAGAATGCAAAATCTCGATTTTTATATTGATGAAATGCTGAAATGACTAAAATTTGATTATATTGAATTAAACAAAATATATGTTTAAAAATAATTTTACTTGTTTCTTTTTACTTTGTAGTGTGGCTACTGGAAAATTTAAAATTACATATGTGGCTCACATTATGTAGTGCTGCTTTAAAAAATTGATCTTACGTTAAATTACAATTAAACCTATTGCCATCTGGTTGATTCCAACTCATAGTCACCCTTATAGGACAGAGTAGAACTGCCCCATAGGGTTTCCATGGCTGTAAATCTTTAAGGAAGCAGACCTGCCACATCTTTCTGCCTTGGAGCAGCTGGTGGGTTCGAAGAGCCGACCTTTTCTTAAGCAGCTGAGTACTTAATCACTACATTACCAGGGCTCCTAAATCACAATGAAAGTTCCAAATTACAATAACCAGAAATTATACACAATTTCAGATCCTATTGCAATAAACCTAAAATTAATAAAAGCAATGTCTTTAGAAAGTGTTTTTTGTCTGTGTATCAGATTGCTTGAAAATTGTATGCAGAAATTACTGAGGATAGATAAGCTGGAAAGGAATTGATGAAGATAAAGCAAACATAATTTATGAAACAACAAACAAGGACTTAATGACTGCTGGTTATTATGAAGGAGGGGCTAGGATTAATAAAATATACACAAACCTTTGGCGAGACTAATTTTGGAGAAAATGTACCCATCAAACAAAATTTAAGAATTTCAGATTTAGTCAAAATATACCAAATTTAACTCAAGGAAAGAAATAATTTACTAAGAACCAAGAATGAAATTAGATTTACCAAACTGCCTCTCCAACAGTCCAGATATATTTTTTACAGCAGTTTCTTTCGCGTATTTAAGGAAGATGACTCAGTGTAAAAGAGTAGTAGTAACACCAGTGTCAGAACCTGTCTAACTTCAGGAGAGATACTGCAAATCAAGATCAGCAGCCCAAGTCTGATCCCTGTGAGGTGGAGGTCAAATGTACCTCTACTCTCCAACCTTTTTACCAGTTCTGACACTAGCGGACCTCCCCATGGCATTCTCTACTTCTCTGCTGGGTTTGATAATCCTTTGCATGGCCACAAAGAACTCCCGAACTCTATTTACAGTTAAGTAGTTTATTAAGGAAGTGACAGGGTATAACTCAGGATCAGAATCAGGAAGCTTGTAGGCAGAGTCTGGAAGGCTCCCCTGAAGAGGAGAGCACATCCCTCCCTTCTTCAGTGCAGGACAGCTCTCTCAATTCCTCTTGGCCATGCAAGCAAGCAATCCCTTCTCTCTACCATGCAGGCCTCCTCTTACCCCCCTGGGGACAGGCTTTCTCTTGGCCCCTGAAGACAGGCCTCTGTGCCATTGGCGTGCCTGCCATCAGCCTTCCCACTGCTAACTGACGCACACCTCATAACTAGCCAGTGTAGCAGTTTTGTTCAGCTCTCTTGACTGCATTCCTAGCAGCAGGTTTCAAGGTATGGCCCTCCCAGCAGGGCCATGAACTGACCAATCCCCTCTTGATAGGCTACAGACACTTCATTTGCGTAAGTATATTGACTAATCCCTTCAAGGTACATAAAATAAACCAATCACAGGGTCAGCTGCAGCCCAGGGACAGACAAAAAGTATCAAACCACAGATTACTTACAGTTTATTCAGGAAGTGTCAGTCACCTGGATAAAAGTAACAAACCCTCTGGGGTAGAAAACTAGAGCAAAGGTAACTCCTCAGGGCTTAGGGGAAAAAATCTCTCGAGCTGTTTTACCAAGGCAAAAGGCCACATTAAGGAACTCACTTCACCACACTCAGAACTTGATTTGTTTTATAAAGTTTGCATAAAGCTGATTTTAAGATTTAAGAGCAGGCACCAGCCAACTGCCATCAAGTCAATTCCAACTCAGCAACCGTATAGGACAGAGTAGAACTGCCCCATAGGGTTTCCAAGGCTGTAAATCTTTACAGACGCAGATTGCCACATCTTTCTCCCCCAAGAGCAGCTCGCGAGTTCAAACCGCCGACCTTTTGGTTAGAAGCTGAGCACCTTAACCACTGTGCCACCAGGGCTCCTTAGAGCAGGCACATACCCCCCAAAAAGACACGTCGCATTTGTATACAGAAATCTTAAATGATAGTAAACACAATTCTATGATGGTGAATTTCAGTTTGTAAAAGAGCTGTAAAATTCCAGCAGAACATCTGCGTTGATAGCATCAGGGACACTGCATCTATTTGAATGGTACCCCCTGGGTTACATGGTGCCTATAACAGTCTTCCCATGTAGCCCTAGGTTAGGTCTTTTCATATGCTCTCATTTGAAGATATCAATCAGTGTTAACTACAAGGAGAGGAGGATATCACTATCGTTTGTTTTTGTTTTTTTCCCAGATTTAGAAAGTCATGGAAATATAAAGAGTAACAAACATCGTAGTTAGCTCTTTCTTGAGACTCTTCAGAGCAAGGAACCAGGTAAGTGCTGGTTCTACATGGTCTTGTTGCTTCCTTCTTATATGTGCAGATGGGGAGCAAGACGGAACAACTGGAAGTATGGATGCTTCTACCCAGGGCTTATTGGAAGGCATTGGGTTAGATGGTGACACATTGGCTCCCATGGAGACAGATGAACCTACCACTTCAGACTCTAAAGGCAAATCTAAAATCACACCAGCCATGGCTGCCAGAATCAAGCAAATCAAGCCTTTGTTATCAGGTGAGTGGTTCTCTTCTTTGTACTTCATTTTCTGACTTTCAGAGCCTTAGCTAGTCCTCAAACCTAAATTGATTTGGTAAGACTGTATTGTTTCCTTTAAGGAAGTTTTTTAACTACAATTGACTTCTATCATTCCACTGAAATGTCTCACAAAGGTACCAAAGCCTCCTTATTAAGTCCATTGGATATTTTTCAGTCCGCTTCTTACTTGACTTGTCTACAGTATGATAGTTGATCCACCACTAGAAATACTCTTCCCTTGGCTTTTACAGTTTTAAGCTCTCCTGATTTCCTGTTATCTGTCTGGCTGCTCTACCCTTCTCTCTTTTTCCTTTCTCTGTCCCCAGATGTAGCCTTTCTTGTCTCTGGATCATAATGAAATAATGTTTATGGAACTGTGGCAGCATTATTATTTGTCATTTTAAGAGTAATAAATATTCATTGTAGAAATATAAAAGTACAGAAAAATGTTTAAAGAAAAGCAGGGAGACATCCAAAATAATATATTTGGGCATATTTTTTTCCCTTTTTCTATGCATTTCCTTTACACATCTTTATAATTGTATTCTGCTTTTTTTATTCAATGGTATAATGAAAAGCATCCTGCAAAGATAAAAATTTTAAATGCCCATAATCTACTTAACACCTTAAGAAATCCACTTGTAAAGTTTTTGTACTTTTCCTATCACTTTTTTTTGGGGGGAGGGACTGTATATGTAATATGATCAGACAATATTACAGTGTATATGTTGCTCTTTTTTAGGTTAAGTAATTAAACATTCTTACCATTTTATAGTTCTCTATATGCATTTTAAGTGACTAATCCAGTAGAAATCTCATTTAATTAACCAGTATATACAACCCTATTGCTTTCTATAAAGGTGCTTTCAGTTTATACCTCCTCTAACAATGTGAGTGCTTATCTGTCACATTTGTTATATGTTGAGTGCCAACACGCTTTTCTGTCTTCAAAATAGGCATTTGTTCCCGGTGGAACAGCTGTTATTTTTTTGCATTATAATATGTAGTAATAAATCCAAATGATTCCTAAGTGTTGTGTGGGAGGAGGTGGTCAGTCATAAAAACGTATTGATGGTAACGTGTCTATTGTAATGAAACCATTTGAGAATACTATATAGCCTTATTCTGACTTCTGGGTTCCAGCTTCTTCCAGATTAGGCCGAGCACTTGCTGAGCTGTTTGGGCTCCTTGTTAAACTTTGTGTGGGGTCTCCTGTCCGCCAGAGAAGGAGCCATCATGCTGCTAGCACCACAACAGCACCAACACCCGCTGCTCGATCAACAGCCTCAGCTCTCACTAAGCTCCTCACAAAAGGCTTATCTTGGCAGCCGCCACCATATACACCTACACCACGTTTCAGGTAAGGTTCTGCTCGAGATGCAGGGAAAGTTTCCATAAGAAGATCTGATCGGTTCCTTCTCTACCTAAATGGAGAGTAAGCCACTGAATTGGAGGATTTAGAGGTCCTTTGTTTACTTTTGATGTATACCCGAAATAAAATTTAAAATACTTATTTTGGCTATACCTAGTCTAGAACATAGAGATTTTAAAAGCATTTGTAGTCAAACTGCATTTCAGTAACCTAGATGTAAGAGTAGATGGGAGGTATGACCTTTTTTGTCTTTACATGTATTTCCCATTGCTTCTGTGTCTGTTTCAGAGAAAGTTGCATTTTTGCTTTTTCCCTCTTTCAGGCTGACATTCTTCATCTGTTCAGTTGGTTTCACATCCCCAATGCTGTTTGATGAGCGGAAGTATCCTTACCACCTCATGCTGCAAAAATTTCTCTGCTCTGGAGGCCACAATGCTCTTTTTGAGTAAGGATCCATTTGTTGGAGTTGGTCTTTTCTGTGTGTGCCTTAGCAGTCCATAATTTTACAAGTCATATATCCTTGAAACTAGCCATGTTTGTCTCCATCTTCCTTGGAGGCTGGGATTCAGCCTGTCCTAGAGGTATTTGTAAGAGTCTCTGCTTTTCCTCATTTGACTTCTAGTCCCTCTAATAGACTTGTCTTTTTTTCATTGTTTTTCTGAATATGATCATTTTTATGGTCAGAATCTCTTGGTCAGAAGATTTGAAGCTGAGTTTCACTGGTTTTTAAAAAGAGGGTGAGCTTTAAAAAGTAAAGCTCAATACATTTTGGGAAGATTGGAAGTAGTAATTCTAAGATCAGGGACATCCTCCCCATCTGAAATACTAATATTCTCTCTCCATACCTTCTCATTCAATTTAGAACTTTCAATTGGGCCCTGTCCATGGGAGGCAAAGTTCCTGTTTCTGAGGGATTGGAACATTCAGACTTACCTGATGGCACAGGAGAATTCTTAGATGCCTGGCTTATGTTAGTGGAGAAGATGGTGAATCCTACCACAGTGCTTGAATCTCCACATTCACTGCCTGCCAAATTACCTGGAGGTGTTCAGAACTTCCCACAATTCAGTGCCCTCCGCTTCCTTGTGGTGACTCAGAAAGTAAGTATTCAACATTCTAGAATCAAGAGATATTTCTCATGCTGTCTAGGTATTCCCCACTCTTTTTTTCCTACTTAATGAGATAACTTGATTGATGAAGAGCCTTGAGATACTACTCCCAGATAGGGCTGCCTTACAGAAAGGGATAGAAGCCATTTGAGAATTTTCCATGGTGGAAACATTTGAACTGTAGACTTCAGATTGGTACTTCAAAGTTGAGTTAAATGTCCTTTCTCTGTGATTCCTTAGAACCCCCTCAGTGCTGACCTAGGGTATGGGGGTTTTGTTGTTTTTGTTGTCACTAATTGTGGAAGGACTGTCCATAGGTCTTTGACTTATTCCTCCTGGGACTTTGAATTGGGGCAAAATGATCTTCACACAGCTTTTCAAATAACTTACAGGCAGCCTTTACTTGCATCAAGAACCTGTGGAACCGGAAACCCCTAAAGGTGTACGGCGGGCGAATGGCTGAATCCATGCTGGCCATCTTGTGCCACATCCTCCGAGGCGAACCTGTGATTCGAGAGAGACTGAGCAAAGAGAAGGAGGGGTCTCGAGGAGAAGAGGATGCAGGGCAAGAAGAAGGTGGCTCCCGTCGGGAACCTCAAGTCAACCAGCAACAACTGCAACAGGTATGGTGTTGGCCTCACACTGAAGGGCCAAGACTGTACCTAATGGAGTGTCATGCTTGTGAGTTTTCCAAATTCACACACTACTAAGTGCCTGGCCCACCAATTTGTAGACTGTTGACCAGGACATATGTTTAAATTTACTTCTTATCAATATTTTTTTCTTAGAGGAAAGCTGGAGTGTAGTCCCAGTGCTCTGCACAGGTGAAAGATTTGTGTTCTCCCAAGCATGTTGTTTAGTATTTTGCAGTATTCTCAGAAGGCTGCTACTGTCATGTTCCTTAGAAACAAACTGTCCTCCGCTACTTTCTGGTTAAGCTGTAGAGGGAAGGGATATTCTGACCCCAATTTATTCTTCAACAAGAGCCTTCTGAAAGCTTAGTCCTACAGAATTTTTGTTTCATTTTCAAGTAAATACATAAACCACATTCTGAAAATTGGAGTCTAGAAGGGTATGGGAGGACTTATGATCCTGCTACGTCAATCTCAGAGCATTTTAGCATTTTCCTCCTGGGATTTGTGTATATGTATGTTTGTTCTTTTTATTTTTAGAATCCTATTCAGCTGTTTTCTTATATGTGTACGCCACATTTATAGGTACTTTCCGTATAAGATTTGGTGTTTTGTAATTTTTATTTTTAAATTAATAAAATGCTCACTGTAGGAAATTTGGAAAACGTAGCAAAATATAACAAGGGGGCATTCATGTCACCACATAAGATATCTCCTCTTAAATTACTTAGTTCTGTGCTTAATTTTTACATAGTTATCATCATACAGTTTGTAGAATTGTGTACTGCTGTCATTAACAAAATGTTTTTTATGACTACCTGTTATTTTTTTATTGCTGGATGTTTCATCTCCTTGTTTGATGTTATAAAGCTGTGGTGTATAGTTTCCTTATGTACAACTCAGATTATTTCTTAGTGGTAGGGTCCTGGTCAGTTTTTTTAGGCTCTTGTCTGTTGCCAGTTTGTTTTCCAGTTAAGCGTGGCCAGCTTATACTTCTCTGTATAAATCTCAGTCTTTTGATTACAATAAGCTTATTAATTATAATAACCATCTATCCCATTTTTTTTTTTTTTTTGGAGAATAGAATTGCGAATCACCTTGGCTCCTTGCCCCAGTGGGTAGCTCTAACATTTGAATGCTATGGAAGCACCTAACAAAAAGGATCATTTTTTATCTATTCGTATTATATAACTGACTTAATTTATAAACGTTCTCAGATCATATGAAATTAGAAAAACTTGAGTTTCCATCTTGAAAATGTTCTTTTCTTTATTCAGTGTATTTAGATTTCTCTATTTTGGTTGTGAGATCCTCCATTCTTTTTGCAGCTCATGGACATGGGCTTCACCAGGGAACATGCCATGGAAGCCCTGTTGAACACCAGCACCATGGAGCAGGCCACAGAGTACCTTCTAACCCACCCTCCTCCAATCATGGGAGGAGTTGTTAGGGTAAGTTGGCTCAGGGCAGGAGCTTCAATTTTCCAGGGCATTGGTTTGGCTACTGATAAGCTTTTTTTCCTCCCCTTATTGTTCTATCACTTCCCTTCTATAAACTGTTACTCATTTCTTGACTTCTCCATGCCAATATGTAATGAGCAAAAGCTTTCTATCCCCTAACCAAATTACTGGGCTTTGTTTGCAGAACTCTTAAATTATCCACTTCACTGTTGGAAGGCAATAAAACAGGCATTCTTTTCTGAGATTTAGCTCACTGCTTAGTCAAAATAGGTGTTCACATTGAAGCCCCCTTCCTGTACATCATAATTTTTGTTTTTATTTTTCCTCTTTCTTCTTGTAGTATTCAAGTAAACCTAGTTGAGTTTGGCTTTAGAGAGCAGCATTCAGAACCCCTTCCTTTCTTCTCTGTTTCCTTGTGAGTTGGGGTGGCCTCATTGGGTTTCTTTGATTTGGTGGGTGTAGTTGCTGGATTTTCTGTTGTTGCTCTGTAGGATCTAAGCATGTCTGAAGAGGACCAGATGATGAGAGCAATTGCCATGTCTCTGGGACAGGATATCCCAATGGATCAAAGGGCAGAATCACCTGAGGTAACTAGAAAACAGGGCATCCAAAAGGACTTGGCACATTAATCTTAGTATTTAATTAGTATTTCTGTGACCATTCTGCTCCTACTGCAAAGTAATTGATGCAATTAAAGCCTAGAAAAAGACAGGGGAGTATGCATTCATCCCAACCTCACATCATTGAGTTACCTTGTATTGACCTGAAACTTTAGGTGAGGCAAATGAAGCAGTAATCTTTATTGACAAATAAGAGAGTCAGTATATATACAGTACTGCCCATTAGGCCAAACTTGGCTATCTGTTCCTAAGTAACAATTACTCCCATTTACTATACTGGCAGAGAATACAGGAAAATGTCCCAGAAATGATTACGTTGGAGGTTGTGTAGGCTGCTGCAAATAAAATGGTAGTGCTGTGGAGTATTGGAAGGATCCTTCATCCTCCTTTCCCTGTCTTGCCTTAACTTGTGTGGCTGCCCTCATACTTGTTGTCACACCCTGATGACAGTATCAACTGCTTGAGGAGAAGGTGGAGGATATTCATATGGTGGGGCAAATACATTCTTAATGGTCTCCCTTGTCTTTCCTCCCTCACCTTTCCCATATGCTATCACTCTTCTTTCCCTGTCTCCAGGAAATTGCTTGCCGAAAGGAGGAGGAGGAACGGAAAGCTCGTGAAAAGCAGGAAGAGGAAGAGGCTAAATGTCTGGAGAAGTTTCAGGATGCTGACCCATTGGAGCAAGATGAGCTCCACACTTTCACAGATACGATGTTGCCAGGCTGCTTCCACCTTCTTGATGAACTGCCGGACACAGTATACCGTGTATGTGATCTAATCATGACGGCAATCAAGCGCAACGGAGCTGACTACCGTGACATGATTCTGAAGCAAGTGGTCAATCAAGTAAGCTCTCCAGGGACCCGAAGAGAGGAGCATGTGAAGTGCTTTTCCTATCATCTATCAAACCTGGTTTCTGAAAAATCAGTATTTTTGCATTCTAGCCCATATGGGAGTATTCTCTTTGAATTCTTTAAATCTGGTAATCTAGTTCTTGTTTAAATCTTTCCTGCAACAGTGAATTTAACTACTTCACACACACAAAAAAAGTCTTTAACAACAAAAAAAACCCAAACCTGTTGCTATCAAGTCAGTTCCGACTCATAGCGATCCTATAGGACAGAGTAGAACTGCCCCGTAGGGTTTCCAAGGCTGTAAATCTTTGTAGAAGCAGACTGCCACATCTTTCTCCCACAGAGCAGCTGGTGAGTTCGAACCACCGAACTTTCAGTTAGCACTTAACCCCTCCACCACCAGGGCAAAAAAAAAAAATCTATTAGGAACGGGGCAAAAAAAGCTCTCTTTTTTTAGGTATCTCTTCTTAGATTCATCAAAAATGTCCAAAATGTGCTTTGCTCTTGAGCCAAGTAAAGTCCTCTGAATTATCAGTAAATAAATGTTTTTGTCTCTCTTCTATGTAACAACCATTTTTAACAAGTGAGTCCCCATCCCAAGAAGTACTGGTGACCAGGTGTTTCTCTTTTTTTAATACACTATATTCCTCATTATAAAACTGGCATATATGCTTATTGTAGAAGTAGAATAAGAAATTACTTGCCCCAAATCCCCATACCCAGAGATAAACAGTTAACATATTTATTACATTTCCTTTTAGACCTGTTTATGTATTATCAGTGAATGCATTAGGGGTAGTTGGAGTTATTGAAAAGGTTGAGAATGTTTTTGACAAACCTCATCTCACTCTACCTGATTTGACCACTTTTCTGTTTTTCTAGGTGTGGGAAGCTGCTGATGTATTGATCAAAGCTGCTCTTCCCCTGACAACAAGTGACACAAAAACTGTGTCAGAGTGGATCAGTCAGATGGCCACCCTGCCCCAGGCCTCTAATTTGGCTACTAGAATCTTGCTTTTAACACTGCTTTTTGAGGTAAGATTTAGAACCTGATAAATGATATCTTTTGGCCCCTCTCATTCACTGAAGAATTATCTAATACCTACCATATGAGTCGTTGAAGAAGGTAACAGAAATGTAAGGCATGTTCCTTGCATTTCATGAGCTCAGAAGTTTTTGATAGGCTAATACATGCATATGCATGATTAAGTAGAAAATATAGCATTCTCTGCTACATGAATGATATAAGCAATTTTGTATGAGTTCAAGAAAAGCTTATTTTAGCTCAGTGGTCAAGTTATCTCCAAGGTTCACCATTCAGCCTAGGAGTGGACAGCCCCGTAAAACCAAATGGGACTAATGAGGTACGGTAGTCCAGTGACAAGGGCCAGAAGGCAGAAGGGGATAAGGAAGCTGATGATGGAGAACCCAAGGTTGAGTAAGGATATTGTTGATGTGTTGTGAGATTGTTAACCATTGTCGTAGGGCAACATTTGTAGTAACTGTTAAATGAGAAACTATTTTGTTCTGTAAGCCTTCATCTTAAGTGAGAATAACAGCACAATTGGAAGAGTGTAGTCGATGTCACTGAACTGTGCATGTAGAAATTTTTGAAATGGTGTATCTTTGGCTACGTGTATTTTCACCAAAAAAAAAAAGGGTTGAGAAGTTAGAGGGTTAATATGTTGTGGGGTTGTTAACCAATGTCATAAAACAACATGTGTACTACTGTCTCATGAGAAACTATTTGTTCTGTAAGCCTTCACCTGAAGTACAATTTTAAAAAAAAAAAAGCTTAAGGGTCACTTCTGGATAGTGAGAGAAGGGCATCTTCTCAAAGTAGTAATTAATTGATGGAGTCTTAAAGGCTTGAGGGAGTGGTAGTTAAAAAGAAGGGTGTTTTAGATGACTGTCATAGTTTGATCATGGAATATTTTTGGCCTCTCTAGGGTAACCCAAGAGCATCACAGATAGCAGCTAATGCCGAAAATACAGTACTGAGTAATTCGCAGCCAAATAAAACCCAAAAACCAAACCCGTTGCCGTCAAGTTGATTCCGACTCACAGTGTCCCTATAGGACAGAGTAGAACTGCCCCATAGGGTTTCCAAGGAGCAGCCAGTGGATTCGACCTGCTGACCTTTTGATTAGCAACCAAGCTCTTATTATCCACTGTGCCACCACAGCTCCAGCAGCCAACTAGTAGGGTCAAAAAAAAAAACCCACTGCCATTGAGTCGATTCCAACTCATAGCGACCAGAGAGTGATTTGTGCCTGACATAGAGCTACATCTCACTTTTTCTAACCAACGTAGAGATGAGAAGGCAATTGACCTTGAACAAGTGACCCTTCCTTTGTAGCTCATCATGTTTAACAGAAAAATCTGAACTTAATGGAGTAAAAACCCTTTTCAGTAACTTGAGATAAGTCCAATATATGTGTCAAGCTGTGTGCTTACAGTCTTGAGACTTTTATGATAGAAGTGACAATTATTATCATAGCACCCTGTGAATAGACACATGGGGAAGGTATCAAATTACTGAATGCTGGGAGTCCCCAGTAGCATTATACTATAAGGAGAAAATCACTAAGTGTAAAGACTTCATCAAAATAAAAAACCTTTGTGCATCAGATGACATAATCTTAGAGGGTGAAAAGACAGCCTACAAAATGGGAAGAAAATATTTGCAAATCATATATTTTATACGGGTTTAATATCCAGAATATATGAAGAGCTCCTATAACTCAACAGAAAGACAGCTCAGTTTAAAAATGGGCAAAGGACTTGAGTAGGTATTTTTCCAAAGAAGGTATACAAATGGTCAATAAGCAAATGAAATGATGCTGAACATCAGTAATCATTAAAGAAATGCAAATCAAAACCACAATAAGATACCACTTCACACCCACTGGGGTGGTGTTTTTTATCAGTAAATAACAAGTGTTGGGAAGGATGTGGAGAAATTGGAACTCTGGTACTTAACTGGTGGGGATGTAAAATAGTGTAGAAGTGAAATCAGCTAGACACAAAAAAAAGACAAATACTGTATGATTGCACTTACATGAATATCTAGAATAGGCAAATGCATAGAGACAGAAAGTAGAGGTTACCAGAGGCTGGAGGGAGTGGGAAGTTATTCCTTAATGGGTACAGAGTTTCTCTTTGGGGTGATGAAAGGGTTTTTGGAAATAGATAGTGGTGGTGGTTGCACAACATTGTGAACCTAATTAATGGCACTGACTTGTACATTTAAAAATGATTAAAATGGCAAGTTTTATGTTACATATATTTTACCACATTGAAAAAAGAGAAAATAATTGTAAACAATTGTCTTATAATTTCTTCTAGTCCTTTAGTATGCATTTAGACATTTGGCATCAGACTGTGTAGAAAGCTTTATGTTCTTTATTCTCAGTATTACATTTTGAATATTTTCCCATGTCATGTATACATTATTCTACCTTTTTAATGTCCTAATTTATTTAAGTAATTGCGTATTGTTGGACACTTTAATTATTTTCAATCGTTTCCACTTTTGTGTAGCCCCAGTAAGGAGAACCATTAACTATTAACTGTTGGTTGTATTTAATTATTATTACTGTATCAGGGAGGCATCCTTTCCATCTTCTTTGAGGGAGTTTTTAATGTTGTCTGTAAATTAAAAGCTTTTACAACTTCAACATAGTTAAGACTGTATAGTCTAGATGACAATCCCCAAAGATATTAATAACCGTTCCCGTATTAAGCGTGTACTAATGTGGCCAGGCACTGTGTTGAGCACACTGTGTGTATGGGCGCGTGTGCGCGTGCGTGTGTGTGTGTCCTCATTTAATCGTTGCAATTACCCTAGATATTGAAAATATTATTCCCTTTGACCCATAAGGAAATAAAGGTCTAGAGAAGTTTAAGTAACTCATTTCAGATTACACAGTTGGTAAGTGGTGGAGGTGGAATTTGAATTCATCTAATCCTGTTGGTCTTCATCCTTGTGTTTTCCTATGCATTGTATTTTCCTGTTTCCTTTATACTGAGTAGAAGTTGGTATTTATTTTATTTATTTTTTTCCCCATTTGATTTATTAATCAGGAGTTGAAGCTACCTTGTGCTTGGGTTGTTGAATCTAGTGGCATCCTTAATGTCCTAATCAAACTCTTGGAAGTGGTTCAGCCCTGCCTACAGGCCGCCAAGGAGCAAAAGGAGGTCCAGACCCCAAAGTGAGTGACCTGTATCTATCCTGGTTTCACTTCTGTTCTCTGGGACTTGGGCCCCTAGAGCTTAGGGCCTGAATCAGGCACTCTTCTGAGGCATGTATAGGGCAAATCTCAGGTACTCTTGAGGTTTGAAGACTGTAAAGTACCTGATGAAACCAAGATACACTTTTTCAATTTGTGCAGTTCCCTAGCTTGCCCAGAACAAATCTTTTCTCCTTTTTAGATGGATCACCCCAGTGTTGCTCCTGATTGATTTCTATGAAAAGACAGCCATCTCCTCAAAAAGGAGAGCCCAAATGACTAAGGTAAGTAATACATGGTATAAGGTTGGCAGAAGTGCTTAGCTTCTAGAGGCAAGGATAGACCAGAAGAGGATATAGGAGAGTAGTGAAGAACGAAAGGCCTGTAACCAAGGTTTAAGTCTTTTGAAGGATCTTGATGGCTAAGTTTTTCTCCTGAATGGGAAATTTGAATTTTTTTACAGAACTGCTTATTGAAGGGCCCAAGAACTTAGCCTGGAAGTTAAATGTTAAAGGGGTGTGCTTTCTCCAGAGGAGGAATCCCTCTTCCTTATATGAAGGTGGTTATATGCCACATTATCTCAGTACCTTCTTAGAAACAGAATTTTTGTTCCAGTACATCTAAGATGAATGTTTCCCTTTGGGGGAAAACACTTGGAAACAGGGAAGGATGGCAGGATAAGGAAATTCTTTGGATGAGGACAAAATTTTTTACCTAGGGAGAGGCTAAGGAATGTGAAGGTTGAATGTGCATGAAAACTTCTCAGTTCTCAAAATCTATGAAATGGCCAGTATAATTCTTTTTCTGGGGTTAACCTCAGCTATGAACACTTGATAAGGCTACTGTTTCTTCTAAGAGCTAGCCTCGTAGGAAATGCAAAGTAATTTTGTGCTCTTTTTATTTAGTACCTACAATCCAACAGCAACAACTGGCGCTGGTTTGATGACCGCTCTGGACGTTGGTGTAGTTACAGTGCAAGCAACAACAGCACTATTGATTCTGCCTGGAAATCTGGAGAGACAAGTGTACGATTCACTGCAGGCCGGAGAAGATATACTGTCCAGTTCACAACAATGGTGCAGGTACATGCTAACCCACTTTAAGAGGGGAAGATGATTTTAAGCGTTTGGTTAGGAAATGTTTCCTCACTTAGTAGTGGCTAGGAATGGTATCTGTGCTATTGAAAAGTTTACATTTCATTGTAGAGTTTTGTGTATGACACTTTCCTTCTGTGGGCCTTTCAGTTTTCTCTCTGTAAATGATCAGGATGAGATGAATTGCCAGGTTTCCTTCCTGTTGCAGCATTTTGCCTGGGAGGTCCTTCTTCCCCCAACCCATTCCTTCTTGCTAGAGAATTGTTTTATCTACTTGAATTCCTAGGTTAATGAGGAAACAGGGAACAGACGCCCAGTGATGCTGACACTTCTCAGAGTACCACGACTGAATAAAAATTCTAAAAACAGTAACGGACAGGAACTAGAGAAGACGCTGGAAGAAAGCAAAGAAATTGATATCAAACGTAAAGAAAATAAAGCTAGTGGTATGGACTTTTCATTTGACTCTTTCAAGGAATGTTTTATATAAATCTAGGGTGCCTTTAGGTCCCTATGTGGCACAAGCAGTTTGTGATGGGCTGCTAACCTAAGGATTGGCGGTTTGAACCCACCCAGTGGTGCCACAGAAGAAAGGCAATGGCAGTCTGCTTCTGTAAAGAAAATCCTATGGAGCAGTTCTACTCCATAACACATGAGTTCTCCATGAGTCAAAATCAATGTGACAGCAATGGGTTTGGGTTTGGGTTTGGGTTTAGGGTACCTTTATGGCTTAAGGTCTGTCCAATTTCATTGTGAGTGATTTCTTATCCATCAAGATTGCTTGGCAACTTAAAGATGCACCATCTTTCTTTATTTGCCTTTTATCTGACCTTAGAATAGATGTTTGGTATGTTTCTCTTAATAGGACCCAAATGCTCAGCTGGTTACATAGGAGGGAGAAATGTGGAAGGAAATGGTAAGTTAAACTGTCTAAACTCTTTTTTTTTTCCCTCCCTCATTTGTAGATACCCCACTGGCCCTTGAGAGTACAAATACTGAAAAGGAGACAAGCCTGGAAGAAACCAAAGTCGGGGAGATCCTGATCCAGGGCCTGACAGAGGATATGGTGACAGTTTTAATCCGGGCCTGCGTGAGCATGCTGGGAGTCCCTGTGGACCCAGATACTTTGCATGCCACTCTTCGTCTCTGCCTGAGACTTACACGGGACCACAAATATGCCATGATGTTTGCAGAGCTGAAGAGTACCCGCATGATCTTGAACTTGACCCAGAGCTCAGGCTTCAATGGGTTTACTCCTCTAGTCACCCTTCTCTTAAGACACATTATTGAAGATCCCTGCACCCTCCGTCATACCATGGAAAAGGTGAGTCATTTTGGTGTCAGTGTGTTTCTTTTTAAAGACACCTTATTTTTAATATGTCTTGTTGATTTATTAACATTGAACTCACAGCCAATAGCACTATAACTCATGCCCAAACGAAAGCTTATCTGACACGTGTAGTTTCTCCTTAAGGCACATCACAGCCTTCTTGGGCTTGGGAACACTAGACAGCACTTCAACATTACACTCGGGGGCCATTTAAAACAGCAAAATCACCAACAAAAATAAGAAAAATGTAACACTAAATAGACTGAAAAAAACACTTATTTACAGTATGAGAAGGAAGAGTGTTGGCTTGTTCGACCTCAGCCAGAAACATATGGGTCAGGTGAGTCAAATTTTTCAGCTGTCTGTGCATGTCTGAAATAACTGCAAAAGTGCTGCACATACTGATTTTGGGGTAACAATTTTAGCAAGTAGGTGAATTCACAAATATGGAAACTGTGAATAATGAGAATCAACTGTACTATGTTACTCTACCCATGAAATTTCCCAGCTGTGTGCTTGGATGCTTCCTAGGTATGATAGATTATCCTATTAAATGATATTAAAAAAGACTAGAAAATATATTTGCTACTCTTAAATTTACTATAGTAACTCCTCTTACCTAGAAGTCCTCTCTGGTAATGTAGGTTTCTTGAACCAAGTCAAAAGCCAAAAACTTAATGAGCAACTGGGATACCTGCCTCCCCAAGTTATGCCTTAAAGATCATTCACTCAAAAGAGTACTTAGACATTCACCCAAGAGCCTATTTTCAAAACATTGTATTTTAGGGTTCTAAAAATAATAAAGTTTTTGGAATGTTTATGACATGACAGGTGATTTGGTAAGCATTTTACAGATGCCCATTGTGAAGATCAGAAAACAGTCTTATATGATTATTGTAGGAAATCTATAAAGCAGTGAAAGAAATGACAGTTATTACAGAAACTTTGGTAACATTAAGACAATAATGGGGTTGGGTGAGTAAATGTCTTACTTGTAAGGCTATTCCTCCTCATTACTTTATAAAATTCTCTTTCCTTCAAAGAAATTCTTTGTCAGTGTTCATCATATGAGCATTACCGAACTTAACCTCCATTTTCCTCTCTTAGGACATTGTTTTCCACATTTCTAAGTAGTGTTGCAAATAGCTTTGTCCATGCTTAAGATTGTTTTCCTTAGAGATTCCTAACAATTGGATCAAAAGATATAAACATTTTTTAATTTGCTTGACAGGAAGGTAAAAGGTGGTACCAATTTATATTTCTATATGTATATAAGTATTCATCTCAGATTCTTCACACAGTTCCTCACTCAGCCTGTTTGATTTCACCTCACATGTACAAAGTCAAGAGAAGGAGAACTGTTAAAGGCAGCATGTACAATGCAAGGTCAGGGGACAGCCTAACAGGGAAGAAACAACTGTATATAGATACAGTTCTGACTTTAAAACTAAAAACTTAGCAATACCATAAAAATGCTAAAAGAAAGCGTAGGTCCTCACTGGATGAGGAAAAGACTTTCTAATCTTAAATTATGTTTGGGGGCGTGGGGGACAAAGGAAGATCAGTGGCAGTGTTAACGTATCAAGTTGGCAAAATGTAAATACTTGATAATATCCATTGCAGGTACGGGTGTGGAGAACCAGGCATACTCTTACTTTTGGTAGGAGTGGAAATTGGTGCAGCCACATTGGAGGGCAATTTGGTACTGTCAGTTTAAGATATCCTTTGACCTAGAAATTCTATGGCTAAGAATTTATCTGATTACTAAAGTCAAGTATGCCAGAATGTTCACTGTGGAATTGCTTGTAATATCAAAAAGCTAGAGATCAAATGTCCAGCAATAGGGAACAGGATAAATAAATTATGGCACATTCTTTATAGTGAAATTGCATATTTCTCTATTCAAAAAATGAAAGTTATTTTATAATTGTAGCCAAACAGGCAAGAAAGATACAGAGTTAATATGCTTGACTAAAGAGCATGAATGATTTGGTAAGAAAAGCATTAAAATTCTAAAAGATGTTTATTTTTATAAGCATATAGTTCACAAAGGAATGGATAATGGAAAATACAATAGAGTTATTTTCTTATACTTTCCTGTATTTCCATGATAAGTAATTTTATCAGAAGAGCAAAAACATAGCAATTTCTAAGCCATGTGATATCAAAGCAAACTCCATGAATAGTTTGATATCTCCTGTGGCTATCATTATCTGAGACTGATGGTTGAATTTGAGACATTAAAAAAAAGTTTGTTTTTCTTATATACTAAGTAGGTATCAATGCTATGTATTTTTAGACTTTGGACCATTGTGGTTTAAAATTGGGATAGGATTTGTGATGCTTAGGAACTGGCACTTAAGTGTGGGAGCTACAATCTGAATGGATGATAAATGGTCTTGACAAATCTCCCTATTTCTATAAAGATCACATGCAGTCTGGTCTAATAATTAATAGTTGTGGTATATAGTGAATGCTGTAACTTCTTTATTAGCCACGTTTTTTGAATTGGGAAGGGAGGGGATTTGAAAGATCGAGTATATCTTTTTCCCAAAAATCCAAAACTCATCCACTGACTATAGGAAGAGCTTGGTTACTATTTTAGTCCTTGGTAACTCTTCTTTGACTGCAATCTTATTTTCAGAAAAGGGTCTTTAATTAGTGTTTCTTCCTTTCTTTACTAGGTTGTTCGCTCAGCAGCTACAAGTGGAGCCGGTAGCACTACCTCTGGTGTGGTATCTGGCAGCCTTGGCTCTCGGGAGATCAACTACATCCTTCGGGTCCTTGGGCCAGCTGCATGCCGCAATCCAGATATTTTCACGGAAGTGGCCAACTGCTGTATTCGCATTGCACTTCCAGCCCCTCGGGGCTCAGGAACTGGTAAGTTTCACTTGCTCCTGGCCTTTGAGATGCTGCACCATATGGCCTAGTATATAACTCCAGAGATTTTCTGTGAGGAGAAATACAACTTGGAAAGCCTCCTTAGACATTCACTGATCATTTGGGTCAATTAAATAAATATTTCAGTAGTTTCTCTACACCTTGCCCTGTGGTAATCCCTGCCAGAGATATCAAAGAATCAGTCCAGTTCTTGCCTTCAAAGAGCTTGTCTTGGTGGGGCAACAGGTTTTATATACAGTTAATGGTTTATAAAGGGTGTGATAAATTGAAGAACAAATTAACGTGATGCAGTGGGAAGTATACATCATCATCTATGTAAATATTCTTTCCAAAAATGTTTAATTATGAGGGAAAACAATTAGATAAATTGTGGGACATACTACAAGACAACTGGCCTAAACTCTTCAAAAATACTAAAGTCATGAAACGAAAAAAGTCTTCTTGATAAAAGGTGATCAAGAGAAGAATAGGTAAATGTATAGAGACCAAAATTTATTAGTGGTTACTAGGGGGAAAGGAGGAGTCATTGTTTAGAAGCATTGAGTTTCTGTTTATGGTGATGAAAAATTTGGAAACATATATTGGTGATGGTTGTACAACATTATTAATGTAATTGATGTCACTACATTACACATGTCGAAAATGTTAAGTTGGGAAATGTTGTGTTACAGGTTTTTATAGCAGTTTTTTAAAAACGGGAGACTAGACAGACATAACCACCAATAGCATTGATTGGATTCTGGATCTGGAGACAAAAAGCTATAAAGGAGATGTGGGGCATAATTGGAGAAATTTTAATATGAACTATGTATTAGATAATACAGTTGTATCAATGTTAAATTTCTTGAGTGTTACAATGATATTGTGGTTATGTATGAATATCCCTGTTCTTAGGAGATGCGTTTAAACTTATTTAAAAAACTTGTTGCCATCGAGTTGATTCCGACTCGTAGCAACCCTATAGGATAAAGCAGAACTGCCCACATAGGGTTTCCAAGGAGCAGCTGGTGGATTCAAAGTGCCCACCCAGGTCTTAACCACTCTGCCACCAGGGCTCCTAGACTGATTTTAGGGGTAGTCAAATGGTGATTCTAGATAAAAAGTACATGGATGTTTATGGTACTAGCCTTTAAAGTTTTCTGTAGGTTTGTGGGGGTTTTTCTTTTTTTTCCTAATGTTATGAGGGGGAACTAATTTTGGGATCCCGAGCTATATGCCTGGTCCTATGCTGGGCATTTTTTATATGTAATCTCACTTAATCCTTAAATGAATTTTAGGAGTGAGAAAAATGGAAGTTTGTTGAAGTGATTTGGCCATGATTCAATAATAGAACCAAGTCTCTCCAACTCCAAAATCTGTACTCTTTCTGCTGTTTGGTATTGCCATATTAAGTCTTGCGAGATTTAGGGAAGGTAAAAGCCAGATTTTCTAGTAGGCTACTTGAACATGGGTTGGTAATGGCCCCCATCCCAAGCTTATATATTACACAAACCTCTTTCTGAGTCTTTTTTCGTCAGTAATTAAGTTTAGGTACTGAATCATTATTGACTAATTTTTCTCCCCTTCACTTTGGCTTAGCTTCTGATGATGAATTTGAGAATCTTAGAATTAAAGGCCCTAATGCTGTACAGTTGGTTAAGACAACCCCTTTGAAGCCTTCACCTCTGCCTGTCATTCCTGATACTATCAAAGAAGTGATTTATGATATGCTGAATGCTCTGGCTGCATACCATGCTCCAGAGGAAGGTATGTGGCTAGCTAGTCCACCCTGGGAGGCTGAGCACTCAACGATAAGTTACTTTGCCTGGGTTATTTCAACCAACGTATGCTTAGTGAGCCCCCACTGTGTGCCCAGACTCTGAAAATCAAGATAAGACATGCAGTGCACTTCTTTGAAGAAGCTAGTAGTCATACAGTATAATAGATGCCAGGGTAGTGGTGAGTCCTGGGGCAAGGCACTTGACCTGGGAGAGAGAGGAAAGCTTCTTAGAATAAGGGAATTTTGAAATGATTCTTGAATGATAAGGATGAAGAGACTGCCAGAGCTCTGTTGTATGAGAGTACGTACCATACAGAGGGGAGGTGTGAACAAAAATTTTTAAAAGAGATAATAGCATCATGTGATCAGGTAAAAATAAACCAAAAGTAATACCAGGAAGTTCTAATGTTTTCACCCTCAGAAGAAAACATCTTTATTGTTCAAAGCGTGCAAAGGTGTGGCTGGGCTCCCTGGCCTTTTGAGACCACTATCCCAAATCCACTTTTACTCCTAGTAGAGGTACTGTTTTTTTAGTATTGGGAAAGTGATGATTAGATTGCATTGATCTTTTTCTGCACCGATATGTTTATTTAAGCCTAGTAGTGACAACTGAAGAAAATGGAGAATAAGTAAATTGCCCGTGATCACAAGACTAGTTAGTGATAGAATGAAGCTTTTGACCATACTCTTTTTTTTTTTTTTTGTGCTTTAGATGAAAGTTTACAGAGCAAATTAGTTTCAACAATGCTCTGTTGCTTATGCCACATTGCTCCTTATTCTTAAGTGAAAACCTAGCAGTGTCACTATGTAAACAGTTCTAACAACTTGGAGTAAAGTTGACCAAGTGTTAATATTGCACAACTATAGAAAAGTTTTGTTTTGTGTTGTTTGTTTTGCTAGCAGACAAATCTGATCCTAAACCTGGTGTTATGACCCAAGAGGTTGGCCAGCTCCTGCAAGACATGGGTGATGATGTGTACCAGCAGTACCGGTCACTTACTCGTCAAGGCAGTGACTTTGATACACAGTCAAGTTTTTCCATTAATGTAAGTAAGGAAGACCTTCTCCTTTTCTGATGCCCATGTGTTCTCAGTATTCAGGGTTATGCCAGGGTAATTTCAGAGGTATTAATTTTGAGGTATCTAAAATATCTGTTGCCTAAAAATGAAGATAAAATTGGAGTGTCTCAGATTTTTTTTTTCTCTCCTTGAGTTGGAAATGTTTTCTTATTTCATTTTTCATTCTCATCTTCCTGTCTTTTCCCCTAATCTGTTGGTCTGTATAATGATGGCTACCTACAGATTTTAGTATAAGTGAGGTGGTTAAACGATCAGCCAAGGAATCTGTAGCATTCCTAGCCAATACCCTGGGAACTAGTCCTGTCATCTAGGGGCAACAGTCTGAAATTAACACCTCAAGAGGTTTTTTTTTTGTTTTTTTTTTTTTTTTTTTCTCCCCTTCCATAGAGTCAAGTCTTTGCTGCAGATGGTGCCTCTGCTGAGACTTCCACATCTGGGACCTCCCAAGGAGAGGGTAACAAGTGATTTGCTTTTCTCCCTCACATGTTATTATTTCTTGGCAAGAAACTGGGTGTCCTGGGCAAAGGGTAGGGAAATACAAGCATAATCGTCACATTTGCTTGTCTAAGTGATCTTTTCTTGGTGGTGAACACAGTGTTCTGATCAACTAGGTCCCTGTATGCTGAAGTTAATGAAACAGTGACTTAACTAACCCAGTAATGGTTGCTGTGGTAACATTCTTAAGTGCTACTTTTTAAACCATGCCATGTCTTTCTTTTCATGGGTTCCATGCTGGCTTGTAGAGCTTTGGTGCCAAAGATACTATTCTAGCTCTAAACTTTGCATGCTGGATTCCTGCCTTCCTGTGGTGTCAACAGAGCACATTAACTGCTCACCATGAATTAGTGAAATGTCATGTGGAAGCAATTCTAAATGAGACTTTTCCAGAATTGCTTCTTCTTGGATAGGAAAGATCTTTGAGATCTAAGTTAGGAGACATTGTACTTAACATTAGTCTAGTCCCTGAAGAGAAATCAAAAAGCCTAATAATAAAATGTTGATTAACTTATTTTAGAGGGTTTACTATTCATATGTATTGTATAGTGTGGGTGATATCAGTGTAATTCAAGAGAAGCCTCAGTGCCCACTATGTTAGATATCAAAATGAATCAAATTTTATTCCTGTACTTAAAGAACTTTGTCTAATGAGAAAGAGAAACCTGCAACAGCTATAATACAAGATAGCTGCTGGGATGGAGGCATGCTTGGGTAAGGTATAAACCACTTGCCATCAACCCTATGTGTGTCAGAGTAAAACTCTGCTCTATAGGGTTTTCAGTGGCCAATTTCTGGAAGTAGATTACCAGGCCTTTCTTCCAAGGCCTCTGGGTAATTTCAAACTGCCAACGTTTCTGTTAATAGCCAAGTGCTTGACTGTTTACACCACCCAGGGACTCCTGGGTAAAGTATAGTGGGTACATAATGGTATCTGAGTAACACCTGGATGAGACAGGAAATCATATAGAGATAGTCAGCATTTCAGCTGAACTAGATAAGCAGGAGTATGGCAGACAGGTATATGGAAGGGAAGAGATGAGAGAGGATAAAAGGCATGTTTGGGGAACTACTACTAATACAGTATTTCTGGAGTATGTATTAGAGGAGGGAAATGGTGGGAAGTGTGTGAACAGTTGAGCAAAGTCTCTATGCTGTGTTATACCCACAGACCGTGTCTGACCTGGGTCATGTTCGCAATCAGTCCTTCCATGGCAGTGTAGGGAGAGTGTTCAGTTTGTACTCTTGGCCTAAAGTGAAGGAAAAGTAGTATTCTCATCAGCTAAGGCTTGATTTTGCCAGTATTCCAGTGGGATTGAACCAGTGTTTGGCTCTTTCTCAACAGCTTCCACTCCAGAAGAGTCTCGAGATGGAAAGAAAGATAAAGAAGGGGACCGGGCCTCCGAGGAGGGCAAGCAGAAAGGCAAGGGCAGCAAACCTTTAATGCCCACCTCTACTATCCTTCGTCTTCTGGCAGAGTTGGTGAGGTCCTATGTTGGTATTGCTACCCTGATTGCCAACTACAGCTACACTGTGGGCCAGTCTGAGCTGATCAAAGAGGTAATATTTTCAGCTTCTGCTTAATATTTAATACTGTCTTAGTCTGGGTTCTCTAGAGGAGCAAAACCGGTGAAGCATGTCTTTAAATATATAGAAAGAAATTTACTTCAAGGAAATGGCTCATGCAGTTGTGCAGGGGCTGGCAAGTCCTAAATCCATGGGGTCAGGCAGCATGCTGAAGGCCTCTGCTGGCTCATGTAGTTGCACTTGCACGGGCTGACATACCCAAAATCTGCATGCCAGGCATCAGGCTGGTGGCCTCCACTGGTTCACTGAGTTGCAGGGGTTGGTGAATCCAAAATCTGCAGGTCATGAGGTAGGGTGAAGACTTCTGCAGGCTTATGTCCCAAGAACCGGAGGTCAGGTGACAAGCAGAGTGCAGGGTAAAGAGAGAGAATGTGTGAGCTTTGCCAGCACATCCATTTATATACTGGATGCAGGCCACACCCCCAAGGAAACTCCCTTTTCAACTGATTGACTGCTCGCATCAGATCACAAAACAAAAGGTGATTACATAAACCCAAAACCCGTTGCCGTCGAGTCAGTTCTGACTCATAGCAACCCTATAGAACAGAGTAGAAGGACCCCATAAGGTTTCCAAGGTTGTAAATCTTTACGGAAGCAGACTGCCACATCTTCTCCCAGGGAGCTGCTGGGTGGGTTCAGACCCCACTGGGTGGGTTCAAACTGCCCACTTTTCTGTTCCCAGCCAAGTGTTTAACCGTTACACCAGAAGGGCTCCTGGTGATTACATTAAAAAAAAAAAAAAACTCGTTGCTGTCAAGTCGATTCTAAGTCATAGCAACCCTATAGGACAGAGTAGAACTGCACCATAGGGTTTCCAAGGATCGGCTGGTGAATTTGAACTGCCGACCTTTTGGTTAGCAACTGAGCTCTTAACCACTGTGCCACCAGGGCTCCGGTGATTACATAGTGTCTGCCAAATCATTGAGAATCATAGGCTAGTCAAGTTGGCACATAACATTAACTATCACAGTCCACCCTTTGTCAACTTGGTACCTATACGTGTCTCTTTAAACTATACATAACCTCCAAATAAAGATGATTATAAAGTCATACTTGCACTTAACATCATACAGTTACCAAACGTATAACTGAAAATGCACTAGCCCCTCTTAATCTTGTGTTTTATAATAAGTAATGGGATAAGGGAGGAAGGAAAACAGATGTTTTCTGTATACACACACTATAACATAAAACAAGAAAGAAATATATGTAACAATTGTCCTCATTTCTGAAACTGGCCACATGCTCGTACCTGGTATTTAGAACTACCTTCTCCCACTACCCATTCTATATTCCCTTTGCCCTCAGCAAGCACTGCAGCTGGTTGTGGTTTTTTGCTTGGTGGGGGTAATCCAAACCTTCATTGCTCAAGGATTTGGCCCATTAGTAGTCCTGTCTGAATTGGGTTGTTGTGGTTTTCCATTGACTTTAATCACAGGGCATGGTAGTACTAAGAGATGACCTAAGGGATCTCCTGTGTTCCAGACATACTTATTTTTACCTCCATTATGCAACATCAGTCCGATTTTCCCATGGTAATCAGGATCAGTCACAACAGCCAATATAATAGCTCCCTTCTTTGCCTGTTGATTCAGCATTCACATGAGACTTCTTTGGCCCATTCAGAGAGGTCTGTCCACGTACCTTTTCCCCATACCTCCTTGTCACCAATTTTCCAGTCATGTTCCTTCCAAGTCCTTGACCATCCAGCCAAACCATTGTTCATAGCTCATGAATTGGTATGCAGTTTCACATCTGCCATTTCTCCTTCCAAGCAAAATCAACAGCCATGTGCACTCCTTGAACTTCTGCCCACTGGGAGGATTTCCCTTCACCACTGTCCTTCAGTGAAGTCTGCGAAAGGGGCTGCAGTGCTGCCTCTGTATGCTTTCAAGTGGTGCCTGCATATCGCAGAATCCTCTGTAAACCAGGCGCGAGTTTTCTCTTCCTCAGTCAGCTGCTCGTGAGGAACTTGCCATGAGGCCTTAGATGTAGGCTAGGAGAGAGAAAGTAATGTAACAGGAGTGGGGACCATGGGCATTTGGGCCATCTCTTCATGTAACTTGTGCCTTCAAGGCCTGCTCTGGCCCAGTCTCATATCCTCGTTTTATTGCCCTTCACTTTATTGCACCTCGCAGATACTGTGTTTTTTTACAAATTGAGGGTTTGTGGCAACCCTGTGTCGAGCAAGTCTGTTGACGCCATTCCTCCAGCAGCATGTGTTCACTTCGTGTCTTTGTGTCACAGTTTGGTAATTCTCACAATATTTCAAACTTTTTCATTATTATATCTTATGGTGGTCTGCGATCAGTGATCTTTGATGTTACTATTGTAATTATTTTGGGGCGCCACGAACTGTGCCCGTATAAGACAGTGAACTTAATAAATGTTGTATGTGTTCTGAGTGCTCCATCGATCAGCCATTCCCCTCTTCTCACACCTCCCTATTCCCTAAGACAGGACAGTATTGAAATTAGGCCAATTAATAACCCTACAGTGGTCTCTAAGTGTTCAAGTGAAAGGAAGAGTCCACATCTCTCACTTTAAATCAAAAGCTAGAGGAAGGCACCTCGAAAGCTGAGATATACCAAAAGCTAGGCTTCTTGCGCCAGTTAGCCAAGTTGTGAATGCAAAGGAAAAGTTCTTGAAGGAAATTAAAAGTGCTATTTCAGTGAACACATGAATGGTAAGAAAGCGAAACAACCATATTGCTGATACGGAGAAAGTTTTATTTGGTCTGGATTGAAGATCAAACCAGCCACAACATTCCCTTAAGCCAAAGCCTTATCCAGAGCAAGGCCCCAAGTGTCTTCAGTCAATTCTGTGAAGACTAAGAGGTGAGGAAGCTTCAGAAGAAAAGTTTGAAGCTAGCATAGGTTGGTTCATGAGGTTTAAGGAAAGAAGCCATCATCATAACATAAAAGTGCAAGGTGAAGCAGCGAGTGCTGATGTAGAAGCTGTAGCAGGTTATCAAGAAGATCTAGCTAAGATAATTGACAAAGGTGGCTACACTAAACAACAGGTATTCAGTGTAGAAGCAACAGCCTTATATTGGAAGAAGATCCATCTAGGACTTTCATAGCTGGAAAGGAGAAGTCAGTGCCTGGTTTCAAAGCTTTAAAGGACAGGCTAACTATTATTAGGGGATAATGCAGCTGGTGACTTGAAGTTGAAGCCAACGTTCATTTATTATTCCAAAAATCCTAGGGCCCTTAAGAATTCTGCTAAATCTACTCTGCCTGTGCTCTATAAATAGAACAACAAAGCCTGGATGACAGCACATCCGTTTACAATACGGTTTACTGAATATTTTAAGCCCACTGTTGAGACCTACTGCTCAGAAGAAAAGATTCCTTTCAAAATATTACTGCTCATTGACAGTGTATCTGGTCTGAAGGAGATGTACAAGGAGATTAATGTTGTTTTCATGCCTACTAACACAACATCCCTTCTGCAGCCATTGGATCAAGGAGTAATTTTGACTTTAAAGTCTTTTAAGAAATACATTTCATAAGGCTATAGCTGCCATAGATAATGATTTCTCTGATAGATCTGGACAAAGTAAATTGAAAACCTCTTGGAAAGGATTCTTCATTGTAGGTGGCAGTAAGAACATTGATGAATTAAGGGAGGAGGTCAAAATACCAACATTAACAGGAGTTTGGAAGAGGTTGATTCCAGCCCTCATGGATGACTTTTAGACATTCAAGACTTCAGTGGTGGAAGTAACTGCAGATGTGGTGGAAGTAGCAAGAGAGCTAGAATTAGATGTGGAGCCTGAAGATGTGACTGAATTGCTGCAGTCAATCAATAAAACTTTTAACGGATGAGGCGTGGCTGCTTATGGATGAGCAAAGAAAGTGGTTTCTTGAGATGGAATCTACTCCTGGTGAAGATGCTGTCAATATTGTTGAAATGACAACAAAGGATTTAGAATCTTACATAAACTTAGTTGATAAGGCAGCGGTGTTTGAGAGGATTGACTCCAATTTTGAAAGAAATGTGTGGATAAAATGCCGTCAAACAGCATTGCAGGCTACAGAGAAATATTTCGTGAAAGCAAGAGTCAATTGATGCAGCCAACTTCACTGTCTTATTTTAAGAAATTGCTACAGCCACCCAACCTTCAGGAACCACCACCCTAATCAGTCAGCAGCCCTCAAAATCAAGGCAAGACCCTCCACCAGCAAAAAGATTACAACTTGCTGAAGGTGCAGATGATGGTTAGCATTTTTTAACAATAAAATATTTTTTAGTTAAGGTATGTACATTGTTTTTTTAGACATATAATGCTGTTGCATAGTTAATAGATTACAGTATAGTGTAAATATAACTTTTATATGCACTGGGAAACCAGAAAATTTGTGTGACTCTCTTTATTGCTATATTCACTTTATGGCGGTGGTCTGGAACCAAACCCACAATATCTCTGAGGTATGCATGTATACGACTTTCATTAGATGATAGAGTGCTGCTGTGCATGTTCAACTTTATGACTTTGTAGGCCAGACAACACCCAGTTCATGATGGGCTAATCAGGTCGTAGGGTAAGCTCGTGGCCCATGGTTAAGTATGTTCCGTCTCTACTAAGGCCCAGTAACAAGCCAAAAGCTGCTTCTCTAAAGGAGAATATTTATCTGTAGAGGATGGAAGGGCTTTGCTCCAAAATCCTAACGGTGTGTGCTATGATTCACCAATAGGAGTCTGCCAAAGACTCCAGACAGCATCTCTATCAGCCACTGGCATTGCAAGCACCATTGAATCAGCCGAGTCATATAGCCCATGTGGCAGCTTGCACGGCAGCTTGAACCTGTTGCAGAGCCTTCTCTTGTTCTGGGACCTACTCGAAACTAGCAGTGAGAAAAAGCTTTGGCCAGATCAGTAGCTACATAAAAGGTACCAGAAGATGTATTAATTTGCTCAAACAATGAAACCAAATCTGGAACAGCAGCTGCAATTGGAGTCACCACCTGGTTAAGTTTACGATAATCCACTGTCCTTCCTTCTCCAAGATCCATCTGTTTTCTGCACAGGCCAAACGACTGGTTAAATAGGAATGTGGTGGGACTCACCACCCCAGCATCCTTCAAGTCCTTGATGGTGGCAGTAATCTCTGCAATCCCTCCAGGAATGCGGTATTGCTTTTGGTTTACTATTTTCTTAGGTAGGGGTAGTTCTAATGGCTTCCACTTGGCCTTTCCTACCATAATAGCCCTTATTCCACATGTCAGGGATGTATGTCTATTCCAGTTGTGCATTCTGGAACTGGGGAAATCACTACCGGATGGGTTCAGGGACCCACTGATCCATTGTGAGGCCGACCTGAACTAAGACTCCATTAATAACCTGACCTCCATACACCCCTACTCTGAGTCGTGGGCCACAGTGACGTTTTGAATATCCTGGAATTAGTGTCAGTTCAGAGCCAGTGTCCAGCAGTCACCGAAAAGTCTTAATTATTTCCTTTTCTCCATGAACGGTCACTCCCACAAAAGGCCATAGATCCCTTTGGGGAAGACTGGGAGAAAAATTGACAGTATAAATTTTTGTCATGTAGTGGGATCCTTCCTCATCAGGACCTGGCTTCCTCATCATTCAAGGGGTCTATATGCTTCAGGGGAGAATTTGCCTGAGACATTGCCTGGGGCAAGTCTATAAACTGGCTCATACCTGGGAATTGATTGAAGGGCCGTGACACTTCTTTTTGACAATTCAAGTTAGACTGCTGTTCCCTTGACCTAGAGTTCTTATGCTTATACAGGTCAAGTAAATAGTAAATTTCCCATCTGTTTCACTCCTAGGAACGCCATCACTAAGTAGCCAACGCTATAAGTCCCTACGAGTCAGACTGTTCTGATTACTGCTTTAACTCTGCTGTCCATTACAGTAACCTTGCCCACCTAGTCTTTGTCGATTAAGTGCTGCCACTTGGCCCCTGCCACCCTGGGATCCAATCACCCCCATTGTAGTTAGGCTTCCCAGTTCAGTGAGGGCAGTTCCCACTGTAAAATCTGACCTACATAGAAGAGCAATCACAGCAGATACTGGAGCTCCCTTCACAGATTTATTCCTTACAACTGTAGTGAGAGGGGTGTCCTCTGGGCCTTCCCTGGGTGGGTCGGTGGACCACTCCAACATTCCAGTTTCCCTAAGTCTCTGGGTACCATCTTCTATTGTATACCAAGGCAGTTCTGGCATTTCAGCTTCATTTAGTGGTAGATCACCTTTTATGCACGTTTCAGTCAATCAGCCAACCAAATAAACTGTTAAATCCTTTTCTGACTTCTCAAGCTAAAACTTTAAATGAAGAATCTCAGCTTTAGTGGGCCCATAAAATATCAATAAACTCAGACTGAGCTATCTTTATGTTCCTTGCACCATTATCCCACACCCTTAATAGCCATTCCCACACATAGTCCCCAGGTGTGTGTGTGTGTATATATTAGAAAAAAATGCAGTTCTTTTGGAGTGTAGCATACCTCCTCACCTCTTGGGGGCTTGCTGGGACTTGAGTCTAGTTGTAGATCTAGAAGCAAGAATGGGTGGTGGGGTAGGGTCCTGGGGACATTCAGCAATGTCTTGCAAGGCATCTGCCTCAGGTAACACCTAAGGCAGTGCCCCAGGCAATGTCTCAGGCAAATTCTCCCCTGAAGCATCTGAGTTAATGTCATTAAATGGAGGCAAGAGGGCTGATTTTACTGGCAAAGGTGATTTAGCAAAGTTTAATCTCTTCAGATGGGGGTAGAAGAGCTTGTTCTGCTGCCAAAGGTGATTGAACATAATTTAGGGGCTCAACATACACAGTTTCACCCTTATCTGCCCATATGTACCCATCCCAATTTTTAGGATCCCATGTCTTGACAGTCCATACCCACTTTAACTTCAGACACCTTTCAAGGTTGGGATTTCAATTTGAGTTGTGACTCAGCCACCCCTTAAGAATAAGATTCTTGGTTTGGTTTTCAGCGATACTAGCTCTTTTACTACAAGAAATAAGGCTTTCTTTCAGGACACAAATAGCAACTTTGAGGTCCTTTGTGCAGCACTTGAGCTGGGACTCTGAAACCCTAAGCTCATCCTTTTCTCTCTCCACTTTGTCTAGCAAAAGTAGGACCACCCAGCCAGCTTTCTTATACAGTGAAACCTGTGAGACCTGGAATTCAATGGGACTACCTTGTTTTTCTGGGTCTCTCCAAGTTTTCCACCTTTGGCAGGTTGCAGTCTTACCACTTTTCTGTCGCTATCTATTAGTGGAAAATATTTGAATTTTTCTTCCCTGACAGGTTTCTACCTTAACACAGGTTCCAACTTCCGCAGGTTTTACTGTACTTGTCAGTTTGACAACAGTGTTGAAAGATACCAAATACACAATCACCCAGAGCCTTGTCCCTCACAAATATTTGATCTAATGGTGGTGATATTTTGCGTATTTCTATTGCCACATTACGCCATGGATTAGCAGTACCCTTTTTCCTGCTGGAAATAGAGTCATTAGTGCCTTTAAATCTAGCCAGACTTGAGAACCAATTCAGAAAATTCGTCCTTAAGATTTTGTTCCTCTAGAACAACTTTTGGCACCAAATGTTTAGTCTGGGTTCTCTAAAGGAGTAAAACAGGTGAAGTATATGTATAAATGAGTGAGATTTGCTTCAAGGAAATGACTTATGCAGTTGTGTGGGGGCTGACAAGTCCCAAATCCGTGGGTCGTATGGCAGGCTGAAGGCTTGTGCTGGCTCATGTTGTTGCACAGCCTGATGAACCCAAAATCTGTAGGTCAGGCGGCAGGCTGAAGGCCTCTGCGGACTTAGGTCCCAAGAAGCACAGCGGTCAGGCTACAAGTAGAATGCAGGAGGTGGGGTGTGGCTTAACCAGAACATCCATTTATATACTGGAGGCAGGCTACACTCCCCTTTCAACTGATTGGCTGTTCACATCAGATCACAAAATGGAAGGTGATTACATAGTGTCTGTCAAACCAGTAAGAATCATAGCCTAGCCAAGTTGACACATAATAATTAACATCACAAATATTTCTGTCATTTGAGTACCTTCTGTGTGTCGTGCACTTTGCTAGGAACCCATGCATGCTATGTGCTAACTCAGTGATGAGGGCCTCTTAAGACACATTAAAGAGCTAGACCTTTTTTCCCATGATGTGGAGCCATTGACTTATTATGCAGAGTATAAGTTGATGAGATTTGTTTTCACTTGGTGTGCAGTGTGGAGATTGCAAAAGGCAAGACTGAAGTGAGAGAGACCAGTTAGGAACCTGACGGTAATCTAGGTAACGCATGATCTTGGTGAAGTTAGGAAAAAATGAGTAATTTGAAGAGATGTTTTGTAGGTAGAAATGGACAAGAATTGGATTTGGATGATGAAGAGGAGGTCAAGGATGTTTCTTGTTTTGTGTTTTTTTCCCCCTTTTGTGGGTCGATACCTAACAAGAACATAGAAGAGGAAAGGGTTTGAGAAGAAAATGTAGAATTTGAGAGGTATCCATGGAGCATCTAAGCAGTGGTGTCTAGAGGACAGTTGAATACACCAAATATATAGAAATATAGGTGTTTAGTTTTCAGATATATTCACACACATCCAAAGACACTGGGTGTGTTAGCAGTAGCAAGAATAAAAAATACAGGAAAGCCTAAATGTCATCTCTAGAGTTGTGGAAGAGAATGAAGTTATATTTTCTATGTGTTCATATGAAATTATCTTCAGGTTAGATTTTTCTATGTATAAAGAGTGTCCAAGGAGGTTTTTTCTCAAAAGGGATCTTGTTTCATGAGTTACAGTAATTTTATGGTTAGTAAGCTGCAAAGAGTCTGATAGTATAACAGGGGAACTAGTGTTGCAGACAGAGTCTGTGAAAGCAGCTGTTTTGTTGTTGTTGAGAATATACACAGTAAAACATACACCAGTTTGACAGTTTCCACATGTGCAGTTCAGTGACATTGATTACAATCAAGTTGTGCAGCCATTCTCCCCCTCCTTTTCTGAGTTGTTTCTCCCCCATTAACAAACTCATCTAATCTTTCGAGTCAGTGTTGTAATTTTGATCCCATATGGATAGATCTTGAAAGAGCACAATGCTCAAGATAGATATTCTTTACTAGTTAAGCTAAACTATTTTTTGGTTTTAAGAAGACTTCAGGGAATATTTTTGGTTTAAGGTTTAAAAAGATTATCTCAGTGCAATAGTTTCAGGGGTTCATCCACAGTTGCTTATTTTTTAAAGCTATTTTTACTTTAATCCAAGTATAAATACAAAAAAAGAATCCTAAGTAGTTAGTTCAATTAAATAACACTTACCAACTTCACAGAAAGTGCCCTTCTTGTTGCATCTTGCCTTCTTACATCTTTCTTCTTCCATCCAATACCAAAAGAAACCAAAACCCATTGCCATGAAGTCGATTCCAACTCAGCAACCCTATAGGACAGAGTAGAACTACTCCACGTGCTTTCCAAAGAGCAGTTGGTGGATTCAAACTGCTGACCTTTTTGATTAACAGCTCTTAACCACTGAGCCACCAGGGCTCCTCTATCCAATAAGGTAACCATTATCTTAGATAAAATTCTGTTGGCATAGATTGGTTTTATACTTTTATGTATAAATACAATCTTATGGTATGTACTCTTCTGTTTCTGGCTTCTTGTTCTTAACATTATGTTTGCAATACTCGTTTTTATTTGTAGTCGTAGTTTATTTTCATTTGCTGTATAGAATTCCATTGTATGAATGTACCATAATTTTTTTTATCCATTCTACTGTTAATGGACAATTCAGTAGTTTTCTATTTGGAGCTATTAAATAATACTGCTACAAGCATTCTTATACCTGTCTTGGTAAACATACTTAGATATTTCTGTTGGGTATGTACTTGGAAGTAGAATTGGTGGGCTCTCAGACATGCATATGTTCAGCTTTAGTAGATAGTGCCTAACAGTTTTCCAACGTAGTTGTGTCTGTTTCTTCTATCACCAGCAACATATGGGAGTTCTGGTTTTTTTTCCTGTCAGCACTTGGTATTCTTCCTGTTTTTCATTTTAGCCATGCTGTGAGTCAGAATCAACTCGACAGCAACAGATTTGGTTTTTTGGTTTTTTTTTAGTTGAGTTGGTAGTGGTATTGCATTATGGCTAAAATTTGTGTTCGCCTGTTGACCATCTTTTCTTGTTTCTGTTAGCCATTTGAATGTTCTCTTTTTTGAAGTGTCCAAGTCTTTTATTCTTGTTTTCTATTGTGTTCTTTATATGTTCTGGATTTAAGTCCTTTGTAGGGTATAGTATTGAATATATATTAGGCTTTTATTTCAAAACTTTTACTCGTTTATGCCAGTTGTAGTCATAATTTATAATAGCATTACTTGTGTGATAAGATTTAATTGCAAATTTATTAAGTATCTGTTTAATATATTATTGTCAATTGATTACTACTACTGGGTACTGATAGGTATCTTACAAATACTATTGATAATAACTCACATCAGCACAGCAGGGTTGTTGGTATTGCTCTCTTTAACAGAAAGATGGCACAGAAGGTAAGTAACTCATCCAAGGTCACACTGCAGAGTAGCAGATCTAAAATTAGAACCCAGGTCTCAGATTCCAAAGCCAAATCCTTTTCTACTCAGTCACACTGCTTTCCCAAATTGCAGTGCTTTTTTCGCGTTTTTACAGGTAATGTCATATCACATTCTTTGCACTGTTATTCAGAAAGCAGTTTTAACTTTTTTTCAGTGCTGGGAATTATTTGTATTTCTAATAGTTCTGTGTTAATGTCACTGTATCCAATTTCTCAGCCTCTAGAATTTTTGAATGCATTTGTTTTTGTTGAGTTAAAATTCACATAACATGAAATTAACCATTTTAAGTATACAATTCAGTGACACTTATTATATTCACAGTGTTGTTTAACCTTCATCTCTATCCATTTCCAAAATCTTCAGTGCATTTTGATCCAAAATCTGCTTGAATGACAACAGAACTAAGTTTCTTTCTAAGATAAGGAATTAATCAGGGCAGAAATCATTATTAGAGAAAAAGAAGAGTCTAACTTAATTTCCTTCCCCTGTTGTTGAGCCTTTTTTGCTATTTTAAGTAACCCTCAAAATAGGGTTACTATTTTATTTTTGCATACTCATATCTGTGGCTATACTATCTCTCCTTCAGTTGTTGGCAGTTTCTAGCACAGGGTCCTGGACACATTGTGTCAATAAATATTAAAATTTAATTGAATTCTGACAGGGATTATAGAACTCAACTAGAAGTCAAGATTTGAATCCTTTGCCATTGACTGAATTCTTTGTATAAGCCACTTTTCTTTGGGCCTCGGGTTACCCATTTGACAGATGAGGAAAATGTTTAATTTGTCTTACTTATTTTATAGATTTGCTGTGTACAGTTCTGTTAAATATTACAATAAAAATGTTCTAAGAAATACCAAATGGCATCTAAATGAAGATATGTAAGCTTATGTAGTGGGAAATAAATGGGGTTTGAAAGCATAAAATCTGAGTTTGCTACTTATTTAGCTGATACTTTTGTGCCTTGGTCTCCTTGTCTATTAAGTAGACCTGATAATGACTCATTGGGTGACTTTAAGGATCAACTGTGTGTGAGAGTGTCTTGTTGCTGTGCAAATGATAAATGGCATAATTGTGCTTGTCAGTAAATGTCGTTATTAATGGCTTTTCAGGACTGCAGTGTGCTAGCTTTTGTTTTGGACCACCTCCTCCCACATACCCAGAATGCAGAAGACAAGGACACACCTGCCCTGGCCCGCCTATTCCTCGCAAGCCTGGCCGCTGCAGGGAGTGGCACAGATGCCCAGGTGGCACTCGTGAATGAAGTAAAGGCAGCCCTGGGGCGAGCACTGGCTATGGCTGAGAGTACAGAGAAACATGCCAGGTAAAATCCATACGTGACCTAGTGCTGATATCTAATAGCATCCCCTTACTCCATTCTTGGTCCATGGGTTTCTTGGACTTGACCAAGAGTTCTGGTCATGTTGACATTGTATATTCTTTGGTTCTGTCAAGTAGTTCAAAATGTCCAAATCACTGATTACGTTTGGAGGAGATGGGTAAACACCTTAGAGAAAACAAAGGGGCATTTTCACTGTATTTCCAGGGTCTGTTCAAGCAAGAAGTTGGGCAGGTTATTCAATCTTACTTTTTAAAAATGTGTTTAAAGAAAAGGAAGAATGCTACCACCTTGGGAGGGAGTTCTCACCTGTTTAGATGTTACTTCCAGAAGGAAACACAAAAGGCACAGGAAGATTGTCTGAGGCAAGTTAGTGAAGATGTGGCCTGAGAATGCTATATTCACATGATAGTGGTGTCAAACTTATTTCCTAGGCTTCAGGCAGTGATGTGTATCATCAGTACTATAATGGAGTCCTGCCCCTCCACCTCCAGCTTCTACAGCAGTGCCACAGCCAAGACCCAGCACAATGGGATGAACAACATCATTCGACTCTTCCTGAAGAAGGGACTGGTTAATGACCTGGCTAGAGTGCCTCACAGCCTGGACCTGTCCAGGTAAAACCATTCCCTGGCTCCCACCCCAGGCTTTTCCCCTCTGTTTAATCATGCTGCTTACTTCTCCATTTGCCAAGTATTTCATGCATCCATCCTCACCAAATGAGTAGTAAAGAGGGAGCTGGTGTGGTAGAAAAAAACTTGGATGTAGGTGGGAGACCTGAGTTCTTAGTATTGTGGCTTTTTTAGCAAAGCACTTTCCTTTCTCTAGATCTTGGTTTTCTCAAGAGTTAGACTGTATCAGTGATTTTTTGCAAGTTTCCCCTCCACTTTAATTAAAAATAACTTCTTATAAGAAGAGTATATGTGTACTATAAGAAATACAAATGAACAAAAATAAGAAAGTAGATACCATATTCCTACCACCCAGATACCACTGTTACCTTATTGTATATCTTTCAATGTTTTTCTTTACATACATAAATAATTATTTGTATTAAAATGATGTTATACCATATATGCTATTGTGTAACCTGGTTGTTGTTTGGGATTTTTTGTTTTGTTTTCAGTTAATGGTCTCTAACCTTTACATTTAAGTTTTCATCCTATCAGATGCCCAAATACGTATTCAAAAATTTTTGTCCTAACCAGAGTCCAACTGAGGGCCCTGCGTTGCATCTGGTTATGACCTTTGAATGTCTCTTAATCTAACTTTTTTTTTTCTGTAACTGTTGTTTATGAAACTTAACTAGTTGAAGTTACCAGACCTGCTGTCCTGTAGAATGTTTTGCCCTCTAGATTTGGTCTAGTTGCTTCCTTGCAGTATAGTTTAACTTATTCCTCTACTCCCTGTATTTTCTGTAAACTGCTAGTTAGATCTAAAAGCTTAATGGAGAAATTTAAACATTTTTGGCTAGAACATATCTTAGGTGATGTACATCTCATACTTATCTTTAGGAGACGAGACACATCTCTTTGAACTGCCATTAATGATGATATTGAGACTGACCAGTGGGTTAGAGAAATAATTGTCATTGTACTGTTTTGTTTTCCCAGTTCTTGCTAGAACGTAATCTGTGTTGTTACTTTGGCATTGTACAGATGCTCACTAGTAACCATCTACCTAATTAATAGTCTTAACACTAGTTGATAATCATTGTCTAAGTCACTTGATTTCTTTGAGGGTTAATGAATGACAACTTTGTAATTTCTATCATTCTTTCTATATTATTAGCCAGTATTTTTCTGTGATATAGCCCTATTTCGATAGGGAAAGCCTATTTGGTTACCCAGAAATACAGTTCCTACTGAAAAGTAAGGATAAAAACTTAATTTTTCCCTTTAGTTGCCAATTTTTAGAGTAAAATTGAACATAGGTTTAATCACCACCTCAAATGTTAGTATGTGAGTTTTTTCTGACTTTTTCCCAAATAGTAGACTCATGAATTTTCATGGATTTTAAAAATCAGTTATTGAATTTTTGGATTAACTACAGTTGTCATTCTTTTTCATGCTCAGATTACTATACCTTTGGCCAGTGGGCCTCTTTGAGCTGGCTTCTTTGTCCTTTTAATACAACCCCGTCAAATTTTTTAAAGACATTTAAAAATTTCAAACTCACAGTAATGTAATGAACACTCATATGTCTCACCTAGGCTAATGAAAAGTTGCCAACATGCTACTTAACCTCTAAGTATTTCAGCATATGTCTTCTAAAAACAAATATTCTCTTATATGGCTTAGAATACCATTATCACATTCAAGAAATTTACCATTAATATAATAATATTCTATGTATTTCATATTCAGATATCTTCAATTATTCCAATATGTCTTTATAGCCTGAGGAGAAGGATATTTTAGTCCAGGGCCCAGTGAGGATCACACATTGCATTTGGTTGTCATTTGTCTTTTGTTTTCTATGACATTTGACTGTTTGGAAGAGTCCAGACGAGATGTCTTGTAGAATATTCCACAATCTGGATTTGTCTTAATTGGTTCCTTGTGGTTAGATTCAGGTTAAATATTTCTGGCAAGAGTACTTTTTTACTACATAGGTGATGTGTGTCCTCCTCAGTGTATCACATCAGGAGACACTTAATGCCAATTTGTCCCGTTATTGGTAATGCTAAGTTTGATCACAAAGTTTCTGCTAGATTTCCCCCTTTGTAATTAATAAATAATCTGAGTTGATACTTTGAGATCATGTGAATATCCTATGCCCCGAAGATTTTTAACTCAATTACGTTGCTGCTTGCAAATTGATGATTTTTTTATTCTCTTGTTCTTATTTATTAGCCAGCATTTTTCTGTAATAACTCCCTCTCCCCGCTTTTGATCCCTATGGACTGAGATTCTTTTTATATTCAGTGTGTTATAATTCATTACCATCATTATTATTTTTGATGCTCAGTTTGTCTCAAATTTGGCCTATGGTAATGACCCATTAATTTTTGAAAGCCCCGTCTAGCACAGTGATATGCCCCAGGCTCACCTTGTACCTCTTATGTCCCTTTCCTGGAATCATTCATTTCTCTGAGGAGTTCTGGTTCCTTTTAGTGTGGGATGATATCAGAGACTACTATCTGGGTGCTAGGAGGCACTAATAAAAGCAGAGCTGCTCTAGTTTTAGTGGGAGCTTACTTGACCTCACACACTTTATTACAATGAGAAATCACACCATACCTCTCAACTGCAGCCCCTGTACTGAACCTTAAGAAGCCCTACAGAGAGCAGTTTGAAATCCACAGGACTTAAAACTTTTTATTGTGTTCCTTTGTGCTCTTAAGATTTGGTAACTAAATGCTAATGTTTATTAACACAAAGAACCTGGATATGTCTGAAAAGTGGTTTGTGACTTGCACCTGATCATCCAGGATATGTTCTGTCTTCCAGTCCAGAAGTTTGTTCCTCACATGCTTACCACAGCCCCATGAAACATGGCATTGATTTAATCCTTGCTTCTGGGATGGGTTCCTTGAAGACCTTGAAGTTAGTTTCTCTTTTAAATAATAACAGAGTATTAATTCTGTAACCCTGTGCTCCTTTCTCTGTTAGTAGCTTCTGTTATAGGGGCTGTAGTAGTACTTATAGGACATCTGCTATTTCTGTGCTCAGTCCATCTCTGTATCTTCCTTATCTCAGTCCTAACATGGCCAACACAGTAAATGCTGCTCTGAAGCCTTTGGAAACACTTTCCCGGATTGTGAACCAGCCCAGTAGCCTTTTTGGCAGCAAGAGCGCTTCTAGCAAGAGCAAGTCTGAGCAGGATGCCCAAGGAGCCTCTCAAGACTCCAATAGCAACCAACAGGACCCAGGTAGGGAAGCAGAACCAATGGACTGGAGAGCTGGAGGGCTGAGAGTAGTTATTTAATGGGCATGGGATCACAACTGTTCTAGCTTGGTATTGTTTCCCTGGGAACTTGCTGGCCTTCCAGAGATCTGTCGTAGTAGCGTGGGAATCTGCCCCACAATTGCTTAAAATTGCAGCCTTATTTGGCTGTCCTCACACGTAGCCTTGTCTTTTCCTTTGTCACCCATTCATTTATTCTCTGAGAACTTGTCAACTTGCCCAGGGAAGGGACCTCATTGTCTTTATGCTTGCCTTATGATGCCTAGCACATAGGCACCCTTTGATTATTTTGCTGGTTGGTTGATTGTTTCAGGCGAGCCTGGGGAAGCAGAAGTGCAGGAGGAGGATCATGATGTCACTCAGACAGAGGTGGCAGATGGGGATATCATGGATGGGGAGGCTGAAACCGACTCAGTGGTGATTGCTGGGCAGCCTGAGGTGCTCAGTTCACAAGAGATGCAGGTAGGGAGGCAGATCACCCATCATACCTCTATTACGACACTGAACCAAACCCCCAGGTGGTGTGGGTGGGTGAATACTTTAGATCCTTGCCTCAATGCTGTCTGCTTTGCAGAGAAGCACAGATGATATGCTTAGTAGGTGCTCAGTAAATGTGTTTGAATTGTATTAAATGAGGGGGAGCAGGGCCAGGATGCCATGTACTATGAAATGGTATGGATCCCAACAAGAAAACGTAAGCACAGGTGAAATGTTGAAGTAGAAGGCTGGTCTGTGGCCTTTGGGCTCAGGGTCTTTGATTTACTTGGCTCTGGTCATTAATGGAAGCTCCTTAACATCACCTTATACCTATAGCACCAACTCTCATTGGGGCATTAAATGGCAGTCTTCTAAAGACCCTAAAGAAAGTATTGTAATTTCTGGAGCCTGGTAGCAATGGGTAAGAAATTGGGCCAGCAGTCCTAAACTGCTGGCTCTAAGGAGATTTGCGTGTATTCCTGGGCAGTATAAAGACTAACCGGGTATCAGATAATTGCGGTGAACCCATTTGAAGGACAGTCTTGAGTGTGGATTGGCAGCATGTGGTAGTTTCTGTGCTATTAGCACCAAGTGTGTGGTTTTTATGTAACATCCACTGTCACATATGTCCTAGAAATGTACGCTCCCTTGCTGGCTTTTTTAGGGTTTCAGTACTAGCACAATGTGTGCATCCATATATATGTTCTGTTTCTCTCCAGGTTGAGAATGAGCTGGAGGACCTGATAGATGAGTTGCTTGAGAGGGATGGCGGATCTGGGAACAGTACAATTATAGGTGAGAGCCCCAGAACTGAGTATAGCCTCTTCCTTTGTCTCAGTCTCTCTTGGGAGGACCCTTTTTCTCATCATCTGCTTGCTCAGCTCTGCCTAAGGGCTCATAGCCAGCCTAGATTGCTGCTTGTCTTGATGTTGACGGTCTTACAGATGAGAAATTCACAAGCCATCTACAGACCTGTGGCAGGTCTGAAGTGTTGCCTGTGTATGGGGGTGGTGGTGGGGGTGACCATCAGTATAGATGATACATCAGACACATTGAAAGAGTGTTTATTCTTGGAAGCCTAGAGAAGGCTGTAGGGTGAGACACGCTTTTCTTCCAGTTCTTCAGTGAAACCCAGAGGCTTTTCGCCTCTGAGTCTCAGTAGTGTGTAAAAAGAGTGATTGTTTCCTAAGGGTGGCCCTTTTTACATCTCGGAGGGAAAACAACAGCGGTTACCTTACTGTCACCTGGCTCTAAGGTGTATGTGTTACTTATTTTTTATTGTATCGGTCGAGTAAATCAAAGGATAAACACAAGTAGACACGTATTCTTAAATTTTACCAAGCTTTTTCACACCCAGTATCTTCTTTGGTTTCACAATTAATGGGATTGGCAGGGCAGATGTGATCATCCCATTTTACAGATGAGGAAACTGAGACTCAGACAGGTAAAGTGACTGGCCAAGCTCACTTAGCTAGTTGATAGCAGAGAATCCAGGTCTTCTCCCTCATCCAAAAAAAGTGGATATCTACTAGGTGTACATAGCTACTTTAGGCGCACCCAGTCTGGAAAGGGAAGTCCTCTGTTGTTCAGTGAAGGCTCTGCTCTGTAACCTTCAGTGAGCAGAAGTGGAGAGGATGAATCACAAGAGGACGTGCTGATGGATGAAGCTCCTTCCAACCTCAGCCAAGCTTCCACCTTGCAGGCCAACCGAGAAGGTGAGAGTGCCGAGGCCAGAAAGGCCTCCCTTCTTGCCCTGCACGTCTGACAGACACTACACTAGGGTTTTCCTGGAGGCAGCTGCCCAAATGTGCAGAATAAGGAAGCATCTGTATGCATGCGCTGACATACACCATCCACTTTATCCTCAGCCAGTTTTTCAATTAACATATTACTACTGCTTGCCCAAAGTTTGTCACTTCTTACTTGGTTCGCTTTCTTCTCACCCACCTGCTATCATCGCTCCAGATTTCCTCTTACCAACAGGATGCAGTTAGTAGCAAAGTAGGGCTGAAAAGGCAAGGGGGCGCCAGCAGACTTGGCCAAGTCCTAGACCATTGATCCTCGAGCACCACCCTGCTCAGTGTGTTGATGCATCAATTGGCACTCTCAGGAAATCAGGGCTGGCTCACTAAGTCTGTACATCACCCCAAATCTGGTTCTTCCTCTCCTAGAGTCAGATACCCCATCTCCTTCCCACTCAATCTGCTGGCCTGCACAGTAGCCTGTTTTCTAGCTACTCAGTATAGTCCTCCAATGTGCTCCCTTTGTTTTAGATTCCATGAATATCCTGGACCCTGAGGATGAGGAGGAGCACACTCAGGAAGAGGACAGCAGTGGCAGTAACGAGGATGAGGATGATAGTCAGGATGAAGAGGAGGAGGAGGAGGAAGATGAGGAAGATGATCAGGTGAGGGGGGACTGTGTTTGGGTTGGTTCAGACAACCTCTTCCTTGGGAACACAGCTGGAGAAAACCAACAGTCTGGGTTGCTAGCCTCAGCGCCTCCCTCCCTCATATGCAAATGTGGCCATGACACCAGACTTCAGAAAACCCTTACCTCCAGCAATTCTCCATCTCCTATTTTCCCCTTAAGGAGGATGATGAAGGTGAAGAGGGAGATGAAGACGATGACGACGATGGCTCTGAGATGGAATTGGATGAGGATTACCCTGATATGAACGCTTCTCCCTTGGTCCGATTTGAGCGCTTTGACCGGGAGGATGATCTCATCATTGAGTTTGACAACATGTTCTCCAGTGCTAGTAAGATACAAGGGCTCAGCTGGGTTTTACCTCTTGATTCTTATACCCTTCTCTAGGGTAAGCCAAGCAGTGAACCAAAACAACTATCTCTCTGATACATACAGCACTTCTTTTCCTATGCTGACTTCCCTGGGGCAAGGGATATCTGAATCCATCTCTCTCAGTAATGTATACTTAGAAGAAGGAATAGTGAGAGGCTGCTTTTGTTCTCTCCACCTCACTTAATGGCAGCCATTTTAGACCCTGGACAACTTGATGATTTGCTTGATTTGGGGGAAAAAAAATGTATGAGACCAGGGCTAACTGCATCACACACCCATATGCACGCTATAGTAACAAGCAATCGATAATTCTTATGTCTGTAGTACTGGATCTTGAGGGTTTGGATGAACACCTTTGAACTTTGCATTAGGGAGTAGAATTGAGCATATTCACCCTGTTCATCAAGGACGCATCTTTTCAGGAGGAGGGAATGAATTTCTTCCCTCCTCCCCTATCAAGATCAAAGTTCCCTTCTAGCATCCAGTTAGAGAGTCAAGTTCCTATAATTAAGCTGTCTTCATAGGACAGGTCTTGACCTCAAATCACAAGCATGATATAGCAGAAAACACTGAACTGTTCTGGTCTCTTGTCTTGGCCGAGTAATCTCTTACCTCTTTGAGCCTCAGTTTATCACCTGTAAATGAAAGGTTTCAAAAGGAAAGGGGGAGGGGGCATGCCAGGGGTTGAATTAGATAATTTTCAATATACCTTCTGTGATTATCTTTGCTGTTTTGTGATTCTCATCAGTCTTCCTTATAGCTGAGTCTTTGTCCGTTGCATGCATTGAATAATATTTGAGGAGTGCCTACTGTGTCCTAGCTACTAGGGATACAACAGTAAATAAGAAAACAGTCCTCATCCTTCATAGGAGCTTATGATTTATTAGGAATTATAAGTAAGCAGGCATCACATTGCAGTATGGTAAGAAAGCACAGAGTAGAAGGTTATCTAACCCAATCTGTAGAAGTCAGGCTTCACACAGGAAGTGACACCTAGTCTTAAGAATAAAAGAGCAGGTGAAGAAGAGGGAGAAGAATCTTTAAGGTGGAGGGAGCAGCATGTTTCTGCGGGGCCTAGAAGCATCATGTGGCTGTAGTGTGGAGAATGGATTGGGATAAGGTACTATAGGAGGCTGTTGGCAGTATGTAGGCAGGAGATGGTGGCATAAGCTATGGTAGTGTCAGTGATCATAAATGAGGTGTGGGAATGAGGGAGAAAGGACAAAGCTCAGGTTTCCGTGTGAGGAAGTAAGGCCCAGGAGACATGGTTCTGTTTGAGCAACCACGGAAGAAATTTCTTCTTGGCACTGACTCCTTTGTATTTTGTCCTTGCAGCAGACATCCCCCCATCCCCAGGAAATATCCCTACCACCCACCCACTAATGGTACGCCATGCAGACCACAGTTCCCTGACACTGGGCAGTGGCTCCTCTACCACTCGTCTCACTCAGGGCATCGGGCGCAGTCAGAGAACCCTAAGGCAGCTGACGGCCAATACAGGCCACACCATTCATGTTCACTACCCAGGGAATCGCCAGCCCAACCCTCCTCTTATACTTCAGAGGTGAGTTGCAGAGAAGACCTGTTGGGTTTGCTGGAGCTCTTGTAAGAATCTTCACTGGGCTTCAGCATTGTCCTGACCTTGGGGGAAACAATCTATCAGTTGCTTAATGGTCTTGTCACGCACACAGATAATGTATTTATCCCATTTCTTTGTGGATTATACGTGCAGCCTTTTCAGAAAACCAAATTGAAAGTCGTGTTCTTTTGCTTGAGAGTATTATGCATTAAGCCCTCAGGGCCTTAGAGTTTAGTGGGAGAAACAATTAAGAAGTGAAAGAAAGGGATATAGGTGTTGTAATGGTCAACATGGTTCAGTGATCTACTTCAGAAAATCAACCAGTAAAAACCCTATGGATGACAATGGTCGATCCGCAGCTGATCATGGGGATGGCACAGGACTGGGCAGCGTTTTGTTCTGTTGTGCATGAGGTTGCCATGAGTTGGGGGCTGACTCCACAGTGCTAACAACAACAAATGGTCAATGTACTCTGACTATAGTGGGGATACGAAAGAGGCATACCCTAACACAGTGCCTGGCGTGTGGATGCTTGTCAGTGACGTTCTGTGCCAGGAACTAGAGAATAATATACAAGCTCCACGCAAACAAAATTTTCAAACTGGTGGGGTAGTCAGAAAAGTAATTTAGCATGGTAAGGTTCCTAATAGCGTTTTACATTTAATAGGGAATACAGAAAGAGATTCTCACAATAACAGGTTGCAGGAGCCCTATGGACTTACAGTGACCATGGTACCCCACCATCACTCTACAGGTTGCTGGGTCCCTCAGCTGCTGCCGACATTCTTCAGCTGAGCAGCAGCCTCCCCCTACAAAGCCGGGGCCGAGCCCGCCTTCTTGTGGGCAATGATGACGTCCACATCATCGCCCGGTCTGATGATGAACTACTGGATGACTTTTTCCATGACCAGAGCACAGCTACCAGCCAAGCAGGCAAGTTTTTATAGTGAAAGATAGGGTAAAGTTTGTCAAATTCTCCTTTTCCCCGCTGAGGGAAAGCAAAACACTATCTGCCCTGGAGAAACTTCATTTTATAGGAGCCAGAACCACTCAATGACTTAGCCAAGGGCAACAAAAACTTTTAGTGTCTCTGGGTACCTGTTATGAGCCAAACCTTGTGATAGACACTACACTGGGTTCTGTTAGGAAAACACCACAATTTGTGGATCAGTTGACACTTGACAAGGCCAAGAGTCTCACTCTCCTTTGTTCCCCTACAGGAACCCTGTCCAGCATCCCCACAGCCCTGACCCGCTGGACAGAGGAATGCAAAGTTCTTGATGCTGAGAGCATGCACGACTGTGTTTCAGGTGTGTGGCAGTTGATTATCAGGGAGGTGAGCTTCCAGGCCTTGGACGAGTGCATGGTGTTAACCTGGTTTGCTGTGGCCGTAAGCTCTGCCTCTTGGCTTCCTCCCTCACTCCACCAGACCAGCCTCTGATCTTTGCCTCTTTGATTTAGTCGTTAAAGTGCCCATTGTCAATCACCTGGAATTCCTGAGGGATGAGGAGCTGGAAGAAAGGCGGGAGAAACGCAGAAAACAACTGGCTGAGGAAGAAACAAAAATGAGTGACAAAGGCAAAGAAGATAAGGAAAACAGGGATCAGAGTGCACAGGTGATTCCCAAGGGCTGGGAGGATTCGCCTCTGCCTATGTCTGCCTTAACTTTCGTATAGTTTTGGCATACATATGGCACCAAGAGCCAATGAAGAATCCTAGAACATTCATATTGAACCTGAGAAATGATTCGTTCCAAATTCACCATACACTCGTAACATTTTTAAAGGAAAGAATACAAACCCACAGGGAAAATTATTTCCCCAGTGTCTCACTGAGAAGAGCTAAAGCTAGAACCAGAATGGCTCCTGACTCAGTCGCAATGTGTAGTCTCTATCTTCAGTGACTGAAACTTGACCAGGAGAATGACCTGGTCAAGGGACTTGGAATTTAGCAATAAGTCTATGCTCTTGATTGTTCAATTCCATTTTCCTCAGTGGACTGCCAGTGTGGGGAACCTTATCAGGATCCTGTTCCATCAGTTGGATAAGTCAGCCTTAGGTATCAGATTAGAGGAAACATTCCTATTATGAACCCTGTCACCACTTATCATTTTATGGGGCTCAGTTTGAGAAATCTTTAACATGGTTTTGGTTTGGAAAGAAGCTACCTACCTTTTTTTGATACTTCTGGGACATCGAATAGTAGAGCTTTAAAATATATGAGATAAAAGCTGATAGAATTATAAAGAAATTTAAAAAATTTAGTGAAAGATTTTGCTCTACCCTGCTTAGCAGTTAGGGTATCATAAAAATAAGGACATTGAAATGTTCAGTTATAACAGGCTTGAGCTAACATATCTTTATAGACAACTTTTTTACCTAATAGAACATTGTTTAAAACACCTAGAAAATAAGCAAATCTTAACATGTGATTGAAAAAGCTAGAGAGGACAGAATAAGCCCAAGGAAAGGAAATATAGAGATAGATAAAGCTTTAAGAAGTTCTGGCTGGTCTTGAGATTGTGTTCAGATTACATCCTATGCCCAGCACTTTCTATAGGTGATTTTTACAGCTCAGTTAGCCACTTGGCAGTGTTGTGTCCATTTCCCCTTCCCCCCGCCGTCCTGCAAGCCATCCTTGAATGTGAGTATGTATAGAGAAATTGGTATGTATTTTCACACTAAAGCAATCATCTTCCTTTGGTGACATAGTAAAAGCATTTTCAATCCCAGGTCATTGAACTCTCCTGGGGGGTATATGTGAGGGATGGTGACTTAACATCTGTGCAGTCCCACATTGGTCTGTCCCTTCTCTTCACAGTGTACTGCATCTAAGACAAATGATTCAACTGAACAGAACCTCTCAGGTAACTTTCCCTTTCTTTTCCCCTTCTGCTAAATACTGATTAGTTCTTTCTTCTGACCCTTCCAAATAGCTGGCCCAAGTGGGCTGAAGATGAACACTGGTGCTCTGTAGGATGAGGTAGTAGATTGTATAGTTTTAGGGTTATACCCCATCTTGGAGATAACTATACAGTCTACTGTCTTTCCCACGGTAGTACACTTCCCTCTGACTGGATTTATTCAGGTTCTTGTTTTGATTATACTGTGTTTCATTCTGGTATGTGTAGCCAGGCATTTGTCCTGTTCCCTTTCCTGACTGCAGCTCTGTCCTCTGAAACTGAGCATATACATTTTTGATGTGGTTAATCCTTTGGTGCCTACCATGGTGTGTGGTGCTTTATGAGAATACCTGATGACAGTGGTTCCCAAATGCCAGTGAAAATGAACACAAATAAGGGAAGTTTAATGAGTTTTTCATAAAGCTGAATTTATTCAATTTAAAGGACTTTTTTTAAAGGTTATATCCTTCCTAATTCTTTTGTATCAAAATATTTTTATTAAATGACATTGACAGGATTTCTTTTTTTATATACTGCAAAACTAAAAGTAACCCTGTATTGGTCTCTTCCTTTTTTTAATCTAAATTTTATTGGTCCATGGAATCTAAAAGCCTAGGAACCATTGTCTGGGGCTGTCTGCTTTGAGGGAAGGTGGTTCTGTGGGCTAAATCGTATTCCTACCGTATGCTTTTTATTCCTTCTAATCTTAAAAATGGTTAGTAACCGTTTTGTGATTATAACAACCAGTCCATGTGGTACTATATGTCTCCCCCACCCCTATTTCTTCAGAACTTTCTTCTGCTTCTTTATACCTTCTGTCTCCTTTGGCACTTGAGTTGGGGAATGATTGTACCAAAGCCTACACAATAGTTTTTTAAAGCGCTGAGAGAGGGTAGGTGTCCTAGTGCCTTTAATCAAGCAAAAGGTCTCTGAAAGGGGCCGTCACCAAATAGAATGGCCTTTTAACTTTGTCATTCTTGCCTACTGCTCTTATTCTCGCTAGAGGATTCTGCTCATGCCGCGGTGAGGTAGTAAGTTGTATTGTTGTGGGGTAGGGATTTTAGGCCCCAATTAGAAGATAACTATACAACCTACTACTTTCCCTGGTGTGTGGCATATTCACATTTAGTCTTGGCAGTGTTGCCTCCAGCAGGCAAAGTTGTAGATGTTCTTTGATAATTAGGACTGGAAGAAAAGGGAGGTAGAAGGGGACAGACAATATTTAGGGTGAGGCAAATGTAATTGTCCTTCACTGATTAGCCTAGCACATGTAACTGATTATTTTAACTTCAGGTGTGAACTCAGACATTTTGCTATTCAACCTTATAATGATTTCATGTATTTAATAATAGAACAAGAATGTGCAGAAGAGAATGGAAAGTGTGCTTTAAGAGTTTTGAGAAAAATTCTGACCATTTCTTGCTGCAAGTAGATGAGGAATTTGGAGAATCAATAGGCTTTTGGTAGATTTTCTGTGTACCTATAGAGACATTTAGCCTCGCCCAATCTGTGTGGCCTTAAATCTTCCACTTCCACCTGGGTACAGAAGGGATTTAATTCTTAGGATCCATAAAGAACCGGATCCCCAGTTCTTGGGACAGAGCTAACACTGTACCTTAGCCCACATCCTGAGCATTCCGTACTAGTCAAGAGCGTTCCTTGGAAAAATTGGTGGTGGGAGGAATACTGCATCTCTTGTCAGTCCACATGTGCTGATTGGGTGGCTGATTGCCCTTTAATCCCCATTATTGTTCTTTTCGAGAAAGATGGGACTCCTATGCCTGACAGCTACCCAACAACCCCATCTTCAACTGATGCAGCTACATCAGAGTCCAAGGAGACCCTTGTCACTCTGCAACCCTCACAACAGCAACCAACACTCCCACCCCCACCAGCCTCAGGAGAGATTGCTCAAGAGCTGCAATCCCCAGCTGGAGAAGGGGAGAGTTCTACACAGCTATTGATGCCTGTAGAGCCAGAGGAATTGGGTCCTACAAGACCAAGTGGAGAAACAGAAACAACTCAGATGGAGTTATCCCCAGCTCCCACTATAAGTGAGTAGAATTTAAAAGTTTTAGTTTGTATAAGAGAAGGGAAGAATAGATATCTTTGTAGTTTCTCTTTGCTCTCTTACTTCAGAGAAATAATAAGAGCTCAAGAATTGTAGCTTGTACTTTAGCTTTCTTAGGTAAAGCTGAAGTTTCCTTTCTGTGTCCTCATGTGATTATACATCTGGCATTGATGATAATACCATTATCATGTTTATTGAGGTAATTACTCTGTTCCCATTCTGTTTTGCGAGGCTTATTTATATTATTTAAAAGCAACCCTCCAAAGTAGATGGTGTTATCTCCTCTAATAAACTGAAAATCAGAAGTTAAATAATTAGCCCAAAGTCACTCAGTAAGTAAGTGAGCAGAGATTAAAATCCAGATGTGTCTGACTTTAAAGCTTGATCTTCTTCAACAGTTTCAGTAATGGTAAGCATGTAGCCCCACACATATAGTTCTCCCATCATCCTGACAGACACCATTTATCTCATGGCAGTATTCCTACTGATCTGAAATGGGGCCTCAAAATTGTTCTCAGCACAGTGTACCAACAGGGTAAACTCAAACCTGTTTGCCATCTCTGCTCTATACCATGTTTCCTATGATGTGCTCTGGAGAAACCAAAGGTGTTTTTTCCCTTCAAGGAACCTTGTTTATTTAGATAACCAGAACCAATGTGCATGTGTAAACGGTGCAGGGAATCTAAAAAGTGACAGGATCCCTTATCTGGGGGTGCTTAGGGAAGATGTTTTGCAGGCTTGCTGTGGAACACATTAAATGTTCAACAAATGATATGAAGAGCTTGAGCTGAACCTTAAAAAGCAGATGAAATTTTGGGGAAACAGCAGACCAGCATGGATGAAGGGAGGGAGTGAGAAATGTGATCTGAATCCTCCTAAGGAAACAACCCTATCAAAGACCTTGTCTGTTAGTTGCTGCTTGTTAATTCTGCCCCATATTCCAGGCAGAGACCTAACCTCTCCCTACAACTTCCTCCTAGCCTCTCTTTCACCAGAGAGAGCTGAAGATTCTGATGCACTGACGGCTGTCAGCAGTCAACTGGAAGGCTCTCCCATGGACACCAGCAGCCTGGCTTCCTGTACCCTAGAGGAGGCTGTGGGTGACACCTCAGCAGCTGGCAGTTCTGAGCAACCCACAGCATGCAGCACCACTCCTGGAGATGCCCCACCAGTTGTGGCAGAAGTGCAAGGCAGGGGTGATGGATCAGGGGAACCTGCCCAGCCTCCTGAGGACAGGTAAGCACTGTGTGTGTGGGCAAGAGGAGGGCAGGGTGTGTTGGAGGGTGTTTCAAGCCATATTTATACTTGTTAACTGATGGACATGTTTGTTACACTGGGGAGATCAGCCTGACTTCCATGGGAAAAAGGAGTGTTTTGTAAATGGGAAACCATAATACAGAGAACCACCTGAAAATGATTTTCCTCAGCTCTCCGCCTGCATCCTCTGAGAGTTCTTCCACCAGAGATTCTGCTGTGGCCATTTCTGGAGCAGATTCCCGAGGAATCCTAGAAGAGCCACTACCTTCAACAAGCAGCGAAGAAGAAGATCCCCTTGCAGGTGAGTTCCACAAGTTTTCAGACCATCCTGGGATTGTTAAGACCTCTAGTAGCCTTTGGCATGGAAATGTCCACCGCTCAAAGTTTCATCCAGAATGGAGGGCATATATATAGGAGAAGGACTGGCAGGGGGCGGGCGGGGGGGGGGGGGGTGCTGGTATGGCATAAAGGAATGAGCTCAGGCTTTGGAGTCAAACTGATCTTAGCTCAGATCCCCACTCTGCCACTTCCTACCTTTATGACCTGTGGCCATTATGTAATTTCTGTGCTCTTCATTGATACTGAGGGAGTGATAATATCTACATGGCAGCATCTTTATGAAAGTTAAGTGACAGTGTACACAAGGAACCTGGCACAAACGAGTTATTCTGAGTCTAGGGACACTGGTTGGGCCCTCTCTGTGTGTCCTATGTCCTTTGCAAGCGCTGAGGACATACAAAGCTGATTTCCCGTAAGCAGTGACATTGGTTTCTTTTCTCCAGGTACATCTTAGGCATCAGTAGAGGTGGGAGTCACTTCACATCTTGCATCTCCCCTCAGGTATCAGTCTCCCTGAAGGCGTGGACCCCTCTTTTCTGGCTGCTTTGCCTGATGACATCCGCCGGGAAGTCCTGCAGAACCAGCTGGGCATCCGTCCACCAACACGCACTGCCCCCTCAACAACTAGCTCAGCTCCTACAGTGGTAGGGAATCCTGGCGTGACTGAAGTGAGCCCGGAGTTCCTGGCTGCCCTGCCTCCAGCCATTCAGGAGGAAGTATGTGAGCGGGAAGGTGGTGGGGCCGGGCTGCTTGGCAGTAGGTATGCCCCAACTGACTATTTCTGCTCCATAGGTGCTGGCACAGCAGAGAGCTGAGCAACAGCGACGGGAACTGGCACAGAGTGCCAGTTCAGACAGCCCCATGGATCCTGTAACCTTCATCCAGACTCTGCCCTCAGACCTGCGCCGTAGCGTCCTAGAGGATATGGAGGACAGTGTGTTGGCTGTGATGCCACCTGATATTGCAGCTGAGGCTCAAGCCCTAAGGCGAGAGCAGGAAGCCCGACAGCGGCAGCTCATGCATGAGCGTCTATTTGGGCACAGCAGCACCTCTGCACTCTCTGCCATTCTCCGAAGCCCGGGTACAGAGGGAGGCAAGTGGGAGGGCTCTGGGATGCCCAACTTTGGCCACATGAGGCTCTGTTATTCCCCTTTGTGTTGCCTGGACCCAGGTTAATGCCCCCTCCCCAATCTCAAGTTCCTTTTTTTTTTTTTATTCCTTCCAGCTTTCACCAGTCGACTGAGTGGTAATCGTGGGGTCCAGTACACTCGCCTCGCTGTGCAGAGAGGAGGCACCTTCCAGATGGGGGGTAGCAGCAGCCATAACAGGTACCTTTATCTTTTTTCACCTTCCCGTACCACCTTTCTACTAGTTCAACTCCTGTATAGATGGAGAAGCTGAAATTCTTAGCAGCTAAGCAACTCTATAAGATATTTCCTTGAATGAGTGGAGAGCCAGATCTTTGGACTCCCCCTTCTGAAAGCCGTACCTTTGGGTTAGTCTAGCTACTACAGACATAATCATAATGAAAAACAGGGGCAGCAGGTACTAGCTATGGTTTTAACTAACAGGAAAGCCACCTGCCTTTCATGCAGATAGGAAAACAGTGAACTACTTGCTTTGATATTATAGCATCCAGGCTGGGGAAGTAAAGAGGCGTTAGTTATTAACCAGGCTGAAGCAGAGTGGGTCCAAAACGTGAAGGGAGTAATCGGTTCCAGCCTGTAAGGCAGGCATGGCTCCACTCTGGTAGTGAAGAGAAGGCAGAAATAAGTGTTGTCACCTTCACATGTGGTAAAATGATAACAGAACTATACACATACTTTAGACTACTATCAATTTCCTGATTTTGATACTGTACTGTAGTTATGTAACAAGTGCGGTGAAGGGTACACAGGGATCTGTCTGTACTACTTTTGCAACTGTCTGTGCATCTATAATTATTTCAAAATAGTTTTAAAATTTAAAAGTGTTACCACCTAAATTGGACAGTCAGATTTTACCGGTTGATGGTACTTGATACAGACCTGGGCTGGAATCTCTGCTCTCTCCACAGTAACTCTGTGATGTAGGGCAAGTCACTTAAACTATTTGAGCCTCTTGTTCATCATCTCAGAAATGAGCGATTCTCTAATCTTCACAGCAACCCTGTGAAAACGATGCTGTAGAAATTGTAAAGTGCCTGGTACGTAGTAGACATTCAGTGAGGGCAGCTGTTGTTACTATTAAGAGAGCTTAGACTGGATCCCCTTCCCTTCTTGAGCCTCTTTGGAGATAATCCATTTCATTTTCCTCCCCGTACTCCTAGGCCTAATCCCAGAGCTCTAACTGAAGTGTTACCCAGAGACCATATTCTATTTCCAGGCCTTCTGGCAGTAACGTGGACACACTTCTCCGACTCCGAGGCCGGCTCCTTCTGGACCACGAAGCCCTGTCTTGTCTTTTGGTCCTGCTTTTCGTAGATGAGCCAAAGCTCAACACTAGCCGTCTACACCGAGTACTGCGAAATCTCTGCTACCATGCCCAGACCCGCCACTGGGTCATCCGCAGCCTGCTGTCCATCTTGCAGCGCAGCAGTGAGAGTGAGCTGTGCATTGAAACACCCAAGCTCACCACAACTGAGGAAAAGGGCAAAAAGTCAAGCAAGAGCTGTGGGTCAAGCAGCCATGAGAACCGGCCCCTGGACCTGCTACACAAGATGGAGTCTAAGAGCTCCAATCAGCTTTCTTGGCTTTCAGTGTCCATGGATGCAGCCCTCGGCTGCAGGACTAATATATTCCAGATCCAGCGTTCAGGGGGCCGGAAACATACCGAGAAGCATGCAAGCAGTGGCTCCACTGTCCACATCCACCCCCAGGCTGCTCCTGTTGTCTGCAGACATGTTCTGGACACACTTATTCAATTGGCCAAGGTGAGAAGCTTGAAGGAACTTAACTCCTTGAGGGATTGAAGAGGGGTGGCAGCAACAATCAGGGTGAAATCTGAACACTGAGGGGGTTAGTCTCTGTTCTGGCCTTTCTCTTTGCTGTTATCTTAAGTGTTGAGCCCTGTATTGTTTCTGGGAAATCGTCCAGTAGATAACTTCAGGGTTTTTTATCTTCACTCTTTACAATTTTATGCATTATCTTATTCAGTCATCAAAACAACCCTCTGCAGCCTGTATGATCCCTGTTTTACAGATGAAGAAACGGATACAGAAAGTTTTAGTGGCTTTGTCTTGTGGCTAGTCAGTGATGGAGCTGGACCTAGACCATAGTTACACCATTTGAGGGCCTACCTTGTGCCAGGCATCTTGCAAGGCAATGTAGGTATCCTCCCCATTTTATAGGTGCAGAGACTTAAGGCTCGGAAAAGTTTGCAAGTCAGTCTATCTCCCTACAAAGCCATTGTCCATTTCTCTAGACTACTTGGCCATGTCTTGGATAAAACTCCTGTATGGCATCTCTCCAAAGCTGTCCAAAGGAGAAAAGAGTCTGGGAACCAGTTGTCTCTCCCTGTCAGGAAGGCTCATTTTCTATATAGGCTCCCAGACCAATACTGTCCTTCTTTTTCTGGCAGGTGTTTCCCAGCCATTTCACACAGCAGCGGACCAAAGAAACAAACTGTGAGAGTGATCGGGAGAGAGGCAGTAAGCAGGCCTGTAGCCCGTGCTCTTCACAGTCCCCCAGCAGTGGCATTTGCACAGACTTCTGGGACCTATTGGTAAAACTGGACAACATGAATGTCAGCCGGAAAGGCAAAAACTCCGTGAAGTCAGTGCCAGTGAGCGCTGGTGGTGAGGGAGAAACCTCCCCATACAGCCTCGAGGCCTCTCCACTGGGGCAGCTCATGAACATGTTGTCACACCCAGTCATCCGCCGGAGCTCTCTCTTAACTGAGAAACTCCTCAGACTCCTTTCTCTCATCTCAATTGCTCTCCCAGAAAACAAAGTGTCAGAAGCACAGGCTAATTCTGGCAGCAGTGCTTCCTCCACCACTGCTGCCACCTCAACCACAACTACCACCACTACCACCGCCGCCGCCACCACACCCACTCCCCCTGCTACAACCACCCCTGTCACTTCTGCTCCAGCCCTGGTTGCTGCCACAGCTATTTCCACCATTGCCGTAGCTGCTTCGACCACAGTGACTACCCCCACGACTGCTACCACTACTGTTTCAAGTAAGTGTGGATGTTGACTGGGAGCTGTGGGTTGTTCTCTTGACACCTACCTCACCTGCCGCCCCCATCCAGGTATTCCCTAAATGATACCAGTCGGCTTGATTTGTGTTTGTGAGAGCAGAATGTGTTCATTCTCACTGTCATCAGCCCCAGCAGTTCTCTCTCTCTCTCCCTTCTTTTGCTCTTCCCCCTCTGCCCCCCCAGCATTCTTTCACACTCAAACACTCCTGTGAAGACCAGCAGGCATTCACTGAATGTGGCTTCCCTAGGCTAAGCACTAAAAGGAAGGGAAAAAGAGTCTCCATCGTCAAGGAACCTCCAGCTTTTTTGATGGAGCCAGTTCTCATAGGAAGTAGTTCAAGGGCAGGCAGAATACAATGTGAATCAGGGTAGGGTAGAGTAGCTGGACCGTTCCAGGAAGTAAAGGGAAAGGGGAAATCTGCAACAGACTAGGAAGAATTACATGAAGATTTTGAAGAATAGCGGGGGCTTCAGTAGTAGAGAAATAGTTGGGAGGATTGTCTGGAGTTCTTAGTCACCTTAGAGAAGGTAAAGTCATAAGAGCTTTGGCATCCCAAGTTATTTGGGTTGACTTTGATGGGTGAATTTTTTCCCACTATTTTCCCATTTTGGAGCACTGTACAGCTTAGAGGTTCCTTGGTTCTGCCACTTAAGTCCCTGGCTTGTGAGTTTTATGGAGGCTTACAGTGTTCCGTCTGTTTCCTCAAAGCTTCTACTACTAAGGGCAGCAAGTCTCCAGCAAAGGTGGGCGATGGAGGCAGCAGCAGTACAGACTTTAAGATGGTATCTTCTGGCCTAACTGAAAACCAGCTACAGCTCTCTGTGGAGGTGAGACAAAGCTCTTCTGACCCTCTAAGGTTGGGGGAAGGAAGGATAGATGGGTGGATAATGTCTTAGTTCTCAAGTTGGGGCTTACTTCTCCTCCTCTTTTCCACAGGTGTTGACGTCCCACTCTTGTTCTGAAGAAGGCCTAGAGGATGCAGCCAATGTATTACTGCAGCTCTCTCGAGGGGACCCTGGGACTCGAGACACTGTTCTCAAGCTGCTACTGAATGGAGCCCGCCATCTGGGTTATACACTGTGTAAACAGATAGGTAATAGAAGTAAAGCATCCTGTCTTTCTGAAACCTTCCACTTAGGTGTCACCTTTCTGGAAGCATTCCCTGAACCTCCAGGCTGAATCAAACTCCTGTGTGCCCCTACAGCACAGCCCCCATGTTTCCCCCTGTATAGTACTGATAACACTGGGTTGTTACCTGTCTGTTGTCTTCTGCTCAGTTATTTTTTGAGAGTAAGGGTGGGCTTCTTTTTCTGCATTCTCAGTGCTTGGCACGCAGCAGGTAATCAGTGCTTAGTGAATGGAAAAGGGAATGCATAGGAACAGCAGTACCTCCTTTGTTCTCCTTTCTGGACAACCATCAGAGCTCCATGATGAGCCTCTTAAGGCAGCTTCACCATCTCAGAGATGTGCCTACGCCATATTCAGGCTCAGGAATTAAAGAGTCATAAGAATACCCTCTTCTCTTAGGTAGTTTCTAGGGTGTAAAAATTCTAAGAAAACTTGAGAATCATCTAGTTTCAGTCTTCTTCCGTATCTTACCAAGAAAAAAAGCTAAAACCTAGGTTGATGAAATAATTGGGTCAAGGAGTAGAGACAGGTTTCTTTCAACGTGGAGAGTGTCTTCAGACTCTCCTAGATCTTGACTGTCTACTTAGTTATCTTCCCTTCAAATATGTCCCTGGAGCTGAGGTGATATGAAAATTGGTTGGACAGTATAATCTTTGCTGCATGAGAATGATAAGGTTTTTCCAGAAAAAAATTAGCCTTAGACCTTTGATTGCTGCTACCATTGATTCAGTATCCATGGGCCAAGCACTGTCCTAGGTACTCTACTACATGATTACCTCCTAATTCTCACAACAGTCTAGCTCCCTGTTATAAAGTTGGGTAAACAGAAGTGAAGAAATTTGCCTGAGATTACCGCAAAACCTCTGTAAGTAGAAGAGACATACAGGATTTAGACCCTGTCCTATCTTGGCTCCAAAACAAATACTTTTTCTCCTCTGTACTGAGCTGCGTTTCATATAGATTTAACAAATTCTTAAGGTCAGGGAAATTGGTGGTCCCTGAGTGGTTGACCCATGAGCACACATATTAACCTGCTCACCCTGGGTTCTTTGCAGCTGAGCAAAGAGGGTGACCTGGGCAAGTTTCCTAGAAAGGTTTGGCTTTTGGTGCTTCTCTAGAGAGGTCTGTGAACACTTGCTGGCTTCTCTGCCTGCCCCAGGTACTCTTCTGGCCGAGCTACGGGAATACAACCTGGAACAGCAACGGCGAGCCCAGTGTGAGACCCTCTCTCCTGATGGCCTCCCTGAGGAGCAGCCACAGACCACCAAGCTGAAAGGCAAAATGCAGAGCAGGTGGGTGGTAGCCACCCTTTTGGTTGGGGGACTAGAATCTGAGGCATCCTGAAAGGTGCCTCTTGCTGGTTTCCTGGTCTTTTTCTTTCTCTGGATGTATTTTCCTGTTCTACACATGCTCAACCATATTTTTTTTCCTACTTTTGAGGTTCTTTACCCCTCTAGCTGACACCAGAATCCCCTGATTGCTGTGGGTTTTTATGCTTTGACACTCTCAGTATACCAAAGCCACCTCTACACTATCCAGGTTTGATATGGCTGAGAATGTGGTAATTGTGGCATCTCAGACATGCTCAACCATATTTTTTTCCCTACTTTTGAGGTTCTTTACCCCTCTAGCTGACACCAGAATCCCGATCGCTGTGGGTTTTTATGCTTTGACACTCTCAGTATACCAAAGCCGCCTCTACACTATCCAGGTTTGATATGGCTGAGAATGTGGTAATTGTGGCATCTCAGAAGCGACCCCTGGGTGGCCGAGAGCTCCAGCTGCCTTCTATGTCCATGTTGACATCCAAGACATCTACCCAGAAGTTCTTCTTGAGGGTACTGCAGGTCATCATTCAGCTCCGGGACGACACACGCCGAGCTAACAAGAAAGCCAAGCAGACAGGCAGGCTAGGTATGGAACTAGTGTCGGTTTGAGGGGCAGGGGAGGTAGTTGAGAACCCAGAGTCCCTGGAGGGCAGGACTTACTGTCACGTCTCCTTCCTGTTTAATCTTTCCAAAAGGAAAACAGTGATCTTTTCTTAAAATACTGAAGACTGCATTCTGTATCTCACTCAAGCTGGCTGCATAAGAAATTCACTAGGGCAAGTGAGAAGGGGAAGCTGAAATCTGGCAGGGGAATTGGGGGCAGACCTTCTGCTGAACAAGACTTAACTCACTGGGTGTAATGCCTCTCTGCTTTCTTGATCACTCTTGACTAAAACACTGCAGCCATGCTGCTTCAGCCTTGACCTGTCAAATCATTTTCCCTACCTCTTTCCTCCTGTCCCACAGAATTCTCTCACATGCCCTGTAATGGTAGATCTTAGAGCCTAATGATGAGCACTCTGAAGCTGCTCGAACTAGAGCTCAGAGACCTCAGCAAGATGTCCTGTGGTGGCCCAAGGGATGGTAGGAGAGAGAATATTGGGCATTCCATCTTTCTACGTTTTATATCTTGCCTTCTTTTTTCTTTCTCCCAGGTTCCTCCGGTCTAGGCTCAGCTAGCAGCATCCAGGCAGCTGTTCGGCAGCTGGAGGCTGAGGCTGATGCCATTATACAAATGGTACGTGAGGGTCAAAGGGCGCGGAGACAGCAACAAGCAGCAACGGTTAGCATGATGCCTGTGGCCCCATCATTCATTTCTCTCTCCCCTCTTTTCCCCACCACGTCATCAGTGGGGTTTCACTGCCCTTACCTTGTATGCTTTTGCATTAAGTTTGCTATATGAATGCTTCTGGACAACAAGGTTTCTTTCTGTTAGGGTTTTGTTTTTTTTTACTGTTTGTTGGTTGATTTGGTTTAAAGCTTGGCTGTCATAACCCACCCTAGCTATCCAGTCAACAGTGGCGCTTTTGCAAACTGCCTAATGCTAAGTGTCTGGGTTCTGAGGGGATGTGGGTTGAAGATTTTTCAGTCTCATAGAACAATGCAAGTGCATCAGAGACATCTCAGGGATCTTGCCCTTGAAAGTGTCCAAGCTTGGTATACATCCCTCACAGCCACTTCTGTCTTTGACTGGTCCCTCCGCTTTGGCCTCTGCCTCTTTTCTCCATAATTCCTTGGCACCTAGGCACTCAGGAACTTTTAGGGGGAAACCTTCAGATACTTAGGTAACCAGCTCAGTGTTGGAATCCCAGCACAGAGGGTCTGCAGTAAAAGCCTGGGATATCATGTATGTGTGCTGTGGTACTATCTTACTGTTTTCCTGTCCTTGTAACGTGCAAGTTACCTTCCTAAGACCCAAGAAATAAAGATAATATCCTGAGGCTTGTTTTTTCTTTGTGTACAATTACTATTATACAGTATGGTTTCATTGGGCATGCTAGGAATAGCCTAGAATTTGGGGGCAATGACTCTAGGGGGTAGAAAAGGTTAATAGAAAGCTATTATTCTGGAAAATGAATTTTTCTTCCCAGTCTCTTTCCCATTACCTGATGAGACAGAAGTTGGCTTTTTTAAATAATCCCACCCATCAATGGTTGCACTAACCTCCCCTATTATTTCACCTTTTGTGAGCAAACAGAAACAGAGCAGACCTTCTGCGCATCTGAGTTATATTTATGTAACCTGTCCTCAGAAGAGGACTTGGAAGTCTGTAGCCAGGAGGCTGATTGATGTCTGCCTGGACACAGGTCTGGTATAGAGGGTAGGCAATGCAGGAATCCAGGGAGCTCTTTAAAAAGGCTTGTAAATTCAAGAGTAGAGGACAGCAAAGGAGGTGGGGAGGCATTTCTTTCATCCTGGAGAGCTACAGAGTTTCATGACCAGATAGGAGGAGCTTCTTTCCAAGCCAGTGATGTGTGAGAAGTAGGAAGGCAAACCTCTAGCTTGTCCCTGAGGAAAGCACAGTTGCAGCCTTTGTGTAAGTTTGTCTCCTTTTTATCCAGTCGGAGTCCAGCCAGTCAGAGGCATCTGTTCGGAGGGAGGAGTCACCCATGGATGTGGACCAGCCATCTCCTAGTGCTCAAGATACTCAATCCATTGGTCAGTACTCCTTGTTTACAGCCCAGTTAAAGGGAGAGCCAGCCTTTATGGAATGTCTGCCAGATCCCTTGCTCTTAATGTACATAAGCTCGGTGTTTTCCAATTTGTTCCAGTGAACACTGGTTTCTATAAATGTTAATAGGTGTTTACCAGCCAACTCAGAAGAAAGGCCTGGTGATCTGCTTCCAAAAGATCACAGCTTTTGAAAGCCCTGTGGAGTGCAGTTCTGCTCTGAAACACATTGGGTCGCCATGAGTTGGAGTTGACTCAATGGCAGCTGATTTGGTTTGGTTTTGGTAACATCTGAGATCACTAACCACCACAACTTCATCCTTGTTGGAGATTTGTAACACATGTTGCAATTCCTGTAGTAAAGAAACTATGACATGGTATGGTATGGTATGATATGATATAGAGACAACATGCATTTGAGTCTTGGCTCCCCTGTTCACTAGCTCTAACACCTGAGGCATACCTCCCTTTGATTAGTTTCCTTATTTAAAATAGGATTGTTCGTAGTTGTTAGGATTAACAAGTTAATACATGTATAGCACTTAGAGCAGTACCTGGTACACAGTGAATGTTACCTATTATTAGCAACATTTCTCAGAGTTTGCATACAAAACAGTTTTTGGCACCCTTTTAATATATTCCTGTAGAATAGTGTTCTCATAAAACATCTATTTTTGAAATGCTATATTTAGTCATTTAATATTTATCAGACTTTGGAAGAGACAGAAGTTATCCCTGTGTTTTCTTCCCCAAGGTCACATGGTCTGCAAGTGCCAGAGCCAATATTCAAACCTAGGATTGTCAGAGCTTTGAAGAATAGTCAGGATTTGGGTAGATGTTCAAGAGCAAAGGTTAGAAATTAGCCTGGGCAGGTGTTGGGGGTAGAGGATGTGTGTGTGTAGAGAGGGAGAGGGAGAGGGAGGAAGGGGTTAGTGAGAAAGCATTTGGTTCTTCTCCACCCAGAAGATAAGTTTGAGTCTTGTTACTGGCTACTGACCAGAATTTAGAATAAGCCCCTGATGGGTACTGGGAAAGGTATATAAGCCACGGGGGGTCTATCTGTTGCACCATAGGACAAGATGACTAATTCAAAAGACACCAGACTTAGAGTCAGAAAGATCTGGGTTTATGTCCTGTCCCTGTCCTTAGCAAAGAAAATAGGGAGAAGGCAGCCTGCTTCCGAGAGCAGCTGTCGAGATTCAACAAGGTTGATGTCATAGCACATACTTGGTAAACTGGAAAATAACCATCCAAAGTTTCACCATTGTTGCATTGCCCTGGGGTAATCCACAGGTTCTCTGGGAGCTAGGGAGGCAGTGACTAGACTAGTGCTGTCCAGTAGAACTTTCTGCAGTATCCACTAGCCATATTTGGCTGTTGAGCACTTGAAATGTTGCTAGTGCAACTGAGAAACTGAATTTTTTATTTGGTTTTAATTTTTTAATTTATATGTCATCCAGTATAGGACTAGACCTTGCTTTTCAGATGTTGCTCAGTGGGTGTTACTCAGTGGCCAGTGGGCCACTTGATCTGTCTAGTGGGTTTGTGCATTTGTCCTCTGGTCTGAGAAAAATCTTAAGTGGAGGAGAAATCTCTAAAACTTTCTGATTCTCTCTTCTGTATGCTCTCTATAGTCTCTGATGGAACTCCACAGGGGGAAAAGGAGAAGGAGGAGAGGCCACCAGAGTTACCCCTGCTCAGTGAGCAGCTGAGCCTGGATGAGCTGTGGGATATGCTGGGGGAGTGTTTAAAGGAACTGGAGGAATCCCATGACCAGCATGCGGTGCTAGGTGAGTTATGGTCTGAGAGCCTAGGTTTCAACCCGGTGGTCTGCTCAGGCCCTTTCTGCCAGCTTGATTTTCTTCCAGGTTACTCCTGTCCTGCAGTGAGAATATACTATTTATCTATTTGTGTGTGTGTGTGCGTGTGTAAAATAAAAATTCAGAGGAGAATTTTTTTTCCTGACTTTAGTGTCAGAAAAAAGATTTGCCTTCTTTTTAATAGACTTTAATTTTTTAGAGGAGTTTTAGGTTTACAGAAAAGTTTTGCAGAAAGTACAGAGTTCCCTCTCCCTCTTGTACATTTTCTTCTATCATTAACATCTTGCAAATATTTGGTACATTTGTTACAAACTGATGAACCAATATTGATACATTATTTTTGATTAAAGTCAGTAGTTTACATTATGATTTACTCTTCGTGTTCTCTGGTCCTGTGGGTTTTTGGAGCTTTTCTATAATCTTATTTTTTGTTGTTATTGAGAATATATTGCCTTCTCTTTTAGAAACTGGCTTCTTTTACTTTTTAGACCAGGGGAATCCTTAGATAACCAGTTGCCTACTTATTTTCCTTCAGCTGCAAGGAAGCTCTGGCTTTCTCTGTGGCTTCTTTAATCTACTATTATATTTCCCCTGCCAGTTTCATTATTTCCACTTCCTTTTTGTAGTTTCATAGTTTGTTTATGAAAGAGGAGGGGTTTGTATGTTGAGGTTTGTAAAATAAGTCACTTCCCTGACATTCCTACCCCTAGTGCTACAGCCTGCTGTCGAGGCCTTCTTTCTGGTCCATGCCACAGAGCGGGAGAGCAAGCCTCCTGTCCGAGACACCCGTGAAAGCCAGCTGGCACACATCAAGGACGAGCCTCCTCCACTATCCCCTGCCCCGTTAACCCCAGCCACTCCTTCCTCCCTTGACCCATTCTTCTCCCGGGAGCCCTCGTCTATGCACATCTCCTCAAGTCTGCCTCCTGACACACAGAAATTCCTTCGCTTTGCAGGTAAAGGGAACTCAAAATATAGAAGGTTTCATTTTGTACAGGGTTGTTTCATATGCTTTATCCTCAACTGATTCAGCAGTAGAGTGGGGAGGGTAGAATGTGAGGCTAGTGGGGTCAGTAGAGGCCAGGTCTGGAAGCCCTTGTCTGCTGCTTTAAGGGGCTTGGACTTTGTTTTGAGGTAGAAATTACTAGATTTGTGGTCACACCTCAAGACTGGTCCCTGGATTTGACTAGTTCCCTTTTAGGCCCTTGAAACAACAAAGAAGAAAAGGGAGAGTTGCTGGGTGGCTGGCTGGCTGGCTGGAGCCTTCTGGGACTCGTAAGTATGCTAATTTTTGCTGTCATTTGTCCCCTCAGAGACTCATCGCACTGTGTTAAATCAGATCCTACGGCAGTCCACCACTCACCTTGCTGATGGGCCTTTTGCTGTCCTGGTAGACTACATTCGTGTCCTTGATTTCGATGTCAAACGCAAGTATGTGCCCTGGATGTTGCGGAGCAAGGGAAGCAGGGAACCCGAGGTTGGGGGGTGAGGGCAGGAACTCCCCAGAAAGAGCCAGATTTGCTCATGGGGCAGTGTTTTCAGGGAAAGAAATTACCCTTGGTGGTGGCACTTAAGAATGGGAAAGAGACTCAGCTGCACCGCTGACTGTTGTTCTACTTAGATACACCCTGGCCTTCTCTGCCTTGTTTTCTAGTCTTCATCAGGGAGATGAGAACATTTGTTTAACCACATCATTTGTAAAGTCCCATTCCATCCTTCGGAATAATGAAGGGGGTGCAGGTGGCCATAGTACACTTAGAGAGGGGCTCTGAGGGGGGCCTTAATAATACTCCTGTCACCCCTACTCCTCTTCCTTCCTGTGCACATACGCATGCGTACATGCTTGTTGCAGAAATCACATGCCACAAACTTTGTGGGCCCTTATTCAGTGGAGATGGGAAAAATTTAGTTGGTAATGAGTGACCTAACTCTCCCAACTCCTGGGCATTTCCCAAAGAGGGTGGGAAGCAGGGATCAAAGGCAAACAGAAGGTTGTTCTGCCACCCCCAATCCTATTTTCTTTCCATTCCGACCCCACAAGATACTTCCGCCAAGAGTTGGAGCGTTTGGATGAGGGGCTCCGGAAAGAAGATATGGCTGTGCATGTCCGCCGTGACCATGTGTTTGAAGACTCCTATCGTGAGCTGCACCGCAAATCCCCTGAAGAAATGAAGAATCGATTGTAAGAGCCTGGAGCAGAGAATAGACAGGATGGGGCATGGGGGCCCTTCCTACGTGGTAGAAATGGCTTACTCAGGTCTCAGATGTGCTGGAGAATTTAGGGAGGTGCTGTCTTCACCAATATGAATTTCCAATAGGAGTATGGCTTAGGTGTTCTCACTGAGCTGTCTCCCACTCTTCTCGGCCTGATCTGCTAAGACTTAATCTGCTGGCTGGCCCTTTGGCTGAGCTACCCAAAAATTCCTAGAACAACAGGAGAGTCATTGTTGTTTAAAAAGATACATCTGGTGGCTTCTCACAGTGAACACTTTCTCCCTGTTACTTTATGAACTGGAAGGGAGCTGAGCAAATGGTTGGGTTGGGGGGGGCCACGCTTGCATGAAGGCCCTACCACCAAATTGGTGATTGCTCACTGGTAATTCTGAAGCCACCTAGAGGAGATTGGTAGTTCGCAATACCAAGCGTCATAGAAGCTGATGAGATGATAGAGCTATTGAAGTAGCTTGATGTTCCTGAACTCGGGAACTTGATGATTCTCTTCCTGCCACCTTATGGTACAGGCTCACTGTCCATCTAATCACACAAGAAGTCAGAGTCTTTCAAGACAAGACAGACTATGCCATGCTCCACCAGCACCACCACCCCCAAAATACCTTATAATACCTTGGACTTTGGATTCAGCTTTCTTTAACTCCTTTTCTCCCTGCTTTCCCTGCATCAGGCCTCATTTAGGCCTCTTAGACCTTTGCTATTGGTGTTTTCTAGAATATATGCCTTCCCCACCCCATACCCTTTGGTAAACCTTTACTGATATTTCAGGACATTTCTTCTGTCAGTGGTGCTTTTTTTTCATCCTAGGCTCACACTCCTTCTCTGGCTCTCAAGCACTCTGTGTTCACCTCTGTCATCTTACACTGCACTCCCAAAAGACTGCTTCATACTCACTCGCTCGCTCACTCCCTTGGATAATGCTGAATAAATGAATGGATTTGTCCTAGGGCTTTCTTCATAGCTGTCTTATGTTTCTGCTCTCTTGTGCAGGTATATAGTGTTTGAAGGAGAAGAAGGGCAAGATGCTGGAGGGCTCCTGCGGGAGTGGTATATGATCATCTCTCGAGAGATGTTTAACCCTATGTATGCCTTGTTCCGTACCTCACCCGGTGATCGGGTTACCTACACCATCAATCCATCTTCCCACTGCAACCCCAACCACCTCAGCTACTTTAAATTCGTTGGGCGCATTGTGGCCAAAGCTGTCTATGACAACCGCCTCCTGGAGTGCTACTTTACTCGGTCCTTCTACAAACACATCCTGGGCAAGTCTGTCAGGTAAGGATGTGGCACAGTCCTGGGACTGTCTTCAACCCTGGAGACCAGGTGTTTTTCTTGTGTCCCATCCTTCTGCTGCCCAACCCACCCCCCGCCAACCTCCCACCCTGTGACCCTTGTGTTTTTCTAGATATACAGATATGGAGAGTGAAGATTACCACTTCTACCAGGGCCTGGTTTATCTGCTGGAAAACGATGTCTCCACCCTAGGCTATGACCTTACCTTCAGCACTGAGGTAAGTCAGAAAAAAATTCTGGCAACAGCACATCCCAGCTAGTCTGGGAGACCCCTTCCAGATCACCTTAGAACTGGCTTTGGAGAGCCCATTGTAATTCTAAGTAAGCATCTTGAATTCTTAAAGCCTCATGTTCCATTTCCTGTCAAGCAGAAGGCAATAGGTGTTTGTATAAGACATCACAAACAGAAAAGCCAGAATTTATAAAATAATCCAAGTTGTTTCCTAGTTTCCGTTTTATAAAACATGCTCAATTACATAATTCTTCATTCTGGAAGGCAGTTCATTGTAGAAAAATTATACAAATAGATATAAGTGAAAAACATTTTTTTAGGGTTATTCTTCCCCAAATTGTTTTCCATAAAGATTGTGTATATGTATGCCCTTCACCTTTTTACTTTGACAGTTTCCTTCACTTCTGCCTTAGGGTCAAAGAGTAATTTCTCTCATTTCTACTCTTAGCCTTTCCTTATTAGGGGAGTTGTGAGCTAATGAGAAAAGTCATGGTTTCTTAGGGATTTGCCTCGCCTCTCTGCCTAGGACGTGTCAAGGAGCTTAGAGCGTGTTCCCAGGTTATGTATGTTAGTTCTGTTCTAGGCCAAGCATGGTATGTATGATTGGTGTTTGGGGGTATTCTAGGTCCAAGAGTTTGGAGTCTGTGAAGTTCGTGACCTCAAACCCAATGGGGCCAATATCTTGGTAACTGAAGAGAATAAGAAGGAATACGTACACCTGGTGTGCCAGATGAGAATGACAGGTAAGGGAAATGGCACTTAGGCCCTTTGTTGCTTAATATGAGAAGAGGTCAGGCCTCATTCATTTCACAAACATTTTTTTTGTTCTCTTCCCCTGTGGCACAGCCCACAAATGCCTTGGATAAAAGAAGTTCAAAAACCTAACCAAAAAGATTTGACTTCATCCACTCAATTACAGGGGACTAGAAACAGTGGTGGGTAAGAGGCAGGCAAATCAGTCAGTATCCTAGTAGCATCAAGAGTCAGATTGGGAAATCTCTGACTTCTAACAGTTGTGTGAGTTCAGAAGCCATGTGGCTCTTTGGTTCTCTCCCCAGGAGCCATCCGCAAACAGCTGGCGGCTTTCTTAGAAGGCTTCTATGAGATCATTCCAAAGCGCCTCATTTCCATCTTCACTGAGCAGGAATTAGAGCTGCTTATATCAGGACTGCCCACAATTGACATTGATGATCTGAAATCTAACACTGAATACCATAAATACCAGTCCAACTCTATTCAGGTGAGCTACTGCTGGCATCCCTCCCTGTGTGGTCTTCTTACCCTAAGCAGTGCTAATTTGTATGATCCCAAATAAATCAGTGCCCTTAGGACAAAAAGGTTGTGGATGACAGTTAACCTGTATACCCAACTCTTCATTCTTCTGGAGCATATTTTCAGATGATGTTCTTCCCCATCTTATGAATGAAGGAACTGAAGCCCATACCTTGGAAGGGACTTGCCTAAGATTCCAAGTCCAGTCCTGTTCCCCCAAATTCCATCCCCCTTCTTCGAGGAGCTGTCTACACAACACTGGCTTCTTGTGTCTCTTCTTGCAGATCCAGTGGTTCTGGAGAGCATTGCGCTCTTTTGACCAAGCTGACCGTGCCAAGTTTCTCCAGTTTGTCACGGGTACTTCCAAGGTGCCCCTGCAAGGCTTTGCTGCCCTTGAAGGCATGAATGGCATTCAGAAGTTTCAGATTCATCGAGATGACAGGTCCACAGATCGCCTGCCTTCAGCTCACACGTGGTAAGAGGAAGGGGTTGTTCTCCTTTTCAGCACTGAGAATTAGCTTGTATGTTTGACACACTTCTAGGCCTCTACCCAAGGTTGGAAACACAAATCTGGCCTGTAGCTGAATCTTGGGTAGCTCACAATTTGGTAGTTCTGTGGAAAAGGTGGAGTCCCTGGGTGGTGCAAATGGTTGACACACTCAGCTGCTAACTGAAAGCTTAGAGGTTTGAATCCACCAAGAGGCATCTCAGAAGAAAGGCCTAGCAGTCTACTTCCAAAAAATCAGCCATTGAAAATCCTGTGGAGAGCACAGTTCTAATCTAACACATGGGGTCGCCATGAGTTAGAACTGACTTGATGACGAGTCCCTGGGTGGTGCAAACGATTAGCACGCTCAGCTACTAACCAAAAGGTTAGAGATTTGAGTCCACCCAGAGGTGCCTCAGAAGAAAAGCCTGGCGATCTACTCCTGAAAAGTCAGCCATTGAAGACTCGATGGAGCACAGTTCTGTTCTGACACATGGGGTTGCCATGAGTCAGAATTAACGCCGCAGCAACTGTTTTTTTTATGGAGAAGGTGCTACTTGAGATTAGTAAGATAGGCTAGCCACACAGTGGGGGCTGGGGAGACATTGCAAGTGAACAACAACACAAGAGAGCACAACATAGTACAGGGTTCCACATAGCCAAAGCAAGGAGAGGCTGCAGGAAACAGAAAGCTAAAGAACTCAGCAGAGGTCATATCACCAGTGACCCTGAATACCTTCTTAGAGCTTACACTTTAGCCTGTGGGTGAGGAGAAGCCATGGAGTTGTGTTTTAGAGAAGTGATTGATGGCCAGTATTGGGGCCAGATTAGAGGAGGGCAGACTGGGCTAGGACAGGATTGGGAGTCAGCCGAAAGTTGAGGAGTAGGTTCCCTCAGGGAGGAGAGGTCAGTGGGCATCATGGGAACACAGATTGGGTTACTGTCTTTTGTCACTATCTGATCTTTTTTTCCATAGTTTTAATCAGCTGGACCTGCCTGCATATGAGAGTTTTGAGAAGCTCCGCCACATGCTACTATTGGCCATCCAGGAGTGCTCTGAAGGCTTTGGGCTTGCCTAGTAAGGTCCCGCCCACCTCTGGGGTTTTTCTACCATTGTTGGACCTAGGGAGGGGGGAAATAAAAGCAAAAAAGAAACAGAAAGAAAATGTCAGAAACCAATAAATGAAATCCACCAACTCACCATGTGTGTGTCCCAGCTGCCCCATCTTCCCTAGCACATACCTGTTCCCCTCTCCTGCTCATTCTCTCTCCCTCTCTCCCCTTCCCTCACTTCCTCTGACCTTTCCATGCCGTCCATGATCCCCACCCCACGTGTTAAAAAAGGCAGTAGCCTTTTCAGGGACCTATTTGTCCCAACTGTTCAAACAGTGTGCTCCTCCGATTCTGTGTTCAGAAGGATTTGCTGCATTGAGACTTGAAACCTTTGGATAGGGGAAAAATTATATATATATATATTTTTTTGTTCTGTTTGCATTTCTTAATTTGTGCTTGGAATGTGTTGATGTGCACAGCTAATGATTCAATGCGAGACAAGATTGGCGTCTGTGTTGTGGAGGTTTCAAATAAAGAGCACTCTTCATAACTCACTCTTCACAATGGAGTTTTTTCAAGCTTAGAAGAATCCAATTCTTAAATATACTAGATTAGACATCTGAAGAAAAGATCCAGATAAATATATCCTCCAGAAAACCGTCTTTTCCCTGCCCACTTACCTCCCTGCCACCAACACCATTGGTAGTGCTTCCTCATTCAAAGCTGGTTTCCGCACGATCAGGAGAGAGAAGCAGCCACCAGGAATTGGGGGGGAAATCTTTCTTAAAATGGGATCTGCACTTGGGGGACAATGATGGTGTTGGAGATTGCAGCAAAGGACAAAGCATTACTTTGTTCAAGGGTAGCAAAAGCAGCAGCAGGTTGTACAAAATGTTCAGAGAACTCACTCAACCTAACCAATGATTTTATTTGGTGAGGTTTTATAATAATCTCATTTGGGCCTCAGTTTATTAACATTTTAGTTCATTTCTAATGAATTTTAATGAGTAAATAATTTGACTAGCTCTCCAGAAAAGTCTTCCATCCTTTTTGTTTGTCTCTCTTGTAATCTGCTTGTCTGACTGCCAGTCTGTTTGCAGATCACCTAGTAGTCTTGTGGTTTTTACTCCATCCAACACTTAAAGTTGATGGTTCCAGCTGTTAAAGCATTTAATAATAGTTAGAAAAATAACCCAAAATTGTGCTTGCTTTATGTGATTTTTCTTATTTTCTGAGATCCCACCTCTTGATTTTCCAATTGACCGAGACCACCAAGCTGTGGGTCTAGGAAGGCAGGAGTATGTCCTTAACCTGATCCCTTGGTCCTGATGCAAATGGCTGCTAGATATTTTTCCCTTTTTTTTTTTTTCAATATTCATTTCTGTATACCTGGCCCTGCTCTGACCACTGAGAAGACAAAAATAAATCAACTCTTTTCCTCCTATTAAGAAGCTTCTAGCAAAGGGAAGGAGACTGATCAGTCCTGTGCCAGATGTAGAAAGGGATCTCTGGATGCACAAAGCAGAAGTACCTGATCTAGTCTGGAGGGTCAGGAAAGGTTTTCCATTGCAGTGACTCTTGGGTTGAATCCTAATGCTATACAAGACTTAAGATTAAGGAGGTGAGGGAAGATTAATCTAGGCCAAGGCAGCAGGAGTTCAGTTGATAAGGTGGGGCAACGGCAAAGGGTAGTGTGGTGACCTAAGACTGGGAGTCCAACAGGGCTTTAAAAGGAGAATAAATACAGTAGAATTGATCAGTAAACTTGAGGACTGATGGAAAAATAAAAATAGGATAAAGTTAAAAAGGAGAGTAAATACAGTAGAATTGATCAAAAAACTTGAGGACTGATAGAAAAATAAAAATAGGATAGAGTTCTGACATAAATTGAAATGGGTGCTAGGTGGGGGGGAGTACAGATGGAATAATCCTAAAGGAAAAATTAAATTGACACTATAAAAATCTAATGCGATCAAGTATGATTTGCCTCTGGAATGTGGTTATGATGTGATATTTGTCACCTCAATGTCATGAGAAAAACTTTGTCAATAGATAACAAGGCATTTGCTAACACTGAATAAGCATTCCTGGTAACCCTTGAAGATACGACTTTAATAAGGTAGTCTCAAACCAACAGCCAACATTACACTTGAAACATAAGGTGCCAAATTATCACCATTTTTAACACTGTTCTTCAGTTCTAACTGATCCAGTAAAGCAGCAAACAAAAGATAGAACAAGAAATCATTTGCTAAACCAAGAGACTCAAAAGTTTCTAGAACTTAAAACTGAGTTCATCAAGAGGCCTGGTTATAATTAGCAAAACATTCACATAAGCATTTATTGTCCAACCGAAGTATAACTTGTAAAGTCACAAAATGGGATCCTACACAGTAGTAGAAATGTGTGCACAATCTCAATGGTAAGCAAAAGTCTCTGTAGAATACGTACAGTATACCTGTTGAAAAGTGGCAAAACAATACTACGTGTGTGTGTACCAAGAGTATGAAAAATCACCTATGTATGAAGATTATGAGAATAAAATACTGCACTATATCAGGTTAACAGTTGTGGGTGGACAGAAGAGGGTGCAATTGGGAAGGGTCCTCAACTACATTGATGTTTTGTCTCTTAAACTAGGTAGCACTGGGTACATAGATGTTCTTTATAGTATTTATGAGACATATCTTAAATATTTTTTAAAATGTTGATTCTGGTGAAATACAACAAGATATTTGCAATTTCAACCATTCAGTGGCATTAATTACATTCAACATGTTGTCCAACAATCAGTATTCATTTCCAATTTTTTCTATCACCCTTAACAAAAATTCTCTACCCCGTAAGCAATATCCCCCTCTCCCTCTCCCACCCGCACCTGGTAACCACTAATAAACTATATTTCATGTAAATGGGATCATACAATATTTGTTCTTTTGTGGCTGACATTTCACTCAGCATAATGTTTTCAAGGTTCATCTATGTCGTAGCATGTATTAGAATTTTGTTTCTCTTCATAGCTGAAAAATACCCCATTATGTGTGTACACCACATTTTCTTCATCTGTTGATGGACACCTGGGTTGTTTCTACCTTTTGACTATTGTGAATAATGCTGCAGTGGACATTGGTATACAGTTATTAAGTCCCAGCTTTTTCTTTTAGGTATTAGTTATCTAGTACTGCTATAACAGAAATACAAGTGGGTGACTTCAAGAAACATTTAAATTTCTCATAGTTTAGGAGGGTCAGGGTGCCAGCTCTAGGGGATAGTTTTTGCTCCTGAGCTTCTGCTTCTGGGCAATCTTCATGTGGCTTGGCATCTCTCTTCCCCTATCTCTGCTCACTTATTTAATCTCTTGTATCTCAAAAAAGACTGACTCAGGCTACACCCTACACTAATCTTGCCTCATTAACATAATGAAGACAACCCACTCCCAAATTAGATTATAACCACAGGCATAGAGGTCAGGATTTACAACACATTTTCGGGAGGACAGAATTTGTAACATTCCACCCTTTGGTCCCCCAAAATTAATGTCCTTGCCACATGTAAAACACATTCACCCCATCACGTCATCGCAAAAGTCTTATATCAAGTCCAAAATATCATCTGAAAAGGCATCTAAATCAAATATGGGTGAGAATTTAGGCATGTTCCATCCTGGGGCAAAATGCTTCTTCATCTGTGAACCTGTGAAGTCTAGAATACGAGTTATCTGCTTACAAAGTGCAACGGCAAAACAGGCATGTCTTAGTTATCTAGTGCTGCTATGACAAATACCACAAGTGGATGGTTTTAACCAAGAGAAATTTATTTATTCACAGTAAAGTAGGCTAGAAGTCCAAATTCAGGGTGTCAACTCCAGGGGAAGGCTTGCTTTCTCTGTCAGCCTTCTCATCAATATTCCCCGGGACTAGGAGCTTCTCCGCACAGGGACCTCAGGTCCAAAGGATGTGCTCTGCTCCTGGCACTGCTTTCTTGGTGGTATGAGGTCCCCCTGTCTCTCTACTCACTTCTGTCTTATATCTCAAGAGATTGCCTCAGGACACAATCCAATCTTGTAGACTGAGTCCTGCCTTATTAACACAACTGCCACCCATCCTCCCTCATTAACATAGTAGAGGCAGGATTTACAACATACAGGAAAATCACACAGTACCAGGAATCATGGCCCAACCAAATTGACATACACATTTTGGAGGGGGGGGGGACAGAATTCAATCCTTGACAAGGCACAAGATAGAGATTTCCATTACAAATGGAAGAAATTAGGAAAGAAGGAATAACAGGCACCAAGCAAGTCCAAAATTCAGCAGCACAATTTTCATTAGCTCTCAAGACTTGAAAGTAATCCCCTGTTTTTTGAGACCATCTGGCAATGGCCCCACCCTCTGGATTCTGGGTGGAGGCCCCTCAGCCCTGGGTTTCAGCTCCACCTTCCAGGCCCACTGGGACAGCAACTCTGCTGCTTTGGCTTTGGGCAACCCCACCCTCTCGGCCCCGACAGGCCCCATTCTTCTCCTTGGGCATGGCAGCCCTGCCCCCCCCCCCCCCCCCAGTTTTGGGCAGCAGCTCCATCCCCCTGGCACACCTTAACAGCAGCCCCACACTCCAGAACTGAGTTTACAAAGATCTGACTTTGAAACCTAGGAGGCTGTGGCCCCAGTCTTTGAGATCCAGGAGACTGTGGCCCCACCCTTGGAAACCAAGAAGGCCCTGTTTCCCATGCTCCTCCCAACAGTTCTGCTGATCTCTGAGCTGCTCCAGGGATGGATGTTTTTTTGTTTTGTTTTGTTTTGTTTTTTCTTGGAGGACAACAGATGTAGCTCCTTTGGCCTGTTTCTTGCCTATAGAATTCCAAGAGGCAGTGTTCATTCATTCTTTGTCTCCTTCAGTCTAAGCTGATGGGTTTTCTGCTGTGGTAGTTGGTTAGATGCATCAGTCACAGGCTTAATTAATCTCTTTAACAAAAGATTATGTAGCCACATCTTTGGTGAACATTCTAGGACACGTGTTCTTAGTTTGTACAAGAGAATTTTCCCAATCTTTAAGTTCTGTTTTCATTTTGCACAGTTCATTTTTAAGTCCCTCTCTTTCCTCTCGCGTTTTACTACAAGCAGCAGGGAGAAACCACGTGGCCCCTTTAAGCTCTTGCTTAGAAATCTCCACAGCCAAATACCCAAGTTCATCACTTACAAGTTCTACCTTCCACCAAACATTTAAACATGTTTTAGAGAAGTTGTTTGCCACTGCATAAAAAAGCATCGCCCTTACTCCATTGTCCAATCACATGTTCATCGTTTTCTTTTAAAGCCTCACCAGAAGCACATTTAGTGTCCACATTTCTGTCAACATTCTGTTGCTGGTGCCATTTTTATTCTCTAAGACAATAGAGACTTTCTCTACAGCTCTCCTCACTTCGTTCTGATTCCTCAATTGCCTTTGACGTCCATAATTCTACCAACAGTCTTTTAAAGGCAATCTAGGCTTTTACTATTAGGCACCTTAAAACTCTTCCAGTCTCCACCCATTACCCAATTCCAAAACCACTTCCACATTGTAGGTATTTGTTAGAGCAGCACCCCACTCTTCTGGTACCAAATTCTGTCTTAGTTATCTAATGCTGCTATAACAGAAATACCACAAGTGGATGGCTTTAACAAACAAATTTATTTTCTCACAGTTTAGGAGGCTAGAAGCCTGAATTCAGGGTGCCGGCTATAAGGGAAGGCTTTCTCTCTTTTCTGAGCTTCCGCTCCTGGGCAGTCTTCATGTGGCTTCGCATCTCTCTTCACCCAGCTCTGCTCTGCTTGCTTGTTTAATCTCCTTTATATCTCAAAAGAGATTGACTCAAGATACACCCTACACTAATCCTGCCTCATTAACATAACAAAGACAACTCATTCACAAATGGGATTATAACCACAAGCATAGAGGTTAGGATTTACAACACATATTTTGGGGGGACATAATTCAATCCATAATAGGTAGATACCTAGAAGTGGACTTTTTGCTCATAAAGTTCTATTTTTGACTTTTTCAGGAACTGCCATACTGTTTGTTTTCCACAGCAGCTGCACCATTTTACAATCACAGCAGTGAAGGATGAGGATTGCAATTTCTCCACATGCTCACTAACACTTGTTATTTACTGTTTTGCTGATAATAGCCATAGTGGGGGTGAAGTGGTATCTCATGGTTTTGATTTGCATCTCCCTAATAACTAATGACTTTTCATGTGCTTGTTGGCCATTTGTACGTCTTCTTTGGAGAAATATCTAGTCAAGCCCTTTGCCCATTTTTTTACTCGGTTGTTTGTCTTTTTTGTTGTTGAGTTGTAGTTCTTTATCTATCTGGATATTAACCCTTACCTTATCAGATATAAAAATTCCCATATATTTTCTCCCAATCTGTAGGTTGTCTCTTCACTTTGTTGATAAAGTCCCTTGATGCACAAAAGTTTTTAATTTTGAAATCTATTTGGCACTTCCTTAAAAAGCTAGAAATAGGACTTCCATACGATCCAGCAATCCTACTCCTTGGCATATATCCTAGAGAAATAAGAGCCATTACACCAATAGATATATGCACATCCATGTTCCTTGCAGCACTGTTCACAATAGAGAAAAGATGGAAAGAACCTAGGTGCCCATCAACAGACGAATGGATAAATTATGGTACAAACACACAATGGAATACTATGCAACGATAACAAGGATGAATCCTCGAAACATCTCACAACATGGATGAATCTGGAGGGCATTACGCTGAGTGAAATTAGTCACAAAAGGACAAATATTGTATGAGAACACTGTTATAAGAACTCAAGAAAAGTTTTAAACACAGAAGAAAACATTCTTTGATGGTTACGAGGGTGGGGAGGGAGGGAGAGGGGAATTCCCCAACTAGATAGTGGACAAGAATCATCTTAGGTGAAGGGAAAGAAAACACACAATACAGGGGAAGTCAGCACAACTGGACTAAACCAAAAGCTAAAAAGTTTCCTGAACACAACCAAACACTTTGAGAGACAGAGTAGCTGGGGCTGGGGTCTGGGGACCATGGTTTCAGGGGACATCTAGGTCAATTGGCATAACAAAGTTTATTAAGAAAACGTTCTGCATCCCACTTTGGTGAGTGGCGTCTGGGGTCTTAAAAGCTTGCAAGCAGCCATCTAAGATACATCAATTGATCCCAAACCACTTGGATCAAAGGAGAATGAAGAACACCAAAGACACAAGGAAAATATTAGCCCAAGGGACAAAAGGACCACATAAACCAGAGACTCCATCAGCCTGAGACCAGAAGAACTAGATGGTGCTCAGCTACCACCAATGACCACCCTGACAGGGAACACAACAGAGAGTCCCGGACCCAGTGGGAGAAAAGTGTGGAGCAGAACTCAAATTCTAGTAAAAAGACCAGACTTAATGGTCTGACTGAGACTGGAGGAACCCCCAAAGCCATGGCCCCCAGACTCCCTGTTAACCCAGAACTAAAACCATTCCCGAAGCCCATTCTTCAGACAAAGATTAGACTGGACTATAAAACATAAAATAATACTCATGAAGAATGTGCTTCCCAGTTCAAGCAGATACACGAGACCAAATGGGCAGCTCCAGTCCAGAGGCCGGATGAGAAGGCAGGAAGGGACAGGAACTGGTTGAATGGACACAAGAAACCCTGGGGTGGAAAGGGGGAGTGTGCTGTCACATTATAGGGATTGCAACTAATGTCACATAACAATATGTGTACAAATTTTTGTATGAGAAATTAACTTGAGATGTAAAGTTTCACCGAAAGCGCAATTAAAAAAAGAAAAAAAATTCTTAATTTTGATGAAGCCCAGTTTATTTTGTCTTTTGTTGCTTATGCTTTTGGTGTCATTACCATGAATTCATTGTTGAAAACTAGGTCTTGAAGCATTACTCTTGTTTTGTCCTAGAGTTTTATGATTTTAGTTCTTACATTTAGGTCCTTGATACATTTTGAGTTAATTTTCGTATATGGTGTGAGGTGTGGATCCAACTCCATTCCCTTGCATGTGGAGATCCAGTTGCCCCAGCACCATTTGTTGAAGAGACGATTCCTTCTCCATTGGATGGACTTAGAACCCTTGTTGAAAATCAAATGACCATAAATGCATGAGTGTATTTCTGGACTCTCAATTCTATCCATTGGTCTATGTGCCTATTATTATACCAATACCAGACTTTTTGATTAGCTTTATAGTATGCTTTGAAATCAGGAACTGTGAGTACTCCCGCTTTGTTCCTCTTTTTTTAGGATTGGTTTAGCTATTTTGTACACCCTACAATTCCATATTAATTTTTGGATAGGCTTTTTCATTTTTGCAAAAAAGGCTGTTAGAATTTTGATAAGGATTATGTTGAATCTATAGATTGCTTTGGGTAGTATTGACATCTTAACAATATTAAGTCTTCCAGTCTGTGAACATGGAACATCATTCCATTTATTTAGGTCTTCTTTAATTTCTTTCAGCAATGTTTTATAGTTTTCAGTGTACAAGTCTCTCGCTTCCCTGGTTAAATTTATTCCTAGGTATTTTATTCTTTTAGATGCTATCGTAAATGGATTTTTTTTCTTAATTTCTTTTCAGATTGATCATTGCTGGTGTATGGAAACCTCACTAATTTTTGTGTGTTAACCTTGTGCCCTGCAACTTTGCTGCATCTATTTTTTAGCTGCATCTATTTATTAGCTCTAGTAGCTTGCTTGTGGATTCTTTGGGGTTTTCTATATGTATAAGATCATGCCATCTTCGAATAGGCATAGGTTTACTTCTTCCTTCTCAATTTGATATCTTTTATATATTTTTCTTGCCTAATTGCTCTGGCTAGGACTTGTAGTACAATATTGAATAATAGTGGTGACAGCAAGCATCTTTCTCTTGTTCCTGATCATAAGGGGAAGCTCTTTGTCTTTCTCCATTGAGTATGATGTTAGCTGTGGGTTTTTCATAAATAAATACTCTTTATTGAGGAATTTTCCTTTTATTCCTAGTTTGTTGCATGTTTTTATCATGAAATGATGTTGGATTTTGTCAAATGCCTTTTCTGCATCAATTGAGATGATCATGTGATTCTTTTCCTTTGTTCTGTTAATGTAGTGTATTACATTGATTGAGTTTCTAATGTTGAACCACCCTTACATTCCTGGGATAAATCCTACATGGTAATGATATATAATCCCTTTAATATAGTGTTAGATTCAGTTTGCTAGTATTTTGTTGAGCTTTTTGCATCAATATTAATCAAGGATATTATTCTGTAGTTTTCTTATGGTGTCTTGTCTGGCTTTGGTGTCAGGGTGATTCTAGCCACATAGAATGAGTTAGGAAGTGTTCCCTCCTCTTCTATTTTTTGGAAGAGTTTAAGAAGGGTTGGTGTCAATTCTTTAAATATTGGGTGAAATTCTTCAGTGAAGTCATCTGGTCCAGGACTTTTTTTGTTGGGAGGTTTTTTTATTACTGGTTCAATCTCTTCACTTGTTATGGGTCTGTTGAGATTTTCTATTTCTTGAGTCAATTTAGGTAATTTATGTGTCTTAGGAATTTGACCATTTCATCTAAGTTTGTTGTAATTTGTTGATGTACAAGTGTTCATCGTATTCTCTTGTTATTCCTGATCAGCTGTAATGTCCCCACTTTTATTTCTGATTTTAGTTATTTGTATCTCTCTTTTTTTTGTTGTCAGTCTAGCTAGAGGTTTGTTGACTTTATTGACCTTTTTAAAGAACCAATTTCTGGTTTCATTGATTCTATTGTTTTCTTATTCTTGATTTCATTTATTTCTGTTCTGATCCTTATTATTTCCTTGCTTCTGGTTTCTTTGGGCTTCGTTTGCTCTTCTTTTTCTAGTTCCTCAAGTTTGTTTTTCTTAAATAATGTTTTATTGTGTTTTTGGTGAAAGTTTACACAGCAAATTAAGTTTCCATTTGACAATTTCTATACAAATTGTTCAGTGACATTAGTTACATTTTTCATCATGTGCAAACATTCTCTTTAACTGCATTCTAGTTGTTCCATTTCCAGTGCTCTAGTTTCCCTGCTCCTTTATCTTCTCATCTTTTCTTTAGAGTAATTGTTCACAATTTGGCCTCATATAGATTTTTTTTTAAATGGGCACCATACTCACAGGTAATATCCTTTAGTTTGTGTGCTAATCTTTTATTTCACCAAAAGGAGACCTCAGGGGATACTTTTGGTTCAAGGCTTAAAGAGCATCTCAGGGCAATTGTCTCAGGGAGTCCTCTAGTCTCAACCGGTCCAATAAATCTGGACTTTTTGACAGTTTGAGTTCTGTTCTGCATTTTTCTCCCATTCTATCAGGGTCCATCTCTTGTGGCCCTGATCAGAACAGTTGGTGGTGGTAGCTGGGCACCATCTAGATCTGGTCTCAGGGTACATGAGGCCACGGCTCATGTAGGCTGTTATCCCTGTAGACTAGTTTCTTTTCTGAGACTTTCCTTTTTTCTCTTTTGCTCCTGACGAGTAGAGACAAATAGCTGTATCTTAGATGGCTGCTCACAAGCTTTTAAGGCACCAGATGCTACTCACCTCACTAGGATACAGAACATGAACTTTGTGAACTATATTATGCCAGTCGACTGAATTGCCCCATGAGACTAAGGTCCTAAGCCTTCAAACCCAGAAAACCAATATTGAAAGTGTTTGGTTATGTCTGAGAGGTATCTGTAACTGTGTCCTCTATGAATATATAGTGAAATCTGTGAGAGCCGAAACTCAGTAGGACTGCCTTATTTTTCCAGGTCTCAAAAGTTTTCCACCTTTGACAGGGTGCAGTTTTCCCACTTTTCTATCACTCATCTTAGTGGAAAATATTTTAGTTTTCCTTCTCTGACAGGTTTCCCACCTTACACAGATTCCGGCTTTTGCAGGTTTTACTGCATATGCATGCACACACGTATCTGTACATACATGTACATATAGATACTTCTATCTGTGCACACATATGTACACATCTGTACCTGCCCATACACACATACACCTGTACACATACATATGTGACCGTACACTCTTTTTTTACTTTTGTTGTTGTTGCCAAATTATATGTCATATTCTTTAGCACAAACATCCTTCTGTGCACTTCTTAGTGGCATCATTTACTTTGGTCAAGCTGTAATCATTACACCCACATTCAGTGCTACTTTTGCCATCACCAAAAATAACAAGTATCTATGATCTAGAGACTTTTCCTGTCTCCCCTACTCCCATCCGTGGTAACCACCTATGAACTTTGGTTTCTGTCATGGATTGAATTGTGTCCCCCAAAAATATCTGTCAACTTGGCTAGACCGTGATTCCCAGTATTGTGTGATTGTCCAACATTTTTGTCATCTGATGTGATTTTCCTAAGTGTTGTAAATCCTACCTCTGTGATATTAATGAAGCAGGATTAGAGGCAGTTATGTTAATGAAGCAGGACTCAATCTACAAGATTAGGTTTTTTCTTAAATCAATCTCTTCTGAAATATAAAAAGAGAGAAGCAAGCAGAGAGACAGGGAGACCTCATACCACCAAGAAAGCAGCACCAGGAGCAGAGCACATCCTTTGGACTCGGGTTTACTGGGCTGAGAAGCTCCTAGACCAGGGGAAGATTGATGACAAGGACCTTCCCCTGGAGCTGACAGAAAGAGAAAGCCTTCCCCTAGAGCTGGCACCTTGAATTTGGACTTCTAACCTCATAAGCTGTGAGAGAATAAATTTCTTTTTGTTAAAGCCATCCTCTTATGGTATTTCTCTTACAGCAGCACTAGATAACCAAGACAGTCTCTATATATACCTATTCTTGTCTTCTTATAAAAGTGGGCTCATACAATATTTGTCCTTATGTGATTGACTTATTTCACTTATCATTATGTCCTCCAGATCCATTCATATTATGTTTCATAGACTCATCATTGTTTATTATGGTTGCATAGTATTCCATTGTATGTATGTACCACATTTTGCTTATCCGTTCATCCATCAAAGGGCACTTAGGCTGTTTCCATTTTTCTTTTTTGATACTGTGAATAATGGTGCAATAAATATAGGTATGTATATGTCTGTCCATGGCTCTTTTATTAGCTCTCTAGGATACCCTACGAGTGGGATTGCTGGATCATAAGATGTTTCTATTTCTAGTTTTCTGAGGAAATGCCATTTCATTTTCCACAGTGGTTGTACAGTCCCACCAGCAATGGATAAGGATTCCAATCTCCCCACATCCTCACCAGCATCTGTTTTTTGTTTTTGTTTTTCCTTTAAATAAGTTCCATTTTAGCCAGGGTGAGATGGTATCTCATTGTAGTTTTGATTCACATCTCTCTAATGGCTAATGAAAGGAGCTGTGGTAGCACAGTGGTTAAGCGCTCAGCTGCTATGATGGTTAAGATTGTGTGTCAACTTGGCTGGGCCATGATTCTCAGAGATTTGGCAGTCGTATAATGTGATCACTTACTTGTTGAAATTTGATACGTGATCATCACTATGATGGAATCTGCTGAGTGGTAGCATAGGACGGGATCTGTGGCAGCTCACCGCTCCCTCAGCCTTCATGTCCCCACCCTCTGCCGCCTAGTTCTTCCTGCTTACCTTCCCTGGGCTTTTGCTTGTTCCGGATCCTGCAGCTGGCAGTTCGTCTGACCTCCAGTTCTTGGGACTTGGGCTAGCAGCTTACTGGCCATCTTGCCTGCCGATCTTGAGATCCGTCAATCTTCACAGCCTGAAACAGCACTGCTTTCCAGCCTGCCGATCTTGGATTCACCAGCCCCTGTGGCTACGTGAATCCAGAGAAGACTCTTTTCTGCCCCACAGACTTGGGTTGTACAGCCTCTAAAAACCACGTGAGCCATTTCCTTGATATAAATCTCTCTCTCTCTCTCTCTCTCTCTCTCTCTCTCTCTCTATATATATATATATATATATATGTATATATATATATATATATATATATATATATATATGTATATATATATATATATATATATGTATATATATATATATATATATGCTTTACTGGTTTTGCTTCTCTAGAGAACCCAACCTAAGACATTTGGTACTAGGAGTGGTTCTAGAGAACCAAAATTTTAAGGAAGAATTTTCTAAATTGGTTCTCAGGCAGGTCTGGTTAGGCTTAAAGATGTTGATGACTCTGTTTCCAGTAGTAAAGAGGGCACTGCTAATTCATGGTTTGAGATGGCAATTCAAATACGAAAATATCACCACCAATAGATCAGGTATTGGTAAAAGACGAGGCTCTGGGTGATTGCATGGCTGATAACTTTCTACAATTTTGTCATAATGAGAAGTATAGGGAGGCTGGTTGGTTGGTCCTACTTTCGCTAGAAAAACTGGTGAAAGAAAGAGATGAACTCAGGGCTTCAGAGTCAAAGCTCAAGCACCACATAAATGACCTCAAAGTTTCCACTTTTGCTTTGAAAGAAAGCCTTATTTCTTGTAGTAACAGAGCTGATATTGCCGCAAACCAAACCCAGTGTCTTATTTTAAGAGTAGCTGAATTACAATGCCAACTCAACTGCCAATCTCAAGAGGTGTCTGAAGTTAAAGTGAGAGCATTGATTGAGAAGAATTGGGATCCTAAAACCTGGGATGGGGACATATGGGCAGATAATGAAGCATGAGACCTTGTGCCCCTAAATTCCATTGACTCACTGCTGCCAACAGAACCATTAGGCCCTCCACTCCCATCTAATGAGATTAACCCAGCTGCATCTAAAGCGCTTTTGTCTGAGTCATTGCCTGGGACACTGCCTGAGGCAGATGCTTTAGAAGACAATGCTGAATGTTCTCAAAACATTTCCCCATCTATTTTGGCTACCAGACCTATAACTAGACTTAAGTCCCAGCAAGCACTCCAAGAGAACTGCCTGACTTTTCTAATATGTCCAAACAGTAACCTGGGGAATGTGTGTGGGAATGGCTATTAAGTGTGTGGGATAATGGTGCAAGGAACATAAAGATTGATCAGTCAGAGTTTATTGATATGGGCTCACTAAGCACAGATTCTTCATTCAATGTTTCAGCTCCAGAAGTTAGGAAAGAATCTAATAGTTTATTTGGTGGGGTTGCTGAAGCATGTATTGCCCGGTGGCCTACAGTAAATCAAGTTGAAGTAGCAGACTTGCCTTAGTATACTGTAGAAGAAGGTATCAAAAGGCTTACGGAAATTGGCCTGGTAGAGTGGATTTATCAGGTTAGACCCACAGACCAACACATGGAGGGCCCAGAGGACACAGCTTTTACCACAACAGTGAGGAACAAATTTGTGAAGTGAGCCCCAGCATCCTTGAAGACTGCTGTGATTGCTGTTTTATGTAAGTCAAATTTGACAAAGGAAACTGCCATAACTGAACTCAGACTCTTAACTACAATGGGGATGATTGGAGCCCGTGGTGGCGGGAGCCAAGTGGAGGCACCCAACTGATAAAGACAAGGTGGGCGTGGTTACTATAATGGACAGCAGAGTCAAAGCAGTAATCAAAATAGTCTGACTCGTATGGACTTATGGCATTGGCTACTTAGTCATGGTGTCCCTAGGAGTTAAATAGATAGGAACTCTACTAAATATTTACTTGATCTGTACAAGCCGAAGAATTCTAGGTCAAGTGAACAGCAGTCAAACTCAAATTGCCAGAATAGAGAGTCATGGCCCCTCAGTTAATTCCCAGACTTGAGTAGGTTTACGATCCACAACCCCTTGATTAAAGGGGAGGCCGGGTCCCCTTGAGGAAGGACTCCAATACACTGCCAAAAACTTATACTGTTAATCCTTCTCCCTGCCTTCCCCAAAGAGATCTACGGCCTTTTATGAAAGTGACTGTTCCTTGGGGAAAAGGAAATAATCAGACTTTTGGGGGATTACTGGATACTGGCTCTGAACTGACACTAATTACAGGAGACCCAAAATGTCACTGTGGCTCACCAGAGTGGGGACATATGGAGGTCAGGTTATTAATGAAGTCTTAGCTCATGTCAGTCTCACAGCAGGTCCAGTGGGTCCCTGAATCCATCCTGTAGTGATTTCCCCAGTTCTAGAATGCATAGTTGGAACAGGTATACTCAGCAACTGGCAGAACCCCCACATTAGATCCCTGAAAAATGGAGTAAAGGCTATTATGGTAGGAAAAGCCAAGTGGAAGGCATTACAACTGCCCCTACTTACGAAAATAGTAAACCAAGAGCAATACAGCATTCCTGGAGGGATTTCAGAGATTACTGCCACCATCAAGGACTTGAAGGATATAGGGGTGATGATTCCCACCACATCCCCATTCAACTCACCTATTTGGCCTGTGGAAAAAAACAGACGGATCTTGGAGAATGAAAGCGGATTATCAAAAACTTAGCCAGGTGGTGACTCCATCTGCAGCTGCTGTTCCAGATGTAGTCTTATTGCTTGAGCAAATTAGTACCTCTCCTGGTACCTGGTATGCAGCTATTGATCTGGCTAATTCCTTTTTGTCCATACTTGTTTCAAAGGACCATCAGAAGCAGTTTGCCTTTAGCTGGCAAGGCTAGCAGTACACCTTCAGTTGCCTACTTGAGGGCTACATCAACTCTCCAGCCCTGTCATAATTTAGTACGCAGGGAACTTGATCACCTTTCCATTCCACAAGATGTCACACTGGTCCATTACATGGATGAAATTTTTCTGATTGGACCTACTAAGGAAGAAGCATCAATGACTCTGGACTTATTGGTAAAACATTTGCGTATTAGAGGGTAGGAAGTTAGTCCCACAAAAATTCAGGCCCTTCCACCTCGGTGAAATTTCTAGAGGTCCAGTGGTGTGGGGCATGTCGAGATATTCCTTCTAAAGTGAAGGAAAAGTTATTGCATCTGGTTCCTCCCACAACTAAAAAAGAGGCACAACGACTCTTTGGAATTTGGAGGCAGCATATTCCTCATCTGGGTGTGCTACTCCAGCCTATTTATCAAGTAACTCTAAAAGCTGCTAGTTTTGAGTGGGGCCTAGAACAAGAGAAGACTCTGCAACAGGTTCAGGCTGCTGTGCAAGCCACTCTGCCACTTGTGCCATTTGATCCTGTTGATCCAATAGTGCTTGAAGTGTTAGTGGCAGGTAGAGATTCTGTTTAGAGTCTTTGGTAGGCCCCTATTGGTGAATCACAGCACAGACCCTTAGGATTTTGGAGCAAAGCTCTGCCATCCTCTGCAGATAACTACTGTCCTTTTCAGAAGCAGCTTTTGGCTTGTTACTAGGACTTAGTAGAGACTGAACGCTTAACCATGGGCCACCAAGTCACCATGCGGCCTGAGCTGCCCATCATGAACTGGGTGTTGTCTGACCCACAGAGTCATAAAGTTGGACGTGCACAGCAGAGAAGGACCTGAAGGCACAAGTAAGTTGCATGAGGAAGTGGCCCAAAATCCATGGTCTCCACTCCTGTCACATTACTTTCATCTCCCAGTCTGCACCTATGGCCTCATAAGGAGTTCCTTATAATCAGTTGACTGAAGAAGAGAAAACTCCTGCCTGATTTACAGATGGTTCTGGGCAATAGGCAGGCACAAGTCAAAAGCGGACAGGGGCAGCACTACAGCCCCCTTCTGAGACCTCCCTGAAGGACAGTGGTGAAGGGAAATCCTCTCAGTGGGCAGAACTTTGAGCAGTGCACATGGTTGTTCACTTTGCTTGGAGGGAGAAATGGCCAGATGTGCGATTCATGGGCTCGGGCCAATGGTTTGGCTGGATGGTCAGGGACTTGGAAGGAACACGATTGGAAAATTGGAGACAAGGATTTATGGGGAAGAGATATGTGGATAGACCTCTCTGAATGGGCCAAAGAAGTGAAGATAATTGTGTCTCATGGGAATGCTTACCAAAGGGTCACCTCAACAGAAGATGGTTTTAACAATCGAGTAGATAGGATGACGCATTCTGTGGAAACCAGTCATCCACTTTCCCCAGCTACTCCTGTCATTGCTCAGTGGGCTCATGAACAAAAGTGGTCATGGTGGCAGGGATGGAGGTTATGCATGGTCCTAGCAACATGGACTTCCACTCCAAGGCTGACATGGCCACAGCCTCTGCTGAGTGTCCAATCTGCCAGCAGCAGAAACCAACACTGAGTCTCTGATATGGCACCACCCCTCGAGGTGATCAGCCAGCAACCTGGTGGCAAGCTGATTACACTGGACCACTTCCATCATGGAAAGGGCAGCAGTTTGTCCTTACTGGAACAGACACTTACTTTGGATATGGATTTGCCTTCCCTGCACGCAATGCTTCTGCCAAAACTACCATCCGTGTACTTAACAGAATGCCTTATCCACTGTCATGGTATCCCACACAGCATTGCCTCGGATTAACGGACTCACTTCACAGCAAATAAAGTGCAGCATTGGGCCCATGCTCATGGAATTCACTGGTCTTACCACATTCCCCATCATCCTGAAGCAGCTGGTTTGATAGAACGATGGAATGGCCTTCTAAAGACACTATGACGGTGCCAGCTATGTAGCAGGGTTGGGACTATGTTCTCCAGGAGGCTGTATATGCTCTAAACCAGTGTCCAATAGATGGTGCTGTTTCTCCCATAGCCAGGATTCACCAGTCCAGGAATCAAGGGGTGGAGATGGGAGTGGCACCACTCACTATTACCCCTAGTGACCCACTCACAATATTTTTGCTTCCTGACCCCACAACCTTATGCTCTGCAGGCCTAGAGGTCTTAGTTTCAAAGGGAGGAATGCTCCCATCTGGAGACACATCACTGATTCCACTGAACTGGAAGCTAAGAATGCCACCTGGCCACTTTGGGCTCCTTATGTCTCTGGATCAATAGGCAAAGAAGAGTTTTACCATACTGGCTAATGTAATTGATCTTGATTACCAAGAGGAAATCAGGCTGATATTACATAATGGAGATAAAGAAGAGTATATCTGGAATGCAGGAGATCCCTTAGGGCATCTCTTAGTACTACCATGCCCTGTGATTAAAGTCAATGGAAAACTACAGCAACCCAATTACAACATGACTACTAATGGCCCAGACCCTTCACGAATGAAGGTTTGGGTCACCCCACCAGGCAAAGAACCACGGCTAGCTGAGGCGCTTGCTGAGGACAAGGGGAATATGGAATGGGTGGTGGAAGAAGGTAGTTCTAAATACCACTTACGGTCATGTGACCAGTTGCAGAAATGGGGGCTGTAATTGTTATGAGTATTTCTGCTTTGTATGTGTGCATCAAATATTTTTGTTTCCTTCACTTATAAAATATAAGATGTAAATTGGGCTAGTGCATTTTCGCTTGCAATCATGTTAGTTGTATCATGTTAAGTGCAAGTATGACTATGTAATTGTCTTTGTTCAGAGATTATGTATGGTTTGGGGAGATGTGTACAGATGCCAAGTTGGCAAGAGGTGGACTGTGATGGTTAAGATTGCATGTCAACTTGGCTGGGCCATGATTCTCAGTGTTTTGGCAGTTGTATAATGTTGTGATCACTTCCCTGTTCAAATCTGATACTTGATGACCCCCATGATGGAATCTGCTTAGTGGTACTGGCTGTGGTAGGGCCTGTGGCAACTCACCATCCTCTCAGCCTTCATGTCCCTGAGCTCTGCCGCCTAGCTCTTCCTGCTCGCCTTGCCTGGGCTTTCGCTTGTTCCGATTCTGCAGCTGGCTCCTGTTCTTCTGAGTTCCAGTTCTTGGGACTTGGGCTAGCAGCTTACTGGCAGTCTTGCCTGCCGATCTTGAGATTCATCCATCTTCACAGCCTACAACAGCACTGCTGTCTGGCCTGCTGATCTTGGATTCACCAGCACCTGTGGCTACGAGAATCCAGAAAAGCCTCTTTTCTGCCTCACAGACTTGAGAGGTACAGCCTCTAAAAACCACGTGAGCAATTTCCTTTATATAAATCTCTCTCTCTCTCTCTCTCTCTCTCTCTCTATATATATATATATATATACATATACACGCTTTACTGGTTTTGCTTCTCTAGAGAACCCAGCCTAAGACAGCTAACCAAAAGGTCAGAGGTTCAAACCCACCAGATGCTCCTTGAGAGAAAGATGTGGCAACCTGCTTTCATAAAGATTTAGAGCCTTAATTGGTCTGTATTCACCTGGAACAACAGGGGAAGAAGGAGAGTCAGGGATAGGAGGAATATATGGAATGTGTGGGTAACTGCCTACATGAACAACTGCCTCCTTTGCCATGAGACCATAAGAACAAGACGATGCCCAGCTATCACTACTGAACATTTTGATCAAAGATTCTATAGACGAATCCTGATCCAAAGGGGGGAAAATGTTGAACAGAACTTAAAATTATAATGGATTTTCTCAAGCCACTGAGGGTGGATGAACCCCTGAAACTATTGCCCTGAGATAATCTTTAAACCTTAAACCAAAAATATCTCCTGACTTCTTCTTAAAACTTAACTAGTAAAAAATGTCTGCCTTGAGCATTATGCTATTTTAAGAACTATCTATATGGGATCAAATTAACAACAGCAACTGGAAAGATTAGACAGGAACCTTAGGCGGCAGTGAGTTTATGTTAACAGGAGAGGAACAACTCAGAAAAGGAGAGTGAGAATGGTTGCATAACTCGAAGAATGTAATCAATGTCACTGAATTGTACATGTAGATGCTGTTGAATTGGTGTATGTTTTGCTGTGTATATTCTAAACAACAACAACAAAATAAATACAATTTAGAAGAAAAAAAAAGATTTAGAGCCTTGGAAACCCTACGGGGCAGTTCTACTCTGTCCTATAGGGTTGCTATGAGTTGGAATCAACTCCACGGCAGTGGGAGTGAAAGTGAGTGAATGGCTAATCAGGAGCCCTGGTTCCAAAATGGCTGAGTGCTTGGCTACTAATCAAAAGGTCAGCGGTTTGAATCCACCTGCTGCTCAGCAGAAGATGTGGCAGTCTGCTTTTGTAAAGGTTTACAGCCTTGAAAACCCTGTGGGGCAGTTCTACTCTGTCCTATAGGCTATGAGTTGGAATTGACTTGATGGCAATGGGTTTGGTTTTTTTGTTTGGAATGGCTAATATCGTGAGCACCTTTTCATGTGTTTGTTGGCCACTTGAATGTTCTCTTCAGTGAAATGTCTATTCATGTTCTTTGCCCATTTTTTAATTGGGTTATTTGTCTTTTTGTTGTTGAGTTGTTTAAGTTTTTTATATATTTTAGAGATTAGACCCTAATTGGATATGTCATTTCCGAAGATTTTTTTTCCCAGTCTGTAGGTTGCCTTTTTACTCTTTTGGTAGTCTTTTGATGAGCATAAGTCTAGTTCCTCAAGTTTTATAGTTACATTATTTATTTGAGATCTTTTTCCTTTTGTAATGTAGGTATTTGTTGCTATAAATTTCCCTCTGGGCACTGTCTTCCCTGCATCCCATATGTTTTGGCATGTTGTGTTTTTATTTTCATTCTACTCTAAGTATTTTCTGGTTTCTCTCTTGACTTCTGCCTCGATCCAATGGTTGTTTAATAGGGTTTTGTTTAATTTCTATGTATTTGTGTATTTTCCAGTTTTCCTTCTGTTATAAATTTATAGTTTCATTCCATTATGTTCGTAAAAGATACTTTGTATGATTTCAATCTTTTTAAATTTACTAAGACTTGTTTTGTGACCTAGCATATAGTCTATCCTGGAGAATGATCCATGTGCTCTGGAGAAGAATGTGTATTGTTCTTATGTTGGGTAGAGTGTTCTACATACGTCTGTTAGGTCTAGTTGGTTTATAGTGTTGTTCAAGTTCTCTATTTCCTTATTGATATTCTTTCTAGATGTTCTGTCCATTATTGAAAGTGGTGTATTAAAGTTTCCAACTATTATTATAAAGCTGTCTGTTTCTCCTTTCAGTTCTATGAGTGTTTGCTTTATATATTTTGGTACTCTGATATTAAAAAAAAAAAACCAAACCCGTTGCCATCAAGTTGATTCTGACTCATAGCGACCCTATAGGACAGAGTAGAACCGCCCATAGGGTTTCCAAGGAGCTCCTGGTGGATTCTAACTGCCGACGTTTTGGTTAGCAGCCATAGCTCTTAACTATTACGCCACCAGGGTTTCTGCTCTGATATTAGGGGCATATATATTTTCATTGTTGTATCTTCTTGATGAATTAACGCTTGTATCATCATATAATGTCCTTCTTTGTCTCTAATAACAGAATTTACCTTAAAGTCTATTTTGTCTATTAAAAATCGCCACCCCAGCTCTCTTTTGGTTACTATTTGCATGGAATTTTTTTTCCATCCTTTCACTTTCAACCTTTTTGTGTCTTTGGGCCAAAGATCTGTCTCTCGTAAAATTCTTGTAGATGAATCTTTTTCTTTTTTTTGTCTGTTTACCACTGTCTGTCTTTTGACTGGAAAGTTTAATCTATTTACATTTAAAGAGACTGTTCTTTCCCACATTGAATGGACTTAGCATTCTTGTTGAAAATCAATTGAACATAGATGTATGGGTTTATTTCCGGACTACGAATTCTATTCCATTGGTCTACTCGTCCATTATTATACCAGTACCAGGATGGGGTTTGTGTGTGTGTGTGTGTGCATTAGATGAAACTTTACAGAGCCAATTAGTTTCTCATTCGCTAGTTTGTATATACAGTGTTTCATGACCTTAGTTTCATTCCCCACAATGTGTCAGCACTCTATTTCCTCCCTGGGTTCCCCATTTCATTTTGTCCTGATTTTCTACCCCTTCCTGCTTCTTATCTTCACTTTCAAGCAGATATTGCCCTTTTAATCTCGTATAATTGATTGTTCTAAAGAGTACGTTCTTCTCGGGTGTTATTGTTCATCTTATGTGCTTGTCTATTGTTTGGCTGGGAGGTGGTCTCTGGGAATGGCTTCAGTTCCAGGTCAGAAGGGTGTCTCAGGACCATAGTTTCTGGGATTCCTGTCTGTCAGACCAGTAAGTTTGGTATTTTTTGTGAATTTGATTTTTTGTTCCCTGTTTTTCTCCCATTCTGCCCAGGAACCTCTGTTGTGATCCCAGTCAGAGCCGTTGGTAGTGGAAGCCAAGCATCATCTAGTTTTTCTGGTCTCAGGCTCGTGTAGGCTGTGGTTCATGTGGTCCATTCATCCTTTGGACTAATTAGTCCCTTGAGTCTTTGGTTTTCTTCATTCTCCTTTGCTCCGGATGGAAAGAGACCAATAGTTGTATCATAGATGGCCAATTGTAAGCTTTTTTTTTTGAATTGTGCTTTAAGTGAAAGTTTACAGTTCAAGTCAGTTTCTCATACAAAAATTTATACACACATTGCTATGTGACCCTAGCTGCTCTCCCTATAATGTGACAGCACACTCCTTTCCACCCCAGATTTCCCGTGTCCACTCAACCAGCTCCTGTCCCTTTTTGCCTTCTCATCTCGTCTCTGGACAGGAGCTGCCCATTTAGTCTCATATACCTACTGAGGAGCACTTATTTTACCAGTACCATTTTATGTCCCATAGTCCAGTCTAATCTTTGAAGAGCTGGCTTTAGGAACGGTTTCAGTTCTGAACTAACGGAGAGTCTGGGAACCATGTCTTCCGGGATCCCTCCAGTCTCAGTCAGACCATTAAGTCTGGTCTTTTTACTAGAATTTGAGTTCTAGACCTTACTTTTCTCCTGTTCCATCAGGGACTCTCTGTTCTGTTCCCTGTCAGGGTGGTCATTGGTGGTAGCTGGGCACCATTTAGTTCTTCTGGGCTCAGGCTAATGGAGTCTCTGGTTTATGTGGCCCTTTTGTCTCTTGGGCTAATATTTTCCTTGTGTCCTTGGTGTTCTTCATTCTCCTTTGCTCCAGGTGGCTTGGGACAAATTGATGCATCTTACATGGCCACTCGCTAGCTTTTAAGACCCCGGACACCACTCACAAAAGTGGGAGGCAAAACATTTTCTTAAGTAAACTTTGTTATCCCAATTGACCTAAATGTCCTCTGAAAGCATGGTCCTGAGAACCCCGCACCTGCTACTCTGTCTCTCGAAGTGTTTGATTGTATTCAGGAAACTTCTTAACTTTTGGTTTAGTCCAGTTGTACTGACTTCCCCTGTATTGTGTGTGTTGTGTGTTCCCTTCACCTAAGATAATTCTTATCTACTATCTGGTTAGTGAATACCCATCTCCCTCCCTCACTATGCTCATAACCATCAAAGAATTTTTTCTTCTGTGTTTAAACCACTTCTTGAGTTCTCATAATAGTGGTCTCATACAATATATGTCCTTTGTGACTGACTAAATTCACTCAGCATAATGCCCTCCAGATTCCTCCATGTTGTAAGACCTTTCACAGATTCATTGTTGTTCTTTATCATTGCCTAGTATTCCATTTTGTGAATATACCATAATTTGTCTATTCATTCATCCACTGATGGGCACCTAGGTTGTTTCCATCTTTTTTCTATTGTGAACAGTGCTGCAATGAACATGGGTGTGCATATATCTATTGGTGTAATGGCTCTTATTTCTCTAGGATATATTCCAAGGAGTGGGATTATTGGATCTTATGGTACTTCTATTTCTAGCTTTTTAAGGAAGCGCCAAATCGATTTCCAAAGTGGTTGTACCATTTTACATTCCCACCAACAGTGTGTAAGTGTTCTGGTCTCTCCACAACCTCTCCAGCATTTATTATTTTGTGGTTTTTGGATTAATGCTAGCCTTGTTGGGGTGAGATGGTATCTCATTGTAGTTTTGATTTGCATTTCTCTAATGGCTAATGATCATGAGCATTTCCTCATGTATCTGGTAGCTGCCTGAATGTTTTCTTTGGTGAAGTGCCTGTTCATATCCTTTGTCCATTTTTTAATTGGGTTATTTGTCTTTTTGTTGTTGAGATTTTGCAGTATATTGTAGATTTTAGAGATTAGACACTGTTTGGATTTGTCATAGCCAAAATTTTTTCCCAGTCTGTAGGTTGTTTTTTTATTCTTTTGATGAAGTCTTTTGATGAATGTAAGTGTTTGATTTTTAGGAACTCCCAGTTATCTAGCTTCTTTTTTGGTGTTTGTGCATTGTTAGCAATGTTTTGTATTCTGTTTATGTCATGTATTAGGGCTCCTAGCATTGTGTCTATTTTTTCTTCCATGATCTTTATCATTTTCAATTTTATATTTAGGTCTTTGATCCATTTTGAGTTAGTTTTTGTGCATGGTGTGAGGTATGGGTCTTGTTTCAATTTTTTGCAAATGGATATCCAGTTATGCAAGCACCATTTGTTAAAGAGACTGTCTTTTCCCCAATTAATGGACTTTCTGCCTTTGTCAAATATCAGCTGCTCATAGGTGGATGAATTTACGTCCGTATTCTCAATTCTGTTCCATTGGTCTATGTATTTGTTATTGTACCAGTACCAGGCTGTTTTGACTACCATGACAGTTTAATAGGTTCTAAAATCAGAGAGTGTGAGGCCTCCCACTTTTTTATTCTTCTTCAGTAATGCTTTACTTATTTGGGGCCTCTTCCCTTTCCATATGAAGTTGGTGATTTGTTTCTCCGTCTCATTTAAAAATGCCGGTGGAATTTGGATCAGGATTGCATTGTATCTGTAGATCGCTTTGGGTAGAAATGACATTTTAACAATGTTGAGTCTTCGTATCCATGAGCAAGGTATGTTTTTCCACTTATGTAGGTCTCTTTTGGTTTCTTGCAGTAGTGTCTTATAGTTTTCTTTGTACAGGTCTTTTACATCTCTGGTTAGATTGATTCCTAAGTATTTTATCTTCTTGGGGGCTATGTAAATGGTATTGATTTGGTGATTTCCTCTTCGAAGTTCTCTTTGTTGATGTACAGGACTCCAACTGATTTTTTTCTGTTTATCTTGTATCCTGATACTTTGCTGAAATCTATTAGTTCCAGTAGTTTTCTTGTGGATTCTTTGGGGGTTTCTGTATATAAGATCATATCATCTGCAAATAGAGATTTTTTACTTCTTCCTTACCACTTTGGATGCCCTTTATTTCTTTTTCTAGCCTATTTGCTCTGGCTAGGACCTCCAGCACAATGTTGAATAAGAGTGGTGATAAATGGCATCATTGTCTGCTTCCCATTCTCAAGAGGAATGCTTTCAGACTGTCTCCATTTAGGATGATGTTGGCTGTTGGCTTTGTACAAAGGCTCTTTATGATGTTGAGGAATTTCCCTTCTATTCTCATTTTGTTGAGAGTTTTTATCTTGAATGGGTGTTGGACTTTGTCAAATGCCTTTTCTTCATCAATTGATAAGATCATGTGGTTATTGTCTTTTGTTTTATTAATGTGATGGATTACATTGGTTGTTTTTCTAATGTTGATCCATCCCTGCATACCTGGTATGAATCCCTCTTGGTCACGGTGAATTTTTTTTTTTCCATATGTTGTTGAATTCTATTGGCTAGATTTTTGTTGAGGATTTTTGCATCTAAGTTCATGAGGGATATTGGTCTGTAATTTTCTTTTTTAGTGGTGTCTTTATCTGGTTTTGGTATCAGGGTTATGTTGGATTCATAGAATGAGTTTGGGAGTATTCCATCCTTTTCTATGCTCTGAAATACCTTTAGTAGTAGTGGTGTTAACTCATCTCTGACAGTTTGGTAGAATTCTCCAGTGAAACCGTCCAGGCCAGGGCTTTTTTTTTGTTGGGATTTTTAAAATTACCTTTTCAATATCTTGTTTTGTTACAGGTTTATTTAGTTGTTCTACCTCTGATTGTGTTAGTTTAGGTAAGTAGTGTGTTTATAGAAATTTGTCCATTTCCTCTAGGTTTTCGAATTTGTTAGAGTACAATTTTTTGTTGTATTCTGTTATGATTCTTTTAATTTCAGCTGGGTCTGTTGTGATATTGCCCATCTCATTTCTTATTCTAGTTATTTGCATCCTCTCCTGTTTTTCTTTTGTCAGTTTGGCCAATAGTTTATCAACTTTGTTGATCTTTTCAGAGAACCAGCTTTTGGTCTTGTTAACTCTTTCAATTGTTTTTCTATTCTCTATTTCATTTAATTTTGCTCTATTTTTTATTATTTGTTTTCTTCTTCTGCCTGAGGGTTTGTTTTGCTGTTCTCTTTCTATTTGTTTGAGTTGTAGGGTTAATGTTTTGATTTTGGCCCTTTCTTCTTTCTGGATGTGTGCATTTATTGCTATAAACTGACCTCTGAGCACTACTTTTGCTGTGTCCCAAAGACTCTGATAGGGTGTGTTTTCAGTCTCATTTGAGTCTGTGAATTTCTCTATTCCATCTTTAATTCCTTATAACCCAGTAGTTTTTGAGCAAAGTGTTGTTCAGTTTTCATGTGTTTGATTTTTTTTCTTGCTTTTTCTGTTATTGATTCCCACTTTTATGGCTTTATGGTCAGAAAACATGCTTTGTAATATTTTGATGCTTTGGATTCTGTTAAGGCTTGCTTTATGGCCTAATATGTGGTCTATTCTGGAGAATGTTCCATGCACATTGGAAAAGAAAGATTTACTTGTCTGTTGTTGGTTGGAGTGTTCTGTATATGTCTATGAGGTCAAGTTGGTTGATTGTGGCATTTAAATTTTCCATGTCCTTATTGAGCTTCTTTCTGAATGTTCTGTCCTTCGCCAAAAGTGGTGTGTTGAAGTCTCCTACTATTATTGTGGAGCTGTCTATCTCTGTTTTCAAGGCTGTTAGAGTTTGTTTTATGTATGTTGGAGCCCTGTTGTTGGGTGTGTAAATATTTATTATGGTTATGTCCTCCTGATATATTGACCCTTTAATCATTATATAGTGTCCTTCCTTATCCTTTGTGGTGGATTTTACTTTAAAGTCTATTTTGTCAGAGATTAGTATTGCCACTCCTGCTCTTTTTTGATTGTTTTTTACTTGATATATATATTTTTCCATCCTTTGAGTTTTAGTTTGTTTGTGTCTTTAAGTCTAAGGTGTGTCTCTTTTAGGCAGCATATAGATGGATTGTGTTTTTTTAAATCTATTCTGCTGCTCTCTGTCTCTTTATTGTGCATTTAATTCATTTACATTCAGTGTAATTATTGATAGGTATGCATTTAGTGCTGTCATTTTGATGTCTTTTTTTGTGTTGTTGAGAGTTTCTTTGTTCCACTTAATTTTCTGTGGTGAGTCATTTTTCTTTATGTATTTTCTTTTCATCTTTTTCATGGTTGTTGATTTTGTATTTGCTGAGTCTTTATGTTTTTCTTGTTTTTTATTTTGATGTGTAGGATTGTTAGTTTCCTTTGTGGTTACCTTAATATTTATCCCTATTTTTCTAAGTTTAAAGCAATCTTTTATTTCTTTATATTGCCTTGACTTCCTCTCCATACGAAAGATCTATGACTACATTTTTTAGTCCCTCTATTTTGTTTTTTAATGTTATCATCTTTTACATATTGACGTCTCTGTTTTCCTATTTTCAGTATTTTAGCTTTGATTTATTTTTGTGACTTCCCTATCTGGGTTGATATCTGCTTGCTCTGTCCTGTGTTCTATTCTTGGGTTGTTATCTGATGTTATTGATTTTCTAACCAGAGGACTCCTTTTAGTATTTCTTGTAATTTTGGTTTGGTTTTTACAAATTCCCTAAACTTCTGTTTATCTGTAAGTGCCTTAATTTCGCCATCATATCTGAGAGACAGTTTTGCTGGTTATATAATTCTTGGCTGGAATTTTTTTTTCCTTCAAAGCTTTATATATGTCATCCCATTGCCTTCTTGCCTGCATAGTTTCTGCTGACTAGTTCAAGCTTAGTCTTATTCACTGTCCTTTGTAGATGACTTTTCGCTTATCCCTAGCCACTCTTAAATTTCTCTCTTATCTTTGGTTTTGGCAAGTTTGATTATAATATGTCTTGATGACTTTCTTTTGGGATCTGCCTTGTGTGGGGTTCGATGAGTATCTTGGATAGATATCCTCTCATCTTTCATGATATCCAGAAGTTTTCTGCCAACAAATCTTCAACAATTCTCTCTGTATTTTCTGTTACCCCTTCCTGTTCTGGTACTCCAATCACTCGTAGGTTATTCCTCTTGTTAGAGTCCCATATAATTCTTAGGGTTTCTTCATTTTTTAAAATTCTTTTATCTGATGGAGAAACAAATCACCAACGTGATATGGAAAGGGAAGATGCCCCGGATCAGTAAAGCATTACTGAAGAAGAAGAACAAAGTGGGAGGCCTCACACTACCTGATTTTAAAACCTATTATACTGCCATGGTAGTCAAAACAGCCTGGTTCTGGTACAACAACAGATACATAGACCAATGGAACAGAATTGAGAATCCAGACATAAATTCATCTACCTATGAGCAGCTGATATTTGACAAAGGCAGAAAGTCCATTAATTGAAGAAAAGACAGTCTCTTTAACAAATGGTGCTGGCATAACTGGATATCCATCTGCAAAAAAACTGAAACAAGACCCATACCTCACACCATGCACAAAAACTAACTTAAAATGGATCAAAGACCTAAATATAAAATTGAAAACGATAAAGATCATGGAAGAAAAAATAGACACAATGCTAGGAGCCCTAATACATGACATAAACAGAATACAAAACATTGCTAACAATGCACAAACACCAAAAAAGAAGCTAGATAACTGGGAGTTCCTAAAAATCAAACACTTACATTCATCAAAAGACTTCATCAAAAGAATAAAAAAACAACCTACAGACTGGGAAAAAATTTTGGCTATGACAAATCCAAACAGTGTCTAATCTCTAAAATCTACAATATACTGCAAAATCTCAACAACAAAAAGACAAATAACCCAATTAAAAAATGGACAAAGGATATGAACAGGCACTTCACCAAAGAAAACATTCAGGCAGCTACCAGATACATGAGGAAATGCTCATGATCATTAGCCATTAGAGAAATGCAAATCAAAACTACAATGAGATACCATCTCACCCCAACAAGGCTAGCATTAATCCAAAAACCACAAAATAATAAATGCTGGAGAGGTTGTGGAGAGACCAGAACACTTACACACTGTTGGTGGGAATGTAAAATGGTACAACCACTTTGGAAATCGATTTGGCGCTTCCTTAAAAAGCTAGAAATAGAAGTACCATAAGATCCAATAATCCCACTCCTTGGAATATATCCTAGAGAAATAAGAGCCATTACACCAATAGATATATGCACACCCATGTTCATTGCAGCACTGTTCACAATAGAAAAAAGATGGAAACAACCTAGGTGCCCATCAGTGGATGAATGAATAGACAAATTATGGTATATTCACAAAATGGAATACTAGGCAATGATAAAGAACAACAATGAATCTGTGAAAGGTCTTACAACATGGAGGAATCTGGAGGGCATTATGCTGAGTGAATTTAGTCAGTCACAAAGGACATATATTGTATGAGACCACTATTATGAGAACTCAAGAAGTGGTTTAAACACAGAAGAAAACATCTTTTGATGGTTACGAGGGTGGGGAGGGAGGGTGAGGGTTATTCACTAACTAGAATATCTTAGGTGAAGGGAAGGACAGCATACACTACAATGGAAGTCAGCACAACTGGACTAAACCAAAGCTAAGAAGTTTCCTTAATACAATCAAACATTTCGAGGGACAGAGTAGCAGGGGCAGGGGTCTCGGGACCATGCTTTCAGGGGACATCTAGGTCAACTGGCATAACAAAGTTTATGAAGAAAGTGTTCTGTGTCCTACTTTGGGGAGTGGCATCTGGGGTCTTAAAAGCTAGTGAGCAGCCATCTAAGATGCATCAATTTGTCCCAACCACCTGGAGTAAAGGATAATGAAGAACGCCAAAGACACAAGGAAAATATTAGCCCAAGAGACAGAAAGGGCCACATAAACCAGAGACTTCATCAGCCTGAGACCAGAAGAACTAGATGATGCCCAGCTACCACCAATGACCGCCCTGACAGGGAACACAACAGAGAGTCCATGATGGAGCAGGAGAAAGGTGGGCTGCAGAACTCAAATTCTATTAAAAAGACCAAACTTAATTGTCTGAGACTGGAGGAACCCCAGAAAGCATGGTCCCTGGACTCTCTGCCAACCCAGAACTAAAACAATTCCCAAGGCCAACTCTTCAGACAAAGATTAGGCTGGACTGTGTACTATAAATGATACTTGTAAAGAGTGTGCTTCTTAGCTCAAGTAGATACATGAGAGTAAATGGGCAGCTTCTGTATGGAGGTGAGATGAGAAGGCAGAGAGGGTTAAGATCTGGCTGAATGGACACGGGAAATCAGGGGTGGAAAGGAGGAGTGTGCTGTCACAATATAGGGAGAGCAATTAGGGTCACATAACAATGTATGTATAAATTTTTGTATGAGAGAGACTAACTTGAAATGTAAACTTTCACTTAAACTACAACAATAAAGAATTCAAATAAAAATGTTTTGTAAGTAATAAAATAAATAAATACATTCTTTTATCAGATTTTTCCTCAAATAAGTTGGTGTCAAGTGCTTTATCTTCAGTCTCACTAATTCTGACTTCCATTGCCTCAATTCTGCTCCTGTGACTTTCTATTGAGTTGTCTAATTCTGAAATTTTATTGTTAATCGTCTGGATATCTGTTTGCTCTCTATGGATTCTTGCAGCCTATTAAATTTGTCATTGTGCTCATCTATAATCTTCTTAAGTTCCTCTATTGCTTTGTGTGCTTCTTGGATTGTTCTGCGTTTTGCCTGATCTTCTTCCTGATATCTCGAAGAGTTCTATATATTAATCTTTTGTATTCTACCTCCGGTAATTTCAAGAAGTTCTCTTCCTCCGGAAAATTTCTTGAGTCTTTGTTTTGGAAGCTTGCTGAAGCCATCATGGTCTGCTTCTTTATGTGATTTGATATTGACTGTTGTCTCCTAGCCATCAATAAGTTATTATATTTATTTATTTTATGTTTGCTTACTGTGTCCTAGCTTCTTGTTTTCTTTTGTTTTGATATGCCCAAATAGGCTGCTCATGTGAGCTAGTTTGATTATTGGTGTCTTTGAAGTTCTAACGTCCTGTCACCAGTTGGTTAGATCAGTTACTAGGTATGTGAGCCCAGGAGTATGTTTACTTTTCTTGTATGGATTCAGCGCCGGTGTCCAGATAGTAGATCACCAAGTGTGTGGTGCAGGCTCTCACCTATAGTTCTAGATGGGCAGGAGTGATTGGAGTAGGCACAGGTATCTGGCTGCAGTAGAAGGTCACGTGCTGAGCAAGGCAGGGGGCTGACTGCTGCCTCTGAGTGTCTGAGCGGAAAGGGTGTCCCTGTATCCTAGAGTGCATAGGTGGGTGGGTTTTGCAGCCAGAGTATGGGCAGCCAATGCTGTTGGCTGTAAGGACTTGGAGGTGCCACTTATTCTGTTGTGTACCCCTGTTGCTGGTGGCTAGGTGGCAAGGGTGGAGCCACCAGTCCTCAGGCCCCTGATTTGGGTAGGTGAGGAACCTGCTTAATGGTCAGAGCAGTACCAAGTGTCATGAACCTACCACTCCACCGTATAGCTAATACAATGAAGTTAGGCTTCAGGTATATACCCTGTTGTACTGTGCTAATGAGGTCCTATGCTGTTGAAATGGGCCCACACAGCTCTATGCAGGGGTGAAAGGCATTCTGAGTTCCCCACTTAGGGGAGCCGGCAGATTATTTTTCCTGTTTGCTAATTTGTTCTCTCTGCAAGGCTGGGAGAATGGCTCAGGGCATGTGATGGGTCTTACTTCCGGTCCATGCACACGGGATGCCTATCGTTGAAGCTGGCCAGGGACCAGGTGCAGAGAAGGGAGAGAGCAGGTAAATGGGAGATAGGTTCTTCCCAAATGGGGTGTTTTTTTGATCTGCACAGTAGGTTAAACACATGTACTTATCTTTTGCCAATTGAGTGCTGCTTTTCACTGGCTCTGGAGGCCTGGCAGATTCTCCACCACTCAGTCTCTCCCGACGTGGAAAACGCATCCCGAACGCCACTGCTTGCCTCACCATGCACACGAACTGGTCCAGCCTGCAGGGTCAGGTCTGGCAACTCCTCACTGTTTCTCTACTGTCTCTCCGTCCCCCTGCCACTCAGTCTGATTCCTCAACTTTACCTTTGATGTTCAGGGCTCCTACATTGTCATATATAATCAATTCACTTGTTTTTTCAGGTCATTGTTGTAAGAGGGACCACCGGAAGTGTGTCTGACTACTCCGCCATCTTCTGCTTTTAAGCTTTTAAGACTTCAGATGCTACTCAGCAAAATAGGATGAAGAACATTGTCTTTATTAACTATGTTGTGCCAATTGACATAGATGTCCCCCGAGTCTATGGTCCTTTGTCTTATAGCCTAGGCGCTTCATCCCACAGGTGTTTGGTTATGTCTAAGAGGTTTCCCTGATTGTACCCCTTGTGTCCTTTATATGACCTGCACCTACAGTCATGTATGTAGAAATATCCACCACCATACCTGTGTCTTCCAGTGGGTGTGTTCCCTTACCCCCACCCACACCTCTAGGCATATCTGTCTACCTATTTATCCATTCATAAGTTATTGTTAAGGCTAGTGTTGCAGGATTGTATAAACTATAGTAGTTACCTTAGTTGCCCTTTACTCTTGCGTTCCTCTCAGTGTCCTCTCTTGACCAGGTTGTTTTTTATATTTCAAACTTGTTGTAGTTGTTGTTGAGAATATACACAGCAAAACGTACGCCAATTCAACAGTGTCTATATGTACAATTCAATGACATTGATTACATTCTTTGAGTTGTGCAACCATTCTCACTCTCCTTTTCTGAGTTGTTCCTCACTCATTAGCATAAACTCACTGCCCCCTAAGCTTCCTATCTAATTGCCTTAGGATGGGTTCTCTAGAGAAGTAAAACCAGTAAAGCATATAAATATATACATATATATAGAGAGAGATTTATATCAAGGAAATGGCTCACACAGTTGTAGAGCTGGAAAGTCCCAAGCCCGTGGGTCAGGCTGGAGGCTTCCTCTGATTCACTTCATGTAGCTGCAGGGGATGGCAAACCTAAGACTGGCAGGTCAGACAGCAGGCCTATGGCTCGCAGGCCAATGAATCCCAAGATCAGCAGATAAAATGGCAGGTAAGCTGCTAGCTCAAGTCTCAAGAACTGGAGGTATGATGAACAGAAGACAGCTGCAGGATCCAGAGCAAGCGAAAGCCCACAGCTTTGCCAGAAAGTCCACCTATACTGGATGCAGGCCACACCCCCAAGGAAACTCCTTTTCAACTGATTGGCTGCTCATAATAGATTTCATCATGGAGGTGATTAGATTATATTAGATCGCATTATGGAGGTGATTACATCATTACATAGCTGCCAAACTACATCATAACTGCCAAACCACTGAGAATCATGGCCAGCCAAGTTGACACACAACCTTAACCATCACACTAATCTTTTGAGTTGCTGTTGCCAATTTGAAATCATATAGCTAGTTCTTAAAAGAGCATAATGCTCAAGGCAAACATTTTTTACTAGTTAAGCTAAACTATTGCTTAGTTTTAAGAAGATGTCAGGGGATATTCTTGGTTTAAGGTTTAAAGATTATTTCAGGGCAATAGTTTCAGGGGTTCATCCAGCTTCCATGGCTCCAGAAAGCCTGGAGCCCATGAGAATTTGAAACTCTGTTCTTCAGTTTCCTCCTTCTGATCAGGATCCTTCTATGGAATCTTTGATCAAAATGTTCAGTAGTGGTAGCCAGGCACCACCAGTTCTTCTGATCTCATAGGAAAGGATGCAGTTGTTCATGGAGGCAATTAGCCACACATTCCATTTCCTCCTCCTATTTTTGACTCTCCTTCTTCTTCTGTTGCTCCAGGTGAACAGAGACCAATTGTTGTGCCTTGGATGGCTGCTTGCAAGCTTTTAAGACCCCAGGCACTACACAACAAACTAGGAGGTAGAATGAGCACTAAACATGTTACTAGGCTAATTAACTGGGATGTCCCATGAAACCATGACCCTAAACCTCTAAACCAAGGAACCAAATCTCACAAGGTGTTTGCTTGTCCATAAGCAGCCTCAGCAGCTACTTTTTTTGTCATTGTTGTAAGTATACCTATCACACAACTTTTGCCAGTTCAGCTTTTTTACATGTGTACAACTTGCTGACAGCACTTACAATAATTGGCTGTGCAACCCTACCCTTAATCAGTGTGATTTTTCCATCATTGTAACCAAAACTCAGTACTTCATAAGCAATAACCCCTCTCCTTTCTCCCTCCCTCCCAACCCTGGTAACCACTAATAAACTTTGGTCTCTATACATTTGCCTTTTCTTGTCTTTTTATATAAGTGATGTCATACAATGTTTGTCCTTTTGTGATTGACTTGTTTCACTCAGCATAATGTCTTCAAGCTCCATCCATATTGTAGCATGTATCAAGACTTAATTTTTCCTACCGGCTTGGCTGATCCTGTGTTTCTTTTTATAAAAATAAGCTGATACATGTCCATATTCTTATTTCCCCCACTTTCTTACCAAAAGGTAGCACTTTTTTAAAACTAAATGACCAAATAATCAAACCATCAAGTCTCCTAGAACCCAACTGATGAGAGCTTATTTACTAAAAAAATCAATGTGCTGAAATCTTAAAAATTCGGGGTAATTTTGAGTTTCATGCTAATTCCAGTGAATACAAGACAAATACCTTCAACCGAGTTTAGATCAGGTCACTGCAGCTGTCCTGCAGCAAGAAGCAGCAGCACGGATGATGGCAAAGCAAAATCTTGGGGGAAAAATCCCAAAGCATGGGTTGCCTTGGTGACTTGTGATCAGGCATCCAGGGGAAGGTCCTAGGCAGCAGGGTAACCTCTTTCTATGGGAGCCCAGGGTCAAGGGGTGATGGTGGGATAACGATGTTTCATCTTAAAGTGGAGCTGTTCCAAGATACCAAGAGCCATGAGCTGAACCCCAGTCCAAGAAGAGTCTGTCTCTGGTGGGGCTTGGGCTAGTGGTTTTTCTTTTGGATATTTTTATCACAGTAATTCACTATACATCTTGAATAGAAACCCAAATGGCTGAATGACTTCACATTCTGGGTATAGGTACTAAATAAATCATCCCAGAGGCCTGAAACACACCTCTGAACAATAAACAGGAATCAAAACCTTAAAATGTCAGAGCCTCCACACTAAGGGACACAGACGCTCAGAATATCAAAACCTTACCATCAGAGAAAGAGTCCCATAAAGGTTGAAAGTCCTCACATCCTGAAGAGCAGAACCACAAAAAGCTAAGAGGCGTCACACCCAGGTAGAAAATAAATGCATAAGCTTGGAGAATTCACAGTTTAGAAAACAGGGCCCCAGACAGCTTAGAGACCTCGCACCCTGGAGATAGATCCTCAAAAAGCTCAAAGACCTCATACCATGGGACACAGACCACAATAGAGCTCAGAGATTTAAATCTGTGGTACAAAGACCCAATCATCTCAGATACTGTATGCCATGGGATAGAGACTATCAGATTAAAGATATTACAACCTGTACAAAGGTTCTCAAACAGCTCAAAGACCTCACACCCTGGGGCACAGAACCCTCAAACAGCTAATCTCATTGTATGATAAAATGTTCCAATCAGCCTTTGAGATTTCACAACTTGGAATACAGACCCCCAAAATTACTTACACATTTAACATCCTGCAAGAGACTAAAAAGCTGACTGAGAATATTACTCAGCCATAAAGAGAAATGAAGTCCTGATACACACGACAACATGGATGAACCTTGAAAACATGCTGAGCAAAATAAGTCAGTCGCAGAAGGACAAATAGTGTATTATCTCACTTATATGAAATAAGTAAATATATAGAAATCAAAGAATATTAGTGGTTGGGGGAGAGGGAGTTTTTGCTTAAGGGGCAATGAGTTCATGTTAACAGTGGTAGAATAAATCTGAAAAGGATAGTGGTAATTGTTGTACAACATGAAGAATGCGATCAATGTCACTGAATTACACATATAGAAATTGTTGAATTGGTGAATGTCACATTTTAGACATAGTTGCTAAATCAACTCAGAAAGCTAACACATGGGGAAACACAATGTGGCCTCAAATTTAGGAAGAGAACCTCAAAAATTCAGAGACATCCACAATCAGGGGCACAGACCTCTGAAAATCAAACACCTCACAACCATGGAAATAGACCCACTTAAAATAAACCAGTTAGCTCAGAGAATTCACACTCTAGAAAATGTGAGCTGTCACAGGTTGAGAAGTAGAACCCGAAGGAGTTCAGAAGCCTCACAGCCTGGGCTATAGATCCCTAAACAACCTAGAGACCTCACACCCTGAAACTCAAACCCCTAAACATCCCAGGGAATTCACAGCCTGGGACAGAGAAACACAAACATCTCAGTAACCTCACATCCTGCGATGCAGACTCCCAAATACCTCAGGACCTTATACCATAGGTTAGCAACCCCCAAATACATCAGAGAGTTCACACCCTGGAAACAAAACCCCAAAGTACTCAAAGTCCTCACACACTGGGAAGCAGAACCCTAGTTAATAGACTTCACACCGTAGGACACCGATCCCCAAAGAACTAAGAAAGCGCACACCTGGGACATAGTCCCTTGAAGCCTAGAAGACTTAGACTTCCCCTTGCAGATTAAGCAGGCTGCTTGCTGTTCCCTTCCTCAGCCAGTACCATGGGGACAGGGAGGGAGCTTTCTCAGGATTCTCCCCATCCTCCCTGTGAGAGCCTGGTGGGGTTCCTAAAATAAAAACCTGCAAAAGGGTGGGAACTCCCTTATGACTGGGCCCCAAAATCTTCACCATCTTCCCCTAGCCTACACTCGGCCTCCAGCAATTTGTCAAAATTTCTGTTTAACATTCTTACCAGCTGTACCCCGAGGGCACCCAGCAACAACAACCAATTTATCTAGTATCCAATGGCTTCTGCCCCAAGTAAGTAAATGCTCTAGTCCTGTGTCTCTCTGCAGGCATTGTTTTTCTCTAGATTTCAGGATGACCGTCTGTCCCGTTATCTCTGTTCTCTGATGGGTTCACACACAGTCATTAATTATCTGCCCGTCCAGCTTTTTTCTTGTTCTAAGGATGAGAGCTTCTTTATTTTTAAGTTCCTTACATGTCCAAGTTAAAACCAGAAGCCTTTTTGTTTCTTTTATATCTTAAAAACTTTCCTCCTTTTCATGTATTTCTCTTAAGCCATTACCTGTTGTGTTTATTCATTCTTAAGTTACTTCCAGTTTAGGCTTCATTTCTGAAATGATACTTTGTTTTATTTCTAATTCCTTCTTGAATTCTATCACCTCATTTCTGAATTTTTCTCATTCTGATTTATGTTGTTCTTTCATATCTTATGACTTCTTAATCTCTTTTAGCTCATTTGGAAGTATTAAGATAGAGTTTTCATCTGTTTTATAAGCATGTCTTTCTGGCATGCTCTCATTGTCTGTAGTGATGTTATTCTGTTCCTTATCCTATTTTTTCTTATGATAACTTTATATGGGATTTGACCTCCATCCTTTTTCTTGAATGTTTAGATGGGAAACATGGTTCAAGATAGCTTTTCTAACTTCATGGCTCTATAGCTCCTTCTTCTGTTTTTGTGAAGACATGATAGCTTGCCTTATAAGATATCTTTGTTCTGTTCTCCTCCCACACTATTACCTGCATCTTCTTTTTCCTTTATCTCTATTGTCCCTTCTTCTCACATTGGATTCTATTCCCAGAAGCTCTCCAGTGTGGCTGTTTTGACAGTTCATAAGACCCGGACTATTCCAGCCCATTCAGACTTATTCTCTACTTTTGTGTATGTTGTTTGAAATTTTCTATTAATAAGTTTTAAAAATCTGTACTATAGAGGAAATATGTGTGTGTGCATGTATGTGTGTGTGTGTGGTGTGTGTATGAAAACCATAGAAGGTTACATAATAAATGAATAATAATGGTTAATGGTGGAGGAAGATTAGATGCTTTTTACCTTTATTTTTCCTCAATACTTAGTTATTTGTTTAACTAAAATGACAAGAAAAGATTTTAAAGGTAAAAACCTTAGCTTTTTCAAAAGCCACAAGGCTTGGTTTTCAACATGAACTTAGGAACTTATTCGAAGGAGACAGAGAAATCTTGCGTTCGAGGTAGATTACACAGAGGATAAAATTAACTCATCAATCTAGTAATTAAAGAAAATTTTGTCATTTTAACAGTGAGAAATCCAATTCTTGCTTTATATATTATTTGATACTAAAGCTCTTAAAAATCTCATAAATTAACCCATGAAACTTTAGCCACAACAGATAAAAACTTTGACCACATCAAATAGAATTCCCTTTTTCATAAACCTTTTATTTTGTGTCTTTGTCACATATCTCTTATAGTACAACCTTTTAAAGTGGCAAAACTGAACACATTTATTGGCAGACCCAAGTATATATATACGTATACCGTTTTTGAGGCATAAAAAGCAAAAGTTCATAAACTTAAATTATAATACATATCCATTAGCTCAATTTAATATCAGTAAATTACCTAAAGATCTTGAAATAATTTTTAAGTCTATATACCACAAAATATCATTATTGTTGAAATAGTTTGTTTAAATGTTCTAAATTTTCATTCAAACTTTTACCATGTTACATTTTTCCAATCTAATCTCAGCCCTTTAAGATTTTATCAGTTGGTTTCTTGGACTCAAAGTCTCTGCTCAACCTAACCAATTTATTGATATGTATATAACCTTAAGTCTCTGGCTAGAAATGGAAACATTTTCCCCATTTTGGGTGTGCTCTTATTGTGATTTTTATCTTTTGGCTTTTTAAAATTCCTCTACAGTAGAAAGAACTTGTTTATGGTTCTTTTATGTTGGGGATTCACCCAATTTCTAATAACTGTATTAAGACAACATTTAAAAAAAATTAACCCTCATCAATGTCCACCTTATTTATCCTATTTTTTAAATATCATTAAAAGATCTCCACCCTGTTGGGAGGGATCCCTTGATTCTTTTTTTTTTTTTAATTATTCTCTTGGTAAGCAGTTTAGCCTTCTTTTCTTTAACTTTCCACTAATCTTCTTCTAACCGTCTATATCCATCCAAATTTTCTTGCTTTGCCTTTCTCTTTTTCATTCTGGAACAACTAGTCTTTTACTTTACTCTTGTTCCTTAACAAAACACAACCTATATCTTAAAAGATCTTGGAAACTGCTTTTAAGTTAACATAAAAAAACTTTGTCCAAACTTAATTCATTTTCATTAATTTCTGAAATATTAAGACTAATAAATTTATATAAATGTTTATTTATCACTAAACTGATCAGAATAAAGCACTTTGAAGGAATATTATAATCTAATAATACCATCTGGAGGTAGGAAATTATTATACTTTCATAACTCTATCTTCTGCACGCTTTTAAGAATCTTTTAGAGAAGCACTTTAGAATAATTTTGTCTTTTTAAGACCTTGTTATACCAATCAAAATAAACAACGCATCCTTTTTCCAATGCACTTTTCAAATAGGCCAATTTATATAAAAATTTCTCAGAGTAGCTACTGTGAGCCCAGATCATCCTTAAGGAATCATGCCATTTAGAAAGACAGGCACACATAGGAAGCCATTTTTCTGAAAGAGGAAAGTACTGACACTTAAAAACGACCTCATGAATTGACAACTTACAACAAAAAGACAAATAACTCAATCATAAAATGGGAAAAGGACTTGAGTAGAAATTTCACTAAAGAGGGCATTCTAATGGCCACCAAACACAAGACAAGATGCTCAATGTCACTAGCTATCAGAGAGATGCAAATCAAAACCACAATGAATTACCATTTCACTCCCACAGGGATGGCTAAGATTAAAAAAACAAACAAACAGAAAATAACAAATGTTGGTGAGGATGTGGGGAAATTGGAATGCTTATCTATTGCTGCTTGGAATGCAAAATGGTACAGCAATTGTGGAAAACAGTGTGGCAGTTCCTAAAAAAATCTAAAACTATAACTACCATATGACCCAGCAATTCCACTTTGGCTATTGTCTTAGTCATCTAGTGCTGCTCCAACAGAAATACCACAAGTGGATGGCTTTACAACGAGAAATGTATTCTCTCACAGTCCAGTAGGCTACAAGTCCAAATTCAGGGCATCGGCTCCAGGGGAACGCTTTCTCCATCGGCTCTGGAGGAAACTCCATGTCATCAGTCTTCCTTTGGTCTGGGAGCTTCTCTGCGCAGGAACCTCAGGTCCAAAGGACGCACTCTGCTCCCAGCACTGCTTTCTTGGTGGTATGAGGTTCCCACGTATCTCTGCTCGCTTCTCTCTTTTATATCTCAAAAGAGATTGCATTAAGACACTAATCTTGTCAACCTCATCAGTATAAACTCATCACAGTGATAGAAATTACAACACATGAGGAGATCACATATAATCTCATGATAGTGGTAGAGTTTACAACACATAAGGAAATCACATCAGATAACACAATGATGCAATACTGGGAATCATGACCTAGCCAAGTTGCTACACACATTTTTTTGGGGGACACAATTCAATCCATGACAGGTATATACCCAAAGGACTTGAAAGCAGAGACTCAAAGAGATACTTGTACACCAATGTTCACTGCAGCACTATTCACTCTAGCCAAAGGGTAGAATCAACCTAAATGCCCATCAATGGATGAATGGATAAATAAAATGTGGTACATACATACAGAGGAATACTATGCAGCCATAAAGAATAATGAGTTCTCAAAACATTATAATGTGGATGAATCTGGAGGACATTATGCTGAGTGAAATAAGTCAATCACAAAAGGACAAATATTGTATTACCTCACTGTCGTGGATTGAATTATGTCCCCCAAAAAATGCGTTTATCAGTTTGGCTGGGCCGTGATTCCTGGTATTGTGTGGTTTTCCTATAAGTTGTAAATCCTGCCTCTATGATGTTAATGAGGGAGGAGGGTGGCAGTTGTGTTAGTAAGGCAGGACTCAGTCTACAAGATTAGATTGTATCCGGAGGCAATGTCTTGAGATATAAAAGACAGAAGTGAACAGTGAGATAGGGGGATCTCATACCATCAAGAAAGCAGTGCTGGGAGCAGAGCACGTCCTTTGGACCAGGGTCCCTGTGCAGAGACGCTCCTAGTCCGGGGGAACACTGATGAGAAGGCCAAGAGAGAGAAAGCCTTCCCCTGGAGCTGACACCCTGAATTTGGACTTTTAGCCTACTTTGCTGTGAAGAAATAAATTTCTCTTTGTTAAAACCATCCACTTGTGTTATTTCTGTTATAGCAGCACTAGATAACTAAGACATTCACTTAGATAAAAAGACAAGAAAAGGCAAGTGTACAGAGACCAAAGTTTATTAATGGTTACCAGTGGTGGGAGAGAGAGCGAAAGGGAGGTTATTGCTTATGGAGTACACCCACTCCTTACTAACCGACACAGTTAGGTTCCAAAGACCAGGTTGTTATGCAAAAATTGGTGTTATGCAAAAGTGGAGGATGACCACATTAAATCACAAAATGGAGGATGACTATATTATTACATAACTGCCAAATTACATCATTACATAACTGCTAAATTACATCACTACATAACTGCCAAACCACTGAGAATCATGGCCAAGCCATGTTTACACATTACCTTAACCATCACAACCAGCGTTACTCTTGCCTCACACTTAGGCGTTCGTTACTGCCAAATGTATGCTGTTAAAGTGCAAAATAGTTGGATGGTAGATTTTTTACTATTGTCATAAATGTGAAATGTCAGATAACGAGATAGTCAATAAGTGAGGAGTAGGTTACTGACTTTTGATTTATGGTGATGGAAAAATTGCATTAATGGTAGGGTTGCACAGCCAATTAATGTAATTGCTGTCAATAAGTTGTACACCTGTAAAAAGTTGAATTGACAAAAGTTGTGTAATAGATATATTTGTAACAACGACGACAAAAAAAAAAAAAAGTAACTGCTGAGGCTGCTTATGGACAACCAAACACCTCATAGGATTTGGTTCCTTGGTTTGGAGGTTTAGGGTCATGGTTTCATGGGACATCTCAGTTAATTGGCCTAGTAACACATTTAGTGCTTCTGTTCTACCTCCTAGTTTGCTGCATAGTTCCTGGGGTTTAAAAGCTTGCAAGCAGACATGCAAGGCACAACGATTGTTCTCTATATGCCTGGAGCAATAGAGGAAGAAGGAGAGTCAGGAATAGGAAGAGGAAATGGAATGTGTGGCTAATTGCCTCCATGAACAACTGCCTCCTTTGCCATGAGACTGGAAGAACTGGATGGTGCCCGGCTACCATTATTGAACATTTTGATCAAAAATTCTATAGAAGAATCTTGATCAAAAGGAAGAAAATGAAGAACAGAATTTAAATTCTCCTCAGACCATATACAAAAACAAATTCAATATGGATTAAGGACCTAAATGTGCAAACTAAAACCATAAAATTCTCAGAAGAAAATGCGGGGGCAATGCTGTCGGGCCTAGCTTTTACCAATGGTTTATCTAATATAATGTCATGGGGGGAAAAGACCCCAGACTCAGATTTTATCAAAAGAGGTTTTTATTAAGCCAAGACAAAGATAGCCATTGCAATGAAGAATCTGCCAGTCTGCACCAGGCACAAGAGACTAGCAGAATCCACTGAATCACAATCAGGGAGTTTCTAATATATTCTTACAGAAGGAAGTAAAGATACATCATTGTCAAAGGTGGAATAACAAAGTGGGACCTTAATAATGATTAGTTTACAGAGCTTTGTTGACTAGTTACCTACTTAGTGACATTACATTGATTGGTGGATTACAAGTTTTGTTTTAAGACTCCTTGGGAACAAACCGTAGAGATAAGCTGTTTGGGTTAAGTCTCCTTTGGAAACAAGCTAATAAAATCCTGATTGGTACTTGGTGAGGTAAGATAGCTTCTACTTAGTTAGATATTGGTACTTTGTTGGTTAGTTGCCACTTAGTTACCATAAAGAATTCACAGAGTTCACAGTTACATAAAAGCTCCTTGGCTTTGTTACAAGAAAAAAACCACCTTCTTTTGGATATCAGATAACAGATAGAACTTCCCTAATCAGTTTACTTTTCTGGTTCTACAGGTTTTCTACACAGAGTGAATTCCAAGCCTGGACTCCCACTTCAGCTTCTCTTACTCAAATCAGATACCTCATAATAACATTTTAGGGTCTCCTTATCAATAATAACAAAAGCACAAACAGCAAAAGACAAAATAAATACATGGGATATCCTAAAAATTTTTTAAAATTCTTCATCAAAAGACTTTATCAAAAAAGTGCAAAGACAAACTACCTACTGGGAGAATATCTTCAGAAACCATATATTTGATAATAATCTAATAGCCAAAATATAAATAAAACTTCAACAACTTAACAACAAAAAGGCAAATAACTCAATCGTAAAATGGGCAAAGGACTTGAATAGATATTTCACCAAAGAGGACATTCAAATGGCCACCAAACACATGAAAAGATGCTCAATATCATTAGCCATCAGAGAGATGCAAATCAAAACCACAATGAGATATCATTTCACTCCCACTAGGATGGCTAAGATTAAAAAAAAAAACAGAAAATAACAAATTTTGGAGAGGTTGTGGAGAAATTAGAATCCTTATCCATTGCTGGTGGGAATGGAAAATGGTACAGCCTTTGTGGAAAACAGCATGGCAATTCCTCAAAAAAACTAAAAATAGAAGTACAGTATGACCCAGCAATTCTACTCCTGGGTATACACCCAAAAGACTGCAAAGCAGAGACTCAAACATAGACTTATACACCAATGTTCATTGCAGCACTATTCACAATAGCCAAAAGGTGGAAACAACCTAAATGCTCATCAACAGATGAATGGATAAACAAAATGTGGTACATACATACAATGGAATACTACTCAGCCAGTAGAAAAAACAATGTCTTGATACATGCTACAACATGGATGGAGCTTGAGGACATTATGCTGAGTGAAATAAGTCAGCCACAGAAGGACAAATATTGTATAACCTCACTTATACAAAAATACAAGAAAAGGCAAATGTATGGAGACCAAAGTTTATTAGTGGTTACCAGGGGCAGGAGGGAGCGGAAAAGGAGGTTGTTAATAGTGATGGAAAAATCACTTTAAGGGTAGAGTTACACAGCTGATTACTGTAACTGCTATCAATCAATTGTACATCTGTAAAAAGTTGAATTGGCAAAAGTTGTGTGACAGATATATTTACAAGAAAGACAAAAAATAAAATAAAATAGAGTACATGCTGAGGCTGCTTATGTACAACCAAACGCCTCATGGGATTTGGTTCCTTGGTTTGGAGGTTAGTCATCTTGTTGTGAGGTGCCGTCAAGTCAGTTCCAACTCATAGCGACAAAACACTGCCTAGTCCTGCGCCATCCTCACAATCACTGCTATGTCTGAGCACATTGTTGCAGCCACTGTGTCAATCCATCTCATTAATGGTGTTCCTCTTTTTCACTGACCCAGCACTTTACCAAGCATGATGTCCTTCTCCAGGGACTGCTCCCTCCTGATAATATGTCCAAAATATGTGAGACAAAATCCAGCCATCATCGCTTCTAAGGAGCATTCTGGCTGTACTTCTTCCAAGGCAAACTTGTTCATTCTTCTGGAATTCCATAGTATATTCAATATTTTTTATCAACATTATAATTCCAAGGCATCAATTCTTCTTTGGCCTTCCTTATTGACTGTCCAGCTTTTGCAGGCATATGAGGCGATTGAAAATATCATGGCTTGGGTCAGGCACACGTTAGTCCTCGAAGTAACATCTTTGCTTTTTAACACTCAAAAGGGGTCTTTTGCAGCAGATTTGCCCAATGCAATGTGTCATTTGATTTCTTGACTGCTGCTTCCATGTGTGTTGATTGTGGATCCAAGTAAAATGAAATCCTTGACAACTTGAATCTTTTCTCCGTTTATCATGATGTTTCTTATTGGTCCACTTGTGAAGATTTTTGTTTTATGTTGAGGTGTAATCCATACTGAAGGCTGTATTCTTTGATCTTCATCAGTAAGTGCTTCAAGTCCTCTTTACTTTCAGCAAGCAAGGTCGTGTCATCTGCATAATGAAGGTTGTTAATGAGTCTTCCTCCAATCCTGATGCTAGATTCTTCTTCATATTGTCCAGCTTCTCAGATTATTTGCTTAGCATACAGATTGAATAAGCATGGTGAAAGGATACAACCCTGGTGTATTGGAGGTTTAGGATCATGGTTTCATGGGACATATCAGTTAATTGGCCTAATAACGTGTTTAGTGCTTCTGTTCTACTTCCTAGTTCACTGCAAAGTGCCTGGGGTCTTAAAAGCTTGCAAGTAGCCATCCAAGGTATAACAATTTGCCTCTATTTGCCTGGAGCAACAGAGGAAGAAGGAGAGTCAGGAATAGGAGAAGGATATGGAATGTGTGTCTAATTGCCTCCATGAACAACTGCTTCCTTTGCTATGAGACGAGAAGAAAAAGATGGTGCCCAGCTACCATTACTGAACATTTCAATCAAAGATTCCATAGAAGAATCCTGATCAAAAGAGGGGAAACACAGACCAGAATTTCAAATTCTGTTAGACTCCAGACTTTGTGGAGCCAAGGGGGTATATGAACCCCTGAAACTATTGCCCCGATATAATCTTTAAACCTTAAACGAAAAATATCCCCTGATGTTTCCTTAAAACCAAACAGTGGTTTAGCTTAATTAGTAAAAAAAAAGTCTGCCTTGAGCATTATGCTTTTTTAATAGCTATCTATATGGAATCTAACTGACAATAGTAACTCGCAAGATTAGCTATGACCCTTAGGGGGCAGTGAGTTTAGGTTAATGGAGGAGGAACAACTCAGAAAAGGAGGGTGAGAATGGTTGCACAACTTGCATGTAGAAACTATTGAATTGGTGTATGTTCTGCTGTGTATATTCTCAATAACAACAAAAATAAAATAAATTATAAAAAGAGCAAAAACAAAAACAAACTACCCCATGTAAAAGCTGCAGTGGTCAGCCAACCAGACATTGGGCTGAAACTCATATACAACACTGTAGCTCTCAGAACAAAACAAGACAGAAAAACCACAAACTCACCAGTGTGTGAGGCTAGCCCCAACAAGAGGCTTATTTTATACTCTTAAACAACACAACACAAAACAAAGCAAATAGGGAACCCAGTTTCTTAAAATGCCTCAGCAGTTCTTTGGTAAGAGCAACCCAATTCAACAGAAAAACAGGTCTAGATAAAACTTATTAACTTGCTATAGTCTCAGATGGAGGGACCTCAGGCTCTTTGATGAAACCTGAGCACCAAACAGAAGTTCCCCAAAAAGAAAAGAAAAGACAACCCAAATGGGAACTCATTTTCTCAAAGTGACCACTGAAATTCCAAATTACTTCTAGTATATTCAGCTTATAGCAATTTTGAATATGAACTCCAAACCAGTGTCCTGGTAGAGGGGAGCTCCAAGCTCACTTTTCTTAGATACCAAGGGTTCTATTCCCTTAGGTTGAAACTTTGGTTTCTCAGAGCCAAATAAAATTCCTAGCAGGTAGTCCGCTGTGGGGTTTGGTCAGTGTTTTGTTCCCACCAATGTTTGTGGCTTAAAAAAAGGCTGAGATTTCTTTGTAACAACCATTCAAACCCCAGTTTCAATTTTTCTGAACTTAGTTCATTCTTCTTGAACCTAGTTCATTCTGCTGGCTAGAGACCTAGTCTCTTACAACTTCCAATCAATTTCTATTAAGCAGTAGAGCTGCAACACAAAACTCTGAGCTCAAGACCTGAGAGTTCTTACCACAGCCCCAAAAAGACTGGAAAGAAGCAGAGAGCAAAAAAGGAATGCTCTATGGGCTCAGTTCTTGATTTCCTCCAAGGATTTGGGGACTTGAGAAGATGCCTTTGAATACCACTTCTGATGCCATTTTCTGTAAAAACAAAAAATCATATTACGCCAATAACAGAAATTGACTGAAGTTTATTGAATATACAATTCACAAATTGCGGTAACATTTAGACTAGGGAGTCAAAAATGTTCCCTTCACCTTTATTTTTGAAGCATATGTATATTATCTATTCAAAAATTAATTCTTTAAAACATGCCTATGTACTGTTGTACAGTGCAGGTAGGAATGCAAAATAGTACAACACCTGTGGAGAGTAATTTGGTACTTATCGAAATTACAAATGCACATATACCCCTTGACCCAGCAATTCCATTTCTTGGAATATACAAAGTGAAGTATATACAAGATTATTAATTACAGCATTGTGATAGCCTGAAACTGGAAACAACCGAAGATTAAATAAAGTATGGTTCATGTACATCAAGGAATGCTAAGGAGCTGTAAAAAAGAATGCAGAAGCTTTCTATGTACTGATTTGTTAAGATCTCCAGGATATATTGTTAAGTAATAAACGCAAGGTGTAGAATGGTGTAATAGTATGCCACCTTTTTCGTAAGAAAGGGAGGGAATATGTATTCATACTTGCTTGTATATGCATAAAGAAATTATTAATGGATACACACTAAATGAATAAAAGTGGTTATAGAAGAAAGCCCAAACTCTTTGGCCTGGAATATAAACCTTTCTAGGATATGCTTTGAAGCCAGACTGCCTGACACTTACTTTGCTATACAACTTCAGGCAAATTATTGTTTCCTCATCTGCAACACAAGGATAATAGTACCTACCCTCATAGAGTTGTGAGGATTAAATGAATTAATACACTTCGAAAAGGGCCTTGCACATAATTAGCACTCAATAAACGTTAGCTACCATATTTTTACACAAATAACATGCGCCTTCTACGTTTGTTTGCCAATCCTGCCCTCCCCTATGAGGTATTTTTGTAAGCATGCTATGCTAATTTTTTTTTTTTTTACAGCAACATGTAAAAAAAGATTGGCATAGCACTTACAAAAATACCTCCCAGGGGGAGAGGCAGTTGACAAACAAACATAGAAAGTGCACATTATTTGCAGAAAAATACGGTAGTTTATAATCACTATCATCTGGCTCTAGCCTACCTTTCCAACCATGTCCTCAAACTCCCCTACAGCAGTGGTTCTCAAGCCCAGCTGCATATTAGGAGCTTTTAGAAAACACTGATACCTGGACCCCACTCCCAGACCACATAAATCAGAATCTCTGGGAGGTGGAGCTCAGGCAGTGACATTGTGAAAAATCACTCCAGGTGATTTTGAGCACTCTTATCAGATTGTTGGTTTCCTCACTGCACCTCACTCATGTCAGGCTCATTCCTGCCTTTGCTCATATTATTTCCCCCCAAACCCTGCTTGAGAAGCCTTCTTCTCCATTCCACATCCCTGCCTGTTGAATTTCTACTCATCTTCCAAGACCCAACTTAGATGTTTTCTTCTCCATAAGGACTTCAGTTCTCACCACACTCCTCCTTTTGATGATTCCCTGCTGCATACAGGATATGGAACACAAGGCCCACATTTCTAGCCTCATCACCTGCTTCTCCCCCACCACACAGTTACTCCCTGTGCTTCTACCACACCAGATCACTTGCCCCTCTGCAGCCACACTTATGCCTGAGCCTTTGCACATGCTCTTTACAACCCTCAACCTGGACTATGCCCTTAGCCAACTCCTCATCCTTCAAAAGACTCATCTCATGCCTGACTCCTGTAAAGCCTTCTTGCAGCCCTTCTGCCAATCTCCCCAAGGTAGAGTTAGGTGTTCTCTGCCCTCTGTTCTCTTGTACCTTGGACTAATCTCTAATTAAGTAGCACATTGTATTGTCAATATGTTTTGTCTAGGTTGCCCATTAGTCTGAGCTTCTTGAGGGCAAGGAGTAGGATTTTTCCACCTCTGTCTTCCTTCCTTGCAGCACAGGCCCTGCATAAAACAAATATTTAGAGGATGTTTACAGAATTGTATTGCTCTATGGGGCTTACTGTCATTCATTCTGAAAATTGCTGGTCTCCGTTTCAAGGTAAAGCCCAGATAACTGAACACAATAGTACGAACAGCATACTAAAACTAGTATGAACAGCACTAAAACTAGTATGAACAGGATTATCATCTCCTTCATTCTAGGCCAGGAGCCCTGGTAGCACAGTTGGTTAAGTGCTTGGTTGCTAAACAAAAGGTCAGAGGTTCTAACCCACTAGCAGCTCCTCAGGAGAAAGATGTGGCAGTCCGCTTCCATAAATATTTCAGCCTTCAAAATCATATGGGGCAGTTCTATTCTGCCCTATAGGGTCGCTATGAGTCAGAATCAACTTGACGGCAACAGGTTTCATTCTAGTCCACTTCTATCGACAGAATCCAGGTCTAAGATCTTAATACCTTATTTACACTGCATGATCAGGCCAGTCATTGAGTTCTAAGATCTCATTAATGTTAACAAGCCAGTCTTGAGTACTGTCCCCTCAGCCAATTCACTACCTGTCAAATTGCTTCACTTAGTCAGTGGTTTGCAATCCTAGCTATACATTAAAATCAGCTGGGGAGCTTTTAAACATCCTGCTGCTGCTAAGGTTGCCCTGCCGTCCAATTACATTAGAATCTCTGGGGGGTGGATCCCAAGCATTGGTATTTTTTGAAGTGACTTTCCCAAGACTACAAAGGGGCAGAGCCCCAGGCTTTCAGGCTCCCAGGTCAGTGCAGCTTCCACTACTCAGTTGCCTTCTGGATGATACTGTGAGTCTTATCATCAAGGTAAGTGTGAACAACCAGAGGGGAGGCAAATGGGAGGGAAAGGAGAGAAGAGCGGAGAGGAGGGTAGGAAAGAAGGGCAAATAAGGGAGGAAAAAAAGAAGGGCAAGCCAGCTGAAGAAGCTCTGTGGCTATCAGTGATTCTCAAACTTGGGCACTCATTGGAATCGCCTGGGGCTCTGCCCCTTTGTAGTCTTGGGAATGTCACTTCACTCAGAACTCAGTTTCTTCTTCAGTAGAATGGGGATCATAATACTTGTTCTGCCTACTTTACAGGTTTGTTGTGAGGATTACAGAAAATAATGACAACTAAAGTCCTTTGGATGCACCACGTAAATAGAAGGGATACCTACCACCGTAGACAAATCTCCAAAACACTTTGAGTAATGAAAAGGCAAGCTTCAGGAGGGTGCATACAGTGTTAACACCATGCAAAACAAGATTACATAATGTTTACAAAATTCTCTAAAACATTTATGGATACATTCATGTAAAGTTGAAGGACAAAACTTGCATGGGAATGATAAACTCCAAATTCAGGACAATGGTAACTGGGGGAGGAAAAAGGATGCACTTGGGGAAGGTTACTGAAGGGGGTTCAACTGTATCTTTAATGCTTTATTTTTAAAAAATTAATTCTGAAATGCAAATTAAAACCACAGTGAGATACCATCTCACCCCGGCATTACTGGCACGAATCAAAAACACTGGAAATAACAAATGTTGGAGAGGCTGCGGGGAGATCGGAATTCTTATGCACTGCTGGTGGGAAAGCATAATGATACAACCATTTTGGAAAATGATATGGCACTTCCTTAGAAAGCTAGAAATAGAAATACCATACGATCCAGCAATCCCACCCCTAGGAATATACCCTAGAGAAATAAGAGCCTTCACACGAATATACATATGCACACCCATGTTCGTGGCAGCATTGTTCACAATAGCTAAAAGATGGAAACAACCTAGATGCCCATCAACAGATGAATGGATAAACAAACTATGGTACATACACACAGTGGAGTACTACACAACGATTAAGAACAATGATGAATCTGTGAAGCATCTCATAACATGGATGAAACTGGAGGACATTATGCTGAGTGAAATAAGTCAATCACAAAAGGACAAATATTATATGAGACCTCTATTGTAAAAACTCATGAAAAAGTTTACACGCAAAAAGTAACAATCTTTTTTGGTTACGAGGGATGGGAAGGGTGGGTGGGGGAAATACTAAATAGACAATAGATAAGTGGTATCTTTGGTGAAGGGTGAGACAGTACACAATACTGGGGAAGCCAGCACAACTTGTACAAAGAAAGGTCACGGAAGCTCTATAGACACATCCAGACTCCCTGAGGGACTGAATTGCTAGGCGGAGGGCTGTGGGGACCATTGTCTCAGGAACATCTAGCTCAATTGGCATAACACATTTTATAAAGACAGTGTTCTACATTCTACCTTGGTGAGTAGCGTCTGGGGTCTTAAAAGCCTGTGAGCAGCCATCTAAGATACTCCATTGGTCTCACACCTTCGGGAGCAAGGGAGAATGAAGAGAACAGGATACAAGGAAAAGATTAGTCCAAAGGACTAATGGACCACAGACACCAAGGCGTCCACCAGACTGAGTCCAGTACAGCTAGATGGTGCCCAGCTACCACCACTGACTGCTCTGACCAGGATCACAGCAAAGAGTTCTGGACAGAGCTGGAGAAGGATGTAGAACAAAATTCTAACACACACAAAAAAAGACCAGATTTACTGGCCTGAAAGAGACTGGAGAAACCCTGAGATTATGGCCCCCAGACACCCTTTTAGCTCAGTGGTGAAGTCACTCCCGAGGTTCACCATTCAGCTGGAGATTGGACAGCCCCATAAAACAAAACGAGACCAATGAGGCACAGCAGTCCAAGGACAAGGACTAGAAGGCAGAAGGGGACAGGAAAGCTAGTGATAGGGAACCCAAGGTTGAGTAAGGACAGTGTTGACATGTAGTGGGGTTAACCATTGTCATAGGGCAACATGTGTACTAACTGTTTAATGAGAAACTATTTTGTTCTGTAAACCTTCATCTAAGGTTAGAATAGCAGCACAACTGGAAGAACATAATCGATGTCACTGAATTGTGCATGTAGAAATTTTTGAAATGGTATATCTTTGGCTATGTATATTTTCACCAAAAAAAAAAGGTCAAGAAGGGAGAGTGTTAACATGTTGTGGGGTTGTTAACCAATGTCATAAAACAATATGTGTACTGACTGTTTAATGAGAAAGTATTTGTTCTGTAAACCTTCACCTAAAGTACAATAAAAAAAATAATTAATTCTGAACTAAATATGGAAAAATGTGAAGATCTGATAAAACTGAGGGTGTTATATTATTTTCTACTTTTCTGCACACTTGAAAAGAAGGTAATAAAATAACTGTATATATAATATAAATATATAATATAAACATTTTTAAAGCAAAATAAATAAAAGAGATTTTTACCATTATCTTGCCCTAGCTTAGTTTTCTCTATTGTGCACCCTGGCATAGTGGCAGGAAATGATAAATCTTGGGATTAACAGCTGCTTCAAGTCTGTGTTGTAAGATAGAGATGTATAAATCAACAACTCAATACATTTTTTAAAAAGTGTTTCCTCTGCCTGGTTTTGGAAATGTCACTGAAGACATCTTTGCATACAGTGCACATCCAAACCCAAACCCATTGCCGTTGAGTCGATTCTGACTCTTAGAGACCCTATAGGACAGCGTAGAACTGCCCCATAGGGTTTCCAAGGCTGTAAATCTTTATGGAAACAGACTGCCTCACCTTTCTCGCATGGAAGGGCTGGTGGGTTCAAACTGCCGACCTTTTGGTTAGCGCTGAGCACTTTTAACGACTGGACCACCAGAGCTCCACAGTGCACATAGTAGTGCTCAATAAATGTTCTGTTGAAAAAAAAGGAATGGGAAACAAAGAAGTAAGACAGGCTTGGGGGGAGAGGGAGAAGAGAGGATTGGGTTCATTCACCTGGATGAAGTCACTCTCAAATATCAGTGAGTACTTGAACATATCATACTCTCCCTGTACAGTTGTCTCTGCAGTTTTCCCATGGAAGTGTTGAACATGCTCACTGCATAAATGTTATGGGCCTTGTAATAAGGTAACATAAATTCAGCACTCATGGCTATCTTTTTTTAAGATGGCTGCCTCAGCTCTTACAAAAACCTGCTACCCTGGCAACTACTAGCCCACTGCCTGGCACACAAGCCACAGCTAGTCTATACAGCACCTTCATGCTATTTAGACAAAGGTGCCCCTCTGGGCCAATGCAGCCCTCTAGCCCACAGTTTTGTTAGCAGACCCTTGTGGTTATTATAAAAGGCACCCCTTTCTCCTGGTAGACACAGCCCTGCACCAGGATGCACTGCACAACTTCGTGAACATAGTGCACGTTGAATTTTAGATTCCCCCTCTTCATCCCCTCAACACAGGTGCCCCTGTACAGTGAAAACTTGCAGGCTTTATGGGGCAGTCCTGCTGGTACATAAGTACTTGTGATCTGGCCCCTGACTGTCTCCACGACCTCAGACTTCATTTGTCCCACCCTCTCCTACCCCAACCCCACTCTTATTCACTGCTTTCACTGCGTGTGACCTGCTTTCCAGGAACACTGGCCTTCACTCTTGCCCTTCTGCCTTTGTGGCGATTGCAAGGCCCATCTGGGGATCTTCTTTGGCCTCAGTGGCAAATGAGGGAGCAGCGGTTCTCCCGGGCCACACAAGTGGCTACACCGCAGGTCTCTCAACCTCACCCAGCCCCTAGGACCCCCCTTTTGATCCAAAGCATCCCCAAAGTGTGGCGTTGGCCCCTGGAGCTGACTGGAGGACGCTGGAGTAGGCAGGCGCCGCGGTTACTATTCAAATTTAGCCTTTTGTCCAGGGGATGATTTGGGGCGAATGGACCCGAGTCCCTTCTAAGCATGGAGATGCGAGGACGGGCTGAAGATAGGTTCCTCCGGGTCTAACACACCCAGTCACTTCTGCCCTCTGGTTTTTGGTCTCCTGGAGGGGTCCCGCAAACCACAACTGCCCATCTTCTTCTGGGGACGCCGTCCCTGCCTAAACCGCACTAATCCTCTACCGCCCTTTGTGACCTATTGCTGTCACACAAGCCTTTGTCCAAGTTCCCTAACAGCCGACCCTCTAAGGGCCAGGCCCCCTTGCTCCCCTCAAATACATCTCCGCCTCCACAGGGTACAGTCCGGCCCCACCCCGGGAGCGACAAGAACTGGGCGGGAGCGGGGCAAGCAAGAACACCATCTCCACAGAGCACAGACCTAACCAGCCAGGGACCTGGTGACGGCGGGAAGCGCACGCGCAGATTCCGCGTACCCTCCAACAGGGTGGGTGGGGCGATTGGGCGCGGGCTGAAGCTCAACCCGCGGTTCTGCGCGCCCCCTGCTGCCCTGCTTCCTATTCCAAGGCCTCCTTTCTCCAGCTTCATTTGGTCTATAGAACAGCTCCGTACTGGAGTCTTACAGTGAATTCTTCCGTTTAGCCAGCAGTCCCTCTAATAAAATGAAAGAATGAATGACAAAAAAGCACAGTGAATCTTAGAGTACAGATTAGGGAAATCTTACAGGGCTTGGCCATAGTAAGGAAAACTAGGATAAGGTCCAATTTTCCTTTCTGAGAGTTAAGTGAAGAAAAACTGGCACAACAAGTTTCTCTGCTGTTTAATACATAAGTGTACCTAAGTAAAACAAAGAAGGAAATGCTCCATGATGCATGTTATCTGATTTAAGTTAAAGATTCGGGTGCTGGTATTGTCTTATAACCACCTTGTGACTATGACTCAGGATCGCATGACCTTGAGTCGACCCCAGCCACCACGTAGCCTGGTAATTAAACTCCCAGAACCAATCCTGTAATCTTTTTAATCTGTAATTATGTATATATCCTAGTCGTGATCCTTTCCTTGCTTCTGTAGTCCCATCTACGACAGTGATGAATTGACCTGCTACTAATCATGACCTTGTGATGATTTTCTTTGTCCTCTATAGTATATAATAGACACCATGACCGTGATTCAGTGGATACATGGGTACATGATAATGGTCTCTGTCATTCTTTGCTTTTGTCTTGGCTTAACAAAATTATCTTTTGATTAAATTTGAGTCTGGGGTCTTTTTCCCCTATGACATTTTGGCAAGAAGGATGGGATTCCAAAGCCATCTTCCTTCAGTGGGATCCTCCAGGGGCTGAGGAACAGAGCAGGTGGCAGCAACAGGGTCCTTTGTGCCGTACCGTTTCCATGGGCCCTGGGAACCCCGCAAAGGTAAGCATTCTTGCATTTGAACCCCATAAATTTTACAGTATGGTTCTCTGAGATCTTTTAAGCCTTTTGTTGTGTTTTTCTGTTCAGATTCTCTCGGATACCTTGGTAAGCTTTCACTTTTTTATATTGTCTAAATTTGAGCATCTCAGTCGGTACAGAGGTAAATCTACTTTCAAAGAATATTTCTTTGTGGTTTGGGAGAAAACTGAGGGCAGTTTTTTGTTTGTTGCACAGGCAGTTTGTCTCTAAGATTACTCAAAGGTGATGTTTGCACGTCATCTAGTGACATGTGGTTGTATCTGCAGATTTCTGAAATTTAAGGTTGCATGTGCTGAACTCTGGTAAACTGAGGAATGCCGTTTAGCTTCAGAAATGACATGCACTTGCCAGAGTTTAGGAACCAAACCAAACAGCCAGTCTGGGAAAATTTTGAGCTCAGTAAAATTAACTTTTCTGCACAGTGGATTAGAAAAAAAAGGCACTCTAAAATAAATCAACAAGTTAAATGAAAAGCTGCAGTTTCAGGCACCTAGTAAAGTCCTCTTTAATTTTCCCATTTGTAGCTGAAAAAGCTTGCTGAAGGTTTGTGTTCAAACCAGTTTGACAGATTTCTCTTTACTTTCAGGGTGCTCGTGGTTTGAATGACTGTCAAGCTTTTGGTCTTTTGTTTCTGTTTCTGGTTTGAAACTTTGAGCATGACAAGTCCATCATGTAGTTGACAAAATGTATGACTCCCCACCTTTTCTTTTGTTTAAAGTGTACATTTTAGCTTAGCCCATCTTTCTTTTGTTGACACGTGCTGTTTACTTAGTAAGATAGGGGATGCCATGTCTGGCATGCACTTACTTAGTTTTTCCACTTGCAAGTTCGTATTAAAGTTTATTTGACCTAGGTTTGCTGCACCTTTGAGTTCGCTTCTCACAATTTGGCATTGCGGAGGTTACTTTAAGGGGTGAGAGACCTAAAGTAATGCTCCTCGAAGCCGGGGTGCATAATTAGGCATTGTGGAGGTTACTGTAAAAGGTGAGAAACTGACAATAATGATCCTCACAGCCATTTTTATTTTTGCTAACTCACTGAGTACACATTTGCTAAATTCTTGCAAAAAAGGGAAAAAAAAAAAAAAAGGGCAAGGCCAAAGTCCTGCCATGGCGCCTTCTGGTTTGTTTTGTCCTGAGAGCTTGCCTCAGTTACTGATTTTCGCGAGACTGAGTTTTTATCTTGTCTATCTGGGCTGTTAGTAGCTACCCTAAAAAAACTTTAATATGAATTAGTCTATTTAAAAAAGTGCACTGAAAAAGGTTAGTTTATTTTAATTAGTATAACAAGACTTTAAAAAGGACAAGTTATTCTAAATTACTCTTTAACACACAAGAGACAGGGTTATGAAAACATAACAACTTCTTACCTCCAGAAGGTATTATTAAATTACAACATTTCTTCAAAGAACTTACTCTAATTATTTTAATAAATAAGCACACGAGTCCAAATATGTACAAAAATTAATAAAGGTAAATTTATTCTAACAAGGTTTTTATATTCTGTAATATGTCAATTTTTAAAGCAAAACATTTCTAAGTAAATTAGATATGTGAAATATGTTTATTTGAAGAAAAAGGGTAATTACCAAGAATCAGTGAGTTCGTTTTTACTGAAGAGCTTTGGTATTTACTGGGTAAATGTCTTAGGCTGGGTTCTCTAGAGAAGCAAAACCAGTAAAGCATATACATATATATAGAGAGAGATTTATATCAAGGAAACGGCTCTTGCGGTTGTAGAGGCTGGAACATCCCAAGTCCATGGGTCACGATAGAGGCTTATCCTGATTCACGTAGCCATAGGGGCTGGTGAGCCCAAGATTGGCAGGTCAGAGAGCACGGCTCTTGCTCACAGGCTGCAAAGTTCGATGAATTCCAAGATCGGAAGGCTAAACTGCAGGTAAGCTACTAGCCCAAGTCCCAAGGACCAGAGGTCAGACGAACAGGAGCCAGCTACAGGATCCAGTGTGAGCAAAAAGCCCCCGAGCCTTGCCAGAATGTCCACTTATATTCGATGCAGGCCACATGTCCAAGGAAACTCCCTTTCAACTGATTGGCTACTCACAGCAGATCCCATCATAGAGGTGATCACAACATCATATGACTATCAAACTACTGAGAATCATGGCCCAGAAAAGTTGACACATAACTTTAATCATCACAGTCTACCCTTTGGCAACTTGGCACCTGTAAACAGCTCCTTAAACCATGCATAATCTCTGAACGAAGACAATTATAAAGTCATACTTGCATCCAACATGATTCAGTGAACACACATACAACTGAAAATGCACTAGCCCTGTTTACATTTTACATTTTATAAGTGAAGAAAACAAAAATATTTGATGAACACATACAAAGCAGAAATACATAATGATTACAGTTCTTGTTTCTGCAACTGGTCACGTGGTCAAAGTTGGTCTTTAGAGCTACCTTCTTCCACCACCCAATCCATATTTCCTTTGCCCTCAGCAAGTACCTCAGCTGGTCATGGTTATTTGCCTGGTGGGGTGACCCAAACCTTCATTCCTGAAGGGTCTGCGCCATTAGTAGTCATGTCGGAATTGGGTTGCTGTAGTTTTCCATTGACTTTAATCACAGGGCATGGTCGTGCTAAGAGATGCCCTAAGGGATCTCCTGCATTCCAGACAAACTCTTCTTTACCTCCATTATGTAATATCAATCCAATTTCCTCTTGGTAATCAGGATTAATCACACCAGCCAGTATGGTAACTCCCTTCTTTGCCTGTTGATCCAGAGGCATAAGGAGCCAAAAGTGGCCAGGTGGCATTCTTAGCTTACGGTTCAATGGAATCAGTGATGTGTCTCCAGGTGGGAGTATACCTCCCTTTGGAACTAAGACCTCTAGGCCTGCAGAGCATAAGGTCACAGGGACAGGAAGCAAAAATTTTGTGAGTGGGTCACTAGGGGTAGTAGTGAGTGGTGCCACTCCCATTTCCACCCCTTACTTCCTGGACCCATGAATCCTGGCTATGGGAGAAATAGCACCATATATTGGATGCTGGTTTAGAGCATACATAGCCTCATGGAGAACACTGCCCTAACCCTGCAAGGTATTGCCATCTGGCTGGTGCTGTAATTGTGTCTTTAGAAGGCCATTCCATCTTTCTATCAAGCCAGCTGCTTCAACATGATGGGAAACATGGTAAGACCAGTGACTTCCATGAGCATGGGCCCACTGTCACACTTCATTTGCTGTGAAGTGAGTCCCTTGACCTGAGGCAATGTTGTGTGGGATACGATGACAGTGTATAAGGCATTCTGTAAGTCCATAGATGGAAGTTTTGGCTGAAGCACTACATGCAGGGAAGGCAAATCTATATCCAGAGTAAGTGTCTATTCCATTAAGAACAAACTGCTGGCCTTTCCATGATGGAAGTGGTCCAATGTAATCAACTTGCCACCAGGTTGCTGGCTGATCACTTCGAGGGATGGTGCCATACCAGGGATTCAATATTGGTCTCTGCTGCTGGCAGATTGGGCACTCAGCAGTGGCTGTAGCCAAGTCAGCCTTGGTGAGTGGAAGTCCATGTTTCTGAGCACATGCATAACCTCCATCCCTGCCACCATGGCCACTTTGTTCATGAGACCATTGAGCAATGACGGGAATAGCTGGGGAAAGAGGACAACTGGTTTCCACAGAACATATCATCCTATCCACTTGGTTGTTAAAATCCTCCTCTGCTGAAGTCACCCTTTGGTGAGCATTCACATGGGACACAAATATCTTCACTTCTTTGGCCCATTCAGAGAGGTCTATCCACATACCTCTTACCCATACCTCCTTATCTCCAATTTTCCAAACATCTTCCTTCCAAGTCCCTGACCATCCAGCCAAACCATTGGCTGCAGCCATGAATCAGAATACAATCGCACATCTGGCCATTTCTCCTTCCAAGAAAAGTGAACAATTAGGTGCACTGCTCGAAGTTCTGCCGATTGGGAGGATTTCCCTTTACCACTGTCCTTCAGGGAGGTCTCAGAAAGGGGCTGTAGTGCTGCCATTGTCCACTTTTGGGTGGCACTTGCATATCGTGCAAAACCATCTGTAAACCAGGCATGAGTTTTCTCTTCCTCAGTCAACTGATCATAAGGAACTCCCCATAAGGCTATAGGTGCAGACTGGGAGATGGAAGGTAATGTGACAGGAGTGGACACTATGGGCATTTGAGCCACTTCCTCATGCAACTTACTTCTGCCTTCAGGTCCTGCTCAGGCCCGATCTCGAATATACCACTTCCATTTAATGATGGAGTGCTGCTGTGCACATCCAACATTATGGCTTTGTGGGTTGGACAACAACCAGTTCATGATGGGCAGCTCAGGCCGCATGGTGACTTGGTGGCCCATGGTTAAGGGTTCAGTCTCTACTAAGGCCCAGTAACAAGCCAAAAGCTGTTTCTCAAAAGGAGAGTAGTTATCTGCAGAGGATGGCAGAGTTTTGCTCCACAATCCTAAGTGTCTGCACTGTGATTCACCAATAGGAGCCTGCCAAAGACTCCGAACAGCATGTCTATCTGCCACTGACACTTCAAGCACCATTGGATTAGCTGGATCATATGGTCCAAGGGCAGAGCAGCTTGCAAGGCAGCCTGAAACTGTTGCAAAGCCTTTCTCTTGTTCTGGGCCTCACTCAAAACTAGCAGCTTTTTGAGTCATTTGATAAATAGGCCACAGTAGCATACCCAGATGAGTAATATGTTGCCTCCAAAATCCAAAGAGGCCCACTAGGCATTGTGCCTCCTTTTTAGTTGTGGGAGGAGCCAGATGCAATAAATTATCCTTCACTTTAGAAGGAATCTCTCGACATGCCCCACATCACAGGACCCCTAGAAATTTCACTGAAGTGGAAGGCACCATATTTTTGTGGGATTAATTTCCCACCCTCTAGCATGCAAATGTTTTACCAATAAGTCAAGATTCATTGACACTTCTTCCTTACTAGGTCCAGGCAGCATAATGACATCAATATGACGGAGCAGAGTGACGTCTTGTGGAAAGGAAAGTCAATTAAGCTCCCTGCAGACTAAATTATGACATAGGACTGGAGAGTTGATGTAGCCTTCAGGTAGGCAACTGAAGGTGTATTTCTGGCCTTGCCAGCTGAAGGCAAACTGCTTCTTGTGGTCCTTCAAAACAAGTATGGAGAAAAAGGCATTAACCAGGTCAATAGCTGCATACAATGTACCAGGAGATGTTATTAATTTGCTCAAGCAATGAAACCACATCTCAAACAGCAGCTGCAATTGGAGTCAACACCTGCTTAAGTTTTAAATAATCCACTGTCATTCTCCAAGATCTGTTTTTTTTCCCCACAGGCCAAATAGGCGAGTTGAATGGGGATGTGATGAGAATCACCACCCCTGCATCCCTCAAGCCCTTGATGGTGGCAGTAATCTCTGCAATCCGTCCAGGAATACTGTATTGCTTTTGGTTTACTATTTTCCTAGGTAGGGGCAGTTCTAATGGCTTCCACTTGGCTTTTCCTACCATAATAGCCCTTACTCCATTTGTCAGGGCTCCAATGTGGGGGTTCTGCCGGTTGCTGAGTATATCTATTCCAATTATGCATTCTGGAACTGGGGAAATCACTACAGGATGGGTTCGGGGACCCACTGGACCTACTGTGAGATGGACATGAGCTAAGACTCCATTAATAACCTGACCTCCATATGCCCCTACTCTGATTGGTTGGCCACAGAAACATTTTGGGTCTCCTGGAATTAGTGTCAGTTCAGAGCCAGTACCTAGTAATCCCCAAAAAGTCTGATTATTTCCTTTTCCCCAATGAACATTCACTCTCATAAAAGGACATAGATTCCTTTCGGGAAGGCTGGGAGAAAGATTACAGTATAAGTTTTTGGCAGTGTATTGGAGTCCTTCCTCCAGGGGACCCAGCCTCCCCTTCATTCAATGGGTTGTGGGTCTTCAAACTCGCTCAAGTCTAGGAATTTATTGACAGGCCGTGATCACTCTGGTGATTCAAGTTAGACTGCTGTTCACCTGACTTAGAATTCTTCCACTTGTACAAATCAAGTAAATATTTAGTAGATTTCCTATCTATTTAACTCCTAGGGACACCATGACTACATAGCCAATGCCATAAGTCCGTACAAGTCAGGCTATTCTGATTACTGCTTTGACTCTGCTGTCCATTACTGTAACCATGCCCACCTTTTTTTGTCGATTGAGTGCCACCACTTGGCCCCTAAAATCAGGGGGTCTAATCAATCCCATTGTAGTTAGGTGTCTTAATTCAGTTAGGGCAGTTCCCACTGCCAAATCTGACTTACATAAAATAGCAATCACAGCAGTTTTCAAGGATGCTGGGGCTCCCTTTACAAATTTGTTCCTCACAGTTGTGGTAAAAGGTGTGTCCTCTGGGAACTCCATGTGTGGGTCTGTGGGTCTAACCTGATAAATCTACTCTAACATGTCAATTTCCCTAAGCCTCTGGATACTTATTCTACAGTATACCAAGGCAGTCTAGTATTTCAACTTGATTTAGTGTAGGCCACTGCATAATCCATGCCTCGGTGACCCAACCAAATAAACTATTAGATCCTTTCCTAAGTTCTCAAACTGAATGAATACGCTGTGCTTAGCGGGCCCATATCAATAAACTCAGACTTATCCACCTGTATGTTCCTTGTACCATTATCCCACACCCTTAATAGCCATTCCCACACATATTCCCCAGGTTTCTGTTTGTACATATTAGAAAAGTCAGTCAGTTCTTCTGGAGTGTTGTGTACCTCCTCCTGCATCATACTTTTTACTTCACCTTTTGGGGATCTCTGGGACTTAAGTCTAGTTATAGGTCTAGGAGCCAAAATTGGTAGTGGGGAAGTGTTTTGAGAAAGTTCAACATTGTCTTGTAAAGCATCTGCCTCAGGCAATGCCCCAGGCAATGACTCAGACAAGGGCTCTTTAGATGCAGCTGGGTTAATCTCATTAGATGGAGGTAGAGGGAGGAATGGTTTTACTAGGAAGGGTGGTTTAGCAGACAAACATGGAGAAATCTCTTCAGATGGGAGTGAGAGGGCTCGTTCTGTTGGCAGGAATGATTCAATGGAATTTAGAGGCACAAGGTTTCATGCTTCCTTATCATCTGCCCATATGTCCCTATCCTAAGTTTCAGGATCCCATTTCTTCCCAACCAATACTCTCACTTTAACTTCTGACACCTCTTGAGGTTGTCAGTTGAGTTGGTGTTGTAATTCAGCCACTCTTACAAAAGACTCTGGGTTTGGTTTTCGGCAATATCAGCTCTGTTACTACAAGAAATAAGGCTTTCTTTCAAAGCGAAAGTGGAAACTTTGAGGTCATTTATGTAGCACTTGAGCTTTGACTCTAAAGCCCTGAGTGCATCTCATTCTTTCACCAGTTTGTCTAGCGAAAGTAGGACCAACCAACCAGCTTCCTTATACTTCTCATTACAACAAAATTGTAGAAAGGTATCACACATGCAATCACTCAGAGCCTCGCCTTTCACCGATACCTGATCTATTGGTGGTGATATTTTGCGTATTTATATTGCCACCTCACACTATGGATAAGCAGTGCCCTCTTTACTACTGGAAGCAGAGTCATCAACATCTTTAAGGCTAACCAGACTTGAGAACCAATTTAGAAAACTCATCCTTACAATTTTGTTTCTCTAGAACCACTCTCAATACCAAATGTTTTAGGCTGGGTTCTCTGGAGAAGCAAAACCAGTTAAGCATATAAATATATATACAGAGAGATTTATATCAAGGAAATGGCTCATGTGGTGTAGAGGCTGAAATGTCCCAAATCCATGGGTCAGGATAGAGGCTTCGCCTGATTCATGTAGCCACAGGGGCTGATGAACCCAATATTGGCAGGTCAGAGAGCAGAGCTCTCGCTCACAGGCTGTGAAGATTGATGAATCCCAAGATCAACAGGCAAGACCACAGGTAAGCTGCTAGCTCAAGTCCCAAGAATCAGAGGTCAGACGAACAGGAACCAGCTGCAGGATCCAGTGCAAGCAAAAAGCCCTCGAGCCTTGCCAGAATGTTCACTTATATTCGATGCAGGCCACACACCCAAGGAAACTCCCTTCAATTGATTGGCTACTCATAGCAGATCCCATCAAGGAGGTGATCACAACATCATATGAGTGCCAAACCACTGAGAATCATGCCCAGCCAAGTTGACACACAACCTTAACCATCACAGTAAATAAAAAGTTTTATTAAAGAGAAGGCAAAAACTGTTTACCAAGAGACCAATAAAAGAAAAAAAAGTTTAGCTATCTTTTGTCTTTCAAAATACCTAAACTAGCTTAAACATCTGAAAATAAATTGAATAAGCAATTTTTGTCTTTAACCATGAGCCAAAACATAAAAATTACAAGGAGACACACCTAAAATGAAATGGAAATTTAAATAAAAATATACACTATTTAAACAAAGTTTTATTTCAACAGTAATTACTTTTTGTGATATATAAGCTGAAAATAATTTCCTAAACTTTTTAGTAACTTACTAATATTACATTAATATCCAAATGTATACCTTTTTGTTTTTATGCCACAAAGAAAAAGTATATATACACATATATATTTATGTCTGCTGATAAAAATGTTCATTGTTGACACTTAAAGAATTGTACAAAAAATATAATCAAAGTTTTTGTCTGTCTGTTTAAAATTTGATGAGTTAATTTATGAGATTTTTAAGAACTTTTAATATCAAATAACATATAACATCAAGAAATTAAGTTTCTCACTGTTAAAATAACAAAATTTTCTTTGATTACTAGGTTAAAATTTTATTTTTTATGTAATCTGCCTGGAAGACAAAGAGTTCAGCCTCTCATTAAGAAAAGATTCCTGAGTCAAAACAAAACTGCATGGTTTTGAAAAAACTAATGCTTTTACTTTTAAATCTTTGATTTAAAATAACTTAAGTTTTGATTCTCAGTGATCTATATCAAACTTCTGACAACTTTAAAACTTCATGGAAAGTTGCAAAAGATTTGTTTGTTTTATAAAAATAAAAAGAGTTTATTTAATATATTATGAATTACATAACATGTCAAGTCAGAAAACATACTAAATTTTCTTTAAGTTAAAAATTTATCTGCCTAATACTAAAAAAGAAGCATATGATATTACATCATAATTTTGTTATTTCAATTAACTTGGTCACAACTTATTTCTTTTAAATCTAGTATCATCAACCCAATAGTTTTAATCAGAGAATTCACATCATTTGCTTATAAAGTTTTTGTCACCATTCAAACGTTTAGCTTAATATGTTCTTGATATATTTTAACTATATGGTACGATACCTCAAATTATTATGTGTTATATCTAAAGGTCTTTAGAAATAAGGTTAATCATTATGTTTACAGATATTTTTATCTAAAGTTTTTATTTAACTTTATTTGGCTTTACATTACTTTTGTAGTTAATTCCCATCAAGTCTTTTCACTTTAAAACAAAAACTATTATTATATGCTAACCATAGCCATTTTTAGGTTTATCATTCACAGATAAATTTTACCTTTCTAATTCACTGAAAATGCAACAAAATGGACCGTATCAGACTCATAAAGAAGAATATAATATTTTGAACATAAATGTAATTGGACTAAATCAAGATTTTAAAACTCTTATGTAGAAACTGACAGTTTTTCAAGTTGCTGTTAATCCAGAATAACGTGGAACCAAAATTGGCTACATGGGACTGAGTAAACTAAAAGAATTACTATAAAATTTATATAAGAATATTGCTAATGTTCTATTGTTTAGCTATAAAAAAACATTTTTTTTCTTTTCTTTCCCTTGTTAGTACAGATCTGTATTTAAATAGTATAATCATTTAAAATCTATTTTTTGTACCTCAAATAGGGTTAGAAGATGTCATAACACATGTCAAAATTCTGACTAAATATATTCAGTGTTTGAAGTGATTCTGCCCGTAGACTCCAAGAAATGAATGCTAAAATGACTATAATAAGAAAAGTAATTCTTCAAAACCAAACGACCTTCCCTTATGTTATTTAGACTGAATCTAATATTGTTAAATATTGTCAATTTTTAATCCAATACTCTAAAGAATATTTTCACAGGTTAAAGGAGCTTTTGACAACCAAAACCAAAATCTCAAAATCTGCTTAATATTCTTCCAGGGGACTATATATTTATATATTTAAAAAGACCTCAATTAAAAGATTCCCTGAAGACTCTTTGAAAAGGACCGTATGTAGTTCTCCTTGCTAATCCTTGTGCCACTAAATTAAAGAGTTAAGACCTGGATACACCTCTCCCAACTGAAGAAGCTGCTGCTCCTACTTGGACAGTTCAACCAATTAAAAGACTCAAACTAAAGTTAAAAATCCCTAGTATGAGGAACAGATGAAATCTGGTGTGGAGAACTCATCCCAAGACCCAAGACCAGGCTTGTAAACGCTTTATTCCCAAACAGTGGACCACATAAATATAGATACAATTATCAGACCTTTCATATTTCTTTTTCTAGTATTTGCTCTTTTACTTCATCATTTCTTCTGTTCACTTTACCTACTCAACGTTCAAGAGCAAATTTCAGAGTCTCTTCTGACATTCGTTTTGGTCTTTTCTTTCAAAAAGAAAACTTTTGCAAAGAAAAAATTCAAGCCTTGAGTTGCAATAGTGAAGGATTCAATGGGAGAAACTACTGAATGACACATCAAAAGAAGATGGAACGAATACAATCACTGTACCAAAAAGAATTGGTCGATGTTCAGTCATTTCAGGAGGTAGCATATGATCAAGAACTGATGGTACTGAAGGAAGAAGTCCAAGCTGCACTGAAGGCACTGGCGAAAAACAAGGCTCCAGGAAATTGTTGGAAAACAATTGAGATGTTTCAACAGATGGATGCAGCACTGGAAGTGCTCACTCGTCTATGCCAAAAAATTTGGAAGACAGCTACCTGGCCAACTGACTGGAAGAGATCCATATTTGTGCCTATTCCAAAGAAAGGTGATCCAACCAAATGCAGAAATTATCGAACAATATCATTAATATCACATGCAAGTAAAATTTTGCTGAAGATCATTCAAAAGCGGTTGTAGCAGTACATCAACAGGGAACTGCCAGAAATTCAAGCTGGATTCAGAAGAGGACATGGAACCAGGGATATTACTACTGATGTCAGATGAATCCTGGCTGAAAGCAGAGGATACAATAAAAATGTTTACCTGTGTTTTATTGACTATGCAAAGGCATTCGACTGTGTGGATCATAACAAATTATGGATAACATTATGAAGAATGGGAATTCCAGAACGCTTAATTGTGCTCATGAGGAACCTGCACATAGATCAAGAAGCAGTAATTCAAACAGAACAAGGGGATACTGCATGGTTTACAATCAGGAGAGGTGTGCATCAGAGTTGTATCCTTACAGCATACTTATTCAATCTGTATGCTGAGCAAATAATCTGAGAAGCTGAACTATATGAAGAAGAACAGGGCATCAGGATTGGAGGAAGACTCATTAACAACCTACGTTATGCAGATGACATAACTTTGCTTGCTGAAAGTGAAGAGGACTTGAAACACTTACTGATAAAGATCAAAGACCACAGCCTTCAGTACGGATTACACCTCAACATAAAGAAAATAAAAATCCTCACAACTGGTCCAATAAGCAATATCACGATAAATGGAGAAAAGACTGAAGTTATAAAGGACTTCATTTTACTTGAATCCACAATCAACGCTCATGGAAGCAGCAGTCAAGAAATCAAGTGACACATTGCACTGGGTAAGTCGGCTGCAAAAGACCTCTTTAAAGTGTTAAAAAGCAAAGATGTCTCCTTAAAGACTAAGGTGCGCCTGACCCAAACCATGGTGTTTTCAATGTCTCATATGCATGTGAAAGCTGGGCAATGAATAAGGAAGATGGAAGAATTGATGCCTTTGAATTATGGTGTTGGCGAAGAATACTGAATACACCATGTACTACCAAAAGAACGAACAAATATGTCTTGGAAGAAGTATAGCCAGAATGCTCCTTAGAAGCGAGGATGGTGAGAATTCATCTCACATACTTTGGACATGTTATGAGGAGGGACCAGTCCCTGGAGAAGGACATCATGCTTGGTAAATAGAGGGTCAGTGACAAAGAGGAGGACCCTTAATGAGATGGATTGACACAGTGGCTGCAAAAATGGGCTCAAGCATAGCAATGATTGTGAGGATGGCATAGGACCAGGCAGTGTTTCGTTCTGTTATACATAGTGTCGCTATAAGTAGGAACCAACTAATTAGATGGCACCTAACAACAACTAACAACAACAGTATTTGCTATCCTTTTGTCTTACATGCCATGCCTTTAAGGTCTGTGGGCTAATAACTTTCCCTTGGTGAATGAATGTTATTGAAATTGCTTTGTGCCTAACCTCACTATTTTTAAAGTAGTTTTGTTATATCAATTAGGTTTTATTAATTGCTAAGACAGATTTGTATAAGTAAACCTTTCCATGAGTTTTAACCTAAAAACTTTCCTTTATATTTTTCTTATTAGTGTTTTAATAATCATTAAGTGACTTGTCACACACATTCTTGTTTATTCGTATATGCCCTTATTTAATGGACCTTATTTTAGTTTCTAGGTCATTTGTGTGCTAATAGCTCTTGTTTATTTCTTCCAGACAATTTTCCTCCATTATAAAGCCTTTCTTAAGTTCTTTGTTACTATGCCTTATAATAACAACTGAGGACTGAAAAGATAATGCTTTTGTCAAATTAGCTAAATTGGTAGCAAAAATCTCCTGTTGTTCTTGGAAGAAGCACCCCTGAAGTAAAAAAAATATATACACAAAATAGGCCAACAAGTAGCATGGCTACATTCAGTTTCCCCCAGTGCAGATGCCATAGGTATCTGACCTGTTTAGTTAACTCCCACAAGGGATAGGATCATGGTTACAAACTTTATTGCAAATTAGAACAACTGTATTAGTAATTGTTGTAATCATTGTTGGCATAGTCAAATGTATTATGAAATGTGCACCCAAGGTCAGGCAAAAACATTCCAAAACAACTAATGTATATGACTCTGTACACTTTTATAACACAGTGGATGGTCCTGCACCTAAAACTAGCTTTCTTGAAAAGGCCAAGTTATTCCTTCTCAATTTGGTTCAGGTCTCCAATAGATGTATCCCAAATTCACACAGTATGGTGAAAACCAACATAGAGTATGGTGAAGAACCAGATGATATCTGGCAGAGAGTACAGACAATAAACCTGAACAGCAAAACCAAACAGCATGAATTTGAAGACTTAAAACTTGTGGGCCACCATCTAGGAAAGCCAAGTCCATGCTGAAGATAATGTAAGGCCATGCAAAAGACAATGACAGTGTGATCGAAGGATGTTCAGCTGAAATCCTTGATCAAAATGAGGGATGGATATGGAGACGCCCTAAATCTTAAGGGCTTGGCCATATTAATGATAACTAGGATAAGGTTCGATTTCCCTTTCCCCTAGTTATGTCATAGAAAAACTAGCACAACAAGTTTCTCTGCTGGTTAATAAATAAGTGTACCTAAGTAAAACAAAGAAGGAAAATGCTCCATGATGCATGTTATCTGCTTTAAGTTAAAGGTTCAAAAAAAAAAAATAAACCTATTGCTGTCAAGTCGATTGCAACTCATAGTGACCCTATAGGACAGAGTGGAACTGCCCCATTAGGGTTTCCAAGGAGCAGCTGGTGGATTCAAACTGCTGACCTTTTGATTAGCAGCCTGACCATTTAACCACTGCACCACCAGAGGTCCTAAGAGAAAGACAATCATTTGAATGAGGGAACCGTCAGCATGTACCCAGTACAGAGGCCAAAGGAATCCACTGAATCATGGTCATGGTGTCTATTATATACTATAGAGGACAAAGAAAATTGTCACAAGGTCATGATTGGTGGCAAGTCAATTCATCACTGTTGTAGGTGTGACTACAGAAGCGGAGAAGGGACCATGACTAGACTATGCACATAATTACAGGTTAAATGGGTTACAGGATTGGTTCTGGGGGTTTAATTACCTGGCTATGTGGTGGCTGGTGTCGACTCAGGATCACACGATCCTGAGTCATAGTCACAAGGTGGTTATAAGACAATACCAGGACCTGAACCTATCCTAGTCATGGTCCCTTCCCCGCTTCTGTAGTCCCACCTACAACAGTGATGAATTGACCTACCACCAATCATGACCTTGTGATGATTTTCTTTGTCCTCTATAGTATATAATAGATACCATGACTGTGATTCAGTGGATTCCTTTGGCCTCTGTATTGGGTACATGCTGATGGTTCCCTCATTCGAATAATTGTCTTTGTCTTTGTCTTGGCTTAATAAAAATGTCTTTTTATTAAATTTGAGTCTGACCTTTTTCCCCTACAACAGTACTTTGCTCAGAGTGGGTGCAGCCTGTACACCACCATCCAGTCCATGGTTCCAGAGCGAGAGTCTTTTCTTCCCCACATGGAAGTGGTGGAAATAAAAGAGGAACTTGACTCCTGCCCAATCCCCTTTGCCAGACTCTGTGGGTTCCCTCAGGCCCTTTGAGGGCTGGGGCCACCTTTGGGTACCCTGTGATGCTGGGTCAGGGTCTCCCCACTGTGCCCCACACCCCCGCCATCAAAACAGTCTCACATGGTGCAAGTGGCCTAGGGTGGAGGGTACTGCACTAAGCACACCTGGTACTACTACTGACTGACCACCTTTTATGGTCCAGGTACCGTGAAGACACCATACACACGCATTACAGCCCGCATAAACCCCCAAACCAAACTCATTGTGAATTCTCACTCATAGTGACCATGTAGGACAGGGTAGAACTGCCCCATAGGGTTTCCAAGGCTGTAAATCTTTACAGAGGCCCACTGCCACATCTTTCTCCTGCAGAGCAGCTGGTGGGTTCAGGTTTCTAATAGATGCTCCAGACCTTTTTTGGTAGTTATGTAATATAGAGTATATACAAAATTATTTCTTTCTAAATTTGAAAAAAAAAATTCTAAATTCCAAAACACATCTGGCCCCAAGGGTTGGAAAAAAGGATTATAGACCTGTGTTTTGCAGAGAATTGAAATATTCAAAGGTATAGTGAATGAGTGACGACAGTTTGAGAGGTCAGGGAGGACCCCTCTGGTCAGTTAATTCTGAACAACCCTTCCCCGCCACAAAAGGAGGTCATGCAAAGATCAGGGAGAGAGCATTCCAAACAGAGGGAATAGCTAATGCAAAGATGAACAGAGAGGAGGTCATTGTGGCTGGAGCATATCAGACCAGGTGAAGAGTAGTGTGAACTGATGGGAGAACTTCAAGTAGACATGAAGATTGTGAACCAGGTGCTAAAATCCTTTGATGAATATGGTGTGTGACCATGAGTGTAGTGGCTGGCAACAACCAAGAGACCCAGAAGAAAGCCCTCCTGGGTTGGAAAGCAGGTGGGGAGATAATTCAGATAGAAGAAACCTAAAGCAGTATGGGGCTGAAAAATGTAGACCAAGATGTATGGCCTGACGACCTTGGATTGGGGGAAAGTATGGAAGGAAGACAGATTAGATGTCTGGGGGAATAGTTGGGCTCAAGATTCTAATTGGGATGCTGGTTGAAAGATGTTCTAGGATGACCAGACACCTGGGTCTTAAATGACAATCTCTGATTGAGATCCAGTCTGCAATGTGTGACCTGGGCTTCTGGGCTTAAAATACGTTAGACACAGACAGAACAGAGTAGCAAAGGCCTAGCTGATGAAACATGTTCTTGCTTCTCTGTTTATCCCTCTGTGGGTTTGTGCTTCTCTGTAGCTCTGTCTCAGAATGTCTGTCTCCTAGCGTCTTTGTCTCTTAGTGGCTCTCCACTCTCTGTGATCCTGTCTCGGCATCTCTGTTCCTCTCTCTCTGTCTCAACATATTTCTTTCTAGGTGACTTTCTGTATCTCTGAGATTCTCCATCTTTGGATCTCCATGTCTGTGTCCCAGAATCTGGTTCTCTGTTCCTTCTTTTGTCTGTATCTGTGCTATAATTGTCTCTTTTTCCTTCTGGGCTGTGCCTTCCTGGAAGGCACAAAGCTTTTAATATTTCTCTGGGTAGCCTTGGAGCCCTGGTGGCACGGTGGTTAAGAGCTCGGCCGCTAACCAAAAGGTTGGCAGTTCATCCACCAGCCGCTCCTTGGAAACCCTATGGGTCAGTTCTACTCTGCCCTATAGGGTTGCTCTGAGTCAGAACCCACCCGACTGCACCTAACAACAACAACTAGTGCCCCCCCCCCGAAGTCTAGCGTATAGGAGTCTCTCAAATATGTCTGTGCGTGAACGACAGCCTTTTCTGAGGAGAAAGGGACTTGCTCACACATCCCTCCCCCGCGGAGCCGGCAGCCTGCCAAAAGGCGGTGGGTGTGGTGGTATTGTGGTACTGCTATTGGGTTCTTTCACCGGGGGAAATAACTCTCAGGCCACCTTACCAGGGACTTGCGCTCTCGCCAGAGGACAGGGACAGTAAACACCAGCCCGCATCTTCCGCGCGGCAGGCAGCCCACCTTCTCGGCCCCGCCCCGCGACTCCACCTTGGCCAATCAGCGAGCGCCCACGCAGACCCGCCTGTGGAGAGGCTCTGCGCAAGATGGCTGCTGCATGTCGGAGTGTGAAGGTAGAACCGTCTTTGCCCAGCTGGGACGGCGCAGCCGTGGAAGGAGGCGGGGAGAGATCGGTGCTGGGAGAAAGGGTCATGCTTGTCTAGACCTGGTTTTGGCGGCGGTTGGGCTCGGGAGGTGAAAGTCAACACTCCGAAGTGCACATGGTGGGGGTAACAGGGTGGGATGTCTGGGGATGAGTCACCCAGAGGTCCCATCTGATGAGGGGAGGAGGCACACTTGGGTCACACCGCAGGGGTGACCAGAAGCCACCCCGCTCCCACTCCCTCAGTCGCAGAAGCCTGGAGAAAGGACAGATGAAAGGGTAGGGGTGGTCCGGCCAATAGCACCTGACCGTGTCCGTCTTAACAGGGCCTGGTTGCCGTGATAACCGGAGGAGCCTCGGGTCTAGGCCTAGCCACGGCGGAGCGACTGGTGGGGCAGGGGGCCTCTGCAGTGCTTTTGGACCTGCCCAGCTCGGATGGGGAGGTCCAGGCCAAGAAGTTAGGGAAGAACTGCGCCTTCGCCCCTGTCGACGTAAGTGGGGCCACCTCTCCTCTCCCAGGGTGTGCACGAGGTCACGAACACTGGCTTGGGAACCCATGGGCTCCCTCCCATAAGAGTGCTATTTATGTGGACATTGAGCCCATGTCCTTGTCCCTTTTGGCCTGAGCCTTCAAGCACTGTGGGACAGATAGGAATCTTTTCAAGCACTGTGGGAGATAGAAATCTCTAAAGCCAGGATTCACAAGAATGGGGATGGGGATTGAACATATCAGAGTCTCCTGGAGTGGGTATGTGTAGTTTGAAAATGCATATTGTGTCCTGTAATTTTATATTTAGAAAGTGGGAGAACTTGTTTTTATGAAACTACAGAAAGCTTGATGAAATCATCTTAGCAGGTAGGGACACGGAGAAGTTAGTTTATTTTCATATCAGTAATTCTCAAAACAGGGGTGTATTAGTGCTCTGATCCACAGCAACTGAGAATCTCCAGGGGTATGTGAATTTACCAAAAGTGTGGATTTGAAAAATCTTTTCAACACTGCCCTAGAGGATCTAACATTTTCACCTTAGCCACACTCTCCTTGCTCAAGTTCCCCTATAACTTTCTCTTCGCTTCTCCCTTGCTTATACAAGTCTGGACCTGCCTCCCACCCATACCCCCACCCTAGGTTTAGTGATGGGCTGGGAAAAGCAATACCATCTCCCCTTCTCCCTTTGAAGGTGACCTCAGAGAAGGATGTGCAGGCAGCCCTGACTCTAACAAAAGAACAGTTTGGCCGTGTGGATGTTGCAGTCAACTGTGCAGGCATTGCAGTGGCCATCAAAACATACAACTTAAAGAGGAGCCAGGCTCATACCTTGGAGGACTTCCAGCGAGTTCTCAATGTAAGGCCTTGAGGTTCTCCTTGGGTAGAAGAGGCATCTGGCTGTGAGTGCCCCCAAAGCTTTCAGGGGACAGAAGGCTGCCTCTGCCTCAGGTCCTACACCATGTCTCTACCCATCCTCCAGGTGAATCTCATAGGTACCTTCAATGTGATCCGCCTGGTGGCTGGAGAGATGGGCCAGAATGAACGAGACCAGGGTGGCCAACGTGGAGTCATCATCAACACTGCCAGTGTGGCTGCCTTTGAGGGCCAGGTATGTAGGCAGGGGCAAGGCTTATGCCTCCTCCATGACTTGTTGGGCCCTCTCACCTATCACCTCCACTCCTTCTCTAGGTTGGACAAGCTGCATACTCTGCTTCCAAGGGGGGCATAGTGGGAATGACACTGCCCATTGCTCGGGATCTGGCTCCCATAGGAATTCGGGTGATGACCATTGCTCCAGGTAGCCATATCCCCCTCCCTGCCACACCTAAGATTGTGGGGGAATCTATGGGCAACTGAGAGGGGAAGGTACCACCTAAGTAGCAGCAGCCTCCCATCTCTGGGCCCGAGGGACACACTAAGAAATAGGGCTAAGGCGAGGAAGGACTAGGTGAATGTGAAAGCAATTGCGGGTCTCTGACTCTGGCTGTCTTGTCTAGGCCTGTTTGGCACTCCACTACTGACCAGCCTCCCAGACAAGGTGCGTAACTTCTTGGCCAGCCAGGTGCCCTTCCCCAGCCGACTGGGTGACCCTGCTGAGTATGCTCATCTGGTACAGGCCATAATCGAGAACCCATTCCTCAATGGAGAGGTCATCCGGCTGGATGGTGCCATCCGCATGCAGCCCTGAAAGGAAAGGGCAGAGAGAATTCATCCCCTCTGCCCCCCATTCCTTTGGGGGTACTAGACTCCAGCTTGAGAGGAATCCCAGTAGCCATTTTGTAACTGCCCACCAGTCACCTTTTGTGCCTAATAAAGTCTGTATTTCTCACAGATAGTGGGCAGCGCTATGTGCTTGGGGGTACTGGCATGGGAAAAAAAGGTAAACGGGTGAAGGAGCCCTGGGGTTGGATGGGAGAAGCAGTACCTCACACCTTTGTGTCTTATCACAACACATGTCCTTGATTTCAGTGAATAACTTTATTACCTAGGTAGAAGGTGGGGATACTGGCTCAGTGCCCTCCCACTGGGGAATGGATTAGGGGTGGGGGTATGCAGTATTTTCCTCTTTGACCCATAGCCCTCTGTGAGCTTGGAGAAGGGGGAGAAGACCATCCTGAGCTCAGCGGCTGCTGGTATTGAACTGTAGGTGATATTGGGTTGTAGGCTGATTGGTATAAATTATTGAATTCAGATAATTCTGCCTGTGAAAGAAGCCCAGAGTCCTCAGTTGATGTGCTTACTCTCTCCCCCTGGCCCTCAACGTCCCTCCCCACCCTCCCTTGCATTCATCCCCACTACCACCCCCTAGAACTCACTGGGCTTTTTGCTCTTTAGCCAGCTGCTGGTTGAAGGAGCCCAGCCCCCTCCGAAATTCAGCACACAGTTCTCTCTCCTGCTGCTCCAGCTCCATTGCTGCCTGGGTGGAGAGCATGGTCTGGCTTTCCCACTGAGCATCCAGTGCTTGTTCAGCCTGGCACTGTGCCTCCTTTTCATAGCGCTGCACCTCTTGGACTTTCCTGATAGCAGCTCGCTGCTCTGGAGTCATGCCCTTCCAGCAATAGGGCAGGACCCGGTGGGGAGCCAGAGGGTTTTGGGCGACTTGGGGGTTCTCGGTCAGCAGGTCACTTGTGATCTGGTTCTGGATGTCCACAAGGTTGGCCTCCTGTTCGCGTTGATGCTCACGGCGCTGCCACTCAGCCAGCTCAGCTACCTGGTGGGGCCCCCTGAACGTGAACATTTGAGTGCCCAACCTCACAGAAAACTCTCAGTTGTTGGGGCAGGGGAGTTATATAGCCACATCCTCCATCTCAGGGAGAGGAGGAGACACTGCATAGCCTCTTAATGACCCTTGAGGTGGGGAGAAGGGTGAATAGGCAGGGAACTTCCCTGCCCTCAGGAAGCCCTTAGACTGGGAAGGTAGTGAGTGCTCTATTCTCAAGTCATCCTAAGTCTGGAGGTGGGGAGAGGCATCTTTTGCCCTAAGAGAGCCCTTAGGTGAAGGGATGAGTCCTTAGGCAGAGGGGGAATGATGTGGCTAAGGTTCCCCAGGACTTTGTTCAGGGGATGGAGGGAGCACAGTACACTGGATGGCTCAGGCCATACCTGGGCTTTGTTGACGTTGGCTACAGCAGACATCATGGCCATTCGACAGGACTCCTCCAACTTGGCCAGGTAGGTGGCACGCATGTCCATGCCTAGGTGCAGCTGGTCATTAAGCATATCTACATAGAAATATGGCCTGGGCACTGTACTGGCCTGCTCCATTTCTGGTTCACTCGTTCAGCTGTTTGTTCAACAAGCTTTGTGTATATGTATATTTGGGAGCAGGGTAGTATCTGAGTTGTAGGGATGTGGAAGGAGCTACTCTTTGGGGCTAGGGATAGCCAAAATGGCAGCAACAAGGATTTTTCAAGTGACTAGTTGAAAGATGTCCCCAAGAGACTTGGGTCCCAGTGCCAGCTCTGCAGCTTCTCAGGTATGTGACCTTGGGTAAATCATTTCATCTCTCTGACCCTATATCCACATGTGTTGGGCTCTAAGGACACCACTGAATCAGATCCTGTCCTCAGAGAGCTCCCCATCTAGTGAAGGAGATAGATTTAAACAGATAATCATACCACAGTGTGGTAAGAGCAATGACAGAGATATGTTCAGGGCATTTTGGGAGCTTTGGGTGGTGGGTGAGAGGAAGGTTTCCAGGAGGAGGTGATGCTTGGAATATGTTTTATATGCAGGCAAAAAGCAAAGGGCATTCCAAGCTGAGGGCACAGCATGAGCAAAGGCACTGAAATTTTTCCATTCCAGCCACACTGGTCTCCTTGCTGTCCCTAGAACATGCCTCAGGGATTTGTAATAGATGTTACTCTTGGCTCCTACTCTCTTGTCTCCTTCAGGTCTTCGCTCAACTGTTACTATCTCAGTGAGGCCCTTCCTGGCTGCCCAACCTAAAATTGCAACCTGCCTAACCCCCAACATTTATCCCTCTTCCCTAATTTTTCTCCCTAGCATTTATCACCATCTAATATACTCTTTTTATTTAATTATTTTGTTTATTGTCTGTCTCCTCACTAGAAGGTAATCTTTCTAAGGGCAGAGAATTTTGTCTGTTATTCATTGCCATGCCCCAGCACTTAGATCATAGCTTGACACATAGTAGGTACTCAATAAATAGTTGTCGAATAAAGGAAATCAAGAAACAGCATAGTATATATCTTAAACTACAAATAGTCACTGTTGCTGGAGCATAAAATGCGAGTGATTAGAGAGCTTTGCAGTGTCCAGACTAAGGGCCAGAAACTTGACCCTGAAGGTGGTGGGGAACATGGAAGGATTGGTGACATGGTTAGATTTGCATTTTAGAAAGCTCTTCCTGGTGGCCAGTATGGAGGACAGTCAGGGTAGGGGGAGACAATGGAAGCAGGGAATCCACCCTGAAGGCTATTATAGTAGGCCACTTGGGGGGCTCACCTAGGCCAGTGATAGAAAGGATGGAGGGGAGATATATAGGAGGTTTACATCAGCAGTACCTGATGGATTGGATGAGGGAGTAAAGAGAGGGAAGACACAGGAGTGCTTCCCAGGTTTCTGGCTTGAATGACTGGTTGGATGATGTGGCCACCACCACAGTAGAGAATACAGAATGAAGAGCAGGTTTGGGGGCACTGATGAATTCTGTTTAGGACATGCTGAGTTGGAGGTGGCCAGCATTTGATTCTGCAGGTAGAGAATCCTCAGCACAGAGGTTGTAGGTAACATGCTAGTGGAAACCAGGATGAGGATTGAGGGCACCAGAGGTGAGCATGCAGGGTAGAGAGAACAGGGTACCACGGACAAAGTCTCAAGAAGGAAGGAGTAGAAGGAAGAGGAGCACACAAAGGGCAGACAGAGAAGGAGTGGTCAGAGAGCTACGGGCAGAATGTGTCATGGAAGAGAGTATCAGGAAGGAAGATGTGATCAGAGTCAAAGGCAGAAAGGAAGGTCTGACCAAAGGAAAAAGACTAAAAGGAGCCTCGTACCTAATGACACAAAGGAGCATTGGTAATTGAGTAGTTTAGTGAAGTTGTGTGGGTAGAAAATTAGACCTCAGGGGGTTGAGGTGTGGCTGGAAAGTTAGGAAGAAAAGACAGTAAGTGGAAGCAGACTTTTGAAAAATTATGGCTATAAAGGAAAACAGAGATAGCTCAGTATCCAGAGGAATCACAAGGTTGAGAGAAGCTTTTTTTTTAATAGGTTAGATTTAAGCATGTTTACAGCCTGCACAGAATGGGTCAGTAGAAGGGGAAATGTTGAAAACAACGAAGAGGGGATACCTGAGGGAGCACAGCCCAGGGGGAAGCAGGGAAGAATGGGGTCAAGAGCAAAGGCTGAAGACTTGGCTTTGAAGAGGCACAGGGACACTGACGTTTTTAGAGACTGAAGGGCAGGAGAGGAAGAGAGGATGGGGTGTACTGTTTCATTTTAATTTTCACAGAAACCCAGAGAGGAAAAGATCAGAGGCCCAAAGACGTTAAGTAAAAAGCCCAAGGTTATACAACCTGGAAGCAGTAGGTCTTAGTCCATGGTCCTTCTGTTACACTCCATATTCTCCCTCAGCCTTCTGCTGTCCCTGTTGCATCAGTCTGCCTTATCATACATCTGCCCGCTGCCAATTGGCAGCTGGCCCCACAGTGCCACTGAAACTGCTCTGACAAAAATCACCAAATACTCCTAATTTCCAAATCCACTAGACAGTTTCTGTTCCTATCTGATTGGAATTCTCCAGGGCATTTGATATTGACTACTCCCTCTTTGAAACTCCTCCCTTGGTTTCTAAGTCTCCACTTGGTGACTGAGAGAAGGCAAGTATGGCATAGACCAGAGGTTCTAGGACCAGCCTGTCTGAGTTCACTTCCTGCCTCTATCACCCACTGGCTATATGACTTTGGACAAGTTATGTAACATCTCTGTTCTTTAGTTTCCTCATCTGAAAATGAAGATAATACTAGTACTTGCCTCATAAAGTTGCTGTAAGGATTAAATGGGTTAATACAAGGTAAAATGCTTAGCACAGTGTCTGGTACATAGGAAGTACTCAATAAAGGTTAGCTGCTGCTGCTATTATCATCATTTTATGTATCTCTTCTTACTATGTCCCTGAATCCCTCCCAGTCTTTATTATGGGCGTCTCTTCCTCTACTCATTCATTTACTCAAGATACTGAGCATCCACTATGTGCCAGACACTGTTTAAATCACTGGGGTTATAATGGTTAATAAGACAGTCCTGATCCGTGTCCTCAGAGAGTACATCATTGGCTCACTCTTTCTCCAGGTTCCACACTTAGCATTCTGTTCATTTAGCCCTCCATGCTGATGGCTCCCAGATCTCTTCTCCAGCCCAGACTGCCCTTGAACTTAAGGGTCATATAGAGACATGCCTGCCTGCCAGCCACCTCCTGTTGGCTGCAATAGTCTTCTACCTGGTCTCCCTGCCTCTGGTTTTTCCTCTGTAATCCAGGCTCCACATTGGCTGACAGAATTAGCTGCTAAAACACAAATCATGTGACTTCAATGCTCAAAACCCTCCTGTGACCCCTACCTCCCTCAGTAAAAGCTGAAGTCCTCACCATGTCTACAAGGCCTACTCAATCTGGCCCCTATATTCTCTGACCTCACTTCCTACCACTCTTCCCCCTTGCTTACTATGCTTCAGCCACTCTGGCCCCACTGCTATTTCTCAGACATTCCAGGCATGCTCTTTCCTGCCTCATGGCCTTTACACTAGCTATTTCCTCTGCCTGGACAGCTCTTTTCTCAGATATTTGAATGGTTCACTCCCTTATCTTCAGATCTGTATTCAAATGTTACCTTGGTAAGGCTTTATTTAAAATTGCAACTGTGCCCCTCCCTCCAAAAGTCCCTGTGTCCCCTTTTGTGCTTTGTTTTTCTCCCTAGCAATTATCTCCACCTTGTGTATTATATATTTCATTATTTTATCTTGTTTGTTGTCTGTCTACCTGCATTAGAATGTGAATTCCATGAAAGCCAGGATTTTTCTGTTTTGTTCACTGTGCCAGGCACAAAGTAGGTAGCTTAATATCTACTGGATATTAAAATGGTCTTGTTACTCTGCTGCTTAAAACCCTTGAGTGGTTTCCCACTGCCTGCGTGATAAAGTCAAAATTCTGTAGTTTGGTGTAGAAGGTTTTTGCCCATTTTCTCTTCCTCTGACCTTCTACACCAAACTTACATACCCTTAATACACAGACCATTTACAGCCATGGCACTCTTGTTCCTGCTGCTTCCTCTGCTTAGAATGGCCTTTTTCTGTTTCCTGACCACACCCCAGCAAAATTTTATACAAGTTTCCAAATTCAGTTCCTGACAGTCGGCCTGCACCACTCTGCCTCCCTCTCCTTACGAGAATTGACCATTCATATTGATGTTCCCTCCATGTCCTATATATACTATCATAGTATCTGTCACAGTACCTAACACAGGTTTAAAGCATAAATATTTGCTGATGAATTACTTGTGTACATATCTTTTCCTTTTAATTCTTTTAATTACATTGTTATGTGACCCTGTCTTGTTTATTTTGTTCAACTGTTACTTCAACAATGATTTATTGAGCTCCTGGCACTGTGGCAGACATTGTACTAGGCAACTGGGATACAGGGGTGGTAATGATAGGTATGATTCATCTTCAGTGAGTTGACATTTTGAGAGAAGACAGACGTTAAACAAATACATTCGTAATTAGTTACAACCATGATAAGTGGTATAATAGGGGTTTGAATTGCTGACCTTTTGGTTAGCAGCCATAGCACTTAACCACTGGGCCACTAGGGCTCCAATATAGTAGCTACTAATTATTGAGCACTGATGTTTGTACTTTACATACAGTATCTCATTTCATTCTCATAAGAACTCTATGTGGTATGGATTATCCCTGTTTTAAAGATGAGGAAACTAAAGTACAGAGAAGAAAATAAATTTTCCAAAACCAGCTAGTAAGTGGCCGAGCCATTAGGTCTGTCTGCACCGCACTGCCTCCAAGCAATGGCTAATCGAGGAGCAATGGCTACACTGTCAGACGGAAGGAAGTCAAGGAGGTTGAGGTCTGCATAATCTAAACTTTCAACATCAGCCCCATGGGGAATTGGACCTCCCCACACGGTTCTGGTCTCCTGGCTCAGGACAACTTCCTGCCAGCCCCCGGGTCTCCGAGTCTAGAGAGACTTGCTGCTTACCTGCACACTTCTCATCAACTCTGGCTCGCTGTTGCTCCTGCAGCTGCCTCTCCAGGCTGTACCTGAACTGGTCCTGCTGCATTTTCAGGCATGTAGCCCTGTCCAGATCCTCCCCAGAGAAGCACTGGAGGCTGGCTGGGCCACAGTGACGATCACTGTCACCAAGGCAGGCTGGAAACTCCTTCCGAAGTCCTTCTGGATCCCGAAGGTCAAATTCACGTCTGTTCTTGAGCTGCTGCTTCTGCTCCCGAAACTCCTGGATTTTCTTGGCCAACCAACGTGTCCTTTCTGCTTGTTCCTTCTCTAGCATTTGGGCTACTAAATCATACTGCATGTGGTTGGTACCTGGAGGTGGTGGGCAGGGACATGGAGAAGGTACCACGGGAGAGACAGCCCACCCAGTATGGCCTCTGCTCATAAGTCCCATCTGATTTACTCTACCACCCCTGGCCGTCAGGCCCCACTCAGAGCCAGAGCTGCCCTACTTCAGCCCACTCAGGCCCTTACTTTACCTACCCGCCGCCCCACCCGGCCCCTGGCCTTGGGCTTTTACCATAAGCTGCATCCCTGCTCTGCTCTGTTACCTCCCGAAGTTTTCGCTCTACAACCTGGCTGTTTAGTGCTTCGACATCCACCTGATTCCAAAGAAAACGAGCTAATTAAGGGTAGGGGCCCATCAGGGGCCTTGGATGCACTAACAACAAACTGCTTATAATTTACCTATTCCAAAATCCTATAGATCCCCTGTACCTACTGGATAAAATTCCAATACCTTAGCATGGCTTCTAAGTCCTCCAATGATCTAGCCTGTGCCTTCTTCTCTATCCTCATCTCTTCCATTGTCCCACTCTTAACACTAGCCTTAGGAGCTCTGCTTACAGCTTTCTGCACATCTTAGGCTGTTTCCAACTTACATGTCTTTTACAAGCTGCTTTCTCCACTTGGAACACTCTTTCCTCCCTTTTTGCCTGAACTGCTATTCATCCTTTAGGACCAGCTCAGATTTCACCTTCCTGATCCTTCTGGCTGGTCCTACTCCCATGGATTGTAGGACCCACTGTCCACATTACATTGAAGTCTGTCTATATCTTTTATTTCCTTCACTAGATTGTAAGCCCTTTTAAAAGGCAGACTGGGTCTTATCCCCACTACCCAACACAGTGCTTGGCACAGAGAAGGCTCTGAGGAAACATTTGCCAAATAGATCTCAATCAGACCACTCATCCCTAAGCCAACTACTTACTCGTGTCAGGTGCAATGCTCTGGTTTTCAGAGCTGCTACCGTATGTTACTCATCACCTCAGAACTTCCTTTATTTAGCCTCATTTTACAGAGAAGGAGCCTGGAGCTCAGAGAAGACACACATCTAGTAAACAGCAGACCTCACCCTTGAACACAGGTCTGGTGTCTTTTCCAGAATACCATGCTGCATCCCCTCTATTCACTCATCTGACAGTCTTTTTTTTTCTTCTTAAGCTATCAATAATTTTTCTTTATTTTGATTAAAATTAATTTAAAATGTTCCAAAATAGTACAAAAAGGAATACAGTTTAGTGAAGAGTTAAGTGTCCCCCACTCAGGTTACCCATTTCTTATATAGCCCTCCAGAGATAGTTTAGGCATATACAATACCAAATATTTCTTTAGACCTCTTTTGGCTCCATGCTGCCTGTATTTTGAGAACCAGACCACATGGTCCAGAGGTGACCCGAAAAAAGTTAGTTGTCACTGGCTCCTCTTCCCCTGCATCCTCCACACCCCCTTCCCAGACCTTTCCCAGCATGTAGGGTGGGTGCCTTCTACTCCTCTCCTTCGTTTCCAGCTCTAGGGCCTACTGAAATCAAGGAAAGGGCTATAATGGGCCCTGCAATATTCCTCTCCAGGCCCATGGTCCTGAGAAACAGTACCTGCTGCCCACTCACCCCCATGACTCGGTTCCGCACATTGAAGAATCGGCTCTGTCGCTCCTTTTCTCGACTTTTTCTAGCTTCAATGGCTGCCAACTCCTTGGGATCTGCTGACAGGTCTACCTCATACATCCTGGAGCAAGGGTGAAGCAGAATGGCTAATCAGTGTTGACCATCATCATTGACTATGCCTCCCTCCTTTCTTCCCACAATATCCCACCAAGTATTTACTCCTACTGATTTTAATTCCTAATATATTGCATTATCTGTGTCCCCCATCTCTGCTATCACCTCCCTAATTGAGGCTTCACAATCTGGTGCCACACAATATCCCCAGAAGCCTCACTGGCCTCCCTTACTCCAGTGTTATACTCTCTAGTTCTTTCTCTGCACTGGCTACCACAGTGATCTTTCTGAAAGCAAACCTGACCATGACACTCCTCGGCTTAAAATCGTTAAAAGCAACTTAAAAAACAAAGTTTGAATCCATCCAGCGGTGCCTCAGAAGAAAGGCCTGGCGATCTACTTCCATAAGATTACAACCATTTAAAACCCTATAGTGCGCAGTCTAGTCTGAAACACATGGGGTTGCCATGAGTTGGAATTGACAGCAACGGGTTTGGTTTTGTTTTTACTCACTGCCTACAAGATAAGGTCCAAACTCCTCTGCCAGATTTATAAAGTTCATCTCTGCTCACCTTTTAGCCTCAAACTCATTTGTAACACTCCTCCCTTTCTCATTATGCTCTACTCAGTTTTCCCCATCTCAGTAAATGGCACCACCATTTACCAAGTTGCTCAGGTCAAAAATCCAGGAAGCATCCTTTAACCCTTTCCCTCACTCCTTCTTTCAAAATATATTCCCAATTTGTTTGTCGTGGCTCCCACCCTGGTACAAGCCACCATCATTGCCTTCCTGGATGACTACACATTGGTCTTCCAGCTTCCTCTGTCATCTCCTATAGCCCACTTATTACACAGAAACCCAGAATAAACTTTCTTTTCTGAAATAAATTTCTCCCTTTATTTTTATTACTTATTCTTTCATCAAATGAAAGGCTATAGGGCTTAAATTTGTCTGTGTCCTCATTTTGGGAAGCCCACTTTTGGCATATGGGTGAGCTGAAGCCATGGCCAAAAACATTTTTTCAAATGTGATCATGTCTCTTACCTGCTAAAGATCCTCCAATGGCTTCCTACTGCACTTAGAATCATATCCAAACTCCTTACCATGGGCTTTCAAGATCCAGTTCCTGCACACCTTCCCAACTCAACTCTTACCATTGTCTCCCTTGCTTACAGTGCTCCAGGCACACTGGCCTCAAGTTCTCCAACACAACTGTTCCCACCTTAAGGCCTTTATACATGGTGTTTCTTTGTTTGGAACACTATTCCTCAACTCCTATGGCTAGTTTCCATTTGTTTTTCACCATTTTTTAACTGAAATATTCGATACAGACAAGAAAATATATAAAACCCATATGTAAGTTAAGAAGCATGATAAAGACCCAAGGACCAACTCCTCAACTTAAAAAATAGAACATTATCAATACCACTGGAGTACCCCATCTTTTCTCCCTCATCCTTACCCCAACAGGTGATCACTATGCAAAAATTTTTTATATTTATAAATGTATCGTGTGTGTATGAGTCCCTGAACAATATTTTTTAAGTTTTCTTGTTTTCAAACTTTACAAAATATCATGCTGTATGTATTTTCTGCATTGTTTTTTTTCACTCAACATTCATCCATTGTTTAATAAATATTTGTGGAGTGCCTACTAAGTATTTGGGAAACATCAAGGAACAAAACAAAAATCTCAGCCCTCATAGCGGTTACTTTCTAGTGGGGGCAGACAGATAATAAAAAGAGTAAAACATAATATGTACATTAAATAGTTTGTAAGAAGATGATGGTGGCACAAAAAGTTAAGCACTCAACTACTAGCTGAAAGGTTGGCGGTTTGAGCCCACTAAAAGGTGCCTTGGAAGACAGCCCTGGTGATCTGCTTCCAAAAGGTCACAACCTTGAAAACCCTATGAAGCAGTTCTACTCTGCACACCTATGGTTGCCATGAGTCAGAATCAATGGCAACTAACAACGGAAAAAATATAGAGCAAGATAAGGGAAATTGGAAGTGCCAGGGAAATGGGGGAATATTATAAATTTAAATATGGAAGTCAAGGATACATAATTGAGAAGGTAATATTTAAGCAAATACTTGAAGAAGGTGAGAGGATTATCCATGCAGGTATCTGGGGGTAGAGCATTCCAGGCAGAGGGAACAGCAAGTGAAAAGGTTTTAAAGGTGGAAGTATGGGAGGCACATGTTCAAGGAAACAGCAAGGAGGCAAGTCTGGCTGGAGTGAAGGAGAGGTATGTAAGAAATGATATTAAAGAGATAATGGGGGGGGGTGCAGATCATGTAGGGCTTTATAAGCTTGTGTAGACTTTGGCTTTTACTCTGAAAGAAATGGGCAGCCATTGGTGGATTTTGAGCAGTGGAGTGATGTGTTCTTTGATTTTTAAAGGATTACTCTGGCTGCTGTGTTTAGATTGGGGGGAAAGGGAGCAAGGCTAGAAGCAGAGACATCAGTCAAGAGGCTATTGCAGTTGCCCAGACAAGAGATGATGGTGACTCAGACCAGGTTAGTAGCAGCAGAGGAGGTGGTGAGAAGTGGTCAGATTCTGGATATATTTTGAAGGCAGAGCTGACAGAATTTCCTGATGGACTGGATGTGCAGATTGTGAGTGTGAGAGAATGACTTCAAGGATTTGGGCCTGAGCAATCAGAGGGATGGAGTTGCTATTAACTGAACAGTTTGTGTGGGTAAAGCAAGTATGTGGTAGGGAAAGGACCAGATCAGTTTTGGGTATGTTGAGTGAGAGGTCTGTTAGACATCCAAGTGGAGATGTCTAGAGTTAGGAGAGGTATGAGCTGAGAACATAAATCTTGGAATTGATTGCATACAGATGGTAAATTTTATTACTGTTCAAAAATATTTGCTGCTCCTCCCTTCAGAAGGATTATACATCCCACCTCATTGACATCAAGGTTAGTCACATGATTTGCTTTGCCCTGGCAGTGTGAAGAGAATTTACATATGCCATGCCTAAGCAGAACTAAAAACCATTACAAGATGGCTACTTTTTCTTTTCACTCTCTGCTACGAGACTATTAGTATCCCAGGTAAGGGCTGCTCTTTCAGCCCACAACTGAAAGAATGAGTGAGAAATTAACCTTTGTTTTTGTAAACTACTAAGATTTTGGGGTTGTCTTTAACCTCAGCATAATTTAACCTATCCTGACTGATAGCAAGGAATTTAAGGCTGTAAGAATTTATGAGATCTGTAAGGATGTGTAGATAGATAAAAATACCCCAGGACACTGGAAAGCTAGGGCAGAGGAGACAAGGAGAGGAGGAGCTATCACAGGAAGCTAAGGAGTAGCAGCCAGTGAGGTGAAAGAAAAACCTGGAGATTGAGGTGTCTGAGAAGCCAAGTGAAAAAAAGTGCTTCTAGGAGGAGAGAGTGATCAACTGATGATGGATTGAGATGAGGTCTGAGAACTTGACTGATTTAGTAGCATGAGAGTTATTGACCTTGACAAGAGCAATTTTGGTGGAGTGTGGGGACAAGAGCCTGATTGAAGTAGGTTCAAGAAACAACCCAGTTTATTAGAAATACAAGAGAAAAAGAGGGAGGAGGAACCTGTAGATTAAATAGGACTTCTATATACAGGTGGGAGAGTCTCTAACATATACCTAGGAATGAAAGTGCTGGACATTAGGGTATATACATATTTAACTTTACAAAATAATGCTAAATTGTACTGATACAATTATATTGTACTGATATCAGTTTACAATTTCACAACAGTGTATAAAAGTTCTGGTCACTTCACATCCTAACCAACACTCGGTTATCACAGATTTCTTAATTTTTGCCAATTGTGGGTATAGAACTGTAATTATTAACTGGAATCTTCCTTATTGCTAATGAGGTTGTACATCTTTTCATGTGTTTTTTGGGCATTTTTGTTTACTCTTCTATGAAGTACTCATTTATATCTTTTGTTCATTGTTTTAAAAAAAATCAGGTTGTCCCTTTCCTATTAATTTTAGGAGTTCCTTACATATTCTACATGCTAATCATTTCTTGCTCATATGCTACCTCCTGAAATAGCTGAATGTGGACCAATTCATTTTGATATAGTGACTCTGTGTATTCCTTCCATCTTCTTTTGATGCTTCTTGTGTTGTCCAATATTTTGCCCATAGAATCCTTCAGAATCGCAACTTGAGGCTTGAATTTTTTCTTCAGTTCTTTTAGCTTGAGAAATGCCAACTGTGTTCTTCTTGTTTGGTTTTCTAACTCCAGGTCTTTGCACATTTCATTATAATATTTTACTTTGTCTTTTCCAGCCACCCTTTGAAGTCTGTTCAGCTCTTTTACTTCATAATTTCTTCCATTTGCTTTAGTTGCTGTACATTCAAGATCAAGTTTCAGAGTCTCTTCTGACATCCGTTTTGGCCTTTTCTTTCTTTCCTGTCTTTTTAATAACATTTTGCTTTCTTTATATATGATGTCCTAGATATCATCCCACAACTCATCTGGTCTTTGGTCATTAGTGTTCAAAGAGTCAAATCTATTTTTGAGATAGTCTCCAAATTCAGGTGGGGTATACTCAAGGTTATATTTTGGCTCTTGCAGCCCTGTTTTAATTTTCTTCAGCTTTAACTTGAACTTGCTTATGAGCAATTGATGGTCTGTTCTGCAGTCTGCCCCTGGCCATGTTCTGACTGATGATATTGAGCTTTTCCGTGTCTCTTTCCACAGATGTAGTCGATTTGATTCCTGTGTTTTCCATCTGGTGAGGTCCACGTGTATAGTTGCCGTTTATGTTGCTGAAAAAAGGTACTTGCAATGAATAGGTCATTGATCTTGCAAAAGTCTGTCACGTGATCTACAGCATCGTTTCTATTACCAAGGCCATATTTTCCAACTACTGATCCTTCTTTGTTTCTAACTTTCACATTCCAGTCACCAGTAATTAGCATATGATCAAGAACCAATGGTATTGAAAGAAGAAGTTCAAGGTGCACTGAAGGCATTGGCGGAAAAACAAGGCTCCAGGAATTGATGGAATACCAACTGAGATGTTTCAACAAATGGATGCAGCGCTGGAGGTGCTTACTTGTCTATGCCAAGAAATTTAGAAGACAGCTACCTGGCCAACTGACTGGAAGAGATCCATATTTGTGCCCATTCCAAAGAAAGGTGATCCAACAGAATGTGGAAATTATCAAACAGTATCATTAATATCACACACAAGTAAAATTTTGCTGAAAATAATTAAAAAACAGTTGCAGCAGTACATCGGCAGGGAACTGCCAGAAACTCAAGTTGGATTCAGAAGAGGATGTGGAACAAAGGATATCATTGCTGATGTCAGATGAATCTTGGTTGACAGAAAAGAATACCCGAAAGATGTCTACCTGTGTTTTATTGACTATGCAAAGGCATTTGACTGTGTGGATCATAACAAATTATGGATAATGTTGTGAAGAATGGGAATTCCAGAACACTTAATTGTGGTCATGTGGAACCTGTACATAGACCAAGAGGCAGTCGTTCAAACAGAACAAGAGGATACCGTGTGGTTTAAAATCAGGAGAGGTGAGCATCAGGGTTGTATCCTTTCACCATACTTACTCCATCTGTATGCTGAGCAAATAAACTGAGAAGCTGGACTATATGAAGAAGAATGGGGCATCAGGAATGGAGGAAGACTCATTAACAACCTGCGTTTATGCAGATGACACAACGTTGCTCGCTGAAAGCGAAGGACTTGAAGCACTTACTGATGAAGATCAAGAATACAGCCTTCAGTATGGATTACACCTCAACAGAAAGAAAACAAAAATTATCACAACTGGACCTTTAAGCAACATCATGATAAATGGAGAAAAGATTGAAGTTGTCAAAGATTTCATTTAACTTGGATCCACAATCAACACCCATGGAAGAAGCAGTCAAGAAATCAAATGACTTATTACATTGGGCAAATCTGCTGCAAAGTACCTCTTTTGTTGAAAAGCAAAGATGTCACTTTGAAGACTAAGGTGCATCTGACCCAAGCTATGATACTGTCAGTCACCTCACAGGCATGTGAAAGCTGGACAATGAATAAGGAAAACTGATGAATTGATGCCTTTGAATTATGGTGTTGTGAAGAATATTGGATATACCATGGACTGCCAGAAGAAGTACAGCCAGTGTGCTCCCTGGAAGCAAGGATGGTGAGACGTCGTATCACATACTATGGACATGTTATCAGGAGGGACTAGTCCCTAGAGGACATCATGCTTGGTAAAATAGAGGGTGAGCAAAAAAGAGGAAGACCTCGACAAGATGGATTGACACAGTGGCTGCAACAATGGGCTCAAACATAGCAATGATTGTGAGGATGGTGCAGGACCCAGCGGTGTTTTATTCTGTTGTACATAGGGTCGCTATGAGTTGGAACTGACTTGATGGCACCTAACAACAATAACTATCGTTTCCTAAGTGTGAAAAATATCTTCTACAAATGTGTGGCTTGTCTTTTATTATTACTTTATAATAATTTTTATGGTAACAATTGATACATACAAAGAATATAGTTAACACACATGCAAGTTATGAAGCACAATAAAATGAACACCTGTGAACCCTCCACAGAACCCAGAGAACAGAACATTATCAGTATTTTTGAAGCTTTCTGTGTGCACTTGCTTATCTTTTTAGTTTCTTTATGGTGTTATTTTGATGAATTTGAATGTAGTTAAATTACCAATCTTTTCCTTTAAGCTTAGTTGTTGTCGTTGTGTGCCATTGAGTTGATTCCGACTCAATATGACCCTTATATGGCAGAGTAGAACTGCCCCATAGGGTTTCCTAGGCTGTGATCTTTATGGGAGCAGATCACCAGGTCTTTTCTCCCACAGAGCAGCTGATGGGTTCAAACCGCCAACCTTTTGGTTAGCAGCCAAGCACTTAAGCACTGAGCCACTTTAGTAGTTTTTATTATTTGAGAAATCCCTCCTTACCCTGTGGTCATATTCTCCTATATTTTCTTCTAAAATTTCTAAAGTTCTGCCTTTCTAAGTTTTTAGTCCATTTGGAATTGTATTTTGTATATGGTGTGTGATAGAAATCTAATTTAATTCCCCCCCCCCAGCTCCATCTCATCTTTTAAAGATGAAACTATAGTTCTCTATTAATTATGAGATTTCTGTCCTTTGGTCATTTTATCCCCTCAGCCTGTTCCTGTTTCTCCAAATTGAACTTCATTTATGGCTCCTCTATTAAATCCTGTCAGCCAAGCTTTCTGACTTTCCTGGACTTGTCCTAAGTCTTTAGGGCTCTTTCCAGCCTTCAGACATCTTTTTTAAAAAAAGTCACAGGAATGGCTATGACAGCCACCCAACTCTTTCCATGTCTAAGCCTGAGAATGGCACCGACCTCAGCCTACCTGCTCCATCTGCCACCACAATCAATAAGTAATTCTGACTTGTCCAGCCACTCCCAGATTCTAGGGGTTCTCCTAGAAGTCATACTTGGTGGGGAAGACAGACAAGGCCATCCTGAAGGGTACAACAAAATCTAAAAGCCTAGTTCCAGGAATACTTCATGATATCTAAGTCTTTGCATGCAATATTCCATGTGTCTGGAATGCTGTCCTCCCCTCCCCACCTGTCTCTGTCCACATGGTAAACCTGTCATCCTACAAGGTCCAGCTCAAAAGTCATCATCTCTGATTTCAGACAAAGTAGAGACCACGAAGGTCCTTAAATACCAGGCTAAGGACTTGTCCTGAAGGGAGCTATTGAAGGTTCTGTTATTTTTTTACTGTTGTAGTTTAAATGAAGTTTACATTTCAAGTTAGTCTCCCGTACAAAAATTTATATAGTTATGTGACCCTAATTGCTTACCCCATACTGCGACAGCACACTCCTTTCCACCCCTGATTCCCCATGTCCATTCAACCAGCTCCTAACCCTCTCTGCCTTCCCATCTCACCTCCGGACAGAAGCTGCCCCTTTGGTCTCTTGTATCTACTTGAGCTAAGAGGCACACTCCTCACAAGTATCACTTTATGTCCCACAGTCCAGTCCAATCCCTGTCTGAAGAGTTGGCCTCGGAAACTGTTTTAGTTCTGGGCTGACAGAGAATCCAGCGGCCATGCTTTCCCGGGTTCCTCCAGTCTCAGTCAGGCCATTAAGTCTGGAGTTATTGAAGGGTTTTAAGTGAGGAGATGGCATATCCATATTAACATCTTTGGTGGCTGATGTAGGATAAAGGTAGCAACTCAAGGGGACAGACTAGGGCCTCTCCCAGCCAGGTGAGGAGCATTAACTTAGGGACCCTGACTACTGGGGTACACAAAATACCTTTCGTATCAAGGACTCCCGGTGTTGAAGCTCCCGGGTTGGGTCTGGGATCAAGTAGCCAACAAATGGCTTAGGTCCAAATCTGTTCTTGGGCTATGGTGGCAGTCTTGGAGTTCTGCTTGGAGAACAGGAGGGAGGCAGGGGACAGGGGTTGTATCTCGGGCCACAGACTTTCCCAGCCCATACCCCTGTCGCCCGGAGTCCCCCCTCAGTTTCCTTCACACCCCATCCCTCCTCAAACCCCACCCCATCCTCGGCAACGAATCTTCCCGCCGGCCCCTCCTTCCCGTGAGCCCTCCGCTCCCCAGTGTCCTTCTAATTCCCGACCCCTTGTCCGAGCCCTCCAGCTGGCCAGGCTAAAGCCAGAGCCGAGCTCCCATTTTCTTCTTGCCCTGCAGGGCCTAACCCTGCTGCGACTTCTGATTTTCAGAAACCGTGGGCTCTAGTCTCACCAGCTTCCCGAACGCCACTTCGACACCTCCCGGCACCGCCTCCTCTGGGACACTTTCCGCCGCTCAGCGGCTTGTGTTGCCAAGGCAACAGTAAAGAGCAGCGAGGCTCAAACGCCTGTCGTAAGCCCGCGCCCCAGCAACGAATCAACAAAACTTCCACGCTAGACAGAAAGCCCCGCCCTTTGTTCCCACTCGCTACGGAAACCGGAAATCCCGTTGGATTGGACTCATTATCGCGAGGCTTGCCATCCACCCGGCTTGCACTGCGGTGTTTCCCGCGCGGACTACCGAGTTCCAGAGCGTACGGCGCGGCCTCTCGTAACCGCTGCCGGCGCCTCCGCCGTCATGGGTTTCCTTAAACTGATCGAGATCGAGAACTTTAAGTCGTACAAGGGGCGACAGATCATCGGACCATTTCAGAGGTTCACAGCCATCATTGGACCTAATGGCTCTGGTGAGATAAACCTGGCTGCGGCCCCGCGCACGTCCCGGCCTGGACCCCCTATCAGGCGGCGACAGAGTAGTACAACCCAGCCCATGCCACTTGAAACGTCGCGAGCCCTAACGTGTTCTTTGCCCCTTCTGAAGGGGTTCGGCCTGAATCTGCTCTCCCCACTCGGGTGCTCTTACTCGAACCTCTTCCCCAGGCGTCAGTTGTCCGTAGTTTGTGCGGTCCCCGCCTGGGTCTGAGTGGTACGGGCCGAACTGTACGTTGCCCCGCCCACCACCCCCTCCCGCCAAAAGTGGCAGGTCCCGAGTTGGCCGCCAGCCGCCGGCCCCACCGGACGGTCTCGATCTGGCTTCCCTCGCCTTACTTGACCTTTCCGGAAGTCGTGGGATGGCTGGTATCTTTCCCTTGGCCTCTGGTCCCAAACGGTACACTTCTGCCTCAGCTCAGCGCGCCCTCCCTCCTCGTATTGGTAAGCACCAGTTCCCCCCCTTTTTTTTTACTCTTCTCCCGAGGCGGCACTTTTGAATCTCGGACCCAACGTTTGAGTCTCCAGGGTGCTTGGGGTCTCGATCTCCTCCCCCCAACACACATCTCAGAGGTGAGGTGCGTCGAACTCGCCCCTTTACTACCGCTGACATCGTCAGAAGCCGGAATTCGCTCATCAAATGTTCATTGAATGCGTGCTGTATATCAGGAGCTGTTCAAGGTGCTGTGGAAAGGGCGAGAATAGAATAAGCCAAGTCTATGCTTTCAGGGAACTTACATTCCAGAGGGGAAAGACAATAATAAAGAAGGAGAAAATAAGATAATTTTAGGTTGTGATAAGTGCTATGAAGGAAATAGAGCAAGTTGATGTGGTAGAGTAACTTGGGTGTGTCTTTAGAAAGGGTGGTCAGATAAGGCCTCTGTTTCGTATCTTAATTCCTCATCTCTAAATGATACACTATGGGTTCCTCCTACCTACCCCCAGAAGTGGTCCATTTGGAATTTTGCTGTGTTCCTCTACCTCAGAGATGTTCTAGCTGAATCATTTCCTAACCTGAGAGACTGCCCTTGGCTGAAGTACTGTAATTCATACTTAATACCTTCCCTGGAGTCTTGCCTGGGTGTGGCTCTCTGCCTAGAGCAAGGTTTTTCAGCAGCGGCATTACTGACATTTTGGGCTGGATAATTGTGGGGATGTTCTTATACATTAAAGGATTTTTAGCAGCATCCCTGACTTCTACCCGCAAGATAACAGTGGCACTCCCACTCTCCAGGTGACAAATGAAAATGTTTTCAGACATTGCCAGATGTCCGCTGGGGCCAAAACCACTCCCCTCTCCTCCTGAAACACTGGCCTGGCCTGGAGGGCTGATGCGTGGGGTTTCACTCCAGTTTCTTAGACTTTTAGTGCGGTGACCCCTGTGGAAAGAGCCAGGATGTACCTCTTGGCATTCAGTTCCCTCAGCATTGGTAGGTTTGTATACCCAGCTGTGCAGAAAAGGCCGTTATCCTTAATTCCTCTTCCTCATTCTTCAAGGCCTATCTCCACGAGGCATTTTTTGATTCTCCTTGGAGAGTGAATTCCTCTTGCTCTCTGGCACACAGTAGACACTTGGTACACATTAATATTTATTTTCTTTTGCCTTGTATTCGTGGTATATGTTTTTGTATCTTTATTACTGGTCTATGAGTGTCCCAAAGAAGACAGTCCTTGAAACGTTTTAGCTTTGTAACCCTAGTGTCCATCTTATAACACGTTATGAAAATGTTTACAATATTGAATGATTGTGAGTAGAGAGACCTTTGGTTGTGAGATGTTCCTGTCATCCCTGGAAAGCAATGGAGAAGCCCGAAGGTTGGAAATTGATGCCTAAATGACTCACTCCTGGTCTGTGTGATGTGCTGGTCCTGCTGTGATGAGGGAGACAGAGCTAAGAGTCCAGACCTTTGTTAAGATAGTACTGTCATTTATTGAGCACCTACTGTGTGTCAAGTACTTTATTTATTGGGATTTTTACATTTAAATTCTCACAGTGAGATACCATTGTTCCCATTTTATAGATGAGGAGACTGAGGCACAAAGAGGTGTGATAACTTGCCTGTGGTCCTCAGAGCCAGGATCAGAAGCCATGCCTGTCATACTTCAAAGTCTAGCTCCTTCCATTCCAACGGAGAACTATGTGCCAAGCTGTGTTTTAGATGTTTCACCTATTAGTCATGTTTTCTTATATTTTCCAGGTGAGAGAATGGAAGGTTAGAGATACTAAGCAATTTGCCCAGGGTCATACAGCTAAGATGTAGTGAAACTGAGATTAGGAATTGGTCTGTTGGACTTGAGCCCAAGCTCTTTTTTTTTTTTTTAATAATATTTTATTGTGTTTCAGTGAAATTTTACATAGTAAATTAGAGTCCCATTTAACAATTTCTGCATAAATTGTTCTGTGACATTGGTTATATTTTTCACAATGTGTCAACATTCTCATTATTTTTGTTGTGGTTGTTCTGTTTCCAGAAATCTAGTATCCCTGCCCCCTTTTCATTTTTGCTTTAGAGTAAATGTTGACTGTTTGGTCTCATAAAGATGATTTTTTAAAGGAGCACAGCATTCATGGATGATATTCTTTATTTCATGAGCCAATCTGTTCAGCTGGAAGGTAACCTCTGAGAGTAGTTTCAGGTCAAAGTTTAAAGGGTATCTCAGGGTGATAGTCTTGGGGAGTCCTCTAGTTTCAATTGGCCCAGTAAGTCTGGACTTTTTAAGAATATGAGTTGTGTTCTACATTTTTCTCCCTTTCTATCAGGATCCGTCTATTGTGTCCTTGATCAGAGCGGTTGGTAGTGGTAGCTGGGCACTGTTTAGTTCTTTTGGTCTCAGGGTTGATGAGGCCGTGGTTCATGTAGACTCTTAGTCCTGTAGACTAGTTTCTTCTCTGAGCCTTTCGTTTCCTTCTTTCTCTTTTGCTCCAGATGAGTAGAGACCAATAGTTGTATCTTAGATGGCTGCTTGCAAGCTTTTAAAACTCTAGACACTACTCACCAAACTAGGATGTAGAACATAAACTTTATGAACTTCATTATGCCAGTTGACCGAATTGTCCCACAACACTATGGTCCTATGCCTTCAAATCCAGTAAACCAATCCCATAAGGTGTTTGGTTATGTCTAAGAAAAAGTATCCGTAACTGTACCCCTGTGTGCTTTTTTATATACATGAATATATACATACATATACACGCATACACGTGTATATATATGTGCATGTACTTACGCATACACTTGTACACGCACACATATATACACATACTTATCTATACACGTATGTACATACATACATGTATATGTAACCACACATAGTTTTTGGTTGTTGCAAAATTGTATATGTCATAACGTTTGCCAGAAATGTCCTTTATTCTTGTGTACTTCTTAGTGACATCATTTACCTTGGTCATGTTGTACACCCTTCACCCATGTTTAGTGTTACCTTTCCCATCACCAAAAATAACAAGTGTCTAGTGTCTAGAGAATGATTCCCCCTCCATCCTCCACCCATCCCTGGTAAATACCAATGAAAGTTGGTTTCTGTATGTATACCTATTCTTTTCCTTTTATAAAAGTGAGATCATACAATATTTGCCCTTTTGTGATTGACTTATTTCACTCAGCAGAATGTCCTCAAGATTCATCCATGTTATAATGTTTGGAGAACTCATTATTCTTTATGGCTGCATAATATTCCTTTGTACATATGTACCACATTTTGTTGGGCACTTAGATTGTTTCCATCTTTTTGCTATTGTGAATAGTGCTGCAATGAACATAGGTGTGCATATGTCTATTAGTGTCTCTTCTTTTAGATCTCTAGGATATATACCTAGAAGTGGGAGAGCCCAAGCTCTTTTTTTTTATTTTGTTGTTGGTGAGAATATACATAGTAAAACGTACACCAATTCAACAGTTTCTACGTGTACAATTCAGTGACATTGATTACATTCTTTGAGTTGTGCAACCATTCTCACCCTCCTTTTCTGCAATGTTCCTCTTCCATTAACATAAACTCACCACCCCCTAAGGTTCCAATCTAATATTTTAAGTTGCTGTTGTCATTTTGATCCCATATATATAGTTCTTAAAAGAGCATAATGCTCAAGGCAGACATTTTTTACTAAACTATTTTTTGGTTTTAAGAAAACTTTAGGGGATATTTTTGGTTTAAGGTTTAAAAATTATCTCAGGGCAGTAGTTTCAGGGGCTCATCCAGTCCCCATGGCTCCAGAAAGTCTGGAGTGTATGAGAATTTGAAATTCTTTTCTTCATTTTCTCCCTTTTGATCAGGATTCCTCTATGGAATCTTTGATAAAAATATTAAGTAAAGGTAGCCAGGCACCATCCAGTTCTTCTGGTCTCTTGGCAAAGGCCTCATTAGCCACACATTCCATATCCTCCTTCTATTCCTGACTCTCCTCCTTCTTCTGTTGCTCCAGGCAAATAGAGACCAATTGTTGTGCCTTGGAAGGCCATTTGCAAGCTTTTAAGACCCCAGATGCTACACAAGGAGCTAGGAGGTAGAACAGAAACACTAAACACATTATTAGGCCAATTAACTGGGATGTCCTGTGAAATCATGACCCTAAACCTCCAAACCAAGGAACCAAATCCTATGAGGTTTTTGGTTGTACATAGGCAGCCTCAGCAGCTACTCTTTTTTTTTTTGTCATTGTTATAAATATATCTATCACAAAACTTTTGCCAGTTCAACTTTTTACAGGTGTACAACTTATTGGCAGCAATTACGATAATTGTGCAACCCTACCCTTAATCAGTGTGATTTCTCCATCACCGTTAGTTAATCCTCCCTTTTGCCCTCCCTCTAATAAACTTTGGTCTGTATACATTTGTCTTCTTTTGTTTTTTTTTAATGTAAGTGAGGTCATACAATATTTGTCCTTTTATGATTGACTTATTTCACTCAGCATAGTGTCTTCAAGCTCCATCCATATTGTTGCATGTATCAAGACTTCATTTCCTCTGCTGGCTGAGTAGTATTCCAGTGTATGTATGTACTACCACATTTTGTTTATCCATTCATCTGTGATGGGCATTTAGGTTGTTTCTACCTTTTGGCACCTTTTGGCTATTGTGAATAGTGCTACAGTGAATATTGGTGTACAAGTCTCTTTTTGATTTTCTGCTTTCAAGTCTTTGGGGAGAGCTCAAGCTCTTAATCACTGTCCTATATTGCTTCCATGGAAGGACCTGGGGTGCCATTTTTTTTTTAACATTCTTCATAATAATCTTTTTTAATTTTTTATTGTTGTAGTTTAAGTGAAAGTTTACATTTCAAGTTAGTTTCTCATACAAAAGTTTATACATACATTGTTATGTGACCCTAATTGCTCTCCCTATAGTGTGACAGCATACTCCTCCTTTCCACCCCTAATTTCCCATGTCCATTCAACCAGCTCCTAACCCTCTCTGCCTTGTCATATCATCTCCGGACAGAAGTTGTCCATTTGGTCTCATGTATCAACTTGAGCTGAGAAGCACACTCTTCACGAGTATCATTTTATGGTCCATGGTCCAGTCCAATCTTTGTCTGAAGAGTTGGCCTCGGGAATTGTTTTAGTTCTGGGTTGACAGAGAGTCCGGGGACCGTGCTTTCTGGGGTTCCTCCAGTCTCAGTCAGACCATTAAGTCTGGTCTTTTTACTAGAATTTGCGTTCTACACCCCACCTTTTTCCTGCTCCATCATGGACTCTGTTGTGTTCCCTGTCAGGGCGGTCATTGGTGGTAGCCAGGCACTGTCTAGTTCTTCTGGTCTCAAGATGATGCAGTCTCTGGTTTATGTGGCCCCTTCTGTCTCTTGGGCTAGTACTTTTCCTTGTGTCTTTGGTGTTCTTCATTCTCCTTTACTCCAGGTGGTTGAGACCAATTGATGTATCTTAGATGGCCGCTTGCTAGCTTTTAAGACCCCAGATGTCACTTACCAAAGTAGGATGCAGGACATTTTCTTAATAAACTTTTTTATGCCAGTTGACCTAGATGTCCCTTGAAAGCATGGTCCCCAGACCCCCGCCCCTGCTACTCTGTCCTTTGAAGTGTTTGATTGTATTCAGGAAACTTCTTAACTTTGGTTTAGTCCAGTTGTGCTGACTTCCCTGGGGTGCCATTTTTATGGCTGGGTACAAAGGCATTGGGAGCTCTGTTAGCACAGTGGTTAAGTGCTCACTGCTAACCAGAAAGTCAGCCGTTCGAACCCACCAGCTGCTCTGTGGGAGGATGATGAGGCAGTCTGTTTCTGTATAGATTACAGCCTTGGAAACCCTATGGGTCAGTTCTGCTCTGTCCTGTAGGGTCACTTTGAGTCAGAATCAATTTGATGGCAATGGGTTTGGTTTGGTTATAGAAGCATTGGAAATCAGGTCCTCAGTTCAGATATTGTAACATGTTTGGGGAGTGTCGTGAGGTAGAATTTACAGAGATTAAACTGTCCCCTCACCCATCTAAACTTTTTTTTAAAATGTGGGTTTTTTTCCTTATTATAATAAAAAGGAAGTAAAAACTAACTCCACTTCTGAAAAGATAAGAAACAAAGCCAACCAACCAAACCTGTTGCCATCTCGTCAACTCCAACTCATGGCAACCCCATGTGTTATAGAGTACCCAGTGGCTCCATGGGAGAAAGACCTGCTGATCTGCTCCTGTAAAGATTACAACTAAGAAAACCCTATGCGACAGTTCTGCTCTGTCACATGGGTCACTGTGAGGCTCAGTCAACTCGACAGCACCCAACAACAACAATCTTTACTGAAACAGATTGCCAGGCCTTTCTTCTGCAGCAGCACTGGGTGGGTTTGAACTGACAGCCAATCTTAATGTTAAAAACCATGTTTATTTATGTGAATAGCTAATACATGCATATGGTATAAAAATTTTTAAATATCGAAGGGGATATACAGTAAAAAGCAGTGACTCCCTCCCTCTGTTGCCTGACTTCAGCTACCTAGTTTCCTTCCTGGAAGCAACCAGTGTCATACTGTTTGTGTTTTCTTATGCCTTCCCCTCTCCCCAAGTTTTGATAATGAATAATTCTCAAACATACATGTCTATTTTGCTTAATCATTAGAATGTAAATTGTAGCCCTAGTGACATTTCACCCCTAAGTGCTTCAGCATTCATTTCCTAAAATCATCATTCTCCTGTATTGCCAATATACCATTTTCACCCTTAAGAAAATTAATGTCCTCATGTCATTGATTATCTAATTTATAGTCAGGGTTCCCTAATTGCTCCCCAAAATATCTTTTTTATTTTGGAACCAGGATTCAGTCAAAGTTCATGCACTGCATTTGGTTTTGTCTCAGTAATCTCTTGTGTTCTGGAATGGTTCCCTCAACCTTTTTTTTTAAGACATTGTCTTATAGAACATCTCACATTCTGTGTTTGTCTGAATGTTTCCTCATGTTGTTATTTATCATGTTCCTCTATCTGCTGTACTTCCTGGAAACTGAAGGGTAGGTCTGAAGTCTTGTTTAGATTCAGGTTAAACATTTTTGGCAAGATACTTCATAGATGATGCTATGTATGCCATACTGCATCACAATATGCCTTTTTTTGAAAACATGGTTGAGATCAAACTGTATATTGAATTTTGTATCTTGCTTGTTTCACCTATTGTAGGCATTTTCCCATGTTATTAAAGGTTGTAGAACACTCCTTTCTGTGAATATACCATTACCTTAGACAGGCTTCTAGTTTCTGGCTGCTTTAAGTACTAACTACAAGGGAACTGTTTTTTTGTTTGTTGAATATTAATTATGTTCATCATGTTGTTCAGCCATTACCACTGTCTATTTCAAAATTTCTCCAACACCCTTAACAGGTGATTCTTCATCCTTTCCTTCTCCTGCCCACCGAGGGGACTGTTTGTCTACGTCTTTGACACAGGGCTTTGGCTGGGCCCAGTTTTTATGGGGGAAAAGGAATAGTCTCGCTTCCCATTAGTCTGAGCACTGAGTGATTGGAGACATTCCTGTTCCTCTCAATGTCTCCTTTCCTCATTTTCCTCTCACCTTCCCTTCTTCCTGATTTACCCTCCTCTGCTTTGTCCCCTCCTCCCTTAGGTAAGTCAAATCTCATGGATGCGATCAGTTTTGTGCTGGGTGAAAAGACCAGCAACCTTCGGGTAAAGACCCTGCGAGACCTGATCCACGGAGCTCCTGTAGGCAAGCCAGCTGCTAACCGGGCTTTTGTCAGCATGGTATACTCTGAGGAAGGTGCTGAGGACCGCACCTTTGCCCGCGTCATTGTTGGTGGGTGAGGCTAGCCAGGGAGGTGGCTGGCTAGTTGACTTGGGTAGGAGGGAGGCCTGACCCTTAGCTGGCTCATGCATTGTTTTGCAGGGGGTTCTTCTGAGTACAAGATCAACAACAAAGTGGTCCAGCTACATGAGTACAGTGAGGAATTAGAGAAGTTGGGCATTCTCATCAAAGCTCGTAACTTCCTCGTCTTCCAGGTGGGCATTTTTTAAAAAATATTTTATTTTGTTGTCTTTGTTGAGAATATGCACAGCAAAATATACACCAATTCAAGTGTCTACATGTACATTTCAGTGACCTTGATTGCATTCTTCAAGTTGTGCAACCATTCTCGATCTCCTTTTCTGAGTTGTTCCTCCCCTATTAACATAAATTCACTGCCTTCTAAGGTTCTGATCTAATCTTTTGAGTTGCTGCTGTCAATTTGATCCCGTATACTGTAGATAGATCTTAAAAGAGCATAATGCTTAAGGCAGACATTCTTTGCTAGTTAAGCTAAACTATTGTTTTTAAGAAGACTTAAGGGTATATTTTTGGTTTAAGGTTTAAAGATTATCTCAGGGCAATCGTTTTGGGGCCAGGTGGGCATTTTTAACAATTATTGGATATCTGCTTTTTGCCAGCCCCTGTCCTGCCCCCACTGGGTCTGTTCCATCTCAGGGTTTATCATTTCTCCCTTGAGCTAATGTACCAGCTTCCTCATTGGGCTCCTGATTCCAGTCTGGCCCCTTCAAGTTCATGCCCTAGGTCAGGTTCATCTTATGAAGACACAAATCTGTCTCTCCCTTTTCTCCTTAAAGCATTTCATTATGGTTCTCAAACTGTGGTCTCCGGACCAGCAGCATCATTATCGCCTGGGAACATATTAGAAATGCACATTCTCAGGTTCCATCCTAGACTACAGACTCATAGACTTTGGGATGGGGCACAACAATTTATGGTTTTTTTGTTTTTTAATAATTTTTATGGTGTTTTTGGTGAAGGTTTATACAGTAGTTTAGGCTCCCATTCAACAATTTCTACAGAAATTGTTCAGTAACATTGGTTATATTCTTAACAATGCATGAACATTCTCATTTTCGTTCTGGTTGTTCCATTTCCATTAGTCTAATTTCCCTGCCCCCTTACAGTCTCATCTTTGTTTTAAAGTAATTGTTGATCGTTTGGTCTCGTATAGGTGATTTTTTTAAAGGAGCACAGCAATTTGTGTTTTACCAAGCTCTCGAAGTTATTATGCTGCATGCTAAAGTTTGAGAACTATTGCTTAGGATAAAATCCAAACCTCCAAGCCTGTCATTCAGGAAACACCATTATTTGGTTCTTGGCCACCTCATTAGCCTCATCTGCCAATACTCTTCTCCAGCTCTCCAGCCTGATTAAACCACTCTATGGTTCCTCAAATTTACCTGCTTTCTTTGGCCTCCAGGCCTTTGCATATTGTTTCCTCTACGTGGAATAACCTTTTCTCTCTTACTGATTTGGTTAGTTCTTCCCCATCTTCCAAAATTCAACTTAGCCATTACCTTTTGGAAGCCTTCCCAGATTGATATCTCTACCCTCTACCCACAAGATTCATTTAGTCCCTTTTTCTGTACTGCCCCATAAGGTTTCCAAGGAGTGGCTGGTGGATTTGAATTGCTGACGTTTTCGTTAGCAGTCGAGCTCTTAATCACTACACTGCCAAGTATATATGTATGTGTATATACATGTATGTACGTGTGCGTATATGTATCTATATACGTATATGCATATACGTAACATACTATGTTGTTTTTGTTTCTTTTTTGCTCCCTGTGTTCCTCAAAAGGCAGGGAGTGTGTCCTCAAAGTCTAGTGTGAAATGTGGCACTCAGTGAGGAGGTCAGCAAACTTTTTCTGAGTGAATGAGTGCGGGTGGGTAGGGGGAACTGGAATGGCTACAGTCTTAAGTGGGGAGAGTGTTTTGATCTTTACTAGGGTGCTGTGGAATCTATTGCCATGAAGAACCCCAAAGAGAGAACAGCTCTATTTGAAGAGATCAGTCGCTCTGGGGAGCTGGCCCAAGAGTATGACAAGCGAAAGAAGGAAATGGTGAAGGCTGAAGAGGATACTCAGTTTAATTACCATCGCAAGAAAAACATCGCAGCCGAACGTAAGGAGGCCAAGCAGGAGAAGGAAGAGGTAGGTGACCAGGCTACCTGTTGGCTCTGATGGGCCAGGATGGAACCAGTGGCTTACTGATGCACCCCGCCCCTATTTGCACAGGCTGACCGCTACCAGCGCCTAAAGGATGAGGTGGTGCGAGCTCAGGTACAGCTGCAGCTTTTTAAGCTTTACCACAATGAAGTGGAAATTGAGAAGCTCAACAAGGAATTGGCCTCTAAGAACAAGGAAATTGAGAAGGACAAGAAACGTATGGACAAGGTAGAGGATGAGCTGAAGGAGAAGAAGAAGGAGCTGGGCAAAATGATGCGGGAGCAGCAGCAGATTGAGAAGGAGATCAAGTAAGAGGCAGGCCTGGGTCTGTGATTTGTGGGAAACCAAGAGGCTATGCTCTTCCTTAGGGTTCCTCTGAGTCTTGAGTCCAATGCCCATACTGGTTTCTCTGTCTTCCCCTTGACTTGCTTTGGCCATAACCAGGCACATTTCTTAACTTGCATTTTTGTCAAATAGAGTATTTAAGTACTCAGACTCTGGGTATGATAGGTACTCAGAAGAGGGAGAACTTGAAAGAGGTGGTGGCCTTGCCAAATGAGAGCCAGAGTTGGGAGACCCAGCCACTGGAGTGACCAGGAAGGCTTTTCTAGAAGAGGAAAACTAGAACTAAAAGTTCAAAGGACAGGGATTTGAAAAGATTAGATCAGACAGGGACAACTAAGTTAACACAGGGTATGGGAGTTGTTAATGAGGGGCCTGGCCTGGCAAGGGTTGAGGTGGGGGGATAGTAGCTTTATGTTGTGGAGTGGCTTGAATGCCAGACTGAAGCTATAGCTTCTAGGAAGTAGTCAGACTACCCATTAGTGAGCATCTGTGGGACATCAGGCCCTTGTTCTTTTAGGCAATTCTTTGAGGCTGGCTGGAGAGTAAAAAATATTTGAGTAAACAGCCTGGGAACCCTCCCTTCTACCAAAGTGTTGACTGGTTTTCTCCTCTGGCAAAAGGGAGAAGGACTCAGAGCTGAACCAGAAGCGGCCTCAGTACATCAAAGCCAAGGAGAATACCTCTCACAAAATCAAAAAGCTGGAAGCAGCCAAAAAGTCCCTGCAGAATGCTCAGAAGCATTACAAGAAGCGTAAAGGTGACATGGATGAGCTGGAGAAGGAGATGCTATCAGTAGAGAAAGCCCGACAGGAGTTTGAGGAACGAATGGAAGAGGAGAGCCAGAGTCAGGGCAGAGACTTGACCCTGGAGGAGAACCAGGTAAGCCCTGAGAAGGGTTAGGGGGAGGAGATTGCTGGGCTGACATGGACTGACTTGGTCATCCCTGTCTTCCTTTCCTGTCCCCAACAGGTGAAGAAGTACCACCGGTTGAAAGAAGAAGCCAGCAAGAGAGCAGCTACCCTGGCCCAGGAGCTAGAGAAGTTCAATCGAGACCAGAAAGCTGACCAGGACCGGCTAGATCTGGAAGAGCGGAAGAAAGTTGAGACAGAGGTGGGCACGAGTTACAAAATTAGGGATAATGTTCCAGAGAAAAGGATTTCTCAGTGATAGAAATAACAGTAATGACAATAACTAACATGTATCGAGCATTTACTTTGTGCCAGGTACTGTTCTTTATATATATTCACTCATTTAATTCCTCATTTATGACTACCTTCATGGGATAGGGCACTGTTATCCCCATTTTCCAAATGAGGAAACTGTGACACAGAGGTAAAGTAATTTATCCAAGATCACACAATTATTAGGTGGTGGAATTAGGATATGAACCTGGGCAGTTTAACTCTTAGAGTCCATGCTCTTATCAAGTATACTTACTGCCTCGCTAATATCAATAATAGTAATAGTAATTATAATGTGAAGTTGTTATAGTGCCCTAAGAGCCTACAACCTTCTATACATCCTGCTAAGCACTTCTTTTAAATCTTTAAAAGAATGTGAGGTATCTATTCATATTCATATTAATAACTATTCTGTAATGAGCACATAATGTGTACCTATGAAGTAGAGATTACCCAAATTTTTCAGATGAGACAACAAAGGTGCAGAAAGGCCTATAAAGCTTTCTTTGCCTTGGTTTGAGCCTCCATGATGGGCAAGGAAGATAGATAGCCTGGGCTGGATAGAATACTTGTGAGTGGTTCTGGAACCCTGAGAGGCCCCCATTTAGCAGATCCATACGGAACACCGTCTATCTCCTTTTTTTTTTTAATTCTTTTTTATTGTATTTTAGGTGATGGTTTACAGAACAAATAGTTTCTTATTAAACAGTCAGTACACATACTGTTCTATGACATTGGTTAACAATCCCACGATATGTCAACACTCTCCCTTCTTGACCTTAGAGGACCTTTTATTTTGGAGAAAATATACATAGCCAGAGGTACACCATTTCAAAAATTTCTACATGTACAATTCAGTGACATCAATTACGTTCTTCCAGTTGTGCTGCTATTCTCACTTTAGATGAAGGTTTACAGAACAAAATAGTTTCTCAAACAGTTAGTACACATGTTGCTCTGTGACAGTGGTTAACAACCTCACTGCATGTCAACACTGTCCTTACTCAACCTTGAGTTCCCTATCACCAGCTTTCCTGTCCCCTTCTGCCTTCTAGTCCTTGTCCCTGGACTGCTGTGCCTCATTGGTCTCGTTTTGTTTTATGGGGCTGTCCAATCCCCAGCTGAATGGTGAACCTCGGGAATGACTTCACCACTGAGCTAAAAGGGTGTCTGGGGGCCATACTCTCAGGGTTTCTCCAGTCTCTTTCAGGCCAGTAAATCTGGTCTTTTTTTGTGTGTTAGAATTTTGTTCTACATCCTTCTCCAGCTCTGTCCAGAACCCTCTGTTGGGATCCCAGTCAAAGCAGTCAGTGGCGGTAGCTGGGCACCATCTAGCTGTACTGGACTCAGTCTGGTGGAGACCTTGGTATCTGTGGTCCATTAGTCCTTTGGACTAATCTTTTCCTTGTATCCTGTTCTCTTCACTCTCCCTTGCTCCCGAAGGGGTGAGACCAGTGGAGTGTCATAGATGGTGCGTGTCTGCTTTTTAGTAGGCCTCCTGCATTAGTGAAAGATTGTCCTGGACTATTGGGCCCTTGGATGAATGGGCATGTAATAAGCTATGGTCTTGGAGTTAACTTGCTAAGTCTTTGGCAGTGGAGTATATTTTTCTCTTTCTTAGGCCAAGATCAAGCAAAAGCTACGGGAGATTGAAGAGAATCAGAAGCGGATTGAGAAACTGGAGGAATACATTACCACTAGCAAGTATGTGGCTCTGCCACCTTCCCTTCTCCTTTACTTCCAAGCTCATTCTTGTGACCCTGCCTGTCCTGCCCCTTTCCAGGCAGGACCCCTAGAGTCACTCTCAGCCAGGAATATTTTCTAACCAGCCAAGGTAACCTCTGTTACCTCCCTTTGTAGGCAGTCCCTAGAGGAGCAAAAGAAGCTAGAGGGGGAGCTGACAGAGGAGGTGGAAATGGCCAAGCGGCGTATTGATGAGATCAATAAGGAGTTGAACCAGGTGATGGAGCAGCTGGGGGATGCCCGCATCGACCGCCAGGAGAGCAGCCGCCAGCAGCGAAAGGCAGAGATCATGGAAAGTATCAAGCGCCTTTATCCTGGCTCTGTGGTAAGAGTGGAAAGGGAACTCATTCCCTGAGCACCTATTCTTACACTGACTGTCATATAATTTTCCCAGCAGCCCTGTGAGGGCAGAGGTTCTAACCCCTTTTTTACAGCTGAGAAAATTGAGGCTGGGAGAGATTAAATGACTTACCAAAGCAGCACAGTTTTATAAAGGGAAGGGCTACATTGCAAACCCAACTTGTTCAGATTCTGAAGCTTATGTTCTTTTCATCATACCGGTTGTGTCTTCCTTAAGGGTTTGTCTTGCTGTGTGTACTCCTCCATGGGAGGTGGGGAAGCTGAGAAGACTTTGGAAAGGGGAGGGGCTACAAGGCCAGGATTATCCTCCCAGGAAGTAGGTTTGGGGCCTTCATATTCAGAAAGTTCCGTACATGCAGTCTTCTGTTGAGCTCTGTTGGCATGTACCAGCCAGCCCATTTTTAGCCTTTTTTTTTTTTTTTAAAGTAGCTTAAGCAACAAGCATATATTATCTTACACAGTTTCTGAGGTTCAGAAATCCGGGACTGACTTAGCTGTTTGGTTCTGGCTCAGAGTTTCTCATGAGGTTGCAGTCATGTCAAAGTTTGACTAGGGCTAGAGGATTATTTATTTCATTTCACTTAATAATAATAAATATTATTTTCTTTAATCCTTTTAGCAGTCCTATGAGGAAGTTATTATTTGTGGTAGCCAGCCTTCAAGATGGCTCCCAATGATCCCCACCTCCTGTTATCTACACCCTTGTCTAGTCCCCTCCCACTCTATTGCTATAATCCCATCCTTGGATTCAACTCAGCTTGGTTCCACAAATATTTCCTGATCTTTCTTCTAGGCTAGGCTCTGTACTACATAGGTAAAAAAAACTCATTGCCATCAAGTCGATTCTGACTCATAGCACCCCTTAGGGCAGAGGAGAACTGCTCCATAGGGTTTCTAAGGAGCAGCTGGTGGATTCGAACTGCCAACCTTTTGGTTAGCAGCCGAACGCTTAATCACTGTGCCACCAGGACTCTGCTATGTAGGTAGGTTAAGATGCATTAGTCTTGATCCCTGCCATTGAAGACCTTTCCCTTTATCTGATAGACCTTGGAGAACCATTGTTGGTTTTGGGGGAGTGAAATGGTAAAAGAGATTTATTTTGCTAAGTTCTTGTGAGAATTTGAGATAATATATATAAGATATCTAGTATAGTGTCTGGGGTGGCAGTGGTCTGTGAAATGGTAAAAGTTAGGTTTAGAAAGATGATTTTGGATTCAGACATGACTGTCTGCAGTTGTTCCTTTGGGGCCAGAGCAGGCTTTTCATCCACTGCATGTACTATATTCCTGGTACAGATTCTAGCCTATGCCCCTTTCTGAGCTGGGAGTTGGGATTCCTGAGCCAACTCCTGAAAGCCTCATGCCTCACTTTTCCCTTCCTACTTTACTCAGTATGGCCGCCTCATTGACCTCTGCCAGCCCACACAAAAGAAGTATCAGATTGCTGTAACCAAGGTTTTGGGCAAGAACATGGATGCCATTATTGTAGACTCTGAGAAAACAGGCCGGGACTGTATTCAGTATATCAAGGAGCAGCGTGGAGAGCCTGAGACCTTCTTGCCTCTTGACTACCTGGAGGTGAGGTTTGTGGGGTGGGGGTCAGGGCAGTGTGAGAGGGCCCTTCCTCCCAGCCTTCCATGTTCTGCCACTTACTGAACTTCTTCTCACAGGTAAAGCCTACAGATGAGAAACTCCGGGAGCTCAAGGGGGCCAAGCTAGTGATTGATGTGATTCGCTATGAGCCACCTCACATCAAAAAGGCCCTGCAGTATGCTTGTGGCAACGCCCTTGTCTGTGACAATGTGGAGGATGCCCGCCGCATTGCCTTCGGAGGCCACCAGCGCCACAAGGTATGGATTCCCTTGCCTAGATTGGAGCTGGACAGGCTCAGTACTGGAGATTACTCAGCTTCAACCCCTCTTCTGTTCTCCCTATTGTGTGTAGACAGTGGCATTGGATGGGACCCTATTCCAGAAGTCAGGAGTAATCTCTGGTGGGGCCAGTGACCTGAAGGCCAAGGCACGACGCTGGGATGAGAAGGCAGTAGACAAGTTGAAAGAGAAGAAGGAGCGACTGACAGAGGAGCTGAAAGTAAGCCACAGGCAGTGCTGTCCCTGGGAGTGGGGGATCCCAAACCCAGGTTGGCTGTCTTCTTACCACTTAGTCCTCCTTTCTTGTCTCCTTCAGGAACAGATGAAAGCAAAACGGAAAGAGGCAGAGCTGCGTCAGGTGCAGTCTCAGGCCCATGGACTGCAGATGCGGCTCAAGTACTCACAGAGTGACCTAGAACAGACCAAGACACGACATCTAGCCCTGAATCTGCAGGTGTGGTTTGGCTTCCATCCCTGTCCTCCAAAGACCATTCTCACATTCCTGGCCTAGGTTTCTCCAGGGTTGGAGAACTTGTCCCACTTCCTCCTCTCCTCTCAGCAAGTAAAGTGCTTAGACTGGTTCCTGGCACATAGTAAGTGTTCAGTAAATATTAGGTACTGTTATTAGCATAATTCATTCATTCAGCAAATATTTGCGCTTCCTCTGAAAGTGAGCTACAGGCATTTCAATCCCTGTAGGTGAGGATTCTGTTCTAGGTATTGGGGATATTGCAGTGAAAAAAACACAAAAATCCCAGCCCCATGGAGTTTATATTCAAGGAGAGAGAAGTTAAAATAAGTAAATGATATGGTATGTAAGAAAGTAGTAAGTGTTTTGGAGAAAAAGCAGGAAAAGGGAATAGGAAAGGGCATTGTTGGAGTTGGTACAAACATTATCAACTGTTCACTCATCTAATACAGGTCCATAATCCCTTATCCAAAATTCAAAGTTCAGAAAGCTCTGAAAACAAAAGTGGTTTCTGTGGTGTGTGTGTGTGTGTGTGTATAAATTGGTGGGAAAAACCTGATCTGAATAGATGTGAGGCTATTTACAGTCTTAAACCACTTAATGTGATTATTGAGACATTTAAGTGCAGAAATATTAATGTGTTTAATTATGGGGTGCTTCCCCAGACTACCCTACTACCCTGGAAGTGTTAGTAATTTGTAGTATATGTATTGTTTTACCTTTTGCTAAAATCTGAAAAAGCTTGAATTCCAAAACATATCTCACCCCAAGGGTTATAGATAAGGAACTGTAGACCTGTAACTAATGGTGTTTACTATGTGCTCAGCTCTATGATTGGATCTGGTCAAACTGGAGGCCAGGAAGGAAGTCATATGATTGTTCAAGTGAGAGATGATGGGTGATTTGACTAGGGCAATGATGCTAAGTTCAGATTGTCTCAAGTGTGTGGAGAGCCACTCCTTCTGACCATGGGGACAGTGTAGTCAGGGTAGCTCTTTTCCTCCGAGGAGCCTGGTCTCTTTCCCTCTCAACTCCGTTTCCTTCAGGAAAAGTCCAAGCTGGAGAGTGAACTAGCCAACTTTGGGCCTCGCATCAATGATATCAAAAGGATCATCCAGAGCCGAGAGAGGGAAATGAAAGACTTGAAGGAGAAGATGAACCAGGTTGGTAGTGGGGTGAGCCATGACAGCATGTGCATCAGGGCAGGATTGAGCCTGCAAGCAGGACTGTGACTAAAAGGGCCTCTGCCCTCCCTGGCTTCTCCTCTCAGGTAGAAGATGAGGTATTTGAAGAGTTTTGTCGGGAGATTGGTGTGCGCAACATTCGGGAGTTTGAGGAAGAGAAGGTGAAGAGGCAGAATGAAATCGCCAAGAAACGGTAGGTGGAAGTGTGAGTAGAAGGGGAGACTAGGATGCCCTTGAACCTCTAGCCTGACATCCTTAAAAGTCAGATGTCATCATAAGGCAGGGACCAGCTCTTAGAACTATGGCAGTTTATTGGAGGTAGGCCTTAAATAACAGGGAGATCAGGGAGGCAGTATGGCATAGTATAGTGGTTAAGAGTGCCGGTGTTAGACTTGGTTTACCTGGTTAAAATCCCACCTCCACAACTCATTAACTGTGTGATCTTGGGCAGTGACTTGACCTCTTAAGCCCCAGTTTCCTTATCTGTAAAATGGGATAATAATGGTACCTGTCACATGGCTTTGTTGGGAGGATCAGATAAAGTAATCCTTACAAAGTATTTAGTATAATACTTTGCATATACTAAGAACAAAAAATATTGTTATTATTGTCTGTCTCAGTCATCTATTGCTGCTCTAACAAATGACACAAGTGGATGGCTTTAACAAAGAGAAGTTTATTCTCTCACAGTCCAGTAGGCTACAAGTCCAAATTCAGGGCGTCAGCTCCAGGGGAATGCTTTCTCTGTTGGCTCTGGAGGAAGGTCTGTGTCATCAATCTTTTCTTGGTCTGGGAGCTTCTCTGCGTGGGAACTTCAGGTCCAAAGGACACACTCTGTTCCTGGCACTGCTTTCTTGGTAGTATGAGGTTCCCATGTGTCTCTGCTTGTTTCTCTCTTTTATATCTCAAAAGAGATTGGCTTAAAACACTGTCCAATCTTGTATACGTCACCAGTATAACTCCTGCTAATCCATCTTACTAGATCATAGTGCTTGAATTTACAGCACATAAGGAAATCACATCATATTACAAAATGGTACACAATTATACAATACTGGGAATCGTGACCCAGCCAAGTTGACAGATACTTTGGGGGGACACAATTCAATCCATGACACTGTCATTATCCTGATGGATGATGCAGGGGAGGAGGAAAGAAGTTCTAGGTTGGAAGAATGGCTAGCATCTTCACCCATACAATAAAGATTAATTGCTCTTCTGCCCCCTAAGGCAGGCTCAAGGGATATAGAATTGAATCAGAGACTGTCCCTGTCTTCAGGAGTAGTTGGGGAGATAAACAAGTAGATCAGCAATTTCAGAACGGTATGATTGATGCTGTAATTGAGATAGATTCAAAATACAGAGGAAATTTTCAAGGAACTGCAAATCAACAAGAGGAAAAAAAAACCAAGATGCCCAATAGAAAAATGGGCAGAGGATGTGAATTGGCAGTTCATGGAAAGAGAAGCTTGAATGGCTAACAACAATATGAAGAGATATTTGGTCTGATTTATAAATATAAGAAATGCAAATTAAAACAATGAGATACCACTTTGTACTTATCAGTGAATAATAATGAGTGTTGTTGACATGGATAGCCAAGAACTCTCATGTACTGTTGGTGAGAATGTAAACTGGTACAGTCGTTTTCAAAAACGACCTATCAGTATTTAGTGAAAATAAGTTTAAATATGCCCTGTGAGTTAGCAACCCACTCTTAGATATATATCCCAGAGAGAGTCTTGCCCCAGAGTCACAAAGAGACCCATTCAGGTTGTTCATCTTGGCATAATTTGTGGTAGTAGGAATGTTGGTGGCGATGTAGATGACCATCACTGGGGGAAAGTGTAAGTTAAATGTGATGAATATACAGACTATGGAATACTGTGTAGCAGTTCAAAGCAAGAACTAGATTTATAGGCAGTAACGTGGATAAATTATAAATCTGGTGTGACTTAAAAAGTAAGAAAGTGAAATTTATAACACCATCCATTTGTGTAAATTTAAAAACAAAATGACGTAAGGATATGCATTTTTAAGGATATATACATACATATAAGCGTATATCACTTTAGAGTATGTGCTCACAGTAGGGAAGATAATGAAAGTTGGAATTAGGGATTGAAACAAAGAGGACAAGGAAGGGTCTTGCATAGACAATGATAATAAGTGTATTATGAACTGTAAGATATGATTAACTCATCTTTGGACCTTAAGTCCACAAAGGGAGGAACCCAGTAATGGGCAGTAGAAACTAAATTCTCAGTCTGCTCAGAATAGTCAGAGAAGGTTTTATAGAACAAGAGTGATGAACTGGAGACCTAAAGAGTGAGTAGGATTTAGCCAGCCAGGCAGCAGACAGAAGAAGGGATTTCCAGGCAGCAAAAACAGCATGCTTGGAGGTGTGAGATACCATGCCTTGTTCTGGAAGCTAAGTAGTTTTGAATGTCTGGAGCATGAAAGGGGGTCAGGAGAAAGGCGGGAGTGGTGGAGAGGTCAGCAGGGGCCAGATCACAGAGGGCCTTATGAGTCATGTTTAAGAGATTGAATTTAAAATTACATAGCTCAAAATTATGGAGTTAATTACATTCTATTTAAATTATAGTGACTAACGGGTTTCAGCCTGCTAGCATGACATCTGGCAGCATCTGTCTCACGATATAGGGGGAAGGAGGGCAAGCAGTTGGAAGTTAGCTCTGCTTGGCCTGCTGATGTCTGGGTATGGTAGTTCCATATTCTCATATACTTTGAGTTTCTGAAGAGCTGGGAAGGAGGGCAGTAGCAGGAACCCAGTATTTTTTTTATTATTTTGTTTTCATTGTCAAGAATATACACAGCAAAACATATACCAATTCAACCATTTCTACACGTACAATTCATTGACATTGATTACATTCTTCGGGTTGTGTAACCATTCTTACTCCTTTTTGGAGTTGTTCCTCCGCCATTAACATAAACTCACTGTCCCCTAAGGTTCCTGTCATCTTTAGAGTTGCTTTTGTCACTTTGATCCCAAATAGATAGTTCTTAAAAGAGCATAATGCTCAAGGCAGAGTTTTAAGAAGGCTTCAGGGGTATTTTTGGTTTAAGGTTTAAAGATTATCTCAGGGCAATAGTTTCAGGGGTTCATCCAGCATCCATTGCTTCAGAAAGTTTGGAGTCAATGAGAATTTGAAATTCTGTTCTGCATTTTCTCTCCTTTGGTCAGGTTTCTTCTATAGAATCTTTGAGCAAAATGAGGAACTTAGTATTTTGTCCATGATTTTGTACTGCCCAAGCCTACCAAGAAAGACCTTAAGAGGTTCAGGTTCAGGAATCTTGGGGAAGACGGGAGGTGGTTGTTGAGTCTAAACCTTTGGGCAAAGATGAGCTGAATAAAACCAGTGTACCCAGCAATGATGATGATAAACTAAAATTTATTGTGTACTTACTACATGTCAGGCACTGTTCTAAGGACTTTATACATATTAACTAATTAAAAAAAAAAACTCCCCAGTAACTCTGCGGTCATTACTTTTATTATTTCCATTTTACAGATGAGGAAACTAAGGCATGAAGAGTGTAATTTTAACTTGCTCGAGATTACACTAGTAAGTGGCAGAGCCAGGATCCTGATCCTCTTAACCACTACATTATATTGCAATGATAGTATAGGAAAAAGACCCCAAGTTCTGATGTTAGACCTGGGTTTCAATCTCACATGTGCCATTTACTAGCTTGTGACCTTGGGCAAGTCTCTTACCTCTTGGCCTAAGTTTCCTCATTTGTAAAATTAGGATAATAATACCTACTTGTGGGATTATTGTGAGGATTAGAGGTAATGTGTATAAGGTGCATAGAAGCTCAATAAATAGGAGTTATCATAGCTGGTGGATACTTTTTGTGCCTCCTTCTAGGAACTTGGGAAAATGCTGGAGTCCTCCAAAGGTTCATGGGGAATGAATGGGGTTTATATTTAGCCCAGTCTCCCTGGCCTTGTGCCATGTCCACAGGGCTAGGCTGAGAAACTTCATTTCCTAACTTTAGGGAAGAGTTTTATGGGGCCATATGGGTGGATGGGCTGAGTGGTGCCTGACATTTAGTAGTAACTCTAGGTCCTTGGTGGAGCAGTGGTTAAGTGCTCAGCTGCTAACTGAAAAGGTTGGTGGTTCGAACCCACCAGGCACTCCATGGGAGAAAAGACCTAGCGATCTGCTTCCATAACAGCCTAGGAAACCCTAGGGGCATTTCTGCTGTGTCGTATAAGGTTGTTATGAATCAGAATCTACTCGACAGCGCACAACAATAACAAATATGGGTGGATGAGCTGAGTGGTGCCTGACGTTCAGCAGTAACTCTGGGTCCTTGAGCCCTGAGCCTAGTTCCCGTTTCTCTCTGCAGTTTGGAGTTTGAGAATCAGAAGACTCGCTTGGGCATCCAGTTGGATTTTGAAAAGAACCAGCTAAAGGAGGACCAAGATAAAGTGCACATGTGGGAGCAGACAGTGAAAAAGGATGAGAATGAGATAGAAAAGCTCAAGAAGGTAAGGAAGGAGAAAATGAAAAGACAGGCTAAACACTGGGAGGAAATATTGGAAGAGATAAGATGGACAGAAGACTGATATCAATAATTTATGAATCTCTCATCTAAGAGTTTTCAGTAAGGAAACCACCAAGACCCAAATAAGGGGGAAAAAAATCAACTGAGTGGCACAGACAGTTCAACAAAAGATTTCAAATGGTCCATAAACACATACAAATAATTTAGCCTTATGAGTAATCAAAGAAATGCAAATTAAGGCAACAATCAGATATAATTTGCTTCCTATCATACTAATTTAAATTTAAAAAAGGATAATGCTCAGTACTGGCCGTAGTGCATGAGACCAGTATTCTTTATGCAGTATGGCACCATCTGTCAAGAGTATTCAGAATTCTCAGTTATACCTGAGGAAATAATCCAAAATACTGTCAGAGCTTTGTGCACACAGGGTGATGTTTATTGCAAGCATTATTTAGTTCCAAATTGAAAATTGCCAATACCCCTTGGGAATTAGGAATTTCATAAATTCTGCTACATTATTAAGCATTTGTGTTGCTCAAACTTTAGTAATACATGGACCCCTTTTAAAGGAAAAATATTCCTAAGATCCCCAGTGTTGGCTCAAAAAAATTTTTTTAATGTTACTTAAAGATATACAAATGTATATACTTCAAACACTTAACAAAAAAAAATCAAGACAGACTAACATTAAGTACTAGCAAACTAATAAAATTCAAATTAACCATGTTAAATCACTGCAACAGATGATGATGTTTTGCTGAAATCGAATCACTTTTCACGGTGCGACTATGCTGCTGACTGTTACAAGTCAGTTCCTTTTAGTTTAACGTGCCCATACCACTATGTATTATGTGATGATTCAGTTCTCCAGCACTTATTCTCTTTAAATTACTGTGAAACCTTTGTTCCATACAGCATCCCCTCCTAAAGTGATTTGGTCATCACCTGGTTTGAACATACCGTTTGACTTTTATGTCTGCCCATGTTTGTTGTTTCATTACCCTTTGGCTACTAAAGTTTACTGTTTGGTATCACTAGAATCTTAAATGCTAAGTACCCTGGGCAGTAAAATCTGGGGTAGGACTAGGTGACATCTAGATGACCCAGAATAATATATTTGTGTGACTTTTTCCCTTTTTATTTTGAAATAGTTTTAAACTTAACAGAAAGTTGCAAGAATAGTACAAAGAAACTTTCATATATACCCTTCACCAAGGTTCATCAATCATTAGCATTTTGCCACATTTGCATTTTTTTTTCCTGTGTATATGCATAGTTTTTCTTATGAACCGTCTGAGAGTAACTTGCAGGTATATCCCTTTTATGTGACTTTTTAGGATCAAAATGAGAAGAAAAAATTCTCCTTTTAAAAAATCAGAACATTATAAGGCTACAATCCCCTTTGACCACTCTCAATTCTAGTCCCTTATTCTCTTCCCAGAGGCAATCCCGGTTTAGTTTATACTAAAGACCTTTTATATACAATGGAATACTTTTGCATTCATATATGTGTTCTCATAGAAAATATACAGTATTGTTTATATGTGCTTCTTTAAAAACATAAATGTTATACTGCTCGTGACAGGCAGTTTTTGATGTGGAAAAATGCTCAAAAATAACATTAAGTCAGAATATAGAGTTTTAATTACAATCTAGTCTCAATTATGTAAAACTGTCTATAAATAATATGGGAAAGAACTATGTAAAGCTGTCTATAAATAATGCTGGGAGGAAATATGCTAAAATGTAAGTTGGTTATCATTGGCTGGTAGGATTATGAGTGATTTTTTCCCCCCTGCTTTATACATTTTGTATACTTTGAACTTTTCTACAACGGGCATCTTGTATAATTGGATTGGGTGGGAGAAGGCAACCAAATAATTTCAGAAAAGATGAAGGAGGCTTGAGGGGTGATTAGGGGTTTGTGGAAGCAGAGCTCATTGAAGAGAGGCTCCAACAAACTGCCTGGTGAAAAGGGTCAGGGCAGGGGAGAAGATCCCAAGGTGAGTTGGAGAAAGCCTTCATTTCTTGTCCTGTTCCCCTGCTGGAACCAGGAGGAGCAGAGACACATGAAGATCATAGATGAGACCATGGCCCAGCTACAGGACCTGAAGAACCAGCACCTGGCCAAGAAGTCAGAGGTGAATGACAAGAATCACGAGATGGAGGAGATTCGTAAGAAACTGGGAGGTGCCAACAAGTGAGTGGGTTCAGGTTTGGGGTGGGGAGAGCAGGTAGAGCAGGCAGCCTGCCGAATTTGGGTCTCACCTAGCTCCCTGGACCTTCTTAGGGAAATGACCCATTTACAGAAGGAGGTGACAGCCATTGAGACCAAGCTTGAACAGAAGCGCAGTGACCGCCACAACCTGCTACAGGCCTGCAAGATGCAGGACATCAAGTTGCCACTGTCTAAGGGCACCATGGACGATATTAGTCAGGAAGAGGTGAGAATTATTGCTGGTGGTGGGAGTGGGCTGTGAACATTAACCAGGGATGGGAAATGACATTGGCCAGGAGGGGCAGGTGAGAAAGAGAAGGATGATAGGCAGGGGATGGTGAGGGACATAGGAGGGATGCAGGGGCAATGAAGCATAGTGAGGTTATGAAGGCAGGTGGGGTGAAAGGTAATAGGCTTGGTGTGAGAGGGAAGTTGAATTGGGGGTAGCGGGGCTGTATGCCAGCAGGTGGTGAGGGAACTAAGCCAGGAGAGGATGAAGTCATTCATTAACTTTAGGAACTTGAGCTATGTTAACTTCACTGGGTGATGGATATCAGAGTGGGAATTGAGGGGTATTAGCCAAGAGCAAGAGCAAAGGAAGACAGGAAGCTGGGGGGACCTGAGGGTTGATAGCTATGTTGAGGGAAGTTAGCCAGGAGAGGGTGGGGTAGGGGACATCAGCAATGTGCAGAGGTAAGGAAGCTTAGCTATAGGAAAGAGGCACACTAGCCAATAGGGGAGCCAAGGCATTGTATCCATTGGAAGTGAAGATTGGTAGTGAGGGGGTGGGGAATGTTAACTTAGAGGAGGTTTGCATATACCTTGTCTTAGACCTGGTTGTGTATCTTAGTCTCCCAGGTCTTTCTCCCTCTCCCCTCCTAATAGCATTTCTGTTTAATTCAGTAAAATATTTTGAACACCAGAAATGTGCCAGGCATCATAGTAGCACATGACATAATTATCTCTAATCCTAACTATAGCCCTACCAGACAGGCATTGTCCCCACATTACAGGTGAAGGAACTTGGGATCAGAGAGTATGACTTGCCCAGGATCACACTATTAGTGGTAGAACCCAATTTTAAACTCAGGTCTTTCTGCCTTCGAAGCTGCTGTTCTATCTCTACACTACTTTTTAGCAAGGTGCTTTCTCAAAGACATCGAAGGCTGCAAAGGAACCCCAACACCCCCCCTCCTCAGAGGCACTCTCATGGCCAGTCTGCTCCATTAGAATCTCCCTCTCACCATTGCAGGGTAGCTCCCAGGGGGAGGATTCAGTGAGTGGTTCCCAGAGAACTTCCAGTATCTATGCACGAGAGGCCCTCATCGAGATTGACTACGGTGACCTGTGTGAGGATCTGAAGGTGAGAATCAGTCACAGGGGTCGGAGATGTGGGGTGGGGAGCCATCTTCCCAGCTGTCCAGAGAGAAGGTCAACCCCTCTGGGCCCTATGGAGACCATGGCTGGAAAGAGGGGAGATCTGGCAAGAAAGGAGGATTGAGTTGTAACCCAGGGTCTCCCCGATTATACACACAAAGACATATGCACATCTCCCACCTCCACTTCCAGTTGCTTGTGTCCCTGCCCCTTTTCCCCTTCCATGTATGTACACATTTTAAGCCTGGATATACACACAGAGAACATGCTCCTGTATAGTGCAGGGTTAGGCCTCAAAACGTTCCCCAGGGCTCTGTTGTAGGTACTGTTTCCTTACTTGGCATTTTGTCATCCTGGGTATCTCTTTCACTCTCCTGGCTTCAGCTGCCATGTCTATGCTAGGTCCCACAGGTGCCTCCAACGCCAGTCCTCTTTCTCAAATCTGCCCCTCAATGCCACCCGCATGCTCGAACCAGAAATCTGAGCATCGTCCTTGACTCGTCTCACGTAACAAATTCAGTTACTTGCCAAGCGCTAGTGATTCTACCTCCTAAATACCTAATGAAGTCTGCTTTTTTCTGTTTCCTCTATTTCTCTATTTTGGGCCACTTTCATTCCTCGTGTAGACTATACTGCAGGATCTTCCTAAATCATTTCTAGTGCTTTATAATCCATACCTCATCATTATAAAAATTAAGCCACAGGGACTTAATTTTTTAAAAACTTTTATTATGCAAATGTCAAACATATATAGAAGTAGAGAGGATGATATAATGAACCCCAGGTACCCATTACTCAGTTTTAACAATTAGCAACATATGGTCAATTTCATTTCTTATACCCCTTCCCATACCCAGTGAACTATTTTAAAGCAAATTCCAGACATTATTTCATCCATAATTACCTCAACATCTAGACTATAAAGACTCTTAAAAAAAAAATAACACATAACCACAATATCACATCTAGAAAATTTTAAGAATAACTTCGTAATATCGTACTGTTCGGCAAATGTTTAGATTGCCATGGAAATCCCATGAAATTTTTTTTTTTTTTTTTTTTTTTTTTTACGTTTCTGTGTTTAAATCAGGATTCAGCTGAGGTCCGTGAGTTACAGTGGGTTGATTTGTCTCTTCTAGTCTATAACATTTTCCCCTCCCTCTTTATTTTTTTCTTCCCGTTTATTTAAGAAATACGTTCTGTCATTTGCCCTGTAGAATTTTCCGATCACATCTCTGATGTTATTTAACATGTTCTTCTGTCCCCAGTATTTCCTGTAACCAAAAAACCAAACCCACTGCTATTGAGTCAATTCTGACTCATAGCAACCCTATAGGACAGAGTAGAATTGCCCTGTAGGGTTTCCAAGGCTGTAAATCTTTACGGAAGGAGACTGCCCCATCTTTCTCCCATGGAGCTGCTGGTGGGTTCAAACCACTGACCTTTTGGTTGACAGCCGAGTGCTTTAACCACTGCGCTACCAGGGCTCCTTATTTCCTGTAAACTGGTAATTAAATCTAGGGTTTGATTGGATTCAGGTTCAATTTTTTTCTAAGAATATGTCACAGGTGGTGCTGTGTATTTGCGAACTTCCCTTTGCATCACATCTGTAGACAAATGATGTCAGTTGTCGCTTTGTGATGTTAAAATTAATCAGTGTTCAACATTGCTTATGAAATATTCTTGACAAAAACTCAAACATGAATCTGATCAAGTGTCTGTATCCACCAATTACAATAAACACCTGTGCTAGCATGTTAAATAAAAGCACAGGGATGCCGTTAGCCAAATCCAAACTGTGAGAAACTCTAAAGGACAAAAGACTTGGTTTCTTCTATAAATAAATGGGCAGACGAAAAATAAAGAGGGAGAGGGGACTGTTATAAGCTAAAAGAGACAAATTAATCAGTTGTAATTTGTGGACTTCATTTGAATCCATTGCAAAGAAAAGAGAGGGAAGAGGAACCTATAAACTAAATGAGACTGAAGAGACAGCAGCCACTTTCAATGTATGTGCCTTATTGGATCCTGATTTGAAAAAAAGTGTAAAAAATTTTTCTAAAACAGGACGGTTTGAACACTGACCAGATATTTTATGATATTAAGAAATTACTGTTAATATTTTTAGGAGTGGTAATGGTATTATATTTTTTTTAATGTCCTCTTTTAAAACAGTGGTTTTCAATTGGCGGGAGAGAGTAGGAATTTGCCTCCTGGGCACATTTAGCAAAGTCTGGAGACATTTTTGCTTGTCACAGCTGGGGCGGGTGTTAATAGTGGCATCTAATGGGTAGAGACCAGGGATGTTGTTAAATGCCCAAAAATGCACAGGACAGCTCCCCACAACAATAAATCATCTGGCCCAAAATGTCAATAGTGCCGAGGTTCAAACACCCTGTTTTAGAGATACATATTGAAGTATTTACAGGTGAAATGATATGTTTGGGATTTGCTTTAATGTAGTTGAGTGTAGGGAGGGAGTTGGAAGGTATAGCTGGCACAGTATTGGCCATGAATTCATAATCAAAGTGGTTAAGTGCTCAGTTATTAACTGAAAGGTCGGCAGTTTGAACCCACTAGCCTCTCTAAGGGAGAAAAATGTGGCAGTCTGCTTCCGTAAATATTACAGCCCTTGAAACCTTATAGGGAAGTTCTGCTCTGCCCTATGGGGTCGCTATGAATTGGAATAGACTCAACTGCAGTGGGTTTTTGGGTTTGAATGGGTACATGGGGGTTCATGATATTATTTTCTGTACTTTTGTGTATGTTTGAAAATTTACATAATACAACGTTAGATAAACCAAAAACCACTATCACTAGGTTCACATATTGTTAGCCTGATCCATCCTTTATAAAGCTCCCTATCAGTCTTTCATGAATTGGTTTTAACAGCCATTGGTGATCATTGCCTAGATCTGTGAAAGTTTTCAAAATGGTAATTTTCTAGTTCTATCATGTCTCCTTCATTTATTAATTGGAATTCTGAAGAGAACTTTCCCATATTCCCTTGAAATACAGTTAGTACAGAAAAGGTAGGATAAATACTTAATGTTTTTATTTACCAGCTTTCAGAGTAATGAGTTGGATATCCTTGTAACTTTGGATAGCGTTGTAACTTCAAAGGTAACCAATGAGGATTTTTCTTATTCATTATAACCTTATGTATTTGAGTGTTTCAGTCTGTTGGAGTCATTTTTCTTCTTGATGCTCAAATTGTCCCATCCTTGGCCAGTGGGAGCCACTTCAAGTTGATTTTTGTTGTTAATTTTAGTTTTTATTGTAGAAAATTTCATGTACAAAAGTAAAATAGTACAGTGTCCCTAATGTAGCCATCACCAGCTTCAGCAGTTATCAATTCATGACCGAACTTGCTTCATCTGCACCCCTACACACTCTATTCCCCTTCCCACCTGGTTATTTTAAAATAAATCCTGGGCAGCATATCATTTCATATTTTGGTATTTATTTCTAAGAGAGATAAGGATCCTTTGAAAAAGTAATACCGTTATTGCACCTTAATATGGTAATTAATATTCACATTTCCCTGAATGTCGTGCATGCGTGTGCACACACACAGACATATAGAGAATTTGCTTGCTTGAGTTGGGAGCCAAGTAAGATAGATACTGTATTTTTACGCAAATAACACGTGCCTTCTACATTTGTTTGCCAACCATGCCTTCCCGCTGCCAGGTATTTTCCTAAGCACACTATGCTGATTTTTTTTTTTTTATTAGCAACGTGTAGCAGTGCCTACGAAAATACCTCCTGGGAGGGGTCGTGGTTGGCAAATAAACATAGAAGGTGCACGTTATTTGTGTAAAAATACAGTAGATAGATTGATATATAGATAGATGATTGATAAGTATGATGATTGGTTGGTATGGCTCTTAAATCTCATTTAATCTATAGATTCCCCCTCCCATCTATTTTTATTTTCCTTTGCAGTGTTTTTTGTTGTTTAAGAAATTGGATCATTACTCCTATAGGGTTTTCTACATTCTGTACTTTGCTGATTATGTCCTAGTGATGTTTAAAATATACCCCCAAAACAAAACAAAACATCTGTTCTCCCTCATAGTTCCTGTAAGTGGGTAGTTATGTATAGATCAATGCTGTTCAATAGAAATAAAACACAAACCACATGTGTAATTTAATATTTTCTAGTAGCCACATTTTTAAAAAAATATTTATTTTGTTGTCGTTGTTGAGAATATACACAGCAAAACATACACCAATTCAACAGTTTCTACATGTACCATTTAGTGACATTGATTACATTCTTCGAGTAGTTCAACCATTCTCACCCCATTTTTCTGAGTTGTTCCTCCTCCATTAACATAAACTCACTGCCCCTAAACTTCTTATGTAATCTTACGAGTTGCTTTTGTCACTTTGATCCCATATAAATCCCAAAAAAGCATAATGCTCAAGGCAGACATTTTTACTAGTTAAACTAAACTGTTGTTTGGCTTTAAGAAGACTTTAGGGGCTATTTTTGGTTTAAAGTTTAAAAATTATCTCAGGGCAGTAGTCTCAGGGGTTCATAGTTGCCACATTTTTTAAAAATGAAAAATTAAATTTAATACTATAGTCTGTTAAACCTAATATACCCAAAAAAGTATCATTTTAACAAGTAAACAATGTTTCTGTTTACTTCTATTGTGTGTCCAGCCAGGGAGCTGGAAAACAGGAGGTTCTCAAAATGTGCTGATCATATTAAATTGGGGAAAGAGACATGAAACTAGGCAGTGGCACGAGCCAGGATTAATGTCGTTATGGAAATGCTGAGAAAGGCTTCCTTGATGAGATATTTAACACTCTTTATTGGTACTAAGTCTTCAAAATCCAGTATGTATTTTACACTTGACAGCACATCTCAATTTGGATGCTTAACTTTTCATCAGACATACTTGATCTGTATTTGGATTTTATAAGATTTACAATTGAAAAATATCTACATATCCAAGTTGTTCCAGATATACCTAAAAGTTTTCCAGTAGCTGAATCGAGTATCAGTTTTTCAGTTTAATTAAATAAAAAGTTTAGTTCTTCAGTCACAGCAGCCAATTTTTACGAGCTTAGCCACATGTGACTAGTGGCTGTTGTATTGGACAGAGGCTTGATCAAATTCAGATTTTGTTTGTTTTGGTCAAGGCTACTTCATAGATAGTCGTGTTACTTCCATCAGGAGGTACATAATTTCTGGTTGTCGCTTTTTTTTTTTTTTTGTGTGTGTGTGTGTGTGTTTAGCAGCCACAGTGGTCATTGCCTAGATCCAGCAATTCATCATGGGTTGCAAAATGGTAATCTTCTAATTCTATCATTTCTCTTTGTTTATTAGTTGGAATACTATATATATAGACTTCCTCTCATCAGTTGTTTGGTTACTCTAAGGTACAGTTTGCATAGGAAAGGCAAAATGTGTGCTTGATTCTTTCCCTTTATTTACCAGCTTATAAACTAATGAGTTGGTTCCTTAGCATTCTCAAGATTTGTCCACTGAGTTATTTTTGTGTAATTATGAACTTACACATATAAATGTATTTGGTGTGTTTTAATCTGTTGTGGTTATTATCTTTTTTGGTGTTCAAGTTTTCCTGTCTTTGGCCAGTAGGAACTTATTCACGTTGTCTTCAGAATCATTTTGTTGCAACCCTTGTAATCTTTGATACCTTCCTTGCTTTCTGATATGATCTAATAGTCTAGGCTCATCCTCTACATTTTCTGCCCCTGACCTATACTTAGCTATTTCACCGAGAATCTCTGGCTTCTTTTAGTGGATTGTTTAATGACTGCCATCTGGACACTAGAGTGCTCATGACTGCAGAGTTGGTCAGTGCTTCTAAAACTTTTTAGTAGACTTGGCTACGAAATACATATTTTATTTTGAAAGGAAAATGCATCATGAGTTCATATTGATACTTCTGATTGAAATTGAAATGTTCACAGTTTAACATCATTGATTTTGTTTGAGTCTCTAATTATTCTTGCTGAAAATCTTGCTTCCTAACATCATTAACATAATAACATATTTACTTTATATAGTAGTTTGAAAATCACGATAAGATATTATTGCTACCATAACCAGTTGCCATCAAGTCGATTCTGACTCATGGCAACCCTATGTGTATCAGAGTAGAACTGTGCTCCATAGGATTTTCAATGGCTGGTTTTTTGGAAGTAGATTGCCAGGAGTTCTTCCGAGACACCTCTGAATGTATGCAAACCTCCAGCCTTTCATTTAGCAGCCAAGCAGGTTAACCATTTGCACCACCCAGGGACTGCCATGACTCAACAATTCCACTGCTAGGGATATACCCAAAAGACTTGAAAGCAGAGACTCAAACAGATACTTGTACACCAGTGTTCATTGCAGTATTATTTACAATAGCCAAAAGGTGGAAACAACCTAAGTGCCCATCAGCAGGTGGATGGATAAACAAAATGAGGCATATACATAGCCAAACCAAACCCACTGCCATCGAGTCAATTCCTACTCATAGTGACCCTAGAGGACAGAGTAGAACTTCCCCATAAGGTTTCCAAGGCTGTAAATCTTTACGGAAGCAGACTCCCCCATCTCTCTCCCACAGAGTGACTGTTGGGTTTGAACCACTGACATTTAGGTTAACAGCTGAGTGCTTTAACCACTGTGCTGCCAGGGATCCTCTATATACATACAGTGGAATATTATTCAGCCATAAAGATAAATGAAGTTTTAATACATGCTATGACATGGATGAACCTTGAAAACGTGCTGAGTGAAATCAGACACAAGAGGACAAATATTGTATGATCCCACTTACATGAAATATCTAAAATAGGCAAATGCATAGAGGCCAGAGTGGTTATCAGGAGAGGAGGAAAGAGGGAGTTATTAAGAGGCATGGAGTTTCTGTAAAGAGTGATGAAAAAACTTGGAGATGGATAATGGTGATGGTTGCACAACATGGTGAATATAATAAATGTCACTGAATTACACACATAAAAACGTTGAAATGGCAAATCTTTTCTTATATATATTTTACTACAAATTTTATCTTAAAGATACTATTACTAACAATTTGATTATTGAATAATGTTTAAAATTTCTTTGAGGTTCTTTTTGACATTAAGCTAATGTCTCAGTGGGCATGTACATTCCTATGTTGTAAAGTAATTTGAAATAATTCTCAGTATTTAACCAACTTGGCATGTAGTTAGGTTTCTTTGTTTCGTTTTTTCGATTTTTAGGAATTTCTCTATTTAGCATTTTGATTTATGTTTTTTTCCTCAACTTTAATTTTGAAAATTTTCAAACCTACAACAAAGTTAAAAGAATGGTACAGTGAACACCCATATATATATCTTTCACCTTAGATTCACCAATGAATTGTTTACTGCATTTGCTTTGTCTCTCATCTTTCTTGTCTTCTCTCCCTTTCACTAAGACATCAAACTTAGCATCACATGTAGGACATCCTGACATTATGTGCTTCCTGATGTGGTACAAATATGAAGTACACAGCATCACCAACGAAGTATTCTTGCCCCAAAATACTTAACCTGAATCTATCAAGCCTCTAGACTAGACCAAACTTCCATTTATAGGAAATAGAAGGGTTGGAGGAGCCTCTTTCCCCACTACACATGCACTTTTTTTGGTTTTTACTGAGCCATTTGAAGGAAGTTGAAGACCTCATGATACTCCAACCCTAAATACTTCAGCATGCTGAGAACAAGGAATTCTCCTATATAACCACAATTCCATATTATATCCAAGAAAAGTAATAATAATTATTAACAATTCCATAGTATCCATATTCAAATTTCCCTAGTTGTTCCAAAAGTATTTTTTTGTAGGTTTTTTTTTTAAACTGTGATTCAATCAAGATTCATGTATTGCTTTTGGTATTTCATCTCTTGTTTCTTTTAATACGGAACAGTCCCCTCACTTTTTTTTTGTTGTTTCATGACATTGACCTTCTGAAGAGTCCACGTGAGTTGTCTTGTAGAATGCCCCACGTTACGGGTATGTTGATTTCCTTACAGGATTGTTTAACTTGCTCTTCCAACCCTTGTATTTCCTATAAATGGGAAGTTTGGTCTAGTCTAGAGGCTTGATAGATTCAGGTTAAATATTTTGGGACAAGAACACTTCATTGGCGATGCCATGTACTTCATATTGCACCACATCAGGAAGCATGTAATGTCAGGATGTCCTACTAGCAGTGATGTTAAGTTTGATCCCTTAGTTAAGATGTTCATTGCCAGCTCTCTCAACTCTAAATGTAGATTTTTACCATTGCAATCAGTGAGTAATTGTTAGGGTGATTCTTTGACATCTTGTGAATATCCTGTTCCCCAATAATTTTTTACACAGTGATCTTCACATTTTGATTTAATTTTGTTTTATAATCATATAATATTTTCATATGGTTCTAAAACCAAAAGTATAGAACAGGGTACGTGAAGACAAGTCTGGCTTTCATTTGTGTCCCCTTCATCTTCCTTGTTCCCTCCCTTACTCTATAGGTAGCCATTTTAATTAGGTTTTGGATTATCCTTTTTTCTTGTGATTTTAAAATACAAATATATTCATATTCCTGCCACTCCTTTCTTAGATACAAGATAGCACACTATTGTGTGCCTTTCATATTTCACTTGAAAATATATCCTGGAGACCACTCTGTAGCAGTATATAGAGATCTTCGGAAGGGTTTTTCTAAAATGTTAATCTGTTCACGCCCTTCCTGTGTTTGAAACTGTTTAGGGCTACCTCCCTCACCTCCCTTGGGATAAAGTCCAAACCTCTTAACAAGGTTCTTCATAATGTGTCTTTTGTTTGTCTCTCCAGCCTCATCTCTTCCTGTGCCCTCACTGAACACTGTGCACATGCACAGTCACATACACACAGATACACACAATTGCCATATTGAATTGCTTTAAATTCCTTGAGGATAACCTTTGAATGTGATGTTCCCTTCTGCCTAGAACACTGTTCCTTCTCTCTGTCCTCATCCATTCATCCTATAGGCCTTAGCATAGACATGTTCCTGGAAGCCTTCCTTGGCCCGAGTCTGAGTTAGGTGCCTTTCTTGTGTGCGGACCCAACATTCTCTGCTTATTTTTGTTTTAGCATTCATTATACAGTATTCTGATTTCTTACTTACATGCATGCCTCTGCTAGACCCATGAGCTCTGTGAGCATGGGGACCATGGCCTGGTCCGTAGTAGGCATTCAGTAAATATTTTTGACTAAAAGTGGCAGAAAGGCACAGGCCCAGACATGCATATGCAATATCCATAGACGTAAAACCAAACTCAAGTGGAATTTGCTCAACTGTAGTGATCTGAGCAGAAAAGGTAAGTTACCTTATTCAATGTGGAGCTGTAAGCAGATTCCAGAGCAGCTTGTGTGGGAGCCTCTAGGTCATCCTGGGATGTTGCTGGCTCATGACCTTGGCTGAGAGCCAGAGAGGGGTACCGCCTCCTGAAGGACAAAAGATGTTGGCAGGGCCTGGGGAAGGACTAGAGATGAGAAAGCAGCATTAGCCTGTAATTTCCAGGGATGGTGGGAATGGCTACTGTAGGCAGGGCCTGGTGGGAAGAGCTGAGCTGAGGAGGAAGAACCTGCCTTCTGCATGGGAGCAGGTGCCCAAGGCCCACTCAGTAAAGCATCTCTTTGGGGGCCTGAGCACAGGGGCCAAGCCTTTCTTGATATTGCTGGGCCTGGGCCTTACAGGATGCCCAGGCTGAGGAGGAGATCAAGCAGGAGATGAACACACTGCAGCAGAAGCTGAATGAGCAGCAGAGTGTACTCCAACGCATTGCTGCCCCCAACATGAAGGCCATGGAAAAGCTGGAAAGTGTCCGAGACAAGTTCCAGGAGACCTCAGATGGTAAGATTCCCCCTTCTGTTTGGGCCTGAGATGAGGGCAGGAGGTTGTCCTTATACATTACAACCATTCCCATTTTTATATGCTTTCTTATTTATAACTCCCAAGACCCCTGAACAGTAGGGGTCATACATGACACCTATTTTATAGAGTAGAAAACTGCTGTGGTTCAGAGAGGGAAAATGAAATGTGTGTCCAGGTTGGTACAGCTGGTTGCTGGTAGAGTCCAGGGAGGATCTGTGTTTATGTGGCTCCAAGCCCATGTTTCTTCCTCTACCCTGTGGGGTTGGCCCACTGGAAACAGAGTTTGTGGTAACCTCTTCTTGGGACCCTCTCCAGGCATTTCTGTCCCTCTGTGGAATGTACCTACTCTGCAGATTGTCATTGCAGATCATTCTTGCCGGGATGTGGTCCCCAGCCCTGGCAGAGCCAGGCACTGAGGGGTCACCTGTCTTTCCCTTGTGACAGAGTTTGAGGCAGCCCGAAAGCGAGCCAAGAAGGCCAAGCAGGCATTTGAACAAATCAAGAAGGAGCGCTTTGACCGCTTCAATGCTTGTTTTGAATCTGTGGCCACCAACATTGATGAGATCTATAAGGCCCTGTCACGCAACAGCAGCGCCCAGGTATGCTGGAGCCCCTTACTCAGCCAACTCCTACCATCCTCAGTTGCCCTTCCCTCTAGACTTCCTGTCCCCATTCCTATCCAGACCCTAGATCCAGATCTAACCTATCTGCCTTCCCCCTCAAGGCATTCCTGGGCCCTGAGAACCCTGAGGAGCCCTACTTGGATGGCATCAACTATAACTGCGTAGCTCCTGGCAAACGCTTCCGACCTATGGACAACTTGTCAGGGGGGGAGAAAACAGTGGCAGCTCTGGCCCTGCTCTTTGCCATCCACAGGTAAGGCTAATCCCCAGAGCAGTTGGTGGAGAGACTGAACTGAGGCTACTAGAGGCTCTGGGGCACAAGAATATGGAGAGATTTTCGGAGGTGAAGACGTTCTAGTGGAATCTGGATTGCATCCCTGTTTCCCTACCAACTACAGTGTATCTGGTTTGGTTTTCCTGGACCTGTCTCACCTATGTATCCTCATCCACTCAGCATGTCCGTACTGGCCCCTGCATATATTCAGTCCCACCTCCAGGCTTTTGTTCACATGGTTGCTGTCTAATAAGCCCTTTCCGTGCAAATCTAGCTTGACTGTCACTTTCCACCCCTTCACACCTCCTTATTCTCCCCTCCCCTTTCTCTTGGAAGCCCTCTTTGACCACTGTGGCATACCCTGACCTCCCACTCCTGAATGTCCATAGTACTTGAGTCTGACCCACACAACTTAGTGCTTGATTATGCAGCGTCATTCAGCAAGCACTTCTTTTTCTTTTCTACCTAAAATGTTTTATTCATTTATTTAAAAATTTTTAATTTTGTTGTTGAGAACATACATAGCAAAACATATACTAATTCAACAATTTCTGTATGTACCATTCAGTGACATTGATTACATTCTTAGAGTTGTGTAACCATTCTCACCCTCCTTTTCTGAGTTGTTCCTCCCCCATTAACATAAACTCACTACCTCCTAAGGTTCCTATCTAATCTTTCAAGTTGCTGTTGTCACTTTGATCCCATATAGATAGTTCTTAAGAAAGCATAATGCTTAAGCAGCAGGCATTTCTTGAGGGTTGCTCATACCAGACCTTGTGGAGGGATTGGATATAGATAGTCAAACATGGTGTCTGTCCTGGAGGAGCTCACAATCTAGTAGAAACCAGGCGTGTAAACAGACAGTGTGCTAAGTATTGTTACTGAGGTGAGCAATGGTGCTGTGGATGCACAGAGGAGGGACACTTAATCCAATGTGGAGGAGGGTGTGGGTGGGCCAGGGAAAGCTTTCAAGAGCAAGAGACATAAAGACGAAATAGAAGTTTGCCAGGGAGACCAGCAGGCATTCTAAACAGAGGGTGTAGCATGTGTTAAGGCAGGAAGATGACAGCATGGAGGAGGGGGACTGGGCGGACTCTAGACAGCTTGGTCAGTCTGGCCAGAACCTAGGAGAGCTTTCTCCCCCCTTCTGGTTCTTCTACAGGATCCTGGAGCGCAGGGCTGGGTTCAGAGGAGGGCTCGGTTGATTCATTGGCCTTTAGGGGCTCAGGCAACATTAGGACCTGGGTTTTTTAGTCTCTGAAGAAGTGGAGGGGGAAGCTGGCCTGTTTGATGGGGCCTGGGGCTGTCCCACCCCTCCTTGCCCCCGCTTCAGTGTCAGCTCACCTACTGGTTCCCTCCCAGCTACAAGCCAGCCCCCTTCTTCGTCTTGGATGAGATCGATGCTGCCCTGGATAACACCAACATTGGCAAGGTGGGTGCAAGGAAAGTGGGGGCCTGGGAGGGAGGCCCCTAGGTTGGGGCTGGGTTTCAGGGAGCAATTCCTGAGTGTACCCTAGCCATTCCTGTTGCCTGCCCTCTGTGCCTGGGAGGCTGGGCCCAGGGTCATCCATGCTGTGGTACTGTCAGTGGCCTCCTTCTCTCAGCCTCTCTTCTCCCTACCCTCCACCCCCATCTCACCTCCTCTGCCTACTGGTTCTGACTGAAAGACGGGAATGATAGGGCTTGAGCCCTGCTAAGTACCCAGCGGCCCCTCCCACAGGTGGCAAATTACATCAAGGAGCAGTCGACTTGCAACTTCCAGGCCATCGTCATCTCTCTCAAGGAGGAGTTCTACACCAAGGCTGAGAGCCTCATTGGAGTCTATCCTGAGGTAGGGCAGGCCTGGCTCAGGAGCCAGCCCCACTGCCTGGCTGACTCCCCAGGGTAGGAAGGGAAAACTGCAGTGGAGGGGTAAGGTGGGCAGAGAGTATAGGGAATCAGATCCTGAACTGCCATCTGGGCTTGTTGGAGCCCAGCCCTGGAGGCTTAACCAGCCGAGTTGGGCAGGGCCGTTACATTTGGGGACAGGTGGAAAGGCCAGGCAGCGGCAGCCAGACACTGGAGAAAAGGAGGTGAGTGTGGAAGTAGGCAGGGATAGAAGGCATATGGGACCAAGCACATCCTCTCACACCCAGAGACACCTATTGCCTGGGCTTTAGGCAGGTATGTAGGGAGGAGGGTTTGAGGTCCCCGGTCCTGAGGTGCTAGACCCCTCTTAATTCTCTCCGTATATTTTTCTTTTTCTCCCTCCTCCTTCAGCAAGGGGACTGTGTGATCAGCAAAGTCCTGACCTTCGACCTCACCAAGTACCCAGATGCCAACCCTAACCCCAATGAGCAGTAGCAGTAGTTCTGCCCTTCCACCCTGTCTGGATCCCTCAGCTGCCCCTCTCCCAATCTCTGGCTGTTTGGCTCCCCACCTTCCCCTACCTCCTGGCCGTGTTTGGTATAGTCATGGGAATTTAGGCACTGCTATCAAGCATGAAGAGGAACAGAGGTGATGTTAGGTCTGGACCAAAAGTTCCTGAGCTACAGCGAGCATCGTGGCCTCTGGAAGGAGGTGCTGAACTGAGCTGAACAGGGCCATCTGTCCACTTCCTGCTTCCTGTCCCCTCCCGCCATCACCCATAATCATGGGCCCCTTGCCCACTGTGTGTGTAGGTATATGTGTGTGGGTATATGTGTGTACTCGTGTGTATGTGGGTGTGTTTGCAAACTAATAAAGGTATTGGAGACTTGTTTTATAAGGAGCCTAGGCTGAATTTGACTCCAAGAGAGCTTAGGATGACAGCATGTCAGAGCTACACAAAGATACTCAGGACCTCATAGGATTCTTAGGCAGTCACCTGAAACTGCCTTCATTCATTCATTCATTCATTTATGTATTCACTCATTCATCAAACACATACTGAACACCCACTATTTGTCAGGCTGTATGCTAGGAATACAGAGCTGAACCAGATGTGATTGCTACCCTCCTAGTAAGGAGATGAAAATGGGCTCATGAATTACTGATTAATAGAATGTCATATGTAAGGGTACTTTGTATTTTAGAAGAGTAAGATCACCTTCAGGCTTCCTAGAGAAGTTTACATTTGAATGGGACCTTGACAAATTGGTAGGATTTGATCAGGCACTGGGAGCAGAGCAAGGGACAGTTACAGGTTCTAGTCCCATTTTTTATCACTTACTAGTTTGACCTTGGGCAAGTCATTTGACCTTTCTGTGCCTCGGTTTCCTCATTTGTAAAATGGGTCTAACAATATTACCTACCTCATAGGATTTAATGATGTCAAGCTCCTCACTGGAGGCCTTATCCATGCCTGGAGTTTACTAGGTGCTGACTCCTCAGAATACAAACCTTTTCATGCCTGGACCATGAGGACTTCTGATCCTGGTTCTTGGGGACAGTAGGAGCTTCCAAATCTTGGAGTTGCTGAATGCCCTGGTTGCTGGGAAAGTCCCACAGCACTGATGGGGTTTGCCTGATACTGAAGGGCCTAAGGAAGCTTATAGCTTCAACCATGTATAGTAACACAGTTCCTGAGCCCCAACATGGGTTGTGAGGAAGTAGGGGAGAGAGAGCCTGTGCCACATCCCAGCATAACATGTTGCGAGGTTCCTTTTGTGAGCTAATCTGGTTAGTTGTGGGGACTTCGCAGAGGCACAAAGCCTGGTGCAATGAGTTCAGCCTTCACTCATTCACATACACTGTCAGACTTTTGGCTTATTCTAGTCTGTATATTTTTGTGTTATAAAAGTTAAATCAATTTTAATGACCCAAGTAATGCATGAATCCAGTCTCCTTTTAAGAAATTAGGTTGTTACAGATAAAGCTGGCTTCCTTTGACTGCGGCTTCTGATCCTGATCCCTTCCCCCTCCTCATGTTTAACTGCTGTTATGTTTGTTGTACATCCATCTAGACTTTGTTTTAATACTTTTACATACAGATGTGAATTCATTGAAAATATTGTGCTTGATGAAATGGTATATTGAATTGTTCTGCAGCTTGCTTAATGTTTTTGAGACCTATGCATGTTGCTACATGTAGATGTACTTCCTTCTTTGTAATTTCTGCATAGATTGCCATCATATGACTGTACCACATTGCACGTACCCATTTCTTTAGTGATGGACATTAACATGTTTTCAGTTTTTGCTAATGCAAAGTACTACATGGAGTATCCTTGTAGATGTGGGAAAGTGTGTGTGAAAGTACTTATGTGAAAGTTTTACCTAGGGATGATAGCTGGAAGTGGAATTGCAGAGTCATAGGATTTTTATATTTTTGTTTTTGATGGATACTTCCAAATTGCCCTTCTGTTTACTCAATATTTTTCCTGGGGTTATCCTCAGCCTAGCATTGTTACCTACTTTAGTTTCATCCTAAGCAGTGATATCCATGAAATCACGGGTTTGATGTGCTAATTATGTATTTTTCTACTATATATTAAAATGCATAGCTATTAAAACAAACTAAATTTGTGTGTGTTCAACCAAAAAGTCACATACCACCAGTGCTACATGTACCATACTTTGGGAAATGCTGGATGATATGGAACAGCACAACTTGGGCATCAGACCTGGTTCAAATCCTAGCTGTAGAAACTTGGGCAAGTTATTTCACCTCTCAGGACCAGTTTCCCCATCTATAAAAAGAAATAATAAGCACCTGCCTTGCAGTACAGAGAAAATTGAATGAAATATGTTTAAAGCAATCTAGCTAGTGCCAGGATTGTTACAGGCCTTTAGAGGTAGTAATTGCTATTCTCCCCCACTTTACAGGTGTGGAAACTGAGGGCCAGAAAGGTTAAGTGAGTCAGCAAGAGTGATCCAGTTAGCAGATAATGGCTTGGATTTGAACCCAGGTCCCCGAATTCAGTCTAGTGATTTCTCCACTATACACGTGGTTGTCAACTTTGGCTGTGTATCAGAAATCCTTGGTGAAGGTTCTTTTTTTCCAAAGCAACATATACACAGGTTTAAAAAATGAAATAGTACAGAAGGGCTTATAATGAAAAGCAGCAGTCCCTTGCCACACCTCCATATCCAGTGGATGTGAGGCTTGTTAAAAAATTTCTCTGGTCTTGCCCTTGGGAATCTGATTCAGTAGGTGTGGATAATAATCTGGATAACTAATCCCTCCCTGCCTTACAGGGTGAGAAGGATTACATATGATGCCTTGGGCTAAGGCTCTGGCACACAGGAACATAGTGCTACAAAGGAGCTTAGAGAACTTAAGTCCTGAGGATCACGGAGGTGAGATGACTTGTTCAGTGGCAAAGCCTAGACTTAAACTCAGATCTCCTTAGTGCTTGCCTAGCACTCTTTTCCAGTGTTCCACACTGCCTCCTATTATCCCCAGGCAATGCCTAGAGCTTGTTGGAGGACTCTAGGTTGACTCCCTTGTACTCAGAACCCTTAGTCTAGGGAGTTGAAGAGTACTCCACAAGAGTATCTATCTACCTTTAATTGGGCACTTCACTCTTTGGCAGTCACAGTGTGGCACACTGAGCAAACTCTTAATCTACCCTTGAGGAGCTTACAGTCTTGTTGGGGAGGCAATTCATAAACAGCAGTAAAGCACATTGATCAACACAGAAAAAGGGGCAACAGATTTGGGAAAGGCATTTTCTAGTTTAAGGGGTGACACCTGAACTGAGTCTTGAGGGACTGGTAGGGATTGGCCAAGTGAGAAGGAAGTGGAAGAAATTTCCACCTAGTGGGAACAGTATGCAAAAAGGCCTGAAGGTAAACAGCAAAGCAATTCAGAAATACTGAAGCGGATAGTTTGCTGGGGAAAGGGGACTGCAGCAAGAAATGAAGCTGGAGTGGTTGTCAGGAGCCAGATTTGCAGAGGGTCTTGTGTCCCTGGCTAAGGAGTTCAGATTTATCTTTTAGGACAGTGTAGTTCCCAAACCAACTGTACACCAGAAACACATGGGGCAATCTGGGCCTCACCTTCTAAAAATTTGATTTCAGTAAGTCAGGTGGTCTTGAGTGCTTATAAAGTTTACTAAGTGACTAAGTTCCAGCCAGGTTTGGGAACTGAAGCTTAAAGGCAGTGGGGGAGCCATGGAATGGTTTTTAGCAGGTGGAGTCCAGATCAGATGTGAATTTGACAAACTTCTTTCTGGTCAGCCAGTGTGGAAATGGATCAGTTTAGATGCTCATGCTATATGCAACCATAGTCTCCCTGTTATTCAACTTCTTACACTGTATTTTTTAAGCACAATGCCTAACACATAACAGGCACCCAATAAATAGTTTTTGAATGTATGAATGAATGCTTTTGCAAGAGAGAGAATGGAAACGGGGGGATTAGTTGGGAAGCTATTGCAAAAGACCAGGAGGCCTGCTCTAGGGCAAGGGCAGTAGGAATGGATTGGTGGTGATAAGATGTGAGCTGTTAAGGGGAGATGATGAACTGGAGTTGGTAACTGATGGTTGGATATAGAGGGTGACTGAGAGGATAGAGTGAGTATCCATTAATATCCAGGATTCATGCCCTATCCAAATCATTCTTCATCTCTGAATTAGAATCTCCTTCCACCCTCCTCAGCAACTGGAATGTCTCCCTCAAGTTAATTAAACATTCTCTGTGTGCTCCCTCCCTACCCCGAACCATTGATTCATTCACCCAGTTCAGTAAATCTTGGCTAAGCACCTCCTGTGTGCAGTGAGGCTCTTCCAAGCCAGGACTCTATCTCCCTTATTCCTACCTCAAGAGATTTTTGAGGGCTTTCCCAGGTAAGACTCAAATCCCTTATACAATAACAAAGTTGAGATGTCCAAAATGACAGACCTGTAAGGGAACTTAGAGACTTTGTCCAACCCCTTCCTGAGGCCCTCAGAGGGGCAAGAACTTGCCCAAGGACCAACTGTTAGGACACGGTGGAGCCAGATCTATCCCATTGCAGATCAGGACAGGCAGAGGTGGTCAGGGGGAAGGTGGGAACTAGGTTGAGCCTTGAAGATCAATGTTCTGAACCGGCCAAACAAGATGCTTGCCAATTACATTGCTCCCTTCTGGAAATCCTCATCAAACCTACCATAACCACAGACTCTTTTTAGGGGTTTCTTAAGCATAAGTTGCCAAGCTCTGTAGCATATGACTTCACAATCCTGGCCATATATGATTAGATTGGGATAGTATCGGACTCAAGGACGGCCAGTCTCTAGGCTGGCCAGCAGCCTATTCAATGGACTGGTATAAGAACTCGGCCTCATAGGGATGGCCTGTATAAAATGGCAAATACATGGAACAATCATATCCCCTTTCAGGGAGCCTGAATGTGAGGCATTCAGAAAAAGTGAACAATTACTAGAATTTAGTGAGGCAGAAGTGGGTAGCCAGAAACTCACTGGTACAGCAAAAGCCAATGGAAAGCTGCAGAAACCCTACGTCAGCAGAAGTCGTGAGACTTTGTATTGTGAGATCGTGGGGCAACAGTGTAGCAGAAGCATGGCAGAAAGGCAAGATAGGCCAGACACAGAAGCTATGAAGCAATAGGAGCCATGATGTAGCAGGAGCTACAAGGGAATAGAGACCACGAGAGACAACCCTGAATCTGAGATCCATGAAGCAGCAGAAAGCTTGAATAAACAAGATCCATGAGGCAGCAGAAGCCATGAGACTGCAAGAGCCACAAGATAGCTGGCAACAGGAATTAGAGGCAGCAGCAGTTACAAGGCAAGCAGAAATTCCAACACAGAGAAGCCCTGGATTAATAGAAACCGAAGCTGCAGGAGCCAGGAGATCTAGGAGTTGTGAAGCAGCAAAGGCCATGGGCTAGAGAGGAGAGGAGCAGAAGTTAGTAGCAGTAGGAGTAGTAGAAATAGAGCCAGGAGGTAGTTGAGTCACCATTTTGGGACACACTAGAGAAGGAAGCAACAGATGCCTGCAGCTGAGGGGGTGATAAACCAGGCTCTAGGTCTGCTTTGGATCATGAACCATTTTCAAGTTTCTGTTCTTCTGTGAGGCTGCCTGTGTAGCTGTTCTTGTCTTCCTTATTTCCCTGTGAATGCTTTAATAAATCCCCATTACTAACCTGAGTGTGTCTTTGTTCCTTGTAATCTAAAAGAGGTTAGCACTGTGGTGTGCAGTTTAGACGGGTGGAAAGCAGGGCAGAAGGTCTTCCAGGTGGATTTGAAAAAAGAGATGAGAATTAACTCATTCTTTTTCTCATTCCCTCATTGGTACAGGTACTTTTCATTCATTTATTTATTGACTTATTTTTCTCATTCCTTCATCCACTCATTATTCATTCATTCACTTATTCATACACTAACTCATAACTCATTCATTTATTCACTTATTCAATCATTAATATATATTAGTATGTATATTAATATATATTTACTCAATTTTTGCTCATTCCTTTACCCACTCATATCATTTTTCCATCCATTCGTTCAGTAAGCATTATTGAGTTCCAGCTGTATGCCAGGCACTGAGCTAGGTTCTGGGGATAAAAGGGATGATAAAGCATACTCCCCACCATCCAGGAGTTCACAATCTAATTGAGGACTCATAAGTAAGATAAGTGCATTAAGTGTGATATAACAAAAGTCTGAGTGAGACAGAGAGAGCATATAGGAAGCATCGGATGGTTCTCCCTGGGATAGGGAGGGGTGGGGGATTAGTCAGGAGAGCCTTTATAGAGGAGTGGGTACCTGAACTGAGTGTTGAAAGAGTTGATGTTTACCACGTGGAAAGGCAGGAAAGAATATTCCAAGCAGAGGAGGTCCCTAAGCAAAGTTATATGAAGAGTGAGAAAGTGCATGGATTTTGGGTGGCCTGAGCATTGTCTCATGAGGTGGAAGAAATGGTGGAAGCCACGCGATCAAGTTTCGCTTTGACCCTATGGGCAATGGGAAGCCATAGAAGGATTTGAAGCAGGGGAGTGAGAGAATCAGATTGATATTTTAGAAAGAGCACTCTGGCAGCTGGTGTGAAAGATGGTTGGGGAAAGATGAGGGAGAAACACTGACCTAAGTAATGAGCTTGAGAAAAGTACACGTAAGTAACATAATTATGGCAGGAATGAAGACTTATGGGAGCCCCTGAGGAGGGAGAGAGAAGTTCTATCAGGGGACTAAGGAAGACTTTTTTGGAGGAGGTGGAATTTGAGCTGAGCCTTGAAGAATAGGGAGGATTCCAACTGATTGAGATGAGGAGGAAGGGCATTCCAGGCCTAGGAAACAAAAAGCAAGGAAGTGGGAGTAAATATGGCATGTTTAGGTTAACAAACATTCCAGTTTGGCTAGAGCAGCAGCTGCATTTAAGGGAGAGGCAGGAGGGAAAGAGTTCAAGGTTTCTCAAACTTTTTTATATTCTGCTGCAGTAGGTCTGGAGGGACAAGGGAATTTTGGAGGAAGAGCATGGGGGCAGGAATGTCCTTTTTTTAGTGCTTTTAAAAATTTATTTCTTAAATACATGTTCATTTAAAAATAGAAATAATGCATGTACATTGTTTAGAAAACTCAAATTAGTACAGAAGGGTTTATGTAAAACAAGTCTACTGTCCCACATATTCCCACACCTGCTCTCACTTCTAGCAATCACTTTTAGTTGCTTCTTCTGATCATTTCCGTATCTAAATAATATGCTATGTGGCCATTTTTAATCAATTTCAGACATTACCCAATGATGTTATGACAGATGAGGATTTAGCTCACTTACACCACGTTCAACTCCTTCCTTCCTGCTTCTAATATAGTTGTATTTTAGCTTCTTTGTTGGTTATCTTTCTGAATTTAAGTAACACTTTTATTTCTTGTTTCATGAATTAGAGACAATATTTCTGGACCAGAACTCTGTTAGATGAGAATATCTTTTCTTCAGCCTTCTTCCCCACTGTCAACTTCCCAACTTCTGTCATCTGGTCTTTTATATTGTCAAAGTTGATAACTGTATTCTGTAATCATGATTAAGTTTTTTGTGCTTTGTCTATAGTTTGATGATAAAAGTTAAAATGCAATGAACAGTTATTATATTAATATGATTATGTAAATATTGATCATTGCATTGCTGAGTAATGTACTTTTTCCTGAAGCACCTTTATGTTTTTCCTGAAGTTTCGAATTCTTTTTTCTTTTACTATTTTACTTTATCGTATATTCAATTTTTTTCTTCCAAAATCTTCATTTCATTAGGTATTCTGTCAAATCCCTGAATTTTTTTCTCCAGGAGACCTTCTTCCTGGGGCCCTCCATCCCCTTTCTCCAATCTGGACTAGTTGTTCTCTAGGTCTGGTGTATCGATGTCATCTTGGGACTTCTCTTCACTGATTTCCTTTGCTATATCCATTATTTCCTGGATCCCAGGGTTTTTGTTTTGCTTGTTTGTTTTTCCTATTGTTTTGATGGAGTACATCCTCAAATAACTTTCTCAGAAAGGATGTGTAAGAGATAAAATTCCTGAGTCTTTGCATATCTGAACATGACTTTATTCCATCTTCACACTTGAGTGTAGAATTTGAGATTTAACATCATCTTCCTACAGAACTTTGAAGGCATTTCTCCATTTTCTTCTAGCATCCAGTTTTTGGTTATTAGATGCTAATCAGATATATGGTTTCTGAAGATATTCTCCCAATTGGTAGCTTGTCTTTTCACTCTTTCGGTAAAGTCTTTTGATGAACAAAGATTTTTAATTTTTATGAGGTCCTGTTATATTTATTTTGTTTTTTGCCATTTGTGCTTTTGTTATTATATTAGATAATCCATTGTTAAAAGCTAGGCCCGACAGCATTGCCTCTACATTTTCTTCTAAGAATTTTATGATTTTAGTTTGCACATGTAGGTTCTTAATCCATTTTGAATTTGTTTTTGTGTATTGTGTAAGGCACGAATCCTGTTTCATTTTTCTGCATATGGAAATCCAAGTTTCCCAACACCATTTATTGAAGAGACTCTTCTTTCTCCATTGAGTGGACTTAGCACACTTGTAAAAAATCAGTTGACCATAGATGTGTGGGTTTATTTCTGGACTCTTAATTCTATTCCACTGGTCTATATGTCTATTGTTATACCAGTACCAGGCTGTTTTGATTACTGTAGCTGTATAATATGTTTTCAAATCAGGAAGTTTTGAGTCCTCCTACTTTTTTCTTCTCTTTCAACATTGCTTTAGCTATTAGGGGCCTCTTGCCATTCCATATAAAGTTGAGAATTGGTTTTTACATTTCTGTAAAGAAGGCTGTTGAAATTTTGATCAGGCTTGCATTGAATCTATAGATTGCTTTGGGTAGTATTGACATCTTAACAATATTAAGTCTTCCAATGCATGAACATGGAACATCTTTCCATTTATCTAAATCTTCTTTACTCTCTTTCAGCAGTGCTTTATAATTTTCATTGTATGTCTTTCACATCCCTGGTTAAATTCATTCCTAGGTATTTTATTCTCTTAGATGCTATTGTAAATGGAATCTTTTCCCTAATTTCCCTTTCAGCTTTCTAATTGCTTGTGTATGGAAACCCAAATGATTTTTGTTTGTTGACTTTGTACCCTGCAACTTTGCTGAATTTCTCTGTTAGCTCTAGAAGTTTTCTTGTGGACTCTTTGGGATTCTCTGTTTATAGGATCATGTCATCTGCAAATAGAGATAATTTTCCTTCTTTTTTTATCCAATCTAGATACCTTTTATTTCTTTTTCTTGTCTTATTGCTCTGGCTAGGACTTCTAATACAATATTTAATACACGTGGTGAGAGTGGGCACTCTTGTTCCTGATTTCAAGGGAAAAGCTTTCAGTCTTTCTCCATTAAGTATAATGTTGGCTGCTGGCTTTTCATATATGCCCTGAATCATACTGAGGAATTTCCCTTCTATTCCAGTCTTCTTTAGGGGTTTCATCAAGAAATTGTATTGGATTTTATCAAATGCTTTTTCTGCATCCATAGAGATGATTATGTGGTTCTTTTCCTTTGCTTTATTGATGTGGTGTATACATTGGTTGATTTTCTAAGGTTGAACTATCCCTGCATTCCTGGAGTAACTCCCACTTAGTCATGGTGTATGACTCTTTTAATATGTTGTTGGATTCTGTTCACTAGTATTTTGTTGAGGATTTGTGCATCTGTATTCATAAGATATACTGACCTACAGTTTTCTTGTGGTGTCTTTTTCTTGTTTGGGTATCAGGGTTAAGTTTGCTTCATAGAATGAATCAAGGAGTTGTTATGGATTGAATTGTGTCCCCCCAAAATATGTGTCAACTTGGCTAGGCTATGATTCCCAGTATTGTGTGGTTGTCAACCATTTTGTGATCTGATGTAATTTTCCTATGTGTTATGAATCCTAATCTCTGCTTGTGGTTAATGAGGCAAGATTAGGTTATGTTAAAGAGGATTAGGTTGGGATGGGATGCAACACCCTTGCTCAGGTCACAGCCCTGATACAATGTAAGGGGAGTTTTCCTCGGGTATGGCCTGCATCATCTTTTATCTTATAAGAGATAAAAGGACAGAGAAACAAGCAGAGAGAAAGGAATCTCATACCACAAGGAAAGAAGAACCGGAAGCAGAGTGTGTCCTTTGGACCTGAGGTCCCCATGCTGAGAAGCATCTAGACCAGGGGAATATAGACGACAAGGACCTTCCTCCAGAGCCGACAGAGAGAGAAGGCCTTCCCCTAGAGCTCGTGCCCTGAATTGAGACTTCTAGCCTCCTAAACTGTGAGAGAATAAAATTCTCTTTGTTAAAGCCATCCATTTGTGGTATTTCTGTTATAGCAGCACTAGATAACTAAGACAAGAGTATTCCTTCCTTCTCTATCTTTGGAAAATTTTAAACAGGACTGGTGTCAATTCTTCTCTAAATTTGGTAGAATGACTTTTTTTGTTGGGAGGTTTTTAATCACTGATTCAATCTCTTCATTTGTTATGGGTCTGTTCAGACTTTACTATTACCTCTTGAATCAGTTTGGGTAGTGTAAAAATTGCGTGGTAAGGGCATCGTCTGACCTCCTCATCTAACTTCACGAGGGAGAGGAGAAAGAATCAAGATCAACAACCAAAGGCTGATTCTTATGAGGTGGAGGTCAAACATGCTTCCACCCTCCAACCATTTTACCAATTCTGACACAAGCCATCCCTCCCACAACACTCTCTACTTCTCTGCTGGGTTTGATAATTCTTTGCAATGGCCACACGGAACTCACAGACCATACTAACAGCTATGGGGTTTATTAGGGAAGTAACAGGTTACAACTCAGGACACGATCAGGAAGCACGTAGGCAAAGTCTTCTTTCTTCAGTGCAGGACAGCTCTCTCAGCTCCTTTCAGCTGTGCAGGGCTCCTCTTGGCCCCCTGAGGACAGGTTCCCCTTGGCCCCCTCAGGACAGGCTCCTCATGGCCCCCTCAGGACAAGCTTCCTCTCTCGGCCCTTGACCCCACTCTGGCCTGGCCTCTGCCCTGCTGGGACAAATGTTACAAAGCTCTTTAGCTCTGCCAATAAGGGCCCGGAGGCACCCTACTCTGCCAGGAAGCCTCCTGCCTGAAAGCTCTCAGCTCTCTTGCTCTGTGGGTCAGCACGCCCACTGTAGTTGCCTTGTTCCATGGGTCAGGAAGCCCACCATGCCATTTCATGCTTGTCTCCTGGTTCTGCTGCCATCATTTCTCTGCCACTGCTCCTCGCTGTCTCATGCTGTCTCTGGTGTTACAGTCTCTGTCTGTCTCCTGAGTTTAGGAGGTTCTCAGCATAGGGACCCCGGGTCCAAAGGACACACTCCACTCCTGGCTCTTTTATCTTGATGGTAGTGAGGCCCCATTCCTGCTTCTGGGAATGGCTCCCATTAAGCCTACTAGGATGGCAAAACTGAACAATCCCCTTGTTAGGGTTTCATACACCTTATTTGCATGGTCTCACCCCTGCAAAGGGTCTATGCACTTTATTTGCATTGTTAGCAAGATGTCCAGTCCCCTTGGTGGGCCATAAGCACCTTATTTGCATAGTCCCACTAAATCATTTTATGAGAGTCACAAGACCATGCATGGCTAAAAGGGCCATATTAAATAATTCACTGTACCACAGATAGGTTGTGTGCTTCTAAGAACTTGTCCTTTTCATCTAGGTTACCCAGTTTGTTGCCATACAGTTGTTCATAATATTCTGTAATAATTCTCTTTATTTCTATTGGGTCAGTTGTAATCTCTCCTCTTTCATTTCTTATTTTGATTGCTTGTATCTTTTTTTTTTTTTTTTTTTTTTGTCTGTCTAGCTAAAGGTTTGTCAATTTTATTGATCTTTCCAAAGAACCAACTTCTGGTTTTGTTGATTCTATTGTTTTTCTGTTTTTGATTTTATTTATTTCTACTCTGATCTTTGTTTTTTTTTAAGGTTCTTTGTTTATTAAATAGTATCTTATTAATTCAAGGTAGACTTTGATAAATTAAGGATGCATATTGTAATAACTAGAGTAACCACTAAAAAATACAAAGGTAAAAACCAAACAGAGAAGATAAAAAAGAATACAATATAATACAGTTAATCCAAAGAAAGCTGAAAATGACAAAGGAAAAAAGAGTGGGTGGGGAAAATAGAAAGATAATAGATTTAAATCTCATGGTTAAGAGCTCGGCTGCTAACCAAAAGGTCGGTGGTTAGAATCCACCAGCCACTCCTTGGAAGCCCTGTGGGGCAGTTCTAGTCTGCCCTATAAGGTTGCTATGAGTAGGAATCGACTTGACAGCAGCCGGTTTGGGTTTCATACAGATAGTTCTACTCTGATCTTTGTTATTTCCTTTTTTCTGGTAGGTTTAGACTTAGTTTGCTCTTCTCTTTCTAGTTCCTCAATTTGTAGAGTTGGGCTGTTGATTTGAGATCTTTCTTCTTTTTGCATATAGGCATTTATTGGTATAGGTTTTCCTCTGAGTACTGCCTTTGCTGCATCCCATAAGTTTTGGTGTGTTGTCTTTCATTTTCCTTTGACTCTAAGAAATTTGTGATTTTTATTTTGATGTCTTAACCTGTTGGTAATTTAATAGTGTGTTGTTTAATTTCCATATGTTTGTGTATTTTCCAGGTCTTTTTTTTTTTTTTTCTTTCCTATTATTGATTTCTAGCTTCACTCCATTATGGTCAGAGAAAATACTTTGTATTATTTCAATATTTTTAAACTTATTGAGACTTGATTTGTGACCTAACGTGGTCTATCCTCGAGAATGATCCGTTTGCACTGGAGTAGAGTATATTGTGCTGTTGTTGGGTGGAGTGTTTGATATATGTCTGTTAACTCTAGTTGGTTTATAGTGTCATTCAGGTCTTCTGTTTCCTTATTGATCTTCTTTCTAGATGTTCTGTACAATATTGAAAGTGGTGTATTGAAGTATCTAACTATTGTAGTGCTATCTATTTCTCCCTTCAATTCTATGAGTGTTTTCTTTATATATTTAGGTGTTCTGAAGTTGAGTGCATATATATTTATTATTTTTATATCTTCTTAATGAAATGACCCTTGTTATGGATTGAATTATGTCCCCCAAAAATGTGTGTCAACTTGGCTAGGCCATGATTACCAGTATTGTGTGATTGTCCACCATTTTGTCACCTGATTTGATTTTCCTATGTGTTGTAAATCCTACCTTTATGATGTTAATGAGGTGGGATTAGCAGCAGTTATGTTAATGAGGCAGGACTCAATCTACAAATTAGGTTGTGTCTTAAGTTAATCTCTTTTGAGATATAAAAGAGAGAAGCGAGCACAGAGATATGGGGACCTCATATCATCAAGAAAGTAGTGCCAGGAGAACAGTGAGACCTTTGGACCTGGGGTCCCTGCACTGAAAAGCTCCTAGTCCAGGGGAAGATTGATGACAAGGACCTTCCTCCAGAGCCGACGAAGAGAGAAAGCCTTTCCCTGGAGCTGATGTGCTGAATTTGGACTTGTAGCCAACTAGACTGTGAGAGAATAAACTCCTGTTTGTTAAAGCCATCCACTTGTGGTATTTCTGTTATAGCAGCACTAGATAACTAAGACAACCCTTTTGTCAGTATATAACATCCATCTTTATTTCTTCTAACAGATTTTGTCATTAAAGTCTAATTTTTTTGATATTAAGGTTGCCACCCCAGCTCACTTTTGATTATTATTTGCATGGAATATTTTTACCCATCCTTTCAATGTATTTGTGCCCTTGAGTCTAAAGTGTATCTCTTGTAAACAGCATTTAAATTTTCATCATTTTTTAAAAAATGCATTCTGCCACTCTGCTTTGTGATAGGAGCATTTAGTCCATTTGCATTCGCTATAATTATCAATAAGGAGTGGCTTACTTCTGCCATTTCGATATTTGGTTTTTGTGTGTCTTAAGACTTTCTTGTTTTTCTTTACAACTGCTTTATTTTTTATTTTATTGGTTTATTGTAGGGAACAATTTTGATTTCTTTCTCCTTTCCTTTTGTGTATGTTTTTATAGATATTCTCTTAGGGTTACTGTGAATATTTAACATTTAAACATTTGTATTTGTAACATTCTGGGATAAATTGAGAACCCTGGTAGTGCAGTGGTTAAGCACTAGGCTGTTAACAGAAAGGTCAGCGTTTTGAACCCACCAGCTGCTCCACAGGAGAAAGATGTGGCAGTTTGCGTCCATAAAGATTACAGTCTTGGAAACCCTATGGGGCAGTTTTACTCTGTCCTATAGGGTTGCTATGGGTCAAATTGACTTGATGGCAATGGGCTTGGTTACGGTAAGTTGATACCAGCTTAACTCCAGTAACATACAAGAAACTCTATACCTATACTATTCCCCCCTCCATTTTATTATTGTTGTCACTAATTGTGTCTTTTTATTTCATGTGTCCTGTAACATAATTTTATCCTCGCCTTTTATACATTTGTTATTAAAAAGCTTGAAGGAGAAAACAATTAGAATTATCAAGCATGAATACCTTAATACTAGCCCTTATAGTTGTCCATGCAATTCCCTTTATTAAGGCTCTTTCTTTTTATGTATGGCTTTGAATTATTTTCAAGTGTCTTTTCCCTTCCATCTGCAGAACTGCCATTAGTTTTCTTTCTTTCTTTCTTTTTTTAATGGCTGGACGGGTGGATATGCACTCTCTCAGCTTATTTGTGTGGGAATGTTTTAATTTCACCCTCATTCTTTTTTTTTTTTTATTATTATTGTAGTTTAAGTGAATGTTTAAATTTCAAGTTAGTCTCTTATACAAAAATTTATACATCCATTGTTATGTGACCCTAATTGCTCTCCCTATACTGTGACAGCACATTCCTCCTTTCTACCCCTGATTCCCCATGTCCATTCAACCAGCTCCTAACCCTCTCTGCCTTGTCATCTCACCTCCAGACAGAAGCTGCCCATTTAGTCTCATGTATCTACTTGAGCTAAGAAGCACACTCTTCACGAGTATCATTTTATGTCCCACAGTCTAGTCCAATCTTTGTCTGAAGAATTGGTCTCAGAAATTGTTTTAGTTCTGGGCTGATAGAGAATCCAGAGGCCATGCTTTCTGGGGTTTCTCCAGTCTCGGTCAGACCATTAAGTCTGGTCTTTTTACTAGAATTTGAGTTCTGCACCTCACCTTTTTCCTGCTCTATCAGGGACTCTCTGTTGTGTTCCCTGTCAGGGCGGTCATTGGTGGTAGCCGAGCACCATCTAGTTCTTCTGGTCTCAGGCTGATGAAGTCTCTGGCTTATGTGGCCCTTTCTGTCTCTTGGGCTAATACTTTCCGTGTGTCTTTGGTGTTCTTTATTCTCCTTTACTACAGGTGGTTGGGACCACTTGATGCATCTTAGATGGCCGCTTGCAAGCTTTTAAGACCCCAGATGCCACTCACCGAAGTAGGATGCATAAAATTTTCTTAATAAACTTTGTTATGCCAATTGACCTAGATGTCCCCTGAAAGCATGGTCCCCAGACCCCTACCCCTGCTACTCTGTCCTTCGAAGTGTTTGATTGTATTCAGGAAACTTGTTAGCTTTGGTTTAGTCCAGTTGTGTAACTTCCCCTGTAGTGTGTGCTGTCCTTCCCTTCACCTAAGATAATTTTTGTCTACTATCTAGTTAGTGAATAACCCTCACCCTCCCTCCCCACCCTCGTAACCATCAAAGAATGTTTTCTTCTGTGTTTAAAGCTTTTCTTGAGTTCCTATAATAGTGGTCTTATACAATATTTGTCCTTCTCTGACTGACTAAATTCACTCAGCATAATGCCCTCCAGATTCCTCCATTTTATAAGATGTTTCATGGCTTCATCATTGTTCTTTATTGTTGTGTAGTCACCCTCATTCTTGATGGATAGTTTCACTGTGTATAGTATTCTTGGTTGACAGTTTTTTTTGCCTTCTGGCCTCCAATGTTTCTGAGGAGAAAACAACACTTAATTTTATTGGGGATCCATTGTATGTGATTGCTTGCTTCTCTCTCACTGTTTTAAGGATTCTCTCTTTATCTTTATCTTTTGAGAGCCTAAGTATGATGTGTCTTGGTGTAGATCTCTTTGGGTTTATCCTACTACAGATTTTTTGAGCTTCTTGGATTTGTAGATTCATGTCCTTTGTCAGATTGGGGAATTTTCTGTCATTATTTTTTCAAGTATTCTTTCTGTTCCCTCCTTTCTGTCATTTCCTTCTGGGACTCCTATGATGTGTATATTAAGTGTTTTGTTTTTGTCCCATAATTCCATTAAACTGTGCTAAGTCTTCTTGAGCTCCATTCTTGTTGCTCTTCAGCCTCTGTAGTTTTGACTCTTTTATCATCTAATCCACCGATTCTCTTTTGCCTGTTTAAATCTATTGTTAAATCGTTCCATTGTGTTTTTCATTTCTGTTATTGTCCTTTCTGTTGCAATATTTCTGTTTTGTTTCTGATTATCTCTTTTTCAGAGCCTCATTTTGTTCTTGCATTGTTTTCCTTATTTCTTTTAGTTCATTGTCTTTCCTTAACTCTTTAAAATTTTTTTTATTTATTTTGTTGTTGTTGTTGTTGAGAATATACACAGCAAAATACACACCAATTCAACAGTTTCTACATGTACAATTCAGTGACACTGAATACATTCTTTGAGTTGTGCAACAATTCTCACCCTCCTTTTCTGAGTTGTTCCTCCCCCGTTAACATCAATTCACTGCCCCCTAAGGTTCCGATCTAATCTTTTGAGTTGCCGTTATCAGTTTGATCCCATATAGTTAGTTCTTAAAAGAGCATAATGCTCAAGGAAAACTTTTTTTTTTTTTTTTACTAGTTTAGCTAAACTATTGTTTGGTTTTGAGAAGACTTCAGGGAATATTTTTGGTTTAAGGTTTAAAGATTATCTCAGGGCAATAGTTAGGGTTTCACTCAACCTTCATGACTCCAGAAAGTCTGGAGTCCATAAGAATTTGAAATTCTATTATACATTTTTCCCCTTTTGATCAGGATTCTTCTATAGAATCTTTGATCAAAATGTTCAGTAATGATAGCTGGCCACATTCCAGTTCTTCTGGTCTCATGGCAAAGGAAACAGTTTTTCATGGAGACAATTAGCCACATATTTCATATCCTCCTCCTACTCCTGACTCTCCTCCTTCCTCTGTCACTCCAGGTGAATAGAGACCAATTGTTGTGCCTTGGATGGCTGCTTGCAAACGTTTACGACCCCAGTCACTATGCAATGAACTAGGAGGTAGAACATAAGCAGTAAACATGTTATTAAGCCAATTCACTGGGATGTACTATTTTTTATAGAATCTTTTTTATAACTTAATTATACACAGCAAAACAGTTTCTACATGTAGAATTCAGTGACATCGGTTGCATTCTTTGAGTTGTGCAACCATTCTTACTCTCCTTTTCTGAGTTGTTTGTCACCCATTAACACAGACTCACTGCCCCCTAAGCTTCCTATCTAATCTTTTGAGTTGCTGTTGTCAATTTGATCCAGTATAGATAGTTCTTAAAGGAGCATAATGTTCAAGGCAGACATTTTTTACTAGGTAAGCTGTTGTTTGGTTTTTAAGTAGACTTCAGGGTATATTTTTGGTTTAAGGTTCAAAGATTATCTCAGGGCAATAGTTTTGGGGGTTCGTCCAGCCTCCATGGCTCCAGAAAATCTGTATTCCATGAGAATTTGAAATTCTGTTCTGCATTTTCTTCTTTTTGATAAGTGTCATGGTTTGAATTATGTCCCCCCAAAAATGTGTGTATTAATTTGGCTAGGACATGATTCCCAGTGTTGCATGGTTGTCCTCCATTCTGTGATTATAATTTTACATTAAAGAGGATTAGGGTGGGATTGTAACACCACTCTAACCCAGGTCACGTCCCTGATCCAATGTAAAGGGAGTTTCCCTGGGGTGTGGCCTGCACCACCTTTTATCTCCTGTAAGAGAGAAAAAGAAGGGGAAGCAAGTGGAGAATTGGGGGACCTCATGCCATCAAGAAAGCAGTGCCGGGAGCAGAGCACGTCCTTTGGACTGGGGTCCCTGTACCGAGAAGCTCCTAGTCCGGGGGAACACTGATGAGAAGGCTGACAGAGAGAGAAAGACTTCCCCTGGAGCTGACACCCTGAATTTGGACTTTTAGCCTACTTTACTGTAAGGAAATAAATTTCTCTTTGTTAAAGCCATCCACTTGTGGTATTTCTGTTGTAGCAGCACTAGATGACTAAGACAATAAGGATTCTTATATAGGCCCTAACTCTTTAATTATGTTTAATATTGTAGTATTATATTCTTCAATTTTTTTCATTATTAGATCTCCCATAGATGTGCTTTCACTTCCTTTGTCATGTTCATTTTTGTTGCAGCACTGGAATTTTCGAGGGTGTTAACTTTCTCAGTTCTCCCCAGTATTTTGTGTTTTTGCCTACACTGTTTTCTGCAAAAAACTCTTAGGGGGGCAGAGCCTTTGGCCTTTGCTTACTGTTTCCACTGCCTCTGCGTGATAACTCCTTCTCCCTCTCTAATTTAATTCAGATGCAAAAGTTCCAGATCTTAGTCTTCAAATTTCAGTGTCTCCCAAACACGCCATTCTGTCCACCAATGGGCACCGCCACTGTGGCGAGATATCACACACTAATCAATATGTCCACCAGGGGAAGCAATCCTCTCTCTCTGGTTATTACTCCCTTCCCGTCTTTTTTTCTACAACCACATTTTCACTCAGAAAACCCATACCCAGCAAGACCTTTTCAAGGCTGGGTGTTGCCCTCTAGGTTTTCCCGAGGCTTACTTCCCTGCTCTGTGGGGCCTGCTTACGTATGAGCTGGCATTCAGAGGAAGCACAGGCAGACTTTCCTCCATTTCAGGAGGAGGAGGGGTTGTCACTCCCTAGAAGGACCTCTAAGATATATGTCTTGATGGTTTCAGAGCCCCAGTGGCCCTGTGGTGGTTGGGGGAGCAATCTCCACTTAGGTGATCTGACTCCTGGCTCCACTGTAGGGAACCTTCTGTAGGAGTTCACATCAGTTCAGCAGCTGACAGTGACTGGGTGGGAGAGGTGGTTTCATGTTCCAAACGGACCTCCAGGGAGGTCTGCCTTTTTGCTCTCAGAGTCCCCCTCCCATAGTAAGTTGGCTGTGGGTGTAGCCTCTACTCAAGATGCCTACTTCTTAGCATACAGCAGCCTCAGTGAGCAGTCCTCAGAGCCAATCGTACGGGGGAGAAGACAGATTCGAACTGTGTTTGTCCTGTTGGTTTCAGATGCCTGAGCTATAGGGTGCACAGGGAGTCAGGTAGAGTGCTGACTATGGGAGCAGACTCCACTACAGCGTGCCTTCTGTAGCAACTCGCAGTAGCCTGGCAGCTGTCTGTGACCAGTTGGGGGAGGGGCTGTCAAGCTTCAATTGAACCCCTAGCGAGGTCTGTCTTGTTGCTATCAGAATCCCCCTAGAAGACTGTTGTCTTTGATTGTAGCCTCCACTCAAGACACATGTTTCCTAACACACAGTGGCCTCAGTCAGTAGTCCTCAGCACCAACCAAAAGGGGGAACAGACAGACCCAAACTGACCCCCAGGGAGGTCTGTCCTTTTGGTTTTGGGGGTCTGAGCTATGAGATATGCACAGAGACAGGTAGGGTGTTGCCTATGGAAGCAGACTCCACTGCAGGGGCCTTCTGTAGCAGTTTTTAGCAACCTGGCAACCGGTAGTTACTGGGTGGGATAGGGGGTGTCATGCTCAGATCAGATCCCCACGGAGGTCTACCTTGTTTTTATTAGAGCCCCCCACCCGGTAGATTGTTGGCTGTGAGTGCAGCCTCCACTAAAGATGCCTGCCTCCTAGCACATGACACCATCAGTCAGCAATCCTCAGTGCCAACAAGAAGTGGGGGCAGACTAACCTGAATTGACCCCCAGGGAGGTCTGTGCTGTTGGTTTTGGAGGCCTGAGCTATGGGGTGCACAGGGTGGCAGGTAGAGTGCTGACTATGGGAGGAGACTCCACTGCAGGGCACTTTCTGTAACAATTGGCAGCAGCCTTGCAACCGACAGTGTCTGGGTGGGGGAGGGGCTTTAAGCTCCACACGGACCCACAAGCAGGTCTGCCCCATTGATATCAAAGCCCCCTCCATAGTATGTTGGCTGTGGGTGTAGCCTCCACCCAAGATGCCTGCTTCCTAGCACACTGTCGCCTCAGTCAGCAGTCCTCAGTGCTGACTGGAAGGGGCATCAGACAGACCCAAACTGATCCCCAGGGAGTTCTTTCCTGTTGATTACAGTGGCCAGAGCTATGGGATCTCAGGGAGGCAGGTAGATTGTTGACTGTGGGAGCAGACCTCACTGCAAAAGCAGACTCCACTGTAGTAATTTGCAGCAGCCTTGCAGCTGACAGTATCCAGGTGGGGGATTCACTGACATGCTCTAAATGAACCCCCACGGAGGTCTGCCTTGTTGATTTTAGAGCAGAAGTGTAGGGTCCTGTCTCTGTACAGGCAAGGCGTGTGATGGTTAGGGAAGCAGGCTTTTTGCTGGGATTGCTTCCCCAGTTCACAGCAGGTGGTGGCCTGCATGGCTGGGTGGAGGGGCAGGGATAGTGGGAGAAGCAATTTTCTTAGTGTATATGACTCATTGATTTGATGACCCTCACCTTTCTACATCTCCCTGCTGCTGTCCTCTACTCCCTGATTCAGAGTCCCTCAAAACTGAGCACCATTTCCTTGTATTTCACATTTTATTTGTATGAGAGGGTTGGAACAATAGTCTGTTTATACCACCACCTTCACAGAATTCATATTTAGTGTTTTGAAATGTCACAATGAAGTGCCCAGAAGTGGGTCCCCTCACCCCCATTTGTTTTCCTGGGCAGTGGGTAGGTGTGCCCTGTCGATCTGAAGACTCTTGCCCCTCTACTCTGAGAAATTGTTATTTCATTTCTTTGATAATTTCCTCCCATTTCTTTTCCCCATTCTGGCTTTCTGGAATCCCTGTTATTTGGATGTTGGATTACTTGGATTGATTGTCTTTGCTTCTATTTTCTCTCATATTTTCCATGTCTTTTTTTTTTTAAATCAACTTTATTGAGGTATAATTTACAATAAAATGTACCTATTTTAAGCATACAATTTGATGAGTATGGACAAATGTGTACACCCGTATAACCAGTAACCACCAGCGCAATCAAGATACAGAACACTTCCATCCACACTAAGAAGTTCCCACCTGCCTTTTTCAAATCACCCTCAGCTCTAGGTGACCATTGATTTGTGTTCTGTCAATATGTCCTAAAATTTCATATAAATGGAATTATACAGAATGTATTGTTTGTGTCTGGATATTTTCACTCAGCCTAATATTTTTACGATTCAGGCATCAGTAGTTCATTCCTTTTCATTGCTGAGTAGTATTCCAATGGCATGGATATACCACAGTTTGCTTATCCATTATTTATTTTTTTTAATGCTAAGAAAGAGACCTCATTTTATTCTGTAATTAAACTAGAAGAAGTTGTAGCACCTCTTCCTTACACTTTTATGGTGCATTTTAAGCATCAGTGATGAGAACTGCTGGAATTTAAATTGATTTTTTTTGACTTTTTAAAAGTTTTATTGTAGTAAAATATATATAATCCAAAACTTGACACTCTAACCATTTTTAAGTGTACAATTCAGTGACATTAATTAGATTTACAGTGTTGGGCAGCCACTACCACCATCCAGCAACACAATTTTTTGTCACCTAAAACAAACTCAGTATCTATTAAGCAATAACTCCTAATTTCTACCTCCCCCTCCCCTGGAAACCCGTTTCTATGCATTTGCCTGTTCTAGATATATTTTTTTATTGTACTTTAGATGAAGGTTTACAGAACAAACTAGCTTCTTATTAAACAGTTAGTGCACATATTGTTTTGTGACAATGGTTACCAACCCCATGATCCCTGTCTTTACTTTTTATTCTATATTCTGGGACATTTTCTTTCTTTCTTTTCTTTTTTTTTTTTTTGGCTTTAACAAACAGAAATTTATTTCTTCAAGAAAAGTAGGCTAAAAGTCCGAATTTACGGTGTCAGCTCTGGGGGAAGGCTTTCTCTCTCTGTCGGCCTTATCATCAATCTTCCCCAGGACTAGGAGCTTCTCCATGCAGGGATCCCAGGTCCAAAGGACGCACTCTGCTCTGGACACTGCTTTTTTTTTTTTTAAATGCAATGCTGTTTTTATTTTTTAAATTTTTTTTTTATTATACTTTAGGTGAAGGTTTACAGAACAAATAGTTTCTCATTACACAGTCAGTACACATATTGTTTTATGACATTGGTTAACAAACTCACAACATGTCAATACTCTCCCTTCTCAACCTTGGAGGACTTTTTTCTTTTTTGGTGAAAATGTATATAGCCAAAGATACACCATTTCAAAAATTTCTACACGTACAATTCAGTGACATCGATTATGTTCTTCCAGTTGTGCTGCTATTCTCACTATCCTTTTCCAAATTATTCCATCACCATTATCTTCAACTCACTGCCACCTAGGCTTCCTATCAAACCTTTTGAGTTGCTGTTGTCAATTTGATCTCACATAGACAATTCTTTTTTTTTTTTTTTACTTTAGATGAAGGTTTGCAGAGCAGAATAGTTTCTCATTAAACAGTACACGTATTGCCCTATGACAATGGTTAACAACCCCACAACATGTCAACACTGTCTCTCCTCAACCTTGGGTTCCCTATCACCAGCTTTCCTGTCCCCTCCTGCCTTCTAGTCCTTGTCCTTGGACTGCTGTGCCTCATTAGTTCTGTTTTGTTTTATGGGGCTGTCCAATCCCCAGCTGAATGATGAACCTCGGGAGTGACTTCACCACTGAGCTGAAAGGGTGTCCGGGGGCCATACTCTTGGGGTTTCTCCAGTCTGTCAGGCCAGCAAATCTGGTCTTTTTTTGTTTTTAATTTTTTTTAACATATTATTGTGGTTTAGGTGAAAGTTTACAGAGTAAATTAGTTTCTCAATCAACAGTTTATGCACAGTTTGTTTCATGACATTGGTTGCAAATCCCCGAACGTGTCAACACTCTCCCCCCTTCCTCCCTGGGTTCCCTGTGACCATTCACCCAGCTTTCCTGCCCCTACTTTCCTTCTGAACTTTGCTTTTGGGCAAGTGCTGCCCTTTAGGTCAAGTATAGTTGATTGTTCTAAGATGTACATTCCTCACTGGTGTTACTGTTCATTTTATAGGCCTATCTATTGTATAGTTCCAGGTCCAAGCTGGAAGGGTGTCTAAGGGCCATAGTCTCGGGAGTTCCACTAGTCTCTATCAGACCAGTAAGTCTGGTCTTATTTATGAGTTTGAATTTTGTTCTACATTTCTCTCCCACTCTGTCCATGACCTACTATTGTGGTCCTGGTCAGAACAGTCAGTAGTGGTAGCTGGGCACCATCTAGTTCTTCTGCTCTCAGGCTAGTGGAGGCCACGGTTCATGTTATCAATTAGTCCTTTGGACTGTTTCCTTGATTCTTTGGTTTTCTTCACTCTTCTTTGCTCCAGATAGGAAGAGATCAATTGTATCTTAGATGGCCACTCTCAAGCTTTTAAGACCCCAGTTGCTACTCACCAAGGTAGGATGTAGAACATTGTTTGTATGGATTATGATAAGCCAATTGATCTAGATATCCCCCAAGAATATGGTCCCTAGTCCTCAAGCCCGGTGTCTCAGTCCCAGGAGCTATATTGTTATGGCTAGGAAGTTTTCATACTGTGTCCTCTGGGCGCACTATTATATACATGGGTATGTTTGTAGCACATACACATATATATGTATGTGAGTGTACTTCCATAGGTCCTCCCATCCCTGTTCAGCTTACATATTTACCTATATATCCACTCGTACATTACTGTTTGTTGTTATTGTTGTTGCAGGGTTGTATATGTATTAGTATTTACTGTTGTTGCCTTTTACTCTTGTGTACCTTTCAGTGTCTTCCTTTACCTTGACTGTGTTGTGCTGACTTCCCCCTATATTGTGTATTATCTCTCCTTTCACCAAAGTTAGTACACGTCTACTATCTAGTTACCTCCCCTGGTAACTATAAGAGAATGTTTCTGTGTGAAAACCTTTTCTTGACCTTTATAATACTGATTTCATACAATATGTGTCCTTTCTTGATTGACTTATTTCACTCAGCATAATGTCCTCCAGATTCATCCATGTTGTGAGATGTTTTGTTGATTTGTCATTATTCCTTAACTTTGCATAGAATTCCGTTGTATGTATGTACCACAGTTTGTTTATCCATTCATCTGTTGATGGGCACTTAGGCTGTTTCCATCTTTTTGCTATTGTACATAATGCTGCAATGAACATGGATGTGCATATGTCTATTTATGTGATGGCTCTTATTTCTCTAGGATATATATCTAGGAGTGGGGTTGCTGAATCATAATGGTATTTCTATTTCCAGCTTTTTGAGGCAGCATCATATCATTTTTCATAGTGGTTTTACCATTTTACACTCCCACCAGCAGTGTATGAGAGTTCTAATCTCCCCACAGACTCTCCAGCATTTGTTGTTTTCTGTTTTTTTGATCAGTGCCATTATCACCGGGGTGAGATGGTATCTCTTTGTAGTTTTGATTTGCATCTCTCTAATGGCCAATGTTACAAGCATTTCTTCATGTATTTGTTGGCTGCCTGTATGTCTTCTTTGGTCAAGTGTCTGTTCATGTCCTTTACCCATTTTTTAATTGGGTTGTTTGTCTTTTCAATGTTGAGTTGTTGGAGTTTTCTATAAATTTTAGAGATTAGACCCTTGTCAAATATGTCATAGCTAAAATTTTTTTTCCCAGTCTGTGGGTTCTCTTTTTACTCTTTTGGAAAAATCTTTTGATAAGCATAAGTATTTGATTTTCAGGAGGTCTCAATCATCTAGTTTACCTTTTGCTATTTGTGCTTTTTTAGTTATGTTTGATAGTCTATTTATGCTATAAATTAGGGCTCCTAAGTTTGCCCCTATTTTTTCTTCTATGATCTCTATGGGTTTATGTTTTACATTTAGGTCTTTGATCCATCTTGAGTTAGTTTTTTTGTACGACATGAGTTGTCTTAGTCATCTAGTGCTGCTATAACAGAAATACCACAAGTGGATGGTTTTAACGAAGAGAAGTTTATTTCCTCACAGTCAAAGTAGGCTAAAAGTCCAAATTCAGGGTGTCAGCTCCAGGGGCAGTCTTTCTCTCTCTATCGGCCTTCTCATCAGTGTTCCCTTGGACTAGGAGCTTCTCGGTGCAGGGACCCCTGTCCAAAGGACGCGCTCTACTCCTGGCACTGCTTTCTTGATGGTATGAAGTCTCCCTGTCTCTCTGCTCACTTCTGTCTTTTATATCTCAAGACATTGCCTCAGGACACAATCCAGTCTTGTAGATCCAGTCCTGCCTTACTAACACAACTGCCACCCATCCTCCCTCATTAACATCATAGAAGCAGGTTTACAACATACAGGAAAATCATACAGTACCAGGAATCATGGCCTAGCCAAATTGATACACACATTTTTTTGGGGAACATAATTCAAACCATGACATTCCACCCTTTGGCCCCCAAAAAATCACATCCTTGCAACATGGAAAACATATTCACCCCATCATATCATAGCAAAAGTCTTAACTCCAAGCCCAAAATTCAAAAATTCCTCTTCATCTCTGAAATCTAGAATACAAGTTACCTGGTTCCAAAGGTACAATGGTAGAACAGGCACAAGCTAGACATTTCCATTACAAATGGGAGAAACTGGTGGGAAAGAAGGTTTAACAGGCACCAAGCAAGTTAGCAGAACACATTACATTAGCCCTCAAGTCTTTGAAAATAATCTTCTGTTCTCTAAGACAATTTACACAGTGGCCCTGCCCTCCAGACTCTAGGTATTGGCCACAGTCTCTGGATTCTGAGTGGAGGCCCATCAGCCCTGGGCTTCAGCTCCACCTTCCAGGCCCACTGGGACAGCAACTCTGCTCCCTTGGCTTTAGACGCACCATTCTCCCAGTCCATAGAGTGACAACTCCACCCTTAGAAACACCAGAGGCCGTGGCTCCACCGTTTGAAACCCCTGAGGTTATGGCCATACCTTTGGAGACTGAAGCAGCTCTGCTTCTTGTGTCCCTTGTCTCCTCAGCTTCTGCTTTCTGTAGCCTCTTGGCCCTTGGGCCTCATGCCCGCATCTGCCCTGCTGGGGCAAGTGTTCCAAAAGCTCAGTAGCTCCACCGGTAAGTGCCCGGAGGCACCCCACTCCGCCAGGAAGCCTGCTGTTCACAGGCACTCAGCTCCCTGGCTCCGTGGGTCGGCAAGCCTAGCTCCACCGATAAGTGCCCAGAGGCACCCCACTCCGCCAGGAAGCCTGCTGTTCACAGGCACTCAGCTCTCTCGCTCCATGGGTCGGCTCCAGTGCCGTCTTTCACCGGTCTCCTGGTTCTGCTGCTGTAGGTTCTCTGCTGCTGTAGGTTCTCTGCTGCTGCTGGTCCGCTGTCGCTGCCGCACGTCTATCCATTCAGTTTTAAAACCACTTCCACATTTTAGGTATCTGTTACAGCAGCACCCCACTATCTTGGTACCAAATTCTGTCTTAGTCATCTAGTGCTGCTATAACAGAAATACCGCAAGTGGATGGTTTTAACAAAGATAAGTTTATTTCCTCACAGTCAAAGTAGGCTAAAAGTCCAAATTCAGGGTGTCAGCTCCAGGGGAAGTCTTTCTCTCTCTGTCAGCCTTCTCATCAGGGTTCCCCCGGACTAGGAGCTTCTTGGCGCAGGGCCCCCTGTCCAAAGGATGCGCTCTGCTCCTGGCACTGCTTTCTTGATGATATGAGGTCGCCCAAGTCTGGTCTTTCTTTGTGTTAGAATTTTGTTCTACATCTTTCTCCAGCTCTGTCCAGGACCTTCTGTTGTGATCCCAGTCAGAGTAGTCAGTGGTGGTATCCGGACACCATCTAGCTGTACTGGACTCAGTCTGGTGGAGGCCTTGGTAGTCGTGGTCCATTAGTCCTTTGGACTAATCTTTTCCTTGTATCCTGTTCTCTCCATTCTCCCTTGCTCCCGAAGGGGTGAGACCAGTGGAGTACTTAGATGGCTGCTACAGTCTTTTAAGATCCCAGATGCTACTCACCAAGGTAGAACGTGGAACATTGTCTTTATAAACTGTGTTATGCCGATTGAGCTAGATGTTCCCTGAGAGCATGGTCCCCACAGCCCTCCACCCAGCAATTCAGTCCCTCAGGGAGTTTGGATGTGTCTATGGAGCTTCCATAACCTTTCCTTGTACAAGTTGTGCTGACTTCCCCAGTATTGTGTACTGTCTTACACTTCACCAAAGTTACCACTTATCTATTGTCTATTTAGTACTTCCCCCACCCCTCCCATCCCTTGTAACCAACAAAGATTGTTACTTTTTCTGTGTAAGCTTTTTCATGAGTTTTTACAATAGAGGTCTCATACAATATTTGTCCTTTTGTGATTGACTTATTTCACTCTGCATAATGTCCTCCAGTTTCATCCATGTTATGAGAAGCTTCACAGATTCATCATTGTTCTTTATCGTTGCATAGTACTCCATTGTGTGCATGTACCATAGTTTGTTTATCCATTCATCTGTTGATGGGCATCTAGGTGGTTTCCGTATTTTTGCTGTTGTGAACAATGCTGCCATGAACATGGGTGTGCATATGTCTATTCGAGTGACAACTCTTATTTCTCTAGGATATATTCCTAGGAGTGGGATTGCTGGATCGTATGGTATTTCTATTTCTAGCTTTCTAAGGAAGTGCCATATCATTTTCCAAAATGGTTGTATCATTATGCATTCCCACCAGCAGTGCATAAGAGTTCCGGTCTCCCCCCAGCCTCTCCAACATTTTTTTCCAGTGTTTTTGATTCGTGCTAGTAATGCCGGCGTAAGATGGTATCTCATTGTGGTTTTAATTTGCATTTCTCTAATGGCTAGTGATCCCGAGCATGTGTCTGTTGGCCGCTTGAATGTCTTCTCTGGGGAAGCGTCTGTTCCTTTCCTTTGACCATTTTTTAATTGGATTATTTGTCTTTTTGTTGTAGAGGTGTTGGATTTTCTTGTAGATTATTAGACCTTTGTCTGACTTGTAATGTCCAAATTTTTTTTCCCAGTCTGTATGTTCTCTTTTTACTCTTTTGATGAAGTCTTTTGAAGAGCATAGGTGTTTAATTTTTAGAAGATCCCAGTTATCTAGCTTATCTTCTGGAATTTGTGTGTTATTGGTTATGGTTTGTATCCTGTTAATGCCTTGTATTAGGGCCTCTAGCGTTGATCTTATTTTTTCTTCTTTGAACTTTATAGTTTTTGGCTTTATATTTAGGTCTTTGATCCATTTTGAATTACTTTTTGTATATGGTGTGAGTTAAGAGTCCTGTTTCATTTTTTTGCAGATGGATATCCAGTTTTGCCAGCACCATTTGTTAAAAAGAGAGTCTTTTCCCCATTTGATGGACTTGGGCCCTTGTTGAAGATCAGGTGACCGTAGGTGGATGGATTTACATTTGGGTTCTCAATTCTGTTGCATTGGTCAATGTATCTGTCGTTGTACCAGTACCAGGCTGTTTTGACTACTGTAGCTGTATAGTAGGTTCTGAGGTCAGGTAGTGTGAGTGGGACATTTTCTTGACTTTAACTTCTATTGAACTTTTTTATTTTGGCCATCACTTTTCATTTCTAAACACTCTTTTTTAATTTTTATTTATTTTGTTGTTGAGAATATACACAGCAAAACATACACCAATTCAACAGTTTCTACATATACAATTCAGTGACATTAATTACATTCTTCGAGTCTTGCAACCATTCTCACCCTCCTTTTCTGAGTTATTTTTCCCCATTAGCATAAACTCATTGCCCCCTAAGATTTCTATCTAATCTTTTGAGTTGATGTTGTCAGTTTGATCCTATAATAAGAAAACAAAAACAAAACAAAAAGAAAACCACTGCCTTCATGTAGATTTCAGTCTCATGTAGATAGTTCTTAAAAGAGCATAATGCTCAAGGCAGACAATTTTTACTAGTTAAGCTAAAATATTGTTTGATTTTAAGAAGACTTCAGGGTATATTTTTGGTTTAAGAATTAGAGATTGTATCAGGGCAGTAGTTGGGGGGGGGGGTTCAGCCAGCCTGCATGGCTCCAGAAAGTCTGGAGTTCATGAAAATTTGAATTTTTGTTCTACATTTTCTACATTTTCCCCCTTTTGATCAGAATTCTTCCATAGAATCTTTGATCAAAATATTCAGTAATGGTAGCCAGGAACCATCCAGTTCTTCTGGTCTCGTAGCTAAGGAGGTAGTTGTTCATGGAGGTAATTAGCCACACATTCCATATCCTCCTCTTATTCCTGATTCTCCTTCTTCCTCTGTTGCTTTAGGAAAATAGAGACCAATTGCGCCTTGGATGGCCGCTTGCAAGCTTTTAAGACCCCAGGCAGTATGCAAGAACTAGGAGATAGAACAGAAGCACTGAACATGTTATTAGGCCAATTCACTGGGATGTCCCATGAAACCATGACCCTGAACCTCCAAACTAAGGAATCAAATCTCTTGAGGTGTTGGTTGTCCATAAACAACCTCAGCTGGTATTCTTATTTTTTTAGGATTCCAAAAAAAATTAATATCATTGGAACACTGAGAGATTTTTGTCAAGGCAAATTAACCAAACAAAAAAAAATTTTTTTGAAGAGGTATATTTACATGGCTCAAAAGTAAAAAGATATAAAAGAGTATATAGTGAAAAAAATCTCCCTCCCACTCCTATCCCCCAGCAAAAAAGTCATCTCTTTGGAAGCTACCATTTGGAGGATTCTTGTGTTTTTTTTTTTTTTTTTTTTGCAGAGATGTTCTATGCACAAGTATTCATTTATGATCTTCTCCCCTTTTTTACAAACTAATAATCATTTTTTTTGTTTTTTACATTTTATTTATTTTTAAATAATATTTTATTGTGTTTTAGGTGAAAGTTTACACATCAAATTAGGCTTCCCTTTAGCAATTTTTATACAAATTGTTCCTTGCCATTGGTTACAATTTCTACAATGTGTCAGCATTCTCATTATTTCCATTCTGTTCCATTTCCATTGATTTAGCTTCCCTTCCCCTCCTTGCCTTCTCATCTTTGCTTTTGGGTAAAAGTTGACAGTTTGGTCTCATATAGTTAATTGTTTAAGGGAGCACATTACTCACTGGTGATATTGTTTATTTTATAAGCCAATCTTTTATTTAGCTGAAAGGCGACCTGCAGAAATAGCTTCAATTCCAAGTTCAAAGGTTACCTTAGGGTGATAGTCTTGGGGGTTCCTCTAGTCTCTATCAGTCCAGTAGGTCTGGATTTTTTTAGGAATTTCAATTTTGTTCTACATTTTTTCCCCATTCTATCCAGGACCTCCTATTGTGTCCCTGGTCAGAATGGTTGGTAGTTGTAGCTGGGCACCATCTAGTTCTTCTAGTTTCAGGTTAGAAGAGGCTGTGGTTCATGTGGGCTGTTAGTCTTGTGGACTAGTTTATTTTTTGAGCCTTTAATTTCCTTCATTCTCTTTTGCTCCATACAAGTGGAAACCAATAGTTGTATCTTAGATGGCTGCTTGCAAGCTTTTAAGACCCCAGACGCTACTCAAAAAATTACAATGTAGAACATTATCTTTGTGAATTATGTTATGCCAATTGACTAAGTTGTCCCTCGAGAGCTACTCTTTTTTTGTCTTTATTGTTGTCTTAGGCTGGGTTCTCTAGAGAGACAAAACCAGCAAAGTGTATAAATATATGTAGAGAGAGATTTATATCAAAGAAACAGCTTGTGTGATTGTAGAGGCTGTGTTATGGATTGAATTGTGTCCCCCCAAAATATCTGTCAACTTGGCTAGGTTATGATTCTCAGTATTATATGACTGTCTACCATTTTGTAATCTGATGTGATTTCCCTATGTGTTGTAAATCCTATCACTATGATGTAATACGAGGATTAGCAGCAGTTATATTGATAAAATCTACAAGATTAGGTAGTGTCTTAAGCTAATCTCTTTTGAGATATAAAAGAGAGAAGCAAGCAGAGAGACACGGGAACCTCGTATCACCAAGAAAGTACCGGGATCAGAGCGCATCCTTTGGACCTGAGGTTCCTGCTCAGAGAATCTCCCAGACCAAGGAAAGATTGATGACATGGACCTTCCTCCAGAGCCTACAGAGAAAGCATTCCCCCAGAGGTGATGCTCTGAATTGGGACTTGTAGCCTACTAGACTGTGAGAGAATAAATTTCTCTTTGTTAAAGCCATCCACTTGTGGTATTTCTGTTATAGCAACACTAGACGACTAAGACAAGCTGGAACGTCCCAAGTCTGTGGATTAGGATAGAGGCTTCTCCTGATTCACGTAGCCACAGGGGCTGGTGAACCCAAGATCAGCAGGTCAGAAAGCAGGACTCCACTCCCAGGCTGAGAAGATCAACGAATCCCTATGGGCAGATAAGCTGATAGCTCAAGTCCCAAGAACCAGAGGTCAGATGAACCGGAGGCAGCTGCAGGATTCAGAGCAAGCAAAAAGCCAGAATGTCTGCTTATATTCAGATGCAGGCCACACCCCCAAGGAAACTCCCTTTCAACAGACTGCTACTCACAAGTGGTCACATATAAACACAGAATCATGGCCCAGTCAAGTTGACACACAATCTTGACCCTCACAATTGTAAATATATCTATCACACAACTTTTGTCAGTTCAACTTTTTACAGGGGTACAACTTATTGACAGCATTTCTAATAATCCCGTTTCTAAACACTCTTATTCTCCAAAAGTGCCCTTTTTTTTTAAGTAGCATCCTTTCTTTTATGGATGCAATATCTTTTCTCTCTGTGTGTGTGTTTAATAGAACTTTACTGGAGTCTTGAGGATAACAAATCATTACCAAACTGAAAAGGAAAATTTTAAATGGATGTCAGATATTACCTCTCCTAAAGGATGTCACCCATGTCCCTCTGAAGGGGTTTGCCTAGTGGCTATTCCTTCTCCTTAGCCCCCAAACCTGATATCATGTTGTGGGGGCAAGATCATCTTTTACCAACTGTTTAGTTATTGATCACATGCTTTCTATTTGCAGTCCAGATCCCCAGCTACCAGCTTGGTGTCAGAGAGAGGAGTTCATTGTTCTGTCCCTCCTTCCCAGGCCAATGTACTTTCTATTCCAGCATACACTCCTCTGCACATTCATTTTCTTTTTGGGACATTCTCCCATCTGCCTCCCACAGTGTTGGCCTGATCCCCATGACCTACTCAAGGCAATCACAATAGTCAGCATCACATTTCACAAAGAGTGGAGTTTTAAAACGTTAATGACAATATTTGTAGTGGCACCAACATCCAGTCTACTATCTTTTTTACAGTCTTTCCTCCAACAGGAGTCAACAGCACAACAGCAATTTGAGCCTGCATGTCTCCTGACCAGCAATATCCTGTCCCACTCCTTCCTGTAAGTCCTGCTCCCTAGAGGCAACTACTTTCCACTCTTTGAGCTGTTTCTTCTGGTATTTACCATTCTCAACCCTCTTCTCTATTGCTACCTCTCACTCAGAGGCTGAAGATCACACGCTTGCTTTCTTAGTCTCCCTTGCAGCTAGAGATGACTATGCAACCTAGTTATGACCAACGATATGTTTGCGGGAGCTTTCTGGAAAAGCTTATGTTTTCCTGAGCAAAAAAACACGCTGAGCTGATGCTGTCTCCTTCCTTCTTTCTGCCTTGGATATAGTCATACTGCCTGGAGTTGGGACAGCCATCTTGTGACCATGAGGCAATGAGTATGAGGATGAAAACTCGGTATATTAACGAAGGAAAAGTTAGAAAGAGTTCCTTGACTTCTTGTTAATTGAATAAATAAATCAATAAAACCACTGTCAGTTTTTTTTTTTTTTTTGGTTACTTGTAACTGAAACGATTTTTAACTTATGGGCCACCATATTTCTAAATACTATGCTTACACTACTATTTCTTAATTTAGCAATTTGAGACATTGTCTTTTTAAAAATTGTTATTGTGAAAATATACACATCAAAACATTCACCAATACAATTTCTACATTTACAATGTAATGAAATTGACTGCATTCTTATTTTTGTACAGCCGTTATCACTATCCTTTTCCAAAGTATCCCACCACCATTAACATCAACTCAATGTCCCCAAACAACTCCCTGTTTCCCGCTCTCTCTCACCCCTGGTAACCACTAATAATCTTTGATTTTTATATATTTGCTTATTTCATATAAATGACATCATAAAGTATTTTTCCTTTTGCAACTGACTTAACTTGCTCGGCATGATGTTTTCAATGTTCATCCACATTGTGGCATGCATCAAAACTTCATTTCTCTTTATGGCTGTGTAATATTTCATTGTATGTAATGCGTGTTGTTGTAGTTGTTAGGTGCCGTTGAGTCGGTTCTGACTCATAGTGACCACAGAAGGAAACACTGCCCGGTCCTGCACCATGCTCACAATCGTTGTTATGCTTGAGCCCATTGTTGCAGCCACTGTGTCAATCCATCTCGTTGAGGGTCTTCCTCTTTTTTGCTGACCCTGTACTTTACCAAGCATGATGTCCTTCTCCAGGGACTGATCCCTCTTGAAAACATGTTCAAAGTATGTAAGATGTAGTTTTGCTGTCCTTGCTTCTAAGGAGCATTATGGTTGTACTTCTTCCAAGACACATTTGTTCGTTCTTTTGGCAGTCCTTGGTATATTCAATATTCTTTGCCAACATCACAATCCAAAGGCATCAATTCTTCTTCGGTCTTCCTTATTCATTGTCCAGCTTTCACATGCATGTGATGCGATTGAAAATACCATGGCTTGGGTCAGGCACAACTTAGTCTTCAAGACAACATTTTTTCAACACTTTTTAAAGAGGTCTTCTGCAGCCAATTTGCCCAATGTAAGGCGTCTTTTGATTTCTTGATTGCTGCTTCCATGAGTGTTGATTGTGGATCCAAGTAAAATGAAATCCTTGACAACTTCAATCTTTTCTTCGTTTATCATGATGTTGCCTGTTAGTCCAGTTGTGAGGATTTTGTTTTCTTTATGTTAAGGTGTAACCCATACTGAAGGCTGTGGTCTTTGATCTTCATTAGTAAGTGCTTCAAGCCCTCTTCACTTTCAGCAAGCAAGGTTGTGTCATCTGCATATTGCAGGTTGTTAATGAATCTTCCTTTAATCCTGATGTCACATTGTTCTTCATATAGTCCAGCTTCTCGGATTATTTGCTCAGCATACAGATTGAATAAGTATGGTGAAAGGATACAATCCTGACACACACCATTCCTAACTTTAAACCATGAAGTCTCCCCTTGTTTTGTTCGAAAGACTGCCTCTTGGTCTATGTACAGGTTCTTCACGAGCATAATTAAGTGTTCTGGAATTCCCGTTCTTCACAATGTTATCCATAATCTGTTATGATCCACACAATCAAATGCCTTTGCATAGTCAATAAAACACAGGTAAACATCTTTTTGGTATTCTCTGCTTTCAGCCAGGATCCATCTGACATCAGCAATGATATCTCCTGGTTCCACCTCCTCTTCTGAATCCGGCCTGAATTTCTGGCATTTCCCTTTTGACATACTGCTGCAGCCGCTTTTGAATGATCTTCAACAAAATTTTGCTTTCGTGTGATATTAATGATATTGTTCAATAATTTCTGAATTTGGTTGGATCACCCTTCTTGGGAATAGGCATAAATATGGATCTCTTCCAGTCTATTGGCCAGGTAGCTGTCTTCCAAATTTCTTGGCATAGACGAGTGAGCACTTCCAGTGCTGCATCCATTTGTTAAAAGATCTCAATCGATATTTCGTCAATTCCTTGGAGCCTTGTTTTTCACCAATGCCTTCATTGCAGCTTGGACTTCTTCCTTCAGTACCATTGGTTCCTGATCATATGCTACCTCTTGAAATGGTTGAACGTCGACCAATTCTTTTTGGTATAATGACTCTGTGCATTCCTTCCACCTTCTTTTGATGCTTCCTGCGTCGTTTAATACTTTCCCCATAGAATCCTTCACTACTGCATCTCCAGGCTTGAATTTTTTTCTTCAGTTCTTTCAGCTTGAGAAATGCGAGTGTGTTCTTCCCTTTTGGTTTTCTATCTCTAGCTCTTTGCACATGTCATTATAATACTTTACTTTGTTTCTGGAGCTGCCCTTTGAAATCTTCTGTTCGGTTCTTTTACTTCATCATTTCTTCGTTTTACTTTAGCTCCTCAACATTCAATGGCAAGTTTCAGAGTCTCTTCTGACATCCATTTTGGTCTTTTCTCTCTTTCCTTTCTTTTTAATGACCTCTTACTTTCTTTACGTATGATGTCCTTGATGTCATTCCACAACTCGTCTGGTCTTTCGTCATTAGTGTTCAACTAGTCAAATCTATTCTTGAGATAGTCTCCAAATTCAGGTGGCATATACTCAAGGTCGTACTTTGGCTCTCATGAACTTGTTCTAATTTTCTTCAGCTTCAACTTGAACTTGCATATGAGCAATTGATGGTCTGTTCCACAGTCGGTCCCTGGCCTTGTTCTGACTGATGGTATTGAGCTTTTCCACTGTCTCTTTCCACAGATGTAGTCGACTTGATTCCTGTGTATTCCATCTGGCTAGGTATATGTGTACAGTCGCCATTTATGTTGGTGAAAAAAGGTATTTGCAATGAAGTCATCAGTCTTGCAAAATTCTATCATGCAATTTCTGGCATAATTTCTATCATCAAGGTCATATTTTCCAACTACTGATCCTTCTTCTTTGTTTCCAGTTTTCACATTCCAATCACCAGTAATTATCAATGCATCCTGATTGCATGTTTGATCAATTTCAGACTGCAGAAGCTGGTAAAAATCTTCAGTTTCTTCATCTTTGGCCTTAGTGGTTGGTGCGTAAATTTGAATAATAGTCTTATTAACAGGTCTTCCTTGTAGGCATATGGGTATTATCCTATCACTGACAGCATTGTACTTCAGGATAGATCTCGAAATGTTCTTTTTGACGATGAATGCAACGCCATTCCTCTTCAAGTTGTCATTACCAGCATAGTAGACCATATAATTGTCCAACTCATAATGGCCAATACCAGTCCATTTCAGGTCACTAATGCCTAGGACATCGATGTTTATGTGTTCCATTTCATTTTTGATGATTTCCAATTTTCCTAGATTCATACTTTGTATATTCCACTTTCCTATTATTAAGGGATGTTTGCAGCTGTTTCTTCTCATTTTGAGTCATGCCACATCAGCAAACGAGGGCTCCAAAAGCTTGACTCCCCCACGTGTCTGTCAGTTTGTTGTACTGTGGGGGCTTGCGTGTTGCTGTGATTCTGGAAGCTATGCCACCGGTGTTCAGATACCAGTAGGGTCACCCATGGCGGACAAGTTTCAGTTGAGCTTCCAGACTAAGACAAACTAGGAAAAAGGACCAGGAAGTCTACTTCTGAGAAGAATTAGCCAGTGGAAACCTTATGACTAGCAGCGGAACATTGATATAGTGCCGGAAGATGAACCTCCAGGTTGGAAGGCACTCAAAAGATGCCTGGGGAAAAGCTGCCTCCTCAAAGTATGTAATGTGTGAGAGCCCCAAAACTGAGGCACTTGACTATATCAAAATGACTGGCCTGGATCTGAGCCCTGACTCCATCTTAAACCTGTTCTTGCTTCTTTGCAATCATTTAACTTTTGTGAAGACTTAATCCTGTAACTAAGGAAATGGTTTTTTCTCTGTGATTAAGGATATGAGAGCAATGTCCCTGAGGGAGGGTCTTGGCGCAAACCCCTCATTAGAAACCTCCTGCACAAACAATTCTCAGGGAATGTTTGCTAAAGATACTATCTTAACAGAATGGTCTCAGAAAGAATGTCTTATTAATTTCCTTGTGACTACCCAGTAAACCTCCCTTTAGTCACGTACTTCTGTAATTAGAAAACTAACCAATCGAGGTAGCCCACATATACACTTTAGACCAATCACATTAAGATCTCCACTCAGAGATGTCCCACCTCCTACTACCTTAGTTTTGTAACTTACAATCAGACAATTGTACCATAAGTTCCTGATTTTGCCAGATAAATATGCTTCTCTAACTCCACCACCTCAAAGTGTTTGGTTTCATTGTGGTGGACTAAGCATCTCCCCGGTTAGAATTGTCTTGAACCTTCAATAAATCTCTTTACTTCTATTTTAACAGAGTACACTTTCTTACTCTAAGACATTTCTTAGTGTCAGGTACATGGGATTTGAAGGCATATTATCTTTGGCGACCCCCGGGACATCGAGGACCCAGAGCTTCCTTACTGGCATGGGCCCCTTGATCCCTTCTGTATCAACAGAATCCCAGGTGTCGTGCCAGGTAAAAACCCTCTCGAATCGAGCTCTGCTTTCTTGTGTGAAACTCTTCAAGATTTATTGTTGGATCTCTTTCTTGTACTTTCATTTTCAGTTCATACTCTGAATGTTGTGATGATTTCATTGCTAAATTGAGTTTGATGAGACTGTTACTATGATTCTCCTAGATCTTATAAGCTGCAAGACAAAACTTGGGCACGGGTCGACCAGTAAAAGGTGAAAGGGCAGTCTCCAGCTATAAGAGCAGTTAAAGAGTCCAGTGACAGGATAAACTAGATTGTGAACTGGGGAAGAGCAGTAGGCTGCCTACTAGTTACACGCCACAGTTCATGCACTGAAGGTATACATTGGTTAAAGCAAAACACTAGCCCCACCCTGTGGCAAACTCCTGCTAGGATCCTAACAGCCTCTGGGAGAAACAAGGTCTCAGCCCATTAAGTTTGAACTCGCTTTGTCTTCTTAAGTGCACATTTAAGTTTTAGTGTGCATTCAGGTATCGGTGCACATTCAGGTTTCAGTGCATATTCTGGTTATATAGTATGGGAAGTTTACTGTTTTAGAAAAATGCGGAATGCCAGTTCTAAGGATTCAGCGGGGCCACCTTCAGGTACCCTGGCCACTCAAGTGAACAAGCTTTTGGTCTTCACTGCTGCCTGTTATTAGAGTGCTGGCATACTTTTACTAAAGACAGCTTAGAAAATCAATGGGCATTATGAGGCTCTTCTGACCTGGACAGACTAGTTCTCCTGCACAGTCGAAAAGAAAAGCTCCCAAATTCGGCAACCACAATGGGATGCCAATTTTGATTAGCACATGGAAGCCATTGAAAATCACCAGGAGAGACAAATGGCCTCCATGCAAGATACTACTTTCAAATTAACAGCGTCAAAAAGACATGGAACGTCAGGTGCCTACTCCCATTCCTCAGCCCCTTAGTCCCTCTGCTCCTTCACTGGCTGATTCTTCTTTATACCCAACTCTGCCTTCTTACTCCCCTATTAACACCCTTTCCAAACTCCCCTTTTTGCCTAAAGAACCTACTGAAACGATAAGCCCTAGCCCCATGATGCCTTTCAATCTCTGTCCCACACTGAGGTCTGGAGTTGGCACTGGGGATGCTTTGAATGAACTTGGTGTGTCCTTTGTTCCTTGGACTCACTGAATTACATAGCATTGTTAAAGATTTCCCAAATTTGCATGAGGACCCTTATAAATTTGCTAAACAACTTAAAACCCTTCTTGAAGCATATCAGCCTGGATTTCCAGACCTATATTAATTAGTACGTAATGCTAGTCAGCCCTGGAGATGCCCAAATGTGGTTAGAAAATGCTGACTGGAAAGATCCTCAAGCCAGTCTTACCTTAGGCACAGGCAAGATGGCTGAGACCCTGCTTGCCAAAGCCCGAGAAAGAGGAAAGAAATTACTATATGCTCTTGATAAGGCCTTTCCCCGTGTAGTAGATTTGACAAAAATTCACTCTTGTATACAAAATAAGGATGAAAGTGTCTATGGTTACCAAAATCAGCTATTTCAAAATTTTTCTGGTCTTGATCCTTTAATCCCAGAGGCTTTGGGGGCTTTTAATGCAGTCTTTGTGTCTAGCCTTCAGCCAGAACTTTTAGCCTTAGTCAAAAGGTACCAGCTGGAATGGACAGCAGCTCCTATTGCCCATGAACTTTCTCAAACAATGGAGACTCAACAAACCTCCAAGGCAAACAAGTTAAAGGCCCTACAATTAAAAAATTACAGTCTCCTAACCAAAGTAAATTCAAACCCTTTAAATGTACTAAACCTGGCACTTATCATTACTGTAAGAAACCTGGACATTTTAAGAAAGATTGCATAAAATTAAAAAAAATAAGTTGAACAGCCTGCCATCAGGTAGAGCCCAACCTGAACAGAAGTGAAGAGGCTCTGGGGAGATTACAGGGGCTTTCCCAATAGTGCCTTTAAATCCTCAAGGAGAAACAATTTTCTGAGTAAACGGAGAATATTGTAAATTTTTTATTGATACTGGTGTCACCCTGTCAGCAATAAACCCCAAGTGTTTACAGAAGCCCCTGCCTCAGAGTACCCAGACTTCCCAAGTTGTGGGAGTAACTAATCAAGTACATACAGTGACTCATCCCAACCAGTCCCTATTTCTTTAGGTCCTATTGAAGACATGCGCTCATTTTTGCTTGCCTTAATACCCCAGTTTACCTACCAGGGTGAGATATTATATCTAAATAGAATTGCCGTTTGCAATTTACTGATAAAGGAAAAGTTTTATTTTCCAGGAACCCAAAGCAAACAGATTTTGAATCAGATAAGGAGGAGGCTCTTTGTTACCTGAAGACACTTAACGTGCCTCTGCAAGAATGCAGTCTTTCTGCTTCTACTCATTTAGACAGCCTTTCCTTCATACCAGAAAACTTATGGGCCCCTACCTCTACATTAATAAATGGAATGTGGAATATACGAAGTATTAATCTAAGAAAATTGGAAGTCATCAAAAATGAAATGGAACACATAAAAATCAATAAGCTAGGCATTCATTAGTGAGCTGAAATGGACTTTTATTGGCCATGTTGAATAGGAAAATCGTATGGTTTACTGTACCGGCAATGACAAATTGAAGAAGAATGGTGTCACATTCATTGTCAAAAAGAACATTTCAAGATCCATCTTGAATACAACCCTGTCAGTGATAGAATAATATCCATATGCTTACAAGAAAAACCAGTTAATACGACTATTATTAAAACTTACTCACCAACCAACAATGATGAAAACGAGGGAATTGAAGATTTTTACTAACTTCTGCAATCTGAAATTGATCAAACATGCAATTAAGATGCAGTGATAATTACTGGTAATTAGAATGTGAAAATTGGAAACAAAGAAGAAGGATCAGTATTTGGAAAATATGGCCTTGGCTATAGAAGTGACTCCAGAGATCACATGATAGAATTTTGCAAGACCAATGACATTTTCACTGCAAATACCTTTTTTCACCAACATAAATGGCGACTATACACATGTACCTCACCAGATGGAATACACAAGAATCAAATCGACTACATCTGTGGAAAGAGGCTATGAAAAAGCTCAATATCATCAGTCAGAACAAGGCTAGGGACTGACTGTGGAATAAACCATCAACTGCTCACATGCAAGTTCAAATTAAAGCTGAAGAAAATTAAAACAAGTACACAAGAGCCAAAATACAACCTTCAGTATATCCCACCTGAATGTAGAGACCTTCTCAAGAAGAGATTTGACACACTGGACATCAATGACTGAAGACCAGATGAGTTGTGGGATGACATCAAGGACGTTATAGATGAAGAAAGGAAAAAGTCATTAAAAAGGCAAGAAAGAAAGAAAAGACCAAAAGGAGTGGCAGAAGACTCTGAAACTTGCTCTTGAATGTATAGCAGCTAAAGTGAATGGAAGAAATGATGAATTAAAAGAGCTGAACAGATTTCAAAGAGCAGCCCCAGAAGACAAAATAAAGTATTATAATGAAATGGTCAAAGACCTGAAGTTAGAAAACCAAAAGAAAAGAACATTCTCAGCATTTCTCAGGCTGAAAGAACTGAAGAAAAAATTCAAGCCTCGAGTTTGAAGGATTCTATGGGCAAAATATTGAATGACACAGGAAGCATCAAAAGAAGATGGAAAGAATACACAAAGTCAGTATACCAAAAATAACCATTTCAGGAACCAATGGTATTGAAGGAAGACATCCAAGCTGCACTGAAGGCATTGGTGAAAAAGAAGGCTCCAGGAATTGACGGAACACCAATTGAGATATTTCAACAAACAGATGCAGCACTGGAGGGTATCACTCATCTATACCAAGAAATTTGGAAGACAACTACCTGGCCAACTGACTGAAAGAGATCCTTGTAAGTGCCCATTCCAAAGAAAGGTGATCCAACAGAATGTGGAAATTATCAAACCATATCATTAATATCACACACAAGTAAGATTTTGCTGAACGTAATTCAAAAGCAGTTGTAGCAGTACATCGACAGGGAACTGCCAGAAATTCAAGTCGGATTTAGAAGAGGATGTAGAATGAGGGATATCATTACTGATGTCAGGTAGATCTTGGCTGAAAGCAGAGAATACCAGAAAGATGTTTACCTGTGTTTTATTGACTATGCAAAGGCATTTGATTGTGTGGATCATAACAAATTATGGATAACATTGTGAAGAACGGGAATTCCAGAACACTTAATTATGCTCGTGAAGAACCTGTACATAGACCAAGAGGCAGTCATTCGAAAAGAACAAGGGGAAACTGCATGGTTTAAAGTTAGGAATGGTGTGAGTCAGGGTTTTATCCTTTCACCATACTTATTCAATCTGTATGCTGAGCAAATAATCCGAGAAGCTGGACTATATGAAGAATGTGACATCAGGATTAAAGGAAGATTCATTAACAACCTGCAATATGCAGATGACACAACCTTGCTGAAAGCGAAGAGGACTTGAAGCACTTACTGATGAAGATCAAACACTACAGCCTTCAGCATGGATTACACCTTAATATAAAGAAAACAAAAATCCTCACAACTGAACTAACAAGCAACATCATGATAAACGGAGAAAAGATTGAAGTTGTCAAGGATTTCATTTTAGTTGGATCCACAATCAATGCCCATGGAAGCAGCAGTCAAGAAATCAAATGACGCATTGCATTGGGCGAATCTGCTGCAAAAGACTTCTTTAAAGTGTCAAAAAGAAAAGATGTCAGTTTAAGGACTAAGGTGTGCCTGACCCAAGATATGGTATTTTCAATCACCTCATATTCATGCAAAAGCTGGACAATGAATAAGAAAGATCAATATAGAAGTGATGCGTTTGAATTATGATGTTGGTGATGAATATTGAATATACCATGGACTGCCAAAAGAACAAGCAAATCTGTCTGGGAAGAAGTACAGCCAGAATGCTCCTTAGAGGCTACGATGGCGAGACTTCATGTACTTTGGACATGTTACCAAGAGGGACCAATCCCTGGAGAAGATATCATGCTTGGTAAAGTAAAGTGTCAACAAAAGAGAAGAATACCCTCAATGAGATGGATTGACACAGTGTAATGATGGGCTCAAGCATAGCAACAATTGTGAGGATGGTGCAGGAATGGGCAGTGTTTTCATTCTGTTGTACATGGGGTCGCTATGAGTCAAAATTTACTCGACGGCACCTAACAACAACAACAACCTCTATAGATGTTGGCCAGGTACTATCAGCGGACCCAATTAGGATCCAAATTGATACCTCCAAGCTGTTACCTAAAGTTTCCCAATATCCTTTGAAACAAGAAGCTAAAGAAGGGCTTGCCCCTATTATCCAAGCTTTCCTCACTAAAGATTTAATTATTCCTTGTATCAGCCCTTAAATACTCCTGTTTTCCCAGTTAAGAAATCAAATAATTGAGGCTGTCAGTTTGTACAAAACTCCAGGGACATTAATCGCATTGTTATTCCTAGATTTCCAGTAGTTCCTAATCTTCACTTACTTCTTTCTAATGTCTGTCCTAAGGCCACTTATTTTACTGTAGTAGACTTTTGCAGTGATTTATTTAGCATTCCTGTACACCCGATAGCCAATATTTGTTTGTCTTCACTTGGGGAGATGAACAGTATACCTGGACCTTGATGCCCCAAGGCTGCACCAAATCCCCTATTTTTCTCAGATTTTGTATGCAGACTGGAAGCCCTTGCAATTTGTCTATTAGTCTACTTTATTGCAATATGTAGATGACCTGTTGGTCTGCTCTAGTTCCCAACAAGCTTGTCTTGAAGACATTATTCTTTTGCAACCGTATTTGACTAATAGTGGACACAAAGCTTCTAAGGAAAAACTACAATTGGCTCAGTCACCAGTTAAATATTTGGGACACACAAACCCAGCAAAAAGGAGCATTATTGACCCCAAAAGGAAAGAGACCATCTTTGCTTTCCTTGACCCTACCATTAACAAATAATTGAGAGGGTTTTTAGGACTCTGAAAATATTGCAGGACTTGGATACAAAACTTTTCTTTGTTGGCACAGCCTTTTATATCAATACTGAAAACTTCAGAGCCAGACCCTTTGCAACTTGCAGAGGATGGCAAAGAAGCCATACAGAAATTGAAAGCATCTCTAGTTGATACTTTAGCTTTAGGATTTCCTAATTATAATATGGATTTTTCACTTTTTGTACATGAGGTCTCTGGGAATGTCTTGGGAGTCCTCACCCAAAAGCGTGGAGGACAACAAAGGCCAGTTAGTTGTTACAATTTGCAACTAGACTCAGTTGCTAGAGGATACCCTCCTTGCCTTAGGGCAGTTGCTGCCACCGCTAGGCTAGTGGAAGCAACAGCAGACATAGTTTTAGGAAATTTTATTGTTGTTTATGTACCTCATGCAATTTCTGCTATTTTAAGTTCAACAATGACCTAATAGATTTCAGCTAGCAGACTTACGTCATATGAAGTCTCTTTATGGCTGCTTCTAATAGCTTGGTTGAACACTGTTGCCTCATTAAACCCAGCTACTCTTTTACCCACTCCAGACTACAGCAATCACCATCCTCACAATTGCTTAGTCTTAACTGAGCAGATTTTGTCTCCTAGAAAGGATTTAAAAGAAACTCCTCTTTATAACCCTGATTTGATTCTATTTGTGGATGAGTCATATTAGAGCCCAACCCCAACAGCTCTCATTACCAGGCAGGCTATGCTGTTACCACCTCTGCGGAAGTTCTTAAACACAGCTCCCTTCCGAAATCACTTTGGCCCAACAAGCTGAATTGATTGCACTTACCAAAAAAAAGAAACAAAAAAAACAAAAACAAAAAACAAAAAACAAACCCATTGCTGTGGAGTCAGTTCCAACTCATAATGACCCTACAGGACAGAGTAGAATATTCTCATAGTGTTTCCAAGGAGCTGCTGGTGGATTCAAACTGCCGACCTTTTGGTTAGCAGCCAAACGCTTAACTACTGCGCGGCCAGGGCCCGGATTGCGTGTTATAAGGGCTTGCAAATTGGCTTCTGGATGGTCAAAAAATATTTACGCTGACTCTATGTATAGATTCGGAATAGTTCATAATTTTGGTGTTATGAAAACAAAGGGGTTCCTAACCTCTTCTGGAATCCCAATTAAAAAGTGGCCATTTAGTGGTAGACCTCTTAGAAGCCCTTCTGCTTCCCTCTGAGACTGCTGTTGTTAAAATACAATCTCACCAGCCTAAGGTAATACCTCAAACAGAAGTATTAAAGGAAACAATCTATCAGATAAAGCAGCTAAACAGGCTGCTTCCCAAATCCTCTTTGCTCCCATAATACTTAAAGGAATCTTCATGCATGATTATGCTAGCTCAGGTGAACCAGATCATGATGAAAAGGAGGGAAATAAATACACACATGAAGTAATCATAGAAGATTGCACACTTAATGAAATGACTTCAGATGATCTTCTCAAATGACATAAAATTGCCCCAATTGCAGAAGTTGAAGATTGGAAAGAATCAGGCTATTTTTTTTAAAATATGTCCACTAGATTATGGATAGGACCTAACCAAAAAGCTGTCCTGCCTAAATGTTTACATGTCCCTATGGCCAGAACTATACACATAAACTCCCGTATGGGAAGAGATAAACTGATCGAAACTTTAAAGAAATATTGATGGGGAAAAATTTTTGAAGCTACCAAATATGTCACAAGCCATTGTTCCCTTTGCCCTTGTTACAACCCTGGGAAACATCTCCAAGGGTTTCCTGGGAAATACCCATTACCCTCTGGACCTATGCTTGAATGACAGATTTCATTCAGCTCACACCTACAAGTGGATATAAATATATAATATATAAATATGTACTAGTAATGATTTGTTTATTTTCACATTGGGTGGACGCTTTTCCTTGCAAGAATGCTACTGCCACTTCTGTGGAAAAGAAGATTTTAGAGAACATCATCCCTACTTGGGGAGCCCTGAGAACTCTGCAGTGACCGGGGTACTCACTTTACTGGGAAAGTGATCCAAGAAGTATGTAAGATTTTTCCATTTATCAAAGACTGCATTTCCCATACCACCCACAATCTTATGGATTAGTGGAAAGAACAAATAGTGTCATTAAAACACAAATAGCTAAGCTTTGTGAGTCATTGACCTGGCCTTAGACTAAAGTTCTTCATTTAGTCCTCCTAAATTTGAGATCTACTCCATTTGGTAAACACAAACTCACTCCCTACGAGATAATAACCAGCAGGCCCATTTCCTTGCAATATATGGCTTACAAAGACCTCAACTTAATCCAACAAGATATACTTAAGTATTGCCAATCCCTGATGCATTATTGAAAAACCTATTTCATGCAAATTAAGGAAGCTTTAATGATGATGAACCTAAATCTCAGTCTTTACCCACAATTTCCCCCAGGTGATTTTGTCTATTGGAAAAGGCACCAACTAAAGCACTCCTTAGAACCTCACTGGAAAGGAGCCTACTTAGTACTTCTCAGCAACTGTTGTGGCACCAAGTTAGAAAGAGTCGACTCTTGAGTCCAACTTTCACAGTTAAAGAAAGCCAAGGAACCTGCCTGGACTTGTGAACCCACTGGGGACTTATGGTTCACCATTAAACGCCCTAGTGGCCAGGAGCAGATGACTTCAGAAATAGCTCCTCCCAAGATCACAGAACAAGACCCCATGCAAATTCTTGAAATTGTTGGACTTTGCTTAGTTTCATTAACTGGGGAAGCAGATTTATGATTCTCATCCTTATATTAGTAATCCTCATCACTATCATATTTTTAATAGCTATTTTGTGTTACTTTAATTAGGAACCCACTTATGCAGGCTGCTGAGGTTTTTGGACTTTGCTTTATAGTTTTTACCATACTTTTAAAAAATCAACTTACTACATTATTGTGGCATAATCCCCTGTTTTAACATTTTGTTCTTCCTATGCAAATAACTGAAGGAGGAACTTGTTTTATTGTAACTGTTATTTTTATGGTATTTGCCTTATTATATTATTTCTGGTTAGTGTTCTTACATTATGAAGCTTTCCTCAAGTATTCTCTTATTATATGCTGTGACTTTAGTTAACCCTTGGAAAGAAAATGCTTTTGTTAGACTAGCTCAATCAGCAGATAGCGCTGGTAATCTGACTGATTTCTGGGTCTGACAGCAAATCCTGAAAGCAGGACATGACAATTCTGACCCATTGGCATTGCTCATGTTTAACTATAGTTTCATACTTAGTGCCATTGTTAATATCAATGCTATTCCCAAGTGATCCACTCATCTTAGGCTATGGAATCCATCTAATTTCCCTACTTATCCTTTAGTGCTTTGCTTTTATCTCTTTCATGTTTGGACACACCCTAAAGTTACTTATGCTAATGGAAGCCTTATTCCGTTTATTGGCAATTGTCTATATTATACAGACTAGTAGACTTTTGTAATGTTAACAATCAAGACGCTCCAGTTTGCCCTCATCTTAAGGAAAAATCAGAATTAGGAGGACTGCATATTTGCAATGACTCCCTTACTGAAAAATGGCTTGAAAAAACAAACCAGGTTATTGCTTTTCCCAATACTCAGACAGAAGCAGAAATTATTTGTGCACCTCCTGGATATACATTTTTATGTGGTGGATCAGCTTATTTGAAAGAAAGTGACAATATTGAGCCTTACACATGGGCATTACCTTGTTTAGACAGATGGTGCATATATAACCAATGTACTTTGGGGACCCTTGGAGTCCACTCTTATAATGAGAGCACCCATTGGACCAGTGATTTAAAAATTCTTACCAGATACAAAAGAGATCTTGTAGAATCTAACAACAGCTCTATAATAAACAGACCCAGAGACAGATGGACATTCCTCTGAGGACTTTTACCACTTGTTGGTACCCCTGAACTTGAAAATATATTCACAATTTGTGCACTACTATGCTACAAGTAAACAATGAACTTGATGATAGCATAGAAGCACAACGAAAATCCTTAAACTCCTTTGCCAAAGTTGTGTTAGACTATAGAATTGTCCTTGATTTTATTTTAGCTCAGCAAGGAGGGGTATGTGCAGTTGCCAACACTTCTTGTTGTACTTGGGTAAACACATCAGGAGAAGTAGAGCAAGACATAAGACATCAGACAAGTCCACCAAAGGGCCGCCTGGCTTCAAATGACTCCTATGCATAACTCCCCCTTCCTAGATATTTTTAGTTTTCTGCCTTCTGGAGTTGGATCCTGGATTAGATCAATATTATTGACTTGATTAATGATACTGATTGGTGTCATAATAATCATTGGAATAGTAAAATGCTGCATGAAATGTACGACAAATGTTGTTACTCAGAAAACTAACCTAATGCCTCTGAGAAGGATTATGTACATAGATGAGGCTTGTTTCTCTAACAGGCTCAAGCTCACAGCCTAAGCCAGTCTTTTGAACAGTCAAGTTGTTCTTCCAATGTGACCTTACTCCACACGGACCTCCAACTAGGATCACAGAAGCTGAATGCCAAGCCATGGCAGGGCAAAGAGGTCAGATGATGTCCGATGTCCGACTACTAACAGTAGTGTCTGAGGTCTTAAAAGCTTACTCAAATAAGTAGCCATCTAAAAGATTACCTGCCATCATAAGTCCCTGCAGAAGAAAGCATTCATATAATGGTGACCAAAGGATGTCATTAAAATCCTTGATCAAAAGGAGGGAATGTGTGAGAGCCCCCAAACTGAGGTTCTTGACTTTATCAAAATGACTGGCCAGAGTCTGAGCCCTGACTCTATCTTGAAACTGCACTTGCTTCTTCAGCAATCATTTAGCCTTTGTGAAGACTTAATCCTGTAACTAAGGAAATTTTTTTTTTCTGTAGTTAAGGATATGAGAACAATGTCCCTGAGGGAGAGCCTTGATGCAAGCCCTTTAGTAGAAACCTCCTGCACAAGCAATTCTCAGGGAATGTTTGCTAAAGATGCTATCTTAACAGAATGATCTCAGAAAGAACATCTTGTAATTTCCTTGTGACCACCCTGTAAGCCCCCCTTTAGGCATATACTTCTGTAATTTAGAAAACTAATCAATCTAGGTAACCCACGTATACACTTTAGACCAATCATATTAAGATCCCCACTTAGAGTTATCCCACCTCCTACTATCCTAATTTTGTAACTTCCAGTCAGAAAATTGTACCATAAATTCCTGATTTTACCAGATAAATATGCCTCTCTAACTCCACCACCTCTGAGCATTTGGTGGTGGACTAAGTATCTCCCCAGTTCAAGAACTGTCTTGAACCTTCAATAAATTTCTTTACTTTTATTTTAACAGAGTACGTGTTCTTACTCTAAGACAGTATACACCACATTTTGTTTATCATTCATTTGTTGATGGACATTTTGGTTATCTCCAACTTTTGGCTATTGTGAAAAGTGCTGCAATGAACACTGGTGTGCAGGTTTACTGTTTGCATTCCTGCTTTCATGTCTTCTAGGTATATACCTAGGAGTGGGATTCCTGGGTCATATGGCAGTTCTATGTTCAACTTTTTGAGGAACCACCAAGACATTATCGTTTGACATCTCGTTATGGTAAAATAAGATTTTATCCCCTTCCACTCACACCTCTACTTTTCCTCTTTTCCTACTTCCAATATGCTTATATCACAATTCCTAGTAAATAAGTAGCTGCTACAGACCCAAGAAGTGTACTATAATTACCTTTTTCCCCGATTTTTTGATTTTCCTGGATTTTGCACTTGCTTAAGGAGGTTGGGAGTTTGAGAAAAAACCTGATGATCTGCTCCCATAAAGATCATAGCCTAGGAAGCCCTATGGGAGCAGTTCTACTCATATAGGGTCACTGTGATTCAAAATCAACTTGAAGGCACACAACAACAATTACTTGGCTTTTTTGTTGTTCATTTGCAATGTGCCTAGCCTTAGTTTTTTCCCTTTGATTCATCAATCCATTCATAAACCTATTAACATTTTTTCACAAATGTTCAAACATATCAGCCCATTGATTTAAGAAGAAAGCAATAGAATGTCGGTTGAAAGCCCTGTGCAAGGGGCGGGATTTGTCAAGCCCACTGTTAGACTTCCCTTTTAGGTGACTGGGTGGGGACCTAACAATCTGCCAGAGGAGCCCTAAGTGCAGAAAGTGGAGGCTTCTGCTCGGGGATCTTTGATTTATTTGGAGAACTTTAATGTTTTGCCTGAGTGTAGATGCTTGTTTCTTGTGATTCTACCCATGAGGATGGGGAAGGGCAGAGAAAGACTGGGGGAGGTCAACAAATCTAACGCAAACTTTCATTTATCCTCTTGCTTGGGGCTGTACATCTCACTCTCACCATCAGGCAGACCTCCTGTTTCTAAACCAGAGCCTCTCCAGGATTTAGCAGGGTAGATTTACTCTCTCCTGAGCTGATCCCCTCCTATGTGGACTATGTCTATGCCTTTCCTTGCCCTGCTTTCTCAGTTACCACCCCTCCAGTCCCTCTCTGCTTGCCAGAAACGTTTTGAAATTCTTCCCCCATTGGTGGGCCTTCCTCCAGTTTTCTTATGGGGTCTCAGGAGGAAGTGCATGCAAAAGCTGGACAATGAATAAGGAAGACTGAAGAAGAATTGATGCCTTTGAATTATGTGTTGGTAAAGAACATTGAATATACCATGGACTGCCAGAAAAATGAACAAGTCTGTCTTGGAAGAAGTACATTCAGAGTGCTCCTTAGAAGTGAGAATGGCGAAACTTCATCTCATATACTTTGGACATGTTATCAGGAGAGACTAGTCCCTAGAGGACATCATGCTTGGTAAAATAGAGGGTGAGCGAAAAAGAGGAAGACCTAGACAAGATGGATTGACACAGTGGCTGCAACAATGGGCTCAAACATAGCAATGATTGTGAGGATGGCACAGGACCAGGTAGTGTTTACTTCTGTTGTACAACTTGATGGCATCCAACAACAACAACAGGAGGAAGAGACAAACGCATTCTACCTTCTTGAATGGAAGTCAAAGTCTGAAATTTTAACTTCCCAGATTGTTTCGATATACCAAGTCTGTAGACCAACATTTATAAACCACTAGTAGTGACAAGGAAACCCTGGTGGCATAGTGGTTGAGAGTTCAGCTGCTAGCCAAAATGTAGGCAGTTCAAATCCACTGGGCGCTCCTTGAATCAACTCAATGGCAAAGAGTTTGTTTTTGTTTTTTAGTAGTGACAAAAACCTGAGTCTGGAAGTCTGATGGATTTCAGCTTCTTGAATTCTGACTCTCTGACTTAAGTTATTTCCATCCATGGGCCTCAATTTTCTCCTCTGTAAAACTGGAATAATAATGTCTACCTAATAGAATTCTAGAAGGAATGTCTTAGATACTATATGCAAAGCATGCACCACAGGGCTTGGCAGTAGGTGCTCAATAAATGGGAGTGATCACTTTTATAATGGAAACAAGTGGGAAATGTGATTGGAAAGATTTGAATGAGGTTTTAAGAAAGCCTTGAATACCAGGACTTATTCTTGTTGACTCTGAGGAACCGTCGAAGACTTGTGAGCGGGGAAGTGACTTGATCCCAAGGAATTTGTCAGCTTGTTCCCTCAGTCTGGTCTGGGAAGGGAGCAAGAAGTCCTTGGCCCAGCAGCTCTTGAGTTAAAATCTTTGTCTGCATCTGAGTTATTTGTAACTCGCTGTCATGGCAACAAGTTTGGCAAAGGAGCCAGTGCTGCAAGCTCCTGACAGTAGGGAGGGGAGGGCAGTGGGAGAAGATGAAAGATTGGAAGCGGGGTGTCTGTGACCAGCGCCTCACTTTACCCTGATTTGTTTGAAACTTTCAGCTGGAGATGAGGGTGAGAATCTTCCTGGGAGAACCATTAGATGTTGGAGACACTCCTGCCTAATCTCCTGATATTACAGATGTGAAAATAGGCCCAGAGAGGTCTAGCAGATGGTTCAAGACCACCTATGAAGTCAGGGACAGAGACAGGGATGGACATTTTAAAAAGACTCAGGGCCACAGAACTGCAGCATAACAAAGTTGGAGAAGACCTTTGGAAACATTTCACCCACCTCCCACCAACACACACACACACACATTTCTGTTGTTGTTTATATGGGAAACCTGGGACCCAGAATGAGTTAGAACTGACTCAAGGTCTTACAGAAATTCAGACACTGACTTGAGACCAGCACCAGAGGCCTTGGGCCTGCCAGGACCTGGTACTTCCTGGGGAAGTGGCAGTCTGCAATCATGGTTCAGAGAAGCCCTTCACTGCTGACTGCAAAGATTGGTCCTTCCAGGATAAGACTTAGTTGGCTGCCTTGGCCTTTTACCCCCTCAATCCAACAAGCATGTGTTTGGGTCACATTTCCCCTCCCCTCCCCACCCCATTTGTCTGTATGTATGTGTGGCGTCCTCCTACCTACACCAACCCTTTTGCACAAATGGCAGCCCACTCCCTCCACCCCCATTAGCACCCTGCCCTGGCCCAAACACACCTGCCACACACCTCCCCCTCCAAATCACCCACAGGGCTAAGCACTTCCTGAACTTTCTGTTATGTAATTAAATCCTCACAATTATCATTCCCCTTCTTCCAGTTTAGCAAGTGGGAACCTAAAGGACCAGAGAAAGATAGTGACTGGCACAAGGTCACACCGTGAGCATTAGCCCAATGGATCCTTCCTCCTCCAGAAAGGCATTTCTGCCCATTCAATCCCACACTGATTTCTCAGCCCTCAGAGTTCCTCCAACACTGATCTTTGTCGTAACCACCCCCTTGGCACTTTGCAATATGTGTTCTCTGTATTCTCTGTCTTATGTGCAGCCCAGACTCCTCTTCATTGTTGCCAATCCCTCACGGGTCCAGTTGATCTTCTCCTTTCTGTCTCTTAAATCCCCCTCTTTCCAGGTCCCACTGCCATTGCCCTGCTCTAGCCTCAGCATCCCTCTCGTGGAAAATCCCAAGTCAGCTCGCTGGCCCCTGCTTCCAGACTGGCCATCTTCAACCTATTATTCTGCAGTGAGAGGGCTTTGAGGAAAAAGTCAACATATCACTTCCTTCTATGACACCCCCCTTCCCAGGGTAAACTTCTAGCTCCTTGCTTGGCCGTTAAGGTAGTCCACAATTCCGGCCTCTGCCAACCTCTCAAGCCTCATCTCTTCCCACTCTTGGTCTCACACACTGTGCTCTGACCACTGAACTATCTACCAGTGTTTCCTAGAAGGTACCAGGCTTTCTCTTGTCTAGGTGTCTTTGCAATTGCTCTTCCTTCTGCATGGAAGGCCCTTCACACTGACTCCCCAAACTGATGAACTCAGCTCATTTGTCATTTCCCCCAAGCAGCCTACCTGGATTCCCAAGTTGGATTGGATCTTGTCCTCTGGGCTCCCACAGCCCCCAGAGTGCCCTTGTGCCCCTGCAGGGTGTGGACCTGATGTCTGGGGCTCTTTCTCCTATCAGATGGGAGGCTCCCTGAAGGCAGAACCTGGATCTGATTGTCTTTCTCTCTTCATAATTGTATACAACCTCACTTAAGAATAATTTTTTGTGTGTGGTGAATACATGTATATGTATGGAGTTCTGGTGGGGCAGTGATTAAAGCACTCAGCTACTAACCGAAAGGTCGGTGGTTCAAACCCACCAGCCGCTCCAAGGGAGAAAGATGTGACAGTCTGCTTCTGTAAAAATTTACAGCCTTGGAAACCCTATGGGACAGTTTTACCCTGTCCTATAGGATCACAGGAAACCCTGGTGGCGTAGTGGTTAAGTGCTACGTCTGCTAACAAAAAGGTGAGCAGTTTGACTCTACTAGGCACTCCTTGGAAACTCTCTGGGGCAGTTCTACTTTGTCCTATAGGGTTGCTACGAGTTGGAATCGACCCGACGACACTGGGTTATAGGATCACTGAGTCAGAATCGACTCAACTGCAGTGGGTTTTTAAAAAAATGTATATACTATATATACATATGTATACATATATAAATTTGTTATTTCAACATCTTTTATATGTACAATTCAGTGATATTAATTATATTTATCATGTTGTGCAACCATCACCACTATCCATTTCCAAATTTTTCCATCACCCTTAACAGAAGCTCAGTGCCCCCTGAGCAATAACTCCCTCTTTCCCTCTCCCTCCTGTCCCTAGTAACAATGAATATTATAAACTCTATGGGGTAGTTCTACTCTGTCCTATAGGGTCACTATGAGTTGGAATCAACTCGATGGCAACAGATTTGGTTTTTTGGTCTCTATACATTTGCCATAGTCTAGATATTTCATATAAATGGGATCATACAATATTTGTCCCTTTGTGTCTGACTTATTTCACTCAGTTTAATGTTTTCAAGGTTCATCCATGTTATAGCATGTATCAAAACTTCATTTCAACTCGACGGCAACAGGTTTGGTTTTTTGGTCTCTATACATTTGCCATAGTCTAGATATTTCATATAAGTGGGATCATACAATATTTGTCCCTTTGTGTCTGACTTATTTCACTCAGTTTAATGTTTTCAAGGTTCATCCATGTTATAGCATGTATCAAAACTTCATTTCTATTTATGACAGAGTAATACTCCATTGTATGTATGTACCACATTTTGTTTATCCATTCTTCTATTGATGGACATTTAGTCTGTTACCACCTTTTGGCTATTGTGAATAATGCTGCAGTGAACACTGGTGTACAAGTATCTGTTTGCGTTCCTGCTTTCAATTCTTTTGGGTATATATCTAGGAGTGGAATTGCTGGATAGTGTGGTAATTCCATCCAGACCAGCACTGGGCCTGTCCCAGACAAAGGTCAGACAACGAATGAATCAATGGTTAAATGATGAATGAAATTCAGGCTCAGCTCTGTGATTGCATACTCTTGCCCAAAAGTGCCTGCATATCATTTGTTGCCTGGCAGTTTCCCTTCCACACTGGGGCATGGTTTATCCAGCAGGGGGCATGGTTTGGGTCAGCTAGAGCAGGGTGAGGCGGCCAAGGAATAAAAACCAGCCAGGTCTTGGTGGAGGCGTGGTGGAAGAGAAGGCGTGTAAGACAGAAAATGAGGTAGATGCTATTATCCCTCCTTATAGGTGAAGAAACTGAGGCACAGGGAGACTTAGGTGACTTGCCATAGCCAAGTAGCTAAATACCGGTGTGGTGAGCAGGACTTTTAACTGGTTGGAACTGATTCAGTTATGGCTGACTAAGCAAAAGTGGAACAGAGCTGAATTTTTAAAATTTGGGTGATCCGGAAACCATAACCAGAATGGGAAATATTACGGGTTGAAGCCTGAAATGAGAGACTTGGAAGAGCGTAGCGAGCCCTTTCAGGAGCCTGATGTGTGAGATTTGATTATTGCCAGGACGGAAGAGCATGACATACATTCAAAGCAGCACAGTCAGCCGCAGTCTTTGAGTGGGGCACCACTGTTTCCGACTCCGCGCAAAACCTGATGGGCAAGAGATTTGGTTGCTATGCAACGCATGCACTGCTCTTGTTTTCCAAGAAGGAGATTAAGTTTCTAGCAGGGCTTCAACTCGTAATTTTTCCTGTTCCGGATATGGTTCCTGTTTATGCAAATTTAAAAAATTTGGGTCTGTTCGAGCACCACTTCCTCTGCCGTTATTGAACCAGGAAGAACTGGTTCAAAGTCCAGTTTGGTGGTGAGACCCTGACTCCAATCAACTCCAAGTCTCTTTCTTCCTTTTTTTTCCTGTTATATATTTTTTATTGTACTTTAGATGAAGGTTTGAGGAGCAAATTAGTTTCTCATTAAAAAATTAATACACATATTGTGACATTGGTTGCCAACCTCTCAACGTGTCAACATTCTCCCCTTCTGGACCTTGGGTTCCCCATTACCACCTTTCTTGTCCCCTCCTGCTTTTTCGTCCTTGCCCCTGGCCCGGTGTGCTCATTTAGTCTCCTTTTCTTTTATGGGCCTGTCTAATCTTTGGCTGAACCTCAGGAGTGTCTTCAGAACTGAGTTAAAATGGTATTTGGGGGCCATACTCTTGGGGTTTCTCCAGTCTCTCTCAGACCAGTAAGTCTGGTCTTTTTTTGTGAGTTTGAATTTTGTTCTACATTTTTATCCAGCTCTGTCCAGAACCCTCTATTGTAATCCCTGTCAGAGCACTCATTGGTAGTAGCCGGGGACGATGTAGTTGTGCTGGACTCAGTCTAGTGGAGGCCATGGTAGTTGTGGTCCATTAGTCCTTTGGACTAATCTTTCCCTTATGTCTTTGGTTTTCTTCATTCTCCCTTGCTCCAGATGGGGTGGGACAAGTGGAGTATCTTAGATGGCCGCTTATAAGCTTTTAAGACCCCAGACACTACTCACCAAAGTAGGATGTAGAACATTTTCTTTATAAACTATGTTATGCTAATTGAGCTAGATGTCCCCCCGAGACCATAGTCCCCAGCCCTCAGCCCAGTAATTCGGTCCCTTAAGGAGTTTGGATGTATCTATGAAGCTTCCACGACCTTGCCTTGGTCAAGTTGTGCTGACTGCCCCACTATTGTGTATTGTCTTACCCTTCACCAAAGTTACCACTTACCTATTGTCGATTTAGTGTTTTTCCCTCCCCTGCCTCATAACCATCAAAGATTGTTTCTTTCTGTGTGTAAACCTTTCCATGAATTTTTATAATAGTGGTCTCATACAGTATTTGTCATTTTGTGATTGACTTATTTCACTCAGCATAACGCCCTCCAGATTCATCCATGTTGTGAGATGTTTCACAGATTCATCACGATTCTTTATTGCTGCATAGTAGTCCATTGTATGTATGTACCATAGTTTGTGTATCCATTCGTCTGTTGATGGGCACTTACGTTGTTTCCATCTGTTTGCTATTGTGAATAATGCTGCAATGAACATGAGTGTGCATATGTCTATTTGTCAGACAGCTCTTGTTTCTCTAGGATATATTCCTAGGAGTGGGATAGCTGGATCATATGGTATTTCTAATTTTAACTTTTTAAGGAAGCACCATATCATTTTCCAAAATGATTGTACCATTTTACATTCCCACCAGCAGTGCATAAGAGTTCCAATCTCCCCACAGCCTCTCCAACATTTGTTATTTTCTGGTTTTCTGATTCGTGCCAGTAATGTCAGGGTGAGATGGTATCTCATTGTAGTTTTGATTTGCATTTCTCTAATGACTAGTGATCATGAGCATTTCCTCATGTGTCTGCTAGCTGCCTGAATGTCTTCTTTGCTGAAGCATCTGTTCATATACTTTGCCCATTTTTTAATTGAATTATTTGTCTTTTTGTTGTAGAGGGGTTGGATTTTCCTATAGATTTTAGACATTAGACCTTTGTTGGATTTGTCATAGGCAAAAATTTTTTCCAGTCTGTAGGTTCTTTTTTTACTCTTTTGGTGAAGTCTTTTGATGAGCATGAGTGTTTAATTTATAGAAGATCCCAGTTATCTAGCTTATCTTCCATATTTGCATTTGGTTAGTTATGGTTTGTATCCTGTTAATGCTGTGTATTAGGGCCTCTAGTGTTGACCCTATTTTTTCTTCTATGATCTTCATGGATTTTTGTTTTATATTTAGGTTTTCGATCCATTTGAATTAGTTTTTGTGTATGCTGTGAGGTATAGATCCTGTTTCAATTTTTTACAGATGGACATCCAGTTTTGCCAGCACCATTTGTTAAAAAGACTGTTCTCCATTTAATGGACTTTGGGCCTTTGTCGACAATCAGGTGACTGTAGGTGGATGGATTTACATCTTGATTCTGTTCCATTGGTCAATGTGTTTGTCGCGTACGAGTACCAGGCTGTTCTGACTACCGTACCTGTATAGTAGGTTCTGAGGTCAGGTAGTGCAAGTCCTCCTACTTTATTCTTCTTCTTCAGTAATGCTTTACTTCTGGAGAATTCTATCAAACTTTCAGAGAAGAGTGAACACCACTACTAACTACTAAAGGTATTTCAGAGCATAGAAAAGGATGGAATACTCCCAAACTCATTCTATGAAGCCAACATAAACCTGATACCAAAACCAGGTAAAGACACCACAAAAAAAGAAAATTATACACCAATATCCCTCATGAACATAGACACAAAAATCCTCAACAAAATTCTAGCCAATAGAATTCAGCAACATATCAAAACAATAATTCACCATGATCAAGTGGGATTTATACCAGGTATGCAGGGATGGTTCAACATTAGAAAAACAATCAATGTAATCCATCACATTAATAAAGCAAAAGACAAGAACCACATGATCTTATCCATCAATGCAGAAAAGGCATTTGACAAAGTCCAACACCCATTCATGATAAAAACTATCAACAAAATAGGAATAGAAGGGAAATTCCTCAACATAATCAAGGGCATTTATATAAAGCCAACAGCCAACATCATCTTAAATGGAGAGAGTTTGAAAGCATTCCCCTTGAGAATGGGAACCAGACAAGGATGTCCTTTATCACCACTCCTATTCAACATTGTGCTGGAGGTCCTAGCCAGAGCAATTAGGCTAGAAAAAGAAATAAAGGGCAACCAAATCGGTAGGGAAGAAGTCAAAATGTCTCTATTTGCAGATGATATGACCTTCTACACAGAAAACCCCAAAGAATCCACAAGAAAACTACTGGAACTAATAGAAGACTTCAGCAAAGTTTCAGGATACAAGATAAACATACAAAAATCAGTTGGATTCCTTTATACCAACAAAGAGAACTTCAAAGAGGAAATCACCAAATCAATATCATTTACGATAGCCCCCAGGAAGATAAAATACTTAGGAATAAATCTAACCAGAGACGTAAAAGATCTATACAATGAAAACTACAACACACTACTGCAAGAAACCAAAAGAGATCTGCATAAGTGGAAAAACATACCTTGCTCATGGATAAGTAGGCTCAACATTGTGAAAATGCCAGTTCTACCCAAAGCGATCTACACATACAATGCAATCCCGATCCAAATTCCACCCGCATTTTTTAAGGAGACGGAGAAACAAATCACCAACTTCATATGGAAAGGGAAGAGGCCCCGGATAAGTAAAGCATTACTCAAGAAGAAGAACAAAGTGGGATACCTCACACTACCTGATTTTAGAACCTATTATACCGCCACGGTAGTCAAAACAGCCTGATACTGGTACAACAGATACATAGACCAATGGAACAGAATTGAGAATCCAGACATAAATTCATCCACCTATGAGCAGGTGATATTTGACAAAAGCCCAAAGTCTGTTAATTGGGGAAAGGTCAGTCTCTTCAACAAATGGTGCTGGCATAACTGGATATCCATCTAAAAAAAATGAAACAAGACCCATACCACACACCATGCACAAAAACAACTCAAAATGGATCAAAGACTTAAATATAAAATCTAAAAAGATAATGATTATGGAAGAAAAAATAGGGACAACCCTAGGAGCCCTAATACATGGCATAAATACAATATGAACCATAAGTAACTATGAACAAGCAGCAGAAGAGAGACTAGATAACTGGGAGATTCTAAAAATCAAACACTTATGCTCCTCAAAAGACTTCACCAAAAGAGTAAAAAGACAACCTACAGACTGGGAAAAAAATTTTTGGCTACAACAAATCCGATCAGTTTCTAATCTCTAAAATCTACAAGATACTGCAAAACCTCAAGAACAAAAAGACAAATAACCTAATTAAAAAATGGCAAAGGATATGAACAGGCACTTTGCCAAAGAAGATACTCAGGTGGTAAACAGACACATGAAGAAATGCTAATGATCATCAGTCATTAGAGAAATGCAGATCAAAACTATAATGAGATATCATCTCACCCCAACAAGGCTAGCATTAATCCAAAAAACACAAAATAATAAATGCTGGAGAGGTTGTGGAGAGACTGGAACACGTATACACTGTTGGTGGGAATGTAAAATGGTACAACCACTTTGGAAATTGATTTGGCGCTTCCTTAAAAAGCTAGAAATAGAAGTACCGTACGATCCAGCTATCCCGCTGGAGAAATAAGAACCATCACACGAATAGATATATGCACACCCATGTTCATTGCAGCACTGTTCACAACAGCGAAAAATATGGAAACAGCCTAGGTGCCCATCAATGGACGAATGGATAAACAAATTATGGTATATCCACACAATGGAATATTACACAACGGTAAAGAACAAAGAACGATGAAGCCATGAAACATCTTATAACATGGAGGAATCTGGAGGTCATTATACTGAGTGAATTTAGTCAGTCACATAAGGACAAATATTGTATAAGACCACTATTAAAAGAACTCAAGAAAATGTTTAAACACAGAAGAAAACATTCTTTGATGGTTACGAGGGTGGGAAGTGTGGTTGAGGGTTATTTACTAACTAGATAGTAGATAAGAATTATCTTAGGTGAAGGGAAGGACAGCACACACTACAGGGGAAGTCTGCACAACTGGACTAAACCAAAGCTAAGAAGTTTCCTGAATATAATCAAACAGTTTGAGGGACAGAGTAGCAGGGGCGGGGGTCTCGGGACCATGCTTTCAGGGGACATCTAGGTCAGTTGGCATAACAAAGCTTATTAAGAAAATGTTCTGCATCCTACTTTGGTGAGTGGCATCTGGGGTCTCAAAAGCTTGCAATCAGCCATCTAAGATGCATCAATTGGTCCCAAACACTTGGAGTAAAGGAGAACGAAGAACACCAGAGACACAAGGAAAGTATTAGCCCAAGAGACAGGAAGGACCACATAAACCAGAGACTTCATCAGCCTGAGACCAGGCCTGACAGGGAACACAACAGAGAGTCCCTGATGGAGCAGGAAAAAGGTGGGGTGCAGAACTCAAATTCTAGTAAGAAGACCTGACTTAATGGTCTGAGACTGGAGGAACCCCAGAAATCATGGCCCCTGGATTCTCTATCAGCCCAGAACAAAAACACTTTCCAAGGCCAACTCTTCAGACAGGGATTGGACTGGACTGTGGGACATAAAGTGATACTCGTGAGGAGTGTGCCTCTTAGCTCAAGAGACTAAATGGGCAGCTTCTGTCCAGAGGTGAGATGGGAAGGCAGAGAGGGTTAGGAGCTGGTTGAATGAACGTGGGGGAATCAGGAGTGGAAAGGAGGAGTGTGCTGTCGCAGTATGGGGAGAGCAATTAGAGTCAAATAACAATATATGTATAAATTTTTGTATGGGAAAAAATTAAAAAAAAAACCAATGCTTTACTTACCCGGAGCTTCTTTCCTTTCCATATAAAATTAATGATTAATTTTTCCATCTCTTTAAAGAATGCTATTGGTATATGGATCTGGATTGCATTGTATTTGTAGATTGCTTTGGGTAGAATTGACATTTTCACAATGTTGAGTCTACCTACCCATGAGCATTATATGTCTTTCCATTTATGTAGGTCTTGTTTGCTTGCTTGCAGTAGTGTTTTGTAGTTTTCTTGTTTCATTTTTTTGCAGATGGATATCCAATTATGCCAGCACCATTTGTTGAAGAGACTGACCTTTCCCCAATTAACAGACTTTGGGCTTTTGTCAAATATCACCTGCTCATAGGTGGATGAATTTATGTCTGGATTCTCAATTCTGTTCCATTGGTCTATGTATCTGTTGTACCAGTATCAGGCTGTTTTGACTACCGTGGCGGTATAATAGGTTCTAAAATCAGGTAGTGTGAGGTATCCCACTTTGTTCTTCTTCTTGAGTAATGCTTTACTTATCCGGGGCCTCTTCCCTTTCCATATGAAGTTGGTGATTTGTTTCTCCGTCTCCTTAAAAAATGCGGGTGGAATTTGGATCGGGATTGCATTGTATGTGTAGATCGCTTTGGGTAGAACTGGCATTTTCACAATGTTGAGCCTACTTATCCATGAGCAAGGTATGTTTTTCCACTTATGCAGATCTCTTTTGGTTTCTTGCAGTAGTGTGTTGTAGTTTTCATTGTATAGATCTTTTACGTCTCTGGTTAGATTTATTCCTAAGTATTTTATCTTCCTGGGGGCTATCGTAAATGATATTGATTTGGTGATTTCCTCTTTGAAGTTCTCTTTGTTGGTATAAAGGAATCCAACTGATTTTTGTATGTTTATCTTGTATCCTGAAACTTTGCTGAAGTCTTCTATTAGTTCCAGTAGTTTTCTTGTGGATTCTTTGGGGTTTTCTGTGTAGAAGGTCATATCATCTGCAAATAGAGACATTTTGACTTCTTCCCTACCGATTTGGTTGCCCTTTATTTCTTTTTCTAGCCTAATTGCTCTGGCTAGGACCTCCAGCACAATGTTGAATAGGAGTGGTGATAAAGGACATCCTTGTCTGGTTCCCATTCTCAAGGGGAATGCTTTCAAACTCTCTCCATTTAAGATGATGTTGGCTGTTGGCTTTATATAAATGCCCTTGATTATGTTGAGGAATTTCCCTTCTATTCCTATTTTGTTGATAGTTTTTATCATGAATGGGTGTTGGACTTTGTCAAATGCCTTTTCTGCATTGATGGATAAGATCATGTGGTTCTTGTCTTTTGCTTTATTAATGTGATGGATTACATTGATTGTTTTTCTAATGTTGAACCATCCCTGCATACCTGGTATAAATCCCACTTGATCATGGTGAATTATTGTTTTGATATGTTGCTGAATTCTATTGGCTAGAATTTTGTTGAGGATTTTTGTGTCTATGTTCATGAGGGATATTGGTGTATAATTTTCTTTTTTTGTGGTGTCTTTACCTGGTTTTGGTATCAGGTTTATGTTGGCTTCATAGAATGAGTTTGGGAGTATTCCATCCTTTTCTATGCTCTGAAATACCTTTAGTAGTTAGTAGTGGTGTTCACTCTTCTCTGAAAGTTTGATAGAATTCTCCAGTGAAGCCATCCGGGCCAGGGCTTTTTTTTTGTTGGGAGTTTTTAAATTACCTTTTAAATGTCTTCTTTTGTTATAGGTTTATTTCGTTGTTCTAATTCTGTTTGTGTTAGTTTAGGTAGATAGTGAGTTTCTAGAAATTTGTCCATTTCCTATAGGTTTTCAAATTTGTTGGAGTACAATTTTTCATAGTATTCTGTTACGATTCTTTTAATTTCAGTTGAGTCTGTTGTGATATCACCCATCTCATTTCTTATTTGGGTTATTTGCCACTTCTCCTGTTTTTATTTTTTCAGATTGGCCAAAGATTTCTCAATTTTGTTGATCTTTTCAAAGAACCAGATTTGGTCTTGTTTACTCTTTCAATTGTTTTTCTATTCTCTATTTCATTTAATTCTGCTCTGATTCTAATTATTTCCTTTCTTCAGGTGCCCGGAGGCTTCTTTTGCTGCTCTGTTTCTATTTGTTCCAGTTGTAGGGTTAATATTTCGATTTTGGCCCTTTCTCCTTTTTGGATGTGTGCATTTATTGTTATAAACTGATCTCTGAGTACTGCTTTCACTGTGTCCCAAAGGTTCTGGTAGGATATGTTTTCATTCTCATTTGATTCTATGAATTTCTTTATTCCATCCTTAATTTCTTTTATAACCCAGTAGTTTTTGAGCAAGGTGTTGTTCAGTTTCCATGTGTTTGATTTTTTTCGTTAGTTTTTCTGTTATTGATTTCTACTTTTATGGCTTTATTGTCAGAAAAGATGCTTTGTAATGTTTCAATGTTTGGATTTTATTAAGGCTTGCATTATGGCCTAATATGTGGTCTATTCTGGAGAATGTTCCATGTGCATTGGAAAAGAAAGTATGCTTGGCTGCTATTGGGTGGAATGTTCAGTATATGTCTATGAGATCAAGTTGGTTGATTGTAACATTTAGCTCTTCCGTGTCTTTGCTGAGCTTCTTTCTGGATGTTCTGTCCTTCACCAGAAGTGGTGTGTTGAAATCTCCTGCTATGATTGTGGAGCTGTCTATCTCTCTTTTCAATGTTGCTAGGGTTTGTTTTATGTATTTTGGAGCCCTGTCATTGGGTTTGTAAATATTTATTATGGTTATGTCCTGCTGGTGTACTGACCTTTTAATCATTATATAGTGTCCTTCCTTATCCTTTGTGGTGGATTTTACTTTAAAGTCTATTTTGTCAGAGATTAATATTGCCACTCCTGCTCTTTTTTGAGTGCTGTTTGCTTGATATATTTTTTTTCCATTCTTTGAATTGTAGTTTGTTTGTGTCTTTAAGTCTAAGGTGTGTCTCTTTTAGGGAGCATATAGATGGATCGTGTTTTTTTTTTTTTTTTTTTTAATCCAGTCTGCCACTCCCTGTGTCTTTATTGGTGAGTTTTGTCCATTTATATTCAGTGTATTGACAGGTATGAGTTTAGTGCTGTCATTTTGATGTCTTTTGTGTGTGTGTGTGTGTGTGTGTGTGTGTTGTTGACAGTTTCTTTGTTCCACTTAATTTTCTGTGCTGAGTCAATTTTCTTTCTGTATTTTCTTTTCATCTTTTTCATTGTTGTTGATTTTGTATTCGCTGAATCTTTATATTTTTCTTGTTTTTTACTTTGTTGTGTAAGATTATTAGTTTCCTTTGTGGTTATCTTAATATTTACCCTTATTTTTCTAAGTTGAAACCAGTCTTTTATTTCTTTATTTCACCTTGACTTCCCCTCCATGTGAAAAATCTATGTCCACGTTTTTCAGTCCCTCTTTTTTGTTTTAATGCTGTCATATTTTACATATTGGCATCTCTATTTTCCTATTTTCAGTGTTTTAGCTTTGATTTCCTTTTGTGACTTCCCTATCTGGGTTGATATCTGGTTGCTCTGTCCTGTGTTCTAGTCTTGGGTTGTTATCTGATGTTATCGATTTTCTAACCACAGTACTCCCTTTAGTATTTCTTGTAATTTTGGTTTGGTTTTTGCAAATTCCCTAAACTGTTTATCTGGAAATGCCCTAAATTCACCATCATATTTGAGAGACAGTTTTGCTGGACATATAGTTCTTGGCTGGCAATTTTTTTTACTTCAAGGCTTTATGTATGTCATCCCATTGCCTTCTTGCCTGCATGGTTTCTACTGAGTAGTCCGAGCTTAGTCTTATTGACTCTCCTTTGTAGATGACTTTTTGTTTCTCCCTAGCTGCTCTTAAAATTCTCTCTTTATCTTTGGTTTTGGCAAGTTTGATTATAATATGTCTTGGTGACTTTCTTTTGGGATCTACCTCATGTGGGGTTCAATGAGCATCTTGGATAGATATCTTGTCATCTTTTAGGACATCAGTGAAGTTTTCTGACAACAAATCTTTAATTCTCTCTGTATTTTCTGTTATCCCCACCTATTCTGGTAATCCAATCACTCGTAGGTTATTCCTCTTGATATAGTCCCACATAATTCTTAGGGTTTCTTCTTTTTTAAAAAATCCTTTTATCTCATTTTTCCTCAAATGAGTTGGTGTCAAGTGCTTTATCTTCAATCTCACTAATTCTGACTTCCATTGCCTCAGTTCTTCTCCTACGACTTTCTATTGGGTTGTCTAATTCTGAAATTTTATCGTTAATCTTCTGGATTTCTGATTGCTGTCTCTCCATGGATTCTTGCAGGCTGTTAAATTTGTGATTATGCTCTTCTCTAGTCTTCTTAAGTTCCTCTATTGCATGTTCTGCGTTTTGCTTAATTTCCTTCCTAATTTCTTGGTTCTGTATTGTGATGGTTAAGATTGTGTGTCAACTTGGCTGGGCCATGATTCTCCGTGTTTTAATGTAATCACTCCCATGATTGAATATACTGTGAGTAGCCAATCAGATGAAAGGAAGTCTCCTTGGGGGTGTGGCCCGCATCAGTATATAAGCAGACCTTCTGGCTTTTTGCTCTCTCTGGGTCCTGCGGCTGCTTCCTGTCATCTCATCTCCCATTCTTTGGACTTGAGCTGTCAGCTTATCTGCCGAACCTGGGATTCTTTGATCTGCACAGCCTGTGTGCGGAAGCCCTGCTCTCGATCTGCCCATCTTGGGCTTGCCAGCTTCTTTAGCTGTGTGACTTGGGAGAGGCCTCTACCCTGATCCACGGACTTGGGACGTTCTAGCCTCTACAGTCACAAGAGCTGTTTCCTTGATATAATCTCTCTCTATATAGATATATTTATACACTTTACTGGTTTTGCTTCTCTAGAGAACCCAGCCTAAGACATGTATATTAATCTTTTGTATTCTGCCTCCAGTAATTCCAAGAAATTTTCCTCCTCTGGAAAATTTCTAGATTCTTTATTTTGGGAGCTTGCTGAAGCCATCATGGTCTGTCTCTTTAAGTGATTTGATACTGACTGTTGTCTCCAAGCCATCAATAAGTTATTATATTTATTTGTTCTATGTTTGCTTACTGTGTCCTAGCTTCTTATTTTGTTTTAATACACTCAAATAAGCTGCTCATATGTGCTAGTTTGGTTATTGGCAGCTGTGAAGCTCTAATGCCCTGTCACCAGGTGGTTAAATCTGTTACTAGGCATGTGAGCCCAGTAGTTTGCCCACTCCTCCTGTATGGATTCAGCTCAGGTGCCCAGGTATAGCCACCAAGTGTGTGGTGTAGGCTGTCACCTACAATCTTATACAGGCATGTGTTGCTGGTGTAGGCACTGGCATATGGCTGCAGCAGGGAGACACACACTGAGCAAGGCAGGGGGCTGATGGCCGCCCCCAAGTGTCCAGGATGAAGGCATGTCCCTGTTCTCTAGAGTGCATAGATGGGTGGGTTTTGCAGCTGGATTATGAGCACCCAGTGCTGTTGGTCATAAAGACTGGGGGGCTCCTCTTATTCTTGGGCCCCTATCGCAGGTGGCTAGGTGGGTGGAGCCACCAGTCCTCAGGCCCCTGATGTGGGTAGGTGAAGATCTTGCTTAATAGGCAGAGCAATGTCAAATGTCACGGACCTACTACTTCACAGCTGAAACAGTTGAAATTAGACTTCAGGTATATACCCTGTTGTACTGCAGTAATGAGGGCCTATGCTGTTGAAATGGGCCCACACAGGTCTCTGCAGGGGAAAAGGCACTCAAAGTCTGTGGATCCCTTATACCTGTGCTTTGGCAAAGGACCTGTGCTTACTCTGGGTTCTTGGCTTAGGGGATCTGGCAGTTTATTTTTTCTCCTGTTTGTTAATTTTTTCACTCTCCAAGGCCAGGAGAATGGCTCAGGGCCTGTGACGTATCCTACTTCCAGCCAGGGGACTCCACAATTGCTGAAGCTGGTCCAGAACCCATTGCAGAGCAGGGAGCTGAGAGGTAAATGGGAGAGTTTTTTCCCTAAGAAGGATGTTTTTGATCTGCACGGTAGGCTGTACGTAAGTACTTATCTTTCACTGATCTAAGGATGCTTCTCACTGGTTCTGGGTGGCTGAGTAGACTCTCTGAGTAGTCTCTCCTGGTGCAGAATACACCTCTCAAGCACCACTGCTTGCCTGCTTCACCGCTCACCCATGAGCTGATCAGGCCTGAAGGGCTCAGGCTCCCACCAGGTCAGGTCTGGCAACTCCTCACTGCTTCCAAACTGTCTCTCCCTCTCCCTGCCACTCAGTCTAGTTCCTCACCTTTGTCTTAGATGTTCAGGGCTCCTAGATTGTCATATATAATTGATTCACTTGTTTTTTTGGGTCTTTGTTGTAAGAGGGTCTACCGGAAGCATCTGACTACTCCGCCATCTTGGCCCCTCCTCGGTATTGCTTTACTGATTTCCTTTTCATAGTTCTCTTCATTGGTGTATAGAGATCCAACTGATTTTTGTATGTTTATCTTGTATCCTGCTACTCTGCTGAATCTTTTTGTTAGTGGTGGTGGTGCAGGGGCTGGAGCTTGAGTATTTATTGAGGTTTTATTATCTGCTTTTTGTTTCTATGCATAATACTCAGATTAGCCCATTTATTAACATCCCATTTCATCTCTCAAGAAACTGAGGCTCATAGAGTGGAAGTGACTTCCATAAGGATAGGAACCCAGTAAGCAGCAAGGGCAACACTTAAATAGGTGTGTCTGACTCTACAATGGACAGGGAAAAGCAAAGGTTCAGAATCAAATTGAAATGTGGCTTATGCAAGGGGCTGGAACAAGAGTGGAAGAGAGGAGAATGGCCTGGCTTAGAGGAGGGACTAATGGGAGCTGCACTTAAAGAGGAAGGGTGGAGTTTAGCAATGGAGGTCCCAAACTAGAATGCCAGATCCAGACAGGGCACTTTCTATTAAAATTTTATCTATGTATATAAGTATTTTTGAATTATGGTGTTGGGGAAGAATACTGAATATATCATGGACTTCCAGAAGAACGAACAAGTTTGTCTTGGAAGAAGTACAGCCAGAATGATCCTTAAATGCCAGGATGGTGAGACTTCATCTCACATACTTTGGACTTGTTATCAGGAGGTACCAGTCCCTGGAGAAGGAAATCATGCTTGGTAAAGTAGAGGGTCAGCTAAAGAGAGGAAGACCCTCAATGAGATGGATTGATACAGTGGCTGCAATGATGGGCTTAAGCATAGCAACAATAGTGAGGATGGCGCAGGACTGGGCAGTGTTTTGTTCTGTTGTACGTAGAGTCATTATGAGCTGGAACCAGCTTGATGCCACCTAACAACAACAACAACAAATATATGTATGTTGTTGTTGTTAGGTACTGCGAGTGGGCTCTAACTCATAGCAGCCTTATGTACAACAGAATGAAACGTTGCCCGGTCCTGCGCCATCCTCACAATTGTTGTTATCTTTGTGCCCATTGTTGCAGCCACTGTGTCAGTCAAAATATATATATATATATTTCTTTTTTCCCCTGAAGCAGTTGAGAGTCGGTTTCAGACATAATGCACTTCTACCCCTAAATACCTCAGTGTGTGTATTTCCTAAAACAAGAAATTATCTTACCTAAACACAGAGCAATTATCAAAATCAGGAAATTCACATTGATCCAATACTATTTTATATATATATATATATATATATATATTCTACACAACTTATTCAGAGCTCACCGTTTTCCTCAGTAATATCCTTTACAGCAAAAGAAAATCTTGAATCATGTGCAATCAGTTGTCATATCTCTTTAGTCTCCTTCCATCTGGAACAGTTTCTCAGTCTTTGTGTTTAACAACAGTGGCGTTTTTGAAGAGTAGAAGCTAGTTATTTTTAGATTGACCCTTAATTTGGGCTAGCTTGATCTTTCCTCATGATTAAATTCAAGTTTTGCATTTTTGGTAGAAATATCACAAAAGTGATTTTGTGTCCTTTTCAGTGCATTATTCAGGAAATATATGATATCTATTTGTCCCATTAATGGTGATGCTAACTTTGATCATTTGGTTAAGTAGTATTTGCCAGGTCTCTCCACTTTCACCCACAAGTTTTAGCATTCATTGTTGATTCTCACCTGTGTGGTTGCCACATGGTGATTTTCTAACACCATCATTCTTTCTACATGTATTAGCTTCCTAGTGCAAGACAGACTTTCCTTTCTCCCACATTTATTTGTTGATAATATTATGGACTCATGGTTGCCTATTTAATTCGATGTGTATACCATATTACCATCTTTATTTTGATGTTCAAAATATCCCAGTTTTGGCAGCAGGAGGCCCTTCAGCCTGGCTCCTGTGACCTTTTGACACGTCTCCATCTTTATTTGAGTACTTCTTTGTTTTGTGGCACCACAAGATGCTCCAGGCCCATCTTGTACTTTCCCTGTCCTAGCCTGCAATCAGCCATTTTGTCAAGGAGTCCCCATTGTTTTTAGTAGAGAATGGCATTTAGAACCCCAAATCTGGGCACTAGGTGTTATAGCTGTATTTTAAGTGTTTGCTTTTTTATTTGAGAAAAAGGGGGTGGGGGGAGGCTGAAGCCTCGCTACCGACAGCCAAATGCTCTTTGTTGGAATTGCTGGTAGATGTGCAATATCTGCCTATAAAAGTTGTGGGGTGTTAGTGTCTTCTGACAGCAAGTTGCACCTTGGAATGTGATACCACAGAGATTCAGAGAAAGGAACTGGTTTGGAGGTAACTGGCAATGAGGTTGGGCTGGAACAGTTGAAAGAATAATGATAGCTAATAGTAACCCACCCAGAGGCACCTAGGAAGACAGGTCTGGTGATCTACTTCTGAAAGGTCACAACCTTGAAAACCCTATGGAGCAGTTCTACTCTACATTCATGGGGTTTCCATGAGTTGGAATTGACTCCACAGCAAGTAACAATAACAACAACAACCATTTGGTGAGAACATACTGTGTGCCAGATGGTGTGCTTGGGGCTTTACAAAACATCTCTGATCCCTACAGTAATTCTGGAAGGTGGAGCCATAACTAAGCCAGGATAAGAACATACACAGAGAGAAAGATGGTGGTAGAGGCTATCAAAGAGGAAACAGCATATGTCTAGGTTTTGGAGAAAGTACTCTAATGTAAAAGGTTAGGAATTTAAAGACTGAAGTTTTAATCCCAGTTCTGCCACCAGTGGAATTGTAAGATCTTGGGTATCAACATGGCTTCTTTGAATTTTAGTTTCATTGCCTGGTTACCTCACAAGGTTGTTATGAGAATCAAATTAAATAACGGCTCCAAAAACAGGTTGTAAGCCCTAAAGGGCTACACAAAGGGAGGTGATTATTATTCACTTGGTCTAAAGAGACTGGAGTCTCCTCTTCTACCAGAGATCACAATTCTCTTGGAAATGCAATTGATCTAGGTAACAGAAGACTCCTGGGGTCCCCATATCTCTCCTTTTGCCATGTGCCAGGGAACATCTAGGACACTGTTTTAGCAAAATTTGAGTTAGTTAATGTGAGCAAACACACCATGCTTTACATTTTTGTCCATTATTCTTGGTAACTGGGATAAGCAGCCTCTAAGATGGCCCCAGTGATCCAATGGAATGGAGAAAAGGAAAGACAGAAGAAGCAGACAGAGAGGAGATAAGGAGTCCATTTGACTCTTGGTATTTATTGATCCCCTTGTGTAATCTGCTTCCCTTGAGTGTGGGTTGGCCTAGTAACTTGTTTCTAACCAACAGAATGCAGCAAAGGTGATGAGATGTGACATTGTCATTAGGCTACATAAAATTGTGACTTACATCTTGCTAGCTGACTCTCTCTTGCTGGCTTTGATAAAGCAAGATTTCATGTTGGGGAGGCCCATGTAGTGAAGATCTGAAGGCCAACATCCAGCTAGAAGTTGAGGGTCTCACTGAAACCGTCCTTAAGGAACTGAAAATCTGCCAACAACCAGATGAGCTTCAAAATGGATTCTTCCTCCATCAAGCCTTTTGATGAGACCCCCAGCCCTGGCCAACACTTTGATTGCAGCCTTGTGAGACCCTAAGAAGAGGACCCAGCTAAACTATTCAGGTTCCTGACCAGCTAAATTGTATTCAGGTTCCTGACCCACAAAACCCACAGATAAATAAATATGGTTTTTTTTTCCTAAGCCACTAAATTTATGGTAATTTGTTACTCAGCAGTAGTTGACTAATATGATAACAATCTTTTGGGGTCCCTGGGTGGCACAAACAGTTAAGCGCTTGACTACTAGCCAAAAGGTTGGGGGCTCAAACCCACCCAGAGGCACCTTGGAAGACAGGCCTGGTGATCTGCTGCCAAAAGGTTACATACAGCCTTGAAAATTCTATGGAGCAGTTCTACTCTGCACACATGGGGTCACCACGAGCCTGAATCGACTTGACAGGAACTAACAACAACAACAGCAACAGCCATCTTTTATATAAACCCCTCTAGTCTATTATCTTCTGTATTTCATACAAGTCTGTGCTTTCACTCTCCTGAGTCAAACTTGCACTGCCTCTCTTTTTTCCAAACCCTTGCCTTTTTTACCCTCTGAAAACCTCATTTCATAGCTAAGAAGCTCCCCTATGGCATTGTAATGGTTAATGTTATGTGTCAATTTGGCTAGGCTATGATTATCAGTGGTTTGGCAGACACGATGTAATTACTTTCCATTTTGTGATCTGATGTGAGCAGTCAATCAGTTGAAAGGGGCGTTTCCTTGTGGGTGTTGCCTGCCTCCAGGATATAAATGGATGTTCTGGCAAAGCTCACCCTCTTTCTAGACCTTGCACTCTCCTTGTTGCTTGACCTTAGGTTCTTGGGACGTAAGCCAGCAGAGGCCTCCAGCCTGTGGCCTGACCTGCAGATTTGGGGTTCATCAGCCCCTGCAACCACATGAGCCAGCAGAGGTCTTCAGCCTGTTGCCTGACCCATGGATTTGGGACTTGCCAGCTCCCACAATTGTGTAAGCCGTTTTCTCGAAGAAAATTTCTCTCTGTATGTATCTATACACACTTTACTAGTTTTGCTCCTCTAGAGAATCCAGACTAAGACAGGCATATAAAAGAAGATTTGAATAAATGGAGAGACATACCTGGTTTCTGGATAAGTAGACTCAATATTTGTAAAGATGTCTATTCTCCCCGAATTTATAAATTTAATGTAATCCAAATAATTTTTATTGACATTAAAGTTCTAAATTGTATCCCTTTAGAAGAATAAACAGCCAGAAATAACTAGGATATTTCTGAAAAAAGAAGAGTAGTGAGTACCAACCAGTCTTACCACTTGGTAAGGCTATAGGAATTAAAACACAACAGTACTGGTTCAAAACTGACAACTAGATCAATGAACACAATAGTAAGTTTAGAAAAAAGCATTCCATCTATAGAGAATGTAATATATTGAGAGATATTTTAATTTGGTGAAAAGATGGATTATGCAATAAACGGTGTTGGGATAATTGGCTTGTGATTAGGCAAAAATAAAGCTGGATCTCTATCTCATTCCTTACACCAAAATAAATTCCAGATGCATCAAAATATAAATGTTAAAAAATCATCTATACATTAGTCATAATCACCATAAACTGGAAACAACTCCAGTGTTCATCAGCAGGTGAATGGATAAGCTAATTGTGGTACATCCATACAATAGTACACTACTCAGTAATAAAAAAGAAAAAAATCCTTTTTTAATTTTGTTTTAGGTGAAAGTTTACTGTGCAAATTAGTTTCTCATTTAAAAATTTATACACATACTGTTTTGTGACATTGGTTGCAATCTCTGCAATGTGTCAGCATTCTCCCCCTTTCCCTTTACGCTCCGGACTCCCAGTGTCCATTCATCCAAAGTTTCCTGTCCTTTCCTGCCTTCTTCTCTTTGCTTTTGGGCAGGTGTTGCCCATTTGATCTTGTGTACTTGACTGAACAAAGGAGCACATTCTTCACATGTGTTATTGTTTGTTTTATAGGCCAGTCTCATCTTTGGCCGAAAGGTGAACTTCAGTTTTGAGTTAGTAGGGTGTCCGGGGGCCATAGTCTCTGGGGTTCCTTGTCTCTGTCAAACCAGTAAGTCTGGTCTTTTTTTTGTGAATTTGAATTTTGTTCTACATTTTTCTCCCACCTTGTCTGGGAGATTATGATCTCTGTCAGAATGGTTGGTGGTGGTATCCAGGCTCCATCCAGTTCTTCTATGCTCAGGCTGGTGGAGGCTGTGGTTCTTGTGGTCTATTAGTCCTTTGGACTGATATTTTCCTTTTTCTTTGGTTTTCTTCATTCTCCTTTGTTCCAAATGTGATGGGACCAATAGATGTATTTTAGATGGCTGCTCGCAAGCGTTTAAGACCCCAGATGCTACTCACCAAAGTAAGACGTAGAACATTTTCTTTAGGAACTTTGTTATGCCAATTGAGCTATATGTCCCCTGAGACCATGGTCCCCAGCCCTCAGCCCCAGTAACTCAGTCCCTCAAGGTGTTTGGATGTGTTTAGGAAGCTTCTATGGCTTTGCCTTAGTAAAGTTGTGTTGACTTCCTCTGTATTGTGTGTTGTTTTTCCTTTCACCAAAGTTAACATTTGTCTACTATCTAGTTATTGATTTCCCTTTCCACCCCTCCCCTCCCTCATAAGCATAAAAAAGAATGAATTCTTGATGCAGGCAACAACTTGAATGAATCTCAAAATCATTATGCTGAGTGAAAGAAGTCTGACATAAAAGGTAGATACTGTATGATTCCATTTATAAAATGTTCAGTAACGGGTAAAACCAATCTGTGGTGATAGAAGTCAGAGCAGTGGCACTTTTGGGACAAGGTTGATGTGAAGGGTCATGAGGGAACCTTTTATGGTGATGGAAATATTCGCTATCTTGATAGAGATATGGGTTATACTAGTACATGATTTTGCCAGAACTGATAGAACTTTTCACTTAAGACCTGTGTGTTTTGATACATACAAATTATACCTCAATAAAAAGTTATTATAATAATATTCATAAAATTAGAAGAAAACTTAAGTAGTTATTTTTATAGTCTAGGGCAAGAAAGGTCTTGCTCAGTGTGACACAAATCCTAGAAACTGTAAAGGAAAATATAGATGATGTTTTCAATCTATTTTGTTATATTATTTTCTTCTATTTTGTTGAATAGATAATACATTTTCATGGTCTGGTTAGCTGAATAATGATCCCCCAGAGCTGTCTACATCCTAATCCCTGGAATCTGTGAGTATGTTACCTCACATGGCAAAAGGGAACTTGCAGATGTGATTAAGTTAAGAATCTTGAAATGGGGAGGTGTAAAATGGTAGGAGTAGCATCACAGCCTGTTTAATATCAGGGGATAATAAGAATCAAGATCAGCCCAAAGATGATACCTATGAGGTGGAGGTCAGACATACCTCCACTCTCCAAACTTTTTACCAATTCTGACACCAGCCGTCCTCCTCACAGCACTCTCTACATTTCTGCTGCATTCAATAATTAGTTGCAATCACCACACAGAACTCACAGATCATATTTACAGTTAAGTTGTTTATTAAGGAAGCAACAGGGTACAACTCAGGGTCAGGATCAGGAAGCATGTAGGCAAAGTCTGGAAGGCTCCCCTGAAGTAGAGAGCACATCCCTTCAGTGAAGAACAGCTCTTTCAGCCTTGCAAGGAAGCAGGTGCTTTTCTCTGACATGCATGCCCCCTCTCAGCCATGCAGGCCTCCTCTTAGCCCCCTGAGGACAGGCTTCCTCTCAGCCGCCTCAGGACAGGCCTCCTTTTGGCACCCTGAGGACTGGGTCCTCTCGACCCCGAGGACAGACCTCCTCTTGCCCCATGAGAACAGGCCTCTCTGCCTTTGGCCTTCCTGTCATCAACCTCTGACCCAGCTCATAGCCAGTGTAGCAGTTTTGTTCAGCTCTCTTAGCTGCATTCCTAGCAGCAGGTTTTTGCCATCACCACCAACTCTGCAGCAGGCCCACTTCCATGCCTCTCGCTGTCTTCAGTATTATAGCCCTTGACCTGTGTTACAGCTCTTTTAGAAGTTTCCTTGTCTCCTCTCTGTCTGCTTCTTCTGTCTTGCTTTTTCTCCTTTATGTTTCTTTCTGCTTCCGTCTGAAAAACCTCTGTGGAGTTGGCTGCATATAAACACAAACTCCTCGTCAATTTCAAGGTATGGCCCTCCTACCAGGGCCACAAACTGACCAATCCGCTCTTGGTAGGCCACAGACAATTCATTTGCCTAGTCTATAGTTACTTAATTTTCATAATATATTGACCAATCCCTGCAAGGTACATACCAATCACAGGGCAGGCTGCAACCCAGGAACAGACAAAAAAGTATCAAACCTCAAGTTGTTTACAACTTATTCAGGAAATGTTAATCAACCTGGACAAAGGTAATAAACTCCCTGGGGTAGAAAACTAGGGCAAAGGTAACTCCTCAGGGCTTAGGAGAAAAATCTCTCAAGCTGTTTTTCCAAAGAATCAAGGCAAAAGGCCACATAAAGGAACTCATTTCACCACAGAAGTGTATCTTGAATTATCCAGGCGGGCCCAATATAATCACAAGGGTCCTTATACGAGGGAGTCAGGAGAAGAAAAAGAAGGTGATGTTATGGTGGAAGCAGAGGTCAGACAGGAGAGAGATTCAGAGTGCTACGCTGCTGACTTTGAAGAGTTACGAAGGGGCCATGAGCCAAGGAATGCAGGTGGCCTCTAGAAACTGGGAAGGCAAGGAACAGATTTGCCCCTAGAGCTCCCAAGACTGTAAAATAATAAATTTGTGTTGATTTAAGCCATTAAGTTTGTGGTAACTTGTTACAGCAATAATAGGAAACTAAACACACAGTTAAAAAAAAAAACTATAGAAAGGTGTACTCTGAGAAGTATCACTCGTACCCTCTCCTATCCATCTGTTCCCCCTTGAACTCTACATGTAACTGTTATTAATTTCTCGTTTGTCCATGTAGTGTATTTTTATGCAAATATGAGCAAATGTGAATGTTTATTGTTATTTCCTCCTTTCTTACACAAAGATTAACATGTCATATATACTGTTTTGCACCTCACTTTTTTTCATTGACCAATATAATGATAGATACATTTAACTGTGTAAAAATGTAAACTTCGGTTTAGTGAATGAAACTATAAATAGTCAAAAGATAAACTTGGAAAAATATTTGCATGCAACCCACAATAAAAATTAAAGAACTGATTATCCATCAATAAGGAATTGCTCAAATAAATTATGTTGCATCCATATAATGGAATATTCATCACCACACCACCGTCATTCAAACACATGAGAAATGTAAGGAGGAAATTAGAACTGGACGATGGTCAAACAGAATTTTAGCCCCATCTTAAAGATTTAAAAAATTTTAAAGAGAACTTATTTCTGTATTATAGTATAATTAAAAATGAAAATAGGGAAAAAAGAACAAGAAAAGTATAGATCTATATACCTTTGAATGATGTCAAATATATAGTATTGAGTGAAAAAGTCACGTGCAAAACAGCATATAGAGTATGACCCTATTTTTGACTAAAAATTTATTACTATTAGCATAGAAAAAATATATAGAAGAAGAATATATGCCAAACTATTAATAATAGTCATCTCAGGGGTGTAGGATTCTGAAAGACTTTTTACTTTCTATGTTAAATGTTTATGTAGTTCAAATTTTATAACATGTATGTATCATTTTCATAATCAGAAAAACAGTTGAAGACATATATTTTAAAATATTTAACCCTCCCATAGCCTTTACTTTATTGACTACAATTTTTATTTGACTGTGTGACTCATAACAAATTATGGATAACATTGCAAAGAATGGGAATTTCAGAACACTTAATTGTGCTCATGCGGAACCTGAGCTCCTGAGGCAGCAGTTCAAACAGAACAAGGTGGCACTGTGTGGTTCAAAATTGGAAAATGTGTATGGCAGTGTTATATCCTTTTATCTTACTTATTCAATCTGTATGCTGAACAAATCCAAGAAGCCTGACTATATGAAGAAGAATGCAGCATCAGGATAGGAGGAAGATTCATTAACAGCCTGAATATACAAATGACACAACCTTCCTTGCCAAATATGAAGATAACTTGGAGCACTTACTGATGATTGTCAAAGATTACAGCCTTCAGTATGGATTACATGTGAATGTGAAGAAAATGAAAATTCTCACAACTGGTCCAATAAACAACACCATCAGAGATGAAGAAGAAATTGAAGTTGTCAGTGATTTCATTCTATTTGGATCAAAAATCAATGTCCATGAAAGCAGCAGCCAAAAAATCAAACAACATATTGCATTGGGAAGATCTACTGCAAAAGACTTCTTTAAAGTTTTAGAAAACAAAGATGTCACTTTGATAAATAAGGTGTATCAGACCCAAGCCATGGTCTTTTCAATCACCTCATACACGTGCAAAAACTGGATAATGAAAAAGTAAGACAGAAGTAGAATTGATGCATTTGAACCGTGGTATTGGTGAAGAATATTGAAGGTATCATGGATTGCCAAAAGGATGAACAAATCAGTTTTAGAAAAACTTTGACTCACTTACTTTGGATGTGTCATCAAGAAATACCGACCACTAGAAAAGGACATATTTGGTATGATCCTCATTGAACACCTTCAGTGAGATGGATTGACACGATATCTACAACAATGGACTCAAACATACCAATGATCATGAAGATGGAACAGGACCAGGCAACATTTTGTTCCGTTTAGATAAGGTCACCATTGAGTTGGAGCCGACTCAACTGCAACTAACAACAGCCTTCTTTACTGGTCAGGTTCTTGATTGCAAACATCAGAGATGACTCTGGTTAACTGTAGCAGAAAATGAAATTATTGGAAGATGTGGTAAAGTCATTTGCTGTTTGCTGAATACCCATGTGCTCCCCCACATGTCCCAGTCCTTTTAGAATTAGACAGGTCCATGTTCTGGCCAATGGGCTGTGCATTTAAGAACTGGTACTTAGCCAAATCTATAAGGATCATAGAAGAAAAAATAGGGTCAATGCTAGAGGCCCTAATACACGGCATAAATAGGATACAAACCATAAATAACAATACACAAACACCAGAAGATAAGCTAGATAACTGGGATCTTCTAAAAATTAAACACTTATGCTCAACAAAAGACTTCACCAAAAGAGTGAAAAGAGAACCTACATACTGGGAAAAAAAAATTTTGCCTATGACATATCCAACAAGGGTCTAATCTCTAAAATCTGTAGGAAAATACAACACCTCTACAACAAAAAGAAAAATAATCCAATTAAAAGATGGGCAAAGGATATGAACAGAGACTACAGCAAAGAAGACATTCAGGCGGCTAACAGACACATGAGGAAATGCTCGTGATCACTAGTCATTAGAGAAATGCAAATCAAAACTACAATGAGATACCATCTCACCCCGACATTACCGGCATGAATCAAAAAACCAGAAAATAACAAATGTTGGAGAGGCTGTGGGGAGATTGGAACTCTTATGCACTGCTGGTGGGAATGTAAAATGGTACAATCATTTTGGAAAATGATATGGTGCTTCCTTAAAAAGTTAAAATTAGAAATACCATATGATCCAGCTATCCCACTCCTAGGAATATATCCTAGAGAAACAAGAGCTGTCTGACGAATAGACATATGCACACTCATGTTCATTGTAGCATTATTCACAATAGCAAACAGATGGAAACAACGTAAGTGCCCATCAATAGATGAATGGATACACAAACTATGGTACATACATACAATGGAATTCTATGCAGCAGTAAAGAATCATGATGAATCTGTGAAACATCTCACAACATGGATGAATCTGGAGGGCGTTATGCTGAGTGAAATAAGTCAATCACAAAAGGACAAATACTGTATGAGACCACTATTATAAAAATTCATGGAAAGGTTTACACACAGAAAGAAACAATCTTTGATGGTTATGAGGGAGGGGAGGGAAAAACACTAAATAGACAATAGATAAGTGGTAACTGTGGTGAAGTGTAAGACAATACACAATAGTGGGGCAGTCAGCACAACTTGGCCAAGGCAAGGTCATGGAAGCTCCATAGACACATCCAAACTCCTTGAGGGACCAAATTACTGGGCTGAGGGCTGGGGACTATGGTTTCAGGAGACATCTAGCTCAATTAGCATAACATAGTTTATAACAAAAATGTTCTAATTCTACTTTGGTGAGTAGTGTCTGGAGTCTTAAAAGCTTGTGAGAGGCCGTCTAAGATACTCCACTGGTCCCACCTCGTCCGGAGCAAGGGAGAATGAAGAAAACCAAAGACATAAGGGAAAGATTAGTCCAAAGGACTAATGGACCACAACTACCACGGCCTCCACCGGACTGAGTCCAGCACAACTACATGGTGCTTGGCTACCACCACCGACTGCTCTGACATGGATTACAATAGAGGGTCCCGGGCAGAACTGGAGAAAAATGTAGAACAAAATTCAAACTCACAAAAAAAGACCAGACTTACTGGTCTAAGAGAGACTGGAGAAACCCTGGGAGTATGGCCCCCGGACACCCTTTTAACTCTGTATTGAAGCCACTCCTGAGTTTCAGCCTTCAGCCAATTATTAGACAGGCCCGTAACAAAAAGGAGACAAAATGGGCACACCAACCCAGGGGCAAGGAGGAGAAGGCAGGAGGGGACAGGAAAGCTGGTAACGGGGAACCCAAGGTCAAGAAGGGGAGCGTGTTGACACATTTTGGGGTTGGCAACCAATGTCACAAAACAGTATGTGTATTAATTGTTTAATTAGAAACTAATTTGTTCTGTAAACCTTCATCTAAAGCACAATAAAAAAAAGTTCAGAAAAAAAAGAACTAAACTCAGTCTTCTAGCTCTCTCGTCCTCTGCTATGGCAACCATGGAGGCCTCAGGTGCTAGATGAGACAGCCACAAGATGATGGAGCTTCCATCAACCTGGATCCCTGAGTTACAGCTTGGAAGCGAGGTGTCCTGAAAAGCCACTGCAACTGCAGTAGATTTTGCATAGCAAGGAATAAACTTGTATGTGCTCAGTCATTGAGATTTGGGATTTATCTATTATCAAAACATATAATAGAAAAAGGTGTCAGATAATCCACAGGATCTATGAGAGGCCTCAGGAACCAGGCGGGGTCAGGAACCAAGGTTGGCATGACATGACACAGCTAACACTTTTCTACAGAAACGGTCTGATAGAATCATGCTGCTGCCACCATTGCCACTGAACACTTGCCACTATGCAGCTCAACCCTGCTTCCCCTTGATACTATTCCTGTACTACCAGATTCTTGACCCTGCAATAGCTGCCTTGAAAATTGATCCTGCACACCTTTGTGTCACAACCTCAACATTCAAGGTTCCAGACAGGATTATGTGATTGACTGGACTGAGGTCATATGCCCATGTACTAGCTACCAAGGGATGGGGAGAAAAAAATATATGCCTGCCCCTGGTTTCAGTAGTGAATGATGGGGCCCTGCCTCCAAACTTATCTTGGGATTCCTCCCAAATAGGAAAGGTGTTTGAATACTGGACAGTAAAAATGCCAATGTCCAACCCAATCTTCAGCTGCTTCTCTGACCAATCATTCACCGCCTTGACTTAACTGAAACTTGCTTCTCGCCTGAATAGTGGAAATCTGCCTAGTCTGCATCTATGTAGCCAATAATGTCCTCAACTCATATGCCTTGTCATCTTTCCCTCACAGTCCCAACCCTGGAAGAATACCACTCTCCACCTTCTCAGTGTCCATCCTGGGCTCACACAATTGCTCAGACACAAAAAAATTAATGGTCCCCAACCTCCACTGGGCCCTCTAAGGTGTCTGGCATTACTGTTTCTTGGGTTCTTGGGTCAGTTCTCCAAGTTTCCATAGAAGCTTTACCAAAATGCCATTTTCCTCAGTCTTCCCATACTTCCACTCCCCTTACCCTCAGCATAAGACCTCACCTCTTATTTCACTGAAAATAAAAGACCTCAGACAGGAATACCCTCAATTCCTTGCCACAAACTACCTGCAAACTAATGAGCTTCTCCACCTGTCCCCCCACCTCTCCTTCCTCCTTGTCACAGTGGAAGAGGTGTTTTTCTTCCTGCTGACTAATCCTTCCACTGGTGTCCAATTACCTGTTACCTCCTCAGGAACTTTTATCTTCCATATCCTCTCTCCCTTCTATATCTTTATCCTCTCCCTCTCTCCTGACTCAGCCTGTAAACACATTCAAGTCTCTTGCATCTTAAAAAACCATTGCCTCATTTACAACAGCATCAAAAACAATAAAATACTGAGGAATAAGTTTAATCAAGGAGGAGCAAGTCTAGTACACTGAAAGCTACAAAACATTACTGAAAGAAATGACAAACCAAAACCAAAACCAAAAACCAAACCCATTGTCGTCGAGTCAATTCTGACTCATAGCAACCCTATAGGACAGAGTAGAACTGCCTCATAGGGTTTCCAAGGAGCGGCTGGTGGATTCGAACTGCCAAGCTCTTAACCACTATGCCACGAGGGCTCCAAATTAAAAAAGACCTAAATAAATGGAAAGACATCCCGTGTTCATGGATGGAAAAGTTAACATTAAGATAGCAATACTACTTGTCATGGATTGAATTGCATCCCCCCAAAATATGTATCAATTTGGTTAGGTCATGATTCCCGGTATTGTATGATTGTCTACCTTTTTGTCATCTGATGTGATTTCCCTATGTGTTGTGAATCCTAATCTCCGCCTGCGGTTGATGAGGAAAGATTAGATTATGTTACAGAGGATTAGGGTGGGATGTAACACCCTTAATAAGGTCACATCCCTGATCCAATGTAAAGGGCGTTTCCCTGGGGTGTGGCCTGCATCACCTTTTATCTTACAAGAGATAAAAGGAAAGGGAAGTGAGCAGAGAGTTGGGGACTTCATACCACCAAGAAAGCAGTGCCAGGAGCAGAGCGCGTCCTTTAGACTCGAGGTTCCTGCACTGAGAATCTCCAAAACCAGAGGAAGACTGATGACAAGGACTTTCCTCCAGAGCTGACAGAGAGAGAAAGTCTTCCCCTAGAGCTGGCACCCTGAATTCGGACTTGTAGCCTACTAGACTGTGAAAGAATAAATTTCTCTTTGTTAAAGCCATTCACTTGTGGTATTTCTGTTATAGCAGCACTAAATGACTAAGACAGTACCCAAAGCGATCTACAGGTTGAATGCAATCCTTATCAAAATTCTAGTGAATTTTTTGCAGAAATGAAAAAGCTGATCTTAAAATTCATATAGAATTGCAAGGGACCCTGAATAACCAAACCAATCTCAAAAAGAAAAAATTTGGAGGACTCACACTTCCCAATTTCAAAACTTACTACAAAGCTACTGTAATCAAAACAGTGTGGTACTGGCATAAGGACAGACATATAGATCAATGTAGTAGAATTGAAAGACCATAAATAAACCCATACATCTATGATCAATTGATTTTCAACAAGCGTGCCAAGACCGTTCAGTGGGGGAAAGAATAGTCTCTTCAACAAAGAGTTCTGGAACAACTGTATATCCACATACAAAAGAATGAACTTGGATCCCTACCTCATACCATATACAAAAATTAACTCAAAATGGATAAATGACCTAAATGTAGGAGCTACATTGATGAAACTCTTAGAAGAAAACCTGGGAGTAATATTCATGACCTTGGATTTGGCAATGGAGTTTTAGATATGACACCAAAAGCACAAGCAACAAAAGAAAAAAATAGGTAAATTGGGCTTCATCAAAACTAAAAAGTTTTCGTGCATGAAAAGATACCATCAAGAAAGTGAAAACACAACCTACAGAGTGGGAGAAAATATTTGAACATCACATATCTGATAAAGGACTTGCACCAAGAATATATAATGAACTCTTACAACTCAACAACAAAAAGACAACCCAATTTAAAAAATGGGCAAAGGACTTGAACAGACATTTCTCTAAAGAAGATATACAAATAAATGGCCAACAAGCACATGAAAAGATGATCAACATTAGTCACTAGGAAATGCAAACCAAAACACAATGAGAGACCACTTCACACCTACTAGTATGTCTATAATTTTAAAAATGGAAAATAACAAATGTTGACAGGAGGTGGGGAAATTGGAACCCTCATACATCACTGGTGGGAATGTAAAATGGTGCAGCCACTGTGGAAAACAGTTTGGTGGTCTTTAAGAAGTCAAACATAGAATCACCATTACATCTCAGGAATTCCATTCCTAGATATATATCCAAAAGACTTGAAAACAAGTATTCAAACAGATACCCATACACGAATGTTCATAGCAGTACTATTTGAACAGCCAAAAGGTGGAAACAATCCACATGTCCATCAATGGATGAGTGGATAAACAAAATGTAGTATACACATACAATGGAATATTATTAATCCGTAAAAAGGATTGAAAGATTGATACATGCTACAGCATGGATGAACCTTGAAAACATTATGCTAAGTAAAAGAAACCAGACATGAAAGGTCACATATTGTATGATTACATTCATGTGAAATATCCTGATTAAGTAAATCCATAGAAACAGGAAGTAGATTTGTGGTTGCTGGAGGCTGAGGACGGGAGGGAATGGGGAGTGACTGCTTAGTTGGTAATAGCTCTCCTTTTGGAGTGATGAAAATGGTTTGAAACTAAATAGAGGTGGTGGTTGCACAACATTATGAATGTACAAAGTGCCACTGAATGATACACTTCAAAATGGTTAGTTTTAGGTTGTATGAATTTTACTTCAATTAAAAACAAAAACAAAAAATAAATCATTGCCTCCATTTTTAAAAAAGTTAAACATAAATTTACCATATGAGCCAGCAATTCCACTCCTAGATATCTACCCAAGAGAAATGAAAACATATGTCCACACAAAAAATTGTACATGAATGTTCATAGAAACATTATTCAGAATAGTCAAAAGGTGGAAACAACCCAAATGTCCTTCAAATGGTGACTGCATAAACAAAATATGGTATATCCATGCTATTTGGCAATAAAAAGCAATGGAGTACCGATACATCCTACACCCTGGATGAACCTCAAAGACATGCACAGTTAAAGATGTCAGGCACAAAAGAACACATATTATGATTCCATTATATGAAATTTCAAAAAAATGCAAATCTATATAGAGAGATTAGTGGTCATCTGGGGCTGGGGCTGAGAAGTGCAAATGGGCGACAGATCTTTTTGGCGTAACAAAAATGTTCTCAAAGTGGATTGCGGTGATAGTTGTACAACCCTGCAAATATGCTAAAATTCATTGAATTATAGATTTAAAATGGCTGAATTTATAGAAGAATAATGTGCAGAAGGTAGGGGGATATAGGAACTATCTGTACTTTCTACACAGTTTTTCTGTGAACCAAAACTCCTGTAAATATAAAGTGTATTAAAAAATAGATAAATTTTATTCTGTGTAATTATACCTCAATAAAGCTGTTTGAAAAAAAAACAACAACAACATTGCCTCAGCCCCTCGTCACTCTCTAGCTTCTGCCTTATTTCTCTCCTCCCTGTCATGGGCAAACAGCTTGGCAGAGTTGTTTACACTCCTATTCATACTTCCTCACCTCCTAATTAGTTTTTTCTTTTTAACCTTTTTTTCCTCTGGTCACCTCTTAACCCATTGCGTTTTGCCTTCCACTCCCACTTTCCCAATCCATTGCAATTTGCCATCCACCCCCAATAGGGAAACTGCTCTCAGCAAGGCTACAAGTGACCTTGTTGCTAAATCTGGTGAAGGTTTTCAGACTTTGCTTTGTATGATATTTGACACTGTTGACCACTCCCCTAAGGCATTTGGAATATGATTTGCCCTTGGCTTTTATAACACCACACTCTCCTGGTTTCACCCTTTGCTTCTTGGTCCCTTTTGTGGCCCCTCTTCTTCTGCCATTTCCTTAATGTTGATGTTTGATAAAGTTATGCCCAAGGACGTTTTCTCTTCTCACTCTGTACAGTCTTAGCGGGCCATCTCATCCATTTCTATATCTTTAATAACTATCTGCATGCTGATGACTCTCATCTCTATAGCTCCAGCCTATATTTCTTCCCAGAACTCCAGATCCATATATCCAACTGCCTCCTAGATACCTCCTCTTGGATGTCCCACTGACACTTAAAACTCAGCAGACCCAAAATTGAATTCAGTATTTTCCCCCTGAAACCTATTACTTTTTATGTGTTCTCTGTCTCAGTGAATGGTTCCATCATCTACCCAGCTACCTCAGCAATAAACCCAAGCTTCCTCTTTGACTCACTCTGTGAACCACCACATGCAATCCATTCACTAATCATGTTGACTTTTTAATACACTTCATTTTTTAGAGCAGTTTTAGGTTTACAGAAAAATTGCACAGAAAGTACAGAGTTCCCATATCTCACCCCCTCCCCAAGTTTCTCCCATTATTAACATCTTTCCTTAGTGTGGTACATTTGTTACAGTTGATGATCATGTTGAGTTTTTACCTTTTCCAATTCAGAGATTCTACATAGGGGGTTCATGGAACCTGGAGGGTTTCACCATGAACATGGTGAATTGTAGGCAAAATTTGGTGTGATTGTGTGTATTAGCATTTTTCTGGGGAGAGTGACCAGGCCATAGCTTTCATCACATTCTCAAAGTTAAGAGCCATTTCTCTAAGCCCATCCATTCCTCTTTATCCACTCTCCCACTCTGTGACCGGATGTAGTCACTACAGAGTACTATTTCTCCCTACTAACAGTCTCTCTGCTCTTTTAAGGCCCTAAATAAGGAGGAGATATTGCTGAGGCAAAGACAGAGACTAACAAGGCTGGATGCACTCTGCCCCAAGGGGCTCCTGTGTGCCTTCGTGGCCTGCATCTCTCCCTGCTTTCTGCCACCAGATCATTTATTCTTTTTTCCTTTTCCTTCCCTCCCCTATCTCTCCTCCCTCATCTTCTCCTTTTCTATTTTCCTCATTCTTCTTCCTTCCTCTTTCCCTTCTCTGTCTTCTCCCTCATGCTTCATTGACACACTAATTATAGGGTAATTGGGTCTTTGACACACATAACTTGAAACCTTTTAAAATCAAGAGGCAGCATTCTCCTTGTTCATTGGCGGTCACTTAGAGAGAGTCCCCAGAACCCCCTCCATAGGAGAGGAAAGGAGAATGAGGGAGCTTGACCTTGGAGGTGTGGGATAAGTAAGTAGGGAGACCACAGCCCCAAGTATAGCTGTAGTTGTTGTTTTTAGGTGCCGTCAAGTCGGTTCTGACTCATAGCAACCCTGTGTCCAACAGAAGGAAACACTACGCCATCCTCACAATCTTTACTATGTTTGAGCCCATTGTTGCAGCCACTGTGTCAATCCATCTTGTTGAGGGTCTTCCTCTTTTTTGCTGACCCTCTACTTTACCATCATGATGTTCTTCCTTCTCCAGGGACTGGTCTCTCCTGATAACATGTCCAGAGTACATGAGACAAAGTTTTGCCATACTCACTTCTAAGGGGCATTCTGGCTGTACTTCTTCCAAGACAGATTTGTTCCATCTTATAGCAGTCCACGGTGTATTCAATATTCTTTGCCAACTAACAAAGCTTATTAAGAAAATATTCTACCTCCTACTTTGGTGAGTAGCGTCTGGGGTCTTAAAAGCTTGCAAGTGGCCATCTAAGATGCATCAATTGGTCCCAGCCACTTGGAGTAAAGGAGAACGAAGACCACCAAAGACACAAGGAAAGTATTAGCCCAAGAGACAGAATGGGCCACATAAACCAGAGACTCCATCAGCCTGAGACCAGAAGAACTAGATGGTGAGATGGTGCCTGGCTACCACCAATGAATGTCCTGACAAGGAACACAACAGAGAGTCCCTGATGGAGCAGCAGAAGGATGGGGTGCAGAACTCAAATTCTAGTAAGAAGACCAGACTTAATGGTCTGACTGAGACTGGAGGTACCCCAGAAAGCATGGCTCCTGAACTCTCTATCAGCCCAGAACTAAAACAATTTCCGAGGCCAACTCTTAAGACAGTAATTGGACTGGACTGTGGAACATAAAATGATACTCGTGAAGAGTCTGCCTCTTAGTCAAGTAGATACAAGAGACTAAAGGGGCAGCTTCTGTCCAGAGGTGAGATGGGAAGGCACAGAGGGTTAGGAGCAGGTTGAATGGTCATGGGGAATCAGGGGCGGAAAGGAGGAGTGTCCTGTTGCAGAATGGGGTGAGCAATTCGGGTCACATAAAAAGGTATAAAAATTTTGTATGGGAGACTAACTTGAAATGTAAACTTCATTTAACTACAACAATAAATAAAATTCTTTGCCAACACCACAATTCAAAGGCATCAATTCTTCTTCAGTCTTCCTAATTCACTGTCCAGCTTTCGCATGCATACGAAGCGATAGCTGTAGTGGGTTAGGAGAAATACGTGGGGCAGGCCAAGGAACCATAGACCTTATAATCTTTGATTAAAGCTTAAAGTTTGGCAGAAATTTTAAAAGTTATCTAAACCAATCTTCCTCCCATTTCTTACAGATAGCTCTTCTTGATTAGTTTCTTTTCCTCACTCTGTACATCCATCAACAAAGTCTGTTGGCTCTACCTCGAAATATATTCCATTCTGTTTATTCATCTGCATGTCTATTGTTTCTTCGATATCACACTCTTGTTTACTGTAGCTTTTATACTACTGTTGCTGTCTTAAAATCAAGTAGTGTGAGTCTTCCAACTTTGTTCTTCTTCTTTGGTAACATTTTGGTTATTCTAGGTTTCATGGATTGAATTATGTCCCCCCAAAAATGTATGTATCAATTTGGCTGGGCCATGATTCCTGGAATTGTGTGATTTTCCTAAATGTTGTAAATCCTGCTTCTATGATGTTAATGAGGGAGAATGGGTGGCAGTTGTGTTAGTAAGGCAGGACTCAATCTACATGATTGGATTGTGTCCTGAGGAAATCTCTTGAGATATAAAAGAGACAAGTGATCAGAGAGACAGGGGGGCCTCATACCACCAACAAAGCAGTGCCAGGAGCAAAGCGTGTCCGTTGGACCCGAGGTCCCTGCTCAGAGAAGCTCCTAGTCCGGGGGAACTTTGATGAGAAGGCTGACAGAGAGAGAAAGCCTTCCTCTGGAGCTGACTCCCTGAATTTGGACTTTTAGCTTACTTTACTGTGAAGAAATAAATTTCTCTTTGTTAAAGCCATCCACTTGTGGCATTTCTGTTATAGCAGCACTAGATGACTAAGACATTAGGTCTTTGGCTTTTCCATATAAACCTTAGAATCAGTTTGTTGATATCTATAAAATAGCTTGCTGGGATTTTGACTGAAATTGTATTGAATCTATAGATCAAGTTGAGAAGAACTGCTAATCATAACAACATCGAATCTTTCAATCCATGAACACAGAATATCTTTACATTTATTTAGATCATCTTTGGTTTCTTTCGTCTGTGTTATGTAGTTTTCCACATATAGATTGTATACATATTTTGTTAGATTTATGGCCAAGTATTTCACTTTTTGGAGCTATTTTAAATAGTGTTTTTTTAAATGTTGTGCTTTAGGTGAAAGTTTACAGTGCAAATTAGTTTCTCATTAAAAAATTTACACACAATTTGTTTTGTGCCATTGGTTGCAATCCCGGCATTGTGTCAACTCTCTCCCCTTTCCCTTTACACCTCGGCTTCCCCACATCCATTCGTCCAGTTTTCCTGTCCCTTCCTGCCTTCTCATCTTTGCTTTTGGGCAGATGTTGCCCATTGTATACTTGACTGAACTAAGAAGCACGTTCCTCACGTGAGTTATTGTTTGTTTTATAGGCCTGTCTAGTCTTTGGCTGAAAGGTGGACTTTGGGAGTGGCTTCAGTTCTGAGTTAGCAGGGTGTCCGGGGGCCATAGTCTCAGGGGTTCCTCCAGTCTGTCAGACTAATAAGTCCAGTGTTTGTTTTGTGTGTGTGTGTGTGTGTGTGTGAATTTGAATTCTGTTCTACATTTTTCTCTCGCTGTGCCCTGTACGCTCTATTGTGATCCCTGTCAGAGTGGTTGGTGGTGGTAGCCAGGCACCATCTAGTTCTTCTAGGGTCAGGCTGGTGGAGGCAGTGATTCGTGTGGTCCATTAGTCTTTTGGACTGATATTTTCCTTGTGTCTTTGGTTTTCTTCATTCTCTATTGTTCCGGACGGGATTGAACCAACAGATGTATCTTAGATGGCTGCTCGCAAGCTTTTAAGACTCAAGACACTGCTTACCAAAGTAGGATTTAGAACATTTTCTTTACAAACTATGTTATGCCAATTGACCTAGATGTCCCCAAGACAATGGTCCCCCCCTCAGTCCCAGTAACTCAGTCCTTCAAAGTTTTTGGATGTGTCTAGGAAGCTTCTATGACTTTGCCTTGATCAAGTTGTGCTGACTTCCCCTATATTTTGAAATGTCTTTCCCTTTACCAAAGTTACCATTTATCTACTATCTAGGTAATGATTTCTGCTCCCCACCCCTCTGCTTCCTCATAACCATCAAAGATTGTTTTTTTCCTGCGTGTAAACCTTTTCTTGTTTTTTTATAATAGTGGTCTCATACAATATTTGTCCTTTTGTGATTGACTTATTTCACTCAGCATTAATGTCCTCCAGATTCATCCATACTGTGAGATGTTTCACAGATTCATCATTGTTCTTTATTGTTGTGTAGTGTTCCATTGCGGGTATGTACCATAATTTGTTTATCCATTCATCTGTTGATGGATATTTATGTTGTTTCCATCTTTTTGCTATTGTGAATAGTTCTGCAATGAACATGGGTGTGCATATGTCTATTTGTGTGATGACTCTTATTTCTCTAGGATATGTTCCTAATAGTGGGATTGCTGGATTGTGTGGTATATCTATTTCTAGCTTTTTAAGGAGGCACCATATAGTCTTCCATAGTGGTTGTACCATTTTACACTTGCACCAGAAGTGCATAAGACTTCCAATCTCCCCACAACCTCTCCAACATTTGTTATTTTCTTTTTTTTAATTATTATGGTATTTCAGGTGAAGGCTTACAGAACAAATAGTTTCTCATTAAACAGTAGTGCACATATTGTTTTATGACATTGGCCAACAACCCCACAACATGTCAACCCTTTCCCTTCTCGACCTTTTTTTCTTTTTTTTGGTGAAAATATACATAGCCAAAGATACACCATTTCAAAAATTTCTACATGCACAGTTCAGTGACATCGACTACGCTCTTCGAATTGTGCTGCTATTCTCACTTTAGATGAAGGCTTACAGAACAAAATAGTTTCTCATTTAACAGTTAGTACACATGTTGCCCTATCACAGTGGTTAACAACCTCACAACACATCAACACTACCCTTACTCAACCTTGGGTTCCCTATCACCAGCTTTCCTGTCCCCTTCTGCCTTCTGGCTGCCCTTGTCCCTGGACTGCTGTGCCTTATTAGTCCCATTTGGTTTTATGGGGCTGTCCACTCCCCAGCTGAATGGTGAACCTCGGAAATGACTTCACCACTGAGCTAAAAGGGTGTCTGGGGGCCATACTCTTGGGGTTTCTCCAGTCCCCTTTAGGCCAGTAAATCTGGTCTTTATTTTGCGAGTTAGAATTTTGATCTACATCCTTCTCCAGTTCTGTCCAGAGCCCTCTGTTGTGATCCTGGACAGAGCAGTCAGTGGTGGTAGCCGGGCACCATCTAGCTGTACTGGACTCAGTCCGGTGGAGGCCTTGGTAGCTGTGGTCCACTAGTCCTTCGGACGAATCTTTTCCTTGTATCCTGTTCTCTTCATTCTCCCTTGCTCCAGAAGGGATGAGACCAGTGGAGTATCTTAGATGGCCGCTCACAGGCTTTTAAGACCCCAGACACTACTCACCAAGGTAGAATGTAGAACATTGTCTTTATAAACTGTGTTATGCCAATTGAGAGATGTTCTCTGAGACCATGGTCCCCACAGCCCTCCACCCAACAATTCAGTCCCTCAGGGAGTTTGGATATGTCTATGGAGCTTCCATGACCTTTCCTTGTACACGTTGTGCTGGTTTCCCCTGTATTGTGTACTGTCTCACCCTTCACCCGAGATACCACTTATCTATTGCCTATTTAGTATTTTCCCCCGACCCCTCCCATCCCTGGTAACCAACAAAGATTGTTACATTTTGTGTGTGAACTTTTTCATGGGATTTTCTGTTTTTTTGATTAGTGCCAGTAATGTCTGAGTGAGATGGTATCTCATTGTAGTTTTGATTTGCATTTCTCTAATGGCTAGTGATCGCGATCATTTCCACGTGTATCTGTTAGCCAACTGAATGTCTTCTTTGATGAAGTTTCTGTTCATATCCTTTGCCCATTTTTAATTGGATCATTTGTCTTTTGTTGTTGAGCTGCTGAAATGTTCTATAGATTTTAGAGATTAGACCCTTGTTGGATATGTTGTAGCCAAAAAATTTTTCCCAGTCTGTAGGTTCTCTTTTTACTCTTTTGGTGAAGTCTTTTGATAAGCATAAATGTTTAATCCTTAGGAGCTCCCGATTATCTAGTTTATCTTCTGGTGTTTGTGCATTGTTAGTTATGGTTTGTATTCTACTTATGCCATGTATTAGCGCCCCTAGCATTGTCCCTATTTTTTCTTCCATGACCTTATTGTTTTAGGTTTTATATTTAGGTCTTTGGTCTATTTTGAGTTAGTTTTTGTGTATGGTGTGAGGTGGGGTCCTGTATCATTTTTTTACAGATGGATATCCAGTTTTTCCAGCACCATTTGTTAAAGGACTGTCTTTTCCCCATGTAACGGAGTTTGGCCTTTGTCAAAGATCAGCTGACCATAGGTGGATGGATTTACATCTGGGTTCTCGATTCTGTTCCATTGGTCTACGTGTCTGTCGTTGTACCAGACTGTTTTGACTACCATGGCTGCATAGTAGGTTCTGAGATTAGGTAGTGTGAGGTCTCCTACTTTGTTTCTTTTTTTTCAATAATACTTTGCTTATTCAGGGCCTATTTCCCTTCCACATAAACTTGGTGATTAGCTTTTCCATCTCATTAAATAATTCTGCCAGTATTTGGATTGGTATTGCATTATCTCTGTAGATCCCTTTGGGTAGAATCGACATTTTCACAGTGTTGAGTCTTCCTATCCATGTGCATGATATGTTTTTTCCATTTATGTAGGTCTTTTTTGGTTTCTTGCAATAGTGTTTTCTAGTTTTCTTTCTATAGGTCTTTTACAGTACTGGTTAGATTTATTCCTAAGTATCTTTTATCTTTTTAGGGGCTATTATAAATAGTATTGTTTTCCTGATTTCCTTTTCAAAGTTCTCTTTGTTGGTGTATAGGATTTCAACTGATTTTTGTATTTCATCTTGTATCCTGCTACTCTGCTGAATCTTTCTATTGGTTCCAGTAGTTTTCTTGTGGAATCTTTGGAGTTCTCTATGTGTAGTATCATATCATCCTCGAATAGGGATAGTTTTACTTCTTCCTTACCAATTTGGATGCCCTGTATTTCTTTTTCTTGCCTTATTTTTCTAGCTAGGACTTCCAGCACAATGTTAAATAGGAGTGGTGATAAAGGGCATCCTTGTCTCATTCTGTTCTCGGGGGAATGTTTTCAGCCTCACTCCATTGAGAATGATGTTGGCTGTTGGTTTTGTATAGATGTTCTTTATTATGTTGAGGAGTTTCCCTTCTATTTCTATTTTATTGAGAGTTTTTATCATGTTGGTTGGACTTTATCAAATGCCTTTTCTGCATCAGTTGAGATGATCCTGTGATTCTTTTCTTTTGTTTTATTTATATGGTGGATTACATTGATTGATTTTCTAATGTTGAGCCATCCTTGCATACCTGGTATGAATCCCACTTGGTTGTGGTGTATTATTTTTTTTATATGATGCTGAATTCTTTTTAAAAAAATGTTTAATGTATTTTAGATGAAGGTTTACAGAGCAAATTAGTTTATCATTAAACAATTAATACACATGTTGTTTTGTGACATTGGTTACCAACCCCATGACATGTTATGATGCTGAATTCTATTGGCTAGAATTTGTTGAGAATTTTTGCATCTGTATTGATGAGAGTTATTGGTCTGTAATTTTCTTTTTTTGTGGTGTCTTTGCCTGGGTTATGCTGCTCTCACAGGGATCACAGTAGACGGTCCCAGACAGAGCTGGAGAAAAATGTAGAACAAAATTCTAACTCACAAAAAAAGACGAGACTTACTGGTCTGACAGAGACAGAAGAAACCCCGAGAGTAGGGCCCCGGACACAATTTTAACTCGGTACCAAAGTCACTCCTGAGGTTCATCCTTCAGCCAAAGATTAGACAGGCCTATAAAACAAACAATAATACACGTGGCTCAACCGTGTGTGTGTATATGAGACTAAATTGGCACACCAGCCAGGGGCAAGGATGAGAAGGCAGGAGGGGACAGGAAAACTGGATGAATGGAAATGGGGAACCCAAGGTCAAGAAGGGGAGAGTGTTGACACTTTGCGGGGTTGGCAACCAGTGTCACAAAACAGTATGTGTATTAACTGGTTAATGAGAAACTAGTTTGCTCTGTAAACCTTCACCTAAAGCACAATAAAAAAAAAATGGTGCTGAGAACTGGGACAGGAGGTGAAGAAAGGATAGGGCACAAAAATACTGGAATAGAGGGAGTTAGCATAAGAATAGGAAACCCTGGTGGTGTAGTAGTTAAGAGTTTGACTGCTAACCAAAAGGTCAGCAGTTCAAATCCATCAGGCGCTCCTTGGAAACCCTATGGGGCAGTTCTACTCTGTCCTTTAGCATGAAAATGGTAGAGAAAGGCAGCAGAGGGAAAGGGCTGTGTGGAGGAAAGAGAGAAGAGGCAGGAACAGCATCTAAAGGAGAAGTTGTCTGGGCTTGTGGGCAGTACTGCATATTTCCAACTTATTTCCCTGGGATGGGAGGAGGGTCTCCTGCATGGTATTGGGAACAGTGATGGGAATTGAATCTGTGGTTGGCCACAAGCATTTGGTCCTCCCTAACAATTTTCCTGCCCCTGGACTCCAGGACCCTCCTTCCCTTAGCTGGGGGTTGGGGAGGCATTGATAAAAGGATGGGAAGGGAGGTTGAACAGAGCCAGGTCCCTGTCCAGGAGGCAGGAGCAGCCGCCACAGTAGGAGGGAGCAGCAAACCAACAGCTGACTGAGACAAGGTCTGGGTTATTTTTCTTCCACTTTGTTGGCATGTGGGTGGATTTTTCTCCTTTTTCTTCTCTCCTGCTCTCTGCTGTTTCCACAGAGATGTGGGAGTTTGCAAATTTGTCTCAGTGGAGGGGAGAGGCAAGAGCTAGCTGTTTTGGGGGTCCTTGTCAGGGGCCAGGGGAACAGAGAAGGACACTGCAGTTCTGTCAGCAAGAAAACTAGGGCCCATTCCCTGACAGTATCAGTGGGGAGGGGAAGGCTGTCACTCTCTCTCCTTTCCTGTTAAGGTTGCTGGAATGCCTTCTCACCTCTCCTCATTGCTTGGCTCTCAAATCCAACCCACCTGGTGATTACAGGAGCCTCTATCTGTTTCTTTCCTTGCTCTGCAATGCCAAATGTCCTTTCTTCAGGGCCTTGGACAAACTATGAGCACCCCTGAAACTCTTCTAACCAGAGGCTGCTCCTCTCTCCAGTCTCTCTGGGGACCTAGATAAACTGACTGAGTAGGTGAGGGCATGCCAGGCAGGGACAAAGAGCACAAGGCTGTGGGTCTGGACTCATAGATTCAGATCCTGGCTCTGCCATTAATTTGTAATGTGATGTTGAGCAAGAAAGTTACTTCCCTTCTCTTGGGCTTTGTTTCCTCATTGGTAAAATGGGCTGAATGTTTAAAGCTCTACAGATTTGAGGAGCCTGAATCCTGATTCCTTTCCTTGGGGAGGCACGGCAGTTAAGAGCTACGGCTGATAACCAAAGGTCGGCAGTTTGAATCCACCAGCCACTCCTTGGAAACCTCATGGGGCATTTCTACTCTGTCCTATAGGGTTACTATGAGTCGGAATCAACTCAACAGAAGCGGGTTTGGTTTTTGGTTTTAATGAGATCATGTGTATGCAGAGTGCATTGAACAGCATGAAAAGTTAGAATTATGTCTTAGTCATCTAGTGCTGCCATAACAGGAATACCACAAGTGGATGGCTTTAACAAATAGAAATTTATTTCTTCACAGTAAAGTAGGCTACAAGTCCAAATTCAGGATGTCAGCTCCAGGGGAAGTTTTTCTCTCTCTGTCGGCCTTCTCATCAATCTTCTCCCAGACTAGGAGCTTCTCCGCACAGGGACCACAGGTCCAAAGGACACGCTCTGCTCCCGGCACTGCTTTCTTGGTAGTATGAGGTCCCCAACTCTCTGCTTGCTTCCGTTTCCTTTTATCTTTTTAGAGATAAAAGGTGGTGCAGGCCACACCCCAAGGAAACTCCCTTTGCATTGGATCAGGGATGTGACCTGGGTAAGGGTGATGTTACAATCCCACCCTAATCCTCTTTAACGTAAAATTACAATCTCAAAATGGAGGACAACCGCACAGTACTGGGAAACATGGCCTAGCCAAATTGATACACACCTTTTTTGGGGGACATAATTCAATCCATGACAGATGACCAACCATTCCAATTTGCATGGGACTCAGGGGTTTCTCAGGATGTAGGCCTTTCAGTGCTAAAATCGGGCCAGTCCCGGGACTACTGGGACAGTTGGTCACCCTAGCAAGGACCACATCCACTAGTTGTTATTATCATTAGCATCATTATTATTATTACCACTAGAGGGCAGCACTCTCTTATGTCTGGAAGTAGATCTTACCACCCTCCCACCCCTCACCAGAAAGGTGCTAAACTGTCTCTCCTCACTCCAGGACCAAACAATCCTCTCCACTTTTCTCCTGTAGAGAATACTGACGTACAGAGAGATATGTGAATCCCAAATCCCAGGAGCTTCCTTTTGGCTTTGCCAGCCCTATGTGGTCTGACTTTGCCAATTGTGCCCCAAACCTGATCAGCACTCAGGTGCCCAGTCTGTCCCACTGTGGCAGAACTTCCCTGTTTCTCTGGGGACTGGGGAAATACAGAAATGCTGACAAGTAACTTTTATTTGTCTGAACCCAACAGACACTTTCACAAGGTTATGCCTCTGTTCTTGCTGTTGCCCCGTGCCTTGATTGTCTGGCTGAGTGCACATTTTACAAGGCCAGCCAAGGCTAGCTCCGTTGATACAGGAGATGGCTTCCTCCTTCCTGAAGAACTGATTTCTGTATTACCTCATACTCCTTATCACATTGATTTGTAGTTATTTATTTATCTATGTACCCCCATTAGATTGTCGATTCATGCATTCAACAAACTTATTGCTTATTGCTATGTTCTAGGCTTTTTGCCAAACTTGAGGTATACAGTGGGGAGTAAAACAGAGTATCTGCCTTTGTAGAGCTAACAGTCTAATGAGGGAGTCAGGAGGTAAGTAAACAAAGAACTTCACAAATGAATATATAATTACAAACTTGTTAAATTCAAGGAAGCAAAAGAACTTACTGAGAGTATATATCAGAGGGACGTGCCTAATAGAAGGTGCCACTGATGAACTCATATTTGAACTGAGATCTGAAGGATGAATTGGTGGTAGGTAGGCAAAAGCAGCGAAAAGAGCTCTCCATGCCAAAAGAACAGCAAGTATGCAGGGCCCAAGAGAGAAAGAGCCTAGCTCCCGGGAGGAACCACTTGCTCCTTGAGGGCACAGTCTGCCTCTTGTTTATCTCTTGCTATAGCTCCACCTGGCACATAGAGATGTCAAATAAGTGTTTGTTGAATTCAATTAAATGAATTATGTTATGGAAAGCATCATAGGCTGGGGGCCAAAAGGCCTAGCTTCTAGTTCCAGCTCTTCTTGACAACGCAGTTCAATCTACCCACTGCTTGCCGTGCACCCACCATGTACAGGGTCCCAGCCTGGTTGGGGATTGAGAGGTAATCAAAATTGTTTCTACCCTTAAGCAGAATATGGTCAGGTGAATAAGCTTTCCACTCTCTGGATCTCTTTATCCAGTTATAAAATGAGGGCTTTGGATTGCATGATCTCTAAGTCTTGCTCTAACAGTTCTAGCTCTAACAGTCCTGATCTGTTCTTCCATTGCAACAGGGAACTGATTTTTCAATTTCTCCTGCCCTATAGGAGTCACATGGAATAGGATTGGGGAAATACAGGCTTGCGTTCTATTTATGGCCCATTCTTCCTTTTTTTTGTTGTGGTAAATATATATAATAAAACATTTGCCATTTTAACCATTTTTAAGTGTATAATTCAGTGACATTAATTTCACTCACCATGTTGTGCAACCATCACCACTATCCATTTTCAAATGTTTTTCATCTCCCTAAACAGAAACTGTAAGAGCTCGTCTGCTAACCAGAAAGTCCACAGTTCGAATCCACCAGCCGCTCCTTGGAAACCAACCATATAGAGCAGTTCTACTCTGTCCCGTAGGGTTGCTATGAGTCAGAATTGACTCGATGGCAACAGGTTTTATTTGGTTTGGTTTTAAACAGAAACTCAGTACCCCTTAAGCAGTAACTCCCCATTCCCCACTCCCCCAATCCCTGTTAACAACTCATAAACTTCTGTCGCTATGCATTTGCCTATTCTAAGTATTTCATACAAGTGGGGTCATACAGTATTTGTCTGTACCATTCTTCCTTTCACAAGTACCTCAGGAAGAGTGAGGGTTAACTACTTTTGGTTAGAAGGTACCAGGATTCAATGAACTTTTGTTTCTTTATTTCTTGTTCCCCCTTGTCTCCCACCCTAGTCTTTTCTATAGCTAGGGCTATATTTTGCACGCATCAGGGCTAGAAAGGACCTTTAAAATCATCTTATCCAATTCTTGCATTCAGTGTTTACATTCACTATGCAACAGACCCTCCAAATGAGGCTGTCCAGCCACTATTTGAAGCCCTCCAGTGATGGCGAACTCACCATTTTCAGTTAGTTTCGACTGTGAGAGGTTTCTTCCTTCTGGGATCTGTCTCCCTGTAGTTTTCACCCATTGCTTCTGGCTGTGCCCTTTGGAGCTAAGAAGAATAATTCCACTACATTGCCCCCTTGACAGTCTATTGGCTATTTGAAGACAGTAATCATGTCCTCATAAGCCTGCTCTCTTCTAGGCCAAATATTATCTGTTCCTTCAAATATTCTTTCAATATTTCAATATTTGAATTGTTTCAAATTCCCTTAGCATCTGCAAATATAGTTTAGTTTATGCAAGATTTATATCCTGCCTACTTTAAAGAGGAGATTAGGTGGCTCACCAGTTACAACATGAAAGAAAGACAATTAGGGATAAAAATGTGGAAGAAAACAGACCAGAGACCATGTAAAGGAAGCACAAATAGATGTTGCCAGGTACCTAAGATGAACTAGATTATAATTGGACTCTGAATTTGGCTCAAAGTTTTATGGTAGCTAGGACAAAATTGGAAACACATTGGGTTACGCGGTTTCATGTTCTGACAGGATAAAGCTTACAAATAATCTTCAGAGAGAAATTGTTTTCTAAAATGAAGCTCCAGACTAGTCTACTAGGATTGCTTTCTGTGTAACTGTTCAAAACTGACAGGTACTTTGGATAAATCTCACCCCTTCCCACTAGGGGGAAAGGGGCCGGAAGGATAATTAATTAATTAGCCAAATGCTGTCTCAGTTTTAAGCACAGCTATCTCTGTAGGGGTTCCCAGGGTAGAATCTTCCTTTTCCTTCTCCTGTGTTCCTCAAGACAGTCACTTTCCTACCCTTCTGCCCTCTAACATCTGCATGTCGAGACTCTTTGAAACACCAGACCTCAGGAAATAATAGCCCAAGGAAAAAAACTGTAGCCTAGTGGTCCACAGAAATTACGTTTAAGTCACTCGTCTCTGGTCCTCAGTGTCCTCATCTGTAAAATTAAATAATCTCTAAGGTCCCTTCAGCTCTAACATTTTGAACAGTAAACTCTTTGAAGGAATGAACAATTATTTTTTTAGAATTTTTATTTTCCCATCTTGTGCCTGGCAGCTAATAGGTATAGGAGAAGGTCTGCTTGTCGGTAGAACTGTGAGAATCCAGTAGGAAAAACCAGTTTGAACAGATGCCACCTTTGCATCTGAGGAAAATATTTCATGGCTCTCATTATTATGACAAGTTCTTGTTAACTGGTACTGGCAGTGGTGAGATGTGATTTTCAGGGCTCTTTCCTGCTCTAGCTCCACATTCCCTGGCAAAGCTGGGCCTGGGGTAAGGAGAATTTGAGCAATCACACCAGGCACTGAGGTTTCTGGGAGATGACTCTGGGAAGCAGCAGGCAGGAAAAGGAGGTAGTGCCACCAAACCAAAAACGAAACTCGTTGCCATTGAATCGATTCCAACTTACAGTGACCCTATAGGACAGAGTAGAACTGCCCCATAGGATTGCCAATGCTGTAATCTTTACAGAAGCAGACCGCCACATCTTTCTGCCACGGAGTGGGTTCAAAGTGCCCACCTTTCAGTTAGCAGCCAAGTGTTTAACCACTCTACCACCAGGGCTCCTTAAAAAGTAGTGCCACAGTTCCTGCTAAACAACAATGAAACAATACAAAACTCACCTTGTAGTGTGAAATATTTGGTACATACAATATTTATGTTCCTACCAGGTTACTCCCCTTCTCAAAAAAAAAAAAAAAACTTCCATGGCTTTTCATTGCCTATAAGAGAAAGTCCAGATTCTCCAGTTTGGCAATGGAGTCCTCTGTAAGCTGAGTCAAGCCTTGTCTCCCCATCTCTTACCCCTTACAATACACAACACACACACATACACATCTATATCTCTTGTGCTCTCTTCAATCAAACTATATGTGGTTCCCTGAACAATTTTCCTGCATCTGTGCCTTTTCTCCTACTGCACATGGCAATTTCTCCCACTGCGCAGCAGGAATTGCTTGTCTGTACCACCTCCATCTGTTGAAATCCTAAGCTCAACTCAAATACCTTCACATCCATAAAAGACCTCCTAGCACCCCAGTCTTTGTGCCTCAACTCTAGTGCTTTGCACATTCTATCTTGTTAGCAGGGCTTCGAACCAGTTTGTTCAGTTCTAACCACTGCTAATAATTTGCATTTCTAACAAGTTCCCTGCTGAGAATTTGCATTTCTAACAAGCTCCCAGGAAGTTATACATAAGAATCACCTGGGAACCTTGTTTAACTGTAGATTCCGATTCAGTATATCTGGGGTGGAAATGCAAATTCTCAGCAGGGGTTCGAATTGGAAGAACTGGTTCAAAGCCTGCTTGTTAAATCATGTTTGTGATTTATAGTTATATCTCTCTGACTAGACTGGGAGCTTCCTGAGGGCACAGGCTATGTCTGATTCACCCAGAGCTCTCCATCATCCTTCCCTGCTTTGCCTTTCTCCAGAGCACCTATCATCATCCAACATGCTTCACCTATATATTCTACTATTTATTCTCTGTCTCTCTCTCACTAGAATGTCAGCTCTATGAGGTCAGAGATTGTTGTCTATTTTGTTCATTGCTATATCTTTAATGTCTAGAACAGTGCTTGACACACAGTTGCTGTTGTTGTTAGTTGCCCTTCAGAGTTGGTTCCAACTCATGGTGACCCTATGTATAATAGAACGAAACATTGCCTGGTCCTGCCTGTTACCTTCATGATTGTTGATACGTTTCAGTCCATTGTTGTGGCTATTGTATCAATCTATCTAATTGAGGGTTTTCCTCGTTTTTGCTGACCCTGTACTTTACCAAACATGATGTTCTTTTCTAGTGATTGGTCTTCCCTGATGACGTGTTCAAAGTAAGTGAGCTGAAGTCTCGCCATAGTAGGCACTCAATAAATATTTTGTGAATGAATCTTTGTACCCAACTGCCTCCCCAGGTTAGGGGGTGGAATCTGAATGACAGAAGCAGGGATAAGGACGAGAATGCAGCTATTGACTCGCACATGAGAAATGCTCTGTAAATGTTTACTGGATGAATAGAAATATTTGATGGATATATTAATTTTAGGGTTGTTATTTGGTGGATATATTAATTATAGGGGGCTATGATTCGGGATTGACTCAATGACAATGGATTTTTTACATTAATTTTACATTTGTGGAGCACCTATTTTGTACAAAGTACTGAGGGAAGATACAAAGAAGTGAGAAGGAAATATCTGAGCATCTGTGTGACTCTGGGCAAGTCACTCAACCTCTCTGTGCTTCACTTACCTCATCTGTAAAATGGAAGTAATAACAGTAGCTGCCTCATAAGACTATCGTGAGGTTTAAGTGAGTTAATGCATATAAAGTGCTTAGCACAGTTCCTGGCACATGGTAAACATCATGGGAGTGTTAGCTATTATTATTGTAGTTGTTGTTATGTGCTAGATTCTGTGCAAGGCATTTTTTAACAGCTTTATTGAGCTATAATTCACATACCATAAAATTCACCTTGTTAAAGTGTGCAATTCAGTAGTTTTTAATATGTTCACAAAGTTGTGCAACCATCACCACAATCAACTTTAGAAAATTTTTATCACTTCAGAAAGAAACCCCATATCCTTTAGTTATCACACTTCCCAATCCTCCCATCCTCCCCAGCAATAAGCAACCACTAATCTACTGTCATCAATAATGGACGCCTGGTGGCGCAGTGGTTAAGAGCTTGAAAGCTAACCAAAAGGTTGGCAATTCAAATCCACCAGTTGGTCCTTGGAAACCCTATGGCAGCAATTCTACTCTGTCCTATAGGGTTGCTATGAGTTGGAATCCACTCGACAGCAACAAGTTTGGTTTTTCTGGTTTTTTAATCTACTTTCTGTCTCTATAGTTTTGCTTACTCTAGACATTTCATAAAAATGGAGTAATACAATATGTGTGGTTTTGGTGGGGCACTGACTTCTTTCACTTAGCATATTTTCAAGGTTCATCCATGTTTTGGCAAGTTCTAGTACTTTATTCCTTTTTATAGCTGAATAATATTCCATTGTGTGGCTATACCACATGTCATGGATTGAATTTTGTCCCCCCAAAATATGTGTCAACTTGGTTAGGCCATGATTCCCAGTATTGTGTGGTTGTCCTCCATTTTGTGATTGTAATTTTATGTTAAAGAGGATTAGGGTGGAATCGTAACACCACCCTTACCCAGGTCACATCCCTGATCCAATGTAAAGGGAGTTTCCCTGGGGTGTGGGCTGCACCACATTTTACCTCTCAAGAGATAAAAAGGAAAGGGAAGCAAGCAGAGGGGGACCTCATACCACCAAGAAAGCAGTGCCAGGAGCAGAGCATGACCTTTGGACCTGGGGTCCCTGCACGGAGAAGCTCCTAGTCTAGGGGAAGATTGATGAGAAGGCTGACAGAGAGAGAAAGCCTTCCCTTGGAGCTGACACCCTGAATTTGGACTTGTAGCCTACTTTACTGTGAAGAACTAAATTTCTATTTGTTAAAGCCATCCACTTGTGATATTTCTATTATAGCGGCTCTAGATGACTAAGACACCACGTTTTGTTTATTCATTCATCAATTGATGGACATTCCCCCCCACCCGGTGGCTATTATGAACAATGATGCTATGAACATTCTTTTTTTTACATTTTTTTTGTTGTCTGTGTTTTTAATAACGTTTTGTAAGATTCATTCATTTTGAAAACACCCTTTTCCGCCTCCCGTTAAAACCATCATTTCTATAGTTAAGTACTACTTAGAATGGTTTCTGCTTTGGTCTCATAGGTTCTGGCTGCATAAATCCAGCTTCTTCAATATATTTAATGACTGTAAATGACGTAAGATTAGATTACAATAACTCTTTTTGTGTAAGGGATTGATTAGGGTTTTTTAAATTTAATTTTATAAAATTGTACTTTAGATGATAGTTTACAGAGCAAACTAGTTTCTCATTAAACAATTAATACACATTTTTTTTTTTTGTGACGTTGGTTGCCGACACCACAACATGTCAACATTCACCCCTTCTCGACCTTGGGTTCTCCATTACCAGCTTTCCTCTCCCCTCCTGCCTTCTTGTCCTTGCGCCTGGGCTGGTGTGCCCCTTCAGTTTCATTTTGTTTTATGGGCCTTTCTAATCTTTGGCTGAAGGGTGAAACTCAGGAGTGACTTCACTACTGAGTTATAAGAGTGTCTGGGGGCCATACTCTGAGGGTTTCTCCAGTCCCTGTCAGACCAGTAAGTCTGGTCTTTTTTTTTTTTGTGAGTTAGAATTTTGTTCTACATTTTTCTCCAGCTCTGTCTGAGACCCTCTATTGTGATCCCTGTCAGAGCAGTCGGTGGTTGTAGCTGGGCGCCATGTAGTTGTGCTGGACTTAGTCTGGTGGAGGCTGTGGAGGTTGTGGTCCATTAATCCTTTGGACTAATCTTTTCCTTGTGTCTTTGGTTTCCTTCATTTTTCCTGCTCCAGATGGGGTGAGACTAGTGGAGCTTTTTAAGACCTCAGACACTATTCACAAAGTAGAATGTAGAACATTTTCTTTATAAACTATGTTATGCCAATTGAGCTAGATATTCCCCAAGACCATAGTCCCCACAACCCTTAGCCCAGTAATTCGGTCCCTCAGGGAGTTTGGATGTGTCTGTGGAGCTTCCGTGACCTTGCCTTGGACAGGCTATGCTGGCTTCCCCAATATTGTCTACTGTTTTACCCTTCACCAAAGTTACCACTTATTGATTGTCTATTTAGTGTTTTTCCCTCTCACCCCACCCTTCCCTCGCAAACATCAAAGATTGTTTATTTCTGTGTGTAAACCTTTTCATGAGTTTTTATAGCAGTGGTTTCATACGATATTTGTCCTTTTGTGGTTGACTTATTTCATTCAGCATAATGCCCTCCAGATTCATCCATATTGTGAGATGCTTCACAGATCATCATTGTTCTTTATTGTTGGGTAGTATTCCATTGTGTGTTTGTACCATAGTTCATTTATCCATTCATCTGTTTGATGGGCACTTAGGTTGTTTCCATCTTTTTGCTATTGTGACTAGTGCTGCAATGAACCCTAGTGTGCATATGTCTATTCATGTTATTGCTCTTATTTCTCTAGGATATATTCCTAGGGGTGGGATAGCTGGGTCACATGGTATTTCTATTTCTAGCTTTTTAAGGAAAATTGGTTGTACTGTTTTGCATTCCCACCAGAAGTGCATAAGAATTCCAATCTCCCCGTAGCCTCTCCAACATTTATTATTTTCTGTTTTTTTGATTCGTACCAGTAATGCTGGGGTGAGATGGTATATCATTGTGGTTTTGATTTGCATTTCTCTAATGGCTAGTTATCTCAAGCATTTCCTCATGTATCTGTTAGCTGCTTGAATGTCTTTTGTGAAGTATCTGTTCTAATCCCTTTGTCCATTTTTTAATTGGATTATTTGTTTTTTTGTTGTAGAGGTGTTGGATTTTCTCATAGATTTTAGAGATTAGACATTTGTCTGATTTGTCGTGCCAAATTTTTTCCCCCAGTCTGTAGGCTCTCTTTTTACTCTTTTGGTGAAGTCTTTTGATGAACATAAGTGTCCCATTTATCTAGCTTATCTTCGGGTGTTTGTGTATCGTTTGTTATGATTCGTATCCTGTTAATGTCGTGTATCAGGGTCTCTAGAGTTGACTCTACTTTTTCTTCTATGATCTTTATAGTTTTTGGTTTTATATTTAGGTTTTTGGTCCATTTTGAATTAGTTTCTGTGTATGGTGTGAGATATGGGTCCTGTTTCATTTTTTTGCAGATGGACATGCAGTTTTGCCAGCACCATTTGCTAAAAAGGCAGTTTTTTCCCCATTTGATGGACTTTGGGCCTTTGTGGAAGATCAGGTGACTGTAGGTGGATGGATTTACATCTGGGTTCTCAATTCTGTTCCATTGGTCAATGTGTCTATCGTTGTGCCAGTAGCAGGCTGTTTTGACTACTGTAGCTGTATAGTAGGTTTTGCGACCAAGTAGTGTGAGTCCTCCTACTTTATTCTTCTTCAGTAGTGCTTTCCTTATCTGAGGTCTCTTCCCTTTCCACATAAAGTTAATGATAAGCTTTTCCGTCTCTTTAAAGAATGCTGTTGATATTTGGATTGGGATTGCATTGTATTTGTAGATTGCTTGAGTAGAATTCACATTTTCACAATGTTAAGTCTACCTATACATGAACGTGGTATGTTTTTCCATTTATGTAGGTCTCTTTTGGTTTCTTACAGCAGTGTTTTGTAGTTTTCTTTGTATAGGTCTTTTAAGTCCCTGGTTAGATTTATTCCTAAGTATTTAATTTTTTTAGGGGCTATTATAAGTGGTATTGTTTTCCTGATTTCCTTTCGTCGTTGTCTTTATTGGTGTATAGGAATCCAACGGATTTTTGTATGTTTATCTTGTATCCTGCTTCACTGCTGAATCTTTCTATTAGTTCCAGTAATTTTCTTGTGGAGTCTTTTGGGCTTTCTATGTATAGTATCGTATCATCCGCAACTAGGGACAGTTTTACGTCTTCCTTACCAATCTGAATGCCCTTTACTTCTTTTTCTTGCCTTATTGCTCTAGCTAGGACTTCCAGCACAATGTTAAACAGGAGTGGTGATAAAGGGTGTCATGGATTGAACTGTGTCCCCCAAAAATATCTGTCAACTTGGCTGGGTCATGATTCCCAGTACTGTATGATTGTGTACCATTTTGTAATCTGATGTGATTTCCTCATGTGTTGTAAACTCTATCACTATGATGTAATAAGATGGATTAGCACCAGTAATACTGATGAGGTCTACAAGATTAGATAGTGTCTTAAGCCAATCTCTTTCAAAATATAAAAGAGAGAAGCGAGCAGAGACACATGGGAACCTTACACCACCAAGAAAGCAGTGCCAGGAGCAGAGCATGTCCTTTGGACCTGAGGTTCCTGCGAAGAGAAGCTCCTAGACCAAGGTAAGACTGATACATCACAAGGGCCTTCCTCCAGAGCCGACAGAGAGAGAAAGCCTTCTCCTGGAGCTGATGCCCTGAATTTGGACTTGTAGCCTACTCGACTGTGAGAAAATAAATTCCTCTTTGTTAAAGCCATCCACTTGTGGTATTTCTGTTAGAGCAGCACTAGATGACCAAGACAAAGGGCATCCTTGTCTTGTTCCTGTTCTCAGGGGGAATGTTCCCAGCCTCTCTCCATTAAGAATGATGCTGGCTGTTGGTTTTGTATAGATGCCCTTTATTATGTTGACAAATTTTCCCTTTATACCTATTTTATTGAGAGTTTTTATCAGGAATGGGTGTTGGACTTTGTTGAATGCCTTTTCTGCATCTATTGAGATGATCATGTGATTCTTTTATTTATATGGTGTATTATTTTCTTGATATGATGCTGAAATCTATTGGTTAAAATTTTGTTGAGAATTTTTGCATCGACTCATGAGAGATATTTGTCTGTAATTTTCTTTTTTTGTGGTGTCTTTGCCTGGTTTTGGTATCAGGGTTACGCTGGCTTGATAGAAAGAATTTGGAAGTATGTCTTCCTTTTCTATGTTCTGAAATAGTTTGAGTAATACTGGTATAATCTCTTCTCTGAATGTTTGGTAGAATTCTCCAGTGAAGCCATCTGGGTCAGGGCTTTTTTGTTGGGAGTTTTTTTTTTTTTTTTAATTACCTTTTCATTCTCTTTTCTTGTTATGGGTCTGTTCAGATTTTCAACTTCAGTTTGTGTTAGTTTGGATAGGTAGTGTGTTTCTAGGAATTTGTCCATTTCCTCTGTGTTTTCAAATTTGTTGAAGTATAGTTTTTCATAGTACTCTGTTATGATCCTTTTTATTTCAGTTGGGTGTGTTGTAATGTCCCCCATTTCATTTCTTATTTGGGTTATTTGTGGCCCCTCCTGTTTTTATTTTGTCAGTTTGGCCAGTGATTTGTCGATTTTGTTGACCCTTTCAAAGAACCAAACTTTGGTTTTATTGATTCTTTCTATTGTTTTTCTATACTCCATTTCATTTATTTCTGCTCTGATCTTTACTATTTCCTTTCTTCTGGTGGTTGTGGGCTTCTTTTGCTGTTCTCTATTTGTTCGAGTTGTGTAGCTAATGTTTTGATTTTGTCCCTTTCTTCTTTTTTGATGCGTGCATCTATTTCTATAAATTGACCTCTGAGCAGTGCTTTTGCTGTGTCCCAAAGGTTTTAGTTTGATGTGTTTTCGTTCTCATTTGATTCTAGGAATTTTTTTATTCCATCTTTGATTTTTTCTATTATCCAGTAGTTTTTAAGCAAGGTGTTATTCAGTTTCCATGTACTTGATTTTTTTTCCCTTGCTTTTCCTGTTATTAATTTCTACTTTGATGGAGTTGTGATCCGAGGAGATACTTCATATTGTCTAAATATTTTGGGTTTATTGAGGGTTGCTTTGTGGCCTAAGATGTGGTATATTCTGGAGAACGTTCAATGTACATTGGAAAAGAATGTATACTTTGCTGTTCTTGGGTGGAGTGTTCCATACATGTCTGTGAGGTCAAGTTGGTAGATTGTGGCCTTTAGATCTTCTCTATCTTTGTTGAGTTTCTTTCTAGATATTCTGTCCTTTACTGAGAGTGGTGTGTTGAAGTTACCTACTATCATTGTGGAACTGTCAATTTCTCTTTTCAGTGCTGTTAGAGTTTGTCTTATGTATTTTGGAGCCCTGTCATTGGGTGCATAGACATTTATTATGACTATGTCTTCATGGTGAATTGTTCCTTTAATCATGATATAATGCCCTTCTTTGTCTTTTCTGGTGGATTTTGTTTTAAAGCCTATTTTATCTCTCATTAACATTGCCAGTCCTGCTCTTTTTTGGTAGCTGTTTGCTTGATATAGTTTTTCCATCCTTTAATCTTTAATAAATTTATGTCTTTGTTTCTAAGGTGTGTCTTTTGTGGACAGCATATTGATGGGTCCTGTTTTTTTAGACATTCTGTCACTCTCTGTCTCTTTCTGGGTGCATTTAAGCCATTTATGTTCAGTATTATTATTTACAGATGTGAGTTTATTGCTGTAATTTTGTAGTGCTTTTTTGTGGTGCTGTGGTTTTCTTTGTTCCTCTTACTCTTCTGTGCTGAATTCCTTTTGTTTGTGTATTTTTTTTTTTTTTTGTTTCTTTCGTTTTTGTAGATTTTGTGTTTTCTGAGACTTTGTTTTTCTTCTTTACTTTGATGAGTAGGTTTGTTAACTTTCTTTGTGGTTACCTTGAAATTTACCCCTATATTCCTAAGTTTAAACCAGTTTTTTATTACTTGATAATGCCTTGACTTCCTCTCCATTTGAAAGTTCTATATGTACACGTTTATTCCCTCTTTTATTGTTCTGATGTTGTTGTCATTTACAGATTGACTTCTCTGGTTCCCTGTTGTAAATTTTTTAGTTTTGTTTTATCCTTGACAGTTCATTGTCTAGGTTGGTATCTGGCTGATGCTGTCTTATGTACTAGATTCAGGTTGTTGTCTGATGTTGTTGGTTCTCTAACCAAAGGACTTCCTTTAGTAAGTCTTGTAAGTGTGGTTTGGTTTTTATGTATTCCCTTAATTTCTGTTTAACTGGAAATGTCCTAATTTCATGATTATATTTGAGTGAGAGTTTTCAGGATATATTATTCTTGGCTGGAAGTTTTTTCTTTCAAGATTTTATATATGTCATCCCATTGCCTTCTTGCCTGCATGGTTTCTGCTGAGTAATCAGAGCTTAGTCTTGTTGTTTTCCCTTGGTATATGACTTTTCATTTTTCTCAAGCTGCTCTCAGGATTCTTTGTCTTTGGTTTTAGTGAGTGTGATTATGGTATGTCTTGGTGTTTTTCTTTTGGGGTCCATCTTATATGGGTTTGTTGAGCTTCTTGGATAGTTGGCTTTTCATCTTTCATCTTAGAGAAGTTTTCTGTCAGCAAATCTTTAATGATCCTCTCTGTGTTTTCCATTTTCTCCCCCTATTCTGGAACTCTGATCATATGCAAACTTTTGCTTTTGATTAGATCCCACATCTTTCTCGGGGTTTCTTAATTTTTCTTCGTTCTTTTCTGTGATTTTTCCTCAAAGATAGTGATATCTGTCTTAGTCATCTAGTGCCACTATAATAGAAATACCACAAGTAGATGGCTTTAACAAAGAGAAGTTTATTCTCTCACAGTCCAGTAAGATACAAGTCCAAATTCAGGGCTTCAGCTCCAGGGGAACACTTTCTCTGTCAGCTCTGGAGGAAGGTCCATGTCATCAGTCTTCCCTTGGTCTGGGAGCTTCTCTGCACAGGAACCTCAGGTCCAAAGGACATGTTCTGTTCCCAGCACTGCTTTCTTGGTGGTATGAGGTTCCCATGTGTCTCTGCTTGCTTCTCTCTTCTATATCTCAAAAGAGGTTGGCTTAAGACACTATCTAATCTTGTAGACCTCATCAGTATAACTGCCACTAATCCATCTTATTACGTCATAGTGATAGAGTTTACAACACATAAGGAAATCACATCAGATTACAAAATAGTACACAATCATACAATACTGGGAATCATGACCCAGCCAAGCTGACAGATTTTTTTGGGGGACACGATTCAATCCATGACAATATCCAAGGATTCATCTTCAATTTCACTGATCCTGTCTTCCAGTGTTTCAAATTTGCTCCTAAAACTTTTTATTGCACTGTACATTTCTGAAATATTGTTGTTTATCTTTTGGATTTATATTTGCTGTTTTTGTATGATTTCTAGTTGTTTATTTATTTTGACAATTTGTTCCTGTATTAGTTTTCTGATTTTTTCCATTGTTTTGTCTGTCTTTTCCATGATTTTGTCTATTTTTTCCTTATTTTTGCCTGCATTTTCCTTATCTGTTTGAAAACCCTGAATATTAGAGTTCTGAATTCCCTATCAGGTAGTTCCAGTGCCTTTTCTTCTAGCAGAAGGTTATACGGTGTTTTCTTTTGGTATCTTTCTGGAGTCATCCGCTCCTGTTTTTTCAATATGTTTTGATATTGTCTGCTGTCTCCAGGACATTCAGGAATTATTTTCTTCGTTTATTGATTGTAGATTTGGTTGTTTCATCCTGCTTTTTTGTTTTATTTGATTATGTCTTGGCAGGTGGGCTGGGTTTGTTTTGTTGCTTTCTTGCCTGTGGTCATGATACTTCTCACCACCTTGTCCAGGTGGTCATGGCCAGTTACTCAGCTATGGTGCAGCAGGATGGGTCCAGCGAGGGTGGAGGGGTGGGGATGGTTAGTTTGTGGCACATACTGGGGGCTATGGGGTGGGGCTAGGGGCAGTGCAGGGCGAGGTCTGGGGACTGCAGTCAGTATCACTTGTGGGCATGGCACTTGGCACACGCTGCAGACAGGCACAAGGAAAAGATGAGGATGTGATGTGTAGAGCTGAGTGGGAGGGTGAAAGAAGAGAAAACAAAGGCAAAAGAAGTTTTTTAAAAAGGCAAAAAATGAAGTAAAAAAAGAAAAAGAAAAAAGTAAATAAAATGGCAGTGTGGTGTGGTAGGATTTGGTAGGTGGGGGTGGAGCAGGCCCAGGGAGGCCATGTGTTGGTGGCTCTCTAGCCGAGAGATGTGGCTCAGCCTGTCAAGAAGCGATGTGGGTGGCACACGGGACTAGGTGGGCAGGAGAAAGGAAAGGAAAAGGGAAAAGAGAGAGAAGAAACCAACAATCAAACAGAAAAATAAAATTAAAATATATATAAATAAATAATAATGAAAAAATAAACACAACAACAACAAAAAATATGGTGGTGGGGGCACCAGCCATTGGGGATTGGGCAGAATTGGGGTGGCAGTGAGAGAGTTCACTAGGTAGCATGGCATGGCCTGACAGGAAGGGGTGGAGGCAGCACAGGGCCTAGGTTCAAGGGAAAAGGAAAAGGAGAAGAGGAAAGATAAAGAAAAATAAAAAATATGGCTCTGAGGGAGCTGGCCTGTAGGGGTGGCAAAGGCCATGTGCTGGAGGCTCTCCAGTCGAGTGATACAGCACAGCCCAACAAGAAGTTGGGGGCAGTGCACGGGGCTGGGTGGATGTGAGAAAGGAAAGGAAGGAAGGGAGAGAGAGAAGAAACAGTAACAAAAAAAAAGAGAAAAACAAAACAAACAAACAATAAATAAAATGACGCAGAGGGAGCCAGTCGATGATGGCGGCATAGACCTGGGGAGGCTGTGCGCAGTGACTCTCCAACTGAGCTGTGTAGCATGGCCCCTCCAGAAGTGACCAGGGTGGTGCACAGGGCTGAGTGGGCAGGAGAAAGGAAAGGAAGGAAAGGAGAGAGAGAGAGAAGAAACAAAAGAAAAGAAGAAAAAGAACAAAGCAAACAAAAAATCACAGCCCGTCAAGAAGGGGAGGGATGGCACACGGGGCCAGCTGGGCAGGAGAAAGAAAATGAAGGGATAGAGAGAGAAGCAACAAAAAAGGCCAAAAAACCCCACCAATATCAAAAAACAATTAAACACACACACACAAAAAGCAAACCAAAAATTCATAGCCCATCAAGAAGGGAAGGGGATGGCACATGGGGCTAGCTGGGTGGGAGAAAGAAAAGGAAGGAAGGGAGAGAGGGAAAAGCAACTAAAAAAGCCAAAAAAACAAAGAAAGAAAGAAAGAAAGAAACCACACACACACACAAAAGAACAAAGCAAACAAACCAAAAAAAAAAAACACAGCCCGTCAAGAAGGGGAGGGGATGGTACACAGGGCTAGCTGGGTGGGAGAAAGGAAAGGAAGGAAGGTAGAGAGAGAGAAACAACAACAACAACAAAAAAGCACAAAAAAAAAAAAAATATCAAAAAACAATAAAAAATATAAACCAAAACAAACAAAAAATGGCGCTAAAGAGGCTGGCTGGTGGGGTTGGGCTGACCACAGCAGCAGTGAGCTACTGTCTCTCAGGCTGAGCAACTGTGGCCTGTTGGTAAGCAGCAAAGGCCACCTGGAAGGAAGAAGGATGGGAAGTGGGAAAGTGTATATCTCTGGTTACCAGGTGCTCTGTCTCCTGCTGGGAGCTCTGTAGAGTTGCCTTCCCTTACTCCCTGTCCACAGTCCTTGGTGGCTGAGGTCCAAGATGGTGAACTCAGGTGAGCAGTGAGCTGGTGTCTCTTTGGCCAAGTGACTGTGGCCCGTTGGCAAGCAGAGGCCACCTAGAGGGAAGAAGGGTGTGGGATGGGAAAGCGTGTATCCCTGGTTATTCTGTCTCCTGTTGGGAGCTCTGTGAAGTTGCTTTCTCATACTCCCTGTCTGAATTCTTTGGTGGCTGTAACCCAAAATGGCGAATCCAGCCACTTTAGCTGATATGAGACCTCCACTCCATAGCTCTCCTCGTTCTCTGTTCTCTGTCAGTTTCTTATTCCATTTGGTGCTTGATCGAGTTCTTTATTCCTTCATTTGGTACTTAGGGTTCCAGGATTATGTTTGTATCCATTTTACTTAGTTTGTCGGGTCTTTGTTGCAGATGGAGTGCATGGCTCTGCCTCCTTTTTTTTTTTTACATCTTTTAAAGTGTATTTTTGGTGAAAGTTTACACAGAAAATTATATTCCCATTTAAAATTTCTATAAATACTGTTCAGTGACATTGGTTACATTTTTCACAATGTGTCAGTATTCTCATTACTTCCATTCAGGTTGTTCTGTTTCCATTAATCTAGCTTCTCTGACCCCCTTACCCTCTCATCTTTGCTTTATGGTAAATATTGATCGTTTGGTCTCATATAGATGATTATTTAAAGCAGCACAGTACTCGTGGGTGATATTGTTTATTTCATGAGCCAGTCTATTATTTAGCTGAAAGGTGACCTCCGGGAGTGGGTTCAGTTCCAAGTTTAAGGTGTATCTCAGAGCAATAGTCTCGGGGGATCCTCTAGTCTCTATCGGTCCAGTAAGTCTGTTTTTTTTTTTTTTTTTTAAGGAATTTGAGGTTTCTTCTAGCTATGAACATTCTTGTAAAAGTTTTCGTGTGGATGTGTTTTTATTTCTCTTGGAATGGAATTGCTGGGTATGTTTAACATTTTGAGGAACTGCAAAACTGTTTTCCACAGAGGCTGCACCATTTTACATTCCCACTAGCAATGTACCAGGGTTCTGATTCTCCACATGCTCCACAACACTTTCCATTGTCCGTTTTATTTTAGCTATCAAAGTGGGTGTGAAGTTGTATCTTACTGTGGTTTTGATTTGCATTTCCCTAATGACTCTTCATTAAGCATCTTTTCATGTGCTTATTTGTCATTTGTAATCTTCTTTGCAGAAGTGTCTATTCAAGTGCTTTGCCAATTTTTTTAATTGGGTTGCTTGTCTTTTGTTATTGAGTTGTAAAAGTTCTTTATATATTCTAGATACCAATCCCTTATCAGATATATGACTTGCAAATACTTTCTTCCATTCTGAGGGTTGTCTTTTCTGTGCAAGGTGTTTTGCGTGCTTTTTTTCCCAAGACTACTCCTGTGAGGTAGATGTTATTGATATGGAAATGGAAGTTCAGAGAGGAGAAGATGGAATTTAAATCCAGTTTCAACTGACTGTAAAACTCACACTTTCTTCTCTACTACGACCTGTTCACAAAGATAAATTAAGACATGTTTCTGGCTTTAAGGAGCTCAGGCTAGCAGAGGATATAAAACAAGAACACAAACAAATGTGCTGTAAAGCAGCGTTCCACTTGTCCCACAAGTGCCACAAGAGAGGGACAGAGGAATTGCAGTGGGAGGTCAAGAGGAGAGAAAATACTTCTCACTGGGGAAATCAGGGTTGGTTTCAGTAAGGTGGTATTTGTGTTAAGCCTTAACGGATGCTACAATTTCTTTGGATGGAGATGATGGAATGAATGGCTAGAGCATTTCCAAAGGAGTGCAGAAAATGAGGGTTGAATGAATGAATGGAGCCTTGATCCTAAGACTGGCTGTTATGGGGGCATCCCAGGGCTCGTTGGGATGGGGAATTTCTGGGAATGCCTGGGTTGGAGCATCCAAAGACTAAGATGGGGGATCCTGGAGTTGGCAGGGATGGACAGTTTAGGGGCTTCCTGGGATGGGGGGAGGTGGGGACTGGCTGGGCTGGAGGGACTCAGGGTTGGCTTGGATAGGGGCTGGAAGGAGGCCTCCTGAGAAAGGAGGTCCCGGGGTTGACTGGGATGGGGAATCCAACTCTGGCTGGGATGGGCAGACCAAGTGGTTGGGATGGGGAGTCCGCGGGTGGCCTGGACTGGGGGCTGCTGGAGATGGGGGCTCCCAGGACGGCTTGGATCTAAGGAACGTTGGAGTGGGCTGGGATGGAGGGCTTCGTTAGGCTGCATTAAGTGAGAACCCTGGGGACTGGTGGAATGGCGAGATCTCCAGCAGGCTGTGATGGGGCTGCCCCCGGTCTGGTACGTGGGCCTTGGGGTCAGTTGGGCTGTGGGTGCGGTGCGGATGGAGGCGGCAGGTGGGGCGCGCAGGGGTACGCCGGCCAAGCCGGGTGGGGGGAGGGGCGTAGGGCGGGCCAGTGGCCGGGGCGGTCCCGCGCGGCCGCGCTGCGCAGTGACTCCGCAGCGGGCGGAGCGCCGTGGGCCGCATCCTCCCAAGCCGTGGCGGTGGCGGCGGTGGCGGCGGCGGCGGCGGCGGCGGCGGCGGCGGCGGCAGCTTTAGCTCCTGCTCCCGGTGCCGCCGGCCCCAGCGCTGTCTCCCGGGCCCCCCCGGGCCCCCGGGCCCTCGAGCCCGGTGCGCGCCCTCGCGTCCCGCCGGCCCCCTCCCCCGGCTGGGCCCGGGGGAGGGTGGCGCCGTGAGCGAGCGGGGACAGGGCTCTCTTGCCCTTTCCCCTGCCCCTGGGCTGCCAGGATGGAGGCGGGGTCGGCGACCCCAGGCGGCACGGGCTCCGAGAGCCCCAACCGGGCGGTGGAGTACCTGCTGGAGCTGAACAACATCATCGAGAGCCAGCAGCAGCTCCTGGAGACCCAGCGGCGGCGCATTGAAGAGCTAGAGGGCCAGCTGGACCAGCTCACCCAGGAGAACCGCGACCTGAGGGAAGAGAGCCAGCTGCACCGCGGAGAGCTGCACCGGGACCCCCACAGCGCGCGGGATAGCCCCGGCCGCGAGAGCCAGTACCAGAACCTGCGCGAGACCCAGTTCCACCACCGCGAGCTGCGGGAGAGCCAGTTCCACCAGGCGGCTCGGGACGTGGGATATCCAAACCGGGACGGCGCCTACCAGAACCGGGAGGCTGTGTATCGGGACAAGGAGCGGGACGCCTCCTACCCGCTCCAGGACACTACCTACCCACCCCGCGAGCGCGACGTGGCCCAGTGCCACCTGCACCACGAAAACCCAGCCCTAGGTCGAGAGCGTGGCGGGCGGGAGGCCGGGCCAGCGCACTCAGGCCGCGAGAAGGAAGCCGGCTATTCGGCGGCAGTGGGCGTGGGGTCGCGGCCACCTCGGGAGCGGGGCCAGCTGAGTCGTGGCGCATCCAGGAGCTCTAGCCCCGGGGCAGGTGGAGGCCACAGCACCAGTACCAGCACCAGTCCCGCCACAACCCTCCAGAGAAAGTAAGGAACGTGTGTTTGTACTTCTCCCTCCCTCTCTTCTCTAGATCCTTCTCCAACTTGTCCAGCCTATAAAGTAAGAAGCCTGTGGCTGATTCCATTTCCTCCTCTCCCTCTTTCACGCTATCTCAGCCCACCTTGAGAAGCTGGGTTCCCCTTATCCAGCCGACACCCATTGCCTAGCCACCCCAGACTGGGGTGGCCAGATGAGTGCAGGTGTCTTCCCTTGCCCAAAGCCGAGTCCAGTGAGGGACTAGAGCAGTCATCATGTATCCCCCACCCCACTTCAACCCCTAGCTATATCACTGTCAGAGGATGGCTTTTCATTTATTTATTTATTTATTTTGGATGTACTGGTTAGGATTTTTTTTTGTCGGTGATGGTGTTGTCAACTCAGATCCCCAAGGGAGAGGAACCCCCTCCTTTTTTTCCTGCCTGTTTGGGTCTCCGCTGAAGGTTTTGAGTGCAGGCCTGATCTCATTTCATCTGGAAACCTCGGCTCCAGCCTTTCCCAGGGAGGCAGATGGGGACCAGAATGGCTGCTGGAGGCTGAGACGTCTAAGGGAAACTGCAGCACATCCTAGCCCAAAGGAGCAAAGATGGGGGAGCAAAGATGGAGGCCAGCCCTTGGATAGTTCCTCAAAGTCCACCCCCTCTCCACCCTTCAAGAAAAACAACACCCAATTAAAGAGCTGAACCAGGAAGGGAAGTCTACAGATCTCCCCTCTTGTTGGATCTTTTCCAGTTTCTGTGCTGGGATCTGTGTGTCCACCTATTTGGGATACCTTAACAATATCTCTTAGGTTGGTGGGTCATATGGGGCTGGTGCCACTTTTTTCATGTAGATACCATCATGAACTGATTGGGATAAATGTGTCAGGCTGAGAGAGTCAAGGGCATGCCGACTCAAAGGGCTTTCCTAAAGTCTCCCTTATTTATTTTCTGCTGTATTGGAAAGAACACTGAACTGGGAGTTAGGGAGGCCTGGGTTCCCCTTCCAGCTCTGCTGCAGATTGGCTTTGCGACCTTGACTGAGTCCCTTCCTCTCTCAGCCCATCAGTTCCTCCATATCTTTGTAAAAGGCAAAGGATGCTTTTTCAGGGCCCCTACAGCTTGGATTTGATGGTTCTGTGACTAATCCAGCCACACCACAGAGCAAGTCTGAAGTCCTCAAGCAAATGGACAGGCTCTCCCCCTCCCTCATTGCTCAGCTGGTCCTACCATGTGCCACGACCAGTGGAGTGTCTCTTGGAGGCTGGGCTGGGGGTGGGGAAGCCTTCTGCCTCAGGAAATCTTCCGGGAGATAGCTCTCTGCAACTCCCCCGTGGTGAGGCAGCAGGCTGGGGTGCTGGGTTGAGATGGCTGGGTCCCAGGAGCAGCAGCTGCAGATTGAGGGCTCAGCCGGACTCCACTGCAGCGTGGATGTTGGTGTGGACTGCCTCAGAGTAGTCTGGGGGTGAGAGGGATGCCCAGGCAGGGGTTCCAGGAGCCCATTCCTGGAGGACTGTGTGTAGCTTGGGGCACCACACTGGAAGAGGGATACAGATAGACTAAGGCCCATTCAGGAGAGGGCCATGGTGGGGTGGAGGCAGAGGAAGATTGAATGGGGCATTGTGGTCCTTGACTCTGGCTACAGAAGACTTTTCTAGAAGGGTCAGGCCTGTGACAGAGGAAGCAGCTTCATTATATGAGGGCTCCAGAGGGAAGAACCAGGAGCAATGGGAAGATTTGGGGATAAATCAGGAAGACCTTTCCAATCTGGCTGTCTGGTGATACAGTGGGCTGCCTCAAGTGGTGGGGGCAGGGTTGGCTAGACATGTCCAGCAATGGCCAGGTGGGGGTCTGGGAGAGCTAGAGAAAGCATAATTCCTGAATCAGATATAAAGCTCAATGAAATGACCTGGGTTTTCCCAATTCCAAAATTCCATTATCCTCAGAGTATCCACCCTGCAGACATGGGTCAGATCTTTGAGCTGGCTGGAAGCCCATTTGCTCTTGAGCTCCATGCTTCTGCCATCCATGCAAGCCTGCCTCTTGGTCCTTTCCTCCTTTTGTGTACTCTGCAGGCTGCTTGTTGGACTTTCTTTCTTCATGTTTCCTACTGGGTTAATAAGGAGGTTTCTCCCAACCATATATTAACCAACATTTGTACATCCATCATTAGCTCTTTTGGCCCTCACAACAGGCCCTATGCAGTGAGCATAATCAACTGCATTTTAGAGATGGGGAAACTGAGGCTCCAAGATGAAGAAACCATGCTCAATGTTATGCAGCTAGACTAGAGCTGGGACTAGAACCCGAGTCTGCCTATCTCCAAGGCCTGTTGTTTTGCCACGAGATCGTTCTAACCCACAGGAATCTCTTGGCCTCAGAAGCTGGACAGGTACTGAACTGGAAGAGGCCAGAAGAGCCTTGACTATCTAGATGCTTTTAGCAGGAGGAGATGACTCTGGGAGGAGCAGGGAAGTTGGTAGGGGAGAGAAGAAGTCTGTGTTTCCCTCTTTTCCGCTCTCCATCCTGGTCGGGTGTCATGAGGGCCTTGTTGATGCAGTAGCCATTGTTGCCACCAGTTATGCTGCACACGACACCCCTGCCAGACCTCTTCTGGGTTTGTAACGAGTGGGTGAGAAGGCTGCTGCTGGAAGCGAGGGCAGGCAGAGTGGGAGTTTAGCAGCAGAGGCTGCAGCATTGGGGGAGGATAGGTAGAGCTGGCACCGGCTGGGCGTTCCTGGTCCTCAGGCTCCCTCTGGTGGACGAAGAGGGGAGAGTGGGGCCTGGGCTGAGCTGCAGCTAGTTGACGGCCTGGGCTGCCTAGGGACTTTATTTAGTCCTCACAATAATCCTGGGCATCTGTCACCACAATCCACATTTTACAGAGGAGGAAACTCATAGAAGTGAAATGACATGCTGGAGGTGATGCTATTAATAAGACAGACTCCTAATCCTGTGAACTTTCGCTCTTTACTGCACTGGATGTCAGCTGTTTTGTCCAGCCCCACTCATATTGTCTGCCTGCAATTCCCACATCCTCCTGCACTGTCTCTTCTGCACGGGCTCCAGTATGCCAGTATCCCTTCTGCTGTTCTCTAAGTGTGGACTTTGTAGTGCAGCATAGAGCAAAAGGAGTCCCTACCTCCTTCTGGATACTGGTTCTCTGTATATGAGGGTTTGGTTGGCTTGTCGGTTTGTTTTGTTTTTACGTAGCTGTGGGTCCTGACCAATGCTCAGATCTTTTACCTGGAATTGTTGCCTCCATCCAGGTGATTAGAGAAGAGTGCTGCTTTTGTTGTTGATCTTGGCCTGGCCACCCCCCTTGCAGTTCTCTCACCCAGAATGATTTATAGGAGTGCTAGAGGCCACTGCTGAGTTGCTCCATGCTGAAGACAGCTGCCTTTCCCATGCTTGTTGAATGGGCCCAGCTCAGGCTCTACTGTAGGCTGTGGTGGGTTGGAGCTGGTTTGGTGGTAACTCTCCAGCTTCTGTCCCCACCCTCACCCCGCAAGCTGCTTACATTTGGGGACAGCAACTAGAGGGATCAGCCTGGTGTTCTTGACAACCAGGGCAATGTGTGGCCTAATGCATGACTGCTGGGCTGTTTTCTCGCATGCAGTGGGGTGTTCTCATGCTTCTGGCGGGACCTGAGGGTGCTGGGAGTGATTGAGTGAGAGAGAGCACCCAGGGAGGGGCTCTGGGGAAATCTATCTCCTTTAGGGTCTAGGGTATTTTTCCCAGAGGTCACTCCTTTCCAGGAGGGAAAACCGTTTATCTTACCCTCACTGCGTTGTGAGCATTTTACTCGGTGTGGGAGGAAATGATGATGTCGAGGAGTCTTGCTTCTCTGTCTAGATCTGGGACAAGAATGGGGCTGTTATCCACAAACATTTCCTGGCTGTGTGCAAAGAGCAGGAGGGGCCACCACGCTGAACAAATACCATGTTCTTTGTGTTTGCAGAGGCTCCCCCACTGCCCCATCCCCAGCCAGAGAGACAGGGTTCCAGGCCCAACCACGCCATGGAGATAATACTCAGGACAAAGTGATTAGCAAGGGTGACCAGAGGTGGGGGTTCTCAGAGAAAGGAGGGACCAGGGCAGGTCAGGCCACTCACTGAGGGCCGAGGGTGGGGGTGGAGGAGGGCTTTGAAGGATAGTGGGTGGTTTCCTGGTTTTCTATGGAGAGAAAAGTGGGAGAAAGAAGCCAGACCCAGGCTTGCTCTCTGCTACCCTTTCCTCGCCTGTCCCACCCCTGCCTAATGTGGCCTCTGAATTTGCTGGGAGCATAGAAAGGCCTGGAGCATAGAGAAGAGGCCACACGTGTACTGAGTGAATCTCAGCCTTCTGTCTGCCAGGCACCACCCTGTGTGGCTTTATGTAATAATAGCTAACATTTTTTACTGCACATACCGTGTGCCAAGCACTATTTGTTCTAAGTGCTTTCCATCTATTCATTCAATCTTCACATGAATCTTTTGAGGTAGAAATTGTGATTAACTCCATTTTGCAGGTGAGGAAACTGAGACCCAGAAAGGTTAGATAACATACCCAAGGTCGCACAAGTACTAAGTGGCAGAACTGGGAAGGAGCTATAAGGAGCCCAGGTGGTCAGGCTCCTGAGTCTGCAGCATTCTCACCCAGCATGTAACAATGTCTTCTATCTCATTTGCAGAGTCCTGCCAGGTGGGTGCTATTAGTAGCCCCATTTTTCAGATGAGGAAATGAGAATCAGAGAGGTGCAGCAACCTGCTTGAGGTTACCCAGCTGGGATGGGGCCTCAGAACTGTCTGACGCTCAAGCCCGTGGTACACCATTGTCTCCCACATACAGGGTTTAAAGGCATTAAAGACACACCAGGTGTGGCTCCAGGCTTGCCTCAATAGAGCTTTCAGGACCACTGCTCTAGCCAGGCTCTGTCTCATGATTACCTCCTGGATTATTGCTATAGTCTCCTCATAGATTGCCCCTCCTGCTCTTGCTCCATCAAGCCTCAGATGAGGGGCAGCCAGGCCAAGCCTTCTGCAGTATGGCTCCAATGGTTTCACTCTCTTTGGCCTGTAGGAGAACGTCCAAACTCCTCCATTTGCTGTGCATGGGCCTCTTATGATCTACCTCCAACTTACCTTGCTTCTTTCATCTTCTTACAGTCCCCTTGACACAGGCTATATTCCAGACAGACTGAACTGTGTTCCTCCACTGTTAGCCCCTCAGGCCCTGTGATAGCCTTTGGGTCTTTGTTCATGCTCTTCCCTTCTGGGCTGCTACATCCAGTTCTCAGGCGAAGCTCAGCTGCCATCTCTGCCGTGTTTCTTCCCTGGTCCCTCTGGATGTTCAATCCATCCCTGACCCTTGAAATCAGCACTTTGCTCCTCTTCATACCTTTGTGGTTATTTGTTTATACTTTGTGTCTACTAGACTGAGAGCCCCTTCGGATTCAGACTTAACTAGCATATATTGAGTGCATATTGTGTATCAGGCCTTATGCTAGGTGCTGTGGGAATGAGTAAAGGAGATATAAGCTGTGGAAACACATAGTACAGCACATAGTAGCTGCTCATTAAATGTTGAGTTAGACAAATGATTGTCATATTAAGTCCTGGTATGCTAATGACTGGGCGTACCCAATTTTTTCTTCATTCCAGGACTCCTGTAGAGATAAATGACTCAACTTTAAAATCCTCGTGGTTCTGATATGGCTTTTCCCTCATGCTCTTTGGAGTTGTTTGGTCTCTACTCTCTCTGCTCCTTATACTCGTCAGTCTCTCAATTTGTAGAATCATGGGGTATCAGAGTTGGACAAGACTTTGGAGACATTTAGGCCAATCTGCTCATTGTTATCTCTCCCTACCATGCCGTGGCCATGTCATTCCATGATCTTGGCCCTCAACGCAAGATCTTCTGCTACTAAAGAAGCAGAGGCCTGCGTGGTAGGACCTGTGTGTGGTCTGCCCGGTCCATTGGGAAGTTGCTTATTTATCCATCAGATCTTTAGGAGCTCAGACTCTGGGCCAGGTGCTGTATATCTTGGAGTCAGAATAAGATGTGGCCCCTTTGGCTCATTCCCTGCTGTATTCCCTAGCAGAATAATAAACATTGGTTACAGGGAAGAGTGATGAATAAACACTTTTCTTCTTTTGGGGGGATTCACTTAGGGGAAGATAATTTGCCCTAAGTTACTCTAACTTCCCTGTGGTATTTAGTCTCTATCCAGGTATCCAAGTTGAAAGCATTTATATGGGGAAGTCTGTTCCCTAGCACTTTGTAGCTTAAGCTCTCTGGGACCCTAAAATTTAGAAAAAGTGTAGTGCTGTGGAAGGAGGATGTTTTAAGACTTTTTTTATAGGCAAGTCCCTTAACTTTCAGAGCCTCGGTTTTCTCAAGAAGTAAATGGGGATAAAATGGAATTTTATGATATGTAAAATTCATGTTGCCTCCCACAAAAATATATCAGAAACTTTCCCAGCTGCCCAGCACACCCATCAAAGTCCTGATCTGGATGGAAGGTGGTAGGAGCTGGTGGGGAGAGAGATGGGGCAAGGATGGAAAATAATGGATAATACTGCCCTGCCCCCTACAGGTGGAGCATAGCAAACAAACCAACCCAGAAAAGATCCAAGCATTGCATCCTTTTCAAAACAAAGATGACAGGCTACAGCTACACGCTCATCAAAGTTATTCCTCTAACATTTTAAATGTAGATTTGTCACCACTCTCCCCTGATATGTACCAGTTCACTAATACCAGTGTATTTCTTTGTAGCTATGTGATTTTTATACCTTTTTTAGGGTGATGTGATGGCAAATGTAGGCCTTGTGATTTCCTACTGGATTCCAGGATACAGTAGAATGTATTCACTTAAGTAGAACCAATCTTTTCCTCTAAATAACCACTTTAGTATTATTGTCATTATATATGTGATATAAAGTACCTATTTTTTCCTTCCCTGAAATTTCATTATAAAATTGAGAGGCGTCTTACACAACTGTACATCTGATATACTAGCCAATTTATAAATAACTCATTGTGATTGTTGTGAGAATTAAATGACATATATAAAGTGCTTAGCACCCAGTGTGTATTTAGTCAGCAATAGGCATTATTATTAATAACTTTGCAAAGCTCTGTGCTGTGGAAGGGAAGGAGGGAGAGGCCATGTGGGAGCTCACTGGATTTATGAGAGAACGGTCAGTCCAGTGAATATTGTGGCCTAGTGTGTATCACACCTTGTGCTATAGCAGGCAAGGAAGTCGGTGATTAATATTTTATAGTTCCTGGCTTCAGGACGCCTATAGTTGGGTGGAGAAGATGGTCATGGAAACAGACGATTGCAATGCAGAGTCTGGGAGTGCTCAAAGGATTGGAGTTAGCTAGGTGAAGAAGGAGGGCATGAGGGTTGGTGAGAATGTGGGGAAAAAAGGGAGGTTAAGACAGAGAAGACAGCATGAGCAAATGTACAGAGGCATGGAACCAGTAGGGTGTGTGAGGGAGGGAGCACTTTTGTCCATTCAACACAAACTAAAGCACAAACTGAGAGGCAGGGAGGGTCCGGAGAGGAGTCTGAAGAGTTGGCTGGCTCATATCATGAGGGCATTTGAATAGCAGGATAAGGAGCTTAGCCTTTATACTGTTGGAAATTGGGAGTCAGCACAGGGTTTTAGCTAGGGGTAGAGGTGTGCACTGTAGGGCATGGGATGATGTGTTGTGAGCCATGTTTTAAAGAGATCTCTTTAGAGGGCAGTTTGGTAGACAGACTGGAGGGCACCCAGTAAGGAGGTTGGTGCCACAGTCTAGATGAGAGATGATGAGGCTTGATCTTAGGCAGTAAATAGTAGAGATAATCCTTTAGGGGAGAAAGACAATTATAACCCATTGACAAGTGCTATGATAAAAGGGAGCACAGCCTCCTGTGGGAGCTCAGGGGAGCAGCAACCACGCATGACCCATAGGATTTTAATAATAATAGCATAAAAGCCAAGAAACTTTGAGCTGGAGGGACCCTTAAAATCATCCAGCTCAAGCTGTTCATTTTACTTATGAGAAGACTGAGGCCCATGAGAGAAAGGACTTGTATAAGGCCACTCAACATGGGACCAGAAGAGCTCTGATTAGTAGAGTCACTCTAATATTATATTAATACCAGTGTTCAAAACATCTTTCCTTAAATGTGTGATTTTATGCCTTGAGAGCCTGTGAGGGTTACAGGGATAATTATCTTTGTGTCCTAGAGATGAGAAAACCGGAGCCCAAGGAAGCTGGGTAACATGTTGGGGAGGAAGCAATGAAAAGGAGGCATCTCCTAAGCATCTTTTGCTTCAGTGGCAAACAGTCTTTCTGCTTTATTTCAGCCCCTCTGAAATAAAATCTAAAAATGAGGAGGCTCTGCTGGATTCATAGCTGGAAAACGAACCCAGGTTTCTCTTTTTCCACCCTGGCCCAGCCTTCTTTCTGCTGTTTTTGCCTTAAAGATCCTTATTTAATGTAACCAAGGTAACTCAGGAGCAGTTTCTGACCTGGCAGCCAGGCCTGTCATCCCCTTTTTCTATTTTCATGGAAGAGGGCAAGTCTGTGTCTGTCATCACAGTGTTCCCGTTGCCTTGGAAAGGGTGTCTCCTGCATGGGTATCCTTGTGAAGCCTCATGATATGTTATAAAAAGAATGAGCTTTGGAGATAGGCAGACTGAGTTTGAATCTGTGCTGTTTCCTAACCCACTGGATGACCTCAGCTAGGTTATTTTACTTTTCCTGAACTTTAGTTTCCTCATCTGCAAAATGGGATGATGATACCCATCTCTCAGGATTAACCAAGATGATTTGAGTGGCCCATGGAAGCAGCAGTCAAGAAATCACACAATGTATTACATTGGGCAAATCTCCTGCAAAAGACCTCTTTAAAGTGTTAAAAAGCAAAGATGTCACCTTGAAGACTAAGGTGTACCTGATCCAAGCTATAGTATTTTCAGTCACCTCATATGCATGTGAAAGCTGGACAGTGAGTAAAGAAGACCAAAGAAGAGTTGATGCATTTGAATTATGGTATTAGAGAAGAGTATTGAATATACCATGGACTGCCAGAAGATCAAACAAATCTGTCTTGGAAGAGGTACATCCAGAATGCTCCTTAGAAGCAAGGATGGCGGGACTTTGTTTCACATGTTATGGACATGTTACTAGGAGGGACAAGTCCCTGGAGAAGGACATCATGCTTGGTAAGGTAATGGATCAGCAAAAAAGAGGAATACCCTCAATGTGATGAATTGACACAGTGGCTACAACAATGGGCTCAAACATAGCAATGATTGCGAGGATGGCGCAGGGACCAGGCATTGTTTTGTTCTGTTGTATGTAGGGTCGCTATGAGTTGGAACTGACTCAACAGCACCTAACAACAGCAATATGAATGGCATTCCCTGATACTTGTAGGCACTCAAAAAATGGTCATTTCATTCTCCTTCATGAAATCGTCTATAGACAATGACTTGAAGAATTCAGTGCCAGGCAAAGATTTGCTTCTCCTGAAAAGTAGAGTATTTCCTCTTCGTTAAATGAGGCTGTCATGACTCATTGTATCTTTTCTCTTTGCCTCAGCCACTGGTTAATTTGAAGTACAACTCTGGCATCTTTGTTGTCTGCTTTTTCTTAGTTATTGTTTTTGAGTTCAGTTTTTATTCTTTCCTTACCTGTGTTCTTGAAGTAAGCCACCTCAAATCTTTTGTGGACTCATGCAGGTGTAAATAACTAATGGGTGTAAATAGTTGTTGAATGAATGGAAGGCTGGAAAGGCTGGACTGGAGATGGCAAGGTTAGAAGAGGACCAGAGGGTGGTGCAGACTGGGGCAGCTGAGAAAGTATCTGGATGGATGGCTATGGTACTTTGAGGAGTCAAGGGGTTAGTTGGGAGGGAGTCAGTCCTTCACTCCCCTCTCTTGCTCCTGCTCTGAAAAGAAACAGATTGGGAGAACAGGACCTCACATCATCTAGAATCATCAACCTCCCAATTTTGTATGTACAGGGCAGGAGACTGAGGTCTAAAGAAAGAGAAGGGACTTGTGTTTAAAAACGAAATCAAAGCAATATATATACATAATTTTAATAAGGCAAATAATATACAAGGGTTTATGTAGTAAAAAGCAGCCACCTGGGAGTTATTGCTGAAAGGGTGTTGAGTTTCTGTTTAGGGTAATGGAAAACTTTTGGAAATGAGTAATGGTGATGGTAGCACAACATGGTGAATGTAATTAATGTCATTTAATTCTACACTGAAAAATTCTTAAAATGGCAAAAGTTTTGTTATATGTATTTTACCACAATAAAATAAAGCATCCATCACCCTGCCCCACCACTTACCAGCTCACAGCGGCGACCGTTTTTACCATGTTAGTTTTTCTAGTGGTAATGTCATATCTCTAAATAACATGCTTCAATGGTTATTTATTCATTTATCAACTTTAAACATTACTTAATGACTTTTTCCTACTATAATAAGTGAGAATTTGGCTTATTTACAGCTCATGCCTCTTTCTCTAGCTCCCTCCCCAAATTTTGATAGTTATATTACTATTTTTGTCCCTCTATTTAATTGAGTTACCTTTATAACTCAATTAAATAATATTTTAAACTTCATTTCTTATTCCATCAATTTTCCATAGTATCTCTTAACCACTCACTTTGTTAGACAATAGTTACCAGTGCCCTATCCTTTCCCTCATCTCCTCTTCCACCTCCCAGTTTCTGTCTTCTGTACTTTTGCATCCAGCAAGGTTATTTGCATTTGCATTCTGTTCTGTAACAATAATTAGGTCTTCAGTGCTTTATCTAGAGAGATTGATTACAAAGTTGAACACCAATACACTGTATTTATGTTATTATGTCTATGTCAGTATTACTCACTGCTGGGCCAAACAGTGTACTATAATTGCATTCATTTCCCACATTTCCAATGTCAAAAACCTCTGTACTTCCAGGAGAATGTTCCTAGCATCAAGGCCAAATGAATTTTCCTTTCTTGTGCTCCACCAATTGCTCAAAATCATGCCACCTTTTACTTTGCTTCATATTTGGACAAGGACTTTCTTTTTTCTGTTTGTCTTATTGATTGACTGACTATTGTGTGGGGTTCCTTGAAACTGTGGGATAATCAAGAAACATCTTCTGGGGAAGTCATTTTACTTGGAAATTTTTAGAGGAGGGAGTTTTTTTTTTTTTTTAAACTTAATACTGAAATGTAATATGCATACAGAAAAGTGCTCATATCATAAATGAATAGCTTGATCATTTTTTACAAACTGAACACACCTGTGTAACCAGCACTCAGCTCAAGGTCTTTTTTTATTGACTTTATCTGGTACTCAGTGAACCTTTTCGATTTGAAGGGTTATGTACCTTTTTACATGATTTCTTTGATAATTTCTTCTCCTTCATTTTTCTGTTTTCTTTTTCTGGAATGTCTGTTAGATGGATGTTGAACTTCCTGGATTGATCCTCTAGGCTGCTTTTTTTTTCACTCATATTTTCTATTTTCTAGTTTTTGAAGGAGTTAATAGAAAGTCTGACTGAGATGTCGCATTTTTGATGACCCAGCAGGGAGCTGGTTGTTACAGTGGGTGCCCCCTAAATGCCAGAATGGAAGCACTTTAGTTTGGAGGCACCCGCATACCACTGGGTGTCCTAATTCATCCCAGATAGTTTAATTCCTCTAGTGAAGAGCCCTCTGATATTTTGCCTAGGGATGAACACCTGGCAGCCTGTGTTTTGGGCCTGGGAGTTGGCAGGGGCAGAGGAGGATTTCATATACTTACCTTCAATTTATCCCCCTGTTTTCAGCCTCCTTCACATTCCTACCCTCCCTTGTACCTACCATCTCCAAGTCTGGAGTCTTTCTGGAGCTCTGCTGGCCCGACTGGCTCCCTCCTCAGCTGTAGCCAGCCCCCTGAGTAGTATCCTTGGCACTCCTTCAACTGTGAACATTCTTCTGTGTGGTTTTTGCTTCCAGAAATTTGTTGAAATCTCTCACCTGCTGCTATCACCCTCTTCTGTCTTCTTCACTGTTATGAGTTCGTGCCTTATTTTATTGCTTCACTTTCCTTTTAGTGGGGTCCTGGGAGAGAGGGAAGATAAACATTTGTGCTACTGAGGTGCAAACTAAAGCTAAAGCCACTTTTAAAAATGGTGGTTTTGCTTTTTCAATCCAGATTGAAAATGGAAACTATTCATAACCCCCAAATACCCAACCCCGGATGACCTCATTTTGGCATGTGTTGCCTCTGGCTCCAGCCCCTGTCATGAGCATTCCTGTAGCCGCCTTTGGAACGCCATTTTTCCTCAGCCTCTGCCATGTAGACCATCCGGTCAAGACAGCCCTCAGTGGGGGAACTGGAGACCTGGGTTCTGACCCCAGCCCTGACACTGCCTCCCTCAGGAACCCTGGGCAAACCCCTCTACCTCTCTGGCTGTCCTCTCTGTGACCTGAAAGGGTCTTGGCCTGCTGTGAGCTGTGCTTTGGTAGGATTGGGTGGATGCATGGAGGGCAGCCCAGTCTTCTTTGCTTAGGCGGTGGAAGCAAGTGGGCCAGAGATGGGCCCCAAGCACACAGGAGGAGGCTTTAAGGCTGAGCTGAGGCTTCTGCAACAGCAGGCTGCTCTAGCTTCTCCCCCTACCACCTACTCTTTCCCATCATGGCTGAACCTCCATCCCTCTTCTCCACAGAGGGAGGGAAAAAGGGAGGGCTAGAGAGCCAGTTTCATTTTTTCTTTTCTTTCTCTCTCTCTATTTTTTTTTTTTTTTTTTTTGGTCATAGCGCTGAGCTGATCTGAGCTGCAGTACCTGTGCCTAACCCCACCTTCCCTTTTTGGTGCTCCACTTTCCATCCTTCAGTGCCTGTCTATTCTTGAAGCATTCCCTGAATGTTGGTGGCGTGGGGAGCTTGGGGTTGTACTGTATGGAAGGGAGAGAAGAGACAGGTGAGGGAGAGAGGCCAAGCTCACAGGCTGGCATGGAAGATGAAGCACCTCTTAGCTCTGTAATATGGCAGAAGGAAACAGCTGCTGTAGCAGCTAAAAGCATTGGTTTTAAAGTCAGGCAAGCTCAGATTTGAATCTTGGTTCCACGACTTATTAGCTGTGTTACTCTGAGCAAATCACATTGCTTCTCTGAGCCTCAGGTTTCTCATCTATACAATCTGAAGAATAACTACCTTGCACAGATATTATGAAAATGGCACAGGCCTGGACTGTAGATGCTTGATGAGTCATAACTTTATTATGATTTGTATTATTATAAAGCATAATATGCTAAGGACCAAATAAAGCTTGCTTTAGTGACTGAAAGGAGCATGAGGTCAGGGAAAGCTTTCTATAGGAGACAGCATTTGACCTCACCATTCCTTGGGTCAAGCCCCCCAGTGGCTCCCAGGAATTACAGGATGAAGTTCACACTCTTCTGCATGATGTTCAAGGCTCTCTTTGTTGTAGTCTGTACCTCTCTTCTCTTTAAAATAAAAATGTGAAGTGATACTTACCTCTTTATTTCCTGAAAAAGAAATTTTAAAAGTTATAGAGAAATATTTAAAGTATACAGCAATCCTTATCATCATCATCATCATTGAACTTGTTCATCCCAGAACTTGTTCAATGAGTTGTGGTAAACAAGGACTATCAGAAGAATAATGATCAGCAAAAGAATAACCAGCAACCAAAACCACTATGGCCTTTATTTTGCATCCCCGCCACCATTATCACCTTCAACGTTGTCTGGATCCGTTGCTAAAAGTGGTTACATTATCCAGCAAGCTTTCTGATTTGCCCTGTGTTTTGTCTAGTCATGCTTCTGTTTTAATAACCTTTATAAGATTTTCTTGCATGTCACCATTACCTCATCCACCTGATTTCTTTACCTACCTCTTTTTGTCATTCTTGGCTCAGATGGGCCCTTAGAAGGGAGTCTTCCTCTTTACCTGAATCATCTTTCAAAAGGCTTTTATTTTCACCTTTCACATTGTCATGATTTAGGTGACACTTGAACTTGGGAGACATCTTTCCTTCTCCCCTAGTTCTTCTCCACTTCCTGGCTGTCACAAGTAGGTATTCACGCCACTTGTGGTCTAGGAAAGCTCTTGCATACTCCTTCGGGCAAAACTGTGGCTCCTGTTTACCTTTCTAGCCACTCTGTCCCCTTCCTTACCCTGCACTCAATTTGTGCTATTTAGAGTTCCTTAAGCATTTTAAGCTTCTTTATGTCTCCATAGGCCCTGTTGGCACAGTGGTTAAGTGTTTGGCTGCTAATCAAAAGGTTGGCAGTTCAAATCCACCAGCCACTCCTTGGAAACCCTCTAGGGCAGTTCCACTCAGAATTGACTTGATGGCAGAGGTTGTGATTATGCCTCTATGCCTTTATCCTGGTTGTTCTCTTGACCACGAATGCCTTTTTACCCTTTTCTACATGGTAGGAGGAGTCCCTGGGTGGTGCAAATGGTTAACACATTTGATTGCTAACTGAAAGGTTGGAGGTTCAAGTCCACCCAGAGGTGCCTCAGAAGAAAGGTCTGGCAATCTACTCTCAAAAAAATCAGCCATTGAAAACCCTATGGTGTACAGGTCTACTCTGACACACATACGGTTGCCATGAGTCGTAGTCAACTTGGCACTATTCCAGGCACTTGGAAGCAGTGAACAGACAAAACCCCTGCCCTTGTGGAGCTGTCATTCTAATGTGTGTATTGTGGTGGGGGTGGGGAGGGAGAGTAGGTGGGAGAAACAGAAAAGAAATAAACAAGAAAATACATAATATGTCAAATAGTGGTAAGCGCTATGGAGAAAAATAAAACTAGGCAGGAGGATGGGAAATGCAGACGGCTCAATCAACTCGACTATAATTAATATATGCACATTTCATTTAAGTATTTTCCCATGTTATCACATATTCTTTATAACCATAATCCTCACAACCTTATTCCAAAAACCAAACCAAACCTGTTGCCATCAAGTCAATTCTGACTCCTAGCGACTCTATAGGACAGAGTAGAACACCCCATAGGGTTTCCAAGAAGTACCTGATGGATTTGAACTGCTGACCTTTTGTTTGGCAGCCAAGCTCTTAACTACTGTGCCACCAGAGCTCCTACAACTTTATTAGGTCAGTGATATTATTATCTCCATTATGTTGATGAGGAAACTGAGATTTAGAGATGTAAATCATCTAAATCCCAGGTAGAGCTGGTGTTCAAACCCAGGCTGTCTGACACTAGAGTCTGTGTTCATAACAACTATGCCATTCCACCTCCCAGCATGCCTCACAACAGTTCTCTGAAGTTGGCATTATTATACCTATTTTATGGTTGGGGAAATTGAGATTCAGAGAGGAGAATTGACTCATCCAAGGTTGCACAGCAAATAACTGTATTTGAACCCAGATCTGTTCAACACTAAAGGCTAGGCCCTTCTACAAACTCTGAGGCCTCTTGCCTGCCTCTACATTTACAGGGCCCAGGCAAGGTACCAGTTGAAGCCCTTGGCCCTGCTTCCTTCTCTTCCCATCTGTGGCTTATCTGGAGGCTTGAGATGTGTATGGACACCCAGTCCACATGTCAAAGCCCTGTTTATCCCCCTCTCCCTTGGCCACCCCTTGAGCCTAGCAGATGAATCTGGATAACAGCCACGCAATTCCTGAAAGTAAGCTTGAGAAATTTGGGCAGGGAGTTTTGGGGTCCTGGGTACCTATAGTGCAGTCTAGAAAGGATAGGGCCAAAGATCTTGATGGGCATAGACCCTTGTCCCCCAGATTCTTTGCCTCATGGGGAGAGACCTCTAAAGTGTGAGACTTGGTGTAAGGGCTGCAGTTTCCTAGTACATCCTATGGTGCTGCAATTTGTAATAGGCTAGGCTCCAAGATCCTGCTTCTTTGACTTCCTGAACTAGGTCCTGCTTTACAGTGAGGAGGGGGTAGTGGTGGTGGTGTTCTATGGCCTGTGAAGAATGGGGCCTTCCCAGCAAGCCCTGCTGGATGTGCACATACCTTCTTAGGTCCCCCTTCACAATATTTTATTCATAGCATTCTCAGGATACTTATCTTCAATTTCTTAGTAACTTATAAAAATTATAAATTTAATGCATTCTTCCATTAGAAAATTTGGAAAAGTAGAGGGGAAAAAACATTACCTATAATTTCAATACACAAAGGCAGCCACTGTGAACATTTTGGTGTACTTCCTTTAGTCTCTGTATTTTTTTTTCTGTAAAGTTGAAATGATACTGAACATACACTTTTGTATTGCTTTTTTCATTTGAGCATTTCTCCTATGTTATTACATATTCTCATAACCATCATTTTTAGTGGCAGCTGATATACCATAATGTACTTAACCATTCTCTGGATGTAGGACATAGCAGATGGATCCATTTTTTCACTGGTTTAAATCATATTTATGCCCGTTCCAAAAAAAGGTGATCCAACAGAATGTGTAAATTATCGAGCAATATCATTAATATCAAACGTAAGTAAAATTTTGCTGAACGTAATTCAAAAATGGTTGGCAGCAGTACATCAACAGGGAACTGCCAGAAATTCAACCAGATTCAGAAGAGGACATGAAATGAGGGATATCATTGCTGATGTCAGATGGCTCCTGGCTGAAAGCAGAGAATACCAGAAAGATGTTTACCTGTGATTTATTGACTATGCAATGGCATTCAACTGTGTGGATCATAACCAATTATGGACAACATTGCAAAGAATAGGAATTCCATAACACTTAATTGTGCTCATGTGGAACCTGTACATAGACCAAGAGGCAGTCATTGGAACAGAACAGGGGAATACTGCATGGTTAAAATCAGGAAAGGTGTGCGTCAGGGTTGTATACTTTCACCACATTATTCAATCTGTATGCTGAGCAAATAATCCGAGAAGTTGGATTATGTGAAGAAGAACATGGCATTGGGATTGGTGGAAGACTCATTAACAATCTGTGATATGAAGATGACACAACGTTGCTTGCTGAAAGCGAAGAGAACTTGAAGCACTTACAGATGAAGATAAAGACAACAACAGCCTTCAGTATGGATTACAACTCAACATAAAGAAAACAAAAATCCTCACAACTGGACCAATAAGCAACATCATGATAAATGGGGAAAAGCTTGAAGTTGTCAAGGATTTCATTTTACTTGGATCCACAATCAACACCCATGGAAGCAGCAGTCAAGAAATCAAAGGACGTATTGCATTGGGCAAACTGCTGCAAAAGACCTCTTTAAAGTGTTGAAAAGCAAAGATGTCAGTTTGAGGACTAAGGTGCACCTGAATCAACCCATGATATTTTCAGTTGCCTCATATGCATGCAAAAACTGAACAGTAAGGGAGACTGAAGAAGAACTGATGCCTTTGAATTATGATGTTGGCAAAGAATATTGAATGTACCATGGACTGCCAAAAGAACAAAAAGCCTGTCTTGGAAGAAGTACAGCCAGGATGCTCCTTGGAAGCGAAGATGGCAAGATTTCATCTTATGTACTTTGAACATGTTATCGGGAGACAGCAGTCCCTGGAGAAGGACATCATGCTTGGTAAGGTAGAGGATCAGCGAAAAAGAGGAAGACCCCCGATGAGATGGTTTGACACAGTGGCTGCAACAATGGGCTCAAACAAAGCAACGATTGCAAGGTGGCACAGGACTGGGCAGTGTTTTGTTCTTTTGTGCATAAGGTACATAAGTTGGAACTGACTTGACAGCACCTAACAACAACAACAACAGCAAATCATGCTGTGATGGGCATCCTTGCACACAAAACTTTTAGGGAATTTAATCTGGCATTACATAGGAACAATTTTATTCATCTTATTTCCCTTTTGGATAGTCCCCCTGTCTGGGTCTGATTCATCCTTATAGTCATTCATTTACTCATTCATTACATCATCAAATATTTGTTCTGTGCCTCTGTGGACTAGACCCTGAAAACTGGAGGTACAGTTCTCTCTGTGAATAAGACACAGTCCCAGATCTCCATCAGCTCCCAGTCTGCTGGGGGAGTCAGGCATGGAAATGGACAATTTCAGTACATCTGATCAGTGCTGTGTTGGAGGCAAGAAAAGGATACTGTAGGAGAACAGAGGAGGGACTCCTAATCCAGCCTATGGATATTAAGATAAGCTTCCTAGAGGAGGTGATGCCTAAATGAATCATTGTCTTAGTTATCTAGTGCTGCTATAACAGAAATACCACAAGTGGGTGGCTATAACAAACAGAAATGTATTCTCTCGCAGTCTAGGAGGCTAGAAGTCTGAATTTAGGGAGCTAGCTCCAGGGGAAGGCTTTCTCTGTCTGTCCGCTCTGGGGGAAGGTCCTTGTCATCAATCTTTCCCTGGGTATAAGAATTTCTCAGCATAGGGACCCCAGGTCCAATGGATGCACTCTGCTCCTGGCTCTTCTTTCTTGGTGGTAGGAGGTCCCTCTCCTCTCTGCTTGATTCTCTCTTTTATATCTCAAAAGAGATTGACTCAAGATGCAACCTAATCCTGTAGATTGAATCCTGCCTCATTAACATAGCTGCCTCTAATCCTGCTTCATTAACATCATTTAAAAAAAACCAAACCGGTTGTGGTAGAGTCAGTTCCGACTCATAGCGACCATATTGGACAGAGTAGAACTGCCCCATAGGGTTTCCAAGAAGCAGCTGGTGGATTCAAACTGCTGACCTTTTGGTTAGCAGCTGTAGTGCTTAACCACTGTGCCACCAGGGCTCCATTAACATCATAGAGATTAGGATTTATAACACATGGAATAATCACATCAGATCACAAAATAGTGGACAACTACACAATACTGGGAATCATGGCCTAGCCAAGTTGACACATATTTTGGGGGGAAACAATTCAATCCGTGACAGTCATGGAAGATGAATAGGAGTTGGTTGGAATAAGAAAGGGAACTTCCCGTTAAATGCAATGAGTTGAATAAACCTGTTTATCTCTGCTGCTTCCCAAAATCCCACTAAAATAAAAGTAAAGGAATAAAAAAGGTAGAAGCCCGTAAGATCTGTGATGCTGAGCAGAAGTAAACTATTCTACCTGGAGAACCCCAGAAATACTCAGGATTCAGAAGCATCATGGACTGCAGAAGGCAGGGGGAGGTATGGGACTGAAAATAGGAGGAATGTTTAAAGTCTGTTAACAGACCCTCTTGGACCCTCCCCAGCCCCATCCAGCCAGAGACCCCACCCACCCACCCACATCAGCCCCATCCCTGCAGATAGAGTTGATTCTTTGGAAAAATTGAAGCTAAAGAGGCTCTGGACTTGGGGACATCAGGAACAATGGAGGATAGGGTAAAACAGGGCTGCAATCAAAGGGATCTGCATCCTAAAACAGTGAGACCCCAGCCTATTCTTACTACTCCACTTTTCAGGACACCACAGTCAGGAGCACACAAGAGATCAAAGGATTCTTCTCTGGGGAACTGAATGGCCCCAGGAAAATGGCCTCCGAAAGATGACATTTGGGAGTTTTCTAACAAAAGAAGAGGCTTTCAGCCCAGTAACTGTATAGTGAAGGGCACCACCTGGCAAGCTCCACCTACACACAGAGCTTCCAGTCAGCTTTTTTAGTGTCATGGAAATGATCACAAGGATCACCAGCCAAAGACCCTTAAGATCAGTTCATTTTATTTTAGGTAAACTATACCTCAATAAAATTGACTTTAAAAAAATCCAAGCCCTAGGTAGCTCAATATTATCAGATAGTCCAAGGCTATTTGAGGAAGGCCATCACCCTTAAAGACTGACTCCCCCCCCCCCAAAAAAAAAAACACATAAAAAAGGAACTTTGAAGGAACAGAGGTAATGAAAGGAGGAAAAGAAACCTCTGAAATGAAAAGTGGTGAGAGCCAAAATAAAAATTTCAGCAGAAGGATTAGCAAATAAAAGGTGAGGAAGCAGACAAGGGCGTGGTTTCATGGGACATCTGAGTTATTTGGCCTAATATTGTGTTTAGTGCTTCTGTTGTATGTCCTAGTTCATTGAGTAGTGCCTGGGGTCTTAAAAGCTTTCAGGTGGCCATCCAAGGCATAACTATTGGTATCTAGTCCCCTGGAACAACAGAGGAAAGAGAGTCAGGAAAAAGAGGAAGAAATGGGATATGTGACAAGAAGGCAGGAAGGGACAGAAAAACTGGACAAATGGACACAGGGAACCCAGGGTGGAAAGGGAGAGAATGCTGACACGTTGCAGGGATTGCAACCAATGTGACAAAACAATTTATGTATAAATTTTTTAATGAGAAAGTAATTTGCACTGTAAACTTTCACCTGAAGCACAATAAAATTTAAAAGAAAGAAAAAAAGAAAAGAACTGGGATGTGCGGCTAATTGCCTCCATGAACAACTGCCTCCCTTGAAGAACTGGATGGTGCCCAGCAATCATTACTGAACGTTTTGACCAAAGCTTCTGTAGAAGAATTCTGATTAAAAGGGAGAAAATGCAGAACAGAATTTCAGATTCTCATGGAATCCAGATTTTCTGGACCTATGAAGGCTGGATGAACTCCTGAAACTATTGCCCTGAGATAATCTTTAAACCTTAAACCAAAAATATCCCCTAAAGTCTTCTTTAAACCAAACAATAGTTTAGCTTAGCTAGTAAAGAATGTCTGCCTTGAGCATTGTACTCTTTTAAGAACAATTTATAAGGGATCAGACTGACAATAACAACTCAAAAGATTAGATAGGAAATTTAGGGGGCAGTGAGTTTATGTTAATGGAGGAGGAACAACTCAGAAAAGGAGGGTGAAGATGATTGCACAACTTGAACATAATCAGTGTCACTGAATTGTACATGTAGAAATTGTTGAATTGGTGTATGTTCTGCTGTGTATATTCTCAACAACGACAACAAAAAATACATTATTTTTTAAAAAAGGTGAGGAAACAGAATAACAAGACAGAGAGATGGACAACAGAAGAGAAAAGATGAGGAAATTGGAGGATCAATTGACAAACTCCAAAATCCAACAATAGCAGTTTCAGAAATAGAGAATGGAGGAGGAAACAGCAGAAAGGAAATTATCAAAGACATAATACAAAAACATTTCCCAAAACTGAAGGAATGAAAGATCCCACTGAGTACCCAGCACAATAAATGATAAAACGACTCACACCAAGGTATGCTACTGTGAAATTTCAGAGTGACAGAGATAAAGAACCCGTTTCCGTAGAGTCGATTCCGACTCATAACGACCCTATAGGACAGAGTATAACTTCCCCATAGAGTTTCCAAAGAGCTGCTGGTGGATTCAAATTGCTGACCTTTTGAGAAAACCCTAAAACCTTCCAGAGGAAAAAAAAAATTCATATACAAAGGATCAAGAAAAAGAATGACATTGAACTTCTCAACACCTACACTGGAAGCTAGGGGACAGTGGGGCAGGGTTCTCAAAATTCTGAGGGAAAATAATTTCCAGCCTAAAAGTCTGGATTATCAATCAAGGATGAGGGTATAATAAAGACATTTTCAGACATGTAAGGTCTAAAAATTTTATGTCCTATGCCCTCTTTCTCAGGAAGCACTGGAGAATGTGTTACAGCAAAAAGTGAATATAAATTCAGAAAAAAGACCTAGAATGTAGGAAACAGAAAATCCAACACAGAAGAGAGGTGAAGGGAATCTCCAGGATGACAGGAAAGGGAGATCTTAGGGCAACATCTGTGTGGGCCTGGAGAGCAACCAGTCTAGATTGCAGCAGGAGGACAAATGTTTCTAAAGGAAAAAAAAATCAATGTTGAAACATTGAGAGGAGAATTACACTTGTGACACAGTTCAGGAGAACTGATTATATGAAGGAAACTAAGCAAACAAAAAAAAATTTTTTAAAGCAATAGGCAATTATCAACACCAGGGAAAATTAAAATTTGTGTGGGAAAGGAAATTATTAATATCTGTCTATCTGTTTATCTGTCTCTCTGTATGCAGTCATAATATAAATCACTAATATGGAGTCCCTGGGTGGCGCAAATGGTTAAGTACTCGACTACTAGCGGAAAGGTTGGTGATTTGAACCCACCCAGAGGCACCTTAGAAGACAGGCCTTGAAAACCCTGTGGAGTGTGCATAGGGTTGCCATGAGTTGGAACTGACTCGACAACCACTAATAACAACAGCAATATTGATTTACCCAGAACTTTAAAATGTAAACTATAATGTAGAATGAGAGGAGGAGAAGTGTATGTGTGCAACTGTATGAGAATGGGGGCTGGTGGTGGTAATATGTGTAGGAATTCAGTACATAGTATATAAAACTAAAAATAAATAAATCAAGAAATAGCATTATGTGTGTATTCTTTAGAAACGAGAAGGCAAATACCTGAAAAATCAGTTAAAAGAGTTGAAAATGGTTTACCTCTAAGAGTGAGAATTGGGGGTAAGGAGGGGTAGAGCAGGAGATTTGCATTTTTTTGTTATAATCCTTGTAGTACTATTTGCCTTGAAATATATATACATGTATTACTTTGGTAAAAAATAAATAAAATTTAAAAAGGACACATAAGAAAATTTCAGAAATGAGTCAACAATATAAGCATCTTATTTAGAAATACGAAAGTAAACTCAGAAAAATAACTAAAAGGGTTTAAAAGGAGACTATTGTTATAATCCTTTTACAATTTAACTTTCTAAACCATGTTCATGTATTACTTTATTAAAATTAAAAAGAATTTCTAAAATAAGTTGGGGCAGGGGGAGGGGCAAGAGTGTTCCAGATAGCAAATATCAAACGTGCCAAGGAGGTAGTCGGGAGGGCAGGCTGAGGTTATGAAGAGCTTTAGCTTGGGCATGGTCCTTGGGTCAGTGGGGAATTACTGAGTGTTTGAAGCAAGAAAACCATATCAACTGATCTGTGCTTTAGAAATGTTCCTTTAGCAGCATGTGTGAGAAGGGGGTTGTCCATTGAAGAGACATGCAGTAAGACAAAGGGTAAGGTGTTAGGGAGAGAAGGTGCGTGGCTACACCTGGGCCTGGTTCTCTCTCAGCTTTAGAAGAGACCTGCATGATCCCTGGGCCAAGGTGCCCACCTCTTTTTCCTTGGGACACTTCTGGAAGGAGCCCTGTTCACAGTTGCCCTTTAAGTCTCCTTTTTTAAAACCCAGCTTCCATTGGTCAATCTCCTTGTGTTGTGAACTGGGACATACCAGTTGCTGTTGAGTTGATTCCAACTTATGGCAACTCCATGTGTTTCAGAAAAGAACTGTGCTCCATAGGGTTTTCAGTGACTGTGACCTTTTGGAAGTGATCCCCAGGCCTTTCTTCCGAGGCACTTCTCAGTGGATTCCAACTGCCAACTTTTCAGTTAGTAGTGCTTAACTGTTTGTATACCCAGGGACTCCATCTTTCTGTTGGACACATGAATCTTTTTTTAATTGGTGTGAAAATACAGATAACACAACATTTGCCATTTCAACATTTTTCATGTTCACAATTCAGTAAGACCAATTACATCAATCATGTTGTGATTTTTTTTTAAGACATGGTAATCAAATCTTGGTTGTAGGACCAATCTGTCTCTTTCAGATGACTTTGCATATCTTGTTTCTGATGCATTTTATGTTTGTTTATTAGTTTAGCTCTCAGAGGAAAACCTATTTATTTAATTCCAAGTTCTTGGGAGGAGGCATCTTGTTGTTTCCCCAATCACTGCTTATAGATGGCTTGGAAGATAAAAACCAGAGCATAGAATCCAGTCAGCAGGCGAGGGCAGAAACCTCAGCATGGCAACTCGAGGGCCTATGTTCTTTTCAATCATTTTGCCTTGTTGTCCCAAAAGTCCCCAAACGTTTCAGAAACTTTCAATATTCTGCCATTTGTTCTCCCATCTTCCAGATTGCCTCTTGTACCTGGAAGCAGCAACGCCAACATCCTCAGTAAGACTACATGCCCAAGTTTTTGGTTCAGAAAATATGGTCATAGGGAATGGGGACTTACTGTTTAAGGGTATTGAGTTTCTGTTTGGGGTCATGAAAAACTTTTGGAAATAGGTAGTGGTGATGGTTCAACAACATGATGAGTGTAATTAATGTCACTGAACCGTACACTTAAAAATGGCAAATGTTTTGTTATGTATATTTTACCACAATAAAATTGAAAAAGAAAAAGAAAACATGGTCATTATACTTACAGGGGAGTCCCTGGGTGGTGCAATGTTTAAGTGCTTGGCTATTAACCAAAAGTTTGGTGGCTTGAACCCACCCAGAGGTGCCACAGAAGAAAGGCCTGATGATCTACTTCCAAAAAATCAGCCATTAAAAACCCTATGGAGCACAGTTCTACTCTGACAAACATGGGGTCACCAGGAGTCGGAATCAAGTCAACAACCGATGTGTGTATATATATATATACACACACACACACATATATATATACACACACGTATATATGTATATATGTGTGTGTGTGTGTATATATATATATATATATATATATATATATATATATATATATGTACTTACAGGATTTCAATAAGTTACAGTTTATAGAATGTCACTACTGAGGATGAGGTTTTGTATATCCAAGCCTTTTGAGAATCCTTGAGTCCTAAGACACCTTTCATTAAGACAAGGCTATAGGGAGTGGCAGGAGAAATTGATCTCCTCTACTGACATGGATTGACAAAGGGAGGTCTGGTCCCTCTTAGAATAAAGAGAAGTGAGGAGGAAGGGTCTGTTAGTACATCTCTGGCCTGATATTGAGGAATGAGGATAAGGGAACTCAGCCTAACAGTGTGTATGAGCTACTGGTGCAGTGGAGAGTGGTGGTAAGAACACAAGTTTTGGGGTTCAGTCCAAGCTCTCCAACTTGTGTGACCTTGGAAAAGTCATTTGAACCTCTCTGAGTCTCAATTTCATCATCTTAAAATTGTACGAATAATGCTCATTTGGCAGGATCAAAGGAGATAATGTATGGAGACAGCCTAACACTATGCCTGGTATATAGTAGGTGCTCAGTGATTGTTCACAATGATAATAGTAATGATTATATATGTTGCTTATACTCTAAAGTAGATTGGGGCAGGTAGCCAGACTATGAGCTGCTTGAGGGGTTGTATTCCCGGGTCAGACTGAATAAATGTGTGCTGGGGTATGGGATGGAGTCGGGTGGTGAAGAGACCCGCCTGCCTAGAGCAGAGGGTTAGTGTTAGGGAGAGAGGCTGAGGGGCTTGGCCTCAATTCTGTAGGCAGTTAGGGGAGTCATTGAAGATAGGCCCCTTAGACCTGGTACCTGAAAGTAATTGGGCCAGGCCTCAAAAGCAATCTTGCTGCTGCAGAGTGAGATGGAAAGTTTTAATAAATGTGAGAAGGTGCTCTGTGGCCCTGGCCCTGTTCCTTTAAGAGGATGAGAAAGCTAAGGGTCAGTACAACTGTCATTGACTGAACATGTCCTATGTGTTAGGCATTGTGCTGGGCCAAGCCTCACGGCCACAGGGATTCTTGCCCTCCCCCCACCTCATGCCATTTTACCAGTGAAAAAACTGAGGCTTGATTATATGGTTAGTAAGCTGTAGAACTGTAACTGCTGTACTTACCCACTGACTGAGCCCCAACAACCTGATGCTTCCCTGCCCCACCTCACTGGCCAATCCTCCATTCACTTTTTCAACAAATACTCTCTTCTGAGGTCCACCTCCCTTCCCTGTATGTCTCTCTCACTTTGCACTCAGCATAGATGGACTGCTCCCCTCACTAAGGTGGCATCTTGATTCTGTCACCTGAGGTCAGAGCCTATGATGTGCTCATATCTGTCTCCTCTTCAGTGCAGCTTGGGAGATGAGGGAAGAGGTGGGGGTAAAGAAATTGGAAGAAGACCAAGGAGGAAGAAGAAGATTCCTTCCAACGCTCTCCCACTTCCAAGTTCCCTGGCCCTTCTTTCTCCCCTTCCCCACCCTCAACACACTAGCATCCCTGTCCTAACCCTCCCTCCCTTACACACACGCACACATTCTTCTTGGGGAGAAGTAGCTGGAGGGATGTGGTTCACACTTCACTCATTCCCTCAAAGCTGTCCCCCACTCCATTCTCTTCTCTTGGCCTTTCCTTGCCTCTGAGGCGGCCTCACAATGAAGAAGGCAGACCAATGTAGTAGAAAGGAGTCCAGCAGGTTATTCATTTACCCTCTCTCAGCTTCATTCTCTTCGTCTGGAAAATAAGCAGGTTGGACCAAGCAATTGCAAAGCCTCTTCTATGTTGTTAATAATACTTGGCATTTGTCTACTGGGTTCCAAAGGGCTTAATCATCCCAACAGCCCTGTGAGGATTGGCATCATGTTACAAATGGGGAGACTGAGGCTCAGAAGTGAAGTGACTTGCCTGGGTCACAAGGCTGGTAAGTGACAGAGCCAATATCTGAGCCTAGGTCTCTCTGTGTTTAAAGCTCAGGCTTTCCCCCTGCCTACAGCTGCAGGACCCTCAGAGTAAAGCCATACTCCTCACTGTGACTCACTAGGCTCCACACAGTTGGTACCTGGTACCTCTTTGACCTCACTGCTGACCACTCTTCCCCTGGCTTACTCCACCCCAGCCACACTGACCCCTCTCTTTTCCTACAACTGGCCAGGCACTTTACCACCTCACAGCCTTTGCACTTGCTATTCTCTCTGCATGAAATATCCTTCCCCTCATTTTTATGGTGTGTATTAGGCCCCAAGCCCCTTACGTGGGGCAGAGGGAAAAGAATAGTAGAAAGGATATGCTGACTATTATTTTTCTCCCTTTGTTTCCCTTTCAGGTCTGATGGTGAGAATTCCAGAACTGTCAGGTCAGTACCTCCTTTCTTTAGTAGTAGTTGGGGGATGGGGCAGGGGCTGGGGTTGGGGGCTCTGGTTTGTTACTTCAGGATTCATGGGCAGGGGCTAGAGACCAACTTAAGGGGGCTTCTTCCCAGAGGTATCAAGGGTGGGCATTGAGTGGAGTGAGAGAGCAGGAGTAAAATGTGGCCAGCATGGGGAGGGGGTTGAAGACTGTTCCTCAGTCTGTCTGACCCCAGCTGACTTAGAAGCTTGGTTGAACACCACAGGGCTCATAGGAGCTGCCCAGATGTGAGCCAATCTCTAAAAAGGTCAGGTCTGGACCTTTCCCTACCTCCTGCTCCCAAGGAGAAGAGGGCACAGTAGATGCTGGGCTTCCCTGGTCCAGAGTTTACATTCCACCCTGAACTGTGCCAGTACTGAGTAGTGGGATTTGGATGGACTTTTGATAAGATACATTCTAGATATTAGAAATATACATTGTGGTGACAAGTAAAAAAAATTTGCATGCATGGTAAAAATGATTACAAGCTTCAGTAAATTTTAAGGGTGTGGTCAATCTGCCACTTGAGGAGGCAGGAGCAGAACTAGGGTAGAAATGGGCTATTTGCACACTCCCCAGCGCCGTAACCCATCAGAGGCTTTGGGAATACAGAAGTATCAAGCACAGGGACTCTCTGGAAATGATGGGAGGCTTGGGGTAGGGCCCAATCAATCTTAGCATCCAGGTAGAGGGTTATGGGGTGGGCCTATGAGATGAGGTGGGCAAGGCAGTCCAGGGATCTAAGCAGCAGGGGCACGGGATGGGTACAATCTAGGCAGGGCTGCAACTAGATTCGCACCTTTGTGAAGAATAGAAAAAGGTGGCTGTCTGAAGGGCAACCCCTCTGAATGGATCAACTGGAAAAATGTTCCCTTTCCTCTAGTCTGCTGCAGCCCCTCACCAGGGTTCCCGGCTTGGTGAGCATAGCACAGGTTGGGGAGAGGGCTACCACTCATGCTTTCTTGGCTGTGAACTCTTGTGTAGGGCACAACTTGTCCAACCATATGCAGCAGCCCAGGTCCTATCTTCCAGGCAGTGGATATGGGACAGGGGCAGTAAATCCCAGCATACAGACAGGGGTGTGTGATGAGACACCATTCTGTTTTAGCATTCCAGGCCGGGGGGGTATGGGATGAAGGCACTAATGCCTAGGGCCAATGTAGGACTGTGGGATGGGAGCACGCTTAGGTCCTGTATTCAGGCAGGGGCAATGTGACAGACATAGTTTCAGTGTCCAGTCAAGGGTTGTATGATGAGGGATCATTTGTCCCAGGATGTAACCAAGGAGTATGGCATAGGCACTGCTTGTCCTAGCATTTAGGAAGGCACTAGTCTAGCAAAGGACATGGATTCTACTGTCCCACTGTGGGTTTGGAGAAAGGCAGCTTGGGCTGGTTTTGAGCCCATGACTCCTCCAGGTATACCCCAGTGCTATGCCTCCTACTTGTTGAGGAATCAAACTGAAGGTGTCTCTAGTTCTTAGCTCTTCCCAGCAGGGGAGTTCCTGGAATCTATAGCTCATGGTATTTAATAATTATCATAATCATAAGTCATATGATGACACATGTTGGGTCTTTACAATTTACAGCAATTATCAGGGACTTTCTTTTGTTTGATCCTCCTAGTGACACTGTAGGGGGAGCCTCGGCTGGCCTTATCATCACGGTTTTATAGTTGAGGAAACTGAGGCTCAGGGTAGTTAAGGGTTTTGCCTACAGCCATGCAACTAATATATGGCTGAACCAGGATTCAAACCCAGGTCTCCCTGGCAGCAAGCCCAGAACTCTGCCATCAGTGTGGGAGGTCTCAACAGCCTTGCAGGTAATAATAATCATCCTCATCTTCATCCTAATATTAATAAAATAGCAATTACCATTTGTTCCTCACATACTAAGAACTCTGAATATGATCTTATTGAATACTCACAGCAGCCCTATTAGGCATGGATTAGGATCCCTGATTTACAAATGAAGAAAATGAAGTTGCCCAAGGAAAGAAGAGGGTGTAGGGTATGGTGGCATCACTCCAGTTCTTACCCTGGGCTGTCTGGTTCTGAAACTAGCATTTGTTTTACTAAGACATGCTTCCTGGCATACATCCTAGGCCCATAGTCAAGGAGGCTGTAGGGGCCTTGAAGACTCAGCAACTGGAGAAGCAAGGGTCAAGCTTCGGCTGTGGAAAGGGCTTCAAACATAGCAGTTGTAGGGCCAGACCTTGCAATCATGGTGGGAAGATCCTTTAACTTGGAATTAGGGCTGGGTGGGGCTCTCTGAAAATACTCTCAAGACCCACATGTCAGTTCTGGAGTTCACTTCGGTTAGGAATCAGGGATAGATTCCTGGAGAAGGCAATGTCTGAGCTGGGCTGTGGAGAACTGACTTTGCATAGTGAAGGCATCCCTGGAGGTAGAATCTCCTTGTGGAGGAAAGTGAAGGGTGGGCTTAGGGACAGTGAGCTGTCTGTTGGGCTAAAACAGAAGATCCTGGGCAGGAAAAGAGCAAATGTTAAAGTTCAGAACACCAGCTGGGGATGGTCACAGATACCTTGTATCATCAATGAGGAGCCAGGGAAGGTTGTGGAGGAGAGAGGATGAGGCTCTGTGGCATAGAAAGGGCAGAAACTTCAAATCCAGGCAAATCTGGGCTCCATTTATGGCCAGATTGCTTTCTAATTATGTGACATTGAACAAATCTCTTCATCCCTTGGAGCCCCAGTTTCCTCATCTGTTAAACATTGTGTGTGTGTGTGTGTGTGTGTGTGTGTGTGTACACACACGCATATACACACGGGTGGTGATGGGGATGTTAGGAGGATAGAAAAAAACACCAAGGAGAAGTTTTAGGCCTTGGATGTTGTAGAAACTGAACAGCAAGGAGTGAGCAAGGTAGGTGGATTGAAAGCTACCCGTAGCAGGGCCCAGGCCAGAGGGCTTCTAAGTATGGGATGCCAGAGAAGTGTGGATTCTAATAAGAGATGAACAGCTGGTGTTGGGGGAGGGCGGTGGGCAGAGGAAAGTGCCTGGATTTCCTGTAGATCTGTGAGAGGTTGCCAAACCTAAAGGTACCTTAAACCAAGGTGCAGAAAGGGGCTGGCCATGGCTCAAGATCACAAAGCTAGTTATTGGCAGAGACTGCTTCCTAGCTGTGTGATCTTTGCCAAGTCAATTAGCAGCTCTGATCCTTGGTTTCCTCATTGATAAATGGGAACAATAATTCAAACTTCTCTGGGTTGATGAGAGAACTTAAAGCAAGGCTCAGCATAAAATAGTGGCTCAACAAATTGTGGTGTCCTCTACCTTCCTCTAACCCAACCCATTGTCAAGCTGGAAACATGTGAAGTGTAGAACTTGAAAACAGAGAGGGGCAGGAGGGGCCTAATACAGCCCTCCACCAGAAGAAGGAACCCAGGCCTAGAGAGGCATGGCTGCAGTAAGGGTCAGGCTGGAACTCAGGGGCCCTGGGGACCAGGCTGGGGTTGCTAGGCACGCAAGGATGAGAGCGGGAGGAGGTGGCCTGTTGCTAGGGAAGGAGAGAGGGGGTGGGGAGCTGCTGACACCCGCACAGCCAGGGATGTCACCATGGCAACGGGAGCCACTGCAGTAGAGAGGAGAAGTGGGAGGAGGAACCACTGCTGGCTCTGTTCCCAGAGGAGGCCTCCCACTCTGGGCCTCAGTGCCCCTATCTGTCCAACAGGAGTTTGGATTAGACAGTCTCTAAGATTCTTTCTTGTTTTGACCTCCTGGCAATCTGGGCTGGCAGAGACCTCACAGACCTTCCGTGGCTCCCCCATCCATATGTCCAGGACACTGCCAGTCCCCATAGCCTCCCCAGTTGCATCCCACTCTTTCCTCCCATGCTACCTCCTGTTTAGCTCAGCCTGGTTGCCCACCCTGCCCAGCTACCATTTCCTTTGCCTGAATGTCACTTACTGCCTACTGAATGCTCTCTGGCTCTGGGAGGTCCAACCCCAGACCTGCCCATTCTAGGAAGCTTTCTCTGACTGCCCTAGTCCACCCTGACTGCTTCCTCCCTCCCATGGTTCTCCAGCCCCAAAGGTCTGAGCTCCTCCTTCCATCCTTAGCAATCACTGCTGAAATTTATTGAGCCACTTCTAAGAGCTGGGCTCCACACACGACTCTTTACAAATAATAGCTCAAATCTTTACAGTAAATCTATAACATCATATTGTGAGCCCCCATTTTACATATGAGACAGACCTCTGAGAGCTTATATGACTTGTCTGAGGTACCCCAGCTACTATATGGTGGAGCCAGGTTTGGAACTTGGCTCTGTGTAACTCCTGCTATACCAGGCCAGAGATGGGGGTATTCATCATTGTCATCATCATCATTCTTGTCATTTTACAGATGAGGAAACTAAGGTTTAGAGAGCTAAAATAATTTGCTCCGTGGTAGGATTAGGATATTAATCCAGACCATTGTATTGGTAATCACCATACTATACTTGCATTAACCCAGTCGTATTCCAGAAGCATGTATGGAGCATTTGCAATGTACCAAGCCCCGTGTTGGAAACCCTGGTGGCGTAGTGGTTAAGTGCTATAGCTGCTAACCAAAAGGTCATCAGTTTGAATCCACCAGGTGCTCCTTGGAAACTATATGGGGCAGTTCTACTCTGTCCTATAGGGTTGCTAGGAGTCGGAATCGACTCGATGGCAACAGGTAGTAGTAGTAGTAGACCCCATGTTGAGTGATACTGTGGGGCAGATGGAAGCATGCAAACAGGGTCCCTGCCTATAAGACACAGATCAGCTAGCTCTGGCAAGACCAAATGGGAGTGTGATAACGAGGTAGAATGCCAGTGTAAGGACAAGTGTCCTAGAGGAGGTAGACATGGATTCTGACAGTGGGACAGAGGAGGGGGGAGGTAGGGTGAGTTGGTACAATTTTCCCAGAAGAGGTACCTTTCCAGGAAGTTCAAGAGGAGTAAGAGGTTCCTCTTCTCTCCTTCCTCTTTGTGTTCTCCTGCCCCCACCTAGCCCAGCCCCACGAAGTGGGTGACCCCTAAGCTGGCTGGGTGCCTGGTTGGCACCAAAATAAACTTGCCTTCTCTCTCTTCCCTTCCCCTTGCCTCTGTCCCCTCTGTCCTGGCTTAAATTAGCAGCCCTGAAGATGAGTCACTTGGCAGCTGGGAAGGAGGCTGCGCAGAGCCCAGTCAAGCCTCAACTCCTGTCCTGAGCCATACAGACAATGCCACTGTGTTCATACATGTGGATGTGTGTTAGTATATGTCACTGAGGCTCTGTATCAGTGTGTTGTGAAAGTGCAAGGCCAGCGTTGCATGCTGGCGTGTGTCCATGTATGTTAGGGTGTCTGGATAAGCGTATCTGGTTGCTGCTGCATTTATTTCTGTGTGTCACTGGATGTCAGTGCACGTGAGTGTGTGGCTGTAGCATGTGTCTGTGGTAGCAAGTATCAGCAAATGAGGGAGCTTTGGGGTAAGCAAACACAAATGCTGTATAATTGCACTCACCCCTCCCTACGTAAGTGCTGTGTATGTGTTTTTGCTTATGCAAGCCATGCGCTTGTATTTCCAGTTTTCACTTGTCTTAGTCTGGGTACATTTTGTTGCAAGGAACAGAAACCCACTCAAACTAGCTCAAGAATAAGCGGGGAGGGCGGCTGGGAAACTATTGTGAGGCTACATATCATAGAATCTAAGAACAGAAAATGAAGTATGGCCAGGTCTCATGCTAACTGGAAGTGGGACCAGGAAGTCAGGAAGCAGGGATGCTCTCTCTCTCTCTCTGCATTTCCCGGGCCCATGTCGTATCTCTTGCCATCTCTCATGGTTTGCTTGGTCTCTATCACCTCTTTTTTACTCACTCCTCTCTCTGAACCAGCTTCTTCTGCTTTCACACAGCCTAACGTGGCCACCGACCTAGAAGTTCTGTGACCTTCCAACTTCAGGATCTACTCCCATATGAGTGCAGTGCTTCCATCCAGCCTGGTATTCACAGGGCAGCAAAGGGCTGTAGTAGATTCTAAGAGAATCTCAGTAGATTCTCTTAGAAGTGGGTGAGGGTAGACAGGTAAAATACCTGGTGTTCCTTTGACAGTGAACACATGATTTTTGTCTACACAGGTAAGGTCAGAGCCTGGGGGTTAGTCTGTGCAGAGGTCCATGGTTGTAAGGTTGCCCATCCATCAAGTGTTTTTGTTCCTAGTCTATTGCAAGTAGACCTTTGCTCACTATGCCTCTCAAGTTCCATGTTCTTACATCAAAACACATGATTTTATCAAAAAAGTTCCCCTTATTTTATGCCAAAATGCCTTTTAAATGCATGGTGAATATTACCATTGCTACCAGTTTGCAGTAATTTTCATAGCCTCAGAACAACTGGCATAATGCTACTGATGTTATACCTTCTACCAGCTTCTTGGTTGCTTTGGGAATTTTTATATTTTATTAGTGCAGTGACTGAATTTATAGTTATTTGAAGTATATAATTACAAGCACACATTATCAATATTATCAGCTTGATGCTTGAGCTTACTTTTACATTAATACAAACTCTGCAGTTTTTACATTAATTATAGAGGGAATTAATGACCCCTTAGACAAGTTTTCACCTGTGAGTAAAGAGTTTGGAACTAGCTGTACCTGTAATGACTGTTCTCCAGATGCAAGAGCAATGCCCACAGCTCTGGCCCTCTGCCTGGCCTCATATCCTCTGACTTAGACTAGAATATCCCCAACCACCTCCTCTAGGGCCTCCTGTTTCTGGCCTGGCTTGTAGGAGATATTGTTATTTTTTAATAAAGATAATATTTTATTATTATTATTAAAGCCATCTTCCAATATAAATGGTGAACCTGAGTAGGAGAGATCATCTCAGGCTCAGGGCAGAGTCTTCTTCAACTCCTTCTCCCTTTTTTTATTCTTCCAAAGGTTAATAATTGCTTTGATTCAGAAAGTGCCTACTATGTATCAAGTATTGTTATGGAGCACTTGACACACATTATCTTTAATTCTTACCGCCACCCTGCCAAACAGGGGTGATTGTGTCTATTTTACAGGTGGGGAAACTGAAATCTAGACAGGTAAAGTGACTTGTTCAAAGTCATCAATCCATCTACTCACTCATTCAAGGACAATTTATTAAGTACCTACAATGTACCAGACACTGTGCTAAGTGCTTTTGAATAACAGTGATGGGCCTCACTCTGATGAAACTCTGGTAGGGAAACAGACAAGGAAACAGACAATTAAGATAATTATAGGGGAAGTGTAGGGAGCTATGGGAGCACCTTGGAAGTATACCCAACCCAGCCTGAAGGTCAGGGAAGCTTCTTCAGGCTGACATCTAAGGTGAGACTTGAGGGATAAGTAGAAGTTATCCAGGCAAGGGGTGGGGATAGAGTGAAGTAAAATGGGAAGTGTTGCAGGCAGAGCAAAAAATGTGCACCAGAGTTGTGGGAGAGGGTGTTTGGTACTCACATTTGTGGAGAACTAAAGCTGTATCTTCATTGAGACCAGGGCGTCATGAGAGATGGTCTGGAAAAGGGGCAGAATGTAAATTGGGAGGCTGGACCTGGAACCCTGATCAGTTGGACCCAGAGCTAAGGAGCTGCAGGACCCAGGAGTAGAGTTTCCATGCTTCCTGGGCTCCTGGAGATATTTGCTTCTTGTCTGGCCCTGGGAGCCCGTCCTGGCCAGCGTCCGGCCCAGGATTCCAAGGGCCACAGTGCCCTCTAGTGTCCACCATCCCATACTGCAGCCTTCACCTCAGTGGATTGTCTCCCAGCAACATTTACTGACCTGTGTGACTAGATGCTCTGTACTGGTTGCTAGGGACACTGAGATGAATAAGACAGGGCCCCCATCCTCAGAGAGCTCACATCCAAGAAAAGGCAACAAGCATGTGAACAGACAGTGTGAACAATGCTGGATGCAAGGAGCACAGGGTGAGCAGGACACCAGGGAGGTGGCCCAGCCAACCTGGGCGGAGTCAGGGCAGATTCTCAGAGGGCACAACCCCTGAGATGACTTTTGAAGAAGAAGGGGGAGCTAGTCAGGTGGGGAGGTGGGGGCAGGGGCTGCGGGGAAGGGTCTTTTGAACAGAGGGACAGCACATGCAAAGATGAGGCATGGAGCCATAGTATGTGGCTGAGAATTGCCAAGTCGTTCTGTCTGGGTGGAGCACAGGTTGAAGATGGGAGGAAGGCTGAGACCAGCTGGAGGTGGGGGCAGGAGCCAGCTCATAGAAGGTTCTAGGATTCCTGCCACTAGCTCATAAAAACAAAACAACAGCAACCCGTTGCCATCGAGTCGATTCCGACTCATAGTGACCCTGTAGGACAGAGTAGAACTGCCGCATAGAGTTTCCAAGGAGCAGCTGATGGATTCAAACTGCCGGCAGCTGTAGCTCACTGTAGCTCTTAACCACTGTGCCACCAGGGCTCCACTAGCTCATAGTAGGCCCTTAATGAATGGAGTCATATAAGGAGCTTCCTGACCCCTTTGGAGTCACAAACCCACTAGGATCTGATGAAAGCTGAAGATGTTCTCCTCAGAAACGTGCTCTTACTAATATTTTTCATACTGTTTCAGGGGGCTTCAGAGACACTCTCCCCCTGTGCCTCTCCATGCACCATAGGGTTCCAAATTACTCTTAGTATGAATACTGAAGACTTTATTGTGGCCTCTAAGGCTGTGTGTGATCAAGCCTCTTGCCTACTTCTCCAGTCTCTCCTCTCTCCCCTCTGCTTTGTTCACTCTGCCACGTTGGCCTCGTTGCAGTTCCTGGAAATACCATCTCAGGTCCTTTACCCAAGCTGTGTCCTCTGCCTGGAATGCTCTCCCTCTACTATCTCCACTTTTTGCTTAGTTTACTTCCATTAGTTATTGAATGTCTGTCTCTTCTCACTCCATGAGAGCAGGACATTGTCTATCCTTAGTCACTGCTGTATACAGCACCTGGCACAGTGCCTGGTATACGGGATTTGTTGAATAAGTGAATGAAGGACCCACCAGTGCCCTGTGGCTGGGTTAGGCTCCTCACCTTACCTTATTTTTTTCTTTATTGTACTTCAGGTGAAGACTTACAGAACAAACAGTTTCTCATGAAACAGTGGTACACGTATTGTTTTATGACATTGGTTAACAACCCCACAACATGTCAACCCTCTCCCTTCTCGACCTTTTTTTTTTTTGGCCTTACCTTATTTTTTGCAAGTAATGCACCCATGTAAATAATGTACCCACCCATATAACGCACATAGTGCACTTAGGAAAATAATGCTTTGAGGGGTTGCACAGTTGGCAAAAAATGTATAATGTGCATTATTTGCATACAAATACAGTGATTCCTTCTTCCCTTCAGCCCCTGGTGGGTTATCCCATGAGTCTACCCAATATGCTAAGATATGTTTGAATTCCAAGAGTGGCCCCAGATTAAGGATTTTTTTTTCCTAAAAATCTTCCCATCCCTGAAACAAACAGGCTTCCCATGTGTCTACCCTTGCTTCCTGAGAGAAGGGTCAGACCTTCTCAGGCTGAGACTCTTCATCATGTACACGCTTGTCTCATTGAATCCTTGGAAGAGCCTGTGAGGTAGGAATTGCTGCTCTTCTTTTAGAGATGGACAAACTAGCCTAGGAGTGGTAAAGCAATTTTCCCAGGGTTACCCAGCAATACGAGGCACTAAAGTTTAGGCTCTTTGCCTCACCAGAGAGGGGCAGGACTTGCCTAAGCTCACATAGCATCAGCCTTAGAGCCAGGACTAAAATCTCCATCTCTAGACTCCTACCAGTCCAAGAGGAAGGTCTGGGCCAAAGATATGGCTTATAGGGCACTAACTGCAGATGGGCACAAGGTGACGTTTCTGTAGGAGCTAGGGGAGTTGCTCAAAGAGAATAGAAAAATCAGGCACTGAGGCCAGAGCCCTGAGGAGCATGGCTTTAAGATGTGGGCAGAGGGAGAGGAGGCCACAAAGGGCCTGCTGCGGTGGCCTGGAGGGCTATCTCTCTTAGTAGCTTTGGCTTTCTTGAGAGGAATCAGTTGCCCAGCAGGGAGGCAGGAAGGCTGGCCTATTGCCTGTCAGCTCCTATTCTTTCTAGATCAGTGCCCCCCTGGATCCTCCCAGGGCTGCCTTCTGCTCAGGACAGTCAGGGGCCTGGGCTCTGGGGCTGTGAAAGGACAGGAGCTATCTGAGCTGGATCTGTGGTACTCTTCAGGAACCCCACATCCTTCAAATCCTAAAAATTCTCTCCTTTCTCCAGCCCTACCTATGTCTAGAAGAGGGGAGACTACTATGGTAGGTGGAGAGTCGGGCCACCTGGGTTCTAGTCTGACTTGTTGTACAAACTTAAAGTAAGACTTTTTCCCTCTCCAGGCCTCAATTTCCCCATCTGTAAAATCAGGCTGTGCAATTTCCTTGGAAGAACAGCCTTATGATTGTGAGTGGTATTTCTTCTGCCTTTTGCTTTTCTCTTCAGGGAGCATTTCTCTTAGCCAGTCCAGAAACCAATACAGGAGAGAGTGAGAGCCTATTGCAATGGTAAAGACTATTGGCCAGGGCCCCATCTTAATATCCCAAAATGGGTGATTTGAATTTTACTTGATATGGAGCATCCCAGAACAACTCCCCAACATAGTCTTGTTAACTGTGCTGAAAACGAGAAGGATGTTTTTGAAAAGCTTCTACTGAAATGTATTTGCAAAGCAGCAATATGGCAGAGGGGACAGAGTCCAGATTTTAGAATGGTCAAACCAGGTCTTAACTTGGGGTTCTGCCACTTACTAGCTGTATTACCTATGCCAAGTTACTTAACCTCTTTGCATCTCAATTTCCTCTTCAGGAGAATAGGGCTAGCCACACATACTTTACAGGGTGGTTGGGAAGATTCCAGTGGAGGTACACGTAGGGAACCTAGCACGGGGTTTGGCCCAGAGGAGTTACTGAAAGCTTGCAAAGCTTCTTCCTTTTACTATGAGTTCCTAGCCCTCCTGGTAGAGCAGGGGAAGGAGCAAAGTTTCTAGTTGCAGTCTGGCCTGTAGCCCAGCTGGCCTGGCCCCGCCTCCTTGGTTCCTCCTTCTAGGGAAGGGCTGGGGAGGAGGGGGTGGTGACACGGTGGAGGCACTGGGCAGGCCAAGAGGCCTGCCCTCAGGACAGGTCCAGACTCATGGAGCCCCCCAGGAAGAGCAACAGGTAGGAACCAGTGCCCCCACAGCCTGATCCCTCCCTCCCTGCCCAGGCCTGGACCCAGTCCCTGGGCTGCTGATTCAGCAGCCTCCTAGCTTCCTGGTTCCTGGCTCCCCTCTTAGATTCTTAGAGGCCTTTAGCTTTAGGGGAGGGAGCCAGCTCAAGTGGGTGAGCTTATGGACATCTGGGTGCCCAGCTCTGTAAGGACGCTGGAGCCCTGAGCAGTGCAATCTGTGGCCTGTGAGGGGTGTTGTAATTGGCAGCTGTCCTGGTGTGCCAGCCTGGCCCCGCACTGCAGGGCTCCCAGCCTGCTTGCAGCTGCTGAGATTTCCTGATACCAACATTCCAGAAGCCTAAGGATCTCTGAGAGATATTTAAGATAGCAAGTAAAGGACTTGGGCTGGTGACTTGCACGTAGATGGCACTTGAGAAACAGTCTGATGATGACAATTATTCCAGAATCTCTGGTGAGAAGAGGCTCAGATTTAGCGGTTCTCTGGAAGGGTCTAGGATTTGGGTGTCCTCAAATTCGTAGCAAGTGAAATAGTGGTCAGCTGGCCTGACCTACAGCCACATCTCCTGGCCTTTACTTGGGCTCTTGAATGACCAGGCACTGACTGGTATCTGCCTTTGGGGGCTTGTAGGGGACAGGTACTGGCTAGGTTGGAAGGGCCAGCTCCACTTCCAGTTTGTCCTGGCTCTGGCTGGCCGATGTGACCCCAGCATCTGCCCTGCACTGGGTAGGGCAGGAACCAGGCCCTCAGCCTCACTATCCCGATGTTCCTCCTTCTTCCCCTCTCCCTCCTGTTCTTTGGACTTTAATCAGGGGAAGTAGGAGGCAGAGGAGCCTTTGGACCCTGCTCTGGGGGTGCGGGCACAGCACTGGGGCTAGAGTGTGGGCCCTGCCCTGTGTTGGGGGCGCAGCACTGGCCTGTGAAACAAAGACTGCTGCTGGAACCACCCCATCCTCTGCTCTGCTGGGCCCCACCCATCCACCCAGCCCTGAGTCCCATCCTGTCACCAAGACCACTGAGACCTTGTCAGCTCTCCTCCACCATCACTTTCCTGTGCTCTGGTACTCTCTGCCTCTCCCTGTCTTCTCTCTGTGTCTTTTGTCTCACCCTTTCTCTGTTTTCCTCTTTCTCTGTCTTTTTCTCCTTTTCTGTTTCACCCTTTCCTTGTCTCTTTCAGTTTCTCTGTTTCTCTGCCTTTCCTCCTTCAGTGTGTCCTCTACCCCCCTGCCCTGGGTTCTTCTCCCTCTTTTGTCCCAGAGCCTTTACTCTCTTCACCCTCCTTCCCTTCCTATGAGGGGTTCTCTACAAGAGGGAGCCCCCCCATTCTAACACATATCTTCCCTTTCTCTTTCTTCCTCCCTTCCCCTCCTCTTTTCCCTTCCCATGTGGCATCTGGTGTGAGGAGGGCTCCCTTCCCCCTTCTCTGCTGTGGTGTCCCAATGTCTCCGTGGCTGAGGTCCCCATGGAGTCACCTGGAACACAGGAGGCCTAGCCCAGCTCTTTCGTTTCTGCTGCCCCTTGTTGTCGTTGTGTTCTGTTTGTGGTTCGAGTGCCGTCCTCTCTTTCTTGACTTTGTGGTTTTTTTTTCTTTTTTCTTCCTTCCTTCCTTCCTTCCTGCCTTCTTCCCTCCCTTCTTTCCTTCTTCCCTCCCTCCCTCCCTTCCTGCCTCCTACCCCTCCTTTTCCATTCCCTGTCCTCCACTGCCCATTCTTTCCAGTCTCCCTTTTTCCCCTCCCCCACTTACTCTTACCTCCTTGTCCCCATTCCCACCCTGCCTCTCCCCTCCCTCCCTGTCTCTATCTCTATCTCTGTCTCTATCTGTCTCTCTCTCTCTGTCTCTCACTGTCTCTCAGGTCCACAGCGTCTCATACTCTACACCAGTATTGCTGTCCTACTCAGGTCCTTGACTCCATGAAGCTTACCCCCTCAGGCAGGCTGGCAGAGAGCAGGTAAGAGCTAGACCCATCCCTCCCCCAATCCCTCACCTTCCCAGTCAAATATGCAATATCATTGCCAGTCCCCCTCCCCCTTCTCCCTCTAGCCCCTGGTGTGATTGTGGAATGGGTGTCTGAGTGTATGAGGAGGGTGACTGAGGGATCAGATCAGGAGACTAAAGAGGACATTTGGAATCTGTTTGTTGTTTGTCCTTCTTTAAAAAATCCTTCTCTTGATACTTGCCTCAAAAGGCAGGAGTAGTTGGTAGGTTAGGACTCCATCAGGAGGAGAGAAGAACTGTGGTCAGGATAGGCTTTCTAGAATATGTGACTTTTGAGCTGTTTTGAAGACTGAGTAAGAATTTGCCAGCTGGACAGGATGGGGAAGGGTATTTAGGCCGAGGGAACAATCTGCCCACACCTTTGGAGAATAATATCATTTCCAAGTTAATTAGAAAACACATTTTATAATTTCTAATTATAATACAATAAAATTAAATATTAACAACAGCAAAAAAAAGTCTAGCTCCCCCCTACCCATTTGGAAGTTTAAAAATAATTTTGTTAAAGAGGAAATAAGAATGTAATTTATGAACTATTTAGAATAAATGACAATGAGAATACTACATATCAAAACCTATGGGATATGGCCATAGGGGTTCCCCAAGGAAATTTTGTAGTTTTAAATGCTTTTCTTAGAGAACAAGACAGATTGAATTAAATGAACTAATTATTTCACTCAAGAAGCTAGAGAAAGAGCAACCAAAAGAAAGTAGAATAAAGTAATTACTGTATGATCTCTGAAGAGAAACCAGAGTATAAAAGTGGTTCTATAGATGAAACCAGAAATCAATGAAATAGAAAACAAGAATTTGATAAACTAAGAGATGGTTTTTAAAAAGACCAGTAAACTGGATAGACTGTCCTCTGACAGGTATGACTGAGAAAAATGCAAGAAAATACAAATAAAATAAGACAGGAAGAAGAGAATTTAACTATAGATACTGAGGAGATGAAAAAAAGTCATAAGAAAATGCTTTGTATCCTTTTATACCAATGTGAAAATCTAGATAAAATGGGTGATTTTCTAGGAAATGTAAATACTCAAAATTGACCTAAGGAGTGGCAGAAAAACTGAATAGATCAATAAACATAGAAGAAACTGAGAAAATGGTTACATTTTTCTTCTAAGAAATGGTACCAGGCCCACTTGGTACTATGGAATTTCTGGTCACATGTTAATACAGCAACAAATATTTTAAATAAAAGATTAGCAAACCGAATCCATTAGTGTGTTACAAGAATAATATATCAGGACAAGTTAGAGTATGTCACAGGAGTGCAGGGATTGATCAAGGTTAGTTAATCTGTTATTGTAATGTATTACATTAACAGATTAAAGAAAAAAGATCATATAAGCATCTCAGTTGTTGTTGTTATTGGGTGCTATTGAGTCATATCCAACTCATAGCAGTATCCCGTGTGACAGAGTAGAACTGCCCCATGTGGTTCTTGGCTATAATCCTTACGGAAGCAGATCATCAGCTCTTTCTCCTGCAGAGCTGCTGGATGGGTTCAAACCACCAGCCTTTCAGTTAGCAGCCAAGTGCTTAACCATTGTGTCACCAGGGCTCTTTAACTATCTCAATAGATGCTAAAAATCATTTGATAAAATTACACATCCATTCCTGATTTTAAAAGGCACTCTTAATAAGTGTGTTAGTTATCTATTGCTGCATTGGGATAATTTGTTATGCAGCAATAAATAACTAATACAGTAAGTTAAGAATTAACAAAAACTTCCAATTTGGTAGAAAAAAATTTATCAGAAACAAAGACAGCTATCAAATGTTAACAGTGAAGCACTAGGTAAATTTTCATTAAACTCAGGAACAAATGACACAACTTTGCTTGCTGCAAGTGAAAACAACTTGAAGAACTTACTGATGAAAGTAAAAGACTGCAGCCTTCAGTATGGATTACATCTGAACATAAAGAAAAAATGAAAATCCTTGCAATTGGGCCAATAAACAACATCATGATAAATGGCTAAGAAATTGAAGTGGAATTAATTAGATTTCATTCTTCTTGGATAAACAATCAACGCCCATGGAAGCAGTAGTCAAAAAAATCAAATGACATATTGCATTGGGCAAATCTGCTGCAAAAGAACTCTTTAAAGTGTTAAAAAGCAAAGATGTCACTTTGAGATCTAAGGTGTGCCTGACCCACGCTGTGATATTTTCAGTGGGCTCATACATGTGCAAAAACTGAACAGTGAGAAAGGAACACTGAAAAAGAATTGATGCATTTGAATTGTGCTGTGAGCAACGAATCTTGACTATACCATGGACTGCCAGAAGAATGAACAAATCTGTCCTGCCAGAATGCTCCTTCGAAGTGAGGATGGTGAGACTTTGTCTTGCTTACTTTGAACATGTCATCAGGAGAGACCAATTACTGGAGAAAGACATCATGCCTGGTAAACTAGAGAGTCAGCAAAAAAAGAGGGATATTGTCAATGAGTTGGATTGACCCAGCAACAACGGGCTCAAACATAGCAACGATTGTGAAGATGATTCAGGACCAGGCAACATTCTGTTCAGTTATACATAAGGTCGCTATGAATTAGAGCCAACTTGACGGCAACTAACAACAACAATAACAGGAACGAAGTAAGAAGCACTGTTATTGGCCAATATTTTTTCTGGAGGTTTTAACCTATGGGATAAAAAAAGAAGTAAGTGGTATAAGGATTAGAAAGAAAGTATCTGACTTAGCATTATTTGAGAATGATATGGTTGTCTACTTAGACAGTCAAAGAGAATGAAATGAAAAATCATTAGAACTAATAAGACAATTCAGTGAGATGAGTAGATACAAGATAAATATACACCCAAATCAGCTTCTCTGAATACGAGCAATAACTAATTAGAAGACATAATAGAAAAAAAGATCCCATTCACAATAGCAAAAAAATATAAAATTCCTAGGGATTTACAAGAAATGTGAAATTCTTCTTTGTAAAAATTACAATATTTTATTGAAGGCTATAAGAAGACTTGAATAAATCAAGAGTCATATCCTGTTTCTGGATGGGAAGACCCAATATGGTAAAAATTACAGTTCTTCCCAGTTTGGTCACAGGTTCAATGCATTTCTCATGAAAATTTCAATGGTATTTTCTTTGGGAATTGGACAATTGGATTCTAAAGTTCATTTGGAAGAGTAAGTAAATGGAAGTGAAACAGCTAGAACAGAAATAATGAGAATGTTGACACAATGTGAAGAATGTAATCAATGACACTGATCATTATGTCTAGAAACTGTGGAATGGGAGTGGGTTTTGCTTTGTATATTTTCACCAAAAATTAAAAAACAAAAAACCCAGAAGCAATAAAGACTAAAAATTCTGACTACATAAAAATTTAAAACTTATGTGTGGAGAATGATACTAACACAAAGTTAAAACAAACGGCTAGCTGGGAGAAAGTATGTGCTACACAGATATCAGACAAAAGATTAATATCTATGTCTGTATCTCTCTCTATATCATCTCCTGGAAATCAATAAGAAAACATACGCAACCCATTTAAAATGGAGAAATAAAACAATTTGACAGTAAATAATTATTTAATAACTAAGAAAGGATGCTCAAGCTCACTAATAGTTAAAGAAATGTAACTAAACAACAATGAAGTACTATTTTTAAGATACCAAGATTAAAAAGATTGAAGGGGTTGTAGGGAAACAACCTTTCATATACTTTGATTGGAGAGTAAATCGGTACAAGTTTTTATGGGGCCAATTTGTCAGTTACCACCAGAATTTTAAATGTGTATATTCTGCCACACTGAGAACCGTTATCTTGGAGCTAGATTCCTCTAAGGTTTTATTACCAGGTAGACTCCAAGTTGGTGGGTCAAAGGGCTTTTCTAAAACACCCCTCGCCAAACTGCAAACCTAAGCCATATTGTGCAGCTTTTTATCACATGCCCTGGTAGGATGTCATTCTCAATCAACTATTAATTAAAAGGTTGCCTGATGTATGCTTTTAAAAATACAGGTTTGTATGAGTAAGAATAATCTCTATTTTTATAGCCGGTCTATAAAAATATTAAAGTAATGCAAATAACTTTTATCTACATTTTTTTTTTTACTTTTATCTACATTATAAACAAAATTTAGATAATAGGTCTTTGGCCTAGCTATTCAATTTTTAGGATCCTATCTTGTAAAAATATTTCCAAACATATGCAAAGGTGTTCATTGCAGCATTGTTTGTAATAGTGAAAAATTAAACCAACCTAATGACCCCACTTATATGAGATATCTAAAATAAGCAAATGTATAGAAACCAAAGCTATTAGTGGTTACCAGGCGCTGGGGGAAGGGGAAAATGGGGAGTTATTGCTTGAGGGGCACTGAGTTTCTGTTTACAGGGAACAAAAACATTTGAAAATGGATAATGGTGATGGTTGCACAGCGTGGTGAATGTAATTAATGTTATTGAACTGTACACTTAAAAATGGTTAAAATAGCAAGTATTTTGTTATATATATTTCACCACAATAAAATTTTTTAAATAATAAATATACTGATACTAACAACAAAAATTAAACAGACCAAATGTCCATCAGTAGGGAAAAGCTTTTACTTCAAAATCCACTCATACTATGGATTACTCTATAAAACCAAAACCAAACCCATTGCCATCAATAGCAACCCTATAGAACAGAGTAGAACTACCCTATAGGGTTTTCAAGGCTGTAAATCTTTATGGAACCCGTGGAGCATCTGGTAGGTTCGAACCACTGACCTTTCAGTTAGCAGCTGAGTGCTTTAACTGCTGTGCCACCAGGGATCCTTGGATTACTGTATAACAGATTAAAAGAAAAAAGTATATTTCTGTATACTGACATGGAAAGATCCCCAAGAGTCACTGTTACATGAAAAAAAGAAGTTGCATAACAGGGCTTATTGTATTATCCCATTTTTTGGTGAGGAAAAGAAAACCTACACAACAACAATGAAAACATGTTCTACACACTCTCATAATTTTAGTATTGCTGACATTTTTCCTTGGTTCTAGTTCCTTGCTTTTACTAACTCATTTCCCTCCTCCTTTATACCTTTTTCCTATATCCAGCTGTTCATATCTTGTTTTTCCTTTAATAGCTAGCTGAAATACCACCTAACTGAGTCAGCAAACATCTTGTCTTGCCTGCTTTAGGTTAGGCCTTTTGCTGAACCTTGGTGGGATACAGGAATGAATTGTACCCGATCCTACTGTCAGGGAGCTCAAGTCTTGAAGGGAGAGAGACACATAGACAATGACAGCATAGTGTGGTTTGGGGTGGAACGGAAGTAGGCTCAGAGTGCTGTAGGAGCCCAGAGGAGGGGCACTTAACCCCATCTGGGAGTCAGGGAAGGCTTCCTGAAGGAGGTGACATTGTACTGAGTCTTGAGAAAGTAGTAGCTTTCCTTTATCCCCTTCACTCTTCAGAAATGGTCTTGCCCACATTTTGGCTCTCCCAAGCAGTATGATCTAACAGGGAAAAATAGGTCTTTGAGTCAGTACATTTACTTCAGTCCAAGTTTTACCATTTATTGACTCTATGACTTTGGACAAGTCATTTAATAGGGATAATGCCTACTTACCTCTCAAGGCTGTTTTTAGGATTGGAGACGATATAGGCAAAACTCCTGGGTCACTATCAACTATTGAAGTGTAGGAGCTACATGTGTCTTGTTTTCCTCATAGCAAAGTGTGTCGTGTCGGATTGAATATACCTAAAAGCTGTGTACATCTGGGGATGGTTCCAGAGTAAAGATTGACCTTGACCATAGCAGGGCTTTGGAATGAGGAGGCTGAGAGTAGTGCATGGGGTGGAGAGGATTGCACCATAATAGAAGAGTCAGGTTCCTGGTCTTGGTATGAAGGTGTGACACAGGAGGGAAAATAAGAGTAGGCAGTCCTGGAAAATGGAGCCCAGGCAGGGAGCTTTGGCCCAGATTCTTGCTCCTGTTCTCCTGCTGATGCCATCTCCCATCTCACAGTCCAGGGCAGCAAGGCATGGTAGACCATGACTTGCCTTGGAGCTAACATGTCTCAATTTCAATCCCAACTCTGTCACTCACTGGTTGGGTGACCTTGAGTAACTCAGTTCACATCTCTGAGTCTAGTTCCTTTTCTATTAAAAAGAACACAGTACCACCAACATCATGGGGTTTATTTATTGAAAAGTAGATGAGATCATGAATGGAATTCACCTCACTGAGGACCTGGCATATAACAGTAGCTGTTATTAGTATTCATTTCAGTAGACACTTTTGGAGTACTGAGGTGGCCAGGGCCTATGCTGGATAATGGTCCTTACCCTCCAGGAGTTTCCAGGCAGTTGGGGAGACTGAGACGGGCTTTGATAGAGGAGAGCACTGGGGGCTGTGGAAATCCAGAAGAGGGGTCTGGCTCAGTCTAGCTCAAATACCAGCTCTAGGGCTGGTGAGTTTGAAAGGATGAGCTGAGTTTTAAAGGATGAGTGAGAGTTTTCCAGGGACATAAGGATGAAGAGTAGAAGAGCATTTTAAGCAGAAGGAACAGCATATGCAAAAGAACCTTGATGGTATTGGGTAGGGCCAGAGGTTCTTAACCTGGGGTGCATGGGTCCCACATGGGCTTCAGGTGGCCCATGAACCTCCTGAAATTGAATGTTGCATGTGTATACCTATGTGCATTTTTTGTGGGGGAGATGATCCATAGCTTTCATCAAATGCATAAAAGGAGTTGTGTCCCTTGAAAAAAGTTAAGAACCAATGTTGTTGGTGATGAAAAGTCATATGAATGGATTCTGAATAGGGGAGCAATTTGGTAAAAATTGTGTTTTAGGAACATCATATTAGCAGTCAATATGAAAAATGGATTATGTGTATTGAGACCAGCTGGAAGGCCTAAACTAGAGTACTGGCTTAGAAGAAATGGATTCGAGCAGGGCTACTGTGTTGTGCAACTCCAGGGGGCACCATCCACATGGAGGCATTTAATTTCAAATTATGAAATCTAAATTTTTTGAGAGCTGTTAATGAAAACTATATAGGGTCACTATGAGTCGGAATCGACTCAACAGCAGTGGGTTTGGTTTTTGGTTTATTGGGTTATGTAGACTGTTGCAGATGTTGAAGGTGAAGAAAAAGGAGGAGGCAAGTATGAGTTGGCTTTAGCAGAGGGGTGTGAGTTCAAGGTAATAGTGCAAGAGGAAAAGGGAATCTCTATTAGTGCTCACCCAGCATTTAAAGTTCTAGGGCTCAGACATAATTGCTAATTCCATCCTACTCCTGATTATCAGAGCTACTGAGGGACATTGGAGAGCACTTATTTCCCTGTGGATTTTGGAGAGGAATTACTTCTGGTTTGTGAGTCAGGTAAAGTTTCCTGAAGAAAGTAGTGTTAGCCAGTCATTCAAGGTCCATAAAGATTTTGAGAGATAGAGATGGGGGAGGTTGCTCAAAGAGGACGGCTAGTGTACACAAAGGCCTGGAAATGACAAATGGTGAAACTAAACACTGGAAGGTGCAGAGGTTAAACATGTCTCAAATAGCTATCTGGGGAGTTCAGGCTTTTTTTTTTTTTTTTTGTAAGCTGCTGGAGAGCCATGAGCAGTTCTTGAGTAGGAAAAGTGACATGATCAAATTAGCATTTTAGAACCAAGGGAGACTAGGAAGGAGGCTGCTGCAGTAATCCAAGAGAGAGATAAGCTTAACGTAGTGTCAGTGAGGATAGAGGAGAGGAGATGGATTTGAGGGGTGACTGGGAGGAAGAGAGAATAGGAGTCAGAGACTGAATATATAATTGGGGAGGGAGGTGTGGAGATGACTGAGGGTAAAGTTCACAGCAAGTTGGAATGTTCAGGCCTGGCAATGGACTCATTCATTAAGAAATATATATTGAGTGCCAGGCACTGTGTTAGGCACTAGGGATATAGCACTGAACAAAATAGATGCCTGTCCTGATGAATCTTCTATTCCAGTGGGTGAGACAGATAATGAATAAAGCAACAAATATATATATATATATATATATAAAATGTGTCTGGTGCTGATACGTACTATGAAAAAAGATAAAGTTGGGGTAAGGGATAAGAGAATAATTGCAGTGCTTTAGAAGAAAGGCCTCTCTATAGAGATGGTGTTTGAGCAGAAACCTGAAGGAGGTAAGGGAGTGAGCCATACAGCTATCTTGGGGGAAGATGTTCCAGACAGAAGGAACATCAAGAGCAAAGGCCCTGAAGCAAGAGTGTGCTTGGTGTGTTTGAGGAACAGCAGGGAAACCAGTGTGGCTGGAGAAAGAGTGAACGAGGGGCAAAAGGAATAGAAGATTAGATCACAGAGGTAGCAGAGGCCAAATCATGTAGAGCCTTTTAGAACTATTTAGGAGGTAGAATCAGCAGGATTTGGTGACTGACTTGCAAAAGGAGTAGGAATAGTCTAGGGTGACTCTCAGTGTTTTGGGCTGGTAACTGGGTGGATTGTGATGCCTTTCACTAAGGTGGGAAATGAGGAGAAGGACAGGTTTCCAGTGGGAAGATGCTGAGTTAGTGGTCCCAATGAGATCTGAAGGCCCTCAGCCGGTCCTGGTGGAGCTGTCCAGCAAGCATTAGACTTGATGGGTCTGGGACTCAGGAGAGATCTCCGTGGTAGAGAGCAATGTGGGGGTCCCCAACCATATGTGCAGCTATGGAATGGGATGAGGTCACTGAGAGAGTGTAGAATGAAAGAGAAGAGGACCAGAGCAGAAGTAGGGGAGTGGTACCGACACAGAAGGAATGAGCAGGAGAAGAGGAGATGGGAGGTGGAGGGGCCAGAGAAGTAGGAGGAAAACCAGCAGGGAGTGAGCTCACTGAAGCAGAAGAAGGAAAGAGGCAGGAGGAGCTTGTTAAGAGTGGCGAATATTGCAGTTGGGGGAAGTTAGATAAGGGTAGAAGAGAGTCTTTTGGCTTTAACGACTAGGGGGTCCTGGGAAACCTTACTGTGAACAGTTTCCCTGGAGTGGTGGGTTCATGAGGCAGATTGCAGTAAGTTGAAGAGTTTTAGGAGGGACCAAAGTGGAGCTGGCCATTGTAGACAAATTTCTCAAGAATCTTAACTGTGAAGAGGAGAGAGGTACAGTGATTGCTAGAGAGGGATGTGGGGGCAGATAGGGGGGTTTTATTCTCAGATGGGAAAGACTTTAGCTTCATTTGTTGATAGGAAGGAGGAAACATACAAGGGAGAGGTTGAAAATACAGGAGGAAAAGGGGATGATTGTTGTGGAGGAGGTAGCAGAGGTGGGATCTGGAGCCCAGGTGGAGAGACTGGCCTTAAATAGTATAGAGGCCCCTTCTTTCTGCCAGAGAAGGAAAGTAGTGTGTATTGAGGGGAGATACAAGGACATTACTCGAGTAGATTGGTGAAAGAAATGCTTCAGGAAGGTTCAGTGCCACAAACGGAGAGCTCTAACCAAAGGCATGGGAGCTGGAGCTAAGAAGCAGCAAAGAATCTTTGGCTGGGAGTTAGGTAGGACTTCCTGCAGGAAGCAACATTTGAGCTGGGCCATGAAGTTCAGACAGGATTTCAATAGACAAAGATCGGTGCAGAAGGAAGAACATTCTAAGTGGAAGAAACGGAATCAGCAAAGGCATAGAGGTGTGAAAAGGCTGGATGTGTTGATGAAATAATGAACGAGCTAGTTTGATGAAGGCTGGGCATAAGTGAGTAGGATAATATTGATGCCACTGATAATGACAGTAATAATAATAGTTACCACAGGCCTGGCGATCTACTTCTGAAAAATCAGCCGTTGAAAACCCTATGGAGCACAGTTCTACTCTGACACGCATGGTGTCTTCATGAGTTGGAGTCAACTCCGTGGCAACTGGTTTGTTGTTTTGTTTTCTTTTGCTGTACTATATATTAAGCACTAAACCAACCCTGTGGCAGGTGCTTTACATGCTTGAATTCATTTAATCCCACCATATCCTGCAGAATAGGTATTCCCTCATTTTACAGATAAGAAAAATAAGTCCCAGAGAGATGAAGAAATGAACCTAACGTCACCCAGGTAGTAGGTGATGGGGCTGATATTCAAACCCAAGTCTGTCTGACCCTAAAGCCCATGCTCTTTCCACCTGACAGGAAAGGCCAGGTGAGGCCATATAGTGGGGGAGCCTTGAATGCCAAGTTGAGGAGTCTGAACTTTATCCAGGAAGCAATGGGGAGCCAACGTGGGTGTCTGAGCAAAAAAGAGACATGCTTGAAGGTAGGCTTTAGGAAGGCTAATGTGGTCCAGGAGGGTAAGGAGAAGAAATTAAGAGGTGACTGCAATGTCAAGGTCAGAGAGAGCAGTGCTCTGGTCAGAATAAGAAGGGAATGCAGTGGGACTGAAATTTCATTTGTTCCTTATAACAGCCTTGAGAGGTGTGGCTTTTTCTTCTTATTTTTATAGATGAAGAATGGGAGACTCAGAAAGGGGGAGCTTCTTGCACAGGACTTGAGCACTGATTTGAGTGATTCTGCTGACTCATTGATCCTGTGGAAAAATATTTCAGAGGGAATTCTGAGTATAAGAAAGGCATGTGCATGTGTGTGTGCGTGTACTTGTCTGTCAGATGGAAACCAGTGCCTTCCTATCTCTTTTGAATCTTTCTGTTTCCTGAATCCCATACTTATTGCCTCCCCCAGGCCAGGGGGTCTGGGAATGTGATGATACTGTTTCATTGGCTAGCCCCAGGAGATTAGCCTTTTTACTGCCAGGCACCTGGTCCCCTCTCAGCCTTCTTGTCTGTCTGTCCACCCCATGAAACTGTAGCTGAGCTTCAGTGACTACCACATGTAGACTGGTCCTGCTCAACAGTATCCTGGGGGCAGGCACTTGTTCCTGCTATGACTCTCTCCTCCCCCACTGCTGTGGCTGCTTCTGTGTGTGTGCAAACAGCTACCTTGAGAATTAGATTCAGTTCATGAGCAGTTAACAATAATCACTGCCAGGTTCCCATTGCTATTGTTTGCCAGGTGCTTGATGTGTATTCTAGTCCTTACAGCAGTCCTATAGGGTTGGCATCATGAGCCCCATTTTTACAGATGAAGAAACTGAGGCTCAGAGAGGGGCAATAACATGCCTAGGGTCATATAGCCTGGAAGTACTTGTAGAGCTGGGATTTGAACCCAGAACTGTTTGCCCCCAAAGCCTGTGGGCTTTCCACACTCCATTTCTGAGCATCTCCTGCTTTCCTAACCCTGAGCCTTCAGGAAACACAAATGTCTGTCCTTTAAGGGCAGGATGGATTTCTGGAGATACTGCCAAGTCCATCCAAAGGACCTGGTGGGGTAAGTCTGAGATTTAGAGTTCCAAGAACTCTGGATTCAAACCCTGACCCTACCACTTCCCCAACTATGTGACCTTGGGAAGGTTGTCTAACCTTTCTGAGCTTTAAATCCCTCATCTCTAAAATGTTATTTTGCAGGTTTGTGTGGGGGTTAAATGAAATAATGTATAGAGCACGTCAGCATAGAACAGATTGCTATTATTTATAAAGGGGGAGCTACTTGCCCAGAGGAGCTGGCATGCCCAGAGTATGAGAAGAAGGGTGTGTGTGGTGTGTGTGTGTGTGTGTGTGTGTGTGTGTGTGTGTATGCATGCACTTGTCTGTCAGATGGACAGCAGTGCCTTCCCTTACCTGTCCTTTCCTTCCTATCTCTTTCTAATCCTCCTAGAAATCCTCCTGTTTCCTGGATCCTATAATTACTGCCTCCCCCAGGCCAGGGTGTCTGGGAATGGGGTGATAGTGTTTCATTGGCTGTCCCCAGAAGATTAGCCTACCAGGCACCTGGTCCTGGTCCATATAAATGAAAGTTGGAAACCTGTCAGGGTCATAAATGGAGTTTATACTAGGTATGATTTGTAACACAGGAGTTCCTCAAGACTGAGCCCAGCCTGGGGGTGGGGGAGGGGTGCTATTCCAGGAGGGGACCAGCAATAGTTTCTTTGGAGACTGAGTTATGAGTGACCCTGGATAATCCATCATACTGGCCCTCCATTTGGACCCCCATCCTAGCCCCACCTCCCTGGCTCCGGCCCTTCATGTATCTCCCCTGCTCTACCAACTAATGCCTCTGCCTCTCTCTATCACCCACCACCTGTGGCCTCTACCCTGCCCTTCATGACCCCAGGGAAGAGGAGGAGGAGACTGAGGAAGAGGAAGAGGAAGCCGCTCACCAGTTCTGCTGTCCAGCCTCCGAGTGCAGCAGTCCCTCCTCTCGGTAACTGAGAGGACAAGGGTCATTTTCTATGCAGAAGCAAAAGCCTTAACCAGCCCCCCTCCAGCCCCTGTGGATCCCCCATGGGACCCTGTCCCCTGCTTCAGGAACCAGATGAGCAAGCATCGTGCCCATTCCTCTTCCACCTTCTTCTTGGAATTCTCACCCCTACTGCTGTCTCCCTTGGACTCCAGACCCTGAATTATAAAGAGCTGGAGCCCTAGGTCTGGCTGAAATGTGGGAGAAGCAGAGCTTGGAGCTTGGAGCCTGGACCTCCTACATCTGTACTCACACTTCCCAGGCACCCTGGAGCCTGCCACTCCTGGAGAGGTCTCCAAATGACATCCCAAGGACCTACCTCTGTCCTCTGTGAGCACAAACAGAGATGCAGGGTGCCTAGGGCTCATAGGACCAGATGGGGGCGGCACCTAGTTCCCCATCTTTCCCTTTCTGTAGCCATTGCTGCCATCTCCTCCACTGCTTGAAGGCCTTATCTCATGCCCTCTGCCACTCCCATAGTGCTCTGTAAATATGGTCAGAAGGAGAAGGCCTTTCAGAGTGTGTGTTGCTGTGTACAAAGGAATTTCTGTCAATAAAAGCTGATCTCTTCTCTCTGTCTGATATATGTTCCACCCCACCCTGTCTTCCCTCTCCTCATCTCTGCCAGGGTTTTACTTTCTTTCCTACCCAGGGCTGGGAGCAGGGGCTGGGAGAGAGTAGGGGCTGGGAGAGAGTAGGGACTGTGTTTGATTCGTGATATTGTCAACACCCAAAAGGCAATAAATGAATGAGTGGTATGGTGTTTCAACATGGGCAGGCCTATTGGAGGTGCCTTCTTCACCCTCAAGCCTGAGGCAACACGAGCTGGCTAACCTTGGATACGTTGCTTGACCTCTCTGATACACAGTTTTACCATTTGTAAAATGAGGAGGGAGGTTTGGACCAATGGATCTCCAAGAGCTCTTTCAGCTCTGACATTCTGTGACTCAGAGAAGCTACGATTTTCAGAAACTATGATTATATGAATTTAAGATCCAATAATTCAGTGGTTGTTTGGCATTCCATGCCATTCTGTGATTTCTATTTTTACAATGCTGTGATTTTTGGATTCTCCAAGGCTGTGGTTTTAAGATTTCATGATTCTACTATTTAAAATTTCTGATAGTGTGATTAATATTTTGTGATGTTAAGATTCTTTGATTTTGTACTTTTAAGATTCTGTGATTCTACAACTTTAGGCTTCTCTGAATCTGAGACGAAGCCATTTCCCCAGCTGCAATGACCCTGAATATTTCTTGTACCTGGCCAGAAGCTCCAGAAGCTGATTCTAAGAATCCCTGGAGGCTGTTGACAGGAGGGTGGAAGGTATCATTTATGGGTCTGTAGGACTCACACCTTCCATGGTGTGTCTATGTTAGATAGGAGCAAAGTCAGGAGACCCTGAAGTGGGCTTATACCTTGACTTTTCCCTTTCTGAACCTTTGGCATTAGACAAATCTGAGTTTAATTTTTGGTTCTGCCAGAAGTTGTATATACTATCTGTATAACCTTGAGCAAGTATGTTCTTCTTCTCAAGCTTTATTTTCCTCCTGAGTATGATGGGAATATATCTACCTCTGTAGGTTGTTATAAAGATTAGCAAGAAAGAATGTAAAGAGTCCAGCATAGGGTCTGATGCACAGTTGGGAAAGAGTGTAGTGATTGGTGACTCTTGTTTTGATTAAGGCCCAAGTGAGAGTCTCACCTCACCTTTCCTCCCTCCCTTCAATGTCCCCATCACATTGATCTTGTAGTTTTTCCAGAACCTCACCTCATTCCTTCATTCATTACTTCACTTAGTCACTCAACTCATCTACTCATTTACTCATTCAAGTTCTCATTTATTTCTCCACTCCCTCCCTCCCTCAATGGGCTCAAGCATAGCAACAATTGTGAGGATGGCACAGAACTGGGCAGTATTTCGTTCTGCTGTACATAGGGTACCTATGAGTTGGAACTGACTTGACGGCACCTAACAACAACAACTCCCTCCCTTCCTCCCTCCCTTATTTAACTCTTCCAACAAGCATTGCTTGAGCACCTATATGTGCAAAGCCTCAAGCTACATACTGTGAGGGATCAAAAGTAAGACATTGGCTGTATTCTCCATGAGTTCTCCATCTCCCAAGGGAGATGAGAAATCCTTTGGGAAAGTAGGCAAGGTGCGAAGGGCAAAAATGACAGCAGAAATGGCTTTAGTCATGAGCAAAATATGTCCCTGGCCCAAAGAGGAGGGAGGTGTCAAGGTGGGCTGGGGGAATCCAGGAGGACTTGCTGAAGGAAAGGGGGCAAGAATTGGGTCTTGAAGGCTGGGAAGGGTTTGAATAGGTGGCAAGGGGGTGAGAAGGCATTATGGGAGGCAGGGACAGCATGGAGAAAAGCCTGGTGGAGGATCCAGGGTCATGTTGGGCCATGGTGAGTAGATTATTCAATTCAACTGGCTCTCCAGGGTGTGTGAATCTATGTGACCTGTAGCTAGGGAGGAGATCATTCTACTCTTCATTTGATTGAAGATATAAGGAGGTATATGTTCAGTAGGGGTTAGACTAAATGGAGGGAGAAGCCAAGTCAAGGTCAGCGATAACTGTCCTGGCAGCTGTGGGGATGTAGACTCCTGTACAGGTTGGCTAGGGCAGACGGCCTGTGCTGTGGGAAGGGGAGAAGGTTTATATCAGTTGTGAGGGAAATATGTGTGTATGTGTGGTCTCTGTGTGCCTGTGCATATGTGTGCATGCCTCTGTGCGGGGCTGTGTAAGTCTAACAGTAGTGAGATACTGCGTACTCTTTTATATATCTAAGGGAGCATGACTGTGTGAGACTCAATGTGCAAAATTCTGAGTGTGAGGTCGATTGTATGAGGTGGTGACTTTCTGTGCCTGGCAGACTCTATGGGTGTGTCTGATGGATATAATCACAAGACTGGGTGTGGGTAGCTTTTGAGCATGTGGGGCTGTGACTTTTAGCGTAACAATTGTCAGGCAGGATGGTCCCACAGAGACACATGACTGCTATTTGTGGTCTTAGGGCACCAAGGTAGTTGTTGAGCACTTGCTGTTTGCTAGACCCTGGCCTGAGCATGGTGGGTTCACAGAGGTGAATCATACCAGGCCACTGCCCTTGGAAAACTTGTGGTCAAGGGAGGAGGAACGGGGTGAGGGCATAGATGCTTCAAGAGAGAATCACAAGTTAGCCAGTGATAAGGACTCACCATGGTATGGGTGTGCACAAGACACAGAGGAGGGAGTCCTGAACTGACTTCCCAGGAAGACCTGCCTGCTCAGTGTACTGCAATAGGAAGATGAGCTCACCCAGACTGATGAAGGCTGGAGGTGAAGGGGAAAGGGAAGACATTCTGGGCAGAAGAAAGGAAGAGTATGGGCAAAGGCATGGGGATGTGAATCAGCTGGTCTGGGAACTGCAAGTAGCTTGCTGTTGCTGATGTTTAGGAGCTTAAAGGAGCTGGGTAGGAGGGAGGCTGGACAGATTCAAAGGGACTTCTGAGGCCTAGAAGGTAAGTGGATTTGGGTTCTCATCCTGTATGACCCTGGACAAGTCACTTTGACTCTTTGAGCCTCAATTTGGATTTGGTGGGATTGGATGGTTCATAAAGTCCATTCCAGCTCTGCAGATCTTCTTCTGCCCTTGGCCAGCCAAACCCATGAGTCATTGCTCTTGAAGTCAGGGACTTCTTCCATCTAACCTTAGTCTTTCCTGAATCCTCCTGGGTTGCTTTTTCATTCACACACTCCACAAATATTCACCCAGCATCTGGCTCTGTGTGTGGCACTATGGGAAGACATGGAGAGATGGAGAATGCAAGGGCTCTACCTTTGAGGGGCTGCTCAGTACCTAGTGTGGGATAAGATTTGTGTTCAGAGACACTTTTGTTTGAATCCTGGCTCCACTGCTGTTATTTCAGCTCTCTGTCCCTCAGTTTCCTCATCTTTGTTATCCCCTTAGGGAGAACAACCCAGACTCTGCAGAGTTGCTATGCTTAGCAAAAAGTAGCTACTCAATAGATGACAACTATTATTTTTAGGACTGAAAGAGGCAGAGCTAGGTTTCAAACCCAGGTCTGTGTGCTCCCAAAGCCTGTGTTTGCCCACTGTACCACCCAGTCAGCCCCTTAGGGGGCCTCCTTCTTCCCTGTCACCACCTGTGCCAAGCCAGGCTCAGTTCAGGTTTGGAATCTCAGAGGCGCTGGGACTGGGCAGCAGAAACAGCTTGCAGAAGAACTGTCAGAGGAAAAAGAGGTGGTTGGTGGCCCCTCCTACTGGGTCCAGTCTTCTCCTTGCCTAGTCTTTTCCTCCCAGAGCCCAGAGCCCCTGGCCCCATCTAGATGCACTGCCCTCCTCATCTTGTTTTCTTGTCTGTCACTTCCAGTCCCCTTCTTCCACCCTAACTTGTCATGGGGATAGTCCTCAGCACCCCCAGCTTCCTCTTGCCCTCATCTTATGGTTTCCATGGCAATAGCCCCCATTCATTTCCATGGCAACTGCATCCTGATCCTGTCCCCTGCTGGCTGCCTAGCTCTAGGCAGTGCCAATAAAGGGAAGGAGGGAGAGAAGACCTCCCAGCAGGAGCAGCATCTGGGGAGGGTTAGTACCCCCACTATGCATGGGCAGGCCAGCCCCAAATCCCTATGAAACTTCCTGCCCCACTTCTCCTCATCTTAGTGCCTTGGCTCATAAGGTTCCCTCATGGCTCATCTCTACCAGCTCCTCCTAGGCAAGGCCCAGTTCAAAAGCTTTCTCCTCCAGGAAGCCTTCAAGGCAGCAGGGTAACTAGAACAGGCCGTTCTTCCACTTGCTAACCCCAAGACCTCTGGCAGTCATTTCCCCTCTGAGCCTTCTTCTTCATCTGTAAAATAGGAATCCTAATTCTTCCCTCACGTTTGCAATGCATATTAAATAATGTGCAGAAAATGTCTGCCACAGGGAAGGTGTACAGTAAGTATGAGTTTATATTTTATTCTGCTCAGCCACCCCCAAGCAGAAGGGATCTCTCTCCTGAGTGCCCCCAGCACTTTCTCTGTTCCTCAGCTCTGATAACTATCTGCTTTGTAGTGTGGTTATTTGTGTAACATGGCTTATTCCCCCTCTGCAGAGGATGCTCTCCAATTTCGCTCATAAAATAGCCCAGCAGGCAGGGGATGTGGGTGCAGGGGTGTGTGTGTTGGTTTACAAGTAATCTGTGTGTGTGGTTGTATCTGTACATGTGCATGTCTGCATGGGTTCATATTTGTTTTCATGTGTTTTGGGGTGTGTGTGTTTGCTTCTAGGTTTGTCGGCCTTTGGATGTGTGTGTGTTTTTGTACTTGTGTGTGTGTGTGTGTGTGAGAGAGAGAGAGGGTGCACATGTGCAGTTTGCTCCTGGCTTGGAGGAGCCCACAGAGAGAGGAGGGTCTCTCATACCCTTTCTGAAGCCCAGGAATCCAAAGGGGGGATTGCATTCATGCAGGCCCTGTGCAGATGAGAAACTGAGGTGCAGAGAGGTAAAGCGACATGCACAGGGCCACACAGATGGTAAATTGCAGTCAGGGCTTGAACCTAGCCCTACCCAGCTTTTTACTCTACCACATGTTCTCTGTGTGTGTATATGTGTGAGAGAGAGACAGAGAAGGAAAGAGATTTTCCATGTGATTGACATGGCCTCAAGTGTCTGGGGCTGTGACTTGGAGGATTCTATATCCCAGGTCCTGTTTCTTTAGCAATGTGTGTGGTGTCAGGCGCAACCCCCTCAAACACTCTCCTTTTTGCCAGGCCCCCTCTTGGGAGGCTGTTTTGACAGCCTGGACTCCCTACCACTAGTCCCTTTGCAACCAAAAAGGAGGTAAGCTCTCAAGGGGGGGGGGATTGCCAAAGAGTGGAGACCCAGGGACAACACAGAGCCAGGAGTGGGGAGTGAACAATTTCACATTTTTTCACCATGTCAAAGATTCTTCTTCTAGGTATGGCTGGCATCTGTCTCTCTCCCAACCCCACAGCACCTTCCTACAGAATCAAAGCCTCTTTTCAAATTTACAATCCCTGACAAGGGCTGATGACCCAGTAAGCATGGGCATACTTGAGCTTACTTACTAATCTGTAGTAAACAATTTCACTACAGATGATCTGGTAAGCAAGGTAAGCACTGTGCTTACCTCACCTATTGGATAATTCACCCCGGGGGTAATAGGGCAGAGGGTATACAAGGCTAGGGTCAGGTCAAGAGAGCCACCCATGGCCATGGTGAGGAAGTTGGAGGTTATTCTATGGATGATGATTCCTATAAAACCTGTTAGATCATGTCCCTCCTCTACTTAATCAGAGCAAAAGCTAAAGTCTTTATCGTGGGCTTGATGCCCTTCACAATTTGGCCCCCATTACCTTGCTCACTCTGCTTCTGCTATACTGGCCTCCTTGCTGTTCCTCAAACATTCCAGGCACAGTTCCATCCTCTGTCAGGACTGCTCTTGCCTCAGATAGCCTCACAGCTCACTCACTTCCATCAGGGCTCTGCTTCTGTGCCATTTCCTCAGAAAGACTTTTCCTGACCACCAGATCTAAAACAGCACCTTCTATCTCTCTTTTTTGTTTTCCTTCCTAGCACCTATCCCAACCTAAATTATAGTATGTATTTATTTGTTTATTTCTTTATAGTCTGCTTCCCCTACTAGAATGTCACCTCCATGAGGGAACAAATTTTGTGTATCTTTTTCACTATTGTATTTCCAGCACCCAACACTATGCCAGAGTGCAGTGGTAGTTCATTCTCGCTTTCCTTGCAAAAGACCCAGGTTTGATTCCCACCCAACACACCTCACATGCAGCTACCACCTATCTGTCAGTGAAGGCTTGTATGTTGCTATGATGCCGAACAGGTTTTAGTGGAGCTTCCAGACTAAGACAGACTAGGAAGAAAGGCCCAGCAATCTACTTCCAAAAATCAGCCAATGTAAACTCTAGGGATAACAATGGTCCAATTCCACTGTGCATGGGGACTCCACAAGTCAGGGGTGACTTGACAGAAGCTAACAACAACAACAGCACTGTGCCTGGCACATAGAAAGTGCTCAATTCTTTGTCAAATGAATGATGGGGAGCCATGGAAAAGTTTTAAGTGGGAGAGTGAAATGATCAGATTTGTACTTTTTGAAAGCTCTCTCTGGCCACAGAATGGAAAATGGATTGGAAGAGGAGATTGGAGGCTGTGGTAAAAGTTCAGGTGAGAGTGTTTATTAGAGCAGCTGCCAGAGCTCATTCATCGACTCCCTCACTCCAGAAGCTTTTACTGAGCACCTGTTCTGTGTCAGGCCCTGTGCTGTGTACTATCTAGGAGATCACCAAGCTCTCTTCCTGTATGTACTGGGATTCTGGGAGTCATGAGCACAAATATTTGTCACGCTTTGCCAAAGCTAACCTGCGCCATACAATGAAGGACAGACATATGCTGTGTGTGGGAGCTCTGAACAGGATCAGCAATACTTTCTGGCTGGAGGCAGTATTCAGGAGGGCTTCCTAGTGGTAACATGTGACCTGAACCTTGACAGAACTGGGACGTGGGGGGAGTTTCTCAGATTGCAGGTGGCAGAGATGATGGACGTTGCATTTCATGTGGAAGGTACTGTATAAGCAAAGTTTTGGAGGTGGAAGGCAGAGAAGTATTTGGGAGAAACAGGAACTAAACCAGGCTGGCAGCCCATCCTGCAGTATGGCTTAGTGTTTAAGAATGGGGGCTCTGGAGTCAGACTGCCTGGATTTGAATCCTGGCTCTATCATTAATAGCTGTGTGACCATAGATATGTTAGTTAACCTCTCTAAGCCTCGGTTTCCTTATGTGTAAAATGAAGATAAATAACAATACCTACCCCGTGGAGTTGGTTGAAGAGTAAACTAGTTATTGAATGTGAGGTGATAAGAATGGTGCATGAACATACTAAGTGCACTGTAAGTATTAGCCGTTATATTTTGGAGAAGCCTTAAATGCCAGAATAAGGAACTTGGGCTATCTCTGTAATCAGTAGGAGCTATGGATGGTTCATGAATAGAGGATATATATAGGGCTTGAGCTGTGTGCTGGGAGGGAAGAGGTTTGAGAGGTTGGTGGATGTGATCCTGCAGTCCTAAGGGGGAGGAGAGAAGCATCTTAGATGCCTAGGGTGGGCTGGGCTGGGTCTGTCCCCTGGAGGGTGACGTCAGGGCCCCTGAGGCCCAGGAGGAGAGAGTATTTGGGGTAGAGAGCAGTCCCCCAGTCTGTTTCTGCCCTGCTCCTGGCAGTGCTGCAAACTAGCACTTTGGAGGGTGGAGGATAAGCAGTGGGTGGGAGTTGCCACCAGAGTGGGGCCGAGCAGCCTTGTGGATGCAGCCTCCCCACCACTCCCAGCACCCAGCCTCATGGCTGCCATGTAATGACTGCAGTGCTCTTCTGCAAGGCTGGCAGGCCTGCTGTAGCTCAAGCTCCTGCACTGGTAGGGAACACCCCACACCCACCACAGCTTGCCACTACCCTGCACCCTGGCCTCTGCAAAGTAGGGCTGGGGGTATCCCCTTAACCCTCTCACCAGCCAAGAGCCCCCCAGCCCTGTGCCCCCAAAACCAGTCACTTTCAGGGCCCCAGCACTACCTATCACTGGACTCCAGCCACACCCATTTCCCCCACAACCCCCTCCATGTCTCACCTGCCTGCCTGTTCCTCCCCTCCCAAACCCTCCCCTCTTTTCCCTCCTCTTTGGCTCCTTACCATGCCTGGCTCGGCTCAGGATGCCAGGGCTCTGTCACCACCTGGGTTCCCTGGCAGCCTGGTTGCCATAGCACCATGGGAGCAGGTTCTGGCAGAACAACAGCTCTGAGTAATCAGAACGGGCAAGACCTGGTGCCCAGTTCCTGCTACTCTTGGGCCTCGAGGCCCCTGCCCCCCTTCCTCAGCTGAACAGAGGAGGCCATGAGGAGAAAAAGGAAGCTGCCCTGCAGGGCAGCTCTTTACCTGTGAGGATGCTCGATGGGAGGAGCCTTCTACTGTCACCGAGCCAGTGCCCCTGCAGCCAGGGAACCCTGGGAACTGGCCAGCCAGTAGTCGCAGCTGAGGACAGGGCAGAGCTGCAGAGGGCAGGGCTGGGCAGGGGAGGGTAGGAGAGCCTGGATGGGCAGGATACAGGAATGGGCCTGTGGTACCTGGGGGCAGGGCTGAGAGGGGTTGGTGCTGGGGATAGTGCTGGGAGGGAAACCACAGCACACTGTTCTCTAGGACCATGAAGGGCTGGAGCTGTAAGGAAAGGGGGTCTGTGGAGTGGGTCTGTAAGGGAACTGGTCCTTCAGGGGAAGGAGGTGAGGATGGAGCTCTTAGGAGACAGGATTATTAGAAAAAGGAGCTTGAGGGACTGGAAGGAAACTGGTCTGGGGATAAGGCTGTGAGGGGAAGTGGCCATGAGGGGTGAGTAGGACTGGGGACAAGACTGTGAGAAGACAGAGCCTTGAGGGAAAAGAGTCTAAGAGGATGGAGTTGTGAGAGGAAGGAGTCTGTGAGGTAGGGAGAAGGGATTTGAGGATGGAGCTGTGAGGGGAAAGGACTGAAGGGGAATGAGGATTGGGCTGTGAAGGCAAGGGAGCCTGAAAGGGAGGAATTGTGAGGGCAGTGAGGAGACAGTTTGGGGGGCTGGACTCCTCTCTAGCCTTTAAGCATTGGGGTTCCCATATCCATGAAGAAGTTGGGGTGGATGAGGCTAAGGGGAGGGATGTTGTCCAACCACTTAGTCTGGCCCAGCAGGCCCCTCTGCTATTCCCATATCCTGGCTCATCTTATCTCATCCCCACAGTGTGGAGGGTGATGCCCCAGGCAGTGACCTGAGCACAGCGGTTGATAGTCCTGGGAGTCAACCCCCCTACCGACTGAGCCAGATGCCCCCCACCAGTAGCCATATGGGGGGCCCCCCTGTTGGGGTGGGCCTTCCTTGGGCTCAGCGGGCACGCCTCCAGCCAGCCAGTGTCGCCCTGAGGAAGCAAGAGGAGGAGGAGATAAAGCGCTCCAAGGCCCTATCGGACAGCTATGAACTCTCCACAGACCTGCAGGACAAGAAGGTGCTGAAGAGGTGGCTCTCTGGCTGGGAGTGGGGGTGGGGGTGCAATAGAGAGCCAAGGGAGAGATTGGGATGTAGCATTTGAGGGTGGTATCCAGGGAGGGATAGTGAGACTGGAATTGGAGAAGACTGGCTCTAGGACCCTTCATCCTACTGGGGACTCACTGACTTATTCACCACACATCCACTTAGTCTTGTATTCACTCAGCAAGCATTTATTGCCAGCACTGGAGATATAAAGGTGAGACTTGGACCCTGTCCTCAAAAAAGTCTAATGGAGGAAGCACACACATAAGTTGACAATTTCAGAATAGTGAGATACTATATATGTATTTTTTTTAAGTGACAAAATACTGCATATAGAAAAAAAAAAAAAGCCTGAAAGGACATATACCAAAATGTTAATTGTGGCTATGCCTAGGTAGTGGGACTTTGAGTCAATCTTTCTTCCCTCCCTCCTCCTTTCCTTTCTTTCCTCCTTCTCTCCCTCCTTCTCTCTCTTCTGCCTTCCTTTCCTCCTTCTTGCTCTCTATTTCTTCCTTTCTTTCCTTTTTGGTTTCTCTATTTATTCCTTCTTTTCCCCTAATAATGAACGTGTACATCTTGTAAATTAAAAAAGGAAAAACATTATCCAATACCATGTGACAAGTGCTATCTCTGATTAAAGGTAGAACACAGCACTGTGAAAGCACAGCTGGGCACATTCAGGCAACTGTTAGCAGTTAGCAGTGACTTGTGTGGATGTGCCTGAGGGCCCAGGGAGCTAAGGCTGTAATGCATTTCTTACCTTGTTTCCCTTGACCCTCCCCTGACAGGTGGAAATGCTGGAGAGGAAGTATGGGGGCTCCTTCCTGAGCCGCAGGGCTGCCAGGACCATCCAGACAGCCTTTCGCCAGTACCGCATGAACAAGAATTTTGAGCGACTACGCAGCTCAGCTTCTGAGAGCCGCATGTCCCGCCGCATCATCCTTTCTAACATGAGGATGCAATTCTCCTTTGAGGAGTATGAGAAGGCACAGAACCCCGCGTACTTCGAGGGCAAGCCTGCCTCGCTGGACGAGGGTGCCATGGCTGGTGCCCGGAGCCACCGGCTTGAACGAGGGCTCTCATATGGAGGCTCCTGTGGTGGGGGCATTGATGGTGGTGGAAGCTCTGTCACCACATCTGGAGAATTTTCTAATGACATCACAGAGCTGGAGGACTCTTTCTCCAAACAGGTCAGGATCCCTGAAATGGGCCTTTCTTCCTCATATCCATGCTGTAGCTACTCTCTTTACTTTTTACCTATACTCTAAACTTAAAGAAGTTGCACGACAAGCATTTAATAAAAACAAACAGCTAAATTTGAGTGGGGACTGTGCAAATTATGAGAAAAGAATTGCAAGACAAAAAATGTAGTTAAAACAACCAAATTAAAAATCTGGGTATACAGAACAAGTAAGAAAATAAAAATTATCACTATTTGAAACTTGATCCACTATCAAATTAAGGCTTAACTAACAGGTAGTGAGCTCCTACTATGTGCCAGGTGCTGTGTATGCCTCACAACAGATTTGCAAGACAGGAATTGTTATCCCTTTTTATAGAGGAGGAGACTGAGGCTATGAGCCTCTGAAAAGTGAAGTGACTTTCCCAAACTGGATTAGAACCCAGCTCTGTCTGATTTCAAAGCCCATGTTCTTTCCATTATACCACACTACCATGTACCAGGCTCTGTGCTGGGCACTGTGAGGGGGGACAGGTGAGCTGGCCATGGTCCCTGTTCTCAAGAATCTCCCGGTCCAGTAGGAAATGGCAAACATGTACACATTACTATTTCCTGAAGTAGTATGTGCTTAGAGCCCTGGGAAAGGATCACATACAGTACTGTAGGAACCCGGAGAAGGGAGAAGAAATTTTCTTCTGGGAGGACCTGAGAAAGCTTCTTTGAGAAAACAGCATTGGAGCTGGGTCTTACCAGGTAGATAAGATTTAGCAAGTTGGTGATAGTTGAGAGGTGTTGCTTGCATAGGCATTGCGTCAGCAAAAGCATGGAAGGGTAGGAACGTAACAGGCAGTGATGGTGGTGGGAGATCATTCTAGACTTAGGGTTTCAGGCATATCTGCCCAGGTTTGAATCCCAGTTCTGCCATTTCCTAGCTGTGTGGCTTGAGCAAACTGTTTAACCTCACTGAAACACAATCAATAAAATAGAGATTTTTAGAACTGTTTTGAAGATTCAATTCAACTAGGTAATACATATGAAAGCACTTAGTACATGGTAGCTACTAAGTACGTTAGTTTCCTTCCTAAAGCCAAGGAGGTACTTGGTAGAAATTGTTGAATGAATGAATAAGCAAAGCTTTATAAGAAAAGCAATCACTGTGCTCTAACCTCTGTGATCTGGCCCAGCCATCAGCCTGGGCATATTTCATTGGAGCTAGTGAAGGAAGAGAGGATGGAGGGAAGGAGAGAAGAATTGAAGGGAAGATCTATATCATTCATCCATTCGTTCATAAAATGAACATTTGAGTATCTATTTTGTGTCAAGCAATGTGTTGAGCTGAGCTAAAAAGAGAGAAACCAGGCCTGGGCCCAGCCCTCAAGCAGAGAAATGGGGGGTGGGGGGGTGGGAATCACAGTCTGGTGAGGTATAGAGGAACAAACCTGGTCCCAGCTTTCAGTGCTATTCAAGTCTGGTGGGGAAATGTGTTAGTTATCCATTGCTGTGTAACAAATTACTTCAAAATTTAGCAGTTTAAAACTGAGCTTAAACAACAAACATTTATGATCCCATATAGTTTCTAGAAGTGGCTTGCTTGGCTAGTGGGTCTCTCATGAGGTTTCAATCAAGATGTACGCTGGGACTGCAATCTCTGAGGACTTGACTGGTGCCGATGGGTCTGCTTCCAAGTTCACCCACTTGGCTATTGGCAGGAAGCATCAGTTCCTCACCACGTGGGCCTCTCCATAGAACCACTCACAATGTGGCTCCTCCACCTTCTCCCTGGCAAGTGGTCTGAGAGATAGCACAAGTGAGAGCACCTGAGATAGAAGTTGCAGTCTTTTATAACTTAATCTCAAATGTGACACATCATCATTTCTGCCATATGCTATAGGCCACACAGACCAATGCTGGTACAATGTGGCACACAAGGATGTGAAAACCAGGAGGTGAGGGTCATTGGGGGCCATCTTGGAAGCTAGATATCACACGGAGGCAGAGTTTCCAGACATGGTCCAGATTCTCAAGGCTAAATATTACAGATTTCCTGAGAACCAGATAGAGAGTTCTGGGAACCCAGAGGAAACTGGGATTTTGCTTTACCCTGAGGGATGACAGAGGCAGAAATGTGGATTGAATCAGAGGGGAGGTAGCATTTGACTTGGGTCCACATGGACATGAAGGAGGAATTGGTGCATCTGAGACGGGAACTTGTGGGCATTAGTCCCAGCTCCTGTGAGCTCACAATGGCTCCCTGGGAGTTATGTTATAGACATCAGAGAACCTGTGGGAGGGGGGAGGGGAATCCCTCTTATTGGCTAACCCACCAGGAAAATTCCCCCTTCTTCCTTCCCTCCCTCCTTCATTCCCACCCTTCCACCACCCCACCATACTTCCCTTCATCTTTCCTTCCTTTCTCTCCCTCCTCCCATAACAGGTAAAGTCTCTGGCTGAATCCATCGATGAGGCCCTGAACTGCCATCCATCAGGGCCCATGTCTGAGGAACCAGGGTCAGCCCAACTGGAGAAGCGGGAGTCAAAAGAACAGCAGGAGGACAGCTCAGCCACCTCCTTCAGCGACCTTCCCCTCTACCTGGATGACCCAGTTCCCCCACCATCCCCTGAGCGACTACCCAGCACAGAGCCCCCAACCCAGGGCCGGCCCGAGTTCTGGGCACCAGCCCCTCTCCCGCCAGTTCCTCCACCAGTGCCACCAGGGACCCGGGAAGATGGTGGCCGTGAGGAAGGCACTCGCAGGGGTCCTGGGTGCTTGGAGTGCCGGGATTTCCGACTGCGGGCTGCCCACCTTCCCCTGCTTACCATTGAGCCTCCTAGCGACAGCTCCGTGGACCTGAGTGACCGCTCAGATCGCGGTTCTGTTCACCGCCAGCTGGTGTATGAGGCTGATGGTTGCAGCCCCCATGGGACCCTGAAGCACAAGGGGCCACCAGGCAGGGCCCCAATCGCACACCGACACTACCCAGCCCCTGAGGGCCCAGCCCCAGCCCCTCCAGGGCCCCTGCCACCAGCCCCCAACAGTGGCACTGGGCCCAGTGGTGTGCCTGGGGGTCGGAGGTTAGGGAAGTGTGAGGCAGCTGGCGAGAACTCTGATGGTGGAGATAACGAGAGCCTTGAGAGCTCCAGCAATTCCAATGAGACCATCAACTGCAGCTCTGGCTCCTCTTCTCGGGACAGCCTGCGGGAGCCTCCGGCCACTGGCCTCTGTAAGCAGACTTACCAGCGGGAGACAAGGCACAGCTGGGACTCACCAGCCTTCAACAATGACGTGGTACAGAGGCGGCACTATAGAATCGGCCTCAACCTCTTCAATAAGTATGTGGTCTCCATTCTAGCCTCCTCACTCTTTCCTACCCTGCCATAGGCACTTTGGCCCCTGGGACTTAATTCCAATTGGTGATCTTGGTTCTGCCATTCTTTAATTTTGTGGAATGGTATTTCTTCCCAGCTGTTCAGGGAAGAGGATTGGCAGAGTAGAAAGACCCCCCACAGCACCTAGGTTCTAGTCCTAGTACTGCCACTGACTGGCTGTGTGATCTTGGCAAGATGTTCCCACTCTCTTAGCCCCAGTTCACACTCTTTAAAATGGATTTTAAACTTTGTCTGCCCCACCTCACCTAATTAGTGGGGAGGCAATATGGGGTAGAAAGAGCCCTAGTCTGGGAAACAGAAAACCTGGACCTCTCTTCTGATTTTGGCCAGACTCACTGTGTAACCCTGGGCAAGGTATGTACCTTCCCTGGGCTTCAGTTTTTCTGTCAAACAGCAAGGTATGTATATTTGAGGTGTTAGGGGGTGGGGTGGAGAGACAGACTAGTCAATGACTGTGATTGAGCTCTTTCTAGGTGCCTAGTCTTGTGCCAGGTGCTTAGGAGTGGGGTGGGAGTATGACATTTGATTGGAAAATAATTAAAAAACAATGCCTTACATTTTTATAGCCTATTAAACACTGTCACCTATATTTAATTCTCATAATAACTTGGTAAGGTGGGTAGTAGTGTCCCTATTTTACAGATAAGGAAACTGAGGCTTGGAGAAGTAAAGGGAATTGCCCAGAGTCATACAACTGCTAAGTGACGGATCTGAGACTCCTATAGCACCAAAGCCTCTTCCAAATTCTAACCTTGTGGGGTTTTAAGGTTCTGGGGTTCCAAAAATGGGAACTAGTACCTTATAGACCCAGATTTCTGGAAAGTGGGGAATAACTTGTCTATGCAAGCACTGACAGAGGCTGGGTGATAACCTGCCTGGGTGGGACATGGGACATAGCTTAAAGTAACCTCTTCATTTATTCCCTACTCTGAGGTTCTGTGACTTGGAGAGAAGGGTTTATCCTAGAGCTCAGGCCTTCTCTCAGGCCTGCTGTGAATATTAAAGGTCTTGGCATAGAGCAGGCTCTCATTAAATATTAATTTTCTTTTAATTGTGGTGTAGCTCCAGTGAAGGAGAAGTTGGGTTGAAGATACCTTGGAATTTTGAAGCTCTGTGAAATGAGCAAATGGCTTCCTCTCCCTGGGCCTCAGGTTTCTTATCTGTATCATGAAGGGATTAGACCAAATTCTGTATTTCTTTGGTTCTCTGAGGCCATGATTAGGCCCAAAAGTGGTTCAAGAAATGGGACAGAGGGAACAGCTCCAGAAAGACAGTCATCTCATCTACCTCCCTTCTTTCTGCAGGAAGCCAGAGAAGGGTATCCAGTATCTGATTGAGCGGGGCTTCCTGTCAGACACGCCGGTGGGAGTGGCTCACTTCATCTTGGAGCGGAAAGGCCTGAGCCGGCAGATGATAGGCGAATTCCTAGGGAACCGGCAGAAGCAGTTCAACAGAGACGTGTTGGAGTGAGAACCTCAGGATGGGCAGGCAGGGCCAGGGATTCCTGGAAAAGGAGAGCAGGAGGGAGGAAAGGGGCAGCCTGTCCCTTTTGCTCAGATAAACTTTGTAAACAGGATGAAGAGAGCTTCCTGCTCCCAAAAGATTAGGTCTAATCTCTTTTGGCCCTGTAAAGTCTTCTGGGCAAGGCATGTGTGTCCTATGGCCTGCTTTGGGCCTCAAATTTTCCCATCTCTGCCACGAGTGGGTTGATGGGAAGGACCTTTGGTAACTATGTGTCCTTCCTGGATTTTCCAGGATGGATTCAATTCCAAACATTCTATCCTCATCATGTACTTGTTTGGGCCATGGGTCTGTATTTTAGAAGTCTGTCAGTGAAAGTGTCTGTCCATTCAAGCAGGTCAGGATGGGACAGAGGTTTTCTGCAGAGGAACTGAGAGTGCCACACCCCCTTCTTTATTCGACAGCTGTGTGGTAGATGAGATGGACTTCTCCTCCATGGATTTGGATGATGCACTCCGGAAGTTCCAATCCCACATTCGAGTTCAGGGCGAGGCCCAGAAAGTGGAGCGACTCATCGAAGCCTTCAGGTGTGCCTGCTTCCCACTCCTAATGCTGCCCCTCTCTGCTTTGGGGGGAGGCAGTGTAGTATGTGTTTACAAGTCACCTCATAGTTTCCTCACCACCATAAAACAGAAATTATAAATCCTATCTTGTAAGGCAGTTGTGAGGCTCAGAGGTAGTATATATAAAGTACCTAGCCTAGCATCTGGAACATGGGCGTTCAGTAAATGACAACAACAACAGCAATAACAGCTAATATTTCTTTGAGCACTTATTGTGTATCAGGTGCTGAGCTAGGCACTTTACATGATTATTTGACTGAATACTCACAACAACCCTATGAGTTAGGTGCTTCTATTATTATTCCCATTTTGCAGATGAGAAATCTGAAGTTTAGAAAGGTTCAGTAACTTGCCCATAATCATACAGTGAGTAAGTGGTGGAACCAGGATTTGAACTCCAAGTCCAAGCCCATGATCCATGAACTTAACCATTATACTCTACTGTAAATGCTTTGGGAGTCAGACAGACCTAGGTATAAACCCTGTTCTCCACCACTTTGGAATATTTAGACAAGAAACAGAAGAGTTGATGAGAACTTGTTTCCCATAATGGGAGAAGGATTTGCTTTGTAGTCAGAAAGACCTGCGTTTTCATCCCAACTTCACCATTTACTAGCTCTATTACCTTGGGCAAGTTACCTCACCACTTTGAGCATCAGTTACTTCACTTCACTTCATCTGTGAAATGGGGCTGCTGATAGCTACCTTGCAAGATTGTGATGGGATTACATGAGACAATGTACATAAAGCCCCTGGCAAAGCTTCATAAAAGATAGGGATTGTGATTTTTATGTGCTAGTCTTGGGGGAAGCTCTGAAGAGGATAGACAGACCCAAAGAACTAGGGAGTATTTCTTGAAGGAAAGGGTTGGTAGTACCAGAGTACAAGGATGGTGCGTAGGTGGAGATTACTGGTGCCTCAGCCTGGCCTTGGCCCCTTCTGCTCTGCAGCCAGCGGTACTGCGTGTGTAACCCAGCCCTCGTGCGCCAGTTCCGGAACCCAGACACCATCTTCATCCTTGCTTTTGCCATCATTCTCCTCAATACCGACATGTACAGTCCCAGCGTCAAGGCTGAACGCAAGATGAAACTAGATGACTTCATCAAGAACCTGAGAGGTGACCAGACCTCCCTATCAGCTTTTCCTATCCTTCTCCTGGGAAGGGGAAGTGGGCAGGGAGGTGGTGGGGAGGGGGGAAGGATGAGGGAGATCAAATCATCTCCCTGGAAATCAACCTATGATGCTTCACTTTCTGCTAAGACTGGATGTTCCCAGGGCACTCATTTTTCTTCATTCAAATATTCATTTGTCCATTTACTCATTCATGCACTGAATATTTACCGAGCATCTACTGTATACGAGGCTCTATTCTAGGTCCTGGAGTTAGAGCAGTGAATCTGATAGATAAAAGTCTTGGCTTCTTACAGAGCTTAGACTAATTCACTAATACACTTATTCACTCATCTGCTTATTCATTCACTCCCTCTTTCCCTCTCTTCTTTAGTTATGCCCATAAAGGCTCATTTAATTATTTTAGGTACCCTTTTCTCCATTCATGCATACATGCAGTCCTTCATTCATCCAACTAACCAGCCAGCCAGTCAACACTTAACAAGTGCCTAGTGTGTACTAGGCCCTATGATGAGTGCTGAGGACAATGGAGAGGAGTCTGCCATAGTCCCTACCCTGAGAGAGCTTCCTGTTTGTGGGAGAGACTGACTTGTACCCAAATAACTAACAAGACAAAGTGCACAGTGATGTCAGAGAGGCCAAAAGTGCAGTCAGAGCTCAAAGAAGGGAAAGCCCTGGAGGAAGCAGTATTTTGAAGTGGGCCTTGAAGGCAGGGAGAATGTCACAGAATGGAGATAGAGTAAGCAGTAAGAATAACAAAGGCACAGAAGCGGGAACTGGAAAGTTGTATAGGGAATAACTGAGGTGAGGTGGGTGAACCAGTTGAGAAGGTCAGTTGGAACCAGTATATGAGGGCCTTGAATATCAGATAAAAGGTATCACTTTGATCTTTTTTCTTGGTTTCTTGTTTTGATGTCAAGCCCGGCCTCTCTCCAAAGAGCAGCCTACTAAAAATGGCACAGATGTCAAAATTATTTAAACAGAAATGAAAGAGGGAATAGAGATGAGGGGGAAAAATAAGACAAAACAAATTTGCTGACCATTGGAAATTTGCACAGTTGATAGACTTTAGGCTCTCTGGCAGCTAAGGTAAAAAAGGCAGTGAGATGAAGGATGTTCCTTTAGCAGGTGTCCAAGGAGGAGGTGTGGCATTTCCAAAGGAAAAAAAAACATTTATTCTAGCAGGAGGTTTAGAGAGAAGAGTAAGTGGGTTTTACTCAGCAGACAATCAGTTGTTGAGAAGGGTGGTAGACTTGGGAGGGGAAAGTTAGACAGATCAGAGGCTATCTGGATCTGTCTCCTAGAGTCATGCCATTGTTTGCTCATTCATATTATTTCTCTCTGTGTGTGTGTGTGTGTGTGTGTGTCTGTACACATACATACATATATATACTAATCCCCCCCCCAGTATTAAATAAATAAGCAAATAAACAAAAGTAATACATGCTCATTTTGGAAATTTTGGCAAATTAGAAAATTTCTTTTAATCACCCAAAATTGGTTAATATTACTATGTATTTTCTTATCTTTTTTTCCTCATGCTGTCCATGCAATTTATTATGCTGCTCTTCTCACTTAACTTGCCACAAGAATTTTCTCATGCCATTGGAATGTTTTTATAAATATCAAGTTTTAATAGCTGTATATTATTTTATTAAATGAATATACTATATTTTACTTAACTGTTCTTCTATTGTTAGAACTTAGGTTGTTTCAAAAATTTCCCTGTCATAAATGACATTTAGTGAACATCCTGTACATATATCTTCGTGCATATTTCTGATTAATTCCTTAGGGCAGATTTCTAGAAGAGGAATCACTGGGTATCAACATGTAGGCTCTTGTCAAATTACCTTTCAAAATAGTTATGCTAATATACATGCCCACTTCCCTGCACTCTTACTAACACTGGGTATTATTATTTAAAATTATTTTTGCTAATTAGAAATATAAAAAAATAGTATCTGATTGTTTTTATCACAGTATGTTCTGAGTTGTTTAGACAAAATCCCCACCCCAGAGAAGAAAGCAATTGGCTGTTTGCTGAAGGGCACCTTATCTGGCCCTAGTCCTGGCTGAGGGATTTAAAGCCCACTCCCTCCAACCCTGACCATTATCATGGCCCATGCCTGGGTGTAGGGTGTTGTGGAGAACCCCTACCACCCACTCGATATATTTCTGTGTTAAATCCCTGTGTTACTCCCCCAACCTAGGAGTTGACAATGGTGAAGACATCCCCCGAGACCTCCTGGTGGGTATCTACCAGCGCATCCAGGGGCGCGAACTGCGGACCAATGATGACCATGTGTCCCAGGTGCAGGCCGTGGAGCGCATGATTGTGGGCAAGAAACCCGTAAGTGCCTTGGGAGGCCGCCGAGTGGACAGAGTTCTGGTCTGCCTCTGCCACTCTTTGGAAAGTCACTGCACCTGTCTGAACCCTGGGTTCCCCTTACCTGCCAAATGGAGTGGATGATAGTGTATCCCCCAGGGGGATGTGGTACAGATTAAGTGAGATGCTCTACATGAATGCATCTAGCACATTATATTGCAAGGTACATAGCTGGTGCAGTATAAATAGTAGCACCTTCCCACCTCTGGGTTTGCCTCTCCATCCCAAGTGAGGAGCCAAACTGGTAACAAAAGCAAGAACACACTATAGCCATCTAGTCAGCAAACATTTACAGATGCCTTTCCACTGAATCTGACATTTCACTGGGCACCAAAGACATGCGTATAAATCAAACACAGTGTCCATCCTTGGGAATGCTCACAGACTAGTGGGGGTGTCAGACAAATACACAAATAATACCTCTGCCTTATAGTCTAGTTAAAGGGAGCACAAAACAGAGCGAGGTCATTTCCAGCATGAAGAAATCAGGAAACACTTCTTGGAAGGGATTAACATTAGAATTGGGCTTTGAAGGAAGACTGCAAATGTGGCCATATGGAGATGGCCAAGAAAGGCATTCCAAACAGAAGGAACTACACAGGGACAAAGGCCAAGGCAACAGGAACACTTACACCTTAGTAGCTTATATCCTGTGTCAGAGTGACAGTGATATGTATCAGAGATAAACTTCCTTTTGCTGTTGAATGTTAAGGTGCCAGAGATCTGAAGCTGGTGGGCTGGCCTTGCTGACACCTATTTCTTCATGCCTATCTAGGTTCTGTCTCTCCCTCACCGTCGACTGGTTTGCTGCTGCCAGCTCTACGAGGTGCCAGATCCAAATCGCCCCCAGAGGCTGGGGTTGCATCAGCGGGAGGTCTTCCTCTTCAATGATCTCCTTGTGGTATGAGCACTGTGGGGGAGGAGATGGAAGGTAGATGGTGAGCTTGGACTTGGGTCTGGTGTGAATCATGTTAACATTGGTAGGCGGAGGTGTGGTGGGTGAGGTTCTCTGCCATGTGATTGACGTGATCATGGGCAAGGCATAGGCCTTTTCAATCCGTCTTCCTCAAAGATCCATTTGGAGCTGATGCGGATACAGATTAGTAAGTAAGCACAAGTAAGCCCGTGCTTACTTTGCTTATTGGTTAATCCACCCTGTTTGGAGGCAGTAACAGCTACACAGGGGCAGAAAATATGAGGCCCAGGGGAGATGACAGACTTACAGTCTGGGAAGTGGTAGGAAATGTCCCTGTCCATCTTAATAGCCTAGAGGGTTGGGTAGAGGGAGGTAAATCTGTGATCCTGGGTTCAGTCTGAAACCTTCGAGTCTTGGGATGTTTGAATGAGTTTTAAAACAGAGGTCATTACCAGGGCAGACGCTCGTCTCAGGGGTGGGATTCTTAGGACTCTGCCAGTTGGAAGGGAATTTCTGGGTCTCCTGTCTTACCTCTTACCCAGGGCAAGAACTAGCCTCTTAGATGGTCCCTCGCTTATATGACTGCAGGGACAGAAAGCTGCCTGCCTCCAAGGCAGCCAGTTTCCTTGTCAGAAAGCTTTGACTGCTAGAATCTGTCTATGAGTTTCTTCCAACAGTCTTCACTTAACCCTTGGGATTATAGAGAACAAGTGTTCTCCCTCTGCTCTGAGAGAGCTCTTCAGGGATTTGAGGGGCAGTGATCCTGTCCCCTCTTGGTCTTCTCTCCTTTAGAGCAAGGTTTCTCAACCTTGGCACTATTGACATTGGGGACAAGATAATTCTTTGTTGTTGGGGGCTATGGATTATAGGAAGTTTAGCAGCACCCTCGTCTGTACCTACTAGATGCCATTAGCACTCCCCCCCTCGAAAAAAACATCTCAAGACAAAATCACCCCCAGTTAAGAACCACTACTTTAAATAAGCACTTCCAAAGCCCTCTCTGAGCCTCAATTTTCTCCTCTGTGAAATAGGGCTAATCCCTACCTCATAGGGTTGTCATGAGGATTAAATAAGATGTTGGATATGGAATGGCCTAGCCCTGAGGAGTGCCTGGCCTACTTAGGTGTTCAGTAAATGTTTAAACATCCATTACATATTGACAGCTGTTGTGTGTCCAACTCTGTGCTAGGCTCTGGGTACACAGAGATGAATCAGACACGGTGCCTGATCTCAAGGTACTCACAGTCTGAAGGACCTAAAAAATGTTTTGCATAACTGTGTACTGTAACCATCCTGAAATCAAATACCTTTGCTTTTAAGAACCACTTGCAGACTGTTTGCAGCCTATGTTAATTGAGTCCAGAGTGCCCAAGTACTTGAGAAAGACCTTTGGTTGTTGAGAATAGGGCTGCAACCAGTTCGATCCAGTTTGAACCCCTGCTGAAAATTTGCATTTCTAACAAGTTCCTTGCTGAGAATTTGCATTTCCACTCCAGATATACTGAATCAGAATCTACATTTTAACAAGATCCCCAGGTGATTCTTATGTGTAATTTCCTGGGAACTTATGAGAAATGCAAATTCTCAGCAAGGAATTGTTATAAATGCAAATTATCAGCAGGGGTTTGAACCAGACCAAACCGGTTCGAAGCCCTGGTTGAGAGTAAGACCAGCTGTTCAGCAGAGATTGTCATGTGCTAGGCCCAGTGAGTCAGATCCCTGCCTTGGCATTCCCAGTCCAGCAGGGGGCAATCATATCTCAGAGTACTATCATAAAGCCTGATAAGTGAAAGGTACTGAACCAGTACTCTGGAAACCCAGAGAAGAGAAAGAAACATATCTGTGTAGGCTGTTAGGACAGGTTTCCTGGAGGGAGCAGCATTCAGTTAATTTTTGTAAAAACTTAAATGCCTGCTGTGCATCATCCTTGCATCAGGAACTTGCATTTTTCTCCCATCTTCCCTGTTCTGCTCCTCAAGCTTCAGTTCTGCCCAACTTGTGGGTATGTGTGTTCATGTGTATATGTCTGTTACCAGGGATGGGAGGGGAGGGAGGATACTGGAAATAGATGCCATGTGGAAATTTCCCACCCCAAACCCTGCCTCTTGTCTTTTCCCCATCCCATCCAAAGGTCACCAAAATTTTCCAGAAGAAGAAGATCTTGGTGACATACAGCTTCCGTCAGTCCTTTCCCCTCGTGGAAATGCACATGCAGCTCTTCCAGAATTCATGTGAGTCCCTTCTTGAATCCCAGCCACCCAAGAGTCTACGCCATAGCCCCCATGCTCATCCTTCATCCATACCAGGTTCCCATGGCTGCTTTTCCTAGCCAACTACTCATCTCTATCAGCCTCCAGTTTCTGGAGTCCTTTACAGCTGGGCTAAGGTCTCCAAGGAGTCCCTGGGTGGCACAAATGGTTAAATGCTGGGCTACTAACTCACCCAGAGGCGCCACAGAAGAAAGGCCTGGCAATCTGCTTCTGAAAGGTCACAGCCTTGAAAACCCTATGGAGCAGTTCTACTCTGCAAACATGGGGTCACTATGAGTCAGAATTGACTCAATTGTAACTAGTACTGGTACTGGTAAGGCCTCTAAAGCACCTACTTGGTCCCAGGATGAAGGGCAGGCCAGGGTGGAGTAGAGCTTATGTTTAGCCCCTGGGTCTTGCAGAGAACCACACTGTGTTCTCTGGGGAAGGGGAGGCTGAAGATACGGCTGTCACGCTGTGCCTTGGAGAACTGAGCCAGGAAAAGCTTCGCTGGGTGACATTCTGGGCAGCAGATACAATGTGAATACAGGCAGAGGTGTAAAGGACAGGGTTTCTAGAGAACAGCACAGAGTTCAGTTTGCCTCTATACCCTAGAATATAGTGAGTAACAGGACCATGACTACCAGGAGTTTGGGGGCAAAGGGGGCAAAGGGGAGCCACTGAAGATTCTTGAGCACAGAAAAGGCATGATCAGAGCTGTACATTAGAAAAATCATTTCACTTATGAGCCACCTTGTTTCAATCTTGACAGAGGTGTCCAACCTACCCAACTACCTCCCTTTCCCCACAGATTATCAGTTTGGGATCAAGTTGTTGTCTGCAGTACCTGGTGGGGAGCGAAAAGTCCTCATCATCTTCAATGCTCCCAGCCTCCAGGACCGGCTGCGCTTCACATCTGACCTACGCGAATCCATTGCCGAGGTGCAGGAGATGGAGAAATACCGTGTGGAATGTGAGTAGCCCAGCCACACCTCCTTTCCCCTCTCCTAATATACTACTGTGCCGAAACCAAGAATCCTGTTCTCTGAGAAACTCAGAGTTGAGAGTTAGCTTGTCCAACCTTCCTACCCTCATTCCAGGAACCCTTCAACCTCCGCCTGAATACCTTCAGTGACAAGGGGCTCATAACTTCCCAACCTCAGATTATTATTCCAAGCCCTAATTATGAGCCAACTCTTCCTTCTATTGAAAGGCAGCAGGGAGAAGAATCAGGGTATTGGAGGTAGGACTCTATTTTCATATCCCAGGTATGCTACTAATTATCTGGGTAAACTGGGCCAAGCTGCGTAACTCTTTGAGCCCCAGTTTCTTCATACGTGAAATCGGGATAGTGAAATCTCCTTCACAGAGTTGCAGAGATCAAATGAAATAAGGTAGGTAAATGAAGTGTCCTAATACATCTTAGGTGTTCACCAAATATTATTCCCTTTCCCACCCTCTCTTCTACTCTCCCCACATATTAATTCCTTAGCTGAGTCCTGGTGACCTATCCTCTCAGCCTCCAGGGGCTACACTGAGTCATTTTGATCATACATAATGGAAAACAGTGATTACACCTCCTTCCTCCCAATGCCCTCCAAGTTTTCTCTTCTCCAGGCTAAGCAGTCCCAGTTCCTTGTCACAGTTAAGTAACATTGTGTTAAGGAGAAAGAGGCAGTCAGACAGAAAGAGACAAAGGCATCTGACAGCTCCTTGGTGAGGCCTTCACAGTTCCAGGGTCCACTCTACTCCTCAGCAAGGCAGGGTCCAAAGTTTCAGTTCACCAGAGACCCTGGGGAAATTGAGAGAGAGGGAGTAGCATACCAAGAGGAGGGGAGGGCAATAGAAGTATCCTTGACCTCTGTAGGGAGTTGGGGGTTTAAGGAGGCTGAGAGAGCACAGGCTCCAGAGTCAGGCAGATCTGCTTCCAGATGTCAGCTCCACCTCTTCCAGCTGTATGACCCTAGGCAAGATCTATGACTTCTCTGATTCTCAGTTTTTTCCTTTGAAAAATGTGGGTGATAATACTTACCTCAGAACTGTTGTGAGGCTTGAGAGAGATGAAGTATGATGTATAGCACCCAGCCTACTGCCAGCACATAATAGAGGATTCAATTTCTGTCAGTTTCCTGCTCCTGTTCTTCCAGGAGTCTATCTCCTCTGGAGTAAGGTATTGGAGAACTGAGTGAGCTCCGGAAAGATTGCCCTTTGCCATAGGCTGCAGGGGCCTCTCTGTTCCTCCCAGGAACCATCTTCTGGGAAGCTCTTTGTTAAAGGGCAAGGGTTTGGGAAACCAGATTGAAAGAGGGCAGGGAAGGGCAGAAACAAGGAGGGTGAAAGGAAAGGGAAAGGAGCAGAAAGAGCAAGCACTGAAAGGGATGATGGGAAGACTAAACAAGAGGAGATGGTGAGAGATGGGCTGGGCACTGGGCAAGTCTCAGAGATGAAGCTGAGGCTTGGGGGAAAACATGTGCTACCTGTTCAGAGGGCAGAACAGGAGTCCTGGGGACAGAGGGAAGGAGGAGAAGTAAGGCACCTGGGGTCAGTCAGGTGGGGTCTCACTCCTGTTCCTGACCTTTGCTCTCTGTCTCCCCCACTGCCATCCAGCGGAGCTGGAGAAGCAGAAAGGTGTGATGCGGCCTAATGCCTCACAGCCTGGAGGGGCCAAGGACTCAGTGAATGGGACACTGGCCCGCAGTAGCCTGGAGGACACTTATGGGGCAGGCGATGGGCTCAAACGGGGTGCACTCAGCAGTTCTCTGCGAGACCTCTCTGATGCAGGTAAGTTTTCTGGACCCCTGTCCTAGCCGGGGAGACGTGGGACCAGGTGTCCTCTTTGCCTCCTATCACTGACCACCAGCCTTCCCTCAACCTGCCACACACACACATACCCTGCCTTCATCCAGAGCCCTGGGCACTGTGCCACAGGGGGCCTGGTAGCCAGGTCAGAACAGGTGGAGCCCAGGGTTTGGGTCAGGGAGTGTGAAGTGGGGCCACAGTCTTAGCCCCTCTCTCTCGCTGCTCCACCGCTCCTCCTCTTTCCTCTTCTGTCTCTCCTGTACCACCTCTCCTCCTCCTCCATCTTTTCCTCCTCTCTCTTCTCCTTCTCCACCTCTCCTCCTCCCCACCTCCCCCTCTTCAATGGGGGAAAGGGATAACAAGGTGTCTGTCCCCGGGAGGGGCCCAGACCTGGTGCCCAGCTCTAGAGCCCAGCAGGGTGGGGAGGGGGGGTTGCTGCTCTGACGCTGGGCTCCTTGCTTGTGGGTGCAGGGAAGCGGGGGCGGCGTAACAGCGTGGGATCGCTGGACAGCACCATCGAAGTAAGTGCCAGCTCTTGCCCCACTCGTCCTCTGCATGAGCCCTGCCCCAGCCATGGAACCCCAGAGGAGGAGGGGACCTGTTGCTTCTCCCCCTTCCATCCTGGGAACCGTGTGGCTGCCTCTCCCAGCCAACCATTCTCTCCATCTGTCCTAAACTCTGTCTGTCCTTACTCTGCCTGTCTCTCAGTCTGTCTTCCACTCTCCCATGTCCCCTCTCAACCCCAGGGCAGACTCTGAGTAGTGATGCCCTTGGAGTTGGGCCATAAGAAGGTGTTACCTCCAAGTCTTGCTCTTTGACCCTGAGCAAGCCACTCTGCCTCTCTGGGCCTAACATTTTCCCTGCCTGCAAAATGGAGGCAATAAAGAGGTAATACCAATTATTCCTCTCCCAGCTGAGGCTCAGATGAGATAGTGAATGTGACAGCAGAGCTCTTTGCAAGCTGGGAAGCCCCACGTACAAGTACAGGACTATTATTTGACTATTATTATTATGACTCGGGAGTTCTGTCTCCCTAGCTCCAGCCCTCAGGGACAGGGGTGGAGTTTAGGGTTGGGGGTTTAGGACATCTAGACTGGCCTGACTTCCCCCCCTCCCCCCTTCCAGGGGTCTGTTATTAGCAGTCCACGCCCTCACCAGAGGATGCCACCTCCGCCCCCACCCCCGCCGCCAGAGGAGTACAAGAGCCAGAGGCCCGTCTCCAACTCCTCATCCTTCCTGGGCTCCCTATTTGGAAGCAAGCGGGGCAAGGGGCCCTTCCAGATGCCACCACCGCCAACAGGCCAGGCCTCTGCCTCCTCTTCATCTGCTTCTTCCACCCACCACCACCACCACCACCACCACCACGGTCATAGCCATGGTGGCCTGGGGGTGCTGCCCAATGGGCAGTCCAAACTCCAGGCCCTGCATGCCCAGTATTGCCAAGGACCAGGCCCTGCCCCGCCACCTTACCTCCCATCCCAGCAGCCTCCTCTACCCCCGCCTCCTCAGCAGCCCCCACCCCTACCCCAACTGGGCTCCATTCCACCACCTCCCGCCTCAGCCCCACCTGTGGGACCACATCGCCACTTCCATGCACATGGCCCAGTCCCAGGCCCCCAGCACTACACCTTGGGCCGACCAGGCAGGGCTCCCAGACGGGGGGCTGGAGGACACCCTCAGTTTGCCCCACATGGCCGCCACCCCCTGCACCAGCCCACATCCCCATTGCCCCTGTACAGTCCTGCCCCCCAGCACCCTCCAACCCACAAACAGGGCCCCAAGCACTTCATCTTTAGTCACCACCCACAGATGATGCCAGCAGCAGGGGCAGCTGGGGGCCCTGGATCCCGGCCGCCAGCAGGCTCCTACTCCCACCCCCATCACCCCCAGTCACCACTGTCACCACACTCACCCATCCCACCCCACCCCTCCTACCCACCACTGCCCCCACCCTCACCCCACACCCCACATTCACCCCTGCCACCCACCTCTCCCCATGGCCCACTGCACGCCTCTGGGCCCCCTGGCACGACCAACCCACCCACTGCAAACCCCAAGGCGAAGCCAAGTCGGATTAGCACCGTGGTCTGATGAATGGATAGTGAGCTGGGGCCCAGGAAGGTCTGGGGAATGACTGCAGAGGGCCCTTGTACCCTCTTTCCTTCCTAAGTTTTTCCAAAATATATATATATATACATAGAATGTCCTCTTTCCCCCTTCCTCCCTGCCTTGGGACCCCTCCTCTAACCCCCACAGTAAGTCATTATGGGTTTCCTTCCAGATTTGAGGACCCCGGCCACTTGAAGCCTGGACTCAGGGCTATCTAGCTCTGGGGAGTAGTGAGGACCTTTCAGAGATCCTCTTTCTTTTTCCTCTCTTCCTCTTTCCCCCTTTTCTCTGGAGGTCTGACTGGGAGGCTTCAGACCTCTAGGCCAATTTGAGCTCCCTTTCAGCTCTGGCTGGTAGAGAAGGGTAAGCTTCCAGAGCTGTAGAGATAAAGGTTTCCCCAGGACTCCTCTGGGCGCGTGGGGCTAGGAGAGAGCTCTGTAGAGTTGTGGCCAAACCTCAAGTGGGCTTGGCCCTCTCTCTGACCTCAGGGCCTGGCCACACACCTCCATGTGTCTTTCTGCCTGCTGGAGGACATAGACTGCCAATGCACTGGTGGGTAGGACCCTGCTTATGCTGGCCCCAAGATGGGGCAGTGCTTTCCTCTCTGGAAGCCAGTCTATGCCCTCTCTCCAGTAGGCCCCAGCCCAGCCCTCTTCAGCTTCAGGACATTGCCTCTCCCTGCAACATTCTTATCCTGATCCACATTCAAATAGGTTTTGGGGGGCCCAGGTCTTGGATGAGAAGGGCACTGCCCTCCCTCACCCATATTGCATGCCCCCCCGCATTCCCTTACACCTACCCCACCTACAACTGAAGACAATGCACTTTACAGATACCGCCCACATACACCTTGCTGGGGCAGGGTACCCAGCATCAGCCCTGGGGAGAGAGGCTCCCAGAGGGCCATCATGAGCCCAAGATGTCCTTCCTGAGGCAGAGATCAAAGCCATCAGAGTGTGGGCTGGGAGCCAAGATGCTTGAGACCTTCTGTCCTTCAAAATCTCCACTGCCTCTCCAGCCATTTATTTATTATAAATATATTTTTTACAAGCCCTAGCTCCTCTTCTTGCCCTGCATATCCAGCCCCTTTCCCAGCTCCTGCCTCCCTCTCCCCTCTCCACCATGGGCTGCAGTACAGACAGACAGACCTTGGCTATATGAAGGGTCAGGGACCCCGGGGCCTGGGGGCAAGGGAGGGTAGTAGTGGGAGGGGCTGTATGGAGAGGAGCTGGGGTTCAGGCATTGTCTTTTTTCCTCCTTGTATATAAGAATGTATATTTGATGCCTCATAAAAGACCTTGTGCTCACCTCCTGCCTCTGCCTCCTACTTATGCCCCCTGTCCTCACTGTGGAGCTCCAAGAGAAAGAGGCCTTAACCCAGGGAGGTGATGTGCTAATGGTAGATGTTCAGGCAAGTGGGTGGGCAAGGTATTTTGGTTGGGTGGGAGGTGGGGGTGAGGAATTTTTCCCTATCTCATTTCATAAATGGTCTGCATGACATAGTGGGAGAGTATGGACTTGAGAGTTGATCCAGTTCAAATCCTGGGTTTTCCACTCCCTAAGCATGTGAACTTGGGAAAGTTACCCTGAGTCTGTTTCCTCAATTTAAAACTGGGGATGATAAGCCTTTGCCACATGGAGTTTTGATGATTCCATGAAGTACTGAAAGTCAAGCATCCTGTATAGAGTAAGGTGCTCAACAAGTTAGTTCCTTTCTCTTCCTTCCACAGGTTTGATACTTCCTTCCACTCTTGTGTCATCCATCCTCACCCTTCCTGTGGCTGGCCTGGCTTTGCCCTGGAGTCCCCCTCCACAACTGCTGGCCACAACTCTGTCCTTGAGGGGTGGGAGAGTGGCTTGGCCCAGGAATGCACAGGGCTAGATATATCGTAAGGGCTCTGTGTATGTATACAACATGTTAAATAACAAATAGCTGAACTCCTTTTAGTTTACAGAGGAGGAGAAAAGCCCAGAGAAGGGAAGGCCACACAGCAAGTCAGAAGACAGGGTTTCCTGACTTCTAGCCCAGGTCCCTTTCCAGCCTCCAAATTGCCTTCCTATGAAATGGACATGTTTCTAGCACCACTGACCATGTCCTGAGTCTCAGCATGGCACAGGAGGGATGGGGCAGAGCAATGGATCTAGGTTAGGCTCATCAAGGTTCCCAGAAGCAGCAGTCAATATTTTTCCTGCCTTCCTAGAATCTGGAGTAACCTCTAAGAGAGAATGGTTTGAATGGCCCCATTCTTCAGCTTTGACCAACTGTCTTTGCTTTTTTTCCTCATATGCACATTCAAAGGCAGCCCCAGGACATCTAGCAAAAACAGCAGCTGAGGCCAAGTAAGCATTCAGTGCCTCCTCAAGGACTGGAACTTAGGCCCAGAGAGCCCTCAATCAAGTCCAATCAGTATTTTTTTGTTTGTTTGTTTCTTCCCTGGTAGACCAAGCTGAACTACCTTTGTTCATTCCCCCTTCTTCCAACCTCAACTTGATGCTGGATTTATCTTCCCAAAGCTCAGCCTTCCACACTCAAATGCTGGCTCAGTGAGTTGACTGTGTTGCCTGTGACAAGTCACCTAGCCCTTCAGAGCCTGGTCCTCCACCCGTAAAATGAGTATAATAATCTTGCAGGGCAACTGTTAACAGATGCATGTGAAGTGCCTATTCCCTGCCAGACACGCAGTAAGCCATTCTCAGCCACACACAGAAATGAATGCAAACTCCTTGTTGTGACACTGGAGGTCCTCCATGGTGTGTCTCTAGCATCTCTCTGTAGTCCTCTCATTCCTTACCCACACTTTGGCCAAGTTATCACTGTTCCCTGAAAATGCCTGTATTTTCCAACCTGTGCTCTTCCCCCTGCCAAACATACTTTCCCCAACATCCCTGATAAATATTTTCCCACTCTTGCAAGATGGGCTTAAAGGACTCGTCCTTTACAAAATCTGCTTGGAGATCCCTTGTGTCACTATCTCCTCTACCAGGCCACAAGTGCCTTGAGAGTAACACTGGTCTGGATTATCTCTGTCCAGAGCATTGCCCAGCACAGTGTCTGGCACAGCACAGATGTCACTAAAATTTTGCTGATGGAATGAATGAATGAATAGTTCATTCTAAGCTAAATCTTAAAGTAAGGTATCTTTGCATTGGTTGATTTATTGGTTGATGCAACCTGTATACCTGCTTTGGGGCCCCTCTGGGACCTCCTCATTCTTCCTTCGTCTCCTTCCTAAACTCTACTCCTTTCCTCCTCATTGTAGTCCTAGCACTGGGTTGTCCCTGCCCTATCCTTTCCCCCTCCCTGGAGGCTCATCATCCAGACTGCACAAGGGTAGTTCATCTCCTCACATTCCCATTTCTTTAAGGACCTGAGGACAAGTCCATTGGTTCTACTGCCAATCTCTTCGGGGATGTAGATGGGAAGGGACAACACATAACAAGGGACTAAGGTCCTAGAATCTCATAGAGTTCTCATCCTTGTTCTAGATCAGTGCTGTCCAATAGATCTTTCTGGAAATGAAAATGTCTATATCTGTATTGTCCAATAAAGTAGCCACTAGCCACATGTGGCTACTGAGCATTTAAAATGTGGCTAGTGTGACTGAGGAGCTGAATTTTTTTATTTCATTAAATTTAAATAGCCACATGTGGGTAGTGACTACCATATTGGACAGTGCAGAATTAGACCTTAAGGAGTGTACAGCCTGGTGGGGATAATGTCAGTACAATAATAAGTGCAGGCCCAGAATGAAGTGGAGCACAAAGGAAGGGGAAAACCCAGCTTGGGGTGGGGGGTAGGGGAAGGTTTTCTGGAACAGCCCCTTGAGCTGTGTCTTGAGGGTGAATAGGAATTAGCCAGATAAAGAAGGGCATTTGTCAGAGGGAGCAGCATATGCAAAGGCCTGAAGGTATGAGAGAATGCAAGGTGTTGGTGGAATAGTGAAAAAGGAATGAAAGAGGGCAGCCCAGGCAGTGGGCACAGCATATACCAAGCATGGAGATAGGCAATCCTTCTCTGCATGTCCCCATTCCTCTGATGCCAACAGATTTCTCACCCCAGCCTCAGTAGGAGCTAAAGTAAGACCAGGTGACACATATAGTTTCTCCACTGTAAAATTACTATTTTTTCCCTTTGTAATTAATGAGTAGCTTGTGGAGAGATGCATTAAGACTATGTAAATATCCTGTAACTCCTCAGACTTTCACCTACTAGTTTTAGCATTCACTGATGGTTTTCCCCTGAAACTATTATTATGGCTGTGGTTACCAAATGGTGATTTTCTAATGCCATATTCTATGTGTCTTAGTTAGCATTCTACTGTAAGAGAGCTTTCCCTTCTCCCACATTTATTTTATTCAATGGATTATAACACATTACTGTTATTCTTTATTTTGATGTTCAAAATGCCCCAGTTTTGGCTAGCAGGAGGCCCTTCAAGCTGGCTCCTGTGTCCTTTTGACATGTCTCCATCTTTCTTTGAGCACTTCCTTGTTTTCTGGCACCACAAGATGCTCCAGGCCCATCTTATTCTTTCCCTGTCTCAGCCTGCAATCAGCTGTTTATTTCTCCAAGGAGTCTTGGTTTGTTTTTTCTTTGAGTAGAGAATGGCATTTAGGAACCAAGATTTAGGCACTAGGTGTTATAGCTGTATTTTAAGAGTTTGATTTTTTATTTGGAAGAAGTTTTAGCATACATTGATAATTCCCTAACTGCATTCCTAACTATATTTATTATTTGGTATTCTACTTTAAGAAGAGCTTTCAAACCTTTTCCCTCATTTTAATTATTTATGTTAGTATGGACTCATGGATTTTTTTATTTTATTCGATGAGTTATAATCCACTATTATCATAATTTATTTCGAATTATCACTATTTTGAATATATAATTTTATTGTTACATATATGTATTAAGCACATAATAGACATCTATATTTCTCTGTCTCTCTATATAAATGCCATGAACTCATACACACACCTTGAGGAGGTTCTTTTTTTTTTTTTAATTGTACTTTAGGTGAAGGCTTACAGAACAAATAGTTTCTCATGAAACAGTAGTACACATATTGTTTTATGACTGGTTAACAACCCCACAACATGTCAACCCTCTCGCTTCTCAACCTTTTTTTTTTTTTTTTTGGTGAAAATATCCATAGCCAAAGATACACCATTTCAAAAATTTCTACATGCACAGTTCAGTGACATCGACTGCGCTCTTCCAATTATGCTGGTATTCTCACTTTAGATGAAGGCTTACAGAACAGAATAGTTTCTCATTTAACAGTTAGTACACATGTTGCCCTATGACAATGGTTAACAACCTCACAACACATCAACACTATCCTTACTCAACCTTGGGTTCCCTATCACCAGCTTTCCTGTCCCCTTCTGCCTTCTGGCCACCCTTGTCCCTGGACTGCTGTGCCTCATCAGTCCCATTTGATTTTATGGGGCTGTCCACTCCCCAGCTGAACAGTGAACCTAAGAAATGACTTCACCACTGAGCTAAAAGGGTGTCTGGGGGCCATACTCTCGGGGTTTCCCCAGTCTCCTTTTGGCCAGTAAATCTGGTCTTTTTTTTTTTGTGAGTTAGAATTTTGTTCTACATCCTTCTCCAGCTCTGTCCAGAACCCTCTGTTGTGATCCTGGTCAGAGCAGTCAGTAGTGGTAGCTGAGCACCATCTACCTGTATTGGACTTAGTCCGGTGGAGGCCTTGGTAGCTGTGGTCCATTAGTCCTTCGGACTGATCTTTTCCTTGTATCCTGTTCTCTTCATTTTCCCTTGCTTCCGAAGGGATGAGACCAGTGGAGTATCGTAGATGGCTGCTCACAGGCTTTTAAGACCCCAGATGCTACTCACCAAGGTAGAATGTAGAACATTGTCTTTATAAACTGTGTTATGCCAATTGAGCTAGATGTTCCCCGAGACCATGGTCCCCACAGCTTGAGGAGGTTCTTTTAATAGTCCAGACTAGAAATAATAAATAGCTCACTTGAGAAGTAGAAGATGGTGTGGGGAAGAGGGGATGGATTCCAGAGCTATTTAGGAGTTAGAACTGACAGTTCATAGCCACTTCAGAGCTGGAAGGGACCCTGTTTTACAAATGAAAAAGAGTGAGCCACAGAGTCACTCTCATCCAGTTCATCCAGAAGACACAGATGCGTTGAGTGTGGTTGCGAGCCCAGCCAAGCCTTTCAGTTACTGCTCTGCACCAACTCCATGCCAGGCCCTCTCCCAGGTGGGTAGATGAAGCTAACCCAACCCCTGGGCCAGGGTAAGCTCCCTGATGCTTCCCAATTCTTAAGCTTGCAGTGCCTAGGCTCGGGTTGGTCCCCAAGAAGATGCAAAATCAACAACAACAAAAACCAGTTGCCGCAGAGAGGGCACAGCCATGGCTCCCTGGATGGCAGAGACTAGTGAGAGGCTGCACTCCCTTATGGCCTCCCCCTATTGATATTTAGAACCTATTCTGCTCCCCAATTCCTGGTTCCAAACCCTATGGGGCTTAGGTGCATTTTTTGCCCTTGAGTTATGTGAGATGCTTTTGTGTCCTTATAATCCATTCCTGTTTTTGCTTAAGCAAAGAAAGGAAGGGGGGACAATAAAAATGAGCAAAAGACATGAATAAAAGCTAAAGGGAAAATTTACATAGCTAATAAATGTGAAAAAACTGTTCAACCTTTCCAAAAAAAAAAAAAAACCAGTTGCCATTGAGCCAATTCCTACTCCTGGTGAGTCCATGTGTTTCAGAGTGGAACTACACTCCATAGGGTTTTCAAGGCTGTGAGCTTTCTGAAGCAGATTGCCAGGCCTTTCTTCTGAGGTGCCACGAGGTGGGTTCGAACTGCCAACCTTTCGGTTAGCAGCCAAGTGCTTAGCCATTTATACCATTCCGGAACTCCTTAGCAGGACCTAATGCTTGAGAAAGGGACCCATTTCCCCACCTTACTGTGTGGGGAGCACTATGCTGAGACTTTTATAGTCAGAGCTGTACGGCAATCAGACAGACCTGGGTTTGAATTCTGGCTCTTCAACTTACTAGCCAAGTACTTGGGTAAATTTAAACTTCTCTGAGCTTCCATATCACCTGTAAAACAAGGTGACTTTCATAGCCTCTGACCCTTGATGAATGGCAGCCATCATTAGTTCTAATCTTTATAACAACCCTGTGAGGAAGAGATTAGTTAGCCTTGTTTTATAAATGCTTTGTCAAGGCTCAGAGAGGTGAGATCTCAGGGGGTGAATTTCTGTTCTAGGAAAGCATGGACCATGTTTGTCTTGGTCACTGTTACATTCCCAGTGCCCAGATAAATGCCTGGTACATAGTAGGAATTTAATAAGTATTTGTGAATGAATTTGATCTCACTGACTTCAAAGACTATGCAATTTCCATTTGTCCTTCCAGGACAGGGGTTGTACCTGGGCTAAGGACCTCAGAGAAGGCTGTGGGAAGCCTGGGCTGAGCTGGGACCTAAACCCTGGTCTCTTGACTCCTGAGTCATGCTGTTTGCCCTTCACTGAGCTGCCTCCAGATGGAAAGGCCTTCCTTCAGCCTAGGATTTGGCATATTCTCCCACCTTCTTCATTCTCCTCATCCTTCTCCTGCCCAGTTCTATTCCTGGTGAGGGCAAGTGACAGGAAGAGCATCTGACCAGGAGTCAGCAACTTCCTGTGTAACATTGGGCAAGTTGTTTAATCTTTTTGGGACTTAGTTCCTCATCTACAGAATGGGTAAACTGACCTACTTCTTTCTCAAGACTGTTGCAAAGATCAAGGGAAATAACTGATATGAAAGAGCTATGTGGGCTGTTAGATGCTTATACATGTGAGAAGCTAGTGATATTACTATTAGCAGAATCACCTCGCCTAGCTTTCTGTTTCCCCATCCAGACAGCTGTTCATTTGGGTCATTTGTTTCTGGTGGGGAGAGGCTGAGGTTATCCCCGACACCTAGAAAACTAGGCAGGAGATGTCACTTACTATTTGTATTACTTGGGACAAGTTTCCTCAACAGCAAAGTGGATATAAAGATCCTGAACATTCAAGGTAATGTAAAGATTTGGGCGATAAAAAAATATGAAATCCCTAAGCACAATGCCTGGCACAAAGTAGGTTCTTAATGAGTTTGACATATTTGTTGTTGACTCCCAGAAATAACAGCTACCAGATACTGAGAAACCCATTGTACAACAAACCTCAGAGATATTATCATCATCCCCATTTCAGTTTCAGAAGTTGGAACTTGCCAAAGGTCACATAACTAGAAAATGGCAGAGCTGTCTGACTCCAGGGTGTGAGCTCTTACCGCTCTTACCTGTGTGCCCTGCTCCCTCAGACGGGATGTTCTTAGCTCAGTACTGAAATGGGCAGAATGTACCTAACTGGCATACAGATGTGATTAGGAACAGTTAACTGGATGAAGGAATGACACCACCTACCTCCTTCAAACATATTCAAGCTTACAGTACACAGGAAATATGTGCAAAGAGTATACATGATTTTCAGTCAATATATAATAAGGCTGCTCAAAAATATATGCTCATTCATTTCTTCTCTCGTTCACTCAACATTCATTTACTGCTTACCATGCCAGGTACTGAGGATGTATAAGGCCACATGTCCCTGTCCTTAAAGAACTCAGTCTGGTGGAGGAACACAAAATAAACAATCAGTATGTACACAAGTATTCTAATATGTATACATTAGGTGTTCAAACTGTATACAGTAGGCCCATAACTGATGAATAATATACATTATCCTCAAATGTGGTAGATGCCTGATGTACGTGCACAAAGTACTAGTTTGATATGCATTCAAAATAGTTGCAATAAACCTATTCAGAAACTACTCGAAGAACATACACACAACAGAAATGTACACATAGTAGGAACACAAATGCATATGACAGGGGCTACACACAATAAATGGAGCCCTGGTGGTGCAGTGGTTAAGAGCTTGGCTGCTAACCGAAAGGTCGGCAGTTCAAATCCACTAGCCGCTCCTTGGAAACCCTAGGGGGCAGTTCTAATATGTCCTATAAAGTCACTATGAGTCTGAAGTGACTCAATGACAGTGGGTTTGGTTTTTGGTATACACAATAGTCAATATACACAGATAAATTTGATAAGTACACTGTAGGCTCGTAAATGGGTAAATAGTAGGTGTTTCACACAGGAGGCACTGGTAAAGAAAACCAACCTACTTGCTGTGGAATCAGTTCTGACTTATGGCAATCCCATGTATGTCAGAGTAGACCTGTACTCCACAGGGTTTTCAATGGCTGACTTTTTGGAAGCAGATTGCCAGGCCTTTTTTCCAAGGTACCTCTGGGTGGACTCTAACCTCCAACCTTAGGGTTAGCAGCTTTAACCATTTGCACCAGAGACTCGAGACACTGGCAGGTAATGGATAAATACGCTGCTGCTAAGTATCCCCTAATTAAAATATACATACGCCCAGGCTTATTTCGCAGGAGTGCACGCCACGAATGTGCACACATTAGAAGTACATACAGAACAGTTGACAGTGTTCATTAAAATGCTAATTGGCAATGACTTTGGGCTAAGAACCCATCTCTGAGAGGCCTCTACGTGACCCTGGACGAAATAAATACTTCCTTCCTCTCCTTGGAGCCCAGGATTCTAAAAAATCCACAATCTCGGTGGAGTGAGCAGCCTCCTCCCTTCCTTCTTGTGGAACCTCAAAGCCCCAGAGGTGTCACGACCACCAGAAGCGGTCCCTTGCAATCAAGCACCCGAGACCGCCTTCTGCAGATCAAAGCGGAGAGAGCGTGGGGGCGAGGAATGCTCCAGAACTGAGGTCCACGAAACGGTGCCATTTGGCCCATCACCCTCCGACACCAGCTCCTTTTCCGGTCTGTCCCCAAAACGCGCATGCGCAAAACTGGCCTTTAAACGTGCACCGCCGACCCATCCGGAAAAAGGATCTGGTAGACGCATTACAATCTTGCTCCTCCGCCGCTGTGGCGGACTATTTTCTCTCAGTCGGGGCGGTACTTTTGAGTTTCTGCTTCCACTTACGGAACCTACGCCAGCTGATTCAGCTCGTTCCCCAAGGGATAAAGGCTTCCTAGGGTTTGATCTAATGCGGGGTATACGAGGCTAGGGGGGCCACACTGCGGAGGGATCCGGTTTGTTGTGGTGAGGAGACTGGGGGTGGGGGGAGGCTGACAAACTAAGATGGCTGCGGCGGTGATGAAGGCCGCGGCGATTGGGAGGTAACTGGCGGTGAAAGCTGCGGTAGTTGGTAGGCAGCGGCACAGTTTGGAAGGAAAGGAGCGGTACGAAAAGGCAGTAGCAGTAGCGGCAGCCTGAGACTCTCAGAGTACGGCAGCCACACATACCCTAGGCTCTCGGCGGGCGGCGGCCGCCCTGCTTAGGGCCTAGTCTCCGAGCAGTGCCTCGGCCTCCGACAGCGGCGGCGCCATGAGTCCTTAAGGGTGGTCCGAGCCCTCCTGATACTTGGCCCAGCCCTAGGGCCCACCATGGAGCCAGGGTCCGACGACTTCCTACCGCCGCCGGAGTGCCCGGTGTTCGAGCCCAGCTGGGCCGAGTTCCGAGACCCGCTTGGCTACATCGCGAAAATCAGGCCCATCGCCGAGAAGTCGGGCATTTGCAAGATCCGCCCACCCGCGGTAAGGCCCAGGGCCAGTGGTCGCTGGCGACGAGATCGGCGATGGGGGGGACTAGGGTAGCCGGCGGAGAAGTTGGGTGGAGGGCAGCTCAAGGTGCGGGGGAGCGGGGCGGGGGTAGAGGGCTGGGACCGTTGTGGATGCTGCCCAGGTCAGAGAAAGAATGGTGGGGTCGGGTCCTCTCTTGATATGAGGTCCACAGTTACCTGGATCAGAGGCACCCCCCCCCCACACACACACACACACCCGGTCTTCACATTCATTGCAGGTGGAGTTCAAGACAAGGATACCTAGTGGGCGGGGTTGAGTTCACAGAGAGGCACCCCGCACATCTGTTAGTTACTGCCGATCGCCCAGGTCAGGGCTGCACTCAATAGGCCGTTCTCCTGTCTGCTGTCATCAATTCTCTTAAAGAAGGCAGCGTGATGTAGTGAAAAGATCACAGCTCTGAAGGGAGACAGACCTGAGTTCAAAACTCTACTTTGCAGTTTATCAGCTGTGTGACCTTGGGCAAGTAACGTAGTCTCTCTGAGCCTGTGAAATGGGTTTCATGTACTTTGAATGGTTATTGAGAAAATTAGATTAAGTTAGGTAGCGTCTGTGTGTAGTAGGCCTTAGATAAGTTGTAATTACTGTGACTGTGAAGATGTTTGATATGGTTATTGATTTGCCCATAAGTGAGTTGACTTGTTTATTCACACTGCCCCTGCTAGGCCAATCCATTTGGTGGATTGGTGGACCAGAGTTGGGAAGTCGGTCTTAGAGTCCTCTCACCTGAGATGGGTTCAGGGAATTATCTCCTTTTCTAGTCAGGGTTGAAGATACTGTCAGGGTCCTTCCTGCATATCACCCCCTAGACTTGACTTTCTACTGAGAGGCATGGACCAATCAGCTTGGTGGTGGGTTACGAGTCCTTGGAAGATTTCTACTTTGCTCTGTCCCAGGATGTAGGAGGTCCCAGAGGATAAGGCATTCCTGGGCCCCCACAAACAGAATGGAGCTATAGAAGTTGGCACCCTTGGAACACCTCATTCCCAGAGGTCAGCAACAAAAGGTGTATCTTTGCTCCTAGGCCTGGCTTCAGACCAGGAGAAGCTCCCCAAGGGCTAGGACAAGCTGATGCCTTGCTGGCATGGAGGAGAAATGATATATGGTGTTCAGTGACCACTTGAAATTCCAAGGGCAGGAATTGATTTTTCTGGAACAGGGTGCTCTTCAGTGGATGTCTCCTGACTGGAATGGGATGGGAACCTTCACTCCCACCCAAGGAGGGCGCCACAGACCTCCTTTCCCAACTTGGTACTTTCTGGTGCTCAGCCACAGATCTAGGCTAGTTTCAGATGGATCCTTTGGGAGGTGTTGGGTAAGCCACAGACTTCTGCAGTATTCTTGTTCTTGGTAAGGGAGTGGCAGTGGGTAGTGAGAGGTCAGAAAGGCTAGCAGAAGGGAGAGGCTGGAGTCCTGGGCAGCCTCAAGGAGGCATTCTGTGAAGTAGTTGGGCAGATCTGTAGGAAAGAGGCATATCTGACAGTGGGGAGTTGAGGCCTGACATTCCTTTTTTCTATGTTGGACTTAGCTGGGCAAGCTGGCCTCGCACTGATGGTGCTACCCTGCCTTGGGGGACCTGGAAGGAGGTGTATGTGTGGCCAGCAGGGGGCCGTCCTTTGTTAACATTTCTCTACCTCAGCAGTGTGCTTTCTCTAATCCTAGAGACCTGGCTCTCTGGTTTTGTTCTTTTTTTTCCCTCTCTTTCTCCTTCTCTGGGGCTACTCCTTTAGACAGCTGGACCTTCTTCTGGCTGGAATTTGAAATTCACTAAAGTGGTGCTTGGGCCCAGAGTGGGAGCCTTTGTGCAGATGAGTACCTGGGAATTGGAGGTTTGCCTGTGGAAGGGAGGTTTGGAATCTGACTTGCTGGGCAGGTGACTGTTATGCTTGGGGAAAATAAGTGGGAGAAGAGTGTTGGTACCTTGAAGTAGGCCCAGGACTCATATCCCACCTTCAAGCTGATTGGTCCTTGCATCTTGCATCAGGTAGTTAACCTTTTTATCACCATATGCTGATAATACTGAACATTTGATACACAACAGTGTGGGACTAAAGGGAGGGTGAGGGAGCTTGGATCCCAGGCTGGAAGGTTTGCTGGACTTTCCCCAACTGTCTTTTGCACCCACAGCTCCTGCTCTAGAAATCCCAGTTCTGCCATTTCCTTTCATGAGTTGCTTGATGTTGCGCTCATTCTTGTCTAGAACTTGACTCAGCAGGAAAGAAGGGTGCATGGAGTTTTGGGTTTGAGGACCTTTTTACCTGGGTTACTTGCTCTAAGGGGAGTGCTCTTCTCTGATGGAAGGCAAGAGGACATGGAACTCTTTTGGGAGCTTGCCTGAGTTTGAGCCGTACAATTTTAGCCTACATACTTTTTTTTCTGCCCCTGTTTCACTGTGCACCAGGTGTTTTCTACCTGCTTCAGATTGGGGGAGGAGTATGTTGCATGTAAGTGTGAGTTGTCTGGCCACTTTTCTAAAAGTGTGTGTGCAGAAGAGGACAACAGCTTTTTCTTCTGTTTTACTGTTGTCCCCCCCGCTGCCCTGTATGAATGTGTGTGTGTGTGTGTGTGTGTGTGAAACTCACTGATAACCTGATGTAGTGCAAAGAGCCTTGGACTGGAGGTCAGAAGACATGGGTACTAGTCTTGACTCTACCACTAACTCAGCATGTAATTTTAAAGAATCACCTTTCTTCTCTGGGTCCCACTTTGCTCGTTAGTAAAATGAGGGCGTTGGTCTAGGTTAGTCTAGGTTCTTTTCCCCACCCCATCAGGAGCCAGGGCTCCAGGGAGGAGAGGAACACATGGGAGCTTTGGAGGGCAACTGGGGAGGGCGCTCTCCATAACCACCCTTGGGCAGGCAGAACAAGCTCCACTCACCTTTCCCTGACTTCCCTCCCCCAAATCCTCCCATTCTTTGCCACCACAGTCAGGCATCCCAGCATACTCCCCCTCTAAAAAGAAATCCCCCGCCAGACTTCCTCTTCTGCCTCTTCCTGTACATGGCAGGTTTATGAGAGAGAACCCACAGGAAGCCTTCCAGACCCAGTGAGTGATGCAGATTCTTGCTCCCTGTTCCTTGCTCTTTCCTGCAGTGTCTATCTCAGGCCTTTTAAACTGAGAGAACAGACATTAAAGGCCCAAACCTTTAAATCCTGCCAGAATTGGAGCTGAGCTACTGTATATGTGTGTTGGGTGGTGGGATCAGCCTTAGATGTCAACTCTTAATGATGATGCCTTTGAATAACATTTTCATTTGAAAACCGGTTTAATTTTCCATATCAGTCTTGTGAGGAAGTTAAGGCAAGAGTTCATATTCCTACCTTACAGATGAGAAAACAGGCTTAGAAAGGTAAAATCCTATAGCTAGTAGTATGTAGTAGAGCTAGAACACAAACCCAGGACTCTGACTCCAGATTCTGTCCCAGTACTTTTAGACTGAGTGTTTTACCAGCACATCCCTAGGGGACGAGGGTTAATGTGGGTGTAGGGAATGTTTAGGGTTCACTGTTTGGGGCCCCATCTCTTTCTTTCTTGAGAGCCTGGCATTGTACTATTGGGAGGGACTTAGGAGAAATTTCCCAGGGCATGTGCACGAGGCCTTGTATATGTACTTGAGCTGCTAGGCCCTGTTTTGAGTTCTGAGTGGTGGGTTGGGCTTTTGCCAGATTAAAGGGTCTGGGATGGCTGGAGGTCTGAGAAGGCGTGAATGGGATGCTGAGCTGCTTTTGGTACCCTATGGTCTTGCACTATGCTGGAATAACCCAAGTCCTTTTCCCCTCTACCCTTTCAGGACTGGCAGCCACCCTTTGCTGTGGAAGTAGACAACTTCAGGTTTACCCCCCGAATCCAGAGGCTGAATGAACTAGAGGTAAGAAGACTAGCAGCTGGTGGTGAGGTGGGGAGACTGAATACCTGAACTCTGATTCCACTTCCCTCGTGCCCTCCCTGGCTAAGGTGCTTTACCTAACTAGGCCTTTATTCTCTCGTCTATGAAATTGCATCTCTTTAGCGTGCCCAGGGCATGAAGGAATTATTGGAGCTCTGAATATAACCAAGAGCAGCGACATTTAGTTTCTCTGAACAAAGGTTTGCTATTTCTGAAGCTCCCCTGTCAACCAACCTATCCTACCTGGTTCAACAAAAGGGAAATATGGTGCTGGCTGAGAACGTTCTCTCTAGGCCACTGAATGTGGCCACATTCATCCAATTCATTCATAACCCTGTGCTTTCTACCTTCCATCCGTGTTGTTTGGTAACATGGGAGGTGAGGTAGATGGATGGGAACAACACAAGAACTGGTCTGTGTGGAGGCTGGAATTGTTAAAAACTTGGGCAGGGGATCAGGCAGGTAGAGTTTGCCCTCTCCTTTTTGTTCCATATAGGAAGTCTAGGCCGTTTCCATGAGTAGGTAGGGTTCTTCACTAAGGGCTTAAGAATGCCCTGGGGTAATGAGAGTGGGTGCCCTAAAGCCAGTTCCAGGTAAGGTCCTGGACTTTTCCATGAAAGATACAGGTTAGAAGAATGCTACCACGTCGTCCCCCATTAATTATGATGTATCCACAAGCCTTAGTAGATGTTCTGGGGCGATGGTGGGAGTGGGGGGTGGAATTAGGCCTAGCTGAGCATTCACGACTTAAAAGCTTCCACGTCTTCTAGACCAGAATTTCTCAACCTTGGCACTGTTGACATTTGGGGCCAGATAATACTTTGTTGTAAGGAGTGTCCTATGCATTGTTGGCTGTTTATCAGCATCACTGACTTCTACCTGTTAGATGCTAGTATCACCCTCTTCGAGTTCTGACAACAAAAACTGTTGTAAGATATCTCCAAATGTCCCCTGAGGGACAGAATTGCCCCACATTGAGAACCACTGTTCTAGACTCAGTCTAGGTGCTCTTTTGGTCAGGGCGAAAGTCATGTCTGGTAGAGGGTACAACTTCCTTAAATATATCTGACCAAGCTTATGGCGGTATAGCTAGGGCAAGGTATAGCCTAGCACGGGACAGGGGCAGGATTTCTAGAGGGATGGTGGTAGCTAATTGTGGGGGAGTGGGGGAGCAGGGATGAGGCCAAGGCCAGAAAGCTAAGGGCTGAGGTGGAAGGAGTAGGGTTTCTGGACCCTGAGGGGTTCCCACAGCCAAGGAGCCATAGGTCATTTCCACAAATAGGTCTTAGTTTTCCTCATTTATGACATAGAAAGGACAATTGTCCTAATGGGACCAGGGCAAGACAGTGCATAGTAGTAACTATCTAGTTTCCCCTAGGACCAGGCCCTCTGACCAGGATGAGGAGGTGATAGGCTTGGGGCCTTTAGGAGCCCTTCTTGGGACACTGAGATTTCAAGGAAGCATGGTACATGCCTTGTTCCTGGGATCTTTGGCCTACATTGGGTCCTGAGTTGGCCAGGTGCCAGTGCTACTTCGGTGCACTATCTTTTAGTCCTTTAGGCCAACCTGTCTATAGCATGCATTCTTACTCTTTCAGCCACCATGGTCTAAGTTTCATGGTGCATAAAAAGAGATGAATGTGTTCTTCTGGAGCCTTCGTTCTCTAAAACATGCCTAGAGCTTAGATAGAATTCTGACATTTCCAGAGGGTCTTCACTGTTTTTCTCATTAAGTCCTCACCCCTCTAGGGTAAGTGGACTGGGCAGTTATTTTATTCTCCTTTTATAAATCAGAAAATAGGTATCCAGAGTGTGGAACTGATTTGTTTAAGACTCTACAGCAAATTAGTAGCAGAGGAAAAGTCAAAACTTAAGTTATTCAACACCCGGATCTCCTAGTACTTGCCGTGTGACATAACCACTCTGAGCCTCTGTTTCCTCATCTGTGAAAGAGATAATAATACTCATACAATCCTGTCAGAGAGATTGAGAGAGAATGTATATAAAGTTTTGGATGTTGTGCCCTTCTCTGTTTTGGGACCTTGGGCTTACCTAATTGACTAGAAGGTACCAGAGGTGAGAGTGTAGGTGGGATAAGCACTACCTAGAGCCTGGGATCCAGTTCATTTGGAGAGGCGCTGGGTAATGTAGGTGGGCTGTACCCTTTCTCTTCCCCTGAGATTGTGCCAGAGACAGGCAGGAGTCAGATCCTGGTGAGGCGGCCAGCCTTTTTGAGCCATTTCTTCCTCAGGCCCAGACAAGAGTGAAGCTGAACTACTTGGATCAGATTGCCAAATTCTGGGAAATCCAGGGCTCCTCCTTAAAGATTCCCAATGTAGAACGGCGGATCTTGGACCTCTACAGCCTCAGCAAAGTAAGAATAGGTTTTTCTTAGTGCCACCCCCCCGCATAGCCTTGCTTTTCTGCCCCCACCCCCACCCCGGTTTGGATATTGGGTCACTGGGCTGCAGTAGAAGGGGTATAGCCTGGCAGCACACAAGCTATCATCAGAATTTCTTAGTGTCTCTTGGTGCTGGTGGTTGGGAGGAGGGGGGTAGCCCCCAGTGACGTGAGGAGCTAGAGTTGTCCTCATTGACTTTTCTACAGGCCTACTCCATTTTATATATACACACAGCACATCCATGTCCCTTCCTGCTTGTCCTTTCAGATCGTGGTGGAGGAAGGTGGTTATGAAGCCATTTGCAAGGACCGTCGGTGGGCCCGAGTGGCCCAGCGGCTCAACTACCCACCAGGGAAAAACATTGGCTCCCTGCTACGCTCCCACTATGAACGCATCGTTTATCCCTATGAGATGTACCAGTCTGGAGCCAACCTCGTGGTAAGGACACCAGGCTGAGGTGGAGGGAGGCTTTACCCCCAGATACATTTTCCACACTTACTCTTAATGGAACTGGTTCAGTGGACTAGAGACCTGGGAGCTAAACTTTATCCTTTCCTAGTGTTGCTTATAATCTTCCCACACTGCTCAGGGTCAGAGATCCTGGAGTTATTTGGTCTTTATGGTCAGTCTGCTCTCCATTATGAGACAACGTGTTAGCTAATAGAGAAATTCAAAGGAAGGAGAGATGTTTTGGGCTGGAGAGGTCTGGAAAGAGATGGGTCTAGTGTGGTTGGGGAGAAGGTTGTAGGAGTAAGTGTTTGGAAGAAGGAATAACATAAGCAAATGTACTGAGAAGAATTCCCAAAGTGTATGTGGTGTCAGTGAGGAAGACTAGTTGAGCAGTGGCTATTGGTGTGGGCCAGGTGAGTGGAACCACAACTTTGGTTGCCACTGGGTAAGGGTAAAAGGGAAGCCCTTGCTGTTTGGGGCTGGAGCCCCATGCCCTGACCCTTACCCCTCATCTTTACCCAGCAGTGCAACACACGTCCATTTGATAATGAGGAGAAGGACAAGGAATACAAACCCCACAGCATCCCCCTTCGACAGTCTGTGCAGCCTTCCAAGTTCAACAGCTATGGCCGGCGGGCCAAGAGACTGCAGCCTGATGTGAGTACTCCTTTCTATCTTAGTGGTTCGGAGGTGGAATGAATTTTCTCCCTCCCTCTGGCCAAGGTTGTGTCCCCATTCCACTATCCCTTTTGTCATTTTTCTTGAGTTCTTCTGAGCATTAGTGTGCCTCTCTACCTTCACTTTTTGCTCTTTCCTCCACCCTCAGCTGAGCATCTGAGCTAGCTCTTGATCTGTCAGTACAGTATCTGTTGTATGTCTGTCCTTCTTGCCTGTCTTGTTCCTTTCCTGATTCACTCTGCTTGTAGAAGTAAAACTTTTCTTTTTATACCTATATCTTATCTCCAGGTAGAGGTTTATATGCCAGGCATTATTCTAGGCACTGGGGATACAACAGGACAAGACAGACACTGTCCCTGGGCTCATTGAAGCATGTAGATCATATTAGTCACTACCATTTGTTGAATGCTTACTCTATGCCAAGCACTGTTACTTTTTTTTAATATATTTTATTTCCAGTTCCCTCATAACTATAAGGTAGGGGTTAATGTTCTCATTTTACAGTTGAGAAAACTGAGATCTCGTCCTAATTCCTTTCCAAGAGAGGGCTGAAGAGGGAGCTCACTTTGCCCTGGCCTGCCTATGCCTCAGCCCCTGGCATGAGCCCAGGTGATATATAGTCTGAGCTATTGTTCTTTTATGATGGGGCAGTCTGCCCCAGATAGCAGTCTTAATAACATTGCCTTCTTTCTTCCCAGCCGGAACCTACAGAGGAAGACATTGAAAAGAATCCAGAGCTGAAGAAGCTCCAGATCTATGGGGCAGGACCCAAGATGATGGGCCTGGGCCTCATGGCCAAGGATAAGACTCTGCGGAAGAAAGGTGAGGCTTAACAGGCTAAGGCATTGTGAAGGTTGGACTCACCTGGGGAGAGGAGGCAGGGCCCTAACTGTCTCGGACCTGTACTTTAGAGCTGCTCTTCTCTCCCAGATAAGGAAGGGCCTGAGTGTCCCCCCACTGTGGTGGTGAAGGAGGAGTCTGGAGGGGACGTGAAGGTGGAGTCAGCCTCACCCAGGACCTTCCTGGAGAGCAAGGAGGAGCTGAGTCACAGCCCAGAGCCCTGCACCAAGATGACCATGAGGCTGCGGAGGAACCACAGCAATGCCCAGTTTGTAAGGACCCAGCCCTGACTTCCTAATGCTCTGCTTCTCGTCCCTTCAGCAAGCATTTCCCCATCATGGCACTGGACCAGGTTGCATTAAGCAGAAAAGTGGGCCTGGTGGGCCTTGGCCTCATGTAGCTCACTTAAGTGGGGAAACAAGGCCAACTCGCATGGAACAAAGAACAAGAAAGGGTGATCAAGTGCTGTCAACATGAAGTGCTGGAAGGGTCCAGAGGAGACTCACTCTCCATTGCTTCAGGATAAAGGCTAAGCTCCTCATTACCATGCATGATCCAGTCCCTGCTGACCTCTAGCCTCATTTCCCAGCACTGCCCACCTCACTCCTCTGCTATAGCCACACTGAACTACTTATAGGTATGTTCATTTTTTCCTCTGAGACATTCCGTGCTCTTTAATTCCCCCATGCTTTACACATGCTTTTTTTCCTGCCTTGAAGACTTTCCCTCTGTCCCTCTGCCTCATTGCCAAACTTGAGTTTGCCCTCAGGTTTCAGCCAGTTTCAAGTGTTAACCTTTTCAATGAAGTCTTTTCTCAAGGCTGTCTCTCCCTTTCTCCAGCTGGTTTGAGTGCTTCCTTCTCTAGGTTCCTACAGTACCCTTTATGGGCTGCTACTGGCAGTTTTCACTCTGCGGTTTTAATTTTTATGAGCATGTATTTCTAGAGTTCTGTGTACTTTTAGAAGGCAGAGACCATGTCTTATCCATCTTTGTGACCGTGGAGTTTAGCATAGTGCTGTATATGTATGTGTTCAGTAAGTGTTTATTGAACAAATGATTGTATGATAAAGAGCCTACTCTCACAGCTCTGCAGTTAAACTCCAGACCTAGTATGAATAGCCCGTCCAAGGACCATGACTGATCCAGCCAGCAAACAGTGGGTTTGTGATGGAGAGCTCTGTGGACTGGGGTACTGTCTGGAGGGGCCCGATGTTTGAAGGCTGGACAGGGTTTCAGTTGATGATCTTTTGCTTCCCTCCCCTGGCAGATCGAGTCATATGTATGCCGGATGTGCTCCCGAGGGGATGAAGACGACAAGCTCTTGCTGTGTGACGGCTGTGATGACAACTACCACATTTTTTGCCTACTGCCTCCTCTACCTGAGATCCCCAAGGGTGTCTGGCGGTGCCCAAAGTGTGTCATGGCGGTAAGGCCCCCCCAGCCCCAGTCCACATATGCCTCATAGGGTGTCCTTGTCTTCCTTCATCTGGCCTTGTTGAGGGCCGCTTCCTAGCTCAGTCACAGTCTTATGTTTTAGGTGCCTGGGGTGAGGCTAGGCTGGGCAGAGCTTTCAGGGAAAGAGGAGGAAGAGGAGACTCAGCTTTTGCTTCTGTCCTGTAGGAGCTCCCAGACTACCTGGGGAGGCAAGATTCATGATTAGACAGACTGTATGTGATGACGTACAACCAGATGCTAAATTGTGCGTTGGAAATTCTGAGGTGTAGAAGTTCAGAGAAGAGGAAAATGACTAAGGGCAGTAATCAGAGAAGATGTCAGGAATGAGATTTGAAGGGCAGGAATATTAAGAAAACGTTGTTTTTTTGATTGCCACATTTTTTGTTTTGTTTTTTAGAATGCTTAGAAAATAGAAAAATGATCTATCATCCTACTACCTATTAATATAGTCTGGTATTTTTTTCTTATCTTTTTTCTGTTGCATATCTAGAACTATCTTTAACAAGTTTGGGATCTTACATGTTTTCGTTTGTTATTTCATCATCATTTTTCTATATTAAATTTATTCACAAGTATGATTTTTTTCTTTTAGGAAATACATGACAGTCCATCACACAGATATAATATTTGTTTAGTTGTTTTCCTCTTATTGTGACATTTGGATTCATTTTCAATGATGTAGACTTTTAACTAGGGAGCCCTGGTGGTGCAGTGGTTAAGCACTTGGCTACTGACCAACAGGTGGGCGCGGTTCAAACCCATCAGCGGCTCTGCGGGGAAAAAAGACCTGACGATCTGCTCCCATAAAGATTTCAGCCAAGGAAACCCTATGGGGGCAGTTCTACTCTGTCACATGGGGTCACTATGAGTCACAATTGACTAGATGGCACCTAACAACAACACAACAGCAGACTTTAATTAGGAGAGGTATTTCAGACTGGGGTTGGAGAAACAGCAAGAGCAAAGGTACACAGGGGAGAATACCTAGTGTGGGTAGGGGCAGTGAGGAGAACAGCTGAAGTGGCAGTGAAGTCTAGGCTTGGGAAGTTTGGCAGGGATGTTTCATGAGTGGCCTACCTTCATCCAAATTCTGGGCGCTTCTACCTTTGCCTCTGGGTTTCTGGACCCAGAAACCTTATCTTAAGGCCTCAGCTATGGTCATGGAGACTGAGTGTGCAAGTTCATGTGTAAACACACACAGACACACAGATGAGGAAAGAGATCAGAGCAGTACATAAGGGCCTTGGTAGTGGAAGTTCCAGTGGGAGGAGTTTGGATGCAAACAGTATCGTGGACAAGGAAGACTGCCACCTTTCCTTGGCTCTTTTCCCTAAGTGGCTGTGGGCCAGTGAACCAGACTGACATTTATTTTTCAGAAATGAGCAGGTTATGTGTCTTACTCTGGGGTACACACGATTCTCATTTAAAACTATGAACAGAGTGAGGTAGATCCACATTCTGTCTTCTGAGACAATTTAAAAGAACAGTGTAGGGTTGACACTGTAGAATCAGGTGCCTTAGTTCATTTTCCCAGGCCTGTAGTTCCAGTCTGGGCATAGGAATGCTTCCCTGAACACCCTGTATGAACTCACGTTTTAGCTAGAGAGAAAAATGGTGGCAGAAGAGCATAGGAGAGTCCATGGTTTAGATAGTAAAGTCCTAAAGGAAGAAACGGTCATGGGCTGTGGTGATGAGGGAAGGCTTCCTGGAGGCTATGGGACTGGAGTTGGGATTTGAAGTATCAGTGAAAGAAGTTGGAAGAGGACATTCCAGTAGGGAGAATCTGTTTGAGCAAAAGCATGGTAGAAATGCATGTGGGGAATGAAAAAACTAATTTAACTGAAATGATAGGAGCAAAAGGTGGAGGTATAAAATTGAAGCCTACCTCAGGAGCCTAGTACAGACCTAGGGTTGTTCTCCCTCCCTACTCCTACCTCATATTCCAGTTCCACTGTTAAGGATTCTCCACTTCTTGCCTCTGCCTTGGTGACATGTTCTCTTTTGAGTTTCAGGAGTGTAAGCGGCCCCCTGAAGCCTTTGGCTTTGAGCAGGCTACCCGGGAATACACACTGCAGAGCTTTGGCGAGATGGCTGACTCCTTTAAAGCTGACTACTTCAACATGCCCGTGCACGTAGGTGATGGAGGGCTGGGGTAGTACTGGGGCCAGGGTTGTAGGTGTTGGTGTCTGATGGTCTCAGTCCTCTTGGGACAGTGGGTCCAGGATATGGTAGTCCACGGTTATCTGCAACCCCCGTTCCCCCAGATGGTGCCCACAGAACTTGTGGAGAAAGAGTTCTGGCGGCTGGTGAATAGCATTGAGGAAGATGTGACTGTTGAGTATGGAGCTGACATCCATTCCAAAGAATTTGGCAGCGGTTTCCCTGTCAGTGACAATAAGCGGCATCTAACTCCTGAGGAGGAGGTGAGTGGATGATTTATGGTTATATGTCAGCTGGGTGAGTTTAGGCAACTCATTTAATATCTGAAAAACTCAGTATTGTTGTAATATGGAGATAATTACATCTGCCTTACATGATTGCGGTGAGATGAAATGGTGCATGTAAAGAATACAGCCTAGTACTTGGTATGTGCAGACATAAGATTGGTTCTTTCATCTCTCTGAGCCTATCTCTTTATCTGTAAGATGGGGACAACATCTATCTTGTAAATTTGTTATGAGAATTAAATGAGAAGGTATGTGAAATGCCTGGCAGGGTGCCTGGCTCCATTCATAAGAAATGTTCAGGGACTGGGTTTGTATCCGCAGGAAAAAGTGAGGACCCAGGTCTACCTCAAGGGAAAAGTGTCTTTTGGTTCATAGCAGGGTTTTGTTTTTTCCAGATGTCAGGGGTCAGGGAGGGGGTGGGGTGGCTGCTCTGTTACTAATGTTGTTGTTTATTTGTTTATTATAATTTATTTTGTTGTTGTTAAGACTATACACAGCAAAACATGTACCAATTCAACAGTTTCAGCAGGTACAATTCGGTGACATTGATTACATTTTTCAAGTTGTGCAAACGTTCTCATCCTCCTTTTCTGAGTTGTCCTCATAAACTGCCCACTGAGATTCCTATCTAATTTTTCAAGTTGCAGAGCAAGGGTTTTTAATTTATAGGTATTTTGATGGTAAGTATATCTGTAATCTCCTTGAAATTGAACGTAAAATTCTGTGTGTGTATACTTTTAGGGAGAGCAAACCTGTAATATTGCTTAGATGTTTCAAAAAGATCTGTGACCTCAAAATTAAGGTTCCCAGGCCAGAGCAAATAACTTAAGATCTTCGTTCCCTTAGCATAATCCTCATCCCCTTTCTGCAAATACCTGACCTGACAGGAGTATGCTACCAGTGGTTGGAACCTGAATGTGATGCCAGTATTGGAGCAGTCAGTACTGTGCCACATCAATGCAGATATCTCAGGCATGAAGGTGCCATGGCTCTATGTGGGCATGGTCTTCTCAGCATTTTGCTGGCATATTGAGGATCACTGGAGTTACTCCATTAACTACCTCCACTGGTAAGTGGGGCCCTGAGGGGCCAGGGAGGCAGTCAGGGCAGGCTCCCTGCATGACCATGGATGTGACCACTCTGTGTGTCCCCTTTCTGCTTGGGCAGGGGTGAGCCAAAGACCTGGTATGGGGTACCCTCGCTTGCAGCTGAACATTTGGAAGAGGTGATGAAGAAGCTGACACCTGAGCTGTTTGATAGCCAGCCTGACCTCTTGCACCAACTTGTCACCCTCATGAATCCCAACACCCTCATGTCCCATGGTGTGCCGGTGAGTGCCCAGGAAACAGGGACAAGGAGTAGTGTGTTAGTTTCCTAGGGCTGTTGTAACAAAGTACCACAAATTGGGTGACTTATAAGAGCAGAAATTTATTATCTCACAGTTCTGGAGGCTAGAAGTCTGAATTTTGAGTGTTGTCAGGGCCATGCTCTTTCCGAAGTCTCTAGGGGAAGATCCTTTTTTGTCTCTCCTAGCTTCAGGTAGCCCCAAGCATTCGTTGACTTGGCAGCTGCAGCAGTCTCTGCCTCTGTTATCCCATGGTGTTCTTCCCTCTGTGTGTCTGTTGGTGTCTCTTCTCCTCTTTATAAAGACACCACTCATTGGATTAGGATCCACTCTACTGCAGTATGACCTCATGTTAACTGATAACATCTTCAGAGAGCCCATTTCCAAACAAGGTCACAATCACAGGTACCAGGGGTTAAGACTTCAACATATCTATTTAGCGGACACAATTCAATCCATAACAGGTAGGAATAATTTAGTGCTGTCCTTTGTTGTGGTGGTAGTTGTCATCTGGAATCTTGCCCCTTTCTCATTCCCGTTCTGTATTAGTCAGACTGTATGTTTGACCACTCTAGTGAATCTGTTGCCATCAAGTTGATTCCAACTCATGGTGACCCCACGTGTTACAGAGTACAACTGCTCCATAGGGTTTTCTTGGCTGTAATCTTTATGGAAGCCTATTGCCAGTTCTTCTGCAGTGCCACTGGGTGGGTTCGAACTGCCAACCTTTAGGTTAGTAGTCAAGTGCAAACTATTTGCACCACCTAGGGACCTTTTCCACTCTAATAAATACTAAAAATAATAGTGGCTAGTTATACAGTGTGATGGTGAGCCCTCTGGGCCGTGTGATTGAGGGTAACACCTTAAGGATGGCTTATTATCACACCTATATTCTAGCCAGTAGAAGGGGGAAATGGAAACACTAGTTAAATGCCCTTAACTTATAAGGGCACACATCACTCATCTCCTGTTAGTCAAAACGTAGTCACATGGCCACGTCCAGCTGCAAGGGAAACTGGGAAATGTGATTTTTATTCTGAATGGTCATGTACCAGCTACAAATTGGAGGTCATGTTATTATGAAAGGCAAGAATGAATATTGGGGGACAACTGTCAGTCTCTTTCACACTTTCTGTACTGTTATCTTTCACAGAGCAGTGAGTAGGTCTTTTTACTTAACAACCATCCTTTTTTAAAAGCCACTTTAGTGCAATATAATTTACACACTAGAAAATTTACGCATTTTAAGTACACAATTCAGTGAATTTCAGAGTTGCATATACTACCACAATCCAGTTTTACGTATCCATTACCCCAAAAAGATCGCTCATGCCCATTTGTAGTCATTTCCCTATTCTAACCCCAGTCCCTTGGCAACCACTAATTTGCTTTATGTCTATAAATTTGCCTTTTCTGGACATTTCATATAAATGAAATCGTATAATATATGGCTTTTTGTGTCTGGCTTCTGTCACTCTGTTGTTAGCTGCCATCAAGTTGGCGCCTGACTCATGATGACCCCATTCACACCAGGATTGGAGCATTGTGATCCATAGAGTTTTCATTGGCTGATTTTGGGCAATAGATCACTGGGCTGTTCTTCCTAGTCTGTCTTAGTCTAGAAGCTCTGCTGAATCCTGTTCAGCTTTAAAGCAGCACTGACAGGGATGGTGGCTGTGCTTAAAGGGCATTGGTCGGGAATCAAACCAGGGTCTTCTGCATGGAAGGTGAGAATTCTGCCACTGAACCACTACTGCCCCCATACAGATAATAATGACTTCTAAAATCACACTGATTATACCATTTAAAAACAAAACTACCATCTTCAGTTCTTCTGTTAACACTGAGATGCTCGCGTCTACTCGTAAAGGATTTATATTTCTAATCACTATAAAACTTACAATAAGCTACCTAACACCTGAGCTAGTTTTCTTCTTCTTCTTTCATTTAGAATAACGTTTTTGAGGTTTATCCACATTTTAGCATATGTCAGTACTTCATTCTTTCTTTGGCTGAATAATATTCCATTGTATGAATATACCATATTTTGTTTGTTCACCAGCTGATGGACGTTTGGGTGGTTTTTTCCTTTTGGCTATTCATAATTCTCATTTTTAACAGTTGTAGATTGTGAGGTGAGCTTTTCTAAACACCCACACAGAACACAGTAAAGTGACATTGCCAAAATGAGGGGACAGGTTGAGACGAAGAATCAGGAGCACTAGGTTCTACTTCTTGTTCTATTTGAGGTTTCTCTGGGACTCAGTTTTCACATCTATAAAATTAAGGCCGGGACTAGATGATTCAGCAATATTTCTAGAGCTACTTATGTGTGCGAGGCCTTTGGTCAGCACCCTGAAGGTAAATAAACTAGTCCCTGCCTTTACTGTGTATGCATAGTTGAGTGGAAGACAGAGATGAGTAAACTAGGGGAGTAAAGTGTAAGAGGTGCTACAAAAGAACAAGAAGAGTGGGTCACTTAGGAAGGGGCAGTTGGAAAAGGTTTATAGAGGAAGAGTAAGTTTGCCTGTCGGGATGGGGATTCAAGTGAGGGGCTCTCAGGAGAGGCATGACATGGTCACATTTGCAGATTTTAGAAAACCATTCTTGTGGTTGATAATGGAGACTCATGCAATAATATAGGCAAGAAATGCTTGTGTTGCATGTAAGCAGGGATAGATTTGAGAAAAAGAAAATACTGGGGAGGAGACCTGATGTATGACCCAAGTAAATGTGGAGATATGTTCATGAATGGGAAGATTCAATATTATTAGGATGTTAATTCTCTCCAAATTAATCTAGAATCCTAGCAGAGGAGTCATTGGGTTGAAGGGTATAAACATTTTAGGTTCTTGGTATATATTAACAAATTTAGTTTCCAGAGAGTAGAATCTATTGATCCCCTTATCTGCAAGGTCCCTATTTCACTGTATCTTCACTAGCATTGGAGCCCTGGTGGTGTAGTGGTTAAGAGCTCGGCTGCTAACCAAAAGGTCGGCAGTTTGAATCTACCAGCCGCTCCTTGGAAACCCTATGGGGCAGTTCTACCCTGTCCTATAGGGTCACTGTGAGTCGTAATCGACTCGACAGCAACGGGTTTGGTTTTGGTTTTCATTAGTATTGAATATTCATCTTAAAAAGCTTTGTGAGATAGCTCAGTAAAGATGACTTAAACATACACATGGCTGCTTCCACTCCTAGTTGAAACCCCCTAAAATTAAAAAAAAAAAATTACAGAGATGGAGGAAAATAAGAAAAGAATCAATGATTTCAAACTAAAACAAAAATCTTGAAACTAGAAAACAGATAGATGAGAAAACTGAGTCTTAAGCCAGTCCTGAGATATCTGAGAACCAACCTGGTTTATACTGCAGAATCCCTGAAAGGTTCAGAGTTGATGGCACCAGGCATTCTGGGGGTAAAGATGGATAGGGTTAAAATAAGAATAGGTTCAAGTCTATATAAGAAACTGAGATCTCCTCCCGTGCTGGGCAACTGGGAATCTGACCCTCCATCACTCTAGCAAAAGACGAGATTTATTTTTGAAAAGTTAAAACAGTTTCTGGATTGAGGTCTTCTACTTCCAGTTGAGGATGAAGTTAGAGTGAAAATAGCTAGGATACATCTATGTGTGCAGACTGAATGTTGAGCTTCCCAGCCATCTCCCTCCATGTGGCTCTTAGAACACTGGCAGCCACACCTTTTTCCTAAAGGCAAGAAATTGGTAGTTTTCTCTGGGGAATCTGACCAGCCTTAGCGGAGAGAACTAACTAGAGTTTCCCAAACTAAATGGCCCAGCCAGATCACCCTGTAGTGAAGCTCACAGTTGACAAGCTTATGTACTCAGAGATACCATTTAGTTTTTTAATCTCTTAAATATAAGCAGATAGCCACAGATTAACAGACAACTGAGGAAAACCTATGAAGTGAAAGAGACCCAAACAACCAGAAAACAAAATCAATTTAGAGAAACAGAGACTAGGTAGGGAGAAGTACACTTTTAAAAAAAAGGAAAAGAAATCTTAGTATCTTCAGAATAAGCATATGTTGTCAACGTGAAATAAGAACAAGATGCTATTAAAAAGGAACATACCTAAAACCAAAAAGAGCCCTTGGAAATTAAAATCATGATAGCAGAAGTGAAAAACTCAAAAGAAGATTTAGAAGATAAAAAGGAAATCTCCCAGAAAAATAGAATAAAAAGATAAAGATGAAGAAAATTGGAGGATCTGTACAGGAGGTTCAATATTCAAATGATGGGAGTTCTGGAAAGAGAGAATAGAGAAAACAGAATGAAATCATTCGATAAAATTTCCTAGAACTGAAGGATATAAGTTTATAGAATCAAAGAGCCCACCTAGTACATGGATGAAAACAGATCCACACCAAGGGCATATCTTACGAATTTTCGTATCAAACAGAGACCAGAAAAATCCTGTAAGTTTCCTGAGAGAGAAAATAAGTTTAATTCAAAGCATTAGGAATCAGAATGGCTTCAGACTTTTCAACAGCAGTACTGGAACTAGAAGATTTAGAGCAATACCTTGAAAATGATTTTTAACTTAGAATTCTATATCCAGTCAAATTATCAATGAAGTGTGAGAGTACAAAAAGAGACATTTTCACAAAAAAGTTCTTCCCGCTATTTCTCAGGAAGCTCTTGGAAGAAGCTAGAGCACAACAAAGAAATAAGGAGGAAGACATGGGATCTAGGGAACAGGTTTGTCCCAGGAGAGTGATGGTCCAGGGAGGACAGTGGTTCTAGATTGGAACAGATTAGAAGACTCCCTGAGAGACTGCTACAGAAAGGTGAAAGTTGATAGGAGAGAGGAGATTTGGATACTTGTTAGAAGTTTGGGATTAAACCATTAATACTTGCATAGAAAATGATCAAATTGAGAAACAAGAGGCTATTTTTAACATAGTCTAAAAAGAACTGTTGGCCATGGCGTATTTTCTGACTCATGGTGACCCTGTGTGTGTCAGAGTAGAACTGTGCTCCATAGGGTTTTCAGTGGCTGATTTTTTGGAAATAGATCGCCAGGCCTTTTTTTTGAGGCATCTGTGGGTGGAATGTAACCTTCAACCTTTCGGTTAACAGCTGAATGCATTAACTCTTTGCACCACCCAGGGACTCCTAACATAGTCTAAATCTTATGTTATTTAGGTAACTATAGAAATAATTGGAAGAGGTGAAACTGATTGCCTCTGGGGCAGGGGGAGGGGAGAATGGCAGGGAGGAGTCAGGGCCTGCTGATTCTTGACACTGCATATATGACTGATAAAAGTAAATATTTGTGAAAAAAGCTTTGCTAGTTTAATGAGAAGTGGTATTTTTATAAAAATTACCGGGAAAGTTGAAATATTTTGGTATGTACACTTCCTACTTTTGACTCTCAAATCTTTTAACTGTCATCTGCCAACACAAATCACAAACTTGTGAGCGAAGACCACAGTCCTTTAAGTGTTGGAGGATCTGCGATTCTGTTGTCAGACTGTGTTCCTGAGGCTTTCCTTTGTCTCTTTAAGGACCCTGCACTTAAATCAGGTTTATGTAGACTGTGAAAAATTTCTGTCTCACCATCTTTGGCTTTTCTTCTTCCTCAGGTTGTCCGCACAAACCAGTGTGCAGGAGAATTTGTCATCACCTTTCCCCGTGCTTACCACAGTGGCTTCAACCAAGGCTACAACTTTGCTGAGGCTGTCAACTTTTGCACTGCTGACTGGGTGAGTTTGGAGTGTTGGTGGACTGGCAGGCAAAAACAGGAGTGTTGCCGTGAAGCTGAGGCACTACGGCCTCCAGATTTGGCCACACTCAACCTTGAACCTGTCCATAGCTGCCTGCTGGGCGCCAGTGCATTGAGCACTACCGCCGGCTCCGAAGATACTGCGTCTTCTCCCATGAGGAGCTCATTTGCAAGATGGCTGCCTGCCCAGAGAAGCTGGACCTGAACCTGGCAGCAGCTGTGCATAAGGAGATGTTCATCATGGTGCAGGAAGAGCGACGTCTACGAAAGGCCCTGCTGGAGAAGGTGGGTGGTGGGGAGAGTACTCTGGGTCAGGTACCATAGCCTGGTAGACATTGGGGGAGGAAGAAGCAGTACCAAGAAGTAGAAGATGTAGATTCTACTCTTAGGGTGTAGTGAAAAGAACTAGACGCATCTGGGTTGAAAATCACATGCCATTCTCTGCTCTACCATTTACCGGCAACCTTGGGCAAGTTTGTTTGCCTCACTGAGTATCAGTTTCCCCACCTGAAAAATGGGGATTATGATAATGCTTATGTTTTTGGATAGATGAGTGGATTAAAGATAATGTTTGTTAGATAAGTGGCCCATAGTAGGTGCTCGGATAGCTGCTATTCATCATTATTTAAATAACCCAGTAAGACAGACTAGCATATGAAATCCCTGCTGACGATTAGCTGGGCACCTTTTCAACTTACTTAACCACTCATCGTCTCACTTTCCCACTGTGTAAAATGGGAATAAATGCCTAACTTGCAAGGTGGTTGTAAAGCTTGAGCAAGGTGATTTATGTCAGAGCATCTATTACTGTACTTACAATGTAGCTGCTGCTGTGCTTATTGATGATATTAATTCATGAAGAAAATGATTGAAATATAGAATATTTCTTAGGAATGCTATTTTAATTCATTCACATGGTTCAACAACTCAAACTAGGGTAATATTACCAAGTAGAAGGAGGTGCTACTTTAATAGATTTCTCATAAGCGTATGTCAGTTGTGTGTGTGGATGAGTGAGAGCTACTACAGAGTTATAAAGTCCACTTAAGTCGTTTTAGCCTTCCTCTTAAAGCTCCATGCCTGTCCACTTAGGGATTTGACTTAGAGTACTCCATAAGATTACAAAGCAGTGCTGGTCTTTCCTGCCTGTTTGGGTAATACTTTCTTATTTTAAAGTTCATTTATAACTCTACTGTGAGCTTGGGCTATAAGGAGAATTGCAGCTACAGTAGGTGTTGGAAGTCTGGGGCTTCTCAGTCTTTGGTGTTAGTTGATGAGGTACTGGGCTTTTCCAGGCATCATTTTCTCTCTGAAATGGATTAGCTCTGTAAGAGCCATTTAGCACTGTTCTTAAATGGTGACTCTGGCTGTTTCAGGCTATGGAAAGGAGCCAGAGCTAGTTGGGGGGAATAGATGTTCTGGTGGCACAGTGGTTAAGCTAACCGAAAGGTCGGCAGTTCAAACTCACCAGCTGCTGCATGGGAGAAAAATGTGGCAGTCTGCTTCCACAAAGATTTACGTTCTTGGAAATCCTATGAGGTGGTTCTTCTCTGTCCTGTAGGGTGGCTGAGTCTGAATCGACTCAATGGCAGTGGGTTTGATTTCTTGGTTTTATCCTGACATTCAGAATATTTTACGCTTGGCTCTTGCCTTATCTCTAAGATAAGGAGGGTTTGGGATCCCCCCCAGTATTGAAGTTCTATAAAAGATTGTGTGTGTTTGAGTACTTTTCTGGGGAGAGGACTCATAGTTTGCATCCAATTATCAGAGGAGTCCATGATCCAAAAAAAAAAAAAACCACTAATCTTCATCCTTAGAGCATTGTCTGGCTTTGGAGACAAAATTGACTACAGTCAAATTCTTACTTTGGGTAAGTTACTGACTCTTAAGATTTGGTTTCCTCCTTAGTAAAATAAGATAGGCCTGTGAAATAGGTAATTCTTATCTGAAAATTAGAGTTAATAACAGTAAATATTTGTTGAGCACTTATTCTAAGTGCTTAGATACTTTTCTAATTCCTTAGTTGCTTTATCTTTGTTTTTCCTCATGACAACCCAATGAGGACTGGTACTGTTATCTCCATTTTACAAGATAAGGAAACTGAAACGGAGAGAGGTTTAAATAATTTACTCAAGATTACACAGCTAATAAGTGGCAGAGCTGAATTTTTAATGTGCAGTAGACTCTTCATATCTTATGTGGGGGATAGGTTTTAGTTTTTAATTATTCATTTTTGTTGTTGAGAATATACACAGCAGAACATAAATACCAATTCAACAGTTCCACATGTACAATTCAATGACATTGTTACATTCATCAAGTTGTGCAACCATTCTCACCCTCCTTTTTCAAGTGAGTCTCATGGCAAAGGAGGCAGTTGTTCACTGAGGCAGTCAGCCACACATTCCATTTCCTCTTCCTATTCTTGGCTGTCCTTCTTCCTCTGTTGCTCTAGGCGAATAGAGACCAATTGTTGTGCCTCGAATGACTGCTTGCAAGCTTTTAAGACCTCAGGCCCTGTGCAACAAACTAGGAGGTAGAACAGAAGCACTAAACACATTATTAGGCCAATTAACTGGGGTGTCCCATGAAACCATGACCCTAACCCACCAAACCAAGGAACCAAATCCCATGAGGTGTTTGGTTATACATAAGCAGCCTCAGCAGCTACTCTTTTTTGTTTTTTGTCATTGTTGTAGGTATGTCTTTTTATTTTATTTTATTTTAGTGTTGTACTTTAAGTGAAAGTTTACAATTCAAGTTAGTCTCTCATATCAAAATGTATACATACATTGTTATGTGACCCTAATTGCTCTCCCTATACTGTGATAGCACACTCCTCCTTTTCACCCCTGATTTCCCATGTCCATTCAGCCAGCTCCTGACCCTCTCTGCCTTCTCATCTCACCTCTGGACAGGAACTGCACATTTAGTCTCATGTATCTGCTTGAGCTAAGAAGCACACTCTTCACAAGTATCATTTTATGTCCCATAGTCCAGTCCAGTCTTCGTCTGAATAGTTGGCCTTGGGAATGATTTTAGTTCTGGGTTGACAGGGAGTCCGGGGGCCATGCTTTCTGGGGTTCCTCCAGTCTCAGACCATTAAGTCTGATCTTTTTACTAGAATTTGAGTTCTGCATCCCACCTTTCTCCTCCTCCATCAGGGACTCTGTTGTGTTCCCTGTCAAGGCGGACATTGGTGGTAGCCAGGCACCATCTAGTTTTTCTGGTCTCAGATTGATGCATTCTCTGGTTTATGTGGCCCTTTCTGTCTCTTGGGCTAATACTTTCCTTGTGTCTCTGGTGTTCTTCATTCTCCGTTGCTCTAGGTGGGTTGGGACCAATTGATGCATCTTAGATGGCCACTCGCTAGCTTTTAAGACCCCAGATGCCACTCTCCAAAGTAGGATGCAGAACATTTTCTTAATGAACTTTGTTATGCCAGTTGACTTAGATGTCCCCTGAAAGAATGGTCCCCAGACCCCCGCCCCTGCTACTGTGTCCCTCAAAGTGTTTGGTTGTATTCAGGAAATTTCTTAGCTTTGGTTTAGTCCAAATTGTGCTGACTTCCCCTGTAGTATGTGCTGTCCTTCCCTTCACCTGAGATAATTCTTGTCTACTATCTAGTTAGTAAATAATCCTCACCCTCTTTACCCACCCTCGTAACCATCAAAGAATGTTTTCTTCTGTGTTTAAACCTTTTCTTGAGTTCTTATAATAGTGGTCTTATACAATATTTGTCCTTTTGTGACTGACTAAATTCACTCAGCGTAATGCCTTCCAGATGCCTCCATGTTATGTTTCACGGATTCATCGTTACTCTTTATCATTGCCTAGTATTCCATTGTGTGAATATACCGTAATTTGTTTATCCATTCGTCCGTTGATGGGTACTTAGGTTGTTTCCATCTTTTTGCTATCGTGAACAGTGCTGCAGTGAACATGGGTGTGCATATATCTATTCGTGTGATGGCTCTTATTTCTCTAGGATATATTCCAAGGAGTGGGATTGCTGGATCAAATGGTACTTTTATTTCTAGCTTTTTAAGGAAATGCCAAATTGATTTCCAAAGTGGTTGTACCCTTTTACATTCCCACCAACAGTGTATAAGTCTCTCCACAACCTCTCCAACATTCATTATTTTGCGTTTTTTGGATTAATGCTAGCCTTGTTGGGGTGAGATGGTATCTCATTGTAGTTTTGATTTGCATTTCTCTTAAGTTGTAAATATATCTGTCACACAGCTTTTACCATTTCAACTTTTTACAGGTGTTCAGCTTATTGACAGCAGTTAAATTAATTGGTTATACAACTCGACCCTTAATGAATGCAATTTTTCCACTACCATAAACCGAAACTAAGTATTCTGTAAGAAATAACACCCCACCTTTCCCCCTCCCTCCCGTCCCTGGTTAACTACTAATAATTTTTGGTGTCTGTACCTTTGCCTGTTCTTGTCTTTTTATATAAGTGAGGTTGTAGGGGATAGATTTTAAATAAGTTAGTATATAAGACAAAAATTGTTATAGTCAAAATTTCCTTTTAAAATCCCTAAAATTGCCCATAATGTATAGCATTGTATTGTCTCTCAGTTACTCCAGCATAGCCAGCTTTTCCTCCATTTTTGGAATAGATTGCTTTTTCTTCATCTGAGCAACAGATGACATCATTGGCTTAGTTGTTGTTGTTCAGTGTTGTTGGGAAAAGCTTATATTTTTAAAGATTAGATGGAAGCACATACAGTTGAATTTTTATATTAGATATGTGCATGCAGTGTCTCTTGTCTGCTGAGTAACCAGTACAGCACTTGGAACACAGTGGGCACTGAGTAACTGGAAGCTAACATTGTTCCCCAGTGTGTGCCCTCCACACTAGCCAGGCCTCTCTCTTGGCTACTTCCACAATTGCTGACTCTCCATGCCTCAGTCCACCATTTTCCTCACTATTTCTTACCCAAAAGGTCCTTTCTGCTTATCTGAATCTTACCTGATTTTTCTTCCTCTATAAAATTCTTTTTGCCTCAGCACAAACTGATCTTGCCCTTCTTCTGATCCTCCCAGCTTTGAAAGTCTGAACTTTACAGAGGCAGGTATGCCCCGTGGGGTTTGGTCTTCCCCACAGCCATCAGCACAGGTTGTAGTCTAAAGTGGGGCTCAGTGGTGGCTGAGATGGGGGTTTCCATGACCCTGTTCTGCTCCTATATAATGTGTGGGTTGAATACCCCCAGGGCATCACGGAGGCTGAAAGAGAGGCCTTTGAGCTGCTCCCAGATGATGAGCGCCAGTGTATCAAGTGCAAGACCACTTGTTTCTTATCAGCCCTGGCCTGCTATGACTGCCCAGATGGCCTCGTCTGCCTTTCCCACATCAATGACCTCTGCAAGTGCTCTAGTAGCCGGCAGTACCTGCGGTGAGCATGGGGCCCACCTGGAGGAAGTGGGGCATGGAAGAGGATGCAGAATTGGGCCAGATGTGCTCTTCCCTCCCTCTTCCTCCAGGTATCGGTACACCTTGGATGAACTTCCTGCCATGCTGCATAAGCTGAAGGTTCGGGCTGAGTCCTTTGACACCTGGGCCAACAAAGTGCGAGTGGCTCTGGAGGTGGAGGATGGGCGGAAGCGCAGTGAGTGATGGGGGGACGGAGGGACTCCACAGGCAAGTTCTAGTCCCTTTTCTCCTGTATTCCCAAACCCCCTTCTTGACTTTCCTCAATACTGCCTACTCCTTGCTCTCTTTCTCTTTCCAGGCCTTGAAGAGCTGAGAGCACTAGAGTCTGAGGCCCGTGAGCGAAGATTTCCTAATAGTGAGCTGCTGCAGCAACTGAAAAACTGCCTGAGTGAAGCAGAGGCTTGCGTGTCCCGGGCTCTGGGACTAGTCAGCGGCCAGGAAGCTGGGTATGGCAGCGTGAGATGTTGGGGCAGAGATAGTCTGCTGAGGATTTAGCATCTAGGAAAAGTGCTACAAGGGATGGACTCAGCACCATTGGGCAGACTGGACATCAGCAGGAAGCTGACAAGCACTAGAATGTGAGGTGGCCTGGGACGTATTAGGGAAGGCGAGGAGACTAGGCAACATAGAATGGAGAAGGGAGACTCATTAATAAGATACCTAGAAATGTTTATTTTTATCAGTACCTAGAGGAGTTTTGAAGGACAGGCTGAGGAATTTTGTGGGCAGGAAGAAGTTGTGCAAGGTTTAGGGGCAAGGAAAAGACACAGAAGCATAAACCTACACAGCTTTAGAGTTCTCAGTAGAGGATGGATTGAAAAGTCAAGCTTGTTATCAGTTAATTTCTAAAACCTCCCCCCAAGATATATTCTCTCCTGATTCTTTTCCCTCATATCTTAATGGTCATTATCTTAAAACCCTCCCACTAATCTGGGCAGCGGGGAAAACTCTGAGGTATGAGAGATCAAGGCGAGCATGTGTGATGAGGAAAGGTATTGGTCTTACCAGAAGAGATGGGGGAGGAGACTGGATTTGGACCTGAAACCCCATATGTGAAACTTTGTAGCCCCTATAGGGTGGCTGGTCTACAGATGACCCTGGCTGAGCTCCGGGCCTTTCTGGACCAGATGAACAACCTGCCTTGTGCCATGCACCAGATTGGGGATGTCAAGGTGAGGAGGGGTGGCTTTGGAGTGCTGCTGAGGGATCGGGGGGCTGGGGGACCTAAGCAGCAGGGCTCTCTTAGCTCCCTTAAATAGCTTAGTATTTGGCCAAGACAGGGTGCACGTGTGAAAAAATAATAAAAGGTATGAGGCAAAGTGTCTAGTGACTGCCTCTTAGAAATGGGATTTGAAGGGGAGGTGGCAGGGGTATGAATACAGGATGCAGAGTCAAGGGAATGTTTCCTGGAGGAGGAGGATAAGGAAGTGACAAGGGTGTGTGTGGGGCCTGAAAGCTGTGAAGTTCATGAAGGTAGAGAAGTGGGATGCAGAGGACAGTGGACACTAGTATGAACATAAGGGTTTGTGAGAAGACAGCATAGCATTTTTTAAGGCAGAGGCTCTCTTGGTGCTATACATCAGAATCCTCTGGGGAGTTAAATAAAGCACAGATTCCTGACCAACCCTTATTTAGAATCTCTAGGGGTGGAGCCCAGGGAACTGCATTTTAAACAAATTCCTCAGGGTATTCTAATAGGCAGTCAGTTTTGGGAACCACTGTCTTACAGCATGGAGAAAGAAGAGAGCCTAGCGCAAGGTAGGCTTTCTTTTCCCAAAAGACTGGAGGGTAAGAAGGTAGGTGAGGCAAGGCTGTCTGGTGGTGGGACCTCTGAGTGAGCCCAGCTGAGGAGTTTGTTCTTCATCCTATATTTTGGTGTAGGGTATTCTGGAACAGGTAGAAGCATACCAGACTGAAGCCCGTGAGGCCCTGGCCTCACTGCCCTCTAGTCCAGGGCTACTGCAGTCCCTGTTGGAAAGGGGGCAGAGGCTGGGGGTAGAGGTACCTGAGGACCAGCAGCTCCAGCGGCAGGTGGAGCAAGCGCGATGGCTGGATGAGGTGAAACGCACGCTGGCCCCCTCAGCCCGAAGGGGCACCCTGGCTGTCATGCGGGGACTATTGGTTGCGGGCGCCAGTGTAGCCCCTAGCCCTGCTGTGGATAAGGCCCGGGCCGAGTTGCAGGAGCTGCTGACCATTGCTGAACGCTGGGAGGAGAAGGCCCATCTCTGTCTGGAGGCCAGGTAGGTTGAGCCTCTTCCCCTCCCTGCCCTACTCCAACCTTCAACGTATAGGGAGAACCTGAAGAAGATTTCCATGGTAACCTTGGGCACCAGACTCCTGCATTGATATATTGACTCTCCTCCCCTCTTTTTCCCTATCTAGTCTTTTTTTTTTTAAAGAAAAAAAAAAACACCATATACACATAGAGGCAGAGATAGGCTGGTGGAGATACAGAGGTAGACAGATAGATAGAGATTGATAGAGGACTAGCCTTACTGGCTGACATGTGCACATGCACACAAGTACACATTCAGGCAGATGGGTAGATCTCTGTAGAAAGATACCACACACAGGGCAGTCTGACAAAGCTGCAGCAACAGATTAATACCATAGGTTGTGTGCATAGCAGGCTGACAGACTTGTGGACAAGTAGAGGCACGGGAGTTGTGGCAGAAGGATGAAGTTGGGTGCATGCAGTCTGGGACAGAGACTGGCAGCCACCCATAGGCAGAATATAAGCAAGTAAGCCTAAGTGGCAGCAGGAATAAAAGGCACCCCAGGAGCCCATGCAGATAAATCTGGTGGCCAGGTTGGGCTTCTGGTTAGGCAGACCACCCCAGACTGAGTCTTCTTTTTTTCCCTACCTTTAGGCAGAAGCATCCACCAGCCACTCTGGAGGCCATAATCCGCGAGGCAGAAAACATCCCTGTTCACCTGCCGAACATCCAGGCTCTCAAGGAGGCTCTTGCTAAGGCCCGGGCCTGGATTGCTGATGTGGATGAGATCCAAGTGAGGACCTTGTTCTCCCTCCCCCGCCAGGCCTTCAGTCCAACTGGGAAGAAATGACACATATGTTGTTGGGTTGTACTGGGTTGGGTTGGGTTGGCTAGAGAGAGGAAAGGGGCATGACACATAAAAAAGAAGCACAAATGTACCTGGTGGGCAGTGTGAAGAGGGTTTGGGAAGCTGGCCTGAGGGAAGAGAGGATGCCGGTGAGGATGAGAACGGTGGGAGCAGGGAGGCAGGTGATAATGGGAGTGGAACTAGGCAGGGGCTGTTGGCATGGAGGAAGGTGGAAGAGGCAAACCATAACAGAATAACTAGTCTGGTAGTCCTGGAGACTTACCGGATATTTTGGAGCTGGGTTAATGGATGTAGGAGTTTGGGGAGAGGGGCAGGTGGGTATTCCTTAGGATGATCCCTGTTTTTCTCTGCCTCAAGACATTGAATCCAATCCAACTTCCCAGTGATGCTCAGTTCAGGGCCAGGCATAGAGTAAGTATTAGTAGATGTTGGCAAGTTGAACTGAGCTTTCTCTTGCCCCTGTCCCCAGAATGGTGACCACTACCCCTGCTTGGATGACTTGGAAGGCCTGGTGGCTGTGGGCCGGGACCTACCCGTGGGGCTGGAGGAGCTGAGACAGCTAGAGCTGCAGGTACTGACAGCGCACTCTTGGAGGGAAAAGGCTTCCAAGACCTTCCTCAAGAAGAATTCTTGCTACACACTGCTGGAGGTGAGGCCTGGGACCTTGACCCACAGCCTCACCTGCCCCTGGCCTGGCTGTTGTGAGGTGACTCATATGACAACAGAAGTTTTTTTGAGGGGGAGGGGAGGGGAGCCTTGGTGGCGCAGTGGTTAAGAGCTTGGCTGCTAACCAGAAGGTCAGCAGTTTGAATCCACCAGCTGCTCCTTGAAAACTTTGTGGGGTAATTCTACTCTGTCCTATAGGGTCACCATGAGTCGGAATTGACGGCAACGGGTTTGGATTTTTTTTTGGAGGGGGGTGGGTAGATAAAGGGAAGGGTGTGAAGGCTAGGGGATGCCCGTTCATTCCCTTTCTTTCTGCCTACCTTAGGTGCTCTGCCCATGTGCAGACGCTGGTTCAGACAGCACCAAACGCAGCCGGTGGATGGAGAAGGAGCTGGGGTTGTACAAATCTGACACAGAGCTGCTGGGGCTGTCTGCGCAGGACCTCAGGGACCCAGGCTCTGTGGTAAGGAGCTTTGGCATAGATGGACAGAAGTTGGGTTCTGGGTATCTCCCTACAATGACTGATCCCTGGTGATTATGATAGAGTTTCTGAGCTGGGTGACCGTGAGGCTCGCTTGCTCCTTGAGCCTCAGTTTTCCTGGTTTGGGAATGAGTTAAGGGGGTGAGAAAGGGAGGGAACTGGGTGCTAACCTGCTCTCCCTCTGCCCTGGACATGGCAGATTGTGGCCTTCAAGGAGGGGGAACAGAAGGAGAAGGAGGGTATCTTGCAGCTGCGTCGCACCAACTCAGCCAAGCCCAGTCCACTGTTGTCGTCGACCACAGCTTCCTCTGCAACCTCCATCTGTGTGTGTGGGCAGGTGCCAGCTGGGGTAGGAGCTCTGCAGTGTGACCTGTGTCAGGACTGGTTCCATGGGCGATGTGTGTCGGTGCCCCGCCTCCTCAGCTCCCCAAGGTCCAGTCCCATCTCATCCCCACTGCTGGCCTGGTGGGAGTGGGACACCAAATTCCTGTGTCCACTGTGCATGCGCTCACGGCGCCCACGCCTGGAGACCATCCTGGCGCTGCTAGTAGCCCTGCAGAGACTGCCTGTGCGGCTGCCTGAGGGTGAAGCCCTACAGTGCCTCACAGAGAGGGCCATCAGCTGGCAAGGCCGTGCCAGACAGGCTCTGGCCTCTGAGGATGTGACTGCCTTGTTGAGACGGCTGGCTGAGCTTCATCAGTGGGTGCAGGCTGAACCCAGGCAGGAGGAGCCCCCTACCTACCCTTCAGTCCCTGCCTCTGACCCTCTCAGAGAGGGCAGTGGCAAGGATATGCCTAAGGTAAGCTGCCAGCCCAGCACTTGTCCTCAGATCCCTATCTTCTAGCCCTTACCCCTATTTAGGCTCCAGCCCTATGCCTGTCCTTCAATTTTCAGTCTCCTTTGACCCTGCCTCCCTGCCATTCTGCATCTGAACCCAGGTCGGAGGAGCCCCCTACCTACCCTTCAGTCCCTGCCTCTGACCCTCTCAGAGAGGGCAGTGGCAAGGATATGCCTAAGGTGAGCTGCCAGCCCAGCACTTGTTCTCAGATCCCTATCTCCTAGCCCCTACCCCTATTTAGGCTTCAGCCCTATTCCTCTCCTTCAGTTTTCAGTTTCCTTTGACCCTGCCATTCTGCATCTTGTCCAGATCTCTAGATGATGTTCCCTGCTGGCAGCCTAAGTCTGCCCTCTTTCAGGAGGTGGAAAGTCCCAAGTTTGGGGTTGGGGAGGAAGAATAGGGTCTGTTTCTTTAGTTCAATTGGGAGGAGCCCCGGTGGCACAGTGGTTAAGTGCTCAGCTGCTAACCAAAAGGTTGGCATTTTGAACCCACCAGCTGCTCCGTGGAAAAAAGATGTGACAGTCTGCTTCCGTAAAGATCACAGCTTTGGAAACCCTGTGGGCCGTTCTAGTCTGTCCTATAGGGTCGTTACGAGTCACAGTCAACTCGACGGCAGTGGGTTGGGTTTTCAGTTCAGTTACCCCTACCCATTCTTGCTCTCGTTGACAGGTCCAGGGGTTGCTGGAGAACGGAGACAGTGTGACCAGTCCTGAGAAGGTAGCCCCGGGGGAGGGCTCAGGTAAGAGAGGTAGGTCTAGGTGTGGGTATGCTGTTGACTGGATGTCACCAGAGTGACCCATGTGATCCTCTGCTCTGTCATGGTGGTTGGGGTAAGACCAGGGCAGCCTCTAACTCAGCCTGTCCCCACAACCTTCCAGACTTGGAGCTGCTGTCTTCGCTGTTACCACAGTTGACTGGCCCCATGTTGGAGCTGCCTGAGGCAGCCCGGGCCCCCCTGGAGGAGCTCATGATGGAGGGGGACCTGCTAGAGGTGACCTTGGATGAGAACCACAGCATCTGGCAGCTTCTACAGGCTGGGAAGCCTCCAGACCTGGAGCGGATCCGCACACTTCTGGAGGTTAGGAAAGGGGTCCTGGGTATGGCCAGGGGGTCAGGCCGTCTGGGCAGGAAGCCCAGTCCTGACCAGTGGCCCACAATCCCTTTATGCCTATCTCTGATCACAGCTGGAGAAGGCAGAGCATCATGGGAGTCGGGCACGGGGCCGGGCCCTGGAGAAGCGGCGGCGGAGGAAGGTGGATCGGGGTGGGGAGGGCGATGACCCAGCCCGAGAGGAGCTAGAGCCAAAGAGGGTACGGAGCTCAGGGCCAGAGGCTGAGGAGGCCCAGGAGGAGGAAGAGCTGGAGGAGGAGACTGGGGGTGAGGGCCCCATCCCTCCCCTCCCCACTGTTGGCAGCCCCATCCCCCAGGAGAACCAGAATGGCTTGGAGCTGGGGCTAGTGGCCAGTGCAGGCCTCTCTACCCCTTTCTCCACTCTGACTCCCCGGCTGCATATGCCCTGCTCACAGCAGCTGCCTCAGCAACAGTTGTGACAGTGGCTGAGCCTAGCACAGACCCCAGCAGACCCCCCTTGGCCTCAAGGATCCTTTCTCAGACCATCAAGCCTGCTTTTTGGGAGGTAGGCAGGTGGGCCGGGAGGATGGCCGTTCCCCCCAGCCCACCACCAAAGTCCTTTGACTTTTGTATTCTGACTCCAAGGTATTGTTCAGACCTCAGCTCCTGGGGGCTGGCCCCTGGAGTCCCCCTCCCTGGTAGCCTCTTACCAGCATTCCCAGACACCTGAGGCAAATTGATGGATGGGCAGGTGGGCAGGGTGGGTGGCAGAGGCTGTGCCAGCACCATTCCAGAGACAGGGCCAGTGCATATGCAAACTGGGGAATCTCCTCTCCCTTCTCTCCCCAGTTCCAGCCCTGGCCAGCTATGTTACACTAACCCCACCTCCCTCTTTCTCTTCCCTCCCTCCTTCTCTTCCCTTTCTCTTCTCCTCCCTTCCCCTGACTGTTCCACCCAGGAGGAGGAAACTTCTGTGCTCACAGTTTTTTTTATTTTAAATAAATTGGTTGGGGAGTTGAACAGGAACAGGGCTCCCTGTAATCTGAAGAAAGCTTTTGGTGCTTGTCCTCACAACCACCTCAACCCTCCCTGTCTTCCCTGTCTCCCTTGTCTCCTTTCCTCCTCCTGGGTTCATGTTGTAATAAAAGAAGATTGTTGGTGTGTAATTAATTTGTTCAAAAGAAAAAAAGCAAAACAAATTTGGTTCCAACTGAAGCCTATGTTAATTTTATTTTATTATTTTTCTCTTGTTAGAAATAAACCCGTAGCAACATTTTTTGGAAACATGTTTCTGAAGTGCATTTCTCTTAGAAGGGGGAGAACAGTGCTTCCATTACCTGTCAGTAGAGCAGTTGTAGTGCTGGTAGGGGCACTAAGGCTGAAGCCAGGGTGCTTTGGGATCTGAATTGAGTTCCACTAGGTTCTCTTTTAACCTTGAATTCCAACCTTACACCCCGAAGCCAGTTTTTCCCATCTCCAAACAGATGGACCTTGGCATCTCTCACCTAAACTCCTGCGACAGTCTCCTCCAACTTTTTGTCCTCCAGTTTATCCTCGTCAAGGTGCCAGAGTGATTTTTTTCCACAGTTTTATTGAGGTATAATTTGCATACCATGAAACTCACCTGTTTGAATGTACAATTCAGTGATTCTAAGGATATTTCTAAAGTGCAGATTTGATCATGTTACTCTGCTTAAAACCTTCCAAGGTGCTTCACTGCTCTTGATATATATGTATTTAATAATAATGTATTTAATCTTTGTAGGAATACTTTACTGTCCAATCCATATGCAGCATTCAGGGAGCCTTCCCTGATTCTTTTCTTCACCCTAAAGAGTTCTTTCTGCCCCTGCTGAATCGGGACTAAAGCCAAAGTGTGTGGTCATTTGTAATGCTCGTGCTCATTTTTTTATATGAATAACTTCATTGAGATAAAATTCACATATCATACAGTGTACAATTCAATGGCTTTTAGTATATTCAGAGTTGTGCAACCGTCACTTTTAGAATATTTTCATCACCCTAAAAAGAAACTCTGCACCCCTTAGGCATTGCCCCCCAAGCCTCCCAGCCCCAGAGAACCACTATCTTTCTGTGTCTCTGGATTTGCCTATTCTGGACATTCATGTAAACGGAATTATACAATATGTGGTCCTTTGTGACAGCCTTCTTCTGCTTAGCATAATGGTTTCAAGCTCTGAGTTTACTTTTAAATGCACATATTAATGGTCCCATAGTAGTTGGACAGATTCTTTCCCTTCTAGGCCCCAAAGTCTTTCAAATGAGGATGTTGGACTGTATCAGGGATCATTACCTGAAATGGTTTACATATTTTCATGGGGGTTTGCATGCATATCTTTCTGGCAAGATGGGTAACCAACTTGCATCAGATTCATAAAGGGATCTTTGACCCTCCTTTGTGGTCCTGAGTGTTCTGTGTTCAGAGTCTGCTTATGATGGGAGGATACAGAGGAGGAAGCAGGAGCATTGAAACCCTGCTGAGCCGGCCAGCTGCACATCATGCCCAGCTCCTCAAGGGCTTCCCTCTCAAGGGACTGCATGGAGAAGTTAAAGGCCAAGCTCTGATCTCTAGCCTTGGAGCTCAGCACACTCCCTATCTATTTTTTCCTTCCTCTGAATTTTCAGATTCATTTTGCTCCACTACTCCCCGCCACCACCACCAGATTTCCTGTTGATAGAAAGCCTACATTCTTCTGGCAGCTTTGATTGGTAGGAGGTCTGACCCAGCCTTGCCTCACCCAGTCTTCCAGTTAGGGGTCACTGGGCTATACAAGGGGAGGTAGGGGTCAGTGGACAGCCCTATCCTGGGCTCAACTTGACTCCAGGCCCCAGTCCAAGGGAACGGCTTGACCTTTTGTCTGCCCACCTATCTGGAATTGATCATGAAAAGGGGGATGGAGGAGAAGACATCAGAAGAGACTGGCAGGCAGCCATCAGAAGTGGCCAGAGCAGGGAGGGAGAGATGGTGCCCAAAATCTTCAGGCTAGAGAACTGCTAGGCTTGGAGTGGGGGTCTTCCAAGGAATGGGCCCACCCCTCACCAGTTTCCAGACTTTCCCATTTAGATGCCTCCCTGCTACATCCTCACACTTTCTGCCCCTTTGCAGCAGACATGGCATACCATGAGCTTTGCAGGAAAGGCTGGCCCCCATCCTACAAGACCCAAATCAGTCTCACCTCTTCCAGAGTTTATTTCCAGATCTGGTCCCCTTCCCTGTGTACTCCCCTAGAAAGGGAGAAGTGATTGGCTCAGGTGTGTACCAGATGCGTAGAGGGTGGGGGAATGATTGGGGAAGCATAAGGGTATATTTTCACCTTGAAGTCATTTTCTACTGTAGAGACATTGCCTCTTGCTGCTGCATCTTCCCAGAGGTTACCACATCCTTCAGGGTATCTCCTGGGTTCAGAGGTGACAAGGGGATGTGGAGAGGCATCACTTCTACTAAGGACTTTTTCCTCATGCCCAACTGACCTCCCTTGTGCCTCCACTATGCCTTGCATGGTGTCTGAAACATTCTAGGTTAATGGGTCTGTCTCTCCTCCCACCCCCAAGCTCCTGGAGGAAGTGCCCAGGCCTGTCTTTGTCCACACTTGCAGGCCAGGGCCCTGCACAATCTGGGTGTCACAAAGATGGGAGACAGGAGCAGCAGTTGAGGCCTTATCCTGCATGTGAACTCTTCCTTTGCATTTCATACAAGCCTATTAGTACAGGTTATCACCCCATGGGAGTAGGGTCTGAGATTCATGGCCCATGGGGCCCTGAAGGGGCAGACACTAACCATGCTTTCCAGGAAGTCCTGAAATTGTGATGGGAGAAGAGGTTGGGAGGCAGAGAGCCTGGAGCACTTGCATTCCAGGGAAGGGAGCACCCCCTTGTGTGAGATACTTCACAAAGTCGCTGTCAGACACAGAGGAAACAGACCCCTAGAAGAACAGGCCTGGCCCAGGGTATCAGCCTGGCAGAACTGGGATTTCCACTAAATCTGTAAACCTAAGGCCTGTGCTACTCTTGCAGGCAGAGAAAACAGTGGAGACACAAGGGCAGCTTAGACCTGGAAGAAGCATAGGCAGGAAAAGCAAGTACATACCCAGAAGAAGTATTTATTCCAGTGAAGACAAATTACTGCCCTGTGTATGACAGAAAGGCTCTGAAGTAATCAGTCTGCCATCAGGAAATAGTTACATAGCGGGGGCTCAGTGTTGATCTCTGCTGTTGGTGGGTTGAGAACTCAGCAGTGGTGATATAGAGCACATTGGCCATGCTGAGTTTATGCATAACCTCCATGCCTGCCTGTATTAGTTATGTATTGCTGCATAAAGAGTTACCCCAAAACGTAGTGGCTTAACACTTATCTTACAGTTTCTGTGAATCAGGAATACAGGCATGACTTAGCTGGGTCTTCTATTTCAGGGTCTTTCACAGGCTGCTGGTGTCAGCTGGGCTGCAGTTATCTCAAGGCTTTACTGGGGAAGGGTTGCTTTCAAGCTCACTCATCGTTGGCCAAGATTCAGTTCCTTACATGTTGGGCTGAGGACCTCAGTTTCTTGCTGGCCGGCTGTTGGCTGGAGGATACCTTCAGGTTCCTTGCCATGTGGGCCTTTCCATAGGGCAGCTCACAACATGGCAGCTGGCTTCATCAGAGCAATCAAGTGAGATGAGCCAGACAGAATGGATAAGATGGAAGTCGCAGTCTTTACAACTTAATCTCAAAAGTGACATCACTTTTACTATATTTCATTTATTAGAATCAATCCCTAGGTCCAGGCCGTTCTCAAGGGGAGGAGATTACACAAGGGTGTGAATACTAGGAAGCAGAGATCATTGGGGGCCATCTTGAAGACGACTACAGTTTGTCTTATGGCCTCCAAAACATCCCTTCTACATGCAAAATACATTCACCGCTTCCCAAGGTCTCTAAAAGTCTCATTCCATTACAGCACTGACTCAAAGTCCACAATCTCATCATTTAAATCAAGTACATGCGTGAATAAGGCTCCTTGCATGTACTCCTTAAGTATGTCTCCTTGAGTACTATTTTTCTTCATCTGAAGATTTGTGAACCTAAGGAGACAAGTTACCTGCCCCCAACACACCCAACACACAATGGTAGGCTAGGCATAGGATAACTGCTGCAGACATTCCAGTTCAAAAAGGGGCAAAATGGGAGACAGAGTAATCACAAGTCCATAGCGATTCTGAAATCCGGCTGGGCAAACGGAAGTTCCTTAATTAAGTTTCAAGGCCTGGGAATAATTCTCTGTGGCTCTTGGCTCACTCTGGGCTCTTGGTTTCACCTTCCATGTCTTCTTTCCTTTTTCATGAAAGGCAGCACGTTTGCAGCTGAGTAGTTTTCTCAGCCTGCTTCCTGAGAGTAGAATTTTGGGGGCCTAATAGCCTCTTCGGAAACCCTGGTGGTGTAGTGGTTAAGAGCTACAGCTGCTAACCAAAAGATCAGCAGTTTGAATCTACCAGGCGCTTACTCCATGGGGCAGTTCTACTGTGTCCTATAGGGTCGCTATGAGTCAGAATCGACTTGATGGCAACAGGTTTCTTCTCTTTTTTTTTCTTTTAATAGCCTCCTCAGAGCCCTGGTGGTGCAGTGGTTAAGCATTCAGCTGCTAACCATAAGGTCGGCAGTTCAAAACCACCAGCCACTCCTCGGAAACCCTATGGGGCAGTTCTACGCTGTCCTATAGAGTCACTATGAGTCAGAATTGACTCGACGGCAATCGGTTTAATAGCCTCTTTAAGGAGCCCTGGTGGTGCAATCCCTGGTGGCGCAATGGTTAAGTGCTCGGCTGCTGACAAGGGTCAGCGGTTCAAACCCACCAGCAGCTTCATGGTAGAAAGATGTGGCAGTCTGCTTCCATAAAAATTACAGCCTTGGAAACCCTATGGGGCAATTCTACTCTTCCTACAGGGTAGCTATGAGTCAGAATCGACTCGACAGCAATAGATCAATAGCTTCTTTTAATTTTGTACTCTGTAATCAATTGCCACCAGGAAATAATTCCATACCAGGGCTGGGTGTTGATCTCTGCTGTTGGCAGGTCGGGCACTCAGCAGTGGCTATACCCAGATTGGCCGTGGTGGCAGTCTATATTGTTGAGTCCATGCATAACCTCCATAGTTGCCACTGTGGCCATTTTGTTCAGAAGTTCTTTGGGCAAGGAAAAAGTTGGCAGGGATAGAGGTTGGCTGACATCCACAGAACAGGACATCTTGCCCACCAGATTGAGATCTTCATCTACAGTGGATTCTCTCTTTTGCTCATTTATGTGGGACATGAATATTCTTACACTCTGTTCCCATCCAAGAGGGACATCCATGTGCCTCTTCCCAGACCTCCTTATCAACAATATTTCAATCTTGTTCTTTTTTTTAATTTTTAAAATTTTTATTAATAATTTCTAGAGGGGATAACATCCAACAGGCACAAATCCAAATAGAAAAAAGACAACACAATTGTGATGAAGTAAAGAGAGGGGAAGCAACATGGTATTTCCCTGGATCCTCACAGAAATAAAGATGACCAGTATACATACTTATAGAATATTTTCCCCGTTATCCTATCTGTGCATCTAGATAAAGCTCTGGGCATTAAAAAAGCACATTGGAAATTAGCTCAATTCATAGTAGTACTGTCAGGTAGAAGATACTAGACACACAGTTACAGGTAGTGTTGATGTCTGTATTAAACAGAAGTTTTCCCCCTCACAATGGAACTTTCTTCATTCTCTCATTCATTGTCTTCGGAGGGTTCATTTTTCGGAATCAACCACACTTGATTACTTCTATTAAGCAACTTAAAAGGACTATTGTAGCCTGCAGTGTAGTAAACTTTTTCATCGAAAACTTTTCCTTCTTCCCTCAAAATGTTTCCTAATGTCAAAAGTTGTTCTTGATTCTTTTGGGCACTGGAGAATCCATCGAAAAACCATACAAACATAGTCATTTCAGCTCTGTCTTCAATGAAGACATCTCACTCTGAAGGCTTGGGTGGATCAGATTGCTGTTCAAAGGGGATATACAGGGAAATGGTAATGGTAGACTCACTTAAAGAGCCTGAACCTGGCTCCATGCAGCTTGTCACTGGAGCTGTCATCTTTATTTTCATCTCTTTCTCATTTTTGCCTTCAATGTAGCTGTTCAGTTTTGTAAAGCTAGTCTGGTTGGCTGAATCCTAGTCCATAGGTTCAACAGGTGTGCTGACCCACTTGGCTAGTCCATATTATTGGATCTCATAACTTCTGGGCTAGGGGCAGCAAACTCCAGGGCCTCCCAGCCTGATGTCTCCAGGGCTCGGGCTGCCGCGCCCTTAGTGGCCCTGGCGTTGGGCTCGAGCACCTTGGCCATGGGCCGCACTGACACTTGGAGAAAAGAGTCAGGCCTAATCTTGTTCTTTTGAAGCTCTTGACCGCCTAGCCAAAAAATGAGCTACTACTCATGAATCAGTAGAGATTTATACCTCTGACCATCTATGGGACCAGGAAGTTTTCCTACTGGGAGAATTTCCCTCCACTGTTCTTCAGGATCTACCCTAAGAGGGACTGTAATGCTTCAGCTAGCCACTTCCAGCTGGTGCCAGCAGAACCATTTGTAAACCAAGTTTGAATACTGTATTCCTTAGTCACCTAGTCATAGGGCTCCCCATGAGGCCTTAAGCGTGCGTGAGAAAGGGATAGCACTGAAGCAGGAGGGAGTTTGATCCACCTGCTTTTCTAGACCTGCATGTATAAACCTATTCTATTTGATGGAGGCGTGCTGCTGCACATAGACAACTTATGGCTTGTTAACACACAGCTCACCGTAGGCAGCTCAGGTTGCACAGGTCACTTATGCTCAGGTGTTTGTTCACAAAATAGATCCTTTTTTTTTTTTTTTTTTTAACCATTTTTATTTTTATCTGCTTCTGGGACTCCTATTTTCTCAATGAGGTTACTTATAATTTTATCCTCTATTTCTTTAGTATTTAAAAAAACATTTTGCATCTCTATTCTTTCCTGTTGATTTCCAGAAGAGCTCCTCAATCTGGTCTTTGCACTGTCTATTTTGTTCTTCAGCTGTAGACCTCCTACCCTTTATGTGTGTGTATTCCAATAATGTATCCGGGAACTGGGGAAATTACCACAGGATGGGATTTGGGATCCCCTCGGCCCAGTATCAAAAAGTCCAAACTTCATGTATTACCTGATCCCATTCTGACTGGTGGACCACAGTGACATTCTAGTTCACCTGGGATTAGCATTAACTCAGAGCCAGTATCTAGTTATTTCAAAAGGTCTGAGTATTTTCCTGTCCCCAGAGTACAATTACCCTGGCTGCAGGTACCTTTGGGGAAAACAAGGAGGGAGATTTCACCACACACACTTGTGAAAAATGCAGCAAGGTCCTTCCTAACTGCACCCAACCTCCCCTTCATTCAAGGGGCTCTAATCTGTGAACTGGTGGAGAGGCTGGGACTCTACATTTTGGGAACTAGATCAGGCCTCCACTTGCCACACTAGAAGATTTTTTTGGTTACATAGATCAAGTAGGACTTTATTAGGCTGTCCACCTATTTTGGTTTTAAGGAAGCTGTGCTTTAATAATTAGCCACTACTACAGATCCCCACAGGTCAAACTATTCTTTTTTTTTTTTGGATTTTTAATTCTTTTTTTATTATTGTTGTGCTTTAGGTGAAAGTTTACAGCTCAAGTTAATTTCTCATTCAAAATTTTATACACATATTGTTTTGTGACATTAGTTGCAATCTCCACAATGTGACAGCACACTCCCCATTTCCACCCTAGGTTCCCTGTATCCATTTGACCCGTTCTTGTCCCTTCCTGCCTTCTCATCCTGCTTTTGGACAGGAGCTTCCCATTTGGTATTGTATATCTGAATAAACTAAGAAGTACATTCCTCATGTGTATTATTTTTTGTTTTATAGCCCTGTCTAATCTTTGTCTGAACAGTGGGCTTCGAGAATGGTTTCAGCTCTGGGTTAACAGTGCATCTGGGGGTTGGTCAAACCATTCTGATTACTGCTATGGCTCTGCTGCCCATTACAGGAGCCACACTCACCTGGTCTCTGGAGGTGATCCCATCATTCTCACTGAAATCAGGGAGCCCATTATCATGTTCGCTTACCCTGACCCCTGATCTACAGGCCAAAAAAAAAAAAAAAAAAGTAGCAATGCTTTTTAAGGATGCGAGTATCCACTCGTGTATTAGTTAAGGAAAGCTGCTTCTGGGACAGAAAAAAAAGATCACTATGATTTAGCAATAAAAGTTTACTTTTTGCTCATGTAATATTCCAAAACAGGTGTTAATAGTTTGGCCACCCTCTTCTAAGTGATGATTAAAGGGCCCTGGCACCTTCTTTCTTCAAAACATAGTCACCATTGTACTATTGTCATCTCCATTTCAGCTAGCCAGAAGAAAAGACCATCTGGGGGAATTTTATGAGCCAGGCCTGGATGTAGTGTACATCATTTTGCTTCAAAAGCAGGGAGCAATTGAGTTGCTGAGGTTCCAAGATACAGGATATGTTGGAAAATGCACTGAAATTGCAAGAGTAAAGTTTCTCTCCTCAAACATTTTGATTTGAACTCAAGCAAAGCAAATAATGAACACAAAAGATTTCCCTACTAGTTTAACATATATTAGAAGAGATTGGGAAAAAAGTGTACAAGCTGACCCATTTCATCCTCACTCTAAAACATTTAACAATTTACTTATTAAATATAAAAGTGAGCCACTTCAAATGATATAAAGATGGATTATTACTCCAGACAGCAGCACTCTGTTGTTCCTTAGTTTCTATGGGTAACAGTTTCATGGGTGCAAGAACATTATTTACCTGAAAGGTCCTATGTATTACAATTAAAGAGTATTTATACAAAATTTTTTTCCTGTTTTATTTACCTTTTTAAATTGTGACACATAACCACATACAGGAAAAGTGTCTTAGGCTGGGTTCTCTAGAGAACCAAAACCAATGAAGTGTATACATATATATATTAAAAGAGAGAGAGAGAAAGAGAGATTTATCTCAAGGAAATGGCTCATGCGATTGTGGAGGCTGGCAAGTCACAAGTCTGTGGGTCAGGTTGGAGGCTTCTCCTGACTCACGTAGCTGCGGAGGCTGATGTATCCAAGATCAGCAGGTAAGACGGCAGGCCACTGGCTCACAGGCTATGGAGGCTGACAAATCCCAAGATCAGCAGGCAATATGTCAGGCCACTGGCTTAAGTCCCAGGAACCAGAGGTCAGATGACGACGAGCTGGATGCAGGATCCAGAGCAAGCAAGCAAGCTTTGCGAGAAGGTCCATATGTATTGGATGTAGGCCACACCACTGAGGAAACTTCCCTTACAACTGATTGGCCTTAAAACCATCACAGTCCACCCCTTGTCAACTTGGTGTCTGTACACATCTCCGTAAACCATACACAATCTCTAAATAAAGACAATTACAGAGTCATACTTGCGCCTAATATGATACAACACACGTACAATCGAAAATGCACTAGCCTCATTTACATCTTATATAAGTGAAGAAAACAAAAATATTTGATGCACACATACAAAAAAGAAATACTCATACAAATTACAGTCCTCATTTCTGCAACTGGTCACGTGGTCATAACTGGTATTTAGAACTGCCTTCTTCCACCACCCATTCCATATTCCCTTTACCCTCAGCAAGCACTTTAGCTGGTTGTGGTTCTTTCCCTGGTGGGGTGACCCAAATCTTCATTCCTGAAAGGTCTGGGCCATTAGTCATGTGAGAATTGGGTTGCTATAGTTTTCCACTGACTTTAAACACAGGGCATGGCAGTACTAAGAGATGCCCTAAGGGATCTCCTGTATTCCAGACACTCTTTTTTATCTCCATTATGCAACATCAATCCGATTTTTCCTTGGTAGTCAGGGTCAATCACACCAACTAATTATGATAACTCCTTTCTTTGCCTGTTGATCCAGACGCATAAGGAGCCCAAAGTGGCCAGGTGGCATTCTTCCAGTTCAATGGAATCTGTGTTGTGTCTCCAGGTGGGAGCATTCTTCCCTTTGGGACTAAGACCTCTAGTCATGCATAGGGTTGTGGGGACAAGAAGCAAAAATTTTGTGAGTGGGTCACTAGGGGTAATAGTGAGTGTTGCCACTCCCATCTCCATCCCTTGATTCCTAGAACCGTGGGCCCTAGCTATGGAAGAAAAAGCACCATAGATTGGATGCTAGTTTAGAACATATACAGCCTTCTGGAGAACATTGCCCATCCCTGCAAAGTGCTGCCACCTAGGTGGCTCCATACTTGTGTCTTTAGAAGGTTATTCCATCTTTCTATCAAGCCAGCTGCTTCAGGATGATGGGGAACATGGTAAGACCAGTGAATTCCATAAGCATGAGCCCATCGTTGTACTTCACTTGCTGTGAAGTGAGCCCCTTGATCCGAGGTGATGCTATGTGGGATACCATAACAATGGATAAGGCATTCTGTGAGTCCACAGATGGTAGTTTTGGCAGAGGCATTGCATGCAGGGAAGGCAAATCCATATCCAGAGTGTCTATCCCAGTAAGAACAAAACACTGCCCTTTCCATGATGGAAGTGGTCCAATGTAATCAACCTGCCACCATGTTGCTGGCTGATCACCTCAAGGAATGGTGCTATACTGGGGACTCAGTGTTGGTCTCTGCTGTTGGCAGACTGGGCATTCAGCCGTGGTTGTAGACAAGATGGCCTTGATGAACGGAAGTCCATGTTGCTGATCCCATTCGTAACCTCCATCCCTGCCACCATGGCCACTCTGTTCATGAGCCCATTGGGCAATGACAGAAGTGGCTGGGGAAAGAGAATGACTGGTTTCCACAGAACATGTCATACTATCCGCTTGATAGTTAAAATCTTCCTCTGCTGAGCATTCATATGAGACACAAATATCTTCACTTCTTTGGCCCATTCAGAAAGGTCTATCCACATACCTCTTCCCTATACTTCTGTCTTAGTCATCCAGTGCTGCTATAACAGAAATACCATAAATGGATGGCTTCAACAAAGAGAAGTTTACTCTCTCACAGTCCAGTAGGCTACAGGTCCAAATTCAGGACGTCAGCTCCAGGGGAATGCTCTCTCTGTTGGCTCTGGAGGAAGGTCCGTGTCATCAATCTTCCCTTGGTCTGGGAGCTTCTCTGCACAGGAACCTCAGGTCCAAAGGATGTGCTCTGCTCCCGGCACTCCCCTCTTGGTGGTGTGAGGTTCCCCTGTGTCTCTGCTCACTTCTCTCTTTTATATCTCAAAAGAGATTGGCTTAACACACTATCCAATCTTGTGTACCTCATCAGTATAACTGCCGCTAATCTGTCCCATTATATCATAGTGATTGAATTTACAACACATAAGGGAATCACATCAGCTTACAAAATGCTACACAATTATACAATACTGGGAATCATGACCAAGCCAAGTTGAAAGATATTTTTGGGGGACACAATTCAATCAATGACAACTTTCTTGTCACCAATTTTCCAATCATGTTCCTTCCAAGCCCCTGACCACCCAGCCAAACCATTGGCCACAGCCCATGAATCAGTATACAATTGCACATCTGGCCATTTATCCTTCCAAGCAAAGTGAACAACCAGGTGCACTGCTTGAAGTTGTGCCTGTTGGGAGGATTTCCCTTCACCACTGTCCTTCAGGGAGGGCCCAGAAAGGGGCTGCAGTGCTGCCGCTGTCCACCTTCAAGTGGTGCTTGCATATGGTAAACCAGGCAAGAGTTTTCTCTTCCTCAGTCAATTGATCAAAAGCAACTTCCCATGAGGCCATAGGTGCAGACTGGGAGAGAGCAGGTAATGTGACAGGAGTGGAGACCATGGGCATTTCGGCCACTTCCTCATGCAACTTACTTCTGCCTTCAGGTCCTGCTCAAGCCTGATTTCGCGTATACCACCTCCATTTAATGATGGAGTGCTGCTTTATGACTCTGTGGGTCAGGTAACACCCAGTTCATGATGGACAGTTCAGGCCACATGGTGACTTGGTGGCCCACGGGTAAGCATTCAGTCTCTACTAAGGCCCAGTAACAAGACAAAAGCTCTTTCTCCAAAGGAGAATAGTTATCTACAGAGGATGGCAGGGATATACTCCAAAATCCTAAGGGTCTGTGCTGTGATTCACCAATAGGGGCCTGCCAAAGACTCTAAACAGCATCTTTATCAGCCGACTACACTTCAAGCACAAATTAGATCAGCTGAATCATATGGCCAATGGTCAGAGTGGCTTGCACTGCAGCATGAACCTGTTGCAGAGCCTTATCTTGTTCTGGGCCCCACTCAGAACTAGCAGCTTTTCAAGTCACTTGATAAATAGGCCAGAGTATCACACCCAAATGAGGGATATGTTGCATCCAAAATCCAAAGAGGCCCACCAGACATTGTGTCTCCTTTTTAGTTGTAGGAAAGGCCAGATGCAATAACTTATCCTTCACTTTAGAAGGAATATCTTGACATGCCCCACACCACTGGACCCCTAGATATTTCACTGAGGTGGAAGGTGCCTGAATTTTTGTGGGATTAATTTCCCACCCTCTAGCACACAAATTTTTACCTGTAAGTCCAGAGTCATTGTACTTCATCTTTACTAGGTCCAATCAGCATAATGTCATCAATGTAATGGACCAGTGTGACGTCTTGTGGAAGGGAAAGGCGATCAAGGTCCCTTCGGACTAAATTATGACATAGGGTTGGAGAGTTGATATACCCCTGTGGTAGGACAGTGAAAGTGTATTGCTGGCCTTGTCAGGTGAAGGCAAACTGCTTCTGTTGTTACTTCAAAATGGGAATCAATAAAAAGGCATTGGCCAGATCAATAACTGCATACCAGGTACCAGAAGATGTATTAAGTTGCTCAAACAATGAAACCATATCTGTAACAGCAGCTGCAATTGGAGTCATCACTTGGTTAAGTTTACAACAATCCACTGTCATTCTCCAAGATCCATTTGTTTTTTTGCACAGGCCAAATAGGCGAGTTGAATGGGGATGTGGTAAGAATCACCACCCCTGCATCCTTCAAGTTCTTGATGGTGGCAGAAATCACTGCAGTCCCTCCAGGAATGCAGTATTGCTTTTGGTTTACTATTTTCCTAGGTTGGGGCAGTTCTAATGGCTTCCACTTGGCTTTTCCTACCATAATAGCCCTAACTCCACTTGTCAGGGATCCAGTGTGGGGGTTCTGCCAGTTGCTGACCATATCTATTCCAATTGTGCATTCTGGAACTGGGGGAATCAGTACAGGATGGGTTCAGGGACCCAATGGACCCACTGTGAGATGAACCTGAGCTAAGATCCCATTAGTAACCTGACTTCCATATGCCCCTACTCTGACTGCTGGATCACAGTGACATTTTGGGTCTCCTGGAATTAGTGTCAGTTCAGAGGCAGTATCCATTAATCCCCAAAAAGTTTGATTACTTCCTTTTCCCCAGTGAACAGTCACTCTTGTAAAAGGTCATAGATCCTTTTGGGGAAAGCTGGGAGAAAGATTAACAGTATAAATTTTTGGCAGTGTAAGTGGGGTCCTTCCTCAAGGGGACCTGGCCTCCCCTTCATTCAAGGGGTTGTAGGTCTGTTAACTCGCTCAAGTCTGGGAATTGATTGAGGGGCTGTGACTCTATTACGGTGATTCAAGTTAGACTGCCATTTACTTGATCTAGAAATCTTCTGCTTGTACAGATCAAGTAAATGTTTAGTATATTTCCCATCTATTTCACTCCTAGAGACACCATGACTAAGTGGCTAACACCATAAGTCCATATGAGTCAGAATATTCTGATTACTGCTTTGAGTCAAACTATTCTGATTACTGCTTTGACTCTGCTGTTTATTACAGTAACCACACTCACCGTATCTTTGTCAATTGAGTGCTGCCACTTGGTCCCTACCACAATGGGGTCCAATCAGCCAGTATTAGGTGTCTTAATTCAGTTGGGGTAGTTCCCACTATCAAATCTGATTTACATGAAATAACAATCATAGCAGTAACAAATGTGTTCCTTACCATTGTGGTAAAAGGTGTGCCCTCTGGGCACTCCATGTGTGGGTCTGTGGGTTTAACCTGATAAATCCACTCTAAGATGCCAATTTACCTAAGCCTTTAGTGATACATTCTTCTACAGTATACCTAGACAGGTCTGGTACTTCAACTTGATTTAGTGTAGGCCACCACGTAATCCATGCTTCAGCGAAGCAACCAAATAAACTATTAGATCTTTTCTTAACCTCTCGAGCTGAAATATTGAATGAAGAATCTGTGCTTAGTGGGCTCATATCAATAAACTCAGACTGATCTAACTTTATGTTCCTTGTACCATTATCCCACACTCTTAATAGCCAGGTTCTGTTTGTACATATTAGAAAAGTCAAGCAGTTCTTTTGGAGTGTAGTGTACGTCCTCCTGGGTCACAGTTTGTACTTCACCTTTTGGAGCTCACTGGGACCTAAGTCTAGATATAGGTCTAGATGCAAGAATAGGTGGTGAGGGTGGGTACTGGGAACATTCAGCAATGTCTTATAAGGCATCTACCTCAGGGGATGCCCCAGGCGCCACCTCAGGCAATATCTCAGACAAAGACTCTCTGAGCACAGCTGGGTTAATCTCATCAGATGTGGGTGGAAGGGATAATGGTTTTACTGGAGAGGGTGGCTTAGCAGACAAAGATGGAGTGATCTCTTCAGATGGGAGTTAGAAGGCTGATTCTGTTGGCAGGAGTGACTCAACAGAATTTAGAGCTCAGTGTCCCCAGCTTCCTGATTATCTGCCCATATATCCTCATTCCAAGTTTCAGGATCACATTTCTTCCCAATCAATGTTCTCACTTTAACTTCAGACACCATTTGAGGTTGGGAATTCAATTGGTGTTGTCATTCAGCCACCTTTATGATAAGACTCTGGGTTTGGTTTTTGGCAATATCAGCTCTGTTACTACAAGAAACAAGGCTTTCTATCATGGAACAAGTGGCAACTTTGAAGTCTTTTGTGCAGTGCTTGAGTTGTGACTCTGAATCCCTGAGCTCACCTCTTTCACCATTTTGTCTAGCAAAAGTAGGACCAACCAACCAGCTTCCTTATACTTCTCATTCTGAAAAAATTGAAGAAAAGTATCAAACATGTGATCACCCAGAGCCTCAGTTCTCACCAATACTTGATCTATTGGTGGTGATATTTTGCATATTAATATTGTCACCTCATGCCAGGGATTAGCAGTGGTGGTGTAGTGGTTAAGAGTTGGGCTTCTAACAAAAAGGTCGGCAGTTGGAATCCACCACGCCCTCCTCAGAAACCCTATGGGGCAGTTCTACTCTCTTCTATAGGGTCTCTATGAGTTGGAATTGACTTGACAGCAATGGGTTTGGTTTTTTAGGTTTTTTTTTTCCTTTACTAATGGAGGTAGAGTCATCAGTGTCTTCAAGACTAGTCAGACTTGAGAACCAATTTAGAAAACTTATCCTTATGATTTTGTTTCTATAGAACTACTATCAGTACCATATGTCTTAGGCTGGGTTCTCTAGAGAAGTAAAACCAGAGAAGCTGGTTTTTATGTATACATATATATATACAAATACATGTATATATACATATATATATATATATATATAGAGAGAGATTTATCTCAAGGAAATGGCTCACTCAGTTGCAGAGGCTGGCAAGTTCCATGTCCGTGGGTCAGGCATCAGGCTGGAGGTTTCTCCTGACTCACATAGCTGCAGGGGCTGACGAATCCAAGATTGGCAGGTAAGATGACAGGCCACTGGATCACAGGCTGTGGAGGCTGACAAATCCCAAGATTGGCAGGCAATACGGCAGGCTGCTGGCTCTGACCCAAGAACTAGAGGTCGGACAATGTTGAGCCAGAAGCAGGATCCAAAGAAAGTGTCTTAGTTATCTAGTGATGCTATTACAGAAATATGACAAATGGATGACTTTAACAAAGAGAAATTTATTCTCTCACAGTCTAGAATTCCGAATTCAGGGTGCCAACTCCAGGGGAAGGCTTTATCTCTCTGTCGGCTCTGGGGGGAGATCCTTGTCATCAATCTTCCCCTTTTCTAGGAGGTTCTCAGCACAGGGACCCCAGGTCCAAAGGACACATTCACTCCTGGCTCTTCTTTCTTGGTGGTAGGAGGTCCCTCTCCTCTCTGCTCAATTCTCTCTTTTATATCTCAAAAGAGATTGACTCAAGATACAACCTAATCATGTAAACTGAGTACTGCCTCATTAACATCATAGAGGTTAGGATTTACAACACATAATCACATCAGATCACAAAATGGTGGACAATCACATAATACTGGGAATCATGGCCTAGCAAAGTTGACATACATTTTTGGGAGACATAATTCAATCCATAACAGCAAGCAAGTGAGCTTTGCTAGAACATCCATATATATTTTGGATGGAGGCCACACCCCTGAGGAAACTCCCCTTATAACTGATTGGCTGATCACATCAGAGCACATAATGGAGGATGTCTACATCATTACATAACTGCCAAATTACATAACTGCCAAACTACATCATTACATAACTGCTAAACTAGATCATTACATAACTGCCAAACCACTGAGAATCATGGCCCAGCCAAGCTGACACACAACCATAATCATCACAAGATGGTATGTGTAAACAAATACAAAAAAAGCAAACATCTGGGTAACCACCAGTGCTGTCAAGAAATAGAAAATTACCAAAACTGAAGAAACTCCCCACATGCCCTTTCCTGATCACAACTCCCTCCACCCCGCATACCAGAAATGACTCCCTAGCTTTTTTTCTCTTTCTAAACGTTTCATTATGAGAATTTCTATATGTAAACAAAATTACAGAATACAAAACCCCAGTGTATCCATCATCAGGCTTCAAAAACCATGAACATGTTTTGCCATATGTTTGTTTCATATCTTTTGTTTGTATGTACGTCTTTTTCTCCCTTCCCATCCCTCCCTCCTCCTTTCTTTCCCTCTTCCTTGGAATATTTTAACCCTTTCATGACCAAATTATTTTCTGCTCTTAATTTTTTTTGATAAAATGTTTTTCCATTAATGGAATGCATGCTGAATCATTGAGTGTGTCTGAATTTTTGGTAGGTTTTGATATATATTATGTGGGACACATATGTCCCTCTGGACTCTAGGGGTAGTATAGGTGGGATGAGGCAAGGAAAAAATCGTATTATCTTGTTGTTGTCGTTAGGTGCTGTTGAGTCGGTTCCAACTACGTACAACAGAACGAAACACTGCCCGGTCCTGTGCCATCCTCACAATCCTTGTTATGCTCGAGCCCAATGTTGCAGCCACTGTGTCATCTTGTTATCTTAGCAATTTTATTTTATTTGGTGAAACTTTTCAAAACATGGGATAACACATAAAGGCACCTTGCAATGCCAGCACATAATCGTGGTTCGAATCTTCATTTTCTTAGTGCTGCGTTCTCTGCATTACCTTCTAGATCCCTTGACAGGTGCATAATTTTATGGCACCTGAAAATGAGGTAGTCACGCGAACATGGACTCATTGTGAGAAACACAACTTCCAAATAATACACAGGAATCCGGAAATATACTTACAAGGCTTATCTCGTAGAAAAGACAAAGGAGACCAAAGTTTTGCACAACCACACCTCCAGGATGCACCACCTCATACAATACTCTGTAAAAACAGTAATTAGTGGCACATGCCAGTTTTTTCCATTTCAAACAGTTACATAGGTCCCTGCCTGCCGGCAGCATGTCGCTTCCCAATAAAAACTAGAGTATGGAAATGTAGGTGGACACTAAGAACTTAAGCATGCACCTCAAAAATAAAGACATTTCCTTATATAAGTACAGTGTGGTTTTGATTTGCATCTCTCTGATGGCTAATGACACTGAACATCTTTTCATGTGTTTGGTGACCAATCGAATATCCTCTTTGGCAAAATGTGTATTCTAGTCCTTTGCCCATTTTATGATTGGGTTATTTCTCTTTTTGTTGTTAAGTTGTCGAGTTTTATATATATTTTGGTTAGTATATTCTGATTGGATATATGGTTTCTGAAGCTATTCTCCCAGTCTGTAGCTTGTCTTTTCACTTTTTTGGTAAAGCCTTTTGATGAACAAAAGTTTTAAATTTTTATGAAGTCTCATTTATTTATTTTGTCTTCAAGAATTTTATGGTTTTAGTTTCCACATTTAGGTCCATAATCCATTTTGAATTTGTTTTTGTGTGTGGTGTGACACATGGATCCTATTTCATTTTTATGCATGTGGAAATCCAATTTTCCCAACACCATTTATTGGAGAGACTCTTTTTTCCCTCATTGAATGGACCTAGCATCCTTGTCAAAAATCAGTTGACAATAGAAGTATGGGTTTATTTCTGGACTTTCAATTCTATTCCATTTGTCTATTGTTATACCAGCACCAGGCTGTTTTGATTACTGTAGCTGTGTGGTATGTTTTAAAATCAGGAAATGTGACTCCTCCTTTGTTCTTCTATTTCAACATTGCTTTAGCTATTCAGGGCCTCTTGCCATTCCATATAAAGTTGAAGATTGGTTTTTACATTTCTGTAAAGAAGGCTGTTGGAATTTTGATTGAGATCATGTTGAATCTATAGATTGCTTGGAGTAGTATTGACATCTTAACACTATTAAGTCTTCAAATCCATGAACATGGAACATCTTTCCATTTATTTAAGTCTTCTTTCATCTCTTTCAGCAGAGTTTTATTATTTTGATTGTATAAGTCCTTCACATTTCTGGCTAAATTTATTCCTAGGTATTTTATTCTCTTAGATGCTATTGTAAATGGAATTGTTTCCCTAATTTCCCTTTCAGATTTCTCATAGCTGGTCTATAGAAACCCAACTGATTTTTGTTTGTCGACCTTGTACCCTGAAACTTTGCCAAATTCCTCTATTAGCTTGAGAATCTTTCTTGTGTACTCTCTGGGTTTTTTTATATATAGGATCATGTCATCTGCAAATAGAGATAATTTTACTTCTCTTCCAGTCTGGAAAACTTTTATTTCTTTTTCTTGTATTATTGCTCTGGCTAGCACTTCTAATACAATATTGAATAGAAGTGGTGAGAGCAGGCACCTTTGTCTTGTTCCCGATTTCGAAGGGCAGAGCTCCCAATCTTTCTCCATTAAGTATAATGTTGGGTGTTAGCTTTTCATATATGCCCTGAATCATACTGAGGAATTTCTCTTCTATTCCAATCGTCTTTAGAGTTTTCATCAAGAAAAGGTGTTGGATTTTATCAAAGGGTTTTTTCTGCATCCATAGAGTTAATCATGTGGTTTTTTTTTCTTTGTTCTATTGATGTGGTGTATTACTTTGATTTTCTAATGTTGAACCATTCCTGCATTCCTGGAATAAATCCCACTTGGTCATGGTGTATAACTCTTTTAATACACTGTTGAATTTTGTTCACTGGTATTTTGTTGAGGATTTTTGCATCTATATTCATAAGAGATGTTGGCCTGTAGTTTTCTTTTCTTGTGATTTCTTTGTCTGGTTTTGGTATCAGGTCTATGTTTGCTTTATAAAATAAATTAGGGAGTATTCTTTCTTTATCTTTTCGAAGAGTTTAAACAGTATTGATATCAATTCTTTTCTAAATGTTTGGTATAATTCTACCATCTGGTCCAGAAATTTTTTTTTAAATTTTTTGTGCTTTAGGTGAAAGTTTACAGCACAGTTTTTCATTCAAAAATGTATGCACAAATTGTTTTGTGACATTGTTTGCAATTCCTGCAATGTGTCAGCATTCTCTCTATCTTTACACCCCTGGTTCCTCATGTCCATTCATCCAATTTTCCTGTCTTTTACTGCCTTCTCATCTTTACTTTTGGGCAGGTGTTGCCTATTTGGTCTCATATACTTGATTGAACTAAGAAGCACGTTCCTCACGTGTATTATTGATTGTTTTATAGGCCTGTCTAATCTTTGGCTGAAAGGTGGACTTTGGGAGTGGCTTCAGCTCTGAGTTAGCAGGGTGTCTGGGAGCCATAGTCTCGGAGGTTCCTCCAGTCTCTGTCAGACCAGTAAGTCTGGTCTTTTTTGTGAATTTGAATTTTGTTCTACATTTTTCTCCTGCTCTTTCTGGGACCCTCTCAGAACTTATTTTTGTTGGGAGGTTTTTGATCACTGATTCAATCTCTTTACTTGTTATGGGTCTGTTGAGACTTTCTATTTCCTCTTAAGTCAATTTGGGTAGGTTGTGTGCTTCTAAAGAATTTGTCTGTTTCATCTAGGTTATCCAGTTTTTTGCTGAAGCATTGTTCATAATATTCTGTCATAATTCTCTTTATTTCTATCAGGTCATTTTTAATGTCCCCTTTTCCATTACTTATTTTGGTTAACTGCATTTTTTCTCTTTTTTTCTTTGTCAGTCTAACTTAAAGGTTTGTCAATTTTATTGATCTTTTCAAAGAACAAACTTCTGGTTTTATTGTTTCTCTCTATTGTTTTTCTGTTTTCAATTTTAGTTCCTTTCTGATCTTTAGTTCCTTCTATAGGTTTAAGCTTAGTTTGCTCTCCTCTTTCTAGTTCCTTGAGTTGTCAAGTTAGGCTGTTGATTTGAGATCTTTCTTCTTTTTTGTGTGTAGGCATTTATTGCTATAAGTTTCCCTCTACTGCCCTTGCTGCATTCCATAAGTTTTGGTATGTTGTGCTTTCATTTTCATTTGACTCTAAGAAATTTGTGATTTCTTCCTTGACAAATTTGTAGTAGTTTATTGTTTAATTTCCATATGTTTGGGTCTTTTTCAGTTTTTTTTTTTTTTTAATCGATTTCTAGCTTCACTCCATTGTGGTCAGAGAAAATACTTTGAATGATTTCATTCTTTTTAAACTTACCAACACTTGCTTTGTGACATAACATGCAGTCTGTACTGGTGAATGATCCATGTGCACTGTAGTAGAATGTATATTGTGCTGTTGTTTAGTGGAGTGTTTTATATATGTCTGTTATATCTAGTTGGTTTATAGTGTCATTCAGGGCCTCTGTTTCCTTGTTGATCTTCCTTCCAGATGTTCTGTACACTATTGAAAGCGGTGTATTGAAGTCTTCTACTATTATTGTACTGCTATTTCTCCTTTCGATTCTATCAGTGTTTGCTTTATATATTTAGGTGCTCCGAAGTTGGGTGCATATATATTTGATTTTAAATCTTGGTTATTTGACCATTTTATCACTAAATAATGTCCATTTTTATCTCTTCTAACAGATTTTGTCTTGAAGTTTACTTCTTCTGATACTACGATTGCCACCCCAGCTCTTTTGGTTATTATTTGCATAGAATATTTTTTTCCCATCCTTTCACTTGCAATCTATTTGTGTCTTTGGGTCTAAGGTGTGTAAATTGTAAACAGTATATAGTTGGATCATGGTTTTTAAAAATCCATTCTGCCACTTTCTGTCTTTTCTTGGAGCAGTTAGTTCATTTACATTCATTTAATTACTAAGAAGTGGCTTAATTCTGGCATTTTGTTATTTGTGTTTCATGTGTCTTAAGCTTTCTTTTTCTTTTTCCTTTAATACCACCTGCTTTTGTGTTTTGTTGGTTTATTGTAGTGAGCTATTTTGGTTCCCTTCTCCTTTCCTTTTGTACACGATTTTTAGATATTTTCTTAGTGGTTACCATGAATATTACATTTAACAGCTTGTAAATATAACATCCTAGGATATGTTGGTACCAACTTAACTTCAGTAACATACAAGAAATTCTATACCTATACCATTCTTCTCCCCTAACTTTTGTTGTTGTTATCACTAATTACATCTTTATATTTCATGTGCCCTATAACATAATTTTATCCTTGCTTTTTATATATTTGTTATTAAAAACATTAAGGACAAAAACAATTAGAATTATCAAGCATGTCTGTCTCAAACTAGCTCTTATAATTGTCAATGCAATCTCCTTTATTAGGGATTTTTTTTTTGAGTCTGACATTTATTGGTATTTTAGTAAAGACATTCATCTCAGTCATTTCTCTATCCCATCTTGACCTTACGTAAGTATTTCATTTGGGTGAAGAAAAGAATATATAGGAGAGGGATAATTACTATTTTAACATAAACAGTAAAATGAATGAAAATGGAAAGTTTGCCTACATTAAAGTAAGTTAAAGTTAAATTCATGTATCTTGATATAATTAAATCATGTAAGTAAGAACTAACAGTTCTATATACATTTCCATTGTTTTACTTGGGACTTATTCTAAACTTAAATGCAAGTGAACAAAGGTATTAGGAATATATAACAGTCAGGCTGCTTCTCTGGAGTTATTACCTAGTCAAAGAGCTCAGCGAGCAGTTACCACCAATAAAATAGTGACAGGTCCTTCAAATTTAACATTGTAGGAATTTTCAAGGAAATCGTTGTATTTTATGTTTCTTTTGTTTGTGACTATGTTTTTAAAGATGTGTTTAACTGTCACGTTAAGAAAAAGAGAGTTAGTATACAATCCAAAAAAAAAAAAAAAAAAGGAAAATAAAGAAAATACCACCCTAAACTTCACAATACATGGAACAAAGTATATATGGTCAGAAACTCCATAAACTGTTTGAAGACGCATTTTCTTTCCTTCTGTTTTCAGTATCTAAAATATGCTTTTGAGAGACCACTGGTCAATACATATACAGTTAAAATAAACCATAGTATTCTATTAGTAAGAACTCCTGTAGTAAGGTCAATTCAACTTGGATTTCACAAATCAGTAACTTAAATGCTTTGACAAAGTACAGAAGGTGCATCTTCTCACTTCTCATCTTCATACAATATTTTATTTTTTGGGTGTTCATACCTTTTAAAAAATAAAGACAGCCAAATAGTTAAGCTACATGTACATTTAAATTTTTTGGTGGTGGTTTGTATTTTAAAAGAAACAGCCTCCTCAAGTCCTGGTGGAAACAATTTCAGGAACTAGCTAATAAGAAAATAAACCAAGAGAAGCACATTCAAAATACTGATTTACTCTGGTAGCAAATGGTTGTTCTTTGAAGACTAGTGAAGGTAGACAAGACCTTTTAAGGTGAAGTGAGCTATTTCAAATATTCAACAGTTTACATAAAATTTCAAAAAATGGTTACTTTTAAAGACCTAAGCTGACAGCAATGCAAAAACTAATTTATGATTTGAAACAAAACAAATGCCCATGAGAAAAACAGCTGTATTTATTTTTATCTAAATTCACTTTCAGGCAATAGTCCAGTAACATTTTTCCTCCCAATACAATACTCCCTTTCTATAAGGCTGTTCCTGGGAGCCAGACAGTTTACATAATGAGGAAGTTAAGTTAGAGCGTAAGTGCTTGCATTCTGAACCAGTTTAAGTAGACAATTACTTTTTGCTTCCCTCTTAATGTGCTAATAGTTGTGTTTAAAAAAATATGCAATTCTTAAAAAGGTACCATTTCTGATTTCTTTATTATCTGTAACCTTTGGAAACTAATCATATAAAACTACAAAATTAGCAAATGTCTTGAAATCTGTATATAAAACATAAATTACCTCTAATTTCAAACACCCATTTATTAGTATACCACTCAATCTTTACTTAAAAAAAAAAAAAAAAAAAGCAGCTCCAAAGATAGTCTTACACCATTCTTTAAAAAAGGAAACTGTTCCTTTTAACTTTACACCCACCCCACACCCCAACTGCAAAACACATCATTTAATTGTCTTGGTCATGGACATTTCCAAGGTGAGATTTTTATATTTCGCTCCCATAGATTCTGGTTATCAGAAAACCTATGCTTTCCTTTGTTGAAGGAGTTTGATCCTGCTGATGTTGGTGTATCCCTTCCAATATTCTTCATCCTCATCTTTGCTTCTGGAGGCATTTCCTCTGGTTCACTATCTTTATCTTCAGTAAAAGCTGCTGTTACTGAAAAGGTTTTTTTTTTTTTTTTTTTTTTAATATCTTATTGTACTTCAGGTGAAGGCTTACAGAACAAACAGTTTCTCATGTAACAGTAGTACACATGCTGTTTTATGACTTTGGTTAACAACCACACAACATTTTAACCCTCTAAATTCTCAACTATTTTTTTTTTTGTGAAAATACACATAGCCAAATATACACCATTTCAAAACTTTTTACGTACACATTTAAGTGACATTGACTACGCTCTTCTAATTGTGCTGTTATTCTCACTTCAGATGAAGGCTTACAGGACAAAATAGCCTCCCATTTAACAGTTACTACAAATGTTACCCTATAACAATGGTTAACAATCTCACAACACATCAACAGTATCCTTACTCAACCTTGTGTTCCCTACCATCAGCTTCCTACTCCCCTTCTGCCTTCTGGCCCCTGTCACTGGAATCCTGTGCTTCGTTAGTCTCATTTGGTTTTACTGGGCTGTCCACTCCCAGGCTGAACAGTGAACCCAGAAGGTAACTTCACCACTGATCTAAAAGGGTGTCTGGGGGCCATACACTTGAGGTTTCTCCAGTCTCCTTTAGGTCAGTAAATCTGGTCTTTTTTTTTTTTTGTGAGTTAGAATTATGCTCTACATCCTTCTCCAGCTCTGTCCAGAACCCTCTGTTGTGATCCTGGTCAGAGCAGTCAGTGGTGGTAGCCGGGCACCATCTAGCTGTACTGGACTCAGTCCGGTGGAGGTCTTGGTAGCTGTGGACAATTAGTCCTTTGGACTAATCTTTTCCTTGTATCCTGTTCTCTTCATTCTCCCTTGCTCCTGAAGGGATGAGACCAGTGTAGTATCTTAGATGGCCGCTCACAGGCTTTTAAGACCCCAGACACTACTCACCAAGGTAGAATGTAGAACATTATCTTTATAAGTAGTGTCATGCCAATTGAGCTAGATGTTCCCCGAGACCATGGTCCCCAGAGCCCTCCGTCCAGCATCTCAGTCCCTTGGGGAGTTTGGATGTGTCAATGAGGACTCCATGACCTGAAAGGGTTTTTTGAGCAAGAGTTGGAACTGTTTCTTTAGGCTTACTTGATTCAAGTTTGATGGATATGGCTGACGCTTTCTTTGTCATATGACTACTTATGGCAAGTCCAAACGTGGAGATCTTTGTAGGCTTTGTCGGGAAGTCTCCAGCTTCTTCTTCAGCTGATCGCTTCTCAGTGCTGCCACTGGAACTTTCCCCTCCATTACTCTGGCAGCTCCAGCTCGTTGCGGATTCTCTCTTGCTTCTCCTCTCCTGCCTTCCTGTCCACCATTTTCCCCACCATGGTCTCTCCTCGGGCTCTGTCTTTTTATGTTTGGCTTTGAATTAATTTCTAGTGTCTTTTCCCTTCCATCTGCAGAACTCTCATTACTTTTTTTTTTTTTTTAGGACTGGTGGATATGAACCCTCTCAGTTTCTGCTTATCTGGGAATGTTTTAATTTCACCCTCATTCTTGAAGGACAGTTTCTGTGGGTATAGTATTCTTGGTTGACAGTTATTTTCTTTCAGCAGTTTAAATATATCATTCCATTGCCTTCTGACCTCTAATGTTTCTGAGGAGAAACTGGCACTTAATCTTATTGGGATATTTTGTATGTGACTGTTTGCTTCTGTCTCACTGCTTTCAAGATTCTCTCTTTATCCTTACCTTTTGAGAGTCTAACTATGATGTGTCTCAGTGTAGATCTCTTTGGAGTTACCCTGCTTTGGGTTCTTTGAGCTTCTTGGATTTGTAGATTCATGCCTTTCATCAGGCTGGGGAAATTTTCTGTCATTATTTCTTCAAATATTCTTTCCATCCCTTTCTCTCCCTCATCTCCTCTGGAATTCCCATAATGCGTATATTAGGTCTCTTGTTGTCCTCCCATAATTCCACTAAAATGTGTTCAGTCTTCTTAAGCCTCTGTTTTTGTTGCTCTTCAGCCTCTGTAATTTTGACTGTCTTATACTTTAATTTGCTGATTCTTTCTTCTGCCTGATTAAATCTGTTGGTATGTCCTACTGTGTTTCTCATTTCAGTTATTGGCCCTTTCAGTTGCAATATCTTTTTTAGATCCTCATTTTATTCTTGCATTGTTTTCCTTATTTCTTTTAGCTCTTTTCTATGTTTTACCTTAAGTCTTTAATTATGTTTAACGTTGTTGTACTATATTCTCCCATTTTTTTTCATTATTCGATCTTCCTTAGATGCATTTTCACTCCTTTCATCATGTATATTTGATGGGCTGTTTCTCTTTTCTTTGTGAGTCTTGTGATTTTTTTTGTCAGAGCATTGGAATTTTTGAGGGTTTTAACTTTCTCATTTCTCCCCAGTGTTTGGTGTTTTTGCCTGCACTACTTTCAGCAAAAAACTCTTAGGCAGGCAGAGCCTTTGGCCTTTGCTTATTGTTTCCTCTCCTTCTCTGTGATAACTCCTTCTCCTTCCCTGGTTTAATTAGGATTCAAAAGTTCCAGATCTTAGTTTTCAACTGTCTCCCAAACACACCAGAGAACACACTGTGGTCAATCTGTCCACCAGCAGGCACTGCCACTCAGGTGAGATATCGTGCACTAACCTGTCCACTAGAGGGTGAAATCCCCCCTCTCTGGTTGTTACTCCCTTCCCTTCTCTGTTTCTGCAATTATGCTTTGAGTCAGAAAACCTACATCCAGCAAGCTACCTTCAGGGCTGGGTGTTGCCCTCCGGTTTTGCCTGAGGCTTCCTTCCCTGCTCTGTGGGGGCTGAATATATCTGAGCTGGCATTCAGGGGAAGCACAGGCAGACTTTCCTCTGTTCCAGGAGGAGAAGGGGCTGGCATTCCCCAGAAGGAGCTCCGAGAGATCTGTGTTGTTGGTGTCAGAGCCCCAGTGGCCCTGTGGTAGTTGAGGGAGTAGTCACCACTTAGGTGACCCACCTTTTGACTCCACCATAGGAAATCTTCTGTAGGAGTTTGTCCAGTAGTTGACAGTTACCGGGTGGGGGAGGGGTTGTCACGCTATAAATGGACCCCCAGGAAGGTCTGCCTTATTGGTATCAGAGCCGACCCCATAGTATGTTGGCTATGGATGTGGCCTCCACTCAAGATGCCTGCTTCCTAGCACACAGCAGCCTCCATCAGCAGTCCTCAGCACCAACCAGAAGGGGGAGCACAAAGACCCAAACTGACCCCCAGAGAGGTCTGTCCTGTTGATTTCAGAGGCCTGAGTTATGGGGTGCATAGGGAGGCAGGTAAAGTGCTGACTATGGGAGCAGACTCCACTGCAGGAGCCCTCTATAGCAGCTTGCAACAGCCTGGCAACCAACATTCACCACGTGAGAGAGGGGGTGTCACTCTCTGGTCAGAACCCCACACAGGTCTGCCTTGTTGCTATTAGAGCCCCACCCAGTAGATTGTTGGCTGTGAGTGTACCCTCCACTCAAGATGCCTGCTTCCTAGCACACCCCAGCCTCCGTCAGCAGTCTTCAGTGCCAACCAGTAGTGGGGGCGGACTAACCCAAACTGACTCCCAAGGAGGTTTGTCCTGTTGGTTTCAGAGGCCTGAGCTATGGCGTGCATGGGGGGATGGGGGAGCACGTAGAGTGTTGACTATGGGAGCAGACTCCAATGCAGGGGCCTTCTGTAGCAATTCATAGTAGACTTGCAGCTGACAGTGTCCAGGTGGGAGAGGTGCTGGCACACTCCAAGAAGACCCCTGGGGAGGTCTGCCTTTTTTTAGAGCAGAAGCTTGGGATCCTGTCTCTTTGTACAGGCAGGGAGCGTGATGGTTAGGGAAGCAGGCTCTTTTGCTGGGGCCACTTCCTCAGTTCACAGCAGTTGGTGGCCTGCATGGCTAGGGGAGGGGCAGGTACTGTGGGAGAAGCACTTTTCCTACCGTGTGCGATTCATAATGTAACAAATTGTTGATTCTTTCCCACTGCGTTCCTCTTCTCCCTGATTCTGAGTCCCTCAGTCCTGAGCACTGTTTGTTATATCTGTGAAGAATTGGAATAATGGTCTGTTTATGTCGCCATCTTCCCAGAATGTGGTCTAAAATTTTTATTTTCTGACAGTATCTGCTTGCATGTAGAAATGCAATTGATATTTGAAATTGGTTTTGTACCCAGCTACCAGGCAAGAACAGCCAGGAAAGGAAAGCATGTCCTTTGGACCCGGGATCCTTGCGCTGAGAAGCTCCTGGAAGCAGGAGAATGAGAGACAGAGAGAGAGTGCAAGCTGTAACCCTGAAGATGATAAGAAGCAGTGGCAGCAGATACCTGGCAGCAGGAGATGGGGCGTGGTGGGCTTCCTGGCCTAGGGAGAGAGAAAGCTGAGTGCCTTTGGGGAGAGGCGTGCCTGTGAGCACAGTTGGGAAGAGGCTGTTCCAATGGAAGAACTGCCTCTTGAGTGTTTCTGAGCCTGAATTGTAACTTTTACTTGCCTAATAAACCCCATAATCATGAGTAAGGTCTGTGAGTTCTGTGTGGCCATTGCAACAAATTATCAAAACCAGCAGAGAAGTAGAGTGCTGTGTGAGGGACAGTTGGTGTCAGAATTAGCAAAAATAGCACAGAGAGGAAGCTTGTCTGGCATCCAGCTCATGGGAGTCAGCCTCATGCTGTTGCTATTGGTTCTCTTTCCCCCTTGTGGGGTTTGAGGAGGTCAGACACTGTCCCCAAGCCATTTTTACACCAGCAAACTTCAATCCTGGGATATTCGTCTCCATTTTTCAAATATTTTCTCCTCTCTGTTTTTATTTATTTTTACACACTCTTTTAGACTATTATGGAGGTGCTGTCACTTTTACTTCTATTGTCCATATCTTTTGGCTTTCTATTAGTATTTTCTGTATTTTTATCCTTTCTTGCTGCCTTCTGAGACAGTTCCTCGACCTGATCTTCCAACTCACTTATTAATTCCTCATCTGTATTCAATCTACTATTTATCCCATCTATTGTGTTATTTATTTCAAATATTACGTTCTTCATAGCTAAGATTTCCACTTTTTTGTGCCTGAGGGAAGGGGTGAGGTAAGGCCCCACAGAGAAGGTGAGGATGAGCTTCTAGAGAGATGAGTAAGAGTTTTCTAGGTTATGGGGAGAGGGAGGAGAATTAACCTGAGGGTTCAGCAGGAGCAAAGACCTGGAGACTAGATGACAGGACCCAGCTTGTCCCACTGGGAATGGTTGGAACACTGCAAGTAGGATGGGAGGGAGATGAGGTGGGAAACTGCAGGGTTTATAGGCCAGGGTCACTGAAGTTGGTGAGGAGAGCCCTGATTGTTACCTCCACAGACTGTGGTGACCTCCAGGAAGACGGCAGCTTCAAGGCAGTGTTGGAGGACACACAGCCCTTTGAAGAGAAGAGATCCCCTCCACTTTATGCTACAGCTAAATCTTTCTTACGTTGAGGCACCTACCAGAAGGTCCATCCTTTCTTTCCTGGGAAGGAAGGTAAGTGGAGAAAGTGAAAGAGACTTGAACCCAGAAAAGGAACCCTAGAGAACTTGTGATTAGATCTAGACTCTGTGGAGGGAGGGAGAGGGAGCGGAGTTCAAGTAAGGCAGAGGAGTAAAAGAAGGCAGTCATCATCATGGAGGCAGGAGCCTGCGTATGAGAGAAAGATGGAGGGAGGGTGCTCCAAGAGCTGGCCTTTGAGCAGATGAGCCTAATCTGGGGGTAGGTTTGGGAGCAGGGCTTAATCTAGGGGAAGGTTTGGGAGCTGAAGTTCTCCCAAAGGTAATAAGGAGACACGTTAGAAGACGCTGATCATCTCATAATTTGTAATGGCAAAGAACTGGAAGCAATCCGGGTGTCCATCCTTGGGGAGTAGACAGGGAAAATATGGAGGTTCCATACCATGGAGTGCTGTGCAGTAGTTGAAGTTGATGGAGGATGTACAGACAGCCTCATGACTATATCCTAAAACATATTGCTGCTTATTATTCATAAGAGCCCAAAAATGGATAAAGGGATAAATAAAATGTGGTATAGCCATGCAATAGAATATTGGCAATAAAAAGGAATGAAGTACTGATACATGCTACAACACGGATGAACCTTGAAAACTTTATCTGAGTGAGAGAACCCAGACATAAAAGACCACATATTGTATGATTCTATTTATATGAAATGTCCAGAAAGTAAATTAGAGGTTGCCTAGGGCTGGAGTGCAGGGGGTTGGAGGGAAATGGGGCATGACTAATAATGGGTTCAGGGTGTCTCTTTGGGATGATAAAAATGTTTTAAACATAGATTGTGATGATGGTTGTACAACTCTTATATGAATACACTAAAAACCACAGAATTGTACACTTTAAATAGGTGAATTGTATGGCATGTTAATTATATTTCAGTAAAGTTATGTATAAATATATTGCTGATATACATAATGTGCACACGCACACACACACACACATAAACATATATATTTTTTAAATTCAATATATCATATTGCTGCCTCCTTGGAGAAATGGTTGGTTCCAGGGCTGAACCAGAGTTAGGAAGGACTTAGAAAATGAGAGGAGCAGGAGTGACTCTGCATGTACCTCCAGAACCAAACAGGAGTGACACCAGACCTGTGAAAGTTAAGTGCAAGCTCCCAACCCACCCCATGTGCACCACAGCCTTCCCTCCACAAGAGCTCCATGAGCCAGTGAGCACTCCCTCCCCCTCATTCATCTCCCTCTCCACTCAGATACCAGTCTGGGCATGCAACACTGCCACACACCCAAGTGGGGAACTCATGTCCCCGGGCTGGAGGCACACATCCCTTCGCCCAGCCACAGGCACAAGGAGTCCATGGGCCTGCAGCAACCTCCATCCCCTCCAATCACCTGCACCAGTGCCTTGCTGGCCTACTTGACACAGCACCCATACATTGGCATAAGGTGGGCAGAGTTCCCAGCTGAAGCCCATTTTCACCAGCAGCAGACAAGTGGGGGCTGCAGATCTGTGGCATTCAACATCACCCTGCCCCCTAAGAAGGGGCCTCTAACATCCACACCAGGGGCTTGAGGGCTGGCGGTATCCCCTGCTCCATCCAGCCACCCATGATGGGTGCCTGAGAACCAGTTCCATCCCCCAATCTCTCCAGCCAATGGCACCGCATGTCCAAGGACAGGCTGCACTACACCCTGCCAGTATGTGCTATAGTGGACAGGGGCATGCCCTCTGTCATAGTTTGAATTATGTCCCCCAAAAAAGTGTGTATCAATTTGGCTGGGCCATGATTCCCAGAATTGTGTGGTTGGCCTCCATTTTGTGATTGTAATTTTATGTTAAAGAGGATTAGGGTGGGATTGTAACACCACCTTTACCCAGGTCACATCCCTGATCCAATGTAAAGGGAGTTTCCCTTGGGGTGTGGCTTGCACCACCTTTTATCTCTCAAGAGATAAAAGGAAAGGGAAGCAAGCAGAGAGTGGGGGACCTCAAACCATCAAGAAAGCAGTGCTGGGAGCAGAGCACGTCCTTTGGACCAGGGTCCCTGTGCAGAGAAGCTCCTAGTCCGGGGGAACACCAAAGAGAAGAAGGCCGACAGGGAGAAAAAGACCTCCCCTGGAGCTGACACCCGGAATTTGGACTTTTAGCCTACTTTGACTGTAAGGAAATAAACTTCCCTTCATTAAAACCATCCACTTGTGGTATTTCTGTTACAACAGCACTAGATGACTAAGACACCCTACATCTGGTCACCCAGGGGCAGGCGACAGCCCCCTGTCTTTCTCCCCTCATCATCCCCTACTGCAACCAGAGACTTGTGCTTGCTCCAAACACCCCTACTCAGCCACATCCAGGACTGTAGGTAGTCTCCACACCACACATTTGGTGATCAACGACCCGGGCACCTGCACCCAACCAACTGGCAAGCGGCAAAGCACACACAACACCCAACCCAATGACCAGGGAGAATACCCCCTGCACCCACAGCCAAATGATCGGCAGGACAGATTAACCACTTCACCAAAAATGCCACCTACATACTTAGCAGCCACGCAAGAACAGTGAACACACTTCCGGGCTCATACACCTAGTAGCTGCTCTGACCACCTGGATACAGGAAATGAGAGCTTCAACATGGCCAGATTAACAACCAGAGTAGCATACACACCAGGCTTACTTGGATATATCAAAACAAAAATTCAGGACACGGTAAACAAATATACAATAAATAAATAAATATAATAACTTCTTCATGCTTCAGAGACAACAGTCAATATCAAATCACATAAAGACGCAGGACAAGATGGCTCTAGCAAGCAAGCAACAACAACAAAAAGAACCAGAACACCTTCTGGAGGAAGATAAGACAATGGAACTACCTGATAAAGAATTCAAAAGACTAATATACAGAGCTCTCCAAGAGATCAAGAAGGAGATCTGGGAAAACACAAGCCAAACCAAGGAACACACAAAGCAATAGAAGAATTCAGGAAAACAATATAAGAATAAAATGATAGAATAAATAAGCTACCAGAAATGATACAAAAACAGCAACTAGAAATCCAAAAGATTAACAATAAAATTTCAGAATTAGACAATTCAATAGAAGAGCATAGGAGCAGAACTGAGACAATGAAAGTCAGAATTAATGAGATTGAAGATAAATTCCTTGACACCAATTTTTTTGAGGAAAAAAAAATGAAGAAAGCCTAAGAATTATGTGGGATACTGTCAAGAGGAAAAACCTACAAGTGATCAGAGTTCCAAAATGGTGGCAGGTTGGGGGGGGGGGGGTGCATAACCGAAAGCACAGAAAGAATTGGTGAAGATTTGCTGGCAGAAAAACTTCCCCAATATCATGAAAAACGAGTAGATATCTATCCAAGAAGCTCAACAAACCCCATACAGCATAGAACTCAAAAGAAAGTCACCAAGACATATCATAATCAAACTCGCTGTCTTAGTCATCTAGCGCTGCTCTAACAGGAATATCACAAGTGGATGGCTTCAACAAAGACAAGTTTATTCTCTCATAGTCCAGTAGGCTACAAGTCTAAATTCAGGGCATCAGCTCCAAGGGAACACTTTCTCTGTTGGCTCTGGACTAGTCCATGTCATCAGTCTTCCCTTGGTCTGGAAGCTTCTCTGCACAGGAACCTCAGGTCCAAAGGACGCGCTCCACTCCCAGCACTGCTTTCTTGGTGGTATGAGGTTCCCGTGTGTCTCTGCTCACTTCTCTCTTTTATATCTCAAAAGAGATTGGATTAAGACACTAATTTTGTAAACCTCATCAGTATAAGCTCATCACAGTGATAGAATTTACAACACATAAGGAGATCACATATAACCTCATCATAGTGATAGAGTTTACAACACATAAGCAAATCACATCAGATTACACAATTATACAATACTGGGAATCAGGACCCAGCCAAGTTGACAAATATTTTTGGGGGACACAATTCAATCCACGACACTCGACAAAACCAAAGACAAAGAAAGAATCCTGAGAATGGTTAAGGATAAACAAAATGTCACTTACAAAGGAGAACAAATAAGACTAAGCTCTGATTACTCAGTAGAAACCATGCAGGCAAGAAGGCAATGGGATGACATAGATAAAGTCTTGAAGGAAAAAAATTTCCAACCAAGAAATACTTATCCAGCAAAATTGTCTCTCAAATGCAGTGGCAAAATTAGGTCATTTCCAGATAAACAGAAATTAAGGGAATATGTAAAAACCAGACCAAAATTACAGGAAATATAAAAGGGAGTCCTCCGGTTAGAGAACCAACAATATCAGACAACACTCTAAGACTAGGACACAAGCTAGGTCAATCAGATACCAACCTAAGTAGGGAATTCACAAAAATGCAACGAAGCTAAAAGCTAAATAGGGAACCAGAGACGTCAATATGTAAATGATGACAATGTCAAAACAAAAAAGGGAATAAACGGTGTAGTCACAGAACTTCCATATGGAGAGGAAGTCAAGGCGATATCAAGAAATAAAACACTGGTTTAAACTCTTAAAAATAAAGGTAAATCACAAGGTAACCACAAAGGAAGCTAACAAACTCACCCAACAAAATAAAAAAGAAGAAAAAGATAAAGACTCATCAAACACAAAATCAACAATAATGAAAGAAATGAAAAGAAAATCCATAAACAAAAATAACTCAGTACAGAAAATTAAGTGGAACAAAGTAACCATCAACACCACTGTCATGGATTGAATTATCTCCCCACAAAAATGTGTGTGTCAATTTGGCTCGGCCATGATTCCTGGTATTGTGTGATTTTCCTATATGTTGTAAATTCTGCTTCTATGATGTTAATAAGGGAGGATGGGTGGCAGTTGTGTTAGTAAGGCAGGACTCAATCTACAAGACTAGACTGTGTCCTGAGGAAATCTCCTGAGATATAAAAGAGAGAAATGAGCAGAGAGACAGGGGAACCTCATACCATCAAGAAAGCAGTGCCAGGATGGAGGTGGGGCCAAGATGGTGGAGTAGTCAAACGGCTACCTATATTCCTCTTACAACAAGGACCTGGAAAAACAAGTGATTTGACTGTATATGAATAGCTAGGAGCCCTGAACAAGGCAAAGTTGAGGAACTGGACTGAGTGGCGGGGGGAGAAGGAGATGGTTTGGAAGAAGTGAGGAGCTACCAGACCTGACATGGCAGGAGCTGCAGCTCTTCAGCCTGGACCAGCTCGGGGTGTACAGTGAGGTGGACATACAGCTTTGAACTTACCTGGGAGGCAGTTTCCACATCGAGAGAGATCCGGCAGCAGAGATTCTGCTTGGACACTCCGAACCAGTGAAAAGCAGCACCCAAGTGGCTAAAGATAAGTACATGCATGTGGCCTTTCGCGGGGATTTAAAAAAAAAAAATTTGGAAAATACCTCTCTCCCATTTACCTCCTCCCTCCCTGCTCTGCACCGGGTCTGGCCAGCTTCAGAGATCTCTGAGTCCCCTGGGCCGGAAGTAGATCCCATAAGGGGCCCTGATCCATTCTCCCGGCCTTGGAGAGGGAACAAATGAACAAACAGGGAAAAATAAGTTACTGGTTCCCCTAAGCCAGGAACTCAGGGTTGGCACAGCTCCTTTGCCTAGGCACAGGCATAAGGGATCCACAGACTTTGAGTGTCTTTCACCCCTGTATAGACTTGTGTGGATCCATCTAAACAGCGTAAGCCCTCACTACCACAGTACAACAGGGTAAACACTTGAGGTCTAACTTCAACTGTTTCAGCTGTGAAGTGGCAGGTTTGTGATGCTTGAAACTGCTCTGCCCTTTAAGCAGGCATCTTACTGGTCTGCATCAGGGGCTTGAGGACTGGTAGCTCCACCCATGCCACCTAACCACCTGCTACAGGGGTCCAAGAATAAGTGGTGCCCCCGAGTCTTTACAGCCAACAGAGTAGGGTGCTCATAGTCTGGCTGCAAAACTCACCTATCTACTCGATCTAGGAAACAGGGACATGCTTTCCTTTCAGACACTCAGGGGCAGCCATCAGCCCACTGCCTTGCTCAGTGTGTGACCCTCTACTGCAACCAGATAACTGTGCTTATACCAGTAACCCATGCCCCTCTAAGACTGTAGGTGAGAGCCGGCACCACACACTTGGTGACCAACTGCCTGGACACCTGAGCTGAATCCACACAGGAAAATTTAATGGATTCCTGGGTGCACATACTTAGTTACAGAACTACCTGGTGACAGGACATTAGAGCTTCAAAGATGCCAATAATCAAACTAGTGCACACGAGCAGCCTATCTGGGCATATCAAAACAAAACAAAAAAAGAAGCTAGGACACACTAAACAAATATAAAATAAAATTTTAATAACTTATTGGTGGCTCAGAGACAACAGTCAATATCAAATCACATAAAGAGGTAGTCCATGATGGCTTCAGCAAGCTCTCAAAATAAAGAATCAATAAATTCTCTGGAGGAAGAGAATTTCTTGGAATTACCAGAGGCAGAATACAAAAGATTAATATACAGAACTCTTCAAGAAATTAGAAAGGAAATTCGTCAAACTGTAGTGACATCCCAAGAACATACAGACAAAGTAGTACCAGAAATTAAAAAAGTTATTCAAGAGCATAATGGCAAATTTAATAGGCTGCAAGAATCCATATAGAGACAGCAATCAGAAATCCAGAAGATTAATAATAAAATTTCAGAATTAGACAACTCAATAGAAAGCCATAGGAGCAGAATTGAGGCAGTAGAAGTCAGAATTAGTGACACTGAAGATAAAGCACTTGACACCAACTTATTTGAGGAAAAATCAGATAAAAGAATTAAAAAGAATGAAGAAGCTCTAAGAGTTATGTGGAGCTCTATCAAGAGAAATAACCTATGAATGACTGGAGTACCAGAACGGGGATGGGGGGGGGGTGATAACAGAAAATACAGAGAGAATTGTTGAAGATTTGTTGACAGAAAACTTCACTGATATCATGAAAGATGAGAAGATATATATCCAAGATGCTCATCGAACCCCACATAAGGTAGATGCCAAAAGAAAGTCACCAAGACATATTACAATCAAACTTGCCACAACTAAAGAGAAAGAGAGAAATTTAAGAGCAGCTAGGGATAAAAGAAAAGTCATCTACAAAGGACAGTCAATTAGAATAAGCTCGGACTACTCAGCAGAAACCATGCAGGCAAGAAGGCAATGAGATGACATATATAAAGCCTTGAAGGAAAACAACTGCCAGCCAAGAATCACATAACCACTAAAACTGTCTCTCAAATATGATGGTGAAATTAGGGCATACGCAGATAAACAGAAGTTTAGGAGTTTGCGAAAACCAGACCAAAGTTACAAGAAATACTAAAGGGAGTCCTCCAGGTAGAAAATCAATAACATCAGATAACAATGCAAGACTAGAACACAGGACAGAGCAACTGATATTGACTCATATAAGGAAGTCACAAAAATACATCAAAGCTAAAACATTGAACATAAGGAAACAGAGACATCAATATGAAAAAAGCACAAGACTAAAACAAAAAAGAGGGACTTAAAAAATGTAGACATAGAATTTTCGTATGGAGGGGAAGTCAAGGTGATATAAAGAAATAAAAGACTGGTATAAACTTAGAAAAAAAGGGTAAATACTGAGGTAACTACAAAGGAAACTAACAATCCTACAAATCAAAATAAAAAACTAGAAAAATATGAAGACTCAGCAAACACAAAATCAACAACAATGGAAAAGACGAAAAGAAAATACATAAAGAAAAATGACTCAGCAGAGAAAATTAAGTGGAACAAAGAAACTGAACAACACACAAAAAAAGACATCAAAATGACAGCACTAAACTCATACCTATCAATAATTACGCTGAATGTAAACGGACTAAATGCATCAATAAAGAGATAGAGAGTGGCAGATTGAATAAAAAACCCCTATCCGTCTATATGCTGCCTACAAGAGACACACCTTAGACTTAAAGACACAAACAAGCTAAAACTCAAAGGATGGAAAAAAATACATCAAGCAAACAACACTCAAAAAAGAGCAAGAGTGGCAATATTTATCTCTGACAAAATAGACTTTAAAGTAAAATCCACCACAAAGGATAAGGAAGGACACTATATAATGATTAAAGGGGCAATACACCAGAAGGACATAACTATGATAAATATTTACGCACCCAACAGGGTTCCAAAATACATAAAACAAACTCTAACAGCACTGAAAAGAGAGACAGACAGCTCCACAATAGTAGTAGGAGACTTCAACACACCACTTTCGGTGAAGGACAGAACATCCAGAAAGAAGCTCAACAAAGACATGGAAGAGCTAAATGCTACAATCAACCAACTCGATCTCTTAGACATATACGGAACACTGCACCCAACAGCAGCCAAGTATACTTTCTTTTCCAATGCACATGGAACATTCTCCAGAATAGACCACATATTAGGCCATAAAGCAAGCCTTAACAAAATCTAAAACATCAAAATATTACAAAGCATCTTTTCTGACCATAAAGCCATGAAAGTAGAAATCAACAACAGAAAAAGCAAAGAAAAAAAATCAAACACATGGAAACTGAACAACACCTTATGCAAAAACTACTGGGTTATAGAAGAAATTAAGGATGGAATAAAGAAATTCATAGAATCAAACGAGAATGAAAACACATCCTACCAGAACCTTTGGGACACAAAAAAACCAGTGTCCAGGGGTCAGCTTATAGCAATAAATGCACACATCCAAAAAGAAGAAAGGGCCATAATCAAAACATTAACCGTACAACTGGAACAAGTAGAACGAGAGCAGCAAAAGAAGCCCTCAGGCGCCAGAAGGAACCAATAAGAATTAGAGCAGAATTAAATGAAACAGAAAATAGAAAAACAATTGAAAGTTAACAAGACCAAAAGCTGGTTCTTTGAAAAGATCAACAAAATTGATAAACCATTGGCCAAACTGACAAAAGAAAAACAGGAGAGGAAGCAAATAACCCATATAAGAAAAGTGATGGGTGATATCACAACTGACTCAACTGAAAGTAAAAGAAGCATAACAGAATAGTATGAAAAATTGTACTCTAACAAATTTGAAAACCTAGAGGAAATGGACAAATTTTTAGAAACTCACTACATACCTAAATTAACACAGAGGTAGAACAACTAAATAAACCCATAACAAAAGAAGAGCTTGAAAAGGTAATTAAAAAACTCCCAACCAAAAAAAAGCCCTGGCTAGGATGGCTTCACTGGAGAATTCTACCAAACTTTCAGAGAAGAGTTAACACCACTTCTACTGAAGGTATTTCAGAGCATAGAAAAGGATGGAATACTCCAAAACTCATTCTATGAAGCCAGCATAACTCTGATACCAAATCCAGGTAAAGACACCACAAAAAAAGAATATTACAGACCAATATCCCTTATGAACATTGATGCAAAAATCCTCAACAAAATTCTGGCCAATAGAATTCAGCAACATATCAAACAAATAATTCACCATGATCAGGTGGGATTTATACCACATACACAGGGATGGTTCAACATTAGAAAAACGATCAATGTAATCCATCACATAAGTAAAACAAAAGACAAGAACCACATGATCTTATCGATCGATGCAGAAAAGGCATTTGACAAAGTCCAACACACATTCATGATAAAAACTCTCCACAAAATAGGAATAGAAAGGAAATCACTCAATATAATTATGGGCATTTATACAAAGCCAACAGCCAACATCATCCTAAATGGAGAGACTTTGAAAGCATTCCCCTTGAGAACAGGAACCAGACAAGGATGCCATCTATCACCACTCTTATTCAACATTGTGCTGGAGGTCCTAGCCAGAGCAATTAGGCTAGAAAAAGAAATAAAGGGCAACCAAACTGGTAGGGGAGAAGTTAAAGTATCTCTATATGCAGATGATATGATCTTATACACAGAAAACCCCAAAGAATCTACAAGAAAACTACTGGAACTAATAGAAGATTTCAGCAAAGTTTCAGGATACAAGATAAACATACAAAAATCAGTTGGATTCCTTTACACCAACAAAGAGAACCTCGAAGGGGAAATTACTAAATCAATATCATTTACAATAGCTCCCAAGAAGATAAAATACTTGGGAATAAATCTAACCAGAGACGTAAAAGTTCTATACAGGGAAAACTACATGACACTACTGTAAGAAACTAAAAGAGACCTGCATAAGTGGAAAAACATACCTTGCTCATGGATAGGTAGACTCAACATAGTGAAATTGTCCATTCTACCCAAAGCGATCTACAGATACAATGCAATCCTGATCCAAATTCCACTGGCATTTTTTAATGAGATGGAGAAACAAATCAGCAACTTCATGTGGAAAGGGAAGAGGCCCCGAATAAATAAAGCATTACTCAAGAAGAAGAACAAAGTGGGAGGCCTCACACTACCTGATTTTAGAACCTATTATACCGCCACTGTAGTCAAAATAGCCTGGTATTGGTACAACAACAGATACCTAGACCAATGGAACAGAGTTGAGAATCCAGACATAAATTCATCCACCTATGGGCAGCTGATATTTGACAAAGGCCCAAAGTCTGTTATGGGGAAAAGACAGTCTGTTTAACAAATGGTGCTGGCATAACTGGATATCCATCTGCAAAAAACTGAAACAAGACCCATACCTCACACCATGCACAAAAACTAACTCAAAATGGATCAAAGACTTAAATATAAAATGAAAAACGATAAAGACCACGGAAGAAAAAATAGGGACAATGCTAGGAGCCCTAATACATGGCATAAACACAGTACGAGCAATACATAACAAAGTACAAGCACCAGAAGACAGACTAGACAACTGGGAGCTCCTAAATATCAAACACTTATGATCATCCAAAGACTTCACCAAAAGAGTAAAAAGACAACCTACACTGGGAAAAAAAATTTGGCTAGGACAAATCCGATCAGGGTCTGATCTCTAAAATCTACAAGATACTGCAAAACCTCAACAACAAAAAGACAAATAACCCAATTAAAAAATGGGCAAAAATATGAACAGACACTTTGCCAAAGAAGATATTCAGGCAGGTAACAGACACATGAAGAAATGCTTACAATCATTAGCCATTAGAGAAGTGAAGATCAAAACTACAATGAGATATCATCTCTCCCCAACAAGGCTAGCACTAATCCAAAAAACACAAAATAATAAATGCTGGAGAAGTTGTGGAGATACTGGAACATTTATACACTGTTGGTGGGAATGTAAAATGGTACAACCACTTTGGAAATCAATTTGGCGCTTTCTTAAAAATCTAGAAATAGATGTACCATATGATCCAGCTATCCTGCTCCTTGGAATATATCCTAGAGAAATATGAGCCATCACACGAATAGATGTATGCACACCATGTTCATTGCAGCACTGTTTACAATAGCAAAAAGATGGAAACAACCTAGATGCCCATCAACAGACGAATGGATAAACAAATTATGGTATATCCACACAATGGAATACTAAACAACGATAAAGACCAACGATGAAGCCGTGAAACATCTTAAAACATGGAGGAAGCTGGAGGTCATTATGCTGAGTGAATTTAGTCAGTCACAGAAGGAAAAATATTGTATAAGACCACTATTATAAGAACTCAAGCAAAGGTTTAAACACAGAAGAAAACATTCTTTGATGGTTACAAGCATGAGGAGGGAGGGTGAGGGTTATTTACTAACTAGATAGTAGATAAGAATTATCTTAGGTGAAGGGAAGGACAGCACACACTATAGGGGAAGTCAGCACAACTGGACTAAACTAAAGCTAAGAAGTTTCCTGAATACAATCAAACACTTTGAGGGACAGAGTAGCAGGGGTAGGGATCTGGGGACCATGCTTTCAGGGGACATCTAAGTCAACTGGCATAACAAAGCTTATTAAGAAAATGTTCTGCATCCTACTTGGGTGAGTGGCGTCTGGGGTCTTAAAAGCTTGCAAGCAGCCATCTAAGATGCACCAATTGGTCCCAACCCACCTGGAGTAAAGGAGAATGAAGAACACCAAAGACACAAGGAAAGTATTAGCCCAAGAGACAGAAAGGGCCACATAAGCCAGAGACTTCATCAGCCTGAGACCAGAAGAACTAGATGGTGCCCGGATACCACCAATGACCTCCCTGACAGGGAACACAACAGAGTCCCAGATGCAGCAGGAGAAAAGTGGGGTGCAGAACTCAAATTCTAGTAAGAAGACCAGAATAATGGTCTGACTGAGACTGGAGTAATCCCGGAAATCATGGCCCCTGGATTCTCTATTAGCCCAGAACTAAAACAATTTCTGAGGCTAACTCTTCAGACAGGGATTGGACTGGTCTGTGGGACATAAAGGGATACTTGTGAGCAGTGTGCCTCTTAGCTCAAGTAGATACAAGAGACTAAACAGGCAGCTTCTGTCTGGAGGTGAGATGGGAAGTCAGAGAGGGTTAGGAGCTGGTTGAATGGACATGGGGAATCAGGGGTGGGAAGGAGGAGTGTGCTGTCACAGTATGGGGAGAGCAATTAGGGTCACATAACAATGTATGTATAAATTTTTGTATGGGAGACTAACTTGAAATGTAAACTTCATTTAAACTACAACAATAAAAAAGTTAAAAAAAGAAAATAGAAAGCAGTTCCAGGAGCAGTGTGCATCCTTTGGACCCAGAGTCCCTGTGTAGAGAAGCTCCTAGTCCTGGAGAACACTGATGAGAGAGAAAGACTTCCCCTTGAGCTGATGCCCTGAATTTGGACTTTTAGCCTACTTAACTGTGAAGAAATAAATTTCTCTTTGTTAAAGCCATCCACTTGTGGTATTTCTGTTAGAGCAGCACTAGATGACTAAGACAATCTCAAAAAATAAATATTAAAAAAATGACAGCAGTAAACTCATACCTATCAATAATTACAGTGAACGTAAATAGCCTAAATGCAGCAGAAAAGAGACAGAGAGTGCCAGAATGGATTAAAAAAAAACACGATCCTTCTATATGCTGTCTACAGCAGACATACCTTAGACACAAAGACATAAACAAACTAAAACTCAAAGGATGGAAAAAATATATATCAAGCAAACAATAACCAAAAAAGAGCCGGAGTGGTAATATTAATGTCTGATAGAATAAATTTTAAAGCAAAATCCACTATAAAGGATAAGGAGGGATGCTATATAATGATTAAAGGAAGACACAATCATAATATACACACCCAATGAAAGGATTCCAAAATACATAAATTCTAACTGCATTGAGAAAGAGAAATAGACAGTTCCACAATGGTAGTAGGAGACTTCAACACACCACTTTTGGTGAAGGACAGAACATCCAGAAAGAAACTCAATAAAGATAAAAAAGATCTAAAGGCCACAATCAACACACTCAACCTCATAGACATATACAGAACACCCCAACCAACAGCAGCAAGGTATACATTCTTATCCAATGCACAAGGAACATTCTCCAGAACAGACCATATTTTAGGCCACAAAGAAAGCCTTAAATTCAAAACATCAAAATAATACAAAGCCTCTTCTCTGATCATAATGCCATAAAAGTAGAAATCAATAACACAAAAATCAAGGAAAAAAAAATCAAATACATGGAAACTGAACAACACCTTGCTTTAAAACTACTGAGTAATAGAAGAAAACAAGAATGGAATTAAAAAATTCATAGAATCAAATGAGAATGGAAAACATATTTTGGGACACAGCAAAAGCAGTGCTTAGAAGTCAATTTATAGCAATAAACACACACATCAAAAAAGAAGAAAGGGCCAAAATCAAAACATTAAATCTACAACTTGGACAAATAGAAAGAGAGCAGAAAAAGAAGCCCTCAGGCACCAGAAGAAATGAAATAATAAAGATTAGAGCAGAAATAAATGAAATAGAGAACAGAAAAACAATAGAATCTACTAGACCAAAAGTTGGTTCTTTGAAAAGATCAACAAAATTGATAAACCATTGACCAAACTGACAAAAGAAAAACAGGAGAGGAAGCAAATGACCCAAATAAGAAATGAGATGGGTGATATCACAACAGACCCAACTGAAATTAAAAGGATCATAACCAAATACTACGAAAAAACGTACTCCAACAAATTTGACAACCTAGAGGAAATGGACAAATTTCTAGAAACACTACCTCCTGAAACTAATACAAGCTGAGGTAGAAAAACTAAACAGACCAACAACAAAAGAAGAGATTGAAGAGGTAATAAAAAAACTCCCAACAAAATAAAGCCCTGGCCCGGATGTCTTCACTAGAGAATTCTACCAAACTTCCAGAGGAGAGCTCACACCAATACTACTCAAACTATTTCAGAGCATAGAAAAGGAAGGAATACTCCAAAATTCATTCTATGAAGCCAGCACAATCCTGATACCAAAGCCAGGTAAAGACACCACAAAAAAAGAAAACTACAGACCAACATATCTCATGAACATAGAGGCAAAAATTCTCAACAAAATTCTAGCCAACAGAATTCAACAGAATATCAAAAAAATAAAACTTCATGATCAAGTGGGATTCATATCAGGTATGCAGGGATTGTTCAACATTATAAAATCAACATAATCCACCACATAAATAAAAGAATCACATGATGTCATGGATTGAATTGTGTCCCCCCAAAATGTGTGTCAACTTGGCTAGGCTGTGATTCCAAGTATTGTGTGGCTGTCCACCATTTTGTCATCTGATGTGATTTTCCTATGCGTTGTAAATCCTGTCTCTACGATTTTAATGAGTGGGATTAGCAGAAGTTATGTTAATGAGGCAGGACTGAATCTACAAGATTGGGTTGTATCTTAAGCCAATCTCTTCTGAGCTATAAAGGAGAGAACAGAGCAGAGAGACATGGGGACCTCATATACAAGAAAGCAAGAAAGCAGCACAGGGAGCAGAGTACATCCTTTGGACCCAGGGTTCCTGTGCTGAGAAGCTCCCAGACCAGGGGAAGATTGATGATAAGGACTTTCCTCCAGAGCTGACAGAGAGAGAGAAAGCCTTCACCTGGAGTTGGCACCCTGAATTTGGACTTGTAGCCTACTAGACTGTGAGAGAATAAATTTCTGTTTGTTAAAGCCATCCATTTGTGGTATTTCTGTTACAGCAGCACTAGATAATTTAGACAGAATTTGGTACCGCAAGTGTGGGGTGTTGCTCTGACAGATACCTAAAATGTGGAAGTGGTTGTAAACTGTGAATGGATACAGGCTGGAAGAGTTTTAAAGTGCCTAATAATAAAAGCTTATTTTGCTTTGAAGAGACTGTTGTGGAATTATGGACGTCAAAGACAATTCTGGTGAGGAGTGAGAAGGAAGTGAGGAGAGTTGTTACACTGGAGACAGTGCAGATGGCGAGAAGCAGCAGTGAGAAACGGCAGCAGCAGAACCAAGAGACCATCGGGAGACAGTGATGAAGCCAACCCATAAAGGGAGAGAGCTGAGTGCCTTTGTGCAGGGGGCTTCCTGGAGGAGTGGGGTGCCTCCAGGCACTTATTGGTAGAGCTAGGCTTGCTGACCCACAGAGCAAGAGAGCTGAGTGCCTTCTGGCCGAAGTTTACTGGTGGAGTGGGGTGCCTCCAGGCACTTATCAGTGGAGCTAAAGAGCTTTGGAACATTTGCCCCAGCCAGGCAGATGTGGGCAGTGAGGCCCGAAGGGCCAAGAGGCCAAGGAACCAGGAAACAGAATCTGAAGAGACACGGAACACAGGAAGTAGAGTTGCCTTAGTCTCAAAGGGTGATGTCACCACTCAGATGGACTAAGAGAATGGGGCCGCCCAAATGCAAGGGTGCAGAGTTGCCATTCCAGTGGGCCTGGAAGGCAGAGCTAATCCCAGGATCGAGGGGCCTCCATTCAGAATCCAGAGAGTGTGGCCAATACCTAGAGTCTGGAGGACAGGGCCAATGTGCAAATGATTTCAGAGAACAGAGGATTATTTTCAAGGCTTGAGGGCTAATGTAATGTGTTCTGCTGACTTGCTTGGTGCCTGTTATCCCTTCTTTCCCTCCAATTTCTCCCATTTGTAATGGAAATGTCTAGCTTGTGCCTGTTCCACCACTGTAATTTGGAAGCAGATAACTTGTATTCTAGATTTCACAGATGAAGAGGAATTTTTTGGATTTTGGACTTGGAGTTGAATTAAGTCTTTTGCTATGATATGATAGGATGATATGTGGCAAGGACATGAATTTTGGGGGGCCAAAGGGTGGAATGCTGTGGATTGAATTGTGTCCCCCAAAAATGTGTGTCAACTTGGCTAGGCCATGAGTCTCATTATTGTGTGATTGTCCACCATTTTTTAATCTGATGTGATTTTCCTATGTGTTCTAAATCCTACCTCTATGATGTTAATGAGGTAGGATTAGTGGAAGTTATGTTAATGAGGCAGGACTGAATCTACAAGATTGGGGTGTGTCTTAAGCCAATCTCTTTTAATATATAAAAGAGAGAAGTGAGCAGAGAGACATGGGGACCTCATACCACCAGGAAAGCAGCACCGGGAGAAGAGTGCATCCTTTGGACCTGGGGTTCCTGTGCTGAGAAGCTCCCAGACGAGGGGAAGATTGATGACAAGTACCTTCCTCCAGAGCCGACAGAGAGAAAGCCTTCCCCTGGAGTCGGCACCCTGAATTTGGACTTCTAGCCTCCTAGACTGTGAGAGAATAAATTGTTTGTTAAAGCCATCCACTTGTGGTATTTTTGTTACAGCAACACTGGATAACTAATGATCATATCAATTGGTGCAGAAAAGGCATTTGACAAAGTCCGACACCCATTCCTGATAAAAACTCTCAGCAAAATAGGACTATAAGGGAAATTCCTTGACATAATAAAGGGCATTTATACAAAACCAACAGCCAACATCATTCTAAATGGAGAGTGAAAGCATTTTCCTTGAGAATGGGAACCAGACAAGGATGCCCTTTATCATCACTCTTTTTTTTAAATTGTGCTTTAGATGAAGGTTTACAGAGCAAGTTAATTTCTCATTAAACAATACACATATTGTTTTGTGACATTTGTTGCCAACCCCATGACATGTCAACACTCTCCCCTTCTGGATCTTGGGTTCTCCATTTCCATTCGTCCAGCTTTCCCATCCCCTCCTGCCTTCTCTTCCTTGCCCCTGGCTGGTGTGCCCATTTAATCTTGTATACATGATTGAGGTACGTGTATTATTGTTTGTCTTATGGGCCTGTCTAATCTTTGGCTGAAGGGTGAACCTCAGAAGTGACTTCAGTACTGAGTTAAAAGGGTGTCCAGGGGATCACCACTCTTATTCAACATCATTCTGGAAGTCCTAGTTAGAGCAATAAGGCAAGAAAAAGAAATAAAGGGCATCCAGATTGGTAAGGAAGAGGTGAAACTATCCCTATTCACAGATGACATGATCTTATACACAGAAAACCCCAAAGAATCCACAAGAAAGCTGCCTGAATGAATAGAATATTTCAGCAAAATAGCAGGATACAAGATTAACATACAAAAATCAGTTGAATTCCTCTACACCAACAAAGAGAACGTCAAAAAGGAAATCATCAAATCAGTACCATTTACAATAGCCCCCAAGAAGGAGGAGGGTAAATCACTAACTTGATAGTAGACAAGTGTCAAATTGGTGAAGGGAAAGACAACACACAATATAGGGGAAGTCAGCACAGCATATAAGTTTCTTAGACACATCCAAACACCTTGAGGGACTGAGTTACTGAGGCTGGGGGCTAGGAACCGTGGTCTCAGGGTGCATCTAGGTTAATCGGCATAACATAGTTCATAAAGAAAATGTTCTACATCCCACTTTGGTAAGTAGTGTCTGGGGGCTTAAAAGCTTGCAAGCGGCCATCTAAAATACATCTATTGTTCCCATCCCATCAGGAGCAAAGAAGAATGAAGAAAATCAAAGACACAAGGAAAATATTAGTCCAAAGGACTAAAGGACCACATGAGCCAGAGACTCCACCAGCCTGAGACCAGAAGAACCATATGGTGCCCTGCTACCGCCACTGACCACTCTGACAGGTATCACAACAGAGTCCTGGACAGAGCAGGAGAAAAATGTAGAACAAAATTTTTCAAAGTCACGAAAAAAGACCAGACTTACTGGTCTGACAGAGACTGGAGGAACACCTGAGACTATGGTCCCCGGACACTCAACTAACTCAGAACTGAAACCACTCCTGAGCCTGCTTTTCAGACATAGATTAGACAGGCCTATAAAACAAACAATAACACACATAAGGAAAGTGCTTCTTAAGTTCAATCAAATATATGAGACCAAATGGGCAACTTCTGGCCAAAAGCAAGATGAAAAGGCTGGAAGGGACAGGAATGGACAAATGGACACAGAGAACCTGAGGTGGAAAAGGGGAATGTCACACTGTAGGGATTACAACTAACGTCATAAAACAATCTGTGTATAAATTTTTGAATGAGAAATTAACTTGAGCTGTAAACTTTCACTTAAAGGGCAATGAAATTTAAAAAAAGAAAAAAATACTTTCAGAGATAAAATGAAAAAAAAAAAAAAAGGTTTTGGAAATAAACAGTGTTGACGGTTGCCAAAAAAAAAGCAACGCACGATGCTGGATTGGATCATTTTGCTATAAAAGGTCTTATTAGAATAGGTGGTGAAATGTGAGTGGGGTCTGAGGATTTGGTTGTAGTAATGTAACAGGATTAATTTCATGACATTGATGGTTGTATTATAGTTATGTAGGAAAATGTCCTTGTTTGTAGAAAGTACACATTAAAATATTCAGAAGTGATGGGGCACCAGGTCTGCAATTTACTATCAAATGGTTCAGGAAAAAAGTTCTCTGTACCATTCTTTCATCTTCAATTGCTTCCAAATAAAAAAAATTCATAAAATATTTGAATATTTCAACCTGGAATAGTCTGCTTGGCATTGTTGCTTCTCTTGATAATTTTCCACACAAATCAGACACTTAGGCTGAGGAATAAGGGCCTATCAAAGACCTAAATCCAAATTTGAGATTATCCTCATGACTTAAACGTCATTTATGGACACTGAATTGGTCTTGGAAATACAATGACTTTCTAGCTTCACTCAAAAAGTTGTCCATTATGATACAATAATAACTATCTGTATAAATTAAAATCTATTTATATTTTAGGTTCTCAAAAAAGATTTTTAAATGTTAGGATGCATTAAGAAGTGCTTTAAACCAAATTGCATTGTAATTTTTAAAAATCTGCACACAGTAAATGGAATATTACTTTTGGTTAATTTAATAAAGAAAATTGTAAAAATAAATACTATTTAACACTCATGTATGAACATATTTTGAATAATTTATTTTTTGAAGCTCAAAAGTCTATAATCAACCATCTCTAATGAATCAATTTAATTAAATAACTCCACTATTATATGTTTTCATACTTTTTTCCCCTAAAATGAAATAATAATTAAGAATGAAATTCCATAAAAAATCAGACTATGGCTAATTGTTAACAGCAAAATCTTATAATACAGAGAGGAAGGGAGAAAAAGAAATAGGAGAGGGAGAGTGACAGAGAAAGAAAAAAGAAGGGGAAGGATCAAAGGAAGGAGAGAGGGAAGAAGGGAGGGGAAAGAGAGAGTAGGGAAGTAACAACTAATAAAATCAATTATGTTCCACAAGGTGAAGTAAGGATATTCTTGATGTGCTGTGAGATTGTTAACCATTGTCATAGGGCAACATGTGTAGTAACTGTTAAATGAAAAACTATTTCGTTCTGTAAGCCTTCATCTTAAGTGAGAATAACAGCACAGTTGGAAGAGCGTAGTCAATGTCACTGAACTGTGAATGTAGAAATTTTTGAAACGGTGTATCTTTGGCCATCTGTAATTTTCATCAAAAAAAAAAAAAAAAAGGTTGAGAATTTAGAGGCTTAATACGTTGTGGGGTTGTTAACCAATGTCATAGAACAACATGTGTACTACTATTTCATGAGAAACTATTTGCTCTGTAAGCTTTCACCTGAAGTACAATAAAATAAAATAAAAAATCAATTATGTTCCTTTTTAGCACACCTATTGTTAGATGCTGATGATTCTGATGACAGAGAGGATATAACTTCCATGTTACTAAAAAAAAAAACCTGCGAAAATAAGAGCAGATTGAATCTAATGAAATTTTAAATATTATACATATGCACACAAAGCAAAGTATCTTGATGAATATGAGTAAAGTAAAAATCAGATTAACTGGAATGATTCCCAGAGAAGGTCAGAGAAGTGCTGCATAGAGCAGCCTCCCAGAGTTGTTCTCTGGTAGCGGGAGCTGCACACAAAATCTTTCACGTCAGCATAATAATCACAGGATCATGAAGTTCACATAGGGAGCTATGTGAATACTGTACTGTCCAAACATAATTTCAGAATTGAAAAATTGTCAATATTTGTTAGAGATATTAAAAAAGCATTTATCATTATTTAAAAAATTTCAGCTGTCAATAACTCCCAGCCCTGGAACCAACTTGCAGAACTACAGGGAACCCAGGCACTGCCTCCCCTTTACCAAGGGAGGGCTTGTATTTTTGCCCTTGTAAGCTTCTAATTTTTGTGCCTTATGCCGTGATGAATACCCTCACATATGTCCCCTTAGATATCGGTGTATTTCCCTGGGATTTACACCCAGGGGAACAATTGTTGGGTCATAAAGTGTATGTATATTTAATTTGACAAGGTACTGCCAGACAGCTCTTCAGAATGGCTGACTTAGTCCACACACCCACCGGTGCACACAGGAGGGTTTGCAGGTCTTCACATTCCTACCAGCACTTAGCACTATCCTGTATTCTAATTTTGTCAGTTTGACAGATGTAAATTGATATCCCACAATTATTTCAATTTCTCAGATAGCCAAGGATCTTGAGCACCTCATCATATGCTGTTGACTTTTCACATCTTTTCTGCAAATTGCCTGTTTTATGCTTTGCTCAATTTTCTATTGGTGTTGCTGTTCTCTTCTTGTTGATTCACAGGAGGTCCTGGTATATTCTAGATATTAATCCCTTATTCATTTAGACATTGCAAATATTCTCTCCCAATTTGTATACTGTCTCTTACCTTTTCATCCATAGTGTCTTTCATTGAGCACAAATCTTTGATTTTTATGTAATTAATCAACTCTTATTATAATCTTGAAGTTTTGTCTAATAAGTCATTCCAAACCCCTAGATCAGAAAGATATACTCCTACAATTTCTTCTATTAACATTATAGCTTTATCTTTCACATTTAGGTCCTCTATCTATCTAGAATCCATTTTTGTATGTGGTATGTCATGGATTGAATTATGTCCCCCAAAAATATGTGTATCAATTTGGCTAGGACATGATTTCCAGTATTATGTAATTGTCCAACATTTTGTCATCTGATGTGATTTTCCTACGTGTTGGAAATCCTATCTCTATGACGTTGATGAGATGGGATTAGCGGCAGTTATGTTAATGAGGCAGGACTCAATCTACAAGATTAGATTGTGTCTTAAACCAATCTCTTTTGAGATATAAAAGAGAGAAGCAAGTATGGGGACCTCACACCACCAATAAAACAGCACCAGGAGCAGAACGCGTCCTTTGGACCTGAAGTTCCTGCATGGAGAAGCTCCTAGACCAAGGGAAGATTGATGACAACGACCTTCCTCCAGAGCTGACAGAGAGAGAAAGCCTTCCCCTGGAGCTGGAGCCCTGAATTCGGACTAGACTGTCAGAGAATAAACTCCTCTTTGTTGAAGCCATCCACTTCTGGTATTTCTGTTATAGCAGCACTAGATAACCAAGACATGGTGTGAGGTAGGGATCCAGTTTTATTTTCCTCCATGTCATGAGCCAGTTTTCTCAATATCATCAACTAAACAACTGTCCTTTCTCCACTGATTTGTTAGGTCCCTGTATATACACTGGTCTCTATGCTGTTCTATTTGGTTTACTGTTTTACTAAATTCAAAGAAGCATAAAAGAAATAGGGAGCTAGGGCATAAATCAATGAAACAGAGAACAAAAGACAATAGTGAAAATTAACCAAACCAAAGCTGGTTGTTTGAAAAGACATTGATAAGAGAGACAGACCTCCTACAAAAGTGATCAAGAAAAAAACAAAGAGAAAATTAAAAAACAAGATACAGAATGAAAAGGGGCAAATAACTATGGACAAAACAGTTTTTTTTAAATGAGAATTACGAATAACATGCCAACGAATTGAAAATCTAGATGAAATGATACTTTCTTAGAAAGAAGTAACATGCTAAAATTGGCATAAAAAGAGAAGTCTTGAATAGTCCAGTAAGAAACTGAAATGGTAGTCAAGGAACTTTCCTCCCTCAAACCTCAGTCCCGATGGTTTTGTAGGTGACTTGTAGCAAACTTTCAAGGAATACTTAATTCCTATCTTATGCAAAATAAAAAACAGCAAAATTTTTCCATTTTATTTTATGAACTAATGTATCTATCCTAGATTGGAACACCAGATAAAGAGAACCCAAGGGAGCAAAAACCCTTAGGGTCATTTTGTTTATGAACACAGACACAAAAATTCCAAATGAAATGTTAGCTAATAGACACCATAGTAAAAATATAATAATAGACACCATAGTTAAAAAATACAGAATATGACCAGGTAGAGTTTGTCTCAGGAATATAAGGACGTTATGGTTCAATATCAAAAGTCGTTAGTATGATTCACCATATTAATGGACTAAAAGAAGAAAAGTCATGATTACCTTAATTGATACAGAAAAAGTATTTGATATATTCCTTTTATACTGAAGTTAGTGTGTAGTATCTTGATTTTAAAAAATTATGTTTGCTAGGTGGGTGCCATTACCACTGAATTCCATTTCAGGACAGTAAAAGGGACACTGAGTCTGATGTGTTGAGACCTACTGTTCTCAGGTGACACTGAGGTATACTGAGGACCAACAGAACACTTTCCTGTGTTGCTTAGTTCCCTTAAGGATGGTGGGGCCTGTGAACTGCTGCTCAACATTCCTGAAGAACATTTGTGGACCGATCTCAATTTCAGTAAGAAACCTTGAGGCTGCCATGGTCCAGTTCCCTAAGTAAATGAAGGGTACCCTGTCTCCAGGACTTGGTATATTCAGACACTGTTAGTAAATCATCAAATACCTTACAAGGTCAGATTTCCTTGAAGGCAGGGTGTTGAGGCCAAAATGCCTTCTGAAACTCTATTTGCACAGGGTGGGAGAGTCAGTGTAACCTGGGAAGGGACAGCCCAAGTGATCCGTTGCTGATGGTGGGTGAAGGTAGAGTTTGGGGGAGCTGGGGTGTCCTGGGACAGAGAAACAAACTGTTGGCCAGGTCAACCACAAAGAAGAATGAACTGGTTTCATGGAGAGGATGACGGTGAGTTCAGAACTCTGGAATGAACAGAGATGACATATTCCTCATGACATTTCTCCGTGTCATGAGCCATGTGGTGTGGGTCCTGAACAGGTAGGTCTGCCTGCTCTCAGAAATAAATCTTCCTGACTTTCTTACAAGAAGGATAGGGCTATTGAACAGACTCTGAGTTGGCATTAAGACATCCTGTTTCAAGAGGGCATCAATGACAGGATTTCTTCTCTCTTCTGCTTGTTTTGAAAGTGTGCAGTAGGGCAGGAAGGTGGCAACAAATGTGTAATTTTTATTTTAATGGGAGTGCCCTAAGCAGCTGCCCTCTCTTGTTAAGGTCAGATGTCCACAAGGTGCCTGAGACTTCTGTAAAGGCCCAACCCAGAAAGTTGGCTATTGTGGGTCAGACCAGGGGATATAGATGGCATGAAGAAGTCCAGTTATACTCCAAACTGGTCTGCAGCATATTACTATGTTTAATTTGCAAGGATCATTTCTACCTGATATGTCAGTGGACACACAAGTGTTAGGCAAGAAGGACACATACCTCAATGAGACATCACATGGTAACCTGGAGCCATTTCGTAAGATGATGGTTAATTGACTTGGTCTTGATTTCAAATGCAGCAAACAATAGATTTGGCAAGTAAAATGAGCAGGAGGAGACAAGATAGAATAGGCAGACTTAGTCTCAAGAGGAAATGTCCATCCTTCCATCAACAGAGACAGGGATGCTAGGATTGGAGGACAAAAGGAGGCACAGTGTACGAGGGGTGATCTGGGCAGAATGAGTGCAACCCCCATTATTCTTTCTAGGTTGAGGATGGTTGAGGTTTACTCAAGCACTCATTTTTCCAACAGTCAATTTTTGTTTTTAAACTACAGAAGCAATTTCCAAGATTTGGTCCAGCAGAGGGACACAGGACAGTTCTACTCTGTCCTAATAGGGTCAATATGAGTCGGCATCGACTCGATGGCAGTGTTTTTTTTTTTTTTTTTTTGGGGGGGGGGTGTTATTCCATTTCTTCTAAGGTATGAGGGTTTAGTCTTTTGCTCTTGGAGGGACACAAGTTTGGCCTCCTGCTTTTTCCACTGGTTTTCGAGTCCCTGGGTGGCACAAACAGTTAAGTATTCGACTATTAACCAAAAGTTTGGTGGTTTGAACACACCAAGAGGTGCCCTAGAAGAAAGGCCTGGTGAACTGCTTCCCAAAGGTCACAGCCTTGAAAACCTTGTGGAGCACAGTTCTACTCTGTACACATGGGGTTGCCATGAGTAGAAATCAACTCCACGGCAACTATTTTTTTTTTTTTTTTGAGTTTTATTGTGAAAAGGGCTGCTGAGCCAAGGACTGCATTCAGACTCCTTCAGAAATGTTGGGCAGCAGTCCCCGGACTAAACTATGGAGAATGAACTCAGAGGTGCTTTCAAAATTCTCTACCTTAGAAAACTTTCTGTAGCAACCATATACTTGATTACAATAATTTTTTAGTTATTCAGGTGATTTCAGTTTTGCACCTATTGGATTTGGACCAATCAGATTTAATACATTAAATATCGAGTTTTCCTTTGAATTTCAGGTGCAGAAGGTAGGAGAAACTGTACTCCACTGGTCACATCACATTATCTTTGATCAGTAGAAAACATATTTTTATTTATTTATTCCATTTAAGGAGCCCTGGTGGTGCAGTGGTGAAGCGCTTGGCTGCCAGCCAAAAGGTCGGTGGTGTGAACCCACCAGCCATTCCGCGGGATAAAGATGTGACAGTCTGCTTCTGTAAAGATTACAGCTTTGGAAACCCTATGGGGCAGTTCTACTCTGTCCGATAGGGTCACTATGAGTCGGTATCGACTCGACAGCTGTGTTTTTTTTTCTTTTTGGAGGGGTTTATTCCATTTTATCTTCATTCCCCACCCCCATTTCTAACCCCCTGCACCATTGGCAGATATTGTGATTCTTTTTCATTCTATGTGTTCCGTTATGTGTAAATGGATTTATGTGTACATGATTTGAAATGTTTGTGTTTCTTTTACATTTTTAAATGTATTCAACATACAGAAAAGTATCTAAAACTTATATGTACAATTTAAAGAATAACAAAACAAACACCAAACGGCTTAAGAAATAGAACATTACAGTATTTTAGAAGCCTCTTGTGTATCCCTTCACATAGCTCCCTCCTTTGCCCCAGAGGAAAACACTATCCTGACTTTTAAGTTTTCAGTCCCTTGCTTTTCTTTAAAGTTTTACCTCCCATGTATGTATCAATAAATAGACAATATAGCACTTTGTTTTGAGCCCCTGAATGGCAACACACACCTAGCTGGTTAATGAAGGGGCAATACTGGAACTACTAGATGAAGATTCCCAGGAAAAGATAAGCTGAACAGAGTCTCTCAGTCGTGGTCTGGCTTCAGCTTCCCCAAGAGCTTACAAGAGCTGCTTCTGGGGAAGGCAGTGGGTAAGGTCATGAGTGAGTCCAGCGAAGTACATATATGGCTCACCATGGTCCAGGGCACTGGTAAGGCTGTTGTTTAAACCATCAATTAGTTGTCTTATAAAAATATGGTTTGAGGGGAAGTGGGCTGCTCTGACTTTTCTGCTTCTAAGCTCCCTGTGACCAACCTCCATTCTTAGTAGTGGATCAAAGCAGATAACTTCTGTGGGGTGAAATGTGAGCACTTGGAGGAGGGGAGTGCAGGAGCTTCAGCAGCATCTGGTCAAAATCTGGGCCAGTGCAGGGAAATGGGTTTCTTTTTATATATGGTCTTTCTGGCCCTGGGTTTATAGTTCTGCCAAGATGATTTGCTGGGCCACAATCTTGTAAAGGGATTGGACAGCACTGTGCAAATAAGGTGTCTGTTGCCTACCAAAAGGATTGGTCAATTTTGCCATCCTGCTAGGCTTGCGTCAATCCCATAGAAATTGGGAGGGGGGACCTAACTACCATCAAGAAGAACAGCCAGGGAAAGAATACTCCCTAATTCATTCTATGAAGCAAACATAACCCTGATACTAAAACCAGACAAAGACATTACAAGAAAAGAAAACTACAGGCCAGTATCTCTTATGAATATAGATGCAAAAATCCTTAACAGAATACTAGCAAACAGAATCTAACAGCATATTAAAAGTTATACACCATGACCAAGTGGGATTTATTCCAGGAATGCAGGGATGGTTCAACATTAGAAAATTGAAAATCGATCAGTGTAATACACCACATCAGTAGAACAAAGTAAAAGAACCACATGATCATCTCTACGGATGCAGAAAAAGCATATGATAAAATCCAACATTTTTCTTGATGAAAACCCTAAAGAAGACTAGAATAGAAGGGAAATTCCTCAATATGATTCAGAGCATATAAGAAAAGCCAACAGCCAACATTATACTTATTGGAAAAAGACTGAGAGCTTTCGCCTTGAAATCAGGAACAAGATAAGGGTGCCCACTCTCAGCACTTCTATTCAATATTGTATTAGAAGTGCTAGCCAGAGCAATAAGACACGGAAAAAAAAAGTTTTCCAGATTGGAAAAGAATTTAAAATTCTCATGGAATCTAGATTTTCTGGATGAACCCCTGAAACTATTTCCCTGAGATAATCTTTAAACCTTAAACCAAAAATGTACTCTGATCCCATCTTAAAACCAAATGATAGTTTAGATTAACTAATAAAAATGGTCCTCCTTGAGCATTATACTCTTTCAAGAAGCATCTGTATAGGATCAAATTGACAATAGCAACTCAAGATATAAGAAAGGAACCTTAGGGGGCAGTGAATTTATGTTACTGAGGGAAGAACAACTCAGAAAAGGCGGGTGAGAATGGGTGCACAACTTGAAGAATGTAATTAATGTCACTAAATTGTACATGTAGAGACTGTTGAATTGGTCTATTTTTGCTGTATATATTCTCAATAACAATAACAAAATAAATTTTTTGGGGGAAAGAAGAAGAAGAAGAGCCAGGAGCATAGCATGTCCTTGGACCCGGTGTCCCTGTGCTGAGGACTTTCTAGACCCAGGAGGGACCTGAGCTGTAACACTGGAGGCAGCTTGAGACAGTAGCGGCATGAGATAGCAGCAGCATGAGACAGCAGGCAAAGGATGGCAGAGGCATAGGACGGCAGAGGTACGAGACTGGCAGATAGCTGCAGTGGGCTCACTGACTCATGGAGTGAGACAGCTGAGTGCTTTTGGGCAAGAGGCCTCCTGGTGGAACGGAGTGCTTCTGCACTTACTGGCAGAGCTAAAGAGCTGTAACACTTGCTTGAGCATGGTAGAGGCCATCAGCAGTGGGCATTGCCAAAAGCGAGTCCTGCCTACCTGCTGGCACAGCAAAGGAGCTGATAGGTTGGAAAGTGTCCTGACTGACAAAGTGTATACTGTCTCCTGAGTTGTTCTTGTTATTTCCAAGCTGATCCTGATCCTGAATTGTAACCTGTTACTTCCATAATAAATCCCATAATTGTGAGTATGGTCTGTGAGTTCTGTGTGACCATTGCAATGAATTATTGAACCCAGAAGTAGAGAGTGCTGTGGGAGGAATGGCTGGTGTCAGAATTGGTAAAATGGTTGGAGAGTAGAGGTACGTCTGGGCTCTGCCTCACAGGAATCAGCTTTGGGCAGATGGAAATTCTCATCTCTCCCCCTGAAATTAGGCGAGGTCTGAAGCCACCACATTTTAGCCAGGCTCACCTGGGCATTCTGTCCTTAGGTTAACAGAGGACAGGTGTGGCTGTTTCCTCCTTAGAGAAGAGTTGATACCAAAAGGTGAATGGCATGGGGAGTGGGTGACCTAGGCAAAGGGAATCTATATTTTGTTTGCTTTTTCTCCCCACCCCTTGTTTTGTTTATTCTCTATTATCCACAATCCCATTCCTCCCCCAAATTCCACCACATAGGCATCTCTTTGAATGTGTTTAACTTATATTTTTTCTGTGAGTTCTTGTAAAATGTATATTTCATGTGTATATGCATGTATTTGTAACGTATACAAACACTATTATGGTATACGGCTCATTCTTTTTCACTCAGTGCTACATGTTGAAGATCATCAGTGTTGCTCTGTGTACATCTAACTCACATATAACTGCTAACAGGCCCTCTATTAAGCATATCCCTCACTATTTTCCTCCACTTCCCCAGTATACCTCAAACTCCCCACCACTGCAAACTACACCATAATGAATAGTCTCCTGTATGACCCTTTATGGATCTGTGTAAGAATTTCTTCAGAGGGCCCATGAGTTTGACTATGTACTGCCACATTCATCTCTGAGATGGTTGCTGAACTCCACATTACCACTTGTCATGGATTGAATTATGTTCCCCCAAAAATGTGTGTATCAGTTTGGCTGGGCCATGATTCCCGGTATTGTGTGATTTTCCTATATGTTGTAAATCCTGCCTCTATGATGTTAATGAGGGAGGATGGGCAGCAGTTGTGTTAGTGATGCAGGACTCAATCTACAAGATTGGATTGTGTCCTGAGGCAATCTCTTGAGATATAAAAGACAGAAGTGAGCAGAGACGAGGGGGACCTCATACCACTAAGAAAGCAGTGCCAGGAGCAGAGTGTGTCCTTTGGACCAGGGTCCCTGCGCTAAGAAGCTCCTAGTCCAGGGGAACATTGATGAGAAGGCCGAGAGAGAGAAAGCCTTCCCCTGGAGCTGACACCCTGAATTTGGACTTTTAGCCTGCTTACTCTAAGGGAATAAACTTCTCTTTGTTAAAAACATCCACTTGTGGTATTTCTGTTATAGCAGCACTAGATAACTAAGGCACCACTAGAAGTGCATGAGGGTCCCTATACTCCCATATCCCTGCTACAGGACCTGGCATTATCCAGCTTTTTTTTTTTTAATTGCCTGTTTATGATATAAAGTGAAACTTCTTTGTAGTTTTATTTTGCACTTTTCTGATAACTAATACATTTGAGAACCTTTTCTTATTTCTGTTAGCTTTTTGGGTATTCCACTTCAGGAAATTGCTTGTTCATATCCTTTGTAGGCCTGTTTGCAACTGGAGGTCCCTCCACTGTTTTTCCTCTCTGCCTGAGCTCCACTATTAGTCCAGATCCTGTAGGAAGGCTGGACCCTAACCAGGGCTACTACACTATGTACCAGGCTCTCTAGTGACTCTGTATTTCCATATGAATTTTAGGATAGGCCTGTCAATTTCTACAAAAAAGCCTGCTGAGATTTTTATAGGGATCACATTGAATTTATAGATCAATTTGAGGAGAATTGATATTTTGTGTGTGTGTGTGCTTTAGGTGAAAGTTTACAGCTCGAGTTAATTTCTCATACAAAAGTTTATACACATATTGTTTTGTGACATTAGTTGCAATCCCCACAATGTGACAGCACACTCCCCCCTTCCAACCCGGGTTCCCTGTGTCCATTCAACCAGTTCCTGTCCCTTCCTGCCTTCTCATCCTGCCTGTGGACAGGAGCTGCCCATTTGGTCTTGTGTATCTGACTGAACAAAAAAGCACACTCCTCACATGTATTATTTTTTGTTTTATAGTCCTGTCTAATCTTTGTCTGAAGAGTGGGCTTCAGGAATAGTTTCAGTTCTGGGTTAACAGAGCATCCAGGGGCCATAGTTTTGGGGGTTCCTCCCATCTCTGTCAGACCATTAAGCCTGGTCTTTTTATGTGAATTTGAGTTCTACTCCACACTTTTCTCCCACTCCATCCAAGACTCTCTATTGTGTTTCCTGTCAGGGAGGTCATTGGTGGTAGCTGGGCACCATCTAGCTCTTCTGGTCTCAGGCTGGTGGAGTCTCTGGGTTATGTGGTCCTTTAGTCTGTTGGGCTAATATTATCCTTGTGTCTTTGGTTTTCTTCATTCTCCTTTGCTCCAAGTAGGATGGGACCAGTTGATGCATCTTCAGTGGCTGCTCGCAAGCTTTTAAGATCCCAGATGCCACTCACCAAAGTGGAATGCAGAACATTTTCTTTTAATAAACTTTGTTACACCAATTGACATAGATGTCCCCCAGAACTATGGGCCCCAGGCCCCAGCCCCAGCTACTCCAACTCTCAAAGTGTTTGGATGTGTCCAGGAAACTTCTTAGCTTTTGCTTTGGATCCAGTTGTGCTGACTTCTCCTGTGTGTTGTCTTTCCCTTCATCGAAGTTGATCCTTGTCTACTATCTAGTTAGTGATTTCCCTTCCCCACCCTTGTAACCATCAAAGAATGCTTTTTTTCTGTGTTTAAACCTTGTCTTGAGTTCTTATAATAATGCTGTCATACAATATTTGTCCTTCTGTGACTAATTTCACTCAGCATAATGCCCTCCAGATTCATCCACGTTGTGAAATGTTTCCCGGATTCATCATTGTTCTTTATCATTGTGTAGTAGTCCACTGTGTGTATATACCACAGTCTGTTTATCCATTCGTCTGTTGACGGACACCTCGGTTGTATCCATCTTTGCTATCGTCAACAATGCTGCAATGAATATGGGCGTGCATATGTCTATTCGTGTGATACCTCTTATTTCACTAGGATATATTCCTACGAGTCGGATTGCTGGATCATATGGTATTTCTATTTCTAGTTTTTTTAAGGAAGGGCCAAATCATTTTCCAAAGTGATTGCACCATTTTACATTCTCACCAGCACTGCCTAAGTGTTCCAATCTCTCCACAACCTCTCCAACACTTTTTATTTTGTGTTTTTTGAAATACTGCCAGGCTATTTGGGGTGAGACTGTATTTCATTGTAGTTTTGATTAGCATTTCTCTAATGGCTAATGAGCGTGAGCATTTCCTCATGTGTCTGTTAGCCACCAGAGTATCTTCTTTGGTGAAGTGTCTGTTCGACATTTTTTAATTGGATTATTTGTGTTTCTGTTGTTGAGGTGTTGCAGTGTCTTGTAGATTATATAAATTAGACCCTTATCAGATATGTCACAGCCAAAATTTTTTTCCCAGCCTGTAGTTTCTCTTTTTACTCTTTTGGTGAAGTCTTTTGATGAGCATAAGTGTTTGATTTTTAGGAGCTCCCAGTTATCTAGTTTCTCTTCTGATATTTGTGTCTTTTTAGTTATGGTTTGTATACTATTTATGCCATGTATTAGGGCTCCTAGTGTTGTCCCTATTTTTCTTCTATGATTTTTATCATTTTAGATTTTATATTTTGGTCTTTGATTCATTTTGAGTTAGTTTTTGTGTATGGTGTGAAGTATGGGCACTGTTTCATTTTTATGTAGATGGATATCCAATTATGCCAGCACCACTTGTTAAAGAGACGGCATTTTCCCTATTTAATGGACTTTGGACCTTTGTCAGATATCAGCTGCTCATAGGCAGACGGATTTACTTCTGGGTTCTCAATTCTGTTCCATTGGTCTATGTATCTGTTGTACCAGTACCAGGCTGTTTTGACTACCGTGGCAGTATAATAGGTTCTAAAATCAGGTAGTGTGAGGCCTCCCACTTTGTTCTTCTTCTTCAGTAATACTTTACTTATCTGGGGCCTCTTCCCTTTCCATATGAAGTAGGTGATTTGTTTCTCCATCTCGTTAAAAAATGCCCATGGAATTTGGATCAGAATTGCACTGTATCTATAAATTGCTTTGGGTAGAATTGACATTTTCACAATGTTGAGCCTTCCTATCCATGACCATGGTATGTTTTTCCACTTATGTAGGTCTCTTTTGGTTTGTTGCAGTAGTGTCTTGTAGTTTTCTTTGTATAGGCCTTTTACATCTCTGGTTAGATTTATTCCTGAGTACTTTATCTTCTTGGGGGCTACTGTAAATGGTATTGATTTGGTAATTTACTCTTCGAAGTTCTCTTTTTGGTGTAGAGGAATCCAACTGATTTTTGTATGTTTATCTTGTATCCTGATACTTTGCTGAAATCTTCTATTAGTTCCAGTAGTTTTCTTGCAGATTCTTTGGGGTTTTCTGTGTATAAGATCATGTCAAATGTGAATAGGGATACTTTTACTTCTTCCTTATCAATTTGGATGCCCTTTCTTTTTCTTGCCTTATTGCTCTGGCTGGGATCTCCAGCAAAACATTGAATAAGAGTGGTGATAAAGGGCTTCTTTGTCTGGTTCCTGTTCTCAAGAGGAAAACTTTCAGTCTGTCTCCATTTAGAATGATGTTGACTGTTGGCTTTGTATAAATGCCCTTTATTATGTCGAGGAATTTCCTTTCTATTCCTGTTTTGCTGAGAGTTTTTACCAGGAATGGGTGTTGGACTTTGTCAAATGCCTTTTCTGCAGCAACTGATAAGATCATATGGTTTTTATCTTTTGTTTTATTCATGTGATGGATTACATTGATTGATTTTCTAATGTTGAACCATTCCTGCATACCTGGTATGAATCCTAATTGGTCATGATGAACTGTTTTTTTGATATGCTGTTGAATTCTATTGGCTAGAATTTTGGTGAGGATTTTTGCATCAGTGTTCATGAGGGATACTGGTCTGTGATTTTCTTTTTTTGTGGTGTCTTTACCTGGCTTTTGTAACAGGGTTATGCCAGTTTCATAGAATGAGTTTGGGAGTATTTCTTCCTTTTCTATGTTCTGAAATACCTTTAGTAGTACTGGTGTTAACTTTTCTCTGAAAGTTTGGTAGAATTCTCCAGTGAAGCCATCCAGGCTAGGGATTTTTTGTGTTGGGAGTTTTTTTTATTGCCTCTTCAATTTCTTCTTTTGTTATGGGTTTATTTAGTTTTTCTACCTCAGTTTGTGTTAGTTTAGGTAGACAGTGTGTTTCTAGAAATTTGTCTGTTTCCTCTAGGTTTTCAAATTTGTTGGAGTACAATTTTTCATAGTATTCTGTTATGATTCTTTTAATTTCAGTTAGCTCTGTTGTGATATCACCCATCTCATTTCTTATACGGGTTATTTGCTTCCTCTCCTGTTTCTCTTTTGTCAGTTCAGCCAATGGTTTGTCAATTTTGTTGACCGTTTCAAAGAATCAACTTTTGGTCTAGAAGATTCTATTGTTTTTCTGTTCTCTATTTCATTTATTTCTGCTCTAATCTTTATTATTTCATTTCTTCTGGTGCCTGAGGGCTTCTTTTGCCGCTCTCTTTCTATTTGTTCAAGTTGTAGGGTTAATGTTTTGATTTTGGCCCTCTCTTCTTTTTTGATGTGGGCATTTATTGCTATAAATTGACCTCTGAGCACTGCTTTTGCTGTGTTCCAAAGGTTCTGGTAAGATGTGTTTTCATTCTCATTTGATTCTATGAATTTCTTTATTCCATTCTTGATTTTTTCTATAACCCAGTAGTTTTTGAGCAAGGTGTTGTTCAGTTTCCATGTATTTGATTTTTTTCCTTGCTGTTTCTGTTATTGATGTCTACTTTTATGGCATTATGGTCAGAAAAAATGCTTTGTAATATTTTGATGTTTTGAATTTTTTTTAAGACTTGCTTTGTGGCCTAAAATGTGGTTTATTCTGGAGAATGTTCCATGTGCATTGGAAACGAATGTATACTTAGCTGCTGTTCGGTGGAGTGTTCTGTATATGTCTATGAGATCAAGTTGATTGTGGCATTTAGATCTTCCGTATCTTTATTGAGTTTCTTTCTAGATGTTCTGTCCTTCACCAAAAGTGGTGTGTTGAAGTCTCTTATTATTGTGGAGCTGTTTCTCTTTTCAGTGCTGTTAGTTTGTTTTATGTATTTTGGAGTCCTGTCACTGGGTGCGTATATATTTATTATGGTTATGTCCTCCCAGTGTATTGACCCTTTAATCATTATATAGTGTCCTTCCTTATCCTTTGTGGTGGATTTTAAAGTGTATTTTGTCAGAGATTAATATTGCCACTCCTAGTCTTTTTTGGTTGTTGTCTGCTTGATATACTTTTCATCCTTTGACTTTTAGTTTGTTTGTGTCTTTGAGTCTAAGGTGTATCTCTTGTAGGCAGCATATAGATGGATTGTGTTTTTTATCCATTCTGCCACTCTCTGTTTATTGGTGCATTTAGTCCATTTACATTCAGTGTAATTATTGATAGGTATGATAGGTTTACTGCTGTCATTTTACTGTATTTTTTTTTGTGGTGTTGACAGTTTCTTTGTTCCACTTAATTTTCTGTGCTGAGTATTATTTATGTATTCTCTTTTCATCTTTTTCATTATTGTTGATTTTACGTTTGCTGAGTGTTTATGTTTTTCTTTTTTTATTTTGATGAAAGTTTGTTAGCTTCTTTTGTGGTTACTTTAAAATTTACCTTTATTTTTCTAAGTTTAAACTGATCTTTTATTTCTTGATATCACCTTAACTTCCTCTCCATATGGAAATTCTTTGACTTACATTGTTTATTCCCTCTTTTTTGTTTTGACATTATCGTTTATGTCTCTGGTTCCTTATTTTCATTCTTTCAGCTTTGACTTGTTTTTTGTGACTCCCCTGTCTGGGTTGATGACTGGTTGATATGTCTGTGTTCTAGTCTTGGGTTGTTTTCTGGTATTGTTGGTTCTCTAGCCAGAGGATTCCCTTTAATATTTGTTGTAATTTTGGTTTGGTTTTTACAAATTCCCTTAACTTCTTTTTATCTAAAAATGACCTAATTTCACCATTGTATTTTAGAGACAGTTTTACTGGATATATAATTCTTGGCTGGCAATTTTTTTTCCTTCAAGAGTTTATATATGCCATCCCATTCCCTTCTTGCCTGCATGGTTTCTGCTGAGTAGTCAAGAGCTTAGTCTTATTGGTTCTCCTTTGTAGGTAACTTTTCGTTTATCCCCAGCTGCTCTCAAGATTCTGTCTTTGTCATTGGTTTTTGCCAGTTTGATCATGACACATCTTGGTGACTTTCTTTTAGGATCTACCTTGTGTGGGGTTCGCAGAGATTCTTGGATAGATATCTTCTTTCATGACATCAGGGAAGTTTTCTGCCAGAAAATCTTCAAAAATTCTGTTTTCTGTTATTCCCCCGTCTGGTACTCTGATCACTCATAAGTTTTTCCTCTTGATAGTGCCCCACATAATTCTTAGGCTTTCTTAATTTTTTAAAAATTCTTTTTCTGATTTTTTCCTCAAAAAATTGGTATCGAGGCATTTTTCGCAGGTCTGATTAATTCTCACTTCCATTGCCTCAATTCTGCTCTTATGACCTTGTACTGAGTTGCCTAATTCTGAAATTTTATTGTTAATCTTTTGGATTTCTAGTTGCTGTCTCTCTATTGTTTCTAGCAGCCTGTTAAATTTGTCATTTTGTTCTTGTATTGTTTTCCTGAATTCCTCTATTGCTTTGTCTGTGTGTTCCTTAGTTGCTTGCTGAAGCCATCTTGACCTACTTATTTATGTGATTTGATATTGACTGTTGTCTCCGAGACATCAGTAAGTTATTATATTGATTTTATGTTTGTTTACTGTGGCCTAGCTTTTTATTTATTTTGATATGTCCAAGTAGGTGGGCATGTGAGCTACTTTGGTTATTGGCATCTTTGAAACTCTTTGCATCTTGTCTCCAGGTGGTCAGAGCAGGTACTACGTGTGTGAGCCCAGGAGTCTGTTCTTTTCTTGTGCGGGATGGCATAGGTGTCCCAGTCGTTGGTCACTGAGTGTGTGGTGCAGACTCTCACCTACAGTCCTAGACAGGCAGGGTTGCGTAGGAGTGGTCAGGGCAGGCACAGGTATTTGCAGTAGGGGGCTATGTGTGGAGAAAGGCAGGGTGCTGACAGCTGCCCCTGGGTGCCTGGGTGGAGGGTGTGTCCCTTTTCCCTACAGCGTGTAGTGGGTGGGGTACTGCAGCTGGTCCTTGGACAGCCAGTGCTGTTGGCTGGAGGGACTGGGAGGCATTACTTATTCTCAGACACCTGTTGTGGGTGGCCAGATGGTGTGGGTGGTATTGCCAGCCCTCAGGCCCATGATGTGCGTGGGTGATATCCCTGCTTAATGGGCAGGTCGGTGTCAAATGTTATGAATCTGCAGCTCTCCCTTGGCTGCTGCAGTTGAAAATGGGCTTCAGGTGTGTGCCCTGTTGTTTTATGTTAATGAGGACATGCTGTGTTGAATCGGCCCACACAGGTCTAGGCAGGGGTGAAGGGCACTGCAGGTCTCTGGACCACTTATGCCAGTGGCTGGATGAAAGGGCAGGGACTCCCGACCTGCCCTGAGTTCCTGGCTTAGGGGATGTGCTGTTTTTTAAAGCTGCAAGACTGGTGTGGGTGCAGATAGCCCTGAGTTCTGGTTTAGGGTGCATAGCAGTTGTTGAATGCTGCTGGACTGGTGTCAGAAGGCAGCTGGAGAGGGTGAGGGGAAGTAAGCGCTTCTCTGCTGTGAAACTCCCAGAGGGGGAGGGGTTATTTTGCCCCGTGAAGTAGGTTAGATGCTTGCACTTAACTTTCACAGGTCCAGCGCAGCTTCCAGCTGGCTCCGGAGGCTTGTGCAAGACTGGCCGCCATCCGACCTCTCCCAACGTGCTGAGATGCGTCCCAAATGTTCACCTCAGCCCACGTGCGCTGGCTAACCCGGCCAGCAGGATGCTTGCAACTTTGTGACTGGCCACTTCTTTGCTGCTTTTGAATTGTCTCTCCTTCCCCCTCCCCCCCCCGCCGCTCAGTCTGACTCTTCAACTTCGTCTTTGATGATCAGGGCCCCTAGATTGTCGTATATAATTGATTCACTTGTTTTTTTCATGTCTTTGTTTTAAGAGAGAGACAGGAAGTGCCTGACTATTCCGCCATCTTTGAGAACTGATATCTTAAAAATACTGAGTTTTCCAATCCATGAACGAAGTATAGCTTTCTATTTATTTTGGTCTTCTTTCTCTCAGCAATACTCTAGTTTTCAGTGTACAGATCTTTCACATCTTTTGTCAGATTTATTCCTAAGTATTTCATATTTTTGATGCTATTGTAAATGGTAATTAAAAAAATTTGTCCAATTGCTCATTGCTAGTATATATTTATATAACTGGTTCTTGTATATTGATCTTCTACCAGTACCCTGCAACCGTGGTGCACTCACTTACTCATTCTAGCAGTTTTTTTCTTTTTTTGTAGATTCTATTGGATTGTCTACACAGTTGATCGTGTCATCAGCAAATAAAGACAGCTTTACCTCGTTTTCCAATCTGGATGCCCTTTATTTTTTTCCTGCCTGATTACACTGGTTAGAACCTTCAGTACAAGGTTGAATAGCAATGGAGTGGGCATCCTTGTTCATGATCTTGGTGGCGGGGGAGGTGAAGCATTCAGTCTTTTGCCGTTAACTATGATGTTAACTGTAGGTTTTTGCAGATGCCCTATATCAGGTTGAGGAAATACCCTTCTATTCCTATTTTTCTAAAAGTTTTTATCAGGAATGGATGTTGATTTTGTCAAATGCTTTTCTGCTTTGTTAATATGGTGAATTGCATTTTTTTTTTTTTTGAGTTGTTAGCTGAATTTTATTAGAAAGAGAAGGATGGCTTGCTGATAAAGATGAGGGGGGCCTCTCAAGGGCAGTAATATTTTAATTCACAAGTAATTGTTGATCAGTCACTTTGTAACTGAAAATACTAGATGTTTTTGGGCAGATAAACAATGTAAGACGTGGTGTCTGCCTTTGCGGAGCTTGCAGCCTCACTGAAACAACACTTCTATATATAATGCAAGACAGCATATGATTAGTCAGGCAGTGGTCAAAGAATTCGGGGAAGGGAAAATCCAAAGGACTGGAATTGTTAGATAAATATTAGTGGAGGAGATGGTAGTTGAACCAGGCCTTGAAAGATGAGTAGTATTTAAATAGTCCAATTTAATAAGTGCCCATAATGTGCCAGGCACTGTGCTAAAATACATGGTAAGTAATACGTGGCTGCTTTTTTTCAAGAGATTACACTCTGGTGGGGACTCTACACATGAACAAATCATATTATAGTATTATACTTGCAGCAGTGGAGGTTTAGCTATGTAGAGGAACAGCGACAACAGTAATAATTGCTAAATTTTTTGAATGCTTACTATGTATCAAGCTCCATGTTAAGTGCCTAACTTACATAAATCTCATTTAATCCTCACAACAATTCTGTGAAATAGGTATTCTTATTATTTCCATTATGCAAACGAGAAAATAAAGACAAAGCAACTTGCAAAAGCCCCATGTCACACAGCTTCCGAGAGTGGAGGCAGGATTCACTCCAGTGTGGATGCTATGGTGTTTCTGCAGTACAGAGTGAGTCCTGGGGAGTAGCTGGAGACCAGGCCGGAAAGGTATACAGGTGCCAGATTACAGAGGATATGGTATGCAGGCTTAGGAAACAAAGTGTTGTTGTGATGATTAAAGAAGACATGGATCCTGCCCTCAAGGAGTTTACAGCAGTCACCCATTTATTATAACCAGAAAGGATACAAGTGAAGAGGTGTATCAGGCAAGGTCTGGGAGGGGTCCCAGCACGGGGCCTCCACTGTCCCCCGAGAAGTGTTGCACCCTCTCCCATACATGGATGTTCTCAAGAATCCAGGAAGCACCAAAAGAGCTGAACTGCATTTACTAATTTTCTAATGTTAAACTAACCCTGCATTCCTGGAATAAACCCTACTTGGTTGTGATATATTATCCTTTTAATATACTGTTAGATTTGATTTGATAAAATTTGTTTAGAATTTTTGCATCTCTTAAATTTTCATTTTCTTATTGTGGTAAAACAAAACATTTGCCATTTCAACATTTTTTATATGTACAATTCAGTGACATTAATTATATTCATCATGCTGTGCAACCATCCCCATTATCTGTTTCAAATTTTTCCATCACCCTTGAGAAAATCTCAGTGCCCCCCTGAACTTTAACTTTTGACATTAATGTTTCCTCAGATTTGCCTCTCCACCAAGCACCTATATTCAGTATGATTCACGCCTCCTATTCACTTCATCTAGTCTGTGTCTGGGATAGTTACTGAGGCTGAGATTTTTCCCAAACTTAAAGAGGGCCCAAGGTAATTTAGAACAAAGACTGAAAGTATTTTTGATGTGGTCAGTCCTACCTCTGAGAGTGCGAATCAACTCCTGGCAGCGGCAAGGCATGTTCCTAACCTGAAAAGCCATCATGCCCTTTTAAAGCCTGTCATTACCTGACAGGTAAATTCTGAAGAGAAAATCATTATTAAATGCTTTAAAGAGACTGCACCTTGTTAACCCCTCACTGTCACTGCTCCCCCATTTGGTATTGCTCTTCTCCAATGAGGAAAAATTCAACATGGGTCCCTTCTCTAGAGGTGTCCACCCTTAAACAATGCTTCCCATTGTTTAATGGGAAGAATCCTGTTCCATTCTGACTACCTAATGAACTTCTTATACCACACCCTAAAGTGCCCAAATAACTCCTTCAAACACCTGACTTTGTGTTTTTTGTGGATGGCTTTTGTTTCCAAGATATTGGGGGAACACACAGGGCAGGATATACTCTGTACTTTTCTCATTGTATCACAGAAGCTCTTCGACTCCTGTAAATCCCCTCAGCACAAAATTAATCATGGTAATAATAGAAAACACATAGAAAGTGCTTAAGTTAGCTGTAAGTATGTAACAGGCACCCTTCTAAACACCTTATATATATTAACACATTTAATACCCTCAACAACCCTATGAAGTTAAGTACTACTATTATCCCCATTTTTACAGAAGAAGAAACTAAAGAATATAGAGGTTAAGTGACTTGTTCAGCTATGAAATGGCAGATCCAGTATTTGAACTCATGTAGTCTGGCTCCAAAGTCCACTACACTACCATACTTTCAAGTGACATAAGTTGTGGCACTGATTCAGGCTTGTATGTTGATAGATGCTCCCCCCTACTACACACACAATCTACACAAACTATCTATAAGCCTTCAGAATATATTATGTCTTTAGTGTCTGTGGTGCCTTTGGCCAAATCTGGCACCAGGGAGTTTCTCAATGCTGCTGACACACAAATATACATATATGGAAACAAAAATTATGCAGGGAGAACACTTCAAAAAACACTATTATTTAACATCCTCAGAGTGACAAGAAAAAATATTGCACTCATAAAACAAGATCAGGAAGCTATAAAAAGGAACATTTAGAGAACAAAAAATAGCTCTTAGAGCTGAGTAATAGTCAAAGCAGCCAGAGAGAAAGAACATCTACAAATGACAACAGTTAGACTGACAGCAGACTTCTCAAGAGCAACAGTGGAAACCAAAAGAGAATGCTGTAACATCTTCTAAGTGTTAAGAAAAATAATAATTTAGAATTGGGTACCCAACAAACCTATCTTTCAAGAAGAATGAAGTAAAAGAAAGACATTTACAAATGAATACAGATTGAGGGAGTTTCCAATTAAGAGGCTTTCACCAAAGGATCTTCTAAAATAAATATTTCAAGAAGCAAAATCATTCCAAAAAGGGAGGTTTGAGGTATAAGGACAGTGAGCAAATAAAATTGTAAACAAGTATTTAAATCTAAACACTGTCTACATAAAATAATAATATTGTTAATGTCTATTTTGGGAGGCTTAAAAAATGAAGAACTAAAATAGTAGACAACAATAACATATAAGTTGAAACACACTAAATGTTTTATATGATTGTATTGTTTGGGTGGGAAGTTATGATAATGTTTAACTTTAGACTTTAGGCTAAATACGTATGGTAAAATTATAAGGCTAACCACTAAAAAAAAAAAAAAAAAAAAAAAACAGCAAAAAAGAGCAAAGGCACAAGCTAATACGAGCAATGTAAAGCAAAAATTAAAAAGAGAATAAAATGAATTTGGAAACTTAGATGGATTGGACCAATTCCTAGAAAACTATACTTATTGGATGATACCGGTATAACCTTGACTAGGCAAACATGGTAGGAGAAAGTAAAGTTACTCATGACCAAAGACGTAAAAATCCTAAATAAATAATTAGCAAACCAAATTCAGGATGAATAAAAAAAGACTAATATACCATAAAAATGTTGGGTTTGATCCCATAAATGCAAGAGCAGATTAACATTAGAAAATTCCCATAAGATGGCAGCCCTGTGACACTTAGGGGGCAATCCTGTCCTCTTTGTCAGCCTTAGAGAAAAGGCTGAAGAGGGGGTATGTCCCCTTGTGAGGGGGAGATCTCTTGAGGGGGAAGGCCAGGGAGGGGTCTGCATATCTTATACTGCTATAATAATACACACAATAACTCTGAGGTAGGTACAGTAACCCTAATTTACAAATGAGAAAACTAAGGCTTTAGTATCATATGCAGTATTTGAACCAAGGTCACAAAGCTAGTAAGTAGTTGAGCTGCAATCCAAATCCAGGTTGGTCTGGAGCTACAGCTCATGCTCTTAACCACTATGATGTTCTCCCTTTAATACTGATAGTAAACCAAACTAAACCAAATCTGTTACTGGCGAGTGGACTCCAACTCATAGTGACCCTATGGTAGTAGGTGTTTAATAAACAGTGTCCAGATGCCAGGCTCTTTACATATACTCTAATATCCACTGCAACCATTCAAGGTGGACATAAACCTCATTTTACTGATGACGAAACTGATACTCAGAGAAAGTAGGTGAATTGGCTAAGGTCACACAATCAAGATGTGGGGGCTCCATGTCTTGAAATTAGGCCTGCCAGACTCCAAAATCCACATTTCCTGGATTATTATTATGGGTGTGAATGTATCCCAAAACTTCCAGAGCAGCAGAGTGACCTCAGGGGAGGTGTGAAGGAAGCAGTTTACATAAACTCCATGGTCTAGACAAGGAAGCCAGGGACATGGGAAGCTGGTGTGGATGAGCTCACGAACAGTCATGCCAGACCAATCTCTCTTTGCCTTTCTGAATAGTTACCAGACTGGCATGCCAGGGAAGGCCACAAACTCATGTCTGGATTTTTGTATGTGCCAAAGTCTCCTAGAATGATCTTATGGAAAGACAAATGAACTGTGAATGTAGTTAGACAGGTTTGTATACACCATGTTGCTTCCCATCTTTAGGTCTTTGCCCATGCTGTACCCTCTGCCTGGACTGCCCTCTCATCTCCCTTTTTAATCACCTAGTAGAATCCTATTCATCTTTTAAGAGTCAGTTCATATGCCATCACTTCTAAGAAACCTTCTCTGATTTCCTGAGCTGGGTTGTGTGTTCCTATTGGGGTTCTCAGTCTATTGTGCCTACTACTGTTACCACACTGACTACACTGCTCTGAAACTATGGTTCCGTGTCTGGGAACAAACTTTGTTCATCCTCGTATACAGCAGAGGATCTCACACACAGTAGGTGTTTAGTCAAACTTTGTTCAACTGAACTTGTAACTGGTTGGATGATTGAGCCCAGTGTGATAATGATTAATGAACTGATGCTGGCTGGAGAGGGAGGTCTCCAGTGGGGTACCAGAGGGCTCTGTGTACATTGATAGCATGAGACACAAAACCAGAGGAGAAGGCCACAACATTAGACAACAGAATTAGTATCCAAAAGGTCACAGGCAGGAAGGAACACTGGAACCAGGATGGTCCCCAAGGGGTTCAGGGGCAAAATCAGGACTAAAACCTACAGCCTGTTGCAACCTTAACAATGGAAAAAAGTCTTCTTGAGCTAATAAAACTTACCTCCCTGTAGTGTTCACCATTATAATAGCACTTACTATGTGCCAGGCATTATGGCTGCTTCTGCACACAACACCCCCACCCCCATCCTGGGTACCACAGAAAAAGTCTAATGCGGGGGTTTGCTGGTATAAGGACTAAGAAACAGTTCCCCACAGGGCAGGAGGAAAGGGCCTCTTAGTTGGGATCAGAAGGTCCAGTCAGAGCTGGGGCTTTGTTTTTCACCAAGTAACAGGCCTGACAACACAATAATTTGGGAGTTGTTTGAGAAAGAGGCAGGTTTGCCTTGAGGAACTCTAGGGTGTAGAACTAGTCATATAGAGAACATGCAGCTTTGTTACCACCCTATGAACTGAGAACTTCTCATAGGAACTCAGGAGCTATCCTCACTGCGTCTTCACAGTCCCCACTCCTCTGAACAATGATATCCAAGCTCCTTGGCATGACATTCAAGCTTCACGCCTAGCCTAGTATTCAAGGCATTTGTCTCTCTATCCTCCACATTAATTAATTAATTCAGTTTGTCCCACAAATATTTATTGAGTATCTTCTAAATATTACTATGTACTTCTCTTGGCACTGGGGATACAGGAGTGAACAACACAAAAGTCCCTGCTTTCATGGAGCTTACAGTCTATTGGGGAGAAACAAACACTAACCACAACAAATAAGTATCAAATATATCAGGTGGTTACCAGTGCTTTGTAGAAAAACATAAGACATAAGACATAAAATAGGATAAGGGGATAGAAAGAACTGGTGAATGGGGCTATTTTATATTTGTTGGTCAGGAAACGCCTCTCTAGAGAGGTGACATTTGAACACACTGGAAGTGGGCAGACAAGTTATCATATTATCTGGGTGGAAGAGTGTTTCAGGCAGTGAGAATAGCAAGTACAAAAGCCCTAAGGGGGGAGGGTACTTGGTATGTTTGAGGAACAGCAAGGAGGCCAGTGTGACTGGAGCAGAGTGAGTGATGGGGAGAGTGATAGGTAATGAGGTCAGAGAAGAAACAGGGGCCAGATTGTGTAGGGACTTTTGGGCCACAGCAAGGACTTTGGCTTTTTTGAGGGAGCTGGGAGCCATGGGAGGATTTTGAGCAGAGGAGGGATATGGTTTGACTTGGATTTTAAAAAGCATTTCAGGGAAGAATTTGTAATAGGTAGTAGGCCAAAAAAAAAAAAAAAAAAAAAGACAATTATTAGTTCCTAGGAAAACAAAAGGGTGTACAAGAAAGGATGTGTAATCAGAGTGTACTATGTGTTTTAGATGTAAACAATATTTATAATGCCATACTCATGTAAAGAGTGAATATTGGCTGAATAAAAATTGTATGAAATGTTTAAAGAAATAAAAGATGCAAACACAAAGATAAGCAAGCAACAAGAGACTATTAGGAATGACTAGGCAGATTAGGAAATAAAACACATGAAGCTTATACAAATGAAAAATATAAAAATTGTTGAAATAAACAACCCAATGGACAGATTAAACATCAAATTAGACATAGCTGAAGAGAAAGTCAGTAAACTGAAAGATATAGATGTAGAAATTGCCCAAAATGAAGCACAGGAAGACAAAGAGATAGGAAATATTAGAGATGTTAGGAGATATGGACGATAGAATGAGAAGGTCCAAAATATACCTAATTATAGTCTGAGAAAGAAGAAAATAGAAATAGTAGAAGAAAGGCAATATTTGAAGAGATAATGGCTAAGAATTTTCCAGAAATTATGGAAAACATGAATCCACTGAGCCACGAAGCAGAACATTTCCAAAGTAGAATAAAGAAATACATGCCTAAATATGTTAGAATGAAACTGCAGAAACCCCTGCACACTTCCCTTCAAAAAGAAAAGGCAGAAAGAAAAGATCTTAAAAGTAGCCAGTGTAAGAACAAAACACCTCCAAAGAACAGCAGTTAGACTACTCAACAGCAACAAAGCAGACTTGTCATGGTAAAAGAAAATGGGATCATATATTCTAAATGTTAAGCAAAAAGACATGCAGTAAACTATCTTTTAAGAGTGAAGATAAAATAAAGACATTTACATACAACAAAGACTGGGAGAATTTAACACCAAGAGACCTGCACTAAAAGAATATCTAAACACTGTATTCAAGGAGCCCTGGTGGTGCAAAGAGTTAAGCACTTGGCTGCTAACTGAAAAGTTGGCGGGTTCGACCCCACCCAGAGGCTCCACGGGAGAAAGGCCTGGCAATCTGCTTCCAAAAGATTACAGCCAAGAAAACCCTATGGGGCAGGTCTACTCTGTCACATGGGGTTGCTATGAGTTGAAATTGACTCAGTGGCACCCAACAACAATAAACACTGTATTCACAATGAAGGAGAATGATTCAGGAAGGATGGTCTGAGATGCAAGAATATATGCATCTAAATCCAAACAAACATTGACTATACAAAATAATAATAATGATGATGCATAATTTGTGAACTTAAGAAAAAGAAGAACTAACATACTCGAAAACAATAGCATGTAAATAAGGAGAGGAATGACTAGAGTTGAAGGTTTCTAAGGTTCCTGTATTCTTCAATAGGGGGGTGAAAATACCATTTAACTTTAGACTTTATAAGTTAAACATGTATGATAAAATTTGAAGGATAACCACAGAAAGAAAATGTAAATTCCAAATCATAAGGAGGAAAAAAATGAATAAAAAATAACAAATCTCAAAACCAAAAAATAGTCAAGAAAAGAGAAAAATGAAGCATAGAAAAGATGAGGGAGGTGCAAATAGAAATAAAAAAGTATGACGGTAGAAAAAAGTCTTAATATATCAAAGTAAATATATACAGACCAAACTTGTCCATTAAAAGACAATGATCATCAGATTAGATTTTTTAGAAGTTCACCCATATGCCACGTACAAGACACATAGTTAAAGTATGAAGACATGAAAATACTGAAAGGAAAAGGATGGAGAATTATATACCACACAAATAACAAAAAGAAAAACTTGTGTTGCTATATTAATATAAAATAGACTTCAAGGAAAAATGCATTATTGGGGTAGAGAGGGTCATTACATAAGGGTAAAAGGCTCAATTCACCAGGAATATGTAACAATTCTTAATTTGAATATTCCTAATAAAATAGCCTCAATGTATATGAAGCAAAAAATGACAGAACTACCAGGGGAAACTGATAAATCCACCATCATAGTTGAATATAAACACACTTCTTTCAATTATTGGTATATCATAACAAACAAATCAGTATGGCTAGAGAAAATTTGAACAAAACGATTAACAAACTTGATAACAGACATATGTAAAACTCTGTATTTAACAATTAGAGAACACACATTTTTATAAAGCACATAGGAAACATTAAAAAATCGATCACGTACTAAAGCTAAAACAAGTCTCAATAAATTTCAGAGTTGTTATCACACGGACCACATCCTCTGACCATAATACAATTAAAATAGATTTCAATAACAAAGAGCTACATTTTAAAAACCTCAAGCATGTGGAAATTTAAAAGCACACTTCTACATTTACTCATGGGTTATGGAAAGGTAAAAGGACTTGAAATTGAATAATAACAAACATACTATATATCTAAACTTGTAGAAAAGCAGTATTTATAGAGGGCAATTTATATCCTTAAATGCACAAATTAGAAAACAAGAAAGGCTGCAAATTAATGAGCTCAATGTCCAATTTAAGAAGCTAGAAAAAGAACAAAAGAATAAACCCAAAGAATGTGGAAGGAAGGAGATCAAAAAAGATAAGAGCAGAAATTAGTGAAATAGAAAACAAAGACACAATAAAGAGGAGCAACAAAGCCAAAAGTTGGTTCTTTGAAAAGACTAACAAAATAGACAAACCTCTGGTGAGATTGATCAAGAAAAAAAGTGAGAAGGCACAAATAACCAATATTAACAATGAAAAAGGAGACATAACTACAGATTAGATACAGCAGAGAATAAAGATATAAGGGAACTTTATGCCAATAAATTCAAAAACGTAGACAAAATGTACCAATTCCTAGAAAAATATGTTACCAAAATTGACTCAAGAAGAAAAAGAAATTCAGAATAGTCCTATAACTATAAAAAGAATTGAGGCAGTAGCTAGAAATCTTCCTACCAAAAAAACAACCAAACAAACAAAAACTAGCAGGCAGAGCTTTCTATTTGGTATGTGGATTACAGGTAGGGGAAGAGATATTGATCTCCTCAGCCTTTGAGGTGTCCAGGTGGGACCTGTGGCAATGGAGACCCTAGGCAGGCCAGCTCTCTCTATGGGCAGCCTCCTTTGGATATCCTTAGAGGATGGCTCTTAGTGAAATGGGGTCTGACAAATAATCCTTCTAAAGCTCACGAAGGTGGTGAGCATAAGTAAGTAACATCAAGTACTCAGTTACTGCTTTGTGGTAAACATGTTAAGTGGGGCCAAGGAGGTGCTTTATCACCTGGACATCCTCTTCAGTAGCCAGCTGTGTGGTCTTCTGCTCATTGAAGACAAGGAGTCTGTGGAGCTGCTGGAGGAGTCTGTGTTCCACTTTCCAAGAAAGAGCACGCAGAGTGGCGGCTGGTTGGGTGCAGGGAGGCCAAGCAGGGGCTTCTGGAGGGTGTAGCTCCAGGTGGCAGCCCTGAAACTCTGTCTTCACAAATTCTATCCGTTTGCAGCTGATGTGCCCTTTTAGTGGTGTCCAAGCTAGCTGTAGGGTGATGGTTCTAACAATGATGCATATTCTGCAAATAAGAGCTTCATCATTATTTTAGAATAGTTAATATGAAAAAGTTCAAATGGATTTGAAATATACTCACATTATCACAAGAAATTACAACAATATATTTGTCAGTGAAACAAAAAGAAAAGCTGTTAGATATGAGTCTAATTATTATACATTTTTTAACAAGTTAAAATGGTTTTAAATATTTTATCACCTACTTGTGCAAAGATTTTTGTTGATGGTGACTGTCAAGAACTTGAATAATTCATCATTAAGAAGTCTTGATCAGGATTTGTGTGTGGCTATTTCAAGCATAAAACCCGACACAAAACAATATGTTATGGAGGCAAATTTTAAGTTTCTCATTTAAAAGTTTGAAAAGACTTTATTTAGAAGTTTAATACTAGTTCAATATTAAAATGAAAAAAAAAAAAATCAGACCCAGGTGGTTTTACAGGAGAGTTCTACCAAACTTTCAAGGATCAGATCATTCCAAAGTCATACATCATCTTCCAGAGACTTGTAAAAGAGGGAACACTTCTTGACTCATTCTGTATCATTAGAGCCTTGATATCAAAAGCAAATGAGGACATCATGAAAAAGGAAAATTAAAGACCAATGTCACTCATGGGCATAGACGAAAAAATCCTAACAAAATATTAGCAAACTGAATTAAAAAAAAAAAACAAAAAACCAAACCCATTGCCGACAAGTTGATTCTGACACATAGCGACCCTACAGGACAGAGTAGAACTGCCCCATAGGGTTTCCAAGGCTGTAATCTTTATGGAAGCAGACTGCCACATCTTTCTCCCATGGAGTGGCCGGTGGGTTTGAACCACTGACTTTTCAGTTAGCAGCTGAGTGCTTAACCACTGTGCCACCAGAGCCCCTTAAACCAAATCTAGTACTGTATAAAAAGGAAAAGACTATGACCAAGTTGTATTACCAGAAATGCAAAAGTGGTACATGAGAAAAATCTATAAATGTCATTTACCACATTATCAGGTTATTGAAGGAAAAAAATATATAAGCATCCTAAGAAACAGAAAGAGTATTTGATTTAAAAAAAAATCAATACCCTTTCATGATTTAAAAAAGAAAACTTCTTAGCACAGAGCAATAGGATGGAACTTGCTTAACCTGGTACAACCTGTAGAAACCTACAGCAAGTATTACTCTTAACAGGGAAAAGTTAGTGGCATTTCCTGCAAAATACGCAACAAGACAAGGATGTCCACTATCACCTTTTCTATTCAACACTGTACTGGAGGTCTTGGTCATCTCAGACAGACAAGAAAAATAAAGGTACAAAGAATGGAAAGAAAAAAAACCCAAACTGTTATTATTTATAGGTGATATGGTTATCAATGTAGAAAACACAAAAGAATCTACAGACAACTTGTAAGAAATAATAAAAGATGCCATTCTCCAATAAAAGGAATCAGGGCTCCTTGGAGAGATGGTTGATTCTAGGGCTCGGGCAGGAAAATACAAGATGAACTTGGAACCTCTTGTAGCGCCCAAAAGTAAGGAAGTGCTCAAAAACAAAAGGATGGGGGCATCTCAAACGGACATAGCAGCCAACCTGAAAGAGCCTCAGTGGCCAAAGCTGTAATTATTTGAGCAAAAAAAACACATAACATAGTATTGGATTATCACTCAAATTATTAAATATGTATAAGCTCATACTGATATAAACAAATAAATAAATAAATGGAGAAGAGACAAGTCTTCCTTACCGAATTCCAAATAATGTTGTAGATATAACCCCCTCCAGGAGGTAGAGTTTAATCTCACCCCCTCTCCTTGAGGGTGAGCTGGATTCTTCTATGGAAAGGGAAAACAGTAACTTTACAGTGGAGAAACCTGGCAAACACTACCTTAACAAAGTGATGAACGTTAACATCACTAGTGATATCATGTACCCCTGATATGATGTGATGAGGACACTTGTCATGGATTGAATTGTGTCCCCCAAAAATATCTGTCAACTTGGCTGGGTCATGATCCCAGTATTGTATAATTGTGTACCATTTTATAATCTGATGTGACTTCCTTATGTGTTGTAAATTCAATCACTATGATCTAATAAAATGGATTAGTGGCAGTTATACTGATGAGGTTTACAAGACTGGATAGTGTCTTAATCTAATCTCTTTTGAGATATAAAAGAGAAGTAAGCAGAGACACATGGGAATCTCATACCACCAAGAAAGCAGTGCCGGGAGCAGAGCGTGTCCTTTGGACCTGAGGTTCCTGCGCAGAGAAGCTCCCAGTCCAAGGGAAGACTGATGACACGGACCTTCCTCCAGAGCCGATGGAGAAAGCGTTCCCCTGGAGCTGACGCCCTCAATTAGGACTTGTAGCCTACTGGACTGTGAGAGAATAAACTTCTCTTTGTTAAAGCCATCCACTTGTGGTACTTCTATTAGAGCAGCACTAGATGACTAACGTAACACTTTAACTCTGTGATGTGCTTTCTAAAAATCCACAACATAGTATAATCATGAGGAAACCTTCAGACAAATCCAAATTGAGGGACATTCTACAAAATACTTGACCAGTATTCCTCAAAACTGTCAAGGTAATGAAAAACAAGTAAAGTCAGAGGACACTAAGGAGACACGGCAACTAAATGCAATGTGGTATCTTGAATTGGATATTTGGAACAGAAGAAGTACATTCACGGGAAAACTGATCAAATGCATATAAAGTCTGAATTTTAGTTAATAGTAACATACTAAGGTTTCTTAATTTTGACAAATGTACCATGGTGAGGAATATATAGGAACTCTCTGTACTAACTTTTCTGTAAATCTGAAATTATTCTGAAATAAAAAGTTTACTTAAAAAATAATAAAAGAGTTGAATAAGGTGAGGCTATATTACGTCAATGCAAAAAAATCAATTTCATTTCTACACACTTGCAAAAGAGATAAAAATCCCATTTAAGCTGTACACCAATGTTCACTGTAGCACTTTTCACAGTAGTCAAAAGGTGAAAACAACAAAAATTTCCATCAACAGATGAATGGATAGCAGCAGAGTGCTTTAACCACTGTACCACCAGGGCTCCTAGGTACATGCATAAAATGGAATATTACTCAGCCATAAAGAGAAATGAAGTCCTGATGCATGCCACAACATGGGTGAACCTAGAAAACTTGCTGAGCAAAATAAATCAGTCACAAAAGGATAAACACTGTATGATCTCACTTATATGAAATAATAAAATATATAGAAATGAAAGCTTATTAACAGTTACCAGTAGTGGGAGGGGGGAAGAGGGTGAGTTTTTACTTAGGGGGCACTGGGTTTATGTTAGTGGTGGTAGAAGAATTTGGAAAAGGATAAAGATAAAGGTTGCACAACATAAGGAATGTAATCAATGTCACTGAATTGTACATGTGGAAATTGTTGAACCGGTGAAGGTTTTGTTGTGTATATTTTCACCACAATAAAAAAGAAATTACATTTATAATAGCAGCAAACCCCATAAAGTACCAAGGAATAAATCTTACACAAGACATGCAAGACCTTATGCAGAAAATTATAAAGCTTTACCAAAAGATCAAAAAAATGGAAAATGCAGAACATCATTTCAAATTCTCATGGAATCCAGACTTTCCAGTGCAATGGAGGCTGGATGAATCCCTGAAACTACTGTCCTGAGATAATCTTTAAACCTTAAACCAAAAATATTCCTTAAAGTATTCTTAAAACCAAACAATAGTTCTGTTTAACTAGTAAAAAATGTTTGCCTTGAGCATTATGCTCTTTTACCAAACCAAAAAAACCTGTTGCTGTTGAGTCAATTCCAACTCATAGCGACCCTACAGGACAGAGTAGAACTGCCCCATAGGGTTTCCAAGGAGCACCTGGTGGATTTGAACTGCTGACCTTCTGGTTAGCAGCCATGGCTCTTTCTTAACCACTACGCCACCAGGTTTTCCATGCTCTTTTAAGATCTAGCTATATGGGATCAAAGTGACAACAGCAACTTGAAAGATTAGGTAGGAACCTTAGGGGGCAGTGAGTTTATGTTAATGGGGAGGAACAACCCAGAAAAGGAGGGTGAGAATGGCTGCACAACTCAAAGAATGTAATCATTGTCACTGAATTGTACATGTAGAAACAGTTGAATTGGTGTATGGTTTGCTGTGCATATTCTCAACAACATCAACAAAATAAAATTTAAATAAATAAATAACTCTAGCTTTTGCACATAGAGATGCGTCAGAGTAGAAGTGCAGAGACCTGTCAGGAAGTTCCTGCAATCCTAGATAATGGTGACTTAGAAGGGTGGCAGCAGATGGGGAAGGAAGTGGACACATTTGAGAGATGTTTTGGGTTTCTTTTGGCATACAAATTTAAATGGTTTACTATCAGTCATTTATTATTTGGTTTTCATATGATGTACCTATTTTGTTTTTACTCTTTTTCCTCCTTCCTTGCCTTCTTTCAAGTTTATCAAATATAATGTTATTATTCCATTTTCCTCTCTATTAACTTTGTATTATACATTGTTTTACTATTCTTTTTGCGTGGCTACCTTACATATTAAAGACTATTCAAATGATTACTTTGAATACTTTCCTGTAAATAAAACCTTATAACACTCTGTTAAAAAAATTATAGGAAAATTGGTTATACTTATGGAAGATAATGGAATTGGCTCCCTACCTTATACCACGTATATAACCTATAAAAATGGGTGCACATGCGTACCAGGAGAAATGTACAAGAATGTGCATAGAAGCACTGTTCATAAGAGCAAAAAACTGGAAACAACCTAAATGTCTATCAACAGATTAACAGACAAATAATTTGTTTCATGGTTGCCCAATGAAATATATGGCACTGAGAAAGAACAAACTACATCTACATGTAAAAACACAGATGAATCTTGGAAACATAATATTGAGTGAAAAAAGTCACAGAAAACTACATACGGTAAGCTCACAATCAAGCCAAATAAACAACTTACTGGTTAAGCATCCCCACAAATATATATATATCAAAAAGAGCAAGGGAATGTAAAAAAGAAGGCTTAGGAAAGTGATGATTTCTTAGGGGAAAGGATGGGGAATGGAAGAGAAAATGAGCATATGTGGGTAGATGCTACCACTAACTTGTTGTTCTTGGGTGGGGTTGTGAGTTCTTGAGTTTTCATTATATTGGTATCTATGACTTATGTATATTATATATGTATATAAATATTCTTTTTATTATATATCTAACATAAAATGAACAAAGAGAGAACAGAAGAAGAGTAGGAGGAAGTGAGGAAAGACAACAGTTTTAGAGAGTTTTGCTGTTAGGGGAATAGAGAAACAGAGTCATGGTTGCAAGGCGATGTGGGATAAAGAGGGTTTTTAATTTTTTTAAAAGACAGTAGCAATAGGAGATCAATGGAATGGGGGGATGAGAACTTGGTGAATTTGCGATCTCTAAAACAATGAAAATATGAGCAAAACAACTAAAATCAACTGTTTCAGAACTCTTGCAATTAACCAAAGCCACAGAATGGAGTAAAAAATTATCTATCCAAGATAAACTACTGACTCTCGGTAAGACAGTGGAGTCTGTAATATCTTAACTTGTGGCTATTCCCATCACCAATCTTTCCCCAGCTCAGTGGTAGAGTAGCCAAAACCAACAGCATTGTAGACAATGGAAAGATCTGATTGGGAAATCACTTTGATTGGGAACTTAAAAGGAAATCCTGGAGAACTAGATGACCATAGGGAACTTTGGAAAGTTCTGACATATTCCTGGGGATCTAAAGGGCTGCACACATACTCACGGCTATGCACATACCCAGGAAAGACCTGGAAAAGAAGAAAATCCCAGTCACTCACTTCTGGCAGACCATGAGTCCCTGTGCAAGCAGAAAATGAAAGCTAAGCCTGTCTTGTAAACTGGCTGAAGTTTAAAGGTGAGCCTTCTCACAAAGTTCTTCTTGACAAAGAATAGAAGACATAAAGGCAAGGCATTTAAGGAAATATTCTGACTAATCATTCACCAACCACCAAATTATAATTACCCAGGTGTGACCTCTAGGAAGGCAGGTTTAAAAATAAAAACAAGAACTTAAAAAAAAAAAAAAACTGGCAGAGAACTCAGGGAACACACACTGCAGGGAATATAGAGTCTACAGAATTAGTCCAGGAAAATCCCTAAAGAAATAAACAGAAACAAGAAACAACAACAAACATCAAATAAATAAAAAAAAGCAACAACAACAAACCTTGGGGGTGGAGGAATCTTGATACTAGAGTTGTTAGAATAGCTTATCTAAAATGTCCAGTCTTCAACAAAATATTATGTGATATGCAAAGAAACAGGAAAGTGTGCCACATACACAGAGAAAAAAAGCAGTCAACAGAAAATGTCCCTGAGGTGGTCCATGTTTTGGACTTAATAGACAAAGACTTTAAATTAGCTATTATAAATATGTTCAATGAACTAAAGGAAACCAAGTCAAAAGAATAAAGGAAAGTAGGAGAATGATGTGTTGCCAAATAAAGAATATCAACAAAGAGATAAAATTATAAAAAAGAATCCAATAGAAAATCTGAGATGAAGAGTATAATAACTGAAATGAAAAATTCACTAGTGGGGTTCAACAACAGATTTGAACTGGCAGAGGAAAGAAAAAGCAAACTTGAAGATAGGCCAATAGACATTATCCAATCTGAGAAACAGAAATAAAAAAGAATGAAGAAAAACAAACGTGCGTCTTAGAAGACAACTGTATAAAGAAATAATTATAAAACTGTGTTGATGGGCTTTTAAAGTATAAAGATTTAACTTGTATGACATTAATAGTACAAAGGAAGGGGAGGAAATGGTGGTGTATCAGAGCAAAATTTTTGCACATTATTGAAATTAAGTTAGTTATTAATCCAAAATAGATTGTTTCACATTAGATGTTAATTGTAACCCATTGGGCAACCACTAAGAACTTAACTCAAAAGAATATAGTAAAAAAAAACAAGGGAAATTAAAAAGTTACAGTAGAAAAGAGCTACTTAATACAAAGAAAAAGACTTGAGGAATAGAAGAACCAAAAAAAAATTGACATACACAAAACAAATATCAATCCTTTACAAACTCTTCCAAAAATAGAATAGTAGGAAATACTTTCCAATTCATTCTATGCAGACAGTATTACTCTGATATCCAAACCAGAAAAGATATCAGAAGAAAACTATAGACCAAGATCCTTTATGAATATAGATGCAAAATCTTCAACAAAATACCAGCAAACCAAGTCCAATAAGATATAAAAAGTATTATATAACATGACCAAATGGGATTTATCCCAGGAATGCAAGATTGGTTTAGCATCTGAAAATCAAACATACCACATTAATAGAATAAAGCATAAAATCCACATAGTCATCTTGATAGATGCAGAAAAAGCACCTGACAAAACCCAACACCCATTCATGGTAAAAACACTAGACAAATTAAGAACAGAAGGGAACTTCCTCAACCTGTAAACGGTATCTATAAAAAAAACTCACAGTTAATATCATACTTAATAGAAAAAAGACTGAGTACTTTCCCCTTAAAATCAAGAACAAGAAAAGGATGTCTGCTCTTACCACTTCTAGTCTGCATTGTACTGGAAGGTCTAGCCAGGGCAATTAGGTATGAAAAAGAAATAAAAGACCCCCATATTGGAAAAGAAGAAATAAAACTATCTCTACTTGCAGATGGCATGATCTTGTATACAGAAAATCCTAAGGAATCCATTAAAAAACTATTTGAACTAATAAGTTCAGCAATGTGGCAGGACAGATGATCAATAAACAAAAATCAGTTGTATGTCTATATGCCAGCAATAAACAATCCAAAAGTAAAATTGAGAAAATAATAAAATACCTAGGAATAAACTCAGCAAAAGAAGGGCAAGATTTGTACACTGAAAACTACAAAACATTGTTGAAAGAAATTAAAGATCTAAATAAATGGAAAGACACCCCATGTTCATGTATAAGAAGACTTAAAATTGTTAAGATTGTAATACTCCCCAAGCTGATTTACAGATTCAACATGATTCCTATCAAAATTCCAGCTATTTTTTTTGTAGAAATTGACAAGCTGATTCTAAAATTCATATGGAAATGTAAGCAACACAGAATAGCAAAATAATCTTGAAAAAGAACAAAGTTGGAGGACTCCCACTTCCTTATTTCAAAACTTACTACACAGCTACAGCAATCAAGACAGTGTGATTCTAGCATAGAGACAGACATATATAAATCAACAGAATAGAACTGAGAGTCAAGAAATTAACATTTACATTTATGATTTATAGTCAATTTGTTATTTTTGACAAGGTTGCCGAGACAATTAAATGGGGGAAAGAATACTCTTTTCAACAAAAGCTACTGGGGCAACTAGATATCCACAAGCAAAAGAATGATTTTGGACCCCTACCTCATACCAAAATTAACTCAAAATGGATAACAGACCTAAACACAAGAGCTAAAACTACAAAATCTCTAGAAGAGAACATAGGAGTAAATCTTCATGACCTTGGGTTAGGCAATGGTTTCTTGGATATGACACCAAAAGCTCAAGTGACCAAATAAAAAAAGATAAATTAGACTTTATCAAAATTAAAAATTTTGGTACATCAAAGGCCACCATCAAGAAAGTGAACAACTACTTACAGAACAGGAGAAAATATTTGTGAATCATATATTTAACAAGGGACTTGTATCTAAAATATATAAAGAACTCCTGCAATTTAACAATAAAAAGACAATTTAAAATGAGCTAAAGATGTGAATAGAAATTTATGCAAAGAAGATATACAAACGTTGAATAAATGCATAAAAAGATGTTCAATACCATTAATTACTGTAGAAATGCAAATCAAAACCACAATGAGATGACACTTTACACCCACTAAAAAATCAAAAACCTGTTGCCATAGAGTCGATTCCGACTCCTAGCGACCCTATATGACAGAGTAGAACTGCCCCATAGGGTTTCCAAGAAGTGGCTGGTGGATTTGAACTGCCTACCTTTTGGTTAGCAGCCAAGATCTTAACCACTGGGCCACCAGGGATCCTTACACCTACTAGGATGAGTATAATCAATTGGAACATTCATATATTGCTGGTAGGAATGTAAAATGGTGCACCTGCTTTGGAAAACAATTTGGCGGTTCCTCAAAGTTAGACATAGAACCAATTTTTTAAAAAAAAACAAACAAACCCATTGCTGTGAGTCGATTCCCATTCACAGTGGCCTTATAGGACAAGGTAGAACTGCCCCACAGGGTTTCCAAAAAGCAGCTGGTGGATTCGAACTGCTGACCTTTTGGTTAGCAACTGAAGTGCTTAACAACCCAAAACCTGTTGCCCTCGAGTCAATTCTGACTCATAGCGACCCTATAGGACAGAGTAGAACTGCCCCATAGGGTTTCCAAGGAGCGACTGGTGGATTCGAACTGCCAACATTTTGCTTAGCAGCCTGAGCTCTTAACCACTGCACCACCAGGGGGTCCAGAGTCACTATATGACCCAGCAATTCCACTCCTAGGTTTCTATCCAAGAGAAATGAAAACATACGTCCGCACAAAAACTTGGATGAACCTCAAAAACACTTCTAAGGGAAAGAAAACCAAAAAGAATCAAACCAGTAGCTGTCGAGTCAATTCCAACTCATAGTGACCCCATGTGTTTTAGAGTAGGGCTGCGCTCCACAGGGTTTTCAATGGCCGTGATCTTTTGAAAGTAGAAAGAAGCCAGTCATAAATGGCCAATATATTATATGATTCCATTTACATAGTGTTTAAAACAGGCAAATCTATAGAGGCAGAAAGTATAGGGTCACTGTGAGTCAGAATCGACTGGATGGCAATGGGTTTGGGGCTGGGAGGGGGGTTAATGGGGAGTGACTGTTAATGGGTATGGGGTTTCTTTTGAAGGGAGATAAAAATGTTCTGAAAATGATTGTGGTGACGGTTGCACAACCCTGTGAATATACTAAAAACCACTTATTTCACCCTCTGAATGGTTGAATTTTATGGTATGTGAAATATATCTCAATGAAGGTGTAACAAAAATATGAAAGCAGTAACAGAATGTCTGAGTGATGATGGGAATTATCTTGCAGAGAAGGGGCAAATGATGATGCAGGAGAGAGGGGAGGAAATTGCCAGGGTGTTGACCTTGAGTAGGTAAGAGGGGATGGGATCTAGTACCTGAAATGGAGGGACTGAATTCTTTTTTTTATTGTGCTTTAGGTGAAAGTTTACAGTTCAAGTTAATTTCTCATTCAAAAAATTATACACATATTGTTTTGTGACATTGGTTGCAATCCCTACAATGTAACAGCATGCTCTTTGTTTCCACCCTGGGTTCCCTCTGTCTATTCATCCAGTTCTTGTCCCTTCCTGCCTTCTCGTCTTGCTTTTGGACAGGAATTGCCCACATGGTCTCCTACATTTGATTGAACTAAGAAGCACATTCCTCAGGTGTGTTATTGTTTTTTTATAGGCCTGTCTAATCTTTGTCTGAAAAGTGGGCTCAGGAATTCTGAGTTAGGAGAGTGTGCAGGGGCCATGGTCTCGGGGGTTCCTCCAGTCTCTGTCAGACCAGTAAGTCTGGTCTTTTTTTTTGTGAATCTGAATTTTGTTCTACATTTTTCTCCCGCTGTGTCCAGGACTCTCTGTTGTGAACCCTGTCAGAGAGGTCGTTGGTGGTAGCCGGGCACCATCTAGTTCCTCTGGTCTCAGGCTGGTGGAGTCTCTGGTTCATGTGGTGAGGGACTGAATTTTGATCACAGCAGGGATGGTGAGCTAGGAGTTAAATCTTCTAGGAATGAGGAGTGATGGGGCAAGTATGTATGTGTCTGTACATGACTATAACACAAAGGGGTAGTTGATGGTATAGTCTGATAATCTGAGATTAAAACAGGGTGGTTAATATTTATATAATCTCAAAGTGAACAAAATCAGTATTGGGACAAATTGATATCATGTGCCTCCTGATATGAAACACTGAAGATGCAACACCTTTTCTGTTGTATTCTTGTCAAAAATGCATAAGAAATGTAATCACAAGGAAACATCAGGAAAAACCAAAATAAAAGACATTCTATAAAATAAGTGGCCAGGACTCTTCAAAAATATCAAAGTCATGAAAGACAAAGAAAGAATGAGGAACTGTCCCAGACTGGTGGAGACTAAGGAGACATGATGACTAAATGTAATGTGGGATCCTAGATTGGATCCTAAAAGAGAAAAATGATATTAACACTGGAAAATCTGAATAAATTCTGCACTTTTGTTAATAATATTGTATTAGCTAAGTGTTAATTTCCAGTGTTAATTTCATGATTTTGATCACTGAACTATAGTTACGTAATTTGTTAACACTGGGGAATCTGAGTGAATGATATATGGGAATTCTTTGTATTATGTTTATAATTTTTTTGTAAGTCTGAAATTATTTTAAAATACACATTAAAAAATTCTAAAAAATATGTGGGTTGTTTAAAGAAGAGGCAAAAAAATGTCTGGAAAGGGCAATTAGGAGCACCTACCCCACCTCCCACACTCTTGGTAAGAGGTATGAAAGGGCTGCTGGTGGAATATAGAGCTCAGAGGATTCTCACTGGGTAATGGGGGAAGTCAAGGGGCATTTGGGGGGCATTTTTGATTGTCACAATAATTGGAGAGTGCTAGTAACATTTGGTGGGCATGAGTGAGGGATGCCCAGCATGCTGCAATACACAAGACAGCCCCGCATAGCAAAAAACTATCCCGCATTCAATTTTAGCATGTCCCAAAAGACAATTATGTAGATGAAAAACCTGTTCTTTCATTCATTTATTCATTAAAAAAAATATTTATTCATTTGAAAAACATGTATTGAGAAAGCCTACTATGTGCCAAGTGCTGTTTTAGGTAATAGGGATACATCAGGGAGATGACTCTAAACAAACATAATAAAGAGGTAAATTATATATTCTGTAAGAAGGTGAAGAGTACTGTGGAAAAAACAGAGCAGGGTAAGCGCTAGGGGAGGGTTGCAATTTTAAACAAGGTGGTCAGGGTAGGCTTCATTGAGAAAGGCAGGCCCCCAAAAAGTGAAGGCATGAGCTTTGTAGTTATTTGAGGAAAGAGCATTCTAAACTCATCTCCATCGAGTTGATTCTGACTCATGGTGCCCGTATAGGACAGAGTAGTACTGCCCCATAGGGTTTCCAAGGCCGTAAAGCTTTATGGAAGCTGACTGCCACATCTTTCTCCCACAGAGTGGCTGATGGGTTTGAACCACTGACCTTTTGATTACCAGCTGTGATTGACTGAATTATGTTCCCCCAAAAATGTGTATATCAATTTGGCCGGGCCATGATTCTCGGTATTGTGTGATTTTTCTGTATGTTGTAAATCCTGCCTCTATGATGTTAATAAGGGAGGACGGGCAGCAGCTGTGTTAGTGAGGCAGGACTCAATCTACAAGACTGGATTGTGTCCTGAGGCAAACAGCAGCGAGCAGACAGGGGGACCTTGTACCACCAAGAAAGCAGTCCCAGGAGCATAGCGCATCCTTTGGACCCGGGGTCCCAGCATGGAGAAGCTCCTAGTCCAGGGGAACATTGATGAGAAGGCTGAGAGAGAAAGCCTTCCCTTTGAGCTGATACCCTGAATTTGGACTTTTAACCTACTTTGCTGTGAGGAAATAAACTTCTCTTCGTTAAAGCCATCCACTTGTGGTGTTTGTTATAGCAGCACTAGACAACTAAGACACCATCCAAGCGCTTTAACCACTGTGCCACTAGGGTTCCTAAGAACATTCTAGGTAGGGGGAATAGCTCAGTGTAAAAAGGCCCTGAGGTGGAAGTGTACCTACTAAATTCAAGTAACATTAAGGAGGCCAGTATGGATCAAATAGAGTGAGCAAGGGGGAGAGTGGTAGAAGATAAAGTCAGAGAGGTAATGGGGGCTAGATCATGTATTTTTAATATATACTGACTTTTCCAGAAATTCAACAGCCATATAAATTAAGGAAGACTGCACTTTGTTTTGTTTAGAACTTTATGAAGAACTGTTCAACATTTAGGAAAATCACATCACCCTACTTTTGGTTTCTGAGTTACCAATCAACATATGTGTAGCTGTCACATCCACAGATGCAAGTATCATTATGTGCAAGAACATTTCTTTATGTTCAAGATTATTTCATTGTGTCTTCTAATGGAGTTGGAAGAGGCTGCATAGGTCTGGCTCACTGTTATTACTCCCCATTGCTAACTCCTGCATTGTCTCATGATCTTGTTTTTCCCTCCTGTTCCAGTTTTTTCAAAAAGTTTAAGATTAACCTACATTCTTCCTTGGGAGGTGGAAAACAAGTGATAATGATCTAGGAATGACAAACCGAACAAAGTACTCATCTTGGGACAAGAAAACCAGGATGTCATCAGATAACCCAAAGGAAAAGATTAACTCACCTGGGACATGATCACTTCAAGGGGGAACTAACAGAAACTTCTAAGACCCATAATCCTGTCCCTATAAAAAGGCCTTCGGCTGATCTCCAGTGGGGGAGACGGGTTTTTGGAGGAATCTATTCCCTTCTGTCTCCTACATATCGATATATAATAAAACTCTTGCTGCTCACCTCACCCATGTCTCAGAATTGGCTATTGCGGCCAGTGACTCCAATCCGCATTATTGTGGTAAGAAATTTGGTGGCCCTTATGGGGAGCTCCAGCCTCTTGAGACACTGTGGCCCCAGGGCAGGGCCTGGGGCTGATCGACAGCTCTCCCAACAAGTGGCTGCAAGAGGTTTCATTTGCCTCCAGGGAGACTATCTGCCAGACCTGGGTCTGCCACGGCACCACTGGTCCCTAACCACGCCAAAAGAGGTGGGTGAAAGAAAGCAAGACCTGCATAGGAGGGATCCCAAGGTGAGTCCGCGACTCCTCTCCCTGTTGTGCTCAGGGCTGGGGCAGATAGAGCAGGCCTGAGGTTTCCGGAGCGGGACCAGAGCCCTTGGTTTCTGAGGCAGGAGGTGCCTCAGATGACCGACCCTGTGAGTAGGCTCGCAAGGAGAGACTTCTGGTGACTAGTCTAGAGTCTTGGTTCGAGGATGTGTGAATGCTTCTGGGATTGTCTGGGGGGTTGAGGCTGCCAAGATCACCTCTGTAACTTGGTCGGGGTTGTCTGAGAGGTTGAGGCTGCCAAAATCACTTTTGTCGTCTTGGTGGGATCATGTTTGGTGTTTGGTTTACTGTTATTTATGTGTACTTGTCCCTGTGAAGCCCCAGTGTTCTTGTGTCGTCGTCGCGTTAACCCTTACCTATATAAAACCTGTCAGCAGATTTGTGAATATTTTTGGCTCCAGTTTTTTTTTTAATTCTGAGAAAAACATCTCCAAGGAGGTTGGGGGCCCAGAATAGGAAGTAACCTAAGCTAAATGTTATATGAAATGTGTTTTATTAAAGGAAAAAGAATAATTTTGTGCTAAAGTAACAGTTCCAGAATAGTAAAAAAAGAAAGAAATTAGTTACCTTTTGTCCTTCAAAATGCATAGGTCAACTTAAACATATATAAATGTCTTCCATGAGTCAAGAGAGTGAGGCAGTGCAAGATCAGGCCTCCTCAGCTCCCAGCCCCCAGTCTCCAAGGTCGTGTAGCTCCAGGGAAGCTTTTAAAAGACCTTTTCCAACTAGGTGGAGACACTTTTAAGACAAAAGATTAGAAAAATTGCAGCTTTGCTACAGTTATCAGAAATTGGGTGGATCCCAGTCATAAAAGAACTGTAAACAAGTTCTCTCTATTATAGGGGAACTCTAAGAGTCAAAAAAGAAAAAGAAAGAAATCACAATGAGACACACCTGAAATGGCCTAGAAAAGTGTTTCCAGCAGTAGCCAGAGACTTAAGGTTATAGCCATATCAATGTATTGGTCAACTGAGCAGAGACTTTGCGATTTCTAAAGTCAGTTATAAAATCTTTAAGGGCTAAAATTAGATTGGGCAAAATATGAGAAATAGTAAAAGTTAAATGAAAATTAGAATATTTAAACAGACTTTCTTTCAACAACAGTTATGTTTTGTTATATAAGCCTTAAAATGATTCCCAAGACATTTTATGTAACTTATTGATATTAAATTGAGTTAACAGATATTTGTCATAATTTAAGCTTATATACTTTGGCTGTTTATGTCACAAGAAAAAGAACATATATATACATATATATTTAAGTCTGCTAATGAGTGAAGGAATGCACTATAAGGTATGCAACAAAGACAACGTTTAAGATGTTTATTGAAAAAGAAATTTATTTGATATGGTCACAAGTTTTATCTGTCTGAGTAAAGTTTCATGGTTTAATTTATAATTTATGAGATTTTTATGAGCTTTAATGCTAAATAGCTTATAAAAAAAAGAGTTCAGTTTCTTGCTCTTAAAATAACAAAATTTTATTAGATTTCTGAGCTGAAGGGTTAACTTATTCTTTGGGTAAACTGCCTTGAAGACAAAGGTTCGATTTCTCATTAGAATAAGATTCCTGAGTTGAAAAGCAAGCCATATGGCTTTAGGGAAAAAAAAATAAGTTTTTTTTTACCTTTAAGATCTTTGGTTAAATAACTTAAGTATTGTTTCACAGTGACCTATAATCAACTCCTGACAACTCTGAAACTTCATGGAAAGCCACAAAAAATTTTTTTTACAAAGGAAAAGTGCTAAAAAGGTTTAACATGTTATACAGAAAGCATTGTCAAAATCAAGAGACATGCCCGATTCTCGTTGGGTTAAAATTTATATGTTAGTATTTCCTCTTATGTTTTTGCCTGGTATTAGACAGCAAATACATAATATTATGTCATAATTTTATTAGTATCTCTTCATTGTTAACTTGGTCACAAATTTATTTTTGAATCTAGCATTATCAAAGCCAATAGTTTAATTGAAGAATTTACATCATTTACCTACGAAGCTTTTTTTATTATTACTTGGGCATTTAGAGACTTGGTATACTCTTAATATATACTGACTATACAGTATTTTGTCTCAAGATTATTATGTATTATATCTAAAACTCTTTAAAAATATGGTTAATGGTTATATTTAGAAATATTTTTATCTGAAGTTTTTTTTAACTGGTTTTATTTGACCTTTACATTGTGCTTGTCATTAACTTCTATCAGGTCTTTCACTATTAAGAGTATTATTTTTATAAGTTAATCATGACCATATTAAGTTTTGTCATCTGCAGACAAGTTTTTACTTTACTGATTTGCGGAAAACATTTGACCAAAATACCTTAAAAAAAAAGATGAACTTTACTGGACTGATGAAAAGGACTGTGACTAGCTTCAATCAAGATTTCCAGAACTCTTATGCAGAAGCTGATGAGTTTGCACGCTGCTGCTGATCCAGAATCACGTGGAACAGAAATTAACTACATAAGACTGAGTAAACGAAAGGAAACTATGGGTTTTATGTGGGAATATTGCTGATGTTTTAAGGTCCTACTTTCTGGATATAAGAAACCATTTTCCTTTCTCCTAAATTATCTAACTAATGGGATAACATATTGTAACTCTTGAATTAGAAGTTCTGTTGGTAAACTTAGCAAAGTTGTAACTATCATAACCAGAGAAGTGTCTGAAATTTGAGCTATGATTTTACAAAATAGAATAGTATTAGCCTTCCTGTCTCTCAAGAAACAGTTTGTGCCTTAATAGATAAATGTTGCTGTATTTATATTAATACTCAATCTGAGGTTTTGCAGAATGTAGCTGCTGTTGAGGAACATGAAAAGCAATTACTGATGCTGCTTATGCATAAACAAACACCTATTATGGGGGGAGGCCCGTCTATCCCAGCCAAATCTCCTCTAGGCTTCATTCTAGCAAACTGGAGGAGGTATAGCTATGAGCCTATGACAAGAAAGAAAATGATATGCTTATGTAACAATGTATGGCCCCAATACCAGCTGGGGGACCAGGAACATTGGCTCCAAAATAGGTCTTTGGCTTACGGCACAATTTTTCAGCTTGACTTGTTTTGTAGGAAAAAACAGGACAAAGTTCCCTATATTCAAGCTTTCATGTCTCTCTATCAAACGTTAAATCCCTCTAACCAGGTTCTTTTCCAGGGAAAGCCGAAGGCAAAAAATGCTTCCTGAATCCTCACTGGAGGATCCTCTCTTAGAAGGAATAGCCCCGATAACTGCTTCACCCCCCACCCCCCATATAGGGAAGGTGCGGTAGAAGTCGGGTTGAGGAATGACGGCAGAATCCCCCACTGAAAAGGCCGAGCCTGATTCTAGTCTGGCCAGCTTGCGAGAAACTGACAAAGGAAGAGAATCAGGAAGTAAGAGTCTGACTTCATCGGGCATGGTCTCCCCCCTACACCCACCCATCAGGGTACTGTTTTCGGTGAGGGTACTGCCAGGGCTCGGGCAGGGCAATTTCCTCTGAGAGAAGTTCCAGCCAAAGGAGGAACAATGTTAGTACACACTCCTTTCTCTACCTCTGCCTTGTATAACTGGAAGAATCACAATCCTCCTTATCTGAGTAATCCAAATAGGATGGCAGAGTTGTTCCTTTCCATTTTCTACAGATCCCTCCTGAAAACGCATGCGCCTTGCAGGCGACACTGTTGCAAGAAGAAATAGTGACACTCAGTGGCATTCCTTTCCATATTCAACAAAAGGTGAATCCAGAGGTCTGGGCATCAGAAAGGCCTGGGCGAGCCAAGTCAGCCACACCAGTTAAAATTACTTTAAAACCCGGAGCACCTATTATAAACCAGAGGCAATAACCCCTTCGCAAGGAACCTTTGAAAGGGATAGCACCATTGGTGCATCGATACATAAAAATTGGACTTTTGAAATTTTGCCAGTTTCCATACAACACCCCTATCTTACCGGTGTTGAAACCAGGGACAAGGGAATATCAGTCTGTTCAAGACCTAAGGAAAATCAACTAAATAGTAGAGGACATTCATCCGATTGTGCCAAACCCAGATAGCCTCTTGGTTACTGTACCCAATGTACCTGGTTTTCAGTACTGGACTTGAAAGATGCCTTCTTTTGTATTCCTCTATATCCTGAATCTCAGCCTCTATTTGCCAATGAATGGACTGATATTAAGACAGGGAATTGCTGTGGGGGTACTAACTCAAACTCCAGGACCAGCCAGGGGACTAGTGGCCTACTTTTCAAAACAGCTGGACAACGTGGCCTGGGGATGCCCCCTTGTCTTTGAGCTGTGGCTGCAACATGTGACCAGTTACAGGAAGCCGAGAAATTCACCCTTGGACAAAAGATAATGATAAACACACCACATACAGTTCTGCCTCTTCCAGAACAAAAGGTGGGTTTTTGGCTCATGGCAGGATGGATGGGAACATATCAGGCAAACTTGTTAAGACATCTCAAACGTGGTTCTGAAGGCTGTCTCCTTCCTCAATCCCACCACGTTGCTGCCTATTTTGGAAGATGCTCCCATACATGACTGCCTAGAGATAATTGAGGAAGTTTATTCTAGCCAACCAGATCTCTCAGATGTTCCCTTGACTGACCCAGAGATAGAAATGTATACAGATGACAGTAGCTTTCTATATGAAGGATGCCACAAGGCAGGATATGTGGTGGTGACACGAACTGAGGTCTTAGAGGGAGCTCCACTTCCTGCTGGCACTTCGGCTCAAAAGGCCAAATTCATAGCCCTTGGGCGGGCCCTGCAACTAGAAGCAGGAAGATGCATAACTGTGTATACTAGTAATAAATATGCCCATCTGGTCCTTCACTCACTTGGTGCTTTGTGGAAAGAAAGGGGACTTCTGACATCTGCCAACAAAGAAATAAAACATATACTAGAAATCCTGGAACTCCTGAAGGCAATCAATGATCCCCTTCAGGTGGCAGTGGTATAATGCCCTGGACACCTGGAAATTTTAGATATCTGCTGGTTTTTGTGGACACCTACTCAGGGTAGGTGGAGGCTTTCCTCTGTGGAACTGAATGAGCCTAAGAAGTGACCAAGGCATTACTCAAAGAAATCATACCCCATTTTGATCTTCCAATCTCAGTCCAGAGTGATAATGGGAGAGCTTTTATGGCAACAGTCACCCAAGAAGTCAATAAGGTTTTAGATATAAATTGGAAAGTACACTCATCCTGGAGACCACAATCAACTGGAGAGACCAAAAAGATGAACCATACTCTGAAAATTTGGTGAAAATTTGCCAGGTGACAAGCTCCACTTAGATACAAGTTATCTCCATTGCCCTGCTCAGAATCTGGGTAGCCCCTCGAAGCGGGTTCAAATTGAGCCCTTACGAATTAATATATGGGAGACCATTCCTGAAAAAGTCGACTTTCCCCACCTCGGTGATGTCCCAGGTGGAGAAAAGAGGCTGGGTCCATTCTCTGGGAGCCGTCATAAACACTGTTAATCAGTATGCTTCTCGTTTGTCTTTTCCTTCTGACACTCCCCTCCACAGGTTCCAACCCAGAGACTGGAGATCAGGTCCTGTTGAAAACCTGGAAGAATCAACACCCGGAAGATCAACAGTAGGAGGGACCTTTTGAAGTTCTCCTGAGCACCCACTCATCTCTGAAATTAGCAGGAGTAGCTGCATGGGTGCATCACTCGAGAGTAAAAGCAGCCTTGCCAGAGGAAGAAAAAGCAGCAGAAAACAAACAGCTACCATACTCTTGTACTTCAATTCAGGGCCTGAAGTACAAGTTCAAGAAGCTTACAGTACAATGATTTTGACCTTGTTTCCCTCTATCTTTCTATTTTTCCAGGAGACCTGAACAGAAAAGGTGCCAGTGATCCTACAGGCAAAGGGGACACTGACCCTGCAAGCTGGGGACACTGTGACCCTCCCATGTGTAGTCTCAACCCTAACTTCATTATGTCCGGTTAAGTGGGCCATAGAAGAGCCCAAAAAAAGAACCTTAAGAATACTGATTATTCTAATTTGTTTTTGTGTTCCCTGTTTTATGAGAATATTAACAAAAAGAACTACAAATACTCTTAAGGCTAGAAAAATTTTTACCCTGGTAAGTCGGGATGCCCCTTTTTCAAGCTCTGGAGATGCATGTCATCTAATTCACCAAGATGCAGCCAATTTCCACTCTAACTCACACCCCTCCCCCCAGGTCTACGGTCCCTAGTCAATACCAGGAGGTTTCTCACCCCAGCTGACGCCCTTAACCAGCAGGAAGTAGTCAGAAAAGAAGCGACGCCCTGTTTCCCAAGATTGAGAAACTTCCAATAAACAGGGGGATTGAAAGAGGTTGCATAGGTCCAGCTCACTATTATTACTCCCCATTGCTAACTCCTGCATTGTCTCATGATCTTGTTTTTCCCTCCTGTTCCAGTCCCTTCAAAAAATTTAAGATTAACCGATGTTCCTCCTTGGAAGGTGGAAGACAAGTGATAATGATCTAGGAATGACAAACCGAACAAAGCACTCATCTTTGGACAAGAAAACCAGGGTTTCGCCAGACAACCCCCAAGAAAAGATTAACTCATTTGGGACGTGATCACCTCAAGGGGGAACTAATAGAAACTTCTAAGATCCATAATCCTGTCCCTATAAAAGCCTTCAGCTGATCTCCAGTGGGGGAGACGGGTTTTTGGAGTAACCTATTCCCCTCTGTCTCCTATGTATAGATATATTTAATAAAACTCTTGCTGCTCACCTCACCCGTCTCAGAATTGGCTACTGCGGCAGGTGGCTCCAATCCACGTTATTGCTGTAACAGAGTCATATCTGAGTCTTTACATATTGACATATATATTGTTTTATTACAAATTCCTTTTCCTTTATTTCTCCTTTATGTTACAGTTAGGATGCTATACTGATCTGGGGGGAATTATACGTATAGATAGATTATATTATCTATGCACTTCATTTCAGGATAGTGAAGGATGCATTTCAAAATACACATTATAAAATGGATGAATCCAATAGGCATGAGAACTACCAAGGCATGGCAAATAAATAAATAAAGGGACTATTCAGAAGCCAGGGTCAGAATGGAAGGGATTTTGCTGATGACCAGAAGGTCCAGTTGAAGGGTTTCGGGAGGGGGACAGAAAAGATTTCCAGAGATGTATGGAGATGTAACCAGGAGATCCCTGGGCTTCTTGTGGTGACTAAGATTATATAGAATAAAAGGCTTGTTCCACTCTTTAAGTTGTTCTCCACCATGTATGTCTCTACCTGTCTAACAGAGTAGGATGGGGAACAAAGAGGGTTCGGTGAGACCAGAAGCAGCCCAGGCCAGGCTCCATTTTTTACCTACAGAACAATCCCGAGTGCCCTCAGGCCAAGCTCATTGTTATAAATAATACACCTCTATCCTCTTTAGAAGTGGTTAAGAGACAGGTAGAAAAAGGAAAACATTAATAGGGAAAGACAAGCATTCAGAAAGAAGACCCAATATGGGGAGGGTTCGAGACAGACAGGGAGAAAACAACGATAGAGATCAAGAGAGATGATATTCTTTTCAATCATGATATTCACTATTTATTGAACATTTTCTAGGGGTCAGGTCCTGGGCAAAGTGATGCACACGCACTGTCACAGGCAGAGATTATTAGACTCCCATTTGACAGATGAGGAAACCGAGGCACAGATGTGTGAGGTAGATTAGATTGCTCAAGGTCTCGTGGTTAGTTTAAACTGCTCAGATCAGGATCTAACTTCCCAGGTCTGGGCTGTCTGGTCTGGCTCAGAGACGGAGACAGACGGAAAGATGGAGACAAAGAGATGGCGAGATGGGGAGAGACAGAGAGATAGCTGGATATATACAGACACGCACTCAGCCGGTCACACGCACCAAAGACCTGCATAGAGCAGTTTCCCAAGAGACTCCGGGCGGGGGCGGCGGAGATGGTTACAGGCGGTGGGCTCCGCAGGGTACTTACCTGGTTGCCACCCGCGGGCTGTAGGAGCACTCGCTCTTCCTCCACTACCAGCACGATCCTCCGCAACCAGCTGGTCTAGGGTTGAGAGGCCACCCAGGTAAAAGCTCGCTCAGGCCCCGCCCCTCTTGTGCTCCAACTTGGCCTCTCCCCCTCCCCCATCTTCACCCCCACTTCTGTCTCTGCAGCTTCTCACCCGACAACACGGACTGTCAACGCCGGCACCGCTGTTGCCTCCCGCGAACAGATACAAGGGGCTGCCGACTGGTTCTCGCAAATACACCCGGGTGCGTCCTTCCGCAGGCCAGAGGGAAAGCTGGGTTACAGACCTCCACCCGCTACCCACAGTTCCCATTGGAGGAGTGTCCTCCTGCCTTCCCTGGGATTGGCTGGAGATGGAACACTATTTTTACCCACTAAGGAGCCAGCCAGAATCCGGGCTGAAAAAACTCCGCCCCCTTGGGGGTCTTTGATTGGTTTACGAGCCAAAGTCGACCCCTTTAATAGGATTGGCCAGTAAAGAAGTTCTCATTGCCTTTTGCTCGCCTGTTGGACAGGGCTTCCAGAGGTTAGCTGGGGAAACGTCTAGAGTGAATCCCAAAGCTAGACCTGGTTCGAGTCACTAAGCAATCGGATAACACGGGTCTCTTGACGTGTTACTTCCCGAAAAGTATATCGCACTTCTGTTGCTCCGTTAAAAGGCACAACTCCGTCGTTAATTTCCCACGTCTTGCCCCCAATTTCCCATACCTCAAACCACACTACAGGAATTTCCGAGTCAGGTCTTTTCGCTCAAAATGATCAGAGTTCCTAACTCCATCCACGTCTGGGGTGAGGATGAGGTGGTTATAGAGATCTGTCCAGCCCCCCACCAGCCCCTACTACTTACTGAGACATCGCTCATGTGATAAACTCGCTAGGAGCCTCAGTTTACCCTTCTGTGAAATGGGACGATAATTTAAAAATCCTTTACTAGTTGAAGGATTGAATGAGAGCATGAGGTAATTGCCTGGGGCATAAATAGTTAACCCTGCCTTCCTCCAGCCAATTACCACCTTTCCCATTGTTGTTGTTAGGTGCCCTCAAGTCGCTTCCAACTCATAACGACCCTATATACAACAAAACGAAACACTGCCGGTCCTGGGCCATCCTCACAATGGTTGTTATGCTTGAGCCCATTGTTGCAGCCACTGTGTCAATCCATCTCATTGAAGGTCTTCCTCTTTTTCGCTGACCCTCAGCTTTACCAAGCATAATGTACTTCTCCAGGGACTGGTCCCTCCTGATAACATGTCCAAAGTATGTGAGACGTAGTTTCACCATCCTTGCTTCTAAGGAGCAATCTGGCTGTGCTTCTTCCAAGACGATTCGTTCATTCTTTTGGCAGTCCATGGTATATTCAATATTCATCACCAACACCCTAATTCAAAGGCGTCAATTCTTCTTTGGTCTTCCTTATTCATTATCCAGCTTTCACACGCTGTCATAGATTGAATTGTGTCCCCCAAAAAATGTGTGTAGCAACTTGGTTAGGTCATGATTCCCAGTATTGTATGATTGTGTAATCTGATGTGATTTCCTCACGTGTTGTAAACTCTATCACTATGATGAGGTTATATGTGATCTCCTTATGTGTTGTAAATTCTGTCACTGTGATGAGGTTATGCTGATGATGTTTACAAGATTAGATAGTGTCTTAATCCAGTCTCTTTTGAGATATAAAAGCGAGAAGCAAGCAGAGACACACGGGAACCCCATACCACCAAGAAAGCAGTTCCGGGAGCAGAGCGCGTCCTTTGGACCTGAGGTTCCTGCGCAAAGAAGCTCCCAGACCAAAAGAAGATTGATGACATGGACCTTCCTCCAGAGTCAATGGAGAAAGCGTTCCCCTGGAGCTGACGTCCTGAATTTGGACTTGTAGCCTACCGGACTGTGAGAGAATAAATTTCTCTTTGTTAAAACCATCCACTTGTGGTATTTCTGTTAGAGCAGCACTAGATGACTAAGACACATGCATGTGAGGCGACTGAAAACACCATGGTTTGGGTCAGGCACACCTTAGTCTTCAAGGTGACATCTTTGCTTTTTAATATTTAAAAGAGGTCTTTTGCAGCAGATTTTCCCAATGCAATGTGTCTTTTGATTTCTTGACTTTTGCTTCCATGGGTGTTGATTGTGGATCCAAGTAAAATGAAATCCTTGACAAATTCAATCTTTTCTCCATTTATCTTGATATCGCTATATTGGTCCAGTTGTGAGGATTTTTGTTTTCCTTATGTTAAAGTGTAATCCATACTGAAGGCTGTGGTCTTTGATCTTCATCAGTAAGTGCTTCAAGTCCTCTTCACTTTTAGCAAACAAGTTTGTGTCATCTGCATAATGCAGGTTGTTAATGAGTCTTCCTCCAATCCTGATGCCCCATTCTTCACATAGTCCATCTTCTTGGATTATTTGCTTAGCATACAGATTGAGTAAGTATGGTAAAAGGATACAACACTGACGCACACCTTTCCTGACTAAACCAAGCAGGGATACCCTTGTTCTGTTTCAACAACCGCCTCTTGGTCTATGTACAGGTTCATCATGAGCACAATTAAGTGTTCTGGAATTCCCATTCTTTGCAATGTTATCCATAATTTGTTAAGATACACATAGTTGAATGCCTTTGCATAGTCAATAAAACACAGGTAAACATCTTTCTGGTATTCTTTGCTTTTAGCCAAGATCCATCTGATATCATCAGCAATGATATCCCTGGTTCCACATCCTCCTCTGAATCCAGCTTGAATTTCTGGCAGTTCCCTGTCTATGTACTGCTGCAACCGCTTTGGAATGATCTTCAACAGAATTTTACTTGCATGTGATATTAATGATATTGTTCAATAATTTCCTCATTCAATTGGATCACCTTTCTTTGGAATAGGCATAAATATGATCTCTTCCAGTCTGTTGGCCAGGTAGCTGCCTTCCTAATTTTTTGGCATAGACGAGTGAGCACTTCCAGCACTGCATCCGTTTGTTGAAGCATCTCAATTGGTAGTCCGGCAATTCCTGGAGCCTTGCTTTCTGCCTTGTCTTTTACCAATGCCTTCAGTGCAGCTTGGACCTCTTCCTTAAGTACCATCAGTTCCTTATCATCTGTTACCTCCTGAAATGGTTGAACGTCAATTTTTTTTGGTATAGTGACTCTGTGTATTCCTTCCATCTTCTTTTGATGCTTCCCGCATCATTCAATATTTTCCCCATCGAATCCTTCAATACTGCAACTCGAGGCTTGAATTTTTTCTTCAGTTCTTTCAGCTTGAGAAATGCAGAGAGTGTTTGTCCTTTTGGATTTCTAACTCCAGGTCTTTGCACATGTCATTATAATATTTTACATTTATAGAATGAGGGAATTATGACCCAAAGAGGCAAACTGATTGGCTTGATGTCACACAATATTAAAGCCCAGAATAAAACCCAGACTTCTGTCGTATAAATGAAAGCTCTTTTTTTTAAAAATAAAAATATTTTATTGTGTTTTTGGTGAAAGTTTACACAGTAAAGTAGGTTCTCATTTGAAAATTTCTATACAATTTGTTCAGTGACATTAGTTACATTTTTCACAATGAGTCAACATTTTCTTTCGTTGAGTTCTGTTTGTTCCATTTCTGGTACTCTAGTTTCCCTGCCCCCTTACCTTCTCATCTTTGCTTTAAAGTAATTGGTGACCTTTTGGTGTCATATTGATGTTATTTTATTTAAATAGAGCACTGTACTCATGGGTAATATCTTTTATTTTGTGTGCTGCTCTGTTATTTCGCTAAAAGATGGTCTCGGGATAATTTCAGTTCAAGGTTTAAAGAGTATCTCAGGGTGATATAGTCTCAGGTAGTCCTCTGATATCAATTGGTCCATCAAGTCTGGAGTTTTTAAGAATTTGTGTTCTGTTCTGTGTTTTTCTCCCATTCTTTCAGGGTTCATCTATTGTGGCCCTGATCAGAATGGTTAGTAGTGGTAGCTGGCACCATCTAGTTTTTCTGATCTCAGGGTAGATGAGGCCATGGCACATGTAATCTTATAGACTAGTTTCTTCTCTGAGCCTTTGGTTTCCTTCTTTCTCTTTTGGTCCTGATGAGTAGAGACCAATAGTTGTGTCTTAGAGGGCTGCTTTCAAGCTTTTAAGACCCCCAAATGCTACTCACCTCACTAGGATGCAGAACATGAACTTTGTGGACTATATTATGCCAATTAACTGAGTTGTCCCATTAAGACTAAGGTCCTAAGCCTTCAAACCCAGAAAACAAATCTCTTAAGGTGTTTGGTTATGTCTGAGAGTTATCTATAATTGTGTCCTCTATGAATATATATGCCTGCACATGCATATCTTTACTTACATGTGTTATAGTTACTTCTGTCTGTGCATACATATGTATACACCTGTACTTACCTGTACACTTATATCCCCATACACATACCTATGTGACCATACACTCATTTTTTTTTGTCATTGTTGGTGTTGTTGCCAAATTATATATGTCAAATTCTTTAGTACAAACATCCTTTTCTCGAGTGCTTCTTAGTGACATTGTTTACTTTGGTCAGGCTGTGCTAACAGTCAGTGCTACTTTTCCCATCTCCAAAAATAACAAGTACATATGATCTAAGGTGTGATTCCCCCCTCCCCCCACCCCTCCCTGGTAACGGCTAATGAACATTGGTCTTTGTATATACATCTGTTCTTGTTTTCTTATAAAAGTGGGGTCATCTAATGTTTGTCCTTATGTGATTAACTTATTTCACTTAGCATTAAGTTCTCCAGGTTCATCCATGTTATAATAAGTTTCGTGTAGTCATCACTGTTCTTTATAGTTGCATAGTATTCCATTGTATGTATGTACCACATTTTGCTTATTCATTTATCTGTTGATGGGCATTTAGGTTGTTTCCACTTTTTGTTATTGTAAATAATGCTGCAGTGAACATGGGTGTTTAACAAATGAAAGTTCTTTAAGAAGGGAGTTCAAATTAAAAATCATGGGTTCTTAATTAGGGTTCCACAGACTTCCAGTTGAGTCCAGGACAGAGTTTGGAGGGGGTCCATGAACTTGGATGGGAAAAATTTTACATCTTTATTTTCATTTTTCTACTAATTGAAATTTAGCATTTTTTTGAATATTGAATGTAACTAACCACAGTAGTAGTAGTTCTACTTGTGACTTTGTCACCAATAGAAATCACAGAGATTTTTATATCACATTATAGATGCTCCTTATAGATGTTGCAGATCTCTTGAAATATCATGTAATCTCATCACTATTGTAAATCATGATAGTCATTAGACCCTCCATTAGATATTATGATTTAATAGATTAACGAGAAAATACATATATTACTATAGCATGTATTTACTTTTTCTATATTTTAATAATTACATTTATATAGGATCCCTGGTCAGCAGTTCGAACCCACCAGCCACTCCATGGGAGAAAGATGTGGCAGTCTGCTTCCATAAATATTTACTGCCTTGGAAACCCTATGGGGCAGCTCTGCTCTGTCCTACAGGGTCGCTATGGGTTTTTTTTTTTAATATTTCAATATAGTTAGTTTCCTTTGTAATTCTAAGTATTTTATTTTATGCATTTAAAAGTTTTTTTTTTCTTTTAAGGAATGGTCCATAGGAGTCCAAAGGTCACTGTTGTGGATTGAGTTGCGTCCCCCCAAAATGTGTGTCAACTTAGCTAGGCCATGATTTCCAGTATTGTGTGATTGTCCACCACTTTGTCATGTGATGTGATTTTCCTATGTATGGTAAATACTACCTCTCAGCTGCTAACCAAAAGGTGTGCAGTTCGAATCCACCAGCCGCTCCTTGGAAACCCTATGGGGCAGTTCTACTCTGTCCTATAGGGTCACTATGAGTCGGAATCCACTCGACTGCAATGGGTTTTTACATGTTATAATGTTAATGAGGCAGGATTACAGGCAGTTATATTAATGAGGCAGGACTCAGTCTACAAGATTGGACTGTGTCTTGAGCCAATCTCTTTTGAGATATAAAAGAGAGAAGCCAGCAGAGAGATGGGGGACCTCATACCACCAAGAAAGTAGTGCCAAGAGCATGGTGCATCCTTTGGACCCAGGGTCCCTGCACTGAGAAGCTCCTAGACCAGGGGAAGGTTGATGACAAGGACCTTCCCCCAGAACTGACAGAGAGAAAGCCTTCCCCTACAGCTGGCAGCCTGAATTTGGACTTATAGCCTCCTAAACTGTGAGAGAATAAATTTCTGTTTGTTAAAGCCATCCACTTGTGGTATTTCTGTTATAGCAGCACAAGATAACTAAAACAGAATTTGGTACCAGAAGAATGGGGTGCTGCTTTAACAGATACCTAAGATGTGGAAGAAGTTTTGAAACCGTGAATGGATAGAGTCTGGAAAAGTTTTAAAGTGCCTAATAGTAAAAGCCTAGATTGCCTTGAAGAGACTGTTGGTGGAATCATGGATGTCAAAGACAATTCTGGTGAGGACTCAGAAGGAAGTGAGGAGAGCTGTTACACTGGAGATGGCACAGATAGCGAGAAGCACCAGCAGAAAAATGGCAGCTGCAGAACCAGGATACCAGCACGAGACAGTGCTAGAGCCAACCCATGGAGCGAGAGAGCTGAGTGCCTTTGGCAGGAGGCTTCCTGGAGGAGTAGGGTGCCTCTGAGCACTTATCAGTGAAGCTAGGCTTACCAACTCATGGAACAAGGGAGCTGAGTGCCTTCCAGCCAAAGTTTACTGGCGGAGTGTGGTGCCTCTAGGCACCTATCAGTGGAGCTAAAGAGCTTTGAAACACTTGCTCCAGCAGGGCAGACTCGGGCAGTGAGGCCCAAAGTGCTGAGAAGCCAAGGAACCAGGAAGCAGAAGCTTAAGAGACAAGGAACACAGGAAGCAGAGCTGCCTCAGCCTCAAAGGGTAGGGCCATGATCTCTGTGGTCCCAAAGAGTGAAGTTGCCACTCAGATGGACCAGGAAAATGGGGCCGCCCAAATTTGAGGGAGTACAGTAGCCATTTCAGTGGGCCTGGAGGTGGAGCTGAAGCCCAGGGCCAAGGGGCCTCCACTCAGAATCCAGAAACTGTGGCCAATACCCAGAGTCTGGAGGGCAGGGCCATGGCCTAAATGGTCTCAGAGAACAGAGGATTATTTTCAGGCCTTGAGAGCTAATGTAATGTGTTCTGCTGACTTGCTTGGTGCCTGTTATCCCTTCTTTCCTTCCAGTTTCTTCCATTTGTAATGGAAATGTCTACCTTGTGCTTGTTCCACCATTGTACTTTGGAAGCAAATAACTTGTAATCTAGATTTCACAGATGGAGAGGAATTTTTGGATTTTAGACTTGGAGTTGTTTTAAGACTTTTGCTATGATATGATGGGGTAAATGTGTTTTACATGTGGCAAGGACATGAATTTTGGGGGGCCAAAGGGTGGAATGTTGTGGATTGAGTTGTGTTCCCCCAAAATGTGTGTCAACCTGGCTAGGCTGTAATTTACAGTATTGTGTGATTGTCGACCACTTTGTCATCTGATGTGATTTTTCTACGTGTTGTAAATCCTACCTCTATGATGTTAATGAAGCAGGATTAGAGGCAGTTATCTTATTGAGGCAGGACTCAATCTACAAGATTAGGTTGTGTCTTGAGTCAATCTCTTTTGAGATATAAAAGAGAGAAGCCAGCAAAGAGACTGGGGGCCTCATACCACCTAGAAAATAGCGCCAGGAGCAGAGAATGTCCTTTGGACTCAGGGTCCTTGCACTGAGAAGCTCCTTGACCAGGAGAAGACTGATGACAAGGACCTTCCCCCAGAACCGACAGAGAGAGAAAGTCTTCCCCTAGAGCTGGCATCCTGAATTTGGACTTGTAGCCTACTAGATTGTGCGAGAATAAATTTGTTTGTTAAAGCCATCCACTTGTGGTATTTCTGTTATAGTAGCACTACATAACTAAGACGGTCAGCAAAGAGGTCTGTGGAACAAAAACTGTCTTAAACTACGAGCTCCAAGATGACAAAGATTTGGTCTATCTTGTTTCCTTGTTGTATCCCTATCACCCAATTCATTACCTGTCACATAGTAGGTGCTCAATAAGCGTTTGTTGAGTGAATAATAGGATTCCTCCCCAACCATCCTCCACACCCCCTACTGGGGGAGCCACGGCTGGTTCTTTTGGTCACCTAAGAAGGAGGGACATTCCTGAATCTAGTTCTGTCCCTGCCAATCTAATTATGCTCACAGGAGTGGGTGGCACTTTAAAGGAGATCCTGGGCACTTCATACCTAGCAACAGAGCCCTCTGCTGCACAGGAGTTGCATGAGCTTGGAAGGATACTGTCTTAGTCACCTAGTGCTGCTATAACAGAAATATCACAAGTGGATGGCTTTAACAAAGAGAAATTTATTCTCTCACAGTCTAATAGGCTACAAGTCGAAATTCAGGGTGTCAGCTCCAGGGGTAGGCTTTCTCTCTCTGTGGACTCTGGAGGAAGTTACTTGTCATTAATTTTCCTCTGGTCGAGGGGCTTCTCTGTGCAGGAACCCCAGGTCGAAAGGATGAGCTCTGCTCCCAGCGCTGCTTTTTCTTGGTGGTATGAGGTTCCTCCTGTCTCTCTGCTGGCTTCTCTCTTTTATATCCCAAAAGAGATTGACTCAAGACACAATCCAATCTTGTAGATTGAGTCCTGCCTCATTAACATAACTGCCGCCTATCCCACCTCATTAACATCATAGAGGTAGGATTTATAACACATAGGAAAATCACACTGATCACAAAATGGAGGACAACCACACAATACTGGGAATCATGGCCTGACCAAGTAGACACATATTTTGGGGGGACACAATTCAATCTATGACAGATACCAAAGTATCTTCAGCATGGGATCAGGCCTGACTACACATCCTCCTCCTGGTTTCTGTTTAAGGTCCCAGAAATGGGATCTCTCTTCCCTGGTCTTCAGTGAAGATGTCCCCCTTTCTGGGCCTTAGTCTCCTCTACCCACCTCTGATAGTGTGATTCAAGGCCAGAACCAGAAGCATCAAAGCTTCCATCCTATCCCCAACACATTTATCAGAATCATGGGGAGTGATGTCCAAGCACTGGTATTATAACCATTTCACAGAGGAAACCCAGAGAGGGGAGGGACCTTGCCAAACTCCTCTCTATCCCTCTCTTCCCATATCTGAATCCTGTAGACTCCAACCTCCTAAATGGGTTCATAGAATTGAAAAATCTCTCATGCAGAAGAATTCCAATTAATTTATTTAGATACTCTCCATCAAGGAAGTGGAGCATAACTCCCCACTCCCTAAGCATGCACTGTGCTTTGTGGCTTCCTTCCAAAGAGTACAGTATGGGGGGGGAGGGGAGTTACCTGACAGTGGAGAAACCTGACAAATACTACCTCAGCCAGGTGATCAAGGTTATCATCAACAGTGATAAATCATGTTGATAGTATGTACCCTTGATATGATATGTTTAGAATAGCACATTATCTCTGTGGTCTTCCTCCAAAAAACTCATAACCCTAGTCTAATCATGAGAAAAACATCAGACAAATCCCAGTTGTGGGACATCTATAAAATACCTCACCAGTACTCCTCAAAACATTGATGACTACAGGTCATCAAAAACAAGTGAAGTCTGAGAAACTGTCACAGCCAAGATGAGTCTAAGGAGACATGATAATTAAATCTAAGTGATATCCTGGAACAGAAAGAAGACATTAGGTAAAAACTAAGGAAATATGAATAAAGCATGGACTTTAGTTAATAATAGTATATCAATACTGGTTCATTATTGGTTCATAATTGTGACAAGTGTACCACAGTAATGTAAGATGTTAATAATAGGACAAATGGTGTGGGGTACATGGGAACTCTGTATTATCTTCACATTAATTCTGTGTCATGGATTGAATTGTGTCCCCCAAAAATACCTGTCAACTTGGCTAGGTCATGATTCCCAGTATTGTATGATTATCTACCATTTTGTCATCTAATGTGATTGCTGTATGTATTGTAAATCCTATCACTATGATGTAATGAGTTGAATTAGTGGTGGTTATATTGATGAGATCTACAAGATTATAGATGGTGTCTTAAGCCAATCTCTTTTGAGATATAAAAGAGAGAAGTGAGCAGAGAGACATGGGGACCTCATACCACCAAGAAAGCAGTGCTGGGAGCAGAGCGTGTCTTATGGACCTAAGGTTCCTGCACTGAGATGCTCCTAGACCAAGGGAAGGCTGATGACAAGGACCTTCCTCCAGAGCTGAGAGAGAAAGCCTTGCCCTGTTGCTGAGGCCCTGAATTTGGACTTCTAGCTACTGGACTTTGAGAGAAAAAACTTCTCTTTGTTAAAGTCATCCTCTTGTGGTATTTCTGTTATAGCAGCACTAGATAACTAAGACATTCTGTAAATCTAAAACTGTTCTAAAATAGTTTATTAAAAACAACAACAAACAACACAACTCTCATATCCCTTTTCACCATGTCACTCTCACCTGAGGTATAGCATCAACTTCCTCCATTGCTCTCCGTCCCTCTCATCTATTCTCCTGACAGTCAGCAGAAGGCATTCTCTAAAACGCAAACCTGACTGTATCTGAAGTCTTCCGGCAAAACAAGGGCGTTGGACAGAAAGTTCAGGAGGCGAATTGTAGGAGATAGATGTATCGTTATGATCCAGAAAGAATCTGGGAGATATTTCTGGTGTCCATTGAAATAAAGTTACTATATCCAAAAACTAAAACTCAGCCTGTCCAAGGTCTCCAAGACAAAGCTTGCCTTTCAGATGCCCAATTCCCTCCAACCCCCATCGCACAGGTACATAGTAATTTCCCTTATCTCTATGCCTTTGCGTACACAAGCTCCTCGTCCTGAGCCATCTTTTCCTGCCTTCTCTCCCAAGCCCAGGTCCAGGGACCCTGAACCCCCTCCTTGAGAAGGGAGAGCGCTTCTGCATCACTGTTGTGATATCTGGACCGATATAATTTTTTTCTATTACATGCGCACGAGAAAAATGGATTCCTCTGGTTCCCCCACGCCCGGCTTACACTTAAGCCTGAGGAAAGATGTGACGCACAATAAATGAAAAGATAAATCATTAAATAAATATTCTAAGGCGCAGGGCGTCTGTGCGCCTGCGTGAGAGAAGTGGTATCCCGCTCTCCGCTACCCTCTGAGTCCCTTGCAGCCGCCAGGGACGGGAGGGGCTTCCTCAGCATCGCCCTGTCATTGGCCAAGGCCGTCCGCATTGGTCTGACGCAACACCTCAGCGGCTGGGCGGATCTTGCCCCCGAGCCAGCCAATCTCCCCGCAACCACAATCTTGCCTGTCATTGCATAGATGAAGTGGCTACCTGAGGGCCTGTGGGAAGGGAGACTGGCCGCTGGGGACGGCGCACCGGGCGGGACAAATGACAAGAAGCGGCACTTTGAATTTGCTTAGAATTTTATTATCAGGGTTCACAGAGAATGAGGCGGAGCTTCTGGGGGAAGGGGTGCGGGAATGCGGCAATGGCGAAGTGGCCTTGCACTCGAGGCGGGCTAGCTGAATGGCAAAGAGAGGAGAGGGATGAAGCGGGAGAGACGGGCTTGGGAGGTCAGAATGGCAGCAGAGCCCCCCAAGGCCACATTGGCCCTCCCCACTTCTGGATCAGGGTGTCCACTCTATACTGCGCAGTGGGGGAGGGCGCTGGGACCAACACTGACTAGGAGGAGATTGAGACGCCCCGACAAAGGCAACACAATAAATACGTTTAGCAGCACACAGAAGCCTACTACCGGGGAGGAGGGGGCGGATGGAAGGGGGAGTCCCCCTTTCCCTCCCCCCTCAAAATAAGAACTCTGCAATTACTAAACCATAAAAACTAACTTTACACCTGTGTACGATGTCGGTCACCCCTCAAAAGAGCAATGTGGGGCCGCACGGCCCTAGCTGAGGGGGAGGGCAAAGGGGAAGGGGAAGGAGTATGCAGAGACTCCTCCTACCAAGGGTAAGGCGTTTATCTTGGTTTCCCCCACTTCCCCAGGTTGACCCACGAGTTTTGGGCCTGAAGCACCTCCCCTATGTCGGAGTCTTTGCCTCCTGCCTCGTCATCATCGCTGTCCTCCCCTTCTTGCTCACTGCCTGCACAGGGAAGAGAGAGGCAAGGAGGGGGAAATGGAAGAGGGAGGTTAGATGGGCAGGTAGATGTCATTCTAGTAGGGTACAGAGCCTACAGCTAGGGCTTTTGGAGGTCTGGGACCACTTGCCAAGTGCCTCTGCGTGCTTAAGCAGCCAAGAGTGTACGTATGAACTCAAGCAAGCCCACAGAGTGAGGGGGAATGGAAGGGCAGCAGGAAGGCAGGGTGGGGTCCCTGCCTCTGTTCTGTCAAGACTGATACATCTCTGAAAGTAGCTTTTTTTCCTCCTGTATGCCTCAACGTGCTTCTCTTTCTGAGCTCCAACCTCAACTGAATAAACCTCCTTTACTCCTTTTCCCTAGGTTGATCCAAAGAGGACCCAGTCTGTCATCTTCAGACCAACTCCCCCCCTCCACCCCTCCTTACACTCCAGGAATGGGTAGACAGCTCTGCCTCCCCTTCTCAGAACAGATACCATCAGGTGTGAGATGGAAGAGGACCCATAACTACCCGCTTCCCTATTCTACCTTAAAATAGATCGAGTCAGCATCTATTTATTCACAATGACTTCTTCCTTTGTGCCCCACCCCTGCCCTCAATGGAAGCTTGCCAGGGAACCCATGGCCCAAAACCCCAAGACTGATAGGTCTTCCTGCCCCTTCCACTTTCCTCAGGATCCTACTTCCCTTCCTTCGTATGCCTACAGCAAGGCTCAAATATCTCCTTGCCTGTCCCCTGCTATCCTCTTCCCCTACAATTTTGACTCCATTACCTTACTCCCAGCTTATCCTCCCCTTCCTCCCGTGATCTGGCTTCACTGATCCCCTAACACTACTCTCAACAAGGTCATAAATGATTTATTTAGCCCCAAATCCAATGGACACATCCCAGTCCTTATTTCACTTGACCTTTCAGCAGCATTGGGCACTGAATGCAAGATTCCATGACCTAGTTCTTCTGACTCTACCCAATCATAGCTTCAGTTTCCTCATCTGTAAAGAGTTGCTGTAAGGATTAAATGAGTTAAAACAGAAAAGCACTTAAAATAGTGCCTGGCACATAGTAAGCACTTCATTACTGTTAACTGAACCCATAATTCTCCCCAGCCCTTAAATGTTAGTGGCCTTAGGGTTAGGAGTCTGCTCTGGCTTGTTACCCCCTTTCTTTACAACTTCCAAGTATCTACCTCATTCCCAGACATATAACCAATCACCTGCCTCTGAGCCACCTGTACGTAAATTTCTAACAAGCCCTTCCAACTTTCACGTTCCTTCCTCCACCCCACCAATCCTACCACCACACCATTCCCCATCCCAGGAAATGCCACCTCCTTTTACCAGCCATCCAGGTCTGAAACAAACCTGGGAGTCACCTTAAATCTGCCTTTTTCCCTCAAATCCCCACATGCAACCTTTCTTCAGCATTTCCCAAAGTGTGTTTTTTGGTGAGCAGTGAACAGTAGCGTCTGTGGTCAAAGAAGTTTGGGAAATGCTGGGTTCCACAAAGTTAAATAGGTTTCTTATAACAGGACTTCTCAGAACCTTTAAGGTGCATGTGACTCTACAAGAGGATATTATTGTGTGCAGTATTTCCCCAGCATATTTGACCACGGAATCCTTTTTTGAGAGAAGCAGCTTTCACAGCTAGTGAAGGGTCCTTGTACTATGTATTTTCACCCTTCTAGGTCCTTGCTCATGTGATCCCTTCCCTCAGAAAATGCTCTATAATGCTCCTCAGTATGAATGCAGCTTCCAATTGAAATGTCACCTCCTTTCTCTAGTTCTCCCTTTTCCCACGCTTCAGGTAGAATTAGCTGCTTCCTCCTCTGGGCTCACAGAGTGCACTGTTCACTTCACCTCCACACACCTGCCCCCAAACAAACCTGGGAGTTCCCAGAAAGCCAGGGCTGGGTACAGAGTGTGTTGAATTGCAATGTGATCGCCACTATTTTTCCTGTTTGTGTGTGTGCGTGTACGCATGTGCATGCACGTGTGAGTTGTTCTTTTTAGTTTTCTACCCACTATCTCCCATCTCTCTGTCCACACTTCATTTGTCTTTTGCTCTGTCACATCCTGTCTACCCATCAGCAAGAACCGAAATCCATTTCTTTGGTTTTGTTAGATTTGGAAGTTAAACATTCCCTGGGCTTTGTTTAAAAAGCCACACAGAATGCTTTCTCTTTGCTCCACAAGAGCAGACTGTGTTCATGCCTTGATCCCCTGCCCCTGGACAGCCTTTCTCTGAGAGAAGAGAGAAGGGGAGGCAAGAGGGGGTCTAGCTCACCTTCCTCATTGCCCTCCTCTTCTTCTTCCTCTGACTCTTCTTCTGAGATGTCCTCTACCTCATCCTCATTGTCATTCTGGTTGTTGCTGTTATCTTGATCCTGGTCAGGATCGGCAAAGTCATTCTCATAGCCCTCAATGTCTCCATTGTCATCATCATCACTGCCCTCGTTGTCACCTTCATTGCCATCATCACTGCCCTCATTGTCACCTTCATTGCCATCATTATCTTCATCATCACTGCCCTCGACATCTCCTTCATTGTCACTATCACCACTGCCCTGGTTGTTGCCATCGTTGTTCTGGTTACCACCCTCAGGGCTCTCATCATTTCCATTGAGGTTCTTGTTGCAGTTACCATCAGCGTTCTCATCATTGTCGTCAAGACTTTCATTATTGTTATTGGGATTCTCATTGTCATTGTCATTCTTGTTATTGTCTTCAGGGTTCTCACTGTTGTCATCAGAGTTCTCACTGTTGTTGCTGGGGCTCTCATCATTGGCACTCTCGTTGTTAGTGGTCTCATCGTCATCAGCGCTGTCATTGTTATCAGTGGTCTCATCGTTAGGACTCTCGTTGTGGTCAGGGCTCTCACTGTCACAGAGACTCTCACTGATGTCAGTTATCTCATTGTCAGTAGTCTCGAAGTAGTCGGTCGTCTCCATGAAGTCAGAGATCTTGATGTCATAAATGGTTTCATTGTCGGATGTCGCATCACTGTCTGAGGTCTCGTTGATAATGTCTTTCACTGCTTGATAGTCATCAGAATCTTCCAGGATCATCACTTCACATTCATCCTTGGTATTACTGTAGGGGAGCCTGAGGCTGAGTATTGGGTTGTTGTGTGTGTAGGGGTGTACCCAGGGAACACACTGAAAGGTGATAACTGGGGATCCAGTAGGCTATAAGGGCTCCCAGGGATGAGGCTGGGGTGGGGAGAGTTTCATTTCTATCCCTGACTATATAATCTCAGGGCAATCACACCCTATTTCTGGGTATCATTTCCCCACTTGTAAAACATATTGGACTGGATAATCTCAAAGGTCCCTTTTGGCTCTATAAGTCTTGCATGACACTAGCCTAGTCTTTTCCTGATCCCTAACAAACCACCTCTCAGCCACCAACCCCCATCACCTTTCCTCCTCTTGCTTCTTTCTGTTTGCCCTGTAGCCCCCTTCTCCCGTCATGTAGTAGCGTAAAGGATTAACCCACAGGTCATTCTTGATAATCTGTTGAAAGAGAGGGGAGAAGGGAGAAGAAAGCCATGAGTATAGGTCCCAGACGTGTACTCCCACTTCCCCAGGTACCCAGGAGCAAGCCTAACAAGGCCTTCTCTGCCAATGCCAGGAGGGGCCCTACCTCAGCAATCCTGTCAGCCTCTGGGAGGCTGTGGTTTGAGAACCAGTTGAAGAAGCTGTGGCTAGTGTTCTGGTTCCTGTGCCTGTGAGCCTGGGGTTCCTGGCCCCGGTGCCAGCGGATTGGGGTGGAGTGAGACACCAGCCGGCCTGAGGGAAAAGGAGGCTATGGAGAGGGGACTGGATAAGGGGATGGACTTGCCCTGGGACTGCCTCTTACCTGAGCGGTTACGCTGGAACTCCTTGACAATCACCATGTTTGTGAAGTAGGGGTTTGTCTGGAAGTACAGCTTCATTTTGTAGCCCATGGAGACATGTCTGAGATCCTGTACCTGCTCAGGGGTAATGGCAGAATCTGTCCCTGTCACACCATGGCCCCTCCCACCCACCCCCTCACCTCCAAGGACCAGATTCCTTGCCTGGTCCTACTACCAAATGTCTCTTTGGCCTGACCTGCAGATTGGTCAAGTAGCGAAAAATGTCTTCATCACGTTGGTTGATCAAGATTGAAATTTTGGGGTGGTTGAGGAACTGATGAGGGGAGCAGTTTAGGTCAAGGATTGACTGTTCAATGAGGGAGGGAAGAAGGAAGGGCCAGGCAGGGCAGAGAAGAGAGGCTAGAGCAAGAGGATTCCTCCTGTGTTAGCGTGATGTTTGTGGAGCAAATGGGTCATGGGACATGTCCCATACTTTTATTCCCATGATACTATCTATGTGGTGAGAGCCCACATTAATGCAATGTTAAACATCTGTTAGGTGGCCTGACCACAGTTCATATAATTGCTGTATATGTGGGTACTAAGAGGGCTATGCCCATGTGGTGTTGTGTTTCTGGGTGCTGATGGCTTGTGTTCATAAGACGTGTGTCTCGGGCTGAGGACCTGTGTCAAGTGATGCTGTATCTGGTTGCTGAGGGCCTGTGGTCCCATGATGATGTATGTCTGGGTGTTGGTTTGTATCTACATGATGTTGTGTGTCTGGTGCTGAGGGCGCATAGTCACATAATGCTGTATCTGGGTGCTGGCTGAGTCCTGTGTCCACAAAATACTGTGTGTATGGGTGCTGAAGGCCTTTGTTCATATGCTACTGCCTGTTTTGGTGTTGAGGGCCTGTGTCTAGATGATACAGTGTGTTTGGTTGTTAAGGTCCTGTGTCCATGTAAACCTGTGTCTGGGGGCTGGGGAAATGTGTTTATATGATCCTGTGTGTCTATGTGCTGGAGGCCTATGGTCATGTGATGTCATGTCTCGGTGCTAAGGGCCCAAGAACATATGATGTTGTGTACAGTATCTGCATGTTGGGAGCCTGTGATCAGACGCTGCTGCGTGTCTGGGTGCTAAGAACCTGTGATCATGTGATGCTTTGTATCAGGATGTGAAGGGTCTGTATCCATTTAATGCTCTTTCAGGATGTTAAACCCATGTGTTCTTAACATGTGGCACCAATAGTGAATGGGATTCCTCTCACCCTTCCCTTTCCTTCATTTAACTCCTTGATCCCTCCACACGCAGGCTCTCCCTTTCCTGATTCTGCAGGAGCTCCAGCCCCTCTATCCCACTTCCCTCCAATGTGGGGGGTTCCAGCCAGGACTGGGGTCTCCCTAGTGTCTAAGCAGACACCTAGGCTCGTAGAGCCATGTATGACTTAGACACTCTTTCTGGGTATTTCTCTGCTGTATCCCTCCCTTCCCTCTTCACCCTCTCTGGGTTCATTTTTCTGCTATATGCCTTTCCTCTGCCTCTGCCTGTCTTTGAGGCAGTTTATCTTCTTTGTGTCCCTCCTGTCCTTTCACCATCCCTGGTCCAACTTTTCTATTATGTGCCCCTCGCTACCCTCCCCCTTTCACCACCTGTGATCCTTTTTTTTATGCTATGCCTCTCCTCTCTCCCCTTTCCCATCTGTGGTCTAGTTTTTATGCTGTGTGACCCCCTCCCCCCTTCACCATCTATACTCCAGCTTCTTTGCTGTTTTGCCCCCCTCCTTCCATCTCTCCTCCACCAAACCTAGTCATTCTTCTGATGGTGAGCCCAACCCCATCTTTGGCCCTCACCCACATCCTTTCATACAGTCTTTCCCTCCCCCAACCCCCCTTTCCTGTCATGGGCTCCCGGTCCATGAGTATTGATGACAAGGATACTGCGTTGACCCAGAAGCCTGGGATATGCTGGATGATGAGGTCTCTGCGCTCCAGGAAGGGTCTTCGCATCTGGATGAATTTGCGCTTGAGACGGAGGAAGGCCTTGCCTGCCTTTATGTTCACCGCCTCCAAGTCCAGTTGAATACTCTCCAGTGCCTGCAGGATGTACTCCATCCTCTCGGCATTCCTCTCTTTGCTTTCCTTCTTCACCTTCTTCTGCTTCCTCCTCCTCCTCTTCCTCTTCTTCTCACCTTCCTTTTCATCCTCATCCTCTTCTTCCACTATGATGACAGCCTCTTCCTTCCTCTTTGGACCAACTAACCTCTGGGACCGCTGCCCCCCTGTGCTACAGGTTTCTCGGGCCTTCTCCCCAGCAAGGCTGCTGGGCCCAGTAACCTGAAAGCCGATTTCCAGGCTTCCCCCAGAAACCTCGGAAGTAGGGAGTGTTTCCAGGCTTCCCGTGGGAGGGGGCGCCCCCCCGTACCCCGACTCGATCGCAGGCTCCCAGCCGGGACCCCCAGCACCCAGGGTGAAGTACGCGCGGATCCCCCCCTCCTCCAGAATGACATAGGGTGGCGGCGGGGGCAGAGCGGGGCCCAGTCTCCCCCCGCTCATGTCAGCCAGCACCTGTGCCGCCTCGGTTTCCTCCTGGAGCCTCGGGCGCTGCTGAGGTGGAGGCAGAGGCAGCTGCAGGAGCAGCGGCGGCAGGTCGCGCTGAGGCAGCTCGGAGCTGCTCAGGCGGCAGGTCTTGGCTGGAGGCTCCTCATCCGGGCGGTCCATGGTGACGGCGATCACACAGCTCAGGGGATCGCGCTTGCCCCTTCGCTTCCCACCACAGACTCGCTGCCAGTCACACCTGAAATGCAGCTGCCGCTTCTCACAGGACCGGGCCCCCGTCACCGCCTAGCTCTGCAGTTTCCTCCCACAGCGCCTAACCTACTCCCTCCGCGCCAATCGCCGATGTCCCGCCCTCTCCCAGACGCAAGGGGCCCGTTCTGCCTCGCCATTGGCTGCCAGTCGCCCACGGCAGCCCTCTCTAGACCCCAGCCCACTCTCAAGCACTCTGCTTGCCAACACTACACGTAATCATGTTCTGATTGGCTCCTATTGGACCCACCAATCATCGGGCTGACTCCGCCAGCAACGAGAGGGAAATGCAAGGCGATTGGCTGGGAGGAAAGCCGAGGTGAAGTAGGCGGTCCCTCTCACTCGAAACGCTTGATCTAGTGGGGAAAGTAGCCGTGGTTCTGAAGACCAAAGAACGATACAAAATACAACAAAACACCAAACAAACACAGGCACTGAGCAGGATGTGCTCAAATAAAATTGAGAGAGCCTCGCTATCATTTTTCCCCCTTTCAGCGACTACGCACTTGGTAAATCTGCCCCTCACCCATCCTCTGCTTTTGCGCCTGGGGCGAACTCTGATATGGCCCCTCGGGACTCAGGTTGCTCTAAATGAGCCTGGAATTTAGAAACACAAGGCCTTTGGTTTGGGGCTAGGTTTTGCCATGGCGTTTTCCACATTTGCAAAATGGCTCTGGAAGTAATAATCACAAAAATCGTAATTTCCTGTGCGTCATTAATGTGATACAGCTCATCTGCTAGATTTTTCTAGGACTTGCTATCTCTTCATCTACTAAATAGTCCCCCTCCTTTTCATCCTTTACTCTCCCTTTCCCTGATGTTGGCTGTTTTTAATTGTATTTCAGGTCTTTTTTTTTTTTTGGTTGGAGATGGATGCGCTCTTGAGAGGTATGCTAGTGGAGCGCTGGCTTTGGTCTGGGATTCACATCAAGGCTCTGCCTCTCACTTTGTAACCCCAACCAAAATATTGCCAATCTCCGAGCTTCAGTTTCTTCTCCTCTAAATTAGATGTCCCAATAAAGATGTGTAGGAGACTTCCCATTTCAGCCTTGTAGTAGCAGAGAATTGGAGGCAGCATAGGGATCCATCATTAGGGGAATGAATAAAAAAAATGTGATATAAGATGGACCACTAGAATGAATTAATTAGATCTACATATGGCAACAAGGCTGGATCTCTCAAAAACAGAATGTTGAGTGAAAAAAGAAACAACAAGATTTATAGTACAATACTGTTTATGTAAATTAAAACACACAACAATACCATATATTTTTCACAGATACACATATATGTAAATAAACACATAAGCGGTGGATTGGAAGGACATACGTTAAATACACGAGAGTGGGTGCTTATGTGGAGGAGGGGAATTGGATCAGGGATGGGTGATGAAGGGGAAAAAAAACAAAACAAAATTAAAAATAAAAGGGCTTCGCATGGACCAATGATGATACAGTGTGCCAAGAACTGGAGAGTATGGCCAACTCAATTCTGTACAACTGAGAGAATAATAAATAGATTGTTAATTAACTGAGTGCCTAGGGAGCAGGCTGGCTGGGTAGACTCCCAGACTTCGGTTTTCTCCCCTGTGCCATCCCTCCCTCTGAATTTAGTCAAAGCTTACCAAAGTCCCAGCTGTATACGGTGGACCCTTAGGAAGGGCTCCCATCCCAGACTTTGCAGTCCCTCCAGAAGCCATTACTTTATTGAAGGGAGGTATTTCCTACCCCTTTGAGTTCCCCCAAGTTTTATCTCGAATTCCCAGTTCCCATTCTCCATGGTGGTCCAGGTTCAGGAACACCTTATTTAAGTTTTGGGTAGGAGACTGAGACAGGGTTTGAGGGTGGTGCCTGAGGGCTCCAGACTTTGGGAAGAGATAGGGTTTTCAAGTATCCTGGCCCCTATGCTCAGTGTCTAGTCAAAGGGAGGAAGATCTTATGAGACAGGCGTCTACCCTCTTGCTACGCAAACACACACATACAATTTTCAAATTCCATCTCTCCAACCACTCTACTTGCTGCCACAGGCACATACTATAGTTTGTCTCCTCTCACCTAGGTGCATATTTGTGTGTGTGTGTATGTGTGTGTGTGCACATGCATGCTTGTATATATCTCCACATACAGGCATTTGCTCATATGTGTGCATCAGGCAAGTTTTCCTCAGGGGTGCCTCCCCACACAAAGTCACACAGACACACACTGTCTCACTCAAGCATACCTCCTCACACGTGGTCACATGGACAGGACACACAGGCACACAACACCACCAGAAAGAGAAAACATCCAATATCGCGTTGTTCATTTCAGTTTTTCCGTTTACAAAATCCAATGGTGAATCCAGGCAGTTAGAAAAAAGAAATGGAGGAAAATCCTCCTGAATATACACTATCCACCCTTTACCCCCTTAGTGCCCCACCCCATCCCCTGGGAAAGGCACCCCAATAACTATCACTGAGAGAACAGGCACACCCCACTCCCAGCCACTCTGGTCTGCCTTCCCAGGGCCACTCCACAGCCAGGCTCATTAATGTTACTCCTGCCCAGAGTGCCCTCCCCACTCTTTTTAGGTCAAGGCTTCTCCAGTTCTGGGGCTGTCTTGGGCTAGAAAGGGAGCTTAGGAGAGGGACTTCTATAGCGAAGGGAAGGGAAAGGGGATAAATACAGATCCCTCCCCCAGGAAATTAGAGGGGGACAGAGATCCTGAGCAAGACCAGGCAAAGGGGTGCCAGCTTGGCTCACGCATCCACAAGAACTGGCCTTGAAGTGAGCCGAGCCTGGGAGGGAGGCTTGCGATCTCTCACCTGGGTAAGCTGGCTGAAATCTACTCCTCTTTGCGTGTAGGTAAGGGTGGAGGGAGGAACGGGGAGAAGGGCTTTTGGGAGGAAGGAAGGTTAGGGCTGAGGACCCAGAAGGTCAAGGACTATTAAAGAGGGGCTTGAGGCCCCTAAGGCTTGAGGGGGGACAAAAAGAGATCAAGTCCACAGTGCCTAGAGGTTTATATCTCTAAGAGTTACCAAGGCCCGAAACAAATTTTCATCTTCAGAAGAGTGGCATGAACCCAGGAGTTGAATTCTGCTCTTACCCCAGGCTTTGGGGAGTCCAGCTCCCTCCCTACACTTCCTAGGGGGAGCTTCCCCTGCCTGTATGGGACCCACATTAGCACTAGTGGGGACAGAGTGGATTTCCATCCTCAGAAAGAATAGTTGGGGGTTGGGGATAGAGGAGGCAGCTTGAGAGAATGCAGTTTAGCTCGCATCCTGCTCTTCACCTAGCCTGGGCCCATCCCTGAAGGCCCCTCTCCATCCCCTCCTAGCTTCTCAAACAGATGCTCAAGAAACACTTGGGAGGTCTGGACATGGTGAGGAGGGAAAGAGACTGGGCTTGGGATCTAAAACAACATTGCACGCAACATAGCAATTAAACACCCATGCTTCCTGGGACCCAGCACCCTTTTTGGTCCCTTTTGTCAGAAGCTTTGGATCAATTTCTCTTTAAAGCATCCAGGCCTCATTAAAGAACTTGGAAGAGGGGGGTTCATGGGAGCAGAGGGGGCAATAAGAGCTCTGGAAGTCTATTTTACAGGACAAACTATCCTCCTCTGGACAATGTCAGAAGGAGGGACATTAAAGCAAGAAAGCCTGTCTTCTCAGCTGTTAGTAGGAAATCCTGCATTTTCAGTTGTTTTCTTTTTCTGAATTGTCACTTGAGAGAAAGAGAAAGAAAGAGAGAGGGAGAGAGAGAGAGCGAAAGAAGGAGAAGAAGAAGAAAAAGAAGAAAAGAATGAGGCGGCAGAGACAGCCCCTCCCCCTGAAACTAGAAACGCCTTTTCCCCAGTCCTAACCCTGGGGAGGTGTTGGCAAAGGTGACTAGATTATGGGTGGTTTGAGGGGCTGGGGCTAGAGCTCAGAAAGGAAGGCTCCTGTATGAGGCCCCACCCCTCCCTTGCTGTTGGCCCCATTATGGTGGCCATAACCTTCTCTCTGCCTGCCTGCCTACCAGCCTGTTTCACATGACACAGTAGGGTTCTCTGGGAACCGGGGCACCTCCTGTGCCCCAGCAGGGGGCATGAGTCCTCAGGCACTTCTTGAGGTCCTTGTTGAGCAGGAAGCAGACGATCGGGTTGACAGCAGCCTGGGCGAAGCTCATCCAAACAGCAGTGGCCAGGTAGCGGTGGGGCACGGCGCAGGCTTTCACAAACACTCGCCAGTAGCAGGCTACGATGTAGGGTGACCAGAGGAGCAGGAAGAGCAGTGTGATCGCGTAGAACATGCGACCCAGCTGCTTTTCACCCTTGACTTCGTCCATGCCCAGCAGCCGTCGGCTGGCTGTGTGCCCATTCTGCCGGATACCCAGCAGGGTTGGTGGCATGGGCCCGCGTCCAAAGCCAGCGATCCAGTTGGCAGCAGCCTGGCCGGTGGCCCCAGGGCCATGGAATGTCCAGTTCTGGCTGATGGCTGGCACCATCTGCACTGGCTTCATCTTTCGGTGACGATACTCGAAGAGGAGCAGCTTGCCATAGACAGCATGTGTGGCAGCCATGAGCACAGCCAACATAAGCATGAAGCCCAGTGTGTCATTGGCCTTGAAGTAGCGATGCTCAAAGATGCACTGGTCCTCTTCACGGATAAACTTGTAGGTGCCCACATCAAAGACGGGTGGGAAGGCCATGGCCACAGACAGGGTCCAGGCCATGCAGATGACAGCTGCACATGTCCAGAGTGTCATGCGTTTGGCATAGAAGCGGTGGTGGGCAATGGCCATGTAGCGGGTGACGCTGATGCAGAAGAGCATGAAGGCCGCATGGAAGCAAAAGAGCACGGCCATAAAAGCCACAATCTTGCAGCTGAGTGCACTGAAGGTCCATGAGGAACCGTGGCGCACAGAAGCCAACACAAAGGGGAAGCAGACTGCAGAGCGTATGCCGTCGGCCAGGCACAGGTCCAGCAGAAAGTAGTAAGGAGCCTTGTGCAGGGCTCGCTCCTTGAGCACCAGCAGGGACAAGATGGCATTGCCTGCCAGGCTCACACACATGATCAATCCCAGAAGCACCAGCTTCACATAAGCTGATGCTGATGGCGGAGACAGTGCGCCGCTCACCTCCTCGGGCTCTCCAGTGGTGTTGGCCATACTGAGGGGCAGAGTCTGCTCTCAACCCTATGGGGTCAGCCAGTCTGGTACTCCAGGGGACCTGTGCGACTCCATCAGCTGACTTGCTGGGCTGTGCCTGCAAGTAGGGATATTGGGGGAGACATAACACAGAGAGATGAGGATAGGAAAGAGACAGAGAGAGAAACACACAGAGACACAGAAACAGTGGGAAAGAAAGAGAACAAAAAAATGGCAACAAAGATATAAATGGTTAGAAATTGAGACAGAAATGGAGGGGATGAGTGAAGAGGGATAAAGACAGAGATAGAGACAGAGAGACAAAGAGAGCAAGAGCAAGAGAGACAAAAGAGTAAGAGACAGTGAAAAACAATGGAAAGGAAAGGTGAGGGAGAAACAGAAAGTCAGTGTTAGTGTGTCTGTGTGCCCCACCCCCTTACTCCTCAGCTGGTGTCAAGCCCTGCCCCTGGCCCACTCCTGGTCCTACCCTCTCTTTGCTGAGTGAGGGTGCTTCATCTCTCTGGCTGTCCTCGGTTACCTGTTCCTTCCATTGGTGGGTCTGTGAGGTGGTGATGTTGTTGCAGCCTTTCTTCCCTTTTATAAAGCCCTCATGTGTTCTTCAAACTTTTTTGAATGTCACCCATAGTAAGAAATATATTTTACATCATGACCCAGTATACACACACACAACTCTGAAACAAGTTTCACAAGATAGTACTGACCCTATTGTAATGTACCTCACTAGTTTCTATTCTATTTCATTTTTTTAAAGTGCTCATAGCCACCCGCTAAATGGATTTCTTCATTTATGATCAGGAATGTGCTTAGCATGCTTGAGGAACAGCTGAAAGGCCAGTGTGGCTGGAATGCAGTGAGCAAGGGAGATAGTGATAGGAGGTGAGATCAGAGAGGTGTCTGGAGGCTAGATCATGTAGGTCCTTGTGGGCCATGATGAGGACTTTGGCTTTTACTTTAAGTGTGGTGGGGAGTATGTGTGAATATAAAGATGTAAGTATGCTTGTGTGTATTCATTTATTCATTAAAAAAGTATTTATTGAGCATCTACTGTGTGCCAGGCACTGTTCTAGGCACTGAAAATACAGCTATGAATCAGACAGACAAAAATCCCTGCCCTTGTAGAGCTTACATTCTAGATAATAAAGAAGATACATAGATAAATTATGTCAGAGAATGATACGTTCCTAAGAATAAAAGTAAAGCCAGGAAGGGAGATAGGAAGTGCTAGGGGTGGAAGAGGTGTTGCAATTTTAGATGGGGTGGATAGGGAAGACTTCATGGAGGAGGTGTCATCTGAGCAAGATCTGAAGGAGAGGAGAGAGTGAGCCATGTGGATATCTGGGGGAAGATAAGTCCAGGCAGAGGGAACTGCCAGAGCAAAAGCCCTGAGGTGGGACTATACCTGGCGCATTTGAGGAACAGTCAGGAGGCCAGTGTGGGTGGAACAGAGTGAGGGTGAAAATGGTGGTAGGTAAGGTCAGAGAGGTGATGAGGCTGGACCATGGAGGCCATAGTGAGGACGTTGACTTTTACTGTGAATGAGATGGGAGTCATGGGGTTGTGAGCAGAGGAAAGACATGATCTGACTTATAATTTAACAGAATCCTGCTTGCTGCTGTGAGAACAGATGATGCAGGGCAAAGGTAGAAGCAGGGAGACTACTTAGGAGGTTCCTGCAGCAATCTAGGTGAGAGATAATAGCACTGTTATGTCCCTTTCCCTGCTTTATTTTTCTTCATAGAATTTATCCCTTCTAACACACCGTATAATTTACTTTTTAAATTTTGGTTTATTGCCTGACTTACCTGATTAGAATGAAAGCACCACGAAGGCAGGGATTGTAGACTCTTTCACTCACTCTCATCTAGAAGAGCAATACATAGCATATGGTAAGCTCTCAGTAAAAATATGTCATATTAATTGATTGTGGGACCAAATGGGCTGGTGCATCAGAGAGGGGCTTCCTAGAGGCATCCAGGTAAGATGTGACTGAAAGAGAGGGCTGGGGAGTGCATCTGGCAGTGGGAGTGGCACAGGCAAGGCTTAGGGGGAAACAGGAGAACTCCTGGTGTATGTGGGCTGAAGGCAGGGAGTGTGGGGATGTGATAAGGTAACAGGGCAGGTCCCAGAAGGAAGGCAGCAAGGCAACTTGGGCGGAAGAAGCTGGAGAAGCTCAGAATTACTGTTGGGGCTGGGAATCGGCTAGAGTTTGGGGGAGGTAGGGCTTGAGTGAATGTCTTCCTACATCCTTCCTCCCAGGAAAAAAAAGTTTCCTCTCTGCACCGATTCCCAGCTCAATCCAGCCTGGCCTGCCACAGCCACCTGGGACCAGGCTTTTTTGATGGCACCCCAAAGTCTCAGAGTCTGTGCCAGCAGGCCATGAGAGGGTGCTAGGGTAGGGGCTAGGTAGAAGGGCGGTTGGTGGGCCCCCTTTCAGCCCTTCAAGGCCTGACCTGATAGCCCCCACAGAACTATGTGTGTAAATGTGCACACACACATATACATACACACTCCTTAGCCTTGAAGGGAGGCAGGGGGGAAAATGATAGAGACAGAGAGAGGCTGAGTATAAGAGAGTTAGGGGGACAGAGTGAGAGAGAAAGAGAGAGGTGTGTGTGTGTAAGAAAGACAGAGTCGTAGGAGGGATAAAGAGAGAGAGGGAGAGAAACAAATAGAAATGAGAGAAAGTCTTACACACAGAGAGGAAGGAGATAGAAATAGAGACAGAAAGGGGAAGGAGAGAGAGAGAGAAAGAGATAAAAAGAGAGGCACACACATACAGAAACAGAGAGCAAGACAGAGAGAAGGGAGATAAATAGAGAGAAATAGAGAGAAAGAGAAAAAAATCAGAGAGGAGAGGAGAGAGAGAGAAAGGCACAGAGATAGAGGGAAAGGGATAACATGTGGGAGGAAAGATAGAGCAAAAGATTGAAATAGTGCCGGGTGGGGAGTGAGAGACAGATGTAGAGAGGAGCTGGAGAGAGACACATAAATAAAGATAGAGAGGAAGACACAGACACACTAAGACTGAGAAGGCAGATAATGTGAAGCCAGAGTCTCAGTGAAATAAAAAACTAAAACAAAGAAACAAAAAATAATAGCAGCAAACAAACAAAACCCTGCTGTTGCCAGGAAAGCTGGGGAGATCTGATAAATAATCGAGGAGAGGTCTCTCCTGAGCAGACTGGCGGCCACAGCCCGGGCTCATCGGAGGCTAAGACGACGTGGGCATGCGCGTAATACATTCACACTTGCGCCCAGAAAGCCTCATATACAGATACCTAAAACAAACAAGCAAACAAATCAAAACAAACAAACAAAAAAACCCAAGACCCCCAAAAAAACCGTTGCCATGGAGTTGATTCCGACTCACAGCGACCCTGTAGGACAGAGTAGAACTGCCCCATACGGTTCCCAAGGCTGTAAATCTTTAGGGAAGTAGATTCCTACAACTTTCTCCTGAGGAGCGGCTCATGGGTTCAAACGGCCAACCTTCTGGTTAGCAGCTGAGCGCTTAACCACAGCGCCACCAGGGCTCCTTACACAAATACCTACACACTCAAAGGCTCACATAAACACATATCCTACTGCTATGGAGAGTTACAGACAGCAACCAGCTCACACATAGGGACACTAGCACGTGCGCACACATCCTTCCTGGAGGCATTATTCACACCTTTTCTCTCCGGAAAGGAAGTTTTTAGATAATATAACCTATTTACACATGTAATTTCAGAAGATAATGCATATAGTGCCTTAACTATAATTTAAATAAGAAATAAAATGAAAGTGATTTCTAAGAAAATAATTTGTATTCCAATATGTAAATGCTTGGGCGTAACAACCCATAGGAGATTCAATGAGGTAATTAGAGACTTTTAACAATTTCTACATGTACAATTCAGTGACATTTATTACATTATTTGAGTTGTGCAACCATTCTCACCCTTCTTTTCTAAGTTATTCCCCCTCCATTAACATAAACTCACTGCCCCGTAAGCTTCCTATCTAATCTTCCGAGTTGTTGTCGTCAATTTGATCCAATATAGATAGATCTGAAAAGAGCATAATGCTCAAGGCAGACATTCTTTATTTGTTGTTCAGGCACATTTTGCACTAATATCCTCAGTAATTCACTTGAATTTATGAAACGTAGCTGCATGGTTCTGCAGGTCAGCAAGCTCACCTCAAAAACACTAGCTTTGGGGGCATCAGATACCATTTTGGCTTCTTTGAAACATCAGGCACAGTTTCTGTCTTCAATATGGCTGATGCTTTCACACCATACCAACCTTTCTTTAGAAATGGAACAACTGCTTGTTTGTGCCTCCCTTTTCCACCTGCCTTTCATAACTCATTTGTTCCTGCCATAGCCAAGCAGAGACCCAGGTTTTATGCTTGAAATAGCTACATGATGTCTTCTATCTCTTTGTAGTCAACATCAACAGGAAACTGTTTGCATAAGTACCAAAAAACAAAAAACCCCAAAAAACAAACAAACAAAAAATCTGTTGCCGTCGAGTCTATTCCAACTCATAGCGACCCAACAGGACAGAGAACTTGCCCCATAGGGTTTCCAAGGAGCGGCTGGTGGATTCAAACTGCTGATCTTTTGGTTCGCAGCCAAGCGCTTAACTACTACGCCACCAGGGTTCCATTTGCATAACTAGGTGGTAGTAAATGGTCAAAGAGTATTTTTTTAACTGATTAAAACTCCTTTCCCACCAATAGTTAGATCCTTTCCTTCAGTCAGATGCGATATTGAAATTTCTTGTAACAAATGTTGATGAATTTTGAATCCAACAGAAATTTTCATTTGGAGTATTTCAAAATAAGGATGTATTTCTCCAAATAGACATAGACATTACTCTACTCATCTTAATAAGTCTTCTTTAGTATTCAAAATTATAACACCAACTAAACATCACACAGGGAACCATACTTAACCTCACTCTCCTAAGTTTTGCTTTGAATGCTTCAAATATACTTTAATATATTTTTTAGTGTCTTAAAAATTTTTTATATCATTTTATTCATGTGCCCAAAAAGCCATTTGTTGAAGCCAGTACGCATCAAATCTGCAAAGTTAGAATCATTCACAAAGAAGTGCTAAAATTCTTTTAGCTCATAAATTTCTTACAAACTTCTCACATAAGTTTTAAACAGCCGAGAAGGATGTACTAATCCATGGAATGAATCTTACCTTCAGCAACATACCTTCCAAGATCAAGAAGTGGAAGCTCATAATGGAAGTTTATGTCTGTGTCAAAACTACCAAAGGTTATTGGCTTCATTTGTTTTGTTTGGGTTTTTACCAAGAAACACAATAACTTGATATAGAAGATCTATGTTCAGCACTAACAGATTTACCAAATCAAGACTAAAATGAGGGTAGTCATAACCAAAGGCTCAGAAGAAGAGGGCACAAATGTTGACCACTACAAATTCACATCAGTGAATAAAAAAAGTTATGTTCCTAGAAATGAGCTCGTGTGTCATGAAAAAATTCTGAAAAAATTTCATTGGACAGTTGTATACAAATTCAATATTTAATAAATCCCCTAAAACATTGCTTTTTGTTTTTCTTACCACAATTAAATAATATAAAGAAAATGTAAGTAATTTCTTTTCACCAAACCCTAGTACAGTACCTGTAAATCCCCTTCAGTTTATTCCAGTGTGTCATGTAAATATTTCACTTTCTCTGTGTGCCAGGTTGTGAATGCCCTAACAGTCACATCTAGTCACATTGCACAGAAACACACTAGCACACACAGGCAGATGCATGTACATGACACATATGTACACACAGATTTAAATCTGCACTCACATCCAGACTTACACCAACTGGTAAGCACAACCAGGCACTCATATACAGACATACGCACACAGCCCTCCTCATCTATACAGAAATAGTCAGGCAAGTGTGTAGGTACTAATCTGTTATGGATTGAATTGTGTCCCTTCAAAATATGTGTTGTAAATCCTAACCCCTATATCTGTGGTTATAATCCCGTTTGGGAATGGGTTTCCTTTGTTATGTTAATAAGGCAGTATTAGTGTAGGGTGTGTCCTAAATCAATCTCTTTTGAGATATAACAGAGTACATTAAGCAAGCAAGCAAGTAAAAAAGCAGAGATGGGAGAAGATAGATGTCAGGCCACATAAAGATTGCCAAGGAACCGAGGAACAGAAGCTGAAAAGAGATAAGGAACTTCTCTGAGAGCCGACACAGAGGGAAAGCCTTCCCATAGAGCTGGCGCCCTGAAATAAATAAATTTCTGTTTGTTATAGCCACCCACTTTTGGTATTTCTATTATAACACTAGATAACTAAGACACCATCCACCAGCACATCACACAAAGATACACAATACACACAGATATAATCCACCTTTTACAGAAACAGAACTAGGCAGAGGCACATTCACAATTCACATAGGCACATGCAGATACACATATGTACAAACCAAATCATATATATCTACCTATACACTTCTAGATACCGGCATGCATGTACAGACACAAGAATTGGCATTCAGACACAGGTCAACTCCTGCTCACATCCTACAGATTCAGCCTCCCCCCTTCTCAACCCCACTGGCTTTACACTAAGAGATAAAGCCCCACTATCTTATACAAACCCATTCTTGCAAATCTGCCCTGGCACACAAGCATATACACACAGGTACAAATATGCTCATACATACAAGCATATTGCTCATGCTCACTGCTAGACACACACATGGGCAAGCAGGCACACAGAGCGATTCAGACTCATGCATGCACACTCACATACCCACTGATGCTTATAAATGCAGAAAGATACCCCCAGATGCACACACCCATTCATACCTACACATACATTCACACAATACAGATACACACATCCTAGCACATGGTCAGACACAAATCTGCTACACACACACACACAGATTCACTCACACCATCACATATAAACCTGGATACATACGTTCTTGCATTTATAGATACAACAGAGATTCACATGCACACATTCACATACTGACCGATACAAACCTGTTTATACATTCAGTTAAAACACACTGTCATGCACACACACACACACTGACAGGAGCACGCTTACATATGCAGACTCACCAGCAACACAGGTAACACCTGCACTCACATAAACACTACACTACAAGTGTCTTCACTCATACACCCAAATGCATGCGCATTGGAAAATGTACATATAGGGACAAACTCCCTCCATCCACCCCCTAGACACACCCTTTCTCACATACCTATGGTTTTACATACACACTGGGACACATATAAGTATAAACCCACTTCTGTGTACAGACACACTCACATATACACACAGGATATGCTGATATGCTAATTCTCTCTTTTTCATACACGCACGCGTGCACACACACGGATACAGATAATGTGGCAAATATGCACATAGAAACTACCCCACTCACCACCTACACTGTTACTTACTTACACACTGGTACATATAATAATTATAAAAATAGGTAGCACCTTAAATGGCACACATTTAAGTGCCAGGCACTGTTCTCAACATTTTTCAAATATTAATTCATCCAATCCTCACCCTTTGAGGTATTATTACTCACACTTTACAAATAAGAAACTGAGGCAAAGAGAGGTTAGAGGACTTGTCCAAAGCCACAGAGCTAATGAATAGCAGAACTAGCATTCAAACCCAGAGTCCAGCTCCAGAGTCCTTGCAGATTCATTTTACATACAGAAACATATTCACCTTTCCCTTACAGATACACACCACTCTAGCCCCCCCACACACAAACCAACTCCCATTTACTGATACACTCGGGCAAACAGCCACACACACGTAGGCACATATACAAACATGGACATGTTCACATTTACAGACATTCTAGCAGAGATATATATGCCCCAGGAAATATATACACATTTATACAGACACCCACAATCACACACCCTACCCAGACACACTCACACTATCAGACACACAAAACACCCAGATACATCATCTAACACCATCCAGATAAATCTACACTCATATACAGATACACACATTTCTCAGATACATTCTCTGCCCAAATACACCTAAACACTCTCACGCACATTGACCAGATATATCCACGCTCACCCCCCCCCACCAAATACACTCACATTCACACACTCCACACAGATTCATCCATACACACACATTCTCTCTCACATACCATTCAGATACACCCTCTCTCTCTCATACACCATAAAGATAGAACCACACACATCCTTCCCAGATACAACCACACTCTCACACCCCAACCCAGATACACCCACGTTCTCTTTCTTACACACCCATTCAGAATGCACCTACTTTCACACATAAACCCAACAGGGATACATCCACACTCTTTCACACATATATCATCTAAATATACCCACTCATATACACACACCTCAAAACACCTACACTCACATGCACTCCATCCAGATACAGCCACACTTACATAAACCTTCAAACACCCACACTCTCACATACAACATCCAGATACACAAACTTACACACCCTCAACTCAGATCCCTCACACCCAACCCAACCCAGGTAAACCTATAATCTCTCTCATACACAGTATCAAGATACACCCACAATGATAGATACATCATTCAAATACACTACACTTACACATACCCCACTCAGTACTCACACTCACAAATTCCCAACCCCAAATACATCCACACACGCACACAGACACACACATCATCCAGATATCCATCCATACACAATCCACAGGTACCCACACTCACACAGCTCCACCCAGACACCTTCACCCTCTCATACATACGCACCATCCAGATTCACCCCATACAGATCATTGAGATACAATCACACCCACAAACACTGTCTAGATACACTCCATTACTATCTACATTCTACATCCTACCCAGATGTATTCAACTCACACACGCCATCCAGGTACACTTTTCCACACACTCAGGTATCCAGATACACCCATGATCTCATCCCCTCCATACCACAAAGATGCAATCACGCTCCATACACACACATCTCACCCAGATATACCCCCAAACTCTCTTTCACAACCTTATTTAGTTATACACACACATTCACACACACACACTCAAGTACATACACACTCACACACCCCACCCAGGTACACAATCAAAGCTCTTTCACACACCATCCAGATATACTCACATTCAAACACACTCCACCCAAAGTACATCTACACACTCTCATACACAACCCACATAATACTGCACACTTTCTCTCTCACACACTCCATCCAGACACCCATACTTCACACACATAGCTCATTCACATCCAAACTCCCTCATACACCCACGCTCACCCCCCTGATCCAGTTATACCCAAACTCTCACACACACCATCCAGATACACCTGGTGGTGTATCTCCTCCATCCAGATACATCTATGCTCTCACACTCTCACTCAGAAACACCCACACTCTCTCTTACATATATATACACAACCCAGATATACACCCAAATCTCTCTTACTCACCACCATCCAGATATACCCACACTTAACACACAATGTAGATCTCTCACAGAGACACACACAATCCAGTTATACTCACACACCACACACACATCTCACCCAGATACACTCCCACACACCATTCATAGACACCCCCAATTACATACACACTCACACAAACTCCCTGCCCCACTCAGATATGCCCAAATTCTTTCTCACACATAACCATCCAGATACACCCCATCACACACTTCCATCACCCAGATACACTTATGTTCTCATCCACCTACACACCATCCAGATATACTAACACTTACATACCCCCACTGCATCTATTGCTCATCACCAAGATACTTCCACACTTGCTCTTACACATACAACACTGACACTTCTACACTATTGAACACACACACACCATTCAGTACACCCACATACTCTCACACACCATCCAGATACACCCACACTCACATATCCCTCAAATACACACATCTCACACTTATTCCCACCCAGCTATACACAACTCTCACTCATACTATCCTTCACTCAAATAGGCCCATGTTCTCATCCACCATCACCACCACCAGTTGCCATTGAGTCAACTCTGACTCATGGCCAGCGACCTTATGTCAGAGTAGAACGGTGCTCCATAGGATTTTCAATGGCTGAGTTTTTGGAAGTAGATTGCAAGGCCTTTCTTATGAGGTGCCTCTGGGGAAACTTGAACCTCTAACTTTTTGCTTAGTGGCCAAAGACATTAAATGTTTGCACCACCCAGGGATTCCCATGCTTTCATACTACCTCACAAACACACCATTTAGATACCTCCACAATCACCCCTCCCATATATACCCAAATGTCTCACATAACACCCTACACAGAAACATCCATGGTCTTTCTTACATACACACAACCCAGATTCTTTGTTTCTCTCCCTCACCAGATATACCACACTGCACACACACATACACCACCCCACACAGATATAGCTTCACTCACACATACACATTCATGTCTAGATTTCTGCTTAGATGGCATAATTTGGGTGCCCTCTGTGAAAACCATTTACCAACCCTAGAACCATTCTGGTCTAGGCGTTTGATGGTGGGAGGACGGAAAGGGAGGTCTTCGTGTTTCAAGGAATCATTTTCTACAGAGGTCACAGGCGCCCTTCTCCAGAATGACATCGGTCATGATTGGTTCCCACTTCCTGAATGTGAGTGATGACAGGAATTATTCTGAGACCCCATGAAAGCTCAGCACATGGTCAAGGCCAGAGAGGCCCCAGAAGGAGGTCATGGGTCAGCCAGGTCGCATAGCTTACCCTCCTGCATGATGTCTACACAGTTATAGACAGACATGGTCTAGCAAGGCATCGCTGGCTCTCAGACATGCACATAAGTACATCTGAGGTGCGCCAAGAGTCACACAAACTCATAAACAAACTCATAAATACTCTCCCTTATCACTCCCTTTCAGCAATAAGACCCAAGGCTAAGTCTCCCTCTCTCTCTCTCACCATCAGACATGCATGTGCCCACAATCTACACTCATCCCTACACATAGCCACACTCATGGCAATGCACACTCACACTGTACCTGGTCACACATGTGCACATCCATTTAGTCCCAAACATAGGCATACCTGCATGACATATTCACATGACATAATGCCTATGCATGACATTAATTCACTCACAAATACAGGTGTACACACAGGCATATTTACCCATATCCATAGACAGGTAGACACAATCAGACAATGAACATACATGGACATATAGAAGGGAGCTCACAAATATATATACACACATCCAGAAACATCCACACAAGTATATTCACATACACTTACACATGGATGTACTCACACACATATACTCCTAGATATGCACATGCCTGTAAATGAGATGATGTATACATATACAGACATTCTAACACAAGTAGACTTGTACACACAACTGGGTATGTATACCTATGCACATATTCACATGTATATAGACTCATATCATTATTTCCTATATGCACACATTCAGACATGGAAACACAAGCGTAGTCACAAAATACACTCATGCAATCACAGTCAGAAATGTACCCTGTCTATCCACACATATTCATACACCTATATGAGAAGTTATGCAAAAAAAAGATTAATTTACACTTACATTCGAACAGACAGACTTGGATATGAAGGTATGTTTACACACATGCACACATGGAAGTACACTCACATATTCTCACACACACTTATATACCTGCACAAGAACTGACACACACAAAGACATACACACACACTCAAATACACTTGCAGATCGAGAACGGCATGCACAAACACACATTCACTTAAACACTGTTCTAAAACATATGCTCCCAAACAAGCAAAGACATATAAACATAAATACACATATGCAAATAATTAGAACTGTACAAACTGGTACATTGACTCACCTGTACATTCAGACAGGCATACACAAACACATATACTCACACATACACACAATTACATGTGCATGAACACACAGGCATATATACAGACATTTTCACTCAAACATACACACAGCCAGATGTTCACACATACTAGCATATATACACACATGTAAACTTACAGTCACACACAGGCATATGCAAACACATATTAACTTTCACACTCAGAAATTCAAACAAAACACATGAGACATGCACATGCAAGTATTAAAACATGTAGTTACTCATAGATACCACAATCAGATATGCACTCACACACAACAGTGTACCCACAAACACAGTTAGACATATACACAAATGTATCCATTCACCCATGCACACAACCTGATATGCATATCTATATACAGGCATGCACCTCCACAGCCATACTCATATATAATCAGATGTGCACACATATGTATACCCACAAAATATATTTTCATGCATACAGCATATATTCAAACACTTTCCCTTACCCACACAATTAGTTCTGCTTATACTAGCGTGCCGATCTACACTAACATTTTCCCAATCAGACCGAGACCCATAGATTTGTCCAGAGACAACATGCAATCAAGCACGCACACACACACACACACACACACACACACACATATAATTTAAAATGCTGGTGAGTCCACTCACACATTTACACCTAGGCCTATTCATACATGTACATGACAGAGTCACCCACATTCTGTTCACACACACATCTTCCCATACATGCATGGACATGTACATATATATGTCCTTACATTCACAAACACACCATTTAGATATACTCACACTTATATGCACATATGGGCATACACAAGTATACACACTGAGATATACCTAGGTATTCACCTAATCAGACATACATACCCAGGCATTCCAAAAACCACACACTCACACACACAATTAGACATGTATACACAGGTGTACATTCAAAGGCACATTGATACTACACACATATACAACCAGACAAGGGTTGCTATGCTTCGGAATTGACTCGACAGCAACGGGTTTGGGTTTTTTTAAAAAATTGGCTCAGAGAAACCCTCAGTCAGGCTTATAATCAAACATGCCCACTTGCTCACCCTGACAGACATGCACAGTCATACCTACCCCTCTGTACACACACAAGCTTACCCAGACACCCACACACTCACACATACCATCATAAGACTTGCTCACACACAGACTCGATACATCCACAGTGCCCATAAACAGACATGCACACACAAACAGACTACATACACAACCACACATTTTCAGTCACATATATACACCCAAGCTCAGGTCCAGATGCCTCTGGAGCACAGGCCGGGTCCTCTCCCTTCCACACTAAATGTTTCTTCAGAAAAGTCCAAACACCCCACCCCTCCCTGCCCCCTCAGAGGGATCTTCTCGGCCTCAGTCTTCTCCCTCTGCCTGCTCCTCGCCTGGCCTCGAGGACCATCCTCCAGCTACCAAACACTCACTTCATGTTCCACTGCAAACCAACCAGTAGACCCCACCCTGCCCCCACCCTGGGCTCCAGGATAGCAGTTCTCTGGGACCCCTTCCTACAGGTCTGGCTGTTGAATAGGCCACACCCCAGCTCTACCCTATGCCCTGCGATCTCAGAAGCTCAGCCTTGTCTCCAAGCCCTGCCAGCCACTGACCACAGCCCATACTCTTGCCAAGTATCCCCTCAACAGGGAAACATACATCATCAGGGTCAGGAATGCTGCAGGCTGCAAGCCAGGCCTCTGCTAGCTCTTTGGGGCTCAAGCCTCTGAGTGTGTGTGTGTGTGTGTGTGTGGTCATACAGGGGAAAGTGTAGAGAAAAAAGCCTGGAGTAAAGTGAGGATGACAGGCACTGCTCACAAGCCCCACTTGTCACTCCTTACAAATGAGAAGTGACAACATAGAGCTGCCCCTGCCTCCCTTCTCCTTCTCCAGAATTATCTACCTGCTGTCCCCCACCAGATCTCTGCTGAGACCTTGGAGAAGGGTGAGCCACTCCCCCAAATAATCAATAACAGTATTAATCATAAATAATCAGTAACAATACTGACCATGAGCTTTGCTGACATTAGTTCAGTGCCACCTTTATGCCACATCCTTTATTTACATACATCAACTCATTTAATCCCTACACACACCCATGAGGGAAGGGTTACCAGCCCCTTCGACAGATGGGAAAAACTGACGATCTATAACATGCTTTCACTAAAGTTGCCAATCTAGTAGTTGGGGAAAGTGTCCCAGGTAGAATCTGTGTTCTCCATGTATCAGGCTCTCCTGCATCACCAGACAAGGATTGGGGAGGTGGCCATAGGGACTTCTGGCTACTGTGCACAAGGCCATAAACTCTGGGAGTCCCAGACACATCATGGGCATCAGACAGAGAGATAGCCTTGTGATGGAGGCTGGACCCCAAACTGTGGGGATGACCATGTTGTGCCTGGCCCCTGCAGGCTGTCATGTGACTTGGTCTTTGCCCCCAGAGAGCCATCATGAAGCCATCGGGCAACCTAGGGCCTGGAAGTGCTCCCCACTCCCACCTCACCTTCCTTCAGCCCTACAGCAGCTTTCTCCCCCTAGCTGGGAATCACAGCAATATCTTCAGTGGTGAGCTGGCACAAGCCTGTGCTATCTGTGGGGAAAGACAGGGGAGGGAGGGAGAGAGCGAGGGAGGGAAGGAAGGAAGAGAAGAAGGAAGGAAGGGAGGGAAGAAAGAAGGAAGGAAGGACTGATAGACAAAAGGAAAGAGTGTAGGAGGTTTGGTTTGGGCTGGGGGCAGCTTCTCTGTCATGTCTACCCACCTGCCTACTACCTAGGTGCACACACACACACACACACACACACATCACGCACACAGGTCAAGGAACCTGGAGGAGAGTAGGGGAGGAGGGAGAGGAGGCAGCTGCAGGAGGCTAAGCCTGCCCAGGGTGCAGACACTGTGAGGGAAGCTCCCAGGCATCCCTTCCACTAGCAAACAAGGAAATGTTAACACAGCCTCACGCCCAAGCATGACCATAATAATAAAAACAGATCCTATGCGGGGAAGCAGGTGGTGGTTCCCTTTCTCATGGGACATTTGGGATTGGGGAAGATGAGGATGGCTAGAAGAGTGTCTAGGCTTGGGTGCCAGAATAACCCCTCTGATGGAGCAGGAAGACAGACACTGACAGGCAGTCAGAGACAGAGAGCATGGCAGTGATGGAGACTCTGAAATATTGTGTGAGGAGACAGAAGATAAGTCCCAGCCCCCATCTTTGGTGGAGGGTGCTGACTGCTTACCCGGGTTCTCTCAGCAGGGTTGTCTTGGAATCCAGAAAGGGAGCTCAAGCTGTTTCACTCAGGATAAATCACAGGCCAGGCCACATCGTGGGACCCTCAGTGGTCTGGTGACCAGTGACACTCCTGCTTCTGTTGCCGTGGATACAGCAGGGCTGGTTTAAATAGCAGGCATCAGGGGAAGCAGGCACCGCAGGGGTGCACTGGGCAGGACTGGGGTGTTGGGGAACACCAGGTAGGCAGCACACAGCCTTGGGGTGTCCAGCCAGCTGGCAGGTTGGAGTCCTGGCAGGTGCTTCCCCCACTACACACTCTCACCCATCTTCACGACACTGCCTAGCTGGGAGGGGGGCTAGCGCTGTCCCCGCTACCGGTCTGCCCGCCTGGCTGCCAGCCCCCCTCCCCCATCTCCACATCCCCCTCCACCCCTACTCCACCCTGTCTGCCTGCTGGCCGACGCCTTTTGTACTCAGAAGACACAGTCCCCGCGGGGCCTCTGCCAAGTCTCTAGCAGATGCTCAGGGTCTGGGGACCCTCCCTGGGAGCACTCGGGCCATGGCCTGGGAGAGCCCCAGGTTGGGGGGGTTCTCATCCAGGCTCACCCCGCACCCCGGACCTGGTGGGGCTGGGGAATAGGTGCAGGTCCACAGCCAGAGGCAGCAGCAGAGGTGGTGTTGGGGAGGGGATGGACGCCAGAAAGAGGGGGTGGGGTAAAAAGAGAGGCTGGCCTGATAGCTGTGTCAGGGTTTTAGATCCGGGTTGAAGAGGGTGGCTCAGAGCATTCAAGGGGGGGCCTGATGCAAAACGGGGGCACCATGAGCTTGCCGGAGGAATCCTCCTGGCCTGGGAACCACCCCAGCTCACAGAAATCCAGGCCCCAAGATGCTGGGGATATTCAGCCTGAATGGGGCGTCAGCGGGGAGTCTGGGGCTATGGGCTGGACCCCATCTGGCTTGTCTGTCCCCCCGCTCCTCGATTTGCACGGTCCCTGCCTCAGGGGCGGGAGGAGGAGGGAGGGAGGCAGGGAGGGAGAAGAGTGGAAGGAGGGAAGCTAAGCAGGCAGGGTGACTCCCAGCCGCCAGCGTGGTCCTCCCTTGGGCGGGGCGTGGAAGCGGGGGCTGGCTGGGCCTGGGAGCAGCAGGCAGGCTGGCTGGCTGGCTGGTTGGCTGGCTAGGTGGGTGGGGGTGCTGGCTTGAAGGCTGTGCTGCCAGAACAATAGCTGGATTGGGAAGACAGGCTCATGCCTTTCTGAGATGCACGAGAGAGGCATGTGTGGAAGTGGGGAAAGGTCACCAGGAGGCTGCTGAGAGGGCAACATGGGCGAAAAGTGCAGAAGAGGCAAGGGATGGGGCAGGGTTCTGAGGTTGGGAACGGGGCAGAAAGGTCTGGTGGAAGTTTCTCAAAAGCTTTAGGATGGAAGGGGTGCTTAGAACTCTGACAGGTAGGATAAATAACCTTATCTACAATGGAGTTCAGCACCTTTCTGGGCAAGGCCTAGAGAGTGGGGTAGGAGGGGTGGAAGGGGGGAGGAGCATTGCCCAGCTCTGAACAGTTGCTCTCAGGATACGTCCCCTACCACCCCTGCCTTCTCTGGGCCAGTAGACACGCATGCACCCAGGCCAAGTTCCGGGGCAGCAGAATGGGAGGAAGCCTGGTAGGCAGAGATATGAAGACAAGGGGAAATGTTTTTCTGTCCTCGATGGGATTAAATTGGGACCAAATGATGCCACTGTGGTTCCCCTAATTAGAGCGTTCAAGAATCCCAATTCTCTCCATATAAGAAATTTTATCTTATTTTCTTTCTTCATCCATTGGTACATTCATTTATTAAACATAGCTTTATGCTAGGCTCAGTGCTGTGCCCTTAGGAAACTCATGCTCTACTACCAAACTGTGGTCCTAGAACCCACCTGCATCTGAATCCCCTGGAGAGCATGTGAAATGAAGATCTCCAGACCCAACTCCCAGAAATACTGATCTAGTAGGTTTGAAATGGGGCTCCAAAGCCCACATTTTGACAAGGCCCTCCACTGGCCCTCCATATTTTTATGCCCACTGAAGTTTGGGCACTATACTTTGGAGAGGGAGAAAAACCAATGAGTCAAAAATAAAATTACAATGGAAATTAGAAAATATTTTGAACTGACTGATAATGAAAGTATTACATATGCAATCTTGTGGGATGCTTCTAAGGCTGTTCTTAGAGAGAAATTTATAGCCTTAAATTCATATATAAAAAAAGTCCAAAAATCTATGAGCTAGGCATCCATCTCTAGAAGTTAGGAAACTATAGCAAATTAAATTTAATTTAGAGAAAGCAGAAGGAAGGAACTAATAGAGATAAGAGCAGAAATCAGTGAAATAGAAAATAGAACTACAACAGAGAGATCAACACAGACAAAAGTTGGTTCTTTGAAAAAACTAGGAAAATGATAAACCCCTGTGAGATTGATCAAGAAAAAATATAGAGAAGGCACACAACTAATATTGGGAATAAAGAGGGACACAATCCAGGTCACAGAGATGCTAAATATATAATAAGAGAGTATTTTGAAAAACTTTATACCAAGAAATTTGAAAATTTAGATAAAATGGAAAAATTCTTGGAAAAAAAGACATAATTTACTACAACTCACACAAGAATAAATAAAAAATCTGAATAATCCTATAACTATTGAATTTGTAATTAAAAAGCTTTCCACAAAATACTTCCAGGCCCCGACTTTGAATCGTGAATTCTACCAAATATTTAAAGAAAAAAAAAAAAACCCTAATTTTCTAATTTTACACAAATTTTCACAGGGATATGGAGGAAAATTATATGATCATTTCAATAAATGCAAAAAATGCATCATGACAAAAACACTTAGCAGACTTAAATTTCTTAATTTAATATATGTTATCCACAAAAAACTTACAGAAAATATCATATCTAACAGGGATGTGTTAAATGCTTTTCCTCTAAGATTGGGAATGAGACAAGCATGGCCACTCTAACTACTTTTATTTAAATTGTACTGGCAAGAGCACTAAAGCAAGGACAATAAATCAAAAAGGAAGATATAAATATGTAATTATTTGCAGATTATATGATTTTCGTATATAGAAAATCAAAAAGAATTTACAGAAAAATTATTAGAATTAATAAATAAGTTTATCACATTGTAAGACATGAGGTCAATATATAAAAATCAGTTATTTTTCTATATACCAGCAAGAAAGCATTAGAAAATGAAAAAACAGAAGGTACCATTTATAGTAGCATTAATACATATCAAATACCCAGTAATTAATTTAATGAAAATGTGCAAGACCTCTACAGATCAAAATATAAAACATCATTGAAAGAAATTACAGAAGACCTAAATAAGTGGAGCAATAGACCATGTTTAAGAATTGTAATGATGCCCGGCTACCACCAAAGACCGCCCTGACAGGGAACACAACAGAGAGTCCCCAACGGAGCAGGAGAAAAGTGGGGCACAGAACTCAATTCTAGTAAAAAGACCAGACTTAATGGTTTGATTGAGACTGCAGGAACCCCGGAAGACATGGCCCCAGGACTCTCTGTTGGCCCAGAGCTGAAACCATTCCCGAGGCCAACTCTTCAGACAAAAATTAGACTGGACTATGGGACATAAAATGATACTCATGAGGAGAGCGCTTCTTAGCTCAAGTAGATACATGAGACTAAGTGGGCAGTTCCTGTCCAGAGGTGAGATGAAAAGGCAGAGAGGGTCAGGAGCTGGTTGAATGGACATGGGAAATCCGAGGTGGAAAGGAGGAGTGTGCTGTCACAGTATAGAGAGAGCAACTACGGTCACATAACAATGTATGTATACATTTTTGTATGAGAGACTAACTTGAATTATAAACTTTCACCTAAAGCACAATTAAAAAAAAAAAGTATTGTAATGATATGTCGATCTTCTCAAATTGATAGAGTCAATAAATTACTAACTAAAATCCCAGCAGGTGTGTGCGCCTCTGTGTGTGTGTGTGTGTGTGTGTGTGTGTGTGTGTAATTTGACAAGCTGATTTTAATATTTCTTTAGAATTGTAAAGGGCCAAGAATACCCAAGACATTCTTTTTTTTTTTTAATCTAATTTTTTTTAGTCTGATCTTTGTCTGAAGGGTTGGCTTCAGGAATGGTTTCAGTTCTAGGGTAACAGAGAGTCTGGGGGCCATGTCTTCCAGGGTCCCTCCAGTCTCAGTCAGGCCAGAATTTGAGTTCTGCACCCCACTTTTCTCCTGCTCCGTCAGGGAATCTCTGCTGTGTTCCCTGCCAGGGCGGTCATTGGTGGCAGCTGGGCACCATCTAGTTCTTCTGGTCTCAGGCTGATGGAGTCTCTGGTTTATGTGGCCCTTTCTGTCTCTTGGGCTAATACTTTCCTTGTGTCTTTGGTGTTCTTCATTCTCTTTTGCTCCAGGTGGGTTAGGACCAATCGATGCATCTTAGATGGCTGCTCACTAGCTTTTAAGATCCCAGACGCCACTCACCAAAGTGGAATGTAGAACATTTTGTTAATAAACTTTGTTATGTCAATTGACCTAGATGTCCTCTGAAACCATGGTCCCCAGACCTCCACCCCTGCTAACCTGTCCCTTGAAGAATTTGGGTGTGTTCAGGAAACTTCTTAGCTTTTGGTTTAGTCCAGTTGTGCTGACTTCCCCTGTATTGTGTGTTGTCCTTCCCTTCACCTAAGATAATTCTTGTCTACTGTGTAGTTAGTGAATTCCCCTCTCCCTCCTTTCCCACCCTCATAACCATCAAAGAATGTTTTCTTCTGTGTTTAAACCTTTTCTTGAGTTCTTATAATAGTGATCTCATACAATATTTGTTCTTTTGTGACTGATTAAATTCACTCAGCATAATGCCTTACAGATTCATCCATGTTATGAGATGTTTCTCGGAGTCATCGTTGTTCTTTATTGTTGCCTAGTATTCCCTTGTGTAAATATACCATAATTTGTTTATCCTTTCATCCATTGATGGGCACCTAGGTTGTTTCTTTCTTTTTGCTATTGTGAACGGTGCTGCAATGAACATGGGTGTACATGTATCTATTTGTGTGACGGCTCTTATTTCTCTAGGATATATTCCAAGGAGTGGGATCGCTGGATCGTATGGTACTTCTATTTCTAGCTTTTTAAGGAAGTGCCAAATTGATTTCCAAAGTGGTTGTACTATTTTACATTCCCATCAACAGTGTATAAATGTTCCATTCTCTCCACAACCTCTCCAACATATTATTTTGTGATTTTTGGATTAATGCTAGCCTTGTTGGGGTGAGATGGTATCTCATTGTAGTTTTGATTTGCATTTCTATTATGGCTAATGATCGTGAGCATTTCTTCATGTATATGGTAGCTGCCTGAATGTCTTCTTTGGTGAAGTGCCTGTTCATATCCTTTGCCATTTTTTAATTGGGTTATTTGTCTTTTCGTTGTTGAGGTTTTGCAGCATCTTGTAGATTTTAGAGATTAGACGCTGATCGGATTTGTCATAGCCAAAAAATTTTCCCATTCTGTAGGTTGTCTTTTTACTCTTTTGGTGAAGTCTTTGGATGAGCATAAGTGTTTGATGTTTAGGAGCTCCCAGTTATCTAGACTCTCTTCTGGTGCTTGTGCATTGTTACTTATGGTTCATATTGTGTTTATGCCATGCATTAGGGCTCCTAGCGTTGTCTCTATTTTTTCTTCCATGATCTTTATCGTTTTCCATTTTATATTTATGTCTTTGATCCATTTTGAGTTAGCTTTTGTGCATGGTGTGAGGTATGGGTCTTGTTTCAGTTTTTTGCAGATGGATATCCAGTTATGCCAGCACCATTTGTTAAAGAGACTGTCTTTTCCCCATTTAATGGACTTTGGGCCTTTGTCAAGTATCAGCTGCTCATAGGTAGATGAATTTATGTATGGATTCTCAATTCTGTTCCATTGGTCCAAGACATTCTTAAAAAGGAGGAATAAGGTGAGATAATTTCTTCTGTCAGATATTAAGACTTATAAAGTTACAGTATTTAAGAGGAGCAGCATTGGTGCAAAAATAGATAAACAGATCAATGGAACAGAATAGAATCCAGTAGATGACTCATGCATATACAGACACTTGATTTATGACAAAGTTGGCACTGCAGAGCAGTAGAGGGCAGTCTTTTCAGTGTACAGTTCTGGGTTAATTCAATATATATAAAAATATATCTTGATCCCTGCCTCACACAATACCCCAAAATCAATTTGCTGTATATTGGGATGTTAATATAAAAGGTAAAACAATAAAGCTTCTAAAGTTTGATATAAGAGAATATCTTCATGACCCTGGGGTAAAAGAAAGTCTTCTTAAACAAGATAAGAAGCGCTTACCAGAAAGGAAAATATTAATAAATTGAACTACATTAAAATTTAAAACTTCTGATTATCAAAAGACACCATTAAGAGTGTTAAAAGGCAAGTCAAATAATGGAGAATATATTTGCAAAACATATATTCAATAAAAGACTCATATCCAGACTATATAAAGAACTCCTACCAATCAATAAGAAAAAGACAGATAACCCAATAGATTAACAGGCAAGACACTTGAACAGGCACCTTACAAAAGAGGATATCCAACTGGCCAACAAACTTAGGAAAATGTGCTCAACTTCATTAGTAGTCAAGGAAATGTAAAATAAAATCACGCCAACTAGAATGGTTAAAAGGAAAAAGACAATATGTTGGTAAGAATATGGAGCAACTGGAATTCTCATACAATGCTAACAAGAGTATAAATTAATGTAACCACTTCAAAAAATATTTAGTAATATCTACTAAAGGTGACCATATGCACACCCCATGACCTAGAAATTCAGCTCTTAGGTATATGCCCAACAGAAATGCTTATATATGTTTACCAAAAGACATACGCTATAATGTTCATAAAAGCACTGTTTGTAATAGTCCAAACTGGAAACAATCCAGATGCCCATCAACAGGAGAATGGTTAAGTAAATTGTGGTATATTTGCAGAAATGACCCACAACTACACACAACGATATGGATGAATCCTGCAAACATACTGAGCAAAATAACCAGATACAAAAGAGTACATACTGTATGATTCCATTTACATAAGTTTGTAGGACAGGCAAAGCTAATCTATGGTGACAGAAGTCAGAATAGTGATTACCTTTGGTGTCTGAGTACAAGGAGGCCCAAGGAGAACTTCTGGGGTGCTGGAAAGGTTCTGTTTCTTGATTTTAGTGCTGATTACATGGGTGATTACTTAGTAACAATTCATCAATAGCTGTGCATTTATGTCTTAAGTACTTTTATTTATGTATGTTATATTTCTATTAAAAAAATTAAAAAGTAAAGGATGTAATTAGATCGTTTCATCGTAATGTAAGGCAGAGGTGGGAACTGGGAACTGTGGGAGCTTGGATATGTTAGGACAGGGTGGGAAGAGGTGTTGATACCCAAGATAAGTGTGGAAGAAGTGGATGTGAGATGGAAGAAGCTTTAAGAGGCAGTATGGCATAGTGACTAAGAGCATGGACTCTGGAGCCAGACTGCTAATGTTTGAATCCATGCTTCTTACCCTTCTTGTACTTCAGGCTCCTTATCTGTGAAATGAAGGTAGTAATAGTGCTTACAACATAAGGTTGTGAGGATTAAATGGGGCAATATTTGTAAAGTGTTCAGAACAGTGCCAGGGCATAGAATCAGTATCATTTACATATTTATTAAGTTAGAAAAGGCGCCTAGGTGAGTGGAACAGCCTGTATAAAGGTGTGGGGGTTCCAGAAGGCAAGGCATGTTTGGAGCATACTAGAAGCAGTTTGGTGTGGCGTAAGTGGGGGATGTAGAGTCAGAATCGACTCAATGGCAACAGGTTTGTTTTGTTTTGTTTTAAGTAGGGAATTCTCATCAGGCAGGGATCAGACCCTGAATGCCAGGCTAAGGATCTCAGACTTTCTCTCAGAGACAGAGATCTTGACCTGGCCTCCTGCTATCTTGGTTTTCCCTCAGTTGGCTTACAATCTATGTCCTTCCAAGGCCCTAAGGAGAAAAGATTGTTTTGGTGAGGTTGCTGGAGATGATGAAGAACAGCAGTGAGGAAGGAAGGGCTTGGAAAGGAGGGTGGGAGAGGTCAGCTGGACTCAAACTTCCGACTCTACCCAGTCACCCTTGAAGCAGCCTTCCTCCCTTGGCAGTGTGAAGAAAAGGTTCTCTTGGTGTGTCTTTGAGATGAGTACACAGGAACCAACAAGCAGAGCTAGAAGGCAGGGGAAACTGAGTCATATGCTTCTAGCCACTGCTCCCCTTTTTGAATCAACCCCAACATTCTTATGAACAGAAGAGCTCTGGTTCCCTTCTGCCTGTGCCCCCGTGTTCATCTCTCTAAGCCGGGGGTGAGGGTGGGGGGTGGGGGGGGGGTGGGGGGAGGGAGAGATAGGCATGTTTTAGAGGATTTAAAAAGTTCTCTATTTCTTTTTTAGAAATGACAACGCCCTACCACCAAATGGGCAAAAGCACCATTATGGGACTTCTGTGGTCCGCTTAACCAGCCCAGGTTTCACTGAATTGGGAGAAAGAGTACCATGTTTTACCATTCAATTATGTTTTTTAAGAATTCAACTTTTTATTGTGAAATATACAGACAGAAACATGTATAAGACTTATACTCTCAGATTAACCAATAGTTATAAAATGAATACCAATGTAACCACTGCTCAGCCCAAGAAATAGAATATTAACAGTACCTCAGAAACTCCCAGCATTAATTACTCTTTTATTTAAAAAACATAGCAATTTTTTTTTGTTATAAGGAATGCTCTACTTGGTATATAAACAGCTGGGAATGGTTTGGTACATGTCTCACCCATGCCTAACTGCTCTAGTTACTGACTCAAACAAGGTTTTCATCCCAGGCTTGAATAAAAATACTTTTTTCCAACTTATTTTGAATTTTTTTTTTCTTAGAGTCAGGGCACCCTTCTATTCTCTCAGCAAACTTTATTTATTTATTTTTAATGAACACCACAAGCATACAAAGCAGAGAGTAGTACCACGAACACCCGCACACATATAAGCACATATAGACTGGACAATGTACAAAATTTTTACCATATTTGTTTCATATATTCCATTTTGTCATTTGTTGAAGTATTTCAAAGCAAATCCCAGACATTGCATCACTTAATCTCTATATACTTCAGTATGCATTTCTCGAAAAATTGGGCATGTTTTAATAAAACCGCTACACCATTATTACAGTTAAGCCTAGCAATAATTCCTTGGTAGTGTCTAATAGGAGCCCTGGTCGCACAGTAGTTAAGAGTTCGGCTGCTCACCAAAAGGCTGGAAGTTCGAATCCACCAGCCGCTCCTTGGAAACCGTATGGGGCAGTTCTACTCTGTCTTATGGGGTCACTATGAGTCGGAATCAACTTGACGGCAACGAGTTTTTTTTTGGTTTAACATCTAACAAGGAGCCCTGCTGGCGCAATGGTTAAGCACTGGGCTGCTAACCGACCCAGCGACTCGGCAGGAGAAAGACCTGGAGATCTGCTCCTGTAAAGATTACTGCCTAGAAAATCCTATGGGGCAGTTCTACTCTGTCACATGGGGTTGCTATGAGTCGAAATCGACTCTACAGCATCTAACCACAACGTCTAATCATAGCAAGTCCATAACTACCCCATTGTCTCCATAATCAAATTTTCCCAGTTACCTCAAAAAATTTATTTTATACCAGAATTACTGGTCTGGAGGAACTCGCGAGACTATGACCCCTGGACACCCTGCTAACTCAGAACTGAAGCCACTCCTGAAGTCCACCTTTCAGCCAAAGATTAGACAGGCCTATAAAACAAACAATAACACACGTGAGGAATATGCTTCTTAGTTCAATCAAGTATACGAGATCAAATGGGCAACATCTGCCAAAAGCAAAGACAAGGCAGGAAGGGACAGGAAACCTGGACAAATGGACAAGGGGATCCCGGGTGTAAAGGGAAAAGGGGAGAGTGCTGACACATTGTGGGGATTGTAACCAATATCACAAAACAATTTGTGTATAAATTTTTGAATGAGAAACTAATTTGTGCTGTAAACTTTCACTTAAAGCACAATAAAATTAATTAAAAATTTTTTTAGAGTGGACTTGTTCTAATCAGGACCAAAACAATATCCACACGCTGCATTGTTTGATGTCTCTTGAGGGTCTCAATCTAGGGTAGATCCTCCCTTCTCACTTTTGGTTTCATGGAAGACTTATTGTGGTTGCCCTGCAGAAGGACCCATCTTCTGGATTTATGCTCCCTTGTGGTGTCATTTAACACGTTTTCTACTCCCCACTTTTCCTGGAAATGGAAGTTAGCTCTTAAGACTATATTGCATTCAGGTTATTTATTTATTTGCAAGAACATTTCATAGGTGGTGATGTGTGATTACTATTTCATCACACCAGGAGGCACATAATGTCTGTTGGCTCTGCTTTCAATGATGCTAAGATTCAGTAGTGGGATGAGTAGTAAAAGACAAAACACATAAATTTAACTTCATCAATATTAAAAACTTTTGTAAATCAAAGGACTTTATTAACAAAATGAAGAGATAACCTACAGATTGGGAGAACATTTTTGGAACCATATATCTAATAGGGGTGTAATATCCAGAATATATAAAGGAACTCCTACAACTTAACTACAAAAAGACGAACAATCCAATCAAAAAATAGGGAAAGGACTTAAATAGAAGTTTCTCCAAAGAAGATATACAAATGGCCAACAAGCATATGAAAAGATGCTCAAGATCATTAGTCATTGCTGTTAGTTGCCCTCCAGTCAATTCTGACTCATGGCGACCCCGTGTGTGTCAAGAGTAAAACTGTGTTCCATAGAGTTTTCAAGGCTGTAACCTTTTGGAAGCAGATAGCAGGGCCTGTCTTCCGAGGTGTCTCTGGGTAGATTTGAACTGCCAATCTTTTGGCTAGTAGTTGAGCACTTAAACATTTGCACCACCCAGGGACTACTCATTAGTCATTGTTGTTGTGTGCCATCAAGTCGAATCCTAACCCTTATACTTACGGGTCTAATCCCATTTGGCAATGGGTTTTCTTTGTTATGTTAATGAGGTCATATCAGCGCAGGGTGTGCAAACAGATAGGCGCAGAGAAGCAAGCAGAGATGGGGGAAGATAGATGCCAAGCCACATGAAGATCGCTGAGGAAAAGAAGCTGAAAAGAGACAAGGCCCTTCCTCCGGAGCCGAACGAGAGAAAAAGTCTTCCCTAATAGCCGAACACTGAATTTGGACTTCTAGTCTCCTAAACTGTGAGATTATTCATAAGGTTTTCAGTGGTCAGTTTTTTCAGGAGTAGACCACCAGTGAAAACTTTACGAATAGCAGCAGAACATTACCTGGTATAGTGCCGGAAGATGAGCCCCTCAGGTTGGAAGGCACTCAAAATACAACTGGGGAAGAGCTGCCTCCTCAAAGTAAAGTGGACCTTCATGATATGAATGGAGTAAAGCTTTCGGGACTTTCATTTGCTGATGTGGCATGACTCAAACTGAGAAGAAACAGCTGCAGAAATCCATTAATAATTGGAACATGGAATGTACGAAGTATGAATCTAGGAAAATTGGAAGTCGTCAAAAATGAAATGGAACACATAAAGATCGATCTAGGCATTTGTAAGCTGAAATAGACTGGTATTGGCCATTTTGAATCAATCACATGGTCTGCTATGCCGGGAATGACAAATTGAAGAGGAATGGCATCGTGTTCATCGTCAAAAAGAACATTTCAAGATCTATCCTGAAGTACAGCCCTGTCAGTGATAGGATACTATTCCTACGCCTACAAGGAAGACCAGTTAATACAACTATAATTCAAATTTACACCCCAACCACTAAGGCCAAAGATAAGGAAATTGAAGATTTGTACCAACTTCTGTAGTCTGAAATCGATCAAACATGCAATCAAGATGCATTGATAATTACTGGTGATTAGAATGTGAAAGTTGGAAACAAAAAAGTATCGGTAGCTGGAAAATTTGGCCCTGGTGATAGAAATGATGCCACAGATCACATGATAGAATTTTGCAAGACCAATAATTTATTCATTGCAAATATCTCTTTTTCTACAACATAAACATACACATGGACCTCACTGGATGGAAAACACAGGTTCCAAAGAGTCAGAGCTTTACCAACTCGGTTCCAGAGCGTGGGCCTGCCTTTCACCACTGCCAGTGGGATGGGGCAAGATCTGCTGCCCAAAGCTGAGGGGGCAGGGCTGCCATGCCCAAGGGGCAGAAGAAGGGGACCTGCCAGGGCCAACGGGGTGGAGTCGCCACTCATATGGATTTGGAGAATGGGGTTGCCCAAATGCAAGGGAGCAGAGTTGCCCTTCCAGTGGGGCTGGAAGGAAAAGCTGAAGCCCAGGCCCAGAATTTGGAAAGTGTAGTCAATAACCAGAGTCTGGAGGACAGGGCCATTGCCCAGATGGTCTCAGATAAGAGAAGATTATTTTCAAGCCTTGAGAGCTAACATAATGTGTTCTGCTGACTTGCTTGGTGACGGTTAGCCCTTCTTTCCCTCCAATTTCTCCCATTTATAATGGAAAGTCCACCTTGTGCCTGTTCCACCGCTGTACTTTGGAAACAGATAACTTGTATTTTAGATTTCACAGATGAAGAGGAATTTTGCCTCAGGCGATTTTGGACTTGGAGTTGATCTACGATTTTTGCTATAATATGATGGGGTGAATGTGTCTTACATGTGGGAAGGGCATAAATTTTGGGGGGCCAAAGGGTGGAATGTTATGGATTGAATTGTGTCCCCCCCAAACTTGGCTAGGCCATGATTCCTAGTATTGTGTGGTTGTCCACCATTTTGTGATCTGATGTGATTACCTTATGTGTTGTAAATCCTAACCTCTATGATGTTAATGAGGCAGGATTAGAGGCAGTTATGTTACTGAGGCAGGACTCAATCTACAAGATTAGGTTGTATCTTCAATCTCTTTTGGGATATAAAAGAATCGAGCAGAGAGGAGAGGGACCTCATACCACCAAGAAAGAAGAGCCAGGAGTGGGGTGCTTCCTTTGGACCTGGGTTCCTGTGCTGAGAAGCTCCTAGACCCAGGGGAAGGTTGATGACAAGGACATTCCCTGAGAGCCGACAGGCAGAGAAAGTCTTCCCCTGGAGCTGGCACCCTGAATTTGGACTTCTAGCCTCCTAAACTGTGAGAATAAATTTCTCTTTGTTAAAGTCATCCACTTGTGGTATTTCTGTTATAGCAGCACTAGATAACTTAAGACAAGATGTTTCAACAAATGGATGCAGTGCTGGAGGTGCTCACTCATCTATGCCAAGAAATTTGGAAGGCAGCTACCTGGCCAACTGACTGGAAGAGATCCATATTTGTGTCCACTCAAAAGAAAGGTGATCCAGAATGCAGAAATTGTAGAACAATATCATTAATATCACACACAAGTAAAATTTTGCTAAAGATAATTCAAAAATGGTTGCAGCAGTACAGGGAACTGCCAGAAATTCAAACTGGCTTCAGAAGAGGATGTGGAACAAGGGATATCACTGCTGATGTCGGATGGATCTTGGCTGAAAGCAGAGAATACCAGAAAGATGTTTACCTGTGTTTTATTGACTATGCAAAGGCATTTGACTGTATGAATTATAAGAAAATCTGGATAACATTGCAAAGAATGGGAATTCTAGAACAATTGTGCTCAGGCAGTCAACCAAGAGGCAGTCTTTTGAACAGAGCAAGGGGATACTGCAGGGTTTAAAATCAGAAAAGGTGTGCTTCAGGGTTCTATCCTTTCACCATACTTATTCAATCTGTATGCTGAACAAATAATCCGAGAAACTGGGCTGTATGAAGAAGAATGTGGCATCAGGATTGGAGGAAGACTCATTAACAACCTGTGATATACAGATGACACAACCTTGCTTGCTGATATCAAAGAGGACTTGAAGCACTTATTGATGAAGATCAAAGACTACAGCCTTCAGTATGGATTACACTTCAACATAAAGAAAATGAAAATCCCCACAACCGGACCAGTAAGCAATATCATGATAAATGGAGAAAAGATGGAAGTTGTCAAGGATTTCATTTTACCTGGATCCACAATCAACGCCCATAGAAGAAGTAGTCAAGAAATCAAACAACGTATTGCATTGGGCAAATCTGCTGCAAAAGACCTCTTTAAAGTGTTGAAAAGCAAAGATGTCACTTTGAGGACTAAGGTGCACCTGACCCAAGCCATGATATTTTCAATCACCTCATATGCATGCAAAATCTGGACAATGAATAAAGAAGACCCAAGAAGAATTGATGCTATTGAATTACGGTGTTGGCGAAGAATATTGAAAATACCATGGACTTCCAGAAGAACGAACCAGTCTTCCTTGGAAGAAGTACAGCCGGAGTGCTCCTCGGAAGCGAGGATGGCAAGACTTCATCTCATGTACTTTGGGCATGTTATCAAAAGGGACCAGTCCCTGGAGAAGGGCATCATGCTTGGTAAGGTAAAGGGTCAGCATGATTGATTGACACAGTGGCTGCAACAACGGGCTCAAATATAGCAATGATTGTGAGGATGGTGCAGGACTGGGCAGTGTTTCGTTCTGTTGTAAGTAGGGTCGCTATGAGTCAGAACAAACTCGATGGCACCTAACTACAAAAAACAAACTTTGAGAAAATAAATTTCTGTTCATTAAAGCCACCCACTTGTGGTATTTCTGTTATAGTAGCACTAGATAACTAAGACAGGCGGTAGTAGCCAGATCCCTCCATGGTAAATTTCCCCATTAATCTTTCATCTAATGGTTTCATTTATTGATGATCATTGCCTGAATCAGTTATTTTATTAGGGCTTGCAAAATGGTAATCTTTATAATTCAATCACTTTTCTACATTCATTAACTGGCATTCTTCTATAAGTAAGTACTTTCCTTTACCAACTTGGGCTATTGGGTTATCCTAAAATACAGTTAATATAGAAAGGACAAGATGCACATATAATTCTGTCTTTATAAATGCCAAGTTTCAGAGTAAGAGATGCCTGGTTTTTCCCAATGGTTTAAATGAAGTGTTCGTTTCGTCTCTTTTTTACCCCTTCTTTCTGTGCTTAGTATCATTGTGAACTCTTGTTTTTTTTTTTTTAAGAGAAATATATTCAGTGTGTTTTAATTCATTGCGATCATTATGCTGTTTGATTTTACATTGTCCCACATTTGGCCAGAGGGAGCCCCTTTAAGTTTCCTCCTGTGCTTTATCACATGACACCAGTAGCTTTGGTCGTTTTTTTTGGTTTCTGGTATTACAAGATGTCCCAGGGTCATCTTGGATAATTTCCTGCCCCAGACTTGTAATTACCTAGCCATTTCTCCAACGAGCTCTAGATCCTTTTAGTGGGGGTGTATTTAGATACCAAGACATGGGTGCTAGGTGTGCTTAACTGATACTGGAATGCCACGGCTTCCAGGTCTTTTCAATGAACAGAGCAAGTAAAAAATATTTTTTAAGAGAAGCAATAAAGTCATTGAATCAGCTTGATATTTCCAATTTGAAATTAATTCTCCAGGGTTTTTATGTAATTTTTTTGATTTTATACTTGTATCACTTTTCTCTTAAACTGACAATCTTAGTTCCCAGCAACATTTATATAATGGCTTCTTTGCATTAAAATAATAAAACCAATATTTCTACCAACAATTAGGCTCCTGAAAGAAGTCTCAGATTTCTTAGCAGTCCTATTTGTCCTTAGAATATATTCCACTAAGGATATGCATTCAAAACACTATGTTCTAAAGTCGCTGGAAATAATATATTTTCTCTGGAAGTTATGTCACCAATGTGATATAGTTATGTTTATTCATTCCAGTTTATTTTCAATTTTTAGAAATTGAATTTTAAATTTTTTACTAAATTTTAATTTTTTAATTTGTAAACTATTTTTATGTCTCCAAAGTCTAAACTATATAACAAGGCTTATTCAGAAATCTTGCTTCCATCCTTTGCCTACACCCTCTCCCTTATAGGTCTCTTATTATTAGTTTTTGGTTTATTCTTCCACAGTGCTTCTCTTTGCAAATATAAGTAGCTATATATCTATATACAGATACTTACATATGTGCATGTATATCTATATAATACATATGATATACAGGGTCTTTATGGGTCAGAGTTGACGGCAACAGGTTTGGGTTTTTTTTATATGATATTTTGCATTCCTGCTTTTCTTATACAAAGGTAGCAGACTGAACATACTGTTTTACACCTTCTGCAAGCATCTACTGAGTGCTTTTTATGTTCCCAGCACTGTGCTGAAGTATTCAGGCAAGAGTGATCCCATTTATCACCATGTTCTAGAATATTTTTTGGTATTAAAGTTAATTAGGGATGCTGCTCTTATCTCTGTCTCTCAGGACACATTGCTCCTGGTGCTGCCTCAGTGCAACTTATTTATTTATCTCCACTATCTTACAGTGAGCATTGACAGTGAAACACAATTGTCCCTCAGCATGTAAAAAGAATACACATATTTTTAATTACACAAGTAATGCATGAGAACATGTACTTTGTGAGAAGTTTGAACAACACGGAAGTGTGCGGAATAAAAAGCTATGGTTTCCCCTCTCTCTTCCCAATCTCACAGCATTTGCCTGAAACAATTTTTTTTTTTAATTTTTTAGTTTTTCCCATACAAAAATTTCTACATACATTGTTATGTGACCCTTATTGCTCTCCCCATACTGTGACAGCGCACTCCTCCTTTCCACCCCTGATTCCCCATGTCCATTCAACCAGCTCCTAGCACTCTCTGCCTTCCCATCTCACCTCTGGACAGAAGTTGCCTGTTTAGTCTCTTGTATCTACTTGAGCTAAGAGGCACACTCCTCACGGATATCACTTTATGTCCCACAGTCCAGTCCAATCCCTGTCTGAAGAGTTGGCCTCGGAAGTTGTTTTAGTTCTGGGCTGACAGAGAATCTGGGGGCCATGTTTTCCGGGATTCCTCCAGTCTCAGTCAGACCATTATTCTGGTCTTCATACTAGAATTTGAGTTCTGCACCCCACCTTTCTGCTGCTCCATCTGGGACTCTCTGTTGTGTTCCCTGTCAGGGCGGACATTGGTGGCAGCTGGGCACCATCTAGTTCTTCTGGTCTCAGGCTGATGAAGTCTCTGGTTTATGTGGCCCTTTCTGTCTCTTGGGCTAATACTTTCCTTGTGTCTTTGGTGTTCTTCATTCTCCTTTACTCCAGGTGGTTGGGACCAATTGATGCATATTAGATGGCTGCTTGCAAGCTTTTAAGACCCCAGACGCCACTCACCAAAGTAGGATGCAGAACATTTTCTTAATAAGCTTTGTTATGTCAATTGACCTAGATGTCCCCTGAAAGCATGGTCCCCAGACTCCTACCCCTGCTACTCTGTCTCTCAAAGTGTTTGATTGTATTCAGGAAACTTCTTAGCTTTGGTTTAGTCCAGTTGTGCTGACTTGCCCTGTAGTGTGTGCTGTCCTTCCCTTCACCTAAGACAATTCTTATCCACTATCTAGTTAGTAAATAACTCTCACCCTCTCTCCCTACCCTCATAACCATCAAAGAATGTTTTCTTCTGTGTTTAAAACTTTTCTTCAGTTCTTACAATAGTGGTCTTAAACAATATTTGTTCTTCTGTCAGCATAATGACCTCCAGCTTCCTCCATGTTATAAGATGTTTCATGGCTTCATCGTTAGTCTTTATCGTTGCCTAGTATTCCATTGTGTAGATATACCAAAATTTGTTTATACATTCGTCCGTTGATGGGCACCTAGGTTGTTTCCATCTTTTAGCTATTGTGAACAGTGCTGCAATGAACATGGGTGTGCATACATCTATTCGTGTGACGGCTCTTATTTCTCTAGGATATATTCCAAGGAGTGGGATCGCTGGATCGTATGGTACTTCTATTTCTAGCTTTTTAAGGAAGCGCCAGATTGATTTCCAAAGTGGCTGTACCCTTTTACATTCCCACCAACAGAGTATAAGTGTTCCACTCTCTCCACAACCTCTCCAGAATTTATTATTTTGTGTTTTTTGGATTAATGCTAGCCTTGTTGGGGTGAGATGATATCTCATTGTAGTTTTGATCTGCATTTCTCTAATTGCTAATGATCGTGAGCATTTCTTCATGTATCTGGTAGCTGCCTGAATGTTTTCTTTGGTGAAGTGTCTGTTCATATCCTTTGCCCATTTTTTAATTGGGTTATTTTTTTGTTGTTGAGATTTTGCAGTATCTTGTAGATTTTAGAGATTAGACGCTGATCAGATTTGTCATGGCCAAATTTTTTTCCCCATTGTGTTGGTTGTCTTTTTACTCTTTTGGTGAAGTCTTTGGATGAGCATAAGTGTTTGATGTTTAGGAGCTCCCAGTTATCTAGTCTCTCTTTTGGTGCTTGTGCATTGTTATGGTTCATATTGTGTCTATGCCATGCATTAGGGCTCCTAGCATTGTCTCTCCTTTTTCTTCCATGATCTTTATCGTTTTCCATTTTATATGTAAGTCTTTGATCCATTTTGAGTTAGTGTTTGTGCATGGTGTGTGGTCTGGGTCTTGCTTCAGTTTTTTGCAGATGGCTATCCAGTTATGCCAGCACCATTTGTTAAAGAGACTGTCTTTTCCCCATTTAACGGACTTTGGGCCTTTGTCAAGTATCAGCTGCTCCTAAGTGGATGAATTTATGTCTGGATTCTCAATTTTGCTCCATTGGTCTATGTATCTGTTGTTATACCAGTACCAGGCTGTTTGTACTACCGTGGCAGTATAATAGGTTTTAAAATCAGGTAGTGTGAGGCCTCCTACTTTGTCCTTCTTCTTGAGTAATGCTTTATTTATTCGGGGCCTCTTCCCTTTCCATATGAAGTTGGTGATTTATTTCTCCATCTCATTAAAAAATTCTGGTGGAATTTGGATTGGGATTGCATGGTATCTGTAGATCACTTTGGGTAGAATTGACATTTTTACAGTGTTGAGTCTACCTATCCATGAGCAAGGTATGTTTTTCCACTTATGCAGGTCTCTTGGTTTCTTGCAGTAGTGTCTTGTAGTTTTCATTGTATAGGTTTTTATGTCTTTGGCTAGATTTATTCCTAAATATTTTATCTTCTTGGGGGCTATTGTAAATTGTATTGATTCAGTGATTTCCTCTTCAAAGTTCTCTTCATTGGTGTAAAGGAATCCAACTGATTTTTGTATGTTTACCTTGTATCCTGTAAACTTTGCAGAAATCTTCTATTAGTTCCAGTAATTTTCTTGTGGATTCTTTGGGGTTTTCTGTGTATAAGATCATATCATCTGCAAATAGAGATACTTTGACTTCTTCCCTACCAGTTTGGATACCCTTTATTTCTTTTTCTAGCCTAATTGCTCTGGCTAGGACCTCTGGCACAATGTTGAATAAGAGTGGTGAGAAAGGGCATCCTTGCCTGGTTCTTGTTCTCAAGGGGAATGCTTTCAAAGTCTCTCCATTTAGGATGATGTTGGCTGTTGGCTTTGTATAAATGCCCTTAATTATATTGAGGAATTTCCCTTCTATTCCTATTTTGTTGAGAGTTTTTATCATGAATGTGTGTTGGACTTTGTCAAATGCCTTTTCTGCATCGATCGATAAGATCATGTGGTTCTTGTCTTTTGTTTTACTTATGTGATGGGTTCCATTGATTGTTTTTCTAATGTTGAACCATCCCTGTGTACCTGGTATAAATCTCACCTGATCATGGTGAATTATTTTTTTGATATGTTACTGAATTCTATTGGCCAGAATTTTGTTGAGGATTTTTGCGTCAATGTTCATGAGGGATATTGGTATGTAATTTTCCATTTTTTAGTGGTGTCTTTAGCTGGTTTTGGTATCAGAATTATGCTGGCTTCATAGAATGAGTTTGGGAGTATTCCATCCTTTTCTATGCTCCAAAATACCTTTAGTAGAAGTGGTGTTAACTCTTCTCTGAAAGTTTGGTAGAATTCTCCAGTGAAGCCATCTGGGCCAGGGATTTTTTTGTTGGGAGTTTTTTTTATTACCTTTTCAAGCTCTTCTTTTGTTATGGGTTTATTTAGTTGTTCTACTTCTGTTTGTGTTAGTTTAGGTAGGTAGTGAGTTTCTACAAATTCGTCCATTTCCTCTAGGTTTTCAAATTTGTTAGGGTACAATTTTTCATAGTATTCTGTTATGATTCTTTCAATTTCAGTTGGGTCTGTTGTGATACCACCCATTTCATTTCTTATACGGGTTATTTGCTTCTTCTCCTCTTTTTCTTTTGTCAGTTTGGCCAATGGTTTATCAGCTTTGTTGATCTTTTCAAAGAATCAGCTTTTGGTCTTGTTAACTCTTTCAATTGTTTTTCTATTCTCTATTTCATTTAATTCTGCTCTAATTCTTATTACTTCCTTTCTTCTGGCACCTGAGGGCTTCTTTTGCTGCTCTCTTTCTACTTGTTCCAGTTGTATGGTTAATGTTTTGATTATGGCCCTTTCTTCTTTTTGGATGTGTGCATTTATTGCCATAAACTGACCTCCGAGCACTGTTTTTGCTGTGTCCCAAAGGTTTTGGTAGGATGTGTTTTCATTCTCGTTTGAGTCTATGAATTTCTTTATTCCATCCTTAATTTCTTCTATAACTCAGTATACTGTTTTTGAGCAAGGTGTTGTTCAGTTTCCATGTGTTTGATTTTTTTCCTTGCTTTTTCTGTTGTTGATTTCTACTTTTATGGCTTTATAGTCAGAAAAGATGCTTTGTAAAATTTGATGCTTTGGATTTTGTTAAGGCTTGCTTTATGGCCTAATATGTGGTCTATTCTGGAGAATGTTCCATGTGCGTTGGAAAAGAAAGTATACTTGGCTGCTGTTGGGTGCAGTGTTCGGTATATGTCTAAGAGATCAAGTTGGTTGATTGTAGCATTTAGCTCTTCCGTGTCTTTGTTGAGCTTCTTTCTGGATGTTCTGTCCTTCACCAAAAGTGGTGTGTTGAAGTCTCCTACTACTATTGCGGAGCTGTCTGTCTCTCTTTTCAGTGCTGATAGAGTTTGTTTTATGTATTTTGGAACCCTTTTGTTGGGTGCGTAAATATTTATTATAGTTATGTCCTCCTGGTGTATTGCCCCTTTAATCATTATATAGTGTCCTTCCTTATCCTTTGTGGTGGGTTTTACTGTAAAGTCTATTTTGTCAGAGATTAATATTGCCACTCCTGCTCTTTTTTTTTCTGTTTTGTTTTTTATTTATTTATTTTTTATTGTACTTCAGGTGAAGGCTTACAGAACAAATAGTTTCTCATGAAACAGAAGTACACATGTTGTTTTATGACATTGGTTAACAACCCCACAACATATCTACCCTCTAACTTCTCAACCTTGTTTTTTTTTTTTTGGTGAAAATACACATAGCCAAAGATACACAATTTCAAAAATTTCTACATGCACAGTTCAGTGACATTGACTACGCTCTTCCAATTGTCTGTTATTCTCACTTAAGATGAAGGCTTACAGAACAAAATAGTTTCTCATTTAACATTTACTACAAATGTTCCCGTATGACAATGGTTAACAATCTCACAACACATCAACAATATCCTTATTCAGCCTTGGGTTCCCTATCACCGGCTTCCTTGTCCCCTTCTGCTTTCTGGCCCTTGTCACTGGACTCCTGTACCTTGTTAGTCTCATTTGGTTTTACGGGGCTGTCCACTCCCAGGCTGAAGAGTGAACCGTGGAGGTAACTTCACCACTGAGCTAAAAGGGTGTCTGGGGGCCACAATCTCGGGGCTTCTCCAGTCTCCTTTAGGCCAGTAGATCTGGTCTTTTTTTGTGGGTTAGAATTATGCTCTACATCCTTCTGCTCTGTCCAGAAGCCTCTGCTGTGATCCCGGTCAGAGCAGTCAGTGGTGGTAGCCAGGCACCATCTAGCTGTACTGGACTCAGTCCGGTGGAGGCCTTGGTAGCTGTGGACAATTAGTCCTTCCGACTAATCTTTTCCTTGTATCCTGTTCTCTTCATTCTCCCTTGCTCCCGAAGGGATGAGACCAGTGGAGTATCTTAGATGGCCGCTCACAGGCTTTTAAGACCCCAGACGCTACTCGCCAAGGTAGAATGTAGAGCACTGTCTTTATAAGCTGTGTCATGCCAATTGAGCTATATGTTCCCCGAGACCATGGTCCCCAGAGCCCTCCGCCCAGCAATTCAGTCCCTCAGGGAGTTTGGATGTGTCTATTGGGCTTCCATGACCTTTCCTTGTACAAGTTGTTCCTGCTCTTTTTTGAGTGTTGTTTGCTTGATATATTTTTTTTGCATCCTTTGAGTTTTAGTTTGTTTGTGTCTTTAAGTCTAAGGTGTGTCTCTTGTAGGCAGCATACAGACGGATAGTGTTTTTTAATCCAATCTGCCACTCTCTGTCTCTTTATTGGTGCATTTAGTCCATTTACATTCAGAATAATTATTGATAGGTATGAGTTTAGTACTGTCATTTTGATGTCTTTTTTGTGTGTTGTTCACAGTTTCTTTGTTCCACTTAATTTTCTCTGCTGAGTCATTTTTCTTAATGTATTTTGTTTCATCTTTTTCATTGTTGTTGATTTTGTGTTTGCTGAGTCTTTAGATTTTTCTAGTTTTTTATTTTGACTTGTAGGATTGTTAGTTTCCTTTGTGGTTGCCTTAATATTTACCCCTATTTTTCTAAGTTTCAACCAGTGTTTTATTTCTTTATATCGCCTTGACTGCCTCTCCATATAGAAAATCTATGTCTAGATTTTTTAAGTCCCTCTTTTTTTTGTTTTAATGTTGTCAGTTTTTACACATTGACATCTGTTTCCCTATTTTCAGTGTTTTAGCTTTTATTTCCTTTTGTCACTTCCCTATGTGGGTTGACATCTGGTCGCTCTGTTCTGTGTTCTAGTCTTGGGTTGTTATCTGATGTTATTGATTTTCTAACCGGAGGACTCCCTTTAGTATTTCTTGTAATTTTGGTTTGGGTTTCAAAAATTCCCTAAACTTCTGTTTATCTGGAAATGCCCTAATTTTATCATTGTATTTGAGAGACAATTTTGCTGGATATATAATTCTTGGCTGGCAGTTTTTTTCCTTCAAGGCTTTATATATGTCATCCCTTCTTGCCTGCATGGTTTCTGCTGAGTAGTTCGAGCTTATTCTTATTGACTCGCCTTTGTAGATGACTTTTCGTTTCTCCCTAGCTGCTCTTAAAATTCTCTCTTTATCTTTGTTTTTGGCAAGTTTGATTAAAATATGTCTTGGTGACTTTCTTTTGGGATCTACCTTATGTGGGGTTCGAGGAGCATCTTGGATAGATATCTTGTTATCTTTCACAATATCAGGGAAGTTTTCTGCCAACAAATCTTCAACAATTCTCTCTGTATTTTCTGTTATCCCCCCTGTTCTGGTATTCCAATCACTTATAAGTTATTCCTCTTGATAGAGTCCCAAATAATTCTTAGGGTTTCTTCTTTTTTTAAAATCCTTTTATCTGATTTTTCCTAAAATAAGTTGGTGTCAAGTGGTTTACCTTCCATCTCACTAATTCTGACTTCCATTGCCTCAATTCTGCTCCTTTGACTTTCTCTCGAGTTGTCTAATTCTGAAATTTTATTGTTAATCTTCTGGATTTCTCACTGCTCTCTCTCTATGGATTCTTGCAGCCTGTTACATTTGTCATTATGCTCTTCTCTAATCTTTTTAATTTCCTCTATTGGGTGTTCTGTGTTTTGCTTAATTTCCTTCCTAATTTATGGAAGAGTTCTGTATATTAATCTTTTGTATTCTGCCTCTGATAATTCAAAGAAATTTTACTCCTCTGGAAAATTTCTAGATGTTTTATTTTGGGAGCTTGCTGAAGCCATCATGGATTGACTCTTTATGTGTTTTGATATTGACTGTTGTCTCTGAGCCATCAATAAGTTGTCATATTTATTTATTTTATGATTGCTTACTGTGTCCTAGCTTCTTGTTTTGTTTTGATATGCCCAAATAGGCTGTTCATATGAGCTAGTTTGATTATTGGCACCTTTGAAACTCTAATGTCCTGTCACCAGGTGGTTAGATCTGTTACTAGGTATGTGAGCTCAGGAGTCCGCCCACTCCTCCTGTATGGATTCAGCTCAGGTGCCCAGATACATAGCCATCAAGTGTGTGGTGTAGGCTCTCACAGTCCTAGACAGGCATGGGTGATTTGTGTAGGCACAGGCATCAGGCTGCAGCAGGAAGACACACTCTGAGCAAGGCAGGGGGCTGACGACTGCCCTTGAGTGTCCAGGAGGAAGGTGTGTCCCTGTTCCCTAGAGCGCGTAGGTGGGTGGGTTTAGCAGCCACACTATGAGCACCTAATGTTGTTGGCTGGAAGGACTGGGAGGCATCTCTTATTCATGGGCCCCTATCACCAGTGGCTAGGTGGCATGGGTGGAGCCGCCAGTCCTCAGGTCCCTGATGTGGGTAGGTGAATACTCTGCTTAATGGGCAGAGCAGTGTCACATGTCAAGAACCTGCCACTTCACAGCTGAAACTGTTGAAGTTAGACTTCTGGTATATACTCTGTTGTTCTGCGGTAATGAAGGCCTAAGCTGTTGAGATGGGTCCACACAAGTGTATGTAGGAGGATAGGCACTCAAAGTCCGTGCATCCCTTTTGCGTGTGCCTACCCTGGGTTCCTGGCTTAGGGAAGCCGGCAGTTTATTCTTTCCCCTGTTGGTTAATTTGTTCACTCTCCAAGGCATGGAGAATGGCTCTGGGCGTGTGACAGATCCTACTTCCGGCCCAGGGGACTTGGCAATTGCTGAAGCTGCTCTGGGACCCAGTGCAGAGCAGGGAGCGGGGAGGTAAATGGGAGAGAGGTTTTTCCCTAATGGGGGTGTTTTTGATCTGCGCCGTAAGCCGTAGGCACGTACTTATCTTTCACTGATCCAGGGCTGCTTCTCACCGGTTCTGGGTGGCTGTGTAGACTTTCTGGCCCTGGGTATCTCCCGGTGTGGAAAACGCACCTCCTGAGCACCGCCGGTTGCCTGCTTCATTGCTCAACCCCAAGCTGATCCGGCCTGAAGGGCTCAGGCTTTCACTGAGTCAGGTCTGGCAACTCCTTGCTGCTTCTGAACCATCTCTCCCTCCCCCTGCCATTCAGTCCAGTTCCTCAACTCTGCCTTTGATGTTCAGGGCTCCCAGATTGACATATATAATCAATTCACTTGTTTTTTCAGGTCTTTGTTGTAAGAGGGTCCACTGGAAGCGTCTGACTACTCCGCCATCTTGGCCCCGCCTCTTGAAACAATTATTACTGTGGTGGTTGCCAAATTGTGATTTTATAATGCCATAATTTCTTCTACATTTATTAGTTCACACTCTACAGTAAAGAAGAGCTTTCTCTTCTCCCTCTATTTATTTATTCATTTATTTAGTTTTATCATATGGATTTGTGGATTCTTATTTAATGGGTTATAAACTGTTACTTTATTTATTTTGATGTCCAAATTGCCCCAGAATTGGATAGGGGAAGCCTTTTTGAGCTTGATTTTTGGACCTTTAGATATGTCCCAACATTCTATGAGCACTTCCTTACTTTCTGGCACAGTAAGATTCTCCAGGCTCAGCTTGTGCATTTTCTGCCCCAGCCCTGGAATCAGCTCCAAGAATTCAGCCTTGGTTCCTTTTGGTAGGGATACCAAGACATGGGCACTAGGTGTGATCATTGTTACCAGGGTGCCATTGCTTCTAGGCTATTTCAGTGGACAGTGCTAGGATAGACATACATATATATAGATAGATATAGATAGACAGGATATATATATATCCTATACATATATATATAGGATATACATATAAACAAAACAAAACCTGTTGCTGTTGAGTCAATTCCAACTCATAGCCATTCTATAGGACAGAGTAGAACTGCCCCATAGGGTTTCCAAGGGGCAGCTGGTGGATTAGAACTGCCAAACTTTGGTTAGAAGCCACTGTATTTTTTGTTGTTGTTGCTTCCTAGCAACAGTGTTCCCACCTATGTGGTTTTTTTTTTAAAAATTGTGTTTTAGGTGAAAGTTTACAGTGCAAATTAGTTTCTCATTAAAAAATTTATACACAAATTGTTTTGTGACATTGGTTACAATCCCCACAATGTGTCAGCACACTCCCCCTTTCCCTTTACACCCTGGGTTCCCTGTGTCCGTTTGTCCCGGTTTCCTATCCGTTCCTGCCTTCTTGTCTTTGCTTTTGGGCAGGTGTTGCCCATTTGATCTTATATATTTGACTGAACTAAGAAGCATGTTCCTCACGTGTGTTATTGTTTTTTCTTATCCACCTGTCTAATCTTTGGCTAAAAGGTGGACTTCGGGAGTGGCTTCAGTTCTGAGTTAGCAGGGTGTCCGGGGGCCATAGTCTCAGGGGTTCCTCCAGTCTCTGTTAGACCAGTAAGTCTGGTCTTTTTTGTGAATTTGAATTTTGTTCTACATTTTTCTCCTGCTCTGTCTGGAACCCTCTATTGTGGTTCCTGTCAGAGCCGTCAGTAGTGGTAGCTGGACACTATGTATTTCTGAGCTCAGGCTGGTGGAGGCTGTGGTTCATGTGCTCCATTAGTCCTTTGGACTGATATTTTCCTTGTGTCTTTTTGATTTTCTTCATTATCCTTTGCTCTGAACATGATGGGACCAATAGATGTATCTTAAATGGCCATTCGCAAGTTTTAAGACCCCAGACACTACTCACCAAAGTAGGATGTAGAACATTTTCTTTATGAACTGGTATACACTGTATTTTAACACAAGTAACACACGCTTTCTACATTTGTTAGCCAACTGTGCCCTCCCCCCTCAAGGTATTTTTGTAAGTGGACTATGCTAATTTTTTGTACAGTAACATGTAAAAAAAAATTGGCGTAGTGGCTCTTATGAAAATACCTCATGGGGAGAGGGTGTGGTTGGCAAACAAAAGTAGAAAGCATGTGTTATTTGTGTAAAAATACAGTATATATAAATATATATGTATATGTATTGGTAATACCTAACTTACAGCGGGGTTCTCTTCTGATGACTCCATCCTAAATTGGTTCTTACATGAGTCAAATAACTTTTTTTTTTAGTTTTCATTATTATTGCCTTTCATTATCAGCATCTTTATAAATCCGATCTTTATTTGTCTTTGGGAGTTGGAAACATTACATACAAACTTACAGGTATATTTTAATACATACATACATAAAAAATACACAAATCATGAAATTTACTCCGACGATGAAGAAGAGTTGGATGATGTTGGCATTTTGTCAGTTGCAGTAATAACTCCACTTGTGGAAAGTTCTGGATAATGTGGATCAGCTCTGGGAATGGGGATGACGTTTCTAGTGAGAAAATTAGTGAGAATCGTCTGAATGATCCTTTTCTTTTTTTCTTCATATATTTTGAGGTAACATCTCACTGCTTCCCAAATCTATCAACTTCAGCAAAGCGATCAGCGTTGGTTTTCAAGCAACTGAAGCCCCGATTTAGTTTAGAAAGCTAAACCTATACGGGAGTGTTTTGAACAGTAAATCATAAAATTGAACATCTGCAAGTGAACATCTGGGAATGATATCATCAGCAAATTACACGCTGCAACATTGAATGTAGTACAAATTACTAACGAAACAAAACAAAACCAAAAAACCAAACAATTGTAATGTGGTTCATCGTAACTCAAATATGTCATAAGTTGGGGACTATTTGAATATTCATATATTTAATAAAGCACACAGGGGGCACAATTACAGACTGAACAAATAGTTTATTTTCATTGCTGAATAGCATTCCGTTGTATGAATAAACCCATTGCTGTCAAGCAGATTCTGATTCATAGCAACCTTATAGGACAGAGTAGAACTATCCCACAGGATTTCCAAGGTTGTGTATACCACAATCTATCAATTTCACTGGCTTTGTTGGGCATTTGAGCTGTACATACATAACTTGTAAAAGAAGGAAAGAAATACCTTGAAGATATAGCTTTACAGGTGAGATAGACAGATAAAGCAGAAAGTTGGAGAATAAGTTTTTCATGAAATTTATACATGTGTAGTTATGGGTACGTGGACCTCGAGATGTTTCAGCTAAGGTTTGAAGGATGAGAAGATAGGATATCCCTAGGAGGACATGGAGAGTGCAAGTGAGTGTGGGAGCACAAAAGTGAGAGCGCTTCCAGGCAGAGGGAGAGCATGATGACGATCTACGAAGTGCTAGTGGTTTGGAAAGGCTGGGGCAGAGGGAGCTCCGTTTGAAGGTGGAGGGGAGAACTGAGGTTGAAGATCAGTTGATGAGGCAAAGGACACGTTACAAAGATCCTAGGAGATGGGACTTTATCCCTTAGGGAATTGAGGCACTACTGAAAAGTTATTTCTCTCTTCTTCCCTGTCTTGTTCTCCTTCTTTACCAGGGGCATTATATGACCTATTATTTATTTATTTTATTGTACTTTAGATGAAGGTTTACAGAGAAAACTAGTTTTTCATTAACCAATTAATACACATATTGTTTTGTGACATTAGTTGCCAACCCCACGACATGTCAACACTCTCCCCTTCTTGATCTTGGGTTCCCCATTACCAGCTTTCCTGTCCCTCCTGCCTTCTTGTCCTTGCCCCTGGGCTGGTGTGCCATTTAGTCTCATTTTGTTTTATGGGCTTGTCTAATCTTTGGCTGAAGAGTGAACTTCATGTAGCCTATTTTTTAGTGTAGAAGAATTCTCTTCAGCATCTGGCAGGAAAGGTGAATTGGAGGGATAGAAATGGGAGACAGGGAGGCCTGTGGGGAGGCTACAGCAATGATCAGTGAGAGGTATATCTTGGTGGTTAAGAGTGAAATTCCTGGAGTCAGGCACCCAAATTTGTAACTGTAGCTCAGTCCTCTCTCCTGACCTCTAGACTCTCATATCCAACTTTCTATACAACATCCCCACTTGAAAGTCTAACAGGCATTCTCAAACTCAACACATTCAAGACTGAACTCCTGACCTTACCCCTAAAAACGGATGCTCCTACAGTCTTTTTCTCTTATGTTGGCAATTCTATCCTCTGGTTGCTCAGGCCAAATTCTTAGAGTTATTTTTTCCAACATTTTTTTATTGTGGTAAATACATATGTAATAAAACATTTGACATTTCAGCAATCTTCACATGTACAGTTCAGTGATATTAATTATGTTCATCATGTTGTTCAACCACCACCCTTATCCATTCCCAAATTATACCATCACCCTTAACAGAAGTTCAGTGTCGCCTAAGCATTGAGCCCTCCTTTCCCCCTCCCAACTCTGGTCATAAACTTTGGTCTCTTTATACATTCTTATTCTAAATACTTCATATAAGTGGAATCATACAGTATTTGTCTTTTTGTGACCGACTCAGCATTATTCTTGACTTCTCTTTTACACCCCACATCCAATCCATCCACAAGTCTAATATGTTAGTTTGCATTTCCTATAATTTATATGAATGGAATCATACAGTATGTTCTCTTTTTTAATCTGGCTTCTTTCATTCAACATAATTAGTTTGAAATTCATCCATGTGGTTGTGTGTATCAATAGTTCATTCTTTTTCAGAGCTGAGTAGTTGCAGTACGATGGATAGCTTTTGTGTGGCCTTTCTAGCCATGATCTTGTAACTCCTACTCAAGTGATTGGGCAGGACTGTGCGATAGGGTAATTGTGGCCCACCAAAGGGATTGGTCAGTTTTGCCGTCTCGCTGGGCTTGAAATGAGCCACCTCAGAGGCAGGAAAGAGAGGACCCTACCATCACCAAAGAAGAACAGCCAGGAGCCAGCATGTCCTTTGGATTTGGGATTCCTGCACTGAGAAGCTCCTGGAAGCAGGAGACCGAGAGAGTGAGTGAGCTATAACCCTGAAGATACTGAGAAGCGGTGGCAGGAGAGACCTTGGAGCAGAGATTCAGCAGCAGGAGACTACAAAGTGGGCTTCCAAACCCACGGAGAGAAAGCTGAGTGCCTTTGGGCGGAGGCCTAGAGCCAGGGAGAAGGGTGCCTGTGAACGCTGCTGGGAATAGGCTGTCCTGATGGAAGAACTGTACCCTTGAGTGTTCCTGAGCCTAAATTGTAACCTGTTGCTTCCCTAATAAACACCATAATCGTGAGTATGGTCTGTGAGTTCTGTATGGTCACTGCAATGAATTACTGAACCCAACAGAGAAGTAGAATGTCGTGGGAGGGATGGTTGATGTTGGAATTGGTAAAGATGGTGGAGAGAGGAGGCATGTCTGACCACTGCCTCATAGGAATCAGCCTTGGGCTGTGATCTTGAGTCTCCTTCCCCCTTGTGAAGTCAGAGGAGGCCAGATACAGCTCCCAAGCTGTTTTTACAGTAGTATTCCATTGTGTTTATATACCACAATTTATCCATTGACCTATTGATGGGCATTTGGATTGTGTCCAGTTTTTGTCTATTACAAATAAAGCTGCTGTGAAGATTTGTGCAGACATCTTTGTATGGACATATGCTTTCATTTTTTTTTATTCTACTTTAGGTGAAGGTTTACAGAACAAATATTTTCTCATTAAACAGTCAGTACACATATTGTTTTATAACATTGGTTAACAACCCCATGACATGTCAATACACTCCCTTCTCGGCCTTGGAGGACCCTTTTTTTTTTTTGGTGAAAATATACATAGCCAAAGATACACCATTTCAAAAATTTCTACATGTACAATTCAGTGACGTCAATTACGTTTTTCCAGTTGTGCCCTTATTCTCACTTTAGATGAAGGTTTACAGAACAAAATAGTTTCTCATTAAACAGTACACATATTGCCCTATGACAATGGTTAAGAACCCCACTACATGTTAGCACTGTCCTTACGCAACCTTGGGTTCCCTATCACCAGCTTCCCTGTCCCCTTCTACCTTCTAGTCCTTGTCCCTGGACTGTTGTGCCTCATTAGTCCCATTTGGTTTTATGGGGCTGTCCAATCCCTGGCTGAACAGTGAACCTCGGGAATGACTTCACTACTGAGCTAAAAGGGTGTGTGGGGGCCATACTCTCAGGGTTTCTTCAGTCTCTGTCAGGCCAGTAAATCTGGTCTCTTTTTGTGTGTTAGAATTTTGTTCTACATCCTTCTCCAGCTCTGTCCAGAACCCTCTGTTGTGATCCTGGTCAGAGCAGTCAGCGGTGGTAGCCGGGCACCATCTGGCTGTACTGGACTCAGTCTGGTGGAGGCCGTGGTAGCTGTGCTCCGTTAGCCCTTTGCACTAATCTTTTCCTTGTATCCTGTTCTCTTCATTCTCCCTTGCTCCCGAAGGGGTGAGACCAGTGGAGTATCTTAGATGGCTGCTCACAGGCTTTTAAGACCCCAGACGCTACTCACCGAGATAGAATGTAGGGCATTGTCTTTATAAACTGTGTTATGCCAATTGAGCTAGACTGGCTAGATGGATATCCAGTTTTCCCTGAGACCATGGTCCCCACAGACCTCTGCCCAGCTATTCAGACCCTCAGGGAGTTTGGATGTGTCTATGTAGCTTCCATGACCTTTCCTTGTACAAGTTGTGCTGACTTCCCCAGTATTGTGTACTGTCTTACCCTTCACCAAAGTTATCACTTATCTATTATCTATTTAGTATTTCCCCCCAGCCCTCCCATCCCTTGTAACCAACAAAGATTGTTACTTTTTGTGTGTAAACTGTTTCATGAGTTTTTACAATAGAGGTCTCATACAATATTTGTCCTTTTGTGACTGACTTATTTCACTAAGCATAATGTCCTCCAGTTTCATCCAAGTTATGAGATGCTTCACAGATTCATCATTGTTCTTTATCATTGCACAATAATCCATTGTATGTATGTACCATAGTTTGTTTATCCATTCATCTGTTGATGGGCATCTGTTTCCATCTTTTTGCTATTGTGAACAGTGCTGCCATGAACATGGATGTGCTTATGTCTATTTGTGTAACGGCTATTATTTCTTTAGGATATATTCCTAGGAGTGGGATTGCTGGATCATATGGTATTTCTATTTCTAGCTAAGGAAGCGCCATATCATTTTCCAAAATGGTTGTATCATTATGCACTCCCACCAGCAGTGCATAAGAGTTCCGATCTCCTCACAGCCTCTCCAACATTTGTTATTTCCATTGTTTTTGATTCGTGCCAGTAATGCCGGGGTGAGATGGTATCTCATTGCGATTTTAATTTGCATTTCTCTAATGGCTAGTGATCGTGAGCATTTCCTCATGTGCCTTTTGGCCGCTTGAATGCCTTCTTTGGTGAAGTGTCTGTTCATCTCCTTTGCCCATTTTTTAATAGGATTACTTGTCTTATTGCTGTAGAGGTTGGATTTTCTTTTAGATTATGGAGACTAGACCTTTATCTGACTTGTAATGTCCAAAATTTATTTTTCCCAGTCTGTAGGTTCTCTTTTTACTCTTTTAGTGAATTCTTTTGAAGAGCATAGGTATTTGATTTTTAGAAGATCCCAGTTATCTAGCTTACCTTCTGGAGTTTGTGGGTTGATGGTTATGGTTTGTATCCTGTTAATGCTGTGTATTAGGGCCTGTAGTGTTGGTCCTATTTTTTCTTCTATGAACTTGATAGTTTTTGGTTTTCTATTTAGGTTTTTGATCGATTTTGAATTAGTTTTTGTATATAGTGTGAGGTATGGGTCCTGTTTCATTTTTTTGCCGATGGATATCCAGTTTTGCCAGCACCATTTGTTAAAAGACTGTCTTTTCCCGATTTGATGGACTTTGGGCCCTTGCCGAAGATCAGGTGACTTTAGGTGGATGGATTTACATCTGGGTTCACAATTCTGTTCCATTGGTCAATGTATCTTTCATTGTACCAGTACCAGGCTGTTTTGACTACAGTAGCTGTATAGTAGGTTCTGAGGGCAGGTAGTGTGAGTCCTCCAACTTTATTCTTCTTCTTCAATACTGATATACTTATTCGGGGCCTCTTCCCTTTCCACATAAAGTTAATGATTAGATTTTCCATCTCTTTGAAGAATGTTGTTGGTATTTGGATCAGGATTGCATTGTATTTGTAAATTGCTTTGGGTAGAATTGTCATTTTCACAATGTTGAGTCTACCTATCCATGAGCATGGTATGTTTTTCCATTTATGTAGATCCCTTTGGGTTTTTTGCAGTAGTGTTTTGTAGTTTTCTTTGTATGGGTCCTTTACATCCCTGGTTAGATTTATTCCTAAGTATTTTATTTTTTTAGGGGCTATTATAAATGGTATTTCTTTCCCGATTTCCTTTTCATGATTCTCTTTATTGGTGTATAGGAAGCAAAATGATTTTTTAAAAAAATATTTTATTGTACTTCAAGTGAAGGCTTACAGAACAAACAGTTTCTCATGTAACAGTAGTACACATGCTGTTTTATGACTTTGGTTAACAACCCCACAACATTTTAACCCTCTGAATTCTCAGCTTTTTTTTTTTTTTGGTGAAAATACACATAGCCAAAGATACACCATTTCAAAACTTTTTATGTACACATTTAAGTGACATTGACTATGCTCTTCCAATTGTGCTGCTATTCTAACCCAAGATGAAGGCTTACAGGACAAAATAGCCTCCCATTTAACAGTTACTACAAATGTTGCCCTATAACAATGGTTAACAATCTCACAACACATGAACAGTATCCTTACTCAACCTTGTGTTCCCTATCATCAGCTTCCTACTCCCCCTCTGCCTTCTGGCCCTTGTCACTGGACTCCTGTACCTCGTTAGTCTCATGTAGTTTTACTGGGCTGTCCACTCCCAGGCTGAACAGTAAAACCTCGAAGGTAACTTCACCTCTGAGCTGAAAGGGTGTCTGGGGGCCATACTCTTGAGGTTTCTCCAGTCTCCTTTAGGCCAGTAAATCTGGTCTTTTTTTTTTTTTTTGTGAGTTAGAATTATGCTCTACATCCTTCTCCAGCTCTGTCCAGAACCCTCTGTTGTGATTCTGGTCAGAGCAGTCAGCGGTGGTAGCCGGGCACCATCTAGCTGTACTGGACTCAGTTCGTTGGAGGTCTTGGTAGCTGTGGACAATTAGTCCTTTGGACTAATCTTTTCGTTGTATCCTGTTCTCTTCATTCTCCCTTGCTCCCGAAGGGATGAGACCAGTGTAATATCTTAGATGGCCGCTCACAGGCTTTTAAGACCCCAGACACTACTCACCAAGGTAGAATGTAGAGCATTATCTTTATAAGTAGTGTCATGCCAATTGAGCTAGATGTTCCCCAAGACCATGGTCCCCAGAGCCCTCCGTCCAACAACTCAGTCCCTCGGGGAGTTTGGATGTGTCCATGGGGCCTCCATGACCTTTCCTTATGCAGGTTGTGTTAGTTTCCCTTGTACTGTGTACTGTCTCACCTCTCACCCAAGATACCACTTATCTATTGCCTATTTAGTATTCCCCCCCCCATCCCTGGTAACCAACAAGGATTGTTACATTTTGCATGTGAATTTTTTCATGGGTTTTTACAATAGAGGTCTCATACAATATTTGTCCTTTTGTGATTGACTTATTTCACTCAGCATAATGTCCTCCAGTTTCATCCATGTTCTGAGATGGTTCACAGATTCATTGTTGTTCTTTCTCGTTGCAGAGTACTCCATTGTGTGTATGTACCATAGTTTGTTTATCCATTCATCTGTTGATGGGCACCTACGTTGTTTCCATCGTTTTGCTATTGTGAACAATGCTGCCATGAACATAGGTGTGCATATGTCTATTCGAGTGACAACTCTTATTTCTCTAGGATATATTCCTAGGAGTGGGATTGCTGGATCGAATGGTATGTCTATTTCTAGCTTTCTGAGGAGACGCCATATCATTTTCCAAAATGGTTGTATCATTTTGCATTCCCACCAGCAGTGTATAAGAGTTCCCATTTCCCCGCAGCCCCTCCAACATTTGTTATTTCCAGTATTTTTGATTCGTGCCAGTAATGCCGGGGTGAGATGGTATCTCATTGTGGTTTTAATTTGCATTTCTCTAATGGCTAGTGAACGCGAGCATCTCCTCATGTGTCTGTTGGCCATTTGAATGTCTTCCTTGGTGAAGTGTCTGCTCATTTCCTTTGCCCATTTTTTGATAGGATTGTTTGCCTTTTCGTTGTAGAGGTGTTGGATTTTCTTGTAGATTATGGAGATTAGACCTTTGTCTGACTTGTACTGTCCAAAAATTTTTTCCCATTCTGTAGGTTCTCTTTTGACTCTTTTGGTGAAGTCTTTTGAAGAGCATAGGTGTTTGATTTTTAGAAGATCCCAGTTATCTAGTTTATCTGTTGGGTTTTGTGTGTTGATGGTTATGGTTTGTATCTTGTTAATGCCATGTATTAAGGCCTGAAGTGTTGGTCCTATTTTTTCTTCTATGAACTTTATAGTTTTAGGCTTTATATTCAGGTCTTTGATCCATTTTGAAGTAGTTTTTGTATACGGTGTGAGGTATGGGTCCTGTTTCATTTTTCTGCAAATGGATATCCAGTTTTGCCAGCACCATTTGTTAAAAAGACTGTCTTTTCCCCATTTGATGGACTTTGGGCCCTTGTCGAAGATCAGGTTACCGTAGGTGGATGGATTTACATCTGGATTCTCAATTCTGTTCCATTGGTCAATGTCTCTATTGTTGTACCAGTACGCCAACTGATTTTTGTATGTTTATCTTGTATCCTGCTACTCTGCTGAATTTTTCTATTAGTTCCAGTAGATTTCTCGTGGAGTCTTTAGGGTTTTCGATGTATAGTATCATACCACCCACAAACAGGGACAGTTTAACTTCTTCATTACCTATTTGGATGTCCTTTATTTCTTTTTCTTGCCTTATTTCTCTAGCTAGAACTTACAGCACAATGCTAAATAGGAGTGGTGATAAAGGGCATCCTTGTCTTGTTCCTGTTCTCAAGGGGAATGTTTTCAGCCTCTCTCCATTAAGAATGATATTGGCTGTTGGTTTTGCATAGATGCCCTTTATTATATTGAGAAATTTCCCTTCTGTACGTATTTTATTGAGAGTTTTTATCAGGAATGGGTGTTGGACTTTGTCGAATGCCTTTTCCACATCAATTGAGATGATCATGTGATTCTTTTCTTTCCTTTTATTTATGTGGTGGATTACGCTGATTGAGTTTCTAATGTCGACCCATCCTTGCATACCTGGTATGAATCCTACTTGGTTGTGGTATATTATTTTTTTTGATATGATGCTGAATTCTATTGGCTAGAATTTTGTTGAGAATTTTTGCATCTATATTCATGAGAGATACTGGTCTGTAATTTTCTTTTTTTTTGGCATGCTTTTGGTATCGGGGTTATGCTGGCTTCATAGAATGAATTTGGAAGTGTCGCTTCCTTTTCTATGCTCTGAAATAGTTTCAGTAGTAATGGTACAAGCTCTTCTCTAAATGTTTGGTAGAATTCTCCAGTGAAGCCATCTGGGCCGGGGCTTTTTTTTTTTTGGGAGTTTTTTTTAAATTACCTTTTCAATCTCTTCTCTTGTTACGTGTCTGTTTAGATTTTCAACATCACTTTATTGTAGTTTGGGTAGGTAGTGTGTTTCTAGAAATTTATCCATTTCCTCTAGGTTTTCAAATTTGTTGGAGTATAGTTTTTCATAATATTCTGTTATGATCCTTTTTATTTTAGTTGGGTCTGTTGTAATGTCATCCATTTCATTTCTTATTTGGGTTATTTGCGTCCTCTCCTGTTTTTCGTTTGCCAGTTTGGCTAGTGGTTTGTCGATTTTGTTGATTCTTTCAAAGAACCAACTTCTGTTTTTGTTGATTCTTTCTACTGTTTTTCTATTCTCTTTTTCATTTATTTCTGCTGTGATCTTTATTATTTCCTTTCTTCTGGTGGTTGTGGGCTTTTTTTTTGTTCTCTTTCTATTTGTTTGAGTGTTGTAGCTAATGTTTTGATTTTGCCCCTTTCTTCTTTTTTGATGTGTGCATCTATTGCTATAATTTGTCCTCTGAGGACTGCCATAGCTCTGTCCCAAAGGTTTTGGTATGATGTATTTTCATTCTTGTTTGATTCTAGGAATTTTTTGATTCCATCTCTGATTTCTTCTATTACCCAGTGGTTTCTAAGCAGGGTGTTATTCAGTTTCCATGTAATTGATTTTTTTCCTTGCTCTTTCTGTTGTAAATTTCTACCTTGATGGCATTGTGGTCAGAGAAGATACTTTGTATTATATGAGTGTTTTGGATCTTGTTGAGGATTTCTCTGTGGCCTAACATGTGGTCTATGCTGGAGAATGTTCCATGTGCATTGGAAAAGAATGTGTACTTTGCAGCTGTTGGATGGAGTGTTCTGTATATGTCTATGAGGTCAAGTTGGCTGATTGTGCCCTTTAGGTCTTCTGTATCTTTGCTGAGTTTCTTTTTAGATGTTCTGTTCTTTACTGACAGTGGTGTGTTGAAGTCTCCTACTATTATTTTGGAACTGTTAATTTCTCTTTTCAGTGCTGTTAGAGTTTGTTTTATGTATTTTGGAGTCCTGTCATTGTGTGTGTAGATGTTTATTATGGTTATGTCTTCATGCTGGATAGTCCCCTTAATCATTATATAGTGCCCTTGTTTGTCTTTTTTGGTGGATTTTGTTTTAAAGTCTATTTTATCTGAGATTAATATTGCCACTCCTGCTCTTTTTGCTAATTGTTTGCTTGATATATTTTTTCCCAGCCTTTGATTTTTAATAAATTTACATCTTTGTTTCTAATGTGTGTCTCTTGTAGACAGCATATTGATGGATCCTGTTTTTTTATCCATTCTGTCAATCTCCATCTCTTTATGGGTGCACTGAGGCCATTTACATTCAGTGTAATTATTGATAGATGTGAGTTTATTGCTGTCATTTTTTAGTGGTGCTAACATCTTCTTTGTTCTTCTTACTCTCCTGTGCTGAATTCCTTTTGTTTGTAGATTTTTTTCATTTCTTTAGTTTTTGTAGGTTTTGTTTTTACTGAGACTGTATGTTTTTCCTCTATTTTTATGAGTAGGTTTGTTAAGTTTCTTTGTGGTTACCGTGAAATTTACCGTTATCTTTCTAAGTTTGAAGCAGTCTATTATTACTTGGTATTGCCTTGCCTTCCTCTGCATTAGAAGGTTCTATCCCTACACTGTTTTTTCCTTCTTTTATTGTTCTGATGTTGCTGTTATTTTCAGATTAATTGCTCTGATTCCCTGTTGTATTTATTTTGGTTTTGAATAGTCCTTGAGAGCTCATTTCCTAGATTGGTATCTGGTTGGTATGATCCTGTGTCCTAGATTCAATCTGTGAGCTGAAGTTGTTTGCGCTCAGATCGAAGCCCTCCCTTGAATAATTCTTGTAAGTTTTGTTTGGTTTTTACATACTCCCTGTTTATCTGGAAATGTCCTAATTTCATCATCATATTTGAATGAGAGTTTTGCAGGATATATTATTCTTGGCTGGCAATTTTTTCTTTCGAGGTTTTATATATGTCATCCCATTGCCTTGTTGCATGCATGGTCTCTGCTGAATAATCTGAGTTTAGTCTTACTGTTTCTCCTCTGTATGTGACCTCTTGTTTTTCACGAGCTGCCCTCAGGATTCCTTTTCTTTGGTTTTGGTGAGTGTGGGTATGATATGCCTTGGTGATTTTCTTTTGGGGTCTATCCTATATGGGGTTCGTTGAGCTTCTTGGATGGCCAGCTTTTCATCTTTCAGGATATTGGGGAAGTTTTCTGTCAGCAGTTCTTCAATGATCTTCTCTGTGTTTTCTGTTTTCTCCCCCTGTTCTGGAACTCCAATCGCTCACAAACTTTTGCTTTTGATTGTATCCAACATAATTCTCAGGTTTTTCTTCGTTTTTTTTTTTTGAGTTTTCCTCAGAGTTGTATCCAAGTGTTTGTCTTCAATTTCGCTGATCCTGTCTTCCACCGTTTCAAATCTGCTCCTCAGTCCTTCTATGACACTGTCCATTTCTGAAATCTTGTTTCTCTTTTGAATTTCTAATTGTTGTTTTGTATGATTTCTAGTCATGAATTTATTTTGGCATTTTGTTCCTGCATTATTATTTCCTGAATTCTTCCATTTTTTGGTCTGTATCTTCCATGAATTTTTCTACCTTTTCCATGAATTTGTCTATTCTTTCCCCATTTTTGTCCGCCTTTTGCTTCAACTCTTGGATAATTCTGAACATTAGAGATTTGAATTCCCTATAAGGTAGTTCTAGTGCCTTTTCTTGTACTGGAAAGTCATCTGGTGTTGTATTTTGGATGCCTACTGGAACCATCCTGTCCTGTTTGTTTAAATGTTTTGATATTGTCTGCTGTCTTTGGGGCATTCAGTAGTTATTTTTCTCGGTTATTGACTGTAGATTTGTTTCCTCCTTTTTTTTTTTTGTTTTATTTGGCTATGTCTGAGCACGCGTGCTGCGTGTTTTTTGTTGTTTTCTCGTCTGTGGGCACGATACTTTTCACCTCCTTCTCCAATTGGCAGGGTCATTTGCTCAGATATGGTACAGCAAGGCAGGTCTAGCTGAAGAGGAGTTGCTGGGATTGGTTGTTTTGGCACTTACTACAGCCATCAAGGTGTGCTGGTAATCAGTGCAGGACAGGTTCTGCTAGGCTGTGTCTGTGCTGCTTGGTGGTGTGATGTTAAGCGCACAGTGCAGGTAGGCAGGATGGAGGGGGGAGATCGTGATGTGTGGAGCTAAGATGGGTATGGGAGAGAGGAGAGAGGAACAGGAGCCGAAAACATACAATCAGACAAAAAAGAGTGCTAGGGGAACTTGTCGTTGGAGTGGAGAGATGAGAGACTATGAAATGGAGAAAAACAAAAAGGAGAAGAAGAAGAAAAAATGAATAAATAAAAATTAGAAAGAAAAAAGAAAAGAAAAGCTCTCGGGATCCCACCGGTGCAGCTAAGAGGTCTGGGGAAGTTGCTTCCAGGCTGTGAAGTACAGCCTGCCTAGAAGGCGTAAAGGTGTCACTCAGCACCTGGTATCCAGGGGACAGTTAGAGAAGGAAGGTATAGAGAGACGAGAAACTGAGTAATGAAGAAAGACAAAAAAGTGAAAAGAGGGAAAAGAAAACAGAACAATTAAAAAAAAGAACAAGAAAAATCCCCCCAAAAACAGAAAAAAAAAAGCAAAAAAAGAAATGTACTCAGGGATCCCTCTGGGCGTCTGTGCAAACTGAGGGGGTAGGTTCCAAGCCGCGCAGTACTGTCCGGCTAGAACGGGCTCCCAATTCAAGAAAAGAAAAAACACACAAACAAACAATTCAAAACAAAGAAACAAAAAAGTCCCAGGGTCCCACCAGCGTGGCAGCATGGACTGGGAATCATTTTCACATTCGAGCGGAGTTTCACAGCCTTTCAGGAAGAAGCAAAGATGGCACACGGAGCCAGGTGTTTGAGCGAAAGGAGGTGGAGGTGGCGACAGGTAAGGAAGAAATCAAAGGAAGCAGAAAAAAGCAATACCAGCAGCCAACAAATGGCACTCAGGGAGTTGGCCAGTGCGTGCGGGTGGATTCCAAGCAGCCGGTGCTTCCTGGCCATGAGATTGTGGTTGCGGGAAGCAGAGGAGGCCAAGTAGGGGTGAAGAAGTATGGGGGGTGGGAAAGTGTATATCACTGGTTACTAGTTGTTCTGTCTCCTGCTGGAAGCTCCATGAAGCTGCTTTCTTGTACCGCTTGTTTGCTGGTCTCTGATAGGAGTCCAAGATGGTGGATCCATGCTGCATTAGCTGATGGGGGACCTCTGCATGTATTTCTCCTCGCTCTCTGTTCTCTGTCAGTTTCTTATTCCATTTGGTGCTTGGCTGAGTACTTTTTCTCTTCATTTGATGCTTAGGGTTTCAGGACTGCTGTTTTCTCTGGTTGGCTTAGTTTTTCAGATCTTTGCTGTGGAGGGACTGCATGGTGCTTCTGCCTAGAGTGCCGTGTTGCCTGGAAGTCTGCTTTCATTTGTTTTGAGTAAATTTATAGGAGTGAAAATCCTGAATTGTATGGTCGATGTATGTTTAACTGTAAGAAACTGCTAAACTCTTTTCCAGTGTGATTGTTCCATTTCATTCCCACCAGCATTGCATGAGAGTTCCAGTTTCTTCACATACTTGTCAACACTTGAAATGTTAGTCTTTTTAATTTTAGCCATTTTAATAAGTGTGTAGTGCTACCTAATTGTGGTTTTAATTTGCATTTCCCTAATGGACAATGATGTTTAGCAGTTTTTCATGTTGTTATTTATTATCTGTATATCTTCTGTAGTGAAATATCTGTCAGATTTTTCTCCCATTTTAAAAATTGGGTGGTTTGATTCCTTATTATTGAGTTTTTTTTTTTTAAATTGTGCATTAGGTGAAAGTTTACAGAGAAAATTACTTTCCCATTAGATAGTTTGTACAAAAAGTATTTCATGACCTTTGTTTCATTTCCTTCAATGTGTCAGCACTCTCCCCATTTCTGCCCTGGGTTCTTTACTATTCTGGATAAACCTTAAAAAAAAATCTGCTGCTGTCAAGTTGATGCCAACTCATAGCAACCCTACAGGACAGAGTAGAAATGCCCCTAAGGTTTCCAAGGAGTAGCTGGTGGATTTGAACTGCTGACCTTTTGGTTAGCAGCTGAGCTCTTAACTACTGTGCCACCAGGGCTCCTCATATTCTGGGTACAATTACTATATTATATACATGCTGTGCAAAGATTTTTCTCCCAGTCTTTGGCTTGCCTTTTCATTTTTGTGGAGTGAAGAATTAACTTTACCTAAAATATTTGGCCTTTGTCCCCAGTTCCTGGGAGGTAACCTCTAAACTGTTTGAATTTCCCCAGTGATTGGAGTGTCCTTGTTCTTAATGGAGGGCTCCTGGGCCATACCTGATTGTTTGTGCTAACAAGATGACTCATGATGGGGGCTGGTTAGAAAGACCCACCAAGTGATATCAGCCCAACCTCCAGAGGGTAGGGGTAGATGAAAATTGAGTTCAATCATGTGGCCGATGATTTAATTAATCATGCCTATGTTATGTTCTGCTACAAAAGAACTATTTAAAATGTTAAAAATCAAAGACATCACTTTGAGGATTAAGGTGTGCCTGACCCAAACCATGGTACTTTCAATTGCCTCATATGCATGTGAAAGATGGACAATGAATAAGGAAGACCGAAAAAGAATTAATGCCTTTGTATTATGGTGTTGGCAAAGAATATTGAATATACTATGGACTGCCAGAATGAACAAATTTGTCTTGGAAGAAGTACAGCCAGAGTGCTTCTTGGAAGCAAGGATGGTGAGACTTCGTCTCACATACATTGGACATGTTATCAGGAGGGACCAGTCCCTGGAGAAGGACATCATGCTTGGTAAAGTAGAGGGTCAGCGAAAGAGAGGAAGACCCTCAAGGAGATAGACTGACAGTGGCTACAACAATGGGCTCAAACATAGCAATGATTATGAGGATGGCACAGGACTGGGCAGTGTTTCCTTCTGTTGTACATAGGGTTGCTATGAGTTGGAACTGACTCGACAGCACCTAACAACAACAAACAACATGTTATGAAACCCTGATAAAAACTCGGAGCACTCAAAGCTTGAGTGAGCTTCCCTGACTGACAATACATCGAAGCATCACATCATGCACATCAGGTAACACATCTTGACTCCTTAGGGACAGGACACAGAAGCTTCATATTTGGGACCCTCCCAGACTTTACCTTAATGGGTCTCTTCTTTTGGCTAGTTGTAATTTGTATCTTTTTTGCCATAATAAAACTCCAACCATAATTATAGTATTTCCCTGAGTCTGTGAGTTGTTCTAGTGATTTATCAAATCCTATAGGGTAGTGAGAACTCCCTAATTTGTAGCCAGGTGGTCAGAAGTTTGAGTGTCCTGGGAATCTCCAAGCTTATTGCTGGTGTCCTGAGAGGGTAGTGGGAACCTCTGAATTTATAGTCAGTCGGTCAGATGTGAGGGTGGCCCTGGGAGCCCTCTAACTTATGGCTGGTATTCTGAGGGAATATTGGGAATTTGTAACCAATTGGTCAGAAGTGCAGACGGCCTGGGAACACTTGAGCTTGAAGCTGGTGTCTGAAGTGAGGACAGTCTTGTGGAAGATTGCGCCCTTAACCTGTGAATTTTGGTCTCTCCAAGTAGTTAGGGTCAGAAGAACTGATTTTGCAATTTTCATAACAGTATCTTTAGTATTATAATGAAATGTGAAAAGACCTGGAGTTAGAAAACCAAAAGGGAAGAATGTGGCTGGTATGTCTCAAGCTGGAAGAACTGAAGAGAAAATTCAAGCCTCTATGGGCAAGAACTTGAATGACACAGGAAGTATCAAAAGAAGTTGGAAGGAAAGCAGAGTCACTGTACCAAAAAGAACTGGTTGATGTTCAACCATTTCAGGAGGTAGCATATGATCAAGAACTGCAGGCACTGAAGGAAGAAGTTCAAGCTTCACTGAAGGTATTGGCAAAAAACAAGGCTCTAGGAATTGCTAAGATACCAATTGAGATACTTCAGTAAATGGATGCAACGCTGGAAGCACGTACTGTCTATGTCAAGAAATTTGGAAGACAGCTACCTGGCCAACCAACTGAAAGAGATCCATATTTGTACCCATTCCAAAGAAAGGCAATCAAAAAAAATGTGGAAATTATCAAACAATGTCATTAATATCACACACTAGCTTGAGCTCTATTCATCTGGAGCAATAGAGGAAGAAGGATAGTCAGGAACAGGAGGAGGAAATGAAATGTGTGGCTAATTGCCTTCATGAACAACTGCCTCCTTTGCCATGAGATCCGAAGAACTGGATGGTGCTTGGCTACCATTACCGAACATTTTGATCAAAGATTCTATAGAAGAATTCTGATGAAAAGGGGGAAAATGCAGAATAGAATTTCAAATTCTCATGGACTTCAGACTTTCTAGAGCAATGGAGGCTGAATGAACCTCTGAAACTAATGCCCTGAGATAATCTTTAAACCAAAAATATCCTCTAAAGTCTTAAAACCAAACAATAGCTCAGCTTAACTAGTAAAAAATGTCTGCCTTGAGCATTGTGCTTTTAAAAGATCTATCTATATTGCATCAAATTGACAACAGCAACTCAAAAGATTAGCAGAACCTTAGGGGGAAGTGAGTTTATGTTAATAGGGGAGGAACAACTCAGAAAAGGAGGGTGAGAATGGTTGCACAACTTGAAGAATGTAATCAATGTCACTGAATTGTACATGTGAAATTGTTGAACTGGTGTATGTTTTGCTATGTATATTTTCAATAACAATAAAAATAAAATAAATTATTTAAAAAAATCACATGCTAGCAAAGTTTTGCTAAAGATAATTTAAAAATTACCGTATTAGTACTTCGACAGGGAACTGCCAGAAGTTCAAGCCAGATTCAGAAGAGGATGTGGAATGAGGGATATCATTGCTGATGTCAGATGGATCTTGGCCAAAATCAGAGAATATCAGAAAGATGTTTACCTGTGTTTTATTGACTACCCGAAGGCATTCAACTGTGTGGATCACATAAAATTACGAATAACATTACAAAGAATGAGAATCAGAACACTTAAATGTGCTTGTGTGGAATCTGTACATGAATCAAGAGGCAGTCCTTGAAAGAGAATAAGGGGATACTTTGTGGTTCCAAACCGGAAAAGGTGTGCGGCAGGGTTGTATCTTTTCACCTTATTTATTCAATCTGTATGCTGAACAAATAGCCACGAACTGGACTATATGAAGAAGAACATGGCATCAGGACAGGAAGAAGACTCATTAACAACCTGTAATACACAGCTAACACAGCCTTGCTTACCAAAAGTGAAGATGACTTGCAGCACTTACTGACGAAGGTCAAAGACTACAGCCTTCACTATGGGTTATGCCTGAACGTGAAGAAAATGAAAATGCTCACAACCAGACTGATAAACAACATCACGATAAACGAAGAGAAATTTGAAGTTGTTAATGATTTCATTCTACTTGGATCAACAATCAGGTCCATGGAAGCAGCAGTCAAGAAATCAAATGACATTGAATTTGAGAAATCTGCTGCAAAAGAGGAGCGAGGCCTGGTGGCGCAGTAGCAAAAGACTTCTTTAAAGTTTGAAAAGCAAACTGGTCGCTTTGATAACTAAGGTGAACCTGACCCAAGGCATAGTCTTTGCAATTGACTTGTATACATGCAAAAGCTGGACAATGAAAAAGGAAGACAGAAGAAGAATTGATGCATTTGAATGGCAATGCTGGCAAAGAATATTGAATACCATGCACTCCCAGAAGAACGAACAAATCAGTCAGTCTTAAAAGATACACAACCAGAATGCTCCTTAGAAGCAAGGATGGCAAGACTTCAGCTTGCTTACTTTGGACATGTCATCAGGAAAGACCAATTGCTAGAAAAAGGACATCATGTTTGGTAATAGAGGCTCAGCAAAAACAAGGAAAACCCTCAAGGAGATGGATTGACACAATAGCCACAACAACGTGCTCAAACATACCAACGATCATGAAGATGGCACAGGACTGGGCAACTTTTCATTTTATTCTACGTTAAGGTCACCATTAGTTGGAGCCGATTTGATGGCAACTAACAACAATATCTTTTTGAAAAACAAAACTTTCTAATTTTGATGAAGTTCAAGTTATAATGCTTCTTTTATATCTACACTTTTTGTGTTCTTCTAAGAACTTCTCCTATGATTTCTTCAATAGATTTTTATAGTTTTCGGTTTTACATTTGGGTTTATGGTCCATCTTGTGTTAATTTTTCTATATGTTGTGAGGTAATTGTCAAGGTTCAATTTTTTTTTTTTTTACATATGGCTATCCAATTGTTCTAGTACCATATATCGAAGACTATTCTTTCCCCATTGAATTGCATTTATATCTTTGTTGAAAATCAATTGACCATATGTGTGTGGTCTATTTCTTGACTCTTTTCTTTTCCATTGATTTTACACCAATACCACACCATGTTGATTACTGTAGCTTGAAATTAGGTAGTGTAAATCCTCTGGGTGGTGCTAATGTTTCACTTGCTTGGTTGCTAAGCAAAAGGTTGGAGGTTTGAGTCTACTAGAGGCACTTTGGAAGAAAGGCCTGGAGATCTACTTCCAAAAAATCAGCCATTGAAAACTGTACAGTTCTACTCTGACATACATGGTGTCACCATGAGTCGGAATTCACTCGATGGCAACTGGTACTGGTAAGTCCCCAAACTTTGTTCTTTTTCAGAGTTGTTTTGGCTGTTCCAGGTCCTTTACATTTCCATATAAATTTTAGAATTAGGTTGTTAATTTACACCTCTTAGCAATATTGAATCTTCCAGTCTGTGAACGTAGGATATCTCTCCATTTATTTAGATATTTAATTACTCTCAGGAATGTTTTGTAATTTTCAATGTATGAGTCTCGCATATCTTTTGTCAAATTTATCCCTAAGTATTTTATATTTTGTGATACTATGGTAAATAGTATCCTTTATTTCAGTTTCTGATTGTTAATTGCTAGTATACAGGAATAGTTGATTTTTGTACCCTTCAACCCTGAAAAACTCATTTGGTAGTTTTGTAGATTCCTGAGAATTTTCTACATAATGTCAGATGTGAAAAAGACAGTTTTACTTCTTCCTTTATATTCTGTATACCTTTTATTTGTTTTCTTACTATATTGCAAGGGCACAATGTTGAATAGAAGTAGGAAATTCAGACATTCTTGCCTTTTTGCCAATCTTAAGGAGAAAGCATTCTGTCTTCCCCCATTGATTATGATGTTACCAAAAACAAAAACAAAAAAACCCAAACCCGTTGCCTTTGAGTTGATTCCGACTCATAGTGACCCTATAGGACAGAGTAACTGCCCCATGGAGTTTCCAAAGAATGGCTGGTGGATTTGAACTGCCGACCTTAGCTGCCTTTTATCAGGTTGAGGATATTTTCTTCTATTCCTAGTTTGGTGAGATTTTTTATCATGAATGGGTGTTGAATTGTTTCAAGTGCTTTTCTGCCTCAGTTGACACAGTCCTACAGATTTTATTTTTATTCTGTTAATATTTTAAATTACATTTATTGATTTTGGAATGTTAAACCAACTTTTGATTCCTTAGGTAAAACCTCACTTGGTTATGATGATCTACTTATATATTATTGGATTCTACTTGATAAATCTTTGTTAAGAATTTTGTGTATATGTTCATGAAGAATATTGGTCTGTAGTTTTCTTTATTTGTAATTTCTTTTTCTGATTTTGTCATCAGTTTAATTCTGGCCTCACAGAATGGGTTGTGTAATGTTTCTTCCTCTTCAATTTTCTGGAAGAGTTTACATAGAAGTGATATTTTTTCCTTAAATTTTTGGTAGAATTCACTAATGAAGCCAATTGGGCCTGAAGTTTTCATTATGGGAAGGTTTTAAACTACAAATTTAATTTATATATGTTTATTCAGGTTATTTATTCCTTTTGGGGTGAGATTTAGTAGTTTATGTATTTCAAGGAATATGTGTATTTATTCTAAGTTGTTGAATTTATTGGCTTCAAGTTGTTCATAATATTCCATTGTTGTTCTTTTAAAGCCTGTGAGATCTGTAGTACTGTCCCCTCAGTCATTACTGATATCTTTTTTACCTGATCATTTTGCCTAGGATTTTTTTTTAAACCACCTATGGCATTTTATTTTAGAAATTTCTATGTATTACATAGGTATTAACGTCCCTCCTCTCACTCTTACCCCTCCAACAAAACAGGAAGATTTTAAAAAACAAAACAAAACCTCAACATATAAAAATCTCTTATCTAGTTTCTCTAAAGTCTTAGGTTAAAAAAACAAAACAGTGCTTGCTTCCACAGCACATTTACTAAAACTGGAATGATACAGAGAAGAATAACATGGCCCCTGTGTGAGGATGACACACAAATTCATAAAGCATTCCATATTTTTACACCAACCTAGGAAATGAACTCTCAAGGACTACTCAAAACCAAAACATTTACAACAGGGAACCAGAGAGGTTAATCTGCAAATGACAACAACATCAGAACAATAAAAGTAGGAAAAAACAGTGTAGGTATAGAACTTTCTAATGGAGAGGAAGGCAAGGTGATACCAAGAATAATATTATAATAGAATAATATTCAATATAATAATAATATTCAAACCTAGGAATATAAAAGTAAACTTTAAAGTAACCAAAAGAAAGTTAACAAACCTACTCATCAAAATAAGGAAGAAAAACATAAAGTCCCAGTAAAAACAAAACCTATAAAAACAAAAGAAATGAAAAAAAAATTACAAATAAAAGGAATTCAGCAGAAGAGAATAAAAGGAACAAAGAAATCATCAGGACCACAAAAAAAAGCACTAGAAAATGACAGTAATAAACTCACACCTATCAATAATTACATTGAATGTAAATGGCCTAAATGCACCCATAAAGAGACAGAGAGTGACAGAATGGATTAAAAAAACAGGATCCATAAATACAATGTCTACAAGAGACACACCTTAGAAACAAAGACATAAATTTATTAAAAATCAAAGGATAGAAAAAAATATATCAAGCAAACTGCCCACAAAAAAGAGCAGGAGTGGCAATACTAACCTCAGATAAAATAGAGTTTAAAACAAAATCCACCATAAAAGACAAAGAAGGGCACTATATCATGATTAAAGGGACGATCTATCATGAAAACATAACCATAAAAATATTTACGCACTCAATCACAGGGCCCCAAAATACATAAAACAAACTTTAACAGCACTGAAAAGAGAAATTGACAGTTCCACTATAATCATAGAAGACTTCAACACACCACTCTCAGTAAAGGACAGAACATCTAGAAAGAAACTCAACAAAGATACAGAAGATCTAAAGGCCACAATCAGCCAAATTGAACTCATAGACATATATAGAACACTCCATCCAACAGCTGCAAAGTACACATCCTTTTTCAATGCACATGGAATGTTTTCCAGAATAGATCACATCTTAGGCCACAAAGCAACCCTCAACAAAATCCAAACGTTAAGATATACAAAGTATCTTCTCTGATCACAACCCCATCAAAGTAGAAATTAAACAACAGAAGAGCAAGGAAAAACGTCAATTACATGGAAACTAAATAATATTCTGCTTAAAAACCATTGGGTAATAGAAGAAATCAAAGACCAAATAAAAAAATTCCTAGAATCAAATGCAAATGAAAACACATCATACCAAAACCTTTGGGACACAGCAAAGGCAGTGCTCAGAGGTCAATTTACAGCAATAGATGCACACATCAAAAAAGAAGAAGGGGAGAAAATCAGAATATTAGCTACACAACTCAAACAAATAGAAAGAGAAGAGAAAAAGAAGCCTACAGCCACCAGAAAAAGGAAATAATAAAGATCAGAGCAGAAATCAATGAAATAGAGAATAGAAAAATGATAGAAAGAACCAACAAAACCAAAAATTGGTTCTTTGAAAGGATCAACAAAATTGACAAACCACTAGCCAAATTGAGAAAAGAAAAACAGGGGAGGACACAAATAACCCAATTAAGAAGTGAAATGGGTGACATTACAACAGACCCAACTAAAACAAAAGGATCATAAGAGTATTATGAAAAACTATACTCCAACAAATTTGAAAATCTAGAGGAAATGGATAAATTTCTAGAAACACACTACCTACCAAAACTATCACAAATTGATGTCGAAAATCTGAACAGACCCATAACAAGAGATGAAATTGAAAAGGTAATAAAAAAAACTCCCAACAAAAAAAAAGCCCTGGCCCAGATGGCTTCACTGGAGAATTCTACCAAATATTCAGAGAAGAGCTTACACCAGTAGTACTCAAATTATTTCAGAACATAGAAAAGGAAGAGATACTTCCAAATTAATTCTGTGAAGCCAGCATAACCCTGATACCAAAACCAGGCAAAGACACTACAAAAAAGAAAATTACAGACCAGAATCTCTCATGAATATAGATGCAAAAATTCTCAACAAAATTCTAGCCAATAGAATTTAGCATCATATAAAAAAAAATAATAATACACCACAACCAAGTAGGATTCATACCAGGTATGGAAGGATGGTTCAACATTAGAAAGTCAATCGATGTAATCCACCACATAAATAAAATAAAATAAAAGAATCACACGATCATCTCAATTGATGCAGAAAAGGTATTCGACAAAATCCAACACCCATTCCTGATAAAAACGCTGAATAAAATAGGTACAGAAGGGAAATTCCTCAACATAATAAAGGGCATCTATACAAAACCAACAGCCAACATCATTCTTAATGGAAAGAGGCTGAAAACATTCCCCTTGATAACAGAAACAAGACAAGGATGTCCTTTATCACCATTCCAATTTAACATTGTGCTGGAAGTCCTAGCAATAAGGCAAGAAAAAGAAATAAAGGGCATCCAAATTGGCAATGAAGAAGTAAAGCTGTCCCTATTTGCAGATGATATGACACCATATATAGAAAAGCCTAAAGACTCCACGAGAAAACTACTGGAACTAATAGAAAGATTCAGCAGAGTAGCAGGATACAAGATAAACATACAAAAATCAGTTGGATTCCTATACATCAATAAAAAAAAGTGACAAAAATGAAATCAGAAAAACAGTACCATTTATAATTGCCCCTAAAAAAATAAAATACTTAGGAATAAATCTAACCAGGGGTGTAAAGGCCCATACAAAGAAAACTGCAAAACACTACTGCAAGAAACCAGAAGAGATCTACATAAAAGGAAAAACATACCATGCTTATGGATAGGTAGACTCAACATTGTGAAAATGATAATTCTATCCAAAGCAATTTACAAATACAATGCTATCCCAATCCAAATACCAACAACATTTTTTAAAGAGATGGAAAAACTAATCATTAACTTTATATGGAATGGGAAGAGGCCCCAGATATGTAAAGCACTATTGAAGAAGAATAAAGTAGGAGGACTCACAGTACCTGACCTCAGAACCTACTATACAGCTATGGTAGTCAAAACAGCCTGGTGCTGGTACAATGACAGATACATTGACCAGTGGAACAGAATTTGAGAACCCAGATGTAAATCCATCCACCTATAGTCACTTGATGTTTGACAAGGGCCCGAAGTCCATCAAATGAGGAAACGATAGTCTTTTTAACAAATGGTGCTGGCAAAACTGGATATCCATCTGCAAAAAAATGAAACGGGACCCATACCTCACACCATACACAAAAACTAATCCAAAATGGATCAAAGACCTAAATATAAAACCAAAAACTTTATAGATCATAGAAGAAAAAATAGGATCAATGTTAAAGACCCTAATACACAGCATTAATAGGATACAAACCATAACCAACAACACACAAACTCCAGAAGATAAGCTAGATAACTGGGATCTTCTAAAAATTAAACACTTAAAATGCTTATCAAAAGACTTCACCAAAAGAGTGAAAAGAGAACCTACAGACTGGGAAAAAAAATTTTGACTATTACAAATCTGACATAAGGTCTAATATCTAAAATCTACAGGAAAACCCAACACCTCTACAACAAAAAGACAAATAATCCAATTTTCAAAAGGACAAGGAATTGAACAGACACTACACCAAAGAAGACATTCAGGGGGCTAACAGACACATGAGGAAATGCTCGCAATCACTAGTCATTAGAGAAATGCAAATCAAAACCACAGTGAGATACCATCTCACCCTGGCATTACTGGCACAAATCAAAAAAACAGAAACTAACAAATGTTGGAGAGGCTGCAGGGAGATTGGAACTCTAATGCACTGCTGGTTGGAATGCAAAATGATACAACCATTTTTGAAAATGATATGGTGCTTCCTTACAAAGCTAGAAATAGAAATACCATAGGATCCAGCAATCCCACTCCTAGGAATATATCCTAGAGAAACAAGAGCCATCACATGAAAAGACATATGCACACCCATGTTCACTGCAGCATTGTTCACAATAGCAAAAAGATGAAAACAACCTAGATGCCCATCAACAAATGAATGGATAAACAAACTATGGTACATACACACAATAGAGTACTATGCAACGTTAAAGAACAATGATGAATCTGTGAAGCATCTCATAACATGGATGAAACTGGAGGACACTATGCTGAGTGAAATAAGTCAATCACAAAAAGACAAATATTGTATGAGACCTCTACCGTAAAAACTCATGAAAAGGTTTACACACAAAAAGAAACAATCTTTTTTTGTTATGAGGGATGGGAGGTTTTGGGGGGGGAAATACTAAATAGACAATAGCAATAGATAAGTGGTAACTTTGGTGAAGGGATAACACAGTTTATAAAGAAAACGTTCTATATCCTACCTTGGTGAGTAGCGTCTGGGGTCTTAAAACCCTGTGAGCACCCATCTACGATACTCCACTGGTTTCACCCTTTTGGGAGCAAGGGAGAATGAAGGAAAAAGATACAAGGAAAAGATTAGTCCAAAGGACTAATGGACCACAACTACCACGGCCTCCACCAGACTGAGTCCAGTACAACTAGATGGTGCCCGGCTACCACCACTGACTGCTCTGACCAGGATCACAACAAACCATCCCTGATAGTGCTGGAGAAAAATGTAGAACAAAATTCTAACTCACAGAAAAAAGACCAGACTTACTGGCCTAACAAAGACTGGAGAAACCCTGAGAGTATGGCCCCCAGACACCCTTTTAGCTCAGTAATGAAGTCACTCCCAAGATTCACCGTTTAGCCAAAGATTAGACAGCCCCATGAAACAAAACAAGACTAATGGGGCACAACAGTCCAGGGACAAGGACTAGAATGCAGGAGAGGACAGGAAATCTGGTAATAGGGAATCCAAGGTTGAGAATGGATAGTGTTGACATGTCGTGAGGTTGTTAACCATTGTCATAAAACAATATGTGTACTAACTGTTTAATGAGAAACTACTTGTTCTGTAAACCTTCATCTAAAGTACAATTTAAAAAAAGCCAAAAAAAAAAAAAAAAAAAACCCACTGGCAGCAACAACAACAACAACAAAACCCAACAAAACAGAAAATAACAAATGTTGCAGAGGCTGCAGGGAAATTGAACTCCTATGCAATGCTAGTGGGAATGCAAAATGATATAACCATTTCGGAAAATGATATGGCACTTCCTTAGAAAGCTAGAAATAGAAATATCATATGATCCAGCAATCCTACTCCTAGGAATATACCCTAGAGAAACAAGAGCCGTCACACGAATAGACATATGCATACCTATGTTCATTGCAGCATTGTTCACAATAGCAAAAAGATGGAAACCACCTAGATGCATCAACAGATGAATGGATAAACAAACTATGGTACATACACACGATGGAGTACTACTCAATTATAAAGAACAATGATGAATCTTCGAAGCATCTCACAACATGGATGAATCTGGAGGGCATTATGCTGAGTGAAATAAGTCAATCACGAAAGGACAAATATTGTATGAGACCACTACTATAAAAACTTATGAAAAGGTTTACACACAAAAGAAACAATCTTTGATTGTTACAAGGGAGCTGGAGAGGTGGAGGTGGAAAAACACTAAACAGACACTAGATAGGCGATAACTTTGGTGAAGGGTAAGACAGTACACAATACTGGGGAAGCCAGCACAACTTGTTCAGGGTAAGGTCATGGAAGCTCCATGGACAAATCCAAACTCCCTGAGGGAGCGAATTAATGGGCTGAGGGCTGTGGGTACCATGGTCTCAGGGAACATCTATCTCATTTGGCATAACATGGTTTATAAAGAAAATGTTCTACATTCTACTTTGGTGAGTAGCGTCTGAAGTCTTAAAAGCCTGTGAACGGCCATCTAAGATACTCCATTGGTATCACCCCTTCAGGAGCAAGGGAAAATGAAGAAAACTAAAGACACAAGGGAAAGAAAAGTCCGAAGGACTAATAGACCACAACCAGACTGAGTTCAGTACAACTAGATGGTGCCCAGCTGCTACCACTGATTGCTCTGACAGGGTCACAATAGAGGGTCCTGGACAGAGCTGGAGAAAAATGTAGAACAAAATTCTAACTCAAAGAAAGACCAGACTTACTGGCCTGACACAGACTGGAAAAACCCTGAGAGTATGGCCCCCAGACACCCTTTTAGCTCAATAATGAAGTCACTCCTGAGATTCACCTTTTAGCCAAAGATCAGACAGGCCCATAGGACAAAACGAAACTAAAGGAGCACACCAGCCCGGGGGCAAGGACTAGAAGGCAGGAGGGGACAGGAAAGCTGGTAATAGGGAACCCATGGTCCAGAAGGGAGAGTATTGACATGTCATGGGGTTGTTAACCAATGTAATAAAACAATATGTGTACCAACAGTTTAATGAGAAGTTAGTTTGTTCTGTAAACCGTCATCTAAAGTACAATAAAAACAAAACAAAACTTAAGTGGTGCCTTTCTCTTGCATGAGAATATTGCTTTTTAAGGAGAAGTCAGTCTGTCCTACTGCTCACTACAAATTTCTATTCCTTCCTGGGGAAAACATGGTCAAGTGCTTCTGCTTCTTTTTAATAAATTCTTTTGATTATTACACATTATCATCCCCCACTTGATACCTTCTTAGGAACTTGATTGTTGGATGCATTTTCCATTTGGCAAAAATTCAATGTGGCTTTGTGTGGGGTGTCTAAGTGTTAAAAACAGCAGTGTTGATGCTCTGGTTTTCAGGGAAAATATATAGAGAGATGCATACCCTTCCTGGAAGAACAAATGTAGGAGATTGAAATAGGGTGTGCACAGAGTTAAAAAGGCTGACAGACACTACTTGGTTTTGAATTCAGTGGCTGTCAGCCACTGAAGACTGCAGTGTAGGCCAGAATATCCATCTCCCCAGGAAGAAGTCTGGTTAGACACTGTGGACTGACAGAGATTTTGCTTCATCACTTTGTTCCAAGTGTATAACAGAAGACACACACAAGGAGGAGCAATATGGATCATTTGCAGTGGATGTAACCTGTGCCTCAACATGTATGGGCATTTCTTCAAATGTTCTGACAACCTCGGCACGGGGGAAAAAGAAGCATCCTGTTAAAGTATAAAATGCATTTCCATCTCTAACTCACTCAGGACCCCAGGCTTCCTTACCTCCGTGATTTGCAAGACCAAAATGAAGTTTACAGTTATATGCCATTCTAGGTCTAGGTCTGGAAGCTGGTTCCCTGGGGCCATCTCAGAGTACCCAAAGATCTGGGTGTGCCCAGAAAGGCAGCAAGTCTACCCAGAAGGGTATGCCTTGATGATCTTCACATCATCCACAGGGCGGTCCTGAGAGTTTGTTTCCACTATTCCCACTCGATTCACCATTCCTATGCAGCGGCACACCCAGCCAAAAATGGTATGTTTGCCATCGAGCTACTGGGTGGGAGCAAGTCACAAAGAACTGGCTGCTGTTGGTGTCTGGCCCTGCATTGGCCACTGCGAGAATTCCAGCCCCTGTGAATTTCAAGTCTGGATGAAGTTCATCTTCAAAGTGCTTGCTAAAGAGAGATGCGTCACCTCGACCTGTCCCTGTTGGGTCACCTCCCTGGATGATGAAGTCTGATGATCCTGTGGAATTTGGTGCCATTGTAATAATCTTGACAAGGCAACTCAGCAAAGTTCTTACAGGTCTTCGGAGCATGCTTCCGGTACACCTCCAGCACAGTGATTCCCATGCTGGTCTCCAAGTACACATTGGGCTACTGCCAGGAGTCTGGGGGGATCGCCGCCATAGCGAAACTAGTGGGATCCTTCTCCAGCAATTGCTATTTCTGGCGTTGATTCACTCTTTGCCTAGGATTTTAGCGATTTTATTGATCTTGTAATGAGATCAACTTCTGGTTTTATAGATTTTCTGTATTTTCACCTTTTTTTGTTTTATTGAATTCTGCTCTTATTATTATTTTATCCTTCTGCATACCTTGGGTTTTTATTTGGTCTTCTTTCTAGTTTATCAGAAGCTGAAGTCTTTGAGATCTTTCTATTTTTACAAAATAGGCATTTTAATGCTATAAAATTTCCTATAAGCACTGCTTTAGTTTCATCCCACAAATATTGATATTGCTCTTTTTCATTTTTATTAAGTTCAAAATTATTTCTAATTTCCCTTTTTATTTCTTTTTTGACACAATAGTTATTTAGAAGTGTGGTATTTTGTTTCCAAATGTTTGCATATTTCCAAATACCCTTTTAAATTTACTTCTAATTTAATTCCACTGTATTGAGATAAAATGCTTTGTATGATGTAAATCTTTTAAGTTTATGGAGACTCATTTTATGGTTCAGAATATGGTTGTATTAGTTTCGGAGGGCTGTTATAACAAATTGTTGCAAGCTTGGTGGCTAAAACAAAAAATAAAACTTATTCTCTAACAATTTTGGAGGCCAGAAGTCTGAAATCAAGGTGTCAGCAAGGTTGGTTCCTTCTGGAGCCTCTGACAGAGAATCCATTACGTGCCTCTTTCCTAGCTTCTGGTGGCTGCCGGCAGTCTCTGGTGTTCTTTGGCTTGTAGACACACCACTCCTATCTCTACCTCTCTCTTCACACCACCTTCCCGTCTCTTTGTGTCTCAAATCTCCTTTTGCCTTTCTCTTATAGAGACACCTGTCATTGGAATTAGGGCCTACCCTAAATCCAGAATGATCTTATTTCAAGATATTTAACTTAATTACATCTGCAAAGACCCTTGTGATGGTTAAGATTGTGTGTCAACTTGGCTGGGCCATGATTCTCAGTGTTTTGGCAGTCGTATAATGTTGTGATCGCTTCCCTGTTGAGATTTGATATGTGATTACCCCCATGATGGCATCTGCTGTGAGTAGCCAATCGGTTGAAAGGGAGTTTCCTTGGGTGTGTGGCCTGCATCCGAATATAAGCGGACGTTCTGTCTTTTGCCCGCTCTGGATCCTGCAGCTGGTTCCTGTTCATCTGACCTCCTGTTCTTGGGACTTGAGCTAGCAACTTACCTGTGGTCTTGCCTGCCAATCTTGGGATTCGTTGATCTTCATAGCCTGTGAGCAAGAGCCCTGCTCTCCGACTTGCCAATCTTGGGTTCGCCAGCCCCTGTGGCTATGTGAATCAGGAGAAGCCTCCATCCTGATCCACGGACTTGGGACATTCCAGCCTCTACAACTGTGTAAGCCATTTCCTTGATATAAATCTCTCTAAATATTTATTTATATGCTTTACTGGTTTTGCTTCTCTAGAGAACCCAGCCTAAGACAACCCTTCTTCCAAGTAAGGTCACATTCACAGGTTCTGGGTGTTAGAACTTGGACATATATTTTTTTGGAGCCACTTCAACCAACTACAATGGTCTATCTTGGTAACTGTTCTGTGTGCAGTAGAAAAGAGTATCTATTCTTCTATTGTTGGGTGGCATGTTCTATAAATGCCAGTTAGATAAGTTTGGTTGATAGTGTTGCTAAAATCTTTTATATTCTTATTTTTTTTTCCTGTCTACTCGTCCTATTGATCACTGAGAAAGACATCTTAAATTCTTCAACTATAACTCTGAATTTTTCTACTTCTCCTTTCAGATCTATAAGTTTTTGCTTAATATATATTCAAGCTCTGTTATTAGTTGCATAAATATGCAGAATTGTTATGCCCTCCTGATGAATTATTATTTATCTTATGATAATATTATAAAATAGCCTTCTTTATCCCTGGGAACATTCTTTGCTCTGAATTCTGCTTTGATATTAATACAACCACTGCAACTTTTAATACAACCACCGCAACTTTCTTTTTATTAGTGTTTGCTTGGTATATTTTTACCATCTTTTTACTTTTTTTTCTTCAGAAAAAACTTTATTGAGGTACAATTTACATATGCACTCATTTCAGATGTAGTTTGATGAGTTTGACGAACATATACATCTATGTAGACACCATCACAAGATATAAAACATTTCCATCACCACAAAAAATTCCTTCAATTATATTTATTTAAATAACAGCTTTACTGAGGTAGAATTCACCCTTTAAAAATGCTTATTTTTGTAAAAAATATATATAACAAAAATTTTGCCATTTTAAGTGTACAATTTAGTGACATTAATTACATCCACCATGTTGTGCAACCATCACCACTATCCATTTCCAAAAGTTTTCATCACCCCAAAGAGAAACGCAATACCCCTTAAGCAATAACTCCTCATTCCTCCATCTCCCTCAGCCCCTGGTAACTACCAATAAACTTTTGTCTCTACACATTTGCCTATTATATATATTCCATATAAGTGGGATCATACAATATTCATCCTTTTGTGTCTGATTTATTTAACTCAGCATAATGTTTTCAAGGTTCATCCATGTCCATACATGTATCAGAACTCCATTTCTCTTTATGGCTGAATAATATTCTATTGTGTGTATATGCCACATTTTGTTCATTCATTCATGTCTTGATGGACACTTGGGTTGTTTCCATCTTTTGGATATTGTGAATAATGCTGCCATGAACATTGGTGTACAAGTATTTGTTTGAGTCCCTGCTTTCAATTCTTTTGGGTATATACTTAGGAGTGGAATTGCTGGGTCATATGGTAATTCTAAGTTTAACTTTTTGAGGAACCACCAAACTGGTTTCCACAACAGCTGCACTGTTTTACATTCCCACCAGCAATGCACGAGGGTTCCAATTTCTCCACGTTTGTCAACACTTGTTATTTTCTATTTTTCTGATAATAGCCAGTTTAGTAGACGTGAAGTGGTATCTCATTGTGGTTTTGATTTGCATCTCCCTAAGGACTAAGGATATTGAGCAGCTTTTCATGTGCTTGCTGGCTATTTATATACTTTCTTCAGAGAAATATTTGTTCAAGTCATTGGCCCATTTTTTAATTGGGTTGTCTTTTTGTTGTTGAATTATAGGAGTTCTTTATATTTTTTCAGTCTTAAACCCTTATAAAATATATGGTCACCAGATATTTTATCCCATTCTCTAGTTGTGTCTTTACTTTCTTGATAAAGTCCTTTGATACACAAAAGTTTTTAATTTTGATTAAGTCCAATTTATCTATTTTTTCTCTTGTTGCTTGTGCTTTTGGTGTCATATCACAAGTTACCCTTTAAAGTGTACAACTCAATGGTTTTTAGTATATTCACATTTAGTATATTGTGCAACAATCACAATTTTAGAACATTTTCATCATCCCCTCAAGTACCCCATACACTTGAGCAGTAACTCCTCTTCCCCCTCCACCCCAATGTTAAGCAACTACTAATCTACTATCTGTCTGTATAAATGTGCCTATTCTGGAAATTTCATATAAAAGGATTCATACAATATGTGATCTTTTATGATTGGCTTCTTTCACTCAGGATAATGTTTACCAACATTGATCCATGTTGTAGCATGTATCAGTACTTTATTTCTTTTTATTGCCAAATAATATTCCATTGTATGAATATACCACATTTTATTTATGCATTCATCAGTTGATAGACATTTAGCTTGTTTCCACTTTTTGGCTATTATGAATAAGACTGCTATGAACACTCATATACAAATTTTTGTGTGGACATATGTTTTTATCTCTCTTGGGTATATACCTAGGAGTAGAATTGCCAGTCATATGGTGACTCATGTTTAACCCTTTGAGAAATTGCCAGACTGTCAAGCAGCGGCACCATCTGACATTCCTATTGGTAGGGTATGAGGGTTCCAACTTCTCTAGATCCTTGCCAACGCTTGTCTTTTAGAAGTGTGTTATTTTGGATTATACTGTTTTTTGTTTGTTTTAATTACAGTCATCCTAGTGGGTGTGAAATGGCAATTCATGTGGTTTTTATTTGCATTTTTCCTGATGGTTAATAGTACTGAGCATTTTTTCATGTGCTTATTGGCCATTTGTATATATCCTTTGCCCATTTTTAAATTGAGATATTTGTCTTATTATTGAGTTGTAGGAGTGCTTTCTATAATATAGATACAAATCTCTTATCAGGTACATGATTTCCAATAATTTTCAACTGTTCTAGGGGTTGTGTTTTCACTTTCTTGATGGTGTTCTTTGCAGCATAAAAGTTTTTAATTTTGATGAAGTCCAATTTATTTTTTCTTTTGTTACTTGTGCTTTTCTTGTCATATTTAAGGAACCATTACCTAATCCACTGTTACGAAGTTTTATGCCTGTTTTCTTCTAAGGGGTTTATAGTCTTTGCTTTTAATTTATATATTTGATCCATTTTGAGTTAATTTTTTCAATTTTAGGATCAGCTTATCAATTTATGCAAAAAAGGCAGAATTTTGAGTGAAAGTGAATCTGTACAATCAATTTGGGGAGTGTTGCCATCTTAACACTATTAAGTCTTCTGATACATGAACATTAGATGTGTTTCTATTTATTCAGATCTTTTAATTTTTTTCAATGTTGTTTTGCAGTTTTCAGTGTATGGTCTTACATTTCTTTTGTTAAATATATTCTTAAGTATTTTATTAATTTTGATTCTATTGCAAATAGAATTGTTCCTTTAATTTCATTTTAAGTTGTTCTTTTCTAGTGTATAGAAATACAATTGATTTATATATATCGATCTTTCATCCTGTGAATTCACTGAACTCGTTTCTAAGCTCTAATAGTTTTTTAGTGGCTTTCTTAGGACTTTCTATACACAAGAACATGTCATGTGCAAATATAGTTTTACTTTTTTCTTTCTAATCTGGATGCCTTTTTTTTTTTCTTGCCTAATTACCCTGGCTAGAACCTCAATTGGTTTAGCTTGTTGCTCTCATAGAGCTAACAGCCTCCTTTTAATTGCTTACTGACAAAATCACTATTGTTTTTGACAGCACTTTTAGGCTTGAAGTTTCCCACACTCTGTTTCAAATAAAGTCAGTTCCTTTGGGGAAAACTTTGGAGCTCTCTTTTCTTATGAACTGCCTCTCTCTCTGGGCAAAATCTCTGAGTCACTGCTCTAGGCGCTGCGTGGGGGTGTTACTTTCTGCTATTCTTAGCTGGACCCTTCTTCCAGAAGCAAGCTAGGGCAAAGGCGATCCATGGATAATTGGGGCCCATTATTTGAAAAAAATACGGTATATATGGTGTCCCCCCGACATGTATGTTAACTTGGCTAGGCCATGATTCCCAATATTGTGTGATTGTCCACCATTTTGTCATCTAATGTGATTTTCCTATGTGTCATAGATCCTACCTCTATGATGTTAATGAGGTGGGATTAGCAGCAGTTATGTTAATGAGGCAGGACTCAATCTACAAGATTAGGTTGTGTCTTAAGTCAATCTCTTTTGAAATATAAAAGAGAGAAGCGAGCAGAAAGACATGGGCAGAGAGACCTCATACCACCAAGAAAGTAGTGCCAGGAGCCAAGTGCATCCTTTGGACCTGGGGTATCTGCACTGAGAAGCTCCTCGACCAGGGGAAGATTGATGAGAAGGAGAGAGAAAATCTTCCCCTGGAGCTGGCACCCTGAATTGAATTCGGACTTCTAGCCTCCTAGACTGTGAGAATAAATTTCTGTTTGTTAAAGCCATCCACTTGTGGTATTTCTGTTATAGTAGCACTAGGTAACTAAGACATATGTGTATGTATGAGAGAGAGAGAGAGAGAGAGAGAGAGGCAGATCACACCCCCAAAGAAACTCCCCTTTCAACTGATTGATCATATCAAATCATATCATGGTAAGTGATTACATTATTTTACATTACATTACATTACAGAACAGCAACTAGTCCAGTATCTGCCAAACTACTGAGAATTATAGCCTAGCCAACTTCACACATAAAAGTAACCATCACAAGGGCACATGGCATGTGGGCACCATTTAAAGTGCATTGGAAACTAGAGGCCGAATAGGATGTTGTTTTAGGTCAGGGGCCTAGAGTCAGAATGTGCAGTGTGTGAATCCAGGCTTTGCCATGGACTAGTGGTGAGATCCTGGGCAAGTTGCCTAACTCCTTGGTACCTCAGTTTCCTCATCCACTGGGTGAATATGGGCTGTTGCAGCTACTCAAAGGGAAGAGTGCCAGGAAGGAGATGTGAAGAGTCAGTTGAGTCCAAGGGCAGAGGGTCCCTAGAATCATCATACTCCACCCAGCAGTGCAGAGATAGGTGTGTGCTGCACAGGTCAGCCTTGGACTTGGCCCTGCAGGTGGCTCAGAAGTCCCAGGAAGACAGGACTCATAGACGGATTCTCCAGCCCATAGGATAAGCAGAGGGAGGAGTGGCTCACTGAGACTGAGAATTCTCCTAATATCTAGTCTTTCCACAGCATGACCTGGGGAGGACATCTTTTTCAGGGACTGTGAAGATGGGGTCTCTGCTCAGCTTTGGCTGCTTTTATGACCTCAGCGGCTACTGAGGTCACTGATACTACTATGGAGTAAGCACAGTCAGGGGTTATGGGCAGGAACTCTGGGGCCAGACAGACCTAGGAGTGAGTGTTGGCATTTCCTCTCTTTGTTCTGGTGACCTTGAGTAAGTTAGTACATCAGTTTACTCATCTGTAAAATGATGATAGTAATAATAACCACATCTCAGGGACGTTTATGAGTATTAAAGGAGTTTAAGTGATGATTAAAATGAGCATTTCTGGTAACAATAATAATGACACAAACAATAATAATACTTGCTATTGTTTATTTTACATTTGTTATGTGCCAGGGCCTGTGAAGGCTCTTACTGGGATCATCTCATTTACTCTTCACTACAACCTGTATGAATGGTTAAGAGCTCGACTGCTAACCAAAAGGTCAGCAGTTTGAATTCACCAGCTGCTCCTTGGAAACTCTACGAGGCAGTTCTACTCTGTCCTATTGGGTCGCTGATTCGGAATCAACTAGACGGCACGTAACAACAATAACTTATGAGGATTTACATTATCTCACAGTAGGGAAGACTGGAGTGCAGAGAGGGTAAGGGAATAGTCCCCAGTCACACAGCTGATATGGAGAGGAGAATCTAGATTCACATTCAGGGAAACAGCAGAACCCAAGCTTTGATCACTGCCTGGGTTGGGGGTGGATATGACATGGAGGGGTCCACCCCTGAGGGGGTTTGGTAGGGCTGAAAACTGAGGAAGCAGAGTGGGCTGCTGTAGGCAGCACTGGCAAGACACAACAGGTGGAGGAAAAGGGTGAGAGGGCAATGACTGTGCCTTCCAGAGGGTGGGGATCTGAGTGTCTATTCTATCCAGGAGCCCAGGATCAGACGAGAAAGAGGCTCAGGGGGTGGGCATCACAAGGTACATTACTGGCTGAGAACAGGGACCCCTCTGCAGGTCTGGGTATTAGTTCATTTACTCATTCATTCAAAAGACATTTCCTGATCTCCTGCTCTCTTCTGAAAGAGCTCCAGAAGGGTCTCAGAAAGACCTGCCTCAGACTGGAGCACCCAGATCCATTGTTCTATATGGCTTACATACAGCTGGACTGAACCATAATTTTTGGTTAATGTTTCTATAATTTAAAAAAACAGGAGATCACAAGAACCGAGATTTCCAGCTTCTCAGGGAAAATCACAAACCCTAGCCATGTGGAGATCTCATTCCTGCACAAGGACAGTAGGCGAGAGCTGCACCATGGATGCCCCCTCAGACAGGGTGTGGGTCTGGAGTCTGCACCAACCCCATCTCTTCTATTAATACCCACTCCAGAAGCTGATTGGCAAGAAACATTTATCATCTCCATTGTGTTGCTTTTCTTTATCTTGAGATGAGCTGAGTTCTCTTATGTACATTACTTCTCTGGCCCCTGGCTTATTTAAGTTTAAGAACCCTATTCCTGGACATCCTCCAAATATCCTCCCTCACACACAAATACTCTGTTACGTAGATATTGTTTTCATCACATGACTTTCCATTATGAAGAGTTACTCAAATACGTGAATACGGACTGGTGTAAAAGATTCCATCAGTAAATTAGCACATGGACTACACAGGCCATCTCCTTCCCCTCAATCTTTCCTTTCCCAGGTTACTGGTGGTGTTAGTTCTGTTTCCTTGTTTTCTTTCAAACATTTTTCTCTGCATTTAACTCCCCCCGCCCCTGACATACACCAGGTCCCACTATGACCTTCTTCCACTTGCTCCCCTGCTCCTACATTAACAGCATGTCCTGAAGAAGATCCCTCTGCTCAGTGCAGACTGTTTCCCTCATTCTATTTAGAGCCAGTGGGTGCTCCATGGTATGACATTAACCCCCTATCATTCATTTGCCATCCAATGGTCATAGATATTATTGGACATTTAGAGGTTTTTCCTGATTCTTTGCTACCACCTTCTTTGTGCACACAGCCCCATACATTCTTTTAAGTCGAATTGCTGGGTCAAAGAGTTCAGTCATGGAACAATTATCTAGTGAGTGCCTACTGTTTGCGGGGCACTGGTGAGATGGAGGAAACTAGACAGACAAATGTCCCTGCCCTTATTGACCTGGTATTCCAAGGATGTCTCCATTTTTTTCATTTTGATAGATGTTGCCTTGCTGCTGTCCATCAGTGGTGCTTGTTTACTGGCATACTCACATCACTCTTGCGGCAGCGGCTCTGTGGCAGTGACTGGATTCCTAGACCTTTACTCTTTTCAAGATCTTCAGAGTCTGGTGATAAGACTGTTCATCTGGATGTGTTGGGAGGTGGTGGAGGGAGGGAGAGAGACAGGGAAGGGCCATGTTATAGATTGAATTGTGTCCCCCCAAAATATGTACTGTAAATCCTAACCTCTATACCTGGGGATGTAATCTCAATTGGGAATACAGTTTTCTTTGTTATATTAATGAGGCCATATCAGTGTAGGATGTGTTTTAAACCAATCACTTTTGAGATATAAAAGAGCAGATTAAGCCCAGAAGAAAGCAGGGACAGGTGGAAGACCTACACTATCTGAAGACAATGGAGGCAGACCCAGGAACTCCAAGGATTGTTGGGCAGAGAAGCTGAGACGAAGATTTTCCCCCAGGGCAGACACTGACAGAGCCTTCCCCTAGAGCTGGTGCTCTGAATTCAGACTTCTAGCCTCCCAAACTGTGAGACTATAAATATTTGTTTGTTAAAGCCACCCACTTGTGGTATTTCTGTTATAGCAACACTCAGAAACTAAGACAGGCAGTTCACTAGTAATATGGTGGAGAGAGATGGGAATAAAAGAGTCCACTTAGCAGTGTTGGAGGGAGGATGAGGATGGACTAATTCTGTGGTTCTGAAACTCTGGTTCCTGGATCAGCAGCATTAGCACCATCTGGTAACTTGTTAGAAGTGTAAATTCTTGGGCCCCACCCCAGACCCACTGAATCAGAAACTGTGGGGTTGGGGCTCAGCAATTGTTTTAACAAGCCTTCCAGGTGTTTCTGATGCATGGTAAAGTTTGAGAACCACGAGAATAATCCACAGGCCATACGTATGAAAAGACCCTCCTGGGTCTCACCTTCAGGTAGTGTGAAGAGATGAGGTGTTTAGGATGGAATCATCCTTCCTGGAACACATCATTGCAGGGAGAAAAGCAGAGATGAAACACTCCACTGTGGGAGGTGTCTCTTTTGAAACAACTCATTGTGTGTGTGGAGGGACAATAAAGTCTGCCCCACATCAGTGTGGGGATCATCCACAGCCCTTGATGGAGGTCTTGACCACCTCAACCCCCAAGCCCATCCTCCTGGTTTCCATCCAACCCCAGGTGGACACCCATTCTTGGGCTTCCCAGAAGCCCTTTCTCATCCCATCTTTGGCCACGTTGTCCTAGTTCAACAGATCTGAATAAACAAGGAGCCTGCAAAGGGGCAGTTGATTGGCTCCGGGACAAGGAGGGCGAGGAATCAGGGACCACTTTGGGCGGTTACTGGCTCTGGCTTCCAAGGTACAGAAGGGTTCCAGATGGACCCTAGAAGTCCCATTCCTGTGCTTGGCCCAGGCTTGGGGGACTGGAGAACGAGTTGAATCCAGTCTCTGAGACTTGATTTGCTCTCTAGTTAACAGAGATGAAGATGCCTTCCCAGTCAGTGGCAGGGCTTAGTGAGATCACTCGCTAGGAGTCAGCTGGCCTGGGTGCGCGAGGCTCTAAGTTTTGATCTATCTGATTTGCAGTGTCCTACAGGGTCGCTGGAGCCCTGGTGGGGCAGTAGTTAAGAGCTCAGGCTGCTAACCAAAAGGTCGGCAGTTTGAATACACCAGCTGCTCCCTGGAAAGCCTATGGGCAGTTCTACTCTGTCTTATAGGGTCACTATCAGTCAGAATCAACTTGTCAGCAACGGGATTGGTTTTTGTTTTATAGGGTCACTACGAGTCAGAATCACTCCACAGCAGTGGGTTTCATTTTATAGGGTCACTATGAGTTGGAATTGACTTGTAGGCAGTTTTTTTTAAAGCACTTTTTTATGTACCATCTCATTTAATCCTCTCTAGAACCCATGGATGAAAATCTTGTCACCTGACTTTACTGAGGCTCAGAGTAGGCAGGTGATAAGGAGTTTCTAAAATCAAGCTGAGGCTCTCAGCAAGGCCAAGATGGCTGATGACTTGGCTCTCAATAAAGGGTTAATCCAGATCACTCTGAGCAAGCATGGGAGAGAGAAAGAAAGAAAAGTAATGTATGTGCTTAGAATGTTCCAGGAAGCATGTAACACAAATGCGGTATCATCGGAAAGAATGTTTTGCAAAGATGGTCTTCTAGGAGATAAGATTAACTGGTATAAAGAAAGCTATTTTTGAAACATTTGTGGGATTGGTCATGCCTAACTTTGTGTATAAAAGCTCGACTTTATCTCCAGACAGACAAAGCATTTTGGAAATTCTTTCTGAATGCTGCCCAATTCGAATAGCTATACTCTCTCAATAAAACTATTTTTGCTTTCGATAGACTCAGAGATTTTACTCTTTGACACAGGTAAATTGCTTGGGCCTTCCAGCTAAGGCGTGGCAGAGCCCAGGTCAGAAGGCAGTCAGGGCACTCCTTGAGCTCATGTTGCCCCGATCCCTCTAGAGGTCCCTTCCTTTTCCTCATAGACCCAGCTCTACAGTATCATCCCATCTCCTGACACTCACAGAAGCTCCTCATCTCAGAAGCCCCACCTGGCCCTGGTAGGGGCTTGTTTTGGATTCCCAGCCCTGGGTCTGGAGTTTCATCTAGACCCTGGAGCAATTTTCAGTTCTGCCCTAACAGGGACGTTGTGACAGACCCGTGTGTGGGCAGGAGAGAGGTCTGTCCTATACAATGTTCTGCCCTTCCAGGGAGCAGGGAGGGTCCTGAGGGGGCCCGCTGAGGCAGTGCTGGGTACTGGGTGAGAGGATGCAAATGGGGGGTGAGTGGGTACAACAGAGGCCGTGAATAGGGCTGGGAGAGGGGCTAAAGAGGTCACAGGAGTGGAAGGGGAAGTCTGGTGGCTAGCAGGGGGTGGGGGGTTGGGGAGAGAGAGGAGATGCAGCAGCTGCCACCAGGAGAGGGAGTTTGGGGAAAGGATATGGATGTTCATAAAGGGTTTAATGGGGGTTGTCATGGGCAGTGTGAAGGGAAGAACCCTCCTCTCTCCAGGATCCAGTACCCCACAGTGGGTACAGAGAGATGGCAGAGATGACAGGGTCTATAGGTCTCCTCCTGTGGTTCTGGGATTCATCCTAAACCCTCTCACAGGGCAGAATGTGGAAGTTGCCATGATCAGAGGTGACCAGGATTGGTCAGATGATGGCTGTTCCTGGGACCTAGACTCGAGAACTCACTCTCAGAACTCTTCATCCCCAGAGGGCCCTCACATCCCTGGTGTGAACCTACCTTCCTCACAACAACATGGTGGTGACTGCAGACAGCAGACCTCTCTCCAATAGGGTACAGAGACTCAGTATCCCTGTCCACACAGCAGCCCTGAGCTGAATATTTGTGGGTCTGTATCTCAGGGTACAACCTGTAAACTCTTTGTGGGTTGGTGTGAATTTTCTGAGCTGTTTGGGGGTCTATGTCCTCAGAAGTGATATCTCTGAGCTGTTTAGTGGCTTGTGTCAAGGGTAATAGGCTTCTGAACTATTTGTGGGTCTCTGTCCCAGGGCATGAGGTCTTTGAACTGTTTAGGAGGATGTCTGTCTAGGTCTCTGAGCTGTTCATGTGCCTGCGTTGTCACGAAGAAGGCAGGATGGACCCCTCTCTCACCTACAGGGTTTAGAGCAAAGCCTGTGACTTCACGTTTGCTGTGATTTCTGCCACCCCTTCCCTGGTACCACAGAGATGAAGACAAAGGATCGCTGTTCTTAGGGAGCACAAGTCCTCAGTTATGTGCAGTATGTATGATCCCATGGTAATACCACTAACAAAAACAGTATCTGCTGACATCAACACTTGCTCAGGGCCAAGCGACAAACCTATATACATATATTGACTCAATTAATCTGCCAAACACCCTATGTGGAGGTCACCATTTGCAGATGAGGAAGCCAAAGCCAAGCGAGGATGGGTGAAGTGCTCACAGTACTCGGCTCATGGAGAGGGGAGGAATTAGATGCAAATTTGGGCTCACTGCAGAAGTCAGGGGAAGGCTCAGGCACAGCCGGGGTGACAAGCAGAGTGGGGAGAAAAGAAGAGGTTTACCCAGGGCCACAACGACCCTGTAACTGACTCAGCGGCTGTCTGTCTCTCTCTCTCTCTCACACACACACTGCTTGGGACTTGATACAGAATATAATCCTCACATTATTGGTGGAGGTGGTGGCTAAAGTAGAGATAATGTGCCTCCACACAGGTGAGGAAATACCTGATTCATCAATTTGCACAAGACCCAACAGCAAGTGTAGAGGTCCCTGCTACCCTTCCCCCTTTAAAGCATTTTTGGCACTGGAAGTCAGCAGAAGGGCATCCAAGGGCCTGAGAGGGAGTGGGAGACCCCAAGGACAGCATGAACCTCCCCATAACTGGAACATGTTCATGTCCTGATGGGTAGAGAGTCCTGATGTATGTCGAGCTGGTGATGGGAGGGTACCCTCCCTCATGATGGGCCCAGGCCAAGGGTAGCTGAGTCATTGCCTAGAAACAGTCCCTGGAGAGAGGGTTCCTTTTCCCTGTAGAGACAGGTGTGGATGAGAGTCTAGAGGTAGAGGCTAATTCAGTGGGGACAGGGGCTGCCAGAAATAAGTCTCTCTCTTTCCATCTAATTCTCTTTTTTTCTGTCTTCTCTGTGTCTGTTACTCTGTCTTGCTCACACACAGGGCTGACTGTAACCTCAGCCATGTTATGAGGACCCATTTTCAGCCCCTCCTGTAGGCACAGTCCTCTGACATGGACAGGGGTCCCTCCTGAGTCTAAAGGATTATCCAAGGAAGGCATGTTCAGCAGCAGTGAGGCTGTGGAAGGGACCCTTCTTTGGGGGGAAACCAGGAACTCCTCCTTATACACTGGGTGACCTGGGTCTCTGTTCTCTGAAAAAGGTATGAGGACTCCTCTGCTAAAAACTCTCCCATGGATCCCACCTCACTCAGAGTAAGTCAAAGTTCTCACCATGGCCCAGAAGGTCCTACCTCATCACCTACCTCTCTTTCCCTTGATCACACTGTGCCAACTGCACTGGCCTCCTCACTGTTCCTCATACACATTAGGCAGTTCCACCCTAGGTCTTTTGCACTGGCTTTTACCTCTGCCTGGAAGGCTCTTTTCCCAGATATTCATCTGTAGGTTTCAGCTCAAATGTCACATTCTCAGAAAGATCTTCTCTGGCCACTCTTTCTAGAAATGCTCCCTTATGTATTTCATTACTATGCTGATTTAATTTTTATCACAGCAATTACCATCACATGACAAATTACATACTTATATTTTTATGCTGTATGATTTCAATAGAATGCAAGCTCCATGAGGACAGGGGTTTTTGTCTATTTCTTCATAGCTGTATTCCTATCACCTATAATAGTACCAGCACATAATTTGAGCAGAATGAATTCGTGAATAAGTAAACAAATGCAAAGCTGTAGTGAGAAACATACCCAGACAGGTCGAGGATTCTATTAGGGAACATGTTCATGGGCAAAAGGATGGTGACAAAGTCCTGTGGTCTTTATCTGACCTACTCAGGGTCACTGGGGCCACTGGGAGGTTGCCCCTTTCCTAACAGCTCCCAAAGGTCCTTCTGTTCCTATTACTGACAGTCAAGAACAGTGGCCTGGCCTACACTGTGTCTTCTGACCTGTCGGGAGCCTTGCTCCTTCTGTCCCCTGGGGAACTGTGATTGGGTCCCCAGGCCAGCAGGCCTACCATTAGACATAGTCTGCATTAAAATGTTATAATGGCAGACACTGCCTGGAGATAAGTTTCATCTTGGAAAGACTTGCCTGTGTTCAAGACTGCAGCATGTTGTGAAGTTTTCATCCTGACTTTGCCCTCTCCAGGGGCATGTTATCCAATAGGCAAGATAAGCATGGTGCTTACCTTGCTTACTGTATCATCTGCAGTGAACAATTTCACAAAAACCTATGTGAAATTGTTCACTAAAGCTTAGTAAGTAAGCACAAGTAAGCCCGTGCTTACCTTGCTTACTGGGTCATCCGCCCCGTCAGGGATTGTAAATTTGAAAAGAGGCTTTGATTCTGTAGGAAGGTCCTATAGGGTTGGGAGACAGATGCCAGCCACACCTAGAAGCAGAATCTTTGATGTGGTAAAAATGTGAAATTTTTCTTTACAGATGATCTGGTAAGCAAGGTAAGCATGGTGCTTACCCTGACTATTGGATAATCTGCCCCTACCTCTCACCCTTTGGAGACCAGCCTGGAATGGTCCATTGGCACCTGCATCGACCAGCTATTCCCTGTTGGCACCACTGAGAGGCGCATGGGATGGAACAGTTCTGTCTTGGGACATACCACTGAGTGGCACAGTGACAGGACAGTCCAATCAGGGAGGTACCACTGGGGAGGACTCCATTTTGGAATAATCCACTGTGTGTTTAAAAAACCAAACCAAATCAAACCTATTGTTGGCCAATCACTGCCACTCATAGCGACCCTATAGGACTGGTGAGAACTGCCCCATCGGGTTCCCAAGGAGCAGCTGGTGGATTCGAACTGCCCACCATTTGGTTAGCAGTGGTAGCTCTTAACCACTGCACCACCAGGACTCCACTACTGAAAATACAAAAAACCCAAACCCACTGCCATCCACTCGATTCCCACTCATAGTGACCCTATAGGACAGAGTAGAATTGCCCCATAGAGTTTCCTAAGGCTGTAAATCTTTACGGAAGCCGACTGCCACATTTTCTCCAGCGGGAGCAGGCTGGTGGGTTGCAACAGCTGACCTTTTGGTTAGAAGCGGAGCGCTTAACCACTGCGCCACCTGGGCTCCTCAGCACTACAAAACAAAACAAAACAAAACAAAACAAAACAAAACAAAACAACCAAACCTGTTGCCGTCGAGTGGATTCCGACTCATAGCTACCCTATGGGACAGAGTAGAACTGCCTCATAGGGTTTCCAAGGAGTGGCTGGTGGATTCGAACTGCCAACGTTTTTGGTTAGCAGGCTTAACGCTTAACACAGTGGTTACACTGCGCTACCAGGGCTCCATCGGCACTACTAGGGACCTCCTTAAACCCGCACAGTACATCAACCACATTTCCCGACGGCACTAATGGTCCCTCTCCACCTTCACCACGCCGGTTTCCAGGCCCATTCGAGCACGAGATGACACCGGGTCTGAGACTGCTGCCACTATTGTCACCTCACCAACTCTGGCCGTTCGTTTCTACACAGGCAAATCCAGCTGGGGGCGCTGCAAAGGAGCAACAGATCGACTCCGGATGTGGAGGGGCGAAGCGCCACGGGCCGTCCTGCGCCGTGATTGGTCACCATCAGAATCAGCCCTTCCGGGCTGCCGAGTGGCTCCGGAAGTGCCCCCTAGTCCTGCCCTCCCTCTCGCGAACCTAGTTCCCATTGGCCGCCCGTTTGGGGCCTGCGCGATGGTTGCGGAGCTGGAGCTCGGGCTGTAGGAGAATTCTTCCTCCGAGTTGGGCTACTCACAAACCGAGTGCCCCCAAAGGACTGAAGATGCCACCCCAGTCAGTGACAGGGTTCCAGAGTTCGACGCTCAATGCGCAGGATGACGGGAGCTGTCTTCACGTGAGCTCTTTGTTTTGTTTACCGGTAGCTCAGCCACAAGCCCGTCAGGCGCTTTTGGACCACACTATCATTGCTACAGATGCATTCAGTTACTGTCTAAGGGCGAGGTCCCTGAGCTTGTTTGGTGTCTCTGCCTAGGAAGTAAAGTCTGTAAGTAATTATGGTGATATTTATCGCTAGGAATAACATCTCGGATGCTGTATTTGATCACAAGGTGTGAAGACTCTGAACTCTTTGAGGGATTGTGTATCGGTTTGTGAAGTATTTTAACTGAGTGGGATTTTGTGTGCCATGGCATGAGGTCTCGTAGGCTGTGTGTGTGTTTGTGTATCTGGGTGTGCGTTTTCTTTATCTTTTAATAGTATTTTACTGTGTTTTTGGTGAAAGTTTCCACAGTAAATTAGGTTCCTCTTTGATAATTTCTATACAATTTGTTCAGTGACGTTAGTTACATTTTTCACAATGAGTCAGCATTCTCTTTCATTGAATTCTGTTGGTTCCATTTCCAGTGCTCTAGTTTCTCTGCCCCCTTATCTTCTCATCTTTGCTTTAAAATAATTGTTGACCTTTTGGGCTCATATATATTTTTTTTAATAGAGCACTGTACGCACCGGTAATATCCTTTATTTTGTGTGCTGCTGTTATTTCACTAAAAGGTGGTCTCAGGATAGTTTCAGTTCAGGGTTTAAACAGTATCTCGGCGATAATCTCAGGGAGTCCTCTGGTCTCAATTGGTCCAGCAAGTCTGGACTTTTTAAGAATTTGAGTTCTGTTCCACATTTTTCTTCCACTCTATCAGGGTTCATTTATTGTGGTCTTGATCAGAATGGTCAGTAGTGGTAGCCTGGCACCATCTGTCTAGTTCTTCTGGTCTCAGGGTAGATGAAGCCATGGCTTATGTAGGCTATTATCCCTGAAGGCTAGTTTCTTCTCTGAGACTTTGGTTTCCTTCTTTCTTTTTTTGGTCCTGACAAGTAGAGACCAACACTTGTATCTTAGATGGCTGCTTGCAAGCTTTTAAGACCCCAGACACTACTCACCTCACTTGGATGCAGAATATGAATTTGTGAACTATATCATGTCAATTGACTGAGTTGTCCCTTGAGACTAAGGTCCTAAGCCCTCAAACCCAGAAAACCAATTTCTTAATGTCTTTGGTTATATCTGAGAGTTGTCTGTAATTGTGTCCTCTATGAATATATATGCCTCCACACACACGTCTTTACTTACACGTATATATAGTTATTTTGTCTGTGTGCACGTATATACCTGTACCAACCTGTTTATCTGTATGACTATACACATATATATGTGACCATACACTCGTTTTTTAGTCATTGTTGGTGTTGTTGCCAAATTATGTATGTCAAATTATTTAGTACAAACATCTTTTCTCTCGAGCATTTCTTAGTGACATTGTTTACTTTGGTCAAGCTGTGCTCACTACACCCACATTTGGTGCTGCTTTTCCCATCTCCAAAAATGACAAGTATCTACAATGTACAGCGTGATTCCCCACACCCCCATCCCTCCCTGGTAACCACCAATGAACACTGGTCTCTGTATGTACCACATTTTGCTTATCCGTTCATCCGTTGATGGGCATTTAGGTTGTTTCCATTTTTTTTTTTGCTTTTGTGAATAATGCTGCAATGAACATGGGTGTGCAAATATCTCTCCATGTCTCTTCTATTAGATCTCTAGGGTATATATAGGAGTGGGATTGCTGGATCATAACATATTTCTATTTCTATTTTTTTGAGGTAGCACCATACTGTTTTCCATAGTGGTTGTACCATTTTCCAGTTCTACCAGCAGTAGGTAAGGGTTCCAGTCTTAGCATATCCTTGCCAACATTTGTTGTTATCTTTTTTTTTTTTAATCAATGTCATTTTAGCTGGGGCAAGATGGTATCTCATGGTAATTTTGATTTGCATCTCTAATCGACTCGATGGCAGCGGGTTTGGTATTTTTTTTGGAATGGCTGATGATCGTGAGGTTTTCATGTGTTTTTGGCTGCTTGAATGTCTTCTTTGTGAAGTGTCTGTTCATGTTCTTTGCCCATTTTATAATTGGGTTGTTTGTGTTTTTCTTGTTGAGTTGCTGAAATTTTCTATGAACTTCAGAGATTAGGCCCTTATCAGATATGTTGTTCTTGAAGATTTTTCCCAGTTTGTAGGTTGTCTTTTTAGTCTTTTGATAAAGTCTTTTGATGAGCATAAGTTTTTAATTTTTATGAATTCCCAATTATGTATTTTGTCTTCTGCTGTTTGTGCATTCATAGTTTTGTTTGTTAGCCTGTTTTTACACAAGGTTAGGTCCAGTAGTTTTCTCCCAGGAACTTTATAGGTTTGGCTTTAACATTTAGATCTTCTATCCATTTTGAGTTAGTTTAGTGTATGGTGTGAGGTATGGATCTTGGTTCAGTTTTCTGCAAGTGGATATCCAGTTTTGCCGGTACGTACCATTTATTAAAGAGACTGTTTCTTTCCCGTGGAATGGACTTTGACCCCTTGTCGAAAATCAATTGTCCATAAATGGATGGTTTTTTTTTTTTGGGTTCTCAATTCTATTCTATTGGTCTGTGTATCTGTCATTGAACCAATACCAGGCTGTCTTGTTTACAGTGGCTGTATAGTATGTTTTGATATAGGGGAGTGTGAGGCCACCTACTTTATTCTTCTTCAGTAATGCTTTGGCTATTCGGGTCTCTTTCCTTTCCATATGAAGTTGGTCATTAGTTTTTTTCATTTTAGTAAAGAATGTTGTTGGTATTTGTATCGGGATTGCGTTGTATCTGTAGATCGCTTTAGGTAGAATTGACATTTTCACTTTATTACGTCTTTCAATCTATAAGCACAGGATGTCCTTCCATTTATGTAGGTCTCTTGTAGTAGTGTCTTATAATTTTATTGTTTAGGCCTTTTATGTCCCTGGTTAGGTTAATTCCTAGGTATTTTATTGTTTGGCAGTCTATTATAAATGGTATTGTTTTCTTTCTATTTTTTTATTGTGCTTTACATGAAGGTTTACAGAGCAAATTAGTTTCTCATTAAACAATGCACATATTGTTTTGTGACATTGGTTGCCAACCCTGCAACATGTCAATGCTCTCCCCTTCTCGACCCTGGGTTCCCCATTTCTATTCTTCCAGCTTTCCTGTCCCCTTCTGCCTTCTTGTCCTTGACCCTGGGCTGGTGCGCCCGTTTTGTTTCATATACATAGTTGAGCTACGTGTATTGTTTGTTTTATGGGCCTGTCTAATCTTTGGCTGAAGGGTGAACCTCAGGAGTGACTTCAATACTGAGTTAAAAGGGCGTTTGGGGGCCATACTCTTGGTATTTCTCCAGTCTCTTGTCAGACCAGTAAGTTTGGTCTTTTTTTGTGAGTTTGAATTTTGTTCTATATTTTTCTCCAATTCTGTCCGGGACCTTCTATTGTCATCCCTGTCAGAGCAGTCGGTAATGGTAGCCAGGCACCATCTAGTTGTGCTGGACTCAGTGGTATTGTTTTCTTGATTTCCTCTTCAGAGTAATCCTTGTTAGTGTTGAGGAACCCAAATGAGTTTTGCATACTGATCTAATACCTTGGAACTTTGCTGAATTTTTCTATTAGCTCCAGCAGTTTTGTTGTAGAATCTTTAGGGTTTTCTATGTATAAGATCATGTCGTCTATGAATAGAATAGTTTTACTTCTTTTCTGATTCTGATGCCTTTTCTCTTTCTTGCCTAATTGCTTTGGTTAGGACTCCTAGTAAAATGTTGAATAAGAGTGGTGATAATGGGCATCCTTGTCTCGTTCCCATTCCCAAGGGGAAGACTCTCAGTCTTTCTCCATTGATAATAATGTTGGCTGTTGGTGTTGCATATATGCCCTTAATTATGTTGAGAAATTTCCTTTGTATTCTTGTTTCGCTGAGAATTTTTTTTTTAAATCAGGAAAGGGTGTTGGATTTTATCAAATGACTTTTCTGCATCAATTGATACGATCATATGGTTCTTTCCCTTTCTTTTATTTATGTGGTGTATTACATTGATAGATTTTCTGATGTTGAACCACCTTGCAATCTTGGTATGACTCCTACTTGATTGTGGTGTATTATTATTATTTTATGTGTTGTTGAATTCTGTTGGCTAGAATTTTGTAGAAGAATTTTGCCTCAATATTCATAAGGAATATTGGTCTGTAAATTTATTTTTTTGTGTGGTAACTTTGCCTAGTTTTGGTATCAGGGTAATGCTGGCTTCATAGAATGAGTTAGGGAGTATTCTTCCCTCTTCTATGTTTTTGAAGAGTTTGAGTAGATTTGATGTCAGTTTTTATCTGAATGTTTGGTAAAATTCCCTGGTGAAGCCATCTGGTGCTGGCCTTTTGTTTTTTTTTGATTGACAGATTTTTGATGACGTGGTCAATCTTTTATTATAAGTCTGTTTAGATTTTGAACATCTGTTTTTGTTAGTTTAGGTAAGCAGTGTGTTTCTAGGAATTTTTCCATTTCATCTAGGTTTTCAATTTTTTTGGAGTACAGTTTTTAATGTTATTCTGTTATGATATTCTTTATCTCATTTGGATCTGTTTTAGTGTCTAAAGTTTCATATCTTATTTTGGTTATTTGCCTCTTCTCTCTCTCTCTTTTTTTTTTTTTGGCAGTCTAGCCCGTGGTTTGTCTATTTTATAAACCCTTTCAAAGAACCAGCTTATGGTTTTGTTGATTATTTTTTATTGTTTTTCTATTTTATTTTTTGTTTATTTTTGCTCAGATCTTTATTTCCTTTCTTCTTTTGGTTTTGGTCTTCTTTTGCTCTTTCTGTTCTATTTGTTCAAACCATTGGTTTAAGTTAGTGATTTTGGATCTTCCTTATTTTTGAATGTAGGCATTTATTGCTATGAATTTTCCTCTGAGCACTGCTTTTGCTGTGTCTCAAAGGTTTTGGTATGTTGTGTTTTCATTTTCACTTGATTCTAAATATTTTTTAATTTAACTTTTGATTTCTTCTATGACCCAGTAGTTTTTTAGTAGTTTGTTATTTAGTTTGCATGTAGTTATTTTTTTCCTTATTTTTCTATTTGCTCATTTCTAGCTTCATACTGTTATGGTCTGACAGGATGTTTTGTATGATTTCAATCTTTTGAAATTTGTTGAGACCTGTGACCTAGCATATGGTCTATTCTGGAAAATGATCCATGTGCACTGGAGAAAAATGTGTGTTGTTCTAATGATGGGTGGAGTGTTCTATGTCCATTAGGTCAAATGGGCTTATAGTTTTAAGTCCTCAATGTTCTTAGTGATCTTTTTTTTAGATGGTCTTTCTAGAATTGAAAGCGATTTGTTGAAGTCCTCAACTATTATTGTGGAGTTGTCTATTTCTCCTTTCATGTTAGTCAATATTTGTTTCTTGTATTTTGGAGCATTGATGTTAGGTGTATATATATTCATAATTGTTATGTCTTCTTTATGGATTGACATTTTTATTATCATGTAACGGCCTTCTTTATTTCTTGTAATAAATTTTGATTTGATTTAAAGCCTATTTTGTCTGATACCAGTAAGGCCACCCCTGCTGTTTTTTGGTTACTGGTTGCATGGAATATTTTTTTTTCCATCCTTTTATTATTAGTCTATTTGTGTTGTTATGTCTAAGATGTGTTTCTTGTAGGCAGCAAAAGGATGGATTATGTTTTTTTTTTTTCATTCTGTCACTGTCTTTTGTAAGGGGAGTTTAGACCTTTTACATTAATATTATTATTGAAAATGAAAGATTTACTTGATTTATTTTGCTATTTGTTTATTGAGGTCTTATATCTTCTTTGTTTTTTTATTCTTATTTTTCTCTTGCTGTTTGGTTGCTTTTTTACGATGAGCGTTTTTGATTTCTTTTGTGTATTTTTTCTAGGTGGTTTCTTAGTTTTACCACAAATATTATATTACATAACTTGCAATTGCAACAACATTTAGCAAACAACAAATACCATACAACATTAACACTATAACTATTCCTGTTTTGATTCTCTCTCCCCTTTTCTGTTGGTGAGTCTCCATTGACATCATTCTACATTCTGTATCTGATAGGTTTACTCTGTACTTCTTCCTTACACACTTGATATTGTATTGCTTGTGGAAATTAACTATTCAGTTTTTTCCCTGAAAATATTGTCCTTATATTTGTTCATATTGGGGCTTTTTGGTTTTTTTTGGAGATCTCTGTCTTTTTAATTTCCCATGTGCAGATCTGAGTATTTGTTTAATGTTCTTTACTTTCCATTTGGAGAACTCCCTTAAGTAATACCTGCAGCTGGTCTGGTAGTGACAAATTCCCAGAGCTTCTGTTTATTTGGGAATGTTTTGATTTCCCCTTTATTTTATTTTTTTTTTTTAATATATATTTTATTGTACTTCAGGTGAAAGCTTACAGAGCAAATAGTTTCTCATGAAATAGTAGTACACATGTTGTTTTTTGACATTGGTTAACAACCCCACAACGTATTAAGCCTCTAAATTCTCAACCTTTTTTTTTGATGAAAATTACAGATGGCCAAAGATACACCGTTTCAAAAATTTCTACATTCACAGTTCAGTGACATTGACTACGCTCTTCCAACTGTGCTGTTATTCTCACTTAAGATGAAGGCTTACAGAAAAAATAGTTATTCATTTAACAGTTACTACACATGTTGCCCTATGACAATGGTTAACAATCTCACAGCACATCAAGAATATCCTTACTCCACCTTGTGTTCCCTATCACCAGGGGGCTTCCTTGTCCCCTTCTGTCTTCTGGACCTTGTCAGTGGACTATTGTACCTCTTTAGTCTCATTTGAAGATTTCCCCTTTATTTTTAAAAAAAAATTTTTATTTTAGGTGAAAGTTTAAAGAACAAATATTTTCTCATTAAGCAGTCAGTGCACATATTGTTTTATGACATTGGTTAACAACACCATGACATGTCAACACACTCTCTTCTCGGCCTTTATTTTTTTGGTGAAAATATACATAGCCAAAGATACACCATTTCAAAAATTTCTGCATGTACAATTCAGTGATGTTGATTATGTTCTTCCAGTTGTGCTGCTATTCTCACTTTGGATGAAGGTTTACAGAACAAAATAGTTTCTCATTAAACAGTTAGCACACATATTGTTCTATGACAATGGTGAAGAACCGCACTACATGTCAACACTCCTTACTCAACCTTGGGTTCCCTATCACCAGCTTTCCTGTCCCCTTCTGCCTTTTAGTTCTTGTCCCTGGACTGCTGTGCCTAATTAGTCACGTTTTGTTTTATGGGGCTGTCCAATCCCCAGCTGAAGGGTGAACCTCGGCAGTGACTTCACCACTGAGCTAAAAGGGTGTCCGGGGGTCATACTCTCGGGGTTTCTTCAGTCTCTGTCAGGCCAGTAAATCTGGTCTCTTTTTGTTTGTTAGAATTTTGTTCTACATCCTTCTCCAGCTCTGTCCAGAACCCTCTGTTGTGATCCCGGTCAGAGCAGTCAGTCGTGGTAGCCAGGCACCATCTGGCTGTACTGGACTCAGTCTGGTGGAAGCCTTGGTAACTGTGGCCGATTAGTCCTTTGCACTGAGTTTTTCCTTATATCCTGTTCTCTTCATTCTCCCCTGCTCCCGAAGGGGTGAGACCAATGGAGTATCTTAGATGGCTGCTCACAGGCTTTTAAGACCCCAGACACTACTCATTAAGGTAGAATGTAGGACATTGTGTTTATAAACTGTGTTATGCCAGTTGAGCTAGGTGTTCCCTGATACCATGGTCCCCACAGCCCTTCCCCCAGCAATTCAGTCCCTCAGGGAGTTTGGTTGTGTCTTTGGAGCTTGCATGACCTTTCCTTGTACAAGTTGTTCTGGCTTCCCCAGTATTGTGTACTGTCTTAACCTTCACCAAAGTTACCATTTATCTGTTGTCTGTTCAGTATTCCACCCCTCCCATCTCTCCTAACCAACAAAGATTGTTACTTTTTGTGCGTAAAATTTTTCATGAGTTTTTACAATAGAGGTCTCATACAATATTTGTTTTTCTGTGACTGACTTATTTCACTCAGCATAATGTTCTCCAGTGTCATCCATGTTATGAGATGCTTCACAGGTTCATCATTGTTCTTTATCATTGCATAATACTCCATTGTGTGTACATACCATAGTTTGTTTATCCATTCGTCCGTTGGTGGGCATCTAGGTTGTTTCCATCTTTATGTTATTGTGAACAATGCTGCCATGAACATGGGTGTGCATATGTCTATTTGTGTGACGACTTTTATTTCTCTAGGATATATTCCTAGGAGTAGGATTGCTGGATCGTATGGTATTTCTATTTCTAGCTTTCTAAGGAAGCACCATATCATTTTCCAAAATGGCTGTATCATGCGTTCCCACCAGCAGTGCATAAGAGTTCTGATCTCCCTGCAGCCTCTCGAACATTTGTTATTTCCAGTGTTTTTGATTCATGCCAGTAATGCCAGGGTGAGATGGTATGTCACTGTGGTTTTAATTTGCATTTCTGTAATGGCTAGTGAACGCGAGCATTTCCTCATGTGTCTGTTGGCTGCTTGAATGTCTTCTTTGGTGGTCTGTTCATTTCCTTTGCCCATTTTTTAATAGGATTATTTGTCTTTTTGTTGTAGAGGTATTGGATTTTCTTGTAGATTATGGAGATTAGACCTTTATCTGACTTGTCCAAAATTTTTTCCTCAGTCTTCAGGTTCTCCTTTTATTCTTTCGGTGAAGTCTTTTGAAGAGCATAGGTGTTTGATTTTTAGAAGCTTCCAGTTATCTAGCTTATTTTCTGGAGTTTGTGTGTTGATGGTTATGGTTTGTATCCTGTTAATGCCGTGTATTAGGGCCTGTAGCATTGGTCCTATTTTTTCATCTGTGAACTTGATAGTTTTTCGTTTTCTATTTAGGTCTTTGATCCATTTTGAATTAGTTTTTGGATATGATTTGAGATATGTGTCCTGTTTTATTTTTTTGCAGATGGGCATCCAGTCTTGCCAGCACCATTTGTTAAAAAGACTCTCTTTCCCCAATTTGATGGACTTTGGGCCCTTGTCGAAGATCAGGTGACTTTAGGTGGATGGATTTACATTTGCGTTCTCAATTCTGTTGCATAGGTCAGTGTATCTGTTGTTGTACCAGTACCAGGCTGTTTTGACTACTATAGCTGTATGGTAGGTTCTGAGGTTAGCTGTTGTGAGTCCTTCTACTTTCTTCTTCTTCTTCAGTAGTGCTTTACTCATTTGGGGCTTCTTCCTTTTCCATATAAATTATTAGTTTTTCCATCTCTTTGAAGAATGTTGTTGGCATTGGATCGGGATTGCATTGTATTTGTAAATTGCTTTGGGTAGAATTGTCATTTTCACAATGTTAAGTCTATCCATGAGCATGGTATGTTTTTCCATTTATGTAGATCCCTTTGGGTTTCTTGCAGTAGTGTTTTGTAGTTTTCTTTGTATAGGTCTTTTACATCCCTGGTTTGATTTATTCCTAAGTATTTTATTTTTTTAGGGGCTATTATAAATGGTATTTTTTCCAGATTTCCTTTTCATGGTTCTCTTTATTGGTGTATAGGAATCCAACTGATATTTGTATGTTTATCTTGTATTCTGCTACTCTGCTGAATTTTTCTATTCTAGTAGATTTCTCGTTGAGTCTTTAGGGTTTTCTATGTATAGTATCATATCATCCGCAAACAGGGACAGTTTAACTTCTTCATTACCAGTTTGGATGCCCTTTATTTCTTTTTCTTGCCTTATTGCTCTAGCTAGAACTTCCAGCAGAATGCTAAATAGGAGTGTTGATAAAGGGCATCTTTGTCTTATTCCTGTTCTCAAGGGGAATGTTTTCAGCCTCTCTCCATTAAGAATGATACTGGCTGTTGGTTTTGCATAGATGCCGTTTATTATGTTGAGAAATTTCTCTTCTGTATGTATTTTATTCAGAGTTTTTATCAAGAATGGATGTTGAACTTTGTCGAATGCCGTTTGTGCATTAATTGAGATGATCATGTGATTCTTTCCTTTTATTTATGTGGTGGATTACATTGATTTTCTAATGTTGACCCATCCTTGCATACCTGGTATGAATCCTGCTTGGTTGTGGTGTATTATTTTTTTGATGTCATGCTAAATTCTATTGGCTAGAGTTTTGTTGAGAATTTTTGCATCTATATTCATGAGAGATACTGGTCTGTAATTTTCTTTTTTTGTGGCATCTTTGCCTGGTTTTGGTATCAGGGTTATGCTGTTTTCATAGAATGAATTCGGAAGTGTTACTTCCTTTTCTGTGTTCTGAAATAGTTTGAGTAGTACTGGTACAAGCTCTTCTTTGAATGTTTCGTAGAATTCTCCAGTGAAGCCATCTGGGCCAGAGCTTTTATTTGTTGGGAGTTTTTTAAATTACCTTTTAAATCTCTTATCTTGTTATGGGTCTGTTTAGATTTTTAACATCCCTTTGTTGTACTCTGGGTAGGTAGTGTGTTTCTAGAAATTTATCCATTTCCTTTAGGTTTTCAAATTTGTTGGAGTATAGTTTTTCATAATACTCTGTTATGATCCTTTTTATTTCAGTTGGGTCTGTTGTAATGTCGTCCATTTCATTTCTTATTTGGGTTATTTGCATGCTCTCCTGTTTCTCTTTTGTTAGTCTGGCCAGTGGTTTGTTGATTTTGTTGATTCTTTCAAAGAACGAACTTTTGGTTTTGTTGATTCTATTGTTTTTCTATTCTCTATTTCATTTATTTCTGCTGTGATCTTTACTATTTCCTTTCTTCTGGTGGCTGTGGGCTTTTTTTCTGTTTTCTATTTGTTTGAGTTGTGTAGTCAATATTTTGATTTTGTCCCTTTTTTCTGTTTTGATTTGTGCATCTATTGCTATAAATTGTTCTCTGATGACTGCCTTTGCTGTGTCCCAAAGGTTTTGGTATGATGTGTTTTCATTCTCATTTGATTCTAGGATTTTTTTTATACCATCTCTGATTTTTTCTATTACCAGTGGTTTGTAAGCAGGGTATTATTCAGTTTCCATGTAATTGTTTTTTTTTTACTTGCTCTTTCTGTTATTAATTTCTACCTTGATGGCATTGTGGTCAGAGAAGGTACTTTGTATCATCTCAGCGTTTTGGATCTTGTTGAGGACTGCTTTGTGGTCTAACATGTGGTCTATTCTGGAGAATGTTCCATGTGCATTGGAAAAGAATGTGTACTCTGCAGCTGTTGGAGTGTTCTTTGTATGTCTGTGAGGTCAAGTTGGCTGATTGTGCCCTTTAGGTCTTCTGTATCTTTTCTGAGTTTCTTTTTAGATGTTCTGTCCCTTATTGAGAGTGGTGTGTTGAAGTCTACTGTTACTATGTAACTGTCAATTTGTCTTTTCAGTGCTGTTAGAGTTTATGTATTTTGGAGCTCTTTTATTGGGTGCATAAATGTTTATTATGGTTATGTCTTCATGATGGATCATCCCTTTAATCATTATATAATGTCCTTGTTTGTTTTTTATGGTGGATTTTGTTTTAAAGTCTGTTTTATCTGGGATTAGTATTGCCACTCATGCTCCTTTTTGGTAGTTGTTAGTTTGATATATATTTTTTGCAACCTTTTATTTTTAATAAATTTACATCTGTTTCTAAGGTGTGTCGCTTGTAGACAGCATATTGATGGATCCTGTTTTTTATTCGTTGTGTCACTCTCCATCTCTTTATGGGTGCATTGAGGCCATTTACTTCAGTATAATGATTGATAGATGTCAGTTTATTGCTGTTATTTTGTAGTGCTTTTTTTGGTGCTGACATTTTGTTGCTGTTACTCTCGTTTGTTGAATTCCTTTTGTTTGTGGATTTTTTATTATTTCTTTTGTTTTTTTAGGTTTTGTTTTTACTGAGACTTTATGTTTTTCCTCTTTATTTCTATGAGTAGGTTTGTTAACTTTCTTTGTGGTTACCATGAGATTTACCTTTGTCTTTCTAAGTTTGAAGCAGTCTATTACTTGTTATCACGTTGTCTTTCTCTCCATTAGAAGATTCTATGATTACACCGTTTATTTTCTCTTTTATTGTTCTGTTGACGTTGTCATTTACAGATTAACTCCTCTGATTCCCTGTTGTTTTTCTTTTGGTTTTGGATAGTCCTTGAGATTTCATTTCCTAAATTGGTGTCTGGTTGTTACGATCCTGTGTCATAGATTCAGCCTGTGAGCTGAAGTTGGTTGTTCTTAGATCGAAGGACTCCCTTTAACAACTCTTGTAAATTTGGTTTGGTTTTTACATATTCTCTTAATTTCTGTTTATCTGGAAATGCTTTAATTTCACCATCATACTTGAACGAGAGTTTTGCAAGATACATTATTCTTGGCTGGCAGTTCTTTTTTTCAAGGATTTATATATGTCATCCCATTGCCTTCTTGCCTGCATGGTTTCTGCCGAATAATTTGAGCTTAGTCTTATTGTGTCTCCTCTGTATGTGACTTCTTGTTTTCCTTGAGCTACTTTCAGGATTGTTTGTCTTTGGTTTTGGCACGTGTGATTATGATGTGTCGTGGTGATTTTCTTTTGGGGTCTATCCTATATGGGGTTCGTTGAGTTTCTTGGATGGCCAGCTTTTCATCTCTCATGATAATGGGGAAGTTTTCTGTCAGCAGTTCTTACATGATCTTCTCTGTGTTTTCTCCCCGTGTTCTGGAACTCTGATCACTTGCAGATTTTTTCTTTTGATTGTATCCCACATTATTCTCAGGATCTCTTCATTTTTTTTTCTTTTTTCTAAGTTTTCCTCAGAGTTGTATCCAAGTGTTTGTCTTCAGTTTTGGTGATCCTGTCTTCCACTGTTTCAGATATGCTCCTCAGCCCTTCTATGACAGTGTCCATTTCTGAAATCTTGTTGTTTATCTTTTGGATTTCTGGTTGTTGTTTTTATATGATTTCTAGTTGTGAATTTATTTTGGCGTTTTGTTCGTGCATTATTTTCCTGAATTCTTCCATTTTCTTGTGTGTATTTTCCATGAATTTGTCTGCCGTTTCCATGAATTTATTTTTTTTCCCCTCTTTTTTGTCTGCGTTTTGCTTCAACTTTTGGATAATTCTGAGTATTAGAGAATTGAATTTCCTATCAGGTAGTTGTAGTAGTGCCTTTTCTTCTACTGGAAAGTCATTTGGTGTTGTATTTTGGACACTTATTGGAACCGTCCTGTCCTATTTTTATAAATGTTTTGATATTGTCTGCTGTCTTTAGGGCATTCGGTAGTTATTTGTCTCGGTTATTGATTGTAGATTTGTTTGTTTTGTCCTTTTTTTTTTTGGTTTTATTTGGCTATGTCTGAGTAGGTGTGCTGTGTCTTCTTTGTTGTTTTCTTGTCTTTGAGCATAATTCTTTTCACCTCCTCCAATTGGCAGGGTCAGTCGTTTAGATATGGTACAGCAGGGCAGGTCTAGCTGAAGAGGAGTTGCTGGGATGGGTTGTTTGTGTCACTTATTATGGCCACCAGGGCGGGCTGGTAATCAGTGCAGGGCAGATTCTGGTAGGCCGTGTCTGTGCTGCTTGGTGGTGTGATGTAAAGCACATGGTGCAGGTAGGCAGGATGGAGCGGGGAGATTGTGATGTGCGAAGCTAAGTAAGATGGGTTTGGGAGACAGGAGAGAGAGGAGAGAGGAACAGGAGTCAAAAATATACAAATAAAAAAGAGTGCTAGGGGAGCTTGCTGTTGGAGTGGGGAGATGAGAGACGGTTGTTCTGTCTCGTGCTGGAAGCTCCATGAAGGTGCTTTCATGTACCCCGTTTGCTGGTCTCTGATAGGAGTCCAGGGTGGCAGATCCGTGCTGTGTTAGCTGTTAGGGGACCTCTGCATGTATCTCTCCTCGCTGTCTGTTTTCTGTCAGTTTCTTATTCCATTTGGTGCTTGGCTGAGTTCGTTATCTCTTCATTTGATGCTTAGGGTTTCAGGATTGCTGTTTTCTCTGTTTGGCTTAGTTTTTCAGATCTTTGCTGTGGAGGGTGGCATGGTCCTTCTGCTTAGAACACCATGTTGCCGGGAAGTCGGGGCCTAGACCTCCCCCTGATTTTTGAATGACGGCTTTGCTAGGCAAAGAATTCTTGGTTGGCGATTGTTTTCGTTTAATATTTTATATATGTGGCTTGATTGTCTTCTGGCCTGCAAGGTTTCTGGGGAGAAATTCGTACTAATTCTTATGAAAGGCCCTTGTTGTGTTATATTGCGCTTTCTCTTGCTGCTTTCAGAGTTTTCTCCTTTCCTTTGGTTTCCAGAATTTTATTAGAAAATGCTGTGATGTGGACATTTTGTATTTCTTCTAATTGGAATTAATTCGTGTAGCTTCCTGTATTTGTAGGCTTGGTTCCCTATTCAGTCTGGAAATTTTCTAAGATTATCTGTTGGAAAATTCTTTCTATGCCTTTTTTATTATCACAATGTTCTGGAATTCCAAAAATTCTATTGTAAGATTTCTTAATTGACTTCTATATTCTTTTCTTTGTTTTTTTGTTTTCTTTGTTCTTTTCTCTTGTTTTTCCTGTGACTTAATAAGTTCAGTTACTTTGTCTTCTAGTTTATGTATTCTGTCTTTCATCTGTTCAAATCTATTGTTGAATGTTTCTCTTGTATTTTCTAAATAAGTTATTTTTTACTTCCAGTTATTCTGTTTTTTTAAAATGTTTTCAGTCTCCTTATTCAGTTTCTCATTTTGTTCTTTGTTTTCTTTTCTATTTTCATTAGTTTGTTTCTTGTGGTTATTTTTTTTTTTTTTTTTTACTTCTTTTTTAAACATATTTAATACCAGTGTCTGGAAGTCTTCTATTTTTTCTATTATTCTGATCTCCATAGGAGAAATTTCTGCTGCTTCATGTTTTTTTTTGATTGGTTCTTCTTGTCTTGTTTTTGTTTTATGATTTTTTGTTGAACATCGTTCATTTTAATATTGTTTTGTCATAATTTCAAAAATTTTTTATTTTCATGGCAATAGTTTTTTAGGTTTTTATCTTCACTGTTTTCTAAGTACCACTAGAGACCACTTTTTTCCTTAGACTCTTTTAGCATTGAGTCAGTTCTGTTTGAGAATTTATCTCTGTTATTCTCAGTTTCAAGCCTACTGCCACAGCGTTTAGGTGTTTTGAAAAGATTTTAGTTTCTGGGTGCTTACTCTGGTTGGTTCTCCCTAGGGTGGCTGACTTTACTGGTGTGTGAGAGTCTGTCTTCTCTGGGTTTAGGTATAGCTCATTGCATTCCTGGGGCTGGGTTCCTTCCCTTTCCTCTGTTGGATTAAGGGACGGTTTCTTCTCTGTGGCTGATTGTGTGTATGTGGGCGTTTTCTGCTGGCTGTGGATGGAAGTGGTGGGTTTCAGCTTTCTCGAGGTGAGGGTGGGGGGCACTTTATGTCTTTCCCTCATGGGCGACCCTGTGTAGGTTTTCCCAGAGAACCCAGTTGTGGGCAGGGAGCCAGTGGCTTTCTGCTGTGTTGCCTGTTTGATGTATATTTCTCACCCTGGCTGATGGGTGTACCACTCAGCTTGTCAGTATATCTGGGTCCTAGTGCTGCACAGTTTCTGGTCTTGGCAAAATTCAACAGCACTCACTCACATCACCACGGCCTCCCTGTTCCCCTTCCCATGAACTCCCATAGCCACTATGTGCTGTCTTTATTGTACTACACCATCCCCAGTTTAGCTCCCATCTTGAGTTCTTTGTTCTGAGTGTTGCCCATCCCTGTCCCAAAATGGCTGCAATGAGCAGAGTCCTCCAGATATCAGCAGCTAGAATCTCTCAGCTTCTGTGCCAATCTCATTCCTCCTCTTGCCCGTTTCTGGAGTCACCTTGACTCTGCAGCACTTCATCTGCCATCCAGAGGTCTGAGATCTCAGTCTGCGCTTATTTCTATTTGTTATTTAGTGGGTTAGTTGTAACAGGTAAATGGGAGTGACGTTTTACTTCGTCATCTTGCCCTACCTCTCTGTGTATGCATTTTCTGAACTGTTTGAGCATTTGTGTCTCTGGGTCAATCATTTCGTAGATCACTATGTGAGGTCACTGAGCTGTTTGTGATTTTAGGTCCCAAGTTGTAAAGTTTCTGAGCTGCTTGGGGGAGGGGAGATCTGTGTCTTAAGGTGTGAATTTTCTGAGCTGTTTAGGGGAGGTCTACTCTGCCCTATAGTGTCGCTATGAGTTAAAATCCACTCGACAGCAACGGGTTTGGTCTTTTTGGTTATGTGTAGGGTGTAGGTTTTCTGAATTGTCTGAGGGACTTTATTGTAAGGTTATGTGATGTTTCTGAGTTATTTCAGCTTCTGTGTTTCTGTTTTTGGGGTCTTTGTATTAGGTTGGGAGATATCTGAGTAGTTTAGAGGTCTGTGTCCAGGTTGTGAATTATCTAAGCAATTTTGTTTCCCAGGTTGAAGATTTTGGTCTGTTTGGGAAGAGTGTCTTTGTTGCAGTGCGTATGGCCTCTGTTCTGTTTGGGGGTCTGTGTCCTAAGTTGCATGCTCTCTGTGCAGGAATTTTTGGAGTCTCTGTCTTAGGTTGTGAGTTCAGTGGGCTCTTTTTGGTGTCCTTGGGTGTCTGAACTGTTTGGAAATCTGTGTCTTGGGAGTGAAGTCTCTTAGCTCTTTGATTGTGAGGTCTCTGTCCAGGAACTGTGGGCTTTGGAGCCTGGAAAACAAGTTTTCAATGCTGGAGCTCCCAAATCCTGGTTGTCGGACAAGTTATTTGTCTCCTTGAGCCTCAGTACGTTTCGTAATCAATAAATTAGGGCTAGTGCCCCCCGTGATGGGTATTTGTGCATCTTAGCGATGTGTCTAAAGTGTCTGGCTCCAGCCACCCTTAAACAAGAATTTTCTGAGCACCTACTAGGTGCCTGATTACTGTTCTAGGTGTTGGGGATACAACAGAGAACAAAACAAAGTCCTTGATCTCATAGCGTTGATCAGTAAATATGTAGTCTATCAGAGAGTGGCAAGTGCTGCGTAGAATGATTAGGCAGGGTTAGGGAAAGGGTATGTGGGGTGGATGTTATTTTATTAAGGGTGATCCAGGAAGGCCTCCCTGAAAATGCGATGATTGAGCAGAGACCCAAAGGAAATGAGGGGGCAGGCCAGATAATTACCTGGGAGAAGAGCATTCTAGGCAGAAGGTACAGCAAGTGCAGAAGCCCTGAGGGGGAAACCCACTTGCTGTGTTCCTAGAATATCAAGGACTCTTGTGATGCTGGCAAAACCCTCATCACAGAGTTTGGCACTCATTACAAAGTGGTGTTACTATGTCTATTTCTCCACAGCTTGCAAGGGAGGAAGGGTTATCCCTATTTTATAGATGAGGGACCCGAGACTCAGAGAAGTACCCTGAGCCTGCTCTCCTGCTCACATCTGAAATTCCTGTAAGAGGTTGTGAAATCTATTCATTCATAGAAGACAGAGAGATTGAGTGTCACAGCTGGAGGGAGGACACCATCCACGCTGAATGTCAGCTAACCAACCAGTATAAATTATAATACGGGAATCATGGCCGTCATAGCATTTCTACTTTTGATGGAGGGTAGGATTTTAGGATTGAGAAAGAAACTGGAGTAGAGGTTAGAGGCAGAAAGGGGAAGCTGGGGGACAGTGAGAAAAAACACACAAGCTTCATAATGTTCCTTGGGTTTGGCTCAGTTCATGCTAATAAGTTGATCTTTTTAAAATATAGTCATCCTTTCTCCTCCCCTTCCTATCTCTTCCCTGCTGTTTTTCTCTTTTCCTTCCTTTTTGTGCATGAACAGTTAGTTCTAGAGCCATTAGGTGGGGCAGAGCAAGCAAGTATATTTGTGGAGGGGCATCCTCACTTGGGGAGTTAGAGCCCAGGCGCGGCAAGGAGGCCATCCATGCATAGGGACAACCTGGAGTGGGCATCAGAGCCCAAGGGGGCAAGGAGGATGTCTATGTGGGGTTGAGGGGGAGGGCTAACTGGCATAGGTATTTAAGCCTTAGTGGGGTGAGGAGGTCATGGGCTGGGGAGGGTTCAGCACAGCCTGTAAGGTGGGCTGTATAGGGGAAGGATGGTTTATAGACATTGGGATTGATGAACTAAGTAAATATATTAAGGATAATAGGAGCCACAGCCCTTTCAGAAAAGGAAGCTTCAAATATAGAAAGGAAGAAAACTAGAACAAATCCTGAGGTATTGTACTAGAATTACAAGTCTCCAAATGAACTCATGGTGTTTCATACAGATATGTGTTCGTATGGATACGTTGGTGAATAGATATGGATGTGTGTGTGTGTGTGTGTGTGTGTGTGTGTGTGTGTGTGTGTGTGTGTGTGTACATATATTCCACAAGGCCTGGAAACAACAATGCCCCAATTGCAAAGAGCACACCCAGTCCCTGCCCCCAGATCTTGTGCTCGTAATACCATTCTCCATTAAAAGGAGCCATGGCTCCTTTGAGGAATGGTTGGTTCTAGGACTGGGGGAGGGAAAAGATAGAATGAGCATGGAACAACTCGAGGTGCCAGCAATAAGAAAATGTTCAAAGAATGGTGTAAGAAGGACACAGAAACTAGTTTGAAGGGGCTCGCACTGGCCAAACTGGGGATGATTTTAGTATCACACTAATGACAGTAATGGATTATACCCTATTGAGTAAATAGGAAATCTAAGTCCACGCTGATACAAATACATAAATGAATCAATTGCAAGTTTGATGAAGAACAGAATATTTAAATAATTCCAAAAGACCCCCCAGCAAAATACAGGCAGTCTCCGGGTTATGAATCTTTGACTTACGTGCAACCTGTAGTCCTACAAGCTGTAGTTATGAACTAATCCCCCCAAAGCCTGTTATATTAAAAATTCGAGGTAGATACAATGGTTCGTAATAACAAATGGGTGCTCCTTTGTGATGTGCATCAAAACATTATTTTTGTTCTCGTATTATTATGCCAAAGATGTTTTAGCAAAAGTGTTTCTTTAATGTTTTTTGTGCATAGAAAAGTACATTATATACTCTACACTAAGGCAAACATTTGACTGACATTAGATACAAACGTACCTGTCTTAGTCATCTAGTGCTGCTGTAACAGAAATACCACAGGTGGATGGCTTTAACAAAGAGAGGTTTATTCTCTCACAGTCCAGTAGGCTACAAGTCCAAATTCAGGTTGTCAGCTCCAAGGGAACACTTTCTCTGTTGGCTCTGGAGGAAGGTCCATGTCATCAATCTTCGCTTGGTCTGGGAGCTTCTCTGTGCAGAAACCTCAGGTCCAAAGGACGTACTCTGTTCCTGGCACTGCTTTCTTGGTGGTATGAGGTTCCCATGTGTCTCTGCTCGCTTCTCTCTTTTATATCTGAAAAGAGATCGGCTTAAGATACTATTCAATCTTATATACCTCATCAGTATAACTGCCACTAATCCACCTTATTAGATCATAGTGATTGAATTTACAACAAGTAAGGAAATCATATCAGATTACAAAATGGTACACAGTTATACAGTACTGGGAATCATAACCCAGCCAAGTTGACAGATATTTTTTGGGGAGACAATTCAATCCATGTCAGTACCTGTTCTGATTTATGTAAAATTTGACTTAAAGACAGACTTAGGAATGCACTTGTACATAATCCAATAACTGCCTGCTCTTCTTAATTACAAATAGAAAAAGTTTGATTTTACAGGCAGACTGTACCTTAATCACATGATACAAGTAAGCATCATCAGAAATGGGACAAATCAAAATTATTTACCACGTGATAGAAGACAATAAGAAGAACAGAATATCACTTCTGTGAAATTCCTGCCAAAGATGTGTAACCTGAGCCTAATCATGAAGAAACATCGGACAAACCCAAACTGAGAGCATCATACAAAATAACTGCCCCATATTTTCCCAAAGTGCCAAGGCCATGAAAGTGAAGGAAGGACAGAGGGACTATTCCAGATTGATGGACATGGCGCAGACGGTTAAGTGCTTGGCAGATAACTGAGGGGTTGGCAGTTCGAGTCCACCCAGAGGTGCCTCAGAAGAAAGGCTTAGTGATCTACTTCCAAAACATCAGCCATTAAAAATCCTATGGAGCACAGTTCTACTCTGACATATGGTGGGTCGCTATGAGTCAGAATTGACTTGATGGCAACTGGTTTGGGTTTTTTTGCTATAAAGAGATATGATAACTAAATACAGTGTGTGATTCTGAACTGGATATTTTTGCTGTTTAGAAACTATATTATTTGCAAAATTGGCAAAATTTAATGGGTCTGAGGTTTAGGTAGTAGTACTGTATCAGTGGTCATTTCCAGATTTTGATAGTTATATTGTGGTTATGGGAAACCCTGGTGGTGTAGTGGTTAAGATCTACGGCTGCTAACCAAAAGGTCGGCAGTTCGAGTCCACCAGGTGCTCCTTGGAAACCCTATGGGGTAGTTCTACTCTGTCCTGTAGGGTCGCTATGAGTCGGAATCGACTTGATGGCAACGGGTTTGTTTTTAATTGTGGTTATGTAGGAGAATGTCCGTGATTGTAAAAGTGATGCTCATTATGTTAGCATCTTACTCTCAGAAAGCTCAGGGGAAGAAAGATCTTTGCAACTTTTTAGTAAGACTGAGATTGTTTCAAAAAGGATAAAAAAATGATTTATTTTGTTTTAGATAAGCAAATGTACTTGTAGGAACATGGCTTTTGAGCCAGTGAAAGCTGACAGCGATGTTCAGGATGACATTTTATGTTTTATAGTTGAATTTCTTAAGAGATACTATCATAATAATTCATTAATTAAGCTATCACTCTAACAGACTTTGAAACAGTGAAATATAATAAGCCTTTCTTCCCCTCAACATTCCCGCCTTAGGTGTTATTTAAAAAAAAAAACAAACCTGTTGTCATCGAGTTGATTCTGACTCATAGTGACCCTATAAGACAGTGTAGAACTGCCCCATAGGGTTTCCAAGGAGGGGCTCTTGGATTAGAACTGTCAACTTTTTGGATAGTAGCCTGTATCTTAACCACTGCACCACCAGGACTCATAGATGTTGTTTAGGTGTACTTTTTGTTTTGTCAGAATGAGAATCATCACTCTCATCTAGCAGCTGTTAGCTGGTAGAATATAAGCTTCTCTAAGCCCACACGTCTGTCAGTTTGTCGTACTGTGGGGGCTTGCCTATTGCTGTGATGCTGGAAGCTATGCCACTGGTATTCAAATACCAGCAGGGTCATCCAAGGCAGACAGATTTCAGCTGAGCTACCAGACTAAGACAGATTAGGAAGAAGGACCTGGTGGTCTACTTCTGAAAAGAATTAGCCAGTGAAAACCTTATGAATAGCAGTGGAACACTGTCTGAGGTAGTGCTGGAAGATGAGCCCCACAGGTTGGAAGGCACCCAAAAGATGACTGGGGAAGAGCTGCCTCCTCACAGTAGAGTCGACCTTAATGACGTGAATGGAGTCAGGCTTCCAGGACTTTTCATTTGATGATGTGGCATGACTCAAAATGAGAAGAAACAGCTGCAAACATCCATTAATAATCGGAACATGGAATGTACAAAGTATGAATTTAGGAAAATCAGAAATCATCAAAAATAAAATGGAACACATAAAGATTTATATCCTAGGCATTAGTGAGCTGAAATGGACTGGTATTGGCGATTTTGAATCAGACAATTCTATGGTCTCCTGTGCCAGGAATGACAACTTGAAGAGAAATGGCATTGCATTCATCCTCAGAAAGAACATTTCAAGGTCTGTCCTGAAGTACAGTGCTGTCAGTGATAGGGTAATATCCACATGCCTACAAGGAAGACTAGTTAATACGACTGGTATTCAAATTTATGTACCAACCACTAAGGCCGCAGATGAAGAATTTGAAGATTTTTACCAACTTCTGCGGTGTGAAATTGATTGAACATGCAATTATGATGTATTGATAATTACTGGTGATTGGAATGTGAAAGTTGGAAACAAAGAAGAAGGATCAGTAGTTGGAAAATATGGCCTTGGGGATAGAAATGATGCAGGAAAAGGCATGATAGCATTTTGCAAGACCAATGACTTCTTCATTGCAAATACCTTTTTTCAACAACATAAATGATGACTATACACGTAGACCTCGCCAGATGGAATACACAGGAATCAAATTAACTACATCTGTGTAAACAAACAGTGGAAAAGCTCAATATCATCAGTCAGAACTAGGCCAGGGGCTGACTGGAAAAGACTATTAATTACTCATATGCAAGTTGAAGTTGAAGAAAATTAGAACAAGTCCACGAGAGCCAAAGTATGACCTTGAGCATATCCCACCTGAATTTAGAGACCATCTCAAGAATAGATTTGACCCATTGAACACTAATGACCGAAGACCAGACGAGTTGTGGAATGACATCAAGGACATCATACATGAAAAAAGCAAGAGGTCATTAAAAAGACAGGAAAGAAAAGACCAAAATGGATGCCAGAAGAGACTCTGAAACTTGCTCTTGAACATTGAGTAGCTAAAGCAAATGGAAGAAACGATGAGGTAAAAGAGCTGAACAGAAGATTTCAAAAGGCAGCTTGAGAAGACGAAGTAAAGTGTTGTAATGATATGTGCAAAGACCTGGAGTTAGAAAACCAAAAGAGAAGAACATGCTCGGCATTTGTCAAGCTGAAAGGACTAAAGAAAAAATTCAATCCTCGAATTGCAATATTGAAGGATTCTACAGGGGAAATATTAAGCGATGCAGTAAGCATCAAAAAAAAAAAAAGATGGAAGGAATACACAGAGTCACTATACCAAAAAGAATTAGTTGACGTTCAACCATTTCAGGAGGTAGCATATGATCAGGAACCGATGGTACTGAAGGAAGAGGTCCAAGTTGCACTGAAGGCACTGGTGAGAAGCAAGGCTGCAGGAATTGACAGAATACCAATTGAGATGTTTCAACAAACGGGTGCAGTGCTGGAAGTACTCAGTCGTCTATGCCAAGAAATTTGGAAGATAGCTACCTGGCCAACGTACTGGAAGAGATCCATATTTGTGCCCGTTCTAAAGAAAGGTGATCCAACCGAATGTGGAAATTATCAGACAATGTCATTAATATCAGATGCAAGTCAAATTTTGCTGAAGATTATTCAAAAGCAGCTGCAGCAGTACATCGACAGGGAACTGCCAGAAATTTAAGCTGGATTCAGAAGAGGACGTGGAACAAGGGATGTCATGTCAGATGTCAGATGGATCCTGGCTGAAAGCAGAGAATACCAGAAAGACGTTTGCTTGTGTTTTATTGACTATGGAAAGGCACTCGATTATGTGGCTCATGATAAATTGTGGATAATATTGTGAAGAATGGGAATTATAGAACACTTGATTGTACTCACGAGGAACCTGTACATAGATCAAGAGGCAGTCGTTTGAACAGAACAAGGGGATAGTACGTGGTTTAAAGTCACAAAAGGTGTTTGTCAGGGTTGTATTCTTTTACCATACTTATTCAATCTGTATGCTGAGCATATCTGAAAAACTGGACTATATGAAGAAGAACGTGGCATCAGGATTGGAGGAAGACTCATTAACAACCTGCGTTATGCAAATGCCACAGCTTTGCTTGCTGAAAGTGAAGAGGATTTGAAGCACTTACTGCTGAAGATCAAAGACCACAGCATTCACTATGGATTACACCTCAACATAAAACAAAAATCCTCACAACTGGACCAATAAGCAACATCATGATGAACGGAGAAAAGATTGAAGTTGTCAAGGATTTCATTTTACTTGGATGCACAATCAATGCCCATGGAAGCAGCAGTCAAGAAATCAACATATTGCATTGGGAAATCTGCAAAAGACCTCTTTAAGGTGTTAAGAAGCAAAGATGTCACCTTGAAGACTAAGGTGCGCCTGACCCAAGCCATGGTGTTTTCTTTTTTAAATTGTTTTATTGTTGTGCTTTAAGTGATAGCTTACAATTCAAGTTAGTCTCCTATACAAAACTTTAAACATACATTGTTATGTGACCCTAGTTGCTCTCCCTATACTGTGACAGCACACTCCTCCTTTCCTCCCGGCATTTCCCATATCCATTCAACCAGCTCCTGACCCTCTTTGCCTTCTCATCTTGCCTCCAGACAGGAGCTGCCCGTTTAGTCTCATGTATCTATTTGAGCTAAGAAGCACACTCTTCACGAGTGTATTTTTTTGTGTCCAGTCTAATCTTTCTCCGAAGAGTTGTCCTCGGGAATGGTTTTAGTTGTGGGCTAACAGAGAATCCAGGGGCCATGTCTTCTGGGATCCCTCAAGTCTCAGTCAAACCATTAAGTCTGGTCTTTTTACTAGAATTTGAGTTCTGCACCCCATTTTTGTCCTGCTCTGTCAGGGACTCCGTGTTGTGTTCCCTGTCAGGGCTGTCATTGGTGGTAGCTGGGCACCATCTAATTCTTCTGGTCTCAGGCTAATGAAGTCACTGGTTTATGTGGAGCTTTCTGTCTCTTGGGCTAATACTTTCCTTGTGTCTTTGGTGCTCTTCATTCTCCTTTGCTCCAGGTTGGTTGGGACCAATTGATACATCTTAGATGGCTGCTCGATAGCTTTTAAGACCCTAGACGCCACTCACCAAAGTGGAATGTAGAACATTTTCTTAATAAACTTTGTTATGCCAATTGACCTAGATGTCCCCTAAAACCATGGTCCCCAGACCCTCGCCCCTGCTACACTGTCCCTTGAAATGTTTGGTTGTATTCAGGGAACTTCTTAGCTTTGGTTTTATCCAGTTGTGCTGACTTCCCCTGTAGTGTGTGTTATCCTTCCCTTCACCTAAGGTATTTCCTGTCTGCTATCTAGCTAGTAAATACCCCTCTCCCTCCCTCCCACCCTTGTAACCATCAAAGAATGTTTTCTTCTGTGTTTAAACCTTTTTTTGAGTTCTTACGATAGTGGTATTATATAATATTTGTCCTTTTGCGACTGACTGAATTCACTCAGCATAATGCCTTCCAGATTTCTCTATGTTATGTTACACGGATTCATTGTTGTTCTTTATTGTTGTGTAGTATTCTACTGTGTGAATATACCATAATTTGGTTATTGATTCGTCCGTTGATGGGCACCTAGGTTGTTTCCATCTCTTTGCTATTGTGAACAGTGCTGCAACGAACATGAGTGTGCATGTAGCTATTTGTGTGATGGCTCTTCTCTAGAATATATTCCAAGGAGTGGGATTGCTGGATCGTATGGTACTTCTATTTCTAGCTTTTTACGGAAGTGCCAAATCGATTTCCAAAGTGGTTGTATCCTTTTGCATTCCCACCAACAGTGTATAAGTGTTCCAGTCTCTCCACAACATCTCCAACATTTATTATTTTGTGTTGTTTTGATTAATGCTAGCCTTGTTGGGGGTGAGATGGTATCTCATTGTAGTTTTGATTTGCATTTCTCTAATGGTTGATGATCGTGAGCATTTCCTCGGGTTTCTGTTAGCTGCCTGAATGTCTTCTTAGGCAAAGTGCCTGTTCATATCCTTTACCCATCTTAAAATTGGGTTGTTTGTCTTTTTGTTGTTGAGGTTTTGCAGTATCTTGTAGATTTCTGCTCTGATTTTATTATTTCCTTTCTTCCAGTGCCTGTGGGCTTTTTTTTGCTGTTTTCTTTTTATTTGTTCGAGTTGTGTAGTTAATGTTTTGATCTTGTCTCTTCTGTTTTGATGTGTGCATCTATTGCTATAAATTATCCACTGAGGATTGCCTTTGCTGTGTCCCAGATGTTTTGGTATGATGTGTATTCATTCTCGTTTGATTCTAGGAATTTTTTGGTTCCATCTCTGATTTCTTCTATTACCCAGTGGTTTGTAAGCAGGATGTTGTTCAGTTTCCATGTAATTTTTTTTTATTGCACTTCCTGTTGTTAATTTCTACCTTGATGGCCTTGTGGTCAGAGAAGGTACTTTGTATTATCTCACTGTTTTGGATTTTGCTGATGGTTGCTTTGTGGCCTAAGATGTGGTCTGTTCTGGAGAACGTTCCATGTGCGTTGGAACAGAATGTGTACTTTGCAGCTGCTAGCTGTAGTGTTCTATGTATGTCTGTCAGATCTAGTTGGCTGATTGTGCCCTTTAAGTTTTCTGTATCTTTGTTGAGTTTCTAGATGTTCTGTCCGTTGAGAGTGGTATGTTGAAGTCTCCTATTACTGTGGAACTGTCAGTTTCTCTTTTCAGTGTTGTTAGAGTTTGTTTTATGTATTTTGGAGCCCTGCCATTGGGTGCGTAGATGTTTATTATGGTTATGTCTTTATGATGGATCATCCCTTTAATCACTATACATGTCCTTCTTTGTCTTTTACGGTGGATTTTGTTTTAAAGTCTCTTTTATCTGAGATTGGTATTGCCACTCCGGCTCTTTTTTGGTGGCTGCTTGATATATTTTTTCCGTTCTTTAATTTTTAATGAATTTACGTCTTTTTTCTAAAGTGTGTCTCTTGTAGACAGCATATTGATGGATCTTGTTTTTTTTAATGTATTCTGTCACTCTGTCTCTTTATGGTTGCATTTAAGCCATTTACATTGAGTGTAATCATTGATAGGTGTGAGTTTATTGTTGTCATTTTGTAGTGCTTTTTTTTGTGTGGTGCTAACGTTTTCTTTGTTCCTTTTCTTCTGCTGTGCTGAATTCCTTTTGTTCCTGGATTTAAAAAAAAAATTTTTTTGTAGGTTTTGTTTTTATTGAGACTTCTTGTTTTTCTTCCTTATTTTGATGAGTAGGTTTGTTAACTTTCTTTGTGGTTACCTTGAAATTTACCTGTATTTTCTTAGATTTGACGCAGTCTATTATTACTTGGTATTGCCTTGCTTTCCTCTCAATCTGAAGGTTCTATACTTACACCATTTATTTTCTCTTTTATTGTTGTGATGTCATTTACAGATTAATCTCTCTGGTTTCCTGTTGCAATTCTTTTGGTTTTGGATAGTCCTTGAGAGTTCATTTCCTAGATTGGTATCTGGCTAGTACGATCCTGTGTCCTAGATTCAGCCTGTGGTCTGATGTTGTTTGTCCTCAGATCGAAGGACGCCCTTTAGTAATTCTTGTAAATTTGGCTTGGTTTTTACATAGTCCCTTAATTTCTGTTTATTTGGAAATGTCCTGACTTCACCATCATATTTGAATGAGAATTTTGCAGGGTATATTATTCTTGGTTGGCAGAGTTTTTTTTCTTTCAAGGTTTTATATATGTCCTCCCATTGCCTTCTTGCCAGCATGGTTTCTTCATTTTTCTTTGTTCTTTTTTTCTGATTTTTTGTCAGAGTTGTATCCAAGTGTTTGTCTTTAATTTCACTGATTCTGTCTTCTATCATTTCAAACCTGCTCCTCAGCCCTACTATGACTCTGTCCATTTCTGAAATTTTCTTGTTTCTCTTTGGAGTTCTAATTGTTGTTTTTGTATGATTTCTAGTTTTGAATTTATTTTGGCATTTTGTTCCGGTATTTTCCTGAATTCTTCCATTTTTTTGTCTGTGTTTTCCATGAATTTGTTTATTTTTTCCTAATTTTTGTCTGCTTTTTACTTCAAATCTTGGATATCTCTGGATTTTAGAGATTTGAATTCCCTATCAGGTAGTTCTAGTGCCTTTTCTTCTAGTGGAAAGTCATCTGGTGTTTTAGTTCAAATGCTTACTGGAACTATCCTGTTTTTTTTAAATATGTTTTGATACTGTCTGCTGTTTTCATTACATTTAGTCATTATTTTCTTCATTTATTGATTATAGATCTGTTTGTATTGTCCTGTTTTTTTCGTTTATTTGGTTATGTCTGAGTAGGCTGGCTGTGAGTTTTTCGTTTGCTTATCTGTGGGCACGATACTTTTTGCTTTGTCCAATGAGCAGGGCCAGTCACTCAGCTGTGTTGCAGCAGGACAGGCCCAGCTGAAGGGAAGTTGCTATGATGGGTTGTTTATGCACATACTAGGGCTGAAAGGGCGGGCTGGGAATCATTGCAGGGCAGGTTCCGGTAGGCTGTGCCTGTGCTGTTCAGGTGTGTGATGTTCAGCACATGGTGCAGGTAGGCAGGAATGAGGGAGAAGATTGTGATGTGTGAAGCTAAGATGAGTGTGGGAAAGAGGAGAGAGGAAGACGAGTGAAAAACATATAAAGAAACAAAAAAGAGTGCTAAGGAAGCTTGCCATTGGAGTGGAGCAATGAGAGACTGAGAAATGGAAGAAAAAAAAGAAAAACGGTAAAATAAAAAAATAAAAATTAGAGAAAAAAAGCAATACCCCGAGGGATCCCACTGGTGTAGCTTCAAACACTGGAGAAGTGGCTCCCAGGCCGCAAAGTACAGCCTACCTGGAATGGTTAAAGGTGCCACACAGTGCCAGGTGTTCAGAAGACAGGAAGAGAAAATTAGTATAGAGAGTTGAAAAACTGAGAAATGTAGAAAGACAAAAGGGATAAAGTGAGAATAGAAAACAACAACAACAACAAAAAAAAGGTGAAATACCCCCAGGAGTCCCACTGTGTGGCTATGTAGATTGAGGAAGTAGCTCCCCAGTCCTGCAGTACAGCACGGCTGGAAGGGGCTCCCAAACCAAGAAAAAAAAGAAAAGAAAACAAAGAAATAAATCAGAACAGAACAAATGAAAACAGACAAAAAGCCCCAGGGATCCCACCAGCGTGGCAGCACAGGCTCGGAAGCAGTTCCACAGTTGAGCAGCATTTCACAGCCTTTCAGAAAGAAGTAAAGATGGCACACGGAGCCAAGTATTTGAAAGAAAGGAGGTAGTGTGAGGTATGGAAGAAACCAAAAGAAGTGGGAAAAAGCAACAACAGCAACAAACAAATGGCACTCAGGGAGCCGGCCAGTGTGTGCTGGCGGACCAGCGGCACAGGGCTGAAGCCAGTGCCTCCCAGCCAAGAGACTGTGGCTGCAGGAAGCAGAGGAGGCCAAGTGGGAGTGAAGAAGGGTGGGCAGTGGGAAAGAGTATATTGCTGGTTATCCATTATTCTGTCTCTTGCTGGGAGCTCCATGAAGCTGCTTTCCCATGTTCCCTGTCCGCCGATACCTGACAGGAGTCCAAGATGGCGAATCCGTGCTGTGTTAGCTGATAGGTGACCTCTGCATGTATTTCTCCTTGCTCTGTTCTCTGTCAGTTTCTTATTCCATTCAGTGCTTGGCTGAGTTCTTTATCTCTTCATTTGATGCTTAAGGTTTTAGAATTGACTTGTCTCTTCATTTGATGCTTAAGGTTTTAGAATTGACTTGTCTCTGTTTGACTTAGTTTTTTGGGTCTTTGCTGTGGAGGGACACCATAGTGCTTCTGTCTATAGCACCATGTTGGCTGGCCAGAAGCTCCCTATGGTGTGTCTCTTGTAGGCAGCATATAGACGGATCATGTTTTTTAATTCATTCTGCCACTTTCTGTCTCTTTATTGGTGCATTTAGTCCATTTACATTCAGCATAATTATTGATAGGTATGAGTTTAGTGCTATCATTTTGATGTCTTTTTGTGTATGTTGTTGACAATTTCTTTGTTCCACTTAATTTTCTGTGGTGAGTTGTTTTTCTTTATGTATTTTCTTTGCATCTTTTTCTTTGTCGATTTGTATTTGATGAATCTTTGTATTTTTCTTGTTTTTTATTTTTAGGATTGTTTCTTTTGTGGTTACCTTAACAGTCACACCTATTTTTCTAAGTTCAAACCAGTCTTTTATTTCTTTATGTTGCCTTGACTTTCCACATGAAAGCCAATGACTACATTATTTAGTCCCTCTTTTTTGTTTTAATGTTGTCATCTTTTACGTATTGATGTTTCTGTTTTCCTATTTTCAGTGTTTTAGCTTTCATTTATTTTTGTGACTTCCCGATCTGGGTTGATACTTAGTTGCTCTGTTCTGTGTTCTAGTCTTGGGTTATCTGATGTTACTGATTTTCTAACTGGAGGGCTCCCTTTAGTATTTCTTGTAATTTTGGCTTGGTTTTTGCAAATTCTCTAAACTTCTGTTTATCTGGAAATGCCTTAATTTCGCCGTCATATTTGAGAGGCAGTTTTGTTAGATATAGAATTCTTGGTTGGCAGTTTTTTCCTTCAAGATTTTATATATGTCATCCCATTGCCTTCTTGCCTGCATAGTTTCTGCTGAGGAGTCCAAGCTTAGTCTTATTGACTCTTCTTTGTAGGTGAGTTTTCGTTTATCCCTAGCCACTCTTAAAATTCTCTATTTTTGGTTTTGGCAAATTTGATTATGTCTTGGTGACTTTCCTTTGCGATCTACCTTATGTGGGGTTCGATGAGCATCTTGGATAGATATCATCTCATTTTTCACGATATCAGGGAAGTTTTCTGCCAACAAATCTTCAACAATTCTCTCTGTATTTTCGTTATCTCCCCTTGTCTGGTACTGCAATCATTCATAGGTTATTCCTTTTGATGGAGTCCCATATAATTCTTAGGGTTTCTTCATTTTTTTAAATTCTTTTATCTGATATTTTCTGAAATAAGTTGCTGTCAAGTGCTTTATCTTCAATCTCACTAATTCTGACTTTTACTGCCTCAATTCTGTTCCTATGACTTTCTATTGAGTTGTCTAATTCTGAAATTTTATTGTTAATCTTCTGGATTTCTGATTGCTGTCTGCCTGTGGATTTTTGCATCGTATTAAATTTGTCATTATGGTCTTGAATAACCTTCTTAAGATCCTCTGTTGCTTTGTCTGGGTGTTCCTTGGCTTGTTTTGTGTTTTTATTGATCTCCTTCCTGATCTGTTGAAAAATTCTGTATATTAATCTTTTGTATTTTACCTTTGGTAATTCGAAGAAATTCGCTTTCTCTGGAAAATTTCTAGATTCTTTATTTTGGGAGCTTGCTGAACCCATCGTGGTCTTTCTCTTTATGTGATTTAATGCTGACTGTTGTCTCCGAGCCATCAATAAGATATTATAGTTATTTTATGTTCGTTTACTGTGTTCTAGTTTATTCTTTTTTGTTTTGATATGCCCAAATAGTCTGCTTGTGTGAGCTAGTTTGATTATTCATGACTTTGAAGCTCTAACATCCTGTCACTAGGTGGTTAGATCTGTTACTAGGTATGTGAGCCCAGGAGTCTATTTACCTTTCTTGTATGAATTCGGCCTAGGTGTCCACGTAGTCGGTCACCAAGTGTGTGGTATAGGCTCTCACCTACAGTCCTAGACAAGCATGGGTGATTAGTGTAGGCACAGGTATCTGGCTGCAGTAGGGGGTCACGTGCTGAGCAAGGTAGAGGGCTGATGGCTGCCCCTGAGTATCTGGGAGTGTCCCTGTTTCCTAGAGCGTGTAGGTGGGTGGGTTTTGCAGCTGGACTATGAGCACTCAGTGCTGTTGGCTGTAAGGACTGGGGGGTGGGGGAGCACAACTTATTCTTGGACCTTTGTCACAGGTGTCTAGGTGACATGGGTGGAGCCACCAGTTCTCAGGCCCCTGATGTGGGTAGGCAAGGCCCCTGCTTAATGGGCAGAACAGTGTTAAATGTTACGAACCTGCTACTTCACCAGATAGCTGAAACGGTTGAAGTTAGACTTCAGGTATACATTGTTGTACTGTGGTAATGAGGGCCTATGCTGTTGAAATGGTCCCACACAGGTCTATGCGGGGGTGAAAGGCATTCAAAGTCTGTGGACCCTTTGTGCCTGTGCCTAGGCAAAGGAGTGGTGCCTACCCTGAGTTCCTGGCTCAGGGGAGCTGGCAGACTATTTTTTTCCTGTTAATTTGTTCCCTCTCCAAGACCAGGAGAATGGCTCAGGGCACGTGATGAGTCCCACTTCTGGTCCAGGGGACTCGACAGTTGTTGAAGGTGGCCTGGGTCCTGGTGCAGAGCAGGGAGGGGGCAGGTAAATGAGAGAGAGGTTTTTCCCAAAGGGGATTTTTTTTTTGATCCACGTGGTAGATGAGATGCAAGTACTCATCTTTTGCCAGTTGAGCACTGCTTTTCACTGGTTCTGGATGCCTGAGTAGACTCTGTGCCACTGGGTCTCTCCCGATATGGAAATGTGTCCCAAGTGCCATTGCTTGCCTCAACTGCGCACGCAAGCTGATCCAGCCTGAAGGGCACTGGCTCCCGCTGGGTCAGGTCTGGCAGCTCCTTGCTGTTTCTGAACCGTCTCTCCCTCCCCCTGCCAGTCAGTTTGATTTCTCAACTTTGCCTTTGATATTCAGGACTCCTATATTGTCATACATAATCGATTCACTTGTTTTTTTGGGTCTTTGTTGTAAGAGGGACCACAGGAAGTGTCCGACTATGCCGCCGTTTTGTTACCGCCCCGCCTTGATGTTTTCGGTCACCTTATATGCATGTGAAGACTAGACAGTAAATAAGGGAGAGGGAAGAAGAATTGATGTTTTTGAGTTATGGTGTTGGCGAAGAATGTTGAATACATCATGGACTGCCAAAAGGATGAACAAATCTGTCTTGGAAGAAGTACAGCTAGAATGCTCCTTAGAAGCAAGGGTGGTGAGACTACATGTCACATATTTTCGACACGTTATTGGGAGGGACCAGTCCCTGGAGAAGGATATTATGCTTGGTAGAGGGTCAGTGAAAAAGAGGAAGATCCTCAATGAGATGGATTGACACACTGGCTGCAACAGTGGGATCAAGCATAAAAAGGATTGTGAGGATGGTGCAGGACTGGGCAGTGTTTTGTTCTGTTGTACATAGGGTCACTACGAGTTAGAAACAACTTAAAGGCATCTAACAACAAGAAGAACAACCCTTGGGCACCCCCACCCCTTTATTCCCTCCAGTTCCAGCACTTCCTCTGCTTTGCCTCAGACATTTAGGGTCTTTGTTTCCTTTCAACACTCGTGTTCATTCTTACATTGCACATGGTTTTTGAAGCAGTGGTATCACTGTGAAATGTTTAATTACCTCTTGGGATGCAGTGGAGAAAACAAACGTGGTTTGAAGTCAGGCCTGGGTTCAAATGCTGGCATTGCTGTTTTCCAACTTTGTGACCTTGGGCAAGTCGTTTGTCCTTCCCGAGTGTCAGTTTCCTCTTTTGTAAAAGGGGCTTGATTCCTACCAGACAGGGTAGTTGTGGGCTTTGGTCCCTCGTTAATAGTCGAGGCAATGTGGCAGGGCGAGCAAGAACAGGGGCTGTGGAGTGAGGCAATCCGGGACAAAATTGCCACCATGTCACATGATTGGCAGGTCTCTTAAGCTCTCTGTGTCTCCCTTTGATCATCTGTCATCAGGGTTAATAACTCTCCCAGAGAGTTATAGTGAGGTTTAAAGGAGTCAGTTACCTAGAGCCGTGCTTAGCACAGAATAAGGTTATTGAATGAACATCAGCTGTCATCGCTTCTCTCTACAAGTGTTATAATCTCTGTTACCCACGACGTCCCCACCCCTTTCAGGCATGTATATTATCATCACGGTGTACAATGTGTACACCTCGTACAAATTAACACATTTCCTGTTTCCACGTGCCCCAGCCCCCTTCCTGGCCTGCCCCCTCAAGAGGCACTGGGTCACCACACACTTTTTCCTGGGGACCTGCACCTTCCTCAGTCTCCCCCCATCTCTGAGCCTGACAGGGGACAGGGTCCCCACCTCAGCACCTCAGGGCCTTTTTGACAAAAATGGGGGCCTGGGAAGGAGGGAGGGAAGGATGTATGTTCCCGCCTGTAGTAGTTTTCTATTGCTAATATAACAGGTTTACGACAAATTCAGTAGCTTAAAACAACACAAATATATTGTCTTACAGTTTTGGTGGTCTGAAGTGTGACACGGGCTCACTGGGCTATAACTTAGCTGTGGCAGGGCTGCAGTCCTCATGGAGACTCTAGGAGAAAATTTGTTCTCTTGCCTTTCACAGCTTCTAGAGGCTGCCTGCATTCCTTGACTTGTGACCCCTTCCTCCATCTTCAAAGTCAACAATAGCCAGTTGAGTCTTTCTCCCATCACATCACTCTAACACTGACTGTGCTGTCTCCTTCTTTCACTTAAAAGGACCCTTGTGATTGCATTGGGTCCACCTGGATAATCCAGGATAATCTCATGATGTTTAATTCAGTCAAATCTGCAGAGTCCTTTTTGCCACATGAATGTATTCACAGGTTCTGGGGATTAGGACATGGACATCTTTGGGGACCATTATTCTTAGCAAACATATTCTCCCTCCCCAGGCTTTTGAGGTGACTGCCACTGTTTCCACACTGGGGCTACAGAGGTGGAAAGATGGGGCCTACACTCGAATGTAGTGAGTTCCCCATCCCATGGGGGAGAACAACAGGTCAACAGTTAATATAGAGTGATTCCTGTAATAATAACAATAACAACACTCTTAGCATTTACTTCACTGTTTGTCCAGGCCAGACACTGGCTGATGACTTCACATGATTCATGCTTTTCTCACAACAACTCTACGAGTGTAAATTTTTATCACCAACTTACAGATGAGGAAACTGAGGCCCTGAGGGCCTCCTGTGTTCTCATCACTCCTAAACACAGTCTGCCACAGAGGTCCTTCCTAATCTTCCTCGACCTCCTCCATCTCCTTGTTACTAGGCTCAGTATCTTAATCTGATGGTGGTCCCTGCTGTGTGTCCTCAGCCCTCAGCCAGGCCCTGTCACCTACCTAATACAACAACCCTTCCACCTCCTGGTCCAAATCTGAGCTTTGCTGATAAGTCAGAGTGACCAGTCAGGGGAGAAGAGCCATGAGTGGCTCATGTGGCTCCATGGGTGGCTGTGGTCAGATGGTGAGGTCTGAGTGTCACCAAGTATAGCTCAGCCATGGACTGTCCACATTACAGCCATACCTGCCTTTGCCAGCAGGGGACTTCTTACCTCCCAGGCAAGGATGGCCCCAGAGAAGACAGAGGATGGAATATTCACAACTGGTGGGGTCAGAAGCCTCTGATTGTGTGGGCCCCAGGCCGGGGTGTCTTGCGGAGCCTCCTTCTCTGCATGTTGTAGTGTAAACACACCACACATCTGTTTAGGTTTAAAAACAAAGAGTTTTATTATAGCAAAGAAAATGTTCTGCAGAAGGGGGAGACACAGTGCTGGGAGAAATCCAACAATGTGTTTGGGGGGTTTGGGGTGGGGGCAGCTATAGTAATAACAAAGATTTACGATAAAAAACTGCAAACAGCAGAATTACAGCTAAGACAATCTTGATCGGTTAATATATACAAAGCTGCAGGTGGCGACGCCTCCGTTGACCATCCTGACAGGTGTTGACATCTTTTACTTTTTTGCCATCCTAAACTAGCGGTAGTGGGCATTCTTATACATTCATGTAAACCTGGAAGAGGTAGAGGAATGTTCATACAGTAACACTGTAATAGTAAAAAAACTGGAAACACTGGGGTGATGTAAAATGGTAGCAGTAGTGTCAGAACTTGTTTAACTTCATTGGGGATAATGAGAATCAAGATCAGTATAAAGCTGATTTCTATGAGGTATAGGTCAGTCATATCTCCATTCTGTAACCTTTTTACCAATTCTGTCATGGATTGAATTGTGTCCCCCCAAAATATCTATCAACTTGGCTTGGTCATGATTCCCAGTATTGTATGATTGTGTACCATTTTGTAATCTGATATGATTTTGTTATGTGTTGTAAACTCTATCACTATGATGTAATAAGAGAGGTTAGTGGAAGTTATATTGATGAGGTCTACAAGATCAGGTAGTGCCTTAAGCCAGTCTCTTTTGAGATATAAAAGAGAGAAGTGAGCAGGGAGACATGGGAACCTCATACCACCAAGAAAGCAGTGCCGGGAGCAGAGCACGTCCTTTGGACCTGAGGTTCCTGTCCTGAGGTGCTCCCAGACCAAGGGAAGACTGATGACAAGGATCTTCCTTCAGAGCTGACAGAGAAAGCCTTCTCCTGGAGCTGACACCCTGAATTTGGACTTGTAACTTACTAGACTGTGAGAGAATAAATTTCTCTTTGTTAAAGCCATCCACTTGTGGTATTTCTGTTATAGCAGCACTAGATGACTAAGACACCAGTTGCCCTCCCCATGGTGCTCGTTTCTTCTCTGCTGGGTTCAGTAATTCGTTGCGATAGCCACGCAGAACTCACAGACCATAGTTAGACTTAAGTGGTTCATCAAAGAAGTAACGGTATAACTCAGGATCAGGATCAACAGGCTACAAGTCTGGATCAGGATCAGGAAGCATGTAGGCAAAGTCTGGAAGGCTCTCCCGAAGTGGAGAGTACATCTCTCCCTTCTTCAGTGCAGGATAGCTCTATCAGCTTCTTTTGGCCATGCAAGCAAGCCCTTCTCTCTGTCATGCACACCCCCTCTCAGCTGTCCAGGCCTCCTCTTGGCCCCCTGAGGACAGGCCTCTTCTTGCTCCCAGAGGACAGGCCTCTCTGCCTTTGGCCTCCATGCTGTCGACCTCTCCACTGCTAACTGACCCAGCTCATAGCCAGTGTAGCAGTTTTGTTCAGCTCTCTTAGCTGCATTCCTATCAGCAGATTTCTGCTGTCACCACTGACTCTGCTGCAGGGCCCCTTCTGGGCCTGTCACTGCTGGCTCTGCTGCAGGGCCTCTTCCAGGCCTTTCGATAATTTCAGTTACAGCCGTTGACCTGTGTGACAGCTCTTTTAGGAGGTTCCTTGCCTCCTCTCTCTTCTCTCTTCTTGCTTTAGGACAGCTCTCTTACCTTTTCTCCTTTCTCTTTCTGTCTGCCTTCTGTCCATCAACCTCTGTGGCATGGCATGACCCTCCCACCAGGGCCAGAAACTGACCAATCCCCTCTCAGTAGGCCATAGACACTTCATTTGCATAGTAGGCTGTAGTCACTTCCTTTGTATAGTATATTGACTACTCCCTGCAAGATGCATACCAATCACAGGGCAGCTTGCAGTCCACTCCCTGCTTCTCCCCCCACCCCCCCGCAAAAAAACCCAAACCCATTGCTGTTGCCTTCTAGTGGATTCAGACTCATAGCAGCCCAGGGCCAGACAAAAAGTATCAAACTGTGAATTGTTTACAGCTTACCCAGGAAATGTCAGTCAACCTGGACAAAAGTATCAAATGCTCTGGAGTAGAAAACTAGGGCAAAGGTAACTCCTAAGGGTTTAGGAGAAAAAAATCTCTCAAGCTGGTATTCCAAAGAACCAAGGCAAAAGGCCACATAAAGGAACTCATTTCACCACAGGTGATGAAAAAGTTTTGGAAATAAATAGTAGTGATGGTTATTCAACATTCTGAGTGTGATTGATGCCACTGGATTGTACACTTGAACATGATTAAAATGGTAAATTTTATGTTATAAATATTTTACCACACACACACAAATAAAAGAATGTTGAGGGAGGCAAGGGGGTGGATGAGCAGGGTTAAATAACAAGGTTAGGATAGGCCTTATTGAGCAGGTGAGATTCAAAGACCTGAAAAGTAAAGGAGCGGTCAAGCAGAGATATGTAGGAAGAGCATTCCCTGTGAATAGTTAGAGTAGGCATCATGAAACTACGATCCACGGGTCAAATCCAACCTACATGGATGGCCCACTACTTGAGAATGGTTTTTACATTTTTAAGTGATTGAAACAAGTCAAAGAAGAGTAATATTTCATGACACATGAAACTTACATGAAATTCAAATTTCAGAAAAAAGGAAAAACTAGAAACAGTCCAGTTGTGCATCAACAGGAAAATGCATAAATAAGTTGTGTTATATTCATACCATGGAATACTACATAGCTGTGAGAATGAATGTATAAAACCACGCAGAGACGTAATGTTAACTGAAAGAAGCCAGATACAAAATAGGACATGCTGCATGCTGCCATTTATATATAGCTCAAAAGCAAAAATAGTGTTTAGACATACATACACCTGTGTTAAAACTTTTTTTTACAGAGAGAAAAGATTCTTACCTGCTTGATTGCCAAAAATTTGTCAGTTAAAAAAATTCATACAGTAAAATTGACATTTTGAGGTGTATAGTTCTATGAATTTTAACACATGTATAGTTTCATATAACTATCAGTCTGGTGATGCACCATCACAAAGGAACTCCCTTTTGCTGCCACTTTATAGTCACACTCATCTCCCACTCCTAAACCCCAGAAACCACTGATCCGTTTTCTGTCATACTTTTGTCTTTTCAAGATTGTCATAAGTGGAATATAATGCCATTGAAGCTTCATCCAAGTTGTTGACTGTATCAGTATTTCATTCGTTTTATTGCTGAGTAATATTCCATTGTATGGATGCACCACAGTTTGCAGTTTGTTCATCCATTCACCCACTGAAGGACATTTGGGTTGTTTCCGGGTTTTGGCAATTATGAATAGAGCTGCCATAAACATTTGTGTATGGGTTTTGATGTGAACATAATTTTTCATTTCTCTTGTATAGATACCCTAGATGTTTGTTTGTTCCAGCACCATATATTGAAAAGACTATCCTTTCTCCATTGAATTGCCCACACAAATAAATATGGCATATGGTAAATATACATAAAATAAAATTTACCATTTTAGCCAGTTTTGAGTGTACAATTCAGTGGTGTTAAATACATTTGCAATGTTGTGTAACCATCACTACTGTCCATTTCCAGCTTTCTTTTAATCATCCAAACAGAAACTCTATAACTGTTAAACAGTCATTCTACATTACTCTCTCTCTCTCCAGCCCCTGGTAACCTCTATTCTACTTTCTGGATCTGAATTTGCATATTCAAGATATCTCATGTAAGTGGAATCATACAATATTTGGTTTTTTGTGTCTTATTTTACTTAGCATAATGTTTTCAAGGTTTATCCATGTTGTAGCATACATCAGAACTTCACTCCTTTTTATAGCTCTATAATATTCCATTGTATATATGTACCATATTTTGTTCATCCATTCATCTGTTGATGGACACTTAGCTTTTTCTACCTTTTGGCTATTGCGAATAATGCTGCTGTGAACATTGATGTACAGTCATCTGTTTGAGTCCCTGCTTTCAAGTTTCTTTTTCACAGACCATACTCACAATTATGGGGTTTATTGGGGAAGTAACAGTTACAGTTTAGGCTCAGGGACACTCGAGATACAGTTCTTCCATCAGGATAGCCTCTTCTCAGCCGTGCTCGCAGGCATGCCTCTCCTTGGCCCTCAGTCTCGGCCCAGAGTCACTCAGTTTTCTCTTTCCATGGACCGGGAAGCTCACAGCACCTCTTCTGCTGCCAGGTCTCTCCTGCTGGTCTCTTCTTCCTTGGTGGTGGTGGGCTCCTCCTCTCTGCTCTGTAATTGGCTCTCTTTTAAGGCAAAACCGGCCAATCCTCTTGGTAGGCCACAATTACCCTATCACGGTCACCTGGGTAGGAGTTACAAGACCATAGCTAGAAAGGTCACACACAAAAGTAATTAATACCGCAGGCTACCCCCGGCTTTTCTAGCCATGGTTCTTTCATATTTGGAGGATAACTTCCCCCTCCCAATCATTTTACCAGTCCAAAAACAGTCATTAACAATTAGTCTTTCAATAGGACAAAGGGTCCACAGGGGTGAGGTTACTCAGGTACCAGCCATTCGGTTTGCTGCAGATGTCCGTCTGATTTGGTCAAGCTCTCCAGCAGTTTGTCTCGTCTTCACTCTTTCTGGCCTCTGATAAAATTTAACTGAGAGGATTATTCCCTTGTTCTGAGCCTCACAAGGTATCAGCATAGCAAAACCTTTAAGGGACTTTAGGTTTGGCCACTGTACTCTAATCTAGCAGTGCCTCTCCCTTAGTCCACTCTTTTATACTTAGTTTCTACAATCACAATTAACTGTGTTTTAACAATCAACACTCACAGCTAAATCATATAATGCTATCAATATCTTCCCCCACTCTCTCTTCCCCAGACCCATCAGAAAAAGAGGAATCTATTCAGTGGGGATCCTCCCTTGTTCCCCTCATTTTGAGTGCAAGCACACCCATGAAAGCGTGTAAGCCACCCACTTCATGCCTTTATCTCCCATTTCAGACAGCCAATGTTTAAATTTCCCATCCCTATCAAACCAGTATTGAGGAGACAAGCATGTTTCTTGGTCTTGAAGAATTTTCAATTCCAGTTTGAACTTTGAGCATCTGCATCCACAAGGTCCAGTCTAGAGAAAGCCATCAAATTGCAGCGGTCTACACCAGTTCATGGTGTCAGACATCTTCCTCTTCATTTGGTTGGTTTCTGGTCAGCTCGTCCCTAGCCATCCAAACTAGGTCATATGGGTAGCAGCCTTAGGCTTGAGAGTTCACACACACCTCCTGGCACTTCAGACAACCCCTTCACACACACTCATCCCTAGCCCCCTTGGGCTAGGTCGGCGGGCTCAACCCATAAACTTCAGGAGTCCAACAACTCCTTTTACTTCTGACCAGCCAGCCCATCTTCTCTATCTCATCCCTAACCCCTGTGGGCTAGGTCAACGGGTGCCAATAGAATATGTCCAAACTCAGCCCATCTCTTCATTGCTGTACTTCCCTCACTTCCACTCGAGTGGACCCAAGTGGTCACCACAAGTGAGCAGACCAAGCTGTCTACTCGTCAGCTCCCTTTAACTTCCAATCCTGGAAGAGGTTCCTTCTGATGGGCACTGACTTTTCCTGCCTTGATGCATCTAACAGCAAACTGCTCTGCTTTCAAGTATTTTGGGTACATACTTAGGAGTGAAATTACTGGGTCATAAGGTAATTCTATGTTTAACTTTTTGAGGAACAGCCAAACTGTTTTCCATAGTGTCTACACTATTTTACATTACCACCAGTAATGCACGAGGGTTGCAATTTCTTTGCATTCTCACCATTTGTTATTTTCCTTTTTTAAAATAATAGCCATCCTAGTAGTTGTAAAGTGGTATCTCCTCGTGGTTTTGATTTACATTTCCTTAGTAACTATTGAGGTTGAGCATTTTTTCATGTGCTTATTTGTCATATTTGTATTTTATTTGCAGAAATGTCTATTGAAGTCCTTTGCACATTTTTCACTTGGGCAGTTTTTTGTTGAGTTGTAAGAGTTCTTTATATATTCTCGATATTAATCTTTCATCAGATATATGATTTACAAATATTTTCTCCCATTCTGAGTTGTCTTTTTTTTAAATTGTGCTTTAGGTGAAAGTTTACAGATCGTTAGTTTCTCATACAAAAATTTATACACGCATTTTTATGTGACCCTAGTTGCTATGCCTATAATGTGACAGCACCCTCCCCCTTTCCACCCCAGATTTCCCACGTCCATTCAACCAGCTCCTGTCCCTTTTTGCCTTCTCATCTCACCTCTGGACAGGAGCTGCCAATTTAGTCTCGTGTATTTGCTTGAACTAAGAAGCACACTATTCACGAGTATCATTTTATGTCTTATAGTCCAGTCTAATCTTTATCTGAAGAGTTAGCTTCAGGAAAGGTTTTAGTTCTGGCTTAACAGAGAGTCCAGGGGCCATGTCTTCTGGGGTTCCCAAGTCTCAGTCAGACCTTTAAATCTGGGCTTTTTACAAGAATTTGAATTCTGCACCCCACTTTTTTCGTGCTCCATCAGGGACTCTCTGTTGTGTTCCTTGTTAGTGCGGTCATTGGTGGTAGCCAGGCACCATCTAGTTCTTCTGGTCTCAGGCTGATGGAGTCTCTGGTATATGTGGCCCTTTTTGTTTCTTGGGCTAATATTGTCCTTGTGTCTTTGGTGTACTTCATTCTTTTTTGCTCCAGGTGGGTTGGGACCAATTGATGCATCTTAGATGGCTGCTCACTAGCTTATAAGACCCCAGACGCCAGTCACCAAAGTGGGATGCAGAACATTTTCTTAATAAACTTTGTTATGCCAGTTGACCTAGATGTCGCCCAAAACCATGGTCCCCAGACCCCTGCCACTCTGTCCCTCGAAGTGTTTGGTTGTGAACAGGAAACTTCTTAGCTTTTGGTTTAGTCCAGTTGTGCTGACTTCCCCTGTATTGTGTGTTGTCCTTCCCTTCACCTTGGACAATTCTTATCTACTATCTAGTTAGTGAATTCCCTTTTCCCTCCCTCCCACCCTCGTATGCATCAAAGAATGTTTTGTTCTGTGTTTAAACCTTTTCTTGAGTTGTTATAATAGTGGTCTCATACAATATTTGCTATTTTGCAACTGACAAATTTTAGCATAATGGCTTCCAGATTCATGCGTGTTATGAGATGTTTCTCAGATTCATTGTCATTCTTCATCATTGTGTGGTATTCCATTGTGTGAATATACCATAATTTGTTTATCCGTTCGTCTGTTGATGGGCACCTAGATTGTTTCCATCTTTTTGCTATTGTGAGCAGTGCTGCAATGAACATGGGTGTGCATGTATCTATTCGTGTGATGGCTCTTATTTCTCTAGGATATATTCCAAGGAGAGGGATTGCTGGATCGTATGGTACTTCTATTTGTAGCTTTTTAAGGAAGTGCCAAATCGATTTCCAAAGTGGTTGTACCATTTTACATTCCCACCAACAGTGTATAAGTGTTCCAGTCTCTCCACAACGTCTCCAACATTTATTATTTTGTGTTTTTTGGATTAATGCTAGCCTTGTTGAGGGTGAGATGGTATCTCACTGTAGTTTTGATTTGCATTTCTCTAATGGCTAATGATTGTGAGCATTTTCTTATGTATCTGTTAACCACCTGAATGTCTTCTTTGGCAAAGTACCTATTCATGTCCTTTGCCCATTTTTTAATTGTGTTATTTGTCTTTCTGTTGTTGAAGTTTTGCAGTATCTTGTAGATTTTAGAGATTAGACTCTGATCAGATATGTTGTTGCCAAAATTTTTTTCCCAGTGTATAGGTTGTCTTTTTACTCTTTCAGTGAAGTTTTGTGATGAGCATAAGTGTTTGATTTTTAGGAGCTCCCAGTTATCTAGTTTCTCTTCTGGTGCTTGTGCATTGTTACTAATGGTTTATATTCTGTTTATGCCATGTATTAGGGCTCGTAGTGTTATCCCTATTTTTTCTTCCATGATCTTTATTGTTTTAGATTTACATCTTTGATCCATTTTGAGTTAGTTTTTGTGTATGATGAGAGATATGGGTCTTGTTTCTTTTTTTTTTTGCAGATGGATATCCAGTTATGCCAGCACCATTTGGTAAAGAGACTATCTTTTCCCCATTTAATGGGCTTTGGGCCTTTGTCAAATATCAGCTGCTTGTAGGTGGATGAATTTTTGTCTGGATTCTCAGTTCTGTTCCATTGGTCTATGTATCTGTTGTTTTACTACTACCAGGCTGTTTTGACTACCGTGGTGGTATAATAGGTTCTAAAATCAGGTAGTGTGAGGCTTCCCACTTTGTTCTTCTTCTTCAGTAATGCTTTACTTATCCAGGGCCTCTTCCCTTTCCATATGAAGTTGGTGATTTGTTTATCTCATTAAAAAATGCCAGTGGAATTTGGATCGGGATTGCATTGTATCTGTAGATCGCTTTGGGTAGAACTGACATTTTCATAGTGTTGAGTCTTCCTATCCATGAGCAAGGTATGTTTTTCCATTTATGTAGGTCTGTTTTGGTTTCTTGAAGTAGTGTCTTATAGTTTTCATTGTATAGGTCTTTATGTCTCTGCTTAGATTTATTCCTAAGTATTTTATCTTTCTGGGGGATATTGGAAATGGTATTGATTTGGTGATTTCCTCATCGAAGTTCTCTTTGTTGGTGTAGAGGAATCCAACTGATTTTTATATGTTTATCTTATATTCTGATACTTTACTGAAATCTTCTATGAGTTCCAGTACTTTTCTTGTGGATTCTTTGGGGTTTTCTGTGTATAAGATCATATCATTTCCAAATAGGGATACTTTTACTTTTTCCTTACCAATCTGGATGCCCTTTATTTCTTTTTCTTGCCTAATTGCTCTGGCTAGGACCTCCAGCACAATGTTAAAAAAGAGTGATGATAAAAGGTATCCTTGTCTGGTTCCCATTGTCAAGTGGATTGCTTTCAGTCTCTCTCCATTTAGCATGATGTTGGCTGTTGGCTTTGTATAAATGCCCTTTATTATGTTGAGGAATTTCCCTTCTATTCCTATTTTGCTGAGAGTTTTTATCATGAATGGGTGTTGGACTTTGTCAAATGCCTTTTTTGCATCAATTGATAAGATCATGTGGTTCTTGTGTTTTATTTATGTGATGGATTACATTGATTGTTTTTCTAATGTTGAACCATCCGTGAATACCTGTATGAGTCCCACTTGGTCATGGTGAATTATTTTTTTGATATGTTGTTGAATTCTTTTGGCTAGAATTTTGTTGAGGATTTTTGCGTTTATCTTCATCAGCGATATTGGTCTGTGATTTTCTTTTTTGTGATGTCTTTACCTGGTTTTGGTATAAAGGTTATGCTGGCTTCGTAGAATGAGTTTTGGAGTATTCCATTCTTTTCTATGCTCTGAAATACCTTCAGTAGAAGTGGTGTTAACTCTTCTCTGAAAGTTTGGTAGAATTCTCCAGTGAAGCCGTCTGGGCCAGGGCTTTTCTTTGTTGGGAGTTTTCTAATTATCTCTTCGATCTCTTTTGTTATAGGTTGTCATGGATTGAATTATGTCCCCCCAAAAATGTGTGTATCAATTTGGCTGGGCCATGATTCCTGGTATTGTGTGATTTTCCCATGTGTGGTAAATCCTGCGTCTATGATGTTAATGAGGGAGGATGTGCGGCAGTTGTGTTAGTGAGGCAGGACTCAATTTACAAGACTGGATTGTGTCCTGAGGCAATCTCTTGAGATATAAAAGACAGAAGTGAGCAGAGAGACAGGGGGACCTCAAACCATCAAGAAAGCAGTGCCGGGAGCAGAGCGTGTCCTTTGGACTGGGGTCCCTGTGCCGAGAAGCTCCTAGTCTGGGGGAACACTGATGAGAAGGCCGAGAGAGAGAAAGCCTTACCCTGGAGCTGACACCCTGAATTGGGACTTTTAGCCTACTTTACTGTAAGGAAATAAACTTCTCTTTGTTAAAACCATCCACCTATGGCATTTCTGTTAGAGCAGCACTAGATAACTAAATCATAGGTTTATTTAGCTGTTCTACCTCTGTTTGTGTTAGTATAGGTAGGTTGTGTGTTTGTAAAAATTTGTCCATTTCCCCTAGGTTTTCAAATTTATTGGAGTACAATTTTTCATAGTATTCTGTTATGATTGTTTTAATTTCAGTTGGGCCTGTTGTGATATCACCTATCTTGTTTCTTATTTGGGTTATTTGCTTCCTCTCTGCCTTTCCTTTTGTCAGATTGGCCCATGGTTTCTCGATTTTGTTGATCTTTTCAAAGAACCAGCTTTTGGTCTTGTTAACTCAATTGTTTTTCTATTCTTTATTTCATTTGATTCTGATCTAATTTTTACTTTTTCTTTCTTCTGGTGAGGGCTTCTTTTTCTGCTCTCTATTAGTTTGAGTTGTAGGGTTAGTGTTTTGATTTTGGCCCTTTTTTGTTTTTGGATGTGTGCATTTACTGCTATAAATTGACCTCTGAGCACTACTTTTGCTGTGTCCCAAAGGTTCTGGTAGGATGTGTTTTCATTCTTGTTTGATTCTGTGAATTTCTTTATTCCATCCTTAATTTCTTCTATAAACCAGTAGTTTTTGAGCAAGGTATTTGTTCAGTTTCCATGTATTTGATTTTTTTTCCATGCTTTTTCTGTTATTCTACTTTTATGGCTTTATAGTCAGAAAAGACACTTTGTAATATTTCAATGTTTTGGATTCTGTTAAGACTTGCTTTATGGCCTAATATGTGGTTTTTTCTGAAGAATATTCCATGTGCATTGGAAAAGAAAGTATGCTTGGCTGCTGTTGGGTGGAGTGTTCTGTACATGTCTGTGAGATCAAGTTGGTTGACTGTGGCATTTAGATCTTCGTGTCATTATTGAGCTTCTTTCTGGATGTCCTTCACTGAAAGTGGTGTGTTGAAGTCTCCTACTATTATTGTGGGGTTATTTATGTTTTTAGTGCTGTTAGAGTTTGTTTTATGTTTTTGGAGCCCTGTAGTTGGGTGTGTAAATATTTATTATTGTTATGTCCTCCATGTGTATTGATCTTTTAATCATTATATAGTGTCCTTCCTTATCCTTTGTGGTGGATTTTACTTTAAAGTCTGTTTTGTCAGAGATTAATATTGCCCCTCCTGCTCTTTTCTGAGTGTTGTTTGCTTGATATATTTTTTCCATCCTTTGAGTTTTAGTTTGTGTGTTTGAGTCTTGTAGGCTGCATATAGACGGATCACGTTTTTTAATCTATTCTGCCACTCTCTGTCTCTTTATTGATGCATTTAGTCCATTTACATTTAGCATAATTATTGATAGGTATGAGTTCAGTGTTGTCATTCTGATGTATTTTTTGTGTGTGTTGACAGTTTCTTCCACTTAATTTTCTGTGCTGAGTCATTTTCTGCGTGTATTTTCTTTTCATCTTTTTTCATTGATGTTGATTTTGTATTTCCTGAGTCTTTATGTTTTTTGTTTTGATGTGTAGGACTGTTAGTTTCGTTTGTGGTTATCTTAAAGTTTACTTCTATTTTTCTAAGTTTAAACCAGTCTTTTATTTCTTGATATTGATTTGACTTCCTCTCCACATGAAGGACTATTATTGTTATTTAGTCCCTTTTTTTGTTGTCATGTTGTCACCTTTTACATATTGATGTCTCTGCTTCCCTATTTTCAGTGTTTTTGCTTTGATTTATTTTTGTGACTTCCCTATGTGGGTTGATATCTGGTTTCTTTGTCCTGTGTTCTCGTCTTGGGTTGTTATCTGATGTTATTGAGTTTCTAACCAGAGGACTCCCTTTAATATTTCTTGTAATTTTGGTTTGGTTTTCAAAAATTCCCTAATCTTCTGTTTATCTGGAAATGCCCTAATTTTGGCATCATATTCAAGAGACAGTTTTGCTGGATATAAAATTCTTGGGTGGCAATTTTTTTCCTTCAAGGCTTTATATGTCATCCCATTGCCTTCTTGCTTGCATGGTTTCTGCTGAGTAGTCAGAGCTTAGCCTTATTGACTCTCCTTTGTAGATGACTTTTCATTTATCCCTAGTCATTCTTGTTCTCTAATTCTGAAATTTTTTTGTTAATCTTTTGGATTTCTGTTTGCTGTCTCTCTATAGATACTTGTAGTCTGTTAAATTTGTCATTATGGTTTTGTAGGACTTTCTTAAGCTCTTCCATTGCTTTGTCTGTGTGTTCCTAGGATTGGTCTGTGTTTTGCATGATCTCCTTCCTAATCTCTTGGAGAGCTCTGTATATCAATCTTTTGAATTCTACCTCCAGTAATTCCGATAAGTTCCCTTTCTCCGTAACGTTTCTTGGTTTGTTTTGGTCATTTGCTGAAGTTGTCATGTGCTGCCTCTTTATATGCTTTGAGATTGTTGTCTCCAAGGCATCAATAAATTATTGTATTTATTTTATATTTGCTTACTGTGTTCTAGCTTCTTGTTTTCGTTTGTTTTGTTATGCTCAAATAGGCTGGTTGTGTGAGCTAGTTTAATTATTGGCATCTTTCAAGCTCTCATGTTCTTGTCACCTGGTGGTTAGAACTGTTACTAGGTATGTGAGCCCAGGAGTCCATTTACTTTTTTCATGTGGATTTAGCTCAGGTATCCAAGTCGTCGGTCACCGAGTGTGTGGTGCAGGCTCTCACCTGCAGTTTTAAATGGGCAGGGGTGATTGGAGTAGGCACAGATATCTGGCTGCAGTAGGGGGTCATGTGCTGAGCAAGGCAGGAGGCTGATGGCTGACCCTGAGTGTCTGGGTGGAAGGTGTGTCCCTCTTCCCAGGAGCGCGTACATGGGTAGTTTTTGCAGCCAGAGTATGGGCACCCAATGCTGTTGGCTGTAAGGACAGGGAGGCACCACTTGGACCCCTGTTGCGGGTGGCTAGGTGGCATGGGTGAAGCCACCAGTCCTAAGGCCCCTAATGTAGGTAGGTGAGGACCCTGCTTAATGGGCAGGGTGGTGTCAAATGTCATGAATCTGCCACTCCCCCTTATAGCTGATGTCATTGAATATAGGCTTCAGGTGTATGTACTGTGCTAATGCGGGCCTACGCTGTTGAAATGGGCCCACAGAGGTCTAAGCAGGGGGGAAAGGCATTCAAAGTCCGTGGACCCCTTATTTGTGTGCCTATGCAAACGGGTTGTGCCTGCCCTGGGTTCCTGGCTTAGGGAAGTGGCAGATTATTTTTTCCTGTTTGTTAATTTGTTCCTTCTCCAAAGCCTGGAGAATGGTGCAGGTCATGTGATGGGTCCTATTTCCAGCCCAGGGGGTTCAGCAGTCGCTGAAGCTGGACTGGATCCCAGGACCCAGAGCAGAGTGGGGAGTGAGCAGGTAAATGGGAGATAGGTACTTCCCAGATAGAGGAAGGGTTTTTTTGATTCACGCAGTAGGTTAGATGCTTGTCCTTATCTTTCACTGATTTAGTGCCACTTCTCCCTGGTTCTGGAGGCTTGAACAGACCCTCCACCACTTGATTTCCCTCAATATGGAAAATGAGTCATGAGTGCTACTGCTTGCCTTAGCCCACTGCGGCAGTCTATCCAGCCTGTAGGGTGCCAGTGCTGGCCAGGTCAGATCTGGCAAATCCTCGTTGCTTCTGAGCTGTCTTCCCCTCCCTCTGCTGGTCAGTCTGACGACTCGGCTTTGTCTTTGATATTCAGGGCTCCTAGATTCTCGTATATAATCGATCCACTTGTTTTTTTTTTTTTTGGGGGGTCTTTGTTGTAAGAGGGACCACAGGAAGCCTCTGATTACTCCGCCATCTTGGCCCCGCCTCCTTGATGGTGTTTTTTGGTGTATAAAATTTTTTAATTTTGATAAAGTCCTTTTTATCTATTATTGTTTGTGCTTCTGGTGTTGTATCTAAGAATCCATTGCCACATCCAAAGTCATAAAGCTTCCTTCCTATGTTTTCTTCTAACATTTTATAGTTTTAGCTCTTAGTTTTAGGTATTTCATTAATTTTGACTTGATTTTTGTATATGGTGTAAGGTAAGACCAATTTCATTCTTTTGCATGTGGAAATTCAGTTTTCCCAGCACCATTTGTTGAAAAGACTGTCTGTTTCTAATTGAATAGTCTTGGCACCCTTGTCAAAAGTCAATTGACTATTCTGGTGAAATGAGTTCTCTTGTGTGGCCTTTTGTCCTTGGTTCTTGGAAAAATAGGTGATTTCTCAAGCTGTTTTTTTGCCCCTGATGGTTTGGTATTTTTCCCAGGTCTAGTATGGTAACAAAAGGAGCTCTGGTGGCACAATGGTTAAACCTCTTGGCTGCTAACCAAAAGGTTGACGGTTCGAACTCACCAGCTGCCCTGCGGGAGACAGATGTGGCAGCCTACTTCCGTAAAGATTTACAGCCTTGGAAACTGTTAAGAATTGTCCCCCCAAAATGTGTGTCAACTTGGCGAGGCCATCTTTCCCAGTATTGTGTGGTTGTCCACCATTTTGTCATCTGCTGTGATTTTTCCTGTGTGTTGTAAATCTTACTTCAGTGATGTTAAATGAGGCAGGACTCAATCTTCAAGATTAAGTTGTGTCTTAAGTGAATCTCTTTTGAGATATAAAGGAGAGAAACAAGCAGAGAGATGGGGACCTCATACCACCAAGAAAGTAGTGCCAGGAGCAGAGCGCATCCTTTGGACCTGTGGTCCCTGTGCAGAGGAGCTCCTAGACCAAAGGAAGATTCATGACGGGGCCCTTCCTCCAGAGCTGACAGAGAGAGAAAGCCTTCCCCTGGAGCTGGCGCCCTGAATTTGGACTTCTAGCTTACTAGACTGTGAGAAAATAGATTTGTTTATTGAGGTTATCCACTTGTGGTATTTCTGTTGTGGCTGCACTAGATAACTAAGACAGAAACCTCATGGGGGCAGTTCTATTCTATCCTATAGGTTTGTTCTGAATTTTAATCTACTCACCGGCAGTGGGTTTGGTTTTTTGGTTTTATCTTGTAATTGAATTGACAAGGCCTGAGTTGACTGACATTTTCTGGGTAACAGGATTAGTCGGGCTCCAGTATGGTGAGAGGAGCTCCCTTCCACTTGTAATTGACAAAGAAGCATGAAGAATGGCTTATTTTAAGGGCCAAAACAGAGGTTTTGGGCGTTTATTGACTGAAAGCTGAGAGGGTTGGTGCCTCCATCAGGATATAGAAGCCCCTATGCCAGAAACCTTCCCAGATCTGAGTAAACGAGCTCTATTGTGCTTAGGGCTTCTATGACACCAGAAGCAGCAGAGACCACAAGTGGGCCCAGAAGGCAGCAGCAGAGTATAAAGGCCAACCCCCTGGCCAAGAGCTATAACACTCTGATAGCTGTGGGCACTGGAGTGGGCAGGTGAAGTAACACACCTATCTGGAGCAGAAATTGTGGCTGTGGTGGCAGAAGTGGGTTGAAACGGCCAACAAAGAAATAGTAAGCAAGGGGGCTGCCTGGACTACAGGGGCCACCTAGAGCTTGGGCTCCCAAGCAGAGGACCACCAGCAGAGCAGGGACCACCCTGAGCAAAGGGCCACCTGGAGCAGTCAGGAAAGCAGCCACAGGCCAGCCTGAAAGCACCACAGAGCAGCAGAGGAGCCCACCCAATAGTCACAGGTGAGGAGAAGCTGAACGGGGTGACCACCCAGGAGTGGAGCTGGACTGTGATACGCCAGGCCCATGGAAAGCAGCAGTAATTGGCTGTGGGCTGGGAAGAAGAGATCGACAGCTCAGCAGGTGGAGAGCTGTCCAAGACCTCACGAGAACATTTCCTGGTTGAAGAGTTTACTGATTGGTGAGAGTGAACATCTGTTCTTGGGAGGGTAAGCAGGTCCCCTTGGGACGTTGAGACATTGTGCTGGGACCCCTACCACACTTTGCCCTATGCATGTCTTTATTATATTCTTCTCTGTGTATATTAAAGTTATTATTGCAGATATGGTGTTTCCACGAGCTCTGTGTAACTGTTGTAATGAATTATTGAACCAAGCAGAGAAAAAGAATACTATGAATTTTCAATTCTCAGAAATAATGGAGAAGTGGGAACCAGCTGTGCTGATTCTATAGTCGAAGTTATCTCCTTCAACCATATATGTGAGGGTCTAGTCAGAATTGACTCGACAGCAATGAGTTTCTTTTGTTACTAGTGCTTACCTTGGGAATTACAATTAACATCTTAAATTTATAATAACCTAATTTGAATAAAACCAACTTAGTTACAGTGGCATTACTCCACCCCTATACATCTGTCCCCCCTTTATATTGTTACTGTCACAAATTACGTTTATATACTTTTGTGTGTCCATTAACATAAATTTATAGTTGTGTGTTTTTATAGTTATAATTTATTTATGAATTTATATTTGTGTGCATTATAAGCATGTGGTTTTTAAATCATATATGAAAAAGGAGTTACAAACCAAATTAGAATAATGACTGACTTGTGTATTTATCTATGTAGTTACCTTTACCAGTCAGTGTTCTTTATTTCTTCTTACAGCTTTGAGTTACTATATAGAGTCTGGAAGGATAGTTTTGTCAGATGCAGAAATCTTGGTTGAAAGTTTTAGTTATTTATTTTTATTTTTTAAAAACTTTTATTGTACTTTAGATGAAGGTTTACAGAACAAATAAGTTTCTCATTAAACAGTACACATATTGTTTTATGACATTGGTTAACAACTCCACGACATGTCAACACTCTCTTCTCGACCTTGAGGACCTTTTTTTGGTGAAAATATACATAGCCAAAGTTACACCATTTTGAAAGTTTCTGCGTGTACAATTCAGTGACATTGATTACATTCTTCCAGTTGTGCTGCTATTCTCACTATCCTTTCCCAAATTATTCCATCACCATTATCTTCAACTCACTGTCCCCTAGGCTTCTCATCAAACCTTTTGAGTTGCTGTTGTCAATTTGATCTCATATAGATAACTCTTTTTTTTTTTGTATCTTAGATGAAGATTTGCAGAACAAATACTTTCTCATTAAACAGTATACATATTGCCTTATGATAATGGGTAACAACCCCATGACATGTCAACACTGTTCCTTCTCAACCTTGGGTTCCCTAGCACTAGCTTTCCTGTCCCTTCCTGCCTTCTAGTTCTTGTCCCTGGACTGCTGTGCCTCATTAGTCCCGTTTTGTTTTATGAGGCTGTCCACTCCCTGGCTGAACGGTGAACTTCGGGAGGGGCTTCACCACTGAGCTATAAAGGGTGTCCAGGGGCCATACTCTCAGGATTTCTCCAGTCTGTCAAGCCAGTAAATCTTATCTTTTTTTGTGAGTTAGAATTCTGTTCTACATCCTTTTTCAGCTCTGTCCAGGACTCTCTATTGTGATACCGGTCAGAGCAGTCAGTGGTGGTAGCTGGGCACCATCTAGCTGTACTGGACTCAGTCTGGTGGAGGCCGTGGTAGCTGTGGCCCATTAGTCCTTTGGACTAATCTTTTTCTTGTATCCTGTTCTCTTCATTGTCCCTTACTCGTGAAGGGGTGAGACCAGTGGAGTATCTTAGGTGGCTGCTCACAGGCTTTGAAGACCCCAGACACTACTCACCAAGGTAGAATGTAGAACATTGTCTTCATAAACTATGTTATACCAATTGAGCTAGATGTTCCCCGAGACCATGGTGCCCACAGCCCTCCGACCGGCAGTTCAGTCCCTCAGGGAGTTTGGAAATGTCTGTGGAGCTTCCATGACCTTTCCTTGTCCAAGTTGTGCTGGCTTCCCCAGTAATGTGTCTTTCCCTTCACCAAAGTTGCCACTTACCTATCTAGTTCCCCCTCACTCCTCCCATCCCTTGTAACCAACAAAGATTGTTACTTTTTGTGTGTAAACTTTTACACGAGTTATATAGTAGAGGTCTCATACAATATTTGTCCTTTTGTGACTGACTTATTTCTCTCAGCATGATGTTCTCCAGTTTTGTTCCTGTTACTCTCCTGTGCTGAGTTCCTTCTGTTTGTGGATTTTTTTTCATTTCTTTTGTTTTTGTAGGTTTTGTTTTTACTGAGACTTTATGTTTTTTTATTTTGTTGAGTAGTTTTTTTAACTTTCTTTGTGGTTACTGTGAAATTTACCCTTATCTTCCTATATTTGAACCAGTCTGTTATTACTTGGTATTGCTTGACTTCTTTTCCATTAGTTATTTCTATATCTACACTGTTTATTTCTTTTATTGTTCTGATGTTGTTGTCATTTACAGATGAACCTCTCTGGTTCCTTGTTGCAATTCTTTTGGTTTTGCATAGTCCTTAAGAGTTTATTTCCTAGGTTGGTATCTGGCTAGTACAATCCTGTGTCCTATGTTCAGCCTGTGGTCTGATATTGTTAGTTCTCAGATCGAAGGACTTGCAATAATAAGTCTCGTAAGTTTGGTTTGGTTTTTACGTAGTCCTTTAATTTCTGTTTATCTGGAAATGACCTAATTTTACCATCATGTTTGAACGAGAGTTTTGCAGGATATATTATTCTTGGCTGGCAGATTTTTTCTTTCAAGGTTTTATATATGTCATTCCATTGCCTTCTTGCCTGCATGGTTTCTGCTGAATAATCCGAGCTTAATCTTAGTGTTTCTCCTCTGTATGTGACTTTTTTTCGTGAGCTACTCTAAGGATTCTTTGTCTTTGGTTTTAGCTAGTTTGACTATGATATGCCGTGGTGATTTTCTTTTGGGGTCTATCCTGTATGGGGTTTGTTGAGCTTCTTGGATGGTCAGCTTTTCATCTTTCATGATATTGGGGAAGTTTTCTGTTAACAATTCTTCAATGCTCCTCTCTGTGTCTTCTGTTTTCTCCCCCTGTTCTGGAAGTCCGATCACTCACAGATTTTTGCTTTTGATTGTATCCCACATAATTCTCAGGTTCTCTTCATTTTTCTTCATTCTTTTTTCTGATTTTTACTCAGAGTTGTATCCAAGTGTTTGTCTTCAACTCCGCTGATCCTGTCTTCCACCGTTTTAAATCTGCTCCTCAGCCCTTGTATGACACTGTCCATTTCTGAAAGTTTATCTTCTGGATTTCTAATAGTTGTTTTTGTATAATTTCTAGTTGTAAATTTATTTTGGTATTTTGTTCCTGCATTATTTTCCTGAATTCTTCCATTTTTTGGTCTGTATTTTCCATGAATTTGTCTATTTTTTCCTCATTTTTGTCCGGGTTTTGCTTCAACTCTTGGATAATTCTGAGTATTAAGAGATTTGAATTCCTTATCAGGTAGTTCTAGTGCCTTTTTTCCACTCGAAAGTGATCTGGTGTTTTATTTTGGACGCCTACTGGAACCATTCTGTCCTGTTTTTGTAAATGTTTTGATAATTGTTTGCTGTCTTTGGGGAATTTAGTAGTTATTTTTCTCATTTATTGATTGTAGATTTGTTTTGTCCTTTTTTTTAATTTGGCTATGTCTGAGCAGGCAGGTTGTGTGTTTGTTGTTTGCTTGTCTATGGGCATAATACTTTTCACCTGCTTCTCCAATTGGCAGGGTCATCTGCTCAGATATGGTACAGCAGGGCAGGTCTAGCTGAAGAGTTGCTGGGATGGGTTTTTTGTGGCACTTACTACATCAACCAGGACGGGTCGGTAATCAGTGCAGGGTAGTTCTGGTAGGCCGTGCCTGTGCTGCTTGGTGGTGTGATGTTAAGCACACAGTGCAGGTAGGCAGGATGGAGGGGGGAGATTGTGATGTGTGGAGCTAAGATGGGTATGGGAGAGTGGAGAGAGGAACAGGAGCCAAAAACATAGAAACAAACAAAAAAGGGTGCTAGGGGAGCTTGCCGTTGGAGTGGAGAGATGAGAGTATAAAATGGAGAAAAACAAAAAAGGAGAAGGAAAAAAAAAGAATGAACACATAAAATTTGGAAAGACAAAAGAACAGCAAAGCTTCCAGGGATCCCACCGGTGCGGCTATGAGGTCTGTTGAAGTTGTTCCCAGGTGTTGAAGTACAGCCTGGCTAGGAAGCGTAGAGGTATTCAGCGCCAGGTATCCAGGGGGCAGGAAGAGAAGGAAGGTATAGAGAGGTGAGAAACTGAATAATGAAAAAAGACAAAAACAGAAAAAGAGAAACAAAAAGGAAGAACAAGAAAACCCCCCAAAAACCAGAAAAAAGAGCATGAGAAAAGAAATGCCCTCAGGGATTTCTCTGCACATCTGGGGAAGCTGAGGGGGTAGGTCCCAAGCTGCACAGCACCACCCTGCTAGAACGGGCTCCCAACTCGAGAAAAGAAAATGAAAAAAAGAAACAAGTGAAAACAAACAAACAAAAAAGCCCTGGGATCCCACCAGTGTGGCAGCATGGACTGGGGAGCAGTTCCACACTCGAACTGAGCTCCACAGCCCCTCAGGAAGAAGCAAAGATGGTGCATGGAGCCAGGTATTTGAGCAAAAGGAGGGGAAGATGGTGAGAGGTAAGGAAGAAATCAAAAGAGGCAGAAAAAAGCAACACCAGCAGCCAACAAATGGCAATCAGGGAGTTGGCCAGTGTGGGCTGGTGGAATCCAAGCAGCCGGTGCTTCCCGGCCAAGAGACTGTGGCCAGAAGCAGAGGAGGCCAAGTAGGGGTGAAGAGGGGTGGGGAGTGGGAAAGTGTATATCGCTGTTTACCGGTTCTGTCTCCTGCTGGAAACTCTGTTAAGCTGCTTTCTCGTACCCCCTATTTGCTGGTGGTCTCTGATAGGAGTCCAAGATGGCGGATCCGTGCTGCATTAGCTGATAGAGGACCTCTCCATGTATGTCTCCTTGCTCTCTGTTCTCTGTCAGTTTCTTATTCCATTTGGTGCTTGGCTGAGTTCTTTATCTTTTCAGTTGATGTTTAGGATTTCAAGATTGCTGTTTTCTCTGGCTTAGGTTTTTGGATCTTTGCTGTGGAGGGACAGCGTGGTGTTTCTGCCTATAGCGCCATGTTGCCGGAAGTCTTTACTTATTTATTTTTTATTTTAGCACTGTAAATATGTCATTCTACTGCCTTCTGGACTCCATGGTTTCTGATTTGTTTTGAGGATTTTTTGTTTTGAGGATTCCTCCTGTGCAATGATTCACGTCTCTAGCTGCTTTCAAGATTATCTCACTGTATTTAGTTTTTGACAGTTTGGCTATAATGTGTCTTGGTGGGGATCTATTTTGAGTTTATCCTGTGGAGTTCATTGAACTTCATACATATATATATTTATGTTTTTCATCAGATTTGAAAGTTTTTGGTCATTATTTTTTCAAATATTTTTTCTGTCTATTTTTCTTTTGTCCTTCAGGGACTTTTATGATGTGTATGATAGTACACTTGATGGTTATTTTGTTTATTGTTGTTGTTTAATTGAAACTTTACACTTCAAGTTAGTTTGTTATACAAAAATTTATACATATTGTTATGTGACCCTAATTGCTCTCCCTATACTGTGACAGCCCACTTCTCCTTTCCACCCCTGATTTCCCATGTCCATTCAACCAGTCTCCTAACCCTCTCTGTCATCTCATCTCTCCTCTGGACAGAAGCTGCCTGTTTAGTCTCATGTATCTACTCGAGCTAAGAAGCACATTCTTCATGAGTATCATTTTACGTCCCACAGTCGAGTCCAATCTTTGAAGAGTTGGCCTCAGAAATATTTTACTTCTGGGCTGACAGAGACCAGGGGCCTTGCTTTCTGGGGTTCCTCCAGTCGCAGACCATTAATTCTGGTAATTTTACTATAATTTGAGTTCAGCACCCCACCTTTCTCCTGCTCTTATCAGGAACTCTCTGTTGTGTTCCCTGTCAGTGTGGTCATTGGTAGTAGTCGGGCATCATCTAGTTCTTCTGGTCTCAGGCTGATGAAGTCTCTGGTTTATATGGCCTTTTCTGTCTCTTGGGCTAATACTTTCCTTGCGTCTTTGGTATTTTTCATTCTCCTTTACTTCAGGTTGTTGGGACCAGTTGATGCATCTTAGATGGCTGCTTGCAAGCTTTTAAGACCCCAGATGCTACTCACCAAAGTAGGATGCAGAACATTTTCTTAATAAGTTTTGTTATTCTAATTGACCTAGATGTCCCCTGAAACCATGGTCCCCAGACCCCCGCCCCTGCTACTCTGTCCCTTGAAGTGTTGGATTGTATTCAGGAAACTTCTTAGCTTTGGTTTAGTCCAGTTGTGCTGACTTCCCCTGTAGTGTGTGCTGTCCTTTCCTTCACCTAAGATAATTCTTGTCTACTATTTAGTTAGTGAATAATCCTCATCCTCCATCCCCACCCTCGTATGCATCAAAGAATGTTTTCTTCTGTGTTTAAACCTTTTCTTGAGTTCTTATAATACTGGTATTATACAGTATTTGTCCTTCTGTGACTAAATTTGCTCAGCAAAATGCTCTCCAGATTCCTCCATGTTATGAGATGTTTCACAGCTTCATTGTTGTTTATCATTGTGTAGTATTGCATTGTGTGCATGTGCCATAATTTATCAGTCCGTTGATGGGCACCTAGATTGTTTCCATCTTCTTGCTATTGTGAACAGTGCTGCAGTGAATATGGGTGTGCATATATCTATTCTTGTGGTGGCTCTTATTTCTCTAGGAATTATTCCAAGGAGTGGGATTGCTAGGTCGTATGGTACTTCTATTTCTAGCTTTTTAATGAAGCGCCAAATTAGTTTCCAAAGTGGTTGTACCCTTTTACGTTCCCACCAACAGTGTATATAAGTGTTCCAGTCTCTCCACAACCTCTCCGGCATTTATTATTTGTGTTTTTTGGATTAATGCTAGCCTTGTTGGGGTGAGATGGTATCTCACTGTAGTTTCGATTTGCATTTCTCTAATGGCTAATGATCATGAGCATTTCTTCATGTGTCTTTTATTCGCCTGAGTGTCTTTTTGTCGAAGTGCCTGTTCATATCCTTTGTCCTTTTAACTGGGTTATTTGTCTTTTTGTTGTTGAGGTTTTGCAGTTATCTTGTAGATTTGAGATCAGATGCTGATCGGATTTTTCGTACCCAAAAATTTTTTCCCAGTCTGTAGGTTGTCTTTTTACTCTTTTGGTGAAGTATTTTGATGAGCATAATTGTTTGATTTTTAGGAGCTCCCATTTATCTAGTCTCTCTCCTTGTGCTTGTGCATTGTTACTTATGGTTCATATTCTGTTTATGTGATGCATTAGGGCTCCTCACGTTGTCCATATTTTTTCTTCCATGATCTTTATTGTTTTCGATTTTATATTTAGGTCTTTGATCCATTTTGAGTTAGTTTTTGTGTATGATGAGAGATATGGGTCTTGTTGCATTTTTTTTTGCAAATGGATATCCAGTTATGCCAGCACCATTTGTTAAAGAGATTGTCTTTTCCCCAGTTAACGGACTTTGGGCCTTTGTCAAATATCAGCTGCTCATAGGTGGATGAATTTATGTCTGGATTCTCAATTCTGTTCCATTGGTCTATGTAGCTGTTGTATCAGTACCAGGTAGTTTGGACTACCGTGGTGGTATAATAGGTTCTAAAATCAGGTAGTGTGAGGCCTCCCACTTTGTTCTTCTTCAGTAATGCTTTACTTATCCAAGGCATCTTTCTTTTCCGTACGAAGTTGGTAATTTGTTTCTCCACCTCATTAAAAAATGCCATTGGAATTTGGATCGGGATTGCATTTTATCTGTAGATTGCTTTGGGTAGAATTGACATTTTCACAATGTTGAGTCTTCCTAGCCATGAGTAAGGTATGTTTTTCCACCTATGCAGGTCTCTTTTGGTTTCTTGCAGCAGTGTTTTGCAGTTTTCATCGTTTATGTCTCTGGCTAGATTTATTCCTAAGTATTTTATCTTTTTGGGGGTTATTATAAATGGGATTGATGTGGTGATTTTGTCTTCAAAGTTCTCTTTGTTGGTGTAAGGAATCCAACTGATTTTTGTACTTTTATCTTGTATCCTGAAACTTTGCTGAAATCTTTTATTAGTTCCAGTAGTTTTCTTGTGGATTCTTTGGGGTTTTCTGGATATAAGATCGTATCATCTCCAAATAGAGATACTGTGACTTCTTCCCTACCGATTTGAATGCCCTTCAGTTCTTTTTCTAGCGTAGTTGCTCTGGCTAGGGCCTCCAGCACAATGTTGATTAATAATGGTGATAGAGGGCATCCTTGTCTGGTTCCTGTTCTCAAGGGGAATGCTTTCAAAGTCTCTCCATTTAGGATGATGTTAGCTGTTGGTTTTGGATAAATGCTCTTAGTTATACTGAGGAATTTCCTTTCTATTCCTATTTTATTGGGAGTTTTTATCATGAATGGGTGTTGGACCTTGTCGAATACCTTTTCTGCATCGATTGATAAGATCATGTGGTTCTTGTGTTTTGTTTTATTAATGTGATGGATTACATTGCTTGTTATTTCTAATGTTGAACCATGCCTGCATACCTGGTATAAATCATACTTGGTCATGGTGAATTAATTTTTTTATATGTTGCTGAATTCTATTGGCTAGAATTTTAAGGATTTTTGCGTCCATCTTTATGAGGGATATTGGTCTGTAATTTTCCTTTTTTGTGGTGTCTTTACTTGGTTTTGGTGTCAGGGTTATGCTGGCTTCATAGAATGAGTATGGGACTATCCCATCCTTTTCTATGTTCTGAAATACCTTTAGTAGTAGTGTTGTTAACTCTTCTCCGAATGTTTGGTAAAATTCTCTAGTGAAGCCAACCGGGCCAGGGGTCTTTTTTTGTTTTTTTTTCATTTTATTGTACTTCAATTGATGGTTTACAGAACAAATAGTTTTTCATGAAACAGTAGTATACATATTGTTTTATGAGATTGGTTAACAACCCCACGACACGTCAACCCTCTCCCTTCTCTACCTTTTTTTTTTTTAGTGAAAATATACATAGCCGAAGATATACCGTTTCAAAAATTTCTATATTCACAGTTCAGTGACATCGACTACGCTTTTGCAATTGTGCTGTTATTTTCACTTTAGATGAAGGTTTACAGGACAAAATAGTTTCTCCTTAAAAAGTGCACGTTGCCCTATGACAATGGTTAACCTTACAACACATCAACACTATCCTTACTCAACCTTGGGTTCCCCATCATGAGCTTTCCTGTCCCCTTCTGCCTTCTAGTCCTTGTCCCTGGACTGCTGTGCCTCATTAGTCCCATTTGGTTTTATGGGGCTGTCCACTCCCCAGCTGAATGGTGAACCTTGGAAGTGACTTCACCACTGAGCTAAAAGGGTATCTGGGGGCCGTACTCTTGGGGTTTCTCCAGCCTCCATTAGGCCAGTAAGTCTGGCCTTTTTTTTTTTTTTGTGAGTTAGAATTTTGTTCTACATCTACTCCAGCTCTGTCCAGAACCCTCTGTTGTGATCCCGGTCAGAGCAGTCAGCGGTGGTACTGGGCACCATCTAGCTGTACTGGACTCAGTCTGGTGGAGGCCTTGGTAGCTGTGGTCCATCAGTCCTTCAGACTAATCTTTCCCTTGTATCCTGTTCTCTTCATTCTCCCTTGCTCCCGAAGGAATGAGACCAGTGGAGTATCTTAGATACTTAAATGCTCACAGGCTTTTAAGACCCCAGACACTACTCATCAAGGTGGAATGTAGAAGATTGCCTTTATAAACTGTGTTATGCCAATTGAGCTAGATGTTCCTTGAGACTGTGTTCCCCATAGGCCAGGCCTCTTTTTTTGTTGGGAGTTTTTAAATTACTTTTTAAATCTCTCCTTTGTTATGGGTTTATTAGTTTTTCTACCTCTGTGTCTTAGTCATCTAGCGCTGCTATAACAGAAATACCACAAGTGGATGGTTTTAACAAAGAGAAGTTTATTTCCTTATAGTAAAGTAGGCTAAAAGTGCAAATTCAGGGTGTTAGCTCCAGGGGAAGGCTTTCTCTCTCTCGTCCTTCTCATCAGTGTTCCCCCGGACTAGGAGCTTCTTGGCACAGGGACCCCGGTCCAAAGGACGCGCTCTTCTCCTGGCACTGCTTTCTTGATGGTATAAGGTCCCCAACTCTCTGCTTCCCTGTCATCTCTTGAGAGAGAAAAGGTGGTGCAGGCCACACCCCAGGGAAACTCCCTTTACATTTGATCAGGGATGTGACCTGGGTAAAGGTGGCATTACAATCCTACTCTAATCATCTTTAACATAAAATTACAATCAGAAAATGGAGGCCAACCACACAATTCTGGGAATCATGGCCCAGCCAAATTGATACACACATTTTTTGGGGACATAATTCAAACCATGACACAGTGTTTGTGTTAGTTTAGGTAGGTAGTGAGTTTCTAGAAGTTTCTCCATTACCTCAAGGTTTTCAAATTTGTTAGAGTACAATTGTTCATAGTATTGTGTTATGATTCTTTTAATTTCATTTGAGTCTGTTGTGATATTACCCATCTCATTTCTTATATGGGTTATTTTTTCCTCTCCTGTTTTTCTTTTGTCAGTTTGGCCAGTGGTTTATCAATTTTGTTGATCTTTTCAAAGAACTAGCTTTTGGTCTTGTTAACTCTTTCAATTGTTTCTCTATTCTCTATTTCATTTAATTGTTTATTCCATCCTTAATTTCTTGTATAACCCAGTTGTTCTTGAGCAAGGTGTTGTTCAGTTTCCATGTGTTTGATTTTTTTTCCTTGCTTTTTCTGTTATTGATTTCTACTTTTATGGCTTTGTGGTCAGAAAAGATGCTTCGTAATATTTTGATGCTTTGGATTTTTGTTAAGGCTTGCTTTAAGGCCTAATAGATAGTCTGTTCTGGAGAACGTTCCATGTGCATTAGAAAAGAAAGTATACTTGGCTGCTGTTGAGTGGAGAGTTCGGTTTATGTCTATGAGATCAAGTTGGTTGATTGTAACATTCAGCTCTTCCATGTCTTTGCTGAGCTTCTTTCTGGATGTTCTGTCCTTCACCGAAAGTTATGTGTTGAAGTCTGGTACTACTATTGTGGAGCTGTCTATGTGTCTTTTCAGTGCTGCTAGAGATTGTTTTATGTATTTTGGAGCTCTATCGTTGGGTGCATAAATATTTATTATAGTTATGTCTTCCTGGTGTATTGATCTTTTAATCATTATATGGGGTCCTTCCTTACCCTTTGTGGTGGATTTTACTTTAAAGTCTATTTTCAGAGATTAATATTGCTATTTCTGCTCTTTTTTGAGTGTTGTTTGCTTGATATATTTCTTTCCATTCTTTGAGTTTTAGTTTGTGTCTTTATGTCTGAGGTGTGTCTTTTGTAGACAGCATGTAGATAGATTGTGTTCTTTTCCCCTTTATTTAAATTACGTTTTTTTATGGTTACTTTTTAACAAATGATACTGGAAAATAATACTCAGTAATGATATTTTATTTTTAAACCCATTGTCATAGAATTTATTATGACTCATAGCAACTGTATAGGATAGAGTGGAAACTGCCTTATAGGGTTCCAAGAATGTAATCTTGATGGGAGCAGACTGCCACAATTTTTTCCAGTGGAGTGGCTAGTCGGTTCGAAACGTCGACCTGTTCATTAGCAGCTGAGCACTTACCCACTGTGCCACCAAAACCTACTGTCGAGGAGTCGATTCCCACTCATAGCGACCCCATGGGGTTTCTAAGGTTGTAAATCTCTATGGAAAGAGACTGCCACGACTTTCTCCCACAGATCTGTTGTAGATATTTTCTTTGTATTGTTATATTGTCATAATTAAATGAAGTTTACATTTCAAGTTAGTCTCCCATACAAAAATTTTTTTACATACATTGTTATGAGACCATAATTGCTCACCCTATTTTGCGACAGCATACTCCTCCTTTCCTCCCGATTCCCAGTGACCATTCAACCAGCTCCTAACCTTCTCTGCCTTCCCATCTCACCTCTAGACAGAAGCTGCATCTTTGGTCTCTCGTATCTACTTAAGATTTTTTTCTATTGTTTTTCTGTTCTCTATTTCATTTATTTCTGCTCTGATCTTTACTATTTCTTTTTTTCCGGTGGTTGTGGGCATTTTTGCTGTTCTCTTTCTGTTTGAGTTCTGTAGTTAATGTTTTGATTTTGTCCCTTTCTTCTCTTTTGATGTGTGCATCTATTGCTATAAATTGTCCTCTGAGGACTGCCTTTGCTGTGTCCCAAAGGTTTTGGTATGATGTGTTTTCATTCTCATTTGATTATAGGAATTTTTTGATTCCATCTCTGATTTCTTCTATTACCCAGTGATGTGTGAGCAGGGTATTATTCAGTTTCTATGTAGTTGATTTTTTTTCCTTGCTCTTTCTATTGTTAATTTCTACCTTGATGCATTGTGGTCAGAGAAGATACTCTGAATTATCTCAACGTTTTGGATCCTGTTGAGGATTGCTCTGTGGCCTAAAATGTGGTCTGTTCTGGAGAACGTTCCATGTGCATTGGAAAAGAATGTGTACTTTGCAGCAGTTGGATGGAGTGTTCTATTTATGTCTATGAGGTCAAGTTGGCTGATTGTGCCCTGTAGGTCTTCTGTATCTTTGCTGAGTTTTTTCTTAGTTGTTCTGTCCTTTACTGAGAGTGGTGTGTTGAAGTCTCTTGCTATTATTGTGGAACTGTCCATTTCTCTTTTCCGTGTTGTTAGAGTTTGTTTTATGTATTTTGGAGCCCTGTCATTGGGTGCGTAGATGTTTATTATGGTTATGTCTTCATGATGGATCATCCCCTTAATCATTGTATAGTGATCTTCTTTGTCTTTTACGGTAGATTTCGTTTTAAAGTCTGTTTTATCTGAGATTAGAATTGCCACTCCTGCTCTTTTTTGGTAGTTGTTAGCTTGATATATTTTTTTCCAACCTTTGACTTTTAATAAATTCACATCTTTGTTTCTAAGGTGTGTCTCCTGTAGACAGCATATTGATGGATCCTGTTTTCTTATCCATTCTGTCACTCTTCGTTTCTTTATGGGTGCATTGAGTCCATTTACATTCAGTGTAAGTATTGATAGATGTGGGTTTGTTGCCGTCATTTTGTAGTGCTTTTTTTTGTGGTGCTGTCATTTTCTTTGTTCTTACTCTCTTGTGCTGAATTACTTTTGTTTGTGGATTTTTTTTTCATTACTTTTGTTTTTGTAGGTTTTGTTTTTGCTGAGATTTCATGTTTTTTCTCTTTTTTTTATGAGTATGTTTGTTAACTTTCTTTGCAGTTACCATGAATTTTACCGTTATCTTTCTAAGTTTGAAGCAGTCTACCATTATTTGGTATCGCCTTGCCTTCCTCTCCATTAGAAGGTTCTATACCTATGCCATTTATTCCCTCTTTTATTGTTTTGATGTTGTTGTCATTTACTGATTAACTGCTCTGATTCCCTGTTGTATTTATTTTGGTTTTTGATAGTCCTTGAGAGTTCATTTCCTAGATTGGTATCTGGCTGGTACGATCCTGTGTCCTAGGTTCTGCCTGTGAGCTTAAGCTGTTTGTCCTCAGATCGAAGAACTTGCTTTAATAATTCTTGTAAGTTTGGTTTGATTTTTACATATTCCCTTAATTTCTGTTTATCTGGAAATGACCTAATTTCACCATCAAATTTGAACGAGAGTATTGCAGGATATATTATTCTTGGTTGGCAATGTTTTTGTTTCAAGATTTTATATATGTCATCCCATTGCCTTCTTGCCTGCATGGTTTCTGCCAAATAATCTGAGCTTAGTCTTATTGTTTCTCCTCTGTATGGGACTTCTTGTTTTTCACGAGCTGCTCTCAGGATTCTTTGTTTGTCTTTGGTTTTAGCGAGTGTGATTATGATATGCCTTGGTGATTGTCTTTTAAGGTCTATCCTATATGGGGTTCTTTGAGCTTCTTGGATGGCCAGCTTTTCATCTTTGATGATATTGGGGAAGTTTTCTGTCAGCAGTTCCTCAATGATCCTCTGTGTTTTCTGTTTTCTCCCCCTGTTCTGGAATTCCAATCACTCGTAAATTTTTGCTTTTAATAACTCTCAGGGTCTCTTCATTTTTCTTTGTTCTTTTTTCTGAGTTTTTCTGAAACAGAGTTGTATCCAAGTGTTTGTCTATGGTTCCACAGATCCTGTCTTCCACGGTTTCATATCTGCTTTTCAGCCCTTCTATGACATCATCCATTTCTGAAATCTTGTTGTTTATCTTTTGGATTTCTAATTGTTGTCTTTGTATAATTTCTATTTGTGAATTTATTTTGGCATTTTGTTCTTGCATTATTTTCCTGAATTCTTCCAATTTTTTGTCTGTATTTTCCATGGATTTGTCTTTTTTTCCTCATGTTTGTTAGCTTTTTGTCTCAGTTCTTGGAGAATTTTGAGTATTGGTGATTTGAATTCCCTGTCAGGTAGTTCTAGTGCATTTTCTTCCAGAGGAGAGTCATCTGGTGTTTTATTTTGGACGCCTACTGGAACCATCCTGTCCTGTTTTTGTAAATGTTTTGTTATTGTCTGCTGTCTTCGGGGCATTCAGTAGTTATTTTTCTCGTTTATTGATTGTAGATTTGTTTGTTTCATACCGGTTGTTTTGTCACCCACTGGAAGCGCCATGAGGCTGCTTTCTCGTACCCCGTTTGCTGGTCTCTGATAGGAGTCCAAGATGGCGGATCCGTGCTGCTTTAGCTGGTAGGGGACCTCTGCATGAATCTCTCCTCGCTCTCCATTCTCTGTCAGTTTTCTCACTGCATTTTGTGCTTGGCTGAGTTCTTTATCTCTTCGTTTGATGTTTTAGGGTTTTAAGGATTGTTGTATTCTCTGTTCGGCTTAGTTTTTCAGATCTTTGCTGTGGAGGGACAGTGTGGTCCTTCTGCCTAGAGCGCAGTTTTGCTGGAACTCCTTTACTTGACTAAGAGGCACACTCTTCACGAGTGTCACTTTATGTCTCACAGTCCGGTGCAATCCCTGTCTGAAGAGTTGGTCTCGGAAATTGTTTTAGTTCTAGGCTGATAGAGAGTCCAGGGGTGTGCTTTCTGGGGCATCTACAGTCTTATTCAGACCATTAAGTCTGGTCTTCTTATTAGAATTTGAGTTCTGCACCCGATCCTTCTAATGCTCCATAGGGACTGTCTGTTGTGTTTCCTGTCAGGACGTTCATTGGTGGTAGCCGGGTACCATGTAGTTCTTCTGGTGTCAGGTTGATGAAGTCTCTGGTTTATGTGGCCCATTCTGTCTCTTGGGCTAATACTTTCCTTGTGCCTTTGGTGTTCTTCTCTTTTACTCCAAGTGGTTGGGACCAATTGATGCGTCTTATATGGCCGCTTGCAAGCTTTTAAGACACCAGGTGCCACTCACCAAAATAGGATGCAGAACATTTTCTTAGTAAACTTTTTTATGCCAGTTGACCAAGATGTTCCCTGAATGCATGGTCCCCAGATCCCCTGCCCCTGCTACTCTGTCTCTCAGAGTGTTTGATTGTATTCAGAAAACTTATTAGCTTTGCTTTAGTCCAGTTGTGCTGACTTCCCCTGTAGTGTGTGCTGTCCTTTCCTTCACCTAAGATGATTTTTATCTACAATCTAGTTAGTGAATAACCCTCACGTTCCTTCCCCTCCACCGTAACCATCAAAGAATGTTTTCTTCTGTGTTTAAACCTTTTCTTGAGTTCTTATAATACTGGTCTTATACAGTATTTATCCTTCTGTGACTGAGTAAATTCACTCAGCATAGTAAGTTTCAGGTTTCACCATGTTATACGATGTTTCACAGCTTCATCGTTGTTTATCATTGCATAATATTCTATTGTGTGGATATACGATAATTTGTTTATCTGCTCATCTGTTGATGGGCACCTGGGTTGCTTTCATCTTTTTCCTGTTGTGAACAGTGCTGCAGTGAACATGGGTGTGCATATATCTATTCGTGTGACATCTCTTATTTGTCTAGGATATGTTCCAAGGAGCGGGATAGCTGGTTCGTATGGTACTTCTGTTTCTATCTTTTTAAGGAAGCTCCAAATCGATTTCCAAAGTGGTTGTGACAATTTACATTCCCAGCAACAGTGTATAAGTTTTCCAGTCTCTCCACAACCTCTCCAACATTTATTATTTTGTGTTTTTTGGATTAATGCTAGCCTTTTTGGAGTGAGATGATATCTCATTATAGTTTTGATCTGTATTTCTCTACTGGCTAATGATTGTGAGCAATTCTTCATGTGTCTGTTAGCTGCCTGAATATCTTCTTTGGTGACTTGCCTGTTCATATCCTTTGCCCATTTTTTAATTGGGTTATTTGTGTTTTTGTTGTTGAGGTTTTGCAGTATCTTCTAGGTTTTAGAGGTTAGACGCTGATTAGATTTGTCTTAGCCAAAAATTTTTTCCCATTCTGCAGGTTGTCTTTTTACTCTTTTGCTGAAGTCTTTTGATGAGCATAAGTGTTTGATTTTTAGGAGCTCCCATTTATTTAGTCTCTCCTTTGGTACTTGGGCATTGTTACTTAGGTTTGTGTTGTATTTATGCCATGTATTATGGCTCCTAGCATTGTCCCTATTTTTTTCCCATGATCTTTATTGTTTTTGATTTTATATTTAAGTCTTTGATCCATTTTGAGTTAGTTTTTGTGTATGGTGTAAGGTATGGGTCTTGTTTCAGTTCTTGCAGATGGATATCCAGTTATGCCAGCACCAGTTGTTAAAGAGACTGTCTTTTCCCCAATTAATGGATTTTGGGCGTTTGTCAAATATTAGCTGCTCAGAGGTGGATGAACTTATATTTGGATTCTCAACTCTGTTCCATTGGTCATGTATCTGTTGTTGTACTACTACCAGGCTGTTTGGACTACTGTTGCAGTATAATAGGTCCTAAAATCAGGTAGTGTAAGGCCTCCTACTTTGTTCTTTTTCTTGAGTAATGCTTTATTTACTTGGGGCCTCTACCCTTTCCATATGAAGTTGGTGATTTGTTTCTCCAACTCATTAAAAAACGCTGGTGGAATTTGGATCGGGATTGCATTGTATCTGTAGATCGCTTTAGGTAGAATTGACATTTTTACTATGTTGAGTCTACCTGTCCTTGAGCAAGGTATATTTTTCCACTTATGCAGGTCTCTTTTAGTTTCTTGCATCATCGTCTTTTAGTTTTCTCGGTATAGATCTTTTATGTCTCTGGTTAGGTTTATTCCTAAGTATTATATCTCCTGGGGGGCTATTGTAAATGGTATTGATTTGGTGATTTTCTCTTCAAAGTTCTCTTTGTTGGTGTAATGAATCCAACTGATTTTTGTATGTTTATCTTGTATCCTGAAACTTTGCTGAAATCTTCTATGAGTTCCAGTAGTTTTCTTGTGGATTCTTTGGGGTTTTCTGTGTATAAGATCATATCATCTGCAAATAGAGAGACTGTGACTTCTTCCCTATTGATTTGGATGCCCATTTCTTTTTCTAGCCTAATTGCTCTGGCTAGGGCCTCCAGCACAAGGTTGAATAATAGTGGTGATAGAGTGCATCCTTGTCTGGTTCCTGTTCTCAAGGGGAATGTCATAGTCTATTTAGGATGATGTTGCCTGTGAGTTTTGTAGAAATGCCCTTAATTATACTCAGGAATTTCCCTTCTATTCCTATTTTGTTGAGAGTTTTTATTATGAATGGGTGTTGGAGTTTGTCAGATGCCTTTTCTGCATTGATGGATAAGATTATGTGTTTCTTGTCTTTTGTTTTATTGATGTGATTGATTACATTGATTGTTTTTATAATGTTGAACTATCCCTGAATACCTGATAGAAATCCCATTTGGTCGTTTTGAATTATTTGTTTGATATGTTGCTGAATTCTATTGGCTAGAATTTTGTTGAGGATTTTTGCATCAGTGTTCATGAGGGATATTTGTGTGTAATTTTTTTTTTTTTTTGTGGTGTCTGTACCTGGTTTTGGTATCAGGGTTATGCTGACTTCATAGAATGAGTTTGGGGGTATTCCATCCTTTTCTATTCTCTAAAATACCTTTAATAGAAGTGGTGTTACCTCTTTTCTGACAGTTTGGTAGAAGTCTGCAGTGAAGCCATCCGGACCAGGGCTTTTTTTATTGGGAGTTGTTTAATAACCTTTTCAATCTCTTTTTTTTAAATGGGTTTATTTAGTTTTTCTACCTCTTTGTGTTAATTTAGTTAGGTAGTGAGTTTCTAGAAGTTTGTCCATTTCCTCTAGGTTTTCAAATTTTTTAACAGTACAGTTTTTCATAGTAATTTGTTACAATTCTTTTAATTTCAGTTGGGTCTGTTTTGATATCACTCATCTCATTTCTTATATGGGTTATCTGTTTCCTCTCCTGTTTTTCTTTTGTCAGTTTGGCCACTGGTTTCTCAATTTTGTTGATGTTTTCAAAGAACCAACTTTTGTCTTGTTAACTATTTCAATTATTTTTCTATTCTCTATTTCATTTAATTCTGTTCTAATTCTTATTATTTTCTTCTTTCTGGCTCCTGTGTGCTTCTTTTGCTGCTGTCTTTCTACTTGTTCCAGTTGTAGGGTCAATGTTTTGATTATGGCCCTTTCTTCTTTTTGGATGTGTGCATTTATTGGTATAAACTGACCTCTAAGCACTGCTTTTGCTGTGTCCCAAAGGGTCTGGTAGGATGTGTTTTCATTCTTATTTGAATATATGCATTTCTTTATTCCATCCTTTATTTCTCCTATAACGTAGTAGTTTCTGAGCAAGGTGTTGTCCAGTTTCCCTGGATTTAATTTTTTTTCCTTGCTTTTTTGTGTTGTTGATTTCTACTTTTACCGCTTTTTGATCAGAAAGGATGCTTTATAATTTTTTGATGTTTTGGATTTTGTTCAGGCTTGCTTTATGACCTAATATGTGGTCTACTCTGGAGAATGTTCCATGTGCATTGGAAAAGAAAGTATACTTGACTGCTGTTGAATGGAGAGTTCAGTATATGTCTATGAGATCAAGTTGGTTGATTGTAGCATTTAGCTCTTCCATGTGTTCATTGAGCTTCTTTCTGGATGTTCTGTTCTTCACCGAAAGTGATGTGTTGAAGTCTCCTACTGCTATTGTGGAGCTGTCTCTCTCTCTTTTCAGAGTGGTTAGAGTTTGTTTTATGTATTTTGGAGCCCTGTTGTTGGGTTTGGTAATATGTAGTATAGGTATGTCCTCCTGGTGTACTGACCCTTGAATCATTATATAGTGCCCTTCCTTATCCTTTGTGGTGGATTTTACTTTAAAGTCTATTTTGTCAGAGATTAAGATTGCCATTCCTGCTCTTTTTAGAGTGTTGTGTGCCTGGTGTATTTTTTTCCATGCTTTTTATTTTATCCTGTTTGTGTCTTTAAGTCTAAGGTGTGTCTCTTGTAGGAGCATATAGGTGGATCATTCTTTTTTATCCAATGTGGCACTCTCTGTCTCTTTATTGGTGCATTAAGTCCGTTTACATTCAGCGTAATTATTGATGGGTATGAGTTTAGTGCTATCATCCTGATATGTCTTTTTGTGTGTTGTTCACAGTTTCTTTGTTCCCCTTAATTTTCTGTGCTGAGTCATTTTTCCTTATGGATTTTTTTTCATTCTCTTCATTGTTGTAGATTTTGTGTTTGCTGGGTCTTTATGTTTTTCTGCTTTTTTATTTTGATTTGTAGGATTATGAGATTCCTTTGTGGTTATCTTAATATTTACTTCTATGTTTCTAAGTTTTTACCCATCTTTTATTACTTTATATCGTCTAGACTTCCGTCTATATGAAAAATAAATGTCTGCATTTTTAAGTTCCTCTTTTTTGTTTTAATGTTTTTTTTTCATATTGATATCTCTGTTTCCCTATTTTCAATGTTTTAGCTTTAATGTATTTTCGCCTTCCCTATCTCAGTCAACATCTGGTTGCTCTGTGCTCTGTCCTATTCTTGTGTTGTTATCTGATGTTATTGATTATCTAACCGTAGGACTCCCTTTAGTATTTCTTGTAATTTTGGTTTGGTTTTGCAAATTCCCTAAACTTCTGTTTATGTGGAAATGCCCTAATTTCACCATCATATTTGGGAGACAGTTTTGCTGGATATATAATTTTTGGCTGGCAGTTGTTTTCCTTCAAGGCTTTATATATGTCATCCCATTGCCTTCTTGCCTGCATGGTTTCTGCTGAGTATTCCGAGCAAATTCTAATTGACTGTCCTTTGTAGATGAGTTTTCTCTTATCCCTAGTCGCTCTTAAAATTCTCTGTTTATCTTTGGTTTTGGTAAGTTTGATTATAATACGTCTTGGTGACTTTCTTTGGGGATCTATCTTATGTGGGGTTCGTGAGCATATTGGATAGATATCATCTTATCTTTCATGATATCAGGGAAGTTTTCTGTGAACGGATCTTCAACAATTTTCTCCGTATTTTCTGTTATCCCCCTACCCCCCCCTCCCCGTTCTGGTACTCCAGTCACTCGTAGGTTGTTTTTCTTGATAGATTCCCACATGACTCTTAGAGTTTTTTCATTCTTTTATCTGATTTTTCCTCAGATAAGTTGGCATCGAGTGCTGTATCTTCAATGTCACTAATACTTCTACTGCCTCAATTCTGCTCTTACGACTTTCTATTGAGTTGTCTAATTCTGAAATTTTATTGTTAATCTTTTGGATTCTTGATTGCTGTCTTTCTATGGATTCTTGAAGCTTATTAAATTTGGCATCATGTTCTTGAATAACATTTTAAGTTCTGGTACTATTTTCTGTGTTCCTTGGTCGTTTCTGCATTTTGTCCAATTTCCTATTTTTTAGAAGAGTTCTGTATATTAATCTTTTGTATTCTGCATCTGGTAATTCCAAGAAATTCTTTTTCTCCAGAGAATTTATCGATTATTTATTTTGGGAGTTTGCTGAAGCCATCATGGACTGCCTCTTTATATTATTTTGTATTGGCTCTTGTCTTCAAGCCATCAATAAGTTATTATAATTTTATTTTGTACTCGTTTAGTGAATTCTAGCTTCTCGTTTTGTTTTGTTTTGATATACCCTAATAGGCTGCTCATGTGCGCTAGTTTGATTATTGGCACCTGTGAAGGTCTGACGACCTGTTACCAGCTAACTAGTTCTGTAACTAAGTATTTGCACACAGGAGTTCGTTAAATTTTCCTATAGGGGTTCAGCTCAGGTGTCCAGGCAGTCAGTCGCCAATGTGTGGTGTAGGCTCTCACCTACAGTCTTAGAGAAGCATGGGTAATTGGTGCAGCCACCGGTATCTGGCTGTGGTACAGGATCACGTGCTGAGCCAGGCAGGGTGCTGATGGCTTTCCCTGAGAGTCTGAATGGAAAGTGTGTCCCTATTCCCTAGGGTGAGTAGGTAGGTGAATTTTGCAGCTGGACTATTAGCACCCCACTCTGTTGGATGTAAATACTCGAGGGCACCACTTTTTCTTGGACTCCTATAGCAGGTGACTAGGTGGCTTAGGTGATGCCACCAGCCCTAAAGCCCTTGTTGTGGATTAGTAAAGCTGCCTACTTAAGGGGCAGGGGTGTTTCGAGGGTCACAAATCTGCCAGTTCACAGCTGAAACAGTTGAAGTTAAACTTCAGATGTTTGCCCTGTTGTAATGTGCTAGTGAGGGCTAATGCTGTTGAGATGGGTCCCCACAAATCTATACAGGGATGTAAGGCACTCTAAGTCTGTGGACCCCTTATGCCTGTGCCTAGTAAAGGAGCTGTGCCGACCCTGAGTTCCTGGCTTAGGGGAGCCAGTAGCTTATTTGTTCCCTCTCCAAAGCCAGGAGAATGGGTCAGGGTGCCTTTTGGGATCTACTTCTGGCCCAGCGGACTCCTGGTGCAGAGCGGGGAGGGAGGAGGTAAAAGGGAGAGAGGTTTTTCCCAAATGGGTTTTTCTTTTTTTTAAATCCCCACAAAAGGCCACATGCATGTACTTATCTTTAGCCACTTGGGAGCTGCTTTTCACTGGTTCGGAGTGTCTAAGCAGAATCTCTGCTGCTGAATCTCTCTTGATGTGGAAACGGCTTCCCGAGTGTGCGCACAGCTGCTTACCTGCTTCACTGCAGACCTGGAATGGCTGAAGTGCTGCAGTCCTGCCGCTGTTGCTCTGGCGCTGCTCGCTTCCTCTGAACCGTCTCCCTCTCCCCCTGCCACTCAGTCCGATTCCTCAACTTTGCCTAGTGCAGGGCTCCTAGATACTCATATACAATCAAATCATCTGTTTTTCCAGGTCTTTGTTTTAAGAGCAATATAGGAAGTTGTCTACTCTGCCATCTTGGCCCCGCCCCCTCAGATTGTGTTTTTTAATCCAGTCTGCCACTCTCTCTCTCTTTATTGGTGCATTTAGTCAGTTTACATTAAGCATAATTATTGATAGGTATGAAGTTTAGTGCTGTCACTTTGATGTGTTTTTTTTTGTGTGTTATTGATAGTTTCTTTATCTCACTTAGTTTTCTGTGCTGAGTCGTGTTTATGTATTTTCTTTGCATGTTTTTCCTTGTTAATATTGTATTTGCTGAGTTTTTATATTTTTCTAGGTTTCTATTTTGACTTGTAGGATTGTTAGTTTTTTTTTTGTGTGGGTACCTTAATATTTACCCCTAGTGTTCTAAGTTTATACCAGTCTTTTACTTCTTTATATTACCTTGACTTTTTCTCCATATGAAAAATCTGTGTCTACACTTTTTAAGTCCTTCTTTTTTGTTTTAACGTCATCATCTTTTACATATTGAGATCTGTTTCCCTATTTTCAGTTTTTTAGCTTTGATTTATTTTTGTCACTTTCCTATGTGGGTTGATATCTGGTTGGTCTGTCTTGTGTTTTAGTCTTGGGTTGTTATCTGATGTTATTGATTTTCTAACTGGAGGACCCCCTTTAGTATTTCTTGTTCTTTTGGTTTGGTTTTTGCAAATTCCCTAAACTTCTGTTTATGTGGAAATGCCCTAATTTCACCATCATATTTGGGAGACAGTTTTGCTGGATATATAATTCTTGGCTGGCAGTTGTTTTCCTTCAAGGCTTTATATATGTCATCCCATTGCCTTCTTGCTTGCATGGTTTCTGCTGAGGAGTCCGAGGTTAGTCTTATTGACTCTTCTTTGTAGATAAGTTTTCATTTATCCCTAGTCGCTCTTAAAATTCTCTTTTTATCTTTGGTTTTGGCAAGTTTGATTATGTTTTGGTGACTTTCTTTGGGGATCTACCTTTTGTGGGGTTCGATGATCTTCTTGGATATCTCATCATCTTTCACAATATCAGGGAAGTTTTCTGTGAACAAATCTTCAACAATTTTCTGTGTATTTTCTGTTATCTGCCACTGTTCTGGTAGTGCAATCACTCGTAGGTTATTCCTCTTGATAGAATCCCACATAATTCTTAGGGTGTCTTCATTTTTTGAAATCCTTTTGTCTGATTTTTCCTCAAATAAGTTAGTTTCAAGTTCCTTAGCTTTGATCTCACGAATTCTAAATCCATGGTCTCAATTCTGCTCCTGTGACTTTCTATTGAGTTGTCTAGTTCTGAAATTTTATTGTTAATCTTCTGGATTTCTGGTTGCTGTCTCTCTGTGGAATCTTGCAGCCTGTTAAATTTGTCATTATGTTCTTCCATAATCTTTTTAAGTTATCGTATTGCATGTTCTGCGTTTTAATTTCCTTCCTAATCTCTTGAGGAGTTTTGCATGTTAATTTTTTGTATTCTGCCTCTGGTAATTCCAAGAAATTTTTTTCCCTTGGAAAATTTTTCAATTCTGTATTTTGGGAGCTTGCTGAAGCCATCATGGTCTTCTTTATGTGACTTGCTTGATATTGATTGTTGTCTCAGAGCCATCAGTAAGTTATTTATTTATCTTATGTTTGCTTACTGTGTTCTAATTTCTTGGTTTGTTTTGTTTTGATATGCCAAAATAGGCTGCTCGTGTGAGCTAGCCCAGTCAACAGCACCCCTGAAGCTCTAATGTCCTGCCCTCAGGCAACCTTACCTGCCACTAAGTTTGTGAGCCAAGGAGTCCATCCACTCTGTGTATTCATTCAGCTCAGGTGTCCAGGTAGTCAGCCAACAAGTGTATGATGCAGGCTCTCACCTACGGTTTTAGATAGGCACAGGTGATTGGTGTAGGCACAGGCATCCGGCGGCAGCAGGGGGACACAGGCTGAGCAATGCAGGGGTCCGAGGGCCACCCCCGAGTGTCCAGGAGGAAAGCATGTCCCTGTTTCCTAGAGCGTGAAGATGGGTGGGTTGTGCAGCCAGACTATGAGCACCCAATACTGTTGACTTTAAGGACTGGGTGGCACTTCTTATTCTTGGGCTCCTGATGCAGGTGGCTAGGTGGTATGGGTGGAGCCACCAGTCCTCAGGCCTCTGATGTGGGTAGGTGAAGACCCTCCTTAATGCACAGAGCAGTGTGAAATGTCAGGAACCTACCACTTCACAGCTGAAACAACTGAAGTTAGACTTCAGGTGTATACCCTGTTGTACTGCGGTAATGAGGGTCTACGCTGTTGGGGTGGGCTGTTGGGATGGGCTTACACAAGTCTATGCAGGGGGAAAGGCAGTCAATGTCCCTGGATCCCTTATGCCTGTGCCTAAGCAAAGGAGCTGTGCCTACACTGAATTCCTGGCTTAGGGGAGCCGGCAGATTATTTTTTCCCATTTGTCAATTCAGTCTCCAAGGCCAAGAGAATGGCCTAGGGCACGTGACAGGTCCTACTTCCGGCCCAGGGGACTTGACAGTTGCTGAAGCTGGTCCAGGACCCAGTGCAGAGCAGGGAGTGGGGAGGTAAACGGGAGAGAAGTTTTTCCCTAAGGGGGGTGTTTTTCACCTGCGTGGTCGGCCAGATGCAAGTACTTATCTTTCTCCAGTCGAGGGCTGCTTCTCACTGGTTCTGGATGGCTGAGTAGACTCTGTGCTGCTGGGTCTTTCCCGATGTGGAAAATGCCTCCCAAGCGCCACTGTTTGCCTGCCTCACTGCTCACCTCCAACTGATCCGGCGTGAAGGGCTCAGGCTTTTGCCAGGTCAGGTCCGGCAACTCCTCACTGCTTCTGAACTGTCTCTCCCTCCCCCTGCCACCCAGTCCAATTCCTCAACTTTGCCTTTGATGTTCAGGGCTCCTAGATTGTCATATATAATAGATCGACCTGTTTTTTCAGGTCTGTGTTGTAAGAGGGACCACCGGAAGTGTCTGTCTACTCCGCCATCTTGGCCCTGCCTCTAATGGTCATTTTTATGCTCATTTTTCTGTATTTTTTTAAATTTCTGCTCCTCAGACCTGATAATTCCAATTGGTTTATCTTAAAGTTTGCTGATCCTTTCTTCTGCTTGTTCTAATCTCCTGTTGAACCCATGTAGTGAATTTTTCTCTTCAGTTAGTGTATTTTATGCTCCAGAATTTCTGTTTGGTTCCTTTTTTAATTTCTATCCTTTTATTGATAGTCTCATTTTGTTTATGTATTGTTTTTCTAATTTTCATTTTTTGTCCATGGTTTCCTTTAGCTCATTGAATATATTTAAGACAGTTGATTTAACACCATTGACTAGTAATTCTAATGTCTGGGCTTCGTCCGGGATGGTTTATGTCAGTTCTTTTTTTCCTGTGAATGGGCCATACTTTCTGTTTTCTTATATGCTTTTTTAACATTTGTTTTGTTGTTGTTCTTGAGAATATACATAGCAAAACATAGCCAACAGTTTCTACGTGTACAATTAATTGATATTGATTACATTCTTTGAGTTGTACAGCCATTCTCACCCTCCTTTTCTGAGTTGTTCCTTCCCCATTAACATAAACTCACTGCCTCCTAAGCTTTCTGTTTAATCTTTCAAGTTGCTGTTGTCAGTTTGATATCATATCGATAGTTCTCAGTGTTCAAGGCAGACATTTTTTACTTGTTAAGTTAAACTGTTGTTTGATTTTAAGAAGACTTCAGGGAATATTTTTGGTTAAGGTTTAAAGATTATCTCAGGGTAATAGTTTCAGGGTTCATCCAGCCTCCATGGCTCCAGAAAATCTGGATTTGATGAAAATTTGAAATTCTGTTCTGTATTCCCCTTTTTTGATCAGGATTCTTCTAAAGAATCTTTGATAAAAATGTTCAGTAGTGGTAGCTGAGCACCATCCAGTTTCTCTGGTCTCATAGCAAGGGAGACAGTTTTTCATGGAGGCAATTAGCTAAAAATTCCATTTCTTCCTTCTATTCCTGACTTTCCTTTCTCTGTTTAGGTGAATAGAGACCAATTGTTGTGCCTTGGATGGCCACTTGCAAGCTTTTAAGACCCCAGGCACTATGCAAGGAACTAGCACATAGAACAGAAGCACTAAACACATTATTAGGCCAGTTAACTGGCATGTCCCATGAAACAATGACCCTAAATCTCCAAATCGAGGAACCAAATCCCGTGAGGTTTTTGGTTGTACATAAGTAGTCTCAGCAGCTATTCTTTTTTTTCCTTGTGTTGTTGTAAATATATTTATCACATAACTTTTATCAACTCAACATTTTACAGGTGTACAACTCATTGAGATCAATTACAATAACTGGCTGTACAACCCTACCTTAATCAATATGATTTTTCCATCACTGTTAACCCCCCTTTTCCCCATCCTTCCAAACCCTGGTAACTACTAATAAACTTTGGTTTCTGTATATTTGCCTTTTCTTGCCTTTTTATATAAGAGAGGTCATACAATATTTGTCTTTTTGTGATTGACTTATTTCTCTCAGCAAAATGTCTTCAAGCTCCATCTATATTGTAGCATGCATCAAGAGTTCGTTTTTTCTACTGGCTGAGTATTCCATTGTATGTATGTGCCTCATTTTGTTTCTCCATTTGTCTGTTGATGGGCATTTAGGTTGTTTCCACCTTTTGGCTATTGTGAATAGTGCTGCAGTGAACACTGGTGTACAAGTCTCTGAGTGTCTGCTTATATGGAGCCCTGGTGGCACAGTGGTTCAGAGCTACTAACCAAAAGGTTGGCAGTTTGAATCCACCAGCTGTTCCTTGGAAACCCTATGGGGCAGTTGTACTCTGTCCAGTAGGGTCTCTATGTGTTGGAGTCAACTCAACAGCCGTGGGTTTTTGGTTTGGATTTTTCAAGACTTTTGGGTATATACCTAGGAGTGGAATTGCTGGGTAATATGGTAGTTTTATTTTTAGAGTTTCGAGGAACCGCCACACTGTTTTCCACAACTGATCTACCATTTATACTTCCACCAGCAATGGATAAGGGTTCCAATTTCCATTTCTGTAAAGAAGGCTGTTGGAATTTTTGTTGGGATTACATTGAATGTATAGACCACTTTGGGTAGTATCGATATTGTCAAAAACGTAAATACTTAGAGAAACACCAAAAATTAGTGTAACAAAATATATTGTGAATAGGTATGATTCAAATTGGCAGCGTCAACTGGAATATATCAGGAAGTTGCTCCAAAGAGGACAGTCAAAGCTGGTTATATAGGTCATTGTTATGTTAATTTATAAAGAGATAGCATCAAAATACAGTGCAGGGATTCAGGGTCAGTGGGTGTTTTACGCTTGGATCTCTAGAGAAGCAAAACCAGTGAAATGTGTGTGTGTGTATGTATGTACATATAAATAAATAATACACACACACATATATATAAATATATAAACAAATATATAAATATATAAATACATACATATATATATGTGTATATATATATATACACATATATATATGGAGTCCTGGTGGCACAGTGGTTAAGAGCTTGGCTGCTAACCAAAAGGTCGGCAGTTCAAATCCACCAGCCACTCCTTGGAAACCCTATGGGGCAGTTCTCTGTCCTATAGGGTCGCTACGAGTTGAAATCAAATGATGGCAACAGATATATATATATATGTATATGTATATGTGTATATATATACATATATATAAAATATGTATTTTAATAGATTTATATCAAGGAACGACCACGTGTCTGTCAGTTTGTTGTACTGTGGTGGTTTGTGTGTTGGCTGTGATACTAGAAGCTTTTCCGCTGATATCTCAAATACCAGCAGAGTCTCCCTTGGTGAACAGGTTTCAGTGGAGCTTCCAGACTAACACAAACTAGGAAGGAGGACCTGGCAGTCTACTTCTGAAAAAATTGGCCAGTGAAAACCTTATGAATAGCAGTGGAACACTGTCTTAATACAGTGCTGGAAGATGAGCCCCTCAGGTTGGAAGGCACTCAGAATACAACTGGGGGAGAGCTGCTTCCTCAAAGTAGACTCAACCTTAATAACGTATAAAGTCAAGCTTTCGAGACCTTCATTTGCTGATGTGGCACCACTCTGAGAAGAAACAGCTGCAAACTTCCATTAATAATTTGAACGTAGAATGTGTGAAATATGAATCTAGGAAAATTAGTAGCCGTCAAAAATGAAATGGAATGCATAAAGATCGATATAATAGGCATTAGTGAGCTGAAATGGACTGGTATTGGCCATTTTGAATAGGACAATCATATGGTCTGCTATGCTGGGAATTACAAATTGCTACTAAGCAAAAGGTTGGCAGGCAGTTGGAACCTATCCAGCGGCTCCACAGGAGAAAGACCTGGTGATCTGCTCTGGTAAAGATTATAGCTTAGAAAACCCTATGGGGGCAGTTCTACTCTGTCATATAGGGTTGCTGTGAGTCAGAATCAACTCCAACAGCACCTAACAACAACAGGGATAGGAGGGAGGGGGAAAAGGGAAGTCATTGCTTAGGGGGCACTGAGCTTCCGTTAAGAGTGATGGCAAAATCTGGACATGGATAGTGGTGATGGTTGCACAACATGATGAATGTAATTAATGTCATTGAATTGTACATGCAAAGATGTCGAAATGGCAAGTGTTTTGTTGTGTGTGTGTATATATATATATCCACAATAAAAAACAATGTGTTTAAAAAATACTGTTAATATGTCTGAAAGTCTACATTTAAAGTCTATAGAGAGGTATAAATAGATTGTAAGCCCAAGGGTCACCCTTAGGGTTCTGGCGTTAGCCCATTTTATAAAATCAAAACTTTAATGTCCTTTGTATACCAATCGTGTCATCTAAGTAAAGTTCTTCTAAGTAATGTGCCCACTCATATGTTTTTATTATAGGTGAAGGACAACCATAGGTTTAAACAAAGACAAGCTGAAACCAAACATGCTGTCCTTACATGGAAATTAAACTGTTAACATTCCCTCAATAAAGTTTTACAATTTTCTCCAAAGAAGTCTTACACATCTTTTGTTAAATTTATTCCAAGATATTTGATGCTATTGAAAATTGTATTTTTTTTAAAATTTTATAGTGTTTGAGCTGGCATATAGATCTAATGTCTGTGTACTGATTTTCTCACCAGAAGCCTAGTTAAATATGCTTATTCATTTCAAAAGGTTATCTCTAGATCTTTTTTGTTTTCAACATGCACAATTGTAATAAAGTTTTGTTATATTTTTCGTAAAATGCCATCTTGACACAGTTTTGAGGCCCTGGCTGGAGAGGTTGGTCATTTCCCCTTCTTGAGCAGCTGATTAAGTCTACTCCCTGGCCACTCCTCTTATTGAGCTCTCACACTCCTGCGCCACTATGCACCCATCCTCCTGGCTGCCACAGAGCCAGGTACCCAGCAAATATGGACAGCCCCTGTGCCCCGGAGCCTGCAGAATTATTCCAAAGGAAGCCATCGAAATCTAGCTAACACCACCTTGCTAGCCATACATAATGCCTCTCCTACAATTCCAGCTTGTTATCTTGTCCCAAGTGCAATCCCCTTGCCTCATGTTATACTGTCTTCTCCCCCAGAGAACTGTAAGTATAATAAACTTCTCCTTTTGTGACAATTGTTTTTGAACCTATGTGCCTTACCATACCTGATAAAGCAAATCCTGGGTACGTTTAAAACAACAGGCATATCATCTCTGAATAACACTTTTGTTTCTGCTGTTTTAAACATTGTACCTTTTGTTTCCTTTTATCATCTTGTGGCACTGGACAGACCCACGCCAGTACAGTGTTGAATAGAACTAGTGACAGTGGACATCCTTGTCTTATTCCTCATCTGAAATGAAAAATTTTCTACATTTCATCATGTTTACTGTGCTTTTGTTGTAGATAACACTTTATCAAAGTATGGAAGTTCCAATCTATTCCTAGTTTGCTAAAAATATTTATTTTGAATATATATTGAATTTCATCAAACACTTGTACTGCAGCAACTGATCATAGAATTTTTCCTTTATGAATCTATCAATGTTTTATTATATAAATGGGCCTAATATTGCTTCCATGTTGTTTAATTTTTCATAGCAAGCTGGAAGCACACTGGCTACAAACTGAAATTCTTACATATCCAATAACTTTAAATATAGCTTAAATAAGGATACTTTTAGCCATTTACAGCCTGCCTATTCTGCATATCCCACAAAACTGCACCCAACATCTGCTAACTATAGATAAGACAAATCCTGTGGCTATATATATATATATACACACACACATATATATATATGTGTATATATATATATATATGTATATAAAGCCCAAATGGCTGCTGTCCTTTAGAATTATCTGACCCAGAGACTCCCCACCTTGCTGCTGAGTGAGATTACCTAGACATGTAAGCCCCTTCTCCAATTTCCCATTTCCCCTAGTAGTTCCCTTGCCCCATTCCCCTTTGTGGTGGTGTTCTCATGCAGCTGTTTCTGGAAGGTCTCCTGCTGGAACTTCCCTCTCATACAACAGGGTCCAAGCACCATTCAAATATACTACCATCTCGTGGTTCTTGATCATCCCCCAAGTCCTCAAATATACCACAGGTGGTGACGAGGATGGCATTTCAGTGATAATTAAGGAATCAATATGGGGTATGCCCCATCAGTAGGGCAATGAGTTGGCAAAGTGATCCTGAATGGCCTGTGCCTCATCAGCCTGGCAAGCAGTAGGACCGGTGTTTGAGTAAACCCACACTGTTAGAACTGATCTTTGAGGTCAGAGGTTCTGATCTGCCTGAGGATGGAGGCCAGCCCATCCACTTGGATGTCCCACAAGTCAGGTGCCAGATGATGTAAGACCTGTGGGCCCAAATAGAAAAAGGAGAGGAGAGGAGTGCACACCTCTGGACTGAGAGTGGGCCACGCACAACCTTGTAATAGGCTATAGCAGGAGAAGCTCCATGTTGCCAGGTCAGTGATTGTCATGGATTGAATTGTGTCCCCCCAAAATATCTGTCAACTTGGCAGGGTCATGATTCCCAGTATTGTATGATTGAGTTATCTGATGTGATTTCCTTATGTGTTGTAAACTCTATCACTATAATGAGATTATATGTGATCTTCTTATGTGTTGTAAATTGTCACTGTGACGAGGTTATACTGATGAGGTTGACAAAATTAGATAGTGTCTTAATGCAATCTTTTTTGAGATATAAAAGAGAGAAGCCAGCAGAGACACATGGGAACCTCACACCACCAAGAAAGCAGTTCTGGGAACAGAGCGTGTCCTTTGGACCTGAGGTTCCTGCGCTGAGATGCTCCCAGACCAAGGAAAGACTGATGCATCACAAGGACCTTCCTCCAGAGCTGATAGAGAAAGCCTTCTTCTGGATCCAGTGCCCTGAATTCGGACTTGTAGCCTACTGGACTGTGAGAGAATAAACTTCTCTTTGTTAAATCCATCCACTTTTGGTATTTCTGTTAGAGTAGCACTAGATGACTAGATGACTAAGACAGTGATTTAGGCTACTCTGAGAGGACATCCTCATCCCTGGGGACTGCTATGCCTTAATGAGCCAATAAGGCAGAGACATCAGACCAAGGCTGGTTTCATAAGCATAGTTGGGGGAGATGCCTTTGTAAACAGCTAGCATGCCTCTATTGCTGTGACACTCCACTCTGCTGTTGTAGATGTTATTCTAGTCCCTCCCTGGAAGGATATTGAGACCCCAACCCTTGAGTCAAGCTAGAAAAAGCATTACTTAAGGGTACTAAAGGCAAGTAAGTTTATATTCCTGCCCCTTCCAGGACTCCAAAGGAGGGCACTGTCCTTTGTTAACATCAGCCTGGCCAAGCAGTAGGACCAGTGTTTAAGTAAACCCACACTGTTATAACTGACCTTTGGGGTCAGAGGCACTGATCTGCCTGAGGATGGAGGCCAGCCCATCCACTTGGATTCCCCACAAGTCAGGTGCAGGGTACACCAAATCACAAGATACTTGTTGGGCTTTGCTCATGGCAGCTTCTCACCAGGACACCATGCAGAGAGGAGGTAGGAGCTTAAAATCCTAGAGGAAGAGGCAGCACAGTCTCACCATGAGAGTGACTGGGATCATTTAACCTCTGCCCTGCCAGTAACCACCCTTAAAGTAATAAAAACCAAAAAAGGCAAAAGAGGAGGGCCGGGAAGGAGTCAGTTCTTGTTTAGAGGAAGTGAGGAGTCCCCTCTCTCACCCTGAGGACCAGTCTCTCTTTAAAGACCTAGCTCAGGAACCAAATGAAAAAGGGGCTGCTTGGCTATATAGAATATATCTGGCTGGGAGTGAGCGCCACCTTAATGGAGCTGAAACTAAACAATTAGGTGCCATAGTTGGGAACAGAAAGACGGTATCCCTGCTAAAGGACCCTACACAATTGGTGTGGAAAGTGAGTATGAGCCACGGGGGAGGCTTTGGAGCCCCGTCTACAGATAACCTGCAAATGTGGATTTTTATGGACTGGAAAGCTGCCTACCTTATGTTGGGCCTCATGACAGCCTGGGAAGACTGTGAATGGAAAACACTGGCCAAACTAAACATCTCCTTCTCCAGCTGGGGATGTTGGAGTGGGCTTACCAAGCAACCAATGGTGTGTGGCATGATGACTTGGCAAGTCCAGAGGAGGCTGAATTGAGTCCTGAGCCCACCTAGTTGTTTCTTAGTGGGGCTCCTGACAAATAGAAACCCTTCTTACTGGCAAAGGAGCCCTGGTGGTGTAGTGGTTAAGAGCTCAGCTGCTAACCAAAAGGTAGGCAGTTCAAATCCACCAGCCACTCTTTGGAAACCCTATGGGGCAGTTCTACTCTGTCCTATAGCGTTGCTGTGGGTCGGAACAGACTCAATGGCACCTAACAACAGCAACAACAACACTGGCAATGATGGCTAATGCTAAAACAATTCAAGAGGCCATAGACACCCTGGATTTAATAGAAACTCATGAAAGAAAAACACAGTGTCAAATGTTTCCTGTTAATTCTACAAAAAAATGACCCACCTGACCTAAATCGAAATTACTGTCAACACAAAGAAGGACAAGTAGGAGGCCTCACACTTCCTGACTTCAAAACATCTTACACAGCTACACTAATCAAAACAACTTGGTACTGGTCTAATGATAGACACATAGACCAATGGAATAGAATTATAAATCCAAACATCTATGGTCAATTGATTTTCGACCAAGGGAACCAAATCCATTCCATGGGGAAGGAACTGTCTCTTCAACAAATGGTGCTGGCAAAACTGGATTTCCACATGCAGAAAAATGAAACAAGATCCATACCTCATACCATACACAAGAAGTAATTCAAAATGGAACAAGGACCTGAATGTTAAATCTAAAACCATACACTTCTTGGAAGAAAACATAGGAGCAAATCTTTGGGACCTAATTTTTTTCAATGATAGATTATCAAACGCAATGAATGCACAAGCAACAGAAAACAAAATAGATAACTGGGACCTCATGAAAGTTAAATACTTACGTTCATCAAAAGACTTTCGTTCATCAAAAGACTATCAAAAGAGTAAGACTTTATCAAAAAAGTAAAGAGACAACCTACAGACTGGGGAAAACATCTTTGGGAATGATATAACTGATAAGGGTCTAATATCTAAAGCATATAGAACACTTCTACTACTTAACAACAGAAAGACAAATAGCCCAATCAAAAACTGGGCAAAGGACGTGAACAGACACTTCACCAAAGAGGATATTCAGATGGCCAACAGACACATGAAAAGATGCTCAACGTCATTAGCTATCAGAGAAATGCAAATCAAAACCACAATGAGCTATCACTTCACTTCCACTAGGATGACCAAGATTAAAGAAAAACAAACAGAAAGTGACAAGCGTTAGAGGGGATGTGGAGAAATTGGAACCCTCGTCCATTGCAGGTGGGAATACAAAATGGTACAGCCGTTGTGGAAACAGTCTGGCGGTTCCTCAAAAAACTGGAGGTAGAGTTTCCATATGACCCAACAATTCCACTCCTAGGTATATACCCTAGGGATCTAATAGAAGTAACATGAACAGATACGTGCATACCTGTGTTCATCACAGCACTATTCACAACAGCAAAAAGATGGAAACAACCTAAGTGGCCATCAATGGATGAATGGACCCGTAAAATGTGGTACATACATATAATAGAATACTACTCAGTGATAAAGAAAAATGAGTTCCCAAAACATCCTAGAACATGGATGAACCTGGAGGACATTATGTTGAGTGAAATAAGTCAGTCACAGAAAAACAAATATTGTATGTTCTCACCTTTATGAAATGACATAAACAGTAAATATACAGACACTAATGTTCATTAGTGGTTACCAGAGATGGGGGGCGGTGGAGAGGGAGAGTCACTCTCTAGATAGTAGACACTTGTTATTTTTTGTTGATGGGAAAGTTAACAGCAAAAAACGGTATTGTGTACACAGTTTGGCAAAGGTAAACGATATCACTAAAATGTAAAGAAACAAAGACCTTTTGGTAATTGCTATGGCATATACAATTTTGAAACAGCAAAAATAACCAAAAAATATATGCGTAGATATATATGTATGTGTATATATATATGTACATATGTATATAGGCATGTATGCGTGTACCCATTGCTATCAAGCGGATTCTGACTCATAGTGACCCTATGGGACAGAGTAGAACTTCCCCATAGGGTTCCCAAGGGTGTAATCTTTACAGAAGCAGACTGCCACATATTTCTCCTGTGGAGTGGCTTGTGGGTTCAAACTGCCGACCTTTCAGTTAGCAGACAAGTGCTTAACCATTGCTCCACCAGGGCTCCTTACGTATATATGTGTATAGGCATGTATATAAGTGTGTCTATATATAGGTGTATGCATGTGTATATGCATATGCCATCTACCTGATTGTATGCACATATACTCATATATATATAATAAAAGCACATGGGGGCACAGTTACAGATACTTCTTAGACATAACCAACACCTCGCGGGATTGGTTTTCTGGGTTTGAAGGATTGGGACCATAGTCTTGTCAATTGGCATAACATAGTTCATAAAGTTTATTCTACATCCTAGTTTGGTGAGTGGTGTCTACTTCTTAAAGCTTGCAAATGGCTATTAGTCTCTACTGTCCGGAGCAAAAGGGAAAGAAGGAAACCAAAGATTCAAAGAAGAAACTAGTCTACAGGAGAAATAGTCCACATGAACCAGGGCCTCATCTATCCTGAGACCAGAAGAACTAGATGGTGCTTGGCTACCACTACTGACAATTCTAATCAGGACCACAATAGATGGACCCTGACAGAATGGGAGAAAAATGTGGAACAGAACCTCAAATTCTTAAAACAAACAGATAAACAAAACAAAACAAAAACAGACCTTCTGGACCGGTTGAGACTGAATGGAGGACTCCTCAAGACTACTGCCTTGAGATACTCTTCAGATCTTGAACCGAAACTAACCCCTGGTGTCACCTCGTATCTAAGTAACAGATTGGCTCAAAAAATAATGAATATCACTCGTAAGTACTGTGCTCCTTTAAAAAATCACCTGTATGAGACCAAATTACTTTAAAACAAAGAGGGGAATGTAAGGGGGCAGGGAAACGAGATTAAAGGAAACGGAACAACCAGAATGGAATTAGTGAGAATGCTCACGCATTGTGCAAAATGTAACCAATGTCACTGAACAATTTGTGCAGAAATTGTTGAATGGTAACCTAAACTGCTGTGTAAACCTTCTCTGAAAACAGTAAAATTATTATCTCAAAAGAAAAAATTACTATCAACAGTGAGGTTCCCCCCCGCTCCTAGGCCAAACAAACAACCTATAGCCGGGACCTTGCTTAAGCATGAACCCCAAAATGAATAAGGGAGGTTATATTGGTGTCCTAAGGGACGAGAGGGTCACAAATTGGATGATCTCTGGTAAATCGGTGGAGCAATTAGAATACATACAGTCCATGGCAGGGTTAGATTACAATCCATGGCAGGCTTCCTTTTCAGGAGCAGCCATATCTTCCATGCCTGACCCTCATCTTTACCAGTGGCAGGGATCCACTCCCACAGAGGGATCTGACAGTCACAGAAGTGCACTCCTTCCAGCAGAGAATTGCCCTTTCACCACATTAACTGTGATTTGGGCTCCAAAGAATAAACGGCACTGGAAACTCCAAAGATAAACAACATTGGGCTCTGTTAGATGTGGGTACCCAAACCTTTCTAATCCCAGGAAGGACTCAAGCTTTAAAGGGACCCCACCCCCACCCCAGGAGGTGATCGGCTTGGAAAGAGAATTAATTAAAGGGGTAATTGTCTGCTTAACTATTGAAGTTGGTGCAGGTTTGTTAAAAGATGTTTCTCTCCTGGTGGTTTCCCCCAAGACTATCCCTTTTCCCATTATTGGAATGGACCGCCTCAGTCAGCAGGTAACCTCATAGAACAAGCCTAAGGCTTTTATGCTGTTGGTGGGTGCTGCCAGGTTGGAATCAGCTAACCTTCCGCTACCAGTGTAGGTAGTAAATACGCCACTGCACCAGCTAAGGCAAAACATTGAAGTATTACGATCTGTCATAGCTGACTTAGTTAAAGAAGAGGTACTGATTGCTACCAGCTCACCTTTCAAAGGCAAACATTCACAGACAAAAACGTTGCCTGTGTTTAAAGCCATTACTAATGAATTAGTTAATTATAGACTATAATGAGTTAAACAAGGATGTTCCCTTTATTAGAGCACCTCTACCAGATACCATCACCTTAATGGATGACATTCAAAATAAAATATTAAGGACCCAGGAAATTGGTATTTTCCTAGGGTTTTTGTAACAAAGTACCACACACTGGGTGGCTTAAAATAACAGAAATTTATTCCTCATAGTGTGGAGGCTAGAAGTCTGAAATCCGGGTGTCAGCAATGTCGATTCCTTCCGAGGGCTCTGAGGGAGAATCTGCTACATGCCTCTCTCCTAACTTTTGATGACAGCTAGCAGTCCTTGGCTTGTGGCAGCATAACTCAAATCTCTGCCTCCATCTTCACATGGCTGTCTTCCCTGTGTGTCTGTCTGTCTTGTGTATCTTCTCCAGTCATATTGGATTAGGGCCTACCCTACTGCAGTATGACCTCTTGTTAACTAATGACGGAACCCTATTTCCAAATAAGGTCAAAGACTCTATTTCCAAATAAGGTCACATTTCACAGGCACCAGGGGATAGGACTTCAACATATCTTTTGGGGGATATAATTCAGCTCATAACAATGGGTAAATGGTTTGGAGTACAGACTTGACTAACATGTTCTATTGAGTAAAAATTTAGTAGGAGTCAACCACAGTTTGCCTTCACCTTTGAGGGTCAACAGTACACCTTTACCTGGTTGTCTATAGGGTACTTAAATAGCCCTGCAATTGCACATGGGCTTTGCAGAAAGGACCTAGATGCCTGCCCTATACTTCTACCAGAAACTTGGCTTTGATATTTTCCTCGCTGGACTGACCTCACAGGCCATCACAACCACGAGTAAACCTCTCCCTGAGAAGGGATGGGCGATTGCCCTACATAAGTTACAAACACCTTCCCAGTCTGTGAGTTTTGGGGCTACATTTGGCACTCAGAAAGGTGAACTATTCCCAATCCAGTAAGACAAGCTCCTAGTGCTCCAACTTCCCACATAGGTAAATGAGGCCCAACATTTGGTAGGTACGTTTGGATTTTGGTGCCAACACGTTCGTTCTTCACCTCCAATATTTGCTGGCCCCTATCTATCAAGTTGCCCATAAGTCTTCCACTTTTTAGTGGGGACCTGAGCAACAACAGTCACTAGGCACTAGTGAAGCATGCTATTACTGTGGCCCTCCCACTAGTGCCCCAAGGACGGGACTTACAATTAGAAGTTTTGGCCACCCCAAAATTTGCTTCTTGGAGCCTCTAGACCAAATGGACATGTAAATGCCTACCCATGGGCTTTTGGTGTAAGGAGCTACCCAGACTCAGACCAAAGGTATTCACTAGCAGAGAGGCAACTCCTGATGGCCTACTGGGAACTTATTAAAGCTGAAGCCCTCACTGGGGTAGTACCAATTACCCTATGGAATGAGATTCTATTATTCTCTGGGTAATGGGAAAAGCCCCCCATAAAACTGGATCAGCAACAGAAGTCTCCATATTAAAATAGGAAGGGTATCTATAGGATCAAGCAAAACCCGGCCCTACTGGAGTGTCAGACAACTCCATGAGGAAATAGTTGCATAACCTGCAACTGAGGTTAACTTGCCAAAAACCTCCAAAATACCTCTGCCTCTTGTTCAGTGGGGACTGGAGGGAGGATGGTCAGCACCCTCAAAACAAGAAAAGCAATGGTCTGTCTTTACCAATGGACTGAGCATGGGGTATAAAGGAGCCAGACAATGGAGAGCTGCAGCCTATCACCCCTATTCAAATATTTCAATTTTCGTATGAGGGCTAGAACAAGGTGCCACATGGATGGGCCAAGCTGCATGCAGTACTCCTAACAATACTCCTAACAACAGAGTACGCCCTTGACAAACATTTTTCTGAACTTCATATCTTAACTGACTCTTGGTTGGTGGCTAATGGGCTAAACTCCGTGGTTGGGACCCAGCAAAGCCAAGGCTGGAAAATACAAGGCCAAGACATTTGGGGTAAGGAGATGTGGAAAAAATTGCCAAACTGGCCCCCCAGTCTCCCCGCCCTGATACACCACACCTCAGCACTCACTAAAGGAGACATGGAGGAGACACAACATATCACCAAAGTCAACGAACAAAGCAAACCACTGAAGCAGGTAAGCTTCTTGAAAGAGAGTGAGTCCCCAGAACTTTGGGATGAGCCACACTACCCCTTCTATCATTGGTCACATGAGTAGTCAGGGCATTTGGGCATCCCAGAGTTACAAAAAGGGATTGCTAATACTGAGCCTACCACATGGGAGGAGAAGTTTATAGAGAAGGGCCAATAGACTTCACTGGGCCTCTCCCTGAAGCAGCAGGGATCCATCAAACATGCCTTAACAATGGTAGATACTTACATAGGCCTCCTATTGGCACCAACCTCTTCTAAGTTATTGAGGAGTTAAAAAAACAGCTTTTACAGCCTTTGGAAGTGCCACAAGTTATACAGACTTAGGCTCCCACTTCACCCCAAAGCAAACACAACAATGGGCATTACAAAATAACATTGCTTGGAGTTTTCGGCCTACGTTATTGTCCTATGGCAGCAGGTATCATAAAACGATGTAATGGGCATTTAAAACAAGGTCCTTACCACGGACCTCCCTCCTGGCTGCTCATCAATATATTCTAGGAAGGTAGTGTATACAACATAATAGTACCTGGGTCATGTAGTGTCTAAAAAATGAGGGACTACAATCAGCTTGGGAATTCTTCCCTAACCTAACCTTTTCACAATACCAACTGCAAGTTTTACATAGCCCCCAGTGGAAGCAGGTTCTACAGCAATTGCAACACTGACTGCCTGCAGTAAACAATCTTAGCTCTTGGTGTTAAAGACAATTCTTACAAAAAGCATTTAATTCCATGGAGACATCTAACTGCTCACTGTATGGGAGTTTCTTCACCTAAATTGACAACTACTTGCTTAACAGCTAATTACGAAATTTGCCAGGCCTACCAAAACCACCATTAATCAGGACTTGGGAAGTATTTGAGGGACATTTCTCCCCTGTGTTACTCTTCTGGGGGCTCCTTTAAAAACACACAAACCCCACCTTGCAAAAGATGGAAACAATAATGAGAAACCCGGTAGCAAAGCTAATCTGGGAGAAAACTTATTGGTGTAGGCACACCATCACCTCGCAAAGGACCACCCATGAGACTATACAAATGGCTGCCCTCCTCTCTGCTGCTCCTCTTGGCTGGTTCCCCCCACGCCCCTGGCCGACTTCACGACAGCTCTCGAAGCAGAAGGCAACTTCTGAGTTGCCTGAGGGCAACGCCTACTTGAGGTACACCCAGGCTCAGCAGGGCAAGCGCTCTAGGCGGGCCCGCCTGTGCTTCGGATAGGCGACCTGCGCTTCGGAAAGATAACCTGTGCTTCGGACAGGCCCCCTGCACTTGAGGCGGAGATTCTGCCACTCTCCGGCCCTCTCGTGGTCACCGCTGCTTCCAGTGCAGTCACAGCCCTAAGCGCATTACATTCTCGGTCCACTCGGACCACTCTGCTGCCACTTTCTGTTCAGTGGATGCTGGCTTCTGCTGCTCCTTCTACTTGTTTCTGCACTTACTGGGTCCAGGGTTTTCGCTGTTACTGGTGCTGGTCTCTTCTGAAAATTTTCCAATCTCTTATGCCCCAGCTGACATTTCCACCCTGGGACAAGGTTTGGAGGGGGCGGAGTCTTAAGCACAGAGCTTCCGTGTCCCCAGTGGATTTGCCCATCCCTCCTCTGAGAGCGGAATGTTCATACTCTCCAGCCCAGGAAGCGCCGGTGAGCCTCGGTTTTCCAGACTTTTATTGGCCTCACCATGGGCCTCCTGAGGATTGGTCAGCATCAGCACCCCCCCCCCCCGTCCCCCGTGATCCCTTTTAGTCGAGTAGGCCCCTACTCATTGGCCTCAGGTGTGGTCCTACTCTCAGCACCAAAATGCCAAATCATCCACTGCAAAGAGGTTCCGTACCTCGCAAGTACCAAGGTAATAAGATCCAACAAGAGAGGCTGTGGGGAAAGGTCAGTGTTCCCTCAGCGGGGAAAAAATTCATGGGGCACATAAGATGGAAAAACCTCAATCATATGGCACCTTATGGAGTTGAAAGGGAAGGAGGAATCTCTTCCTCACATGATAAAGATAAGAATAGATTTGTGAACGTCATTACTGCCATATGCATAGGGGGAACCCTAAAGGGTAGAATCCATCCTCTTGGAAAACGCTAGTTCAGGACCTTAGCAAATTGGCCCTCAGCCCTGGTACCATCCAGACCTGCCGTCTACCAGAAGGGCTGCCCCAAGAGCAGGAAGACAGAAGAGCCGTCAAGAGAGGCAGAAGAAAAGCAAAAGAATTTTTCAGAGGCTTCTAAATAATGCCGTTAGGTGCCGTCGAGTCGATTCCAACTCATAGCGACCCTGTGTACAGCAGAACGAAACACTGCCCGGTCCCTCGCCATTCTCAGTCGTTGCTTTGTTTGAGCCCATCGTTGCAGCCACTGTGTCGATCCATTTCCTTGAGGATCTTCCTCTTTTTCGCTGACCCTCTACCAACCATGACGTCCTTCTCCAGGGACTGGTTCCTCCTGATATCATGTCCAAAGTACTTGAGACGAAGTCTTGCCATCCTCACTTCAAAGAGCATTCTGGCTGTACTTCTTCCAAGACAGATTTTTTCGTTGTTCTGGCGGTCCATGGTATATTCACCATTGTTCGCCAGCATCATTATTCAAATGCTCCTAAAATAATAGTTAAAATAATAAATAAATAAGAGTTAAAATAAATCGTCTTCATGTGATGAGATTAGGATTCAGATGTGTACATATTGATTTTGCCAGTTCCTTCGGTTGACATTTTGGGAAATCAAACAAGAATGGAGAGTAGGAACAGCAAGATTCAGTATTTTGAAAAAAAAAAAAAAAAAAAAACTTTACTTGCACAAGATGTAGTCCAGTTCTAGGAAAGCAGCAATAATTCCTCCAGGTCACTCTGGGACATGCTGGGAAGAGCTACTCTATGGCAAGGGAGACTGGATAATTTGGTTTTCATGATACAACTTGTCTTTTTCCCTCCTTGGATCTGTGTTTTTTCCCCCTAACCTGTTGGCAATAAGGTATAAAGGATCTGTGTAGTGTGAACGTCTTGCTGATTTCAATATTCTTTTCTCCCCCACTTTATTGATTGGCCACAAAAAAAAGCACTATGGCTGATGAAATGCACACGTGTTTTAGAGTTTTCAAATCAATAATAAGATGAGATCTATTTTTAAAGTTTTGAATCAAAAGAATGTGTGGCAAGTGCATGTTGGAATAGAATGTGTGGGCTTCGCATTGCTTTGGGTAAAATGTTAAACTTACAAGGCAAGTGTAGTAAAATATTTTTATACTCCTTTACAACTGAGTATTAATCTCTCCCCTGAAGGAATTTCTTATTATGCTGTCTCAATTTATATACTCATGTATATAAAAGGAACTTATGTTCAAAGTCAGATATTTTAATCAATATTGCATGGATTATTATTTCATCAAGATTTATAATAGGGGTGTAGGAAAGGAGCCTTTGAACACATTTGCGTTACTGTTTGGGGTACCATAGTCAGAATGGCACTTGGAGCAGCCAGGCAGGATGCACCATTCATCCATGTGGATAGTAATGGGAAGCAGAATATCCTGCCCACAGTGTGAGCACCTGCATGATACATTCTCTCCTCTCTGGTGCCCTGCTGTGTTCATCAAAAGGCACCTCTGAGAGAGTGAAAAGGAAACCACAAAGTACTCACATACAGGATATATAAAGAATTCCTAAAAATCAGTTGAAAATATAGATGTATTTGACCTTATGATGTCACAGAGATCAGTAGTATCAAAGAGGAAAAGAAAAAAGATAACTAACCTTGTTAATACCTCTAGCATCTCTAATGATGCTCTCCTTTTCATTCCTGATTATTGATCAATTTTACTTTCTCGATTTTTAAATTCATCTTTTTGGGAGTTTACCAATTCTATTAATCTTTTCAAAGAATCAACTTTTTGGTTTTACTATATTGTTCATTTGTGTTCTTATTTCTTTGATTTTAGCTCTCATATTTATTACTTACTTTGGGTTCAACTGATCATTTTTTTTTTCAATAGCTTCTGGAGATGGAGACTTACATTATTGATTTTCAGCCTTTCTTCTTCTCTAATATATGCAGTTAAGACTTTAGATTACCTCTAAGCATTGCTTCAGCTGTATCCCACACAATTTGTGGACCACTGTCTTAGTTATCTAGTGCTGCTATAACAGAAATACTACAAGTGGATGGCTTTAACAGAGAAATGTATTCTCTCACAGTTTAGGAGGCTAGAAGTCCAAATTCAGGGTGCCAGTTCTAGGGGAATGCTTTCTCTCTCTGTCAGCTCTGGGGGAGGTCCTTGTCATCAATCTTCCCCTGGTCTCGGCGCTTCTCGCAGCAGGGACTCTGGCTCTGTTCCCGGCTCTTCTTTCTTGGTGGTTTGAGGTCTCTCTCCTCTCTGCTCACTTCTCTCTTTTATATCTCAAAAGAGACTGACTCAAGATACAACCTAATCCTGTAGATTGAGTCCTGCCTCATGAACATAACTGCCTCTAATCCTGCCTCATTAACATCATAGAGGTTAGGATTTATAACGCATAGGAAAATTACATCAGAACACAAAATGGAGGACAACCACGCGATACTGGGAATCATGGCCTAGCCAAGCTGACACACATTTTTGGGGGACACAGTTTAATCCACAACACCCATCTTCATTAACATTTGGTTGAAAATATTTTCCGATTTTCAGGGTGATTCATAGGTTAGTTAGAAGCATATTTTTTCATTTCCAAGTGGTCAGAGATCGTCCACTTATGTGGTCAATATCTCCAACTCAAAAACCTCTGGGGGTGTGCTGTCCTCCCCATCAGGTCCAGATGTGGTTGCTCTTGGTATGAAGACCTGAAACCGCCTGCTAGGCTGCCACAGGACATTTCAACCTCCAGCTTGTGTGCATGCTGGGGAACCAAGGGCCATTTGGTCCCTCAGCCTGCCCACGTGCTGTGCAAACAGTCCTTTAGATCACTCTTTCGGGTCTTGGACACTGGGGAGGTGAAGGTCCTTCTGCCAGTCAATTATCTTTTAAAGAAATTTAAATAATATGAAAAAACTCGTATCTCGCCACTGACCAACAGCAACATCCTAGAAAACACCCAAATGACCTAAACACTACGTATCCACTTGAGTGGTGCAACATCTAAAGCCTTGTTCAAAAACGTACAATTTGGGGATCAGTTTTTCACATGATGGTTAAGCCTCCCCCAGTACTGTACAACCGTGTCTCTGCCTAGTCATTCATTTGATTTATCAGTGGGTCAGTCTCCAGCCTGCTTGATCTGTAGAGAGGATATGATATGTCTGCGCTTCTTTGTTCCTAATCTGCTATAATGTAAATGAAGAGTGACTTGTCCATTGGACCTCCCACTCTGGGCTACAAGAGGTGTCCTTTCAGCATCTGCTGAACTTCAGAGCTGCCTCAAAAGATAACAGAGTCACAGGATTCAGAGATGCACTATTATGGTTACTTAACAGAAATAGGGCTGCACCTACTTTCAGGTGAAGCTGGTTTAGCATAGAGTTTGCCCTAAATAAATAGTTGTAGATATGACTCTAAATGTAATGCACATGTCAAAATAAGCGTTGAAAAGAAGGGTAGGTAATAATTTTAAAAAGGCAAGTAGGGCCTCCCCGCTTTTCATAATCTGGCTTCTGCTGCGTTCTCTCCTCATCATCTACCTACCCCACGTGTACTTTATATCTACTTCTGTGCTCCTCTGGGCTGGAAGAAGTGCTTGTGAGTACACACGTGTACACGCGTTTGTACATGTGCGAGGACCATTGTGACAAACACATTTATCACTGTTCATCCTAGGTCTTAGTTTTCTCTTGTTAGTTAGTTTTTCTCCTGAGCCAGATGAACTCAGCTTCAAATTCTCTGGTAACCAGTTTGGATCTTTGTCTCAACCTCTGGTCTCACACACACACACACACACACACACACACACACACACACACACACACACACACACACACACACACACACACACACACACACACACACACACACACACACACACACACACACACACACACACACACACACACACACACACACACACACACACACACACACACACACACACACACACACACACACACACACACACACACACACACACACACACACACACACACACACACACACACACACACACACACACACACACACACACATGGAGAGGCATGTTTCCCATCTGTCCTTTTCCAGCTGTTGCCTGAGCTGACTGACCCAGTGGGGGTGAGCAGCAGAGCGGTTACCAAAACAACCTAATTCTAGACCCCTTTCCAGCACTGAGGCCCTTCTGCCTCCACCTGCCAGCTTGGACTTCTCCTGAGAATGGGGATGTGCTTTGGCTAAGACTGAAGGAGGAGGGGTATGACTGAGGGTTTGAGGAGAGAAGTGAAATCTTGAGATCCACTCAGAAGGGACTGGGAGAGGCCCAGAGTCACAAAGAAAGCTAGCTGTAGAGCCCAGGAGATGCAGCACGAGATCCCGGGAGACAATGAAGACCGTTAAGAATAGAGGCTCTAAGTGTGGTTCCGTGATTGCCTGCAGCCGTACACAGTGTGAGAACCATTTCCTGAAGCCAAGCTCCAGGACTCAGGCCCTGGGAGATGAGGTCTGGTTGTCAAAGGATAAGGGAGCCTGGTGTCACTTGTGGAAGGCAATGAGGGGCCTTGAGGAGGCCCTGCTCACTCAGCGACAAATCTTAACCGTTGTACACTCTGTGGGTCTCTGTCTGCTCCTCTCTTCTTTCTGTGCTCTGTTGTGAGGGTCCGTTTATGGAGGTTTCAAAGGAGTCCTGGGTGAAAGGAGAAGAGGAGGCAAGGACGGCCTATTCCCACACAAATGTGGACGGATGAGACGGTGGGCAGGAGCAGCCAGTGGGGGTGGTGTGCCGAGATCACAAAGTCACTGGTGCTCCTCAGAACGCGTGGACACTGTGGTTATTTATTCTGACTGGTCTGATCTTCATCGTGGGTGCCCACCCTCTGGACTGGACAATAAGGGGGGAAAAACACTGAATTTATGTCTAATCTGTAAGTGTCATCTATGAATGGTCCGTTAGTATCAGTGCTCAATCTGTTTGGTAAAAATGCTGTCTCTCAGATTTTCAACCAGCCCTATAGTGTTTCCCTGATGGGCAAGGGGTGTGGCTCACAAGTCTCTGAGGTGCCGTGGGAAGGGGATCTCCGACCTACTCATGTTGCTCTCAGGGTCGTCCCTGGTTTCCGTGACAGGATGACACTTGGCCCCGGGTCCTGCTGGGGATGCTGACCTCCATCGCCCATGTCTGTGGCTGGTGTAACTTGTATGTTTGTCTCTCACCTTGGTCAGGGCCTGGTGCTGCGCCCTGGCTGACTCGGCCTCAGCTCCTCTGTGCTGACATCTGCAGACCCTCTGAATCTGGGGCCTCTCCTCCCTCCCCCCCTGGCCAGCGCTGTCCACTCCACAGCCACAGCCACAGCCACAGCCGCAAGGCCACCTAGCCCCTTGCCAGGTTGGGCTTCCTTTATGGTAGAAGTGCTGGCTCTGGACTCAGCCACTTTCCACATCCCTGCTCAGGGAATGAAGCCCCCCACATACCCCCAGCCACGAGGGTCTCATCTACCCCACACCAGGAGCCAAGATCAGTCCAGAAAGCTAAATTCCCAAACTCCAGCCACCCCTCTGCCCAATGGAGCTGCTGGATCATCCTGTAAAGTGAATCCTCTGGGTCCCAGATGTGAATGGGGGAAACCCCCCTTTACATGGAGTGACCCTCCACCTCTCTGACACACTTCCTTGTCTGAGATGAGGCCCAGAGAAGGCAGACTGAGACATGGGTATCTTACCTCCATCTGCCACTGCCTCTGTGTGCCTTCTGATCCCCTGCGGCTGGAAGAGAACACTCTCTTCTTTGACTTGTGTTTCACGTTGACCAAAGGCACGTTCTCCTCCAGAATTTGGTCTCTTGGTTAAGTTTTATTGGGATACAGGGAGAAAGAGGGGCTACCTGATTAAAGAATAATAATAATAATAACCATAAAATAGAAGAGATTACAAAATATGACCCCTTTACACCTCCTCAGCAGGACAAGTTCTCTGTAAAAATAAGCTCAGGGTTCAAAGAGAGGCATCATGCTTAAAACTGGGCCTATGAGCTGCTGTGTCCACAGTCTTAATGTGAGTGAGTGTCCAGAGAGCTTCTCTCCTAAGCGACCTGTCCCCACCCTCCTCTGCTAACTATTCAGGATAGTTGAACAGCAGAGCTGAACTATCCTGAAGCTTGTGATGTGTTCCAGGAGGTACAAGGGCAAGCGTGGGTGTATGTTCATGTCTCTATGTCTCCTGGAACTTCGTGGAGGCCCCGGAAATCTTTTGATTGGCTAACATCTTCCTCTTTCTCCCTCTAATTTATCAGGGATATGTCATTTAAAATGGCAATAAAGTAATTTCTTGATTTAGAAGGAAAACGAGGTAGGTGAATGTATTCATTACAGCTTTCATACACACACCCAGAGTCCTACAGGAGTTATTGTGGGTGTATAGCCATTGCAAAATGACTTGTAGAGTTGACGGGAGATGCTTCAGTAATTTCTTCCCTCTCCCCTACTCCCCTATAAGGTGGCAATAACAGGTCTCATGTGGCCCTTTAATCAGCATTCAATCAACATTTATGGAACCTCTCTTAATAGGTTTTTGGCACTCTTGTAGAATCTGGTAATTTACCACTTAGGTGGGTGGAGATAGAAGACCAACCAAGCAATGAAGAAATAAGTTCAGACTGTGATACGTGTTAGGAAGAAAACAACCCAGCTCATAGGCTAGAAACCCGCTCCTTTACATAGGGCGGTCAGGGAAGGCCTCTCCGAGAAGGTCAGACTTGAGTAGAGACCCTAAGGGGTAAACACCTGGGGGTAGACTCTTCTGGCAAAGGGAACTGCAATTATAGAAGCCTTAATGAGGAAACAAACTTGGCATGTTCAAGGAACAGAAATAGGGCAGTGGTATTGTAGGGAAGGCAAGAGATGATGAAATTGTTTGGATATGAAAGTAGTAGAAGTAGATAAGGAAAGAAGGGGCTGGAAACAGGATGTCTTAGTCATCTAGTGCTGCTTCAACAGAAATACCACAAGTGGATGACTTTTAACAAGAGAAATTTATTTTCTCACAGCCTAGTAGGCTAGAAGTCCAAATTCAGGGCGTCAGCTCCAGGGGAAGGCTTTCTCTCTCTGTCGGCTCTGGAGGAAGGTCATCATCAGTCTTCCCCTGGACTAGGAGCTTCTCTGCACAGGAACCTCGGGTCCAAAGGAAGCGCTCTGCTCCCGGTGCTTCTTTCTTGGTGGTATGAGGTTCCCCATTCTCTGCTTGCTTCCCTTTCCTTTTATCTCTTGTAAGGTAAAAAGTGGTGCAGGCCACACCCTAGGGAAACTCCCTTTACATTCCATCAGGGATGTGACCTGGGTAAGGGTGGTGTTACAATCCCACCCCAATCGTCTTTAACATAAAATTAGAATCACAAAATGGAGGCCAACCACACAATTCTGGGAATCATGGCCCAGCCAAATTGATACACACATTTTTTGGGGGGACATAATTCAAACCGTGACAGAGGAGATAACTCGGAAGATCAAATTAAGAGGACTTACTGATGGATTGCAGTGGAAAACAAACAGAACACATCTAAGAGATGTGCTTGGGACATGCTAAACGTAAGATACCTCTGGGAGATTCAAACTAAGAGACAGGTAAGTCTGGATCTCAGGGGACAGACAGGTTGTTGCACGAGAGAGAAATTTGGAAGATCACACTATGTAGATGATGTATGATAGCAAAATGGATGAGATCACCCAGGCAGAGAGTGTAGCATGGGAAGGGGGCCTGGTTAAAACTCACGCAGAAACAGAGGTGCAAATAATGGACACTGAGAAGGAGTGGAGAGGCCATTGTGGTTGGAGAGACATCGGGAGAGTATATTGCGACAAATCCAAAACTAAAAAATAAAAGGAAAGCAAAGAAGGAAGGAAGGGAGGGGTGGGGGAATGGAGGGAAGGAGAGTAGGTTTCAAGAAGGAGGGAACTGTCAAAATACACCAAAGGCAGTTGGGTGACATAGTACGATGAGGATTAATTAGGTCTTTGGTGCCCTGGTGGCACAGTGGTTAAGCGCTCGGCTGCTAACCAAAAGGTTGACACTTTGAATCCATCAGCCATCCCTCGGAAACCCCGTGGAGCAGTCCTACTCTTTCCTATAGGGTCGCTATGAGTCAGAATTGACTCCATGGCAATGGGTTGGTTTCTCGGTGCCCTTGAAAGAAGCACTTTCCTTTGCGGGGAGTGAGGGTAGAAGCTCAACTGCAAACAGAATGGTTATAGAATAAGTGGAGACATGTTTGGTGTTTGGAGCATCAGGGAAATGTGGCAGCACCTTGGAGGAAAATGGGATAAGGCTTTATATTTTATTTCATGTTGTTTAAGGTGTGAGAAACAACAGCATGTTAGTAGATGATGGGATGATCCAGTGGAGACGGAGAACGTGATGATTCGGGAGAAAGGAATGGTAATTGTAAAAGCCTACCCCTTGAGGAGGTGGAAAGGTATGGAATCCAGAGCAGAGGTGAAGGGTCCAGCCTCAGGTAGGATCCGGTCACTTCCTCCAGAGGGGCAACACAGAATACAAGTGCAGATTCAGGGTTTTGGGGAAGTGGTGAGAGAGTTCCTTCCTGTCTGATCATTTGTTTTTCCAACAAATTATCAGTGAATATCATGAGAAGAGTGGGTGATGGTTTCTGTGGAGTGGAGAGTGCAGAGAGTTATTGGGGTTTTGCTAGGGGAGGAGGGAGAAAGGAGCCAGAGGTGTGTTTGAGCTGGAGAGTGAGATAGCTCTGGGTAAGCAGGGTTAAGGAAGGGCCTGGGGATGGTGAGGAACGCGGTGTGGTGGGTGGACTGGGGTCTCCCTGAGGTTGAAGGCTGTGGATGCAGGGGCATTAGAGGGAGTGAGCTGGGAGGAAAGGAGGTGGTTGTGGTGGTGATGACAGAGGCGGGATCCAACAAATGGAGATCACGGAGGGGTGCATGTGCACGGGCGCGGGAGGCTCAGGTGGCGTGGCGGAGAGCATCCCCGGGGACTGAGAGGTTCTGGTGGTCGCCGGGTCAGCCTCGGGGACGCAGAGATCCCCAGGAAGGAGGAGAGGAGGGAGGGCGGAGAGGAAGATGGTCAGTGTGCCAGGAGAGTAACTTGTCCCAAGGCTGGCGTGGGTGGCTGGGTGGGAGGAGAGTGGCAAGGGATTGGCAGCGGTCCCGCACGGGGGGCCGTCGGGCGGCAGGAGCTGGGCATCCCGGTCCGACCCTTACTAGTCACCTCACAGAGGCCTCCCTAAGGTCACCAGCATGCCGACACCAGGACGGACGCGGGCGGGGACCACACTCCGCTCCCACGCGCAGGCCCAGTGCCCGCCAATCCCCGGAAGCCCCGCCCCCCAGGCCGAGTCCCCGCGCGGGGCGGAGGGACGTCCCTCGCTGTTGCTATGGTTTCGGGGGCGGGACTAAGGGAGCCTTCGGGTACCTGGGACGGTTCGCCGCGGCCGCTTGGGCCGGTACCGGTCCGTTCTCGCGCCCTCACGTTCCTCCCGCCTCGCTTCCTCAGCCAGGTCTCGAGGGCTACGGGCAGAAAACCAGCGGAAAAAGAACCTTTCCCCCTACACCCGTCCGATTCTGGTCGCCTGTGCCTTTTCCGGCCTCTAGATGGCAGTGCTTCGCCGTGCGAGCCGCGCCCTCTGCGCCTCCCCCGCCCCTTGTGCTTGAAAAAACGCCGCAGAGCCTTTCCAGGAAAAAGAGGCCCCTTCTGCCCGCGCCTCGCCCGCCGCTGGTCCTGGGCCGGGGCCGGGGCTGCCCCTTCTTGCGCGGGTGGCTCGCAAAACCCCGCCGCCCCGGGGACAAAGTCCTTTTGCTTTTCAAACTGACATTTGAAAAGCTGCTTGGGGGCTGCTTGGGGGCCCTTAGCACCTGGTAGTTCTGCGTCTCTGAGTGGTCGTTCTCTTTCCACAAGTTTGTCCTGGGGTTTTATGGACCTGCGTCAACAAAGTCTTTTCATTATGGAACTCGCTCAACCAAGGGCACTGTAGAAAATTTGGAAGACCCGATAAAGTACAATAATCAAAGCTACTCTTATTTACAGCCCCACCACCCAGTAATGACCATTAATTATATTTTGTGATAAATCCCATTCATAAAGGTGCATTTTAAACATACTGAGGTTCATACTGTATCGTGACTGCAACACCCTGCCTTTTAAACTCAGTTTTACACCTTTGAAAAGGCGTTTCGATATTTTTAGTCATTTTTGTTTTAAAAATAATGCAAACATATTATAAAAAGTTGAAAGTTTCTCGAAAACTTAAGGTCAAAGTACAATAACCCATGATCCAAAGACAACCATTGCAGTACACCCTTTATGAGGGCAGGCGCTGTGGTGTATTGATGGTTTCACTGTTTTGTTCTCAGCACCTGGAAGAGTGCCTACACTAAGTGGGGGCTCAATAAATATTGTGAAATGAAATAATGTGTACATCTTCCGTTCATGTTTCTTTATATATACTCTGTCTTTTCATGCCAATGGATTATGATATATCATCAGTTTTCTACATGATTTTTCTTTTTCATTTGCCATTTCCTAGTCAGCATTGGCTTATGTCATTAAGATTTTTCAAATATCAATTTTACTGGCCTCAGCCAGGCCAACTGACTTGCTGAAGGCCGTTTAGCTGGTCTTTCCAGGTCTTTCCAGGTTCAAGGCTCTTTCTTTCATTCCATAATAATCTCAATAAGACTCAAGTGAATAAGATGTATCATAGAATTGCATCGGTGGGTATGGTGGATCTTTTATCGTTGCTCCACGTTTTATTGCCTCTCATTATGTTTACTGGCTGTCTTTCCACAGGACCCTGCCCTGGAACATAGTCAATTCTTAGGGCTGAGATTCTGGAAGGCATTCTGAGGTTATTTGGTCCAATAGTAAATACCTACAGGCAGCCTAGCTTGCTACACTGGATTGTTGATGTTGGGTCATGCAGGGTCGCCATGAGTCGGAATCGACTCCACGGCAACTAACAACAACAAATGAGGGGAGAGGGGTATAAAGAATACACTGAATATGAACTTGTTGTTAGTTGCCGTGAAGTCGATTCCGACTCATGGCGACCTTGTGTGTACAGAGTAGAACAGCTCTATAGGGTTTTCAAGACGGTGACCTTTTGAAAGCAGATCGCCAGGTCTGTCTTCCGAGGCACCTCTGGGTGGCTTCGAACCGCCAACCTCTGGCTAGTAGTGGAGCACTTAACCGTTTTTGCCACCCAGAGACTCCGAATATGAATTTAGGGGCCCAATTACTGACATGCTATTGGAATTAGGATGGAGGCAGTGGTGGTTCAGTGGTAGAATTCTCCTCTTCCATGCAGGAGACCCGGGTTCGAGTCCTGGCCAATGCATCTCATGCGCAGCCACCACTCATCTGTCAGTGGGTGCTTGCGTGTTGCTATGATGCTGAACAGGTTTCAGCAGAGCTTCTGGACTAAGATGGACTAGGAAGAAAGGCCTGGCAATCTACTTCCAAAGATCAGCCAGTGAAAACCTTATGGATCACAATGGTCTGATCTGCAAGTGATCATGGGGATGGCTCAGGACAGAGCAGCATTTTGTTCTGCTATGCATGGAGTCGCCATGAATTGGAGGCCGTCTCAGAGGCAAGCTAACAACGTGAACAATTGGAATTAGGGACATGGTATATATGAAGCATGGAGTCCCTGGGTGGTGCAAAAGGTTAATGTGCTGGGCTGCTAACGAAAAGGCTGGAGGTTGGAGTCCACCCAGAGGCACCTTGGAAGAAAGGCCTGGTGACCTACTTCCAAAAAATCAGCCACTGAAAACCCTATGAGCACAGTTCTACTGTGACACCCATGGGGTCACCATGAGTCTGAATCGACTCAGATGGCAACTTTTTTTTTTTAATATATATATGAAGCAAGCAGAATAAGTAAGCACTATATATGAAGCAAGTCTGATCTGACTGCCGTGTTTACTTCTGAAGCTTCTTTGGACATGCCTCACATAACTGGAAAAAAAAAATCCCGTATCTCCCACAGAAGAAAAAATTCATTTTAAACTATTGTAGCCACATAATCTGAATTCATTTATACTGGCAACTTCTTTACCATTAAAGAAGTTGTTTGATATGTACTAACTAATTTTCTCTTTGTCCAGGGTCTCATGGAGTGCTTTGGGCCAGGGCTCACGAGAACTTCCCCTCCAGTCTGGGCTCTGCCTGATCTGCCTATTTTACCATCTGAGTCAGTCTAAGTTACTGGGGGTGCAGGGAGGCGGATTCAGGGAGGATATTGGCTAGAGAGTTCCTGTTTCCAGCACAGAAACTCCTCTTTTTTCTCTTATGTATTTGATTTTTTTGTTTTTGTTTGTTTGTTTGTTTTTTGTAAGAAGAAAGCTTTCTTTTACTTTAAAAAAGAGTTTGAAGTTCATTGGTCTACATGATCTCTAAGATTTTCTCTGTGCTCAATCTCCCAGAGGTGAGAGGAAGATTGGAGAGAAATGAAATTATAAAAACGAGTAGACTCAGCTATCCTTAGGAGTAAAAACCAAAAAAACCAAACCCGTTGCCATCGAGTCGATTCCAACTCTGTGGCGACCTTATAGGACAGAGCAGAACTGCCCCATAGGGTTTCCAAGGAGCGGCTGGTGGATTCGAACTGCTGATCTTTTTTTTTTTTTTTTTGTTAGTAGCCGAGCTCTTAACCACTGCGCCACCAGGGCTCCATCCTTAGGAGTACTACACACTAAAAAGTAATCCCTAAGTAGACAGCTGGGGTTAATATCCGATCAGTTATAGGGTGTCTGCAAGAATTATAATGGCAAAACCTGCCATCTGATTATTTACTGATGGGGGACATGGGGCTGCAGATGTAATCTTGCCAATCATTAGAAACATTTTTGAGAGAAAAATGTCTCCAGGAAGTAATCAGCAAGGAGCCTAAAGAAAAGAGCATGAAAAGCAGGTAGGGCTCATTCTTAATCCAGTACCATCCAAGGGAGAGGACCACGGCCAGGCCAATGGGAGGATTTTGGTACCTAGGGAGATGACCTCCAATTCTGAGGCAGGGGTGATTTGTGTGACTTTCCCCAGAGCTTAGGAGAAGTTCTTAAAAGCAGCCCATCCCCAGTGTCTAACACTCTCCGCTCCATGCAAACTCTTGGGCATGTATATTCTGATCACTGGAAAGACCAGAATATATCCCCTGTGGTAAATGAAGAAATGGTCGTGTTTAGTTAAACATCTGGGTCATAATTTTGGTTAGAGCAACCCAAAGCATCACCAAGACTTGGTACACTGACAAAATAGTTTTGGACCAAGTTACTGCCATTCTCTGTGTTTTCATTTGGGTGGCCAACTGGTTTCCCCTCAGACCTGGCATTCTTACTGCAGCACGTTCCTATTCCACTTCTGTGATCATGTTAAGATGAAGGCAACAATTGCTTAGGTCAAATGGTTAATATTAGTGATTAATAACACCTTGTCCTTCACCATTTTATTAGCATCCAAGAATTTCAAAGAATTGCACAGGTAAGGTGTTACCTCCCGGGAGACAGGAAGGGAGCTGAAATGATGGATTTCGCTTTACAGATAGACAACGAAGTTTTAGGTCGAGGTAAATGATGTAGTCCACTGCAGCTCACACATCCACCATTTCTATCAGAACAAGCCTACACTGGGCTTTAGTAAGAATGTTGTGGAGTACAGGGGATTGAACTCAGGGTGCCAAGGTCTTTCATTAATTTACAGTTTTCCAATATCCAGACTTAAAATCAAAACATTAGGATTAAGGCCTGTCACAGTAGGCATCCAACTCACATAGAAGGTATATAGCTGTATATAAGATATTCAAATTAAGTGCCTTTCAAAAGGCTGTATTCTGCTTTGCTTCCCTGCCCCAGCCTTTTGCCTCCTAATTGTAAAAAGTTAAACTCTAAAATGTTTTCATGAAAATAGATTATGCAGCATTGTGCAAATGGGATGGGCCTGTCACCACTTTGGCTTAAACATGTGCCTCCTTTATTTTACTGCTGTTTCCCCCCTGGGTTTAGAAGTCCTTCTGACAGTACTTGACTCTTGTATAAGGGACATCCATGTTCTGAAAACATTTGACTGAGGAATTGTGTGGTTTTTCTTCAAACCTGGTCTCCTTCATCAGTGAGTCCTGGAAATGCCGAGTAGTTTGTGCTACAATCTCAACGGTGAAGTAACCGTTATGTCATAATACATAGCTGGTGTAGCAACAGTAACTGGTTAACATGACACAAGAAAATTCTCTCCAGTGTTTGCCCCTACACCACCTTCATAAGGACTTTAACAGTAAATAGACACTGGCAGCCACACCTGTCTTCAGTGTTATCCTATGGAAGGGGTTAAAATCATGTAACCTGGAATTGTAATTTCAGGGCATGAAGACAATGAGCTTAATTAGGTAAAGTTTGAAAACTTAGCCATTAAACTCTTCCTGTTCTTATTTCATTCATTTAAAATTAGAAAACTAATTTTTATAAATCAAACTTACAGCTTGACTTTACTTAGAGTTCCTGTTTTATGTTTTTCCTCTCCATGCTTGGTGATGGTGCACTTTTGACTTTAAGTCTCAGGGGTGGCAGACAGTGAATTACAGTCTCTCAGAGAAGATCTCAAATTCATATGTTGCCACTCACTTGCGATTTAAGTGTCTTGTTAGATGATCCCACCCCCACCCCCCACTCTCTTTGTGATTTATTTTCAGGAAAAGAAGAAGGAATGGCAATAAAGAAGACAACCACCATTCCCCCGTCTCCAAAAGGAGTAAGAGAAACCTTGGCTTTCAAGATTCTCCGGATGCAGAGGTAGGGCGCATGCTCAGATAGTCCTTCTCTATTCATTCGTTGCCTAAGCTAAATTATCCAATCTGTGCTCTGCAGTTAAAAGAAATGTGTTATTCAAGGAAACCTTCGTAAAAGTAATCTTACTTGTTGCAGTGGCTTTGGACTTTTTTTTTTTAAATCACAGCCCCTTTGAAAATCTGATGAATGCCATGGACCCCATATACTCACACACAAAAACAACCTCCCCATCCCACCAAAAATTCGGTGTTTTTTAGAAGCTCACAGACCATTGAAAAACCCATCTACGGAACCCCTATTTAATATTTTAGAAAGCAACTTGTGTTTTAGTAGTTTATGACCTTTACTTTTGTTTCTTAAGGCATGAACATTTTGTTCCTTCAGTTCATGTGTCTTTATAATTGAACCAAAACAAATAAGAAATCCCATTCTGAAGTGTTTTCACTTTTCCACTATGTTGTTCTGAAAAGGGCTGAAATTTTCTACAGTGTATGGTTTCTTGAAGTGCTGTTTAATATATGGATAATAAAGAGAAAATTTCCATGTTTTCACATAATTTGCCTTTAAATGCTCTGATGGATTTGGTTAGGATAATCTGTTTCACTTAATCCCATTTCTAAGTTCCAGTTTCTAAGGCAGCTGCCTTAGAATGAATGTCATATTATGACTCCAGGGATGGAATGTATACTGGGGTGAATTTTTTTTATTTTCTGTTGAGGTTCACATAAATGAAAAGCACTGAGGCATGAGGAGGGGGATGGAGACGAGGGGAAAGCTAGGGCTTGAAAGAAAATAAAATACTTGGTTCATTTGTATTAGGAAGAACTACATAATTATGAAGACTTACACAATTCTATATTATAAATATAATATGTATTCCAGTTCTGTTTTCATGAAGATAGGTAATTAATATTACTCCTCATCTTTTCATATTTCACTTATCTACTGATTCTTTCATTAGCCTGCTAAGGTTGTTTTTCCCCCTTCCTACCTTACTTTTCCCTCAGGTTGCCGGGTCTTTTTCTCTCCCCTTTACCTCCTAGCTGTAATCTGCATTCACTGCCTGTTATTTTCCATCTCCCTTGACGCAACTACTCACTAAAACTTGGCTCCCTCCACCTCCGCCTAGTCCTCTGCTATGATATTTCTCAGGGATCACCTGAGATCTTGCTGAATTCATTCAACAAATCTTTACTGAGCACCTTCCACTGGTCACGCATTGTCCTCGGTGCTTGGTGTCAACTTAGGTGTCTTGGTCCTTTCCATTCTACCTCTGGTGTGTATCAAATATATCCTTCCCTTTACATTTCCACAATCCTAATTCAGGCCTTCATTGCCTCTTGCTTGATGCATTGCAAACCTTCCCAGGGGGTCTCTGTGCTCTCAGTCTCTCCCTACCCCATTCATCCCACATGCAGCCACTAGAATCATGTTCCTAAGTGTAGATCTGAGCATGTTTATTATGCTCAAGTACCTGGTCCTACAGACCCCTTACCGTGACATTCAAAGCTCCCAATAACCCAACCATAACTTCTCTTGCATAGTTTGTCTCCTGCTAACTCCTCCGTAGGAGGCTCCAGCCACGTCATGTTACTAGCTTCATCTCTTCGAACACTGCTCTTCACTCTGCTTTTGATCTTCTTGTTCCCCTGGTTTGTAACACCCTGCCTCTTAATATTCTTCCGATCCTCCGAGGCCCAGTTCAGATGCCATTCATCTTAAGGGGCCTCCCCCTGTTCCTCCAGTCAGCATTTGCTTGCTGCTAGATTCCTGTTGTTACAATAGCTTGGCACTGTCATTCTTGAAGCAGTCTTCTTCATTGGGCTCAGGAATTACCTGTTGAATGCCTAAGTAACCCTGGCAAAGCGCCTCATTGTACATAGTAGGCACACAAGTATTGTTTTGGATTGTTTGGGGGCATCACAACAACCTGTGCCTACCTGAGACAGCCTCTTCAAAGGTGGGGTCCTGGCAGGTGCATGTTAAGCAAACCAACAAAAAGCCCCACAGGCGATTCTGATGCCTCTCCCAAAACAGAATGTGCTGTGGAAAATCTCTGCTGGACTCTACTGAAGCTTCTTTGGTTATGGGGCAAATAGGGAGGCTTCATCATGGCCTAAACGAACCTAACCCTCCACCTTTTAACATAGGCCTGGACTCCAGGACTTTTGTGAGGTGCCTTTGTGAATATCGTGTAGCGAGATATTGTGAGTTGGTCAGCATCTTCATAAACGTAACTTCGTTTCGCTTGTGTACATGAATTTCCAAGGAATTCTGTTTCACAGAGCGTGGCCCTATTCTCCTTTGATTGTTAATACTGTTTTGCCATGAAAATACCTTGTACAGATATCACCGTTAAGCCTAAAATCTGAGAGAAATAATATGAGCTTTGTAACTGTCAAATAGGATAAACATTGTGATGAGTCGTCTCTGTGAGGAATCAGGAGAATGGTGAAAAGGACAGATATTTACTGGGTCTTTCTCAGTCCTGAAGCATTTAGACTCTCATTTCTCTTCAGATTCAAGTGTAATAGGGTCAAGGCTTTTGTGCTAGGACAGCAGTTCCAATTTTCAAAACCATACACCATCAAGGAGTGAACTTTTCCTCCCAAGCAATCTGACAATAAAAGGCTTTCCTAAGCGGGACATCCCACGTGAAGTACATTCACAAGGGTAAGTTGTGGCACAGTGTTGCTGAACCTGGGAAGGTAGGTCCTTGTCCAGTGCGCTCAGACTTGCCAATGATCTAGACACTGGTCTTTGAGAAAGAGAAAGTAACTATGTGGCAATGCGCAGAGCAAGGAGCCGGGAGGAAGTTCCTCAGATCTGACTCCCGGAGCTACGTAGAAGCAGGGCTTATACGTGATTTGGGCAGCAAGATGGCGGCCGTGCAGGCGTACTGGGGAGCGAAAATTCTAGAAGGAAGACGTTGCAGGAATTATGGCGGCCAGGAAACAGGAGGTGACGTGGTTTTTGTCGGACCTCTCACTTCGGAATGGGGTCCGGGTGATGGTTTTCCTTCTGATTCGTTCCACCTGTTGCTGTGTCCTCTGTTGAGGTCAATTAATGGTCACAGGTGGCTCTTCGGTGCATGCAGGGCGGGCCAAATCTGGCTTAAGGACTAATGGAAACTTACTGGCATTCGTAGGGTCAGGTTACAACAGGAAGGCTATGTTTATTAGATAAACAGTATTATTGGCCTAGCAAATGAGAGTGAATATGACGTTTTAGATGTATGTTAATAGTTTAAAGGAAGCTAAACATTCTACTTAAATTTTTTTTTTTTTTTTTTTTTTTTTTTTTTTTTTTTTTTACAGCATCACAGAGCATTTTAAGTCTTTGTTTTGAAGCAAGAAGTAGCTGAATCCAAAAGCAGGGGACTTTCCTTGGTCTTGTAGTAGCCTTCTTGGGTTTTATTTCTTACAAATAAAATATTGACTTTTCACAAAAGAAATACATTTGTTGTATACGATTTAGAAAATGAAGATATCCAGCATATAAAAGTCAAAAGCTTTATATATATTTCCAACCGATTATTGGAGCAGACATTCATATGTTAAAAACATTTTAAAACCATATGCCAAACTATACATACTATACATACTGATTTGTAACCTTTGCAAATGATGTCAGGGGCATCCCCGTGTATTAGTATATATACAACCATATCATCGTTGTAAATGGCTGACGAGATTCTATTGTATGAATGGATGCACTGTAGCTTAACCACTTCCCTGCTTTCTGACATGTAGTTGCTTCTGATTTTCACTTATTAAAAACAATGCAGAGGCATAGCCAGGGAGGGGGGCAGAGGGGCGCAATTCCAAGGGGGCGCCAGACAAAGCGTGGAATGACATTCCGAGATGCCACAAATATGAAAGGCGCCTGATCTGAGGCAGCCGGACAAGAGGGGGAAGGCATTTCTGCTGAGGCATCGCCGCTATCGATGTATATTCATCTTGAAATTGGGAGGAGGTGCAATCCCCCTGGGTGCTCGAACTGGGTGGGGGGGAACTTAGAGATTGCTCCTCAGCGCTTGTTACCCTCACTATGCCCCTGAAACAATGCTGATATTATAAACAATATCACAACAGACATTACATGTATGTCTCTGTAGAGATGAGTTTAAAAACTCTTGAAATGAACTAAAGTTGGAAGCAGATCTGTTTTTTTTTCCTTCAGAGCTGTTCTACAGAAATCTCGTCCAGCCTATTAATTTTAATGTACTGTTAAATTCTCCCAGCATAGCATCACCCTAGGCACAGCCACTATAGTGTAAAATGAATATGTTGTAATCTGAGATGAAAACTTGATTCATTATTTTTTTCAGATAGTATCTGTAACTAAAAACAATAAGGAATGCCAACTAAGAGGAACCAAAGTGTGTGTGGTAGGTTTCTTATCCAATGTAATAGCCTACTTAATATTTGAATATTCTTAACTTCACTAGTTTTGTACCTGTGGAGGTTCTAGAATTTTGCACTCTGGGCCAGGACCATCTTTTCTTGAATTGTCCTTGACATTAAGTCCTCAAGTCAATTTGATTGCTGTTGCTGATAACCCAGCCATCTCACTTCATTTGGCCATCACTTATCAGGTGATAAGTACATAATTGTCACACGTTTGTTTGTATGTATGTATGTAAGTACGGAGCCCTGGTGGCGCAGTGGTTAAGAGCTCCGCTGCTAACGAAAAGGTCAGCAGTTCCTATCTACCAGCCGCTCCTTGGAAACCCTATGGGGCTGTTCTACTCTGTCCTATAGGGTGACTGTGAGTTGGTATGAGTCAGAATCGACTGGATGGCAAAGGGTTTGTTTGTTTGTTTGTTTTGGTTTGTGCCCAGAAGCCATCTTATTCGTAATGGGTATACCTGTTAAACTACAGCCTGTAGCACTGATCGATGCTTGCTCTCCCTTGGAGTCTGAGAACTTCTCTGATGCAAGTTACTGGGATAAATGGTGCAAACAGGGACAAAGGATGTGTGAACGGATTTGGAGTGAGACGCCCTGTGTTTAAATCTTCACCCTGCCACTTCCTAGCTATCTGAACATGGGCACATCAGTGACCTCAGTTTCCTCATCTGTAAACTAGGGCTATTAATCCCAACTTACTTTACAGGGTTGGTGTGCGGATAGAATGAACTATCTTAAGTGGGTGTACTTTATAAGCTGTTAAGCCCAGCATAGAGTTTGATGCTGTTCTTCTCCAAACTGAATAGGAAAAACTATTGTAATAGCATAATAGTGATCCCGTTTCTGTCTTTTTCCTTCCAGTCTTCAAGCAGTGATAATGAGAGGAGCAGCAGCAGCATTAATATCCCGGAGAGAGCAAGTAGACCAGAAAGCAGTTTAAACCAGATTGGTGCTGAACTCAACCCTAACATCCCTCAGTCCTTCTGTGAGGAGGCTGCTCTATGCCAACGTCCCTACTTCCACATTAACCAAATCCTGAAGGAGGCACACTTCCACAGCCTATGGCAGAGAGGACAGTCTTCTCCAACAAGATGAACTAGGAGCTCCTTATTCCAAACTAAAATTTGCTTTAAAAAGCGTTCACACACAAAAAAACGTCTGTTGGCTTTTCAGTCTGTATTTTAAATAACAGGTTAATGGATAATTGTTTACTTGTGGTTTTGCTGCACTATTGCAATGTCAAAGGGACTTTGAAGCAATCTTTATAGGGTTTTTTTCAGGTTGGGTGTCAAATCCATGTCAAAGTAGCAATATGAGGAAACCTCATCTGTGTGTTGAATCCATAGTGTGTCCAAGTCAGGTTGGCTTCCAAATCTGTCAATTAGAAACTCTACTTTATGTCAAAGAGCCCGGGTGGCATAATGGTTAAGAGCTCGGCTGCTAACCTACTCTGTCCTGTAGAGTCGCTATGAGTTGGAACCAACTCGATGGCACTTAAGGACAGCAACAACTTTATGTCAAAAGGTCTTTTAAATGTGGAAGGTCTTCTTTTTTCTTTTTTATTCAGTCGATTCAATCGGCTAGTAAAGACTATGCAGGTTTCATGAAAACAAAACCAAAGCACGTAAGTTGCTTTTCCAAAGCATAGAAAGCTTGATTCAGCCTTGCACTGAAGTGAACTGCCATACTGCCTCTCAGAAAGCAGATGTCCTATTGAAATTACCCTCTCCTCGTGACAGGAGTCCCTGGGTGGTGCAAACAGTTAACACGCTTGGCTGCTAACCTAAAGGTTGGAGGTTGGAGTCCACCCAGAGGTGCCTGGCGATCTACTTCCGAAAATCAGCCGTTGAAAACCCTATGGAGCACAGTTCTACTCTGACACAAATGGGGTCACCATGAGTCAGAGTCGACTCAAGGGCAACTGGTCTAACAGTAGAACAATTAGATCCAATTAGACTGTGTAAGTGAAACCCTCTCTAACAACTGTCTTCAGAATGTATAATCAGACACCTTCTGTATCATTAATTCTCCAAAGTGTGCATTTCGGACTTGGTAAAAAACACTGCACCATTCAGCAAGACAAGAAGTACATAATAACTTTTTGTCTTAAATGCAAACTTGTTATGCTGACAGCTTTTGTGGTCTCTTTTAAAATTCCACCTATTATGTCTAGAGTTAATGCTGATAAAGTGGAAGCTACTCGAACTGGTGTTGGAGTAACACAAGTATGGTGAAACGGGGTCAGACAGCCATCCACTTTATCATTCAAGGACCCCTTCACAGAGATTAGGGGGCCAGTTTCTGTCACTGAAACTGCAAAGACCGGCATGGCTTAGAAACAGTGAGCTGAGGTGCCTTTAGAAGAAACAGGCGGTAGTATTTATTTAGAGAGAGGTGGATATGTACCCATGTTCTTTCGTCATACTAAAGAGCCATCCAAGTTTGAATAATGACTGCACAGGTGTGTATGCTACCTCAGTGATAAGCTGTATGTAAAAGGAAACAGAATGCATCAGGCCATCTGCCCTGGAGAGTGCCAGATACAACGTGACACTGCCCAAGAGTGTAATAAAATTGTCCCACCTGCTCATGTTGTCTTTTCCACAATACTTGGATGTCCTCATAGCACAAATAAGGAGACCTGAGAAATAAGGCCACTCTAGAAAGAGGTCTTTGCCAGTTGTCCAGACTTAGAAAAGATGTAAGGGAACAGAATGACTGAAAGAAGGATGAGATTTTATTAAGTGACAGAACTAACATTTGAAAAATGAGAGCTATCTTAGGAAAAGAATAACACACACACAGAGACACACACACACACCCTTTCTTTCCATAGTTATTTCCTTTACTATGGATAAGGTTTTAAGGTCAATTACTTGATGTGTAATTTTATTGTTATGGGAAAAAGTTACAGCACCATTGACCCCACACTTACAGAATATGCATAGATCCGGTTTTTTTCCCCCCTCAATTAGACGGGTTGTGCAAGAAAGAACTTTTATCTGTTTCTACTGTCTCCGAAGTTGTAAAACCAGATGTTTAGCAGAAAGAATTTTGAACTGATAGCAGGGAATATAGGAAGGATACCTAGCTACCACTTTCTCTGTAACCATGCAGCCAACAACCAAATACTAAAGGAGACAATCTGTTTAAACTCTCAAACCACATGTATACAACACGATACAGAAAAGCCCAGGAAGGCTCTTGCAGGCTTAAATACATGACATCCCACTGAAACAAAGTGTGTATGAAAAATCCAAGTGTCATCGAAAACCTGAGAAAGCAAATTTCATTCTCCACCTTAAATGGGTGATGAGACCATCACCAGGAGCAAACATCATTTTTTTCAAATTAAGTGCAATCTTGGTCCAGGGTTGGCAGTGTAAGTCTCTTATCCTAGTAAGCACAATATGGAATCTCCATCCTATCTTTTGCAGACTTTCTAAGTCTTGGCAGCCTGATACATATTTCCATTATGAGGCGACTTGACAGTGTCAGAGAATAAGCATCTTTTACAATATCTGTTAGCTCACACTGGTAAGAGCTTGTACTTACTCATTGCTCGAACTTTAACAGCAACATTATTTTTGTCATTCGGTTTTCCATCAAATACTTAAAAGGGAGCTATCGGGGCTATTTGGTGGGAGATGATGACAGGATGAATAGGGATGAAACTTGTGCTGTATGCACTGACCTGAGTTTTTCTATTGGCACTTCCACTGGTTGACCCTGCCTTTTGAGTGCTTGCCATGCTCAATGGAAGAAGTCAACACTCCACGACAGGATGAGGGAATGTCAGTAACACGAGCAGGAAGTTTCAGGGCCCAGCCAAAGCCTATCTTAAGTCACTTACCTGATCCGACTCGATGTCAGTGGTAGTATATTATGTGGTTTCGGGGGAATTGAATCCACTGCTCCTTGAGGTGAACTGATTCACTGTACCAGTCACCAATCCAGAAACACAAAGACACCTGAGACACAAGAAAAGGAGCAAAATAAAATGTTCATAGATTATTAAACAGATAAAATAGATAATCACTGCTCTGTTACTTGTCATCATTGCTTTGTTCCTAAGCATCTATTTTGGGGTTTATTCTTCTGGCATGTTAATGCTCCAAAATAACTTTTTTTTTTCTGAATCACCACAAGTGGGTAGCTTATAGTCATATACCTCTTTTGTTTTACACTTCTTTTGTAGCCTTTGGTTAACCTAATAATCTTTGCCTACAACCGAAGGAGTCAAATCATGATTGCTTCAGCTTTTGAGGGTTTTTCATCCAAGCCTGCATACTGCCCTTGTATCTGACTTAGCTATCTGCCCCTTAACTGGCCTCCCAACACTACATCCTGGAGTATTAGGTGGAGTGGCAAGTTTGTTTCATAATTTGAGCCTGTAGTGCTTCATTCACTCGAAGCCTGTTTCTGTCTTCATTATAGAAGTTTGCTGTACAGGTAAGAAATGTTGCTATTGAGGAGTGTGGCATAAATCACCCAGTTCAAATGGATGGTCAAGAGCTTTCAGGTATTCAGTCACTTTCCGAATTCTGAAAATGATTAGCATCCTTATACTCTAAATTTTCTTAGGATAAAAAAACCACCTATGGCAGGATCTCCAGAATGACAGAGTAATTATCTCCAAAAAGCCACTCCTCCGTGAAAGCACCTAGAACCTTGAAAAAAAAATGGTCAAAATCAACTTTTCCAAAGTTCTGGAAATTAACCAAACACTTGAAATAATTCAAAAAGCATTTATTCAAGAAAAATGGCTAAATATCAGTAAGAAAACTGAACTTTATGATGTATAAAATTTCCCTTTCCCATCCTCCTCTCCCCAAGCTCTGCAGTAGCCTTCCAAACCAGCAGTTTGCAGCCATGGTGGCTGAGAAAACTAGCAGCCTAGAGGCCCCTGGAACAGATAGGCCAGATTTGGAGCTACTCAAAAAGCCCTATGCACACAGAACTATCACTAGTTGACTTCTCTGGAGTTTCCCTGGAAAAGCCTCAATTTGCAAGATTTGTAATTCTTTGACCTGACTCAGAGTTCACTCGATGGGAAAAACCGTATACCCAGGGTGTTTGTTGAAAAAACAAATGTGACAGGTTTTTTTTTTTTTTTTAAATCACAGATGCCTGAGGTGGCAATGACAGTTGGGACAATAAGTGGCTGGACTAAAACTTCAAAGGAAGAGCTGGGGAATGAGCTAGCTGTCCATAGGGGACTTTGAAAAGCTCCAAAATATTCCTGAGGATCTACAAGGCCATGCACATGTGTTAGCCTTGTGCATATGCCAGGAAAGACCTAAGAATGCCCTAATCTTCCACCTCTGGGTGGCCTTTAGGCACTGTACAAGCAGGAAGTGAAGGCTAAGGCAGAGTTGTAATCTGCCAGAGCATGGAAGGTAAAGCCCCAACACACACATCTAGTCACTAAGTACATGTTGGGAGACTTTTGGTTCAAGACATTTAAAGAAGTTTCTGTCTGATCATTAGTTCACAACTAAGCTAACCAAGAAAAGACTTCAGTGACCACATGCAACAAAGAATATATACCTTACAGCGTACATCCAGGAAAATTATTAAACAAACAAACAGCAATAGCAACAACAACAACAAACCCTGGGGGGAGGGGGATCTGATATACAGAGCGACCACATTACATTATTTAAAATTTTTGTCTCATAACAACTTATGAGAATGCAAAGAAACAGAAAATTATGACACACACACAAAAGTCAATAGAAACTGTTCTTGAGGAAGCCCACATATGGCGCTTACTAGACAGAGCCTTTAAATTAGCCGTGATAAATATGTGCAAAAACTAAATAAAAACATGTCTAAACAAATTAAAGGAAAGTATGACAATGATGTCTCATCAAATATAGAATATCAACAAAGAGAAAAAATAACAGAGAAGATCCAAATAAAAATTCTGGAGCTGAAAAGTACCATAACTGAAATGACACTTCAGTGGAAATTACAGCTCAATGGCGGATTCAAACTGGAAGAAGAAGGAATCAGCAAACTTGGGAATAGCTCAATTGAGATTATCCAGTGTGAAGAAAAGAAAGAAAAAGAATAAAGAAAATGGAACAGAGCCTCGGAGACATATGAGACACCATCAAGTATACTGAAATTCACCTAGAGGGAATCCCAGAAGGGGGGCGGGGGAGAGAACGAATATTTGAAGAAATAATGGCCCCAAACTCCCCAAATTTGATGAAAAACATTACTCTACACATCCAAGGAGCTCAAAGTACTCTAAGTGGCATAAATGAAAAGCAATCCACAACTAGATACATTATAGTCAAACTGTCGAAAGCCGAAGACAAAGAGAGAATCTTGAATGCAGAAGAACAAAACATTCATCACATGCACAGGATCCTCAATAAGATTAAAAGTTGTCTTTTCACCAGCAACCATAGCGGCCAGAAGACAGTTAAATGACATAGTTAAAGGGCTGAAAGCACAAGACTGTTAACCAAGAATTCTACATCCAGTAAATCTATCATTCAAAAATGAAGGTGAAATTAAGACATTCCCAGATTTAAAAAAAAAAAAAACAAAACATAGAATCTGTCGCTAAGAGACCTGTCCTACAAGAAATTCTAAAGAGAGTCCTTCAGGCTGAAAATAAAGGACAGGAGATGACTCAACATGAGAAGAAACAGCTGCAAACATCCATTAATAATCAGAATGTGGAATGTACGAAGTATGAATCTAAGAAAGTTGGAAATTGTCAAAAATGAAATGCAAAGCATAAACACCAATATCCCAGGCATTCGTGAGCTGAAATGGATGGGTATTGGCCATTTTGAATTGGAAAATCAGATGGTCTATATGCCGGGAATGACAACTTGAAGAGGAATGGCGTTGCAGTCATCGTCAAAAAGAACATTCCAAGAGCTATCCTGAAGTACAGCACTGTCAGTGATAGGATAATATCCATACACCTACAAGGAAGACCAGTTAATACCACTATTATTCAAATTTACTCACCAACCACTAAGGCCAAGGATGAAGAAACTGAAGATTTTTACTAACTTCTGCAGTCTGAAATTGATCGAACATGCAATCAGGATGCATCGATAATTACCGGTGATTGGAATGCGAAAGTTGGAAACAAAGAAGAAGGCTCGGTAGTTGGAAAATATGGCCTTGGGGATAGAAATGATGCCGGAGATTGCATGATAGGATTTTGCAAGAACAACGTCTTCTTCATTGCAAATATCTTTTTTTCACCAACATAAACGGCGACTATACACATGGACCTCGCCAGATGGAATACACAGGAATCAAATCGACTACATCTGTGGAAAGAGACGATGGAAAAGCTCAATATCATCAGTCAGAACAAGGCCAGGGGCCAACTTCGGAACAGACCATCAATTGCTCACATGCAAGTTCAAGTTGAAACTGAAGAAAACTAGAACAAGTCCATGAGAGCCAAAGTACAACCTTGAGTATATCCCACCTGAATTTAGAGACCATATCAAGAATAGATTTGACCCATTGAACACTAATGACCAAAGACCAGACGAGTGGTGGAATGACATCAAGGACATCATACATGAAGAAAGCAAGAGGCCATTAAAAAGGCAGGAAAGAAAGAAAAGACCCAAATGGATGTCAGAAGAGACTCTGAAACTTGTTCTTCAACGTCAAGAAGCTAAAGCAAATGAAAGAAACGATGACGTAAAAGAGCTGAACAGAAGATTTAAAGGGTGGCTCAAGGAGGTAAAGCGAAGTATTGTAATGACATGTGCAAAGAGCTGGAGATAGAAAACCAAAAGGGAAGAACGTGCTCGGCATTTTTCAAACTGAAAGAACTGAAGAAAAAATTCAGGCTTCGAGCTGTAATATTGAAGGATTCTACAGGGAAAATATTAAATGACAAAGGAAGCATCAAAAGCAGATAGAAGGAATACACAGAGTCACTATACCAAAAAGAATTGGCCGACGTTCAACCACTTCAGGAGGTAGCATATGAGCAAGAACCAATGGTACTGAAGGAAGAGGTCCAAGCTGCACTGAAGGCATTGACATAAAACAAGCCTCCAGGAATTGACAGAATATCAATTGAGATCTTTCAACAAACGGATGCAGCGCTGCAAGTGCTCACTCGTCTATGCCAAGAAATTTGGAAGACAGCTACCTGGCCAACCGACTGGAAGAGATCCATATTTACGCCTATTCCAAAGAAAGGTGATCCGAAGGAAAGTGGAAATCATCGAACAATATCATTAATATCACACTAAGTCAAACTTTGCTGAAGATCATTCAAAAGCAGATGCAGCAGTACATCGACAGGGAACTGCGAGAAATTTAAGCCGGATTCAGAAGAGGACGTGGAGCAAGGGATATCATGGCTGATGTCAGATGGATCCTGGCTGAAAGCAGAGAATACCAGAAAGATGTTTACCTGTGTTTTATTGACTATGCAAAGGCATTTGACTGTGTGGATCGTAACAAATTATGGATCACATTGCAAAGAATGGGAGTTCCAGAACACTTAATTGTGCTCATCAGGAACCTGTGCACAGATCAAGAGGCAGTCGTTCGAACAGAACAAGGGGATACTGCAGGGTTTGAAGTCAGGAAAGGTGTGCGTCAGAGTTGTATCCTTTCACCATACCTATTTAATCTGTATGCTGAGCAAAAAATCCAAGAAGCTGGACTTTATGAAGAAGAACGGGGCATCAGGATCGGAGGAAGTCTCATTAACAACCTGCATTATACAGATGACACAACCTTGCTTGCTGAAAGTGGAAAGGACTTGAAGCACTTACTGATGAAAGTCAAAGACCACAGCCTTCAGTATGGATTACACCTCAACATAAAGAAAACATAAATTCTCACAACTGGACCCATAAGCAACATCATGATAAACCGAGAAAAGATTGAAGTTGTCAAGGATTTCATTCTACTTGAATCCACAATCAACACCCATGGAAGCAGCAGTCAGTAAATCAAACGACTCATTGCATTGGGAAAATCTGCTGCAAAAGACCTCTTTAAAGTGTTAAAAGGCAAAGATGTCACCTTGAAGACTAAGGTGCACCTGACCCAAGCCACGGTGTGTTCGATCGCCTCTTATGCATACAAAAGCTGGACGATGAATAAGGAAGACCAAAGAAAAATTGATGCCTTTGAGTTGTGGTGTTGGCGAAGAATATTGAATACCCCATGGACTGCCAAAAGAATGAACAAACCTGTCTTGGAAGAAGTACAACCAGAATGCTCCTTAGAAGCAAGGATGGCGAGACTATGTCTCACATACTTTGGGCCTGTTATAAGGAGGGATCAGTCCCTGGAGAAGGACATCATGCTTGGTAAAGTAGAGGTTCAGCAAAAAAAAGAAGACCCTCAACAAGATGGATTGACACAGTGGCTGCAACAATGGGCTCAAGGCATGGCGCAGGACTGGGCAGTGTTTGGTTCTGTTGTGCATAGGGTCGCTATGAGTTGGAACCAACTCGACGGCACCTAACAACAACAGACAATAACTCAAATCCACACAAAAAAGTGAACAGCTCTGTTAAAGTTAACTCCATAAGTAAATATGAAAGACAGTATCAATGTACTTTTGTCTGTACACTTTTTTTCTCCAATCCAATTTGAAAGACAACTACATAAAGCAATAATTACAAACTATGTTGAAGGCCTTATAATGTATAAAGATGTAATTTGTATGACAAAAATAGCACAAAGGAGCAAGAGGGAATGGAAGTGTATTGAAGCAGTTTGTGAACACTGTTAAAATTAAGTTGGTATTAATCTGAACTGTATTGTTTTAAGCTAAGATGTTAATTGTAATCCTCATGGGCAACCACTAAGAAAATAACTAAAAAAAAAAGTAAAAGAAAGAGTAAGCAAATAAAAATAGTACATGAGAAAATATCCGTTTAGCACAAGAGGAGGCAGTAGTGGAGGAGCATATAGAAAACAAATACCAAAATGGCACACATCGACCCCACTTTATCAATAATTAGATTACAAGTAAATAGGTTAAACAGTCAATGAAAAGGCAAAATGAATGAGAAAACATGATTAAACTACATGCTGACTACAAGAGAGACCCTCTTTAGATTCAAAGACACAGATAGGTTGAGAGTAAAAGGATGAAAAAATATATATACCTTGTAAACAGTTACCAAGAGAGAATTTGAGTACTAATTGAGCTTGAGTATGAATGTACTCATTGCCACTGAATCGTTCAATTTAAAATGGCTACTTTTATGTTATGTGAATTTCACCACAATAAAAAAAAAATGAAAAAAAAATTGTTACTAGAGACAAAGAAGGACGTTTTATAATGGTAAAAGGGCCAAACCATCTGGAAGACATAACAAATAAAAGCTTCTATGTACCTAAGAGCAGAGCCCCTAAATGCATAAAGCAAAAACTGACAGAATTGAAGGGGGAAACAGTCAAATCAACAACTGTAATTGGAAACTACAATACCCACTTTCAGTAACGGATAGCCAACTAGAGAGAAGATGACTAAGGAAATAGCAGACTTGAACAACACTGTAAACCGAGTAGACCTAACAGACATTGATAGAACACTCCACCCACCAACAGCAGAGTACGTACACATTCTGCTCCAGTGCGTTCTCCAGGATAGACCATATGTTAGGCCATCAAACAAATAACGAGAAATTCAAAATTATTGAAATCATCCAAAGTAGGTTTTCAGCCACAATGGAATTAAATTAAAAAATCAGTAACAGAAGGAAATTTGGGAAATTCAGAAATATATAGAAATTAAGCAAAGAAATCACAAGGAAATTCAGAAAACACTTTGAGCTGAACGAAAACGAAAACACATCATACCAAAACTTATGGGATGCAGCTAAAGCAGTGCTTTGGAGCCCTGGTGGCGTAGTGGTTAAGACTTCGGCAGCTAGGCAAAAGGTCGGCAGTTCGAATCCACCAGCTGCTTCTTGGAAATCCTATGGGGCAGTTCTACTCTGTCCAAAGCAGTGCTTAGAAGGAAATTTATGGCCGTAAATGCCTATATTAATGAAGAAGAAAAAAATATCAAATCAATAAACTAGCCTTCCACCTTAAGAAGCTAGGAAAAGAAGAACAAACTAAACCCAAAGCAAGCAAATGAAGGAAAACAAAGATTAGAGGGGAAACAAAAGAAATCATGACTAGAAAAACGTTAGAGAAAATAAAAAAACCAAAGTCGGTTTTCTGAAAAGAGCAACAAAATTGGCAAACTCTTAGCTGCACTGACCAAGAGAAAAAGAGCATAGACTAATTATTAAAGTCACGAATAAAAGAAGGAGCATCACTTCTGACCTTAACAGCAGTAAAAAAGACTATAAGGTAATACTATGAATAACTGTATACCAACAAATTAGATAAACTGGACGAAATGGACAAGTTCCTAGAAAGATGCAAACCACTGAACCTGACTCAGGAAAGAAGGTTTTTTTTTTTTTTTTTTTTTTTTTGAGAACAATCAGATTAGACTTCTCTGGATTTTATCGAAAATTAGGAGTTTGAAGAAAGGAAGCCAAGTTTACTCAAGAGGTGAGACTGGTCCCTGTCTTAGAAATGTTACTAAAGAAATGGGAATATAGAGAAAGGGCAGAATGTTTCATAGAAGATGAGGTGGGGATGGAGGTTGGGGAGAGAGGAACTGCCTTTAAATGAGAACCCACTATGTGCCACACTCTGTGATTTCCTCACCATAACCCGAGGTAGGTGTGGTGTGGGCTCTCCATTGCACAGGCGAGGAGAGTGAGGCTGGCAGCAGGTTATCCACATGACAACATCTTGATGAACTTGAGAGGGGTTAATGATTTGTTGAAAGGCACACGGTGGGCAAACAGCAGTGTCATGGCTGGAAACCAGGTCTTTTCCACTTTGAAGCAGGCCACCTTTCCCCTTGTATCGAGCTGCATTTTTAGTAAAGACCAGTTTGACCCTCAGAGCTGGAGATGACTACTAATTGGATATTTTTACCAGGCTTGACAACTGAGCGGGGTCAACCCAAACACTTTGAACTGTTGAAGTGGACCACTTAAATCCACGAAGAAGTCTCTCTCTCTCTCTGTCTATCTCTCTGTCTGTCTGTCTGTCTTAGGCTGGATTCTCTAGAGAAGCAAAACCGGTAAAACGTATAAAATATCTATATATTAAAAAAACCCAAACCAAACCTGATGCCTTCGAGTCGATTCAGACACATAGCGACCCTACAGGACAGAGTAGAACTGCCCCATAGGGTTTCCAAGGAGCAGCTGGTGGATTTGAACTTCCAACCTTTTGGTTAGCTGCCAAACACTTAACCACTGAGATTTATATCAAGGAAATAGCTCACCAGATTGTAGAGGCTGGTACGTCCCAAATCCGTGGGTCAGGATACACGCTTCTCCTGATTCACGTAGCTGCAGGGGTGGGCGGACCCAAGATCAGCAGGTCAGGCGGCAGGGCTCTTGCTCACAGGCTGCAAAGATCGACGAATCCCAAGATGGACAAGCAAGACGGCAGGTAAGCTGCTAGCTCAAGTCCCAAGAACCGAAGGAGGACGAACAGGAGCCAGCTGCAGGATCCAGAGCGAGCAAAACCCTGCAAGCCTTGCCAGAGAGTTCACCTATATTGGATGTAGGCCACATCCCCAAAGAAACTCCCTTTCAACTGATTGGCTACTCACAGCAGATCCCATCACATTATATCAAATCTCACCATGGAAGTGATCACACCATCATACGACTGCCAAACTACATCATAACTGCCAAACCACTGTGAATCATGGCCCAGCCAAGTTAACACACAACGTTAACGATCACACCATCTATCTCTGAGAGAGAGAGAGAATGGAAAAAGTTCTAACACCAATATGAGATGTGGTAAATCTGGCTGGGTTTAACTTTACAAGGCTTATATGCCTGGGTGTTGACCTTTCAAATCAGTCTCTCCTGCATGCACACCAGACTAATACAATGTGAACAGATGCCAAAGTCCTTGGTTAAGTGAAGCTTTTGTCATTCTCTCTTTGGTCCCTGGCAGATGTCATTGGGTTTTACCTTGCTGTTTTTCACCTTAGAGTAGTGACAATTATCAGTGTGATTCCCTCACTAACACACAGCCCTTGCTCCTCCTACACAGAACCTGGCTATTGCTACAGAATAAAAGAATAATTAAGTTATTTCATCTAGAGAACAGTTTACTCTTTGCTTAACCCCACATCCACGTTGCCTCCACAGTAGTAAATTAGTAAAGGAACAAAGTTTTCTTTTAGGTATTCATCAGAGCCTACATGTTGAATGGTTTTTCAAACTCTTATTCCTTTCTACGTGGCAGTTTTTTCTCCCCCCTATTTTCAAACAAAGGCTTCTGTGAAGTGTCAGTTAGATACGTATAGAAGGAGTCAGATCTTGGAGGTGACACTGATACCAGACTTTGTATCCTCCTGAATTTTTAGTTCATCCTTACTGGTGGCTGTGGCCTGAGTACAGAGAGTATCATCTAAAAGTAATGACTGGTTGAATCCATGAACCAAGGCCGGGCAAAAAAGGGCAAATATTCTCACCAAGAATCCATTCAGATCCATTGTAGGGTTCATTTAAGCTAAGAGAGTAAACTTGAGGCCAGCTGTACAAGAGTGGCACAGCTGCTTATACCGTGTGTGGCATCCTACACTGGTGAACCTTTTGATTGACCGGCAATTGCCATGTCCTTTTGGCCACAGTATTGTTATAAGCAATGGGAATTTTCTGTTACTGACAACACTATACATTTAGTTGCCACTTCTTAAGAGACTCATGGAGACTATAGGGAAAATGATGTTTAGGTTGAAGAGCAGAAAACAGATAGCCTCCTCCAGGGAGAAAATACTTAATTCATTCTCATGTCATCCAAGGAAACAGTTCCAAGTTTTCAATCCAGAAGATCTAGCTAAAATGAGCAAAAAGATTTTCTATCTGTGCCGTCAGCGATAAAGTGAAAGTAAGTATGGGATAAGAATGGCTCTTCTGTTACTACTAAGGGAAATTTTGAAGTAAGCAAGATGGGAAGATAATGAAATAAGATAGAATGAGGTTAAGCTGATGAACACGGAAAGTGCAAGTTGACTTGTCACTCAGTTTAACAACCCACAGGCTCCATATTTGGTATTGCATTAGACTCAGACATAGGAATAGGTCTTTAACTTCCTGTCACTTGGCCCAAGTAGGATCCACTCCCTCCATTTTCCATTGGCTCTGCTTTATTCATATCCTTAGAATCCCTCGGTGGGTTCTCTGAGCTCCTGGAGTCACCCCAAATGCATTGCTTTAGATGGGGACACTGTTCTCCCAGTGGCTGGCAGGATCAGGCCATGAAAAGTACGGTGTGTAGTTTGACATTGTTGTGGACATCCTGTTGCCCTTGCATAGCTTCTTCGATGCTTTGCAGCTCTACCCAGGTGCAGTATACGATGTGCTTGATGCATGCCATGGGGCGATTCCAGAGCATTTCCTGCACAGTCCCAGCATCTTAAATCTGTCAAAGGAAGAGTTTTTGGCCCGCATGGCAAAGGCCTCCTCGGGCCGAGAGGAGTCGTCACAAGGAAGATAAGCCAGGAAGTTATCCAGTTTAATTTAGATTAAATAAATTTAGTTTAGTTTAGAGTCTAAGGCTAAAGGGAAGTTCTGCTCACAAGGACCAACTGCTGAGCTTTCACGGAGAGGCCAGTATTGGCAAACAGACCCCAGTTCATCACATTGACCCAGGCAGCATCAGAAGGCAGGTCATTAGGACTCCGACCAGAGGAAGAGAGACATGCTATGCTCCAAGTGGATCTGTTTACTTGGAGTGGAATTGCTGGCACTGGTCTCAAGATCCTGCAGAGCTGAAATCAGGAACTCTTTGGAGCTACTGGAGCAGGAGTTGAAGCCTCCATTTGCCAGTCTGAAAGAGAATGAGAGGAGTATTCACAGCAAATTCTTTCAAGGCAATCTCAAGTCAGGAGTACCAGGCGGCAATGTATCTTAGCACCCAGATTGTCCCTGGACTCGATCGAGAAGAGAACAAAAGGGCCACTGCTAATGGACGTGGGCATATTCCCTAACCACTGACCGAGGCTTGGTCTCTCTTTCAGCTCAAGGGTCTGTATCTATGTTAATTTCTAAGACTCATTTATCCAGAAGACCACCCTTGGAGTAAACAAATTTGCTGGAGACGAATGATTAGCATCTGCCCACTCCACCTCTCCACTTGAAGGGCTCAGTCATCTCACACTTGGCATTTTCAAATGTTATCTTATCATCTTCCCCTTCTAACTATATTGCTTTCTAGTTAACTCTGACACACCCTTCCCCACATCCTCCACAGCCAAGCCATCACTAAATCCTCTCCTCCAAAACAGATCTCCAATTTGTCCGATTAGCTCCATCTTCGCTGCTACCACTAATCCAAGCCACCATCATCTCTCCCTGGATTATTGTAAGAGCCTCGTTGTGACCCCACAGCATCCACTCCACCCCCGGGTGATCAACTGTCACTGTAAAATGGTGGCGGTAGTAGTGGTAATAGTATCATCAGAACCTATCTAACTTCATGGGGGATAATGCGAATCAAGATCAGCCTTGGGCTGATCGTGATGAGGTGGAGGTCAGACATACCTCCACTCTCCAAACTTTTTATCAATTCTGACACCAGCAGTCCCTCCCACGGCACTCTCCACTGCTCTTCTGGGTTTGATGATCCTTTGCAATGGCCACACAGAACTCACAGACCATACTTACAGTTAAGTGGTTTATTAAGGAACAGGGTACAACTCGGGATCAGGATCAACAGGCTTACAACTCAGGAATCGGGATCAGGAAGCATGTAGGCAAAGTCTCCCCTCTTCAGTGCAGGACAGCTCTCTCAGCTCCTCTCAACCGTGCAAGCCGCCTCTCGGCCCCCTGAGGGCAGGTTCCTCTTGGCCCTGCCATCTGTCGCCACTGGCTCTGCTGCTGGGCCCCTTCCGGGCCTCTTGCTGTCTTCAGTGTTAGAGCCCTTGACCTGTGTTAGAGCTCTTTTAGGAGGTTCCTTGCCTCCTCTCTCTCTCTGCTTCTTCTCTCTTTGCTCGTTCTGCTTCTCCCTGCTGCTTCTCCTCCTACTTCTTTCTGTCTCCTCAGACACCTCTGTGGGGTTGGCTGCTTATATACACAACTTGTCAATTTCAAGGCATGGCACTCCCACCGGGACCACGAACTGACCAATCCCCTCTCGGTAGGCCACAGAACTTCATTTGCATGGTAGGCTACAGCTCACGTTATTTGCGTAGTCTCTTGACCCATCCCTGCAAGGTGCATGCTGCAGCCCAGAATCAGACAAAAAGTATCAAGCTGTCTTTGCTTATAGTTTATCCAGGAAATGTCAATCAACCTGGACAAAAGTAACAAACCCGCTGGGGTAGGAAACGAGGGCAAAGGTAACTACTCAGGGCTTATGGAAAAAACATCTCAAGCTGTTTTTCCAAAGAACCAAGGTAAAAGGCCACGTAAAGGAACTCATTTCATCACAGTCCCATAAAAGCTGCACGATCGTTTAAAATTAGAGTTTTGATTACATTATTCTCCTGCTCCAGACCCCATATGATGGTCTGTGTGATTAAGCACAACTATACAAACATTTGTTTAATTTCAATTATGACAAATGCTGCAAAATATACAGTACAAAGTGTGTGGAGAGACATAGCGAGGGAGCACAAGGGGCCTGGACGGCTGGGGAAGGCTACCCTCTGCTTTCAGGAAAATGCACAAGACCCTTCGCCTGAACCTCAAGCCTCTGCATGATCTATCCCTACTTATCTCTCCAGGCTCATCTCATGCCACTTCTTCCCCCACCCCCCCACCCCCCCACTCAATAGCGCCCAGCCTCACTGGCTTTCTCTCAGAGCCTCAAATATACCAAGATCCTTCTTGACTCAGGCCTTTGTACACGCTCTTCCTTTTGCCTGGAAATCCCTTCCATGCATTTTTCACCTGGATAACTCCTACTCATCCTTCAGGTTTTAGTTTAAATGTCACTTCCCCAGGGAAGCCATCTCTGACCATCCAGGCTTGGTGAGGTCGCTCTGTTATGTGTTTCCAAGGCAACTTGCACTTTTGCTTTATGGCAATCATCAATATTGAAATTAAATAAATATTTGCATATTTATAAGTGTAACATCTGCCTCTCCCTCTAGACTATGATCTCCACACAGGAAGGGTCCATATATGTCTGGTTCACTGCTGTATCCCCAGGCAACAGGGTAAAAAACAAAACCCGTTGCCGTCGAGTCGATTCCAACTCATAGAGACCCTACAGGACAGAGTAGAACTGCCCCAACAGGGTTTTCAAGGAGTGGCTGGTGGATTTGAACTGCCAACCTTTTGGTTGGCAGCTGTAGCTCTTAACCACCACGCCACCAGGGCCCCTCAAAAAATATCAATTGAATGAACCAGAAAAGGCAAGTGAGCTAGGGCTGTGATGGTCTCCAGAACGGAGAAGAGCAAACCATGTGGCAGGGATGGCTCTGGCTGCAAGCCTTCTGGCAAAATGTTGAAAAGAGTTTGGTTCAAATTGGTGGCCACCAACTCCACGAGTGAACAAAGCTGAGGCTTGATACCGCCCCTACAGGAGGAAATGATCTTCCTCTAACAATTTTCCTTCGGAAAAATAAAACCAGAGGGTGCTCTGGATGCCTCATTTCCCCCCAGCTCACCCTTCCCCATCCCATGTTTAAGGCGCAAATTTTGAAGACAGGCCAGACCCACCATGGTGTGGATGGTTGAGAAGTTGTTGATTAGCTCGCTTTTCCGGCCGCCAGGAAGTCTGTTAGGGTCTGATGAGGAGAACTCTCTTCTAACAGCGTTATAGGGCACAGGGCCCGAGCTACCGCTTGGGCAAACACAGCTTGGCATTTAAGCAGCAACTTGCTTTCATGCAAAATGGTTGGCCTAGCGAGGAACAATGAAAGGATACACTGAATGACAAAGGTCGGCAGGGAATATCTTGGGAGGAGGACCTTGGCACATCAGGAAAGAAGACATACCCCATGAAACTATTGTGCTGAAGAGTGACTTTCACCAGAGGTCTTTCGGCTACACCCACTCAATGGAAGTGACTGCCTCCTGCCACCTGCCGGATGAGCATAAGGAATGCAAGCAGAAGGGAAGGGGCTGAAATGAACTAGAAGAACCCAGATGGAGCACCCTGTGAAAGTGGCAGCAGAGCAGGTATGGAGACACTGAGAGGCCACCATCAAGCTCCAGATTCCCCCCCCCCCTCAGGAATTTCTAATTGCAGCTTGATCTGGGCAGCCATGCTATGGAACTTGTTCCATGGCTGTATGGAAAGGCAAAGAACTATGTAAGAAGAAAGAAGAGCAATACCATGTTCTGCAGCTTTGGGGAACAATTTGCAGCTATTTTAGTGCAATACCCTTGCAGTAAGGTGCCTGATTCTGAGCATGGACTTTCAGTGGAGAGAGCAATGCTGTAAAATCCCACCATTTTTTCCCCCTACCACTTGACAGCCCCTTTGTTCACTCCCGTGAAGAGGCAAGCTTAATTTGGTCATCTCACATGCTGGTTAACAAACATGCTAGATGCCTTTTCTCAGTTATCCTCTTGTATGTCTCAATAGCAGGGAGGCCTATTAGCCACCACTCCTGGAGGCTTTCTCCTTCCCTTCTCTGATGTTCTGCCTCCTACTTTTTCTCTTGTCTCTTTGAGCCCACCGTGAAATCCTTGGCTAGCTAATCCTCTTCACCACACCCCCACCCCCACCAAATTTTCCTCCGGTTCAGTCCTCAGGCCTCTACTCATCTCATTGTATCCTCTCTAACCTCGAGATTCTCTTCCCTCAGACATTACTTCTAAGCAGGTGACTAGTAATGGGTCTATAGTTTCAGTCGTCACCACTGCCCTGATTCCAGCCGTGCATTTCCCGCTCCCTGCTGAACATTTCCACTGGTAAGTTTCACTGCTGATTCACATTAGTATATCTACATCTAAATGCATCTCCCCTACCCAAAATGGAGCTCACTCACATCCTTTCCTCTTAGTATGTCCCACCACCAAGCCCCCAGATGTCCTGGAACTTCCATGACCTTTCGACTGTTCCTTGGATATCTCTTCCCTATAGCCTTTCAGTCACCACAGCCAGGTCTCAAAGTCAGGTCATGCTCATCTCACATTTAGATTGACTCAATAATACTCCAATGGATGTTTTCATTCTCTGACTCTCTAGTCTATCCTTTCCTTTGCTGCCAGATTAACCTTTTGCAAACGCCATTTGGGTCACACCTTTGCTCGGTGCTAACAGGACCGCGCTGCTTAATATGTTGGTGGTCCAGGCTTCCTGGACCCAAAGTACCTCTTCAGTTGTATTTCCCACGACTCTCTGTCTTCCAGGAACCCTCTACTCAAATTGGTTACTCACTGCCTGTAAAAGGCATCGTGTGTGTCCCCCCTGGACCCGCATTTCCAAACTCCACCTGCCTTAAGGCCTAGCTTCAAAACCACCTCCTTACTGAAAAGGACCGGGGCCTGAAGTGATTTCCATCAGAATTCCTATGGTAAATGAATGTGCAACGATTTCGACGAGTAATCACCCACTATCCTGTAATTTTTCTCTGTGCTGTTCTACCTTATTTACACTTTTTGGCCAGTTAACTTTCCTTGATTTTATCTCCTTGATTAGATCTCAAGCTCCTTCAGAGCAGGAGTTGAGGGACTTCTGTTTCTTTGTGCCTTGAACAGGGGAGGCACTCAAATTTTGTGTGTTTGACTTAGAAATAAGAAACTCTGAAAACCAACATGTTTCTAAAGTCAGACACAGTACAAGTTAGTTAGCCTTTGATAAAACTTGAACCCTGACTCAGCTGCGCTGAGGAAACGAAGACTGGCAAACAATGGGTGGATATGCACTTCTTGCACAGCATAGGGAGGGATGAGGTCTCTCATTCCAAATGTTGGGATTTTCTCCCAGTCTCCCGTGGTTCCAGAGAGTGACACTATCCAACGGACTTGGAATCTTCTAAAACCAGGTAGGTAATATTTTGAAAGTTTCAAAACTGGAGCTAGATTGAGCTTGTGCAATTTTTCCCTCCATGTCACGTTAGGATTCTTCTCCCATGTTGTTAGAGAAAACATTCCCTGCCTGCCTTCCTTACCCTCCATGCCCTTTCACTTTGGTCATCCCTGGGTGAACACTCTACGTGAAATCAAGCCACACTTCAAATATCGGGATGTCTTTGGGGACGCATCCTTCCTCATCAAGTCTAAGTATCAGTGTTTTGGGAGAAGGATGCTTGGGCTAAGCTCAATTAGAGGGGCCTTGGTTCACTAAACTGGAATTATTTGGCTATCACAACATCGATGGCATGATTGCTGGGGCTATCTTGCACTTCCTTCCCTTCAAAAAGAGCTCTTAAAAGGTACACTGGCTATTGAGGAAATTTGGAGTTATTTTTGGGATGAGAGGCGACGAATATTTTGGGAGGAATGCATCAACAGCAAGGATAGATTAGTTATGCAAAGAAACAACGGCAAGAAATGCTGTATCAGCAATGGGTCTGTGTGAATCTGGTCCTCTGAGAAGCAGATGCCAAGGTGGGATCAATGTGCAAGGATTCTGCATATCTGCATGAAAGGAAATGGGGAGGGAGCCAGGGAAGGCTGGCAGAGCCCTGAGGCCGTGATGCAAGCCTGAGAAGGAGAGAAGGCTGGGTGAAGTGTCCTAGACTGCTGCGCAGTATAAGGAAGGTTTGGCATAGCCTTGCGGAAGGCTTGAGCCAAAGTTGGTGACAAAGGAGTCCTGGGTCTGCCTTAGGATCCCCAGCACACTCAGTCCTTGTCAAGGAGCAGCCCGTGGGAGGCGTGGCATCAGCGTAGACCATGTGATGTAGTTCAAGCTTAGCACGCGGGGGGTCGCAGAGCTCAGAATCTGGGACCCTCCGTCAAATACGCCGCATGTAGTAGGAGGTCTGTGTGGCGTATTCCCATGGCTGCCACGGGGTCTAATGAGAGAGACCCGAGGCAAAGAGGTCAATGTTCCTTTCATGTAAAGTTGCAGAGAAGGAACCACTGAACCCAGAGGTGAGGTGAGGGGAATCTTGAGTCCCAAGCTGGGGGAGATCCTGAAGAGGCTGCTGAACGATGTCTGAATGACTCCTCGGAGACGGATCAGAGAACCAGTGAGAGGCGGTGAGGAGTTCTTCCCTGGGGAGGCGAGCCCAAAGGATGGGAGGCAGACTCTTCCCTAAGACAGGAGAATCCACTGAGGATGTCTGGGAAATAGCCTGGGGTGGGGGGTCTGGGGAAGGCCCCCTGGAAGCAGCCCTGGGGTGTGTGGGCAGGTGGAAAATGACCTGCAGGGCCAGCGCCAGAGTACCTAAGCCAGGGCCACATGCATCACGATGAAGAGCCTCACGCTTTGGGGCAGGGACCCCTGCTTTCCACCTCTTCCCCTGCAGGGGAGCAGGGCCACTCTGCCTGGCTCATCTGACTCCTGTTCCTACTGCAGCACCTCAACCAGTGACCTGACTGTGTCCCAAATCACTATGCCAGGCCACCTTGCAGGTGCTCACTCCAGTGGGCAGGAGCCTCTGCTTCTCACTGTTCCCTGCACTGCAGCTTCCCAACCAGTGACTGGATGTGTCCAAGGTCACTTCTCTGCTCCCCTGGCCCCCCAACTCTGGGCTTAGAGCACCCTTCAGATACTCCCCATGTTGGCTGACACTTCCCACCTGCGGGGCAGGCCCCTCCTCATACACTAGGCACACCCCCGGGAAACTTCTGTTTTCATAGCTTGTCCCTAATTTCCTGGGCGCAGAGGCCTGCCTGCTTATTTTGTAGCCCTGTTATTACCTGCAAAAAAAATGTATGTGCGTGTGTGTGTGTATGTGTGTGTGTACGTATGTATATACACACATATGCATATACATGTATATCCATTCTGTCATTTCCAGTGCTCCCCTTATTGTCAAAAGCCCCTGCTGCCCCTCCCCAAACTTAGGCTACACTCAGGGAAAAAATTATGAAAGTTGCAGAGAAGAACCTAAAATTTTCCTCATTTTACAACTGAAGTAGATGACTGAGAGGCCATTAATTTGAGTGTTTCTGGAAATGACTCGTGAGTTTTCTAACAATGGGCCTGAAGAACAGATTAATTTCAGCCAGAGGCAGATGCTCCCTCTGTGAGAAAGTGGGGAGGCGAAAACTGCGGTCTGGTAGTCCAGAATGAAGAAGATTGGGTTCATTATAATAAGAACAATCCCTTATGTGGCATTGGGTGTGAAAATCTACCTACTGGTGACTGCAGAAGCTTTCTATTGTTGCATAACAAATTATCACCTGCTAAATTGCAGCTTAAAACGGCACCCATTTGTTACCTCCCAGTTCTGTAGGGCCAAAGTCCGGGAGGACTCGACTGGGCTCTCTGCTAAGGGTCTCACAAACAGAAGTCAAGGCGTCGCCTGGGCTGGGCTCTTATCTGGAGGCTCTGGGGAAGAGTCCGCACCCACGTTCATTCAGGTTGTTGGGAGAACTCAGTTCCTGAGGTTGTAGGACTTTGGTCTCCGTGTCATTGCCGGCTGTTGCTAGAGAGCTGCTCTCAGCTCCTGGAGGCCTCTCTCCAGTCCTTGAATATGGCCCCTCTGTCGTCAAATCCAGCCTCGGTAGGTCAACTCTTTCTCAGGCTTTTACCGTGTTTATTTGCAAACCGTGCAACCCTCCTCTGGAGTTGTTTTAGAAGCGCGTTATACCAATATTTTTTTTACATGTTGATGACTTCAATTTCAATGTTTTTTTATGTCCAACGGGTTTAATGTTGCCAGGATAAAACTGATCTCATGGAAACTTCATTTAAGGCAGGTATTTTCCTAAACCAAGTGCAACCGATGGTGAGCTGAATGGGCTCGTGATGAAAATGGGACTCCATGTTGAAATCAAAGAGTATGAACGCAGGAAGAGCAAGGAGTTGTTTATATTTTACTGCTTTCATAATTCTTAAACTGAAACGTAATTTTTGATTATCAATGTCTTTGACATCAACAAATAAAAGTCACCAGGAGAAATTGTGTTTTCATCTTAAAGTAGGCCATTTTAGTTTGTTTATTCATTTATCATCATCATCATCCGACTCCCGGAACCCTTCAAAGCCTGATCCCTCGTCACTATCGTCACTGAACTATCTCATAGCTGCCTGCAGACGCTCTTCTGTGACTTCTGAACTGATGTCATCATCATCACTGCCTTAGGCACCTTCATCTTCATCACCGGTATTCTGCTGGTACACAATTCCAGGCTTTCTGAAGCCATTGCAGCTGGTTTCTGGGGTTATTTTCCCCCAAGCAGAGGCCACCCACTTGCAGACTTCTGTAAACGTCGCCCGCATCAGTCGTCCTGATGGTGTGAACTCACGGTTCCCAGACTACATCCATTCATCCCACTCTCTTCTCATGAAAGTCTTGAACTGACGGTTGACCGCTATATCTACCAGCTGCAGCTTGGAGGTAAGGCCACCAGGTATGACTGCTATATGGGCACCAGTTGAGTTAATGTAATTTTGAGCGTTTTTTTATTTTGTGAGCAGCCATGGCGTCGAAAATTAGTAAAGACTTCTTTGAAAAGAATCCCCCCTGCCTGGCCCTATGACATTTATCTGCCCATACTTTCATAACATCACAGTCCATCCATGCCTTCTTGTTACAGTGAACAACCACACTGGTGGGCAGTTTTTCACGGGGTATGGTAACTCTTTTGAAAATCACCACGGGCTTTAATTTCACCCCACTCACAGTGCAACCAAGGACTACAGTGAAGCAAGCCCTCTCGTGCCCGGTGGTTGTACTGGCTACAGTTTTTGTACCTGAAGCAACTACACTCCTGGTGGCCAGAATGTCAAAAGACATCGGAACCTCATTCATATTAATAACATCCAATGCAGAGATCCCGAGCTCAGAGATTTCTCTGGTGACGAATTTGCAGAAGTTGACCATCTTTTGCTCCCAGCCATCTGGAAGTTGCTGGCCTACAGTGGTTCTCATTCTCGGAGAAAAGCCATTCCTTTTCATGAATTTAGAAATCCAGGTGAAACCCGCCTTGAAACCTGGGATTCCTCTTTCATTTTCCAGAAGCTTTGCTTTGATCTGAATTTCGACAGTAGACACAGCTTGATTTTGTTCCGTTCGAGAAATAATGCACTCTTCCAAGTCGTTCTCCAACTCAGACCATTTCACTTTGGGCCCACGACATGCGTGTTTTTGAGGATTCATCTTCTCCAGCTCCTTTTTCTCTTTTCTCCATTCGTGAGTGGACGATTCTCCAACCTCCAACTCTCTCGCTGCCGCTCTGTGGCTGGTTTCTTCCGCCCTCGCAACGACTTTCAGTTTGAAGTCGGCGGTGTAGGACTTGGGTTTAATCCCTGCCATGATCCTAAAGGGTTCTAAGATTTAGAGCTATAAATTGAAAAAATGTGCACAATGTAATCGATAACTGGCTGGTTCTAGTAAAGAGATCGCAAAATTCAAATGTGAGGTGTACAAGAAGCAAGGGTCTTTTTATATGCTCTCAAGCATATGACTAAGGTGACTTATGATCATTGATCAAAGACGTTGTCGCTAACAAGACATAATTAGACTATGAAATAAGCAGACCTAACAAAGCTTAATGGTTTCACTTAAGATGATCTGATAAGGTTTTCGCATTCAACTGTTGAGCCAAGAGCGAAATCGTATGTCAGTTTTGCTTTGTTTACTCCTCCAATTAAAAGCCAGAGTCAGAAGACGACTGTGATAATTATGTCAGTGCAGACTGAACACTCGATGCCATTAATGCCAGTGCAAGCTTCACTTTGTTTACGCGTCCAGTTGACAGCACGTGATTTATGGACAGGCTTCAGTAGGTTCAAGGTTCTGGTTGATGACTCAAAAGTGACGGGGATATAATTATCAACTTAAATTAGTAGAAACACACGGTTTCAATTATTTATTTTCTGACTACCAGGGTCCTACCGAACTCGATCCATGACTTCTTGATCAAGGCTTACACCTTTATTATAAAAATATGAACAGAAGTAACATTTTCAGACTACTGAATGAGGCCAAAATCCGCTTCTGGAAATGTCACGAGACCTGCGGGGTATACGCGCGGGGCGCGCTATGCCAGGACTTTTAAACATAATTCCGTCATTCCTGAGCATTATATGTGCGTGCACGTTATTTACGTGGGCACATTATTTGCGAAAAAATATGGTAATCTCCCCGACATCTCCTTTTGCTACCAGCCAGAGAAAACGCTCCACTTTGAAAGGGCTCGTGTGATTAGATTAGGCCCACCTGGATAATTTCCCTCTTGATTAATCATGGGAGTGACGTCCCTCGCATTGACTGGAGAGGGACTTATACAAGGGTGAGGACCCTTGGGGGCCATTCTTAGAATTCTGCCTACCACCGTCACCAAGTCTCTTTCAGTCTTCTGATGCTGTTTTGTGTGCATGTGTGTTTCTCCATCCTGCATGTATGTTTATTTCATTTGTGTAGTCAAAAACAAACAACCCCAAAACCCAAACCCATTGCCATCGAGTAGATTCTGACTCATGGCAACCCTATAGGACAGAGTAGAACTGCCCCTATAGGGTTTCCCAGGCTGTAAATCTTTATGGAAGCAGACTGGCACATCTTTCTACCACGGAGCGGCTGGTGAGTTTGAACCGTCGCCCTTTCGGTTAGCAGCCAAGGACTTTAACCACTGTGCCACCAGGGCTCCTTGTGCGGTCCAGTGACAATAAACTCTTTTTGTGCGCGTGGTGTGGTGCAGTGACTTAACTTAATGTGGCCCTTCTAGCCATAGTTTTTGTGATTCCCATGCAATGAGTGGATGAGACTATGCAAATAAGGTGCTTGTGGCCCACCGAGGGGACTGGAGAGCTTGCTGCTAATGCAGATAAGGTGCATGGAACCCTTGTGGGGGTGGGACCATGCAAATGAAGTGTATGGAACCCTAACAAGGGGATTGGTCAGTTTTGCCGTCCCACTAGGCTTAAAAGAGATCCAATCCCAGAGCAGAGAGGGGACCTCATTACCACCAAGAAAGAAGAGCCAGGAGTGGAGCACATCCTTTGGACCTGGGGTCCCTGTGCTGAGAACCTCCTACACCCAGGAGACAGAGAGAGAGAGGGAGAGAGAAAAAAAGAGAGGGAGAGAGAGAGAGAGAGAGAGCGAGAGAGCTGTAACACCAGAGACTGCGCAAGATGACAAGAAGCGGTGGCAGAGAAACAGCAGCAGCAGAACCAGGAGACCAGAGCGAGACCACATGGTGGGCTTCCCAGCTCATGGAGCAAGGTGGCTACAGTGGGCATGAAAACCCACAGAGCGAGAGAGCTGAGTGCCTTCAGGCCGAGGCTTACTGGTGGAGTGGGGTGCCTCCGGACGCTTACTGGCAGAGCTAAAGAGCTTTGTAACACTTGCCGGAGCAGGGCAGAGGCCAGGCCAAGGGGCCGAGGGTACAAGAGAGAGAGAGAGAGAGGCCTGCCTGCAGGCACAGCTGAGAAGCTGTCCTGACCAAAGAACTGTATCCTTCGTCATTCCTGATCCTGAATTGTAACCTGTTACTTCTCTAATAAACCCCGTAACTGTGAGTATGGTATGTGAGTTCTGTGTGGCCATTGCAACAAATTATTGAACCCAGCAGAGAAGTAGAGAGTGTCGTGGGAGGGACGACTGGTGTCAGAATTGGTAGAAAGTTTGGAGGGTGGAGGTATGTCTGACCTCCACTTCATAGCAATCAACTTTGGGCTGATGCTGATGGTGATTCTCTCTCATCCCCCTCCTGAAGTTAGACGAGGTCAGACATCCCCACCCCATTTTTACACGTGGCTTTGGACATTAAAAAAAAAAAAAAAACTTTTTGTTATAAATAATGTTGAACAGATACAAGACGAGATAGACTATTCTAAAGAACCAACATGTGGATATCACCCATCTTGAACAATTATGAATTCTTGGTCAATCTTAATTCATCTGCACCCAGCAACTTCCCCTGCCCCTCCAGGTTATTCTGAGGCAAACCACTTAATCCATACTTACTCTAGAATATATCTCTCAAAGATAAAGACACCTTGAAAATACTGCTCTAAAAATACAAAACATGGCATTATCATGCCTAGACACTAATTACTAACACTTCCTTAAAATCTTCAACATTAATTCCCAGATAAAATTTCCCTTATTTTCTCACAAATACTAATGTTTTCTTCAACTCAGCAGCCCATATAATCTCATGTATTACAGTTGGTTGATATGGCTGTTCCTGCTCTGTAAAACTCACCCTCTGTCTCTCTCTTTTTCTTGTGATAATTGAGTCTTTCGTTCTTAGAGTCTCCCACATGCTGGATGTTGCTGGTTTCATCCCATTAGTGCTCCATAACACACTCCCATGTCCTGTGCCTTTCTTGTAGATTGGGAGTTAGATCTAGAGTCTTCATCACATTCAGGCTTGATATTTTGGCAAGAGTGCCTCAGAAGCAGTGTTGCATAAGTCCATCTGGAGGCACTAAAACAGTGGTTAAAAGAAAACTGAGACTCTTGTCTTCACGTGATGGAGACCTGAGTGGATTCAGACATGGATGCTAGTCTTTGGCATGGATTCCTTTTGGGGACCAAACTGTAAGAAATAGTGTCTTAGTCATCTAGCGCTGCTATAACAGAGACACCACAAGTGGATGGTTTTAATGAAGAGAAGTTTATTTCCTCACAGTTAAAGCAGGGTAAAAGTCCAAATTCAGGGCGTCAGCTCCAGGGGAAGGCTTTTTCTCTCTGTCGGCCTTCTTCTCTTCAGTGTTCCCCCGGACTAGGAGCTTCTCTGCGCAGGAACCCCGGTCCAAAGGACGTACTCTGCTCCCGGCACTGCTTTGTTGATGGTTTGAGGTCCCCCGTCTCTCTGCTCACTTCTCTCTTTTATATCTCAAGACATTGCCTCAGGATACAATCCAATCTTGTAGACTGAGTCCTGCCTTACTAACACAACTGCCGCCCATCCTCCCTCATTAACATCATAGAGGCAGGATTTACAACATGTAGGAAAACCACACAATACCAGGAATCATGGCCCAGCCAAATTGATACACACGTTTTTGGGGGGACATAACTCAATCCATGACAAATAGTCTGAGGAGTAACGAGAGCAATGTTATGACTAGAAATCCTACCAGCAAGAGGTTTGATGCAATTTCAGGAGCGTCCTAATCTTGCCTTCAAATAATTTTTAACATCCTCTTGGGGTGTGGTGGGAGGAGCTAGTCTATGGGAAGGATGACGGGGTGACAAAGGTTCTTAAATCCCTGTGATAGGGTTCTCAAGATGCAGGTTGTCACTTTCTCTCCTTGGAGCTCTGTCTTTGCCCCCTTATCTTGTTGTCAGTACGATATAAACTATCTACACCGTGTGACTGCCTTCCTGATGCCCATGTGCTTTTGTCCCATGTCATTGATTGCCTCCATGAAGAACCACTAGATATGATGGAATGCACGTGTGTTGCATGTTTGGACTATTGAACTGAAATCACTAAGATGAGATTCCATTTCAAGAATTTGAAGCAAGAGGGACGTGAAATTTATTGTTTGGGTTAAACGTTCGATTCAGATAATGTACATGTAAGTAAATAAGTTTTCCCTCCTTAACGAGGGAGTATTATTCTCCCTAAGGTGCCTGGGTGGTGCAAGCGGTATGCGATCAGCTGCTAACTTAAAGGTTGGTGGTTCGAACCCACCCAGTGGCTCCAAGGAAGAAAGTCCTGGAGAACTGCTTCCGTAAAGATTACATCCAAGAAAACGCTACGGGGTACAGTTCTACTCTGTAACACATGGGGTTGCCGTGAGTCGGAATCAACTCGACGACATCGGGTTTGGTTTTTTGGTTTTATTATTCTCCCTTGAAGACATTTCTGATTTGTTGTTTCAATTGTGAATACCAAATACATGTGTGTTTCAAAGGAAGGTAACATTAAAGCACCGGTTTGTTTACTGGTATTGGTTTTTGTCCTGCCAGATCTGAGTTGACTGAATTCAAATCTCAGAGAAGCTGATCACAATATCTCAAGGGAGGCGTTAAATGGGTAGACTCCGAATAAGGGAGGAGGCTGGGAATACATTTGCGTCACTGTGTGGGTGCCATAATTGGAACAGCAGTTGAAGCAGCCAGGCAGGATAAACACTCTTCCCTACTGATTAACAATGGGAAGCAGAGTCTCCTGAATACAGACATGAGCACCTAAATGTTGGTGCTGGTGCTACTGGCTGTGGTGATTCAGATGTCATCTCGTGTTCTTGGGAGCCCCTCATGTGGTTGCTGTGCGTGGGACCGAGGGCATCTCTGAGTTATTGGACGAACGTGTCAGGGTTTAGATGTGTGTCTTGATTTTTATGACATTTACTTCATTGAATCTCTCGCAGTTTCCCCTCTAGAGTCCTCTGATTATTACCCCACCACATAAAATAACTTTCTCCGAATGTGAAAATAAGTTCTCTTCTGAGACAACCTGTTTTCTGATGTAGTTAATATGGAATAGAATTTCATCTTGTGATCTCATCAGAGAGTTTGAGAGGTGAAGTAGCCCTGTAACGATTTTCCCCCACATCCAAGGACACCTTGTCTGTTCAGCACTTGAAATTACAATCCTTTCAATTAAGCTATGAGATCAACTATATGAAAGAATTATCATGGCTTTAAAAGATAAGTGCACCAATAGTTTTTTTTTTTTTTTTTAACAATAATTCTCTCTCAGTAAGTGTTTGGAGTGTTTCCTTTTTCCTTCTTCATTGTGTTTAGAAGGGTCCCTCATTTTTCATAAGAGCTGTGTATTCCTTCTATAATTGCAGAAATCAACTTTCTTCTTCTACCTACCAGCTCTTCCTCTCCATTTCTTCATCTGGGTGGTGGTTTCTCTGATGTTCTCTTTGTATACTCAATTATTTGGTGCACTTTTCTGAATGCACAATAAAAAGTTTTTAAAATTGAAAAAAAGACTGAATAGGAGGAGGTGCATCAAACTATATGGCAGCAATTCTATTTCCTTGGAGAGTCAGATGAGCTACATCAACCAACAAGATGAACACCTTCCTTGCCTCCTCCCCTAGTGGCAGGAGAGGCCCCAAATGGCCAGGTGGCACAGGCTCAGCTTCCAGTTCAGTGGACCCATTACCAAGTCATCTGGTGGAAACCTTGGTCCCTTAGGTAACAAGACCTACAGCTCAGCAGAGCCCACTGCCATGGGGAATTGGAATAAAACATTCTGAGAGTGGTTCCACCAATCTCCCACCTTTACCTCTTGCATCCCCTACCTGATTGTCCTTTCTGTGGAGGAGGCAACCCTGTGTAACTTTCCCTAGAGGAGTTGCTGGCAGGTGTAGGTGGATAACAGTACTCTGGCCACACGGTACCCAGCTGAGAATCAGTGAACTAGAAGAACAGAACATTTTCAAGACTGAAGGGAATGCAGGTTGTTACCAGAGGTGCCTTGTAGATATGATAAGGCCATGAGGAGACTGAAACACAGCCTCGTTCTGGAGAAGACAGACTCCAGGCCCGGGGCTGAGTGGGGCCCGGGGAGGACTGCTCAATATTAGGAGTTCTGTCAATTTTAGGAGATGCCAGAAGATGCTCTAAACTTGTCTATATGGAACATGGCAGCAGAGAGTGGGACTCTGGTCACTAGTTAGGGTGTTGCTAGGGAACAGCAGTCAGAGTGTCCAGGCAGGGTGAGCCCTCTCCCCGTGGGGGCAGGCATGGGAAGCACCTGCATGTTGGTGCTGGTATCCCTGGCATAAGAGCTTCAAGTGCCATTCCTTGCTTGCTGGTGCCCCTCTTTCACACCTGCTGCGTGGGAACCAGAGCATCATTGTGCTATGTGAATATTTACCCTTGAGTGGATATGTGCCTTCTCATGTCACCAGGCAAAGGTATTAAAATTACTAATTTTGCCCCCTGATGGTTACACCTAAACAGATCGTTACATTCTTCGAGTGGCAGTCTGTATACAATGACATCTGTAGAGTTGTGTTATAGCAAAAATCAGATAGCTCTTGTGAGCCCTGAAGAGGGTCCAGAACATGTAAGTTGAGGTGAGATGGGTTTTGCTATTGTGATCTCATCAGAAAACTTCAGTCTTAAAATGACTTTGCAAGTGTTGTCCCCAAATCAAAAGGTGTGACTGAAGGATTACCTAAGAAACTCAAAAGCTTGGGTTTAAATATGAGTGCATGTGTGCGTGCGTGGGTGGGTGCCTGAATGTGGGTGTGTGCATGCGTGTATGCGTGCATGCGTGTGTGTGTGTGTGTGTGTGTGTGTGTGTGTGTGTGTGTGTGTGTGTGTGTGGTGGACAAGGCTGAGGTGATCAAAAGAATTCCGATCTGTGGTTGTTGCAGCTTCAATAAGTCACATTCAATGAAAGTTTTCTTTCTGTGATATTTCACTTCCCTTGTCCCTTATAATCTTCACAATGTTGCAGACGAAGAATATAATTATCCCCTCTCCTCATAATGAAACCTGAGTTTCAGAGAGGGTAAACACCCTCAGAAGGTTACACAGCTGCTATTATAGACGAGATGAGACTCCAGCTCTGGGATGACTGTTTCCACTACAGCAGATGGATCTCTGGGTCGTTCTCTCAGGGCCGACCCACCTGTCAATCATTTTACCAATCACGGAGTTCTTAATCCTCTCTCCTTGCCTCCTTCCACTCTATGCTTTGCTGGCTGTTGTGGTGGGGATGCAAGGAGAAATTGCAGACACAGTCCCTGTCCTTGGGGAATGAGCATTTAATCACGAGAGAGATCTGATACTCATGAATGTGTTCGAGAGCGCTTGATTGATCCCCTGTGTAACACAGGTTTCCAGGAGATGAGAGGAGTGAGGAAGATTGGGGTTGGAGGAAGTGGACATGGAGGGGGGAGGTGGCAGAGTTAACCACAGTCTGCAGGAGGGTGCATGGAGAATGGGTGGGTGTGACCTTCCTTACTAGGGTGTAACTGAGGGGATCACCTTCCCCACCCCAACCCCAATCCCCAACCTCTTTGTTAACGTACCCATGTGTTCTCCCTGAGAGACAAGCTGCATTTGCCAGGGGAGAGACAGCAGCATGTCTTGGTTGCTTGGTCAGAGCATATGCCACATTCAGCAACACAGAACCCCAGCCTTGCAAGGTGACCCGAGGCTATAGCTGAGTCTCCAAACAGCCACTCCACGTGCTACAACCCTAATCTCTGTCGATGAAGTGGACAGGGTAACGTGACCACTGAGACCCCTTCCCGTTTTAGTAGATATAGATCCTTGATCTTCCACGACGGCATAAATAATAATGATAGTAATAATAGTAATGGTAATAAGAAACTAACATTACTGAGAACTTACTCGGTGCCAGGCACACTGTGATAACTTGATCCGTTTAATTACACAGAAACCTCATGAGGTAGGTCCTATTATAATCCTCACTTTACAGCAGTGATTCTGAGGGTGAGAGATGGTGAAACCCAGGATTGTCTGACTTCAAAGCCCATAAACATGACCACTTAGCTGTACGGCCTGCCTGTTATGATAGATACCTCTGAAGCACTGTCAAGACTGAGAGAAGACTAGGGCTCTGAATCCTTGCTTAATTTAGTGTCCCTGGAATGGTTGTCACCATCAAGGAGCATGCCCAGAAGGGTCTCAGGGTCCTTGTCTATGTGCCAATTTCACAAAGACTTTCCTAACAGTAAAGTGCGCCACAGAGAAAGTGAAAAACCTTGTCTCAGGCCATTCATTCATCCATCCGTGCATCCGTCCATCCCATCATCCAGGCATGCATGCATGTATGCATGAAATCACGACTCCATTCATCTATCCATCCAAGAAATATGCTTTGAGAGCCTCAGTATGCCATGAACTGAACTACAGCCCACACCCCCATTAAGTAGCTTCAGCATCGTCCTGTGAGGCAGGGCAAGGGACTCACTAAAGGGACCTTCTTCCTCATTTTGAAACTCTGGTCTGTTGTCTCCTCTGGGCCTAATTGCCTCCTTTGGGCGTTCTGTGAAGTAGCAGCTCATAAACAAAAGCTTTCAGATGTAACCATGCCTTTTATGCATCTTTTCTGCTACTATATCACTGGGGTTCTCCCCACTGACCAACATCAACACCCTAGAAAATGCCCAAATGACATAATCCACTTGAGTGGTGCTTCTCAGCTCATGTGCATCACAGAGCAGGAAGTGCAACATCTAAAGCTTCGTTCAAAACAGTGCATTATCTGTGTCAATTTTTCACATCTTGGTTAAGCCTCCCCCTGAATCGTACAACCTTCCTTCCCTCTGTTCATTCTTTCGTTTATCACTGGGTATTTATTGGATGTCACGCATTTGACTCTGATTTGTCTGGGTCATGTTATGGTCCCCATAGGACTTCAGATTGATAAAGACATGGGCCGAGTGGAGCAATCCATTAGGTCATGCATGCCATGGCAACAAATGAAGTTCTCCATTTTCTTATACAGACTGAGCTGGGTGCCCACTGGAGGCTGAAGTTCAGAAGTCCTGTGATACAGCTGTCGCTCACAAGCAGAGCCCACTGGGTGTGATACAAATGAGCCTGAGGTTGCGGTGTTACTGGGCACAAGACTGTCTTGCCCTATGTTTCCCCCAATGAAAGGACAGGTGGCACATTTCTTGTCTGTAGAAGTCTTGGTCATGTGACTGATCATGTTTCCAGGATATATGAATGTACTTGCCATGCCTTGGACTCTCTCCAACTGTGATAGGCACGGGTGGCCCCACCAAGATTCTTCTCTGTGTAGGAGACAAGTCAGACTTGTGGGGCCTCCCGTTAGAGCCCTCTGTGTAGGTTCCTGGCACGTGGCTCTGACTTGTAGGGTCCCTAGCAAGATGTGTAATTGCGGGGATAATTTCCAACTCTGCGTCCTTGTTCCAAGCCAGCTCGTCCCATTGTGGGATGGACTTCCCATATGAGATGGCTCTTCCCTTTTGAAATGGACTTTTCCGACCAAATTCCTGGGCTTGCATCTGGAAAGTTTTGCCAAAGGATCAGGAAACGCCAAGCTGAGACATTTTGGGAAGATTCTCCTATTGGCTATCTCTGTGCTCAACAGTGTCCTAGAATTGCTGCAGGATCTCTTTGCAGGTAGCTCTCGCTAAATTTGTTCTCTCCCCTGAAGAGTGGCCTTACTTCTACCTATTCTTGGGCAGGTGGGTGAGGGCACCACACTGTGGAAACCTGACGGGTATTCATTCTCCCTTGTTGGACACACCCAAACAACATGGCCACTATGTGTCTCTGGTTGTCTCCTGAACACCTCAGGTGAACCATGGAACCAAGCTAAGGGACTGGGAGGGCAAGGATAGTGGGGAAATAGACCAGAGAAAGATCCAGGCCTGACAAGCCCATGACTCCAACATGTATGAGTGAGTGTGTGTGTGTCTGTGTGAGAGAGTTGTGAGGGTTAGCGGGGAACTGTGGGTCATTTCTGAGAGTGCGTACTGACTCAAATTTGTAAATTAGAGCTCAAGCAAGAGGTGTTCAAAGATGTCCAGAATGTCACATCCTACCACAGAGACCAAAGAGAGACCAGGGCCAGGAGGCAAGATCACAGCAGGACGAAGTAAGGGAGGCTGAGACTTGTGGTGGGGTGTTAATGCAAGTTGAATTGAATTCAACTATGATTTGTAAATAGCAAGAGGCTCTACAACCTGACCTATTCAAATAGAGGAGCTCTTTGTGCCCCTTTCCTCCTAAGGTGTCCTGAATGAAAAGCAACCTAGTGAAATGACTTCCACTTCTGGATTTCAGGAGCTGTCATTTCAGCATGCGCTGAGAACCAGGCTGCCACAAACCATCAAAGACTCACAGGACTCAGAGATGTACTTACCATTCCAGTTATTTATTTATTTATTTTTTTTAAGTAGCAGCTATATTTTCTTTCAAGTGAAGCTAGTACAGCGTAGGTTTGTTCCTAAACAGGTTATTAAAAATCTGGGCTAAAATTTAATGTAAATATCAAAATAATTTATGAAAAAAGAAAGATGTGTCATAATGTTAAGAGAGATGAAATTTGACTCCCATCCACACATAACCATTCCTTTTGTTATCTGGTTCCTGCCTTACTTTTCAGCCTCAACTTCTCTTCCCCACCCCTCCATACCTACTCCAGAATTTTAAAAGGGAGGAAAGCCTGGGGACCTATCTCTGGAGATTCTGATTCAGTAGGTCTGGAATGTTGCCCAGGCATGAGCATGGTTTTAAACACCAAGTATGAAGGCAGAGACGGCACTGGGGGAAACAGAGCTCTCCTTCAGAATAGATGGCAAGGGGCAAGAGGTGGAGGGCGTGTGATGTGATGGGGGCAGATAAGAGATGATTTTACTATCAAAGGAAGAGATGACGAGAGGGTGTGGATCAGAGTGGTAGCTTCCTCTTACCAGAATTGTTCTGCCATTTTCACACTAAGGGTCATTCGAGTTTTGCACAGATCTCCATGAAATCCACTTGCTTTCTCGGTCCTCCAGAAACCTTACTACATTGTCCCCACGGACAGGGCCTACTACTCCCTTGATTTTGTCCATTGGGTGTGGAAATTTACAAGCCACCCCCCCCCCAGAAGTTTTGTCATATACTCACTCCTTTATTCTTTCCTCAGACTGTAGAGGTTTACTTTTTAAAAATATATAATTATAGTCATGCTAGAATACAGTGAGAAGAAAAAAGAAAAGAATGAACAACCCAGCCACTCACAGATAACCATTTTCAATATTTTCCATAGTTTTTAAAATCTGTCTCTTTCCATGTGTCCACAACTGATACGCTACAGTATTTAGTACTGAAGCCTGATGGTTTTGGCTAGCCCATCTCAAATATAGCAATGATGTGTTGCCCCAAAATGTAAAAACCTCTGTGTTGACAGCCAATGAACAATTTTAAATATTGATGTCAGAAAAACACATTTAGTCAAGGCACCCTCCCACTCATTAATAAATGAATTTTCATAAAAAATTACTTTGCATGATTAGTAGTTATCCGTGAAATCTTACCATATTTTATATTGTTTTGAGCCACTAATAATAATCATAATAACAATTATTATTATGTACTAATAATAATCATAAAGATAACACAGCCCAGAAGAAGTTTTTAAATACTCAGGGCATAATAACCAAAGGAAGTGCAATATATAATTTATTTAAATTGACATACATATTTTTGTTTTTTTAGAAGTAAACAGGGCTAGCCAAAACCATCAGGCTTCAGTACTAAATATTGTAGTGTATCAGCTGTGGAAACATGGAAAGAGACAGATTTTAGAAACTATGGAAAATATTGAAAATGGTTATCTGTGAGTGGTTGGGTTGTTCATTCTTTTCTTTTTTCTTCTCACTGTATTCTAGCGTGACTATAATTATATATTTTTAACATATATGCAGGTAAAATTGAAAAGGAATGATATAAAGTTTCTAATTTTTAAATAAGAGTGTGTTCATATATTTTTTAATGGCTGATTGTGTATATCACATCGTTGTGGCATATAGATACACATATATGGAATGTATATTCCATTGGATACATTTAAAAGGATGACATAGTAGCTTCATTTTTTTAATGTCAATACTTAAATTCATGAAAAGGTTTTAAAGTATGACGGCATACACATAATTTTCAAAATACCCTTTGGGGCACGTGACAAATATCTGAAGATCACTCATGGCCCGTGAGGCATGATTTTCACGCATTACCGGATTTAATCCTCCCAACAACCCTCTGAGGGAGGCCGTATTACTATCTGTGCCTTTTCACAGAAGCAGTACCAGGAATTGAAAGGCGCAAGCCCAGGTCTCTACGGCTCCAAGCCCCTGCTCTGAAAAATTCTTTATACTGCCCGACTCTCCCACTAGTCTGCATCCATCACCGGGTGGAGATGAGGCACAGTCTGCAGTTTTGAACCTCAGGCTATCTTATTTTTCCTGATCTGATCTTCCCATGGGGAGAATGCAACTTGCCAGCGTCAGCACTGCTATAGGGCAGGCCTCCCTCTAAACGGACCATTTCCTCCCAAGGTTTTTATGTAGAAGGGGCAGCCCTGTTTCCAAATAGCACAGTCACCAATCAGTGCATTCACCGAACCAACAAATATTTATTGAGTGCTTTCTGTGACTGAACAACTACAACCGACGGCCCATGACAATGCTGGGGCCCCGTCTTGTGAAATGGGAGATGACAGTAGGTGAAAAGAGTATTTTGCTCAAACTCCTACCCCCCAATTGGGACATATTTGCCCTTGTCATCAGTTCTGGGGCCTTATTGCCTCCTTGCTGTTTTAAGCAGTTTTGTGACGTACATCCGTCAACCCATGGGAAAAAAAGTCTTCAGTTGTATGTGCCCTTACTACATTTGTCTTAACACAAATGTATTGCTAATGCCCTCCCCTGTGATCGGTACTGGTGATTAGAAAATGACATAGAAGCAGAGCCAGCATGGTGCCCTAGACAGATGCATCATGCCGTCCCTCTGCAGCAAAGACCCAAAAAACTAAGTAAAACAGATACAAACATCAATCCCGGAACCCTAAGCATCAAATGAAGAGAGAAAAAACTAGATCAAACACCAAATGGAAGAAGAAACTGAAGGAAAACAGAGAACAAGGAGAAATACCGAGTGGAGGTCCCCTGCCAACTAACACAGCACAGCGTTGCCATCTTGGAGCACGGCCAGCAATGACCCTGGACAGGGAGTACAGGAGGGCAACTTCATGGAGCTCCCAACAGGAGACAGAGCACCCGGTAACCAGAGAAACACACTTTCCCACCCCTCACCCTTCTGCCCATTACACCACCTCCACCGCTTCCCGATGGGCCACACCGCACCACTGCAGGTAGAGAGCTACTGGGCCACCGCCAGCCCAGGTCCCCCCGCCCCCACCCACTGGCTTCTGCTGTGCCAGTTTTTTCCCTTTCTACCTTTTCTTTCTCCCTTCCACCTAGCCCTGTACCTCACCTTTACCCCTTCTCGCTGGGTCATGCCGCACTGCCTTGGCTAGAGAGACACTGGCCTACCGCCAGCCCGGGTCTGCCCTGCCCCCACGCACCAGCTCCCGCCATGCTATTCTGTTTTTTTTTTCTTTTTCTTTTCCCCTTTTCTTTCTCCCTCTCACCTAGCCCCATACGCAGCCTCTACTCCTTCCCTCGGGCCTCGCCACACTGCCATGAGTAGAGAGTTACTGGCTTGCTGCCACCGCCGGGTCCAACTGCCACAAACCACCAGCTCCTGCCGTGCCATTTTTTATATTATTTTAATTTCCCCCTGTTCTTCCTTTTCTTTTTCCCTCTCACCTAGCCCTGTACACGACCTGTACCCCATCCCAATGGACAAAGCTGCACTGACGTGGTAGAGAGCCATTGGCCCACGACCACCCAGGGTTCCCCAAGCCCCCGCCTGCCAGCTCCTACCATGCCATTATTTTCACTTTCTTCCTTTGCTTTCTACCTCCCACCTAGCCCTGTACACCACCTCCCCCCCATTTACCGCCGGCCCCCAGTTCTGTCCAGACCCACCTGCCGGCTGTCCTTTTATTATTTCTTCCTCCTCTTTTCTTTGTTCCCTCTACCTAGCCCCATATGCCACCCCCCCTTTCTGCTGGCCCTTGCCATGCCACCGTGGCTAGAGCATCCCTGGCTCAGGCCAGCCCCCACACCGGATCTGCACTGCCCCTCCCTTCCAGCCACTTGACCAGCTGCTAAACAGAACAGTGGGAAGTGAGCCCATACCACTCCTTATCCACCATCTGGTAAGGGGCTGTGAATGCTCCACACCACTGGACCAACATCAGGAGGCAGACAGCACCCGCCCAGTCTGCCTTCAAACACCTCACCAAGACAGTGTACAGTGAAGCGGACTTGTTCTGTCTGCTGCTGCTCTGCCCAACTGGACAAAGTGGTGAGAGCTATCGTGCCCACAGACGAGCAAGCAGCAAAGCATGCCTGGCGTGCCTGCCCATCATATCAAAACAAAACAAAGAAGCAGGATGAAACAAATGAACATACAATCAATAAATAAAGAAAATAATACCTTAATGTCTCAGAGACAGTAGATAATATAAAAACATAAAACAAAGCAGGACAAGATGGCTCTAGCAAGTGACCAAAGTAAAGAATCAGGTGACGTTTCAGTAGAAGAAAAGGCAGAGGAACTACCTGATTTGGAATTCAAAAGACTAATATTTAGGGCTCTCCAAGAGATTAGGAGAGAGATCAAGGAAAACACAGACAAAACCAAGGAAAAAATAGACAAAATCACGGAAAACACGGACAAAACCAATGGAAACATAGCCAAAATCAAGGAAAACACAGACAAAGCAATAGAAGACGTCAGGAGAATAATACAAGAACAAAATGTCAAAATAAATAAACAATTAGAAATCATGCAAAAACGGCCACTGGCAATCCAAAAGAGAAATAACAAAATTTCAGAAATGGACAACTCAATAGAAGGTTTTAGGGGCACATTTGAAACAATGGAAGACAGAATCAGCAAGACTGAAGACAAATCTATGGACACCACTTTGAGAAAAAATCAGAGAAAAGAATTAGAAACAATGAAGAAAAGCTAAGATTTATGTGGGACACAATCAAGAGCAAAAATTTGCACATGATCAGAGTTCCAGAACAGGGGGAGAGAATGGAAAACACAGAGAAGATTGTTGAAGATTTTCTGGCAGAAAACTTCCCAAATATCACAAAAGACAAAAAGCTGACCATCCAAGAAGCTCAATGAACCCCATATAGGATAGACCCCCAAAAGAAAGTCACCGAGACGTATTGTAATCACACTTTCCAAAACCAAAGACAAAGAAAGAATCCTGAGAGCAGCTCAAGAAAAAACAAAAAGTCACTTCCAAAGGGGAAACAATAAGGCTAAGCGCCGATTATTCGGCAGAAACTATGCAGGCAAGAAAGCAATGGGATGACATATATAAAACCTTGAAAGAAAAAAGACAGAAGACTGCCAACCAAGAATAATATATCCTGCAAAACTCTCTCAAATACAATGTTGAAATTAGGACATTTCCAGATAAACAGAAATTAAGGGAATTAGTGAAAACCAAACCAAAATTACAAGAAATATTAAAGGGACTCCTTTGGTCAGAGAACCAACAACACCAGACAACAACCAGAGTCTAGGACACAGGGCACCGTCAGCCACATACCAATCTAGGTGAAGAACTCTCAATAATAAAACAAAACTAAAAGACTGAAACAGGGAAACAGAGACATCAATCTGTGCATGACGACAAGGTCAAACCAATAAAAGGGGGGGGGGAATAAACGTGTAGGTATAGAACTTTCAAATGGAGAGGAAGTCAAGGTGATATCAAGTAATAAATCACTGGTTCAAAATTAGGAAGATAAGGGTAAATTTCAAGGTAACCACAAAGAAAGTTAACAAACCTACTCATCAGAATAAAACAGAAGAAATGCATAAAGTCTCAGTAAACACAAAATCTATAATAGCAAAAGAAAAGAAAATCCACAAACAAAAGGAACTCAGCACAGGAAAGTAAGAGGAACAAAGAAAACGTCAGCACCATTAAATAAAAGAAAAAAAAAATCCCAACAATATGACAGCAATAAACTCATACCTATCGATAATCACACTGAATGTAAATGGCTTAAATGCACCTGTAAAGAGACAGAGAGTGGCAGAATGGATAAAAAAAGCATGACCCATCAATATGCTATGAGAGACACACCTCAGACACCAAGACATAGATATATTAAAAATCAAAGGATGGAAAAAATATATCAAACAAACAATAACCAAAAAAGGGCAGGAGTGGCAAAACTAATCTCACACATCAAAAAAGAAGAATGGGCCAAAATTAAAACGTTAGCCCTACAACTTGAACAAATAGAAAGAGAAGAGCAAAAGAATCCCACAGACACCAAAAATGGAAATTATAATAAAAATTAGAACAGAAATAAATAGAGAATAGAAAAACAATAGAAAGAATCAACAAGACCAAAAGTTGGTTCTTTTAAAAGATGAACAAAATCAACAAACCATTGGCCAAACTGACAAAAGAAAAGCAGGAGAGGAAGAAAATAACCCAAATAAGAAATGACATGGGGGACATTACGACAGACTCAACTGAAATAAAAAGGATCATAAGAGAATTCTATGAAAAATTGTACTCCAACAAATTTGAGAACCTGGAGGAAATGGACAAATTTCTAGAAACACACTACCTACCTAAACTAACACAAGCTGAGATAGAAAATCTG